>OX388206.1:0-5000000 GCA_947578815.1 Epinotia ramella | reverse complement strand
GTTTTTTAAATTGCTGTGATGCTCCTTAAGTAAGGACCTCTGATAAGCTCGCTTAAAGTTATTCAACATGCGGTTACATGTATTTCTATATCTTTTATATGATATTAGAGTGGTATTATTACTAGGGTCTTCTCTGACTTTTTGGTGAAGTCTGTCACGATTTTTCAAACAACGTATGATACCTGGTGTTATCCAGGGTTTTAAGTTGCGCTTTCTATGTGAAACTTTAAGTATTTTCGTGAATTTTTGTAAACTTCTATTAATAAGATATAGAAAAACATTGGTAGCATCATTTGGGTCGCGTCCTTTTAACATTGTAACCCAATCTATTTGCCTTAATTCTTCTACAGTTGAGGAATAGTCAACCTTTTTATACGTTTGTGGTAGTTTAGTTACTCGTTTATTAAATTTAGAGAGAGATACCATTACTGGTGAGTGATCGGTAATTGATGAGTGACATACTATGGTTTTATTTGGAAGATTAGTTTTAATCATGCAATGGTCTAAGCAATTGTTTTCTCTGGTTGGGAGTTTGTGAGAAGGTAACAGCCCGTGCGAAGCCAGCATGTTTAGATAGTCGGACGATGCGTTATCTTGGTTACTCTCTACTATATTAATGTTCATGTCACCTAGAACGATGATGTTACTATATCGCTTTAAGTTACATAGTACTTTATCTAAGGATGAAATGAAGTTATCAATTCGTCGATAAGAGGGGGGGCGATATAAAGAGACGATTGCATAGTCCATCCCAAGACTTGTAACCAGGCAGTTTGCATCCTGCATGTCGTCAGATTCAGTAGTTTTAAAAGGTACATCAGCTTTTAAATATACAACTACACCATCGTTTTGGTTACAATTACGTTTAGTTGAGATAGCTCGATAATTAATTAAGAATGGTAAACCCTTATCACTGCTGAGCCAGCATTCTGTTAAGACAATGGCATCAAAATCGATATCCAATCTTGTTAACAGGACCTGCAGCTCATCGAAGTTGTGATTTATGCTTCTTATATTTTGTGTCAACACTTTAAACTGATCACTAGTAGTTTTGAATATATGTTTGCAGCACCCGGGATCATCCACCGCCTCTGAACTACCAATACTGATACTTTTATCAATATCAGATGATATAGAAATTTAACAGCCCCAAGAATGCTTGTAACTCCTTAAGGTTCCTCGGTGCGGGGGTATTGGTAATCGCCTCAATTTTATCCTTACAGGGGTGGAGCCCATCAGCGTCAACTACGAAACCTAAGAACTGTACCCTCGCTGTACCAAATGTACACTTCTCTTTATTCACTCTCAAACCCGCTGCCTTCAGTGTCTGTAACACCAGCTGCAGCCGCTCACTGTGCTCCTGTACAGTCTTTCCACTGACCACGATGTCGTCCAGTAGGACGGCCGTACCGGCCACCCCCGCCAGTAGGCTGCTCATCATCCGCTGAAATATCCCTGGACACGCTTTTACTCCGAAGGCTAATCTTTTCACCTTAAACAGCCCTTTAGGAGTATTTAACGTTAACAACTTTGAAGTCGAATCATCCACTACCACTTGAGTATACGCTTGTTCCAAATCTATTTTACTGAAAATGATTCCACCCTGCAGGGTTGCAAAAGCTTCATTTAACGTTGGTAATGGATACGTGTCTGTCTCAATGGCCACATTCACAGTTGATCTATAATCACCGCACAGCCTAATGTTCCCATTTTTCTTAATAATCGGTACGATCGGACTGGCAAACTCCGAATAACTTACAGGTTCCAATACGTTTTCACCTACCAGTCTGTCTATCTCTTTTAATACCCTGTCCTTAATAGCGAACGCAATCGGCCTACATTTTAAAAATGTTGGTTTTACATTAGGTTTGACGGGTATGGTTACTACAGGTCCTGTATACTTCCCCAGCCCAGACTGGAAAACTTCTTTGTATTGCTCTACTATTTCTCCAATCTCCACATCGTCTAACTTCATATTGAATATACCATTGACACCTATATTTAATTCTGGGAACCAGTCTCGGCCTAACAGATTAGGACCATCCCCTTTGGCAATCAAAACATTCAACTTCTTTTCCATATTTTTAAACTGCACATCAACCTCTGCTTCTCCCAACAGAGCGACCCTGCTGCTGGTCCACATGGTCAGTGCCACCTTTGACTCACTCAGCCTCGGCAGACAACCATTCCAAATACTACGTGCTGTGCTCTCCTTTATCATAGTATATGCTGCACCAGAAACGACTTCCAAGTTCACTAATCGATCATTCATATACACATCCACATAGAACGGAGGCACCTTACTTGACACATAATTACAGAATTCCTCTTCATATAATCCATTAAATTTACTTAATTCTTTCAGCTTACCTTTGTCCCTTGTATTTGAACACATTTCGGCAATGTGACCCACTCGCTTACATTCGTAGCACCTACTAAAACGGAATTTACAAAACTTTCCATGCATTTTGCCACACCGCCAGCACTCCTTAGCTGATTCCACTGGTTTAGCTCTCATCTTGTTTATTTCCATCGGCTCATCTCCGTTGTAAGTGGGCGCGCCGCCCGGCGCCGAGCCCGCAGAGCTCTGCGCTGGCGGCGATATCACCACTACCCCGGCGTCGGCTACCTCCGCTGTTAACGACAACTTAATTGCCTGCTCAAAAGTCAATGTCGATTGTTGTAACAACTGCTTTTGTACATTTTTATCATGTATACCACATACCAACCGGTCCCGCAGTGTTCTATCCAAATCGGCAAAATTGCAGTCTATTGCCAACTTATGTAATCCTGCCACATAATCTTTAATGCTCTCCTCGCCTAATTGACATCTCATATGAAATTTGTATGACTGGTCTATCTCGTTCTGTTTTGGATTAAAATGGTCATCCAACAACGATTTAATTTGCGCATAGGTTATGCCGCTAATATCCTTCGGAGAGATCAATGACAAAATCAAATCATATAAATTATGACCACACACCGCCAGAAAATTTGCCTTTTTTAACTCGTCCGTAACTATAGTGTTAGCTAACAAGCAATAATTAAACCTATCCCCGTAGTTCTTCCAACTATCTTTGTCCATACTAAATTCACTGAATTTTACCGACATTTTAGTTCACGCGATACACCACACTTAACCAACACTTTTAAACATTCAAACACTATGTTTAAAACACTGTTTTAATTAATTCCCGTCGCCAGAATGTTACGTACG
Organism: Epinotia ramella; assembly: GCA_947578815.1. Classification (NCBI taxonomy): domain Eukaryota; kingdom Metazoa; phylum Arthropoda; class Insecta; order Lepidoptera; family Tortricidae; genus Epinotia; species Epinotia ramella. The sequence continues at coordinate 4,996,783 of OX388206.1, read as the reverse complement.
TGTGCTGGCAGCCATGACGATAACCGAAACCGAAGATCTCTTCAGGCATACCCACATATCAATATATGACAATTAGCAAGAGGGTCCTCAACCTCCAAATTCTTGGCCATTGTTACTGGTAATAACATATAAACTGAACAGGTGAACAAAGTTCTGTTGTGACACTAAATTAGAATTTAGCAGTTAATTTTCGTGTCACTATTAAAAACTTTCGTAAATGAATAAATTGAATCAGTTCAGCTGGCCAAGAATTTGTTCCTCATCCAAAACTGATCTCAAAATTAAGCTAAAGACATTTTAAAATTTAAAATGCCTCTTGATCAATATCATTATTTTTCAGACAACCCGTCCTAAAGGATCTTGAGAGGCAGAGTGCTGAGATCATCCGATCGAGATCACGATCCATGTCTGTCTCAAAGGAAACAAGAAGTGGCAAGAGAGGTAATTACAAACCCTTTTTACAAGATTTTTTTTAACTTGCACTGTTTGTGTAAGTTTTGTCTGCCAAAATTTGCAATCTATTTCAGTTACTTGCTGTTATCCGATTAAGCTGAAATTTTGGGTAAAGTGGGGTTTGGATGACAATTCAATATTATGGTCCAGGACACTAATATGTATTCACTCAAAGTTTCATAAATATGTATACTATAACCTTATTGTTCCAGAAATAAGGTCTGCCTACATATTTTTGAGACTGGTGTATACATATTGGTGCCCTTGACTGTACCATCAAGCTGATCTGATGAATTGATGATGGAGACAGAACGTCGCCATGGGCATTCAGTATTTATCCGACGTAACCCCGTTGAGTTTGGGCTCGTTTGAATCGTCTCAATGAGTAGTTGGTATACAGAAAAGTACAGTTGACAATAAAAGCTTGTACCAAAAATGAAATTTTTGACAGAAACTTATTACTATAATAATAAATAGCATGTGGAACACATTTACAATCGACATATTTGAAAGATTCTACTTAAACAAAAGAAAAAAACAACCCACTCAGCAGTATGTATGTATGTGTTTATTGCTTTATTATTATTATTAGCCGATTTTAAACAGGCAGCTGACGCTGATACACACTGCACTAGCTTCCTCTCTAACTTCGTCTATGTGTATCCGGGATAAAAACTATCTTATATTTTAATCCAGGCTATAAACTATCTTCGTGCAAAAATTCATCGACATCGGTTGAGCCATTTAAGCATGATTGAACTAACAAAATTCCAAACGTCTTAACTTTCGCATTTATAATATTAGCAAGATAAAACATTGCAAAATGAAAACATACAAACAAAAACAGAAGTACAAAGGCGAGCTTATACCTTTAAGGGATCTCTGCCAAGCTAACCTTTGAGCAAATGAGATTCATGAAGTGATATTGCATGAATTAAAACCATATTATTTTGTCATCAGGTCGTCCGAAAAAGAATCGTGAAGAGGACAGAGATTACTCCCCATCTCCTGACAAAGATCCGGAGCCGCGCCACAAGAAGAAGAAGAAGGATAAAGAAAAAGAAAAAGAAAAAGAGAAAGAGAAGGAGAATAAGAAGGAGAAGGAGAAAGACAAAGACAAAGAAAACACCAAGACCAAAGACAAGACTCTGGCACCTTCCAGTTAGTATAAAACAAATGATTATTAACCCCCTTATTCAGTTATTCATAAATCTTAACTCTGATAAATAGAATATGTTTTGTCCTTTTCTTACACACACTAATGTCAAAGTGATTTGCCTTAAAATTCACGTTGGTCGTGTACACAAGGACGTGGCTCGAGCGCACCCGCAGCCAGCATCCGCCCAGGTGCCTCCCCGCCTCGACCGGCCTGGCCGCGACAGGCCGCCGGCGCGCAGCTCGCCACCACCCGGAGTCGCCCTCGAGAGCCTCGGACCTCTTAAGAAATCGGTGCGGGTGCTTAGGCACATTCCTAAGGGGGCGAGGAACCTGGCAGCGGAAAAGTTGCGTACCATTATATATACGTGTATACAAACCAATGATACTGCGGATTGGTATGCTCTACTTACATTTGCATATTCGGCCCTAAAAGCACCGGAAGTGCAGGGTCAGGGCAATCTGACCACTAAGGTAAAATCCAACATAGTCGCGGCTGGTTTTTGGTCCGGTCCAGTTGAATGGGGTACTGTTGGAGAGGCCTCCCCCAGGACGCCCTCTGTCTTGAAGACAATTGAGTCCAAAGTATATGAGGGCGATGTAAGGGGGGCCGTTCGCGTGCTGATGTCAGAGGACTCAATGGCACCTCCGGGCCCTGAAACGCTTGCTTCCTTGCGGACGAAGCACCCGCCCCCGTCCCGTACGTTAACTTTCCCTCAGGAGCCGGATCGGTCCTTCCAAACCTTGGCGGTAAGTTTGGGGGACGTGGTCCGAGCACTGGGGTCGTTCCATAGTGGGTCAGCCGCGGGCCTTGACGGAATTCGTCCTGCTCATTTGAAAGAGTTGACCTCGAGTTCTGCTGGTGACAATGGGCAGAGGCTGCTCGAGTCCCTAGTCAAATTATGTAATTTCTTACTCAGTGGGCAATTAAGCCCCGAAATTTGCCCATATTTATACGGAGCGTCTCTGTGCGCTTTAACGAAAAAGGAGGGGGGCGTACGGCCAATTGCGGTGGGTAGCACTTTTCGCCGTTTGGTGGCCAAGCTGGGGTGTCATGAGGTGAAGGAGCGGTTGGCTGGGTATCTTCAGCCGCATCAGTTGGGGTTTGGCACACAAAGGGGGTGTGAGGCCGCTATTCATGCCACACGCACTTTTGTCATGGAGCCCGGGAATGCAGACTGCGTCGTTTTGAAATTAGATTTGAAGAACGCGTTTAATACTGTGGAGAGGGATGTTCTGTTGGGCGAAGTGGAGAAACATATTCCTACCTTGTACCCTTTTTTGCACCAGGTTTATCATTCTCCGTCTAACCTTATTTACGAGGATTCCCTAATTATTTCTCAGGTTGGTGCGCAGCAGGGGGATCCACTGGGGCCGCTTATTTTCAGTCTTGCCATTCATGGGGCGGTGTCGTCTCTGAAATCTCCCCTCAATATATGGCATTTAGATGACGGCACCTTAGGGGGAGAGCCTGAAGTCGTAAAGCAGGACTTGGCTTTTCTTATCCCCCGCCTTGGGGAGATGGGACTGGAGGTGAATGCGGGTAAATGTGAAGTTTACTGCTGCGGACCTGCCTCTTCTTCTTCCTTGTCTTCTTTAAGGTCTTTGCTTCCTGGACTCAAGGAGCTTTCACACGAAACGTTTACCCTTTTGGGTTCCCCGATATTCGAAGAGGCCATTTCTAGCGCAATAGAGTCCAGGAAGCGTCTCCTTTTGCTCGCCCAAGAACGCTTAAAATATATTAATGCCCATGTTGCCCTGACTCTACTTCGCATGTGTTTCGCGGTTCCCAAGATCACATATCTTTTGAGAACCACTCCAACGTGGTTGTGTCCGGGTGACGTGTCGTCATTTGACGTCGCATTGAGGGATACGACGGAGACTATCTTGAATGTGTCTCTGTCGGATGGGCAATGGATCCAGGCGTCGTTGCCGATACGTCACGGTGGCCTCGGTTTGCGGTGTGCGGGGGACGTGGGCTTGCCAGCCTTCCTAGCGTCGGCGCACGGAGTTGGTAGTCTGGTCTCTAAAATTTTAAATTCTAATGGAGACAGGGCTACCATTCCGTTTGTGGAAGATGCTATGGCAAGGTGGACGGCTCGTTACCCAACTGCATCGCTGCCCGAGGCTCCGCATGTACAGCGGTTGTGGGACGATGTGGGGGCCAGGGACGCGATTGCACGGCTTATGGGTGTAGCCACTGGGGTGGATTTGGCCAGGCTAAAGTCAGTGTCAAGAGTCGAGGCGGGAGCGTGGTTGCAGGCTTTGCCTGGTCCTTATTTGGGAACACTCCTGGACAACGACTCTTTGCGGGTAGCAGTGGCACTCCGCCTGGGCTGCGATGTTTGTGTGCCTCATGAATGCATCTGCGGCTCCATGGTGGAGGCGAGTGGCCATCACGCGTTGAGTTGCGGTCGTTGTTCGGGAAGATTTCCGCGTCACCACGCTCTCAACGACATCGTTAGGAGGGCTTTAATATCTGCCAACATCCCCTGTGTTCTGGAGCCTCCGGGCCTCTGCCGCGCCGATGGCAAGATGCCAGATGGCTTAACTTTGGTGCCGTGGCAGAAGGGAAAGTGTCTCCTGTGGGACGCCACGTGCGTCAGTACTTTTGCTGCCTCGCATCTCAGCCGAACGGTGCGAACAGCTGGTGCTGCTGCAGATTTTGCAGCGGCCAGGAAGTGTGTTAAATATGCGGCCCTGGGCGGTAATTATTATTTTGTACCCCTTGCGTTTGAGACTACTGGGTGCTGGGGGTCGGAGGCTATTGCTTTCGTTAGGGAGGTGGGACGACGAATTACGGAGAGGGGGTCTGACGCTCGCGCGGGTTCGTACCTGGTGCAAAGGTTGTCCATCGCCATTCAACGTGGTAATGCGGCCAGTGTGATGGGTACCTTTGCGCCAGGGACAACTCGTGGGGGACTTTTTGACTAGGCTTAAGCTAGTAGCTTAAGTTATTATAGTTTTATTTGTTATTGTGTTTTATGTGGATTAAATGATGTATTAAAAAAGTGATAGATAATGAGATAAATATTAGTTATAGCTATTTTGGATAAAATAAGTTGTTGAATGTTTATGAATACAGCATAAAATTCTGGCAACAGCAAATAGTTGACAAATATTATTAGCTGGCCAAAAAAACTGGTCTAATAATAGAGATGGAAGGTGCCCATAGGAATTTCTAAATTCCATTACATAAACCCGGCGGGTTTGGGCTCATCACGGTCTCAATAAGTAGTTGACGACTGCAAAAAGTACACTCAACAACAAAACTCGTACCGAAAATCCTTTTTAACAAACTTCCCTATCCAGACGTGCACAGCGTGGTGACCAACGTGCGACCCTCAGAGGTGACCGCCATCGGAGGCCTGCTTACAGGCAGCGCTACCAAGACCACCGCCATCGTCGACCTCACTAAGGACGACAGTAACAAGAACGTAGCCGACTCTAGGGAGGTCTCCTTCAACAAGTTGCAAGGTAAACATGCCGTTTTTCGTAAATTACCACTACTCCAGGCAAAATACGGTTTTGAAAAACATTAATTTATAATAGCGTTTTTTTTTGAAAATGTTATTCTAAGATGATTCAGTCAAGAATCCGACAAACTTTCCACCCGGAAGTAATTATGTAGATTTAAATGAAGCATGCATTATCTTTTTTTGTACGATTTATCTTGAATATTATAGAGCAAATGTAAATGAACCAAAATAAAGACAAAAACATTTATTAATATTTTTACTGACTGCAGAAGCCAGTTAACTTATCATTTTTTCGATGTCTGAAATTTTGTCGGATTCTGTCGCTGGGTAACTATTTAATTGATAATATTTCCGTTACACATAAAAAATAAGCTATTATAAATTATTTCCAAAATTGTCATTTTTTCCATACAAGTTGTCAGTTCATTGCCTGGACTACACACTCGCGTCTGAAGTACCGTCATTAATTACCGTTCACACATTCGCAAAGTGGTGGCAAAACAGGTTTCAAAGAGGATTTAAAGTTTTGAGTACTTTTGGCATTTTTATAATACTTTGTGGCTCCTCAAGTATTTCGCGATATTTTTTTTTTTTTTTTTTTTTTTTTTTATTCAGATATCTACGAGTATGTAGACAATTTTCATTGTTGATCTCTCATCTCGTGCGACATTAAAGTACTGGGTTGGCCGCTGTCATACCCTCATCGATAAAAACGGTATAGTGACTATTCCATTGGTATAATTAATATGTAATTGGAAATCCGTGATCTCTGCCTACTAGAGATGTACCAACTAGTCGCCGACTAGTCGGGAAAGCCGACTATCCGGCCTCATTTGTAGTCGGCGACTAGTTGGCTAAATGTGCCGATTAGGCTGGAAACAGTGCTCGACCGACGGTCAGCGCGTATGCTCGGTCGGGCGTAGCTATCGCTGTAGAAAGCATACTGTGCGTTCAGACCGATGCTTAGCGTCAGCGCGTATGCGGCCATAGTAAAACACGCGCGACCGACCATACGCGCTGACGTCGGTCGAGCACTGTTTCCAGCCTTAGTCGGCACTTTATGGATCACAGGAAAACGAGACATAGAATAAGTAAACTGCCTTCTAGGCGGCCGACTAGTCAGCTAGTCGGCCAAACCCATAGTCGGCCCATCTCTACTGCCTACCCCTCTGGGAAATAGGCGTGATTATATGTATGTATGTATAATTAATATGACATCTTGTTTACCTATTCCCAGGCAAGACCTTCCCTTCGCTAGTGGTGGTCGCCCGTCCGTACCTGCGGGCTAAGGACACTCAGCCCCCAGCTGACCGGTCGTCCCTCGACAGCAAAGTGAAGTCGGTGCTCATGCACACACCCATGAAGTTCACCGAGTGGCTGATACAGCAGGGCCTGGTGCGGTCCGAGCAGTGGTGCGTGATCCATCAAGGAAACAAGCTGAAGCTGGGTGAGTTTCCACTTAGTAACTCTTAGAATAGATCTCTTAGATCTCTTGGGCGTGGGTGGCGTACAAGGTGGACTGATGACCTGGTAAAGCGCATCGCCTCCTATTGGTCAATCGCTAGCTCATCATCTCGCAACCTCGCACTCTGCTACAGCACAACTGACGCCGCAACACGACGTGAGACGAGAAAAATCTACCCTTCGCTTTCTAATTAATTTACCTATTTATTTATTTAATCGTACGGCGAACTGTAGAGCAGGGGAATACATAGATGATTATTATAAGTCAACATTCAGGTCTCAAGACGAGAGTCTTTGACCAGTGTGTGTTGGCAGTGATGACATATATGGCACTGAAACATGGTCGCTTACTATGGGCCTCATAAGAAGGCTCAAAGTCACCCAAAGGGCTATGGAGAGGGCTATGTTGGGAGTTTGTCTGCGTGATCGCATCAGAAATGAGGCTATCCGCGGCAGAACCAAGGTAATTGATATAGCCCTGCGAATCGCTAAACTTAAGTGGCAGTGGGCGGGGTACATAGCACGTAGAACCGATAGCCGTTGGACCGGAAGGTGCGGCGTGGGTAGGCCCCCCGCAAGGGAGACTGATGACCTGGTAAAGGTTGCGGGAGTCCGCTGGCTGCGGGTGGCGCAGGACCGGTCACTTTGGCACTCTTTTGGGGAGGCCTATGTCCAGCAGTGGACGTCTTTCGGCTGATATAATGAAGATGATGATGATGAACTCTTAGAATGTCCTCAAGAAACAGGGTTCGAAATTACCAAGATAATTACGCTTCTTGATAATTATCGGAATTATCACCAGTATAAGAACCAATGACACTCGAGTTCACTTCTTTGCATAATCCGAACTGAATTTTTCTTGTAAGGGGAATCCGCACGGCGCGGCCCGTCACGTTGACACTTCGTGCGTTCGGATAGACGCAAGTGCGGAAATACACGTTCGAATACTTCAAATACAGTTCACTTTCACGAGCGCAATTTTTTGTTATTATCAATCTATAATTATCCATCTGTTATTAACACGATAATTATCATGATAATTATCGTGATAATTATCATTGATAATTGAACCCTGCATCAGATTACTTGTGTCAAATGACATCGGACCGGTAACCGGAGTTCTCGTCGGCGGTGAGACGAGACAGGGACAAGAGGATAAACGACAAAAAAAACTGAAGGTTAGAGGGGGAGGGGGGAGGGGCGGTGGGGGTCAGGTGCCTTCCCTACTCTTCGGACTTCGGAATTATACATCTGTTATTATATCTCTGTTATTTCGAACCCTGTGAAGATATTTTATATATATATTTTAGTTCTGCAAGGCTGATATCAGAAAATTGGTGACAACAAGGGTCTACTACGCTTCGGAGCGCGTAAGAGTAAAGCCCACAGTAACTACAGTGGTTTGGTTGGCTCTGAGTATGATAGGAGTTGTTAGTAGGAGTATAGTAGGTAACTAAATCATAGTAACTTAAATCTGTAAAGCTGCAACTAGGAAATTATGGTATCAATTAAGTTTCTGAGCGCGAAGAGTTAAGCCTACACTGGGATAGCACTTACACTATTAAATCTCCCAAAGTCTAACCGTAGTATACAGGGTGTATCAAAAATGGGGTGTGAATTATTTAATATTTGTTTTTACAAATAAAAAATAATAAAATTTGATTCCAAAAATGCATTTGTTTATTAATGCAGTTTTGGAATCGCAATACGCTACCGAACATGCCCTTGATCCCATTTTTGTTTACATTGAAATGTTTGTTTTTGTTTACATTTCTTTGTTTTGCTTGTTTATGACAGCAAAAACGTAAAAGCTGTCACCTGCGTGTCAAAAAAACCCACACAAAACATTTGTTTCCATAACACAGCTGTGCACGCAGCAGTTGAAAATGTAATAAACCCTCCCACCCTTCTCCCTCGGGGGGGAATGTTGTCATACACAAGCATTAATTGGCTCTTTGTACCCAATGTCGATGTTTGTTGTGTAAATATAGCTGTTGGTTCTAATAAATAAATAAAAATAAATAAAATAATAAAAACAAAGACATGTAATGTAAATAAAAAGGAAAATATAAATGTAAACAAAGATAATAATAAAAAACATAAACAAATGCATATTTGGAATCGCAATGCGCTACGGAATATGCCCTTGCACGGTTCACATCGCATTTTAGACACACCCTGTATAACATACTGTTTACCCACAGGCATGTACTCGGACGTGTCCAAGTTCCCGTTCTCCGGCGGCTACGTATGGATCTCCGAGTGCTGCCCCACCCGTTTCGTGTCCGTGTTCTGCTCGTCCGTCTTCGAGGGCGCCACCTTCCCGCCGAGCGTGCTGCTCAAGCTCGTCTACCACTGGGCCTGCCAGACCAACGTGCAGAACGTGGTGCAGTGGGTGAAGGTGGACAATCTCTATGTCAAGGTAGGAAGGTTCATTCTTGCTCACTTTAGTTGCCTGTCTCCGGCGGCTACGTGTGGATCTCCGAGTGGTGCCCCACCCGTTTCGTGTCCGTGTTCTGCTCGTCCGTCTTCGAGGGCGCCACCTTCCCGCCGAGCGTGCTGCTCAAGCTCGTCTACCACTGGGCCTGCCAGACCAACGTGCAGAACGTGGTGCAGTGGGTGAAGGTGGACAATCTCTATGTCAAGGTAGGAAGGTTCATTCTTGCTCACTTTAGTTGCCTGTCTCCGGCGGCTACGTGTGGATCTCCGAGTGGTGCCCCACCCGTTTCGTGTCAGTGTTCTGCTCGTCCGTCTTCGAGGGCGCCACCTTCCCGCCGAGCGTGCTGCTCAAGCTCGTCTACCACTGGGCCTGCCAGACCAACGTGCAGAACGTGGTGCAGTGGGTGAAGGTGGGCAATCTCTATGTCAAGGTAGGAAGGTTCATTCTTGCTCACTTTAGTTGCCTGTCTCCGGCGGCTACGTGTGGATCTCCGAGTGGTGCCCCACCCGTTTCGTGTCCGTGTTCTGCTCGTCCGTCTTCGAGGGCGCCACCTTCCCGCCGAGCGTGCTGCTCAAGCTCGTCTACCACTGGGCCTGCCAGACCAACGTGCAGAACGTGGTGCAGTGGGTGAAGGTGGACAATCTCTATGTCAAGGTAGGAAGGTTCATTCTTGCTCACTTTAGTTGCCTGTCTCCGGTGGCTACGTGTGGATCTCCGAGTGCTGCCCCACCCGTTTCGTGTCCGTGTTCTGCTCGTCTGTCTTCGAGGGCGCCACCTTCCCGCCGAGCGTGCTGCTCAAGCTCGTCTACCACTGGGCTTGCCAGACCAACGTGCAGTACGTGGTGCAGTGGGTGAAGGTGGACAATCTCTATGTCAAGGTAGGAAGGTTCATTCTTGCTCACTTTAGTTGCCTGTCTCCGGTGGCTACGTGTGGATCTCCGAGTGCTGCCCCACCCGTTTCGTGTCCGTGTTCTGATCGTCCGTCTTCGAGGGCGCCACCTTCCCGCCGAGCGTGCTGCTCAAGCTCGTCTACCACTGGGCTTGCCAGACCAACGTGCAGTACGTGGTGCAGTGGGTGAAGGTGGACAATCTCTATGTCAAGGTAGGAAGGTTCATTCTTGCTCACTTTAGTTGCCTGTCTCCGGCGGCTACGTGTGGATCTCATCTCCGAGTGCTGCCCCACCCGTTTCGTGTCCGTGTTCTGCTCGTCCATCTTCGAGGGCGCCACCTTCCCGCCGAGCGTGCTGCTCAAGCTCGTCTACCACTGGGCTTGCCAGACCAACGTGCAGAACGTGGTGCAGTGGGTGAAGGTGGACAATCTCTATGTCAAGGTAGGAAGGTTCATTCTTGCTCACTTTAGTTGCCTGTCTCCGGCGGCTACGTGTGGATCTCATCTCCGAGTGCTGCCCCACCCGTTTCGAGTCCGTGTTCTGCTCGTCCGTCTTCGAGGGCGCCACCTTCCCGCCGAGCGTGCTGCTCAAGCTCGTCTACCACTGGGCCTGCCAGACCAACGTGCAGTACGTGGTGCAGTGGGTGAAGGTGGATAATCTCTATGTCAACGTGAGAAGGTTCACTTTTGCATGTAAGGAGGACTCATCTAACAACGAGTTGGTAGATGAGTTTGGGCCTGTGAGACCAATGTGCATGTCGGTTGGTAGGTTCATTTTTCAATAGATACTTAGCTTTTAATACCCAACACCTAGAGCAACGTTCGAAATGGCGTATCGTGGTTTGGAGATGACCAAATCTCTATGTGAAGGTAATATAAGCTCAAAACATTTGTCAAGATAGTTAATTTCCGCGAACCAAAACTTCTTAAGTGAAGTATAATATGTATCTACTTTAACAAACATCTCTTGAAATCTCATGCGAAACTGTATTTATATATTCTGCTTTATAAACCTTCGCCCTCGTTGTATATACCTTTTTCATGATCAATTGTTTTCCCCAGGGCTTGTTCACCTGGCTGCGAGCGATCTGCACCTCAGCCATCCACCAGCACATGAGCCTCCTCGGCGGCGCCGGCAAGAAGGTGGAAGTGGGCGTGATCTCGCTGGGAACCACCTCCCACGACGGCACGCAGCGCCAGGTCAAGGTGGAGGTGCTGGGAGTGCTGGACCCCGCTGACAAACTGGTGAGTCTTTCTATCATCCAGCAATCGAGAACAACCTTTGCACAATTCTTAGATTTACTGCGGACAATAAATCCTGTGTGCCTTTATGATTACAAAACGGCTCTCCACTACATGCCATGAGCGGGCTGTCAGCCTCTTAAGACATGATCTGGAAACGAGGAAACAAGAGGAAACAAGGAAGCCTCTATGATGATCTCTCGCGTCTGGACAGATGCGCGGGTGTAGGGCGACAGAGGGGTCCGAAGAGTAGGGAAGGCACCTGACCCCCACGATAATTATCATGATAATTATCGTGTTAATAACAGATGGATAATTATAGATTGATAATAACAAAAAATTGCGCTCGTGAAAGTGAACTGTATTCGAAGTATTTGAACGTGTATTTCCGCACTTGCGTCTATCCGAACGCACGAAATGTCAAAGTGACGTGCCGCGCCGTGGGGATTCCCCTTACAAGAAAAAATCAGTTCGGATTATGCAAAGTTGAGCGAACTCGAGTGTCATTGGTACTTATACTGGTGATAATTATCCGATAATTATCAAGAAGCATAATCTTGATAATTTCGAACCCTGATCTGATGTCTACTGTCATTTATCATTCATCTTCGGAATACTGTATATAATTGTAGTATATGAAATATATTATTTGTCCATATACCTGTTGCAGATCCGCCTTCGCGCCGTCGAGCCTTTAGCGGAACACGAGAAAAACTACAAGAAACGCTTCCAGAAAATCCTGGAGCCACTCGTCACCTGGGTGCACCCTTCATCCGTCATCCTCACCGACCTGACCGTCGACAAGGGCACATTGGTCTCCATGGGCTTCAAGAACGTGCACCAATCTTCCTCGCACACCGACACCCCGGGCAGGAACAGCAATGCCAACATCATGGAGTACTTGAGAAGGATTGTACCTAGAATGTTCCAGAATACTTTGTCGTTGCTGTCGAGGCAGATTATACAGCAGTTCTTGGATGAGTTGGTGTGGAGAGAAAGGTGAGTTGGTTTTCGGTTTTTACAAACTTTTATTTAGTTTCACCTGTCCCGTTGTCAGTCTGTCTGTAATCAAATCTTGCAAGTTAAATTTGACCCACTTTGTGACCGATTGAGCTGAAATTTTGGGTATAAGTATAGTTTGGTTCAATATTATGGTACCATCGAGCTGATCTGATGATGGAGAGAGGTGGCCATGGGAATTCAGCACTTAACCGACGTAACCCCGTTGAGTTTGGGTTCGTTTTTCAGAAAAGTACAGTCGGCAATAAAAGCTTGTATAAATGAAATTTTTGACAGGAACTTGTGTTACAGGCAAGTTTTGGAAAAGCCTCTTCTATCTTCTAGGTCAGTTCATTTGTAATACAATCCACGGACTAACAATATCGAAAGGATGAATAGAAACCGGGGCACTAAAAAAACACCGGCCAACCTCGAGTCGGACTCGCGCACGAAGGGTTCCGTATCTATAAAAACGGCAAAAACACATGTTTGTTGTATGGGAGCCCCACTCCGACTCGCACTTGGCCGGTTTTTTAGTATTTGTTGTTACAGCGGCAACAGAAATACATCATCTGTGAAAATTTCAACTGTCACGGTTCATGAGATACGGCCTGGTGATAGACGGACAGACAGACAGACAGTGGAGTCTTAGTAATAGGGTCCCGTTTTACCCTTTGGGTATGGAACCCTAACAAAAATGCCCCAATAAGTTTTCATTGTCTGCCATCATCAACAATGTCAGTCAGTATGCATATATGCTTGTTTATGTAGTGGATGTGAATTGCAAACATTTCTCTAGCGCCCCCTACTAAGCGCGCGGTCAAAATGGAATTGTTACAAAGTACGGCTCGGCGCCCCCTAAGGACCGTTGCGCCCGTGTGCAACGCACACCATGCACGATAGGTAAAGACGCCTCTGTGGACTGTTTGCTGTGTTCGCAATTTGAATAATGAACATTACAGGTTCGGCATCTCTCCCGGACAAGCGTTCGACAACATCGTACTGCACATAGCGGAGCAGACCAAGTTCGACTCGAAGGACGCTATAACAGTGCGCTTGAACAAGATCGCCGCCAACCCGTTCAAAAACTGGAAGTACCCGTCTAAGGTAAAGTCTCATCATCAGAGGCTCTAGTATAAGTTTTACCGAAATAAAACTTTACGATCGCGTTTGCGTTTTACCCTCAATTTGTATAGGATTTGACAGCTAAACGCAAACGCCGTCGTAACGTTTTGTTTCGGTAAAACTTATACTAGAGTTGTTATTTTAACTTACTGTCTTCCGTTTTAGTCTAGTACAGAGGCTCTAGTATAAGTTTACCGAAACAAAACTTTACGATCGCGTTTGCGTTTTACCCTCAATTTGTATGGGATTTGACAGCTAAACGCGAACACGGTCGTAACGTTTTGTTTCGGTAAAACTTATACTAGCGCCTCTGGTATCAGTATGTGGTATGGTATTAGTTACTGGTATCATTCATTCTCAAATGGAATATGTCTGATAACATTGCCTTCAATGAATTTAAAGTTTAGTCAGCCATGCTTAAAATTATACTAATAACAGCGGTTAAACTAACATATACATTGTAACTACAGGCGACACGTTTCGAACCGTTCGGGAGTTCTGCGGGTTGTATGTTGCATGTTTTATAAGTTTTATATTTTTGAAGTGAAAACTTCTTTAGCGGCGCTGAGCACTTTTTGGGATGGGGAAAAATTGTTAAATACGCGACAGAGTTTTGTGACGTCAGATGTGAAGGAGGTCACTTTTTGCTGCTAGCCGATTCGACTTCATTAAAAACTGAACGCTATTCGTAAGAGTATAAAGCCGTTAAACACTTTTTGCAATAGCATATTCTGCAAATACATTTGTAATAATACCAACGCGTCCTTCACCGTTTTGCTATTGAGAAAATTCGAATACTTCGAATTTGGGCGTTATTCCTAAAGAGATAAAGCTTATAAAATATTTATCAACGGCAAAAACAAATTGATATTTTGGTCGCCACCGTGCACCGCCATCTGCTGTTCTTGCAAATTCGAATAGTTCGAATTTAGACGTTATTCCTAAAGAGATAAAGCTTTGAAAAATATTTGGCAATGGCAAAAACAAATTGGTATTGTGTTTGCCGCCGCCCCGTCGGCGCGCCGAGCCAATCGTTGGCGTTAAGCACAGACTCGCGAAGTCCACCAAACTCACCCACGTAATGGGCCCGACGGTGTACAACCGCCTGCCAGCGCGAGTTACGGACGCACCCTCTCTGGCGAGCTTCAAATCGCAGCTCAAACGATGGCTTATCGAGCACACTTTCTATAGTTTTAATGAATTTACTAAGTACTATAAAAATACTTAATTATTTTTTCAGATATTTCATTTGACATTAATTAATTTATAATTGTTTACTCATGTATTTTAAATACATTTCTTAGTAATATTGGTTGTGAAATTGTGATGTGCCAACATCAATGACATGTAATATGAATTATTATTAATAAATGAATATGAATATGAGCCGGCGGCCCGTCGCACCCAACGCGCCCGCGGGCCGTCCGCCTAAATAATTGATAATTGTTTATAAATTTGCGTCAAATTCATTTTTAGGGTGACACCGTAAGATGTCACGTGACCTAATCGAAAAACTGTTACAATGTTATTGAGTTTTCACTTCTGCCGGCCTCCCGGAGTGCAACCCGTTCTTTTTATATTTAACTTTTTATTAGTAATCTGCACGAGAATGTATTGTGATAACCGAGTTGTTGTGCAGAAATCAAAGGGCACCTCGGAAGCGCCGACGCCGCCCCTGGAGGAGGCGGGGCGCGGCAAGCGCGGGCGCCGCAAGAAGGAGCCCGAGCCGGAGCCGCCGCCGAGGAAGAAGAAGAAGGAGAAGACCCTCTACGTGCCCGACGACGACGAGGAGGAGGTGACACTATCTTCTTTATCTCTTTTTAACCCCCGACGCTAAGAGAGGGGTGTTATACGTTTAAGCTACCCAAGGTTTTCATCGATTTTTGACAAGTTTTGAATCGTATATACTTTTGCACTGCAGGTAGAATGATAAATCAAACGGCTATCGGTTCTTCAATCTTTTATCTTCATTTTTGTCTACCGGATTTTGAAACAAATGAATACTTAGTTTTGTATGTTTTTTTTAAACATTGTTTAAAATAGTACATTACTTACCAAGGGCTGTAAAAGAAAGAAAGCCCGAAATCGCAGGTATTTGTGACCCGAGCCGCAGGCGAGGTTTGTAAATATGCGATAGAGGGCTTTCTTTTGTACTGCCCGTGGTGAGTACAAAATTTTACGTCTTCATCTGGCCACAATGCGAGCTTTACCGTACGCGCAGCGTGCGGTATAACTCCCATTATGGCCAGGTGTGATGTAGAAATACTTATTTCTTATCTCTATTGGCGTGAAAGACATAATAACTACAACTTAGAAAAGTTGAAAAACCCCTGATATTTTCATTTCAAAGTCCAATATCTCAAAACTGGCTGAACAGATTTTCATGAAACATAGCTAGGAACACTCGGGATAAAGTTATCTGTGACACAATAAAACCGCATTGAGATTGGTCCATCTGTTTTGGAGCTACAATACCACATATACAGATACACAGACAGACACGTTTAGGGGCTCCCATACGCCAATGACCTTCGATTTTATTATATTAACAACAACGGTTTTAAGCAATATAGTATCCCATATTTACTTCAAAGTTCATTGTTTTCGAGATATTTGGCATCAAAGTTGAACAATTTTAGGCCAAAAAACTGGTTTTCTGGTCATAACTTTTGTGTTAATTAGATTAAAATGAAAATCCTAGACACGTTTTTAGGGACGTCGTAGACGAACCCAAATATGTAGATTTCGTATATGTTAGATCTTGAAGAACCGATAGCCGTTTGATATACTTATAATTCTATCTGTAGTGCAAAAGTAGGAGATACGATTCAAAACATGTCAAAAATCGATGAAAACCTCGGGTAGCCCTTACATTTTAGTGAACAGTCGTTTAAGTTTGATGAATAACAGGCATATCATTTTACACAGATACCCCTAGCCCTCCGGCGGACAAAGATCAAGCAAGAGCGAGACCAAAAGAAAGAGAAAGAAAAAGAGAAAGAGAAGGAAGAACCGACACCTCGATCCAGGCGTAAGGTTGTCCGGTCGTACGTCGATGACGACTTGGACGATATCCCGCTCAAGAACATCAAGAAGGAGATGAAACCAGAAGAGACAGTGTCCATGGAGAGATACTACTTCGGCCAGATTGGGGGGGAGGGGCCGATGAAGAAGATGACTATCTCTGTTGAGGTTGGTTGCTTTACAGCTGCGTACGAATTAGAGCAGCCTCGGGTTGAGGCACGCACGGCTCACCTATTTTGCTCAAATCCGTACGCGCTCAAGCGCTGTGCGCGAGAGGCGCGCGGCGAGCCGCCTAGAGTCGGTCTTTTGACCGTGCTCAAAGGCGCCTCGGAGTGCGTGCCTCGCGTAATTCGGACGTGTATCCGAGCGTGCCGCGGACAGAACGATGTAATTTGGTAAAGTAAATGTGCACCACATGAATTACGATTTTTGTACAACAGTTTCATCCACCACCAAGCCGATTTCCTCTTCTTTTTGGTAATAATTCGGTGAATTACGATAAACGCAGCTGCGACTGTCATCGTGTCCGACGCCATTTTGAACGACGCACAATGTCGGCTCGCGGCGAGCGCTGCCTCGCCCGCGCATGTTTATGTGCACCAATTTGGCTCGCGAGCATGCCTCCTGAAGCTCCTGAGCCTGCTGAGCCGCTCAAATTCGTACGCAGCTTTACACAGTTTGTTAGTTTAGGTTTAGTCGAATTAGAGTCTAATCTAATGAGTTGAAAGTTTCCCTTATGGTGAGTGTATTTCTGATGAAAATGCTATGGTACATCGAGCTAATCTGATGATGATTTCAACAGCTGACGACTCCATAAAAGTCAAGTCCTCAAGGTCGCCATGAAATGTATGGTGTTCAGGAACTTCAGGGTGTATAATAAGAAGTCAAGAGTCGAGAAGGTACTGTCTTTATTCATAGGAAACTCTCGGCTTTCCTTTGTTCATTTGAATGGAAGTTATGCCAAGGCCCAGGTCAAACTTCTTTTCCCAGGCGCCTGATAGCGCCTTAATGCTCTGATTTGCTGGCAGATAATGCTTTATGGCATTAAGTCCGCCCGTTTTAGCAATAAATATGGAATAAATAGCAAACGTAATTTTAATTTTTAATTAATCAAAGTGCTCTTTGGTGATGCTAAATATTCGGCCTCAATACTTTATAATAATAATAAAATGCGACTACCGAAAGCGGTACTTATCCTCCCCTTTAGGAAACACATGAGTGATATTTTTCCTCGTCTACGGCAGAGCCGAAAAGAAGGGATGTGTTTTTAGCAGTACCTATATGATTTTATTTACGTGTGTTCCAAAGTAGCGTTTATGATACTGAAAGGATTTTGATGAATTAGGTATCAGTCAATTCGAAATTATGCTCGGGTGACATAGGCTGCCTTTTATGATATGACAAATTCGTTTTTTAATTTATGCTAATTTCAGTCGTGTACCACTGCTGAGTGGCCTAATTAAGGTACGATACTTAAATAGTATTTTATGCAATCGTTATATAATGTATGCTTTTTCAGTCGAGTACCACGTAATTAAGGTACGAGATTTAAATAGTTTTAATTATATAACTATTGTATACAATACTTTTTCTACGAGTCAACTGAACTAATTAAACAAACTTGGTATCTATTGAAAATCTAAGCCCTGCTGAAATGAAGCACAGCCAACGGCTTTTCTTTTTTGTCGTTGATGTTCTTTTCTCCTATTGGTCAAATACATTCTAGTTGTAAAATGTTGAGTTGTACTTGTGTTGTGTTGTACAGTCGACAACACAGCTAACTGACCATACCGTGAAAACCTAGAACCTTATTACAATGCACTTAAGATCAGATTAGATTTCCGATGGTCAGTTAGCTGTGTTGTCGACTGTACGAAGTCTTAACTCAAACATTAAAGTCGACGAGTATAAAAAAGCTAATTATATAACGATTGCATACAATACTTTTCTAAGAGTCAACTGAACTAATTAAAGAAACTTCTATTATTAACTTATAATGAAAATCTAAGCCCTGCTGAAACCGAAGCGCAGCCAACGGCTTAGTATTCGTTGATGTATTTTCCTCTGTAGCCAAGACGACGATAGTTCAGTAAAGGCGCCACGTGATTGGTCGAATTAATTTTAGATGACTAAACAGTTGTAAAAAGTTGAGTTGGGAGCTCCTTAGAAAAAAAATAAGTAGATATGTGATTAGTTTGGTGTACGAAGTCTTATTCAAACATTAAGGTCGAAAAGTATAAAATAGTACATTTCGATGCTAGTGCGGAAAGTATGTCACTACGTCACGAGGACCGAGATATAATATAGCAAGACTCGGGATGAGTGAAGAATGACATTTCCGCACGTGTATCGAACGACGTTTTTTAATACAGTTACGAAAAATAAGAAAAACAACAAGTAAGGAACTCGAAACTTTTATATCATTAACTCTGTAACATCATTGTTATACAGTTGAAAAAAAATGAAGTTGTTCAAATATCAATGTTTTAAATATCTTATTTGTTTTTTATGGACTTATTAATTAATGGTACAATTTGTACTTGGAAAAGTGAAAAGCACTAGTTCGTGAAAACCAACTTTCCGCACGCTAAACAGCTACGTAAAGTAGCACTTTTTCAGCAACTGTATTTAAAAAATAGTTTTCTGTCGTTGTGATACGTTCTCTGAACTTAGCTTGTCATCCCCAGTGTCCGGAGTGCCACATCGAGTTCACCGACAACATCTCCCTGATGGAGCACCTGTTCCTGCACGCGGCGCCCGCGCCCGCCTCGGCTCCAGACAGCGCGCCGTGCCCGTACTGCCTGGCGCGGCTGCCGAGCGACGAGCGCGCCGCGCACCTCAAGAAGGAGCACCCGAGCGACACGAAGACGCCCGACGTGTTCACGTACGCGTGCCTCATCTGTGAGGTGAGTGTGTCGCCAGTGCCCGAGTTCACAGATGACATCTCCCTGATAGAGCACCTGTTCCCCGCCTCGGCTCCGGACAGCGCGCAGTGCCCGTACTGCCTGGCGCCGCGCCAGGCGGCGCGGCTGCCGAGGAGCACCCGAGCGACAGTATTTAGTCAACTCTATATCAATATTTGTTCAGGTCAAGTCAAGTTCAAGGTTGCTGGAGTCCGCTGGATGCGGGTGCCGCAGGACCGGTCACTTTGGCACTCTTTGGGGGAGGCCTATGTCCAGCAGTGGACGTCTTTCGGCTGATATGATGATAATATGATGATTTGTTCAAGGCAACATTTTTTGAAAAATGACGATAAATTTTTAAAAATAATAATAAACTCTTTATTTCGGACAAAAAATTAGTATGTTACTTAACCTAGGTATGTTAGCATTATATTCTAGTTTTACATTTTACAGTTTTACAAAAGGTAGACGGTTCAAGGTACATAATTAAATCTGTGTGTCGTGTCTGGAGTGAAAGTCTTCAGTGGTTCTCTGAACTGAGTATCTAACCATTTCTCTATTTCCCAGGTCCGCTTCGCAGCAGTACTCACCCTGGCGACCCACATGCAAAAGACTCACCTACCGCTCGAGCTACCTTACGGCTGCGACGCGTGCGACTACCGCGCCTCGTCGCAGCGCCGCCTCGCCGACCACTACCGCAGCAAGCACAACAGACACCACTCCGTGCAGTGCCCCGTCTGTCTCAAGGTAGTGTACTCACTACCGCTCGAGCTACCTTACGGCTGCGACGCGTGCGACTACCGTCCTTGTCCAACGTATAATATGCGTAAGACAAGGACGGCAACAACATTAGGGCGAAGTGTGGCCCAGGCATCACCAATGCAAAGTGACGCCATTAATCAAGCATGGATTCCTTTTATTTCGGAGAAACGCATCTTTGCGGCGCGCAGTCTTCTTGAATTATTCGTCCACGGTTCCCCTGAATTGTCAACTTTGATGGTCTCTCGTCTCTTCAATGTTTACTTAGATTTAGACGACGATGATACGGTTGGGCCTTTTCCCATGAACCATTACGACTAAAATTTTTGTAAATATTTAGGTGATACAAGTATACGCGGACGGGCACGAGCTCACCGCCAACATCCTGCTGTTCCTCGACCATCTGAAGCAGCATCAGGACAAGGAGCTGGAATTCCGCTGCAACCGCTGCGTGCTCAAGTTTGTGCATCTCGGTGAGTGAGAAACACAGATCACACAATCACGGCCAACGATTTCGGAGCCATGCCATGCGAGAACCCGCTTGTAGAGAAAGCGTTTCAGGCGCGCACTTAGCGAGTTCCTGTCACTGAAAGTGCAAATCGAATAGTAAATACATGGAACAAATTACCCTCAGAAGTAGTGAACGCTAGAAGGGTTAACCAGTTTAAAAACAGACTCGACAAAGTATCTAAAGCAGTGTGAACCTGTGCTAAGTGAACTATGATTTAGACGTATCAGCGTCAGCTGCCTGTCTAAATTAGGATAACAATAATATACAACTACCCAACTCACAAACTCAAATACCTAGTTCTGACGACAACCGTATATCGCTCCATACGCTGTATGAACATGGGATGCACTTGGCCTCGGTCCGTGCATTCCATTACACCAGTATTAGAATACTGCGAATAGAAAAGAAAAAACAATATTAATAATAAGGGTTCTGACCAGGGCTCTTCAAGCTTTTTGACTCAGGGGCCACACTGCAATTAATATAAATTCGTGCGGGCCTAGAGTTTGGTTTCATACCCCATCGCTATCGCGAGCCGGACTCTCCGCTTTCTTTCCGCGGGCTGGATTAGAAGGGCTCGCGGGCCCGATTTTAACCACGCATTCCTGAGGTCATTGGGAGCAAAATATGTTGTATGAACCCCAGTCAAATCCAGCTTAGTTTTGAAGATATTGTCTATTTTAATGTAAACTATGATTGCTAAAGTGCATTAAGCTCTTTTGATTTGCGACGTTGCTACCGACGTTGCCCAGTTTCGCGTCGCTATTGACAGATATCAAAGTGACAGCTGCCACTCACTAAATTGATCCTTTTATGAAAAAATATATGAATTTGAGTTGGGTTCATATATCATTTTTAACCGACTTCAAAAAAAAGGAGAAGGTTCTCAATTCGGTTGTATTTTTTATTTATTTTATGTTTTCAATGTTTGTTACCTCAGAACTCCAAGGAAAGAAAAGAAGGGAGGAAGGTTGTCTGGAAGAGATCGCTCTAAAGCGATAAGACCGCCTGTTGTTACCTTTATTTATCGTCTATACTTTTGTAACATGCTTTTTCTTATGTTGTGGTGCAATAAAGAATATATTATTATTATTATTAACTCCGTCATTGTAATTGTAAGTATATGCATCCAAGTGGGTCCCATTAAAAAAAAAAATAGTTGGATGATGGGATTCATGAGGAATTGAGAGAACTCCTCAATTATATTAGGCACGCGTGTAGTGATTTTGGTATTTTCTATTATATCTCGTGTATTTACATCCGGAAATCATAAATTTGGTGGAGTGGAACTGATGATGAAGACCACAGATGACTTATGGAATTCCTCAATTATGTACTTAAAGTACAAAAGCACGTCACCGATTCTGATAAGATTCCGTTGAAATAGCAGCTAATGAAGTACCAAAGGTGATCCTTGTGGAATCGACTGAAGTCCTCAAATATTATCGGGCCACATACAGCGATTGGGTTTTTTTCTCTAATAATCAACGCATTTGCTCTCGGAAATCAGTTCATGTGGTAAATTGGAAATGTTCTCGTGGCTTGGCGGAGTACTAAATTGAAGTCGGTTAAAACTTTGTTTTTAAAGTAAATTATTTACCCGTAATGACCTCAGGGGGGCTAGCACAACTGACGCCGCGCAGCGACGCGAGTCGAGAAAGATCTACGCTCCTCTTTCTAATTTGCATGGTGCGAGTGAGACAGGAGACGCTCAGTCGCGCGAGAAGCGACTTGTCAGCAAGTTGTGCTAGACGTACAGGGGGGCTAGCACAACTGACGCCGAGCCGCGACGCGAGACGAGAAAGATCTACCCTCCTCTTTCGAATTTGCACGGTGCGATGAGACAGGGGACGCTCAGTCGCGCGAGAAGCGACTTGTCAGCAAGTTGTGCTAGACGTACAGGGGGGCTAGCACAACTGACGCCGAGCCGCGACGCGAGACGAGAAAGATCTACCCTCCTCTTTCGAATTTGCATGGTGCGAGTGAGACAGGAGACGCTCAGTCGCGCGAGAAGCGACTTGTCAGCAAGTTGTGCTAGACGTACAGGGGGGCTAGCACAACTGACGCCGAGCCGCGACGCGAGACGAGAAAGATCTACCCTCCTCTTTCGAATTTGCACGGTGCGATGAGACAGGGGACGCTCAGTCGCGCGAGAAGCGACTTGTCAGCAAGTTGTGCTAGACGTACAGGGGGGCTAGCACAACTGACGCCGAGCCGCGACGCGAGACGAGAAAGATCTACCCTCCTCTTTCGAATTTGCATGGTGCGAGTGAGACAGGAGACGCTCAGTCGCGCGAGAAGCGACTTGTCAGCAAGTTGTGCTAGACGTACAGGGGGGCTAGCACAACTGACGCCGAGCCGCGACGCGAGACGAGAAAGATCTACCCTCCTCTTTCGAATTTGCATGGTGCGAGTGAGACAGGAGACGCTCAGTCGCGCGAGAAGCGACTTGTCAGCAAGTTGTGCTAGACGTACAGGGGGGCTAGCACAACTGACGCCGAGCCGCGACGCGAGACGAGAAAGATCTACCCTCCTCTTTCGAATTTGCACGGTGCGATGAGACAGGGGACGCTCAGTCGCGCGAGAAGCGACTTGTCAGCAAGTTGTGCTAGACGTACAGGGGGGCTAGCACAACTGACGCCGCGCCGCGACGCGAGACGAGAAAGATCTACCCTCCTCTTTCGAATTTGCATGGTGCGAGTGAGACAGGAGACGCTCAGTCGCGCGAGAAGCGACTTGTCAGCAAGTTGTGCTAGACGTACAGGGGGGCTAGCACAACTGACGCCGAGCCGCGACGCGAGACGAGAAAGATCTACCCTCCTCTTTCGAATTTGCACGGTGCGATGAGACAGGGGACGCTCAGTCGCGCGAGAAGCGGCTTTTCAGCAAGTTGTGCTAGACGTACAGGGGGGCTAGCACAACTGACGCCGCGCCGCGACGCGAGACGAGAAAGATCTACCCTCCTCTTTCGAATTTGCACGGTGCGATGAGACAGGGGACGCTCAGTCGCGCGAGAAGCGACTTGTCAGCAAGTTGTGCTAGACGTACAGGGGGGCTAGCACAACTGACGCCGAGCCGCGACGCGAGACGAGAAAGATCTACCCTCCTCTTTCGAATTTGCACGGTGCGATGAGACAGGGGACGCTCAGTCGCGCGAGAAGCGACTTGTCAGCAAGTTGTGCTAGACGTACAGGAATGCGTGGTTAAAATCTGTCGGTATACTCCTGCCCACCACACCTTGACTGACAATCCCTATTTTCCCGACCTAAGTAATTTATTATTATTCTCTTTTTGTTTCTAGGCCAGTTAAAGGAGCACCAAGTCCGCGACCACACGACCGTTGCCAACGCTATACCTCTCTGCTCTGAAGAACATCTCATTACCAAGCCCAAGGTGAGCCTATTTCAATTACGAATATCTATGTATTCAAAATTATTTCACCTGTTTATAGAATGGAACTTTAAGATTAATTTAGGATATATTTTATTCTGTGGCTGTGTCTGGGTTCTCTGTAATATGAAGGCGAAGCCGCGTTGGCAGCTAGGGTTACATATTACTGCAGCAATATTTAACTCCACTGTACTCTATGAAAAGGAGTGGGGCTGTTGACGCAGGTTCAATGAACAAAGAGTATTTAATTCGGATTAAGGCGCCGTAAGTTCAGCGAAGTTAAGCGAACAGAGTTTTTGAAACAATATAATGCGTCTGTTTATAATAATATGGTTTCAAAAAAATACGAATAGTAATCTTGAGGCTTTTCTGCAGGGAAATCAGTGCTTCGAAATATGATTAAGTAAATTTCGCTCGATAGAAAAAAATCACGAACATAGGTCTAAAACACACAAAAATACACTTAAAATATTCGTAACAAATTATGCACAAAAGCTATAAATATTAAAATTGCTTCTAAAAATCGGCAATATCATGTTTGAGGGAAATCAGTGTTTACATTTTTATTTATTTAAACGGCCAAAAAATTAAAATGAAAAAACATGATATCCGGGTTTTCGAGCACGCACTTCCATGTCGCTCACGCTTATGCTCAGTGAGAGGGAGAGAAGACCATGAACCTACGGCGCCTTAAGAGGGAAGAATACCTTTGCAGCAGCCAGCACCTCGCGACTGGCAATAGGTTTTTTTGAGGAAATTTCCATCTCGGGAGAAAACCGTTCCCACTAACTAAATCTTAACAAATCGTTGAATTTGATGACGATCGCTTCAGCATAATATATTCTAGGTTTATAGGTTTCACGTAAAAAAAAATTGAGGTGCCTATAAGTTTGAATTTATTACAAATTTTGAAAAAAGGACAACCTATAAATGAAATAAATTAATTTTATTGTGCAAGTAGGCCGTAATTGCATTTTTAGTCAAAATTCTACCAGCTGTGGCGTAGGCAGTAGAGGAGTAAATAATACAACGAAGCTCGGTGTTATAATGGGCTTTATTTAGGGAAAACAGGGGTTTATATACTGTGCTTGTATCGCGTGAGAGTGAGCACTTACATAGGTTTAACGATTCTAGATTCTTATCGTTAATGCACTTAAATGGGTATTGGGTTTAACGATTCTAGATTCTTATCGTTAATGCACTTAAATGGGTATTGGGTTTACACGAGCGTACACCAGATGCTAGGCTCATTCATGTCCATGCATTTAGGGAATGAATGGAACGTTCATTCAGCATTCAAGTTTATTACTACAATGTTTCATCATACACTACACAGCGCTTCTGAAAAAGAAGACCACTGTTAAGAAGAAACGCCGAAAGAAACTCAACAGTCAGTAGTTTTTTGCCAAAAAGAGCTTATTACAATGATAGTTCTTAACCTACTTATTAAATAAGTCAAACTGAATATGAATACAAAGAAAACAATTCATCATAATGCGTTGTTCTACAAGAAAACATGTCCGGATACGCTATATGAATGATTAAGCTATTTTGGGCTCTGGTTTGGGCCATGCATTTCTGTCAGTGAGACCTCAACCCTGTAATAAGCCTTAGCAAGTAATCATTAGGTAATCCATACTAATATTATAAATGCGAAAGTGTGTCTGTCTTTCTGTCTGTCTGTCTGTTACCTCTTCACGCTTAAACCGCTGAACCGATTTGGATGAAATTTGGTATAGAGATAGTTTGAGTCCCGGGGAAGGACATAGGATAGTTTGATCCCGGAAATCATCCTCCAGGGGGATGAGGTGGGGGGTGAAAGTTTGTATGGAGCTGCGATATAGACGAGTTCCACGCGGACGGAGTCGCGGGCAGAAGCTAGTTTATTATAAAAATGGATACATTGCTCAAAAAACTTGTATACTTTACGAACACGAGATTTTTTGGTTGCTATTTTATTTTTATTTCATGTATTAAAATTATAGGTATCAGAATTTTTACAGAATGAATCTATGTTCTTAATGACATAAACAATCTTTTCATAAATGTATTGGAACGCTACTGTTAAAGAGCTCTCACGGATTCTCTTGCTCTCAGGTTATATATAGAACGAATGGTTCTTTCTTGTAATACAAAGATTGTCTGTATGTCAGCTGCTTTACCCCAAACCAGAATACCGTACGACATAATATTATGAAAATAACTATGATAGACTAGTTGAACTGTTTCAACATTGGTCAGTTGTCAAATTTTTCTAATAGCATATACGGCTGAACTTAGTTTACGCGCCAACACGGCGGTTTGTGTCATATTGCTGAGATATGAAGACATGAGACTTAAACGCTGTCAACACCAAAATGCCCTTGAGGATTTGGGATAGCGCGCACACTGTCTATTTGTATTGGAGTAAACGAGAGCGAGTGTCACCGGGCGGCCCGGTTTTTGAAGATACATAAATATTGAAATAAAAAAAAGTATGGATTATTTGTGAAATGTGACTCGTTAGCGGTTTAGGTATGAATATGTTGACTTCATGTTTTTAATTGCAGACCCATACGTCAAAATAAACAGACCGGGTTGGTCCGGGAGTGCAGGCAGAAGTGAAAACTCAATAACATTGTAACAGTTTTTCGATCAGGTCACGTGACATCTTACGGTGTCACCCTAAAAATGAATTTGACGCAAATGGTGGCGGCCAAAATATCAATTTGTTTTTGCCGTTGGTAAATATTTTTCTAAGCTTTATCTCTTTAGGAATAACGCCCAAATTCGAACTATTCGAATTTTCTCAATAGCAAAACGGTGAAGGACGCGTTGGTTAAAATTACAAATTTATTTGCAGAAAATGCTATTGCAAAAAGTGTTTAACGGCTTTATACTCTTACGAATAGCGTTCAGTTTTGAATGAAGTCGAATCGGCTAGCAGCAAAAAGTGACCTCCTTCATATCTGACGTCACAAAACTCTGTCGCGTATTTAACAATTTTTCCCCATCCCAAAAAGTGCTCAGCGCCGCTAAAGAAGTTTTCACTTCAAAAAGACATAGAACCGTTTAAGATGATTTTAAGACCATACTTTGCAATTATTTTCTATCGAGCCGATTTCGTCCAATTATGTATCGAGCCCGTCCACGGTCTTCGTAATATGGTGAATATTAACATATATTTTATTTGATGTGCTAGGACTAATAGTTTTTCTCAAAAAACTGCTTAAAAACATCAATTTCAACAAAATTCGGTCTTGTGAGCCTCTTAATGCATTTTCAGACAGACCATAATGCTGTAGTTTCAAAATGAGCGTTCCATGATCCACGCACCTAAATCTAGTCTTTCATTATTATTTATAAAATACCTTACAGACTAACATTCATATCAATATACAAAACTTATAATATAACACGAAAACACGTTAAGTCGGCGACGCGGGCGCAAGTTCTAGGCCACTAACTGGGATGTGATGCCACAACTCTATAAATCCACGTGTGTCAATCGATCTATTTGCTCCAGACCAAGGCGCGCCCGCCGGTGAAGGACTCGTCCAGCCACGCCATGTCCGCCACCTACGAGGACCTCACGCTAGTGCTGCCCGCCGGCATGGTCTGCCGCGAGTGCGACACCGCTCTAGACAGCGACAAGCATTTCCTGTGAGTACACCTGTCATGACAACTATCTCCGTCTCGTATTTACAGTGAAGGACTTGTCCAGCCACGCGGCCACTATCGGCTGCCAAAAGTGTTTCATTCATACATTTCCGCTACTGATGCTATAGCATCGGCACACACCGAGTGTTTGAGTGGCCGTGCCGAGCCACACGCTGCGGGAGGGACCCCGCTCGCTTCTAGTGGCCGTGATGTGTGGTAGAGTGGCCGCGTTTGGTGGCCAATGTGCGGCCTTACTTAAAAACATTTTTTATTTTCCCCAGCGGCTCATCGACTTGCACCAAGTGCTCGTACCAGTCGTCCTGCTACCGCGCCATGCTGCAGCACAGCGGGTACTGCGCGGGCGCGCACTCGCTCGAGGACGCGCCGCGCCAGGCGCCCTGCACGCTGCACTGCGTGTGCGACTACCGGACCAGAGTGGGTCAGTACAGTACAGTACAGTACAGTACAGTACCACACCATACATGACTTGCACCAAGTGCTCGTACCAGTCGTCGTGCTACCGCGCCATGCTGCAGCACAGCGGGTACTGCGCGGGCAGTGAATACAATTTGGCGAACTAAACTCTGTGCTATAAGTTATAAGTATTATTTTGTGTTCAATAAACAAAAAATGTTTGACTCTTTGTGAAATGGCCCCCTGGTATAATGTTTATTCGTATCGCAGGCACCGACATGTTGACGCACCTGCTGGTGTGCGAGCACAAGACGGCGTACGTGTCCGAGGAGGCGGCCCGGCGGGACACGTGCCGCGACGAGCCCGCGCGCGCCGACCAGCCGCCCGCTGACCTCGTGAGTACCTCGCGACTTCTCTTCTCATACCGGCTGTGCACACGCGTCGCGACACCCCGAGACAGACCGAGAACGAGTGTGCACATGATGCTCTCACCTTGTCTCGTCCGCTCGGGTCTCGCCTCGGGTTTTGCGGCCGAGTCAAAGAATTGTTCCGCTGTTCAAATGACGCTACGAGTGTATACATGGTGTGCTCTCGCCGAGACCATCTCGCGCGCGAGACTCGGTGAGAAGCTCTCGACGAGTGTGTACAGCCGGCATTAGCTATGTATACCAGCGGGGATCAGCTCTCCTTAGCTTTCTTCTCCACTTCGCTCTGTCCTCGACATCAGCTCCGCATGCCTTGCACTCTATCGTGTCTCTTGATGTCGCGAGTTTGGCCTTAGGATGATTTGGACCTTCTTGTTCTAGCTAATAGGCATGGTGCCTCATGTTCAAATAGGTAACGTAGTGATGCTAAATGGATAGTAAACCATCAAATTATCGTAATAAAGTATAAATTATAAAATATAATTAAACTCGTAAAAAGATATGACCCTTGAAAGTTTCGAAAAAATATGGATTTTTTTTATTGATTGAAGCGTAAGTAAAGGTACCAATAGAATCCTTACGCTTTTATAGAAATAAAATTGTAGAACAACTATGTACTTAAGCGCAGTATTTCGCGACCTAAACAACAATTTACCTGATTTTCTATACAACGATACATGTACTATGTACTAACAAATGTCGTTGTGACGTCATACCTGTCTGTCAATCAGTATGAAGCGTTTTACGCTGCCGCCAGCGAGGTCAATCTTTCTCTCAATTTTTTGGGTATTTACGTTCTCGATTGTAGTTGCCCCCATACAAACATTTGTTCCTCTCCAAAAACTGGTTCGAATGACACCATAAAAAAAAATCAGTCACCATGCGTATTGGAGGGAAATAATAGCGGACTTGTGCAGTCAAGGAATTTAATTTCCAACCCACCTAAGGATCAACATCGTATAGCAAACTGTCACCATATAAGTGCTAGCTACAGCACGACGTTACTTTGACATATCGCATGCATTGTTTTATGTTAGTAACTAGGCAACATGTGGCGTAGACAGTAGAGGAGTAAATAATACAACGAAGCTCGGTGTTATAATGGATCTTTATTTAGGGAAAACAGGGGTTTATATACTGTGCTTGTATCGCGTGAGAGTAAGCACTTACATAGGTTTAACGATTCTAGATTCTTATCGTTAATGCACTTAAATGGTTATTGGGTTTACACGAGCGTACACCAGATGCTAGGCTATTCAGCATTCAAGTTTATTACTACAATGTTGCATTTCATAAGATTATTAGATATTGCATCATACACCTCACGTCCACGGTTTTTTTTTTAGACAAAAATGTGGATACATATTTTTGGCTTAAAAATAAACTTATATAATGCTTAATACTAAGAATTTCTCATCTTCTATTTTGTGTAGTTGACAAAGTGTACTTGTGTTACTGTATGTGTTCCGAATATGGCGTGAGATTGTGTTTCCGTTAAGCTGGCGATTGTAATGATACATTGTTTATCTTTTGTGCTTGAGGGATTTAGCTTTTGATGTCTTTTATTGTTGATGTTTAATGATATAGGTTTCTAGTTTCGGCTTTTGTTACTTTTTCTTGGGTGGTCTATGACTGGCTTGATGGGTGGCGTTATGGGTGATTATTGTTCAGTCTTGTGGAATCATGTCGCTAGTGAACATCATTGTTGACCCGGTCCTTAGCGCGGTATTTGACCGGTGCACGGCCTTCGGTGAACGGTTATAGTGGGGGAGGGGATAAAGGGTGGTTTAGTTTGTAGTTTTTTTTTTTTTTATTTTTTTTTTTTTTTTTATTCGTGTTTTCTTTTAATTGTGTGTGTTTAGTGTGTTGTCTGCTGGTTCTACTGGTAAGTGTATTTTTTTTTTGTTATTCTCTTATCCTACGGTAAATATAGTTATGATTTATTCTAATTATTATTATTTGAAGTTTTTTTTTTTTTATTTTTTTTATTATTATTATTATTTCTTTATTCAGTTTTCTAGCTAGGTTTTTACAATAACTATATAAAAAGTAAATTATTATTATTAAAAGTAATAGCGTTTTGTTCTGTTTTTATGGACAATGTATTCTTTTCCTGACATTAATATTTTGACATTTTCACCTTGGTCTTGAATGACACTATATGGTCCCGTGTATAAGGTAGTCATTTTGTCACGATCTTCCTTTTTTACTAATATTAAATCTCCTACGCTATAGTTAATTGGGTTAATATTTTTATCATAGCTTATTTTTCTAATTTGTTTTGAATTTATCAAATTATCTCTAGCATCCTCTTGGGATTTTTGTAACCTATACTTAAGTTCTATCGCATATGAATTAAAATTATATATTGGGTCTACTTGACCTATAATATTTCCTGGTATATGGCATCCCTAGTAGCATTTTAAGTTGGCCCCACGTTGGGCCATTGATCACCAAGTTGGCCCAACGAAATGCCAACGAAAATGCTACTAGGGATAGTTTACCAAAAACCAATTCGTATGGTGTGTATTTCGTTGAAGTATGTACTGAAGTATTATATGAAAAACACCAATATTGCAACCAATCTGACCACTGGTGAGCCTGGTTGTTGGTCTGTATTCTAAGATATGCTCCTAATGATTTATGTGAATTTTCTAACGCACCTAAACTTTCATGGTGGTAAGCGGTCGATTGCAATTGGTTGATTTTCAATAGTTGACAAACCTCGCGCATAGTTGACGAAATGAATTCTGTTCCTCTGTCCGTGCCGATTTCTCGGGGAATTCCATAACGTAGTATAAAATTGTCAACAAATGATCGCGCGACTGTGTCTGTCTCTTTATTTAATAATGGATAGGCCTCGACATATTTTGTTAGCTCGCATTGCAGCGTTAATATATAACAATATCCGTTGGCATCTTTTGTCAGAGGTCCCACTAAATCTAAAAACAATTTGTCAAAAGCTGTTGTTGCCGTACTCGTTATACAGAGTGGCTGTTTTGTGTTCGTGTGATATTTTTGTTTTTGACACTTATCACATCGTTGTACAAATTTATGTATGTCATTATCCATTCCCGGCCAATAATAGTACCGTTTAACGTTGTTGGTCATTCTTCGAATGCCTGCATGGCCACTTGTTGGTAAAATATGGAAATCATTTAATATTACGCGCCTGTCATCCTTATCACTTATTTTCGTTACACCTTTAATTATACATAATCGGGGTCCGGACCCTGCATTGTGCTTATGCATATATTGAGCTAGTTCTTTAATAATACGCGCGGTGTCTTTATTATATAGTATGCATACCTCTGTTATTCCTTGTGCCTTGCAAAATGTGCTTAATGCCCCCGCGGGAAAGTCTCGTTTCGATCGCGGTCGACAATAAGCTTTGGGACACAATGTCAGTGAGGATGGCGAGTATATTATCTCATTATTTGTACTGGTTATACAATCTGCGTGTTCCAGTGTTTTATAATAATCTTGTTCATCTAAACTTAATTCTGGCATGTTATTTGGCTTTTTTAGGATTTCCACCATTTTTGGATGATCAGTCCAGTCGTGGTTGGAAACTTTATTTGTGGAATCGGTTGGCTGTTTTTTCGCTTCCATTCGTTTTGTTTGTGCTCGAGTCATTACTGTTATTACTTGTGGTATCATACTCTTTAGTTCTTCGCTTGTTATTTCAATCCTAGACAATGCGTCGGCCGCTACATTATCTTTTCCTTTCAAATATTCTACTACAAAATCGTATTCCTCTAAACACAATCGAAACTTGGTGAGCCTGCTCGATGGATTATTCATGCCAAATAAATATATTAGTGGGCGGTGGTCTGTGATAATTCTGAACTTGCGGCCATATAAATATGGTCGAAAATATTTTACTGCCCATACAATCGCTAATAATTCTTTATCTGATGTTGGATAAAGTTTTTCTGCTGTATTTAATGGTCTGCTTGCGTAAGCTACTGGTAATCCATTTTTATTTGATAATAAACATCCTATAGCTATGCCCGAGGCGTCCGTGTGTATCACGAACTCGTTATCAGTTGAGAAGTCGGGATATTGTAGTATTGGCGGGTTTATTATCGCTGTTCTTAATGTCTCGAATGCCTTTTGGCATTGGTCAGTCCAATTAAATTCTATATTTTTCTTTAATAAATGATTTAAAGGTTGTGTAATTTCCGAAAAGAGTGGTATAAATTTTCTGTAATAATTTACGAATGCTACGAAACGTCTGACCTCGTCAGCGTTTTTTGGTATAGGATAATTTTGAACTACTGAAATTTTCTCTGGATCCGGTTTTATGCCTTCCGGTGTTACTACATGTCCTAAGTACAATATTTCCTTTTTTAAGAAATTACATTTTAAAGGATTTAATCTGAAGTTCACTTTGCGTAGTCTCGTAAATACGTCTATTAAATTTTTATTGTGTTTTTCTAAACTTCTGCCCATGACAATGATGTCATCTAAATATACGATACATTTCATATAATTTAAACCTGACATAGCTATAGTCATTGCTCTACTAAACGCATTTGGGGATGTTTTGAGCCCCATTGGGAGTCTTTTCATTTGATAATGTTTATCTGCAATAAAAGCTGTGTACTGCCTACTTGTAGGGTTGAGTTTGATTTGATAATATCCTTGATTTAAATCTAGGGTGGTGAAGTACATTGCACCCGATAACGAATCTAATATTTCGGTAATGTTTGGCAAAGGAAATTTGTCATTTTCGATGACTTCGTTGACCTTTCTGTAGTCTATTACTATTCTCCATTTTTTTTCTCCATTTGAATCTGATTTTTTGGGAATAAGGAGTAATGGACTTGCCCATTCCGACTGTGATTCTTCGATAATATCGTTTTCTAGCATTTGTTCTATTTGTTTTTGTATTTCTGGTCGTTGTGAGTGGGGTAATCGATATGGTTTAGTATATACCGGCGATGCGTTCGGTTTTAAATGTATTTCTTGTTGATATAAATTTGTAGTATTTAATAAATCGCCCGGTAAATGAAAAATGTCGGCAAATTTTGCACAGATATTTGCAATGGAAGTTCTTTCTTCGGTATGTAAGTTTTCCATTTTTAGTAGTGAAAATAATAATTTTACTCGTTTTGCGTCTTTTTCGCATTGATCAAATGATAAACACTTATATTCCTGTAATGGTCTTATTTGTGGGGTAAATTCTTTTAATTTTATATCTTCGTTTCGTGTGTTTAACACCC
Organism: Epinotia ramella; assembly: GCA_947578815.1. Classification (NCBI taxonomy): domain Eukaryota; kingdom Metazoa; phylum Arthropoda; class Insecta; order Lepidoptera; family Tortricidae; genus Epinotia; species Epinotia ramella. The sequence continues at coordinate 4,963,244 of OX388206.1, read as the reverse complement.
TAACAGTTATTTTTCCATTTACATTTTTAGTTAGTGTATTGGCGACAAAAATTCCGTCGCCGATTTCACTTGATAATATTACGCAATCGTCTAAATAATTTGTTGAAATTTTTATTATAGACTCACTTCGTGCTGGCAATGTTATTTGATTAGAATTTATGCTTTGGTTATTTTTCATCTGTATATTTAATGGTATATCATATAATTGGTTGTTATAATTTAATGTGATTATTTCTTTTTCAAAATCTATTAGGCATTTATATTTTATTAAAAAGTCTTGACCTATTATTCCATCTACTTGTAATGGTAAATTGTGGAAAACATGGAATGTGTGTTCAAAAGTATGTTTTGTTATATTTTTTAAATTTAAATCAATTGTTCCGTAAGACGTTATTTTTCCTCCTATTCCATTTATGCATGTATATTTCTGTGTAATTTGTTTTCCGGTTGATATTGCAATGTCGCGTTTTACTGCGCTGAGGGACGCGCCCGTGTCGATTAACCAATTATATGTTTTGCCTTTTATTTCGAACTGTACTGAATTTAAATTATTGTATGATAAAATGTGATTTTTAGGCACGAAAAAACTGCTTTTCGTTTTCATTGTTGTTCGCTTGTTCTGCTACATTTATTTGGTGTCGATTGTTGCGTGCATGATATTGTCGACGGCCCCGACCGTGAAATGGGTACCTCGCCCTATGCGTACCTCTTACTCTATATCGCGGCGTGTTTATTCGGTTTTTCACGTATGTATTTTGAATTGGACGCTGCTGATGTGGGTAGCGTTCTTGGTAGTTGCCTCCGAAGGGCTTTTTGTAAGGATACGGTCCCTTACGTATGTGCATTACGTGACCTTGACTTGTCGACGCGGGAGTCATAGAGACTTCCTGATCTTTTGCCCCTTGAATCGCGTCTTTTAGCGAGTTGTAATTGTGCGCTGCGATTATAGTGCTTAGTTTTTCGTTGCGTAATCCGTCGGCAAATTTATTTATCGCGGTTTTTTCATTTATTGGCTTTAAGATTTTGTATGCCTCAGGGTTGTTATTTGCTTGGGATATTGTTAGGTTGACTAGGAGGTCTTCTAACTCGCGGCCGTACTGCTCAATTGACCTGCCTCCCTGTCTCGAAGCTATTAATTTAGTTTGAATTGCTGTCGCGGATTTTTTTGTTAGCAAATGCGTTTTCATATCGGCCACTAAATCATTTATTGTGTCGTAACTTTGCGATAATCTTAACTTTGCGCTTTGTGTTAATCTAGTTTTTAATACGAAATTTATCAACATTTTTATGCTATCTTGTTGTAGCATTGTTTCGTATAGTTCTATTGCGTCGATTAACTGGTTAGTGACGGTTTCGGTTCCGTCCATTGTTGGTAATAACGATACCGCAGTCTTTAGGTCGAAATTGTCCTTGGATGCCATTATTATGTCGGTTTTTTCTTTTATTTTGTAATATGAAATTGTTTTACTGTATATTTCTTCTATTTTTTGATAATATGACTGTATTATTTGACTGTCTTGCAATGATATCTCGGATTTTGCTACTTTTTCGCTATTTATTTGAATATATTTTTCGTATTCTTGGTATAAGCTATTTACTTTCGCAAGTTTGTCTAGTCCGAGTTGTTCTGCTCTACGTTGTGATCCTAATTTTCTTATATCTTCACTTAAATTAATTAATTTCTCAAATATTTTTTGAATTTCGGACATAATTCATTTTAGACACAGTGCATGAAAATGAGTGTAAACTACTATAAAACAAAATGTATGACTATAAGGTAAGTGATATTTTAAAAAGTACCGTGGCTTATGTTCTTCTTCTGGGACGATGTTGGGTTTCGACGATCTTCTTTTTTCTTTATGCGGCGTTCGGCTGACGCATTACCGCTGCTACTGCTTGACGCTCGATCTTCTTAGTAAGGCATTTGTGTACCTTTTTCCAAATGACGTAGCTGCACCCGATGGCTACCAATACCAAAATTGTTATGGTAATGTAGTTTGTTGAATAGTTGGTGGGCCCGAAGTCGGTCTGCGTTGGCTGCGCGTTGTTGCCTGCTCCGTTTTGCGCGATGATAACCTCTTCTTTTTGTTGCTGCGTCTTGTCGCACTGGCTGCCCATGATCTTCGTACTTTGCGCGGCGTGGCGTGGGTCGTGGACTGGCTGCTGGTTGGCTGGTGCTTGGTTTGTAGTCGATGCGCTGCAGTAGTAGTCTGGCTGGCCTAAGCTGGCTAGGCTAGGCTAGGGACTGCCTGGAGCAGTCCTCTGGCAAGGTCGCCATGTGGCGTAGACAGTAGAGGAGTAAATAATACAACGAAGCTCGGTGTTATAATGGATCTTTATTTAGGGAAAACAGGGGTTTATATACTGTGCTTGTATCGCGTGAGAGTAAGCACTTACATAGGTTTAACGATTCTAGATTCTTATCGTTAATGCACTTAAATGGTTATTGGGTTTACACGAGCGTACACCAGATGCTAGGCTATTCAGCATTCAAGTTTATTACTACAATGTTGCATTTCATAAGATTATTAGATATTGCATCATACACCTCAAAATCAGTCACCATGCGTATTGGAGGGAAATAATAGCGGACTTGTGCAGTCAAGGAATTTAATTTCCAACCCACCTAAGGATCAACATCGTATAGCAAACTGTCACCATATAAGTGCTAGCTACAGCACGACGTTACTTTGACATATCGCATGCATTGTTTTATGTTAGTAACTAGGCAACAGATTAACTATGTTGACATGGTGAACTGAACTTTTGAACGTGTTATCTCACTAATACCTATTCCTTCCAACACCACATACCATCCATAACCAACCATCCATAACTTGAACCACTACATACCATAAAGATCCACAGCGCAGGTTTCGTCATTCCAAAGATAATGCATCCACCACAGGTTTCTTGGTAATTAGAAAAGCTAAAGATAACTTTTCGCAAAGAGGTTACCTGTAATGGGAAGTGACAAATAATACGTATTGACATTTCAATACTATCACTGAAATATAATTTTCGACCGTAATCCATTGCGAATGTCTAACACCATTTCAACGAAATGGGTAGGGCATTGAATTCCTTGACTGTACAATAAGAATAATGTATTAGCGAAATCGATTGTCACAACGGTGGAATTGTGGGATGCGCGTACAAAATATATCGCGAGCGAAGCGAACGCGAGCCGCGATCGCTCGTATGTCGCGTTGCGGTGGATGAGTGTCAGTCGCGGGAGCGGGCGCGGCGCACCGACAGCAATCCGATAAGCTTACCCTTTCAGCGCTTGTACATTAAAATCGCAAGCTAACGACTAGCTGTGATTTTTTAATATGTTATTAGGACCATTATCTGTACCGTATATCCAAGTTTGCAGCTTAGACAGATCTGTGCTAATTTTGCAGCACTCGAAAAACCACGAAATATTCGCACTGTTTTTTGGTATTGTCAATATAGGTCCTAAATTATGCGGTTTTTATAATAACAACATGTAAAAAATCACAACTAGCCATTAGCTTGCGATTTTAGCGATATGACTGGCCTATCAGGTGTTTGTGTTTGTGCCAACTGCACCACCACCCATCTAAATTCGAAAAGTAAAGTATCAACTATTTGACACATTTCACTAGCAAAGCAAGTACCCTATTGAGTCGTGTCTCGTCGCCGTGTGGCCAGGTGTCGTTGATCAGTGTGTCTCGTGGTTGTTGTTGCAGACGGAGCCGGCGCCGGACTACGCGCCGCCCTCGGTGCTCAACACGCAGCTGTCGCTCGACGACCTCGCGCCGCCCTCTGTGCTGCAGACCGACCAGGTAAGTCTCGGTCCTGACCTCTACATTATCTGTTAGAAGGTCGCCAACAAGCCTCCGACGTTGCGACCTTCGTCGGTGGCTCGAGCTTTCTGGCTAGACGGTGCCGACCACGCTACACTCCTGGGGGTCGCTGATACGCGCTCGACGACCAAGGGCTTCCGAAGGTCACACGTAATAATGCTGGGAACAACTACACACAGTCCGTCCGGACCAATGCCGCTCTGTGGGCAGGGCTTGTTGGCGACCGTCTAGGAGACGCTTAAGAGTTAGGCAGCGGTGCGCCATCCGAGGGAGCGAGATACCGCGTTCCGATCTTTAGCTTGTATGGCGCACCGCTCCACTCGTCAAGTTGTGGCTGAGCTGCTATGAAGAATACTATAGAGCTTGGTGGAAGGAACAAGTAATATAAGTAATATTATTCGTAGTTATATTGCTTGAACAACAACCGATCAATTAGAGCAGCACGCGGCTTGAACGGACCGAGTCCCAAACTGTCTTGTCCGGGAGATAGACTCCCGATGTTTCTCTAATTAGAACACTTACCGGAACCCGGAAACCGGAGGTCAATATATCATATTAAGTATCGCTACACACCTAGTTAGTTAGTTATACTGGGCGTTTTCCGCAAGTCGACATCCAATGTGCCTGTTTTGCGTGTATCGGTGGGGTAGCGCAACGCTAACCACCCCAGGGGGCCTAGACAAGGTTACAATCGACAAGCGCTAACGCCAATAGAAACTAATAAAATGTATGGGAATGATAGATGTCAACGAAAACAATTTTACATCCCGTGTTTTTTCACGTTTTATCTATATTTTGCTGAAAGTTTGAATAGGGTTCTTTTTAATTCCTAGTCAAGTATATGCTTGCCAATTTTCAAGTCTTTAGCTCATAGATTCAAGGAGTTCCCATACAAACTTCAATGTCTACGGCCCCAGCTCCACCAGCTACACACCTAACTCAGTAGTGTGGTGATGGTCAATGTCCCTTGTGTTCCAGCACAGCCTTTGGAAACTCTCATAGAATGAAAAAATGTACGGGATAGTTGTTCGCATCTTAGCCAATCTAACAAAACACAGAACTTTTGGACCTTATTACAAGGCAATAAACTGCACTCATTTTTCTTTGCGTTGGTAGTAGACATAGGAGAATCCTAAAACAATGTATAAGTTCCGCCTCTAAAAACGTAGTGGTTATATTCTGTTTGTTCCAGCACGAGGCGGAGCTGCTGAACTCTGCGTACGAGCGGCCGCTGGCCACGCCGCGGCGCGAGGAGCCCGCCTACAGCCTCGGGGACTTCGAGCCCCTGCCGCAGGAGCCGCCGCCGCAGCCCGACTTCGAGCAGCTCTAGGCGGACGAGCACGAGGACAGGCCCTACACACACATACATTACTATTCATACCGAGCAGTGACGGCGCGTGAACATTTTCGACGGGCGTTTGCGGTACAAAAAGTTATGAAAGAGTTACAGTATATAACTGTAGGCTTGCCTAAAAACAAAATGTATGGTTTACGGTTTACGGTTACAGACCGATCAACATTAAATATGGCGCCGGCAGGTGTCATACCATATAAACTTGTCGAACACCGCTTACGGTTTGGTGCCACCCACCCTAAGATTAACGTTGAAAATGTCGGAAAAAAACAAAATATGGAACTTATGAAATTTTCGTTTTTTTCCGTTTTTTTTCGGATTTTTACCGAAAAAAACCAATAAGTCATTGTGACAACTGAACTGAACTGACACGGATGTCAATGGAAAAGTAAGTCTACTATCATTTACCTTCCCACCAGTATTAAGAAAAATAGCCGATTGAAACCTGTTTAAATCGTTTTTTTCGGAAAAATGTAGGCGGAAAAATCACATGGTTTTTTTCCGTAAAAATCCGAAAAACGAGCCGTTTGCAAAGAGACGGGATTTTTGCCGGAAATTTTCAACGCTACCTAAGATACGTTTTTATATACGAGTCGTCATCTTATAAGCCGAATTATATCCGGGTCGTCATCGTATCAGCCGAATTATATCCGAGTCAACTAACTCGGAAGCAACTACCGTCTGTCCTTCCAACCTAAAGTAGATTAAAAAAGCCGTTTTCTATAGTCCCTTAATTGTGTTAAGCTAAAATTAGCTGTTATTGTATTGTATTGTATTTTTTATTGGTAAATATTGTCATAGTATTGTTATAGTTGCATTATGGCTGTAAAATTAATCCTTCATGATAGAAAAACATTTTAACGACATTTTTAATTAATACTTTGATGTACACTATCATCCACTACCTTGTTTGAAGGGTGAAGCACAAATATTATATGTATTATGACATACAGACTATACTAACTACTTATACTTACTATAATAAAAGTAGTCTTAAAGGTATTGGTTCGGGTATTATGTTTATGACCTGAAATAGATGACATTATAAAAAAAGTCTTGTTTTATTTCCTCTTTTTGAATGTTTGCCTAGGAGTAACTAACTCATTCAACGGTAAAGTATGGGCAAATACCTCAGTCGTTAGCCAGCAGTCCAAAAGTCGTCAACGCCGAATAGTTTATAGTAGTCGTTAGACCGGAGGGACTCGGCCTAACCAACAAAAACTGCAGGAAGACTGCTGAAGACTGGAAATATTGTACGATCTGTTTTTACAGTCGAATTGGTTAGCTATTGCATGGTACTTGCCGATTTGTTGTCTTTTATAATTATGAACGCCTGATGAAAAGTATTAGCAAAATATAGGGTACAAGTGTTTTCCGTGTTGCAGTATCGCGCAGGCGCAGGCTATTCCACGAATTGCATTACGTTGTTTCTCCTAATCACATTATCATCATTTCATTGTTTTTTATTTAATCAAACAACTTCATCGTTAATCGTTTCGAATTGGTCTCAAATTGAAGCGTAACGATTCATCGAATTTACTTTTCATAGATTAGTCAGTTGTGTATAATATTAATTTATCGAAACACGGTTCACAGTTTGTATGGTTGGTTGGTTTGGCATTTTAACCTAACCTAAATAAACCTAACCTAACCGCCAGCGTGTCGACGTCACCCCGCTTCGCGGGGTGCCTATATCCGTTCTAAGGGACACACGCTAACCCGAACCTACAAATAATACCGTTGTTACGATTATGTGTTGTTTTTTTAATTCGGGGTGCTTCGGCCCCCGTGCTCCCTTTCTCTAGCTGCCCTGACCTAATCTACTATATTATAATCCTCATACGAAAATATAAGAATTTGGAAATTAAAACTTACTTTAAACCGAAATTATTGTGTGTAAAGGCGATTCGATGAACGACTATGTCGATGGACAAATAAAATAATAAAGTAAAAAAACAATGAGTTGATTCTCGTGTAAAAGGTAATTCGAGCAAATGTATGAGCGATCTTAACGAAGTTCGATGAATGATTCCTGTGTGATGATGAAATTCTGCGAATAGTGTTATGGAAACGATAATCAATGAAACTATTTTCGGTAAAATTATAGATTCCCCTTTTTTTGGGCCTCCTTTTACCCAAAAAAGTTAGTGTATACGCGAATTCCTTCTATAAAAAATCGGGGTTGCTGGGGAGATGCTCTCCAGAAACCCCAAATCCTTAACTTTTTTCACATACTACATACCAATAAAGAGTGGGGTTGCCAGGAGCCAGGGTATGACATGAGTACTGACCTCTTGAAAAGCGTAATAGCTACTTCTGCATCTAACTGTACCTATATGTATAATAATAATAATAAATCAGCCTAAATACGTCCCACTGCTGGGCACAGGCCTCCTCTCATGGATGAGGGAACGGGCAGTAGTCCCCACGCTGGCCCAGTGCGGGTTGGGGACCTATATATTTCCGAGTGTTATATTAACCTCCTATATGTTGATGTACTTGTACTGAACATAAGGTTATCATCCACCAGAGAAGTGCGAAGATGTGTTTTCACATATATTAAACATTTTGAAAAAGGTAAAGGTCTCGGTGCGTGATACGTCAATAAATTATACCCTGTTGTTCATCTCTATTGCTATGAATAGCATTTCGGTTATGTTTGTGGAGGGCTTTCGTTAAAATTCGGAGTTTCTGACTCCCCTTTTTGGTGGGGACTCCGACATGACCAAGCCATTCACGAACAATATCGACGTTTTTCAGTTTGCATTAACCTTACCAGCTCGTGACCGGTTACATTATCATACAAAACTGGCCTGTATTTAACGTTATCACTTGTCTATGGCGCGAGGGACACTTCAAATAAAACAAACCTGTAATATGAAATTCAATATTATTCGTTATGTTTTTGTATTAATACAATATATTTGCATACCATAATATACTATCGGTAGTATATTTATTGATGACCAATCATTAAACAATGAAATAATGATATTCATCAATTTTCGTTTAACATTCTTTTAATAAATAGCTGTATACAAAAAACAATTATTTACAGGGTAAGGCAGTATGATACGCCGCAAGCGCCTCCACTTAGCTTAGCTATACAAGCGGTACAAAACGGGAATCGAACGTCACTAAACAAATACACCATGATCTACTCTTAATCCAGTCAAATTGAAATAATTACTAACGAGTTACAATATTATAACAAATAAGCGATATTAGTTTGTGAATTTGTTATTCTATATAAGGGACAGTACGCTTAATTTCAACCTACACAATCGACAGTTTGGCTGCGGGGTTTTGTGACAAATTTGGAACGTTATCGACCATCTCACTAATACATATGGCAAATATCTCGTCTATACAGAGCAGCGCCCGCACACGCGAGCACGCCGGCCGGCGCGTCGCACATCAGGCACGCGAGGATATCAATAAGTATGCAATTGTGCGTCTTATTCCGTTGGAATAAGTAATAATATGGACACATATTAATGACCCAGTTGTAACTTCAAGAGGGACGCGCCGGTCGGTTACTCGGGCGGGTGATTCAGCCTCGTGCAGAACGTACGGAACCAAAGTTTGCATTTACCATTGTCTTTTTTACTTCAACACTCGAGAGGACCCGCCTCGAAATCAATTTCGTATGGAAACAGGCGAGCGACACATACCATATTCTCAATCCACGATATCCAAATAAATTGTTATGCAATTTGATAGAAATAATCCCCAGTCTAACTACAATTTAAGTGGCATGATTCTTAAATATCATTTTAAAAACTTACAACATATAACTTTATACACTGCGTATTTCACTAGTCATACACTCATGAATACCATCCATTCGATTCCGCTGCGTTCTAAAACGCAATGTGTAAAGTTTTCCGAATTCCCTAGGCCGCTGCACGAAGGTGAACCACGTCGGCCATCGATAGCGAGCACCGCAAAACCAATCGACAGCAATAACCTAATCTGATTCGAGCTTCGACCTCCTTACACACTGTACAACATGACACAGGCGTGACCGACCAACTCAATGTCCCGGCTGCACAAACATTCACTTGTACACTGTCAATGTGACAGATACTTTACGGATATCATAAAGAGCAGACCACTTAACAAGAGGAATTTTTTAACATTGAAATAATATTCACATGATCACAGATGTATGATGCCTTCTAGAAACAGTGACGCTATCTGACCTATTTATTCAAGATATGATACAATTTATATTGTTGATCTCGAGCGTTTATTACCAACTCTTCATAGAAAGCCGTCATCGACAATACCACGAGCAATCTGCTCTTTACGATACCGGTAGTGACGTCACGTGTACCAACGTCCGCAGGCCAGAGCTGGCAGGAGCGACTAGAACGCCTATATGACGAGAGCCATGTCTTTCTTGCTGGGCAGCTGCACCTTCTTCCCCTGCCACAGCGAGTTGTGTATCGTGAACGCGTCGATGGTCACCGTTAAGTGCTTCGTGTGGATTTGGGAGAAGCATTTGCTGCCGGAGTTGTATCTGGAAATAACGTGGTGGATTATAGTTGCGAGGGATTTTGTAACGGCGGTCGGAAAATGGGAAATTACTGTCATTTGGGGCATTTACTATGTTTGTATCGAGCAGTAGCGTCTGGTACTCGTAACGAAAATTGAAAATTTCTATTTAAAGGGAATAATTTAAAAAAATATTGCTCCGAGCTGGACACGAACCTTCGACCTTCTGGCATACGCGGCCAGTCAGTGTCAATCAAATGAGCTATCGAACCGTTGCTCGGTTCTATAAATCTTGCAACTAGTTCCCTCTTATTACGCCTTCTAGGAGCGATCCAGTCAGGAGCAATTAATGTTGAAAAAATCCCCATTATTTGAAATATTATATTTGTCATATTTTCTATGCATAGTGTAGTTTAATATCAGAAATCACGTTGTTTTTAATTTGTACCTTCTGTTTCTTTCGTCATGCTACAGATATTCAGACATTTTAATCCCTGAACAACCTTCAAGATACATAATTGAAACTGGCAGCCGGCGTTCTGAACACCACGAGGAAGTGTTTGGCCTCGGAGCGGGCGATTTCTTCGAGCACCCGCCGCTCGGCCTGGGCGCTCGAGATACAGAGCGGAGAGATACTCACTTGAAGAACTTATCAAACATCCTGTCGTTGACGTTCTTCGGGCCCGTCCCGTACAGCTTCGTCACGTGCTCCGTGTCCGGACAGAACGAGTACAGCGCCCGGAACTGGCACCCGGCATCTCTGAAGAGCACGAGGAAGTGTTTGGCCTCGGAGCGGGCGATTTCTTCGAGAACCCGCCGCTTGGCCTCCGCGTTGACCGCGCCGGGGAACACGCAGTACTCCACCGCGTTCAGCATGATGCCGCGGTTGGACTTGGTCGCTGGTTGCTTGTACAACCGGGGGCCTGGAATATCACATTGTTATCAACATACAAGGACGTTGGAACATGGACGTTATTGTATCTTATCACAGTGAGAATAAGGTACAAAGTGGTCCATTACAATGCACTTGACGTAGAAAAGCTCGTCATTAATTAGGTTTTGTTCAGATACCGAGAAGCGGCTACTATATTGGAAGATGAGTAAATTGTGTGAACACCGCGATGCCGCGTTCTAACGGCATCCGAAAGGGGGTGTATTTCGATTCTGCCAACAACATTAAGAAATTTATTGCGTCGACATCGAGTCATGTGAAATATATTTAGAATATGGATAATCTCTTAAAAGTAATAAATAATCCTACTAGCTGAAATACCAAAAACTCAATAAAAATTACTATTATTTAGTATTGTGCTTTTGTTCAAAAATAATAACATACATAAATATTAAACTCTGTAAAATATATGATGGCATTGCAGTGAGGGATGATCGAGTGCTGCGGGTGTTATCTTTGTATGAGTAAGCCGAAGCACGCATTCGATGTTAGGACAAAATGCTTCAAATCAAAACCATGCCTTATAATAACTTAATAGTGAAATTAAATATTTAATTATTGTAATAGTAACCGCGTTTTGTTGGCATGACATGGTTTGACATCTACGTGCCGGTTTTTAGACGTGTTACCGTAAAACTCATATGTAATCAAGTGTAATTCACTAACTACCAGACATTAGAATATGTTAGGACCTTTTCGGGGATCCTGGGATGCTAAAGAAACAATTTTAAGGTTTTATACACGTATGCTTCAGATGTATTAAGTGGTAGGCACTTCTTCTTGGTAGTTCCTGGTGGCAATTACTTTTCGAAGATTAAATGGTTTATAATTTCAGGTCTGGGTCGGGGTCTCTTAAGGAGCTTAGAGATTATTCATGTACCAATACCCTGACCTGACTGACTAGGCAAGCTAGCAGCAGCGGAGCGTCCATACAAATTTATTTTTAGTCAAGCCTTTAGTTTTAGATATACAAGGTTGAAAGTTCAGATGGGGCAGTAAGGGCAGCTACTTGATCCCATGCTGCTATGCAAAAATACTCATAGGAGACCTTTACTCATTTTTTAAGTGATAGCAATCAACATTCACAGATGTTTGATAAAATGTCAGCGAGAAAATCCACAGATTTGAGTTTTTTTTTAATGCCAATCGGTCCCATTTCTATGTGAGACCATCTAACGTTAGAGTACTAGAATACAAATCAAAGAAAACTTTTTCCATACAGTTCGTAGGGTGATTAATTACAGTGTTTTTTTTAGCTTTAATAATATAGCCTTTATTCCACCAAACTTAAATATAATATGTATTTTACAATGTGTTTTTTTTTCTATTCTCTGTCCATTTGGTCTTGCTTTACAGCATAGGCCTCCCCTAGAGAATTCCACAATTTGTGATCATGTGCTTTTCTCATCCAAGTTGCACCCCATACCCTAACAATGACATCCTCCCATCTGCGAAGTTGTCTGCCTCTTTTTCTTTTATTCTGTCTTGGGTACCACTCTGTAATATCTTTTGTCCATTTATCTTTTTTGTTTCGTATCATATGGCCTGCCCACTTCCATTTTAGTTTCTTCTTGATACGTATATTCATCAACATAATCGATTGTATTGTCTTTCACATTGATAGGTGGTTTTTCATGATTTTAGCTTTAGGCTTAGAGATCATTAAATTGCAGACAACTACGATTAGGATATTTGAATTTCTAATATCCTCATTTCTAATTTAGAAATGAGAAAAATCGGTATTATTGTAAAAAAAAAAACTAGTCTGTTTAGAAAGAGAACTTTCAATACGAACATTTTGCTGCCGGCCGTCATGGGTGACACAGGTTAATAATTGAAGGAATTTAGATATATATTGAATTAAAATTTAGAAATTAGAACGATTACGATCTCATGCTTTTTATGAATTTTCGTTTTTCTCTGAAACGTTCTGTTTAGTTTTAGTGTGTTTGTTAGTCAATAATAGGTTCGAATCAAGAGAAGTTTGATTTGTTAGAAGCCTATTTTGTAAATAATAAAAAGTTCTCGTCAGCTTTGGAGTGGTACACAATTAGATATCGGACGAGAGTAACCCCCGACTATAGGAAAGTTAATGAAAATATCTTGACAAACCTCGTCGAATGTGGCCACATCAAAAAAAAAACCCGCCAATCACGAATAGTTTTCACCAAAGTTTCACTTTATAACCCTACGAACGGCATGGAAAAAGTTTTCTTTGATTTGTGAACACCCACTAGTACTCTAACATTAGTTGGTCTGAAAGATTATTTTAATCTTTGATAGAAATGGGACCGATTGGCATTAAAGAAAAAAACCCAAATCTGTCGATTTATCGCTGACCGTACATTTTATAAAAAATCTGTAAATGTCAATTGTCATCACTTAAAAAGTTAGTAAAGGTCTCCTAAGAGCATATTCGCGTAGCAGCAAGGGACCTAGTAGCTGCCCTTACTGCCCAATCTCACGTTGAGCTAGGACACAGCGCTATCTTGAGTGTGACACCGAACTGTTTAAAACAAGATATTTCAACAGTCTATCAATCACCGTTATGTAAAAATATGCCTACAGATTATTCAGTATTTTGTCGACGATTAACCAGAACATTCATTCGACCAAACAATCGTATAGTCAGTCCAAGATTGGCCATCCAATTTTGGCGTTAACCTCAGGAAGTCCTAATTATTTCTGTTTCACGAATAAGGTCTTACTGGAATTGGTTCTTATATAATTCTTCATCAGGAATCATAGGAACTCCCAATTCCCATATCAGGGGAAGCGTGAAGTATAACCTCGCATGTAATTCACTAGAGTAGTCCATGATGGAGGAATGCGTGCCGATGGCGCCGGGCAGCGAGCCCGGGCCCGAGGCGGGCGAGCCCAGCGCGCGCAGGCCGGACGAGGCCGCGCGAAGCGTGAAGTATAACCTCGCATGTAACTCTCCAGAGTAGTCCATGATGGAGGAATGCGTGGAGGAGACGTCGGAGGCGTCGTCGGCGTGCTGGCGCCGCTTGCCGATGGCGCCGGGCAGCGAGCCCGGGCCCGAGGCGGGCGAGCCCAGCGCGCGCAGGCCGGGCGAGGCCGCACGAAGCGTGAAGTATAACCTCGCATGTAACTCACCAGAGTAGTCCATGATGGAGGAATGCGTGGAGGAGACGTCGGAGGCGTCGTCGGCGTGCTGGCGCCGCTTGCCGATGGCGCCGGGCAGCGAGCCCGGGCCCGAGGCGGGCGAGCCCAGCGCGCGCAGGCCGGGGAGGCCGCGCGAAGCGTGAAGTATAACCTCGCATGTAACTCACCAGAGTAGTCCATGATGGAGGAATGCGTGGAGGAGACGTCGGAGGCGTCATCGGCGTGCTGGCGCCGCTTGCCGATGGCGCCGGGCAGCGAGCCCGGGCCCGAGGCGGGCGAGCCCAGCGCGCGCAGGCCGGGCGCGCCGCGCGAAGCGTGAAGTATAACCTCGCATGTAACTCACCAGAGTAGTCCATGATGGAGGAATGCGTGGAGGAGACGTCGGAGGCGTCATCGGCGTGCTGGCGCCGCTTGCCGATGGCGCCGGGCAGCGAGCCCGGGCCCGAGGCGGGCGAGCCCAGCGCGCGCAGGCCGGGCGCGCCGCGCGAAGCGTGAAGTATAACCTCGCATGTAACTCACCAGAGTAGTCCATGATGGAGGAATGCGTGGAGGAGACGTCGGAGGCATCGTCGGCGTGCTGTCGCCGCTTGCCGATGGCGCCGGGCAGCGAGCCCGGGCCCGAGGCGAGCGAGCCCAGCGCGCGCAGGCCGGGCGAGGCCGCGCGAAGCGTGAAGTATAACCTCGCATGTAACTCACCAGAGTAGTCCATGATGGAGGAATGCGTGGAGGAGACGTCGGAGGCATCGTCGGCGTGCTGGCGCCGCTTGCCGATGGCGCCGGGCAGCGAGCCCGGGCCCGAGGCGGGCGAGCCCAGCGCGCGCAGGCCGGGCGAGGCCGCGCGCCGCGGCGGCGTGGCGCGCCCCAGCCCCGAGTCTGCAAACCGTGCGTGTCACTGCTGCCCGAGTGTGCGCGCCCCGTACCAGTGACGAAGCGTCTCGCGGACATGGTAACTGTCGCCTAGTTCTGCGCTCCTAGTACTGATGGTGAGGTGTCGCGTATATCGACGCTTCGCCACTGTTTACGGCACTACCCTCAAACACAACACTGAGATGGTCTCGTATGATAACTACCACCATTTGAAATGGTTAATTTCTTTAAGAACAATACTAAAGAAGTGATAATATATAAATTCCCCGGTACAATGGGACGGTTTAAGTTTCTTTTGTCTCAAGATCAACATAAATCGTTTAATTAAGTGGAATAGCTAATGATAATCAAAACTATTAACAATAAAATATTATATGATTTTTAAATAAATAACAATCTCTATTGAAATTTTATTTTCAAAAAGTAATTCCCAAAATAATTAAACAGGTAAGTAAGAAACTACCGTTACACAACTTTTTTTTAATCTGACGGTATTAATACGAAGCCCTCCAAAACAATGTATACAAACCAATAAAAAGGGGAGACCAAAGACTAAGGACCACATTAGATAAATTCATTTTGCATTTAGGCGTTTCCTGTTAACGTTGTTAGTAACAAATTGTTCGATTATTCTAACTAGCATAAAATTAACGTTAGTTAAGGATATATTTAATATAGTAGATACCTAAATGAAGAAAGTATTAATGATAATAATAATAAAATTATGAAGCGTTAAATACTTAATGTGTACGACGCTATCTAGATACGGTGGGTATAAAGCTATCTACACTACATATGCGAAACTTAACAAAAGAAGCCTCAAAACATTTCGTATTTTACGTAAATTACAAAATACACCATATAATTGTTTAACGTAAATTTATATACCTGATTTATATAAGCGGATATACGTATATGTCGAACGATGTCACACCAACACCAGGGACGTATAATGAGCATGCTCTAACACCGACGTACTACCGCGAAAAAAAAAACCATAACCTCTATAAATTAAATACGTAAATATTGCCAATGACCCAAGGAAACGAAATGTGCACAGAGACGCGTTCGAGAGGCCTCGCAGCGCCGGCGAATGGTTCTGTCACTGCTTTGCTTTCAAATCTAAATAAAAAGAGTGCTTTTGAGTGACCAAATTGAGAAGAAATATCTTACAAAATTGTTATTGACTCTACAATGAAGTAAAGTTTGTAATGAAAAATTAAAAAAAAAAACCAATTGAAATTAGGCTGCATGTATGTACATTTTATAGAACGCAGATTTTGAGACCAATTTACAGCCTTGCAAGCTAACCACCGCGACGGCTCGGCTGCCGAAAGCGACACGTCTATTTAACAACGGAAGATATCACTTTAACGAACTATTAGGTAGCTATGCGTCCTTCTGAACAGCCGGCAAGGACCTGCATAAAGGACTGCCAATGTCACTATATAATAGACAAAACAGCAAGGGAACCTTCGCCGCACCCAGCGCCTCGGAACGCGCGCAAACAAAAAAGAACCCAAACGCACCATAAACAAAAGCGAAGATCGCACCGTGCTGTGACGGCGTACAGAAACGTGTCTTACCGCACAAGTTCATTAGAGAGCTAGACTTCCGTCCCGCCTTAAAGTTATTCTGGTAAGTGGAATATTTAGACCTTCCACGAGCCGACTGTGGTTCCTCATTCACGCGCTCTGAAATGTTTCCTATACATGTCATCACGCAAACTCATGCAGAGTCCGGCCCGCGCAAACCATGCATGCAGCCACGCGCAAGCGGGCGAGGCCGGGCCATCATCTTCAAATACATGGCAAACAAAATTAATACTATATCGCGCATCGGACACATGACTTGAGCATATATTTATTTATAGGGAACGAATTTTAATGCGCGGAAGGTCTAGGAACGTCGAGTGGAAAAACAAGCGCAAAAAACCTCTCACAAAATCATAGCTGGTTCCAAACTACATACAAGGCCAAAATATAAATACAAAAGCATAATTTTGTGACTCTATACATTGCTACTGCGTTGTAATACAAATATTAGGGAATAATTTGGCTCCAAATAAAATACAAGCTATCTACGAAATAAATTAAAGAAGCTGTCTTAACATTAAAATTATAGGGGGCACATCAACAAAGAGCACACTGAATTTGTTTCTTAACATTGTGTGCAATATATTTGAATCGGTTATCACTCTTGCTGTGTTCAAATATTTCTGACATATAGTCATATTTGACATAGGTATGTCGCTTCCATACAAACCTCTCACAGTCACTTATTAGGGCCTATAAAGACTGCGTTTTTTTCACGCGCCGTCGACGCGCGTTTCCCCTACTACCAACTGGATGGCAGCAGGGGAACGCGCGGCGACGGCGCGTGACAAAAACGAAGTCTTTATAGGCCCTTAGGGGCTACACTGGAAAATTAAAACATTTATCAAAGGCGTGTTGCCTGTTCCAGGAAACAAAAAGAATTGATTTCATCACATTCGGGTTCAATATAATCGAGGCAGCCCCTTAAAGTTCAAACTTGTTTGGAAACGGATGGACTTAGCACGCAACGAAGCTCATCATCATCAGGCAGAAACAACATCATCGAAGAAGCCACTCATTGCGTCGATGAATTCAATCCAATTGGTAGTTTAAATTATTTGTTATAAACTCGTACTTTTGTATTTAATTACACAAGATCAATGCACTAAGAAAATGTTTACTGTACTATTTGGCTAAAATCAATCGACGCATTGCCTTAGGTTGCAAGATATAAGCAATTCAATAGAAAATAATAACTGGCACTAATATCAGAAGAGACAGTTATTATTTTCTGCACGAATCCCGAAATCAGCTCCAAATATAACAGAACTATTTGCTAGGAATAAAATTCGTTAATCTTTAGTGCAAGGGATGTATGTTTTTCATACATAACGACATAGATATACATACACAGATATTTATACACGGTGCTCGCGAGATTTAAAAGATTTGAACCACGCATTCCTTAGGTCATTAGGAGCAAAAAATGTTAAATGAAGCCCATTCAAATCCGGCTTAGTTTTGAAGACATTATCAATTTTCATGTAAACTATTTATTGTGATTACTAAGTGCAGCTCTATTTATCGCGACGTTGCCACCTATGTTGTCAAGTTTCGTGTCGCTATTGACAGACATCAAAGTGACAGCTACCACTCACTAAATTATTTTTTTGGAAATATAATCGTTACCATTTTATTTAATGGGATAATTTTCATAGAGAAGCAACAGGTATCCACATTTCATTTACAAAAACCGACAAAGTAAAAAAATATATATTTATCTCTTTTGTTAACTTTGACTGGGGTTCATAATAATATAACATTTTTTAATGTTAATGACTTCAGGAATGCGTGTTTAATCTTTTGGATTCCTCGCGAGCACCGGTTGTATGTTCTAATAAGCATTAAATGAAGCTCTTTTCGGGATCTGTCGAGCAAAGAGATATCGGAACACTCGAAAACATAATTCGTGTTATATCTCTCTAGCTCTCCAAACAGCAGTCAAGGGAAAGAGACGGCAAGACAGCAGCTTCGGCTTCTGGGTTCATGGTGGAAACAGGTCAATTGCCTAACAACGCGCTTCCGACTTGATTCGGCCAAAATTCGACGCAAATGCGGTCCATAACTTTATTCGGCTGATCTAGATACGATATACCACTATTGTCTTCGAATCAGATTGACGCGTTTTCACCAGGATAACAGAACATGAACAGCGTTAGTAGGACGGCCGGTTGATCAACACGAGAAAAGGCGCGACCATGAAACAAGTGTAGCCAAACCCTCCAACTTTGCTCTGGAATGTAAATTGGTCGACTAAAAACCAACTACCTTTATAAAATCGGGCCTAAGTGATAGTAATTCAAGTTTAATCACCATTTAATATCGGTTAATACCGTCCAGTTTGGTTCCTAGTGAGATAACGTCGTGTTCATAAACGTTAATTAAACAAGCCATTTTGGCTAATACACCATTGAAATTAGTTTGCCTGTATCTGTCACATCGACATACTTTGTGTTGGTGAGAAAGAGACATTTCAGTTAACAGAGGTTTGGTGTTTTGAATAAGTGGGTTACCCTCCAGAGCAAACGGACAGTTTATCGTTCCTTGTCGCGGCTTTTCTCGCCTGTCGCGTCACGCCAGCCGCGCAGGTGACCAGGAGCGCAGAACAGCGTTAGTAGCTCACCTCGCGAGGTCTTGCAGCTGCCGCGGCGGCCGAGCGGGCCGCTGGCGCCGCCGGGCGACATGGCGCCGCGCTCCTCCACGGGCGAGTCTGCGGGGGCGAGCGGTTAGCACGGGTGCACGAGCGCAGGGTGGATACTTTTAATCGTTGCGATTTTGTTACAGTCTCCTTAGATCTTTGCCATTGCGTCAAGAGCAGTAGCTACTCTAACTGACCCAACAAACTTTCCACCCTGTAGCAGTGGTGATCATCCAACGACATTCGATTCATAATTCGCAGCAGTGGAGTCACATGTGTTATATTTGAGATGTGCTCTGTTAGATAGCTTTTATAGGTTATCAAAAAGGCGGCATTTTGAATAGGGGGCGAAGTAAGAATTACAGTAGTTCCCTGAGCATATGGGTCCCTGGGGGGGGGGAGTTTAGGACTATGAAGCTTAATCTCTTGCATAATTTCATAAAATAAAAACATTTTACATGTGCACAATTATAAACTGTTAAGTAGATATTGACTACAGGAAAACGACTTTGGATTTTGTACTCTGTATGACTAATATATAATTTATAATTGAGGTTTGGCGCGACAACACCCGAGATAAAAACAGTTATTTTCCTCCGGGTAACAAATGCCGCGTTTCGTTTACACAGACTCCTTCTCCATTGGTAGAGCAGTACCAGCTCCTTGATAGCGACCGGCTGTCTATTGCTGTCAGTGCTATTGCTATCACACTCGTTCTTGCATCTGGCCCCTATTTCATCAAATCGACAATTGTTACCTGACAAAGACAATTCGCCGCATATTTCTCGGTCGACAAGTAACGATGCCGTCCGGCAATCACCTTTGCTGATGAATGTACAGTTGAGTCAGCATTTGAGAGACGTGGCCCCCTTCCCTGCATACTAACTTCTATATAGAGGGAGCAACGTTTCTCGGCGGCTAACTGTACCTACATCGAATTGTGATTATCAGGTCACAATTGACAAGTTGGTGAAATAGGGCACTGAGAGTATATTTGTCGGGAAAAACGAAGACTGACTTGGAACATGAAGAAAATATACCTACTTAGTTGTGTTTTAAGTTAATCCTTTGAATAATGAAAACGATCTTCAGTCGTTGTTCTTTTGTATTGCAACAAACTAATGTTTATTTGGTATCTTTTATTTGAACATGCATTTTTGTAACATTTTTGTAAAAATATGCCAGAAAAAAATATTTTATAGTCATTCACATAACAAAACGTGCTTTACACTTGAAGCGGTTATAGCAAAGTGGACTCTATTAACATGCAACAAGGTGCACTTACCTCTGTAGAGGCCGGCCCGCTCGGCGAGGCTGTCCTGGGAGCCGCGGTAGTAGTCGCGCCGCATCGTGCCTGGCAGTGCACACATAACTAGTACGAGAACCACGAAAGCGTAGGCCAAGCGATAATAAACCCTACGCCTTTCGAATAAAGACGTCGGAGTGCGCATCGTTTTCGTGGTTCTACGGTAAAGGCGGGGGTCGGTTCGTAGCACGAGTCAACGAGATTTAGAAGAATTTGAACTTTATCTATAAGGCATATAAGATTCATTTTGGTTTGTAGGATTCAGCCAGTTTTACATGGAAAATGAAAGAGATAAAAATATATAATCTGAAAAATGTGACGAATGACTCGTGCTAAGAAAAACATAACAATTAGCTGGATATAATGCACACAAGACCAAACTATCACTTGATTTTTTCATACGATATGTATTCGGGATCGCCTTATATAGAATATAATGTAAATTGTTATCATTTTTACGGGCGTCCGGCCATGTTGAATACATTATGAGGAAATTCATCTTTGGCGTCTCAACCAACGGCGCACTAAATGCGGCACTTCGCGGTGGATACAGGTACTACCATCATTTAGAAAACTATGCTTCGCTCGAGGATTTTTTATTTGATTTTGAAACCAGAAACACCTAACGAAAATTATAAATGTAAAAATAAAGGGAACAAATACATGTATTTGTTGTATGTCTGAGTATTAATAAACATTTCCCTTTAATTTGTGATTTAGAATTTTACCTACATTTTTATAGTAGGGTAGACTGGGTACGGTTGTAACAGGGTACGGTTGTAACAGGTCAAGTATTTCCTAAACTATCCACAGGAGTGTGAGGGGTTCAAGGGGAAAGGGACGCGGCGGGCAGGCATAAACATGATTACCAGTGTCGCCGCGCCGTCCGCGTGGTTAATAAGCGTGCAGAAGGGTACATTGTGTTTTGTGCATCAAAAGTAAGTATTTTTGGTCGATTTCTTTTCAAAATATCTTTATTAATTAAGCATATTACGATTCATCAATTTTTCTTCGTATTTGCTAAACTTTCTCGGTGTGTAATCTATTTTTAGTTTGAGTTTAGGCTATTTTGTTTTAAACGTGGTTGAGTATTACTGGCACAGAAGGGGTTGGGTACGGTTGTAAGAATTTTAATTTATATATGTCAATTTTGTAGATTTGTTAAAGTTAAATAAGTATTTTATGTTGGTATTAGTAATTCTCCTTTGATTTTTTTACTGTTTAGTTTATTCATCTTGATTTTATTTGATATTAAAAACTAAAGAGTAATTATTAGTGAGACTTTAAGAGACTGCTTAAAATAATAAGTATTACAGTAAGTATAGTCTTAAAAATGTACCGTATTCTAAATGATTAAGGTGTACGGTATTAACTTTGTTAAATATTATTGTTTTATGTAATAAAACTGTTTGAAATAACTTGTTTTTGGTTTTATTTAGGTATGTTACAACCGTCCCCCATCACTGTTACAACCGACCTCGGTATGGGGACGGTTGTAACAGTGGCACACAAATTGAACAATGCCTCGCTGACGATAAACTATTGCATATATGTTATTTATTTAAAATTAAACGTTAACCCAAAAGAGTTCTTCAATTTGTAATGTTTTATTTAATTCTTAGAGCTATAATAGCGATGATGTGAGCGATAAAAGCAAAATTGTTACAACCGTACCCAGTCTACCCTTGGTACTAACATTACTGGTGGTTACGTTTGTACCTAACCTAAGCTATTTATACTTATATTCTAGTAAATCACTGGAAATTTAATTTCGGAGAAATGATGTTTTGAGAGGAATTACTCTTTGAAATTTTTGTGTGTTTACTTGACCACCAAGAAAATATGCAAAGTATTTCCAGGCGTGTTTAAGAATTCAAATCCAGTGATATTTTGGTCAGCGGCTGGGACATCACGCGTATGCCGTGCTGACCCCGTATCATGGTCGGCCTTATCACACGATAAGTGACAAGTAAGGAGCGTCGTCTCGTTCTATCGAACGGTGTCAGCCAGTGACGGACGCTCTATCCTGTCACTTATCGTGTGATAAGGCTGACCATGATACGGGGTCTGGGCAATGTTCAACAGCTAGGGGGAAAACGAACAACAAGGAACATAAGAAACATGGACTTTTGTGCTGAATACGGCCAATGTAAATATAGGTTTTAGATAAACAGTTATGAAAGATCATTTTTGTGTAATGTACAATTTTGACTTCGATCGTATTAGCACTACGGAATATAGCAGGTAAAAAGTACAATCTTTTGGCGTAGGATACCGCTGTAAACTTTCATTCTCGGTAATACTTATAAAATATCATAATTATATCGATCCATGAAATAATTTCACATGCACGCTACGTAGTAACAGTCAGATACAGATATATACAGGGTGTTAACGGGGTCATGATCCGGAATGACAAAAAGCGAATAAGATGATCATACTGAACAACCTTTCCCATGGGACCAACCACGAAATCGCAAAAAAAAACCAGGTATTCCATACATAACTCTCAATTAAATCGCAGTTAACTCACAGTTAACTCTTAATTGGCTCTTTTTTTTTGCGATTTCGTGGTTGGTCCCATGGGAAAGGTTGTTCAGTATGATCATCTTATTCGCTTTTTGTCATTCCGGATCATGACCCCGAAAACACCCTGTATATAATGTTCGAAACACTCAAAAACATCTACACAAGCTCTAAGTATCATAATTGGTATGAGCTCATCGAGCATAGATATATCTGGTGTTGACCGTACAGTAAAACAATAAATATAGATGGGTCAACATTAGTGTCGGCAAACCAACCGGTGACATAAAAGACGGGAGACACACTCCGTAACATAGTGGAAGAGTGGGATAGCGTTATCAATTCGGTCATCAGTTTGCGGATACTAAAGTAAGGCAACGGGTCACACGGGAGGCAAGCGTTCTCAGCCGTATGCCACGAGTAAACAAGGGGGTACAAATAAAAAAGTTGCGCACATTACAGGTTATTGAACTAAAAAGAGCATTTTTGCAGTCTTTTTTTTAACTTTTTTTTCTTGATCCAAAGACCCCGCGAGGAATACGGGCGAACTTTGGTTCTTTTAACTATTATGAGACTAAAATAACTTGGAAATGTAATGTTGCTATGAAATAAACTTTACGTTACGTGTTATTACATTTTTTTAAGGCTGTTTATGATTTTATTGATGAATTTGGTGAATGATTGGATTGAAGATTCTTTTTTAATCATACTTTTGATATTGTACGGGTCTATATTTATATTGTTACACACAATTTCGAGGTCTATTCCACTCAAGTTAAATTTAGGGCATTGTCTGAGTAGATGGTTAATTGTTTGTGAAGTAGTGTTGTCACACGGACGCAGGTCACCCGCAGTGAGCATTTTTGCAGCCGCGTGCGCCTTCAAATGTTACAATTCGAGAAGCCACTCCGCACATTCGGGACGTAGCATAGCAGCATTTTACTGCTTTGTAGCGAAAATCGTTCGTAGAATGGATTAAGAACTCGTACTTAAAGTGTTTTGAGAGTGCGCGTTGTCGAAATGCAACATCAACCGAGTAATGGAACTGGGACAGAACCCAATCTTGTACTCATTTTACTTATAATTGTTTGTAGGCTTGGGATTTTAGATGCAAGTGTTTCTTCGTATCGGCCGATCATTCAGGCCTGAAGCCTCTCGCGAACTGGCGCGGACTGAGGTGGCGGTCAATAGTAAACTTGACGATAACTACTGTCTTTACTACTGACCGCCACCGCAAGCCGCGGCAGTGTGTTTCCGGCTTAAAACGTCTCACGGCGTATACGGAGACAATATCCAGAGCGGGATTGACCACATTTACTTTGCTACTTAGCTTATGAACAATTGATATCAAGAAATAGAAAGAAAAAATAAAATAAGAAAATTCCGATTTTAACTAAAACCGCTTCCTACGATCACGGTGTGGTGCAGCCCACGCTTATTCTTCTGATATATACATTAATCATATTATAAAGAGGAAAGATTTGATTGTTTGTTTGTTTATATTGAATAGGCTCCGAAACTACTGGACCGATTTGAAAAATCTTTTACCATTAGAAGCCGACATTATTCCTGATGAACATAGGCTACTTTTTACCGCGGGAAAATGCTTCATCCTTATGGGAGAACGGGTAATCCGTGCGAAGTCGGGCCGGGCAGATAGTCAGTCAATAAAACACAAAAAAAGGAGCAAATACAAACATTGACAAATTATTTTTAATATTTATTTATAAAAATATCGCTAATTGTGTCACACATCAGTAATATAACTTGTTTTTTACCTGCTAGCCCAACCACAAAAGCGATAAATATTTACTTCACAATCAAAATGCTGTAAGTTCATTTAAGTCATGTCGTTATCCACCTTTTTACTACTGGATAGTTTTCAATCAGGCGAAACAACCAAACTGATACGCCAGTGTTTGCGGTTTCTCCACCATCCCGTTTCCTCTCACGCAACACCAAACTCGTGCGAGCGGGACGATTGTACCTAGTCCCCACATATTAGTAAGTTTTCTAATAGGAAAATATAATTTGTTTCTCAATCTGCCGCTGCGTTCGGTAGACATACGAAGTCTGTTTCTCTGTAGTTGGATAATTTAACATTGCGAGTCACAATTATGGGGATAGTAACCGTGTTCGCGATATTGTGCGCGGGCTGGTGCAGCGCCGACCTGCTGTCCAAGCCGGAGTATATGGTGCTGGGGAAGTGGACGGATGAGTGGGGAGAAATATGGCGTTGCCCGTTGGAAGCCCCGACCACGTGCGAGCTGTTCTACAAGGGTTATTCTCGTACAAGTCCTACAACGGTAACGGATACGCTTGTGCATGGCGAACACCTGTACGCCGCGTATGACTGTGGAGTCATCCTGAAGTGCAATTGGTACGTAGAGCCCCAGTGTGAAGAGTTCCACCAGACCGGTACGTGGGTGATGTCATTGGCTGCGGCGGACGGGTTCCTGTATGCTGGGGACGAGGACGGTAACGTTTTGCGTTGTCAGTTTAATCAGCCACGCAGTTGTTCAATAGTCTATAAATTTGAGTCTTATGTTCTAAGTTTGTATACACATGATAACTACATTTACGCAGTTACAGGTGGTTATTTTTCAAAATGTTCAAGAGGAATGCAAGTGAATTGTACACAATTAGGAAAGCAAAAGACAGGTTTAGCGGTTTCCGGCTGGGCAAACACCGTTATTACATTGTCATGGTCGGGCGAGATTAGGGCGTACAGGTCCAACAATTATACAAAAGTCAACTTAAACTATTCGAGTCTCTGGAGAGATATGGCAATTTTCAAAGGGAACTTGTATTTGCTTGATGATTCAGGTGTTATACGGAGGTGCCAATGGGACAGAGACACTCCTAATAACTGCACGGTATTTGCCAGACACGACAACGTATACAGTATCTCGTTCGTGTACAGACGACACGCACAGAGCGTAGCCCCGCTACCAGTAGAGCGCGGAGCGAGCGGCACGCGCAGCTCGCCCTCCGTGTTCAACTACGTCACTGCCGCCTGTTTAGCCTTAATATCATTTATTTTGTAATTTTTGTATAATAGATCTTATTTTGTATTTTTTCTTCTCTCTTGTATGTAAATAAATGCTTATTATATTCTTGAAAGATGAGTTTCCTTGTACTATCGTGCGTAAAACTAATTTTGGTAAATACCACCACTAGCAGTTCAGGTCCTGTAATACTCAAATCCATATAGTATTTGTGCATTACTGAAAAAATCTAACCATTGTAGATTTTGAAGCAAACCAATAGCTAGTAAGTTGTAGATATATTTAAAGAGAAATAATTGCATTTAAAATCCCATGCCTGTAAATATTTATAAATTAAGTGGTAGTACACCTCAGTAGGGACAAGACCACTTACCGTTCGACTCAGCTGCACAACAAATACTATCCGTCCCTTTCTATTTAGTATAAGGCAAGACTGAATAAAAAAATATAGCGGGCTGCACCAAATTACGATCACAGACCGATCAACGTTAAATATGGCACCGGCAGCTTAGAAACTTGATGACATCAGAGAAAGAGCTGGAGTCACTCGAAGCCGCTTATGTCGCTAAACCCACACAATGTGCGACGCAGGTGCTGGGCCAAGAGAGCTTCACGATGGGGTACACTACACAATTCCGAAGAGTCTTTTGTTCAAAAGCATATTTTTTCCAAATTTCATAATTCCGAAAACCATGTTCCGCAGAAGGAATTTTTGATTTTTCAGGATATAACACTAACCTAACCTAAGCTATTTATATATTCCATTAAATCATCTGCGTCGAAATTTCTGTTAGCGGAAAATGGCGTCCTAAGTTAGAAATTTGTGACATAAAACTCTTCGGAATGTTTGTTTCCGTGGTTTCCCCCGTCCATGCGTACAGAGTGGAGGAATCTCCAAAAGAGTATGCGAGATAAAAAATAGTACATTACTACAGACGCCGGGAAGTAAAGGGTTGCCGGCCGAGTACATATAGACGGCCGAGCGTAGCGAGGTCGGATAGTTATGAGGCCGGCAACCCCTTTTCACGCCGAGGTATATAGTGCTTTTCACAAACATGCAATGAAATAAATGAAAAAACTCCAAGAATTCAAACTTTAATTTTCATGGCTGAATTGTGTGCCACAAATTGTAGAATGGAAATTAATAAAAAAGACCATCTTGCAGGCCTAGGCCTCCAATTTTTTGTGAAATGCCATTACGGATCTCTGGTGTCGCTCCGCCCGAAACGTGACACTTCGAAGCCTATTATGAAGAACACAACGTCAATATTTCATTGCATGTTTGAGAAAAAGTACATTATTGCCGTAGCCGGGAAGGACGTAATTGCATGCTGAGTATTTGTTTAATTATAATACGAAGCCTGCAATTGCCATTCCGGCTGAGGCTAATATAGTGCTTTTCTCAAAAATGGGGGAATAAAAAATCCTAAATTTATATAAACTTTAAATATCGTTGCACAACGTGAAAATATTTACGATTTCCCGCCGTTTTTTTTTTAAACAGAATCGCAAGTGTATTTTTCCACCAAAAAAACGCAAACTATTTGAGACACATACAAAAACGTCGTGTTTGCAACAGAAAAATACGAGTTGAATTGGCTGAATACGAGCTGTGCCGTCTTTTATATGCCAGTTTCTACTTTTTTTTTAATTTGGTACTCGACAAATAAAGGAATTTATATATAACATTCCAGGCGGCCTGCATTCTTTTTTAATTTAGATCTGACCTTAAACTTAACCTTCCAATATGTAGCGAGTTATGTCACTTTGCGGGCCATTTTTGAGAAAAAAATGTTTCCGTGGTGGTGACTTACCGGTGAGGTTGGTGTTCGAGGGCTGCTTGCCGGCCAGCATGCCCTCGGCGGCCTGCAGGGCTCCGCTGTCCACGTGGATTGTCTTGGGCCGCGCGCGCGCCGGCTGCTTACTGCGCAGGCGCGGCGCCGCCGCGGGCCGCTGCAGCTCCACAAACTCGGACCTGTCTAGGACCTTGCCCTGGAAATAATAGGCTCCGATTCACTTTACAAATTCGTACTATTATCGCTCTCTGCCGATAACACCGCCTGTTTGCCTTTACATTTATTTCTGTACCGGGTTCCTTTATTGAGGTGTGCAATAATAGCGCATTGTTGTAGAGGCTAGAAAGTACGCAATAGACAAGCGAGATCGACCTCCAAGGAGACGAGTCTATCTATTGTACTTTTGGCCAAAAAAATATATAGTGCTTTTCACGCCTATTACGAGTTGGGAGTAATTTTAAATATAAATTATAAATAAGTAGGTACCTGATTAAAGAAAAATAAGCCTGTTTATCTTACCATTACCATGGATGTTAGTTAAAAGTTGTTGTGGGCCTCACCTCCCGCTCGGCCTCCTCAATGGCCTTTTTGAGCTTGTACTGATGCAGGATGGCCTCACGCCGCTTCGCCTGCTCCTCTTTTCTCTGCGCGCGCTGTTCCGCCACCTGTCATATTTGGGTTACAATGAATTGTACATTTTGATAAATCCATGGAACTGTTTATTCAAACTAGTTAAGCGGTCTGATTCCTATGGATATCTGTCGACCGCTGTCATTTTGTCTTGAATGTTTGATCTCGGTTATTCTAAATTTAAACGTCTGTCGCTCCAAAATCCCGACAATTACCTTATTAATTACAGGCTGCTTTCAAAAACATCAAAATCAATTATTTATTCTGCTAAATAGGCCACAAGGGCACTTTTTGCTGTCATTATTGTCCGGTTTTATCTCTCTACAGGATTTACTCGGGGACAGTAAATCGTTCCCAAATTGAGGTCGGAGACATGATATTTTTTCAAAAAATGTATAAGATCTTGGCTACTTGAAAATTTGAATCGTATCATTGATCGGTTTTGGCATCGAGATAGAATGGCGGAGGCAGCGAACGAAAAACCATAGATGTCTAAGAAGCGTCGCAAAGTGGCCCTACAGAATGGGTGCCATTGCCATTATGCGGGGTTGCGGGCGGGGTGCCCAGATGCCAGGCAGCCGTTTAGTTCGAGCATGCGCATACCGGGTTTTAGGTACAGTCAGCATCACAAGTAGCTAAGCAAAATAACACGTTCAAAATGGCCTACACAGATCCGTATTCCTTTGACATTAGAGTTCGTTGTAGATCATTTTGAGCACTAGAACTGCTTAGCAACTTCTGCTGTTTGGGTAGAAATGAGTAAGGAGTTCGCATGGTATGGTTTTTCCTTCCTTGCGCCGCACGGCGGTGGCGGTGGCGGTGGCGACATGTGGCGACCTGTTCGTCCTGCGCGCGACGCGCCTGCGCGGCCTGGTCGGCGCGCGCGCGGGCCTCGTCGGCGCGCTGCCGGCGCTGCAGCGATAGCAACATGATGCGCTCCTTTTTGCGCTCCATCTCCTCCGCCGAGTTCTAAGGAACAGGTTCAGGTTCGCTTATCAATACAGGATGCATAAGTCTCTGGACACGTCACTTAAATAGTGAAGGCTCTGGGCGGCCGAGCTCTGCTCGGGTGAAAATAGAGAAAAAACAGAGTTAACTCATTTTCTCACATATGAGACCTAGCTAGATCAATTTTTCGCCCCCGTATAACCTGTATATTCCATAAATGTCATTGAACTCGATAGTGCCGTTTTCGAGACCGTGATTTTATATACAAATATTGCTCCTTTAATAGTATACGACATGTTTAAGTATCACTCTCAATCTATTCTTCTTTAACTTAATTTAGAACTATGGTAGGAAACACGTCTTATTAAGAACAAAATCGATAATGACTACAACTTAGAAAAGGTGAAAAACCCCCGACATTTTCATTTCAAAGTCCAATATCTAAAAACGGCTAAACAGATTTTCATGAAACATGGCTAAGAACACTCGGGATAAAATTATCTATGACCCAAAATAAAACTAAACGAAAATCGGTTCATTCGGTTGGGAGCTACGATACCACACACAGAAACACAGACAGACACGTTAAAATTATGGGTGAGGACCAAATTCTTAACCATAGAATTGTATGGCTAATTTTCGTGTCACAACGGAACTTTTTAACTACTACCATTTAACTAGGCTAACTACTGGCCAAGAATTTGGTCTTCGCCCATAACACCCCTCTCTCTGCGTCGGGGGTTAAAAACAAGCATGCCCGTACCGGGTCGGGATTCATCTCGCCGATGACGAGCGCGGCGGGCTCGGCGCCGGGCCGCAGCGGCCTGTCTCGCGGCGTCTCCCGTCGCGCGGAGACGTCGGAGCCGGCCGCGGCCCGAGTGTCCCCCGTGTCCCGCGTGTCCCCGGCCCGGTGGACGGGGAACTCCTGCGGCTCCCAGGCCTCGTCGGGACTGCCCCGCTCCGGGCTCTCCGTGCGCTCCTTCTTCGGCGACATCTTCTTCACCCGCAGCGGCGGCTTCGGCCGCTTCGGCGGCTCGTTGTCGAACGATATGTAGAAGCCCTTCTCGTTCTCGTCCTCCTGCTGGAACGAGTTGCGCAGGGACGGGCGGGTGGGGGACGGGATGCGGTAGGTGCGCGTCCCGGAGGTGATGTTGAGCCGGTTGATGCCCTGCCGCAGGGCGTCGTCCTCGGCGTTGCCGATGAAGGAGATGTTTTGGGGCTCCATATCGTCCGCGGGGCTGCGCAGCTGCTGTAAGCTGACCGGCGAGGGCCTCCGGACCTCGGGGAGCGAGCCCTGGCGCTGCGGGGTCTTCGAGCGGCGCGGACTGGCCGCTAGGGGCGGCGATTGGGAGTACTGGTTGTTGGGTATCACAGTGTAGCTAGAAAAAAAAATCATTGGATCGATCAAAGAGGAGGGGAATACAAGAGACGCTAAAAAGGATCTCAACTGGGCATTAACAATCACGAAATATTGTATACATGACAAGAAAAAAATGGCAAATTCCACTCGTGTTTAACTTAACACGTTGTCGCTCCCGCATACCTAAATCGGGGTATTATGGTATCCAACTGGATAAATAAACACGAAACGTGAAGAACTGTAGACCGTGATTCATAACCCGGGTAATGTTAGTATCATTAAACCAGCATCCAGAAATGTCGACTACGGGCATTACAACGCGCGTCACATAAGTTTGCGTCTATGAAGTTAGCTTCAAGTCGCCTCTCGCACACCCGTCGAACCACTCTGACATCACTGCGACGCTACTAAAGACGGGGACTTCCACGCGCGGGGCGGGGTATGCGGCTCGAACTGTGCCTAGTACACACCTGAGGTGGTTCTGCTCGGTGCCGTTCTGGTACCGGTCGTTGTTGTAGTGCACCGGGAAGGGCTGCGCGGGCGCGGGTGCTCCGCGCTCGTGCAGCACGAAGCCCTGCGGCGCCCAGGCGCGCTCCGGGGGCGCGGGGGACGGGGACTTCCACGCGCGGGGCGGGGTATGCGGCTCGAACTGCTGGTGGTTCTGCTGCTGCTGTTGGTGCAGCTGGAGGGTTTACAGACATTGAGTTATATAGTACAGTAGACGGGAAACAACTAGAACAATAGCACATTACTACAGAGGCCGGGAAGTAAGGGGTTGCCGGCCGAGTACATATAGACGGCCGAGCGTAGTGAGGTGGGATAGTTATGAGGCTGGCAACCCCTTTTCACACCGAGGTATGTATAGTGCTTTTCTCAAACATGCTATGAGATAAATTTGAAAAAGAAATCAAACTTTAATTTTCATTGCTGAACGCCCTGATCCTGTGCCACAAATTGTGGAATGGAAATTAAAAAAGACCATCTTGCAGGCCTAGGCCTCCAAATTTGTATGAGATGCCATTACGGATCTCTCGTCTCGCTGCGCCCGAAACGTGACACTTCGAAGCCCATTATGAAGAACACAACGTCAATATTTAATTGCATGTTAGAGAAAATGACATTGGCTGCGGCATCATAAGCAGATTTTAGGTGTCCTTGGTCGGGGAGGTGAGGTGCGGCAGCGGGGGGTAGCGTGTCGAGCGCCTGATTGGTAGATCGGTTGACGTGACGTCCCCCGCACACCCTCCACGTCCCGCTGTCGTCTTAGTACTCTTTCAGCCAGTGAGAGTGATGTTAATTTACATACCACGTCGGTGGCGTACCACCCGTCTGATGGTAAGCGGTTAGTTTGTTTTAATAATGATTCATTGACTTTCTTGTCAGTTATTTATAGAGATATTAAATTTGTTAATTGTTTGTTGAGTTTTCTTACGAAAAGAAAGAATCACCACAAAGTAACGTAGTCGTAAAATGACATGCAAGAAAAATGGTCTACGATGTTTATGTTTTCTTTTTATTACATTCCAAAGCGACTAGTTAATAATTAGTTAAAAATGACACGCAATTGATTTACAAACTGATTACACGAAGAAATGTAATTCCATTATAGCGGGGTCCCTTTTTTGATCGTAAGTGTAGGATGCCCAAACTTTCCCCACCACGTCACCTTATGCTCAAGAAATTTGCCGGCTACTGTATGGAGCAGACATCCCCTAGTATAAGTTTGCGCATGTTAAACTACTCTCATGAGATTACCTTTGCATAGTTGGGGGCGGGTGGGCTCTAAATGGTACTGAACTCCAAGCCGGCGGCCGGCCGCCCGCCATGATGGGAGACGACAAGACAAATGATATGTAATAGTAATTAAGTCAATGTTTATAAACCAGTAGGGGTAGACTCGAAAATTATTATAACTCCAAAGAAAGCAAAAAAATATGCCTAGTGACGAAAATCCCATTCAGATATCTCAAAGAATTACGAAGCTACAAGCGTTTTAATATTGCTTGTTGGAGAGAGAAAATGCAAACAGTGAGTGACGTCACGATACGCGAGACTGCCGCGTCGCGCGTCGCGCGCGCGCCCACGTCGATGTCGATGGGGCACGGCACGTTGCCGTCTATTAGTGACGTCACAATCTACAAGCGTCATCGCTTCATATGAAGTTGCATTTTGCGAAAAAGGGACAGAACATACCTTCTTAAAACTTTGAACACTTATAACTTCGTGTATATTTAACCTTTTGCGTTGATTTTTTCTCTATTTGACTACATTTTTAATCCTATTTCAAGAAAATATGATATTTTTGATTATTTTATTTAGTGTCTACACCCCCGTATTGTTTTTGGATGATTAAAACGTACTAAATAATAGCACATTCGCATTGATGTCGGTCGTAAGCATTCGGAACAAATTGTATATGAAAAATATGAAAATCGCGATGGCAGAATACCTCGATATTCATAAGACAAATTAATTCGTCCTTCATTACCAAGTTACTCACTATCACACTATTCACTATCGAAAATCCCTTATAACTTCTAAACGGATTACCCCCTAGCTATACAATTTCTATTGCCCTATCCGTTTTAGACCTAAACCTATTAAATGACACTAAAAACAACACAATATCAACACAAACAAAAAAACACGTTTCCAACTTACGTAAGGAATTTACCTTGCAAAAATTTAGGTAGGTACTTCGTTTATACTGATTCGAAATAGGAAACTATTATATAAATCGATCTTAGATTAATTATTCGGGGGCCGGGGCGGGGCGCTTACCTACCCACCTAAATGTTCTGTTCTGTGTAACGTAAAAACGAATCATCGAACAAAATCAAGCAGATACCTACTTACCTCTCTGAAACCACTGATAGCTTAAAAACGACAATTCACCGTTTAATGTGGAATTTAAACAACCGTCCACTGAACAGTTATAATAACTTTTTTTTTGTTGCTCCATTATTGCACATTAAACGCGTCTCAAGCGGATGGCACTCGCGCTCGCACTGGTCCCAACCGTTCCGAGATATCGTGTACGTGAGCAGTGTCTATGTGTGCGTTGCTCGAGGCACTTGTATGTAGATTGCGAGTGCGAGAGTGACGTACGATTTATGTCGGTCGTACTCGCAAAATAAAAGCGATCGCGCTTCCCTTAATAATGCGTAAACCTTTGCCCATGAACGTGTTTCCTTTGAATGATATGAAAGCGTCTCATAAAGCGTGTATTTTCGTCTCAGAACTTGATTCGTGCGGTCAATTTAACAATAGTTTTTCCTTAAAATATACCAATCACATACTTACAGCTCCACGTTTTTAAACATGTTGCAACAGTCTATGAAACGACGGATTATTGAAAGGAGGGACTCTTGTTATCATTTACACAGGGTCTGCTACGTAATTACTCCAATGAAATGCTGGAACAACATCCCTCCGCCTATTCGTAATTCTATAACTATAAACACTTAAGCTCCACTTTAAAAAATGTCTATTTACCCTACACCTCTCCTAGCCCGTGTCGTTAACTATTTGATATATTTTTGTTAGTCGTATATAGCTGTATAGCGTCACGTTAGTCTCAAAAATCGTCATTCTTTATCCCATATAATTATTTTCCAATATTTTGTTAACCTTTTCAACGCCAAGAGCCACTAAAGTGGTCGAGTGCTGTCGTGCCCACCACGCCAACAACCCATAAAAAGGTCGGAATAAAGTTGTACTTTGATCATGAATAAAATCTATCTAATCATGTTTTGCACAGCACTACGAGATTCGTCATTTTTGATAAGGCAACAGCTCTTGGCGTGTGAATGATCACTTCATTCAAATATGAGAGCGTTGAAAAGGTTAATAAGTATATAGTCAGTTTCCTTAGTACGCGTAGTACCCTACTCCTAACTCTTCTTACAAGTCTTAAGTCACTAACTTTATAAATATTACATTCTTAGGGCCGATTTCTCAATCTCTAGATAAAGTTATTCGTCAGTTAAAATTATTACCATCTTTTTCTTAAGTCAAAGAAAAGGACAGAGCTAACATTTATCTGACAGATTTTTCTGGGAATTGAAAAATCGGCCCTAAAATAAATATAATTTATATACTAGGTATGTAAACGTTCATTCATCATTTTATCACTAAATGTATGTAGTACCACGTTTGCCACTTTTTGGTGTTCGGAACTACCTCACAGCAACGGGCTCCACGGAAGACCAGCGCTGTGGCATTGTTTAATGTCCACTTGCGGCCACTATAGCAGCACGTTATTTTTAGTTTAAGCTGGTATTTATTAAGTTTCTTTTTATATATTGTGTTTTCTAATTAAGAACGAAATTGTGATGTGGTGTTATTTTGGCTGGCAATACATTCATTTCTATTCTATTCAATGAGCATTGGAAAGTCATCAACCTGCCAACTCATGCAGCTTCTTTTCCCGTTGGGATTGGCCCAACAAAGACACTGAAACTTTTTATCTTGATGAAATTTAGCCACGCCGTAAAGTGTCAAGCCAAGTCCAAGCCTAGAACAGCCCCAGCCACTTACACGATCTGGAGCCACGTTTGACCCCTTTATAATTCAAAATTTATCCTACTTAGAATTTATAAATGCGAAAGTGTGGATGTTAAGATGTTGGGATATTTGTTACGCAATCACGCTTTAACGGCTCAACCGATTTTGTCAACATTTTGCACGAATATAGTTTATAGCCTGGATTAAAATAAAGATAGTTTTTATCCCGTGTCCACGTAGACGAAGTCGCGGGCGGAAGCTAGTTTAACATAAACACATGTAATATATATATAACCAGCATCAATATCTGCCATGACTCTATTTCTAGGGCCGTAAGGACGTGTCAGATATTTATGCGCAGTTTGTTACGGTAGATATTAAGAGGCTGACAAGACCTAATTTGGTAAAATTGATGTTATCTAAGAAGTTTTTTAAGAAAAACTATTTGTTCTAGCACATCAAATAAGATATATGTTAATATTCACCATATTTCAAAGACCGTAGACGGGCTCCATGCATAATTTGACGAAATCGGCTCGATAGAAAATAATTGCAAAGATTGGTCTTAAAATCACATTAAACGGTTCTACGTCTTTATTTTATTGACGTAGGGGCCTGGAATTAAAAACATGAAGTCAACCTAACATAAACCGCTAGCGAGTCATATTTCACAAATAATCCACCCTTTTTTTATTTCAATATTTATGTACTATTATCTTCAAAAACAGGGCCGCCCAGTGACACTCGCTCTCGTTTACTCCGATACAAATAGACAGTGTGCGCGCTATCCAAAATCCTCAAGGACATGTTGGTGTTGACAGCGCCTCTGTACAGCTTCAACGTTTGACTTAGAAATGAATGTCCCACGGCCGTATTCATAAACTTTCTACAAGCCCATTAACGAACATGGCGTTAAAATTATTTTGTCTTTATCTGTCACTTTGACATTTGTGTTCGTCATGAAGGAACAAAGCACATTCTATTTAGCAGAGACATTTTAAGTTTTATGAATTAGGGGTTAAATGTATTCGAGTCCAAAAGCTAAGTCCACACCACACCAGTGCGCTTTCCGTTCAACAAGGGCATGCGTCATATTGCTGTCACACTTATGCCTTACATAGACTGAGTGAGACAGCTCTATGACGCATGCCCTTGTTGAACGGAAAGCGCACTGGTTATTTCATAATTTTATACTTTAATTTTTAATTTTTTTGTCTTATAATTGTATCCTGTTGTATGGCCCTAGTTGGTCGAAATAAATGATTATTATTAAAAAAAAAAAACCTAGCCAGTCTTTAAAATTAAATTGAAAAAAAAAATGGATTTACAGATGTAGTGCATAATTATTTTCCATCGTATTTTCACGGAAACGTAGGAACGTGTCTCGCAATTTCCGTCAGTCTCGGTACAAAAAGTACTGAGGTTGACTGAAGTACCATGACAAATACGAACGTTTCCGAGAAGATATGATGGAAATAGTACATTGTTTAACGAGGGGCGTACGTGGAATATTGCGAACAAGAGTCTATCAGATGACTCGAGTTTGCATTATTCTTACGCCCGTGTTATACACAATGTTTTTCATCACATTTGCGAGGAAACAAATACATTTTAGATGAAATGAACACATATCTTAATAAAAACTGCAACATATGTCAGTCGTCCATTTTGTTGAATTTGACGTGAGGTGCGTATGGCAAAGACCCCTCGGTATACAGCCACGATTTGAAAACACTTAAAAACATTTTACATAGACACTAAATTATAACTACATATTAAATCTGTAAATAATTCAGTTAAACATGTTTAAGTAGTTTTTTAAGTTTAAATTTATTTATAAATACGTTTTCAGACATCGTATTTGATATAAAACCTCTTTGCTTTGTTACTGCCGCATGAGTGACAGATACAATTTAAGAAAAAAACCATTACGCCCGTGGGCGTAGCACAGGCTATTCCAGCTCTGTATGTCTGCTCATTATGAAGCCCTTTTCGAGCAAGTGTGATGAAAACAATTATAGATTCCATCTGTACTATGTAATACGAAATTGAACCTTATCTAGTTAT
Organism: Epinotia ramella; assembly: GCA_947578815.1. Classification (NCBI taxonomy): domain Eukaryota; kingdom Metazoa; phylum Arthropoda; class Insecta; order Lepidoptera; family Tortricidae; genus Epinotia; species Epinotia ramella. The sequence continues at coordinate 4,926,235 of OX388206.1, read as the reverse complement.
TTTAATTATTGTATAATTTTTGACTTGTAAAGTGTTATTAACCGACTTCAAAAAAAACTTTTTTTTTAAATGACTGTTACCTCAGAACTCCGTCATTTGTGAACCGATTCGTAACCAATAAAGTATGTCTATGTCTAGCTAGGAGGAAAGAGAAGATTGGGAAGACCTAAACGCTAGGTAAAGTAGCTACCGACTGGCCAAAGACAGCACAAACCCGTTCAAGATGGCAAGAGCTGGAGGAGGCCTTTACCCGATTTATAAATTAAAGGGAGCTGTGTAGCGCCGCCGCCGCCCCGCGCGGTGTCCTCCGTCAGTTTTCAATTCTACCGGCACTCCTGGAGTGCAACCCGCTCTTTTTTATTATTTTAGTGGTACCAACCTGCCAGCCCCGCAGCTCGCTGTCCTGCTGCAGCTGCGCGTGCTGCGCCCACGTGCGCCGCTGGGGCGGCGGCTGCGGCTGCGGCGGGCTGTCGTGCAAGTAGAACCGGCCGTAGTCCTCCATGTCTCTGTACTGGTGCTGCGGGTGCTCGAACTGCTCGAAGGGCTGCGGGTACGGCTCCCGCGGGAGGTGAGGCGTGGAGCCGAACGCGTTCAGCGCGGGCCGGGACACGTTGTGCTGTGAGCTGAATTGGCTGTGCTGTGGAAGCGGCGTGTGCGGTTATTGCGGTGCGAAGCCACCACTTGACCCTGGCCGCACACGCACGGAATTCTCGTTCGGCTTCCGAACGGAATGACGTCAAAAAGTGTCTCTGTCTCTGTCAGTCATATGGAAACCGTGCCGAAATTCCGAGCATCTGCGGCCAGGCTTATACAGGATGTTTGGGACGATGTAGGAACTTAGGTGATACTGCCCTTGCCGGACAAAGAATGAATTACTTTGGTAATGGCTATCCGCTACCAAAGGAATTCAAGGCGCTACCTCTGAGCTGCATCATCCGTTTTGTGGAAATGATGGAGCGAGCTTGGGAGTAGGCCGTAAAGGAGAGGGCAAATGCACAAAAGATCCCACTAGGTCGAAGTGTATCCGAAACGGCCCTCATCTAGATAAGATAAGGTGATAGACTGGACTGTTAGGAAGAGTTTAAACCTGACATGTCATAGTCTATTCTCTGATAGTTTAGTTTTTAAATCGAGTTAAATGATGAGGTCTGTTTTTTTGGCAGAAATCACTCATGGTGACGCACAAAAACGATTTAAAATAATCTTGCGTAGCAAGTAGGAGGGTCGTTTTTTATATTGGTCAATCAATTCATTGCGATGTTAATTAAACAAATAAATTTGATTTATATCATACTTTGTTTTAAATTAAATTTTTCATGTTAATTTTTGGTCCGGAAAAAAACTCGATTTTAAAAAAACTATCACAGTTTGGACTAAGACATGTAAGGTTCAATCTCTTCCTAATAGTCCAGTCTATCAGCTCCTTAAGTTCCGACATCGTTATCCCGAACATCCTGTACAACTTAATGGCGTTGTTGTATGCTTTAGCGAAGCCATTTTGTTTTAGGTTAGTAATCTTAGATAATAACACATTTTAAATGGAGATACTTCTTACGCTACACAGGATAAAAGATTGAATACTATTGGAGATTTTACAAATATACAGTGTGAGACGCTTACTATTACGAGGATATTGTCCGTATTTAGGCAAATTTTATTAGCTGGCTGGTATAGCATTCTGTATACTCATATTGTATAAGATCAAACAACTTACTTACACTTAACAGTTGCATAAGTGTAAGTACAAGGTTCATTATTATGTCTATTTGATTTTACAGTGACTATTAAGTTACACCGAGACCATTTGCTTCAGGCATTGTACAATCCCAAAAGCGTATGTATAAAGCTATGCGTACACATACACATCTTCTAAGAACACAGACTGAAGTGTCCACGGAATAAAGCCACACCTTTGTTGAGTCGTGTTAAGAAATGGGCGCATTTTTCCGTGCACTCTTCAAATAAGATCAGGGACGGGTAAAACAACTGACAACGAAACCTCTCTTTACAAAACATTACCCCTCTCCTTTTATTAAAGACAGTCATGCTGCCTGTTCTAAAATGTATAAGTGTACCCACAACTTAGTGCTTTATGCACAACGAATCTTTACAAACTTACCAGCTGTGGAATGTTAGGCGGATACTGCTGGAACGGAGACTGCGGCGGCGGCGGCTGAAACAACTGCTTCGCCTGCTGCTGTTGCTGCAACTGTTGCTGCTGCTGTTGCTGCAACTGTTGCTGCAGCTGCTGCTGTAGCTGCTGCTGCTGCTGCTGCAACTGCTGCGTCTGCTGCTGCTGCTGTTGCTGCTGTATTTGGTTCTGCTGCGTGGCGAGCCGCGCGATGTCGGTCTGTATGTCCTGCAGGCTGGAGTTCATTCTGCAATTATTGGACAGTGAATCGAGATCCGGACATTGATTTGAATTTTGAATGGTGCAGGTCTAGACTACGGTTTAACTCCAAATCAAGTACACATATTTTTGTTATAATAACGAACTGAAATCAGATATGCACCCTGAACAATGTGTACGGTAAAAGAAAGTGAAACATGTATTTAGACACAAACTAAAATAAGTCCAGGTCAGTTTCGGTCGATTTCTTCGACGAAGAATTATTTTTAAGCTGACGTTTACTTGGTCCACAGCGACCTGCGTGACCACACATGAAAAAACTACAATAAAATATTATACAGTCAGCAGCAGAACTATAAGACCCTCAAAATAAGCATATTCTCTTGACATTCGAGACGTGTTTATAACATTTCGATCACGTGACCCGAGCACCTTATTTCGCCGCTGACGGTACATGAATTTACTTACTTGGCTATTGACTGCTGGTACTGCTCCAACGCTACGGTGTCCACTGTCTGACTGGGCACGTCCATATCCTAGAGAATATTCGTGTGTTAAAACTGTTAAAAGTGCAATTTAGGTGAGGTAGGGCACAGCGAAACGTCATCCCGCTCGAATTTGGAGCAGCCCAACTGGGGAAGTACCTCCGCCTTGCAGAAGACCACAGCCATAATAACACCACTACTTGCTCTGTAGTAGTGCTGTGTTCCTAGAGGTGAGCAAGGTCGCCAGAGCTCCCGAGGATGCGTTGTGTTGAGTGCAAGGGAATTTGTTCCTTCAGCTGTCAACACGGCGAATCCCCAAACATATCAAGGGTCGGCCTTTGGGGTTGCATGCGTCTATAGGCTGCGGTGTCCGCTTACCATCCGGGCCGTACGCTTGTTTACCACCGTCTTTGTATTAAAAAAAAAAACTACGTATAATCTGTTAACACTGTCACTGCCAGGAACACGTCTAACGCACCGGAAACCCACGGAATCGGCCACGGGCGTAACGCGAAGCTATTCTTGGAAGCCAGCGAGCGAAAAAACCAGAGAAGTCTGAGTAGCGCCGCAAAATGGCCCCACAGAATGGGTGCCATCGCCATTACGCGGGGTTAGATGCGCATACCGGGTTTTAGGCACGTTTGGGTAGAAATTTGTAAGGAGCTCGCGTTCTATGGTCTTTTCGTTCGCTGGTTAACACATTATATGCATATGATTTGGGAGCGCTACGCTCGTAACTGATAACACTCGAATTACCGGTTGTAGAGGAATAGTGCCTAAAGCAGAGAGTCCACCAAGCGGGTCACTGGCACTGAATGTGTTAAAAAGTCTTTAGAGGTTCATGGATGGCTTCAACCTTCCATTTTTGCATATCAAAATTATACAACGCGTGTGGTCCTGCTCGGTGACAAAATACGAATACTCACAGAACCTGAAGTTACCAAACCTGAAGAACTGGTGAACGTCTCATGGACTATATTGATATTTATATCGTATTAATATAGCAAAGCTTTAATCAATTAATTACGGATTTACTGATGACGTTAATGCTCTTATTCATTATCGTTCACCTATTTCAGCTAAAATACCGTTAAAATCCGTTAGTTTGAAATGTGTGTTTGTGACATAGGGACAGAACATTTTAGTTAACAGAGGTTTGTTAAGTTATATGATTAAGGGAATAAGTATTTAAGTATAGCAAAGCATCAATCTCTCAGATACGAGTTCTGAAGACATTTAATGTGTTCCATACGAGGGCTGCCTTTTAAGTTCTGTCGTTTGCAAACCTCCCGTGATTGCATAAAAAAGAACTAGTGTCACGTTAAAATATTTGAATTTAGAATTCGAAAACAAAAGAATGACTCGAAATCGGCCCAACCGTTTTAGTACAGCGTTCGTTCAAAGTTGACAAGTCAGTTGTGAAAATGGAAATTTCGAAGGAAAATTTACGTGCGATAATTTTTTACAACTTCAAAAGGGGCTTAACGCGACTTCAGTGCTTCGAAGAGTTGACTACGGTTTTCAATGATAAAGCACCATGCCTTCGGACTGTGGAACGCTGGTATTTAGAATTTCAACGTGGTTGCTCTAGTCTAGGTGATAGACATCGTGAAGGTCGACCAAAAACAGCCGTAACCCAGGAGAACATTGATGCTGTACGGCAACTGATCATCGAAGATCGCCATGCGACATACCGTGAGATAGAAGCTTCCTTAAGTATTTCAGGGACCAGTGTTCACAGTATTTTGCATGATCACTTAGGCGTAAAAAAGTTGATCTCACGCTGGATACCACATTTACTCAGTGAAGACCAAAAAACGGCTCGCGTTCGATGGTGTCGCAAAACTCTGCGGCAATTCAACCGAGGAAACTCGAAACATGTTTACGACATTATCAGTGGTGACGAATCTTGGATATATGCCTACGATCCCGATTCTAAACAGCAGTCGACTGTTTGGGTGTTCCAAGATGAGCCAAAACCGACCAAAGTAATACGCTCACGGAGCACTTCGAAAAAAATGGTCGCCACGTTTGTGGCGAAAAGTGGCCACGTTGCCACCATCGTGCTCGAGGATCGTAAAACGGTTAATGCTGACTGGTATACCACTGTCTGTTTACCAGAAGTCATCGGCGAGTTTCGAAAAAATAACCCAAGACGTCGTATAAGACTGCACCACGATAATGCGAGCTCGCACACCGCCCGGCAAACTATTGCGTTTTTAAAAGAGCAAAACGTCGAAATTCTGGAACACCCACCGTACAGTCCAGACTTAAGCCCTAACGATTTTTTTACTTTTCCAAAAATCAAGCAACGACTTCGTGGTCAACGGTACCAGACGCCTGAAGAAGCGGTTGAGGCATACAAAACGGCCATTTTGGAGACCCCGACTTCGGACTGGAATAAGTGTTTCGAAAACTGGTTCGATCGAATGAAAAAGTGTATTACATATCACGGTGATTACTTTGAAAAACAATAAATACCATTTAACACTTAAATTGTCTTTAGTTTTTCCAAACGACACAACTTAAAAGGCAGCCCTCGTATTTGAATGTCGAATTAAATGAGACAAGTTATTTTACCGATAGGTTTATTCCATGCATTTGAATACAATCATGTAAGTTTTAGTAAACCAGTTTAGTGCACACAAGGGTGAATGTCCAGCGGAGATGCGCGAAGATGTGGTTTCCGACGATTGGCAAAAGTGCCTGCCTACCCCTCTTGGGAAAAAAGGCGTGAGTATATGTAGGGGGAAGTCCCTTAACGCCGGACGGCGCCTAGTGCCGGACACTCGTACTATCTCGATAACCAATAACGCGAGCGATTCCATTATCCATTATTGGTTATCGTTATTTGAACTTTAAATGCCAGAATAATGTATGCCATCATCATATCAGCCGAAAGACGTCCACTGCTGGACATAGGCCTCCCCCAAAGAGTGCCAAAGTGACCGGTCCTGCGCCACCCGCATCCAGCGGACTCCAGCAACCTTTACCAGGTCATCAGTCCACCTTGCGGGGGGCCTACCCACGCCGCGCCTTCCGGTACGTGGTCGCCACTCGAGAACCTTTCCGCCCCAACGGCCATCGGTGCATGTATGCCATACGATTAAATAAATAATAAGGTTCAATATAAATGCTGTATCAATTTAAACATTGGAATCGCAACACGCTACCGAACATGCCCTTGATCAGTTCACATCCGGTACACCCTGTATGCGGAATGGGCGTGTGTGTGTGTGTGTCAGTGTGTACGCACCTGCGGCTGGTCCCCGGGCCGCTCGTCGCCGGCCGGCGTGCGCGCACCCTTGCCCTGCAACACCGCCACCGTCACATGCATGCCAACAACGATCACTATAGCGGTGGTAACGCTGTGCACGGCATTAAGATCAATTCGGGATGTGTGGATCTATAGAAACCATTGTAGTTTTTTGGTGTTTTACCGGTTATTCGGCTTAGATTGTGCGAAGGTTTTCTTAACACTTTCGCAACCCGACTAAAAATGAAACAATACACCAGAAACCGACAGAACTCGCTAGGGTTTATAGCTACTAGCGGGCTGAGCAAACATTACGAGTGCCTACCAGGTGGTTGCGAACGTGTTAATAAAATATACGAGAATTGCATACTTAGTACAAATAAAATATGTTTTTGTCAAAATTTTCATTTTTGGTAGTAGAGGCTTTTATTGCCGAATGGACTTTTCTGTATACCGTCATCAACTACTCATTGAGACGATTCTAACCAAACTCAACGTGGTTACGACAGTTAAGTACTGAATTCCCATGGCCACCTTTTGTCTCCATCATCAGAGCAGCTCGATGGTACCATAATATTGAATGTCATCCAAACTATACTTAAACCAAAATTTCAGCTCAATCGCTCACCGGGAAGTGGGTCAAATTTAACTTGTAAGATTTCATTACACAAAACCTGTTGCCGTGTTGCAAAAATGACAAAATAAGGTGGAGGTGATGCTACGTGTCATTCTCAGAGCAAAAGTACCTTATTGTTGTTCGCGCTTTGGCCATTATTACGCCTTGAGTCGTGGAACTCGTTTATATCGTACAATACAAACTTTCCCCCCCCCCCCACCTTTTTTCGTCTCCTTACGGGTTGATTTCCAGGAAGAAAACTATCCTATGTCCTTCCCTGCGATTCAAATTATCTCCATACCAAATTTCATCTAAATCCGTCCAGCGATTTAAACGTGAAGGGGTAACAGAAAGACAGATACACTTTCGCATTAGTAATTTACAATATTAGTTTGGATACGCATTGTATACACACATTGGTATACACGCCAAAGACAATAATGCCCCTTTACCCTAAGAATGACACATATGTATTAAACTCATCGGTAGTGGTTCTATAGGTACATGTATTACATATGTATGTATGTATGTATGTAAATACTTTATTGTACACAAGACACAGGTAAAAATACAGACAAAAAAAAGTTAAATCGGTACAAAGGCGAACTTATCCCTGTAAGGGATCTCTTCCAGTACATACCTATTATGGTAAATTTAAATATCCCATAAATCTTTGAAAACAATATTTTATGATAACCGAATTGATCTTAACGCCTCTCCTATTCAGGGTCGCTTTAAAAGGATCTTATACTCGGATAAACAAATCCATGCTTCTCAATATCGTGTAATGGGAGTGGGTTATTCCTATGCAAACTTCATTTGTGCTCAACTCGTGTGTGAAATGTACTTTAACAACTGTCTAATACGGTTCAAAATGGCTTGATGTTGGACTTGGGGCGTAGCGATTGCGCAAAATACTCGTGAATACAGAATGGATTATAGTAATAATGATTTAAAATAAAAAGCCTTCCTTTATGTATATCAGCAGTTTGGCTTAAGCTATCAAATTCAAAAGCGTAAAGCGCAGAGCGCACGTGTCCATATTCCTCGTGTGTTCTGCGCCTATCTTATATGAAAGAAACGTTTCAGAATCTAAAAATGGTGTAATCTGCAGATTAACTACTATACTTAAAACTGTTAAACTCGAGATGAAAGGCATAAAAGCGCGTGTGAAACTAGATCGAATTCTGTACAGTATTCTGGAAGAAATGATCCAAAGTGACATAACAAAGTAAATGCAAAAACTAAATAAAAACGAGATAGTTTCGTAACCCGCCACTCACCAAGGAGGCCAGCTGGTATTGCAAAAATGTATCCTAGTAAAATAGAAAAACGTATTATGTTCTTTAAACTGTTGTGAGACATGTCAAAATAATGCTAATAATTACACGGTTCAAATCACGTATTGAATATCACTACGGGCGACATCCCCAACGCACAAAAACACCCGCGCAAAACTGCTCCCTTGTGTGTGTGTGTGTGTCTGTGTGTGTGCGTCACGGGCCGCGCGGCGGTCGGAGCGCGCGCGGGCAGTGTTCCAAGCGACACCGCCGCGAAAACACGAGTCCTGAAGATGAACTCCCGAAGAGTTCGAAACATGTCGCCCGTAGTGTCCTTTAATACGTGAGTTGAACCGTGTAACTATTAGCAATATTATGTTCTGTAGTAATCAATTCTAAGTTCAAGGATAAGTGCTACTAAACCACGTGTAGAGTCTGTTAATCCACATTTAGTTCTATATAGAAAACTCCCGTGAGAATCAGACATATTAACATATAATAAAAAAGGGTCTTTCACGTAAGGTCGGAAATCGCTCGACATGTTTCGAACCGATTCGCGGTTCCTAGTCATGGGCACACGCGTTGTCGAGCGATGATCGACCTTAAATACGTGAGTGACCCGTTTTCATTATATATTAATACACATTCAATAACACAATGCTAAAAGTCACCTGAGAAACCTCATCGAATCTTGTACAATTTTATCTACGCCGATGAATTCCCACTTATTATATTCCACACAACTGTTTTACCGAGTCACACACTAGAACGAACACGCCCAAACATAATTATGTATAATAATTGTCTCCGTAATGCCGGCTGTACACATTGGGCCAACGTTGGCGCGTGAGCAGGAGGCAGCTATGTAAACGAAAGAGGTCGAATTATAGCCCTCTCCCTCTAACGCATAGCTGCCTTCTGCTCACGCGCCAACGTTGGCCCTGCAGGCATAAACTACAGGGGGTCTATTATCACACTCAACCTACAGTTTATAACAATTATCCCACAAAAACCCACATTCGCCTCCAACAAGTACAGTCAAGGGCACCAATATGTATACACCACTCAAAAATATGTAGACAGACCTTATTTCCGCAACAATAAGGTTGTAGTATACATTATTATGAAACTTTCACAAACTTTTGAACACCTCAGTGGCAGCAAGAAATTATGTGATATTCATAAGTACCCTACACGAAATAGACATAAACTTTGCCTTCCAAATGTACGGCTAGCCAAATCTAAAAAATGTTTTATTTATCAGAACATTAAATTGTATAACCATTTACCTGACTCTGTTACCATACTAAGTGACATTAAATATAAGTCGTACCTTAAACAAATCTTAACTGAAAATGCACTGTATAATATAAAAGAGTACTATGACATCAAATTTAAATTATAGAATATTAGTGAATGCAATTGTATATTAAACTCTGAATTAAAATTATAAAAGGTTACTAATCTCAAATTGACATAATTGTAAACCTAAACCTAGTTATAAGACATATTCTAGTGCATATTGTATGTCAATGGAATAAATGATTTTGACTTTGACTTTGAGTGAATACATATTGGTGCCCTTGACTGTTCATACATAATAACACGTTCACTGCCAAGAATCGCCAGGCTCGTAGCCGATCCCGTGGTTTTCCCGCTAAGTCACAGAAAGCACCTACGGCGTAGGCGCCCGCTAGGCGGCTTCCTGGCGGTGAAAGTGTTAAACAAGATTAGCGTACAGAAGTGACACTCATATTTTACTGAATTACAAATACTAATTAGTGTTTGAACATAATGAAAGTATTTACTTGATGAAATACTAGCTAAGGTAAATCGCCAATAACTGGCCACCGTTCAATAAATGGCCACCTCATACTAAAAATGAACTCTATTCACCTACAATATAATTATTTTTTAGTATTATGGTTTTAATTACTGGCCACCCTTCAATAACTGGCTACGTTATACTAAATTGAATTCTGTTTTTAGGGGAACAGAGTTAACTTTAGGGGCCAGTTATCGAAGGGTGGCCAGTTATTGGCGATTTATCCTATATAGTTACTGGTATTTTATAAATTTGTCACTTTTACACACCAATAATATTCATTATTCATATACACACGAGCCACTGATAGGTCACCAACGACGATCTGTAAAAACTTAGGGATACTGAGAGAAATCTATTCGTGCCATTACCGCAGTTCACCTTCACCAAACCATATCCAACAGAAACACACATTCAATTTGGTCACAGACACAACATCCACTGTCACATATTCAATCACCCCACGCCTCGGTAAGCTCTCGGCAAACGCACTCGGTATGCAACCAATAGTGAATGACAGTGCAGTCAAACAGATATGGATCACTTTGTGGGTCAATGACAAGATACATGACCTTTACAACGTTAAGAGCCTACATGGATACCGAGTGATTGCCGAAAGCTTACCGACCAGTCAACCGCACCCAACTTACCCTGGTAACGGCCTGCAGAAACGCCTGCTGCCCCAACTGTTGCCGCTGCCGACTGACGGCGACCTCCATCCGTCGCTTGTCCTGCTCTATCCTGCGTCGCTTCTCCTCTAACTTTAGTCGTATGTTGTTTAATTGCGCGGCCATCGCTTGCCCGCCGCTCGGCGACCCGTCATCCGATTGGTCGTCGCCGTCTGATGGAATTGGTGCTTGAGTAACTTGCACTTATTTGCGTAATTCTCAAGCAAAAGGTCACTCTTTATCGATATCAATAAGGACGAATTCTAATTGCGCCTTATTGACGTCGTCATATCGGGGACCTTGTGCTTGAGAATGACACATTTATCGCTAATTCGCCTGATTGATGGAAGTATCTAACCTTTTGAATGTTTTAGGCCGCGGTCTGACCCCGTAGCATGGACGGCCTTATCACACAATAAGTGACAAGATCAGTGTCTATTCGGTATTCATACGATTTAGACGTGCACTTAGCGATAACATTGTCCGGCCAGGTAACCGGCTCGGGTTGTTTACGTCAATTGCGTGAATTAGATAAGGCATACCTCATTAGTGTATTGGTTCGACTAGTGAAGAGGTGGAAAATGAACCTTATTGACAATGGATAAAGAGTTTAGTTTAGACCCGGAATTGCAGGACAATAATTTAGAGATGCAAATCGAGTTGAGTGACGATGTGACACGACGTTTGGGCGGTATTGTGAATAATATGAATATGAACAGTGCGGAAAACACGAGTAGTAGAATTACGCGAGATGAAGAGACAAGACTACAGAAGAGAAATCGGGATGAAGCGGACTTGGAAGGAGATTGGCATGACGTAATAAGAAGGAAAAAAAAAATTAACATGGGGGACGGGGCACCGCCGACTGTATATGTAAACCAGGGGGACGTGGACCGCGGCAGGACAGCACAGCACTCAGCAACCCCCCATCAAGTGGCAGTGACTTGCAAAAATGCGTTTCCAAAACAATTTGCGCTGGCTAAGTTATTTAGACAACACGGAATCTCAGGTGTTTTGAAAGTGAGGTATATCAACCCGTATAAACTTATGATTAATTTTGAAAACGATGAAAGCGCTATAAAGTTTATTAACAGTACCGAGATAAGCAAATTAGAGTGGAAAAGGCAATGCACCTCGGAAGTAGGCTTATCATTTGGTATAATTAGTGATATTGAGCCAGACCTATCTGAGGAAGATCTATTAAATGATATACAAAGCGACGTCGATATAGTTTCCGTCAGACGCCTCAACCGAGTATGCCCAGATGGATGGACAGCAAGTGAGAGTGTCAGAATTGGATTCAAGGGATCAATGGTCCCTACCCACATATTTCTATGCGAACTACGAATTAAGGTGAGACCATATATTTTTCCGGTCACACAGTGTTCGCGCTGTTGGAGATTTGGCCACACAGCTAAAATGTGCCCCGCTAACAGACCAATTTGTCCAAAATGTGGTGAACGTCATTCAAATTGTGAGACGCAACAGTTTTCATGTGCAAACTGCAGGGGCAACCACCTGGCTCTGTCAAAGAAGTGTCCTACGTATTTGAAAGAGAAACGCATCAGAGAACTTATGAGGGAGTTCAATTGCACTTATCAAAAAGCACTCGATATATATGTACCCCCATCGCCCTTACCGGATACCAACACCGCGATAATTGAACAGGCAGAGAATCACCCTACACCTGATGTTCCAGCATGCTCAGCAAACACATCTAGGCCCAGCGCTATGCCCACGGACCCCACGGTGCAGCCTTCATATAGGGATATATGCTATAAAGTACCAGAAAATAATGTAGTTGGTAAGGTTGATGGCCACACACGTCAAAAGACCAAGGATAACCAGCAGAAGAGGCGGGATTGTTCATCATCGGTCCCAAGTGCTAACATACGGGTATCAGTTGGGGACGAAGAGGCTTATTTGAATAGCGGACCTCCGGAGACATCGCATCAAGATGATGATGTTAGAGAAAGAAGTGAAGAGGAGATTACTTGCCTAAGTGACTTATTAGAGCGTTTGAAAAACATTATTTTTGTCAGAAAACTCAGTTTCCAGGAGAAGGTACTCGCTTGTTTTAGCACGATTAAAAGTTGTATTATGTCATCTATTGTCAGAATATTGTCAGAACTACCATTGCTCAAAACAGTCTTTGGATCGGCCAATGGATAGTACGAAAAAAGTATGTATAAATTTAAATTTATTTCAGTGGAATGCACGTAGTATTAGGCCAAAAGTAAGAGAATTTGAAAATTTATTAATACAAGAAAAAATCCATATTGTAGCGCTTAGTGAGACTTGGCTTGATCCCGATAGTGATTTGAACATAAAAAATTATAATGTTTTTCGTAAGGACAGAGATTCGTCTTATGGTGGTGTTGCAATCCTGACACATAAATCAATTCGGGCTCAAACACATGTCTTACGTTCGTGCTCAAACCCGGGCATAGAATATGTTTGTGTTAAGTTATCGAACTGCGCTTACTTAAATTACGTAATATCAGTATATTGTCCGTCGAATGTAACTACTACGCAGCACGACTGGGACGGCCTGTTTACAAGTCTTGATAGGAAAACCGTTATCCTGGGAGACTTTAACGGTCATCACTCTGGCTGGTCTTACAAAACGGATAGTAGGGGTACTCAGATATTGGACTCGTTGCTTGAAAACAACCTTGCTTTCTTAAATACAGGTGAGCCGACTCGCTTTCAGCTAGTCGATGGTAATATACGAATCTCGTCTCCTGATTTGTCATTAGCTTCCCTAGATATTGCTTCCAAGTTTTATTGGTCTGTCTTAAACGAATCTTTAGGAAGTGATCATAAAATTATTAAGCTATGTACTAAACTTACCATGAATTTAGATGTAACGCAAAAAAGAAATTTTAAAAAAGCGAACTGGGTGTCGTATTCAGCGCAGCTGGACGAGATATTTACTAATCTGGTTATACCAGAAGACCCGCAAACTGCGTACGACTGTTTTGTAGGCTGTTTGTATAAGGCAGCTGAAAAACATATTCCGTTTGTTAAAATATGCCATAATCCAGAAAGTAAATTTACTCCCAAGCCATACTGGAACCCTGTACTGTCCGAATCAGTGGCACGGCGTAGGCAAGCCTTGGCTAAATTTAGACGAAATCCTACTCCAAACAACTTAACCTTATTACAGGAAAGGATTAGCGAGTCACAAAATGCAATTCGAAGTGCACAAAATGAAGCATGGCGAGCGTTTTGTAGCAGTTTAGATGAAACCACATCTGCTAGTACCGTGTGGCGGAAAATGAGATGGCTGAAGGGATATCGGTCACCTAGACAGAATGTAGATGCGGACAGAGCTGCAAATCTGTTGCGAAGTTTAGCACCTGACCACGTTTCACCGCCTAAACCGGCTTTTGTTTCCCAGAATGACAAGCTGGAAGTTAATATTACTGTCTCAGAATTGGAAAAGTGCATTAAGTCAAAAGATACCTCCCCGGGCTGCGACGATATATCATATTCTATGATTAAACATCTACCAAGTAGCGGAAAAGAGGTCTTGGCAAATATGTATAATATGATTTTGAACGCGGGTTTTGTCCCTACTCAATGGAGGGTAATTAACGTAGTGGCCATTCCAAAACCCGGTAGAGGACCCCAGTCAATATCGTCTCTTCGGCCTATAGCTATGATGTCATGTCTGGCTAAAATATTTCATTCCTTAATACAGAGGAGGTTAGAATGGTTTTTCGAAGCGCACAATCTCTTTTCGAACAAAACAGTTGGTTTTAGACGGTGTCGGTCATGTCTGGATAACTTAAGCCAACTTATTACTGAAATACAAAAGGGATTTTTAAATAATGAAACCACGGTAGCTTGCTTTATAGACATAAATAATGCGTACAATAATGTAGACATTACTGGGCTTTTGGCGATTTTGGACCGGTCAGGGGTCGGCAAAAGGATGTGCAATTATTTGTGGGAATATCTCAGGGAACGTTACCTACAAATTAAAGTTGACAGCAACCTAATCCGTCGTTACACCAGCCATGGTCTTGCCCAGGGTGACCCCCTGTCACCGTTATTGTTTAACGTGTCTACGATGGATATATGCAGGCGCTCATGTGAAGTTAACATCTCTCAGTATGCTGATGATTTTGTCTTATATTGCACCAACAAGAGTCTTGCAATCTCAGCGACGCGATTACAAGCAGCTTTAAATTCTGTCGTACAGGGTCTAGGTGACATGGGCTTGGAAATATCGTCGGAAAAGACTAGTGTGTGTATTTTCCAGAAAGGCCACAAGAGATTACAAGTTAAGCTTAATATAAATAATCAGTTACAAGTAGTACAAAATGTCAAATATTTAGGGCTTTGGTTGGACAGGTCCCTTAGATGGTCAAAACACATAAATGAAATTTGCGATAAAACTGTAAAATTCTTAAATTTATTAAAGGTATTAGCAGGGTCAAGCTGGGGAATACATCCAAAACATCTAAGGCGTATCTATATAGCAGTTATTAGAAGTCGCATGGACTATGGTAGTTTTTTATACGACGATAGTGCTGACTGTCATACAAACAAATTGGACAAAATTCAAAATCAGTCCATGAGGGTTATCGGTGGCTTTATAAAAACGACTCCTATTCATGTCATGCAGAGTGAGCTGTCTCTGCAGCCCCTTTCTATAAGAAGACGATACCTGGGTGGGAAGTTCTGGTTTAAGTGCAAATCTCTCAAATTTAATAATAATATGATAGCTATGCTGGACGAGTGTATTCCTAAAATAGAATCGTGGAAAAGAAAAAAACAACCATTATTGTGGACGGTTCATGGATTATTTAAGAACGTTTTAGTACACTGTAGCGACAAATTAGAAATGTTTTCACTCGATTGTTGGGTAAATTATGTTAACATCTCATTAAATATATGTACCAAGATTGATGCTATTACTAGGGCAAAAAAGCAGTATAGTAGTCACACCTTGCAGCAAGAGGTCAGTAAATTTGTCGATAACAAGTATCCGCAGTTTTATCAAATATACACAGACGGGTCGAAAGACGAGAATGGGTCTGGAGCAGCTTTTTATGATGTACAGTTGAAAATAGGAATATGTTTTAAAATTGACGCTGAAATATCTATTATGTCAGTCGAGCTACAGGCCATTGTCGAGGCATTGGCTTACTTAGAGTCCATACAGGCAAACAATATAGTAATATATACCGATTCCCGGAGTGCCTTACAACACATAGCTCGATGTACCTCGATGTATCGAGGAACACCGACAGCTTATTTAATTTTAGACCTCATTCAGAAGCACAAATCCAGAAACAAAAATGTGGTCTTACAATGGATCCCGTCTCACGTAGGTATTGCCGGTAACGAAATAGCAGACAGACTAGCTAAGGAAGCTTCTTCCGAAGGTACAGTTCTACAAGCGGTGCCATTTTACACTGAAACCCTACGTAAGGTCAGGAAGTACTGTGCCGATTTATGGAAAGAGTTTTTCGACAAACGGTCCCAAGAAAAAGGTATCTGGTACAGGACTATCCAGCCTGAGCCGTTACAGTCTCCTTGGATAGCTCAGTGTTCTCTTTCTCGACAGGATGTTGTAATAGCGTTGAGACTCCGCTCTGGACATGTTCCCACTAATAAATTTAAGTTCCTTATGGGAAAAGTGTCCAACCCATACTGTGATGACTGCCAGGTAATAGAGGATGTATATCACATCTTGATGGAATGTGTACGGGGGGAGTCCCTTCGCGCCACCTACCACACCGGATTTTGTAATACGGCGCTGGCTGATCCTGAGTCAGCGCAAGCTAAATCATTTTATAAGGCTTACAAATTGTGTATTAGATAGCTATATCTCCACTAGCGGACGTATGGAGCGACATTGTCGTTTAACGACCAAGCTCCTTAAAATAAGATTAAAAAAAAAAAAAAAAAAAAAAAAAAAGTGACAAGATAGAGCGTCCGTAACTGGCTGACACCGTTCAATAGAACGAGATGGACGCTCTATCTTGCCACTTATCGCGTGATAAGGCCGACCATGAGGCTAGGCGTATGCTGAGACGCAGGCGACGCAGGTCCACGCAGGGCAGAGTAGAGCAGATTTTGTAAAGCATGGAACGTCATTGAACTACGTACGCTGCGGCGCAGGCATATGCGACGCAGACATGCGTCTGCGTCTCGTTGTAGTGCCGGCTCAGAATGCTGCCCTGCCCTGCACTGAGCTGTACTGTGCTGTGCTGCGTCGCCTGCGTCTCAGCATACGCCTAGCCTAATACGGGGTCTGGACGCGAGCGGGCAGAGGAGCGACGAGCGGCTGCCCATACATTGCAGTCGCTCGAATGTATGATCTGTCGCTTGTCGCCCCGCTGCCCGCTCGCGTCCAGTCCGCGGCCTCATGACGTGCTTTCAAGTTTAACTCTACCCATACATTGGCCTGTGTGTAATCTACAAGCAATCTAAGTGCCTTCGAATAAGGTTCATTATCGCTCATTCGCTACGAAGTGTACTGAGATGCTAATTGTAACAATCAAAAGGTTAAAGCTTCCTAGTGGCGCATACCGGTGCGAAATACACTAGTATTGTCTAATTTTAAAGCAATATCTATCGATTCTCATTTTTGATCTCTTGGGAGTATGTGTTCAAAATATATTTGAATTTAAAATTTCGTTTCCCTATACGGTTTTTAAATATAACTAAGAACGAATGCATTATTCAATCGTACCTGGGCTTATGTCTAAATGAAACCAAAGAACCAAAACAAACATAAACCTTTCCCGATGATGACATGAGAACCAAGAAAACCCAAGACCAAACTGAATGTAAGTTAAAGTTTATATAAAAGGGACATGCAATATCAATGCATCTTAAACACATATTTTGTATGATGTATATAATTCAACGATTAATATATGCTCGCGTCTCTTCTGTATAAACCTCGTTCAGGGGACCATCGTATACCACAAGTTACTACAAATTGAAACCGACAATGCTGGTCATAAAGGCCACTCGGCATTGGCCAAAGAGACTCAGTGTAACCAGTTGATGTTGTGAAATTGACACTGGTAGCTGCCACGGGGACCATTTTATACAGCTACACAATTTTAGAAGATAAACTGGTAGTAGGAGATATAAATAGAGGTACAATTTGCACCCATCTGTTTAATGTATGAAAGGTATTTTATATTAAATTTAGTACATAAAAATATTTACAACCCAGGCCAGAAAAAAATAGGCAACTCAGCGTTAGTATATTCTATAGGCTTCATACTTTCGATTAGTATACAATTTGATCGTTAAACAATTGAGAACAATGTTTGAAAAAAAAAGTCATTATTGAATTTTTGTCTTGCCAGGATTTTTTTAGCCAACCCATCGGCGAAATATTCTTTATTGTACTAAATTCGATATAAAATACTTTACATCCATAAAACAGATGAGTGCCAATCGTGCCTCTATCCGTTAGGCTATGGGAACTAAGACTTCTACCAACAGGTGGCATTTTTGAGGAGTGCACAACCCCCCAGATGTAAAGCTAGGTTTAGACGAAGCCAGTGCTGGCTCGTTATTGTATGTAAAGCACTGGCTGGAATAGAGCGCCGGCCTATTTTTAACCCCCGACGCAAAGAGAGGGGTGTTGTAAGTTTAACGTGTCTGTGTATCTGTCTGTGGTATCGTAGCTCCAAAACGGATGGACCGATTTAAATGCGGTTTTTTTGTGTCATAGATAATTTTATCCCGAGTGTTCTTAGCCATGTTTCATGAAAATCTGTTCAGCCGTTTTTGAGATATTGGACATTGAAATAAAAATGTCGGGGGTTTTTCAACTTTTCCAAGTTGTAGTTATTCAAGTCAGCTCGCCAGCACCGGCTTCGTCTAAACCTAACTTAATGCCTGGCACACACGTTACGAGAAATCGTTACGATAGCACTGTACCGTTTAAACTGCACCGATCAGTACAGTCACAGTCACAGTTGTCACAGTTCTTATCACACACACGTTCCGATTATCGGTGCAGTTTAAACGGTACAGTGCGATCGTTACGATTTCTCGTAACGTGTGTGGCAGGCATAAGAGAAATCAAACTCCCGACTGACTGGGCTGCGGGTCCTGCGCGATGCGTTGCTGCTGCCAGGTGGTGGTGGCGGGCGGCGAGCCGAACGCGGCCGGCTTCTGGAACTCCTGCTCCGAGGGAACTCCTGGGGAACTCCCGACTATTAACCAGGTGCCAGCTGTTAGTGCGGATCGAACCTTCTGGATTTGATATTGTAAGTTTTTTTTTTTCCAGTGTGGGGAACCGTGATGTGTTAGGTTTACGGATGAGAGGGTTGTGGGGATGGAAGGTACAGTCAGAACCATAGAAAGTAAAAACAAACACCTTGGTCCAATGAGATGCTAAGTTATTTGTGAATTGTTTTCGATGCGAATTTTCACTGCGGCATCACTAGTGAAGACTTAGAAAATGTGAAGTCATAGGCATACCGTTCAATATGGTATTTGACAAAAGTCAAATCAGCTTCTTTTTATGAAACGTCAAAAACGCTCCGTTAGAATGGAATTTGTAGGATTGCTTGTTTGTAACGTAACAATCGAAAGTGCTTATTGTTAGTTTTTATGAATTTTAACTTCTCTTAATAGCAAACATAAATTGATGATTGATACTTTCCGAGTATTTTCATAATGTTTCTCTATTGCTTATGAAACAACAATATATTTTCACTGTTGTCAAATACCCTATTGAGTCGACTCCTGCGGCTTTTGGGTGCGAATGGAAAGACAGCGCTAGCTAAACTAGTAAACACACCTCTTCTCACACGGGCGTAACTTCCAAAGGGCCATGCGCCCCAAGCTCGGGAGGCCCCCAAAACCTGTTTAGCAAACCTTATTGAACTAGCCAAACATTCTCCCACCTTCGGAATAAACAGTATAGGGCCCCATTTTTTCCCAGAGCCCTTGGTCGAAGCCACATGCCCACACCGCGCGTTTACCACAGGAACCGACCCAATTAACACGTTCGCAACGAAGAACCCGCCTCGGCACTCGTAATGTTTGCTCAGATGCCGGCTGAGCCCGCTAGACGGGCATTAGTATGAACTTACACGCCTAGTTTCTGTCGGTTTCTGGTGAATTGTTCCATTTTTAGTCCGGCTGCGAAAGTGTTAAACAGTAGGCCTATACTACACTTTGCCCGCTACCAACTTCACAAGTTCTCACAAGTGTGCCATAGTAAAAGTCATATTAAATTCAGAAGTAAACACGTTGAAAACAGTGCGAGTTTTCGGACAGTTCTTGTTATAGAAATCTAGAAGCTTCGATCAACGAATCCCGTTTGTAATGGGAATATGTGGTCGAATGAAAGCACAGAGAAAGCGCAGACGAGCAAGCACATACCTTGGTCGCCGTTCCTGTGCTTCAGGTCCGCGAAGCTTGTCTTCGTCATGTCGCCGTCGGTGGAGTCCCGATTTATGTAGAAGCCGTCACCTCCACCTTGAACAGTAACGTGAGATCATTCGATACAGAGAACCAGTACAAAGAAAATAAGCTTCTGTCAAAAATGACATTTCTGGTACAAGCTTTCATTGCCAACTGTTTCTGTATACCGTCATCAACTACTCATTGAGACGATTCTAACGAGCCTAAACTCAACGGGGCTACGTCGGTTAACCCTTTCGGACCCGGCCAATACAATTGTGCGTGTTGATCACATTTAATTGTTCATTCAATATGTCAATGTACTTCATTTTACATTAGCAGGGCGTTGTTTATCCGGTCTGAGTCCGGGTTAGGTTAGGCTTAGTTAGGCCACCTTCTGTCTCCATCATCAGATCAGATCGATGGTACCATATAATATGGAATTGTCACCCAAACTATAATACCTCTACCCAAGATTTGAGCTCAATTGGTCACCGGGAAGTGGGTCAAATTTAACTCGCAAGATTGGTCCCTCACTAACAAACTAATGGCCGGTTCCAATAATCAATCCACCGATAGTGGTCCTTACCAATAGTTACATTTTGACACATTTTCTACGGGTAATCTGTCAAAATGTAACTGCCGGTAAGGAAAACTATCGGTGGATTGATTATTGGAACCGGCCATAACAAACGAAAAGGCCAAGTTAAATAAAAGCTTGGAAATATAACCGTCATCGCATGTAGCCTAAGTGTAAGGCTTGAGTGCACGCCGCGCTCTGAGCGGGGCGTGCACTCAGGCCTTACACTAAGGCGGGACTCGAACCCCCGCGCCCTTTGCTTAACCGGAGCAGTGTCCTGATCTCTTTCACTCCAGACGTGGTTCTATTCAGTTGTAGTCGTGAAACAGTAATTTTTATACTCTTACGAATAGCGTTCAGTTTTGAATTAAGTCGAATCGGCTGGCAGCAAAAAGTGACCTCCTTCACATCTGACGTCACAAAACTCTGTCGCGTATTTAACTATTTTTCCCCATCCCAAAAAGTGCTCAGCGCCGCTAAAGAAGTTTTCACTTCAAAAAAAGTAGATATTTTTATTTTATGAAACGATAGTTTTATTCCTTTATTATAATTTAATTGTGTAGATAGTGAATCTTAAATAATAGTATCTTTTACAGTAGGGAAATTAGTGAAATTACGGCCTCTCAACAAACGTCGTACTAAATGTATGGGAGCGTTTAAAATTAATATTTTGGATATTTCTAGTTTTATTTTAAAAAAGGTATTGATGTGATTTTACTTATTAGGTAACGTACTTTCGATATCAGTTTAAAGTTTTCTGATATCTGTTATATTTAGCGAATAATCGCCTGGCTACACTTAACGATTACACCCTGTATATGGGAGCAGTTGTTGGAGACATGTTGTGTCTGACCTTTATTGGCGAAGTGGTTGAGCGTGATGGTGTCCGAGCTGAGCTGCCGCTTCATGGGGGTGTGTTCCTGTTCGGAGTTCTGCGAGTGCTGCCGCTCCACTTTAGGCCGGTCGTCTCCGTTGTAGTCGCCGTGGAACAGGTTAAAGGAACCGCGGATGTCCTGCCGCGAGGACCGGACGGGCGGGTTGTAGCTGTCCAAGGGACCTGGAGAAAGGAAACGGTTCAAATTGTTGCACATTACACACACACATACATATATACTTACAAAGCGTCAGAACCGTTCCAATGATAACCTTGTTCGGGCCTGTGTGAAAGGCCCTAAGTATTATTCACATGGCAATACCGGATTGTAAAAAAGGTAAAATGAGTGTCACCTGTCAATTTAACACTTAATCTTCTTTAATATGTTGTTATATTATAATGTATCGATATATAAATATGAATATCAGAAGTCGATAAATGAGAAGTCCCTATGACAGCTCGAAAGTGCCACGAGAATTCCGGCCTCTGGTCATAATGCGACGAAGAAAAAATCCTAACAAACTCCTAGCAAAATAAACTATTTTGATGGCGCGGATCTCATTGTGTACACAAAGCTTCATGTTATTCTAGATGCCGTTTTATAATGAGAACCAAATACGTTTGTATGGAGAGTTGTGCTTCCCGGTGACTTTACGACCTTAAAGGTTCATAAATTACACCGTATCATACCATGACTGTACTATGAACGTGTCACGCAAAAAAATATTTTTTGTATTAAAAAGTGCCGGTGCCGGAACGGTCTAGTGGGCGTCATCTCATAATGCCTCACATACAATAGTACATTGTTGTAAAGGCTAGAAAGTAGGCAATACGGGGGGGACGAGTGGGTTCGAGGTCGCCGCCAGGTGAGGGAGCTGAGATTGAGCAAAAATTGGCAAACTGTCCAACAATAACATTGTTGGACAGTTTGAACTCATATTTGGCCGGCCTATTCGTGCGATGTCCAACTAACCCCAGCTTTGAAGCCTGTTTTCTGACCATCTTTTGCCACATTTCCGAGCAGTGGCGTGAAATAGTTATTTACGATACAAGTGCCGAAAATAGGAAATTCGCAACGAGTGGTGATAAATTAAAACATGACCGAAGGGAGCGTTTTAAATCGAAACGAGTTGCGAATTACCTATTCGCACGTGTATCGTACAACGTTTTACTGTACATATGGCTCTTTAAAGTTTCGACATATCCACGGAAAGTGCTTTTTCTGCACTAGTGCGGGAAATTAGCACCATATGTACTGTAATAGTACATTGTTGTAAAGGCTAGAAAGTAGGCAATAGATGGACGAGTGGGTTCGAGGTCCGAGCCGCTAGGTGAGGACCTCGAAGGAGACGAGTCCATCTATTGCACTTTTGGCCGAGACATTACATAGTGATTTTCACGCCTACTGCGAGGAAATTGCAAATAATTATAATTATAAGTCAAAATTAAGTACCTAATTAAAGATCATAAATAATCATAATTAATATGAAACACTTTAGCGCGGCCGGCACCGCGCCGGGCCGCCCCGCGCGGTGCTTACCGTCACGAGCGGGCGGAGGCGGGGGCGGGGGGAGCTGTGATTGGTGAATCGCTGTTCAAACTGTCCAACAATAACAACCACTACTACAATGAAACATTGTAGTAGTGGTGGCTCAGGTGCTACAGCTATTGCCTACTTTCCAGCTTGGTTTTAGACCATCTATTGCCACATTTCCGAACAGTGGCGTGAAAAGAATATTTTCTTGCATGTGACGGTACGGTTACGGTCATGGTATGATATGGTCTAGTGGGCACAGACCGTAAAGGTAGAACTCACCAGCAGGGGCGGATATCTTCCTAACATTGGCGACAGTGGCGAGCTCCTTCTCCGGATTCCTCCCCGCGAAGTGCAGCCGGTCCTGCGAGCCGCCGAAGTTCTCCACAGTGAGCTGGCTGTCGTCCGTGATGGACGAGCGCCTCGAGCGGCGGCCGGCGAACGAGTTCTGGGTCTGGTAGTGGGACGGACGCCCGGCGGCGGTCAGGTTGGGGTCCACGACTGGCGGGGGACAGTACAGAACGTTAGTTAACACCTTCACTGTTAGGAACCCGTCTACGCCGTAGTCGATTTCTGCTACATACGGGGAAAAACACGGGATCGGCTACGAGCGTAGCGCGTCGCGACGGATTCGTGCCGAGCATTTAAACCTATTGTTTTTCATCTCCAAGTTTCAACAACAATTTTGAAATCGGCATACGATGAGTATGGAAGCGGAGCAAAGAGTCGACGTTTATCTACAGATATAAACGCAACCACCGATAGCACGCCGGACGTGCACATATCTATACTAAATTACTATAACAATCTCACAGATTTTTTAACTTGTTATTGTGTACAACACAAGCTGAAGGAGTAAACTCACCGGTGTCGTCCTCCCTCCTCGCGACACTGGACAGCGTGGTGACGCCTCTCCCGCGGTGCACGACGAACTCGTCGCGCTGCGGGCTGCAGCTGCGCCGCTCGGGCGTCGAGCAAGCCGAGCGGCCCGTAGGCCGCCGAACACAAGCTGAAGGAGTAAACTCACCAGTGTCGTCCTCCCTCCTCGCGACACTGGACAGCGTGGTGACGCCTCTCCCGCGGTGCACGACGAACTCGTCGCGCTGCGGGCTGCAGCTGCGCCGCTCGGGCGTCGAGCAAGCCGAGCGGCCCGTAGGCCGCCGAACACAAGCTGAAGGAGTAAACTCACCAGTGTCGTCCTCCCTCCTCGCGACACTGGACAGCGTGGTGACGCCTCTCCCGCGGTGCACGACGAACTCGTCGTGCTGCGGGCTGCAACTGCGCCGCTCGGGCGTCGAGCAAGCCGAGCGGCCCGTAGGCCGCCGAACACAAGCTGAAGGAGTACACTCACCAGTGTCGTCCTCCCTCCTCGCGACACTGGACAGCGTGGTGACGCCTCTCCC
Organism: Epinotia ramella; assembly: GCA_947578815.1. NCBI lineage: Eukaryota > Metazoa > Arthropoda > Insecta > Lepidoptera > Tortricidae > Epinotia > Epinotia ramella. Next base: position 4,901,965 of record OX388206.1, on the reverse strand, counting down.
GCGGTGCACGACGAACTCGTCGCGCTGCGGGCTGCAGCTGCGCCGCTCGGGCGTCGAGCAAGCCGAGCGGCCCGTAGGCCGCCGAACACAAGCTGAAGGAGATCGCGGCACTGTAATGTGGGACGTCGGTTAGAGCAGATAGAGTTGGGTTTTGATTGACAAGGATCAAAGACCTACAAACTGAGCTAAAGGGCATGGGCAGTATGGGCACCCGGGGTACTGGAATTTGGAACGTGGAGAAAAGAAGATAAAGTTGTGGTTTTATTGACAAAGTTTATTTTGACACCTTTCATTCGGAAATAGTTATTTACGATACAAGTGCCGAAAATAGGAAATTCGCAACGAGTGGTGATAAATTAAAACACGACCGAAGGGAGTGTTTTACATCGACACGAGTTGCGAATTACCTATTCGCACGTGTATCGTACAACGTTTTACAGTACGTATTTACTATTTTTATTTTTGGTGTATCACCAATATCGAAAAGAGTTTTTAACTCCAGATTAACTGTAACCTTTTTTACTGGTTCCTAAGGGTAGGCTTGTTGTTACATATGACTGGACTGTTCTACATTATCTTAAAATCATTTTATGTTTATCTTATGGTTCTTGTGAACTATATAACTCTAGCCTACATTGCATTCAATACAACGCAAAGTAAATGGTAGAACAACAAAAGACTATCACGACGAAGATTAACGTAGCTAACTAACTACACACTGAACTACGAGCCATACGTGTGATGACGTCATGTATATTAGAGTAAAAACAAACGATTAAAGTCAAACGATGCGTTTCCATTACTTTAATTGGGTATTAAAGTAAGACAGACCAACTTGAGTAACAAAGAATCCGTTTGATTCAAGTGACTGATTTTATAACTTGGGCAGGAAAAGCTTCTTAGAGCAGCGGTGCGCCATACATGAAAATCAATAAATGCACCGCTTTGTCGGTCGTTAATAAGGCGGTGTTGGCAAAACGATGCAATTAAAAATCGACCGTATTGACAACATACAAATGGAAATAGCTATTTATCCCCGCCACGCGATCGCCAGTGAACTGTCTGTCAATGGCAGAGAGTTCACTATACGCAATTATTTAACTATCGCACGCTCATTTGTTTTTTGAATAGAAATGGTACGTGAAGTGGGGGCAAATGAGACCAGCATATTTTGCCCTCGAACGACGCATGTGCAACATACCATTTGTTTTTACCTATGACGTCACTAATCTACCAACTCGCTAGGCTGGGAGCCCTGAGGGCATAACTTCAACGACTCCGCTGTGCAGGAAGCGAAAGCTCCGTTCATGCAGAAGCGCAAAATAATAACCGGAAAGCGAAACCATAACCAGATATTAGGAAATTAAGCTTGAAAATATAAAACTCAATATTTACAAATGTATGTACATTCATACATTACACAACCAAAAATAAAAATTAACACACACTCACACACATTTCCTATACTAAAAACGTACCTAACTAATTTGTTAAAAAAGGATAAAAGTAACGCGAAAGAATTAAATATTTACATATTTCTAACTATTCTTCTAGTACAAAAATGATAATTAGTAAAACTGATGCCACGTCCTTCCTATGGGACATCAATTTCAAGAACTTTATCAAGTCCATTATTGACCTGTTTTGGTAAAACCATAGATCTCGAAAGTTACATATAAAAAATGCCGATAGATCAATCCATGTGACATCAGCAAGTTTACAATCAACACAAGTATGTCAGATGACATGATACGATTAGAGGCCATGCCAGGTGCCGGGTGGCTCACCCAAATTACCCTAATGAGATGTACGTGAAGCGAACACAATCACAACACAGATATTGCTAGCGGTGCCATTTGGATTGTAATAAACGTAAGTACTTTTCAAAGGACACAATGGTACTTATCAGATATAGAATAAAATTTGATTACATAGTCAGAATACAATGAGAGATTTGACAATGATTATCTGGTCGTTCTTTGATATGATCAATGTAGCAGTCTTTAATAAATAAAATTGTATAATAACATTGAGAAATCGACACAGGATGTTCCAAAAATGGGATGTGAACCGAGCAAGGGCATATTCAGTAGCGCATTACGATTCGAAATATGCATTTGTTTTTTTTTACAATGATTTTTTGTTTTTGTTTACATTACAGTCTTCGATTTTGTTGACATTGCTTGTGTACTTATGACAAAATTCTCCCGCGAGGAAGAAGGAAGTAAAGGGTTTATTTCATTTTCAACGGCCGCGCGCTCAGCTGTGTTAGAAAACAAATGTTTTGTGTATGTATTTTGACACGCAGGTGGCGGATTTTACTTGTTTGTTGTCACACACAAGCATGTTTACATTGCTTGTGTGTGACAACAAACAAGTAAAATCCGTAAACAAGTAAAACAAATAAATACTTTAAAGAAAACCTAAACAAATATTTCAATGTACACAAAAACAAAACAAATAATTAAAATGTATTTTTGGATTCGCAATACGCTACCGAACTTGGGTTTGATGGGTTCACACCCCATTTTCGTTACAACCTGTATATCCAAGGTCAAGAACATTGAGAACGGATAAACCTTGTATTTCAATACTGATTGACTAGCATTCATTGCTTTGAGTGTATATTATTGACGGAGAAATAAGGTTTTACAACCAAAGTCCTAAAATAAGTTATCTAACAATGTCCTAATAAAAGTACATCCAAACAGCACAGCGCGACACGCGGTACCTGTGAACGGCGCCTGCGTGTAGTGCGTGTTCGGCTGCTGGTCTGGTCGCAGGTCGGGTATGGGCGCGGGCGGCGGCGGCGGCAGGCAGCGCTTGTGCCGCACGCCGTGCGCGTTGCTGTCCGAGCGCGCTGCCAACACCAACAGCCTCAACACTCAACACACAACACACGTCGACGCACAACTCGGACCTTTACCGCTACCGATGCCATCGGGAGTGGATCTTGGAAAACCTTGTGTCACTACACACACTGACAATATTATTTTGTTTTGTTGCTTTGCAACGAATGGTGATATCACATATGTAACCAAAACAACGATCAAAATATTTATTAGTGTCACTCTTAATACTCTCATTGCCTCGCATTCAATATGTCCTTTTTAAAGGACAAGCGCCTTATTTTTGTTAAGGCGCATAACTTTCCACATTATAATCCTGCTGTCAGATGGGGACAGTTTTTACGCTTTACTTTTGACACGACAGCTGATAAAACACATTCATCAGTCATACAACCTGAGAAAAGAATCGGATGCCGTTAGGTTGATTAGTCCTGCGATTGAAATTAGATCCGATCGTTGGTACGAGTTGTGTGAAACGTTACACGTATGCTTGTACGCATGCGTTTAGTCGCACGCACGTGCGGTCACCCTGTCTTGACTTACCATAGTGTTTGAAACCACCATATTACTTTTTAAGACCTGATGAACAGCACATTTATACATTGCTGATCGCTGTAAATACCATAAAACAATGTGCTGGACGTATAAAAAGACTTTGACATAAATGTGTATGAAAATATATTGATTATGCATATAAATAACCGTTACCATAAGGCACCGTTTGCTCCGAGAAGCATAAGCAAGACAGGGTGACAAACATTAGGAAGAAACGTTACTGAGCAAAGCAACTCCTGTCACATAATTGAAACCAACTTACCTCCAAACACATCTAGAAAAATTGTGTAACAAGAAAGTGTTTTTACAATATACAAAATAACATAATTCATTCAGATTCGCCTTTCAATTGGCTAATGACTATAATGAAAGCATCAATATACCGCCTCCGGGTTGGTTTAAAGTTTGTAAACGATTAGTAGGCGTAGAATCTTTGACATTATGACCACATACTCCCATTTGAGATCTATTTAGCATGCTATACAGGGCGGGTGGGTACTCACCGGCGCCGGGGTATTTGACGGATTTGACTGGGTGTACTTCTAGCAGATTGAAGAGATCCGCTAGCATTGCTATTAAATTTTGTCGCATTGATCTGAAATTGAAAAAAAAATGACATAATTAATAATTGATTTTAAATAAAGGTAAATAAATAAGTCTGATGTCCTTTACATAGGACAGCTAATGATACTGTTTAGGTAGGATATTGAGTACCGATTTTTTGTATACCTGTTGTATGCTGATTGCTATAACGCTTTATAGGATGATTTAGATGACTACATATAATTAGATTAATTAGTTTGTCAAGAGGAGAAATAAAAAGCTAGACTCCCAAGCAAAATTTTTCCCGCTCAAGAGAAGCATCCACATTCAATACAATGTGTGTAGTTGACTGTACAGCCAGCGACAGAATATGTGGACATGATTCAACCTTATCTCAACAGAAGGCATGAACACGCCTGTACAGTTATTCGCCGACTGTACATTATATACGTCTGGCGCCCCGCCAGGCGGGTAACGCTACACCGGTCCCTAGGGAGCTAGATAAGCTATTACTGCTTTGTGCGATCAATGCCTGGTAGTAGGTTACCGCAAGGTGGGACAGTACACGTACCCGCATTAAAACGTGTTATGTTCGATTAAGTTTATAAAAGAGGTCCTTTAAGGCGGATAAAGCTCGTAAGAATTAAAAAAAAAACAAAAAATTAGTTGGCTTATTTTGTACAGTCGAGTACTCCAATGTGTGCACGGAAAAATGATCAATAAGATCTGAACACGACTTTATTTTTTGAACCTTTGGGAACGTACATATATTATATTTATGACTTGTACTAGAGCCTAACTACTCTTTCATACTAGTGTCGCATGGGTTTAAGTTGACCGATTTATATAGAAACAAATAACAGGTTTGTTAGAAATGGATACGCTGCCATTAATGGTCCAACTACGATTAAGCTTGTAGATCAAAGGTAAAGGTTGTAAAAGTTTACAGACAACGTAACGTCTCTAATGTAATTAACTTATACTTAAACTTCAAGGAATTTGTGAACTTAATTAACTAGATCGATCTCTAGGGTACAAACTCCCAAGGACTAGTTAGGAGCGGATAGGTCCGATTCCACTATTCACAAGTATCAATAGAACTAGTGGCTCTATGAGCTGTGGAAATCGCAAAACTGTCTTTAAAAAAAAAATCTGAATTTTGATGATGTGATGACTCGACAAAAACGCTGTTGTCCACGTTAATTAATCCCCTAGCCTGATCCCCAGGGGAAAAAAACGGTTAGGTTGTCACGTGAACGACCCTACAGCGCGCGCGCCGAGCGAGCGTAGCGAGCGTGACGCGGGAGCGTCCGGCGAAGCGCCATAACCGATTATTATAATTTTTTCCTAGTTGAATATAAAATATTTGCCGCTAATTCCCCTGGGTGATCGGGGTCAGGTGATTAACGTGGATAACGTGACAAAAACAGAGATAATTAACGAACCACGACAATCGTATGAGAAATGCGACCTGTAGAGGAGAACAGCGGGACAGACACCGGACACCGGGCCGACAAACGATTTTCGGCCCAAGCTGAAGCATAGAACCTCGTTGGCTTCGTTCCCTCGTTCGATTCCATTGTATTAAAAACATGAAAGCTTAGTGTTGTGATTGAGCCTTAAAGATTCGAGCCGTTAGCTAAGACTTGCTTTATGCAGTACTGACGGCTCGAGACTTTTCTCGGCCGAGCTCTGACTCACAACACATGCAAGGGGCTCAGAGCTGTCCCTTCATACTCAGGGCCTAATGCTGTCACCTGACACTCACCCGCGCATATACGTCACGTCCTCGGGCAGCATGTGGAACACGTTGTGCGGGAGACAGGTCTGGCAGAAGTCGTACACCAGCATCAGGTTGTGCAAGCAGTCTTGTATGGAGGCCATGCGGCCGACGCGCACCGCGGCGCGGGGTAACGCGTCGGGGCAGTAGAAGGAGATGAGGGCTGCTAACGCCGTGCCGTCGCATAGCTCTTGAAGGTTCTTCACCATTGGGACTTGTGATGACGGGTCTTCCTGTAACAAGGCAGTATAGATATAAATTTCGGCACAACTCCAATGAGGCGAATAAAGGTGATCATCATTATCAGCCCAACGATGTCCACTACTGTACAGTCAGCGTCATATAGTTAGTAGCAGCCAGAGTAGCCAAATATTTCGTAACACACCCTTATTCTTACAGTAATAAAGACGTGTACCGAAATATTTGGCTACCTTGGCTGCCACTAACTATATGACGCTGACTGTACATAGGCGGGGAGGCCAAAGAGTGCCCCAACGCCACCCGCATCCAGTGGACTCCCGCGACCTTTACCACGTCACCATGCCAGAGGAAAGGTGATAAAGCACAACATATTGGCCACGATCACTCTAACGAAATTGAGGTGTGGGAGTAGCGGTAAGATTTCTTCTCAACATGTTTAATGAACGAACTAAGGAAGACTTTAGAGTTTAGACAATTATACGGCTGAGAAGGCCTACCGTGATATTCATAACTATGCAAGTATTTTCTTTAAGGTAGAAGTCGGCTTTCTTTACATAAAGTTAATTTGAATTACAATAAGTGAGCAAGGCCAAAAGTGAGGTTAGGTGACTCCTGTCAAAAATCCGGCTCGACTTAACACACACAGTTTGAGACATTCCAACAAAAAGAGAACTTTACACCTCTAAACGAAACAAATTATTGCATTAAACATTTTTTGTTTCGTGTCAATTGAACGTGGCAGTTACCACAGTTCAATTTTAAACGATAGAGAGAACAGATATAGTTGAAAAATAAACCACCATCGTCCCCAACCCCAGGACAAGACTCGAACTTGTGCCCTCTGTACCGGTAATAAAGAGGGCACATTATATTAGCTCTCTGTCATATCGTTTAAATAGAGAAATGTCAAATATCGATAATCATCATCAAGACGTCGTCGACGTAGAAACAAGATCAGGTTTCAACAACAAAAAAAGTTAACGGAGTTCCGTTCCGTGTTTGTTTAACGAAGTAATCCTCAGTTAACTAGATCCGATTTGAATCTAAATAATCACGATAACAAAGCACAACTTGGCACGTGACGCCAATTATAATTTCTCCACCGCTCTTGCTCAACTAGATTTAGTTAGCCGCTTGTATTACAAAACAAATTTACTGAATAACTGTGTAATTGACCGAGACCACTGATTCCGGTGCTAGACAAGTCAAACAGAAATTACAAATTCATAAATAAAATATTAGTGGTCAATCCTACTAATAATATAAATGCGAAACATTTTGATATTTGTTACTCAATCACGCTTAAACGGCTTAACCGATTTGGTTGAAATTGCATTGGATAAAATATAGGATAGCTTTATCCCGGATCCACGCAAACGAAGTCGCGGGCGGAAGCTAGTCTTACATAAGCCGAACTAACCCTACAATAAGTTCAATAAAAAAAAGCTTGTGGTATAGGTACTAGACGACGGTATATTTAATAGATATACCGTAAATACATAGATTAAGAAACCAATGTTCACGCTCATCGCACATATATATGCCGTTGGCGGGATTCGAACCCAAGAACGTCAGCATCGTAGGCGGGGCCACTACCCAGTAGGCTAAACCAGTCGCCTAAATTATCATTATTATGCAAAGGTGAAGAACGAAATTAAAAAGAGTGGTTTTAGTGGAGACTAATGCCCTGCGAGGAAAGGTTATTAATGTTATTATAGGCGTAGACACCTTGATAGACGGTCGCTTAAAAAGCTTCCAGTTACAAAGCCTAAGAAAATGTATAAAGAAAAAATATGGAGGAGTCTCGTAGTTTTATAGGTTGAAAGTACCGTATCCATATGGACACTTCCGTAACTCCCCATGAAGTCCGTCTGAACCCTTACATAGTCCTCTACATCTATGGCCTACGTCGCACTCACCATCCTAACATACCTCTGCCTTGTTGACCACTGCCCAGGCCGCGTTGATCCAGCATTACTTGCGGAATGTTCGATCCAGCTAGAGGCTGACTCGTCCCTAAGCGTTGCGCCGCCGCGGGCACTCGGTCCAGCGTCACTACTTAGGCGTCGCACAGCACATCTCCACATACCTCTGCCTTGTTGAGCGCCGCGCAGGCAGCGTTGATCCAGCATACTATCCCGTCTTCGTGCGGAATGTTTGATCCAGCTAGAGGCTGACTCGTCCCTAAGCGTTGCGCCGCCGCGGGCACTCGGTCCAGCGTCACTACTTAGGCGTCGCACAGCACATCTCCACATACCTCTGCCTTGTTGAGCGCCGCGCAGGCAGCGTTGATCCAGCATACTATCCCGTCTTCGTGCGGAATGTTCGATCCAGCTAGAGGCTGACTCGTCCCGAACCGCTGCGCCGCTGCAGACACTCGGTCCAGCGTCACCACTTCTCGCGCGTACAGCACCATTAAAGCTTCTATCACCGCCATGTGTGCAGTCTGGAAATAAGAGTAACAGAATAAAGCACGGTTCGGACCAACATTTGGTTTTGTTCTTAAAGGTTCTGACGGAAGACCAGCCCTATGGATTCCGCAGCATTCAGCACATTTTTTACACTATAACACTTTACTGTGGATTAGATAACAGTTTCAAATAATGAGAACTAAGAAAGAACTTGTTGAAATTGCACCAGACCGGGATCAATTGAAGGGAGGAGGCCTTTGCCCAGCAGCGAGACACTTTACAGGCTTGAAAAAAAAAGAACATATTACATACGATGTTGTTACTTTCGTCTGTTCCATATTTTTAAGGTCCTTCGGTGGTTATTATTTTATTATGACTCATCAGCAGCATAACCACTATTTTAATATAAACTCGTCAACAACACTTCAACGAAAGAGTTTACTATAAACGTGTTATTCCATCAACCCATCGGGGTCTGCATATTTCATATGTTTAGTTTGATAACATTTATCATCGAAACAAAAACTTGTAATGTTTTCGGGCACAGGATCGTTATGAATTATTTATTAGATAGAGTAGCTTTATTCGGCGTGGCATTCTTCATAGTTGATACAGTGCGGTTGGCTAAGCCGGCGACATGATGGAAAGGGCACATGTAGAGTTAGGTACATTATCACAGTAAGAGATCTTTACCCACTGTCGTGTTTGCTAATCGAACTGTCATCGTTTCTAATATGCTAAGTAATATTGTAGAAACCACAATGCAATGAGCAAAGGATGGAACTATAGATATGTATCGTTGAGAACTGTTCCTTGTTTCATAAGCATTTAGTAGTCTCGGGTCTAGTGATATCTTGGCGTTGGGTAATATGCCTACCAATTACAGAGAACGGTCAGATGCCAGTTATGTTATTTATTAGTGTTCCAAACATGCCGTTTAATACCAAGTGAAGATTTAATGCAGGTTTTCATCATCATCATCATCATATCACCCGAAAGACGTCCACTGCTGGACATAGGCCTCCCCCAAAGAGTGCCACGATGACCGGTCCTGCGCCACCCGCATCCAGCTGACTTTACCAGGTCATCAGCAGTCCACCTTGTTGGGGGGACTACCCACGCCGCGCCTTCCGGTACGTAGTCGCCACTCGAGAACCTTTCCGCCCCAACGGCCATCGGTTCTACGTGCTATGTGCAGCTTTTACTGCTCAGTTGGTTAGTAGCGACGGGCCATGAATGCCCGTGGTCGCCGGTTCGAATCCGGCTCGGAGCATTAAATTTTCCAATTTTTCCTTTATTTAAAAATTTATAGCTTATCCTTCCAGATTCAGATTCAGATGGTTTATTTCTCAATAGTAATACATAATTTTCATACATTAGAATAAAAACATGCACACAATATTGAGATCGTCAAGAATACAATAAATTTTACACGGATATAATCAAATTTCAAAAAGTACCTATTTGGGTTTAAGAAGTCAGTATTAAAGTTTACAAATTATTTATTAGTGTATTCATTATTTAAGTATTCCTTGATGTTGTATACCGTTTTACTAACGAGCAGCCTTAGTTCCTTAGCTGATGGTATAGAAGTTTTCGTTTTACATGAGATGATTATAAGTTTGTCGCGGTCGGAGTTTGTCGCGGCGAAAAGGAAATTCGGGTTCAAGTTTCATGACCTAAGGCGGTACAAGTTCGACAAGTTACATAATATCGTAGTTTCGTAGTTCCCAGTGTACGATCTAATTCGGAAGTAGATGAAATGTTTAGTACCTTGTCGTAGCCTTATAATATATGACAAATCCAAAGCACTCTCGCTTTAATACCGTTACTAAGACAAATTACTAAGGTGTAAGTCCTTTACGACTATTATCGGTTTGAGTTACCGAAGCAAAATTGTTCTGTAGCTCTGTATAGTGGGGTTATCAGGTGGAAAATAATTCATCCATTCTCTTCCTGGCATTGGTTACACATGAATATTACTGTTGGCTGACCATTTTGCGCGAGCGGATTGTAATGGTCGCAGCGGAAAAATTGTTAATGAACATCTTATATCTTACCTTCACACATCTTTTACCTAACGGTTATAGCCAGCTCCATTGTACACCGTACCTCCAAAGCCTCCCATTAATTTTTTTCGCAAAACACTCAGTGTTGTGCGTACCTGTCTGTGGAAACAGGATGTGAACGCGCGAGGGTCTGCAGGATGTTCCAATGGTTCAAAGCTGAAGTTCCTACCGTAGATACAGTGGAATTTATTACCGGAGCAACAGTGAACAGTATAACCAGAGCCTCACCATCTTGAGCAGATTGTTATGACGTAGAACGGTAAGCGCGCAGTCAAACGGGTCCGCAACATACAGGAGGTTACAGTGGTTCAGCTGTGGCTGCAGCTCCCGCGCGTACAGCAATATTAGAGCAAGAGTGACCAGTGTAACCAAAGCCTCACCATTTTGAGCGGATTGTTCTGAAGTAGCACGGTCTCGGTGAGGGCGCAGTCAGGCGGGTCCGGGACATGGACGCCCTTCCGCGCGAGGGTCTGCAGGATGTTCCAGTGGTTGAGACTGTGGTAGTTGGGGTCGGAGTACATGTTCGCTAACGCCAGGCAGTAGATCTCTGCGTTGGCGAGACCCCCGACTATAGGTGGCTTGAGGTGCTCTTGGTCCTGGAAGAGAAGAGATGGTTTATTTAGAACGAAGTTTGAGACATATAAGGAAAAGATTAAGATTGAGTGGGTGGGCGAATCTCCTAACGTACGTAACGTTCTAACGTCATTGTCGGCTCACGATTATTTCAGCAGAGATAAAACATACCGCGGAAACTTTAATCAAAAAAAGAGTGTGCGTCTTCATCAAAAGTCGACTATGATATTCGACTCTTTTAATAGCATTTGCTATCGATGACAATGACTGCTTATTGAGCAATGAGGCTTATTTTTAAGCCTTAAAAACGCTGATTTTTCACCTAGGTATAGTAATTCTGGATTATATCCAGCGGGCGTAAAATGGTTGCCATAATACTTATCGCTGTGAATACATCTGTCACTTTCTGACGAGTATGCGAGTGCGAGAGTGACGGATATCTTATCCACAACGATTAGTGATAAAATGGCAATCACCTTACAGTTTGGGGTTTACCACTGACAGATAGTTTGCCTTCATTTAATTTTCAACTTTAACCTCATACAAATTAAGTAGTTATTTCTAAATCGGTAGACGTGGGTAATAGTATTCTGGAAATTGCTTTATTTGTATGACATTAAAGTTGAAAATTAAATGAAGGCAAACTATCTGTCAGTGGTTAACTAACAGTAATCGTACTGTACGCCTGCGGGAGGCAGACTAAAGTGCTGGATTTCCATGACCCAAAGCTGGCTTTGGTCATAAATAAAAGAGGCTATTGTCAATTTTCTGGACCGGCTATGTACCGGCTTTACATAACCCCAGAATCTACTTAGTGTAGGAATGACCTACATTTAGTTCATGTTCTGAACAGCATTTTTATTTCAACGATAGAACGAGCGATTTAACTGATGAATCTGCGTTGATGCAGAATAAACATTAAGCCGTAAGATATAGCCTACACTTAATGTAGATCTCACTAGCATACTAAACTTATGAACATAAGACGTACCCTCTATCTGATCTTTATGATTTACTAGCTACCGCCCGCAATTTCGTCTGCGTCGACCCGGGATAAAAACTATCCTATCCTATCCTCCTGTAAAATTTCATCCAAATCGGTTGAGCCGTTTAAGCGTGATTAAGTAACAAAAACATCCAAACTTTCGCGTTTATGATATTATAGTAGGATTTATAACTAGGCTCCTTTTCAAATCATCATCAAAGCTGCTGTGTTTAATATCCACCAATAAGGACTTTCTTTGGTAGAAACAGGTTCGACAAAACTGTTTTTAATATGGAGTAATGTGAACTAAAGATGGCCACCGCTGCTAATACGAATTGCATCTTCATTTCACATTTTACCTCGATACTGTCACATTATTTTGAAGTTTTGACCCCGCACATCTCACGATAAGAATGCACCCTGTACCCTAGGTTAGCTTTACTTAAAGACATATCAAATATATTGATGTTGTTATTAAGTAAAGAATCAAATGACATTGCTCCGAACTTTCCTCCCACGTTAGCTGAATTCATTTAGAGATGACGACAGACTAAGTTTGCCATTTCAATAAGTTTCCAGCATCGTACACAAGTCTTGCAAACTGAAACTTGGACTTACAATGTTAAACTTTATACTCGACGTTTTTACAGCTCAGTTGAAAGTAATTTAGATAACAACTAGCTAACTACAAAAAAACAAACAAAAACAAAACACCGACAGTGTGTAACAGAGTACCATCCATATGTTGTTGCCGTCAGAAAATCAATGTGTTATTTCTTCATTGGCTACAAACACTTACTCAGCGACATTACATTAAAGAAATTCACAGAAATCGTCTGAACCTTAATATTTCGACCGCTACAAGAGCTACAGAGTTGGGCTGGTATTTACAACAGTTTCTTAACATCACCAGTCGGACCAGTGTAAAGCTGACCTTCGACTACGCATAGTTGCGAGTCCCAGGGTCATGTTATACTAGGGATGAGTGGCGAAATTATTCAAGGTAGGTTGTGAATAGCACAGCTTGAAAAGGGACGTCAAGACTCGAGGTCAATCGCAGATCAGCCGATACCCACTCAACTTCACGCTCCTTACTCGAGAAAATTGTCTCAATTCAATTTCCAATTTATTGATGTAAAATTGCAAAGGGATCAAGGCTCATCTAGCTAGACTACTATAGTGTGAGTAAAATATGATTATCAGTTAAGTTTATACGCACAATAGGCGCAATTATGAAGTCGGGTTGCGGAAACCCAACCCGCGAATACCTATAACCTATATATTATAAGAGTTAAGTTTGTGAATGTGTAGACTTGTGTGTTTGTAGCTTTGCGAGTTTGCCTGTACTCTTTCGATTACAAAAATGGACCTTCGGAATGGACTAGACCAGGGGTCGGCAAACCGCGGCTCGCGAGCCGCATGCGGCTCTTTGAAAGATTTGTTGCGGCTCTTTAGGTTCCCCAAAAAAAATAGTTTTTTTATGAAAATCAGACAAGAAAATACATAACTTATGTATCCTATTTAAGCAATAAAGAAACGTTATAACTTATAATTGACATTTAATAAAGTAATTTTATGACCATATTGTTCATCATTGTTGTTTTTTTTATCCCATTAAAATTTGGTACTGTGGCTCTTTGAGCTTCCGAAACATCGTCATTTTTCCGGGATCTGGCTCTTTGTCTAAAAAGTTTGCCGACCCCTGGACTAGGCTATATACCGCATGCGTTCTTTGTAAAATGCGGGTGAAGCCGCGCTGGCAGCTAGGCTTTTATAAAAATACGAAGAATTTTTCATGAGGTGCTGAAAATTGTATACGTGTACGAAACTGTTATTGCCTGGAACTGAAACTAGTCCAGTCAGTTCCGAAAGAGCATATAAAAAATGGTTTCTTTAAGGCGGTGCATTGGAAATTATCGCGTTTTGAAACGCCGTTCTGACTAGATTAATAAACAATAAGGTCTGGTTTTCAGATATATGATTCTTGACTATATATGATTGTTCATCTGATTTTATGGATACATGATTGCTTAAAATTTCCTCGATAGAAAATAAAACCAAAGTTGGGTCTGTATTTTCTTTTTTTGACTCAGCCTACTCAAACGATACATTATTTTACGACAAAATCAAGTAAATACGCATGCCATTAAGATAGTATTATAATTTATAGGCAATGCGGAGACTGAAGATCAAATGTAGATTAATGTTCGGTCACGTTCCGGTTTTTAGCCGGGGACAGATTACTAAGCGGAACACATTTCAGGCATTCTTTACCTTTATCTGACATTTATTTATTAGGTTCTGTCCAATGGAAGAAACGAATCACAAAGTGACCGAAGATATTTGTCTGTGTGTGACTGCCGAATTTCATGGATATTTTTAGTTTTTTTTTAATGGTTGTATTGATTGAACTAGGACACTAATTAATTTCGGATATATGTAGCTTGACTATACACGGTGGAATTTAATCGGTAAACAGGAACCCATTTTTCTAATTCAGTAATCGATGGCGGTCACGTTTATGTAGTACTTAAGTGGAACCAAGTTTTTTTTTATCATAACGAATTTTTAAGTTGAAATTAAATTTTAATTTTAATTTATCGTCACCCTACTAATGGTTTAGTCTGAAAAGTTTAATACCTCTTTTCAAACTATCAGCCATAGAAACTTAAAACATAAAGAACAATAAGCTGTCAATTTGTCATTGTCAAATTCATAACAAACGTCTGATCTGTCTAGTTTCCCGCCAAAGCCAGCAAGCACTTGACGTATGTACACTTACGAGTAACTTCCCTTCAATAAAAGTAGGGTGTCCATTTATTCAGTCAGTGTACATTTTACCGATGTTAATTAAGTGTGATTAATTAGATTGTGAGCTATATTGCACGAGATCTCACGTATTGGTTTCTGTGTAGATTGATAATTAAGATTTTTGGATTCCTGATCACCGATTAAATTCCACCGTGTATACTTTATCTATCGCGCCGAAGTAATAAACGTGTCTCTCTTGCAAGGTAGCGTGGTTTACCTGAATCGAGGCATCCCCATAAAATATACAATGTGTCCTACAATGATGTAATATAAAAAGCGGCCAAGTGCGAGTCGGACTCGCGCACGAAGGGTTCCGTACCATTATCTATAAAAACAGTAAAAAAAAATACGTTTGTTGTATGGGAGTCCTCCTTCAATATTTGTTTTATTTTGTTTTTAGTATTTGTTGTTATAACGGCAACAAAAATACATAAAAAGTGAAAATTTCAACCGTCTAGCTATCGTGGTTCTTGAGATACAGCCTGAAAAAAAAAAAACGTTTGTTGTATGGGAGCCCCCCTTAAATATTTATTTTATTTTGTTTTTAGTATTTATTGTTATAGCGGGAACAGAAATACATAATCTGTGAAAATTTCAACCGTCTAGCTATCGCGGTTCTTGAGATACAGCCTGGTGACAGACAGACGGACGGACAGCGAAGTCTTAGTAATAGGGTCCCGTTTTTACCCTTTGGGTACGGAACCCTAAAAAGAGGCCCTCCATCAGTGGCCTCAGTTACGAATCGTCAATGGCAACGTATGCTATCAGATTTGGGGGCCATTTTTATATTACGTCATTGGTGTCTTACACCAAAATTGTATCCAGAAAGGATTGTTTGTTATCCAGTTCATGTTTTCCGTGATCGTAGAGTAAGTATTAATACAATAGGGACAACAGTGTGTGCTGTGCCTGGAGTTCAAGATAAGATTAACCTTGTTCTCGTTATCCTAATCTCACTTGACTCATTTGCAACGGCATACTTGCTTACAGTTGCTGCATTTCACGAAGGCGAAAGGTAGCGTTCCTATTATTATGACGTTAAAGTCATATCGAATCCACTCATCATATCAGCCGAAAGACGTCAACTGCTGGAATAGGCATCTCCAGAGTGCCACGATGACCGCGGTCCTGCGCCACCCGCATCCAGCGGACTCCCGCGACCTTTACCTTTACCTTGTCACCCACGCTGCACCCGACGATAAGTAGTAATACCTGTCTAATCCTAATGCTCAAATATTCGCCATATTGGCTTTAACTGTGTAATTCGTTATGCAAGATTCAAGGGTGGAGTATGACGTCAGTAATGCGGGGTGACAACATAACCTTGTTGGAACGGGCGCGGTCGGCTAGACGGCCTAGACGCCATTATGACGTCACACTTAAAAGCTCGATTTTAATGGAAATATAATAACACGTATAAATAAACACGCTTAGTGAGGTAAGCTTTCCACGAGGCCTATGTTTAAGTATAAATAGGAGAAAAGAGTAGAGTTCATAAAACGAATCTCATCATCATTATCATCAGCCGAAAGTGTCCACTGCTGGACATAGGCCTCCCCCAAAGAGTGCCAAAGTAACCCCTGCCCTGCGCCACCCGCATCCAGCGGACTCCCGCGGCATACAATCTAAATGATAGGTATTGAATGAAGTTGGAGAAAATGCTATTTTCTCTTTTAACTTTTCATGCAAAGTTTTGATGCAACCGATTTAAACAGTTAAGCAATTTTGTTAAGTGAGTTCCATTGGGTACCTTAGTGTATTGGTGACTTCTAGAGAATACGAAGTAATATATAAAACAGGAATAATTGAAATAAGCAGTGTTATATCAGTCGGGACATGAATAAAAAAACGTCCGGTGATTTTACTTGTTAGCATTCATATTTTGACCGTCTGTTGCCCCACCCCATACCCCATACCCATACTTATTGCTGTAGAATATGGGTACGAGGACCAAATTCTTGGCTAGTAGTTAGCCTGGTTAATCGGTAGTAGTTAAAAAAATCCGTTGTGCCAAAAAAATTTACCATAGAATTGTATGGCTAATTTTTGTGTCACAACGGAACTCTTTAACTACCACCGATTACTGGCCAAGAATTTGGTCCTCACCCATATACCGTCTAGTAAGTACCCATAGCACAAGCCTACTGAGCTTACTGAAGGACTATATCGAATTTGATTGTCCCATAATATTGCATTAAGAGGAAGAAAGCAATCATAAATAGAAACAAGTCCTACCGAAACGACACTCCAAGAATATTCATCTTCCAAACGCATATGGGCGCATATAGCTGATAGATAGATCAAGATATTTGATTGCCTTGTTTCCGGTCTGGATGACAAATGCAAGATGGCAGGTATATTTTGTGACTTGTCCAAGGCTTTTGATGTGATTGATCATGAATTGCTTTTGGACAAGTTACATCATTACGGGATACGGGACTTGAGTCACAAGTTAGTTACATCGTTTTTGTCCGACCGGAGACAGGTAGTTAAATTATCTGTGGGCGGTAAACGACAGAAGTCCAGTGCTGGCAGCGTGAATAAAGGGTGAACACTATTAAATTGTCGCGGGTCGAATATGCTACAGATGAGAAAATAAAAATCTTAAATGCTTAAAACTCTTTATATAACTAATTTTACATAACGTACAATCTATAAAAAAAATACTTAGGGCGAACGACGTGAAAATTCCCGGACTTTACTTTTGATCATCGGTTACCAATTTTGTGCATTTAATCCATTTTCGTTGAAAATCTGGCAATGAAGTGGCAGGTTGACAAGTTTTCCGCAATTTGCTTTTTATATTTGCCCAATATTTTTCAATGGGGCGAAGTTCGGGACAGTTAGGTGGGTTGCTCTCCTTAGGTACTACCTCGACTGAATTCGCCTTATACCATTCCAAAGTTCGAGTAGAGTAATGGCAGCTCGCTAAGTCCGGCCAAAATAATGTTGAGGAAGTGTGTTTCTTCATGAATGGTAACAGTCTCTTTTTCAAACATTCTGATATATATATATCGGTATTAATTGTCCCAGTAGTAATAAATGGTGAGCTCCTCGAGCCGCACTGACATATAGCTTGCCAAACAAGGTACTTCTTAGCAAATAATTCTACTGCGATAACCTTCTTCGACTCGTCCAGATTCGAAATGTCACGAGCGGAATAGTACTGGTTACCTGGTAAAGACTTAAAGTCTGCTTTGACATACGTTTCATCGTCAATAATTAGGCAACATTTTTTCTGAACCAATAACGCATACAATAACCTGGAACGTCTAACCGCACGATTATACTGCTCCGCAGTTCTCTTTGGAGCCTTTTGCTTCTTATATGTTTTAATGCAGCAATCATTTTTAATTTTTTGGACATTTGACTGACTAGTTTTTACTTTTTTCTCCACATCCCGGGAAGAGATACTCGGATTCTTCTCAAATAACTTGCACACCTTTCTTTGTAACTTAACATTAGATTTTCTGGTAGGTTGACCCTCACGCCGCTTCCTATCTATAGATTCACCTTGTTTAATTTTTTTAAGGGTCCTTTGTACCGTCCTCCGAGTAGTTTGACAAGATTTTGCCAGCTCCAAAGTTGATAAACTAGGATTTTTACTAAATTCTCGCAAAATTAATTCACGAACATTTTTTTCGTGTAACGCCATTTTCATGAATAAAAAACAAAGGAATATTTTATGGTTGTCAAAATGGTACACGAGGGTTCTAAATTCCAAATTTTAATCAATACTAAAAAAAGGTTTGATGCAACACGCTAGAAAAATAAAAATGTAGGCGACAATTTAATAGTGTTCACCCTTTATAGGAATCCCTCAAGGTTCGGCCTTAGGAATACCCTTTTCCTAACGTTTATGAACGACCTTCCCGCTGCCATCACAGCTGGTCTCTCTGTCCTATTCGCGGACGATACCACAGTGGTCGTCAGTGCGCGCACTCATGAACAGCTTGGAGAGAAGATACATGGCGGCTGTGATCAACTGCAGAGGTGGTTCTCTACCAATGGCTTACTCTTGAATATATCCAAATCCAACGTCATGGTCTTCTCGGGGCGCAAAAGTGCGATTCCTCCATGTATAGCTAACAGCCCGATGCCGATAAGTGATGAATGTAGGTTCCTTGGCTTCAATCTGGACTCTAATCTTAACTGGAAGTGCCATGTAGACAAACTATGCGATAGATTGAGTAGTGCAGTCTTTGCTTTGCCTAAGTTAAAACCTTTAATATCTGACGATGCCATGAAGCAGGTTTATTTTGCTCATTTCCATTCGCTGATGTCCTACGGTTCGCTCATTTGGGGAAACTCAACGGATGCCAACAGAGTGCTACTTATGCAGAAACGTGCCGTACGTGCGATGATTGGGGCAAAATCGAGGACTTCGTGTAGAGGCTACTTCCCAATGCACGGTATTATGACGCACTACTCACTCTATGTATTCGAAATTATAATGTTCGTAAGGAACAATCTTTCTACTTTCGATACCGTAAATGCGATTGGCAAAACACTCCGCCGCACTGGGCGTTTGAGAACAGTTCCCCGTCGCATGGCACTTGCAGGCAAGAACCCGCGTGTCATTGGGCCTACCTACTACGAGCGACTGCCCGCTGATCTTAGACAGGAACCATCTGACGAAGCATTTCGACGCCGCCTTAAATACCTTTTATTGGAAAATCCATTATACTCAGTTAAAGAGTATATGAGTCTGGACTTGACATGTTAAATTATTATTATGACCTATTTAAATTTGTATGATTATGATTTGACTTTAAATGTATTGTGTCACGTATTTAAATATTGTAAAAAATGACGAATATTTGTGTTCTTTGGTTTTGGTTTGTTTCTTCTATTTCATTGTTATTGTGTTCTTACATTTGTTGACATTCTCTTAATATTTCTCTGTTTTTGACGATCGTGATAATAATTCTTATTTTTTTGACATGTATGCAAATCTGTAATGTAATTTTTTATCATGAAATAAATAATCTAATCTAATCTATACTTATGTGTCGTTGACGGCTATTATATCTAATACAGAGGATTAAGGCGACATTACGCAAGACATAATTGCGTGTCGCACGATCTTGGCTCAGTTTTTGCACATTAACCCGAATGCCGATTCATACGCCGTGGTGTTATGCGACAGAATTTCCCTCCCACGGAAAACTGACGGCTCAATATATCATTGAAACTGACAATGCAGTTATCGCCAATTATAACACTCTGAATTTTATTAACCTTTTCGTTTCGGCAAAGTCGTACACAAAATCTACCCAGTATGCCAGGTTCAGTGAAACGATATCTGCTCCTCAGTCCTGTAGGCGAGCTAAGTTAGTTAAGTTAACAGATATGATGCCCTACTCCAGGAGGATGTAGTGACAAAAAATGTAAAACGGGTATACTCGTCAGCCAGACCGAAAGGGTTAAGGGCTGATCTTGACGACTAAAGGGATGATAACTAAGGAAATAAACTACTAATTCATAACTATGAAGAGTAGTTGTTAATCTAACACACCAATCGACCTAATGCCACAGTAAATCTTTGATATAGAAAGCACTCAGAACTCAGGAAAAAAATATTCGTGTTCATCAAATGAATATTTATACCCAGAACCGTCATGCAGCTTCGCATGCAGGGAGCTCACTATATCATCTAGCTAGGCTAACCGGAGGACGTTGAAATAGGATCGATGATAAGGGTGAGTATCCACCAGCACGTATATCATGCGACAGCCGCGACATACTCTCGATTTTTCTCGCACTATATCTCTTGTTCTAAGTGTTCTAATAGGAAAGAGACGGATAGTGCGAGAAAAATCGAGAGAGCTCGCGCGCCGTCGCATGATAGCCGCGCAGAGCTGTGCGAGACAGCGGGAAAAAAAACACTAATAAGAGATGCGCATTTGCGCAAGCGAGGCTAGCAATGCTTCGGATTTTTCCGCGCTCACCGCTTTGCTACCTCGCAGAGTTCTGATGAGTTTTGAATTTGAAACTTAGAGCACTCGCCACAGTGCTACTGGTAGGTACCCTAGGGCTGGCCCTAGGGTAGCGTGATACGGTTATCGTTTTGTTTTACGTAACGTTTCAGTACATTTCTGCCGTTAACAGTTTCAGTACGTTTCCGATAAAACCAATCGTGCTAGCTGGACAGCTGGCGACATACTGCATTCTGAATATGCAGGGAAAATACATTTAATTTACTTATTTAGCTTAACAAACGTGTTCAGTCGAAACCAAAACATCATGATGTAACCAATGACAACCTTCCATAAATGGCGACGTAATGTTTGATATGTAAAAATGATTCAGTGTTCAACGTCAACATAGCCCCGTTTTAAATTTAGACTTCAGAGTCGCATTACGTCACTATATTTAGATATATGTTCACAGAAATTTAATACTGCAGAAGTTTGACCACTTTAACTGTTATACTTGAACTGTGGAGTGTGGGCAGCCCAAATATGCATTCAAAAGCTATTTGTTGCTGAGAAATAGATACCTACTATCAGCGTGATTTTCGTGAATATTGTCCAACAGTCATAAACATTCATGAGTTTCGTTCACAATACACATTCGAAATGTATATTAAAAAGCCGTATAAATGTTTTTGTATGCTTAATGATTTAAACGTACCTACATATACAAGTAAAAGTATAACGAACAATAGCATGATTCACAATCATTCAAAATGTTGTGTATCAATTATTTTGTTTTTGTACAAATGCACTTGCACAAGTTGAAGTACAAATCACTCATTTTTTATGCAAAATGCACATATGCAATTTGTTCTCAAGTTGTAACACAAATTACCACACGATTTTCACGCATGGTATCAATGCTACGAGGGCTGCCTTTTAAGTTCTGTCGTTTGCAACCCTCCCGTGATTGCATAAAAAAGAACTAGTGTCACGTTAAAATATTTGAATTTAGAATTCGAAAACAAAAGAATGACTCGAAATCGGCCCAACCGTTATAGTACAGCGTTCGTTCAAAGTTGACAAGTCAGTTGTGAAAATGGAAATTTCGAAGGAAAATTTACGTGCGATAATTTTTTACAACTTCAAAAGGGGCTTAACGCGACTTCAGTGCTTCGAAGAGTTGACTACGGTTTTCAATGATAAAGCACCATGCCTTCGGACTGTGGAACGCTGGTATTTAGAATTTCAACGTGGTTGCTCTAGTCTTGGTGATAGACATCGTGAAGGTCGACCAAAAACAGCCGTAACCCAGGAGAACATTGATGCTGTACGGCAACTGATCATCGAAGATCGCCATGCGACATACCGTGAGATAGAAGCTTCCTTAAGTATTTCAGGGACCAGTGTTCACAGTATTTTGCATGATCACTTAGGCGTAAAAAAGTTGATCTCACGCTGGATACCACATTTACTCAGTGAAGACCAAAAAACGGCTCGCGTTCGATGGTGTCGCAAAACCCTGCGGCAATTCAACCGAGGAAACTCGAAACATGTTTACGACATTATCAGTGGTGACGAATCTTGGATATATGCCTACGATCCCGATTCGAAACAGCAGTCGACTGTTTGGGTGTTCCAAGATGAGCCAAAACCGACCAAAGTAATACGCTCACGGAGCACTTCGAAAAAAATGGTCGCCACGTTTGTGGCGAAAAGTGGCCACGTTGCCACCATCGTGCTCGAGGATCGTAAAACGGTTAATGCTGACTGGTATTCCACTGTCTGTTTACCAGAAGTCATCGGCGAGTTTCGAAAAAATAACCCAAGACGTCGTATAAGACTGTACCACGATAATGCGAGCTCGCACACCGCCCGGCAAACTATTGCGTTTTTAAAAGAGCAAAACGTCGAAATTCTGGAACACCCGCCGTACAGTCCAGACTTAAGCCCTAACGATTTTTTTACTTTTCCAAAAATCAAGCAACGACTTCGTGGTCAACGGTACCAGACGCCTGAAGAAGCGGTCGAGTCATACAAAACGGCCATTTTGGAGACCCCGACTTCGGACTGGAATAAGTGTTTCGAAAACTGGTTCGATCGAATGAAAAAGTGTATTACATATCACGGTGATTACTTTGAAAAACAATAAATACCATTTAACACTTAAATTGTCTTTAGATTTTCCAAACGACACAACTTAAAAGGCAGCCCTCGTAGTGTCTCGTTTACTATGTTCTATGTCGCAACTCGCGAATGACAGATGATGCCGCTCCTTCGTTGGCCGCAAAGTAAATAACAAACCGGTTGGAATATCGATACGGGAGACAAATTTAGTGTGTTATTAGAAGCGTGAAAGAAACCGAATGTGTGAAATTGATGATATTCTCTTTCGGAAAACACCTCGTCACGTAATTAATCCTAAAATATACACTTGATTTATATTGATTTAGATTCTGCCCGCGACGACTCCGTCCGCGTGGAACTGGTTTAAATCGTAGCTCCATACAGTTTTTCACAACCTTAGGGGATGATCTTCGAGATAAAAACTATCCTATGTCCTTCCCCGGGACTCAAAACTATCTCTTATACCAAATTTCATCTAAATCGTTTACGCTGTTTAACCGTGAAGAGGTAAGAAACAGGCAGACAGACACTTTCGCATTTATACTATTAGTATGGATACTATGGATTTAAAATACCTACAATAGTAATATGCGATTTCAAATCTGATGGCCCCTAAATTGAACCCCATACTTTCATCCATTTTCGTCTTCGCAAGTAGGTAAATTATGAAAGAATCAGTCAAATGTCAGGTGGGCTAGTATAACTTGCTGCAAAGCAAGCGCACATATAAGAAAGAAGAGGGTAGATTTTGTTCTTAGTGTTTATGTATACAAGCTGTAACAAAAATAGGGTGTGAACAGATCAAGGCCATGTTCGGTAGCGTTTTTTTATTTTGTTTTTGTTTAAATTAAAGTTTGTGTTTTTGTTTACATTGCTTGTGTACATAACATTCTATGGTTAACAACAGTATTATGTAGTGATAAATTAACATCATATTGCATAACATAATATAACGATGACCTCACAATAATTATGAGAACGATTTGTGTACACATTGCAATCGATAGACCTTAAGCAACAGGCTGTAAAAGACCATGTTTATTCAATCAGATTGACCCGCATGCTGAATAGAAAGATCCAGTCCACGTCACAGCGACCTAACCTTGGCCTCGTCCGTAGAATACATCTTATACGTTTGGATCGGAGCCTCGGGACACAGTATCTGAATATGTGAGCCAAAATTTGCATGACGATGCATCATTCCACCACGGACATATAAAGCATTCATTCAAATAAAATAAATAAACTGTCATAATCTCAATATGACATACTTTCTGTTTTTTTGTTTGAGGTGGCACAGAAAAAAATCCGGAATTTACTTCAAGCTACTCAAGTCGCCTCTTCGATCAACCCCGATTGATTTTCAGGTGGTATTCTGACAATAATAGATTGCATTTCCCAACATTGTCATTACAAAAATAAGCTAAAAATTGTAAAGATGTGCACATGTTCGGTAGCTAGTTAAACATCTTGACAGTTGACACAGAACTTAGCATGTAGCTTTAAGCGCCTTGACCTATAAAAGAGTCATGGGTGTCAGCCACAAAAGAAAAGAAACTAGCACATTTTTAAAGTTAAATTGCCGTAAATTAAGTGTTACTGTGATTTTAGGTGTTCAACGAAGGAGGAACATTATAACGGAAGGGCAATCATAATAAGGTAAACTGAAAATTTTACAACATGTTTATTTTATAAACATTTTTGCGGTCATATTTATTGAGTCTCTCGACGGATATGGCGAGCGAGATTGACATCTTTGACCAAGACTGGTGGGAGACTGCCCAGGACAGGGATACGTGGAAGAAAAAGAAGGAGTCTTTTGCCCAGCACTGGAAACGGATCAGTATCAGTTTAGATGAAAACTGTAGTGCAATGAATTCATAACTAGGCCACGCCAGGCCCCTGAAGGGCAGGTGTTATACCACAATAAAGTTTTAATCCGTTTGAAAGCTATTCCGCTGGTTGTATGTGACTTTGTGTTCGCGCCAGGGAAATGAGAACAGAAACGTGGACATATTACATAGCATACAGAAGACAATTTGAAACAGATGCTATTAATGGAATCTGATTAAAAGCGAGCGTTGAGAAAGTTTATATTATTAAGACATACGCGCCAGTGAAAGCAGCACGAACTGTCAACAATGATTTACGCTTCCTACCGCAATAGGGAACCAATTTTAATGTTATTCGAGATACATCTTACACGAAAAGCAACATAATTGGCATAAATAGATAATTTGTCGCGCGACTTTTAAATGTATGACGACACAAACACTTGATAACGATGAGGTAATAGTATTGTAATTTTCTTTTTAATAGATATCCTATTAAGCGATGCTTTCCATAATGCAGCCAAAAGGAAGGAGTGAAATATCTATCCCCAGCCGTGAAAGGGCCGGGCCACCTAGCAGCTAGCACCTAGCTGCTTTTTCTAAATCGCACAATGCCAGAAAGACGGCCGAAACTGTTTAGCACGACTTACTACAGATACCCGCCGCGCAATCACACGGAGACAGTGTCACGACCAGGGATCGGATAATCGGATAGATAAATGCCTAAAGTTGGCATATTCCCGGAAAATTCTAAGCTTAAGTTTCGGAATTCCGGGACTACAAAAAGTCACGCGAATGTATACCTCGCAAATATGTTTAGCTTATGGCTATTGTTGAATAGTTGTTATTTTACATAATATTGTAGGTAGGTTAATAAGTGCTTATTGGCTTGAGTTTGTTTCGGCATTTCTTCTTAACAGTGGTCTTCTTTTTCAGAAACGCTGGTAGAATTTTGACTAGTAAAAGTGCCATTACGGCCTACTTCCAGAATAAAAATTAATTCATTCATTTATTAATGCATAGAGTAGCCACAGTGTGAACGTATAGAGTATTATTATTAGTGAATTTAGAAATCCCGGGATTTTATAAATAAAATAAAATTGAGTCCGCCTCCATACAACTCAACATCAACGCCGCCGCCAAACTGTAGATATTTATCTAGCCGATTATCCGATCCGTGGTCACGACGGAATCTCAATCAGACATCGAGGGCGAGAGTCTAGTATTGAGTGGGAATGAGGGGGCATCCGTTACCGGTTTGTCGATACGATATGCACATGGCCTGCGCGACCTTCAGGTTCCCGGTAACGGTGCGGTCTCAAAACGAGATCGAAACGAAAGCACTCGCGTGTTCCCGCCGATTACGACCGCCTTGGATGCGCCGTCACGATTTTGATCGTGCAACCTGCGGCGCTACCACGAACTTCGAGTCGAAGTTCGTAATACATGCATCCCTGTTACTCGAGATGGGAGTGCGATAGAGATGGAAATACCCGAAATTCGACATTCGAAGTTCGTGGTAGCGCCGCTGTAACAGTACCGTACCGTTGAGAACATAGTATACACTCGGGGCTATTGTTAGTTAGTGAAAATAAGGTACACTTTCTCAATTGTTTTTTTGCGATCGGCACTCATCGTCGGCTGCGTCTATCAATTTACAAAAAAATGTGCTAATAGGTCATCTTTAGTATTAATCCTTCCTAACCTCATCCCAGATACGTATCATTAGAATTTTAACGGATAAATTCGTACGTTTCTTCGTTTATCTAAATATATTCTAAGATATCAAAGGAAAATATTGTACTAAGTAGCTTTACTCATGATATGACCAATAAGTGCTTTTCGAACATAATAAAAAAACAACTAAAGTTTTTGCGTTTCAAAATGGTTTTCCTTGAAATCGCATGACGACTAACGCACGATTTTTAACCGACTTCAAAAAGAGGAGGAAGTTTTCAATTCGGTTGTATTTTTCTTATTTTTTTTACGTTTGTTACCTCAGAACTCTTTCATTTATGAGCCGATTCGTACAATTTTTTTGTTGTTTGTGAGTATTTGCTTCCAGATTAGTCCCATTTTTTTCAAAAATCCAACCATGGATGATGGGATCTATGAGGAATTGAGGGAACTCCTCAAATATATTAGGCACGCATGTAGTAATTTCGCTTTTCTATTTCATTACTCGTGTATTACATCCGGAAATCACAAATGTGGGTAAGTAGAACTGATGATGAAGACCACATATGTCTCCTGGAACTCCCCAATGATGTTCTTAAAACTATAAAAGTATGTACGTCACAAATTCTGATATGAATCCGTTGAAATGAACTAGTAACTAATGAAGTGCCAAAGTACATATCAGAATCGCCTTTCTTGATGAATCGACGGAACTCCGCAAATATTATCGGCCCACATACACAGATTTGGTTTGTTTCTGTATTAATCAATGTTCATGTGGTAAAGTGGAAAGGCGGAGTACTGAATTGAAAGTCGGTGAAAACTTTGTTTTTAAAGTAATATATTCTAATCTAATAGGGTACTAAACTAATAGAGAAATTAAGTTAAATCACTTTCTCAATTGTTTTTACAAGCTTTTATTTAGTTTCACCTGTCCCGTTGTCTGTCTGTCTGTCTGTAATCAAATCTTGCAAGTTAAATTTGACCCACTTCCCGGTGACCGATTGAGCTGAGATTTTGGGTATGAGTATAGTTTGGATGACAATTCTATATTATGGTACCATCGAGCTGATCTGATGATGGAGACAGAAGGTGGCCATGGCAATTCAGTACTTAACCGACGTAACCCCGTTGAGTTTGGGCTCGTTAGAATCGTCTCAATGAGTAGTTGATGAATGATGATGGAATACAGAAAAAGTACAGTCGGCAATAAAAGCTTGTACCAAAAATGAAATTTTTGACAGAAGCTTGTTTTGCGATCTGCACTGTCTTCTATCAATTCACAGAAAAATGTGCCTTGGGTCATCTACACTAATATTATAATTATAAAGAGGAAAGATTTGATTGTTTGTTTGTTTGTACTAAACAGGCTCCGAAACTACTGGACTGATTTGAAAAACTATTTTACCATTACAAGCCGACCGTGTTGTCAGTCTTTACTATAAATCCCTCTAGATTGGTAACAAACAACTAACTCTGCTTAATCTAGACCAGATTTATAGTAATAGTGAGTTACATGAAATTTATGTCGTTATTTATTCTGCGAACATTGTAACTAAAAGATGTTAAATCCTGAGTTTACGGCAGCAAAAATACAACTAAACAACTGCTTCCTACGCTAAATTAATGTATTTACCTACAGAACATAAATAATTTAAATTAACTTGAATTTGGCCAATAGATCGTCTAGTGTCTACGTTGTGTACCGAGCAACCTAAATTCTTTTATGTGTAGCAAATTAGACTTTGACTCCTCCCTACCTACTCAACCCTACGTTCATCCTACTGCATCCTAGTTCAAAATGTTAATTATGTAATAAATAAAATTTGTTTTTGGTTAATAAACCCCAACCAGATCCTACCGTGGCCGGTTAACGTAATGGTAGCTTTATTAATATTTTCTCAACATGTAATATCCTCTTAAAACAAAGCCTTTGTTTCTTTATATACCAAAACATTGCCTCAATTTATAATCATACCATCAAATCAGATAACAGACCAACCTAGCTAGCTAATTGTTTATTATTATTATTGTATGGAAGATTCTCTTTCATCCATACTATGCTACCATTTCCGCCTGGATGTGGGTCTGGCCATCTAGCTAATTAAATACCCATTTTATTATATTTTGTTTCTAATAGGTAATCCTAACATGTTTAATAAATTTACCTGTGCTTCGTACCTAATTTCTGATGAGAAGAAGCACTCAACAAACTCATCAGACCTAACAGTTGAATATTATTTCCTTCAAGGAAAATTATGTATTAAGGCATTATTCCACCCTTTACATAGAGACTAATGTATCCATTAAATTCCTATAAACCTGCTATAGTGAAGATATTTGTAATACTGAGGTATTCCGTCCATTAAATATGAAATATTGAACCTGAAGTTTACTCTAAGTAATGAGTATATTCCACTCATGATAATTCGATACCTTAATATTAGACATAATGGACTGCTCCGCTTGCCATTAGCCTAGAATCATTTCATCTTTCTGAAACAATTCTGATATCCTAATCATAACTGGAAGTATAACACCTTGATGACAATAAGCAATATGACGATTACACCTTTAATATTTCATATGTAATAAAATACGGAACTCAATACTACTGATCCACACACAATAACTAATTCCTATTCAGTTACTCATAATTGCAAATAAACCTTCAAATAAATGTTATTTAATTTGTAAACCTTCATTCTAACTATCCATCCCTAAGAATAGTATTCCTAATACCCTATGACGGTGTTTGACTCTATACCTAAGCCTACCTACCACTAAATCCTATACTACTGTATGCAAAACTCCCATCATTACTTTTATTAACGTTATGTGATGTGTATGTTCTAAGCTAGCTAGGGATCTAAGCTGTAAATTGTTCGGAAGGCTAATCCGAGAATGCAACCTAGAGCCTGTGTAATGTACATTTCACAACGTGTCCGTGGACTTAAGGGTTCTGTGAAATGCACGCCCTATTTTATAACATATAAATATATATCCAATAAAAGAACAAGCCTTAAGCACACACAAGACCTCAACGAGTGGATAACAATCCTAGCGATCGACTTATGGGAAATGGCGATCTTCTCGCTTCAGCCTGTGGCCAACCTTAAGACGAGTAAGAGGCCCATCAAAGATAGGCTACACCATCTGTGCAAATAAAAAAGATGGTGCCAGGCTTCTCTCAAACCTGGCCTACTACTAACAGGATCCCGAAGTATACTTCCTTGCCACCGTTAGGGGAAATGCACTTCGTTAAGTTGACCATGCAACTAGGACTTTGATCTGGTTCGAAATAATAATAAAATAAACTCAAAATCTAACAGAAAGTGAAATAGTTCATTACTACGCAACATAATTGCACAATACTGAACCTTAGAATAAACTCAAGATTCTAATAAGTAGTGGAATAGTTTAATACTATGCAAAGCAATCGCACAATATCGAACCTTCCCGCCACCACAATAATGTATCTACGAATGTTTACGTTATGAATTTAGGCTCGACCCAGAATCAATGACAATCCGAGAGTTCGCTAGAGAAAGAATGAATCCGTCTACCCGGTGCGCCGGTCTTATATACACTAAAAAGTTCTGAATCGCTTGAAATGCATTATCCACATGATTCGCTCGATGTGCTTGACGTAAACGAAATAATACCTTACCAGCATTAACTTAAGGTTTGTTTTCAATCGTGCCGCGTACGTATTTATTCCCTATTGGAACCAACTTTACTCATTACGCAGTGTTTGCGCCAGCTCCGTAGCGGCAACACGTACTTGGTTTACTAAGAAATATGAAAATATTACGTTTTGTTACGTACGAACGTCGATTTAACTATGTACTATTATATTCTATTCAGATGCCCATATAATTTCGATTCATACCAAATGATGATGACGTTTAATGTATTAATTCTTATTATATTATATTATTCCTTCATTTAGCATTCATTAAAGACCATAATAGCGCCATAGGCATAGTTCTAGTTACATTCGCCCCCTCGAGGATTAGACGAGTAATTACATATAATTCACGGAGAATCCTCGAACTACTATTCTATAAGACAACATTTCCTAGATTTGTTAGCATAGCCCCCCATTTTAAACGTGTGTGTGTGTTGTGTGTTTAACCAATACTCGTTGATTGTTAGTGACTTGGTATGAAACTTAGTTCTTTGAACTTCAATAATGATCCATGAAAATCTTCTACCCAATTCTTTCCCATTTGCCCAGAGTACAGGTTGTGAGGCTGTAGAACCTATCGTTCCGAGTTTGCAGTATCAAACTGAATCTTTGGACCTGGCTGGGCATCCTCCAATTCGATCCACATTGCTCGGACATGGATGATCCTACAAAAACTCTCCACGCAAAGCAGAAAAAAAACCTTTATATAAGCATTGAGATGTTCATTTCTCACTAATTAAAATTCGAACCAAATCTCGATACGTCATCACTTTTTTCAATCAAGTTTTCTTGGAGTGTGTCACATTATTGAATCAGATATTTGATTTCAGACTCCTTTCCACCCCAATATATAAAATGTCCATTTATAAATCTAGTTAACCTGACATTTATCACCTCAATGCCCCTTCATCACCATTCGTCATTAAATACTATTCCAATCATAAAATGAAATGACTATCAGAACATTAAAGTTCAAAATGCGATTAACTATGATAATTATTCATAATTATCTAAAAAATTATAATATTCTAGAGAAAGAACCTAAACTTGTATGCCAATTATTGTACCACAACTCCTCTATTATGATAAACATGTCATCACTAGGATGAAAAGTAGCCTTACTTTAACAATTAAATCACTGTTATCTTTCCAAAGATAACCTCTCACCATCGACCAAGGAACTTATGAAAATATTAGAGATAAAGTATCAACTTAAAAATAAATAAATTGGAAGTAATATGTGCTTATACAATTTTCAAAAATGAATGTACATTGACAAATCATTTTTGATACAATTTGATGTCAAATATCCTTCTTCAAAATGTGGTGTGTATACCCATTTAGTCTCAGCGTCTGTGTAGTATGTAGTCAGTAAAAACTCCCATGGAACGGGCTAATCGTAATACGATTCTTAACCTACGGATAAGATTTTACTGACTAATGTGTAATTTTGATTCCCCCAAATACCAACAAATCCAAGTTGATTACAATCTAACATTTGCCTATTTGCAACAACCCATTTTCACAGAACTTCCCTCAAATCTGCACACCCTTTTCTCACATCACCTTACTTTGATCATCTCTGAATAGGTCATACACTCAAGCACTAACATCACTTTCTCATCCGTTTGTTCACTCGATTATTACAGATAGCCAAAGTTCCAGATATGTAATCAATGCAACAATGCATACTATCACCGATGTCTAAAAATAGTATTTATTTTTTTATAATAATAATAATTATTTTTTACCCTTTTCCTTCAATGAATGCCAAATAAAGCAACAAACTTAAATTCCATATTTTATATGATCATATAAAATGCCCTGTTTCAGTAAAACAGTATCTATTCATAACATCCAATTTCAATAATCAGAAAACAAAATTAATAGATATTAATAAACTATGTTTCTTTTTTAGATGCATTTAAACTGGAACACTGTATGAATCCAATTTCTATTCATTATTCATCCAGACTTCACTGTGATTAATAAATTGCCTATAAACTTCAAATAAATATTTAGTGTTGAAACCACCTCAACGGGTAATGAATTATATATTCTTAACTTTTAAGTATCTATAGATTTATAATATATACAAGTTTTTCATGTTATATTTAATTTATATTTATAATTTATAGTTTAGCCAAATTCAACGGTGATTTTTTTATCAAAACTTGTATCGATACCAATAAAATTTTCAATCATCTACCTGGATTAAAAGATACATAAAACTAGACTTGACATTTTAATAGAATGCTTTATGCTTACCAAAAAAATCATATTTGCCACCCCCTTAAATGCACCATAACTTATTTTATGTGTTATTTTACTTTAAACTTTAGTAGAATAGGTACACTATTGGTTCAAATTTAAGAAATAATGTCTGTACTTGTGATAAAGAACATACAAGCGCCTTATAACAAACAACACTAATAATATACACAAAACTAGTTTCCATTTCGCATCCGACTAATATACCTTGGAATTATTGTGAAACCTACATAATGTACAACTGAAGTCACCTATACTTTCATTATTATCTCGTTGAAAACGCATCATACACCTTTTTTTTCTAATTCTAATCCAAAATAATACCAGAATTAAAATGCAAAATAAAGTTTTTCTGCAAGTTTTAAGATAAAACGACATCCCTTTGTTTTTGACATTGACACTCCCAGACTCCCACTCGACTTTTGGGACACAACGCCACGTTCGGAAATCTTTATCTTCTTTTTTTTTTATTCAGTTATTTATGATGTTGATGACTTTTCAATATTAAAGCTCAATAATAATAATCTTTCTTACAAATGTTTTATCTCATCTTGTAAACATGAATGTTCAACTGTTTATCTGAAAAATCCCTTAGTTGATGACTTGTGTTGCCATCTATGAAAATAACACTACATTCCGTGTAAGCTACCAGCTACCTATAGCTGTATAATAATAGTATCTGTTTGTTGAAACCATAGATAATTGGTTATAAATCCCTCGGAATAATTATGATGAATCATTATTTATGATGGTTAAAAATCTTTGTTACAATTTTAGATATATATATATTTATTATGAATACTTTTATTAACAAACGTTTGAAAAAAACAATTTAGTGCGGTAATGAGGTAAACAGATCATGTGATTCTACCCCAACTTGTCAGTACAACATGTCGAAGTCATAATTGGGTGCAGCGTACAGATGTAACAATCCGACCACATGTGCATGCAATTTCTCAGTACAACTCGTTTGACAGTCGGATCAGCAGCGCAACACGCCTCCAGACAATAGCAATTAGTCATCTTCTGGCAAATTGGGGCCGAAAAATCATGACATGCATACTCCCCATTATTGATACTGTGCCAGACACCGCATAGTCTGCCATTGCTTAAACAGTCCGAAATCATGCGTTGTACTGCATGCAGTCCGACACGTTCGAGCGTTTGGACGCGACTTATCTGCTAAGTATTAGATTGTCTGTGGTTTTGTTTACATTACTACTGGTTATTTGATCAGTTTTTTTCGTAATGATCAAGTGCGTTTCTAAAATGTCTGTCTTGAGAAAGGTTAATTAATGAATTAATTTCTAAATATATGGGACTACAACAATCTACAACGATCCTAAGTTTTTGGAATAAAAGCTCCCTGCACAAGTGAACCAAATATCACGTGATATGGATTTCGCACGGAAACAAACTGTTTTAAAAATAAAGTACTTCAGAAAGAAAGCGTCTAAACTACAATTAGGTAAGTAAGTCCTTGATCTATATTTATATTTCATCATGGTCTTTTAGTATTTTATTTCTGCGCGTAGCTTGACTAGACCCTCGCTCTTTGAAATTCTCAAGTACTTTCAAACTCAAGTATGTTACTATTTTTAGCATTAATTTATACGAGGCATTGACCCACGTTCACATGTAACCATAAATATAACATACATACAAACATGTATCAAACAATTCTGAGCTTTAGCTTACATGGTATTTATTCCTAGCCATAGAATGTTCCTATTCTTTATTAATGAAATTTTTGCGACTCCATATTACCATATCAGTGTCCCATATAACGTATTATGAACGTACCTAAGATCATAGTCCTAAAGAGCCCCTGTCAAAGATAGCTTTGTTGGTTATGTAAGTTATGTTTTATGCTCAAAAAGTAATTATAAACAATGACATAACTTTTCGTTTCCTACTCCTATGTTTGACTATCTTACTACTTGAAATAATGACTAAAAGTAATTATTGCAGGTAATATTATACCTCATGTGCTTTTAAAACAATTTGTACAATCCATTCAAAATAACTAAATGTTCTTTTTTTTATATGCTTTTATCATATCCCTTTTTCTTGTGATTTCAGAAAATCAATGATGATGATATCCTATCAAATGAAGAATCTACATAAAAGCTGATTATCCTATTAACACTTGAAAAACTTAGTTTCACCCCGATGACTGCAGAGATGACTGACCCGACCGATCCATGTCATAGTGTATGGATGATTTTAAACGTAAGTACAGCAAGTTTATTGTAGTTATAATATATAGATCTATTGATTTTACATACCTGTAGTCTCTCTATACAAATTTATTTGAGTTTGTTTGATATCTGTCACCGGAGTCTAAAATGTTTTTATTTTATTTTACATTCTTTTGATTCTTTCCACATGCATGGAAATATGTTGTATTGATTCTTATACAGGTATACAATTTAAGCAATTTTCAGAATATTTTTAGTAAGCAGTTATTTTTTAAGATTTACCCCGACCTACAGATTGATTAACTTGAAATTGTAAATTCTTTTACTTTAAATGGTACTCAAATGTTATTCCTTTATTTCTATGTATTTATATATTGTGAATACAATTTTGCCATAAAGGAAAATAAATTATATTAATTTTGGTATAAACATCCCCTACCAGCCCTAATAAGGCCTGTTACAGCAACAGTAGCGAGTCTTTATGTTTAATAGAAAACACTTTATTTTATTTTAATTATTTAATATATTTTTTCTTTACCCTGTGAATGTCATTTATGAATTGTTTTATTACCAGTCCTAGCTAGCTAAATTGAATGTTATTGTATGAGCTTTCCTCATACATACTTACTTACAAACTTTGCTACTGTTTACTTCTGGATGGGGATTGGCCTCTAGCTACATAATTATACCATTTTTTTTTCTTTATTGTTAAAAAAAAATTAAATATAATCTTACAAAATCACTCCTTTTCATATGAACATACATATTTTTTTTTGTACAACCCACTACTTACACCTTAACTATACATTGTTTTAAACTTAAATCTAATTTTTAATTTTTATCGATTTCAGTAATAAATGTTCCCGATTAACATTCTGCGCTTCACTTCGCTGCCAAATTATGTAATCTTTAATTGTAAGTATATAAAAATTACTTTCATCAATTGTAAAGCACTTATCTACAATCGTAATAGGAACCTAATGTTAAGTCTCAACTCTACTATACTAAGGTACATGTAGGTATTTACAGGTATATACCATCTAATGATAATAATTTTACGTATAATTTTAAACATTCTTTAAATAGTGTATTCATAGGTGATCAACTTCTATTTAAACTTTAATATTTTAATTATCTTAATGTAAGAATAGTTCTTATTATCTAATATTCATATCAAATGTTCCCCGAATCAGCTTTATCAATTGGACGTAGTTAAAGGAAAAAGATCCAATCCACAGAAAGTTGAGCAAAAGTTATGGCGGTTTAAAGTTTCAACCGTGATTCCTCAAAACTGATACATTTTTTTTATAATATATGTTTGGATGAAAATTGAGTTGAGTCGTGTATTATACATTCTTACACACAGAATTCAGCTAAATGCTATATTTTTCAGGATTTCGACCAAAAGTGGGGTTGGATCTTTTTTGCGAAAATACACTTTTCATAGACCCTTCCTTTTGTTAAATTCTGTAATAAGGATTCACGTAATAAAATGGGCATATTAATCAGAGAAAACCATTTAAAATATAAATAAAACAGATTAAAAATAATCAAATTGTTTACTACGTATTATTAATTAAAACAAATGAGATCAGTAGTTCTGTTTAACAGTCTTAAACCTCATTAATCACATATTTCTTACAATAAAAATCAGCCTCAATATAATATGCGAGATCTTTGTTATTAATCAGTGTCAATATCCTCTGTTATAGTATAATTAATATCAGGATCTTCAGGTTCAAAATCAATTGGACCAGTATATCCTTCTACGTTTTCTTCAATGCTCGGGTTTCCTTGAAGTGAATAGTAAAACGGTAGACAGTCTTTTGGGATGAGATCAAACATTGATCTTAAATCATCCAGTTTTGCCTGGGGTATCTCTTTGCCATCAGGCCATAATAATGGAAAGTCACTTTCGGAGATAGTTAATGGTTTACCTTTAAACTTTTTTTGAATGTTGAGCTCTTGAAACTCATCGTCTAATATGGTTTTCATGAAAACGGCAGCCTCGTGTTCCTTCTTTAATAAAATACATTTCGTAATCAGCCAATTAGTTTTTTCCTTACTCACAAAAGTTTTTCTGTTAACAATTTTCTTCTCAATATTCTTAGAACTCAAAAAGTCTTGCTTTTTCATGTTATAAACCTCCAATGGGTTCTTTTTCTTGCACATTTTCATCACTTTTATGTACTCGTCTGCAGTATATATTCTTTCGTGATGTTTCAGTTGAGTTTCTATTTTTGAGAAATCAGTGTCATTAGGTAAGAATGTATGACCTGATTCTAGGTAGTTGAGAGTGATGGTCTTTAAAGTTGGGTGTGTATTTAGGGTAACCTTTAACATAAGCACGATTTTTATATTTCGGTTTTGCCCTCCACAACAATCACTCCACAATGACAGGTGCTCTACTTTAGAATCCATTTTATTTTTAATAAAATGAATCAAACATGATCCTACTTCTTGGGCACCTCGTCCGGCTTCCCCCTCAACCCACGTATAACAGTGCCCGCAATCGTTAGACCCAGCATGAATACCACAATTGTACAACCATAGCTGTCTTTTATAGAACACAATATTGGTTGGTATTCTCGGCAGAGGAAGAGTTTTTTCTAAATCAAAAGTCAGGCACTCAAAAGTCTCATCAGTTTTTGCTTTTCTTAACTCTTCGTTCATTCGGTGTCTTAAATCTTCTGCACGTTTTAAGTGTTTTTCTTTTTCTTCTATTAGTTTATCTTGTACTTGGGTCACATCAGTATTTTTTATCTGGTTTGTCAATTTATCACATCTGTTACACGTATCTTTTTTTAGACTTTTGAGGCGCAAATTATAATTAGCATAAAATATGCGCTTCAGGGTTGATAACGACACCGGTTTTTTATCTTCCCCAAATACACGCTTCAACTCCAATAAATACAAAACATAGATAACTTGAAGGGTTGTTCCAGGTTTTAAGTACTTTACGCCGTTAATTTGCTCTCGTCTGTAATGGGATTCATACTTCGGTATAGAATCGATTATATTTTTTATGAATGCAATATCTCGACCGGATATTTTGTTCCAGCCTCCACGTGATTGGCCCCTGTGATCTTTTAAAGAATCACCTTTACGTTTCTTTTTTAAAGACAGATCAATCTTTTTAGGTGTTACTTGAAAAGTTTTTATAAACATGTTTCTGCAAACTTGGATTTCACAAATTGTATATTTTCTAGAAAAAGCTCTTGGCTTCTTTTTCACTGCCTTGTTTTCTTTTAACATGGTATAGGCCCGTGCTTTCATAGTTTCTGTCACACAACTTAATATGTATAACAGTTGAGCTTCATAAGATCCTAATGTTACGAATGTATTAAATTCTTTTAGTCTCAATTCTTTTGAAACCTTATTGGGACACACTTTATTGCATTTACAATCATAATCAATGAATTTCTTTGACGCGACGAATTTCTTTTTAGTGTTATATGGTAAGTTGTTATATTTTCTGTGCTTTGTCCCAGCTAACGTGTGCTCGTAATATTTTCGTTTACGCCCTCTTTTTGGGCGTCCTGCGGTAGGTGCCGGTGTGTCGATTCTTTCAGACTGCTCATTAATAGTATCTACGTTCTCGTCAGGCGCTTGTTCATGGTCAGATAAAACTTGTCTCTTTTTATTGAAATTATCGGTGTTGGATGACATGTTTATAGAAACTATTTCATTTTCACCTTCGTGGTTATTCAGCGTTTTGTCATTTGGATCCTCATATGTGAACTCTACATTTTCATCAAAATTTGACTCAATATTATTTTCCATAGTTTGCTGAGAACTGGCTGAAATATTTTCGGAATTTGAATTATCTTCGCTATCTGGTACATAATCAGAGTCTGTGTCACTGCTAAAATCAGTTACAACCACTTGGGTATTTATTGATCCATTTTTTTTATTATTTGAAGAGTTGTTGAGTTTTTCGGTTTGTGCTATACTGTCATCTTCTTCATAGCCCTTCTCTAGATTATCATCGAATGCATTGAAGGTTTCAAGCAGGCTTAGAGTATCAGGTGAAATAGGGCGCAGCGGCGAAGAGTTTTCTTGTCTACCTACAATATTAAAAACATATTACCAAAAGAAAACAAACCTATTTTATATTAAGCTATATTTTGTAAAAGGTACTTACTTTGAGTTACTTTACGATGCATATTCTTAATTAATAACGGTGTCAGTGGCGAATACAGTGGTGCTAATGGAGAGTCATGCATATTATCTGAAAAAAAAAAGCAATTGTGAAAATAAATGACTGAAGTAACAAACAATTAAAAAATGATATTAGGTACCATTCATGTCAACGATGCTTTGCATTTCCACCACTGGATGCTTTGGATACTTGTTGGTTGTACTGGTTGTACTGGTGGTGGAACCGGTTGTTTGGTTAGATACTTGTTTACAAGCTGCAAGAAAAAGCAATGCCTATATTAAAAACAGGTAACATCATGTAACCATACACGTAATTATATTTTCTTTAACCCATAACTTACTAAAAGTATTGTTTAGAATGTGACCCTGATTGCATGTCGAATCTACCTCAATAGGAGCTTCCTTAGGCACTGTAAATGAAAAAAAGATTCTGCATGCATATCGCAATTTGTTTGAATTTGTTATACAGGGTGTGGCCTGTAATAGGAGCAAAAAATTAAACGGTGGCTTATTAAGTTAATCAGTAATTATTTCCAAGTGGTTAAATTGAAAAAAAAATAGAAAAAAAAAATTGAAAAAAAAAATAAGTAAAAGCGTACGTGTGTTCTTTTGCTTAACTGGAATGATATCCATTTTGTTTTACTTCAAAAACACCAAAAAATCTTGTAAAATTGAAAAAAAAAAACAAAAAGAATTAGAAAACCAAAGTTATAGTATAATCGCAATTACGAAAGTGCCCAGTGTTCTACCAAGATAGTTAATGACTGGCATGCTACGATATCGAGATGTCGAGATCCATTACTTAGGTATCACAACTTCAGATAAGATTATTTCCGAATTCAAGAATCTTGAAACACTGGTACCTTTACAGAATCACTGCGGATAATACATAGAGTCAGCCCTTAAATTTATTGCTCCCATTACAGGCCACACCCCGTATATATCACTCGCCGAGTCTACTGTACAAGGCGAGGACCTATATTGTAATTCAAATTTTAACATATTACAAACTTACCGATGTTTGACCTGTATTTTTTAGCCGTGAGTAACCTCGACAAGAATGTCGAGCCGTTATCTGCAAAAATAAAGCAAAATTAAATTGAAGCGATGTTTCTAACTTCTATCATAAATAGGCTGACCTATTCATCAGTTAAAATTAACCACTCATTTCAACGTATCACGTATTCGTAAATAACAATTACCAAAAATTTCAAAACGAAGATTTCGTTACTTACAAAGATATACACAGAATACTAACAAAACATTAACCTTGTAAATTAACATTTTGAGCCATCAATAGATATTGGCTTGGCTATTAAATTTAGAGTACTGGTGACCGACCCTATCTCATTAAAATATGTAATAGGTACCTAAACCATGGTATGCCAAATACATCACACATTTTATTGATACACATAGTTAAATACAACAGAATACAATTTATTGGTCTATTGAAAGGGACAAACAACTATAAATTTTACCTTTATTACTACTTTCAACAATATTATTCTCGTCATAGCATGCCTTATCCTCAAGCAACTTTGTATCAATATTACCTGCAAAATAAGGCAATTATAACAACGCTGTAATTATTTGCTCGAATACAGAAATAAGTTTTAAATTGATGTACTTAAGTAAGAAACTTTTACTTGCCATTTTTATCTTTGCACTTATTTTTTGGAGATGTGTCGCCCAGCGCTCCAAAAATCCGGTCTACCCTCCTCATTTTTCTTTAGAACACCCTCGCACAATGCACAACACATCAATGACCACGTTTTTGAATTTAGAATAGTCTTAGTGAAAAAATAAGCACAGTAACCGTCTTTCGCGAGCTGCCAATGCGCAGCATAGAGCAATGACAGGAACAGTGTTGCAAGTTACCAAAAATAAAATAACATATTATGGCGAAACTTTTATTTAGTTTAAGACTTTAAACTTATAAAACAAATGAATATGATATACAATATTTTGTTTGCAAATACTGACTTTAATATTTATCAATTGTTACGGCGGTGGATCATTTTAAACTTTAAATTTTGTTTGACATTATTAATATAACAATTTTCCTAAAAATGGTTTATGTGCACTGGATCATTTTTCATTTTTCATTGTCACCTTAAGACAAAACTAACATATTTCCAAAAGCGATCTATATCTTTTGAATCCATTTACATATTTTAATGTCACTTTAACCGTCCATCATACTTATTTATCAAAAAAGATCCATTCATGTTGGATCGTTTTTGTTTTTCTTGCTCAATGAAACTTTAAGTGACAATTAAGTTTAAAAAAAAAGATTCAAGCAATTTGAATTGTTCATTTATTTAGCTAGGCTGCTTAATAATGGAAACTTCTTTTAAAGATTAAAAATTAAGCTAAAAGAATTTAAAAACTCAGATTTACAAAAAAATATTTTAATAGGATCGTTTCTGTTGTTTACTAAGACACCATTGCAGGATTCAAAACAACTCAACAAAACTGATCCAAGTGAGTTGAATCTATTTTGTTGTTTATCTAAAAGATTTAAAGAATCTAAATTTAGTTTTTCAAAAAGAATCCAAATGGATTGGATCCGTTTCGTTGAAAATATTAAAAGTGAAACGTGTGAATTGCATTTTCTTAAAAATGGTCCAAGCAGGTTGGATTTCTTTTGTTAAAACAAATGTGAATCAATTATGTAACAAATCTAATATCACTATACGGTTCCAAGCGTTATGGGTCTTTATTAAGGCTATCTTTTTTACCCCGTCATACATGTGGGATGGTATCCCATGTTGATTAAAATATGAAAACACTGTGTGAGCGGGGCGTCTTTTTGCTGAATGAAAATATACGCCTCAGAGACCTCTCTGGTATACTTAACTCATGTTTTGGTCATTTTGTGGATTGGATCCTTTTCCTTTAACTACGTCCAATTAGTCATTTTTATAATACCTAGACAAGTGTATAGTATTAAACTTTCCCCGAACTTTGTTTGTGTACGGATCTACCAAAACATACGCATTCTGATAGAGAACGGCTGCAATAACATACGGTCCCTCATAAAGCGCTTCAAACTTTTTCGTAATTTTTTGCTGAGCATTTGATTTGTTTACCTTTCTAATTTTAACCCAGTCCCCTATTTGATACTGAATCAATCTAAACTTTTGATTGAATTTTGCTTGTCGGTTTTCAGCCGCCTTTTTCAAGTTTTCCCTTGCCTTTTCTCTAATGTCTGCTATATTCCTCGTCATATGTTGTATTACTTCCTTATCAAATGTTAATTCAGTAGGTTGGCCATACATTATTTCACAAGGTGTAAATCCGGTACTATCGTGGAAAGTATTATTATACAAACGTTCTATTTTTGGTAATATTTCCACCCAACTTACATGTCGTTTTTCACAATAAATTCTGAACAATATTCCGAGAATTCGGTTAAATCTCTCACAAATATTTGGCCTAGGGTTTCGAACTGTAGTATACATTGGTTTTACCCCCTTATCCTTCATAAACTCCCTCCATTGACTGCTTATGAACTGTGAACCATTGTCAGTAAGTATCGCTTTTGGATGAATAATTTTGACAAAGTTACGCATTTTTCCTATTACAGATGACGCTGATGCTTTACGTAATGCATACACCTTAATGAATTTGCTGAAGGAATCCTGAACTACAAGAATGTAAGTCATCCCAAAGCGCCCTGATGGTAAAGGTCCATAAAGATCTGCCATAACTAAATCTCCAATGTCTTTTGTTACTATTGATTGACATGGTCCTACATGTTTTATGTTATCACTTTTGGCCAGCTGACATACGTGACATGATCTGACAAATTTTCTCACTTCTCGAGTAATTCCTTTCCAGTAAAATCGGTCCTTGATGTACTTAATCACTTTATACGCCCCCTGGTGTCCCATTTCTAAGTGTACCTGGTTTATTACGTCATTTACTAATATATTGGGTAAATATATAACCCTTTTTTGAGTGTCATGGGGAGTAAAATATAATACTCCATTTTCCAATGAACATTTTTGAGTGATCCTTCCTATCCTATCTGAGCAATCGTTATTCTCTAATCTTTGCAATAATTCGTCTATTTCCAAATCATTTCTTTGTAATTCTTTAATTTTTTTCAATTTGTTGATTAAATCCTTGTTTGGTTTCGTTTCAGTATACAAAATTTCAGGTAATCGTACTTTGTCCTCCTGTAACAAGTCTGTTTGAGGCGGATACCTAGACAGTATATCTGCGCCTATATTTTCTTTCCCCTTAATGTGCTCGACCTTATACTGAAACTGTTCCAGATAATGAACCCAACGAATAACCCTTGCATTGTACAATTTCCAGTTCTTTACAAATGTTAAAGCTTTGTGATCTGTTTGAATTATCACTTTTGATCCACGTAAATACGTTTCAAACTTTTCCAAACACTGAATTATAGCGTAAAATTCCTTTTCTGTGACTGTATAATTCAACTGAGCCCCTTTCAGAGACTTGCTATGAAATCCCAGGATCCTCATATTTCCATCTTTATCTAATTGATATAATACGCCTGCTAATCCTATTCCGGAGCAATCTGTCTGTAAATAGTACGGTTTTCTAAAATCAGGATGGTGTAATTGAATCACGTTTATGAAACTTTCTTTTATTTTTTCAAAAGCTTCCTGTTCCTTTATCCCCCAACGCCATGAAACATTATTTTTTAATAACTCACACAGAGGTTGTATGTATTCATTATAACTCGGTATGAATCGCCGGTAAAAATTGCATAATCCTAAAAACGCTCTTAGTTGTTTGATTTTTTTTGGAACCGGAAAATCCTGTATGGCTTTAATTTTTTCCGGGTCTGTTTTTATTCCGTCTGTAGATATTATATATCCGAGCATTTTTACTTCCTTGCACATAAACTTGCATTTTTCTAAATTACATGTTAAACCAGCCTTTTCCAATTTCCCCAGTACTATATTGATGTGTTCTAAATGCTGTTCAAGTGATCCAGTGGTTATAATTGCTAAGTCATCCAGGTAATTTACGCAAAATTCGCGTACGTCATGTCCTAATATCTTATCCATGCTTCTACAGAAACTGCCCACAGATGTCTTAAGTCCTTGTGGCAATACGTTGTAAACATATGATTTGCCGTTAAAACTAAAACCGGTATATTTTTTGCTATCTTGTGATATTGATATTTGAAAATAGGCATTGTTTAGATCGATAACGCTGATAAAATTCGCGCCATGAAAGGAATTCAAAACGTCCAATTGTGAAGCTGGCTTCTCTGTTTCCGCGATCATGTATTTATTTATTTCCCTCGCATCCAATAAGATTCTTATTGTCCCATCCTTTTTCAAAGTAAACGTTAGTGGACTGCAATATTCCGTTTGAGATCTACTAATTATACCCTGTGATTCTAATTCTAACAGTTTATGTTCAACCTTTTCCCTGTATGCATATGGTATCGGATATGACTTTTTTACGATTGGTGTATGTTTTTCCATTTTAATGATGTGCTCATAACAATTTGCTCGCCCCAATTTTGAATCGAACAAATTCTTGTATGTAGCCAATAGTGACTCTAATAATTGCTTTTCGTTCTCTTGTAAAGATATTCCTGTCTTGTAAGAAGAGTTTGCCTTAGATTCTTGCATTTTTTCAACACAGCGTTGATTTCCCAATTCTATTTCCTCCTCTCGCTTATGAAACGGTACCCAAACCTGGATGTCTCTATGCTGAATGTTTACCCCGCTTTCATTTTTCTTTAGTTTTATTAAAACTTCGTGTTCTTTAAGCCAATCAAACCCTAGTATTAATGGAAAGCTTAAGTTGGGAATAACTACGAAATTTACATCCATCATTATATTGTTTATACCTACAGGTAATAAAATCATTTGCTTTATATCTTTACTTTTATGTCCCGACGCTGATTTGATTTGAAATGGTTTTATGGGAATTACGGGTGTTTCAGGGTATTTTTGCCGTAACTCCTCCCACAATTCAAGAGAAATGCACGTTATATCGCTCCCAGTGTCCAATAAGGCAACAATATCATAATCTCGTACTCGAATGATTATCTCTGATTTAAATGAGGTTTGTTCTACATTCTCATTTACTTCTTCAAATACCGAAGTTACTA
This sequence comes from Epinotia ramella, assembly GCA_947578815.1. Taxonomy (NCBI): domain Eukaryota; kingdom Metazoa; phylum Arthropoda; class Insecta; order Lepidoptera; family Tortricidae; genus Epinotia; species Epinotia ramella. The sequence goes on along the minus strand of OX388206.1, from coordinate 4,857,195 downwards.
ATTGATCTCCTAATAAATGAGCTTGCTCCCCTTTTAACTTTAAAGTGTTAACCACATCGGTAAGACCTAGTACAGTCACCTTTTCTAATCTACTATATCCTAATCCCTCGCCTAGCTTTCCACTAGTCACTTTTATATCTAATGGAAACCGCAATCCCTTATCATTAATTCCTAATAATTGACCTGGCACCCAATTCATTAAATTCATCATCCTTAAAACTTTGCCCCTATTGTCAAAAGCTGATCCGGGGTCCATCTGGATAGCCTGAACTAGTTTTCCGCCTCTTCATCTTGAATTATCGTTGTTACGTTTCCTTGACCATACGCCTCCGGACGTCGCCAATTTCCATATTGAGTCTGTTTTTTCGTTTTATCAGGTTTTGCTGAATTGGTGCTGTTGGATTGCTTGAATTCCTGTTTGTTCACCTCGTCCATTGACCTGAGGAACTCGGCGGTCTCCAATATTGTTTTCGACTTAGAGGTAATAAAACTCTGCTGTACATATCGTGGAAAATGCCGAATAATGTCAGAGATCAGCTGTTCTTCGGACATGGAATAACTGAGCATTTTAGTCTGGCCTACTATTTTTATAAAATAATTTGCCATCAAAGGTTCCTTAATCCTTTCCCAAGTGCCATGTACAATACTGCGCCTTAACTCATTTTGCTCGTAACTGCCCCAATATGATTTCAAAAAGTCCGATTTGAAGTCAGCTACGCTATTCCATCTGTCTTTATATACCCGAGCCCAATCTCTAGCTGCTCCTTCTAGACACTCAATTGCTGTCTCAAGCTCGTGTCCGTCTGTTGCCACTTTCATTAGATATATGTCTAAGTCCTCCAAGAAGGTCACCGGGTGTGTCGGCGTTTTACCAAACTTTGGTCGGTCCACATTAACATTTTTTATGTTGTAGATAACGGTCCTTTTCTCTTCTACATTCGGTTGTACTACTTCCGGGTTTGGTTGGGTGACGACGGCCTCACTTCTATTGTTCGTACTGGTGACTTGTTCCTGCTCGCCTCCTGCGCCTCCAAGCACTGGTTGTAATTCGCCTCTCAACTGCCCTAAAGCCGCAGTCATCTTTTGTTCTGTTCGTTTTAGCAGATTGTAAAATAATCCTTTTCCAGTGTTTTGCTTTTTTGTCACTCTCCTAGCTGGCTTCCTGCGACGTTCTGTATTTTCAGCCCGTTCAGCCTCTTTCAATTTTGCCGTCGCGATACTCCTCCTTGTTGGTCTAACCATCTTGATCTCGTTTGTAACCACCTTCTATTGTATACAAAATTGTGAACATATATGTAAACACAAACGTCTACACATATGCGCACTAAACAGAATAAACGCCCTCACGCCCCCTATAGTTTTAGACTCAAGACCCTTCGTACATAAAATTGAAAATGACGCCGTATGCATCACACACTCACATACTTTTGTATATATTTTTTTCAGATGAAGATATAGCTCTACGGCAGAGCAACGAGAACACGCGTAATGCTACGTTAATGCAAACAAACACACGATCCGACCTACAAAAACTTGCCACCGCAGCCCACGAACGCGTGAAACTCCAGAGAACCCTATATAACTATTATTTGCATTAACTATTCGCTGTAATTACAAAAGTGTATCAATAAATCATACTATTTGTTGCGTTCAAGTTACTAGTAGGAAGAGTCAAAATCCAAATATGCACACATTTCCATTCCACGCCAGCAAAATGTAGCCCAAGAAAGGCTACTCCTGGTCTTCGAAAATGTAACAAAAACTACTTTGTGACCAAACATATTATGTAAATCCAAGTCACGGAACCGAAATGTAACTAAAAGATGTTAAATCCTGAGTTTACGGCAGCAAAAATACAACTAAACAACTGCTTCCTACGCTAAATTAATGTATTTACCTACAGAACATAAATAATTTAAATTAACTTGAATTTGGCCAATAGATCGTCTAGTGTCTACGTTGTGTACCGAGCAACCTAAATTCTTTTATGTGTAGCAAATTAGACTTTGACTCCTCCCTACCTACTCAACCCTACGTTCATCCTACTGCATCCTAGTTCAAAATGTTAATTATGTAATAAATAAAATTTGTTTTTGGTTAATAAACCCCAACCAGATCCTACCGTGGCCGGTTAACGTAATGGTAGCTTTATTAATATTTTCTCAACATGTAATATCCTCTTAAAACAAAGCCTTTGTTTCTTTATATACCAAAACATTGCCTCAATTTATAATCATACCATCAAATCAGATAACAGACCAACCTAGCTAGCTAATTGTTTATTATTATTATTGTATGGAAGATTCTCTTTCATCCATACTATGCTACCATTTCCGCCTGGATGTGGGTCTGGCCATCTAGCTAATTAAATACCCATTTTATTATATTTTGTTTCTAATAGGTAATCCTAACATGTTTAATAAATTTACCTGTGCTTCGTACCTAATTTCTGATGAGAAGAAGCACTCAACAAACTCATCAGACCTAACAGTTGAATATTATTTCCTTCAAGGAAAATTATGTATTAAGGCATTATTCCACCCTTTACATAGAGACTAATGTATCCATTAAATTCCTATAAACCTGCTATAGTGAAGATATTTGTAATACTGAGGTATTCCGTCCATTAAATATGAAATATTGAACCTGAAGTTTACTCTAAGTAATGAGTATATTCCACTCATGATAATTCGATACCTTAATATTAGACATAATGGACTGCTCCGCTTGCCATTAGCCTAGAATCATTTCATCTTTCTGAAACAATTCTGATATCCTAATCATAACTGGAAGTATAACACCTTGATGACAATAAGCAATATGACGATTACACCTTTAATATTTCATATGTAATAAAATACGGAACTCAATACTACTGATCCACACACAATAACTAATTCCTATTCAGTTACTCATAATTGCAAATAAACCTTCAAATAAATGTTATTTAATTTGTAAACCTTCATTCTAACTATCCATCCCTAAGAATAGTATTCCTAATACCCTATGACGGTGTTTGACTCTATACCTAAGCCTACCTACCACTAAATCCTATACTACTGTATGCAAAACTCCCATCATTACTTTTATTAACGTTATGTGATGTGTATGTTCTAAGCTAGCTAGGGATCTAAGCTGTAAATTGTTCGGAAGGCTAATCCGAGAATGCAACCTAGAGCCTGTGTAATGTACATTTCACAACGTGTCCGTGGACTTAAGGGTTCTGTGAAATGCACGCCCTATTTTATAACATATAAATATATATCCAATAAAAGAACAAGCCTTAAGCACACACAAGACCTCAACGAGTGGATAACAATCCTAGCGATCGACTTATGGGAAATGGCGATCTTCTCGCTTCAGCCTGTGGCCAACCTTAAGACGAGTAAGAGGCCCATCAAAGATAGGCTACACCATCTGTGCAAATAAAAAAGATGGTGCCAGGCTTCTCTCAAACCTGGCCTACTACTAACAGGATCCCGAAGTATACTTCCTTGCCACCGTTAGGGGAAATGCACTTCGTTAAGTTGACCATGCAACTAGGACTTTGATCTGGTTCGAAATAATAATAAAATAAACTCAAAATCTAACAGAAAGTGAAATAGTTCATTACTACGCAACATAATTGCACAATACTGAACCTTAGAATAAACTCAAGATTCTAATAAGTAGTGGAATAGTTTAATACTATGCAAAGCAATCGCACAATATCGAACCTTCCCGCCACCACAATAATGTATCTACGAATGTTTACGTTATGAATTTAGGCTCGACCCAGAATCAATGACAATCCGAGAGTTCGCTAGAGAAAGAATGAATCCGTCTACCCGGTGCGCCGGTCTTATATACACTAAAAAGTTCTGAATCGCTTGAAATGCATTATCCACATGATTCGCTCGATGTGCTTGACGTAAACGAAATAATACCTTACCAGCATTAACTTAAGGTTTGTTTTCAATCGTGCCGCGTACGTATTTATTCCCTATTGGAACCAACTTTACTCATTACGCAGTGTTTGCGCCAGCTCCGTAGCGGCAACACGTACTTGGTTTACTAAGAAATATGAAAATATTACGTTTTGTTACGTACGAACGTCGATTTAACTATGTACTATTATATTCTATTCAGATGCCCATATAATTTCGATTCATACCAAATGATGATGACGTTTAATGTATTAATTCTTATTATATTATATTATTCCTTCATTTAGCATTCATTAAAGACCATAATAGCGCCATAGGCATAGTTCTAGTTACAACATCCGAAACTTGCTATATTGCTCAGGATCAACTTTAACAGTCTTCAACTAGTTCATTATGGTACGGTCGGATATATTCATTACAAAATATTGGAGATGAATAAACTTTGTTTTAATCCACGATGGTCGCTAATGTGCGGAATCTAAACAAGCAAATTGTTTTTTGGCTCCTTAAGAATCTCTCGAGTAAAATAAATTGATTATTAGTTCACAACAGAATCAATTGGCAGCTTTATTACATTGCCATTAATATATATCTATTTAGCCGTATAAACATCACGTTATTAAACACAAAGTCCCATTGTGAGCTATTAGAATTGCTCGACAGTAGGCACAAAACAAAACATTTCAGCGCGAGCGACAAAACGAGCCAACAAAAACTCGTTTTGCACATCTGTTTGCCGTCTAGATATAACTACAAACAGTGCCTTAGTTGAAGGCGAGAGGGTTCTAACTGATTTTCCCAGGGTCCGTATGAAAGCGGTGTGTAAACATGATAAAACTTGCGGTTTCACATATTCGTGATTGGTTTTATGAACGCAGAAGCAATATCGTCAATAGTGCTTGTATATTAGCCACGCTGTATATTACTAAGTATTCAGATAGAGCCAGGGTTGTTATTCGGGTCGCGCTAATACGCCTCACCTCACCCGTAACGTCTAACGAAACTAGACCTCCCCCTACGCTTAGTTACTACGAATCGCGGGGTCAAGTTATATTTGTGGTTAAACGGTGCGGTGAGGTTAAAACAAGTTACAGAATAGCGGGGCTGGTAAAGCACTTGATTTGCGTTATTAAAAACGTAGATTGCAGCCTCTTTGAAGATTTAAAATAGAAACTTAAACAGGATTGAAATCGTTTAATGGATACTCAACTTAAAAGCAGTCGTACATTTCAACTAATTGTGTAATTATACAGATGCATTTTGATAAGCTCAGAGATCAGTTACTAAACATTTTAGGTCAAATATCAATAATCATTTATTGACAGTTACATATTTTTCTTAACAGAGCTTTATAAGTTGCTGAATTAAGTATAAAATTGTGCGAGACGAATCATAAGAACCGGAACAAATTACAATCTGTGTAAAAGTTGAGTCATTGTGAGATGTGATAGAACAAAGTAGCCTTTGAGCTGACTCACAAATCTATAGGTAGTATTTGTACCTTTAATTGACAGGTAAAGTATAACTCGTGTATAAAACCCATTTTATGCACAGATGACACAATCCACCATTATTGTACCACTGGGAAAAATTGTGATACTAAAAATAAATGAGGAAACATATTTTTGTATGCGACAAAACCAGCCGAGTCACCGGTCAACGGTGAAAAGAACAAAAGATCACCAGTTTCCCGATGGCGGAAATGGCGCTGACTATTTTTACGGAACACGGATAACACTGCTCTTTGTGCTAACAAGATCATGATAAAAACACCCTTATGACTATACACATAAGGCACCAGTTTTCGATAACGTTAAGTGGTAAAAGGCAAAGTAAAGCTGGTGTGACGTGTCTACAAACTTGCATTCATTAGAGGTTATTTCCATCGTGAAAAACGGTTCGGGACGTTGTCGTTAAAGCAGAACTGCAGGTTAGAATTTCAAAGGGACACATTCATATTTATATTTCGGTAAATATGAACTCGTGAACGTCGGTATCCCAAGTGACACAAGCGTGGGTGGAGTGTAAATTCATGTTCGAACACATGTCATTGAATGTCGGACTTATAGGGCATTCATTAGCGGTTTACTTGAAGGTATTCGTTCGAAGTGAATTTCTGTTGCGTTATGCGGATTTACAATGCCTTTTATTAATGTTTTTCAGCAATAGCGAAAACATTTTTATAGTTTATTGACCCCGCTTAGACGAAGTACGAACGCGACCTTTGCTAGAGTTCAAGTTTCATGCGCAGACTTACGTAGAAAAATCCAATAAATGGCAATATGGGGCGAGTAACTAGGCACGTAATTGCGACCTACATTTTATACCGTTTTTCATGATCGAGCACGCTTCAGCTGTTTGAACGTACTCCGAATTCGCATAAGATCTCCCAAAATCGTACGCCGCATTATTTCGTAAATTATACATACAGCTTCATGGAATCGAATGCGAACTGATGACTGAATGATGCGACTGCAAGCGGAATTCCGAAATAACTTGTCTGGAACTGCAGTTACTCTAAACATTAGCGACTGTTACATTGAATTGTCTGTCTGAGAATTAGCGCTTCCAGGGAATTCACACCCCAGCTCGCAGACATTTCTGAAGCGGCCCTTGAATCTTCGCAATAACAATTGTTAATGGACATCCGGCGAGAGAAGATAATGAAGCTTCTTAGTATCCTATGCGAATCCTACACCGCAAAACCAACAAGGGTGGAAAAGTTAGTCGGTTTCGGGGAGATCCCACGAAAGTTGCTAAGCCTACTAACTAACTTGTTATTCGGTCATAACCAGTAACAGACGCGTTAATTGAATCCAAAAGCGAACACACAAAAGATAATTCGAAAGCTCTCACGTCACATATAATTTGGTTATTACACAAGCCACTAATCACGGGAATGGGCCATTTAGCTGGCACTCCCAGCGAGCATGCACCACCATACTGAGCCGGCTCGCGTGACGCTCGCAACTCCATGTTACTGAATACTGATGCTACGATCGATATCGTGCTTAAATTCGTTTCTTGGCAAAAATAGACGTGCCCAAGGACGGTATTTGTAACCGAATTGCCCAGGTTCAGCAGAATGCTAACTAGTATTGTACATAGACAACTGGTTGAGCGTATCAGTATCCTAAGTTGTGTTGAGACCCTTTTCCTGTTACGAAGCCACCTCTTATATAACAGTCACCTGCCTGTTGCTTCTTAGGGACAGTATATAATAACGGGTCTTGTAATGGACCGTTTATGAGATCGCTACTTCGAAGCCATACTGGTGCATACAATTAAGCAAATATCTCACTAGGGGCTTGTCCATATATGACGTCATTATCGTTTTTCGATGATTTTTGACCCCCGCATCATCATACTGTTAATTCCTTGAATGGCCGCCGCCTATTAAAATGACTACCGTCATCTAATGGTCAGACGCCCCCTATTTTGATACGACGTAATATGTATATGGACAGCCCCTAGGCGTAACACCAAGATACAGAAGAATCGTCGTTTTTGTTAAATGTTTAGTGTCAAAGGCTGAGTAGTGGACTATGTTGAAAATACTCAGAATAATTTAATGTAAGTAACACCACTAAACGTCAAACACTTGAAGTCTTCATAGCTACTATCCAAGTATTTCAAGAATCTCGTCTGCTTGCGTTGAGTAAATATTTCCAACATTAGTGGCTTTATCTACAGAAATCACTTTAACACACAGCAAAAGAAATGCTCGAGATAACCAAACTTGTTACTCAACCTGATAGTTCTGTAACGTAAATAAATAACGAAACGAGAGCGGGGGGGTAGTGAGAATAGATTATTTCGAAAACACGCACTCTTGAAACCAGCCCCGCAAATACGTAGCCATTTTATATAACCGACAACTTGGCCTGGAAGAAATTTTTGATTGCGTAAGTCTTCAATGAAAACTCGAGCCGACGAAGAAAATTTTTTGTTATTTGTTTCAAAGTAACATAATAAAAAACAGCCATGAAAATAAAGATGCTTTAATCAAAGAAACATTGAAGCTACATTAATTAGCTTTATTAACATAACCCTCAATAACAAACATAGCTGTCACAGGACGGGAAAATCTGACGTTTATTTTTAAAGAAAATATTTACGACAGGAGCAATAAACTGTCCCATATAACTGCTTAAGTAAAGTGGCCATTTTAATTTAATTCGAGCGCGGTTTTCTTAACGCAAACAAATAAGGCAGCTGTATAACAATAGCAGTGAAAAGCAAACGTGAGAAGTGAACAGGCATTGACGACTTTTGTGAGTACTAGTGAGGGGTCAAAGACCTGTTATCTAAGCTGGAGTATCTGTACCGTGATATAGTGAAACTTAACTGTCTTCGGACCACGAGCGCTTAGCACGTGGTCTATGATGATGCAATTAAGGATAAGACGATAGCACTTCAGGTGCATTAAATTGAAATGAACGCTAGCAGGATTAAGTTTAATGAGAAATCTTTAGATAACAATGAGTGTTGATCTAAAAAAAGTCAAAACCTGATGCGTGATGGGAGTATAGCAAAACAACTTTTGGAATGAACTTCCTGACGAGGTTTTCTCGAGGGACTACAGTATGGCGTTCTTCAAAAAAGGAGTGTCAGACATTTTTATTATTTAAAGGGTCAGCAACGCACATGTGACGGATCTGGAGTTGTAAGCGTCAATAGGCTGCGGTAACCACTTACCACCAGGTTGGCCGTAAGCTTGTTTGCCACTGACTGTATTTTAAGATTAATCAACGTTGGGTCACACAGATTCACTACTCAGTTTGGTCAAATCGTTTTAAATCCGATCGAACCATAACGCTTGCCTGTCGTGTTATAATATGCCACAACTATATAGACAAGACACAAAGATTGGTGAGGCGTGTGGGTGGACACGTGGAATGAACAGCTGGCCAGGGGCCCTTAGGGCATATGATATGGTAAATACACATTTCGCAAACGAATGTCAGAATTAAAGTCAGGTTGATTGCTCCATCCATTAGTATGGTTGATTAGTATCAACCTGAATGTGCCGAGAAAGTGATATACCATTTTTTTACTCTGTTATCTGTCATATTAACGTTTAAAAGAGGTAGACCACTTTGTAAGCTGACTGCATGTCTATTGTACAATGGCCAGAAGATATGAAAGAACGACCGAACGAAAACGACCTTGCATACAGACATAATATATATTATGACATCCTTACGTACTACGTATTTTTTACATTTCTTCTTGAACTCGCTTTATTATTAATGTCTAAGAAGTCTGTCGACGTTGTGTCAACAATGTGGTGTCTAATTGATATGTTATCTTATCTGTATTACTGAAACTGTGTAGTATTACATTACGTACCTAGGGCGGTGAATTCATGAATGCCCCAGATCGCAGGTGTTTGTGTGTGATCCATAAATATGCAATCTGGGGCTTTACAAATTACCGCCCGTGGTGCGTACACAATTTTACGTCTTCTCCTGGGTGTGTAAATACGATTTGCCGCTGCGCCCGTGGGCGGTAAATCTCACTTGGCCAGGTGTGACGTAAAGATTGTTACCTCATGATCCCTGTAGAAGGGCTCCTGCAGGTTATCCGGGACCCTGTTGTTGAACGCCTTGGACAGCAGCCATTTAATCGATGCGCGCTGCTTCGACTGTAACAAAAGAAAGCATTGCATAAGTTGTCGTTCGAATTCTGAGAGAGCTGACAACATCAAGAAAAAACCATCTTAAGCTGGTATTCACGTCACGAACTCTTCAACAATCTAAATGAAGCAGACCACCAAATCGGTCCATTAATGTCGGAACTGTAGCGTTTAATGATAGTTGGAGCGGTCTGTTGGATATCCAAATCTATACGGAGCGCGCAGCGCCAATTGGTCCTCCGAATGGAATGGTGAAAAATGACAAATTTAACTTTGGAACGTCAACCTCCTTTCATTTGTCGCAGAGACAAATGACGCACAAGTGAATGTTGAAATAGCACACACGGCGCAGCAAGAGACAGCGTGGTGCGCCCGTGGATGTTGTCAAAATATTACGTCCATCCATTTGGATGCATCTACTTGGCGCCGAGACACATGGCGCGACGCGACGCCTATGAGAATGCCCAGCTTCATCATCATCATCAATATCATCATCATATCAGCCGAAAGACGTCCAATGCTGGACATAGGCCCCCCCAAAGAGTGCCACAATGACCGGTGCTGCTGGGCCACCAGCATCCAGCGAATTCCCGGGACCTTTATCAGGTCATCAGTCTACCTAGTGAGGCTCTACGCACGCTGTTAAATGTCCAGCTTAAGGTTATATAAAGGGACTTGTCATGATGCTGGTCATTGATAGTAATTGTTGATACTTTATGGACATTACAACCCGGCACGCATTGAACAAGCAATTCAGACAGGCAATTGTCGAATAGGACAATTATTGTCAACCACTGTGTTATGGCAACGTCCGCTTATTGTGAACGCATTAATCGGTAAGTGACCAGGCCTTGTGCTAATTTGCGGGCGGTACCCACTTCTATGGCGATCAATAACAATTCAATAATTACAAACTTTTCTAGTTAACTTATGACAGTATATGCAAGTAGAGTGAAGAGTATTTATTGTAGTATCTCTGGTACACTTTCATATGATAAATGAGAAATATACCGAGCGAGTATTAATCGTTATCCGCGTTTGGCATAACATGCCGCCTGAACGGAATCTGTTACAGAAAGACGTACGTATTAGTAAGCGTGAGAGAGATTTATTAAACGTTCAAAGGTCAGTGGTTAAGGGTTACCGAACCTAAAGAAAGGAGAAAGAATCTAAGAAACGAGACGGGTAAAACAGCACTACTTTCATTGACTGAAAGGAACCCCCACGTCTTCTCACCACGTATGTATTTCTTCGTAGATAAATCAACCTATACTTCAAAACGGAGGTTATACTCGTATGCGCTAGTGCTAATAGACCAACGTAAACAAACCATTAACGAACGATCGCTGCCGTAAAGGTCATCAGGTAGTTAATGCATAGTCATTACTTCATTATCATAAAGTTAGCAAGACTGCATATATTATACCTAGCTGGGGTGAAATTAACCATTCAATTGAACGACGTGGGGAAACGAAACTACCTGTACGACGGATTTAGTGGGGGTGCTTTGGTATAAGTTTGTTGAAATGTCTAGTTGAGCTTATCTTGTCGAATTGTGCGATAAAGAATGGTATCTTTTCGTCGGTGATTTACACATTAATTTGTCATCTTTGCATCCTGTGATTAGTTCACTATATTTTTTCATTCATTTTGACCGTGTAAATGTTGTGGCATCCGGCTTAACCTCCCTAGCAAGCCGATACATAGGTACTCTTGGCACTATGCCACTGGAAGTTGGTTAACAGTTATCCGCTATCGCAACATAACAACAGACATTCTGAGCGAGCGTTCTTGTAGTGTGCCATTAAAGTGCAACTAAGCTCAGCTTACTATTACTAGTCTCCAATCAATGCCAAGGTCCATTAGATCATCTTATAAAGCCATTGCTGATAATGACCGAGCCATTAAGATAGTACTTTATTTTACAGCTGTTATTCAAGTGTGAAACTCGCGGAGGCATTCACTGAGATCACTTTCATCTAGTCGTGATCATGCGATTCCATAGTAAATCATTATCCCACCCATGGCATATTTGACTGTTAACGCGTTATAGTTGAGCTAAATTGACATGGGTTTACAGTAGTTTGTACCTAATTAGCAAATAAGTAGGATTAAATAGGTATCCATCAAGTGTGTAAATGTACATCAGATTAGAATATAATGGCCATTAGAGGACTGTGAGGCATCGCTCACGCTCATCAATCACAATTACGTCTTAATAAATAACCAGAAGAGCTAAAGATATGTGATGAAACTACAAGATCATAGTGATTTAGTAATTGCTACGAAAACCTCTACATTCCTACAGCCTTCCCTCGGCAATAAAGGCTAATCCGTAACAGCCGTAAGCCCATCTGTAACCAGAGACATGATCGACTGCGGAAAACAACAATATCCATAACGTCTAGGGTTCTGCGTTAAAGATCCCAAGGGAAAAGAAAGCTTAGGCAAAGGGAAATACACGACATATATTTGAGACAGCGGAGAGTTTAGTTTTGTTTGTTAGTAGAAGCCCACAGCCAAATCATAACGCTGAAGTGGTCGGGCGTGACGATGCATACCGCCGGTTAAAAATAGGCAGCAGAGACACTCCCAAATAGGAAGCTATTCGCTCCCAATCACAGACGGCGCCATATCAAAGTGCTCTTTGATATCTACGGATCTGTAAACCACGGGTATTTGGAACGTGGAAAGTTGAAATCGGAATTTGGAACCGCATGATTGCTGATCAATTATGGATTGATCTCACGGATTGTCCATTGTTATTGGCTTTACTTCGAGAACGTTTAAATATTCATAAGCACGGAGCAAAACATTACAATTCTAATATCTATAACACTGTAGAATGCTGGAATTATTGAAACAATACCGTTTGAATAAACACAAGTTGCATCAGGCAGGGTGCAGTACCGACAGCGCATCAGGGATAATATGCATCGCGCACAGATGCAAATTAAAACTACTCCACATGCTTTTGCTGACAATTGTATTAAAAAATCCATCATAAAATAAGTAATTTGCATTTTATATTAAGCCGCGTTTCGCCTGTAAACCGCCAGTTAAATACTTTCATGACTATAACATATGGCAAGTAGAGCGGGCAGCCCACTCTCTACACTGAATTCGTACTAGTTAATTGCTGTGCAATTAACGGCATCGCCGCCGAATGCTTCACTCTCTCCCGTAGTTGAATACATCTTCATTACCGTACACGACAATTAGAAGCGGAAGGAACGCTTCCGCTCTGCCCGCCAATCGACTAATCAGCCATAGCTAGGTAAATGGCGCGAACAGCCCTTAAAAGGTCATGTCATTGATATGCTATTTTTGCACTATCTACACAGTCGTAAATCTTGACGATACGTAGAAGGCAATACGGATAAAAGATTCGTTCAGCAAAGCTAAGTTTAGCCATGGTGAAGGCCTGACCGATTTTCTAGCCAAATTTTCTACAGCGAGCCGTCCGTCCCTGAAATCTACCGTATCATACTTAATGTAATCGAATTCATTATAAAGGTGGAAAAGTGTCGCGTCTTTACTTAAATAGTGAGAGCTAATGTTCTTTGACTTTTTAATTAACAACAATAGGACTCGAACAAAAGCTAGGGAACCTCGCACCGATGAAACAAAAGAGCGCAGTAAGTCGCTAACCAAGATATCAGATAACCGGCCCTTATTAGTTTGCATTGAATGCAGTCGCATAAAGGCAAAGTGCTACCGCTGACAAATACGGAGAGATGTATGTTGCATTGTCTGGGTAATTAGACGGCCGAGAATGGTTCGCAGGTATAAATTTAAATACGGGTTGGATGGATGCAAGAGGTCGAGAGTGCATATTGCGAAACAATTAAGAGCCGTATGCCGATCGTCCGTTCGTATCGGAGCTTGGGAGCACTCGTTGGAAACTGGAAAGGTGCGTTGGCACCTGCACCCACGCTCGCTCTGAGGTCGAGCGCCCACGCGACGCCTACACGCCAGGCTTGTATCCACTCCGTGCTTGATTTTTGTGCTCCTATTCCATCGATCAGGACAGCAATTTTGAGCTTCAAACCATTGTTGGCTAATGGATTATGACTTATTGCCGACACCCACATGGTAAATTGTTCACCATTGTTGCTGTTGTTTGGAATGTTCAGAAAACTTAATTCGCGTGCTCACAGGAGCGGAAAGTTACATGATCGTGAGATAACATTTCACGGCGCAAAGATTATGTGCAAGACGACCGCAAATGATAGCATTTCACGTCGCGTGTCGAATGATTATTAATTAACAGCATACGGAGCGGTGTGGTCGGGTGCACTCCGGAATTTTAATAAATTTGCTGTGTACGGTCGACTGCGAAGATATGTGTACACTTTTGGACCTTGTTCTCTAGTAATAGGGCGAATGTACACATCTTTTTGACGTCGACTGTACTACCTACTAGATGCCGCAGGTTTCTTGCCATCTGCCCTTCCAGGTGCGATTACCGTTTACGTTTCATCATTAAAAACTCATAATTGCTCTCCTATTTGTTCTGCGAATGAAGTAATTTAATATTCATGCTTAAGCACTTCCTGTCATAAATACGTTACCAAGGTAATTTCCACTTGATAAATAGAGATGACATTGACAACATCAAAGAATCGTTCACGAGTTGTCAATAAAGGAACAAAGCTAAAGGTGCATTCACCACAAGTTTGGCAACAACGGAACAAGAACTGATTCACGATCACGGCTACCACCATATCAGGATCAAGTCAAACTGGCGGCGGATTGAAAAGAATTCTTCGTGTCCGTCATTAAGTACATAGTTATACATAAATACATAATTCATCAGATGCACTCTACATGGGCATACGAACGCAGCTAATTCTAACCATATGTTAGGATCACTGTGGCACGGTGCAAAGCGGCCAATGGAATCCATTTAACGATGTGCCCATACTTGTAAACAGGAAACAACTGTACACTAGTTATATACCTCAAGAACTAGTAACAACATGACACCAACCTTAAGTTTATTAGACCTTGACAAATAAAATCAATGGCATTCTGATGAATCTCCATGGATGTAGACATGTATGAAGAGAACGTTATTTTATAAAACACCAACGCCTACGAGATTTTGACTACTGGCACTCGCAATTTCTTCGCGATACAGAAACACTAACGGGTATAAGAACCGAATTCTTGGCCAGCTTAACTCACTCAATTAAATTTTCTATGAAAGTTGTCCGTTGTGACACGAAAATTAACCATACAATTATATGGTTAATTTTTGTGTCACTACGGAACTTTTTTCACTTCTTCAGTTTGTATGGCTAACTACCGACTATAACCAGGCGAACTAGAATTCATTGTCATGTTATTTTAATTGAAAAGTGTCGTCTGGCGGATTAACTTGGCGGATCAGTGATGGTGATGGGAATGTGTCGACCAAGAATTTGGTCCTTACCCTAGTAGCAAGATTTAATCTATTACACAAAATCACACTTATACTTGGCATAATACACGGATAGGTTTCACGCCATAATGCGTAAGCGTGTCGCGTCCCTGCTGAGGCGCCTGCGCGGCAGCCCGAACAGCCTCCTGCAAACGGTGGCGGCGCGCCTGGATGGTCCCTTCCTATTCCACTGGGATAGGTTGCATAGGGCATCCAACTGACTTGTAAATAGTAATATAATACCTACTAACATAGTTCTTAAGACCTTTATTACTAACGAATTATGGAAACACTTATTACAATTATTTGATTTGATTTGATAATTTGAATTGGCCGAATTGCATCAAAGTAGGCCATTCAAAAAGTAACTCTACAGCCAAAGATAGAAGACTCCAATTACAATGACAATTTAATAAAAAGTCGGCCGCGTTAAATAATCTCGACCATACACATTTGCTTCAAATATACGAATGCCTCTAACAGTGAACATTTCATTGCCGTTACTAACTATAACACTTCTTTTTCCTGGCCTTTTCGAGCGGTGTTAATCAAAGCTCAATAAACATTGCACCTGATAACTCCTCATAAAACACAAGTTTCAAGGGCATTCCGAAAACGTAGCGAATCGTAGCATTAGCCAGCTTTCGCGGCTAGTGGAACTAATGACACAGACAATTAGTTCTGAGGTACAGGAAGCGATAAACGATTAGATCCCTGACTCATGCCTAGATTGTATTTGTCGGTCCACCTGACCGTTGCTTAGTCAGTCATTTCCATTAAAATTTAATCCGGGAAAAAAAATAGACTACCTACTATTATCAAACGTTCACCGCGCGCCATTGAATGCTATTAAATGTCAGATAATGTCCGGAAATCTCTTGCGCTCTCTACTAGCGCAACAGAGGTGTCCCCTTCCCATAATTCATGACGTTTGATAATAGATTAGCTTTTTAGGGTTCCGTACCCAAAGGGTAAAAACGGGACCCTATTACTAAGACTTCGCTGTCCGTCCGTCTGTCTGTCACCAGGCTGTATTTCTAGAGCCGCGATAGCTAGACAGTTGAAACTTTCACAGATTATGTATTTCTGTTGCCGCTATAACAACAAATACTAAAAACAAAATAAAATAAATATTTAAGGGGGGCTCCCATACAACAAACGTGTTTTTTTTTGCCGTTTTGTCTGTATCTCAAGAACCGCGATAGCTAGACAGTTGAAATTTTCACAGATGATGTATTTCGGTTGCCGTTATAACAAAAAATACTAAAAACAAAACAAAATAAATATTTAAGGGGGGCTCCCATACAACAAACGTGTTTTTTTTTTTTTTTTTAAGATAATGGTACGAAACCCTTCGTGCGCGAGTCTGACTCGCACTTGGCCGGTTTTATCATGTACCACGTCAGTTTCAAACAAGCTGATGGCCTGCAGACGCCGTACCCTAGGACGCTTGAGATTAGCTTAAATACTTACACACCAATACACCAAATGTACGAGGGCTGCCTTTTAAGTTGTGTCGTTTGGAAAATCTAAAGACAATTTAAGTGTTAAATGGTATTTATTGTTTTTCAAAGTAATCACCGTGATATGTAATACACTTTTTCATTTGATCGAACCAGTTTTCGAAACACTTATTCCAGTCTGAAGTCGGGGTCTCCAAAATGGCCGTTTTGTATGACTCAACCGCTTCTTCAGGCGTCTGGTACCGTTGACCACGAAGTCGTTGCTTGATTTTTGGAAAAGTAAAAAAATCGTTAGGGCTTAAGTCTGGACTGTACGGCGGGTGTTCCAGAATTTCGACGTTTTGCTCTTTTAAAAACGCAATAGTTTGCCGGGCGGTGTGCGAGCTCGCATTATCGTGGTACAGTCTTATACGACGTCTTGGGTTATTTTTTCGAAACTCGCCGATGACTTCTGGTAAACAGACAGTGGTATACCAGTCAGCATTAACCGTTTTACGATCCTCGAGCACGATGGTGGCAACGTGGCCACTTTTCGCCACAAACGTGGCGACCATTTTTTTCGAAGTGCTCCGTGAGCGTATTACTTTGGTCGGTTTTGGCTCATCTTGGAACACCCAAACAGTCGACTGCTGTTTAGAATCGGGATCGTAGGCATATATCCAAGATTCGTCACCACTGATAATGACGTAAACATGTTTCGAGTTTCCTCGGTTGAATTGCCGCAGGGTTTTGCGACACCATCGAACGCGAGCCGTTTTTTGGTCTTCACTGAGTAAATGTGGTATCCAGCGTGAGATCAACTTTTTTACGCCTAAGTGATCATGCAAAATACTGTGAACACTGGTCCCTGAAATACTTAAGGAAGCTTCTATCTCACGGTATGTCGCATGGCGATCTTCGATGATCAGTTGCCGTACAGCATCAATGTTCTCCTGGGTTACGGCTGTTTTTGGTCGACCTTCACGATGTCTATCACCAAGACTAGAGCAACCACGTTGAAATTCTAAATACCAGCGTTCCACAGTCCGAAGGCATGGTGCTTTATCATTGAAAACCGTAGTCAACTCTTCGAAGCACTGAAGTCGCGTTAAGCCCCTTTTGAAGTTGTAAAAAATTATCGCACGTAAATTTTCCTTCGAAATTTCCATTTTCACAACTGACTTGTCAACTTTGAACGAACGCTGTACTAAAACGGTTGGGCCGATTTCGAGTCATTCTTTTGTTTTCGAATTCTAAATTCAAATATTTTAACGTGACACTAGTTCTTTTTTATGCAATCACGGGAGGGTTGCAAACGACAGAACTTAAAAGGCAGCCCTCGTATTAGTATTTAGTTTTAGTATTATTGACGACCGATTTAGCCGAGTGGGTAGTGACCCTGCCTACAAAGATGATAGTCCTGGGTTCGAATCCCGGTAAGGGCAAATCAATATTTGTGTGATGAGCATGAATACTTTTTCTGAGTCATGCATGTTTTCTATACTGTATTTAAGTATTTATATCTATCAACTATTAAATATACCTTCGTCTAGTACCCATAATACAAACCTTATTGACCTTACGTTAACATTGTCCTCTATTTATACCTATATCTATATATGTTTTTACTAGACGATTTGGATAAAGTTAACAGAAAATAATAAATAAATAAATATTAGTGGACAATCTTACACAAATCGACCTAGTCCCATAGTAAGCTCATTAAGGCTTGTGTTATGGGTACTAGACGACGATATATACATAGATATAAATACTTAATACATAGAAAAAACTTCCATGACTCAGAAACAAATATTCATGCTCATCACACAAATATTTGCCCTTACCGGGATTCGAACCCAGGACCTTCAGCTTCGTAGGCAGCGTCACTACCCACTAGGCTAATGGGTCGTCAAACAGCCGAAACAGAAAAACAGCCAATGAAGTCATAACATAATGACAACTATAAATACCGAGCCCACGATATCCTCGGAACCGCTTTAACTTTATGACACGCATAACTTTACAATACGAAACAAACTTCCAATACAAATATTGAACAAATTACTTCGCAAAAGCCACAAATTGACGCACCGTCCAATAGAACAAATTGTTATGATCCCGACAAGGCTAAAATAAATTTTGTAACTACCAGGGCAACAATTTTTTCATACGCTATAGCAATTAAGTATATGGACTGTTGGTTGGGAAGTATATGCTGCATCATTATCATTACGCCAGCCAGGTACATTCAAAAAAGTCTTCAACCAATTAGAATAAGGATCAACTTCAAATGACAAAACGCGATGACCACAGGCCAAGCTGACTGCGGTCTGTCGGTCCGGCCACGACATTGCTGATCAGTTCCTGTGACGTCACTCATGTGTGTATATTTATTTGACCGTGGTTCGTCTCTAGATGCCATAGAGTTGCCTAAGTTTTGACTTGTGACAGGAGTGACCTCACCAGACGCTGATTGTTGGATTAAAACAGGTTCCCTTTCATATTACTTCAAATCGTAATTTTTGTTTGAAAGTAATAGCTACTGAAACGTTTTCACTTTAGTTTTAGTATAAACTAAAGTGAAAACGTTACTATTACTTTGTGTTTATTCAACATTTAATCTATTAATTGCGTGTGATCCCAACCCAACTAACCACAGTGCGTTTCGCGTCTCGACCGCGCAATGAACAGATACAACGCTTGCCGCGCCGCAATTCGCGCAATGTCGTTAATGAAAATTGTATCGGCCTCAGAGCCTACGCTTATAACAGCGAGCACTGTCAAGGTTCAGCTTGATCTGCCTTTAATGCAGGACGTATCGTAGTTTAAAACAAAGCAATCTTCATCCGAGTGTATCACGACATTTACGACAAATATCATTTCCAGTGATATTTAACCAGCGTAGCCACTTTGTCAGCTGAGATAAAAAAACAAAAGACGCACGATAAGTTATCAGCCGGTATACCGATCGATCTTCCAGTACTTTCTCTAAGACATGAGAGACAATTCTATTACGATTGTGTATAACAAAGCATAATTTCAGGCTGGTTCTTGAATATCATTAGCTTAATATCAGAATTTTCATAAAAAAACATCGTTAGTATATTTAACTGTACAATTTGTAATACACAAGTTGATACAAAAGTAACCCGGACAAGTAGACCCGGATAAGTAGTCCGGACTCAAAATCACCCTACTGAGACCATGTCAACAAAGACACATTGAATTTTAACTATACACGGTGGAATTTAATCGGTGAACAGGAACCCATTTTTCTAATTCAGTAATCGATGGCGGTCACGTTTATGTAGTACTTAAGTGGAACCAAGTTTTTTTTTTATCATAACTAATTTTTAAGTTGAAATTAAATTTTAATTAAAATTTATTGTCACCCTACTAATGGTTTAGTCTGAAAAGTTTAATACCTCTTTTCAAACTATCAGCCATAGAAATTTAAAACATAAATGAGCAATAAGCTGTCAATTTGTCATTGTCAAATTCATAACAAACGTCTGATCTGTCTAGATTCCCGCCAAAGCCAGCAAGCACTTGACGTATGTACACTTACGAGTAACTTCCCTTCAATAAAAGTAGGGTGTCCATTTATTCAGTCAGTGTACATTTTACCGATGTTAATTAAGTGTGATTAATTAGATTGTGAGCTATATTGCACGAGATCTCACGTATTGGTTTCTGTGTAGATTGATAATTAAGATTTTTGGATTCCTGATCACCGATTAAATTCCACCGTGTATAGTCAGAGTTTAGGTTTTTCTTGGCTTCGCAAATCATATCATAATATATAAGTAGGTCAAGAACTATCATTGTAATAAGCTTTTTTTGGCATACAATTACTGACTGTTGAGTTTGTTTTAGCGTTTCTTCTTAAGAGGGGGCGCTCCGCGAAATCGGGGTTCTTAGATTGAATATTTACCTATGACAAACTAAAGCGAATGCCAGGAAAAAGAACATACCAAAACTACATCATATTTGCAATTGAATCGTCTGAACAAAACCATACAAAATCAAAATTGCCTCGATAGAAAAGAACCGCCAAAACATGTCTTATTTTTACTCAATTTCAATAGTGTGAGGTTCCCGTGCATATAAATTAAGTAAAAGTTGAGTGTATAATAGCTTTTCACATTACCTAATGAAAGTACTAGCGGGGTATTTTTATGTAGTCCCTTTTCAGACTTATTGAGGTGAAACGTATTTGGCGTATAGGCCTTTTTTATTTAGCGCGATACACTTTCTCCCGTCGCGTGTTTCGTGCGGTTCTGTATATCTTTTGTTGCCGTTCGCGGGCGGAGTCAGTCGTAATCGCTCCGCTGAGACGAGAGGACTACGTTCTGTGCTCTCACGACAGCACGATGAACATAATTATTTCAATAATATTGTGACCCAGTATATTCGTCCAGTGAATGAACGTATCATTACATTCCAGTAGATATTTTGCTACATTTTGAAATAATATATTTAAAAGTCGACCTTAACATATAGATCTTAAAGTTCAAAATACAACTATAAGATTACGCAGCGATCGGCGGGTGACCGGCTTCTTAGAATAATTTGTGCAGTACATGCAAAACTAGACGAACATTTTTCTGTCGATCGTGTATTTACTTTATGAAAGATTATCACTCACTATCACTACATAGTATAAAACAAAGTCGCTTCCCGCTGTCTGTCCCTATGTATGCTTAGATCTTTAAAACTACGCAACGGATTTTGATGCGGTTTTTTTTAATAGATAGAGTGATTCAAGAAGAAGGTTTATATGTATAATATAGTATCCGTGCGAAGCCGGAGCGGATCGCTAGTTGAGAATAAATCCGGTTATGTTCAAAATCGATGTCTGAGAGGTCTAAATACGAATTCATAGTCAGAAATATTTCAAAAAGAGGTCGCATTATTTAAAATTTTTGAAACATTCGTTGTAAATTAATATGCGCGTTTTTTTAAAGAACAACATACATTGGCAGGCTTCTCGAGGGTGAAGATTCTAGAAATGATGTCCATTTTGAATTCCAAGATGGCGGACATTGCTTTTCGAATTTAAACTTTCGTGAGACGTGTTGAAACAGTACTAATAATTTGGTTTTGGTTTGGTTCAACTCACGTATTAAATGTCACTACGGGCGACATGTTTCGAACTCTTCGGGAATTCTTCTTAAGGATGAGTGTTTTCGCGGCGGTGTCGATGTCGCTTGAATCTTGTCGTGATTCAAGCGACACCGCCGCGAAAACACTCATCCTGAAGAAGAACTTCCGAAGAGTTCGGAACATGTCGCCCGTAGTGACATTATTGACATTGTTTTTCTTTAAAGTCATCACGGGTGTCGCTTTTAGGGTTATCGAGAGTGCAGATTCCAACAATTATTGCCTGCGAACTTGGACATTTTGATATTAAAAAAGTGAACATAATTATGCACTTTTTCTTTAATATGTTCAAAATTGATAACTAAAGGGCCAAAGCGTCTCCATTGTCTCCAAGTACATTCCGAGATCAGAATTGAAAAATTTGGCCGCCACACAGTAGTGGCCTGAAAATCTGACTTTCATAGACATGATCGAAGTTTTCATAACATATTATAGTTTTATTTTAATGCTACTAATAAATTCACGGTTAAATTCACGTATTAAACGACACGACAGGCGACATGTTTTGAACACTTCGGGAGTTCTTCTTCAGGATGAGTGTTTTCGACGTTTGTTTTGAAGAAGAACTCCCGAAAAGTTCGAATCATGTCGCCTGTTGTGACATTTAATGCGTGAATTTAACCGTGGATTTATTAGTAGTATTTTAGACATGTCTCACAAAAGTTTAAATTCGATTATAGCTTTTTTTTGCTTTAGGCTTTTACTAGCCATTATTATGCTAGCTCACAACCCTTACGTGATTTAGTAAAAAAACGGAAGGCCATATTTCAGTTATAGCTCCGGTGGTTTTTTAAGCAACATTTGTACTCTATAAAGTGAGTGTTTTCGCGGCGGTGTCGCTTGAATCTTGTCGTGATTCAAGCGACACCGCCGCGAAAACACTCAATCCTGAATAAGAACTCCCGAAGAGTTCGAAACATGTCGCCCGTAGTGACGTTTAATACGTGGGTGAACCGTGTAATTATTGACATTTTTTTTCTTTAAAGTCATCACGGGTGACGCTTTTAGATTCCAACAATAGGGGCGTAGACACTAAATAAAATAATGTGATATTTTCTCGAAGAAGGATAAAAAAAATTGTCAAATGGAGAAAAAATCAACGCAAAAGGTTAAATAATCACGAAGTTATAAGTGTCCAAAGTTTTAAGAAGGGATGTGTTCTGTCCCTTTTTCGCAAAACGCAACTTCATATGAGACGATGACGCTGGAAGAATGTGACGTCACAGAAGACGGCAACGTGCCGCGCGCATCGTGGTCGGCGACGCCGTCGACGCGGCCTGCCGGCAGCATCCTGTAATGTGACGTCACACACCGTTTGCGTTTTCTCTCTCTAACAAGCAATATTAAAACGGTTGTAGCTTCGTAATTCTTTAAGATATCTGAATGGGATTTTCATCACTATGCATATTTTTTTGCCTTCTTTCTTTTGGAATAATAATAATTTTCGAGTCTGCACCCGAATTATTGCCTGCGAAGTTGGACATTTTTATATTAAAAAAAGTGAACACAATTTTGCAGTTTTTCTTTAATACGAGTATGTTCA
Organism: Epinotia ramella; assembly: GCA_947578815.1. Classification (NCBI taxonomy): domain Eukaryota; kingdom Metazoa; phylum Arthropoda; class Insecta; order Lepidoptera; family Tortricidae; genus Epinotia; species Epinotia ramella. Next base: position 4,834,055 of record OX388206.1, on the reverse strand, counting down.
AAATTGATAACTAAAGGGCCAAAGCGTCTCCATTGTCTCCAAGTACGAATCCCAGATCAGACCCCGTATCATGGTCGGCCTTATCACTCGATAAGTGACAAGATAGGGGCATCGTCTCGTTCTATCAAACGGTGTCAGCCAGTGACGGACGCTCTATCTTGTCACTTATCGCGTGATAAGGCCGACCATGACACGGGGTCAGAATTGAAAAATTTGGCCGCCACACAGTGGCCTGAAAATCTGGCTTTCATAAACATGATCGAAGTTTTCATAATAAATTACAGTTTTTTTTAATGCTACTAATAAATTCACGTATTAAATGACGCGACAGGCGACATGTTTCGAACTCTTCGGGAGTTCTTCTTCAGGATTAGTGTTTTCGATGTTTATTTTGAAGAAGAACTCCCGAAGAGTTCGAAACATGTCGCCTGCCGTGACATTTACGTTAATTTTTTAACCGTGGATTTATTAGTAGTATTTTAGATATGTCTCACAAAAGTTTAAATTCGATTATAGCTGTTTTTTTGCTTTAGCCTTTTACGAGACATTATTATGCTAAATTACAACCCTTACGTGATTTAGTAAAAAAACGGAAGGTCATTTCAGTTATAGCTCTCGAAACTGACTTAGCTACTAGCGAAAACTATATCTTCAAATATAGGTACTTACAGATTTTGTCTTTCTTTCCACTTATTATAATTATCTATAGGTATTCATCATGTTTCATCTGACTGTCGGGGCATATACTATGCGAGAAGGAGCGGGGCAGCAATAGACGCATCAGCGCGGCAGGTACGGGGCGCGCGGGTGATTTCTGATTTTTCCCTGGCGATACGCCCCCTCTTAACAGTGGTCTTCTTAACAGAAACGCTTTTTTTTGCTTCGAACCCTCTAGGAGTTCTCCTTTAGGACGGGTGTTACTCAAGTCAAGAGCAAAAGTTTCGGGTGCACTTTGTATAGAATTGCAGTACAAACAAACTGTACCGTGTGGTGCCGGGTTAGAATTTCGCCACCCCCTTTCTTCCCGTGGGTTAAAAGTCGACTGAGGGAGCACGGTTGAAGCAACAGCAACCTATCACTGCGATATCACATTTTGTCGATCTTTTGTACATCTATGCTAAAAGTGGCACTGGAACATAAGTTGCATGTGTTCTGCTTATCCCTTTTGGGAATAAAGGCGGGAGTCTATGTATGTATATTAATCATATCGTCGGTAGTGACAATCAATAAGTGAGTTAACAGTACAATTCTACTTTTAACAGTCCTTTTATAGGCCTTATTGCAACAAGATAACGTGTGCTTGCTTCAATTTGCTTCACCGAATTCTTCATTTGCCTTGGTTCTCTGGTAAGGTCGCCATGAGATATGGTGAGATTGCAGAGGGATTTAGTTGTAGGTTCTAAGTAAAACCAGAGATAGTTTCACCGAAGATGTTGTATTCTCGGTAGATCAAGTATAAAGAACAAGGTATGCATTAGCTTATAGTACTTATAGATAGTTATTACTTATTACTCACTTGCTATATTACTCAATTACGTGCGTCATATGTTGCAGGGCGTAACGATAAGATACCCTTAATGTGTTAATTAGGCACATTGTACACTATTAACAGTCACTTTTCTTAAGAGTGTTTAGTCTGTACAATACAGTTCCACTAACGCGGTTTTCTTTATAGTAGCTGTATAAATTCCGTTTCGGATAATCCGCGATCCATCGTGTGACCCAGTTGGGCGCGGACTAGGCGGTGGCGGTGAAAGTGTGAGATGCGCAAGGGAAGACGACTAACATAAACATTTCGTAACCGTTAGTAGTAGTTCCAATACGAAAGATACATACGATGTTTAATCGTACGCAAATTGCGTGAAAAGTCCAATTCGACCCTGTAATGTCATAAAAGGGTAGAGGCCTTTATAAAACTGACTAGCCCGTGCGGCTTCGCCCGCGGATTACAGATAACCCATTTATCCAGAAAGTTAATTTTAAACACAGGTTTATAAAATAAATTGGAATCCGATAAGTGGTTTTGGAAATTACTCAGCTTGCAAACTTTTCCTCTTTACAATATTAGTATAGATATGAATGATTCCAGCTAGAGGTGCGAGGAGAATTATGCCGACGACGCTTCCGAGAGTAATCGCGCATTCAGTGGATCGCCAGAGGCCAGCAGGTGAAGTATCAGAACATAATCTTAACTTGTCTTTTAGTCCGTTTATATTGCGTGTTTTAGGTGAGTGAGAAGTGTTACCAGTGTTTAGAATAGTCATAAATGTCTAAACATTGAGTCGTTCCTCCACTCGCATTTTAATGGCCTTGGCTACAATAATGAGCCCATGCTATTCAAACTTCACCGGACTCGTTGCGTAGTTCAGCTAGTATGGAATGTCGCCGACCTGCTAAGTCGGTTCGATACGCCTAACTAAACGTTACAACGGATATTGCTTATTACATAGACGATTACATCATGTTCGACTGCAGTATGCTGTCAAATGTGTGATTAGAAACTGTGGAATGGCTGAAAGTTGTCTGGACAGGAAGCGAGGCGGAAATGTTGCCAAGTGACCAACGTTTGGAGGATGTTCTGTCATAAAACAGCAGTTTACAACACCGACTATTAAAAGGTTTACAACAGTTGCAGCAAGCTCAATTTCAACGCACAGCGAGTAAATTTGTTTTTGCTGCATGTTTTTCTTCGTTGAGAGAGTTTCAATGAGCCCAAATCCGACGGCTTTGTCTGGTATAGTTTAGGAGTTGCCATGGCCACCTTCGGTCTCCATCACCAGATCAGCTCGGTGTTGCCATAATATTGCGTTGTCACCGATTTACATAAGAATTCCAAACTTCAGCTCAATCGGACACCGGTAAGTGGCTGAAAAATGGTTTGCCAATTTTAAAAGACAGCTACTATACGTGCGTTGCCTTAAAAAAAAAAAGTGCCAGTATAATAAAAGCTTGTAAATAGTTCTGTAATGGGCATCCATTACAACACTTCCACATTAGGATTTAGAGTTGTGTTGAAGCTTAAAGTACTCCCTCGCCGGTAACTTGAATAGCTGCAGGAATAAACTGTCGCTTCATTTCACAGCCTTAGCCAGTTACGAGAGAACGGCGGCAAAATGAGTCTTGATTACATGGCATTAAAATTCGTGGCACGGCCGCCGGGAGCCACTTTTGGTATGCCGTTCGTATGTTAGGTAAATACACGTATAAGTCGAACAATGGTAGGCGTCGTCCGGCATGCGACATCTGTCGAGCTTTTTAACTAGCTTGCTCACACGCAACGATACAAAAAATGTGTGGCCCAGAATCGAAATAGACTGCAGTTACGAGAAAGCAGTACTAGACACATTATAAGACATACCACACGCGTTTCTGATCGACATGAATTCCCCTTTATAAAACTAGCGGAGCAAGAGATTCCAATCATGTTCGCTGTATAGACATCAATCATCATCAAAGAGCGAACGCAGCGTATTGTCTAGCCACGAAACTTACTAAGGCAACCATTTGGGTGTGGATACCTGGTTAACTTGGCGCGAGGGAGTGGAGAGGGTTACTGTGTATATACGTGTAACGTAACGTTAGAGCGACCTCGAAGGGGGTGGAATCAAAACATCATTATGGAAAAGAGAATTAAGCTGCAAAGCCGGGGATTCGAAGTGAAACCTGAATCGATCCCGCTCGCAAACGTCGGCTGAATACAACCCTTATCTGAATGCTAAACATAGAACTGATAAACCTGTATATTTGGATTTTACTAAATTTACACCACGCTTCACAATTCAAGATCACAAGAAATCTTGTTAGCGTTCAAAAAACTATTCACGAGTTCCGATTGAATCCGAAAGTTATTCGTCAATGGAGAATGCTGAAAAAAAATGAATAGAGCTCTTTTTGTCCGCATCAAATTAAAGCTAGGCATTACCTTCGGAAGAAAGTGAAGGTGTCATTCAGTTGCGTAATAGCCATTCTGAGAATGACTGGATGCAGACAATGTAATCAACGTTCTTAGGAAACTCATATAGGAGGCGGCTAATATAAATGAATGGTCGCTATTTATGCTACCACAGACAATTCCCACGAAACGAAGCTATACCGGCGTATAAAGTCAAAAACCAACATGCTCTTTGCAGAAAAGATGACATAGGCCCTTTAGGCGCAGGAGGGCTCAATAGTTTGCAGTGTCGGCCGACATTCCCTCTTCCTACGGAATCTGGGTCTAGAGAGAATTACGCAAGAATCTCGACATCTCAGTTGAGGATGCGTGAAACGACACTTTCTCGCGAGATTTTTTAAGTAAACAGTATAATTGTTTGGACGGGAGCCATACGACGGGAAAGACAGCGTATTAGCTACTCTTTTTCTCTTGATGAGCTTATATTTAAGTTTTTTTCTGGTAGGTATTCAACTGCATATTAACAACAGAAAATTACTTGTTTCTTCAAGTCTAGAAAGGTTCATTCAGGCATTAAAACCTGTAGTTGAAAATCTTTTGAAGACTCAAAACAGACATGATGTATGTTCATTATACCCTTTTCACGAAACAAATTATTTAATTAGATATTTTTGTTTCGTGTTATTTTTAACGAGGAAGTTACCCCGATCATTTTATAAACGATATGATACAGAGACAGAAGATAATGGAAAAATAAACCATCTTTGTCTGAATCCTGTCGGGGGCTACAGACGAAGATGGTTTATTTTTCCATTATATTCTGTCTCTGTATCATATCGTTTATGATGTATAGTTATTAAAGAAACAGTAAGGCGATTTGATCTACAATTGCCTGTCGTGCGACATGGACCTAACTATCGAGAATTTTCTAATAAGTTACACCCATTCGTGTAAGCAGGGCGGAGTAGGTATTTTACAGTCGACTAGACGCGATTACTCTCAGTCTCGGTGCTTTTATAAACGCATTAGGGAGTTTCTATTCCAATGGAATGACGATGACAAACAAGCATTGTTATCGGCCAGATCTCGGACTACGGAGAAACCTTGATCTTGACCGTGTAAAATTCACATTTTATACGAGTTGGATCGATGCCAATCTTTGTATGCCGTATTATAGGTATTTGTAATGTTTGATTCATTCTTCCTGTACGTAAATTACACGCCTGATTTGTTTATGTTACTTAGCTGTAACAAACACTGACAGGCTATTGATAAACAAAGCATTCCTCGTATATTTAAGACCGAGATTTTATTGACAAACTGTGAAATAAAACACTCAACTCTTGATGGCGAATTAGCGCTAATAATCATATCTGCCTATTAATTTGCAGCAGGTTGATTATTACGATATTTATATTTTATTATACTATGGAAAGACATGACGACTCTATGCCACCAACTACTATTCCTAACCTAGATTAAGACAGCTCATGCTGTCAAATGCAGAAACCTGTTCGGCGAATGCAGACCCGTTTTCGACATTTGTCAAACGGCTTCGCCAACTGTGAGCTAATTTTAGCCCTCATTGTATTGAAGGTACAGATGTAGAAATGCAAGGTTGGACACCCGGTACACAGGTGTGTATAGCTTTTAAAAACACATTGGATCCTTAAATAACTGCAGCGTATAAATTGTCTGAGTGATCCTAGAATTTATTATGATGGTCTTGTTTGACGAGTGACAACGATTTATTTATTTTAACTGTATTGCACAGCAACAAGTCACAAATACAAAAGGCGATCTTAATGTCATAACATAACTGCCATAAGGCATTTACCACCAGTCAACCTTTAGGGCAAACAGAAAATAATCATAGCTAGTGCGGAAAAACAATCATAGTTCATGCTGATGCATGAAATAAGGTATGCTATATTAATAATTCCAATTAATTTAATACGAGTGTAGACTGTAGACTCACAATTTATTATCACTTCAAAGGAAAGAAGGCATAAAATATGCCTAGTGACGAAAATCCCATTCAGATTTCTAAAAGAATTACGAAGCTACAACCGTTTGAATGTTGCTTGGTACGAGGGCTGCCTTTTAAGTTCTGTCGTTTGCAAACCTCCCGTGATTGCATAAAAAAGAACTAGTGTCACGTTAAAATATTTGAATTTAGAATTCGAAAACAAAAGAATGACTCGAAATCGGCCCAACCGTTTTAGTACAGCGTTCTTTCAAAGTTGACAAGTCAGTTGTGAAAATGGAAATTTCGAAGGAAAATTTACGTGCGATAATTTTTTACAACTTCAAAAGGGGCTTAACGCGACTTCAGTGCTTCGAAGAGTTGACTACGGTTTTCAATGATAAAGCACCATGCCTTCGGACTGTGGAACGCTGGTATTTAGAATTTCAACGTGGTTGCTCTAGTCTTGGTGATAGACAGCGTGAAGGTCGACCAAAAACAGCCGTAACCCAGGAGAACATTGATGCTGTACGGCAACTGATCATCGAAGATCGCCATGCGACATACCGTGAGATAGAAGCTTCCTTAAGTATTTCAGGGACCAGTGTTCACAGTATTTTGCATGATCACTTAGGCGTAAAAAAGTTGATCTCACGCTGGATACCACATTTACTTAGTGAAGACCAAAAAACGGCTCGCGTTCGATGGTGTCGCAAAACTCTGCGGCAATTCAACCGAGGAAACTCGAAACATGTTTACGACATTATCAGTGGTGACGAATCTTGGATATATGCCTACGATCCCGATTCTAAACAGCAGTCGACTGTTTGGGTGTTCCAAGATGAGCCAAAACCGACCAAAGTAATACGCTCACGGAGCACTTCGAAAAAAATGGTCGCCACGTTTGTGGCGAAAAGTGGCCACGTTGCCACCATCGTGCTCGAGGATCGTAAAACGGTTAATGCTGACTGGTATACCACTGTCTGTTTACCAGAAGTCATCGGCGAGTTTCGAAAAAATAACCCAAGACGTCGTATAAGACTGCACCACGATAATGCGAGCTCGCACACCGCCCGGCAAACTATTGCGTTTTTAAAAGAGCAAAACTTCGAAATTCTGGAACACCCGCCGTACAGTCCAGACTTAAGCCCTAACGATTTTTTTACTTTTCCAAAAATCAAGCAACGACTTCGTGGTCAACGGTACCAGACGCCTGAAGAAGCGGTTGAGTCATACAAAACGGCCATTTTGGAGACCCCGACTTCGGACTGGAATAAGTGTTTCGAAAACTGGTTCGATCGAATGAAAAAGTGTATTACATATCACGGTGATTACTTTGAAAAACAATAAATACCATTTAACACTTAAATTGTCTTTAGTTTTTCCAAACGACACAACTTAAAAGGCAGCCCTCGTATAGAGAGAAAACGCTCGCAGATAGTGACATCACTATCTGCGAGGGTCATAGTAAATGACATATGAAGGTGCCTTTTGCGGAAAAGGGACAGAACATACCTCCCGTTAAAACTTTGGACACTTAAGTATAATTGCTTTTTGCTATTGCTTTCCTTTTTTCTCCATTTGACTACATTTTTAATCCTTTTTTGAGAAAATACAGCATTATTGTTTAAGTATTTTTACGTCACACCCGGCCATAATGCGAGTTTTACCGCACGCTGCGCGTTGTGGCCAGGTGAAGACGTAAAATTGTGTACTCACCACGGGCGGTAATTAGTAAAGCCCCAGATCGCAGGTGTTTGTGGCCCGAACCGAAGGAGATTTTCCATTCACGAATTCACGTACGTAATGTACTATATTAAGTGTCCACGACCCTATTGTAATATAATGATAACCGCCAGTTGCTCTCAAATTTAATTTTGTCCCTTAGATAAAGTATATGTATTACGGTAATTAGCTTAACACATTCAGTGCCCAGAATCGCTACGCGCTACGCTCGTAGCCGATCCCGTGGTTTTCCTCGTATGTATCGGAAAGCGACTACGACGGTCTGACGCATATGTGTCGTCATGGGCCCTGAATGGGTTAAGTTGTGTCAGTTTCTAAATGACGCTTCCTTTTCGGGCTTTTCTCGGCATGTCTTTCCATAAAAAGCTATAAACTGCAAAATGAAACATATGTACCCCTTAATTTGTGCAAGTTTTTCTACGAAACCGAGTCGCTGGCGATTGAAGTTGGAGCAATGAGCCTATTCAAACATTCCACATTGACCATTTAATTACCACGAAGACGAACGATGCAGTTGGTTTATTTAACATCTTGTTTTCGATCTTCGGATTGACAACTGTAAACTGTAATTAACAGCTTCCACTAAAAAAATCTTTAATAAAAAATCTTTAAATCTTTAAAAAACTTTTTTTCCAAGGAATTGACAACTGTAAACTGTAATTAACAGCTTCCACTAAAAAAATCTTTAATAAAAAATCTTTAAATCTTTAAAAAACTTTTTTTCCAAGGAATTGACAACTGTAAACTGTAATTAACAGCTTCCACTAAAAAAATCTTTAATAAAAAATCTTTAAATCTTTAAAAAACTTTTTTTCCAAGGAATGAAATAGTTCGACGTTAGAGTTAACAGCAGACCAAGATTCTGTCAAAAAAATAATTTTTGGTACAAGCCTTTATTGCCAACTGTACTTTTCTGTATACCGTCATCAACTACTCGTTGAGACGATTCTCACGAGCTCAAACTCAACGGGGTTACATCTGTTAAGTCCTGAATTCCCATGGCCACCTTCTGTCTCCAACATCAGTTCAGCTCGATGGTACCATGATATTGAACGGTCATCCAAAACCCAAAATTTCAGCTCAATCGGTTGAAGATAACTGCTTCAAAATTTAGTTGCAAGATTCCACCCGAACAAACATAGTTAATACATGCATACATTGCAAGTTAAATAAAAGCTTATAATAAGAACTTGTGCGATAAAAATTAACTACCCTTATTAGCCATACGGCTAATTTCAGTCACACAACGAAACACTTTCATTCAATTTATAATTGAGATATAATTAAGACGACTAGCTTTCGTAAAACTAGGGCCTACGCCAAATCGGACCCCGGGCTCGTTTAGGGCAACGGGAAAAACGCTGGCTTAATAAATTAAGATGGTTAACATTTTAGTCTCCACTCTCCACCCAAATGTTTTATCTGAGTATAATTACTACTTTATAATTTCTATCGACATGTACAGTCAGCGTCATATAGTTAGAAGCAGCCAAGGTAGCCAAATATTTCGGTACACGTCTTTATTACTACAGGAATAAGGGTGTGTTACGATATATTTGGCTACTCTGGCTGCTACTAACTATATGACGCTGACTGTACCTCTAAATAATAAACAAAAAAATATAGCTTAAAACACAAACTAAATATGTACGTATTGCCTCACGTTTATAAATTTGCGAGACTAATTCTACGCTCGAATATTCCATTGACAAAGCCGTCACAGGTGAATGAAGAGAGTGGCCCATTCATGCGCTCAATGCTGTTTCACGATACATCTACTACAACCAGTATTGGAACATGGGCGAATAATCGCCATATATACTCGGACCCGGACTGGGTTGAGACTCCAGGCAAAATACGGTTTTGAAAAACATTAATTTATAATAGCGTTTTTTTTGTTGATTTCGTTTGAAAATGTTATTCTAAGATGATTTAGTCAAGAATCCGACAAACTTTCCACCCGGAAGTAATTATGTAGATTTAAATGAAGCATGCATTATCTTTTTTTGTACGATTTATCTTGAATATTATAGAGCAAATGTAAATGAACCAAACAAAAGACAAAAACATTTATTAATATTTTTAATGACTTTTCAGAAGCCAGTTAACTTATCATTTTTTCGATGTTTGAAATTTTGTCGGATTTTGTCGCTGGGTAACTATTTAATTGATAATATATCCGTTACACATACAAAATAAGCTATTATAAATTATTTCCAAAATTGTCATTTTTCCATACAAGTTGTCAGTTCATTGCCTGGACAGGCGGTCCCGCGGTGAGGCGAGCTATGGATTGCATTAAAATTGCACATCATCATCATCCTCCTAATAGTGTTATTCCTGGTCGTGCCCTAAAGGAGCCCGGGATCCGCTTAGACACCTAATCCCAAGATTTGGCATAGGCACTAGGCACTAGGCACTAGGTAAACGAAAGGGACTGCCATCTGACCTTCCAACCCAGAGGGAAAACTATACGTTACTGGAATGAAATAGACAGGTTTACTCACTGCATTAAAATGGCATACATCTTGAGAATTTCCATCTATAGCCTATGGCACGGCTTGTATTGTATGTGTGCTAGACTAAGATATTTGTATGAAACGAATATACGGGTAATAATATTTTTACTGTGAGACTAGTTGCAATTTCGTATGATGCGATAAATCATAGAGCTGTTGCAATGTATGCCTTCCGGAACTTAATTTCCCTTTTCGCAATCTACCGAACACTTTGAAAAGGTGACATGAACCAACATGGCTCCATGCTGCTAAAACCAGCTGCGAAAAACAAATAAGTAAAATTGACAATTTGATTGATATACGGTACAAAACAATCAAAAATATTATTGAGTACTTTTTTCTTTGCACTTTCATAATTTAGTTACTGATGAGAAGAACGAAGCAATACGTCGGAGCGAGATGCTCAACGCCCTTCTCAATTCCAAGTATTGCTGCGTCCTTGTCATCAGTCATCCTCCTGGCGTTATTCCCGGTTGTGCCCTAAAGAAGCCCGGGATCCGGTTTGACACCTACTCCCAAGATTTGGCATAGACACTAGTTTTACGAAAGCGATTGCTATCCGACCTTCCAATCCAGAGAAAACTCGACCTTATTGGAATTAGACCGGTTTCCCCATGGATATCACGATGTTTGCCTTCACCCAAAAGCTAACGGTAAATATCCCGTACATAAGTTCCGAAAAACTCATTTGTAAATGAATGTAATGTAATGGCACTTTTACAAGTCAAAATTCAACCAGCGTTTCTGAAAAAGACGACTACTGTCAAGAAGAAACGCCGAAATAAACTCAACAGTCAGTAATTTTTTGCCAAAAAAAGCTTATTACAATGATAGTCCTTAACCTACTTAAAATAAGCCGGGTAATAATAAGGTACGAGAGTCGGAATTCGTACATACGACCGCCGCTTGAGAGCCGCCTGCCTGAACCACTAGGCTACATAGTAGCTCATCATTATATACTTAGTGAAACAACTTGTGCCACGGGCCAGGTTAAAAATCAATCATAAGATTATGTCAATGCCACGTAATCTTTGACTTTTCTCACTTCGTCTATCACTAGATAAGAATAGCAAATTAAACTCATTAGAACTGCAGAAGTTACTTAAGTTTTAAAAACGTGTTCATCATCATCCTAGCGTTTTGCCCGGAGTCCTTAAAAAAGTGTTATTTACTTTAAATTAAACTTAATGGAGGTATGCTAATGAGTCATCCGTATTCGTGCAATAAAAACCGGCCAAGTGCGAGTCGGACTCGCGCACGAAGGGTTCCGTACCATTATATATAATAATAAGTTACAATAGAATTTGTACGAAACTATTACTTCTTGAAGTACATTTTATAAGTTGGTCGACTATTACTCGTAAACGTGTAAAGCCTACTTAGCTGTGATAGTTTTCCTTTTAACTTCGTTATATGTACTACTACCATGAATTTTTTCACATATCCCAAAACAACCATTTAGCTAGCAGGGGGTGGGGACACTGGAGTCTAACAAAAATTAGCACTTTAAGGCTTAATATTTCACAAACGGATCGTTTAATCGAAAAATTGTTTTCACAAACCCCCAATATTTTTAAAAGACCTATCCAACGACACCCCACACTATGGGGTAGACGACAATAAAAAAAATCATCCCCACTTTACATGTAGGGGAGGTACCCTAAAAAAATGTTTTTCAAGATTTTATTTTACCACTTTGTCGGCATGACTAATATGTATATTCATGCCAAGTTACAGCTTTCTAGTACCAAGAGCCTCTGAGCTAAGCTGCGGACGGACGGACGGACGGACGGACGGACATAGCGAAACTATAAGGGTTCCGTTTTTGCCATTCTGGCTCCGGAACCCTAAAAAGGACTAGATTTAATGGAATTCGTCTCGAAATAGCTCACACAGGTACGGGATCGCTGACAGTAATCTAGACATCTCTCTATTTATTTAACATTAGCTTCTGCCCGCGCCTCCGTCCGCGTGGAAATCGTTTATATCGCAGCTCCATACAAACTTCAACCCCCCATTTCATCCCCTTAGGGGGTGATTTCCAGGATGAAAACTATCCTATGTCCTTCCCCGGGTTTCAAACTATCTCCATACCAAATTTCATCGCAATCGGTTCAGCGGTTTAAGCGTGAAGAGGTAACAGACAGACAGACAGACACACTTTCGCATTTATAATATTAGTATGGAAGTATGGATATGGATATGGATTAGAATTTTAAAGGACAAAATCGTCTACGTTTCTTCGGTTATCTAAGATTTTACTGTGAGTATATAGTGTCCCACTGCTGGGCAAAATCAAAGATAACTAATGTACTTCATCATCATGATCATCATATCAGTCGAAAGACGTCCACTGCTGGACATAGCCCCCCCCCCCCCCCAGTGCCACAATGTCCGGTCCAGCGCCACCCGCATCCAACCGACTCCCGCGACCTTTACCAGGTCATCAGTCCACCTAAAATAATGGACTTGGTTTTACTAATAAAACCATTCATTACTTTTCAAACGTTACACTGCTATATTTTAACGTTTCAAGATTGTTTTTCTAGAAATAGCATGACGATTTTTCTAATCTTATATGGAATCCTTACTAATATTATAAATGCGAAAGTGTGTGTGTGTGTTTGTTTGTTTGTCCTTCTTTCACGTCGCAACGGAGCGTCGTATTGTTGTGATTTTTTGTATGGAGATAGTTTAGAAGCTGGAGAGTGACATAGGCTACTTTTTCCAGCGGGAAAACATCTAATTCCCACGGGAAAATTCAATATGTTACGTTTTCCTATAGCCACGCGGGCGAAGCCGCGGGCATCAGCTAGTAAGATAAGTATTCATGTGCGAGGTACTCGATCAATACACGTGTAATATCGAGTACCTCAAAACTTTTTAACAATTCGAAAATGTATATCGTACAATTCGAGCTGAAAACTAGTGGCATTCTGATATTGCCCGCAAATATAATCTTAGCTCGCACCTAACCACACCACAAACATGCAACCTTTAAGATCGTAACTATCGAAACAACGAAGGTAATTAGTCTGGATCAGAAGGCAATTCCTATCCATTCGTCATGTAAAGGCTGCATGAAAGCAACCGCAGAGAGGCCGGTTATTACTTTCTCTGGACTCCATCAAATAACACCACACGATGTTTATTACCCGCGCTGGCCTATCAGCAGACGTAAGTACAGACTACAGCATCTGAAAGCAATGCTTGTTAGCTACTTAAAATGGATTTTATAACACGAAAGTACTATTGTAAAATGATATTAACTAACAACGTTCGGCTAACAGCGCTTTTAGCGCTAGACGTTATTCAGTTTCCAAAACAAACAAATTATAGACTACTGAGAAAGTATAGAAAAACATAGTGAGTAACTGGGCTGTATCAAAATTGTCATTTATTCACTGTCAGTGAGAACACTGTTAAAAAATGTGGGCTATTTTCATATTCGTCCAACCGTTTAGTCAATTGTTCTCGCACCCAATTTGTTTATCGTAAAAAGAGGGAAATACTTCGGAAGCTGGCAGCGAAATTAATTGATTGCAAACAATTTCCGAGGTGGTCGCGTGGGCATATGTTAAAAAAGTATGACGTGATATGGGAAATTGAACTCTAAAGTTGTAGAGTTTAAAGCCATAATAAACAAATCAAAATACACATTCATACGATGTAAAAGACGCATGTACGTCTCTTTATAATTGCACGGCAGCAGATGGCACTTGACAAGGATGTCAATATGTCATCAATGAAAATAGTCGTTCGTTTGCTGTATGGGTAGAAACCGATTAACTTTTTGCATATTATATAAAAACTCCTTTGTTTGACACTCTTGTGTTAGTTAATTGACTCAAGTTTGAATCATTGAATTTAATCCACGAGTATTGAACTGAAACCGTATTGCTAAGCAACTTTATTAAATGCGTTCTAAACGAAATCCCACAATGATATTGCAATTATTCATATTAAGATAGACAGTGCATAAATTACAAAGAAATGCTTTCTCGGTATCTCATAAAAGTCATAAACAGCGTCCGTAACATAAATCAACCACATGGTAAGTGTTATTAATAAAAATATTTGAAAGTCTTTGGCACGTTGTCGAAACGGCATCAAAGGCTTCTGATTAGAAATGGATCGTTTAATTCATTCAAATGGCTTCGGTATTACGCAAGCTACATTGTTTGGGGCTGTTAGGTACATCAGCTGATCCATATCTTTAATAGCATTTAGCTGGATTCAGCGAGAAGCTTAAAATATCGGCAGTTTGCTTAGTCAACCATCTGGTCGTAATGATAATAGATTACGAAAAGTTGGATAGTAGCATAAATTATATTATCCTCAACGTTATTAATATCCTTTAGATAATATCCGTACACGGTGGGAATAAGTTGACAACGCGAGATATAACATAGAAGAAATTAGAATTTTATGTATTCTATTCTATCTAAGTTCACTTCCAGTTTTCATCTCGACCAACTCAACAACTCAACTTATGTAAGTAGCATGTACGGAAATTATCCATTTTATACTAATCGAGATGCTTCCCAGATTTGCATTGTGAAGTTAAAAGGCAACCAAGGCTTTACAAATCAAAAACACATCAAACAATCAGCACAACTCTAACTATAAAGGCTTTATGGACGTCTGTCTCCGACGTCTATACGACTGTTTGGACCCTCACAGAACTGGAGATGCGGTGAATTTAACACGAACAACCTTCCAGCGAGGTGAGCGAGGTGATGCCCAAGATTCGTTGCAAAACTATAGATGCCTACGTGCTACAAGAGTAACAAGGCCCGTGCCTTATAGGACGCTCGTGGGAGGAAGCGTGTGCCGACAAAATGAGACAATAAAACACTGTTGAAACACGAATAGCCAAAATAAGGACCGACGTTTTTACTCGGAGATCGAAAATAAACTAACGCTGATGACCGCAGGTTTAAAAGGAGCGCGTAAAACGCAACGTAATATCTAAGTAACAAAATTAAAATGTAGACAGCGAACATTCGACTTTCATTTCGTATTTTCTTCACAATTATTTAGATTCATAAGTTACACTACAGACTCTCGCTAAAAACATTAAAATGACGAAATTACTTAAGTTCGTCATTGAGATGAAGTTATCCTTCAATTCTCTAACAGATTACATATAAATTCAACGATTAAACCTGTTGTCGTCCCACTACCGAGCTTATGTTTATCAAACGAGCATTCCTATACTACGACACACCGTGGTTTGACCGCTTTTGGACGAGGAATTTACCAATCGAGATATTTTAAGACTTATAACTGAAGTAACGGATAAAATTACCATTATTATTAGTCGTTACTCGGCAATCTCGGCGACGCGTTGCGAAAGTGAAACATCGATTTAACGGCATATTCAAATTGGGATTGTTTTAATAAAAAAGCTAGCCGGTGGGAAAGGAAACTGGGCTGAACAATCGGTCTGAATTCTCCATTCCGATGGCACACTATTACCACCACGCCATTAGACCACCACTTCTGCCATTCAGTGGAAAAGGGGGGAACTGTATGTGAAACCCATACTATTAGCCCCCTTTCCAGTTGAAAAGTACATTTTCTCTACGCACTGTCGACTTCAGATACCAGATAATTTTCTGGCCGCTATCGCTACCTCAACTACAATAAGACATTACTGTTTAAGTATCAATCGTGCTGTATGTACTTACGCGTACGGAATCGCTCCCATTGAACACACAAATCAGAGGCGACAACCGATTGAAGGACAAAACGGTTAGCCTGAAGAGATACTTCAAATACTTGGCTACCATAGTGAAATACGGAAGGTGCTTTCGACAGCACGTATCGCTGAGCAAATGGAACATAAGTTTCGATTTAATTTGCGGTGTAAGTTATACGGCCTGCATTAATTTATAGGAGGGTAAAAAGCGAGTAAGCACTGGCGAGATCTAGGCCGGTAACCACGTGCTCCTTTCCAGCGACGGTTAACGAGGCGTGATCCAAGACACAGCCACGGTCGGCGGGCACAACCTTGGCCATCCCGTCTATCCCGGCATGACATCACCACCGAATACACCCATGTGCCCGGCCAAGGCCACAATTTCGATCGATGCTAATAGAGCTGAATATTAAAAAGGAAAGTCCGGTTAACGACCTCCATGGTGTCGCAACTGGCCGAATTGGATTCATTCGGATTTACAAGCTCCGACAACTGGGCCATTCTTGTAGCCATGTCCAAGTCAGGGGTAGCGTAAGTCATTTTACGAGTCACCGAACATGTTCCACTAAGTTCGCGTAACTTGTGGCAATTTCCTATTGAAACTTTCTAAAGCTCTCGCGTCCGAAGATAGCGATAGAATTTTATTGTCCGCCGCTCCGATAGCAATCAGTACATTACTTGAGCATTATTTGCGTCGCGTTATCTCAACGCTGCAGTTATCGAGCATATAAATCGCCGATTGCGGACACACCTCAACGTGTCGCACGTTATCGGGGCTTACCGAGACGGCGATAGAGGCGCCAGGGACGACGGAAGCCATCTCCTGGCCTTCGGGGGCGCTGAAGAAGCGGCGGAGGGTGCCGTATCCTGAGGCTGAGGCGACCATGGCCACCATAGTTCACAGTTCACACACTCACAACCGTGGCATCACTCGCGTCGCGCGCGCACGTCGCTCGCGCGTCTCGGTTCTACTGCCTGCCGGCAGACCTCCCCCCACCGCTAAGACGCTCCAATAGTTTGTTTAGCGACAAACTTAGATAACTGCGCCTATAATTTGTACTTCCGATGCGTTTAGCAACATCCTTAGAAATATGCTAGTTTTAGAGGCAGCCTTCACGCTATTCCTAATTATAGTGGGAGTAGCTGGATTTTTAATAATAAAAGGCTTTCATGGAAATGTCATCAGAGAAATCAATCAAATCCAAACAGGTATAATTGAAGGACTTTGAGTGAATAAATTGAAATAAGGCTTATTCAATTACTAGGTTAACTATGAACAATGTTATTAACCTTATCGCATAACTACTTAGTTGGTGGAAGATTTTACTTCATTTTATATGTCACGGTAAAGGCTGTGTTTCAAGAAAATAATAAAGTAATGTAGCAATAACTTACAATTCATAAATTCAATATCCACCATCAGAATTTTAGTGCTTTATGTGTATTATTCAATCCATCTTTTGTATTAAAATTAATGTGTTGAAGGAATGGTCAAAACAAAAATCCATGAGAAAAGATTAGAATGATTTTAATATCTTTCTTTCAGCACACATTAAGATGATGTATTATTACCGCTATAGCAGATACAAATAGAATAATGATAAGATAAAATGAAAATGCAGATTAATACTATAATACACTGAAGAATGACTTTATTACAGTATAAATATTTGCAGACCTATTCAGATACCTACGGTGACTCCTCAGAGCAGCAATCTCCCACCCACCTAGTTTTACTAAAACTGGCCCAAATGTCAAAGCTATTTGGAGCTATACAATAAGTTTATCAAGTGATCCTTCAAATCCTACTAGGATTACAAATGCGAAAGTTTGGATCACGCTGAAATTGCTCAACCGATTTGGGTGAAATTTTACACCACCATAGATTAAAATATAGGATGGTTTTTACCCTGGTTCCACGCAGATGAAGGTGTGGGTGGGGTGGTAGAAATATTAAAAAGATATGGGCCGGAGGTTGCTCTAGTAATGAATCATATGTGCCATTTGTAGGCAAAGGCGCAAGGTATGTTTGTGAGTAAGCTCCTAATGCCATAAGGATTCAAATAGACAATTATTTTTACGGACTTGAATAGTACTCGGAAGGTGCACGAATTATGCACTCAACAGCAAGCACTAGTATACTTTAAATTGGTGCATCTTTCTGAACCCTACACGGATTGTAATTAAGTGAGAATAAATTACGCAAAAATCAAAATCAAGATTTACTGTTTGAGCATAAACTTAAATTCATACTTTAATGACTATGGCAAAGATCACTTTATGCTTAACTACATGTTAGCAAAGTTACAGTCCAGTGGTTAAAAAGTCACCGCTTGTGAAAAGTAATGCAAGGAAAGCGGCCAGCCCAATGACGAGCAATTAACATTTGAAATAAACAGGTTTTACTTTAAGTATGCATAAACAATATAAGGCTTAAGGTCATCAACTTTGTACTTTAAGCAAACCCACGGTGAAAATTGACTAATTCATGAATTATCACTGTGTCATGTCATGTCGGATGAAAGTTATGATGTAAGACATTAAAACTGTAAGATAGATATAGTGTTTCATTAATGAATGTTAACATTATAAAAACGAATTTACAAAATAGCTTCATATTTAACATTGATATTTGAATACTTGAATTACACTGATGCATTTAATTTATTTGTTAGTAAGATTGTGCAGTTAGGTATCTTATGGCTAATACAAAAAACAATTGGATATGTCAATAAACTTGAAATTTAAATGCCACATTAGCATAAAATAATATGGTTTCATTTCATTAGAGCAGTGAAATGTGCACAACTCTAATGTAAAAGCTCACTAATTAAATTTCTCAACATGTTCTCATTATAAAAAGGTCAAGAACAAAAGGGGCATGTCATAAAAGCATCTAGACTGACACATAAGGAACATAACAATGTTCCATGGCTATAATTTATTCATCAGGAGTGTGGGCAGCTCAGTTCGCCCACAGACAAACCTTGGTTTGTTTTATTAGATTTATAAGGATACATGGTCACTTTGGCACTCATTTCTAACTAACATTCAATTCAAGATCAAATTCGTAATTTCATGAATATATAGGAATGCAGATCCTCAAGAATGCTGCCTTGGTAAAAACATCAAGATGTATTTAGCATTCCTCGACTGATGAACTGATAATGAGCATTGATAAAGACATGCTAGCACGAGCACAAGTACCAAGGCAACATGAACACGGCTGAGTGAAAACTGTTAACAACCGGCAATTACAACCGCAGCGCTCACCTGTTTTGTGTCCACCGAATCCGTAGCCTCCATGTTGGCATGTGTTCGCTCCTGCCTCTCCATGACTTCGAAAACATCAGAATTGCTTAAACCATTTGCTAACCACTATAAATGCACTCGATATGAATATAAACATAACAATCGCGATGGACTCTATTTTTTTTACGAAACAATGTCAATGATCAGACAGCTCACGTTAGACACTTCAGGTCCACTACACTGAAGAAAAAAACATTACGGTCGCGTAATCACGAAATTACACACATTCTGCTTATTTCAGTGAAGAAACAGAGAACTTGTAGTGGATTTTTTCGCTAAAATATCAAAAACACTGTTCATCACCATCTTAAAATTTCACACATTCCGTCATCGAGGCCGACTGACTGGTCGCTGCCCTAAGCAGCATTTCAGTTGACGCAAATTATGATTTTGTATCGTACTATCCAACCCGTGTATTTATTGCTGAAGCTGAAGTTATGCTTCAATGCAAATAATTCAATAACTAAACATATGTTCATTTGTTTATGAAAACGGTAAACAGTTTCTAAAAACTATCGACAAATACATGTTTTATTCTGTTATTTTAGTTTTCATCAAAGCGTGAAACGGAACAATCGACAATCCGTTTTAGTACTTTTAGTAGCGCCATCTTGTATTTTATTTTTGAACCTATGGAAAATATAAAGAACAGCGTTGCCAGATGGGTACGCAATAGTACGCACGGCGTACTATTTTATGGTATTGCGTACTCGCGTACTCATCCGTCAATTTGCGTACTTTTTTATATTTTAGCACCTGACAGCCTAGCTGTTACTTCACTTGACAGAAAATATATTTTTTAGGTTTTCATATCAATATTACTTAGGAACGCACCCAAAAAATTTTAACTACTACTACTTCTATGGATTATCTGTGGCTGTCGCACTAACAAGTAAGTGACACTGACAATGGCCAAGCTAGTTTACAAATTCAATTCAAAGCAAGGCTCTTAGAATAGTTACGGGATCCATGAAATCTTCGCCTATTAGGGCTCTCCAAGCAGCGTTGCCAGATGGGTACGCAATAGTACGCACGGCGTACTATTTTATGGTATTGCGTACTCGCGTACTCATCCGTCAATTTGCGTACTTTTTTATATTTTAGCACCTGACAGCCTAGCTGTTACTTCACTTGACAGAAAATATATTTTTTAGGTTTTCATATCAATATTACTTAGGAACGCACCCAAAAAATTTTAACTACTACTACTTCTATGGATTATCTGTGGCTGTCGCACTAACAAGTAAGTGACACTGACAATGGCCAAGCTAGTTTACAAATTCAATTCAAAGCAAGGCTCTTAGAATAGTTACGGGATCCATGAAATCTTCGCCTATTAGGGCTCTCCAAGTGGAATGCGTCGACCCCCCCCCCTCAAGGCACGACGCCAATTCTTGACAGACAGATACTTGTTCAGGAGCGCCCAACTAGAGCACCACCCCATTTTTCCCAAGTTAGATATGTTAAGATACGATAGATAGCGATTCCAAATTTGTTGATTAGCCTAATCAGATTAGATAGCATTGAGCCTACCTTAACAAAACTCCCTAATATGCCTATATACACAATCCCTTTTGCTGCAATCACGTTCCAACCGAAAACAGTGAACATTGGAGTCAATAGGTCCTCTCCTTCGGCTAACGAAAAATTCCTCGAATCCGTTAGAGAAAGATGGCAAGATTGGGACCGTCTCTATACGGACGCCTCTAAGTTCAGGGATGGGCCCATGGGATGTGCCTTCATTCATGACAATCTTAACTGGGTACATAAATTCCAACTGCCCAATATCTGCACTATATTCACTGGGGAGTGTTTTGCTATTTTGAAGGCTGTCAAGTATGTCAAAGAACACAGGCTGGTTAACTGAGTAATTTTTTCGGACAGTCTAAGCTCTATCCAAGCCATTACAAGTAATTAAATTAAATACTGGGCTAAATCACCGTTGGTTTGCCTCATCAAGGAGGCTCTCCTATCCTGCCGTCTCCTTGATCTAGAAGTAATCCTATGCTGGAGCCACAAGGGTATTCATGGGAACGAACTGGCTGATTTTTCTGCCAAGGAAGCAGCAGTGAATGGTAGTAGATCTCTTTTTCAATGTTTTAGCATGGACTTAGACGCGATCTCCTCGTCAAAATTATACTCAACATGGTCGGCTCTATGGGCCGCGGATAATAGGCTCCAGTACTATCATTTGCAAAAGAATATTCCGTCTACTCCCTGGTTTTTTAAAATTAAATTTAAAAAAGTTACCAGTTGCATCATTCGTCTTAGGCTAGGCCATGTGTGTTCCCCTGAATTTCTATAGAAGATTAAAGTGAAAAACAGCGCGGAGTGTCTGTGCGGGCATGGTATTGGTTCAATTGAGCACATTTTTTTCGAGTGTCCTACAACTCAATTCTCCCTCTACAACCTACTAATAAAACTTAAAGTTCAACTCCCCACTAATGTTTAAGCTCTCTTGGCCAGCTTTGAGCCCAAAGTGGCCAAGGCTTTGGCTTATTTTATTGATAAAAATAAAATAAAATTATAACTATTTATTAATAATAAGTATCTTTTAGCCACTATTATTATTCCTATACATATATAGTATTTCTGTATGATTATTTATGTGTATGTTCAGTCCCCAGAGGCGCTACCGCGAAACGAAAACGAACTTCGTTCGTGTATCTCTCTCCCTGTCGCTCGAATGTGCAAGTGCGATAGAGACGGAGATACACGAACGAAGTTCGTTTTCGTTTCGCGGTAGGCCCTCAGGGCAAAATTTTTAGGTGCACTCCACAGATCCGTATTCCGTAAATGCAAATCTCCCCCACTTGACATTGGCAAAGTGCCTAAGAAGCAAAAAGCCACAAATTACGGAAAAAAAAAAAACAATTCAAATGACATTAAGGCACCGATTGTCTATAAATGTTGTATTGCGTACTCAAACTTGAATTTGCGTACTATTTTTAAGAGCTGCGCGTAACGAAACGTAAAACCCATCTGGCAACATTGTCTCCAAGTGGAATGCGTCGACCCCCCCCCCTCAAGGCACGACGCCAATTCTTGACAGACAGATACTTGTTCAGGAGCGCCCAACTAGAGCACCACCCCATTTTTCCCAAGTTAGATATGTTAAGATACGATAGATAGCGATTCCAAATTTGTTGATTAGCCTAATCAGATTAGATAGCATTGAGCCTACCTTAACAAAACTCCCTAATATGCCTATATACACAATCCCTTTTGCTGCAATCACGTTCCAACCGAAAACAGTGAACATTGGAGTCAATAGGTCCTCTCCTTCGGCTAACGAAAAATTCCTCGAATCCGTTAGAGAAAGATGGCAAGATTGGGACCGTCTCTATACGGACGCCTCTAAGTTCAGGGATGGGCCCATGGGATGTGCCTTCATTCATGACAATCTTAACTGGGTACATAAATTCCAACTGCCCAATATCTGCACTATATTCACTGGGGAGTGTTTTGCTATTTTGAAGGCTGTCAAGTATGTCAAAGAACACAGGCTGGTTAACTGAGTAATTTTTTCGGACAGTCTAAGCTCTATCCAAGCCATTACAAGTAATTAAATTAAATACTGGGCTAAATCACCGTTGGTTTGCCTCATCAAGGAGGCTCTCCTATCCTGCCGTCTCCTTGATCTAGAAGTAATCCTATGCTGGAGCCACAAGGGTATTCATGGGAACGAACTGGCTGATTTTTCTGCCAAGGAAGCAGCAGTGAATGGTAGTAGATCTCTTTTTCAATGTTTTAGCATGGACTTAGACGCGATCTCCTCGTCAAAATTATACTCAACATGGTCGGCTCTATGGGCCGCGGATAATAGGCTCCAGTACTATCATTTGCAAAAGAATATTCCGTCTACTCCCTGGTTTTTTAAAATTAAATTTAAAAAAGTTACCAGTTGCATCATTCGTCTTAGGCTAGGCCATGTGTGTTCCCCTGAATTTCTATAGAAGATTAAAGTGAAAAACAGCGCGGAGTGTCTGTGCGGGCATGGTATTGGTTCAATTGAGCACATTTTTTTCGAGTGTCCTACAACTCAATTCTCCCTCTACAACCTACTAATAAAACTTAAAGTTCAACTCCCCACTAATGTTTAAGCTCTCTTGGCCAGCTTTGAGCCCAAAGTGGCCAAGGCTTTGGCTTATTTTATTGATAAAAATAAAATAAAATTATAACTATTTATTAATAATAAGTATCTTTTAGCCACTATTATTATTCCTATACATATATAGTATTTCTGTATGATTATTTATGTGTATGTTCAGTCCCCAGAGGCGCTACCGCGAAACGAAAACGAACTTCGTTCGTGTATCTCTCTCCCTGTCGCTCGAATGTGCAAGTGCGATAGAGACGGAGATACACGAACGAAGTTCGTTTTCGTTTCGCGGTAGGCCCTCAGGGCAAAATTTTTAGGTGCACTCCACAGATCCGTATTCCGTAAATGCAAATCTCCCCCACTTGACATTGGCAAAGTGCCTAAGAAGCAAAAAGCCACAAATTACGGAAAAAAAAAAAACAATTCAAATGACATTAAGGCACCGATTGTCTATAAATGTTGTATTGCGTACTCAAACTTGAATTTGCGTACTATTTTTAAGAGCTGCGCGTAACGAAACGTAAAACCCATCTGGCAACATTGATAAAGAAAGCCGTTTTTCTAAATATTTTGTATAAATAACATACAAGCTTAATACAAATAGCAACCATTTAGAATATAATATTTATCACAGAACTGAATAGAACGCTACACGATGACGTCAATGACGTCATTAATGTCAATTTGCTGTCATGTCAAGTCAAGTCAATAGTCATTCAAGTCAATAGTGTCAACGTCAATAAATTATAATCAAATGAAAATGTGTATATTTATTATGATTTAATTTCAATGACTTAATCATATAAATTCAAATTATGCCTCGTGAAAAATCAACCCATCGCGACAGGAGAAGTTCATCCTACAGCTCCGAATCGTCGTATGAAAGGAAAAAGTCTAAAAGCAAGCACAAGAGACGATCTCGTTCAAGAGATAGATCTGTAACTAGCAGCCATAAGAGCAAGTCTAGTTCCCACAGGCACAGAAGGAGGAGTTATTCTAGAAGCGTGTCTCGCGATCGGTATGAGAGTAGGTCGCGGAGGCGCTCGAGTTCTCGGCCCCGACCGAAGCGCGCGCGGCGGTCGGTGTCGCGCAGCCCGTCCCGCAATCGCGCGAAGCACAGTAAGACCAGCAAGAAGTCCCGCAGGAAGTCACGCTCTCGCTCGACTAGCAGCCACTCTAGTTCTTTTGATATAGGTAATCATTTTGTTGCTTATTTAGAATCAAAGCCAAACACTAGATCGAAGTTCTTCTGTTTCATACAATGTTTATTTCACAGAATTTTCATTTCTGTGAAATAAACATTTCAGATGGTTTTTTAAAGGTCTTGGGCATAGTTCAGGTTAATTTTATAACAGTCCTCAATAAGATAAAGATTTTCGATTCCAACTACATATAGAAAATGTTTACTGGAAAACCTTTAACTTATTGAAAGTTAAAGATTTTTGAGTAAGGTAAACGTCCACTGTTTCGGCATGTTAAGCCTCTTACGAATTAGTATTTTTTTTAAGACAATACAGAACATGATATCGCATTGAATTTTTTTGTGTGATGAACATTGATATCTTGCCTATTATTTAATGCAAGAATTATATAGTATTAGTTTCAATAACTATTTTTTTATAATTTATTTGTAGACCTCGTATTTGAACCCCATTTCGTGATAAAATTTGGCTCTGCTCCTAAGTTTGTGAGTTCTTGGCCCCTGTTTCGGCATAAAGTTTTCGAGTGCCAGGTAGTAAGAGAAACATTTTGTTTGTGAACCCTCATTTGTTATTTGATATTGAACAAGATTATTGAAAAGGTAATTAACATGATTATTGGAAAAATCCAATAGGGGGTCTGGATAAAAATCGGTATTTAAAATCCCGGGACATTTTTTCTTTCTCCAGGATGTTTTTTATGAAATGTAAGGTTAAATAACTTATCCATTAGTACAGGGTCACCTTTTCAAAAATGTGTCTCACATAGGTTACCTATCTACGAGTATATTAACCAAAACTGTTTAACGTAAGATAAATATCTAGGCAAAACCTTTTGGACGTGACATGTAGGTATCTGTAAACGATATTCTGTTTAATAGGGTATAAAGATACCTTTCACTTCTTAAAAAAAAAACCCTTAAAAATAAAGAAAGTCCCGGGGATAGCAAGTCCCGGGATATCTAATGTTAAAAATAATAAATATCTTCAATCATTTTCGTCAATATTCCTTAAACGTATCTACCTAGTTATATATAAGTATGTATTGATTATCTACGATTGATTAGGTAACCTAAGATTAAAATCTAGACAATGTTGTATGGGACACACGACACCCTTTTGAAAGAGCAATTCTATACTGTTTAATAGGGTAGAAAGTAAACTTTCATTTAATAAAAATTATCCCGCAAAAATAAAAGGTTCCCGGAATTTACCCAGGCAACACTATTCCATTATATCGATGCACATGTTACCTCTTCAAGAAGAATATCAAATAACAGACGAGGGTACACATTTGATCTGTGTGTTTGCCTACCACTATAGATTTCTCTGTCACGAACTTGGGGAAAAGTATTAAAAGTAGTAGTCCCTTGTTTCGTGTTACTATTTCTTGGATATTCCCGCAATCAATAATGTACATCACCTTTAAATTATGTTCAATAACCATTAAGTATCCTATATGTAATAAATAAACATAAAAATACATTACAGGAATCGAGCAATAAACAAAATTATGCTGCAAGTAAATATGCGAATTCACCTTCAAATTGTAAATTTAGGTCACGTTCAACCTCGTTTTACGAGAATTCAAGTGAATAAAACATATACCGAATTTAGGTCAATGAAAACGTCATTAAATACAATATCTGTTTTTTAAATTAACATTTACAATTTCTTAAGTATTATTTAAATACCAAAGATACAAGGATGTATAAAGAAAGTCCTTGATTCGGTAGTAACACGAAATAGGAGCCAGACGAAAAATATAATGACCGTTAGTTCGTGAGTCCATTTATTGCAATTTTAAGGGACACCTATACCAAAATATACACTTATTTCTTATTAAATCCATTGTTAAGGAACTAGACAAAGCACTGTTAAAAGTTTTTTTTCAAATGGACTTCCCTTTCTCTTTCAATTCCCTTAAGAAGTCGGAGCGAGCACCTTACGTCAACAAGCAGTTCGCGCACACCGTACAGCTGTTTTCGGCCGACTGACAGTTTCGAGCGTTGTGTTGCTATTAGTTTAGTCGTTAAAATTTTTTAATTTGATTTTTTGGAAAGGTTTAATGATAAAGTTTTTTTACAAATGTATAAATTAAAAAAAAAAAATTTCAGTTGCTTATTATAAGCCTCAGAAACAAAACTAACGAAATGACGTACTAGCACGAACTTATGGCCCGTTACCTTAATCATTTTATATACAATAAAAATTATATACCAATTGCTCATACATATAGAAAACATGGTATTATAAATTGACATAAACTATGGTGTGTGTTTAGCACAGATCAACCATACTCTTTGCTAAGATTTTATTATAAAAGAAAGAGAACTTTCAAACTAAAATGATTTCCCTGATGTCGCTACCATTTTCAGAACCAGCATCAGGCTTCAAATCCGTTCGGCTAGATGACACAGAAACCAAAGTGGAGCAGGCTATTAAGGCTGCAGAGGCTGCTGGACTGACTATGACCAAGATACCTACTTACGAATACCCGGAAGTCGAAGTCAAGGAGGACATGCCCACAATACATGACAGAAACTTGCTCGCAGAGTTGAACAGTGACTCATTTGTCCAGAGACCTTTCACATCAACAAAAAATAAGAAACAGAACCAGAATATTGTAATTGACCTGGATGCAGAAACTGTTAAAGTACCCAACTCCGACATAAAACTTAACAAATATGATGACACTATTCTGAACTTGGATGTAAGTATGACAGGTACTCTACATATTTATAGTTAACCCATTCACATGAGGTACCTCTATTAAGCATAGTTGAGGCTTATGTTCAACATCTATAGCTAGTTATGTTATAGTATAGTAAGTTTGTGCACACAATGGGTTAACACATTCACGGACGCAAGTGTTCTAGCATTCAAGTGATTGTTTTTCTATGAATGCACTGTCACTTACTGTCCGCAAACATCATGGACCTATGATACTCGGGACAGGCTATGGTAATAATAATACCATGTGCGAGCGAGCTGGTAGCATACAAATCTCGATAAGTGTGACAGAAACGGAAATATCATTCATTGTCCTTCTCATAGTTTCACTTTTTAGGGTTCCGTAGCCAAATGGCAAAAAACGGAACCCTTATGGATTCGTCATGTCTGTCTGTCTGTCTGTCCGTCCGTATGTCACAGGCATTTTACTCGAAAACTATAAGGTGTATTTGAATAAAATTTTGAGGATAGGTGTATTTTGTTAGCCGCTACATAGATTTTTTTTTCATTGCAAGCCCACACGTGCTGCGTGCACGCGTGCACGTGCGTGTTGCGTGTGGCACATCAATCGATAGGCCTTTCAAAATAAATATAAGGTTTCTATGCAATTTTTTTGATTAAGTGAATAGAGTCGGAGATAATCATCCCGAAAGTCACTAAAATTGTGTCCCCCCCCCCGTCTAATTTTTGAACCTTGTATTTTAAAAATATGAAAAAAAACATGGACATAGGGCTTATTAAATTCTATCAGCAAAAATTGTTTTGAACAAGATCAGTTCAAAGGTTTTTGAGATATTTCTAAAAAACTGCCTTCCTTAAAGATAAGGACGTAAGTGCCATAAGATTTCTGTAACGATACGACCTTTTTAATAGGCACGGAACCCTTCGTTGTGTGTGGTCCCACACGCACTTGGCCGCTTTTTTATTTATTTGCCACAACTGATTTAGTATGAAGTTGTGGCACATAAACCATTACCCGTCCAAATTAAGTAAGGATAATTATCACGATAATTATCATGATAATAATCGTGATATGACTGATATGATAATTATCCTTTCGAACCCTGGACAATGACAATTCTGATGTAGACTCACAATGATTTGCTACAGAAAGTTCAAAACCTGAGTAAAACTAATTAGAATTGAGGGTAGGGATAGTGGGGCAGATTCAAGTGATAATGTGGACATGCTAGACAAAAACACCAAATTTTTTTCAGGTACTAGTTAGGTGCATAGCTTTAAGTTTTTGATAGGAACCAACTCCTTTGGCCATGTTTTTTTTGTGGTGGTCATTTTGAATTGTGTATATTTGTTTATTTCAACTTTATTGCACAAATTGCACAATACAAGATAAAGTACAAATGGTGGACTTAATGCCATAAGGCATTGTCTACCAGTCAACCATTGGGCATAACAGAAACATTTGGTGCAGGCATTTAAAGACCTATATAATACCCATATCCCTTAGGATACCAAACGGAACCCTGTTACTAAGCCTCCGCTGTCCGTCCGTCTGTGTCCGCTTTGACACCTAAACCCGAGATTTGGCATAGGCACTAGTTTTACGAAAGCGACTGCCATCACCTTCCAACCCAGAGGGAAAACTAGACCTTATTGGAACTAGACCGGTTTCCTCACGATGTTTTCCTTCACCGAAAACCTAACGGTAAATATTCCGTACATAAGTCCCGAAAAACTCATTGGTACGAGCCAGGATTCGAACCCATGACCGCCGCTTAGCAGCCGCATGCCTGAACCAGGCTATCGTAGTGTTACCTACTACCTACTGTTAGTGAGTATAAGAAAAATTAATAAAAACAAAAATTTAAGTAAATATTAAACAGTGGTCCCATACATGGAAAGTATGTATGTATGTAAATACTTTATTGTATACAAGACACAGGAAAGTCATTTTATGTTGTTTTTTGCCCACTCATTACAATCAGTCTATCTCTAAAATAGAACCGTAATAGGTAGAACTTGAAATTTTCGCAGATTATGTATTAGCTGCTACAATATAGAATAATGAAAAATATTGCGAAACCCCTTATTACCCCTCAAACTGCCCCCTTTATTGGGGTTTACATCTTTTTGACTTTTTATGTAATTAGGCCAAAATAACTATATCTATACCAAATTTCATCTTCCTATGTCAAACGGTCTTCGAGAAAACTGGCTGTGACAGACGGACAGCCTCCGAGTGATCGCATAAGTGTTCCGTTGGACCAATTTTGGTACGGAACACTAAAAACAGTCTAGCTATTACTGATATGCAGAGAGACGGACCCACAGCAGAGCCTTGGTAAAGGGGTTCCGTTTAGTATCTTTTGGGAACTTGATCCTAACAAATATCTTGTTGAATGCCCTACTACCCCAAATATGTATATTTAGACACCAAGTTTGAGATTCTAAGGGCTCTTACAGACGAGCGTCAGCACGCCGCGACCGCCCGCGACAGCAATCGGCGATCGCTGTGTCGCAGCGCGCACACGTCGGATGTGTGTGTGAGAAAATACGTGCTCTTCATACACACACATCGACGAGTGCGCGCTGCGATGCGACAGTCGGCGGCCGTTGACGACCGTCGCGGGCATTCGCCAGCCCCAGCTGGTGACGGTCGCCGATTGCTGTCGCGGGCGGTCGCGGCGCGCTGTCGCTCGTCTGTAAGAGCCGGAAGTGATTTAGAACTCGAGGTATTAATTGAAAATTACCGCCATAAAAAGATGGCTGACGGAGGAGTTGGTTCCTATCAAAAACATAAAGCTATGCACCTATTCTAGTACCTGAAAAAAATTGCTTTGGTCCGGCTACATTTACGACAATTTGTTCCAGCAATCTGCCCCACTAGGAATTGTTATTATTTTGAATTGTTAGCTGTTGGTTCTCCGAATAATAAATAAATAAATATGAGACAGGAGTTTAAGAGCCATTTTTTTTACATTTTTAACCCCCAACCCTAAGAGAGGGGTGTTATAAGTTTAACGTGTCTGTGTATCTGTCTGTGGTATCGTAGCTCCCAAACGGATGGACCGATTTGAATGCGGTTTTTAACCCCCAATGCTAAGAGAGGGGTGTTATAATTTTAACGTGTCTGTGTATCTGTCTGTGGTATAGTAGCTCCCAAATGGTTGGACCGATTTGAATGTGGTTTTTTTTGTCATAGATAATTTAATCCCGAGTGTTCTTAGCCATGTTTCATGAAAATCTGTTCAGCCGTTTTTGAGATATTGGACTTTGAAATGAAAATGTCGGGTGTTTTTCAACTTTTCTAAGTTGTAGTTATTTTTATTCTGAAGCTGATGTGTGAACACTCAGGTTCTTAACCATGTTTCGTGAAAATCTGTTCAGCCGTTTTTGAGATATTGGACTTTGAAATGAAAATGTTGGGGGTTTTGCAACTTTTCCAAGTTGTAGTTAGTTTCAAGATAACCTTAGTGGCCTTATAGTCAAGTATACAATTCTCCTTTGAAATTTAACCCGTCGAGCGCGCTAGTAACACACGTGTGTTACTAACGGAAAATAGTAAAGGGCTCATGACACTTACCTGAATTTAGCATCCTAATTTGGGAGCGGAGTTGGGTCATAAGCCCTTTACACATTGTTCTACAGACGACGCGCGTTCGTCGGGTTAAACATTACAATAAGTGGAATTTGACAAAGATACCTTACCTAGTAATCCTAGTATATCCTTCAAGTACAATTATACTTTATTTGATGTTTTAGGAAATCCCCTGTGAAGAAGAGTTGAGAGAGATGTGGATAAAGAAGCTCTACCAGTACAGGAAAAGAATGTTGCGGGGAGAAATCTAATAAAGTTATTCAACTATAAACTAACTTTTTATTTTATTGCATCAGCTTAGCATGCATGACCACGATTATGTTGGACATAAGCATTCATCCCTTAAACCTTACTACAGGGACATATGCACTATGTATTTCACTCATATCCAACTTAATTATTAAATGTGATCAGATCTAGGCAGATTGCATCAATTTGAACTAGCTAGTATATATGAAGATTAAGCAATACAATTGTGCTGAGATTAAGTTATTTAAGTACTAAAAAATTTGACTCGTGTCTTCCTTATGTAACAATAAACTACAGAACTCATTCCAACATGGTTTGATTTCAGTAATTCAAATAACAGCCACAAGTTAACCTAGAATATTTTATTAGAACATATTATAACATAACAACTGGCAGTTGCAACTCACAATTTGTAACATGCTGTGGGACTACAATTTTCGTCTATATTTACAGTAACGCAAGCGTGTATCAGTGATACCCGTGAGGTACAGTCGCTTTCACATGTTGTTCCGCTCACGCTGGATACGACTGCTGTAGGTCCGCGACACCAGGTTCCAGGCGTCCATGTACCTATCCATGCACATGGCGATGCACTTCTGTTCAGAATTGTCCAGAGCCGTGCCCGGTTTGTTTATGCACTTCTTAAAACATTTCTCGGACATTTTCGTCAGAAGTTCCTGTGCATTAGCGATGGCAATCTGCTGTTTTACTTGATCCATCAACTCTTCCTTTTGTGTTCCAGAAAGCGAACCCGATGATAAGCTGTCCATTTTGATAATTTGAGGGTTTTTTTCGAAATTAAATAATTCTTTCGAATTTATTATGTGTGACAGTTAGGTAACCTTAAAATTTTCGGATCTAGGAAGCAGAGGGGCTACCGCGAAGTGAAAACGAACTTGGTTCGAGTATATCCCTCTCTATCGCTCGAACAAGCAAGTGCGACAGAGACGGAGATACACAAACGAAGTTCGTTTTCACTTCGCGGTAGCCCCTCAGATTATAAAAAGATTGATTGACTTTTTTTGATCCTATAGCTGGACTTTGTAGAAGTATCAAATGAATATATATAATATATATATTCATTTGATACTATATATGCTGAATATTGACAATAACTTTAAAAAAAAAATACGATTTAATAAACTGGCTGGGCGGTGAGGAAAATATTCAATTTCTTCTGGCAATACTAGGGTAATGGGGTATCCACATTATGCCTGTTACAGACCATCAGTTTTAACTGCACAGTTTTAACTGTTCAGTCAAACTGTTCAGTTAAAACTGATGGTCTGTAGGCAAATCTTTGAACTGTGCAGTTGAACTAAGGGCCACAGACCATGAGTTTTAACTGAACAGTTTGACTGAACAGTTAAAACTGTGCAGTTAAAACTGATGGTCTGTAACAGGCATTATGTGATTTCATGGGGTATCCACATTTTGTGATTTTACCCCAATTTGTCAGTACAACATGTCGAAGTCAGAATCGGGTGTAGCGTAGAGTATGTCACGGCCGTCTCATGATAGACGTGCTGTCTCGCCCTATCTCATCGGTTGGTAACAATCTTGCAGTCCGCTTTGCAGGACCGTTTCAATGCGGCAATTTTCGCTTTCTTACTGTTAACTGGCCACACTGAATGAAATTGTAGTTTGCAAAACACCGATTTATCTTTAGTATATGTTTTTTAATTTTCGTTTAAATTTATTCTAATGAAATTTGCGAGAAAAAAACATTTGGCAGATCATGCCAATTGCATGGTCCAAATTGTAATTTTCATGCAATTAGTCGGACAACTCGTTTGACGGTTGGATCAGCAGCGCAACATGCATCCACACGATAGCAATTGGGGCTGACAAATCATGACATGTGGATACCCCATAATATAAATCCCTGAAGGCCGTATTAAATATCTCAAAATTTTGTAATGACATGATCAAAATGAATTAATTTATAAATTAGTAAATATGTATCACATAGTCATAATATAAAACCAAAATGAAATCAGTCATGTGTATTGCGTATCATCGTTTCCTACAAAAAGGAAAAGGGAAGTAAAACAAATAAATTAAACAAGTATGTTGGTATTGTTGGTGCAATACGGACCCACTTTTTTGTGTTGCCACTACAATTTTAGTGACCGTTCCAAGACACATAACTTAAATAGCGAGTCGAGTTGTGTAAAGGCCTCATGTAGCGATTCATTTATTTTTATTTTTTTATTATGTATAGGTACGCATTTGACCCCTATCTCGCCTGATGGTAAGTGATGATGAGGTCGAGGGTGTTACATGCATACCTAGATAGTGCCTCGTCTTGAAAAGATCCAAGTTATATGTAACTGGGAAAAGGTTTGCCGGAAGCGAGTTCCACTCTTTGGCTGTCCTCGCGAGAAAACTGGAAGCAAAGCGCTTCGTGCGAATCAGTGGTAAGTCAACAACATAAGGGTGGAACCCGCGACCGCGCCTAGTCCCAAGATGGCGAAATGGTGAGGGCGGGATTACTTCGTGTCATCCTAGCGCACACTCTCCGAAATGTATCCTGTAGAACACCGATAAGCAGGCAACCTTTCTACGGTGTTCCAGTCTTTGCATTTTAGCCTTGGTTAAATTTAGGTCACCAATGAGCTTCCTGGCACGCCCATCAATCGAATCCAAGGCGGCTAGCTGATATTTAGCGGATCCATCCCAGAGGTGGCAACAGTACTCTATACATGACCGGACCTGTGTTTGGTAAAGCTGAAGCAGCTGCCTGGGTGTGAAGTACCGCCTCACCTTAGAGAGGATGCCAATTTATCACTACATTCGGCAGAGACACAGATATAGTTGAAATCTAGTTGTGATAAATTGCATCGTATACTATGCGTTTTACTGGAATAATGTTCTTACGCACGTATGATCAACTTTTATTTGTTAAGTACTAGTTTACTTGGCAGTCCTGCCGATTTCTCTCGTGTAGCATCTTCTAAAAGCCGTTTTGTTAGGCAGTTGACTTTCAGT
The DNA here is from genome assembly GCA_947578815.1 of Epinotia ramella. Lineage (NCBI taxonomy): Eukaryota > Metazoa > Arthropoda > Insecta > Lepidoptera > Tortricidae > Epinotia > Epinotia ramella. The sequence goes on along the minus strand of OX388206.1, from coordinate 4,800,083 downwards.
ACAGGAGATGCTACACAAGCGAAATCGGCAGGACTGCTAAGCAAGGCCACAGGAAATGTATAATGTAGTGACCTTGATTTTGCTGGCCGCTGTGCTTCCGGCACGTATCCACACGGCCCGAATCACGCGGTGGCCTGCATGCAGTCCTGTCCATATCGGCCCGTGTAGCGTCTCCTTCCTGTTTTTAATTGTGTGACTATAGGGCACGCTACAAGAGCGAAATCAGCAGGGCTGCCAAGCAAGGTCACAGAAAATCTAGTATGGAGAGGTCTTGATTTGGCTGGCCACCGTACTTGCAACACGTAGATACAGGATATGATATATGTCGTCCAAGCGTATGCCCGAAAGGGACAATAATAAATTAACCTTACTAAAATAAGAAGTATCAGAAGATTAAAGCCGGTTCTGCTGCGCCGTGTTTTCGATGTTTTTAAACATCTAACATGTCATTCATCAGTTTCGGCTAACAAATAGGGTATGGTTTTAATTGGCAAAACATGTTAGATGTTTAAAAACATCGAAAACACGGCGCAGCGGACCCGGCTTAATACATTCTTGACGAACACACATTACATAACATTATGCCGCGTTCACATGCACTCCGTGCAGCCTGGAAATCAGCTTAGCATGCAGCCCGGCAAGCAGCCCGTGCACTTTTGCGGCCTTAGAGTATATACCTACAGAGGCGACGTAAGTGTCGCCACAATGAGGGACGGCAACAAAGTAGATGATTCCCGTGGGGTGGCCATGTAACTAAAAATCACCCCATCGCTTCCATATGTTTATTTTAAATAATGCGCTTTTATTGTAAGTAGTTTTTACTGAAGCTTTACACACATTCACTGCCTAGCAGGCGCTCTGTTCGCAACCACTAGTAATATTCAGCTTAATAACATGAAATATGATTCTAGTAACAGAACATGACATGTAGGTAATTAATAGTCCTTGTGCAAGCGGCTTACCTGGTAGTTTCTTATCAGCACAGTTATGACAGGACGCCCGCGAGCTGTGTTGCGGCGAGGTAGACTATCCGTCTCTTTCTAATCGTTCTAACTAGAAAGAGACGGACAGTCTACCTCGCCGCGACACAGCTCGCGGGGCGTCCTCTGATAGCCGTGCTGATCTACTTAATTATTATAAAGCCTGAATCACACTGGCGCGGCCTGCGGTGGCGGTTCATAGTAAACTTGACAGTTTGTGTCAAATTTACTATTGACCGCCACCGCAGGCCGCGCCTGTCTGTGAGAGGCTTAAAGTCTCTCACAGACTGGCGCGGCCTGGCCGCGGCGATCAATGGTAAACTTGTCATTAGCTGTAAAATTTACTATTGACCGCGATGCAGGCTTAAGGCGGGAAAAATAATGACACTAAATACCGAAATGAGACACAACCATATTAAAAAACATTTACTATTCAAATATTCAAATTATTACAGATTAATGATAAAGAGCTCTGCTCGGGTAAAAATATGCTGAGAACGATTTTTCCCAGATATGAGACCTAGCTAGATCGATTTTTTTTATGAGGCACAGCGTGGGAGGCCCCCTACAAGGTTGACTGATGACCTGGCAAAGGTCGCGGGAGTCCGCTGGATGCGGATGGCGCAGGACCGGCCATTTCGGCTGATATGATGATGAGATAGATTTTTCGCCCCCATAAACCCCTATACTGCAAATGCTATCAAAATCGTAAGACCTGTTTTCGAGAATGCGATCACAAATATATATATGTAGCCTTAACCCAAATACTACGCGCACGCGCATCCTCATTTAGTGGAAACCTAGAAAAAAAAAACATATTATTTTACATAAAATTTTTCAAGCAAAGGGCTTTTAGAAAATTATGATTCATTCTAAACCGTCGATCGTCTTTACTTATTACTAGCTGTCCACGCGTCTCCTCTCCACCCGCGTAGTAGAAAGAACACAAGCGGAGGCGCAGATGCAGGATTAAATAAAGCCAGATGAAAGAATTTTTGAAATCGGATGAACAGTCCGAGATTACTCGCTACATAAAAGCTTATCTTTACTATGAGTACAGAGTAAATATACGTATATAAGAATATATCCCATCCATTATATACGAATGTTATGTAATAACAAGTACGAGAATTTTGTTAGAGTATAAATTACCCTAGAAATCGGGTATTTATAAGTTGTATTGGCTGGTATCCCTAAAATGATTGCAAAGAAGCTAAATCGAGAAGACATTCTAACACCTCTCGCAGCTTACCATAAACAATCTACGTAATTTGGGCGGATAATTTGTCAAGAAATATTTTCTTGTACAATGTAAACAATGATGTTATTTCTATTGTAATCGTCAAATTTTACAAGATTTTGAGCGTAATGTAATTTTACCATGCTATTTTTACGTATTGCGTATACAGAAAAGTGAAAGATGTTCTACTTACGTGTGAAAGGTTATTATTTTCATCACATTGTTCCGACCGGCTTTTACAGCCAAGCACGCAACAATTAACCATTTTCTTGGCACAGACGGAACACGAGATACCTTATCGTGCGTAAATTACTTTTAGGACACTATTTTATTCACAATAATATTAAATATTTCGGATTCGTATGCAGCCACGCGCGAGCATTGACAGCATTGTATGCCACAACTGTTGTGCCAAATAGAAAAAAAGTGGAACTATGACAAGGATAACGAATGATATATCTCTGTCTGTCACACTTATCGAGATTTGTATGCTACCAGCTCGCTCGCACGTGGTATTATTATTACCATAGCCTGTCCATACTAAATTATAGGTTCATGTTTGCGGCCCAAGCAGGCTGTTCACACGCTCGCGGGCGTGCTTGTCATGCAAACATGGGAGATTTTTTTTTTCTTTGGAATATTTTTATTATTTATTCTAGGGGTCTCATATTGTTGGGTCTCACTGGTAACCCCCCAGAAAGAGCAAAATTTCTTTCTTTGACCATTTTAATCTTCTGACGACTCCAATATATGTACGCAGTGCGGAACTGCTCCACATATATGTACGCAGATGACACTTGTTTAATATACGCTGACAAAAACATTTCAAACGTTCAAAAGTGCATACAAGAGGATCTTGAGAACATACTTAAATGGTCGCACGACAACGGTATAATATTAAACTTAGAAAAAACTAAATGTATGCTCATAAGTTCACCCTATATAAAAAACAAGTCACCTTCCTCCTATTAGAGTTATTGGACACACATACAACTGTTTACATAATGAAAAACATGCTTGTAAATGCATTCCAATTGAAATAGTAGATAAGTATAAATATTTAGGCCTTACGATAGATAAAAATATAAACTGGAAACTACACACTGATACAGTATGCAACAAGCTCAGGTCAATACTATGTAAAACGATAAGTTTAAAAAATATAGTAAATAAGAAAATATTACGAATGTTATATCGTGCATTGGCGGACGCGGTAATTGGATACGGTATTATCGCATACGGACGCACTTTCAAAACATACATAGATAAAATACAACAGCTACAAACCAGACTGCTAAAAAGTATCACCGATAAAAAAACTAAAAGTAGCTGTAGCAATAACAATTATTGGCATTATTTAAAACCCTAAAAATTCTGCCAGTGCATGATAAAATAAAGTATGTAATAGCAACTGAGCAATTCAAAAATACGGAACATAAATCGGTTCGAGTGTACTCCCGCGGTCTGAGAAATACGACACAGCGGACCTACGTTGAGCCCAAAGCTAATAACTATGGTAAAAGGACTATAAGTTATATAACACCTAGAATATTTAATACCATCTTTCCGGAAAATGAATGCACTAATAAAAATATGTTCAAAAAAAGGCTAAAACAGTTTCTATTAGATGCTATCTAATATAATTTAATGTAAACCAGAACAAAGATGTAGGAATAGTATTACAGTAACAGAATAGTTAAATATGAGCTAGTCAATAATAATATTGTTATTGACTAGCTCATATTGAAATGAATATTTAGTATAATGCATGCTTTTGTAACAGATGTTTAGGTACAATAAATAAACTGAAAATGAGTGTGTAGGTATAGAGAAGATTGACGTGTGGTTTGTCTCAGCAAGAAACGGAGACACGTGATTGACCTCACGAAACAGCTGTTCTGATAAGAACTGTACCGCATTATAAGCCCATTAATACGGACAAAGTATATGATGTCACTAAGAAATCATTCTAACTGAATAATCTCAAAGAAACATCCACACTCTTGGGTTCAATAGAGTGTCTTTGAAGTTTGATTAGATATCTTGTTAATAAGAATAGTTCTGCTTCGCTAGGCTTACTTGCTGATTATAGAGTTATCAACTCAAGTGACCCAGAGCTGATAATTTAAGTATCTAAGACTGTGTGTGAGTATGATGTCAACTATCTTACCTTAATAATAGTGAGTCTCTCTGCCTGGCTGTCCATGCACCTTGTCGCCTCGGTGGAGTCGAATGCTCCTCCTAAGGGTTTTAATGTATTTATGAATCAACTGCTTTGACTCTCTAAGTATCCAACCATACTCTTTACACATAAGTAACACATCAACATATTTAGAACCTTTTGGTATGCTATTTAATGTCATCAACCTTTGTCCCCTAAGGACACTTTCATTTGTCGTACTCCACGAGTACGACCTTTCTCTTATCTGACGTACTCCGCGAGTACTTCCTTTATATACCTCGTTCCACAGAACCAGGTCTGTCCCAGCTGGGCCCTTTTGTTCCAAGACCCGAGGTCCGGATCTAAAACCCGCGAACCCTGTCTCAGAGAACGAGGACTGTCCCTGCTGGGCCCTTTTATACACCTTGCTAATAGAATTGGCCAAGACTACACGCACCGGTTGTTCATTTAATATAAATGTATGTTTTGGCTCGCAAGCCTTGAGACCAGTAAATAGCATAGCATTATAATTCGCGTATAAGCGTATCAGATTAGCGAGATGGAAACAGATTGCCCTGATCAGCTCATGGAGTTTCGCCGAGCAATCCATCTTCCAATCTCTCTCTTTTAAACATAAAGAAATTGTTGATAATATTATTGGTACTTATTCTAGATACTTAGCTTTTGACTGGTGGCAGGACAAGCCGAAAGATATTCACAATAAAATTAACACAATAAATGCATCTACAAATGCAGCTTCAGGTTCCCGTAAGCAGATTTGAAGACAAAAGAACGTTAGAAGAAAAATGCAAGCTCACCATAGATAAAATTGTGTTTCTCTACATCCGGTATAATGTTGCCGTGTAATTGTTATAGGGCTAGTTCTCGCGACCCTATTCGCGACACACCCGCCTCGCGGATGTTAGTTGATATTGGTCATCAAATCGCGAGTCCATTCATGGATTTTTTCCAGAGCTCGGACTGCAGCGGCTCGATGTTGTTTTTCGTTAATGGATGGACTGCGCAATTCTTCATTGCTTGGTACATCATTTTCGGAATCATACAGATCGTTTATTATGCTTGTATTGTCTAGCTTCTCTCTCGTGTCTTGCGTTAAGTCGTATTTTTCATTCACATTATTATCGTCTTCATTTATTTGACTATGATTTGGCTCTAACGAATTGTTTGTTCCTAAATCCATAACTTCTATGGATGGTGTTTGATCCAAACTACTATCCTTTAAGTACGTGTCCTCGACTTCATTTCGACAGAACGTCTCTTCATTTAAATTTTTGGTTTCCACCTCCAACGGGTAGAGGTGTGAAATGGAACGTGTAAATATATTGTCACCAACCTTTACTTTGGCTACTCTACATAAGTTGTCACGTCCCATTATTAGTTCTACTATTTTTCCTACCTTCCAACCCTCACGGTTCTTTGTCTCTCCTTTTATTTGTACTACATCACCGATTTCAGGAACTTCATGAATTCTCACCCTAGCTTGCTTAGGTGAGTTTCTATACCTTTCTCTTAGACTGAGCAGGTACTGGTTAATGAACATCTCTTTATATTCATTCATAATACGGTTTCCTTTCTTCCATCCTTTAACAAGTTGCTCCTTAATCGTTGAACCAGAAATTGGTAGGTAGTCCATGAGTACTTGGACGTTCAAGCATCTTCCTGGTGTCAAAAAATCGGCTGGTTTCAGTACGTGGTCTATCTCCACTCCCACATATGTGAGTGGACGAGTGTTAACTACAGCCTCGACTTCCTTGATGATGGTTGAAAGCTGATTCTCACCTAACATGTGTTTTTGAAGTGTTCTTTTTAAACAGTGTTTCACGACGGCAACAAGTCGTTCATACACACCCCCATGCCAGGGTGCTAATTGAGGTATAAACTTCCACTTTATCTTCTCTGTCAACGCTCCTTCTTCTGATGTCACTTCAGCCAGTAGTCTAAACTGAGGTGCATTGTCAGTGAGTACAAGTGATGGAGTTCCTCTAGTGGCAATGAAGCGTCTAAACGCCATGAGGCATTCGTCCGTGGTCAGATCTTTGACTACCTCCAGATGTATAGCTCGTACTACAAGGCATGTGAAAAGACAAATCCATCTCTTTTTCAACCCGTTTTCAGTTCTTATTGTCATTGGACCGAAGTAATCTGCCCCTACGTACGTAAAAGCTGCAGTATACCTTACTCTCTCTACCGGGAGAGCAGGAGTCTTGGGTAGTTCGTATGGACCTCCTCCATGTTTCACACATCTTGCACATTTGCTCAGGATTCTCTGTATTTGTGCTCTTCCTTGAGGAATCCAAAACTTCTGTCGCACGAGACTTAAAGTGTGAGGTACTCCTACGTGAAGATTTTTCTCATGTATTTCTTTGACGATCTTCTCAGTCAGTTCACTGTTCCTGGGTAAGAGTATAGGATATATGGCGTCGTACGGTAGATCTGAATTTTTAAGTCTTCCTTCACATCTTAACATTCCATTTGTATCAAGAAATAAGCTTAAGTTCTTAGATAAATGCGTTATCTTTCCTTTGTATTCCTCTGGAAATGATATTTTCTGTAGTTCTTTTATTTCCAGTGATTGTGAATCTGGTGGTGTTACTGTTGATAATTCTGTGTTTGACACACCCTCCCCCGTCAGAAGAGAAACAACTCTTGATGGACCCTTAGGCCAATGTTTCGGATCTTGCCTTAAGAAATCGGGTCCAGTCAACCACCTATTTCTCTCCTCGTCTGAGGTAGTCGGACGTGTGGCTACATCTGCAGGATTAAGACCAGACGGCACGTGTCTCACAACCAGATTCTTGTTCCGTTTTATCTCTTCCAGTCTTTTGGATACAAATGGTTCAAGCAATTTCTCAGAATGATACCAATCAATTACTATTTGACTGTCCGTCCACAGTATCATTGATGTTACATCCAGTTGTAAATATTTGAGTACGTATTTAATAAGACGACTTCCAATCAGCACTCCTAATAACTCCAAACGCGGTATCTTTAGGTTCTCTTGATCCTTAATAGGAACCAAACGCGATTTACCCATTAAGAAGTTGACTGAGTCTCTCTGTACCAGGTAAACCACAGCTGAGTAAGAAACTGTCGACGAATCGGTGAAACAATGTATTTGTATTTCCTTTTCATTGGGTACAGTAATGTTTCTTGGCAAACATATGGTCTCTACTAGTCTTAGTTCTTTTAGGATAGTCTGCCACCTTTGAAGTAAATGTTCAGGTAACACAGTGTCCCATTTGAGTTGTTCTTTCCATAGTTGTTGTAGTAACAATTTTGCTGGTAGTACGATAGGTGCGCTAAATCCACAAGGATCGTATATCGCTGCTATGGTTCTTAGAACTCCTCTCTTAGTATTAGCATTGTTCTCGTTAATTTTACTTCTAAGCTGTAAGACATCAGTTTGTACATTCCAATTTAGCCCAAGTGTTTTCACAATTGGTTCTTTAACCCTGTCAGGTACTTGTTCTATAAACTCTTTAGAGTTAGAGCTCCATTCTCTTAGGTTCATTGAAATTTCAGCGAAAACATTTTTTCCTTCTCTATATAGATTTAAGGCTTCTTGAGCAGATTCTACTCCTGTGAGAACGTTATCTACGTATATGTCATTAGCTAGTTGTTTAGCATAGATTCCATTTGACTTTTGCAGGTGGTGTCTAACCGTAGCATTCAAAAGAAACGGACTGCATATTATACCGAACGGAACACGTGTAAATCTATATTGCAACAGATTATCATCGGTTATAGGTTTACTTGTATCTTTTAACCAAATAAATCTTGTAACGTCTCTGTCGTTTTCATTCAGAGCAATCTGTAAAAATGCCTTTTCCACGTCCGCTGTTATTCCTATGGCATGACATCTGAATTTTATGAGTAATCCTGTCAAATCTTCCAACATCATTGGACCACAGTATAAACATTCATTTAAGCTTTTGGTATCTTTTGTACATGCTGATGCATCATAAACAATTCTGAGAGATTTGCCTGGTGTTATGACTGGATGATGAGCAAGGAAATGTATAGGATGATCCTTCTTGATACCTTCAGGTACCACTTCAATGACCCCCTTTTGAAGTTGATCCTTCAGTGTCTGGTCATAGGTTGACAAAGTTTCCAAATTTAATCTCTTCATCAGTCCAACTAAACGTCCGTACGCTAAACCATAGTTGGTAGGTAAATCGGGTGGATACTCCCTCCAAGGCCAACTAACATGATATCGCCCTTCCTTGAATGAGGTGTTTTCATTAAAGTGGGTAACGGCTTCTTCTTCTCTTTTGGTATTCGGAGAGTCCGTAATTCCAATGGATTCTAGATCCCATAGGATTTTCATAGAAGATTTATCTAACGGCAAGTCAGGTTCATTCAATTTGGTCTCATATGACGCTTGAAAGTAAGTGAGTGCTGACAATTTCTCTATATAGTCATTCTTAGTCCTGCCAGAAAGAATCCATCCTAAGTCGGAATTTACCAGATATAAATTCTCTCTTATCTCCACCTTTTCTTCTACCATAATTGAATGGTAGTAATCGTTGCCAATCAGAATATCTACTCGGTCCGAAAGAGATCCATCATCAGCCAATAAATAGTCTTGCCGAGATTCCCACTCATCAAGTTCCCTATTGTGAGACGGAATTCCGTTTGTTATGGTAGGTACAACGTTTGCATATATGACCTTTTGCTTATTGAGCCTCGACCGAATGTGGAGCTTCACTATCGAACTATCTATCTCTTGAGGCTTTTCAGATCCAAACGTGAATACCGTGAGATGACTGTTTTCTTCTGTCTCCAATTCAAGGTGTTTGGCAACCTCTTGTGTAACATAGCTTCTCATGCTACCGGAATCTAACAGTACACGACATTTCATTGTAGTGTTATTAAATCCTCTGACATTGACAACAGCCGTTTGTAGTATCGTAGATTCTTTCCCGTGAGCGTGTAAGGTGCTGGTAGACTCCTTCTTGGGAGCGTGTGGAGTATAGGGCACCCTTTTAGGACAAAGTGCACTGACATGCAAACCCCTTGCACCACAATGGTAACATGCTTTTCCTTTATACTTACAGACATTCACTGTGTGACCTATCTGAAGGCAATTAAAACAACGGTTCCACAATTTTGCCTTCCTTTGCGCCACAGTTTTGCTATCTGTGCACTTGTCGTTGAAATGATTGCCTTGGCAAAATATACAGCAGATTCTTCTTCTTTTCTGGCTGGGTCCTAGTCCGTTCTGTTCTTCCCTGAAGTTATGAAATCTCTTAGTACTTTGAGTATTGTTGAAGGCGGTTACATTTGGTTTGAATCGTTTATTGGGTGTCTTCGTAGTATTCATAGTTCTTGGATTTTGAGTTCTCAGTCTCCTTTTAGTTCGTTCTTCCTTTACGTGAAGTGTCTCAGTAGTGTAACTAGGGTCTTCCTTAATCGACTTATCAAAAGTTCTTTTTGCATCTTCCCTAGCTGACAGTACGACATGAAGTTGTTTTCTGATTTCATCAACTGTTTCATTGCTCATTTTTAATTTCAACTCATATATGATTTCCTCTGGGAATTTTTCCATGATTACGAATCTAAGGTGATTATTTTCAATATTTTCTCCAAGTGAACTTAATACACGAAGATGTCTTTCAATTTCGTCTAATGTTTTCCTACACTCTTCTTGCCTTTCTGCTCTTTTAAGTTTAAAAAGCGTCGAGTAATGCGCATCGATTATCTGCATCCGTTTACCATATCGATCTGTCAGAGTGGTTACGGCAATTTTATAATTGTTGTTGGTGGTCTCAAGACCTTCCAGGATCGTTATAGCCTCTCCTCTCAAAGAAGCCTTTAAATATTGTAATTTATCAACATCTCTTAATTCTCTTTGATCAATGATGGAACAAAATTGATCCCAAAATTGCGTCCATTGAAGCACATTTCCGGAGAAGGTAGGTAGAACTAAGTCAGGTAACTTTCCTCTATTCAATAATCGGCCAGAGCCTGAAGAAGAAGAAGGAACCGCTTTATCCTGGTTTAGCTGTATGCGAGCGTTCAATTCAGCTAACATCTCATCTCCTTCTAGCTGCTCTGTTGTCATATCGGAGATCTCATCCGCATTAGGATTATCGGAAATGTTGAAATATTGATACAACTCGTTACTGAATCGATTAAGTATCGCTTGAAGTTTTGAAGCCAAAATCTTCGCTTGTCCTTCATCTTCAGAAGACCACAACTTTGAAGCGCAAAGAACACGAGAGCTGCTTGACAAGCTTTTAATATTTGCTATAAACTTAGCGAGTCTATCCAAATATATATCTTCCATTGTAGGGTATGTATAGGTATAAACCTGAAATTGGTATAAGTACTCTGTAGTTCCGCTTTTATCATTCATTTTCATCATAGTAAGTACTATTTAAGTTCACTCTGGATGAATCACGTTCACTTCCAGAATACACTCAAACAATATCCTTACTACTTTACAGTAAACATTGTGACACATTTCGGACAATACTAGTCTGTCTTGTTATAAAGCATTAAATTTATCATCAAGTGATCTCTTGTTCCAACAAATCATACGATAAACAACTTAAATAAGTCTTGTACATTGCCCAAACGGACTAGTCATCATGACTCTCATTTACTGGACGTGGCCATAGCACTGCTATGCACATTTCTCATTTACTTGGCTTGGCCATGGCACTGCCATGCACCTTTCTCATTTACTTGACTTGGCCATGGCACTGCCATGCACCCTTTCCATTTACTTGACTTGGCCATGGCACTGCCATGCACCCTTTTCATTTTATTTACTTGTATAGAACCACAAGAAAGATTACTTGATTTATCACTCTTAATGTCACACAGTAAGTAGGTATGTACTATCGAAAAGTTGATTAAATCAAAACATATCTGATGTCAATATTTGTTACTAAATATAGTGGTGGTATGACTTGCCCTTAATGACCGTCGGCTTCACCTTAATATGGTATGCAAATGTGGAATACTTCCTTATTATATTGCCTTGCATGTATGTAAAATATGTAAAATATTATTCCTTCCGTAAGGAAATATGAAAATCAAAGTTACTGCCCCTTAACTATTCCTCCTTTCGCATTAATATACAAAGAAAGAATGTTATGCCCTTTGTAAATTATATTGTTAAACTAATACTTTGAAGCCAATGTAAATAATCTATTTCCAGTATAAATTTCAGTTAAACCGCGATGAACAAACATAAATTTATAAACAAATCAATTGTAAGTGATATCACTACTTGAAAATGTGATTAATTTTATGCGGTTAATAGCATTCTGATGCATTGTGAATGCATTAAAAGAATAACACTTCAATAAGATTTTGCTTCCCTATATATCATGGCATAAATAGATAATTACATTGCTACATACCCCTTAAGTAATTTCTGGTACTGGCATTCACTGAATACCACTTTCCTTGTTTATTTGTTGATGATTCTATTAATAAATAATGGTTATGGTTAATTTTCCAATTGGAAATAGTAATGTATGTCTAAGTGATACTTGTCACTTTATAATTACGGTTTTTACAGAAAATTACGTGTAATGTTACTCAAAATCATTAAAGTTATCGTATTACGTATACTACTCCAATAGTATGACTAATTCAACACAGTATTTACACATTATTTCGTAAAAATGCGAGTCTTATTTTGCCGGTAAAATAATTTGTCGTTATCGTTGAATTTCATGCAATTACGTTCTAAACACAGCATAAATAACATGAACACTCTCTCACCTGGTGATCTAAATTAAATTTCCTTATTTCAATTCGTCCTTTAATACTTTATGGAATTTCTTGCAGAAACTTTTATCGTAGGTATTACACCGATGTCATTGAATGTCAACAGACGCCATCTTAGTTGCTCTAATTTTCTTTCGTCATGTCGTGCTTGACTGTAGAAATAACGCAAATTGTATTCGGAATGCTTGAACGTTGAATTTTAAGTAAAAATATCTAAATTAGTTCATAAAATGAATTTTCCGACTAGCAACCAAATCATACAAAAGTGAAAACCTAATAGGTAACAAACAAGTACTGAATTGGTTTCCGATTGTGACAATCGGTAATCAATTCCAATCATTTATGTTCTCTTCATTTCAATAAGAAGAAAGGAAATATTATTTTGTCATTCACTATAATTCTCAAAGTGTATAATTAACGAATAAAAATTCTTTGTTAAAACAAATATTGTTCCCGATAGGTACGCTAACGCCATCTATGATCGAACGGTTAAACTTATCTCTGCTACATTTTGTATTGAGTAGCTGAACTATTTGAAGGTTGATAATTTTACTCTTAGTCTAGTGAAATTGCATTCCACACACAAACCAGTGCTCATTTTAACAACACCTTTACCATTTCTTATATTTAAGGGTTACACAAATAAGTGAACATTACCTTATTTTATTATGAATTATTTTCTTATGAGCATGTTTATTTTTACTGCGCAGTTTCCCTATTCAACCACAGATGTCGTCAACATATAAATTATAAGATAGTTGACACACACAAAACACACTCTCATTATGCTCTTGTTGGTCAATATTAAATCCCAGCACCTCCACCAAATTTGTACCGCATTATAAGCCCATTAATACGGACAAAGTATATGATGTCACTAAGAAATCATTCTAACTGAATAATCTCAAAGAAACATCCACACTCTTGGGTTCAATAGAGTGTCTTTGAAGTTTGATTAGATATCTTGTTAATAAGAATAGTTCTGCTTCGCTAGGCTTACTTGCTGATTATAGAGTTATCAACTCAAGTGACCCAGAGCTGATAATTTAAGTATCTAAGACTGTGTGTGAGTATGATGTCAACTATCTTACCTTAATAATAGTGAGTCTCTCTGCCTGGCTGTCCATGCACCTTGTCGCCTCGGTGGAGTCGAATGCTCCTCCTAAGGGTTTTAATGTATTTATGAATCAACTGCTTTGACTCTCTAAGTATCCAACCATACTCTTTACACATAAGTAACACATCAACATATTTAGAACCTTTTGGTATGCTATTTAATGTCATCAACCTTTGTCCCCTAAGGACACTTTCATTTGTCGTACTCCACGAGTACGACCTTTCTCTTATCTGACGTACTCCGCGAGTACTTCCTTTATATACCTCGTTCCACAGAACCAGGTCTGTCCCAGCTGGGCCCTTTTGTTCCAAGACCCGAGGTCCGGATCTAAAACCCGCGAACCCTGTCTCAGAGAACGAGGACTGTCCCTGCTGGGCCCTTTTATACACCTTGCTAATAGAATTGGCCAAGACTACACGCACCGGTTGTTCATTTAATATAAATGTATGTTTTGGCTCGCAAGCCTTGAGACCAGTAAATAGCATAGCATTATAATTCGCGTATAAGCGTATCAGATTAGCGAGATGGAAACAGATTGCCCTGATCAGCTCATGGAGTTTCGCCGAGCAATCCATCTTCCAATCTCTCTCTTTTAAACATAAAGAAATTGTTGATAATATTATTGGTACTTATTCTAGATACTTAGCTTTTGACTGGTGGCAGGACAAGCCGAAAGATATTCACAATAAAATTAACACAATAAATGCATCTACAAATGCAGCTTCAGGTTCCCGTAAGCAGATTTGAAGACAAAAGAACGTTAGAAGAAAAATGCAAGCTCACCATAGATAAAATTGTGTTTCTCTACATCCGGTATAATGTTGCCGTGTAATTGTTATAGGGCTAGTTCTCGCGACCCTATTCGCGACAAGAACAGCTGATTGCTCTGACAAGAGCAGTTTTCGATTAACCGCGAGAAGTATAATTGTGAAGACGCCGGCAATGCAGCATCACTATCGTCGAGGTTCTTCAGCTTCGATCTTCGAGCACGGAGCGACAGGGCAGCGATGTGTTCGTCTCGACGGCCGGCGCAGAAAAGGATCGGAATTTGCGCGCCAAAATCTTTTATAGGCGAGCGAGCCGCGCGCGTTGCCACGCGCCGCCTACCTCCCTCTCGCTCGTGCGCATCCGTCCCGCTCTAATCATGTTACTGTTGCGGCTTAAAACTGTCACTAGTTGTAAGCTTTTTTATTGTATATAGTTAGCCGTATTTGTAAATAAAATTATTCCAGTTTCCAGTATTCTACAATTAACAACAGTTTCACTAAACTACCTACAAGTCTCCAGCCAAGTCTCCCTGCACTAACCTCTGTTAAAGTGGTGACCTGCCGACTCAAGAGCACAGAAGCAACCAGCATCAAGATTTCAAGCATGGCCGGAGAAAATGGAGCCAACCCGGGAGCTATACCCGTTCCGCAACCCAACGCTGGCGATCAACATGAAGCTCAACATTTAGCAGCAAGCCACGACGTGTCCGCGATATCTCTCTCACTCCGTGTACCACCGTTTTGGCGCGACCAGCCGCTATTATGGTTCTGCAGTTTCGAAGCCGCCACCACCGATCTGAAAAGAAGCCAAGCACAGCTCGCACAAATGGTCATCGCACAGCTCGAGAAGCAAGACATCCAGAATATCGCAGATCTCATCTACTCGCCGCCGGAACAAAATTACTACCAGGCCATCAAGGATCGTCTCATCTCGCTGTACGAGGAATCAAACAGCGCCCAGGCAAAGAAACTGCTGTCACAGGTCGAGCTCGGCGAACAGAAACCTAGCCAGTTACTTCGCAAGATGCAGAATCTTAACCGCGAGAAGTTCCCCGAGAGCACAATGCAAATGATGTGGCTCGATCATTTACCGCCACACGTCAGATCCGTACTCACCGTCAGCGAAGCATTCAAAATCAAGACTACGCTCGACGACCTCGCTCTCCTCGCCGACAAAATGATGGAGCACACGCCGTCATCCCACGTCGCCGCCATTTCGTCGCCCATTCCGATTCCGTCAACATCAACACAGCCGCCACCGCTGCTACCTCCGTCACAAGCTACCTACCAGCAACATCCGCATCTCGACACACAATATCTCATCGGCGAGATAAGAAGATTGTCGCTCGAAGTCGCCGAACTACGATCAAGGCCGCGTGAAAACAACGATCGTCGCAACAGCCGATTTCACCGCCGTTTCCCGTCACGTTCCCGTCCTCGCAGCGCATCGCAATCGCAAGAGCGAAGCCGCAACAACTCGCCCATGCCATATTGCTACTACCACCGTCGCTTCGGCATGGACGCGAATAAATGCACGCCACCGTGCAATTTCAAGCCGATCAACTCGCCGTCGGAAAACTAAAAGTAACGCTGGCAGCGGCGGAAACCGGCGTTACCGAAACATCTCACCGCCTTTTCGTGACCGACAAGACATCCAAACTTACCTTCCTGGTCGACACTGGAGCGAACATATCCGTGCTGCCACGAAGAAAAGGCACGCAAGAGCAGCCCCTCCCGTTTCAACTTTACGCCGCTAACAACACCGTCATACCTACCTACGGTGAAAAAACGCTCGAACTCGATCTCAACCTACGACGAGCATTCAAGTGGAAATTCATCATCGCAGCCGTATCGAAGCCTATCCTGGGAGCCGACTTTCTCAAGTTCCACCACATCATTGTGGACATCAAGAATCGACGACTGATCGACGGAAAGACGCTACTCACGACTAACGCTCAACTCTGCGCCGCTAACATACCTACCGTGCGCAGCATAGACGTGCAGCAGTCGTATCACGATATACTAGCCGATTAGCCTGGAACTACGCGACTTACATCTATGAAGCTTAGCCCGAAGCATAACGTCGAACACTTCATAGAAACAACTGGCCCGCCCCTTCACTGCAGGCCACGCCCCATCGCACCACATCGATACGAGCTCGTGAAGAAAGAATTTGCCAACATGATGGAGCAAGGCTTATGTCGTCCCAGCAAGAGTCCATGGTCCTCACCGTTACACGTAGTACCTAAGAAGAATGGAGACCTGCGTGTATGTGGCGATTACCGAAGACTCAATGCCATCACCAAGCCCGATCGCTATCCCATACCACGGATACGCGATTTTACCTACCAACTCGCCGACAAGAAATTTTTTTCGACACTCGATTTGAACCGTGCTTATCAGCAATTACCCATCAGCGAGCAAGACATCGAAAAATCAGCGATAATAACTCCCTTCGGATTATACGAATTCCCGCGTATGTGTCCTGGACTGAAGAATGCCGGTCAAACATTCCAACGATTCATCCACGAAGTACTAAGAGGCCTGGACTACGTATTTCCATTCGTCGACGACTTACTAGTCGCATCAACGACCGAAGAAGAGCACCGAAGACATCTGCACACCATCTTCCAACGACTCGACGAGTATGGCATCACAATAAACCCCGCCAAATGTGTCTTCGGCCAGCCATCGGTGAAGTTTCTCGGCTACGAAGTAAACCAAGACGGAATCCAGCCGCCTAAGGAAAAAGTTGAAGCAATCGTCGATTACCCTAAACCGCAAACAATAGATGAGTTACGACGATTTCTCGGAATGATAAACTTTTACCGCGAAAATATCAAGAACGCCGCAATACTTCAAGCTCCACTCTGTAAATACCTACACAACGCGCGGAAGAAGGACAAGACACCAATCAGCTGGAACGACGAAGCAACGCTCGCATTCGACGCGTGTAAGGACAGCATCAAAAACGCCGCCTTACTCGCTCATCCATGTCACCAGTCGACGCTCGCGATATTCTCGGACGCTAGTGACAAGGCCGCAGGCGCATCGCTAAATCAGTTTGTAAACAACGCTTGGCAACCACTCGGCTACTTTTCGAAGAAATTCTCCGACGCACAGACTCGCTACAGTGTTTACGATCGAGAGCTACTCGCATTGTACATGAGTACCAAACACTTCCGCAAGATGTTCGAGGGACGAGAACTCATCTTATTCACCGATCACAAGCCCTTGACCTTCGCGTTCACCAAAACGAGCACCAACAACGAGTCGCCGCGCCGCACCCGTCAGCTGTTGTATATCAGTGAATTTACAACCGATATACGTCACGTTAGTGGGTCACAAAACGCCGCCGCCGACGCGCTATCCCGCATAGAAACGATATCCTGCCCGTCGCCGATTGACTACAAAGAACTAGCCGACGCGCAAGAACGAGACAGCAACACCATTCGAACACTCGCACAGCAAACCAACCTATCTATGAAGCAAGTCGCTATTCCCGGAACCAACGTCAAATTGTACTGCGAAACAACGACAGACAATTTACGCCCTTATGTACCCGAACAATACCGCCGTGCCGCATTCGACTCCGTACATAACATCAGTCATCCTGGAATTCGAACAACAAGAAAACTAGTCGCTCAACGCTACTTTTGGCCTTCGTTAAATACCGACGTAGGTACATGGTCAAAAGTATGCGTACACTGCCAACGCGCGAAGATTCAACGCCACACCGCAAGTCCGATATCAAGTTTCCCGCCAACTCAACGATTCGATCACATCCACATCGACATCGTTGGACCTCTACCTACCGCCGCAAGTGGACATCGATACCTACTCACAATGATCGACAGAGCAACACGATGGCCCGAAGCAATCCCACTCACCGAGATCACCGCCGAAGAAGTCGCCAAGACTGTTTACGACGGTTGGATTTCCCGCTTCGGCTGCCCCGCTACTATCACTACGGACCAAGGACGGCAATTCGAGAGTCGAGTATTTGCATCTCTCACACGCTTACTCGGCATCGAAAGAACCCGTACAACACCGTACCATCCGATCGCTAATGGGATTCTGGAGAGATGGCATCGAAGTCTCAAGGCCGCACTCAAGGCAAGACTACAAACAACAACATCGTGGATCGAGCAAATACCTACTGTCCTACTTGGTCTACGCGCCGCGCTAAGAAGTGACACCGATGTAAGTGCAGCCCAACTCACTTACGGCTGCAGTGTACGATTACCCGGTGATTTCTTATCAGCTGTACCTACGAACGATGACGTCATTATGGACTCCGCTTTCGTCGATCAGCTGAGAGACACAATACGACGCTTGAAACCTACACCGAGCCAGCCGCATAGCAACACGAGACCGATATTCGTACATCGTGACCTCATGACCTGCGAACAAGTGTTTGTACGAGTCGACGCCGTAAGAAAGCCGCTACAAGCACCTTACGACGGACCATACCGCGTGCTGAAAAGAGACGACAAAGTTTTCACACTGCAACTACCTAACCGTCAAACGAACGTCTCAATCGACCGACTCAAGCCTGCCTACACGATCATCGAGGAAGACATACCTACAACTACGAGTATACCTACAACTGCGTGCACACCTGTAACTACAACACCGAGTTCATCGAGTACAACATTGCAACAAGACAACCAGAAAAAAAACAATAGCCAGAGCCAGAAACAAACGACAACGGACAACCTGAAACAAAATGGACCACACACGACCAACAATCAAATACCTACAGCTGGGAACCAAACTCGCCGAGGCCGCACTATCCGCCTGCCGGTACGTTTCACTTGAAGGGGAGCCCTGTAGGTATAGAGAAGATTGACGTGTGGTTTGTCTCAGCAAGAAACGGAGACACGTGATTGACCTCACGAAACAGCTGTTCTGATAAGAACAGCTGATTGCTCTGACAAGAGCAGTTTTCGATTGTCCCGAGAAGGACATTTTATAATTGTGAAGACGCCGGCAATGCAGCATCACTATCGTCGAGGTTCTTCAGCTTCGATCTTCGAGCACGGAGCGACAGGGCAGCGATGTGTTCGTCTCGACGGCCGGCGCAGAAAAGGATCGGAATTTGCGCGCCAAAATCTTTTATAGGCAAGCGAGCCGCGCGCGTTGCCACGCGCCGCCTACCTCCCTCTCGCTCGTGCGCATCCGTCCCGCTCTAATCATGTTACTGTTGCGGCCATGAACCTATAATTACTAAGGACAGGCTATGGTAATAATAATACCACGTGCGAGCGAGCAAGTAGCATACAAATCTCGATAAGTGTGACAGACAGAGATATATCATTCGTTATCCTTGTCATAGTTCCACTTTTTTTCTATTTGGCACAACAGTTGTGGCATACAATGCTGTCAATGCTCGCGCGTGGCTGCATACGAATCCGAAATATTTAATATTATTGTGAATAAAATAGTGTCCTAAAAGTAATTTACGCACGATAAGGTATCTCGTGTTCCGTCTGTGCCAAGAAAATGGTTAATTGTTGCGTGCTTGGCTGTAAAAGCCGGTCGGAACAATGTGATGAAAATATAACCTTTCACACGTAAGTAGAACATCTTTCACTTTTCTGTATACGCAATACGTAAAAATAGCATGGTAAAATTACATTACGCTCAAAATCTTGTAAAATTTGACGATTACAATAGAAATAACATCATTGTTTACATTGTACAAGAGAATATTTATTGACAAATTATCCGCCCAAATTACGTAGGTTGTTTATGGTAAGCTGCGAGAGGTGTTAGAATGTCTTCTCGATTTAGCTTCTTTGCAATCATTTTAGGGATACCAGCCAATACAACTTAAAAATACCCGATTTCTCGGGTAATTTATACTCTAACAAAATTCTCGTACTTGTTATTACATAACATTCGTATATAATGGATAGGATCTATTCTTATATACGTATATTTACTCTGTACTCATAATAAAGATAAGCTTTTATGTAGCTTGTAATCTCGGACTGTTCATCCGATTTCCAAAATTCTTTCATCTGGCTTTATTTAATCCTGCATCTGCGCCTCCGCTTGTGTTCTTTCTACTACGCGGGTGGAGAGGAGACGCGTGGACAGCTAGTAATAAGTAAAGACGATCGACGGTTTAGAATGAATCATAATTTTCTATAAGCCCTATGCTTGAAAAATTTTATGTAAAATAATACGTTTTTTTTTTCTAGGTTTCCACTAAATGAGGATGCGCGTGCGCGTAGTATTTGGGTTAAGGCTACATATATATATTTGTGATCGCATTCTCGAAAACAGTTCTTACGATTTTGATGGCATTTGCAGTATAGGGGTTTATGGGGGCAAAAAATCTATCTCATCATCATATCAGCCGAAATGACCGGTCCTGCGCCATCCGCATCCAGCGGACTCCCGCGACGTTTGCCAGGTCATCAGTCAACCTTGTAGGGGGCCTCCCACGCTGTGCCTCATAAAAAAATGGATCTAGCTAGGTCTCATATCTGGGAAAAATCGTTCTCAGCATATGTTTACCCGAGCAGAGCTCTTTATCATTAATCTGTAATAATTTGAATATTTGAATAGTAAATGTTTTTTAATATGTTTGTGTCTCATTTCGGTATTTAGTGTCATTATTTTTCCCGCCTTAAGCCTGCATCACGGTCAATAGTAAATTTTACAGCTAATGACAAGTTTACCATTGATCTCCGCGGCCAGGCCGCGCCTGTCTGTGAGAGACTTTAAGCCTCTCACAGACAGGCGCGGCCTGCGGTGGCGGTCAATAGTAAATTTGACACTAACTGTCAAGTTTACTATGAACCGCCACCGCAGGCCGCGCCAGTGTGATTCAGGCTTTATAATAATTAAGTAGATCAGCACGGCTATCACAGGACGCCCCGCGAGCTGTGTCGCGGCGAGGTAGACTGTCCGTCTCTTTCTAGTTAGAACGATTAGAAAGAGACGGATAGTCTACCTCGCCGCAACACAGGTCGCGGGCTTCCTGTCATAACTGTGCTGATAAGAAACTACCAGGTAAGCCGCTTGCACAAGGAGTTAATTACCTACATGTCATGTTCTGTTACTAGAATCATATTTCATGTTATTAAGCTGAATATTACTAGTGGTTGCGAACAAAGCGCCTGCTAGGCAGTGAATGTGTGTAAAGCTTCAGTAAAAACTACTTACAATAAAAGCGCATTATTTAAAATAAACATATGGAAGCGATGGGGTAATTTTTAGTTACATGGCCACCCCACGGGAATCATCTACTTTGTTGCCGTCCCTCATTGTGGCGACACTTACGTCGCCTCTGTAGGTATATACTCTAAGGTTGCGGCTTAAAACTGTCACTAGTTGTAAGCTTTTTTATTGTATATAGTTAGCCGTATTTGTAAATAAAATTATTCCAGTTTCCAGTATTCTACAATTAACAACAGAGTTTCACTAAACTACCTACAAGTCTCCAGCCAAGTCTCCCTGCACTAACCTCTGTTAAAAGTGTACTACTCGCCAATAAACAGTTATGTTTGGCGAAACAAATGTAAAAACCATTGTACCTACTTTTTGTTTGGAAATAAATAAAAAATAAAATAAAAAAATATCCGACATGTTTAGGTACTAATGCACGCGATGGTGTGAACAGCGGCGCTACCACGAACTTCGAAAGTCGAAGTTCGTAATACATGCATCCCTGTTACTCGAGTAAGGAAGTGCGATAGAGATGGAAATACCCGAAATTCGACATTCGAAGTTCGTGGTAGCGCCGCAGGTACACAAGCACGAGCAAATTCACCCTTTGATCTTTGTTAAAACACCGACAGTCGTCCCGATTGGCAACATTCACGTGCAGGGGCTCTTGTCTGGCTCTCAAATTTACTATTGATTGTCCACCACCGCAGGCCACGCCAGTGTGTTGCAGACCTTATATCGGTGACGTCTGTTTTTGACACCTCAAATGTCAGTATACTCAGTATTGTCAGTGTCAGTTATGACGTTTATTTGTTATAGTTACGGCCGGATTTCCATCTTTCCATGTTTTTGGTTTGGTCAAAGAATGAGATATGTCTTAAAATGGTAAATACCGCCGAATTTGAGGATGTAACCAGTACTCTATCCCACGATGAGTTACTCGAAGTGACCAAGTCTTCTGTGTGCACTTTGCTCAGCTGCGATCCTTTGCTTTCGGATTTGCCGACTGATATTATCTTAGAAGAAGTTCTTGCTCAGGTTCAATTCTTAAATCATTACTTATTCTTAGGTAAAGCTAAAAGGTAATTGTGTATAAACCATTAGGTTAGGTTTGTTTTATAATAAAAGGAAGTTTACCGTTTCTGAAAAAAATTGTTTTAGATGTAATGAAAATTTGGTGATACATGAATTCGATGAAATGTTTGTCGGTAAAATAAAGGTAAACCCGTATTGTTGCATATGCTACTCATCTACAATTATTATAAACAGGAAAAAATTCTGTGAGGTTTTAAGTTTTTATGCAGGGAGTAATCTCTGAAACTGCTCATCCAATTTGAAAAATTATATCACCACTCATGGAGTGGGCCTTCAGGGTGTATGTAGTCTATTTTTTATCCTGGGTTCTCTGTTAAAAACACACGGAGCCGCACAAGCAGTAATACTAGCTGCTTCCGCAGCTAGTATTATAAATAATATTTGTCTTGAAAGTTTACATCCCGGAAAATTTGAGGTTTACCTGTTATAATAGTAAACCATTTATTTCAGGCATCTAAGGGCCATAGTTACAAATACCTCAAAGACTAACATACAGTCGCCATCAGATATATCGAAGCGGCCGAAGTGCTCACAAATATCTGAACATGTCCTTAATGCCTCAACAATAGAGGCGTGTTCAGATATTTGTGAGCACTTTGGCCTCTCCAATATATCTGATGGTGACTGTACATAGAATACAGTTATGGAGTACACATACTATACTACCATTTTTTTTCTTAAGTAGCTAATAGAGTTATGGTAAAGGTAATAGAGGTGGCATGTGGCTGCAGGACGCAAGAGATTGCAGGGTGTGGAAAGCTTTAAGAGGCCTTTGTCAGAGGCCAAGTTGAGGTTGTTGATGGAGATAAATAAAATAAATGCAGTAAATAATACCGTTGTCCCATGTACCGATGGCCGTTGGGGCGGAAAGGTTCTCGAGTGGCTGATGCTGTGTAAACAATAAGTTATATTTTTTAAGGAGTATAAGTTTTTGCAAATTGTAAACCTCAGCAATAAAGGCTATTTTTATTTTTATTTATTTTATAATAGTAGTAATATGAATGTGTCTTAACAGATTGCAGTGGAACATGGGCAGTCAATAACAATTTACATATCAAGAGAAGATGAACCAACACTAAATGTTATTGTAAGTATTAAGATTTAACTGATTCTTTGCGAGATATGTAATGTACGGTCGAGGAAAATGAAGGTTTGGCACATGTCAAGTCTATTTGAATGACGTTAAGGTCCAAAAGTGCTAAACATTCAAATTCCTCGACTGTACCTAACTGAGACATCGATGGGCCAATATGGGGTGGCAACATGCTTCTAACTCCTCTGGCTTTGCAAATGACAGGCTATGGTGTCCCCTTTCCTCCAGGCAGGCCGTATACTTCTTAACCACTATTGAGGTTAAAAAACTGGTGATATATACAAAACTATCTCTTTCGATTTTGTCTATTCTCTGGGTTTTCATGAGACAAAATGATAATTGGGAAAATATAAGAAACTAGCTTCCGCCCGCGACTTCGTCTGCGTAGACCCGGGATAAAAACTATCCTATATTTTAATCCAGGCTATAAACTCCAGGCTATCTCTCGAAGATAATGGAGTCCATTATCAACTGCCAGCTCCTTCGGAACCTAGAGGACCACCAGTTGCTTAGCGATCGACAATACGGTTTCCGTAGAGGCCGCTCGGCTGGTGATCTTCTAGTCTACCTGTCACATCGTTGGGCACAGGCGATCGAGACTAAGGGTGAAGCATTGGCTGTTAGTTTGGATATAGCGAAGGCCTTTGATCGGGTTTGGCACAAAGCACTTCTTTCGAAGCTACCATCCTATGGGCTTCCCGAGAGATTATGTGTATGGGTCAGTAGCTTTCTAGCAGACATAAGCATTAAGGTCGTAGTTGACGGGGAATGCTCCGACTCCATGTCTGTGAATGCTGGTGTCCCCCAAGGTTGTGTGTGTGTGTGCCCACGCTATTCCTTATGCATATCATGACATGCTGCAAATCAGCGGAATTCATTGTTATGCTGATGATAGTACAGGTGATGCCTCTTACACCGGCCGTACCAATATCTCTCGGGAAATCGTCATCGAGAACCGGAACAAACTTGTGTCTGAAATTGAGACTTCCCTAAGTGAAATCTCTGAATGGGGTCGACTTCACTTAGTCCGTTTTAACCCTACCAAGACACAGGTTTGCGCGTTTACCGCAAAAAAGTTAAAGTTCGACGTGTCACCTTGTTTTGAGAGCACTCCCCTGACTGCCGCAGCCAGTATCGGAATCCTTGGCGTCGACATTTCGAGTGAAGTCCAGTTCCGCGGCCATTTAGAGGGTAAGGCCAAATTAGCCTCAAAAAAGCTCGGTGTGCTCAATAGATCGAGACAGTATTTCACACCGGCCCACCGCCTGCAGCTTTATAAGACGCAGGTCCGCCCACACATGGAATACTGTTCTCATCTATGGGCAGGGGCACCCCAATACCAGCTTCTCCCTCTGGATCGCATCCAACGACGAGCAACTCGAATTGTCGACAGCGAGCATATTTCGGATCGGCTTGACCCCTTGGCGCTGCGTAGAGATGTGGCCTCTCTCTGCATTTTCTATCGCATGTATAACGGGGAGTGCTCCGAGGAATTGTTCGGATTAATCCCTGCCGCTTCTTTTCGCCATCGTCCAACGCGACAACATTACCATCCTCACCACTTAGATGGTTGGCAGTCCTCAACTGTGCGCTTCTCCAGAAACTTCCTGCCTCGCACAGCTAAACTGTGGAATGGATTGTCGCCTGCGGTATTTCCGGACCGATACGACCTTCAAACCTTCAAGAAAAGAGCGTACTCCCATCTTAAAGGCCGGCAACGCACTCACAACACCTCTGGTGTTGCAAGTGTCCATGGGCGGCGGTAATCGCTTACCATCAGGTGATCCGTCTGCTCGTTTGCCTCCTATATCATAAAAAAAAAAAAAAAACTATCTTCGTGCAAAATTTCATCCAAATCGGTTAAGCCGTTTAGGCGTGATTGAGTAACAAACATCCAAACATCTAAACTTTCGCATTTATAATCCATAATAATATTATAAATGCGAAAGTGTATGTGTTTGTTTGTTTGTCCTTCTTTCACGGCAAAACGGAGCGACGAATTGACGTGATTTTTTAAGTGGAGATAGTTGAAGGGATGGAGAGTAACATAAGATAGTTTTTATCCCCGTAATCATCCCCTAAGGGGGTGAAATGGGGGGGGTAAAAGTTTGTATGGAGCTGCGATATAAACGAGTTCCACGCGGACGGAGTCACGGGCAGAAACTAGTATTATATAGTAGGATAAGAAAACAAGTAGGTTACTTGTTTTTTTTTTTTTCATGTCTGTGGCAAACTAGCGCATGACCCGCCTGATGGTAAGTGGTCACCATAGCCTATGGGGCGCTTGCAACTCCGTGCAAAATTTCATCCAAATCGGTTAAGCCGTTTAGGCGTGATTGAGTAACAAACATCCAAACATCTAAACTTTCGCATTTATAATCCATAATAATATTATAAATGCGAAAGTGAATGTGTTTGTTTGTTTGTCCTTCTTTCACGGCAAAACGGAGCGACGAATTGACGTGATTTTTTAAGTGGAGATAGTTGAAGGGATGGAGAGTAACATAGGATAGTTTTTATCCCCGTAATCATCCCCTAAGGGGGTGAAATGGGGGGGGTAAAAGTTTGTATGGAGCTGCGATATAAACGAGTTCCACGCGGACGGAGTCACGGGCAGAAACTAGTATTATATAGTAGGATAAGAAAACAAGTAGGTTACTTGTTTTTTTTTTTTCATGTCTGTGGCAAACTAGCGCATGACCCGCCTGATGGTAAGTGGTCACCATAGCCTATGGGGCGCTTGCAACTCCAATTTTCAATACATTATACACTCCTTAAGGAACCCCCCCATACTGTAGTCCCTCAGTAATACCTCAACATGCTCATTCCACAACCTGATTTTCATTCATTTTTAAATAAAGGAAAAATTTAAAAATTTTATGTTCCGAGCCGGATTTGAACCGGCGACCACAGGCATTCATGGCCTGCGCTATTAACCAACTGAGCTATCGGAACAATCCGGTTCGGCCACCAAATTCTTCAATCAGTTCCTTCCTACAACGCCTTAGGGAGGCGTGTAGCGACATCTACCAGAAGACTTAGGCTTCTTAACGGCACCAACGTCTCAAATTATATTGAAAAATCGTCAGTAACGATACGCCACCCCATACTAAATTAATTTTGTATTAAGCAGTTACGCTGCTAACGAAATTATGCATTTTTAAATAAAGGAAAAAGTGAAAAATTTAGTGGCCAAACCGGATTGTTCCGATAGCTCAGTTGGTTAGTAGCGACGGGCCATGAATGCCTGTGGTCACCGGTTCGAATCCGGCTCGGAGCATTAAATTTTTCAATTTTTCCTTTATTTAAAAATGTATAATTTCGTTAGCAGCGTAACTGCTTAATACAAAACTGATTTTCATTGTTATTACACTTATTACACATGGAATCATCCTGTTTCAGATACCACAGAATGCTTCAGTAAGGGACCTGAAAAGGGCTGTTGCCAGACACTTTGAAATCTACCAACAGAGGACTGGTAGTAAGGTAAAGATATCATGGAAATACATCTGGAAGACCTACAACCTGTGCTTTGACTCACTTGTGCTGGACAATGACCACAGCAGCATTGAAGACTATGGGGTGACCAATAAAGTGACACTGACATTCAAAAAGAGGAGAAAGAAAACTAAGAAATTTTTATAACATCATATATTTTCAATTAAATGTACCTAGTTTAATTAATATAATCTATGCTCTATCTATGTTTATGCTGTGGATCTTGATGGTATGTAGTGGTTCAGTTTTATTCTTTTTTCTGTTTGTTTTTCCTGAATTTTCTTTTAATTAATATAGTATGTATGTAAATACTTTATTGTACACAAGACACAGGTAAAAATACAGCCAAAAAAAAAGTTAAATCTGTAAGGGATCTCTTCCAGTTAATCTTTGAGAAATTGAATTATAGTCTTTTCATATGACACGACTTCTTATTACATAATCATAAAACCTGAGCTCATATCATTAACACTAATTGCCATCTGTCTTCTCAAGAAGATTTAGCATTCCATTGGTTCAATATCTTTCTGCCATTCTGTTCAACAAGCAAAATCGGTAATTCTTTTAACAATCTGCTAATCAATATTTGCCCATTCGAAACAACTACTACTAACGAACTAGACAGGCAGACGTAGGTAAGATATTTTACGTCATACCTGGCCATAATGTGAGTTTTACCGCACGCAGCGCGTACGGTAAAACTCGGATTATGGCCAGATGAAGACGTAAAATTGTGTACTCACCACGGGCAGTAAAAAAGAAAGCCCTCTATCGCATATTTACAACCCTCGCCTGCGGCTCGGGTTACAAATACCTGCGATTTCTGGCTTTCTTTCTTTTACAGCCCTTGGTAAGTAATGCACTATTACGTCATACCTGGCCATAATGTGAGTTTTACCGCATGCTGCGCGTACGGTAAAACGCATTGTGGCCAGGTGGCACGGTGGCAGGCCACTTGTCTAATCTTATATGGAATGGGGTACAAGGGCGGATTGCCTAACCGTCTGTGACCGTAACGGTAATTCCCAGTGCGTAAGCGGTGTTCGTTGTACAGAAGACAAGTGTCTATGAAATGACAACTGCCAGCAGCATATTGAGTTGGTGAAACTCGCCCTAATTCTTTATTCGCTCTTGGCCTGTTCTAAATAGAGACGAATGGTATTTGTTGTGAGTCGAACCTTCTTCTTAGTCGTTTCTCATTGCTCAGGGTCGTGACTACCACAAACGTCTCGCACCACCTTCCTCCAAGCCCTTCTATTTAGCTATTTAACTTATTTTACGCATAGGCAGACCTGAGCGTTGGTTCCTGCTAAAGCTTTAATTAATTAATTAAAGTTGTAATACCTACCACTTAATTTATAAATATTTACGGGCATGGGATTTTCAATGCAACCGTTATTTCTGTTCAAATATAGGTATCTACAACTTTCGTAACTAGATATTGGTTTGCATGAAAATCCCTATGTATTTGAGTATTACAGGACCTGATACCGCACGAAAGTACCTACAAGGAAACTAATATTTTTAGATATATAATAAGCATTTATTTATACACACGAGAGGAGAGAAGAAAATAACAAAATAAGGTCTAAAACTTAAAATTTTACTAAAATTTACTAATTATTACACAAAAAGTAAAAAAGAAAATGATTATTAAGGGGCTCCCGTCAAAAATCAACGAAATTTAGTAGTTTTCATCTAGACACTCGTCCTCGGTTTATTGAAGCTAGCTTTTCAGGTGCAGATATGGGAAAGTTTGATTCCTGTTTAACATTTTTGCTATTGAATAACTTGAAAAATGTTAATACAGAATTAATGATCCATTTTTAAAGAAAGGTCTGTAAAAGTACAAAATCCGACACTTCAGCTCATTAAAACTTTTATACACCCAAAACTCATACATACTGAACTTACCTATAATTTTGATATGCGTTTTTATAACCAACCAACCAGTTTTTTGGCCTAAAATTGTTCAACTTTGATGCCAAATATCTCGAAAACAATGAAATTTGAAGTAAATATGGGATACTATACTAAGGTAAACGTCCACTGTTTCGGCATGTTAAGCCTCTTACGAATTAGTATTTTTTTTAAGACAATACAGAACATGATATCGCATTGAATTTTTTTGTGTGATGAACATTGATATCTTGCCTATTATTTAATGCAAGAATTATATAGTATTAGTTTCAATAACTATTTTTTTATAATTTATTTGTAGACCTCGTATTTGAACCCCATTTCGTGATAAAATTTGGCTCTGCTCCTAAGTTTGTGAGTTCTTGGCCCCTGTTTCGGCATAAAGTTTTCGAGTGCCAGGTAGTAAGAGAAACATTTTGTTTGTGAACCCTCATTTGTTATTTGATATTGAACAAGATTATTGAAAAGGTAATTAACATGATTATTGGAAAAATCCAATAGGGGGTCTGGATAAAACTCGGTATTTAAAATCCCGGGACATTTTTTCTTTCTCCAGGATGTTTTTTATGAAATGTAAGGTTAAATAACTTATCCATTAGTACATGGTCACCTTTTCAAAAATGTGTCTCACATAGGTTACCTATCTACGAGTATATTAACCAAAACTGTTTAACGTAAGATAAATATCTAGGCAAAACCTTTTGGACGTGACATGTAGGTATCTGTAAACGATATTCTGTTTAATAGGGTATAAAGATACCTTTCACTTCTTAAAAAAAAACCCTTAAAAATAAAGAAAGTCCCGGGGATAGCAAGTCCCGGGATATCTAATGTTAAAAATAATAAATATCTTCAATCATTTTCGTCAATATTCCTTAAACGTATCTACCTAGTTAGATATAAGTATGTATTGATTATCTACGATTGATTAGGTAACCTAAGATTAAAATCTAGACAATGTTGTATGGGACACACGACACCCTTTTGAAAGAGCAATTCTATACTGTTTAATAGGGTAGAAAGTAAACTTTCATTTAATAAAAATTATCCCGCAAAAATAAAAGGTTCCCGGAATTTACCCAGGCAACACTATTCGATTATATCGATGCACATGTTACCTCTTCAAGAAGAATATCAAATAACAGACGAGGGTACACATTTGATCTGTGTGCCTACCACTATAGATTTCTCTGTCACGAACTTGGGGAAAAGTATTAAAAGTAGTAGTCCCTTGTTTCGTGTTACTATTTCTTGGATATTCCCGCAATCAATAATGTACATCACCTTTAAATTATGTTCAATAACCATTAAGTATCCTATATGTAATAAATAAACATAAAAATACATTACAGGAATCGAGCAATAAACAAAATTATGCTGCAAGTAAATATGCGAATTCACCTTCAAATTGTAAATTTAGGTCACGTTCAACCTCGTTTTACGAGAATTCAAGTGAATAAAACATATACCGAATTTAGGTCAATGAAAACGTCATTAAATACAATATCTGTTTTTTAAATTAACATTTACATTTTCTTAAGTATTATTTAAATACCAAAGATACAAGGATGTATAAAGAAAGTCCTTGATTCGGTAGTAACACGAAATAGGAGCCAGACGAAAAATATAATGACCGTTAGTTCGTGAGTCCATTTATTGCAATTTTAAGGGACACCTATACCAAAATATACACTTATTTCTTATTAAATCCATTGTTAAGGAACTAGACAAAGCACTGTTAAAAGTTTTTTTCCAAATGGACTTCCCTTTCTCTTTCAATTCCCTTAAGAAGTCGGAGCGAGCACCTTACGTCAACAAGCAGTTCGCGCACACCGTACAGCTGTTTTCGGCCGACTGACAGTTTCGAGCGTTGTGTTGCTATTAGTTTAGTCGTTAAAATTTTTTAATTTGATTTTTTGGAAAGGTTTAATGATAAAGTTTTTTTACAAATGTATAAATTAAAAAAAAAATATTTCAGTTGCTTATTATAAGCCTCAGAAACAAAACTAACGAAATGACGTACTAGCACGAACTTATGGCCCGTTACCTTATATTGCTTAAAGCCGTTGTTGTTAATATAATAAGCTACAAAAAGCATTAGAAAACTAAGGGATTCAGATCGAAGGTCATTGGCGTATGGGAGCCCTTTAAGGCTACGAGTACGAGAGGCATCAGTGACGGAAGCGGAAATGATGCAACTAAAAACTACACAAACAAGGAAATAAGTGAGACATGGCCGGGCCATACAATATACAATTTGCACACCACACAATATAAGTTAAAGACAAGTAGGCTAACTCAAAATAAAACAAATAACTAACGTCGTGAAACTAGCGGGACGTACCTAAGTCGTAACAAAGAGGTACCTACGTAGTATTTGCAGACAAGTTATCATTACAATTCCTAGATACAGATTGTGTCCAGCCTGTTGCCTGTTTCTTTGGTGGTCGAAAATAAATATGTTAAGTTAAAATGTTAAACTATGTACTTTTTAATGTTTATTTGCAAGAATACGTTCCAAAGATAAGATTTCAAGGTAGTGAGTCGAAGCGCTTTGCAATTAGTTTTGGGAATGCTACGCCGTTACGGCATGCACGAGTTACATATGCAAGTATTTAAGCATTACTTAGTCTAGTTTTCACAAAACACGATTTTATTCTACATGCAGAAGGTCTGTTTAGCGTCGCATCGCTCAGACCCGCATAAGAATATGAATATTCGCGCCACTCAGTCCGTATCGCACGTGTAGACGCACTCCTCCAACCGGATCTCCCTCGTGCTCGTGTACCCCCTCGAGTACAGCTCGTCCACGACCTGCCGGTTGAGGGCGACGGTCGCGCGGTACTGGTCCGAGCAGGCCACGATCCTCGTCACGACGCCGGCCTCGACGTGCATCTCGCCGGCGCCGGCCACGGGCGCGCCGGCGAACAGACTCGTGATGCGGACCAGGCCGGAGCCGTGCGCGGCCGACACGAGCAGCCGCCCGTCCGGCGCCATGGCGAATATGGCGGCGCGGCCCGAGCAGCCCGCGTCCGCTGCCCGCGTGTCCAGCGCGCCGCGCGCGTCGTGCAGCTCGCCGTCCACCACGCGCACCTCCAGCCGCGCGAGGTGCTCCTCCAAGTAGTTGAACACCGACGGCGAGCTGCGCGTGCCGCACGCGCCGCGCTCTAGTGCTAGGGGAGCTACGCTCTGGGCGTGACTTCTGTACACGAACGTGATACTCTTTATGTCGTCGTGTCTGGCAAATACCGTGCAGTTATTAGGAGTGTCTCTGTCCCATTGGCACCTCCATATATCACCTGAACTCTCTACCAAATACAAGTTCCCTTTGAAAATTGCCATATCGTCGTAGTAGTGGGATCCTAAATAGTTTAAGTTGATTTTTGTATAAATGTTGGACCTGTACGCCCTAATCTCGCCCTGCCATGACAATGTAATAACGGTGTTTCCCCAGGCGGAAACCGCTACAGACAGATATTGGTCTAGCTTCCTAATTGTGTACAATTCACTTGCATTCCTCTTGAACGTTTTGAAAGAAAACCCGTAACTGCGTAAATGTAGTTATCATATTTATACATACTATTAACACAAGACTCAAATCTATAGACTATTGAACAACTGCGTGGCTGATTAAACTGGCAACGCAAAATGTTACCATCATAGTCCGCAGCATACAGGAACCCGTCCGCCGCAGCCAATGACCACACGGTTGTATCCGCCTGGTGGAACTCTTCACACTGGGGCTCTACGTACCAATTACACTTCAGAATGAGTCCATTGTAATACGAGGCGTACAGGTGTTCGCCATGCACAAGCGTATCCGTTACTGTAGAAAAAGAGCCTTTGTGGAACAGCTCGCACGTGGTCGGGGCTTCCAACGGGCAACGCCATATTTCTCCACTCTCATCCGTCCACTTCCCCAGCACCATATACTCCGGCGTGGACAGCAAGTCGGCGCTGCACCAGCCCGCGCACAATATCGCCAATACGGTTACTATCCCCATAGTTGTGACTCGCAATGTTAAATTATACAACTTCAGAGAAACAGACGTCGTATGTCTACCGAACGCAGCGGCAGATTGAGAATCAAATTATATTTTTCCTATTAGAAAACTCTTGTTATTAATACTAATATCTGGGGACTAGGTACAATCGTCCCGCTCGAACGAGTTCGGTGACGCGTGAGAGGAAACGAGATGAACGTTGCCTCGAGTGGCCTGCGCCGAAACCGCATAGACTGCTCTAAATCAGTTTATTTTTGGGACTAGGTACAATCGTCCCGCTCGCACGAGTTCGGTGACACGTGAGAGGAAACGGGATGGACGTTGCGGCGAGTGGCCTGCGCCGCGAAACCGCATAGACTGCTCTAAATCAGTTTATTTTTGGGACTAGGTACAATCGTCCCGCTCGCACGAGTTCGGTGACACGTGAGAGGAAACGGGATGGACGTTGCGGCGAGTGGCCTGCGCCGCGAAACCGCATAGACTGCTCTGAATCAGTTTATTTTAAATGGTGAATAATATATGATATGACTATTATGAACTTACAGCATTTTGATTGTAGAGATCAGTTGGCAATTCAAAGTATTAATCGATTTATGGCCGGTTGCAATAATTAATCCACCGATAGTTTTCCTTACCGGGAGTTACATTTTGACAGATTACCCGTAGGTAATGTGTCAAAATTTAACTGTTGGTAAGGAAAACTATCGGTGGATTGATTATTGGAACAGGCCATTAGTGGTTAGGATAGGAAATAAAAAATCGGCTAAGTGCGTGTCGGGCCCGCGCGGTGTAGGGTTCCGTAGTTGCTTGTCTATCTTTGTTACATCGCCACGCGCGAGCCATCTAAATGGTAATTTAATTTTCCAATGATTTATTAGAATATATTAATAATTTAGCTTAGTCCTATATTCTGAAAAACGTAAAATTCTAAATTAAGGACAAAAATTAGTACTCCGAGCAATAGATCCAACTTCGAATCCTGCTCGGACCAATACGTTTATAGGGTTCCGTACCCGAAGGGCAAAAACGGGACCCTATTACTAAGGCTCCGCTGTCCGTCCATCCGTCTGTCACCAGGCTGTATCTCATGAACAGTGATAGACAGTTCAAATTTTCACAGATGATGTATTTCTGTTGCCGCTATAGCAACAAATACTAAAAAACAGAATAAAATAAATATTTAAGGCGGCTCCCATACAACAAACGTGTTTTTTGCCGTTTTTAGTAAATGGTACGGAAACCTTCGTGCGCGAGTCTGACTCGCACTTGGCCGGTTTTTTTATAAGACAATAAGGACTTGACTAGGTCATTTTGAGTACTGCGCCCGCGCAGCTACTTCTACGGCCGCTGCAAAAATGATTTACGCATGTGTGTAGTTAAACACAGAAACTAAGAAAACAACATTTATTAATCATCCATCATTGACATAACCAAATACTTCCATACCGATTCAGTAAATAAATTAACAATATTCCAATAATTCTATCAGTACAGCTTAAAATGTTAAAACCAAATCAAATAAAATGTTAAAATACAAATAATGTTACTTATAGCTTACATTGAATAAAATCATGTAGTCTTAATAAATACGAATGTTGTAAATTATTAATAATTTAAAAATAATTAATGACATTAATTAAAGTCTGGCGTACAGTTTGTACATTGCACTAAAGCCTTGTTCGGACTAGGCTAGTATTTTAGTTCGAGTCCATACAAAAGCTACTCGTACTTGCAGCAAATGTATGGACTCACACTAAAATACTAGCCTAGTGCGAACAAGGCTTAAGGGTTGTGCGAGTTGAGATCATTGAGAATATTGTGTCAACTTGTGTTTCCCAATCGAATCACAAAACTGACAGTTATGTGTGAAATACAGATTGTATTACTTATATTACGTATCGCGGCGAATCTTGAACCGCATGACCGCTGTCAACTCAGTACAATTTCCGTTTTAAGGTTATACATTGTACGGAGATGACAGCTGTCGCACAAAATAAAGGCTTCCACTGACGGTGTAGCATATTTTTTCTTGTAATGTGATCTCGTTGTTTACTTGTTTTTTTTTTTTTTTAGTTTTTTATTATTATTTTAAATTGTCACTGCTTTTTTTTACTTTTTTCATAGGGATAGGGTTCGTCGCGACACGTATTACGTCCGAAATCATTCGTAGATGGCGAGTTTATTTGATAAAAAGTAATTGGTAAAAATCTATAGTAATCGTCTATATACTTAAAGACGATAATAGCGTAATTTTACTGGAATATATCGTTTAAAATAATGTATGTTCGAGTTGACTGAAGTAAAAAAGGGAAATTAGGACTTAACTTTTTTATACAGGAATAGACAACTGTTGTGTTTTAGTATATTGTGGCTGTTGTGTCAATTCTCCTAATAGTTGTGACTTGTAATTGTCAGATTATATAATCAAAATCATGAAGACTATACATAATTTGGCATTATGACCCTTACGCTTTGGTAATAAGGGTTAGACGATGGTGAAGTAGTGCGCCACGTGGGACGCCCCGCTGGTGTCGACGGTTTTTTGAAGGTTCAGTTGGTGCACTATGGTGTCTGGGTTTTCTATCTCCTGAAAAACATAGGATTGTATTTAATTTTACTTTAGATCCATATCCATACTAATATTATAAAGGCGAAAATGTGTCTGTCTGTTACCTCTTCACGCTTAAACCGCTGAACCGATTTAGATGAAATTTGGTATAGAGTCCCGAAGAAGGATATAGGATAGTTTTTATCCCGGAAATCATCCTCTAAGGGGGTGAAATGGGGGGTGAAAGATTGTATGGGATTACGAGATAAACGTGTTCCACGCGGTCGGAGTCGCGGGCAGAAGCTAGTTTTAAATAATAGTAAGCCGTAGATATAGTATCTATATATACAACGTGTTAATAAAATAACGCAAAACCTGAAAACAGTTTGTTCAGAATCGAGCATAGAATGCGAAAAAAATAAAAAAAAATTTTTTGACAAGATTTATTTTTTACATTTGTATGGAGTGTTGGCCGACTGGGGCGACCTGCTCCATACAAATGTAAAAAATAAATCTCGTCAAAAAAATTGTTTTTATTTGTTTTGCATTCTACTCTCGATTCTGAACAAATAGTTTTCAGGTTTTGCGTTATTTTATTAACACGTTGTATATATATAATCTTCCTCATCGATTTCGATGACGGCAATCCTCACAATTATAGATTTGCCCTATTGTGAGCTTTTTTTTTTCCTCATAGCTTCCTAAGTTTGGCCCTCAACTAATTACCAATAATGATAGTGGTAAAAAATACACACGAGAGAAACATTATGTACTGATATCTAAGCAACCATAAACCTATTGTGAGCTCTGCGATATGGCTGGCTAGGTCAAGTACTAAATAAGTTCCTACCAAAAGTTTCATTTTTGGTACAAGCTTTTATTGCCAACTGTATATAGGTACTTTTCTGTATACCGTCATGAACTACTCGTTGAGACGATTCTAACGGGGTAACGGGGTACGTCTGTTAAGTCCTGAATTCCCATGGCCACCTTCTGTCTCCATCATCAGATCATTATATTGAATTGTCATCCAAACTATACTTAGATCCAAAATTTCAGCTGAATCGTTTGATATCTGCTTCAAAATTGAGTTGCAAGATTCTACCCAAACAAAAATAGTTACATACATAACATCAATGCAATGTAAATGCAATGCAATGATGTATGTTCATCTTTGAACATGCATTGCAAATTAATAAAAAACATGTAAAATTGAAAAATGCAATGCTCCGAGCCGGATTCGAACCGACGCCCACAGGTATACATGGGGCGTCGCTGCTAACCAACTGAGCTATCAGAAAAATCTGCCTGGGCCACTAAATCTTTCAATCACTTCGATCTTACAACGCCTTAGGGAGGCGTGTAGCGACATCTACCAGAAGACTTGGGCTTTTTAACGGCACCAACGTCTCAAATTATGATGAGACATCGCCAGTAACGATACGCCACCCTATCCATCCATTAAAAATCAATCAGTCAAAATCAGTTAAATCAGTAATGCTGCTAAATAAATTTAGCAGCATTACTGATTACAAAATGAATTCAAGTACTCTTGAATGGGACATCAGAGTTCTTCCATTATTGGCGTTCTGCGTCCAAGGTTATTAGGCGGTTTTCCTTTTTTTCCGTATGATATAACAACGGAGTAAACTATGGGTACGCGCGGCGCATGCGTTGTGTTGAGTGAAGGAGACCGCATCAAAATTGAAATATTCGACATCACTGCCTACGTCTCATGACGATAAAATTCGTGGCACACGGTCGAAAAGGTTGTACTAAGCGAGGATCAGACGATTATCGCGCCTAAACGTAAAGATGGATGACAGTTGTGTCCCGCTTTTTAGGAAGCTAAATAAACCTGCCATTACCATGTTTGTATATTAGAGACGTATGTGTTTTTGTCAATTGTCATCAAGGACTCTTTATCAAACGTGGTGTAGTGATACAAACACAGACAAGAGCACATATCATGTCTCTTTTATACAAAACACCCTGGCGCAAAGATGATATGAGCATAGTTTTATGTTATTAAATTACCAAATTAATGACGAGCACTGTCGGGACAAATTTCAAGCGATTAATGACCAAATGGTTACTAGAAAAATGTTTTTACAGCGCCAAGGACTATTTAAATTATAAGAATGTTTGACGAAATTATTACAATATTGAATTAATACCTAATTGACATGTTATTTTGGCTTATTTAAACATAAAAAGGAAGCTCTTATATACTAAGTAACATTTAAGAATTAAATTAATTTAATAGTTTATAAACAGAAACTTTCTTCCCAACATTGCGAGTCATCGCAGTACTCGCTGCCGCGAGGTTAGGGACTCAATATAACAGACAATAATAATAATAATAACAGATCAGATTTAGAATAAATTAAAATTAAGTAAGTTGAATTTAGTTATGTTAATACTTTTTTATCTGTGCATGTGGTGATCTCATGAAGTGATAAGGCGCTTAACTGTTAAGTGAAAATGTAATACTATCATGTATCAGTGTACTTATTGTTGAAGGTCCAAATAAATAAATAAATAAATAATATTTGTATGCTTGCTTGCATGCTGAATACGAGGACTTTTACACTATAACCTAAGACCATGTATGTAAGTAAGTGTATTCTTACAAATACATTTTTTTTAATTTTAAAATTGGCCGGAAGTTTGAGAAAATCCTTCACTTGGTCAGAATTTTAAGGGTATATTAACGTCATGTGACATCAGTACGACATACGTGGCGTCATTTAGCCCTTTAATTGTAGAGAGAGTAAAGTCTGTCAGTTTTGAAATGGCCAAAAGTACTTGACAGACGGTGCCAAAGAAGTTCGACCGTGTGCCATGAATTATATACGTTAGTATCTCTTATCAGTTTGTGAATTCTATCGTTATGTCATAAGACGCAGGCATTTTGAGAGAGACACGGACTTTAAGTGCTTCCAGTAATCCTTACGAGGCTATGACGCGTACGCGACCCGTTTATCAATGTTAATGTTAAACTAACCTCTTCATCAGTGAATCCGTTGATTTCCACAGGTATCGTTTGGCCATCTTGAGTTATGACCTGTATAAAATAAAAATTAGATATGAGATCCCATACATTACGTACGACTATAGGTTGTCCTCGTTTCCAAGATCTTTGTGCATTCGATAAAATAAATTTGATTAACTGATCAAATATATGAGGAAGTATACTACGGCGAATAAGTTTAGTTTTTAGCTGTTACTATAAAGTTAACCGTTTCTGAGTAAAAAAAATAAAGAATTACATCTGAAAAACCAAGTGCGAGTCGGACTCGCGCACGAAGGGTTCCGTACCATTACCTATGAAAACGAAAAAAAAAAAAAAAGGCCCACTCCGACTCGCACTTGGGCGGTTTTTATAGTATTTGTTGTTATAGCGCCAACAAAAATACATCATCTTTGAAAATTTCAACTTTCTAACTATCACGGTTAGCCTGGTGCCAGACGGGCAGACAGACAGCGGAGCCTTAGTAATAGTGGGGGTGCCGTTTATACCCTTTGGGTACGGAACCCTAAAAAAGAAATGAAAATTCGGCGAAACAATGCATTCGGTGAATCGTTTGTTCGTAAAATAAGGGACTCCGAACAGTAACACTGGCTGATGATGGCGAGCTGTCAGTTAAAATTACAGTCCAGCGGTCAGTCCAACATTATTTATTATGATCCGATGTTACTAATATGGCGGCCGATGTGGACTTTTTAGTGGGTATAAAATAGGGAGCTGTGGAGTTTTTAGTGGGTATAAAATAGGGAGCTGTGGAGTTTTTAGTGGGTATAAAATAGGGAGCTGTGGAGTTTTTAGTGGGTATAAAATAGGGAGCTGTGGAGTTTTTAGTGGGTATAAAACAGGGAGCTGTGGAGTTTTTAGTGGGTATAAAATAGGGAGCCGTGGAGTTTTTAGTGGGTATAAAATAGGGAGCTGTGGAGTTTTTAGTGGGTATAAAATATGGAGCTGTGGAGTTTTTAGTGGGTATAAAATAGGGAGCTGTGGAGTTTTTAGTGGGTATAAAATAGGGAGCTGTGGAGTTTTTAGTGGGTATAAAATAGGGAGCTGTGGAGTGTTTAGTGGGTATAAATTGGGAGTTGTGGAGCTTTTAGTGATTATAAAATAGGGAGCTGTGGAGTGTTTAGTGGGTATAAATTGGGAGTTGTGGAGCTTTTAGTGATTATAAAATAGGGAGCTGTGGAGTTTTTAGTGGGTATAAAAAATAAAAATAAATAAATGTTAGGAAACTCTCCCGCTCACCTGCAAGGACTTGCCGTCTGCGGAGGTGATGGCGAGCCGCGTGCCGTCCTGCATGGTGAAGTGCAGCGGGTTGCCTTGCTCGTCCGTCACCTGCAACACACACACACATACCAAATAAATCTTGTCATTCATCATCATCATCATATCAGCCGAGAGACGTCCACTGCTGGACATAGGCCTCCCCCAAAGAGTGCCACAATGACCGGTCCTGCGCCCGCATCCAGCGGACGCCCACAACCTTTACCAGGTCATCAGTCCACCTTGTCTACTCACGCTGCGCCTTCCGATACGTGGTCGCCACTCGAGGACCTTTCCGCCCCAATGACCATCGGTTCTACGTGCCCCGCTCACTGCCGCTTAAGTTTAGCGATTCGAAGGGCCTTTTTGATGCGATCACGCAGAGAAACTCCCAACGTAGCCCTCTCCATTGCCCTTTGGGTGACTTTGGGCCTTCTTATGAGGCCCATAGTAAGCGACCAAGTTTCGGTGCCATATATCAATGAATGAAATGAATCTTGTTATTGCAAGCTTTGAAACTCGACCTGTTCGTTTGTTTGTCAGTTTGTTAGTGAGGGACAAATCTTGCGAGCTATATTTGACCCATTTCCCGGAGACCGATTGAGATGAAATTTTGGGTAAAGGTGTACTTTGGATGACAATTCAATATTATGGTATCGAGCTGATCTGATGATGGAGACAAGTGGCCATGGAAATTCAGTACTTAACCGAAGTCACCCCGCTGAGTCTGGGCTCGTTAGATTCGTCTCTATGAGTAGTTGATGACGGTATATAGAAAAGTACAGTCGGCAATAAAAACTTGTAACACTATTTTTTCTTGACAGAAACTTATTTTTATTCAGTGCCAACGGTTTTGTAGCTAACGTAACGCTTGTAGCCGATAACCAGTGATCGGAATTAGGTGAGCCAAAATACATATTCTTCGCAAGAGGACATAATATAAAGTAGCCGGGTAGAAAAATATTTTTTCTTGAATACCGGATATTTGATATTATTCCGGATACTAGTCGTACCTAATGTTTTTACTTACTGAACGGGATGTTTAATGTCAATCTAAAAGTTATAATATCACACTTTTTCCTTCCTTTCTTACTACATAACATGCTAAGTCATAAGTAGTATACTGGGAGATTGATTTTATGAAAATACATAAATTAGTGCCGAAATCGAAAATATGTATCTGTATCTTTTTGATAATCAAAAAGATAAGATACGGTAGCCTAGTGGGTTCAGGCATGCGGCTGTCAAGCGGCGGTCGTGGGTTCGAATCCCGGCTCGTACCAATGAGTTTTACGGAACTTATGTACGGAATATTTACCGTTAACTTTTCGGTGACGGAAAACACCTTGAGGAAACCGGTCGAAACCCAATTAAGGTCTAGTTTTCCCTCAGGGTCGGAAGGTCAGATGGCAGTTGCTCTCGTAAAACCAGTGCCTATGCCAAATTAGGTGTCAAAGCTGAACCCGAGCTACCGGAAATAACGCTAGGACGATGATTACAGTAATTAAAAAGATTTTGAGAACGTAGGTATACCTACTTATGACCTCACCTGTAGGTACTCTTTTTTGATAGCCATGTAAAATGTCCATCTATCCTACTCACCGGCATATGTTCGCTCTCCTCCAACACTATGGGCTCAGCCAGCTCCATCTCCACCTGCGCCTCCTCCACGTGTTCCACCTGTTCCATCTGCACCTGTTCCAGCTGTTCCACGGGCACCTGTTCCAGACGGGGCTCGTCGGACTCCGGCCGCCGGATCAGGAGCGAGGAGCCGGTGTACAGCTCGCAGTCTGTGACCTTGTCGCTGTCTAGTGTCGCCATCTGTTGGGAGAAGTGAGGGTTGTTCAGTAAGCGGACCCATAAAGTCGGCTACAAAGAGATCGATACGGACAAAGTAACAAAAATGTGTATACACGACTTATTTGCCTACGGTGTACCCCTGACGACAAAAAGATCTTGGGGCACGGTAGGGAGAATTTGATTCTCTACAACTTTGTTTCTCTTCATTCATGCCGTAAAACGTGGAACATTTCTCCTGAATGATAATATTTTGAATTTGTCGCGTTTTTCAGGTTTAATTTCCAAAATATCGATCCTAGAAGAAAATTTGTAAGAACCAAACTTGTAAAGAATCAAATTTCCTACAATTTTTGTCCTCACGGTTTTACTGTAAATGAAAAAACCGTTTTTAAAAAAAAAAAAAAAAAATATTTTTCGAATATACGCAGGAGCTTGATTCAGTCTACTTTTTGAATTTACACTCCCAGTGGCCCCCCCGAGGGACCTACGAAAAAAAAATCCAAGAACTAATTATTCACGGGTCAAAATCTATAATGAGTAATGACTGAACTATTAGAGGTTAACCACTTTAGTCCGCTGTTTGGTTTAGTTTTTATAGACTAGTACCTGAGTAATAGTATTGTTTTGTCTAAAGTACGTGTATATTTAGTAATATTTATGTATCGTTATAAGTATGTCATTTACTATGTATCCTTAATCAATGTTGCCGTAGATAGGAGCGCTCTCTTGTAAGGGTATCCACGGAAGATCAGCGTCAAGGTATTCACATGGTACCTTGTCATTAAGCTGAGTGGAGTCCTTTTCTCTAAGGCTTCTGTTAGATTAACATTTCGCGATAGTTTTAAGCAAAAATGTTTGTTTTCCATGTGTTAGTCTAAAGTAGCGTCTTGAATAAATATATTTTCTTTCTTTCTTTTTTCTTTCTTTCAATTGTCTTGTTTCATTAGATGTAAATTAAAAAATCGTAATGCATTCGTTATCGTATTCGCTATATTACGATGCATTCGTCATTCGTATCGGTATCGTAATATACATATGGTTGCATCCCTAGTTAAAATCTATCCATCATATTAATTTTATTTGGTGGATTTTGACACGCCAACTTCATATCACAGGGCTGCGAGGAGTTATAATTTCAAAAAATCCTTTTTGCTTATTTAATGTGCCTTTAACATTATGTCTGTCAAATCGTTATATCGACGGCGAAGTACTATGAACTCCTTTATACGAAACCTAATTTTACAGTAGACGTAAGTAAATTTCAATTAAAGGAAGAAAAAAAAATGCTCCGAGTCGGATTCGAACCGGCGATTACCTTGCTACTAACCAACTGTACTATCCAAACAACCGTCGGGGCCGCCATTTTTTCAATCATTTCCCTTGTTAGTAATAAAAATTAGGAAAATTTGTAAAAACTAGAACCCTTCCTCTCCCGCTAACCCATATATGGGTCACAGCTTTTGTCTCCATGGGCTCCCGCTGACACACATATGGGTAACTTTTTTCAAAATACTTTAAACTCAATTATATTATATATCAAAATTCTAATTGAAACAACAACATGGAAACGTCCGGGATTTAAACACACTTACACTTTCGGGGTCTCGGGGACAGAAAGGGTTAAGTGATTTTAGCAGCATCTTTTTTAAATATCATCATAGTCGGTGTGAAAAATAGTATGGGTCCCTCGCTAAGCACAGGATTCTATTGTAGGATCCCTCGCTACGTTCAGGATTCAATACACCACCCTCGCCGTAAATATACTATTTTGCTCCCTTGTGACACAAATAACTATTGACAAGCATTAGCATTTCATGGTATTGGAGAAGGGCTGCATACGTGTGTATTATTTCGTAAGTAGCGATGGTACCTGTTCTGGGTCGACGATGTGGAAGGCCTGCGGCGCGTCTGCGTCGTACGCCACGTAGATGACCCGCTCCG
Source organism: Epinotia ramella (assembly GCA_947578815.1). NCBI lineage: Eukaryota > Metazoa > Arthropoda > Insecta > Lepidoptera > Tortricidae > Epinotia > Epinotia ramella. Next base: position 4,756,676 of record OX388206.1, on the reverse strand, counting down.
CCTCCGCGTCCGCTTCCGCCTCCGCGCCCGCCTCCGCTACCGCCGCCGCGGGCGCCGCGACCATCGGTGGGTTCTTGTCCACCAGCAGGCTCACTTGCTTGTGCACTTGCTGGACAAGTACAAAGGTACTGTTTACACGCTGTTTAGTGGCACGAAAGCATGCTAGTTTAGAGCAAATAGCACGTGTACCTAGGAAGTTGCTAGTAAGTAGCAAGCTATTTACATAGATAATATTTGAGCATGCTCAAACAAGCATACTAAACAGCATGTGTAACCTTAAGGTGAGGCATCTTGAGGAAATTACCACAAAGGTGTAAAATGGGGCTTCGAATTTCCTACTTTATTACGCGAAAACTACATAAAATGTGACAGTTTCTTCTTTAAATGATATTTGAAGATATTTGCTACAATAGGCATGATGCCTCATGTTCAAATTGATAACGTAGTGATGCTAAATGGATAGTAAACCAACAAATTATCGTAATAAAGTATAAATTATAAAATATAATTCAAATCATAAAAAGATATGCAGAGCATAGAGAGCAGCGCCCAGCGCTCGGCGAAGGCTCACAGTACCTTCTTGTGCTTGTTGAGGTTGGAGCAGTCCGCGAAGGCGCGCGGACAGAGCGGGCAGCGGAAGGGTCGCTCGCCGGTGTGCCTGCGCGCGTGCTTGAGCAGCGCCCAGCGCTCGGCGAAGGCTCACAGTACCTTCTTGTGCTTGTTGAGGTTGGAGCAGTCCGCGAAGGCGCGCGGACAGAGCGGGCAGCGGAAGGGTCGCTCGCCGGTGTGCCTGCGCGCGTGCTTGAGCAGCGCCCAGCGCTCGGCGAAGGCACGGCCGCACGCGCCGCAACGGTGTCGCGCTGCGCCACGTGTCTCGCGCCGCATGTGCGCCAGCCACGACGACCGGCACACAAAACTGGAACAATAATACATTTATTCGATTTTTATTTATTTATTTATTTGGAGAACCAACCGCTACAGAAACCCATTGATTATATAGATAAAATACAAAAAGCCAATGGTTCCCACCGATAGCATCGCAGTAAACATTTGTGAGATCACTATTTTTACACTGAATTCGTGAGATTTCCTAACTAGGGGTTACAAAATGTGGAAACTTATGTATTCATTTAACTTAACTAAACAACAACATCATACGGATAGGAACACAGTATGATTACCTAAAAGTTTGAAGCTACGCTCATTCAAAGTAACTCCTCGTCAATTTACGCCTCACAGCAGGAATATTACTGTTGAATGTCAATATCAAGGTCTTTTGTCAGCTTATTAATTTTTTTACAGCCACGAATTAGAAAAGTGAGTGAAAGAATTTGTACTAGTTATTGGGGAAAATGGATTTGAAATACTTGTTGTTTTTGTTCACTTGTTTGACATAATTACCAAAACTAGCATTCGCGCGCCCTTTACCCGCAGATTTCGCGGGTGAATGGTTTCGAAATCGATGGATTTGAAATACTTGTTGTTTTTGTTCACTTGTTTGACATAATTACCAAAACTAGCATTCGCGCGCCCTTTACCCGCAGATTTCGCGGGTGAATGGTATCGAAATCGCACATACACACTTGGCACCGGATTCATAACTAGGCGAACTAACGTGACAGTTCATTGCACACGAATGTTGCCACAGTTTTGCTAGTGCCGTTAATATCGATATTAAAAAAATCCAGTTCATACCAGACCTTTAGTGAAGCAGCATTATTTTGTTTGAAATCAAACGAATCATCTGGCTGTCAGCCTGGACATAGCGAAGGCGTTTGATCGGGTTTGGCATGGATGTGTTCTTTCGAAATTGCCATCTTACGGACTTCCCGAGGGTTTGTGCGAAAGGATTGCCAGCTTTCTGTCCGGCAGATGCATACGCGCCGTTGTAGACGGCAGTTGCTTCGAAAGCATGGACATAAATACTGGTGTCCCACAAGGCTCCGTACTGTTTCCAACGCTGTTTCTGCTGCATATCAATGACATCCTGTCCATTGATGTAATTCATTGTTATGCGGACGACAGTACTGGGGATACGAATTACACGGGCCGCTCAAACATCCCTCGTTCTGCTGTGGTAGAGAGTCGCGAACAAGTTGTGTCCAAAATAGAGAGCACTCTATCCAGAGTCTCTGAGTGGGGGAGGGATAATTTGGTCCGATTCAACCCCACGAAGACGCAAGTATGTGCGTTCACCGCCAAGAAAACCCCCTTTTCTGTAGCTCCACAGTTCGAAGGCACCTTCTCATTCGATTCAGATTAATTTACTCACAATATAAGATTACATTATAAATTACATTACATGTCAATTTAAAAGAACCCCTATTGTGATCGTCAACAACATACAATAACATTCAATAAAAGTAATTGGAAGAATAATAATTAATAACTAACAATTGAAATATAACTATGTCCACTTAAGGCGGTGCATTGGAAATTATCGCGTGCTGACTAGACAAAGAAACGATAAGGTCTGATTTTCAGATATATGATTATTGACTATATGATTGTTTATCAGATTTTATCGATACATGATTGCTTAAAATTTCCTCGATAGAAAAAAAATCCAAAGTCGGGTCTGTATTTTCCTTTTTTTACTCAGCCTACTCAAACGATCTGGGGGCACCGCAGATACAAATATATAGGATTACAAAGTTACATTTGCAGTGAATGGGAAAATTCAAAAGCAAGAATGGGCCTGCATTCATAGTTTGTAGTTATGGATAACACATTAACCTACAAAAAGAAGTGAGATCCCATAAAAAACATTCCATGTAAAAAAGAGGCCAAGTCTCAAAACTCTTCCTCCGTAAAAAGTTGTGAGATATTTCGTATAGCCAAGTCTCAGGCATCTGGGGGCACGGCAGTGCCCCCGCCAAGTCGAGCGCGAAGCAAGCACTGCAGTACCATCCTTTACTGGAACCATTTCGCCACATTTTCAGGCCCCTATTTGAGAACCTCTGGATAAGACCAGAACGCAGAAATTTTCGTCATCCAGTAAGCTATAACCACATACTTAAAATCCAAAATTTCAAGTCTGTAGGTCATTTAGTTCCGAAGTTAAGCGAAAACAAAGTTTCGCATTTATGACACTCACTCACTCACGATCATCAAAATAGAACTAGTACTTCCCATAAACTCAAGAGCTGAAATTTGGTACAGAGTTAGGGTTTAATAGCCACATAAAGGGAAAACTATAAAAACTAGGATAATCGAAGATCTGGAGTACCTGGTGACCCTGATTAGAAAACACAAGAGCCCAACCAAACTACTGGGACTGCATTCATAATTCGTATGTATTGATAACACAATAACTTACAAAAAGAAGTGAGATCCAATAAAAAAAAATCTATGTAAAAAAGAGGCCAAGTCTCGAAACTCTTCCACCGTAAAAAGTTGTGAGATATTTCGTAGAGCCAAGTCTCAGGCATTCTTTAATCTTTATTTGCTTGCTAAATAAAATTTTGTGACTTGGCAATCACACAATACTACATAGCTTTAGGTATGCAGAAATCCATTAATGCAGGAAAGTTGTGTGATTGCCAAGTTACAGAATTTTATTTTACTTTCGAGACTTGGCCTCTTTTTTTACATGGAATGTTTTTTATGGGATACATTATTTTACGACACAATGAAGTTAATACTATGGTATTTTATCTCATCTAAAATCTCGCTTTATGAAATAAAACTTCACTAACAAGGAAACATACCCAACTGTCCGGCGCCGATTTCAATGATTTTTATATATGTTATAGAGTAGTCTAAAATAACCGACACGTAATTTTTTTTAGCTGCCCAAACTCAACCTATCGGGAGATATTTTCCTCCAAAGTACTGAAAAATGGTGAAACCCTCTAACTTCGGAAGAGACTTTTGTTCAAGCAAACTGCTTGTTAATTACTAGTTTTAATATATGTTGGAGAACATGAAAAAATAATTGACACATGTTTTGCTATTTCAGGTCAAAACTAATATTTTACAAAAAAAAAACACACATGGACGATCCCAAACTTACAAGCAATATCGAACCGTTGAGTCTAAGGAGAGACTTCGCCTCCTTGTGCGTGTTCTATCGCTTGAATAACGGGTTGTGCTCTGAAGAACTGTTCGACATGATGCATACGGCTGCTTTCTACCACCGCACCGCTCGCCGTCGGCAGGGCATTCATCCTCACACCCTGGAACCTAAATGGTCGCGTACCGTACGGTTTCAGAGAAATTTCCTCGCTCGGACGCTCCGGTTGTGGAATGAGCTCCCTGCCGAAATCTTCCCGAGGGACGTGAGAGCGCCAATAGTTCGAGGCTAAAATGGGTGGCTTTCCCAGAGTTAAACTTATATATTTTCTTAGTCAGATCCTATAGAACCCATTTTGAAAGCGTTTGTGTGTGGACCATTTGGGCGGGAACTGTTGACAGATTTTAATAATGTTTGTGTGTGGACCATTTACTGGGTGCGGTTTTGAAGTGGTTATATCGAAAAACGAATTTTAATCATTATACAGAGTGTTTTTTTTAAATGGGACAGTATGGGGAAATCCGAATCTAAAGGAGATAGAGGAAAAGTGTCCAAGGAGACATTAGGTGTTTTTTGATGTAAACAAATTTGGCTCGTTAAAATTTTTGGTCAAGCGTGAGTTGTTCTTAAAAAATTATAAAGTAGGTCAATTTTTTTTTTGACGCGGGTCGGCTCTGTTTCATGTAAGGATTATTTCATTGTATGGAAAGAAAAAAATCTGAACAGCAGAAGTTGGTCAAATTTAATGAAAACTAATCTTCATACAGTTGGTTTATTACTTGAGTAAATGTTCGATGTGGCCGCCGTCTTGTCTTATGCAGGTACGAGCACGCTTCAAGACACTTCTAGTTGCATTTAACAGAGACTTATGGTGAATTGTGTTTAAAGTGTTGTAAACAGCATCTTTTAATTCTTGTACGGAGTTGTATCGGGATTCATAAATTCGACCCTTAAGGTAACCCCATAAGAAAAAATCTAATGGCGTTAAGTCGGGCGATCGTGGGGGCCACTTTATCGGCCCATATGTACTCGTACCCATCCAACGGTTTGGAAACTGCTCGTCCAAACACAGTTTACTTGCCCTACTGTTGTGGGCTGGTGCACCATCTTGTTGGTAGATTATCTTACCAAAGTTCCTTAAAAAAATGTTCTTCTCTTGAATCATCTGGAGCTCTTATCGATTATCGAAATTTAAAAATGGAATAATTTTAAATATTTTTACAGTACATATGGTGCCACTTTCCCGCACTAGTGCGGAAAAGAGCACTTTTCGTGCATATGTCGAAACTTTAAAGAGCCATATGTACAGTAAAACGTTGTACGATACACGTGCGAATAGGTAATTGTATCGTAAATAACTATTTTACACGCCTAGGCACTTGTAACAATATTAAAAGGTGAATACTGCAATTGTATGAAGATTAGTTTTCATTAAATTTGACCAACTTCTGCTGTTCAGATTTTTTTCTTTCCATACAATGAAATAATCCTTACATGAAACAGAGCCGCTCCGCGTCAAAAAAAAAAAAGACCAACTTTATAATTTTTTAAGAACAACTCACGCTTGACCAAAAATTTTAATGAGCCAAATTTGTTTACATAAAAAAACACCTAATGTCTCCTTGGACACTTTTCCTCTATCTCCTTTAGATTCGGATTTCCCCATACTGTCCCATTTAAAAAAAACACTCTGTATATATACAACGTGTTAATAAAATAACGCAAAAACTGAAAACAGTTTGTTCAGAATCGAGCATAGAATGCGAAAAAAAAAAAAAAAAAATTTTTGACAAGATTTATTTTTTACATTTGTATGGAGTGTTGGCCGACTGGGGCGACCTGCTCCATACAAATGTAAAAAATAAATCGCGTCAAAAATTTTATTTTTTATTTTTTTCGCATTGTACTCTCGATTCTGAACAAACAGTTTTCAGATTTTGCGTTATTTTATTAACACGTTGTATATCATCTAAGGAAAGGAGCATGCGTCAAAATGGTCCTGAAACCAACAACACTGAGAGTTATGTCATTAAATAGGTCTTTAAATCTACTTTATTTCATTCTATAGGCACAAAGTCGTATTCAATTGCAGAACGAAGATATTCGTATTTTAGCCACAGTGAGTAAGTACGAGCTATGAAAAAACGCATTCGGAGAATATTACTATTTAATATTCTGGAGGGTAGTTATGACAAAATGTACTAATGATGAAGGCACATCGAGCGTGGCATTCATTGGGTTTGGTTCATATTTCATTAATAAAACCATTAATTAGCTACAAAAAACTTATTTATTTGACACACTGACCTTACCCTAATAATTCTGAATATGTATTCACTGAGAGAACCCGTTTTCTCATAGATCCTATTCACTTTAACTTTAATATGAATATCTCAGTTCTGCAATGGAATTCAACTCGGTGCCCATAGAACGAATTGAAGTACAGGGTGGGCCATAAGGGTGTTGGCAGTTTGAAAATTAAATTAAAAATAAATAATCATACAGTATTTCAATTAATATTTTTAAAAAGTACAGTTACTAGAAATTTTATGACTTAAAAACAATGTGGTGCAAGTGACGTCCCTCCGTTGCTTATTTCCACAATGTGATGTTCAGCGACAAGGTGAATTTCCATTTAAATGGTCACGTGAACAAGGAAAATTGTCGGATCTGGTCAGAGACTAATCCACAACGCTTGCATCAACGTCCACTTCACAGCCCTAAGCTCGTCGTGTGGGCCGCAGTAACATCAACGGGTGTCGTGGGGCCATACTTTTTTGGCCAAAACCTGCAACTCCGCCTTCAAGAGTGTCAAGCAACGGAGGGACGTCACCTGGACAACATTATTTTTAAGTGAATAAATTTCCAATATCTGTATTTTTTAAACTATTCATAAAAATGTTGTATGATTAGTAGTTTTTTTTTTAATTTAATTTTCAAACTGCCAACACCCTTGTGGCCCACCACCCTGTAGATTTAAAGACCTATTTAATGACCTAAGTTTCAGCTTTTTTGGATTCAGGACCAGGCTCCATACAAAGTTGCCCATGGTCCTTTAGGTACATTTAAATCGTTCATGGCGTTCATCCCTATTTGGCAAGTATGTGTGAGTGCGAGAGTTATGACGACGATTACATGATAAAATACAAATTGAATTAGATTTATAGTGGGTACAGTCAAGGGCTATGTTTACTACAACCTTATTGTTGCAGAAATAAGGTCTATGTACATATTTCTGAGACTTTGTGGTGTATATATATTGGCGCCCTTGACTATACAAGCGTATACATAAACCTATCACTATTACTTTTTCCTATATCTGGCAACATCTGCTGCTGTCAAGTTAATTCGCCTAATTATGAATAAATACGAGTTTACGTTGCGGATTGGAATTCATGGATTATTTTACTTTGGTTGCAATTAATTTCATTACTAACATCGTACGTGAATATTACCTGAATTATTTACACACACGACCAACGAAATCAACACCAAATGAATAAAATTTACCAACACATTCGTGTTCCGTGAGCAATCAGGCCTTCAAATTACACTTTGAATGAAATCCGTCCAGGAACAGGAGTTCAAAATGTCAGCCGCATTTTCCAATGACGTAATCATAGGGTCTGCTGGTGTCTCCTTGGTTGCAGATGTTAAGTCGCTCAGCATCGACCTGGCCCCGTATCATGGTCGGCCTTATCACGCGATAAGTGACAAGATAGGAGCGTCGTCTCGTTCTATCGAACGGTGTCAGCCAGTGACGGACGCTCTATCTTGTCACTTATCGTGTGATAAGGCCGACCATGATACGGGGTCTTGTGTCTCCTTGGTTGCAGATGTGAAGTCGCACAGCATCGACCTGGTGTCTCCTTGCGTGTATACTTCTTAATTTCGATCAAAGTGGAAAATATAAAAAATATTCGCCACGAGCGAGATTTGAACCCTCGACCTCTGGAATCTGTCCATGAGGTAGTGGGTTCAAATTCCGCTCATGGCGAATAATTTCTCAATTTTCCACTTTGATCGTAGTTTGGAATTTCGTTTAGCGACAGTGTCTGCTTAGTAAACATTTACGGTATCCTTCTTGTATTTCACGAAGGCTTATAATAGGAACGCGCCGTCGTGCCTTATCGGCCCGGTGACTGAAAAGTTCAAAATGGCGGGCGTTTTTTGCTGACGTGCTTGCGTACTGACTAAAGGAGCGACCACACCGTTGCTCAAAATACGCCAACGCACCGTAAATGCAGCAAAATGTATGAAGAATACGTGAGGCATTCGACACGTCAACGCGTATTCGCAGCGTTACGCACCGGTGTGGTCGCTCCTTTAGAAGTTCAAAACGTTTTTAAGCGTCTCGCAGTGATTGCAGACGTGTGGTCTCTCTGTATCCGCCTGGTGTCGCCTCGCGTGTAGTCGGTGCCGACTGCTTGTTGTGAAGGGACCGGAAGACTGGGAGCATTGGTAGTGTTCCTATCTTCTGATCTATCTGGTCTTAGTGGCAGTGCCGCAAATTCCAAAAATAAATAATTTTTCGGTGACTAGAAAGTTCAAAATGGCGGCCGTTACCGTTTCCCGCAGTGATTGCAGACGTGTGGTCTCTCTGTATCCGCCTGGTGTCGCCTCGCGTGTAGTCGGTGCTGACTACTCGTGGTGAACCGACGGGGACATTGCGTGCACTGGTACGGCTTTTCGCCGGTGTGAATGCGCTCGTGTTCGGACAGGTTGCCTTTCTGACTGAAGCTTTTGCCGCACGTTTTGCAGGTGAAGGGTTTTAGGCCTGCGGAAGTGAGGTATGGTTCATTGAACTGCTACGTTTCACGGATAGAACGAGAATATATAGCTTAAAATTGAAAATGATTGCAGTTTTAAGTAATACCTATACTTTCATTCCCCATAATTTGCTTACCACCAACGGCAACGCCAAATGGTTTCTTTTTGAAAATCGAATCCAATGTCAAAACCGCGCAGGACCGGTCATCTTGACACTCTCTGGGGAAGCCTATGTCTGACAGTGGACGTCTTTCGGCTGATATGATGATCAACGTAAACGAGGAAACTTCTAGAAAAAAAAGACCGGGCGGACTCCGGGAGTGCCGGCAGAAGTGAAAACTCAATAACACTTTAACAGTTTTTCGATCAGGTCACGTAAATGATTTTGGCGCAAATTTATAAACAATTATCAATTAGGTACCTACTATAAAAACCAGGGTATATAATAAACAGCGAGCTGCGGCAGCGAACAAAATACCAATTTGTTTTTGCCATTGCCAAATATTTTCCAAAACTTTATATCTTTAGGAATAACGTCCAAATTCAAATTATTCGAATTTGCAAGAACAGCGGACGGCGGCGGCGGACAAAATACCAATTTGTTTTTGCCGTTGCCAAATATATTTCAAAGCTTTATCTCTTTAGGAATAACGTCCAAATTCGAACTATTCGAATATTTTCAATTTTCTTTCCGGAAATTTTCAACGCTAGGAAGGACATAGAGTTCTTACCCCGGAAATCATACCCTAAAGGAGTCAAAGTTGGAGCTACGATATAAACGAGTTCTGCGCGGACGAAGTCGCGGGGAGAAGCTAGTAAGTATATAAGTACCGGAGTGCCACCGCATGTGCAGGGTGAGGCTAGTTTTGTGCGCGAAGCGATGCTTGCACAATTCACAGGCGAAACGCTTCACGCCCGAGTGAAGCAACGCGTGGTTCAGCAAGTTCGCTTTCGTCTTGAACGATGTGCTGCAGATCTGGGGAAACAGGTGAACATTTACATGGGGCAATATCGTTGTGATAATCAATAAAAAATAATCAATCACTAGAGTCAAACCCTTCGGAACAGCTAGCATATAATGTGTATTTTGCACAGATATACATAGATCACGTAAATGCATCTACTTCGCGTGTCCGAACTCGGTCTCCGAGTTGGCCGTCCGACTGAAATTCCACGCGCGTTTGTAGTGGTAGCCGGTAGTCCGTGAATATTAAGAAAATGCCATCGATTTTGCGCGGACAACGGGGAATTCACATCACTAATTCGCCCTTGTGACGTCACAGTAGGTAGAAAAAAGTGACACGGTCGGTTTTCATACAGATTGAGGTGTTTAAGTTATCTAGTGTATCACTTTTTGTTTTTTCTAACTAAGTACTTTGACGGCACACGGGCGAATTAGTGATCTGAATTCCCCGTTGTCCGCGGAAAATCGATTCTGCAATAAGGTATTTTCTTAATATTCACGGACAACCGGCTACCACAACAGACGCGCGCGGAATGTAAGTCGGAGTGCCAACTCGGAGTCCGATTCTGAGACGCGAAGTACATGCATTTGCGTGATTTATGTATATCTATATCTGTGGCTGTCCCTCGCTACTAACAACGGCGATGTATGCAGCTCGGGCTCGCCCCACCCGCCCCGCACGACTGCCCGCTAGACGACGGCGAACTCGAATTACTGTATTGGTTTATAGACTGTGACCAAAGATATCACGAGAGAGAGAGAGGGTGTGTGAGAGAGAGAGTGGAGTAATTTGACATATTAACTATTTTTGACATGTAAAATTTTATATTTTATTAATAAATGAGTATGAGTATGAGATCACCTTGCAGCTGTAAGGGCGCGCCTGCGAGTGCACGAGCTGGTGCCGCTGCAGCAGCTGCTTGTGCTTGAACAGCTTCCCGCACTTCCCGCACACGTAGCGCTGGCCCGCGTGCTCGGCCTCCTTGTGGTACACCACTGACGACGGGTGGTTGAGGACCTGTGGAGGCAGGATTATTTACAAATTAAACTAGAGGTTTGATTATTAACGAATGGATGTTGCGTCATCACCGTTGTTACGTGTTCTTCCATCTCTTTCACGCGTGCATGGTGGTATGGGGGGTCAGAATATAAATGCGGCTGACCGTTCCGGACGTCTCCGTTAGTTAGGAAGGCTGCTGATTACGTTCCCGTCCCTCCCCCCTCTGTCGTTACTCGGCGCTCACTGATTAGGGGCCGCACGGTCCGGCGTCCTAGGCACACACTCACGGACCCGGACGACGAAATCACAGCGTCCATCGAAAGATGGAACGCTGCGCTTTCGGCGTCCATCACATCGCGGACACTTCGGCGTTCCCGCCGGCGGGGACGTCCACCGCGAGATCGCGACAACACAGACACATACAGCCCCTATTCGTCCCGGTACCGCCGCATACCGGGTAGTCAGTCCGACGCAAGTCGGGCCTAGCTGGGTTTCTTGCTGGACTCTTCGCAGCTAGGCTAGGTTTTAGCGAACCAGCGATAATCATCCCAGTAGTTCGACACCACTCACACCCCAGATACCGTTCAGCCAATCTCACTGGAGCGCAAACTCGTAGAGTATTCCAGTGTATAAACGAGACTTTCCCTGGGTTTTCCCCAGGCTACCCTCCAACCACGCAATTCGACCGCTATATTGGGTCAGTCCTATTATAGCAACAGTCAGGTGAAATAAAAAAGGACGGCTCATTTGCTCAGTGGAGATAGCGCAAGCAATATCTCATGCCAGCATCTCCTGATGATGCTTCGTAGAGAGGCGAAACACGTGTCGAGGTTTTGTCATTATGTTGGTTGTTTGCTGTGATTATTTACCGCATGCAAAAATACGTTGCACGTTTTTGAACGGACTAGCATATTCCTTTGCTCTCATGACGTAGAATAGAATAGATTAGAATATGTTTATTTGCAAGAATATTTATTTCTAGGTACAAGGTGTTCTTGTGAATAGTGGTACTGTATTCTATCGTAATTAAACGACATGCAAATATTATAATAAATGGTAACACGCGCATGCAATTGCTAAATTAAAATGTAATCTAAATATCCTCTCTCGATCTTTAAAAATGTCCATGCCGTTTATTTTTTCGGTAAATTCCTTAATGCTATAAAAACAAGTAGGAATGTTGTTTCATTGGATAAGTTCTTCGTAGTGTGGAAAGATAACGCTGTTGTTCCTTAAGAAGCTGATAGTGCTGTTATATAAAAAACCGGCCAAGTGCGAGTCGGACTCGCGCACGGAGGGTTCCGTATCTATAAAAACGGCAAAAAAAATCACGTTTGTTGTATGGGAGCCCCCCTTAAATATTTATTTTATTTTGTTTTTAGTACTTGTTGTTCTAGCGGCAACATCAATACATCATCTGTGAAAATGTCAACTGTCTAGCCATCGCGGTTCTTGAGATACAGCCCGATGACAGACAAAACGGCAAAAAAAATCACGTTTGTTCTATGGGAGCCCCCCTTAAATATTTATTTTATTTTGTTTTTACTATTTGTTGTTATAGCGGCAACAGAAATACATCATCTAAGAAAATTTCAACTGTCTAGCTGTCGCGGTTCTTGAGATACAGCCTGGTGACAGTTGTTGACGGACGGACAGCGAAGTCTTAGTAATAGGGTCCCGTTTTTACCCTTTGGGTACGGAACCCTAAAAAGGCAAAGGGAGTCGAGTTCAAATTGCATTCTCAGAAAGTACCAGGAGTCCATAAATAGCGAAGATACATATCATCATCATTCATCATTCAGTAATCCCCAACTGTTGACAACTACTGAGCATAAGCACATTCAAGTCTTAATAAAAAAAGGAATACCTACCGTTTTCATACCTATAAAATTTAACAATGGAGCGACCTTGAACGCGCCCGCTCGTGCCGGCCAATCGACGCTAGGGTTGACACCGCTCAGAAATGATTTTATAATTACTACTAGTTGAGTGGAATAAAAAACTTACTACGAAATAATCTTAATATTTTTTTTTTATAATTGCTGCTTTACCTTAATGTAATGATTTTTTTCCTTAGTTGAATGTTCGGTTATTCAATTGAAGAGTGGTAAACATTCTGAATCTGATGAATAATTTCAGTAAGCATTCGAACGGAAAGAATTCACGACGAAGTCATTTTTTTAATAATTGGTTACAACTTTTATTGTGCGCGTAAGCAGCGGCCAGCCATGAGTGCGCGTGCCAACCGACTGGCTCAATCCCCGCTAGTAGCGCGCAAACCGTAGGTATAATTCTAAGTTTCCACGGTGTAGCAAGGTAGCACTGGGATAAGCCTCACTTCGAGTACGCCACTCCTCCCGGTTCCGTCCTAGTCACCCAGAAAAGAACCCCTATCTCTTTTTTGTCGTCAACCCGCCGCCGTCGCCGTGTACTTACAGGCGAAAGAAGTGTCGATCGTCTCCCAGCTGCCAGCAGCTACATACCTTCCCGCAGAGGTCGCAGGCGAACCCGCGCGGCTGCGCGCGCCTGTGCGAGTGCGCGTGCAGCGCGAGCGAGCGCGGGTACGCGAACGATGCGCCGCACTCTGCGCATGAGTATGGCCGCGAGCCTTCGTGGACTGCCTGCAAATAATAGGGTAGTTTCCTTATGTTAACATTGATAACGTATTATGTTGCTATATGGATAGTAGAGATGTACCGACTAGTCGGGAAAGCCGACTATCCGGCCTCATTTGTAGTCGGCGACTAGTCGGCAAAATGTGCCGATTAGTCGGCACTTTATGGATCACAGGAAAACGAGACATAATAGTATTTTATGCAACTGTTGTATAAGTAGGGTCGAGCCTTGGCGAGCATCGCGATTAAAGACGCCACGAGCGTTTTAAGACCAAGTTATACACCGTTGCATACAATACTTTTTCTACGACTAATTTTAAATAAATAGCATTTGACTTTTCAGGCAGTAAGTTTTCCGTTAGTTCTATTACTACTCACGCAATTTCAGCGGTGCAGTTATTTTCTTCTTCGTACATTTTAAAAGGAACGTACACATTTTTCTTCACTTCACAAACACGAATAAAATCTTAATAAGTTATTAAATAACGAATAATATAAACATGGTCTGTTTTGTTTTTAATTTCCTTGCACTTGCCATCCAAACTGAATCCGGATCCGAACCGAACCGGATCGGTTTATATATATATATAAATACTACAATAATTAGTAAAATATGTATATTAACACACCATACATGATCATTTATTTTTTATTTTAGTAAATTATTTATGTTCTACAGATGTTAGATAGTAAATAAAAACTTTTTATTCCGAAAAATTTGCTTATGAAGTTGGTACCACTGCAATGTAGCGACCGATTAAAAATAAGCTAGATGATTTGACATCGTGGTAAACAGTACTTTTATGAAAAATGTATGAACCATAAAAGTACGCTAAACAGTGCGTTTATGGGCCATAGAGCATAGAGTTTTTCTACGACTTACTAACGGTGTCATTGTATTTGAGCTAAAGCCTATATAAATGACAGATAACGGTACAGGAGTAGAAAATAGTTATTTACGATACAAGTGCCGAAAATAGGAAACTTTTTTATTTTCGGCACCTTTAATTAATTACCTATTCGCACGTGTATCGTACAACGTTTTACTGTACATATGGCTCTTTAAAGTTTCGACATTTGCACGGAGAGTACTCTTTCCGCACTAGTGCGGGAAAGTAGCACCATATGTACTGTAATAGTTATTTACGATACAAGTGCCGAAAATAGGAAATTCGCAACGAGTGGTGATAAATTAAAACACGACAGAAGGGTGTGTTTTAAATCGACACGAGTTGCGAATTACGTATTCGCACGTGTATCGTACGTTTTACTGTACATATGGCTCTTTAAAGTTTCGAAATATGCACGAAAAGTGCTCTTTTCCGCACTAGTGCGGGAAAGTAGCACCATGTGTACTGTAAAATAAGTTTCCGCTGTGATTACAAAAAAAAAAAATCGTAATGGGCGACTCGCTTTAGCGCGTATACGCGGTGTAGCTGCGTTGTGGTCGATCCTTTACGGCATCCATACTAATATTATAAATACGAAAATTAGTCTGTCTGTCTGTCTGGTACCTCTTCACGCTTAAACCGCTGAACCGATTCAGATGAAATGTGGTATAGAGATAGTTTTAGTCCCGGGGAAGGAAATAGGATAGTTTTTTTCACACAAATCATTGCCTGAGGGGGTGAAATGGGAAATTAAAGTTTGTATGGAGCTACGATATAAACGAGTTCCACGCGGGCGGAGTCAAAGGCAGAAGCTAGTTATTAATAAATACATTAGAAATACGTTTGGCTTAACCGTCACTTTGACATTTGAGTTTATAAAAACGAGACAAAACACAGGGGGCCAGAAACCTGTCAACAGCAGAAATATTTACCTTAATGTGAAGCGAGCGGCTTTGCTTATTGCTGAACATTTTGTCGCACTGCGAACATTTCATCTTTGGCTTCCCGGAAGGGCCAAGCACGACCGTTTCCGGTTCCGTTTCCGTTTCAGCCTCCACTGGCGTTTCTGCCGGTATTTCTGGGGAATAAAGTGATAGTGATAGATAGTGGTAGTGATAGTAATTCAAGATTTAATCGAAAATACAACATTAAATTGACTGATGGCCATAACTGGCAACCCGGGCGCCTGATCAATAACGACTAGCTTTTTTACCAGTGTTGCTTTGAAATGAGTCAATCCTGTTCTCCTAGTGTATATATAGGCCAAGCTTCCAAAGTTTATTCATGCAGTCTAATGATAGCTGTTCTAACTTTGTTTTTTAATTTATATGGAATCTTAAATTTCGATCATAGTGGAAAATTGAAAAATTATTCGCCACGAGCGGGATTTGAACCCACAACCTTTGGAATCCGTCCATGGCTCTGCCAATTGAGCTACCGTGGGTCCGCTGATGGCAACGAATCTTTCAATCCCTTCCAGTATTGTATTTTACACCTTAGGGAGGCTCGTAGCGACATCTACCGCAAAGTTATTACAACTTCTGAAACGGCACCAACGTCTCAAGTTACATTGAGAATCGTTAGTATCAATGCGCTACCCCATTTTTAACAGTAAATGTGTATTAAGCAGAAACAAAATAATAATAGAAATTTGGAATTTCGTTAGCGGACGTTTCTGCTTAATAAACATTTACTGTTATATGGAATCTTGTCTGAACTACCACTGTTCCTATCCTGTTTCCCTGGTCTATGGTCTAGCCTAGCTTGCTTCGCGCCGTCTAATCAACCAGACCTACCTCTGTCACTATCCTGTTCCTCTAGTATATCCTGGCTTACCCGGTTTTTCTTCCGGCTGTTTGGCGTCTTGCTCGGCTTCCGGCACGGCGGCCGGCAGTGTGGCGTCCTGAACGTTGCTGACTAGCTTCTCAACTGTTGGTAGTTCTTCGGATTGCTCGTGCTCTGCTGGAGTTTCCGTTTTAACTGGCGGCGTTTTGGGATCTTGGGGTCTCTGAAAAAAAAAGTATGTGTAGGTGAAAGGGTACGCTCCAGAAAACTTGGGGTCACAAACAGGTGAGGTGGGGAAGGTCTGTCCGCAGCCGCAGGTCTGCTCTCACCTGGTCGACGAGCAGCACGGTCTGGCCCTCGTGCCTGGCGCTGCGCTGGTGCGCGGTGAAGGTGAGCCGCGTGGGGAAGGTCTGTCCGCAGCCGCAGGTCTGCTCTCACCTGGTCGACGGGCAGCACGGTCTGGCCCTCGTGCCTGGCGCTGCGCTGGTGCGCGGTGAAGGTGAGCCGCGTGGGGAAGGTCTGTCCGCAGCCGCAGGTCTGCTCTCACCTGGTCGACGGGCAGCACGGTCTGGCCCTCGTGCCTGGCGCTGCGCTGGTGCGCGGTGAAGGTGAGCCGCGTGGGGAAGGTCTGTCCGCAGCCGCAGGTCTGCTCTCACCTGGTCGACGGGCAGCACGGTCTGGCCCTCGTGCCTGGCGCTGCGCTGGTGCGCGGTGAAGGTGAGCCGCGTGGGGAAGGTCTGTCCGCAGCCGCAGGTCTGCTCTCACCTGGTCGACGGGCAGCACGGTCTGGCCCTCGTGCCTGGCGCTGCGCTGGTGCGCGGTGAAGGTGAGCCGCGTGGGGAAGGTCTGTCCGCAGCCGCAGGTCTGCTCTCACCTGGTCGACGGGCAGCACGGTCTGGCCCTCGTGCCTGGCGCTGCGCTGGTGCGCGGTGAAGGTGAGCCGCGTGGGGAAGGTCTGTCCGCAGCCGCAGGTCTGCTCTCACCTGGTCGACGGGCAGCACGGTCTGGCCCTCGTGCCTGGCGCTGCGCTGGTGCGCGGTGAAGGTGAGCCGCGTGGGGAAGGTCTGTCCGCAGCCGCAGGTCTGCTCTCACCTGGTCGACGGGCAGCACGGTCTGGCCCTCGTGCCTGGCACTGCGCTGGTGCGCGGTGAAGGTGAGCCGCGTGGGGAAGGTCTGTCCGCAGCCGCAGGTCTGCTCTCACCTGGTCGACGGGCAGCACGGTGTGGCCCTCGTGCCTGGCGCTGCGCTGGTGCGCGGTGAAGGTGAGCCGCGTGGGGAAGGTCTGTCCGCAGCCGCAGGTCTGCTCTCACCTGGTCGACGGGCAGCACGGTCTGGCCCTCGTGCCTGGCGCTGCGCTGGTGCGCGGTGAAGGTGAGCCGCGTGGGGAAGGTCTGTCCGCAGCCGCAGGTCTGCTCTCACCTGGTCGACGGGCAGCACGGTCTGGCCCTCGTGCCTGGCACTGCGCTGGTGCGCGGTGAAGGTGAGCCGCGTGGGGAAGGTCTGTCCGCAGCCGCAGGTCTGCTCTCACCTGGTCGACGGGCAGCACGGTCTGTCCCTCGTGCCTGGCGCTGCGCTGGTGCGCGGTGAAGGTGAGCCGCGTGGGGAAGGTCTGTCCGCAGCCGCAGCGGTACTGCACGGGCCCGTGAGCCGCCACGTGCGACATGTAGCGCCCGACGCACGAGAATTCCATGCCGCAGATGGCGCACTGCTCGCGGGTCGGTCGCATGCGGCCTGGACAAAAAAAAACAATGCAGTCAGGCCCTGTCTCCGATGACATCTACCGCGAGGCAACTCTAACGGCCCGTCCGACCGTCTCTGTGCGTTTGTTTAGAATGAATGGGATGCTGGCCGCTCACCGCGGTCGCCGCCTATAGTCGCGCGAAGTCGTGGCCGGGCCCGTAATATCTGTCGGTCATTGAGTCATGATTTATTCAAACCTTCAATCAATCAATTCTACACAAAGTATATACGAATTTAAAAGTACGTATCGCAATACCCGACCATTGAAACTGACTTGACAGAGGCATTCATGTGCTCAATAACCTTGGGGTCCTTAGATACTAGCTACTAATTAAATCAAGAGTTCCTACAGATCAAACCCTTCGGCCTACCTTGATTCTTGCACATGACAACCGAAATCAGCTTAACCAAGAGTATTTTAACGGCATATATTTTTGACATACCTTTCGGCCTGCCCCGGCCTTTGCCCTTGACGACAACAACGAGTTCCCCCGAGGCCTCCATGTGGCCGATCACCTCGGGTTCCTTCGACACGGGCGGCTTGTCCCCCGAGTCCAACTTCGCCTCGCCGTCGCTCTCGTCGCCGTCTGTCACGCCTTCTTCTTTGAATATCCGCTCGAGCTCTTTCCCCTGGAAGGTAAAGGAGCACTTTTTGAATATGTCAGGCCTATTTTCATCCCACTGCTCAGCAAGCGCTGGGTGGGTCAAACAAGTATTTACACCTAACCTAACCATACTCTAACCAGGAAACAAACAGGTTTCTTACAAAAAATGTTCCAACATGCTTAGACAATGGACCCATAAAAATGGAGTAAAAATGTCAAACATGCATTTGGTGGATATAACCAATAAAATTTTAAAAGTTATGAGACAACTCTCAACAGAAAAAAGTTGTTTTACCCATATCCATTGACACCGGAATTCATAGCTTATCACTTGTATACCTCTCACCCCTCTGTGTCATCATCATCATATCAGCCGAAAGACGTCCACTGCTGGACATAGGCCTCCCCCAAAGAGTGCCACAATGACCGGTCCTAAGATCATCAGTCCACCTTGGAGGGGGTCTACCCACGCTGCGTCTTCCGGTACGTGGTCGGCACTCGAGAACCTTTCCGCCCCAACAACCATCAGACATACATGCAATGTGCCCCGCCCACTGCCACTTAAGTTTAGCGGAGGGCTATAACAGTTACCTTGGTTCTGCTGCGGATAGCCTCATTTCTGGTGTGCAGCATAGCCCTCTCCATTGCCCTTTGGGTGACTTTGAGCCTTCTTATGAGGCCCATATTAAGCGACCACATTTCGGTCTCTCTCCGTGTGATATGATCTCTTTGTACACAGTTTTTGACAGTAAACTTATCTTATCATATACCTGAACTGCTTCCTTAAACCTCGTGGGTGTTTTCCTCCTCCGTTTCCCAGGCACCTCCTCTCCCTCCTTCTGGGTGGTCTTGGCCTCCTCGACCTGCTGTCTCGCAGCGGCCTCCTGTGCCAGTTCTTCGGGACTCTTGGGCTTCTTGGGAGGCCTGCCACGCTTCCGTTTGGGCTTCTCCAAGCCGGCGACTTGCAAGGCGATTGGGTGCTCCACTTGGTATACTCCATCGCTGGTGTTGACTGGAAAGAGACGAAAAAAAAATAGAGTTTACTTTAATATCCCTACACGACTACTTAACACAGTTTCCTCACTTATTTGCAATATAAATGTTTGGGTTTGAGCATCAATTTTTGAGCACCTCACTGTATATTTTTGCAGAAACATGTACAGTCAGCAATCCTAACAGCAGCAGTTGGCTGCTACTAACCACCAAAGTAGCCAAATATATCGTAACACTTCCTTACTCCTATAGTAATAAAGACGTGTTCCGATATATTTGGCTACTTTGGCTGCTACTAACTATATGATGCTGACTGTACCTAGTATTTTTTGTAACATCTACAACGTGTCCCAAAACTTAACGATAAGCCGGCACCAGAGGATGGAGCTGCTTATGATTAGTCGAGAAAAAATAAGGAAAAAAATATATCTCAATTATTTTAGAAATTACAGAAAAAAAATGAAATTCATCGAAAATCAACATCCCTAATGGTATTTTTAACGACCATGTCTACAAATATTCAAATATTACTGTTTTTTTTTGTTTTTGGAAACTTAAGTAGCCCTGCTATCTAACACAGTTCTTAAAAATACCAAAATACATGTAGTTTTTACACAAAAAATAATCAAAATTCATTTTGTCCCTACAATTTTGAAAGATTTTTTCTTACAGTCCACTTTCAATCATCATGGTGTAAAAAAATAGTATCGACACCACTATGGCAATTATTTTCAAAAGTTGACGCAACTAACCAAGATTCCAAAATGGCATAATACTTTGGGAAACCTAGTCACAACAAAAAACAACGAATTTTTAAACAAGAACCGACATTTTTTAATGTTGATATTAATCACTTTTGAAAAGGGTTGTTGTTGCAAGTTTTAAAATTTCAATGGAAAATGTGGGTAGTTAATACAATTTTCAAGTTAGTACACTCTGATCCTTTGTTCGCTGTGCACCGTTCCGTATTAATTGATGTGGCTCTCATACTAACAACTCTTGGCTTTGCTTTTTGGACTGGTGATCTGCAAACTGTACTGACCTGGCATTATTTTGGACTGTGATTGTGTTTTGTGTATTGGACTTTTTCCGTATTCTGGATTGTTTAGCGTTTATCATGCCGCTACCGTACACACCGTTGGAATACGCTAATATGCATCTCATTTATGGAGAATGCCGATGCAATGCTAACGCTGCTAGCAGATTGTATCGAGAAAGGTACCCAAATGTTCAAAGACATCCGGATTATCGAGTGTTTATTAATGTACATCAAGCCTTTGCGGAAGGTCGTTTACCATTTGACAGGAGACACACTGGAAGACCTAGATTGGAACGCGATGAAGAAGTTCTCAATGAAATAGAAAACGATTCAACTACCTCGGTACGTGCCATAGCTACGGGAATACCAAAAAGTTCTGCACATCGAATTCTAAAACGTCACAGACTTCACCCATATCACTACAGGCGTGTGCAGACGTTACTACCGCGGGACTATCCACATCGGGTCGCATTTTGCCGTGCGATGCTGCAAAAGCACAGGGAAGATCCCCAATTCTTAGACAAAGTTCTATGGTCGGATGAATCAACCTGCAAGAAAGATGGCTATTCAAATCTACACAACTTACATAGTTGGAGCAATGAAAATCCGCACCTGATGAGAGAAGACAAATCTCAGTATCAATTCAAGGTTAACTTATGGACGGGCATCTTAAATGGAAATGTAATTGGACCCTTTGAGTTACAACGAAACCTTAATGGTGATGGCTATTTGAACTTTTTACAAAACGACTTGCCTGAATTATTAGAAGACGTGCCTTTACGTGATTTACAAAACATGTGGTTTCAAAATGATGGTTGCCCAGCTCACTATGCCCGTGCAGTGCGAGAATACTTAAACCAAGAGTATCACGGGCGTTGGATCGGGCGACTTGGTCCTATCTTGTGGCCACCCCGTTCACCCGACCTGAACCCCCTGGACTTCTTCTACTGGGGCTGTCTTAAAGACAAAGTCTACTCAAAACCCATAGCAACATTGGACGAGCTTCGCCAAAAAATCACACAAGCTGCGGATCATATCAATGGTAGAAGATATGCACGACGGATAAAACGATCATTTCTAAGGCGATGTCATGTCTGTATTAATGCCGGTGGCAGGCAATTTGAACATTTACTGTAGTATTAATAATGTAGTAAATGAATTAAAAAAAATTAAAAAAAATTGTACCATTTCTTTGCATTTATTCAACATTTTTCAACAACAAAAATCCTTTTGTGGGTAGGTATTGTTATTATTAATCAGACTTTTATTTTCCAATAAGTACTTACTGAAAAAAAAACAAAAAACATGAACACTTGTTTTTTATAAATAGGTAACAAATACTGCTCTCCTGCAGTTAAATTTAAATTAGGAAATAATCAGATCTTTTATGACACTTAGAATGTTCAGTTGCCGCGCAAACGTAAAGAATGACATATAGGTACGATTATCTATGGAGCTAGAACAGGCATAGACTAGATGTAACTTTTTTTTTATTGTTTATAGCTTTGAAATCTAGCTCTAAAAATGCGTTATGTTGCCTAGTAACATGAAGATACTACGTTGTAAATTATATATCGAGAACGAAGCACGGTAGTATAATATAATAACTATCGTATAGATAGTACTTTAGTCTCTCTGTGTGAACTTCCATACACCCCTCTGGGGTGTAGTCCACACTCCCGCTCTGCTCCCCCATCAACACAAACCCCCACAAACACGGCGCATGCAGCAATGTAAACGAATAATGGCCCTCTCCCTCTACGCATAGCTGCATCCTGCTCACGCACCAACAATGGCCCAACGTGTACAGCTGGCTTTACTTAGGTACTTAGTGGACGCTATCCTCAACCACTGCCTAGCAAATAAAGTCTACTTTGGCACTAGATTTGTTTGTGTCTTCTATTATGTAAGTAAAGCTAGATATAAAGTGAGTAAAGTGACACATACTCTCATATACAATCTTCTCAGTGATAATTTCCGGCTCACTAGCTGTGGCATTGTTCAATAATGTCTTCTTATATTCCCTCTCTCTCTGATGTAGTTCTCGAATTATTTTCTGAAAAAAAAAAAACTGTCTTGCTTTACATGAATATGATTGAACATCGATCCAAAATATTTCTCAACAAAAGTGTTTCTTGAATCCTTACTAATATTATAAATGCGAAAGTGTCTGCCTGTTACCTCTTCACACTTAAATTGCTGAATCGATTTAGATGGAATTTGGTGTAGAGCTAGTTTAAGTCCCGGGGAAAGACAGGGTCTTTTTTATACCGGAAATCATCCCCTAAGGATGTGAAATGGGGGATGATAGTTTGTATGGAGCTACAATATAAACGAGTTCCACTCGGATGGAGTCGCAGGCAGATGTATTGTTCATATTCCTTGTCATTACAAAAGATTTCTGGAAAAGGTCCTCAATTTTACCTACAAAAGTGGTCAGAAAGTGTGATATCTTATCTTCGTTATAATATTATTGTCAATTCATGCACATTAGGTACATAAAAAGTATGTACCTATCTACTCTATTCTGTATCCTGCCTGACATGTAAAATAATGTGTTTTATGAATAAAATCAGAATCAGAATCTGAATTAAAATCTTCATTAATGGCTGTTGAGCAGTTGATATTGTCACATAATTAGATATTTACTTAGTTACAGGTTTGATATATAAGGTTATTTAAAAAGGAGAATTAAGATTAAAAATACAAACCTGTCCATTTATAATTAAGGTTATAAATTCCACTGTGGCTTCTATTTGTATAGTGCACCCAGGACAAATTGTTCGCGGCAATTGCCCATCATCCGATACCTGTGAATAATAATGTGATACAAACCAAACCAACTATGAGCTCAAAAAAGTTAAAACTTAAAATTTATTCATTAAAATCATTAATTAAAACGATTTTTTCATGGAAGTTACTCTTACTTTAAGGTTGTTTAGAATAAACTACTAAAATAAAACATGTACCCGAGAATGTTTATGTGCGTCACACTTTATTACAATGAAAGAAAATATTATAAATTAAGCCCCACTTTTTATTCAGATCAGCTGCGAAAATGTCAAATAGTGGCGCGCAATAGTTACTATAATTAGATGAGATATGAAGTGTTTAAAGTTTATATATACATTATAGAAAAATACAGAGTTATTAATGAATACATTTCTACTAAAATATAATGAATTTAATCAGATTAAAGATAGAAAAATGATAACATCATCGGTCCACCGACCTCCATCTTGGTTTCATAATGGAGTCAAAACAACCACGAATTATGTAAAAAGTTCCTTACCTTGATTGGTAAATACGAATTAATAATTTCGCTTAAGTTCTGGCTATTTTCCTCAGAAGAATATAACAATGTTCCGTTGTCATTTTCTTCTCCGCATAATCTACAAACGGTAGAATTATACAGAAAGACTTCCATCTTCCACTGAGAAGATTTTTTTAATCGCCATCTACTTCCTTATGGTCTGCCAACATAACCAAACAAATACAAGTACAGGGACATTATGACAATCTAGAGGTGTTTTAATAAACTTTTCTCTAACAAAATATGAAAATAGCCAATTTCTTTCAAAAAATAATATGCAGAATTTAAACAAATATGACACATTTTTTTAATGTTTCTATGCTACTGTAACCTTTCTGAAAATAATAACTGAAACGTTTTTACTGTATCTCGTGTAGTGCTCGTGGCAACACTATATTAGCCTCTCGAATCTTTTATGAAAGCCCTTTCCGGTTTAGTTCTTGGGGCTAGAGGCCGTTGTTTCGGTTTTTATTATTTATATCGCCCGTAATCCAACAAAATGAGAATCTATAAAGATATTATTACTGGTAATTACGTTTGTCGTGTTATACTGAAGTGATATTTGTGAATATTTGTTAAATATGTGCAACTTTGATATCAGTTACTTTGACGTTTCATTGTGCCCCTTGACAGTGCTGATGTCTCATCATCAATTTTGGATATTTAATGCCACATCGACATTCCAGATGGCTTTCTGTGGCTTGGGAATTAAAATAACAGGATGTGATTGTGCTTTTCAGGTGACGAGATGTTCTCGGACAGTTACAGAATGAAGCTGGTCGATGAAGTAATTTACGAAGTGACCGGTAAACTAGTGACGAGAGCTCACGGCGAAATCCAGATCGAGGGCTTCAACCCCTCGGCTGAGGAAGCTGATGAGGGCACTGATTCTGCCGTGGAGAGCGGAGTAGACGTAGTTCTTAACCACAGGCTTGTGGAGACATACGCCTTCGGTGACAAAAAATCGTACACACTGTACCTCAAAGACTACATGAAAAAGTGAGTGATTGTGATAGCAGCGATGAACCGCCATTGAGGTTTGGGCTAAAATGCTTTGTTTTCATTTATCATTTCAAGTTGACGTCTAGTAACATAATCTGAAATCTGGACGGAAGTGACTTTTGTTTTTGCACGCATCTTACACGTGTTGGGTGCACTTTGGCAGCTGCATGTGCAGTGTGTTATCTATCTTAATGCCCCTTAAACATTTTTCACTGTCTCTGAACGTCGCAATCCTAACAATAGCTTCATTGGCCTAACTGTCAAATGAGTCATGAGAGGAATGAACTCCTCCGTCAGTATTTTAGGTTATGGTTTTAGAATGCCTTAGTTCAGCAAGAGCAACAGTAAGATGCTGGGAGTGTTATCTTGTGTTGTGGTTTTGTGGTGAAGGTCATGCCTTATCAGTCAAGATAAAGAGATCAAGATCTAGGTCTATGACACAGCCCAGAGCCTTTAATTATTGAGTAACTTATTTTAGTATGCTAAAGTGATATTATAACCCATTATTCATGGACATGGGTGCTATGGGGTGGTAGCCCGTGTACAACACTTCAGGAGCTCAAATACCGCGAGCCATCCGGTTGCCTCATGACACTGCAACTACGTCTTATTGCTCTGAATAAATGAAAGGAAGATATCATTCTTGCTTGACTATTAACCTTTTAAGTGCTAGTGATGCTTTCTCTCAGTCCCATCCAAATACCGCGAGCCATCCGGAGGCACACTGCAACTACAGTATGATTACTGTTAGTTAACCACTGACAGATAGTTTGCCTTCATTTAATTTTCAACTTTAATTTCATGCAAATAAAGCAATTTTCAGAATACTGTTACCCACGTCTACCGATTTAGAAATAACTACTTAATTTGATGATAATGAGGTTAAAGTTGAAAATTAAATGAAGGCAAACTATCTGTCAGTGGTGAACCCCAAATAATTCTAGTGTATGTGGCATTGCTCTGAATAAATGAAAGGGGACATATCATTCTTGCTTGACCATTGACCTTTTAAGTGCCAGTGATGCTTTCTCTCAGTCCCATCTACAGTGCCATATGTAGTCATCCAAAAGTCACACAATAAGTGTGATATCTGTGGAATCACACCTTATGTGTGTCTCAAACAATCTACAGGCTTATAAGTAATCATAGCAACCATTTCACTGAGTCGATCACTTGGGTCGCTGCATGGTGCGGGAGGGATGTATTTTTGGGACATAAGAGGTCAATCTAGTGCCTTTATAACTGGTGCTGTCACTCTCAGGGTTCGAAATTATCAAGATATTACGCTTCTTGATAATTTTCGGTACCAGTATAAGAACCAATGACACTCAAGTTCGCTCAAGTTTGCATAATCCGAACTGAATTCCTCTTGTAAAGGGAGTCCCCACGGCGCGGCATGTCACGTTGGCACTTCGTGCGTTCGGATAGACTAAATAATACTTCGAATACAGTTCACTTTCACGAGCGCAATATTTTGTTATTATCAATCGATAATTATCCATCTGTTATTATCACGATAATTATGATGATAATTATCATTGTTAATTAGCCTTTCGAACCCTGGTCACTCTCGCACTATACTACTGCCCCTTTCAATATCCAGTGGCTGACCATGTAGCCACAAGTCCATATAAAAATACTACTCAATTTTTACAGAAATAAGTCTTAAAACATGAGAGGAGCTGTGCCCAGCAGTGGGACATTTTTAAGGCTGATTTACTATTATTTTAAGTCTTATAACCTGCCTTTGGGAGACACGGGATTTGAACGGTCAAATGGCATAGTCTGACTCTTTTCCACAATAATAAGTTTGTTTACATCATGGCATCATCTAATACCAGAGGTGGGATCCAATGCCTTCCTATGGAGCTTATGATGCTATATCAATTAACTTCTATCCATGGACAACCATTATGTGTTTGTGCATATCATGGAGTTAACAAATACTTTATTTCTTGTGAGTTGTATGTTTTAATCCATGGAATTAATTACTCAAATAGTACCTCTGAATGTCTGTCTATTTAGACCAGCTAGACAGTACTGTCTTACCACGAGGCAGCTTGAGCTTGACCCATTTAAAACCAGCTTCTGTCTCTGACTCTGTCCACAAGGAACATATTTATATCATATGTCCTATTCATTCATCCTATGTCCTATTTCAGTTACTACTAACACTATCTCTATGCCAAATTTCATCAAAATCGGTTCAGCGGTTTACGCGTGAAGTGGTAACAGGCAGATATACTTTCGCATTTATAATATTAGTATGAATATAGTATAACTTGCATGACAATCCTGACAGTGTTTTAAGTAGTGAAAAATCAGCAAAACCTATCTAACGTGTTTGAATCCTGCTTGAAGCATGCAAGCAAATCATGTTCCATCCATATTATCCTTACTAATATTATAAATGCGAAAGTGTGTGTGTGTGTGTGTTTGTATGTTTGTCCTTCTTTCACGTCGCAACGGAGCGTCGTATTGATGTGATTTTTTGTATGGAGATAATTTAGAAGCTGGAGAGTGACATAGGCTACTTTTTCCAGCGGGAAAACATCTAATTCCCACGGGAAAATTCAATATGTTACATTTTCCTATAACCACGCGGGCGAAGCCGCGGGCATCAGCTAGTATTATTATAAATGTGAAAGTGTGTATGCCTATCTGATACCCCTTCACGCTTAAACTGCTGAACCGATTGAGATGCAATTTGGTATGGACATAGTTTGAATTACAGGGAAGGACATAGGATACTTCTTATCCTAAGCGGATGGAGTCGCGGGCAGAATATTTATATTTATTTTGAAGATAATAAAAATTGGGAAACCTGGAATGAGAACATTCACCATTTTATTTCAATATTTCAGTGAACTATTTGAGTAATGAAGAAAGAAATGTGCTAACACAGCCTGAGCAACCCCTTTCAAGTGTTATTTTTATTAGCCTTTTTCTCCTTAGCCTCTCGGGGAAAGTCTGGCTTAACCTAATATTCACACAACATTTTTCGTCTTTACAGATTAGTCGAGAAATTAAATGAGAAGGCGCCAGACCAAGTGGACATCTTCAAGACCAACATGAACAAAGTGATGAAAGACATCCTCGGCAGGTTTAAGGAGCTGCAGTTCTTCACCGGCGAGTCAATGGACTGTGATGGTATGGTGGCCATGTGCGAGTACAGAGATATTGATGGCGCCCAAGTACCCATCTTGATGTTCTTCAAACACGGACTTGAGGAAGAGAAGTTCTGAACAGCATAAGTGTACCGTATACTCATTCTATTCCACATGTCATGCCTAACTCATCTTTTGTATTTATTTACAAACCATGTCCATACCCGGAGCCGGCTTCTCCCATCACAAGGCTGAACAATTTTGTAATGTTAATGAATGTTACATAATTTAAATAAATTAATGAACAGCAGTTTTTTTATTTTATTTTTGAAAGTCTTGGAATTATCGTCGGGTGACAATGACAACCAAATCTAACACTGTTAACTGACAATCCGTGCACTTTATGTGAATTGTAATAAGGTTCGATATAAATACCAGATAGTCAGTTAACTGTGTTGGCATTTGTACATACGATACATGTTATGGGTAAAGGAAAACTCAATCTTATTACTACATCAACATTACTGAAATTATTTTTCTGCAGTTAGTGAGTTTTGGTTGTCACTAAAGTTAACACGTTCGCAACCAAGAACCCGCCTGGTAGGCACTCGTAATGTTTGTTCAGATGCCGGCTCAGCCCGCTTGGCGGGCAGTAGTATGAACCTACACGCCTAGCGAGAGTAGCGAGTTCTGTCGGTTTCTGGTGTATTGTTCCATTTTTAGTCTGGTTGCGAAAGTGTTAAGAGGAAACACTAAGGGCGAGATAATTGAGAAATAGGTATTTGTATTGCTGTCGCGCCAACCTCAAGCCTCTCCCGCAGAGCGCGATAGAGACAACTGCAGCCTGGACCGAAGTGCCTCCGGCGCGCCTCACTCTGAGCTTTATATCTGCACACATCTAACAACTATAATATATCAAGTTTGGTTTTTTTTTTCGAAAATCCTCTACAAACTTAAAAATATTAAGATTACCTCTAGAAAAAAAATACCTATGAATAGCCTAGTTATCCTACTATATACAATAATGAACTTGTCAACCATTTATGCCTTATAATTGTAATTAAAAAAAATGGTTTGTGTAGCACCGTGGACCGTGCTGAAGTCGGTATTTAGTTTAATGCGTAGGCATTTATTTTAGCACGCATTCACTTTAAAACTTTATTCTACACTAGTGTTTAGTGTATAAATCAAGGAAAAACTAAAATATTTTGCAATTTCGGTCCAGTTTTCTAGATACACCAACTGCATAAATAATTATATATTAAAATATATAGGATTACCTACCAAGTTACATTTGCAGCGAATGGGGCAAAAAATAACGAATGGGACTGCAATCATAATTTGTATGTATTAATGATAACACAATAACCTACAAAAAGAAGTGAGATCCCATAAAAAAACATTCCATGTAAAAAAGATGCCAAAACTCGCAACTCTTCCACCGTAAAAAGTTGTGAGATATTTCGTAGTAACTACAACTACCAAGTCTCAGGCATTTTTATTATTCTTTATTTGCTTGCTAAATAAAATTTTGTGACTTGGCAAGGCAATCGCACAATACTACATAGTTTTAGGTACCTATGCAAAAATCTATTCGGGAAAGTTCTGATTGCCAAGTCACAAAATGCCACAAGTAAACTTGGTCGTCGATAATATTATAGAGATGCCCAAAGTATCCTTTTAGAGAGCGCTCCCTTACGAGATCCAGGTCCGAAGCCCCGACGGGCACTCACTATCCTCAGGTGTCTCGCAAGCGAGACTTGAGGCCCAAGTTCCGATGATGAGCGGCGAGCTTTTCATTGGAATGAAACGGATGGACCGATTTGAATGCGGTTTTTTTTATTCGAAAGCTGATGTGATCCCGAGTGTTCTTAGCCATGTTTCATGAAAACCTGTTCAGCCGTTTTTGAGATATTGGACTTTGAAATGAAAATGTCAGGGGTTTTTCAACTTTTCTAGTTATATTCAGTGTCAAGTATGTCAAGTCAAAACTTAGGCAACTATATGACATCTCGGGACGAGCCACGGACAAACAAATAGGAAATATGGCGAGTGACGTCACAGGAACTGTAGATCCGTTTAGGCGCGAAAGTTTTTTAATACTTTCGTGGTCTATTCTAGGTAGGACATGCAATTCTTTGAAATGAAAGCAAAAATAAAACGGTACATATTTTTTTCTGTCAAAGTTAAAGAATAAACTTGTTATAGTTGAGTGGTTTACCACTATAATAGGGGTGTAGACTGAAAATTATTATTACTCCAAAAGAAAGAAAGCAAAAAAATATGCCTAGTGACGAAAATCCTATTCAGATATCTCAAAGAATTACGAAGCTACAACTGTTTTAATATTGCTCGTTAGAGAGAAAAAACGTAAACAGTGTGTGACGTCACGTTACACGAGGCTGCCGGGGGGCCGCGTCGTCGGCGGCGCCGAACACGATGGGGCGCGGCACATTGCCGTCTATTAGTGACGTCACAATCTTCAAGCGTCATCAAATCAAATCAAATCAATTATTTATTCTGCAAATAGGCCACAAGGGCACTTTTACATGTCAAACGGTAATTTACAATAAAATAGTAATCTTACACAATAATAATTTAAAATGATATATAAAAGGTTAACAAACTAAATGTGACTAAGTTAATGTAAACAAAACAAAATTGCAAAATATGACCATTACATTCGATATAAGATCTGTATCCAGCATTAACAGAAGTTAATGATATTATTCAGTATTCCAGAGATGTATAAGGTCTCTGAGCGTCCAAATAAAATTAATAATTATTCTAATATTCTAAGAGATGTATACGGTCTCTAAGCGTCAAAACAAAAAAGGAACATTAATGTTATATTGTCAGAGATGTACAGGGTCAATAACAATAAAACGTGTCAAGATCAGAATGATGTCTCTCGTCAATACGAATTATCGACAATATTATATATTATTATTATTTTATTAAATAATAATAACACTAGTATTTAAGTAGTTAATTAAGTACTATGCCCTTGCAAGCATGAACAGTCCGGACTCCACAAACAGCACCCGATCACGAGTATGAAGCATATCTCAGCCATCGCCTCCCTCAACCATATGTTAGGGAAGGTGGCGACCCGATCAACGACGCCACCGTAAGCAAAGCCCTTTAAGCGAGCATGACATATTCAAGCCACCGGACATTGATAATAGCAAAGATTAAGCGACTTGTTCGGCGAGAAACAGCATTACGTGCTCTCTTCTTACATGAAACGGTACAGTTATTTCAGGTAGGTACTTATAATGATTACATGTATTTAGGTATATTCCTAATAGAATCAGACTACTACTGGCTTAAAGGCATTTTTGTCGTTTAAGAAATCGTTGACAGTATAATACGCCTTGCTTAGCAAATTACTCTTAACATGAGACTTAAATTTACTGTACGGTAAATTAACAATTTCAGTAGGTATTTTATTGTAAAAACGTATGCAGTTCCCCACGAACGACGTGCTAACCTTGCGGAGACGACTGGCCTTCACTGCGATCTTGTTTTTACTTCTGGTGTTGTAGTCGTGGATATCACTGTTGAGTTTGAACTCATGAAGGTTTTTCCGCACATACATGATATTCTCAAGAATGTATTGATAGGCATGCTACAGTAAGAATGTTTGCCTCCTTAAATTTGTCCCTGAGAGAATCTCGAGCTTTTAGTTCGTATATGGAGCGTACAGCTCGTTTCTGTAGCACGAATATAGTCTGGATATCAGCCGCCTTCCCCCACAACAGGATTCCGTAGGACATAACACTGTGGAAGTAACTGTAGTACACCAGCCTAGCCGTCTCAACGTTTGTTAACTGCCTTATGCGTCTTACTGCATAGGCTGCCGAACTAAGTTTTCCGGCTAGGGCGGCGATATGCGCATGCCATTGCAGTTTTGAGTCCAAGGTGATACCTAAAAACACTGTTACATCTTCAAATTCCAGCTCATCGCCCTTTAATTGGATCTTGGTATTATTTACCTGCTTGACATTAGGTAAAGTGAATCTGCTACACTTTGTTTTCTTAAAATTTAGCAGTAAATTATTTGCTGTAAACCATTTCACAACAGTGTTGAGAGCATCATTAATACCATCGAAGCTTTTCTCTTTCCTGTCTACGTTGAAGATAAGCGACGTGTCGTCTGCAAATAACTCATGTTATCTGTCTCTAAATATATCATGTTTATCTTGCAACACATTTGGTAGGTCATTGATGTAAATCAGAAACAGAAACGGACCCAGAATCGAGCCTTGAGGAACACCAAGAGCAACAGTTGTCCCTGCTCATTGGGTCCCATTGATGACTACTCGTTGTGTTCTCTCCGAGAGATACGATGAAACAAGATCAAGGGCACCGTTTTTAATCCCATAATGTCTCAACTTTCTGATTAAATTCTCGTGATCAACGCAATCAAATGCCTTTGATAAATCACAGAACACTCCAATAGCATCTTGAGCCTCTTCCCAGGCATCAAAAATATGTTTAATTAGTACCACCCCTGCATCAGTGGTAGAGCGACCCCTAGTGAATCCGAACTGATTGGTATTGAGCAGTTTATTGCAACTAAAGTGGGACATAAGCTGATGAAGAATAAGCTTCTCAAAAACTTTGCTTAGTGCCGGTAGTATTGATATTGGCCTGAAGTTGTTAGGGTCAGTTTTCGTTCCTGATTTAAACAACGGGATAATTTTACTGTGTTTCATGAGGTCAGGAAATACTCCAGTATCAATACATTTATTGAAAATATCAGCTAAGAAAGGTGCAATTGATTCTACAATGGAATGTAATACTTTGACTGAAAGGCCCCAAAGATCTTCAGTCTTCTTTAAGTTCAACAATTTAAACGCTTTTATAAGAATAGGTGGGGTCACGTGAGTGAATCTAAAGATTTCTGTACATTCAGTTACATTTGCTTTCAACAACGATTCAGCGACATCTGGTGATGAGTTTAAAGACTTCGTGGTCTCAACGGGTACGTTAGAAAAGAACCGCTCAAAATGATCCGCTACTTCATGGTTTCATATGAAGTTGCGTTTTGCGAAAAAGGGACAGAACATACCCCTTCTCAAATTTTGGACACTTATAACTTCGTGATTATCTAACCTTTTGCGTTCTTGCGATTTTTTCTCCATTTGACTACATTTTTAATCCTTTTTTGAGAAAATATGACATTATTGATTATTTTATTTAGTGTCTACACCCTATTGCAATGCAGTTTAAATAACGATTGACAAAAAAAAAAAAAATTGTCACTACCGTGCAGGAGTCCTAATATAATGGTAAGTACTTATATATATTCCACCTTTTTTAAATATATGTATATACATATGTATAAATATATATTTATATATATAATATTTGAACATATATTTAAGGCGCCGTAGGTTTAGCGAAGTTAAGCGAACAGAGTTTTTGAAACAATATAATGCGTCTGCGTTATAAATAATATGGTTTGAAAAAAAAATACGAATAGTAGGTAATCTTGAGGCTTTTCTGCAGGGAAATCAGTGCTTCGAAACACGATTAAGCAAATTTCGCTCGATAGAAAAAAAACACGAACATAGGTCTAAAACACACAAAAATACACTTAAAATATTCGTAACAAATTATGCACAAAAGCTATAAAAATTAAAATTGCTTCTAAAAATCGGCAATATCATGTTTGAGGGAAATCAGTGTCTATATTTTTATTTAATTAAACGGCCAAAAAATTCAAATTAAAAAACATGATATCCGCGCTTCCGAGCACGCACTTCCATCTCGCTCACGCTTATGCTCAGTGAGAGGGAGAGAAGACCATGAACTTACGGCGCCTTTATATATATATATATTCCACCTAGCTTTCAGTCTACGAAATTCGGCTAACTTTGCACCTAACCCTGAAATTGAAGCAGTAGGTATCTATATAATGGTGTCTTTAATAAGTTCCTTGTACGACATGGGGAATAAAATCTGTAATACAACACCTTTACACGCTTATAGGTTTTGAACCCTGATTCATTTATGAACTTTAATCAGACTTCAATACATTTACTTACAGCAATATTTTTGAGGTAAGCTAAGCTAAGAACCCAGCTCGATAACTGCCATCTAGCGGTAATCCTATAACCATCTGTGTCCCAGGGGTCACGTTCAGCGGCGTACCCTGTGGTACCAGTATTGGCCAATCTCTATCCGTGGCTTGAACAGAGTTCAGAGCGAGATACCCATTCAGTTCAGCGTACGTCGTAGTGCGCCTTCTTGTTACTAGATGGCGCTACTGGCGTGGTCCTACAGATCGGTGACTACTTGGGAATGCAATCTCGATCTCGCGAGATCTCGTCCATATTTTACAAGGCTCAGTCTCGTACAATTTTCATACTAGATCACGCGAGATTGCGAGATTCAATTTTTAATTCAAAACACTGAATGACAAAAGTTTCAACTGACTGTAATACTTTGTTATAAAACATAAGATTTATTTTACACAACACTAAGATATGGGGTAATATTTTGGGGTAACTCTACTGATCGGGAATTGGTCTTTAGGGCGCAGAAAAAATGCATAAGAGCAGTACGTGGCCTGCGGCCCACGGATTCATGTAAAACTCATTTCGTAGACCTAAACATTCTCACTTTCCCTAGCTTATATATACTTGAGGTAGCTTTGTTTGTAAAATCGAATCCCAATGAGTTTCAGTACTTCTCAAGTAGAAGATTACAAAACAAGTTGTGTGCAGCTCCATCTAAAACGGGACTTATGGCAAAAAGTATTATAGGAATGGCCCCAAGAATGTTTAACTATCTACCTAGTGATATCAGGGATACAGAAACTGTTCTAAAATTTAAGAGAGCTTTAAGTAGATTTCTACTTAAAAAAGCTTACTACTCAGTCAACGAATACTTAAGTGATAACTCAAATTGAATTGAAGTAGGTGAGCAGTCGTTTTGTAATTGTAACAAATATTATGAATTATTATTTATTAATTATTGTGACTTTTTTTTTTTTTTTTTTTTTACTTTTTCATCATCCTCCTAGCGTTATTCCCGGTAGTGCCCCCTAAAGGAGCC
The DNA here is from genome assembly GCA_947578815.1 of Epinotia ramella. Lineage (NCBI taxonomy): Eukaryota > Metazoa > Arthropoda > Insecta > Lepidoptera > Tortricidae > Epinotia > Epinotia ramella. The sequence continues at coordinate 4,721,770 of OX388206.1, read as the reverse complement.
CGGGGTCCGCTTTGACACCTAAACCCAAGATTTGGCATAGGCACTAGTTTTACGAAAGCGACTGCCATCTGACCTTCCAACCCAGAGGGAAAACTAGACCTTATTGGGATTAGACCGGTTTCCTCACGATGTTTTCCTTCACCGAAAAGCTAACGGTAAATATTCCGTACATAAGTTCCGAAAAACTCATTGGTACGAGCCGGGATTCGAACCCACGACCGCCGCTTAGCAGCCGCATGCCTGAACGACTAGGCTACCGTAGCGTAGTTTTTTTTTTACTTTTTAACATGATGTAACAATTATTATTACTTAAATTATAAATACAGGGTTCATGTTGAACTGTAATCTAATTGAAGAACTGTATACTAACATGAGTGCAATAAATTATATGATTTGATTTTTTAACTTGAAAATTCGAATCGTAGTTTTATTACTTGTATGTCACAGTAGGCACATTTGACGTTTCTATGGTTTCTGCTTTTCTGCTCTTGTGACGCGTCACGATAATATGATAAGGGCTGCTTTTTTGGCGCCAATATACCTACCTATATACCGATACACGCTCTAATAATCGAGTGTTAGTGGGCTCATGCAGGGTGATTCTGGACACGAAATCAGGCAGGAACCGCTATTTTCCGGCTCGATAATAGATATACCTATGCGAAAACAAACTGCTTTCCTTAAAATTCCTTATAAATGAATATTTCAGAAAAACCGAAAGCTCAAACCATGGTCACCCTATCAATTTTGACAAATGCTGGATGAGGAATGACATAAGGTCGTGCGGGTTATAGGGTGACCAAATTGTGTGATTAACATTTTTCTGTATTTGAAAAAAATATATTGAAACTAGCAACTTTGTTATTAAAACTGTATTGTGACGGATCACGTCTCCTGAGCCACCCTGTATCTGCATTTTTATTAGAATAAAGTAAAGGATGATTCAATACAATAAAACACACTTATAAATTTGAGGTACGTTATATTATCGAGTTTGTATGTAGGAATAACTACAATAAAATACAGAAAATGACCGATGATTCTATTACAACGCTGTGTAGATAATGTTATGTACACTAATCACAATTTTCATATGTATTCATATAGTATACATCATTAGGCATCCACGAGGCATGCCCTCATCACTTAGTCTTTATTTTCTCCATATTTACATGAAGTATGAACATACGCCACCATAAGATCAAGTTTCAATGTTTAGATAGGAAGTTTAAAAAAAGTTAAGTACCTACCTACATCTATTTTCGAAGTTGAAAACAAGATGGTGATAATTTAATGGACTGAACTTGAGCAGGCACGAAAAACCGAAGCATTTGTTGAGCGTACGAATGATTTTGGCTCTCTAATGCGTTTTTCAACGTTGCCTTGAAAATAGGACAGCAGATTTCGTGGTTGCTTAAATTCTAGATGAAGATGGTTTCTAAAATAAACTACGAATTAGTGGTGGTAACTGGACAGATGAAAAAAGTACATTGTTTCTAAGGACTTAATTCGTCTTTTTATTTAATTGCTTCCATAGTGTTAGCTACGGAAATAAGTTATTAGTACATTTCGTTACAAACATGAAACCAGTGATGTAATATATAAAAGAGGTAGATACGATGTCTAGATACGAAATTCCGTGTTTAAAAATGGCCACCACATCTGACAGCTGAGACACGTGTCCATTAACGACGCGATACTGAGGCAAGTTCGTGCAATCGACTCGGTTTTAGTGTGCCACTTTTGGAGCGTTTATAATCTGTCTACTTACCTCTTTTTTAGATTACATCATTTCATGAAAAGTTCTAAATTGTACACGGTTTTAAGTCCTTAACTATGAAGGTTTTTTTATATCCATATCAGTTCCCTTTACTTATGCAAAGCATATTGCGTAGGCACTCATTCGGAATCCAACAAACAGCTCCATCAGTCAGGAGCTCTATGGATTACGAACTCGCACAGCATAAATTCGTTCGACTTCCGAACTTCACAATACTTAGAGCCTTATCACACTTGCGATTTCCAAGCGTATTTTGTATGAAGGCGATCACGCAGCGTGTTCGCCGCGACTGATAATTGTATAGAAAACACGCTCGCAAATCGCAAGTGTGATAAGGCTTTTAGATCCTTCGTGAACTGCGTTGCAAATATTTTTGGATATTTTTTTCTGAACTTCCAGGTTTTGAATACAGGATGAAGAAGGTACCTACTGAAATTAATTTAATCTAGAACTAAAATGCAGTATTCCTCGCGTACTGTGATGTAGTGGCAGGGAATCTAGCGCATAGTATAACAGAATATTTCTAAGTGCTTTAAAATTATCAGACTATGGTTAGGTTAGTACTAATAAATGAGAAAACTTTGTTTTGAAACACTCTTTAGTAATTATGTAGGTACATTTTTATGTATTTCAGTCTCGAGATTTGTTTCTTTAGACAAAATAAATAAAGGAATAGGTAATTGTTGGAATTCTGTTTTCGTTAGTTTTCACGTTTGTAAGTTTTCAATTTATTAATTCTAACCTCTATAAATTTGCGAAATAGTATCTCTATAACAGTTTTAATATTATGTATTGCTTTCAGTAGCACACTTATTGTAGCTGATTTAAATATCAACATCTCTTAAAGATTATATTTTCTTATAACATAACTATTCTGCGATGGCAATGTCTGAAAATTATAGGTAAACAGTACCTAACAAATAATCGTTGCGTCAAGACAAACATATGTAAAATTTCACTGAAACAAAAGGTAGGTTACCTATATGCGTTTCTGGGATTTGAGCGATAAGTTTGACATACGGGTAAGGGGTGCAGACTGCCGTACCTACACAATAATAAATACAATGTATTAACACTATAGTGACAAGGAGAAAATCTCACAATAGGACACCAGTCAAGACAAAACAATACTAGTCATAAAAATGTAGGTGAAACACAGAAATAACTTTATGAAAATTTAAGAAGAATAAGATCGTATTAAATTTTATAAATATCTCAATATAGTATAAATATATTTACATTCCTTAATCCTATAATAGGTTACCTATCATATTGGTGTCTTATTTAACGCACACTTAATTTATTCGTTATAAATAAAAAATTAGACGTTAAAAAGATTTTCTCATGGAATGGTTTTTGTACAAAACAAATACAAAGTCTACCGCGCGGGTAGGAAACTTACGATCACATAGTTGATGATGTATTACTACCGTTCGCACTACCGTTCGATGCCGCTTTTTTGTGGGGTCCCATACAGAGGACAGTTATACATTAATAGCGCCGTCTCGCTCGCATCACTTCTGAGCTATAACCACGAACTTCAAAATTCTAAGTTCGGGTATTTTCGTCTCTATTGCACTCACAATACTCGAGTGACAGGGATGCATGTATAAGAACTTCGAGTTTCGACATTAGTGGTAGCGCCGCTGAAACCCAAGAGCCGGACGGTAATGCGAACGATCATTACGTGGCAGCGGTGAACGCCGCGTGCCGCGACTAGCTGTATAGCCGAGCGTCTCCACTGAAAGTCACACTTTCAAACGCCCCACCGACCCATCGAAAAATAGATCCATCACTACTTAAATATATAATTTACAAATAATGTACTCTCTTAAACCGAATACGACACGGGTAGTCCTCACTGGTCGCACGTACACCGATCCCGAAGTACTAAACGTCACTATAACCGCTCTAGAGCACTACGTCCATCACAAAGTCCTCCATAGAAAAACTTAATGGAATGAAGATTTATTGCTAGAATTACAAGATCACAAACGATTGAAAGTTCACGCATCCCCGGCTCAACAGTTGAAGGTGTTAGAGTGCGCGCAGGCGCGGTAGTCGCGCTCGGCCTCCGCGATCACAGAGTACTCGGGCTCGCTGTAGTCCTCGAAGTCGCGCGCGCGCGGGAACCCGATGATGGTCTCCGAGTTGCGCAGGTACCCGTTCTCCTGCTTGCGCGAGTAGCGTTCCGCGCGCGGGAAGTTCTCGTGGCACACGAAGCCGTTGCGGTTGTTCTTCTTGTCGGGCAGCGAGCGCAGGGAGCCGTTGTTGAGCAGCGCCGGCGCGCCGTTGTTGAGCGTGAGCGGCGGCGGCGGCGGCGCGCGCTCGGCGCCTCCGCCACCGCCACCGATGTACGTGAAGCCGTGCGCGGGCAGCGTGCCCGCCGCGCCTCCCCGCGGCCGCCGCGCCGAGCCCTGCTGGTGCTGCGGGCCCGACATGAAGAACACGCTGGGGGAGGCGTAAAGCTCTAGCTACAGTTCCGTCACCGGGATCGGCCGCAGCCCGGGCGCGTGCGGCGCGGGGTACTGCGCGGGGTGGATGCCGCGCACGATGCAGTCCTCCTCCGTGGAGATGGGCTTGTGGTACTCGAGGTCCTTGCGCATCGCGCGCTTGTTCCACTTGTAGTCTTTCAGCTTCTCGCGCATGCTCTTGCGGTAGCGGTAGAGCAGGAGCCCGAGCGAAAACAGCGTGGCCACGCAGACGACCACGACAACGCCGATGATGGTCTGCTGCCGCGTTTCGTGCACCGCGCAGCCGAGCTCGTCCACCGTCACGGCGCGCAGGTACTTGCCCTTCAAGTGCTCGGGCGCCGCGCATTGGATCTGCGTGAAGTTGCTCTTCTCGTTCAGCAGGTCGTGCAGCCACTTCAGCCGGCAGTCGCACATGATGGGGTTGTCCGTGATGTCTAGCTGTCTTAACTTCTTCCCCTCGAACACTGCTGCACTGATCGTCGCTATGGCGTTGTCCCTAAGCGTTACGTGCTTCAGCTTAGCCAAGTTGAATAACGTACCTTCTTCTACCACTGCTAATTTCTTATTATTAGCCAGTACAACGGTTTCCAAATTAATATTGTCCTCCAAAGCAGCCTTCTCGACTTTCTCCAACTGGGCAGCACCAGTGATGTCGAGGAGTTTGAGGTTTTTTAAACCTTTGAACGAGTGGCTTTCTAGAGCTACGAAATCGTTTTGACCTATGTACAGCTCTTCCAATCTAGTAAGTCCACCTATTTGCTGCGTGGGTACTACACTTAATCTATTCCCAAAAAGATTAAGACTTCTAAGTCCTGGAAGACCTCTGAACGCGTACTCGCTTATGTTGAAGAGTCCAGCTCCATTCAAATCGAGCCCATCCAGGCGGTTCAGGCCTGCGAAGGTATCATCGGGTAGGTTCGAGAAGGCGTTGAGTCCCACGTGCAGTTCGGCCAGGCTGCCCAGTAGACTAAAAGACATCGTCGGCACGGAACTCAACTGATTATCGTCCAAGTACAGAATCCTCAGTGCCGTGAGTCCTGCAAAGGCTTTCGGATCGATTCTCGATATTCTATTCTGCCCAAGGTTTAGTTCCTCTAATCTCGGCAGAGTTGAGAACGCGCTATTCATCAGCTCTTCTAGGAAATTCCGCTTCAAGTTGAGGACTGTCAGCGCATTCAAACCCTGGAAAGTCGTGTCATTCACGAACGATATCTTGTTATGATTTAAATGAAGCTCTTGTAGTTTTCGTTGGTAGAAAAAGCTCTTGGGGGGGATATTGACGAGGTGGTTCTGGGATAGATCGAGGTGCTGGAGCTCCGCGTAGAACTGCATGGAGCTGTCGATGGTCTTGATCTTGTTGTTCCGGATAATGAGCCGCTGGATGGAGGGGTTGAGCGCGATGGGCAGCACGTCGAGGCGGCTCTCCTCGCAGACCACGACCAGCGTGTCGTCGTTACAGATGCAGCCCGGCGGGCAGTTGGCCAGCGCCGCCGCCCCGCTGCCCCACGCCAGCAGTTCCAGCGATATAAGCGCCACCTGGAAAAAATAAAATCAACCGTTAGAACTGCTTTAAGATCCTAGCAAAATGGATAAGCTTGCAGCTTGTCATTCAAATGCAGACTTCCGAAATCCGAAACGTTTCATCGACCGGGAAATAAAATGCTTTCATCAATACACCCTTTGATAGCTATAGCTACCCGATATTATTACCCGGGCCCGTTTGTGAATTAAATGTTTTGTTTAATAATGATAAAGTAATACATAAAATTGATTGCCTCGCCCATGATAAATTAAACCGAATCAGTGTAAGGAGAGCGAGTTCCGGTTGCTTCGCGCAAGGGAAATAAAATGATATTGGAATGGGAATTTTGCACAGTTTTAATTTATTAAAATGCGCTACGGCGAGGCGCTCGGGGCAGCGTCTTTGCTTCAAAGACTAGCACTTTTATTACTTTTCCTCTTTTCAACAATTAGCAGCGAGATCCAGAGTGGAGCGGATCCGCCTCTAGAATTACAACGTAGACTTTAAATTCTGTTACGCCTTGATTGCTGACTGACGCTGCACCGAATCTCTCAAAAGAGGATAAGTAAATAAGTTTATTAGCTCTCCGTCCCAGACGGACTCGACTCCGCTGGATGACAATTGGATTGGGTATTCGAGATAGATAGTCCCAAGTTGTTCGCTGCTTGCAACCAACTAAGTCAATTATTGGAACAAAATATCTCGTCTTATTACGTACTCGTCTCGAGTCGGGGGTGTTTTGTTGAACGGCGAGTTTTGCCAGTCAGTTATCCTCGAACATTGCTAACGAAAATATCCGCCAAACAATCGCAAAGCTTGTATAGGTATACGGGCCGTCTACCTCATCATCTACCTACTTCCAATAAGGATGATTTATCTTTTGTAATCTTTGGTACATGTTCTAAGAACTTTCTAGTTATCTGGACGAAGGATATGCCGCGAATTAATATTGTTTTAGTACCTAAGTATACCTAGTATTCAGAATCGGAAACTTCAATTTTAATTGAACCAAAACGTTGTATTGGATGAAATAAAAGACAACACACGTATTGCGTTATCGGCCGGTTTGATTGATTTAAAACCATCCGGGCGATTAATTTCTATTTTCAATTTCAAAATTCGAATACGCGAACGCGTAAATTCGAAATAGTCACTATTGTGCAACGTTTTGCATTCCATTTCCGCGTATCTGTTGTCCCATTTAACGAGTCGGTGCGCCGGCCGGTGCAAATCAGACTCAAAATACGATATGCAGGGTTATTCGCAAACAGCAAGGTGCGTTGTTCGTTTTGGAGCCGGGCCGGTGAATTTGCGTTAAAATCCAATAACGCGGTATGTTTCCGAACGCGAGTGATTTGGACGCCCTTCACGAGAGCCGCGTCGTTGAACAGTCCACTACTAAAACATGTATCCATATTTCTATCTTATTACAACGTCAGGGGGTTTAAAAACGGATAGGTGCTGCATCTTTTTTGTTAACTGAACCAGTTCGAGGCTGATTAGGCTGAATAAAACAATTGACAAAAATAACTTTACAATTTTTCGACTAAAAAAAATTGAACAAAGTCATGTACAATAGAGTTCTCCAATATCTACAAAGACAACCTTTACCTTTGAAAGGTTGTCTGTGTAGATATTGGAGAACTACTGTAAGTCCAATGAGGCCAATTCCGTCTACGGGGCTATGCCGTCATAGACACGCCTGCGTTGAATCCAAGCACTTTACGCCACTGCTGACTCGGTCGATAATTGACGTTTATATGAGCCCTGCCATTGCATCGTCGGCAGTAACGCAAAGCAAAACTGGGCCGGAAGCCAGAAGAAGCACCCTCCAACGAGCTTTGCCTTTCGACGATGAATTTCCTTCGGAATATGCAGCAATCCCATACCAGCTGATCCCGTTGACCATAGATGACCTGCCAGTTTTACCTTCTCGCAAGAGGACCAAACCTCTATTCGATGGCTATTCCCCTAGATTTGTGGATGCCATGTACAGGGACGCTCAACAAACTCTCCTGGCGTCGGAAGTTGAGTTGTCACCACACTCACTGGAATTGTTTCCAGAGCCGAGTAAAATCGGCATAAATTCGTTAGAGATAAAGGCGGCGCAATCCAGCTTGCTAATCGACAGCCAGAAGGGCCTTTTAGAGCTTCTGTTGCGAGACAACGAGCAAGTGTTCCAGTTCAACGAGGAGCCAACCACCATGGCGGAGCACTTCATACAAACAACAGAACATGGTCCAATCTCTGTTCCACCATACCGACTCTCGCCGCCACGTCAGGAAATATTGAAGACGGAAATACAGAAGATGTTGGACGAGAAGGATGATCTTGTGCTGGTGACCACGCACACCTTAAGTAACGCTGCTAAAGGAATCAGTGCCAAATTTGCACGCCGACGAGATGGGCCTTATCTGATAAAAGAACGTATTGGCGCCTCCACATACGTTCTAGCAGCCCCTGGAAAACCTGACGAATCCGTTGGGATATACCACGCGAAGGACCTGAGTCCTTACCGAAGTAGCGACGATGCAACCTTGTTAACCCCTGTTCAGCCCTTACGGAAGAGAGGGAGACCAAGGAAGGCCACCCCTGTGCCCATCGCAAAGACCACGACAAGCAGACGTGGTCGATCTAAGAAAATAACACACACCCAGTGAAGATTCTACTGTCACCTTGCCGGGTCGTCTGCAGTTCCAGAGAGGGAGACTGTAACGCGAAGACCTCATTATTTATAGCTTGTAAGATTAGTTACTCCTAGGACAACTAGATGGCGCCAGGTGTCCTCGATATCAACGTAAACAACAACCAAACTTTGGTTTTCCCGTGGCTTTAAAAATATGAATCCTTGTGTTTTGTATTGCCTAGATTTTGAAGAAAACGCTGAATGTATGCCCATAGTTAAAAGTAGAACCTCGGGCATGCAGCTAATGTTTTGAAGTGTTTACCCAATTTCATGGTAGATGTCGCTGTTACGTCCGTAACTCGCCCATACTAAATCGTACATCGCGCTATTAAGATTTTTCCTGATTTAATGACCCGAGGCGCCTACCATTGTAATTTGAGAATTAGTTAGGAGCTAACTTGTGTATGCCTTGTGTACTTTACTGGACCTTGGTGGACCTTCTTAGCTATCATTAAGTTAACATAGTCTAAAATCCAGCTCCCCTATTGTGCTCGGCAGCTGTACATATTGGACGCTGTACGGCCTTAGGAGATACTGTGCTAGTTAAGTCTGTAACCTAGGATAGCGCTGACTGATTAAACTGCTATCTGCCATAAACGTCGTGTTTATCTCGTCTCCGCACCGCACGCCCCACCCCACTTGAAGAAACTTCTTCACATCTAGTTTTTAGTTTAGTTTAGTTTTAGTTTTCTAGTTTTTCTTGCATTACTTTGTTCAATTTTTTTGTTCTTGTGCGGTATTGTACATTTGTCCTTCATCTGGTCTCACAGGTCATAACATTGCTTAGGTACTCTCATTCAGAAAACTGACAATTTTAAAATCTTACGCAACGACGAAAGGATATTCATACCGAAAGAACATGTTATCTTCGCTTTATAGGTAAGTACCAATATATGTCCTTTGGTCTTTAGTGGAAAAAAAAAACCGGTCAACTGCGAGTCTGACTCGCGCACCGAGGGTTCCGTACAAACTATCAATTAACTCAAGATAAAGTAAATGTCCCACAATGTTTGTTAAATTACTTATTTTGTTTAACCCAACACAACAGAATTCCATTATATACAACGAATAACTTTTACACCAAGACCATCGAACTATCAGGACAATAGAATTGAATTACGATTTTTTTTTGACCTGGTATTGAAATATACCCGTCCTACCCCATTAATTCTAGAAAAATCTTAACAGCGCGAAGTAGGAATGGGGTCAACGCCATCTATCGGCCCCATTTGGTACTAACGTGCAAGGGCAATCAGCTCAGTACTTATGTATGTTGGTGTTTTAGCGATTATTGTTTATCACGTGAACCGATCCTGATTTTATAGTTTCTTTAGTACTTAATTTCAAAACAAAAAAATACTTATAAAGTCGATTAAATAGCAAACTTATCTAGGAAAATATATTTTTAAATAAAACAAAAAATACGCTAGATACAGAAAAAGTTATACTTTTCCAGTAATATTTGTGTTTATCTTAATCACAAGTAATGTAGAAAAAAAAGAAAAACGGTTTCAAAAAGTGCAACTCAAGCCCTTTCGTATGATACCCACTTACTTACCTAATAGTTGTTTTTTTTTTGCCCCCCTTCTCAAAAACAAAACAAAACAAAAAACACACTAGATACAGAAAAAGATACTTTTCCAGTAATATTTACGTTTATCTTAATACCATGTAATAATTTCAAATTTTTCGCTTGGATGACTTCGGAGATAAGGGAGGGAATAGTATTTTTTTTACATTTTCTGTCATAAATCGAAATTTTACCAATGTAGAAAAAAAAAGCTGTTTCAAAAAGTGCAACTCAAGCCCTTTCATATGATACCCCACTTGACCTAATAGTTGAATATTTTTTTTCACACCTTTCATTCAGAAAAGTTTTGCTCCACGACGAGAGGGAAAACGAACATATTTCAAGGGTTTATTCTATACTACGGCGGTGGCAAACAAGCGTACTATTAGCCTGATGGTAAGTAGACACCTTAGCCTATGGACGCTCGCTACTCCAGAAGAATCTCAAGGGGGGAAGGCTTGAGGGGGTTAGGTTAGGTTACGGGTGGAGGGAGGAGGGGGGCTTTGGAGGGGGAGGGTTTTTTTAAAATACTGATAATTAAAGCAATTCGCAAGTTTTCACTTCTGCCGGCACTCCCGGAGTGCAACCCGGTCTTTTTTTTTTAATTATGAATTTTTCTTAATATTAAAAAAATAGTAATAAGTAATAAAAATTAAGAAAAATTGTTAAAACTTGTTAATTAACTTTCACAGTATCTTTTTTAAATTTCTTCATAGTCGGTGTGAAAAATAGTATGTGTCACTCAGTAGCAAAATTATTTTCGTCTCTGGCGTTAACACTTGTATCCCTCACTACGCTCAGGATCCTACGTTAGAATCCCTCGCTACGCTCAGGATTCAATACACCGCCCTCGCCGTAAATATACTATTTTGCTCCCTTGTGACACAAATGACAATTTTGCCCCCTCCTCATATTCGTAATTTTTCATTGAAAATTAAATTGTATATATTTACTAATTTTCCATGCATGTGGATAACTCTCATTTAAAACCATTCCAAACTTCAAATCGATCGAGCTTAAGTAGTTCGTGAGATATTTCGCTTTGTGACAGACAGACAGACAGACGGACGGAGTCGCACCATAAGGGTTCCTTATTTTACCTTTTTTTGTACGGAACCCCTTTCGTATGATACCCACTTACTTACCTAATAGTTGTTTTTTTTTTGCCCCCCTTCTCAAAAACAAAACAAAACAAAAAACACACTAGATACAGAAAAAGATACTTTTCCAGTAATATTTACGTTTATCTTAATACCATGTAATAATTTCAAATTTTTCGCTTGGATGACTTCGGAGATAAGGGAGGGAATAGTATTTTTTTTACATTTTCTGTCATAAATCGAAATTTTACCAATGTAGAAAAAAAAAGCTGTTTCAAAAAGTGCAACTCAAGCCCTTTCATATGATACCCCACTTGACCTAATAGTTGAATATTTTTTTTCACACCTTTCATTCAGAAAAGTTTTGCTCCACGACGAGAGGGAAAACGAACATATTTCAAGGGTTTATTCTATACTACGGCGGTGGCAAACAAGCGTACTATTAGCCTGATGGTAAGTAGACACCTTAGCCTATGGACGCTCGCTACTCCAGAAGAATCTCAAGGGGGGAAGGCTTGAGGGGGTTAGGTTAGGTTACGGGTGGAGGGAGGAGGGGGGCTTTGGAGGGGGAGGGTTTTTTTAAAATACTGATAATTAAAGCAATTCGCAAGTTTTCACTTCTGCCGGCACTCCCGGAGTGCAACCCGGTCTTTTTTTTTTAATTATGAATTTTTCTTAATATTAAAAAAATAGTAATAAGTAATAAAAATTAAGAAAAATTGTTAAAACTTGTTAATTAACTTTCACAGTATCTTTTTTAAATTTCTTCATAGTCGGTGTGAAAAATAGTATGTGTCACTCAGTAGCAAAATTATTTTCGTCTCTGGCGTTAACACTTGTATCCCTCACTACGCTCAGGATCCTACGTTAGAATCCCTCGCTACGCTCAGGATTCAATACACCGCCCTCGCCGTAAATATACTATTTTGCTCCCTTGTGACACAAATGACAATTTTGCCCCCTCCTCATATTCGTAATTTTTCATTGAAAATTAAATTGTATATATTTACTAATTTTCCATGCATGTGGATAACTCTCATTTAAAACCATTCCAAACTTCAAATCGATCGAGCTTAAGTAGTTCGTGAGATATTTCGCTTTGTGACAGACAGACAGACAGACGGACGGAGTCGCACCATAAGGGTTCCTTATTTTACCTTTTTTTGTACGGAACCCTAATTAAGGATCGAATCCACAGACGAACAGTGCCGTGTGATTGATGCCTGCCCCGCCCAGCACCAACAGTAATTAATATTCTCCCACTCATAAATTTAAAGTGCTTCGTAAGATTCGCCAATGAACGCTGAGCGTAAAAACTGGCGTTTACAATGTAAAATGAAGTTTACGACCGGATGCATTAGCAGGGTAATAAAGCAGGCATAGCCGCCTACTCATACTTTGTGCTACAATGTTGGTTGTACCTACTCTAGCTTGTGGTTAAGAAGGTGAGGTTAAAACGGTGTTTAAGTGTTAATGTTGGCACATATGGTACAGGAATATAAACCAAACCGTTTGTATCACGTCTGTAATCATCTGTAATCACGTAAAATATTTCGAGTAAAACTAATCTTAAAATGAGCGCCCCTGAAATGTGTGGGGACAAATATTTATTTAACACTAGGGAGTGTATGTTTGAGAGAAAATATTTACCGCAATACTTTAGAGAGTGTTTATAATTTTATTCTAGTGTTGCAATAATAGGTATATTGTTGCCTATATTATTTGTCACACATTGAAACTTGTTGACTAGTGGAGGGGCGTTCATCTAAAGATTAGTTTTACGTATGCTTCTGGCATTAGATACTTACACAAATATCTTAACAGTTCATATTGTCGCTTTTGGAGTGATACTATGAGGACAATAGTACAGTCAGTTATATCTGTAGGTCTGTGCCAGACTTGATTTCTATGAAGTAACAAGCAACTTTTAATTAATCCAAAAATTAGGGCTCTAACTAACACAAACTTTAATCGAACGATGCTAGCTATGATTTAAAGTAAACTATCTCCTAGAGTTTCTAGACAATCACCCGGCCAAGCGAAGTAGGCAACTGACTCGGAAGAAAAGCTATAGGTAGGTACATTTGTTTGACTAGTAAGCCTGTTCGTTTAGTTTAGCGCCATAACAAAACGACGCTGATAATCGATATGATACAGAGAAAGAATATAATGGAAAAATAAACCATCTTCGTCTGTAGCCCCCGACAGGATTCGAACCTGCGACCTTTCTATTAACGCTAGACTGCTCTACCAACTGAGCTACGAGGACAGTGACATACGCTGTGTATATTTGCATTATATTCCCGCTAAGACTAGCTCCCTCTGTATCGTGTTATAGACTTGTTTCACAGCCTTGGCACACCTCTAATGGGCGAGCTATACGCTCACTCCATTCTCATCGAACCACATCAGGTAGTTTCGGACAAGCGAGAGAGATGGCGCTGGTGTACATTTAAATACCCTTATCACGAAACAAATTATTTATTAAATATTTTGTCTTTCGTGTTATTTTTAACGAGGAAGTTACCCCGATCATTTTATAATCGATATGATACAGAGAAAGAATATAATGGAAATATAAACCATCTTCGTCTGTAGCCCCCGACACGACGCTGATTTTCTAAAAGCTGCCTAAATGGACAGGAATGACAGGATCTCACATGAAGCCGTATTTAATTAACAAGCAACATTGTTACTCGTCTGAGACCGTGTACTTACTCTATTACTTGATGAAACACAACATTGTCGACCATAATAAAAGGTATTCTTCGAAAGACATTTTCTTAGGAACTATTTTATTTAAGCCCTAGCTTCCTAGAATTCTACAAAGTCCAGGTTTTCCTACAGCGTGACGTGCAGTGACTCCTGTTAGATTATTTAAGCTTGACACGATATGGTGCTCGGTGCGGGATTTGGTAAAATAAATTACTTTCCAGGTTGGCAACACTGAGAATTTCTAGGAAGTTTTTGCGAAGCATGCGGGCGTCTAAATGGTGGTAATAATGTTAAGTCCGTCACCCGCGCTCTATCTCAACCGTTAGCGAGAATGAGACAGTAACGTATAGGAAAAGATAACTATTGACCTAGTTTACGAACGATGTTACAATCTTTACCTTCTTTTATTACTGGCAACATTTCATGAGCTCTAACGAAATATAAAAGTCTTGGCGCCAATAAAAGAAAACAAGGCGGAAACAGCACATTTCCGTAGTCAATTTTAATTGACAGGATAAAGTAGTGCAGTATTTTCTTTAGTTCAAATAAAAGCTGGCTAAATTGGAGCTCTCCTACATATTCAAAATGGTTTTTTACCCTTTCTTGTTTTCCAAGAGTGTATTATACAGGGTGTACACAAAAGCGTAAATTATCTTCGGGTAGGCATACAAAAATGCCGTAAAGAGTCGAGGGCGTGAGATATGCAAATGCCGTAATTGCGGTCGGCGTAGGGTTGCCAGGCCGGAAGCAGAAAAATACGGACTTTAGCCCGTATTTTATGAAAAAAGTCCCGTTACTTCATTTTCCATGATACTAACTCGGAATTAATTATTTTCACATCCGAAAAGTTCAAGAGTGTCTTTATTTATTCATGAAACGCGTCTATGTTAATATCCGTAGCCTTTCTCTAATCGTTTTCTCAGAAAATACTAGTACCTACGTTGATTATGCTAACCGAAATTTTCATTCACAAGTTTCACAACACAAACATAATTCCTTCCCCAAATCAAAACCCTTTTTGAACTGTCGTACCTACTTAATAGATTGTAATGCGAACATTTTTATTTTTACCCGACTGCCGAAGGAGAGGAGGGTTATGTTTTTCGAGCGTATGTATGTAGTGTGTATGTCTCATTCTCTGGCAGCTTAAACCGTTTGACGGATTTCGACATAATATTATGAGGTGTCGTTGGTTTCCTCTTAATCGTGTCACATAGGCTATAATATTCGTAAAAAAGTAGTTGGGTTTTTCGAAATATCTTTTGATTCCACTTGTCTGTAACGTATTACGATGGAAGTGCAGTCTAGTCTTCTTCTGTGGCTCGACATTGTGCTGAGTTGAGTGGACTCCTTTTCCGCATTTCACGAAATGTCTAGATGTATGTTATTCTGTATATTTGCGAAATAAACTCCTCTTCTTCCTTTTCTTTCTAATTAAGTCCAATGAAAAACTAGGTTTAAAAAAATGGGAACGGATAGATGGATGGAGATTTTAGGTTATGCCAAAATGTAGATACACAGATAACAAATATTGCGAGAAAATGGTTACGGTAATACAATCTTTTTTGCAACTCTCCACTGAGATATTATGTCATATTAGAACTGAACATAAAATTGTATGTGGCTCTGTCCACCGTATGCAGGGTTAGATGTCTGCTAACTAGATGGTCGCCAAGACGCCCCTCCGACGAACTGAGCTTGGTCCGGACCGACCGTGTGTCGTATACGAGTACAATGTTGCTGCAAACAACTGTCTACACGGTCGGTCCGGACCAAGATCGCTCGATCGGAGGGGCTTGTTGGCGAACGTCTAGCAGACGTTTTATTACAAGACGGCGCACGAGCTGTGTCGCGGCGTGATAGACTACCCGTCCCGTTCTAAAGTTTTCTAATTATTATATGCCGCTGTTATATGCTTGTGATAACGGTGCTGGGAATAGGCGTGTTTGTAATTATGTACTATCGGCTGCAATAATGCATGGACACCTTACGGCCTAGTTTCGCTTGAATGGTTTGACGTCTTCAACTCACATAGTTGCACGTTGTGTGCAATAAATAAACTAGATGGCGTTCTTGGCGATGGTATTTGAACATCGCGGAACATAAGCCAATTTACTATAAATTTACACCTATTATCACCAGAAGTATTCTCCTAATAGTGTAATTATACTAATTATTAGCAAATACCAATTTACAATAGCTTTATTTAAGTGTGATACAACTGATATGTGAATGCTATATTTCCACTAGTAATTAAAATGATGCGACAGCCCAGTGGATTGAGACATGTGCTATAAACTCGGCAGCCAAGATCGATCGAAGATCGATTCCCTGCTAATGGTAGAATAAGTTATGTTTTTGCTTTTTTATAGTTTTGTATTTCTAGATGGAAGTTTTTTAGATATAAATAAAAATCGTTTAATGAAATAAAATATTAATAACTTAAATAATTAAGACAGCTTTTTTTGTTTTTATTGTGTTTATTTCGTTAACTACAGTACTGCTAACGCAGTTTTTTAATAGAACTTAGTAATAGTTACTTAGCAACTTTTCTAACATTTAATTAAGGTGATAGCTTAAGTTTCATTTCCGAAAATTGGAAAAAGATTGAAGCTATACCCCCAATAAATATAACATTAACAATTATTAACTTAAGGCCGGGTTATCTAACATTCAAATCAATCGAACGGATTTAGATGTTAATTGACATACTTATACATATATATATCTATACCTATGTGAGCGTTCAAATAATGAAATCTGTTATTGATTTTTTAATAATGATAATAATATTATTCGGACTTTCACGGTTACTTACACTAGTTAGAACTTATGATTATATAGTTAATAATAAGTAATAATAACTCACAATCACATTTCGAATAGTAAAGCGATAAAAAAAAATGCAAACATCATACCTACTAAGCAATGTTTTTGTTTTTAATTTGTCTAGCATAACCCGGCCTTTTCCTAAAACATAATGTATAAATCTAAATGTAAACTGCACTGCACTGTTTGGTCGGCTTCTTCACCTTCTCCATGTTAGGAACTACGCGAACATTATCATACGTATTATTACGATATCATAAACTTAAACGGCCGTGTTCACTGGATTTAAAACACTTCACCATCATTTAAATTCTATAGGGTAAATTACAACCGTGCCGTTTTCTGTGCATCTGTTAGCAACGGCGAACTGTGTCTTCAACTCTTCACTTGCGTGGAAGTGGCTTATCGGTTATAAGCAACTTTCTTCGTAGGTCATCACCATTCACCATAGCTGCACGCTGAATAATGGTATGATTGAGACCTGATCTACTAGATCCTTCCTTTTGTGCCCATAAAACAACCGTTTTTTCGCTGTAACAACAGTATTACATAATAACAACAATGTAAGATACGAGTAGGTAATTAGATTAAGTATCATTAATATTACAAAACATGTAAAAACTACTTACGTTTATACATTATATTAAATAGCAATTAACTGTGATCTTTTAAAGATCAATCGATAACTCATTGCTATATTAGTAAAGAAAGGAATCAATTGGTAAACGGCTAACGAATGAATACGAAGTGAGTGTAGGTAATAAAAAAGATTACGGTAGTTATATGTCATCTATCTACCTTCTTCAATTATTATACTAAACGTAGTCGTAATGGATATCTGTAGGTATAAAAAAACAAACTGATGATTAATTTCAATCTACCATCCAAATGGCAAATGGCCCAGTGGCAAATAGACTGCAGTTTAAAGTCGACCTGAGAATTCGGGTTCAATCAAACCCGCGGCCGCGTCCAGCCAAATTATGTTTTTGTAATTTATTCGATGTTTGGAGTTCGCTCTTAGTGCAAAACACTAACAAGAAGAAGAAAATTTAATAATACCTCCACGAAGGTGTGTTGTTAAAAACAAAAAATCGGGAATGCGTTAAAGTTGACTCGATAAATATACAAAAATAGTAGGTGGTGATTATCCAAGTAAATAGAAATTTCGAAGACGCGGACGAAAACAATTTTTATTTCATTAAAAATCAGCTAACAACGCCATCTAGTGAAATCTCGCTTAACTTTTGAGGCTTACATTTACATCTATAATAATACTACACGTTGTGCTCATAGATGGCGTAGGATTCGGCGGACAAGCGAAACTGTTTCTGAATTGACCATGGACTTTTGCTGTCTAGTGTAAGTAAACTCTAGCTGGGCTGGTGGTTTACGGTGAATTGCGAAGATGTTATTATATATCTGACAGCTCGCATGCTTGACAGCTTACGCCAGACCGTTGAATATGGCGGCAGCTGACATTCCATAGAAACTTGTCAAACTGTCCCTACATTCAGATAACTCTGCCCGCGGACATTGATCATGAACCTAAAAAAGCTAGATTTAATAATCGATTATAAATACCTTATTGATGCCCTGTAGAAATCTTCTTAGTAGGTAGTGGACCCGATTCTACAGTGGCCTCTAAACTTCCTAATTTTATTTAGGTGTCGCTAAAGCACTTTGCTATTCTGTAGGTAAGCAGCTGTCATAATCAAATGACAGCGCTAATTTGAATCTGACGTTTCTTATTTTAGGCGGTCTATAGAACTTATTTAGCTGCCTAAATGCTATTCTAAATATGTCGTTTTTAATCTGCCCCTTAAATTATGTCTAAAAATTAGACAATTTAGTTTTAGGCTAGTTAAGCCATGTGCACGTAGAATTGGGTCCAATATGTAGTAAAATAATGTAGAGTAGGTACTTTTATACATTGTAGATATTTAAGACACTACTATATTATGTTAAAGAGTCAAACTATCGATGTAGTTTTGTGGAGCAATGTCTTCTATTCATGTCTAATTTTAGTTTTTAATAAATAAATAAATTAAAACAAAACGAACACCGCTTACGATTACAGACATTTCTGAGGCTCTAGTATAAGTCTTACCGAAACAAAACGTTACGACCGCGTTTGCGTTTAGCTGTCAAATCCCATACAAATTGAGGGTAAAACGCAAACGCGATCGTAAAGTTTTGTTTCGGTAAAACTTATACTAGATCCTCTGGTAGATACTTTTTCGCGCATGTGGTGACCCTAGCCGCGGCAGAAATGCGTGCTTTGCTGTTTCACGTTTAAATAAAGGACGGCACGAATATACCTGCGTCTAACGGCTGAAATAAATTGAGTGCTTATGTTCCTTGCGTTGCTTTATTGTTTCCTAACATGATACAATGCAACATGGCTGTAGGATTTGGTATGATAACTACATAAATTAGAAAGTGATAACAAATAAAATAAAAAAACTCAACTCGAGTTTTCGATTTAAGAAGTACCTATATAAGAGTTATAATTAATCTACAATAATATAAGAGTTTTAATTAAATATAATTAAAACAGAAAACAAATTCATAAAAAATATAAGTAGTTTAAATATCGGGTATGATATTGCTTAAATAGGCTATACTCTATTGAGGAAAACTATCGGCTAGGTAGGTACGTTTTTTTTGGGATTTGGTTAGAAAATAGGATGTAAGAGATCAGGTTTTAGTCTTAGGTTTAATATAAGAAATATGGTACCTACTTAGTTTAACAGTTTTAGATTTTCGGAATGATTAATTAAGTTCAAGGTTCATTTCTGCTATTCCAGTTCCATATCTGACAGTACTCTAGCGTGAATCACGGTAAAATGGACTAAACGGTCTGCATTTTTTTCTACTTGCCTCCCTTTAAAGCACTGCAGTATTTTTAAATCATACCACGCCACGAAGGTTCATTTCCCCGTGTCAGTACCTACTGAACTATCCAATAATTCGTTTCAATTAAACTCTCCCCAGAGACTGGCCTCCAGGGGCAGATCAAATGGAAATTAATACCGCACGTTTCATAGATATTGTTATAAATTCATCTGTGCGAGGTAGCACGATACCGCAGTCTTATTTAATTAAATAGACGCATGTGTTCGTATATCCAGGATTCAATTCCAATTTGCAAGTTAGTGCAAGTCTGATAACTAGATGGATATTGATGGAGACCCCTCTATTGTGTAACTTTTCGAAAGTGTTAGAACAACTAAACTGTCATTTTCTCATGCAAAAAATTACATTTTCACGGCACTGCTCATGTGGCAAAAGATACTTAGAATCCAGGCTTCAAAGCTGGGGTTAGTTGCACGTCGCACGAACAGGCCATAAATGAGTTCAAACTGTCCTACAATAACATTGATGGAGAGTTTGAACAACGATTCGCTCAATCACAGCTCCCCCCGCCCCCGCCCCGCTCGCGTGTCGGGGGGCACCGCGCCGGGCGGCCCCGCGCCGTGCCCCCCGACACGCGAGCGGCCGTGCTAAGGTGTTTCATATTAAATGATCTTTAATTAGGTACTTAATTTTTACTTATAAATAATTATAATTATTTGCAATTTCCTTGCAGTAGGCGTGAAAAGCACTATGTAATGTCTCGGCCAAAACTGCAATAGATGAACTCGTCTCCTTCGAAACCCACTCGTCCATCTATTGCCTACTTTCTAGCCTTTGCAACAATGTGATTATTTAATGTGGCTGACTTTTTATAAAACTGTCATTGCAATTTGAATCTTCTACCATGGACAGTAGAGTTGCTTTTTGAATGGACCCCTTTGAAGTTGTTCGGCCAACTCAAATGATGTCAAGTATATGTCGGACATAAAAGTTTTCGTTCCCTACTAGCAAGTGCATACGTGCGAGCGAGACGCCCTTATGCCCAACACACACGCGATCATGCTCGCTAGGTAGAGTTATAAATAATTGCCTTAATCATGGTTATAAAGATTGACTTCTTTATTTCCAAAAGTGGTAGGCAGAGTCCATGAATAATGATGGTTAACCAAGGGTTGAAAGTGACCTATTTCACCCGATTTAAACACTACTGTAAATGGATATGTAATATGACAGACATATTGACGTATACAAAATGGATATGTAATACCGATCGTGCTAAGTCGAACTTGAGTGCAGTATTTCGCTCGTTGGCAATTTAAAACCAGTACTAACGAAAAATATGTTACGGAAACACGCAGCTTAAATAAATGTGGAAACATTTGTCTGGCGGATGCGGGCCTCTCAATTAATCAAAGACGATTATTCAATCGCGAATTATTAATGTCGGGTCACGGATAAGTGGGGGAAAGTATACTGTGAACAAACATAACCTAATGCTTCCCGCATTGGAACTCCCGCTTAACACAGTACTCACCTTGTTAAAGGGCCTGGAACCCTTCAGCCCTATTCAAATTAGCACGCAAATTCGACGGGTTTGTTGATTAAAAATGCGAGGAACGAAGACAGCCACTTTACGAACAGACGACTGAATTACAAATGTTTCCGAAATTGGGTCAAGCTTTGGAATATCATTGTAATTTTATTAAAACTATGTTCGGGGCGGGATAACGGATTTAAATTTGGAAGAGGAAGTATCATAACAGGGGCGCTGTCCTTTAAATTGTAAATTCTGCCGCGTTTGCATTAAACTTTTGTGTCGTAAATTGTTGTCCACTTGTATTTATAAAGTTGGTTTACACGTGCACTAAAGCGTCGTAGTCTGTGCACCGTTTAAAAAGACTGGCTGGTTTTGCTTCGCGTAGCTGGCTTTTTCTTTTGTCACATTTATAACTAAAAGGTCGGTGCGCGACCTGTTGCCAACATAACGTGAATAAAAACACGCACCATCGAGCCAACTGAATATTTAAAGCGTCTCGCTTGATTTCTCGTTAACAGTGGACGAAATGAGTAGGCAGCGAGCAAAATGATTATGCAGATTTCTGTATCTGGACGCATCCGTGCCAGGCGGCTGCGGGCTGAATGCAGGCGGTGTAATGGACTTTACGGAATTACGGTGGATGGGAAAGAATTAAAGATTGATAAATGACTGGTAATTCGTTATTGATTGAGCGTTCGTGTGTTGAAATTTTAATCCCGTATCTTTGGAGGTGGTCTACGGTAGCCTAGTGGTTCAGTCAGGCATGCGGCTGACAAGCGGCGGTCTCGGGTTCGAATCCCGGCTCGTACAAATTAGTTTTTCGGTTATGAACGGAATATTTACCGTTAGCTTTTCGGTGAAGGAAAACATCGTGAGGAAACCGGTCTAATCCCAATAAGGTCTAGTTTTCCCTCTGGGTTGGAGGGTCAGGTGGCAGTCGCTTTCGTAAAACTGATGCCTATGCCAAATCTTGGGATGAGAAGTCAAAGCGGAGCCCGGGCTCCTTTAGGGCACAACCGGGAATAACGCTAGGAGGATGATGATAATCTTTGGAGGTGGTAAAAACGATGAGTTTTACGATGGTGCATCTAAGTTTAGCTCACACGGCCGTATTATTTATAAACGTCCTACAAGCCTGTTTTAAGAGGCTCCCATACGCCAATGACCTTCGATCTGAATCCCTTAGTTTTTTCTAATATTTTTTGTAGCTTATTATGTTAACAACAACGGTTTTAAGCAATATAGTATCCCAAATTTACTTCAAAGTTCATTGTTTTCGAGATATTTGGCATCAAAGTTGAACAATGTTAGGCCAAAAAACTGGTTTTCTGGCCATAACTTCAGTGTTAATTGGTTTAAAATGAAAACCCTGGACCAGTTTTTAGAGACTTCACAGACGAACCCAAATATGTAGATTTCGTATAATATATGTTAGATCTTTCACGTCAATAGAGATACGAAATAAGTGTTCTTTTAGACAATGTTTAAAAAAATCATACTAAATTAAGTATTCATTTGTTTAAAAAAATAAATAATAAATAAATATTAGGGGACAATCTTACACAAATCGACCTAGTCCCATAGTAAGCTCATTAAGGCTTGTGTTATGGGTACTAGACGGCGATATATATAATAGATATAAATACTTAAATACATCCTCGGGTAGCCCCTTAACTAAAATGGCGTTAAAATTCGTTTGTCCTTATCTGTCACTTTGACATTAGTGTTCGTAAGAAACGGACAACGCACATTTTATTAAGCAGAGGCATTTTTAAGTTTTATGAATCTCTTGGTTGGTTAGTCTTTATTGGTTCTAGTAACTTCTGACCGTCAGGTCTTTAAATAAAAGGTTATTCAGGATTAGCTGTGTTAACCCTCGGCTGTCCCTCTCCTTTAACACAACGCAGCCTCAGCGGGGCTAGCACAACTGACGCCGCGCCGCGACGCGAGTCGAGAAAGATCTACCCTCCTCTTTCTAATTTGCACGGTGCGAGTGAGATAAAGAGACGCCCAGTCGCGCGGGAAGCGACAGAGCAGCAAGTTCTGCCAGACGTACAGCACGTCTAGCACTCGACGGCCGCGACATTACTCTCGATTTTTATCGCACTATACCTCTTGTTCTAAGTGGTCTAATAAGTGAGAGACGGATAGTGCGAGAAAAATCGAGAGAGCTCGCGCGCCGTCGCGTGCTAGCCGTGCAGGAGGTCTAGCGACGCAACTCGCTACCAGGAACGTAATATGAACATTATGAACCAAATACAATACAAACTTACGATTACAGACCGATCAACGTTAAGGCGCCGTAGGTTCAGCGAAGTTAAGCGTACAGAGTTTTTGAAACAATATAATGCGTCTGTTTATTATAATATGGTTTCAAAAAAATACGAATAGTAATCTTGAGGCTTGTTTGCAGCGAGATCAGTGATTCAAAACATGATTAAGCAATTTTCGCTCGATAGAAAAAAATCAGGAACATAGGTCTAATATACGCTTAAAATATATAAAAAACATGATATCCGCACTTCTATCTCGCTCACGCTTATGCTCAGTGAGAGGGAGAGAAGACCATGAAACTACGGCGCCTTAAATAGAGGCGCCAGAAGCTGTCATCTCATACAAACTTGTCAAACTTTCCATACATTCAGATTATAACGAACACCGCTTATAGGATTACAGACGGTTTTGTGCAACTCACCCTAAGTTCCTACTGTTCCTAGTTCCACAAGACCAAGGTGGTATTTCCCCAGTTGGGCCATTTCGAATTTGAGCGAGCAAGTAAATAGAACGACTATTATTTCTAAATACACATTACATTTTCTTTGCTTCCGGCCTTATGTTCTTAACTTATTCAATTCTTATTTATTTTATTATATTTATTTATTTATATTTGGAGAACCAACAGCTACAGAAACACTTTGATTACATACTCGTAGATAAAATACAAAAAGCCAATTACAGGTTCCCAACGATAGCATCGAAGTAAACATTTGTGAGATCACTAATTGTTGCACTGCATTAATTATTGAGATTTCCTAACTAGGGGTTACAAAATGTGAAAACTTATGTATTAATTTAACTTAACTATAGATACCAACATCATAAGGGTAGAAAGGAACACAGTATGATTAACAAAAAGCTTAAAGCTACGCTCATTCAAAGTAACTCCTCGTCAATTTACGCTTCACAGCAGGAATATTACTGTTGAATATGTCATTAGCAAAGTCTTTTGTCAGCTTATTTTTTTTTACATACTAATAAGTATGTCAATAACTTCAGTTTTTTAACACATTTTTAGTATTATATTATTTTAGTTGTAAATATTTTTAATTTCTATTGTATACCTAACCGCAGCAGAACCAAGGTAATCGATATAGCCCTCCGAATCGCTAAACTTAAGTTGCGGAAAGCTTCTCGAGTGGCGACCACGTACCGGAAGGCGCGGCGTGGGTAGGCCCCCCCACAAGGTGGACTGATGACCTGGTAAAGCTTGCGGGAGTCCGCTGGATGCGGGTGGCGCAGGACCGGTCACTTTGGCACTCTTTGGGGGAGGCATATGTCCAGCAGTGGACGTCTTTCGGCTGATATGATGATGTACCTAACTTATATTTTTGTCAATAAATTTTGACATCTTTTTTAACATCATAAATATAACGTAGGTATTTAAAGCCATGCATTACACCGATTCAATTAATTAGGAATGCATTGGTTTGCTCGCGTTGTTTGCCCGCGTAATTCGTTCGGCGCGATTCGTAAATCATTATTGTTATCGATATATTCATCTAGATTTATTGCCGCGCGGGTAATTGGTAAAGTGGCGGGTATTGTGTAGGTACTGGGCTGTTATTCGGAACGTGCCAATGCGCGTCACCTCACCCCTCACGCTTAACGAAGCTAGACCTCTACCTACGCTTAGTAACTAAGAATCACGGGGTCAAGATATATTTGTGGGTGAGTGAGGAAAATGTTTCAGAGGCCCAAGAGGCTGTTTCGGCGTCTAAAATAATTGCGTAGTCGACTATAGACTGGGATGTTGCCTGTGGTATAAACTGTTGCCCAGTGACCTTGATTCAAAGGTCCCTTTTTAAGCACATCGGTACATTTTTGTAACAAATCTTACTCGTACTTTACTATTCTTGTAAAACTTTGTTTTTTTTTACTAAATCATGCAAACACGGCAGAACGGATTTAGATGAGAGGCAAAGAGAAGCTAATAACCTAGATTGATGATTGATTGATATATGGCAACTCCAAAGGAGTAACATGGGCGTTGCCGACCCTTGATATGTTTCAGGATTCGCCGTGCTGACAGCTGAAGGAACCCATGAGGGAATTCCCTCGCTGTCAACACAACGCATCCTCGGGAGCTCTGGCGACCTTGCTCACCTCCAGGAACACAACACTATGTACTATCAAGTAGTAGTGTTATTATGGCTGTGGTCTTCTGCAAGGCGGAGGTACTTCCCCAGTTGGGCTGCTCCAAATTCGAGCGGGATGACACCCCGTTTTGATCCCGAATTCACCCCTAAGGCGAAAACATTAGTCAGGTATAATATCAGATTACCAGATACATATGTATAGGTAAGGCTATTTAATAACTCTTTAGGTAGCTAAAATTGACCCTAAAGCGATAATGCCTTTTTGTTACACCTAATCAATATGTTGTCAGATACATCATGTTTCTTTTAAAATTGATCGCTTCTAAAATAATCAAAAGATCAAACCGAAAGAGAAACCAAAGAAAACTGTAAAAAAAATGTTTAAGTAACCTATTTGTAAAGTGCTACTTATTGAAAGCATAGTAAAACTATTCGTTAATTTATGTTAGAAAAATGGCGACTACTGCGGTTCGAAATTCCAAGTGTTTGTATGGACCGCGCCTGACCGTATCTCCTCTTAAGACCTGTATTTAGTCTTCAACCTGTATTTATAAAACCTATAAAAACGAGTAGTAGTTAGTTGCAGGTTATTCAGTTTACGACCGAGGTGCCGCTGTTATGAGACAACATAGTTTATGCGCCTAAACTTGGTTATTACAACTATTACAAGCTACTTTTCGAAGTTAACCGCTGAAAGTTGACCAACATAACATAACCACTAAGTAGCGCTTGGTGTAAAATCCATTAGAGGGCGCTAGTCTTTTACAGTCGGGGTGGAAACTTCAATGAATATGCATTTATGATAATAGGAGCCGGCGAACTACTAATGTGATTATCATTGCGGGATATTTCACAAGTTATATCCCGACATGTAAGTTTTGCTAGTTGGAGAAACCGATGGAAGCTTAGAATAGTAGTTTAAAGTGCAGAAGGTTCACTGCCATGCATGAGGATGTTAAGGGGCTCCCATACGCCAATGACCTTCGATTTGAATCCCTTAGTTTTCTAATGTTTTTGGTAGCTTATCTAGACACGCGGTAGCGTGTCAAGCCAAGTTCTTATATTAACAACAAAATTTAAGCAATATAGTATTCCATATTTACTTCAAAGTTCATTGTTTTCGAGATATTTTATCCGGTACTTATAATTCTATCTGTAGTGCAAAAGTAGGAGATACGTTTCTAAACTTGTCACAAATCGATGAAAACCTCGGGTAGCCCCTTAAACAGAATTAACCCTCTAAATTGTGTCTCACTCGCTCGCTAATAGCTGAGAATGCCGTACTCTACGTCCGCGCGCGGAAACTTGCGGATATCGGTACCTGTATCAGGTAAAAAAGTGGAAAACGTGCTTTAGACCATATTTTGATTCTTATGCAGAAATAACTCTCAAAACACCATTTAGTTTAGAAGCATAAGTAGATTTAGTACTGATCGTTTTAAAAAAAAAACGACGAATTCATGGTCTCAAGCTCAAGGAATGGTGTTTTTATACACGGAATTGCACACATTTTTTTACCTTATAACTCTTTAATCTGTTAAAGTATTCAGTAGCAACAGTAGCTTACCAATCAGTCTAACCGTGTAAATTAACCGCGAAGCACAAACTCTAAGAGCCTTATCACACTTGCGATTTCCAAGCGTATTTTGTATGAAGGCGATCACGCAGCGTGTTCGCCGCGACTGATAATTGTATAGAAAACACGCTCGCAAATCGCAAGTGTGATAAGGCTCTTAGCCATTGGAACATGCCCTAAGGTAAGCTAGGACGTATGGGACGCTTATATTCAAAACACGAAATGCACACAGCTACGCTCAGAGATACAACACAAAGATAAGTTCACAGTTAATTATAACGTTCAAATTAATTACTCTGGCTCTGGATTCAAGATGCATTCCTATTATTCGCGGCAGCACGGGTAGTCACAACACAACACTTACTTAGCTCGTTTGAAACCAGTTAAAGCATGACCCTTTTGCGAACGTGTGAGCGAAGTTCCTCGAAAATCGTTTCTGTCCTGCTGTTCTCCCCTACAGAGGGGTTACCGCGAAGTGAAAACGAACTTCGTTCGAGTATCTCCCTCTCTGTCGCACTTGCTCGTTCGAGCGATAAAGACGGAGATACACGAACGAGGTTCGTTTTCGTTTCGCGGTAGCCCCTCAAGTCGCATTTCTCAACAGATTCTCGTGATTTTTTTTGAGCAGGTTCTTTAATTATATAAAATGAAAATGAACATTATTTATTCGTAACAAACAAATATAAATATCACATACACACATATAATATTAATTAGGTACTCAAACTATTTATTTGCTATGAAATGGTCCCGCCTCAGCTTAATGCTGGCTCACGAGCCAGCGCTGGTCTTCCGGCGAGACCATTTTGAGTAGGTATTACGTATTACGTTTTCTGCTGTACGTGCGACACGGCCTTACACTAAAACTGAACGCAGCCGCTGCGCTTGCGTCAAACGGCGCCATCTGGCTGCGAAGAGTGAAATTATTATTTTCACCTTCATCTTATAGTTAGGGTTCCACAGCCAAATGGCAAAAAACTGAACCCTTATATTCGTCATGTCTGTCTGTCTGTCCGTTCGCAGATATGTCACAGCCAATTTTTTCCGAAACTATAAGAACTATACTGTGGAAAATTGGTAAGTAGATGTACTCTGTGAACCGCATTAAGATTTTCACACAAAAATAGAAACAAAAAACAATACATTTTGGGGTCCCCATACTTAAAACTGAAACTCATTTTTTTTTTCATCAAACCCATACGTGTTGGGAATCTATGGATAGGTCTTTAAAAATGATATTGAGGTTACTACATTTTGTAATAATGTAACATCATTTTTTTCTAAACTGAATAGTTTGCGCGATAGACACTTCCAAAGTCGTAAATTGTGTGTCCCTGTAACTTCTCAAATAAGAGAATGATAAAACTAAAAAAAATATATGATGTACATTACCATGCAAACTTCCACCGAAAATTGATTTGAATGAGATCTAGTAAGTAGTTTTTTTTAATACGTCATAAATCGTAAACCGCAATTTACCTTTCATTCAATTAGCTCAAATATAAAAATAAAATACCTAAATACGGAACCCTGCATGGGCGAGTCCGACTCGCATGTGCCGTTTTTGTTTTTGTCGTCTCTTTTCAAATGCAAAAAAAAAAAAAATTAAAAAAAAAACAGACTTGCGAGGTGTACAGCTCACAGAGCCTCTAGTTATGAATCCTGGCTTCAAGATACACTAGGGGTTAGCGGCGAGGTGAGGGGAAACACATTGTGAACAGCAAAACACGGGAATTCACAATGCTTATACAACGCCTGAAACGAGCCAATGTAAACTAACCCTGCCATTACTCGTAGATACTTGTTACAGATCTCGGAATCAAGATATGCTACATGATATATATAATAGTTGGTGGTGAAGTCGTTAGTGCTTCTGAATAGCTAGTAGGTGAGTAGCATAGTCTTCTTTGCTATTCTGGTAGTTCTGGCAATTCTGCTTTGTAGCATGTTAAACAGGCTACTTCCTAATTTAGTGTGCTATTTTGAATTGAACGCGGTATGTAGTTAGGTACCTAATTACGTGTAGGTACAGTCAGCATCCTATAGAATACAGATAGTAAAAGCCTAAGTAGCCAAATATATCGCAATATTCGCAACACATCTTTTTACTGAGGAATATGTAAGATATATGTATAATATGATGCAGACTATACTCGTACTTGGTATTTTTGATCCCACTATCAATATTATAAAAGCGAAAGTTTGGATGTTTAGATGTTTGTTACTCAATCACGCTTAAATAGCTCAACCGATTTGGATGAAATTTTGCACGGAGATAGTTTATAGCCTGAATTAAAATATAGGATAGTTTTTATCCCGGGTCCACGCAGACAAGAGAAGTCGCGGGCGGAAGCTAGTATTTCATATGTCTGCCATATTAGCTTATAGTAGGTATATTAAAAATATACTGGAATTACGGAACTGCCTGGATAACGGAAGTCGAAGATTGAGTACTATGAGGCAGTATGAAATGGTATACGTTTAGTAGTGGACGGACGGCTGATGGTGATAACGATTATGATAATCATGCTGGGGGTGAAGTGGTCAATTATTGTAAATTTTTTGACGATTTCTACCACTAAAGCCGCTTAGAGTTAAGGCGCCGTTGGTTCATGGTCTTCTCTCCCTCTCACTGAGCATAAGCGTGAGCGAGATGGAAGTGCGTGCTCGGAAGCGCGGATATCATGTTTTTTAATTTTAATATTTGTCCGTTTAAATAAATAAAGATGTAAACACTGATTTCTCTCAAACATGATATTGCCGATTTTTAGAAGCAATTTTAATATTTATAGCTTTTGTGGATAATTTGTTACGAATATTTTAAGTGTATTTTTGTGTGTTTTAGACCTATGTTCGTGATTTTTTTCTATCGAGCGAAATTTACTTAATCATGTTTCGAAGCACTGATTTCCCTGCAGAAAAGCCTCAAGATTACTATTTGTATTTTTTGGAAACCATATTATTATAAACAGACGCATTATATTGTTTCAAAAACTCTGTTAAGCTTAACTTCGCTGAACCTACGGCGCCTTATGGCGTAGTATGACTTGAGTAGAACTCCTATTAATTTCTTTAACTTAAACTCAAACATTTATTCGTGACAAACAATACAGAAAATAAAAGAAATAAAATAAAATAGCACATTAGGTGCACTAGGTGCATTAGGTGCACTTGTAATGAAATACTTACAATAAATGCGTTGGAAGTGAGCACGTTGGCGACTCGCCGGCTGACCTGCCACGCTGCCGCCTGAAACAAACATACATTTAAATTACTAAGGATAAGTCATCATCATCATCATCATCATATCAGCATACTGTTATTTTGTAATGTTTAATTTCTCGGTGTATTGGCTTGTTTGTAATGCCGTGTAAATATATAGTTAATAATAAATAAATAAATAAATAAATCAGCCGAAAGACGTCCACTGCTGAACATAGGCCTCCCCCAAAGAGCGCGGAGGTCGCGGGAGTCCGCTGGATGAGGGTGGCGCATGACCGGTCATTGTGGCACTCTTTGGGGAAGGATAAGTACTGTCATTTATGACGTGAAAAATAATCATTTTTCCTCTAGCCACCATACAAGAAACATTGGCAATGGATTCAAAATCAAATTGTGATTCAAATATAAAGAGTTTGTTTTGTTTTAAAATCGAAACAAATGCAACCCTAATTCAATTTTAAATGGTAAAATCTCTATTGATGAGGTCCTTCTCATCAATCGTATTTTACAAATAACTATTTTTAGATTAACCTCTAATTATTTTAGGTTAATCTGAAAATAGTCATTAGTTATACAAGGGTGCAAAGTTGTATTTTACCCGCGAGTGTTTCAACACCCGAGAAGTAATAGTTATTTGTTATGCAAGGCTGCAAAGTTGTTGTTTGGCGCAAGTGCTTGTATTGAAAGCCGAGCTAGCGAAGGATTGTAAGATTGAACCATGAGCGAAGCGAATAGAGCAAAAGTACAATCCTGAGCCTGGGTACTCACGCACGGGTAAACTAAGGCTCAAATACGCTTATTTCACTTTTTCCGCTAAATTAGCAGGCATTAAAATTCATACATGTATATCTTCTGCACTAAAATCTATAAATAACCACCATTATTTTGGTTTTACTAATGCTTGAAAACAAAACAAAATTAAATGTAGGTACATGATTTTTTTCTTAAATTAACTTTTCAAACGGTGCGTTCCAAATTTGGAAAAAGCGAAATTTTTTGAAAAATAAAACTACATTTTAAAATTATTTATTCGTATTGTATCCTTATAATAATAATAATAATATTATATCCTTATAAGTAAGTCTAAATATTGATATTTCGTATGTAATTAAGAAATAATAATTATTATTAATTGAATTTTATCAAATTAATAAGAATGAATTATTGGCAAACACCATCAATCATCATCAAACACCTCTCATTCTGAATAGAAAAAAGTTGGATCTGGCGATTGACCGTCACGTTCCAAATTCAAAAACTCTTTCCACGCTAGCGGATATAATGGGATTTAGGGCGCAGGTTTTGAGCGATAAAGCAAGCCTTTTCGAGCTGGTGAGGTGAAAAATACATTTGCACCCGTGTCTAACACAAAACTTTTCACCTCACTTTAGCGAAGAAAGTGCAACATGCAAAACAACTTTAGTTACTTAATTTAAATAATAATATTTTTAATTTTTTTAACAAGCGTAAGTAATATCAAGTAGAATTTTGGTCAAGTGTGAGTCGGATTTTAGTTTTCCCATACATTTTGAGATGATAGATGACAGCGCCTGATGAAGGCAACAAGCAAGTCTTTAAAAGTTCTTAAATATTTTTTCTTCTGTTTTTTATCATTTGTTGTTATAGCGGCAACAGAAATAAATCATCTGTGAACATTTTGTATTATGAGCGCTTTAAGTTTTGTTATCTGTCAAAAGATACTTAAACACGCTCCAAGGTCAAATTACTTTCCCCAATAGTGGATAAAATGCGTTTTTGCCCACTGGTTTTAAAGGATAAAAGACGGCTTTCCGGGGCAGTGAGGGGAAAAGGTTTTTTTTTAGTTACATTTCCAATTCCGGGTAACAAATCATTTTACAAGTAAGTATCTACTACATTAGATAGTGCTTCGGAGAGGAGGTGTTACTAAAAACCTCTACAGATAGTTAGATTGAGAAATATATGTTTAAAAAACATCAGTCTAAAGACTCAAGCTACTTATAAATACCGACCGAGTGCATCGAACCTTCGAGCAGTTGACTGAAAACATATTTGTCTACAATTAGTTTTAACCTAAGCGGCAGATAGGAAATTCAAACCGGGCTAACTTCACATGCTCCACTCGCTACTTTAAACTGCATTGTCAAACAGTATAAAATACGTTTTATTATTCAAATACCAACGCAGGCGCATCCATTTTGCAAATTACAGACACTGCCATCGCCGGCCGGCCGCACTCAAATAGGTGCCCGCGGGTAATTACATGCCTCGTAATTGTATTGGCGATTCCCCGTCAAAACGGGGGTCGCTGGCTATTCATTTTGTACTATAAAATACCTGCTAAAGTAAGGAATACCTGTCTTATTAGTAAGTACCTAAATGACAATCTACTCTCAAAGTACACGGTTTTTGTACATAATTAGAAAGAAAGAAAGAAAGAAAGAAAGAAAGAAAGAAAGAAAACATTTATTCGCGGCAAAAAAAGAAAAAACAAACTGTGGACACATACGCACATACACATTTGCCACGAAATGGTCACAACTCAGCGTAATGCTAGCAACGCCAGCGCTGGTCTTCCGTTGTGGCCATTTGGTGAGGTACGGAACAATGACGCCACGATCACACACAAGGACAAATTGCAAAGTACAAAACATTAAAAATAACGAAGAACACAAACTCATTAAAAACAGAAATCAATAAATAAAAACATAAAAAGACACCTATAAATTACAATAAAATGGACGTACCCTTAATTTTTAAAAAGAAAAAGAAAAAAGGTACTAAAACTATGGCTTATCTATGGTAAATTTGACATTACATAACTACAGGTAACAACACCACGCGTGTTGATGAAAAACATTCTGCGAAAACAAGTAAACGTTGACCATTAAAACTAAAACTATACTATGAGACTTACCTAATTACCATTTCCTTTAGAAAAAATCTACTTGGAACAATATTTGGACACGATTTTGGTCCGACAACTGGATTACCATTTTATTAGGCGGGGAGGTAATATTATATTGACAAGCCCATATGAGCAGTAATCTCGATTGCTTATTTAGCTGTTGGTTCGGAATCCGGGCTCCGCTCTTCGGAATACCACAATAACATATATTCCACTACAAATCACCCCAGTGAACTCACAACATTAAAAAATAACTTAATTTCCACAGACAATATATGTATTTTTCAACGCAGCTGGCTGAATACCCACAATCCGCACACATGCGCGCTCCCACCGAACCCGCTATTATGTCATTCCATTTCCAGACCGTTTATTATAACATTAAATTAGTTCGAGCAATTGCTAGGACATGCTGAGCAAAGATAAACCAGCGCCTCTTCTCATATTTATAATTCAGGCCTAATTTGTTTGCAAAATCAGATCGGAGGATAATTGTTAACCTTTTTTATAGCATGTTGTGAGAAGCCAGTGCTATTTTTTTAAGTGGTAATTGTTTGAATTCCTAATTCATTAGTGGGAGGTTTCACGAAAAAACGCATTTTCGGCTAGGCCTGAAACGACCTTAGAGTATAGACTAAAATCCCCTTTATTCATAATCATAAAACTTAAAATGCCTCTGCTAAATAAAATTTGCTTTGTCCCTTTCTTACGAACACAAATGTCAAAGTGACAGATAAGGACAAACGAATTTTAACGCCAATTTAGTTAAAACAGGCTTGTAGGACGTTTATGAATACGGCCGTATGATCTGTTAGAGTTACAACTAGGTATATTTTCATGGCTTATTGATTTTCTGTCATTATTTTTTCTTGGTTAATGTGATCCTACTCTACTACAATACTACGCTGGAAATTTTATAAAACAAGGCTGCTAGTTCAACTGTGTTGCCAGTATAAAATAATTGATTTCATAGCTAATTCCAAGACCTAGGCTTTGTGCTCGGTATCCGTAGAATGTTATACCAGCCCCTCAATATTTAATGGCAATACAGGCTATTTATGAACACGGCAGGTTGACTACAACCTCAATTGTACGAGCAGGCTTTCTTCGGTAAACTTTTTAATTTTTCACGAATTTTCCATCAAGAGAACACAATGGAGGGTTTATACGGGTGCTGAATTTTTGACGAGTTCTTTGGTTACCTAAACTTGACGAAAAATTGCGAGGTGTATTTTAAAATGCATTGTTTCCTCAACGCGGCCTTCAAAAGGCTCCTCCTTATCCACTCCCCTATTTCTAAATCACTAGCTTGATATAAACCCCCCAATAGATTTGAGCCCGACTCCAAAAGATCCAATACGTACAACAACGGATCACAAAGCCCTCCACCGACACTACTAAAAGATTGCATTTTCTGCGAAGAGTATAAAGCTTTTAAGAAGCTGAAGGAGTCGTGATTGTACCATTGCCTGTTAGGTGAACTAAGAGGATCGACTTTTGTTTACCTCGGGAAGGATACACGGATAGAGGGACAATTGGTAAACAACTTTGCTCCTCGAAAGGATTGCTTGATGGGCAGAGCTGGATAGATGGCGTAAGTAGTCGTAAATATCAAGTCCACTTTGCGATCAACTGCTAGCTTTTGCGCTTCTAGGGTGTTAAGTCCAAGTTGTGATAATGTTTGAGTGAGTAACAGTGGTCTTAAGTAAACGAAATAACAAGTTTGAAAAGTCCTTGGCAGAGTTTCCGCAACAATACGTGAAAAAAGGTTAATACAATGAAAAAAAGCTGAAACATCGGACGCGGACCAACTTCGTTTTGAATAAATAACAAAAACGAAACGACTCCTCACTTAGTGTTACCAAAGGAGTTTTTTCGTTCAAAAGCGAATATTGCCGAAACTAGCAACATCATTACTGCTTCGTTTTGCATTTGTAAAAACGCCTTTTCGACGGCCGCTAGTGACATGGCAAATTACTGAAGCGTTTTCGCGCACTCATTCCTGTAATGACCGTCCAAACAAACCAATGCCGGCTAAAAAGTTTCAACTTAACAACTTTCCGGGAATGTTCCAAAACAAATACGGCTGAATACAGCTCGTCAAGGCCGATGCGATGTAGCGATTTTAACAATTTGCGCGCGTTCGAAACTCGAAACTGAAAATGCATTTAAGGATTAATGGCGCACTATACGTCGTCTAGTCTTCTCGTGCGTTTTATTTGCGCGCGAACAAAACCGAACTAAGGGCCAAGCGGAAAAACATCGTACTGCATTTCCGCGCTAACGTTAAAATCAAATAAACCAGCGATTTTCGCAAAAAGAACAGCGAAAACCAATAATGGAATACTATACCGTGAGTTCTGTAGAATCAAACGAGCAATCAGATCTGTGGCCACTGTGCTGGATAATTGTGCGATGACCGAGAAAGCTTAATTAATTAGCTTTTATGAGTGCACTAGGTATGCTGTTAATCTGTTAATAACTGGCTAAATTGTTTGCAAGCTGTGGTTGCGAGCTATTTATCATGTAAAGCGTGAAATGTTGCCAGTTAAAAAGAAAATATTAAAACTGATGGCTGATATGTTGAAAATGCGTAGTCATGTAACTGGCTGGTTACTTTGAAATGTCGACCCGGAAAAGCTTTCTGATAAATTAAAAGCAAGACCGTTATAACATTCCAAATTCAAACATATGACCGTTGAAAGGTTTACAGAAAGATATTCGAGTAGTTTCCTTTCATCGTTCGATACCCTTCGTTCCTCGACCTAAACACACGGAAAAGTGTTTTAAAACGCCCATTCGCGGAGAATGGATATGTTGGAACGAAAAAGGTTTGGAGTACAAGGGTTAATGCGTCTTGGTGGCCAGAGGGTTGATCAATGCTCTCGGGGTGTTTAATAAAGCCAGTGTATTAAAAAAAATCTAAGCTTACTTACAGTTTCGCATTTATACGAAGAATCAGATTTTAGAGCCTTCTCTTAGGTAATAGAACAACTATACAAAGGAGTAGGTAAGTCGGGTATATGTGTAAGTAGGTACCTACTATAGCCGAGGAAATATATTTCGGAAATGGGCACCATAAAAGCGCAGTGCCGCATCTGCCTCGCAAAAGGAAGCAACCGACGCGGTTTTCTATTAAAAAGTCCCCTTTGTGTTAGGCAGCATACAGTAAAGAAAGGCATTGTAGCCGAAACAACAGCGAGACAAAGCGTATACGCATAATCGCAATATTCCGTGACGTATCAATATCAGCGTTTTATCAGAGTTTTACTACGACACTCGCGGGAAATTAACCCTCGGGGAGCCGAGGTGATCCCTAATTTTCAGATACATCTCGGGAATAAATAGAGGATTAGGGGTGGGGCGTAAATAACGTCGTGTCACGCCACCGCTACCAGGCTAGCAGAGATAAGGAGCGGGGAATTGCGATGCTTCGGCAGCGAGCGCCGGCGTTCCATTTACATTTTAAACTTGGAAAGAAACACTTTGCTTAACCATATTTTGGCGTAGTTGAGTAGGTAGTCTTTAGATTGCGCGATAGGTGGCGCTGACTCCTAAATAGCGCAGGCGAAATTCTTCATGCATGCATCGTCATGGTAATATAATGGCTCATTCACCAAACATTGACAATATTTATTGGCCATTATTTACTATAATTAAGATGGTCGCAAGAAATTGATGTATTGGAGTATTGGAATTCAAGTCAACCACCCACCCTGAAAGTCTCAAAATGTCTATAACTTGGGCCACAACACTGGTACTGTGTGAATTACAGCGTCCTTTTGTTCAAAAGCTCTTAAACAAGCGTGCGTTTGCGCATATTGCGTCGCAGTTGAGGAGCGTAAACTCTGCAAGTTTCAATGCCAGTGTTTCGAAGCGCGTTTGTTTAGTTCACACAGAACTGGAATGTTCTGGAAGATACGCTTGAAGCTATGTCGTGTGTAAGTGACCCGGAAGATATAACTTTGTGGACTGGTTTCGAGACGAAGATGAAGTGAGGGAACTATACACGCGTTGTACTTATATACAAGCTGTGTCCACGGCTTCCTTCGCATATAATTTGTCCGTCGTACTGACTTAGGTACCTACTTGTACCGTCGTCCGACAACGTTAATTTGTTAGGGAACGATTTCCGAAATAAAGTGTTACGTGACCATTGCATTGCACTTAAGGTCACTTCCACATTTGGTGGTGGTCGGTACGGTATCAGTAAGCTGTCAGCACTCAATATAATTAATTTATTTACTTATTTGCCACACTTACAACTATTCTTACAGGAGCTAATCCCAAGACAATAATCATCTGATAGTCCAATCTTTACAGATTCATTACTGCGCGCGAACGCTTCCTGATCATAATTACAGAATACCCAGCCGGTATGTTAGCGCTGCTACGGCACGTACGCATTGTATCGCAGCGCGTTGCATGCGATAGAAGGCGATGGCGACGTTAACACATTCATTGCCCAGAATCGCTACGCGCTACGCTCGTAACCGATCCCGTGGTTTTTCTCGTATGTAGCGGAAAGCGACTATGGCGGTCTGACGCATATGTGTCGTCATGGGCCCTGAATGGGTTAAGGCTCGTTCGGCGTACCTAAACAGGGGATTTGTTAACAGAGAACCTTTTTTTTTCGTTGGGGAAATGCCTTTACGCATCCCGGCCACCACAGGGAGGGGGCAGGATCCAAAAACCGTACGAGTGCCAGCTCCGTCTTAAGGGAGGGGATCCCTTTCGGCATTCGACCGCGTGCTGTAAACAGAGAACCTTCTCTACGTACTTAGTACTATTATTTATTATGTTGTATTAGTGAATAACTAACTCAAACTATCGCACCTCTGTACAACCGTAACGTGAACTCCCGAATATGGTAAAGAGAATTTTGAACAAGGAACATATATGATACAACAATCGCCAAAGGGCGTATGTTGGTAGGCAAAGTTTGCGATTACGTGTTTTCGGTCCTGGCAGTCCCAGCCGATATCCAATCAGGCGCGTGAGGCGAAATATCCAACAGTTAATTTGTTGGCGAAGTCTGCTTGTTAAAGCAACTTCGTGAGTACCGATATTGTTCTGAATACGAATGAATAACGCGCGCTCTAATTTGTACGAGCATACCACGAAACATATTAACGCTAACAACACGCCACGAGGTTAACCACGGTGTAAAGGGTAACTTTTGCGTATAGCCTTTATACTGAAATTAAGTTCAAAGCGATTTCCACTTGGTATGACCAAAGTCAAAGTCAATAAACTAAAAAAAAGTTTTCTGTAGAATGCCTGTAGTATGGAAACTTCGGTTATTCTAGTGTGAAACCTACCTAATATACCGAATTCCAGATATCATCAGAATTATAACTGACCAATTCGTGTACTAGTTTCTAGATAGTCTAGTTTTACGTATTTCGATCATTAAATAAGTGCTTTTCAACCTTAATAACACTACAGCTGTTGCGTCTCAAAATAGTTTTCCTTGAAATCGCCTGACGGTTAACGCACAGTCTTCTAATCTTATGGAATAGAGTAAAACATTCAGCACGAAAATTGACATGAGAAATCATTGCAAAAACAAGCTTCGAGCACAAATTGGACAACCCTATAAGAACCTATTCAAATCTCGGCGCACCGTCAGAATACCAAACGGAAAAATCTTTGAAAATAGAATTTTCATAACTCTTTCCAATCACGAACGGCGGGAAACGAACCATTCCGAAAAAAACCCGAACCGGGGCCGTTCGGGGGAATGCGATCAGTATCTTGAAAACTGTTATCCTCGATTGGCAACAAACAGTGTTTAAGTTAAGTCACTGGCTCAAGTGACTAGACAGCCAGTGCTCTGGGGAGTATCAAGTGACTGGATTTGACCCGCCGACGGTCATGTAGCGACCCGTTCAGTTTCACTGCGAAATAGAATTCGCTAAGTAACTTTACTGGAGCGATAGAAAAATACACGTAGCTAAAGTAAAATATTTGAGGTTGTAAAAGCTTCAAATACAAATATTGAAACAGAGGCAAAAGTGTTTCGAAACAAAATTATTAAACAAGTTGATCCACTTAATTCAATCACGGAGCTTAAAACTCATCTAAACAGTTTAAATATTTCTTCATCAAGATAACGAATCAAAGATAAAAGAACACAGAGAAACAATTGGCCTTATTATGCAATCTCGAAGTAATCTGTTGCTGAAACTTCAATAGAGAATTAAGTAAACCGACCTGACGATCCGAACGCTGAACTACGCTTAAGCTCGTATTAATGTCGAAACTTATAATTTTATTTATCACCGTTTGAACGAGCGCGTTCTAATTGTCAAAGTTTCGCAAAGTTTTTGCGTAATTGTTGTCACCTTTTTGGGAGTGGGCGAGAGGGCTTAGGGCAGTGCGAGAGGTCTCGAGCATCTTGAGAGGGTCATTTCCATTTTGAGCGCGCTGAAGTGACGCGATCTCGTTGAACCGAGAAAATAAACCGGGTTTTATAAAACAGCTCCACTTTTCTTGCATGGGTCGAGTGCGCCAGGTTCAAGTGTGTGTATTAACATAACTGCTCAGGCTGATACCGAAGTGAAAGTGAAAAGTGGAAAGTGTCATAGGCGTACATTTGCATATGCAGT
Organism: Epinotia ramella; assembly: GCA_947578815.1. NCBI lineage: Eukaryota > Metazoa > Arthropoda > Insecta > Lepidoptera > Tortricidae > Epinotia > Epinotia ramella. The sequence continues at coordinate 4,682,029 of OX388206.1, read as the reverse complement.
GTGCCAGAATGTTGAAAAAGTCTCAAATCGTTGAACAACTCGTAAAGTTAAACTTTGAATATAAATAGTGACATTTATTTTCTCATCTACATGCTCGTTGAATTATAATTTGGATAAAGAAGATTCGGCATAGTTTATGTTTTTTCGTGGATTGTGGTTTGAATGGCCAGTCAACTTTTTGTGTTTCTATTTAATACAAGAGACTGTAGGTCGGAGGACAGACCGACCTTTCATATTGTCGAGTTGACCCTCGTCTCTACAAAAGTAAAGTCTCCGAGCATTACCAAGTTTTTTTAATACATGCAAATAAATGTCCTGTAAAAACTATCTGTTAGCGGTGAAATTTTTATCGTTTATAAGTTATTATTATAGTTAGTATTATTCAATTTTATTCAGAATAAAATTGAATAGCCAGTCGTTTTAATCTTTGTAAGGGAAATCAAACTTGCTACCTAGGTAACTAAGGCTTTGGGTTAGAAGTATGAAGTCTCCTCCATAAAAAAGACCGTAATGATACCTACTTTCCTAAATTGATAATGCTACTTAAAATCAGTGGATTGCCAACGCAAAGGTCGTTTTGTCCGAGCATGCTTGTAGGTAAGAATAAAAATAAAACGGATGTTTTATGGACAGTACCTATCACATTTCATAAACGCAATCATACTCAGGAGGACTCCAGCATGTTGCTTATAGGTATTTCTTACATCCCGCGCTTGAAACCGTAATGACAACGAAGAAGAACGCGTAAACTTAGCTTACTGAGCTTCGCTCTTTGCTCGGGTCAAAAGTTAGGGCCGCCTAATCCGTGAGACTGGCGTTATAAATTAATCGGCCAGTCCCTGGCCAGTCCTACCCTCTATTCACAAACCGTTTCCTACTCACCAGACAGCTATCCCTAGTATAACTCGACCACTACATTCTTTAAAAGCATGCCTAGTTGGAGTTCAGGGTTACAGTGGTCAGCTTACAGAATATTATAGGTTTGTGAACAGCAGCCCTGTAATTGTGACAAATGCCGTACGCCAGCCGGCGATAATGGCTACTCGAAGAAATCCGTTCATAAAGAACCTTCGGGAAGGATTGCCGTGAAAAAGCACCCTTTGGTCTCGAATCGTTTTTGCGCTTGAAAAATGAGAAAGTTGAGGCACTTACGAGTTACGTTTTACGTTTGTGCGTTGCGTATAGCTAGTGAAGTTAGAGAACAGCCATTCCAAAGTTTAAATTGAAGCGCACCTGGTGTCAACATTGTATAAGATGAACATTTAGTTTAGTAACGCTAGATTTTGACGGGGACGAGGCGGATTAACACCTTCAAATGAGTGCTATCACCCTTTTTTTGTTGCTGCTAGAGCCGGTCGCCGGTGGGCCGGTAAAATGGCAGTGAAAATGTCACCTTATGGCAAGTTTGACAGTTCTTTATTGGATAACAACGCCACCGGCCCGTAGAACATAGTTGATGCAACCCGCATAAATATATGCTTTGCATTACGAATTGCTCCAGATACAAAATATAATTCGTGATGCATATTTAATAATAAGTATTCCGCAATATCCTATTTCGATTCAGTACCATAACTGACGATTTATATGCATACATCGCGCTAATGTTAAGTCTGAACTCAATGCAGGCTAAATATATAAATCGTTGCATCGCACGAATTGCTACGGATGCCGTTTAAATCAATACCTGCAAACAATTGCAGCATTTGTAAGTAAATATTATGCGGCAAATGAGTGTTTATGGTTGAATTTAGCATCCACAGCCGGGCCGAGCGCGGCGATTATCGCTTAAATCTGTTAATTACAATTCGAATCGGTTTTATGTCACGTTTACAGAATAGGCGCCCATAAATGACCGTGTTTTGGAGCTTTGGAGTCATGCTACATTGATGGATGTTAATTTTCATTCAAAAGGTTGTAACGAAAGTGGTGAAAATCATCCCTCTATCCCATTTAAGTAGTAGGGCTCGGCGAAGATGTGTTGTATTTTCCTTCGATACCTCGCTATCGCCGGACATTTCGTCACTCATAAGTTCGGCCCGCGGGCTATGTCGCGGCGACATTGACTATCCCTCTTTTTCATTCTAATTAAAAAGAGACGGATAGTCTATCTCGCCGCGACACAGCTCGCTAGCCATCCTGTAATAGCTGTGCTTCATTGGCCTACTTCTCAATTCGTACCTAATGCTGACACTAGTATGAAATCCGACTGGTATATATATTTTGCATAGAAGATATACGATAACTGAAAGTGCTCTATTCGACTAGGTAAGAATTCAAATACACAGAGTAAGAAATGCAAGTCTCGACATACCTACATCTCTCATCTTTACTTTCAGGGTTCCACATAATGATGCTTCTATAGCACACAAGCGTTCCAAGAGTGTGAGTTTGGTACAGCAACTATTATTGTATACCTACTGTGCCCCAGCTTAATACTTGTATATATATACAGCGTGGAACGGAACGATGGACTTTCCCGCAAGAGGAGGACAGTTTAGCGTTAGTGCTTATTATTATTATTATTATTAGGAGCCTATAATATCCCACTGCTGGGCAAAGGCCTCCCCCCTCCGTTTCCAGGCATTCCGATCCCGAGCAGCCTATGTCCAATCCTTTAAAAAGGAGTCTATCTCGTCCCGCCATCGCCGGCGAGGTCTGCTGCATCTCCGTTTTGAGTTGTCGGGCTGCCATTCAGTGGTGGTCTTTGCCCACAGCTCACTTGGCATGCGGCAGACATGACCAACCCAGTCCCACTTCAACTTAGCCGCTTTTCGAGCTACGTCGATTATTTGCGTCTTAGAGCGCAGCGTGGTGTTGCGTGGTTCGCGTTAGTGCTTACAATAGTTACAATTCTTTAAATAAACTGTGTTAATATTTCAGACCGTTTTCAAGTCAGAGTGCATCAAACTTCATATTTTGTTTAAGGTTCATGGAAAACATCCACCTTGTATTTCCAAGCCAATATGAATCTGAGTAAAATTAAATTCCGAACTAATGATTAGTTCCGGGCGCGGGCCCGCTGATCAAATTGGTTACAATATTAATCGTGTTTAGCCTGCCTTCAAAGGGCCCCCGTGTTGTCAAGTATTCACTTATTAACCCAGTGTAGCTACAACCCTGATTTTAATAGGTACACTTGTATTGTTGAGTCTCCACTCAAACATTCGTTCCATAGAGTAAAGTAAACCACCATCGATTCGTGTGATTTTTTTTTAACAGGTTCATTTTTTTTATACAGTTGCTGAGAAAGTGCTACTTTACGTAGCTGTTAAGCGTGCGGAAAGTTGGTTTTCGCAAACTAGTGCTTTTCACTTTTCCCACTCAATAATTGTACAAATTGTACCATGAATCATTATTATGTCAATAAAAAATAAATAAGACAGAACTGTATTAAAAAAAATGATTTTTGAACAACTTAATTATTTTTCCACTGTATTACAATGATGTTACAGAATTAATAATATAAAAGTTTCGAATTCCTTACTTGTTGTTTTTCTTATTCTTTCGCAACTGTATTGAAAAACGTCGTTCGATACACGTGCGGAAATGTCATTGTGTTAGGAAACGTATAATGACAAACATTCCGCACTAGCATCGAAATGTACTATTTTGATCGATTCAGTTTTTGAAATTTAAACTATAAATAAAAAAAAACAGGCTCGCGAGTTCTACAGCTTAAAGAGCTACTATAGTGAAAATGCCCTTTCATCCAATATTTGACTGCTGTCCTCCCACTACAATTTATGTCATCATATGTCATAATTGACGTTTATTGTACCGGGGGCCGGGTTGACGGCTGTTAAAAAAATGTTATTTGATTTGATCCAAGATTTTCGTGTTAATCTAGTACCTAAATAAATATCATCATCATCATCATCATGATTATCCAAATGCTGGGGACGGCCTTCCTGTCACAGATGTGAGGACTGTATAAAATGAACAAAAGTGTGCACTCATTTTCATACCAATTTTAATACAAAAGTTCAGTTTGCAGTCCCTAAAGCATCAAAAAAGTTTATTGAACAATTTAAGTCAGCAGAATTCATCACTGTCCAATGGTGTGAAGTAATTGAATTATTCTGGATTTATTTTAACAAATTACTCTCTCAGTCATTTAATTTCGTTGATTGCTTAAGGATTTAAAAACGCCTTCTAGAAATGAATCTATCTCAGTTTAAATGTTTCTTAAACACGAAAAGCCCTTCTTCTTACTACGTAAAAATATTTGCAACGGCAGTCAGATAGAAGTAAATAATGAATTTGTATTTGACATAAATAGGTGAACCTTATTTTGTTTGTTGTATAGGCACGTCACACACGGCACGAAATATTTCTGTGGGGACATAATAAGTATATGGAATTTCGCCCTTCATAATTATCCCGAACACACTTATCGCTGATAGCAATTCATTTTGGTACTTAATCATATATAGGTATGTATGTACATACGAGTAGGCTAAAGGTGCTCCACGGACTGAATAAATTAGGATTGCGTGTTTAAAGGCAGTTTACCATACAAAGACAAAATAGCATATTAATATTGGCAGTATCAATGTCTTTACGTCTTTTGGTCGAGTCGCGTGTAGAGCGTGTAGTTTTCATAACTGATACAGGCTTAGCTAATTACACGCTTTAACCTAACAAGTGCTTAGCAGAAACAGTTTACTGTCAATTACGACTGAATCGAGCGTGAAGAGACAGCTGTGCCATACACATATAAACAAATATATGTTCAGTTGTATAACAACAGGGCCAATATTCCATTATTGACAGAAGGAGGCCCTCGGATCCTTAGCCCGTATTCCATCCACGAAATTTGAGAGAAACCGACTTACCATCAAATTAAGGTTAGCCCCAATCATCATTTGCCTAATTCAGTTTTCTCAGAAAATGACAACTATTCAGGACTTGTATTCAAACACAACCGGTAGGTTAGGTGAGTTATATACAAAATATATAGGTAACTGTCCTGGAAAAGATACGCTTTCAGAGAAAATCACTTTTATGGCAAGTGCCGATTATGGCAAACACTAGCGATATGGCAAATTAAATTATGGATATCGAAGACTGACTTTGTGAAATACAATGTTCCTTTTTGACACACGAAGCCGCGGATATGACATGGAATCGAGTAAAACTTATACCGTGAATACCTGCAAAGAGTTCCCAAGATTTCGGTTATGTCAGCGCCCTGCTTATGTAAAAGAATAAGGAAATGGCGGAAGAGCGAAATTTCCACGCTCCTTGTTATGCGGTGGATTTTTAAAAACACTTGACACGCCTCTGGGAAATCAGTCTGCAAAGCTGCAGCATGCAGGCAAGAGGCGCTCGAACAAGGGATATTAATGTTTAGTGCCTCGTAATAAGGCATGTTGATGCCGCACGGGAAACTTGCACTTAGCACGGCGCGGCGGACGCGTGAGCCGAAAGTTAGTGTGCTTATTATTCTACAAATTTCCTTGGTACGTTCCGTTAGATATGCTTATTATAGGTGGGTCATGTATTTGCTGCTTCAAGTGTTGTTGGTGTTGACAAAAACATAATAGTAGTTTATGTAACTGATCCATAATGAGAGGCTTTAAAACATGGGTGTGGTTTTATGAAACGAGCATCAGCGAGTTTCATAATAGGATCACACGAGTGTTTTAAGGCCTAATTATGTACAGTTGCATACACTACTTTATCTACACACATATCATAAGTACCTAAGATGGGTTCACAATTCTACTTTCGTAACAGCAAAAAACCAACAAAAAAATTACAACAGCAATGGCGGCAATTCGATCCTCCGTCAAGACGAATGGCTTTTTTTAAACATAGACAAACGAATGAAGTCCCTATACTCATGTCACTCGGGATCAAATGTCGTCCGTAAATATTAAAAAACATACTGAATTGACGTTTCGTATCGATAACTGTTTTAATATATATGGATACTAGAATAGAGACCCTCTTGAGTTTTGACAGCTGTTCCAAATTTAAACTCATAATGTTACAAAAATCTGTACTGTTATAACATTAAAGTACAGATTTACCTACTACCACTGACAAGAAAGTTCTCATAGTAAAATCGCTTGTAATAATGCTGGTCATTTCCTACGGTTTCTGAATGCATTTTAGAGCACTAATGATATGTGCGTAGATAAAAGTTCTTACAATAGTTCATGTAAATATGTAGGTAACTTTTCATCATGTTCCGTGCAGCGGTATATAACATTGTAACTAGCTACCCAGGAAATTCGTTGTAAAATTAAACTCGTGTCCAAGTTTTATGATGTCAAATTCTAGGAGCATAAAGAACCCGTCTCGCATTACATCACATTTCAGTTTGTACCTATTTGTTTTCTCAGAGTGGGCAATGATTGTTCGCCGTCTTTTTTATGGCCCGTTCAAATTTACAATGCAAGTTGGTCCGTTACAAACAGTTCCGTTTTACGGCGCTAGTTGGAACAACAGAATTCGCTAATGCCAGTGAGTCCGTCGAGAATATTTCCTCTTGGATATGGTCTCCTGGTAGGTACAAAATACGTTTGGCAAGAATGAGAAAAGAAAAAAATGATATACTTACAATTTATTTGGTGCACGCATTTAAATGATATTTAAATTGTACACGCATTTAAATTATATTTAAATGCGTGCACCAAATGTTTCTGTTTAGCCCAATGGTTCACTGGTTGTGAAATAAAGTTAAAATAAATAAATATACTCGACTCGGACACAGGCAAACTTTTAAATGATCTTCAAAATAGAGATGCGTAATTTTTTTCCCGAATTGCTACTAGTGGCCCAACATTGGTGAATTCAACAGATCAGTACAGTATAAAAGTGTCAATGGTATAGTCGACGTCAAAGATATGTATACATTTTTCGCCTTATTACAATGGAATAAGGTGCAAAAGTGTATACATATCTTTGAACTCGACTGTACAGTGAGCCAAGAAAGGGGTCTTCCACTTTTGAACCTTGACATACAAATAATAGAAGGGAAAACCGTGTGTATGTATGATACACGCTACATTCCTTAAATTAAGTGAATATCCGCGCTGTTGATCTAGTTTTCAATACACAAATGAACCAATTCGTTCAATTGATATTTAAATCCCAACGACAAATCCGCAAACCTTTTACTAACAAGAATGCCAACATTTCCAACACCCTCACCTTTTTGCCAGCGAGGTCATGCGCCACAGGGATTAATCCGCGGTTAGTACCCGGTGGGCTCAAAACAGGCCTAATCTCAGGGTTGGCACTAAGCTACCCATTAGGTGGGTAACACCCTTAGGGCACCCCTATTTGTCATCTAGCACTAATGCTTCACCTATCGGTTAAGTTGGAGATTACGATGTATCAGTTTGCAAAGTTTCGACACAGGGGCTTATGTCGAAATTTGGTTTAGTAAGTTTGTTTAGTAAGTGCTGCTGCTGGCAAGCTATCAATTTAACGCTTAACGTTTCGGCTAATTTGTTTGGATTTCATTTTTTGATTAGCTGTTTAGACACAGCCATATTCACAGAATAGTTAAAGCGGCCTTTAGACCTTGCTAAATGCAGTGCACTAACTGGGGGAGGGAAGATAAACCCTCTCGCTCTAATCAGTGAGTGTGAGTGCAGCTAGTGCCATTTAGCAAGGTCTAAAGACCGCTAAAGGCTTAAGTAGAAGTTGATTGTTTCATCATTATATTGTTACAGCTAGTAAAAAACTAGTTCATCCATGTGGTATAGGTAGCGGCACGTAAGTCTAGCGCTGACCTTCATGCGCAGAAATCGAAAATAAGGTATTTCGGGAGTGAAGGGGACGCGCGGGGTCGTGCGTAAGCGCTTATAGGCTCTCCAGTCAAGTCCAGTCGTACTCTGTCCCGCGCACCGATACGACGCCCCGCTCACTTCTGGTGTACAGTTGCGTTTCCCGTCCTCGATTCGTCCACCGCTAGACTTACGTGCCGCTACCTATATCCAGAACGATCCTTAAGCATTCACTTCTCTCTGTCCCACCTGTATCATCCCTCTCATTCTATATCCGCGTTGTAACGTGTACTTTGGCTCCGTATAAATTAAACCAGGCTTAATTAATTACTGCGTTTCATTATGATACCACAATCCACTTACGACCTTTTTCCAAGGTATCCATTACAACACTAACCAACACTTCCAACCGCAACTAAAATCTGCACTTAGGTAATACTCGAGCCGTCCGAAATGCGTCGACTAGGACCATCGGGGGGGTTTTAGTCGGTGCGAGGCCGACATAAAGGGTTTTCCTCCCATTAAAAAAAAAGGTAATACTCGTAAAATTGTAACATCTCCATCGACCAAATAAATACTGTCATCAGCCTCTGTCAACATTCATTTCCAGCAAAAACACGACGAATCAATTTGCAATTAACACGTTCTCCGCAAAAAAGCGTAAGGTGTGTATAGGCAGTGGGGATCCCGTCTTTTTTGTTTGATGCCGATGTTTTGTTCCCCGGGCGCTTTTTGCTGGGCTCGCCTCATTGAGCCAGCACTCAACACTTGTTTCACGGAGTTCGATTTCGCCCCAGTTTTGAAAGCCCGGTGAAAATTGCGCGGTCTTTTGTTGTTAGGCGATCTGGTTCGCATTTGGAGGTGTCATTAGCTCTTGGGATTCTGTTTAGCGTTGAGTCTTTACGTCTGAGTGGTGTATGACGTAAACCGTCACTCTGTAGCTGTTAGAGTGAAGGCACACCCGTAAAATTACCTGCACCCATAATATATTGTATGGACACCAGATATACCTGACCTGAGTGTTAAAAGTTTAGTCGAGTTTCGGTGACAATCATAAAGGAAAGAACAACAGACGTCTTCCTCACACACCACACAAGTCCTCTCTAGTTCATAAACATCACGAAAGATAATGATTACACTTTTTCTCCGTACTCCAATGCAATGAGGTGAAACATGCATACATACTCATATCTTTGGCGTCGCCTTCACAGGATTCGTTTCAACTTCGCACCTTCTCACTTATGCCTTTCATTCGCACCGGAACGCCGAATTACCGAACAAACGCTAGACGTCTGTATAAATATTTCCCGTCGAAATCTTCATACACTCACATAGCGGCCCATTTCGTCGCCTGTGACGGCGCGAGGAAATAATTACATTTCGCATGACGACAAAAAGCCGAGCTCTCATACCGTAGAAACCAAAAAGCCCTTTCACTTAGCCACTCGAACGCACATCAGACGTTTCACCTCTAAAATGTCTCGGCATGTAATCCAGAGGATTGTGCGATACATTTACCAAATTGTCTCCATGAAAATGCAATCATTTAAACTGTTCAAGTTTGTATGGAAGTTTCTGGCTGGGATTAGCTGTAGGTACTGGTTTGAGAGGACGCGCTAGAAACAAGTGAAGTCGAAAATTGAGGTTAGGATCACTGAAAAGCACGACGCTTGGGAGCGCATCTACGTACGAGAGCTCAGTAATTAAAACTGTAGGAAGAGGTAGCAGGAGTGTATTCCCGCTTGTAATTTCACTTAAAGTTTTAAAGGTTTATAATCATAATATACTAGCTTCCGCCCGCGACTTCGTCTGCGTGGACCCGAGATAAAAACTATTCTATATTTTGCCATGCTACAAACTATCTTCGTGCAAAATTTCATCCAAATCGGTTGAGCCGTTTAAGCGTGATTGAGTAACAAACATCTAAACATCCAAACATCTAAACATCCAAACTTTCGCATTTATAATATTCGTAGGATGCATGACGCATACGAAATACGAACTGTAAGGTGATCGTCCCAGTGTGACATTGGCCCAATACTCGAGATTTTCTAAATTTTTATTACTAATATTTTATCTCAATCTGAATTCTTGTCAACAGAGTTGAACAATAATTGAGATGAACATGTCAACTATCAGAGGGGTAATCACGTAACGTTCCGAACGCGCGTGAGGACAATTTAACTGTAATTTTTCCATATACAATGTGACATTTAGATCTACCTGACGCTCGTATAATGCGTCACGTACCTAATCGCCACAGGTAGCCTAGCACAACTGACGCCGCGCCGCGATGGGAGTTGAGAAAGATCTACCCTCCTCTTTCTAACTTGCAAGGTGCGAGTGAGACAGGAGACGCTCAGTCGCGCGCAAAGCGACTTGTCAGCAAGTTGTGCTAGACGTGCTGGTGACAATCATTATTTAGTTTATCTCGACATTGCCGTTTTTGTATGGACGCAACGATTCGTTTACCGTCCTTTAAGCAGTAACCAGCAACAAGTGGCACCTGGTAATACAATTTAGTGTGTTAGCATTGCAATTGCAGCTTAGCCAGGTTAGTGTCCAAACACAATTAATCTCGCGTCGCCGGGCAACAATTGTGATTGTACAGTACAGACTAGAAGTAACAGGGCATTTGACCTAAACCGTCTAGACTCGGTCAAGAATAGGACGGTCTACTCTGCGAGTCGTAAAAGGGGTCTTCAGGTTGTAATGGCGCGGGCCACAGCACTATACCTCATTGCAGTAAACTTTAAAAAGTGAAATTACAAAGTCTACGTTCTACGTTATCAAAGGAAAATATTGTAAGTGCTTTCCAAACATAATAATACTAAAGTTGCTGCGTTTCAAAACAGATTTCCTTGACTATTTCAAGGAAAAATACCCTTATCACGAAACAAATTATTTAGTTAAATATTTTTTGTTTTCGTGTTATTTTTTAACGAGGAAGTTACCCCGATCATCCGATACTACCTGATGTGGTTCGATGAGAATGGAGCGAGCGTATAGCTCGCCCATTAGAGGTGTGCCAAGGCTGTGAAACAAGTCTATAACACGATACAGAGGGCGCTAGTCTTAGCGGGAATGTAATGCAAAAATACACAGCTGCCGTCACTGTCCTCGTAGCTCAGTTGGTAGAGCAGTCTAGCGTTAATAAAAAAGGTCGCAGGTTCGAATCCTGTCGGGGGCTACAGATGAAGATGGTTTATTTTTCCATTATATTCTTTCTCTGTATCATATCGATTATTTCAAGGAAATCTATTTTGAAACATTACGATTATCGACCGATTTTTCTGGAATAGGGTATAAGTCGAGCTTCGATAAAGAGGTCAATCGTCGAATCCAACTCGGCTGGGCTGCGTTCGGGAAGCTACGGCACATCTTTTCGTCCAATATTCCGCAGTGTCTCAAGACGAGAGTCTTTGACCAGTGTGTGTTGCCAGAGATGACATATGGCACTGAAACGTGGTCGCTTACTATGGGCCTCATAAGAAGGCTCAAAGTCACCCAAAGGGCAATGGAGAGAGCTATGTTCGGAGTTTCTCTGCGTGATCGCATCAGAAATGAGGCTGTCCGCAGCAGAACCAAGGTAACCGATATAGCCCTCCGGATCGCTAAACTTAAGTGGCAGTGGGCGGGGCACATAGCACGTAGAACCGATGGCCGTTGGGGTGGAAAGGTTCTCGAGTGGCGACCGCGTACTGGTGGACTGATGACCTGGAAAAGGTTGCGGGAGTCCGCTGGATGCGGCCTCTACTTTTATTAGTAAATTTATCTATGCCACGGCGTTCAACCACTAAAGAGATCCTAACGAAGAGATAAACTAACAAATACTAGTAGGTACATATTATTAGTAAGGAGCTGAATAAACACCCGAACTAAATGCGAGTCCGGGATCCAGACGCAACTTACTCCAACTTTAACAGTGCACCGTCAGTCGCTGTCTGTCTGTTAACTCAATCAGTCCGGGGATGCAAACAGCGCATTGTTGATTATATTAATGTCTTAATAGCTTGGTTTGTCCGCGTTAACGCTTTGTGGCAGTCGGTCGCTTACAGTATTAGTTTGTGTAACGTGGCTTACTTGACTCGGCTTTAATGACGTCTGAATAGATAATGAATAGAGGAAGAGAACATACAGACATAAAAACAATAAAATGCGTAAATGACAACAGACTTCAATAATCAAGAGCAATATTTTTTTTTGATATTTCGATAGACTACATAGATCACAAGCACAACAACTTAGTAGTAGTAGCAAAAAGTTGAAAAACCCCCGACATTTTCATTTCAAAGTTCAATATCTCCAAATCACCTCGATTTTGCTAGAACGTAGCTAAAAACCATCTCGATCACGTCAGCTTTAGGGTGAAAAAACCTCATTAAAATCGGTCCATTCGTTTAGGGTTACGATGCCACAGACAGACGTCAGCGTCACGGAATTTGTCCTCTGGCTAGCTCCGTGACATTAAGCTGAGTGCAAGCCCTTTAGTGCAAATTACTAAAAATAATGTGTATTATGATTAAGGTTTGTTAAACTTGTATTTATGTATAGTTTTTGCACGAATAAATTATTTTCTTTTTTTTCTTTCTTTAGACACACAGATACACCGATACACAGATACGTCAAACTCATAACACCCCTCTTTTTGCATCGGGGGTTAAAAATATCCGAAACTAAACAAATCATAAGGCCCAGTTACAATGTAATTGGTACAACGACAAGAGGATTACAGTTAGTGTAATCTAGTTTTGCCAACGAATTAATCAATGATACAAAAGCATTCATAGCCACTACAAACAAACCTCATTACCATTTTAACCCGCGTTAAAGTTAACTGCGCTGTTCCACGAATTAACTTGTACAAATTATCATAAGCAACATAATTAAAGTTGTGCACTAAAAAGCCGACAACGCGCGGATGGCGCAGCGGGCTCCTGCACTATTAATAACGGTGCGCTTCACACCGCGCTCAAAACTGTGCACCGGCTTAGTTTAATTAAGATGAATATTTTAATGTCGCATGCACGATGTCTTTTTCCCTATGTACTTAGCTATAAACATAAACTAACCAATAACTGGTTGCTCCGTGAGCTGAGAACACCCGAAAAAAAAAATTTTTTTGAAAAGAAAATTCTAGGAATATGATTATTGAACCGGCTTACTAAATTTCTCGAGAATCAGTTGAAACATGCGAGGAGAACAGCTGGCACAACGACCGAAAAAAGGCCCAAGCTAAGCTGAAGGAGAGGACTTCGTTCGCTTTCCTCTCTCGTTCAGTAAGAAACAGCACACGAAATGGGGGACAATCTGTTGCACGTGTCCCCTGGGTGGTGCTAAATGAGCGACAACACTTTCGGCGAAGGGCGCTCCTATAAAAATATCATATGGATATCGCCTATTCTACAGATCGCCATACGATTATCGCACACGGAATATCTAACTGTGGAAGTTGTATTTGTATTCATAAGTATTCAATCACAGGCAACATCTAGTCGATTATTCACATGGTTTTGAAAAGGTAAAAATGACAGTAAAGTGCCCGAAATCTGGGCTTGCATTCAAATAACAGATTCCCACTTTGATGTCCCTGGCAATCTGACTCCGAAAGATAGAGACATGAAAATCCGTCATCCGTCATCCGTCAAATATTGTAGGTGGAATACCGACCTAGAACCTAAAAGCATCCAAACGGTCCGTGATGCAGGCTAAAAGACGCAGCGAGAGGGAGATTAAGGCGCCGTAGGTTCATGGTCTTCTCTCCCTCTCACTGAGCATAAGCGTGAGCGAGATGGAAGTGCGCGCTCGGAAGCGCGGATATCATGTTTTTTAATTTTATTTTTTTGGCCGTTTAAATAAATAAAAATGTAAACACTGATTTCCTTCAAACATGATATTGCCGATTTTTAAAAGCAATTTTAATATTTATAGCTTTTGTGCATAATTAAAAAAAAATGCGATCTCTACCGGTCTCCAGGGGTAATGTTTTTAAATTTAGATAGCGATACCTTTCGGGATTCATTTACTGCAATGTCTGCAATTACGTACCTGGAACAACAAAAACAAGTACATTAATACTGTGTTATCACACTGATATTATAAATGTGTAACTTTATAAATTTAAAATTGACGACCGGTTTAGCCTCGTTGGTAGTGACCCTGCCTACGAAGCGAGAGGGAGAGGTCCCGGGTGCTAATCCCGGTATACAGACATTTAATTGTGTTGATGAGGTTGAATATTTGTTCCTGAGTCATGGATGTTTCATATTTATTTAAGTATTTATTTATCTGTATAAGTATGTTTATCGTATTCTTGTACCCATTGTACAAGCTTTGGGACTAGGCCGATATGTGTTAATTTGTCCACAAATATTTATTTCTATTCTAAAAACACCCACGACACACCAAACATGTCTAAGAACCACAACTCTACAGACAACCCTTTCTATAAAAAACACTCTAAAATCATTTGATCCGCGAGCTAAAATGCGACAGACAGACACACAGATACAAATGTTAATCGTTCGAGTCAGGGTTAAAAATAGAAAATAGATTATCGACACATCTCAAAATCGTTCAACAAAATAATATACCCGGCAGTCCCGAGGGCAATCTATAAACATATAATTTGGCCGGGTAAACAACATGTTGTCGAGTTACATATATAGGTAATTCTGTTTGTTGTTGTAATAAATTGGCAGTAATATCTTAGCCGTGAAAAACAAAGGGAGGCAATTTACCGCTGCTTACATAAGCGGCTGTACAAACGACATTTAGTTATTCAAATTAATGGTTAGTGGATTGCGTTTAACTCATCGGTGAAAGGGCCGCTTAGGAGGCTTTCATTCGGTAATAACGTCGTTGCCGTGTGAGATGTTAAGAGGAAACTAATGGAATACTAAAAGAGATAATGTTTTTCCACTTCTAAATATCTTCCAATCTCAATGTTTGTATGTTAAATACGTTATTGACACAATGAAAGACTATGTTTATAGATTTTCCGTTTTTCAAAATTTGCAATAAATGAAAATTTATAGGTACGTAATTTTTTTTTTAAACCGCAGCCTATACAACGTGTTAATAAAATAACGCAAAACCTGAAAACCGTTTGTTCAGAATCGAGCATAGATTGCGAAAAAAAAAAAAAAAAAATTTTGACAAGATTTATTTTTTACATTTGTATGGAGTGTTGGCCGACTGGGGCGACCTGCTCCATACAAATGTAAAAAATAAATCGCGTCAAAAAAATTTTTTTTTTTTTTTTTCGCATTCTACTCTCGATTTTGTACAAACGGTTTTCAGGTTTTGCGTTATTTTATTAACACGTTGTATACATAGATATTGTTATACTGAAGCGATCGATATCAAAATCAAAGTGATTTGTTAAGATTTAGTTGTTGGAAAACGTTTTCTCCGAAATTTCATATAAAAATTGTCAGCAGCGAGCTGCTAGCCATACTTCCCTCTTAATTTCATGAGAAACGGCCCCTGTTAGCGGCGTTAGCGCCTTCCACACACGCGCTAATACCCCAATCACACGTACCGAGCAAACGGGCGAGACAGTACTCGGCCTAGTAGACAGAAAGGGATCCGAGCTACTGTCTCGCCGCTTTTCGCCGAGTGAGCACTGTCGCGCCCGTTTACTCGGTACGTGTGATCAAGGCATTAGGTAAGCTGCTAGCTGTACTTAGAGCGGTTGCACGGCGGCTTTTTGCTGTGCTACAAACGCGATTTAATGTCGATACACGTGATTTTGACCGGTGATCTATACCCATAGTACGGGCCAAAGGAACGTTCCAATGGGGTAATAATTAATAAACCGAGCTGTCATCAAGGATGCGGCTAGCGTCGACATTGCTTGTCGATGAATTACGGTTGCTCGATGAAACAGTATCATAAATATGCATTTATTATAGTACCGTTTGCTGTATGTTTCGGTTTAACTATTATTTTGAAATTAGAGTAATTAAATAATGACCTAGTTATGTGATGTGAAGTATTAAATGAGTATTTAATAGATAACTGATTATCAGGCATACCTACTTTGCTGGTTGGCCCTCTGGCCAACTCACGCTCTGTCCTCGCCAAGAAAAAGGGCCCTGTGTGAAGTTAGCCAATACCAAAAAAAAAAAAACAGGCATCCCTACAAGCAGGTAGTAAAAGGGGCGGGGCCGGCCTGTTGATTCATGGCCTCACCGAAACTTTCCTATGGCCCGTACTATAGTATGTTAGGTGGTTTTTAGGTTAGGTGTCACAGCGGACCCCGGGCTCCTTTAGGGGCACAACCGGGAATAACGCAGGGAGGATGGTGATGTATTGAAACTCTTAGTTAATGGTTCAAAGTAGGCTAACAATTTCTTTTTTTGGCGTTAGTAGTTACATTTGCCTCTCATAGAGTTCATCTCTAATAATAGTCATACCTATACATATAATGATGTAATATAAATAAAACCGGCCAAGTGCGAGTCGGACTCGCGCACGAAGGGTTCCGTACCATTATATATAATAATAAGTTACAATAGAATTTGTACGAAACTATTACTTCTTGAAGTACATTTTATAAGTTGGTCGACTATTACTCGTAAACGTGTAAAGCCTACTTAGCTGTGATAGTTTTCCTTTTAACTTCGTTATATGTACTACTACCATTAATTTTTTCACATATCCCAAAACAACCATTTAGCTAGCAGGGGGTGGGGACACTGGAGTCTAACAAAAATTAGCACTTTAAGGCTTAATATTTCACAAACGGATCGTTTAATCGAAAAATTGTTTTCACAAACCCCCAATATTTATTATTATAAAAGACCTATCCATCGACACCCCACACTATGGGGTAGACGACAATAAAAAAAATCATCCCCACTTTACATGTAGGGGAGGTACCCTAAAAAAAATGTTTTTCAAGATTTTATTTTACCACTTTGTCGGCATGACTAATATGTATAATCATGCCAAGTTACAGCTTTCTAGTACCAAGAGCCTCTGAGCTAAGCTGCGGACGGACGGACGGGCGGACATAGCGAAACTATAAGGGTTCCGTTTTTGCCATTCTGGCTCCGGAACCCTAAAAAGGTAGATAGGTTATAAGCGCTCCAAAAGTAGCACACTAAAACTGAGTCAATGGCATTAACTTGTCTCAGTTTTGGGTTGTCAATGGAAACGTATGCTGTCAGATTTGGTGTCCATTTTTAGACACGGAATTTCGTATAGACAACGTATGTAGATAAGTACTCTTTTTTACATGACATCCTTGTACACAATCATGCAAATTCGAGTTCATTGGTACCATAGGTAGGAGGTTTGACGGTAGGTATAGATTTGGGGGACGAAATAAGGGACTATGACGGCTCGAAATTAAAGTTTTTGTATGAACCGCGCGCCAGTCCGTATTTTATGTAAACTTTGAATACGAAGAATCCGGAGTTGTATTGAAAAACAGTAGGCAATCGGAAATTAAAGAACTTTCATAGGACAGGGAGTTTGTTCTTATAGGGAAAACTTTCGTTCCAAGTAGATAATACCTATAAACATTCCCCTAATTAGAAGATCTGGTCTATTGAACAAAACAATTGGGTTTTTTAACGTCAAAATGACGGTTGAAATTACCTCCCCCTCGTTCGAAAAAAAAACGCATCATTCTGCTGGCCAGCCATGAAATCATTTATTAACATACTTATTGTGATCTTCTACATGTGCCTGCCTAGCTGGCACGATTTTGTTTATGATTTTGAGTGCTGAGATTTTCACCGAACTGTGTGCTACTGTTCAAAACCATTACTGAAATTAATAAGATAGATGAACCCAGCGACGTAAACCCGAGACCCGAATTGTACTCAATAACAGAAAAAATCTCTCTCAAAATTTCTCTCCTATTGTTTATGAAATGAAAACGTTTTTAAGTAAATAGTAGGTACGCTGCTGGGTTGAAGAAATATATGCAAATGTAAACGTGAGTTGTAAAAATCTGACATAACGAGATATTCCGTGATATCCAATCGCAGGGCAGCGTGTTATTCTCTTTATATAAATAAATGTATAAAAGTGCAAATGAACATAGCAAATTTTAGACTTTACAGCAAAAAATAACACCAACACAAAATAATAAAAGGCGGCCCAATGGTACTTATACTATTTTCATCTCGTCAAAATTCAATTTGAATTGCGAACGCATAGTAAAATTTGAACGGTCCGAATTGAAAAGTTGCGTCCGGATAAAAATGTGATTGTGAAGTACCAAGTCATGTTCAGCTATTGTTCTAGATAATATAAAGATTTATATGTTAATGGGCATTTTATTTGAGGTTACGTTTTTGAGGTTTTGTTTTAGTTTTAAAGAGATGCTTGGGTGGTCCGGCCACCCGGCCACGTCGATAAGCTAGCGGGCCACAGGGAAGTGCGTTACATGTCGATTTTATCGATTTAATTATAACAGGCGCGGGCATCGATAGCGCGACAAGCAAGCTTAATGCGCTGATAGCGCGCCGCTTTGACGGGTTTATGTTCGACCATCTTAGATAATGTTGCCTTTTTTAGGAAAAAAATTGTGCATTTACAGACTTCGATTTTTCTTCAGATATTCTTTCACGTTAATGATAATGCTATCATCGTATGAAACGATGTACTTTGCAAGAAAAATAGTCGATCGAAGGTTGTTTTAATAAAACCGTGAATTTGCATGAACTTAATTTTTTTCTATACGTTTTTTTTGCAAAAAAGATTACAACGCGAAAACAAACTTAAATGAATGTGCTAATCTACTTTATTTATAACATAACACGGGAAAGCTAGCACGAGTCTGGTAAATATTACAATCCATCGCAAACGCCCACGGCCGTTTTTCAGGTTAGATCGCGAACCCAAAATTTTTCTTTCCGCTGAACTTAAATAACTTATCCGTAACAAATGACAGGCGGTCGCGGCGCGGCGTTATGACGCGCGATCAATCAGCCCAACAAATGGCGCTACGCATTATCTAGGATTTCTTACCGGCGATGGACCGCTGCGGTAGCGGAAAGCGAAAGCGATAAACTACGTTATAATTAATGCTTTCTTCTATTTGTTGTACTTACCTAGTATTAAAAGTAATGTTACACTGGTATTAAGTTTTGGTCTATAATCATAGGACGGACAAATAAAAAAAATAAAAAGGTACTTGTAGCCTTACATTTTTACCGTTGCTCTTGCAAATGTAGACAAAGACAGTCAAATTAAAATAACATCCTATAAAAGTGCTTGTAGCCTAGAATTTTTAGCGTTGCTCTTGCATGCTGCTCGGGTTTTAGAATATTAAAATAATTAATAGGCTACTTTCTAGCTTATGATATTAATAGCACGTTGCTATCATCATGTATAAATACACTTAAACTAAATAACAAGCGACAGCGATGAAATGACGCGCGTTTGTAGGCAATAACAAGTGAAATTAAAAGATTTTTCAAAAAACCAAACTGCTTTTTTTTCAAATTTTATAGCTTATGTGATTAAGGGAAATCCAACGACACCTCATATGTCGAAATCCGTCAAACGGTTTAGGCTGCAGGGCGTGCCAAAGAGTGAGGTCACATACATACATACGCTCGAAAAACATAACCCTCCTCCTTCGGCAGTCGGGTAAAAAGTGACTCCGTGCAATGATGATAGTTATACAAGAGGCAGTATGTAGTACGGCTATCATAGGGCGGCCCGCGAGTTGTGTCGCGGTGACATACTCTAATCCATCTCTTTCTAAGCGTTCTAATTACGAAGAGACGGATAATCTCTCTCGCCGCGACACTACTCGCGGGCCGTCATGTGACAGCCGTGCAGATGACAACGGTCGGTTAATGCACTTGGGACAGAGTTACTAATCCAAGCTGTAATAACTTCACCTTATAAAAGTAATTGCATTAATAAAAACCATAAGAAATCAGCCTATATATTTATTTATTTAATCTTTATTGCACAAAAGAATATCTTATGGTACAAAAGGCGGACTTAATGCTATAAAGCATTCTCTACCAGTCAACCTTCAGGCAAAGCAGATAAAATGTGACAGTGGCAGTGTAACTAAATTTAAAACAAAAACTCTTTAACATGTCTAAAGATGGGATGAATAATATAGTACAATACGATACAATATAATATAACATGATATAAAAATATGTACCTATTAATACATACATACACATACATATGAATATAGATGAAACTTACAAATCAGATAGATTATTTTTTAGTTCTGCCAGCAAATAAATTTTGTAAGGACTTTTTCAAGACAAGCCTGTTTGGAGATAGCCGAATTTTGTCAGGGATACTGTTCCACAGGCGAGCTACTTGGACGGAGAAGGAGAAGATACGCCCCACTGCTGGGCACAGGCCTCCTCTCATGGATGAGAAGGAACGGCCAGTAGTCCCAAGGCTGGCCCGGTGCGGGTTGGGGACTTCACATACACCTTTCAATTTCTTCGTGAATGTATGCAGGTTTCCTCACGATGTTTTTCCTTCACCGAAAAGCTAACGGTAAATATCATCATTTTATACCGCACATAAGTTCCGAAAAACTCATTGGTACGAGCCAGGATTCGAACCCACGACCGCCGTTTGGCAGCTGCATGCCTGAACCGCTAGCCATGAGAGGAGACCTGTGCCCAGCAGTGTGTAGGCTGATTTATTAATATTATTATTAAATTGCATTACCCAGCAAAAAAAAAGGAAGTCAATTAATGGGTATTACAGCTTTAAAAACCTGTCCTCTCTAATATTAGTTATAATTTACGCTTTATGTAATGTGATGAATTGACAATAATTACGATTGATTGCGTTCCGCATTGATGTTATGCAAATGAGCGATTGCTCGTTGATTAGATAATCAGCAACACCGCAACACTTAATCGGCTTAAAAATTATATCTCACTGTTTTTTGAGCATTTAAAGTGAATAAATTCGGGATTTGCTCAGCGTGTTTTTCCTTCCATACATTTATGGTACACAGTTTACATACAAGCTACGGCTAGCCTAGTGGTTGTGGCTGTCACGCGGCGGTCGTGGGTTCCAATTCCGGTTCGTACCAATGAGTTTTTCGGAACTTATGCACATAATACTTACCGTTAGCTGTTCGGAGAAGGGTTGGTTGGCAGTCCTCAACTGTGCGCTTCTCCAGAAACTTCCTGCCTCGCACAGCTAAACTGTGGAATGGATTGTCGCCTGTGGTATTTCCGGACCGATACGACCTTCAAACCTTCAAGAAAAGAGCGTACTCCCATCTTAAAGGCCGGCAACGCACTCACAACACCTCTGGTGTTGCAGGTGTCCATGGGCGGCGGTAATCGCTTACCATCAGGTGATCCGTCTGCTCGTTTGCCTCCTATATCATAAAAAAAAAAAAAAGGAAAACATCGAGAGCATAGTTTTCCCTCTGGGTTGGAAGGTTAGGTGGCAGTCGCTAATCTTGGGATTAGGTGTCAAAGCGGACCCCTGGATCCTTTAGGGCACAACCGGGAATAACACATAGGAGGATGTTGATGATTTAGATATCCCCAGAGCTCCCGAGGATGTGTTGTAAATGAAGCATCTACGGCGTGGTTGGATAACTTTTCTAATGAGCTTTTGGATATTATCAACTGTCATTTTCGCCCACAAAAAATAATAGTTGACATGTCCCTAACGCACGTTCCAAATGACAATATACGAGGGGTGATCATGTAACTTTTCGAACGAGCGTTACGACAATTCAACTGTCTTTTTCCCATATTAATATCGATATTTAGATCTAGGTACCTGATGTACGTAGTAAAGCATTAAGCCTGATCACACTGGCGCGGCGTGCGGTGGCGGTCAATACTAAACCTGAAAACCATCGTCAATTTTACTATTGATCGCCACCGCAGGCCGCGCCAGTCTGTGAGAGGCTTTACGCAGTCGACCAAGAGCTGCATTTGTCTCTAACTGTCAAAACAATAGGGAATATGCATGTGATTTAGAAATGGACAAAAAAAATCACGTGTAATCTATATTGCTTAATAAATATACACACATGATTATTTTTTCAAATTATCATGTTTCTATTGATAAAATAAATTGTTTAAAAGTACTATTTTTCAAATTCCCTCGCAAATTTCCAAAACGCAACGCTATTGGCGGAGCGAAACGTGACGTCACCGTGCAGGTCGTTAGTATGATTATTGAAAGTTATTCGCATTGTTTGGCCGCTGTTTATGATAAATAATCAGTGTTTTTTGGTAATTATTAAGTGAAAAAAGACTCGCCACAATGACTGAAGGCGGTTTTGTCAAGGCACAGTCGGATAATCTGCCTAAAATTGATGTGTTCATGATGACTAAATTTAATACATACTTCGCAAATATTTGTGACTTTACGTCCGCTGAACTAAGAGGAGTAAAAGCTGCAAGGTAAATAAGTTACAGATATTCAATAAATTTTCATATTCCTTGTTTTTATACTCGTGAGATTGGTCAATTAAATAATTATAACCTATTTTGGCGATTCAAATAGCTAGACTTTTAAACTACTTCAAATAGGTGTCTTTGTTAAATAAGTGGAATAAAAAACTAGTAGATATTTATCCATACTATATACTATTTTACTATACTATAACTTTATATATTATATATACTAACTTCTGCCCGCGACTCCGTCCGCGTGGAACTCATTTATATCGTAGCTCCATACAAACTTTCACCCCCACTTCATCCCTTTGGGGGATATGGGGGGAGCTACGATATAAACGAGTTCCACGGAGTCGCGGGCAGAAGCTAGTTATATTATATATTTTATATATACTTACTTAATAATAAATTATAAATGCGAAAGTGTGTCTGTCTGTCTGTTTGTTACCTCTTCACGCTTAAACTGCTGAACCGATTTGGATGAAATTTGGTATAGAGATAGTATAAACGAGTTCCACGCGGACGGAGTCGCGGGCAGAAGCTAGTATTATATAATCAAAGATATGTAGGTACCTATTAGGAATGTTAAATGTAGAGAACATCTTTATGAACTTTAACAAACTAGGTTGTTTTAGTCAAGGCTTATAAATAAAACAAATTTGTGTAGGTCACTCAGTAAAAAGGATTAAATTCTTTTAACTTTCTTCGATCAACAGTGCAAACAAAGAAACTTAGCTAAAAGGTTTCTTGATCAAAATCAACACTCGTAGTCAGCTGTTGATCAACAAAAATCATAATATTTGTAACATTAATAACTAAAAAAATTGGGAATCAGAATAGTTTTATGAATAAGTATATAATACAATTTTGAGGTTAGGTTATTGTTTACCTATATTGTTCGCGAGTCGTAATAAAAAAGATTTTAGGTACATACATATTTAATACTCACGTCGAAATGATCTTCACAACAATATAAACTACTCAAGCACGATACATTATCTCTCCTCATCGCCTTACACCACTTTATCCTTATATTTGCACCTTTGGGCATATGAAAATATTTGCAGTTTTAATGTGATTTTCACACATAGGGACAATACAATATTTATAATAAGCTTTTGTGTGCTCTTCCATTACAATAAGTTGATCTTATAAGCTTTAATCACTCACATTTATTAAAAGTGTGAATCAAACACTTTGTTGTTAATTTGTTTAAGAACCGCCGTGCACTAAGCTGCACGGTGACGTCACAAATGAGCGCGCCAAAATGGTGGCGTTTTGATCGTCCGAAAATGATAGTAATTTTAATTTTTTTTTTTAGCTTATTTAATAATATTGTGAGTGTTATATTTTTTTCCGGTTATATAATTACTTATAGAATAGATAAAAAAAATAAAAAAATGTCATGAATATTCCCTATTCTCAAAACAAAAAGGGGTACATATTAGCGCTTGTGACTATTCTGGAGCCGTCACAAGCATCCACAGGCTAGGTCTTACCCGGCTATCCGACAGGCCGTATGGTCGTTCACCGTCGCGGTACACACAAAAAAAATAGACCGGGTAAAAAATAGAAGTGAAAACCCCCCTCCGTCAAACCGTCCCGCCCCGCCCCCACCGCATCTTACGGTCGCGTGACCTCCTACGCTCCTACAGCTGTGGCGAGTTTAACAATTTTTCCCCATCCCAAAAAGTGCACAGCGCCGCTAAAGAAGTTTTCACTTCAAAAAAAAGATAAAAGTGGGGCGCTTAGATTGAACGATCTATACGGTCCGCTGGCATCTCTGCCCCAGACCGGGGTCCGAGAGTGATTTATGCAGGTGCACACCGCAATCACGCGCCATTGTGCTCCCGCCGCAAGACGCCCGGCACCCGATCCGGGGTGTTCACAATGTCACAACGTGCACGACACCTCAGGGGTACCAGTGTCAGTCAGACCTCTGACGCTCAGTGGCGGATTCAAGATTTTGGTTCACGGGGTAAGACACTGCTGAGGATAGTAAGATTTCAGCACGGCTAGCACGCGACGGCGCGCGAGCTCTCTCGATTTTTCTCGCACTATCCGTCTCTCACTTATTAGAACACTTAGAACAAAAGGTATAGTGCGATAAAAATCGAGAGTATGTCGCGGCCGTCGTGTGCTAGACGTGCAGATGATATTGGGGAAGGTATGAGCCCCATTAGCGCCCCGCTGGATCCCCTAGTGGACGCGCGATATAATCTATGTAAAGCATACCGGCCTAGCACGTCCATCATGAGACGGCCGCGGCACTATCCGTCTCTCTCTTATTAGAACACTTAGAACAAGAGATATAGTGCGAGAAAAATCGAGAGTATGTCGCGGCCGTCTCATGATAGACGTGCTGAGTTGTCCTAGTTATCAGAACGCGCGAGTCATCGGATGAATTTGGTGTCGAGATATTGATATTGAGATTTTGGGTTGAGCGGCGAGGAAGTTGTGAGTAGCAGTTGTTCATTCACGTGGTGTTTCTACTCACATCACCACTGCCTTGTATTGTTTAGATTACGTGGCCGTTTTTTTTATAAAATTGTCATTGGAATTGGAATCTTCCACCTTGGCCGGTAAAGTGCTTTTTGAATCGATGAAATTCGGCCAACTCAATATATGTCTTGATTAGTAGCTACTTGCAATCGCAAAACATGTAAGCGTTGTGAATACCAGCTCGGAGCTGCCCTAGTAATCAATTTGCTGGACTCTTGTGTAAGTCTGACCTGTTACTTACTCGGGGCTTTGCAATACTAGGTCAAGTGGTGCGGCGATTTGAGCCTGGTTATGAATGTAACAGCAAAGACTTTGTGTTCGAAATCATTTTAGGCAGTGGCGTATTGTATGACCAAGTAGGGGAGACTTGCCGTATTCGTACCCCCTAACCTAAGGGAACATGCTAATATCTGAAATTATAGATAAGAAAAGGACATTCAATTGTTATCAAAATAATCTTTATTTAATGATTAATCAACAAACATAATAACTTCAACATAAAGTTTAACAACTTCTGGGAAAAACAAGTTTTAAAAAAAAGTGGAAAAAGTACGATTTAGGCACTATTTTCCTAAAACGTACCCGTGTATCCCTATATCGTACTTTGAGATCCTTTAATTATTTTCAGTCTTATAATCACAGCAATCAACTTTATATAATTATCGTGTAATTAGACAACTTCTTTGCAATCAGGTTGGTCATAAAATTAACAGTTTAATTATGTGACGCATAATTAACTGTTTTTTCTAATTCTTTCCAATCGTCACAAATATAATCAAGAGTATCTTTGTCAACGCCAGCACATAGTTCGTGAATCCAGGTTTCACAATATGTGCACTGTATCATGTCTTTTTTTTAATTCTCTTTGCAAAATGCACAGTACCAGTTTTCTTTTTCGGGCTCTTTTTCTTTTTTTCCTTTTTACGATTTTCTGTCCGTCTAAGTTCCTACATACAACTTTCTTTTTGACTCGTTGGTTTTTTTTGTGTTTGACCCCATCGACTTGGTCTCTAATTCTTTCTTGTAGGGACTTTCTGTATGGATTTGACATGTTGTTTTGTTTTTTATGACCCGTTTCGATTTAACAAGACTACACTCGAGAGAGAGAGTTTGTATATGGCTGCCCGAATTTCAGTAGCTTCCAAATTATATTAATTATAGTATTGTATTGTCGCTTCGCCATGTCAACCTTAAATAACAATTAAACATTAAATCCTAAATCGTACCGGTACGAAATAAATCAAAATGTTGGGGACGAATTAGGCACAAGATAACGAACGATTTCAAATTTGCCGCGTAAGAAAATGGCTGCCTTGTGGCGTCTGCGCCTATAGGAATTCAACACGCAAGTAAATGTAGAATTGAGATAAAAAAGTTTAATTTGCATGACTCATCTTAAACACAATTTAAAAACTTACGAATGAACCAAAAAAAATACTCGAAAACATCGAAATTACTTACTTTTTCAATAATTTTGTACGGAGCAGCAGCGCGGAGTTCTTGCTTAAGTGACGTTACATGGCGGACTAGTAGTTCCATTTTCTACCACTAGCGTCGCTAGTGCTGTGTCCGGTTACGAGAAACTGATGAGGTACGTTTTAAGAACAAGTACGATTAAGGCAAGTTTCCCCTATCTTAAGGTGCTTAAGATACTTGGTCATACACCTACAGTTAGAGTGAACAATGTGCTACGGGAACACGAGTATTACTAAACAAACGCCCGTATTCATAAAACTTAAAATGCCTCTGCGAAATAAAATGTGCTTTGTGCCTTTCTTACGCACACGAATGTCAAAGTGACAGATAAAAACAAATGAATTTCAACGGCATTTTAGTTAAAATAGGCTCGTAGAACGTTTATGAATACGGCCGAAAGTGTTTGGGTTCAGATACAGAGTACTGAGCATTGTTGCCTGTCTCAACGCATTACAGGTTTGTACCGCAAATAAAGACTGTACAAAGTCATGTATTCTAGGTAATCTAGATACATATCCAAAGCCAGTGTATTGTTTCCCTGTGTTGAACTTTCGAGAACATTCCCAGGATGGCATCTCTGTTGAAAACGTTCTAAGATATTTTCTTATCTGTTTCCAGACCCCGTATCATGGTCGGCCTTATCACGCAATAAGTGACAAGATAAGAGCGTCGTCTCGTTCTATCGAACGGTGTCAGCCAGTGACGGACGCTCTATCTTGTCACTTATCGCGTGATAAGGTAGACCATGATACGGGGCCAGGAATAGTATGTTGCCTAATTGGTTGCCATACCGTCTTGGACTTCAACTACCTATTTGACTGGGAGCCCTGTTGTGTTCCATTGTCTGTGTGTTTCCTGGCGAGTTCGAGTTGCCAGAGTGATCAGCTAAGTTGTGTCGCCATTTTTAACACGTTGTTAATAATTTATTCGAATCGGAGAGGGGTTTAGGATTCTAAAGCTTGTTTCGTGAGTTGTTTCGGCTTTTGGATATATTATAAAAAGCGTACAACGTATTATGTTTAACGAATATTAAATTACAGTGCTACGTGAATCTGGAATTATTCAAACATAATCCCGTTAAGAATTCCACTTTCTTGTTCTATTCGATGAACACAAGGAAAAAATAAATTAAAACATAAAAATGTATAAAGTGCTGGCGGAGTTTTCAAAGCGGTTTTATTGATGTTATATAATGTAATTCCAAGAATTTTACTTTTATTTGCTTTGAGGTTTTCAATTTTCCTAAAACATCACACAAGGAAATTTACGCTAGAGTATATTTTTTTGTAAGTATTATGTGCTTATTGTTTCAATAACGCACACTAGAGCCAAAGTTCTGAAGGACAATCAAATTCTGTTTTGTTTAAATTTAATATACTAGAGTAGCAAAGCTGGCATTGGTTTCGAACCATGAAACACCGTTAATTTCAAAGAGAAAACGAATCTCTTTTTATGTAAATATACTTATTACCTTAACATGTAATTATTAATATTTTAATTTCGTTACTAAATATTCTGTTCTTTAGTTTCCGTTCTTCTGTTTATGATAAATAGCTTAATGATACCGCAAGCAAGCAATTCTCGTTACCGGCCACATTACGGCGCCGCACAGATTAGAGCTAGATCGGTATAATACGTACCGCTCAGGTATGCACGCCCCGCGGTTTCCGCAATCTGAGGTCGCCCGCACTTGCGGCGACCGGCCGCTGGCAACTGGCAACACAGCCGTGCGTGCGGAAAAAGCAAGTCGCTCACATTGTTTGTCTATGGTTTGTTACTCGCGGAACGTCTGCCAATTTCAAATTACGAACGCTCGTTCCTTATTCAATTTTCTCCCCGCGCTCAGACTGACAACTCCGTAATCGAGTCGACTCGTTCCCATCACTAGTTGATATCATTCACTGCGTTGACGTGTATTTACGTGGCAAATATCTTTACCGTCTCCGCCCACGCGCGGTCACTTTTTGCCATTTTCAATTCGTCCGACGATCAATTAGACAGGGCTTAATGGATTCGGATGTCGTGGACGGTGATCGATCACGCGGAATAAGTACATTAAGCAGTAGTTAGAGGATGTATCCGCTATTGCCGCGGTCGCAGCTGATCGATGGGGTCGCGAAATGTCAACGGACTTCACTTTTTCACGGAGCACTTAGGCGCGTAAGTGCCAAGCCGTCTATAGAAAAAGGTGCATACAATTTTACTACAAGTAAGTAAATCAGTATGGTTTGAACAATGGAATACTACAACAACCGTTCTTTTAGTTCATTTAACATGAACACGCATCGCATTGATTTTATACGGTTCACAAAAGTTAAAATATATTATTTGACTAGTGAATAATTTAACATTGTTACGTGGCGAATGAATGTAAAATTTTACGAGGCAAATAATGGCGGTGGCATTAAAACATAATGAATATGAGCTCGACTAGGTTCGTTTTCGTGCATCAGACGGTAAGTGATGCAGTCACGGAAATGTCAGTGATTAAAACCTTACGAAAGAAAATAAAGCATGGCACGTGTTTGCTTTTACGCTATAATTATTTCGCACGTCATTGCCGGGTCTACTCGACGAGAATACATTATTTCGTAACGTGTTTGCTTTAAATGGAATGAGCGCGGCATGAAATAACGCGAGATTTTTCGAAAAAACCGCGTTCGTTTTTGATTAATTAAAAATGTTTGGGGTGAAATTTATATCTGTATTTTAGATTTCGTTTATTGGTACTGCCAAAAATATCCCTTGGTATTATTCCTATCAATTTAGTGAGTATATAACGGTAAACAGCAGCCGTTTGAGTTCCGTTTCCGCCGACGCATGCGGGCGTGTAAATAGCTCGATGTGGACGTTAATTATGTGGAGTGATCTTGAATGAGCGGCGCGCCTTTATCCTCAAACAGAACGCAATCAGACAATTTGAACTTGGAATGCAAGTTTTGATTACTTTTTAAACAGTTGATTTTAGCTGCCAGGATTACGCTGATTTTTTTTCTTATTTTAATTGAACCGGCCTTTGCCCAGCAGTGGGACACTTAAGGCTTTTAATAAATAATAATTTAATTAAACAACTTATGAAATTATTAGGCTTGTATATTTTAGTACCTACCCAATTACAAAGTGCATGCGATGGTTCGTGGGTCTATGATACCAAGCGAGATTAACAATATTATAAGCTAGCATTCATGGTTAAGGCCTCAGACTGGCGCGGCCTGGCCGCGGCGGTCAATAGTAAACTTGTCATTAGTCGTCATTT
The DNA here is from genome assembly GCA_947578815.1 of Epinotia ramella. Taxonomy (NCBI): domain Eukaryota; kingdom Metazoa; phylum Arthropoda; class Insecta; order Lepidoptera; family Tortricidae; genus Epinotia; species Epinotia ramella. The sequence continues at coordinate 4,652,663 of OX388206.1, read as the reverse complement.
ACTATTGACCGCCACCGCAGGACGAGCCAGTGTGTTGCAGGCTTAATACGGTATGTAACTGATACAATCAAATCAGCAACTTTATTTGAAACGTCGAAACCGCTCTCTTGGTAACATCATTATGCTCTATGGTCAAACAGCGTCCCATTTTTGGTTATATTATGTATTTAAAAATGTTTCAAATTACAATAATGAGCTATAGCCTGATATTTTCTTAAGTTTTGTATTATGGTAGCGTACAAATAATACTTTTGCTGTTGCTAATTACCATGTTCTAGTCGAAGTGTTATGGCAATATTACATCACTGTTTTTCCCATAGTGTTCCAAACCCACGACGCATCATAAATGCAAGTTATAAATACATGTTATATAATTTCATTATAATCATCACTAATATCAGTTAAATAGAAGATGATATCTTTGAACATAATGCAGAAGCATTTAGACATTCGCGGGTGCTCGGTACGTGATCTAGCCGCTGTAAATATTCCTCGATTAGCGCGAACCACATCTGAGGAAAAGGGAAGTGCACATGACTGAGATGGATTAGCGCCCATTAAGCGCCTGTTAGGTGTAAAAGCCTTATGTATGACTTAGTGGCGTTGGATTATGTAACTACGTAGGTACATTTATATAGGTTACCTTGTTAGTGTGTACATTTAGAAAACCATAGGTACATCCTGATTTAAACGTATTTAATCGCAAACTATTTATGACTATTTGCTTGAGTTAATAACTGTAAATTACTTTCTTAATATTGACCTGGAGAATTTCTCATTATTTCCTTATATTTCTTCACTTCAAACTATTTATGTTATTCAGAAAGCTAGTTCAATATTTAATTAACGTTCGAGCCGAGACGAACAAGAATTCTTAAATAATAAATTCTTTGCTATGTATAACCTTAGCTGATTTAATTTTCTGTGAAAATGAGCTCAGACGTTCGTGAAACATTGTTTAATTGAATACCACTACAACGACAAACGAGAGACAAATTACGATAGCATTTCGGCTGTAATGTTGGTACTCTTGATTTCAGTAGCGAATTATATCCAGTCGGAATAAATCCTTGAAATTACGAACGTAAAATGTATGTGGCCAGTATTATCTATAAATTGGATGCGTTCGAAAACACGCCATGTTAATTTTTAAATTAAAAACATTGCAGTGTTGGAAATGTAACCACAGATTAAATATCTGTACAAATAGGACGACACGGGACTGTTAACAAGGCGTGTTTATGTTAATTCAACGTTCCTTTATACGCATATCCGAAGTTTAAACGTCGCGATGCTCGTGTTTGTTTTGTCTCTGACATTATCTCTAAGGTAAAAGGCCGAGTCAAACGCCTTGTATATAATATATTATAATGAACATATTAAAGCTGATAGTTAGGGCGAAGTTTTGATTTTCACCTTTCGTGTTTGCGTTGAAGTTTTCTTGAATTCATGTAATATGGGGTTTTAGTTAGGGAGACAGTAAATATCTTCGTTTGCCGCAATAACATTGAGTGTAACCGATTTTGTCATCTTTTTAGATTAGGGGGAAAATAAGAAAATACCGGAATTTCGCTCAGCAAGTATTTCCGTCTGAGCGAAGAGCGAAGATGCATACAAGGCTTGTATCCAATTCAAGTGCAAAAAAGATTTTAAATATTTTTTATATTATAACAGGGCAATGGCGGCGAGTTTCATCTGCCAGTAATTTATTGTCCGGACAAGTTGTGACGCCGGCCATTGAGCGTGGTTATTTATGCACGGCAGAATTGCGTTCACCTATTTTATTCACTCACAATACTCACATTAACTTTAAAAATGATTCTGTTAACCCACGTTAAATATTTAAGAATAAATTGTTTAACGAGTATGGCTACATTGGCTACAACATAACGATGGCACATGTAGAACTATTTTACTGAATTCCAATTCGGTAGCCCAATTCCCAACTATTCCATCCAACGAGTAAACGCAGCAGCATTTTTTTTCTTAATAAAATCTAACGGCTTCGATACTGGTCGCAAACAGCCGCCAATTAGGCGAAAGTTATGGCCGACCTAGCATAATAGTGGCAATGCGACAGGGTCCCATAATGTATCTGACGACATAACACTTAGAACCTTGCATTAAGGAAGGTTCCATGGAATTACATATATAACCGAGGGGGGTAAAATAGCGGCTTTTAAAACTGATCAAACTCAAAGGCAAGTGGGGTAAGCTTAGGGATTACAAATGTTGGCTCATGAAAGGTGTGATGCAGGTTCGAAATATAAATACACCTAAATCCTTCTGTAAACTGACAATCTTTAATCTGTAATATTTATAAGCTCCGAAGTAACTATAAATCATTAATCTGTGATATTTATAAGATTTTTCATTGTAATTTATTCATCTGACGTTTGGCTGGCGAAAAAAGTCTAATTTTATCAGACAAGCTGCCCGCGCGCCTTTGCTGACGTAATGCAAAGAAAGCAGACAATGCCACGGGATACACTACAGCCTATGTCCATCCATAAATACCATTCTACATTTTTTGAAATCGGATAAGTGGTTCCCGGGTTAACCCGGAACATACTACAAACATACACAGACTTTTCTTTCTTAATATAAGTATAGATTAAAGTTTGGCAAATCTATCCTATCTTGAAAGTAAAGACCCACAAATATTTTAACAGCGGTCAAACGAGTGTTTTATCTCGTTCAAATAATCCTCTCAGCGCACTTAATGTGGTGATATCGAATAAACCAAACCTAAAATAAATGAGCTGTTTAGGGTTAATTTTGCTCACCATCCTTAATATCGTTATCGGACGTGGGCAGGGTAGTTTGTTGCGGCTTAGCGAGCTAATGAAGGACAAGAACCCAACTACCCTGTATTATAGTAGCCCTTAAACGTTGGGCGAGTTCATTGCTGACCTAGTTGGCTTGCTGACTCGTGATCTACATATAGTAACGAGTCAACAAAATGTATAGGCATACAAAGTAGTATACAGGCAAGGAATTTGAGCAAACAAAATATTCTTTTTTGAAAATTCCAAGTAGTTCTTGATGCAAAATTATTATTAATTACGCGACGGAGTTTGTGTTCAATGAACGGAATATGCTTTTTTCTCAGATCGAACTGTCATTTTTCCATATAAAAATTGACATTTAGATCTACCTAATGTACGTACAATGCGTTACGTGATCGACCCGCTGTTCCTTATAACAGACATTGAAGTATCACGTTTCGGGCGCGGCGAGATTAGAGATCCGTAAGGGAATTCCTTACAGAATTGGAGGCCTAGGCCTGCAAAGCGACCTTCTTTCGTTTCAATATCAATTCATGAGACGAAGTCACGGCGTTCAGCCATTAAAAACAGTTTGGAATATGTATATTTTTAATTTTGCTGGATGCGGGTGGCGCAGGACCGGTCACTTTGGCACTCTTTGGGGGAGGCCTATGTCCAGCAGTGGACGTCTTTCGGCTGATATGATGATGATGATGATATTTTTAATTTCAATGCATGTTTAAGAAAAGCACTGTACATACCTCTGCGTGAAAAGGGATTGCCAGCCTCTTATCCCTTATATATATGCTTGGCCAGCAACAAAACACAAATTGTTTCGTTCAATATTTTGATGATGACCTCTTTAGAGATCGAAACTACAAAATATATTATGCTTGCTGCAAAATTTGTCAATGTATGAGATGCACCTTTAGGATGATATTTCTGATGTCATTTTCATTTATGTCCTGTCTTAGGGGTCTTAATTATCCAGTAAATATGGTTTGAAAGTAATAGTTAAAACTGCAAAATTCCTGGCATGAAATGTAAATCATCAAATACACTAATTAGAAATCAGGCTTTAAAACTAGTAGTTTGACCCGACACGCCGAAGGCTCGGTGGATTACGGCCTTATAAAGGCAAACGACCACTCCCAGTGCGTTACTGCTAAAAGGGTTCGCGTTAATTGGGACCTGTATGGTTGCCGTTACATGACGGCTCATATTTAGGTTAAAGTATTTAAAATGATTAAAATGTGATGCGCACGAATTAAGTTATGACTTTACCTTAGGTACTCATATTAGATATTTCAAGTATCTAATATTAGTAGCAATTGGATAGAATTTAGTATAAATAAGTACGAGTTACATTTATATGGGTAGTATTTAAACGAGTAACTGTAAATTAAAGTTTTAAGTCCCAAAAATTATAATTTTACGTTATAGTATTACTAAGTGAGCGACTGACTGTGACGAGAAATCAACAGAACAGCAACTTACAAACATTGATTTGAGTTACTCAAAATACAAAATGCGAAGCTTCATAATATTTGAGCGACCTAATATTTGTTTGAGTGTCAACGTTACGTCCTGCATTTTTTTCAATATTTGGCAAATGTTTTTTTTTATACTGAGCGGCATTTTATCTTAAATGAAGTGTTTCGAATACAAAAACCACTTTGAAAAATACTATAATGAGCAGAGGTTTTTCCGCTCTTGTATAAAAAAAATAACCTCGAAAGCGGGAGCGAAACTCCCGCTTTTGTCTTCTAACCTATCCGCGAGCTATTTCTAGTCGCTCACTTAGTAATGTAGTCGCACGGATAGAATTTTAATATCTGAAATGGATTAATCACAACCCACTTTTTGTAAGCTCGTTCTGGATTTTATATTAAGGCGCCGTAGGTTCATGGTCTTCTCTCCCTCTCACTGAGCATAAGCGTGAGCGAGATGAAAGTGCGTGCTCGGAAGCGCGGATATCATGTTTTTTAATTTTAATTTTTTGGCCGTTTAAATAAATAAAAATGTACACTGATTTCTCTCAAACATGATATTGCCGATTTTTAGAAGCAATTTTAATATTTATAGCTTTAGTGCATAATTTGTTACGAATATTTTAAGTGTATTTTTGTGTGTTTTAGACCTATGTTCGTGATTTTTTTCTATAGAGCGAAATTGGCTTAATCATGTTTCGAAGCACTGATTTCCCTGCAAAAAAGCCTCAAGATAAATATTCGTATTTTTTTGAAACCATATTATTATAAACAGACGCATTATATTGTTTCAAAAACTCTGTTCGCTTAACTTCGCTGAACCTACGGCGCCTTAATCAATATTCGTCGTTCGTTTAGTTAATTTATCGCTTACTCCAATTCATACCGCTCAAGTTATTAAAACAGTATGTCCATCATCAGTCGCAGTCAACTTTTTTTTTATTAGATCGTTTTATAATTCCCCCATTGGGTTATTAAATGGTTGAGCAGTTTTACTTCGATAAAGTCACTCACATCCCTTTTGCAAGCATTGTAAGTTTTAAAAACCTAAATGATTTGTTACTGCGATCAGCGCAGGTCGATCAAGTAATGCATTGTACGCACGTTAGGTAGACCTAAATGTCAATTCGTAAATTACAGTTGATTTGTCCTAACGTGCGTACGAAACGTTACGTGACGACAAATATGTGCGCGAGCAGAGCAAAACACTGTATAAAAAGAAACCGCGCGGAACTCCTCATCAGATCAAACATAAATAGCGAAACGCGATGCATCTATTTCCAATAATTCTGCTCCGCTCCTCTGCTTTTTTAGCCTCCGAGCGCTTCATCTAAGTATTTTTTACGCTCTTTTTAAACCTATTTTATTATCCAGGCTCCTTAAACCGTTTCGCGACGAATTTCCATTTTCCAAAGGCTGGAGCGAAAGGGTTTCTCCGCTAGTAATAAAGTAATTTATCCACTTCCGATAACAGGGTAATAATCCCCGCGCGTCCTCGAGTAAGGAATATAAGGAATATGAGAGGAATAAATACGGTTTACGGCCGAGGAATGATTTATCGGGCTGAGTTTGTCTTCTGAGTGGCTCGCGAAGTGAGCGTCTGCTAAGGGAGTCCTTCGGTTTGTTTACAGATGTCTGAGGAAACTTGTGGTGAGGGAATCGTCGCGGTATATGCAAGTCTATAGCCAATACAAATCTTGTCGGTTCTTTTCAAACTTTACGATTGCTCTGAGATTCGGAGTAGATTTAGTTGGAACATGCTTGGGATATATCTGAGATATCTGGTGATTATTCGGACACATTGATATATTGTTGGCTGGTATTCTACCTAGTTTAAGTTATTCGTATTGCTTTATTTCTGATGTTCAATTTGATTAAGCAATTCATAATATTATACATTCATTTTCTGCGCACTACATACTACGAATAATGTACGATATTATCCAAATTTATTCTAATTAATCTCCAAGAGCGCAAGCCGTTTACCCACGCACTAATGAACACATCAATGCTTATCTATTCTATTAATAATTTCATCACATCACTAAATTGAATTACAAATTCCACAGACTCAAATTGAACGGTTTGCGACAGAGCGTTAAGATTCCCTGGGGTAAGTTGGAAGTACCAAACCGCATTATAAATAAAACGGCACAGCTAAAGAAGACTAAGTAAAAATCCGGACAGATCAGTTCACTAGAACCATGCGGATTTAGCGCCTGCCTGCTCCGATAAGACGCCTAGGAAGTGCATCGGCGGGAATGCAAGAGGCATTGCCGTATTAAAATACCAAGCAAACTCGGGGGCTAGTTTCGAATCCAGTGTTTATTTTATTCACAACAGTCTCATTTTGTAAGTTTCGTTTATTTAATCGTATGGCATATATTATTTGGCCTTTTTTAAGTTTGCCACTCTTAAGTACCACCCAGGGGACACGTGCAGGGTTGTGGTAGGTAGCTCCTGCGGACGCGAGTAACAGTTGTCCCCCCTTTGTCAAGTGAGTGGGCAACTCGACTGTTAGAAGTTTTTTAAGCCGCCCGAAGGCCTCTAACTCGGCTTAACGACCAACTGCTTAGCGTGCCTTCCAAAGCACGGAAGCGCTCATTTATAGTAACCACTCAAACACACAGGCGGTCACCCATCCAAAGACTGACCACTGCCATATTTGCTTAACCTAATACGTTATCGTTTCAGACTCGCAGGCGCCGCTAGGCTATGAGCACTTGTGTGTCCGTAAAAAATAAATAGTTGTAGTACTAGAAGTAGTAGCCTAAAAACTAAATAGGCATTTGACGTAGAACTGCAATTGTCTTTAGAATCTCTTGTCTTGTATCACCACAATATATGTTTTGCTTATAACCGTCGATCCGAGGGTAAGGTTTTATAACGAAATATTAAATACATTTCAAGACAGAGGTGAAATTATACATTTCGTTGAGTGCATAACTTGGGCTTTAGGGCTAAAAAAACTCCTTCAAAGACAACTCAAAGACTGATTAGTAGCAAAAGTAATGTTTTAGTTAAAGGATTCCTTTGGCCTTATGGCGAGCAGTACCAAATGAAAATACGGTTGATATGCTTGAGTACTCTGTGTTTTTTTTATATTAAAATGAGATCGTTGTGTTAGTCTTGGCTTTATATGTTATTCTTGGCTATTGTTTTGTAAATAAGTGTCTGCTGCGAAACTGTGTCTGTCTGTCTATCTGTTACTTCTTCACGCTTAAACCGCTGAACCGAATGAGATGTAATTTGGTACGGAGATTGTTTGAATCCCGGGGAAGGACATAGAATACTTCTTATTCCGGATATCATCCCCTGAGGGGGTGAAATGGGGGACGAAAATTTGTATGGAGCTACGATATAAACGAGTTCCACCCGGACGGAGTCGCGGGCAGAAGCTACTTACAGCGTGATAAAGCCAGCAAATGCTATTAAAAGGTTACTTTGACAGAAAGGAATGTGCATGTCCCCGTTTTCATGTCCATTATTATTATTATTGATTTATTTATTAAGTTAATTACAAAGTTACATTTAAAACAAAACTGCAAAACTGTTTAATACAGTTTGTCTGCAGGAAGACTTTTAAAACAAGTGCAATTTTACAATAAATACCTAGGTTAGTTCGACACTTATAGGTACTATATGTTTAAATAACTAAGGTAGTGTATCTAATGAGTATTTTTTTAAATTTTCTTTTAAAAATACGTATATTAGGTTCGAGTCGGATGTCCTCGGGGAGGCTGTTTAGAATATATGGCAGGCGGTTTTTCAAAGTCCTATCTCCAAAATGATGTCCAATGTAGGGACATGTTCGAAGTCCAATGTAGGGACATGTTCTCTTTTGCCAAGTATCGTGGCCCAGGTTTCTTTAAAGCCTCTCACAGACTGGCGGCGGTCAACAGTAAACTTGTCATTAGCTGTCAAATTTACTATTGACCACCACCGCAGGCCGCGCCAGTGTGTTGCAGGCTTTAACCCATTCAGGGCCCATGACGACACATATGCGTCAGACCGCCGTAGTCGCTTTCCGCTACATACGAAGAAAACCACGGGATCGGCTACGAGCGTAGCGCGTAGCGATTCTGGGCAATGAATGTGTTAAGAGGAAACACAAAGGCCGTTTTTCCATCCAAACGAAGTCCCCTGTTTTCTCCCTGGATAATGGCAGTAGGTAGAGCAATATTTTTTTTTCCATAAATCTATGGCTACTATTGACATGTTCCTATGTTTCCCTTTTTTTCATAAATTTATTCTTAAAAGAGATATTAACCTTCAAAAACCTAAAAAAATGCCAGATTTTCCGCTGTGTTAAAACATCCAGAAAACAATTTTGACTAGATTATTTAAAAAAAAGGATAACATAGGAACACGGCCAACGCCTTTCTTTAATTATTAATAAAAAAATATGTTAAATAGGTCAAGTTTTGGAGAAGAAATCAGGGGACTACGAAACGTTGATTTCATTTACTTTTAATAGGTATTTTCGGTCCAGGCTGTAGTTGTCTCTATCGCGCTCGCTTGATCAGGCACTGCGCGACAGCAATACATTTTACAAATACCTATTTCTCAATTATCTCGACCTTTGTGTTTCCTCTTAAGCGATATTTTACGCCAAAACATAGATAGCCGGTGGGGATCGCACAGACGGTCTTATAACTCTAGGGCTTTCTGAAGCCCTAAGGTTCGCTTCTACTTCAAGGTTTTACTAACTAATCCCTTTTAACGCCCGATGAGACTGCTAGTTGTTTTTATTTTAAGTGTTTTAGTATAATTAAGCGGCTTTTGACTGTCTTTTTAATGCGTAACGGATAAATTCGCGTTATAGCAAGACCCAAGTAATAAGGCGCGTGAGTTGAGCAATAATAGCCTCTCGATCAACTACTTAAGCGCCTTGACGCGCGCCATATTAATTGTGTCGACCTGTACTTAAATTCAAATTCACCTAAAACAAAAACGTATCGTATATGCGTCCGTTGGATTTTTATTTGAAACCGAATTCGTCACATTAAGGTCACTGCATCTTCACATTGTCTTTCTATATTTATCGAATGGGGTTGTAAATACGAAATCAGTCAATTATAGATCCAATCCTTACTAAGCACCTATAGTAGGGGCGTAGACACTAAATCAAATAATCAATAATGACATATTTTCTCGAAAAAGGATAAAAAATGTAGTCAAATGGAGAAAAAATCATCGCAAAATGTTAAATAATCACGAAGTTATAAGTGTCCAAAGTTTTAAGAAGGGGGGGATGTTCTGTCCCTTCTTCGCAAAACGCAACTTCATATTGAAACGATGACGCTGGAAGAATGTGACGTCACAGAAGGCGGCAACGTGCCGCGCCGCATCTCGGTCGGCGCCGCCGTCGACGGGCCGCCCGGCAGCATCCTACAATGTGACGTCACACACCGTTTGCGTTTTCTCTCTCTAACAAGCAATATTAAAACGGTTGTAGCTTCGTAATTCTTTGCGATATCTGAATGGGATTTTCGTCACTAGGCATAATATTTTCCCTTCTTTATTTTGGAGTAATAATAATTGTCGAGTCTACACCCGTATTTGTGGTTTATTAGGTATGTCTTGGTGTGCATTACCATTTGCCCGCGCGGCTTTGCCCGCATATAAAGAACACAGGCAAACCTACTAGATAAAGTATAGCTTATAACCATCCAGAAAGTCCATTCAACATCCATGCAAAACTTTTTTTGAAATCAGATATGCGGTGTCGGGTGTTACCCAAAACATACAAACTTAGAATGCTACAATCTCACAGACTTTTCCTCTTTAAATATGAGTATAGACTAGCTCTCTCTTTATCTCTCTTTCATGCTTCTTATTTGCCAAGTAAGTGATGGCTCACGGTACGTGGAAAAAACAGATTCCAATTCAACAGCCTGCACAAGACGAACTCAACAACACTGTTCCACAATTTCAGTGTTATCAAAGATATTCCAAGCTTCATGCCATTTCGTACACCACAGAGCAAGGAAGGCAAGTTTCGATGCACCAAGGCCCGTCGGCAACAAATTTCGGGTAGGTTTAGATATTCATAAGGCAATAATCATTACCGCAGCCGGTGGGGACGCTGAATTTTGCAACAATGGGGTAACAATCGATTTAAGATGTACTGGGAAGTTCGGACAAGGTAGGAACTAGGGAATTATTAATTTTGTAGTACGCAGAACCGTCTGCTAACGGAATTAAATTTTTAATTAAAAGGGAAAAATAAATATTCTTGGCTTCGATCTAGAACTAGTGACTTTTTGCCGGACGGGTACTCCTTGAACCAAATGGGCTGTTGAAGCCGTGATCAATCAATTCAATGAACTATTGTAATTAGGAGGAAACGATGCTAGGGAGTTACCGAACAATAAATATTAAGTATTGTTAAAAATATATATCTAGATATTATATGTTATTATTTTACATAATCATTATATGTTAACTATTCGTACTGGTTTGATTTGATCTCCGCTAGCCCAAGGTTGTCTTGCCAGGTTGTCTGGAAGAGATCGCTCTCTAGCGATAAGACCGCCTGTTGTTTCCCTATACTTGTGCTTATTATTTTCTGTGCAGTGTTCTATTGTATTGTATTGTATATGGTAACAATTCACACTGTACTATTTTGTATCACGAATAAACCTATTGCGCTGTTATGCATTTCGAGTCGCCAGCAAGCGTTTTTTTATTCAAATTTGCCGCATTTTTTTTGTGACACACACCACTCTGTGGTAGGCAAAAGTATAGATAATAGGCAAAAGTATAAAGTCCCTAAGCCGCATGAGGTCAGCTTTACCTGTCGTCCATGAACGAAAACCTGTACCCAACAGTGGGACGTATATGAGCTGATGACGATGTCGATGATTAAGCAATCAAGTCTACTCTGAAATGTATATAATTGAACTTTATTTGTAATTTGAACTAGTTGCTCGTGAACTTAATTAATTGAAAGCTTGATTACATTCAGGCGTTAAGCAAAATGTAATCAAATGTAATAACAGTCGAGACGAAGACCATTATTCTAGGAATTTGTCTCAAACTTTGTAGGCTCACATTTTGTTATAATTTTTCAACAGTCAAAACGCGGGTAGTTGAATATTATGAGGGGGAATTGATGACTATAGCTTTTAGAAACAAAGACACTATAATGAAGATTATAGTAAAGTTAGTCTTTGTCTTTGTAAATCTTGTTGAAATTATGCTTCTTTTACGCCATGCTTGTGCCCTTGAGTCGTCAGCTGGGGTGCAATTTTACAATATATGCTTCTTTTACGCCATGCTTGTGCCCTTCAGTCGTCAGCTGGGGTGCAATTTTACAATATGCTTCTTTTACGCCATGCTTGTGCCCTTGAGTCGTCAGCTGGGGTGCAATTTTACAATATGCTTCTTCTACGCCATGATTGTGCCCTTGAGTCGTCAGCTGGGGTGCAATTTTACAATATGCTTCTTTTACGCTATGCTTGTGCCCTTGAGTCGTCAGCTGGGGTGCAATTTTACATGCATTATACACTGTTTTTGACATCATCAGTCGTCATGGATGTGTTACTATATTTCATATTATGGCAATTTTATGACTTAAGGATGCTCAACGGGTCCCCCAGTGCCTAAAAAACGCGGACAAGATTGATGCTCTGCTCTCGACTTTTTCCTTCACCAAAATTCAACCTGAACATAGGACTTTTCATTGTTGTGTTCTTAATAAGTAAAAGGTTTAAATAAGTTGAATTCATAGCGCTTAACTTTTATAGGATTTTTAACACTAAAACCTGGTAAAATCGTTGTGTGCTCGATATTTGCCGCCGTTTTTCGCGCAAGTAAAGTAGATTTGTGCAAATTACAAAAGTTTTAAAAGGATTTGAACAAGTTAGTAGGTAACAACTTTTCCGTACAATTTTTAATGTTATTCGTTCACAGGTCATTAACATCCTTAATCGAACGGGCCGGGAAATGCATAAAAACCCCGCGGATTACTTATGACCGGAGCGAATTGCTGATGTTATCTTAATAGGATAGCGACAGATTTACTGGGCCCCAAGTACAAAGACTCGTGCCTCCCCAATGACCTTCCTCGGTTACATATTTGAGCGCTTTTAATATATGAACCCGCGATTTTCAGACAAATTTAAATATAACGACAGGTCTGTAACACTTCCACTGTCAGGAACCCGTCTAGCGGGCTCCTACGCCTTAGTCACTTTCCGCTACATACGAGGAAAATCACGGGATTGGCTACGCTACGCTCGTAGCGATTCTTGGCAGTGAATGTCGTGTTAACCCATTCAGGGCCAAGAATCGCTACGCTCGTAGCCGATCCCGTGGTTTTCCTCGTATGTAGCGGAAAGCGAGTACGGCGGTCTGACGCATATGTGTCGTCATGGGCCCTGAATAAGTTAATCGAGTCTGTGTTTTTCCCCCTAAATACGGGAATGCGACTACGGCATAGGCGACCACTAAAGGCGGAATCAGACGGTTCACTCGGATGAATGTTGATTGATTCTTTTTTCTTTCACTCAATGTTCACACAACTCAGGTAAAATGACATATAAATGAACATTCACTATTCTAGGCGGAATAAGACGGTTCATTTTTCGTTCATTTTTATGTTTCATTCCGCACCTTTCACCCGAAGTGACACGTCTGATCAGAAGTAAACCAAAAGTGCCGAATGAATTCACTAGTGAACGTTGTTTCCGTGTTTAGACCGTTCATTTTTCGGTCATTCGGAGTGCGAGTGAAAGATGCGAATGAAAATATCAAACATTGTTGGATCGGTTCACTAGTGAATTCATTCGGCACTTTTGGTTCACTTCATGATCAGACGTGTCACTTCGGGTGAAAGGTGCGGAATGAAACATAAAAATGAACGAAAAATGAACCGTCTGATCCGGCCTTAAGCGGGTTCTTGACAGTTAATATGTAACTAGAAAGGCGTATGCTTGGTGTCCCATCACTGTCCCAAATTCCATAAGGCGCGCGACGCCACGATCAGCTGATTTACAGCAATGTCCCCGTTATTCATGGGGCCCTTAAACGCGGCATTTGTTTGCGCGATAAAAGGACACAAGGGCTGGGACGCGATTCGACGCGTTTCTGCTATGTTATATACATGGCAATGACATCGACAGTATTAAAATATCACGTCTTTGGGCTCGCATTTCGCTCGACAAGTTTCCAACTAATACGTTGAAATAGGCATGATGCCTCATGTTCCAATTGATAACGTAGTGATGCTAAATGGATAGTAAACACAAATTATCGTAATAAAGTATAAATTATAAAATATAATTAAAATCATAAAAAGATATGAACCTTGAAAGTTTAGACAAAATATGCATTTTTTTTTATTGTCCAAGAGTAAATTAAAAGCTACCAATAGAATCCTTACGCTTTTCTAGAAACAAAATTGTATGAAAACTATGTACTTAAACGCAGTATTTCGCGACCGAAACAACAATTTACCTGATTTTCCATACTACGATTAGTACAAATATACAAATGTGACGTCACACTTGTATAGACACACAGTATGAAGCGTTTCGCGCTGCCGCCAGCGAGGTCAATCTTTATCTCAATTTTTTAGGTATTTATGTTCTTTAATTGTAGTTGCTCCCATACAAACATTAGTTCCTCTCCAAAAACTGGTTCGAATGACGTCACAAAAAAATCTTAATCATCATCCCTATTATTAGTGAGCATTCGCGATGCCGGCGCGCTTAGCACTCTCTCTTTTTAGACGTGAGTGAACCGTTATATTATATTTTAATATAACCGAGACTCACAGGAGGAATGCACAGGAATGCCGGTAAACTGGGAAATTAGAAAGAAAAATGATCTCAAACACGATACAAGGTGTATAGTATGATACCAAGTAATATGTTGAGCCACATAGACCACTTGACGTGTAAAGGTAAGATGGTGAGTCGAGTTGTCAACATGTATAATTATCCTTTTTCTAATTCTGATCGCTCATAGTGGCGATGTCAACAATTAAATTATGCTATTAGAAATCCTGGTAAAAGAAAGCTGAAGTTAACAACTGTGTCTTCACGGTAATGTTACAAGATCAGTGATGTCAGAAGCAATCAAGAAGTAAAGTCGAATAGCGTCCCAGGACTGCCCTATTTTCCCTGACGAACGACCCACTATACCCGTCCTATCTGACCCGGTGAAACTAGCGCTGTCATCATTTGGAAATACCACATTTATACAATGAAAAGGTTCCATATCGTTGCCAATAGCAGCTCCATTTTGGATTTAAATACATACTGTTAAAGCACAAATTGCATTGTACCCTATTCCCAGTTAATAGTCTTTAGTTCTAAGGTAATGTGAATTTTAGTATGCTGTTTGTAGTTCCATTTTTCCCCGTCTACAGTGCTAAATTTGTCGTGTTTTGACGTTTCGTGTTGGGACGCACGAAATTGAATATAATATGTACCTGTTTGCTCGGCTAGCACGTTCCATAGCTCACGAAAACTCGTATCGCGCTTCCTCGCTGTTCCTAATTTAAACTTTATTACTTTTAAAAAAGGTTGTTTAAACAACAGCGAGTATCAGAGGGATGCGCGGCACTTTTGTTTTATGCTCGTCGGCAGTAAATAATCCTTTATGTTGGACGTGTTTTATGTGGCGGCTACGAGTCCGTAGATGCGTGCTACGAGCGCTACGCCGTAGTAATGTTCGTAGCAACACGTGCAAAGCATGAAAATATACAGTGAGTAGATTTTGCTTGTTCAAGTGGTTAAAATAACTTTAAATAAACATAAATTAATTGTGCGCGTGACAAACACAAAATCGATTCAAAATCAATAATTTTAGTCGAATCGAAGTTTGTTTGATTTGTTTCTTAACTTTTTGACGTTTCGAGTTTGTGTTTAAAAGCATTTATACATATCCGGCCTTATTTGCCTAACATACCATATTGAATTCGTCTTTAATAATATTCCTACTCATACTAACACGTTTTCTCATATGTAAGAACAGGTAATTCGAATGAAACTCTTATAACATTGTAAAGCCACGTAAATTACAATTATCGTGCATTTCGAGGCCAAGTAACGCCGTAGCGCGTAGCAGCATATTTTCGATTTGTAGCTGAAATCACTCGTAGAGGCACTCATATGTGAATCATTGGCCGTGATTAGGTTAGCCAATTTACGAACCAAAAAAGAAGAACCATACAGCCATTAGACTCTATTTCTAAGCCAAAGATTTAAAAACCAGAGAAAATTTAAATCAACCATCATTGCCACACCAGCACAATGACAAGATCATCCGCTTAAGATTCAAAAAGCATTTAAATTTCGAACGCTGGAAACGGTCGTTTTAATTCCGGCTGCAGCGTTGTTTATACAGACGGGAGTTATGGAATTAAATTAAAATGGAGTGAATTTATTGCGGAATTATGCGCGCTGTGGACGGTCTGTCTGTACGTAAGTTGTGTCGGGGACAGCACTCGCTGTTATAAGTTATGGTTTGGTGTTGAATGGGTTAGGTTTATGTTTAGTTTGCTGGGGAACTAGATTTGTAGCGTCGTAAATTGTGATAAATTAATAAATAAATATTAGGGGACAATCTTACACAAATCGACCTAGTCCCATAGTAAGCTCATTAAGGCTTGTGTTATGGGTACTAGACGACGATATATACAATAGATATAAATACTTAAATACATAGAAAACTTCCATGACTCAGAAACAAATATTCATGCTCATCACACAAATATTTGCCCTTACCGGGATTCGAACCCAGGACCTTCTGCTTCGTAGGCAGCGTCACTACCCACTAGACTAACCGGTCGTCGTGATGAGTGATAGAAAACCTTAACTAACTGTGCTTCTACTCAATCATTCATTTTTATCCGATTTAAAAATAGAGGAGATTCGCATTTCGTCAAAATCTTTTATTTGATGTATGCCCCTGATTATTCGATAACCGATACCCTGGACCGATTTGGAAAAATATTTTTTTTGCGTTCCGTAGTCAACAAGGAACCCTTATAGTTTCGCCATGTCCGTCTGGCCGTCCGGCCGTCCGTCTGTCCGTCCGTCCGTCCGTCCGTCTGTCCGTCTGTCCGTCCGTCTTCGGCTTAGCTCAGTAACCATTACTAACTAGAAAACTTTAATTCGGCATGGGTATATAAATTATTTATTTATCGTATGGCAAATACGTGTATTTAGAACCGTGAGATCTTCGAAAAGACAGTACGGTTGCCAGTTTGGTATATAAATCAATCCCGCCGACAAAACAGAAAAAAAAAATTTTTTTTGAGGTACCTCCCCTAAAGTGGGGATGTAATTTTTTTTTCTCGTTAAACCTATGGTGTGGGGTATCGTTGGATAGCTTGTTCAAAATATTATTTGTTTCTTCATTTTTCAAATTAGTGAGACGTTTGCGAGATATTGAGCTTTAAAGCCCAAATTTTTGTTCGAGTCATGTGTCGACTAAATGGCTGCTACTGGAAATGTGAAAAAAAAATCGTGGCAGTATAATGAATTTAAAAGGAAAACTATCACGGCTAAGTAGGCATAACTAGTTACCGAGTTATAGTCGACCAGCTTAAAATGTACTTAGAAAGGCCAACTTTCGTACAAATTCGGCCGACACGACCGACGGTCGATGTAACTAATAAAGGCAGGCAACTACGGAACCCTACACTGCACGTGGCCCGACACGCACTGCACTTGGCCGATTTTTTTTGAAAAGGTATGGTCATCAGGTCAGGTTGTGATGATGGGATCCTAGAGAAATCGAAGGAACTCATCAAATTTCATAGGCACACTTGAAGCGATTCCCGTAGGCCGATGGCCGTTGGGGCGGAAAGGTTCTCGAGTGGCGACCACGTACCGGAAGGCGCGGCGTGGGTAGGCCCCCCACAAGGTGGACTGATGACCTGGTAAAGGTTGCGGGAGTCCGCTGGATGCGGGTGGCGCAGGGCCGGTCACTTTGGCACTCTTTGGGGGAGGCCCATGTCCAGCAGTGGACGTCTTTCGGCTGATATGATGATGACTTGAAGCGATTAGGGTACATTTTTTGAGGACATTGTGCCTTGGCGGAGAACTGAGTTGAAGTCGGTTAAATTTTTGTTTTTAAAGTTAACTATTAAAGTACCTACTTCGTCCATACTTAGTGAAACAACTTTTCATTTCATTTATTCCTTGATAAAACGTAGTTTTACATGTTATATGATGACTAGCTGACCGCGCAGCTTCGCCCGGCTGTCACAGATAACCCAGACGGTCTGCGGGAATCTAGTCTACCTTAAATGCCCCCTACATACATAGGTGACAGACATTTTGAAATGGGTTTGTATTTCCGGAGATTACCCCCTACATACAAACTTACGACCTCACAAACTTTTCCTATTTGTAAGAATTTATTTTTATACCTGTTACTGTCTGATGGTAAGCGGTCACTGTAGCCTATAGACGCTTGCCACTCCAGGGGTGTCTCATGCGCATTTAAGAATTTATACACTTTTTTTTTAAGAATCCCATACCTTTCTTCGAGATACCTTCGCACTCATACTCGTTAATAAAATAACATAAATTACATGTCAAAAATAATATGACTTATAATGTTAATTTTTTTTTTTTTTTTTGGCAGCCTGTTGGAGTGTCCCACTGCTGGGCAAAGACCTCCCCCCTGGATTTCCACTCGTCTCTGTCCCCCGCATGTTAATAATATGTCAACTTAATTATATAGATTTCTAGGTTTACTTCATGTTTTTTTTATATATATATAGAACATAAAATTCATTGCTATTTCATTAATTTGTGATTATGAAGTGAAAAGTGAATACACACTGGTTTACATTTTGTTTTGAGACACCTATTGACCACCTCTTTAGAATTTGATATCATTGGCCATAAAGATTTATTTGCCCTAATGCATTATAATGAACACCGTGTGAACAGACGGACGGACATGGAGCTCATCGTAAAATGGATTTATGGTCACTGTCCCATATACTTTAAATATAAAACGTATTTGTAAATCACTAACATTCTAAAGTCAACTTTAAAACATAAAGCCTAACGTCCAAATTACAGGGTATTAAGTATATGCATTTTAAGATACTTCGTCGATATGATTTTCAACCTTAATGTACACGAAATAGAGTATACATTTAAAAAAGCGAGAACAGTAGAAGAATCTTGCGACCTCAAAAATTGCTTTTTAAAAGGGATAATCCGTATCTTCTGCCTGCCGGGTCCACATTGCATATTAATAGAGATATTAGGAAACGTCCCATTTTCAAATACACAGCATTCTTTATTGCAAATAATGATTGGGTCATTGCAAAAGCGACCGTTAACGTATGGCATCAAAGTTGATTTTTACTTTGTGCGAGTTTCGATTTTAAAGGACGTAAGCTACAGAAATTTTCATCGAATCTTTTCTATAAGCAGAAGTCATGAAATGCAGTTATCATAGTATCTCAAAGAAATTTCAACCCTAAAGCTTAGCCCATAGAGCGCCAAATCGAAACCAGCTCTGGCTTAAGCTGCGTAACAGTTATTTCATAATTAAGTTCTAAACTATTCATAGTAATGCGTGTGAAAGAAATTTCGTTCTTTCTTTAATTGAGATGATTCAACATTTGTTAATGCCGCGACACTGTTTGATGATAGAATACACTGAAGATTAATATTACTTCCGTTAGAATTATGCTATTGCTATTGAATTAACATATTAAGTATTATAACGATTTCACTAAATTTGATAAATTTTGAATAACGGGAGGAATTTTAACAATATGCTAATTGTACAATTAATTATAACTAGGTTTAGTCAACTTTATCCCACCAAAAACATAAATGTAAAAAGGAGAGCCAAGTTCAATTCAACAATTATGCTTGGCTGTGGGCTTCGCCGCAAAAAGAATGGAGATCTAAATGAGTGCCAAGTTGTATGCAAAATCCAAATATGTATTTATAGGAACAATATAACATTATGAACAAGTATTCAACTCTATTTCTTTGCTTTATTGGATACCTATAACAATTGCTGTTATATAAAAATGTGAGATCTTAAAGTAGGTTAGATTTGACTTGGCCAGTTTTCATTACGTCAGTCATTTTATAAAGTTATTCAACATATATATACATATATATTTTAATTCTGATAAAAACTGGCCAAGTCAAATCTAACCTACTTTAAGAGAAGAAGAGAAGAAAGAAGAGTAGTTACAGAAATTACCCTACATTTTTATAATATTAGCAAACCATGAGTTGAAATATACAGGAATAAACCCTTTCTCCTTCCTCTCTTGAACACAAAGAGAAACAAAATTTAATTTTTGGTACAATTTCAGTACCTAAAAAAATTCTAATAGAAAACTATGTCGAAGACAATTTACTGCATGTGGAAAATATATACAAATTAAATACAGGGTATTATTTAATTCGTGATACAAAATAACAAAATGTGACACTATCCATGATTCTGAGCAACTTTTACTATGGGACCAACTTTGTGTTATGCAAAAAAAAAAACACCTGTTCCGTCCGTCTAGGCGAAAATGTATGAACAGGTGTTTATTTTTGGATTTTTTTGGCATAACACAAAGTTGGTCCTATAGTGAAAGTTGTTCAGAATCATGAATTGATTCACATTTTGCTATTTTGTATCTCCAATTAAATTACAACCTGTATATCGAAACATTGACTGGGAGACGCCTTCTTGATTTCGTTTAAGTACGAGTATATATAGTCTTTGAAATTTTTACCAAATGTCAATTAGACGTCCTTTGAAAACTGTGTCTACAAATAGAATCCATAAAAAGTTCAAAAAACTGTAAGCCCCTACGGAAAATTTACTCTTTTTTTTCGGATCTCCATAATTTCGAACCGATTGACACTTCATTCATCAAAATCGGCTCAGTATCCTAAACGCTACGGTGGAAAACTCTAGACTGCCAAACGCATATCGTTTCGGCTCTGCCGTAGTCGGGGAATAATAAGGTATCGGTATCACAATATAAAGGACCTTTGGAATGTTTCATAATTTAACATTACTCATGCATGAATGAATTTTCCACGAACGGAGCGTATTCCATTTATTTCAACAGCATGTGTTCTTCAAAAGGTAGAAAACGTAATTTTCCTCATTATCGTGAAAAAGCTTTTGTCTATCTTAGATATCATATCAATATTAAAAAATATTTTGTAAAGGAACACTTTATTATTCAGAAGTACCTACTTACGTAAAAATCGTGCTATAAGGTTATTTCATGCTGAGATATAAAGGTTTTTCAACTGGTTTCCTGGTTAGTCTATAGGATTGTTCACTAAATTAGTTTTTATTAAAAACGTAATAAATTATTACACTATAATACGAATTAAAATCTAAGTTGACAGTATTACTAGAATTAGAAAATAACTTCTACTTACTATCAATTGCCTTCGTTATCTATCCTCTTTTATGTTATCGTGTTGAAATGCCCATTTATTCGTATTTATTACCTTAAAATCCAGTGGAACTACAAAGAGAACTAACCCATCTTCCAAACAAGAACACCGAACAAAACCACGACCGTACAACCCTAATTTATTATCCGTGTTAGCCAGGTTACCAGCCCTACACGCTCACTAATCGAATTACTGATATCGACTCGAGGAATCGATTGATGCCGTAGACAGAACGTTGATTGAACCGAACGAGCTGGAAGACGGGGCCGATTCGAATCGAGTGTCGACTCGAGTATCGACTCGGAGTGAATGTTGATTAATAGCTGTACTGACAGACGCGGCTTGATTGAAAAGTCAACGGCTAGTGATTAGCGTGTTCCGGGGGCTTATTGGGTTATTGTGACGGTTATTGTTCTTCAAACTGATGTCGAAGATGTACTTAATAAGCGCTCCAAGCACAGAGAGACAGAGAGAGACAGATCTCAACCTTGGCCCGGGCTATCAAAGGGGAATTTACTCAGGAATAAATTGGACTAATCATACAGCGTAGCGTACATACCTGTCTTATGTCGCGACTCTGCGCTTTAATTTGCTTTTATAGCTGCAATTTGTCTCGCTTTTTAAACTAATGCTATTTCTTTTTATTGCGGCAAAACACGTAGGGAGAGTTTAACGAGCAATTTACGCGTAACAACGATTAGCGGTTTTTGCATCGTACTCTTCTAGGTCCTGTTAATTATGCCGGGCGATACACAAGTGACCGCCGCCGCCATTTTGCGAATAATTCAGCAAGATTCGCGCGAAATGGCCGCAACTTCCGCAACGCAGGCATGCGCTTTAATATTAAAATAGACTAACAACAAAAACAGTAAAAGCCACTCCACGTTTTGAATTATGCGAGTGTGAAACAGTGTGTTTATGGCGGGGTTTTGTGTTCAAATGAGTTTTCTTTAGGATTCATAGACGGTGCTCATAGGAATACGCAGGCAATAAAGGGTTCTTTATGAGGCTTGAAACGGAACAGGGTTCCGTAGGCGATGTGGTTGGGGAGCGGGAACAATGCGGAGTGACCGGCCCGCTCGCTCGCCAAATAACTTTGCTAAATTCGCGGGCAAATGCACTGGCCGTTTCCGTTGCGAGAGACGTTCCTTATTTGAAATTCGTGTTTTAGTTTATGCTTGGCACGTTATCGAATAAACTAACGTTAAACAGCCGCAAACGATTCAATCCCAAAGTTTAGGACGGAATGTAAGTACGTGGTTACTGTTTTATTTGCAGCCAGTTGCTGAGAATGTGCTTTTTAGCTTGAGACGAGACGTAAATATTCAGTTTACCTACCACATCTCTTTAAAAAAAAAACTAGGTGCCCACGCGACTTCGCTCGCGTATTACAAAGAGTAATACGCGTGTGATGAGGTAGGGCACAACGAAATGTCATCCAGCTCGAATTTGGAGCAGCCCAACTGGGGAAGTACCTCCGCCTTGCAGAAGACCACAGCCATAATAACACTACTACTTGCTCTGTAGTAGTGTTGTGTTCCCGGAGGTGAGCAAAGTCGCCAGAGCTCCAGAGGATGCGTTGCGTTGAGAGCGAGGGAATTTGTTCCCTCAGCTCTCAACACAGCGAATCCTCAAACATATCAAGGGTTGCATGCGTTATAGGCTGCGGTGTCCGCTTACCATCAGGCGGGCCGTACGCTTGTTTGCCACCGTCGTTGTATAAAAAATAAAATAAAAAGGCAAAACTGCGGGTTAAAATATAGCCTAACCAATGATGTACTTATTATAAAAAAGATATATTACATCTTTGCCTATAACCATCCAGAGAGTTAATTCTAGACGTAGGGGAAATAGTTTTTTTTTATGTTATAGGAGGCAAACGAGCAGACGGATCACCTGATCGTAAGCGATTACCGCCGCCCATGGACACTTGCAACACCAGAGGTGTTGTGAGTGCGTTGCCGGCCTTTAAGATGGGAGTACGCTCTTTTCTTGAAGGTTTGAAGGTCGTTGTTGAGATCGGATTAGCGGTTCCGGAGATTACCCACTACGTAAGTAAAAAATTACAAAGTACAATCCCACAGACATTTCCTCTTTATAATATTAGTGCAGATAAATAACCAAAGGTGAACATGGATCAGTGAGGTGCCTTGAAAATGAACTAAATATTTCTGAATAAAACCAAAAACGGGAACTCGAACGCAGAGCGTCGAACTACAATCAAGCCACATCAAAGAAATAGTTCATTTTTTACGCCATGCTCCGCATGCCTCTTCGACATGTCGAAATTATACATAATAGAAAAACGATCGCCAGTTACGTGTGCGGAGCGGCCATTAAAAACTCATTTTTACGAAAGTCGCCGGCGCAGACGTAGAATTATATCGTGTTTTTATTATCCCTTACACGTTATTATAATGCAGTATTAATTCCATGTTCTTAATATACGTTCTTCTTTTGTTAAATGACGTAAGTGACACGGAGTATCTGTATAGATAAGGCTCTTTCATGTCATGTTACGTATAGGGATGTAGTCGCGCGATGCGGTACATTAAAGGCTTGCGAGATATGACGTGATATAGGCTGTATTAGAGGTTTGAGTATGCCGTCATGTGATGATAATAGCATAACGGTGCTAATAGGGTTAGAAGTAAGAGCAGGGGCAAAATGGGCGAGCTATGGCTGTCTCGTGAGTTGGTATACAAATTTTTGCACATTTTTCTTTGGTCTCGTTCTCCAAAGAGCATTCATAATTTATTTTTATGTATCGGCTTTTATGCAATATCGAGACGTGGACGACTGCCAAACACTTGTAACTGCAAATATATTATTTGACTTTGAAAGGTGGACATTTGTAGTGGTCGGATAATCTCATAAATATTTAGTTTCTAACAAATTATAAACCTTACTATCTTTTACTTATTAGGAACTTGCGAATAATAATTTTGCCTTCACAGGTCGAAAATTTGATCAACTTATACGGTATCACTTTAAAAGCGGGACACTGCGTTTTTTTTAAGTTTATTTATTTGGAGAACCAACATACAATTTTTTTTTGGTTCCTAGTCTGTAGCAAACAATATGGTAACTGGTTACCGTAGCCTATGGATGCTAAAACGCATGGACATTCCTAGATGTACAGAGGAATCATAGTATGTATACTGCAGAAGACGCATTTAAGTCCTGAACAGCAAAGTCCTATATAATCATCATCATATCAGCCGAAAGACGTCCACTGCTGGACATAGGCGTCCTCCAAAGAGTGCCACAATGACCGGTCCTGCGCCCGCATCCAGCGGACTCCCGCGACCTTTACCAGGTCATCAGTCCACCTTGTGGGGGTCTACCCACGCTGCGCTTTCCGGCACGTGGTTGCCACTCGGGAACCTTTCCGCCCCAACGGCCATCGGTTCTACGTGCCCCGTCCGCTCCTATATAATGTCACTGTATAGTCCCACCACGGGATAAAATTTCCACAACTTATGTCTAAGTAACAAGACCCAACCTTACGTATTCATAAATCCATTTACACAGTACATTCGAGTTTATAATCGTCATAAGCTAATTTGAATATCAGATTAATGTGCCCGTTTGAGAACGATGGAGTGTATTGTACAGTTGTGATTATTGAATGTGGCCACACTTTTTATAAAACCGTCATTGGATTTGCACTATTCTACCTAAGACGATAGAGTTGCTTTTTGAATGGACTATTTCGATGCAATTCGGCCAACTCAAATAATGCCAAGTATACAGAGCGATAAACCATCGTGCCGTGGGAACAGTTAGGTGCGCGTACACTCGTAAATCCCGCGCGGTGATAAAAACCGCGCATTCATTACCGCGCGGTGTTGCTGTAACGCCGAATTGCGTTAAGGTCACCGGTAGATGGTGTATACTTATGGTATCTTGATTTAATATAGACCGCGGTGTCACGAAATCGGAAACGACTGCGCTTGACGAAACTAACATAAATAAAACACACACGGCTAGCATCTGACTACTTAGTCGCGTGCACGACTCAGCAACTCCTATCTCACTCGCACTGTGCAAGAAGAGGAGGGTAGATTTTCTAGTCTCGCGTCGCATCATGTTCTTAGTTGTGCTAGCCGCGCAGTGTCGATCAATTCAATTCAATTCAAAGATACACTTATATGTCCATCAGTAGTTACATTGTTTCGTATCACTAAAAATTATGAAGATTAATACAGCTAATTAGTTAGTACTTGTTTCGCTTCATAGCCAGACTTGGGGCCTTGGGGCTCAGGCACGGCTTGAAGCGGCGGCGCGCTACGGCTTCGAGGGAGCGAGATGCCGCACTCTGATCTCTTGCTCCCACGTTCGAAGTCGTGGCCGTGCTGTCAGATCAGAAAACGATACACCTGCCACAAACTCGTCGACGTGGGAAATAGCGAGGAAAGGAGGCAGATACATAGTGTGGCAACGTCATGCCCGCCGCTCCCTGTTACGTCAGTTTTTTGGGAGCGAGTCAAAGGAGCGGTGTCATCCACTTTCCCGCTCTTTTTTCATAACGTTTGTAAATGTCATCCATAATTTTTATTTGTTTTAGGTTTCCGGACTGATCCTTCCCCAAAAACCGTCAAAATATAACCGAACATTCTCCTCGTGCGTAAATATGTCAAAAAACATAAACTGATATTGGCCAATCCGCCTTGCTAAAACAGCACAAATAAAAGCCATGCTATAAAAAAAAAGGAAAAGGCAAGTAAACTAGTGCGGAGCGTCGCGATTAATCGCGTGAGTAGAGAAGTGTGCGGCCGAGAGGGCAACATCGCGGCAGCGCGAGAAGCATAGTGTGGCTGAGGTATTACATTTCCAAATTGATATAAATGTATTTCTAGCGCTCGTTCTGCACGACTATCATAAGTCGGCCCGTGTCGCTCCGAGATAGACGGTCCGTCTCTTTCAATTAGAACGCTGAGAAAGAGACAGCTAGTCTATATCACCGCGACACAGCTCGATACACGGCGGCTGGAGAAGCGGGTGCCTTAAGAGGCTGACAAGACCTAACTTGGTGAAATTTATG
Source organism: Epinotia ramella (assembly GCA_947578815.1). Taxonomy (NCBI): domain Eukaryota; kingdom Metazoa; phylum Arthropoda; class Insecta; order Lepidoptera; family Tortricidae; genus Epinotia; species Epinotia ramella. The sequence continues at coordinate 4,626,943 of OX388206.1, read as the reverse complement.
AATTTAAGCAGTTTTTTTTAAGAAAAACTGTTTGTTCTAGCACATCAAATAAAATATACGTTAAGATTCACTATATTTCAAAAACCGTAGACGGGCTCGATACATAATTTGACGAAATCGGCACGATAGAAAATAATTGCAAAGATTGGTCTTAAAATCACATTAAACGGTCTTATGTCTATATTTTTTTGACGTATGGGTCTGCAATTAAAAACATGAAGTCAACATATTCATACCTAAACCGCTAGCGAGTCATATTTCACAAATAATTCACCCTTTTTTTATATCAATATTTATGTACTACCAGCTTCTGCCCGCGACTCCGTCCGCGTGGAACTCGTTTATATCGTAGCTCCATACAAACTTTCACCCCCCACTTCACCCCCCATTGGGGGATGATTTCCGGGATAAAAACTATCCTATGTCCTTCCCCAGGACTCAAACTATCTCTATAACCAATTTCATCCAAATCGGTTCAGCGGTTTAAGCGTGAAGAGGTAGCTGACAGACAGACAGACAGACACACTTTCGCATTTATAATATTAAGTATGGATAGTATGGATTATCTTCAAAAACCGGACCACCCAGTAACACTCGCTCTCGTTTACTCCGATACAAATAGACAATGTGCGCGCTATCCAAAATCCTTAAGGGCATTTTGGTGTTGACAGCGTCTTAAACATATTGAAATAATTTTGTAATACAAAATATGTGTCTTAACTTCAAAGAGAGTTTAAAAGTGCGTTTCATGCAGTTCATTTTAAAATAAAATTCCAAAGTTTTAAAGTTAAATTCTTCTTTCAACAACACTTTAAATAGAGACGAGGAGTTTTGAGTAGCCAACGACTCCTTCACTACTTCGTCGCGTCTTCTCTAGATATTTCCTCGAAATAAAACTGTGACTCGACAAAAAAAACTCTTTTTCAATTATTCTGTGGCTTGATAAAATCGGTAGTATCGGTAATGTTTTTATATTGAACTCTATATTAAGTCGCGTAGAGATAGATGGCACGTGCACCGCCGATGAAGCTCAATAAGCTCCGAATTGATGTGAATTTATTTTTCTGGAGCAATTGTTACACAATTTTTTACAGCCGTAATTGGCTTAACCCTATTAGTTCGTCAAATTAACAAAGTAGACACACGTCACAGCGATTTTCTGATAGCAAATAATACTCTACTCGAAACAGTAAGATTTCATTCTGTCAAACAGACGCGAGCAAATAACGACTTTGTGCTCTTATGATGTAGCTTTTTGTTTGCGTTTTTTTGACACGATATATTATTACAGTTTTGACGTACCAAGTTCGAAGTTTCATTTGGCTTTAAGGTTAGGTACACCTAGCAATACGGTTAGAGGTTTCATTTCGCAGCAATACGGGTGTAGATTCGAAAATTATTATTACTTCAAAAGAAAGAAGGCTAAAAAATATGCCTAGTGACGAAAATTCCATTCAGATATCTCAAAGAATTACGAAGCTACGAGTACAACCGTTTTAATATTGCTTCTTAGAGAGAGAAAACGCAAACGGTGTGTGACGTCACATTACAGGATGCTGCCGGCAGGCCGCGTCGACCGCGGCGCCGAACACGATGCGGCGCGGCACGTTGCCGTCTTCTGTGACGTCACATTCTTCCAGCGTCATCGCTCCATATGAAGTTGCGTTTTGCGAAAAAGGAACAGGACATACCCCTTCTTGAAACTTTGGACACTTATAACTTCGTGATTATTTAACCTTTTGCGTTGATTTTTTCTCCATTTGACTACATTTTTTATGCTTTTTCGAGAAAATATCACATTATTGATTATTTAATTTTTATTTTATCCCCTATTATAAAGCTTGTAATATGATTGGCACTATTGTCAATGTCGTGCTTTGTCCCCTGTGTGCTGAATAAACTCTGTGTTATATTTTGTATAAATATGTGTTTTAATTGACAATTAAATTCAGATTGCTGCGTTCCTGAGCCTTGGGTTCCTGGAGTTGCAAGCGTCCATGGGCTACGGTAACCACTTACCACCAGGGCCGTAAGCTTGTTTGCCACCAACGTGGAAAAAAAAAAAAGAAAAAAGCCTAATGACGCTTTAGTAAGAATTAAACAATGAATGTGTAAGTTTATATTTTGATTAATAAAAGTAAAAACAGTTTTTGTAATACTTAGCTCACAAATGAAAGTAACGACCGTACTAAAAACCGACCGCAGGCTCAATGGTAATTATTCAGGTTATTCAAATAAACAGAATGCCTTTTACTGGTTCCACTACAAAGTCCTAACGCAGATAAAAATCGCGGAATTTGTTCAATGGAAAGTTTTCAGTTTGACTGCAGAGCCCAAAAGGTAAATTCTAAAAACCACACGAAAAACCAAAGCCCGATGGTTGACGAAAAACAAATAGCACGATAGTATCTAAACTAGTGAAACGAGAACATTTATAAAAGTAGCTCCCCCTGCGTGGCTGAATGGAATAGAAGCAGAAACTAGGCGCGCTCTGTTTATTAAAAAAAAAACAAAATAAAAAAGAATAAGTGACGAACGCGTCACGCGAGCGGGTTTGTTATGATACCAACCGCCTAAATAATTAAATGTAAAAAAACTAAATTGAATTTCGTTCGTCATTTGGTCGCGTGACTTGAACATGAATCTTATTGTCTACGTAATCGATTGGTTTGTAAATGTTTTCCGTCGCAGTTAATTGTTGACCAAGCTGACAAACAGAGAGGTACGAGATATTTTGAAGCACTACTTGGTACAACGCTTCGCGAGGTCTCTAGAGACACCCCAATAAATAAGCCAGAAAACTCTTTGTTGAGGGGTATTTTACGAAACTTGTTGACGGGAGAATCTAGTTTCTAGTAGAATAACGTGGACTAGATACGTGAGTGTGGTATTGTGTTGGGTCCACAAACAAACGAACGCGCGCGGCCATTTTGTTTGTCACACGCGTTCCTTAACAATGAAGGGGGCATTCTGGAATCGATAGCAATCTTTCCGGAATGTGAGTTGCGTGATAAATCTACCCTAAAATTCCTACCTACATGTAATTGTACGGGTGTCGGTGCGGAGTATGTATATCAATGTAGGGTTTTATGCGAAAAGTTAAGGTTGTTAGTAAACTAATTATTTCTGTAGCATAACTGCTTGTTATGCGCCCTTATTAGTGAATGTTGTTAAAAATTGTTAATTAAACATTTTACGAAATAGTTTTAGACAGAGGGGCAATTTTACCTAATTAAAACTAATACAGGGTTTGAAATTGGTTAATCTGAGTAAAGAGTTTTAACTCAGTAATGCTAGGTAATATTAAAGTCGGTAAATAACTTTCATGTACATTATCAACTTTTTATCTTAGTCTTTACTTACTCATATTCTACTATTTCGGTAGGTATTTGACTATTCATTTTCGGACTAAAACCACACAATAACATTCAGTCTAACTAAATTCTAGTCAAAAACCAACGAGGCCCGAGGTGAATAATGTCACGCATTGCTATTCATTCTTTTCATTGTTCTGTTGACAAAACGCGTTCTAAAAGTAGCTGTAAAGTTTACCGGGATCCCTCTTAAAAACAATTGTGATGTTCCTCGCGCCCGGCTCGTTGAGAACACCCTGTAATAAGCTGCTTGAGCCGAGCCCGGCAATTAGTACGTCACGGAGGCTCGCGTGCGCTGCAGCGCGATTTAATAACGCACGCCACCAGAATAGGACCCCGCCCGGCGATTGTCTTGCTAGTTTATTTCTTTTTTTTAATAGAAATATTGTTACCTTTGGCTATTTCATTCATCCAGTCATTGATCTTTAACTGGTAATCCGTAAAGTTTCAGTGAAATGAATACGATCTTTACATCAGATAATGTTAGTATGTATACGCGAGATTAAAGAAAATAATTAGAAGCTGTATTTACTGGAAATCATTTTATACACCGAAACAAACATAAACACTACTAATTCCCATTTTTAAATTGAAATTCACATCATGCCAAGCATTAAATAGTGCCATTTCTAAACGCACCACGCTCATTCCATTACTAACTGCCAGCGTTCCAATTCAAATTCCGAATGTCATAAATAGTTCTTATTTTAAAATTCAAACGATTACTTAATGCGCTTATGGCGGAGTGAAGCGAGTTTCGTTCGTTATTCGCGTCGCATCGCGTTATTTAATTTGCGATATGCGAAACAGTAGCAAAATAAACGCAACTTGGCGCTTGTAACTCGATTTGTCTTTGTGAAATTTCAGCAAACAAACTCCCTAATGGGGCAGTTTAAATGCTGGATAAATCGTGACATATGCAGGACAAAGTACGCTTGCTAAATAAAAGTAGTTATCATACTTTTCGAAGTAGGTTGTAACATAATCTAAATCCGTACTAATACCTATTATAAATGCGAAAGTGCGTCTGTCTGTCTGTCTGTCTTTCTGTTACCACTTCACGCTTAAACCGCTGAACCGATTTAGATGGAAGTTTGAGCCCCGAGGAAGGACATGGATAATTTTTATTCCAGAAATCATCAACCTTGGGGGTTGAAATAAATGTTGTCATTACTTAACTCTTCATTCACCCTTAAATTCATTAGTTTTAAGTATACGGTGGCAAGTACATTGCTACATATAGCTAAACAAAGGGTCACCCGGGCAATATTAACTAATTTGTCATCATGCGATATCATTATGTAATGCTATTGTCTAATAAAGTGTAAAAGGAGGTGGTTATAAAGGTAATGAATGTTTTTGTTAGTGTAATGGACGCCTAAATTTTAGAGGGCCAATTAAGTATACGCAAAATGCCTCTTTCAAGTACCTATATTATTTTAAGTTTAAGTATCCGCGAGTCTAAAACATCACACATCTAGAAACTGTAGAAAGGCGCTATTATGTAGCACAAATAGAACTCGTGACCAGAAGTACTGGCCGTTAACAAAGCTATGCATTTAAAATATTACAAGCAATCAAGCGGAATGGTTCAATAATAAATCCTGCGAGTGAGCTAGCCGAGACATGTAATTTGATGTAAAGCGATCTGCGAGGTGCAGTAACGCGATTTGCGAATAAATGACTTGGAAGTTGATCTACCGCCGCGCTCCCGTATTAGCCGCGGAAAAATCCCGCCACACTTCCAACGCTCCGTTCGTTACGCTCCAAAGATTCCAAAGTGAAATTAAACCTTCAATGTAATGGCTTTTAAAACGGATTCTCGCTGCTGTTGATGTTTACCAGCGCTTTTTGTTCGCGACCTCTGACTGCGCGATTCTCGGCCTCTAGAACGTTGCAAGCCAAATGAAAAATGGCGGCTTAGCTGTCAAAATGGTTATTGATGAGCGTGCTCAAAATTTACTTTTACCGCTGTTGGATTGGTTGATTTTCCCTAAAACATTGCCGTACACCGTAGGTTAAATGTAACGGTACACAGCGATTTTTCAAACTAGAGAAAGATTTATAGTGCTCGCTGTTTATTTAGTTTTTGGAGCGCAGGCTTGCATTACTTTTGCATTACTATAAATAACGGTACATTTGCAAAGTCCTAGTTGTTACAAGCGAGTTTAGAGATAGGAAATAAATGGTTTAAACCGTTCAATTTTCTATAAAAAATGCGAGGGAGAATCCCGGTAACATTTCTCACTGGGAACTTAAGAGTGCTCGTCGCGAGTACGTGGTTGGATAATCTAATGAAGTCGATCGTGGTTGCGTTCCTCGCAATTAGTTGGTTGCCGATGGCAGCCGACCACGCCCGAGTGGGGCCGAGCGAGGCCGTACGCTCTGCCCTTAGAGGTGAGTAGTTGAGTACCAATGCACTAACCTAGCTGCCGCATATATTGTGCAGTGCACTATTTAATTTTCAATTTCCTGCGTTTTCGTGCATTAACAGGAAAACTGAAGATTACAGCTAGATAATTGTGCTATATTAATAATGAACAATAGAGATTGGGTACTTATGAGATGTCACAGGGGCTATGCTAAAAAAACACTCGAAAAGTATTGCAAAGTGTGTGTTCAAGTACGCTTTCTTCGATCTCATTTTAGTGTCCTCAGCACTTCCAATAGGCATGATGCCTCATGTTCAAATTGATAACGTAGTGATGCTAAATGGATAGTAAACCATCAAATTATCGTAATAAAGTATAAATTATAAAATGTAATTAAAATCATAAAAAGATATGAGCCTTGAAAGTTTAGAAAAATGCATTTTAATTTATTCTCCAAGAGTAAATTTAAACCTACCAATAGAATCCTTACGTTTTTATAGAAACAAAATTGTACGACAACTTTGTACTTAAACGCAGTATTTCGCGACCGAAACAACAATATACCTGATTTTCCATATAACGATTAGTACAAAATGTCAGTTGTGACGTCATACCTGTGTGTCTATCAGTATGAAGCGTTTTGAGCTGCCGCCAGCGAGGTCAATCTTTGGGTCAAATTTTTGGGTATTTATGTTCTTTAATTGTAGTTGCTCCCATACAAACATTTGTTCCTCTCCAAAAGACAAAAACTCGTTCGAATGACATCATAAAAAAATCTTAATCATCATCCCTATTCTCTCCATTATTGTATATCGGTTATTATAAAGAGGATTGCGTTTGACCTGAGTATGTCCTAATACAAAGTTAAATGACTGAATGAATAAAGATTAGGATTAAGATGGATCGCGTTCACCCAGAAGACGCCTAATCACTCTTAATTTAAAATCAAATCGTCACCTGGGTTTTGTCAGTTGCCATTGTCAGTCAAAAAAACAAAAACGCTCTTTTCTGTGCTCAATAGTTCATGGCTTATGTTTATATAATATGTTTTTATCGCAAGAACTGCAAAAGAGATGTCGTTTATGCGGATTCAGAGCCTTTTACTTTAGCAATGTCTAAGAGACGCAAACCTCAATCAGACAATGACCCACCTATAAGAACATGCCTAATCACTCTTACCTTAAATACAATCCTTATACCATCAAACGTAGACATTTACAAAGTTAACAAGAGCCACATACAAACTCACAAAACCCGGCTACCTTTGTGCGGAATCAACTGCAACAATGCAACCCTAACTTGGAGCGTGTATACTGTGTATGTCTGAGTTCAATTGGGCTTTATCTGTATCAAGTGTCAGTGAGCTTGACGTCGGTCGGATCGGCAACAATTTCATCTTAATTCGGCCGCGTGTTCAGTGGGCTTAAAGCGCGCACCAGTCGGTTTACGGTTAGATATTTGCATCGGTTTTACAATAGCCTTACTGGCCGGTTACACAAGCGTTCGTTAACTCTATGCCGCCTTACGTTGGTTATGGGTCCTTACCAAAATTAGTCCAATGGAACACAATTTTTTATTTATATACCTCTATATTGCCTTTTTATTATTTTAATTAATTTTGCATTGTATTTGGATTTACTATTATTCATATTATTGTTTTTGTTCGTATACATGTCGATGTTTACAATTTTGATTTCATGCAATTTTTATTAAAAAAAATGACATGTACATCTTCAAAATGAAATAAATGAATCTTGTTTAATCTATGAACAGATGATAACTATTTACGCTAATTCACGATTGTTTAACACGATCACAATGACCTTATATCCAATTATCATTATTGTACTTAACTTAATAACAGTACATACTTAATTTCTGCATCAGTACATTTACCAATTACTTTAAAACGGTAAACTATTCTGCAACTAAAAATTCAACTTTCCACCCTAGTCCCGAAACGGATAGTGTCAGTTGAAATATCACCACAGATTTTGAAACTTTCCAGTTATTTGAGTGAAATGGATATTACATTACCCTCTGAACTGTCTTATTTGACTCAGACGAATACCCTGAATAAAGTTGGCATTTTTAACCAAAGTAACAACGTCTTTTTTTATTCAAACTGCTCACTGAAAAGTGCACGTACATATTTGAAATATTGAAGCACAAAGATTTTATAACATCATCTACCTACATTAAAATATATTTATTTTTCCCACATTTTTACGGTCTCGAATGCAGTTCCAGGCCACTGATGATTTTGTGCATAAGTATCATAATACAAAAAGGTAGGTTACTATAAGATAGTAAACGTAATACAATAATATATAATTAAAGTAGGTATTGATTGCTTTTAAACTACAATTTCCTATAATTACTGAAATAATGACTGGTTACTTTCCAAGTGCATTTTCCCTGTCTATAAGTAAACGGCGTAGCAATCTAATCACGTTTTAATTCATAAGTTTCATGTGATGAGTGCACCGCGTGACCGGACTACAAATGAGACAATAATAACCAGGGGCGGGACCTCAGGAAATTAGCTGTCACATTACGTATTACCGCCGCCTTCAGCGCCTCGTATCGGGAGACGTGGGGCGTTAATTAAACTGTCGCGCCACTAGAAAATTTTCGACATTCGATCGCGAAATCAACGGTTTTCGACCCGAAATCGGAATCGCTAAGGCCATCTTGGGACAGAAAATGACATGGTAGTGTGACTTTCACTGTCAGGAACCCTAGCGGGCACCTTCCGCTAGATACGGGATCGGCTACGAGAGTAGCGAAAGGGCGATTCTTGATAGTGAATATGTGTCGTGAATAGTCATGATTCACGATAGTATACATTGATGTTAATAATCATGTCTCAAACAGCCGATTTATTTCATGTAGCAACACCCACAATCTTTTTATAACAATGTTGACGGGTAGGCGAGTAATCAGAGTTCCTAACGGCAAATCTGCACTGAACTGTTCGTACAATAGCGTACGAACAGTTAAGTGCAGATTTGTAGTGTTAGATTTGGAGGAGAACCACGGTGAGCTCTTTCCATAATCACTTTCAATGCATCCTATGACATTATAACGATTTAGTTCATTTACACGTGTGTTCATGTGCTTACACAGCTCGGACGATGATTGTTCATGATGTGATGTATTTATGTGCGTCCACAGGTCTTATTCCATTTGGGAGGCGTGACGGTATATTATGTATATGAATAAGGTTTTCCTACATGTCACGTACATGCCATAACACAGGTCTTAGTCGTGGAGTTCTTTAGTGTGAGAGGATTAGAAAGAACGAAAGAAAGAAAGAAGACATTTATTCACTACGCAAAAGACACACAGAGACAAAGGGAGTACAAATACAATACAATTTACACATAATGTGTGCGTCTTCGCGGCAGTGAATCGGTCGCTGTTTCAGCATTATGCCGAGGTGTCAGACAGACACCTACAGCGCTGATTTTCAGACAGCACTGTACGTGACCCACGGAACGCAACACAACATACCGCCGATACAAACGTATACCTACACATAATAAATAAATAATTAATATACTAGTAAAATAAGTAACACAAGCACAATGGGATGTGAAAAACGCGAAACGGTTGGGATGTTTAATAAAACAAAATGGATAAAAATTAAATAAAGTGGATTAGCAACAAGTGTAACAACAGGGTCTCAGGTTCGGTAGTCTCAGCCTCAGGCCATGACGTCATCAATCAAGGGTGCACCCGGGTAATTATAACTGGAACAATATAGTGACCGAAGATGACGATGCAACGGGGCCACGCCGTTTCGTCGCCTAAATATTATTATTTGTTGTTTTTAGTTTCGTGACGCATTGGTTTTTACTGTAATGTCACGTAAATGTATTTGTCAATAAATAAATAAATAAATAGTGTGTGAATTGGTACAGTATCAGTTGTGTGGTAAGGGAAGTCTGTAAGGGGAGGTGGAGGACATTATCGGGGACGAAGGTCCCCGCATCTCAGATGGAGCTGGTACGCATAAGGCGGCAGGCAGCTCATATGTCAGATATATAAAGGATTCCGGAAGCTATATGTGTAGGTTCATAGTTGCATAATATATGCTAATACAGATACCTCAGCTAGAGTGCTATAGGTACTCATTCGCGGCCATGAGAGTGACCAGAAGTGGCTTCGCGACAATATGTTAAAGTGACATGTCGTTAAAATTATGATGATGATGATGAAACGTATTTACCAAAGTTATAGAGCGTAATTCATCCAAATTATGTCTTCCATCAAAAAACAAAAAACTTGCAGAGAATTTTATTTCACGGTGTCTCTTTAATAACACGTCTGTTTCGCCCGAGACTCTGCAACTTAGTTATTACTGCAAATGAAAACATTGTCTGCGAAATTAAAACGTTGCAGTTTCTTGAATTTTACGAATGCGTAATGTAATTTTTTGCTCTCGGTCGAATCTGAAATAGTGTTGCGGAACGTTTTGGTAATTAAAAGTAAATTGCAAAAAGTATAACAGTATTACCGGCGGTGAATGAAGTTTACGAGAGCTAATTATGAGTAATGAGTTGTTTCGCGAGCCGGTGAACACTTCAATATTCCCTCTGCCTTCGCTGTTAATTTTTCTTCGTTTGCGTTTTTCTTCAAACAAAACTTGAATTACGTTTCTTTTATTTAACTTCTCGTTGGCTCGGCGTCGAGTGTTCGCGAAAGCGTTCCATTTTCGAAAATAAGGTTGGATACTTCGAAAAAAGAATGGCCGTTGTAAAGTTCGTTACGTGCGGATGTCGCACATAGCGGCGCAATTAGGACAAAGAGTGCAAGTGACCGCCCCGGAGCGCAATCGAGTCCACTTCATTGGTTTGGTGCTGAGTGTTTAAACTTGGTGTTCGTTCCTTTTTTGAAATCGGGGAATCGGAATGCGATCATGCTTTTGAAATAGGTTATGGGTTAGTCGCTAAATGCCGTTGTATTGGTGTATGTACATAAAGAGGTTCAGTCAGGGGTATTAATATTACGTACCTAACTAAATAAGGACATAAAATATCTGTATGGTCAATGTCAGAAAGGCGTGTACAGATATTTATGTCCTTATTTGTTACTTATATTCATACCCTTGGCTGTACAAGTCAGTGGAAAACTGCGATTGACATTCACGCTCAGAAACGATCCGCATAAACATCAAAAATAATGTATGATCATTATGATCAATTTGACACGTGTTGAAATTTACATCAAGATTAATTTCACGACTGCGAATAAAATTAATTATTACGATCAGACCCCGTATCGTGGTCGGCCTTATCACACGATAAGTGGCAGGATAGAGCGGCCGTCACTGGCTGACACCGTTCGATAGAACGAAACGACGCTCCTATCTTGTCACTTATCGCGCGATAAGGCCGACCATGATACGGGGTCAGAAATGAAACGACCGAGAACAGGCGAATTGTATCTTCCAAAAGTAGAAATATCGTGAGAAACGTTTCATTTACGCGCATTTAAATTTTATTCCCTATTTCATTTGTTTTTCTTCAATTTGTCAAATCCTTTAAATTCTTCAATCAATTGGACTCCATAAAAGATTATTTTGACACATTGAACTATTAACGACCCTTACCGATCTTCAAGCTCCAATTTCTATTAAAACGAAGTAACTCTATTTATTTTATTAAAGTGAACTAAATTAGTGCTCGTAATCAGATTCCGAAGTTAAGTGCTTCTAGTTCATTTGAGAATGTGTTGATTACAGTCGCTAATAGTACTCAATACGCAAGATATCTGATATCTTAGAGATAGATAGATCCTTTTATCGGACAAGTCACTTTACTCTAACAAATTATTAAATAAATAGATAACCAATTAGAATTATTTTAAATATGATTTGAATATTGACTTGTTTGTAGGTATCTATTACTTATTTTCGTTTGCTAGTATTAAGATATGACATCATTTTATATAATTAGTTGATAGGTACTCCTTGGGTAGGTAGGTTTTTCATGATTGCTTTGTGGCATTATCATGATTGGTACCTACCTGCACTCAGGTACAACATTTGATTGTTAATTATTTTTTCTATACTTGATGATATTTCAACGTTTATTAATATTTTTACATTATTTTAAATGCAGCTGTATATTTTGTATTTATTGTTTATTATTATGAATTATTGAATTATTATTATTGTATTTATAACGATCAAAATACGACGAGTAATATAAGCAAATGTAGACGACTGTAATAAGCTTTTTTTGGAAAGAAATGACTGACTGTTGAGTTTGTTTCGGCGTTTCTTCTAAACTGTTGTCTTCTTTTACAGAAACGCTGGTAGAATGTTGAGTTTTAAAAGTGCCATTGCCCATTACGGCTTACTTGCAGGATAAAAATTCATTTATTTCATTTATTCCGGACATATATATCCAAAGACTGCCTTAAATGCTGTTGTATTCTTGCAGGTTAGCTAATAAGATGGCCCACGTGTTTTCAAGTTTATTAGGAGAATACACAATACTCACCCATCTAAACGTATGACCTCCAATTACTCGCATTTGCTTCTCACTCACGGGTCAAATTGTGTTGTGGAGCTGAGTGCGAGCTGAGAGTCGCGTAGAAAACGTTTTGTGAGACAGACTGGTGATTAGAGCCGGCTAATCAGCGATGCTAACGCGTCGCCAGCCCCACGGTAACACGTCTGTCAATTAACGAGTCCATGCCACACCTGGGCTCTATTCGAATAAATGTGTTGGATTGGAATCGGTTTGACATTTGCCACGCGCTCGTTGTATAGCTGTAACGGACACATTATATCTAAACACGTCTCTTTCATCCAAGAACGGTGAGAAAGGTGTGACAGACACATTTATACAGGAACTCATTCACACTTAAAGAAGGAAGGCAAAAAATATGCCTAGTGGCGAAAATCTCATTCAGATATCTTAAAGAATTACGAAGCTACAAACCGTCCGTACGTGACGTCACGATCTGCGAGCGTCATAGTAAATGACAATCGTGCATTTTGCGGAAAAGGGACAGAATATACCCCCTCTTAATGCTTTGGGCTTTGGGCTTTTGGGTGGGTTTTGGTTTTTGATTTTGTAACTTTGTGATTATTTAATCCCCTGCTTTACTTTTTTCTCCATTTGACAATATTTTTAATCCCTTTTCAGGAAAATCCAAAATGATTGGTTATTTTATTTGGTCGTGTAATTCTGTTTCACGGGCTACAGTCAAAACGGCTTGATGTATTTTAGCGTGTGAGGTATCTTTAGAGGCATGGAAATGATATTGGCTTTAAAATTTGTTGAAAAAAAAAATACTTTGCGCATTAGCTTACATCCAGCACAGCCACAAAGTGAAAATTATTTTGTTTATATTTATTTATTTAAATCTATTTCAACGATCTTCAATAATAGGAAAACGAAATGTATCTACAAAAAAAAACCGGCGTATTTGCAAGAGCGCATCCATAAAACGCCCTTCTTAAGCAGTCAATATAAAAATAATTATTTTATCCGTTTAAATGCTAGTAGTTTTATTTCCACTGGTTGTTGGAACTAGTGGCAACGGAACACGGTCTAGCGACACGGCCATCTGGCGGTGGCAGCGGGAAACTTGGTGCACTGGATCGTGTACAAAGTTCTTCCGGGCACACATATATACATATATACGTCCTATTGGTACAGTTAGCATTATATTTAGTAGCAGACAAAGTAGACAAATATTTCGGTAAACGTCTTACTCACTGTAATGATAAGGGTAATGATTTAAACTTTCACGATTCTCACACATTATACATTGTATTTACTAAACGGGACTAGGCCGAGACGGAGATGGCGGGACGACCTGGACGCATTTTGTAACGATTGGCCAGAGATTGCTCAAATCCCGGACGAGTGGACGTCGAAAAAAAAACGGGACTGAATTGTAAATACGTTAATTATTTCGAAGTCACGTTGCTGAATGTACAGCGAAAGATAGGTGCTGTCAAATATGTACTTTGGTGGGCAGATCAATGTATCTAGGCTAAGTTTAGTCGTAATAAACCGTTTGACTCATAAAGACGTGTTCTTCCTTCGAACCTGACCCCACCTATCTCCACATGGCGACCCTGCCAGAATTTTACTTTCTATAGGATCTTCAGTTCAATACATGAGTTTTGATTGGTGAAGTGTTATCTACAATCACTCCAGAAGGTATTATGCTTATAATGAACACATTCACTGCCAGGAAACGCTAGCCTCGTAGCCGATCCCTTGGTTCGCCCTCAGTGGCCGAAAGCTGCTACGGCGTAGGCGCCTGCTAAGCCAGTTCATGATTTAGATTTAGATTTAAATTTATTTATTTCACAATATACAGTTACAATATAAATTAAAGCTAGCTTAATCTATATGAATTTATATTATGATCGTCAAAGAGAATATGAATTAGTAATAAAGTGTCAAGTTACTCGTACATTTGGTCCAAATTATAGTCACAATTAATGAATAGGCAAAGTAAACAAATGACTAAGATTATCTCATGAAGATCGTCAGATAACAGACTATAGCTTAACCTAAACGAAAAATTAAGAAAATACAAATAACGATATAATTTACAATTTCAAAAACAGTGATATTATTAATGTTTAATGTCCATAAATTCCTTTACTGAATATAATGAATTTTTCAATAAGAAGTTTCTCAGTTGGCGTTCGAATGTTTCGTCAGATGACTCTGTTCGTAATTCGGCGGGTGTCGCTCGTAATAGGTTAGGCCTATCACTCGAGAATTCCTACACGAAAGTGCCACGCGACACGGGACCGTTCTGAGTCTCCATGTTGCTTGCCCGTGACCTCAACACGCTTGAACATTGGCAAATTCTTTCTCACGAACATCAATACCTCATACATGTACAGTGAGTAGTGCGTCATGAGGCCGTTACTTTCAAAAAGTTTCTTACACGGATGTCTGTGCTCTACAACATGGCAGGAAAAGTGTTCAATTTAATGCGAAAATGCTTAACCCATTCAGGGCCAAGAATCGCTACGCGCTACGCTCGTAGCCGATCCCGTGGTTTTCCTTGTATGTAGCGGAAAGCGACTACGGTGGTCTGACGCATATGTGTCGTCGTTGGCCCTGAATGTGTTAACCTGGCATATGTGTTGAGAGTGAGGGACGCGTTCGTCTCTAGCTCAACGAATCCTCAAATTAATAAAGGATCATCAACATGCTTGTCATTCTTCTGGAGGCGCAAACGTCCATATGCTACGGTCTTACCATCAGGCAGGCCGTAAGCTTGTTTGTCGTCATATAAAAAAACCTAATTGATCGTTATGAAATCAACCATCAACATAAATATTTAAAGAAAAGGCTTAACTTTTCCATCATCATTATTTCTCTCCCACCTCGAAAAAAGCTATGAAATAATAAGCTATTATACGAACGATATTTTGTAGATTTATGTATTTGTATAGTGGTTCTCGAAAACGGTTCTAACGATTTCTATCAGAGGGGTAACCACGTAACTTTTAGAATGCGCGTTAGGGCAATTCAACTATCATTCTTCCATATAAAAATGGACATTTACATTTACTTGACGCGCGTACAATACGTTGCGTATTCGACCGGCAGATTCTCAATAGGGGTGTAGACCCGTATTATTATTCTAAAAGAAAGAAGGCAAAAAATATGGCTTATGATGAAAATCTCATTCGAATCTCTCAAAAAATTACGATGCTACAACAGTTATAATATTGCTCGCTAAAGCTCGGGGATCGTGACGTCAAAATCCGAGCGTCATAGTAAATGACAATGGTTTCATATGAAGGTGCGTTTTGCGGAAAAAGTACAGAATATACCCTTGAAACTTTTGCTACCAGGAACCCGCCTAGCGGGTGCCTACGCCGTAGTCGCTTTCCGCTACATAGCGCGTAGCGGTTCTTGGCAGCGAAAGTGTTAGGAGGGGCAACTTTGGACACATAACTTTGTGATTATTTAATCCCCTGCTTTACTTTTTCTCCATTTATTAGTATTTTAAATCCTTTTTCGAATAAATTCATCATTATTCGTTATTTTATTTGGTGCACCCTAATATTTATTATTAGATCTTTTTTTTCGGAGAAATTCAACACGACAACAGTAAAACTTGATCTCAGTTTAACATAGACGATAAATCGACTCACCATGACTATGATGCTCTGGGAAAGCGCCGTCACACCGTCCTGCAAAGAAACGCGCCATTAATAAAGACAACCACACAACAATTAATCCCGCAACTTGGTTATCGCGATCATAAATATTAATTAGATCTCGCAGTCGTTGCGCGCGTCATTAAGACTGACGGATTGACAGCTCATTAGTCAAAACAAAGCACTAACATTGACACGGTAACGGGAAATCGTCTGGTTGTTCTGAGCATATACAATAGGGGTAATAGGTATGTGTGTTCGAACCTGCAGTTTCTGGAGAGGAACAAATGCTTGTATGGGACCAACTACAATTAAAGAACATAAATACCCAAAAATTCCAGACAAAGATTGATCTCGCGGTAGCGCAAAACATTCTAATTGACATACAAGTATCACGTCACAATACGCTATTTGTACTTATCGTTGAATGGAAAATCAAGACGGTCCCGAAATACTGTTTTCTTAATCTGTTTTACGTAATCGTTATACAAGTTTGTTTCTATAAAAGCGTAAAGGGTCTATTGGTACCTTTAAAATTACGCTGAGACACTAAAAAAATGAATATTTTTTAAAACTTTCACGGTACATCTTTTTATGATTTTAATTATATTTTTGTATTTATACTTTACTAGCTTCCGCACGCGACTTCGTCTGCGTGGACCCGGTATAAAAACTATCTTATATTTTAATCCAAGCCATAAACTATCTTCGTGTAAAATTTCAGGCAAATCGGTTGAGCCGTTTAAGCGTGATGGAGTAACAAACATCCAAACATCTAAATATCCAAACATCCAAACTTTCGCATTTATAATATTAGTAGGATTACAATCATTTGATTTCCATTTTTGAAATCCATGTAAAGTTACACCCTTCCTTTCTCGTATAAACAATTACCCCGTAAGCTAATTAAGCAAGATTTGACAAGGAACTTCCCTTACGTACATAACGATGTTACACGCTCAAAAGCAAAGTTATTCTTCCGAGCTTCTTATTAATTAATTGACGCCCAAGTAAGACTGCTCCGAATTTCGTATTCATTTGGTTTTCTAAGTTTTCGCCAAGCGGTTTCTTACTGTGTTTAATGAGTACGGGAAGTGTCGTTGGATATGAGGAATTGGTTTATTTAAGTATGTATTTTTCTATATTAGTAAGCATGTCGTCGTCTAGTACAGTCAGCCAAGAAAGTGGTCTACCACTTTTCGACTCTATTGCATGCAAAATAAGGTCCAAAAGTGGTAGACTTTCTTTGCTGATGGTACCAAAGGTATAAAAAAAAACAAATACTGAATCGTAAAAATAATTATAATACATCACGGGAATCGGTAGAGAAATGCGTGTACAGTCGACAACACAGCTAACTGACCATACCGTGAAAACCTAGAACCTTATTACAATGCACTTAAGGTCAGATTAGATTTCCGATGGTCAGTTAGCTGCGTTGTCGACTGTACAAGCTTGCTTAACCCTCTGCAACTGTGGTGAAAATTTTAGGAAGATTGGACTGACGTGAAGTCTGTCAGACCTCGTTTTTTGGACTCGATCGATTTGTGAAAAATTGATATTGGTGGATGCTGAGAGAGATTTATTGATTTTAAGGAGAATCAATAGCTGTAAAACTTATTACTAACATGAATATTTACACAAAATCTAATTACAGGATCTCACAGATAACGCTAGAATATGATAAGTTTATTGATGTGGGATAAATACAATCTAAGCACAGATACCTAGCGGTCCTGCATCATGTTAGTTGGTAGTAGTGGTCGCGAGTTCGAATCCCGTTAAGAGGCTGACAAGACCTAATTTGGTGAAATTGATGTTATTTAAGCAGTTTTTTAAGAAAAACTATTTGTTCTAGCACATCAAATAAAATATATGTTAATATTTACCATATTTCCAAGACCATGGACGGGCTCGATACATAATTTGACGAAATCGGCTCGATAGAAAATAATTGCAAAGATTGGTCTTAAAATCACATTAAACGGTTCTATGCCTTTATTTTTTTGACGTATGGGTCTGCAATTAAAAACATGAAGTCAACATATTCATACCTAAACCGCTGGCGAGTCATATTTCACAAATAATCCACCCTTTTTTTATTTCAATATTTATGTACTAATCTTCAAAAACCGGGCCGCCCAGTAACACCCGCTCTCGTGTAGTCCGATACAAACAGGCAGTGTGCGCGCTATCCAAAATCCTCAAGGGCATTTTGGTGTTGACAGCGTCTTAAGAGCATATATTTGTGTTTTATGCAGAAATAAAATATGGATGATTGCGAAAAGTTGTTTCGTTGACGTGGACGTTTTCTATGTATATAAGTATCTAAAATCCTCGGAAAAAAACAAGTTTCAACTTATTTTTGCAATATTAAAGGTGTTTCAATAATTCGTGCACGAAAATTAAGAAAACAAATCATGTGAAAATGAACCTTTTTTCACATGTAATTAACGTGTAATAAGGCATATCATTCATAAATTAAACAGAGAAAGTTACTTTTTATACAAACTGAATGCTTAATTGTCGTTACAAAACTGACACCGAGTTAATTTATATTTAACAATTCACGGTAATTGGGTGCACGAATTATTGAAAATGCCCTTAAACCGCTGTTTGACCACAATTTTTTGACGTCACCAGTTTCTATTTCCCCACAGATATCATACTAAAAGAGCGTTTTTGGCGGTACCTTCACTAAAAGTTGCTGATAGTCAAATACCATAATATGCACGAAAGTATACTAATACTTACTGCATTTAAGATTGCAGGGTTTTAATCTTTTGTTCCATAATATTCTATTTCCGTGACCCGTGCGATTGACGAGACTTATCAAAGATGGCCCTGATTGCACGTCAAGTGCAATTGTATAGATATAGATTACAAAACTGTCACGAACATGTATTGGGATTGTGGCTAGGCTAACCTGATGACTTGAGGGACAATAAGACAAGTATTTCGTATTACTATTAAATATCGATGTGTTCCGCTTTAAGGCGCATTACATGTCACGTGGTCAGGCGAAAAAAAATAGTACCAAATGCTTGGATTTAATCATTTTTTCAATATTATGAAACTTTAAGGATGTTTTCAACTTCAACTTCACTACTGCTTCTAAACTATGTGTGTATTTGACAGTTCTTTCGGGAAAATAAGCAAACTCCGCTCATATAAAACAGTTTTGTTGAAGAACCGTTTTTAAATCGATTTTCGCATGAGTCCGTGCGGGGGCGAAGAGTACAGCATACCAAGCTAGCATTAGCGAGCGAGCGAGCGGAAAAAACAGTTTTTAGGTTTACATTTTCCTTAACGCGTGCGGTGTTATCGTGTCAAGACGTGTCGCTACACATTGAAATCAATTTGAGATGCGATTTGTACAAACCAGATTGACTCTTTGGATGCGTTCATTAGTGGTCAGAGCTCAGAGCACTGGGATGGAAGGCTCGAAATATAAGGGCCTTTTGCCTAAATGTTAAGAACTACTTAACTATTAAAGCCTTTCCTTTGTGTACATCTATTGAACTTATATGGGAGTACAAAGTTTTTGTGGTCTGTAAAATATCATAGAGTCGAAATATATTTAGCTAAACTCCTCTTGGTTGGAAGGTCAGATGGCATTCGCTTTCGTTAAAACAAGTGCCTATGCCAAATCTTGGCATTAGGTGTCAAAGCGGGCCCCGAGCTGCTCCTTTAAGGCACAACCGGGAATAACGCTAGGAGGACGATGATGAAAGTATAGCAAAACTTGTGATAATGCTGTCATAAAATTTGCCACTAGGTGCGATGTCCACATTAAACTAATAATTTTCGCAAGCTTTAGCATTTTGCCTTGCTTGCTGGCAAGGGCCATGTAATGTCACGATTTCATAAAAGTGCAGACCATGTTGATGCTGGCTTAATGGCTGCTTAGCGATCTCACCAATAACCCTGAACATAGTCACAAAAATTTGAAAGTCAAGCGTCCCTCGTCTCGTAGCCAACAGCAAAAACCGGCCAATTCCAACCCGTTCGTCCATTCATCTACCAAGTGGTTTTATTAAGGGGCGAATAGACGGAGCAATTTGCCGTCCGACCGCAGCCCGCGTGTGTTTATTAGAGACAAAGCAACCCCGCCCGATTTGCATAACGGTCCGTGACGTAATTAGAACCATCTCGGACGGGGCCTTTGTGACGTCTCGGTCACAACGCCTTCTATTTAGTGCGGGAATCTAAATAATCGGAATAGGGGTGTAGACTCAACATTTATTAAAACTTCAAAAAAAAGAAGGCAAAAAATATGCCTAATGACGAAGATCCCATTCATATATCTCAAAAAATTACGAAGGTACAACCGTTTTAATGTTACTTGTTACAGAGAGAAAACGCTTGACGTCACGATCCTTGAGCGTTTTGCGGAAAAGGGACAGACCATACCCCCTCTTAAAACTTTGGACACTTATAACTTTCTGATTATTTAACCCCTTGCGCTGCTTTCTTCTCCATTTGACTACATTCTTAATCCTTTTTCAAGAAAATACATTATTATTGATTATTTTATTTAGTGGCTACTCCCTTAAGCGTAAATTAACTTTATACGTTCGCTCGGAAATTGTATTTTACCCTTTCACGTCTGTCGCGGGCAGGCCTGGCTGTAAAAACTCTGTAATGTGGCGCTGAAACAATTATATGTTGTAGCATTTGTGGTGGCTGTTTTAAACGGTCAGGTATAGAGGAGCCTGTATTTTTTATTGTACTAGTTTTTTACGTAGCTAGTTTGCTAGCGTTGAACAATGTTTCTCAATTTGCTTATTTCTTACATTACCTACACGATACTTTTATTCAATACTAGCGACCCGCCCCGGCTTCGCACAGGTACTATATTAGACATATAAACCTTCCTCTTGAATCACAGTATCTATTAAAAAAACCGCATCAAAATCCGTTGCGTAGTTTTAAAGATCTAATCATACATAGGGACAGACAGCGGGAAGCGACTTTGTTTTATACTATGTAGTGATGTAGTGATACACAAAAAATATAAACAGTAATAACTTAAACTAGACGCAGAAACCGTTACTTAATTAAATAAATTAACTTGAAAATTACTTATTTTCCAAGTCGCTATTTTTATCATTTAGAAATAAAACGTTTCCTTTATTTTAACGGTTACATGTGAGCCTAATTTTATCCAAATGTGTTAAGCCGTTTTTGCGTGATTGAGCAGAAAACACCCAAAGTTCCACTATATTTATTATTATCTGCTCAGGTATTTAAATTAGCATGATTCATAAGAAAAATACCTGAAATAAAACTCCAAATCACTCTTTCAGATGTCTTTAAAATCTGAGATATTTTATCAAATAAAAACACACAGTAAAAGCCACAGTACGCGGCACGGAGTCTCATTACTTCATTTACGAGCCAAGCTAACGACGCCGCCAATATTCTTATTTACTGCAAATTGGCGGCTCGCCTACTGGTCCTAATACGGTGTGGTTCATTAGTTGGGTAAGTGGTTCTAATCATAATAAAATAATGACGCGGGAGTTAAATCAAAGGTAATTCTGCCCTTTGTAACGTTTAACTGGCACTGGCAGGCATTTATTACGTTACGTTAATAAAAGCTTGATGTTTTACCACGATTATTAACCCCCTACGCAAAAAGGGGGGTGTTATAAATTAAATACTCGATTTAAAAAGGAGGAATCAATTCGTCGGTAGCTTTTATTTCTAACCCCCGACGCAATGAGGGGGTTATAAGTTTAACGTGTTTGTCTGTGTACCTGTGTATCTGTGGTATCGTAGCTGCCAAAAGGATGGACCGATTTGAATGCGGTTTTTTTTGTGTTATAGATAATTTTATCCCAATTATTCTTAGCCATGTTTCATGAAAATCTGTTCAGCCGTTTTTGAGATATTGGACTTGGAAATGTTAATGTCGGGGGTTTTTCAACTTTTCTAAGTTGTAGTTATTTATGTACCTATGCTCTCCGATTACACGAAGGCGTCCTACCGTGTTGGTTTTTTTTGTTTGAAAGGGCATCCTCCCCAGGTGGACTCATGGTCATCAGGTCAGGATCCGATAATGGAATCCTGGAGAGATCAAGGGAACTCTTCAAATTTTATAGGCGCACTTGAAGCGGTTTCAGTATTTTAAACTTCAATACCGTAAAATGCTTAAATGGGGTGAGTGGGGTTCGCGGGGAGAGTTGGGTTATGAATGGGGAGAGAAGGGGTGAAAGGGAGGTGAGATGGGATTTTAAGGCTACTACTACAAAAATAATGTATTCCAATTTAGAATGGAGCTATAGTAATACTCATAATAATAAAAAACGATCCACCAATCTTCCAAAATCACCTTTGTATGAAATCCCATCTCACCCCAATTACGAGGGACTATGGGGTGAGGTGGGATTTCCTGTTTATCGTCAAAGTTATGAAATGAAACTACCCAAAATAAAATAAAAACTAAAATACAAACGTCCAGATTGCGTTTGAATGTCAGTTTTGCCCCTACGAACCCCATTTTACGGTATTGTAATTAACCATGTTATGATAATGGCTGATCCAATTCAATAAAATAGGATAATGTACTATGTAATAACTGTCTCAGATAATGTTTGAACGTCCTTAATGCATAATTGAACTCGATTCCTCCATTGATACAATAGATAAAAATAACCACTTAAGACGCTGTCAACACCAAAATGCCCTTGAGGATTTTGGATAGCGCGCACACTGTCTATTTGTATCGTAGTAAACGAGAGCGAGTGTTACTGGGCGGGCCGGTGTTTGAAGATAATATTACATAAATATTGAAATAAAAAAAGGGTGGATTATTTGTGAAATAATATGACTCGTTAGCGATTTCGGTATGAATATGTTGACTTCATGTTTTTAATTGCAGACCCATACGTCAAAAAAATAACTACATAGAACCGTTTAATGTGCTTTTAAGACCAATCTTTGCAATTCTTTTCTATCGAGCCGATTTCGTCCAATTATTTATCGAGCCCGTCCACGGTCTTTGAAATATGGTGAATATTAACATATATTTTATTTGATTTGCAAATAGCTTTACTTAAAAAACTGCTTAAATAACGTAAATTTCACCAAATTATAAGGTCTTGTCAGCCCTCTTCCCAGCATTGTCATGTTTAGTGTTCGGTCTCTGCCCGGCAGAGCACCGGCCAAGTTGTTTATTAGCCAGCGGGTAGTGAACGGGCCAGGTTGTTAGCAAATTGCGCGAAATCGCCAGGTCGTGCCGTGACTTCCGACTGAAACTGGGGTACGGCCATTCACGGGGGTAATTTTTCACGGAAAATGCACGGATGATTCACGGTAACAAGTCGATATAAATCTGGTGGTTTGATAAAGTATTTGATTAAGTACGTCATTATAGATCAATCGATGATAGTCATTGTGAGTATCTAATATAAGCGTATGCCCGCGACTTCGTTCGCTTGAATTCCAAATTACATCCCCGATTTCTTCCCCTTAACCCACTCGCTAATTCAAATTTGTCACCGTTGCCCCCCACCTGCCACCGATACGAAGTCCGAAAACAATAGACTTAAGATTTGCGTGGCGTGGGGGTGCCCCCTCGCATTTTTTTCTGTGGCTGGGAAAGGGTTAATACCCTTGAGAACCAACGAGTTCATATATTTATGATTTTAATTTGAATAATGTTTGTGATAAATTAAAAGTTATAAGATCACAACGACGTAAAAACATAAACCAGCTAGAATTACCTACCTCAACACTAGCAATGTTCAGAAACGGTCCATACTACCGATGTATACAAGTAGCCAACAAAATACCTGAAGAAATAAAAAAGGAAACCAAAGACGAAGTATTTAAACAAAAACTTAAAGAATTACTAATTAAAAAATGTTATTATTCAATTGATGAGTTCTTTGACGATACATCCTTGAATAAATAATAAATGAAACCAATAAATTAATTGTAATACAATAAATTATTAAATAATGTAAATTGATAAAATTGATAAATTCAGAATTAATGTAAATTCATAAAATTGTAATGTAAAAATGTAATTAATTAATTAATGTCAATAGAAAATTTTAATGTAAAAATGTAATTACTTAAATGAATGTAAATTGATAAAATTGTAATAATAATGCAATTATCTCATTAATGTAAATTGATTGATTAATGAATTGTGTTTTAAATTGATAAAATGTAATTAGATTATGTTGCATGATAACTTTAGTTTTAAGTAAATTGCCCAATACCCTAACAGGGTTCATGTGCACTTCAACTGTAAAGTTATAATAAGATCCTATGTAACACATGATTACTGCAATAAATGAATTATGAATTATGAATTATGATACCTAATACACTCAAAGAGTCACAACGAGTACTTACGAGTACGCCCAACATATTCTTTAACTTCATGTCAACCAAATCTCAGCGTTACTCTAGCACCTTTTGTTCCCTACTATCTCAGTTCATTATCGGGTTCCCTACCTGTGTCTGCGAATAAATGATAACTTCAAACTCGAGCACTTTTTGAATGTCGAACACTTTCGATCGCCAGCTATCGACGGTCGAATATCGAGGAAGTCGTTACCTCGCGTCCTTTGTCGCGAAACGCTGCGTTCGATTCTCGCTTTAAATCAGTGTTTGCCATGAAGGTATACACGCGATTGTTACCTACATCGCCGGTGCAACGGTTCTCTTTGAATTGTGAAATATAAGGTTTGTATTCGATATTTTCTGAGAGGTTCATTTATACGGAACGCTATTCCGTTTCTGTTGTTGTCGACTTGGCCTGTTTTTGAACTGT
The DNA here is from genome assembly GCA_947578815.1 of Epinotia ramella. Lineage (NCBI taxonomy): Eukaryota > Metazoa > Arthropoda > Insecta > Lepidoptera > Tortricidae > Epinotia > Epinotia ramella. The sequence goes on along the minus strand of OX388206.1, from coordinate 4,602,244 downwards.
GTCGAATATGTTGTATGTGGGGCTTGAAGCCTTAATGGTTGCATGTGTATGTGATATTATTTTTATTAAAAAGGACTTCATCGCGAGTGACCTCAAAGATATAAAATAACTTAATTATAAGCGAATAAGTGCCGTTTAGGCAAAAAATATGTGTGAAAATCAATATTTATAGTGTATGTGACTGGCGTTTTTGAAATTTTAACTTATTTCTTTAAGGCTTAAACTACATATTTAGCGTTATTTACAGTTTGGTACAGTACAATTATTAAATGAACTTAAGTGTTAAGTACCGAAATTCTATTCAGCTATCATACCGACGTATTATGTCAGGGTGCAAGACAAACAGCGAATGAAATACCTAACTAGTTAATAAATAAAAAAAATAAAAAAATTTGAACTGTTTATTTCAATAAATCTCATTTTTTTTTTGTTTCATGACTCAGCACCATCTTAACTTTTAAAGCTTATTAGCTAAGTTTAGTTTAATATATATCATAGATTTGACATTTATATTATGTTAGTTAATTAATTAATTAATTAAGATTTAAGATTTTTCTTAACACTGAGTAAGGCTTTCTTAATTACACATTTGGCTTTATGCGGTTTATCCCCTATACTGTTAATTACATTTTCTATGCTATTTGTCGGTAGACTGTTTAGGACAGCAGGCATATCAAATATAACTTTATACCTTCATGATTACACATCTCTACGTTCAAGTTTACTTAAAATTCGGAAGAGCTTATGAAGCTGAAGTCTTGCAAGTTTTCTGTTTAAATGTGAGGAGATTTCGTTTTCCTAAACACAGGTATAATTTAAAAGCGTTACCCGAGGCTGACGAGGCAAGGAACACTACAATTTTGCTACCAACTCGAAAATGTAATTTACAAATTTTGTATCCAATATTGACTGAAAACAAATTTCATTTCTGAATTTGTTTTTGGTTTAACACCGTAAAATTGTTTAAATCGAGATAATTTATTATACACAGAATACACCATTATCAAACTCAATATTTAACGGCAGTTTAAAACCAACAATATGCCCCGCCTAATTGACTCCATACAAATACGGCATATTAATATCGCGTATTATTTAATTTCGTACGTAATGGTCGGTAATGAAACGCTTCGAATTCATAAATAATTCAGTGCTAACAATAATACATCATCATCCTCCTAGCGTTATTCCCGGTAGTGCCCCTAAAGGAGCCCGGGGTCCGCTTTGACACCTAAACCCAAAATTTGGCATAGGCACTAGTTTTACGAAAGCGACTGCCATCTGACCTTCCAGCCCAGAGGGAAAACTAGAGCTTATTGGGATTTCTCACGATGTTTTCCTTCACCGAAAAGCTAACGGTAAATATTCCGTACATAAGTTCCGAAAAACTCATTGATACGAGCCAGGATTCGAACCCACGACCGCCGCTTAGCAGCCGCATGCCTGAACCACTAGGCTACCGTAGCTCCCTCTCCTGCTAACAATAATATACTGGGGATTCATTATGCACCTAAATTTTACGGTGCAGGACGTTGAAAAGCCGGACGTTTTAGTACGTCTAGCATTGTTATGTGACTGTTATTATAATACTTTTTCAATAAAGATACCTTTAGCTAAGGCTTAGGTTAGTTTGATCTAGCGTAGGTAAGCTAGCTAGATAGTTAGTCGCACTTAAAATAAAATAAAAGTACAGCGTCAAGATTATTGAAATTTGACGTATCTATACTATACTGTTGCAGTATTCTAGCCATACTATGAAAAGCTGTTAATATTGATTAAAACGTGTCTTCTACCCGAATTTTGACATTATAACTATCACACTCGTAATAACCGTAATGCTATCGTGAATCATCTGCAACGTAGCATGTACTAGTATATACTAATCAAAAGAAAATAGAGGCCACAAGTATGCTGATCGTGACTTGAAAATTATCATCATCATATCAGCCGAAAGACGTCCACTGCTGGACATAGGCCTCCCCCAAAGAGTGCCAAAGCGACCGGTCCTGGGCCACCCGCATCCAGCGGACTCCCGCAACCTTTACCAGGTCATCGGTCCACCTTGTCGGGGGCCTACCCACGCCGTGCCGCGCCGCGCCGCGGCCGCGGAGGTTGAAAATTATATTAAACAGTAATACTTATATATTTTTTCCAGCTATTAGGCACTTTTCCCACCGCCGGCGAGTAAGCGAGTAAGAATTACTATGAGAGTACTCGCTACTTGCCGGCGGTGGGACAAGTGCCATAGACTGAAACACCAGCATGAAAGAGGTTATATTCTGAAGGATGCTGGAAATCATTAGTTAGCCACTTATCAATTCGTTTAACGTCCAACAGGTAGCATTATCTTGTATTAATAAAATTAATAAGTATTATAATTTACAATGTCAATATAAAATAAATGAAATGTTGGGTCAGTATAATATATACCAAATAACAAACATTTATAATTAGCAATAAAATAGAAAAATGCAAGTGGCCCTAATTTTGTTTTGAGCAGTATATATTATATTATACGTATTTTACCAACAGTGTTAACTACATCGAGTAAGGCATAGGTATATTATGTAGTTCAATTCAATCTTCGTGTCGAGCATAATTTGAAAGTATGAGTACTCTTGAATAGTTTCCTTAACTTTTGACAATAAGAGTTCTTGAGCAATTGACACGAACCGCTCAAAAGACACTCAAGGGCCGGGTAAGGGAACGAGTACTGACCATTATGACACAGGTTGGATCCCAGTGAACGAATGCCCTTCACATTCAATATACTTTTTCAATTATTAGTCCCTTTTTGCCTGAAACACAGGGTATCCTAGCTCAGGCACGTGTTATTTGCACGTTATCCACGTTAATCCCCTAGCCTGATCCCCCAGGGGAATTAGCGGCAATTATTTTATATTCAACTAGGAAAAAATGATAATGTTCGGTTATGGCGCTTCGCCGGACGCTACCGCGTCACGCTCGCTTCGCTCGCTCGGCTCGCGCGCTGTAGGGTCGCAGTTCAACTAACAACCTAACCGTTTTTTTCCCCTGGGGGATCAGGCTAGGGGATTAACGTGGACAACAGCGTTATTTGCCTCTAATAGTAAGCTCTATGGTAAAACTGATGTACATTATGTCTTATCAATAAATTATTTGTATTTGTATATTGAGTGTAAAAGAAAGCCAATTTAAGCAAATGCCTAGGATTAGTATCTCTCTTCTTTTCTTCGTCGTTCCCTCACTGCTGAGGATCGTGACTGCGTAGAATGTCAACAGCACGCCTGCATCGGTTGCGGTCAGTCCGATGCAATGCAACGTTAACAGGTAGGTAGCTGTTCGGATGTCTGGTCGAAGAGGATGATTTTATCATTCGTTTTATTTCTAGCATATGCTGCCCACTGCTGGGCAAAGGGACATCTTTCTTCAACGCGTCTCTATAATGCTAAAGTATTAGTCATACTTACACCCTTTAATAACGAAGTGGGTGGTTTTATACACTCGCTCGTATACCAGCAGGTCGATCACGTAACGCATTGTATGTACGTTATGTCAAAAAAAAAGATCCAAATGTCAAATTGTATATGGAATAGTGACAGTTAAACTGTCCTAACGCGCGCGCGTTCGAAACGTTACGTGATTACCCTTCTGCAGGGCGATCACGTAACGCATTGTACACGCGTCAGGTAGATCTAAATGTCACTTTTAGTATGGGAAAATTACAGTTGCGTTGTTCTAACGTGCGTCCGAAAGCGTCCGAAGCCTCTGGTCGCATTTCTCAACCGTTTCTCGTGAAATTTTGTGAGCACGTTCGATAATTACATAGGTTATAGAGCTTCTACTATGAATTTACTGTCAGTTTAAACGAGAATATTTTAATCATACGAGGATTTATTATCATAATGGATTGAAAGTGTTAGATCAGCCCGCTGGCGTCTTAAGACCCACCCTGAAATTATTTACCCAAATTAAGTTTACTAAGGTGTCACTTCATTTAATTGCCCAATACAATTAGTGAAAGTAATATTTTATGCCAATTCATTTCATTTGATAAGGCTTTTTCATTAACTTTAATAAATTGTTACATTTAGAAACAGCCGCACTTAATTAACATCGAAAACAAACGTATGTTAAAGAAAACAAATTGCTAAGGAGGAAATGAATGGAATAATACAAACAGACGGTACAGACGGCATAATTATTTCTACAGAAAGATAGAGATCCGAGTTGCAGAACATGGCATGCGAATCCGCAATTCATTCCCCGCTGATGCCATCACTACCGGGTGCGGTGGGGAGTCGCTAGTTTTAATGAGGCTCACAAAAATACGGACTCACGAGTGAAAGGCACGGGAGCAAGGATGATTACAACTTGAAGTGTCACTCACGACCCTTGCCTCTCGACAGCCATTACCCCCTCCCACCCCACCCCTAGCCCGCCCTGAGAACCGAACAGACGCACTTTTCTTTTGTCTCCGCACTTTAATCAAATCTATCTGAGCATTCTTCGCGCACCGTAAACAATACTAGCTGACGTCTGCCGAAACAAATGATGCCAGTGATAAATTGTCGGCCTTTCGAGAAATAAGTTTGTTCATTCGACTCTTTTGTCCGATTGATCGCAGATAATTCCAACTTCCGACAGAAATAGGATAGAAAATTGCCTTTCAGTCGTGCCGGTTAAGTAGCGTTTGGTATACGCTATTCCCGAACGAAGCCTAGCGCTTAATGTTACCCGATGTCGCCGTTTCTCGGAATCATTCATCATAGTTCTTGTACTCATACAGGAGACCTTTCAAAAGAGAGAAGATGCAGCTTCTGTCGATTCATACAATGTATTTTATAAATCACATAATTACACTAAGAAACTTCATTAACGTTTTCAATATCTTTGAAAAGTATTTATAATTAGTAAGCATATATCTATTATCTAAAAAGCGTCTGCGCTAGAATTAAGTTCACCTTCGGTTATAAATATTAAAATTAGGCCTTTGTACAAGCTTTTCTCGTTAAGATAAAGTAAGAATTTGAGGCTAAACCTTAATTTCTTTACAATTACTTTTCATAAATCAGCCGTAGCCATTTGTTTTCATAAATAATTTTCAAGACGCGCGCTTGGGAAACCAAAGAAACTCGTTAAAAGTACCAGGAGCTCATAGGCTGGGCGCGGGTTAATATTGGCTTGTGTTCGCGAAACTGCGGGCTAAGCCACACATGAGCGATGGAGCCATGTCAGCCTCAAACAACCGTAGCACTGAAAAATGCACTTTACGTAAGACGATTTCTCTATTTAATTGCGAGTCGGATTTCCCGAGTCGTTTACTTTAGTACTGAGCTTGTAAAGTTTAGATTTATGATGCGGCGACAGCGACCGAATTCGTTCTTCAGTCGGGATTGAAAATTTAATGGCAGAGAGAGCGTTTATGTAAAATTGCGGATAGTACTTGTCTTAGTTTTATGTCCGAAGTTCAACCGCGTCATTAATCTTCCAGATGTATTAAAGTCTTGGTTAGTTGCCTGCCGGATTCCTGAAACTTCTCGTACTTACAAAACTAATTCGAAGATAAACAAAGGCAACTTGGCTGTATGTAGCTTCTTTTTGCGGTATTCTGACTTATCTCAACGTGAAGCATTTAAAGATGAAAAAATGTGACGTGCAACGGAATTCTGCATTCTGTTTTGAAGTTAAAGTCGCGAATGTAGACGTCGACATTCGGAAGCAACCTCCGCCATTTTATTGCGGTCTTCTCGGTCGACTGTTCGTCGTGTGTCTGTTAGGTTTATTTTTAACCGACTTCTGAAAAAGGACGTTGAGGAGGCTGGGAAAAGGATAGCATGATCATTGGAAATCCATTCGACGGCACGGAATGCTACGTATGCCGTAGCGCGTAGCATAATTTTCCGTTTTGTAGCGGCAATCGCACGTGGAGGCATGATTCTAATGTGAGTCGTTGGCCATTTTTGCGACTACAGCTGAGCCGAAAGAAAAGGATTTGATTTTAGCAGCCAATGTTTGTTTTTTCGTGTGTTCCACCGTAGCGTTTAAGATACTGAACCAATTTTGATGAATGCGGTATAATCGGTGCGAAATTATGCTCCGCGTGACATAGGCGACATTTGTATGAATTTTTTTTTTTTTTTTGTTATTTTTCCATAGTTTTTGAACTTTACATTTCGACGAATTTTAATAATAGCTTCTAGGCTTCACAGTGGAAAGGGATGATGTAAGCGGCCAACAGAGAAACTTTAAACATGTGATAAATTTTGCAGGGTCTAAAAACATTAACATATCTAGTACTATTAGGGTGATCCGCCAGAGTTGTGTGAGGTTGCAAGGTGGTAAGCGAGGAAAAAGTCCACCAATAGTGTGGCTTGCCGCGATAGCACATCGCTTCCTATTGGTCAATCGCTAGCTCATCATCTCGCAACTTCGCACTCTGCTACAGCACAACTGACGCCGCAACACGACGTGAGACGAGAAAAATCTACCCTTCTCTTTCTAATTAATTTAACTATTTATTTATTTAATCGTACGGCGAACTGTAGAGCAGGGGAATACATAGATGATTATTATAAGTCAACATTCAGATCTCAAGACGAGAGTCTTTGACCAGTGTGTGTTGCCAGTGATGACATATATGGCACTGAAACATGGTCGCTTACTATGGGCCTCATAAGAAGGCTCAAAGTCACTCAAAGGGCTATGGAGAGGGCTATGTTGGGAGTTTGTCTGTTTGATCGCATCAGAAATGAGGCTATCCGCAGCAGAACCAAGGTAATCGATATAGCCCTGCGAATCGCTAAACTTAAGTGGCAGTGGGCGGGGTAGATAGCACGTAGAACCGATGGCCGTTGGACCAGAAGGTGCGGCGTGGGTAGGCCCCCCGCAAGGGAAACTGATGACCTGGTAAAGGTTACTGGAGTCCGCTGGATGCGGGTGGCGCAGGACCGGTCACTTTGGCACTCTTTGGGGGAGGCCTATGTCCAGCAGTGGACGTCTTTCGGCTGATATGGTGATGGTCGATACCTTACACTAGCAGTATTTCGTCTCTGTCTCGCCTGTGCAATACCATAGGCTGTTTGGATTTTTACCAGGGTCCCATAATCCTGTTAAGTAGTCCTGTCACCAATGAAGCTTCATAGGCTGTTTCATTAGGCAACGGCTATACATCAACGTCGGCAGCCGAGACGGATGGTGAGCCAGATTGCGGACCAACGTACATTATATTAACGAGTGTATTAATAATAACTTAATATGTCTGTAAATGTTTCAATCTAGCACGGCTAGCACAACAAAAGGTCTACTCATCATCCTTCCAGCGTTATTCCCGGTTGTGCCCTAAGCGAGCCCGGGTCCACTTTGACACCTAATCCCAAGATTTGGCATAGGCACTAGTTTTACGAAAGCGACTGTCATCTGACCTTCCAACCCAGAGGGAAAACTAGACCTTATTAGGATTAAACCGGTTTCCTCACGATGTTTTCCTTCAACGAAAATCTAACGGTAAATATTCCGTACTTAAGTTCCGAAAACTCATTGGTTACAACGAGCCGGGATTGGAACCCACGACCGCCGCTTGACAGCCGCACGCCTGAAGCATCAGGCTACGGTAGCTTCAAGAAACGGTACACTAACAAGGGACTTTAAAGATTTTTCAAAGAACCCTACTCTTATTCTACTTTTCTGATCATCATCATCATCATCATATCAGCCGAAAGACGTCCACTGCTGGACATAGGCCTCCCCCAAAGTGACCGGTCCTGCGCCACCCGCATCCAGCGGACTCTCGCAACCTTTACCAGGTCATCAGTCCACCTTGTCGGGGGCCTACCCACGCCACTTTTCTGATAGGAAGACTAATTTTATCATAAATCCCTCGACAAATACATTACTTATTTATATAATCTCTATTACAAAAGGCGGACTTAATGCCTTAAAGTATTTGATACCAGTCAACCGTGAGACTAAGCACATAAATTGTGGTGAGGCAACTTATCTAAAGTTACGTCGGTGTTATTGAAAGATCAAGCGCAGCCAACGAAGTTATCCGTTTTTTCTTAGGCAAATATTCTTTCGTAAGTCTGTCCGGCGGTTGTCTTCTACAATGTCGTATTTTTCAACCGCATTCTCGTGAGTTTTTGTGAGTGGGTTCCATAATTATATACAGAGGCTCTAATATGAGTTTTATCGAAACAAAACGTTACGACCGCATTCGCGTTTAGCTGTCAAATCCCATACAAATTGAGGATAAAACGCAAACGCGATCGTAAAGTTTTGTTTCGGTAAAACTTATACTTAGAGCCTCTGTTCAATTCAGTATTTCTAAACGTTAAAAAAATAACTCGTCGCAAGTTCTACATCTCACAGAGCCGCTAGTATGATATAAATATGTGTGTTCGAGTACTGATTGACCCAGATTTGAAGCCTGTGGTAACGTAAAGCGATTATTTTACTAACATGAAAAATGAAATATTTATTCTTTTCTGAAATACACATTAGCATATTTATGAAGTGTCCATCAAACCCTTAGAAACCTCATTAATATTAAAGCCTTATATTCCCCAAAAATGTCTAGCTTTTGCACCTATTTTGTTACGTTTAATGTTATTCATTATGTCAGAGATTTTTCAGATCTAGCGCATTGAACACCCAAACGAGTGTGAGAGATAGCGAGCCTTTTCTAGATTATTAACGTTTGTCATACATTACTTTCCTGTTCGGTGGACACATTTTTCTATATTCTCCCAAATGTGTTTACATTACTTCGCAATTTACCCCGCTCGTGAGGTTATTCCTCCCAAATCCAACTCATATTTTTCGAGAAACGTAACAGTTTCATGCTTTCTTAAGACATTGGAGTCTATATATATTTTTCGTAAAGAACGAAGGGAAAGAACATGACAAAGGATCAGCACAAACCGCGGCTATATTTCTCTGGAGATCTTGGATCTAAACCTCTATTAAGTTAAAGGAATCTGACCACGATTCCACGGTACAGGATTTCTTATAATTTCTTTTTGATACCGGGAATAAATCCTTATTCGGGAACTTAAATTACGTATGTCGCCGCGCGCGGCGGTATCGCGATGGTATCGGGTGGCGAATAAATCCGCCGGCCATATTGGATTCCCCGACCCAGGGAGTATTCTCTTAAGTTTCATTAAGCGATCGCTGATAGGAACAGATGCGGAATCTGTGCGGGATAAATCGGGAAGATTCCCGAACTTTAGACAATGATTTACGCGGGGATACGTAATAATGGTGTTTACGAAGCTGAGACCTTGATATTTGTCGATTGCGTGCGTTATTACAGCACGGCTATCACAAGACGGTGCGCGAGCTCTCTCGATTTTTCTCGCACTATTCGTCTCTCTTTTATTAGAAAACTTATAAAGCGGCGGTTACTGAATTAAAAAAAAAAACATTAGATGTCTGACTTGTCCAATATGTATTTTTTTAATCTAGATATTGGAATTCTCCTATAAATTCGTACTAGAAATACTAAACACACCTCTGCCTTAATCCACAAATTACGTACCCTTCCAAACCCCACATCAAAACATGTATAAATGTGCACACATGTATATCCGGCTTTACGTGCTCCAAAGTGGCATCTCCAGGAAAATCTTCTCAGCATCAGATCCCTCATTAAAGAGACCCCTTCAGCCTATCCTGGCTCCTGCCTATCGCGATCGGGCTCAGAAGGCGATCGTAAAGATCTGCGGGGCTACTAAGATAGCGGCTAAATGACGCCCGTGTGAGTTATGATCGAGTTATGTGCGAAGGTTAGTTTTACGAGGGAAAGTACGCGGAAAGGTTGGCTTTTGTCCGGTAAGTTACGATTTTGTGTCTCATATTATTTGAATGCAAAACGTGCTTATGTAACGATGATTCACAACTCATAAACAGCATCTTCAAAAGTCACAGAGATACAACAAGCGGTTATCTGAGAGGCAAACTGCAGTTAATTTACTGTTTATTCAAGAGATCGTTACACGCAGAGTTGGGCACTCAAGAATAAAATCATTATTTGAATAAGAATACGCATGAATAAAATCATGTTGATTTTATTCCCGTCAAAGTTATTCAAATAATTTCGCCGTGAATAATTCTTATGTTAGAAAATTGAATGAAGTTAATTTATTCTTATTCAAATAAATCTAATCATGATTTTTTATTTTAACTAATATACCATGAATAACATATGAATGTAGTTCGATCGGATACTCGGGGGTAAACAAGACGCATTAGGTAATTTTGGTATCGGTATGGAGGCACTAGTAGACTCTTGAATGTAGTGTAATTTATACCTATTGTATATGTCTGTGGATAGTGGAACTCCTCAATGGCTACTTGTATAGCCCTCGAGTTTGGGCTCATTTGGTTTGTTTTGACGAGTTCTATGCATTATACTTGGTGATGATGGTCTGATGATGGAGTGAGGAGGTGGATAGTGGAACTCCTCAATGGCTACTTGTATACCCCTCGAGTTTGGGCTCATTTGGTTTGTTTTGACGAGTTCTATGCATTATACTTGGTGATGATGGTCTGATGATGGAGTGAGGAGGTGGATAGTGGAACTCCTCAATGGCTACTTGTATAGCCCTCGAGTTTGGGCTCATTTGGTTTGTTTTGACGAGTTATATGCATTATACTTGGTGATGATGGTCTGATGATGGAGTGAGGAGGTGGATAGTGGAACTCCTCAATGGCTACTTGTATAGCCCTCGAGTTTGGGCTCATTTGGTTTGTTTTGACGAGTTCTATGCATTATACTTGGTGATGATGGTCTGATGATGGAGTGAGGAGGTGGATAGTGGAACTCCTCAATGGCTACTTGTATAGCCCTCGAGTTTGGGCTCATTTGGTTTGTTTTGACGAGTTCTATGCATTATACTTGGTGATGATGGTCTGATGATGGAGTGAGGAGGTGGATAGTGGAACTCCTCAATGGCTTCCTGTATAGCCCTCGAGTTTGGGCTCATTTGGTTTGTTTTGACGAGTTCTATGCATTATACTTGGTGATGATGCTATGATGATGGAGTGAAGAGGTGGATAGTGGAATTCCTCAATGGCTACTTCTATAGCCCTCGAGTTTGGGCTCATTTGGTTTGTTTTGACGAGTTCTATGCATTATACTTGGTGAGGATGGTCTGATGACAGAGTCAGAAGTAGGGCTCTGGATATCCGTGGATCACGCCGACCCGTAGCTACGTGTTCTTAACCCCGGCGGTACTAAGATCACGAATTTCACGAACACGGCCGGTACGTAGCCCGTACCTGCGTTCGCGTCTGGATTCACGTGACACGCTAAGATGCGTAGCCCGTTCGTGTGCACCGGTTAGAACGATACACCCGGGCCTCCGCCAGTTGGAGTTAAAATTAAAACAAATTAGGACTACTAATGAATTACTTATTATTACTTAGTACGGGACGAACGGGTTTTTTTTCTATTTGGATTTTTGTTTAAATTATATTTTTTGCGTCGTTTCAGTTATAATGGTTATATATAAGTAATTAATGGCGTTATTCTGTTTTCTGTATAACCAGCTATTGTGATTTTAGTCAAAGCTAGCGATGATGCAAAATTCTCTAGTTCCATTAGTTATATTTGTATTAATTATACAATTTAGAGACTGTGACGTATAGCATTACAGTACATAATTATCGTTAAATAAAGAGTAGTAAAAAAAATCTGCTATTCGTGAAATGAATTAATATAAAAGTTTACTATCTAAGGATGCAATCCTAATCTAAAGAAACAAAAGAGCAAATTTCTGCGAATCTTCGGTACGTATGATGACGGTAAACCCAGGCAAACAACACGTGCATGGACTAAAGAAGAAAACAACAAACAAAAACGTACACAGCTGCAGTTCTTATCGGTTTCGGCACGTTACAAAGTAGATAGTGACATATTTTTGCTTGACTGAAGGTAAAAAAAGATTTTCATTAAATGGATTGTGGCTATATAGAATATAGAGTGTAATTACACTTCACCTAAATATATTAATTGATGAAAGTAAAAAACAAAAGCCGCAGACTTGATGACATTTTATTTTGCATCTATATATAAATATTTTATTCAATAATTTGAGTTCTCTCAAAGTTTAAAAATTATTGAGTCATTCATTGTAATTTACCTACCAGGGTGGTATTTTTGTAGATAACTGGAGTTGCACGTGCAGAATTGCAGATAACAATGGACTCGTAATAAAGGTTTGCGAACGACGTAATTAAACAAACAATACTCATAAGTAGCTTTCGGCTTTACCTGGTATACCACCGTTTTGTTCATGTAGTTCAAAGAAGTGACCGCGTTTTGTTTATTTTCGAATCTGGAGGGGACAGTTTAGAATATTGAACTCGTAGTGATTATCCATTAGTCACCACTACACACACATGTTATTTTAGCCCCCGTTTAATTACTGTATTACCTATTTATTATATTTAATGTTGGTTTCCTTTTATTTACTACTCACTTAATATTTAAAAGTCCATGTTCTTAAAAATAAAAGAATGAAACGGAATAACGAGCTACGAATAAGAACTAACGATATATTTTTATTCGTCGCCTTTAGAGACACTGCATCTTATCTTCACTCAACGTCGCTGGCGGACCGGATCCGCGTGTACTTAAGGTACGTGAACCCGTGACACGGATCTACACGGGTACACGTGACTTAATTACACGTAGCCGAATTTCACGTGCCGAACAGGCCATAAAACCGTTGCCGTGTTACACGAAAACGGGCGCACGGCTACTTGTACACGAAACACAGACACGACCGCGATCCCTAAGTATAAATACGGATGAACCCAAACTCGAGGGGTATACAAGTAGCCATTGAGGAGTTCCTCTATCCACCTCTTGACTCCATCATCAGACCATCGTCACCAAGTGTAATGTATAGAACTCGTCAAAACAAACCAAATGAGCCCAAACTCGTGGGGTATACAAGTAGCCATTGAGGAGTTCCTCTATCCATCTCCACACTCCATCATCAGACCATCATCACCAAGTAGAATGTATAGAACTCGCCAAAACAAACCAAATGAGCCCAAAGTCGAAGGATATACAAGTAGCCATTGAGGAGTTCCACTATCCACCTCCTGACTCCATCATCAGACCATCGTCACCAAGTATAATGTATAGAACTCGACAAAACAAACCGAATGAGCCCAAACTCGTGGGGTATACAAGTAGCCATTGAGGAGTTCCTCTATCCACCTCCTCACTCCATCATCAGACCATCATCACCAAGTATAATGTATAGAACTGGCCAAAACAAACCAAATGAGCCCAAACTCGAAGGATATACAAGTAGCCATTGAGGAGTTCCACTATCCACCTCCTGACTCCATCATCAGACCATCGTCACCAAGTATAATGTATAGAACTCAACAAAACAAACCGAATGAGCCCAAACTCGATGGGTATACAAGTAGCCATTGAGGAGTTCCTCTATCCACCTCCTCACTCCATCATCAGACCATCGTCACCAACTATAATGTATAGAACTCAACAAAACAAACCGAATGAGCCCAAACTCGATGGGTATACAAGTAGCCATTGAGGAGTTCCTCTATCCACCTCCTCACTCCATCATCAGACCATCATCACCAAGTATAATGTATAGAACTGGCCAAAACAAACCAAATGAGCCCAAACTCGAAGGATATACAAGTAGCCATTGAGGAGTTCCACTATCCACCTCCTGACTCCATCATCAGACCATCGTCACCAAGTATAATGTATAGAACTCGACAAAACAAACCGAATGAGCCCAAACTCGATGGGTATACAAGTAGCCATTGAGGAGTTCCTCTATCCACCTCCTCACTCCATCATCAGACCATCGTCACCAACTATAATGTATAGAACTCGACAAAACAAACCGAATGAGCCCAAACTCGATGGGTATACAAGTAGCCATTGAGGAGTTCCTCTATCCACCTCCTCACTCCATCATCAGACCATCATCACCAAGTATAATGTATAGAACTCGCCAAAACAAACCAAATGAGCCCAAACTCGAAGGATATACAAGTAGCCATTGAGGAGTTCCACTATCCACCTGCTGACTCCATCATCAGACCATCGTCACCAAGTATAATGTATTGTATATAACTCGTCAAAACAAACCAAGTAAACCCAAACTTTTCATAAAATCCATTGTGTATAAATCAACTTACAATACCGACCATACCAACAAATTAACTTTATTTGAATAACGTTTTATTTAAATAAAATGTTAGTTAGAATAACCCCATTTGTGGAATAATTAGTCCGTATTTTATTCTTATTTAAAATAAAAGTAGCATGATTTATTCACCTTCATGTTATTCTAAATAACGGGCGCAAGAATTATTCTTATTCAAATCAATTTGAATAAGAATAAAAATTCTGTTCTTATTCTTATTCTTATTCAAATAAAAATTTGCCCAACTCTGGTTACACGTCGGTTAAACAGACAAAACACATTTAAACACGCAACAAGAATAACAGGCGAAAATAATACGAGGAGTATAAATAAAACGGGCGCTCGTAATTTCCAAGTCGATGTTTAGTGCGAATTTGAGTAAGGGCAACCCTCGAGAATGTTCAGTCTTTATGACCCCTCGTTCGCTGCCGCGCGCAAATAGCAGCGCGTAATGGCAGATTACGCGATCCACCGAGATCCGAACGAGTAAAAACCGAGTTCCAGTAGTTACCTGGAAAGTTAGAAATAAATTGCAACTAAAAACTGTTTTATAAAGATCTTATAAATTCTCCTTTCAATATGAATTCAGAATTTGGTAAATCTCACAGACCCAAAGACAATTTACACATTTGGCAAGCTAATTTGTTGGATAACTTTTAATCTTAGCATGTAAAAGTTAGCTTTCGGAATCCTAGTTCCGGTTAGTACAGGCTCGTAAACAGGGTAAACTTCTGTCTTTGAAGTTTGGGCATAATAGTCGCGTCGCGCGAATTTGTGTTCCTAAATCAACGGAGACTTCAATGGCGAGTGGCGGTGGCGCGCCGCAACTTACAGACTTGCCAGGTAACTTAAACACAACTTGTTTGGAATGTTAAATTCGATCCGTAAGTGGTTTCGTGTTATAAATTTGGGAATTACAATTGCCGATAGTTATTTAGCGGAAATAACGCGATACGGGAGAGGTAATCAAATACTTTTTCCACCACGTTTCCGCAAGGTGAAATTCAATCCTACTATACCATATTTTTTCTAGGTTGATTAGAATGATAGATCTCTTCATGATAGCATGTAACTTTGTAAGGCGGTAAGCAAAATTCATAATTTTTCCAAGGGACATATATTGCTTGTAAAAATTTAATCACGTCTAATATGCGGATTTTATATAGACTTGATCTCAAAACAGTTCATAAAAGGTCTAGATACCGTGAAAAGACTACGTAATATTTACTTATATTCTTAAGTGAACGTCATTACAATGTTGTTTCAATACGCTTGGTTTGCTAGAGGTGAGCGTTATCGATTAAGAAAAAAAATGATGAAATATTGTGTTACAAAATAAGGAATTGCAATATAAATTGGCTACACACATTGGACCTCCGTGCCGTGCCGCCATTTTGTATTTCGATGTCACCGCTTGTCAAATAACAATAATCAGCACGGCTATCACGCGATTTTTTATTTATTTAAATGTCAATATTTATATGGAAAAATTACAGTTGCACTGTCCTGACGCGTGTTCGATCCGTTACGTGATTACCCCTCAGTATTACAACAAAAAAATATTTTCGTCACACTTGCTCGAAAAGGGCTTCATAATGCGCAGACATACAGAGCTGTAATAGCCTGTGTTACGCCCACGGGCGTAATGGTTTTTTTCTTAAATTGTATCTGTCACTCATGCGGCAGTTACAAAGCAAAGAGGTTTTATATCAAATACGATGTCTGAAAACGTATTTATAAATAAATTTAAACTTAAAAAACTACTTAAACACGATTAACTGAATTATTTACAGATTTAATATGTAGTTATTTAGTGTCCATGTAAAATATTTTTAAGTGTTTTCAAATCGTGGCTGTATACCGAAGGGTCTTTGCCATACGCGCCTCACGTCAAATTCAACAAAATGGACGACTGACATGTTGCAGTTTTTATTACGATTTGTATTCATTTCATCTAAAATGTATTTGTTTCCTCGCAAATGTGATGAAAAACATTGTGTATAACACGGGCGTAAGAATATTGCAAACTCGAGTCATCAAAAGCCCTCCGCCTTCGGCGTCGGGCTTCTGATAGACTCTTGTTCGCAATATTCCACTTACGCCCCTCGTTAAACAATGTACTATAAAGGAATGAGTCAGCACTGTCGTTTTTAGCATTTACAATTACTTAGGTATATCAGAGGGGTAAGTTTAGGTACGTTTCGAAAGCGCGTTAGGACAACTTAACTGTCATTTTGCCATATAAAATTTGACATTTTAGATCTACCTAACGTACGTACAATGTGTTACGTGATCGACCTGCAGGGCACATGGTAACTTTAAGTAGTGTAGTTCAGGGTTGAAGTTTTCCGCCGCCATAGTGTCTTACAGTTCTATGTATTTATTAGTAAGCAGTCGTAAGAAACTATTTTTTTTAAATAATTGAGTTTCGAAAGTGTCCATTGAAAGTGTAAAATAAAACTAAACTCCATCGAATGGGCTCGCCAGAATAGTCTCGAAGAGTAGTAGGTAGGTAGTTGTATTTCAGTGCGAAAGAAAGTACTTAAAGACGGCAATAAAAGCTATTCTCATAAATTGAATCCATCTTTATCGAAAATATCCAGTTATTGTGTGACGTATTCGGACAATGTCCACACATCGAGGCCTTGCCTAGCTTCGATAAACTATCAATGAATATTTGATTTCGTACCGATCTTAAGTGTTTTCCCCAAAGTGTACTTACGCAATAATTTTTATTGTACTTATCAGTTTATTTATTTATTTCATAGGTACAATAATAACTCTGTTAGGGCACTGCCAAATACACTGTTTACATGTATATGTCGTAGGCATATTGTATAATCCGCCGTTTTACATAACGTCACAAAACAGCACTGTTTTATAATACGGCGGGTTGATGATCAGGCGGGTTGAATACCGCTGAATTAAAATGGATTGTCAAAGGCCTCCGTTAGGTAAGACGACGAGCGAAGCGAGCGGAGTGTAAGTGTAGGGCCTGAGTGGCTCAGAGCGGGGCGTCGAGCGTCCATATGAATTGGATTTGTTTTATATGGATGCTGCACGCCCCGCTCTGAGCGGGGCGCCCACTCAGGCCTTACACTTAGACAAAACTGCGACCTTACAGCGCGCGAAGTGAGCGAGCGGCTGTAGCAGCCGGCGAGGCGCCAGAACCGATCTTTTTTTTTTTTTATACTACGACGACGGTGTTAAACAAGCGTACGGACCGCCTGATGGTAAGCGGACACAGCAGCCTATAGACGCATGCAACTCTAAAGGAGTAACATGGACGTTGCCGACCCTTGATATATTTGAGGATTCGCTGTGTTGAGAGCTGAAGGAGCAAATTCCCTCGCTCTCAACACAACGCGTCCTCGGGAGCATGTGACAATCCCGCCCACCCGCTGCAATACAAAACGGCCCTGTTTTGTAAAACAGCTAGCTGTTATGTAATACGGCGGATTGCCGCTATATTGTAGAACGTATCGTAATGACAATCCCCCTAATATTGCTTATTGAATAATTCCGCCGAACACCAGAATCCATAGCCATTTTTGACGTTTGCATTATAACCTCTGAAACTAGGTCTTTTGGCCATGGCTTATTTACGGTTCCACATTGAGATTCATAGACAAGGTTTGATTGCATGTGAAAATTGAACATAAAGTGACTGGTTACACAAATATATCACGTTTTCTTTGCTTTAATAATTGTTAATTGTACATTTTAGTGACGAACTTTCTGTATTCGACGCCATTGTTGTTGTTGTGTCAGATAGCGCCTCGAGTGTTAAAAATCGGAACTAAAAAATCCACGGCTATTGATCCGCTGTATTACATTACCGCTAGTCGTATTGAAAATCGATTAACACCGAACACGTTACAGCGGTTTTTATTCAGCGGTATTCAATTCGCCTGATCGTCAACCAGCCGTATTACAAAACAGCGCTGTTTTGTGAAATAGCTAGCTGTCAGGTAAAACGTTGGGTCCCAGGGCATGCAGGTATCGAGGGAAACGAGAAGGCCGATGAGCTTGCACGAGCGGGGGCGAAGGGGACGCACTGCGGACCAGAGCCGTTCTGTGGCATCCCCAAAAGTCTGACCAAGCTCACTCTAAAGACCTATTGTTTCTACAAGAGTATCCAAGCCTGGAGAGCTATACCAGGACTGAAACATTCCAAGGCGCTTATTAGAGCCTTTAGTAAAAAGGCGTCTTCTGATGCCTTGGCGCTAAGCAGGAACCGTCTACGCATGTTGGTAAGGGTGCTTACAGGGCATTGTCGCCTAAATAAGCACATGCAAACGTTAGGTCTGTGTGACACAAGGAAGTGCAGACTCTGCCTTGACGCGGAAGAGACGCCTACACACATCCTAACCGATTGCCCCTGCCTCATGCGCAGCCGTAACTCCTTTCTGGGAAAACACATCATGTGCCCGGAGGAGATTAAATTTCTTGAGATCAACAGTATCCTGCAATTCTTCGAGTTTGCAGGACTTGACCAAGAATTGTAGTAAGTGGCGATCACAATAGATCAGCGATGGTCGCAGTGATATAAGGGCTCTCTAGTCCGGAAGCCACTACCAGGATAATAATAATAATAGGTAAAACGGCGGATGCTCCTAGCTGTTAAAAGCTTTACCGGCGAGATGATACGATGCAGGGCGAGGATATCCCCGAGTCCTCAGCGCTTATATGATGACCGCTGTGAAGTTTTTACTCGACAGAATTACCACAAAACCTGGTCATCCCCCGATAACTGAGCATCTGGGTCGCAGGTTTTCTCCACGAAAGAAGGTGGGTACTAGCGACTATTTGAACGAGCGAGCAAAGCGAAAGAAGTTCTCCTTTTCAGCTAAGGTAAAAATTATTTCGTATGTGTCGCATTTCTCAACCGATTCTCGTGAAATTTTCAGAGCAGGTTCTATAATTGGGTATATACAACGTGTAACAAAAATAACGCAAAACCGTTTAAGGGTTAACGGGTATCGTGTTCTGATAAGAAAAAAACTAAGAGAATTTTTTTTTTGACGCGAAGTTTTGTTTGCGTTTGTATGGAGCGTTGGCCGACTCGGGCGACCTGCTCCATACAAATGTAAAAAAACAATCGCGTCAAAATAAAAATCTCTTAGTGTTTTCTTATCAGAACACGATACTTGTTAAATATGCCCATAAACGGTTTTGCGTTATTTTTGTTACACCCTGTATACTATTTTATAGAATTTAGTTTCAGGCATTAATTGCCTGAAACTAAATTCTAAACAAACTCTAAACAAAAAAAACAGCACAGCTCACAGACTAGAGGCACTACAACTAGTAATACAAATGCCTGTTACGTCACTGCAAAATGTTCGCAGGTCCGTAAGTGTTACTCGTAAATAAAAGAGTGAACTGTTGAATGAATTAGGGCTGGCATAATCCAAAATAGAAAATAACAGAAAAGTTCGCTGGGGACCGCTGAACAACGGTAAGTTTTAACGTAAGTCATTTTTGAATGCTAAATTGCCATATGAAAATTTTGCATTAATTCGACTGCTTTTGAGTTTTATATTATACATTGAATTTATTTTAAAAATATGCAATTTAATTGGAATTAGTATGAGTGATGTTTATTACATAGGATTGAATTAATTAAACTATATATGAGTTGAAATTGATACAAAAATAAGAGTTTTTAAACGTTTCTTAACAGTCACCTATATACATTACAATATCTCCCGCATCGCTTCGCCGATGGACAAAACCGGTCTTGAACTACATGAACGCAAGGTGTGGGGTCAGCGGTGGGTCAAATATTTACGCTGGCTTGTTTGCCCGGGATCACCGATGTGGGTCACGGGGGTAAACAATGGCTTTAACCGGTTATCAGTATCCTAATAAACAGTGTGATTTGTTTCAGAAGAGTTTTGTTGTAGTTTAAGTTTGCATAATACTAGATTTTGCGTTGTGATCAAATAGGTAACGAGAAGATACGGTAGCCTAGTGGTTCAGGCATGCGGCTGTCAAGCTGCGGTCGTGGGTTCGAATCCCGGATTACCTTAAGCTTTTCGGTGAAGGGAAACATCGTAAGGAAATAGGTCTAATCCGAATAACGTCTAGTTTTCGCTCTGAGTTGGAAGTTGAGATGGCAGTCGCTTTCGTAAAACGAGTGCCTACGCAAAATCTTGGGATCAGGTTTCAAAGCGGACCTCGGGCTCCTTTGGGGCACAACCGGGAAATCTTGATGAGGATGATGATCAAATATGTAAGGTTTTTTTTCAAGTTCTTTGTGCATTTTAAATAAATGTGTAAAAATATTTATAAAAAAAACTAAAACATCTTCTTATAAATAAGAATAATTTCATGGTAAATAAATCCTTCCACTAACATCATTTGTGTATAAATGTCAGCCATCTTGACTTCTTTACCACCATTTCCAAGCGACCAAATGTTTACCCAAGCTTGTATTAACCATAATTCCGTTATTAATACCCTCGTTTACTAATAAACTATATAGATACGTAGACCAATAAATATGTATGCATTCCTGTAACCGCCATAATCAGATACAGTTGACATACACTGACTTATGACATACATATGCATGCCCTCGGAATTAGACGTGATTAGCCGCACCTGGCTTGAGTAATAGGTATACCACAACCTTATTGGACGGCATATTAGTAGAGGATAATATATTGGGTTGAATATATCTGTGGTCATTTAGGAAGTTATACCGTCTGAATCCATAGATGGTAAACATTTCTGGCGTCTATGGGAATTGAACACATTAACATGGCTCGGAATATTATTTCGTTAGGTTTTCTGACCGATTGAAAACTATAAAAGTATGCATTTTAGAATATTCTGATTACGATACGTGATCGTATGGTAAAGTGGAAATGTTCATGTGGCTTGGCGGAGTACTGAATTGGAGTAGGTTAAAAAAAATGTGTCTATTAAGTAAATTATTCTATAACTACCTAAATAAAGTAACTGATCTCCGCTCCTCACGGCGGGTATAGTTTTTACATTTAGATAACGATACCTTTGAGAATTCAAGTATACTGCAATGTCTGCAATTAGGTACGTACCTGGTACAAAAAAAAACAAATTCATTAATACTGTGTCATAACTACATAAAACATATTTTACAACGCCCCGACAGAACAAATTTTGTTAAGAACCATCACAACCGCACCCAAATCGGTTAATCCGTTTCAGAGCTACGATGGCACAGACAGGCACGCGCGCACCATAAAACACTCCACGTTTTCGTCGGGTAAAAAACAGCCCTATACCTTCGTCTTCACGTCCTCTGATGTACGGAATTGTAAGAGCATAGTCCCACAAAAGCGCCACTCGTTACCATGTACCTACATTGTCGTTAAGAATTAAAGTCGGAAACAAAAACCAGCATTACTTATCCAACATAAACAAGTTACAACCGCATTCGCCGCTTACAAGGAATTATTACGGTCTAACCGTCCATCGCAGGCGCACATATCACGGCAACTTTGGGCAGTCTCCGCTCCCGAGACCGTTAATAATAAAGTGTCAGCGGCAGCTAGAGCACTCTAGCGGTGTCAGAAAAAGTGCTACCAGGTGCTGGTTATAAATAAAACGAGTGTCCACTCGCGCAGTTTAGCCGTATTTGAATAAAGTTGGCAGAGGTTTGGAGAGGGTGCCAATGTAAAAAGGAAATAAGTATGCTGAGATTGTGTACATTATATGTCGTTTGAATGAGTTGGATAGTGTTGTACCGGATTACTTGCCGGTAACATGACCTAAAATGATCCATTGTTCGAAATTCAGGAGTTGTTGAAAGGCTATGTTCAGAAAAGTTTCAGATCGATTATCCTGGAATAAGATTAAGTTTAGACTAAATGTTTGTAAATAAATCGTGCCCCATAATTTGAAATGCCATTAAAGGATGACATTAACGTAATTTTCTTTCGGGCTTTACCGATTATTACTGGGGTCTCTAATAATCAGTTGCCTCCAGTTATATCAGTTCTGGGTCGCTATTATATTTTCTTATTCTCTAGATCTTAAACAATTATAACAGTTTCTTCGTAAATAATTCGTGTAGGTGCCTTCGTAAATGCTAATTACTTTCAAAATCGCATAACTAACATAATCAAATGCATTAGTCGGCCCTCTAACCCGATTTTAAATCATTAATAAAACAAAAGAATGCAAATCGAACCGATACCATGCCTACAGACGGACATGGCAGTCTAGACAGCGCGGCAGTTAACTTTTATGACGGGAATAAATAATTTCCAGTGACGCTCATTTTATTCTGCTGAACTAAAATAATAGTTTTTATTTCTGTTAAGTCATGGTATGGTTTAAGATGGACGTTTGTAAAATAAGAAAGATGCGACACAGCAGATACGATAAAGAGGAAAAAAGTATCAGAAACTATAGCGAAATTGATAAATGTTTTGTTTTTCCGTTCTTATGACGACGTAAGCTATATATATTACTTCAAGTATTGTACATTAAGGCAAAGTGCGGAATAAACATTTCTTTAATCATAAGTTAATATTTCTACTATAAGTTATTGAAAACTCGTATATCAAATACATTCCTAGATTTAAGACCTCGGGCATCGGAAAAGGCTCGTGTCCCATACTTTCGACCCGGAACCCGGAAGAGCGTCAGGGTGTCGTGGAAATATTCGCCCGCGGCTATCCGTCCGCCGCCATCTTTGGTAAAAACCGTTGCCAAGCGGGAAACCGCTGGAGAAAATGGTGTTCTGAATTTGAAAATAGAAAAGGAATCCGGTGGGACCAGTTCGAAAACACAGAAACCACAGAGTCTAGTGTTTTGTTCTAAAGTTTATCTGACTAACTGATATTGAATAGAATGTGTAAAATATTTTCGACCTATTTAGAATTCATTAAGTATTCATGATTTTCAGTCTATTGTTCTCGACATTCTAAATTGTTCATAAAGCGACTAAATTAGTTATCATCACTCATTAAATATTACAGCAATTTAATGAATGCAGTTTAAGTGCGGTTTGCTATACAATTCCACAGAGAATATCCAGAACTCTAGAATCTTGATTTACTGTAGTATTTTAAAGACAAACGAAGGTATTCAAAGCTAATCATATACCTGCTGATGACATCACAGACGGCTTTTGCTCTACAACATAGTATTTGTTGATGTGGTGTGAGAGGTTGGAAGCGCAATTCTAAGATATTCAGAATATTCAGATCATGAGTATTATATAAGTATACTCTTAGAAACGAAACTTCAAAGAAAAGCTTTAATACAAAATAATAAGGTGTTAAAGTATAAGGGTGGGTTGCACCAAACCGTCTCTAATCGAAAGCGGAGTTCGTGAATATCTGAAAGTATGGGAAGTTGGACAAGTTTCTATTAGAGATGGCCGACTATGGGTTTGGCCGACTAGCCGACTAGTCGGCCGCCTAGAAGGCCGAATAGTCGGCTAGGCCGATCGTGGACTTCGGCTAAGTTCGGGTGCAATCGGGAAATTTCGTTTCGCTATGCCGTCGCGCTCTCTGCATGCGTCAAAGTACCAAATGTGATAATAAATCTGTATTTGAGTAAAATATGAAACAAATGGTAAAAAATGGCAGTTTAATCGAATTTAACACATTAACACACATTTTTAACATGTCGCCCGTAGTGACATTGAATACGTGAGTTGAACCGTGTATTGGTTAGTATTAATGGCAGTTTACTTATTCTATGTCTCCTTTTTCTGTGATCCATAAAGTGCCGACTAATCGGCACATTTAGCCGACTAGTCGCCGACTACAAATGAGGCCGGATAGTCGGCTTTCCCGACTAGTCGGTACATCTCTAGTTTCATATTTAACGATGATCGGTCTGTACTCGTAAGTTGGTCTAACCCGTCCTAAACATATATTTGAAATCAGTACCCGGCGACGAGTCTCACGATCTCTTTCATTCATTTTGCTGAGTTAACTTTTATGTGGTCGATTCGCTCTTCCATATTCATGATGTTGAAATAATTATAAATAAAAGTGTGTCGAGTGTCGAGCGCACGGAACCCGCCATCTCGGGCCCAACGGTTCGTATCAGGAAGCGGCGGTTACACGGTTTCCGGTCGACGATTTACTCTGAATTATGGATTCATGAGACGAATTGTGTTGTTATTTTTTAAGAACCCTCCTTCGAGGGTTTTGATGAGAAATTTATTGCAGAGGTCACCGCGTTTGCGTGGGTTTATTACAGATAATAAGTGTTTTTGATTCGAGGGTCGTGGAAAGCCCTTGTTCCAATCAAAGTGTGTAAAAAGCCCTTGGCTTTGTTACAGGAATCGGGGAGGAAAAATGGAAATTATATGAACATTTTTATCGCAATCGTTACCGAGGATGTATTCTAAGATTTTCCGCCTCCGGCACTAAGGGTTTTTGTTAAATTTAAGAAAAAAACAACTTGCTCCAATTTAGCGTAAAGGAAAATGTGAGGTGACCCCGGATTTTATCGTATTTGCTTTAGACGCCTCAAAAGCTATGGAAAATTGGACAAACCAATGAGAAAAAAGATGCAACAAAAGTTTCTGTTAAGCCGAATGGTTGAGACGAACTCTGGCTCGTCCCACTGGGTTTTTAAAATTTATGTCATCATCATCATCATGTCAGCCGAAAGGCCACTGCTGGACATAGGCCTCCCCCAAAAAGTGCCACAGTGACCGGTCCTGCGCCATCCGCATCCAGCGGACTCCGGCAACCTTTACCAGGTCATCAGTCCACCTTGTGGGGGGCCTACCCATGCCGCGCCTTCCGGTACGTGGTCACCACTCGCGAACCTTTCCGCCCCAACGGCCGTCGGTTCTACGTGCTATGTGCCCCGCTCACTGCCACTTAAGTTAAGCGATTCGAAGGGCTACTTTATACGAAATATTAGGTATTTGATAATTTTCGATGAAGGAAAACATCGTGAGAAAAATCGATCTTAACCCCAACATGGTCTAGTTTTCCGTCTGGGTTATAATATAAGATCGGATGGCACTTGCTTTCATAAAATTAGTACCGACGCGAAATCTTTGGGTGCCAAGGCGATTCCGAGCTCCTTTAAGTTACAACCGGGAGAATTCTAGGCGGATGATGGATTTCGTAGGTTAGATGTAGCGTGTCCAGATCGGAAGGCAAATCGCTCGTGAAACGGTTTTTCGGCTGATCGACTCGTTTCATAATCGAAATGCAATCGAATGGAACTCACGCTCACTGATACAAGGTTCCTTGGGTGTGAAAGTAATTAAATAAAATGGGTAATATGCAACTTTGCCGCAGGAATAAAGTTTCCGTAAGTTTCGCACGATGTTTGGTAATTTATTTCAGAGTCAATTCGACTAAATTCTCAGAACAGTCCTTACAATTTCCACATATTGAACGAGCGAGCGAAACGACAAGAGTTTCCCGTTTCAGCTTGGGCAAAAAATATTTCGTACATGTATCCGGCGCGGCGTCTGTCCGGCTGTTCTCCTAAGGGGTGATCACGTAACGCATTGTAAGCGCGGCAGGTTTATCTAAATGTCACTTTTTATATGGAATAACTACAACTTAGAAAAGTTGAAAAACCCCCGACATTTTCATTTCAAAGTCCAATATCTCCAAAACGGCTGAACAGATTTTCATTAAACATAGCTAAGAACACTCGGGATAAAAATATCTATGACACAAACAAAACCGCATTCAAATCGGTCCATCCGTTTGAAAGAAAGAAAACATTTATTCATGGCAAAAATAAAAAATAAACAAACTGTGGACACATACGCACACACACACACACACGCTCCGGTTTGGGAGCTACGATACCACAGACAGATACACAGATATACAGACTCGTTAAACTTATAACACCCCTCTCTTTGCGTCGGGGGTTAAAAATTATAGTTAGACTGTCCTAACGCGTGTACGAAGCGTCACGTGGTTATATACCCCTTAGGTCGCATTTCTATTTTCGAAATTTAAAATTGAAAAAAACAGGCTCGCGAGTTCTACAGCTTACAGTAGAATTATTTGGGGTTTACCACTGACAGATAGTTTACCTTCATTTAGTTTTCAACTTTAACCTCATACAAATCAAGTAGTTATTTCTAAATCAGTAGACGTGGGTAAAAGTATTCTGAAAATTGCTTTATTGGTATGACATAAGTTGAAAATTAAATGAAGGCAAACTATCTGCCAGTGGTTAACAACAGTAGAATAGAATAGAATAGAAAGGTGTTTATTTCTCTAGTTTATGTGTTACATTAT
Source organism: Epinotia ramella (assembly GCA_947578815.1). Taxonomy (NCBI): domain Eukaryota; kingdom Metazoa; phylum Arthropoda; class Insecta; order Lepidoptera; family Tortricidae; genus Epinotia; species Epinotia ramella. The sequence goes on along the minus strand of OX388206.1, from coordinate 4,575,819 downwards.
GTCCATCATGCCGGTGGTGTGTTCGGCCTGCGGGTGTGTCAGCTACTTACAATCTACCTATGTCTGTCTGAAAGATCTGTATAAGTGTCATGTTGTTTGTGCTGTGTGCTTGTTAGTGTGTGCGTACTGAATAGATTTATATAAATTTAAAAGTTGTTTCATTTTGTCCTATCTTAAAACTATTCTTACAACTAATTTCCTATAATCTATGGGGACGTGGAGCGGTCGCTCGCTTGCTAAGCTGCCGGCTCCTGTCTTTTTTTGGTACATAGTAAATTTCTCCTAATCTAGTGTTAGTGAGAAGTGGGTTGTGCTGCCTGTGTCCGATGTAGGCGTTACCAGGGCTATCTAGATCCGCAATGTGCATTTCCCTGAATCGGCGCAGCATGTCTTCATTTAGGTCTTGTGCGCGGAGGTGCCATGGATCACAGTAATCATTAACAACAGTAATCGTACTGTACACAGCCACTAGTTTTGGTTTAATCGAAAAATATACACCGAGGCATTGTAATTTTATTTCTTCTGAATAAAAACGATTACTTCTATTTCATCGTGCTGGCATCATATTCACAATTCAGAGACTTCTCCCGTCTGTGAAAGAAAATGTCTGCTAGAACAAATATGCTTTCAAGAATACTTCAAGCCATTCGTGAAACTTTCCGTCCTGAGCTCCGAGGATCAAAGCACAATTACTGTGTTCAACAATGGAATAGCCCAGACATACCAACAAGGTGATACGTAGGTGCTTGCGAGCTTTGAATCATTCAGTGTCTTCTAGACAAGAATACAAGGTGTACCGGGCTATTATTAAAGCGTGCACCATTTCTTATCGTAAAACATGCACCGTATAATTCATCATCATCATCATATCAGCCGAAAGACGTCCACTGGTGGACATAGGCCTCCCCCTGCGCCCGCATCCAACGGACTCCCGCGACCTTTACCAGGTCATCAGTCCACCTTGTGGGGGGTGCACCGTAATTGATTTATGGTATTAGGAGATTAATAGTCGGTAAAAATTTCCTTCTAAAATTGGTCTAACTTTTCGCAATAGGGGTGTAGACACTAAATAAAATAATCAATAATGTTGCTTTTTCTCGAAATAGGATTAAAATGTAGTGGTAGTAGGATCATTTCGCCGGTTAGCGACCACCTAATTTAATGTGCCGGTGGGCGACCACTTAAGCTGAGTTGGTGAACTGAAAGGATATTTTCTCGGTTTTTTAGTAGATTTGCTATTCTAAAACAACAAACAAATGCATGCAAACAAGTAATTGTCTCAATAGGGTGTATAGAATTGATGTTATCTTCAATAGAAAAAAACGTTCTCCTTCAGGTGGTCGCTAACCGAAGGTGGTCACGTAGCCAGCGAAATGACCCTAGTCAAATGGAGAAAAAAGCAGTTTTAAGAGGGGGTATGATCTGTCCCTTTTCGGCAAAACGCACCTTCATTCGAAACGATTGTGAGCGGCCGAGCGTTTTCTCTCTCTAACAAGCAACATTAAAACGGTTGCAAGTACGTAGCTTTTAATTTTTTGCCGAAAATCCCATTCTAATGGGATTTTCGGCATTAGGCATATTTGCCTTCTTTCTTTTGAAGTAATACGGGTGTAGATTCGAAAATTAGTATTACTCCAAAAGAAAGAAGGCAAAAAAATATGCCTAGTGACGAAAATCTCATTCAGATATCTCAAAGAATAACGATGCTACAACCGTTTTAATATTGCTCGTTAGAGAGAGAAAACGCAAACGGTGTGTGACGTCACATTATAGGATGCTGCCGGGGGGCCGCGTCGACGGCAACGCCGAACACGATGCGGCGCGGCACGTTGCCATCTTCTGTGACGTCACATTCTTCCAGCGTCATCGTTTCATATGAAGTTGCGTTTTGCGAAAAAGGGACAGAACTGGACATAACTTCGTGATTATTTAACCTTTTGCGTTGATTTTTCTCCATTTGACTACATTTTTTATCCTTTTCAAGAAAATATGACTTTATTGATTATTTTATTTAGTGTCTACGCCCCTATTATAATTTTCGAGTCTACACCTCTATTGTGAGTAAGTAGGTATATCTAATTACTCACAATACTAAATACCGCAAATAAAATGTTGTATTCAATAGTTAATGACTAAAGAGAGGGAGCGTAATCTTAAAAAAATATACCTATATGCCCTGTCTAAAATATCCTGTATGCAATGAATTTTTAATGTTAATTTGAATTCGGTGCAGAGTGCGTATTTTTTTAAATAAAAATGAATTATTGGTCGATTTACCCCAGCGCTGAAATTACCTTAGAGAATAACACGGCAGAGCTTTCGCTGTCAACGGCGAGAAAAGCTCGCGAAGCGCTTTTAAACCAGCTTTAAGATATTTATGGCGGCGGTTTAAATCTTTTCGTCTCTTCTTTTAAAACAGATTTTAATAAGTTTGTCGTCATTTTAATCCACTTTTTTATCGACATACATATCTAAGTATAAAAATCATTTAACCATACAACAATTAAACAAAGCATATGAATTTGCAGTTAAGTCATCAATGGGTCAATAAACTTTTCCTTGTTATTCAGTACTGGTAAGCCAAACAGCAGTGAAAGAGTTTCTTAGAATAAATACTATAAATTAGACTCGTATGATCCTGACAAGATGCCGCCTCACCATGGAATGGGCTTGCTAATATAACAAAAGCATGTGTCTAATGGATTTAAACCCCATAAAACCATATTTTTAAAGAGTGATCCAGGGGACGTAAAGATGGTAAAGAGCAACAAAAAATAGTTGATTGGCCCAATAACGCTTATGACTTCAGGGAGTTGATTTGGTTTATAAGTTTGGAATTGTAGTCCGCGCCATATGCGCTGCGCAAATGTAATAGTGCTGGTCGATTACGTAACACATTGTGCGCGTATCAGGTATGTAAATTTTTGTATGAAAAAATAACAGTTGAATTGTGTTAACGCTCGTTCGAAGCCTTGCAGGGTTTGAATGAATTCGTCGTATTTCGATAGCCCGCAGCCCCTTAATGTAATGAACATCACATACGAGTTGTAACACTATGTACATGCGCCCTTACGTGTTTACCTCTCGCAGGCAATCAAGGCGACTTCTTCAAGTTCTCGATAAAGTAGAAATCACCTACCGATTTCGCCCCGCCGAATACTTGGCGTTGTAAAATACGCACAAAAGTAAACCCTCAATTCAATAGAACGCACCGTTGCAAATCAATTGAATCAATTAGATAATTAAATTAGTGCAGTTTGAAAAGATCAAGAGTATTTGCCACATGAGATTAATCATCAATTAGCCGGATATCCCGACACATGGCGGTGGCGGTGGCGTCTGAAAATGCGCAAGAAGCGGACCTAAACCAATTAATATTCCATCCTGGCCACATGTCGCCGCTGAATCTACACAAAATGTCCGTCTCGCCGCATTTGGACCGTCTAGGCGTGCAAATACGCGTACTTGGATAATAAGTATTTGTTACTACGAGTAATACTCATGCTTAAGAGGGAAGTAGTAAGGGATACCCCTTTGGAATACTACGTACTCTTCCATGCAATAAGAGAAATCTTTTTTCCACTTCTAAATATTTTCCAATTTTGCAAATTTTTTAGTACTTTATTGACACAATGAAAGACTAGGTTTATAGGTCTTCTATTTATGAAAATTTGCAATAAATTAAAATATATAGGCACCTAAAATTAAAAAAAAAGCCTAACCTATAAACCTATATATTATTATGCTAAAGCGATCGGCATCAAAATCAGTGGAAAACGTTTACTCCCGAAATGGAAATTGTATATAAAAAAAGTAACTATTGTCAGTCGCGAGCTGCTAGGTATACTTCCCTCTTAAAATATCGAGTACTAGTTTACTCTTTTCTAACCAGTAACAGGGACCATAATACCGATATTCTTTTCATACAAAAATATGGGTAAGGTCAGGGTGGCCAAAGCCGTCAGCGGGGCATTTCCGTCAAACGGCGTTTGTGGCTATTCAAACAACAGTACGCGCTTACTGACTCGATCGGTAAAACAGAGAGAAAATTTTATACCCGCAGTCAAAAACAGATGGCGCTGTCTAGCCAGTGAACGGAAAAACCACGCTTTCAAAGTTTAGTTGCGCTCTGAACTCGAATGCGAGTGTAGTGTGCTGCTGTGTTTCGTGACGGTGCGATGAAAAAATGTACGTTTAGGGCTTACTAAATGCGTTTGTTATATAGTTCGATATGCATGTTTCATGGTAGTTTTATTAATTTTCAATTATAATCTGTTGGTGAGAAACTATGGGTGGTTAAATATTGGTACTAACGAAATGATCGAGTAGACAAATCCGTCAATTGTGAAACGGGAAAAACCGTCATGTGCCGGAATTTCCCCATTTCATATATTGCCAACCTTTTTGATTTGACTTAGTTAAATAATAACTATGATTATTATACTATAATTTATTTTCAACGATTCTTAGTTTAATTTGCAGAGGATCAAGTTTATTTTTATATTTTGCTTGATTTTTTTATTTGTTTTTCAACTCGTCGGACTGAGATTAGTCTCGATTAAAACTTAGAAGGTACTAAAATTGTTGTATGTAAAGGCATTACTTGTATTGGGAGGGAATACTTAAGATAGCTACGTTTACATTTTAATGTCTGTATACGTATACCCATCTGGTGTGTATACGTCTTAGCGCGAGTTAATTAGTCCATATCATTATACGATTTCAATATTAAAATTGTAAGCACGGTTGCAAAGTTAAATAATTAATTTTGATTGATAAAGGCAAAATAGCAGTATGATGGTAATCAAGCTCTTCGATTGTTGAGCATTTAGGATCTTAAGCTAAATTGGCCGTTCAATACTTGAAATGAAATGACCAATTTACTTATTAAATAAGGTTTGCAATTAAAAATATTGTCGCGCCCATAATAACAATGAGTTAGCCACTGTACTTCGAATCTTACTCAACAGTGGCGCCATCTGGTGAACACAAAAACAGTAGCCCTCTAGTTTAAAAACATGATGCCAGTTGACGGATTTTCCCTAGGGTTTCGGAATTTGTTTTAAAAGGTTTACTACTCCTGATTATAAAAATAGGCCGGAATTGCCCCAAAAAAATATATTTGGCAATAAAATCTAAAATAAACCTTAAATTGAGTTCGCTAAAGTTTAGTTTCGATTAAGAGTTCAGTGGTATTTGTTCACTTGACGTATATGTTTGTAATACGTCACGATACAAGAAAAATCGTTGGTTGACGGAATAGCCCCAAACCGTCGGGAAAATCCGTCAACTGACATGTTTTAAAAAGAAAAACATAGTTAAATAACCAGCATTACTAGCAATTTAATATGAGTAAATTTGTATAGTTAAATAAATGCCCAATCTATTACAGTGATCAGGTTTATTAAAAAGTAAATATCCTCTTAGTTATGACCAGCCAAAGTGAACTAATCAAAAAATATGACGGAAATGCCCTCATTGACCTTAAGTATCTAATTTCTGTGTCTCGCTTATTGTTTCATATTTCGGAATTTTAATCCACCTAACTAATATTTCAGCGTCAACCTACCTACACCGATACGATTTTGGAATACCGAAAATACAGGACAAATTAACGAAAATATTACATTTTTATAAATACAAAATTACGCTTGCAAATACAAATTATAAATAGGTACCACTATAATGTGTTCGAGTCTTCATTCTTTCCTAATCAATTTAATTAATGCGTAATTGTGGGTGGAGATGGAATGGATATCAACTTGATATCTTATACCTAGTTAGATACTAGAAACGAGTAACATTAATGAACCTTATCATTAATTTGTTTGGAACAGATTCCCGAAATCAGCTCTAACGAATTCAATGAAAAATGGATCTAGCTAGTCTCATTTTCAGGAAAAATCGTTTTCATCGTGTTTTCAGTTAGGAGGAATGAGAGGAACATTGTGAACAACAATAAACTAAATATAATAAATAGTGTATGAATCATACGTTAATACAGTATTCATTCTTTGAGTAAAAAAAAACATTAATTAACATGAACTCCATTAACCTTTTCATATAACCTATTTGATTTTCAGAAATGAGGTATACAATTCCTGCCACCATCGACTACTTAATTTTATCGACTACGTAAAATACTCGGAAACTCATATCCAAAGTCCAAGCTTGACCAAGCGCCTGCAGAAAGACATACAGTCCAAATCCTATTTGATGTTGCAAACTTAGCACTTATAGCCAATTAAATATAAATATCGAATTTAGAACATGATATAATATTTCGATAATGGGTTGGCTAAAAAAATCCCGGCAAGCCTATGTTTGATTAAACATATATTCAAAGGGCTTCATACTTTCGATTAATACAAAATTTGTTCGTTAAAATATTATGTTATACAAGTTATACAATGAAAAAAAAATGTTTATCATTAGCATGATTTTATTAAATGTATTAAATTCGATATAAAATACTTTTCATCCATTAAACAGATGGGTAAAGGTCGTGCCTCTACTATTCGTATCTCCTATTATTAGCGCGAGTATTTCGACCAAGTAAAATACTCGCGAAAACTCTCTTCCCTCCGAGCCAAACGCCCTTGCTCCAAAAACAGTCCTCAAGCCTGTTGCGAACCCTATTTGCATTCTCTCTGATTGATTATTCAATCGCCAACCCTGTGGACACGCCGGAATTGATTCATAACTAAATGCTAATAGAAATTATTACGCTAGAATTCATCTCGATAGTGTCAGAATAGTTCCCAGGTAAACCTTATCACTACGAGCAAAGAGTCGTGATTTGAACGCGCTGAATGTTTAAAAGGATTTGAATTTGAAAATGGAACGCTCTAAAGTTTTATTAATTATAATTGATTGAAAAAGTTGCGACGTTCTGTAGTTTAAATACATTCGACTTTCTAGGGGGGATATTTTTATACATTTTTGATGTAAAACTCCACGGGAGATCTGCACATGAAGTTATTATTTTGCATAGTTAGAGATGTTGAGCAGATGTTGGGAATCTGTTGGTAATTTGTCTGTATTGTTTTGCCAGCGCTGCGAGTGGGGTATTAATGGACCGCTCGATCAATTATGCTGACTCGGGGCTATCCAAGCCCGTTTCCATTTGCCTTCCCTCTCGCAGATTGCCTGTTTTCGGGAACGGATAAGTTGTAACAACGATTTACAACCAGCTATTTAAAATTTCACGCTATATTATAACTAATGAAAGAACAGTTTGATCTTATAACTTCCGTAACTTGAATGCGTTTTTAGTGCTAGACTACACTGACTTAGTCATTTAGCGGACTTCTAGAGTATGGTCAGTCTTTAAGCTAATACGCTCTATTGAGAGATATTTTGCAGTGTTTGACAAAGAAAGACAACGCATAAAAAAGCAAATGAAAAAAGACACTGGCCGTTTTTTTTAATTTAGCGAACGCATTGCAATTTTCAATCGGCGCTCGAGACGCCGGGCATCGGCGACGCAATATCGCGGAACGCTTTTTTCAATCACCACTCTTGCGTCTCGTCGCGAAATGGCTGGTTCATGAAAAATTTATGGGTCGAGTCGGGTCCGTGGCGGCCCTCGGCTCCCGCAAGGCACATAACAGACCGAATAACATTAGTTTATGGACGCCGCCAGCGCTTCGAGGGCACTAAAACGCTTCCACGGAATTTAATGCCCCGCCTTTCGGATAGATCACAATGCTGCCTCCGCTATTATGGCGCGATATTTCTTGCGAAAAGAAATCTCGAGGTACTGAGTAATCTAAATTAATTCTAGCGGATGCCGGCTTTTTGTATACAACGTTCCATGTTAAAACAAATTCTAAATTTGAAATGCTATCGGTACTAACCCGAGTACTCGAAAATGAGTCGCATCTCACGGCGTTGTCGAATATTTTAATTAAATTTCCTCGTAACTGTCTGAAGAGTCGAGTACGATTGAATTATTGTAGGCGAGAAGCGCTAATTATTATTAATGCACGGGGAAGTCGGGACCAAGTGGTAATTATGGGTTCGCGTTGCTAAAAATAATTGCTATTTGCCGCCGCCGTCGTAACTTAGAGGTGAGGCATCGTCCGTAATAGAGCTCATTTTCTTTGATATACAACGTGTGAATACGGTGTTGACGGGAGAGGAGAAATGGCCCGGGAATTATGAGTGTGCGGACGTCGTTAAGGTCGCAGCCGTTAATGTAATGAAAGTTTTCGAAATGTATGGAGCTACTGGCAGTTAGTAGCGGGATGAGAGCGACAGTCGACTGTGCGGTAAACAAATTCCAGCATAGGCGCTCGAGGCCTGTGCGCGGTTCTTATAAGCAGAAAAAAAAACAAACGGAACGTTCCAATACACGCGAAGCAGGCGCAAACTTTAATCATACATCAGCCTTTATGGCGAAAGAGAGAGCCGAAAATGAAAAATAGAATCCGGAACATTCCCTTTCCGAAAATAATGAACTGGACCCGAGTCTCTTCGCGAGTCGTTAGCGAACGAACTTCTCGATATCGAACAATATTTTTGTTTCCCGTTCGATTTTTAAACGGCCATTGTGCCGATCCCGTTTTGTTTTCTTATTCTCATTCCGAGGAAAGTGGCTGTTTGGGTTTTAACTGAGCAAACTTTTCCTTTTAAGCCTTTCGCTCGTAGGAAGTTAAGTTGGGACGCTGTTCAAAAACATTTCAGAAGCGATGACGTCTGATGGCATAATACAAATTTTTCCTCCAACTCATTTTCTTAATACCCAAAGTTGTCAAGTTCCACGAACAAAGTACTTCCTTATATCATTCTCAACTTTAAACAAGCGCGACAAGGCCGGGCGTGTAACGAACAGTTTTTAATTAAGCCCGCTCGCCATATTTTCTAACAGAACAGTAGGTGAGCCGATTTATTTTGTATAGAGATCGCACGATAAAATACCCTCGCACAATGAGCTCCTACAAGCGTGCTAACGGTTTCATTAACGGAAAGTTAATCCGGGATGCCTCCTTTAACGAGACGACAATCGCTTTGTTTATCAAGGATTGGCAACATTTGCATAGCACAATGGCGTAAATATTTTGTCAGGCAAATATTGAAATAGTATGATTGAGAAATCTCAACACGTATATTTGAATAGGGATATTTTCGACGATCAATTATTATTACTGAAAGGCAAACGGAATCCATAATGATTTTCAAATTTCAAATACAGAACGCGAATAAAGCGCGTTCGAAGTTTAAATTCGCGTAAAGCCGGCACTTCCATTTCGAATCGGATTTGAAAATAGAACAAAATCGTTGCGTAGTTTGAATTGTCAGTTCAATTAACAAATACGGGGATATCGCTGGCCAGTGACAGGTAATAGTCCTCTGTGATAGAAGTGTTCGCGCTAAACAAACCCGGGCAGAATGACCCGCGAAAAACTAGGCGACACTAAAATCGTGGGTTATTTACGGGTCGGACATATTCAGACGCATTTGGAGGTTTCAGACATGGTTCAATATGCATGAGAGGGAGACTGGGATATACAATTATACACGTCCCTAACAGAAACTGGCAAAGTGGACCAAAGGTAGCTTTAATTTAATCTATGTAAGCCAAATTCGATTCAGAAATTTGAACACATTATTTATACTAAACGGGACTTAATCACGTATAATTAACTTATTTTATTTACTTCACTGAGTATAAATAATGTGTGAGAATCGTGAAAGTTTAAATCAGAAATTTGAAGTTGTATTAGTACAACTGCAAATTCTAAAGTCATGGTAATGCAGTATGTAATTGCAAATATATTTACTGGAACGAAATTAATATTATCGAAATATAAAGCAAACAAAAATGAACTCATTGGAGGTAAACTTCGAACGATTCGACGGTAAATAAATGCCGAGGCAAGGCAATATCGGGCTCTGTCAAAGCTCAAGAGCGGAAGTTAAAAAAAAGGAATTCAATCGAAGCAACCCGATAGTGGCCATTAAAATATCGTTGAATTTCAAAAGATGCTTCGGGATCCGACAGTTTGAGAGTCCCCAAGACGTATCGGTGCCCTGGAATGGACTTTTGATGTAAGTTTTCGAACGCACCTCCGTACTGGCTGGCGACGGATAGGATTCGGGCGGATAAAAAAAGTAGTTTGAAATTGGAATCTCGGATCGGGGTGGAATCGTAGTAAGTTTGAAAATCGAACGTTGGTTGATCGTATTTTGAGAAATTGCGTTGTTGTGAATATTTTTCGGTTTTCGCTTCATTTATTTAAATTGAATTTATTTGTGATAGATAAGGAATGTTGTTACGGGTCACCCCGCAATCAAATGCATTTTTCACCTCACTAGGGCTCACCAAGGGTCGAACACGTTTAAAAAAAACTATTTAACTTGAATTGCATCGTATGTAACTTCAGACTATTCTTCTTTGACTGATAGTGTTATGGTGCGACTTAGGAATATGATTTCTTCAGCGAAACTGTTTAAACCAATTGTTTTTAATTCGTAGTATACAGTGAAGTGTATAAATATGGGTGCATACAAGTTACCTACTCATAAATGTGTATCATGGCTCTTATGTCGGCGAATTAAAGTTTCGGTACATATTTATGTGAGGATTAAATCGATACATATTTTTGCATTTGACTGTACTATCGGCTGCAATAATGCATGGACACCTTACGGCCTAGTTTCGCTTGAATGGTTTGACGTCTTCAACTCACATAGTTGCACGTTGTGTGCAATAAATAAACTAGATGGCGTTCTTGGCGATGGTATTTGAACATCGCGGAACATAAGCCAATTTACTATAAATTTACACCTATTATCACCAGAAGTATTCTCCTAATAGTGTAATTATACTAATTATTAGCAAATACCAATTTACAATAGCTTTATTTAAGTGTGATACAACTGATATGTGAATGCTATATTTCCACTAGTAATTAAAATGATGCGACAGCCCAGAGGATTGAGACATGTGCTATAAACTCGGCAGCCAAGATCGATCGAAGATCGATTCCCTGTTAATGGTAGAATAAGTTATGTTTTTGCTTTTTTATAGTTTTGTATTTCTAGATAGAAGTTTTTTAGATATAAATAAAAATCGTTTAATGAAATAAAATATTAATAACTTAAATAATTAAGACAGCTTTTTTTGTTTTTATTGTGTTTATTTCGTTAACTACAGTACTGCTAACGCAGTTTTTTAATAGAACTTAGTAATAGTTACTTAGCAACTTTTCTAACATTTAATTAAGGTGATAGCTTAAGTTTCATTTCCGAAAATTGGAAAAAGATTGAAGCTATACCCCCAATAAATATAACATTAACAATTATTAACTTAAGGCCGGGTTATCTAACATTCAAATCAATCGAACGGATTTAGATGTTAATTGACATACTTATACATATATATATCTATACCTATGTGAGCGTTCAAATAATGAAAACTGTTATTGATTTTTTAATAATGATAATAATATTATTCGGACTTTCACGGTTACTTACACTAGTTAGAACTTATGATTATATAGTTAATAATAAGTAATAATAACTCACAATCACATTTCGAATAGTAAAGCGATAAAAAAAATGCAAACATCATACCTACTAAGCAATGTTTTTGTTTTTAATTTGTCTAGCATAACCCGGCCTTTTCCTAAAACATAATGTATAAATCTAAATGTAAACTGCACTGCACTGTTTGGTCGGCTTCTTCACCTTCTCCATGTTAGGAACTACGCGAACATTATCATACGTATTATTACGATATCATAAACTTAAACGGCCGTGTTCACTGGATTTAAAACACTTCACCATCATTTAAATTCTATAGGGTAAATTACAACCGTGCCGTTTTCTGTGCATCTGTTAGCAACGGCGAACTGTGTCTTCAACTCTTCACTTGCGTGGAAGTGGCTTATCGGTTATAAGCAACTTTCTTCGTAGGTCATCACCATTCACCATAGCTGCACGCTGAATAATGGTATGATTGAGACCTGATCTACTAGATCCTTCCTTTTGTGCCCATAAAACAACCGTTTTTTCGCTGTAACAACAGTATTACATAATAACAACAATGTAAGATACGAGTAGGTAATTAGATTAAGTATCATTAATATTACAAAACATGTAAAAACTACTTACGTTTATACATTATATTAAATAGCAATTAACTGTGATCTTTTAAAGATCAATCGATAACTCATTGCTATATTAGTAAAGAAAGGAATCAATTGGTAAACGGCTAACGAATGAATACGAAGTGAGTGTAATAAAAAAGATTACGGTAGTTATATGTCATCTATCTACCTTCTTCAATTATTATACTAAACGTAGTCGTAATGGATATCTGTAGGTATAAAAAAAGAAACTGATGATTAATTTCAATCTACCATCCAAATGGCAAATGGCCCAGTGGCAAATAGACTGCAGTTTAAAGTCGACCTGAGAATTCGGGTTCAAAACCCGCGCGGCCGCGTCCAGCGAAATTATGTTTTTGTAATTTATTCGATGTTTGGAGTTCGCTCTTAGTGCAAAACACTAACAAGAAGAAGAAAATTTAATAATACCTCCACGAAGGTGTGTTGTTAAAAACAAAAAATCGGGAATGCGTTAAAGTTGACTCGATAAATATACAAAAATAGTAGGTGGTGGTTATCCAAGTAAATAGAAATTTCGAAGACGCGGACGAAAACAATTTTTATTTCATTAAAAATCAGCTAACAACGCCATCTAGTGAAATCTCGCTTAACTTTTGAGGCTTACATTTACATCTATAATAATACTACACGTTTGTGCTCATAGATGGCGTAGGATTCGGCGGACAAGCGAAACTGTTTCTGAATTGACCATGGACTTTTGCTGTCTAGTGTACATATACGTTACGGGTGTGCATATTAAACTTCATTATTACGTCTATCGTAGATTAGACCTCTGATGAAAATTCCGAGTTTACACGACAAAATTGTATGCGCTAATTTGAGAATAAGCTTTTTTAATTTTTTATTATCTAATTGTTAGATTAGTGTGTTTGTTAATATTACTTGACAGACTTTACTGCTTAGTAAGCACCACTCTGCTTCCCAAGAAAGCAAAACCAGAACGCAAGGGTAACCAACATTTTTATAACGAAAAAACGTTAATGACTTCAACCGAAAGAAACGCCCCGAGACCGCTTCCTTTGTCGCTGGAAACCGTACACGATCACTGAATGATCCACTCCATACACAAATGGCCAAATCTCTCAGTTCCATTCAGAGAAATATTCAACCAGTATTATGAATAAAACGAATTTCCTGTATTTTTTCTTTGTCATGCAAACAATCTTTAACGGTGATTTGATTTGAGTTCCCCAAACAAGAGAGGCGCTGCAATTATTGGAGTTGGAAATTTAAATTTACACAGTACAAGGTATTTCGTTTTCACGCCACTGCTCGGAAATGTGGCAAAAGATGGTTAGAATTCAGGCTTCAAAGCTGATGGGGTTTAGTTGGACGTCGCACGAACAGGCCATCTATTAGTTCAAACTGTCCAACAATGTTTTTGTAGTCCGTTTGAACAGCGATTCGAACAATCACAGTTCCCCCCGCCCCTGCCCCCACCCCCCGCTCGCGGGCTGGCCCGAGCAAGTGTTTCATATTGTGATCTTTAATTAGGTACTTAATTTTGACTTATAATTATAATTATTTGCAATTTCCTCGCTGTAAGCGTGAAAAGCACTATGTAATGTCTCGGTCAAAAGTGCAATAGATGGACTCGTCTCCTTCGAGGTCCTTACCTGCGGCTCGGACCCACTCGTCCATCTATTGCCTACTTTCTAGCCTTTACAACAATGTACTATTTTTATTCATTCGTAGCCAAAACCGACCTTGAAAGAAGGATAAGAATTCATGATTTTTACGACTGGTTATTTAAATAGTTGAAAAGCTGGTAAGTATAGACTTGTAATGATTTTGGTGTAAGTTTGAAAGGCTCTTGTCATTATCGATGTGATTATAAACCTTTTGCACATGGCCTTCCGTCCTTATTTGTCCGTTGCTAAACTATCCTCGGCAAAGGTACACCGAAAACTGCTTCCTGACTGTTTATTACATAACGATATCGACAAAAAGTGGTCCGGTGAAATACCTTGTTTTTTTTTTTTTTTTTTTAACGTTGGGGAAATGCGTTTACGCATCCCATCCAATCCGCTAGCTTTTTAATGGCAAATCTCGAAAGGTGACCTTCAGACTTCAGAGTCGATACCGCTTATTCAATATCGTTCAATGTTACCTATGTTATAATAATTTATAAGCCATGGTTACGGCCGGTATCACAAGGGTTCGTTATAAGTTATTAACGCTCCGTTAGCGGGTTCTCAGTATGTTCGGCGTGTGTTCAAGTCACTTTAATTAAAACGTTCGAATGGGTTAACTTTGTAAGGTATGTATGATCTTGAAATACTTATGAGATGTTACTAGGGAACATTTTGGGTCGGCATTGTTTCTATAGGCCCTTGGAAGTCATTGGAACAGCGGTAGTAATTATTCATTGTGTTCATATACAACTTTATTCGTATTATTCTAGAAAGTGCTTACACGTGCTTCTCTACAAACGTTCGTGTCAAATCACGATTGTCATTTATTTACCTGCCTACGTAGGTATTTCTATTTATAATCAACTAGCATCTGCCCGCGACTCCGTCCGCGTGGAACTCGTCCATTAAGATTAGAGGTCAAGATTTAAACGGATTTATGTATGGTTAAATTTCACTAAATCACGAAACACACGAATCACGAATCACGTTGGGGCGGAAAGGTTCTCGAGTGGCGACCACGTACCGGAAGGCGCGGCGTGGGTAGGCCCCCCGCAAGGTGGACTGATGACCTGGTAAAGGTTGCTGGAGTCCGCTGGATGCGGGTGGCGCAGGACCGGTCACTTTGGCACTCTTTGGGGGAGGCCCATGTCCAGCAGTGGACGTCTTTCGGCTGATATGATGATGATGATGATGAAATCACGAAACGATCATAAAACACTTACAATGTCATTTTTAGAAGTTTGTTATTTAATACATGAATAAATATAGCCTCAAATCCACACTCCATACTTAATATTATAAATACGAAAGTGTGTCTGTCTGTCTGTCTGTCTGTTACCTCTTCACGCTTAAACCTCTGAACCGATTTGGATGAAATTGGGTATAGAGATAGTTTGAGTCCCGGGGAAGGACATAGGATAATTTGTATCCCGGAAATCATCCCCTAAATGAGTCAAATGGGGATTGAAAGTTTGTATGTAGCTACGGTATGAACTAGTCTCACGCGGACCGAGTCGCGGGCAGATGTTAGTAAAATATAATTCAACCTCAAGCCTCAAGGCCGCTAATTATATTGGAAATTCGGGATCATTAGAGCGAAGTCGATGAGACCGCAAATCGCGGATTAGCCAGCTGCTGGCGTTAACCGCGCTTTGATTAGCCGCTGTTTTGTTTGGCGCGTGTACTACTGGGCCTCGTGCATGCAACAATTAGTGCACCAAACAACACTACAAGTTTGTGTTGTAAGTCAGTTCCACTTGCAAAGCTTTAGTACTCACTACAGAGGCGTGATTGCGTAAAAAATGACATATTTACTCGTATATACCGAACGTAACTTACGTACGAAAAGTTACATTCGTCAGGTTTTCGATCGATGTGGCAAAGTGCTCTAGCCATCGAACCATCAGGAACGCCATAGACGATTGCCCCAGTGACTCCTGACCACGCAACCGAACAATACGGATGTAGACACAAAATTTATTGTTACTCCAAAACGAAGAAGGCAAAAAAATATGCCACGTGACGAAAATCCCATTCAGATATCTCAAAGAATTACGAAGCTACAACCGTTTTAATATTGCTTATTTGAGAGAAAACGCTCGCAGATCGTGAGCGTCATACATAGTAAATGTTCAATCAGTCCATACGAAGGTGCGTTTTCGGAAAAGGGACAGCATATAATACCCCCCTCTTAGAACTTTGGACACTTATAACTTCCCCCGCTTTATATTTTGTGGCCATTTGAAATATAATATAATCCTTTTTCGGGAAAATTCAACATTATTTGGTGTCTACACCCCTATTATCTGAAAAGGATTCTGTGGCCAATGGTGTAAACTAATCGAGAGTGTTTTTTCGCCTGATGGTAAGCGGACACCGTAGCCTATAGACGCATACAACTTCAAAGGAGTAACATGGTCGTTGCCGACCCATGATATATTTGAGGATTCGCTGTGTTGAGAACTGAAGGAACAAATTCCCTCGCTCTCAACACAACGCATCCTCGAGAGCTCTGGCGACCTTGCTCACCTCCAGGAACACAACACTACTACAGAGCTAGTAGTAGTGTTATTATGGCTGTGGTCTTCTGCAAGGCGGAGGTACTTCCCCAGTTGGGCTGCTCCAAATTCGAGCGGGATGACGTTTTGCTGTGCCCTACCTCACCAGCAATGAAGTGTGTTGAAGACACGAATAACAGTGTAGAGTACAAATTCCTAAGACAGACGTGTCAGGAGTCGTAGTCGTAGGTCGTTAACGATAGCTCTCCTTTTAAAGAGATATTGTAATCTGATGCAGTAATTCGTAAACTTCCTAACTATTAACGAACTATGACATCACGATGAAAATCGCTACAGCGATCCCTATTGCCAAGTTTCCTGGCTCGTAGAACAAAGCCGAAATTCTACTCGTGAAGTTACTTACCCACTCACTTGCTTGTGGCAACATCAGTTGCCAATTTCGCGCACCCCTAAACTGATGGTGGCAACTGCGGTTGCCAAGCGAAGTATGGGCTTCTTTGACAAAGAAAAATTTTAGCCTACCTTCTTTAAAATAACGAAATCAAGTGAGCGGTTATTTTACACAATGTTGACGATTCGTCTCAGAAAAACTCCTAAAATAAGCTACGGTAGCCTAGTGACTCAGACATGCGGCAGTCAAGCGGCGGTCGTGGGTTCGAATCCCGGCTCGTGTCAATGAGGTTTTCGAAATATATGAATATTTACCGTTAGTTTTCGGTTATGGAAAACATCGTGAGGAAACCGGTCTAATCCCAATAAGGTCTAGTTTTCCCTCTGGTTGGAAGGTCAGATGGCAGTCGCTTTCGTAAAAACGAGTGCCTATGCCAAATCTTGGGATTATA
Organism: Epinotia ramella; assembly: GCA_947578815.1. Classification (NCBI taxonomy): domain Eukaryota; kingdom Metazoa; phylum Arthropoda; class Insecta; order Lepidoptera; family Tortricidae; genus Epinotia; species Epinotia ramella. Next base: position 4,558,687 of record OX388206.1, on the reverse strand, counting down.
TCTCAAACCGGACCCCGGGCTCCTTTAGGGCACAACCGGGAACGCTAGGAGGATGATGGTCTCAGAAAAACTCCTTACCCTTTGAGCAGAGGCTCTAGTATAAGTTTTACCGAAACAAAACGTCACGACCGCGATTGCGTTTAGCTGTCAAATCCCATACAAATTTACGGCAAAACGCAAACGCGATCGTAAAGTTTTGTTTCGGTAAAACTTATACTAGAGCCTCTGGCGTGTTAGAGTAATGTCCGTGTAGGAGTGTAAATCGATCCATTCGCGATATTAGTTCTTCGATCATAACTTCGATTGAGCGTGAGGGGACCGGGGACATTTGTTACCGCGGCGTGCGATCGACGTGAATCACTTTTCGAGAATCGACTGTTACGGTTGCTGAGAGCTCTTGAAGCTGAATTTTATAACTGGCTGGGAACGACTCTTATTAGCTACCTCAGTATAAACTTGCAGTCTTGAGAATATATCGACGGTCCCTATTAAAAGAGTCGGATCTGCAAAACAGCTACTTTTTAGGACAAGCTGTCAAAGTTTTTGGAAAAAAAAAATGTGTGGGGAAATGGTTAATTAATGGAATATCGTTATCAAACTTCGAATGTTTGCTTATTAGTAGGTTGTTGATTACTAGCCGTTGAGCATACATGGACTTTATCAGCCATTTTTCCAAAACAATACAAAAACCTCTTATATTACTTTTTTAACCGGAATAGCTTAAGCATCATTTGTCGGAAGTGCCACATACGACATTTTTGTGTGGAAATTGGATACATAATTATGTCTGATGTACCACATCCGACAAAAAAGGTACTCCAAAAAATGTCGTAACTGGCAGAACTGACATTGTTGCACGGAAACTCTTGTAACAATTTAATACAGAGAAAATTTACTTGATAACTTAACAGGCTGTAAATTACATAAAATACACAACAAAAAACACGCTACACTTATCCGTGTAAAATAGTAGAATGTGTTATATCCGACACTTTGTACTCACTGTGTGTCCCGTAAAAATGTCGGAACTGTCACAAATGACATTTTTCAATGTCATCTGTTATTAGATCCGACATTTTTATTTTGGTTTTTACGAAAAGTATTGAGAAAAACTAAAATCTGTGAATGCGGTTTTAAAATTTAGAGTTTTTTACGACCTAAGCCGCTGAAAAGCAAAAATATCATTTTTTGCAGATCCGACTTCGTTCAAAAAGTGAAGAGAAATACTGAACATAACGTTGGCCATGGAATTAACCATAAAATCGCGAAGTAAAAGCGAAGATAATGACCGTCAGAAAAGCAATTTTTTTGACGTGAATTAAATATATTCTTATGTACTTTTTCGTAAAAGCATCTTTTAACACGTTCGCTGACAGTACGCCGCTAGGCGGGCATTTCAAAAGTAGCGATATGACAGTACGTCGAAGAACGTACCTACTTTTTTAAAGATTATGGGCAGTACGTCGGCCGACGATAGTTTTTCATATAATCACTAAGAAGAGTAGTGTTCACTGTCATATTGTAAGGAATCTTATATTTCCTACTGCCGTATCAAGAGTATTTCAATAGCCCTATACCTGTCCCTTACACACACACGTGAACCGCTCGCACTTGAGTACTACGTCGAACGACGTGAGCGCACGCTTCGTTTTTGAAACAATAAGTGCAATCAGTGTCATATTGAGAACAACTACGGAGTTTTGTCGCAAAAACGTAAGTAAAATTTACATAATAGTTATTTTGCTTGCTTATATCTTTTAATTTAGCTTGCATTAGATGCATAAATACGATTTACTGATATTGGTATTTACTAAGTTAAAAATACCCACATTTTAAATTAAAATTATGTTAATTATGTTAGCAAGCAATTGATACATAAAATGTTTCTATTCTATCCTCTAATTTAGTTAGATGATTAAAATTGAAGCTTGGGTAGGTACCTATGCAAGTATTACTTAGCAGTTTGTAAGAATTATGATTAAGTGTAACTCTTAAGTTCGTAGGTAGTTTTTACACAACAATCTGTGTCAATTTAGTCGTTTTTTTTCAAGGTTAAGGATCTGTTTGATTCGATACTGAAGGACCCTATCTGTAATTATTAATGGTTGAGTATGATTTAAGTTACGTAGGTACCAAAAGGTAAAGTAGTCACCTAGTTCAACTACACATAACATATTCATATATATGTATGTAAATAAATGCGAATGGTACAATTGTAGTACTCTCTCTCTCTCTTATCTTTAGTACTTAGGTACTTAGTCCACTGATGGGTTTTAGGATGTTTTCGGGTATCGCAATTATGCTCATTATTTTAAACCTTTGATAAATGTATTTAGTAAATTAGGATGCAAATATTATCAGGTAAACCTTAATTATTTCAGATGTCGGCGAAAAAATCGTATAAACGTCCAAAGAAACGCTTGTTTGACGATCTGACATCAACTTCGGACACTGAGGTGGATCCATTCGTAGACAGTGAAGGTGAATATAGCTCTGACAAGAACTATGATCCACAGCAGGCAGGCGAAGATACCGACTCAAGTTCTTCAGAGGAAATATTTAGATCAAGATTCTCTTGTTTGGTTTTAAATTTACGTAATCTGCGTATTTGTTTCTAGGCAATTATGTCGTTTATAACATTTTAAACAAAATGGTTGAGATTTGATTTGTCTTTCAGAATATATTATTGTCTTATGAATATCTTTTTTTATTATTTTCCCTTGGAAGAGGTGGAAGACACGAAGTCCTTCGACGTAGTGTTACATTTAGGCATACATACGTATGCTCAGCTTGACACTACGTCACCTGACGGGCAAGTTATTCGACGTAGTGTCACATTTAGGGCAGTAAACATATGCCAAGCCTGTTACTACGTCGACAGACGGGAACGACCCTCGACGTAGTGTCACATTTAGGCCAGTAAACATGTCAAAGCTGCCAGTACGTCAACAGACGGGACCGTTCCTCGACGTAGTGTCACATTTAAACATGTGAAAGTATGTTCAAATAGGCACTACGTCGAGAAAATTCCACGTCTGTCGACGTAGTGTTGCACGGAGGCAGGTATTTTTTTGTGTAATTAGTCACTACGTCGCAGGACGTTTTCGGCTGTAGACGTAGTGACGCATTTATTCAAAATAATAACACTGAATCTGTAAGTACGTCGTTTGACGGGTTGTCGTTTAGTATGGAAAGTTTTACTGCCGTATCATGATGTTAGGGTAAGAGTTCACTGTCAGCGAACGTGTTAACTAATTAATGATTTAATGAAAATCCCCACATAGGGTATTATTTTCCGTGTGGTAACTTCACATATTAAAAGTAACTAAACATGCTTGGTGTTTACCTACCAACAAGGTCGTATTGAGATGTTTATGAATACCCTATTTGCTACAATATAGCTCCGATGTAACAACTAACGTATCTATATGTATATGTATTTTGTGACGTATTATAATTCGCTGCATATAAAGCATATTACTTTACAGTACATATGGTGCTACTTTCCCGCACTAGTGCGGAAAGAGCACTTTCCGTGCATATGTCGAAACTTTAAAGAGCCATATGTACAGTAAAACGTTTGTACGATACACGTGCGAATAGGTAATTCGCAACTCGTGTCGATTTAAAACACTCCCTTCGGTCGTGTTTTAATTTATCACCACTCGTTGCGAATTTCCTATTTTCGGCACTTGTATCGTAAATAACTATACCTATGCAAGTATGCAGTATGCTATTCAGCATGGTGTGCGGAAAAGTGCAATAAAAACAAGCCGACAGACAAAGTGCATTCCGGCTGCAAAAAGGATAATGGCTTCCTTGTGCCTAGGCTACTTAGCTCTTCGGCTAGCGGCTGAAAATAAAGACTAGGGTTAGTTATAAGTAAATACTTGACATTATTTGAGTTCGCCGACTTGCATCAAAGTAGCGCATCACTCGCCAACAACCTGTGAGTACAGCTCGGCGAATGAAAATCTGTACCTACAAGTTATTTAATAGTTATTTACGATACAAGTGCCGAAAATAGGAAATTCGCAACGAGTGGTGATAAATTAAAACACGACTGAAGGGAGTGTTTTAAATCGACACGAGTTGCACCATATGTACCATATTTTGTTTTGTTTTAAGGGCACCTATTCTTCCCAAATGGTACCATAGTCATTAGGTCAGGATGTGACGATGGGATCTTGGATAAAACGAGGGAACTCTTCAAATAAGGCGAAATACTGAATTGAAGTCGGTTATTTTTTTTTAAAGCAAATTGTTTATGTAAAAGAAAACATCCTTTCAACATTGATGTAGGTACGTTATAAAACATCGCGAATACACCGACTGTCACATTAGGCATATATTACCGATATTTCTTGCTCGAAACGTATTTATTTACCATTATTTCGATGCTATTGTCCCCGTATCCACATTTATTTATGTGTTTATACTGCGCGTGACTATAATCGAAGTATTTGTTTACTCGATTGACAGATCGTGCGAAAACTAACATTTTTCATACAATAGTCGCACGCGGTTAACTTTGGCTGGGGTTGAGACCCTCGGGGTGAAATCGATGCTATTATTACACGAATTACTTCAATACAGCGTCACGTTTTTCTGAAACTGTTTGAATTTTAGTAGAAATAATGTTACAAAATGGAGCCATTTGTGGCATTTAGTTCGGTCTTATTGGCCCCAATCATAGAGATATAACTGCGCCCTAAATGGGACGATATGATATGATAAGATATGATTTATTTATCTCACAATATACAATTTCACTTAAAACTATTACACTTAATCATTTTTAGGAATTTATATTGTGATTGTCAGTTATTTTCCATTTAAAATTACATATACATAAATAATAAATAAATATAAGGGGTCGATCTTACACAAATCGAGCTAGTCCCATAGTAAGCTCAGTAAGGCTTGTGTTATGGGTACTAGACGACGATATATTTTATAGATATAAATACTTAAATACATAGAAAGCATCCATGACTCAGAAACAAATATTCATGGTCATCACAAAAATATTTCCCCTCACCGGGATTCGAACCCTGGACCTTCAGCTTCGCAGGCAACGTCACTACCGACTAGGCTACGGAGGTCGTCATACATACATAACCTAAGGCTGCGGCTCCACTGAGGCGGAGCGGAGCGGAGCTGTGCGCAATTGACCAATAGAATTTATGCTACGCTCCGCTCCTTTCAGTGACCTCAAATTCTATTGGTCAATTCCGCACAGCTCCGCTCCGCTCCGCCTCAGTGGAGCCGCAGCCTAACCGGTCGTCCAAATAAATATAGCTAAAGTGTACATTTTAATCTTTTGTATATTTCATAATGAAGAGTTTCCGAATTTAAGAACAAACCGTTAGCAAAACGATTGTTTAGAAATCGATTCAGCGCCGCTTCAGCGCACGGATTTTTAAACTCTTCTAGTTTCAATTAAGCGTCGGTTAATTCCGGTGCTAAGTGCTCGGTTTAACTCGCGACTTAATTTATCCCTCCCGCAATTTATTCCCGGGATTAATGTAATGAAAGTCCCGGGCAGGTCTCCTGCTAATTGCCACTCCCAATTGTCTAAACAAAAATAAACGGAGTCCTCAAGTCGAATTTATCTTCGGGACGGGTTAGGAGGCGATTACGTGTAAATCGCGCGTTTGATCAACTCCTGCTAGCCGGCGATCGAGACCTACCGGCCTTTTATTTTTGAATTTGGAGCTCGCGTTCAAAATTCGAAATTAATTACCAACTATTCAAACATCGAACTTGAAGTAGCCGTTGTTTGAATTTCGAATCGATAAGTGGAAAAGAGTTAGATTGAAAGCAAACTTTGATAGTCTTTTGTTTAGCTCTTATACACTTTGGAATACGATCGATCTTCTGTAGTTACAGTGCAAGTTGGTGCGTAAGTAACATACTAGTAATCCTCACAAAGGGTGGCGCCCACGCGCAATACAATCAGCGTTACTCGGGCGGCAGCTGCGGGACCCTAAATTACGGCCCACTTAGCCGTAAAGAAGGGTTCCGTTGCAGTAAAAAGAAGAAAACAACGGGTCGAATTGACACTTTAATCTGAAGTATAGGGACGAATGGGGGAGTAGTGACGTAGAAAAAGATGTAAAAAAGTCTTCAAGCCCCGCTTTCGAATCGGTACTTTACGACACATACAGTAAAATATCCTTTACACCTACTGCCATTTAAAGAATCAATATTATCTCTATACTTATTGGAAACGGCAAATAACACACATTAACGTAATAACACGTAATTATCGCTCCGTTTCACAAACTTATCACTGATATTAGTGTAAACTAGCTATTATGTTTCCTTCCAACTTCAAAATATCGTATCAAATGCCTACTCCCTACGTGTTTCTACACTATACGTCCTTGCGGTCCTCTAACCTTAATATCGAGCAATAACTTTCGACTATTACTTATTTATAATGAATATAGAAACTCAATTTTCAATGCTATTCCGTGTCTTGTAAGGTTTATGTTCTAATGGAACGAGGTACACTGATAAGAGTTTTCGGAAGTAGCCAATGGGTATTTGCCGCAATGAATAATGGCCGATGAGGTCGCCGGGGCCTATTCTAACATTCGAGAGTTATTATTAATAGCAGTCAATTCGGTGACCTAAATGGCCAATATTGTTGTAATAGAGATGTCAACTAAAATATTAGGCGTGATTATTTTAATGGTCACTATACTTCACTTGGGAAAGACCAAATTAATAGGTAATCTTTGTTGAAGTTTCGTGATCTTACTCATAAACGTTGAACAAACCTATTTTAGTAAAATGCCGTTACAATTCGTTGGTGTTTCTGTCACCATTTGTGTTCGTAAGAAAGGGACAAAACACATTTATTCATCAGACATGTTATTTATTATGATTAATAGAAGTCAGTATTTCATTACGAAACTGCTACGGACTTAGACGTAGCGCTACAAGCGTAGCTTAGCAGTGAATGAGTTAACACTTTCACTGCCGGGAACCCGCCTAGCGAGCGCCTACGCCGTAGGAGCTTTCCGCTATCTAGCCAGTGTTCTTGGCAGTGAATACAATTGATTGAATACTTAAAACATTCACCGCCAAGATACGCTACGCACTACGCTCGTAGCCGATCCCGTGGTTTTCCTCGTATGTAGCGGTAAGTGACTACGGCGTAGGGGCCCGATAGGCGGGTTGCTGGCAGTGAAAGTGTTAAGGGGGTAAAATGCCGGATGAAATGGCATTGGAGCACGATTAAAGAGTTCTACGTGGCCTACGCCGTCTACATAAAAAAAAAGTCTAAAAGTCATTATAGCCAAGCCCAAAATGTACATATGTAATGATTGACTACTCTTTATTCTATAAAGTAACAGTCGACCCAGATGCTACATGAAAAGAGTTTTTCATAATCGAGGTGAGAACAAAGTCATACCCGAGATTATTTGAATGATTCGATCGCTGAATGAATGAATGCATCCATTTCATTCAGTGACACAATTCTCGTCAATGTCATCGTCGCCGTGATTGTGATTATAAATTGGGTTCTTTATTGTCAGCTCTGATTGTCGCAATATTTTTAAATTAGGTATTTTATTGGCTGGCGATATCGGCCAGTTTATCGGTCGTCTTTTGTTCGCAACACATGTTATAGTGATGAAAATAAATACGATTGAAAATAAAGTTTCATATTTTACCCCATCATCATCCTTCTAGAGTCATTCCCGGTTGTGCCCTAAACGAGCCCATGGTCCGCTTTGACACCTAAACCCTCCCCCTAAAACCCACCCCAGGCATCAAAAACTACGATACTTAATACTTTCAGTTTGGATATAAATAGCAGTTTATTTATAGGCTTTTCAAGAGTATTTTAACAACTTAGATTGATTGATATTAACAATAAACGCAAAAGTCCCATTTAATCTTTTTTATTAATTCATATACTTTTTTATATCATAGTCTGTGTCTTTACGTTAAATTCAACATCCGTTAAGAAGTAATTATCAGAAAAATATCTTCATAAGATACAGCCTTAATTAACCGCCTATAATAATAACGAACATAAATAACGCAATTAATAGTTCTGGCACATCTTATAAGTTAATATTATCGCTCGAGTAAGAGCCCATTTGATTATCTTTTGCGAAGTGATCTTGACCCAAGTAGGTCAATAGCGGTGGCCTAAACGAACAATATACGAATACCATCCCCAGAACATCAGCGTAGGCTTCACAAACAAAAATATTTATGATAGCAAATATTTCTGTTACGACAATGAACACTTTATGATAAAATATTCAAAGGCAATCGATAGAAAAACCATTCGCGCGCTTCGAATATGGAACACATCACAAGTTTATTTAAATTGCAACATTTGAAATAACTCGCAAATTACATTAGCCATTAGCATGCGTTGAAAAATAAACCTTCACTGCATGCAGTTTGGTCTATTTTAGAACTGCATAATGGAATAATACGAGCTCTTTAAAGCTATCACGCTCTTTGCGTTGTGATGTGACCAACCATTCAGCCAACATGGAATGTTTGAATTCTTAAATTCAATTAGTAGCGCATGATGTTGATACACCGCATCGGTGGGTGTTTTATGGTGCAACCGCTGTTTACACGATGAGTACTGTACTGGCAGGCACGTGTGTCGGCCCATGCACGTGTCGACGTTACAATAACAAACCGATCAAAGACCCTGTTTAATGCTGGTTGGTAATTTAAATTCGAATTTCGAATAACATTCAACGTTCTTTTTTAATTTTATTTCATTTGTGCTTCAGGGCATCAACAAGACGGATAGTTGCCAGTTAAGAATGAGAAACGAATTTCACAGAATAAATACTTTTTGCCAAGCTCAGTTCCGTTTGGACGAACCAGCTTTGATTACATTCCTTAACTTACTAATTGGACAACGCCCCTGTTTGTCCTCTGTGAAATTCCTTGACAAAAATATTTGACAATTACCATGAACTTAACTCGTCCCCTATCTTACGTTTGAGTACAGAACCAACACGACGCTCAAATACGGGCGGAGAATTAACGGGCTATATAGGGCTCATGGGTATTGTATAAAAGGGGCCCCGTCTTGTGGTCCCCTTTGGACTTCTGTCCCCCTGGTAGGAAGCTACTTTCGTAGCTAGCGTTCTTTGTTGAATTGTAATTAGGACTTGGGTTTGATCCCTGTATGAATGTCGGTACAAAGGTTTTTAATGAAGCTTGGTTTTAATTTTTTTTATCCCTAGCGTAGAGTTAATAATTGTCTGTAAATACTTAGCTGAGCAAAATGGTGGTGATAACTTATCACAATCGAAACGGAAGGCCTAGAAGTTCCTGTTTAATTAAATCATTTACAAAAGAATAGAAAAAAACATTCAGTAAACATCTCCACCAAAAAAAAAACAAAAAATAATAAAGATTGATATGGTGGTTTGTCGCGATTCTAAATTTAAATATATCGGATCAAACATTATGCAGCCTACCATTACCCAGCAAAAAATTGAGATAATCTATTTTTTCCCCTCGTAATCTCACTTCACTAACCTCTAGGTACCAGGCACACAGAAGCACGGAAGAGGCGCACAACCGTGTCAGTAAAAAGGTCATAAGTGTCGTTGAAAACCCACTGCGTTCTGCTCTTGTGAATTAGCATGGAGGAGTAAGCCACATCGGCAGATGCGAGGTCCCCCGAGCCTTTAGCTACCCTAGGCTGAATTTTTATTGGCACGCGTCAAAAACTAGCGGGCTTTGAGGAAAAGAGATAGAAAGAGCAAGATTTTGTTTTGATTAGCGGATACTGAGATCACGTATTAAAAAAAAACTCCAGTTTGCAAGTTTCTATATTATTTTATAAGAATTAGGTTTATAAAGGCATACTTACTAAGTTTCAATATAATCCGACTACTGCAAAATTGCAAATGCATCCACTTCAAACTCAAACTGAAATCAACTTCCGAGATTTCAATTGAAAGGAAAAAATAAACAATCTGTGAATACAGTGAAGCAAAAGTTTTGTGTTTACAGAGAGAAAGATTCTTGAAGCTGTACAGAAGGTTTCTTTTTATATAATTGATTGATTCATGATTTTTTGTGGTATTCGATATTGTCAGCGGATAATTATATATCTATTTTTGTTTATTACGTATGTTTCGCATTTCAAGATGTTCTCCGCTCTCGCTTAATCCATGCTAATATTATAAATGCGAAAGTGTGTCTCTCTCTGTCTTTCTATCTGTCTGTCAGTTACCTCTTCAATTTAAATTTGTTATAGAGATAGTTCTAGTCCCGGGGAAACATAGGATTGTTGTCCGGGGGGACATAGGATAGTTTTTATCCCGGAAATCATCCCCTACGCGAGTGGAAAATGGGTGAAAGTTTGTATGGTGCTACGATATAAACGAGTTCCACAGATGGAGTCGCGGGTAGAAGCTAGTAGCCTAATAATAGACATTTTGTAATTTTAAGAGTCCGCAGTAAGCTCGGCCGAATTTCACCTTCCCATACAAACGGAGTTTCATTCTCATTTTAAAACTACGTGTTAGATTGTGACGAAACTTTGCATGCGTATACAATGACATGAGGTATATCTATGTCTGTAATTAGTTTATATGGTTCCAGTTTATAAAACAAACGAATTACAGCAAAAACAAGTTTTGTATGAAAAACTTAAATTCGCTGTATTTTTTTACTATGGTATCTGAAGCTACATAAACTAATTACAGACCTGGACATAATTCATGTCATTGTAAATGCAGTTTCGTTACAATCCAAAAAGTAGTTTTAAAATGAGAGCGTAAGTACTTTTGTATGGAGAATCGAGCTTACTGCGGACTCAAGACGCCAAAATAACAAAAATGTATACAATGATTTTGTAGTTTGTAACTTCGAACAAATCCACCCTAACATGTTTGGTCATTCGAACACGAGCCGTTTGACGTTCGCGTGCGGGCAGCTAATGAAAGGGGAAATAGCTTAGTACCGCAAACAATAGTCAATATGCATATATGTATGTGTGCTTAAGATCTTAAGGGTAAAGGCGTTTTATTACATACCGATAAATAACGTGCAATATTTTCGCATATATGCCCTATTGGGCAATGTTAATAGTTTATATTGAAATTTTATATTACGTACAAAAAAAAATCAAGATTCTATAATCAATATTTATATCGTTTTAATCCATTCAAATATAGTAATAATTTGCAACGGAAATCAGAGAAAACTTATTTTTTTCTTAATCATTATGAACGTCATTCAAGCGAAGAGACCTTATGAAAATGATTAATTATTATAGTTGACCGAATTGCATCGAAGTATCCATTCGAAAAGCAGCTCTACTGTCCAAGATAGAAGCTTCAAATTCCTTTTAATAAAAAAATAGGACCGACTTAGTCGGCCATCACATTAAATAGTCTCAACTTTACCAAGTCGAAAACCTTTAAATATATACAAAGCACAGGTATCCAAATTGGTATTGTCTTAACAACAGTGTTCATAATTATATTTCATACTCGAGTTCTGCTTAGTTGTAAACGCACTTCAGATTTATAATAGACTAGCGACCCGCCCCGGCTTCGCACGGGTACTATATTATACATATAAACCTTCCTCTTGAATCACTCTATCTATTAAAAAAAAACGCATCAAAATCCGTTGCGTAGTTTTAAAGATCTAAGCATACGTAGGGACAGACAGCGGGAAGCGACTTTGTTTTATACTACTTATATGTAGTGATAGTACTAGAAGATGAAAACAATCGATTTATCTAACTTCCAAAAATCGACTACATATTGTTTCTACTGCCACAGGTTACTTAACCGGTTACGTATAACTCAACGCAAACGGTTAATAAATAACCCAACGATATCGGTTATCTAACGAGACGCCACGCTCTGATAGCCCTAACAAATGGGGGTGGCGTTAAAATGTTAACCCCCTAATTATCGTACTCAGCTAAAAACATAAAGTGTTAAGGTATATTGAGTACTTAAGCTCTTTTAATAGGTGGCTAGACTTTAGTCACCTACTGATAAGGAAAGTGAAGGTTCGTTAATTTATTGATATGCCTACTCGAGAACAATTATAGTTTTCAATAGAACTTTGTATTTAAATTATAGGTAATTGCTTCTTTACAAACATTAAAGAATGTGTATTGCAAGATACAGTAAGACATTTGTGTAAAGAACATAAGTGTCAGAATGCGGATAATTCAATTTAATCGATGTGTGTACAGTAGTTAAGTAGCTTTAATTAACCTAGTAGTAGCTTTAATTTTAAGAATTACTTGCTGTGCCCTAACAGGGTTCATGTGTGAACCTACCCTAATGTAACACCTATTTGTACCACATGATAACTATGCAATAAATGAATTATGAATTATGAATTAAAAGTAGTAAAAAATATCGGAATTTCGTTTTTTTATCATAAGGTTGAATTTACAAAATTCATTAGAAGACTTTTTTTATTTTTTAGCTTCGTTGTAGATTTTACGCCATTTGGCATTATCTCCAATGCCAAATGGCGTAAAATCCGAGATTTGTACCTTCTTTGTGCAATAAAGTATAAATAAACAGATACATATTTTTTTGACTGTAGATGTTCCTGCTTAGCTTAGCATGATCGCAGTTATGTCGGACATAAAGCTTCCGTCCCTTCCTAGGAAGTACGTAAGTGCGAAGGGGACGAATATATTGCGATTAGGCTGGACCAGATATGTTTGGCTTATACGTAAGTGAAAGGTATATTTTTCACGCAATATAGTTTTCAATAACGCAGCTTTGCATGAAAGCCTCGCCTTTTCATCTCCCCTAGCAATTAAAAGCGCAGTTTAACATTAAGCTTAAAGTGTAAGTTCAGACCTGAATCAAATGATGTTTCATGTAATTGATTGAGGGTTGCACGCAGTGCAAATATAAGTACAGTACCTATCATGATTTTTAAAAACGTTTACTTTTTAACAGGTGTATTTCAACCATGGAATACAATTTTTAATGTGAGTACGTGCGTGTGTGATTTCTTAATGTATTTTAAATGCGGAATATGACACCACCACAACCGCATCCTTTGAGTGATTTATCGACCTAAGTATAACAATTGTGTTTGGTGGCAAAATTTGGGAGCGTAAAAGCTAAAAGTACGTTTGGGAGGCCTTTGGTAAGCGAGGGTTAATGAGAGAAGTGAATTACATTTCAAAAAATTATATAGCAAAATATGCGCCTTTGAGAAAACTAGTTTGTCCTGTTAAATATTATTACTATTCTACATTTACAAAAGAAAATACAATTTTTGGCATCGGACAGACGAAAACCTTCAGCCGTCAATGAAAGAGCGCGCTCTCGTTCATTAGCCAAATTAATGTGTAGCAGTAAGTGAACTAGGCAGAACTATCTGAAACAAAATAACATCTCAGACACACCCACAAGATACAAAACTAATCATTTACAAAGACAGTAAAAAATTACCAAGCCATACAGGCGATCTCAATAACAGGCGTGCAACAGCATTCAAAATAAAGCAAACAGGGCACTACATATTTCAATTCTAGTAGATACTCAATTTATAAGTAACTAGATTACACTAATGTAATCAAGGTACTGTATCTTTTATTACTATTGTGTTGTGGCTGAAGGCGAAGGGAGATCTTTAATATGTTGTAGGGCAAGGGTATAGAACCAGCATCGTGTAACTACAACTTCTGGTTACATGGAGTTGCACCCCTATATTGTAATCGTGACTAGGAATGTTCTAATAAGCTTGGCTATAATCCTCTTTTATAAGCTTTTAAGTTCTCGTGGTTAGATCAAAGTGCAGTTTGCAAGTTGATTATTGAACTTGTTTATAAATTGATTTCATATGTGTGCATTTCTAAAGTAAAAGCTCTTAAAGAGTCGCGAAAAAACTTTTTTCTTCAAACGTTGCGATTTGACTATGCATAATGCAATATTAATATAATCATCAACAAAACAGGGTTTCTTAACGACATTTTAAATATGTTTCTGAACATTTCCATATTTTGAAAGCCCGTAAATTTGAAGTGAAACTCCGAAACGCTTGAGCTGCATCGGCACATGCCTTAATGTTTTCTGGATGGCGTCTCATTTGCCACCCTCGCGTGTTCCCAAGGGGGCTGAGAGCCGGCACTAAGCAGCCTTTCACAAACTTGTTTGCCTACAGCCGCATTGTTACCAGCTGATTCATGCTACACGTCTTGTTTTCGTACCTACGACACCTAGCCAAGCGGCGTGATGTTAACAAAGACAACGTAAACTTCCAAATAGCTTCTCCTTCATAATATCCTTCCTGTGTTATATAATAATTTCAAACAAAAGAACTTCGGCATCGAGGTCCGACCGTTGGGAAGTCAGGAAGGAAAGCCCCGAAAGTTCGTCCGAAAAACCAGGAAAAACCCGAAAATTTAAGCTGAACACCGTTCCGGCGGTCGAGGGCGGCCCAATATTATTCGAGGCTCTCTTTTATTCCCTTTGTTTTAGACGTTTTATTATTGTACGCATCATGCGTACCGCCGCGCGTGCGTCGCGCATCCCCGATAATTCCCGTAACGGAATGAGACGCCCCAGATAACTGGGTAATGAGACTAAACAAGATTTTAAAACTTTCGTCCCTTTGATACAAAGAAACAAAGAACGGCCTAATTTATGTTTTTCTTTAGCATCCCTCACGAAAAAACCCTCTTCAAAAGTCATTGACAATTTAGGACAAATGGGAAAATAAAAGCTTGGGGAAGTTTCTAGGGAGAGAAGCGAGGAATAATTAGCCCGGCGCAAAGGAAAAACATTGCAGATTTCGATACATTCGAGTCTTAAATAATGCCATTTGGGCTGCTTAATGCCCCCGCCACTTGTCAGAAGTAAAGAGATTCCGTAATTTGCCTTCCGAGTGATTTTTCGGGATGATCAGAAGGCAGATGGTGCGATATTGGAGATCCTAGTTTTATGTGGGCCTCGCAGACAATGTGGCCTGAGTCGTAAAGCAAAAAAGGGAATTCTTGAAAGGCGGAAAGAAAAGAGGATTTACGTAAAAATAGCGTGCATATGACACGAATATATCAAGTGGTCAAGGGGAGGAATTGAGTCTTGGTGGATCCCCTGTAACTTGCACAATTTAAGATTGGTCGTGGTTTGGAATACCTACTTTAGGAGATTTAACATTAATATATATGTATGTATGTAAGCACTTTTCTTGTACACAATAACAGATTAAATAATGTACATGTCACACAATAGATCAAAGTACAAAGGCGAACATATCCCTATAAGGGATCTCTTCCAGCTAACCTTAATAACCTTTAATATAACCTTGTATTAACTTGGCCGTTACGTCGACTGATTCATTAACCAGGCAATGAGTCCAATCGAATTTGCAATTAATTAACTAGTTGATTATTCCTATTACTCCAGGCAAAATAGGGTCAGCTAGTATGGCGAAATGGAAATAATTTATAATAGCTTTTTTTTTCTGCGTAACAGATAAATTATAATTGTATTAATAACGACGAGACTAAATCCGACAAAATATTTGTGATTTAGATATTTTAATAAATAATTGAAAATTTATAAATTCCTGTAAAATCGGAAAAAAAAATTAACTCATTTTTTATTCTTTGTTTTGATAAATTAATATTTCCTCTATAAGTTTGATGATAAATCAGGCAAAAAATGTTTCCGAATATTACATTTCTATTTAGTAGATCCCTAACATTTTATTCATTTACCATATTTCCGTGTCCAAAAATAATAATTGGCTGTAGGTTCCTACATTCTTTGATGAATGTAGTGGACACAAACATTAGAAACGAATCGCACACTAAACAACAACGGAGGGTGGATTTTAGGGGTTAAATGCTGTTTAACTATTTAAAAAAATGCAAATTGATCAGTTACTTTTGGGATTTTCATTATAAGCTATTTTTCATCGAATAATGTACGAATCCCCTTATAAAATCGGTTGCAAGTAATGTTATTACAAACACCTGTTAAAATAGGTTTAAAAATGCCGCGCGCGAGCCGCAGAGCTAACGTGATTGGCCGGCCGCCCGCTCGCCGCGTAGGTACTACATACTAGGTAGGTAGGTAGGTACCGCACGAATCGCAGCGATTCGCGAAACCATCTAACGCGTCTAAGATCTAGTTGTTGATAGTAGTTAAATTTTAATATACTCGTTGTGAAACGAATTATGAAAATATTTAAGTATTTTTATTTATTTATCAATGAGTGACACTGACGAGCGTGGGATGAAGATACCTATGCAATTTAACTTTGAACTTTGACGTAGGTAGTGGAAGTTGGAAAAAGGGACTTCAAAGATTGTGCACACGTGTATATTATGTAGTTTGTGATGGACTTTTTAAGACTAGAGGAAGAAGCTTGCTTTGTTTACATTAATTTCTTTTTTGGTTCAGTTTTATTTATATATTTAGTCTTTATTGCACTAAGGACAACTTATCGTACAAGAGGCGGACTTAATGCCGTAAGCATTCTCTACCAGTCAACCTTTGCGCAAAGCAGATTGTGGGCGTGTAGTAATTGTAATAGAGCAAAATTCGTTAAAATAGTAAACTAGAGAGATTTATACCCTTACCTATTATTTGATTTTTATTATGCCCAATATTACACGTTAGATAATATACAGGGTGAAAAAATCTATGGAACCTGAAGGGAAACCCTTAAGACAGCTCATTCTCTCGCTCTCATTATCATGAATTAAACACTATTTAAATTTAATTTACCTACTTTTAGCCCGAATTACATTTGAATTACAATTTACTATCGCAATCACTAAAATTTATTGACCGAATATCTTTTGTCCGAAAACTTTTCGTATTTTTATGACTTCTCCGAATATACAATTCATTACTTTTTTCATTTACCATTTGATGTTATCCAAATGTGTCAGTTGTCCGAAAAACTTTTACCACTACAGTCTTTTGAGCTTTGTTACAACTTTTGTTTCATAGCCAATTTTTGACTTATCCAGCATTACTTTCCGCATTTCATACGTTTAGTCAAATGTTCATTTTGAATGAAATTCAAAGTAGTTTTACAGAGACTAAGGCAGGTCGGTGTAGGTACGACGACGAGCGAAGCGAGGAGGAGTTTTAGGTGAACTGCGAGTTTGCGACCCTACATCGCGCGAGCCGAGCGAGCGTAGCGTGCCGTGGCAGCGGCCGGCGAAGCGCCAGAACCGAACACTTTTTTACTACTTAATATTTACATATGTACTGTATAAGTAAGGGTCAGGTCGGAAGAAATAACTTGATAAACCAAATGTTGTAATTATTTAGTATCGATTTATTTAAAGAACACCCTGCCTAGAGATGGTGTTTACCCAACCTACCCAGAGTTACCCATTTCATCCCAAACGTCGTCTTGTGAAGCATTTTTGCAAAATATAATGAAACTTCTTACGTCATAGTCATATAGGAATGTGTAAACGTAAACGTTGTTCTCATTGAGATTTTCTTACTTGGTTACTTGCTAAATATGCAAACAATATAGGCTCATCTTTCCCTGGCCAGACTATACGTGTGTTATTTTGAATAATAGTACATTACTGCAGAGGCAGTGAAGTAAGGGATTGCTGGACTAGTCCAGGCAATGAACTGACAACTTGTATGGAAAAAATGTCAATTTTGGAAATAATTTATAATAGCTTATTTTTTATGTATAACGGATATATTATCAACTAAATAGTTACCCAGCGACAAAATCCGACAAAATTTCAGACATCGAAAAAATGATAAGTTCTTCTAAAAAGTCAGTAAAAATATTAATAAATGTTTTGTCTTAATTTTGGTTCATTTACATTTGCTCTATAATATTCAAGATAAATCGTACAAAAAAAGATAATGCATGCTTCATTGAAATCTACATAATTACTTCCGAGTGGAAAGTTTGTCGGATTCTTGACCAAATCATCTTAGAATAAGATTTTCAAATGAAATCAACAAAAAAACGCTATTATAAAAAACGCTAAATTAATGTTTTTCAAAACCGTATTTTGCCTGGAGTAGACGAGATTGGGGTAAACCGGATACAACGAGTCCAGCAATCCATGTTCCGGCCGAGGATTGTATAGTGCGTTTCTCAAACGATGTGAGGAAATATTAAAATAAAAATAAATACAAGGTAATCAATTAAATAATAGGTAATTTGCCGCCTTTTTATTTTTTAAACATGCCATTTAAACAAGCCGTTCGAGCACTATGTTTAACCGCACATAGGTATAGTACCATCGTTTTTTTTTTATGTCACAAGTTTGCTTACAGAACAGAGTCTAGTGGTGGTAGGCAGTATGTAATTTTTCCTTTGTCACTTTAATATTAGTAAGCAAATTTAAAAAGTTAGATTAGCGGACAATAATGGTTTTACTTAGGGTTACTTTTCTCAGTCCAGTTCCATAGGAAACAATTCACAGCCGTTACTAGTGTTAGCAAATTGGTGGGAACTGGCGAGAATAACCATCGAATACCAAAACCAAATGGTACTCAAGTATTGCATTTTTATCGAGTCGATACACGCGTAACGTAGCTGAAAATCGAATTTACCAGTCAGGGATATTAATATTTGTACCAGAGTAAGGATAAAAACTGACATAGAGGCGTACACAGATATTTATGCCCTTTTTTGTACATATATTAATGCCTGACTTTAAATTTTCACCAAGATTAAACATATGATTAGTAAAAATAAACCAAATTAGCCCAAACTACCTACAATAGACGGACAGACAGACAGACAGACAGACAGACAGACAGACAGACAGCGGAGCCTTAGTAATAGGGTCCCGTTTTTACCCTTTGGGTAAAACAATATCACAGATTTGAGTAGGGCAGGCAGTGTCTTTCTGCCTTTACGTGGTGCACGCCACTGATGTTATGGATTTACGGTGGTTTTCTTTCAGGGCCCATAGGTTTTTCCACTCTGTATAGCTATAGCAGCTAAGCAGTATTTTAGCAGCGTGTTCTTTCTTACCCATTCCAATAATTAAGTACCTACTTCCGTTACTACAATGATGTGCAGATGGATCTTGTACTACCTACGCAGATTAAGTGGGAAATTAACTACTTTAAGTAGGAAATCACCTGTTAAAATTGTCGTCACTGTTTTATAATGATGACATTTATCAGTAAATAATTATGAAGCATTGAGACACCAAACATAGAAATGTACTAAATTCTTGGCATGTTTTCACTAAAATATGTTTATAAATTTCATTAATTGTTAGCGCGTTTCCCGCTTACGCCATTATTACACCGTGAATAGTCGCATTCTCCTACTAGTACATCGTCGAAGACGATATATAAATGATTACAAATAATCTGCGTAGGTAATGTAGGTATCTATCTACTTCGCGTCACAGAAAAGGACTCGTTGCGTGCCGCCGTTGCGAGCGAATGTGATCGTTAACACACGCGGAAAGAGCTCAAGTTCAATTGTAGAATTAAACAGGACTATTCAAATGTGTATTATGCTTTACATAAACCTTTTTTCTGTAGGATTCGTGTACTACTTTAATAATCTATATAGTTAAATTAAATTTGGACACAATTTGGTCCTATAAATATATTTACCGATAGTTTATTGGAGTAAATGTATTTATATGCAATTCTAAACAAAAATCTATACGATTTTTAGCAAAATAGGTTCATCAATTATTTTTATGAGAATCAAATCAAAGTACTACTTATTACAATTTTTTTCTACCAACTTCTGTCACCTGTCACCCAAGCCATGCATTTTGTTAATATATTGATTTTACATGTAAAAAAAATGTCGGATTTCATTGTTTACAGGTTAAAGACAATAATATTGTTGTGTTGACGATTATAGACAACTATTATTAATTTTAATTAATAAAATCGGCGTATATTTGACAGTATTTTTTTATACCTACTTTCGGGTCGAAAGTTTGTAAGATTCGTAAATAGAGTATCTTAAAATATGTATTTATGACGGAGAAAAAAAACACAGGCTATTATAAATTAATGTTTGGCGAAACCGTATTTTGCCTGGAGTATATCGTGCGACACATACGGTGAGTGGTCACCCCTGCATACAAACTTACAGGATAGAATCGAACAAACGACACGACCTGAACTTAAGAAACTGGCAATGCATTTACGTGAGTGATAATAAGAAATATAAGGTACCTACGCTTCACTACATAGTATAAGACAAAGTCGCTTCCCGCTGTCTGTCCCTATGTATGCTTAGATGTTTAAAACTACGCAACGGATTCAGATGCGGTTTTAATAGATAGAGTGATTCAAGAGGAAGGTTTATATGTAAGTATAATATACTCGTAGTACCCGTGCGAAGCCGGGGCGGGTCGCTAGTAGTACATATATCAAGACGTTAAGAAGTTCTCCACACTTCTTCTATAACGTTATTAAGACAACAATAACACTACAGAGCGGGAAAGGAGCTGACTAAACTTTCTTGCCTAATTGACGAAAAACAGGTAAGATATCTTCTTGGTCGCGGGAGTCCGCTGGATGCGGGTGGCGCAGGACCGGTCATTGTGGCACTCTTTGGGGGAGGCCTATGTCCAGCAGTGGACGTCTCTCGGCTGATAGGATGATGACGATGATGAGGTATCTTCTTACTTATAACGAGTTTAACTCAATACGTCGTACTTTTCCAGTTTTGTTCGGTTGACTGAAGTTTGTATAATCGTAAAGTTTAAATATCTATGAGACCAATAGATTTGGTTAAACCCAGAAAGCAACAAAACCCCCTATAGGGTCTTGTGTGACATGGATATTGTTTTAACCTGAGATTGTATATAATAAAGTGCTTATTAAAGTGTGTAAATTTGATACCTAAGGCGAATATTTTGATGACGATTATTGTCGGTCCTAAACAATACTCGTTAACTAACTGCTTCATTTATTTACTTACCAGCTTCTGCCCACGACTCCGTCCGCATGGAACTCGTTTATATCGTAGCTCCATACAAACTTTCACCCCCCACTTCATCCCCTTGGGGGATGATTTCCGGGATAAAAACTATCCTATACTATCCTATCCTCAAACTATCTCTATACCAAATTTCATCCAAATCGGTTCAGCGGTTTAAGCGTGAAGAGGTAACAGACAGACAGACAGACACACTTTCGCATTTATAATATTATATATATATATATATATATATATAATATTATAAATGCTTTATATATATATATATATATATATATATAATATGGATAATCTGAGATATACGTAGATACATTTCGTTCTAGGTGAATAATGTACTATTATTTGCAGTGACCTTGACAATATTTGTTTATTTCAAATACTGCCAGTATTTCCATCACGTAAAATTCCGTCTCAAAAACTTTCAGCCAGTTAAACTAACGCATTTTCTCTAAACTAAATTTCATTCTTAACTTCGTAAAATTGTGCAAGAACAGTTTAACTCGATATATTTCTCGGCCGTCTAGAGTTCGAGTCGATAGTCGAATGTTCCGTTAAACGTTAAACGGAACTTGGGAACGAAACGTGGATTTAACGTGGATGCTAGCTTACCGTGGCAGCCATCTTGTGTTTATCGTTGCACTCATGGAGTTCGTTGCCTGTCCTCTGCGAAAGAAGAAATTTTATTGGTTAAATATATTGCTGAAAGCCGTGACGGGGAATGTGGACGTGAGGTTTTTTCTGTTCTGTGAGTGGGACAATCTATAGAAAATAGTAGTTTATGCTACTGATACATAATCAGAGGCCTTAAAACACGAGTGTGGTTTTATGAAACGAGCGCCAGCGAGTTTCATAATAGGATCACACGAGTGTTTTAAGGCTAAATTATGTACAGTTGCATACACTACTTTATCTACACACATATCATAAGTACTCTAAGATGGGTTCAGAAGCCGTAGGAAAATGACCTGCATTGCTACTATAGTGCTACCTGTAAAATATATTTGTTGCAATCGTGGCTACATTTACGATATCCGGCGGAGTGTTCATTCGTTCTCGGAGTCACTACTACTCATATTTTCAACTGAAATGTGAATTATAAACAACTTTTCACAATTCTACTTTCGTATCAGCAAAAAGCAACAATGAAATGAAAACAGTAATGGCGGCAAGTCGATCCTACGTCAAGACGAATGTTTTTTTTAATCATAGACAAACGAATGAACTCCCTATTCTCATGTCACTCTTGATCAAATGTCGTGCGGTTTATATTAAAAAATATACTGAATTGACGTTTCGCATCGATGACTGTTTTAATATCTATGGATACTAGAATAGAGACCCACTTGAGTTTTGACAGCTGTTCGAAATTTAAACTCATAACCTTACAAAAATCTGTACTGTAATAACATTACAGTACAGATTTTACCTACTACCACAGACAAGAAAGTTCTCATAGTAAAATTGGTTGTAATAATGCTGGTAATTTCCTACGGTTTCTGAACGCATTTTAGAGCACTAATGATATGTGCGTAGATAAAAGGATTTAGTGACACTGTTAACCCTTTATAGGTTACAATCTTCAAAGGTTGTCTGGAAGAGATCGCTTTAAAGCGATAAGACCGCCTGTTGTTACCATTATTTATTAAGATTTTTTTTTGTAAGATGTTTCTCTCTTGTAGAGGTGCAATAAAGAGTATTTATTATTATTATTAATCTTCATGAAAAAAATGGTAAATATTAAGGTCATTGTTTTATGGTGCCGAATTTTGAGGTGTATATAATAGCGTGAGACTTCAATTATGAAATAATTTTAACTTGGTCCGTTACGGGGCCCCCATACGTCAATGACCTTCGATCTGAATCCCTTAGTTTTCTAATGTTTTTTGTAGCTTATTATGTTAACAACAACGGCTTTAAGCAATATAGTATCCCATATTTACTTCAAAGTTCATTGTTTTCGAGATATTTGGCATCAAAGTTCCACAATTTTGACAAAACTGGTTTTCTGGCCATAACTTTTGTGTTAATTGGTTCAAAATGAAAACCCTGAACCAGTTTTTAGAGACGTCACAGACGAACCCAAATATGTAGATTTCGTATATGTTAGATCTTTCACGTCAATAGAGATACGAAATAAGTGTTTTTTTAGACAATGTTTAAAAAAATCATACAAAATTAAGTATTCATTTGTTTCAAAATCCGGTGAACCAATATGGAGATAAAAGATTGAAGAACCGATAGCCGTTTGATTTATAATTCTATCTGTAGTGCAAAAGTAGGAGATACGATTCAAAATTTGTCAAAAATCGATGAAAACCTCGGGTAGCCCCTTAAAGAGTTGAGAAGATAATTAATAACGAATTTACGAGTATAAAATGCAATACAACTATTTTAGTATACCCACTTGGATATTCTCATTAGATTAACGTAATTTACCTAATTAATGAGGTTAGATTTATAAAGGTAGCAGCTTCACAACTTCCACCAAGTAATAAAATGATCTAGTTACATTAACAAGAACTCTTTGATGATCTATTTATACATTACGATAGAAAGGTATAATAATAAAATACAAATGAGGACTTTTAACTTTGTATACCCATCTGGCAACTGAGAAAATTTTCATAATTTATTTTACGAATGGATAAGTTATCCCAAATGAAGGGAAAATATTCTGAAATGCAAATCTAGATTTCCTGCTTCATCATTTTGTACCAAATTGAATAAAAAAAGTAACTGTAACCAGTAAAATCCAGTTACATTTGAAAAGTAAAACCCAGTTACCTTTGATAAGATCCCGATTTATAAAAGTGCTCAGCCAATCTCAGGTAAAATTTGTCAAGGGTCGAAGGTCCGCTTAGTTAGGTCAATGACCGGAACTCACACCTGATGTCCACTAACATACTAAATATATCTCCGGTACACCTTTCTTAAGTAAATAGAGCGAGATGGGTGAAGATTGTATGCCTCTGAACATCTGGGGTACTACTGCTATTTATTTGGTAACGAGATGGATAGGGGAGATAAAGTGTTTGAACGTCAGTAGATCGGTAGTGAAATTGTAGATCTCTAATAAGCATGCATGGGTGAATTCATAATTTTAAATGACTTCGTATGAATGTTCCCTGACATTTGTAAAGTATTGCTATCTCAATGTTTAACATGAAAACGTAAGGTAGACAAAATAAGGTAACACAAACAAAACACGACATAAATATTACACACAAAGAATTATCTTTACAAAACAAAAGCAATCTAATGAGTTTAAATTAAAATAAATCCATTTTGTGCACCGACGACGGAACTGTTTTAAATAAATTATCCAGCGAGATCGCAGGAGCGCGGCGGCGGGCTATATTTCAGGACGGCCTCTGGGACGTGTGGACACCTTTTTGTCCTTTATGGTGCACCGCGTGGCCACCTTTTTGTCCTTTTTGTCCTCGGCGCGTGGACGCACGAGCGTTACGTGTTTGCGGGTTTATGCTGCTTTTAATAGATAAATAGCTCTTTGTTTTTTGAGGACTGCGGAGTGGCCATTGTTTTTGGATTTAGTTTATGGGTGAATGGGAACAACGTATGTTACGAACGGTATGTTATAATGGCATTTTAACTCGTACAATCGGTGTCGTTCTTAAGCATTTATTTAATTGTCTGTCTTTCTATTTGTATTTTCAGTTTTTAGGTTAGGTTAAAAATAATGGACAGATTTTAATGTTATTTGTTTGAAGAGTTATATTGTCAAATATTTGCTTTCTTCTTTGCTCCGTTTGGTAAAAAAAACCGTCATTATTAAGTTAACGAAACCATGACTAGAAAATTTGAAAAAAAAACAACATTTTTTTTTAAATTGAAAACGCAAACGGCTTAAAAACCAGCTCAAATAAACGTCAAATATGACTTCTAAAATTCTAAGAATGACAAATGTCAGTCAGTCTCATTATTCCAATGTCAACGGACAAAACGCAGAGCTAGCATTATTAATAGTCGGGCTAAGAAAGTCGAAGGAATGCCCTAATTACTCCTAGCAATGTCAACGCTGGGCCGACTTAAAATAAATGTTTGTGCTAACGTGTTCTACTGAAACACGAAACGTCAAACTATACATACATATATACACGCCTTTATTCCCAAAAGGGGTAAGCAGAGTTCCAGCGCCACTTTTAGCAAGAAAAGTCGGTATGTATTTTATATTTTATTTTTAATGAATCTTTGAATTTCAATCATGTCAGCCCCTCGTAGAAGATATGTTGAATTGAATTGTAAACATTAATATATCAAATGATTCTTGTTTACTGCAAAATTGAGAACCAAAACGACACTTCTCACTGCAAAATTTTAAAAAGACTCAAGAAAGCTCATTTACACACTCTTCACATAAATACTAATAGTTCCGTCGTAATCTTGAATGAAACGGGAAGCATTTTGCAAAATACGCTCGTCTGTAGGAGTAAGGACTCTTAAAGCCCAAAGGCATCACGCCATCTATACTTACTTATCTATACTAATATAAATATTTGAAAGCGGAAAAGTCTGTGATACCGGCGGTGTAACCGCTGGACCGATTTCCAAAATTCTTGCACCTGCGTGTGGAATTGGAATGGACTTTGTGGATGGTTATACCTACATATAGGCTATATTTATCCCACGGGTTTGCCTGCCTTCGTTGCAATCAGGGACTGCATAACCGAAAAATACCGGTATGTTTTATAACCGATATATGACGTCATATCGGTTTTCAAATAGCTGTTTCGGAAGCGGAACCTTTATATTTCGCTATCGAAATATAACGGTAACCTTTTTTTTTCGGTACCGTAACAGCCTTTTAAAGGTTACCGATACTTCGATTTTGGCGTCGTTGCCAAACCACCGGCGCTGCCGTTTTGTCTTTCAGTTTTATCAGTTCTGTTCTGATACTTTTCTGATTCGTTCGTTCGTTCCTATTGGAAGAAGTTGTCTGTGTAAGTGTAAGTTCGCTTATTTTTCGGTAACCTTTATAATACCGGTTTCGAACACGTATTACAAAGGTTTCGGTTACCTTTATATCAATAACGGTAACCGATATTTCAAAACGATTACGGTACCGTTATTTTGGCGCAGCGCGCGTAAACTTTACACAATTACGGTACCGAAATGGAATTCCAGTTTCATAGCGGTAAAACCGTAACCGAAATCAGTCCCTGGTTGCAACACGCGGACGAAGCCGCTTGAGCAGCTAGTATAATATACATATTACTTCACGTACACTGCAAAATACAACGTCGTTAAACATGAGGTTGTCCCTTGTTTTACCGACAAATGTTCCATCAAATGTATGTTTCGCAGAATTTTCATTTCATCGAACAAGTTTTGTTTCAGAATCAGTAAACTTTCAGGATTGTTATACAACGAACCTATTTTAATGGGCTTAGGTTCTGTATGAATCTATAATGAATAAAAATATTTTTTGATTGGGCTCTTCAGAATGACCTAAAAAACTGTACCTAAAGTTCACGGTTACTGTGTAACAAAAATTCGATGAAATGAAAATTCGGTGAAACGTTTGTCGGTGAAATAAGGGGAGACCTAAACAAGGTATTTCGAAGAAACATTGTTTATATTTTTACGTCACACCTGGCCATAAAGTGATTTTTACCGCACGCTGCGCGTACGCTAAAACTCGCATTGTGGCCAGGTGAAGACGTAAAATTGTGTACTCACCACGGACAGTAAAAAAGAAAGCCCTCTATCGCATATTTACAACCCTCGCCTGCGGCTCGGGTCATAAATACCTGCGATTTCGGGCTTTCTTTCTTTTACAGCCCTTGGTAAGTAATGTACTATTATGTCTTTTATTTAAGTAAGTCGATAGCGCCTTAAAGCCTTTGAATTATGATCCTGCTTAGTAAAGATATGATAGATACTATATGTATTTACCTAAATATGTATACTTCTTAGTATTTTCTTATCAATTACTTTATACTTACTATTCAATTATGCCTTGCAGCAAGGTTCAACATTAAATTTCCTAGTAAAAAAGAAACCGGCCAAGTGCGAGTTGGACTCGCGCACGAAGGTTTCCATACCATTATCTATAAAAATCACTTTTGTTGTATGGAAGCCCCCTGAAATATTTATTTTATTCTGTTTTTTAGTATTTGTTGTTATAGCGGCAACAGAAATACATCATCTGTGAAAATTTCAACTGTCTAACTATCACGGTTCATGAGATGATAGCCAGCTAGCTTGCAGCAGCTTGGTGACAGACGGACAGACAGACAGACAGACAGACGGACAGCGGTGTGTTAGTAATAGGGTCTCATTTTACCCTTTGGGTACGGAACCCTAAAAACATAATTAGGTACAGTTCAGAGAAAACTCAGACCTATTATTTATTCGCGAAGCTCGTTACACATAGTTTTACGAGCATATGATTTTCAAAAAAAAATCAAATACAGGTAATTAATGAAACTTCTGAACGAGTATATCTTTATTTATAACTTGGTTTAGGCTCGCCTTGGGCAAGTCCACCTACGCTTCATAATGTTTAACACTTTAACTTATGCAACAGCGTACATCTGTTCGTTTCGATTGTTAAAAGAAACTCTGTAATTATTGACTTTAGGCTCAAATTTCAAGACAGCCGGGATACCAAAGAGAGTTTCAGAACTTAGTTTGTTCAACGCCTAACAATTTAGTAGTGGGTTGTCTCATTTTAACATAATCATTGTAATTTATTCTTTAACAACGAATCTATTACTTCTTCATTATGGTTTATTGTTCACATATTTAACCCGTTATTGTCCAATCATTTCTTGTTTAAGAGAAGCTTAAATTATTCTTATTAATGTAACATTAGTAAGCAATTCGTTCTTGTTCATAGCTAGGAAGGGTGTAAACTTTTCTATTGCATCGTTAAAATAATGGCCAGTATTTTTAAACATATTATAATTCCAGTCATTATTAAAGTAACTTTGAAACTATAAACACAGTTCTAAAAGTGTAATGAATATCAAATGTGGGATAAACTAGATGTATTTTAAAATCTGCTGTGTTGGTGCCGTTCTAAAAGGCACATAACATAACTTATTTATGTGTTTCATACTTGTTTTTCAGTGCAGCAAAAAACGCCTTTTGTTAGCGCGAAATGGGTTACAGTATATAATTTTTATATTGTTTTAATTCAACTACGAATGAGGGTTAGGGTTTTTTCGCATTGGACAATCGGGCCGCGCAAGGAGGTTGGCACACAAACATACTCATAACAGGCCACCTATAGCAAGCTAAACGACGCGACGATATATAGTAAAACTTGAAATAAACCATCCTCCAACAATCGACATGTTTATTTATTGTAGCACTTTAATAGGTGTGTGTTAGAGAGAAAATATTTATTGTATAACTTTACAAAGTGCATGCAATTCTAAAGTTGCAACAACAATTTTCTCAAATACATAATGTCGATTAGTTTCATTCTAAGATTGGTTTTAGTCTAGCTTTTGTAGGATCCGATAAAAAATGGTACAAATGGGATTCGTTTACATTATCATCGCTCCTGCTATCTATGCCCTTGAGCAAACAATTTCCTGCACCAGCAATTCATAATGTTCTATTTAGTATTCGGATGTCGAAGCACTTATTCAATTCGCGTAGGTATAAGGCAGTCGGGTTCGACAATGAAGTGCGTCCGTAAACGCGACACGATTCGCCAAAAAATACATTACACAAGAATTTCATTCCAACGATTGACTACGTCAATAAAAAGGAGTCGCGGAAAAAATATTATGCCAAGAAGAAAAACTCAGTGAAATAAACTGGAGTGAAACGCCCGAGTGAATATTCCTGTTGGAAATGTTCAGTTATTTTGATTTAGCCCCGGTATCAGTTCTCGCCCCACCCCACCTGGCCTGACAATTTTAATAAAATAACATTTCTCGAGCGCCCTCGCAATATTAAAGTAGAGGCGGGACCGACGCGGTGTCCCGTTTTTATTAGTCCAAATTATGGTAATGCTCTCAGACGCTGGCGGCCGGCAATCGGGCTGTTGTCGGCGTGTGAACGAGGGATTAACACGATACTTTGCGCCCGGGTTGTAAAATCAGCGTCAATCGCGTCAGTTTAATTAATAATTTAGCATTAAAATCTCCCGTCGTATCCTGAACCTTGCAATTTACTTTTAAGCAAACAACGTCTGTATTCCTGTTTAAATAGTTGCCGTCACTGGTAATAGAGTGCCATATTTCACTCGCTCCACTTAAGACGGCGCCGTCTCGCGTTTGCTAAAATTTTATGCATTACCTATCTCCCGACGAATTCCCAGCTGTCTGGTGCAGGGACTGTCAAAATATCCTTATACATTACAAAACCACCAGACGTCAAGCGATAATAGCCTTTATTCAAATGCAACAAGAACTCAGAAGTAACACATAGTCGGGCGAGTTGTTGAAAGCACCTGATAAAGTATAACTTAGTACTCGTCGCTAACACTATCTTATTTGTCAGGACGACAATGAAGTGTTTACTCAACATATCGCGCATTCAGTTTGCACGATGTTAAAGCCTAAAGGGATTGTGCATTGACGATTTACAATCCAGCATCTAACTTTCATAATGGCGTATCGTTTCTAAACAGTGACTAGGAACTTGAATCTTATACATTTGGGAAACAGGCTAGAATCCTACTTTATAGTTTGAGATTTACGATGTTGTGAGAATAATCGATGGAATTGAAATCCGAATTGAAGCGACGCGTTGAGATTAATGACCGTTGAAGAAGCAAATAGGATTTTGGACGCGACAAGAGCTTTAGTCTGCCAGGACAAAGATGCCCATTGTTGTACAACGGGACCGTCCTCTAAATTACTATGATAAACTGTTATTTTATCAGAGTAATAAAGCGCAGTTTTCTCACAAGGGAACCTGCGTCAGACTGCGGGAAGTAATTGGTTTATTATGGAACTATGTCAGTATTATAATAATGCAGGTTAATCTCTTGTCAAATCAATCATGGTCAATTAAATGGTGTCGGGGTTTTACGGTACAGTATTTTTCTTTACATCGTCAACCCTTGCCATTTTCTAAAGCAGAAGGCTAGAAATGTTGAATGTTAATAAAATCATTAACTATTTATAAAAGTGAAAAACGCTCTGTTGTTGTTATGAAGATTGTACGGAAATAGGAATAAGTGACGGCACAATTTTCCATGGTCAAAAGTGTCTAGTTTTAATTTTGATGTATTGAAAAAGTCGTATTATTAAAAAAAAAAGTTGCAGCGTGATGTTTCCCCAGTATTATCCGTTTTGTTTTGTAATGTCAGAATTACGATTTATTTTTGTAGGTATTATATTTATACTACACCGAGGTCAAACTGTTAAAACTAACCCTAGTAAGTACCCTACTGTATCGTTTTAAACTTAATATTTGACATCTTTTTAGGGTCAATGCGGGCCATAATCTAAAAATGTAAACCTATCCAAAACTACCCTGAGTAAACCTATACAAACCCACCTGTATGTTGAACTGTCTTGACCATTATCCATTCGAACACAAAGTCGATTAGGCAAGTGATTTGTTGGCAACCCCGTTGCATCGCTCTCTTTTATACGATTACATCGAGCCTGCAGGAAGACAGGGACGAGTTATGTTTCGATTCGCAAAGTCGATTACTAGTTTGATTTGTGAGCAATCTTGTGCCGCTAAAAAAAGCATAATACGTCATTGAAATTCGCATGGAGTTAGGGTGTGTCTAGAACAGCAGAAAACTAGTGGCGAGGCGTAGTTATGTATAAAATACGGTTATTGGGCGGTTATCGAAACTCAATAAAATAATGAATTTGGGAGAAAAAGTACGAGTACTAATAATTATACAGCCAAAGTTGCACTAGGTCTACCAGAAATCAAGAGGGAGATGCCACGCGCCATCGACCTGGTGGTGACACATGGAAAGAGAGACAAAGCAAGACATAGTAACTTGGCGCAAAAGAGTGAGGAGATCCGACCCCAAATTAAGGCAATGCCTTGATTCAAGTCGATTCGCGAAAACCACACCTCTTGACAGAGACACGCTTTTGGGCACGAGAAAAAGAGATGCAACACTTTCGATCAATTCTTAGTTAGGAATTTAAGTTTTATTCATATTTCATTACCTGAGATAAAATACTATTGTATAAACTTGATTGTGTCATAAAATGTTGTAACTTTTGAGTGGGATGAGTAAAAAAAAAGGAAAATAAAGACCAAACATTGGATTATAATTCTACCGAGGAAATTGTAGGCAATCATGTATCGATTAAATCAGATGAACAAGTATATAGTCAAGATTCATATATCTGAAAATCAGGCCTTATTGTTTCTTAACCTAGTCAGAACGGCGTTTCAAAGAACGCGATATTTTTCAATTCACCCCCTTAAAGGGAACATTCCTTGTTTTCAATTCACGCCCTTAAAAGGAACAAGGAAAGAATATAATGATGATGATCAGATAAAGATGAAGTTTGTATCATAGGGGTAGGGGGTTGTATAAAATAATCAATAATGTAGTATTTTCTCGAAAATGGGTTAAATGTAGTCAAATGGAGAACAAGAAACGCAAGAGGTTAAATAATCACAAAGTTATAAGTGTTCGAAGTTTTAAGAAGGGGTATGTTCTGCCCCTTTTCCGCAAAACGCAATTACATATTAAACGATTGTCATTTACTATGACGCTCGCAGATTGTGACGTCACTAACTGCGAGCGTTTTCTCTCTCTAACAAGCAATATTAAAACGGTTGTAGCTTCGTAATTCTTTGAGTTATCTGAATGGGATTTTCGTCACTAGGGATATTTATTTGCCTTCATTCTTTTGGAGTAATAATACATTTCGAGTCTACACCCGCATTAGTTCCTCTTGTCCACGGGAGGAATCTGTACCCATCAGCATCAGCAATGAGACGTCGTATGACGTACCTCCCTAACCATTTACTCACTCTATGTATTCGAAATTATAATGTGCGTAAGGAACAATCTTTCTTCTTTCGATACCGTAAATGCGATTGGCATAACACTCCGCCGCACTGGGCGTTTGAGAACAGTTCCCCGTCGCATGGCACTTGCAGGTAAGAACCCGCGTGTCATTGGGCCTACCTAGCGACTGGTCGCTGATCTTAGACAGGAACCATCTGACAAAGCATTTAGACGCCGCCTTAAATACCTTTTATTGGATAATCCATTATACTCAGTTAAAGAGTATATGAGTCTTGACTTGATCCTGTAATGTGACGTCACACACCATTTGCGTTTTCTCTCTCTAACAAGCAATATTAAAACGGTTGTAGCTTCGTAATTCTTTGAGTTATCTGAATGGGATTTTCGTCACTAGGCATATTTTTTTGCCTTTTTTCTTTTGGAGTAATAATAATTTTCGAATCTACACCGGATAAGTGCACTAATAGAATATTCTCGAGAGAAATAAAATATGCGTACAGTTTGTGTGTAATTTTTATGCAATTGCTGTTTGACTTAGCTGGTTTACACCATAAGAACCATAACTTTTAAGACAAATATACAACCGAGGCTCTAGTATTCGTTTTATCGAAACAAAACGTTACGACCGCGTTTGCGTTTAGCTGTCAAATCCCATACAAATTGAGGGTAAAACGCAAACGCGATGGTAAAGTTTTGTTTCGGTAAAACTTATACTAGAGCCTCAGATTAACAACAGCGTCATATTACGGACGTAATATAATTTGTGTACATAATATACTTGAAACGTTATTGTAATACCTTTTCCTACGCATGTAACTAAAATAGATAGGTACTACTCGTAACAAGGAAAACAACAACAATACAACACCACATAGCTGTTTGCTGCATATTCATTCATAGATTTGACGCGTTACAGAAACGAACTCCTCACCGATACTCCTAAATACCCATTTAACTGCAAATGTTGCAGTGTTTTATGTGTGTTAATTTTGGGGAGACAGCAATTTTCTACACGGATACAGATAAAAAACAAAAATAGTGATAAAACTACTGACATACATGCTCAGTGACAAGGTAAGGACAAGTTTTCAAGCTAGTGACGCCAGTGCCGATAAGTGATAAACAAAAAATTAAATGTGAAGATCCAAAGAACCAAGTGCTTTATGAATAAATAAGAATAATTGATTTTCGACAAAAAAAAGACCGGGTTGCACTCCGGGAGTTCCGGCAGAAGTGAAAATTATCAATTATTTAGGCGGCCGGCCCGCGGGCGCGTTGGGTGCGACGAGCCCAACGCGCCGCCGCGGCGCAACGGTGCCGGGATCCGGCGCGCCGACGGGCGGCGGCAAACACAATACCAATTTGTTTTTGCCATTGCCAAATATTTTTCAAAGCTTTATCTCTTTAGGAATAACGTCTAAATTCGGACTATTCGAATTTGCAAGAACAGCAGATGGCGGTGCACGGTGGCGACCAAAATATCAATTTGTTTTTGCCGTTGATAAATATTTTTCTAAGCTTTATCTCTTTAGGAATAACGCCCAAATTCGAACTAATCGAATTTTCTCAATAGCAAAACGGTGAAGGACGCGTTGGTATTATTACAAATTTATTTGCAGAATATGCTATTGCAAAAAGTGTTTAACGGCTTTATACTCTTACGAATAGCGTTCAGTTTTGAATGAAGTCGAATCGGCTAGCAGCAAAAAGTGACCTCCTTCACATCTGACGTCACAAAACTCTGTCGCGTATTTAACAATTTTTCCCCATCCCAAAAAGTGCTCAGCGCCGCTAAAGAAGTTTTCACTTCAAAATGATCATCCTCCTAGCGTTATTCACGGATGCGCCCTAAAAGAGCTCGGGATACACTTTGACACTTAATCCCATGCAGGTAATCCTAATCCTATGTATTCTCGACAAAAACATAACAAGGCATAATACGGGTGTAGACTAGAAAATTATTATTACTCCAAAAGAAAGAAGGCATAAAAATATGCCTAGTGACGAAAATCCCATTCAGATATCTCAAAGAATTACGAAGCTATAACCGTTTTAATATTGCTTGTTAAAGAGAGAAAACGCAAACGGTGTGTGACGTCACATTACAGGATCTTGCCGGCGGCCCGCGTCGACGGCGGCGCCGACCACGATGCGGCGCAGCACGTCGCCGTCTTCTGTGACGTCACATTCTTCCAGCGTCATCGTTTGATGTGAAGTTGCGTTTTGCAAAAAAGGGACAGAACATACCTCTTCTTAAAACTTTGGACACTTATAACTACGTGATTATTTAACCTTTTGCGTTAATTTTTTCTCCATTTGACTACATTTTTTATCCTATTTCGAGAAAATATGACATTATTGATTATTTTATTTATTATCACAGGGACTGTCAAACATATTATTTTATCCCGAAACGGTTGCTCATCTACAAATGGCGGACACTGAAAGTGGAACTGGCTGGGACGAGTGGGAGGACTACTTGTATTTGATCGCTGTATTCCTCTCCATCGCAAGCGTCATCTTCGGCTGTGTCTCCTGGGTTGTGCTGCCGAGTTGGAGACAGTTCCGCCACTACGCCTTCATCAACGCCCTCTTAACTCAAGCTACAGTAATCCTGGACTATGTCGTTGAACTGGTCTGGCCTAATTTAGACAAATTGATGGGATTCATATCGCTTGTTAGATTTTTCGTGTTCACGCAATGGCTGGTGCTGATAACTGTGATGTTTTACATCGAATTTGTTGAAGTCTTTACTAGTTTGGAGTCTATTAGATGGCTTTACCTTAAAGCAAATATATTCGGTTGGCTGCTGCCGATTGTATGTGGTATTATTGAACCATTTGCCGGCGTAGGATTCACTATCATCAGATACGCATGTCTGGCGTTCATCAATTTAATTTTATACGTAACAGTGTTATGCAGATTGTGCAAAACATTTCAATGTTCAGATGGTTTCATTACAAAGGTAGTTGTGTCCATATTTGCTTTTATGTTTACTGGAATTGTATGGTTGTTACCTTTTATGGTATATATGCGTGTAGAAGATTTGCCTGAAAACGATATTGTAAGTGTTACAAATGTGTATTCCTATGTTGTTCTTATATTAGTAATGAACGTCTTCTTTCTAATGCTAAAGGCGCATAGGACAATGTGGTCGGAGTACTGGTTAAGGAAAAGGAATAATGTCATATAACTCATACACGGAAAAGATCCGTTCCGCATTTGAAGCATATTATATAAATAAATAAAAATAAATAAATATTAGGCGACAATCTTACACAAATCGACCTAGTCCCATAGTAAGCTCAATAAGGCTTGTGTTATGGGTACTAGACCCAGGAGGGATGGGGGATATTGATTTAAATATGACTAAATAAAAGAATAACAATGCACAGTTCTAATGCAAATAAATAAATTACTAAATCGACGATTCTTAGCTTTATCAGGGTGGTTCGCTTTCCATACAAAACGTCTTTTGACATTCCAGGCTAACGGCGTGATATTTTAAGAAACTTAAGTATACAACTTGCATAAATTGGCTTTAATTTCCGCGAAATTCACCCTTTCCTAAAATAAACTTGTATAAACTAGAATAATTTGAGTAATTCGTTTGGGACGTGATACTTTGCGAAAACGATTTTTAACAAATTAGTCTAGTTTGTACAATTTTATTCTAGGAAAGGGGAATTTCGCGCAAATAGAAAGCCAATTTATGAAAGCTTGTTAGGTACATAAGTTTCTTAAAATATCACGCCGTCAGCCTGCGAATGTCAAAAGACGATTTGTATGGAAAGTGAACCACTTTAAGTCATGCCTAGTTCTTATAAATTCATCGATTCGGTTAAGTGACTGCCCCGTCATGGCGGAACTTGCGAAGGTTCGAATCCCGTTCGAATCGAATACAGAAAAAAAATATGAATATTGTGCCATCGTCGCAAGATTGATGTCAAATGAAGCCAAACGTTGTTCGAGTTTTGCAACCTTCCGCATCCGTTTGTGTACAATCGATGTCAAAATATCTTGATTTTTCGCCTCATTACTAAAGATCGTTATCAACGTGCTGTATTGGTGGCAAAGTATGGTTGTCAAAAAAAAAACAAATTACTTACGCAAGTATTTTAAACATTATATATTTCACAAATTATGAGATTTATATACATATTTATAACAACTTATCCAAATTATAGTGAATAAATGACTAAAATTTGTTCAACAGATTTGGCTGTCAGTCGTTCACGACGATTGGAAAAAGTCTATCCACTATGTGAATTGGATTATTAAAATTAAAATAAATGCAATTAGATTTTCAACTATAGTTGTATTTTTATGACATTTTATGTCATTTGATGTACATTGTTTTGAAAATATATTAGGGTGGAAAAGGTTTTGTACCGTAGAGGTAAGTATTTATTTTATGGTAAAGAATAAAAGTGAATATTCAAACGTATTTGTTTTTTTCTGCGAACGAATACAGCACGTTGATAACGATCTTTGCCCATTACAGAGAAATTAGGTGCTAAAGTGTAAACTGTACACAATTAATAATTCCCTTGTAAACCTTAGGTATAGCTAGCTACTACTGCTCAGCAGAGGCAGACCTCATTTTCACTGTGTTGAGTTATCTAGTTTTCTAGTTTAAAATAACGCAGCTCTGAGCGCTGTGAGGGGTTTTAGCGCAGCGTCCCCCGGGCGAGGGTTTACGAGGAATAAATAATTTTAGCGCTGCCGCGGCCGGATCATTTTTCATCTGCTTTGCACCGGTACGGAGTGGGGGAAGGATGGATGCATTCTAGATCGCAGAGCGGAGTTTTATAAGAATGTATTGTTCGTTGGGTCTCGTAGTACATCTTAGATATGTAAACACTCTTTATCTACGCACATATCATTAGTGCTCTAAAACGCGTTCAGAAACCGTAGGAAATTACCAGCATTATTACAACCAATTTTACTATGAGAACTTTCTTGTCTGTGGTAGTAGGTAAAATCTGTACTGTAATGTTATTACAGTACAGATTTTTGTAAGGTTATGAGTTTAAATTTGGAACAGCTGACAAAACTCAAGGGGGTCTCTATTCTAGTATCCATAGATATTAAAACAGTTATCGATGCGAAACTTCAATTCAGTATGTTTTTTAATATAAACCGCACGACATTTGATCAAGAGTGACATGAGAATAGGGACTTCATTCGTTTGTCTATGATTAAAAAAAAACATTCGTCTTGACGTGCGTAGGATCGAATTGCCGCCATTACTGTTGTCATTTCTTTGTTTGTTTTTGCTGTTACGAAAGTAGAGTTGTGAAAAGTTGTTTGTAATTCACATTTTAGTTGAAAATATGAGTAGTAGTGACTCCAAGAACGATATGAACACTCCGATGGATATCGTAAATGCAGCCACGATTGCAACAAAGATATTTTACAGGTAGCACTATAGTAGCAATGCAGGTCATTTTCTTACGGCTTCTGAACCCATCTTAGAGTACTTATGATATGTGTGTAGATAAAGTAGTGTGTGCAACCATACATAATTTAGCCTTAAAACACTCGTGTGATCCTATTATGAAACTCGCTACCGCTCGTTTCATAAAACAACACTCGTATTTTAAGGCCTCTGATTATGTATCAGTTGCATAAACTACTATTGATCAATTACTATCGTCATACTTACCTTAGACCTAATTTGTAGACACTTGCTTAGCTTTTAATTAATTTATTAACCAGCAACCTCTCTTTCTCATTATATAAGTTTTGTTACGTGTAAGTTATAATTATAACTTATATTTTAAGATTTGTATCTCTCTCTAAACCAGCGCCTTTAGCATATATTGCTGGTGGCATATGCTGAGTGGCATCCATTTTGGTGCAGTTCAATGTTATAAACACATGTATAATGTCTTTGTTACACCAAATAAATATATTACTTTCTTTATTTCTTACTGTGGAGTAAGACGCATAACTGGGAACTTACAGCAGATGTTCTTAGTTAGGTAGAGAATTTTGACGGAATGCATCGATACAAACACGGCAAAACAGATAAAACTAAAACCATATGTTTTCTAATCTGACCAATTGATATTAAGGTAAACGAAACATGCTAGCCCTCGACATTGCACTGTTTGACATGGCCACTTTAGTTCAAACATCATAAAAAACTATTATCATAATCACAAAAGGCATATTTTGATTGGTCATAAACTTTAAATAACATAACACTGAAAAAACAAATAAAAACAAATTTTGAAATAATGATAAAAGAAGGTGGTGTACTTAGATTTACTAAGTGATGCTATCACATCCTAGAAAAAGCAAGTACCTACCTATAAGTATACAAATAGAAAAAAAAATTGCCAGAAACCGAAGGAGCACCCTTCTTTCACGTGGTATTGTCTGTCCTACCCCTAGAGTGTATTATATTAGAGCCCGCGGAGCCAGAAGCTCGCGAAGGAGGTACTGAGTTGAAATGAACTTCATGTTTTTAATAATCGGAATTAGATTTATTGGAATTATTATGAAATTCGCACTTTTGATTAGTTTAATGTAGTTTCAGAGAGACTCTAAGCCAGGTCAGTGTAGGTACGACGACGAGCGAAGTGAGGAGTGTAAGGTTGAACTGTGACCCTACAGCGCGCGAGCCGAGCAAGCGAAGCGGGCGTGCCGAGGTAGCGGCCGGCGAAGCGCCAGAACCGAACACTTTTTTACTACCTAATACTTACACATTATATAAGTACAACTTGCAAAGCGTGAAGTCTCAAACTTTTGTTTAATAAGTCGGATTCATTATTGGTCTGTGTAATTAATGATATTCGGAATTTTGAAAATCAGTATTTTAGAAATGGGAATTTGATATTTGGGATTATCGTTCAGTCAGACTTTTATTGTTATATTTATTATTATATTTTTATTATTATATTGTTCGATGTATTGAAATTCGGAATTTTGATACTTTATGAGCATGAAATATTTACAGAGTGCTTATTATATTATTTTAGTGCGTTTGTTCATTATACAATAGGAAATAATTAAAATTGATAATTATAATCGATAAGATTATGCAAATAGTTTTTATTCATTTTGTCATAATGCAATTTTCCCACTAATAATACAAGCCGAAATTATGCTATTCGTTGTCATGCAAAATGAAAATATGCAATATGTTTTGATATGAAAAATTACACACCCGTTACATTTAGATTTAGATTTATTTATTTCACAATATACAATTACAATATAAATTAAAGCTAGCTTAATCTATATGAAATTATAATATGATCCTCAAAGAGAATAAGAATTGTAATAAAATGTCAAGTTACATTTGGTTCAAATTATAGTCATAATTAATTAATAGTCAAAACGCAAAAGTAAATAAATTATTAAGATAATATCACATAAAGATCGTCAGATTACAAACTATACTTAATTGAAAAATTCAAAAAATACAAATAACGATGTAGTTTACAATGTCAAAAACAGTGATATTATTAATGTCTAATGTCCATAAATTCTTTTACTGAATATAATGCGTTTTTCAATAAAAAGTTTCTCAGTTCGCGTTCGAATGTTTCGTCAGATGACTGTTCGCAATTCGGCGGGTGTCGTTCGTAATAGGTTGGGCGTATCACTCGAGGATTCCTACATGAAAGTGCCATGCGACGCGGGACCGTTCTGAGTCTCCTTGTTGATCGGAGCTGTTTGCCCGTGACACCTCAAACACGCTTGAACATTGGCAAATTCTTTCTCACGAACATCAATCACACTAATATTATAAATGTGAAACAGTGTCCATATGGAAATTCATGTGGTCAAAGATACGTAATAAAGTAACAACGAAGTAAATTGTATTTATACAACTAACGTTAATAACTTCAATAGTGCGATACAGAGCTTCACACATTTCCAGGCATATTCTAGCCGTAGTAGGTAATTCTTCCGATTTTTCTATGCGTTTAAACTCTGCCAAACCATATGAGAACGTATAAAAAAGAGTTTGATGGAGTTTAGGTATCGTAGACAGAGTTCGAGAAAGAACGATTTAAGAACACATCACCAGCGCCATCTTTTGGTAATCAGTAGAAACATGGATTCTTCTCTAATGTGGTATAGTGGCGTTGAGGACAAATTAAACAAAAATATGCGAACCGATTTTATTGAAACTTTCCAATATTGTTGTTTATACCTCAGAGTAGGATATAGCGTGCCGTTTTTTTAGATATAATTACTTCAGAGGGTGGAATAAGGAACCAAAGATTGTATGGGACTTAATTTTTCTTTTTAAATAGAAACTTGAAACTTCGTAGATTGATTTTATATCAAAATATTAGAAAACTAATTTCTGCGTTTTTGAAAATTCATTCCCTAAGGGGGTCAAAAGACGTTTGAGAATTTGTATGAAAAAAAACGGTCACCCATCCAAATATTGACTTCTCTCGACGTTGCTTAACTTTGGTGATTGTTGCGAAGTGTTCATCGCTATTAGACTACATATATTATAGGCAAGTAGTTTCTGAATACATTATCTATTAATGATTTTTATAATTACAATAACAGTGTTTTTAAAATAAAACTGTACTGTTTACTTATAATTACAATATCAGTGTTTTTAAAATAAAAATGTACTGTTTACTAGAAGGCGACATATTTGTATAAGTCAGCTACTGATCACTAGAATCAGAGGATATTTTGCACAGATTCGAAAGAATGGGTCAGATCAACAATGATCTCTGTTTAAATGAAGCGCTGCGCCTAATAGAAGACAAAATATTATCAATATCCGGAAAGAAACTTTCCGACTTTGGTATGCCCACGCCAGAGCGTAGAGAAGGGTTGTCAAATGATTTGATTAGAGAGCTCAGCTACGATACCAATATATTGGACACTTACGTAAGAGAAACTGAGTCACGTCTACTACCCGAGCAAAAGGAGATATATCATAAAGTTTTACAACGAGTTGTAAGTGGGAAAAGTGGTATTTTCTTTCTTGATGCGCCGGGCGGCACAGGCAAGACTTTTTTGCTTAATTTGCTCCTCGCAAAAATTCGCAAAGACAAACATGTTGCATTAGCTGTGGTTTCCTCTGGAATCGCTGCAACATTATTAAGTGGTGGCCGAACAGCACACTCAGTTTTCAAGTTACCTCTTAATTTAGCAAGCGAAGAAAATCCAACTTGCAATATTAGCAAGAGTAGCGCCCGCGGCGCCCTATTGCAACAGTGCAAACTGATTGTATGGGACGAATGTACGATGTCTCATAAGCGAGCTATTGAGGCGCTCGATCGTTGTCTGCAAGATATGCATAGCAATCGAACGTTAATGGGTGGTGTGGTTGTGTTACTGGCTGGTGATTTCAGGCAGACATTGCCTGTTATCGAGCGAGGCACTCCAGCAGACGAAATAAACGCATGTCTGAAAGCATCACGCGTGTGGACCAAGGTGGAAAAGTTCCATCTCACGACAAACATGCGAGTCCAGCTGTTTGATGATGTAGAGTCGGGTGCGTATGCTCAAAAATTACTCGAGATAGGCGACGGTCGATTAAAAACTGATGTTGAAGGTATGATTCTATTCACCAACCAATTTTGTCATGTTGTGGATTCGGAAGACGAGCTTATTGCTCAAGTTTTTCCGAATCTGCAACAAAATATTCTGGATGAAAATTGGTTGTGTGAAAGAACCATACTGGCACCAAAAAATGAGACAGTATCAAAAATAAATAAAAAAATCTTGGAAAAAATATCAACCGAAACAACAGTGTACAACTCCATAGATACAGTAATGACATCCGACGACAGCACCAGTTACCCGGTTGAGTTCTTAAACTCTCTGGAGCTATCCGGGGTACCTTCCCACAAACTCGAATTAAAAGTAGGCGTACCCGTAATGTTAATGCGCAACTTAGATGCACCAAAATTGTGCAATGGAACAAAATTACGGGTCACTGAATTGGGAAAATACATAGTAAAGGGCACAATCTTAACTGGTGAAGCGAAAGGAGAAGATGTACTCATACCCCGTATTCCAATTATACCTAATAACTTGCCATTTAACTTTAAACGACTACAGTTCCCTTTAAAAGTAGCGTTTTCAATGACAATTAACAAATCGCAGGGTCAAACCTTAAAAGTAGCGGGATTACATTTAGGCACGCCATGTTTTTCCCACGGGCAGTTGTATGTAGCTTGCTCACGTGTGTCTAAATCTAAAAATCTACATGTTTTAGCAGAACGAAATAAATCTTACAATATAGTTTATAGAAGTATATTGGAATAAGTAGCAGCGGCGAAGCGGCCAACTTATTTTTTTGTTTCAGTATTTTTGTAAGCTTTTCTCTTAGGTGCTTTATTGTCTGACAATATACTAGGTAAGCAAAGTAATTTTTTTAGTTTTAATTATGAATAGCGTGAAAAAGAAAATAATCTCTAGAGGGGGTAAAATAACAACAATTTGTGTAGTGAAACGAATTCTACGCGGACGAAGTCGCGGGCAAAAGCTAGTACTTCATATATGTACAGTGAGTAGTGCGTCATGAGGCCGTTACTTTCAAAAAGTTTCTTACACGAATACCTGTGCTTTACTCCAGCCAGTATTCGAATAGCGCGTTTTTGGAGTATGAATACTCGCTTGGCATCCGTAGAATTGCCCCATATCACTATACCGTATGATATTAAAGAGTGAAAATGTGAAAAATATACGGACCGTAACGACTTTTTGGATATCAGCGGCTT
Source organism: Epinotia ramella (assembly GCA_947578815.1). Taxonomy (NCBI): domain Eukaryota; kingdom Metazoa; phylum Arthropoda; class Insecta; order Lepidoptera; family Tortricidae; genus Epinotia; species Epinotia ramella. Next base: position 4,516,096 of record OX388206.1, on the reverse strand, counting down.
TAGCTTTTTTAGAGCAAATAGGTACAGCACTGCTCACCACACAGCTGGTCAACATGGCCCTTCCAGTTAAGCAAGAGTTAGAGCAATGGGTTCAATTCGAAGTAAGACGATTTTTCTTCATTCGAATTTAAGCCATGTTACTTTGACACGAAGTCCCCATGTCTTACACTAGTGCCATGTCGAGGACTAGAACATTTACTTTATGAATTAATAGATTAAAGAAGCTTGCAACTAAAGAGATACCACAGGCGCATTGCCTTCATTTAAAAGCTCTACAATTAAGTCAATTGACCTAGGTCACCCCGGTTCTTAGATACAACTTTAGACATCCAAACCTCGAAGCACTAGTCTTCCACGTGGGTTTAGAATTAATCAAGGCAAAACTGTCTGCGTTCCCAACTACAAACTTCTAAAGCCGAGTTCACACTAACCCAAGCGGTGTGTCGTGGTTTTATAGCCACAGCCGAAAAGAGCAGCCAATGCACACTTTGATTAAACTTTCAAGACATATTAGTTAAATTGCATGAGTTTCATTAGCTAAGGTGTGTTTAAGTTAAAGTCCAGAACGACTCGTCTAATTGGAATAGGGAATTAATGTCTTAGTTTTACATACCCTACCAGATTGCAAACCGTCTCGTGGGCGAGATGGAATATCATCCTCTCTAATCAGAACACTTGGAAAGAGACGGGTAGTTTATCAAGCGCACCGTCTTGTTCTAGCCATGCATAGCAAGAGCCCTTAAGTAGTCCAATGTAAGTGCGATAGAGATGGAGATATCCGAAGTTCGAATTTCGAAGTTCGTGGTTCCAGCTCAGGGTGTGAGGACTTTCGTAATAATCACGATTAGTATCAATATATTTCTTGAAAAAAAAAAAATATTATGCTGCTGGGAATCTTTTTCCCTTCCTTACAGTTCCAAGTTATAGAAATAGAAATATAAATTTTCATTTGCTATTAAATGTGGTATACATATGGTGTTACATGATACATTATAGAGCCGTACAAATGTACGGCTGTATTCATAAACGTACTACAAGCCTGTTTTAACTAAAATGGCGTTAAAATTCGTTTGTCCTTATCTGTCACTTTGAAATTTGTGCGTAAGAAAGGGACAAAGCATATTTTATTTAGCAGAGGCATTTTAAGGTTTATGAATAAGGCGGTTAAACTTTAAAAAGCCATGCAAATTTAAATTATATTAGAACTAAGATTAAGAAAATTATTATTTTAAAAATGAACATCATCCTTACTAATATTATAAATGCAAAAGTGTGTGTGTGTTTGTCCTTATTTCACGTCTAGGCTTCTTTTTTCAGCGGGAAATCATCTAATTCTCACGGGAAAATTCAATATGTTACATTTTCCTATAACCACGCGGGCGAAGCCGCGGGCATCAGCTAGAAACAACATAAATAAACAGTTCATCAGCTTACAAAACGGCCCGTCCACTCCAAAATCAATAACCCCCTAACGACTTTACAGTGAACACTTCGGCGGAGTGTTGTTAATAACAAAAGAGCATCGGTAGTTGAGGGCACTCCAACTTCAACCCTGGCCTGTGGCCCAACCGTCGTCTACGCTACGAGTATTCTCACGACTACTTTACTTGAGATTATTTAAGTTGGCCGCATTGCATCAAAGTAGTACATTCAAAAAGCAACTCTAGCGTTCAAGGTAAAAGATTCGAATACAAATGACAGTTTTATAAAATTTCGGCCTCATTAAATAATCTCATCCTTAGTTCAGAAGTCTAAATTGTAATGCGATTGAAGACTAGTTTAGCCTAGTTGGTAGTAATCTTGCCTACAAAGCTGTCCTGAGTTCGAATTCCGGTGAGGGCATTTATGTTTGTGTTATCTATATGAGCCAGAGTATTTGTTTCCGAGTTTTCGAAATTCCTACATATATAAGTATTTACTTATCTATTTACGAGTATCATATCGACATAGTACAGGCTTTGCTCTGCCTGGAATGAGGTCTAATTGTGTAAGATTGTCATCTAAATAATATTTCAATATTTGCGGGACAATATTTAACCATTACGTAAAGTTAAATAAACATTGCATAGTAGTTAATTGACCTGTGTCAGCAAGACCAGCACTTCTTGTCGTTGTACAATATATTACTTAGCATCTAGGTTTAAAGAAGGTCGCGGGAGTCCGCTGGATGCGTGTGTCATTGTGGCACTCTTTGGGGGAGGCCTATGTCCAGCAGTGGACATCTTTCCGCTGATATGGTGATGATGATGAGGTTTAAAGAATAATAGATGGACACACATTCACGCTTTAATTCCCAAAAAACGGGTACCCAGAGCACATGAAACTTATGTTCCAGTGCCACTTTTCGCATAAATGTGGGTATAAAAGATCGTGATCGTTGCTCCGTTACGACTCTTACGACACCCACATGAAGAAAGGATGGTGGTGCTAAAGTATAACTAAGGATCAAAACAAAAGAAATATATGTGCAAAGGTCTTATAGTATTAGCAGTGTGCACTCACTTGCAAGTGACGCGTCTGTCCTAACGTGTGCTATCCACACCTGAGCGGCCTCGTGTTATCTGCAGTTGATGTAATTGCAGTGACACACCTAATGACACAAAGCCAAGTAAGTTCACTCGACACTGCTTTGTGAAATGTCTCGGAAATTCCTTTACAATGTGTTGGTGGGTAGATTAGCTGTGAAAACACCTTTTACGTCACTCCGGGCGGTAAGTGAGATTTACCGTCCACGGGCGCAGCGGCAAATCTCCCTTCACACCCAGGAGAAAACGTAAAATTGTGTACGCACCACGGGCGGTAATTCGTATAGCCCCAGATCGCATATTTATGGCCTTCGGTTCGGGCCACAAACACCTGCGATCTGGGGCATTCACGAATTCACCGCGTAATGAACTATTTTATATGGGGGTACACAAAATACGGTTTGATTGTAAACACACACTCCTAAGAGTCATAAGCGCGTTGCTGACCCTTTATTGATTTGCGGCTTCGTTGTGTCGACAGCTAAAGACATTAAGTTTCTATAAAAAAAAAATTGCCAAGTCTCTTCTAACGAGCCTAAACGCAACGGGGTTAGGTCTGTTAAGTCCTGAATTCCCACAGCCACCTTTTGTCTCCATCATCAGATCAACTCGATGGTACCATAATATTTAAATTAATTGTCATCCAAACTATACTTAAACCCAAAATTTCCGCTCAATCGGTTGAAGATATCTGCTTTAAAATTGAGTTGCAAGATTCCACCCGCACATACATTGCAAGTTAACTATAAGCTTGTAAAAGGTCCCTCACTCAACCCAGTGCATCCTTGCGAGCTAATCTAGCAGGTCGATCACGTAACGCATTGTACGTATGTTAGGTAGATCCAAATGTCAAATTTTATATAAAAAAATGACAACTAAACTGTCCTAACGGGCGTTCAAAACGATACCTGATTCCCCATTAGGCCTCGATTCGATTGATGTATTCAATTGTTTTTGTTTCGCGAATTATGATTGCAATACGCCATGGCTTCACTAGGGGATAAGATAAGATAATACTTTTAAACCAGTTGGGGCAGCATACTGAGTCTTTATACCGGCACGTTTTGAAGCGAGAAACACATTGTTATGAATTTGGAATGCGACATAAACGTAACGTCTATGTCTGATCGACCCCTGTAGCGCACGATGCAGTTTTACTACGTAGTACAAGTCAAGTGAAAGAGTTAATGACTCACAAAATTCAGCAAAAGCGAAATGAAGTTCTTTATAAATACTATTATGAGTTTACTAGCTGCTTAGCTTCGTTAAAACAAAGTTCAGGAATTTCCAAGTTGAACTTAAATACTTACTTACTTAAAAAACAACTGACTTTGAAAGGTGAAAGCTGGCCACCCGAGATTAGGCATTTATGCAACGGCAAACAGATAAGTTTCTGGCACACTGATTACCAAGCAAATGTTGCTAATTCTAAACCTATGTTTGACTAACGGAATGGACGCGAATGCTCGGGTCAATGACCTGCCATTTGAAAATAGAAGTTTAAGTTTAATCTTGCGCAGATGAGCCAAATGCGGTCTCGATGCGCGGAAGCAGTTTCGTGTGTACAGGTGGTTAGTGTATCCTTATGTAGGTATACAATTACGGTCCTCGACAAATAAGGACCTATACTCATTGATGATTGGCAGAAGAGGATAAGACCGCAATTTGACGTCTGCGTCATTTCGATTTTGAAAGTCAGACGCATGTTGATGTACCTAAAATTTGGCAAATTACGTTTTCACCTCACCGGCTCGAAAAGGCTTGCTTCATCGCTCAAAATCTGCGCCCAAAAGTCCATTATATCTGCTAGCGTGGAAAGAGTTTTTAAATTTGGAACGTGACGGTCAATCGCGAGGTCCAAGTTTTTTCTATGCAGAATGAGAGGTCATTATCCTGCGTTCAGAAACTTATGGTGTTATGCCAATAATTCATTATTATTATTTGATAAAATTAAATTAATAATACTTAATCTTTCTTAGTTACGTATGAAATATTAATAATTAGACTGACTTATAAAAATACAATACTAATAAGTCATTTTAAAATGAAGTTTCATTTTTCATAAAATTTCGCTTCGTGCAATTTTGGAACGCACCGTTTTATAAGTTAATCTAAAAAAAAACTCATATACATTTAATTTTGTTTTGTTTTGTTCTGAAGCCACAGTAAAATCAAAATAATGGAAGCTATTTACAGATTTGAGTGCAGAAGATATACAAATATGAATGTTGATGCCTGCGAAGTTAGCGGACAAAGTAAAATATGCGTATTTGAGCCTTAGTTTACCCGTGAGTATCCAACAATACTTTGACTTTTTTAATGTAAGCGTGGAGTTATTTAAAGATGCAAAAATGTTTATGTTACATCTAATAATTATAAAATGCTTTGATCATGATGGGATGTACACAAACCTTCATTGAAAATGAGTCCATGACTTTCATTACTTTTTCAATTTTCCTCGCGGTGGTTCGGTGAAAAGTTGTGTGTTTCGCTCGGCAGCAAAGTTGTTTGGCGTCTCGTGCCTTGAAAGCCTCGCTATGCTCAGCTTTCAATACAAGCACTTGCGCCAGAGAACAACTATGCAGCCTTGCATAACAAATAACTATTTCTCGGTTGCAAAGTATAGGACATATTTATTGACATTTTCAACTTCAAGAAATGACAGTCGTTTCAATACATTAAGTAAACTAAAAATGATTTTAGGAAAATATACCTGCGAGACAGATATCATTATTGACTACTTAGTAATAAACAAACGACCACCACCACTAGACCACTTGGTGATAAATAAGTAAAATATACATACATGTTTTCGAGTTATCAATACGTAGGTAGTAGGTGCCTAATCTATTTAAACATACGTGCTTTAAGACTGTAGCTTTTCTAAGTAAACAAATAAAAGCATTTGAATTCAAATTTGCTTCGCTCAACATAATGCAACTCACGAAGACCTAATACAATTTACTTTTATTTTATAAGCCAGCCCCGAAGACTACTAAAAAAGCTAGCTTCACGTGAATTTCTCGTTTATTTAATATATTAAACGAGAAAATATTCAAATATTCAAATGGTGCGTCAAGCAAACGAGTCAACCGCCGATGTCGATAAGTCATGAGGGACGTCACAATAAATCTAGCGATAGTGATGCCCACGGAGTCGATAAGTGTAGGCCGTGATACGGAGATTAGGCGAGAGTTTATGTTGGATTTAATTTACTAATAAAGACGATGTTTACAAACCGGTTGTCGTGAGATTTTGGATATAGAGATATCGTATCGTGTTAAATAATGGTATTGAAGCTAAGATAGGTATTCATTTTGTTTTGTTTTATAACTACGACATGTACCTAATATTAATATTGTTAGTAAATTACATAATTATAGACTACATGACTTAAAATGGCATGGCAATTACGTCCTATAATTGGCACTGTGTCTTAGGCACTTGTCCCACCGCCGGCGAGTAGCGAGTACTCTCATAGTAATTATTACTCGCTTTTACTCGCGCGAGTAAGAATTACTATGAGAATACTCGCTACTCGCCGGCGGTGGGACAAGTGCCTTAAAATGGAAAAACGTTTAGGTCACCTACTTGCATTTATTTTAAGAACGATTTGTTTCCCTCTTTACAGCACAACACAAGCACCTAGTTCAATTTTTATATTTTATTTTGTCAAGTTTCGGATTAATATTTATTGAAGGTTAAATGCATAATTTTTTTTTCGATTATAATAATAATAAAAGTACTACAATGATGGCCAAGAGGTTAAAGCTGAATAATTAAGGTTTCGTAAATGACAGAGGATTAATAGCTTACTTAATATTGGTGTATTTTTTCTAGGAGCCTTAATAGTGAATAATAAAACACTCGGCGACAATGTGTACTCGTACTTAACTTTACTAGATAGTCGGGTAATTTCAGTTTAAGTATTTTTCTATATGCGAGACAACTATCTAAATTAATAGGCACTATAAAAGCGTTATATTCGTTTGACCTTTCTCATCGTCCATTGGCTTAGATTGAATGAACAAATACACATGTATAGCCTTTGAAACGCAAAGCGAGCTAGAGTCTGTCATATAGTTGTTTTCAATATAGAAAATGTTACTAATAGAGGTAGGTATGTTACGTATTACGAAACCACGGTTATAGTCCTCGCGCTTCACTCAGTCCTCCCGCGCGCCGCGTGTTGCCCTGTTACAGAGATGGGCAAAATGTAATCGACTAACGATTAACGATTAAGATTAACCTAGTTAATCGTTAATCGCGATTAAAAATGACGATTGATCAATCTTAGTCGTAAGAGTTTCGACTAATTTAGTCACGATTAAATTAATCGTCGATTGAATACGAGCGACTAAATCTTTAATCGATTGATTAGTTAGATTAATTTTCTCTCGATTGATATCAGAAATGAATAAGTTTTTTTGTAAGTGTTTTTTTGTAATAAAATAAGTTTTATAGTCGTCGCTGCCGTGGTGGGCACGACAGCACACGACGCTTTGAGGCGTTTTTGGCGTTCAAAAGGTTAAACCAGGGTAGGGTTATATCTCGAAATTGCATTAACTTCTGTGTAGGGTTAATCAAGGTTACAGTACGTTACGTGTGTATCTATATTTATCGTCAAGGGTCTTTTAATAGACGTGCATGGGGATATCAATATATTTATGTATATACAGATTGTAACAAAAATGGGGTATGGACCGATCAAGGGCTCAACAGGTATCGTGTACTGATAAGACAAAACAGAAAAAAAAAAAAACGCGATTTTTTTTTTACATTTGTATGGAGCTTGTCCCCCCAGTCGGCCAATACTCCATACAAGGTAAAAAAAAATCGCGTCAAAAATTTTTTTTTTCTGTTTTTTCTTATCAGAACACGATACCTGTTAAGCCCTTGATCGCTTCATACCCCATTTTTGTTACACTCTGTATATGTCGATATATCCCCACATCATTACGGGTTATAAATTGGTTATAAATTATTATATTGCTTTTCTTTCTTTTCTAAATGCTTTCTAAATGCTTTTTTCTTTCTTATAAATGAGAGAGAGTACTTACTTACTTACGTACTTAGAGTACTGCACTGTAAAAACCATCTTGTGTTACTGGAACAAGTTTATATCACACAGCATACCTACTAGAATGATTTCCAAGTGTAAAATACATGACAAGACATATTGAATTTTTGTAACGTGCTGTGTTCCAATTTTTAATCGAGATTTAATCGTGAAATTTAGTCGATTACAATGACAGTTGATCAATCGTCAATCGAACTCTGCGACGATTAAATTAATCTTGACAAAATTAATCGCGATTAATTTTGTGACGATTGATTGTTTAGTCGACTAATTAGTTGACAAAAAAATGAATCGATTAATGCCCATCTCTGCCCTGTTATACCCTCCGCGCGCAAGTAGGCGAGGACTAGCTAGCTTGAAATAGCTATCAATTCATATAATCATAGACGTATTTATAAGGCAGTACCTACTGTCACCTCCAATAGTATTCTTATCGCGGTTTGACAATGTCTTGTTTGTATGAGATCGTAAACAATCTATCAGGTATCAATAGTTAGATACTAAAATAGCGCTTTACTCTTTTACAGTTGCTGGAAAGTATGCCTGCGAATGGATTGCCTCAGGGTTCAGATTAAAGGAATAAGATCACTTGTATGGCAGTATGTGTACGTAGTAACAAGTAAATGCCGGCCACCAGCTTAATTGGTAGGAACCTTAGTGATAGTGGATGCCACGCGCTGCTACGGAACGTACGCGTTCGCGCTTTACGTCATTCACTTATCAATTCGCTTGTTAATGCAACTTTTAACAGGGGATTTGTTAACAGTGAACCTTCTTTACATAGTACTATTAGTTACACTGTGGCTTTGTCTATATCTTACTCTCCTCACAGGTTTGTTCATTACAAATGCCCATTATAACCTGTACCACGAGGTTGTTATAATAAAGCCTGATTTACCCACGTAACCGTCAAGTGTAAAACGAGCCGATTGATCTGGACATTGCAACTGAATGGTCGCCATGTTGAATTTAATTTACTAATACGGCCGGGTCCGTACAAATTGGGTTGAGCCCAGCATTAAGTAATTATAAGGAATTTATAGATATTTAGATATAGAAAAAGTAACAAAAGTTTTTCTCTGTCAAAGCCTTTATTACGCTGACATTAAGATTCAATTTGACCTGGCCTGCGATAAGGATTTTCATTTCAGATGTATATACAGTTACGTATGTTAATTTATTTTGTAATGAAATGAAGCTTGTTTCTTGGAATCGTGAGCATATGATGTTCTTCTTAGCCTCGCTGTGAACGAGAAACGATACAATCAATTCGTCTCTGCCTTGATAGATACATTGCCTATACTATGTCTCGTATTTTCATGTGATAAATGCAATAACGATACGCTGTTGTGGTGATGTTGTATATAAACGTCAACATAAAACGGTATGTGCTATCATCTATTAACAGACAATTTACAAAGTGTAAAGCAAGGGAAATTGTAACACTATACGTTTTTGTACCTATTTTTATCTCTTACACTAGCAACTAGCTTTCCGCGCGGCTACTCCCAACTTTCACAAATAATTTAAGCGATACTGCGGGATAAAATATTACCTATAAGTAAAATAATTTTCAAAAAATAATAATCTGATTATCCCAAAATTTTACCTCGTAGCGATATTTGGCCTATCAAATTCAAATTTTCAATTAATTTTATTTCGAACTAAGTGGTGTTAGTAACATTTTACTTAAATCTAGGGTTAATATTATATTAATAAACATAAGGGTGCATGCAGTTGCACCCAGTGCTTTAGCCACGGTGAGTCCCACCTGTCGGCCAGCGTGCACAGGATAGTATTCGAGCTGGCGCGCCACCGTCTCAGTAGCGAGCTACATCGCTTTCTGATGATCGCGTGGAATGGAAGCCGTCGATCCGACCCTCCGCGAACATACCCGAGGCGCTGCAGTGCCGCGGTAGCCCGAACACCACCCTGTACGCGTTATTATACTGTACCCGCAGAGTGCTGTATGCCCGCTGCGTATAGATGATCCATAGGCTGCACGTGTAGAAGGACTGGCAATATGCTTTAAAAAGCGTAGCCTTCACCTTATCAGTACATCGTGCAAACCTACGAGCCAGCATGTTGCAGCGCACAGTCAGCGCTCTGCGTTCCCTCTCCATGTCCATGTTGTCACACATATCATCAGTGACCCAAATACTTAAAATGCTTGACTTGTGCTGAGGGAGGGCCTCATAGAGTTACAGAGGGGACTGTAGGTCTTATTACCTGCTTTGAATAGCATAATCTCGCTTTTTTTAGCATTGTATTTGAGCCCATGGGCCTCTGCGTACGACTCATATTCTTGCTTGACTCTATGCTTGCCTCTATTCGTTGTTCAGTTCGACACATTAAAAATCGGCCAAGTGCGTGTCGGGCCACGCGCAGTGTAGTAGGGTTCCGTAGTTGCCTGTCTTACTTAGTTACATTGACACGCGCGCGCCAACTAAATGGTTGCGACGGCCGAATTTGAACGAAAGTTGACTCGAACAAAAATTTGGGCTTTAAAGCCCAATATCTCGCACTTTAGGCGTAGGGGAGGTACCCAAAAAAAAATTTTATTACAAGATTTTATTCTTCTGTTTTGTCGGCGTGATTGATTTATGCCGCATTACAGTTTTCTAGTAGTACCTAATGGTTACTGAGCTAAGCCGAAGGCGGACGGACAGACGGTCGGACGGACGAACGGACAGACGGACGGACGGACGGACAGACGGACGGACGGACGGACGGCCAGACGGACATGGCGAAACTATAAGGGTTCCTTGTTGACTACGGAACCCTAAAAAACGGAGAGTGCCCGATGTTCTTTTACATGTGTATGGTCAAGTCTTTCAGGATCTTACTTAAAAAAAAACATTTAGAACTACGTAGTATACAATAAATTGCTCTAATTACCTCTGTGTACAACTTATTATCCTACTTCCGATTAGCTGCGTGACAGTGTTAATGAGCCATGAGCAAAGAAACGGACGTAACAGACAGGCGTAAGGGACAGTCGGGATAAGATAAACCCTCGTCAAGACTTGCCAGTGGGACTGTCTTTACAATGGGCACGCGGCAAGCAAGATCTATGCGAAATGAACGCTTCTACAGTTTTTTTTAAAGTGAAAAATTCTTTAGCGGCGCTGTGCACTTTTTGGGATGGGGATTTTTTTTTAAACTCGCGTCAGGTCACGTGACCGTGAGATTCGTAAGACGTATGGATGGATGTTGATTTTCTGAGAAATAAACTTTTTAATGTTAAATTATTGTAATAGTTCTGAAGTGTCAAGTTTTTAATGTTATATAAATTGTCATGTTTGTGTACGATAGCGCAATAAATGAATATTCTATTGTACCACATAAATGATACTACTTTTATACTGATAATTAAAGCAATTACGTGACCTGGTCGAAAAACTGTTACAATGTCATTGAGTTTTCACTTCTGCCTGCACTCCCGGAGTGCAACCCGGTCTTTTTATTTGAAACAAATGTTACATTACCGTGCGCTGTCATTTCATATAACTATATGATAATACATAATTTAATTTTCAACGCAGATTAAATTTATTACAGCAAAATCGATAATTGTGTTCTTGGACATAATAGTTAGTTATAAGTGTAGTTAATGTGGAGGCTTGTTTGCAATGCTTAAAGCGAAATGCTAATCAACCAGTAAACGAATCCAACAAATTGCAACTAAAATCGAATTGTCCAACGAAGTCAAACTTCATATTACTTGGCAGGCTTCCACTCGCCTCAGATCATCCGTTATAAAAGTAGCTAACGTTGAAATGCCCTAGGACTCATTTTTTATAAGAAATCCAAGTCAGTTACGTCTTTCTAGTGGAATACGGCGCAAGGTGCTCCGGAGTGTATTATGCAAATTCAGAGTGCAATTTATTGCATGTAAGTATTAGGGTAAATAAAATTTGAGTGCTTTTCAATTTGCTTGTGTAGTTGTATGAGTCGTCTTATCATAGTGTGTAGTGGCGTGTCTCTCTTAATGGTTCGACAGACTATCAAGTGCATTTTGTCACGAATTTCTATGTGACTCAGCCGAGTGCATATTCGCCTTGATAAAAGTAGACTTATGTTCAGAGAAGAACGTGTTCTATGATCACTATTCTCAAGGATTAACTCTTAATGAAGGTTTTCTTATATACATTACTAGCCTCCGCCCGCGACTTCATCTGGGTGGGCCCGGGATAAAAACTATTCCATACTTTCATTCAGGCTTTAAACTATCTTCGTGCAAAATTTCATCCAAATCGGTGGAGCCGTTTAAGCGTGATTAAAGTAACAAACATCCTATCATCAATCAATTAATGGTATTTCTATAACATCTGGCCCATTGTCCGTCAACGCAATAACTTGCATGTAGGGGTCACGTGTTCAAATCGGCATTTGTTTTGAGTTGCTATACACATAAATGAATAAATATAAATATTTGCGGACAATCTTACACAAATCGACCTAGCCCCAAACTAAGCAAAGCTTGTACTATGGGTATACTAGACGACGATAAACATACTCATATAGATAAATAAATACTTAAATACATAGAAAACATCTCACTCAGGAACAAATATTCGTGCTTATCACACAAATAAATGCCCATACCGGGATTCGAACCCCGGACCTCTAGCTTCGTAGGCAGGGTCACTACCAACTAGGCTAAAGCGGTCGCCATATTGAATAACTTACGTGATTATTTCACCAGCAGTCTTTCTATTTATTTTTAACACAATTACCTAGTAAAATGTGTAAGGCCTCTACACCCTTACACATTGAAATATCATGCGATGCACACGATGACCACGTATTGGTTCGAAACATGTCGACCGATATTCGACCTAAGACACGTGAGTGACCCGTTTTATTATGTTTCAATAAGAGCTTTTGAAATCATTCTCAACTCTATCGCGTTACTACTTTTGTCGCTGACTGTAATACCCAATTAGTGGCATGAATCTTTAATGTCATTTCAAACGCAAACATGACTATTAATTAACCAAAATATCAACTACAACTGGTAAAATAACGGTTTCAAGCTCCATTAACAATATCTAAATAATTAAGCGATCTCGCTTCCACAAAGAACTAGTTTTGGATACGATTTGAATATTATGTTGTTTTAACGACGTGCTTATTGACTAGGTCTATTTTTTATTGCGATTGTTTGATAAAAACCGAGGTTGTAATGTTTGCTGACTAAGCTTGTTAAATGGTTTTGTTATTAATAGTTACAAATGTTATAATCTACAATAATAATATTCTTTATTGCACCACAACATAAGAAAAACATGTCACAAAAGTACATTCAATAAATAAAGGTAGCAACAGGCGGTGTTATCGCTTTAGAGCGATCTCTTCCAGACAACCTTTGGGTAGCAGGAAATTTTCAAGAAGAGTTATAAACAGGTAGTGCAGGAATAAATCAAGAAAAGTTTGCCATCACATTATATGACAACAACCCACTCAAATACACACTTTCATAAATAACTATAGTAATACATAGGTACATACAAACTATGATACGATTATATAAATATATTAAAGGATAACAAGGCAACTTAAGGCAGCGACAAGTAATATTGCTATACTGTCTATACTATAGTAAAGAGGTAAAATTCGTGAGGTTTATATGTTTTATTGTCTCCGGAATTACTTTTTTACCAGTGTATAGAATGCACCTTCGCGCGAAACACAGGCAGGGCCACGGCAGTAAGTAGTACGAGTAATATATAAAATAGGTACCTACTGTTAAGGTTCACTATTTGATGCCTATTATAACATGTCATCAAAATGCGTGATAACGCTAAATATCTTCAAATAACAATATAATACAAAGTTAAGTACCGTTCATAAATAATTAGGTACGCTTTCATCATCTTGGTATCTTTGTACCAAGTACTTATCGCAATCGAAATAATATCGATTACAAAGCAGCATGATATGACACTCATAATTTTCAACAGCAGAAGCCAGGTGCGAATTCCAAAAACCCATTACTCTAAAACAGAAGCTAAACGGAAACCTTTAAAAACGCTCGACACCTGATTACCCCCCAAACAAAAGCAATTACAATATACGCATTCCTCGCCGGGGTCCGATTCTAAAACAAAGCCTGCGAAATTCCATGTTTACACAGCGAGTGCATCAGACAGCGTGCTCTACACGAAAATAACCGCGGCACGTTAAACGGAACGAGCCGCATATTCCTGGCCATTCGAAGTGCACAGACCAGTTAACAGAGGATCCGTTTCTAATATTGAGAGAATATAATAATAATAGACTAGACTAAAATAGAATTGCTCTTGTTCATAGACGCTCAACAAACTTATTTTAATAAAACGTCGTTAAAATTCGGTTGTCTCTATCTTTCACTTTGGCATTTTGTGTTTGAGTGAAAGCGACAAAACGTACATTAGTTAGCAGAGGTTTTAAGTTTTGTGAATGTGGGGGAAAATATTGATTTGCTAGAATACTTATTTCCACTTGCAGGATGTTATTGTAAATTGTGATCAGTATTCATGCGGTGCAGATCTAGCACACCGAATTCAATTGAGTGCTTAGATATAGCTTCACATTTTGAGACATGCTGACATTAACCATTAATGAAGCGTCATACCCTCAACGAAGAGTGTTAGTATCTGTAATTTTTAGTAATATATGTTCCTCAGTAAATTATTTGAACTACATTCCATTCTACAACAATTCTATTATACCTAATTGTATTAATTACCGTAAGTGAGAAAAAATTAAAAAAAAAAAAAAGCGGCCAAGTGCGTGTCGGACTACGCACAACGAGGGTTCCGTGCCTATTAAAAAGGTAGTATCGTTACTGAAATCTTATGGCACTTACGTCCTTTTCTTTAAGGAAGGCAGTTTTTTTAGAAATATCTCAAAAACCTTTGAACCGATCTTGTTCAAAACAATTTTCGCTGAAAGAATTTAATAAGCTCCTATGAGCCTGATTTTTTTCATATTTTTAAAATACACGGTTCAAAAATTAAAAGGGGGGGGGACACACAATTTTAGTGACTTTCGAGGCGATTATCTCCGACTCTATCGATTGATGTGCCACACATGGGCTTGCAATGAAAAAAAATTTGACTCAATTTATGTGTGGAGTGCACCCCTAATACATTTTTTTTTAGTAATTTAATTACAAAACTATGTAGCGGTTAATAAAATACACCTGTTTTCAAAATTTTATTGCCTTACTTTTTTTTTACCTTATAGTTTTCGAGTAAAATGCCTGTGACATAACGGACGGACAGACAGACAGACAGACATGACGAATCGATAAGGGTTCCGTTTTTTGCCATTCGGATATGGAACCCTAAAAATGGCTCATACAAGGAACCATTTGATATCCTCTTAAAGTAAGCTGTGCATGGTTGCTAGGACGGCGCTGCGAATGCGATTATTGCAGCTCCAATGGCGCGATTAACCCCCAGTGGCGTGCTTTTGTCGTCGTTCGAATTTCAAAAAGTACTTTTTCGATGGCCAGTAATAGCCGTTGCGATAAAACCGGCCGGTTATAAATACCGAATTTGAATTTTATAAAACTTTTCGAAGCGAATAATCTTTTTTCAACAATGACGGTAAGTGACGACACAGTTTTTCCTGAAATAATAACATTATTTTGTCACAGTACTAAAGAGAGCGAACGATATTGTGTAATAAGTAAATTCAAAATGTAAACTTGTAACCATTAGGTAGTTTTGGTAGTGAGAAATTGTAATCAGTGACATCGTCACGTCAGCCCTATACTTATACGCAATTTGTTTATTATAGAGGGTGTTAGTGATTGCTTATGGCATAAAGTCCGTCTCGAGTAACTAATTGGTACCAAAGTGTAAATCCAAACGTGTTATTACACAATTAATTAACCTGTACACAGGTGATTTAACAACGCCACCTGTAGCCTAAACCGATTACTAATGAGGTGTTGGCAGCCCTGATCCAGAGACGTAACAATTAATTCAATATGGTGGAGGCAAAACTTCATCACATCTAGCTCTTATTGTTTAATAATATATTATCCGAGTCCAAGGCAAGGACCAGAAATACGCAAACTAAGACGAACGAATGAAGACTTTTTATTGCAGGTCGAAGTGTATACAATATTATTTCTCTGTGGTCGGACAGCAGAATTAAAAGGAATGCCGGCGTGACTTAGAAATACAAAATAATCACCTTACAACTTAAATTGACAGATTTTTCAAACTGTTTTATTTTAGGCTAGTTACGTTAAAATATCTTAGGGAGCATCTATTTATTGTAAAGAATAGATCACAACCCAGTTGTAAATAAATATATTTCATAGTTCAAACATTTTTGTGAACTTATGAGAGACCTTAAACTCACAAGTCTAGCCAATTAATGTATCTTAATAATAACAAAATAATTACCCTTTATTTCACCACGACAAGAGAGAATTTTTTTACAAAAAATGGCTTAATAAATAATGGTAACAACAGGCGGTCTTATCGCTTTAAAGCGATCTCTTCCAGACAACCTGATAACATTAGTAACGTTTCAACTTCATGTGACCTTATGTGTTCCGCTATTATTAAGCGAGTAGGTACTATTTTAGCAAATTTTGACCAGTTTCAAGGTTGTCATAGATCAAGGACTCCTTCGAAGTCGGTGCCGTTGTCAGGTTATGTTAACGTATCTTGAATTTAATTATCATTCCGAATCTCACGGTATAGGATGGCCCATTTAGTGGCACCTACTACCGCAGTAAAGCGGATTTATTCCAACGAGCCACTGTAAATGAGCCATTGATGCCACGCTGGTACTTACAGCAAAACGACATAACCGCTAAAATTAACCTATACACTTACAACCTTTTTGTTACGAATGCTATGGCTAATAGCCTGATCGCACTCAGTACTACAACGCTGTCTCGATGTCAAAAAGTCCTAACTGACGGGATTTTTCGTTACACTTCGCTCTTTTATTCGAAGATCGTATTCAAATTTCGAATCAACAACCGCCATTACAGAGTTTCAAACAAGCGACAATAGAAGAGGTCGGGTGTTTTTTGGTCTTTGTATATTTGTTAGATTGAGGACGTAAATCTTAGGGCCAATTCGTGGATTATAGGTATCATACATACATTCACACATGGGTAAAAAATGCAGTATTCTATGACCGTACGTAATACTGTTATTTCGCGTAGTAACTAGCCGCTCCCAATTCAGATCCACCGTTCCTCGCTACATTGTGCTGCAATCTGTTCTCGACACAGTACGGTGAATAAAAGAACCGGAATATGACTAACTCAATAATAAGCGTTATAAGAGAGCTGGCTCGCGGCCAGCCGATGCATTTTTACAGCACGCGATCGCACGGAAACAGTCGCTTTTATTAGTCGTCAGCCGCCAAGAAACAAGGAACGAACACCGGTTTTACTGCCTTCTAAAAAGAGGCTTTCAATGAAGTAATGTTCAAGACTCAAGCTATTTCCTTCAGCGGTATTTAAATATAAAAGAGGAAGAGGCCGCTTTCCAGCGCGGTGGTCCAACCAGATCAGCAAATCGCTATCCAGAGTGCTTTAGTAGCCACAAGAGACCGAAAGGCCTGCTCCCCTATTCCATAGCTGGTTTTAAGCTCACCTCAACGCTCACCCACAAATATACCGTGACATCGCGATGCGTAGTAACAAAGCGTAGATAGAGGTCTAGTTTCGTGACGGGTGACCGGTGCGGAGAGCCGCATTAGCGCGTAGCGAATAACAGCCTTGGAAATCGGTCACCCAGGACAAAGTGACCCATGGGCGAGATCAAGAGAGAACGAAGCACGGAGAAGGTATTGAAATTTCTACACTGTTCGACGTTATGGTTATTGTATATGTGTATTGTTTATTTTTCTCAGTCTTCCCGCTTCATCACGAGGGGTGTTCTGCTACTTCCATACTAATATTATAAATGTGAAAGTATATGTGTGTGTTTGTTTGTTTGTATGTTTGTCCGTCTTTCACGGCAAAACGGAGCGACGAATTGACGTGATTTTTTAAGTGGAGATAGTTGAAGAGATGGAGAGTTAAATAGGATAGTTTTTATTCCCGTAAGGGGGTGAAATGGGGGGTTAAAAGTTTGTATGGAGCTGCGATATAAACGAGTTCCACGCGAACGGAGTCGCGGGCAGAAGCTAGTAATATTATAAATGCGAAAGTGTGTTACATAATTATGAGTAACAGACACACAAACCGAAGACGGTTTGATTACATATATTGGAAAATAATATATATTATAAGGTCACTTCAATAAATTATACGAGTAGGTACTTATTCGAATACTTGCAAAGCTATGTTACGTTCAAGGATATCGTATTTTACAATAGGCGTCGATTCCAAGCATGACACAGCTGTCGAATGAAAAACTTAATGATATTTATTACATTGCGAAACAAATAAATCTCAATTACTGCGAAGCCTACCTCCAGAAAAATATATTCTCCAATGTATTTTTATTGAATTTTCAGCATCTTCCGACTAAAAAAACCCTTCAGATAAAGTAATATTGCCGAAACCAATTACGTATAGGCAATATCATTATGTTAGACTATCGTTCACTATGTTTACCGTCAAAAGGTTATGACATCAAAGGCCTCACCCTAACGGTACAGTGATACAAGCGCGTTACGTCTTAACCCCAAGGGTTGCAATATTTTTATCAAAAACCCCGACCCTGTGTAAGAATCATAATAAAAAACAAACCGACCACAACCGTATGATCTCTTCTTTACACCATATAAAATACACATCCCGGTTCAAGTTAAGATGGATGTACCTGCTGCATGCGTTTGCTAAAGGGAATGAAGTTTATACTAAAACATAAAGGATCATAGGAGTTGCTAGAGAATGTGTTTTGTTACGTTGAGGTAACGTTTCGGTAAATATTTAGGAATACTTTGACTGAATTTCAGGAGGAAATATTAGGATAACACATGGTGATACACAAGCTTTTGATCTTATGTGAGAAAGGTTTATGTTGCTGGTTAAAAAATATTAACGTTTATTTTGTGGATCTTCTAGTTATCCTTCGAGCAATTTAAAACACAATTTGATCACTGATGTGTCACTAGCTGGAAGTCTGTTAATATGTCAATGTCATTACAGTGTTTTTGTACAAACATCGAAAGCCTCATGTCATGACGCCACGTTACAAAATATTTAAACTAGCATTTTCCTTACAAATGAGTCCCGTGTAATTTTCCTGTCAGTCGACTGTACCAAGAACACGATCACTACAGTAATATTCTTTAGTATTATTTGGTTCGTCTGCTATAAAGAAGAGGTACTTAAAGTTGTCTCCCGGACACGTAAAAATGCCATTAAAGCCCATTTACAGAATAATGAGTTTGACTTTTTTCAGCAAGAGGCCATTCCACTGCCCATACGGTTAAACCTATTGCAAAATCTAATCGGACATCTCAGGGAATACTCACAATCCTTTACTCCTGTCCCACTCCCCGTAAATACAGCAATGAGAATACAATACAGGTTAATTCCAGCCGATGACTGCAGAATGATCGACGGCCTCACTAACTTATCGATCGAGGCGCAGTGGGTCGCAATTAGTGTGCACTTTGAATACAGTATACCAATTACACGGTGGCCGTTGGGGCGGAAAGGTTCTCTAGTGGCGACCACGCACCGAAAGGCGTAGCAAGGGTGGACCCCCACAAGACGGACGGATGACCTGGTAAAAGTCGCGGGAGTCCGCTAGATGCCGGTAGCGCAGAATCGGTAATTGTGGCTTGTGGCACTCTTTGGGGGACGCCTAAGTCAAGTATCGGTTGTCTATTGGCTGATATGATGTTGATAATAATGAATTGGTATCGTTTTCTGTATGGCGGAGTTGTGCAAGATGATAATCATCTTACGGGAAACCTACTGCAAAATCAAGTCGATAATCCCAGCGATGGGGCTACAATTCAGGTTAATTCCAGCCGATGACTGCAGAATGATCGACGTCCTCATTAGCTTATCGATCGACGCGAAGTGGGTCGCATTTAGTTTGCACTTTGAATACAGTATGTCGGCAAACAACTCGCTGCTTAATATTTAAAACCCAGACTAGTTTCAGCTTCAGTACTAGTTTGGGATGTAGCTTGACTTGGCTAATTGGGTGTTGGAACTTCTTCAATTTTGGAACATGTAGCGAAGAAAGTCTTGTATTTACAATTGTTATGGATACATGTAACTTTCATATGACCATACAAGTTTCGTACTCTATTTTTTTTATTTTAGATACAGTTTGAAAGAGTAGAATTATTTCAACCAAATGAAAGCAGGCTCTCTTTTCTCCATATAAAATAAATATCAAACGTATCGATCGATCGTAATAGGTCTTCGATGTGGTATTGCTTTTGTATGTATGTATATAAATACTTTATTGTACACAAGACACAGGTAAAAATAGAGCCAAAATAGGTTGCACCGTTACAAAGGCGAAGTTATTCCTGTAAGAGATCTCTTCCAGTTAACCTTTGAGAGATCAGGAACTAAAAGATAGACAAACTAACATGAATACAGAGACATATTTACCTTTACGCTACAGAAAATTAATCTTAATCCATATACTAAGAAGTACAAATAAAAATATTGTTTTTTAATTCAATTATCCAAAGTCTACACATTCTGTTGAAATCTGTCGGCATTTTTCCCCAATTAGAGAATTGGGGAAAAATGCCAAATTGACAAAAAGGTGCCAAACTGAAGGAAATCCCCAAAACCCAAGTTCAATGTCCTAATTTAAAGTCTTAATTAATATTCAAGATTAATCGGGCTCAGGAGATCAGTAATCTGTTACAAGATAGGATTAGAATAATCAATCCGAGTAAACAGTGCCTTAGACTTAGGCTAGACGTGACATTTTAACGTTGATTTATTGCGTCTGGAATCCATGAAAATATTAAATTCTAAAGTGATTACAACAAAATATTACACGCTGTATGAGATTAAATGATAATTATGATGAAAAACGTGCCTTCATAATTAAATTCGTTGCATTGAAATCCAAATTTGATGTTCTTGAGTCCGTGTGTTTGTGTACCTAGTCTACCTATGCTATGATGATAATGTTGAATTCCTGTTATCCCTCATTACCACAGGGCTTGCAGAGCTCTTCGTTTTACACGCGCTTCGCAGAAGAAGTTCTTGCGCGACTTCTTCTAGCTCTTTCCAGCCGAGAACAGTTCTGAGTTGAGCCAGTCTCTTTCTCAACTGATCACCACCGTGTGTATTCAAGGGACGTCCCGGCCGTCTTCTGCCAGTAGATTTCCAGCGGAGACCCTGCTTGGCCAAGTAGTTATCCGCCAGACGAAGCGCGTGTCTAACCCATCGCTATTTTCCGTTTCAGGATCTCTTGGCTTCTGGTCAGTCATCTGTCGGTCAGTCTTACGTTATATAAAATATAATATAATCCACGTCCAAACTATCTTTCTCTTTCTAATTTGTACAGTGCAATGCGACTATGACAAGAGTCACTGAGTTGCCGGTGACGCGACATAGCAGCGAGAGATTTTTTATTTTTTTATACCACGTCGGTGGCAAACAAGCTTACGGCCCACCTGATGGTAAGTGGTTACCGTAGCCTATGGACACTTGCAACTCCAGGGGTGTTACATGCGCGTTGCCGACCCTTTAAGAATTTATACACTCCTTTTTTGAAGAACCCCATACTGTAGTCCCTCGGGAAAACCTCGGCAGGGAGCTCATTCCACAACCGGAACGTCCGAGGGAGGAAATTTCTCTGAAACCGTACGGTACGCGACCATTTAGGTTCCAGGGTGTGAGGATGAATACCCTGCCGATGGCGAGCGGTGCGGTGGTAAAAAGCAGCCGTAGACATCATGTCGAACAGTTCTTCGGAGCCCAACCCGTTGTACAAGCGATAGAACACGCACAAGGAGGCGAAGTCTCTCCTTACTCAACGGTTCGATATCGCTAGTGAGTTTGGGATCGTCGACGATTCGCACAGCGCGTCTTTGAAGCGAGGCAAAAGGCCCAAGCTGGTATCCAGGTGCTCCCGTCCAGAGATGACAGCAATACTCCATGTGGGGACGGACTTGAGACTTGCATAATAAAAGTCTCTGGCCCGGGGAGAAGTAACGCTTTGCTCTGTTAAGCACACCGAGCTTTTTGGATGTCAGCTTGGCCTTGCCCTCTAAGTGTCTTCGAAACTGGACGTCGCTGGAAATGTCAACACCAAGGATCCCAATACTCTTTGAAATCGAGAGAGGAGTGCCTTCGAACTGTGGGGCTACAGAAAAGGGGGTTTTCTTGGCGGTGAACGCACATACTTGGGTCTTCGTGGGGTTGAATCGGACCAAATTATCCCTCCCCCACTCAGAGACTCTGGATAGATGGCACTAGAATCCCTAGAGTCCTACTCTAAACTAGTCCAGAACTGTAAAAACAATTTAAACACCCTGGCTAATACCAACAAAGTCATACTTAGATGGGTACCAGGACATTCCGACATAGTAGGAAATGAAAAAGCAGATGAACTTGCAAGGAAGGGCGCAGACACAACCCTGGTCGGCCCAGAACCGTTCTGTGGTATCACAAAACGGAAAGCATATTCTCTGCTAAACAACACAGTAAAATCAGAGGCAATAAAGTTGTGGAAGTTCGCCAAAGGACAAAAACATGCTAAAGCCTTGATCAAAGGGTACAACAATAAACTGTCTAAAGAGCTATTACAACTCAGAAGACACAAAACCTGCGCAGTGACAAAAATTCTGACAGGACATTGCAATTTAAACAAGCACCTGTTTCAAATGGGTACGACACAGGACACAACTTGCAGGTTCTGCCAGGAGACAGAGGAAACAGCAATGCACATTCTCTGCTCCTGCGGACCACTCAGGCACAAAAGAAGTATCCACCTAGGGCGGCACATCGTGCACCCAGAAGAGGTACAACATATCACCGCCCAAAGAATCTGGTATTTCTTAGAGGCAACGGGTCTTAACGGTGAAATCTAAAACAAAGGGCTGCCACAATAGATCACTTGCTGGTCGAAGCGGCATATAAAGGCCCACAATAGCACACAATAATAATAATAATAGAGTGCTCTCTATTTTGGACACAAGTTGTTCGCGACTCTCTACCACAGCAGAACGAGGGATGTTTGCGCGGCCTGTGTAATACGTATCCCCAGTACTGTCGTCTGCATAACAATGAATTCCATCAATGGACAGCATGTCATTGATATGCAGCAGAAACAGCGTTGGAGACAGTACGGAGCCTTGTGGAACACCAGCATTTATGTCCATGCTTTCATGCACGTATGCATCTGCCGGACAGAAAGCTGGCAATCCATTCGCACAAACCCTCGGGAAGTCCGTAAGATGGCAACTTCGATAGAAGACCTCGATGCCAGACCCGATCGAACGCCTTCGCTATGTCCAGGCTGACCGCCAGTGCCTCACCTTGGCTCTCAATGGCTGAAGGCCATCGGTGAGTGAGATACACTAGAAGGTCACCAGTCGAGCGACCGTGGCGAAATCCATATTGTCGGTCGCTGATCAAGTCGTGATCTTCCAGGTCCAGCTTTGTGTTGATAACACGCTCCATCACCTAAGAGAGAAGGGAGGTAATAGCAATAGGCCTGTAATTCGATGGGTCTGATCTATCACCCTTTTTCGGTACAGGATGCACCAGGGCGATCTTCCACAAAGACGGAACTTGCTTTTTGTGGTAAGAGAGCGCGAAGAGGCGCGTTAGTACGGGACACAACTCGGGAGCACACAGCTTAAGCACCACTGCAGGTATGCCATCTGTTCCACTCGACTTGCGAACATTCAATGACAGCAGCTCCCGCCGGACATCTCTCTGCGTGATTCTAACACTTTTACTGCCAGGAAGCTCTAGCGGGCACCTACGACGTAGGGGCTTTTCACTACTTAGTGGGAAAAACATGCGATCGACTACGAGCGTAGCGCGGAGCAATTCCTAGCAGTGAATGTGTTAATATGAATTGGCTTAAATTCGATAAGCTTTTTAAATATGTTCGTTCAATAAGTTGCAGAAAATGAATGTATATCTAATATGTATATAGTTATCGTAATTCCAAACTCGAAGTGGTACCAGTTAACACATTTATCAAATAGATGTTCTCAAAATTTCAACTCGAATAAATCTGCTCGAATAATCGAATCCTAAACGGATTCGCGGATCCAGGCGCGGCGCGATGCAACTCGATTGCAATCACTGATTGAAAACTATCCGATAGTCGCCAGACAAATCAACCGATTACTCTCTAATTAATTGAGTAAATGTATTTACTAGCGGTGATTAAAATTGGTGGTGCAGTTGATTTTGCATTTATGAAATACTTTTACCACACTAATATGTAATGAGTTTCATGTATCATGTTAGGTTAGGACTGTGTTCCAATAGAAGAAAAAAATGCGTAATGATTTTTAAATTGTTATTGTTTCAAACTCAAACATTTATTCGTGACTTAAACACACAGATAATAAAAAAATAAAATAAAAAAAAAACATCTGGCTTTATCATGAAATATTATTGTAGAGCATAAGGACTGTTTCCTTTTCAGCGTTTACAAATCTCAGTTATCTTTTAATATTGTTATTGGTAAACCAAATGTTACTCAAAGTTTTGTCACCTTCGTTTCTTTGTGAGCCTTCAGGGGTGAGAATTTTCAGATATATTTTTTCAGGTAATGTACCAAAATAGACGTTGAGCGTATATCGGTTAAGTAGTTTTAAGAATCAATTTAATTCCAAACACAACTCTCAAATAAAAACACTGAAATAAATCTCATTTTAACGATATATTTGACTGTCTCAGAGACGGTGGCCGTTCGGAAACAAAGCCGCTAACTTTGTTGCAACGCGGTTCCCAGGGAGGTCGCGTGCGGACGCCCCTTTATTTTATGCTAAGTTATTCGCTACAGTGTGAGAGTGCCCTAACTCTGCTGGAATCTATGGGAGACAGCGGGTCTTATTTTTATTTTTAAATGTGAAGGAACAACATCGTGAGGACACCTGCATATGTACATATCTGCGAAGAAATTTAAAGCCGGCTGTACACATTGGGCCAACGTTGGCGCGTGAGCAGATGCAGCTATGCGTTAGAGGAAGAAGGCTTTATATCGTTCTCATGCGTTTGCATAGCTGCATCCTGCTCACGCGCCAACGTTGGCCCAATGTGTACAGCCGGCATAAAGGTGTATGTGGAACCAACCCGCACTGGGCCGGCGTGAGGGACTACTGCCCGTTCCCTCTCACCCATGAGCGGAGATCTGTGCCCAGCAGTGGGACCTAAGTAGCCTGATTTATCTATTTAAATGAAATGTCAAGACTTGGAGCGCGCTCTGCGCGAGCTCCAGGCTGGCGACTGGCGGGAAACTGCACAGGACCGGGATCAGTGGCGAGCAGTCGTGTTGGAGGCCAAGACCCACTTTGGGTCGCTGCGCCAGAGGAGTAGTAAGTAAAATGTACTCTAGTGTTTCAATCAATACTTAATTTTTTAGTTACGAAATAGTCAATAGTCAACATATTTTTAATAACACCGCATAGTGTCACTATTTTATTTATAAACTGTCGTGTCTGTCGTGGTGCTGTGTCACAAATAAATGATTGATTCTGATTCTTATCAGAGCTTGTGAACAAAAAAAACTTATTCCCGCGCAAAGTTCATTCTAGGATGAGCTAAGTGAATCTGCCCCCAGAGAGTTTGAGCTTGTAATTTTTTTATGGATGGCTTTTATGGTTTTTATGGTGCAGACATGCAAAATTTCAGCGCCCCAAACTTTATAATTTCATGTAAAAAAAATAGGTTATTTTTCTAGCCAGCCGATTTCGAAGTGCGTCACATATATTTTGCTTTTACTTACAATTACATGACATAAAATAAAAAAAATGTTTTTTTTTGTGCTTTCACGTCAGCGACAACTCCAATTTTCACCAACGCTCGGCTCTATAATAAGCTACAACATAAATATATTTATTTAATATTATCTGTGGTAGAACTAGGTGATGTTTATTAGATAAAATACATCACTATACATTTTCTACACCCACTTGTTAAAATGTATTGATTTAAAACCTCTTTAGAGATACGTGCATATGCATAACGAATACAGGCCGTTTATGAACATTAAAAAAAAAGATTTAAAAAAGGTTTTAAACGATAAATTAAATTCGTGAGGTAGCGGCCAAGGATAAATTCATGGCTAAAGAGCCTTCCCAAATTCAGACGACGCTTAGTGACAAAAGAAAAGGCGGAGTTTCAAACTGGGTTTTCAGCCGACAAACTGCTACGCAGTTTGGCAGATATTCATTACAGTTCTAAAAGTTATATTGTTAAATGAAATAAATTAAAAAAAGTATTGAAGCAAACGCTCAAGCCCGTGACATAGACCACGGCCGGATAAAATAGCTGCATCGAGCATTCACGAATGTGATTTTATACAGGTGCATTGAATCCTGGCATTACGTATGTACATAGCTTAAGGCTCTCGCGCAAAAATAAACAAAGTGTTTATTTGCAGTTGTGGATGAATATAAATGCGTGTATGTTTTTCAATATACATTTAAATACGAAGGTAACGGTAACGATTATGTTAACCTTGGGCAAATAAGATTAACACATAAATGAAAATTCGGAGTATTTCCGGAAGCCACCAAATAGAAAAGGGATTTTTCAATTTGAACGCTGTTGTTTACTGTTCACCAAAAAACCATGAGTATTAACATCATATACCTACGTCCGTTAATATCTTTTTGCACAGGGAAATATGATAAGTCAAAATAAACTACTACCCCATATTAAAAACCGACAGCATGAAGTATCAGTGGTATCATTGTATTTCAGTAATTGTTTAAAACACATTTACCTCTTGTGCAGTAAAGCTTATTGCAAATCTTTGGCACATTCATTATTTAAATGCGACCATATTCGCATCGATTAGTGTCGCTCGTGGCCGGAGCGAAAGGGCTGCGTTACGACGTCGCACGCGCAGCGTAGTAAACCACCACAAAAGGGACCTTAAGGGGATACCCCGATGCGAGTAAACCACGCCCCCGTGTCTTATGCTTTCCGCGAGAAAACGATATGCACTCTTCGGGAACGGCTTTTTTGGAATTTAGATAAGTGATTTAGTGTGAAGCTTTATTAATAAGTTTTCAAGTGGTATTCTAGATAAGGTAAAATACGAACGTTCAAACTAGGGATGTTACGGAGGTTCGGCTTCGGCTCCGATATACCGAAACTTTCGGCTGAATTCACACCTCCGGCTCCGGCTTCGGTTTCGTCTAATTTTAAGCGGAGGTTTTAACGGAGCCGAAAGTCAGCGGCCGCGGCACGCGGCGTGTGCCTAGGAGTACAAACAGGTTTTGACTTGTCTCCCCGGGAATCACCCCACCTGTTTTATAGTACGATTGTTTACTCATTCGTTTATTGTTTTGGTTCACGTCACGGCCTGCAGTGTGTTTTTTCAAAGTGTTAGTGTTAGTGTGACAGTGACAAAAACATTTGACGATGAAGCGGATGAAGGCTAAAGTAAGTCCCATATGGAACTACTTTATTGAAGTAGACGCAAACACTGCAAAGTGTAAAATATGTGAGAAAACATACTCAAGAAAGGGCGGAACTGCCTGAGTCCGCCTTAACATAAAATATACAAATAGATTAGGTTCACATTAGTTTCCCTCTACCTCCTACTACTACCTTCACCTCCGGCTCCGGTTTCGGATTCGGTTTCGCTTTCGGTTTCGCTTTCGGTTTCGGTTTCGCTTTCGGTTTCGCTTTTGGGTTCGGTTTCGGATTCGCTTTCGGTTTCGTTAAAACAAATTTAAAAACTCCGGTTTCGGCTTCGGTTCCGATAAAACCACCTCCGTAACATCCGTTCAAACTAGTTTGTGTCGGTTTAAAATGTATTGTTTGAGTAGGATGAGGTAAAACATGTTGATAGTATTGTGAAAATTCAACAATGCAATGGTTTTAAGTTAATGAATGACTAGTAATGTTTTGTAATATAAATATTGGAATATATATCTTTCATAATGTGACATGATCTCCATTGACATTTGCATGTCTTAAAGGCAAAATAGTTTGAGCTAAATTGTATCTGCGACCATCTTATTGTACATTATTTTATGCAAATAAAAATTACTTACTTACTTAACAGGAAAATCAAAACCCGAGTTCGTATTTTGTTTCTATAGAGGATATATTTAGCAATATTGTTTCGGTTAAATCAAACGAACAATCATATACACAATAATCATGTATTTGAAAATCAGTCATAATTGTTTCCTAATTTGTTCAGGCCCCGTAGCATGGATGGCGTTATCACGCGATAAGTGACAGGAAAGAGCTTCCGTCCCTGGCTGACACCGTTCGATAGAACGAGACGACGCGCCTATCCTGTCACTTATCGCGTGATAACGCCATCCATGCTACGGGGCCTGAACAGCGTTTCAAAGAACGCCATATATACCAATGCACCCCCTAAACACATTAAATTTTATTAAATTATACCAACAATTTCGCAGCGCTACGCTGTGAAGAAAGAGAAAAGCACTAGTTCGCGAAAACCAACTTTCCGCACGCTAAACAGCTACGTAAAGTAGCACTTTTTGAGCAACTGTATTAAACAATTGAGAGTTGTAAAAGAGTTGTGAGTTTTTAAAATTAAGTCTTAAACTATTACTAATTTTAAATATAAAATAATGTCTCCATTCTCCTAGCGATTTCCCGGTTGTGCTCCAAAGGAGCCTAGAGTCCACTTCGACACCTTATCCCAAGATTCGGCGTAGGCACTAGTTTTTCAAAAGCGACTGCCATCTGACCTGCCAACCTAGAGGGAAAACTAGAACTAATTGGGATTAGACCGGTTTCCTCACGATGTTTTCCTTCACCGAAAAGCCACTGTTGATATCAAAATGATATTTCGTACATAAGTTTTTTTTTTAAGTTTTGCGAGCCGGAGCTCTAACCCACGATCTCCAAGATTAAAAGTCTAGTGCCTTCTGGGCTACAGCGGGTCTCATAAAGTAATGTCTCCATAGAGTAAATATGTTATCTTCATTATTAAAGCTTCTTTTCTTTCACGTCGCACAGCCTTCGGACAACCTGTATATAAATGGTAACGTATATTTATATGTAGTGTACTTGGAACCAGACAAACAAACAGACCATGTTTACCACATCAAATTGAACCAGGAACCCAATAATACGTTTCCGTTTCGAACACATATACTGAATACGTTCTTCTGTGGACGAAACACTACAGTGTCGTAAACAAACTAGAAACAAAATTTAAAGATGGCGGTTTTTTTTTTTTGAACGGAGAAACGTTGCGCAATTTTGGGTTGTGCCAGCCTAGTAAGTTAGTTAGTTCTTTATGAATATTTTAAAATATTACTTTCATAACAATGTTGTAAAAAGCGTAACAGCGTACATGCGAATAATTATAATCTCTGTGAAATTTAAGGAAAGAAAATAGCTTTGTAAGTATCTATGTAGCGTGTATTCTCAGAAATTCTTCATCAGATTTAATAAATCCTTTTACCAGGATTGACCTTCAGGATGAACATGAACATAGGTTGTGGCTTCGCCTGGTTTTTATCTAATACTCAGATGGACCTGTGCAAGCGGAGTACTAATAGATTGTGGCTCAAAAGGGAGCAAAATTATATATTTGCTGCGAGTGGTTCGAAGACGGAAAAAAAAAATCCTACCGTGTGTACTGCTTATCACACCGTCTATGATGAAATGAAACAGGGTGCATCAGGGAAGAAATGTACAACTTTGCTCCTTCATTCGAGGGCAACAATGACTCTTTTCTGAATAGCAAAAGTGAAAAGTATATTTTTAAACATCTGCCTTACATACAACCTACAAGCCCATTTTCTTTGTCTATACAGTTCACAATTCACACCATTAAATTACTTTTCGTACTCACCTCATGAAGCCTCGTGTTCTGATTTCTTCTCATTATGTACAGGGTAGCAATCTGCAACAAGCAACACGAAAATTAACCATAAAACATCAACATAAAATTCTCATCAATTAAAATTATCGTAATAACAAATTACGAAGAAGATTATGCGGGTTTTATCGGCCGTAAAAGTTAAACGTTAATTGACACTAAATTAAATGCGTTTTATTTAATTTCGTAATCGTGTTTCCGTGTAATTAATATTTATGATAAGGTTGTGGTGTCATTAATGTGTATTGTTGCCTTCAGATCTCGCGCGTATATCATAGAATATAGGAGACGTAATTTTGAACTCTATAAGGCGGGTAAAATTTGTACAGTCAGCAGCAGAAGTAGCTACGTAAAATACCGCGCTCAAAATTATCTAGACACTCCTTATTATCTTCACATTAGAGTCGCGTTGCGTGCAGGTCATTTTGAGTACTTGAGCCGTTTAGCTCTTTTTGCTGCTGACTGTACCTAAGCGGTATTTTGTACTTTACTGCGAGCTTATTGTCCCCAGTTGGCCTAACTTATTGGTATAATTCGTAGAAGAGTGTTGCATCAGTGAGGCGTGGCTTAGGCGAATCGAGGCATCCCCTTAAGTTTACTTTTTAATATATTCATAAATAGATGAGGATATATTAATAAAAAATATTTCACCAATATAATTAATGAACTTAAATTTTAATGAGCTTATATTTATCCCCTTAGAATGATAAAAGCCTTTGTTTTATTAAAGTTTATTTTCCAAAAAAAATTGGTCAAATACAGCGTTTATTTGCAAGTAGCGCACTCACTATAATAATCAATATCTAAATACCTATTAACCTTCAAAATAAACATACTTATGAAATAAATGTTTACACGGAATATTTTATTTCGTCCTAAACGGAGTCGCAGGCACGTCTAGTACAATAATAAGTTAATGGGTATGTATTTTATCGAAGGCTGAGCGATCATTAATAATTTATGCTAAGTAACGCGAGCAACATGTGCCGTGATTGATGCTCCGCAGATGAATTAGCACATAACGTAAACATTAACGGTACATGTGTTAAATGTTATTAATGTGAGATTTTTTAGTGTAAAGTTAAGCCGTACACTACACATGTAGGCGTCAGTTTATGTAGGTACATACAAATGATTCCGATGTAATTATAAAATCCTAATATAGCACTTAATAAAATCACCAACCTATGACCTGTAATGATGTTCTCAATAAAATATTCCATTTCATTTCATAAACTGAAGCCTAAAAGGGCCAGTTGCTGGCCCATGGCCCACAATACAGAAGCCTATCAATATAGTCGACTCTGTCGTCACCCGTAAGAAGAAATGGAATGGAAGGTGGAAAAAAAATGATGATATTCTAACCAGGGACAACTGAAGGCCATGCACCCCTGCATTACCCCTAATTAAGACATATGCCAGCAGCCAAATTTACAAAGTCAGTGTCGTACCTTTTACCGACAATTGTTCCATCGAATGTATGTTTCGCAGAATGTTCATTTCATCGATAAGCATTTTTTTCAGAATCAGTCTAGAACTTTCCAGGAATGTCATGAAACAAACCTAACCTAACCTAATGGGTCCTACAGAATGACCTTTTATTTAGCTGTAAGTACCTAAAACGTTAACGGTTTCTGAGTAACAGAAATTCGATGAAACGAAAATTAGGCGAAACCATGCATTCGGTGAAACGTTTGTCGGTGAAATAAGGGGACACCGTGTTGCCGACCCTAAACATTACAAGCAATTACAATTACAGTTATAGGTAGATTACTTGATAACCGTTGGCTACGCTCAAAGAGATTACTAATTGATAATTTAACGTTAAACCAACTGAACTTACATAAACAACCGAGGCCTATTCAATTACTATAAACAGTCTGATTCAGACCTCTGTAACCATCAGAAACTTAAAGCATTAACGGACCAATATAATTAACAGCGGGCAGCGCCATCTTGGTTTGTTGGTCTGTTTTTGATAAACAGGAGCGCTATTCGACTCCTTTTGATCATGGTCATCATATCACCAGCACGGCACAAGATCTCCTCTAACTGTTTCTAATTAGAACACTTAGACAAAGACGGTTGTTTTATCTCGCGCGCGGTTATGCTAGCCATGCTGGAGCTTAGGTTTGATGCATTACAACTTGCAATTCCAGCTGAAATCCATAGGTATCTAATTTAAGGAGACAAAAAGGGAGGAGGAGAGATTTGAAACTAACGGCATATATATCCCTTTCTGTGAATAAAGGCGAAAGAAACCGCGACCCTGTCTTGTAAAATGTTTGCATGTAACTGTAAAGTTCGGTATATTCGAGTTGTATAGCAAACTTGCTAGTTTCATGGCTATCGCGAGCGTGTTACAAGACCGGCGATATCACAAGCTGTCAAAAACAGTGTGGAATCGCGCCCCAGTTGCCCGGGTCACTAATTGCCGGCATCATCGTAACTCCCGAGTGAATGCCGGATACTCGGGCCCAACCTTAATCTGGAAAGGCCTTAGCGTCAGCCAACTTTGTAGACATACAACCTTTAAAGGGTGAAATACTTGGATATATAACCTCATTTCTAAAAAGGTGTATATACCGTTTAAGGCTATATGTTTAGGCTGATTTGTGTATATAGGGTTGCGTGTGAAGGGAAGTTTGCAGTTGGGAAGAATGTGCGGTGGACGGTAATGGACGAAGGAGACCCTCTGCAGTGACCCTAAAGTTTGAGTACGGCATGCGTATTGTCACGTGATATGCAATAAGGTTCCGTCTAAATAACATTTTTGAGACAGTCATTCTTGTAGATCCAAGTCATAGGTCCAAACTTCTGCTATATTACTTGGTCTAATTATTTTATATTTAACGTCGAAATCATATGGGAATGTTGACAGATTTAAATCGGTAACATTTAAACGTTGAACACGCTTTGTTGGTATGAATTTTGTAAATAAATACAGTCTAGAGACATAATTTTCTATGGTCATACGCGACCTAGTTTGGGTCTGTATGTGACAAAACATATAAGTTTGTTGGTGATGTACATAAAAAGAATACTGCTGTGATGTGAAATACCGCATTGGAAGGCAAGACGTATTTCTGAGACTTATTCTTAACTTTTACCGTCGACTTTCCTTTTTGCATAATTATTAAATACTAGCTTCCGCTCGCGACTTCTTCTGCGTAGACCCGGGATAAAAACTTTAAGCGTGATTGAGTAACAAACATCTAAACATCCAAACATCTTTGAAAATGCAAACTTTCGCATTTATAATATTAGTAGAATTCGAAAACGACAAACCCTAACAGGGTCGCGTCGTGTGTCATTTAGGAATTCAGAAATGATTTTATTTCGTCCTGACTCCATACTGAGAACAGCATAAGGTAAACGTCCCATGCAAGACACCTTATTGCCTAATTGCTCTATTCTTATGAATTAAGCTTGAAAATGTCAGGTCAGCGTAAAACCAAATTTTTGCTCAATTAGACACCGAAAAATTTGCTTGCAAGATATGAATTAAACATACAAAACCTCCATACAAATATGCTTCTAAAAAGCGAAACCATAAATTTAAGGCTTCAGGCTTAGGCTTCGAGGTACGTGTTAGGAATTGAACATATAGGCTTAGGACACACTTGGTGAGGACAGTGACGGATGGCGTGCACGCGTTGAGGACGGTCGAAGGCTCTGCGATGAAGTCTAGTTTGAGGTCTTATATTAACTCCATCTGGAACTAAGTAAATATGAACTTATTATAAATGTTATAGTTAGATCATTCAAGGCGATTTTCACCGTCTGGGTCGTATCGATTTGAAACTTGGCAAGTGTGTATAATATATGACGATCCAGTTAAATTCATGGAGTCAGAAGGTGGATAGTGGGTTCTATTCGCTGGTCAATAGTAAACCTCGTGTAAAATATTTCGAATGTCCATGAATATTCCATTTTCGTCCGATTTACACTTGTTTGAACTTCGGCAAGTAAATTTTACTTGCAATATTTGACCTGAATCAACAAACATTGTGAGTTAAAGAAAAAAGATCATTTACATCGTGATAATGATAGTAAAAGAATATAGTAAAAATAATAGTCACCCCCAAGGTCGCGCTTTCGTGGAAATGAGGTGTAGTTACTTTATCCTGTATCCATTGGATCGCAAGGTTCATCAATATTCCCCGGAAAGTTACGGAATAGATTGTTCTTAAATGGGCTTTTGCGATAGGCAGGAGACCTATAGAACTCTTCACTACTTTCCATTGTTCCACAGAACAAACTATTTAAGAAATATGAACTTATATTCAGGCAAAAATTTCTTCCGTAGAAGTTGGAAAGTGTCTATAGTTGCAAAGTTTTGCTGATCAGTGAGTTCGTTACTGTCATAGAGCCGTGCTCAAGGCGGGGAAAGGCAAGCTATAAAATCACTATCTTTCTGTTTCGCTGCTTCTGATTGGGGCAGCATTTCATAGCTTGCGTCCACGTTGGGAGTAAAACGATAACAAAGTAACAAGCATTGGAGTCCCGAACTGTGGGTGATCTTGATGTCTTTAGCTTAAACAGATATTTGAGTAAGAATGGTACCTTAACTATAATTGTTCATCCAATAAAATGCCCGATCACTGTCACGCAACTTACCTATTTTATAAATGTTCATTTAGTAAAGTCAAATCAAATATCGTAAGTATGAGGGTAAAAAAAAAAAAAAAAGTATGAGGGTCAAAAAATCAACGGTCATTCTCCAGATTTGTGTTCTCATTCTATGTAACGCGTCACTTTTTTTATTAAGACAAAAGCAGCCTCCCTAAAGCCGTTTCTGAAAACATCAACAGCCCACTATGGAGCCACTGGAACTCCATCCACACCCACACGGTCCAGAAATAATGTTTACCAATTAATTTATTAAAATTAAAGTTGATTTTATCATTTAAATGGTGTACACATATCTCTATATTATTATTTGACATGTTTTTATGTATTAGTATTAACGTTAACTTAAGTTGTATTTTTTTTAAATATTTATTTACTAAAATTATTATAATTACGAGTATGTTTTATGTTTGTGTATATGGGCAACGCCTGAAATAAAGTATTCTTGTTAGATCCTTCATGTATTTTAAATAATAGTGTTATGTTTTTGCACTAATTGTATAAAAATAAATAAATACTCTTATTGGTAAATAAAAAACTTAAAATCATTATAAAAACCTAACCAAGGGTGCAACCGCAGCAGGGCCGCCGAAACGACAGGAATCGGGACAATGATCGTCGAATCATCATCTCACAAGGCGGTTACCTCGTCAGCCAGATACCTGCTGGCTTTGTCCTTTTCGGCCTTCACGAGGTTCTCATCATGGGGGATGTAATGTCAACGAGCACTGCCAGGTGTTTTGATCGATCTGTCAGCACGATAACAGGCCTATTGGCTGCAATAGGCCTGTCCGTGACGACAGATCTATTCCAATAGAGCATGGCACAACCATTTTCGAGAACCGGCGCAGGTGTGTATTGTACCTGAGGCATTTCGCGGTCCACAAGATCGAATAGAAGAGCAAGTTGCTGGTGAATAATCCTGGCTACAAGGTTATTCACCGTTAGCAAGATGACCTGAACCAGAAATAATATGCCTGAGTGACTCCCCGGAACGGTGGCATGCCCGACAGATGTTGACCCGTACCGTCCTTCAGGATATATATCCGGCTCAATTCTAAAAATTTCGAAGTAATAAAAACGAACATAGACATTGAATGTTAGTACCTATGTAGTTCGATTATTGCGGTTAGTTGTTAAAAATACGTAATGTGATAGTTAAATACATGATGAAAAACTTCTGTCAGGAGAAATGGATAAGTAACTACGGCAGTGGGCCGCGCCGTTTTAAGCGTTTTAGAAGACTGGGGTATTGATATTTTTTTCTGCCAGAAGGGTCTGTATGTACATACCTCAATACGAATGCCTTGTACTACAAAACACACAGCTACAATCAATAATTTTATATTTTTTAAGGGAGCAGCGGAAGGCGTCTGGAACATGAGCATGACCGACATTATGAGTTAGTGATCCAGTTTTCCTGTGGGGACATTGAATGTTTTAAGACCTTTTAGGCCTAATCTTGTCCCTGGACCCATATAGGTGTGTAAAGTGCTTTTGCGACTAATGAATTCTATTCTATGGCCGGGGCCGGAAAATATTAGCCTAATTGTATGGTCTACAGGAAAGACGCCTAGTTCCAGGCCAAGGAGGCAAAATCAGGATCATGATTATAACCCTTGGTACTAGCAACCCGTGTGTCCACACAATTTACATATTACAATTGTATGTCGTTTCCGTGAGTCAACGGTGCTGGCTGAAAATGTGCGCTGTAGGTATATATATATATATAATGCTAAGCCAGTGTCCGGTTCACTGACGCAGAGACGCTTGTTTCATGTTTTATCTGTTTTTTTAAATGTGTGTATTATTTAATATGTGTGTCCAGCCACCGCTATCGCTAGCATCACCGATTAGTCAAGATTTGCTGAAACATTGTTATTTGGCACATGTTAATTACACTGACCATAATTCACCAGGCGTCCATAAGTATCAAGCCGACCTCATTAGGGGGAATAAAGCGCGCAATATAAAAGAGTGACGCAGCTTTTCCGTTCGCTAAGAGCGCGTGCGCGGAACTCTTTCACTGAACGAAAGGATGAATGGATCCGCGATGTTTCGATTAGTGTTGACGGATGGTTTTGGGGCGAGATCTTTGATTGGTTTGGGTGTTTTGGAATTTTCGTGTTTAATTTAAATTTTAAAGGGATGACGGAATGACTTCAACCACTTACAGGGTTTGTAAAAAAGTTGGAAATAAATTGACACTTGCTCGGAATGAGTTCACATTATTTCATCCCTTAGAAATTAAAATAACAGGTCATCTTGCACAAATCGAACTTAGTCCCATAGTAAGCTCAATAAGGCCCTGGCTATGCTTCTTAAGGGTACTGTACTAGACGAAGATATGCGTATTTAAATGATATACCTATATATAAATACATAAGATCCAAGACTCAAAAACAAACATTCATGCTTGCTCATTTTGTTCTTGATCTGCATTTTCAGTGTAGGTCGGTCGGTGGACA
Source organism: Epinotia ramella (assembly GCA_947578815.1). NCBI lineage: Eukaryota > Metazoa > Arthropoda > Insecta > Lepidoptera > Tortricidae > Epinotia > Epinotia ramella. The sequence goes on along the minus strand of OX388206.1, from coordinate 4,479,411 downwards.
ATGAAATACATAGCATTTTCTTTTTAACCAGTTTCATTTAACTTAATATTTCACAAAAAATTTAAAGCAACATTTTTTTATTTATACGCATTAAAAGTAAACATTTACCACCACAGACAAAATGCCATAACATTTAGAATATAGATGAATTAAATTGGACATTAGATAAGTCTTTGCCAAGACAAAGTTACAAAAAACATATGTATACGTTAGCATTTCTGCTAGAAGGGAAATTTTCCCTTGCCTAAAAAATATCGCCCAGAATCATTTGTCACGTGTGTCTGCATAAATTATTCACATATGTAGACAATTTGCAAAGTGGTGTTAAAAAACCTTTCCATATACCATTCCAGGCATACAAATAGCTGGCTTTAGACGTCGTTTTTGTTTCCGCGCATAAAAACACTGAACTAAATGAGTGAACGTAATTATTTACCCTGAACGGGTTACTGCGTCGGCGGATATGTCATTCATCCATTCATTCTTATGTACGCGGCCTTACAATTCCCTGTCAGTATAAATGTATGCCTAACCGCCTGCATAATAAGGTTGAAATTTGGTTGTACGTCTTTCGCCATTCTTGATAAGATGCGAGTTGTTGTTTTTGTTCATCGCTGCCTCATTCATCCCTCATACTTTTATAGGTGAAACTAATTCTTTAAACAAGGCCGTAAATTCTCGCTTTATAATTTATTATTCGTCGAAAAGGCTTTCATTTCGTTCTGAAAGGAATTTTCTCAGTAACATTGCGTAATAAATAATGAGAATTTATGTTTGATCTAAAAATAAAGAACGTACGCAATAATATTCCCGACACGAGATACTGTCTGATATCGTATTAAGAATAACTAAAAAGCAACAAAAAAGTAAAAGTTATTACACGGAGTTAACGAATTTTTCGTCCAGAAACACAAACATTTGTATTAAAAACGTTCAAAAACCAAAATCCCTTTGATGTTCATTCGAATTTTAATTGGGACCGGACGGAATTCTCACGACGAAATTGAAACGTTTAAAAATAAAACAACGAGCGAAACAAGTCTTATTACAGGCCGGTGGACATGAATGCCATTTAATTTATACGCTGGGGAAAAGAAAACATGACGGCGGGTGTTCGAAATTTGAATTTAGTGGGAGCTTCGTGAATCAGTTGCCAGGTGGCGCGACCCAAAGTCTGTCGTTGCACTGCATGTGGTAGAAGCTATGAGTGTATAGCAATTTGTTTTATTTTTTTCGAGTAAGACATGTCATTCACTATCAGCCTCATCTTTAAGAATAAGAAGAAATTATTGTTAGTGATACAAACCTACTTTCTCGTCTTCAACGTCTTATTTATAAGTAGCTTTTTTATTATTACCTCATACATATGCGAAATGAATGTTGAACCTGTCTAGTGTCTACGAGTATTATAGTGAAACTCACAGCACGCTTATTGTTTTCTAGGAACGCGACATTGTATAGACACTCTTGATTTATTCGTGAATGGTCTGGTCTAATGATGATTTTCGAATTATTTAACAACACTATTTGCAATAAATTAGCTATAGTTTGTTTTGTCAGCCGTGTACTAAATCAGCTGAGATCATTCATTCTGTAGGAAAAAACCTAGTATAACTCTCAACTACTTAGCTGCACTGTGATTCACAGACCTAATACACCAATAAACAGGTATCTATATATATTCGTTTGAAATACATGCTTAAATTTTTAACAACCTTAAGTGTAAAACTGATCCCTACACTACAAAAAAAAATATTTTTTACCCGTTTTGTAATAAGCAAGTGGCGCATCACGGTGGCATCGCTTCGGCTTATCCCTTGCATCTATACGTCAACTTGTCAGTGTGGAACCGATATTCAAAAAAACCTTATCAGCACACCTCTCCCATCGCCCAGTATATATCGGATTTTCGACTAAGCTTCGTTACAAATGCGGAGGGGTCAACTTATGCAAGAAAAGATGTTGTACAGTAAATGTTTAGTGAATAGGCAGATCAAGATAAAGCGAGAAAGATGATGAGTGGCACTCCGGTGTCTCCAACATAAAGAATGGTCTGCTTCCCTGCTTTCTATGGACAGGAAAAATATTGTTGTTAGATTTCTACTTCATAAATCAAGAGGATAAATTTTGATCGGAACGTTTAAATATTGTGATAACGTACAAATGTGGGATCAGACTTCATATTAAGTATATAGATAATATATGTTAGTAGTAGTAGGTATCTGTTGTTTATTAGGTATGTTAGTTACAGATAAATAAATTGTTTGATAAAATTCTTGCTTAGCGGTTATTATTTGGTAATTAGTTAGGTTAGGTTCGAGAGAGTTGCTATCAATCTATAGCCGTCTTAGAGATAATCTTTATCAAATTATGGAGAATAATACAGAATTAATGAGTGACCATTTAATTATGGTTTTAGTCAACTAATGACGTTACATCACCAACACAAAGCGTATGAGTGACTAGACGACTAAATAAATAGTTAAACACATCCATGACTCGGGAACGAATAATCGTGCTCATCACACAAATAATGCCCCAACCGGGATTCGAACCTGGGACCTCCGGCTACAGAATTCGTCAATAAAGTATAGTTTGGCAGTCGATACGGCCTAAATAAGACTAAGTTTATATAGCATTCAAGTTTGACATACTTTTCTACTGAGAAAAAGTCTAATAGGGAAATAATAGCGAACGTTAGACAGAAAGGTACGCAAAAAAACAAACGTAAGTACCTCTTTAAGCGACATTTATTTTTATTTTGAATTTAATTTAATTTTTATTTCTTATTATTGACGATCGTGATAATGATTCTTATAATTTTGACGTTGTATGCGAATCTATATTGTAATTTTTATTTCAAAATAAATAAATTTAAATCTGTTATTCAGCAGTCTTTGTATCTATGTTACATTACATTATTATTATACTTTTTTCATAATTTTATTGGAAAGGTAGATGCATATTGCGCCCTGTTTTTGTCATCAATATTGACGTTACGTTTTTCTGCAAACTTAACATATAAAAGAAAAACATTACGAACTGTTAATGTTGAAAAATAATCATTAATCTATATCAATAAAACAAAGTCGGGTTAGTTAAACCATTTCTGTATACAACTCAAGTACGGCTAGACCGATTTTTATTACGTTTGATTTGATTGATTTGTTTCCGATCCGAATAGCAGAAGAATCGGTTTTAAAATATGGAACAATTATGATAATGACTAAGATATTTTAGGTAAGTATTGCGATACGAAGCTCGCGGGGTTAGCCAGAAATTAGATAAAACAAGTAACAAATGGTCAAAAACGATGAATAACCTAAATGAAATATAAATATGTTTCGTCATCCATAGATCACAATGCTACACGGAAAGCAACAAAATACTAACCGAGCCTTTTATGGCGTCAACAAAAATTAAATATATTTTCACTTATTGAGATTAACATAAATTAAGTGGGTGGTGCAACACGATATTAGGAAATTACCTATTCAAAAACGTGTAATCTTGTAATAAATAAGAGGCAGTTAACGTATCGAGGTGTCAGTTGGCCGAATTGCATCAAAGATGTCCATTCAAAAAACGACTCTAAGAGCCTTATCACACTTGCGATTTGCAAGCGTATTTTGTATGAAGGCGTTGACGCAGCGTGTACGCCGCGACTGATAATTGTATAGAAAATACGCTCGCAAATCGCAAGTGTGATAAGGCTCTAACGTCTTAGGAAGAAGATTTCAATTCCTATGACAGCTTTATAAAAAGTCGACCACGTTAAATAATCTCAAGCATAGGTAGAACATGTGTCCGAATTGGGAATTAGTTTTTTGAAAGTTTGTGGTAATAGTGGGACAATACGAACTTGTAGGTTTTACATGTATTGTGAGTTTGGTGTAGGCTAAACTTACCCACGCCTGATGAGTAAGAGTAAGGAACAATCAAATGTGGTTATAATAGTGTAAAAATGTGCAATTTGTAGCAAATACCAATAGGGTAATCTTAACCTGAACTTTTACCAGACAAATGCATTCAATCGATTTTTCACTGCTGTGCCTTAAGAGGCTGAGAAGACCTATTTTGGTGAAATTGATGTTATTTAAGCAGTTTTTGAAGAAAAACTATTTGTTCTAGCACATCAAATAAAATATATGTTAATATTCACCATATAAAGACCGTGGACGGGCTCGATACATAATTGGACGAAATCAGCTCGATAGAAAATAATTGCAAAGATTGGTCTTAAAATCACATTAAACGGTTCTATGTCTTTATTTTTTTGACGTAAGGGTCTGCAATTAAAAACATGAAGTCAACATATTCATACCTAAACCGCTAACGAGTCATATTTCACAAATAATCCACTCTTTTTTTTTTCAATATTTATGTAATACTATCTTCAAAAACCGGGCCGCCCAGTAACACTCGCTCCGATACAAATAGACAGTGTGCGCGCATCCAAAATCCTCAAGGGCATTTTGGTGTTGACGGCGTCTTAAAAGTGTAACACGTATGATTCCTCACCGACACACACACAATATAATAAAATGGGTGAAATCGAGAAAATGTTCTTCCTGAGCTCCTAAATATTTTTTTTTTTTACATTGTTGAATGAGCAATGCCTACGCTTGTATTTTAGGTAAGAAAACAATTATTTTAAAAACACATTTGTGACACACATCTACCTAGTCGATCATATACTCGTATTAGTGTCAAGTATGACGTGTTTTATAACATTTCATTTCAATAATTACGAAAATCGAGCTACAATCGTTACCCATTTATTCTAATTTATGTTTTCCCCGCGACCTACAACAAATGTCACATTTAATTTCGAAATCGATTCCCAATCGACTGATGATTACCGATACCATCGAATAAATTAGAAAAATCTCATTTAATCTCGAAACGCGGGCAATGTGTACCAAACCTAAGGGCCAAACAAATTTATATCAAATCAGATGCGGTCGTTCTCCTAATTTATAGGTAACAAATTCAATATTGAAATGGGTCTACTAATTTATTAAAAAAGTTAAAAAAAAAACCTCGCCTCTGCTCCGACGAAGTGCGCGTGGCTATAAAATTTGGTAATTATAACAACCAGGTAATGTTGACCCGCGCGCCTATCCGATTTGATTAGTAGTGAGAGGTCAGATTGGTTGGTCGTTTTGACGACTCTAATTAGATGAATGTGGGTCATCGACCTTGTTAATGGATACGTTAGTAGTAGGTATTACAGTAATCCCTACGGATTTAAATGGCTTTGTATGTTGGTAGTTTTAAACGACCTATATAATTTTCATAGTTGCCTAGTATTTATTTCGTCTATTGGATTGCCGTGCATTAAATTATTACATATTTAAAACTATCACGCATTATCAAAATCATACAGTATATAGTTTTTTGTTTTTCTGTCTAAGTTGTTCGTAATATTTCTTTTAGAATTGAATGGTACCTATAATTATGTATTTTCTGTAGGTACCTGTTATTGGCTGCTCTAAATCTTTAATAATGTCTAGACTGTATTAATTACAGGTTTGCGTTACAATTTAGGTTTGATTTAAATGCCATGCCAGTACGAGTTTCTTAACGGTGCGGCAAAGTTATTAATTAACCCAAACGAAAAGCGCTATTTTCCAGGCCTAGCAATTTAATAAACAAGTGAATCTACCTATAGACAGTCGTTAGTTGAGCATATGAAACCCAATCAACGTGAAATTGATAGTCGTGTTTCCGTTTCGCGGAGCCACACAAAGAGCGATTTATGCCCGTGATTACAGTACTCAGTAATGCCGCCCTAGGTTATTAATAAACAGTAAAATGAAGTTACGCTTTGGTAGTTTTTGTGTGAACACAGGGACACTTAAAAAGTATTGCAAATACTGGTATTTCCAACACATCTACGTTTTACAGTAAAATACAAATTAGGTACAGAAATGGACTCATGATACTTAATATTAGAGCGCTGCTGCATAATGTCTCACCACTTAACAAGTATATCAATTACTACACAACCGACGGTTATTACATTTAATATAATTCGGATGATGCTGCCTCGGTGCACCAAATAGTATTAATATCTAAGCATTCTAATAAAACATAAAAGTTAATGAGAGTTTATACTAGATGCACGTCGCGTATTTTGGCTCAATGCCCTGAGCTAACGGTAACAGTGAGTATGATATTGAAATGAGATACGTAATGCTCAGTCACTATAAACTTCGTCGGAGATAGTGCAGTCCGTAAAATAGATGTTTGCTGTACTGTTCGAAGCTTTACAGGTTATCAGCCGGGAAACAGGTTCTAGAACAGGTCCCAGTCGGTAGGAATACTCAGAGATTAGGCGTAATACTTATTGTACTTGAATTGTACCTTATCAGTTATTTAAAAATTAAAAAAGTTTTATTCTTCCAATCTAGACACGCGGTCCGCATGTCAAGCCAAAAGCCAAGTTCAAGAGAAAAGAACTGGCTAAGTAGCGACCGTATGTTATACTTATGTATTTTACACGAAACATTTAGAGCCACTTTTGACCCCTACGTAACTCAAAATCTATTGAACATAAACTATTAAATATAAAACTTGGTTCATTAACGTAAAGTGTATAATATATTTTATGAATATACTCCACACTTTACTGCGTAACAATATGTTTTGTTTCTATGTAGCGGAGACAAATGGGATCCTTGACTAAATTGTTTTAATCGTCCACAGATTATTTTTGGACCCCGCTAAAGAAGAAAGCGTGTAACTCATTAGCATCATCATTACAGTAGAAAGTCGTCCACTGCTGGACACAGGCCTCCCCCAAAGCGTGCCACAATGTAATTCAAGTAAATAAAATCATGTCACTTTTCAGTGACTCCCAATTAAACAAACACAGAGAGAAAAAATCTTTCTGTCTTAAAATATTTCACCAAACTGTACTGTAACAATTTCAACTAAAAACAATTTTAATACAAACTTGGAAGCATAATATGTTAATAAAGTAAAGTATTTTACGTAGAAAAGAACCGCAAAACTTAATTTTCGAATCTGCATTTCACTCGAGCTCTTGATGAACACAGTTGGAGAACGATTTATAATTGTAGAAATTAAAATAAAAGCCAAAATGCAATCACGGGTAGATAACCAAAAACTATAAGTTCTAGATGAGGTGTTACTTTAAAGTATTCCTTTTGTATTTATGTTTGACGATATATTATGTTTACTAACGTGTCCTTTCTGAGTCTTGGATGATTTCTAATGTTTTCAAGTATTTATAAATTTGAAATGTACCGTCATCTAGTACTTACCCAATTACCCATACTTCTAACTTTATTGAGCTTACTATGTGGTTGGTTCTATTTCTGTAAGATTAGCCGCTATTGTTTATTTTATTTGTTTTAATTTTCTGGTGACTGTGACGATGTCTTACCGTTCGATTACGTGATGTACCTACGTGCGTCAGGTAGATCTAAATACCACTTTTTGTATGGCAAAATAACAGTTGAAATGTCGTAACGCTCGTTAGAAAAGTTGCGTGTTTACCCCGCAGTAGTAGTAATATCTGAATGGACAAAGTCCGCAACAATATCTGATACACCCTTGTAGCTCCAGAAATAGAGTTTAATCAGATATTTTTGAGCGCCTTGTTCAGTCATATCATATATTATTGCGGGTGACATGTATTCATCAGAAACTAAGAGCGAAAACTAAGAACTACGTAAAACTCAGATGCTAAAATGGCACGGATCCAGCAAGATCAAATTGGTGCTTAGTCGGTAATTGGGTTCCGCGCGAGGAGATTGCGCGCGCGCGATTAATTATGATCGAATTGATTGATTCCTGACCTGACGAATCTTACTTCATTCTCAGAATCGTGTGACGCTGAGAAAACTTGAAAAAACAATATGCAATACTGACATTTAAAGCTCGTTTAAAAGTAATGTAAACATTGGTATTTAACCTGCCAAGGTTTTATAATTTTTTGGGTTAATGTTATAAATGCTCTGTAGGTTGCGTGATGCAATGTACCTCTACAGCTCAGCTAAGTTGCAACCTGGTCGTGTAAATATAATTCGTACTACGTACGTACTTTACATACATTTCGCGATCATTTGACGACCGGTTTAGCCTAGTGGTTAGTATCCGGTTAGGTTACGAAGCTGACGGTTCTAGGTTTAAATCTCGGTGCTAGTAAATATCTGTGTGAAGAGTTTGAATATCATTATTTATGTCTAAGATGTTTTCTATGTATTAAATATTCAGTACTACTACTATTTGCATACTACGTCATGTAAGATTGTCCCCTAATATTCATTTATACATAATATTATCATTACTAATGTAACATGTTCAGTCTTAAGATTGCTAGAGAGTTAAAGTTGATTGACGAAGCATTAAAGAAATTCTTCACAAATTCATCGCCCGAGGATTTTGTTGACAAGTGAGAGTATTATATGCTCGTTTTATGCCAAGTATAATGACATTATTTATGAAACCGTATAACAAATAATACATAGGTGACCAAGCGCCCTAGGTTGAAAAAATATTTTTTTCCCATATTAGATATGAGACCTCTAGATCCATGTTTCGCCCCTTTCAACCCCAATATTGCCAATGTGATTACAAAAATATATGTAGAGGGAGACCTGTGTTCAGCAGGGGACGTCGTTTGGCTGATATGTAGATGGAGACCTGTGTTCAGCAGGGGACGTCGTTTGGCTGATATGATGATGATGATTATGATACAAATATTGCTCGTTAAATAGTATAGAATAAATCGACAAATCTGTTTGCAGGAGTTCGCGACATCGGCCAAAGTCCAGGAGTCTGAGATTGCATCTATTCATCTAAACGTAAGTCGAAGACGGATAAAACTTTAACATTGCCGCTGCTGGCCATCCCCGGATTGTTTTAAAGCAAACTTCGCCCTACGTTTTGCTGATCTTCTGTTTAAATCGTCAAATGTTGTAAATCGCTGTTGCTAAAGTATAACGTTTACTTTGATAACGAGAAGTTTATTTCATTTGGAACAGGTAAGTTTTATCGTTCACGAAACGTATCAATTCGTTCAAATCAATGTTTGTGAATTCATATGTTTTATGACTAACCATATTACGACATACAAACATAAGACGACCGCTTGAGCCTGGTTGGTAGTGACCCTGCCTACGAAACAAGAGGTCCCGGGTTCGAATCCCGGTATGGGCATTTTTTTGTGTGATGAGCAAGAATATTTGTTCCTGAGTCATGGATGTTTTATATGTAATTAATTTATCTATATGTATAAGCATGTTGATCGTCGTGTAAATGTGTACCCATAGTAAAAGCTTTGCTTAGTTTGGGACGAGGTCGATTTGTGTGAAAATGTCCCCTAATAAAAATAAATATAAATATTTGAATTCATCGATATCTACTACCTAGCATACCTAACATAGCACGCATAAATATCTGACACGTCTTTACGCGTATCGCGTCAGATATTTACTTGCCTGCTTTGTTATGGCAGATATTGATGCTGGCTATGGTTTGTCTATGAGTAGTCACGATTTTTTCTGTCTCATTAATTTAGTTAGATTTACAACATTTGTCAGTTTAGTTATTATTGTGTTCAAAAAACGACGTGATTGTTAAAAACTTCTCAATTTCAAATAGGTCATATTTTTTCATGTCTGTTATACTGACCTCTCCAACTGACTTTTATTTATATTTAACGATAGAGAACAAATTAATATCGTTCGCGGAATATGAGAGCTCTAGTCACAACAATACGATGAGCCCATTAAACTTTTACAATCCCACATAATCTCATTCCAACGACTTACGCAATCAAAGCAATATCCCGGCTACGGCTCTGAATACTCAATTCGAAATGCAATATCACACGACAGTATCACAATTCATTTTGTCACACGACCAGAATAGTCCCCTCCCCAAAGCATATCGAATATACTATTCCCTAAGCCAAATAGAGCTGGGTCGTTTCGACTTTTCCGTGAAACGAAACGTGACCGTTTTTTTCTCTCACAAAACTGTTTTGAAAAACAGTTTCAAAAATAACTAGTTTCTCCGTGCGTTGGCGCCGTCGCCGGTCGCCAAACGAAGTGAAACGAAAAAACGGATGAAACAGTTTACAGTGTTCGAGTTACGTTTTCACGTTTTGCATTGCAACCGTTGCGTGTGACTGTTCGATCGTTTTTATAAAAACAGTTTGTCGCCAAACGAAGTGAAACGAAAAAACGGATGAAACAGTTTACAGTGTTCGAGTTACGTTTTCACGTTTTGCATTGCAACCGTTGCGTGTGACTGTTCGATCGTTTTTATAAAAACAGTTTGTGTTTCTAGCCACAAACTGTTATTCCGTTATTGTACGAGAAACCGTTTTTGAAAACGCTTACGGGAAAAAACGCCCAGCTCTAAAGCCAAACGCAACTTGAACTCGGTTTGCATTTTGAAGAGAATCGATCCTGAGCGATGCAGGAGTCGAGTTTCCCGTGATCCATCGAATTTATCGAGTTGTTTATATTCGATTCTTTCCTTTAGTACGCTGGACACGATTGTCGTGTGCATAAAACGAGTGGAAAAAGCTTTCGCTCGGCAGATTATGGGACGTTATTTTTAAAAGGCATTTAAAATTAGAATGCGGAGTTCGTTCGGCATATAAAACAGGTTTATACCTAAACAGGTTGAACTTAAGATATAAATAGTCTTATTCATAAATGAATCATGAAATCTGTCACTTTGACGTATATATTCGATAGAAAAGGATCAAAACACATTTTATTTATCAGAGGCATTTTCAGTTATGAATAACCAGGAAAGTGATTGAAATTGGTATCAGAATGGATTTCTAGGAATAGAACATGCATAACATTATATCATATTGGGACCGGTGCACGGGAGTTGGCTATAGCTCTGCCTCTGGAACCAGGTAAGACTAATAGTCTAGTCTGAGGTATAGCTTATCTTATTAGTGGGAATACATTTCCAACTCAGCATTCTCTAACGCCTCCACAAAGCAGTCTAACGGGTGTAATGACATCGCCTGGATTCCTTTGGTTCTCAGCCAGTATTTAACAATTCCTTGCTTAGATTTAGTATAAACGTATATTATTTTCACAAACATCCTTCAAACACCACTGCGAACATAACTTTTTTCTGATTTTGCAAGATTCGGATTTATTTAACAAGCTAGTTGCTTGTTGAAGTCGTCAGAAGGTTAGCCCATTTAGGAATCAAACGGATTGCTGTCCAGATGAACCTAGGCCGTCCGTTGTATTGAATTAGCTCTTAAATTTGATCCTACCGCCATTGTTTCGGGGGCAAATCTCATGATTGCGGTAAATTTCCTTAATTTAGGTCATAGACTATAATGGAAGTTTTCTTACGAGTTCGTATGAAAAAGGGCCAATTCAAGATTTCGCTCTTTATTGTTTCTTCTTCTAAAATTCAACCCAAGTGAACCACATTATCAGAACGATGAAAAGCTTGTCTCGAATTTTCTCTCTCTTGTGTAGATCGGGCGACCCGTTCTGCATCCTTTTACTGATTAAGAAGATGCTGAGCTGATCGGGTTATAACAATAGTAAAAACTGCGTAGATACGGTTGCCGTCATTATCCGCCGACTATACTGTCTACGCTATACGCTTCTGGAACTGCGAAGTTTAAACACAAGTCACGTCTATTAAAAAGGAATCAACACGTAGCTACGTCGAATCGGATTCGTCCCGGGCCCGGACGGTTCCCTCGGGACCGGACCGGGAAAAAGCCGGCGCGAATGTTAAGTCAGTAGGGCTCACGACTGGGAACTGTGTCTATTACACTTTAGTGTCGTTCGTGTGGATGTCGGTTCGTGGCATTTTACCCGGTTTCGGAAGCGATATTCTTTTAGGCAATTTTCTAACATGTTGGGGCAATAAAATGCATCGCGTTCCTTATCTGGTAAAAGAAATCTATCCAAATCCACTTTAATTACTACGTGACTAATTATAAAAGAGGAAACGTTTGTAAGCTTGTATATATGCTTACCTGGGTATACAATGGATCAGGATGGATATCCATACTAATATTATAAATGCGAAAGTGTGTCTGTCTGTCTGTCTGTTACCTCTTCACGCTTAAACCGCTGAAACGATTTGGATGAAATTTGGTATAGAGATAGTTTGAGTCCTGGGGAAGGACATGTGATAGTTTTTATCCCGGAAATCATCCCCCGAGGGGATGAAGTGGGGGTGAAAGTTTGTATGGAGCTACGATATAAACGAGTTCCACGCGGACGGAGTCGCGGACAGAAGCTAGTAGGCTATATTTCACCTCGCGGGTTTGTTTGCGTTATTTGCAATACGCGGGAAAAGCCTCCCGGGCACGTTGTATCTTATAATGCAATATTAAAAACTGTACAGGGAACGTATTAAATAATATATTATACTAATATATAAGTGTCAGTATGGGACGAACAACAAAATGATCCAAATAAATAATCCGAGAATGTCTCACTCAATTCCGTCATATAACCTGCAGACATTTATCAGACGCATCGAGCTGGAAACATTATAGTTATAACATAACTACGAGCAGTCACCGTTTTTGTCGGGGCACTCGTAATGGTATTTAACGCTAGATTAGTCGTCCGACGACGCGTGATCGTGGAGATGACTTAAGTTGATGCTTCATTACTTACACTGCTTTCGGCTTTTGTTTGCAAAAATGTTCGTGTTGCATTTGTTTGCAAGAAAACACCGAGTTTATTCTATTCGTCATTCGTTTGTGTATGTCTACATAAGTGCAGACTACAGTAGAATATAATAGAATAAAAAAATAACTACAATATAGCTGTTAATTTCATCTCAATTCACATTTTTAAGGCGGCCTGAGAATAATATCTAGATGATAACCTAGAAAAATGCTCACTTTACCCTGTTGTTAGAATAGTTGAACAATCTCGGTTACATACCTGAAAAAGAACAAAAATTATATTAGACACACGTTGGTTAAAGTAATTTATATTAACTCAACTTGATCAATGGTTACGATTATACATTAAAAGCTTCTGCCCGCGACTCCGTCCGCGTGGCACTCGTTTATATCGTAGCTCCATACAAACTTTCACCCCCCATTTTAGGGAAGTGGGGGGTTAGAAAGAGACAAAAAGTAGCCTATGTCACTCTCCATCCCTTCAACTATGTCCACTTCTTAAAAAAATCACGTCAATTCGTCGCTCCGTTTTGCCGTGAAAGACGGACAAACAAACACACACATACACTTTCCCATTTATAATATTATTATGGATATGAAATTTTAACGTTGAATCGGTTTTGCTCTTATGAGTTTAGTTAATCATTTATTAAATACTATATGGAACGTAAACAAAACAGTAATTATAGTAACTCATTCGAGACATACTGCTTTAAATAACGAAGCATATTAGACAGGTGTCTTCCGGGTTTTTAACTGTCAATTCCTAATGTAGTTCTAAATACATTTTCCAAGTCAACAGCAAAGACCAGGTTTGAAATTATACAATGTCCCTAGCCATATGGATCCTACAAGTCACTTAAATTCAAAATAACTGTTAACATTATCCTAAGTATGTTCCATTCTATCCATTAAATCGCCGTCCAGACAACCACTCCGTAATCTCCGTATGCGAGTGCGAGAGTGATGTATGTCTTATCGACAACGATCCTAAGTATGTCCCATTCTATCCATTAAATCGCCGTCCAGACAACCGCTCCGTAATCTCCGTATGCGAGTGCGAGAGTGACGTATGTCTTATCGACAACGATCCTAAGTATGTCCCATTCTATCCATTAAATCGCCGTCCAGACAACCGCTCCGTAATCTCCTTATGCGAGTGCGAGAGTGACGTATGTCTTATCGACAACGATATGTGATAAAATGTCCCCCCCGCAGTGTAAGCACACCGCACTCACGTTAATCTGCCCGAACAAAATGTCCTGATTTTTGTAGCGTATCATTACTCCCGGACAACGAGCGGACACGGCGCCGGGCGGTTTACGACCATGTACCATTGTCAACTGTCCAGACATTGTTGGACCCATAAAAACCTAGTTTAGAGCCTGGTAATTTGTATGGTTCATGGGCACATAACTCTAGTCTTACAAAGTATACTGTTGTTACATGTTTATATTCATTGCTACTGAAACACACTTAAATTACTAACTAGAGGCTCTGAGAGCTGTATAAAAAAATACAAAAATCTGAATTGACAGAAAACTATATCTTCTTTAACCTGCTCACAAAATTTAACGAGAATTGGTTGAGAAATGCGACCTGCAGGTCGATGATGTAACGCATTGTACGCGCGTCAGGTAGATTCTAAATGTCACTTTTTGTATGGAAAAATGACGGTTAAATTATCTTAACGCGCGTTCGAAACGTTATGTGATTACTCATCAGTAGAGGAGAACAGCTTCGTTCGCATTGCTCCCTCGTTCAACGACATTAATAAAAATATTAAAACACCCAACATACAAAAAACATAAGTTCGAACTATGGCAACAACACACAAGGCTTTTGATTTAAAAAAAACCTACCTGTACGTCGGGGATTACAAAGAAACTGGCAGCAAGTCTACAGACTACTCATAACATAATTTTACTTTTTTTTTTTTGGCGCCAGTATGCCGTATGGAACCAAAAAGATTTCAGTTCTTTTCTGATACCAACATCCGTCGATGATAGACAACGAAGAACGCGGGTGATTATTTAGAATTGATATCTTACAGAGACGGAAATTATTTAATTTCCACGCAACTCAAACTCTCTCAAACATTTTTCGTGTCAAACTATTACAAACATATGAGCAGAGTGAAAGAAGAAGAAAAGAACAAACATGTACTATCTACAAGATGTTACAAAAATAACGCGAAACCAGTATGTTGGCCTGCGATAAGCTGTATGCCAACAAATCGCTATGATATAACAAATACTTTAACTATTTCCCAGAACACAGTATTGCAATATTAGGTCCATGACAACCGCTATTAGCAATGTTATTAACCCAGCTCCAGATAGCAATACCGTGCTGTGGACTTCTATAATTATCGCCTAATGTCTTGCGACCGCAGGCTACCGGATTAAACCGGTCACTAGGGTGCCCAATAAACCGGATATGGGCACTTAAATCCGGACAGAGTTAGTGCTTTGGTTTTAAGTTAATACTGGGCGGTTTGGTTTAGAATATGGAGCTAGTGGGTGGCTGTAATGGAATTTTATTTTACTATTGAGGGGAGATACCTATTTAGTTTAAATAAGGGATAATACGAGTGTATTGATCACACATATGGAAAAGATTACGAACCGAAACATTTCATTCATAAATTAGTGTTACTTCATGATTTTGTGAGTGATAATGAATGATATGCAAGTATACTCATATATATATATATATATATATTAATTATGTGTTTCATCCCTGCAGTATCTACTTTCTAGGTAAAAATCACAGGAAACAAAAATACAACTCCTTTTCATGCATTAAATTCCCACAAACAACAGTCATAAAGGTTTATTAAATCTATAATTTCGCGACATTTAATTAAATTAAAAACAAAAGCCGGAAACGAATATCACGTCACAAACCGAAATCGGGTTTTATAACCGGGCACCCGGGTATTACGGGCATAACCGGGATTAACCTGGCCACCCTACGCAGGTGCTGTGGGGAGCAAATCCGTCATAAATAAATTTGATTTGACACTTGCAAACAGCTCCGTTAAACAATTTCGGGAATTATTTGATCAATTTAAACTGTTGCCGCTTACTTGCGGTTGGCGGTGAAGGTTTGACGAGAAAAGAACGAATTGATTGGGCGTTTTTATAGAAAATGTTACGTGAAGTGAAAAAAAACCTCAAATTATATCAGGCACCTAGATCTAACCTCATAACCAAAGCTTATTTGCAATATTTGTAACTTTTAATACTAGCCAAAATCTCTTTCTGATAAGAGGGGTTGAAAAGAGGTTTCCCCTTAGATTTAGAAAGCAAAAAAGACAGAAAAACATTTATTCGTGACACACACAAAACGACAAACATTTAATAAAAATACAAATAAACACGTCACGAAATGGTCCCAACTCAGCATGGTGCTGGCGATAACCAGCGCTGTTCTTCCGTTGGAACCATTGGTGAAGCCACGGGGGGCAGCGCACACATTACAATGAAAATATAAATATACAAACTTACAATAATAATAAAAACAATAATACACAAGTTGTCAATCAATTGAAAAAAATTAAACAGAAAAAAATATATTAAAAGAGAGATATGGCAAGGCTTATAAGTAAGAATGCAGAAGTGAGTATATATACAGGGAATTAAAAAAGGAAGCAGGCCAATAACTATTATTACATGTAGCTAGTGTCCATATAATTTTCTTCACGGAGCTGGTGTTTAAAAATATAAGTCTTGAGTTTAGCTCGAAAGCTATGTGTATTTTACAACAATTGATTGATTTGATTACAAGTTGATTCTATATTTAAAAAAAATCTAAACAATACTGAAAAAACTTCTTTTAGTTTTTAATATTTTTTTCTAGGTAGCTGATTCCTAGACGCTGGTAATTTTAAAACTAGCATTCCCATGCCCAAAGGCCTGCAACACACTGGCGACAGCTAATCTGCCGTCCTAAGCCAAAAGGATGCATCTAACTACGAGTCTCATACCTAGTCAGATGCGACCTTTTTGCTTAGCACGGCAGTAATGTCAAGTTTACTATTGGCGCCACCGCAGGCCGCGCCAGTGTTGTTCAGGTTTAAGTCATACCGGTCATGGACTGACACGGATAACTTTTACATCAAATCGCACTGGGCACTAGCAAAAATCCTTTTCGGAATTCAACTTTCTCTCCCGTCTGTATTCTAAATTCTGTATTCAAAACGTTCCAACAAATCATATCGATTGCAGTCAACGACATGTTTCTTTTTTCAAGTCGCACTGGCCAGTGACAAAACTTTTCTTTTTCCACATCCACAGTCGGCCATAAGTTACCCACGTCGACAATGCCTTGGCAGTCGTCCAGGCAATCGATATAGCATACAGACCGCACAGCCACCATAGCCAAATCTTACCGAGATCTGATCTGGTTTAAGATAATGTCAATTGAGGACTGGTTATTGTTCAATGATTTATCTGAGCCTTTGAAAATTGGATACGGTTCTGTTTCTATCTGATTATTATGTCAATTTATTCATAAAAGCGCGGTGGCATTAAATACTTGTTATTTATTTTCTTTGAGAACCAAATACTCTTTACACCTAAAATACAATTTAACGTTAATCTCATCTTGCCTTTCGTATTACGGCAATATTTGCGGTATTTTCTAAAAATATATTTAATCTTCACGAGAAAATCCTCTAGTAATTACAGTTTTTCTTTTGAATTTATGTATTACAAATAATCTAGGCAAAGCGCCGGAATAATATAGTCAATGTCATTCATGTAAGTCCATTCAATAAACAGAATGATTTTTGAAATTGGAGTATTTCCGGAGATTGCTCCCTACATACAACCTCACAAACTTTTCCTCTTTATAATAATAGTGCCTCTAAGAGCTGTAGAACTCGTGAGTCTGTGTTTTTTTAAACAGGATTTTGAATATGGATCTACGAAAATAAATCTATAGGTATAATTATCGAAACTGCTCACAAAATTTCACGATATATCTGTTGAGAAATGCGATCTGTAGAGAACAGCTGGACGCCTAGACAAGGTTACAATCGACAAGCGCTAACGTCAATAGAAACTAATAAAATGTATGGGAATGACAGATGTTAACGAAAAGTGTTTCGTCGGCATCTGTCATTCCCATACATTTTATTCGTTTCTATCGGCGTTAGCGCTTGTCGATTGTAACCTTGTCTACGGCCCCTGGACAGCCGGACATACGAAATAATTTTGGCACAAGCTTAAGCAGAGAACTTTGTTGGTTCGCTTCGCTCGATCGGTTGGTTAGTATATACAAACTTATCATACATCGTTAATAGCTTCATTAGCATAACCAACGTTACAACATAAACCCAGATGTCTATCTCCAAGAAATCCTTCCGAGACGTTACTCCTAAACCTATAGCTTAGCTAAATTTGTTTCCAGGCTATTAGAGTGATGCCTGATGCTACAAGCTGCATGCTACATGCAGCTTGCTAATGTGTTGCTAATGTACTCCCTAAAATGCATACTCCCGCGAGGGTTTAAGTTACCGATGCTAGTCGGTGAATTATGGCTGCTTGCTTAGAATGCTTAGCTTGCTTAGAATCAATTTACTGGCCTCCTCCTTAGGCTTTGTCTGGCAAGTACTGTGGTTTAGTGGCTTAGGCGAATTGGCTTATCGTCGCAGTGGCTAGTAATGTAGTAACTCGCTATTAATGATGTAGCTACACTTCAAATGATTTGGTAATTGTATACCACTTTCTCCCTTTCTCCATAGGATTTTAAATCAAGTACGCTGTAATAATGTCTGTTTAAAGGAAGGGATCTCTTTTCAGCGATGACTACGCTCAGTGCTGCCTACACAACAGGGATGCGGACTAAGATTTTTTTACGATGCCATTCGAACCAGTTTTTGGAGAGGAACAAATGTTTATATGGGAGCAACTACAATTAAAAAACATAAATACCCAAAAAATTGAGACAAAGATTGACGTCGCTAGCGGCAGCGGAAAACGCTTCATACTGATGACGTACCCACGCATGACGTCACTTGTACAAAGTAGTTGTATCGTTGTATGGAAAATCCGGTAAATTGTTGTTTTGGTCGCGAAATACTGCGTGTACATAGTTGTCATACAATTTTGTTTCTATAAAAGCGTAAGGATTCTATTGGCAGCTTTAAATTTACTCTTGGACAATAAAAAAAAATGCATCATTTTTCTAAACTTTCAAGGTTCATATCTTTTTATGATTTTAATTACATTTTATAATTTATACTTTATTATGATACTTTGATGGTTTACTATCCATTTAGCATCACTACGTTATCAATTTGAACATGAGGCCGCATGCCTATTCCGAAAGAAAGAAAGAAAAACATTTACTCGTGACACACACAAAACTAAAAACATTCAATAAAAATACAAATAATCACGTCACGAAATGGTCCCAACTCAGCATGTTGCTGGCGATTACCAGCACTTGAAGAGAGTATAAAGACCTCCACCCACCGAACGCGTGTCGTGCGCGTCGCGTGTGAAGCGCGGGCCCGCGCGGCAGCAGCGCGGCAGCGGTGCAGCACACGCGTTGATCACGCGCTGCACTCGCGTCGCTGACGCGGCGGGCCCGCGGGGCCCCCGCGTTGCTACACGCCGCCCGCTGGCAGTGTGAATATACCGCTTCAACCGCGCCCGACACGCGCCGCGCACGACACGCGTTCGGTGGGTGGAGGCCTTTACTGCGTTGTCGTCGTCAAGTAATAGTTGGAATATTTACTACGTCATGGTCGGGAAGGCACATGTGCCTCTGGTGTTGAAAACGTCCATAGGTTACGATGACCGCTTACCTGGTGCGTCGTTATGCTAGTTTTCCATCGACGTGTTAAAAGAAATACTCTACTGATGCTTGACACTCTTTGGGGGAGGTCTAGCAGTGGAAGTCTTTCGGCTGATATGATGACGATGGCGGATGTCTGTTTGTCTTTAGTTTTGTTTTTGGTGCACAATAAAATAATATTTAATTATTTCCATTTATTCCAGGCCTGATGATATGCAAATAGGTCAGCCTTTCTTATCGGTTCATCTCGACTCCCGAGATCTAGAACTGTGTATTGTCTTAGCAGCCAAAGGCAACACTAACCCGATAAAACATAACGTTCCATTCCAACTCAAGTGACCGACTTCAGCGCCAGAAATTGGGTTAACTATCCATATTCCTTCAACCATGTGGATTCCTTATCCTTCTAGAGTTAATGGCCTATTTGTTGATAAGTAATGAATGTAAGCAAGTGTTATGGGAGTTTTTGAGAATGCTCCGTGTAAGTAAACAGAGGGTTACCCCTATTATGTGTCTTGGTTCATAGCTCTCTTTAGTATTGAGAGGGTAATTGGTACTCTGGTTCGCATATCCGCAGTCTGTCGAACCTAGTCGTACCATCGCTCACAAACTTTGATGATTTGCTGGTTATTTATTAGCAAGATATGTACTCGTAGTCTCGTTCGACGAGGCTTTGTGAGTTTACCAAATTAGTACAGGTATTAGAAGGCTGTTAATATAAAATTTACTAGGAAGGAGGAAGATGAAGCGTTTTTGATTTTAAACCGAACATTTCTGCAGAACGAATCTCCTATAATTAGTTGACTTATTGGTACTTGGGCCAAAGGAGCGATTTCAGAGAAAATAACAGGCCTTAACGCCCCGGCCATGACATTGCACGGCGGCGGCAGCGGTTTTCTAATTCGTTGCGTGTGATCCCAACTAACCAAAGTGCGTTGCGCGTCTCGACCGCGCAATGAACATATAAAACGCTTGCCGCGCCGCCATTTGCGCAATGTCATGGTCGGGCCTTAACACATCCACTGCCATGAATCGCTACGCGCTACGCTCGTAGCCGATCACGTGGTTTTCCGCGTATGGAGCGGAAAGCGCCTGCGACGTAGGCGCCCGCTAGCTGAGTTCCGGACAGTGAGTGTTAAAATACCTTTTACGCTAGATAACGATTTTCAGGGTATTCAAATCAAAGGTCACTTATATTTGGGCCTTCCATGTCTTAACTAGGCTTTAGGAACTAGAAAAATCCGTTAGAACCTAAATTACTGCAGGTTTTATCCAAGATGTTGACTTCTTTTTTCGGATTCAGATTCAAAAGTATATAGTGACAAATATATACTCAACTACGGGACTCAACCAAGCCAAATGCCGTCTTTTATGCCAGCGCTAGTCTTCTTCATGTTTTATTCAGTTCATTCAACAACAATAAATATGCGCAAAATATCACAAAAAGATAAAAGTAAGATGTTGCTACATAATAGCCTTACACGTTCCCTCTCCCATATAATCCTGGTTCTGTGCACAAAATGTATCACGCAAAATAAAGCCCGCCATTCACTGCAGCGCCTCGGACGGGAAGTGGTAAAAAGCGGGCTGTAGCAGTTAAGTAGCGGCGATGTACCGGCCACGCCCACCGCAGCGTTCCGAACACGCCTCGGAGCAACACACTTTAGTTAATGGTGAATGTGAAGTAACAAAAACCTGGTATACTGGAGATATTGGAGTTGGCCGACTCGCATCAAAGTAGTCCACGCGAAAAGCAACTTTATCGTCCGATATAGGAGATTCGAAATCCAATGACAGTTTTCTAAAAAACCGGCCTCATTAAATAATCTAAGCTATAATATTGTTAAAGATTTTTGAGCACGATTTCACGCAATAAACTACGGAAAACGGTACGGATTTTTGTGAAGTTAAAGTTAAGGTGAATAATAGTTCCATAATATAATATATTATGATCAGTGTCGAGCACTAACAGACGCCATTGTCAACCAAAAAAATTAGAGTAGCCTACTAAGAGTAATAATAATATGTCATCGTCACAATAAAATGTAGGCTACTCTAATTTTTTTGGTTGACAATGGCGTCTGTTAGTGTTCTAAATTATTAGACAAAATTTGAATACTCGTACAATAATACTTTATGTTACTGACTATTGAGATGAGTCGAATAACATCTGAAATTTTCCTTTCAACCGTTTAGGCTATTACAATGTGAATCAAGAAATAAATTACATAATATTCACTGATACAAACTGCAGTACGGAGTGTCATACTACAACGAAGTAAGCTGACCATCCTTTCCTAAAGTAAATGTACAAGCATGTTTAACATCTCAAAGGAAAGTTAGTTAAAACTTGAACCCTCACGCACAGTATAGCACCAAGTTAAACTTAAGTTAACACTTCAAATTCCCGGCGGACTATTATTTCGTCATAAATCAACCCTTTCGTGCGTTGCCGGGGCCCTATCACTGGATACACGAGCCAATCTCGAGTGATTAATTGAATAATCAGGGGTTCTCCCAAGTAATTTTAATGATTTATCACCCCGCTAGTGTAGTCTTGCAGGTACTGTCTGTCACTAGCCTGCTGTTTCCTGATGAGGAAGACGAAGGGACGGGAAATACATTAATTATAAGTAATCATATTTAAGAGTCCGCAGTAAGCTCGGCCGAATTTCACCTTCCCATACAAACGGAGTTTCGTTCTCATTTTAAAACTACGTGTTGGATTGAGACGAAACTTTGGATATACAATGACATGAGGTATATCTATGTCTGTAATTAGTTTATATGGTTCCAGCTTATAAAACAAACGAACTACAGCAAAAACAAATTTTGTATGAAAATTTTAAATTCGCTTTATTTGTTTTACTATGGTATCTGAAGCTGCATTAACTAATTACAGACCTGGATATACCTCATGTTATTATTGTACATGCAGTTTCGTTACAATCCGACACGTAGTTTTAAAATGAGAGGGTAACTACGTTTGCATGGAGAATCGCGAGCTTACTGCGGACCGAATGTGATTTTGTACCTATAAATGGCTTTAAAATGTGTTGAAATGACAGCCACCTGGATTGTACTCGTAATACTGAAGTAAGAGAATGGACTCATAATACTCAGGATCAGCTATGGTAATAATAAAACCACGTCCGACTCGTCCGAGCGAGATGGTATCATACAAATCTCAATAAGTGTGACGGAAAGGGAAATGTCATACGTTGTCCTTGTCATTGTTCCACTTTTTTTATTTCCGCAACTGATTTACTATGAGGTTATAGGCACATAAACGATTCCCGCCCAAATTAAGTAGGTTGCTTATGGTAATTAATCCATCAGCCATTTTCAAATCAGTTAATTTGAGATTAATCGTTTTCCCAAGGTATCACGTGACAAACTAATTTCTCACATTATTCTAGTTTATACAAGTTTATTCTAAGAAAGCTCGAAAGGGGGAATTTCGCGCAAATAGAGAGCCAATTTATGAAAGTGTGTTACACAAGTTTCTGAAAATATCACGCCGTTAGCCTGCGAATGTCAAAAAAACGTTTTGTATGGTCGTCGAACATACACACAAAACGCTCTCATGAACGAACAAAATTAGTTTTACTATTTACCGAACGCTATAAAAGCCGCACATACGTACAAATACCAGTCCGTTGCAAATCACAGTCGGCAGAAAAAGGCAAAACGGCGCAAATACGGCGATATCGGCGTCCAATGTCAATAACAACGTTTACAAAGGCCCACAATTCCACGAATCAATTTCAAAACCTTTAATTACCCTCGGCTTGAGTATCGAGAGGTAAGGCGAATGATTCGCAGGCTTTTTGATGTCCCTTCCTCCCTCGTCTTAAGAAAATAATCACGAGAAAAGTACGACAAAAGAATTTAATTGATTTGAAGGAGGAATGTCCCTTCAGGAGAATTTTCTAAACGGTATTCCTTGCCTCTTTGTGTATTGGAATACTTTCTTGGTGTCTAGCGGAGCAATTTCTTGAGTGTTCCTTTCTTTTCAAGTGATTTGTTCCTTATGTAGGCCGTCGCTTCTGACATTACACTTCGCTGCACAAACCTTTCTGGTGCAGCTAGACTGTGGGTAGCGGACGTGGTAAATGGAACAATTGCAGCTCGGGATTGGTATAAATGATTTGTTAATACGATGTCCCGTTTGACGGCTTTATGCTGACTTATGAGTATGTCAATTTCAATTCGTTTCTGACGAGGTTACGGCAATCGAGTGGAACGTGAAATGTCGATTCTAATAATCGCTTGGGCGAGCGGTGCATTTAGCTCGCGATCTGTCCGGCGCGCGCGGCCGCGGGCTCATCCATTTAAAACTTCCAGTACGGCCAAGGGGACACGTTTAAAGCGTCCGTAATCAAATTTCACTCGAGTCTTTAAGGGTTAAAGGCGGCAACTTCGAGCAGCCCTAATAAATTATATTGCCGACAAAACTGCTCCCGAGTGCGACACAGTTCGTTGGCTCATCTAATTGGTCCGAATTTGAGCCGTCCCGACTTATAATTGGGCCGAATTCGGGCCTTATGCGGCTGGAAATTAGCCGAAACTCTAACGCTCGCCGGATTAGGAGTGCCGAGACCGCAGCACTAATGTGCCTTTAGTTAAACATACGTAATAAGTCGGTCTCCTAAACTTAATTAAGATCCGTTTCGGAAGACGCAATCCAAATTTGGAAACAAGTCCGGGGTTTTGACTTAAACTTGACGGAGCCGCCGTTTGAATACAGTAAATTCTTGCTTAATTAACGCGCCTACCGCGGAGCGCCTTTTCCACCCGAGGGCGTTAATGTAACTTCGTCTTATGTGCTTTTCCGCCCGCCGAAGGGCTGGCGGCGCCGCAAATTTTCCTTTCGTTATACGTGTGCTTACCTGCGACGGGCCGCCAGCAAAAACTTGGCGGAATCGTCTACATAGTCGCCGTTTGTTCTACGACGAATTTCCCGACAAAGCGAATTCCCCAAGATTCTCAATTAAAGCTGCGACACTCCGTCGAACTTCGCCGCGAGCCGACAACTTCCAAATCTTGGCGGCGCCGCTGAAAGAATTCCGCTCTAATTAGTACAAGTTTATGCATTCGGAGGTAACGAACTAACTTCAGGTAGTTGGCGCCAACTTTTAATTACTGGTACATCGGCGATGGCGCGTCAATCAGGGCGGTGCTCGCGATGAATCAGGTCCGCCATTATTCTCAGATTAACGGCAGCCGGCCGGCATTACATTTTTGCTTATCACCCCTTCCCCCGGCGAATTAATCGCGGCGTTTAATGCTCACCGCGAGCGGTGCTCGTGACTGCGCTCAGATGGAATCTTCATAAAGGAGCCACAACTCGTCGACCTTTTTAATAAGCAAAATCTCGCTCGCAGCCCGTCCCGTCGGGCCGTCCAAGAATTCCAATTGAGTTCCGTGACCGGCGGGAATAATAAAACAATTCGTAATGAAATGCGCTCGCGGAT
The DNA here is from genome assembly GCA_947578815.1 of Epinotia ramella. Classification (NCBI taxonomy): domain Eukaryota; kingdom Metazoa; phylum Arthropoda; class Insecta; order Lepidoptera; family Tortricidae; genus Epinotia; species Epinotia ramella. The sequence continues at coordinate 4,454,448 of OX388206.1, read as the reverse complement.
TCTCGTATTTGCTTAATATTTTGAAACGGCTCGCGACGCTCGACGGAGTCGTGTTAGGGAACTCATTTCATGCAAATCGCGATATCGCGTCGGCCGGGCCGGTGCGGCGTCGTCGGCGGTAATTCGGAGCGCGATAATGGGTCGCGGGTCTCAACCCTATCTGGGCGTAAACCGTTCCGCTGCAGATATACTTAAACCTGGGCGATTAAAAATAATTATCCCTCCAAAGGCGGGATGCATCCGCCAGATTGCGGGCACGTCTCGACTTGCAGCTAGTTATTATATCGATTACTAGATCCGCGCTAGAATGAATCCGGTGTAGGTAAGTTTAAGCCTTTCGCAATATTCTCGGATTGGATCTTTGAGCAATTTGCCATGATTGTTGCTAAGCAGCAACAGGAGGCTGTGGAAGGGTAAAAATGTAATTAAGAAGGCTTTTGCTGCAATATTACGACAGACGACTAATTAAAAATGTAAGTCATAAAGGCCATAGATACTCATAGTGAATAAAAATATAATATTTAGTGAATAAAATAAATAAAAGGTAGACAACATTTTTGAAAAAGTTATCAAAAATGTTGTCTAGCTTTTATTTATTAGTTGATCACACACATACACACGCACACATCACAATAACATTCCCATTTGTTTTATAATGATATTAGAGAATACCTATCGAAAAAAAACTTGTACTGTTAATGTTTTTCAAACGGTCACCACGATTGTGGGACCATAGGCTAACTTATGTTGTGTTGTGTTCTGTTTTTTGATAAACGAATTTTATTTATTTTTATTTTTTATTATAGTGTACCTGCAATCTTAATAAATTCACCTGGCTTATGATGTTGACGAGCGTTCGCCATTTTAATTCCAATAATAGACACCTTGTGGCCTTTTTTGGCTTAACATATAAAAGTACCAAGTTAACTTAACTGGATGTTAGTAATTTTATGTCTATGTAAGAAATATTGTTTTAGTCTATAACCTCAAGAAAATACCCGACAGGGTAACAGTCGAAACTACACTGTAAATTGTATGATCTATGTACACAGTTTTCAATAAATATATTCTTTCTTTCTTTAAGCAGTACTGACACGACGAATATCTGTACTGTATATCAAATATTATCGTCATGTGCGCAGTGGGCGTCATGATTCTAACCTCAAAACCCACAGTTTACTGCATACTGAGGCAGGTTGTGATGGCAGGCATCGTTTACCGCGGACGATCGGCGAAGACAATAAATCCGGAATAACGAGCTCCGCTCAATGCCACGTTGGACCACGGATTAAATTAAATGAACGTTTGCCTAGTAATATACGCCATCCGAAGGATCATGGCGGTCGGATTTTATTCGATACGTGCTCTTTTTATTTATTAGCTGTAGGTTTTTAGGTTAGTGGATTATTACAACTTTCCGCCTCTGGTCGCACACCCAGGAGCAGACCCAGTTCAAGATGAAGGGATGTAGTGCTAAGGGACATAAGAGAGTAAGCAAGTTATCCGAAACCGAGGCCGAAGACGGAGCGAAATGGAATAAGTAGTAAGACGAGGAAAGCTGACCCCACCATCATGTGAGATATACAGTTAGGAAGAGAGATAGAGATTATAAAGTTTTTCTGTTCTATTCTATTCTATTCTATTATGTCGACGTAGAAAGCGCAATATTATGTCACCACCCAGCTGATCTGCGCTGAGCTGGCCGTGTCTGTGGCTGTGCCTATGGCCACCTTTCTGCTACCAAAATAAGTACAGTTGGCAATTAAAGTTTGTACCAATAAAAATAATACCGACAGTTTTTTTAAACAGACTAATAAAACGTTTGGTTACGAGGAGGAACTCATATTATGTACATATTGATCATTTAACAAAGCCGTCTTAGGAAAGCGCGCGGGGTCGGAGGACAGCAGACACAATGAAGTCACTCAACACACTAAGTACAATGGCGGTTATATTGTGAAGGATAACTTCCGGAAATGTTATACTAATAGACGTTACACTACACGTAGATCACGCGAGGGTCTGCCTCGTGTCGCCAAATTATTTATCAGTGTCGTTTTGTGGTCACACTGATAAGTAAGCGTTCATTTAAAACTTTCGATTAATTCTGTTTGAATATATCAAATGATAATCGCGTGCTGAATGCTGTCAGAAACACTCAACTGAGTGGTACAGAATCAGGTCAGGTAGCCACCACTGGGCGTCTCTTTTCTCACTCGCACCGTGCAAATTAGAAAGAGGAGGGTAGATCTTTCTCGACTCGCGTCGCGGCACGGCGTCAGTTGTGCTAGCCCCCCTGGTACTCTCTTCCGAGACTCGCGAACCACGTGACTGACACAAGCCTACGTCATCATGCTGTTAAACGCCGTTTGATGACGTAGGCTTGTGTCATTCACGTGGTTTGCGAGTCTCGGAAGAGAGTACCTGTGTTGTTATACCATGGCCTGACCCAAGCATTTGTTTTAGATTTAGTTTCAAGTGTTTGAGACGAGACCTGTGACCTGCCGCTTCGATGTGTGCACGGTTCTGAGTAGATTAGATTAGTATTGGAAAAATACATTACCACCTGTTCCGTAGTATTCAAAATGGGTTTGAATTCTTAATATTTTATGAGTCATTAGCTTCTGCCTGCGTGAAACTCGTTTATCGTAGCTCTATAAACTCTCATCCCCTTAGGGGATGATTTCCGAAATAAAAACCATCATATGTCCTTTCCCGAGATTCTAATTCACGATACCAAGTTTTATCTCAATCGGTTCAGCGGTTTAAGCGTGAAAAGGTAAGGTATGCTAGTCAGAGTATTAGTAAATAATACATAGATTTACTCAATAGGTACAACCGAGTACCAATGTTTTACATAAAACTGGGAAATGTCTAAGTAAATTTACTACGTAAGACAAGTTATATATATGGAACTAAAGGACCGTCTTAATTAGCCATGGTTATGATTAAAAAACTCGACATGTTTACGTCGGACGTAAACGCGATCATGCCACCACGGCTACGTTTCAAGCTAAAACCGTTCCCATAACCCTCAACCCATAAACCTCGTCTAAACGGAGAGCGCATTAAAAACACCGGTAAATCCAGAAGAAATATTGCCTATTTTTGCTGGTCGACAACCCGTAATCACATTTGCTTTTGTTCGTTTCGGCCCTTTCATTCGCTTAATCGCGTTATTCGGGGCTGCGGCCGCGGAGCAATCTTCGAGATTGCGCGCGAGTTGCGGTAGGGCGCGGGAGCGGAAGCGGAAGCGGTTGCAGAAGCGGAAAAGTGACGTGGAATTTACAAAAGAAGTAACGCTTCGACCCGATCTTTATTGAAAAAGGGTGGGTTGCACCAAATCGTCAGTAATCGTAAGCGGTGTTCGTTAAAATATGAATGTATGGTTAGTTTGACAAGCTCGAATGGAATGCCAGATACAGGCGCCATATTTAACGTTGATCGGTCTGTGATCGTAAGTGGGTGCAACCCGCCCTTAACGATAACCCGTCGATGAATAGTTTTTTTCACTGCCTTTTATTTGTCTAAAAATCAAGGAGATGATTCTTAGAATCATATCCTTGATTTTTATAAAAATGATTTTAAATTTGCGATACCAAAAATAAAAAGTTTAATATATGATAAACATTTCGTTATCTAAAATACATAAATTGATTCTACCAATAGTGGTATTCATCTACAAATTATGTGTACAAAAACGAAATTTTCTTTGACTCAAACCACGCGTTCACCGCTGAACATGAAACAGGCGGGAAGGAAGGAAGTCGGCACAGACGAGATAGTTATACAACCGTGTGTGTGTGTGTGTATGTTTGTATATGCAGTAGGAAATCGCAGGTAATTCCCCGTCCGTTAATACAGCTTCGTTTAGGTGCCATTGTGGATTTGGCAAGACTTGTTTGGAAATAAATATAGGTAGTTCGTTTTGGCTGGGTTAAATCATTATTTTCTACGAGTAACACAATAACTTTAACAACGGAGTTATTACTGTGCAAAGGGATCTTTAAATGATTTATTAAATGATACCACTGTTCTGTAAGAGTTCAATAGTCGAATCCGACTCGGCTGGGCAGCGTTCGGGAAGCTACGGCACATCTTTTCGTCAAATATCCCGCAGTGTCTCAAGACGAGAGTCTTTGACCAGTGTGTGTTGCCAGTGATGAGATATGGCACTGAAACGTGGTTGATTACTATGGGCCTCATAAGAAAGCTCAAAGTCACCCAAAGGGCATTGGAGAGGGCCATATGTTCTCAGTTTCTCTGCGTGATCGCATCAGAAATGAAGCTATCCGCGGCAGAATCAAGATAACCGATATAGCCTTCCGAATCGCTAAACTTAAGTGGCAGTGGGCGGACATAGCACATAGAACCGATGGCCGTTGGCGCGGAAAGGTTCTCGAGTGGCGACCACGTACCCGAAGGCGCGGCGAGGGTAGGCCCCCCACAAGGTGGACTGATGACCTGGTAAAGGTTGCGGGAGTCCGCTGGATGCGGGTGGCGCAGGTCCGGTCACTTTGGTACTCTTTGGGGGAGGCCTATGTCCAGCAGTGAACGTCTTTCGGCTAATATGATGACCACTCTTGGACACTAGGGTTGTTTACTATGTTTATTTTGTACAATAAAGACTTCAATGAACTTATGCTACTACTATTGCACAACACATTGTATTAGTATTATTTTTCAAAAAACGCGTATGAAATCGAAAACTACCTGACCACAGGCCTTTATCCCAGGAAACATGTTAGCAGCGCGATTCAGGAATCGACGCAAGCGGTGCAGCGCCATCTAGCAGCAAATTTGACCAACGTATATATATATAAATTTACGCTCATAGGAATCAATACGCTTTAATTACACTAACTTAGCTACAAGAAACTAATTTTGTGTTACATTTTGGGTATCATCCTCTAGATTAAAAACGAAATTACAGTAACTGACAATATCTGTGTTAATGTAGCTAGTGTTTAAAACGGTTGTATGAAGAGAGTTTCATATGCAGACATTATTCTTGACTCGACACTGGCTTAATGTGGAGAAACGAAGTTAGGTACTGAGTTCAATTTACAAAATATATTTTCAAAGAATTGTGCCCTCAACTACCCCAAAATATATATGTATAAAATTAATGTCGTGTGTAATATCTTCGGACAAAGACAATTAACCTTTACAAACCAGGCCCGTTATAGAATGTTCAACTGTATCGCTTAGACTACACAGTTTTTATTCAATTGATTAGTAGAACCCCTGCGTATACCAACTTTCTGCATTTGTGAAGCTCGCGTTTGTGTTTCGTTTCTGCTTCAGCAATTCTTTTCGAACAAGGAACAACTTAATATTATGAATATTACGCAAAGGAAGAGGTTTATAAATGAGTTTGTCTTTGTGCAATGTTGTGCATAGCCCGACGATAAATATATTTGTACGTAAACGTGGATGTAGTATATTGGTTTTTTTAAGAGGAAAGCGTTTTGTACCTACTGTAGTTTATTATTATAGTAGTCATTTTGATCGACTACGGCAGAACCGAAACGAAGGGATTTGTTCTAGCAGTCTATGTTTGTGTTTACGTGTGCTCCACGTTTAAGATACTGAACCGATTTTGATAAACGAGGTGTCAATTGATTCTGTCGCTCGAGTACCTTAAACCATAAGTGTGATAGAGGCGGAGATATACGGACTTCGAGATTCGATTTTCGTGGTAATAGCTCTGTTCCAATCCGCGAGGAAGCACCCCATTTTGCGTATTAGTTTGTGATTTGTCCACAGCCGCGGTTGTGGGGCCTCGTGAATTAAGAGGATTCACTAAAGGCGAGATAATTGAGAAATAGGTATTTGTAAAATGTATTGCTGTCGCGCCAACCTTAAGCCTCCCCCCGCAGAGCGCGATAGAAACAACTGCAGCTTGGACCGAAAATACCTATTAAAAGAACATAAAATCAACGTTTCGTAGTCCCCTGATTTCTTCTCCAAAACTTGACCTATTTAACTACTTATTTGTTTTATTAAAAACTAGCTTGCGCCCGCGACTTCGTCTGCGTGGACCCGGGATAAAAACTATCCTATATTTTAATCCAAGCTATAAACTATCTTTGTGCAAAATTTAATCCAAATCGGTTAAGCCGTTTAAGCGTGATTGAGTAACAAACATCCAAACATCTAAACATCCAAACATCTAAACTTTCGCATTTATAATATTAGTAGGATATTAAAGAAAATATATCAAAGAAAGGCTTTGGCCGTGTTCCTTTTTTTAAAACAATCTAGTCAAAATTGTTTTCTGGATGTTTGAACACAGCGGAAAATCTGGCGTTTTATTTAGGTTTTTGAAGGTAAATATCTCTTTTAAGAATAAATTTATGAAAAAATTAAAAAAAATCATTTCGATAGTAGCCATAGATTTACGGAAAAAAAAATTGCTCTACTGCCAGAGAGAAAACAGGGGACTACGTTGCTATGGGAAAACGGCCCTTGTGCTTCCTCTTAATCCACACACGCGTTTAGTTTATATCGGTGAACATTATCCGTTTCTTAGAAGTAGCCCACCGGCAATAATGACGTCAGAGCGTTATCGTGTTTACATTACACCGAGCATCCTGTAACGTGAACCAGCTATTATATTCCTTATTGCAATGCCGTAAGGTCCAATTGTCAATCAAGAACTGGGTTTATATATACAGGGTTATTAAGATAGTATATACGTTTGAAGCGGAGACTGTCACTTAATCTGGGCTTAGTAATTTGATACGTTCCTAAATATCTGTACCTGGAGCACTGGAGAGACCAACGTGAATGTTTATGATACAGTCAAGTCCAAAAATATGTAGGTATCGATTTAGCCCTCGCATAAATATGTATCGAAACCTCAATCCGCTGAGATGAGCGATGGGACATATTTATGAGAACGTTGTATGTGTTGTTGTATGTGTAATCAGCGCTGCAGGTGTCTGACACCTCAGCATAATGCTGAGCCAGTGTCCGGTTCACTGCCGCAGAGACACACTTGTTTCATGTTTTATCTGTTCTTTGATTATTTTATTGTTTAATATGTGTGTCCTGTGTGTTTGTGAATAAATGTATCTTTCTTTCTTTCTTTTCTTTCTTTGTATGCACCCATATTTTTATGCCGATTGTATACATTGGGCCAACTTTGGCGCATGAGCAGGATGCAGTTATGCAAACGCATGAGAACGAAATAAAGCTCTCTTCCTCTAACGCATAGCTGCATTCTGCTCACGCGCCAACGTTGGCCCAATGTGTACAGCCGGCTTTACACTTGACTCTGTCATGTAAACAATTCTCGATTTATTTGGAAGGAGGCTTTGCCAGTGTGTAGTGGGAAGTCATGGCAAGCTACTCGATAAAAAGCTGCAAGAAATTAAATTAATTTTTTTTTTTTTTTTCAATTCAATTCAATTCATTTATTTACTCAGATAACAAGATCCAGTTTTTGTTAGTAACAATTATCCTTAAAAAGAGACTATGTTAGTAGTTAGAATACCAAATTAAAAGAACATTAGGCCTTTGGCTTTATTGAGTACGGCGCATGTAACCGACTACAATGAAGCAAGTAGGGGCAGGCCAATCTGTCCCCTATCATCATTAAGATGGTGTTGGGGCTGGCGCGCACCCGACGCACCAGGGATGCAGCTCTCTTGCGCACGGTGGCATAGAAGCAATCCACCCTAGCTTCTGCAAACATCCCTGCTGCGCTAAATAGTCATTTATTTCAGATGTTCATCCATACACACATTTAAATTGCATTAAGTAATATGAAGTTGATTAAAATATAATCACCAATGAAATTAAAATATTTTTCAAAATCACCCAACTGCTTTTTTTCAAATTTTATAGCCTATGTCACTCCCACGATTAAGAGGAATCCAACGACACCTCATATGTCGAAATCCGTCAAATGATTTAGGCTGCAGGGCGTGCCAAAGAATAAGGTCACTTACATACATACATACACTCGAAAAACATAACCCTCCTTCGGCAGTCGGGTAAAAATAAAAACATGTCAATTTCGAATTTGCAATGCACGGTAACGATTCTGTGTCCCAACACAACACTTACTGACGTCCGATCGTGCTGAAATAATGAATATCTAGTTATAATAAATTCGACGGCAAAGCAATATTACAAAACCATCAAGCCAGTCTGATGATGAAAACGGTGTCATCAATTACAAACGATAACCTCATCTAGATATTATATTATTTAGTTTATTTTTATTGGCAGTTTACGTATTTAACTAAAACACTCTCGCAACACAAACTAAATACTTGAAGCACATAATGATAAGCAGAAAGAAGGCTATAGGTACATACATAAGGTTGCCGTAACAGACTAACATAACTGAGGAACTGTAATTAATTCCAAGACGCCTCATACAAAGTGAAATCTCAAACGTCATTCCGTTCTTGTCTAATTAAACTATACACCTACTTACACTTACACTATAGTACAACTCAATGGAATAAAATTAACCGTGGCATTAGATAAAAAATATTTAATTAGACATGAACACTTGCTAGTTAATTACCATTATGCAATCAACGTTGAATAAATGAAATACGAGATTAAAAAGTTACTACATACAATGTACGGAAGCGAAGATATCGATTAAACTTAATTGTTCGACAAAATTTTAATAAGTCCGGGAGAAAAGCTGGCTGAAAAGATGTTATCGCAGACCCATTGTCTAAAGTGAAAATGTATACTCGTAATCTTGTCGACCAGCCTAAGAGCCGAGAGACCAATTCTATCTCCTTCTTACGCTAGCATCATTAACTCCATGGGAAGAGATCAGTGGCCAGACTATGTATATTAAACATATTTATAATTATTTGACGAAGTACTAATACAGGCGCGAAGAAAAACCTGCTAGAATAGATGTTATCAAAGCGCCATTGTCTGACGTACGCAAAAACAAAACATTCCAGACTTGACAGCAATGCAAACAATCGAACTGGCCGAATAAAAAACTAAGTTTAAAAATGAATCGTTCTGAATTCAAAACGCTACCGCCCACCTGCCGATGATGACCTCATCGAATAGTGTTGCGCCGCAATCTCAATCGATTATTATGAATCAGAGCGAGTTCTATTTGGTCTTAAATATAATAGTTTGCGACTTTGCGTGCTTGATCAACACAATTCATTGTGAGTTATGGGACTTTGTCTCGTTGCCGTTTGTTTATAGGCGTTCGTGTTGGATACGACTCCGGGAATTATATTTTATCTATATTTGGTGTTGATGGCTAGAGCTTCATTATTTATTATCTGTGGTCACAGCATTTAGCATTGTCCGTGGGCTTAGTTGCTTCGTTAAAACAGTAAGCGTGAAATATTTTATCTTAATGGCTTTTGGTAAAGCTTCCGTTCCGGTTTTTCCCACTTACTCCTCTTGAATATAAATAATTGAATCGTTATCGATTAAATAGTTCTCAATACCTTTATCGCTTCCTGTACTCGTATTAGTAATGTATAGGTTTAGTCGATGACATCACCGTCGCTGCGGCGGTTTTTTGCCCTTCAACCGGTTCTTGGTTGTCATTATTGCAATACAGCTGCTGATACACTGTCAAGTTTATCTAATTATCAACCTTGATATCTGAAGCAAAAGGATCAAATTAAATTGAATGTCCCTAGATAAGGCAAGAAGTGTGACATCGAATCAAATGGGTATTAGCACGTCGCGTCTGTTGACAGCTCTTTCGTTTTTCGTATGACAACAGCTTTATCATAATGAAATAAAGTCGATAATTTAATAATGAAGTGTATAAGATTATTGTCAGCTTTTCATATTTAGCAGTTACTGTTTTGGATCGGTTTTCTTAAGCCCCTAATGATGGTTTAAGTGACGAACATATATACAAAGCGTGAACATTTGTAGCGGGCAAAAAACGAGACAAAAACTAGTCGGTAATAGATAATATATAGTTTGGCCACCAAATGTGTCAGTAACATTGAAAGATATATCTACGGATTATACCCATAGTATGTTTTTAGGGTGGAAGTGCTAGTATAAGAAAGTGATAGCATCAGTCTCTAAGCTACGCTTTAGTGCCACAAGTAGTTAACTATGAATGATACTATAGATCATCTAGTTTATCCATGACACAAAAACATCCCCATATTAAACTTCTAAGTCCCCGCTATTTTAGACACAAACTTGATTAAAATGATTCCGTTTTCAATTATGGACGCTGAAAATACTAAAACTGCTATTTTAAACAAAATAGCGGGTCTTTAGAATGTAGATGAATGCAGACCCGTGTGCGTGGGGCAACACTAATGACGTTACCGGCTGCGGCCATTTTAATATTTTTCCGCGAGAAAACCTAGTTTTAGCAAGCAACTTTAACAAGCTCCTAACACGCTCTTGAATTTTACCGGAATTTTAACTTTATCTGCGACGTTGCAAAGTCGGGATTCACATGCGGCAAGTAATGATACATAGTTGTATGTGTCAATTTTCCCATTGTATATTCTTTGTCCCTATGAGGCTTGCATTATAAGCGTTTAAACGGCACAATGTTTTCAAAATGTTTAGTTTTAAGTACGATGTTTCACTGAAAAGCTGGTTTTAAAAACTGGTTTCGGTTACGTTGTTAGTAGATTCCAATTGCTAATTGGGAATGCAACATCACACACATTAGACTCGAAGTTTTATTTTGTTTAAAAGTTGAAATTGAAAAGAAAATCTCTCGTATAAATGAAAAACATTTTAAGCAATACTCCTCCCTTCATTGCCCTTGTACGTTGACATATTTCAGAGGACATTGCGCGCTTAGTTATTTTCAACACTGTCATAGATAGTATAGGACCTATACTATAGGTAATTAAACTTGAATGATGCGAGTGTCTTTGCTTTTCAGAGTAATATTATCCTTTTGTATTAGAACTAGAAAGTCAGTGTCAAAAGGAAAGTCAAACCCCTTTTTATGAAGGTGAACCTGCCCTGACCTTCATTATCACTTACTAAAATTAATGCCCTATACGTAGAAAAGCCCTTTACCAGACACCGAGTATTCATTAATAATATCCAAATACACAGTATTTACTTACTAAGTAGTAGAAATCATATACGAACGCAAAATCATAGCTTAAGCATTTTCCAAGTGCTGAGCAAAGAACTACTTTCGGCCCAATGGGTTTGATTAATTATGTTCAAGAGCATTTATTGACGAGCGAGCGAACGACAAGTAGACGGTAATAAAGGCTCTAATGAATCGACGGTGACATTTGCCGTTCGGGATGAAAAATTGACCTTTTCTTGTGCTTGCGCTTTGCTAGTAGGCGCTTTTCTCCACAAACAGTTTTTCGCATGCTCGAGAAAGGCGAGCGTGCCACTACGAAACTGGTGGCTTTGAATGTACTAAGTACTATCGGCTACGCTCTTCAGAAGGGTTGGATGAATGTGCCAATCTAAAGGATTCTACATAATTGCCGGTTTACGTAAACCGGCTACGACTAAACTAGGTACGAAAAGGAAATTGGTTACTCAGCAGGGTTGATACATTCTTACTGTGTTTATAGCACGTAACTGAGAGTTATTCATATGTTCATAGGTAGATCTTTGCGCTGGCAATGCCAAGTCTATACAACAACGAGGTGCATTTCGAAGGCGAAATGGAATACGCAAAATTCTAAAATAGCTTGGTCACGCGTTATTACCTCGGGGGCTATAAAAAGGAGCCGACGGAATTCCCAATTCAGCTGCCAAGTATAGAATAGTCGTGACATGGCGCGTTGTGAAGACCAAATGGTGTCCGCTTAGGTTCGAAATTGCTGGCATTATTACATTAGCAGTGGCAGGAGCGAAGCAACAAAGAGTATTTGTTTTTGTAGGTAATTGGCACTAAGTTTATTTTAGCTATAAATTCTCAAGTTCATTCGGATATCTCTTAGGGAGTATCATAAGAATGTGTTGTATAATGCAGTTTAAAAAAATTAAAGCCATGTTCTATTGTCAAGTAATCTGCACAAGAGAACATAGTGTGGGCACAAAGACGCTACGTTTTAAGCCAATGACGTCTTTGTGTAGCCACGCAAATAAACAAGTATTTGTTATCACATTATGCGAATAGTCTACCTAGGGCACTCTGTCAAATTTATTGCACCGCAAGCCGCAACTGTGTCCTCTCGCCAAAAGTTGCTTGGAATAGATCTCATTGCGATAAGACCACCTCTTGTCTGCTCGGTATAAGTAAGTTTTGGAGTAAGCAAATTTAAGTTAAAGTAAGAGTCTATTCGGTAATTGGCTTAAAACGTGAACAACAACTTTATTTTCTCTTGACTATACAAATAGTTAACGGTGTAGGTACTATACATGTTGTAACGATCATACAAATCGTAATAAACAGGCAAATAAAACTTTCAACGTGTCCACAGGAAAGACTGAACACTAACTCGTACTAAAAAACTATTTTTGTCATTTTGTATTAAATAAAAAATAAAAAACAAAATAAATAATACAAAATGCCAAAAATAGCAGCGGTTTGGCCAATCCTTTGATCGGCCAAACTGCTGCTCAAAATATAAACGCAGCAAATATACGAAGAAGAAATGACGCACACGCGTCCACGCAGCGTTACGCATCGGTGAGGCTCCCTCAAGTCAAAGCTTTTGCGCCAATATTATCGACGTCGGTAATGTGGAGGGATGGAATCATCGAGGTAGGCCAACGAAAAGGTAGATGATCAGTGCGAGAGACGATATATGGTGAGGAAGGAAATGACTAGATGGCGGGTGACAGGGAGGTATGGTAAATAACATGCTGCGCCGACCCCAAGTAAATGGAATGTCGTTCTTTCGTTCTCCTCAGTGCTGAGGGTCGTGATCCCACCCGGGGCCCTGTCACTTGACCTACTTAAATAAGGAAATGGGATGGGTTTAGCGTAGCTTCACATAAAAACAAGCAATTCCCAGACTTGTTTATTTATTTTCAGCATCCCATAGATCCGAGGACAGAAGACAATGCCATTCATTACGGCTCTAATTCCCGGTTGGAACAGCGTTCTCTACTCAAGCGTTCGTGTAAACTGCATTTCATGATACTTGGCGGGGAAATAGTCAAGTTGAGTACAGTAGGTCAGTATCTGGGTCACGCATTTTGAAGAAACTAAAAGAATACGTAATGTTAGCTTAGCCTCATAAGATAAGACCAAGGGTATTTTAAGGACGATTGGGATTACAGAAAGTGTCATAGATATATACCTATTTTAAAAACCTGAGTGATGACTCACTCAATTCTTTCTTTCTTAAGAGGCTGACAAGACCTAATTTTGTTGAAATTGATGTCAGTTAAGCAGTTTTTTAAGAAAAACTATTTGTTCTAGCACTTAAAAAAAAAGGTAATATCACCATAATTCAAAGACCGTTGACGGGCTCGATATTATAATATAGACGAAATCGGCTCGGAAAAGAATTGCAAAGATTGGTCTTAAAAGTCATCATTAAACGGTTCTATGTCTTTATTTTTTTGACGTATAGGGTCTGCAATTAAAAACATGAAGTCAACATATTCATACCTATACCGCTAAAGAGTCATATTTCACAAATAATCCATTTTTTTTTTTATTTCAATATTTATTTACAATTATCTTCACAAAGGGCCGCCCAACAGTAACACTCGCTCTCGTTTACTCCGATACAAATAGACAGTGATGTGCGGGCTATCCCAAATCCTCAAGGCCATTTTGGTGTTGACAGCGTCTTAATGACACTGCGGATATCCATAAAGCAACGCCAGACGACCGAACCTATAAATATTAATAAATGGAGTGATGTTCATAATTACCTAGGTATTCTCACGTTATCCACGTTAATCCCCTAGCCTGATCCCCCAGGGGAATTAGCGGCAATTATTTTATATTCAACTAGGAAAAAATGATAATGTTCGGTTATGGCGCTTCGCCGGACGCTACCGCGTCACGCTCGCTTCGCTCGCTCGGCTCGCGCGCTGTAGGGTCGCAGTTCAACTAACAACCTAACCGTTTTTTTCCCCTGGGGGATCAGGCTAGGGGATTAACGTGGACAACAGCGGTATTCTTGTTGGTGATGGGTACCTAAAAAAAGTATTCTTGTTCCAACCTACTGTATCTGTTCCCGGTCGGCCACAGTCCTAAAGTACAGTTGGCTCGATACTTGCCCGCAACTTCACAGCCCGGTGATATCGCGAAAGAAGTTCCCGGCACGTGTTCCGACTGTACAAGTACTCACGGCCATATTCACGTTGTTTGCAGCCATTTTCCCTTTGAATTCCTTGGATTATCTTTTATTTACGCGGGTTTTGTTGAAAGAGTAATTTTGCTTTTGCGACAACGGAGTTACTTGCTGCCAGCTTGGAAAATGATGTCACTAAGTACACTGTTTTGGACAATTTACGTGCATGGGTGAAAAAAGTGCAATTCTTATTGAACCAATTTACTTTAAAAAAATCATCAATGGATGCAAATGAGTTCTACAATCTATACGTTAGTATTATAAAGAGGAAAAGTCCGGAACTAAGCGTAGGTAAGCTTTCAACATTTTATTTCACCACAATCTAGAATAAATCCTCAGGATGTAGGTACATCCTACTAATCCCACTAAATAGCCTTATAAATGCGACAGTTAGATGTTTGTTACTTAATGACGCTAAAACGGCTCAACTGATTTGGATGAAATTTTGCACGAAGATAGTTTATAGCCTGGATTTAATATAGGATAGTTTTTATCTTGAGTCCACGCACACGAAGTCGCGGGCGGAAGCTAGAAAGTTATAATTTACCCCGCGGTTTCGCCTGAGTTTTTCGTAATACGTGGGCGGAGCAAAATATTATCTATGTGAGATTTAGGATATTTAACACACACATACATAGTTGATCACGTGGATTGAAACAAAAAAGATTACTCCTCCCTACATCGGAGCTGACGACGCAGCTGAGCCAAACCGTTATGTCGCCTCAATGATATCTTTAATATTAGTTTTTATAACATAACTGTATCTATGTAGTCTTTAAGGTATTTGTTATATGGGCCTTAGATGCCTGAATTGAATGAATTATTATTTATTATTATTATAAAATACTTTCTGTGTTGGAAATCAACACCTAACGAATGAAAATTGGTTCGATGTGGCATAGAACTTCTGTTCTGTTGGGATCGAGGACGGCGGGAAAATAAATGACAAATCAAAATTAAACGTTTTTTTTTTTCATAAATTTAATAATTCTTACAGCACAAGCCGTGTAAACAATGGAAAATAATCTAATATGAAAATGTACCTAATAATCCGCAAATTATCGGGGCGTTACGAACTGCACCGTCCATATTCCCCAAAAGGGCGTATGTTACGTACAATTTCTACACACATACGACCTTTTTATACTTAACTGTCAGGAATCGCGTGCGCCGATTGTATCTGCGATAACCGTCACGAAAGCCTATAGTTAATTACTTTACTATACCTAGCGTGCACTATTAAAACCATTTTCCACCCTATACTAAAGTGCAAAGGGTTTTAATTTCAATGATTCCTAGCCACTAAAACCGATTGTGGCGACTCCCGACCGATTCTAGCTGCAATTAACGGCATTTCAAAAAGTTCACCTTATTGTGTATCCGAATGGTTGAATTTCGATTGAGTCGATGTTTCAGTATAATTGCAGATACTTTACTTGTATAAGTAATTGTCAACCTTGTTACCAGCAGAAATAAAGTTCGCGTGGTTAGAAATCAGTTTTGTAAGGATTTTTCAATTGCAGTGGGTGACAGTCATTCAGTAAATACCATATGAAGGATTTTTATAAATTTAATGCTCTGAGTCGGATGTGGCCGGTTCAAATCCGGCTCGGAGCATAAAATTATATATTTTTCCTTTATTTGGAATGGATAATTTCGCTAGCAGCGTTATGCTTTAATACAGTAATTTAATGTTATTCTGATCAGAGGCGTGATCACTTTACTTTTCCAACGAACGTCAGGATAACTCACCCTTCATTTTCCCATACGATAAGTGACATTTATATCAGCTACTACTGCTACCTATCGTGCCTACGTACAATGCATTACGTGATCGACCAATAGGTAAGCCAGAAAATAATAGTAACAGAGTTACTTACTATTTGGCTCTATGAGCAATAGAACTCGAAAGCCTTAAACTGACTTAAACTTTTTTTTTTGGATAAACCCATTGGACTAAGAAACTATTTAATTATTGTCTACTCACAAATTTTCACCAGAATCGGTTGAAAAATGCGAACTCTAGGGGAGAACAGCCGGAGAACTCACTTCGCTTCGCTCGCTCGTTCGATGACTACGTATAATATGAACTTATTATGAACTCCCAACATGCTTTGAAATTGCCTCACTATAAAATGAGTTTACCATTGTTGTGAATTTATTTGCTAAACAGGTTATATGATGCAGCTTGGTATCACTATGCCTTTAGGGAGCGACCACACCGGTGCGTAACGCTGCGTATACGCATTGACGTGTCGGATGCGTCACGTATTCTTCATACATTTAGCTGCGTTTACGGTGCGTTAGCGTATTTTGAGCAGCGGTGTGGGCGTACCTTTAACCGAAGGTGTTACAAAAATATGTACTTAATAGGCTTAAATAATATAATATCACAATTTTCATGCAGCGTGCTTTTCCTAATACATAATAAAATAATAAGTGCGACTTTAAAAATCGACTTTTCTATATTCGTCAATTGAATAGTATGCCTTTTCCGCTAGAAGAGCGAGCAAACAGTTTATTTTTGAACCACATATGATCATCATAACATCATAACAAATTGGGGGATTTGAACACTAGTTAAACACTGTCAAATCATAGTTTTATTTAAACAGTCTTCCAGGAGACGTAGTCATCACAACGAGGAACTAAAATTATGGATTGGCCCAAACATAATCAGCAATTAGAAGAGTTTGGCATATCAGATCATCATCATCATATCATCCAGAAGACGTCCACTGACAATATGGCCATAAGAGCGCCATAATGGCAGGTTCTGCGCCACCCGCATCCAGCGGACTCTCGCTACCTTTACCAGGTCATCAGTCTTAGCACCTCTGACCTTGCTAGTACCCGGGTCGCTACCATAACAAGGGCACTAAAAAATAATAAGTAAAGTTATCGCCACGGGTTGGTGATCCCAGCATTTCTACCCGGTGGTCTTGGTCGTAGTTTTAGGACCAACCCGGGTCCATCAATTTTAGGATTAAATTAATTCCAGGAACAGATAACCGACAGTTGTTAAAAGGAATTAAATAATTTGAATGGAATTCGAAGAAATTATGTTTTCTTACACACTTCCCCTTGTAGTTCAATCACTCAATTATAATTATAACTAACAACACCCATTTAGATTCCAACTATAGACAAACGAAAAACAAATTCAATTCGGATTGAACTGAGCACAGATACAGCGTACATAAAAAGAGCATATCTATTAGAAATTCAATTACACATGCGACCTTATTCACTGGCATGATATTGTTGTGAATTAAGAGCGTATGAATATGAAAGCCTTAACTGTATGTACGACCTTACGCTCGCAAACGCAAATATAACACGGTGGAACATCGAGTCGATTAATGGGAACCGGCTTATCGGAATCGAATTGAATCGATTAACTTTTTACAAACAGAAAGTGAATCGACATGGGAGAAGAAATATTTACAGTCGTTCAATTATTCAGCTGATAATAAATCGACTGACGTGTGCGATCGATTTTTTGTACTCGTAACTTCATCGAGTTGTATCTAAGTGCGACATGGGAGTGTAAAGTGTTGTTGGGTGAATTATTTTAAAGTCATAGTCATAGACATATTATTGCGACATATCATGTATTACATTAGTTCCATATGGGCCCTGGTAGGGCCGTAGCAATATGTTAGTTACGTATACAATTTCATACATTTATTTATATGTCATCTTGGTTAAGGTATTATTATTATTCTATCATTATCTAATTAACAATTCAAATTTTATCATTATTATTGATTAATATTACATGTTATGTCAAATTTCTATTACATATTATGTCAAATATTACTTGGGCGTTATCATTTAGGCTAGTCCGGTGTCATTTAGGAATTCATTAATTGTGTAATATTGTTATATAAGAGGGATACACTCAAGTTTTAAAGAGGTACCGTTTGTGACATTGTAAAAAAACTTTAAAATGTTGCGTACTCGAGCACGAAACAGATTAAAAAAAACAATTTTTGTGACGGTTACTAAAGCTACCATCAATTTAGAACGAACGTAAAAAAGCACCATGCGCAAAATTCAGTTCAATTCAAACATGAAAAATTCAGTTTAGGTGGCGCCCTCAGTAATTCGGTCATTTTCATCGTATATCTTTTATGCACGCTACGATGTCACATTAAAATAAAAAGGTCACAAGTGACGTCTTCCTTGCCCGCAAAGTTATTGATTTAGAATAATAAGGTCGTAAGTGACGCCTCCCTTGGTTGCAAAGTTATTGTTTTAGAACAATAAGGTCGTAAGTGATGTTTTTTTCTTGCCCGCAACATAGTTGCTTTAGAACAGTTACGTCGTAAGAGACGTCGCGACGTTAGGGGGACTGGACTGCGTTTTCCCCAGGGACAGGGGAAGCTTTGTGCCAGGGAAAAGTTAACCTGTGTTTGATCAGTGTGACACATAGTTAGAGCGCACATATATTGTCACCCTTGGTTTATTGCGAGGGTGAGCAGAGAAATCGATCCTTTCATAGAAATAGTATAGGTAGTCAAAGTAAGAAATATCGTGTATTTACGATTCCAATTACTACATTACGAAACATTCCTCAGGATGTTTACAACTTTTTAGGGTTCCGTACCTCAAAAGGAAAAAAACGGAACCCTTATAGGATCACTAGTGTGTCTGTCCGTCTGTCACAGCCGATTTGCTCCGAAACTACTGGACCGATTTAGTTGAAATTTGGTAAACATATGTAAATTGGTGACCCAAAGATGGACGCGTAAAGTAAATTAATAAATTCTGAACAGATTTGAAGTAATGGAGAAAAAACGACGAAAATTGACCATTCCCCCCCCCTTATCTCCGAAACTACTAGGCTTAAAATTCTGAAAAAAATATGGAAAATAGTTCCTTGCCTAAAGATTACAGGAAAACCTATAAGAAGTTTGAGTATTCAAAGTAACGGGAAAATTCTCAATATTATTGTGTATTTTGTATGGAGCGCCTGATGATTGAGCATAGCAATTTTTACGTCCGATTAAAAAAACACTTATTAAATTTAGACTATATACGGAACCCTCACCACGCGAGTTAAACTCGCACTTGTCCGGTTTTTTTTAAACGTAAGCAGCACTCATATTTGCACTTTAATCAGACTATAACCCTATTCAAGATAAGATTAAGTAGACAAATCGTGCCTTAATCCTCATGCGCTTTCAAGGAAAACCATTTTGAAAAATTGTCATGTTTGGAAAGCACTTAGTGATCGAAATAAGTAAAACTATACAATATTGCCCTTTTTTACAAGCTTATATTTAGTTTCACCTGTCCCGTTGTCTGTCTGTCTGTCTGTCCGTAATCAAATCTTGCAAGTTAAATTTGACCCACTTCCCGGTGACCGATTGAGCTAAACTTTGGGGTATAAGTATAGTTTGGATGACAATTCAATATCATGGTACCATCGAGCTGATCTGATGATGGAGACAGAAGGTGACCATGGGAATTCAGTACTTAACCGACGTAACCCCGTTGAGTTTGGGCTCGTTATAATCGTCTCAATGAGTAGTTGATGATGGTATACAGAAAAGTACAGTCGGCAATAAAAGCTTGTACTAAAAATGAAAATTTTGACAGAAGCTTTTATAAACGAAGAAAAGTAGACGAATTTGTTTTTTTAAAATCTAATGTTATATGGTATGGGGGTTATATTTTATGAGTATGATCTTAAAAAAAAAGAACTAGTTAATCAATTTAGGCTAGATTTAAGATAAACTCGGTTGACATAAGATTGAATTTCACCTGCCTGACCGGGTCAGGGGACTTAAAAAAAAACAATTTATTTCAGATAAAGTACCTACTTACTTAAATAACATGTTGACTGAAAAAGGTTATTCACTATGCCCGTACTTACACTTCCAACTAAAATCCAGGCTTAGCCCAGTATTCAATGGCCTATTTTCTGAATAAAAACTAGCAAGTTTCCTTTTACATGCTGGCTGCTTGTTAGCGCTTTTTGTGGATAAGGCCTGCCGCGCACGAGCATATTTCTGCGTTTGTATACTACTTTAGAAATGGTCTTTCATAAAAAAACGATCAATGTGATCAGAGACTTTCAGGTTGTTTTTCTTTCAAATACCTGTGCGATATTGCCTTCGAACTCAAGCGGTCGGACATCCGTTAATCTACATATTATGTCCGTTCCGAAGGTCTAGAGTGAAATAATTTTTAAATCGGATAATTACTCGTAGTTCTGAATACTAGCTCATACAAACTTGCAAAGCTACAACTATTTTACTTCTTTCAATAGAGTATGTATAAGTAGTATTATAGATGAATGGTCCCGTAATGTAGGTAATTAATTAATATCAAAGAAGCTTCGAAAAGAAAGTGAAATGTAAGTTGTTACTAAAAGAATATTATCTGGAATGTGAATCTCAATTTAAATTGTAAAGTGCACTGTCGTAAACTTAAGTACATAGATTTTTTTTTTTTTAATTTATTTCCAAACAAAAAGTAGGTACAATGGTTTTTACATTTGTTTCGCCAAACATAACTGTTTATTGGCGAGTAGTACACTCATTTTCAGTTTATTTATTGTACCTAAACATCTGTTACAAAAGCATGCATTATACTAAATATTCATTTCAATATGAGCTAGTCAATAACAATATTATTATTGACTAGCTCATATTTAACTATTCTGTTACTGTAATACTATTCCTACATCTTTGTTCTGGTTTACATTAAATTATATTAGATAGCATCTAATAGAAACTGTTTTAGCCTTTTTTTGAACATATTTTTATTAGTGCATTCATTTTCCGGAAAGATGGTATTAAATATTCTAGGTGTTATATAACTTATAGTCCTTTTACCATAGTAGTTATTAGCTTTGGGCTCAACGTAGGTCCGCTGTGTCGTATTTCTCAGACCGCGGGAGTACACTCGAACCGATTTATGTTCCGTATTTTTGAATTGCTCAGTTGATATTACATACTTTATTTTATCATGCACTGGCAGAATTTTTAGGGTTTTAAATAATGGCATATAATTGTTATTGCTACAGCTACTTTTAGTTTTTTTATCGGTGATACTTTTTAGCAGTCTGGTTTGTAGCTGTTGTATTTTATCTATGTATGTTTTGAAAGTGCGTCCGTATGCGATAATACCGTATCCAATTACTGCGTCCGCCAATGCATGATATAACATTCGTAATATTTTCTTATTTACTATATTTTTTAAACTTATCGTTTTACATAGTATTGACCTGAGCTTGTTGCATACTGTATCAGTGTGTAGTTTCCAGTTTATATTTTTATCTATCGTAAGGCCTAAATATTTATACTTATCTACTATTTCAATTGGAATGCATTTACAAGCATGTTTTTCATTATGTAAACAGTTGTATGTGTGTCCAATAACTCTAATAGGAGGAAGGTGACTTGTTTTTATATAGGGTGAACTTATGAGCATACATTTAGTTTTTTCTAAGTTTAATATTATACCGTTGTCGTGCGACCATTTAAGTATGTTCTCAAGATCCTCTTGTATGCACTTTTGAACGTTTGAAATGTTTTTGTCAGCGTATATTAAACAAGTGTCATCTGCGTACATATATGTGGAGCAGTTCCGCACTACATTCGTGACGCTGTTTACGTGCATGATGTACCCGACCGGTCCGTAGACTGAGCCAGTCGGGACCCCAGTGCGCACCTCTGCTTCGTCGCCGCTGACTCCGTCGACGGCCACGCGCAGGGTTCTTCCCGACAAATATGAACGGAACCATTCCAACATTGGACCACGAACACCACACTCGTCCATCGCCTGCAGCAGCTGTTCGTGGTCCAATGTATCGAATGCTTTTTTAAAGTCTATGAAAAGCACCCCCACATACATCTTACTATCTAGGTATCCATACACTTCATCCGTAAAACGGGTTAGCGCGGTAGAAGTACTTCTATTTTGTCTAAAACCATGTTGCGCATTTGAGATAACATTGTTTTTCTCTAGGAATGTACTTAATTGGCTTACAATGATTTTTTCCACGATTTTATTAATTACAGGCAGGATCGCTATCGGCCTGTAGTGTGAGTACTCCATGTGGCTGCCCTGTTTATAAATTGGCCTTATGAGGGACTTTTTTAGTTCTAATGGGTATTTACCCGACTGCACGCACATATTCACAAAATTTGCTAGAATCGGGCTAATCTCTATTTTTATGTATTTTAATTCTTGCACTCTTATTCGATCAAGGCCAGGCGATTTTTTTGTGATTTGATCTATAACTTTTTGAATTTGATATTCATTTACTTTTTGAAACCTAAAACTTACATTAGCCGACTTGACATAATTGTTGCGGTCCAAGAACTTAACATTGCAAATATGTTTTATTTTATTTATTTCCTCTGTAAAAGTTTTTGCAAATTTTGTGCATATACACAACACACACAGACACACAGGTACAGATTCCCCTTTCCCCAAATATTTGAGTATGACTGAATCTACGGTAGGCTTTGGGGCCCCTAACCAGCTATTTATGGTTGCCCATATTTTTCTCACGTTATTTTCACAGTTTTTTAGTTCACTTTGCTTGTGTTTTTGCTTCGATATATATATGTATTTATTTGTTAAGTTTCTAAAATTTGTGTAGTTTAACCTGTTAATAACATTTTTTGGGTTATTTTTCCATATTCTAAATAGTTCGTCTCTTCTCGATAGTATAAGTACATAAAAATGAATACTAGTGTAATGTTAATCGATTGTTAGTGCGGATCGATCCGTGAGATCTCGCCAGCTATTATATAAATCTACCAAGGTTTCCGATAGTGGCTAAGGAAACAAAACCTTGTAAATTTTAACATACTGATGTCATAGAAAAAAAAAAAAGACCGGGTTGCACCCGGGAGTGCCGGCAGAAGTGAAAACTCAATAACATTGTAACATTTTATCGAGCAGGTCACGTGACATCTTACGGTGTCACCCTAAAAATGAATTTGGCGCAAATTTATAAACAATTATCAATTATTTTTTTGACGACCGGTTAGCCTAGTGGGTAGTAACGCTGCCTACGAAGCTGAAGGTCCTGGGTTCGAATCCCGGTAAGGACAAATATTTGTGTGATGAGCATGAATATTTGTTTCTGAGTCATGGATGTTTTCTATGTATTTAAGTATTTATATCTATTATATATATCGTCGTCTAGTACCCATAATACAAGCCTTACTGAGCTTACTATGAGACTAGGTCGATTTGTGTAAGATTGTCCCTTATATTTAAAAAATAATAATAATAATAATAATAAAAAAAAAAAAAAGGCGGACGGCTCGCCCGCCGCCGGCGGCGAACAAAATACCAATTTGCTTTTGCCATTGCCAAATATTTTTCAAAGCTTAATCTCTTTAGGAATAACGTCCAAATTCGAACTATTCGAATTTGCAAGAACAGCGGACGGCGGCGGTGAACAAAATATCAATTTGTTTTTGCCGTTGGTAAATATTTTTCAAAGCTTTATCTCTTTAGGAATAACGTCCAAATTCAAACTATTCGAATTTGCTCAATGGCAAACAGGTGAAGGACGCGTGAACAAATTTACAAATTTATTTGCAGAATATGCTATTGCAAAAAGTGTTTAACGGCTTTATACTCTTACGAATAGCGTTCAGTTTTGAATGTAGTCGAATCGGCTAGCAGCAAAATATAAAAGTATGTGACCTCCTTCACATATGACGTCACAAAAATCTGTCGCGTTTTTAACAATTTTTCCCCATCCCAAAAAGTGCTCAGCGCCGCTAAAGAAGATTTCACTTCAAAAAGTAATATCATTAGGTTAAATAAACTAGTACTTATTATGGAAATTCTATAAAACACACGTTGAAAGTGAAACGTATGGCAAGACTAACCTTGTTAAAGTTATTTAAACTGGTTGTACTGTATGTAGCTCAGGCAGCTTTAGTGAACTCCGCGTCATACTAGATACTCAATTCACTAAATTTATTCTAAAAGTTCCGCATAGTTCCGTAGCCAGCCATTTCAGAGCTCGAATTTCAAGTCTAAACTATCTCCATCTACCGGAGAACGTTGCCTGGCATTCCATTTTCAGTTTTTGGCGATCGTACGTTAACGTTGGATCTCAGTAAGCCTCGAAAAGTGGATCTACTATAGATACGAAGCTCAATCCGTGTTGCAATGCATTTAAAAAGTAAAGTTTTTGAATTGAGAACGAATGCTGAAGTCTTTTGTTTGCGGCGGATTGAAAGACGGTGGGATTCGAAATCTATTTGTCCTTATTTTCGCGACGTCTCTCTCTGATTCAATCACATTGAATAGGGTTTTACAGATAGTCGTATGGTGCTATTGGTGCTTACTTCGTTTTAGGGCGGGATAGCCCTTTTAAAGCGTCTTCCAAGGGTTTAAGTGTCACTCTGACCTTTTTTTCAATTCGCTTGGCTGACAAAGATACCTATGGATTTAGGCGAACTTAAGAGAGTCTACAAGGACTATTGTTGGCACTTCAATCACCTTAATTATGTAATTGTCTCACAGTAACAAAAACAAGTGGAGTCAATTTTTTTGCGAATTGTACTGTACATCCGACTTTTGCACATCTCGATTTTTTATTAGATGATTCTAATTTTATTTTTACTTTGCATTTTCCACTATTAAAGGTACGCCCACACCGCTGCTCAATATACGCTAACGCACCGTAAACGCAGCAAAATGTATGAAGAATACGTGACGCATTCGACACGTCAACGCGTATACGCAGCGTTACGCACCGGTGTGGTCGCTCCCTAAGAGTATCAAGCCACCTCAACGTGACAACAAATGTGTTTTGCTAGATTTGATCTAAACATAAAACCTACATGGTGGGAAGTTAAATAGCACAGCTTATTTAGTGGCCTAAAAAGGATCGTGTGTCCGCGTGGGAACATGTCAGTATCCACACACCTATCTATACTCATCTCATCTCCTTAAACAGGCAGGTCGAGTAGGAAGCACTCCACTTCATGCGCCATAAACCATAGACTAGTTATCAATCTTTAATAACTAGTCCCGTATGGAATTTACACATCCCATGGGAATACTTTGAACGGCATTGGGTAGCTTAGGTCAGGTTAGCACGCGAGAAAAGGTTTTTTGCATAGTTATCTTTAACTATGGACTGTTTTAATCGTACTCCGTTATTTATAAACCTTAAAAAGCCTCTATTAGTTCAAATATGTAATGTTTTATATTTATTATCAACAGGTCACAGTGACAGCTTAATGCTAGGTTTACACGAGCTTAGTAGCTAATGCTTAGTACTTGTCACTTACACTTGTCACAGGTGTGTAAACATGTTATATAAGTGTTTAGTATTAGTGCAACTGCAAGTGCAAGTAATTAGAAGCCGGTCCTATTTACTAAGCGACAAGCACCTACCCGCAGCTAAAAATCCGCTAATACTTGTCACTTGTCGAGTGGTGTGAACATTCATGACAAGTGAAGTTTGATGGCTCAAGAACTTGTACTAATACCATTCTCTAACACCTACGTGTAGATGGCTACTTGCCACTGGTCACTCTGCAGATAAGTCCCTAATCACTTACACTAATACCAAATACTAAGCCCGTGTAAACCTAGCATAAGACAAACGAATGCTATTGACAGAATCCTATTAAATTAGGTTTAAAATATACATAGATAGATACACGGATGCATTGCGGTCTATGCGATATATATCTGACTAGCTTCTGCCTGTGACTCCGTCCGCGTGAAACTTTTTATTTATTTATTTAGGTTTGCCAACAGGTGTAATACTAAATACTTACATAATTACAGGAAAACACGGCATGCACATAAAAGCTAATGCTTACAAAATATACTGATTCTAAGTAGTACAAGCCGACTCATGCTGCGTTTAGAAAAACAATGGTAGAGTAAACAGTAACAAATTGTCGGCGCCTCTTAAATTCATTTCAGAGTCTACGTGACAAAATTTCTATAAATGACTATTGGTAAACGAATTGAAAACGCACCTACTTAAATACGTTAGTCTAAAAATAATACATTTATATGTATTAATTTTTATTTATAGAAATAAGAATTAGCCTTGAGTTTGTGTAAATATGCTCTAAACTGATTGTGAGTAAATTTTAATATAACTTGTTTATATCTTAGTTCCATACAAACTTTCACCATAAAAACCATGAGGATAGTTTTTGTCCTTCCCCGGGATTCAACTTATCTCCATACCAAATTTCATCTTAATCGGTTCAGCGGTTTAAGCGTGAAGAGGTCAGACAGACAGAAACACACTTTATTATATGTATGGATTAGTATGGAATTCTAGTGTCTTTTAGGTACTGTGTATTGTAGTGCATGTGTATTTGTTAGAAGCTACGGTAGCCTAGTGGTTCAGGCATGCGGCTGTCAAGCGGCGGTCGTGGGTTCAAATCCCGGCTCAACTTGAGCCGCTCAAGTCAATGAGTTTTTTGGAACTTATGTGAATATTTAACGTTAGCTTTTCGGTGAAGGAAAACATCGTGAGGAAACCGGTCTAATCTCAATAAGGTCTAGTTCTTCCTTTGTGTTGGAAGGTCAGATAGCAGTCGCTTTCATAAAACTAGTGCCTATGCCAAATCTTGGGATTAGGTGTCAACGCGGACCCCGGGCTTCTTTAGGGCACAACCGGGAATAACGCTATTAGGGGGATGGTGAGTGCATGTGTATCTTGAGATAATTGATCTGGTATCAATTTTTCACGATCATTCTATAATGTTTGTCTCAGTGTTTAAGAAGTCTAGTTCTAGACAAAAGCTGTCAAATGTCACCGATAAATAAAAAAGCCTCTGTTTCAGCAATATTTGTCAGCGTGTCAGCTGAACGTCCGGGAGGGGACAATGGAACGCGTTCCGGCCTAAGATACGAGGGGAGAGCGGGGATTGATACGTAGTAAGTTAAACATTAATTTTCAAAAAGTCATACATTATAGGCGAAATAAAAGTACCTAAATAAATTAAAAACGAATATTTGAGTTTTTTGGAAGTTATGTTGAAATTTCAAGGTATATCTGAAGTCCCCAACCCGCACTGGGTCAGCGTGGGGACTACAGTCCGATCCCTCTCATCCATGAGAGCCTCCTCTTTTTTTCTAGGTTCTTTTCAACTGTTTTGTCGGCGTGATTGATTTATATACCCATACGGACGGACGGCCAGACGCACATGGCGAAACTATAAGGGTTCCTTGTTGACTACGGAACCCTGAAAACGAATAAGCGTAAACTATAATCTTTTATGTCAAATTATGAAATTTATATTTGCAATACAGCGTTTCAGCTTGGGTGAAAATGATTTCGTATGTCCGACAGTTCTTCTCTGCAGGTCGCCTTTCTGAACCGATTCTCGTGAAATTTTGTGAGCAGTTTCGATAATTTTATAGTTTTTATGTGTATTAAATACTAGCGACCCGCCTCGGCTTCGCACGGATACTAAATATACATATAAACCTTCCTCTTGAATCACTCTATCTATTAAAAATAATCGCATCAAAATCGTAGTTTTAAAGGTCTAAGCATACATAGGGACAGACAGCGGGAAGCGACTTTGTTTTATACTGTGTAGTGACTTGGAAATTAAAAAAAATACTTAAAAAAACACAAAGTCGCGAGGTCTGTGTCAGAGCCACTAGTTTTTAACGTAGTAGAACAAACAAAAGATAATAGGCAAATAAAAACCCTCCTGTCCTTTGGCAGTGGGGTAAAAATTAGGGGTGTTTTTGTGCATAATATGTCGCTTATTTTTCATTGTTTTTGATTACGTACACTTTTTTTTCATAACCAAAATTATTACACAGCGTTTGTACATACACAAATTTTCGCCAAAATACAACTAATACAAGGCTGTTTGTTGGCGAACTTGCTTTCAATCGAGTCTTAAATTTAGTCCTCAATTCTTGCACACTGATATCGCTACAGTCAGTAACTTGCAGCCACCGCTCAATTTTTAAGCCTGAATCAACCCATATCGGTCATCTCGTCACTTCCCGACGCAAACGGCGCACTTCCGGGTGCGCGAGAGCAGGCCGTAATAATACGGGTTCCGTGACGGTTGGAAAATCGAACGACAAACTGTGTTTAAAATTTTGGCTTGGCTTGTGCGTGTAGGTAAAGTATGTAGCGGAAAGAAATCCAGAATTAACATTATACGCTTTGACTACTAATAGTGTAGGTATGCACAGACATTGAATGATCATTGTGCAACTATATTAGTTTTCATTACTCTTTTTCAATAAGCTTTGTCTAGCAAAAATCAATAGGAACTACGTTCTGAATAAACACCTGAAATGGCATTACCAAACAGTTTGCCAAACACAACACACAAATTACCAAACAGTGGCAGTTTGGCGAATTGATGTATTTACGGTACACATATTTTATATTTTCATGTTAAATAAAAAAAAAAATAAAAAAAAAAAAACAACTTATGGTGGTCTGAGCCGGTGAATCAAGTAATATAACATGTTAAAGTTAATGAGTAAATGTTAAGTTAAAGCTTTTAATTAGATCGCATCATACGCGCGATTGCGTTTTCATGGACGAAGCATAGCATTAAGTCACTTTTCTATCTGAGGATAAACATTTCACGTTGAATTGATATCATTTAACAAACAGCAATCTCGGTAAATAACAAAAGTTTCCAAAACCTACAGCTCACCAAATAACATTCTCCCAAATCTTTTAATATCGTAGGGGCCTCCGAAACGTTTCCGGGTGGGGACGACACGTGCCTTTGTTTTTGATATCTCGACCAGAAATTATTGAGTTTTTGTCAACGCTAAACGAATAAGGGGGATATGGTTGCTGTAATCCAATGTTAAAGGCTGGGCTCTGTGAATGCGTGACGATCTTTTCAGTGCTTCAGAAAAAGGAATGCGGGTCATAGAAGTAATACAGGGTGTACCAAAAAAGGGGTGTGAACCGATCGAGGGCTCAACAGGTATCGTGTTCTGATAAGAAAAAACAGGAAAAAAAAATCTGAGTTTGGACTAGGAGGGTGATTCGCAAAAAAAAAAAAAAAAGTAACGGGCGTTTCAAACACTGTCCTTACCAGCCATCAGTAACTGTGGTGTTCAGTACCTGAGTTTAATTATACACAATCAAAATTAAAATATCTGCGATAGTTACCTAACATAGATTTTTAGTCATTTATTTTTAATTAATAATAACAATATTACAAAGATGGTAATGACATCTGCGGAGCGTTTAAAAAACGCTACGTGAGAATCGTCCAGGGAGCTTTATGCTATTCCACGTATAAAAAATCGTAAGTGGGTTGTTGAACAACGAAGTAGTTATACATAGAAACAGACATCATTTATTGCTAATAAGGTATTACAGGTCATTGTTTACAATTTTACATTTATTTGTAGATTACATCAATAAGACTGTGACATTCCACTGTTACTTTAAGAACGTTAAAGCTTTAACATTGATGTCCGTTCATTAGATAAAAATAGGAAGTAAACCTTTTATATGAATATGAAATAGGTAACGAAACAAAGCAAAACAGTTGAAAAAATATCTCTTCAATTAATTAATTAATAATTAATTCATTAATTGGATGTTTAGGATGTTTAGATGTTTGGGTGTTTGTTACTCAATCACGGTTAAACGGGTCAACCGCTTTAGATGAAATTTTGCACGAAGATAGTTTGTAGCCGGGATTAAAATATAGGATAGTTTTTATCCCGGGTCCACGCAGACGAAGTTGCGGGCGGAAGCTAGTTATAAATAGTCTCATCGATGATAAAGAGACATCTAGTAACTCATGCAAACATTTCCACCGAAACGATAAGTAATGTAAGCTAATACTTACATTCGTTATTTCTGTACCACAACTCCACAACCTTTATGCTTTTATATCGCTCCAGTATTTTCAAATTAGGAAAGTCGTTTAAAACGGATTTGAAATGTCTTTTAATCATCGCAAATGCAATTTTGTGTAGCATCTGTGCCATTTACATTTGTTTTTATTGCTTTAGAATTTAAGATTTGATTTGAAAATTCCCGCAGTGTGTCGATGGAAGTGAAAAGAGAATGAGAATTTTGTTTCTGATTATAATTTGGCTGGCTTTTATTTTTTGGTTTAGTTTTAGTATAGCTTTATCAATTAGATGCGAATTCAATAGTAATATCGGCATTAAAACTGTTTTCTTACAACATAGGTAACCTTTTCTATAGCTGTATGTGTTTAAATATTTATGTAAAGGATACATTTTTAATAAGATTCATAAATAGGTTTTCGTTCTTCAGAACTTCTGTCAGAACTGGCGTGCAAAACATATTGAAATACGAAAGTGAACCAAAAGTCTCAGTTCTAGCACGCGAGAACCATCAAGAAATTCGCCAGAAAACTAAAAACATAAAGCCAAGGGCGATAGCGATCACCTAATACTGGTAATGGAAGAGGACGTTCGACTCGGACGATGTTCCGAACGGTTTGCGATAGACTATCCGGGTCCGATAGTGCGGACATTAAGGGAATTGAACGTTATGTCTTTAAGGGTAGGGTTCACTTTGAAGCGTTAAATAGTTGATGTATTTTGATAGAAGTAAATATTATAATTTATGTTACGTTCTTTAAAGTTCGGTAAAAAGGAATGTTGCGAAATGCGAGATGTCTAAGCACCTACGCTTACAACTTTGTTAGTAACAGTGTTTTGTATGTAATCGCATGGTTTTCTGATCCATTGTGTTACTGACTAAGCAGAAAGGCAAATATACTTACCAGGAATGTTGTATGTACAAAGACGAGAGAGTCATCCCTCTGAATCTGCAACAAAAAAAAGGAAATTATTACATTATGGCCATATATAGAACTGTTTATGAGAAACATACGATATAATCCCAATCAAGAGAAAACCGTCAAAACAGAACGTTTGAAAATGATTAGTTCTTTTATTTAAACAAGGTAAAAAGTTGATAGAATTTAAAAAATATATATTTTGTATGAAATCGCTCAACGCCCCGATTTAGGTAAGTAAGTACTTTCCCCTACATAATGATGAGGCTTCATACAAATTGAATATATTTATTTAATGAAGTGGTAAATATGTATTTAAAACAAAAGCTGGTAATGAATTAAAACATTTATTTTGTTGATATTTTATTAATTAATCTGCAGCTCAGATTTCAAATAACGCATAAACTGTGAAAATGTAAACCAATTAAACATGAAATGGGTTAATATTATTAACATGTAATTCTGACATTGCAATTGATATGGTTTAAGGACATGCTTTTCACGGAAACATAATATAATTTACAATCTGTTTTTGTTATTGTACGAAAACACAAACAAGCCTACATACGATTTAACACAGAACTGAATATGTAATCATTTTCATAATCCTCTTATACAGTCAAGTGCAAAAATATGTATCGACTTAATCCTCTAACCAATATGTGCCGAAACCTTAATCCGCTGACATAATAAAATAAAAATAATAAAATATAGAGAAAAATCTTACACAACTCGACCTAGTCCCATTAGTAAGCTCAATAAGACTTATCGCCGGTTCCAATAATCAATCCACCGATAGTTTTCCTTACCGGCAGTTACATTTTAACAGATTACCCGTAGAAAATGTGTCAAAATGTAACTGTTGGTAAGGAAAACTATCGGTAGATTGATTAGTGGAACCGGCCATTAATTGTGTTTTAGGTACAAGACGACGATATATTTAATCCATGTAATTACTTAAACACACAGAAAACATCCAAGACTCATAATAGTACATTACGTACCAAGGGCGATGAATTTGTGAATGCCCCAGATCGCAGGTGTTTGTAGCCATAAATATGCGATCTGGGGCTTTACGAATTAGGGCCCGTGGTGAGTACAACATTTTACGTCTTCATCTGGCCACAATGCGAGTTTTACCGTACGCGCAGCGTGCGGTAAAACTCGCATTATAGCCAGGTGTGTCGTAAACAAATATTCATGCTCATCACACAAATATTTGCTCTTACGGGGATTCGAACCCAGGACCTTCAAGATGCTGATGACACCATCAAGTCACGCCACAAATTTCGTAATGCAATTTCGTCCAGGCCCACCGCTCTCACTTTTCTCATCTCCAGGAGATAAATCTACATATATTATCATTCGTAATGTAGGCGTAGGCCGATCAATGCACCTATCATTATTGACATTGGTATACGTAACAAAGAACCTATTGAAAGAGAAAAGGTGTTACAAACACCGCCCGTAGGCCTACGTTCGACGCATCAGTGCAGGTACAGCTTTTGAACTTTAATGTACAGATAACAGAGCCGAAATCTGGTAGACTACTTTCTTGGCGTAGTGTACGCTAAATAAAGGTCGATATACTTCAAGTTATCCATGCTAGACATAGACAAATATTTTTTGAACAGGATTTCATATGGATGTTTTTACTGGTTCTGTCATCTGAAAATACCTTTATTGGATTCAGAATTCAGAACTGCCCGCTATCAGCAGGTCGATCACGTAACGCATTGTACGTACGTACGCTAAATAAAGGTCGATATACTTCAAGTTAATCATGCTAGACATAGACAAATATTTTTTGAACAGGATTTCATATGGATGTTTTTACTGGTTCTGTCATCTGAAAATACCTTTATTGGATTCAGAATTCAGAACTGCCCGCTATCAGCAGGTCGATCACGTAACGCATTATACGTACGTTAGATAGATATAAATGTCGATTTTTATATGGAGAAATGACAGTTGGATCTACCTTACGCGCGTTCAAAACGTTACCTACTTGATTACCCCTCAGGATAATCTATTTACCTTTAGTTTTAGTTTTATTTGTTTTTTTTTTTTTATTTTATTTGGGATGCTTACTACCTAGTATTAGTGTACATTAATTACTTAATTTAATAACTAAAAGCAAATTACAAGCTTCCACATATATAATGCTACGTGACATGATGTTTACAAAAATCTCGATATTATATGATTTTGATTTCACACTATGTAGAAGGTCAACAGAACAGTAAACAGTAAATTACACAGTTTTGTAACGGCGATCGTTAGCTACCTATTGAAAATAATATGTTTAACAGAGTTAACCTTACTATAAGATAGATCCACACTGGGCACATCATTAAGTTCGTTGAATAACTTTGTGGTTCGAGGAAAGAAACATTTTTTACGAATGTTTGTGCGTGAACGAGGGATGCGAAACAAGGGTCTTCTCCGCAGTTGAGAGGCCGGTATGTAAAATTGTAATTTACTCAGCAAGTCTGGAGGATCAACAGTACCTAGAGCAATTTTCATCAATAAACTGACATCATTAGCTAATCGTCTTTTGAAAAGGGGGACAAGGTGGAGTTTTTGCATGATACTTGGTAACTGTTATTAGCAAGCTTAAACTTATTGGACGGGAATCTCACAAATTTCCTTTGTATTTTTTCGATATTGTTCGAAATAACACAACGTATGCAGACGTTGTGTTATTTCTACAGATATTATTATTTTATTTCTGTTATTTGTTTTCTTATACATAATCTTTAAAATTATATGCACAATACTTAGATTAATAGCATTCCGCTTATGATAGTAACAAATAAATTAATTGTAATCCCATTAGGGTCTCGTGAAAACTTGGTATGAACAAATAGTAATTAATGTATGAGCAGCTTAGACAATAAGGATATGTTTATGTACAATTAATCCTAGACTATTGGGAAAGGTAAACAAGGGCAGAATAACACGTTATGATGTATTTAATATGCCTACTGAGTAATATTACATAAATATGTGGTTATACCAATACTATTATATTACAATTGTCATAACGCCTACATTGACTGAGTACAACGGAACTTTCAGAACCTTCCATGAAATCTACCTATTTGAGCTAAAAGGCCTAGTACTACAGAGGCCGGGAAGTAAGATGTTGCCGGCCGAGTCATATCGACGGCCGAGCGTAGGGAGGTCGGATGGTTATGAGGCTGGCAACCCCTTTTCACGCCGAGGTATGTATAGTGCTTTTAAAAAACTTGCAATAAAAAAAATTAAAAAACTCCAAGAAATCAAACTTTAATTTTCATGGCTAAACGCCCTGATCCTGTGCCACAAATTGTGGATTGGAAATTAAAAAAGACCATCATCAAGACCACTCCAATTTTGTATGAAATGACATTACGGACCTCTCGTCTCACTCCGCCCGAAACGTGACACTTCGAAGCCCATTATGAAGAACACAACGTCAATATTTCATTGCATGTTTGAGAAAATTATGTTGCCTTTAGAGAGTTGCATATCGTTTTCTCTTGCGCGGAAGACATGTGTCTCTGGCAAATGGGCGTAGTCTACAAGAAGGGTGCGTCCCACGAGATATAACAACAACATATATAATTTCATATTAATAACGTTCACAAGATATAATGAACGTTAGCTATAACAACAAAACCAATACTTTTATGAGGAATAACGGTCAATTAAAATAATATTCATTATATTATAACGTTTTTTTCTATAATACTCAAATTCACTAATTTCATTTCGTATAACATACATAACGTATAACGGTCTTAAGTTCACACATAGTATATTTTTGTATAAGGATTGTTATACAGAAAATTAGGTTAGGGCAGCTAGAAAAAGGGAGGAAGGGGTGGCGGTACCAATCACAAAAGGGGCTCGGGAGGCGAAGTCCCCCGCAGTAAAAAAACAAAAAATACTCTTTATAATAGTATTATTTGTAGGTTAGATTTATCTTGTGTCCCTTAGAGCGGAAATAGACACCCCGCGAAGTGGGGTGACGTCGACAAGCTGGCAGTTAGGTTAGGCTAAATAATTGGCGTGTTTGATTTCGAAAAATATTAAATTTCATTCTTACAATTCCTTAGGTGTTATGAATATTACACACTTTATTCGATATATCAATTGATATTATATCTAAAGTACGTTATACTTTACGAAAATATATATTTTGACATTATACCTTTCGTTCATTATGTGCAATGAACGTTATACTAAACAAGCTTATACACGGTGAGCGTATATATTATGACCGTTATATGATAACTTGTTATTCTTCGTATTACTTACCCCTACCTTATTCTTGAATCAAGGCATCTTCTCAAGCCGCTATTACACAAAGGGCTGTGCAGCAAATTGCCCGAAGAGGCAGCGCACTTTTTAAGCTCCCCTGAGGTATCGATCCTCAATATGTATCTAAGGATGTTACCACATCAATCGAACGATGTCATCGATCGGGTAGTCGATGTTGATCGACAGTTTCTACTATCAGCCAAACCTAACACACGAATCGATCGATATCGACTTCATCACCTTCATCATCCTATGAGCCGAAAGACGTCCACTGCTGGACATAGGCCTCCCCCAGAGAGTGCCACAATGACCGGTCCTGCGCCACCCGCATCCAGCGGACTCCCGCGACCTTTACCAGGTCAAGATATCGACTTACGAGGTGTTAGGTGTTACCCTAACAGGTGTACTCGTAGCAATCAGAGGTTTCCCATAAATCATAGTTTTATGTTTTAAGTTCTATATAATGTCTAAGTAGGTTAAGATTGTGGCAATAAAGATTATTATTATTATTATTTATTATATCCGGAGACCCAAGTGACATTGGCTGTTTAGGTGTAAGGTCTACGTGACACTGACGCGGCTTGCGGTGGAAGTCAATAGCAAACTTGAAAGTATTTGGCAAATTTACTATTGACCGGCACCAGGCAGGGCAGGCCGCGTCAGTGTGATTCAGGCAGAAGTCGTATAGACACAGTATCCCTATTGGATGCGAAGCTTCAACTCAAGTGTCGTAGAGTTGGGCAGTCAATTAGAAGCAGCTATAATATGCAAGTGACAACGCAACGACAGTGGGTCTCAGGGGCTCCGGCGTCAGTTCTAGGCCTTCGGACGTCCATTATAGATGCCGCCGGGACGCTGGCCTATAATTAAAACGTCAGGAAATTCGGCTATCTACCATTGCTCTCTTGTAAGTCTGTGGTTCGTTATCTCGGTTAGGCTTAACGAGCGAAGCACTGACGCATTCTAATAAGACCGGAGGATCTAAAACGTCCTAGAAGATTGAGCTAAGCATTCTAATAAGTCTAGAGAATCTCTAGTCTTAAAAGATTCTTTTACGTTCTTTTGGCGAGAAAAAGCTTGTTTGTTTGCTCTAATCCCAGTATTGCGTAGACGATGATTGTCGATTAATTAGATGGAGATGGGGCTGGACAATAATTTTATAATAACCCATTATGATAATTGTAACCTCTTCGCTTGCACTTTACTTCGCATCCACTGACTTGAACTCAAGTTTATGACCGTTGCCACCGACTTCATACGAAGTCTAAAACAATAGACTTGTGTGGCGTGAGAGTCCTCGCATTTTTTTCCGTGGCGGCGAATGGGTTAAAATAAATCGGGAGATGAAAGCGATGCTCGGGCCGGAACTCGTGCAAATAGGAAAATACGCTTCTTTAAAAGCGTGTGCATTTTCGCTAGGTCAACGTCAAAGCTATATTATATATATACTTTGGCACCTTATTCCATTGTACTAAGGCGAAAATGTGTCCCCGCGCGACAAATTGCGATAAACGATGCCTCACTTTGACTTTAAAAAATAAACACTGAACCTTCCACAACAATGCCCGCCATGATTGCTACGAAAGCATGTGACGCCTCCATCGCTCACTTAACCTTTGATTACAGTACACCTACAAAGTTCTTCAAAACAAACTGCATTTTTACGCCATGAATGCTGCACGTCAGAATGGCGTGGCGTGGGAACGATGGCGTGCATTGATGGAACGTAATAAAGGGCCATTCGTTTGTCATTCGCGAATAAAAGATCGTCTAATGGCGCTGTGAAAGAACACTATTTTTCTTGAGGTACTTGTACCACTGTATGTGTCTTGACTGTAAATAATATTTAATATGATTGCAAAAGTTTTTTGTATTGAATTAAACTTGAGACATGATCGTTTAGTCGAAAAAGTGAAAACGAATAATAGGCCTTTCTCCAGAAAACGCACCAGAATTGAATTATGTTACCTAACATCGTAACGAAACAAATTATTTCATTAAATATTTTCTGTTTCGTGTTATTTTTAACAAGGAATTTACCCCAATCATATTTTAAACGATATGATACAGAGAGAAAGAATATAATGGAAAAATAAACCATCTTCCTCTGTAGCCCCCGACAGGAGATGTGGTATGTTACCTAGTTGAAATGGGTAAGTTATATTTTTAAACAGATTTTTCTATTTGTTTCTAAGCTTCAACTGAATATTGACAAGCGATGCGACGTCCAAGTTTGTTTGGTTTATTTAACTGTCTTTTAACATCATCATCCTCCTAGCAATTTCCCGATTGCACTCAAAAGGAGCCCGGGGTCAGTTTTAGCACCTAATCCCAACATTAGGCACATGTTTTGAATTAATACTAAGGCCAACGTTCAATACGGCGCCAACAGCTGTCTTTCCATAGAAACTTTTTAAACTTTCCATACATACTTACCTATTATTTTAACGAACACCGTTTACGAATTACAGACGGTTTAAGTATTTGAATTTAAACAAAAACAAACCTCATCGTCCCAAATAGCATTTCGTAAAAGGTTAATGGATTTTGCAAAGGCGATAACTGCCAGGGCCTTTGTGCCACGGCCTTTAAGATGATGTCATTCAGAGCTGGTTTAGGATTTATTAAACCCAGTGCATTAGTCAACTGTTGAGACTACAGTTAAGGAGCGCATATTCTACTGACAATATAAGTCGGCAAATACATGTAACAGAGGCGTAACGTCAAATATATCTGTACGCTATTATGGCTTTTATCTCTTACTAACTGTCCACACGGCTCCCCGCGAATTACAAAGAACCATCCAGTAAGTCCATTCCACAGGTGAAAGATTTTTTGATCTCGGATAAGCGGTATCGGAGATTACACCCTACATACAAACATACAAGTATATATTGTAATATCACAGACTTTTCGGCTTTATAATATTAGTATAGATACCGTATTCAGCCGAAGAAGACGCTCAGACAGGCAAGCCGCCTTGATATATTAATGAAATTGCTAGGAATAAATTTCATATCCTAGCCTTATGAACACAATGTTATACACGTATTGGCAAAGATTATCATACACGTGTGTATAATAAGCCTTTGCAAACATGGTAAGAAAGCATTTACCCGTTACATGCTCGTACTTATCACGTTTTGACAATTTTGGTGCTCGCGAGGTCGAAGAATTGTGATTCTAGTGATTTGCTGTTTTTGTTTGCAAAAATTGGATTCTGGTTATCAGTCTAGTTGGTAATACTGACAAATACTTTGGCTATAAACAAATCATAAAAAATACCCGAATTGAAGGACTTTTTTACGGGAGATCGATTAGGCACTTACTTTTCGCATTTCGATTTCGCGCATCTGACACTTTGAAAGTGAGCGTGAGAAACTCATTGATTCAATATCAAATTGGTATGCGAATTATAAGTCTCTGATCGCCTCTAGTAAATAGCATAACGAGTATGGCAACAAAACCATGCATGTAATAATTACTCCGCCATATTTCATATTAGTCATTAGTGCAAGGCGAATGCAAACGAGGCACGTTATGCAGGGACGCGATCCGGGCGTGTCACCGCAAGCGGTCGCTCCGTACCTCTTATGATCTCCTGGTACTTGGTAGCTGTAGCTGCTTTAATAAGGGAATTATTTTAAAGGGTTTCCAACCTTTTTTGAGAAACTTGAGGGTATTTTTATAATGAAGTCTGAAGGCGAATTCTTTTGGCATATTTTAACTGAATTGCGGTTGCTGATTTTTTATCATTTAAGTCTTCCAAACAAACTGTAGCGACGCTGCACGACATCTTGTTTAACAACGTTAACTGATTTTAAGTTCGTGTCGAATTCTGCATAAAGTTATTATAGTCAGACACAGGTACGTCTTAGTCGTCCTACACCTTTAAGTTAGGAATCTTAATTCGTACAATTTAAAGCGAGAAGTTATTTGGGAATTATAATCACTACTAAATATGATACAGCTACGCTTATAACCTTCTTCAAACTTCTGCAGGTCGATAACGTAACGCATTGTACGCGTCTAATGTGACTACTAAATCTAAATGACACTTTTTATATGGAAAAATGACAGTTAACTTGTCCTAACGCGCGTTCGGAACGTTACGTGATTACCCCTCTGAAATGAACAATCAGCCGGTCGATCACGTAACGCATTGTACGCGCGTGAGGTAGATCTAAATGTCACTTCTTATAAGGAAAAATGATAGTTGGATCTACCTTTGTTCAAAACGTTACGTAATTACCCCTCAGCGGCGCTACCACGAACTTCTAAAGTCGAAGTTCGGGTATTTCCATCTCTATCGCACTCCCTTACTCGAGTGACAGGGATGCATATATTACGAACTTCAACTTTCGAAGTTCGTGGTAGCTCCGCTGACAAGCATTTGTGTCGGTGCGTCATGAAAATATTTAGTCTATTAGGTATACCTATCTATTATATATCTAGTATATCTACTATATAATAAGTACATTATGTTGTTGTTGCGCTAAAACACTCCGCTGCGCCATCCACCCAGCCAACTCCAAACATCTTTTTAATTTACTTTGACAGCGCGTGACACAGCAAAGGAATAGGAGGTTACCTCGGTTCTTATGCCATCCTGGTACCGGTGTTGAAAATGGATTTAATAATGAGGTCATTACGGGATGCGACTTTGTTTTATTTGCTTCTAATGGCATAATTTATTGAAGAATATTTTTGGTCTGACGGAAATAAATGACGTTAAGTACAAAATACTGTAGCATCGAGTCAATCAAATAATCACTAGAAGAATATGATAAAGAGTCACGTGTTTATTTGAATCCAATGCGGATAAATAAATATATGAAATGTAAATGACTTCTGTAGTATGACATTTTAGCCCTCAGCAGATTCAGCAGATGTTTTGCTCGTTCCGTCCGTATGATTTGCGCCGTGGCATTCATATACTCGTAATAAAAAATGGTCTCGAAGTATCGTTTCTGTTTTCAGTATGATATCGCTTACACACCTATAATCATAACCACATATAACTTGAGACTCTGTTTTCACGATTTAATAGGCATTGGTAAATACACAACCCTTGAAATCATACCTTCTTAAATTCAATCAACAAATACAACCAAACTTATGCTACTAGCTACAGATTCATTAATAAATTAAATCAGCCAAATGAGCCGCGAACGATCCAGCGAGGAAATTAGAAAAACTCCCCCGAGAGTGCCCGGGCTGGCACCTGCGGGTAATCAAATCAGTGGGACAGGCGATTCGGAAGAATGTTGACGGGGGAGGAAAGCGGGGGGTAAAATAGAGAACAATCATCACATGATAGCTTGTGTAACTAAGTATAAGTCATTGAGAAGATACATAATGATCATTGTGCTACAGATGATTAATTTGTAATATTCATGTGATTTTGTATCTGTCTACATTACAACTGTATGTATGTACACCATGGTTTGCAATAAATACTCAAATAATTCTGTTTCTGCGTTGTAAGCGTAATTGATAATTTACTTTAAAATCAAAGTTTTAACCGACTTCAATTTAGTACTCCGCCAAGCCACGAGAACATTTTCACATTTATTTTCCAATTTACCACATGAACTGATTTCCGAGAGCAAATGCGTTGATTATTAGAGAAAAAAACCCAATCGCTGTATGTGGCCCGATAATATTTGAGGACTTCCGCCGATTCCACAAGGATCACCTTTGGCACTTCATTATCTGCTATTTCAACGGAATCTTATCAGAATCTGTGACGTACTTTTGTACTTTTAAGTGCATAATTGAGGAATTCCATAAGTCATTTGTGGTCTTCATCATCAATTCCACTCCACCAAATTTATGATTTTCGGGTGTAAATACACGAGATATAATAGAAAATACCGAATTCACTACACGCGTGCCTTATATAATTGAGGAGTTCCCTCAATTCCTCATGGATCCCATCATCCAACTGAATTTAAAAAATAAATGGTACCCACCTGGAAGCATATACTTACAAACAAAAAAAAAATGTACGGATCGGCTCATCAGTGACGGAGTTCTGAGGTAACAAACATTGAAAAAAAAAAAAAAAAAAACATTCGAATTGAGAACCTCCTCCTTTTTTTTGAAGTCGGTTACAAACATCGGCGATCGATTCTATGAAGGTACGCTACCTCAGAGGCAATGAAAACGGGCCACTTTGTAAAGTAATCCATGGGAAGTGACCCGTTTTCATTGCCTCTGAGTGTATTATACTGAGGGCATTCAAGATTTCAAGGTATTTAGCCAAGGAAAATCTACATAGCACAAAAGAGGCATCGTTCTATCACATTTAAGAGACGCTACTGAGTTTTGTTATTCCGAATATATTATTTGCAAAACGATTAGGTGAAAATGTAGGTCGCTTAGGGTGAAAGCGAACCCATCTAACCATTCTAACCTAGCCTGGCGATTATCCTAATCAACCACAACTTTGCCCAATAACCCTTTCAACGCAAACTTACTCACGCATGAAAACCTAAATGCCTGAACCCAACGTAATTTGTCGGAAACATTTGTGCCCTTGGTCAGCAAAAACTGCGGCGTCCGATCTTCGAATTTTTGAGCCAAACTAATCAGCGGTCCAACTTGTCGGGCTACTGGCAAGTGGACACCGGACGGACTAATGCCGCGGTCGCGCGACAAATAGTCCTTTGGATTAGACACCCTGATTAAGCCTGCGTTGTTTTGCGCTCCTGGTACATTTGCTCACAACGACCGCTGTCACGGCGGTCGCTGTGGACAAAACTAGCTTATGTCTTTTTGATAGTTACTATCGTGATTCTCTAGGGTAAAGGAACTCCTAAAAATGTAATTTAATTTGTTCAGTAGTGAAATTGTAATAGTTTTAGTAAAAGTTCAAAAGTTTAAACTATGAAGAACTGCAAATTTTTCTCAGAAAGAAAAATCAGGAATGGTCATAATATACCAAGTTGACAACTATGATTTGGCGAGAGACCCCACCAGAGGAGTGTTTTCATATATTTAAAAAAATGCTACCTAATAGGTACTTCGTATATGCAATCGAATCCAATAAAAACTAGAATAAATTCGAGATGTCCTCATCATTAGCGCGCTAAAGAGCTGTTGAGTGCGGTTCGATCAGTGTAAGCGCTTTCTGTTCTTGATCATATCAATGGCCCAACAGAAACCATAAGTGTCCAAAACACCAGGGTAGCATGTTACACCGTTGGCGGTTTGTGAGTGAAGCCCAGACACCGGTTCCCATCCCGCTAGTTCCGATTTTTCTTCCGTACTGGACGCGAGACTAATGTTGCGGTGCCCGGACGAATAGTCCGCTGGATTAGCCGCCGCTTTGATTAACTAACCTCTGCT
The DNA here is from genome assembly GCA_947578815.1 of Epinotia ramella. Classification (NCBI taxonomy): domain Eukaryota; kingdom Metazoa; phylum Arthropoda; class Insecta; order Lepidoptera; family Tortricidae; genus Epinotia; species Epinotia ramella. The sequence continues at coordinate 4,411,802 of OX388206.1, read as the reverse complement.
TTGTTATGCACCCCTAGTATCTCGATTTTAGCAACGGCATGGAATATTGAGTGCAGACGCTTTGGTGAGTAAGGTGGTTTGCTACTTAACGGTGGTGCCTTCAACGAATTATTTTTATTATTTAATAAACAGAATAAACTTACGAATAAACGTCCTACAAGCCTGATTTAACTAAAATGGCGTTAAAATTCGTTTGTCCTTATCTGTCACTTTGACTTTTTGTGTTCGTAAGAAAGTTACCAAGCACATTTTATTTAGCAGATGCATTTTAAGTTTTATGAATAAGGGGGGGTTAATAATTAACAGGGTCCCACAAAACTGTCGGAACAGTCTGTGTGACTAATGAGCCATTTGTACAAAACCATAATTAATCTAAAATTTCAAAATTCCTAACGCCTTTTTCCGCTAAACGAATGACGTAGATAATTTAATGGAATATGTAAGTAAATAGGTTAGGTTAGGTTTGTATTAAATCCTAAAAATCAAAAATTCCTTTAGCGGAACATGGTTTACGAAATTTTAAAATTCGGAAAAATATGCTGTCGGAGAAATGACTCTTCGGAATTATGACGTAGTGTACCTCGTTCCAGTGCTTGAAACCACCGTGTGCCTTTAACTTTATTAAGTGTCTGTTTGATAATTGCATGCAACATGCGACCCATCTTAAGATTGCAGTCCGATCAACGTTAATAACGTTAACGCGCCGGCAACTGTCACTCCATAGAAACTGGTCAAACTTTCCATACATTTACCCCCTCATTCATAAAACTTAAAAAGCCTCTGCTAAATAAAATATGCTTTGTCCCTTTCTTACGAACACAAATGTCAAAGTGACAGATAAGGCCAAACGAATTTTAACGCAATTTTAGTTAAAATATTAGGCTTGATAAAACGTTTATGAATACGGCCGTTAGATTTTAACGGACATCGCTTACGATTACAGACGGTTTGGTTAAACCCACCCTGAGTATTTATTTCAGTTTCATCAGTTAGTAAAAACCCTACAAAACAACTGCGATAAATTCTCGAATAGCAATAGCGATAGGAATTGGTAGACGTATTATGCACACGAGAACGGATTCATCCCAGTTTTCGCTAGTATAGTTAGGTTAGAGTAAACGCAGCTCGCTTTTAGCCAATTTGTTTAAATTAGCCAAGCTAAAAGCACGTCTGGGCACTTCACGGATGTTCCTGGGTTTATAAAACTTCAGCATGATAAGAGTAGGCAGTAATTAAAAATTAGTGATGCGGTACATTTCTCATATGATTCCTAAAAAGAGCATGTTTTTACGAATCATATACCTAAATAAATAAATAAATAAATATTAGGGGACAATCTAGTAAGCTCAGTATGAGGCTAAAACTTATCTCGTGATGAGATTTACTTAACGAATAAAATTTCATTTACCAATATTTAGAATTTGCAGATAATAGGCTATTTGGAAGCAAGGACAGAGCCGCGGCAACCGTTAGTCTATATCTTTAAACGAATAGTAAAGAGGCAATGTCTGAAACCAATTAAATTATTTCATCAGTATCATGGTCCTTCGGAGTGGAGATACTAAACTTTTTGCCTTGGTTCTTTGTAAAACGCGGCTGGATCCGCGCGAGCAACTAGTCTCACATAAAGTGTATCGAGTGAGTCTTCCCTGCGCATAATCTCCGATACGGGCAGTTATGCAGTTAAGCGTTCGAATTAAACGAATCGGTTTGTCGATGTATAGATAGCATGATCCGCCCGCTCCACATCGTAATAGGTACTGTAAAATTTTATGTCACTTAAAAGGGACGATAAAAGTATAACGACATGGATAGCGGGGTCGGCTTTAAAATTTTACTTTTCTTTACTTTTATGTTCGTTAGTGAGGTTATAATGCTAATGCTCTATCTGTCCTGTGCGGAAAGCATTTCATATTTATTGAAAAAGTATGCTTTATTGTATATTTTAAGTTACGATATATATTCTTTATTACAGATAATAATACTGTATGACAAATAATAATAATAAATCACGTCTCTGCAATGCACAGGTGAAGTTGAGTGAGTGCTTGGAATGGCTTCTCCGTCGTCAAACCCCAGCAGTTTCGCTGCAGGTTTGAATTTGTGGCGTGTGCACATACTGGTGGCTCGAATTATGGCAGTGCATATCCTTGTTCTAAGCCAACCCAGTATCGTACTCAGTGATTTATTCCAAACGGTCTGCGAGGGCTTCGCCTGTGTGTTTGACAAAGGAGGTCAAAATATATATATATTTTAATCATTTATGTACCTAAATGTTTAATAAGCAGAAACGTCCGCTAACGACAATTTTTTTTTTTTTTAATTTTTCAATTTTCCACTATGATCGAAATTTATGTACCTAGTATCCACATGGGATAAGGGAACGAAAAAGAAGATGTAGCTGTATTTGTCTAGATTTCTGCCTTAGTATACTGAACGGAATATTGTCTGTACCCAAGTTCGCCTTTAACAGCACATTACCAACCTCAACAGAAACCAATCTTACAAAAACGTATCCCACACATCCTTCATTCCAGCCTGGGAATCGAACCCAGGAAATCCGCTGGTACCGTTTCTAACTGTACTCATACAATTACAATCTGTTCTTGCTTCAATACCATAATGATTGTGTAACATACAATGACAATACCCTATTCTAAAAGGCACCAAAGACCTATAAAATTGCTTGGCGCATATTGCGTTTTGGAACTGCATTCTCAAGCGCGATTATTATTCAACCGTCAAAGGCCTTGCGGCATTGACATAAGGTTTTATTTACCTTGATTAATTGCTTTGATTATCGTGGTTGTGTACGTCTTAAAATATAGGCCTGTTCTGTTTAGAAAGTGGTATGATTCGGGAGGTCTAGCGAACATGGTCGTAATTGGGTGTATTAAGAGTCATCAAGCGGCAGTCACGATCGGCCCTAGGCTTGGTCCATTTAAAAACTTTGTGCCTTAGGAAAGTTTGTGGGAACCATAATAGACATATGTTTCAAGTACGTATATTGGATGCTGTCAAAAAACAATTCAATTCTGTGAGTGAGTTCGTTCATCCATTGACAATAATCTTGCTTTCTCACAAAAAGTCACGAGAATTGGTTGAGAAATGCGACCATTAGAGGAGAACAGCACGACAGCGGGACATCTGGACATATGCAGAGAACTTCGTTCGTTACGCTCGCTCGTTTAAGTAATTATTACAAACGTTATGTAGGTACACAATTAATTTATAAAACATTTCATATGAGAATGAATAACACACTAATTGACCTATACCCAAAAGAAAATTAATAAAAGCTTTCCAAGGGAAAGGAATACCCAGTACCTAATTAAACCCGCGGATATCTCCACAACCGTGCAACTGCAATCATTAACATGCAGCGTGATTGCTGATTTCGTGATAGAGCATTTGCGTGGAGACGTTACAATAGAGGTTTACAGTTTTGTTTGTATGTTTGTCTACGTCGAATAGTAGCTAGGTATACGTTTAACCTTTTCTTGAAACGCAAACTTGCTCTAAAGGCATGTTGTGTTGGTCGATTGTGTTTTTATTTAATGGGCGAAGACTCCGTCATGGTTACCTCCGTGCTACGGAGATTGATATACAAACATTCTACATTTTTATAGGCGGAAATTTAAATGTACCTACTTAGAACTTTTGCCAATGTTTTGTTTGTTAAAATCTGAATCTTCATTCATGTAATTTTTTTTTTTTTTTTGTTACTCGTGATTTTACACATATGTGAGCTGTGGTCACCTATGAGTGGCTAAGCATCTTACTTAGATTTTTGTATTTAAGCCAAATCTATTGTTCAGATGTGTTATCCGTTGGTGGTCCTTAAATAAATAAATAATTAATAGATAGCGCGATAGTATGGACATGTTATGCGGAGGGATGATAGTCATGTTAGTACAAGGGCAATACGTATGAATGTAGAGGGATGTATCTAAGAGTAGAGGTAGACCAAGGAAAAGGTGGATGGACTGCGTGAGAGACGATATGAACAGGAAAGATGTGTGTGACGAGTTGACGGTATGTCAAGTATGTAAGTGAGACGACGATAGAGAGGTATGGAAGAAAAAAACATGCTGCGCCGACTCCAAAAACATGCTGCGCCGACTCCAAAAACATGCTGCGCCGACTCCAAAAACATGCTGCGCCGACTCCAAAAACATGCTGCGCCGACTCCAAAAACATGCTGCGCCGACTCCAAAAACATGCTGCGCCGACTCCAAAAACATGCTGCGCCGACTCCAAAAATATTCTGCGCCGACTCCAAGTAAATGGGATAAGGACAAGCGAATGATGAATAAATAGATAGCGCGGAGGTTATGTCAGACTCACACAGACTAAAAACCCCCCGATTGTCCTCATTGAAGGTTCGCAGGTTACACAAACTTCCGATTACAGACCGATCAACGTTAAATATGGCGCCGGCAGCAGTCATTGCCATAGAAACTTGTCAAACGTTCCATACATTCAGATTTTAACGAACACCGCTCACGGTCAGATGGTTTCATGCAATTTTGTGAGGGAAATTGTGACGAATTGGTAGTTGGCGCAATCACCTATCTGGTTTTAGGTCGCCTGAGCTTCCGTGGAGGCGCTGAGTGGTGAGGGCTGTGTTTAGTTAGATAGTCATCGACACAACGAATCCTCAAATCAATAACGGGTCAGCAATTCCCTTGATGTACCGGAAGGCGTGGCGTGGGTAGGCCTCCCACAAGGTGGACTGATGACCTGGTAAAAGTTGCTGGAGTCGCAGGCGTGGTGGCGCAGGACCGGTCACTTTGGCACTCTTTGGGGGAGGCTTATGTCCAGCAGTGGACGTCTTTCGGCTGATATGATGATGATGATGATGATGAATTCCCTTGAAAACCCTTTTGGAGTCACCAGCGTCCATAGGCTTACGGTGTATGTTTATGTTTTTGCGACCATCGTTGTAAAGGACATTTTTGAAGTATGTCGGAATCTTGAACGGCATTAGAAACCAACTGAGAATCGCGACGATATTAGAAGGATATCTGCCTCAAGCCTTGAAACTTTTATTGCAACAGTCGCAGATCCGGAGCATTTATATTTATTAAGGATTAAATGAAACATTAATGTCCAGATTTGGCAAAGGCTCTTAAAGAAGACTTAAATCCTGCCAGTGTTTTATTTTTTTAGGACGCTACCTGCCCTGATGATTTTAAAACAATTCGCCCTTTGACCGGGTTCATAATTACAGTATTCTACTGGATTTTCCTTGAACAATGTTTAAAAACCCGTTTTAGCAAAGGCCACAGTTCGTTTTTTCCTTAAAAGCGTTGTCCCATCTCAGCAAATTGACATTAGAGCAAAATTCATTTACCGGATTTACAAATCGTATTCTTAGATAAATAACTTTTAAACAGTCTTTTATTGAGCTTTTCTTAGAAAGCTTAGTCAATTTTTTACCGGTATTCTTATTACTCTTTTGTAATCAATCAAGAATACGCTTGGGAAATTGTGAATGAGAGGACTAAAGAAACAATATTATAACTAAAATTTTATTTAATTAAATATAGCATAGGTATATATCAAAAATACTCAAATATCAGTACCTACGCCTAACTATCCTGTGCTTCCGTTAATCAAAGAGGTAAACAAAACTAAACATTTCAAAATGAGTTGTTGAAATGTCTCAGTTTATGCGTAATTATAGCCGAAAGTGCGAGCACGATGTTACCACGACTTTCCAGTACAGATCAGCATACATTGTAACATTTATACATTCAAGACTACCTACACTAAAAAATACCCGATGTGGTGGCAATTTCCACTACCGTCTCCCTGACTATGACCTGACCCGGTTAACGCCAAGGTTCCCGCTGCTTTGTGCGTTTAGTTTCATCTCAATCAGATCTTGGACCGTAATGGATCACTCGTTTATGCGTAAGGCCACAGTAACGTTAGAGTACAGTCAGTGCGCAACATTTGTATACCATTATGGTGGCAAATGAGCTTACTTACATGCATACACTTTTATAAGGGTTACCCTTGTTTTCGTCGACTAAATGTTCCACCAAATTTTCGTCTAATCATTTTTTTTTCAGAATGTGTAACCTTTTCATGATTGTTATAAAACCACTTTAAGCCAGGTTTAGACGAAGCCAGTGCTGGCTTGTTGTTGTATGCAGGGATCGGAACCGGTTTTTTGCCAAAACCTCGAAATAACCACATATCTCGCGCTAATTTATACTTCATACATATGTAGGACTCAGTTGTGTTTTGAGGTAACGACTGCGTATTATTAGATTGCCCAATTAGAAACGAAATAATTAACAAAGAACGAAAAAATAACGTTTTCGTTCCCATACAAAAAATACCGGTTTCCGATCCCTGGTTGTATGTAAAGCACTGGCTGCCAGCACTGGCGGGAGTAGAGCGCCGGATTATTTTTCAAGCCAGTGAGCCAGCTCTGGCTTCGTCTAAACCTAGCTTTAGACGGCAGTCCAATCCAAGGCTTTTGCTGCGGTAAGTCCGTCATTCCTGCCCTGCCTCCTGCGGGCGGGATGCTTTAAGGCATGCCCCCAACGTTAAAAAACAGGACATCAGCACCAAATTGATCTAATAGGCACATGGAGCGGAAAGTGATATTTTATATAGTGGGGCAAGTCCGACAGCAGTGTCGTGTTATCATACTGTTTATGTTACCGATACTGTACCTGCCCTTACAGGTGGTAAACAGATCGCAGGTTCCCGGCATTAAGCAGATTGATGGGACCCACTCACAGTGATTAAAACCTTTCAAGTTTTACGCGGAATTTCGGTTACCGCACGCTTTTCCAACACTTTGACTCCCGAATTGCGAGCGTGTTTTGGTTTATTTTGTGTTTTTCGCAGAGCGCTGAAATATTTTGTTTTTGAAAGGGTAGTTGCTGGTTACTATCTTGTATCATCATCATCATTTAATCCATCATGTTAGGTACGGTTATGTACTTAGTCAGACCCTGGTAAAACTCGGCATTTACTATTCTTGTAGATATTGTGCAATTATTTTCTTACGTCCACCTCTACTCATCTAATTCGATGTTACCTCTAATTCGATGTCGTGTCGAGTCTTCTGCCCCTTCTAATATTTCGAACTTTGATATTCTCCGGTTAATTGAAAACTATTATTTCAATAACAAATCTTACGAACGACAATCTCCACGAGTAAAAAAAAACATAATATTATAAACAAGGATAGGACAAACGCCCGTCATTTTGAAAACTTAACCCTGTTCTGTACAGTAGAGACTTCCTTATATTAATAAAAAAAATTAGGTACTAAATATGAATAAGAATAGTTTATTCGTGACAAATTTGGAAAAAATTGTGGTCATTCTTTTCCATTGGCGAAAGTGATTTATCGCCTTAATCATCGTCATTTGAATAATTTGTCACTGGAAACATATAAATTATGGTACTTAAAATAAATTTATAAAACATTACTTTTGTCCTTTGTTTTGTATTGTCACGAATAAACTATTCTTATTCTTATTTAGTACCTATTTTTTTATTAATATAAGGAAGTCTCTACTGTACAGAACAGGGTTAAGTTTTCAAAATGACGGGCGTTTGTCCTATCCTTGATTATAAAGCAACTTGTGTATGAAATCTGAATACTTAGGTTAATTTAATCTATATGCAAAGCAAAGCATGACTCAGTACTAAACTCTGCAAAATATTTCTTCAATCATCATAAAATTTAATTCATAACACACTAAAACTAACCTTCAAACTACTCGTTCCTGTGGCAACTACCTAACGTTCCAGCAGCGTCGATACTTACCTAGGACGTGTAATATAAATACAGACTTTATACAGCACCCCAGGCGATATACATCGCACTTAAAGCAAACTCTTGTTCGTGCTGAAATCCGTATTAAAATAACGAATGTGTCTCTGTGCTGAAGGAACTTAAACATTTAATTATTGAGGGCCCGAAGGATGACACCTTATTACCGTAGTAGTCTTAGAAAAAGAGAGGTAAATATCTAAAGTATGCATTGCTGGTTATTCTTGTGGAAAACTAGTTTCTGCCAGCGACTTTGTCCGTGTGAAACTCGTTTATATCGTAGCTGCATACAAACTTCCATCCCCTATTTCATCCCCTTAGGGAATTATGTCAAGGATAAAAACGATCTTCTGTCTTTTCCCGGGATTCAAACTATCTCCATACCAAAGTTAATCTCAATCGGTTCAGCGGTTTAAGCGTGAAGAGGTAAAACAGACAGATAGGCACACTTTCGCATTTTTAATATTAGTTTGGATGAATCAAGAACAGCTCGATACAAATATTTTAGGTACTTAACTAGCAAACCACGCCTCAAAAATGCAATATGATAAATTAAAGTGTCCAATATGACTAAAACTATATGTTTTCACAGCATAAAATGAATGAACTTATTTATAACAACTCTCATCCGACTGTTAAGCATCGTCGTGCAAAAAACAGGCAGCTCTTTTTGCTATGAAAATAAAATATAATGGTACCCGGAGGACCTCTACACTAACTTAACATCTGACGCGATCGACTGGCTGTGCGACCTGGATGTCGATTTATAATAGTATATAAGCCTACAGCGTATACGCCATACGATTAAATAAATGGTACTATTCGCATCATAAACTGACCTCTGAGGTATAATGCTATCCCTTACACCCTCGCGTGATTTTACAAACCATGTCTCACGTCTTGTTTGACCACAATCGTCAGTTTCGTTCGCCGGCACTATAATCATACCATGAGACTCTTGGTTATTTTGACCATGTCATCATCCATTTAAATTACATTAATCTATTTATATCGTTACATCCCGTTACGTCAAAATCGTGACACATGTTGACAAATGTCGGGCAGTCAGGGGGTCGTCGACCTCTTATTAGGCGGTGTCATAATGGGGTAAGAGCGGCCACATTACCCGCTAATGTCGTTAAGTGGGAGTTTTGGAGTTTTCCAACATGACAAGGATTAAATACTTTTGGTTGGTGCAAGGAAAAAAGGGTTATAGTAACGAGTAAGTTACGTTTTTACAACTGGTTATTACCTCATTTTGGCATGAGTTCCAAATTAAATTATAAAAATAAAAATAATAATAAATATTTTGATAAAATCTTACACTAATCTACTCTACTACCTACTCCCAAACCAAGCAAAGCTTGTACGGTACTAGACGACGATAAACATACTTAATATAGATAAATAAATACTTAAATACATAGAAAACATCCATGACTCAGGAACAAATTAATATTTAAAAAGCGGCCAAGTGCGTGTCGGACCACGCACAACGAAGGGTGCCTATTAAAAAGGTCGTATCGTAACTAAAATCTTATGGCACTTACATCCTTTTCTTTAAGGAAGGCAGTTTTTTAGAAATATCTCAAAAACCTTTGAACCGATCTTGTTTAAAAGAATTTAATAAGCCCTATGTCCATGATTTTGTTCATATTTGTAAAATACAAGGTTCAAAAATGAGAGGGGGGGGGGGGGACACAATTTTAGTGACTTTCGGGGCGATTATCTCCGACTCTATTCACTTAAGAGTCCGCAGCAAGCTCGATTCTTCATACAAACGTAGTTACGTCCTTACTTTAATATAACATGTCACATTATCATGAAATTCTCTAAATATAATGAGGTAAGATATATCTAGGGCTAAAACTAGTTTATGACTCTTAAAATGTTAATAGAAAGAAAATAGAGCGAGTACAAGTTTTGCATTTTTAGACCCCAGAAAGTTGTTCAGTTCGGCGGCCTACTACGACCAAAATATAGTTTAGATTGAAGTCAAAACCTATTTCCGGTGTCGATTAAACTATGCAGTTTGAAAAGAAAAAAGATTTGTCAAAATTGATCTTGTAGTTTTAAAATGAGAGCGTAACTACGAAAACCTTAAAATAAATTACAAAAATTTGATGCGAAACTGCAGCGAATTACTCTGGCGCGGGGAACGGTCCGGGGGGGGGGGCGGTACGCACCGCCCTTATCATAGCTACTCCTTGCCGTGCGCTTAGTTTAGTGACAATAGTGACCCATTTGCTGTGCGCGGGAGCGACGTATTGTTTTGGTGAATTATCTTCCTACGATAATCGCGGTCAATTCACGACTTGGACTGATAAAACGGATTTGATTTTTCTTGGTGATACTGGTGGTGTGTGTGATCATACTGATCATACTGATCGACGATCTGTGGCTTTCTTATGGACTTTGCATTTTTATGTTACAAAAATGGATAAACCGGGTAAGTACCTACTTATATGCATTTTAGTCAAGTTCCAAGTATACAAATAAATTATATACATTTAATATGTACATATTATATTAATGTATATGAGTACCTAGTCATTAATCCTTAGTTGACGTGTTATTTAATTTATTTGGTAGGTAAAAAATTTTAATCTCACAGTAGGTACTCATTCGGTATTAAATAGGTAGGTACCTACATAAATATCACTTGGGTACGTCAAATCATTCTGGATATGGCTTTGGTGATATATAGTTTGATTCTTTTATATAGCCAAAAAATAATAATACGCTATAAATTTAAATAAGACGAGGATGAACGAACGGACTTTATACGAAAACTACCTATCACACATTATTGCTTAGAAATTTTAATTAGTTTACCTAAGTAGGTATGTAAGTTATAGTATAGTATCCTAAAGTATATAGGATAGGTTTTTTCGTCACTCTCTATAGTAATCTACGTACTTCTTTACAACGTGTTAATAAAATAACGCGAAACCTGAAAACTGTTTGTTCAGAATCGAGAGTAAAATGCGAAAAAAATAAAAAATAAATTTTTTGACGCGATTTATTTTTTACATTTGTATGGAGCAGGTCGCCCCAGACGGCCAACACTCCATACACATGTAAAAAATAAATCTTGTCAAATTTTTATTTTTTATTTTTTTCGCATTCTATGCTCGATTCTGAACAAACTGTTTTCAGGTTTTGCGTTATTTTATTAACACGTTGTATATCATAATTATATATAGAAATTGGCACTTACCTACCCTTCAACTTTTTTGATCGAGTGACCTGACAATAACAATACTAGGTAGGTATCTAAATAAAAAAATGACGACGCGACAATAGCAGTTGTTTCTCGGTGCTACTTGAACCTTGGTTGTAGGTTTTTATTATTTATGTATGTACTAGGTTCTTACTATATTATGTGCTCAGGTTGGCGCTTGTCCAATTTGTAGATATAAGATGTACAAGGTACATAGGTACATATATTTTTCAACTAAAACTATAAGGGGGCAAACAAGCATACGGTCCACCTGATGGTAAGCGATCACGGGAGCGTATAGACGTTTATAATTACCTATAGTTATTTTTTTTTCTAGAAGCGAAAAGGTGTTCAAAGACAAAATTATGGCTATCGGCTCGAAGGAAGAAAAGAGGACCGGCTCGTCGTCAAAAAGAAAATATAAATCCTAATAGGTAAGTTATAATAAGGCTATAAATTCAAATTTCATTTATTTATGGACCAACTAGGATCATTGTTGTAAGTAGGTACTTTTTACCAAAAATAAAAACAATAATGTATGATCTTTTTTTATTTCCTTCAATACACCAAATCTTCAATGCGAATAAATATTTATAGGGTAGGTTCCTAGGAAAAAAGATCTGGATTCTAATTAGTGCGTATTTTTATTGATCATAAGATATTGGACACCTATTTTAAAAATACACACAACCGAACATAGAACCTCCTGCTTTTTTGAAGTCTGTAAAAATGACGAAGTTATGGCGCGTAGATAATCCGCGTGACTTCACAAACGTATGAACCGTGACGTTACGCGCACTTATGGGTCAAAATCAAAGAGATGAGCATTTTAGGTTTTCAAAAATCTGAGAAATAAAGTTTTTTTTTAAGAAAACCAACAAGTGGAGTCTGTTGTGTCATTTGTCATGAACCGTTCCTGTGAAGAGGCACGCACAAAAATATATTTTAGAAATTCTACCAGTTAATAAGAATAATGCCAGGCACAAAGTCATTTCGGGAACACTTTTAAAGATTTTTTTAATAATTATGTAACTAATGCATTTAAGAATCACCTTCAAGAAATTGTAATTAACCTGTTCCTAAATCGGATAATGTTGTTATTTTGTATATTTGTTATATTGAAAACATTTATTTTTGTTCACTTTATTGTCACCTCGGGAACGCCCGCATCATTTCGGGAACGTCCGTCATATACGAGAACGTTCCCGAAATTACCGTTCCCGAAATGACTATTTGATAAATATTTTCATGTCGCGCTTGACGGCGCCATGTAAGATATTGGTTTTAGGGGTTATGAACAAGTGAGCTCTAATATTTATAAGAATTTTGCAAAATATATGCAAATTTTCGAAAAACTATCCATCAAACTGCGTTCCCGTAGTGACAGGGAATTAAAGTACGCTTCACACATATGAATTTAAAAGGTACTTACCAACTAAATCATTTTTTTTTTCCGTAAACAACAAACACGCCTTTTGCTTTGACTAGTGAACTTCACGCTGTTGCTTGCTAACGCCACCTAGCGTGTGTTCTTTTATTTACATCAATCGATATCCACCGCGTTCACGGAATGATTTAATAAACGTCAGACAGCATTTGAATAGTCAAAATATGAAGAAATTAACCTGCTATTAATGTATTTTATACGTATATTCTTAATTTGATGATTTTCAAAGCTAATATTAAAATATGAAAATTTTAAGTCTTAATTATAAACATTTTTGATTTGTTTGAACTATGAAACATGGTATAAGGACGCATTCCCGGAATGACTATTTAGACCTTTTTTATTTTGAAAATCAAATAAATCATTAGTATAGAAAGATAAATAAGCTAAGTGCCGTGTAATTATGCACAGAACCTTTATTTTAAAATAAATATTTTAGTAATATCATGTTATTTTATTCAGAAAAACTTTGTCAGAAGCATAATGCTCATTTCTCTGATTTTGACCCTTATAACTTCGACATTTTTTGTTTAGTGACCAAAAGAAAAAATACGTGTCTAATATTTTTGATCATCTATAATACGGATTTTAGAGTTACTTATTTAAAAATAGTTTAAGTACTATCACTGTAATAAGCTTGTTTTGGGAAAAAGACTGACTGTTAAGTTTCTTGCGGCGTTTCTTCTTGACAGTGGTCTCTGCAGAAGCGCTGGTAGGGCTTGACTTATAAAAGTGCCCTTGGCGGCCTACTTGCAGAATAAATATTCATTTATTTCATTTATAACAAAAATAGTGGTAGTGGTATCGTAAAATCTGCTATGCAATTATGGCACTAGGTTGTTAAAATGACAAAACCTGGTATATTGTATGTTATACTTATGTTACTAGTTACTACTACTTTTGTTGGCACATCAAAACTTGTAGCCTGTACTCTACATTTACGTTTTTAGTAGGTTAAATAATCAGTTAAAATTTGCCTAGCCGCACTTACGCACTGTATAAACTGTATTGTTATCTCGCTATGGAGATGTTCTACTGTTATATTTTATTTACCGCAATAATTTCGCCGTTGTATGAAGATATTTTACTGCGATATTTAAACTGCGACATGTATAGCTCCGCCTCCCCGCGCGCTCTCGCTTTACTGCTAGCGCCCTGTCTCCCTCTAGGTGAAACAACAACATTTTAAAGCGTAAGCGCGCGATCTCAACGCGGAGTTGAGCGGACCTTGCTGCGGACTCTTAATCAAAAAATTTGGCTACGGAACCCTAAAAAAGGATTCGAACCCGGGACCCCTAGCTTCGTAAGCAGGGTCACTATACCAACTAGGCTACAGAGGTCGTCAATTGCTGTCATTATGTAAGTAATAGAAATATAATAGAAAAAAAATACTAACATTAGATTTTCTATGAAAAAACGTCCTACTCGCTCAATTTCTAGCCAAAGAAACTAGCTTCAGACCAAAATATGGCGGATTCCATGCACTATGGATACAAAGCTTCATATTATTTCATCATGTCATTTAAAAATGAGAACCGAACTACGTTTGTATGGAGAGTTGAGCGTTCTGGCGACCCTTAACGACTACAAGTGAGCGCTAAATCGTCATTAGGCGCGCGAGCACCGTGTAAATGCGCCTGCGCCGGGCACTCATTATCTGTGGTACCCATGCCAGCCATGACAAGCGACGTCGTATCTCAATAGGAATTCCATAGTGACATACGACCTTTTGTTTTGTAACGACATAAGAAAGGTTATGGAACGTGTCAAAAGGTGCTTACATTTTTATGCAGTTGGATAAGTTTAATGCTGTTATAATGTATAGTACCTATATAGTGACCGTGTGAGAATTTAGTTTATTGTAAAAACGACCGTTTACTCGTACGGTTGAGATTATTTAATGTCGCCGACTTCGTATAAATCTGTCATTGGAATTGGGATCTTCTACTATGGGCTGTAGAGTCGCTTTTTGAGTAGACTGCTTTGAGGAAAATCGGATGAATCGGGTTGCTAAACGTTAGGTTGGGAAACATTAGTGACCCTACATTTTTACTGTTGGAATACGGTAAAAAAATACCTTTCTTTGATGTCATTCGATCGCGACATTGTCTCTCTCTCTTATTACTCGAGATTATATGAGTTGGCCGCTTTTCCTCGAAGCAGTCTAGTCAAAAAGCGACTCTACAGCCCGGTTCACTAATGTTTCCCAACCTAACGTTTGGCAATTCGATTCATTTCGCAACTTCTTCATATTTCTGAAACTGTCAATATTTCAGGTTTTTTATAAAACTAACCTAACCTAAAGGTTCTACACGATGACCCTGAAATAAATCCTGAAATATTTACAGTTTCAGAATTAGGGAAATAAATCAGGTTGCCAAACGTTAGTAGCGACATGAAGGTGTCCCAAAAAGGTTCCTGACAGCTCTACATGTACAATAAGTCAATAAAAATAAAATCGGACCAGGTAGTTTTTTCGCATAGCACGTAGAACCGATGGCCGTTGGGGCGGAAAGGTTCTCGAGTGGCGACCACGTACCGGAAGGCGCGGCGTGGGTAGGCCCCCGACAAGGTGGACCGATGACCTGGTAAAGGTTGCGGGAGTCCGCTGGATGCGGGTGGCGCAGGACCGGTCGCTTTGGCACTCTTTGGGGGAGGCCTATGTCCAGCAGTGGACGTCTTTCGGCTGATATGATGATGATGATGATGAGTTATTTCGAATTTTCGACATAAATCGAAAAGTATCTGTATGTTTAAAAATAATTACAAGCTCAACGGGAAGTACCCTACAACAGATTAAAGACACGCTTGCAACCTATTAATCACGAGCTATTTATTGAACAGAAGCGTTATTTGATTATAATATTTATAATATAAATTCTACAAAACATTCAAATTAAACTACTAGGATGAATTATGAATAATAAATATCATAAACGTGATTATAATGAGATTAATGATCCTCCAAATTATACATAATCCCGACTACGG
Source organism: Epinotia ramella (assembly GCA_947578815.1). Classification (NCBI taxonomy): domain Eukaryota; kingdom Metazoa; phylum Arthropoda; class Insecta; order Lepidoptera; family Tortricidae; genus Epinotia; species Epinotia ramella. The sequence goes on along the minus strand of OX388206.1, from coordinate 4,396,334 downwards.
AGGCGCAGTTTTAAATCCGATACGACGACAATTAGTAGAGGATTAATTTACTGTATTCGGCCCCAATCAATGGAAATAGCACCATTGATTGGAAACAAAATCCGGTGGATCAATCCTTCAATGAATTGTTGGATTTTTTTCGACTTTAATAAGGTCAGCTTTGGAGAAAGTGGGTCTGTCCCTTTTAATAGGTTTTATAGTTGTAAAAAGTTAGTTACTCTGTACACAAATCATTTTCCCATTTTCTAAATATGTAACACCAAGTATTCAATAATTCAATAAGTAATCAATTGTGTCGATAAGTAATGATGGACATACATGACATTAATTGAGTTGGCCGAATTGCACCAAAGTAGTCCAATCAAAAAGCAAGTCTAAGTCCAAGGTAGTAGATTCCAATAGCAATAACAGTTTTGTAAAAAGTCGGTCATATAAAATAATGCCAGTGACCATTTTTACCCTTCGACGAATTTTAGGGTGAATTGTTATTGTAAGATGACAATTGTCACCTGGAATAAATTGGAAACAGATCAAAAATTATAAAATAGTCAGTGAAATAAACGAACTGGTTTTTAACTACGAAAAGTTGACAGATTAAACCAAACATGCTCGTTCTAGTACCTAAACCCACTATGAAATTAATTTAATTCTAAATGTGACAAATTACTCTTTCACAGCGAACTATATCGAGTTTTTTAACTGTAGGGTACAGTCAATTGTAAAAATTTGGGTGCATTTAGCTTATTCATAAATATGTCACATCGCTCTTATGTCAGCAGTTAAAGGTTTCGGTCCATATTTATGAGAGGATTAAATCGATACATGATCCCGCACTGAACTATACCACGAATTCATTTGCAATTACAAAGAAAATGCAATAATTTCATGCAACAGACGAGAAAATCAGAGCGAAGGATGCGGCACGGGCAACGAAAATGATTAATAAACGGTATAAGCCAGCAATAAGTAATAACGATTAATCAGATATGCAATTAGTAGGCTAAGCCAACGTGTTCCTTGGCGCGAAATAGCTGCCCTAATCTATTAATTTATCATACCGGCAAAACAAATGAACGCCGACCGTTAAGCAATAACCGATCTAATTTGGAATCTCTAGGAGTATTGTTCTATTTTCGAATTGGTTACGTTCGTTAAGATACTGGCCAGAGGAATTCTTTTAAAGTTAAAAAGAGGTACTGATTTTTAATAGTCGCAGACAATTTTTTGTCATTTCGAATTTGGAACCTTCTTTAGTCCTCAGAAATCGTGAGTTTTTTTGCAAGATTATCCGCAAATATTAAACGTAAAGTTTACAACATTTTTTTATTGAATGATTTGTATATGCGTATTATAAATTCAAATTCAAATACAATAATATATATTTCGGACTGCTCCATGTTTTGTTAGTAATTACAGTAATAACTTATGCCTAGGGTAAGTATTTATAAAATAATACAATTTAAAAGCGGCGCGATTGGGCGGCGACAGGCGCGTGCAGCTGCGCATGCCGCCACACCAGCGGCGAATCCCAGCGCTGGGCTAGCGTTTTCAAGATGCTGTTTGAGCTGCCACTGCTGGGGTTGATGAGCGAGGTACTTCGTTTTCTCATGGTAGCCTAAAAGCAGTCTGTCTGAGCATCAGAAACAATATCGCGGAAGCCCAAATAGCATCCTGAATGCATCATTATACTGGACGCGCAGAGCGCTATACGCCCGCTTGATAAAGCCAGTCCACAGACCGGACGTGTAGAAGGTTTGACAATTAAAGTTGCGTCAAAACTAATAATGTAAACGTCCGATTGCTCAACGGTGTACTAGTATATGGCATGGGCATTCTATGAGCCCATGCCATATACTAGTACAGCGTCGAGTACTCGGACGTTTACCTTAAGTGCTATGGTGGGCGTATTAACCGCATGCAAAAATACGCATGTAATTGCATCTCATCTCGATAGACCAGCACGTTTTTTAGCGGAATAACATTTAAAGGAATGTTGTTCTCGTAACATATCGGATTATGCGATGGACAACACAAACGCGATTCTTCCTATTCGTGATTCCCATACAATATAGATTCCACACAACTGCAGTTTACTCCATTCGTAATTCTACACAGTCGATATTTTAACGCACTTGGGATTCTTCCTATTCGTAATTCGGTACTGTATGGGTTCAACGCAACCGCAGTTTACTCCATTCGTAATTAGACAGCTATTTTCAAACAATGATAACGTTTTATTCTGTACAGTCAGCAGCAGATATACCTGAGCGGGCAAGGTGTCCAAGAAAACATATACACTTCAATGGTCACAAAAATATAGACATCATCAAACTATCGTAACTATCGTAGACCTCGTCATAAGTGAATAGTGGATAAATAGAGTCGCTTTGGTAATATCAATATAAAGCAATTTGATTTTTAATGGAAATAAATTGTTTTATACAGCCACATCTTAAAACCGATTTTACTATAAAACGCTTGGTATCACTGGTAGTAGGTAAAATTAATTTGCAGTACATATGACGCTACATTACCGCACTAGTACGATAATGAGCACATTTGACATTACACACCTATTACGTCAAAAATTCAAAGGTCATATATTGTACCGTAAAACGTCACATGTGCGAATAGGTAATTTGCAACTCGTGTCGATTTACATTTTGGCCTCGAATGTCCAATTCCCCGTACGTCCAGTCTCCGTATGTCCAATGCCCCGAAGGTCAAGTCCCGATTTAAAACACTCCCTTCGGCCGGGTTTTACTTTATCGCCACTCATTGCGAATTTCCTCTTATTCGCACTTTTATGTAATGTACTATTAAGAATCACATTAGTAAACTGCGGTTGCGTTGAACCCATACAGTATCGAATTACAATAGGAAGAATCCCGAGTGCGTTAAAATATCGACTGTGTCTAATTACGAATGGAGTAAACTGCAGTTGCGATAAACTCATTTTGTGTAGAATCGCGAATAGGATCCGATTGCGTCAAAATATAGACTGTGTAGAATTACGAATGGAGTAAACTGCAGTTGTGTGGAATCCATATTGTATGGGAATCACGAATAGGAAGAATCGCGTTTGTGTTGTCCATCGCATAATCCAACATATCATGGACTTTCGGCAAATCAATTATTATAAAACGCATTTTTCACACACACAAACACACAACGCGAAACTACTCACATGGATCACAGCGAAACCGCTTCCCAGAATAAATCAACCCCGCTAGCAAGACAAAGCTTACAATTAACGTATCCCCCATCCAATAAGGCAGGTTTAAATTGAGTAATCCGTGATATTATCCTATTACTGCTTGCGTTAATTCGTTCATGAGCAACTTCCGTACGGAGCTTGATTTGAACGTGGAGTATGATGTTTTTCGTGTCTGCTCCAATTGACGGAAAACTTTGCTTGCCGTTGAGGACAAAGGGGCGATTTCTGACTTTCGAGCGCTCGACTATTTCACAATTTGTCAAAAACGATGAAATGCTATTTTGAAATAGCAATAGACAAATTCAAATGAAAGCGACCTGTATTTAATTCTATCGGTAGAAAGTAAGTGCCTACAATTTTGTCACTACAATCGTCTTTGTCCGATACGAGCGCTCGAAAGTCATAAATCGGTGCCCGATCTACCATCATTGGATTTAGTCATAAGGATTACTTTGTATAATAACATTTTCTAACCACTAAACACATACTACTACCAACTACAAGCTATTACATAAATATAAGGGGAATCTTACAGTAATCGATAGGCATTCCATGGTAAACTCGATAAAGGTACTGTTACACATGCTCTTTAGTAAATAAATAAATAAATATTAGTGGACAATCTTACACAAATCGACCTAGTCCCATAGTAAGCTCAGTAAGGCTTGTGTTATGGGTACTAGACGACGATATATATAATGGATATAAATACTTAAATACATAGAAAACTTCCATGACTCAGAAATAAACAATCATGCTCATCACACAAATATTTGCCCTTACCGGGATTCGAACCCAGGACCTTCAGCTTCGTAGGCAGCGTCACTACCCACTAGGCTAACCGGTCGTCAATTCCATGTAAACTCGATAAAGGTACTGTTACACATGCTCTTTAGTAGCACGAAAGCATGCTAGTTTCGAGCATGTGTAAATGTAAACTTGCTAGTAAGTAGCATGCTATTTGCATACATAATAATCATACATCGGGGTTTTCGGAGCGGGAACGTTTGACATTAGCCAAAGAGTAGGTATTTACTTAAAAACAGATCGTACCCTAGTAGGTTTCTACCGAATGAATAATTGATTGAAAAATAAATAAAGATTAATCATACATATAGGTACATATTTTATATTGGTCATTCATTATCAACCTCTTCAGTTAAGTCTATTCATTTATAAGAAAATGCTTCATAGATATCGAGCGTCAAGATTGACATTGTATTAGACACCTATTGTCAACCGTTACCCTTGCTTGTCTAGTAGATAAACTTATATGCAATTGTATTTTAAAAAACTGTAAATAATCAGTCAACACAAATATGCCTCCGAGAAAAAAAACTCGTTACGAGTTTATGCTTTCGTGGATAGAAAATAATCCAGAGATAGAGGTTCGAGATTCTTTATTATTTTGCACCAAGTGCAATGTGAGCTTCGCTCAAACGAAATCTAGTGTAACGCGACATGTCGCATCTAATAAACATACAGGTATGAAATATGATTTCAATAGTGAGCTCTTGAAATTTGTTGTGGGCTGTAATATACCATGGACGCAGGTAAACAATCCGATATTTAAAGATTTTATCGAAAATTGTGTTACCGGTAAATTTGGAAAAACTGCAAAAGTTCCTTCGGAATGTCAACTGCGACGGGAATATTTAAATAAAGCTTACGATGAAAAAATGAATAAAATACGGAGCGAGCTAAAAAATGAATATATATATGTGAGTGTTGACGAAACCACGGATGATTATGGTCGTCAAATAGCTAACGTAATAGTGGGAGCATTACGTGATGATCACATTGGCACTCAACACTTGATATCCAGCAAACGGTTAGACAGCACGAACAATGTATCAATATCCAATACGGTCACAAGTGCTCTTGATGAATTATGGGGTGCTAACCATAATAATCACAATAAAGTACTTTTACTTTTAACTGACGGTGTGGGCTACATGCTAAAGGCTGGAAGAAATTTAAAATGTATTTTTCCCAATCTTTTGCACGTCACATGTTTGGCTCATGGTTTAAATAGAGTGGCTGAACTAGTAAGAAAACTTTATCCAGATGTGAATGATTTAATCGCAAATGTTAAGAAGACATTTTTGAAATCTCCTAAAAGAATACAAAAGTTTAAAGAAATGCTCCCCGGAGTGCCTTTACCACCTCGACCAACAATTATTCGGTGGGGAACCTGGATAGAAGCTGCAACGTATTACAGCAAACATTACGATGAAGTGAAACGTGTTCTAAATACATTCAGTCCCACCGAAGCCCAGAGTATTAGAAAGGCAAAAAGAGCGTTTGGAAATGCAAATATAAAAAGCGACTTAAATTTCATAGCAAATCATTTGATGACTATCCCAAATGCTATTAAAAAACTACAGGATGCGAAGCTGTCCATCAGCGATAGTTTAAAAATAGTTCATGAAACCTATTGAGATGTTTCCAAATTAAACATGAGCGTAAAAGGAAAACAGATTTATGATAAACTGAAGTTGGTGTTAAAGAAGAATTCTGGCTATAGCACACTAAAAATTATAAATGAGTTGGTACAAGGCAAAGAAATAGAACTTCAATCTCAAACTTCTCGTGCATCAATTGATTCCTACAAAAAATTTAAATATGCACCTATTACAACTGTCGACGTGGAAAGATCATTTAGCTCCTTGAAATGGATATTTACAGCAAGACGCCGTAGATTAACTGTCCCAAATATATAAAAAATATTAATAGTTTATTCTGAAAATCGTGTCAACTATTCAATTTACAGCAGGTAATTAATTAAAGTTATTTTAATTGTTACCTTATAAGTTATAAGACTTTAACGGAAATTAAAATAAAACTTTGTCACAGATTGTATACAACTCACAGAGAGGTAGTTATTCATTAGGCATAATAAGATATTTTCTTAGACTAACATATCTGTTTATCTCTACTCTTTCTCAAATCATTCCCGCTCCGAAAACCCCGATGTATGATAATAATTGAGCACGCTCAAACAAGCATGCTACTAAACAGCATGAGTACCTTAAGGTTTGTTTTATGGGTGCTATAGACAATCCATACTAATATTATAAATGCGAAAGTGTGTGTGTTTGTTTGTTTGTTTGTCCGTCTTTCACGGCAAAACGGAGCGACGAATTTACGTGATTTTTTAAGTGGAGAAGTTAAAGGGATGGAGAGTGACATAGGCTACTTTTTGTCTCTTTACAACCCCCCACTTGCCTAAAATGGGGGGTGAAAGTTTGTATGGAGCTACGATATAAACGAGTTCCACGCGGACGGAGTCGCGGACAGAAGCTAGTGATATTATAGTTTTAATATATAGATACATAAACGATATAGGTAGATGATTTCCAACCGCCGTCAGTCCCCTTATCGCATTAATGTCATGGAACGGCAAACTGACATGGTATGTTCAGGTATTTTTAACAAGAAAGGAGATCCAAGTATCTGCAATCACATTGACAATGCGAGCAGGGGACTGACGGCGGTTGGAACACTCGTAGAATCACCCTTAAGTACTTACATAAGAAACATCCAAAACATCACAAATAAATATTCATGCTCATTACACAAATATTTGCCCTTACGAGTCTGGCTTTGGTTACTACCTAAATTAGTTGCCTAATAGCTACTAATATAACTATGACGATGACGGTAACGTTGGATTGAGCAATGTCTTCTGTCAAATCATGTCAAAGTGAAACTTCCAGTAAGCAATACCTTGTCTCTATTTCAACAGTTTCATAAGGCTAATTGCATTTCCAAAATCCGTACAATCAGAAGCCCCCGCGTTCAGGGCTGATTAACCTTTTCCCCGAAACCCATTAAGCAGCCAGTCTGTGTAATCTCTCATACATAAAGACAAGCCAGAGACAGCGATGGTAATCTAGAGTCCTCGGGGACCGACCCGTCTTCCCGTTTTAATGCACTCAAAATATTCTATATGGACCTATAAAATGTTGCCGATCTATGGCTCTCGTAGGGATAGCCTGTAATAGTACATTACTACAGAGGCCGGGAAGTAAGGGGTTGCCGGCCGAGTACATATAGACGGCCGAGCGTAGCGAGGTCGGATAGTTATGAGGCTGGCAACCTCTTTTTACGCCGAGTATGTATAGTGCTTTTCTCAAACATGCAATGAAATAAATAAAAAAACTCCAAGAAATCAAACTTTAATTTTCATGGCTGAACGCCATCCATCCTGTGCCACAAATAGTGGAATGGAAATTAAAAAAGACCATCTTGCTGGCCTCCAATTTTGTATAAAAGCCCTTACGGATCTCTCGTCTCGCTGCGCCCGAAACGTGACACTTCGAAGCCCATTATGAAGAACACAACGTCAATATTTCATTGCATGTTTGAGAAAATTGTAATTAAGTTTAGTTTATTTATTTTTGTACTCGTCTGTGCTCAGGGAAATGTGGCGGGGCCATCAAAAGTAACAACTGGTTATACTTACTCCATTGTATTACTAGATTACAAGTATTTTTTTCTATAGTTGGCATCGCTCTAAAGGTATACGTTTTTGATACCATCTAATATTTCGTTTTTGATACCAACCAGTTGAAAGCCATAAAAAGGTCAAGTAGTTTCAAAGTCCTGACAGAACCATAGTGTTATTATTTAGGCTTTTCAACCGGTTGGTGTCAAAAATTAAATATTCATATTTGAAAAGGCGTTCCAAAATCGAACGAACGTATGAGCGTATAACTTATGAGCAGGGAGCGTACATTTCATGCCGATGACAGGCGTATGACGTCAAGCTACATACAGGATGGAAAAAGTTTGAAAGGAGCAACGGCATAACGCTGAGGGTGTTCCAGTTGCATTCGCGCCACTACGTGCACTTCAGCTCGTTTGTAGTGCGCGTGCCGCGGCCGCTCCAGGAGACCATCGCGTGTGCTGATTTCTGGCCGAAAGGTGTCGTGTTTCGTCGGTTCCGGGGCAACCTACCAAATCCAACACCCGAGATGTCGGAACAACGGGGCCACGCCGTTTCGCCGTGAAAATAAATATTGTTCGGTTCATGACGCATTGGTGTAAACTGTAATGTTATGTAACCTGTTTTTCAATAAATAAATAAATAAATAAATAAATAAATAAATAAATAACGAACGTTTATTTATCCGTACCCAATAATGGAAAATGTGATTAATCAATGATTAATCACTGTTATTTAATCAACTAATATATTGACACTTGAGACGGACATTGAAAGAACTTTATTTGACATTGTCACATCAAAGTTTACTCTTTGTCACAAATAGGAGACATGCGGAAACAACATTTCAGTTAAATTTAATAAGATCAGGAAACTTAATGCTTTGCTAGTGGCCTAGGTCGCCATGGAGGCTATACAATTATTGTGCCAAATAAATCCATGTTTAGTTATAGATAATAAACAAATTTATTGTTCTTGCTGTCAGCAAAGTTTGCCACCAAAAGCAAGCAACATCAAATTACATTTGCAAACAATAAAACACAAAGAACATGAGGAACATAAAGAAACACAGTTTGATTTTAACATGGACTTGACCAATTTCATGATAGCATCGATAGATACGTTGTTGTGGTCTATAAGTAATTAAAAATAAAATAAAATATTAGTTACTAAATACATTTACGGTTACTAAGTCGTGTCACTTCGTTTTTTGAATCATCCTGTGTGTTTATATGAATACGTCATTATGACGAAACCGGCATGAAATGTACGCTCCCTGCTTATGAGCGACCATACAAGATATTTGCCATTGGCTTTTCGGTGAAAGAGAAAATCATAAGAAATGTAACCCTATACGGGGCCAGTATCGGCAACAATGCCTAATTTTATTGCCTATTTCCTCTAATCTCGGAGAAGATCCTAACATGAGCCCAGCAGTGGGAGGTATATTTATGATGGGAGTTCTATATATTATCGACAAACGTTTCATCGAATGCATTGTTTAACCGAATTTCTTTCTCAAAAACCGTTAACTTTTTAGCTAGAAGTATAGCTAGGGTTTTGATCCCAAGAGGTTTGGTTTGTTTGATAACAATCCTGACAAGTATAGTTTCTGAAAAAAAAAATTTTTTCATAGAAATAAAAATTTGGCGTAATATTCATTCGATGAAACAAACGTTACAATTAATAACATGCACTTGATGATAACTACATTCTAAAGAGTTCACATTACTGACTGAACGCATCGAGTACGAAAACTAATTTCCAATTACAATGGCAGAAAGAAACACAGAAACATTTATTGACGATAGGAAACAAAACAACGCATAATTTAAAAAAAAAAACCTTTCTTGCCATTAAAACGAAACCGTTTTACCAGTTTTACAGAAGCGTCTATTGGCTGTTCCAGTTGTTTTGCTTAAATCGCTGCCATGCCGGAAAAAAAGGCGAAAACTGCTACACCAGCTTGATTGTGCGGGATGGGAATTGGGCCGATAGCCTAGTTCTGTACCCTATGGAAAAAGGGCATATGTACCTTTATAACGCTGCAGATTTATGTCATTGCGCCCCGCTGCGGTAGGGATTCGGACAATGCACTTTAATAAGTACTTTTTGATTGAATTTTAGCATGAATATCGGTATCGGGATGCCAGTTAATTAGATCGATTAAAGTTATAGGAAAATATTTTTCTCAAACATGCAATGCAATATTGAAGTTATGTTCTTCGCAGTATCACGTTTTAGGCGCGGCGATACGAGAGATCCATAATGAAATTTTAAACAAAATTGGTAGCCTAGCCTGCAAGGCGATCTTCTTTTGTTTCACTATGAAATCTTTAGACGACGTCACACAGCGTTCAGCCGTTAGAAAAGAGTTTGGAGTTATTTTTAATTTAATTGCATGTTTGAGAAAAGAACTTAGCGTAAAAGTATCCCTAATATTTACTTGGCTGGCAATCCCTAATATTTTCACGGCCTCTGCAGTAATGTACTTCAATTAGTATTGAAATCCACATTACATGTACATTACTGCGGCTGCGCCCACCTAGATATTGGTAGTCTAATCTATTATTGGGCTGCTACTAGCAGCTTTCAAGTTATTATCTGATAACCTTTCGTCTGTGATGGGTTAAAATAATAGTGGGTTCAAGCTGCGATCGCGCCGCATTAGGGAAAATAAATTACGTCTTAAAAAAATGCAAAAAGGTGACTAAAAATATGGGTAGGATCCTTATCAAACACAGATGAAAGGCTAAGAATGTCAATGTGCAACTCCAAGCGGTAAATAACAACAGCGTCACATATGCCTCAGAGGATGCAAATTGAAATTATAGTAATCGACAGCTCTTAGTCATTGATTTTAATGTCTACTTCATTGTTCTATAGGCAATTTCGGATCTGTGTTTCAGTTTTTGTTTTGTATCAATATAATTAGGAGTTGCATGTGCCGTATCATTTGCAAGTGCAGTTCAAACACACAATAGAGACAGCAAGATGTATATCCACAATGTGTTCGCAATCGCCTCCCATAAATGTTTTACATACACAACAAATTGCCAGCCCTATTGGCATGCAGGTAAAAATCAACAAATTCGACTATCGAAAACTTCCCGGCGTTACACCGTTTTAACATGCAAAATCCGAACTATTACAACAATTCGAAAATCGAATCAGGACATGAAACTCATTTTCATTCCGGCAGCCAAATGAAATTTAATTCAGTCCAGTTATAGCGATGGTGGAATCGAGTTGATAATCGATTCAGGTATGTTTGATTACGCTTGTTTGCTCGTTTGTGCCCGCTGATTGCGAAACGTCAAATTGAATAATCGAATAATCGCGTCGCAATTATTGCTGGCAACATTTTCAGTGTTTGCCCCCGTTGTTAGCGGTGACGGCTTCGGCAAATAGAGAGATTGCGATGGTTTGTTGATGCGATTTCGATTCTGGAACGGACCGAACATTCGAGAAATTCTCAGGATCCGGGGCAATACTGGACTTCGTTTGAGAGTCAAACGGGTTTCCATTGTGAATTTTAACAGTAATTATTTAATGAATGTGTGCACATTGTTACTGCTGCAAGGTTTATTGATATAAAATGTGAATTTGCTTACGGCTATCGTTCAATTAATGAAATGTTCGCAATAATATTCGTAGGTACTCTTTTCTCCCTACAAACACCATTATCATTTTTAATTAACCTGTATAAACTCTGAACCCTACTAAAGGCACTTTTATACAGGTAGTTAAAATCTCATTTCCATATATTTCCGTATAAGCTATACTATATTGGTGTACGGGTAAGTTCGCGCCATTAAGCAACCAGTTAGCCTGGGATCGACATCAACATCATCCATCCATCACAGGGAGGAAATTATGCCCCCGATTAATCGGATCCTTTATTTCAACCCTTTCATTTGCTATCGGTTACAGAGACTTTCATCTTCAGTTGAATAATGGGCAGAGGTTTGTGACGTTTTCGCTCGGTTGTTTAAGCGGCTCAGTTTTCCAATTTCCTAATCTTATACACCATTTACTTCAGATTAGACAATTGGGCCAAGGAAATAATGAGAGTAGGCAAACAAGGTGTAAGCAGTTCGTAAACAAATCTCTATTTCTATGTTGACTAGCTTCTATCCACGACTTCCTCCGCGTGAACTCCCGTATCAACTTTCATCTCCAACAAAAAGTGTACTATGTTTTGGTCTAGGTTATAAATTATATTAGTACAAAATTTCATCTAGATCCCTCTAACCGTTTATGCGTGATTGATTAACAAACATCCACACAAGCCATTCATCTTGACATTCATAATATAAGTATGATAATCTTGCATATCGCATATATCCGGACACTGTGACGCTGTCACAGACTAAACCAAAGCTGGCGACTGAAGTTGATTTTAGAAGACGAATGAATTCGTATAAGTATACATATGACTCAAATACCTATATTAAACCACTCGGCCTTCATGCAAATGTATAAGAGCCTCATATTATGCCTTACATTACCTAAACAAATTGAAACTAAACTTTGCCTCAGTCCTAAGGAACTAAATTGTAAGAACATGAACGCACGAATGCAGACAACTAAAGCGGCGGATTTAGCATTATATTTTCCACAGAAATTCCTTTTGTAAATGAGGAGAACTCTACGAAAGCAAGTTAAATAGGGGTTGACAGTTCCATGCCTCCGTCTTAAAATACATTTCTACAATAATGAGACGTTCCGTCACCTACTTTGGCAGAGTTTGCCAAAGTAGGTGTAGGTGTAGTAGGGTTTCTTCGCGTAAGACTAGTTATTTTCCGGTACAGAATTTTAATTCCACAATGCAATTAAAAATTCCCCGTGCGTACGCACTAATTACCGGATTTGCGTAAAACTTTAAGCAAAAACCGAACTTTCGCGAGTGAACTTCAGCATAAAATTGGATAACTTGATTTTACACCAGCCGATGCAAAACTGAACCTTAAAGCTTTATGCGTAAGGGTTATTGACTATGCAAATTTAGCATGGTAGAGCGGGACCCTTGTTTTGACAACTCATTATCGGTATGGGTCTAAATGGACTGGGCTGTGATTCACAGCTCACACCCCAGTCCACTTAGACACTGCTACAAGCAGACCAGAACTCGCCTGACCTCCGATTGAGCATAGTTGTTAGAAATCTTGGGATCAAGTAATACCAGAAACCCATGCGTAGTCGAGGAAAATTGTTTTGTGAATACCACGCGGCCACGAGCAAATTCGGCGAAAGTACTGTTTGTTTGCCGAAGATATTATGGCGTTTGTATGGCTGATTGCGAACGGATCAAGATTGGGTTTTTGGAATGGAAAACGGGTTCGTGGAAAGTATAAGGCGATTTATTCAAGGAAGTCTTCGTGTTTGTCGTAGATTAGGTATTCACAATGGGTGGCATTGTGCAAAATCTTAATTGCAAAATATAATTTAGGACTACTGGCAGTGCCGCGATGGGAGAAGCCCAATCTAAATTAAGCAGCGGAGGCGTTTTGGCTTACTATGATGGCATTTATGTCAGTTTTCGCGCAAGGGTCCAATATATGAAAGTTGGTAACCTCGAAAGTGTTCCTCCTCAATTCGCAACGCGTTTTCAAGGAAAATTCACCGGGCACATAAAAGCAATACCTTTCAGAGTTCCTGTGAAGTCATGCAAAGCTCGTATTTACCTGTAACAGAGAAAATACCAACATTAATATATTGAAGGATATTTCATTTAATATATTACAGGGTAGAAAATACTTCCTATTTCCTCTCTCCTACATTCTTGCCTGAATTCCAATCGCTATCAATGTGAATTAGTGACATTATTTGATAACTTCTGTTTGACGTATAAAATAACAATATCGCGAAGAAACCGCGGTAAAACTATTCAAACGATTAATTGGCCGCAATTCCATATATCGTACTCGTAATTGATAGAAGGGAAATCTCTAAGATATAAAATCACAATTGTTTTATGGCTCCATAATACGGGGGCATTTCGGCCTCAAAAAAATTACAGTTAATATGTCATGTAACATGTAACGCGCGGTCGTAAAGTTACGCGACTATGCAAGTATGTGAGAAAGCACTTTATTGTACACAATAACAGGTTAAAGAATATACATGTCACACAATACATCCAAGTACTAGCCTTTGAGCAATTGAGAGTCGCAAGTCGACATTTTCGGTTTTTGGTTAGTGTGGAAAGTTTTATGAAAGACAGATCTAGAGTGAATATTCACCAGATATGTGCGACTATGTGTTTACATATATTTGATACCTAGCATGCTTGACGGCATTAACTTTTTATGCCTAGAAATCAATTGTGAATGATGTTGACAGCCGGTTTAGCCTAGTTGGTAGTGACACCTACAAAGCTGGAGATCCTGGGTTCGAATCCCGGCAAGGGCATTTATTCGTATGATGAGCAAATTTTCCTGAGTCATGGATATTTTCTATGTATTTATTCATCTATATAAGTATGTTTATCGTCGTCTAGTGCCCATCCATAGTACAAGCTTTGCTTAGTTTCGGACTAGGTCCATTTGTTGTAAGATTGCTCGCAAATATTTATTTATGTCTAACCAACTGTCCGGTCATTGTGGCACTCTTTGGGGGAGGCCTATGTCCAGCAGTGGACGTCTTTCCGCTGATATGGTGATGATGATGATGAACCAACTTTATATTTTTATTTTTATTTTTTTCGCATTCTACTCTCGATTCTGAACAAACTGTTTTCAGGTTTTGCGTTATTTTATTAACACGTTGTATATATTTCATCTTGTAGAGCGCTTTATATATTTCCATGCAATTCCAGTAGGATGGAACCGTATTGTCATTTGCGGTACGTTCAATCCGCATTTCAGAGCAACGGGGAATGGAAAAGGGGAGATGATCTTGTATTACATCAAAGAGATTATGTTTTATTTACCAGAAAGTAAGTAATTTTTTTTGAAACCGTATATCTTTCACGATTGTTATAAAACTTATAAAACACACCTAACCTAACCACCAGGGCTCTGTGCGATGTTTTTTTTTTAATCATGAAAAGTTTATGGTTTCTTCTTTTGGGAAATGAAAATGTATTGTACACAATAACAGGTTTAGGCTTATACATATCACAGAAAATCAAAGTATAACAGCGAACTTATCACAATACCTAAGGGAATATCATGCAAAATAGCAACCCGAGTACAACAGACGTTACGTTTCCATTCGTTTCTAAGGCGACTTTCCGATTAGTCGGTGCGGAGCCGGTAAGGTATCAGGAAGCTGTCAGTTGTCAGTGAAAACTGGCAGTCAACTCAGTACTATTTATTTACTGCCCGCCTACAATTATATTTTAGTCCTGACTAGCGCGGGATACGCGGACGCGGGGCGGTACGGTCCAGTACTGCAAACGCGCGTTGCGCCTGCTTCCGCATGATAATAAGTACTTTCTGACGTGGCGGGGGGCGGTTAGCCGAAATGAAAATTCGGACAAACGAAAAATGAAATGAAAAGGAAAAATGAAAATATCTTTATTGAGACAAAAAAGCAGTAACATAAATATAGTTGTACAGCGGGCCCCAAACTAGGCTGGGCTGTGTCTTGGGCGCCCTAACGATACGATACAGTTGGGCCCAAATTTTAATGAAAAACTGACAGTATTCCGGCCAAGTGAGGAAATTTTTGCGACATCATTAAGCTCATGTCAAAGAACAAAATACCACATAGGTACCGATCCCGGCCCGTCGCGTCAGGAAGTCGTTGAACTGCCCCGCTATTCTGTGACTTGTGTTAACCTCACCTCACCGTTCACCCACAAATATAACTTGACGCCGCGATTCGTATTAACTAAACGTAGGTAGAGGTCTAGTTTCGTTAGGCGTGACGACTGAGGTGAGGCGCATTAGCGCGTTCCGAATAACCCCTGAATACGGTGTCCCCTTATTTCACAATGCATGGTTTCGCCGAATTTTCGTTTCATCGAATTTTTGTTACTCAGAAACCATTTACTTTTTAGGTACAGCTACAAGTTGACTCTGTAGAACCCGTTTGCTTAGGTTTGTTTCATAACATTCCCGAAAGTTTACTGTTCTGAAAAAATGGTTTTCGATGAATAGAAAAGTCTGCGAAACATACATTCGATGGAACAATTATTGGTAAAACAACGTGAATACACTCCCATGAAACGTGTTGCAAGCTGTTAATAATAATTTAACATGATTAATGCATCTCCCTCATTTTCTTCCCACCCCTGTCACTCCCGTCTCCGGATAATGGATGTAAAGCGCTCGAGTCGCGGCGGTGCAGATGGACGACCTTATTGCACTGTCATGGCGGCATGCTTGACCTGGCTCATACATACATACATACATAAAAACAAACCATCCATGTTTACAATGCAGGCGAACTATTGTCTCTAACCTTAGGGTACACATCATCATCATCATAAGTTTCAGCCCGTAATCGCCCACTGATGAGCATATGCCTCTCTTCGAGTACGCCAGCCGTCCTATAGATTAGATTAGATTCGATTAGATTATTTATTTCATGAAAAAAAATTACATTACAGATTTGCATACATGTCAAAAAAATAAGAACTATTATCACGATCGTCAAAAACAGACAAATATTAAGACAATGTCAACAAATGTAAGAACACAATAACAAGGAAATAGAAGAAACAAACCAAAAGCAAAAGAACACAAATATATCAACCTCTAGGTATCGTCATTTTTTACAATATTTAAAATTCGTGACACAATACATTTAAAGTCAAATCATAATCACTATCCTGAGCTAATTTTATCCAGAAGTGACCCGCAATCTTCCTAATATCGTCCACCCATCAAGCTGGTGGACGGCTGACGCTCCTTTTACCTAGAAGTGGCCACCAATCTATCACCTTTTTGGTCCACGTATCATTCTGCCTGGCAAGGTGTCCTGCCCAACTTCACCTGAGTTTGGTAATGGTATCTTCAACGTCGCGCACGTTAGTGCAACGTCGGCTCTCAACAGTCCTCACTCGGTCTTGTAGTTTAATACTGAGCATGGCGTGCTCCATGGCTCTCTGTGCTACTCGTATTTTATATTGATTTAAACTTTCACGATTCTCACACATTATTTATACTAAACGGGACTTAATCGCGTATAATTAACTTATTTCATTTACCTCACTGAGGTCACCCGACGTTTTGGATGTGTTGCGTTATCCATGGTCACGGGACAACTGGCTTGAGCGGGTATCAACATCTTCTTGCTGCGCGGGTTTTCCGAACTACCCGCATTTGGTCTTTATTAACCACTTGAACACTAGGGTTGTCACCCGGCCGACACACAACACTAATAATATCCGGTGATATAACGGACGATGTTTTTTGACGCTGGCATTTACTTATGATAGGATTTCACGAAGATGAAATCTTAAAACCGTCGTCCCGGTTGAAATTACGATGTTTTCTGATTTCAACGGCTTCACGTATTTTTCTACTGTAGAAATGACGTTCCGTAGACAGGACTTTCGGTTTATGGAGCTCAATCCAGTGGTTTGGTCCTGACTCCAACAAATGCTCGGCTACTCGTATTTTGTCAGGGTATACATAGTATCTAAATATGCTGGGTGGTTAAAGCACAGATGAAAACAATCAGCAAGTACAGTCACCATCATATAGTTAGTAGCAGCCAGAGTAGCCATATATTTCGTAACACACCCTTATTCTTACAGTAATAAAGACGTGTACCGAAATATTTGGCTACCTTGGATGCTACTAACTATATGACGCTGACTGTGCATGCATTACCTAAGCAAGGGTAAGGGACTCAAGCCAACTCCCTAGTAAAATGACGACCGGTTAGCCTAGTGGGGAACTCTGCTTAAGAAGCCGAAAGCATGAGTTCGAATCCCGGTAACGGCAAATATTTGTGTGATGTGGATGACTCATGATCTTATTACATTCACCCAAGCGCGTATCGCCTCATGAATGGAGCGAGCATATATTGCTATCAATATTGATGCATGTTGATAGTTCTCGTAATTGTTATCTCAGACACGTGTATATGTGAGTTATTAGAGTATGAGAAACAGGTCAAAGCTTTAATGTTGGTAAATATAACGTTACAGTTCATTGTCGCGTGGCCATTAATGTACCTAGTTAATCAACTGTTCCTTGTTATTAAGTCCCATTAGCCAGAGAACATGACGGTTTCTTAGGAACATGGTTAGAAATTGGATTTCCTACACACTGATGATAAGAAGGTTAAAGACGAAAACTAACCTCAATTTAGGTTGATTAAGGGCCTGTTTCACAATCTCCAGTTAAAACATATCCGTCAGATAAATGTTGGCTGTCACTTTTCTTTTATATGACGGGAGAAAAGGATAGCAATAATTTTAACTGGCAGATAACTTTATCCGGCGATTGTGAAACAGGCCCTAAAAACCATAAAATCACAGTTTTAAAAAGTGACCCAGGAAATGTAACGACTAAAAAATCAAGTAGAGACAGGAAAAAAGTGGAATGAGCCAAATAAAAAAATAAGTTGATAAATTATTTCGATTATTAGTACGGTAATACTCGAGGCAAAAAACGGTTTTGAAAAACATTAATTTATAATAGCGTTTTTTTTGTTGATTTCATTTGAAAATGTTATTCTAAGATGATTTAGTCAAGAATCCGACAAACTTTCCACCCGGAAGTAATTATGTAGATTTAAATGAAGCATGCATTATCTTTTTTTGTACGATTTATCTTGAATATTATAGAACAAATGTAAATGAACCAAAATAAAGACAAAAACATTTATTAATATTTTTACTGACTTTTCAGAAGCCAGTTAACTTATAATTTTTTCAATGTCTGAAATTTTGTCGGATTTTGTCGCTGGGTAACTATTTAATTGATAATAATATATCCGTTACACATAAAAAATAAGCTATTGATTGATATTAAAATGACAATTTTGGTAATAATTTATTTATTACCAAAATTGTCAATTTTTTCCATACAAGTTGTCAGTTCATTGCCTGGACTATCAAGCAATATTTCTATGGGTATTATTATACACCTACTAGTTGCCCGCGCGACTTCGCCCACGCATTGCCAAGTACGCAGGCAAACACCACAGGGTAAAAAATAGCATATGACCGTCCAGAAAACCCATTCTAATTACACGCAGGTGAAAGTTTGAAATCAGATAAGCGGATCCGGGCATCACCTATTACGTATCAACAAACTTACAAAGCTATGGTAAGACACTTCCTCTTTATAATATTAGTATAGAAGTATAGCTAACAAACGAAACGTATGATTGTTTGTCACCGTCTGTAGATAAAGAATTGAGGACTGAGGTGAGAGGCCAGTGCAATAAAGATAATTTGATTAAATCAATAAACTGGGAGGACATTTTCGCTGTAAGTTAATTTTTGAGATTTAATATCATCATCATTGTCATATCAGTCATATCAGCCGAGAGACGTCAACTGCTGGACATCGGCCTCCCCCAAAGAGTGCCAAAGTGACCAGTCTTGCGGCACCCGCATCCAACGGACTCCAGCGACCTTTACCAGGTCATTAGTCCACCTTGTCTGACGCAGAAGCAGAGATTTAATATAAATAGTTATATGCAATTCCATGGTTCCAAGAAGCTTCTAAGAATATCTTAGCAATCTCAAGCTACCATATTCAATAACTCTCTATCAAACCATTGTTCAGTTACGAAAGCAACAGTAAGCTGAAACCGCTATTATAAACACATTGTAAACAAAAAGATCTTTGTCATTAAAGTGCAGCAATAACTCACTATCCATTAATATCACAATAATGACAGGACCTTAAGTCAAATCATTAAGGGCGACATTTGAATGGTTAGTTACATGTGTGTATGTGTCAACGTATCGCCTTTCAATTGTTTACTCACAAACAGTTGCCTAACGCTTGCTATACCATTCACGACCCGCCTTGGCACACCATACTACGCATCTCTACCCAGCATAAATTGATCTTGGCATGGCAAATAAGCGTCAGGTCTGCCTGGTGGTCAGCAGATACCGTAGCCTGTGAACGCTCCAGAGTCACAAGCGTACTGCTGACCATATTGATATGAGGATCAATTGTGTTGTGGGCGCAAATGCTCACTCTAAGCCCGGTGCATCCTTGGAAGCTCTGGCGTCACCTCCTACCAGGAACACAACACCCCATAGTAGGTATTTACTAGCTTTCGCCCGCGACTTCGTCTGCGTGCACCCGGGATAAAAACTATCCTATATTTTAATCAACGCTATAAACTATCTTCGTGCAAAATTTCATCTAAATCGGTTGAGTATATTTAAGCGTGATTGCGTAACAATAACAAACATCTGAACATTTTTTTATTTAATTTTTTTTATTTATGATTAGTGTCGCAGCTGCGGACTTTTCTAAGGTGGAGGAAGGTGCAAATATGAGCAAAATGACATCCCGCCATGCCCTAGCTCTCGATTAAATAAGTGCATTCAGAGATCAGCTCACACTGGTTTGGTTGAGTAGGTTCGGTAATCTTTGCGAATACCACCCTAGTTATGGAAGCATAATCGATGTCTATTCGCGCCTAATGTGGCATAGTGGATATGAAATGTGACACATGGTGTTATTTTATTGGTGCGATATGTGACACCGCGGCCATATTGTTAAACAGAAATTTGTATTATCTTGTAAATATTTTTTGTATGTGCAGTGCATAACTACTTTGCGTGAATAAATACAGTCAAGCAAATACTAAAAATCCCTGACACGTGTTTCGCCTCTGTAAGATAAATCACCAGGATATGCTATTGAGGGCAAAGCCAAATGTGAAATGGCGTTTTAGGCCTACTTACTGTAGATAAGGGTGAGTAATTGAGTATCCACAGAGCTATGTGAGGTAGCAGAGCCGTGTGCGAGGTACTTATCTCAAAGCTCATAATTCACCAATGTACCTCAATGGTCACCTGCTGGTTGATTTCAAAGTATTCCATCATCACCAACTTCATCTTAAAAATTAAACCTCGTCACCAAATAGGTGAAACCAGTTCTGATGCAAATCATGCTCGCCTCACCTCACCACTCACCCGCACTAATTACACTAAAATTCATAATAGCCACGCGTAATCATAGGTCAGATTATACTGGTTTCTCTGACACGTCTGATGAGTTGGTGGCAGGCGTTGTGAATAGGTACACAGAAATGCGACGCAGTGGCGCCGACACCCTATTTGTTTGCAATATGTACATTAGAAGATGTCATAGAGGGAAATTAAAAATGGCAGCGACAATATTAAAAGCTAGTAGGAATTTAATTGACGTTGGAGTATTTACAGCCGATGTTATCATATTATAAAGAGGTACAGTTTGTAAGTGTGTTGCTTGGTATGTTTGTATGTGTGGCGATCACGACTTTCTGCGATATACAATCTTGCTCACACTTATGTACCTATAGGTCGAGCGCTTAACTGAGACTGCGCCAGCGACGAGACAGAGAGGGGCGGGGGAGACAATAAAGGGGACGGGAGGGTAGCGGAGGGCAG
Organism: Epinotia ramella; assembly: GCA_947578815.1. NCBI lineage: Eukaryota > Metazoa > Arthropoda > Insecta > Lepidoptera > Tortricidae > Epinotia > Epinotia ramella. The sequence goes on along the minus strand of OX388206.1, from coordinate 4,375,139 downwards.
GCGCCTGAAGAGGTCGACTTTTTTCAACGTTAGGGAAATGCGTTGACACATCCCGCCCGGTCCGGAGACCGTCGGGTATGACGGAACTATCTGCGGCAAACGCCTTGGACAATGGTTTAAAGGCTTGGCCAAACCTTGGGGTGGTGGTTGCTGCTGCAGCGCTGTGCCATTCGTCGGAGTGAGAGGCCACGCCCCGATATCTCACTTCCTCGTATGGCACCGCCGCTCGAAATCGAGGTGGAGCCGTTTAAAACCAATGACCTTCGATCTGTAAATGTCCGTTTTTTCGTGTTTATTATGGTTTATCGTATTAACAACAACTAGGTTTACAGTAATATCATCCCATGTTTACTTCAAAACTCACAGTTTTCTGGATATATGGCACCAAATTTTGGCAATTTTAGGCCAAAAAACCAGTTTAGTGGACGTAACTTTTGTGAAAATGACATAAAAATTATAAACTCTCGTGGGTTGTTAGAGACGTCAATAAGGAACAGTTACATGTAGATTTTATATATAAAAGTGCATAAACAACACACTAATATCGAAAACAGAGCTTTTTTGGACCATGTTTGAATAAATTATAAATAAAAAAATATACTTTTTTGTCAAAAAAAATTCTCATGCAATTGTAGATAAAGAATTGAGGAACCAATAAGCGTTTGTGCCATAACTATATCTATAGTTATAACGGAGGAATATCAACTCAAAACTCGTCAAAACTAGTCAAAAAGCGCGTGGAACCCCTTAACTCCTACCAGTGCCTAATCCACCCGTAACTATGGGTTTGAATAGTACTTTCTGAATATCAAGAACGGCATAAGCATGATTATAGTGAGAGCACATGACGCATAGGCTATCTGAGACCTTGTCCGGCCTAACTCAATCTCCATTGTTCACTGACCCGCTCGAGTTTCACCGCAAAATATTCACTATACTTTAAAACCCTCCACTACCCCACCAGTACACGCCTGACCTTACATTACTTACAGTTGTTCTGATTTGCAGATCAACATATATTAGAGACGACTCGTAAGGAGAGAGGTTGTGAATGGAGCGGCAGATTCGAGACGAGGCTGGGTCGGGTTACGAACGGGATCGGGTTTTGCGTGACTTCGGAGGTAGGAGAGCGGAAAAATGGTATTGCAATGACTTTGGGATGAATTTGTGGTTGTTGGGAAAACATGTACATAGATACTGTAGGTATCCAAGAAAGTGGTCTACCACTTCTGAACCGTAGACCAATTTCTTAGCTTACTGCACATGCCTGTGAAAATGGATATGGACATACTATTAATATTTAACTTGTGGGTTCGTTGAGGGTTCAATTAAAGGTCGTGACTTTGTCTATTTTAAGGGAGTGCACCAACTTAGAAACTTATCAAACTTTCCATACAATCATATTTTAACGAACACCGCTTGCAATAACAGACGGTTTAGTGCAACGTGGGTGCAGTGCAGCCCACCCTAAAATAAACGTCGCTGTCAATCATTGAACATGTCAAATTATCAACGTTTATCTTTCAACAATGTTTTTGATAAAAATAATTTACAATTTTTTTCCCGACAGGGCACTTTAATAAATATTTAATAAGAAACATTTAAGATAGTGCACTATGTGAGTTATGTGACATCATAATGTACCTAAATCTCTCATATTGGCATCAATCAACAAAATCCCAAATTCAATACACTAAACGCATAAATTACACCTCATATGAAGCTCGCAATCAAGAGAATGTACGGAATCAATAATTGATGAGCGGGCAACTCTTTCAGATAAGTTGGCGGTTATTCGGTAAACGTCGTTAGGAGTCGTGCGTGAGACGCGTACAGACGAGAATAGGGCCCCGATATTCGAAACATTCGCGCACAAGGACGTAAAAGTTAATATTTCTGTATTAACGTAGGGCGTTTTGAGCGGGGCTGGGAAAAGGCTTCTCTTTATTTTTGTTACAACAAGCTTTTATTGAGCCAGCGATGTTGCAGTTATTTAAACTGTGGGTAAAGTGTGACTTTAGTGCGCTTATTCCGAATCTATTAAGCCCAAAACATTAATTTTTCATTATTTTTTATTTGCCATTTTTCCGCCACTCTATCGGTCTTGTGCTACAAAACGTATCAAGGTCGTCCCGCCATCTCCTTTTCTGGCTGCCTTTCCTCGGAAGCCATCTTGTGGGGTCCATTTGGTAGCTATTTCCATTATTACCTTAGAAATCGTAATAAAATTGCAACGCTCGTTCTTTTCTTTGAGTGTTCGATACGAAAGATACAACAATAAAAAAATCTCTAGACGTAAATATTACCCACCTAAAGAACTAACGATGAAAAAAAACTTTGGTCGTCAATATTACTCACTTGAAACTAAAAACTACTCACATATGTTAAGCCGATTATTTTTGAAGTTATAATCAATACCTAAAGGTTTTCGTAATCCCCAAAAGGCTCGGATACCCACATTACGACTATTTTCCGATAAATATCCACTAAATTCCTCAACAAACGGCCGTTTAAATAAAGACCCGATAAAAGTATCGCTTTGTCGATAATGTGTTAAATTTATCGCGCACTAAAGATAAAATTAACCGCTTTGTAACGGGATAGGCTGGTGGCAAGTTTCTCTAATTAGTTGGTTAGCTTGGCCTGTAAATCGGACTATAAAAAAGTTTTGTTCGTTTCGACGACCGGTTAGCCTAGTGGGTAGTGACGCTGCCTACGAAGCTGAAGGTCCTGGGTTCGAATCCCGGTAAGGGCAAATATTTGTGTGATGAGCATGAATATTTGTTTCTGAGTCATGGAAGTTTTCTATGTATTTAAGTATTTATATCTATTATATATATCGTCGCCTAGTACCCATAACACAAGCCTTATTGAGCTTACTATGGGACTAGGTCGATTTGTGTAAGATTGTCCCCTAATATTTATTTATTTATTTATTTATTTATTTGTTCCCATTGTAGGAATTTGATTAAGACGCTGTCAACACCAAAATGCCCTTGAGGATTTTGGATAGCGCGCACACTGTCTATTTGTATCGGAGTAAACGAGAGCGAGTGTTACTGGGCGGCCCGGTTTTTGAAGATAATATTACATAAATATTTAAATTAAAAAAAGGGTGGATTAATTGTGAAATATGACTCGTTAGCGCTGTAGGTATGAATATGTTGACTTCATGTTTTTAATTGCAGACCCATACATCAAAAAAATAAAGACATAGAACCGTTTAATGTGATTTTAAGACCAATCTTTGCAATTATTTTCTATCAAGCCGATTTCGTTCAATTATGCATCGAGCCCGTCCACGGTCTTTGAAATATGGTGAATATTAACATATATTTTATTTGATGTGCTAGAACAAATAGTTTTTCTTAAAAAACTGCTTAAATAACATCAATTTCACCAAATTAGGTCTTGTCAGCCTCTTAACGGTTGGCGTTTTAAATCGATCCATCTTTTTACATTTGTTACATTGAGAAATCTCCTAATCACACGGAGGCCGCATAGGGCGAGTTGCACCACCTTATGATTACAGACCGATCATCGTTAAATATGGCGCCGGCAGCTGTCAGTCCATAGAAACCTGTCAAACTTTCCATACATTCAGATTTAAAGGAACACCGCTCACGATTACAGACGGTTTAGTGCAACCCTTATTGACTAACGGCCATTCCCAATAATCAATCCACGAATAGCTTTCCTTACCAGCAGCTACATTTTGACAGATTACCCATAGAAAATGTGTCAAAATGTAGCTGCTGGTAAGGAAAACTATCCGTGGCTTGATTATTGGGAATGGCCGTTAAGGATTTGCTGTGTTAACTGTTAGAAACAAATGCAGCAGGTCGATCACGTAACGCATTGTACGCGCGTCAGGTAGATCTATAAATGACAATTATTATATGTAATAATGACAGTTGAATTGTCCTTCCGCGCGTTTGAAACATTACGAGATTACCCCTCTGGTCTCTCAATCTCAACAGAGCTCATCCCAGGGAGGTCTATCAACCATACGTCACCAGGAACACAACACCACATAGTTACAGAGCAAGTCGTGGTGTTATTATGCCTGCGCTGCGGTCGAGCGGTGAACGTACCTCCCCAGTTGAACTGCTCTAAATATGGTCGGTCGGTGAAGGTACCTCCCCAGTTGAACTGCTCTAAAATATAGTCGGTCAATGAAGGTACCTCCCCAGTTGAACTGCTCTAAATATGGTCGGTTGGTGAAGGTACCTCCCCAGTTGAACTGCTCTAAATATGGTCGGTCGGTGAAGGTACCTCGCGGATGGCTCGCGGTATTTGAGGTCCCGAAGTGTTCCACAACACTTCGGGACCGACCGACCATATTTAGAGCAGTTCAACTGGGGAGGTACCTTCACCAACCGACCATATTGATTGATTGAAACAGCGGTTGCCAGAAGACGCTGTTTTTATACTGAGATGGTTTTTCAATCGAATACCTGTGACATTTTTTTGTCACCCTCTCTCCAATATTCGCCCCAGTCCAAGTTGGGTCAGTTTGGGTTGCAGAGGGCGGTTCCACAACGCTTAGGGTGCTCAAATAACGCGAGCCATCCGATTGTCTCTCGGACATGAAATTACGCATCATTGCTTTAACTATTCGGCTGCACTCTGCCTCTCTAGAAAGCTCCAGATTTGATTTACTGTCTGACTCGCACGGTTACCGTTGTAATGAACCTAGTACAAAGAAACCGTTTACGTCGCCCATAAAATAAACGTTACCGAGCTAGACTTCATTTATTTATTATTTATAACAAGCGCCACTTCACCTAGTTACGTCGATATGAATAATAATATAATAGGTATGATTAATATGCCCGGTAGCTGCGCGTGGGCAGATTTATTCATTCCATAGATTATTCTTCCGTCGGGACACGCCGACTGAGATGAATAAACGATTTATGCTTGCACTGAACCGTAATCAAATTGGACCAGAATTGTATCGTTAGGAAACCGGTCTAATCCCAATAAGGTTTAGTTTTCTCTTCGGGTTGGAAAGTGAAAAACTAGTGCCTACGCCCAAAATTGGGATAAGGTACCAGCGGTACCTCTTTTAGGACACAACCGGGAAAAACGCTAGTAGAATGATGATTGTGTCTTTTGTTAAATTTTTCATTGAACAAAAAATTACAAAGTAATATAATTACAATCTTTATTTCATACGTAATTCCATATCCACTGGCTACGTTGATGCATTTGGAAATACAACATTATATTGATTTAAACTTACACGTTTCACAGACATTATTTTTACTAAACGGGACTTAATCGCGTATGATTAACTTATTTATTTACCTCACTGAGGTCTCCCGACGTTTCGGATGTGTCGCCACATCCATGTTCACGGGATAACTGTCGCGTTAACATGGATGTAGCGACACATGGTGGGATTAACTCCCGTTTAGTAAAAATATCTCAACACTTTTCTAGAACAGTTGAGTAACTAACAAAACTTACCATGAGCGACACATTTCATCATAAACTCAACCGTAATGGCAATAACGCTCGTTTATTTAGACTATACCATTTCCCCTGGTTTTGTGAACCTACTTACTCTAACGCACTCAATAGGTACACTTAATCAGGCAAGCCCATAAAAGCATAAGTACCCATTGTTCTTTACAGAGCAATCATCGCAAACGGCTGCACTGGCTTCCATAGACATAACACCGTATGTCACTATAAGAATCGTGTGCGGTTAGGATTTTATCACTATAAACGCTGCATCTGGCGGTTTGCATTAAAATTGAGCTGAAATGGCCTTTTCATGCCAAAGTTCTGGGTGAAAAACGACGATTAAGGAGTTTATTAAATAGGTAAAATTATTTGATACAAATGAAACCAATCAGATTTCAAATTTCCAATTCGTCTTCTATTTTCTATGAAGCTGCTATGTAATAAAATACCTTAATCGTTTCATCAAATCCTAACAGATAACGTCATTCAAACAAGAAAATAAAATCAATCTTGACAACGAACAAAACTGTTCAAAGCCAGTCGAGAATCTGTATGGTAATCTGATGTATGAAGAGTACCGTGATGGAAACATTGCTAGGTATTGGTATTGCCGAGAGCTCGGTATCTGGCTCGCAGGGTTTCTCCACGAGAAATAAAAAGGTTTGCAAACAATAACGTCATACACAGCTAAAGCGCACACGGCCATATCTCTGTATCACGTTTATAAAGCTGAATAAGTGTCCAGCAGAACAGCAGCCTCGTAAAACTAGAAATGAAAAGGAACGACGCGGCAATAAGTTGCCATAACGACTTGGCATGTCCACGCTAAACGGTACGGAACTCGGTGTTCCGGGTGCATTGAGATATACACGGGGGTCAATTTGAGACAAACGTGTTACATCCCAATACAGTACACTACATTTTTATATTACCACTAAACTAAATTCACGATAATGCTTGGATCAACATCACACTCCTTATGTGCGCTATTTTAAAGATTAAGATCAAAAAGACGCAGCGTGGGTAGACCACCGACAAGGTGGACTGATGACCTGCGGCGCTACCACGAACTTCGAAAGTCGAAGTTCGGGTATTACCATCTCTATCGCACTCCCTTAATCGAGTGACAGGGAGGATGCATGTATTACGAACTTCGAGCTGGTAACGGTCGCAGGATTCCGCTGGATGCGGGTGGCGCAGGACCGGTCACTTTGGCGCTCTTAGGCCTATGATCAGCAGTGGACGTCTTTCCGCTGATACGATGATGATGATGATGTTTTTCACGTGATCATAGAAAATCGTGACGTCACTAGTCTGTATTTCACTACAAACTTAATACTTACTAACAGAGAGTTTTTGGTGTTTCCTTAAAATGGAGAGCCGTTGCCATGAAAGCAGTTCGAGCCGAAATGACCTACGATCATTAACCATATACGCGTAGGTATACCCCTAAGAGGCTCCTAGCACCCAATGACCTTCGACCTGATACTGTCGGCTTTTTCTTGTTTTTTATGGCTTATCGTATTAACAACAACGAGTTAGTATTTCATATTTACTTCAAAACCCACAGTTTTCGGGATATATGGCACCAAACTTTGGCAATTTCAGGCCAATAAACCAGTTTTTTTGGACGTAACTTTTGTGAAAATGAGTTCAAAATAAAAATCTCTCGTGGGTTGTTAGAGACGTCAATCAGGAACAGGTATGTGTAGATTTCATATATACAAGTGCATAAATAACATACTAAATAATATCGAAAATAGAGCTTTTTTGGACCATGTTTGAATAAATCATAAAAAAAATATATTCATTATTTTCAAAAAAACTCTCGTGCAAATGTAGATAAAGGATTGAAGAACCGACAAGTGTTTGTGCCATAAATATATCTATAGTTTTTACGGAGGCATATCAATTCAAAACTCGTCAAAACGTAGATTTTTTAAAAGGAACTGTCTGAGTTTTACGGTGCGTGTCTCAAATATTTTAATATACCAGTCTTAAGCTTGTTTTGTGGACACTGTGTATAGTGAGGCAACAACCGTCGAATTTGATATCCACACTATTGTGAGTATGACTTCTACGCATTCCTGGTCCACTTAGCACCGCATAGAAAAAAGTGTTATTAGGATTCTGTACACCAAAATGAAGCTTCTCATAGGTACTACCAGCTGGTCGATTGCGTAACGTTTTGTAGGTTAGGTAGATCTAAATGTATTTTTTGTATGACAAAATTACTGTTAAGTTTTCTTAACGCTCCTTCGAAAAGTAACGCAATCGGCCCTTAGAGTACTACGGTAAGTATGTTTTCATATAAATCAGCTAAGCTATATATAAAGCTGTGTCAGTAGCATGGAAAAGTAGCTTTAGCCCAAATAATCACTTAGATTAGAACATACTTATACTCTTAAATACCCTTATCACGAAACAAGTTATTTTTAATTAAATATTTTGTTTTCGTGTTATTTTTAACGAGGAAGTTACCCCGATCATCAGAATGATCGCAGGTTCGAATCCTGTCGGGGGCTACAGACGAAGATGGTTTATTTTTCCATTATATTCTTTCTCTGTATCACTTATACTCTGTTTTAGAACTCGCGAGGCAGTTTTTTTTCCAAAATCTGAATCGCCAAACAAATCCTTCGTTAAATTGTGGTGCCTCAAATCATTGAGACGAACACTTGTAAACAAAATACGTTCAAATGTCAATCTTGGATCGAAAGAAAGTAGGTTCAAATTGTAATCACTGCTACTTTTTTTTCGTTTTAAAGAATTCAATTAAGCTCATTTACTGAACAAACTTGTTTTTTCATTAATTGCAAGGTTCACAGATTTGAAAAAAAAATGTTATTAATACTAGTGAATGCTTCACTATTAACAGAAAAACCAACTATAGTACGGTAAATTGCTAGTTTCGCTAACTCAAAGGCAATTTCTTTGGCAAAGGTAATTTATTTCTTTATGTTCTAGTCTTGATTAGTTTTGCTTTGGCTATACAAAATGAATGAAAAAACTTATTTAGAAAAAGATTTTCAATTTGTTCATGTGAGCGCAAGAACGATACCTATATTATTATCCTCGGGCGCTTTGTAGTAATACATTCTGAAATTAAAATATAATTAACTACATAAGAACGTTAAAATATTATTCCGCGACAGTTTTAGGGTTCCGTAGTCAACTAGGAACCCTTATAGTTTCGCCATGTCCGTCCGTCTGTCTGTCCGTCTGTCCGTCTGTCTGTCCGTCTTCGGCTTAGCTCAGTAACCATAACTCCTACAAAACTATAATTCGGCATGGGTATATAATTAAATTACGCCGACAAAACGGTACAATAAAATCTTGAAAAAAATTTAATAAAACCTGAAGCGGGGATGTAATTTTTTTTTTCTCGTTAAACACATGTTGTGGTAGCCTAAACCATTTTAAAATATTATGGGTTTCCTAAAACCACTTTTTAAATCAGTAATTCTTTTGCGAGATATTGGGCTTGGGATTTGGGCCCTGTAGGCATAAGTAGTTACCGAGTAATAGTCGACCAACTTAATGTGTAGTTAGAAAGGCCAATTTTCTTACAATTTCGGGAGCCGCAACCGCACCGCACGTCGATGTAACGAAGATAGACAGGTAACTACGGAACCCTACACTGCGCTTGGCCCGACACGCACTTGGCCGGTTTTTTTTCTTGTCGTATAGGTAGTCGTTTTGACTTAAAACAGCGCCTATTTTATTTGTATGACGAATAACAAGAGGCCGCTCAACGGTGCAACAGGGTTTTAGTAGCAAGATTATAATAAAATAAATTGTTAATTACAATAGCAGTATTTGTTGTACTTTAAAACTCGAAAATATTGTATCAAAAAGGGTGAAAACGTATAATGCACAGACACATATTTGTCAAAATAGCTTTGGTCACTTTTTTGTGCAAATCAACTGTCAGATTAGTTTGCCTACTTTGACATTTGGTGTACTTAAAGTGGAAGTAATCCATCTTTGGGGATATCCTCGCAACCAACATGGCAAGTCGTCAAAAACAATTGTGTATTGCTCCCGTAGGTATACCAGACGTCTGCTGAAAGCCGAAATTAATCTTTTGATGTGTATTTATTCCACCACAGAAAAAAACTGTGAACCGGTACACTAAGTGCAATAACGACTTTTCTCCCTTGCGACAAAAATAGTATAAGTAACCCCAAAGCTTTCTCACAATGTGGTCGGAATAAAAAACCATTCGTTCCCCGTCGGCGGCACTTTCAAAGCGTTATCGACATTAGATAAAGAAAGGCATACAACGAACGGGACGTATCTCGGCGACGTAATGACGTAAAGAGTATAAAATAGAACTAGAAGTCGTTAATGTGAAACCCCTTTATTTGGAGCGACTTGATAGAGGCGCTTTGTATGGGAGGGTATATCAGTGTTTATGCAGTGTTTGACGTGCATGTACTTACAGTCAAACTCGGAAGTTATGACATACTTGTCAGAGAGGTGTGGAAAAAATTCAAAAGCAGTGACAGAGTCCACTTGCATCCGAATGTGCCCTCATGACTTGGATAATCCATACTAATATTATAAATGGGAAAGTGTATGTGTGTGTTTGTTTGTCCGTCTTTCACGGCAAAACGGAGCGACGAATTGACGTGATTTTTTAAGTGGAGATAGTTGAAGGGATGGAGAGTGACATAGGCTACTTTTTGTCTCTTTCTAACCCCCTACTTCCCTAATATGGGGGGTGAAAGTTTGTATGGAGCTACGATATAAACGAGTTCCTCGCGGACGGAGTCGCGACTCGCGGGCAGAAGCTAGTTAGTTTATAAACGGCCCACCCCGTACATACAAAATCTGAAACAGCAATAGATAAATACCTAGGTTTAACTTTTTGGTGCAACAGGCATTCTATAGTCATAGACTTATGTCATCACATACTTGCCGATAGTTGAGTTACAAATAGACTTATTGCATGAATCAAATAAAATAATATATAGTGGCCGTTGAGTACAGTTTTTCTAGTAATTATAATTTTGAATAAATAAATAAATAATAAATAAATATTTGGGGACAATCTTACACAAATCGACCTAGTCCTAAACTAAGCAAAGCTTGTACTATGGGTACTAGGCGACGATATACATACTTATATAGAAAAATAAATACTTAAATACATAGAAAACATCCATGACTCAGGAACAAATATTCATGCTCATCACACAAATAAATGCTTTACCGGGATTCGAACCCGGGACCTCCGGCTTCGTAGGCAGGGTCACTACCAACTAGGCTACAGAGGTCGTCATAATATACATATATATAATCACGCCTATTTCCCAGAGGGCAGAGATCACGGATTTCCACTTGCTACGACCTTGACAAACCTTGCTTGCTTCATTCACATTCATTACATTCTGCATACATGGTCGTCGGTTTAGGGTACCTAGGGTACCTACTCTTGACCTGACCTTTCTTCAGGATTTCTCCGATTTGGTCGGAAAAAGTTCGACGAGGTCTTCTCCTTCCAACTGTACCATCAACTTTTCCCTCACACACTCTTTGTTAATCTTCTTGCATCCATCCTCTACATGCCCATAAAAATGATAATATAGCTAACATTAAGCTAATCATAGATGGTGGGATTAGTAATTGATAAGTCATTGTACTCATTGTGATTTTTGACGGTTCATAAAAAGTTGCTGCGACTTGACTATCAGTCAACATCCTTATAGGTTTAACAAGGCGGACAAACGCATTGGAAGTACTCTAAAGCGGCAATTACACTGCCTCGTTCACCTAATGCGGTCGCCGAATTCATTTTAAACTACTTAGGCCAACAAACGTCGTCTTCACATTAGTCTGTCCACATACTATACTCTGTTTTTTTTTAGCATTAGAGAGACCTTTGCAGAACGAGATATAAGGTTTTTTATCGGGCACATTCTGCGGATCGAACAGTGAATACAAGTTAATAAATATCACTTATTTATTATCATATTTTATTAATACATACATTACTCAGTGTTGTGAACAGATAAGAAACATAATATTAGTTAATTTATATTCTAAGATGAAAAGATAAGAATTTTAATAAATTGCGTTTGCAATTTTTCATGGAAAGGTTGTACATTAAAAAACCTAAAGAGGCAGAGTTCTCACACAATGGTCTATTTTTAAACGTCACTGTCACTATCTGTCAACTATCACTCATGTGGGTTTTTCATTAGAGTTCACATTGTTATCGGTTGAGTCGGTTGTGATTTCTATTTATTTTATTTCTATTGCCGCCATCTTGCTTATAAACACTTATAACTTACAGTTTTGCCAACAAATAAGTAATACATGTGTAAACTCTGCGTTCAGCTATCGGTAAATATCAAATGATATGTACTCGTATGTACCATCGACAAAATTGAATCCTGACCCACCATGGAACCTTGTTACAATTAACTGACATATTAACATCATACGATCGTACGTATGTTCGTTAATTGTAACAAGGTTCTATGTTGGGTCATGATTCAGTTGGTTCGATGGTACATAAGTTCCGAGAAATTCAGTGGTATCGGTCGAAATCGAAGAAGGAAGGTTTACGACCACTGCTTCTTTGTTTACCCGTTTGACAGATAATTCTAATCTTAAAAAAAATATAGTATAGGGCGACTTGGCAGCTGTCGATCGCCGAATGCGGCCGACTAACGTGTTCTTTACACTTTTGCGGTCGCCGCATGCAGCATGCGGCTAACGACGAAGTGTAATAGCCGCTTAAACCGACGAGCATGTGTGAAGAATGTCATAAAAGTGAATGAAGGTTTGTCAAGATCGTAGCAAGTGGAATAAGTGATCTCTGCCTACCCCTCCGGGAAATGAGCGTGAATATATGTAAGTATGTGTGTTGTAATTTTTTCTACCATTCATTATTTATTCACACTCGTTGACCAGTTCTTTCCGTATCGGCCGGCTATAGGTAAAAGACCGATAACCGTCGATAACTCGTGATAACGGATCGCAAACAAGGTGGTGTTGTTGCGAAACATGTGTGTACTTATTTACCTTCAACGACCAATCGACCATTCGTTTAATAAAGACGCTGTGACGGAAAGGAGTTTTTATTCACCAAGTATCCGACATAAAATTACATATCAGAAAATTGAAATGATATCACTCGATATTACTCGTATGGGGACCACACGAGAAAAAGTATATCCTCATGGTAGAAAGGATACAGAATAAGTTTACCAGGTATATGTACTGGAAACGGTATGGAGTCTACCCTTTCTATCCTTTGATGTATCCTACAGACTTCGTCATAGGCATGGTAGGGTACAATAGATTGGAAACGCGTAGGGATATGTCACTAGCATGCTACCTAGTCCGAGTTCTACGGGGTCTTATCTGCAACCCGGGTATATTGCAGCAGTTAGGTTTGGGTGTGCCGGATGGGTACGCGGGGCGGCGGCGGCGGCCGCGGCTGCTGGTGGAGCCGAGCGGCAGAACCAACTTGCTTCGTAAAGCGCCTCTCAGTCGAGCCGTACACACACTAAACCTAGTTTCTGACCAAACTGATATTTTTCATTGTTCAATGTCCGAATTTGTTAAAGTGTGTCCGTGTGTCTTGTGCAAGTATAATAATTAGGTTAAATCAATTAAGTATTTAAGGCGCTATTGCATTAGGTTAACCTGTAAAAATAGTTGATATATTGAAATAAAAATAAAAAAATAAAAAATAAATAAAAAATATTATAAAGTCTTAGGTGCTCCAGGCAGCGAACGAAAACAACATAGAAGACTAGTAGCGTCGCAAAATAGCCCCAAAGAATGGGTGCCATAGCCATTATGCGGGATTGGGGGCGGGGTGTCAAAACGATGCCAGGCCGCCGTTTAGTTCGAACATACGCATACCGGGTTTTAGGCACGTGTTTGCGTAGAAATTTGTAAGGAGCTCGCATTTTATGGATTTTTCGTTGACTGGCTGCAGGTTGACCACGTAACGCATTGTACGTCAGTTAGGTACCTAGCTCTAAATGTCAATTTAAAAATGGCAAAATTACAGTAAAAATGTACTAACGCGCGTTCGAAACTTTACGTGATTACCCTCTGGTTGTTTCAAGCTGCCGGTAATCGTATGAAACGTCCATCAAAATCTGATTGTATGGGAAGTTTGGCAGTTTTCTACGCGATGACAGCTGCCAGCGTCATCTTCAATGTTTATCGGCTTCTAAAGTGTGTTATGTTTATGCAACTGTTGTAATATTATGCATCAACTGAACGCAGTTGATTGTCTGTGACCCTGTAAATGTCAAATGCTCCAAAAAATAAGCAATAAAAATATAAATATAAGAACATATTTAGACTAGCAGTATGAGTGACTTTAGAAAAAAATGGGGCTAGTTTGATTCATTTTAAAACTGCTATGCTTATGTGGCACCATTATTGTTAGCTTCATTTTTCTATCCCCTTTGTATGTATTGATCCTTTCAGATAAACAATGCTGAAATCAGTTGTGAACTAACACTGGCGTTGCTGTAATATACAGTGTTAAGACTTAACGATCAAAGTCGTTCCAGGCGGTGGTAGCAATGTCCACCTAGATGGTCTATTCTAATACTCGTAATCAGAGACAGAATTTCTGAAATCATAATCCTTACTAACATTATAAATGCGAAAGTTTGGATGTTTGTTACTCAGTCATGCTTAAAAGGCTCAACCGATTTGGACGAAACTTTGCACGAAAATAGTTTGTAGCCTGGATTCAAATATAGGATAGTTTTTATCCCGGGTTCACACAGACGAAGTCGCCGGCGGTAGCTAGTAATAGTATATTTGTCGTGGAGTATTGGGGACATCATACATAGACACAAACTTACATAAGTACCTTTTTATAATACAAGTTATCGACTAGAATACCAACAATCAAGTAAATAATATTGAACAATAAAAGCACTCAGTAAAAGGTATATGCAGTCCTTTTAACAAGAGCGTATTGGCAATGCACGCAAACCTGTTGGTAATCCTTCGCTTACTGCACTAGGTCTGGAAGGCGACGATAAAATGCCGATAATGCATGCATTGTGTGCATGTGGGAGAAGCTTGTTCTGCAAGAAAATACCTATTCTCGGGGCTTTATTGTGTTTTGTTTCATATGATGTTCTTTGTATAACTTGCTCTTTATTTAAGTTATGTTTAAGATTTCTTGGATTATGCAATGAAGTTTAAATGGAATACATTTTTCTATTATGTACCTTTCAAGCTTAATTCTAGAACTCTTTTAGTCCTTACGATGTAAAAATAACCAATTTGCATCTTAGTTTCTATGTTTACTAATAAGATTCTGTACTCCAATACATATCTGTTCCAAGTAAAAAAAGGCAAAGTTAAGTTTTTTAATTTTGTAAGTTGTTATGTAATGGGAAAGTACACAATAATTAAAAATTACATATGTGGACTAGACTGAATGGAAATAGGCTACCTAGAGCTGGGCTGCATGTATTACGCGGGCAAAGCCGCGTGTGCAGCTAGTTTAAGATATAAGTACAGTACGATTACTGTTAGTTAACCACTGACAGATAGTTTACCTTCATTTAATTTTGAACTTTAATGTAATAAAAATAAAGCAATTTTCAGAATACTGTTACGTCTACCGATTTAGAAATAACTACTTAATTTGTATGAGGTTAAAGTTGAAAATTAAATGAAGGCAAACTATCTGTCAGTGGTAAACACCATATAATTCTACTGTAGCAGCATATTAATGATATCTGTTTAATGTGGCTTAGAAATACTTATAGTAAATGATCCGGGTGTAGTATTATTTTTAATTATAGGAGTTATATTATCTCCATTATTCTATTCTAAAACCTATAATTAGATTTCTGATATTTGACAACCGTCATCCCGGTACAATAAAAAGTTTGGATGTAAGAGCATCTTCACTATAATATAAAATAACAGGAAACTAACATATCACCATAATCACCACATCTTCAAAGAGCGCGGCGGAGCCAATTATTCTAATGTATGCATTTATGGATGCATTACAATCAATTGACTTACAAACGGCGTCCATTTGCAAACCTAATACGCGCCATTTGATTCAAGGTCCTTTGACAACGCTGCAAGAGGCAGGTGCTTTTGTCACGAATGGTTTTGGAATTAGAACAACAGCTGAGACCAAAGAATTCGAATATCGAAGCTGAAAAGATATAGTCGTAGACCGTTACGACCGAACGAGTCGTAGACGTCTAGTCCGAAACGTGCATCAATCGTGTGGGTCGTGGACTTCAGAATCCAGGTTCATGGCCGTATCATGTAGATATTTGGAATCGACAGTAACTCCTAGTACCATACCATAATCCCACAATTGCCGACTTAGTATTACTATAGTTTCATAATTTAATTGTATTGTAATTATCAGACCTCGGACAGAGTGAGCCATTTTTACGTCATTAATGTCAAGTGTAGATGTTAATATAGATATGCCTCAAGATGAAATATTAAAAAGAATTCATGAATAATAATTAAACAAAAATGACAGTGCATTATGTACAAAACGAGTAAGTATTATTTATTTATTCAAATTTTTCTTTGTTATTGGTTATTGTAATAAAGAACTATATTTTTTTCTAGATTTTCAATTTTCAACGCACTTCTTCTTGAGTTTAATATCCACTTATAGATGGAAAAAGACCTTTCTACTTCCACTGAAGTGAGCGGAGTGAAGTTGTACATTAAAATACCGTCCACATCTGTTCCTTCCGAAATTTTTTCTGCATAGTCCCTAAACAGATCTAAGTCTGGGTTTCTAGCTATGACGTCTTCTAATTTCTGACTGACAGAAGCAGACGAAGACCAGCTTATAACAGCTCTCACTTGGTCCAACGTTAAAAATGTATCTACGACGGATATTTTAGATTCCTGTAATTTTTTTAAGGCATATTCAATTATATGGAAATTCTCAATTACATTATTGCTATACAATTAATTTGTTTTGCTAGTTATGTAAAGATCTAAATAGAATAATTTAATTCGTTATTCAATTACATCACACCTGCCATTGAATGACTACGTAGGTATGTCCATATTATGCAAACTCTTAAAACAGCTCACCCTGTCCGAGGTCTGGTAATTATATATTGTTTTGTGACATTTCCATATTCCATTCGACTTATGTTAATTTAATATAACTTTTTTATTTTTTTTGTAATTTATATAAATTTTAATTGTAATTTATTTTAAGTGATTGACTTAGTATTACTATAGTTTAATAATTTAATTGTATTGTAATTTTACATTGTTTTGTGATTCCATTCGACTTTTTTTTTTTTTTTTTTTGCAATCTATATAAATTTTTATTGTAATTTATTTTAAGTGATTTGAGTCTCATATCTTATTTTATATAATTTGTTTTGACATGTCATGCCAATAAGCACGTAAGGCTCAACTGTAAGTGCTTATTGAAATAAATAAATAAACAAATAAATAAACAAATAATAATAAACATATAGCTACAATGCTAAAACGCTTTGGTGAGGTAGGGCACAGCGAAATGTCATCCCGCTCGAATTTGGAGCAGCCCAACCCCCACCACGTATGCGAGTGCGAGAGTGACGTATGTCTTTTCCACAACGATAAGTGACAAAAACCGGCCAAGTGCGTGTCAGGCCACGCGCAGTGTAAGGTTCCGTAGTTGCTACATCGATACGCGCCAACTAAATGGTGCGGTTGCGTCTGCCGAATTTGCACGAAAGTTGGCCTTTTCAAGTAAGTATAATATATGTTAAGTTGGTCGACTATTACTCGGTAACTAGTAGGTAATGTCTACTTAGCCGCGATAGTTTTCCTTTTAAATTAATTATATGTACTCTACCTACTGCTACAATTTTTTTCACATTCCCAGTAGCAGTTTGGCCGGCAGGGGTGGGGACAGAAAAATTTGGGCTTTGAAGCCCAATATTGCACAAATGGACCACTAAGTTGAATAATGGTTATTAGATCAATAGTGGGACCGGATTTTTGCCCTATAAGTTTTGATAATTCTAAAGATGAAAAAGTGATGCTTATATGACATCGGACATATTTTTAAGTATATTTGCAATATATGATGAAAAGTTAGAACGAGCGTTAGGTATAAATTAGGTATTTATATATTTTTATTTATAATTTGTGAATATTGAATTAAAGTGCAAAGTTTTAGCTTCATCGTTTATAATATGTATGACGCTATATGTTATTAAGTTTGTAGAACTTTTTTTACGCAGCTTCTTTGTCAAACCGGAATTAGGTTATTACTTTGTCGATATTGAATTAAAGTTTAAAAATCCTCAACAATATCTCTAATTTCTTAAGTTAATAGACAAAGCTAAAAATTTAGAAGAATAGGATACATGCTATAAAAGTAATATGCGTTTTTTGTCCTGTAAGATCTAATATTGAATTAGAGTCTTTAAAAATAAGTCTAATACTATAAAATAATATATGCAACCATATTATGAAAGGTAAGAAAATTCTGTGTATTGCTTGCATTAATAATAGTATAATTTATTTAAAATGGCGCGAAATTCATAACCACGCCGCGCTGGCCCTTCAACGGCGGCGCGCGGGGGCCGATCGTAGCCGACCTAGCGAGCGATACCTCGCCCCGCCCTCCCCGCATTACCGCGCAAGCGTGCTGTTGTCTTTCAAATCATTCATTTGTTTGTTTACTGTGCACATATTAGATGCAATTTTTAATACATTTGCTCAAATAGTGCTACTTTTACGTAGCTGTTTAGCGTGCGGAAAGTTGATTTTCACGAACTAGTGTGTTTCACTTTTCCCACTCAATAATCGTACAAATTGTACCATTAATTATTATGTCAATATAAAATAAATAAGATAGAGCTGTACTAAATAAAATGATTTTTGAACTTCATCATTTTTCAACTGTATTACAATGACGTTACAGAATTAATAATATAAAAGTTTCGAATTCCTTACTTGTTGTTTTTCTTAATTTTTCGCAACTGTATTAAAAAACGTCGTTGTGTAGATTACTATACATTGATTCGAAGGCTATATCGGCGCACAAAAGAAGAATGGAGATGGAGGCACCAGTAGCACAGCCTAGTGACGATGAGGAATGCTTTGATTTTCAAAACTTTTGTTCTTTTTTGCAACGAAGCTGCCAACGAAGTGTTTAAACAGGGTCAACTCAAACGCCCTGTGTCAGAATCACTGTCAGCGAAATAAAGAAATGTACTACACAGGTGTTGTTAAACGCAGCTATAGCTGCTCGCCGCAAGCAAACCAATGTTAGTTTGCCCCTGATTACGGATTGCTGTTACGAACACCAGGGTCATGTTGCAGGGTAATATCGCCGGTTAGCGACCACCTAATTTATGGTTCCGGTTTGCGACCACTCATTTCAATTGGTGTCAGGAATCTACCGCAAAAAACGACAATATATCCTTTCAGTTTTTTCAATAGATTACATACATACCCAAGGTAGGGTAGGTAATAAGGTCCAATACCCAATTCTATTAAGCAAACTTTACGGAATTGGAGTTCGCGGAATAGCACATCAGTGGATAGCTTCATATCTAACAAACAGAAACCAATTTGTAGAACTAGAGTACTATGACTTTAAAACGGGAAAAATTCTGAATGTACAGTCGGAAACAAAAAACGTTTTATCTTCTATTCCTCAAGGCAGCGTAATTGGATGCCTCTTATTTCTTATCTACATCAACGATATCCCGAAAATCATACAAGATACATCTATACTGTTTGCAGACGACATCTCTATACTCACTTCGTGTCAACATAAAAATGAAATAAATGAAAAAATTAACAATATAATAAATAAAGTCACGAACTGGATGAATGATCACAGCCTAGAAATAAATTACCAGAAGTCCAAATTGATGACATTCCATCCATACCAAAAAGACCCGCTAACTGTCGACTACAGCTACAACACAATAAAATTGGAGGTGGTAGACTCTTTTACGCTTCTGGGAGTAGAAATAGATAAACACGTAACCTGGAAACCACACATAAAAAGCATTAAAGCTAAACTCTCCAAATTCGTGTATGCCCTCGGAGAAATAAAAAAAAACCACCGATTTCAAAACAGCACTCTCCACTTATTATGCTTATGCTAATGCATGGCTCACATATGGAATAATCCTTTGGGGAAACAGCACCGATGCACCTGCAGTCTTCACACTACAGAAGAAACTCATTAGAATTTTAGTAAATATAAATAACACCGATAGCTGCAAACCGTATTTTAAGAAGCACAGAATACTTACCCTTACGTGTTTATACATTTCAGAAAATTGTAAATTCGTACGAAAACACCCAGAATTGTACAGTAAAAGAGAAAATGCTCAATCGAGATATCCATCTAGAAAAAATAATAATCTCATGGCCCCTCAGTCCAAATTAAAAGTCCACTCTACCGGTCCTCTTAAAATGTCAATAAAAGTATATAATAAACTACCAGAAACCATAAAGAGTGAACCTAAAGATAATATATTTATAAACAAATTGAAGAAAATTCTAATAAATAAAGCCTATTACTCCCTCAACGAATACCTAGACGATAACATACAATAAACTAAACGCACGCACGCGCTCATGCACACACACACGCATACACGCACACACACACACAACGATAAAAAAAAAAAAAATTAAATGTATATAAAGATAATAATAATAAAATTGTACTAAAATTATTACTGAATTGTTAACTTAGTTAATAAGTATTAGGTACATTGCGATGCCCTTGCAGGGTGCATGTTTGATACATAAACTTAGTGTAACACCAGATAACAACATGTATGCAATAAATGATTTGATTTGATTTGATTTGATTACATACATACATATACTCACGCCCGTATCCCATTGGGGTAGGCAGAGACTAAGGAACGCCAAATATTACGGTCCTTAAATACTTCTTCAATAGATTCCTGTTTAATAATTACTTTAAATAATACATGCGGGGCACGGTTTATTTAGAGTGCGTTGTAATGTCATTTTATTAGGTATATTTAATTGAAAAAAAAATACGTTGTCTTTCACGTGGTCGCTAACTGAAGCTGGTCGCGTAACCGGAGCGGCGGGTCAATACCCAACGTTATTAAATTAAACATTCCAATTTACGTTGACACTTAAAATAGGCCGTTTCTGCTCTAATAGTACCTGATTAAAGAAAACTTAGAAAGTAGAGCATAATTTAAACCAAAACAGTGAGAAATATATTCTTTGATTACAAATATTATTTGTATGCAGAATGTAATGATAGTGAATGAAGCAAGAAAGGTTTGTCAAGATCGTAGCAAGTGGAAATCCGTGATCTCTGCCTATCCCTCCGGGAAATAGGCGTGATGTACATTTGTATGTAAGTATGTATATTATTTGTAGTAAGGTAAATTTCCAATAACTGGCCACCCTTGAATAATCGGCCCCCTCATACTAAAAATTAACTCTATTCACGTATAATAGAATAGATATAGATAGTATGAGGTGGCCAGTTATTGACGATTTACCCTACTTGTTAGGAATATTCGAGACAATTAAAGGTTTACTAAGCAGAAACGTCTGCTAACGAAGTTCTAAAGGACAACGCTCCCTAGGATTAAAAAAAAGTTGAAAATTTTGTTGAAAAAACTATTTTGCGAATTAATGTGTATTATTTCAAAACAGTGAGTACCTTTACATTTTGAGGAAAAGAAATGTGAATGGTGACCCAGATTTGAGCTGTATAGTAAAATGTATGGAAAAAAAAAGTGGTCAGATTGAAATGAAATTAATGTATGTCATAAGAATCGTTTCAAAAATAACTTAAAAAAAATTTTACTGTTAAAAGTAGGAAGAATCTAACCACTTATTTTTTTTTTCTCTTACATTTTACTATGAAGCTCAATTCTGGTTCAGTTAACAGTTTTCACAAAATATATTTTATTGAAAAACTAATCCTTACTTAAAAAGTTTTTGCACCTTCATTATTTTTAAACATACTTAAATACACAAAATAGTTTTTTTTTTATCAAAATATTCACAGTTCTTTTTTTCCATACTAGGAGTGCGGTGTTTTTTCGATCAGAATAAAAAAAAAATCGCCAGTAGCCTTTTCAGGTTTGCGTAGGCAACAATAGGAACCCTTATAGTTTCGCCATGTCCGTATGTCCGTCTGCGGCTTAGCTCACAGTCACCCTTACTACTAGAAAGTTGTAAGATTAGAATTTAAGACTTTATTGCACTTCGAATAATCGAGATTACACTGTAAAAATAAGAGTTAAATTTTAATAATAATGAAAAAAAAGTTCCGATTAATTATTTTAGTTATTTTGTGATAAAAGCTGCACAGAATAATGAGAAGTCGCAGAAGTTCACTTAGAATTGTCATTAGGTGTAAACAAATATGAATGATTAATACTTATACAATACCTACTTGCAATTTTATTATAATGTTGTCGTAAATGGTTGTATTTTTTGTAATTTTTTACTATTGTGTTAGCCATCCATACTGACTTTAATATAAAACAATAAGTACCTACTTTATAAAGGACTAAACGTCGAAAATTTATAATATTTCGACTGAAAATTTTATTCTTTGACACTTCGAATAATCGAGATTATACTGTATTAATAAAAGCTCGCTGTCAGTTATATTATAATGTGAAAAAAGTTACAATTAATTTTTTTGACTGTTATTGTAATAAAAATATACTTACAAGCTAATCACAACTATTTTTATTATTTCTGTTTATTCTGGTTTCTATTGTCATATCTTGTCCAGTCCTATTCGCCGTCATGTATTATACTTACCCCACCATATTATACGGTCATTACGCCGATTCGTGACCAACTTCGGTTAACGACCACCTTTAGGACAAGGTTTTTTTTTTTCAATTAAAGATATAATAACATTTAAACAGGCTGTAAAAATACCTCGGTACGTACGCAATTTTTAAAGCAGATATTAGGCAGGAATCTACTTAAAAAACGAGAAAATATCCTCTCGGTTCACCATTACTCCCGAGTGGTCGCAAACCGGCACACTAAATTAGGTGGTCGCTAACCGGTGAAATTACCCTACATCCTAAATATACATAAAACAATTTCATCTAAGGTAAATTGAGTTTAACTATAGCTTACTGCTGACCACGTCGCAAAAAAATACATGTAGGTTATTTGTTAGTAGGTATTTATGCAGCTGGCTTAAAGGAGTAACAAAACATGGAAGAGTGGTCATTTGTATAAGGGGCGATCCCTAAAATATTTTTAAATTATGTGTATAACGCGATAACGAGTTCGACGAAACCGCGGGCAATCCCTAGTATAGTTGGCAATAAATAAGGATACATTTCTTCTTTGTATTTCCATTAAAGTACGTATAACAAAATAACATGTGTTATGCCATTGATATTTATTCTTTGTGGTTTTTTTTATGGATCGTGGACGCAATCAAGGGCACTCCTCTACCGTTGCGTTGATCGCTGCCTGCTGCCACAGCGCACAGCGCGGCGCGCGCATACATGCCGCGCTTTTTAAATGTATTCATTTACGCACGGAGTACTTAGGTATCAATATTTAGTGTCGCCGTAAGTTTATTTTTCTAAACTTTTGTTTGGTAACTGATATCATTGTCATGATCGTTTACTATTAACTCTACAAACTTTAATTCAATATTGGCTATACTGTTTAACCGGAAATCAATATCTAGACAAGCCGATTGTCTACATTTCTAACTTTTTTCCAATATGTTAAGTGGATCGACAATATCGTAACTTTGCAATATCAGCTACTCTAATTCTTTATTTACAAAATTATTTGCATTTTTACGTTCACCAGGATGCAGAAGTTCCAGATTTCTAAAAACAGAATATCGTATATAAATTAAAGTGTTATTGGATATGTTACAGTTTTTTGTAACTCTAATTCTATATTGACATAGTTATTGGCAAAAACTAAAATATTTCAATATAGCCGAAAGCTCCACCTAAAATTTTCTAACTTTTTACATAAGTATTATTTAACATGCGTCCAACGACATATCAAAAAAGAAAAAACTTTAATGTTGTAATAACCCATTTTTGTTCAACCGCTGGTCTATATTAAAAACTTAATATTTTTGAAAACACTATCCAACGACACCCCACACCATTGGTTTAACGAGAAAAAAAATGGCATCCCCACTTTACGTGTAGGGGAGGTACCTTAAAAAAAGCGGCCAAGTGCGTGTCGGACCACGCACAACGAGGGTTCCGTGCCTATTAAAAAGGTCGTATCGTTACTGAAATCTTACGGCACTTACGTCCTTTTCTTTAAGGAAGGCAGTTTTTTAGAAATATCTCAAAAACCTGTGAACCGATCTTGTTCAAAACAATTTTCGCTGAGAGAATTTAATACGCCCTATGAGCATGGTTTTTTTTCATATTTTTAAAATACACGGGTCAAAAATTAGAGGTGGGGGGGGCACAATTTTAGTGACTTTCGAGGCGATTATCTCCGACTCTATTCACTTAATCAAAAAAATTGCTGAGAAACCTTATATTTATTTTGAAAGGCCTATCGATTGATGTGCCACACGTGGGCTTGCAATGAAACAAAATTTTTCGACTTTCAGTTTTATGTATGGAGTGCACCCCTAAAAAAATTTTTTTTAGTAATTTTGTTACAAAACTGTAGTGGTTAACAAAATACACCTATCCTCAAATTTTATTCAAATACACCTTATAGTTTTCGAGTAAAATGCCTGTGACATAAGGACGGACAGACAGACAGACAGACAGACAGACATGACGAATCTATAAGGGTTCCGTTTTTTGCCATTTATCTACGGAACCCTAAAAACAACAAAATTGTATTCTACCATTTTGTCAGCGTGATTGATTTATATACCCATGCCGAATTACAGCTTTCTTAGAAAGGGTCACTGAGCTAAGCCGCAAATCGGACAGACGGACAGACGGACATGGCGAAACTATAAAGGTTCTGTTTTTGCCATTTTAGCTCCGGAACCCTGAAAAGGCAACCACCTTAAGCCCGCAGGGCATTGCGATATTTTATTCGTCTACATAATCAACCGTCGTATTCTGACCTTTTTGGATTTAAATACAAACTCGACTTTCTTGTCACGCATTCGATAAAATAATAAAATTAAGTACTTAACTATTATCTTTAGAATAAGTAACTGTCATTTCCAATGTCAGCTCAGCTTTAGTACATATTATTTGTTTCATTTATCCGAAACGTTTAGGAATATCATAATTTAGCTGTATTCTAACATCCATAAAGCCGGTATATTTCTATTCTAATACAGTTCAGTAAACACTAAAAGCATTCAAATCGAATTACTTCAACACCGGCTATTTCATTTTATTCAAACTGCTATTATGCTATAAAAATATCCAATCATTTTATGAAAACGATATAACTTCACAAAAAAAATACGAATATTAGAAGTGCTTTCTGAAGTATCTAACAAAATATGAAATATGTCAGATTATATGATTAAACATATTGAATTCCTTTACCCACTCATACCTACTACTATCTCACGATACGCACGCACGAACGCAAAATACATCTCTATTCTTGCGAAATAGGGTCTTTTTTTCTACAACAGTAGCTGTTTCAGTTTCTCTGTCAACTGCTTTTTGCACTGTTTTAGGTTAGGGTATACCTCTAATGACGTTTTCTACATAGAAGGCAGTGGTTTCTTTTCAAAGCTCGTTTCTAAGTCAACAATGATATCAAAAACAACCTTGTACACAACACCATAAGGTTGAGATTCGAAAAGATTGGAACAGAAGCGTTTTATTATGTAGACTGTCAGCTGTTTGTTTGGATAGTTTTTATGAGTCGGGAATACCGCGGTGCATTTTAGTCCCTTTTGGGTCCGCTGCGTGTTATTTGGTGGCATTTCAAAGGTTTTTTTATTATTTTATTAGTTTATAAAAAGGAGTTGATGTTTTTTGTACGTCAAGTTGTGCAATACATAAAACAATGTATATGACAGATAATACTAAATATGATGTACCTAAGCTAGGACTCGTGTCATAGTTACATTTTATGTAGATACGTTTGGTTATTTTGGAGGTGGTTATTGATAACGAAAACGCTGATCATTGTTAAAAAATACAAAAATAAGTAGTAAGTAGCACAACCGAAGTTATACATAAGTATACTTTTTATTGCACAGCTCATTTCAGTATATGAAATTAATAATCATTGTAAATAGTAGGTAGGGTCATTCCGCCGGTTAGCGACCACATAATTTCACGTGCCGGTGGGCGACCACTTAAGCTGAGTTGGTGGACTGAAAGGATATTTTCTCGGTTTTTTAGTAGATTTCTATTCCAAAACAACAAAAAAATGCATGTAGGTACAAGTAATTGTCTCAATAGGGTGTGTAGAATTTATGTTATCTTCAATAGAAAAAACCTTCTCCTTCAGGTGGTCGCTAACCGAAGGTGGTCGCGTAACCAGCGAAATGACCCTACTTACAAGATAGAGATGAACGCAATAATTAAGTAGAAATTATAGATCTCGAGCTTCAAAAGATTCTTAGTGATATTACAATAAAAAAACCGGCCAAGTGCGAGTCGGACTCGCGCACGAAGGGTTCCGTACCATTATATATAATAATAAGTTACAATAGAATTTGTACGAAACTATTACTTCTTGAAGTACATTTTATAAGTTGGTCGACTATTACTCGTAAACGTGTAAAGCCTACTTAGCTGTGATAGTTTTCCTTTTAACTTCGTTATATGTACTACTACCATGAATTTTTTCACATATCCCAAAACAACCATTTAGCTAGCAGGGGGTGGGGACACTGGAGTCTAACAAAAATTAGCACTTTAAGGCTTAATATTTCACAAACGGATCGTTTAATCGAAAAATTGTTGTCACAAACCCCCAATATTTTTAAAAGACCTATCCAACGACACCCCACACTATGGGGTAGACGACAATAAAAAAAATTATCCCCACTTTACATGTAGGGGAGGTACCCTAAAAAAAATGTTTTTCAAGATTTTATTTTACCACTTTGTCGGCATGACTAATATGTATATTCATGCCAAGTTACAGCTTTCTAGTACCAAGAGTCTCTGAGCTAAGCTGCGGACGGACGGACGGACGGACGGACGGACGGACATAGCGAAACTATAAGGGTTCCGTTTTTGCCATTCTGGCTCCGGAACCCTAAAAAGAGAGGATACATAATACCCACCTCACTCCGTCCATAAACCCAGCATTCAACTTAATAATGTTCTAAACCTCCAAAAATGATCGGCTCTATTATTAAATCAAATCAGGTAAAGAATGACAAGGAAAATGCCGAGTTTTTTGTTGACGCGCCGCCGCTTAGTAATTTTATCCAGGTAGTTCTGAGATCATTTGAGTTGACCGTCTTGTGCCGAAATTATCCGTTCAACTACTGACTTTAATATCTATCACAGAAGATTCAAATTGAAGAAGCAGTTTTTAAAAGCTGTCGGACAGAAAATGATTTCAATGTATACCTTAAGCTGGTTCATCTAGGCAAGTTTGAGAGGAACAAATATTCTAAGAACGTATCGTATTAATCTTTGGTTACCACGAACAATTAAGAAATAAAGGATTATGGTTACTTTTGAGGTGATAATTGATTTGAGATGTGGGTTTACCTACCGTCTTAGGAGATTCTCTGGGAAAGATTTTTTCCTTATTAGAGTTAAACTTGTGCGCTATGCACATTTAGTATTTATGAAATGACAAATCGATTAGATTATGTGTATTTATTGACGACCGGTTAATCTAGTGGGTAGTGACGCTGCCTACGAACCTGAAGGTCCTGGGTTCGAATCCCGGTAAGGGCAAATATTTGTGTGATGAGCATGAATATTTGTTTCTGAGTCATGGATGTTTTCTATGTATTTAAGTATTTCTATCTATTAAATATATCGTCGTCTAGTACCCATAACACAAGCCTTATTGAGCTTACTATGGGACTAGGTCGATTTGTGTAAGATTGTCTCCTAATATTTATTTATTTTATTTTATTATTTATTTATTTATTTAAGCTGTCCGCCTAGCTGCGGCTGTCCTAATGCCTATATTCATCCCTAAGGACCATTCTTAAAACAAGTGAACGAACTTTCGAAATCAGTTAAGTAAGTCTGGAGACCCACTGTACATAAACTTACGATAGATTAGATTAGATAATTTTATTTCATTTTGAAAATTTACATGTCATTTCATAAAATTAAAATAGCATGGATTCACAAAAAGATCGTCAGAGTTTATAAAAATAAGGAACAATAATAATAAATAGTCAATAAAAATGAAATATTAAATTAAAACAGACATTAGAAACAAAAAAATACTAACAATAGGAACAATTTAAATACTTAATGATAAATGGTACAATGTCAATGTCAGAATATTAATAATAGCTAGGCCATCCTAGATTTAAAGTCAAAAATAAAGATACAAACTCGCAAAGCTACACATTCACAAAATTTAACCCTTTATAGTGTTGGTATAGAGATAGTACCTACCTATAGATTAATTAACAAAGTACAAACTGTCTACTCTACTTTGTCACCACGTCATTTATTGAACCAGTATCAATTCAAACGACCGCTTTAGCCTAGTTGGTAGTGACCATGCCTACGAAGCAAGAGGTCCTGGGTTCGAATCCCGGTAAGGGCATTTATTTGTGTGATGAGCACGAATATTTGTTCCTGAGTCATGGATGTTTTCTATGTATTTAAGTATTTATTTATCCATATAAGTATGTTTATAGTCGTCTAGTACCCATAGTACAAGCTTTGCTTAGTTTGGGACTAGGTCGATTTGTGTAAGATTGTCCCCTAATATTTATTTATTTATTTATTTATTTTATTTCTGAACCTGTCCATTGTGTAGATAAGTGCAGTCTTAGACATTTCCCTTGGGACCGTAAAACATAAGAAAATACTGCAAGACTAACTTACTTGGAGTTACTAGTATCTAGGATCCAAGGTGAGCGGCGCGTAAATTCCTGGGTACACTTCACTACTATGTATTCGTTCACCGAAGCCCGTTCCTTCTTGTTTATGTTTTAAACCTTTACACTCTGGTTAATGTATCAGTGTATATACTTACTAAACACCACGTACCTAACAGGTGTATAACTGAGGTAAATTCTTAAAGAGAATAAATATCTAAAACCATATATATTGTTAACAGTTAGTTATACGCAACCATAGGGGTAATCACGTAACGTTTCGAACGCGCTTTAGGACAATTTATTGAAGTGTCATTTTTTCATATAAAAAGTGACATTTAAATCTACCTGACGCGCGTACAGTCGACTACAAAGAGATGTATCCATACGATGTTACAAAAATATGTATACATAGACTTTACTACCATAGTAATAAGATATACATACATAACTTTGTAACATTAAAAAACATACTTATCTTTGTAGTCGACTGTACAATGCGTTACGTGATCGACCTGCAGGGCTGTTATTCTATACATGCTCATGCTTCCACCCGTCTCGCCACGCCTAACGAAATTAGACCTCTATCTACTTTTAGTTAGTACGAATCACGGCGTCAAGATATATTTGTGGGTGAGCGTTGAGGTGAGCTTAAAACAAGTTACAGAATAGCGGGGCTGGGTACACTTTACATAATATAGATACAAATATCTGTATTCGTTCCTTCTTTTTTATGTTTTAAGTTTTTACACACTCTTGGATATTGTATCTGTTTGTGCACTTGCGTCCACTTTTTGTGGACTCGGATTATTGGGTCGTGCATTATCAGCCCGGACAAAAGTGGCTTCCAATTATTTCCCCGGACCAAGTTTGCTCAGAGTGATAATCAAGGATAGGACAAACGCCCGTCATTTTGAAAACTTAACCCTGTTCTGTACAGTAGAGACTTCCTTATATTAATAAAAAAAATTAGGTACTAAATAAGAATAAGAATAGTTTATTCGTGACAATACAAAACAAAGGACAAAAGTAATGTTTTATAAATTTATTTTAAGTACCATAATTTATATGTTTCCAGTGACAAATTATTCAAATGACGATGATTAAGGCGATAAATCACTTTCGCCAATGGAAAAGAATGACCACAATTTTTTCCAAATTTTAAAATAAAAATTAATTAATAATTATTTAATTTTAATTTTAAATATCATTAGGAAGTCTCTACTGTACAGAACAGGGTTAAGTTTTCAAAATGACGGGTGTTTGTCCTATCTTTGGTGATAATGCACAGCCTAATAATGCACCGCCCGATAATCCATGTACACAATGGACGCGGAATATTGGGCTGTACCTACATTATTTTGGCCGTGCATTATCATGGCTGTACATTAACCTGCACCGATATTACTAGTTTAATACGGGACCAATCGGTACGCATAACCACTTTCTAGTTAGTGTCAGAATATGTTATTTATCTCAGACCAATTGTAAAAGCCATAATCGATTTTTATATGAATTTTTAAAATTCATTGTGAAATATGCGACCTTATATCTCAGTTGTATTAAACATAATACTAAATATAAAATGATGCAATGTTTTATTTAGTTGTAAGCGAAATACAAACAGTTTCATTGTAACAAAGTAATCTCAAACACTATGAAAATTATACCGTATTTTTTATTGAATATTATTTAAATTAAAAACATATCCTAAATATATTACTTGCATTATTTATGTGCTATCCATTCATGAAAAATGCTAGCTTTGTGGCTCGGCACGGATAATGCGGACAAAACAACTAACATTCAGAAAATACAGTCCAAAAATGCTAAAACCAACGCCGGAATAAACTATGTCCCACCAAAACCGAGCTGCATTTGTCCTTGCATACGCATTGTCACCCTACTGCATAAAGGAAGTACATTTATCCCACGTTTTGTTTCAGCTTAGCCGATAAAGTACAGTGACAACACGCACGGCGTTTTGGGGACTCGTCTCTTTTTTCCCTGTCGGCACTATGTTACTGTGAGCATGAATATTATTTAAATATATGATGTGTTGTTGTTTTACATATTTATGGGCGTGTTTTGGATAGGTATGCTCGAGGTGATATATAACAGGCATGTCAGAAGTTGACGTGGACTTCTTTATTTTCTGTACGCGTATTTTATTACAAATTAAACACATGTTTCGTCGGTTACCTTACTGCTGTACTTATTGATATTTTAAAACTAAGGTACGCATGTATTCCTGCACGTAACGTAGCTATGCGATGGAAAACGTTACTATGCGGTATTAAACTTGATTACCCAAGAAGTATTAGCCCCCCTTAACACTGCTTGTGTGATTTTATAGACTGAAAGACCTTTGATAGAAGCACACTTTCCAAAACTGTGTAGTTCGTCTTCTTGCTTGCGTGACAATCAGAGGGGTGAACACAGTAACTTTTCGAACGAACGTTAGGACAATTCAACCGTCATTTTCCCATGCAAAAAGTGACGCACGTACAATTGTTTTCTTTACGTGGACAGACCGTGCATTTTGGCAAAAGGCAATGTACCTTTTTCTAGTTCTAATTCTAACCCCAATAGATCTTAATAAACTAAAAATGTATACTCACATACAAGGGCTAGTCCACTTACAAACGAATAACGAATGTTTGTAAACAGTGCAGCTATAGAACCGAATCTACAATAGAAAACTATGTCACGCCTACAACGTAAAAGTTCAGCTCAATTAACTAGCACGCTGCGCAGCCGATATTGGCGTAGAGATTTACGGCCTATAACCGGGCACAAGCGGGTGTGACCGGCCGTCCGGTTATGACCGGGAACGCCCGAGCACGTGCCGGATAACCGGGTGAAAGAATCGCATTGTCGTGTAGCATGTACTGGTACAGTTTGATCTAATAATTCAAATGCGGCACATAGAGGAGCTTTGACAGCACAATGCAAAATTTTCTCAGGAGAAGGGAGCTTGGTCCCTTGGTATAGATTACGTGAATAACCAACTTAAGTAGGTACGAGTATAGGCATATATCCTATACTATTAAACGAGCAATATGTGTATATGTCGCAGGGAAATGGCCAAAACAGAGATTTGAACAAATCTCTAAGGGATATGATCAAATCACGCAGGATGTTAAAATGGAGAATCCATTTTATCATTTGCCTAGAAAAAATCAGTCATTTGATCAAATCTCTGAATCTGTTTAGTGAAATGACAAAATCGGCCAAAAAAGGCAACTCGTTTTTTCATTTCACTAGATTTGTTTAGTGGTTTGATAAAATCCCTGATCCGCGCGTTCTCCAAAAAGGCTCTAACGATTTCAATGTTATTTGGAGCACAGGGGTTTACGGGAGCGAGAAATCAATCTAGCTGGGTCTCGTGTCTGGAAAAAAAAGACTTTAATATTATAAAGAGGAAAGGTCTATGACATTGTTGCTTTGTAAATTGTTAGTTGTATTGAGTAATCTCCGGAACCGCTAATCCGATTTCAAAAATTCTTTCACGTGCGTGGAGGGTGGACTTTCTGGAAGCTTTGTTACCCGCGAATTTTCCTGCGTTCTTTGCAATACGTGTGCGATTCCGCGCTGGCAGCTCGTTTGTTTATAAAATTTTAGTTGATTAGTTTAAACTAGCACACAGCTAGAGGTAATAGAGCAGAGCTTGTTTGGTTTTAAAATCGAATGAAACAAAACCAATGCAGCTCTGTTCCAATCCAAACTAATATTATAAATGCGAAAGTGTATGAGTTTGTTTGTCCGTCTTTCACGGCAAAACGGAGCGACGAATTGACGTGATTTTTAAGTGGAGATAGTTGAAGGGATGGAGAGTAACATAGGATGGTTTTTATCCCCGTAATCATCCCCTAAAGGGGTGAAATCGGGTGGTAAAAGTTTGTATGGAGCTGCGATATAAACGAGTTCCACGCGGACGGAGTCGCGGGCAGAAGCTAGTTGATAATATATCTTCCATTAAAGAGGACGCCTTTTAAGTCGGTGGCTAGAAGTTTAATATGTTATAATATCCACATGTCTTCGTAATAATTAAGTAATACC
This sequence comes from Epinotia ramella, assembly GCA_947578815.1. Lineage (NCBI taxonomy): Eukaryota > Metazoa > Arthropoda > Insecta > Lepidoptera > Tortricidae > Epinotia > Epinotia ramella. Next base: position 4,342,645 of record OX388206.1, on the reverse strand, counting down.
AGTAAAACTATGTTAATAGCGCAATAGTTGATACTAAAAAATTACAAATGGGAAGTGGAATATTTGACTTAAGACGTTTATTTCACCATTTCTATTTTTCTACATCACTACATAGTATAAAACAAAGTCGCTTCCCGCTGTCTTTCCCTATGTACGCTTAGATCTTTAAAACTACGCAACGGATTTTGATGCGTTTTTTTATTGATAGAGTGATTCAAGAGGAAGGTTTATATGTATAAAATAGTACCCGTGCGAAGCCGGGGCGGGTCGCTAGTTATATATATAGAAAACCTACGGTAGCCTAGTGGTTCAGGCATGCGGTTGTCAAACGGCGGTCGTGGGTTCGAATCCCGGCTCGTACCAATGAGTTTTTCTGAACTTGTGTACGGAATGTCATTTGATATTTACCGTTAGCTTTTCGGTGAAGAAAACCTGCATACCTAAATCTGCGAAGAAATTCAACAGTGTATGTGAAGTCCCCAACCCGCACTGGGCCCGGGCTATTGCCCGTTCCCTCTCATCCATGAGAGGAGGCCTGTGCCCAGTAGTCGGAATAGGCTAATAAAAAAAATATGATTATATACATAATTATATATACCTACGTTTCCTTAAAAGATTGAGGCTTTAGATAACCTTAATTTATAGCAAAAGATCCTACCTAATAATATGCTTCAGATTGAACCGTTCTTTCTCGCAAATGCAGCCATAAACATGTTACCTGACTCCATTACTACCGCTTTATTCTGAAAAGTTCAATATCTATATGAACCTTTTGTAAAATTCTTCCTTTTGATGTAAGTCGGTAGAATAATATATAAACATGCCCGCCCGCTGGTAGCTTTATAACTTTTATATCCAATTGTTCTATTGTACATATAGGTACTATTAACAAGGCAGTTTAGGTTAACACTGATAAATTTTAATCATTTCATATTAGTGTCGGACATCAATATTTAGTTATTAAAACCGCAGTGACGTCATTATTGGAATTATCAGATATATAATCGTTCATTGGAATCAATCTAATGTAAATTGCCGCTAATGTTAATTAAACATACATAACATTAACAATATTTCAATCCTTTACATAAATAGTATTCGTGATTAAAATTTTGTAAAAAAAGTATGATTTACTACCAAGGCATGCAAAATAACTCATTTTACCTTTATAAATATGTTTGAATTTAATAGGTATTTAAAACTACTTATATTATATTCAGCTAAAATATTTTTGATTGGTACTCGTCTGTCAACACAATGGAAGAAATACTTGAATGACACTAGGAAACTCCAATACCGCATCAATAAATCAGCATCAAAAATAAAACCGGCCAAGTGCGAGTCGGACTCGCGCACGAAGGGTTCCGTACCATTATCTATAAAAACAGTATAAAAAAACGTTTGTTGTATGCGAGCCCCCCTAAACTATTTATTTTATTTTGTGTTTAGTATTTGTTATTATAGCGGCAACAGAAATACATAATCTGTGAAAATTTCAACTGTCCAGCTATCGCGGTTCTTGAGATACAGCCTGGCGACAGACAAAACGGCAAAAAAAAACCCTTTCTTGTTTGGGAGCCGCCCTTAAATATTTATTTTATTTTGTTTTTAGTATTTGTTGTTATAGCGGCAACAGAAATACATAATCTGTGAAAATTTCAACTGTCTAGCTATCGCGGTTCTTGAGATACAGCCTGGCGACAGACAAAACGGCAAAAAAAAACACTTTTGTTGTTTGGGAGCCGCCCTTAAATATTTATTTTATTTTGTTTTTAGTATTTGTTGTTATAGCGGCAACAGAAATACATAATCTGTGAAAAAATCAACTGTCTAGCTATCGCGGTTCTTGAGATACAGCCTGGCGACAGACAAAACGGCAAAAAAAAACACTTTTGTTGTTTGGGAGCCGCCCTTAAATATTTATTTTATTTTGTTTTTAGTATTTGTTGTTATAGCGGCAACAGAAATACACCATCTGTGAAAATTTCAACTGTATACTATCGCGGTTCTTGAGATACAGCCTGGTGACAGACAGACAGACGGACAGCGAAGTCTTAGTATACCCTGTTTTTACCCTTTGGAACCCTAACTAGCGGACAGTTTGAATTTCGAAAAAATTTCCAACTCATAATCGTTTCCATTTTCAAATAACCGAAATCCATCGATTCCATTAATTCGTCGGCCCCTATTCTCGGTCGGTCGCTCGACAGATGGCACGCGCAATCATTAGTAATGAGATACGCGCATTGTGAGTGTGATTGGAAATGCTCGTCGACAAATGGCGAGTTACCGCCCAGTTTATGATTATTAGCGAACTGTTTTTAAACGTGACAATCATTATTAAATATGTAGTTTTGACATACTTATAGTTTAGAAAATATTATGTTATTGTGTGTAATGAATGACGATCCTTTTTGGGAGATAGAATAATATAATATTTTGTATTTGACAGTCGACTGACTGATTAAGTCTTTATTATTAAAATTGACGAACATGGTAGAAATTCTTGTAATCTTGACATTTATGCAAATTTATATTGTAATTTTTATCGTGTAATAAATAAATCTAATCCATCTAATCTGTATTGATTTATATAACTACTAGCTTAAATTCTGCCCGCGACTCCGTCCGCGTGGAACTCGTTTATATCGCAGCTCCATACAAACTTTCACACCCCACTTCATCCCCTTGGGGGATGATTTCCGGGATAAAAACTATACTATGTCCTTCTCTAGGACTCAAACTGTCTCTATAGCAAATTGCATCCAAATCGGTTCAGCGGTTTAAGCGTGAAGAGGTAACAGACAGACAGACAGACACACTTTCGCATTTATAATATTAGTATGGATATACTACGATATATGTGTTGTGTAAAATTTGCTATTTGCTTGTTTGCCAAATAAAGACCCATTAATACTAAGACTATTACTTACAATTTTTTAGCCGTCGATACGAGTATGTATTAAAGATGAAGTATTTACGGTTATGGTAGTTTACCTGAAAAAAAAAGCGTATCATTAGAAAAAATACAAAGAATAAAATAATACAAATTGCAAGCAAATAGCTACTGAAGTTAAAGTATGTCTCCTTACATACTAACTGGTTTGTCTTAATATAAACATAACGAGTTCTATGTAAGGATGTTATAATACTTATGTATGATATAATGAAACGAGATAATAGGGATGATGACTAAGATTTTTTGTGACGTCATTCGAACCAGTTTTTGGAGAGGAACACATGTTTGTATGGGAGCAACTACAGTTAAATTACATAAATACCTAAAAATTCGAGACAAAGATTGACCTCGCTGACGGAAGCGCAAAACGCTTCATACTGTGTGTCTATACAAGTATGACGTCACATTTGTACATTTGTACTAATCATAGTATGGAAAATCAGATAAGTTGTTGTTTCGGTCGCGAAATACTGCGTTTAAGTACATAGTTGTCGTACAATTTTGTTTCTAGAAAAGCGTAAGGATTCTATTGGTAGCTTTTAATTTACTCTTGGACAATAAAAAAAAATCCATAATTTTTCTAAACTAAAGGTTCATATCTTTTTATGATTTTAATTACATTTTATAATTTATACTTTATTACGATAATTTGATGGTTTACTATCCATTTAGCATCGCTACGTTATCAATTTGAACATGGGGCCGCATGCCTATTCTGATAGGTATGCTGTTCCAAGAAAATCACCGATCAACTTCTCTTAAGCTGAAAAACGTATTTGAAGGTTATGTTACATACCATACTGAATTTGTTTCCAAACGATTCACAAAAAAACTAACTGGAAGAAAAATCTGTTTTTTTTATGAGGCCTGCTTTTTCTAAGAAAACTATTTTTTTTTTCACCCTGAGCATAATGTCGAATCGATTGATACGTCATTTATTAAAATAGGTTCGGTATCTTAGACGCTACGGTGGAACATCCGTAAATGCAAACATAATCTGCTAAAATCATATCCTTTTTTTTGCCGTAGAAGGGCAATGAGCGTGCGCTATTAATAAACCGATTCCAATTCATTATGGTTATGGTATGGTCAAAAATACCCATTATCAAGTGGTTTATAGATATTTTCATCACACTTGCTCGAAAAGGGATTCATAATGCGCAGACATACAGAGCTTAATAGCCTGTGTTACGCCCACGGGCGTAATGGTTTTTTTCTTAAATTGTATCTGTCACTCATGCGGCAGTTACAAAGCAAAGAGGTTTTATATCAAATACGATGTCTGAAAACGTATTTATAAATTTTAAACTTAAAAAACTACTTAAATATGTTTAACTGAATTATTTACAGATTTAATATGTAGTTATTTAGTGTCTATGTAAAATGTTTTTAAGTGTTTTCAAATCGTGGCTGTATACCGAAGGGTCTTTGCCATACGCGCCTCACGTCAAATTCAACAAAATGGACGACTGACATGTTGCAGTTTTTATTACGATTTGTATTCATTTCATCTAAAATGTATTTGTTTCCTCGCAAATGTGATTAATAACATTGTGTATAACACGGGCGTAAGAATATTGCAAACTCGAGTCATCAAAAGCCCTCCGCCTTTGGCGTCGGGCTTCTGATAGACTCAAGTTCGCAATATTCCACTTACGCCCCTCGTTAAACAATGTACTATTACGTCACACCTGGCCATAATGCGAGTTATACCGCACGCTGCGCGTACGGTAAAACTCGCATTGTAGCCAGGTGAAGACGTAAAATTGTGTACTCACCACGGGCGGTAATTCGTAAAGCCCCAGATCGCATATTTATGCCCACAAACACCTGCGATCTGGGCCATTCACGAATTCACCGCCCTAGGTACGTAATGTACTATTAACAAAGGGACGTCCTATCAAGAATGAAGGTATATTTCGCAAAACGTACGTACCAAGCACCTATCGTAAAACGTCCTGTGAACGTGTAACAGTTTATTAATCCCGAAACCTCTAACCACGGGCCCCTAACGCCGTTCTGCCAGCCCTTTCACCGGTCAGTGGGCCGGTGACGGCCATTTTTTAGCGCCGTTTGATCGGCGCTGATCGGCGTTCGGCGTAATTGCCCTTTGTCCCGTCGCCCCGTGTGGTCACCCGAGTGCGGACGGGCCGGCAATATTTGCACGATTAATGTTTTTGGAGTCTTTTTACGGTGAGCTAGTTGATTCTGTAGCTATGTTCACCTGTTTCATTTCGATTTTCATCATCTCATTTTCAAATTCAGATATGAGGCTATCCGTAGCAGAACTGAAGTAAAATAGCCCTCTGAATAGCTAAACTTAAGTGGCAGTGGGTAGGGCACATTGGACGTAGAACCGATGGCCGTTGGGGCGGAAAGGTTGTCGAGTGGCGACCTCCTCCCGGCAGGCGCATCGTGGGTGCCCCACAAGGTGGACTGATGACCTGGTAAACGGCGCGGGATCAGTCATTGTGGCAGTCTTTGGGGGTGGCCTGTGTGCAACAGTGGACGTCTTCCGGATGATATTTCAATCTTGCAACAATATGCTTTATACCTTTTATTCTGGCACACAATAAAAACGTTTCAATAAGTCATTACCGCCCTTGTCCATAAACATGAATCGCAGACAGACGCCCTTGAGACCGTAGGTAATCGCTCAATGGAAACATTACTCAGAAACTCCTTTATTTACGTTCTTTGCAGCGCTATACATTTACAAACCGTCTCGACTCAACTCCTGACTATCGACTAGTATCACATGACCCCCGAGATTCCTGTTGTAGGTTAGATTTACACTGGTTATCCTGAGGCGAGTTAGTAAGTGTTCTCTTGTGAATAACTGCACAGAACGAATCGTGCGCAGATTGTAAATACCTTGATTAGTCATTGATAGGTCTTGGCAGCGAGCCTATAGGTATTTAAAGAGTTCTAGAACTGTGCTTCCATTTTGCATGTAATTCCATCCTAATTCCGATAGATACCGCGTGGCGCTCTCAAACACGTGATTTTGGGCTAACGGTAGAGTCAACCTCTATGAATAGTCCCATGATTTTAAACAGGTACAGTCAAGTGCAAAAACATGAATCGATTAAGGCTCATAAATATGTACTGAAACCTTAATCCGCTGACATAAGAGCGACGGGACATACTTAGATATGAGTAAGTTGTATGCACTCATATTTTTACACTTGACTATACAGTCAAGGGCACCAATATTATGTATACACTACAAAGTCCCAAAAAATATGTATACACAAACCTTATTTCTGCAACAATAAGGTAAGGTAACTTTGAGTGAAAACATATTGGCGCCCTTGACTGTACATCAGAAACGCCTTCTTGACTTATTCAAATCACACCCTCACAACACAAAAAAAATCACAAAATTCACAGTAATATATTTTCCCCGAAACAAGGTTCCAACATAATTTATCGCTAAAGCATAGGTAATTCTAATGTTTAGAAAGTCAACGCGTTTTATTTTATGAAAATAGTAACAATGATTCACTCACAACCACGCTACGCTCATAGTGCTACGCCGTAGTCTGTTGCAACTTAACCTCTATGTGTAGCGAAAAGCACCCGTAGCGCTCTGACGAATTTAAGATAAGATAAGATAATTGCTCCTGAATTGTTATACTTTCGTGTGCCTCGTAGGACAGAACGTAGTTGCCGCAGGAAACCATTGTTCAGCATTGCAAAAAGCAGAACAAGACACGCAAAAAAAATCATATATTAAACGCACATGCAAGCTTTACAATGAAAATAGTATGAACGCAGATTTATTTGGCAGTTCGCTAGTAATATTGAAAAAACAGGTTAATTCTCTTCTGAAATAGTGTATAATACAAAAAAAAATGTGTTGTACTTTACTTAAACTTTTTTGTATGTAGGTAGGTAGGTATTTAGAACGGTTAGTGTTTTTATTGTGTTATTATTATTATTATTATTCTAAAATAGGAAACTGTAGGTCTAGTTATATTATTAATGTATAGCTTCTAGCTAATTACTTTCTAAATAATTAAAGACCGTTTGTTTCCCGTTAATATGTCCCGTTAGCCAGGAGACAAGGTTACAGAGTTTCTTGGAAAAATTGTTACAATACGGACTTCTAACGAGCTTAGAAGATGGTCCATACAAAAAGGGGTCGAACTTGACATGAAAATCCCACATTTGGTGATTTAAAACACATAAATCGCTGTTTTAAATAGTGACCCAGGAGACGTAACCATGGCAACTAGTGACAGAAAATAGTTGATCAACTCTTCTAATAATAAAAAAAAAGATAAGTGTCGTGATTGGCGCTGAACGAGTTAGGAATGGCCGTGCCATTGCCGTTGAAATGCATTATTAAATCCTGAACCTAAACCAATTAAAAATGGTGTAACTAGTCATTCTCAATGGAAAGTCATTCTTTAAGATGAATAACCAGGCGGTGTAACATGGACGTGTCATCAGCCGGTTTGAGTCATCATACTCATCATGTACTCAAATACTGCAAATGATATAATTTGCAGTTCATTTAAATTCTGACTAACATGATAAACTTAGTGAGTGAAACGTCTTAACATCGCGACCAGGGATGTTGCAGACATTCGCATCCGCTAAAATCGATGCGATGTTTTTGCGGATGCGGATGTAGTACGATTCACGACAAGAAAGGAGCCCACGCGGCGCTTTAGTTTGCGTAAACGTACGCGTTTTAGATATTTTCGCCATTAGTAAAAAAACTTATTTTCGCTTCTGTTACCAAGAGGAAACGCGTTTTAAATTAGTTTCAACGTAAACGATATGATACAGAGAAAGAATATAATGGAAAATAAACCATCTTCGTCTGTAGCCCCCGACACGATTCGAACCTGCGACCTTTCTATTAACGCTAGACTGCTCTACCAACTGAGCTACGAGGACAGTGATGCAAGTTGTATATTTTCCACTATATTCCCGCTAAGACTAGCGCCCTCTCTGTATCGAGTTATAGACTTGTTTCACAGTCTTGGCACCACTCTAATGGGCGAGCTATGCGCTCGCTCCAAAAAATACAACAAAAATATTTAATTAAATAATTTGTTTCGTGAAAAGGGTATAGTTTCAACGTGTTTCATGATCGCGAGATATTATAAAATGGACATTGTTTATTTACGTTTTTAGTGTATGCCCCCAAATATACGCATCCACCTCCGCATTCGCGGATGTCAAAAAATCGCATCCCTGATCTCGCACGACTTAGAGCGGCGGTGGGCTGCGTTGGAGGGAGAGATCAGAGCGTGGCATCTCGCTTCCACGTATAGCGCACCGCTAGCTGCCGCCGCCGCTCTAGATTTAAGTCACGTTCAAATTTTTTAATCACCTTTGGTTTGAAGCAGCGAAAGAAAGAACCATAGAACGCGAGTCCTTACATTGTCCTACCCAAACACGTGCCTGAAAGTCGGTTTGCGCATGTTCGAACGAAACGGCTGCCTGGCATCGTTTTGACACCCCGCCCCCAACCCCGCATAATGGCAATGGGACCCATCCTTTGTGGCCGTTTTACGACGTTTTGTGGCCGGTTCCAATAATCAATCCACCGATAGTTTTCCTTACCGGCAGTTACATTTTGACAGATTACCCGTAGAAAATGTGTCAAAATGTAACTGTTGGTAAAGAAAACTATCGGTGGATTGATTATTGGAACTGGCCATTCGTTTTCTATGTTGTTTTCGTTCGCGTCAAATAATTGTGGCACACCATCATTATTTTTAGCAATTGAAGGCTAAAAATAATGAAGGTGTGCCACAATTACACAACTGATCAGAGGCCCATCATTGACCGTTGAATCTACATTTTATGACGGATCGGTATCGTTTATTTTACTATGGTTATGTAAATAAGACAACTTAATATATTAGTTTTGTTTGAATGTACTTTAAGTTGGTAAGGAAACTCATTCGACTTCAAAGCACTTAATCAAATGTAATCCATAAGTTAATTTACTCCAACGTTGGCAACCCTAATGACAAGAACATGTCATCAGCGAGGGTTGTCACAAGTTAGATTGAGGCCGCCGGCCCAATTTCTTCAACTCGTAAAAACTACTTTAAAACTTTTACAAAGGAAATGACAATAAAAAGTTTCGCATTTCAATGCGATGAAACCGACGATGGCAGCTAGGTGGAAAGGTAGATTTGCGAAGAGTATTAAAAATCTGATTTTCGAGTGATGTGATGTTTTATTAATAATATCAACGTTGGTAACCTTACAGCCTTCCTGATGATAAGTAGACATTATAGGCTATGGACGCTTGCGATGATGCGTTGCCCGACTACGGTAGAGCCCAAGGGAAGGTATATGATTTTTACAGTCTATGTTTGTATTTACGTGTGTTTCACCGTAGCGTGTAAGACACTGAACCGATTTTGATGAACGAGATCATCATCACCATCATCATCATCATATCAGCCGAAAGACGTCCACTGCTGGACATAGGCCTCCCCCAAAGAGTGCCACAGCGACTGGTCTTGCGCCACCCGCATCCAGCGGACTCCCGCGACTTTTACCGACATCAGTCCACCTTATGGGGGACGCCGCGCCTTCCGGTACGCGGTCGCCACTCAAGAACCTTTCCGCAATGGTAAACGTATCAATTTTGTGTACAATGGTACGTATCAATCGATTTCAAATTAGACTCCGGGTGACATAGTACCTTTAGTTCTTTTTCAGTTGGTTTTCCGTAGTCAGGTACAGATTATTTAACTTTTTTTAACCCCCGACGAAAAGAGAGGGGTAATTATAAGTTTAACGTGTCTGTCTGTGTATCAGTGTATCTGTCTGTGGTATCGTAGCTCCCAAACGGATGGACCAATTTGAATGCAGTTTTTTTGTGTCACAGATAATTTTATCCCGAGTGTTCTTAGCCATGTTTTATGAAAATCTGTTCAGTCGTTTTTGAGATATTGGACTTTGAAATGAAAATGTCGCGGGTTTTCACAACTCTTCTAATTATGCTTGGTTTAGGATTGTGTTAACATTAACAGTTGGATATAAATGTCCCTCATTGATAGTGAAGGACCTCCATACCTCCCAGTAACATGCTCGCGAGTTCCGGCGACCTTACTCACCTACCCTGGTAGGTCCGGTGTGTTCGGTGATTTGTCCCTGGATACATCACCGAACACACCGGACCACAGAACAAATATTGGTGTTATTGTGGTGCGGTCCTCTGTAAAGTTTTCGTTGGGCTGCTCCAAATAGGAGTGAGATATTCCGCTGTGCTCCATACTTGAGATTATTTCAGTTGGCCGAATTGCATAAAAGTAGTTCATACAAAAAGCAACTCTAACGTTCAAAGCACAAGATTCTAATTCCAATGACAGTATACCTCTTACTTATAAGTTTTTATATTTCTAACTTTTGAAAGCAAACTAGTAATCATTTTATGCAGCATTGTACAATCGTGCATGGCAAATGCAATACTCATTTTTAATAGCTTATCCATATTAACATGTTACCGCTATTCCTTAACACATAATGGTATCGCAGATCAATTTACACCCCTACCCTAAAATACAAAGGAGCTTACCCCTTTCACTTTGGCAAAAAGATGCGCAAAAAACTATAGATCTACCTAAATTGGCACAGTTATAACCACAATTCGCGACAACCCTCCGGTTTTTTGTCACCAGGGCTGTCACCCTCCGACAAAATTTACAATAACAATTCACACAATGAGATAAGTAAAAATACGAGCTTGTTAAACCGTAAAAAGTAATAATGGGGAGCAGAGTCAACAGTGGCAGACACGTTGGAATTATGCACGGCCTGTAATATACGGTTTTTCGCGGCAGCCATTTTTGATATCACAAAGTATTTCATATATGTAATTATCATGCTACTTAAGCCCTTTTTAGCGCAAAACTACCAAATTGCCGCAGTCCACTTGGCTCACCCTAATTTTTAATAATAATTCTTGACTCTTGCATTGATCAAAATACAAATCCGTTTTGCCAGCCCTATGGGTAGGGTTGTTGAGAATATGAATTATTGTTATTGCTAATTATAGTTGCGCAATAATTTTATGAAAGCTATTTTATGAAGGAGTGCAACATGCGAAATAAATTACAGTTTTTAAAATCTAAACTACATGATTACACGCCTGAAAAGTATTTTATTGCTCATTTCAAGTAGAGACAATGATAAGCCAGTTACGCACGAGTCACCCCAAAGACGACCACGAAAAAAACATTATTCAATTAACGAAACGGAGTGAAAGAGGAGTAAATCTATCAAATAAAGTCTTCAACTGGTAAGTTGCCAACTTAACGGTCCTAAACAATCCACAGAGTCCAGTGAAATGTTTAAATTCTTTGACACGCCGCGCCGCTTATTGACTGAACTTCATTATTTCATCACGCTCAAGATGTCGACGTAAACACTTGAGCAACCAATTCCACGGAACGTCACGTATGGACTAGCTGGGCACACAGTCCAGCGCTCGATGACCCACCCAAAACTAAATAGCACCAAGTTCAAGATCAAACACGTTCCAAATTTGATTTTAATACCCCGTGATTAGGTCTGAAATTGCAGTTGTTTGCTCAGTAAGTTGATGTTCTTTTATTTTTGGGCAGCGGTCGAGTGTTCTAAATTCGAATTGAATTAAAATTCGATTGCGCCCGCTGGTTCGATTCATTCCAAATTCGAAGTGAAGAACAAAGTGTGAATTTACGGTATTTTTTCTAAATTATTGATATGGCAAGATTATCGTATTTTCCTGAATATTAGGTTTGGTGTAACTGAACATTGCCATAAAATCAACAATGTGCTCCACCGCAGCTAACCGATAATCCTAATCTATGGGACGAGTCTAGTCCGAACGTAGCCATCAAAGTCATCAAACACAACCTACCATTAGATCATTACACTGGACCAATAATTACGAACGCAACTTACGGATCAAGACTGGAACACTGGCTGCCGTATGCCAAAACCTAGTAACTGCTATTTAATGGAAATCAGTGCAAACCCTGTAAAGTGGCCGTCAATAGAACTTGCTAACTATGTAAACAAACCGTCATACTGAAATTGACATTAAATGTCAATTTCAATACATTGTTTGTTTACATAGTTAGCAAGTTCTATTGACGGCCACTTTAGCGCATATTACTTGGTGAATCTAAAATGTAATTGAATTTTAGGGCGCATTTGCATTATATGTTAGTCAGTAAGTGCGAGATCAAATAACGTGCAATTTATTCTTGATGGTCGGCTGGCGCTACCACGAAGTCATTCTCATAACAAATACGACCAAATCATTAATGTGCATTCAGTGAAGTATCAACATAAGGCATGTTATTACAGTATAATCAGTTTGCAAGGGTAACCATGATTCGCGAGCAGCGTTAAATTATCTCCACCTTTGATAGATAACCTCCTGTTTGTTTAGGTCAAATCTTATAAACCGATTAAGTCACCTCTATTTAGCGTAACTATTACAATAATACGTTAATTTTATAACGAAGTCTTGATTTATATGCCACTTTCACCAGTTTCACTAGATGGCGATGCACAAGTGAGGTCAAAGTTCCATAAATTTGCATGGGAGACCTTGTTTATATACAGCCGTTTTTATGTTTTAATGTCATTAATTATTGTATTGTTATTTGTTATAGCCTAGCTAGCATGATCGCTGTTATGTCCGACATGAAACATTCGTCCCTCTCGCACTGACATACTTGCTATTAAGGGACGAATGCTAATCAAAACAGCCTTTCAAAACACATGCGCCTTATCTATCAGTAACAATAAAGACTGTGTAATAGCTATTTACGATACAAGTGCCGAAAACAAGAAATTCGCAACGAGTGGTGATAAATTAAAACACGACCGAAGTAAGTGTTTTAAATCGAGACGAGTTGCGAATTACCTATTCGCACATGTATCGCACAACGTTTTACTGTACATATGGCTCTTTAAAGTTTCGACATATGCACGGAAAGTGCTCTTTCCGCACTAGTGCGGGAAAGTAGCACCATATTATGTACTGAAAAGTTATTTTTGAATGGTTGTCTGTACAAATATTGGGGAACTCGACTGTAATATAACCTCAGGCATAGAACAAATATTATTTAGAAAAAAAATACATTTACTAGGTTTTGATCTAGCGCAATTGGATATCATAGGCGTGTCGTTCCACGTTTGAATGGCAGCTTTCTTTGTTCGATGTGAATTTGAATTAAGAATGTATTGTAACGGATTCGGAGCGTTCCATTCGTTATTTGATTTAACGATACGAAAGAGTTTGTAATGGGAAATGCCATCGACGACACAATAATTGACCATTATAAACCTTATTGCAAGTTTATAAGGTCTATCAATTATCCGTTTTGTGTTGCTGTTTGTAAATTCATTTACTTTTTTAATCTTTCGTGCCAGTTACATGGACATGTGAATAGCTACATTGTTTTTTTTTATTAGACCAGTGTCTCAATACAATTATAAATTCATTTGTTTTTTTATGTTCTTTGATCAGGCGTGCGTAACATTTTATCAAGTTTTCCCGAGGCATTAATTTTTAAGTGTAATTCTTATCACTTAAGTATGAATGTAAATGAGTATAACAAAGTGAGAACGCATTACCCAACGTCATTTCCGTATCTCTTCACTATAAAACGATAGTTGGAAACGGGTCTTGGTAGCCGGAAAGGGTTCGTTTCGAAATGAATGCATGTGATAAACGCAATCAAATGCGATTGGAGAGATATAATTAAGGCAGCGACAAAACTATAAAAAAATATAATTATGCTAATGAATGGTGTGTTAGATATGAAGTTTTATTATTAGTTTCCTTGTGTTCTAAGGGGACGCTTAATAATGTATACTAATATTATAACAAGTGCGTGTCGGGCCAAGCGCAGTGTGTCTTTCTTAGTTACATCGACACGCGCGCGCCAACTAAATAATGGCGTCGGCCGAATTTGTACCAAAGTTGGCCTTTCTAAGTACATTTTAAGTTGGTCGACTATTACTCGGTAACTAGTTATGCCTACTTAGCCGTGATATTTTCCTTTTAAATTCATTATAATATTTACTACTACTGCCACGATTTTTTTCACATTCCCAGTAGCAGCCATTTGCCCGGCAGGGGACACAATATGACTCGAACAAAAATTTGGGCTTTAAAGCTCAATATCTCGCAAACGAATGACTAATATATTAAGAAAAAAAATTACATCCCCACTATAGGTAGGAGTAGGGGAGGTACCCCAAAAAATTTTTTTTTTGCAGGATTTTATTCGTCTGTTTTGTCGGCGTGATTTATTAATATACCTAAGCCGAATTACAGTTTTACTAGTAGTAATGGTTACTGAGCTAAGCCGAAGACGGACGGACGGCCAGACGGACAACGAAAACGCGACGCAACGAAAAGGCGAAACTATAAGGTTTCCTTGTTGACTACGGAACCCTAAAAAGGAAACGTCTGTGAGATTGTAGCTTTGTACGTTTGTATGTAATGTGTAAACTCAGAAACTGCTTATCCGACAAAAAAAAAACCTGCGTCATAAATAAAGCGTATTTTTTTTATAAGTTGTCATGTCTATTTGTTTCATGTTTTGCGGTGTGCAATAAAGAGTATTTGTATTGTATTGTATTGTAAAGTTGATTTTCTGGGTTAGGTTATAGGCTATATTTTTTATGCCAAGGGTTTGACTTCGTTTTTTGCAACACGCGGGCAGATAGTTTATTATTATAGAAGTGTTAAAAAAAAAAATATATCGTGTAAGTATCCATAAGGAGTGTGTTCCCAACCCGCACTGGGACGGCCTGGGGACTACTGTCCATTCTACTCCAGGCAAAATACGGTTTTGAAAAACATTAATTTATAATAGCGTTTTTTTTGGTGATTTCATTTGAAAATGTTATTCTAAGATGATTTAGTCAAGAATCCGACAAACTTTCCACCCGGAAGTAATTATGTAGATTTAAATGAAGCATGCATTATCTTTTTTTGTACGATTTATCTTGAATATTATAGAGCAAATGTAAATGAACCAAAATAAAAACAAAAACATTTATTAATATTTTTACTGACTTTTTAGAAGCCAGTTAACTATCATTTTTTCGATGTCTGAAATTTTGTCGGATTTTGTCGCTGGGTAACTATTTAATTGATAATATATCCGTTATACATAAAAAATACGCTAATATAAATTATTTCCAAAATTGTCATTTTTTCCATACAAGTTGTCAGTTCATTGCCTGGACTATTCCCTCTCTCATGAGAGGAGGCATGTGTCCAGCAGTGCGACTTGTATGGGCTGATGATGGAGGGAGTGGTAAATACATATGTATAGTTAATCTTTTATCTCTTAACACATTCATTGCCCAGGATCGCTACGCGCTACGCTCGTAGCCGATCCCGTGGTTTTCCTCGCATGTAGCGGAAAGCGACTACGGCGGTCTGACGCATATGTGTCGTCATGGGCCCTGAATGGGTTAAAATTATATCAAACAAAATTGCGACCAAAATGTAACCGATCAATAAGGATAATGTCTTATACAATATAATATACTTAAATAAGTATTATTTGAACAACATATTCATACATATTATATAAAACAATGTTACAGCTTTTCATGAGTGCTAATCTTTTTTCGTTTTTTTAGTTTTTTTTTGGTTATAATTGTAATTGTTTCTAGAAGGTAACATTAGTTTTTTAAGTGTTTTTTATTGTTACTAACCAAACATATGGATGTACATGTCAGTACACGTCCGAAATAAATAATTTGAATTTGGAATTTGAATTTCATATTCTTAAAAATAAATATACGTATTGGAAAGTAACTATATTATGTTATATTGAACATTTATATACCCACGAAAACTGCTTGAGACCTAGGCTATAATGAAGATTTTATGCGTCAGCTGTTATTATGCTATCGTAAACAATATCCATTAACTACCTACTTATTTATAGAAAAATGAATCGCTTCTGAAACGATCTGAGGATGGCGTCATTGTGATGTCTATTAAGGAGACGGGTTTTCCAGGTATATTTATTTGGAATTCTGGCAATTCAAAGTACCTACGCGTACGTTATAAAACAAAAATAATTTTAGACCTTTTTAGGGTTCCATATCCAAAGGGTAAAACGGGACCCATTACTAAGACTCCGCTGTCCTTCCGTCCGTCACTAGGCCGTACATCATGAACTGCGATAGTAAGACAGTTAAAATTTTCACAGATTTTATTTCTGTTGCCGCTATAACAACAAATACTAAGCAGAATAAAATATATTTAAGGGTGCTCCCACACAACAAACGTGATTTTTTTGCCGTTTTTATAGATAGTGGTAATGGTGGTATGGTGGATAAGGGAACCCTTCGTGCGCGAGTCTGACTCGCACTTGGCCGGTGTTTTTTCTGATTATTTCTAGTCAAACCAAAATAATTTTGCAATTCCAAATGCAAAACATTTTCGATGATTAAGATAGGTACATTATGTGATTTTCGGTTGATGTTTTATTTCATTTAAAATGTACATAAAAATATCATTATTAAATAACACATATAAATACAAAAATATATATATAGAAAAATTAGTAATAAAAATGTTTGTGTTATTTGTTCGTTTAAGTGGAATCATCAGCATCACACATAGAACAACTATTTTAAATTAGGAACATTACTACGAACTATTCGGCAGGGCCAGGCGGGTCAATCACTAACCAATTAAACAAATTTAAAAATGAAACTTAAATAAAAAAAAAATATTACCACTGCTTCTAAGAGTTCTAAGCGTCAATGACAAAGTGGCTCCTCTGTCGTAATACTCATGTAAGCTGTAACACGTCTTTTTGTAATCTACACGGGAACAGGTCTGTTCTGTGGCCAATTAAAATGAGTAAGACGGATGGTGTGCGAGGGAGTCAAAGTTTAATTGAGTGTTGCATTAACAAACGGAGAGCGATAGCCCGTGGCGAAGCTGAAGGACTACGGTTAAAAGGTTAAAACTACAGATTTATTTAATCCTTATTGTCAGTCGGTGTAGGTGTGTCTATCTCGTTCTATCTACGTTCCACTGAATTGATAAAATGACACTAATATCATTACACTATATTAATATTATTATAATTCCATTTTTTGACCATGGCTGGCTACACCGTGCATCAGAGGGTAGCTGGCAGAGAGACAGAGATAAGTTCGCGTTTGTACTTTGATCTTGTGACATACACATATATGTACCTGTTGTTGTGTACGATGAAAAGTTTACATACACACAAACATATACTGTACAAGTCCAATAAAATACTATGCGACGTGTATAATATGAAGGCCAATTTACTTTTAAAAAAGAGGCGGGAAATTCATAAATAATCCCGGATTTACATTCGCCTCTTATTAAGAATATACGTTGTTTCAGTCTAGATTATTACAAGAGAATGAATGAATGACATAATGAAAGATCGTCATCAACGTGCTGTATTGGTGGCAAAGGGTATGGTTGGCAGAAAAAACAAATACATTTGAATATTCTCTCTTGTTCTTAACCATAAAATAAATACTTACCTTCTTAGGATTACACCTCTAGATATAACTCTCTACGGTACAAAACCTTTTCGGCCCTTATATATTTTTAAAACAATGTACATCAAATGACATAAAATATCATAAAAATACAACTATAGTTGAAAATCTAATTACATTACGCGAAGTGTTTATTTTACCTTATCTAAATAATCCAATGCACATCGTATCTAGAGTGGATGGATTTTTTCCAATCGTCGTGAACGACTGACAGCCAAATCTGTTGAACAAATTTTAGTAATTCATTCACTATAATTTGGATAAGTTGTTATAAATATGTATATAAATCTCATAATTTGTGAAATATATCATGTTTAAAATACTTGCGTAATTTTTTTTTTGTCAACCATACTTTGCCACCAATACAGCACGTTGGTAACGATCTTTAGACATAAGTCCAAATTATCACGAGTTTCAAAACATCTCCTAATAAGCAAATCATTGGCGTTCCAACCGCCAGCAACCTCTGCCTTTGGAGTATCGAATTCTGTATTAGAGGTTGAATACATACAAAAGTCGAGAGATGATACAGTCTCTATCTTTATGCTAATACAACCACAAACCTGACACAAACATCTAACATAATCCATACTTATATTAAAAATGCGAAAGTGTATCTGTCTGTGTGTGTCACCTCTTCACGCTTAAACCGCTGAACCGATTTACATGAAATTTGGTTTAGAGATAATGTCCCAAGGACAGAGGGGTATGATAGTTCTTACCCTGGAAATCATCCCCTAGGGTGAAATCGCGGTGGAAAATTGTATGGAGCTACGATATAAACGAGTTCCACGCGGACGGAGTCGCGGGCAGAAGTTAGTTATAAACAAGCTTTTATTGCTGTACTTTTCTGTATACCATCAACTATTCATTGAGACATTTGAGACGATTATAACGAGCCCAAACTCAACGGGGTTACGTCGGTTAAGTACTGAATTCCCATGGCCACCTTCTGTCTCCATCATCAGATCAGCTCGATGGTATTGAATTGTCATCCAAACTATACTTATACCCAAAATTTCAGCTCAATCGGTCACCGGGAAGTGGGTCAAATTTAATTTCCAAGATTTGATTACAGACAGACTGACAGACAACGCGACAGGTGAAACTAAATAAAAGCTTGTAATTAATGTACGCCTATCGTATTGTAAGAAACGTCTCCTCAAACTCTTGAAAACCAAATGAAACAGAATCTTTCATAAGTTGCTTTGTATAATGATCACAAACGCATTTACAAGGTACTCCCAAATGGCCGCAACTGTACATTTTAATATCGCAACGTCGTATCTAACTCTTCCTTATCATTGAAAAAGGGACTTTATGTCGCAGATTACAAGGCACATCTTGCAATGTGATGCCAGGCAGGGATGTGAGGTGATAAAGCAAATATTCGAAGTGGGCCAGCATTTACATAAGGACCGTGTTCCATTAATATTCATTACATAAGTTCTGAAGAAGTTGGGATAATTAAAGGAATATGAAATTAAAAAATTATACCACCTTTGATTAATGTCTGAGGTTTCATCTATTTGCATAGTAAGCTACAGATACTTAGATAGATTGTTGCTATATCAGCTTATTGAGCATTTCCGTAAAATAACACTTTTCTGTAAGAGGGATGTATATACCTAGCAGCTCGCGACTGACAATAGGTACTTTTTATATGAAATTTCCATTTCGGGAGAAAACGTTTTCCAATAACTAAATCTTAACAAATTCACTTTGATTTTGATGTCGATCGCTTTAGCATAATAATAATAATTATTATTAAATAAGCATAATGATATCTAGGTTTATAGGTTTCGCGTTTTCTTTAATATATATTTTAGGTGCCCATACATTTTAATTTATTGAAAATTTTGAAAAAGGAAAACCTAGTCTTCAATTGCGTCAATAACAATAACGTTCTAAAAATCATTGAGATCGGAAAATATTTAGAAGTGGAAAAACGTTTTCTTTTTTTTGTATGGACGAGTACGTAGTATTCCAAAGGTATACAACGTGTTAATAAAATAACGCAAAACCTCAAAACTGTTTGTTCAGAATTGACAGTAAAATGTGAAAAAAATAGAAAAAAAAATTGACGACTTTTTTTTTACATTTGTATGGGGCAGATCTCCCCAGTCGGCCAACGCTCCATACAAAAGTAAAAAAAAAAGTCGTAATTTTTTTTTCTATTTTTTTCACATTCTACTGTCTATTCTGAACAAACAGTTTTCAGGTTTTGCGTTATTTTATGAACACGTTGTATACTTCCCTCTTAAT
This sequence comes from Epinotia ramella, assembly GCA_947578815.1. Classification (NCBI taxonomy): domain Eukaryota; kingdom Metazoa; phylum Arthropoda; class Insecta; order Lepidoptera; family Tortricidae; genus Epinotia; species Epinotia ramella. The sequence continues at coordinate 4,322,859 of OX388206.1, read as the reverse complement.
AACTTACTAAGTTGTCAGCGCTCCTGACTTCGCATTCCTGAGCAGTATGTGCCCAACTCTTTAAAAATTAGTCTAGCGCGTCCCGTCATCCGGCGAGGTCTGCCGCGTCTCCGTTTTGAGCTGTCGGGCTGCCAGTCAGTGGTTATCTTGACCCAAAGCTCGGCATGCGGCTGACATGACCAGCCCAGTCCCACTTCAACCTACCCGCTATTCGAGCTACTTCTGGAACCGGAGGGGGAGGCCTTTGGCCAGCAGTGGGACCCAACAGGCTCTTAATAATAATATGGACACTGCGCGGATAGTCAGGAGGTTTCTCTCTCTGTCGCCCTGACCACCGGTGGCTCTAGGTCTCGCCTCGCTGCATGCCGGCGGCACTCTAGGTTAGGTTTTTATAATTATCATATGTTTTGTATTAATGTTTTATATTTTACTTTTTATATAATTATTGTTAAGACCTAAGACAAAACATAAATAAAGAGAATAATAATACATATAAGTAGTCAGCGTCATTTCCACACCGACTATCGCACCGTCGCATCGACGTAAGTGTTTTGATTTATGTAATTTGTGTTATAAATTATTGAAGAACATCAACTTTTTATATTTCATCCATCACTTTAGGAGATTTAGATGGGCTCTATGGGTTTTTAATATTACGTAAAATGAAATAATTTCATTCGTTGTCTATTCGAGCGCGAGCGAAATCATCGCTATGATTAAAAATACTTAGTTATAAGATTTCTATCCCGAGGCGTATTATAGTTACGTCGTGAACGCGCGTTAGGACCGTCTAACAGTCAGTTTTCTATACAGAAATTAACATTTAGATACCTAACGCTCTTACAATGCGTTACGTGATCGACCTGCTGCTCTATACTTGAAACCATAATTTGATTCCACTAAAATAACCTTAAAATTGGCATTAAAATTAAAAAATAACCGGTACTGGCAAACTTATGATGTCGTAGCTGAAAACTAGCTACGTCTATCATTTGGAAGAGTAAGTTCGCCAGTGTCGGTAATTTTTTCATTTTAATGGCAATTTAAGGTTATTTTTGTGGAACCTAATTATGGTTTCAAGTATACGTATAATCTGATTTAATAATTTCATAACAACTGGCCGTAGTATTGCATCATGTGCAATGACGTCACATCACTTATCGGCAGTGACATCGATGACCCGAACAAACACCATAATACTTACGAGTATATTCAAGGTAAGTAATGGATTCCTCTCCATGTATATAGTAGTATAAATCCTACTATATTCTAATTAAACAAGCGAGCGAAGCAAACTAAATTTTCCGTTCCTGCTTGGGCAAAAAAAATCGCATGTTCGGACTCCGGATGTCCGGCTATCCGGCTAATCTCTACACCGATTGTCGTGAAATTTTGTGAGCACGTTAGATAATTATGTGTGACAATGGCACTGGGACAATGGGTGCATGCAACGTACTAGTAATAAATCATGTCCCATCGCTCTTATGGCAGTGGAATAAGGTTTCGGAACATATTTATAAGAGTATTAAATCTATACGTATTAAAAATAAATGTCACAAACAGATAGATAAGCAAAAATACATAAGTATACGGATAAACCTCTTTTTGCGCTCGACTGTAGAAAGTTAACTTTAAGCTACGCTGCAACAGTCACTTCAAGCACATGTTCAGTTAAACTAACTATGATCAATAGTTACGTGTGAAACGGCGCCGGAACCGAGCCAGTTAAATTTTAATGAACTGATCGATCCGCGCACTCCGACATTAATCTAGTCGCAATTAAAAGTTTTAACACGAACAAAAATGCATTAAATCAAGCCCAAGCTACGGGAGTGGGTTATGCAATTCAAAGGAACTTACATGAAAAGGGGTTTATCTATACTTTTATTATAAAGAGAATAAGTCTGTGAGAAAACCATAGAAGTCTAAGTAGCGCTGCAAAACGGCCCCACAGAAAGGGTGCCATTGCTATTATGCGGGGTTGGGGGCGGGGTGTCGAAACGATGCCAGGCAGCCGCTTAGTCCAAACATGCATACCGGGTTTTGGGCACGTGTTTGGTTAGAAATTAGTAAAGAGCTCGCATTGTATGGTTTTTTTTCGTTTGCTGATTACAGCTTTATAAGTTTCTATGTAGCCGCTCCGTAACTTAAGTACTAATTTCGTTTTAATAATTATTTTAACTGCAAGTCGATTACGTAACGCGCTTCAGGTAGATTTAAATGCCAAGTTTGTATGAGAAAATGACAGTTGATTTGTCCTAACGTGCGTTCGAAAATGTCATCATCAACTCATCTTCCATTTCATTGATTTATGTTTTACGAGTGACAACATCTGCTTTACTAACTCAGGCCACCCGCGGGAAAAGACTAACGCAAATTTGGGTAAGTATATATAAGGGTAAGTGTATGATCCTGATTCAGGCATAAACAAGTATAATGGTGTCTTATTTGTCAATCGTCGAGCAATGAATGTCACCGCTTACCCAAAATGTCAAACAAAAGGCCACGAGACACGCGTATTTCGCACGCCCGTATCAAAAATCAAAACCGACATTGCATAACGTATGAACTTACACAAAAAGGTCATAAACGGCTAGCATTTTAACGCCATATACACCTCTTGAACTCAACACGTCCTAAAAAGTCGCATCTGCGTCGCGTGCCCGCGTAACATGAGTCCTTTTTGCGTAAAAGCGTGTTCTCAAGTAACATACGTCCTTTTTGCGTACAAGGTTTAAAGAAAGTATATCTTCTGCAATCAGCACGGTGTTGGCACGCGCGTCACGTTCGCATTGATAAGTGGGCGCGACGTGCATCATTTGCATTCGCGGGTGAAGATTAGAACACTTACACGTTTCGTCCGTGTGTCTTTAAATTTCATCGGCACTCCGGAGACTGGAAGCCGGGGCTATATTCTTGGTTCTAGAAAAGACACCGCGCTCATATTTGGAACACACCGACTGGGGAATAAGAACCGACACTGACTTTATGTTCCAGGTTGTGAATACGGTCGCCACAGTTCCTGGGGTTGCGCTGTGTTGAGAGTGAGCATTTGTCTGAACATAACGAATTCTAGAAGCGTCATATACCAAGCGTCTATAGGCTACGTTTGCTTGCATCAGGCAGGCCGCTTATTTTGCACTGTCGTAGTATTCAAAAAATAAATTTTTGGTACAAGCTCTTATTGCCGACTGTACTTTTCAGTATATCATCAACGATTGAGACGATTTTAACGAGCCCAAATTCAATGGGGTCACGTCGGTTAAATACACCCTTGGCCACTTGCTGTCTCCATCATCAGATCAGCTCGATGGTACCATGATATTGAATTGTCACCCAAATACCCAAAATTTTAGTTCAATCGGATATCGGCAAGTAGTTTGCTAATTTTGACGGACAACTTACATACGAACTGGTCAAGCTAAAATAAAGCTTTCAAAAAGAAGTGATATTCACTTATTAAGTGACAGTACCTTATTCATACTTCGTATACTGCCACCGTACTATATTTCGACGTAGTTTTAGTATGCAGCGACTGACATAGAGATGTCAGTCACTTAACTGCGTAAGAAAAGTGGAGCGTTCCTTTCCCACGATAAAAATATAAAGTCGTCTTATAAAAATTCTATAAAAGTCCGCTATTTCTAGAATGTCCAAATCTCTTATATAACCATATTTACACTGACGGAAACCAGCTACAGAAAAATGTTTTAGACAAAGTAAATACTCGTATGTTATTGGCACTTTATGATGAAATAGAGTAGCCAACATGTGTCACACACATTTACAACCACACAGGGCACTCGTAAACTGGTAATGAGGATTTCCCGCGTTTTATTATTCAACTGAGGATCATTGAAGAAAGGCTGGCAATGTATGTTCCTCATACGTTTGTTCTTGGGACTATAGTGGCAAGAATATACAGTGAAATAGCCCAGCATTGTATTGCAAATTGAGCGTTGGTGTTCTTAATTACAAATTTATCGGATATTTTACCTATATGGTAGACAATTGGAGTAGCCTTTATAGAAATATTGCCTCGTTATGTTGAATTGCGTGCCTATTTTGACGACGGTTCTCAGGAGGTTTCTTAAATATTTCGTACATATATATATATACTAACAGATAAAAAATATCCTACTAATATTTTAAATGTGAATGTTTTTATGATAAGGTGTTTATTTTTCTTAATTACGCAAAAACGGCTACTCGGAAATAGATGATACTTTCCACAGAGATAGTTTATAACCTAAATTGAAACATGAGATTTCAAGTATTCCGAAGATCATCCCAAAAAGGAATTAAATAATATATGATGATTGTACTCGTAGTGCCACCTGGACGAAAGGGGCAAAAGTTAGTACATATTGCTATAAATATGATAACTATGGTTGTATAAAACATTAATTGTATTATAATTGTAGTTAGAATAAGTTCGTTTTAACGAAGAAATTGCTTAGACTCGAATTGAAATAAGCTATTTCCAACTTTACCAATAGAGTCATTATTTCGACCTAATTACCCACTACCACTAAACCCACAGCTAAATTCAAAAAGTATTATGTTACTGTAAAACTTGTACGCACATACGACCTTTTTGCTCCGAACAGTATTCACTTGATATTTCTAAACAGCTGCAGCGCTTTCGAAAAGATTATCGTCTAGTAGTGTTAGTTTGAGTAAAGCACTGTACAGCTACATGGTAATTGGTTTATTCGCGCATTGATCCACTAACCTGCGTCTAGGTGCTACTTTCCATGCAAGAATACGGCTTTATTCTATGCAATTTTTATAGCTGGCCAGTACTTAGCTGATCGATAGCTAATATAAAGGCAGCTTTCTGGTCACTGGAAATCATGGGTCAAGCTGCCTCGTGGTAAGGCAGTACTGTCTAGCTGGTCTAATTAGACAGACATTAATACATAATAAGTCTGGATAACACATTGTAAAAGCTTATAAAGAAATGCTAATAAATACATTAATCAGTCATACAATTAAGTGTAATACGATTTGCAAATTATTGTTCAAATTAACTTGACTAGACTACCAAAAATCTTAAACTACAAGATTTTAGCCAGTCTCTGTAAAATACTAACATGCTTTTTCTTTTCTCATGAAATAAACAGTTTTTTTTTTTAAATAGTTTCAGATGTAGGTACTCTATGAGTAATGATTCTAAGGATAACACACTGGAAATCATAATTGTATGTCAATTGTCTACGTAACATGCCCTCACTCTTGCATAAGCGCGTAACCAAATGTGAGAGTGGTAGAGAGAATGGTATTGGCTACGTAAATAAAAGCCCACGTTAGAATTTTCTTTAGAACTACTTAATTTAGGCTTAGGCTTTGCTTTATTTTACAAAATAAAAGAGATTAACGAAAGAGGTTTAAAATGGGAGTCTCATAGTATGTCTTTATTGTGTGTTAAGTATTTTTTCACATATTTCAAACACGCTATAGAACATTGTTTAAGCATAGTTACATTAATATCCGTTAAGTCACAATAATAATAATCTACTAATCGCTCTTACAAGACTTCAATTTACACCTAGCAGCAACTCTTACTACGCTCTCGAAGAAAAATGTCGCAAGTGCATATGGCCTTAAAGTCTTATGTGACTTTATTCTACTAACTAAATCTGTGGACACCTAGTTCTAAGAATTAGCTAGTCTATGCTAGTGAAGTATGCACAAAACTGTTGCAAGAAATGAACTTATCGGCACTCTTACTGCTATAGTAATACAGATTGATTTTACAAAGTCTAGCCGCAAAAGATTTGTAATTAAGATTCTAAGCACGCCTTCTTAGGCTTTTGAAGGCTGCAGGTATATATTAAGAGCCCAATTTAGTGCTGACATACTAAGAGCAATGGAAACGGTTATTTTTATCGCTATTTGTACCGAACAGGGGCCGTAGTAGGTTACAATCGACAAGCGCTAACGCTAACGCTAACGAATAAAATGTATGGGAATGACTTTTCGTTAACATCTGTCATTCCCATACATTTTATTAGTTAGCGTTAGCGCTTAGTCGATTGTAACCTTGTCTAGGCCCCCTGTTAGTTATTATTTAAATCAATTTGTCTAGCAGAAATTGAATTAAGTCTGATGCTTAATCAGTATGCTAATATTTAGGTGTCGGGGAAATTGCACTACCTTCTTTCTTCGCGCGGGTGGCTAAGAGGCGATTACCGGAATACATAATTTATCATAATTTCTTCATCTACCTACAATTACTAAAAGTAGCACTGGAAATACAATTTCATGTGCTCTGCCTAGTGTTGAGGACACAGGTGTGAGTTTATATAATTAATTATTTTGTAAATAAATAAACAGTATATTATAGTATAGTAATCATACTAAAAAAAACGTTAACATTACCTATTATGATATAACCGCACGCAAAAGATCCAACGATAATATCATAACGACTTAAGATTACACAATAAAATATTCTAAAACATAGACCTTAATAGCAAAAGATCTTCATTTCACTTTTATTATGGCATTAACAAACTTTCGTTTTATATCACTTAACCGAAAAAGGGTTTTAACATTTGTTTTTAAATTTTAATTAAAAGTTCATCCCCGGGTAACTGGCAACCGACAAATTCATAAACGTAATAAAAATGAAATGTTTGTTTTAAATTTAGAACTGACATCGCCTTGACAGCTGTCGACCGCCATTACGCGCGCTGCGCAGCCTGGAAGCAAATGAACCGTTAAATCCGTGTATTACATACTCCATAACGCGTTCATGTAATTTTTCGGTGCCCATTTAGTCACGGCCTATTAGATTTGGATACAGTTTTTGTTCATTTTTATCGGTTCGGAAACAAAGCGTGACATATGGTATGTTTATCGCTTTATCTACAATGTTTACATGGCAGCACGTGTTACTGAAAAACTTACAAAAACGAAAGTCGATTATAAGTTTTTTACCCGCTTTTTCATACCACTTCAACACCACCATCATTGTCGGCTAACCGCACACCTGCCGCCAGACTGCTACAAGACAGAATATCAATAAAAACCACCGTAAAACCCTGTTTAAGTTAAAACCCATTAACGAACACATTAAAAAACGGGCTAAATAAGTAAAACGCCGAAACAGGGACCGGGGGTTTTATGACTTGTTTTATGCTTCTACCGTCGTATTAGGAAATTAAGAAATAATTTTTCGACGCTTTTAACGCTTTTCGTGGGCGTGGAAAAATTACCTTCAATACGAAAGTCATTATCTATGTAATTGCTGTTGAAATTCGACGTTAGTATTGAAACAAATGTCAAACATCATTAATATTCGATTAAAATCAATAGAGGCGATGATTTAGCATAGTTTATTCATAAGTCGACCCCGATATTGCTCAAGCTCAGTCGTAACGTAATGTGTACGGCACTGCCGGTGTCAAGTTCACGCGCGCATGACGTGAATAATCCGAAGAAATTACTTATGATAATAATGTTATTTACGAGTAACATCCGAAAATGCCCGAATGTTACCTAAATTGTATTTGTACAGATAAAATAATAGAAGAAACGGAAACTAATAAAAACTTTAAAACTCGTCCAAATATATCTCTTCTTAAAATTATTTTAGTAGGCCCATTGAAAAAGCAATACAGTTTAAAGTTAGAATTTGTACTTCATAGTGTTATGTTTAAACCTGAATGGCTTTTAAAGTTTCACAATTTGCGAACGCAATCTCAGATTGAAATTTAATCCCCCATCCGGTTGCATTAGACCATGATGATTTGACTCCATAAAACTAAGCACTGCTTCAAGTGTCTTATCCGTTGACGCACCGTCAAATGTTGTTCTTATATAAACAAAACAAACCTCTAGAGAGCGTCAGTTGTCACGCAGTCATTTCATAATTCAACTTTCAAGCAATAAAAGCTATCTCGAAATAACATCGTCTCGGATAATTGGGTACGGAATACAAACAAATAATTAAGTGTACGTTTCCCAACTGCACGGGCTTGGCTTGCATATTTTAGCGAGCACGCTACGGAAACCTTCAGAGAAACTTAAGCTTAACCTACTGTCTTAAAACCAACGGTTATTAATTTGTTCGGAATTCTTATTTCGAAATTCACAGTTATGCGCTTTGCGTTTTACAACTCTTTGATGGTTTAGCTTCAATATCTTGAGTACATTTGAGACGGAAACGTACCTAACATATAAGTGTAAGAATTTGATGTTCAGATTTGTATTTACGAATATGTGCCGGCAAAGAGATTGAAAGTGAATTCAAAGAAGGTTTTTGCTGTATGTTTATATGAATGGTTTTCGTAACAGAAGCTCAAGTGATTCCACTAAGCGGAGCGTAATGTTTTGCTTCGCCGACGGAATATTTAAAGGTAAATCTCCGTCAGTGGGTCATATGTCACGACCCTGCTGCGCTCTGAAAAGGCTCCGCTATAAACATAATTTGTTTCCCCGAATAATGCTCTCAGGGAATTAATTCCCAAGACGTTTCTTATATATTAAATGGGTGATAAGATTAGCGGCCGTTCCGTTTTTTAAATTAAATAATAAGGATATTGCTACGCTCGACGTAAATACCAGAGTTAATCTTTATATAGCATCTTAGAAAGCAGAATTTAATGAGGTTTCAGGAATTTTCGCTGCATAGGAAAGTAATGCGAGAGAATATTCGGAGCAGAGTATAATGCTTTTTAGAAATTTACACATTGTGCTGAAAGAGGAAAATACTATTTTACATTAAAGCCTGATTTCCAGCGTCCAAAATATAAATTAAGGTTAGTAGAAAACGTAATAATTGTTATTTAGGCAGGATATTATTTGAAACTGCACGTATTATGTGGAGGACGTAAATTACCTACACAGCAGTTTGCTTAGATAAATTGCTCTTGGAACTAGATGCCTAAGATGGATATCTCTCTAATTGGATTCGGGAGAGGATCCTGGCTGGATCCGCAGAATTTAGTTTGATGTAATTCTGTTTGGACACCTTACAGCTTGTTTTAGCCTTAAGTATATATTTATTTATTTTATTTATTTAACCTTTATTGCACAAAAGAATATCTTATGGTACAAAAGGCGGACTTAATGCTATAAAGCATTCTCTACCAGTCAACCTTAAGGCAAAGCAGATAAAATGTGGGCAGTGTAACTTAATTTAAAACAAAAACTCTTTATCTAAAGATGGGATGAATAATATAGTAGAATATGATACAATATAATATAATATGATATATAAATATATACCTAGCTATTAATACATACATACACATACATTTGAATATAGATGAAACTTACAAATCAGATAGATTATTTTTTAGTTCTGCCAGTAAATAAATTTTGTAAGGACTTTTATATATATGTCGGAGAGGAGAAGTTTCATGCAGCGCCCTCTATTACATTCATCGTGACTTCGGTCGTAATGTGCTCCACTGTCAATCTACAAATGTCATCATTGAAATACATGCGAACGAGGACATATTTGTCTGGGCAAACTCGGGAGCTCATTAGTTCCGCCGCGCGCCAACAGAGGGCTATGACGAGTATTATTTTGAATTAGAAACAACAACGGACGGGTGTGTTCGCTGTCATTGAGGAAAAAGCCTGACAGGAGGTGGTTGCTCTCTTGGATGGAGAATTAATCGTTTAGAGAGAATGGTGTGACGGAATACGAGAACCGAAATTGCCAGTTCACTGTATTTCACATGAATTTTGTAATTATGCTGTGGAGAAGTCCTTAGTAAAGTTTGTAATCATAGTAGCATCGTTTCCTATCAATGCCCGAGAACCCAGGATACGCCCACACCTCGACATCAGAAGTGGTGCCAAATCGGGCTCATGAAGAAACTTGAGAGAAAATATCTTTGAAGAAATTGTAATTTGATCCATGGAAATATTGACAGATGTCAGAAAAGATTTGAAGGAACAACTGGAAATAATTTGTCTACATGTCTGCTGGGAACTATTGGAATAAAGCGGCATTTACCTACTGCCGAGGCAGGAACCACCAGGTCCACAAGATCATAGTTCGTGACGCGGTTGAAATGCGAGCTATTTTGGAGCGTCGAGAGGACATGAGGTTCCCATGGGCGAGAGTCTGTCGTTAATCGAGTGAGTCGTTTTCATTTTGTTGGTTCTGAGTCTTTTGAAAATAACGTTGTTGAGGAAAATGTACAGGCAAATCTATAGAGAGTTAAGAAAGACCACAAGTAAATTTTAAAGTTGGGTACAATTCTAACATAAGATGTGCAGTTATCGAAGTCATTTATATCATAGTTGACTGATAAGTAATTTAATTCAATTTCCATATTAAAAATTCAAGTTGATGCTGGTATGTCTCTAAAATACCACACCATAAGCGTAAGAATGATTAATTCGTCCGTGATACGATGAAGTAAAATCTAATGCTAACACAGCACAGTTCTGTTGCTATTTTGGTAAAAAATGTGGGAATGACGTACGTTTTGGCCAGATATTTTTTTATTTTTTCATTATGGGATATAGAATTGAAATGGGTCAATCAGCTTTTTCTTGTTCTTGTTCTGGGCCAGTGAGCCGGGAGACAGCAGTGACAGAGTTTCTATGCAGAGGAGATATAACAGAATATATAACAAAACACGTGTTTGTGATTAAAACTCAATAAAATCATAGTTTTAATTAGTGACCCAGGAGACGTAACCATGGCAACGAACAACAAAAAATAGTTTATTGCGTCAAATACAACATACGGGTGATAGTTTGAATGCCAACGACACCTATACAGGTCGTGAGCTGCTTTCATCAATGAGTGACATAGACATTAGACTTGCCATCAGATTATATCTGACAATTTACAGTAAAATATACTGCCTATAAGCCAATCTCCGTTGAGTAACTAATGTTTTTTTTCTTTGTGTCCCTTAGAAGCTTTTATAACATTATCCACAGTTTAAGATGACTTCGACGCTCATTTTATTTGAGCCAGTTTCAATTTGGAAATAAGTGTTATATTTCCTGAGTGAGTTATTCAATTAAATTGGAATAATAAGATTTTAAGGTGTAGAATCATAAACAGAGCTTGAGATCCGTATCTATGTTCTCTGTCGAGTTCGCAGTAAATGCTCGCAATGTTGTTTATAAGGGTATTTTTGAAATAATTGTAGTCGAAAATTGCGCTTTCAATAAGTTTTCAAAGATTATCGTTTCACCCTTATTATTAAAACCTATTTTTAAACGTCAGCTGATTAGACGAATAAGCAACGTCAATATCTGTGGCATATGACAAAAGTGTTAAGTCGAATATCAAAATATTTACCGAATAAAATACAAGAATGCGATAAATGCTTACTTAGTTAAATGTTCAGTTGAGGTATTTTACGTGTAATCGACGGCTTGAGATTTCAGCCGATGGAAAATATATTCCATATTGTAACATTTTTCGTAAGTAAAATGTTTACTATTCGCCTGTTCTTTTGGGTATAGAAAAATATGAAGCGTAGTAAAAATAACATTGCCTAGGAAAGTACATACTTGCTTGGTGTAAGTGTTTCAAGAAACGTGATAACCTGTGTAGTAATGTAAACAAAAATTGGGACAATCTGAATATTTAACAAAATTGTGTACGTGCCAAGAGTATTTTACCCGTTCAGTAATTGTACGATTAGTCTTACCTAGTGATCCTAGTGCCTGAGCAAGTGAGCACATTAACTATGTGTGTCTACCTAAAACGTTTGTCGGAAAATAAGTATGATTTTGGAACATGATCATTTAAGAGTAAACACGAGCCTTTTCAGTAGTCTATTTATGACGTATGTATGATTGGTGAAGTCTTTTCATTACACATTATATAGCATAGTGTATAGATCTACAGTTTATACAGGGTGTTACAAAATACCCCTAAAGCCGCAAGGGGGTTGAGGGGTCCCTTGTGGGGAGTCTGTTAGCAGTATTTGAGAACCGTAGTCCACAAAAAGTGATTGACAAAAGGAGGCAATTTGGATGAATCATAGAAGAGTATGTAGCTAGGAAAGTGGTTTGCATTTTTGCCAAGTGTCATCTGAGAGGTACATGACAACAACCATGACCGAGTTAGGGTACATGTTCATGTTTCTCAATTTATGACGAATCGGCAACATGAACACGAAATAGTCATTTAGTTGTGAAATGTAAAAGTTGATGAAGATTTAGTGAGATGGCTTGTAATTGATACCTTTTTTTTCTTATGTTATAAGTACTTAAAGCGGTTTGATTTCCTTTTATTGAGATTGCAAACCTATTTTGTAATAGGTATAGTGGTTTATTTGCTTTTAAACTGGGTACATATGATAAGCAATTGGTCTTTTGTTGAAGTAATCTATGAAAATTTGGTTTGATCGACGTACAGGTGGTTGGGGTTGGTACTTTTTTTTCGGTTAAATAACGGGTTTCTTTTTCATGGGGAATTATGAAACAAGTTGTATATGGTTGGTCTAACGCCTCCGAAACAAAACTGCAGTAACTTACGCTAGACAAGTCAAATTTATAAAGAAAAAGTCATTTTCACGTTTAAACTGTTTGGTGACGGTGGTTAGTCTTAGTAGCGGTACGAATATCTCATATGACCCCCGGGACCGAACAAAGAATGTACGGCGAATACTCTTATTAAAGGAACCGATGTTTGTCAGCTAGAAAACTCAAATAGTGCCGGCCTGTTCTGCCGCCTAGCACGTGCCTTTTCATTTAGTTAAGGCCGTTGGTGCGTTTTGTGTAACAATGATAGTGGAATGCCGGCCGTGCGATTATGCCCGAACGAGTCACTGTCCGGCGGTGTGAGCCGCGTTCGTGTCAATTTACACCTCGGAGTTGTGCGAGAGCTGAGTTTGGCTTATTTGATTGTACTTATATGTGGACATTTCACGAGAGCACGAATACGCGTTACTGCATACCTACTTTAACTACGCAAAATAAGTTAATGCAATTTAAATTTGTTATTGTCGGTCTTAGACGTGTACGTTTTCATCAGAAAAATTATACTATAGTCGTCAGTATTTTAGTAGTTCTCTATATTTGTTTTACTCGGCCAGGATTTTTTTTTTTTCACTTTGGGTATAGCTACTCCTATTGACTTTCATAAAGTGGAAGTACATACCTAATTAAATGGTAATTTGGCACAATCGTAATCTTGCGAGGGACAGGCAACTTAATGATAAGTTAACTACCTACTTTGGGCGCTTTTGACGTAAATATACCTACCTACACTACCGTACAAATCGATTCGAGTATGATTATGTCAGTTGTGTTGACTGGTATTTATACCTTTGAAAGTCAGCGGTTTATTAATCAATATTTTTATTTAGTAAATATGATGATTCCTAAACTTGTAATGGTTGACGTTTCATTTGCGCTCAAAGTTGCAAGTATTGAGTTGGTAAATCTTTATTTTCTAGCGAATTGAGCGATCACGGAGGGTTTATGTGAACAGAGAATTTTGTTTTGCGTGGCATTCAGAGTTACTAACGATAATTAATTAGTTAATCAATTGGGAATCCATAACTTTAAATCGGATTCAAGATATTCCGCCAAAGGGTTTCTAAGAATTAAAGACCAGGGTTATAATAAGTAAGAGAGATTAAGTGACATTTTCCAAATTGGCAGAATGGAGGTGCTCGTAACTTATCTGGGTACTATATTAACTGACTTATTAAAAGGCAGACAAGTTTGACGGTTGGAAATCAAGTGTTTGAGCTCTTGACGCCGTCGTGCTTGATAGTAATGTGAAGTTTATTTTCGGTTCGAAAATAAGGGATGCTTTTCCGTATAAATTAAATTGCTTTTGATGTCGGTGACGTTGTAGTGATATATGCGTTGGAGGCGCTACATGAATCAGTGGTCGTAACCGCAACTCGGAGGGGTTGTGGACTGGGCGATGAGACTGATTATGTAGATGTCGGAGACGTTGGAGTGATATTTGTGTTGGAGGCGCTACATGAATCAGTGGTCGTAACCGCAACTCGGAGGGGTTGTGGACTGGGCGATGAGACTGATTATGTAGTGGGGCCTTGGTGTTGACAGACTTGGTCTGGTTGGAGAATGAGTCTGTATGACTCTCGGTGATGTACTCATGGTGATGATGTTGATTTTCTGTCGTGGTTCTTTAAAAACAAGCAAGTTTAATTTGAACGGATTGGCATTTATAGTGTGGCAATGTTGAGTAGGTGAAACACGGGATAGTATTTATTGGGTGTCAAGGAAGTCAAGTGTTATCATTGTCGTAGACTATTATTTACAAAAATCAAACGCTCAAGTTACAATTAGAGCAAAACATGATTGAAATGACTGAAGCCTCGCCTGGGTGGATATTGAAAACTACAGCAAGTACTGGCAGACATAATTTTGATTAGTTACTTGACAGCTGTACTTACTTTCGTTTAGATGGTTCTGAGCGTGCGTCTAAGTGACTTACTGTTATACATCAATTTTATTAAAGTTTTACGAACGTATAGGGATGTTATTGTTCAACAATGCAACTGTTAGGCGTAATTAAATTGGTGAGAGAAAGGGCCCCTTTTGACGTATACAGCCTTTTTTTATGTCAGGTAGGCCGAGCGATGGCTTTAGATACTCCAAACTTTTGTTTTTACAGGTGTACGCAGGGACGCGTACATTTTCAAGTTGGCCGTGTCGGAGAGGAGAAGTTTCATGCAGCGCCCTCTATTACATTCATCGTGACTTCGGTCGTAATGTGCTCCACTGTCAATCTACAAATGTCATCATTGAAATACATGCGAACGAGGACATATTTGTCTGGGCAAACTCGGGAGCTCATTAGTTCCGCCGCGCGCCAACAGAGGGCTATGACGAGTATTATTTTGAATTAGAAACAACAACGGACGGGTGTGTTCGCTGTCATTGAGGAAAAAGCCTGACAGGAGGTGGTTGCTCTCTTGGATGGAGAATTAATCGTTTAGAGAGAATGGTGTGACGGAATACGAGAACCGAAATTGCCAGTTCACTGTATTTCACATGAATTTTGTAATTATGCTGTGGAGAAGTCCTTAGTAAAGTTTGTAATCATAGTAGCATCGTTTCCTATCAATGCCCGAGAACCCAGGATACGCCCACACCTCGACATATATATATCATCTATATATCAAGTGAAAGAATGAAATGCTATTTTATTTTATTGGAGTCCTTTTTGGAATTAATTGTACAACTAATAATCAGAATTAATCTCAATTTCGTTTCGATCATCAGACAAAATAGCTCTTCAAATTTCATGCCAAAATAAATAAAGGTATTGATTGAAAATCAAAAAAGTATATTAAAAATTATTACCTTTAGCTCTAAAGGCCCAGTGGTTAAACAAATATCTGTTTCTGTACAAAATAAGTAACCGACCAAGTTCACCGGCATCGTTATCACGTTTTAAATATTATCAATCTTTGCAAGGCTTCCTCGGAAAACTTTAGAATAACAAATCCTTTATAGACAAAGTCTATTGTTGACTTTTCCAATAGATTCCAGGTAGTTGATACTAAGAAGAGAGTATTATCACTATAATTAATTATTACAAAAAAAACTATTAGAACCTAGGGTTTTCGAAGAAACAGTATCCAGGACTGTGAGGGCTTATTTGTTTCCGAGAAAAATAAATAGAAATCCTACTATATACAAAACGGCAAAGAGGATTCAATGCAAACAAAAACATGAATCTAATCGGCATTGAGACATTTGTAAGTGTTTTCAAGAAAACTCTATTAGAAACAGCCTTGAACGAATGAATCGTATTTCTTTAATTAATCGATCGATTCTGTTCAAGTTTCATATTGACCCAGATAGGTATCGGAATGTTACTGATAAATAAACCGGAGCACGAGCTACCTCTACGATCTGAACAATCGGTCAAAAGTCGTAGCGATTTATAATAACTGTTTACAAACACCGACAACTCTGATAACCTTGCAGCACCTAAGAAATTCTTCGGCTAAGTAGGTGATGCTAATGAGAAACAAGAAGCCTTGTACGTAAAATGATTCACAGAAAAAACTCTAGTCGACGGAAAAACGTAATTTGATAATAAAATAACGCTTACTTACTATAAATGAATAGACAACTACATCAATAAGCTTAGCTCTCATATTTACGATGAGGGCTATAAATGTTTTACTGCCTAAATAAGAATCATTTCCCTCGTAAAATATATTTGCGGATAGAGTGGAGTTGGTGTTATTAAAATTTTCTTGGATATAAATAAAATTTTAGGAATTTCCTGCTACTAGAATATCGACGAGCAAATTGCCTCAGACGAATAGGTACTTTATCCGTTACTTTATGGGACTTCGTTCAGCACTTTTACTGTCTCGTTAATCTAATGCGATCATCCCTAAAACGTTATAAATACTATGGTATATTGCTAGGAATGGTCACATTAAGATGGAAGGATGCTGTGGTCGGCCGCAAATGTTTGGATTCGAGCCAAAATAATCAAGTAACGGAAGGACCGCCAGTAGATCTCTATTTATTTTATATTCCTACTGTTTATTGACTATCTCGATGAGATTTGCAATCCAATTGACCTTCGATAGGAAAGTGGATCAAACCGTGATTCCGGTTCAGATATTTCTGTTTAATTGTTCACGAAGAGTTCTCCGCGCTTTTAATCTTCGACTTGTTTTTATTCTTGTCTGATCTTTTATCTTTATTTAAAGATAGCGGATTATTGTCTGTCGACTTGATGTTTTGTTTTGAAAGACCGTTCTTGCTAACGATTTTCTTAACATAATTGAGCTACTTACGATATATTTATGTATGATTGATTCATCATTCCTATTATTTACCGTGCGTCTATTATCTTGAAACACGCTGATTACGAAGAAACGATTACGTTGATTCATAGTTTCAGCCTCAACACACTTGAACTCATTTGGGTTTATTACACGTACAAATTAGTATAGCTCAGCGAATTCATCAGTTTCATCACTGTTATTGGGTTTAGCTAGCTTAGGAAGGAAATTATAATTTCAATATTCGTATTCACGTCGCGAATCATGTTCACTGCCGTTACCTTGACTCACGTACTAACACTCGCAAACATTCATCCTTATCACAAGTAACACAAACTGAGTAGCGTTCCACGAAAATCAAATTTCTACTAACCTTAAAGAAAAATCTGCCTGCGAGGGATCAAAAAGATTAACGTTTCCAATTCAAAAGCACATTACATCCATTGAGTTCACTTTGGGCCAACGTTACACAGGACGGTACGCTCGTTGAGCACACATAACATCACATATTGCACTAAAGAAAAACAATAGAGGTGAATAAACAGGAGATCCAGTTAGCAGGAGCCGTTCCCGACGAGGCACGTGAACACAGAAACCAGTTTATTTTAACAATTAAAAATATGTTCGTCGAAGACTACGACCGGAGGGTAATCTGCGAGAGACACAGGTCCGCTTGCGACGCGGGCTGGCGAGCGACTGAGGGGGCTGCCGCGAGTGAACGAATAGGCGCATGGGGCCATGCGTGCGTTCAGTCCGCGATCCCTCGGCTTGAAATAAGTATTATTATTACGAACATTACCTCAGCTTACGCTGTCGGCCGGTGTGTCGCGTACACTTGCATTTCATTCCCTGTGTACTATGTAATTAGCGTTGCGTCGAGCACGAACGTGCTTCGCTCCAAATAGCTAAGTCATTTTCATTAAGAATAATGTTTCTTTATCAACCTTCTGACAGCTGAATGTGCTGTAGCTTCGTCTAAAACGGTGTTTTACAACCTTTTTCATGATGCAACCCCTGAGTATTTTTCAACTGACCCTGAATTGAATACTCACATCAATCAAACTTTAAAAATACGAGTACCTAATCGCAAAAAGGCTACGCAACCCACATGTTGAAAAACACTGGTCTAAAAGATGTTTTCGGTACAATAAAAGAAATATAAAAATATGATACATTATTAATACTCATGAGAATTTTACCTGCTAGATATTATCGAAAGTAGATCCAAGATGACTTTATACGAAAGGATGTATTGTACGAAATCACAATGGTTGGATAGGATCGGGCTCGAATGCAGGCAGATGTTTGGAAACGCTCGTCAATTGAGGCAGTGGCAGAGGAATAATATCATGACGTTTTAATGGATAATCATTATCACTACATAGTATAAAACAAAGTCGCTTCCCGCTATCTGTCCCTATATATGCTTAGATCTTTAAAACTACGCAACCGATTTTGATGCGATTTTTTTTATACATATAGTACCCGTGCGAAGCCGGGGCGGGTCGGTAGTATTTTATATTTTTATTATTTTATTTATTTCTCAAAAAAAAGTATGTTACATTTTACGCTTAAAAGTTCCGGAGATTACCCCTTCATACAAACTTCCAAAGCTCACAGACTCACAGACTCTACCCCTCGTTATAATCGAACGAGAGGGAGGCGAATGTAGTTCTATGCTTCTATGCTTCAGCTTGGGCCAAAATTCGTTTGTCCGGATGTCCCGGTGTCCCGCTGTTCTCTACTGCAGGTTGCGTTTCTCAACCGATTATCGTGAAATTTTGTGAGCGAACCTGTCGCTAATTATATAGGTTTTTTGAGGATTCACTTTTTCGAACTTCTCAGACCCACTAGTATTAGTAATAGAGCAGTATAGATGTGAATACGTCACCTCATTCTTAGCCTTTTTACTTTCATTACTAGAATGAATCTGCATGAGCCATATATTTCTGTTATAAATATACCTACCTAATTTCGACTTACATTTAAATATGTATCTAAGTTGGTCTCAAATAAAAACATGTTATTAATATTATGACAGAAAATATTCAAAGCGATACAATTGTTACAACAAAATATTTTTTATTCGAACATATTTTTATCTTACGTCTCACAGCACAGCGAGTTTTTAACGAGCAAAGTTTAATTCTCTTAAAAGTAACCGCTTTAAAAGAATAAGCATAAAAATCCCAATTTCACAATCTACTTTTGTTCTGCAAGCAAAAAAATAATAATCCCCATTCACGAATCATCATCCTCCTAGCGTTATTCCCGGTAATGCCCCTAAGGGAGCCCGGAGTCCGCTTTGACACCTAATCCCAAGATTTGGCATAGGCACTAGTTTTACGAAAGCGACTGCCATCTGACCTTCCAATTCCAACCCAGAGGGAAAACTAGACCTTATTGGAACTAGACCGGTTTCCTTACGATGTTTTCCTTCACCGAAAAGCTAACGGTAAATATTCCGTACATAAGTTCCGAAAAACTCATTGGTATGAGCCGGGATTCGAACCCACGACCGCCGCTTGACAGCCGCATGCCTGAACCACTAGGCTACCGTACATCCCCATTCACGAATATCAAAATAAAACTGCCCTAGAGACGCGCGCCGAACGGTCCAAAGCAATAGTAATAGAGGTAATAAATCAAGTGAATTCTGGACACAATAATCGCTACCGGAAGACGGGGAAGTTACCGACAAATTTCAAACCGAACTAACTCTATTGTGTTCGAATCAGATGTAAAACTGTTCGCTCATACACACAGGCTTTGTCGGTAGTTTCAAATTGTGGCTGGATGGCGTGACGGAGCAATTTGGTCTAGATTGCTATTAGCGTGGCGATTGTTGAACTGAGTATAATTTTGGGATTTGCAATATGTAGATTAAACTGAACAATTCAAAACAGCTTAATAGTTTAATTATTTACTAGTCTACATACTAGAATTCATAACGGTACTTTATAGCTAAAACCTTGATCGCAAGAGTCTAAAGTTAAATTAAATGGTTTTTACATTTGAGGCTAATTAAGTTATGTTCCGAGTTTAATCCAAAAATGGAATTCCTATCAAGCAACAACAACAACAAACTATAACTTCATAACTACAATTTCGTGGGAATGTTGTCTTCTATTTTGTATTTTGATTTATGTACATGTATATGTTGTTGTCATGAATAAATGTTATTCTAAATTAATTTTGTATTAAGCAGTTACGCTGCTAACGAAACCGCTGACGCTGACTAACGATTTTTTCCTTTATTTAAAAATGTTATTCTATTCTACTTATCTAATTAAACCCATCTTTTTTTTTGTTGCTTATTTAGCAATAATATTGGACTGTAGCCAATATTATTGCCAACATACAGATCAGCTATTAAGTACATCGCGTATCGAACATGGCTAAGGATCAAATTCTTGGCCAGTAGTTAGCCTGGTTAGTCGGTCGGTAGTTCGCTATACACAATGAATTTGTTTTAGTTATTAGGGTTATATTGATATGTTTGTTAGTCGTTAAGGTATTTGTAATATGGGCCTTGTTGCCTGATTTAAAATAAATAAATAAATATTCAAACTGAAGAAGTGAAAAAAGTTCCGTTGTGACACAAAAATTAACCATAGAATTGTATGGTTAATTTTCGTGTCAGAACGGAAAACTTTCATAGAAAATTTTATTGAGTGAGTTAAGCTGGCCAAGAATATACCCATATATGCCATATTTTGGTTTATAAAGAAGATTAGAAGATTATTCGTTGGTTTATGATCGTCATAGTTTTGGCGAAATGGCTACTACTTGAATTTAAGTCATTCTATGTCAACTGTCTCAAAATTCGAGACACATCTTTAAAGCAAATTTTGGACCACAACTACACAAGTTGGGTATCAGTGCCCTATTTCACCAAATCGACAATTGTCGCCTGACACTGACAATTCACTTTACATGGCAGCATCGACCGGTTAAGTTGGTTTCTGGACAGCTTATTGAACCAGCAATGTACGTGGAATTGTCATAGTCAGGTGACAATTGTCAAGGTGGTGAAATAGAACCCAGGCCCCTATTTCACCAACTCGACAATTGCCACCTGACAACGACAAGTCTCCGTACATTGCTGGATCCACAAGTAACCTATCAACCACCTTAACTTCTTAGAACAAGCGAATTGTCAGTGTCAGGTGACAATTGTCAAGTTGGTGAAATAGGGCCCAGGTGTTAGCATTTTTTTTTAATTGCGTCATTTTTTAATAGGTAATAGATGGTAGATGTATACGTACAGTCACCGGCATCAATATCTGCCGTAACAAAGCCGGCAAAAATATCTGACACGTCCTTATGGCATTAGACACAGAGCCGTGTCAGATATTTATGCGTGCTATGTTGTGGCAGATGTTATTGCTGGTGACTGTACCTAAATAAAAACGACATACCACAATTATCTCAAAACAACGTTGGCGAAGCTTATACGCGGCCAGTCGCTGCTATACCATCTGCTAGAAGCAAGGAAATGTTGCTTAAGAGTCCGCAGTAAGCTCGATTCTCCATACAAACGTAGTTACGCTCTCATTTTAAAACTACGTGTTGGATTGTAACGAAAATTTTCATGTGCAATGACATGAGGTATATCCAGGTCTGTAATTAGTTTATGTAGCTTCAGATACCATAGTAAAAAAAATACAGCGAATTTAAGTTTTTCATACAAAACTTGTTTTTGCTGTATTTCGTTTGTTTTATAAACTGGAACCATGTAAACTAATTACAGACATATGGTTAGATATACCTTATGCTATTGTATATGCAAAGTTTCGTCACAATCCAACACATAGTTTTAAAATGAGAGCGTAACTACGTTTGTATGGGAAGGTGAAATTCGGCCGAGCTTACTGCGGGCTCTTAATAATAATTTGAAACAAATAAAAGTACAAAAATTAATATAAATGAATGACGTTCAGCCGATCAGTCCGTGTGTATGGAGCCTCGTATTGCGGCTGCGATGAATCTGTGAGCCGTTTCGGGGCCGGTGACAAATTGCCACTATACGCTTTATCGGGCTGCATAATAAAATCGGTTGGATGTGTCTGATCGCGATCTTGCTGTAAAAATACGCAATCTTGCGCTTACATTCTACTGAAAATATTTTTGGGATATTTTTACTAAAACTTGTTTTGAAAATATGTATTTTTTTTTGGTTTAATTGCTCAAAGCAGCCATTTCTTTAATGTATGCTTTAACAACTTAACTTGATCACAGAATGTAAATCCGCTTAGAAATTAATGCAATTTTTTTTAAATACCTGACAATTTCTTGGACTACTACCGATACAATTGTCTTGGATTTAAAGCACAAAATGTAATTTTACCTGATAAAAAAATAACAGCGACGGATACAATGAATTTCAAACACAACTTTTATTTCGAACCAAAATTTCTCAAAACCACACAACCGTAACGAATTAATCTCTTTTAAAGCTAATATATCGCCCGTATCCAGCTGAACGTTGTTTTAGGGGCATATTACACGAGCCCCACATACCGAGATTATTGTACTGATAGGAAATGGTGTCCAATATTTGTTTCGTATGATTTCAATAAACTCCCCTAGAACATAAATAATGTACGTCGAATTGTACGGATAGCAACACTCCACTTAAGTAAACAAAATGTCTCTTATGATGATAATAATAAGGTTGAAGATCACGTCGAAACCAGTGCCAACGATTGTAAGGAGGAGATAAAGATCGATAATAATACAACGGTCAAACGAAGTTTTACGTATACCGCGCTTTCTCGTCGATAATGTCAACATCTGCTAAAATGGAGTATTCCAATATCGACCGTATTGTAATCAAATAAAGCCTAAAATAGAACGAAACTGGTCCATACTCTTTAATAACCTGAGTCTGCACCTATGTTGCTCTATTTGGCATCGCTTTGTGTATATTCCTTTCCGAACTGGAATCAGAAAGTCAAGTTGATGTGTTATCGGGTTTCTTTTGTTGATACAACTTTAAATCTTGTTTTACAGCAAAAAGTTATTCAATCCGAAAAACTTTCACCTTCATTGAATTCCAAACTTGGAATTCGTTTTACACATGTTCCACTATCAAGATTACGGTGGCGTAGTATTTAAAGAACCCCGAGTATTTTTATTAAAACGATGTAGCGTTTTTATAAAAAATTGCTCCCTATAAAGTACGTGTATAATTTGAACCATTTTTTGCTGCTCGAAACAACCAAACCGCAAAATGACAGACCTTTTACAGGCACGACATTGACTCGCAATAAAAAAACGGCCAAGTGCGTGTCGGACTACGCACAACGAGGGTTCCGTGCCTATTAAAAAGGTCGTATCGTTACTAAAATCTCATGGCACTTACGTCCTTTTCTTTAAGGAAGGCAGTTTTTTAGGAATATCTCAAACACCTTTGAACAATCTTGTTCAAAACAATTTTCGCTGAAAGAATTTAATAAGCCCTACGAGCATGTTTTTTTCATATTTTTAAAATACACGGTTCAAAAATTAGAGGGGGGGGGGGACACAATGTTAGTGACTTTCGAGGCGATTATCTCCGGCTCTATTCACTTAATCAAAAAAAATGCTGAGAAACCTTATATTTATTTTGAAAGGCCTATTGATTGATGTGCCACACGTGGGCTTGCAATGAAAATTTTTTTCTTGACTTTCAGTTTTATGTATGGAGTGCACACCTAAAAATTTTTTTTTTTGTAATTTAATTACAAAACTATGTAGCGGTTAACAAAATACACCTATCTTCAAAATTTTATTCAAATACACCCTATAGTTTTCGAGTAAAATGCCTGTGACATACGGACGGACACACAGACAGACAGACAGACATGATGAATCTATAAGGGTTCCGTTTTTTGCCATTTGGCTACGGAACCCTAAAAAGCTACTTAAGTGAAACAAATGAGGCAAAACGAATCGAACAATAGCGAACGCGTTATCGTCTCAAAACAAAGAGAAATGATAAAATCAGAGGTAGAAAATAACAGGCGGCGATATTAATCTCATGACGTGCGTTGGAAATATCATTCCTATTGCGATTCGGCATTTGAGTCGACTCCTTCGTTCACGTGTGCCGGATGTGAAATGAAGGGACAAAAGTTGAACAACCATTCAGCCCTTTTGAGTTAAACTCTCGGTTTAACGCCAAAACAAGACTTATTGTAATTCCACCAACTTCAAAACAAGGTGATCCACAGGAATTCGGCCGTTATTCAGAGGGGATAAAGTTAAAAAATTTACGGGGGAAAAAGTTTTGTCCGCAGATATTTTCTGGTCAATTTAAAAGCAGGTATTTGCTCATTGACGGCGTGCTTCTGTCTCGGACGCGACTCGTAAAATCGAAACGGAACAGCGGTATAAAAGAGGCAGATGAATATCGAGATGAGAAAACCGCTATTATGCAGGTGACACACGGAGCGGAGGACGAAGCAACTTGTGGATAACAAAGAATTTATCTGCAATCGATGGTGGCAAGGAACACGATCTACTGGTTTAATTATGTGGTACGTTAGGTAGATCTGACTTACTGATTTTGTATTGATTGACCCCGGTGAAACGGCGTCCATTTTTTGATTATCACGTATTTAAAAAACACTTATTTCTTATTTTTAACTAATACCTTATTAACCTATTATCTAATACCTTATTATTTTAATAGAGCATTTCACACATGTCTTTCTAAACAATAAACATGTTTTACCCTTTTTCACGAAACAAATTATTTAATTAAATATTTTTGGTTCGTGTTATTTTTAACGAGGAAGTGCCAAGTGCCAAGACTGTGAAACAAGTCTATAACTCGATACAGAGAGGGCGCTAGTCTTAGCGGCAATATAGTGGAAAAATATACAACTTCCGTCACTGTCCTCGTAGCTCAGTTGGTAGAGCAGTCTAGCGTTAATAGAAAGGTCGCAGGTTCGAATCCTGTCGGGGGCTACAGACGAAGATAGTTTATTTTTCCATTATATTCTTTCTCTGTATCATATCATTTAATAAACATGTTGATCATTTCGGTGCAATTATAGCTTTGGTCAGATTAACCGTCAGTTTATAAATATTTCAATGTATAATATCATTGGAGAAAAAACAATTCATAAAATATTTAAACACGAACATTTATCAGCTGTCTGTCTACTCCTAAATGCTGCCCTTAACTAAACAAAACTATGTAGTTGTAAAAGTAAATTACTATAACTATCAAACAAATTATCAAGATTTATTTTTGATCTGAGATAAGTTTGAGCTAAAACTTGTATAACCTAAACAGTGCAAAACATTTATAAAGGACGGTCAATGTACTGTTACATCCGATTAAATCTGTAGCGGTGCGATCAAATATGGCGAAGATGACTGGCGAAATGACTTTGTCGCTACTATTTCGTGTCAAGAAGTCTTTACGTGATTTTTTAACTTCATATAAGTGTCGCAAATATTGCTTAGTGCAAAGAAGTGTTTGCGAAATGTTTGTACGCCTCGATAATTATTTTTGCAATTTGTCGTCAGATAAAACCGGCCGTGTGTAGCGAAAAAAGAGCAAATGAAACAACGATTTTATTCTCCGGGAAAAAAGAAACGCCCGATTCCATTTTGTTCTCGCTTCCCCTGCGAAAATTCCATTGAATCGTATGTACCTATGTTAATTATTCCTTAGTTGGCCAACTTGGAGAAAGGATTCGAGTTTCAGCACATCTTTAGTGCTATTAATCTGTCTTTTATGGGGGGAGCTTGGAGACGTGAAGTTGGCGGGCCGATTTCCTCGACATGCGCGGAGGCTTCGAGACAATAGAATGACGAAGTTTTGTGATTTTTGTTGGAAAGGAAATATTCATCACTATTGATGGAAGTTCTGTGATGGAAACTTATAGATCCACTCTTTTCTCAGTAACAAAAACCTCTTTATAAATAAGGAAATAAAGGAAAATATGATAGACTAACAGGACGAACGAGAACATGTACAGGAAAATAAAGAGACCGCTACCAATGACAAGCGAGCAATACCCGCAAAGTAGATTACGCGCGCAGCTAACGAACACAAGTTGCAACAACACCTGAACTAGCGAACAATGTGCGAAGTCGCTCCCGACTCGTTATCGAAGCAAAGAGAATGTTTGTTTTTGTTCACGTGGCTCTGGCATAATTGTCGGTTTGCGGAGTTTACTGGAATGTTCAGTGAGTAATGTATAGTAAACGAGATTGTAACTGCTATTCTCATTTCAGGATGGTTGGTAACTATGCGTAATGAGAACGAAATACATATGCACTCCACGCCGCCGCTCGATCCCACACACTCACACACACGCATTATTTCAGTACAGCCATTGATCGGTTACAGACCAAACTGTTTGGTCGAGTTAAACACTTTCTTTTTGACAGGATATTTGCGCAATGTTTGCAAGGGCAATAGTCGGGTTTGGTGACATTTTAACTACATGCCTTATGTACTAATATGTATTATCATTTCTTTCTCAAATATCACGCTATGTGTACAATACGTGTTATTGACTACAGAACAATGATGGGGATAAATAAATAAATATTTGGGGACAATGTTACACAAATCGACCTAGTCCCAAACTACTAGACTAGGCGACGATATACATACTTATTTATACAGATAAATAAATACTTAAATCCATAGAAAACATCCATGACTCAAGCACAAACATTCATGCTCATCACACAAATGAATGCCCTTACCGGGATTCGAACCCGGGACCTCCGGCTTCGTAGGCAGATCACTAGTGTCACTACCAACTAGGCTACAGAGGTCGTCAAAATGATCGGAATATTGGATTAAAATTTTATAAATAAGCCCCCGACACAACCAACATAACCCAAACTCGATTTAAAGAGACTGCACTCAAATCGGCGCAGCCATTTGGGAGCTAAGATGCCACAGACAGGCACACTGACACTCAAACAGCGGCAGAAACTAGTTTCCGACATAGATATGGATCCCATTGTGTGTACAAAATATCAAGTTATTCTAGCATACCGTTTTAAAATGAGAAGCAAACTACGTTTGTATAGAGAGTCGAGCGTCCTTAAGCGTGCCTTTCCACAGGAGATGTGCTATGTATGCTATGCTATGTTTTCATACATTTGAATCGTAGCTGTAGCTGGAGCGACTTGTCAAATGTATGAAAACATAGCATAGCATGGCATAGCAGATCTCTGGTGGAAAGGCACCCTAAGTAAGTATAATCACAATCGAAACAAGATAGGTTTTGAGCAATTTTACAAAACAGTCGTGGGCATTTCCTAGAAAACCCCAAATTATCTTTAGCCGTGTGTTATTTCACAGCTCTCCTTATCACCAAATTAGATAACAAATTACTTCGTTCTTTAACTATATCCTCAAAACATGAGCCAAAGCTTTGTTAAGCACTCACTTCGAACAAAAGACGTATTTTCTTTTAAAAAGAACGTTACATATGCCGTTTTAGGATGAATGTGGACAGGTAAATGGGCCTTTTGAATCGGCCATTCAAAGAAAAGTTCTATGGGTTTTTGACGCAATAGATCTTTTGTTACCTTAATGATACTTTCGGTCTTGGGATGAATTGGTGCTGAAACCATATTGTTTGGATAAGATAATGAGTATTGGGGTTTCGCCTATACGAATGTGTTAAACATAATGCTGGATACAAAATATAATAGTAATTTTACTGGCTACGGTACTAAACTAATAATCGGCACATTCTTTCTGTCTTTAACCGCCGACGCAAAAAGAGGGGTGTTGTGATTGCAATATAGCTGGATGATTTGCATATTGATGTTTCATTGAGGATTTGGGATACGGCGCATACTGTCTATTTGTATCGGAGTAAACGATAGCGAGTGTTACAGGGCGGACAGGTCTTAGACGATAATAATACATAAATATTGAAGTAAAAAAAAGTATGGATTAGTTCTGAAATATGACTCGTTAGCGGTTTAGGTATGAATATGTTGACTTCATGTTTTTAATTGCAGACCCATACGTCAAAAAAATAAAGACAGAACCGTTTAATTATGATTTTAAGAACAATCTTTGCAATTATTTTCTATCGAGCCGATTTCGTCTAATAATGTGCCGAGTCCGTCCACGGTCTTTGAAAAATGTTGAATATTAACATATATTTTTTTGATGTGCTAGAACCACAGATCAGTAAACCTATAGACGTCGCTTAGTCGGGCGACCCCCTCTGCCACACATACGGTGAATTCACTCTATATTTGAGACACCGGACTAATCACTTACGCGCGCGGCCTTGAATGCACCAATCACAGCGCACTAGACGTCCCCCGCGCCCCGCAAGTATGGCAGCTTTGTTTGTAAGTAAAAATTAGGCTAAGCGGGGTCTTTAGGATATATGGTCTGTGGCTAGAACAAAGAGTTTTTCTTAAAAAACTGCTTAAACTACATCAATTTCAATAAAATTAAGTCTTGTCAGACTCTTAACGTAATATCTATTAGATATCTACTACTACTAAAAAATAAAATAGAAGAAAACGAGAACGGAAAACGAGTATTGCTAGTGTATAATAAAATGTTTTTTTTTTGTAGTAAAATAAACTGGTGTATTTCTACTTCAAAATATAATAAAACTAGTTGAGTAACAAACATCAAATCAAATCAAATCAAATCAATTATTTATTCTGCAAATAGGCCACAAGGGCACTTTTACATGTCAAACGGTAATTTACAATAAAATAGTAATCTTACACAATAATAATTTAAAATTATATATAAAAGGTTTACAAACTAAATGTCACTAAGTTAATGTAAACAAAACAAAATTGCAAAATATGACCATTACATTCGATATAAGATCTGTATCAGCATTAACAGAAGTTAATGCTATTATTCAGTATTCCAGAGATGTATAAGGTCTCTGAGCGTCCAAATACAATTAATAATTATTCTAAGAGATGTATACGGTCTCTAGGCGTCAAAACAAAAAAGGAACATTAATGTTATATGTTTATGTTGTATTGTGTTTATGTTATATTGTCAGAGATGTACAGGGTCAATAACAATAAAACGTGTCAAGATCAGAATGATGTCTCTCGTCAATACGATAATAATAATAATTAACACTAGTATTTAAGTAGTTAATTAGGTACTATGCCCTTGCAAGCATGAACAGTCCGGACTCCACAAACAGCACCCGATCACGAGTATGACGCATATCTCAGCCATCCAACCATCTATACATCCAAACTTTCGCATTTATAATATTAGTAGGATTACAAACGCTAGAAATTCCGCTTGCTAACTCCATTATCACAAGCAACATCGGAACGGGCTAATGTCTTGCGAATGGGCGACCAAGCCGCGGCCAGCTAGTCGGAACTTCCGGTATGTGCGACCCACTTATTGTTAGTATCTGCCATCTGCCTATGGCGTCGAGCTGTTAATTATATTAGCGGTTTTCATTGAGACGGGTAAGAAATAATATGATACTAGTAACTAATACACAACACACACACATGCAACATATATTATATAGATTAGATCAGATTTGAATTAATTTTGTATTAAGCAGTTACACTGCTAACGAAATTATACATTTTTAAATAAAGGAAAAATTTAAAAAATTAATGCTTGGATTCGAACCGGCGACCACAGGCATTCATGGCCCGTCGCTACTAACCAACTGAGCTATCGGAACAATCCGATTCGGGCACCAAATTCTTCAATCAGTTCCTTCCTACAACGCCTTAGGGAGGCGTGTGGTTAATTAAAATTAAAAAGTACATATTATCAATGTCAATATACATGTTAATTTTTACTAAAATATATCCCAAAAAAGTTCGTCAAAAATGTTGCATAACAATTCACACTAAGTACATTAAAATACAACTAATACAAATCAATATTTTTATAAAATGTCAAACAAATTTTATTTTCATAAACACAAAATCAGCAGATCCGAGTAGACTAAAGGTTACAGGTTTGAAAATTTCGCTTGTAAGTATGTATGTAGTGTATATTTATGTATATATATTTATTTGTGTATGTAAGTATTTATTTTATTTATGTACCTATATGTATTTGTGTAAATATGTTGTATATAGAAATACCGTAATGTTATTTTTTTTTAGTTGTTATTTGCACTGCCCCACAATCTTTTCCGCTTTGCCTTAAGGTTTGACTGGTAGAGAATGCCATATGGCATTAAGTCCGCCTTTTGTACGATAAGTTTTCTATTGTGCAATAAAGTTTAAATAAATAAATAAATAAATAAAATCTCAATCTTCAATTTTATACTAATACATGTTATTGTATTGTTTCTCTTTCTAACTGCTTTGTTGGTGTGAGGTGTGCAATAATAGTAGATTACTGCAGAGGCCGTGAAGTAAGGGATTGCTGGACGAGATTGGGGTAGACGGCCGAGTCGTAGACGAGGCCGAATACAACGAGTCCTGCAATCCCTGTTCCGGCCGAGGATTGTATAGTACTTTTCTCAAACGATGTGAGGAAATATTAAAATTAAAATAAATACTTGGTAATCAATTAAATAATAGGTCATTTGCGCCTTTTTTATTTTTAAACATGCCATTTGAACAAGCCGTTCGAGCACCATGTTTAACCGCACATAAAGTATAGTACCATAGATTATTTTTATTTTTTTTATGAAGCAAGTATGCTAACAGTGTCTAGTGGTGGTTGGCAGTATGTAAATTTTCCTTTGTCAGTTTAATATTAGTAAGCAAATTTAAAAAGTTAGAGTAGCGGACAATAATGGTTTTACTTAGGGTTTTCATACATTACTTCTTGGCCTAAGGCCAAGAAGTAATGTAGGGAGCCATAAACAAGAAACTTCACGTCTTCATTTCGTGATATTAACGCGTACATTTCCGAGCATGTTTGAGAAAAGAGTATTTGTATTGTATTGTACCTATAATAGTGCTTCTGTAAGCTTTAGAGCGAGCCTGTCTCTTATTCAATATGTTTTTTTTTGGGTTCCGTATCCAAAGGGTAAAAACGGGACCCTATTACTAAGACTTCGCTGCCCGTCCGTCTGTCTGTCACCAGGCTGTATCTCAAGAACCGCGATAGCTAGACAGTTGAAATTTTCACTGCCAATGTATTTCTGTTGCCACTATAACAACAAATACTAAAAACAAAATAAAATAAATATTTAAGGGGGGCTCCCTTACAACAAACGTGTTTTTTTGCCGTTTTTATAGATAATGGTACGGAACCCTCCGTGCGCAAGTCCGACTCGCACTTGGCCGGTTTTTTTAATTTCGAAGTACTGAATCTTTTGGGGTATACCTCCCCTAGACCTAAAGTAGGGATGTAACTTTTTTTTCTAGTTTAACCCATAGTGTCGGGTATCGTTGGATAGCTTGTTCAATAATATTATGGGTTTTTTAAAACTATTGTTCAATTTAGTCATGTGACACAACATGTGCCCCTGCCGGCTAAATGGCTACTACTGGGGATGTGAAAAAAAATCGTTGCAGTAGTACATACAATGAATTTAAAAGGAAAACTAGCACGGCTAAGTAGGCATAAGTTAGTTACCGAGTAAATAGACGACCAACTTAATGAGAGGAAAGGGCAATTTTCTTACAAATTCGGCCGACGTAACCGAACCGCTCGTCGATGTAACTAAGACAGACAGGTGCCGACACGCACTTGGCCCATTTATTTTCAAGTTCATTTTTGTAAAGATTTGTCCTTATGGCTCCTGACTAACGGAAGAGAATAACAAGAAATAGTTGATTGAAAACTAACCTCATTCAATAAAATATCAATGACATTAAAGTCCCAATTGAATAAACAATATTGATAATATCATCACAACAACCCAATCTCAAATGCCCATTAAGTTAAAGTTTCTCAAAGCGAAGCCCCCAACACTTAGCAAAATGTCTCTTCCATTCAGCATAATCCCCAACATCTATCTAGGATCTATTGTTCTGAATCAATTTCGCTTCAGAGGATTTTCTTTGTGTCCACAGAGAGCTTCTTTGACAATAAGGGCGCGAATCATTTGCAACAATAAAGGCTACGGAGAAAAGGCTATATCCTGCCGTGAAGTGCGGAAGAAGTGAAGGTGATTAGTAAAGATTTTACACGATGCCGCTGTATTCTTTTAAGGTGGCCTTAAACAGGGTAAGCGCCGATAAAATGATTTAGGTGGCTGCAATTTTAAACGTTTTCTTAACATATTAATTTTTGCGGGAGTCCGCTGGTAGCGGGTGAAGCAGGAGCGATAACTTTGGCAGTGGCAGCGGACGTCTTTCGGCTGAAATGGTGATGATGACTATTTTTAGAAAGTAGATGGTAGTATTGCTCTAAAAGGATGTGTATTTTAGCATTATATGTAACTAGCTTCTGCCCGCGACTCCGTCCGCGTGGAACTCGTTTATATCGCAGCTCCATACAAACTTTTACCCCCCCATTTCACCCCCTTAGGGGATGATTACGGGGATAAAAACTCCGTTTTACCGTGAAAGACGGACAAACAAACGAACAAACACATACACTTTCGCATTTATAATATTAGTATGGATATGAGCCTCGATGGAGAACGACAGTTGTAGGTTAGTTCAAAACGTTTGTATGGAAAGTTCAAGTTGTTGTTCCTCTTAAGTTTTGAACTAAAACAAATAGACTCATAGTACTTCAGTATCTACTTACAAATAGGTCAAAATACGATTTTGATTTCCTCGTGGTCTTGGCTTACGTACCTGAAAACAAAATATAAATAAATACATTTTTGTGAACCAAAGTTTAAACTGTAACGAAAATACTCCATGAATAGGTACAGTAGTTGACGACGGTCGTGATCGATCGTGACGATACTTGTTCTTGGGTAGACTACATAATTCGGAAAGATCATTTGTCCGAAAGCATATTTTTTCCGATTTTCGTAATTCCGGATGACAAGGAATTTTCGAGTTTTAGGATATAAAACTAACTTAACCTAAAGTATACAGGGTGATTCAGGAGACGTGAGCAGGATCAACCCTACACATACAGACCATACAGTTAATGTTAATGGATCTTTTACCATCGTAATTAAGTTAAACGCCCACAGTTTTTTTTACATTTTGTGTAAAAGTTTCATTCACAATAAATCATGGTCACCCTACACAACTAAAAAAAAATTCACGTTAATCTTACCAATGCTGGTACGCCTGAGTAGCTTATAAACTATTGAATCCGTAGGGTTGATCCTGCTCATGTCTCCTGAATCACCCTGTATATATATTTTATTAAATCATGCGAGTCCAAATTTCTAAAACGATCAACATTTTGAAATTTCGGTATAATCATGGCTTCGGACAAATTAATCTTCGGATTTTTTTTGTATTACCCTTGTTCCTATTCCCCTATAAACTTCATAGTAACCCAGCGTTTTCGACGTTTCAAAAAAACTTGCTAATTCGACTATTAGCCAGCATCCCCATTGCGTTCTCCAGGCGCAACGATACGCCACTGGACATCATAAATGTTTATTTATAAGCAACATTGAGCTTGCAAAATATTTGGCTGGCACCGAGGATGATCAGAGGGTCACATATTTGCATAGAGCAGGCGTGTTGGGACTTAACGGGACGCCCGGAGGCTCCAACGCTACCCTATATGGGTTGGAGTCCTGTTTCCATTGTGTTATTCAATTTAGTTTTTTAATTGAAGATTTTCTGGGGTGACCAAGAGTCCGGAGCAATAGTAGTGTCTTTTTTGGACACTCGTGACGTTACTAAGCAGTAAAGCAAAATACCGCGTACCGATTCCACTAAATTCGAATGAACTAAATGTGAAAGTGGGCTCAATGTTACAGATGTGAGCCATTGGGTGGCCAGTCAGTTTTTACTATGAAGCCGCAGCCAGAAAAGATTACTTCTCACATCCCTAGGCACTTGTGGCCTTCAAAAAACGGCTCTAACTTATTTAAGAATGTCAACAACCAACAACTTCCCGGATGCCGTTCAACACTGGAGCTAAACCCGCCAAAGATCACCTCTCACTGCATAAGGCGCTCGTAGCCCTCCATAAAAGCCTACACTTTTTGTAAACGTCAACATCCGGGACAGTCCAGCTGGTTACGTTCCCGCACGCCGTCCAACACTGGAGCCAAACCCGGCAAAGATCACCTCTCACTGCCCAAGGCGCTCGCAGCCCACCAATAACGCCTATCACTTTTTTGTAAACGTCAACAACCAGGACAGTCCAGCCGGTCAGTTTCACTGACGCAGTCCAACACTGGAGCCGAATTCTGCAAAGATCACCTCTCCCAGCCCTGAACGCCTATAATTTTTTTGTAAACGTCAACTACCGGGACAGTCCAGCCGGTCAGTTTCCCGTACGCCGTCCAACACTGGAGCCGAACTCTGCAAAGATCACCTCTCCCAGCCCTGGGCGCTCGTGGCCCGCCAATAACGCCTATCTCTACTCTGCCGCATCACGACGCGATACTGCTATAATTTGTAATTCATAATGTGAATACTTTGATGTCTACTGCGATGTCGGCGGGTTTGATCCGCTTGTTGGAATGACGTTGAATCACTTGGGTTCAAACTGTCGTGATGAAAGTGGGGTTGTAATAGAAAGAAGACAGATTTTGTTTAAATCATTCATCCTCCTAGCGTTTTTCATGGTTGTGTCCTAAAGGCGCCCGGAGTCGGCTTTTGCACCTAATCCCAAGATTTTTCGTAGGCACTAGTATTACGTAAGCGATTTCCATCTGACTTTCCAACTCAGACGGAAATGTAGACCTTGTTGGGATTACACCGGTCTCCGTAAGATGTTTTTCTTCACCGGCTAGCTACTGTTAAATATGAAATCATATTTAAGACTCAAGTTTTTCGTAAAACCGAGTGGTAGGAGACGGGATTCGAAAATACGACCTTTAAAGCGAAGCGGTGCTGTAAGCATGCAGTACTGCATTTGTATCACTTTGCTTTGGTGGATTTAAATGTAGGCGCCTAGTAAAGAATCTGTACCTACTATCCTGACTGACAGCTCACAGCTTACAGACACCGCACCGAGCCCTCACCGATATTTTGCTCTTCAAGCACTTGCCAGAACAATCCTAGCTGAAAAGTTAAGTTGGTATATATATTTATATATATAGTAATATGGATATTGTTAATTTTGTTTTGTTAGTATTTTTCTTACACCTCTCGTTTGAAAGTCTCTGTTCGGCCCTATGGTTGACTGTTAGAGAATGCCTTGAGGCAATAAGTCCGCCTTTTGTACTTTTTTTTGCGCAACAAAGTTTAAATAAATAAATATTATAAAGAAGAGGCCTAAACATCATCCAAAATGTTTATAATGTAACGCTGAAGTATGAAGAATGAGAAGCAGCTATATAGACTTACCCCGTATGTTCCACAGTTTCGTAACCAGATAGGCATCGGTTGCAACATAGTTTAGGCACAGGATCTATCACGGCAAGCCCAAGGCTTTATGATAACGTCACTGTGACTGACTCGGCTCGTGATACAGTGCTCGTGAGATCGCTGGTTCGATTCCGAGACACCGCAGGTTGATTTCGAACGGATGCCGTTTGGTTTAAGCAATGCACCTGACAATTGTGGATGAAAACATAATCATAACTACATAAATTTAAAATTTAAAAAGGGCCGTCTCAATAGACACAGCTATAAACCATCTTCACTGACAAAATTCTTTTATTTCCAATTGAAGAAAAGAAGATGAGAAACACCAATGTCTAATGAAATATTAGGGCTACTCAACATCTACCATTGACTAAATCTGAACTAAGCCCAAAACACGCGTGGCTTTTGATATGATATTCCGTTTCAGTCTGTGGACTGTGCGTGATTGCGTATCAATCTCTAAAATCCGTTCATCGATATCTCAGACTGCTGCACTTACAGCTTTAACATGTACTATCTACCCACGTATTACACAGAATCCAGGGAGAGCCGCGAAATAAAATAAACCCTACTTATATACTCATTTAGAAAGTCCACTCGACGCAATGAAAAAAAAACAAGAAACGGAAAAGGCAAAAACTAACAAACTAATTTAAACTATGTGAACCTAAACTAAATTATACACATTTCACCCAAATTGCTGCCACTAGGCAGAGTGCCCATAAGACTGGCTGCGTTGCCTCGCTGAATGGCAATGCCAATAAGCTGTGCGAGGAACGAGCCAGCCCTACGGTCACCAGAGGACCGGATGAGCATAAAGCTTAGTTTTTAAGAAGCTTCATTATACAAAGAATAACGATTTTTTAAACCGGGTAAGTAGCGGACCTACAAACTTAACAAGCTGCAACCTCAGACTTTCCCCTTTGTAAATTATTGGTATAGATTATTACTTAGTACAAACAAAGCCATTTAAAAAGAACGCTTTGTACTTGGCTTTGTTTCCATTTCTTTGGCCGGTTTTTATAAAAAGAAAAAAGGAACAATTATGTAATAACCTGTACTTTCCTAAACTTGTTGCCACGCGTAACAAATTCTAAAAGAATACTGATGAATAGGCATTGGTGTATACTTTAATAAACTTAATAGTATTTATTTTTTGTCTTGGAGAAAAGTTAAATAAATAATTTTAAGTCCAAAATCCAAGTTTCTACACTACACAATAAAACGAGTAAGTAATTTGTTTATAATGTTTTGGATTGCAAGTTTTGTGAAAGCCTATTAGATGAAATACATATTTAGAAGTTTAGCAAACAAGAGCGAGACTATATATGTATTTGTAATATTAAAAGTAGTCTTTTCAAAGCACTCGACTGAGGCCATTGGCTTGAGGGAATCTGTTTGCGGTATTATGATTACTGATGTCACCCAAACTTACATGGCGGTGAACTGTCTGTATTACATTTGCGCAGTATGCGTAGAAGCGGGGCAGTGAATTTTTAAGTTTTTGTAATGATGTTAAATACAGAGATATGCAACTGATATTATTATTGTATAATTAATAACGACGATTGTATGGAAGCCACGGTTTTTAACTTCAGTGACATGAAAAAGTAACAATCATATAAGCAATCTGTCTAGACAATAGAAGGGAGAGACATTCTCTACACCCTCTGAACTTTTAAGAATTTATAAATTCTATTTGGAAATTCTTTTTAGTCCAATTTGTCCACTCAATTCTTCCAATCCTGGACCATAAAGTGGCTTAGAAAGCATGTCTGCTAGTTGATTAGAAGACGCAACTTGTTTAACTAGGAGTTCACCATTGGTTTCACACTGGCGAACAAAAAGGGAAATATAAAGCCGATTCGTTGTCTAAGTAGAGCTCTGGTGTTTGTACGTCAACTAAACCTTTTAAATAGGGTGTTTAGCCACAATATTTCTGTGCTATCTGTGGATAAAATTGAGACGTTTGTCTGCCTTTGACCTCTCCAGCTAATAGCAGCTCCTGAAAGCAGGCAGACTATTCCTGATGTTGATCGTCCAGTTGGTGTTGATGGTCCAGCGAGGCCTGAGTCAGAAAACATATTAATCCTCCATTCAGTTGCATTCGAACCGTGTCGCAGCCCACAGTAATCGGACAACACCACAGAAGCACTCATTTAAATAAGCACAGTAAAGAAACTGTTTACTCGAATGACAGTTGACTCTGACAGCTTACTGGTACCGTACCGACTCCGCACGGCCCAATGCGAAAGTGGAATTAGTTCTACACATGTTAAACATCTGACTGTTTGGAAAAATCCAAAATTAACGAAAATTCTGGCGTATTTATGTCCATACAATTAACAATAAAAAAAATGTGATCGATTGTTAACGGCCAGGAAGCGAGGCGTAGCATCGTTGCCATTTCGTCACTTATCGTTGGGAATAAAGGCCTCAAAACGCCGGTCGCGGTTGCGGCGCGTACGCGGGTCGGGCGCGGGCCCGCGCAAGTTGTACAACATTGAAACTACACTTCAAACACACATCGAACGCGGTCCGAACGCGGGCCCACCGCGGGCCCACGGCGCTAAGTTACAACTCGGGCAGCGCGGCCGCGGGTCGGGCGCGTCGCGGGTCGGGCGTGATATCTCTCTCACTACCAACGCATTTAATATCTATATCACTATCTCTATCACACAGTAGCGCGGGCCCGCGTTTCTGCCGCGCTGGACACGCGTTTCTGCCGCGGCGCGGCGGGCCCGCGTTACTGAGTGATAGAGACGCCGCCCGCCTGCGGTGTGAATATACCGCTTCAACCGCGCCCGCCCCGCGCCGCGCACGACCCGTGTTCGATGTGTCTTAAGACATCCGTCCCTCTCGCACTGGCATACTTGTCAGAACGTGACGTACGTCTTATCCACAACGAGAGTGATTAAATGAAAAGAAAAGTGAAAAAATCTGTATTTTTATGCCTAATTTGCAAACGCGTGATTTCGATTAACTACTGTCAACTACTGGTTCACCTTCAACCAATTTCATTAAGTTATAAGCTTAAAAGGATTCCGTTTTCAATTTGTGCAAACTGTTGGCAACGTCTTCATTAGCAATGCAATCAGAGCGGGTGAAAATTTCCGATTTAGATGAGTGCGGAGCTTCGAGACGCGTTACTTTAGAAGTACAGTCGACTGCATACGTTCACGAGTCAATGCCGCTTATACCCTAACCAGGGTCTGATTGAAACAATGCGTGTAAACGTTATACACAGGCTTTCTAACAACTTCCTTATTAAATTCTTAAAAAAAAACATCAAACATCAAATAATTTATACTTAAAGTTTCAGTGATATTCCTGTGATAATTATTATTTACTTCCTATTTCTAATTGTCTGCAATCATGTTTTTCAATTGCTTTACCAAATGCACATTGTGCCTTATATCTTAAACGCACTGTAAATAAAAATCTCGCATCATACTCGGAATTGATGGTTAATGAGGACCGCTACGGCGTTTCAAAATTAAAAGTTCAGACGGTATTTATATTATAACATACTACTTAGTTAGCAACACGCCCTTTAAGCATATTAAACTTAAAATAATCCTACTAATATTATCCTACTATATCACTTCACTATCACTACATAGTATAAAACAAAGTCGCTTCTCGCTGTCTGTCCCTATGTAGGCTTAGATCTTAAAAACTACTCAAAGGATTTAGATGCGGTTTTTTTAATTAGATAGAGTGATTCAAGAGGAAGGTTTATATGTATAATATAATACCCGTGCGAAGCCGGGGCAGGTCGCTAGTAATATTATAAA
The DNA here is from genome assembly GCA_947578815.1 of Epinotia ramella. Taxonomy (NCBI): domain Eukaryota; kingdom Metazoa; phylum Arthropoda; class Insecta; order Lepidoptera; family Tortricidae; genus Epinotia; species Epinotia ramella. The sequence goes on along the minus strand of OX388206.1, from coordinate 4,283,963 downwards.
TGCGAAAGTTGGGATATTAGATGTGTGGATGTTTGTAACTCAATCACGCTTAAACGGCTCAACCGGTTTGGATCAAATTTTGCACGAAGATAGTTCAGCTCGGGCCAAAATATAGAATAGTTTTCATCCCGGTTCGACGCAGACGAAGTCGCGGACGAAAGCTAGTCGAGAATATAGCGAGCGAATATATAGAGATCCGTTGTAGTTTCTGAGTTTATTGCAAACATGGGTACAGCAAACTTTGCTGCTAGAGTGCATTAAGTGTAGCTTAATGTATAATTTCTCGCTAAAATGCCTCCTTGGCCGAAAGTTATCATCGGTAAATAGCGGTATACTAAGCAAATGGTTGAATAATGTTTTGCAAATTTTGACACTGAAAAAGGCTAGCTACACGGGTAGTTTCGGCATTAGCCAGTCTGTCTCAAATAAAACACGGAACAAGATGTTTACATGTCTGCTCAGCTTTTGACAGTAAAGCTATATGTTTATCTTTAAGACCTGTCTAGTGTAAAAGTTGCTGACTGTACTTTGCGACGAAGCGTGGATACGAGCGCTCGTATCTGCGAGGTACTTGGTTTTTATTGGTTGCAGTGTATATTTTAACCGGTAAAAATGCTGAGGACCCAATGATTTAAGAGTGATTGTATTGAAGTGTGTGATAATATTTTGAACGTTAAAGTAACAAACGAACTATCAAATAACTTTGAACTAAGAGTAATCATTGATGTATAAACCTTTCTTTGTACTAAGTTGTACTATAGCAACATTTATTTAGTAAAACGAATATTTTCGCATTTATGTTGATGAAATCTAAATGTCTTCATTTAGGGTATCTAATCGATTAAAAATATTTTGTTGTAATGTAAAAACAAGACAATCTACATTCTACAGTAATATTACAAAGAGGAAAAGTCTGTCAGGTTGTAGCTTTGTAAGTTTGTATAATATGTGAGGATATTCTTTGGAAATAGTCATTAATGAGATGACATAAACTATATTGTCCACTGCCTCTTCCTGAGTTTTTTTGTTATAGATACGCGCGCAGATCCGCGCGGATAGCTAGTGAACCTAAGTAGTGATAAATATGCAGCTAGTCGGTTGAAATTATCACAGGACATACTTGCATTTCCTCGGCATTTAAATATATCAAAAGCATACCTAATATCAGTTACGTCAATCAAGCCTGTACCAGTCATACATATCGAATTCTCGATAAGTCTGTCTGAAATATATCTGTCTCGTCTCTGTCCTAATCACTGTCTTTTTTTGAATAATAGACTAACCAGTGGCCATAGATATAGAGATACACTAGATAACTTAAACACCTCAATCTGTATGAAAACCGACCGTGTCACTTTTTTCTACCTACTTTGATGTCACACGGGCGAATTAGTGATCTGAATTCCCCGTTGTCCACGGAAAATCAATTCTGCAATAAGGTATTTCCTTAATATTCACGGACAACCGGCTACCACAACAGACGCGCGCGGAATGTAAGTCGGAGTGCCAACTCGGAGTCCGAATTCTGACACGCGAAGTACATGCATTTGCGTGATCTATGTTTATCTATATATGTGCCAGTGGCTGACTTTAGCTAGTCTCAACTGATGGTAAGCGATAACAGATCCTATGATGAAACTGGTTTAGTAGCCTATTAACTCTTGTTTTGAAGGCACCTAAATCATAATTCACAGAAATTTCAGATGACGGGAGCGAATTCCATTCCTTAGCAGTTCGCATTAGGAAAGACCAGGCAAATCGCTTCGTGCGATTATATGGTACGTTGATTAGGATGCATTCGCTTCCCACGCCTGAACGCGCAATTAAGTCGTGCAGTTCCTGCGCCTACCTACTTTTCAAAGTGTATCCAACAGAACACCGATAAGTTGACAGAATAAGGATGCATTTGTTCCCCACGCCTGGTCGTTCGGTGATGGAACGGGGAAGGATGAATTAAGTCGCGCGGTTCCTGCGCGCACTTTCCAAAATGTATCAGATAGAACACCGATATGTTGTAAATGTATTTGCTCCACACGCCTTGATGGAACCGGGAAGGAGGAATTAAGTCGTGCAGTTCCTGCGCTCACTCTCCAAAATGTATCCTATAGAACATCGATAGGCAGGCGACCCGTCGTCGGTCAAGACTCTGTAGTTTGGACTTAGCATATTTACTGCTAAAAATCGCTACGCGCCATGCTTTTACCTGATCTCAGATTTCCTCATTCGTAGGGGAAAGCGACTATGGCGTAGGCGCCTGTTAGGCGGTTTCCTGACAGTGAAAGTTTTAAGGGCGGTGTCGTTTTAAAGAGTCTGTGAGCTCCTCGCTCAGCTGAATCCAAGTAATTTTACTCCTCATACTGAGATGAGTTCTTTCATCGGTGATATTTGCCGCTGGCTGGATTAGGAGATAATGAGGGTACGTTTACTTTTCATTTCAGTACGGGGATGTTCATACAATAGATGCATGCATACTGATGTGCCGTTGCGAATATTTCCATTCCTAGGAATAACGCGGCTGGTAATTTTGCCGGTAATATTTACTGTATTTATGTTGCCGGTTTCAGGAATAGTCTGGGATATGATATTGTTTTGATTTTATGTAAATAAAATACCGGGCAAATACATACAATAGATGCATTCTGTGGCTGATGTGTCATTGAAAATAGTCCCGAAAATGCCAATGACAATATAACCAGTTACATTTGTAGTGTTGTCGGGTCAAAGAATATCTTGATTTGAATTGCAAAATACTGCAAATAACAGTATATCAAGTGCTAACTTTTTCCGAAGGTCTGTAACTAAAGTTTGATTTTATTACTAAACGGGACTTAATCGCGTATCATCATCATCATATCATCCGAAAGACGTCCACTGCTGGACATAGGCCTCCCCCAAAGAGTGCCACAATGACCGGTCCTGCGCCACCCGCATCCAGCGGACTCCCGCGACCTTTACCAGGTCATCAGTCCACTTTGTGGGAGGCCTACCCACGCCGCGCCTTCCGGTACGTGGTCGCGTATAATTAACTTATTTATTTTATTAATAATATGAGGTTTTCCGAAGTTTCGGATGTGTCCCAACATGGTGCCCTCTTGCTGAACGCGTTCCGAACTTATAGTTAAAGCGATGAGGCGTAATTTCGGTGACCGAGAGGCAACCGGATGGCTCGCGGTGTTTGAGCTCCTGAAGCATTGTGGAACTGCCTTGTGCAAGCCAAACTGAGCCAACTTCACATGTACACTACGATTAAAGTTATATTTAATGCTCGTAATTATACGCAATTAAGTTCCGTTTGGTAAAAATTATGTGTGAGACTCGTGAAAGTTTAAATCAATACAAAGAATAGTTCCAAAAAGTCATGCGAAAATCTCAAAGTTGCTGGCAACACAGCATTTGTTGCCAGCAACAATACAATACAAATACTCTTTATTGCACACCTCACACAAACAAAGCAGTTAAAAAGAGAAACAATACAATAACATGTAGGTGGAGGTAGACAACAGGCGGTCTTATCGCTGAAGAGCGATCTCTTCCAGACAACCTTTGGCACGCATTGCTTAAAACCACGGCAACAGCACAGTATCTCTATGCATGCATTTGCACATATATGCTCATATGATAAGTGCATGCTATGTTCAAGATAGAGCAAGTTGGATGGATCTGGTGCAGTATTTCGCGAGTTTTGTATACTACGTTTGAGCAAACTCGTGCAGGTGACAGTTAAACAGTGTACTGTGAGTACAGTTCATGGAGTTAATTTGCGGCCCATTTATGTACGCAAATGTTCACATTACACTATACGATCGCCAAAAACAAAGAATCAATTTTTATTTACTTGCGTTCCTTCGGTTACTTCTGAAATAAGCTTCCATAAGCTGAGTAGGTACGTTTAGGTAATTCAGTTCATCGTTAATTACTAAATCAATGTAGTTGTATAGGTCAACTTTTTTTATTGGCCTAATTAACTTATTTCTGCTGTTAAAATGGTAATGGTGAGTTTATGGGTTTCAATTCATTAAATTTAAGGTCTTTTTTCTCACCACATTCTATATAGGACATCTTCTAGCTATTATTCTATCTCCTAGCTAACGGGACAGAAAAAAAAAGTTGATTAACCTAATTACCTCACTTCTTCTAATTTCAAAACGGACACTTTTATGATTAGTTGCATAAGTAGGTAATTTGTCCCTTAAAAAAAAAATATGCAAATTCTCCAAACCTTCCAAGGAACCAACTATTTTAACGACAAACTCAAACTCTTTACTCGCAAAGGAATAGTGTATCCCGTACATAATATTTCATAGTCCCATACCCCTCGCTGTTCCGACGCTAACCGACTATTTTACAAAGTAGGTAAACTTCCCCGGAGTATAAATCTGGCTGTCATATCCCGAACTGAACTTTTCCGACCAAATTCCCTATTGATAGGCTGAACTCGACTAAGAACGCGCTCGTTGTTGAGAACTTTAAATTAACATTTCGATATGTTTCTGTTAGTTTAAATTTAAATTAATGACTGTTGGAATGCAACTTGGCCGGTGTTTAGTTTTAGATAGGATATAGTTGTTTTCGGGGTTTGTACAAATGACATCTAATTTACTCTTAATGTTCCGTCCAGTGGAACAAAATACTATAGTTTATTAACTAGGTATTTAGGAAACGCATTTATTTGAACCAGTATTTAGCCAGTATTTTAACTACATCATTAGCGATATCGATGTAAAGTATACTCGAGTTTATTTCAGTTTACCGAATTACATAAAAGTAGCCCATTCATAATGCAAATCTACCGTTGAACAGTTTTATAAAAAATCGGCCACGTTTATTAATCCCAACCATAAAAAAAAATATTTTAAACAAGTACAGTCAGCGTCATAAACATGTATACACTTTTGGCTTTCTAGGACTTTATCGCTTAGAGATACTTTAAAATTACGAATGTTGCTGCCTCAATTTATTCATTAGGTAAATTGAACGCAACGTATTAAATATCAATTTTTCAACATTTAAGGCATATACACAATAGTATTTTTCACAATCGTGTTATAATAGAGAGCTTTTTAGTCGAGTACCGTGTTTAGGCCACAAAGCTTGCTGAGTGGCCTAAGTAAGGTACGAGATTAAAAAGCTTGATTATGACACTATTGTGAACAATACTTTTTGTACGAGTTCATTAAAATTCATAATATAAGTCATTAACACGAGTATATAAGAAAACTAAATATCGTAAGTACTATACCTATTGTCTAGTTCTACTATTGTAAAGGCTCTTTGACTTTTCAGGTAGCAACGTAAGTGTGGCTTCCTCAGTCATATTAGTTATTTCTTGAGGAGTTAAAGATGTTTCGTCACTGTCACTACTCATTTCCTTAGTTTTTATTTTAACTTTTTAGCAGCAAGTTTAAGTAGATTTTTGACAGATGACGCGACGCTGCTACGTGCCGAAACGCCATAGATTGGCAATCTTGTATTGTATCGCATCGAGTCTCCTTAAACAAGGACACATATTATTCAAATACGAAGTTCTATTTTCAATTTTTTTTCGATTGTCTAGAGCGTATCGAAAAACTTATTTCGGTTGTTCCGGAAGTAACATAGACTATTCAACGATGAAAAGAGTGACGTTGCAGTATTCTCTATGCAATTTTAATACACAGATTTTAATCGACGAGTACAAAATAGGTATTTAGGTAATGGCTATTTAAAAACCACTCGGCCCGAGACCAGCGCGTACCCATTCCTTTAGTTCAATTAACATCGACGTATTTTGACAGTAAGTGGAGAGAAACGTTTACAAGTTCAACTGAACACTAAATTATTAAAAAAAGATGGCCGAATTCCAGCGCATTTCGTATGAATCCACAGCAACTTTGTCGAGGCTCTGGGACATGAATGAAACATCGAATAGTGGTATAGCCTTGTCATGATGTGTTGTCGTATGGACACTCTAACTTTTGCTCGTAAAATCGTCTGCGTAAACTCATTAATCGCACAGTCGACTTAAGTTGACTCTCAATACAAACCTACTCGTAGTTGGTTCTGATTTTAAAACGGCACACTAAAATAACATTACATTTTTATACACCATAGGATCCACTTTTGTATGGCGTGACTAATGCTAAATGTTCCAGTCTCACCCATCCAAATTGACCAGAGAATAGGTTCAAATTATTTCCATGAGCTCCTGATAGTCCTGATACATTAAAAACTTCGCCGCTGCATCCAAAAGCTGATCTAACAATTTTCGTCTTAGTACACAGAAGTAGTTTTAACTTCAGAAAGATAAAGGCAACTAACAGGCAATTTAAGTTTTTCTTTGCGAAGTTGGTCTGCCGATGCAGCGGGCGTTTGAGCGCGTTCGGGTCGTACGAATTGTCGGACGTGCATGTGAACGCGACCTTATGTCGTTTAGTAGAAATACTAATATTATACAGAGGAAAATTATGTGAGAGGAAAATTAGTAGCTTGGTAAGTTTGTATGTTAGGGGTAATGTCATTCGTTTCAAAATGAGTCTTAACGTATTTTCTCTCAATATGTATAATTAAATTACAAACTGAAGAATAATTTATTTAGATATTAATCTATATTGTTTGTCTAATATTATAAAAATAAAAGTATGTGAGATTGTACGTAGGTGTGTATAGTCTCTGAAATTGCTCATCTAATTTGAGAATTCTTTCATCAGTACCTACATAGAGTAAGCCAGGCAGTTGCATCAGTATTCAAAATGTGACGCAGTGAAAGAAATCTGCAAAGCGAACTCGCAGACGTCTATTCGCATGGCCGAAAACAGATTACCCTTAGAGTGCGCTAAGCGACGACCTCGTGTAGTCACGACTCTCAGCCATCCTCATGCGAGGAAGAGGAGAAGATATAGCATGGACCTTAACGTTAAACATAGACTACATTTAATCTCGCGGTTCTGCCTGGTGTTTCTAAATTCGCGGGCGGAGCCACGCGGGCAGCTATGATAAATCATCATCAGCATATCAGCCGAAAGAAGTTCACTGCTGGACACAGGCCTCCCCCAAAGAGTGCCAAAGTGACCGGTCCTGCGTCACACGCATCAGGTTGCCACCAGCCAGGCCCTTTACCAGGTCATCAGCTATAAATACACCGGGGAAACTCGCAGAATACTGCTGACCATTTTAAACCCAGTAAAATGTACGTTTGGATCACTTATGACATAACTGATCACAGCAAATGCTGTTGACTTCTCATTTTCCTGCTCCCTTTAAATTCAACCACTGCTCGGCAATCCATTAAAATCCCGAGTTTCTTTTCTTCATTATATTCTCTACTCTATTTTCTCTGTACGTTGGTCGCTTTCACAATAGAAACTCGGCTGAAATACGAACTTTCGAAAGTGATAAGTAGTGCGGTTTGCAACGTGGAGACATTTAAATCGTTATAATTGTGAAAGTACCATTTATTCTATTACTGGCCGCATACAATTTATTAATTATGCAACCGGCCGCAAAAGGTTTAACGTCAGTCAGCGGTGGAAAAGTTCGCTGAGTTTGGGGAATTCTCTGAATAAATGTGGAAACCGATGTTGCTGAGTGTGTGTAAACAGGTAGGTACATGCAAACATTGGCTTATATGTAATGCAAATGGCAAAATGGATCCCTTTTCCAAATACGAGAGATCCACTTTTAATTTAGCAAAAGAAATCCTTTGCAAGTTTTATTTGATACAGTTCTATGGTGAGACGGGCTCGAATCTTTCAGATATTTGTGTTTTTTAATAATGTGGCGTCCCAAGCATGTCATAAGGATATCCCTACCTTCGTGTATCTGTATTTTAAACTAAGAATGAATACATGAATATAGGTGACGGCACGTAAGTCTAGCGCTGACCGTTTATGCGCAGAAGTCGAAAATAAGGTATCTCGGGGGAGTGAAGGGGACGCGCGGGGGCGTGCGTAAGCGCTCATTGGCTCTCCAGTCGTACTCTGTCCCGCGCACCGATACAACACCCCGCTCACTTCTGGTGGTACAGTCGCGTTCTAAATTGTATTGTTATAAGTTATTACTGTCGTTTTTTTGTGTTAAGTTTGAGTTTGTTTTTTATTGACTGTTTTTATTAAGTTAGTGTTTAATTGTGATTTTAAACAGTAAGTATGCCTAGAAGAAATACTGTTTGAGAAGACAGGCACGGAAAATGGTATATGACGTGCATTCTTTCTTAAAGACAGAAACGAATGAATTACTTGATTCTTTGAAACATATTAAAAGTCAGATTGACGAAACTGCGAATATGTAACTCAGTCACTTTTGGACAGCGGCACTGTAGATTTAAAAATGAATAACATGATGCATGAGGGTGTGCTACCCCTATCAGATTTCGATTAATGTTACTGAATAAAATAAAATAAATATTTTTTATTTCTACCTCCCCATATTAGTGATGAGATTAGTTTAAACGAACTACCTTAGATATAAAAGAAGGACAAACAAAAACAAGTTTTTATTAGTAAGGATTATTGTAATCAAGTTGTAGTGATAACAATTGCGTTCGCGACTGTACCTATGCGCAGCTATCCCCTCCATGTTTCGTTCACCGCTAGACTTACGTGCCGCTACCTATACAAGTGGCAACACGAATACGCGTCACACTTTTTTATTCAAGGGTTAAATTGTCGTATTGTCTTATACACTCTTGGGCGTAAAGAACCGATTTTTTGATCGTCTAACCAATTTTTCTTTTTCGTCTACATTAGATAAAACGTACGAATTTTTCGCAACTCTCTGGAATGTACAGTACAGGTTTTTACGGTACATTAGTATATGTATTGTATTTAAATTGCACAGAACCCCAAGCTCTTCCTACATCAATAAAAAACATAATAATCATATAGTATGGAGTATTCATACTATACTTAATATTATAAATGCGAAAGTGTGTCTGTCTGTCTGTCTGTCTGTTACCTCTTCACGCTTAAACCGCTGAACCGATTTGGATGAAATTTGGTATAGAGATATTTTGAGTCCTGAGGAAGGACATAGGATAGTTTTTATCCCGGAAATCATGCCCCAAGGGGATAAAGTGGAGGGTGAAAGTTTGTATGGAGCTACAATAGAGAGAAAGAGAGTACGGGCGGAGTCGCGGGCAGAAGCTAGTACCCAATAAAGCGTGAACTCTAAACGCGACTGATGTACCTACATAAGAATCGTAATAAATAATTAAAAACAAAACTATTATGCAAGATGATAACTAACATTAATTACATTAAATTAAAACTACCCAATCAGATATAATTCTGACAAATTAAAAATCCACTACTATATAAAAATGCGACCAAAAAGCAACGTAGTTTTTTAAAATAGCTCAATGTTTGAAAAAAAGTGATATTGGAAATTGATGGCAAACACAATATGTTGTTTTAAAAAGCATTGTTGACCAGAATAGTTTATTAATTTGCAACGATCCTTTGTTTGTGCATACGGCGGCTGGTTGTGTTTCAGTTTATTCAACGAATGCATTTTTAAAATCAGATAAGTAACAAAATATTAAATCATTGTTTGAGATTTTTTCACTGCAGATTTAGGAAATTTTCGATTTCTCTTATTTAGTTACCGTAAAATGGGGTGAGTAGGGATCGCGAGGAGAGTTGGGTTATGAATGGGGAGAGAAGGGGTGAAAGGGTGAGATGGGATTTTAAGGCTACTGCTACCTAAATAATGTATTCCAATTTAAAATGGAGCTATAATAATATTCATAATAAAAAAAAATCGATCCAACAATCTTCCAAAATCACCTTTGTATGAAAACCCTTCTCACCCCAACTACGACGGACTACGGGGTGAGGTGGGATTTCCTGTTTATCGTTAAAGTTATGAAATGGAACTACCCAAAATCATAAAAAAAAAACTAAATTAAAAACGTCCGGAATACTTATTATATATACAACATACAGTTTGCATATGTAAAAATAAAATGTTATCGGAGTTTGAATGTCAGTTTTGTCCCTACTCACCCCGTTTTACGGTACCTATTTATTCCAATAATATACTCTTTTTTTATTTTATACAACGACGGTGGCAAACAAGCGTACGGCCCGCCTGATGAAAAGCGGATACCGCAGCCTATAAACGCATGCAACTCCAAAGGAGTAACATGGGCGTTGCCGACCCTTGATATGTTTGAGGATTCGCCGTGTTGACAGCTGAAGGAACAAAATCCCTCGCTCTCAACACAACGCATCCTCGGGAGCTCTGGCGACCTTGCTCACCTCCAGGAACACAAGACTACTACAGAGCAAGTAGTAGTGTTATTATGGCTGTGGTCTTCTGCAAGGCGGAGGTACTTCCCCAGTTGGGCTGCTCCAAATTCGAGCGGGATGACATTTCGCTGTGCCCTACCTCACCAAAACCTCTCTAGTGAAGTAGTTTCTATGAGTATGGTAATCTCTGGATTCCCTTATTCGATTTTAAAAATTATTTCACCTGCGTGCAAAATGGACTGTCTAGATTTTTTTTTTTTTTTTCAATTTATTTCCAAACAAAAAGTAGGTACAATGGTTTTTACATTTGTTTCGCCAAACATAACTGTTTATTGGCGAGTAGTACACTCATTTTCAGTTTATTTATTGTACGTACCTAAACATCTGTTACAAAAGCATGCATTATACTAAATATTCATTTCAATATGAGCCAGTCAATAACAATATTGTTATTGACTGGCTCATATTTAACTATTCTGTTACTGTATTACTATTCCTACATATTTGTTCTGGTTTACATTAAATTATATTAAATAGCATCTAATAGAAACTCTTTTAGCCTTTTTTGAACATATTTTTATTAGTGCATTCATTTTCCTGAAAGATGGTATTAAATATTCTAGGTGTTATATAACTTATAGTCCTTTTACCATAGTAGTATTGTTGTAGGCTATTAATTATATATCTCGCGGCTTTGCCTGCGTTACCTATATGCAATATGTGGGTGGTAGTCCACGCATTGCCACCTAGTCAAATTCAAAAATTTAAATGCAAGCGCCATACCTTCTGTGTACCCATTTATTTCGTCGTGGCTAAACGATTCTATTTGACAGACCCGCATTTTCAGTCCCCTTTATACCATACCTTTTTTACTGCAAAAAAACACAAATACTGGAGAAAACCGGTTTCAGTTAATCGTTAATAAGTTTTATTCAGAGGAGATTGAATCGCGTTGGAAACACTTGTACGAAATAACGGAAAAGTGGAACAAGAAGGCAAATAAAACAGGAGGGTTCTGTACTAGCCCTTTACCTTCGAATATTTAATTAGCAACAGTACTAAATAATGTCTCTGTGAACTGTAGAACATGCACAACCGTACTTAAAAAAAAAAACATTTTATTTCGATAATCTGGTTCGACGAAATCTACACTAATATTATAAAGAGGAATAATTTGATTGTTTGTTTGTTTGTATTGAATAGGCTCCGCAACTGCTGAACCGATTTGAAAATTTCTTTCACCATCAGAAGCCGACATTATCCCTGATGAACATAGGCTACTTTTTACCTCGGGAAAATGCTTCATTCCTACGCCCTAACCGTGCGAAGCCGGGCCGGGTAGCTAGTAATCTATAAAAATACAGAACATGCTCAAAAAATTTCACGAAATTCGGTTGAGAAATGCGACATGTAAAGGAGAACAGTCGGACATACGAAATAATTTTTGCCCAGACTGAAACAGAGATCTTCGTTAGCTTTGCTGGCTCGTTCAAACAGGCTTATTTTATACTAGCTTCCGCCCGCGACTTCGTCTGCGTGTACGCGGAATTTACTATCCTATATTTTAATCTAGGCTATTAACTATCTTCGTGCGAAATTTCATCCAAATCGTTTAAGGGTGATTGAGTAACAAACATCCAGACCTCTAAACATCTAAACATCCAAACATCCAAACTTTCTTATCTTTCTTTTTTTCGATTTTAAACTTTCGTGAGACATGTTGAAATAATACTAACAAAGTGGACAGTGTGTTGTGACAACCCCGTGGACACAGTGAGTTCAGTGTGCGTGTCGTCTCTCGGAGGAGATGACCTCCTGCCGCAATCTCACTCAACTACTCCAGCGCTAGACTGCCCCCCTCCCCCCGCTCTGTCGGCGCGTGCGTCACGCGCCGCTCGGCGTTCGGAGCGAGCGCGGGCAGTGATACAAGCGACACCGCCGCGAAAACACTCATCCTGAAGAAGAACTCCCGAAGAGTTCGAAACATGTCGCCCGTAGTGACATAGAATACGTGAGTTGAACCGTGTAATTGTTAGTATTCTTTCTTCTTTTCGTAGGATACCAAATCATGGGACATTTCTTTGCTTCGCTTTTCAAAAGTAATTACGTGACGTTTCTGCTAAGTAATCTTTATTTTTCACATCGACCTTATATGGTCGTTAAAAAATAAGGTTTATTCCGACCTCGTCTGTTAGCGCCGACGCCCACATGACGGAAGAACCTGGACTCCTCATGGTTTTTGAGACGCTTTTCACGTCATGTCATCACCGCCCATCAACTCCGCTCAATTTGCCTGCAGTGTACCTATCTATTTATATGAGCACCTTCCAGTTCTATTCCACCTGCACACGGGCCATAAAATAGTAATTACCGCCCGCCAGGCGACCAAAAATCTCGCTTCCCATCCAAAGTGTGGGAGTTTTCGTAAATATTGTACTCATAGCGCTCAGGCTTCAACAACCTGCAATCTGAGGAGTTCATCGTTTAACGCCCTAGGTGACGAAGCAAGAGGTCTTGGGTTCGAATCCGGGTAAGCGCATTTACTTGTGTGTTGAGCACGAATATGTGTTCCTGGGTCATGGATGTTTTCTATGTATTAAGTACTTATTTATCTATATAAGTATGTTGATCGTCGTCCAGGCCCATAATACAGCATACAGGTAATAAACCCGCTATTCGAGTGCGGCTGAGAAAAAAAAAAATAGGGGACAATCTTACACAAATCGACCTAGTCCCGTAGTAAGCTCATTTAAGGCTTGTGTTATGGGTACTAGACGACGATATATATAATAGATATAAATACTTAAATACATAGAAAACTTCCATGACTCAGAAACTAATATTCATGCTCATCACACAATTATTTGCCCTTACCGGGATTCGAACCCAGGACCTTCAGCTTCGTAGGCAGCGTCACTACCCAGTAGGCTAACCGGCCGTCAAACTTTTTATTATTTTTGAACTTCAATGGCGAAACTACGTATCGTGTACTAACAACAAGGGAACCCTAACTGAAATATAGCAGGCAAATAAAAACGAGATCGCAATGAAATCGCTGTCGCTACGAATTGTTTATCCGGACGTCTTTTACGGGTCCGTAAAGAGAACGTACCCGGAAAAATGACGTAAGTATTTAAGTGTCTCATGTACAGTCGAGGTCAAAGATATGTTTACACTTTTGCACCTTATTGCCTCGTAATAAGGTGCAAAAGTGTAAACATATTTTTGACCTCGACCGTACATAGACCCTTTAAAAATGGGGGCGCTACGCTTTAAACAGATCATGAGAGCGTGCGTGCTTCAATCTTGAAGAATGTTGAAGAAGAAATCAACGATACAAAGAACGAACTTTGTGTTCCGCAAATAATATTATGTTTCAAGTTTAGTAAAAAGAGTTTCGATTTAGAAATTAGAAATGGTGCGGGCTAAACAGCATATTCCTATTTCCCAATTAGAATTGAATTAATTGGACAGGCGCCGAAATGATTGAGTGCGTCGGACCTGAGTCCCGATTCCATATTCAAAATGTGACGATCCCAGAATGCCATAGCGATATTCCTACTAGACTTTGCGAAAAAAGAGCCCTTTCTGTCAGTTAGAATGATACAATCACTGCGTTGGAATGAACCCATTTCTATGCAGGCGTACCAAAGTGCCATGCTGTGAATCAAACAAACAAACCCGGACCTTAACTGTAAATCATAGAATGCATATCAAGTGAGATCGTGGAAAAGATAACGATACCGACTGACTGTTTGGCCATATATCCCTCGGCATTTGCCGTCGCCATCATTTCCACACATGGTCACCTACAAATCACAGTATAACCAGTAGAGTAACCTTGAAATAAAAAAAACACCTAGAGGCCGCAGTTTCCATGGAATGACAGCTGCCGGCGCCATATTAACGTTGATCAGTCTGTTATCGGTAGTTGGTGCAACCCGCCCTAACTCTGCGTCTGGTGTCGTAGACAACAACCGACGCTTTTTAAAGAGGAAACACAAGGGCCGTTTTTCCATAGAAACGTAGTCCCCTGTTTTCTCCCTGAATAATGGCAGTAGAGCAATATATTTTTTTTCCATAAATCTATGGCTACTATTGACATGTTCCTGTTTTTTTTTTCATAAATTAATTCTTAAAAGAGATATTTACCTTCAAAAACCTAAGAAAAATGCCAGATTTTCCGCTGTGTTCAAACATCCAGAAAACAATTATGACTAGATTATTTAAAAAATTGAAAACATAGGAACACGGGTAAAACCTTTTTTGATTTCTATTATTAAAAAAAAATGTTAAATAGATCAAGTTTTGGAGAAGAAATCAGGGCACTACGAAACGTTGATTTTATGTACTTTTAATGGGTATTTTCGGTCCAAGCTGCAGTTGTCAATACATTTTACAAATACTAATTTCTCAATTATCTCGCCCTTAGTGTTTCCTCTTAACGTGCTTTCCAAAGCAGAATAGCGTAAAACTCAATGGGTTCAAAGTGACCGCAATACTGATGATGCGGCTGACATTGTTTTACATCAGAACAGTCGACAGTCCGCGACCGCGTTTTCACTACTTCTTTATACTGTGTAATAGCTATCAGACCCAAATGCGCATACGAAAATAATCCGCCCTTGAAACCGACTTTAACTGCAGAAACAATACTAAAAATATACACTCATCCTCGCCATATCCATAATGCCGGCTGCGGAGTGTAATTCATTGGTTATTGGCCGTATTTCCCGATATTATTCGGGAATATTTTCGGGTTTTTTCGTTCTATACGCTTCGGACGCTCGTAAAAACCGGGATGATCCGGGGCTATCGATGCTTCACGGCGATATGAGAGATTCCGCTGTTGGCTTTTTAATGTGGGGCAAGACATAGGAGAGAGCGGGTAGCGATAGCCATTCCATGACTGTATGGCGGTGTATACTGCTTAGATATCAGGCGAGTATGAAAACGATATACAACTGTATATTAACACTCCTAGGAAACACTATATGAAGGGTACACGAAAAAACATGTCTAGTATATTTATTTTTTATGAGATTTTAATGTCACTTTAGTGTTCACTTGAGAGAGCTTTAACGTGGCAGATTATATACGATTTGACGACCTCTGTAGCCTAGTTGGTAGTGACTCTGCCTACGAAGCCGGAGGTCCCGGGTTCGAATCCCGGTAAGGGCATTTATTTGTGTGACGAGCATGAATATTTGTTCCTGAGTCATGCCATATAAGTATGTATGTATATCGTCGTCTAGTACCCATAGTACAAGCTTTGCTTAGTTTGGGACTAGGTCGATTGGTGTAAGATTGTCCCCAAATATATATATAAATTTATATAAATCCCAATTCTAAAACAAAATACTAGACATGTTCTTTCCATGGACACTTCATATGTTTGTGTGGGTTCCCTTGCGATTCTAAATAGTTGGAATCCACTATATCACAGTCTATTTATAATCCATGCATAAAGTGAGAGAATGTTACGTGGATGCAGATTATTGGGCGATAAGTACTATCGATGAGTTCGTTGAATTTGCTCAAAGCACAGTTTTTCTCGGTATTACACTAGATCATAAACTGCAATGGGGATCACATATTTCTTCGTTAGGTAATAGGCTTAGTTCGGCAGCGTATGCAGTCAAAAGAATAAGGCAGCTCACCGATGTTGAGACAGCTAGGCTTGTTTATTTTTCTTACTTTCACAGCATAATGACCTATGGTATTATGCTTTGGGGTAAAGCAGCTGATATCCAAATCATATTTGTATTACAAAAAAGAGCGATTCGCGCTATTTATCAGTTAGGATCTCGCACTTCATTAAGAGAAAAATTCAAGCAAATCAACATCCTCACATTTGCTTCTCAATATATCTTTGAAATTGTGATGTATGTAAAACGTAATTTACACTTATTTAAACTAAATAGTGACTGTCACTCGTTTCATACTAGAAATAAGGATAAACTTTCCGTGCCTCGTTATCGTCTGCAAAAAGTGAATTTGTCTTTTATGGGCAATTGTGTGCGTTTTTATAACAAAATTCCGGAAAATGTACAAGGTTTGTCACTCAATAAGTTTAAGTCGTTTATAAAAAGCCATTTAGTTCGCAAGGCCTACTACACTATAAACGATTTTATAAATGACAAAGACGCCTTTAAATTATTTTAAAATGATTATTATTTTTTATTTTATTTTTCTCTTTTTGTACTGACATACTCTGGTTTTGAATTTGTTTTATATAATCCTGACATAAGTATAATTTTCTCCTAGCTCTAATAATATTTATCTTTTTGACAATGTGAAAACAGCATTTATGTTTGTAAGTTAACATGTGCTTAATTGTAAATTTTAAATGAACTTTGACCTTCAATAAGTGTTCTGTAATGAATCTATATTGAATAAAATATTTGATTTGATTTGATTTTGATTTGATAACACAGTTAACTGACTATCCCTGTACTTTATGTGCATTGTAAAAAGGTTCTATTTAAATTGAATAATAAAGGGATCCATTTGCGTGTATCGTTTCGACGTGTTTCGATGCAAGTCCCGCGCTACTCATCGCCCCACTGTCCAGAAACACTACCCAAGTATGTACTCGCTCTATTCAATGTAGAATGAAAGGGACGCATGGTAATAGCCATTACATATGTCGATCTATGATCCTAGCGATATGAAAGGTTGTGCCCTAAACGGGCCCACAGTCCGTTTGAATACCTAATCCCAAGATTTGGCATAAGCATTAGTTTTAAAAAAGTGACTGCCATCTGACCCTCCAACCCAGAGGGAAAACTAGCCCTTATTGGGATTAGAGCGGTTTCCTCACGATGTTTTCCTTTACTGAAAAGCTAACGGAAAATATTCCGTACATAAGTTCCGAAAAACTCATTGGTACGAGCTGGGATTCGATCCCATAACCGCCGCTTAACAGCCGCATGCCTGAACGACGAGGCTATACCGTAGCTTCAACATTTTTCAAGAATATTACAAACATTAAAAAACTATAAATTATTATTGAAAAGATACTATTAGACTTAAGTCGAGGATTAAACTGCATATGATAAACGATAATCTAAATTAAGTATGAATTTGGTTTAACTGGTTGTCCGTGACAAAATCCCGGCAATGCGTTGCGGCAAATCTTCGCTACCGACAACATTTAGCAGGCTACAAGGCCTACGAGTGAATAACATAGCAATTCCGAGAGACATTAACATAGCACCTTTTTGTCAAGAGCATTGTACACTCTGCTAGGCTTAAGATCATAAAATACTTTGTTTCCCTTCCTGATAATGCTTGTATTTATACAAAATCTGCTCGCAAGCAACGATCTATAACACATTCAAAACGTCGACAGATCTCAAGGATGTAAATAAATATAAATTATACGTGATTTTACTAACACTTTAGCGTAGTTGGTAATGATTCACAATTACACAAACATCCTTAAGTTTGTATAATATATGTTTACTCGTATTATTATGTTACTGTCAGATTATGAGCACCGTCAGTTTAAAATCTTACTCGCGATATTATCTAATCAATCAATAATCTATCAATTACAAATCATCAAATTGTGAATTGAGATCAAAGTGACATTCTACGGGACGCACCCTGCGCGCTGATTGGTTGAATAAATATTTTCACTTATGTTGTGTAAGATTGTCTCCCGATATATATATATATATGTATATATATATATTTATTATTTCCTAAGACTATCCATGATAAAACAAACCATTTTAGGTCCCCCCGCTTTCTGCTATACCTTGCACCAAGACGCGCTGCGCTGAGTACACCGATATTTCCAATTTTTAAAGTTCAGCCTTGTTACGATGGATGAGCCTGAGACGTTGATTGAAAGTCATATGTTTCGGAATTTAATCAGTCGCTGAACCTCGGCACGTCGCACGAATTCCGACTTTATGTCCGCGCATTGTGACATAAAATTGAACGATGACTCTTTTGTTACTCTGGAGAGTAAGGCTTTGGTAAATCTAGGAGATTTTTTGGCATTTTCATATGTAATGTAAGAGTAATACTTAGCAGTAGATGATGTAGATGTCTGTGTTCTTTCGTTTTAACAGGTAGCGCACAATTTTTAATAATTTTTGAGTGAAAGGATGAACCAAATATTAAATAAACAAGTGGCTTTGCGTGCTGTAGAACTTGAGAGCCTTTTTTTTTTTTTTTTCGAACAAGTGAATCGACAGAAAAACAGTTTATTTATTTTACCTGCTCACAAATTTTCACGAGAATCGGTTCAGAAATGCGAATTGTAGAGGAGAACAGCTGGACATCGGGACAACGGGACATCGGACACGAACGATTTTTGGCCTAAGCTGAAGCATAAAACTTACGCCAGGAATGATCATTTACCTACACTGAGAAAAATGTCGTTTTGGCTTCATTTTAAAATATCATTCAATTGATCTGAATTATGATTAATTACAATAAAATAAAGTGATCGTAGGTAAATACCAAGCTAGAATTCTACCATATAACGAAATAATCGAATATCTAGATGAAGTAATGCAATAATGTGGCGACCTTTCACCATAAGATTTAGTCACCGAATATAATATTACTATCTTGATACAATATCTTGCTGTCCTATTAAAATTAAACTATATTACAGAAATTTGATGATACTCCAGAGAAAGATTATAATTATATTACACGAGGAAACTATCACCATATTGTATTAAGAAATTCCTAGTTAAATTGCAGAACGTAAATTGAAATACGGTGAAGGCACCTTACTGAAGTAAGATAGAATTAGTATGACTTGTCATATTATTTACGTTGTTGCCATACATCTTTTTGAAGGTTGGTAATTTTGAAATATCATAGCATCCTAATTATATACAAACCTGTCACACAAAAATACGGTGAAACGTACAACGAATGCTTATGGAATCATACTTTACGAAGAACATGTAAAATTCGCCGCAGTTGGCCGGCCGCGGGACGCGTCTCACCCGTCAGTAACCATTTGTTCCTCATCGAATGCGCACGCGTGACAGTGACGACCGATAATACTAAAGTATTAAAAAAAAATGTGTGATGATGGGTCAACCCACGGCAGATTTAATGCAGAGATGGATTTCGAGACCGAGACGAGAGATTATGTGTTAAATTATAATTAATTTAAAATGTCAATAAACCCTTTTTGCTAACATTTTGGTTTATTCTGCTCTTTTTTGGTTAAGTATTTTTGATATCAGTGTCCATTAGCAATGCTGAATGCAATACTTTTACATGTAATTAGCTCTTCCTATATATATGGACACTGATATCATCATCAGATGGAATACAAAAATATGTATAAGGAAAGCGTAGATAAAAAGTAGGAAGAGCTAATAGGAAAATAACGAAAATATGAAGAAAGCACGTACATAATAACGGGAAAGGATACAGGAATATGAGGAAAGCATACATAAATAGTAGGAAGAAATGCTAGGCATACAACGAAAATATGAGGAAAGCACATAAACAATAGTTGCCAAGCATACAAAAATATGGTGACTGTCAGATGGTCATATGAGGTCTTCCCACAACGTACGATGACTTTCATCGTAAAAGCTGGTTACGAAGCACGAAATATTTGTCTGCTTCCTACTAAAGGCGTGGTGACAGTTCATCATATAATATCGTGAGCAACAGGGACAGTAGTTTCATCGTACTTTTTGGTGATATCAGTATGCTCTCTACTTTACGTGAAATCATCATTATTTTAACTGAATTCACCTAAGTTTTTGATGAACAGTTTTCTCAGTGTAAACATGTGTTCCAACACCCATTCACTGCCAAGAACCGCTACGCGCTACGCTCGTAGCCGATCCCGTGATCTTTCTCGTTTGTAGCGGAAAGCGACTACGGCGTAGGCGCCCTAGGCGGCCGCTAGGCGGGTTCCTGGCTGTGAAAGTGTAACAACAATTTTAAGAATCCGCCAGTCGGGTTCTATTCTCTTAGCGAGTTTTCGCTACGAAACGGGAAAATCTGTATTTCGACCACGCGCATAGCGCTATAAATAGGGATGGCAGTGAATATGGTTGCTATCTTTGGGCAGCCCAATGTGCAACAGAATATAAATTCCATTGCAATGGAAATTTAAATTATAGTAAAACTAGCTGATGCCCGCGGCTTCGCCCGCGTATGTGGTTATTGGAAAATGTAACATATTGAATTTTTCCGTGGGAATTAGAGATTTTCCCGCTGGAAAAGGTAGCCTATGTCACTCTCCAGCTTCTAAACTATCTCCATACAAAAAATCATATCAATACGACTCTTCGTTGCGACGTGAAAGAAGGACAAACATACACACTTTCGCATTTATAATATTAGTAAGGATGTATAAAGTCACTTTGTTTCTTTACGGTGTTCGCCCTACGACATCTCAGAACCGTTGCATCTAAGGAGGCTTCCCTTTCCGCGTATCACGGATACGTATTATGTGTGATTCGTTACGGATTTATCATGTGGGGTAACTCGGTTGACGTACAGAGATCATTGATCTCACAAAAAAAAATGTGTCCGAGCTGCCTATGGAGCCCATAATTTGGCCCATTGCCGACGAATATTTAGGGAGCTTAAAGTTCTCCTCTTACCCTGCTTAATATATGTATGAGATAACTAAATTGGTAATAAACATCCGCCCATGTTCCCTCTGCATAACGTTGTCCTAAATAAAACCAATGGCAGATATGCGCCCAAGCTTTATGAGCCTAGACAGAATGTTAAAATGTTTAGTAAGAATGCTTATATTATGGCAATAAAATTGGACAATAATGTTCCAAATAAAACTAAAAGTAACTTAATGAATGTCTCCCGGATCAGGCCCCTGCGGCAGGGTCCATATTAGGCTGGCTGCGTCCCCCCTCTGGATCGCTATGCTGATCCGTTGAGTGAGGAACGAGCCAGCTCTGTGGTCCCCAGTGGACAAGCTGTTCCAAATGACTTGAAATGTTTGCCAAATACTCAATTTGACGGGAAATTATTTAATTGGCTGCTTGACATTTGTTTTTATTCGATAAACGATTTTTTGAATTATTAATCATTATTCCATTGTACTATTTTTATCATTAATTTGTCGTATTGTAGGCTGTATTTAATTAATTGTTATGTCTTGATAATATGAATGTTTATGATTTACTAACATTTAATAATATTTCTACGCTGATGGCAGCAAGATGTGAAACTGACTGACAAACATACCAACAAATGTACCATATTCCGAGAAATAAACTTATTCTATTCTATTCTTTAAATTTGACATGCGTATTTCAGGTCTATTTTGTAACTGGGTAGAGATCCAGAGTAGCAAATAAATTGTATCGAGGGCGGCACGAAGATTTTGACCTGTTGTTCACTATCGATATTGACTAAAAGTCAAATCAATCGCGAATATGCGTTTTCCATCTCGCATGTTTGGCAGCTAAGCCTGCACAAGGTTCTTTTTGACCCTAGCCATGTTGCGGATTTTTAATTAAACTAATTTATTTTACTGGCAAGGAGTACTCTTTGACAACGGACGTTAGAAGTCATCGAATGTCACCGATGTAAACAAACAGCAAGGACGACGAAATACTTCGCGATTGTAAAATAAATTACAGTAAATATGTCGAAATCAATCCATAGTGAGGTCAGAAAGCTTATGTTGAATATAATTGAATATTTACAGCAAAAAAAGGATGCCGGATTGTCTAATATTTCTATAAATAATGTCTTGAAATTGGTTGTTGACATGACCAGTACTGACATTTTATAGTGAGGTCGTAGGTATTGATTAAACTGGTTAGTTTTGTTGGATTTAACAAGAAATTTCTTCTCTTATTAAAATATTGTTTTAAAAATTTAAGACGAATATAGAAAAAGTTCCTTTAGTCGAATCCCAGACCAAAACGTTTTATAATTGAGGTCGGCGGTCTTGAAAGCGACACATCAGAGTCGCAGTCTTCGGAGTTCAATATCGAATACGTACGTGGAACCAGATATGGATGAATAGGTATTTATTATAAAGCATATCATTTTTACATTCAACAAACAACACAATGCCAATGGCTATAGATGTCAAATACATACTTATACGGAAACAAAGCTTCGCACATCTTTGGTGATCATTCCCCCTTAGTATGAAGTTTGTACTCGTAGTGACGTCAGCATTTTCTGTGACAGCGTCCATTATTTTTATTTATTTTTATTCTTATTTATTTTTGTCCATTCCACTTTAACTATTGTCCATTCTCCGGATCACTAAACTTAAGTGGCAGTGGTCGGTGCATATAGCACGTAGAACCGATGGCCGTTGGGGCGAAAAGGTTCTAGAGTGGCGACCACGTACCGGAAGGCGCGGCGTGGGTAGGCCCCCGACAAGGTGGACTGATGACCTGGTAAAGATTGCGGGAGTCCGCTGGATGCGGGTGGCGCAGGACCGGTCGCTTTGGCACTCTTTGGGGGAGGCCTATGTCCAGCAGTGGACGTCTTTCGGCTGATATGATGATGATGATGATGATTGTCTAATCAGTTTAAACTGTACAACGCAAAGAAATCTGTGGTTCCGCGCGTAACCTGATCCGGCCCAAATCCGGACCTTGTACCGTCGAATAAGCGAAAATAATTCGTTTATCCCGACAAAATTACCTATCCGGCCAAGAAATTAGCTTCCTATACAAGTCGGTGTTTCTTCGCGAGTACGCTAACTTCGGGAATTAGTTTCCGGTAACGGGTGCACGTGACCGGTATGATGGTGGTTATGTTACTTCTACATTTTGTTACACTTGAGAGCGGTTTAAGGGTTTCTTGTAAACCAAGTAAACCTTTTAAATAAATATAAGCTAGTGAGCTGTAGAATTCCCGAGCCTGTCCTTTAAACTGGTAATATTCAAGTTTTCACTTCTGCCGGCACTCCCGGAGTGCAACCCGGTCTTTTTTTAATACTTAATGCTAATAATTACACGGCTCCACTATACCAATACGTATTAACTTCACTACGGGCGACATGTTTCAACGTGTCTCACGGAAGTGTAAATTCTGTTATTTATTTTTGAAAAACTTAATAGAAAAATAAAATCTATATCGTTATTGAACCCGCTCACAAAGTTTCACGAGAGTCGGTCGGAAAATGCGATCTGTCTCTACAGATCGAACAGAGAACAGCTGGACAAAAGGAGATACGAAACCATTTTGGCCCAATCTGACGCAGACAACTTCCGTCGTTTCGCTCGCTCGTTTAAAAAAAAAATAACAGCCCCTTTTATATCAAACTTAGCTAAGAACCTTCTCAACAGATAACACCATCCGTTTGAGACCGACAATGCCTCAGACAGATGCCAACACACATGCTAAACTTATTACACGCCTCGATTGTAAGGGATCAAAAAACATTTATGAACCTTCAGGATGGCAATTGGTCCATTTTGAAGGTCCAAACACTAGTGATAAAAAAAACTGGATGAATAGGAACTTGTGTAGGTTCCGGAGACTACATGCAAACTTATAAAGTTGCTACTTCAGAGACTTATCGTCTGTACAATATTTGTATAGATTAAGTACGTGATGTTTTTATCAATCACTGCACAATTTTCTTGTATCCTTTCAGCCACTTTCAATGACAGTGAGGGCAAACGAGTACTCAATTAATCACGCAAAGAAAGTACTTTAAAGTCGAATAAGTTAGCTTAGTTTTAATTGGGTATCACGCCAGACCTCAGTTGACGAGTGATATATGGCGTATTATAAAAAGCCCATTCTAGTCCCTGAAGACCGCAGTAACAAGAGTATTAATTAAAGTTAGAAAGATGTTATACCCCCGATTCTTTTATTTTATGAGATACGATTAAGCCTTTATAAAACTGGCTAATCAAACAATTAACTTAAAACTAAGCGTTAAAATGCTTAGCACAGGTCTGTTCGTTAACATTCCAATATGATACAGGGGTACACTACATAATTCCGAAGAGTCATTTGTCCGAAAGCATATTTTTCCGAATTTCATAATTGCGAAATTCATGTTCCCGCTGAAAGAATAGGCATGATGCCTCATGTTCAAATTGATAACGTAGTGATGCTAAATGGATAGTAAACCATCAAATTATCGTAATAAAGTATAAATTATAAAATATAATTAAAATCATAAAAAGATACGAATCTTGAAAGTTTAGAAAAAATATGCATTTGTTTTATTGCCCAAGAGTAAATTAGAAGCTACCAATAGAATCCTTACGCTTTTCTAGAAACAAAATTGTATTACAACTATGTACTTAAAAGCATTATTTCGCGACCGAAACAACAATTTACCTGATTTTCCATACTACGATTAGTACAAATATATAAATGTAACGTCACACTTGTATAGACACACAGTATGAAGCGTTTCGCGCTGCCGCCAGCGAGGTCAATTTTTATCTCAAGTTTTTAGGTCATTATGTTCTTTAATTGTAGTTGCTCCCATACAAACATTTGTTCCTCTCCAAAAACTGGTTCGAATGACGTCACAAAAAAATCCAAGTCATCATCCCTATTATATATTTTTCAAGATGTAATACTAGCTTAGGCTATGCACGCACTGCGGATTTCTGCCGTGCGTTTCTTTTTCCTTTGCGATTTTAAAAACGCACCACAACTCGCCGCACCGCAGTGCGCGCTTAGGCTTAAGAGGGGGCGCTCCGCGAAATCGGGGTTCTTAGATTGAATATTTACCTATGACAAACTAAAGCGAATGCCAGGAAAAAGATCATACCAAAACTACATCATATTTGCAATTGAATCGTCTGAAAAAAACCATACAAAACCAAAATTGCCTCGATAGAAAAGAACCGCCAAAACATGTCTTATTTTTACTCAATTTCAATAGTGTGAGGTTCCCGTCCATATAAATTAAGTAAAAGTTGAGTGTATAATAGCTTTTCACATTACCTAATGAAAGTACTAGCGGGTTATTTTTATGTAGTCCCTTTTCAGACTTATTGAGGTGAAACGTATTTGGCGTATAGGCCTTTTTTATTTAGCGCGATACCCTTTCTCCCGTCGCGTGTTTCGTGCGGTTCGGTATATCTTCTGTTGCCGTTTGCGGGCGGAGTCAGTCGCAATCGCTCCGCTGAGACGAGAGGACTACGTTCTGTGTTCTCACGACAGCACGGTGAACATAATTATTTCAATAATATTGTGACCCAGTATATTCGTCCAGTGAATGAACGTATCATTACATTCCAATAGATATTTTGGTACATTTTGAAATAACATATTTAAAAGTCGACCTTAACATGTAGATCTTAAAGTTCAAAATACAACCATAAGATTACGCAGCGGTCGGCCAGTGACCGGCTTCTTAGAATAATTTGTGCAGTACATGCAAAACTAGACGAACATTTTTCTGTCGATCGTGTATTTACTTTATGAAAGATTATCACTATCACTATCATACATAGTATAAAATAAAGTCGCTTCTCGCTGTCTGTCCCTATGTATCTATGGATCTTTAAAACTTCGCAACGGATTTTGATGCGGTTTTTTTTAGTAGATAGTGATTCAAGAAGAAGGTTTATATGTATAATATAGTATCCGTGCGAAGCCCGAGCGGATCGCTAGTTGAGAATAAATCCGGTTATGTTCAAAATCGATGTCTGAGAGGTCTAAATACGATTTCATAGTCAGAAATATTTCAAAAAGTGGACGCATTATTTAAATTTTTTGAAACATTTGTTGTAAATTAAAATGCGCGTTTTTTTTTAAAGGACAACAGGCTTCTTGTGGGTGCAGATTCTAGAAATGATGTCCATTTTGAATTCCAAGATGGCGGACATTGCTTTTCGAATTTAAACTTTCGTGAGACATGTTGAATTAATACTAATAATTACACGGTTCAATTCACTACGGGCGACATGTTTCGACCTCTTTGGGAGTTCTTCTTCAGGATGAGTGTTTTGAATCTTGTGGTGATTCAAGCGACACCGCCGCGAAAACACTCATCCTGAAGAAGAACTCCCGAAGAGTTCGAAACATGTCACCCGTAGTGACATTTAGAATAGAATAGTCAACATTTATTCGTGACAGCACAACACAACAGATATAAAAAACAGTAACATGGAAAAAAAAGGGTGTTGTATGAAATGGTTCCATCTCAGCGTGGTGCTGGCGCGATTGCCAGCGCTGATCTTCCGATGGAACCATCCAGTGATTTCCCAGCCGGTAACACATAATAAAACAAAAGAGAGACGGAAAAAAAAACGATGAAAAACAAAACAATAAATAAAATAGTAATGAACTAGAGTACCAATTTAATACGTGGGTTGAATCGTGTAATTATTGTTAGGGTTTTTTTCTTTAGTCATCACGGGTGTCGCTTTTAGGGTTATCGAGGGTGCAGATTCCAACAATTATTGCCTGCGAACTTGGACATTTTTATATTAAAAAAAGTGAACACAATTTTGCAGTTATTCTGTAATATGTTCATAATTGTCTCCAAGTACGAATCCGAGATCAGAATTGAAAAATTTGGCCACCACGCAGTGGCCTGAAAATCTGGCTTTCATAGACATGATCGAAGTTTTCGTAATATATATATATATATATATTTTAATGCTACTAATAAATCCACGGTTAAATTCAGACATGTTTAAAATACTACTAATTAATCCTCAGTTAAATTCACGTATTAAATGTCACGACAGGCGACATGTTTCGAACTCTTCGGCAGTTCTTCTTCAAAACAAACATCGAAAACACTTATCCTGAAGAAGAACTCCCGAGAGTTCGAAACATGTCGCCTGTAGTGATATTGAATACGTGGGTTGAACCGTGTAATTATTGACATTTCTTTAAAGTCATCACGGGTGTCGCTTTTAGGGTTATCGAGGGTGCAGATTCCAACAATTATTGCCTGCGAACTTGGACATTTCTATATTAAAAAAGTGAACACAATTTTACAGTTTTTCTTTAATATGTTCAAAATTGATAACTAAAGGGCCAAAGCGTCTCCATTGTCTCCAAGTACGGATCCGAGATCAGAATAGAAAAATTTGGCCGCCACACAGTGGCCTGAAAATCTGGCTTTCATAGATATGATCGAAGTTTTCATAATATATTATAGTTTTTTTTAATGCTACTAATAAATTCACGGTTAAATTCACGTATTACGACAGGCGACATGTTTCGAACTTTTCGGGAGTTCTTCTTCAGGATGAGTGTTTTCGATGTTTGTTTTGAAGAAGAACTCCCTAAGAGTTCGAAACATGTCGCCTGTCGTCACATTTAATACGTGAATTTAACCGTGGATTTATTAGTAGTATTTTAGACATGTCTCACAAAAGTTTAAATTCGATTATAGCTTTTTTTTGCTTTAGGCTTTTACTAGCCATTATTATGCTAAATTACAACCCTTACGTGATTTAGTAAAAAAACGGAAGGTCATATTTCAGTTATAGCTCCGGTTGTTTTTGAGGTATTCCCTTTAATGCGGAAGTTTTTTTTTAACAATATTTTTTTAATTTCCGTTTTTAAAAAAATGAGTTTTATACATTATAAATAATTTTTTATTAAATTTTATGTCTGGGCTAGAAATCGGTGCTCATATAGACATTTAAATCGAAATTTTTATATTATATTTTAGTTTTAAATGGCTTTTACTTGCCATTATTAAGGATAGTTTTCAACCCGCGGCAATTTTCAATCGCGGGCGGAAGCTAGTATTATAAATTTTTTAGGAACAAAATATTATAACCATCGGATTTCGTGCCATATACGTCCGGATCATTATTTAGTATAATAATAGCAAGTAATTGCCATTTCAAGTAAATGCCTTTGCTATGTCTATGAGAACAGGTTTTCAGGCCGAATCCCTAATCCAGTCGAGCTACCCGCTATGCGAGTGCACGCGGACCCTCACTAACCCCGTGTGACTTACTAGCGAAAATGATATCTTCAAAGATAGGTACAGATTTTGTCTTTCTTCCCACTTATTATAATTATTTATAGGTATTCCTCACGTTTCATCTGACTGTCGGGGCATATACTACGCGAGAAGGAGCGGGGCAGCAATAGACGCATCAGCGCGGCAGGTGCGGGGCGCGCGGGTGATTTCTGATTTTTCCTTGGCGGTACGCCCGCTCTTAACCTTTTTACATATTCCATTAAACAATCTGCGTCCCAATTGTCATTTAACGGAGAAAGGCGTTTGGAATTATGAAATTTCGGTATAATGATAGTTTCAGAAGGACAAATTACTATTAAAAAAACTGTGTTCCCATGATACACACAGTTCAACACACTTGCTCTTGCCACTGCCACTGTCCGAGCTCCTGTAATGGCAACTGAAACATACAGACGCGCGCAAAGAGGAGTTAAACTTTAGTTTATTTTTATTTTATTTAATACAAATTCTTTACAATACTTATTGTGTTGCACATAAAGCCACTATTTAAAACCAGGAAGGTTTAGGCAATAGTTGGAGAGATCGCGCGGTTCATCCCACGCTCTAAAGTTAACTACTTATATAATACTAGCTTCTGCCCGCGACTCCGTCCGCATGGAACTCGTTTATATCGTAGCTCCATACAAACTGTCATCTCCCATTTCATCCCCTTGGGGATGATTTCCGGGATAAAAACTATCCTATGTCCTTCCTCAGGACTCAAACTATCTCTATACCAAATTTGATCCAAATCGGTTCAGCGGCTTAAGGCGATATGATTCGACGCGCTAAGCAATCTGAGGGGGTGAGGTGCGCGGCAATCCGTGAAGCGCCGCCCGCGCGCCCCGACCCGCTCGTCGAGCACGTGACCGCGCGGCAGCCATTGCACAGACAAGACGGGTCACAGTAAAGTGATCTTACGATCGCCGTATATTAACTGGACCGTGCAAGGGTCAAGTTTGCTATCTGTGAAGGGTGTGAACTATGTACGGGTTTCGGACTACAGAAAAAACCCTGTATTGTTTATTTTACTATTTCACAATTTGTCCACATTTATACGGTGCATAATTTACCGTTATACGGTGCATATTTTAAGATTTTTTGCGGGTTTAGAGAAAACTCAGTTAAAGGTCCGATGAAGAAACAGATGGAATTGAATTGATTGGTATAGACTTAGTAATATGGTTCCGTTTGGCACCCACGGGTGCAGAAACCTATAAAAGAAAACACAAAGTAGAAAAACACTAATTATTTAACAATCATTTTAAAATCAATCACATTGTTGTTTCATAGACGAATTTTAATCATAAACCTTTTTTTGAAAATATAAAGGCAGAACTAAAAAAAACAAAATTGGCAGGAAACTGCTTGAAATTGTCTGTTTGTGATGAAGAACAAGCGTGCCAATTTGCAAGCGGTTGCCTGCCATTTTTTTTTTCTTCGCTCGCTCACGCGGCTCCGGTCGCACTAGGAGGGATGGCATAAAAATTTCATTATATAAACAGCGTACACACTTTCAGGCTACCGCTTGTCATCTGGTTGCCTCTCCGACATTGAATTATGCGTCATTGCTCTGAATAGTAGCATATTTTGTTATTCATAATTCAAGATTTTTTAGTAGTTAGTATACTGTTAGCACTTCTATAAACCAATAAAAACCAGAATTATTAAAAAAAAACTATACAGGATGTCTCATGGCCATGCCAGATGGAAGGGAAGTACTTTAAATATTGAAGATAAGATATTTTACTGAAAGAAGACTTAATTCATTCTTTTTTAAAAATAGTTAGAACTGCTTTCACAGATTTTGAAAAATTTACTGCCTGAACCGGGAATCGAACCTGTGAATGCAGTCATAATTATTTTTAAAAATTACATGAGGTTTTATTTCTGTTAAATGTCCTATCTTTAATATTTAGAGTAAGTAAGCCCTCTGTGGCATAGCCTGGGACACCCTGTATATGTACAATAAATACATTAGCTTACTCTTGACAATCAGCAGAAGATGGGCCTAACAAGTTCACCATAGTCTTCACTTTCAATCTGCAGAAATAGAATTCGTATATTTTTGGTCTTCTATACAAATATTATAAAGAGGTAATGTTTGTAAGTTTGTGAGTTTGGCAATATTTAGAATCTACTTTCAAAGTAAACGCAGGCAACACCGCGGGAATAGTATAATTATAAAAACAAAAACATGAAAAAATGTCATGTTGACCTATACAGGCTGGAAATAGATTTTGGGTCAGTGAGGGCAGCTTCCAAATCCCGTGTTGCTAGGCGAAAATGATCTTAGACCTTCCTTCGATTTCAAATTAATGAAGATTGGCGTTTACAGATTTTGGATAAAACATACAGGGTGCGAGAAAATGGTCATTTTTGATAAACCTTTTTTTTTATGCCAATCGATCCCTTTCCTGTCCAGGATTAAAAGCTTGTATGGGACCAAAAAGAAATTTCCGGCTAGAAAAGCCATAAATCGAGAAAAACTTTCCCCATACAATTTGTATGAAAATGAAACAAGTTTTTTTTTACATGTATTTTTTTATGTCAATCGATTACATTTCTATCCAGTATACATACATATACTATGAAGAAAAAGTGAACGGAGTGAGTGAGTGATTGCAATTATTACTGTGATTTTCATAACGTATTATGACCCTTCAATGTAACAGAACTGATTAGCGTGACAGAAAAAAATTAAAAAGGTTCACTTTTTCTTCATAGTAAATGTATGAAAACAGTTTTCTTTAATTTCTGGCTTTTTTGTACATCACCGAAAGTTAACCCCTAGGAAACTATTGATACTGGATAGAAATGGAATCGATTTATATTAAAAAAATACATGTAAAAAAAAAACTTTTTTCATTTTCATACAAATTGTATGGGGAAAGTTTCTAGCCGGAAATTTCTTTTTGGTCCCATACTTTAGCTTTTGATCCTGGACTGGAATGGGATCGATTGGCATCAAAAAAAAAGTTTGTCAAAATGACCATTTTCTCGCAACCTGTATGTTTTTTCCAAAATCTATAAACGCCAATCTTCATTAATTTGAAATCGAAGAAAGCTCTCCTAAGATCATTTTCACGTATCAACACGGGATCTGGTAGCTGCCCTCACTGACCCAAAATCTATTTCCACCCTGTATACTGTTCGTAATTATTATTTTTCAATGGAAACTAGTGAGTGTCGTGTCAAGGGTTTTTTTTTTAATATTTCGTAATGCTAATCACATAATTATTATAGTATAAAATATGTTTAGTAGTTCTCGTACTGTTTTTCTCTATACTGTGTAACTGTGGAAGTGTACGCGGTGTAATCTGCGCGCGTGTGTGTGTGGTTGATGTATTTAATACGGGAATTCGTTTTTTTTATGTACTAACCTTTTCTGCTTATTCAGTTTCCGAAGCCCTAGTGACGATATCTTCTTTTTAATTTTTTTGTTACCCATTTTTAACAAATGTTGTGCTGCGAAAATGCGCGTACGTCCGACCTCCAATGCGTTCCGCTCGGGACTGCCGCGGTGCAGCGGGAACGGAGCGGGAGTGAATTGTGCCATAATTTCGTTGATTTTGGGTGAAAAAAGACATGTCTTAATAAATTAAAAATATTAAACCGACATCACTCACATCATCATATACGCTTATTTTGGTGTAATTTTCTATTCATCAAGTTACGTAAGATTGGAATAATTTCAGTTTTAAGATGAGAATAGAGGTATGTTTGGCATTTTTTTCTATCGATCAAAGTTTATCCAATTATGTAACGGACAACCGACGGAACTAGATAAAGGTCTTAAATATAATAATACAATTTTTTTTAATTATTAATATGTAGGTTTTCAAAATAAAACCGTTTACAAAATCACATATCCTAGAAGAACCCCGAAGCAACTCGCCTTAAGCGTGAAGAGGTAACAGACAGACAGACAGACAGACACACTTTCGCATTTATAATATTAGTATGGATAATACTTATAACAAATTTCTATTATTAAACACAATTATGGCACGCACCGAACTAACGCATCATTACGTGATCATGTTATATACCTTTTACGATTTTCAACAGCGAACGAAAAAATCATAAATAAATAAATAAATAAATATTAGGGGACAATCTTACACAAATCGACCTAGTCCCAAACTAAGCAAAGCTTGTACTATGGGTACTAGACGACGATAAACATACTTATATAGATAAATATATACTTAAATACATAGAAAACATCCATGACTCAGGAACAAATATTCATGCTCATCACACAAATAAATGCCCTTACCGGGATTCGAACCCAGGACCTCTTGCTTCGTAGGCAGGGTCACTACCAACTAGGCTAAAGCGGTCGTCCGTAATCATAGAATGCGAGTTCCTTGTAAATTTCTACCCAAACACGTGCCTAAAACCCGGTAAGCACATGTTCGAACTAAACGGCTGCCTGGCATCGTTTCGACACCCCGCCCCAACCCGCATAATGCCAATGGCACCCATTCTATGAGGCCATTTTGCGGCGCTACGTAGACTTCTATGGTTTCTTCGTTCGCTGGCAATATGGCCGGCATCCTTATCCGCAAGAAAACTGGTGAGAGCCACATTTTCTTGTTGTAAGGCACAGGTTTTCCGAACTACTCGCGCTTAGGGCGTGCATCAACCACAAACTGTCAATCCTTCCCAACAATCAGTTTTTGCGAGATGCTGCTTAGGTACAATTTGTTTTAAAGTAAGCAGTGGGCCTAAAACAGTTGCCAGTTTATCGCTCATCGCTGTTGATAACCTCGTCCCGTTCTGACAAGTATGCCAGTGTGATAGTGGAGTGATCAACTGGCAACCATCTTGGCCCCGCTCTTATAATTAGATTTTATTAACAGCCGATATTTGACAGCCGTCATCCCGATACAATAAACGTCAATGATGATATATGATGATCCTCCTATATAATATAATAAATGCAAAGGTTTGGATGCTTAGATGTTTAGATATTTGCATGTTTGTTACTCAATTACGCTTAAAGGCATCTATCGATTTTGATTAAACTTTGCTCGAAGATAGTTTATAGCCTGGATTTGAAAAAAGCATAGCCTTTATCCTGGGTCCACGCAGACGAAGTCGCGGGCGGAAGCTAGTGATGCCATAAATTGTACTGGGATGACAGCTGTCCGATATTGCATGTAAGGGCATTTTCACTTAATCGACTTGTACGTACACTAGGGTAGGTACACACGAAAAATAAATATAATTACCACGTACAATCCAAATTATATAGTTTTCAAAACTTTAACATGTACAATTAACTGCGCACATTACACTTCCAAAACTGGCGCTCATGTTACCTATTACGGCAGCCAAAAATACGGTACCAAGTTGTAAAATGCAAAGTTTCGCGACAGCCCTCCAGGGGGCGCCACTATCAAGCCGGTACGTGCGGCAACTTTGCCCGACTGCTGGTATGCGACTGTACCTAATGAGTTATAACACCGTTGTAAAGCTGTTATATGGCTTGGTCAGGTGTTTGGGGCTATTTTTATTTTACACAACGTTGTATAAACGTTTGCCAGAATGTATTACTTAACTAGATGCCGGTTTTCTGGGGTTATTTTACTCACTTATGGAGTTGTATAACCGTTTGCCTGAATGTTTATTCCATATAAGAGTAGAAAAATCTTGTGTTAATCGTTTTGCGATTTCAAGGAAAACCATTTCGAAACGCAAACACCTTAGAGGTTTTATGCTTGAAAAGCACTAAACCAGGGGTCGGCAACCTTTTAGCAACCAAGGGCCACATTGAAGCTAACAAAAATGACGCGGGCCGCACTGCTTAATTATTTCTGACTTTATCATTCCAAAATTCTGGATTTAACGACCTTTACATACAAAACAGCCAGGGTGGCTCGAGGGCCGACCCCTGCACTAAACGATCGTAATAAGTAAAACTAGTACAATATTAGCCTTTGATTTCCTAGATAAACGAATAATTTAATAATAGATAAACATAAAACATTCAACACTCAGTAACAAATATTTATACTCATCACTAAAATATTTGCCCTTACCAGGATCGAATCCAGAACCTACCGCATCGCAACCAGTCGTCAAACGGAACTAAAGTTATCGGTATGATAGAACTTAAAACAATCCAACTGTCATTTTTCCATATAAACAGTGACCTACCTAACGCAGGTACAATGCGTTACGTTATCGACTTGCTGAGACATTATCAAAGTTCACAAGTTATTAACCGACTTCAAAAAAAAATTAATAGTTTAAAAAACACTAGAAAAACACGCTTTTATAAATGCAGTTAAAACCCAATAAAAAATTATGGATCTTTCAAGTTGTCTCTATTTCTGGGCTGAAGTGTAAACTACGTGCTTTTAATAATAATATTTGTAATGTAATGTTGTATTATGAAATAAATAAATCTAATCTAAATCTAATCTAATCTTTGATTGTAAAAGCGTGGGGCGCTGGAACAGGAAAGACTTCCAGTTCATATCTTCCGGCTCCATCATCAGATCAGTTCAACAGTACCATATTATTGTATTGTCATCAGAACTACATACAGCTGCAAATTTTCATGACGCTACATCCTTGGAAGGTGGTTAAAGATATTCCATCATGGGATGCCAGTGCCTATCTTCCGGGTTCATCATCAGACCTTGAAACCTAATCGCGATCAAAGTTCTTTACAAGACTTTTCTAACAAATCCAAACACAGCTATGATACGATGTTCCATCATGAAGTTCCAGTTCATATCTTCCGGCTCCATCATCAGATCAGTTCGACAGTACCATTTTATTGTATTGTCATCAGAACTACATACAGCTGCTAATTTTCATGACGCTACGATCCTTGGAAGATGGTTTATTTAGTTACCTTAGATTCCTACATAGTTAGTTACATACAGGTCGACCTAATAAAAGCGTGTTAAAAAAGGAGTTCTCAATTCGGTTGTATTTTTTTTTCATGTTGTAAAATTCCCTCGTATTTCTGAAACAGGTGCACTCATATTAAAACTTCTTTTACACGAGAAACTTGATAGCAATATTTTAATTTCAGCAGAATTTCTAACTAAAATAAAGCACGTGTGAGTAAAAATGTTCTGGACGAAACCTGATGAGAACTTGCTCGGAAAACCGCATTTTTCTGCGCTAGGGGACTAAATCACATGTTCTCAACACGAGTCCATCCTCCGCAGCATAATTAAGACATGAGTTTCAAGACGGAATTTTAGTAAAAAGAAAGAACGTGAAGTACACCGGGTTATGGGTTATTTCATAGAATCGTTGAAAGACTGTCGAAGTAGTCGCTTGTTTTTCCTTCACGTAACAAAAGAAGTCCACTGTTAAGTAACCTAAAATTTAAATAACAAACATATATATGTTTGCTTATTTGTTGTTGTAGTAATATTATTATCTATCTACTTAAACTTACATTTAATATATCTATCTATCTACTTATGCTTATTTCACGTATATAGGGTGTTTGCAATAAATATAGAACCAGAACGACCAAAGAATCGGGAATCCACTTATATGCTAGCTAACAAGCTTCTTGTTATGCAATATACTAAATCCTTTTCATAAAAACCTTACCAAATACACGTTGGCAGAAATAGTAAATCATGGAGCATGTAAAGAAAATAAATCACTTTCGAAAAACAAAATAATGTTGAAAAGAAAACACAGAAAACATGAATTTCGGCCCGAGTTTTTGGTTATTTTGATGTCTAATCAAAACTAACATTATATCAGCTTCCAAAATCCTATCTATGAACATAGATAGTTAAACACAAGTGTTTTATCAAGACTTGGAAAGTGTCATCTTTCGACAACTTTTTCCTATTTTGTATGGTACAGTCGCCATCAGATATATAGGAGCGGCCAAAGCGGTCACAAATATCTAAACACGCCTCTAATACCTCGACAATAGAGACGTGTTCAGATATTTGTGAGCACTTCGGCCGCTCCGATATATCTGATGGCGACTGTACAAGGCAAAATAAAATATCATAGTCATCTATATTATTTTATTAGTATGGCCAAATTACAAAATACAAATTAAAGCAATACACACAATAGTCAGTATTACGTTTATGTGTGTATGTTTGCATGTATTAAGCTTTATTGTACATAAAACAGGTGGAATACAGCAGGTACACAGAAAAATAGTACATTTTTTAACAAGGGGCGTAAGTGCAATATTCTTACGCCCGTGTTATACACAATGTTTTTCATCACATTTGCGAGGAAACAAATACATTTTAGATGAAATGAATACAAATCGTAATAATAACTGCAACATGTCGTCGTCCATTTTGTTGAATTTGACGTGAGGCGCGTATGGCAAAGACCTTCGGTATACAGCCACGATTTGAAAACACTTAAAAACATTTTACATAGACACTAAATAACTACATATTAAATCTGTAAATAATTCAGTTAAACATGTTTAAGTAGTTTGTTAAGTTTAAATTTATTTATAAATACGTTTTCAGACATCCTATTTGATATAAAACCTCTTGGCTTTGTAACTGCCGCATGAGTGACAGATACAATTTAAGAAAAAAACCATTACGACCGTGGGCGTAACACAGGCTCATGTAGCACATAGCTCTGTATGTTTGCGCATTATAAAGCCCTTTTCGAGCAAGTGTGATGAAAAAACAATTAATGTACAAAGGCGAATTTATCCCTTTAAGGGATCTACGACGACTTCTCCCTCCCATCCTTCTCCTCTCTCTTCTTCTTCTTCCTTCTCCCTCTCTTCGTCTTTTTTGCTTTGAACGTTTAGTTGTTAAAAAATCTTAAACTTCTAAATATACTGAAAACCAATCACAACGGATATAAGCTGCCGTAAGTAAAATACAAACCATTTTCGAGCTATTTTCTCGTATCACGCGAAAAACATTTCGGCCTAGAGCACTAAACGTAATTTTACACGAATTTCCTTTTGGCCGATTCCTTTCGGGGACGTATCAACGAGCCGCGTAATAAGTTCAGTGTTTCGTTCGGTTTCTGTTCGTGATCATTGTTTTGGAAGCGTCCCATCCGTTGGCTTACTTTGGATTCATTCCACGTGGAGAACAGGGCTTGATTCCGGAAAGCATTTTTGTCATTTTTGTTACCCGACTGCATCAGATAGACTAACATGTAGATTCTCTGACTCGGGAATAATGCCATACGATAAAGTGTAATTTTTGAACTAGGGTCTTGATTAGCCAGTTTTTTGTTAGCATGCAAATTTTTCCAAAAAAAAAATGTTAGCGGCACGTCAATTGTTCTTTGAATAATGAACTTTATCATCTTATTTATTCAATATATTTAAAATTAACTACGAGATAAAATACCACACACAGCGTGCCAGGTATAAACAGAGAAATGTTTACTTTATTCTTTGTTAGTATATTTTGAATGTTTTGCTACGACGATAGAGTTCATTATTCAATGTATATTGTATGTGATGGTAATTCACACAAATTTTGGACAGTTCTTTCAACCTCCATTTATTCAAAAAGACTTCCATTTATTAAAGTCGTATGTTTTATGTAACTCTCTATTAATCCAAATTTTCCAAATCAAAATGCGTCTTTATCGAATAGTTTATAAACCTTTAAGACTTTTCCTTAAATATTGCGTGGCGCGTATTCGCAATATCTTCTATAATATATTTTCTATTTTTGCAAGTATTGTATCCCATATTTTTCCCATATGTTCATTATTTTCGAGATATTTGTCATCAAAGTTGAACAAGTTTAGGCCAAAAAACTGGTTTTCTGGCCATAACTTTTGTGTTAATTAGTTTAAAATGAAAACCCTAGACACGTTTTTAGAGACGTCATAGACGAACCCAAATATGTAGATTACGTATATGTCTAATTCTATTTAATATTGATTTAATAAAGTAGAAAAACATTGACTAAATACAAACATAATATGAGAAAAAAAACACATTTTAAAAATAAACTAATAAAGAACGAAAGTAACATACATACTAAAAACCCAACTATAAACAGAATACACCATCTAAAACGTCCGCCTGCGGCATGGTCCCCAATACGCTGGCCGCGTTACCTCTTTGTATGGCCAGAGAAATTCTCTGCGCGAGGTAAGCGCCGGCTCTGGGGTCCCCTGAGGTTTCGACCAGCCGCGACGACAGGGCCTGATAAATGCTTTCAAGTCAGACGACCAGGGTCCAAGTGTCTCCACTGCGAGCGCCGCAAATTTGTAGTCTTTTAATAAAGCCTGGTCGGCTGCAGCTGCTGCAGCTGCTGCTGGAGCGAATGTGTCGACACACGTAGCGTCCCACACCAGAGCCTTACCCAGCTTCCACGGCACCAAAGTGACTCCATCGGGGCGCTTGCCATCGTCTCCTGCCATACCCACGGGTTCTAAAGTTGTATATGTTAGATCTTAAGTTAATTAATTATAATTAAATAAGTGTTTATTTAGAACATGTTTAAAAAAATCATACAAAATTAGGTATTCATTTCCTTCAAAATCCGGTTGATACAAATGGAGATATTAGAGATAAAAGACTGAGGAACCGATAGCACCTTGACTTATTTTTTTATTATATCTGAGTGCAAAAGTATTCAGACCGATTCAAAACTTGTCAAAAATCTATGAAAATCTCGGGCAGCCCCTTAAGTGTGAGCGAGAAGACATTCTTCTGTGCGCTACCTCTCTTAAACGTTGTGTAAATCGTCTTATTTCATGTGCTTACCTATTCTTACTCATGGCTTCTGCCCGCGTCTCTGTCCGCGTGGAACTCGTAGGCTCCAAACAAACTTTCACCCTCTTAAAACTATAATTTGTCCTTCCCCGGAACTCAAACTATCTCTGTACCAAATTTAATCTAAATCGGTCCAGCGATTTAAGCGTGAAGAGGTGACATACAGATAGACACACTTTCGCATTTATAATATTGGTATGGATAGTATAGATATGGTCAGAGGGGGCAAGTGCGCCTCCGGGCTAAGTGCGCCGTTCATCAAACATATCGAGATCTACAGATATTTCACAAATAACGACATCTTACATTCATGCAACAAACTAAAACAAGTTTATTGCATGGATTTCGGCGAATTTATATTGATTTAAATGACTGAATGATGAATGAGGCGCACTTTCCCCCCCTGGCGCACATACCCGAACTGACTTTACTTACTTTCCAGTACATGCCGCATCAAGCAGTGTAAATAAATCTTCCGATGGGAATAAAATAATAAATTAATATAACATTATCACAATCTAATTTATTAACTGCAACACGTATTACCAATCCCAATTATTCGCCAAATTAAAATCTCCCAACCAGATAATATTGATTAAACATTAAATTGGCTATTTCGAACACTAAATAACATAGTAAACACTCATTATTAATTTAATTACACGCTGTGCCAAATATATAACCGGTCTTCAATATTTGACACTAGGTAGTTAATGTCAAGTATTTTACGCCTTTTGCTGAATACTTCTTTAACTGTCACTGAAGTAATTATAGAGCTCTGGAAGTCTTCGTTTACGAAATGACTTAACTGCCTTGATTTTTATATGAATGTTGTAAAACATATATTTACACGTCTCTTATTCTATTGTAATGGAGCGAAAAATGTGTAGGTACAGATTTTGACATGGAATGGAATAAATATCGTCATTTATCAAAAGATAATGGAGGACCATATTTGGTTGCGCGGAATTAACGCGCGATTCGATTGGAAGGTTATCGTTAAGAATTGTACGTCAGTTCAATGGAATGCAGAAAGGGGTTAATTATTGAGTGCGGGGATGTAACGAATGTGTTTTTAATGGATGCTTTATTCTCTGGAAATTATAAATTTGCTGTTGAAAAGGCAACTATGGTATAATTACCTCGTAAACCTTAAGGAAAAAAATGAATGATAGCTGTTTAAAGATCTGAGACTGCGGTTACGGCCCCAACAGACATATTAAGGTTTTAAAAAGATCCCAATGCATATTTCAACCTCTCGCCGATAAAACGCCATTGTTGTCGTGCGTTTTCTCAGCCTGTGCGATAACGATTATTTTTGCTCGCAACATATCACATTATGATATGGTTGATGTTGTTATTGTTCTCGATAACATTTGTTTTTGAACACTTGTTCTGTGATAATACACATATACATAGCGTGAAAAGTTAATAACGAGTCAGAAAAATCGGCTTGGAGTTTCAACCGCCACACGAAAAGTTCCACGAAAATGAGTAATGCCAATCTCTATAGTATACGTGATACCCAACACAGTATCAAAATAACAATCTCCCTAAAAATCCCTAAAATGAACCCAAGCCCT
The DNA here is from genome assembly GCA_947578815.1 of Epinotia ramella. NCBI lineage: Eukaryota > Metazoa > Arthropoda > Insecta > Lepidoptera > Tortricidae > Epinotia > Epinotia ramella. Next base: position 4,243,517 of record OX388206.1, on the reverse strand, counting down.
TCCGTCAGAAAAGGTGTTATTTTTCTTAATAACGTCCAACAACACTTGACACCCAATATCTATCCAGTCCCATATCATTCGCATCTCTAGTTACATCGGCCTTATTTTCTACACGGGCCAATATAAGATGGTATTTTATTTATGTGCAGCGCTGTAGTACATGGAGTTCTTCTTAAAATGGAGGGTCGAAGAAAAAACATTGTAAGGGAAAACTAGAGTGTTTATGAGTGGGAATGTTACACCTGCGACCTAAATAGGTATAAATGAATAAGAAGACAGCTACTCAGCAAATTAGTTTATTGTATTAACATAGGGAATGAATTACATTACGGTCGAGACGAGAGAATAGACGTGTAAGAAGGCCGAATGGTTGAGCCCATTTTTAGGATATACAAACATCTCGTGTGTGTTCGGTATACCAGATACATTGACTTCAATCAAAATAATTTAATTATAGTATAATTATAATAGTGTAAAACGAATTGAAACCTGGCTTGGCGAATTGACATATTTTGTTTTTTTTTAGGGAAGTTTGTCGTTGATAGTTAGATTCATCCTTGCTATGACGTAATTTGACAATTAATGTATGATTTAATTAAATTACAAAGGTTTCCAAATCTTGTATGAATTCATACTTTTGTCTGAAAAAAGTTAGTACTATTTAGCTAGTATTAGCACGTAGCAAAACATTTGTTACACATGCTGAAAAACTTTAGGTACCTACCTAACTTACTGAATAAATTTACGCCGCAACAAGCCGAAATTTTCGTTTTTTTTAATGGTTTTAAATATAATCTTGAATCTGACTTCACTTCCCAGGAATGCAAGCGTTTAATTTATCCCAACCCGAAACACTCAACATCTCAACGTTAAAGACAGAATTTTAAATATAATGCTTCATTAAGGAAGTTACTGAATAAAACGTGCCCACCACCGTCAATTAAACGGTCGTGAATGTGCGTCGGCGGCGACTGCCAGTGTTTTAGCGTTAATAAAGTCGTATAAGAGCTGTACAAGTTGCTGAAACGATTGTAAGCGTTTTACAGTGGCTGCCGCTAGATAAATTGAAACTTTGCGGATGGCGGCTCGATTTGTAATTTATTTATTAAGGTTTCTACTTATATATGCGGACTCTAGTCTTCTCGATCTTCCTGTACGCATCAGAAACCTGGACCATAAAAGCTCGTACTCGTCGTAGGATAGATGCATTCGAGATGTAGTGCTGGCCGCACAAATGAGTCTGTTCTCGACGAGCTCGGCATCAAAACGAACACAAATCACTTATCACGAAAAGACTTTATCACGAATAGACTTTATCACGAAAAATCTTAATCACGAAAACATTACCACGAATAGACTTTATCACGAAAAGACATTATCACGAAAACTTTATCACGAAAAGACTTCTGGATGCGGGTGGCGCAGGACCAGTCATTGTGGCACTTTTTGGGGGAGGCCTATGTCCAGCAGTGGACGTCTTTCGGCTGATAATATTATGATGATGATAATTATAAAAGAAAAAACTGACTAACTGACTGACTGACTGACATATCAACGCACAGCCCAAACCGCTGGTTCTAGAGATTCCAAATTTGGCACGTAGGTTCCTTATAAGGTCTAGGGGAGCACTAAGAAAGGGTTTTTCAAAATTCACCCCCTACAGGGGTGAAATGGGGGTCCAATCTTTGTCTCCACTGTCTGTACCCAACGTGTCCTCAGCTTCTTTGGCCATCTGGTCAGGTCCGGACCACAAAGCCTGGGAAAGCTAATCATCACTGGCCGCATGGCAGAGACGAGGAGCAGAGGACGGATGCATGCGTTGGGCGGACACGGTGACATCTGTGGCCAGAGCCACACTTCAGGCCAGCATGCATCAAGCCCAGGACCGAGCAGCTTGCAGAGTGATGGTAAAGAGCGTCCACAGCCGTCACGTCCCTCAGCCACGAGGATACGACAAGGAAGAAGAAGATATATATATATATCTTATTACACAAATCGACCTAGTCCCAAAACTAAGCAAAGCTGGTACTAGGCAACGATATACATACTTATAAGGATAAATAAATAAGAATAAACATAGACTCAGGAACAAATATTCGTGCTCATCACACAATTAAATGCCCTTACCGGGATTCGAACCCAGGACCTCCAGCTTCGTAGGCAGGGTCACTACCGACTAGGCTATATGGTCGACAATGTAATTTTCAATGTTTGTCATTAAGCTAGAACGCCTGGACAGGTTGGCTTGAAATGTGTTAAAGGTTTCAGCAGCAGCGCAACAGGGCAACCCGGAACAAAAAAAGTTTTAGAGTTTAGAGCTTATATATTCATATTCATATTCATTTATTGATAATATCATTAATATTACATGTCAATTTATTACAATATATATATTAAGCAATATATATATATATATATGGGCGCTCCGCCACTGCAAGGTTTATTAGTTGGATTGTACGACAATAGTAGTTTATGCAACTGATACATAATCAGAGGCCTTAAAATACGAGTGTGGTTTTATGAAACGAGCGTTAGCGAGTTTCATAATAGGATCACACGAGTGTTTTAAGGCTAAATTATGTACAGTTGCATACACTACTTTATCTACACACATATCATAAGTACTCTAAAATCGGTTCAGAAGCCGTAGGAAAATGACCTGCATTGCTACTATAGTGCTACCTGTAAAATATCTTTGTTGCAATCGTGGCTGCATTTACGATATCCGGCGGAGTGTGCATATCGTTCTCGGAGTCACTACTACTCATATTTTCAACTAAAATGTGAATTACAAACAACTTTTCACAATTCTACTTTCGTAACAGCAAAAACCAACAAAGAAATGACAAAAGTAATGGCGGCAATTTGATCCTACGTCAAGACGAATGTTTTTTTAAATCATAGACAAACGAATGAAGTCCCTATTCTCATGTCACTCTTGATCAAATGTCGTGCGGTTTATATTCAAAAACATACTGAATTGACGTTTCGCATCGATAACTGTTTTAATATCTATGGATACTAGAATAGAGACCCACTTGAGTTTTGACAGCTGTTCCAAATTTAAACTCATAACCTTACAAAAATCTGTACTGTAATAACATTACAGTACAGATTTTACCTACTACCACAGACAAGAAAGTTCTCATAGTAAAATTGGTTGTAATAATGCTGGTCATTTCCTACGGTTTCTGAACGCATTTTAGAGCACTAATGATATGTGCGTAGATAAAATAGTTTACACAATCGTATTTAATAATCGTACTCTGACGGAATTCTCCCCAGCAATGCTTAAATCGTCTGAAATTGACTCTTGGCTAGGCCTGACGGAATGAAATCTTGAAGTTAGTATCAGTTCCCGCAAACGAAGTCGTTGAAAAAAGCTAGTTACAAATAATCTAACCAAAAGTAATTGTTTGTGATCTACATAAATGTAATCAAATACAATTTCCATCAAAGCCACACTTTTCTCTCAAAAGAATCAAAACTGTCCCCATAAACTGTCCCTACCTAGCTCATGCATTGTAAGGCACAAATTATGCAACAAAGTTGTGTTTTTTCTCCCCCGAGGCGTTGTTGTAATAAATTAACAACTTTATTGGGAGCTCTTTGTGGAAGGGTTCCGTTGTACAAGTTGAGACGTACTTGATATTTATGAGTTGTTTTTTGCATTTAAATAAGTAGTACCTACAAAGTTTGTTGAGTCATTAAGATGGTAATGTTTACAAGAATTTATCTTCAGCACTTCATAAGTAGTTAGGAAGTTACTGTGGATATTTGGGGCGCTGAGACATATTGTACCAAAAAATAAACATGCGTTAGAAACTAAAGCAAAACCACGTAACATACTAAATGAAATATATATATCTTTGGTACAATCTGTCTTAACGTACTGCATTACAGTATGGGGTGGTGCAGCGAAAACCCGTTTTATAGACCTAGAGCGAAGTCAACGTGCAATTATAAAGGTCATGTACTTCAAAAAAACTAGGTTTCCAACAGAGGAGTTATACCTGTGGGTATACTAGGAAATGAGAAATGTGGGTAGTTCTAGTTCGAGATAATAAAGCAGTCTGAACTCGGTAACGGGCGTTTATGTATCTTTCCTGACATGGCGCAGCCGGAAAATAAGTTTTGAGCCATTAAATACGTGATTATACTATTTGTTTAGTATTATCGTAAGTTAGCGAGTGATTTACAATGGAGTCAGTGCTTAGACCGCCAGCGCCGTTTTGTTTTGAGAATGATTTGACGAGTGTAACAACGGGCAATCTTAGCAGGCAGTGGGCAAAATGGAGGAAGTCATTTGAAACATATTCGAAAGCATGTGAATTGGGCAAAAAGACTGAAGATGTGCAAATTAGTATAATACTGCATGTTATTGGAGAACAGTGCCGAGAAGTCTATGAGCAATTTACGGGCACATTTGCAACTACAAAAGCGTTATTAGATAAATTTGATGCATATTTTTTGCCTACGAAAAATTTAACAATCGAACGCCATAGATTTTTTATGCGTAATCAGAATGACGGGGAATCGACCGAACAATACACTTTTGAGTTAAAACGGTTATCTAAAACATGTGAATTTGGGAATTTAAACGATGACCTCGTCAAGGATCGGTTGATATGTGGCATTGCGGAGGACGCCTTGAGAGAACGGCTGTTACGGGAGAGTGACCTGACGTTAACAAAAGCAATGGATATCTGTAGAATAGCAGAGATGTCGCGGGTTCAAGCGAACCACATCAAGCAGGAAAAGGAATATGACCGTCATGTTCACCAGGTTGCCGAGCAAAGTAGTGATGAAAGAGACTGTGAGATACACTGGATGCGACAGAAGGTACCACCGTCGCCAGGACACCGCGGCCCGCCCGCTGCGTGCCGATGTCGAGAGCGCGCCTCCGGCCGACCGACCGCGCGCACCGCGTCACCCGCGCCGGCTCCGCCGGCGCCGCGCGGCATCGGCGCGTCCGCATCATCCCGCCGGAATGTGCAACCACGCAGGAAAGATGGAAGAAAATGCGACTATTGTGGTATCGTGCATGATAGATTTAAGTGTCCGGCATATGGTCAACGATGCGCTCGGTGCAATAAGGCGAATCATTTTGCGAGAATGTGCCGAGTTTATACGGTGCAGGAGAACTCCACTGATCAGGTGAGTCTAAATAACGATAGAATTGTAAAAAACAGTTGGAATGTAGATATCTTGATTGGGAACGTTCCGATATCGTTCAAACTGGATACTGGAGCTGATGTAAACGTTCTTCCTCGAAGGTTCATGTCACAAATAGGAATTAAAGACGTTGACTTAGTCCATACGCGAGTTAAGTTAACAGGCTATTCGGGAGATCAGATTGAGGTAGTGGGCAAGGCAATACTAAAAGTAACATGCAAAGAAAGTGCGTACGTTCTTAAGTTTATCGTCGCTAATGTTGACTCACCGCCGATATTAGGTAGGACCGCGTGTGAGGAGCTGAATCTCATTAAACGAGTCATGAGTTTAGACTCGTCGGTGCATACCAACAGTGCGGATATATTAACTGATTATGAGGATGTATTTCTAGGCATGGGGTGTCTACCAGGTGAGTACCAAATAAGATTACGGCCGGACGTGCGCCCGGTCGTGCATGCTCCGCGTAAGCTACCGATAGCCTTACGCGATAGTGTCAAAAATAAACTTGATGAGATGTTGCAGCAGGGTGTCGTGGCTAAAGTCGAAGGGCCCACCGACTGGGTCAATAGTATGACAGTCGTAAAAAAGGCAAATGGTGACCTTCGCATTTGCTTAGATCCACGTGACCTTAACAAAGCCATTCGTAGGGAGCATTTCAAGTTACCGACCCTAGATGAAATCACAGCTAATCTCGCTGGTGCTAAATACTTTAGCACGTTAGATGCGAAACATTCGTTCTGGCAGGTGAAATTAAGTGACGACTCGACAGATCTATGTACTTTTAATTCAGTATTTGGCAGGTACAAGTTCTTGAGAATGCCATTCGGGATTTCGTCGGCGTCAGAAATCTTTCACAAGAGGCTATATGAGCAATTTGATGACCTTGAGGGGGTCATCCTATTTATAGATGATTTACTCGTATACGGCGAGACGAAACAGGAACACGATAGGCGTTTGCATCAAGTCCTTGAAAGGTGTAGGCAGATCAATATTAAACTTAATAAGCAAAAATGTAAAATAGGTCTATCCGAATTGAAATACCTAGGGCATATTATATCAGAACACGGAATTTTACCAGATAGTTCGCATACGCTGGCGATAAGAAATATGCCAAGACCGCAGAATGTGAAAGACATGGAGAGATTTTTAGGTCTTGTAACATATGTAGGCAGTTTCATTCCTAACCTCTCAGAAAAAACTAATTTACTTCGGGAGTTGTTAAAGAAAAATATAGCCTGGCATTGGGAAGATGGTCATGAACGCTGTTTTAATGAACTAAAGCGATGTCTGATCAGCCCACCGGTACTTCAGTACTATAGCTTAGAAAAACCCGTCACACTGTCGGTGGATTCGTCAAAAAATGGTCTCGGTGCGTGCTTGATGCAAGACAACATGCCGGTGTGCTATGCGTCACGATCGCTGACAAAGGCAGAACAGGCATACGCACAAATCGAAAAGGAACTTTTAGCTTGTGTTTACGCATGTGAGAAATTTTATACTTACATTTATGGGCGCGGGGATGTAAAAATTGAAACAGACCATAAGCCCTTAATTAGCATTATAAATAAGCCTATAGCAAGTGCACCGGCTCGGTTGCAAAGAATGTTGTTGAGGTTACAACCTTACACATTCACGTTAGTGTATAAGCCCGGGAAGTATCTATACGTAGCCGATACATTGTCACGCGCCGTTGCGTCAGATGGCGCGAGCGAGGCGCCCGGTGAGCCTCGAGATCACTTGGACGCGCAAGCGCAAGTTTGTGCGGTAGCGGTCAGCAACCCTTTAAGCGATTCTCATTTTTTAAAATTACAGAAATGTTATAGCACGGATAGCGAAATGAAAATGCTAAAAAAGTACATTAAAACAGGATGGCCGACACATAAAGGCCAAATAAATGAACTAATTAGGCCGTATTGGGATTGTCGGGACGAATTAACTCTCGCCTATGACATGGCATGGAAAGGCAATCAAATAATAATACCGAAGTGCATGCGTCGAGAGATGTTACAGAAAATACATTTAGGCCATCTAGGAGTAGAAAAGTGTAAACTGAGAGCTAGGGAAATAATGTACTGGCCAAACATGAACTCTCAACTCAACGACATGATTTCCCACAGTCAAACTTGCCTTACGCACAGGAAAGACAATAGTAAACAACCCCTTATCCCGCATCGCGTACCGTCACGGCCGTGGTCAAAAGTAGGTGTCGACATTTTTCATTACAGTGGAAAATCTTATCTTTGTGTGATTGATTATTTCAGCAAATACGTTGAAGTTGTAGAATTACAATCTTTAACATCACAGCATGTTATCAATCAATTAAAAAATATATTTTGCAGGGAAGGAATTCCTGATATTGTGTTTTCGGATAATGGTCCGGAATTTTCCTCGAATTTATTCCATACTTTCAGTAAAGAATGGGTTTTTCAGCATCAGACGTCATCACCAAGATTTGCTCAATCTAATGGACAAGTGGAAAGGGCAATTCAAACTATAAAATCTATACTGCGTAAAACCTCAGACGATTTTTCGGACTTTAGACTAGCACTGCTTGGCTATTTAAATACACCAATTAGTGACAAATTACCATCTCCAGCGGAAATCTTAAAAAACAGGAAATTACGCAGTGCCCTGCCTTGTCTACCGGAACTATTGTTACCTAAAGTTGTAGATAATGATGCAATAAGATTAGAACTTCAAAATCGTCAAATGAAGCAAAAAATATATTTTGACAGAGGAAGCAAAAACCTAAAACCACTAGAACCCGGTTCACTTATCAAAGTGCGTATTAATGGTAAGTGGAGTAACGGTAAGGTCGTAGGGGTCGTAAACCCAAGGTCGTATTCGATCAGACTTCAGACCGGGAGAGTAGTTCGTCGGAACCGCCGACAACTTATGTTAGACTCGCCGCGGCGTCGCGACGTTCCCGTCGACCTGTTTCCGTATGATATAATACCAGCAGGGCGAGTGCACAGCTCCAGTACCTCGCGCACTCCTGAACGTTCCCGCCAGGTACCGCAGTCCACTAACCACTATGTTTCTCGATTTGGCAGGACAGTGAGGCCTCCTGATCGGTGGGGATATTCAGCGCCTGGTGTACCACAGTTCACCTAACCTGTATGTACGAGTAGCAATTTATATTGTATTTGAGAATAAATAAAAATTAAAAAAAAAAAAAAAAAAAAAACCTATAAAAGTATCAAACAAGTATTTCTTATATATATATGCATGCTATTACGAAATTAACAAAACATTTGTAATGTAAGTTACTTTTACTTATCTACATTGATTGTAGGTAGGTACGTTTACCTACTAGTGTAAAATATCTCTAAACTTCCTAATAATGAATATAATTGAATGTTTTAATTAATATAAATATGTAACACCACAGCATGCGGGTGAAATACGTATCTAATTATGCAGTAATCATTAAGTTATTATACACAATCATACAATTATGTGAAGCATAATTGATGAAACCATTATGTACTTACATTTAATAAAAAGAACCCAAGTTATAAAATATATTACTAAAAATAAATAAATATGTATATAATTAGAATGAAGAAGGAAGATAAGCGTGTTATCTGCATTATAATTAAGCATTGCATTTTGTAAGAGAAGGGTTGTGGGTATACTAGGAAATGAGAAATGTGGGTAGTTCTAGTTCGAGATAATAAAGCAGTCTGAACTCGGTAACGGGCGTTTATGTATCTTTCCTGACAATACCGTATTACCGATCTATTAACTGTTCGTAAATTATACATTCTGCATTGTGTCCTAAATAAACACAAAATCCTACCATTTAATCCAGATTACAACAACAGAAGGAAGATAGGCAGCGTAGCTTTCTCAGACAGAACCAGAACCAAGTTCGCCAAAAGGCAGTTGAATGCGATGTCAGTACACCTCTATAACAAAATCAACAGAACTTAACTTCTACCCTAAAACTTACCACGAATGCATAAAGCTTCTCAGGAACTGGTTAAAAACTAGAACGTATGATGAGACTGAGTTGTTACTAAACTAAATAAAGCAATATAAACAAAAACTGGATATGACGATGCACACACTCACTCACACGTACACACGCACGCACTCACGCACGCACGCACGCACGCACACACACACACACACACACACACACACACACACACACACACACACACACACACACACACACACACACACACACACACACACACACACACACACACACACACACACACACACACGCACACACACACACACACACACACACACACACACACACGCACACGCACACGCACACGCACACGCACAACGTACTATTATAATTTATGGTACCTACTTACCTGAAACTTAGCTTTTAAATCGAACTGTGTTAGCTCCTAGTTTACAAGTTTATAAATAGTTAATCTCTTCTTTACTTATTTAAATACCTACTATATGACTGTGTACCTTCTTATATTACTTTTTACCACAATGAAGAGCGGCGCCTTCCGACACAGGCATTATCATGCTTAAAGGGAGGCACCATCCCTTGTGTAATGTAATTGAAGTGTTTTTACCAAATAAAGAATTTTGTATTTGTTTGTATTTTTGTTGTATAAAAGGTCCGAGTGCTACGGTGGCCTAGTGGTTCAGGCATGTGGCTGTCAAGCGGCGGTCGTGGGTTCGAATCCCGGCTCGTACCAATGAGTTTTTCGGAACTTATGTACGGAATATTTACCGTTAGCTTTTCGGTGAAGGAAAACATCGTAAGGAGACCGTTCTAATCCCAATAAGGTCTAGTTTTCCTCTGGGTTGGAAGGTCAGATGACAGTCGCTTTCGTAAAACTAGTGCCTATGCCAAATCTTGGGATTAGGTGTCAAAGCGGACCCCGGGCTCCTTTAGGGGCATTACCGGAAATAACGCTAGGAGGATGATGACTTCATAAAAGGTCCGAGAATTGCAATTTTACCTACAACGACGCCAGAAATCTAGCATAGGGCATGCCTGGTAAGCGGACACCACAGCCTAAGGACGCCCGTGACACAACAAGAATTACAATGGCGCTACCGATCCTTTATGCACAGTTAGAACAAGACGGCACCCGAGCTATCTCGAGCGCACTATTCGTCTCTCTCTTATTAGAAAACTTAGAAATAGGATAGTGCGAGAGAGCTCGAGAGCTGTCGCGTCGTCTTGTGCTAACCGTGCTACAGTCCGTTACCGTACCTCGTCACGCTAAAGCCGCTGAATCAATAAAGATGAAATTTGGTATGGATATAGTTTGAGACCCTGGGAAGACTACGGGATAGTTTTTATCCCACGAATATATTCCTTAAAGAGATCCCCTTTCGTCTCTTTAAGGAGTACTCTTTAGAGTGGTTGTTCCTAGGGGGGAGAGATAATTGATGCTGAGCCTGTTGAAAGTCTTATAGCATATTTGCTAATCGATTTTGTACGGACGTAGACAAAGTCACAGGCAAAAGCTAATCACAAATGTAATGTCTATTTGTGGAGGTTACAACTTGAGGGTGGCCAGGAAGTTCGACTCTCCATAAAACTTAGTTAGGTACTCATTTTATAACGACATGAAACTGTATACACAATGGCCGCCATATCTAGGTTGGAAACTAGTCGATTGTGGCGTAGTGGAGACTCTTAAGTTTATTGCCTATAAATCTTGATAACATCAAGTTGTCACATCACTAACTTTTACTATTACGTAGGACAAACGATAACAAAAGCTCCGATAACTATCTTATTACCAAGCCTTAATAACAGGTCAAACGCATAACCTACTTTTGCTAAAGGCTTATAAATCTTATAATCCACATTAATGTACACCCCTATCCTATTTACCGGCCCTGTTAAGGATCCGGGCCAAGGTCACCGTAAGAAGCTTTCATGACCTAATGAAAGCTCTTTGCGAACAAAGCTCTGATGTTAAAGACACCTGGTTGAGCGCAAGTTCATAATTTACACTCTGTAAGTGCTGTAAAGCTTTCTGGAGAGTTGGGAGGGAAAGTTTTTTAGACGTTTGATTATGATTTATAGCTTTAATACGTGAAATAAATAAAATATGTTTGCTCGTTATCACCATCAACATTCTAGCGTTTCCCGGTTGCACCCTAGAGGAACCTGGGGTACGTTTTATCTACACTAATATTATAAAGAGGAAAGATTTGATGGTTTCTATGTTTGTATTGAATAGGCTCCGATACTACTAGACCGATTAAAAAAAATCTTTTACCATTAGAAGCCGACATTATCCCTGATGAACATAGGCTACTTTGTGCCGCGGGAAAATGCTTCATTCCTACGGGAAAACGGGTGATCCGTGCGAAGCCGGGCCGGGCAGCAAGTAAATAATAAATAAATATTTGCGGACAATCTTACACAATTTGATCTAGTCCCAACCTAAATAAAGCTGCTTGTACTATGGGTAATAGACGACGATATCATTAATTACATTTCATTTATTCAGTACAATATACATTGTATATGAATTTTAGGTACATAAAAATGTCATAAAGAACTATCATATTAAATACACAAAAAAAAGGATGAAACGATTACACTTCAATATGCGTAGGTATGTCAGTTAATAAAAACAAACAGGTGTACAATTACTTTAAAGTCATTATTACAGACAAAATTAAACGAATTAGATACTCCGATAAACTATTATGATAAACATAATTATATTATAGACACATAGAAAACATCCATGAACAAATATTCATGCTCATCACACAAATAAATGCCCTTACCGGGATTCGAACCCAGGACTTCGTAGGCAGGGTCACTACCAACTAGACTAAACCGTTAGTCACCGGTTGGCATCGATTCCAAAGAGTTGGCGTAAGCACTAGTTTTACAAACAAAAAACACATGTTGGTACATGTAGACGAAAGGCAGTCATATCAATACCTTTGGATAGCGGAGAAAGGAAATTAGATTAAAACGTGGTGTTGAAATGATTACGAAACGGAAAACTAAAATATTATACTTTGGTTGTTTAAAGTTCAACATCGAGACTGTAGATAATAATGACGAAACGACAGTTTCAAAGTAAACTTTAACAACTTTTACATAACCAGTTGAATTGAATTTTATCACCCACGCCATCAACAGAACTTATTCATCAAAAGACTTTAATCTTGATTTCGCGCCAAACCAACGTAACACTCGGAGCGGTTATCTTGGACCCCATTTTACAACAGACATTTTCATTATAATCCTATCTCAATAGCAGTGCGTCACACTCATACATACCTGGGTATAAGCGAAGACAAAACGGAGCGAAAGAGCTTAGACGAATCACATCATTTCGATACATGGACGTAGTTAAAGGAAAAGGATCCAATCCACAAAATGACCAAAACATGAGTTAAGTATACCAGAGAGGTCTCTGAGGCGTATATTTTCATTCAGCAAAAAGACGCCCCGCTCACATAGTGTTTTCATATTTTAATCAACATGGGATACCATCCCACATGTATGACGGAGTAAAAAAGATATCCTTCATAAAGACCCATAACGCTTGGAACCGTACAGTGATATTAGATCAGTTACATAATTGATTCACATTTGTTTTAACAAAAGAAATCCAACCTGCTTGGACCATTTTTAAGAAAATGCAATTCACACGTTTTACTTTTAATATTTTCAACGAAACGGATCCAATCCGTTTGGATTCTTTTTGAAAAACTAAATTTAGATTCTTTAAATCTTTTAGATATACAACAAAATAGATTCAACTCACTTGGATCAGTTTTGTTGAGTTGTTTTGAATCCTGCAATGGTGTCTTAGTAAACAACAGAAACGATCCTATTACAATATTTTTTTTGTAAATCTGATTTTTTAAATTCATTTAGCTTTATTTTTAATCATTAAAAGAAGTTTTCACTATAAAGCAGCCTTTATTACGATTTTTGCTGTCAGTATTATTGTCTTGGATCATTATACGTAAATGTATTATCCGATCCAGCGCACATAAACCATTTTTAGGAAAATGGTTATATTAACAACTAACTTCTGCCCGCGACTTCGTACGTGTAGGTATAATTATGGTTTAAACATGATATTCTTATGTTTAACCATATTACTGACAAATTTGAAAATAAACATTCCATTTCCATACTGTGCGTGTAAGAGTTCAAATTGTCTTCGAATCGAAATAAATACGCTCATAAACTTGGTCGTCTATAATATTATATAGATCCCCAAAGTATCCTTTGAGAGAGCGCTCCCTATGCGAGCCCCAGGTCCGAAGGCCCGATGGCGAGCCCCACGGACACTCACTATCCCCCAGGTGTCTTGCAAGCGAGACCTGAGGCCAAAGTCCCTAAATCTGAGCGGCGAAGCAAACCTTCAGAGAGTGGTCTTAATTTTTTTTTACGAGGGCCTAAGGCCCGAGGCCGAGCCCCCATAGATACTCGTTATCTCCGAGTAACTTGCAGGTGAAACCTTAGGGCCGAAGACCTGAAGGTAAACGGGGAGCAAACGGAGCCGAAGGCTGAGCTTTTCGTAGGAATGAAAGGCCCTAAGCATACTTTTAGAGAGCGGTCGCTATGCGAGCTCGGGGGCTGAAGGCCTTACTGACCCCAGGTGTCTTGCAAGCGAAACTGGAGACCAAAGTCCCCAAGGGGAGCGGGCAGGCAAGCGATGCCGAAGGCCGAGCTTTTCGTAACAATGAAAGGTCCCAATCAAGCCCTAAGAAAGCGCTCCCAATGCAAGCCTGAAGGCCGAAGGCCGGAGCCCAAAGTCCCCAAGGGGAGTGGGCAGGCAAGCGAGGCCAAATGCCGAGCTTTTCGTAACAATGAAAGGTCACAATCAAGCCTTATAAAGCGCTCCCAATGCGAGCCCGACGGCGAGCCCTCACGGACACGGACATTTCCTATCCCTAGGTGGCAGCGAAGCCAAAAGCCGAGCTTTACGTTCAAATGGAAGGCCCAAAGCATCCCTTTAGAGAGCGCTCTCAATGCGAGCGCCTACGGACACTCATTATCTACGGGAGTCTTGCAAGCGAAACCTGAGGCCCGAATTCCCGAAGGTAAAAGGGAAGCCAAGCGAAGCCGAAGGGTGAGCTTTTCTGTAGGACTTAAAGGCTTTAGCATGCTTTAAGAGACCGCTCCCTAGGCGAGCTCGAGGGCCCAAGACCCGAATGCAAGCCCCCGCGGACACTTACAATCCCTAGGTGTCTTGCAAACGACCAAACCGACCTGTGGCTAAAGTACCGGAGATGAGCGGCGAGGCAAGCGAGCCCTCACGGACACTTACAATTTTTTATTGATAATGAGTCTTTCATTCCAACGAAAAGCAAGGCCTTTGGCCTCGCTTGCTTCGCCACTCACCTACGGGACTTACCTCGGCTCGCCACTCACCAAGCAAGCGAGGCCAAAGGCCTTGCTTTTCGTTGGAATGAAAGACTCATTATCATTCCTTCAGAAAGCGCTCTAAATGCGCCCCCATGGACGGGCACTCATTATCTCCCGTTGTCTTGCAAACGAAACCTGAGGGCGAGCCCCCACGTACACTTACTATCCCCAGGTGTCTTGCAAGCGAAATCCCAGGCCAAAGTTCCGAAGGTAAGCGGCGAGGCAAGCAAGGCCATTTTGTTGGACTGAAAGGCCCAAAGCAACCCTTCTGAGAGCAGTTCTCAATGTGAGCAATCACCCCTAAGCACACTCATTATCTTCCGGTGTCTTGCAAGCGAAACTTAAGGGCCGAAATCCCGAAGGTAAACGGGGAGGCAAGCGAAGAAGAAGCGAAGCGAAGGCTGAGGTTTTCGTAGGAATGAAAGGCCCAAAATATCCCTTTAGGGAGCGCTCCTTATGCGCTCCCAATAATATTTCAGTGTCACGAGAGTTTTCTACATAAAAAGAATTGGCACCTATATACTCAATTCTCCGCGGAATGCCGTTTTGTCCAAATTTTATACCCGCATTTTTAGATTTGTATGGGATTCAAGGAGTTCCCATACAAAGTTCAACCCCAGTTTTGGTCCCCTTTGCACCCTTATCATAATATTTTTTATAGCCTAAAACCTGGCCGGGGATTTTCTCAACAGATTAGTAAAGTTTGCATCAAAATCCGTTCAGCCGTTTTCACGTGGTGCGCGTTCACATAAGCAGACAAACAGATAAACAGACAAAAATTCTAAAAACTGTTGGAACGTGTTCTGTTATCGATTCTAAGTATCCCAGCAAACTTTTTTTCGAATATCTTCCATGTACAGACTTTCGACCATCTTCAGCTTTATTTTATGTATGTATAGAGATGGTTTTACATGATTATTATGCCAGTTTTATTTCGTGAATCCTTATTACAAAATTAAACAAAAGGAAGGGTCTATGAAAAGTGTATTTTCGCAAAAAAGATCCAACCCCACTTTTGGTCGAAATCCTGAAAAATATAGCATTTAACTGAATTCTGTGTGAAAGAATGTATAATACACGACTCAACTCAATTTTCATCCAAACATATATTTAAAAAAAATGTACCAGTTTTGAGGAATCACGGTTGAAACTTTAAACCGCCATAACTTTTGCTCAACTTTCTGTGGATTGGATCTTTTTCCTTTAACTACGTCCAGTCATCAACAACGCTGTTCTGAATTGAGCTGCTTATCTGACCGTACAGCGTTTTATTGCGACTCGACTTAACCAAATAGTCGATGTGTCAACTTATGAATGGTATCTATTCTATGGCTCGCTAGCTATAAAGTTCATAGGTTTTGTAATAGATAAAAGTCATAGAATAATGATTTTGAGGACATGCTTTGAGCGTTTTAAATGTCGCTGATATTCGTTTTATATCGTTGCTATCAATATTTTTAGTTATTGCGTCGTTTTTGACATTGGCTGATTGGCATTGTGCATTTAAAATTGGGGTTCAAGTTAGGTACTTACGTTGTTTTGGTTTTTCGGCCTATACATTGCATTATTGTATAACATTTGTACATTAATATTTACTGTACTCGGGATAACGTTAAAATTGCTTTTCCGAAAATGAATATACCTCTATATTATGTTCGCAGTTATTGTTTTATATGAGAATTCTAAAATCCTAAGAATCACAGCCACATCAAATTTCTACATATAATATTATCTACGAATTCCGGGATTATTACTCATTGATTAAGGTAATGTGCCTGACTAAATAAAACAATAACGACATAATTTTTTTATGTGATAAAGACACATAGTCTGAAAAAGGTTTGTATCGAAAGTCTACTGTGACCTTCATTTTTCATAACATAAAGGAATATTCAACACTACAGTGCTTGTTGATTTGCTTACATACCTATATTATTACATCTGCGTTCAACAAGAACGACCAAATCCATCTTAAGTACGGTCGAGGTCATAAATACGTTTACACTTTTGCACCTTATTGCCTTGTAATAAGGTGCAAAAGTGTAAACATATTTATGACCTCGACTGTACCACAAGCAAGTTTCATGACTAAGTTGGTATTCTACCCTCTTATTTATCCAGAAACGGGCCGCTTTTTGTCCCTCGTAAAAACAATTCGGCATAAAACATGATGGCCCACAAATCCCGCTGACGATGGCACATAACCATTACTTTATTTTACTATCAGTCATCGTCACAGTGCGCACTAAGAAATAAATAGGTCGTCTTTTGTAAAGACGGAAAGCCCTGTATCTTAAGCTGAAAGCGACTTCGCTTTTTAATTGAGTGAGTGCCTCGGGAGGCGAAGGCTTGTTTCAAAAACAAGCTTGCAACCTTCTTGATGGTAAGCAGACGCCGTAAGCTATGGATGGTTGTGATTTCAGAGTCATCATTGCGTTGTCGACCATTTATTAATTTAATGTGGCTCTTATTTAAGGTCGTCTTAAGGCGTAATAACGTTATACAGACAGTATAACGACAAGACAAGATAGGAAATCCGGGGGACAGCAGTAAGGACTCGGTAAGGTACAAAACCACATACCAATTTCACCTCGCATTTGTAACAGATATAAAATCAAAACAAATATGTAAAATCAGGCAAATTCCACCAGCTCGATGGGTGGACGATATAAGGAAGATTGCGGGTCACTTCTGGATAAGATTAGCTCAGGATAGGGACGGGTGGCGTACTCGAAGAGAGGCCTATGCTCAGCAGTGGGCGATTACGGGCTGAAAATTATGATGATGATGGTGATGAGGCAAATTCCTGTGGTTGCCGATGATCATCGTGACCCAAGCCTTCCAAATCACTCAGATGCTTTTGACAACCAGAAATGCCAAAACTATTGAGCAAATGTAGCTGCTAAACCAAGTTATCAAAACCGCCTATGGTTTTACCAGGTCATGCAGGCTACAATTTTTAACCAAGCGAGCGTTCAAGTAAATTCATCCATTAAAAAAAATCCCCCCATTCAGCCTTCCGCTCATACCTTACACCCCTGCGTCCATGGAAAACTTAACACAAAACATGAAAAAAACAAACGTAAGCGTAACGGCACCGTTACGTAGCCTTTGACTGTGACATTCAGCCATAATAGAAAGTACAGCTTTTGTGCCTTTGTGCAGTAATTAATATTTACCAGAACTATTTACTTTTGTAGCTTGTTGAATGTCAAACGGACGGGACAGAACAGGAATATTGGTACAGTCGGCAGAAGTTGGTGTGGTGTGTACCAAATTAATGTTAAGAGATGAACTGTACTCTAGATGTACCAAAAACCTCGCTTTATAAATAACCTTCGCTGCCTGTCAATCAATTTCTGTAATAGGCTATGAATAATGAGTGATATGATGGAACCGTTTATTTCTCGTGACAAAGATAAGAATTAGAGTTTGTTGGTTTTTTGGTTTCTTTGAATCGAGCACGGCTTCGATAGCTCAGTTGGTTAAGAGCAAATGGACCGTTATGTCAGAATATCACTGGTTCAAATCCACCTCAAAGCAATAGTTTTTTAAATATTCCCTTTGATTTGAAATATTTTTCCTCTTGTCTATAGAACGTTTAACTTAATAATATTTGCTTTATATTTAATCTACAGTTAAAGTTGTGATACATTTTTAATATGTTGGTCGCAACCATTTTATAATCATTTTAACCACACCGGGTGGCAATAAATACACCTGAAACATTACCTTTCCGCCCTAAAACGTTGATAATACCAAAAAAAAATATTAAACCATTTACTTTCGGTCCAATTATTCAGGTCAGCGCTGAAAACAGGCTAATAATAAGCTGACTTTAGGCCCCAATTCGTTAGATAATATTGCCATAGGCTTCATGGTAATATTAAGCCTTTATATAGCGTATAGGAGCGTTGGCAGAATAACGAACAATTCGGATATTACGGCATACTAAAGTCAGAACAGAAACGAGCTGTAAGAAGCTAATGAAATTAAAAGATTTTTCAAAAAAACGAACTGCTTTTTTTCAAATTTTATAGCCCATGTCACTCCCACGATTAAGAGGAATCCAACGACTCCTCATATGTCGAAATCCGTCAAACGGTTTAGGCTGCAGGGCGTGCCAAAGAATAAGGTAACATACATACATACATACGCTCGAAAAATATAACCCTCCTCTCCTTCGGCAGTCGGGTAAACAGGTAACTCTAAATTGTCTGCTTTTTAAGTTTTATTGTTTATTTATTTAAACATATATTATATTTAATTTAACGTAAGCTATCAAGTTTAAAAATATACACTTATTATACTAATATATTATACAGGGTGATTCAGGAGACGTGAGCAGGATCAATCCTACACATACAGTTAATGTTAATGGATCTTTTACCATCGTAATTAAATTAAACGCCCACAGTTTTTTTTACATTTTGTGTGAAAGTTTCATTCACAATAAATCATGGTCACCCTACACAACTAAAAAAAAATTAACGTTAATCTTACCAATGCTGGTACGACTGAGTAGCTTATAAACTATTGAATCCGTAGGGTTGAACCTGCTCATGTCTCCTGAATCACCCTGTAGAGAGGAAAAGTAAGATTGCATGTAATGGGTAAACTCCGGAACCGCTCATTCGATTTCAAAAATTCTTTCACCTGCGTGTAAAATGCATTTTCTCAAACATGCAATGAAATATTGACGTTGTGTTCTTCATAATGGGCTTCGAAGTGTCACTTTTCGGGCGCAGCGAGACGAGAGACCCGTAATGGCATTTCATACAAAATTGGAGGCCTAGGCCTGCAAGATGGTCTTTTTTAATTTCCATTCCACAATTTCTGGCACAGGATCACGGCGTTCAGCCATGAACATTAAAGTTTGATTTCTTGGAGTTTTTTTTTAATTTATTTCATTGCATGTTTGAGAAAAGCACTATACATACCTCGGCGTGAAAAGGGGTTGTCAGCCTCATAACTAATGTGCTATTTCTGCATGGTTATATTATAGGCTATATTTTAAGCCACGAATTTGCCTGCGCTCTTTGCAATACGCGGGCGAAGCCGCGAGGGCAGCTAGCTATTATTATCATAATTTGTGTCATGTGCCAACTTTCTAGGTATTAGCCACAAAGTCCCTGTCATTTGCACCTAAATGTGTGCAAGCACATGATGTTCAAAATATCGAGATCAGGTAATTAACTTGTGTATCTCCATCCCTCTCACACTTATTCATTTGAGCGATAAAGGTCTTAATAAACTTATTTCGATATTCGTGATCAGTCCCCAGCGGCTAATACGTATCGCAGCATTCGCAGCGAATCTTGATTCCTATGGCAGCTGTCATTTCACTACTTTTTTTTTTTTTAGTCAAATGAAAGCTTACATACTATGCATTTATATTCTCGCCAAATTGTTACGTTTGATGGCGAGACGCTTTACGTTTTGATACAACTTAACTTAACCTATTAAACTCATCTTATAAAATAAATTACGTTTTATGGTTATAATTTGTATGGACATTTCAGCTGTCCTAGTGAACAAGATTCGCCGCGATACGAAGATGTTTTCGCTTGCTGTCGGTACTGCCGACGTTTCTGGCGACGAGGCGGCTCTATTGCCAAACGGGCGTTAGTTCTTATTCCGTCTAACTAAACCCGTCATTAGTAAAGGTACGTCACCGCACTCGTTAATTAAGACGGGGGTTAAACTTGTGTTGTATACATTTGTAGGGATAAATAGGAGCTTTGCAACGGTAATCAAAACTACTAAGTCTATTTACATAATTAGCAGAGTCCGGATTTTTCACGGCAAAACAAAACACTATCGTAATCTAGCCAGTGGTAGAAACATTATTTTATCGATATCGAGTATTATTAGGATAGGTATAATAATAACATGCCGATATATTTTTACATTATTGACAATTTACAGTGTGCAAAACAACCTTTTTATATATTATTATAAAAAACTAGTGTGTATTTTTCTTCCGAAAACGCCATAAGGTAGGTTTTGAGCCAACTAAAAAGTCGCGATAATGACTATACCACCTCATTGAAAATAATAGACAATACAGTCAATAATAGACACTTATTACTCCATAAGACTTTAAATGTAATTTCATTACGTATAAAACATAAATTGCGTCTAGATAGTATTTATTTCTTATAACGCTTTGAAACCGACGTGTTTGATATACGTATACCTTAATATTACAGTTATTAATAAAATAGAAATGTACAAACCACGTATTTTTTTTTATTTGGTGACGTTTTTTTCTTCTACTACACAATTATCGATATCGATAAAGTAATGTTTCTACCACTGGCTAGATTACGATAGTGTTTTGATTTGCCATGAAAAATCCGGGCTCTGATAATTAGGTCCCCAAAATTTCGAAATTCTTTGTATGTTAATTTTAAATTAAAGGAAAAATTTCAAAAATTTAAAGCTTCTAGCCGTTTTCGAACCGGCGACCACACAGGCATACATGGGGCCATGTCGCTACTAATCAACTGCATATCGGAATAATTGTATATTGCCGTATTTTTTATTTTACTTGATTACAATTATACACATAATGCTACAGAAGGTATTCAGAGATTCCTAATTTCCATTTAAGTACTATGATTCTGTTCTGACAAATCTGCCACTCGTCAGAAGCTGTCAATAAGACGACATTATGAACCTTAAACACATCATCTGGGCTTAATTACCAACACAACATCATTGCATATTTCGATGGTAATTAAAATTACCTACGTTATTTTCCAACGAGCACTAAAACATTTGTTTTATGTTATTTATTTATACCTTACATTTTGTTAAGGCATTACATCTTGAGGCTTTTCTGCAGAAAAATCTGTGATTCCAAACATGATTAAGCAAATTTCGCTCGATAGAAAAAAATCACGAACATAGGTCTAAAATACACAAAAATACACTTAAAATATTCGTAACAAATTATGCACAAAAGCTATAAATATTAAAATTGCTTCTAAAAATCGGCAATATCATGTTTTAGGGAAATCAGTGATTACAATTTTATTTATTTAAACGACTAAAAAAATAAAATTAAAAAACATGATATCGGCGGTTCCGAGCACGCACTTCCATCTCGCTCACGCTTATGCTCAGTGAGAGGGAGAGAAGACCATGAACCTACGGCGCCTTAAGCCCCTATTTGATCCTGAGATAACCTGTAAACCGCATAACATATGGCTTTAATGTACAGTATACGTCATGTATAGTTGGGGCAGTGTGTATTGGCATGTTGTTTGTTGAATGTTAAAATTCTATATTGCTTTATAATTACTACCTATTCATCCATATCTGGTTACAAGTACGTATTCGATATTTACGTTCGGTCTGGGATTTTTCTATATTCGTCTTCAATTTTTATTACAATATTTTAATGAGAAAATAAATTACTAGGTAGTTAAATCCAACCAAACTAACCAGTTCAATCAATACCTACGACCGCACTATAAAATGTCAGTACCCGTCATGTCAACAACCAATTACAAGACATTGTTTTTAGTAAAACTAGACAATCGGGCATCCTTTTTTGTTGTAAATAAATAAGTATAAATAAATAAAATAAAACATTTACTTCAGGCAACTAAGGCCCATAGTTACAAATACCTTACAGACTAACATACATACAATATAATATTAAAACACTAATTATTATTTAGACGACGAAACAGTGAGGCTCCGTTGCGTGGTCAAGTCCGGTGTAGAGTTCGGTAGGTTGCCCCGGAACCGCCGAAACACGACACCTTTCGGCCAGAAGTCAGCACACGCGAAATATTCAACTATACAGGGTGACGGGAAATTCGACGTATTCCTTGAAAGGGGTTATTCTATAGCTCATTTGCAATGAAGGCACGCTGCCTACCTGCTCCGCTATTATTATCATTATTATTAAAAATTATTACAAAAATATCGCCAATTGTACCTTTCATGAAAGCTTATGAACTGAGGAACTAATTTATGTAATTTTTACGCGAAGTGTCATACTTTTTTTTTAAATAATGCCTCGAAGTGTTACAAAATTTGGAACAAAATTGAAAACCTTGTGACTTTAAATGCTTTTCTTTGCAATATCTTGAAAAGTTTTGGCATGTTTTTTTATTTTCCTCAATCAGTCATTTATTGGCTATTAAATAAATCCTTTTTTGAGGTCTAAATTTAATTAGTTTTTTCACAATTACGAGTTTTATGCCAAAAGGTGGGTTTTCTTAAAAAAACTCTAAAAACTCGAATAACTTGCAAACCAATGAGTTTTGACCCCCGGTTGACTGGATCTAAATCATTGCAAATGAGCTATAGAATAACCCCTTTCAAGGAATACGTCGAATTTCCCGTCACCCTGTATCCGAAATAAGCTTTCTGACATCGCTATGGATTGCTTTCGGCATATTTACTGCATTTCATTTTACATACGCGAATTATTTCGTCTTCCTTGCTGTTTGCTTACATCGGTGACATTCGATGATTTCTAACGTTTGTTGTCAAAGAGTATCTCTTACTCCTTACCAGTAAAATAAATTAGTTCCATTAAAAATCCGCAACGTGGCTAGGGTCAAAAATAAACTTGTCGGGCTAAACCTTGATGTACGTTTGATGCGTTACGCAATCGACCAGCTGAATAAAAATATTCGATTTTCGAAAAATCGTTTGTATTTTTGTAGATGCCTCACGATTAAGTAAATTCAAAATGTAACCTTGATATAGTACCATAGTCACTATGAACCTTAAATGATATACTTGAATAAAAATAATCTATGACTTTACAGAACGCCAGTTAATTTGCAGATGCCTCTCACGATTAATCATAACGTTACTTTGATATAGTCCCATGGCAAATCAGAGTTCCAATTAGCCCATAAACATCTTCCATTCAAACGCTAACGGAACCGCAAGGGGTACCTACTTTACAACTTCATACATTGTTGTCCAACAGGGTTTTGACAGGAAACCCATGTCAGTTACAATCCTGTAGGTCTATTCAGTCTCAACATATGCGTACCTACATATTGGTATGACATTTGTTGCGAGTGCGTTCCATTCCAACAAGTACTTAAATGCAGTGCACTAACTGCACTCACACTCACTGATTAGAGCGAGATGGTTTATCTCCGCTCCCCCAGTTAGTGCACTATAATATGTATATTTTGAACACTGTTTTCTTTATATCGAAGTGACTTACGTTGTTAGCATGTTAGTATGTAAGGTCATTGCAATGCCCTAGCAGGGTATCATGTACCTACTGTATAACCCATGGTATAACAACACAGGTACTCTCTTCCGAGACTCGCGAACCACGTGACTGACACAAGCCTACCTCATCATGCTGTTAAATGCCGTTTGATGACGTAGGCTTGTGTCAGTCACGTGGTTCGCGAGTCTCGGAAGAGAGTACCTGTGTTGTTATACCAAGGTATAACCTATCTTTAGATCTACTGTATATGAATATGAATATTTAGCAGGTTCTAAAGGCCACTTTAGGTGACTTCCTGATTTGCCGGTGCGGAGGCAGTACGATATCAGTAAGTTGTCAGCTATCAGTGTCAATGTCAATTGTCAGTCGAGTCAGTACCGATTGTTTACTGTGCGCCTTCGTTGAAATGAGGGTACGAACGCGGTGTCGCGACTCCGTCCGCGTGGAACTCGTTTATAATGTGGCTCCATATCAACTTTGATCCCCAATTTCATCCTCTTAAGGGATGATTTCCGGGTTAATAACTATCTTATGTCCTTCCTCGACACTCAAACTATCTCTAAATAAAATTTCATTCAAATCGGTACAGCGGTTTACGCGTGAAGAGGTAACAGACAGACAGACAAATAGAAAGACAGACAGACACACTTTCGCATTTATAATATCAGTATGGATTACGAGCCTGTGGTCTCCCACTGTTGGGCAAAGGCCTCCTGCCACTTTTTCTAATGCTTCCGATTCTGAACAGTATAATATTTATGGCCATTCTTTTAAAAAGCAGTCTAGCTCGTCTCGCCATCGCCGACGAGGTCTTCCACGTCTCTGTTTTGACCCGACAGCTCAATGCCATTCAGAGGCAACCTTGGCCCACAGTTCATTCGGCATGCGACAGACATGACCAGCCCAGTCCCACTTCAACTTGGCGGACTTCCGAGCTAAATAGCATGCATGATTGGTATACTGTACTGTGCAAATGTAAAACTAGCGGTATCCCGACAATTGAGGAAATCTATACTCAATCAGTAAGCTCACGTCAAAGTACATACCACATACCGATCCCGCCCTGCCAAGTCAGAAGCGAGTGCGAGCAATGTCATACTAATACCAAATCGGACGTCAAGTGAGATAGACTTCCGGGCCAAGGCCGGCAATATGTCGTTCGGACATAACCGTTACATGGTTAATGGCGGGTGGGAAGCAGCGACGTATAAAACATTTAGCTAATCCGAGCCGCCATATTGGCCTTTGGCAGGGGTTGCCAGTTGAACAAGAAAATTAAGGAAAATTACATCATGTGTTAATTTAAAAAAAAATATTGGGATTAAAATTGTGGCTCTCTATGAACCGTCGAACTCGCGAACCAGTCTCCATTTTTTTTAATAAAAAATATTGAATTAAAATAAATATGGACGTACTAAAAAAAAAACAGGTTCATGTAGCAACTATTTTATATGTAAGTAACTAGGTGTTTTTGATAATATCGAAAGAAAAGCTGTAAGCCTCTGCGCTACATACGAGTATTGCAAACGAGGCGTTTTATTTTTATTTGCGAAGTAACGGATTAAAAAAAACTTAACGCTCCACAAACACTATGAAGGCATCATGGTTAAATCAACAGAAAAAAACACATTGTGCAATACTATAGATTTTTCACACACAAAATGCCCGTACACTTAAACACGAAAAGCGTTAACATTGCTAACGTTGAGATCAATACCGGTACCGGGTATCGGTATTAAAAACACGCCTCCCTAAATAAGGGTTGGCCCTCGGGACCCGCCATAAACTGGACCTACACCGTCTCTTAGGACGTAATACGTCATTCTCGGACTCGAGAATTCTAGCAACGTAGACTTTCGACGGTGTTCGTAAAAAGAGGTTTCGTTTTTTCAGTAAAAGGTAGTTTATAAGATTTTTAGCCCTTGGAACGAGAGCGTCTTAGCTTATGTATCTTTCGAAACCTGGTTGATACTGGTGCGAGACGATAAACGTGCACATTCTCTCTGTGACATAAGAGAGGTAATTGCGTAACTTTTAGAATGAGCGTCAGGACAACTCAACTGTAATTTGTCATACAAAATCGACATTTAGATCTACTAATGGGGCTTCTAAAAGGCCCAGATTTTCCTGCAATTTCTGGCCGGCAACTATTGCTGTCTTTAGCTGACTTTGTACGCTAGAGCAAGATGCAGATACTTGCCGGCCACACATTGCAGTAAAAATGTTGCCCGTTTAGAAGCCCCATGGGTGAATTGCAAAGAAAATGAAATTTCCAAAATTGGAAATGTCCTACTTCAAAATTCTATGAAAAAATAAGTATTGAAGTAACATTTATTCCAGATGTGATTTCACGTAGTCTTGTTC
This sequence comes from Epinotia ramella, assembly GCA_947578815.1. Classification (NCBI taxonomy): domain Eukaryota; kingdom Metazoa; phylum Arthropoda; class Insecta; order Lepidoptera; family Tortricidae; genus Epinotia; species Epinotia ramella. The sequence continues at coordinate 4,217,406 of OX388206.1, read as the reverse complement.
ATAGTTTAGTATGATTTGTACAGTTTTGATAAAAATATGAAAAAAATGCATTAATGGAAAAAAATAATTTTTGCTCCCATACAAATTTTATGTCTTTTGTGTAACACACAGTAATCAAATAATCATAACTTTGATTAAAACAGCTCTGGCTAAGAAATGTGCTTGTGGTCTGCTTAACACTATGTAAAACTGCAAGGACATGGTTTTTCAGGTCTCTAGAACAAATATTTTATATCAAAATCTTATATCAAAGTTCGGGGAAAGATTTCGTTTCTTTGTGTTACGTCAGCTGTGTAACGCTACATTTTGCGCTTTATTGCAGATAAGACAGCAACCGTAACGTTTTTATGTCGGGCAACAATTAAGCTACAACAAACAGAAGCGCATACGTGTCGATAGCCATATATATTATATTCGTTTTTATGTTGTGGCACGAAAATTGAAAAGGTATACTCGTATTTCAAAACCATTTTTGTGTTATGTCTTAAATAGGTAATTTCTTCGCTTTTTACTGCTGTTTTTACATAGTTGGATGGTGAAATAAATAGGTAATCGGCTGCGCATATTCGAATTTTAAAATACATTTCGTTTTTTTTTTATTTGCTTCCCAACGCCAATTTCGCTTCGTTTGTGTGACGTTTTTGCATCATTTGTTCACGTTTTGGTGTTACCCAAAAAAAAACCATACAAATTACCTGTGTTAACACTTTTGTGAATATTCTTTGCGTTACGTACAATTTTTTTGCAATCCACCCCCATAACATACGAACGAAACATTATGCAATCGACCAGCTGGACTAACCTATACTACTAACGGTTTAAGTCACAGTCAGTATTAATTTTTACTACGTGCGACATGTTTTCGCGAGTTCTTCAGGATAAGGTGTTTTTGCGATCGTATCGCCCTCGGCCCAACACATTGGTATATTTAGATAATATTATGAATAAATGAGTATGAGTATGAGTATGAGTGAGCCTAATGAGAATTTCTTCAAGTCGATTGAAAATTTAGCATAGTGAATCTTAAAATTGCCGCAAAAATATATACCTAATGAACCAGCATTGGGATAAGACCGTTAGACGTGCTCTCAATTTTATTCGGGTCCTCTCTTTTACATCCTAATCACATAGAAACGTGTTTATCTCTCGCTTTCACTTGCGCTGAGTTAACGCGTCAGAACGAGAGCTTGAAACACTTTGAAATCCAATTGGGATGCGAAGTAACGAAGAAAGATAGACCTCCAAAAACTGTGTCAGCGAGCCTTTCTGCAAGATTACTTTCTGCGCTGTATGTGAAGACGTGTATCTGCAAAGCCTCGTGCGACAGAGATATAAATATAAACGCCATTTTTATTGGCTTCTAAATACCACGATAAGAAATAAGGATACATAGTCTAGCAGTCTAGCCTATTTTTTGTGTTTCTTGAACAGTGAATAGTTTAAGTAAAAAGTACAGAGTAAGCCGAGGCAAATATAGTGTCAGTTTTTAACTTTTATTGAAAATCATATTGAATATGACAAGAAGTGAAGAAGTGATTCGCTTAGTTCATAGTAAGTACTGATGTTAATTCGACGCTGTCTCAGTGAGAGCATTTTAGGAATCTAAATGTAAACATTTGTTACTTTCTTATTTACCTATTGTTATACATTTGCTTCTGTTGTTTCTCCAATAGATAAATAGAGTGACCATCATCATCATCAACATCATCATGAGTCGTTCCCTCAATCATGTCCTATTCTTGTTAAATTGACCAGACTTTTTCATAGGCTCCTATCACCCGCTTTATGTATGGCCTCGTGGAGATGTAGTTGCAAAGTGGACATGTTGGTTCTCAATTCAAACTTCAATAGTACCGAACTCTAACGGCCCGGCCCCGACTTTGCGCGAATTGCGGCGCGGCAAGCGATTTATCTGTTCATTGCGCGGTCGAGACGCGCAGCGCACTGTGGATAGTTGGGATCACACGCAATGAATTAAGGCGCCGTAGGTTCAGCGAAGTTAAGCGAACAGAGTTTTTGAAACAATATAAAGCGTCTGATTATAATAATATGGTTTCAAAAAAATACGAATAGTATAGTAATCTTGAGGCTTTTCTGCAGGGAAATCAGTGCTTCGAAACATGATTAAGCAAATTTCGCTCGATAGAAAAAAATCACGAACATAACTTACTTACTTTAAATTAACTTTATGTGTGCTATTTATGAACTTTGTAACTGTCTACTAATATTAAGCTAAGTCTTACTAACAACACAAAAATACACTTAAAATATTCGTAACAAATTATGCACAAAAGCTATAAATATTAAAATTGCTTCTAAAAATCGGCAATATCATGTTTGAGGGAAATCAGTGTTTAAATTTTTATTTATTTAAACGGCCAAAAATTTAAATTAAAAAACATGATATCCGCCCTTCCGAGCACGCACTTCCATCTCGCTCACGCTTATGCTCAGTGAGAGGGAGAGAAGACCATGAACCTACGGCGCCATAAGTAAAACCGCTGCCGCTGCCGCCGCCGCGCGTGTTCTTGGCCCGGCCGTAAGTAACGCAATCGCCGCACTTGCAGCACGATTTGAATTTGTTTTTGTGTGTGTGTTTTTTTTAATACATTTTCGTTATAAGCATTAACCTTTAGCTTTAAGTTTAATTCATTTGTTTCGTTCTCTTTTGTTACTAACAACTACGAAGTCTGTTCTTCGAAATAAAGATGTTTTATTGTATCATTTATAGCCCAGCGATTCACTAGTCTCAACCTCATCGTGCCTCATTAGTCATCAATAGTATAACTTGACGCAGGAATTCACAACAACATCCTGGATTCTTTGTGGCTAACGACTTCAGTAATATGTAGTTAATACTAGCCCTAAAGTCTGTCTAATTTCATGTAATATATTAATGTATTATTAACAGTTAACCCGATATCTAAACTAATTAATTAATTTAAAACTTACATTTTTGGCGCGCTCTCGTTTCAGCACGCACATAGCCTAACGTGTTAGAAGCGACAGAACATGGGTAATTCGTTTCGAAATGGGCAAATACCAAGGATATGTAAATACATATCCTATCCAGTATATGAACTAGGAACAATTTTTCACCACGTGAGAAAGTTTCAATGAGTAGGTAAGTTACGAGATGGATTTAAAACGTCGCGTTTCGTAACCAGCTTCAAATTGAGACTATTTTTCCCATTTTCAAGTAAGTTACCAAACATCATGGGAACTAAACTAGAATAAGTGCCATAAAAGTAAATTAGATATAAGTTAAAAACTCCTTACTCCTCACTTGTAAATTTGATACCAATTCAATACTCCTAGTCAAATGAACCCCAGGTCCAAGACACAAGATTGTCGGAAGTTGTTTGTGTTGAGGCCACGTAATACGGAAAGGTTGTGTACCTTACGGCGATGGTTTGAAAGTATTACTCTCTTTATGACTATTACAAGATTATGTCGTCACAATCTAGCATGTTATATAAATTACCTTCTTTATTATTGAACGTTTCTGGCTAACATCCAGTTCATTACGTTGTAATTCCGTCCGTCTATCTTTTTGCCTGAGTACGCAGAGTCGTAAGGATCGGATTTTTTTTATTGTTAGGCAAAAATAAAGCTACGGGCTACGTCTGTCTGTGCCGTTATTTTTGAACTAAACTATTAAAAAAAACGGTCGCGTCGGGCCACGCTCAGTGTACGGTTCCGTAGTTTTTGTATTTTTTTTCAAAAACTATTCAACCTATCAAGTTCATAATAATTTTCCTAGAAAGTTTTTATAAAGTTCTACTTTTGAGATTTTTTTCATATTTTTAAAACTTATGGTTCAAAAGTTAGAGGGGGGGGGGACACATTTTTTTCTACTTCTGGAGCGATTATCTCCGAAAATATTAACATTAACACAACAATGATTTTAGCAAACCCCTATTCATTTTTAAATACCTATCCAACAATATATCACACGTTAGGGTTGAAATGAAATGAAAAAACACTCCCCACGTTACGTATAGGGGAGGTACCCTAATAAAATAAAATAAAACACTTTTTATTTTACCACTTTGTCGGCGTGATTGATATACAAATTAGTACCAAATTTCAGCTTTCTAGTGCTAACGGTTACTGAGATTATCCGCGGACGGACGGACAGACAAAGCGAAACTATAAGGGTTCCTAGTCGAATACGGAACCCTAAAAAACTACAAGTTGTGTTAAGGCTCATCATCTACTGCTCCTGACAAATGGATAGAACAAATTAATAAAATCTATATTTCTCACATGGTATGGCATGATCGAGATAAATTTAGGTACCTGGTCGTCCTTTGTCGCTGGGTTCTGCTTGACCGAAGGGATAGTGGCTGGCAGGTTACGCTTACGTCTTGTCATACTTTAGTGATTTAGACCGCTTATAATGCGGTTCATTAATCAGTCATGATCAGGGCTCGGATTTTACATCGCACGGTAAGACGAAAGAAAACTATGGAGTCGATATTAACATTACAACTTTACTCATATTCATACTCACTCATTTTCCTAGTCCCGTAATTATTATATATTTATCATGCTGTCAAAATGTCAACTTAGTTGCATACCTAGTTATCCAGACCATATCGTTGCAATAGACTTAACGGTGGGTACTGGCCGCTTTATTTAATTGCCTCATGTTTCAATCATTGACGGCTTAAAACGTGTCATTTATTTAAGTTTGCAATTAGTGCATACATTGGACCCGATTCTACGGGCACATCGCTTAAATAGCCTAAAACTAAATTTTCTAAATTTTAGACATAATTTAGATGGCAGATTTTACAAGTGCTATTCCAGAATGTCAAGCTGACTAAAATTAGCCTGATTACATCCGTAATCTAAAACTTCTAAGTTGAATTGAATGTTGCTACTTTAAAAAAATAAGTGAGTGAATGAATGAATGGAATCTATAAAAAAGAGTATGGGAACGTGCTTTTTTTACATTGTACATAATATTTTAATCCGTGTTATTGTATTATTTACTTTTAATACTATGTTTAATATTGTTGTTCACATTTTATATCAGGTAAAAATAATTTATGATATTTAAATGGGCAAAATTTACAAGATTAAAAAAATGCAAGTTGTTTGAGGTTTATGCCGCCTGCGAGAGTCTGTGTTCTTTTCTTTTAAATTGTTTAATAACAAGTTTTTGACGGTGACTTGGTGGACTGTCACAAAAAAGAAATAGTATCATCCTCCTAGCGTTATTCCCAGTTGTGCCCCTAAACGAGCCCGGGGTCCACTTTGACACCTAATCCCATAATTTAGCATAGGCAACTAGTTTTACGAAAGCGACTGCCATCTGACCTTCCAACTCAGAGGGAAAACCAGACCTTATTGGGATTCCGAAAAACTCATTGGCACGAGCCGGGGTTCGAAACCATGACCGCCGCTTGACAGCCGCATGCCTGAACCACTAGGCTACCGTAGCTTCATAAAAAAGAAATAGTATAAAAATATAAAAATCGGATCGGTGGAATGGGTTGGATGCATCACGCAACCTCTCTAAATAAAGTTTTTCACCCTCGCCATGCTCCCTCTCGTCGGCCACCACAGCAGCCATGACGAATTCATCCATTTCAAAATGTAATTTCAAATAGAAAATAAAAAATGAGAATTATCCACTTGACTTCACGTAAACAAATTATAATCGGGACTATTTTATTCGCCGCTAAAATTAGTCGATTAAGTTTGACGTTTCTGTGTTTTCGCGTAAAAACGACATGTCTAGAATAGCATTTTGACAGCTAAACTAAGTTGAATAGACCGCCTAAAATAAGAAACGTCACATTCAAATTAGCGCTGTCATTTGATTATGACAGCTGCTCATAGAATAGCAAAGTGTTTTAGCGACACCTAAATAAAATTAGGAAGTTTAGAGGCCACTGTAGAATCGGGTCCATTAATTAACTTAATTATTACGTGAACATTTTATTCTATTGCTTATAATGTAATAAACATGATGTGGCGGTTAAGATTTGTATTTACAATATAATAAACTTTTGGTATTAATTAAATGAATGAGTATGAGTATGAATATGGGTAAAGTTTTAATGTTGATATCGACTCCATAGTTTTCTTTCGTCTTATCGTGCGATGAAAAATCCGAGCCCTGGTCATGATTTATTTGTGATATACACGGTCACCAGTTGCAGGATGTTTCTTGAGGTAGCGATAAATCAAACTGTTAACCTTCACGTTATAAACACACGTTATTTATTCACAAACATTAACCACCATAAAATATACAATACATTCCGGCAAAATACCTGACTACCGCCAGCTGTCATCTCTATCGCTGGCCAGTGCGATCAACGGCTAAAACCTATAGAGGTTTCAAACCGCTGTCGCCACAATGTAATATAAAAAAGCGGCCAAGTGCGTGTCGGACCACGCACAACGAAGGGTTCCGTGCCTATTGAAAAGGTCGTATCGTTACTGAAATCTTATGGCACTTACGTGCTTTTCTTTAAGGAAGGCAGTTTTTTAGAAACATCTCAAAAACCTTTGAACCGATCTTGTTCAAAACAATTTTCGCTGAAAGAATTTAATAAGCCCTAAGTCCATGATTTTTTTCATATTTTCAAAATACACGGTTCAAAAATTAGAGGAGAGCGGGGACACAATTTTAGTGACTTTCAGGGCGATTATCTCCGACTCTATTTACTTAATCAAAAAAAAATGCTGGGAAACCTTATTTATCTTGAATGGCCTATCGATGGATTGATATATCGATGACACGTGGGCTTACAATGAAAAAAAAATTTTTAACTTTCAGGTTTATGTATGGAGTGCACCCCTAAAAAAAATTTTTTTAAACATTTAATTACAAAACTATGTAGCGGCTAACAAAATACACGTATCCTCAAAATTTTACTCAAATACACCTTATAGTTTTCGAGTAACATGCCTGTGACATACGGACGGACAGACAGAAAGACATGACGAATCCATAAGGGTTCCGTTTTTTGCCATTTGGCTACGGAACCCTAAAAAGAGGTAGATAGGTTATACTCGTAAGCGATCCAAAAGTGGCACACTAAAACTGAGTCAATCGCAGTTTCGCGTCGCCAATGAACACGTATAAACGCGTCTCAGCTGTCAGATGTGGTGGCCATTTTTAACCTTTTCAACGCTCTCATATTTGAATGAAGTGATCATTCACACGCCAAGAGCTGTTGCCTTATCAAAAATGACGAATCTCGTAGTGCTGTGCAAAACATGATTAGATAGATTTTATTAATGATCAAAGTACAACTTTATTCCGACCTTTTTATGGGTTGTTGGCGTGGTGGGCACGACAGCACTCGACCACTTTAGTGGCTCTTGGCGTTGAAAAGGTTAAACACGGAATTTCGTATCATAGACAACGTATCCACCTATTATTTATACATCATTAATTATTTGATTATAATTTTGCTTTTTCCTGACATGTAATGACACTGACAGTGACTTTTCTCTTCTCCTTGCCGGCCAGGTGAACGATCAGCGCAAGGAGATAAAAGTAGCCAAAAGAGTATTACCACCATAAGTTAGATGTCCTAATGCTCGACATCTTAATGGCTAATAGTTGACACCTATTGTTCCCTCTTTGTTTTGGCATAAGATTGAAAGTGTCATGTATCAGGCCAGTGTCGTGCCCTGGTACGTTTACCTTGTATGTACGTAGATAGGTGCGCGTCAAAAACGTTACCCGGGCTTTCCTGTCGCGCAGTAGGATAATAACAAATATTGCCATTTGAAAACATAACTTCTGTGGGTGTTTTGATAACATAAAGCTAACGGCCGTATTCATCAACGCTCTACAAGCCTAGTTTACCTAAAATGGCGTTATGGCTCGTTTGTCTTTATCTGTCACTTTGACATTTGTGTTCGTAAGAAAGGGACAAAGTACATTTTATTTAGCAGAGGCATTTTAGTTTTATGATTAAGGGGTTCTTTTTTATTTCAACATGATACCGATAGTCAACATCCTTACATTTTTTTTAATCATATGCAAGGATAGGACAAACGCCCGTCATTTTGAAAACTTAACCCTGTTCTGTACAGTAGAGACTTCCTAATGATATTTTTTTTTTTTTAGAAGTTTACTCAAAATATTATAATTTAATGTACTTCAACACATTTATCAATAAATTACCTATTCTTCTATCATCGCATTAGACACTACTTGATTTCAATGACTTTGTTTACTACTAGCCATTTAGATAAAATAGGTAATATTCTAATCATCTTTGTCAAGCATTGACGTTGTCACTTTAGAAACGTAAAAAAAAAACAAAACAAAAAACAAAAAACAATACATGAAAAAACAAAAAAAAAAAATGTTTGTTTTGTATTGTCACGAATAAACTATTCTTATTCTTATTTAGTACCTAATTTTTTTTATTAATATAAGGAAGTCTCTACTGTACAGAACAGGGTTAAGTTTTCAAAATGACGGGCGTTTGTCCTATCCTTGATCATATGGAAGCCATTTCCATTCAAATACACATTTTTTTAGCAACAAAAAAGGCCTTTTTAAATTATTGTTCTACAAAACAGATTCACGGTCGAAATGTACCTGCGGGCCGCGCCTTTCACAAGGAACTTTTACAAATTGACGCAGAACGTTGGTAATTAAGTTGTAAAATACTCTTTTTACGGGTAAAAATATGTGTTTTTTATCATTCCAAAGCAAAAAGTAATTTCTTGTATTATCTTATGTTGATACTTAGAATCGTAGAACTATCTATTTCATATCAATTTTGTTTTCATTATTGTACTCAATCTAATAAACATTTTTTGTTGGTAAAAGTAACCGATAGACAAGTAGATTAGTAAAATATGCATAGGTCCTTTTTATCTGCAGAAATAACTAATCAGTAATTATAATTATTTTCCCTTTCCTTAGATCACCCTAGTTCAGGCATACGTAAAATGTAAGTATATATTAATATATGTACTATATGTGTACTATGTATTAATATGCTAGCACAATACAATGATGTAGATACTATGAGCCGCGTATTTCTGTGGTCGCTGGTTCATATTATGAACCCTACATACATACAAATACATACATAGAAATACGCGGCTCATAGTATCTACATCATGAAAAAAATGTCGATCCGAGCCGGATATGAACTTCATATCCGGCTCGGATCGACATTTTTTTCATTCCTTTAATTTGGAATTTGCTAGCATGATAAATATATAAATAAAATTGTAATAACGATAAAAATGAGAATTATTTGCGACACGATATCACGCCGTAATCCTCAATAACTAAACCATGAACCAATTCTTAAGGTGCAATCTCACAGTTTACAGCGGAGCGGAGCGATGACGCGGAATTTATCTAACGTCCTGTCTGTAGCTCTGACGCCTTACCGAGCCACTTTTGTACTAAAGGTAGTACAGCGGGCGTTTGCAGCGTTATACTGGGCGATAAACCAGACGCTTTGGTGACGAAAAATGACGTCATTAAACTCGTAAATTCCAGCTTATGAGAGTAATCTTCGTTAATGTTACGGCGGGAGTGGAATTTGATTGGTCGCGTGGATTCGATTTTTAAAGGGCGGTTTAAATTTGGCCATTTTTAACCTTAGTTGAAGTGCAAAATGAAGTGGCCGGATTATGAACCATGGAGTTATGGGCGAATGACGATGATTATTATTATTATTAGTAAATTGTAGTTTTGTGTCTTGTTAGAGTTTATGAACGGTGCCGAACGAACCTTAAGAGGGTGCATTGGAAATTATAGCGTGCTTTGAAACGCCGGCCGTTCTGACTAGATTAAGAAACAATAAGGTCTGATTTTCAGATATATCATTCTTAACTATATGATTGTTTATATCTGATTTAATCAATACATGATTGCATAAAGTTTCCTCTATAGAAAAAAAATCCAAAGTTAAGTCTTTATTTTCCTTTTTTTACTCAGCCTACTCAAACAATACATTATTTTACGACACAATCAAGTTAATAATATAGTATTTTATCTCATCTAAAATCTAATTTAATGAAATATCAATAAAACTTCACTAAGTTAGGTATTTATCGAAATTTGTCCAAAAAAGCCATTCCCGAAGAGTGTTTCATCTCTTTTTCTCGTGTGCGGAAGGCATAATCGTGTCTCTGTGAAGGGGGCGTGGACGACTCGAATCAAGGCATCCCCTTAATATTAACGCTCCGTTATCCACTTGCACATCTGTCACAGGACCGCATTTAATAGTCAATAAGTACATTAAGTTCGAAGATTATCTATTGCCACATATGATGATAAACCTTTTTAGATTTATAATTTTTATATCAAAATGCTTTTGTTTGACGTTTAACTACCTTTCACATATCCAAATGTATTCCCAGGTATTTTTTGGTCCGTAGTTGCATATTGCTGTGTTCATGACTTACCTTTGATGACTTTGCGAGCGCTGACATGTACATTGCAGAACAAATATTTAAATTTTGATTTATTTATTGATTTTATTATTAGTGCTTCTTACAATCCTAACGCAAGTGAAATTATGGTGTCAGGATTTTCATATACATATAATTTTAATATCTCAAATACATGCGGAACCGAACTCCAGTTTCTTGTAGCCTGCTCTGAGGGGCTATTGCAATACGAAAACGAATTCAAATTGTGTATCTCCGTCTTTGTCGCTCGAGCTAGCAAGTGCGACAGAGAGGGAGATACTTTCGTTTCGCGGTAGGCCCTCTGCCCGCGCGGCTTCAACCGAAAAAATGTAGCCTCAAGCCACCCTGATAACCATTCTATACACTTATAAAATATTTCTTGAAATCGAAGTAGTTCCCAAAATTTACCCCTACATACAAACTTATAAAGCTGCACCCTCACAGACTGCATCTTTATGTAAAAGACATAGCAAGCGACTTACTTTATTACTTCCAGATGGTATTCTGTGCACAGTTTCGGACCAAAGCATTTTAAGGAGTCGGCTAGGTATCCCGTGAATTCGCGCGGCGGACTCAAAGGGCCCTGCTTGAGGTAGTCTTAGCTAGGGGCACTGCGCTTTCTCTCAATTACGGGACAAGTCTTTGACTGGAAAGTGCAGGTTTTTACGCTACAGTTAAACTGTAATGGTTTAAGGTGCGACGAAGCCTTTAGCTAGGTAGTCTTCTCATGCTCGTATCCAGGTATAGACAAAATGACTGCAATGAGTAAGGACAATCCGATCGTATAGTTTTAACTTATTTATATAAATACTAGCTTCTTCCCGCGACTCCGTCCGCGTGGAACTCGTTTATATTATGAATTTTGTAGTAAGCAGTAACGCTGCTAACAAAATTATAAATTTAAATTAAAGAAAAAAAAAATGCTCCGAGCCGGATTCGAACCGGCGACCACAGGCATTCATGGCCCGTCGCTACTAACCAACTGAGCTATCGGAACAATCTCGACTCTTTCTTACAACGCCATAGGGAGGCGTTTCGTTTATATTATGTTCCATACCAACTTTCACCCTCCATTTCGCCCCCTTGGGGGATGATTTCCGAGATAAAAACTCCTGTGTCCTTCCCCGGGACTTAAACTATTTCTATACCAAAATTCATCTCGATCAGTTCAGCGGTTTAAACGTGAAGGGGTCACAGACAGACCTACAGACAAACAGATAGACACACTTTCGCATTTATAATATTAGTATGGATTAGCTGCAAGCGCGGCTTCACTCGTTTATTGCAAAGGACACACGCAAACCCGCGCCTGCGGGATAAAACATCCATACTATCCATATATCCATTCCATATATCCATATATCCATATCCATATATCCATATTCCATATATCCATATTCCATATATTCCATATCCATATATTAATATTATAAATGCGAAAGTGTGTCTGTCTGTCTGTCTGTCTGTCTGTCTGTCTGTTACCTCTTCACGCTTAAACCGCAGAACCGATTGCGATGAAATTTGGTATGGAGATAGTTTGAATCCCGGGGAAGGACAAAGGATAGTTTTCATCCTGGAAATCACCCCCTAAAGGGATGAAATGGGGGGTTGAAGTTTGTATGGAGCTGCGATATAAACGATTTCCACGCGGACGGAGTCGCGGGCAGAAGCTAGTATCCTATACACAGTGAAATAATTTTTGAAATCAGATAAGTGGTTCCGGAGATAACCCATTACATAGAAACAAAGAAACCATCTTGCAAAGCTCTCACAGATTCGTTTAGGTATATTCGCATTAATCTCTTTTTTACATGTAATGATGATGATGATCATGATACCTAATTGATAACATTGTAAGTTGATATTGTATGCATTATGTATGTATGACGACCTCCGTAGCCTAGTTGGTAGTGACCCTGCCTACGAAGCCGGAGGTCCCGGGTTCGAATCCCGGTAAGGGCATTTGTTTGTGTGATGAGCACGAATATATTTTGTTCCTGAGTCATGGATGTGTTCCATGTATTTAAGTATTTATCTATATAAGTATGTTTATCGTCGTCTAGTATCCATAGTACAAGCTTTGCTTAGTTTGGGACTAGGTTGATTTGTGTAAGATTGTCCCCAAATAAAAAAATAAATAATAAAATATTAATATAAATAATTATTTGATGTGTGTTTCCATTCTAGTCTATTTACGATCCAGCACCACTAAAGTTTCTGTTTAACCCAGTCGTTGACTGGTAGAGAGTGCCTTAAGGCATTAAGTCCTCCAATTGTACTTTTGTTTTTATATTTGTGCAATAATGTTTAAATAAATAGTAATAAAAAATAAATAAATACACATTTTCCTTTTTTACATGCCTACATGCCTACACAGTAAAAATTGGTAGGGGATAAAAAAAAACACTCATTCCCATTATTTATCGCCCATGTCTCGCTCGATCTACAAATACTCGTATCTGCAATCTGAGATTTTATTCCCTATGTAAGTCATGCAGAATAATATTTTTCAATTTAATTAAATAAGGTAGATCTGTGAATAAAGTACGTACCTGACTTCGTATTCAGTTACTAAACTTAAATAGACCATTCAATTTAACGTCTAAATAACGTTACATAGTACTTATACTAATTATATTCTTATCTATACCTATGAGGCTCTAGTATAAGTTTTACCGAAACAAAACTTTACGATCGCGTTTGCGTTTTACCCTCAATTTGTCATTTCATGTCAGCTAAACGCAAACGCGGTCGTATCGTTTTGTTGTATGTTTATTTTTTTTAATTCAAGATATCAAATTATGGTAATTTGGGCTATACTTTTATCCTTTAAAAAGACATTATACAACAATACTGCTCTTATCCATTTATTTTCTGAAGTACCGTAAAATGGGGTACTAAGGGATTGAGGGGGCAGATGGGACGCGAATATTTTCAGTTGCTACTTTAACCCTTTATAGGGCACAATATCAATTTCATAGCCAAAGTGACCACTGTTAAGGTCATCTTTTTGTATTTTTTTATGCGCTAGTATTTTTAGGTCTACACAATAGCAAGGAGACTTGAATTATGAATAAATTTTATCTTTGCCCGTTAAAGGGTCATCTCCTGGCTCAGGTTGCTCTTAAAGTAATTTTATTATACTTTTAGACATATTTTCTTACCTTGCGGCAACACGGAGTAGCCCGATTATACCATTAAAAAAAAGTGTAGTCGCTAGAAGTGAAGTGAGAGGTGAAATATATGTAGGCTGCAGTGGAACCAGTGTTGTGGGGAGCGACCATGCGGAGGAAGAGCACTAAATATAAGCGGAGAGTGGGACGGAACGCAGATCGAGGCAAGCTAATCCGAAAATTAGAATCCGAGTTTTTCCCCATACTTTTACCCAGCTCGGGTGAGCTTGCTATCCCCTCTAACTCCACTCCGGGGTGGGATTTCCGACTATTTTTCTGATTATCGTTAAAATGATGAAATTAAACAACAGATAATAATTAAACAACAAAAATTCATACGGTCGGAACATTTTTTATGTATCTATCAACGTGCTACATGTATTTTTTTTATCGTAGTTTCTGACCCAAGTCACCCCATTTTACGGTATATACAAGATCTGTGTATAACTTACAATAACTATCTAACTAAGTTCAATCTAAAAAAGGCCCTCGAGGCATTGTACCGAGGATGCTGGCGGCATTTCCTCGCTGAATTGCAATGCTGATGCGTTGCGCGAGAAAGCCGCCAGCTCTTCGGTCGCCACTCGCCAGTTACGTCAACCAGACAACAAAATTACTTAATCCCTGAAATTCGCTCAAAGCATCAACTTATGGACACTCCCAACATTAATAATTACGCAACACTTCTCGCTTATGCAAGACAATATCCTGCCCGCCGCGTGGCCAACTCAAGGAATCCAGCCTTAATGACTGAGCACGGAAATGCCTGGCTAAAGCGGATAGACTCTAGGCATTAAGTAAAATTGAATGCTGATTGAATATTGAGTGTGCTTTGGAAGGGTTACGGGACTAACTAACTTTGAAAAAGAGGCTGAAATTGGATGACAGTAAAAAGCTTCAGTTGTGGTCATCGACTGCTTTACCCATTAAAAATATCCTAAGTCCGCCCAAACGTGTGTTGATCTACAATTCATACTGCTAAAATCGATGTTGACAGTCATATGTCACATCGACTATAGCAAGTCGATTGTGTAACGTTTCGTACGTACCGTGGTAAGGTAGACCTAAATGTATTTATTTTGTATGGGAATAATGACAGTTGAGTTGTCCTGCCGGACGCTCGTTAGACAAGTTACACAATTGCTCATTGAGGCTCATGTTTGCACAAGTGTCGCAAACGTTCTGCTAAATTACCTACCTAAAATTAGGCGGGCCTTATACTAGTTTCACTCTTTGGGGGAGACCTATGTCCAGCAGCACTTTCGGCTGATATGATGATCATGATACTTGGTAAAAAATGTAATAACCAAATTTTCACATCTTTTAATGCACCGATACATCCACGGGCTAAACACGGAGCCATATGGCTGCTTAAGCAGATCCTTGCACGCTCTAGCTTAAGTAAAATTGGATATTGATTGAATATTGAACAAAGTCTGCGCTTTGGACGGGTTAAGCGCATTTAAAAATACGGGCTGAATAGAATTTTGAATTAAAGAGTGAACTTTATTTAAATACAGGTATAGTTACAAAAAAAAATATACGAATATTTATTCGGTATTGTTGGCGCAGTTGTAGAATACGCAGTAGACCGGTAATCTTAATATTACGTTTTGATCCATGTATCAATCTTGACTTAATTGAATGAGCGAGTGAAACGAACTAAGTTGTCGGCTGTCCTCCTGTACAGGTCGAATTTCTCAACCGATTCTCGTGAAAGTTTGGGAGCAGTTTCAATCATAATATAGATTTTTTTAGACGGTACGGTTACATCTCTCTATGCTGCATCAGCTATGTATCCCACATGGTGGTGGGGTCAGCTTTCCTCGTGTTACTCCTCCACTTCGCTCTGTCCTCGACATCTGTTTCGGATAACTTGCATTCTCTCATGTCTCTTTGCACTACATCCTTCCGTCTTGTTCTGGGTCTGCCCCTGGATCTTCGACCAGAGACGGAAAGTTGTAGTGCCAAGTTACCAACATAATTCGGTGGCCTTTTCACATCCATCGCAGCCGGCTTTCTTGAATCTTGTCGGCGATGTCACGGACGCCCAGGAGTCCAATTTACTAAAATAATGATATATTTCGAGACGGCGTCCCAAGACATCACCTCACAGGTCACCCCACCTCTCACCTCACCTCTCACCTCACGCCTCACGCCTAATGCGACAGACAAGATAATCTTACCCCAGGCTTCCTCGTACGTACTCGTTGCGGATTTCATCGAGCCTGGTAACGCGGCACATCCACCGTAACATCTTCATTTCGGCAACTTGGACACTTGGAGTCGGTACAGTTAAATGAAATTTTAAAAAATCGGCCAAGTGCGAGTCGGACCACGCACAACGAAGGGTTCCGTGCCTATTAAAAAGGTCGTATCGTTACCGAAATCTTAAGTATGTATCTATGTATTAAGATTAATTTACTGTAGCGTCTAGGTAAATACGTCTGTACACGTGTTAGTTTGTCTATCTTGTTGTTCCTGATCTCAACTCAATTGCTCAAAGGTTAACTGGAAGAGATCCCTTACAGGGATAAGTTCGCCTTTGTACCGAATTAACTTTTTTTTGTCTGTATTTTTACCTGTGTCTTGTGTACAATAAAGTATTTACATACATACATAAATCTTATGGCACTTACGTCCTTTTCTTTAGGCAGTTTTTTTAGAAATATCTCAAAAACCTTTGAACCGGTCTTGTTCAAAACAATTTTCGCTGAAAGAATTTAATAAGACATGATTTTTTTCATATTGTAAAAATACACGGTTCAAAAATTAGAGGGGGGGGGACACAATTTTTGTGACTTTCGGGGCGATTATCTCCGACTCTATTCACTTAATCAAAAAAATTGCTGAGAAACCTTATATTTAAAAGTATATGACACAGAGAGAAAGAATATAAGTGGTCTGAAGTCTCTGACCTCGTCAATAGGGTTGCGGACTAAGATTGTTTTACGATGCCATTCGAACCAGTTTTTGGAGAGGAACAAATGTTTGTATGGGAGCAACTACAATTTTAAAGAACATAAATACCCAAAAATTTGAGACAAAGATTGACGTCGCTGGCGGCAGCGGAAAACGCTTCATACTGATGACGTACCCTCGAATGACGTCACAAGTGGCATTTGTACTAATCGTCGTATGGAAAATAACGTAAATTGTTGTTTCGGTCGCGAAATATTGCGTTTAAGTACATAGTTGTCATAGAATTTTGTTTCAATAAAATCGTAAGGATTCTATTGGTAGCTTTAAATTTACTATTGGACAATAAAAAAAATGCATATTTTTTCCAAATTTTCAAGGTTCATATCTTTTTATGATTTTAATTATATTTTATAATTTATACTTTATTACGATAATTTGATAGTTTACTAACCATTTAGCATCACTACGTTATCAATTTGAACATGAGGCCGCATGCCTATTTCACAAATTATTTTACCAGTGTGTAATGGGCTTTCAGGATGGATATATGATATTTATCCCATAGCTTCTCTTCACGTTCTTTGTAATACGGAAGTGGAGCCGCCCGGCAGCTAGAGGTACAGTCAAGGAATTTAATTTCCAACCCACCTAAGGTCCAATATCGTATAGCAAACTGTCAGCATATGAGCTAGCTAGAGCACGACGTTACTTTGACATATCGGATGCATTGTTTTGTTACTAACAGATTATCTACGTTGACATATTGAACTGAACTTTTGAACGTATTATCTCATGAATCCCTTTTATTTCCTGGTGTAACTCCACTATATTTATCTCTTAATAGTTCACGGGTCGCTAACCTTTTTGCAAGCATTTATTTTTTCTAACTAACAACGTATTTGAAAATTATTTTGCAATTTTCTCGATTGTCACTGACACATGTTCGTAATTAAAAAAAGCAAATGATAACTTTTCGCAAAGAGGTTATCTGTGATGTGAAGTGACAAATAATACTCATTGACATTTCCATACTATTACTGAAATAGAATGCATTGCGAATGTCTCACATTTCAACGAACTTCCTTTCCTTAACATTAAAGTTTAGGTGTATTTTTCTCATGAAATTAGGAAGCATGTTTCAAAAGGCCGTTAACGGATCAAAATGGCAACTCGTCATTGGTCCAAGCCCAGGGTTGCCAGTTTAGTACTTCAAAGTCATCAATGTATAGGTACGTAATCAATTACCAAATACTATATTCTGACCTAATACCTAATTAGAGTATGTAATGTACCTACTGTCTCACTCGATTTAATTTGGCTTTGATGCACCCGATGTTCAGTGGCACCGGATATCTAGTTCAATGTTCAGTGAGCCAGCCTGTTCATTTACTTAGGTAATCAATCAGTAAATATAACGCATATTGATGAGTGAGTAAGTGCAAATAAAGACTTTATCATCATCCTCATAAACTCGTATGCGCTCCACTACTGCCTAGCTATTCTGTAACTTGTTTTAAGTTCACCTCAATACTCACCCACAAATATGTCTTGACACTCTTGAGTACTCTTGACGCTGCAATTCGTAGTAACTTAGCTAAACGTAGGTACAAGGTCGATCACGTAACGCTTTGTACGTTCGTTAGGTAGCTCTAAATGAAGATTTTTATATGGAAAAACCGGCCAAGTGCGTGTCGGGCCACGCGCAGTATAGGGTTCCGTGGTTGCCTGTCTGTCTTAGTTACATCGACGTGCAGTGCGGTTGGGTCGGCCGAATGTCTAAATGTCTACGGAAATTGGCCTTTCCAAGTACACATTAAGTTGGTCGACTATTACTCGGTAACAACGTATGCCTACTTGTCCGTGATAGTTTTCCTTTTAAATTCATTATATATATATACTACTACCACGAATTTTTTCACATCCCCAGTAGTAGCCATTTAGCCGGCAGGGGGAGGGGACACATGACTCGAACAAAAATTAGGGCTTTAAAGCCCAATATCTCGCAAACGAATCACTGATTTGAAAAATGTTGGGAAACCCATAATATTTTTGAACCAACTATCCAACGATACCCACATCATGGGTTTAACGAGAAAAAAAAATACATCCCCACTTTAGGTGTAGGGGACCATAAAATATTAATTTTTTCAAGATTTTATTGTTTTTATTTGTCGGTGTGATTGATTTATATACCCATGCCGCGATTTGCCATGGCGTGATTTCTTGACTACGGAACCCTAAAAATTACAGTTGGACTGTCCTAACGTGCGTTCAAATCGTTACGTGACTACCCCTCAGGTCTAGTTTCGTTAGGTGTGACGGGTGAGATGAGGCACATTACGCGTCAAGATTAACAGCCCTGGACGGAAA
Organism: Epinotia ramella; assembly: GCA_947578815.1. Taxonomy (NCBI): domain Eukaryota; kingdom Metazoa; phylum Arthropoda; class Insecta; order Lepidoptera; family Tortricidae; genus Epinotia; species Epinotia ramella. Next base: position 4,198,519 of record OX388206.1, on the reverse strand, counting down.
AGAAGTTGAGGACTCATTACGGGTTGGAAACTTCGCGTGAGGTATACTTGACATTATTTGAGTTGGCCGAATGGCATCATAGTAGCCCATTCTAAAAGTAACTCTACCGTCCAACGGAGAAGATTCCAATTCCGATGGCAGTTTTATGAAATCGTCTATTTTCATTGATCGTGACTCGTATGCTTACGGTACGGTAGATCGCTTAGAAGATTTAAATCAATATGAGTATGCTTAATTTTAAGGTCCTTTGCTTTTCGTTGCGCTTATCTTTTGTTTCACAAATACTACCACAGGGGACGCGGAGGTATGTATTTTGTGTTGTTCAGAGCCTCAAACGTTCTACATGAATCAACATTGGACCCACAGTGTGCGAATCTTGCATGGAATTTGGCTTATACATCAAAGGAGATAGATATAGTTTGCAAGGGAATAAACGAGATAAGGAAATCAATTAACGATAAAAGTATATCATATGTAACTACTACTAGTATGTACTGGAGGATTACTTGCAAAATAGGACCCAAAAAGTGAAAATAGGGAATTACGTAAGTGACGAGACTCAGGTAATGTTTGGCGTCCCTCAGGGTAGTGTTCTTGGCCCAACCCTATTTCTAATTTACATTAACGACCTAACAAACCTCAGCATACGGAATGGGCGAGTCTTTTCTTATGCCGACGACACCGTAATTGTATTCAGAGGCACTGGCTGGGACGCAATCCATAAGGACGCCGAAGTAGGTCTTGCTGAAATCTCTACTTGGCTCGCGACTAATCTCTTAACTTTAAACACAGCTAAAACGAATTATAAGTGTTTTTCAAAGTACAACAGAAACCAACCACCACCAAATTGCAAAATAAAAATACACACATGTCATATGAACAAGAGCCCTTATTGTCATTGTGATTGTCCTCTGATAGAAAGGGTCAGTTCTACAAAATATCTTGGAGTCATTATAGATCAGAGACTCTCATAGCAACAACATATTGAACACATAAACAATAGGGTAAGAAGACTAATTTGGATTTTTAAAATACTACGTCATATTACCTCTAAAGAACTCCTTAATCAACTTTATATGACACTGGCACAGTCCATTATGACCTATTGTATTCCAACTTGGGGAGGTGCAGCAAAAACTAAATTTATGGATGTGGAGAGGGGGCAACGGTGCTTGCTAAAAGTCATGCACTTCAAACCATATCGGTATCCAACCATAGATCTGTACAGTTATTGTGGCGTGCTAACCATGAGGAAACTATATATCCTATACGCTCTCTTGAGGTTACACAAAACGTTGCCATATGTAAGCTATAATAACGAGCGTAGAAGAAAAACTGAGGTTGCTCCCCTGCCAACATGCCGGTCGATTTTTGCAAAAAGACAATTCGCGTATCAATCAGCCTACCTGTACAATAATATTAACAAAGAAACCAACATTTACTCTATGACGCTGTTTGACTGTAAAAAGACTTTGGTAGATATGTTAAAAATACTTAATTATGAGCAAACAGAAAATTTACTAGGAAGAACATAGTTAGAACACACACACACACACACACACACACACACACACACACATACACACACACACACACACACACATACACATACACACACACACATACACACACACACACACACACACACACACACACACACACACACACACAACATATCCACAGTTATTATGATAAATAAATAAGAATATAGAATATATATAAATAAATAAAGACTATCTAAAGATCTGTAAATGAATGTAACTAATCATTGCATGTTATTTAAGTCTATTTCGGGTGATACTGAATATTTGTTGCTGTGGAAGAGCGGCATTTCCTGTTACAGGTGTATATTCACTTACTAGGAAATTCCGGCCCTGTGAAAAATATTATTTAATAATTTACCCAAATAAAGATTTTTTTTATTTTCATTTTCATTTCATTTTTCATGTAAATAATAGAAGAGATCAGGTAGTTATGAATAGATTAAGAATAGGACTTTGCAATGTAACCCATATATATCTTATCACTAAAGAAGCTAAGAAGCAATGCCGAAGGTGTAATAGTGATTTATCCGTCAAACATTTGTTAAGTGATTGTCCAATGTATAACACAGAAAGATTAACTGTTAACCTTCCCAGATGCTTAAAAGATTGTTTAAATAATTCAGAAAACACTGGTTTTCTAAAACTAATTGATTATTATAGGTCGATTTAATGTTGTGTTCTATACCTATAGTGGTCGCTAATGACCTTAAATGTTTGAGCGACCTTTAATAATAAATAAAAAAAAATGCCTTAAGAGTCCTCAGTAAGTTTGGCCGAATTTCACCTTCCATACAAACGGAGTTTCGTTCTCATTTTAAAACTACGAGTTGGTATGTGACGAAACTTTGCATATACAATGACATGAGGTATATCTATGTCTGTACAGAATACAGAATACAGATCTTTATTGGTAAAAAATACGTAATTACCAGTCAATAGGTTAGGTACTGTTACATAGTCATCACTTACATACATAATTTGTTAATACAATTAATTTACACACAGTAACACATAACGTTGCTGCATATTTCCGAGTGTGCAGAACTCGTCAATTGAGTAACATTATTCATTCTTTCGGACTCCATATTTTTGACGATTGTGCAGTCCAGAAAGCGTATTCGTTGCTAGACGTACGAGTACTGTTGGGGTGATGAAGTGGATATTATTGCTTTTACAAATTTCTATTAGTAAATCAAAGCTCATCAAGACATTTTGTAATCTGATGTATTTAGAGAAACTTGGATACAAACTGCGACTTAATAAGCTACCACAGCTTACGCAATTGGTCCTCCGGTTTGTGAAGCACTTTGTAGTCGGTTAGACAATTCAATTTAAACTATAGACGGCGTCTTATGCACTTTGCTAACTACGCAACATATAGGCGGTGTCTGAGGTTGGTTTAGAAGGCTTTGCTAAAATTACACATGTAATCTCCAATGTCTTGGTGGCCAACATCGTTGAAACGTTCAGCGGAGAATCCAGTAATTGGATGGACTGACGATATCTGTTAAAGGGCAAGTAAGCAGTTGTTGAGTTTGGCAAGGACCGAGCATATCCTGCTCTACTGTATAAAATACACGAAACGCGGTTAAAGAAAAAAAAAGTGCAAAAAAATATAGCCTACGTCAGTTTTGAATTGGAAAAATAATTGTTAATAACTATTGGTCGGGTAGTTTCGTATATTATTAATAATATGCAACTCACAAATTGACAAACTTTATAATATTAATGTGGGCATATTCCATATAAGAAAAGAAAAGGTGGCTGTTTAAGGGCCCCCCACATTACGGCGTCTTGCGAACGTTTTTCATACAAAATTGTGCGTTGCGTCGACGCCGCGTCGACGCAACGCACAATTTTGTATGAAAAACGTTCGCAAGACTCCGTAATGTGGGGGGGCCCTAAGTCACGAAATATAAATAATGTTCTTTTAATTCCGCCTCCAGAAATATCACCACGATGTACTTTATGTGATTTTTGTACAATTATTATATTTTCACTGAACATTATTTAATACTAAGACCGTTTCCTGATTTGGTGGGGTAAAATTTGTATGCGGTACTGTCTACTTCGCCGGAAGCTTACTAGTCCAGATTTCAGCACTTGTCGGTAACTGCCATTGGTATATTGGCGCAGTAGCGTTAAAGTGTACGAGCTGAATTCGTATCGACCCGCTTCCGCGAATCCGGCGCCAATTAGAAAGCTCAAATGAAAATGTAGGCGCGCAGTAAATGGCGCAAATTTGGCGTAATGACATACTACTTAAAAAAATAGAAAATTAAATGAAAATTTTCTGCTCCGAGCTGGATTTGAACCTGCGACCACAATCTTTCGAGGTCACTAAATAATTCAATACGTTCCATCTTCATAATCGAACCATCGCCATCGCCTTAGGGAGGCCTGTAGCGAGATCTACCTAGCAGACTTAGGCTTCTTAACGGCATAAACTTTAATTAAAAAAAGTTAAAGAAGTTGACATAATATACCAAATCCCGCGGTGGAACGCCAGGTACTGTCAGTTTAATATATGCCAACGACAACTTGAAAACTAAGAAAACACAATGCCTTTAAAACACACGTATTCCACTACACAAACACATTACTTTTTATTCCTAACATTTCTAGCTTCTGCTGAACAAAACTTCTCTCACGGTACATATTTCGCTCGAGCTTCCAGCTTGGGGACCACTGTAGTGCCATAAAGACGTAAGTTGCATAAGTTTCGTGATAAGATACGACGTTTTATTGAAACGGGCTCAGTATTTGCACGTGTGCAAAGCTCTTAACAGCTAGTTGGAGTCCGAATGATGATATTTTCAATACGTCACTGCCTTACTGCTTGTTCTCGAAATGTTCTGGAAATGTGCCGTTGAGAATTTGGGAAGCACCTCTAGAAAACAAAGTTACTGACATACAATTCTGTTGGTACCCGATATGACCCATGCAAATAATTACAGCTATGAAGTAATGATTGATATAGACATCATGCCACAATCCCATATCCGCATCTTTATTGACCCCCCGACCTTATTCGTCTTTACGTGCTATTATTTTCTTTTTAATACTGGGCACATACCTCTCGACTTTTAATAATTATTTTATCGTTCCAAAACAGGGCGCTACGGGATGCTCCCATATAATTTGGTGAAGATTTGACGATAAAATCCATGAGGAATCGAGGAAAGTCCTCTAATATCAAGAGCACGGGCACCTCTAACAAATGGTAAACGGTAGTTTCTATAGGTAATCATGCGTTTGCTCTCGGTAACCACAAATTTGATGACGTAGAACTGATGGCGACCAAAGGAGACGAACTCGTCAATTAGGTACAAAGTTACTTTAACGTAGCAACTAACGCTTATCAAAATACACATGTTGAAGAGAAACTGATGATGATGCAGCGAAAGTTCGTACGGGATCCTTGAGTAATTAACGGAACTCCTCAAATATTGTTTGGCGCTTTTTTCTGTAATAACCAACAGAGTGGCTCTCGCAAAGCAGTTCATATGGTGAAGTGGGAGGAAATGCGAAAATGGGCATTGTGGCACATGATAAACCTCTACAGTACTGGCATGGCAAAGTATAAAATTGAAGTTTGTTTTTTTGAGTAAGTCCAATGAAAATACAGAATACGTTACCTAAAACTTGTTGATTTTGACAGCAACCCATTAGAAGGATCTAGTAATTTGCTTTTCCAACACCAATGCCAAGAAAGCATTAGCGTTACGCATCATTTGTTACTTTGCGAGTTGTTAAAAATTAAAACAACCCGTTGCGTCGTCGAATAGTCATGATTCTAATGTTTTGCCAAAAAGGAGCAATTCTTTGTTCTTTATTTTCCCGAAGCATGACAACCAATGGTATCGCCCCAGCGTCTGTCACGACTTAATACCCGGGTGCCGTATTCGCCGCGTTTTATGCCGGTTATAAAATCTGCTGCACCGACGTTACCCGCAGAATACGGACGTTTCCCATTTTCTTACGGGCACTGACCTTGGGGTCAATACGGGTTACGCATTGCATTCCAATTGAATTTCAATGTGCTTGTTTCCAAGCTTTCTTAATTTGGCTCACCATTTCAAATATCGGTACACCAGGAAGAATACAAAGATCTTCCGAAAAATAGTGATATACTTAACCTTAATCTAAAATAGGTACCTTAAAGACTAAAATACAACACTAACACGAGATACGAGTTTCACAGTGTTAACAAACTGGAATATTATTCCAATGCTATGTTAATATGACATTTATTTATCTTTAATTCATTTACAGGCTTCGAATTAAGCATTACGGACCTTAAAAAGAAATTAGTTTGGGAACACAGTAGTGTGGAATTAATTAACAAAGATGCCGGTGTAAACTGTTCAATGTACAAACGCGAATATGCAACACTGACCGAATTAAGGTCTTATATGGTTGCAATAAGGTTCAGGACAGGCTAATAGTTAGTGCTGTCGCCGACACGACAGTACAGTAAGAACATGTATACAACCAGGGCATATGTCATATGTAATAAAAGGTATTTTTACAAGGCTTAAGGCATAAAAACCAACGGAGCACACTCATTGAAAGAAAACGTAATCTTTGACATGTCACATTTATTAAGAACAATATATACTACGCTAAAATCTAATGAGGTTATTCACAACTTGACATTACCTATAGGTAAATATTAAGTGATATATTGACAGTTCTTTTGGGAAAAGAATCGATGAAAACACCATAGGAACCCAAATGAATATTGCTAATAATGTTACGAATAAAATTCATTTACAAAACGGTTCTAATATTTAGACACCTTTTTAAATCGAGCTATCGGTTATGTGGTCTGTGGAGAAATACACACACAGCATTTACAACAGTTCTTCGAATCCCGGTAAGGAAGTTTATTTTTATGCTGAGCTGCGTAGCACGGATAATTGTTCCCGAATTTTGGATGTTTAATATTCTGTTTTTAACCATAATGTGACAATTTATTAGCGCGGAACTAGGTCGAATAGGGATGATGACTAAGATTTTTTTACGATGCCAATCGAACCAGTTTTTTGAGAGGAACAAATGTTTGTCTGAGAGTAACTACAATTGAAGAACATAAATACCCAAAAAATTTAGACAAATATTGACCTCGCCCAAAACGCTTCATACTAATTGATACACAGATATGACGTCACAACTTCTATTTGTAATAATCGTTGTATGGAAAATCAAGTAAATCGCGGTTTTGGACGCGAAATACTGCGTTTAGGTCCATAGTTGTATTACAATTTTTTATCTAAAAAAGCATAAGGATTCTATTGATAGCTTTACATTGACTCTTAGAAAGACAATAAAAAAACATTTTTTCTTAACTTTTGAAGGTCCATATCCTACTAATATTATAAATGCGAAAGTTTAGATGTTTGGATGTTTAGATGTTTCTTACTCAATCACGCTTAAACGGCTTAACTGATTTGGATGAAATTTTGCACAAAGATAGTTTATAGCCTGGATTGATATATAGGATAGTTTTGATCCCGGGTCCACGCAGACGAAGTCGCGGGCGGAAGCTAGTATATTATATAGTTTTATCACTTTAATTATATTTTTTTAATTTATACTTTATTACAATAATTTGACGGTTTACTATCGATTTAGCAACTACGTTATCAAGTTTAACATTTTCCCAAAGAATATATTTTATCAGCAAATAATCACCGAGTCCAACATGAAAACATTACATTTAATCCATTCTGCCACCAATGATCGTAATAGAACATAGTATGGATTGTTTGTACGTGACGGCTGACCGCACTGCGGACTCTCAGCTCCCAGCTATAATGAGAACAATTAAAAACTTAACGGAAACTATTTCCCTTGGTTATTATCGGGATTTTATGCTTTAAAATCATTAGTGTGCTAATGTTCAGGGTGCACTTTTCAAACCGAAAGGCATGAGTTTGAATTCATCCATGCCTATTAAAATTATAAATAGTATAAAACTCTATATATAGGTAGTTCGTGAGAACGACATAAAATACTTTTTGTCATATGCTCGTAAATTAGTCTGTAGTAGAGCTAATTAGTGTATTGAAATAAAAAACATTATCAAACTTAATTACCTTTTATATTTCTCCTGGAAAATACTTCAATGATGGAGTACCTGAAACGAAAATATTTATGTATTTAATATTTATCAAGTTTAAAAAATATTTTGGTTAAGTGAAAGGATATATGTATATTATAGACACTTCACTACTTCACAGACTATAGCTTTTCATTATTCTAGTAAAGATATGATAGCTAATTCTGCTATACCTTCTTCTGCGGAAGGATATAAGCTGATACAAACTGAATGCAAAAAGGAAAACATCGCACAGGATACGCTGCATCTTAATTTCCTGTGCTGACCAGCGCCTCAGGCCTACGATTTGATGCAACCATTTATTTTCATAACCTCCAATTAGTCCATGCCATTCAATGGAACATGCACTTTATCATTCATGGCGTAAGATTGCATTTCTAATAACAGGATTGAGAAGATTTGCTGTTTGGAGGGTAAGGTTTGTAAAGACTGAGTATGCAATTAACAGGTTTGTGCAAACGTTATGCTTTTATATAACGAGTAAGTTTTAAAACTTTTAAAGGCAATTAATCTACAATTACTGGAATATGGAAAATTGGGTTATTTTTTATTAAATTTTGAGATAATCTATCTATATCTCATGGCGATATAAGCATATAGCTGAACGAGCGAGCGAAGCGAACGAAGTTCTATGCTTCAGCTTGGGCCAAAATTCCTTCGTAAGTACGGCGTCTGTCATTATTTTCTAAAGGTCGCATTTCTCAACCGATTTTTGGGAAATTGTGTGAGCAGTTTCAATAATTACCTATATAGTTATTTTTTTATGTCAATTTAGATTTTGGAAAAAAAAGACTGGTTTGCAACTTCTACAGCTCACAGCGGCACTATTTTATTTTACATTTGTATGGAGCAAATCGAGTCGCCCCGGTCGCCCAACGCTCCATACAAATGTAAAAAAAAATCGCTTAAATAAAGATTTTCTCTTGTTTTTTTTCTTATCAGAACACGGTGGCTGTTATGCCCTTGATCCGTTCACACCCCATTTTTGGTGCACTGTATAGTAGCATAGTTTTATTTTTATTAATATGTGGCCAATGTTCCCGTGATACAAAATTGTAATTACTGGAATATTTCCTCTCAACAGTTTTCGTTTTTTTGTGTTTACAAATAAATAGTAAGGAATACTTATGCTCTTATATTTTAACTACTACCGCCTACAGTCCTCTACCTTTACCTTTATCTATACTTATTAATAATATAAAGAGAAAATGTCTGTGAGACTCTGTGTGTGGTATAGGCTATATTTTATACCGCGAATTGCCCTGCGTTCTTTGCTAGACGCGGGTGAATCCGCGCGGCTAGCTAGTACTATTATTATAAAGAGGTTACGTTTGTTATATTGTAACTTAGTGAGTTTGAAAGAAGGGGATAATCTCTGGAACTATTCAACTGATTTCAATAAGTCTTTCACCAGTATGAAAAGTGGACCTTCAGAATACGAGTAGATAGGGTATATATTTTTTTTTCACGCCACTGCTCGGAAATGTGGCAAAAGATGGTTAGAATTCAGGCTTCAAAGCTGGGGTTAGTTGGACGTCGCACGAACAGGCCATCTATGAGTTCAAACTGTCCAACAATGTTTTTGTAGTACAGTTTGAACAGCGATTCGAACAATCACAGCTCCCCCCGCCCCTGACCCCACCCCGCCCGCGCCCGCGCCCGCTCGCGTGTTGAGGGCAGTGCGCGGTCGGCCCGGCGCGCTGCTGCTGCTGTTTCATTTTGAGATCTTTAATTAGATACTTCATTTTGACTTATAATTATAATTATGTGCAATTTCCTCGCAGTAGGTTAAATATAAGGTTTCTCAGCAATTATTTGATTAAGTGAATAGAGTCGGAGATAATCTCCTCGAAAGTCACTAAAATTGTGTCCCCCCCCCTCTAATTTTTGAACCGTGTATTTTAAAAATATGAAAAAAAAATCATGCTCATAGGGCTTATTAAATTCTCTCAGCGAAAATTGTTTTGAACAAGATCGGTTCAAAGGTTTTAGAGATATTTCTAAAAAACTGCCTTCCTTAACGAAAAGGATGTAAGTGCCATAAGATTTCAGTAACGATACGACCTTTTTAATAGGCACGGAACCCTCGTTGTGCGTGGTCCGACACGCACTTAGCCGGTTTTTTCTCATTGTTCCAACCACATAATAAGTTGGTTTGCAATTATGGCGAGAAATGTAAGCCTCTGCTTGATTTAATATAAGCCTAGTGCTTTGATTATATTGAAGATATTATAATCTTGCATAAGACGTATTATTATGGCTTATTATCAAAATAGCTGTCTAATCAAATCTTGCTGAGTGGTTTAATTACAAAGCATCTATGGAAAATCAAGCATTTCTGTATCTCGCTAGCTTTGCCATTTCTCATTACTAGTTTAATTGATATGATATCGAGCCATTAATACCAATCTAGTTGAAACCATGCGTAATTGGCAGGTAAGGCCCATCGTCCACGATGCTATCGAAGCTATAGCTAGCTAATCTGTCATCGGCTTGCGACTGAAATGCTAATTCTCACATTCTTAACCTAACATTAACAAAGTTTTTATGTACACCTTCAACCAACGCTTGTGACGCTTATATTTGTGCCTATAAGGAAGAGTATTGAACGAATTTTGAATTCGGCAACGGCATTAGTGCGGAAAATTCTTGTCTGTAATTCAAAAAACATTTTACAATCACCGAACTTTTGTTGTGTTCGTGAGACAACGCTATAAAGGTCATATTCGAATGCGTTTGAGTTCCCAATACGCACAGGTATGTTTGTAAATTAAGCGCCTTCGGCGAATTAACAGTCAAGTAGAAACTGCGTCGATAAAGTATCTGTGCAATATGCAAATATGTTCAAGTGTTCGCATTACAGTGCCGCGGGCGATCATACGGGTGCATTAGGATCCGGACAAACTTATAATATGTCTATCTATATGTTAATGTTAGTTATTTCTATGCTCATCTGCATTTGTCGGTGAAGATGTATTACTGGTGCATTGGTAATTCATGAGAAACTCCAACTTGGAATACAACTTCATACGCTGTTGATGTCAATCGTGATGTATATTTCCAGTTAGCATTGCTTTCTAATAGCACAGCGCGGTGGAATTAGTATATATCACGCTATAATTTGGAGCACTCATACCGGGGAAGATACCTATAAGTACCATTAAATAATAATAATAAAATAACTAATAAATATTAGGGGACAATCTTACACAAATCGACCTAGTCCCATAGTAAGCTCAGTAAGGCTTGTGTTATGGGTACTAGACAACGATATATATAATAGATAAAAATACTTAAATACATAGAAAAACTTCCATGACTCAGAAACAAATATTCATGCTCATCACACAAATATTTGCTCTTACCGGGATTCGAACCCAGGACCTTCAGCTTCGTAGGCAGCGTCACTACCCACTAGGCTAACCGGTCGTCACCTTAATAGAAACATCTATATAACTGAAAACTCACTCCCGTGAGAATATATGTATTTCACACATAGTCGTCATCCGAATTTTGATCGTGAGTGTGGATGGTTTGCGCCGCCTAGCTAGAAAACAGTTGTGACTACTACGGCTGTCAAATGTGGACGAGACTTTAGCATGTGACGTAGTGAGTGTTGTGTGTAACTGCGTGTTCACACTGCGTCCATTTCAGGAGGCATCCGTCACTTTCGCACTCGGGCGAAACATCGCAAGCGGGAAAAAGAGGGATGCCTCCCGGACACGGAATCGGACGCAGTGTAAACACGCGGTAACCTGTCATTGAACAATGCTGAAGAAAATGAGGGTAGATTCTTCCCTTCGTCGCTGCCCCCCCCCCCCCCCCCCCTACACTCGCGTATTTTTTTTTGACATCGGCATATACTTCATTTTAAATTATTAAAATAGCCCCCCATTTTTTCCTAAAGTAACCTAGGTACTTAGTTGCAGCTGACTGTACTTAACTGTACCACTTAATTTCTCCTTTATATAACATTATCGGACGCGGAACACGCCTGGTTAATTGTGCGGCTGTGTTCTATTCTATCCTGTGGGCAGTTATCTGATTAACAAGCAGTATTGAATGCACACACGCTTAAGACACTGTTTAGTCCGCTAGGCGTTATTTTAATAGGCATAGACTAGACAGTTAAGTAGTATAGTCAGCATCATATAGTTGGTAGCAGCCAAAGTAGCCAAATATATTGGAACACGTCTTTATTACTACTGGAATAAGGATGTGTTACGTTACGATTTATTACGCTACTTTGGCTGCTACTAACTATATGATGCTGACTGTACCGACCTGGAATGTCACGAATGTCAGTTCTATTATATTCGCGAATGCGAATGCAAATATTAAGGAAGTCTTACACTAAAAACTCAACGTATGTAATCAACTAATCACTTTTTAATCATTTTATTTAACAATCACAAGTCACTACCCAAGTAAAAGTGCATTTTATTGGTTAAAATTAATCACGTGATACGGGTTGGCGCGTTTTGTGTATGCGCGAGTCGGCGGCTCGGCGGCAGGCGAACGGCGCGGGCGAAACACACCACGACTTGCACATATTCGCATTTGCAAAACATTCGCATCGTTTGATGCGAATGCGAATGTTGATGCGAATATTTAAAATGATGCGAATCATTCGCATATGCGAATTCGAATGCGAACATTCGTAACATCCCTAGTACCGACAGTGCGCGTGCGTACATTGTATGTAAGCACGTTATTGTACACAATAACAGGTTATAGTACACTACGTACCTATAGTGGCCGCGTGTATGGGTAAGGCCGTTATTTCTTGTTCTTGATTAAGCAGTTTAAATCGTCTACATTTTAATCAATTCCAGTGTGTTACGAATTTTAGTAATCCATTAATATGGCTAATTGGCGTAACACACTGGAAGTGATTAAAATGTAGACGATTTAAACTGCTTAATCAGGAACAAGAAATAACGGCCTTACCCGTATAGTGAGATTATGTTTTTAAGAAGATGGCCGAATGATCATAACCAGCTCATTTATAGAACCATGTTTTTGTGTCCTTTGTTTCTTTTGGCTTCTATTGAATAAGACGATATTGGGCATTATTGTATAAGCATTTTATGTGGCGCTAACCTTTTTCTTGCAAAAAATGTCACGTGCCGACAACACAATAATATTGTTTGGCTTGAATGTCATTGTTTTGAAGATAAGTAGATCAGCTCAGTTGAAACATTTTCAACTATATACAGAAGGTTCCTGCCCCAAATATGGACGAACGAATGACTCTTTATAATAAACACTAGTTTTTCCTACTTAAAACATGAATGGGCAAATTAAAAACGGTTTTTGTAACATTTTTCTTTCTTCTTATTTTAGAGGCCGGATCATAAAAGGTGTTCGCTTCAGTGCTCAGTATTAAATTAATTTGTATTGTTTGCCATTATTTTCGTAGCTCGTTGGGTTCTGTTTTAATTTCAAACTGTCGTCTGCAGGATTCGGTGTTGCCCGGATGGAAACGGAATACACGGTAATTTTAAAATTAAATTAAACAGTTTAATATAGGTTTGGTGCCTATACTAGCCCACCTATCTGTTGAAGCAAATTCAACGTGTATTTTTGGAATATAGTCATTGAATTTCATTGCTGTCAACATCAGCTGGCTAATATCCTTTCATTCAGATATAACGTCATGTTTTCGAACGATCGCTACCACTCGCGTGCGGTAGTGGTGAATCTGTGGTAAGGTAGTCACTTATTTAGGATAATGCTCGGAGTTCACATCGACTCGAACGAAATAATATCAAATTAATTGCTAAAAGTGTGTGTTATCAATTTAACGGTAGGTATTTTGTTATCAAAAGAGTTGGTGAATAAATTACAGTTTGTGTAAAAAAATATTCGTTATCAAACCTAACCTGACGCAAGGGCATTGCGGAAGGCCAGTAAGTACTTAAAAAAGACCGGGTTGCACTCCGGCAGTGCCGGCAGTAGTGAAAACTCAATGACATTGTAAAAGTTTTTCGATCAGGTCACGTGTCCGTCTTACGAATTTTCAATCTCTCGAATCTCATGGTCACGTGACATCTTACGGTCACGTCACCTGTGGCGAGTTTAACAATTTTTCCCCATCACAAAAAGTGCACAGCGCCGCTAAAGAAGTTTTCACTTCAAAAATTCCAGATGAACCCGTTTATTCAATATTTTTAAAGGCATCCCATCCCATGAAAGAATCTAATTCAGTAATCAACATTTTGGAAGTCCCATGAGGGGGACACTACTTCATTCATCATTGCTGGAATTCCCGAGGTGGATAGCTAATTCTTGGTGGCCCATGGAGGGACCTGTTTACTCTATCACTATCTGGGGGCATGCGACAGACGTGATCCAGTCCCACTAGAGCCTGGCAGTCACTATCCGTCTCTCTCTTATTAGAACACTTAGAACAAGAGGTATAGTGCGAGAAAAATCGAGGGTATGTGAATGAACTGCTGTCTCTGTCACAGACCGGACCAAACACTTTGGATCATTATTGAAATGACAGTGGACACGATAGGACGTCGTAATTTTAGCGTAATAAATTCGCATACGTCCGTATTTGGGTGAGGACCAAATTCTTGACCAGTAGTTAGCGTGGTAGGATTGTATGGCTAATTTTCGCGTCACAACGGAACTTTTTAACTACTAGGTACCAATTAACTAGGCTAACTACTGGCCAAGAATTTGGTCCTCACCCATTTAGGAGCGTACCGTCGTGTTCCGCATGCTCTTAAAAACCTATAAAATAAGTAAAATTCAAAATATGAAAGTCCTAAAATTACACAATTTTGTATTAAGCTCGCTCCAGAAAATTTTAGTATAACTTATTTTCGATGCAAAATATAAAAGGTATCTTAAGAAAGAACATTGGATATTTCACAGCAATTTCTTAACGTGTATTTTTGCTTAGACCACAGCTGGCTGAATTTTCCTCTCAACATTTTTCGCGATGGCTGGCTGTTAATTTGAAAATGGGAGCTTTCTGGGCCCATGCTTCGTCTCATTTTCTTTAAATTATTTTACCGTACCTAGTAGGTAGGTAATACCGATATGTTCCATTTTAATGTTCCATATCCAAAACTTGGTTGGTTCCCCCAATGTCGAATTTTAATGTTATTGTAAACTTTGTGCCTGAATAAAACGCTTATATCAAAAAGGGTACTAAGAAGACCGTATGTACTGAACCTGTGTGTATCTGTATTTTTAAGCAGTAACAAAATAAAACCGGCCAAGTGCGAGTCGGACTCGCGCACGAAGGGTTCCGTACCATTATCTATAAAAACAGTTTAAAAAAAAAGTCTGTTGTATGGGAGGCCCCCTTAAATATTTATTTTATTTTGTTTTAAGTATTTGTTGTCATAGCAGCAACAGAAATACATAATCTGTGAAAATTTCAAATGTCGGCGACAGACAGACGGACGGACAGCGAAGTCTTAGTAAATAACCCTTTGGGTACGGAACCCTAAAAAGGAGATTGAATAGACGTGAGGATGTGTCTGCGCGAAATGGCCGTATCGTACTGTGAGCATCATCTAGTTACCAGTTGACGTATTGTGGTCAATGAAATGAGTTCAAGAAGAAATCTGTCTTTATCTTCAGCCTCTCATTATTTACTTTGGCTAAAGCAGCCCTCGCCAGAAAAGGCTCAGAAACAACGGCATACGGACCGGAGCCAATTATGCCCCTGCCACAAAGCTACATATATAATCAACTGGACCTATACACCAAAGACCTACACCAAAGATACTGGGAGGAGATAGACACATGCAGACAGACTAAAGAGATTTTGTCGAAACGCGACAACAAACTCACAACCGCACTACTGAGGACACAGAGAAGCCAACTACGCAAGATAGTTGGAATAATAACAGGACATAACACTCTGAACAGACACCTCTATAAGGTGGAAACAACTAAACACATTCTACTGGACTGTAAGCAGGTAGAAGCATACAGGAAAAAAACACCTATTAGGGTCTCCGGACACACTATTGAACGCAGTCAGCTACACCAAGGCACTCACAAACTTTCTGGAGAAGCTGGGGTGGTTAGAGTAGCGCTACCCCACCGATTAACGCAAAATAGGCACACTGGATGTCGACTTACGGAAAAAGCCCAGTAAAACTAACTAACTAACTAACTAGCAGCCCTCGCGATACGCCTCCAGTGGATACGGTGTTCAGCGTCACGGGAACATCGAACTATGGTGCTTAATACGGGTTGTTGATGGTGTAAGAAGAAATAAACGTGTTTGTTCGCGTCATTATGATGATGATGTCCTCCCAGACGACGTCCGTCGACGGCGACATCCTGACAAAGTTATATAGGTACTAAGGTTGGGAAACTTTACGCGCATGGGCACGAGTGTGACTTGCAAAACCAAATTTGGTTTTGAACGTACGACCGCAAGAGACACAGTGAAGCTGACCACTAAGAGTCATAAGTGTAGTTGTAAGAGGGTTTGGGCCGATTTACGGAGCTGGCGTTTGGCGTCCAGATCTTCGAGACGGGTGCGTTCGAAGTCATTGACCCCCGTACTGTCAGCAGTTCGCCAGTCCGATCTCTGAGTAGCAAGTTCCTCCCGCGACTCACATGATATGCCGGTGGCAAACAAATGGCGTGTCATAGTGTGGTAGTGATACATGCGTTTGTGCGTTAGTTAGATTCCCACTTGATTAGTATACGAAGCCCTAAACCGACGAGCATGTATGAGAAATGTTATGAAAGTGAGTGAAGCGAAAGAGGTTTGTCAGGATCGTAGCAAATGGAGATCCGTGATCTCTGCCTACCCCTCTGGGAAAGAGGCGTGATTATATGTATGTATGTATGTATGTAGTATACGAAGAGGTAAATTGTGGAAATCAAGTATTAGTCTTTGAACGCTTGCAACTCTGGCATCTTACATGCACGTCATAATTCTGTAACACTTGCACTGCCAGAAACCTGCCTAGCGGGCGGCTACGCCTTAGTCGCTTTCCGCTACATACGGGGAAATCACGAGATCGTCTACGAGCGTAACGCGTCAGCGATTCTTGCCAGTGAATGTCTGAACTGTCTTTTTTATGACGAGTTTTTTTTTTTACATTTGTATGAAGCAGGTCGCCCCAGTCGGCCAACGTTCATACAAATGTAAAAAAACGGGTAAAAGAAAAACTTTTAGTTTTCTCGTATCAGAACACGATACCCGTTATGCCCTTGATCGGCTCACACGCCATTTTTGGTGCACTCTGTATAGAAATATAGAATATACAGTATAACATGAAACTTTGTATACACATAAGTGAATCTGCCATGTCTAGGTCAGAAACTAGTTTGTTTCTGTTGCTAGAAATAGAACAAAAAAATAGACCTTTTGAATTTTTTTCTAACCGCTTCATTTTTACGGTTCCGTACCTCAAAAGGACACAACGGAACCCTTATAGGATCACTTTGTTGTCCGTCTGGCTGTCTGTCTGTCTGTCTGTCAAGACTCTTTATCTCGGGAACGCGTGGAAGTATCGAGTTGAAATTAAAATCATATATAATACTCAGGTCTACAGTATTCACAAAGGAATCATGGTTAAACTTATATCATGTGTTAGGAGGCATATTATCATTGTGTTGTTATTTTACTGTATTTATTAAATTTCGCGGATTTAATAACATTCAATTGCGACAAATTTTTTTTTTTTCCTTTTTTTTTTGGGGACAATCTATAAACTGCTGGAATGACAGGTTTTTAATCATTGTAGACTACTAAAAAGTGTTAAATTATGAATGGTTATAGTGATTTTATTTATTCCTAACGCTACAAAACAGTAAATTGGATAATTTTCGACTTGTTTAAGTAGTGCATTTTAGAGGTTATGTTTACATAAAACCAACTTGGTACTTGCAATATATTTGATGAATTTTAAGGGTTTTAATTAGTTAAGTGTAATTGTAAACAAAGTGGAATATTTGGAGAAAGAAGAAACTGTATATATTGAATGAAATTGGTAAACAAAACATGTATTTAAATTACTAACATTCTGTCTAAGTACATAAATATTATAATTAATATAGCGGTAATGTTTGTGACTTTGTATGTATATACCAATATGTAATTGATAGTAATTTTTCTAAATTAGGCATTAAATTTCAATAATGTCCTAGTAAAAAGAGAAGGATTAAAATCTCTAGGTCGTACTATTCGTGTTGCCATAATAATATGAGCAATATACAGCCCTATTATTTTCTAAACTTTTTTGCCAGACTATATAGAGCTGCCTGGAGTCGAGCGTGCAGGGGACTCTTAAAGGTTATTAGAAAAGTGTTTATAGCTCAAAAATGTTTCGTAGTATTCTTAGGATGCTTTTGTGATTTAATTAGTTACCAAAGCACCTAAGCGGGGAACGGGGCTAAGCCTAATGGCCGACAATTTCACGCTCCCTCGACCCGGTAGCACAAACGATGTTTTAGCTTCGAAAAAAGGCAAATAAAACAATTTCATTGGACTGTACTAATTAAATTCACAGTCGCTTAACGACGCCAATTAAGACTTGAGACGAGATTCTTTTTATTTGAAATATTTCGTATGTCTTTGAATTTTTGGTGTTTAGTAGGCGTTGTTTTACATTCCTGATGGTAACCATTCAACATATGCATGCTTGCAATTTAAGACCTCAGCGCGTTGTTAACCCTTTATTGATTTGAGAATTCGTTTTGTTGACAGTTTGAGATAAAATATTGGTCTCTAACTGTCAACATAGCGCGTCTTCGGAAGCTCTGGTGACCATCACAAGTAGTGTTGCTAGTATTGCTTAGTCTCCTGTAAGTTTGCAGTAGGTAAGTTTTATTAAAGGTTCTCGAGTGGCGACCACGCACCTGATGACTTGGTAAAGGTCGCGGGAGTCCGCTGGATGCGGGTGGCGCAGGACCGCTCATTGTGGCACTCTTTGGGGGAGGCATATGTCCAGCAGTGGTCTTTCGGCTGATATGATGAAGTTTTATTTACAAAGTAAGGGGAAAAAGCTACTGGATAAAGTAGCCTATCTATGTTCATCTTCGTAAGTCGTAATAATTTAAACTTAATAATTTAAAATATTATTGTATTGTAATGAGTGACCATGTCGCTCAAATCATTTGCGTAAACCTTAATTATAGGGTAGATTTACCTTCCAAAGTCCATATCATAGCGCATTATACGATAAAACATATTCTTGTGGGTTATATTATAAAATAGATATAATTTTTGTTACTAATAAATTCATACCTGGGATAACTCGGGGCACTTATACTAAAGTGACGTAGCAAAATATTGTATCGACAATTAAATATATCGATGTTACTGTCAACATCTAAATGTTCTACAAAATAAATATATTTATACAACATCTCTTTTTAGACTGTTTCTTAAATTCTAAAAAGGTGTTTTTTTGCATAATTTATTTTATTTGTAACCAGCTCAGTATTTCCACATTGGCACTAAAGTTTTATTCTAATCATTTTATATCGTTATTTATTATTGCTTAAACATTACTCCATCTTCATTTATTGCTAAACGTAGAAAAATAATAGTACATCCATGGGTTAATAGAATAGTCACTTGGGCGTGACTTTTTCTTGGGCGGCATGATTATTTTGGACTTCGTAACAACCGTAGCGGAATATTACCTCATATATTATTCATACTCTAGCATTATATAGCATAGCTAGAATGGCACTGACAGTAAATTGTAATTTTGTTTGAAATGACATCCGCATAACATTTTTTATACCTATTGAACCTTTTTATAGTAATCGAGAATTTTCAATGAGCACATGTATTATTATCGACATCTTTTTTATCGATATCAAATCCCTAGAATGTGCCCCAGTTATCCCAGGTATGAATAATAAGTTCGCCATTGCACCGATTTAACCTATCTTATCTGTATTTTAACTGTGTCTTGTGTACAATAAACTATTTACATACATACAAATGCTTGCATTGTGAAGTGTTTTTTAATTTCCTAGAAGGACAAATTAAATAAGTACCATTTTACTATATCAAATTTATTTAAATAAATAAAATGCACGTTGAATTACCAAGCATAGTACTGTTTTTACATAAAATAATACCTACTATTTATTGTACGCATGCGAAACTTGAAACATCTCATTAGTCATTCCAAGAAACAAAAGCTAGCTAACGCCTTGCATACGAAGTAAAATAAGTAAGAGGCATAATCTCAAATATTTAAAAGAACCATCCAGCCCCAAACAAGCACCTGTCTAAGTTACAGGCAGCTTTGAAAGCTAACTGTATGGTAATATGGCGATGGAATAGTTCAAAGTCCTTTGAATACTGATTGTAGATGTAAAGCTGCGTTCACACTGAGTGGTATATATAAAATGCTAGCAAAATTTCATTAAAAGTGCATTTCAAACTTTTTTCAGTAACCTTTGGAAGCGCGCCCAACTCCCGTCACTTTCATTCAGCTTTTTTTTCGAACGCGTGGATTTTGTTTTTTTGTAAGTACTTATGTAAATCAAAAACGTTTAATTAGTACAATATGGAAATTAAAAGATGAGAATTTAAAGATCATTTACTCATCTTTAAGTAATTGACAACAATTATAATTGTTGTAAATTTTTAAATGTGGGCACTAGAAGCGTGCATTTTTAATTTAGCTGCTGGAATTGGAATTTTATCTCTAAGACGCGGACGTAGGTTTGAGGTAGCCGGATTATGTGGGGCTGGAAAGAATATAATGTTTGAAATGTTGGTATTTTGTTGACTAGTGTAGAATGTCAAATGCAAAATAATTGTGTAAAGGAAAAGTTGTGCAGCTTTAACAAGATATTATCAGTTTTTCCTAACCTATTAATCGGTAGTTGTTTGATAGACCGATAAAATTGACTGATAACTTTTATTAAATGGGTGATGTTTGGCAATATAAATGTCCTGACCATTTGATGCCAATTTCATGTTATGAGTGTAATCGCATACACACAGACATGCACTCATACACACACGCACCCCAGACCAAACGCTTAAACTAAAATGGAGTGTACCATCCAAGGGTATCCAAGATTAACTACGAAGAGAAAGAGAACGAATTGAAAGGCTATATTAATCATAGAATACATGTATCACTCACTACATAGTATAAAATAAAGTCGCTTCCCGCTGTCTGTCCCTATGTATGCTTAGATCTTTAAAACTACGCAACGTATTTTGATGCGGTTTTTTTTAATAGATAGAGTGATTCAAGAGGAAGGTTTATATGTATAATATAGTACCCGTGCGAAGCCGGGGCAGGTCGCTAGTATAAATATATATAACGATCCGAAAATGATAAAAAACACGTTTTAAAACTAGGCCTCTTGCCACCACCAACCACATAAAGATCGGCCTCTACTTCGAACGGCGGCGCTGCACTATTGCTGGCAGTGAGTTTAAAACTACGCAACGTATTTTGATGCGGTTTTTTTAATAGATAGAGTGATTCAAGAGGAAGGTTTATATGTATAATATAGTACCTGTGCGAAGCCGGGGCAGGTCGCTAGTATAAATATATATAACGATCCGAAAATGATAAAAAACACGTTTTAAAACTGGGCCTCTTGCCACCACCAACCACATAAAGATCGGCCTCTACTTCGAACGGCGGCGCTGCACTATTGCTCGCAGTGAGAGGCGAAGCTACGATATATCGCTCCTACATATTCTGAGAGTGGATCCAGATGCCAGACGATACAGAATCATGTATAAGTAGCGCGCTGGGAGACGCGTTGTTACCGTCTAAACTTCGCACAGCGCGCTATGACTAATTTTCGGATGGTCATTTTAGTATCTGAAATTCATCCTAAATTACTTAATGTTTTATTTCCAACGCAGTGAACCAGCTCCTAACGTCGGAAATAGCCACTCCAAGTGCCGTAAAGACTTCATGCATAAAATATCAGCCTTCCTTCCAGAGACAAACTATAATTTTCCATTTTTCATTTCCCTGTATGCGGCATTTGCGCTGTCTTATGTTAGTGTTTCATTTGGAAATGTTATATTTGTTGCATTGTTTTTTACGTGGAACGGGACGTTAAGGTATACATTTTAAACCTTTTATTATTAATTCCGTATTTGTACGTCCCGTACCTCACACCAGAAGAATATAACCGTACAACCTGCAGGAAATCATTCGTAAAGAAACCAGAATAGCCTTTGTAAACTCTCCAGTTCTCCACCTCTATAGTAAATGACCTGAAAAAGTTCAACGCCACATAGTTCAATCCCCCTTCCACTCATCATACATTAGAACCATCACCCATCATTCATACACAGAATCACTTGTTCCATTTAAAAGCATTGACTACACAGTAATCACGGTTTCTGTCCATATCCTTCGCGGGGATTGTTTTTCGGTTATAAGTTCGGCCACGACTTCGCTTGGAACTCCATTCATGACATTCTTACGCGTTGCAGACTTTACAACGGTATAAGACGATCAGCCGGTTTGTAAGAATAAGAGGCAAATTATGGTACTCAGGTCAGGTCAGGTCAGTCAGGTCGTCTATGAACCTCTACAGTGCCCGCTGTACAACACTATTCTCAGTTTAAATTTATTCAAGGTGTCGGGAAGGCTCTAAATACAATCTAAATTTGAAGATATCAAGCAGGCTCCCCGAGGCTTTAGCCTCTGGGCCACGGAATTCATACCTCTCGCAAAGTACTTGAATAATCGTGTTAAAAATCTAATGTGTGTTCCTCTACCTCGAAACACCTTCCATACAGTACCTTCTATTCTGCCAATGCACAGCATAAACGATGAGAATTTTCAGGTAACTGTGCGCTTTAACCCAGTTTCATATCGGAAACATCCATAACTCCAATATCCAATGTTCATTGATAATAATTTCTGTCAAACAGAAATTAAGAGTCTTGTCGAATTGTCTCCGCTTGTCGGAAAACAGACTCGGCCAAATTTTATTCGTTTTAAACTGGACCGTTGGCTCCGGCCCAATTGGACACCGTCTTTAGAGTCCGGTTAATTCGCTCAACTACACCATTCTGGTGGATTGCACGTGAAAACGATAAGTTTGCTGTTGCCAATGCCCTTACGGAGAACTTAAGAGCAAGAGGCTTGCTCAGGCGGTCAATTTGCTCCTATATAAATAAGAGGAGAAGTCTGTGAGGTTATACGTTGTAATCACGCAAACTTCTATCTGATTTTAATACTTCTGTTATCAGTAGTTATACAATACAATAACATGCAAAAAAAAGGAACAGTACAGACCTTAAAGGTACAGTAGAGGACAACAGGGCTTTTATCGCTAAGGAACGAACTCTTCCAGGCAACATTTGAATAGCGAAGATAAAGCAACATATTCTTGAATTTGAGTATATTTTTTTATAGGTGTATGGTTATAGATTATTATTATTTATTTAATTTTCAGTGTGACAACACACCTAATAAAACACCACGTATAAAAATGAAAACGAATAAACATACATAAACTTCTACAGACATACATATAATACCGGTAAAAGAGTTACAGGGAGCATATAGTAAGTCCAAATGGATTAAAGTAGACAAGACAATTATAATATTCCTTAAGTCGTGATTAGCGTGAAATGTTTTGATTTGATTTTGATTTGATTTAAAAGCAGCAGGAGTTTAAGCACGTCTCAGGTCTAAAGGTAAGCTATTTCAAATCCGAGTCTTAAAAGTAAAATAACTATTATAAAATTATAGAATCAACCTTTACAATGGACAAAACAACGGACGAAAAAACCCGGGAATGCGAGCTCCTTACAAACTACCCAAATACGTGCCTAAAACCCGGTATGCGCATGTTCGAACTAAACGGCTGCCTGGCATCGTTTTGACACCCCGTTAACGGCAATGGCACCCATTCTGTGGGACTATTTTGCGCCTACTTAAACTTCTATGGTTTTTTCGTTCGCTGGGACAAATACTTACAACTCGGTTACAATATCTGTGGACCTCGCTGGAATGTGAAGCCCCTCCCCCTTCTCTTTTACCTACCCGCGCTCGCCCCGCACCGCACCAGAGCGCCGACGTGACGTCATCGACGCCAGGTTCACAGATGTTGTAACCGGGTTATAATTTAATCCCGGGGCTCCGCGGGTTATTCTGGGTTCTCTGAGCAGCCAGGATATTATGACGACGAGAAGAATTAGATGACGCAGATTCGTGGGACACCCTGTATAATGATGAGATGAGTCGCTGATAAAGTATTACTAAGTAACAGTGACTCACGTAACCGCCGGTTGTGGTTTGTGTTTTAAGATCGCAATAAATTAAAGCGATTGTAAAATCAATCGTCATGCGACCACCAATTTGAACCTATAAACAATTTTTGATTCACCCTCACCAATACCCTAGGAACCCAAGAGTCGCAACAACTGTAAGCTAAAGAAGCTCAGACTTTACTGGTTGCTAAAGCTCGGTGTTGGTTATCGTTGTAAACACCAGATACCAGCCGAGGTAAAGAATTTGGGAAGGAAAAGGTGCGACATATAAATATGTTTAAATCAGACAAGGATACATATCTTTAGTTTTGCTTTATACGGGGTGAGTCAACAGATTAGTAAAACCTTTTTGAGATTTATGGGATCTTAGAAAAGCAATACAGCTGAAGTAAAATTACCTGTTCTACATGCCAGGTGAAATCTAATCTTATATCAATGTCATAAAGACGTTTGAGATGGAAAATATTATTCACTATGGCTATAACGGCGACTAATAAAATATCTATAATTAAAAAGATTTTAGCACATTGATACGATTCATTCGCGTGTCCTATCAAAAGAGGTATATAGTTACTTGTACATTTATAGAATGACGTATTAGGTTTCAAGGGAATCTATGTTGCTAATAATATCCAATTGTTCGAAAATCGACTAAAAAGAGAAAAGAAAGGAGATATAGGGGAAGTCAAAAGACGCGTCAAGTCAAGGGCCGCGGGGGGAAAAGGGGGCCTTTTTACTTGTCCTTGAATTGCTCGCGTTATTGGTTATCGAGATAGTACGAGTGGCCGGCACTAGGTGCCGTCCGGCGTTAAGGGACTGCCCTATATGTCACAGTACAATGTCTTATATTTGGAGCAGCCTAACTGGAGAAGAACCTGCAAAAGACCGCAGGCATAAAGACACTACTGCTTCCCCAGCGGGTATGTGATAATGTGTTCCTGATGAGTAAAGGCTGCCCGAGGTCCCGACGATGCACTGCATTTGTCTATGGCTTCCTGGCGTTCAAAGACTACCTCGTCCTGAAACATCAGACGGGCCGCAATGACGTGGACTGTAAGTATATTTGTTGCCGCATTTTGCATTTTATTGCTCTTTGACGACCGGTTTAAGTAGTGACGCTGCCTGCGAAGCTGATGGTCCTGGGTTCGGATCCCGGTAAGGGCAAATATTTGTGTGACGAGCACGAGTATTCTATATAATTCCGTATTTACGAGTATATATAGTAAATATATCTTAATCTAGTATCCTCTTATTGAGTTTATCATGGGGATAGTTCATCAGGTGTAAGATTGTCCAATAATATATTTTAATTTTTATTGTCGCGCCTGTGTTGACATATATCGAGCTTACGTGTCAGACCGAGAGGTCAAAAAAACATTGAAATATGAAAATGCGGATTAATATTAGGGTAATTCAAACGAAGCTGTCTTCTCATTTTAATTAACCAAATATTAATGCGTTTTCCTCACGCTGTGGCTGAATTTCTCCGATACGGCTTTAATTAAGGCAGATAGTTGCCGTTAATTAGGCCATGGGGTCATTAATCAAACTGGCGTCTGGATTCTGGCGTCACATATTAAATATGGCGCCGTAGCCGTTGCTTTGACAGCTTGCTTCTGGTTATACCACTTTGTGGAGATAACAAAGTAAGCGACATTAAAGTGTAATGTAAATTTTAAAGTCTGAGTTCAGAGGCCAAATGCATAAATCAAAATCATTATTTGTAGGGACTTTTTTACATGTCATACCTGGGGCGTTTTCAAATTATTGTGTACCCAATTAGCGTGAGCAGTCAAACAAAATAAACTCAGTCAGTTTTGTGACGACAATAAAGCAAAAAAAACGACCGGGTTGCACTCCGGGAGTGCCAGCAGAAGTAAAAACTCAATGACATTGTAACAGTTTTTCGATCAGGTCACGTGTCCGTCTTACGAATTTTCAATCAGTCGAATCTTACGGTCACGTGACCTGTTGCGAGTATCTCTCGAATGTCACGGTCACGTGACATCTTACGGTCACGTGACATCTTACGGTTACGTGACCTGTGGCGAGTTTAACAATTTTTCCTCGTCACAAAAAGTGCACAGCGCCGCTAAAGAAGTTATCACTTCAAAAATCATGTGAACTAGTTTCACATTAAAGGAACTTGTTTATCCATATAATTTCGAAATGGAAAAGAAAAAGTTGGGTTTCGTAAAAATTTAATACTTAATTGTCATCATAAAATTGACACTGTTCATTTTTGTTTGACGACTCACGCTTGATTGGGTTCAAAATTATTTGAAAATGTCCTATTAAACTAATAATCACTTAACGTCTCGGATGCACGTTACGACAATGCAACTGTCATTTTTCTATATAAAAATTGTCATTTAGATCCGCCTGCTGGGCAAACACGTACCGCGTGATGTTTCCGGATACTTTAATACGGAGACGTAGAGTCTCCGATGTGAAACTAATAAAAATTAGTGGCTCTAATGCGAATTATTACACGGCTTAAGACGCTGTCAACACCAAAATGCCCTTGAGGATTTTGGATAGCGCGCACACTGTCTATTTGTATCGGAGCGAGTGTTACTGGGCAGCCCGGTTTTTTAAGATAATAATAGTACATAAATATTAAAATAAAAAAGAGTGGATTATTTGTGAAATATGACTCGCTAGCGGTTTTGGTATGAATATGTTGACTTCATGTTTTTAATTGCAGACCCATAAGTAAAGAAAAAATAAAGACATAGAACCGTTTAATGTGATTTTAAGACCAATCTTGGCAATTATTTTCTATCGAGACGATTTCATCCAATTATGTATCAAGCCCGTCCACGGTCTTTGAAATATGGTGAATATTAACATATATTTTATTTGATGTGTTACAACAAATAGTTTTTCTCAAAAAACTGCTTAAATAACATCAATTTCACCAAATTAGGTCTTGTCAGCCTCTTAACTCACGTATTAAAATGTCACTACGACACCACCACGAAAAAAGAGTTCGACATTTAATTCGTGAGTTGAAGCGTGTAATTATTAGCATTATAACAACATGTCTCACGAAAGTTTAAATTCGACAAGTGCTCCTAAAACTCCCGAGACTGTGTTTAAAAAGAAAATTCGGAAAACTGAATGAACAAAAAAAACTACATACCGTAAAATGGAGTGAGTACGGTTAGTGGGGAGAGTTGGGTTATAAATGGGGAGAGAAGGGATGAAAGGGGGTGAGATGGGATTTTAAGGCTACTGCTACGAAACAATGTATTCCAATTTAAAATGGAGCTATAGTAATACTCATAATAAAAAAAAAACAATCCAACAATCTTCCAAAATCACCTTTGTATGAAATCCCATCTCACGCCAATTACGAGGGACTACGGGGTGAGGTGGGATTTCCTGTTTATCGTCAAAGTTATGAAATAGAACTACTCAAAATAAAATAAAAACTAAAATACAAACGTCCGGAACATTTATTATATACACCATTTAGTTTGCATATGTAAAAATATAATGTTATCGAGGTTTGAATGTAAGTTTTGCGCCTACTCACCCCATTTTACGGTAACGAAGGATATTGTTCGCTCGCGCACTAACACACTGTAGACTGTACAGTGTAGAGAGATGTACAGTTTCAACAGTCAGAATAATACGTTTGCAGGTGTAAAAAACCTATAAAAATTCACATTATTTTTTAATAATATGATATTTTTAAACTACGAGATCTCCCTTAATGATGTTAATTTTATTTGCTTTCCCAGTAAAGCCAACGAGGATTCTGTCATCAATAATTATTAGCATTGGCTGAATATGAGTTTAAAAATATATTCGTTGAATAGTTAAATTGATTCCATTCGCACGATGAGTTCCCAAACTTTGCTAAAACTGTGTTGCGCTCAAACTTAATTAACAGTTACTCGTGTAGAAACTGAAAACTCTATTGGGATATTTGAAGGGTCAATGATCTTGTTTTTTTAAAGAACTAGTGGAATTGACAACATTTGAAAATATTAATGTTAATAAATATGTTATCTGAACGTAATAAAGTCGTTTTCTATTTTCTATCCACTTGTTTTTAAGAAAATCGCCATTATATATATATAGACAGTTGAACTTGTATTAAATTTCCTACGGGCGACATGTTTCTCTTCGGCAGTTCTTCAGAATAAGTGAGAAAAAATCTGCAGGTAAAAATATAGCGAGGAAATGAATGTCTAGTTACTATATTGTTAAGGTTTTATATTATTTCTATACCCTAAGTAGACGCAAGCTATGTCGTAAATGTCACCACTGAACAATACATACCATTTGTTTTCATTGTAGCACTCCAAATCTCCAAATACAAACACTATTACATTAAAATGTAATCTTATTTACAGCGCGCGATGCAACGTTTATTTTGTAGGGGAATTTTTAGAGCATCCGATAAATTTCCGATGCCTTCTACATAAAGTAAGCGAGGATTAGCATAAACTGTTTATCGAAACGGACCGAACGTGAACCTTTGCGTTTATACGGCACGACGTGTTGACGATTTTATTCCTTTACAACGGGAACGTAAGGCACTCTAACTAAAGAAATAAAATTTGTAAATTGCTTGCCTACCAATTTATTGGGACTATGACTAATCCTACGAAATCAGTACCTACTTTAGACAATATGACGATATTTTGTAGAATTGAGAATATTACTAGAATTTGAGAAAAAATAAAAATGGAATTGTGAATTTTATCCTTCATGGAAGTTATTTAACAATATCAAGTACTTACCTACCTAATGTTTACCGATTTCACTATTTTTTAATTATGCGTTGCTTTGTTTTTTGTCTCAAATACATTTTTTATTATTTATTTTAAGTCACATAATTACTACACACAACCCATCGTAGTAGGGTAAACCTTTGTAACTATTTGCGGTACCAATCCATTCATTTATTGGCACGATCAATCTTAATAAATTGTAAAATGAATAATTATTTTGTTTCATTATCGATACTAAATGTTAAAAGACTTTATATTTTTTTTACATTTGTACTTCAAACGGTAATAAGCAATTCAAAACAAACGTTAATACATGCATATATATATCCAATATTTAGAAATACTTTCAAATTCAAATATTTAAAAATGAAAAGTCGTCGGCTGTAAAACTCTTTATTCAGAGGACACTGTTTTCTTGAACCGTGTACTCAGTGAGATTATTTATTGGCAAACTTGTTACTCCGTGTATGGCCGGCTTTATTCTTTGTTGGAAATACGTGGTCTTTATGTTTAAAAGGACGTATCCGCCAAGTGTTTCGTATGGGTGATACGACTTTTTCTCTTGGTTTCTATAAATGAATATTTATTGTTTTGAATAAGTGTACTTCCGATCTCTGAATAAAATAAACGTTGTTGCGTTATATATGTTTATGTCATAGTTTGTTTTCTGATACCACCTTTTAAATAAGTATCTATATTATTACAAGTTTTTATTTAGCGTGACCTGAGGGCAAAATCTTGCAACTGAATTTTGAACCAGTAAACCTCAACCGATTGAGCTGAAATTTTGGGTATAAGTATAGTTTGGATGACAATTTAATGTTATGGTACCATCGAGCTGATCTGATGATGTAGAAAGAAGGTGGCCATGGGAATTCAGTTCTTAACCGATGTAACCCCTTTGAGTTTGGGCTCTTTACAATCGTCTCTATAAGTAGTTGATGACGGTATACAGAAAAGAACAGCTGGCAATAAAAGCTTGTACCTACCAAAAATGTTATTTTGTTTATTTGTTTTACTAGCTGGCCGTCCCGGCTTCGCA
The DNA here is from genome assembly GCA_947578815.1 of Epinotia ramella. NCBI lineage: Eukaryota > Metazoa > Arthropoda > Insecta > Lepidoptera > Tortricidae > Epinotia > Epinotia ramella. Next base: position 4,168,839 of record OX388206.1, on the reverse strand, counting down.
TGGGTGGTGCAGGATATATATTCATTATTTACTTTACTCGAGCATTTTTATTTGAGTAGGTAACTAAATCCGTGAACGGATGGTCGTCACAAAACGGCCAACCTGTCAGTTTTGATACGAAACGCTTATGCTACGTGACAAAACTGACAGGTCAGACGTGACATTAATATAACCTAAGCTAAGCATAACCATACTGTAAATGCTCAAATATAAACATATTTTTCGTAACATGCGTTGGCCAGAGCTATAACCACGAACTTCTAATGTCGAAGTTCGGGTATCTCTTATATCGCACTTACTAAACTCAAGTGACAGCTTAGGGATGCAAGTACACGAACTTCGAGATCCGATTTTCGTGGTAGCGCCGCAGGTCTGGTTTTGGCACACCTCGTCACAACATAACTTCAATATAATTTCAGACTAAACCCTCATGACACCACAAAAGCATACGAACATTATCCCCATGAAAAACAATTACCAGCGCACAACAGGAACACGAAAGCGAATTCAAGAAAATTCGGGTGAATGTACAAATTAACATTGTGACTTAATTTCGGAACGCCGTGTCAAAACGTAATGGGTGAGTCGCGTTTAATAATGTCCATTATTAAACGGGCGTATATTAATATGCATTAAACGGTACATACGCCGTTCTTAGTACGATGCGTAAAACGCGCACAACGATGAAGTAAGTCCATAATGAAGTAAAATGTACGCGGATCTTCGTTACGAGATAATTATGAGTGATGTAAGGTTAAATTGTATTATGAAAATTGATATTCATATTTACTTTGTGAAACACTAAGTTCCTTCAGGTTACTACCGTGGAGGTATAATGCTTGTGAATTTTGTATTCTGAAAAATAAAATAATATAACCATCATAAATAGAAAGCCAGATCTAGTGAATACGCTGTATAAATAAATAAATAATAAATAAATGAATATTAGGGGACAATCTTACACAAATCGACCTAGTCCCATAGTAAGCTCATTAAGGCTTGTGTTATGGGTACTAGACGACGATATATATAATAGATACAATAAATACTTAAATACATAGAAAACTTCCATGACTCAGAAACAAATATTCATGCTCATCACACAAATATTTGCCCTTACCGGGATTCGAACCCAGGACCTTCAGCTTCGTAGGCAGCGTCACTACCCACTAGGCTAACAGGTCGTCAACTTACACTGTATACAATACAATAATAGTCTTTACAGTACATATGGTGCTACTTTCCCGCACTAGTGCGGAAAAGGGCACTTTTCGTGCATATGTCGAAACTTTAAAGAGCCATATGTACAGTAAAACGTTGTACGATACACGTGCGAATAGGTAATTCGCAACTCGTGTCGATTTAAAACACTCCCTTCGGTCGTGTTTCATTTTATCACTACTCGTTGCGAATTTCCTATTTTCGGCACTTGTATCGTAAATAACTATTATTGCACACCTCCATTTATTTATTTCTTTATGAAAACAATACAGAATACCCACGAGTAGAGGAAAATAACAGGCGGTGTCATCGCTAAAAAGCGATCTCTTCCAGACAACCTTTGGGTAGCGGAGACATGGTAGCAAAAAAATTTATTGAATTGTAGCAGACATTGGTAAACGATATTCCTTCTGAGGCAGTCCTGGTAAAAATGGAAAAAAAGGAATGTACGCAATTTCATAAAGTTGCGCGCGCATGCGTCCATAAGCTACGGTAACCGCTTACGTACTATTAAAAAAAAGGGATGACATTCCCTTATGCCCCACCTCCCTAATATTGAGGATCCTTAAAGGTTACTATTCTTTATTGTTATACTTTGAATTGTCAAATCTAGTAACTCGGTTCCCAAGATACAGGCTGTGCCTAGTTTGGGCCCGACGGTAATTCTCACCAGTGTACAAGCTTTACTCATAAGTTTAACCAAATAATTGTAAGCTATGTTTCTTGTGCAACTTTTGTTTGGTAAATAAACGTTTTTTTTTTTTTTTTTTACACCAAACAGTCTGTAATCCTATGCGGTGTTTGTGAATCGTGAATAATGAATGTATGGAAAGTTTGACAGTTTTCTATGGAATGTCATCGGCCGGCACCATATTTTTAACATTGAAATGAATTGAAATACATTTATTGGTTAGAATCCAGGTGCATGATGGTATTAACAGTAATATTTTGATATCCATAACATTAAGCCACCTAGTGGCAAGCAAAAAGATTACATTAATATGAGAATGTATGAGTACAGACAAGAGTCTTTCACCATTGTGTGTTGCATATGGCCCTGAAACGTGGTCGCTTACTATGGGCTTCATAAGAAGGCTCAAAGTCACCCAAAGGGCAATGGAGAGGGCCATGTTGGGAGTATCTCTGCGTGATGCATCAGAAATGAGGCTAACCGCAGCAGAACCATGGTAACCGATATTAGCCTTCCGAATCGCTAAACTTCTCCGAATGGCAGTGGGCGGGGCACATAGCACGTAGAAACGATAGCCGTTGGGGGGGAAAGGTTCTCGCGTGGCGACGTACCGGAAGGCACGGCGTGCTGGGTAGGCCGCTGGATGCGGGTGGCGCAGGACCAGTCACTTAGGCACTCTTTGGCAGTGGACGTCTTTTGACTGATATGATGATAATGATGAAGAATGTATGCGTTGAACGGTCTGTAATTGTAAGTTGGGGCAACCCGCCCAGTACCTGTGACCTAGATTTTCTCAGCAACATGCCTCCAGCCATAATTCACCTCAAAATCAAGGCAAGTGCATGACATTAACGGGAGTTTTTGTTGGTACACTTTACTGAGTGCCGTTCCGTGTAAACAGAGTTGGCCCCCGGCGATCCTATGGGATTATAGCCGTGTCCACTTTTATGTGTGCGTCCTTCTAGCCGGACCACGGAAACCAACTGGATGGTTTCCTCGTGTTAATATAACAGTGTCACAGAGACAAGAGATATACTAAACCATCAAATTATGACAATAAGTATGAATAATCAAATAGTATCTGAATTTAAAAAAGGCGTTTGACTAAAAAAAATACCAGTTTAAAAAAAAAAAATCCCCCAAAAGCGAATTAAATTTTACCGATAGGACCAAAATAGCAAAAATGTACTTGTCTCTCCGGGCCTCCATGTTATGACGTCGTATTTAGCTGTCAATTACTATAGGGCATTTCCAGCGGTCTCTGGCAATGTCTAACTTTGACTTATAGTTTTGTCTTTTATTGTGTTCAATTGTAGTTCTAGCTCGGCATTTGATGCACTCTTAAAACTGTATCGAATGACATCTGAAAAAATAACATTAAAATGCTGGAGTTTATTTTAATACCAAATGGTGGCAAATTTCTATATAGGTACAGGTTTTTATGGAGTATTTGTCACCTTGTAAAAACTGCATAATATAAAAAACTTAAACTTACAAATAGTGTCAAAATTCAATTAAGTATGTTGTGTCAGTTTGAAATGACTTTCAAATCGCAATTCGCAACCACAGCGAATCCCAATGGATCATATTGAATTTAGAAAGAAAATTATGGTTACAAAAACTCGATTGATATTACATATTATGGATGTACCTAAATGATCCGAAATTAAGATTATATTATTATTATTCTCTTTAATTATGTTTTATCTCAGGGTAGGTTTGTACAATAATCATATAAAAAAAAAAACTTACATAAAAATATAAAATCATTATAAAAACCTAGGTTTGGTGCCGCCGGCAGCGAGGCGAGGCCTAAGCCACCGGTGGTCAGAGCGACAGAGAGATGAACCTCCTGACTATCCTCGCAGTGTCCACTGTCCAGGTATTATTATTATTCTCTTTGTTTATGTTTAGTCTTAGGCTAGGTGTTTACAATATTTTTTTAAAAAGTAAAATATAAAACAAAGTAGTTATACACGGTATAGTACAAACGGTAAGGGCAAATATTTGTGCGATGAGCATGAATATTTGTTTCTGAGTCATGGAAGTTTTCTATGTATTTAAGTATTTATATCTATTATATATATCGTCGTATAGTGCCCATAACACAAGCCTTAATGAGCTTACTATGGGACTAGGTCGATTTGTGTAAGATTGTCCCCTAATGTTTATTTATTATTTATTATTATTTATAAAACATTCATACAAAACATAAGATTATTATAAAAACCTAACCTAGAGTGCTTCCGGCAGCGAGGCGAGGCCTAAGCCACCGCTGGTCAGGGTGACAGAGAGAGGAACCTCCTGACTATCCGCGCAGTGTCCAGGATTACTGCCTCCTGTATCTGACCCCTGATCCAGCCATCTAGCGAGAGTCTCTTAAGGTGTTTGTCGAGACTCTTCGCTATTAGACCGTTGATAAAAACGACTATCAGAACAATGATCGTCGAATACACATCCCACATGGCGGTTACCTCGTGAGCCAGGTGAAGGTACTTGCTCGGTTTGTCCTTCTCAGCCTTCACTAGGTTCTCATGATCATCATCATTATTATTGTTACCATATCTCGGGATCATGGGGTCCCGGAGTTTTGGAAGGCATGCGTGGGGCCGAAGCCAACAGCACAGAGGCCCTTTAAACCCGCTGCAGGAGACCATCGCGTGTGCTGACGTCTGGCCGAAGGGTGTCGTGTTTCGGCGGTTCCGGGGCAGCCTACCGAATTTTACACCGGACTTGACGCAACGGAGCCACGCTGTTTCGTCGCCTAAATAATTAGTTTTTTATATGTATTGTATGTATGTTAGGCTTTAAGGTATTTGTTGTTATGGGCCTTAGATGCCTGAAATAAATGGTTTATTATTATAATTAAAACAAAAATAACAATTATTATCTTTAAAGGTACATTCACTTTTCATTCTGACTACACATTTGATAGCTAAACATCGCTTGGGGAATAAGATTGTACATTCATTTAAGCTTTTGACCACTTAGCACTAAGTTTATATCCATTTAAAATTGATATTGGCTAGGTTGTTTCTATCCAATTACAGAGGCAAGTTTAATCTCAACGGGTCCTGCCAGGTCAACGGACACTCTACATGCAAACTCGGAATAAAACGTGATTTGAATGCGGCTTTTTCGGGTATTGATTTTTGTAACTGAGTAAGCGGGGATCAAATCAAAAAGGCTGATGGGTTCGACAGAAACCTTTGTATACATACATATAAGTACATAAGTAGGTATATACACTGTTTTTGTTTGTTCGTGCATATTTGAGTAACTGTCAGACAAAAAAAACCAACTCCGTCGTTTCTGTGGTCAGTAGTTAAGGGCTTATGTTTATAAATAATATGTTTTTACTGCATAAGATTATAGAAGAGGCGACGCCGTTTATGTGCATTCAGAGTTCAACCAAAAATTTGGCGTTATAGCCCTTAACTTTGGCAATGTCCGCAGAAGAGACGCAACCTAAATCTGACAATGACCCATTTATGGAAAGGAATCGTTGGACTTATACCAAGTACGAGCCAAAATATATTGGTTATTCGGCCCAATTGATTAAACAGCCTTCCTACTGGTAAGGCACCGGAGCTTATAGAAGCTGTGCCAGATGTGCCACAACCTCTTCTGGTTGATATAAACTTTTAAACAATAAATTGTATTGTACCCAAATGTTGTCTGGAAGAGATCGCTCTTAAGCGATAAGGCCGCCTGTTGTTTAACCTTAGTATCTCTTTGGTTTCTGTACCCGCTTTATCTATGTAGGAATTAAATTATTTGTATTGTCTTTGTGGGGCTTCAAACTATATTTATACAATACTAGCTGCCTTGGCTTTGCCCGCTATTACAAAAAAAAAAACAGGCAAACTGGCGCGATAAAATATAGCCTGTAACCATCCAAAAAGTCCATTATATATACTGGTGAAAGAACTTTTTAAATCGGATGAGCGGTTCCGGCGATAACCCAAAACATACAAACTTACAAAGCTACATTTTTAATATTAAGTATAGACTTCTGTAATCATAACCCGAGAGGATGACATAGGGATGAAAATTTGTTTGGGAGTCTTATTACTTTAAAGGCCAAAATAATGGATGCCATACGATTAAATAAATAATTATTGAGTAAGTTCTTACGCGGGAGTAGACTCGATGACGGCTAGAATTTTTTATATATCATATGATGTCACCGTAGCCTATTGACGCCCGCAACTCTACCTTTACGAGAAAAAATACGCTTTTTCGATCATTTAATATAAATCCCAAATAAGCATAATAAAAGTTAATAATTGTTACATTTTTGAGCCCCTAATATTAACACTCAACCTAATTCAATAAAATGAATGACACCCATTGTCGCGCATTGAACGCTCTCATAAAAGTCACTCATAATGAGCTGAAATGAGGGCTAATGCTGTACCAACGACACAACTTTGAACGAACCATTTCTGAACCATATTGGGACAGCAATAAAGTCTGAAATTGGATACTCCAGCGTGTCTAGGTACATGTCACATTTGCAGCTATTCACCACTTGTTTCATTTCATCCCACCTTCACCCCTAGTATATCTTGACGCTGAAATTCGTATTAACGATGCGTGATCGGAGGTCTGATTTACGGTGGTTCATCTGGCGACTGGAAGCTTTGTGAATAAAGCACAGGTTCCATTGAAAGACGTTAGTCATTTGGCAATTAATGTCACTTATGATGTATTCGGAGGGGGAAAATAAGGGGTGACTTTTTTATTCCAACAACCAAAGACCCTTGAATAATTAATGAATGGAAGCAATTTTTGGTCGGTTTAAATTATGGATTTTACAATTTGAAGTAACAGAATAAGTGACGTTCCTTTTAAGTATTATTATTGGCTTCTTTTGTATGTTTATTAAGTTTCACTGACTTCCGTTGTTGAGTGAATGGAATGCTTAGGCTGTTGTGGGGATTAATTTTAGTGACTAAACGAATTGAACTAGAATTTGTATGAAAGTTGCGTATAAGCGCTATCATACAACCTGTTAAAGGGTCTACTTTGTTAGACCTAACTACTTTAGCCCTCAATGCTTCATTGCGCCTAATGTTTCATTAGACCTTGATGGTATCCAAGGAAAACACGAAACGTTCACTGTTTCACAGAATGCAATACGTCTATGTAGTAAAACATTATGTCTGATAAAACATTGGGCAAAAGATAGTAGATCAAGTGACAGGACCCTGTACTAAAGCATTTTTGAAGTGAAAACTTCTTTAGCAGCGCTGAGCACTTTTTGGTATGGGGAAAAATTGTTAAATACGCGACAGAGTTTTGTGACGTCAGATGTGAAGGAGGTCACTTTTTGCTGCTAGCCAATTAAACTTCATTCAAAACTGAACGCTATTCGTAAGAGTATAAAGCCGTTAAACACTTTTTGCAATAGCATATTCTGCAAATAAAATTGTAATAATACCAACGCGTCCTTCACCGTTTTGAGAAAATTCGAATAGTTCGAATTTGGGCGTTATTTCTAAAGAGATAAAGCTTAGAAAAATATTTACCAACGGCAAAAACAAATTGCTATTGTGTTTGCCGCCGCCCGGAGCCGGCGGCCCGTCGCACCCAACGCGCCCGCGGGCCGTCCACCTAAATAATTGATAATTGTTTATAAATTTGCGTCAAATTCATTTTTAGGGTGACACCGTAAGATGTCACGTGACCTGATCGAAAAACTGTTACAATGTTATTGAGTTTTCACTTCTGCCGGCACTCCCGGAGTGCAACCTGGTCTTTTTTTTTTAACGATCATCACCGTTTTCAACTACATTCAGGTGAACTACTGCACCTCGGAGGTGCGCGAAAGCCGAGTTGCGCCGAAGTGGCAAGGCCTGACTGCTACTATAGACCGCTTGTTCATAAATCCGGTGACGTATTTCGATTCAGTAACGTTGTAGACAGTGTATTGTCACGGATAGGTATTTCTGACGAACGACGGTGCATTGTGTTTACTGAATAAAGGCAACACGGCAGAAAGTGTGAACGTAAGACCATTAAACTGGCTCGGGCGCAATTCATAAGCGAGAACCGAGTCTATTCCAAGCTTGTTGCATTTAAATCAGTTTTAAATTTGCCTGCGTTCGCTAACGTTCACGGCTTAGGCCTCGTAAATGAGTTCTGTCCCGCTGGCCACTAAGGTTAAACTTGGCTCCCCCGCACACCCCAGAACTGCACTTTCTAATTCACCCGAACATCGTTCAATGCCACACAAAACGCGACAAAATTAAGTAGACAAAAGAGAACGTGCTATACGGTAGAAAGGGTTAGGGTGAGAGGGAGGGTAGGGGGGGCAGGATGGGTTGAGTTTTCTGGCTTCATCCGAAACTTGAGACCAATAGTGACAGTTTATAATTACTTGCTTAAAATAGCTTTAAATACTCTTTCTTTTGGGGCAATGTTTCGTCGAAACATTACAACGATCGGAACAATCAAAGTCAAATCAACATCCAATATGGAGATTCACGAGGTAAACTAAGTCAATTACCTATTTAACATTGATTTCAAGTTTCACCATTGGAACACTTTTACTAAACGGGTGCTAATCGCGTAAGTATAATTAAACCTATTCAATTACCTCGTCATTTCGGATTTGTTGCAACATTCTTAGTCGCGAAAATCTGGCGTGGTAGGAGCGGGTATGGACATATTTTCGCCTCCATGTTATGAGTTAACCTTTTTGGTGCTGGCTGGATGCGGCCACTAGATGGTAACAAATAAAAAACGAATAGTGACAAAATTACAGGCTGCGAATACATCAATCCAAATCGTGACAGCCGAATGCCACTTCGTTTTTTTATCTTTACTATATAGCGGCTGCATTCAGCCAGCACCAAAAAGGTTTCATTATGTTATTGTAAACTAAGGAGGCGTCGCTTACACTGACTGACTATCCACTCTTTGGTTTAAATCACTTGTATAGTCGACCTCAAAAATGTGTATACTTTTTTACCGTATTGTAAAGGAATATAAAAGATAAAGCATATCTTTGACATGGACTATCTTAGATTGTGGGTGTTGCCATCTTTGAATGACACTCCAATACAATCGAAGCCCGCTGCCAGCTTGTTACATGAGCCGTCACGCCCGCCTGAAAGCACATTGTACTGAACAATGCCGACCATCCATTAATACTACATCGGCTTAAGTCATTGCGGGCGAACTTGTGCTCCGATGATTTGTATGCAATATCTGGGCTAAGCTGCACCGTGCCGAGGCAGATTTACTTGGGCAGTTAGTTCTACGTAAGTACCTACTTAGGGATAATTTGATCATCGAATGAATGAATTAATTAATGTAGTTTATTCACTATAAACATACATAGATGGTACAGGTAAAGGTGGCTGGATGCGGGTGGCGCAGGAGCGGTCACTTTGGCACTCTTTGGGGGAGGCCTATGTCCAGCAGTGGACGTCTTTCGGCTGATATGATGATGCTGATAAAAGGTGTTACAGAATTATATATCATCATCCTCCTAGCGTTATTCCCGGTAATGCCCCTAAAGGAGCCCAGAATCCCAAGATTTGGCGTAGGCACTAGTTTTACGAAAGCGACTGCCACCTGACCTCCAACCCAGAGGGAGAACTAGACCTTATTGGGATAAGACCGGTTTCCTCACGATGTTTTCCTTCACCGAAAAGCTATCGGTAAATATTCCGTACATAAGTTCCGAAAAACTCATTGGTACGAGCCGGGATTCGAACCCACGACCGCCGCTTGACATTGACAGCCGCATGCCTGAACCACTAGGCTACCGTAGTTCTAGCTGTTACAGAATTATATATAGTGTTCCTAATATGTTTAGCCATGAATGGCATTGAAAATTATTACAATTAAAAAAGTCCAATATAATTTAACACAAATACAAAGTACAAGTCAATTCCATTCATGTTAGGTAATTATATTTGATTTTAATTTTATTGATTACCATTTAATTTTTATGCTATAACGTATATAATCTAGCGGTAAGTATATTAACTAGTGGCAGAACTCGAAAGCCAGTTTAAAAAAAAAATTGAACTACTTAATCGACAAAAACACGAATAAAGTATTGAACCTACTCACAACATTGTAGAGGAGAACATACGGTCATACGAAATAATGTTTGCCCAAGTTGAAACACAGAACTTCGTTCTCTTTGCTCGCTCGTTCCATAAAAGTGAAGTGTAGATCGAGGACTCAATAGCTGGTTTGTCCTCTTCAAAGTCTGTTGAAGATTGCGTCTTTGAGTTTTTAATTGTAGACTGAATGCAGATTTCAGATCATAATGCTATCTGATAACAACGTATTGTTCATAGCTTATTCGTATCTGCTTTTGTTCGTATAAAGTCCGTGTTACTGTCGTACACACTTTCTCCCTCATTTCATCCCCTTAGGGGAATGACCGAAACAAAAATCATACAATGTAATGCCTGAAGATTCAAACTATTTCCACAGCAAACGTTTTAATCGGTTCAGTGGTTTAACAGTGAAGGAAACTCACGGACAAGCATTACACAGATTTACTTTCGTGATTATAATATTGGTAGAGATTATTATACGTGTTGCTGAAATAATCTCCTCGAGCAAGAAATTTGCAAATACGATTTATTCTTAATAAATCAATTACCACGCTGGGGTCCCTATTCCCGGAAATCGCTTAACAGTGTGATTCAGGATTGCTCATACACGTATCAGCGACATCTAGTGGGTACTTGGCTTACTATAAAATCTTAAGTAAACAAATTAACCAACGTGACGTGACAGTTGGAAAAAAAAAATACAAAACACTTGCAAACAGAGAAATGATTTATTTGAATTAAAACTTTCGTGAGACATGTTGAAATAATACTAACACACAGACACAGTGAGTTCAGTGTGCGTGTCGTCTCTCGGAGGAGATGACCTCCTGCCGCAATCTCACTCAACTACTCCAGCGCTAGACTGCCCCCCTCCCCCCGCCCTGTCGGCGCGTGCGTCACGCGCCGCTCGGCGTTCGGAGCGAGCGCGGGCAGTGATACAAGCGCCACCGCCGCGAAAGCACTCATCCTGAAGAAGAACTCCCGAAGAGTTCGAAACATGTCGCCCGTAGTGACATTGAATACGTGAGTTGAACCGTGTAACTGTTAGTATTATGATTTATTTGCGCAGGATTTATAATATCGGCGATTCAGTCATATGCTTCATTGCTAAGGGCAGGTTGCAACATACGATTGCAGACCGATACACGTCAAATATGGCGGCGGCAGCTGTCATTGCATATAAACTTGTCAAACTTTCCGTACATTCAGATTTTAACGAACACCGCTTGCGAACAAATGCTTGGTGTGGTTTGGTGTGGTGGTTTGGTGCCAATCACCCTAATTGCATGCTATTTCAATTAAATCCTCACCACGGTGGTCACTAACTCCCCAAATCTTCCTCAGAATTGGGTTAGTGGAGCAAGTATACATAAGCGACGTAAACGTCATGTAGCATCGCCATCCGTCAGCGGCCGTAAGCAGACCCTACTCAAAGCACAGATGGCGCCCGCTTTATGAAACAGTACCAGTACCTACATACAAATTTTAATCTTGGCAACAATTTATTATTGTCTAATATGATCGTGGAGATTGAGGATTCTAGTTATTTTGTATTGTTTGCAAAGATACACATGTTATTTAATTTACGTGTTGTGATTTTTAGGGTTCCGTAGTAAAAATGGCAAAAAGTGCGTTAGCCCTTGTACGCACTAAGCGGCTAGCCGCGTGCGGCTTGCCGTGCGGTTGGAGAAAACATTATGAAACCGCAAACGCAAAATCTCTGAAACCGAAAACGCAAAATCTCTACACAATAAGCGTTTGGCCGCAACCGCACGTGGCTAGTCGCTTAGTGCGTACAAGGGCTTAAGTTTACTGATCTGTATCGAATATTTTCGGAGACAACCGCTCCGGAAGCCACAAGAATTGTGTCCCCCTCTAACTTTCGAACCATGGAATGAAAATAATATGAAAAAAAAACATGGACATGACGTTGAATAAATACTTTCAAAGGAAACTGTTTTGAACAAGTTGGATCCAATGGTTTTTGAGTTATCGCTGGAAATCTCTTTTCTAAACAAAAGGACATAAGTGCCGTGAGTTTCCTTCAATATGAAGTTAAAGACAATATAAAAAATATGTTGAATCCAAATTGATTGGTAGATTAATTTTGTGGTTGATACAACTAGGTAATGTTTTCATCCAGAACTAATAAAAAAAAACTTTTATTCACATAAAAATAAAAACATAATTATATTAAAATGCTGCTCTTCGACATTATAATATTTTTATACGTAACCGTAAATATTTCCTACACAAATTATTAAAACTATCATTACAAACTAAGCCGCTCGTTTTTACCAAAAAAAGATGATGAATATGTTTGAAATCATTTATCTTTCTCGCAAATGTCGTATTAACCGCAAACATAAATCAACACTTAAATCTGAAAGCTAAACCCTTCAGTAGTTGTCAGTGTATTTCATTTCCGACAAGTTGAGTCGGGGGTAATGTACCGAAACTGATAGTTGTAACTTCAGAGGGTTTGGGCTGTCATTTGATTATGTACTGGGTTTGGTTAACTCTCCTAGTGTCCTTGTAAGCTGCTTATTGAAAATAGGACGTCCAGTGATTTGGAGAGGTTTAAGTCATTGAATAAAAATTTGTTGTTTCATAATGATATGGTATTTACGTAATAATTTAATTATACAGACTAGAGAGACAAAAGAAAACAGTTTATCTATAGTAATATTAATAATTTACTTTAAAAACAAAGTCTCAAAGTCAAAGTCTGATTGTCACCTATTTAATCACCTATGATGATGAAATAAAGATATGATTTGATTTGAAAGTTTAAACTGAGTTCAATTAAGTACTTGGCCAAGCCAAATAGGTATATGAAAATTTCCACATTTCCTTTCCAATTTACCACATGAACTACTTTTCGGGACCAAATGCGTTGATTGTTACAGAAAAATCCCAGGTCTATTTACGTGGGCTGATCATATTTGAGGAGTTCCGTCAGTTCCTCAAGGATCTCAGATTGTTCACTTCGTTAGTTGCTACTTCAATGGAATTATGTCAGAATCTTTGACGTACTTTATAATCTTGAGGAGTTCCATAAGTCATATGTGGTCTTCATCAGGTTCCACTTAACCAAAATTGAGATTTCCGTGGGTAAATTACACGAGTTATAATAGAAACTACCGAATTCTCTACGCGCGTGCCAATACAGTTTGAGGGTTGCCCACAATTTTCCTAGAATCCTATCATCAGATCCTAATTTGGTGAAAATGGGACCACCTCAGGAGTATAGGTATATACTCTTTGGAATAAAAAAAAAATTTTGAAAATCGATCCACAACTGACACAGAAATCGGTAAACTACATACAAATGATTAAAAATACATACAGTGCAACATAGAACCTCCTCCTTTTTTCAAGTCGGTTAAAGAGAGAAAAAGTGGCTTGATTGTGTTTTTGTATGTTTTGGGTAATATCTGTTTCAAAAATTCTTTCACTTACGTGTAGAATAGACTTTTTGAATAGTTTAAGGCTATATTTTACCCCGCGGGATTGCCTGACTTCATTGCAATACGCAAACCAAGGCGCGCGTGCAGTCAGTAGAATTTAAAAAAGAAAAAAATCTAACAATCGCTAACCACGCACAAAAGGAAATTGCTGCGTAGAGACACCACCAAGTTTAAAGTATGTAGGCTAGTACATAAGCCCACTATTGCAGGTTAACGGTTAGTATATCCACCAGAGGTTTTCAAGGTCGTGGATCAGTATGCGAAGAAATATCCACCAATAGGAACAGATGCGTGGGCGAGGCTAACAGCAATGATATAGGTCGATACAGGGCAGGCTCACTCCTCGCTTTCGTCGCGCCGCTACTAGTAAGCCGGCCACCAACTTAGTTGGTAGGTACCATAGTGGATGCCACGCGCTGCTACAGAACGCACGCGTTCGCGCTTTACGTCATTCGCTTGTCAATTCGCTTGTCAATGCAACTTTTACCAGGGGATTTGAGATTGTCCCCTAATATTTATTTATTTATTTATTTTATTTTATTTGTTAACCGTGAACCTTCTGTATGTAGTACTATTATCGAACGAGCGAGCGAGGTAATCGAAGCTGGGCTTCAGCTTGGGCCGAAAATCGTTTGTCCGGTGTCCGGTTCCCCACTGTCCGGCTGTTCTCTACATCACGGTTAGCACAAGACGGTGTGCGAGCACTCTCGAGCTCTCTCGCACTATCCGTCTCTTTCTAAGTCTTCTAATAAGAGAGAGACGGATACTGCGAGGGCTCGAGAGCTTGTGCTAACGGTGCAGGTCGCATTTTTCTACCGATTTTTATTTTGTGCTAGAGGCTAGCAGCTGGTAATGACATGTAGAAAATATCTTGAGATAATAATTTTGAATTTGGAAACGAATAGGTTCAAGCTACCAATAAACAGCCATTTTATCTCCGACCACACGCGTCCATAAAGCATTGACCCAGCAAGATTTACTCCGGTCGGTTCCGGCTTGTCTATAGCGGGCTTTAGCGATAAATATGTAGGGCTTCTTAAATTTACTGCCTCTCGGTATAAAATAATACGATTAGCTCCAATTTTAAAACGTTTTTTCCTTTAGCCTGGTCAGTCGTAGCTATTACATAAAATTCAAAATGATAATGTAAAAATCGCAAGTATGGCCCTGAATCGGTATGCGGTATTTGGTACCCTACTGAGAGCATACTGAGGTTGCCCAGATTTAATTAGTTGTTGACCAGTATTATATTGCACAGATGTGGCGCTGCACGCATGCAGTGCAGTACCGCATTCATGCTTCACTTCCGAGCATCCTGCGCTATGTAAATGTAGGCGCGCAGAAAAGAAGCTTACCGATACCGTAGCGAGTCCGTTCCGACGAATGGCGGAAGTAGCTGAATGTGGTAATGTGCCTGAGTTTAGGTACAGCAAAACGTGATAATAATAGTTAATATTTAATAATCTAAAACTCATGCCTGAGAGTTATGGCGACCATAAATCGCCTCAGCAACCTGTACGGCTATCACAGGACGACTCGCGAGCTGTGTCACGGCGAGATAGAATACCCATCTCTTTCTCATTAGAACAATTAGAAAGCGACGGATAGTCTATGTTGCTGCGGCATCTCGCTCTTGTGCTGGTTGATTTTCTGCCTTCGACGTTTGAGGCGTGTAGCGTGTACCCACTTCGATTGACCCAACCAATACAAACTACTCTTGCTCTTCACTTGTCTAAGAAAAATGTAATAGAACCTATTGTTCGCGTAAATACTGCGCGACGAAATGAAATGTCCCATGTGAAAAACAAGGGTCGAATGCGATTGTCTCAATACAAACGATCTACTAAAAAGCAGTCGCTTCACTCTTCTCCCAACTAGCGACCAAATAAATACGACCTTTCAGCGCATTATGCGGAGCCCTTACCATAGCTCTTCCAATACCGAAGACCAGATCTTTCCAAGCCGGTTTTCTTTGAAATGGGATGACCGGCCGCCAGTTACAAAAGCCCTCCGGATGCGTGGAATTCCTTAAAGGCTATGGTTCTCCGTAAATTGGTATATTGAGATATGGGAAGGTCATTAGGGTTGTCAACTATAAGGTAATTCTGGCGATATATACAGGGTCCCTGGTACGGGACGGTGTAAACTGGCCGGAATGTTATAAATGTGGGACGGATGAAGACGTCGGGCGTGTAGGATGCAATATTTAAAATACAGGGTGTAGTTTAGGAAGGGTGAGGGGGTATTTCGGACAAGATATGTGATAATGATAGTTGTTTTTTTTGGGGAACTCCACATTTAAAACAGATATTTGTACGTCTAGTGAAGACAGATAGAAAATAAAAATTAACTTACCATTTGTTTAACACTGCAACAAACAATCACTGCAGGTCGATCACGTGACACATTGTAGGTACCCACGGTGTACTCGTACGTCGAAATGTTTGCAGCTGTGCATAAATTATCGTCTTCATTGCCGAAGAATAGTTTCTCGTACAACTTGTTTTCCATCAGAGAAACAACCACTTTGTCTCCATTCGAGTGTTAGAGATGGGAACGCCTATAAACTTGTCGACCTCAGAAACTCATGAGTATTATAATTTTGGATGCTTAAATATAGGACAGTGCACATTCATAGTGGCATATCAGGGGGTAATGGGAGTCCTTTTGGAAAGGCTTTTCTATACAAGCATGAACAGTTCAAATAACTGTAACCCGATTACGGAAAAGTCACAGAAAAAAAAACATACCTACAAAACGTAGCCTTTGTCATAATCTAGAATAGATCAACACCTCAATTATCAAAATCGGTTTAGTATCTTAAGCGCTACGGTGTAACACACGTAAATACATACATATTTAGATTGCTAAAAACATATCCCTTCCTTTCTGCTCTGTCGTAGTCGGATAAAAAAGGTGACGATTCTGTGACATTCATGTCACAGAATAGTCATGACTATTAATTGCCGAAATTATTTTAAAATAGTGTTAGGCGGTACTAATACGTCTCAAAGTAGTAGACTAAAAAGATTGAAATATAGTAATTTAATTTGTGACGGTGATGACAAATGGAGATTGCGCTTAAATGCTTAAAAAAACGTTTGGGTTATATGCCAATTTTCAGATAATATATTACGCATTCCTTTGTAATGGGGTGAATGAGAAATAACCTCAATAATAGCTGAGGCACGTTGAGGTAATTTCTCATCTACCCCAACACTACTCCCGCGGAACCGAACATACTTGACAAATGGAAACACAAACGTACTGTTTATAAGGATACAGCAAATATAGCACGCTGATATAGTGTCAGCGAGAATGTACGAGTATATGTCTGAGACTGTGACGTCATGGATATGTTCGGATTGTTCGGGGTTGGAGTGGTAGCTAGGTTTGTTGATTTTGTTGAACATACATTTTAGTGTGTAATAGTGACGATCTATAAAAGTACTTTAGATGAAGAGCTTTCGTAAAAGCGCTTGTTCGTTTTAAGTACATATCAATAATGATAAATTGATGTTGAACTGATTGTCAAATATAGGTATAATATCTCTTATCGATATTTTTCACATTATTTTTACTAAACGGGACTAAATCGCGTATAATAAAGCGCGCGCGCGAGCGCGTTTCGCGTATCATTATTTATTTTCACGTGTCCTTGGGCGACCGGGCTCTGCTCGGGTGAAAACAGAGAAAATACGGAGAAAACGAATTTTCTCAGACACGAGACCTAGCCAGATCAATTTCTCGGCCCCGTAAACCACTGTATTCCAAATTTCATCGAAATCGTTAGAGTATATACAATATACAAATATTGCTCGTTTAAAAGTATAGGATAGGATTAATTAACTTATTTAGTGTTAGTTAAACTCTTTGAGGTGTGCCGACGTTTCGGATGTGTCACGATGTGTGTGCGAGACGAGGTAAAATAAAAATATATTCATATCCAGTAAATAAATAAAAACCCGCCAAGTACCTACACCATTATCTATAATTGCAGCGGCAACAGAAATATATCATCTGTGAAATCCTTCGTGCGCGAGTCCGACTCGCACTTGGTCGGTTTTTTGTTATTTGTTGTTATAGCGGCAACAGAAATACATCTTCTGTGAACTATGCTGTATGAACTGTCAC
The DNA here is from genome assembly GCA_947578815.1 of Epinotia ramella. Taxonomy (NCBI): domain Eukaryota; kingdom Metazoa; phylum Arthropoda; class Insecta; order Lepidoptera; family Tortricidae; genus Epinotia; species Epinotia ramella. The sequence goes on along the minus strand of OX388206.1, from coordinate 4,151,236 downwards.
CAATGTTTACAAAAAATCACTTTGACTTTGACTTTGAAAATTTCAACTGTCTAACTATCACGATTCATGAGATACAGCCTGGTGACAGACGGACAGACAGACAGAAATACGGACGGACAGCGGAATCTTAGTAAAACGGAACGGAACGGGTGTCGGTTATTAGAGAATAACGAATTAAAGTTGTATTTGTAAATAGATGTTACCATCCCTATAGGAACAGGCTATGCGTTGTCAGCATTCCCGCGCGCCTCACGGCAAGCCCGACACATAGCGCGCTCGTTAGTTGCCTCCCGATCGTACTGAAGTAAACATATTCTTAATTAGCTACCTAGGCCTTCTCATTTCAAACTCCCAGATAAATTCCCCTAAAGTGGTGACCCCCGACCTTGAACATTTAGTGCACCGTGACTTAGAACATTTTTTTGAACATTTTAGACTCAAGTGAAAATTAATTAAGGGGTATATCTGGTTGAGTTTTGTGCGTTTTTTATTCCGTGCGTGGTGATACTAGCGCTATCGGATAGGCAATTCCCCGTGCTCCGTGGGTCAACGAGAGACAATTTCATTGGTGTTGCAGTATGGTTACGCCAGCACCCGCGACAACCGTAGAGTTGTCGGCAATATCGTTAGCAGCAAGAATACCTGATTTTTGGGAGGATAAGCCACGACTATGGTTTCTTCAAGTAGAAGCTGTATTGGCGCAGCAAAAGGCAAGTGATCAGTCAAATTACAATATAGTAATCGCAAAATTAGGGAAGCAGGCAGTTCAACAAGTTGCGGACATCCTTGAGAACCCGCCGAGCGAGGACAAATATGAGACCTTGAAAGCCAGATTGCTTAGTGTGTATGAAGAAACAGAAGCTATTAGATTGAAGCAATTAATGTCGGATATGGAACTGGGTGATCAACGACCATCTCAGCTAATGCGAAAAATGCGCGACCTTGCGCGCAATAAGATTCCCGACGATACTTTGGTATACTTCTGGCAAGGTCATCTACCACCATCAGTGAGAGCAGTCGTTGCGGCAGCAGATTCGAAGAACTTGGAAAGCCTTGCAGCGATAGCCGACAAGGTCATAGAGACATTTAGGCCCAGCGAGGTCGCCGTAGTCCAAGGCTCCTCACGTCAGAGCCCGCCGAGAGATTTTATAATGGCGGAATTAGCGAAAGACCAACAGCCGTATTAGTGAACTCGCCAGCTCGCGTGGACGATCTAAGAGCCGAGGAAGGAACAGCTGCCAGGGGCATTCACGTAGCAGCTCGCGCAGCAATAGGAGGACACCGGACAGCCCTGACTGGTTGTGCTTCTACCACTTCCGCTACAAGACGAAGGCCAACAAGTGCCAACAGCCGTGCAACTGGAAGGGACAGAAGCCGACGGGAAACTAGCTACTGTGCAGACGTTTTCGGCGGAACCCTGCACCACGGTAAATAATTATCGCCTTAGTGTAATGGACAGAAATTCAGGTTACAAATTTCTAGTTGATTCCGGCGCGAATGTGAGTGTTATTCCGAAAAACTTTAAATATTTTAAAGACTCGTTACAACCAGTTAATTGTAAGTTATATGCCGCGAATAGTACTGAAATTAAGACATATGGATATGTTAACTTGACGCTAAATTTGAATTTAAGGCGTAGTTTCAAATGGAATTTTATTGTGTGTGACGTCAAACAACCTATTATCGGTGCAGATTTTTTGCGTAATTATAGATTACTGGTAGACTTATACGGTAAAAGGTTGATTGATAATGTAACAAGTGTTTCTGTAATTGGTACGATCATAAACCATATTGACTCATCAATTACTTTAATTAATACGGATAATAAGGCATACAATTTATTGCACAAGTATCCAGAACTGTTAAAACCGTTATCGTTTATTGAAGAGCCTAAACACTCTACTTATCATCATATAGAGACGACAGGGCCTCCGATATATCAAAGAGCTAGACCGCTGCCTCCTGATAGGTACGAGAAAGCGAAAAAGGAATTTCAAACAATGCTTGAAATGGGTGTTTGTAGACCATCTAAGAGTCCGTGGTCTAGTCCTTTGCATATAGTCCCAAAAAAAGATGGAGACATTCGACCGTGTGGCGATTACAGGGCTTTGAATGCGGTTACGAAGCCGGATCGCTACCCTATTTCGAGAGTACACGACTTCACCTACCTACTCGCAGGTAAGTCCATATTTTCTTGTGTAGACATTCGTAGAGCTTATCATAACATCATGGTACACCCTGAGGACGTGGAGAAGACTGCTATTATTACTCCATTTGGTCTGTATGATTTTCCCAGAATGAGTTTTGGACTTAGAAATGCTTGCCAGACCTTCCAGAGGTTTATGAACAATACCGTTTTACGTGATTTTGACTTCGTGTATTGTTACTTAGATGACATACTTGTTGCTTCTCTCTCGGAGGAAGAACACGACGGTCATCTGGAACAGCTGTTTAAAAGGCTTAGTGAATTTGGCATCACCATAAATCTAGAAAAATGTACTTTTAAAGAGGAGAAATTAGAATTTCTAGGTTACGAGGTATCAACAAAAGGTTTCAAACCTCTGGAAAGTAAGGTTCAAGCTATTAAGGACTATCCAAAACCGCAAAACGTTACTCAGTTGCGTACATTTTTAGGCATGATAAATTTTTACAGACCGCACATGCCAAAGGCTGTACAATACCAGGAATTATTGCTCAAGTATATTCACAAAGCTAAGCGAAATGACAAAACACCTATTGAGTGGACGCAGGAAGCTGACGAAGCGTTCCGACAATGTAAGCTTAGCTTACAGAACGCGGTCATGTTAGCGTACCCACTTCCCACAGTACCTATTTCATTATATGCGGATGCTAGCAATTCGTGTGTAGGAGCTGTGTTACAACAATATGTAGAAGGTAACTGGAGACCATTAGCTTATTTTTCTAGAAAGCTAACGGAAGCACAAATGAAATACAGTACTTATGACAAAGAACTTCTAGCAATTTATTTATCTGTACAACAATTTAGGTATCTGCACGAAGGCAGAGAACTAATTATTTTTACAGATCATAAACCTTTGACATATGCATTTAGTAAGGTCAACAGTGATAATAACAAAGAGATACCAAGACGAACAAGACAATTACTTTTTATAAGTGAATTTACGACTGACATTAGGCATATACAGGGTAAGGACAATGTAGTTGCGGATGCTTTATCGAGAATTGAGACGGTTGATTTTCAAAATATCGCAATTGATTATTATAAGTTATCAAAAGCACAGGAAAGCGATAGTGAGTTAAAATCGTTATTAGAGAAGTCACATCATAGATTGCAATTTAAAAAAATAATGTTGCCTAACTGCACTTATAATGTTTACTGTGAAATATCTACAGGTAATGCAAGACCTTACGTTCCAGAGCAGTTTCGTCGCGATGTTTTTAAACATGTTCATAATTTAAGTCATCCGGGCGTACGAACGTCACGTAAGATGGTTTGTGACAGGTTTTTCTGGACGGATATGAACAAAGATGTAGGTCTTTGGGCCAAAACCTGCGTTCAATGTCAGAAGTCTAAAGTCGCGCGACATACTAAATCGATTCCAAGTAAGTTTCCGGAAGTAGATAGATTCCAACATGTACATACTGATATAGTTGGTCCTCTACCAACTTCGTCTGAAGGTTTTAGGTATTGTCTTACCATGATAGACCGTGCTACCGGATGGCCTGAAGCGTTTCCATTGCAGGACATATCGGCGGAAATCGTAGCGCAGACTATTTATGACGGCTGGATAGCTCGATTCGGCTGTCCAGTTACGTTAACTAGTGATCAGGGCAGACAATTTGAGAGCAACCTTTTCAGACAGTTGATGAAATATACAGGTATAGAGAAGCTGAGAACGACACCGTACCATCCAGAGTCGAATGCTGTATTGGAGCGATGGCATCGTTCCCTCAAAGTAGCACTGAAAGCACGTTTAGGTAGTAACAATATTTCTTGGGTAAACGAATTAAGCACAGTTCTGTTAGGGCTTCGCACAGTGCCAAGGTTAGACACTGGTGTCAGCCCCGCACAGTTAGTTTACGGTCGTACCATTCGGATACCAGGTGAATTTTTTTGTAACATAGATAAGAATGTAACGGAACCACATGCCATGCTAGGTAAAATAAAAGATGCGATACGGAACTTGACACCAAGACCATATTGTCATCATACTAATGAAAACAATTTTTTTGTTAGCACAGATCTTAAGTCTTGTGATTATGTATTTGTTAATAGAATTGCGAAATCTTCGTTACAAACGCCTTATGAAGGGCCATATAAGGTTCTAGAAAGAAAAGACAAGGTTTTCAAAATACAATTGGAAGACCGAAATGTAAACATGTCAATTGACAGGTTAAAACCTGCATATTTACTTAAGGAACAAGTAGACTCACCACAAAACATAACTTTACCAGATACATTACAAGCGGACAGCGGAATCGCTCCGCCTGTGCCTAGCGTCGCGCCCTATGTTACACGCAGCGGGCGAACTGTTAAGAAATCAGTACGGTTTTGTGATGAGTAAACTTATTACATTTAGTAGGTTAAGATTTTTTTTTTGCAAGTATGTTCCAAATGTTCTAGTGTAAACATTTATTTGTAGGTTATTCATGTTGTAATTTTTAAGGTAAGAAAAATAGTTTGCATTTCAATAACAGCAGCCAAAGTATTAACACTTCATTATGGGAAATTACGGTACCAAAAACAATTCGGGTAATACCGATAAGTCAAATACCCTAACGGCAGAAGCATCCATTAATGTGTCTGGATTGGCTACTCAACTCAATACGTTCAGCATTGTGCTACTAGTGATTGTAACAATATTGATCGTTTTTATAGTCTACTATTTTTATAGTAGTTGTAAAAGAAAGGTGAACAAGTGGTTCACAAGGAAAGTACGTGTTCTGGCGCAAGACCAACTAGCTGCTGGAGCTCAGGCTGCAAGTCAGCCGCATCAAATCTATGTGAAAGTTTAGTGAAGTGTGGTGTACGTGTAGGTAGCATTACACTTGTTTGTTTTGTAATTTTAATTATAACTTTCCTTCTTTCGTGTTAGAATAACAGCTATGTATTAATGTGGTCATTCTAAAAATAGATCGGACAGCCTTTGTTCAAGAGCTGCCAATACATTGTAAATTTGACCTTAATGTTAAGACATTAAGGTATGTAATCAAGTTTCATTGTGTACTGTTATCATTCCGCAGCTCATAATACCAAGTAGAGCCGCGTGGATTGTTTTCGAGGCAAGTTTTTAATTTAATGATAAGTACATTTGCGTACAAAATGGGGATAACAGATGCAATGAAAACTTCGATATAAGATAAATTCTTTATTATATTTTTAAAACATTTCAATTTATTTCATGTTCATTTGAAAATTTTTGTAAAAATTTTTTTTTGGGAAGGACGACTATAGGAACAGGCTATGCGTTGTCAGCATTCCCGCGCGCCTCACGGCAAGCCCGACACATAGCGCGCTCGTTAGTTGCCTCCCGATCGTACTGAAGTAAACATATTCTTAATTAGCTACCTAGGCCTTCTCATTTCAAACTCCCAGATAAATTCCCCTAAAATCCCCAAGATTTATGAGCACCCAATAGTCTGGCGGAGTGAGTTTTTGAACGCAGATTACGATGAATTAAATTTGTTGTTGTGCATTTTATCTCGTTATGTCTTATAATTGCTTAGTTAGAAATATATATAAAATAAGCAGTGTGTTCTTTATGACATTTCCATTCATCAATTTATAATACCGTCCGAAACAGAAGAGTAGGCTCGATTGATCTCGCTCACTTGTCAAATAAATTATTGTTTGTAAGTAAATGACTTTTAATGGGCACGAGCTGAGAATAAACTGCATGTGCTTGCTCTGTAGTAGTTGTCTGTTGTTGTTGTTGGTTGTTGTGTTGTGTTCCTGGAGGTGAGCAAGGTCGCCAGAGCTCCCGAGGATGCGTTGTGTTGAGAGCGAGGGAATTTGTTCCTTCAGCTGTCAACACGGCGTATCCTCAAACATAATTATCAAGGGTCGGCAACGCCCGTGTTACCATTGGAGTTGCATGCGTCTATAGGCTGTGGTGTCCGCTTATCACCAGGCGGGCCGTACGCTTGTTTGCCACCGTCGTTGTATAAAAAGAAAAAAAATGTGACACCCCTGGAGTAGAACCACCAGAATGACACCCCTGAATCGCATGTGCATAGGCAACGGTGACATGTTACTATCAAGCACGAAGGCTTGTTTGCCACCAATGTAGTATTGGCAAGAAATATCGTGCGTAATCTAATGCCGGCTGTACACATTGGGCCAACGTTGGCGCGTGAGCAGGATGCAGCTATGCAAACTAATGAGAACGAAATAAAGCCCTCTTCCTCTAACGCATAGCTGCATTCTGCTCACGCGCCTACGTTGGCCAAATATGTACAGCCGGCCAGGGGAAGTACCTCTTATCGCGCTGCCATATTATTCAAAGCGTTCCCAAAACATACGGTATCTACCCTAGTAGCATTTTGCGTTGGCCAACCGTAGCTAACGGTTGGGAAAAAGTTGGGAAATCGTTAGTAGCAATCTAACGAATTGCCAACAATGGCCCTAATGCTATTTATGGTTCATTTTCCAACTGCAAAACCATACAAACAGTTATCGGTTGGGTTACCAACAAATAATCCATACGAACAAACGACGTAGGCCCTACTACCGTTTTTGGTTAGATTTCCTACAAAAAATCCATACGAACAGCCAACATAGGCCCTACTGTGGTTTTGGTCGGATTTCCAACAGAAAACCCCATACGAGCAGCCAACATAGGCCCTACTGCAGTTTTGCGCAGCGCTCCCAACAAAAAAACCATACGACCATACAACATAGGCCCTACCGTCGACTTAGTTGGCTTCCCTACCAAAAAATCCCTACGAGCAGCCAACATAGGCCCTACTGCGGTTTTGTACAGCGTTCCGAACAAAAAATCCATACGATCATGCAACATAGGCCCTACCGCGGTTTTGGTCGGATTTCCAACCGAAAATCCCATACGAGCAGCCAACATAGGCCCTACTGCAGTTTTGCGCAGCGTTCCCAACAAAAAAACCATACGACCATACAACGTAGGCCCTACCGCCGATTGAGTTGGCTTTCCAACTGAAAATCCCATACGAGCAGCCAACATAGGCCCTACTGCAGTTTTGCGCAGCGTTCCCAACAAAAAAAACCATACGACCATACAACATAGGCCCTAACGTCGACTTAGTTGGCTTCCCTACCAAAAAATCCCTACGAGCAGCCAACATAGGCCCTACTGCGGTTTTGTACAGCGTTCCGAACAAAAAATCCATACGATCATGCAACATAGGCCCTACCGCGGTTTTGGTCGGATTTCCAACCGAAAATCCCATACGAGCAGCCAACATAGGCCCTACTGCAGTTTTGCGCAGCGTTCCCAACAAAAAAACCATACGACCATACAACGTAGGCCCTACCGCCGATTGAGTTGGCTTTCCAACTGAAAATCCCATACGAGCAGCCAACATAGGCCCTACTGCAGTTTTGCGCAGCGTTCCCAACAAAAAAAACCATACGACCATACAACATAGGCCCTACTGCCGACTGAGTTGGCTTTCCTACCAAAAAATCCCTACTAGCAGCCAACATAGGCCCTACTGAGGTTTTGTACGGCGTTCCGAACATTAAATCCATACGATCATGTAACATAGGCCCTACCGCGGTTTTGGTCGGATTTCCAACAGAAAATCCCATACGAGCAGCCAACATAGGCCCTACCGCCGACTTAGTTGACTTTCCTACCAAAAAATTGGAATTTAGCGCTATCTCGTGTCGAGTAGAGGCAGTGCTCATCTGTCACGGGCCTGGACATAGGCTAAACAAGTACTTTTTACGCTTTACGCGCACATAGCATTAGTAATATTGCATATTGAAAACAGCGGCCAACAGTGGGCCACATAGGAATCCAATGGCAGCGGGAGGAGGGGAATTCGGAAACAAAGTGTGGTGCGGGGGGCGGTGGACAGGAGCACGCGCCGAGCGCGAATTCGATCGGCCATTTTGTTATCGATCTCCATCGTGAATAGTGCGTGTAAACGTATAGTGGTTATATTTTCTTTTGAGTGCGTGCGTGCATGGCATCAAGTATTACTTGTTTTTGAAAGGGTTGCATATTTACTTAGCAAATATATATAAAAAATAGTGTGCAAGTTAATACTTACATGTTATATTCACTAATCAAATAACAATATATCGTGTTTATTAAGCAATCTTTTCAAAATCACGTTCAGTATGATCAAAGTGGTGGAATTTAATGATTCTGATGGTGACGGCGTGGTCTTAGTGTAATATTTAAGAGAAGAGTGGATCACGCCTCGCAAGAAGGAGTGCCTTTGGCCTCCTCATAAAATCGTCAGTGCAGTATATGCCTCACAACTAAAATATTACCGGACGAGAATTGACATGTGTATCCCATTAAACGCATATTGTACGAGACGGGTGAGTTAATATTAGTTACTTTAATTTTTAAATCACAAGGTCAATTTAGTTTTGTAACGTCGTGTGTTCATTTTGATTTAATATTTGTTTAAAACTGATGGTGGCAAAAGTCTCGAGCTGCCATTTCTCTATAAGTACATAGGTAATAATAAATAGTTTTAGCTATTTGTCGTTTTTATGAAAAGGTTAGTTTTAGCTATTTCTTCACAGTCCTCTTTGTTTGTGTCATTTAAATGTGTGTTCATCTCTCTTCTAACAGATGGCTGCGTCCTTGTCAGTTGGCTGACGAAACTGGACAGTGTGGACGCCACATTAAAGTTGCTGAATAATCCGGCGTCTAATTAACTTATATGGACCTTGCGCGATGAGCGGACCATTGGATTTTTGACGCCTGAACCCACTGAAATGACGGGGTGCAACTGCTCGGAATCGGAGGTCAAAATAATTATGTTAGTCCAGTCATGACGTTGACAAATTTGGCCTAGTATGATGCCTTTTATGGCCCGCCATAAATAATGTGTTCCTTTCTCACTTACATACTTGCTAGAAAGTGAGGAGTGAGTGATGAGGCCGGTCAAAACTTACAATAAAATTATAAACGTATTATGTGAAGTTTTATTTTACGGTCTAGCTGTACAAAATGATGGTAAGGCAAGTAAATGTGAAAAGTCTCAGAAGGCATTTAAATCTCCGTTAACAGTTAATGTGCAGTTACGTTTGTAAATTCGGTTATTTAAAGACGTTTACTTTGTATGTTACAGATGTTTATTCTCACGAAGGCGGTTTGTGAGTATTATGCACATGCACATTGTTGTGTGCTCGGCCAATATAGAATCTCTCTCAAGAATACGCACCTAGAAACCATGGACATGTGCACTAAATAGGTACCATCCCACAAAAAATGTACGATCCCTAACGACCGCGAGCGACGCCGGGGCGCACATTGTAAGTGCCAAAGGAAATTGAAGCTTCTGTGCTGTGGTTAAATTCTATATTTGCACGGAATTTACTCAGCTTGCCACCTGCGCGCGCGAGAAGTGGAGTTTAACTGCAGCAGAGAAGCTTCAATTTCCTTTGGCACTCACAATGTGCGCCCCGGCGTCACCCGGTCGGTGGAGATCGTTTGTCGGCGTGATTTATTTATTTATTTATTTATTTATTTATAAACCCTTAATTAACACTAACAGACAAGCTATGCATGTTAATTATACAGGAGGATAATATACAGTGAGGTGCTTAGGTCTATACAATACAGTAGATATCAATAAAGTATGGAACTTGAAGCCGTAATAGACTCCAGATACCGGCTGCTAGTCGAGAGAAATTGAGATTCCGTGCTGTGGAACATATCCAGTTTGCTGTCGCTGTCCAGTATATCATTGAGAAGAGTCAAGGCATGGTGCAGTGGTGAGTGTGATAGAGCACGAGTTCGTGCCGCCGGGACAGCGAATAGAATGCGGCGACGGGGCCGGAGTTGAATACTGGGGATAGGACGCACTTGGAGTGAGATTACGGATAACAAAGAAGGGCTACTAATCTCGCCGCGTATTAACCGAAAGAAGTATTTTATGAGGGCCAAATTCCTTCTGCACTCTAGAGAAGTATAGTTTACCATTCCTAGTATAAAGAGAGTTGGATAAAGATGCGGATAATACCCATAGAGTTTACGGAAAAGGAAGCGTACGAATGATTTTTGCACCCTCTCCAACATAAGGGTGTACTGCTGTTCATGAGGGCTCCAAATTATCGCGTTAGATTCAAGTCGGCTACGAACGTATGCGTTGTATAATATACTAAGGGCAATTTGCGAGTCAAGAAATTTACATTGGCGGATTACAAAGCCCAACGATTTTCTAGCGGTATTACAAGTAGTGACAATGTGGTTGTTAAAAGTGAGATGCGGGTCGAACCATGTGCCAAGGTCACGAGCAGTTGAGACTTGTTGGAGAGGCTTGTTTTCAATTGAGTAATTGTGATGTAGGCGATGATAAGCACGAGTGTACGACATTACAGAGCACTTATCTTCATTGAGGATCAATTTATTTTGAGTACTCCAAGCACAAACACTGCTGATATCCACTTGTAATTTAAAACAGTCTTCATGATCACTGATCGGCTTAACTAATTTTAAATCATCAGCAAACAATAAGCACGTGGAGTGCTTTATGGATGCCGGCAGGTCGTTAATAAGAATGAGAAATAGGAGGGGACCAAGATTACTACCTTGACCTATTCCAGAAAAAACTGGGTATGAATTTGACCTGGATTGACCGTACTGGACATACTGATGTCTTCCTGTAAGGTAGTTCGCTAATAATTCTAACAGAGAGTGTGAGAAACCAGCATGTGCCAATTTTACTAGTAGCGTATCGTTGTCCACTCTGTCGAATGCTTTTCGGTAGTCAAAATAGGCCACATCGACTTGCTTCTTTTCATCTAGGCTGTTAGCAATAACAGTTGTTGCGTTTATGAGATTAGATGAGGTCGAGCGTTTTGGTAAAAAACCGTGCTGCTCGTCGCAGAACCAGCCACGGAGCTGCTGATACATGGCAGAGTATAGAATGCTTTCAAATACCTTTCCGAATACCGATAGCACGGCAATTGGTCTGTAGTTTTGAATATCAGCCTTAGAACCGGATTTAAATATGGGTATTACTTTTGTAGTTTTCCAGAGAGATGGGTATGTTTTTAATTTTAACGAAAGATTGAGAACGAATTGCAAGGGCCGGACAAATACTTCACGACAGTCTTTAATTATATACTGCGGGATTCCATCCGGACCTTGAGTGTGCTTTGATGATAAGCGATTTATAGCTTTGCGCACGTCATCTTCACAAACATGTTCAATAGTGACATGACGAATGGTTTCTTGGAATCCCATAGCGGTAGCAGAAGAACACGCGGCCAGAGGGTCAAGGGTAGGAGGTGTTGGTAGGTAAACTTGTTTAAAAAAGTTTGCGAATGAGTCAGCTACTTCTTGGGATGACATATTACCGAACGAGGCGGGCTGTTTAGACTTTCTGTTTTGTTTTACAAATGACCAGAACGAGGATGGTTCTTTTACAATGTTTAATTGAAGCGTTTTAAGGAACGATTCGTGACATTCCTGAGATTTGACAAGCACTAGTTTTCTGTAGTATGAAAAGAATGCATAGTATAATTGATTTCCAGTTTGTTTATAGGTTTTATGATACTTGTTTTTCAAGTTATTAAGATGGATAACTTCAGCGGTGAACCAATTGGGATAAGCTTTCCGATTTGTTGTATTTGCTTTTCTTGATGTTGGTGGGACACATTCCGAGATTATATCATTCACTATGGTATAGAGACATTTGACACAGTCATCAATGGTGTTACATGTATATAACGGCGACCACACAGCATTACACAACCTATGATAGAGTAGGGGTAGATTAGCTTTTCTGTAATTACGGGGAATACTCGAGACATTAATATCATCGTTATTTGTGATGGGTGTTGGGATAGTGAACAGGGTGGTGCACGTGAGGGTTATGTCAAGAGGCAGGTGGTGCTTCTCCGATGATACCAGGCCAGCGACAGCTTCTGTTACTGATGCCTCTGGAATGTCATTATTTGTAAGAACTAAATCTAATATACGTTCGAGACTATTTACAATGCTATTTTGCTGCTTTAAATTACAATAAGATAATAGCAATTCAAAATCCTTACGAATAATTTTTGAAGTGGAATATAAATTAAAATCGCCTACTATGATTGTGGGCAGAGAATGTTCAGAAATTATGCGTTCTATACAATTAAAAACGGAGTAGTATCGAGTTGGTTGAACATTTGGTGCGAGATACACTACACACAAAATAAATCGCAGGTGACTTTTAGTTATTTGCGCACAAACCATTTCGTCTTCAGATGGCGCACCACAGTCCAGCATCTGGAGTTGAAAAAGCGAGCGGGCGGCTAATAGGACGCCGCCGCCGCCGCGCCCGCGACGGTCGGCTCGCAGTACGGTGAAATCAGGAGGGAACAATTCCGAGTCATGTACCGTGTCGTCTAATCGAGTTTCAGCTAGCGCAATTATATCGGTGTTGAATGTGATGAGCACATTTCTTGTTTGGGCTAGTTTTCCTTTCAGGCCCCTTACATTCTGGTAAAACAAGTTAACTCTGCGTGGTTTGGGAGATTTCGGAACGAAAAAACGTTCTCCCGCCATTGCGTTTATTATTTTTCCGTTTATATGCGTGCCATTCTTGCATTATGGTATCTTTAGGCCAGTTTTCAGGAGCCATGAAGAAATTGTATTCAGTATGGGGCACGGATATTATAAAGCAATTGTGGGTGTGCGATTGTTCTGGCTTTTTCACGGTATACAATTTGCCCGGGCGCTTTTTGTCTAAGTAGGTTAATACATTTTGCTCAGTAGTATCAGGATGGAAATTCCATACATGTATGTGCTTTTCAGGTTCTACAAGTTTTATGTTAGGGTCCGTATCGCCAGTGGCTCTGATAATGGATCGGAAGGGGCGGCTGGGGTTTTGACTATCATTATTTTGCAAACCTGAACTTTTAGTTTTACGGCTGTGTTTGGTTGATCTGTCATGGGGCGCCTGACGTCTGGTGGGCGCCGAGTTGACGGGCGCAGGGCTGACGGGCGCCGGATTAACGAGCGCGGGGCTGAAGGACGCAGGGTTGACGGGCGCAGGGCTAACGTGCGTAGGGTTGACGGGCGCTTGGTTGCGCACAAGGTTGCGGGAGACTTTGTGGGTTTTGTCGCATTCGCTTGCTGGAGTCGCGATAGCATGACAGTCCGCTAAGTCCGTAGCTCCTGTCTGATTGTACGTGGCAATGATAGCCGATACTTGGATATTCAATAAAGAATTGCTTGTTTCAAGAACTTCAATGCGTTTATTATTCAGATCTAGGGCAGTTTTTATGCTATTATGGTCATCAGCAATGTTTTCCACCGTGTCTTGCAACTCATTCAAATCAGCTCTGAGTGCATTGTGATTTATAGTCAAATCAGTAAGAGTTTCGTGAAATATGTTAAGGCGATCATTTTGACTTTGTAGTAAACTGGTAACATGTACTCGGAATGCTGTCAGCTCGGCGAGAATGAGCTTAGCATCCATCGATACCGGTTGCACGTTATCTGGGGGTGAGTCTGAGCCGTGATTGACTTGTTCCGGTAATCCAGTATGGTTTCTATCCAGGGAGTGTTGACGAGTTTGGTCGCAAATGCTGGTATCGCCTGCTTGGCTTTGTTCATGTAAAGAGTCATCGACTAGCATTGCCGAACTATCAAGTAACGATTGTTCTAATTGTGAGCGGGCTGGAGTGTTGTCGTTTTTGCGTCGAGATGTGACGTTCATACAGCGCGGACAACGCCAGGCATTTTTCATGGCATAATTGCCGGTCATAAATTTAGCTGTTGTTATATTGAGACACTTATAGTGATAAGTATCATTGCACATTATGCATATTAGTGCTTCAGTGCTGATTAATCGCTCGGGGCACGCCAGGCAATTCATATTTATGTCGTGTTATTGTTGAAAACACATCTAATCACTTCTAATCATGTGACTTGTTTGTCTCTAATATAATAGACGTCCTCAATTACAGTGAGAACTAACAGTTGTTAGCGGTGATGCTAAATGCAGGACTTGCAAGTTAGGAGATGCGCCACTAGATGTCCTTGCAAATGACGAGAACTATTGAGCGTAGTTATCGACTATTTCATCGATCGCAATTGATTATGACATTAACGCTCTCTTGTTTCTGAACGCAACTTTCTGGTGGTAACACTATTTCTAGTTCTTAGTGTTGGTATCAGTGCTCGAATGTCATTCACAGCTGACTGTCAGTGCTTTGACGTGCATGCAGCCGTCTGATTCGTATTTATTAGGCAGATAACGGGATATAATTACGATTTTGAATGTAAAACGGTGATAATTACGTGTGCTGTGAAGTGTTATGAGTGATCCAATCCTATACTGGAGTGCAGTGTGGTACAGTCTGATGATTTTCCAACATGTACGTACGTTTGCTGAACTGCTTAGAACACTTAACACTTTAAAAATGTCACTTAAACTGCATATCGTGCATAAGTAAGACCAACCCGCCTTCGTGAGATAAACAACTGTACCTAACCCTACTAACTGCCAACGGCTATACTACAGTTGGTACAGAGTGCTTTTATTTTGTAGGGCCTTCTTACGCAATGTTGCTTTAGGTCCAACAGTCGGAAACTGTGGTTGGCCCAACATAGTTCTCGTAGTAATGTTGCTGTAGGCCCTACTTTGCAAATGTAAATTGGCCCAACAATCGGAAACGGTGTGGTTAGCCCAACGTAGTTGTTGTAGTAATATTGCTGTAGGCCCTACGTTGTAAATGTAAATTGGCCCTACAACCGGAAACGGTGGTTGGCCCAACATAGTCATCATAGTAGGCCCAATGTTGGGAGACATCGTTGGCTTTACCGAAAACAGGTGTTTCACTCGCAACGGTTGACCAACCATTCGGTGATCAATGGCCCTACGAAATGCCAACTTAAAATGCTACTAGGGTATAGACTTTTTTCTTATCGCACCCATTATGTTATGACATCACATACATACATTCGCGCCATTATTCCCAAAAGGGGCAGGCAGAGCACATGAAACTTTTGTTCCAGCGCCACTTTTAGCATAAATGTGGGTATTAAAGATCGATATTGCAGTGATAGGTTGTTAGCCCATCGCCCGCAACACACTTCAACCCTGCTCCCTTAGTCGACTTTTACGACACCCACGGGAAGAAAGGCGTTGGTCAAATTCTAACCCGCCACCACACGGGGTACGGGGTATTATGTTATGACTGTGATGTTAAATTAATTCCTGTAAAATCTTATCAGTTATTAAGATATCCATAGTATTCAAATGAACTTTTCGAATACTACATATATTTTCTAAGCCCAGTATTTCAATAACATTTAAAAACCCAGTCTCAGATTCCAGAACCCATATCGAGCTGACAACACCATCCACCCATTAACAATGCCCAAGACACACGAGTGGATTTAACCACATAAAAATCTTATTTCCATTGCCAGAACATTATAACTGGCGTTTATTTCGTACCAAGATTGGACCTTTCACAGAAACACGGATGTGGAGCCCAGATGCTTCGCATAAGATATGGCAGCATTTTTCATTCGTACCTACCCGGTTTATAAAGCGTGAAGGAGGAGCATACAATTATGTAACGCTATAGCTTAAAGTTAGTCCATACAGGCATTGGCAATATTAAGCCGACTTTTATCAAACAGGAATAAAGACTATACTGGGATTAAACGTTAAACAGGTACGGAGTAACCTTGGAATAAACCCTTTTCTAATTTTTGAATTGACATTTTAGTGACTAAGATACTGGATATTTATTTTTTCATGGAATTCAGAAGTGAAGCAGCGGTTGTGAGTGTTGATTTTATTATATTTTATTGTACAAAAATTTACATATTCTGTAAATAAAAGGTAACTGCATGCGTAGCATGGTTGCCATTTTATCACTTATCGCTGTGGAAAAGACATCCGTCACGTTCTGACAAGTATGCGAGTGCGAGTGTGACATCCGTCTTATCCACAACGATAAGTGATAAAATGGCAACCATACTACGCCCGCTGATTTGACTACTTTGTTAAGGGGCTACCCGAGGTTTTCATCGATTTTTGACAAGTTTTGAATCGTATCTACTACTTTTGCACTACAGATAGAATCATAAATCAAACGGCTATCGGTTCTTCAATCTTTTATCTCCATTTTGACAGACCGGATTTTGAAACAAATTAATACTTAATTTTGTATGATTTTTTTAAACATTGTCTAAAAAAACACTTATTTCGCATCTCTATTGACGTGAAAGATCTAACATATACGAAATCTACAAATTTGGGTTCGTCTATGACGTCTCTAAAAACTGGCAGAGGGTTTTAATTTTAAACCAATTAACACAAAAGTTATGGCCAGAAAACCAGTTTTTTGGCCTAAAATTGTTCAACTTTGATGCCAAATATCTCGAAAACAATGAAGTTTGAAGTAAATATGGGATACTATATTGCTTAAAGCCGTTGTTGTTAATATAATAAGCTACAAAATACATTAGAAAACTAAGGGATTCAGATCGAAGGTCATTGGCGTATGGGAGCCTCTTAAGGGAATGAATGAGAGCTATTGATTGAGTGAATGGTTAGTCTAAATCATTCTCTATTCATCTGTTCAGATCTTGGAGTTACTCCGGCGCCATGCCTCACTTTGATCCAGACTGTAATCGTAGATGGAATTGGACGTGTCCTAGCTTCCAAGTATAAAATTAAAATCATAATGAAATAAATGAGAATAATTGAACTGCTACTAAGTATTTAATTTAAAATACCCTTACCTATCTATAGTGAGTTCAAATCCCAGCTCCTGCCAATGAGTTTTTTGGAACTTAGGTACGGAAGATTTTCTGTTGGCTTTTCGGTGAAGGCAGACATCGTGAGGAAACCGGTCTAATCCCTATGTCTAGTTTTTCCCTCTAGTTTGGCAGGTCAGATGGCAGTCGGTTTCGTAAAAACTAGTGCCTTTGCGAAATCTTGGGATTAGGGAGTCAAAGCGGATCCCGGACTCATTTAGGGCACAACCGGGATAACGCGAGGAGGATGGTGATGATATATAGAGGTATATTCATTTTTCGATTTTTACCAATAGGATTCTTAATTTGAAGTACCTAGTAGAGCTGCCGACGATACGCCGTGTTAAGGGGCTCCCATACGCCAATGAACTTCTATCTGAATCCCTTAACTTGTATTCTAATGTTTTTTGTAGTTTATTATATTAAGAACAACGGCTTTAAGCAATATAGTATCCCAAATTTACTTGAAAGTTCATTGATTTCGAGATATTTGGGATCAAAGTTGAACAATTTTAGGCCAAAAAACTGGTTAATGGCCATAACTTTTGTGTTAATTAGTTTAAAATGAAAACCTACTTCTAGACACGTTTTAGAGACGTCATAGACAAACCCAAATATGAAGATTTCATATATGTTACATCTTTCCTGTCAATAGATATACGAAATATTTTTTTTTTTAGACAATGTTTAAAAAATCATACAAAATTAAGTATTAATTTCTTTCAAAATCCGGTAGACTAAAATGGAGATAAAAATTGCCGTTTGACTTATAATTCTATCTGTAGTGCAAAAGTAGGAGATACGATTCAAAACTCGTCAAAAATCGATGAAAACCTCGGGTAGCCTATTAAGGGTAATTTGCATTTTTCTTTAGCTGTTGACACAACGAATCCTCAAATCAATAAACGGTCGACAACGCACTTGTCTCTGTGGAGTTCCAAGCGTCTATAGGTTACAGCGGCCGCTTAGCATCAGACAGTAACGCAAGAAAAAAATAAAAACTGGGTTGCACTCCGGGAGTGCCGGCAGAAGTGAAAACTCAATAACATTGTAACAGTTTTTCGATCAGGTCACGTGACATCTTACGGTGTCACCCTAAAAATGAATTTGACGCAAATTTATAAACAATTATCAATTATGTAGGCGGACGGCCCGCGGGCGCGTTGGGTGCGACGGGCCCAACGCACCGCCGCGGCGCAACGGTGCCGGGGTCCGGCGCGCCGGCGGGCGGCGGCAAACACAATACCAATTTGTTTTTGCCATTGCCAAATATTTTTCAAAGCTTTATCTCTTTAGGAATAACGTCTAAATTCGAACTATTCGAATTTGCAAGAACAGCAGATGGCGGTGCACGGTGGCGACCAAAATATCAATTTGTTTTTGCCGTTGGTAAATATTTTTCTAAGCTTTATCTCTTTAGGAATAACGCCCAAATCCGAACTATTCGAATTTTCTCAATAGCAAAACGGTGAAGGACAAGTTGGTATTATAACAAATTTATTTGCAGAATATGCTTTGCAAAAAGTGTTTAACGGCTTTATACTCTTACGAATAGCGTTCACTTTTGAATGAAGTCGAATCGGCTAGCAGCAAAAAGTGACCTACCTCACATCTGACGTCACAGAACTCTGTCGCGTATTTAAAAAAAAATCCCCATCCCAAAAAGTGCTCAGCGCCGCTAAAGAAGTTTTCACTTCAAAAACAGCGTCGTAAATGTCAGAATTATTGTTTTCAAAATATAGAAATTATGCGGTCGAGACTAACTGAGTTCATCCAATAGTTTTGTATATAAAATATAGATACATATAAAATTTATTATGAGCATCGGACGTCCTTTAATTATTCATTCCATGTGCTGAATTCTATTTCGTAACATATTGAAGAATTTAAGTATTTTAGTTTTCTTGACACTTAAATATAACCTCTTAAAGAGATCGAGAGCCTTCGCAATAACGTTTACTTGCACTTATCATTTGTCTCAACTAAGTGCATCCTATACACGTTACGCTAGCATTAGAGGCTATTTTTCCTGGACATCTGTTTCGCGAACGCGTCCATTTATCAGGTCCCGGGATCCCGGGGCGGGCGATCCCGGGGAACGGCTCTATGGAGTCAATGGTTAATACTTTTGTTAAAGTGTATTGTTAGTACGGTAAAGGCAAGGGACGCTAGTGTATTGTGAAACTGTTAACTACATTTTTACGAACAAGTACCTAAATAGATATATTTCATAGATATTGGCATTTAAAAAATAAGCGTGAGTACTTAAAAAACTCGTATAGATATAAATTATGTCAGAACTAAACTAAGAAATAAAGAATTAAACTAAGTAACGTGTTTATGCATATATTTTTTATACATTGAAAAGAAAAGCCTTATTTAAAAAAAAAAACAGATTTTGAATATCCATAAACAATGTTATTTGAATACATACTTATATTGCGACGTCAATCACAAAACTGACACTGGGTTCATCATACCAGCCGAAAGACGTCCACTGCTGGACATAGGCCTCCCCCAAAGAGTGCCAAAGCGACCGGTCCTGCGCCACACGTATCCAGCGGACTCCCGCAACCTTTACCAGGTCATCAGTCCACCTTGTCGGGGGCCTGATTACTCTGGGTTATTGTTCTTCAATACTTACGCCACTTAGGTACACTTATTTAGAAAATGCCCATATTCAAGCTAAATTATACCTATTCTCTTCAGTATGAATTATAGATGTATGGTGACTGACTTCTACTGGCGGTATTCATACAAAATTGCAAAAGGGTTTTCAATTTCGGAAGTTGTTCGCATATTTATGGTTAGAATACTACTCAACAAACAAGCCACTAAAACCGAAGTACCTAAACCAAACAAAATAACCATTTTTATAATGTATCACACGCGCCCCAGTCCATGTTGGCTCAGTTCGGGTTGCACAGGGCGGGTCCACAACAATTCGGGAGCTCAAATACCGCGAGCCATCCTGTTGCCTTTTGGACTCGCAACTACGACTCATTGCTGTGAATAGTTTTTATGTGCAGGTTATCGATTACGTAGCGCATTGAACGTACGTTTATCATCATTATTATCATCAAGGATAGGACAAACGCCCGTCATTTTGAAAACTTAACCCTGTTCTGTACAGTAGAGACTTCCTTATATTAATAAAAAAAATTAGGTACTAAATAAGAATAAGAATAGTTTATTCGTGATTCGTGACAATACAAAACAAAGGACAAAAGTAATGTTTTATAAATTTATTTCAAGTACCATAATTTATATGTTTCCAGTGACAAATTATTCAAATGACGATGATTAAGGCGATAAATCACTTTCGCCAATGGAAAAGAATGACCACAATTTTTTCCAAATTTTCACTTGTGAGCCTATATCGACGTGAGTTTAGGACCCATTTATGAGTCGAAAAAGTGCGTTCACAGTCTACTGACGTCATTGGGGCATCCTATCCTTGAATTTATCGTTTTCAGCCCGTAATCGCCCACTGCTGAGCATAGGCCTCTCTTCGAGTACGCCACCCGTCCCTGTCCTGAGCTAATCTTATCCAGAAGTGACCCGCAATCTTCCGTACGTTAGGTCTCTACCTAACAAATGTAATTTTTTATATGGAAAAATTACAGTTTAATTGTCCAGACGCACGTTCGAAACGTTATGTTATCCCCTTTGTATCTGATAAATGTTTTGAAGTGTGCAATAAAGAGTTTTTTTACTGTATTGTATTGTAATGTTCCCACGTTCCCATTAAACAATGATTGTATGTACCAATCGACAAATTGATTTCCAGAACACCAAAAACCAATACGATAACTAATTGAGTAATAATTAAGTTGACATTTACGCGATCCGGCACAAATCGATAAGAATCGTAACTTTCGATACACTTGAGAAATTCGAAAAGTCAACGCAGGTAACATTCATTTACATTACATCTTGTAACCTAGTATGTCTTGGTGTCTCACGCTGGTTACATAATTCGTTTTCAAAAGTCGTAAGTTAAACGATGACATTCTGTCTTTACAGGGTTGCGTGTAAGGCATGCAAACCGGGATCCCGGAATCCCGAAATACCGGAATCCCGGACCCATTTTTTCGATATTCTGATACCGGAATTTAAAAGGACCTATATCGAAAACCCGGTAATCCCGGTATTGAGGTCCAATATAGGATTGAGAATCATCCAATATTTAATGCCCTCAGTCTTAAAAGTGCAATCTTTGTCTGTCAATTTGTCTTCTACATAGTTGAACGAGCGAGCGAAGCGAACGAAGCTCTTCGTTTGGGCAAAAAATATTTCGCATGTACGGAGTCTGTCCGTTCTCCTGTACAGAGGGCCTACCGCGAAACGAACCCCCCCCCCCCCCCCCCTCCCTCCCCCCTCTGCCCCTCTCCCTCTCTGTCACACTTACAAGTTCGAGCGACAGAGAGGGAGATATACGAACGAAGTTCGTTTTCACATCGCGGTAGCCCCTCTGGTCGCATTTCTCTTTTTTTTTAAAGGCAGCCTTCGAGTTCCGCTGCTCACAGAGCCCTAGAGGCTATATCGTTTGTAACTTAAGTTAGCCGTTAGATAAACTCACCAAATAAACGCCGTAACAAATGTTATTCCTCTGGACGGTCGAGGAAAATTAAGTTTTGGCACATGTGAACTCTATTTGAATGACGTTAAGGACCAAAAAGTGCTAAACATTCAATTTCCTCGAATGTACCTATTAAGATTGAATGGATTCAATTGGTTCATACATGACTTTGTAAGGTCCGCTTCGGTTACATAATCCCGAGGATAATCAAAAAATTATTAGTGTCTATTAACTTTTCGAGTTACGAAGTACAATAGTCATAATGTCAATGCTTGTCCTTTACTGAAATAGTGACAATCAATGTGTGTGTTTCAGGTATAACTAAATATCAGTACTTACTTATAATTAGAAACACAACCCATGTTAGTTAAAGTTTAATAATTCTGTAGGTGTTTCGAACTCGACTCAGGGCCCGTATTACGAGTATAAAGATGCGTTAGACCATAAAAATACCGTACAACTTATTGACAATTTTATTGACATTACAGACCGAAAAAAGAGTAATAATAAATAAAATAAAATAAAATAAAAAGCCTTTTATTTCTTATTATTAAAGGAGTATAGGTTCTTTATAAAACCGGGAACCAATTTTTGACATTACAGACCGAAAAAAGGACTAACCGGTTCTTTATAAAACCGGGAACCAATTTTTGACATGACAGACCGACAAAAGGAGTATCGGTTCTTTATAAAATCGGGAACCAATTTTTGACATGACAGACCGGCAAAAGGACTGACGGTGCTTTATAAAACTGTGAACCAATTTTTTGCATTACGGATCGACAAAAGGAGTAACGGTCTTTATAAAACCGGGGACCAGCTTTTCGAACGAGCGAGCAAAGCGAACAAAATTTTCCGTTTCAGCTTGAGCCAAAATTCTGTCGTTTATCCGGCTTTTCCGCTGTCCAGCTGTCCTCCTCTATAGGTCGCATCTCTCAACCGATCCTTTTGACATTTTCTATTTATAGATTATTATACTTTTGACAACCGGTTAGCCTAGTGGGTAGTGACGCTGCCTACGAAGCTGAAGGTCCTGGGTTCGAATCCCGGTAAGGGCAAATATTTGTGTGATAAGCATGAATATTTGTTTCTGAGTCATGGAAGTTTTCTATGTATTAAAGTATTTATATCTATTATATATATCGTCGTCTAGTGCCCATAACACAAGCCTTAATGAGCTTACTATGGGACTTAGGTCGATTTGTGTAAGATTGTCCCCTAATATTTATTTATTATTTATACTCTTACAGATTTTTGTTGTAGATTTTCTTTTTTTTTATAATTATATTCGCGAGTCCTACAGCTCACAGAGCCGCTACTTTTATTTATTCTACGGAACCCTCAGAACGTCATCCCAATTAACACTTGGCCAATTTTTGCTAACAAGACAGGATGCCCTTTAGTCCGTTACTTCACAATCCGGTTGGTCAACGCGGTGCTCTAGAAAACTGCCAAAATGTCTCACCGGCCCGCTGCGTAAATGTCAGCGAAATTTGACTTTGAAGGTTAATGACCTGGCCCCTATTTCACCAATCCATGCTAATACCATACATTTCAAAAGTGTGTCTGTCTGTCTGTTACCTCTTCACGCTTAACCGCTGAACCGATTTAGATGGGTATAGAGATAGTTTGAGCCCCCGAGAAGGACATTGGATACTTTTCATCCCGGAAATCGCTCCCTAAGGGGTTGAAATGGTTGGTGAAAGTTTGTATGGAAGTAAAACGAGTTCCACGCGGACGTAGTCGCGGGCAAAAGTTAGTTTGACAATAAAATTGTTACCAGTGACAATTGGGTGTACATTGATGTTACGTATCGATCCAGCAATGTAAGTACGTCGTTGTCATTGTTAGTTGACAGTTGTCATGTTAGTGAAAGGTGCCTGGAGGACAATCCTTGTCCAGTCCATCCAGTTTAGTTCTTGACTCTGCCTACGATGCATGCGGTTCGGGGTTGGATCCCGGTAAGGGTGTTTTGTGTGAGGCGCACGAATATCTGTTCTTAAGTCTTGTATGTATTCCCTATACAGGATGTATCAAAAATGGGGTGTGAACCGATCAAGGGCGGTAGCGTATTGTGATTCCAAAAATGCATTTGTTTTATTTTTATTTGTTTTTGTTATCATCGAAATGTTTGTTTTTGTTTACATTACAGTCGTTTTTGTTGAATTGCTTGTGTTTGACATCAAAAACGTATAAGCTGTCACCTGCGTGTCAAAAAAACATACACAAAACATTTGTTTTCATAACACAGCTGTGCGCGCAGCGGTTGAAAATTAAACAGACCCTCCCACCGTTCACCCTCGCGGGGGATTGTTGTCATACACAACCAATGTCAACAAAAACAAAGACTAATGTAAACAAAAACAAAAATCTCAACATAAACAAAAATCGTCTTCAAAAAATAAAAAAACATAAACAAATGCATATTTGGAATCGCAATGCGCTACCGAATATGCCCTTGCTAGGTTTACACCCCATTTTTGATACACCCTGTATATTTACATGCTTACTTACTTATTCTTACTACCTGTGTTTCTACTTCTCACTGTTTAATTTAAGACACTGAAATATTTGTATGTAAGTATGGCAAAAAGTGGACTTCTTTAAGTAAGGCAATGCCTGTAACACCTGTGTTTATCATCACCTGATTTTCGACGAATAAAGTAATGATTATGATTATGATTATGATTATTTACCTGGATGTATGGTCTCCCATCTAGTTGCCACAGTACGAGTTTGCTTAGTTAAGACTAGATCGATTTGGATGGACAATCTAACCTAACCTAATATTTATTTATTTAGATATTACTGTGGGTGCCGTAAGAGTAACAGGGAACAGGGTTGAAGTGTGTTGTGGGCGATGGGCTAGCCACCTATCACTGCGATACCACATTTTGTCGATCTTTTACACACACATTTATGCTAAAAGTGGCACTGGAACATAAATTTCATGTGCTCTGCCCTAAAGGCGTGAATCTAGTAAGTATGTATGTAGATATATAATGCTATTTTACAGCCTCAACAACTACCATTTAAAGTTGAAATAACTGACCGATTATTCTGCTGCGAAACTGGAAAGACGTTAATATTCGAGCCTTTGATAATAAAATGAAGTATCCAACGTATAGTCAGCAGTGCCTTTGAAAATGTATGAGTCATATCGAGGTTAATGTTTCTTCATGTTATAATAAAAATAAATATGTAGTAACGACATGTTCAATGGTAAAGTGTGCATTGTCACGCAACGAGCATAAACAAGTCCAGAGCGCAATGCGTCAATGTCTGATTTTTATGCGACGAATGCGCTGCGCAGCAACGTCTGTGCCAAGTGGTATAAACAACATTTTTTTGTAAATAATTGAATTTAGTATGTCACGTTATCTTTATCTCCACCTACGTTACCAAATATAATGAAAAAGGCGTTCAAGATAGGTAGCCACATATCTTAATAAAAAACGGACAAGTGCGAGTCGGAATCGCCCATCGAGGGTTCCGTACAAAATCAAATGTAAAGTACTGTACTTGTAGTAAAAGACGATATTAAGTACTTGCCAAATCTCATAGTTTTAGATCAACGGGAAGTACCCTACAAATTTTTGAAATGATTCCCTTGAGAGTGTCGGAATATACCTGTGTTTATTGGGCCATAAATGACCGATATTTTTTTTACGTTAACTTAGAAGTTTGATTTTTTTACAGCTTCAAGGAACTGTAGACCTGAGTATATGGTTTTAATTTCAACTCGATACCTTCACAAAGGGTCTTGACAGACAGACGGACAACAAAGTGATCCTATAAGGGTTACGTTTTTTCCCTTTTGAGGTACGGAACCCTACAAATGTAAATCACCCTCTGACTCAATAAATATAGCTATGAACTATCTCGACAGATAAGACCTTTGCCTAGAAAATAGACGCATTGAAATCATCTGCCACAGACAGACATAAAGAATCCCATTTTGAACTCGGGGGATAAAAATTAACACATATTTATTACCCAAGAATTAACCAAGGATCTTAATATAAATAATAAATTATGATTCAGAAATGCTGAAATTCTTTTCCCCAATTTCGCGGCACTTTTAAAAGTCCCTCCCAACAAACTATTTCCTCCACTCCATCCAGTTCGGAACTCCCTGAAATCCCAATCCGTCAAAAAACCCTAACATTGGAACTTGCTCCATCAAACTTGTTGAAGTGGGGAGCCCGGGCTGAATCCGACTAGCGAAGTGCCGGCAACAATGCCCGGCCTCCCCTAATAAGCGGCGCTGCTATTTCATATCAACTTTGTTCGAAATTAAGTTCGCGGAGTGCGAATTTGACGTTTCCGTGTTAAATTTGAAGGAAGGTGTTGTCAAATTAGGCAACGAGATTTCAAACTAGATATGATCAAAGACTTTCGGAAGTTTGGACGCACATGTTCTAGATATTCTTTTGTCACATGCGAGAAGTTTCATGATAGTCTGTGCAGATAGAGAATCTTTGTAGGATTTGAATGGACTTATTCGTCTACTTTTCTCAAACATGCCGTGCAATATTGACGTTGTGCTCTTCATAATGGGCTTCGAAGTGTCACGTTTCGAGCGCAGCGAGACGGGAGACCCGTAATGGCATTTCATACAAAATTGGAGACCTAGGCCTGCAAGATGGTATTTTTTAATTTCCATTCCACAATTTGTGGCACACGATCATGGCGCTTAGCAATGAAAATTAAAGTTTGATTTCTTGGAGTTTTTTTATTTATTTCATTGCATGTTTGAGAAAAGTACTATACATACCTCGGCGTGAAAAATGGTTGCATGCAGCCTCATAACTATCCGACCTCGCTACGCTCGGCCGTCTATATGTACCCGGCCGGCAACCCCTTCCTTCCCGGCCTCTGTCGTAATGTACTATTGTTCACTAAGTACTTTTCAAATACCATGAAATCGCAGGACGAGACCTACGATTTTTCTACTGTTATAATATGTATGGTATGGAATAGGGTAAAAAAATAAAAAAATATATAGTTCCACACCGAAGAGGTTTTACAAGTCGATAGTGGTCTTTTCTCTCGCTTACGAAAACTCATTAGACATCTATATATATTTATTGTGATTAATTTTAAGTTTTGTTTTAGATCATTTTCTATAATGAGTGTTATTTACAGTTGGTTATTGCATGATGATGGCATAATAGCTTTATTAATTGTATTCACTCATAAGAGCCGTCGTCTTGACAGGCGTCATGAGCGTACTCCTTTTTTAACCGACTTCAAAAAAAGTTTTATATACAGTACATCAAAGCCACACTACCAAATAAAGAATATGTTTTGCCGATAACTTTTACATCTTTCATTTGATTCTGAAATGTACTTGCAAATGATATCAGCATTCTACCTACTCAAGTACTCACCTACAATGTATGTATATAGCTACAACTATGCAAATCTTAGCGACATTATGTATTCAAAGTCCATTAAAAACTTAATCTCGAAACGATTTAAAACAGTCTGAAAGCATTCATTCATTCTGAAGTCATTGTAATTGCGCATGATTCGATTAGGCAAGTATTATGGATTCATCTGCACCGAAGGGAGGGCAATGAAATATTCTAATAGAATGTCGCAATGTGATTAAAAAGCAATTATCAGGGGTTAGGGTTTGATCTGATCAAGTTACAGTCTAAAGGGATTTAGTTTGAAGCAGAACTAGTAACGTTATGCAAAACTTTTCGAAAGAATTGGATAAGAATCTCGTTGAAGATTGTGTTGGAAGTTGTAGATAGCTAAAGATTTTTTTGACGAAATAAATTAGAGGTGTCTTTTGTCTAATCATCTATGACCAAATATTGATATTATATGCTAAATATTCATACAATATGACGCGATTTTTCAAGAAGATAGTGTATAGCCTGGATTAAAATATAGGATAGTTTTTATCCCGAGTCCGAAATGAAGTCGCGGGCGGAAGCTAGTGATTAATAATTAAACCGTTAAATGTTTTTGAAGGTTTATAAACTAACGTCAATAAGCTCAGCATGTTAAAACTAAAACTTAGTTCAACGGTTCGTTGATTTTTTTATGAATGAGACCGTAGAAAAAAATGGTAACATATTAATAAAACGCCAAAGGATTACTTGTATACAGAAAAACGTTTAGGACTTTTTACGGCGCGCTCCGGAGTATACGCAGCTCGAAGTTACTTTCTCGCATATTTCTGTGCGGAAACATTAAAAAGATTTATATTGCTCGTACATCCCACTTTTATCACTTCATTCCATTTTGTTTTCTATAGCCGTATTACGGGCGTCCTCATATTTTGTGGCTTTTTATTAATTTCGCTGGTGGCAGTAAAAAAGAGACGGTTTCAACGAAAACGAATTAAATAAACAGTGGTGGTTCGGGAATCTTTTTCCTTTTTCAGGCACAGACCTTATATCGACCACAGGCTGCCTGTAAGACATATATCTTAATCGGAATGAGTAAGACTGACAATCGATTGTCACTTTTCATCTTCTGCAGGTCGATCATGTAACGCATTGTACAAACGCCCACACAGTTAACTAACCATTCTGTATTTATATAGAACCTTATTACAATGCATATAAAGTGCACGGATGGTCAGTCAGCTGTGTCAATAATTCGTACGTTAGGTAGATCTAAATGTCAATTTTTAAATGGAAAAATGTCGGTTATGCCTGTTACAGACCATCAGTTTTAACTGCACAGTTTTAACTGTTCAGTCAAACTGTTCAGTTAAAACTGATGGTCTGTGGCCCTTAGTTCAACTGCACAGTTCAAAGATTTGCCTACAGACCATCAGTTTTAACTGAACAGTTTGACTGAACAGTTAAAACTGATGGTCTGTAACAGGCATTAGACTGTCCTAAGTTGATAACGCTACGTGTTACCCCTTTGGATTGAAAAAGGGGTAAAAGGAAGTCAATTTGACGTAAAGTGCCCTGATTAGGCCGTGTAAATAGGCAATTTCTAACTATGCGGTAATGAGCGGTGCGGAGCTGAAGGCAAGGTTACGCCGTAGAATAAAATTAAAGACAAACCAAATATTATGTTAAATACGAAGAGCTGAAACTGCTTACCTTTAGGTATTTGGCGTGCAGCTTGGAGCGGGCGGGCGAGGAGTTCGTGCAAACGATAACTCGGTCAGGAACAAGCACAATACACTATTTTGTTCGCAATTTATTTGCAGCGGTGATAATATTTCGCGGTGCCATGCGCATGGAAAAGATTTGACAGACAGAAACTACTTTTTTTCTTCTGACATATGGAGGCGGGGTGTAAGCAGTCTCAGCAGCTTTTAAGAGAGGAGGCCAAAAGGGATTTTGCTCTGACGGCGTAACCCCGTGCCCCGTGTGGTCGGTTAGAATAACACATTTTCACGGTCTTTATACCCAAAATGTATATATGTATGACATGTATGTCCGTGTGTATGCTACTAATTTGATGCATATGATGAGAGGTCTTAGGCTGACAGTTACATCAGCTGAATTTAACGATCAGTGGCTCAATCTGAGATGTACTTATCGTATCCCATCATGCTCCTCGGTTGCCGGTACTTGTGTTCTGTCATCAGTCATCACCATCATCATATCAGCCGAAAGACGTCCCCCCAAAGAGTGCCACAATGACCGGTCCTGCGCCACCCGCATCCAACGCACTCCCGCGACGCGACCTTTACCAGTTTTTGTAGTGAAAAAAAATTCAGAACCCGGCACTTCACTTCTCCTTGAATTCCAGCCATTTAAGTTTTCGAGACATAAATTCTAAGTGAAATATGTCTGTCGTATGACTGTATTGCGCACGGAAACGTTTATTGCCTGCCCGTCTCATTGCTGCCACCGCATTTTATAACGCGAATATTTGCAAAATGCACCACATACAAGTGTATAATGTAGAAAAAAATGAACACACATAAAAAGCAATAAAATACTTCCCGGCGCGTTTTTAGGTACAACAGACGTTACGAAACAATTTTATTAAATCTTAATTTTGTTACCTTTTTTAGGTCGCACAGTTTTAAAGCGTAAACGGGATTTAGTAACAGCTTTGGAATTAAGCTTTCGTTGGCAATTTGTAAAATGTATTGTTTAATGTTAAAAGACGCAACATAATGTAATTTATAAAGGTGAAAAGAATGGTAACTGTAAACGAAACATACTGAGCATTGAAGATTTTCAGAATTTGGAATGAAAATGAGAAGGTTTTAAATTAAAACCTTCTCATTTTCATTCCAAATTTTAATGAAATTGACAAAATCGCTTGCATTAAATGTAGGTTTGTCACGAAGAATTTCATGTCGTTGTAAGTTGGTTATAAGTTTGATGTGTTCTATTTGTGGCTGCCAAATCTATTAACCGATTGGAATGCATCATCATTATCATTATCCTGGACCTTTATCCCTATTTGGGGTCGGCATTCCTTGTCCTAAGCCTCCAGGTGGCACGGTTCCTGGTTAGGTTCTTTTTAATGTTTTGACCTTTAAGGTATGTATGGACCGTCGTCCACCAAGTGGCGGGGGGTCTTCCGCTTCCATCGCTTCGTCGTCGGCAAGTATAAGGCTGTTTTGACGATATGGTCTTCGGGTCGTCTTTGTATATGACCGTACCATCTAAGGCGTTTTTCAACAACTTTCTCGTTTATAGGAGCGACTTTAAAGCTGCCTCTGACATATTCGTTTCTGACTTTATCCATTAGAGTGATTAACCGATTGGGATGCGTTTTTTAAATCGAACATTTTGTGTTTTAAGATGGTTCATAACAATGTTTCGAAGATTTTTTGAAATATTAACTTATGTAGTTATGCACGAATTAAAACAACGACTTAAACCTTAAGAGGGTTAAGTCAAAATTATCCGCGTTACTTACTGCTAAAACCAATTTCGAATAGCTGAACTATTCAACCCGCTACATAATACATATTGTTACAAGCCAGTGCTCAACTAATGAATGAGAGGAAACAATACAATACAATTGTGCACAAATGTTCAAACAATAAGCAAATCGTTCGTAAAACGGATCTTTCCGAACGCGCCTCGGGGAGCAATATTGATGTACGGAACGGGAATAAACCGTTCCAGTTTCAAAATTCGAATAAACATGTCATTTACCATATCCTAAACGTTTCAAACTATATAAAACCCTAATCACAAGGATTACGATTTGAATTCCCGTAACGCAGTTTGGCAGCAAATTAACGATTTGGCTGCGTTCGGATTCTGTCCAGCGAATTACTTTTATTGCGTTTATTCGATTGGTTTTTTATTTTCCTATAGATGCTTTTTTATCAGAGTGTATAAAAGCTATAATAAAATTGGAAAAGGAGTACGTAAGGTGATGAACTGATGATGTTTTACGCCACACTCAGCTACAAAGTGGCAATAACCGCCCACTACCTATTAAATGTTGTACTCACTAGGGCGGTTACAAAGAAAGTCCAATCTCTTTGATCTTAGATATTATATTTTTACCGCCCTAGGTGCGTTGAGTAGTAATAGTCTATTAATAACAGTAATATTAACACCTATCACAATAATGAAATCCTATTAATTCAAAATTATGTATTTATTGCATTTCTACTATTAAAACCTGTAGCTCGTTAAGACCAATAACTCACGCTTATCATACAATTTGTACTTAATTTAATCAACTAGGCTCTACTCGTGACTATACCGATGTTATAAATTGTTTTCAAAACGATACAATTGAATGAATTATTTTTTATACTCGTCAACCTTAATGTTTGAATTAAGACTTCGTACACCAAACTCACATACTTTTTACTATGGAGCTCCCCACTCAACATTTCATAACTGTTGAGACAACTAAAATGAAATTGACCCATCACGTGGCGCATTTACTGAACTATAATGTATTTGACCAATAGGACGCCGTCATCAGAAAGTCAAAAGGTAATAGACATCAACGCACAAAAAAGAAAAAGCCGTTGGTTGCACTTCGTTCCAGCAGGGCTTAGATTTTCAATAGATACCAAGTTTGTTTAATTAGTTCAGTTGACTCGTAAAAAAATTATTGTATACGATAGTTATATAATTAGCTTTATAAGTCTCGTACCTTAATTAGGCCTGTTAAACATGGTACTCGACTGAAAAGGCATACATTATATAACGATTGCATAAAATACTATTAGATTATCTTACTGCCTGAGCATGCCAGAAGCTAGGCCAGTAGCCTAGTGGTCCAGGCATGCGGCTATCAAGCGGCGGTCGTCGGTTCGAATCCCGGCTCGTACTAATATGTTTTGCGGAACTTATGTACGGAATACTCGTATTTACCGTTAGCTTTTCGGTGAAGGAAAACATCGTGAGGAAACCGGTCTTATCAGACCCGACCAATAAGGCCTAGTTTTTCCTCTGGGCTGGTAGGTCAGATGGCAGTCGCTTTCGTAAAACTAGGTGCCTATGCCAAATCTTGGGATTAGGTGTCAAAGCGGACCCCGGGCTTCTTTAGGGGCACAACTGGGAATAACGCTAGGAGGATGAGGATGGTGATCTTTCTGCCTGAGAATATCTATTTTATTTAAGGCATCCGGTGTTCAGCCAATTTTTTATGGTCAGTTATGGCTGCATGTGTTCCTGAAAGGGGTAGTACATACATACCTAGGCAGATCACATTAAATTTTCATTTTCAATACCACATTTACCAATTGTGGGTGTGACGGAGATCATGTGACATTACACAGTAACAGTTACTACCCTATCGCCCACAACACAATATAACCCTATTCCGTTATCCATTTTTAAGACAGCCATGTGAAAAAAGGGGGGTATGACCGACAGCGTTGGGTTGTGGAACGGGCATAGTTCTCTCGTTGGTTTCTTTTTCTCCGGCCATTCTTGATGTCCACGATGACAACATTTCCTCAAGTTCCACCACAAGGTGGAACTTAAGGAAATCGGCTCTCAGGATAGGCTTCGATACGGCGGCGACGATGAACTTCCACTTGAATCAGAATCAGAATCAAATATTTATTCACTACACAACACAACAAAACACACAGTATTACAAGACCAAGGCAAAAGAAGATGTAAATCTGTGCAGTGTCACGAAATGGGCCCAACTCAGCATGATGCTGGCTTTGCAGCCAGCGCTGGTCTTCCGTTGGATCCATCCAGTGAGGACACGGAATATAACACACGTAACACCAAAGATAAAACATGATAAAAAGTAAAATAAAATAAAAAACTAAAGTGACAAATTGAAATAAAAAACAACAAAAAGAAAATAATATCTTAAAACTAAAAGAAAACAAGCAAACAACGAAAACACATTACAAGTGAATTACATGACAACTTGAATGATCGTCGTAGGTAGAGATCGAGCTCTAACGTTTTTTCACCGTAAATAGGTGTGACGGGTTGTTAACGGCGTATAGTTGAAACTGGAGGGGCTACTCTTGCGAGCCTTTTCTTCGTGGCAGCACCGATATGTTCGGTCCAGTGTCGACCAGGAAGGTAAGTTTGTATGACGTTTTGTTTGTCACGAAGATGCGGTGAGATGTTTCAGTAACGCCGGTTTCCGTTGCTGCCAGCGTTACTTTTAGTATTCCGACGGCGAGTTGATCGTGTAGAAACTGCACGGTGGCATGCATTTGTTCGCGTCCGTTCCGAAGCGATGGTGCACGGTGGTAGTAGCAATACGGCATGGGCGAGTTGTTGCGGCTGCAAGGCGTCTTGACAATTACAAAATGTCCTTCTCGGGACAACGACAAACTGCTCTTATCAGACTTTTCTGATGTCAATATATTTGTCGCCGTTTCTAGCTGAGACAAACCACACGTCAATCATATCTATGCCCATATTTTTACACTGACAATTGAACACGTGTTGAAACGTCAGAAGTAAAGTTACAATAGGTATCACTGTTTAACCAATCTTACCGATTTTTTGAATATACGTGAAGTTTAATATTGAACAAACAAACAAAA
Source organism: Epinotia ramella (assembly GCA_947578815.1). Taxonomy (NCBI): domain Eukaryota; kingdom Metazoa; phylum Arthropoda; class Insecta; order Lepidoptera; family Tortricidae; genus Epinotia; species Epinotia ramella. The sequence continues at coordinate 4,117,794 of OX388206.1, read as the reverse complement.
ACCCAATTGTTACATGGTATATGTCACTAAATGAAAAGTAATTAGTAATTAAACACACGTTATTAATTTTAATTGTGAACACTTCGAGTTTCTTAGCAATTTATGATATCTGAGAAACGGACGTCTGTAGACAACAATGTCGAAATTAAGCTGTATTCTCTTTACCATATTTGTAGTTTTAAAAGTGTCAGCAAGTAAGTAATTATTATTGTAGGTGTCTGTCTGACACCTCGGCATAATGCTGAGACAGCGACCGATTCACTGCCGCGAAGACACACACAATATGTGTAAATTGTATTGTATTTGTACTCCCTTTGTCTCTGTGTGTCTTTTGCGTAGTGAATAAATGTCTTCTTTCTTTCTTTCTTTCTTTATACACCTACGGCTGAGGTAAATCATTGTTAAAAAAAGTTTAGAAGTTCAGCACAAAACACAAAGTTTGTCTCATCATCATCGTCATCATATCAACCAAAACGCGTCCACTGCTGGACGTAGGCTCCCTCCAAAAATTTCCATAATGTCGGGTCCTGGGTCACCCGTATCCAACGGACTTCTGCGACCTCTACCAGTTCATCAGTCCACCTTTTGGGGTACGTAGTCGCCACTCGTGAACCTTTAGTAGTAGCTTTCGTAGTCCAACGGCCATCGGTTCTACTTGCCATGTGTCCCGCCCACTGCCAAAGTTTGGGTACTAAACACAAAGTATTGACCAGAAAACTAAAAAGATAAAGATCCAAAGTCCGCCTTTTGTTCTTTTTATATTGTGAAAGAATATTTTGGTACTTAATTATCGTGTCGTATATGTTGATGCTCGCTTACTTAATAAAAAAAAAATATATAGTCGGAAAAACCCCTCTGCCTGCCTCGAAATGCTTCCTTCATTCCTTCTCTCTAGTGGTAGCTTGTGGCTTGTCCGATCGGGTTTTAGAAACGAAATTAAAATCATCGAGAATCTTCAAGAATTTTCTGGGACGTATGTAGCTGTACATTATGTCATTTTATATCGAAAACTAGCTTTTCCATGTAGAAAAATATCGTGAGGAAGCCTGCACTACTCCCTCTTTACGAAGCCTGTGCCCAGCATTGGGACGTATGCTACAAGCTTACGCTGATGATACCTGATACTACAGTATACTAGCTATATAATTGTTATTTAATCGTATGGCGAACAGGATGACATATTTACAAAAAGTAACATACATAATCACTATAAGTTTATATTAAGGTTAATCAGCCACTTGATGGCTTCGTCGCTAAGGGCGATCAGGTCTTCTGCGGGGCCATCGGCGTAGCGCGTTAGGGGGCAGTGCTCGATGATGTGCTGGATGGTCTGTATGTCGGCACCGCAGGGGCGAGCTGGTGACTCCACCCAACCGCAACGATGTTTATATTGAGCGCAACGGCCGTGGCCAGTACGTAGCCGGTTAATATTGCACCAGTGTCGTCTTGGGAGATCTGACCCCTCTATTGTGGCACCTGGAACGATCCTGGAGCCTAGCTTCCCCGCCATTTCAGATTCCCATAACTTTGACCATTCTTGCATCAGGTTGAAATTGCTGTCGAGTAGGTTTCTGGCGATGCTATACGAAGCGTTCCTGGACTTTAGGCGGTGTTTGGTAGGGTTCACGAACTCCGAATGAATTGGGAGGCTAGGGTTTTTCTGAATCTTGGTTACTTCTCGTAGGAGGGCGTCGTTCCTTCTCAGGTCCGACGGGGGTATCCGGCAAACTACTGGGAGCCAGTGGCAAGGGGTAGATTGAAGTGTTCCTGAGATGATGCGCATCACTTTGTTCAGTTCCACATCAACCCTAGCGGTATGGGCACTGCCTAGCCAGGCTGGTGCGCAGTATTCCGCTGTGGAATACACCAGGGATAGTGCGGACGTACGCAGCACTTCGGCATTAGCTCCCCAGGAGGTTCCGCTCAATTTCTGAAAAATGTTGTTGCGAGTCTGGAGCTTGCGAGCTGTATTCGTGAGATGCTGTTTAAACGTCACGGAACGGTCGAGAGTGACGCCAAGGTATTTTGGCAAGAAGTTGTGTCTCACTATTGAGCCTCTCAAACGCACATTTAGCTCATGTTTGGCAGACTGGTTGTGCAGATGGAAGCAGCTCACCTCAGTTTTACTCGTACTGGGGGTCAGTCGCCAAGTTCTAAAAAACCCATCGAGCGCCTCCAGGTCCTTGGACAGTGTAGATTCTAGGTCTCCGTAATCTTTCCCTTGAGTCAGGAGACAGATGTCGTCAGCGTAGATAAACTTTCTAGCCATGGTACTTGGAATATCGTGAATATATAAGTTAATTAAGATAGGCGCGAGCACGGATCCCTGGGGAAGCCCATTGCTGAGCTTCCTGATGTCGCTAACTTCCGAACCCATGTGTACTCTGAATCGTCTCTCAGTAAGCATGTTAGATATTAAGTTGGCCATGGTTAAACTTGGGACAACGGACAACAGCTTGAACTATCTATATAAAATAGGTGTATGCATGTAACACCCTCGACCTCGTCATGACTTACCATCAGGGTGAGATAGTCGTCAAATGCGTGCCTATTTTAACCCCCAACGACAAAAGGGTTGTTATAAGTTTACCATGTGTATCTGATTATACATTTGAGTTTATTACACGCACACATGCACACGATAGTGTAGCTCATCTAATTTATAAGTTACGAGTATTCTTACGTCTAGATTTAGCTCCTAAATTAAACGCATTGTGCCGATAAACTACATGATTAACATGATAATGCAAGAGCGGTGTCTCTCGGTACAGAGGCACCAAACTGCATATTGTAAAACCGTTCACGTTTTACAATATGCACATTTTTTTATCTGAATGTCTGTTTGTTACATCGTGTCTCGCCAACGGATCAACCGATTTGAGAGCGCTTTTTTATTATATAATTTGTTTGTCGAGACGATTCTTAGCTATATTGGTAGTGTCATGTCAGGGTAGTTTAAAATTATTAATTTATTATTAACTACAACTTAAAAAAGTTGAAGAACCCCCGACATTTTCATTTCAAAGTCAAATATCTCAAAAACAGCTAAACAGATTTAGGATAAAATTATCTATGACACAAAAAAAACCGCATTCAAATCGGTCCATCCGTTTGGGAGCTACGATACCACAGACATATACACAGACAGACACGTTAAACTTATAACACCCCTCTCTTTGCGTTGGGGGTTAAAAATAATCTTCCTCCCCAGTTCCGCCTGCCATATGTCGCGCCGAATTCCGCTGGGACGACTGCGGTAAGCCGGCGAAACCCGTCATGTACTACTGGAAACAGGGATCCCGCTGCGAGATCGGTTTCTGGAAAGGCTGCCTCCCGAACCCGAATATGTTCGCCGACGAATACGAATGCATAAACACGTGTGTGTTCGTCGACCGACCGCCACCAACCGAAACCGAAGCTCCGGATATCATAACGGTTACTAACACTGACAACATTAGTAGCATTGTCACCGACAGCACTCCTGATAACCATGATAATGTTAGCACTACTGATATCACTAACGGTTCTACTGCCGATGTATCTACTGAAAATAATGAAAACGAATCAAGTACTTTAGTGCCAAGTACAGCATCATCAGAAGCTAATACTAACGGAAGCGAACCCGCAAATGCCACTACATCTGACGAAGGAGAAACCACTGCTGAAGCCACTTCAAGTGAAACGCCGCCCCCATAAATATTTTTTTTCTGTACTGCCTAAAGATTGAAGGGTATCATTTATCATTACAATCTTAAATAAATGTAGCTTATTGGAGCATTGAACCTAAGATACCTACATCACCATTTTGGGAAAGTACCCGGGTAGTAATTGTAAGAAGTGCCAGCGTAATACCCGAAAGTGGACAGAGATGACCATTTAAGTTGGCGCTTGACAGTGAAAGTTTTAACTCATTCGAAACCCACAACAGAAATTGAGGTGGCACCCCCACGCCACGCAAGTCCAATAGTCCTTTGTTTTTTAGACTTCGTATGAAATCGGTGACAGCTTGGAGAGTGGTGAAGAGCGCCCACAGCCGTCACGTCCCTTAGCCATTAGGAAGCGACAAGGAAGAAGAAGAGATGAAGTTGGTGGCAACAATAACAAACTGGAGTTCAAGTCAGTGGCGGCGAATGGGTTAAGCTGTGTGTCAATAATGCAAATTTTGAAGAGAGAAAAAACTTCCTAGTGACATATAAGGGATCCATTAAGCACAATGTGTCCGTCTCTATATAAAAAGTCGATGAGATTCGTGCCGATAACCGTAACGTTCTACACACCGCTGGCTATCCGTCTCTTTCTAATTAAAACACTTAGAAAGAGACAGCTTATTCTTGCGCTAATGTCTTCTTGATCCATACCTTCGTAGTTAAGGTTGACCTGCATCTGAACGAACTGACTGTCTTAAGAGATTTGCTGGCTCTGGATGAATGGGGAAAACCCAGAGTAGGATAGTATGAAGCAACATAAAGGTCTACAATCAGCATGCTTACTGCAGTGGCTATAGCTGATGATTATGAAGATGACCTCGATCTACCGCCATTTATTTTCGGCTACATAATTTGAGACAATTTTGTGCTTGCAATCTTTAGCTGTACTTAGCAAGTTTTCATTAAATTAATTTTTGTGAAAGTACGAGTATACCAACTTTTCCCATTATTAATTTAAAAAAGAAAGGCACACAAACATCATGCTTTACTATAAAACCATCGCATATATATATATATATATATGGTCGCAAATGAGGTGTTCATTACGGGTGAACCGACCTCGCTATCCTTAACACTTTCACTACCAGGTCTATGCCGTAGTCGCTTTCCACTACTTAGCGGGAAATTAGCAGCACAGCGGCAGCGGAACTGAGCGCTCACTAGACGGGTTGAGTTAAATTTATACTTGTTAGTACAGTTTTGTCCTGATGGATATAAGTCATTATGTTCAACTAGCTGATGCCCGCGGCTTCGCCCGCGTGGTTATAGGAAAATGTAACATATTGAATTTTCCCGTGGAATTTAGATGTTTTCCCGCTGGAAAAAGTAGCCTATGTCACTCTCCAGCTTCTAAACTATCTCCATACAAAAAATCACATCAATACGACGCTCCGTTGCGACTTGAAAAAAGGACAAACATACAAACACACACACTTTCGCATTTATAATATTAGTAAGGATAAGGATTACCACGATATTAATTTTCCATAAATCACCAACAAAAGAATGACCCACAATTCAAAATTCATTGGTCATAACGTCAATAGGGGTGTACACACTAAATAAAATAATCAATAATGTTGTATTTTCTCGAAAAAGAATTAAAAATGTAGTCAAATGGAGAAAAAAAGCAACGCAAGAGGTTAAATAATCACAAAGTTATAAGTGTCCAAAGTTTTAAGAGGGGTATGTTCTGTCCCTTTTCCGCAAAACGCACCTTCATGTGAAACGATTGTCATTTACTATAATACTCGCGGATTGTGACGTATCTAACTGAGATCGTTTTCTCTCTCTAACAAGCAATATTAAAACGGTTGTAGCTTCGTAATTCTTTGAGATATTCGAATGGGATTTTCGTCTTTTGGAGTAATAATAATTGTATTTATAGTATTTTCATAAGCATATCTCTGAATCAATGAGACGAACGCTTCCTGGCACCTGTTTTTCAGAAAACAGTCATTGTTGTCCTCAACTGAGAATTCAATTCTTCCCTCATCCTGCTATACAGAAAAGAGCCAAGGGATTTCACTTTTTCTCATTGAAGGTGTGAAAAGCAGTATGTGCCACTCGGTAGCAAAATTATTTCCATCGTGGGCGTAATCACTTGAATTCCCTCGTTACGCTCGATATTCAATATTAGAAGTTCATGCTACGCACAGGATTCTATTGTAAAATCTTTCGCTTCACTCGGGATTCAATACCGCCCTGGCTGTTAATATATCATATAGCTCCCTTGAGACACAATCTCCTTTTTTTATTCTTTAAAGAACTAAATCGCTGTTATGAAACAACATCGTTAAAGATGCATGCAAAAAATGTCCAAGTCCGGAAGCATTGTGCAACAAGCACTGTACTAGAAATGATTTACGACTGAGCAACATAGTTGCAGGCCGCCTACAAACCGTTCAGGAAATATATGGAGACATTTTATTTTATGCTCAGCCATCTTGAATATTATTTTCGTGCTTGAGTCCCGTTCTCCTGTTAAAGAGATACTAGACAACACGGTGTCATAAAAACTAGACGTTAGGATCAGTCGATTATGACGACGCCAACACAGTTATTTGAACATCCTGTATTTATATAGAACCTTATTACAATGCACATATAGTACACGGAGGGTCAGTTAGCTGTGTTGTCGATAGTATATATCATATAACTCTAAAGAAAATGTAAATGGAACCTAACTTGACTAAAGCATTTTCGTTCAATTTTCTTATAACAAAGCCTTCTTACACTTTATTTATATCCCATGTTATATTTTATACCAACTCCTCGAGGAGTGGGTTGACACTGGACCATTCTTCACTTTCGGCAGCTGTCCTGTTGATATATTGTCATTGTGTAACTACATAAACATACCAGCGTAACTAGGTCTCTCGGCCAAGCTGATTTATTCACTCCGCTCCGGAAATAGTGATCTCTAAATTTGTAGGAGAGGTCTTGGTATGCTGGTCGCAGTGTATTGAGGTGCGATGTCGAATTGTGGGACATATCCTTCGGTGCAGTGTTCGGGGTATTCAGTGTGAAATGGATGTTCTGCGGTTAATATTAGTACGGGGATTTTATCGGGAGATATATTTTAGTGAAAGCGTAAACGTCGTTAAGGTTTTAGAAAAAAAAAAAGTATTTCCAGTGGTTTTTCTGAACTATCAACATCAGTAATACTAACCTTCAAAAAAGGAAATCAATAACGTCATGCAAAACGATCTTTAGAGACGGACGAACACTTCCAAGCAGCATGAACAGCAAATGACTGTCAAATTGATATAAATCAACTTTAATGTACCTACTGGCTGGAGTGGATGGATGAAATGAAAGTAAATATAAAAATTATACAACAGCGATCATAGATGCAACTGATGACACCCAATGCATTTTGGAGAAAATTCAATAAAAATAAATTCAGTAATTTTATTTAAAAGTATAAACTGATAAAATCAACACCTATTCGAATTCGCTATCAACCCTCTGGTTGTGTTGTCAATGGTGGAAGGAAAGTTCTCCTAACAAGTCCAATGCAGGTGCGTGAGATAAGTTATGAACTTCGCAGAGTGCAGCTCCATGGCAATAGTTGTAAAGGACTTGGCTGTCAGAACGTCGTGCAATCTGTGAAATATACTCAATCAGATAAAGTACTCATAATAATGTTCATCGTGGTCATTATTTAAGAGCTAGGCTGTTTTCAGTGGAGAAACCGCCACTTTTCGCACATCAACAGCAAATATAGATGATCATTTTCGTACTTTGTCGCGCTTAACGTAACAATACTGCGACAATTGGGATGCGTCAAACTCGTCAAAGTAGTGAAAGTGACGAGGTACTAAAATGATCATCTACTTTTGCTGTTAACGACTCGACAGCAACTATCTCTTTTATTTGGCTGTCGTAACTATGTCTGGGCCTTCCTCTGCCTCTCTTTCCTTCGATCTTGCTCTCCAAGATATATAAAAAGAAGTTGTTGTATGGATCCAGAATTGCTTAGCTGCATCCCGTTGAGGTTAGATTTTGGTTAGAACATGCTTGGGGGGGGTAGGTAGTCACAATGCGTTGCGTTGCGTTGCGTTATTTGCCATATTTCATATCTCAACTCTTCATATTAGCTGAGCAATCCGGAATTCATTAAAATACAATTATATCAACCCTGCAAATGCCTAAGCTATATCGAAGTAACTCCGTGCATGTTAACGACTGTATAACTTAACCGGTTCAGACTAACCTAGATTCAGAGAGAGCTTCAACATACACAATTTAATTAAGCGAGTTACGTAAGTAGCCATTTAATAGAAGCCGTGTTATCACTTATCGTTGTCGTTATTAATGTTTTAATAAAACATCAACTATCTGTCAAATATATAAAAAATATATATATATATAGTTGGTCACTAGTATCACTACGTACATTCAAAGATTATTGAGAAAAATTTCAATAATCTCTGGTACAATGTAAAGCTTTCTGTGACCGAAAACGCGATCTGAAAGAGACTCATTTTGTCTTAGTCTGTTCTTTTCTAATACAGGTCATTACTATATATAGGAAAGTCCTTTACAACGTTTGCCATGGAGCTGCGCTCTGTATAAACCTTTAAACGTATGTGTTTCCTTTCTTTTTGACATGACCATGAGTTGGAGAAGGTCACACTGACACGTATAAATTGTTCCATGCGGGATCAGGTAAAACGGCGCTGGAAATAGGTGACAAAACTTCTGAAAATTACAATGTTTTCGTATTTGACCAAATGTTCAAGGTTTTTTTTTTTACAATTATTAATATGTCAAATATATTAGGTTCAAGAAAATGACGTTCGAGAACATGACGCGCAGTCAATGGAAAAACTAGCTGTGAATTGTGGATCAAAGCTGACAACCGATATTGAACTTATCCTTAGAATATACAACTTTAAGGACCATAGTTAATTAATAATGCAAAACCAGCGTCCGTAGTTCCGTAAGTTTTCGAGTCAAAATAATTTATTCATAAAAGACGCTAAAAACTTCGGTTCTGTTGTATAAAGTCGGTTTGCCAAAAATTAATGTAACTTCTTTCAAGTTGATAAATAGGAATTAAGTAGAGAGTTATAGACTAGGTCCTGAGATATAGACAGATTCTGACATGAGAATGGGGGCTGGGCGGAGGCATCGTCATGAATTGCATGATCTCATTTGGAATGTTTTAATATATTTTTCTCGAACATGCAATGAAATATTGACGTTGTGTTCTTCATAATGGGCTTCGAAGTGTCACGTTTCGGCCGCAGGGAGACGACAGACCCGTAATGGCATTTCATACACAATTGGAGGTCTAGGCCGGCAAGATGGTCTTTTTTCATTTCCATTCCACAATTTGTGGCACAGGATCACGGCGTTCAGCCATGAATATTAACGTTGATTTCTTGGAGTTTTTTTATTTATTTCATTGCATGTTTGAGAAAAGCACTATACCTACCTCGGCGAGAAAAGGGGTTGCCAGCCTCATAACTATCCGGCATCGCTACGCTCAGCCGTCTATATGTACTCGGCCGGCAACCCCTTACCTACTTCCCGGACTCTCCGCAGCGAGACGAGAGACCCGTAATGGCATTTCATAAAAAACCGGAGGCCTACGCCTGCAATATGGTCTTTTTTAATTTCCATTCCACAATTTGTGGCACAGGATCACGGCGTTCAGCCATGAAAATTAAAGTTTGATTTGTTGCGAAAAAATAAAAATAAGAAAAACAACAGTCTAGCGTTAATAGAAAGGTCGCAGGTTCGAATCCTGTCGGGGGCTACAGACGAAGATGGTTTATTTTTCCATTATATTCTTTCTCTGTATCATATCGATTATATAATTAAAATTAAAAAAATATCGGGGTAACTATTTCGTTAAAAATAACACGAAAACAGAAATAACTAATTAAATAATTTGTTTCGTGATAAGGGTATAATGTACACCAGCGCTATCTCTTTCTCTAGTCCGAAACTACCTGATGTGGTTCGATTAGAATGGAGCGGGCGCATAGCTCGCCCATTAGAGTGGTGCCAAGACTGTGAAACAAGTCTATAACACGATACAGAGAGGGCGCTAGTCTTAGCGGGAATATAATTCAAAAATACACAGCTTCCGTCACTGTCCTCGTAGCTGAGTTGGTAGAGCAGTCTAGCGTTAATAAAAAGGTCGCAGGTTCGAATCCTGTCTGGGGCTACAGCGGAAGATGGTTTATTTTCCATTATATTCTTTCTCTGTATCATATGGTTTATAAGTAAGGAATTCGAAACTTCTATATTATTAATTCTGTAACATCATTGTAATACATTTGAAAAATAATTAAGTTGTTCAATTTTTTTTTTAATACAGTCTATCTTATCTATTTATTATTGTCATAATAATTAATGGTACAATTTGTACAATTGTTAAGTGGGAAAAGTGAAAAGCACTAATTCGCGAAAACCAACTTTCCGCACGGTAAACAGCTAGTAACTTTTTGAGCAACTGTATAAAAAAAATAATTACAAAACATCACACGAACAAGATTAATTTACAAAAATGTCAATCATTGTATAAATCACACGAGTAAAATTATAAAATATTAGAAATACTTAAAAGAAAAATGTTCTACTTCATCAAATCAAAAAAAAAAAAAACAACAAAAAGGTTAGAAAATTACAAATCCATCCCAAAAAGGGTACACCAGTACACGTAATGATCACATAATCATCTTCTCGCTCCACATAATCTGATGTATGTGTTAGTAAGCTTTTCTTGATTTATTCCCGCACTACCTGTTTACAACGCTATAGATTATTTCTCCATTAATGAAGATAGCTGATGTCTTTACCAAAGCTTAAACTTTACACTGCTTTATACTTCCTTGAAGCAGGGGCTCAATCGAACACTTAAAATTCATATTTCAATTGAAAAAATAAATTTCAATATTATGTTAATTGTTTACGGCGCTCGTTCTAAGCCATTTATGTCACTTTCGCATTTATCGGTGCGGAGACGGGGAGGTATCTGTAGGCTATCTGATGTCAGTGTGTTACTATTAGTATAGATTCTTTAAGCAGCAACTTTTTAATAAGTGCTCTCTGATTGGCGCTGGGGACGCGGAAGAGGGATGGTATGACTGTAGTGCAGCATGTTACTGCATCGCATAATGCAATGCTTATATAATGTAAGGAAAGATTTGGCAACATCAGTAAGGTCTCGGTAATACATATTCGTGGTAGTACACGAAATGCAAAACAATCAAAGAATATGGAATGTATAAGTGTGAAATCGACCCAGGAAATCCGAGCGTATTTCGGAAGTTTCTTTCAATATTGCAATGCTATTGAGAGCGAAGTTGCTATGAGTTGCTATAATAACGACGACGACGAATAATTTGACGACCGGTTAGCCTAGTGGGTAGTGACGCTGCCTACGAAGCTGAAGGTCCTGGGTTCGAATCCCGGTAAGGGCAAATATTTGTGTGATGAGCATGAATATTTGTTTCTGAGTCATGGATGTTTTCTATCTATTTATGTATTTCTATCTATTATATATATCGTCGTCTAGTACCCATAACACAAGCCTTATTGAGCTTACTATGGGACTAGGTCGATTTGTGTAAGATTGTCCCCTAATATTTATTTATTTATTTAATATTTATTTTTAATAACATTCAAACTTAGTTTATTTGTTATTACTTACTTTCCGTACGTATAACATACACTTTGGAATAATTGATTCGTATCAGGATCGGATACATCAGGGGCCGTAGACAAGGTTACAATCGACAAGCGCTAACGCCAATAGAAAACTAATAAAATGTATGGGAATGACAAATGCCAACATCTGTCATTCCCATACATTTTATTAGTTTTCTATTGGCGTTAGCGCTTGTCGATTGTAACCTTGTCTACGGCCCCAGGTCTGCGTTAGGTATGAATGTATCTACTGTCGGGCTCATTCGGACGTCCACCACACTATCACGACCACACAGTATGTAATATTACTACAGTTTAACGTAACTAGGTATAAGTATTTTGAAGGATACAGGTAATTTCGCCCATACTAAAAAGACGATCGTCACGACACGACATGCTCCGCCAAAATTTAACTCTATACAAACCATTTTTTATACACGGATCAAAAGGTAAGTACTTATGTGTATGTTTGCCTGTTTTGCTAGGTAGGTAGTAGCTAGGGTTTTTTTTGCGTTATTTAAATGACGGGAACGCACCAAAATGTCGAGAAGTAATTTGTTCGAAAGTATAATTTTATTATACCAAAAAACAAAATTACAAAAGCCATTTCTTTAAAAAAAAACCCAGGAGGTAGACGATTTAGTAGAATATATAATTATATATATGAAAAGGCTTAAATGACGTGGATTTCACGATGATATTCATGTGTTCTTATACAATTATATTTCTTGTACCCGTGCTAAGAGATAATGCTAGCTAGAACACAATCTTCGAACGGTCTTTTGCATCAAACTCCTTTGTTGCGGATATCTCAATAAGAGAGCACAATTTCATTGCAAAATAACCCTTTAATTAGGTATTATCTCATAGTTCACACTTATTAAGACACCCGTTCCAAAGGAGTTTGATGCAAAAGACCGTGAGAAGATTGTGTTCTACCTATTAAGGCGAAAACTGTAACCTATCTGACGTCCAGAGTGCACAGCCTAATCCCTCGCTCGCAGTGCTAAGCCAAATTCCACACAGGCACGTTTTAGCTCCAGACCGCGACAAGCGTGTTCTAACTGCGGCCATGGCAAACAGTGTCCAGTGTGGGACACAGCTCCAATGTCTCACGTCAGAAGGAAACCTACGAAATTGCTGGACGGCCAAGCAAGGTCACAGGAAATCTAGTACGGAGCTACCTTGGTTTGGCCGGCCGCCGTGCTTCCGGCACGTATCCGCGCAGGCCTGCATGTGGTCCGCCGATTTCTTACTTGTAGCGTCTCCTAGAGGGGTACGTAACTATGTACATATGTACAGTCGAGGTCAAAAATATGTTTACACTTTTGCACCTTATTACAAGGCAATAAGGTGCAAAAATGTAAACATATCTTTGACCTCGACGTACACGTTACACAAAAAAAAATTGAGTCACCTAACTTTAAAGATTGCTCTTTAGCGATAAGACTGCTTGTTGTTTTACCTCTACTGTCTCCATGTATCTCTGAGCTTTTTTGTAACTGATTTATCTGAATCAGGTGTGCAATAAAAGGTATTTGTATTGTATTGTAGAAGCGTTACGTGGAGATGATTCCGCTAATTGTATGCCGATGAAATAAAATGGTATTCAACAATATACTAACATGTGTTAGTCATTGAATAATATCGTGAGTTTTATTACTAAAGTGTTTTTTACTGATTTTACCTTAACGTTAGATTTATTTACGTATCAGTTTTTTTTATTTTTTTTTTTATTTATTTAAGGTCGCTCAAACATCTAAGGTCATTAGCGACCACTTTAGGTATAGAACACAACATTAAATATATTGTGTATTGTCACATTTTTTTAAATGCTTTGTGAGGTAATTAGCAATTTTCTTAAGGTAATCTTTGGGTCGTGTATGAGCTAATTCTCATAGCGATCAATTGCGTCTCTTTCACCAGAGGGGTGATCACGTCGAAAAGTTTTTCGAACGCACGTTGGGACAACTGTACTGTCATAATCCAATACAAAAAGTGACATTTAAATCTACCTGACGCGCGTATAATGCGTTAAGTGACCAGCCTAGAATCGCACGACAACACTGTGAATGTAAATGACGTCTGACGTATTCACTTCTAAATGAATAACGTTTGGTAATGGAGATACAACCAACTGTTGTCTTAAGCAAATCGCCCGACTAGACCGCGATCTGTTTGCAGCGGTTGACGCCACGGCTTCCATTCGATTTGTCTCAATTGTGGCCAAATCTATTGAAACATTTTGAAAAACCTTCAGCATTTTTTAGACTAGTGAAGGAATCTTATGAAATATCAAACGAGGGTATAAATAATGCGACATCAAGTTGATGCCCAATTACAAGTGAATTTTGAATAAAAGTGACTAGTAAGAATGGTTTATTAAATTACATAGGTATTGGAATCCTCATTTACAGCCCTTAATTGCCCACTGCACTGGTGAGCAAAGGCTCTTCGAGTACGCCACGCGTCCCTATCGTGAGACAATCTTATCCACTAGTGGACCGCGATCTTCCTAATATCGTCCATCCATCGAGCTGGTGGACGGCCGACGCTCCTTCTAATCTTCAAATCTGACACCTTTTTGGTCCATCTATCATCACTCTGCCTGGCATTAGTATTGAACAAGTATTTTTTTTTCTTACTGTTAGAAAAAAATAAGGGATTAAATGATCTGTTTTGATCCAACGCACAACGGTGTTGCAGAAAGAAGCAACAAATGAACTCTGAAAATAACAATCAGCGGAATGCTGTTCGGAACAAAACTTAACGCATTAATCTGGAGTCTGCAGTATATCATGCGAGTGCTCGTGCCAAAGGAACGTTTACTGGAAGTTTACAGTACGTGTTGGGGCGGATAAGTCGCGCCTTTCAAAGTGATTTTAAATGAACTTTTTATGATGTAATTTGTGGAATAATAATGAATAATGTGGAAAAGGATTATATGTGACGAGAATTAAGTATTTAATTAATTACTAAAATATTTTTTAACTACTTATAAAATAAAATAAAATAAACTCACATATACAAGATCTACATATTTGGGTTCGTCTGTAACGTCTCTAAAAACTGGTCCAAGGTTTTCACAAAAGTTATGGCCAGAAAACCAGATTTTGTGCTAAAATTGTTGAACTTTGATGCCAAATTTCTAGAAAACAATGAACTTTGAAGTAAATATGGGATACTATATTGTTTAATTAATATGATGGTTTTAAAATGCACTGACTGAAATTAGAATCCACAATCGAAAATCACAACTCTAAAGGACTTCACTGAATTACGCTAATTGTTATTAACCACGTCACGGAAAAACTTTTACTTTATTATTTTTTTATACACACAAAAGGAGTTTGTGTTACATTGAAAGGTTATGTTCTGTCCTACTGCCAGACGTTTAGCTGAACACAGAACCGAGCTAGTCCATAATTAAAATAAATAAATTAAATACCCACCACCGTACCACTAGGGGTACTGGCGGTAGTACCTACGCACGGTGGGTCTGGCATGTTAGATTCCAATATTAGCGTATATTTCTCCAGACGGATGGACGGAAAACGCTTCTGAAGAAGTTCTTCGGCCTGTACTTCGTAGAACATAGTATATATTGAGGTTTTTTCAAGTCATCTTCTGATATCAACTGTTAGTTCGTCGAGCAGTCAAGTAAAACACTTTGTAAACATTAACCTATCTTTCGAATTGGCTACTTACCAAAAAAAAAAACATAGTGCCATTCGAACCAGTTTTTGAGAGGATCAAATTTTTATATGGGACGAACTACCGTTAGAGCACGTAACAAGACAACAATGAAAGTCAAAGACGGACATCTGTGGCGACAGCCGAAACGCTCATACTAATTGACATAGTATCATGACGTCACAAAACTTTATTCGTTTATCCGCTGTATGGAAATACTAGCGAAATGCTGTTATGGTCGTGAAAGCGCAAGGATACTATCAAAAATTCAGAATGTAATGAAACTTTCGATTCTCATATGTTAAATTATATTTAGTAATTTGAAGATAAACTATCGATATGGTAACAATACGTTACGTTAGAAAGTTTAACATGAGGAAAGTACTCGATTAAATTGCAATTGAAATAAGTTTGAAATCAATTACAACACTTGTAGCCAACAGATACAATTATGCAAAGCGAAACTAAATAAAACCGTGTAGCAATACGTTGCCAAGCTAGCAGATTACGTATTCTGTAAACATTGCCCTTATAGCGCCGCGCACCCTTCGGCCTAGCATTAATTCAATCGGGCGAGGGTGCCCGTGCTAGCCGTGCACGCTCCGCGGCGTATGCGCACCGGACCGTGCCAGTGCCCGCTATGGCTGTGACGCGTTATGACAGTAAAAATAATGAAACATTGCATGATCTCAGATAAAAATCAAAGCACAACTCTTAAAAGCTATCTAACTATGTGTAGGTATGATGTAGTTTGTCAAACATTGTGTTGTCTCTTGTTTTAAATATTACAACTGATCAAATGTGAAACCTTTGGACAGATTTTTGAACACTTTCGAGTAGCTTATAACCGTATCTAACATTATCATAATTTTCCCACTGGACGGTAACCAGAAATCGAACAAACTCTGTGCCCCCAGTTTAAAAGGTTATTTCAGATCTGTGTCTATTTGCGCCAGTAAAAAAATAACTTCACTTTACGATATTTTAGGTAGAATAACGAAAATGTCAATTAAAAAAACCTTCCTACAAAAAACATAGGGTTATGTGTAAAAAGGTTGAACGACTGTTTATCTAGTACCTAATTCTGATACTTATATTTTAAAGATTTTATTTATTTATTTAAACTTTACTGCACAGTAACAATTTACAAATGTAATACAAAAGGCGAACTTAACTTATTGCCATAAGGCATTCTCTACCGGTCAACCTTAAGGCAAAACAGAAAATAATCATATCTGCTGCGAGATTTGAGAATAACCCAGAAAGAAAGAAAACGTGTGTTATATAAATGTGTTATGTATTTGAATTATGTCATCATTATCATCATCATCATATCAGCCTCCCCCAAAGAGCGCCACTGACCAGTCCTGCGCCACCCGCATCCAGCTGACTCCAGCAACCTTTACCAGGTCATTATTCCACCTTGTACCCACGTCGCGCCTTCCGGTACGTGGTCGCCACTCGAGAACCTTTCCGCCCCAACGGCCATCGGTTCTACGTGGTATGTGCCCCGCCCACTGTCACTTAAGTTTAGCGATTCGGAAGGCTATATAGCCTTCCGTATCGCTACCTTGGTTCTGCTGCAGATAGCCTCATTTCTGATGCGATCAAGCAGAGAAACTCCCAACATAGCCCTCTCCATAGCCCTTTGGGTGACTTTGAGCCTTCCTATGAGGCCCATAGTAAGCGACCACGTTTCAGTACCATATGTCATCACTGGCAACACACACTGGTCAAAGACTGTACACACTGGTCAAAGACTCTCGTCTTGAGACACTGCGGGATATTGGACGATAAGATGTGCCGTAGCTTCCCGAACGCTGCCCAGCCGAGTCGGATTCGACGATTGACCTCTTTCTCGAAGTTGGACCTAGGTACCTAACGGACTGCGGACTACGAATTACGGATTTTGATACAAACGTCCGATATGACATAAAAACATTTAGCTATAAATCAACTGGGACGGACTGCACACAGCAAGTGCTTGGCGAATAGGATGTCACGACCTGGAATGAACCCGGACAAACCGCGTACGCATGGATGGCCACTGCGGTATGCTAATGCGTGTATCTGCATCTCGCTCGATAACATCATACACGATATTGTCTACATGGAAAAGTTTTGCAGAACTGTTTACTCTGGGTATTGTTTTTTGATTGCAGTTTTACATTAACAGTACCATAGTACCATATAATTGGCATTTTCATTATTCTACCTAACAGATCGTAAAGTGCAGTTATTTTTTTACTGGCGCAAATAGACACAGATCTGAAATAACCTTATAAACTGGGGCACAGAGTTCGTTCGATTTCTGGTTACCGTCCAGTGGGAAAATTATGATAATGTTACGGTTAAAAGCTACTCGAAAGTATTCAAGAATCTGTCCAAAGGTTGCACATTTGATCAGTTGAAATATCTAAAACATGAGACAACAGAATGTTAGACAAACAACATCATACCTACACATAGTTAGATAGCTTTTAAGAGTTGTGCTTTGATTTAGATATAGGGTCATTTCGCTGGTTACGCGACCACCTTCGGTTAGCGACCACCTGAAGGAGAAGGTTTTTTCTATTGAAGATAACATCAATTCTACACACCCTATTGAGACAATTACTTGTACCTACATGCATTTTTTTGTTGTTTTAGAATAGAAATCTACTAAAAAACCGAGAAAATATCCTTTCCGTTCACCAACTCAGCTTAAGTGGTCGCCCACCGGCACATTCAATTAGGTGGTCGCTAACCGGCGAAATGACCCTAGCTCAGATAAATATATCTGTTATACTTTGTAAGTTTAATATATTTTGCATGCTTATTATTTTGTATATGAATAATAATTAAGAGTTAGCCTTAAGCTGTTCTAACTTACTGAAAATTTAGTTTTATTTATATTGTTGTGCCCTACAGGGTTTCATAGCTGAACAAATATTATGTAGGTACCATCTTAAATTTACCTATGAAAGCAATAAAGATACTGATTACTGATTATCACTAAGCATACTCATAGTAATATCAATCTACTTACCTTATTATTTCATATTAGGAGTTGGCAGAGACTTGCAGTGATCCTTATTCTGAAAAGAGAAAATAGCACATTGAATTTTTATTTATGTAGTACCTACCCTGTCAACGAAAACTTTGTACAATGTCATCCTTTATCGTATTGAAATTCAATTTAGAATATCAATCGCTTTTCATTAATCGAAATCGAAATTGTCTATTAAATATGACTAGAGACTACATGTAGGCAGCGGGCCGCCGACGGTGAAAAAAACACACCTTTGGGTATTTACAGTTTATTTATAGCACAATATTATTTACAAACACGGAGAAAAGACAGAATATTACTACATACATACCCGAGTAACTACTTATACATAACAATAACATAAAGGGCGCAAAATATTATTTAAATTAACATCAACAGTTTCACACTAGAAGCAGTGAAAAAACAATGTAAAATAAAACACGCGCGCTGACAGACCTTGCCAGTGCGCGAAGCGAGCATCATGGAGGTTGCCTACCACAGTAACACCCCGTTCAAACTGCGTCCGTTTCCGTGTCCGGGTGGCATCCGTCTCTTTCGCACTCGGGCGAAACATCGCAAGCGAGAAAAATAGGGATGCCTCCCGGACACGGAAACGGACGCAGTGTGAACGGGGTGTAAGGCGGTCTCTCACACTGCTCCGGACGGAGGTGCGGAGCTGCATACTTTCGCCGGACGGAGGTGCGGTGCAGTGTGCCGTACCATACGGAATTTATATACAAACTGAGGTACTTGCATACAACGAGAAACGCACATCTGTCCGGAGATGCGGCGCAGTGTGACATCCACCTAAGTAAGCTTAATATTATGGTCGGGCCGGTTTTACCTAAGAGCCTTATCACACTTGCGATTTGCGAGCGTGTTTTCTATACAATTATCAGTCGCGGCGAACACGCTGCGTGATCGCCTTCATACAAAATACGCTTGGAAATCGCAAGTGTGATAAGGCTCTAAGAATTGAGGACCGCGAATCAGTGAATTGTGATATGCTTAACATTTGTATTAGTTTGCAGATTCCTGTGTGGTGAATTGCTGAAGGATTTCGTCTACGCACAATGAAAATGAGGATTATGAAGAATAAAGTATGTTGTTCGTTGCTGTTGTGAAGAATTGCGTTTGCGCACAATTTCGAACATATTTATGCAGTTGGTGTATATAAAAAACTGGACCGAACTTGCAAAATATTTTAATTGTATTCTAGAAGCTTCTATGTTTGCTAGAAGTGCCTTGGTGTTTTGATGATCGGTCAGTCAGTGAGTGAGTGAGTGACAAAATTAAGGAACTTTGACTAGTTATAATTCTTAAACTACTGGTTAAAATTGAATGCTCAAATAGGTCTGGACGAAAGAAGTGGCTGCTAGACATAGGTACCAGAAAGCGCAGAACAAGATGAACTGATGATGACCTGGTAAAGGTCGTGGGGGTCCGATGAGACGGGTGGCACAGGACCGGTTACTTTGGCTCCCTTTGGGGGAGGCCTATTTCCAGCAGTGGACGTCTTTCGACTGATATGATGATGATGACACGATGCTAGTTTTTAAAGCTAGGATAGCAAGCTAGATACTGTACTACACTTGGAACATGTTAGTACCTACTGTTTAGTTTACATGATGCCAGCCAGTACCATACAGGATGTAACAAAAAGGTTTACAAGCCGAAAGTGGGTTGTTAGGGACATCATTGCGAACAACCTTTACTATGGGACCGACTTGATCAAAGCAACTTTATTTTTCTTATCCCAGTAAATTTTGGAGCCGAGCGCTCAGCTGATTTTTATGGTGGAGTGAAAAATAAAGTTGCTCTCACCAAGTCGGTGCTATAGTGAAAGTTGTTCAGAATGATGTCGTTAACAACCCCCTTTCGGCTTGTAACCCCCTTTTTGTTACACCCTGTATGTCACTAGCGGAACGGATACTAGATTCGCCGGTCACACGAAGCTACTACACAAGCCACAGTCAGCGAAATCAGTGGTGGGTGGCGCTACTACAACAAAAAATTATTAAACTATCCTGGATTCAGACACTATAGCTTACTAGCTTTCTCGCTAGCCTGGAAATAAAGCTAAATTTGTGTACACGAAGAGAGACGCACTAGCTTGCCACTGCCACGACTTTGGTCTGAAGCGACCTGCGGCAGCGATTTTTATAATTCATTGCGCGTGATCCCAACTAACCACAGTGCGTTGCGCGTCTCGACCGCGCAATGAACAGATAAAACGCTGCCCCAGGTCGCTTAAGACCAAAGTACGATTCGCCGGAGCGCATTCTATTGCCATGCAAAGGAATTTGAACCGTCTGTACAGCATATACAATTCATATTTAAAAACAATCCCCGCTGCGACTCGCAGCGGATGCACGATTCATTCAAAAATGATATGTAACTAGTGTGTAGATGATTCAAATTCCTTTGTATGTAGAACGCGCTCCGGCTCGACTGTCAGTCGGACTCGACTCGGACTTTACTAGCACTATGGTGCTAGCTTGAAAAACTAGCCTCTACACGAGCTCGTTCTGAAATATAACTCCGCTCATATAATAGTAGTTTATGCAACTGATACATAATTAGAGGCCTTAAAATAAGAGTGTGATTTTATGAAACGAGCGTCAGCAAGTTTCATAATAGGATTACACGAGTGTTTTAAGGCCAAATTATGTACAGTTTCATACACTACTTTATCTACTCACATATCATTAAGTACTCTAAGATGGGTTCAGAAGCCGTAGGAAAATGACCTGCATTGCTACTATAGTGCTACCTGTAAAATATCTTTGTTGCAATCGTTGCTGCATTTACAATATCCGGCGGAGTGTGCATATTGTTCTCGGAGTCACTACTACTTATATTTTCAACTAAACTGTGAGTTACAAACAACTTTTCACAATTCTAACAGTCGTCGTAACAGCAAAAAACAACAAAAAAATGACAACAGTAATGGCGGCAATTCGATCCTACGTCAAGACGAATGTTTTTTTTAATCATAGACAAACGAATGAAGTCCCTATTCTCATGTCACTCGACATCAAATATCGCGCGGTTTATATTAAAAAAAACATACTGAATAGACGTTTCGCATCGATAACTGTTTTAATATCTAAGAATACTAGAATAGAGACCCGTATGAGTTTGATAGCTGTTCCAAATTTAAACTCATAACCTTACAAAAATCTGTACCGTAATAACATTACAGTACAGATTTTACCTACTACCACAGACAAGATAGTTCTCATAGTAAAATTGGTTGTAATAATGCTGGTAATTTTCTACGGTTTCTGAACGCATTTAAGAGCACTAATGATATGTGCGTAGATAAATGTGTTTATGATCAGGAGCGACGTACATAAATAGCCCTCCAGTCTCAACAAACACATGTCTAAATGAACACAAATAAGTTTCCCAACCCTCATTGAGGATTCCTCTACGTCCACTCTATCTCCCCCAATCAGAGCCCTCTGGCGTGACCATAATAAATTATACATTTTAATATTCCGCCCGTGGAATTAATTATTTTATTACGACTTAATTAAAACCTAACAAATGGTCCGTAATTGAAATACATCGTATAGAAACTTCGTTATTGTGTACCTACAATGATTTTAATTGTTTTGTTGGTAACGGAGTTTAGGTTTCTGAAAAGTACGTTTCAATGTTTTATTGGTACTTATATCATCATCATCATCATCATATCAGCCGAAAGACGTCCACTGCTGGACATAGGCCTCCCCCAAAGAATGCCAAAGTGACCGGTCCTGCGCCACCCGCATCCAGCGGACTCCAGCCACCTTTACCAGGTCATCAGTCCACCTAGTAGGAGGCCTACCCACGCCGCGCCTTCCGGTACGTGGTCGCCACTCGAGAACCTTTCCGCCCCGACGGCCATCGGTTCCACGTGCTATGTGCCCCGCCCACTGCCACTTAAGTTTAGCGATTCGGAAGTCTATATCGGTTACCTTGGTTTTGCTGCGGATAGCCTCATTTCTGATGCGATCACGCAGAGAAACTCCCAACAATAGCCCTCTCGTTAGCCCTTTGGGTGACTTTGATGCCCTTCTTATGAGGCCCATAGTAAGCGACCACGTTTCAGTGCCATATGTCATCACTGGCAACACACACTGGTCAAAGACTCTCGTCTTGAGACACTGCGGAATATTACTGGTACTTATAGGTATATATTTACATAATTAAAATTATACCGTATTTTGATCTACCTTGTGGTGTAGGTACCAGAAATTAAGGAAAACAAAACAATATTTTTTGTTTACTTCCTAGCTACCCCCGCGCGGCTTTGCCCGGGTATTGCAAAGATTGCGGCATAAAATAGCCCTAACCCATCCAGAAAGCACTTTCTGCACGCAGGTCAAAGAATTATTGAAATTGGGTCGGCGGTTCCGGAGATTACCCATTAAATACAAACTTACATTCTACAAAGCTGCAACCTAATACATATATTCAATACTAGCTTCCGCCCGCGACTTGGTGCGCGTAGACCCGGGATAAAAACTATCCTTTATTTTAATCTACGACCGGTGGACGGTTGACGACCGGTTAGTCTAGTGGGTAGTGACGCTGCCTACGAAGCTGAAGGTCCTGGGTTCGAATCCCGGTAAGGGCAAACATTTGTGTGATGAGCATGAATATTTGTTTCTGAGTCATGGACGTTTCCTATGTATTTAAGTATTTCTATCTATAATATATGTCGTCGTCTAGTACCCATAACACAAGCCTTATTGAGCTTACTATGGGACTAGGTCGATTTGTGTAAGATTGTCCCCTAATATTTATTTATTTATTTATTTATTTATTTAATCTAGACTTTAAACTATCTTCGTGCAAAATTCTATTCAAATCGGTTGAGCCGTTTAAGCGTAATTAAGTAACAAACATCCAAACATCTAAACATCCAAACTTTCGCATTTATAATATTAGTACGATACACATGCTCTTTAGTAGCACGAAAGCATGATAGTTTCGAGCAAATAGCATGTGTAGATGTAAAGTTGCTAGTAAGTAGCATGCTATTTGCATATATAATAATTGAGCATGATCAAACAAGCATGCTACTAAACAGCATGTGTACCAGTACCTTTAGATTAAACGCTGATGTTGTTTATCCATATCCATATCCATATCCATACTAATATTATAAATGCGAAAGTATGTGTGTTTGTTTGTCCGTCTTTCACGGCCAAACGAAGTGACGAATTTACGTGATTTTTTAAGTGGAGATAGTTGAAGGGATGGAGAGTGACATAGGCTACTTTTTGTATCTTTCTAACCCCCCACTTCCCTAAAATGAGGGGTGAAAGTTTGTATAGAGCTACGATATAAACGAGTTCCTAGCGGACGGAGTCGCGGGCAGAAGCTAGTTCCATTATAAATCGACTAGGACAGCAACTCTGTAACATGGCATTTGTATCTTTCAAATTGTAAACATATCACTTCAATACAGCGATATCTCTCAATTAGCCTAATAACAAACGATCGCTTCATCAATATCATATACCACCATATATCAAATTAATTGGGGTCTATTTCACTAACTACCTAGACGAATATAATATGCATCAATTAATGGTTTGTCGTGCGGACTCATTCTAGCACGAGGCTGGGCGCGAGTGGAAGGGAGCGCACGCGACAGTAAAAATTAGGACTATAAAGCCTACTTTATTCTACCATTTTGTCGGCGTTTATATGACGCAGGGAAATGGCCAAAACAGAGATTTGAACAGTCGAGTTCTATGTACACTTTTTTACCAACTCGAATGCGGCCGCTAACAATTAGTATGCAAACGCGTTCGGTTAGGTAAAAAAGTGTACATATATTTATGAACTCGACTGAACAAATCTCTAAGGGATATGATCAAATCACGCAGGATGTTAAAATGGCGAATCCATTTTATCATTTGCCTAGAAAAAATCAGTCATTTGATCAAATCTCTGAATATGTTTAGTGAAATGACGAAATCGGCCAAAAAAGGCAACTCGTTTTTTCATTTCACTAGATTTGTTTAGTGAAAAATCCCTGAAATGCGTGAGTGAGTTGACGAAACTAACTCGCAAAGTCAACTCGTTTTATCATTTCACTAGATACGTTTAGTCACAGATTAAAGAATACAAGTACAGATACCCAATCTCATAGAGCAAAAGCGTACCGTCCTAATGTAGGCAATTCTGTATACAATTTTAGTCCCGTAGCTACACCAGTAGATGCAGTATCCGAGCTACCACGGCTATGACGCTGTCAGCACACCTGATAGTTTTAGTAATACATTGAGATATCACCAGATGGCATTGACTTCCCGGGCAACAAATAGAGTATTTTTGTTTTTTTTTATATAAAAGTAGTATTTTCGAGATAATATTACACATCACACAAAATTATACATAACCAATCGCTTGGAGCCTGTGGTTCCATAGAACTTTCGCGACCAGTGATGGCGCCATCTAGTGACAGTACCCAATAATACGTGTAGCAAACTTAGCAAACTTACTAACTCACACGTATAATACGAGTTACATGGATTTAGTACCAATTTTATTGCATTTACTAAACTTATACAATTTACCTTTATTTTATGTACGGAAGGATGTTTGCGATATAATTAAGGTACGTTGAATTTATTAAGGTGTAAAAATCATTCTATCTTCACGATTACTGGTTCAAATGTTTCGCTCGGTACCTGTATCGCCATCTATGAGTTCTTTTTTGTAATAATTATACGTTGTTCGAGTTGGGAGGCCATGGTTTAGTGAATATGATAAAGTCTATACTGTAACATTGTATAGGTGATTTGATCAAATCTCTCACATGATGTTTCAGGGATTTTATCAAATCACTGAACAATTCTGGTGAAATGAAAAAAACGAGTTGCCTTTTTTGGCCGATTTCGTCAATTCACTAAACAGATTCAGAGATTTGATCAAATGACTGATTTTTTCTAGGCAAATGATAAAATGGATTCGCCATTTTAACATCCTGCGTTATTTGATCATATCCCTTAGAGATTTGTTCAAATCTCTGTTTTGGCCATTTCCCTGCGACATATATACCCATGCCGAAGTACAGCTTTCTATAGTAGTAGTGCTTCTATCGTAGTGTGGCCATACCTTTAACGTCCATTATCGCGATAATAGGGATGATGACTAAGATTTTTTTGTGACGTCATTCGAACCAGTTTTTGGAGAAGAACAAATGTTTGTATGGGAGCAACTACAATTTAAAGAACATAAATACCTAAAAAATTGAGACAAAGACTGACCTCGCGCGCGGCAGCGCAAAATGCTTCATACTGTGTGTCTATACAAGTATGACGTCACATTTGTACATTTGTACTATTCATAGTATGGAAAATCAAATAAATTGTTGTTTCGGTCGCGAAATACTGCGTTTAAGTACATAGTTGTAATACAATTTTGTTTCTAGAAAAGCGTAAGGATTCTATATCTAAAAAAAAATGCATATTATTTCTAAACGTTCAAGGTTCATATCTTTTTATGATTTTAATTACATTTTATAATTTATACTTTATTACGATAATTTGATGGTTTACTATCCATTTAGCATCACTACGTTATCAATTTGAACATGAGGCATCATGCCTATTATCGCGATAATCGTAGTGTGGCCATACCTTTAACGTCCATTATCGCGATAATTAATGGAATTTCTTGTTAGTGTAGCCCCAGCATTAGTCGTTTCCTCACTGCTGAGGGTCGTGACTACCACTAACGTCTTTCACCCCCTTCCTCCAAGCACTTATATTTTGCGCCATACGCTTCGTTAACTAAGGAAACCTAAAAACGATGTCAAGTCGATACGTTTGGGCAAATAGATGTGGAAAAGTTAATTAGTGCCATTATTAGTTAGCAGGCAGGATGAGCGTATATTTTAGTAAGTAGAAGTATAACCAGCACACGCTCGGGTAAGTTCGAGTCGAGTACGCTGCAGCCAATCTCTTTCGGCAAACATGTGGCGCAGTCATCTCTCAGTTACAGTAGGATAATAACGATAAATAATTAAAATAACTTTAGCTGTACGTGTTTTTTTAACCGTCTTAGAGCCGAAGCCCAGTTAATGTTAACATTACAAAGAACTTAAAAAAGGTATCTTGTTGTATTTCTTTTGTATTAATATTATTTTTAATCATCCAGCCGACTGATCGCAGTGACCGCTAGCCGCAATCTTTTGTAGATAGGTACGAACACTAACCGGGTGAATGAACTTTGCACCGCGCGCCATACAGGATTTTTCAAACTTAATTACCTTTTATTACTAAAAGGTTAACTTATACATTTTTTTTCACGAATTGGGATTCGGCTCTAAGACGGTTAAAGAAACACGTTGTATAGTATAAGATGCATGATAAACCATACCAACGTTTTCATTCCACGGTTGTACGTGAGGGTCGCGTTTAACGTATGAGTAAGTAAGGAAGTGACCACGGCGCCGCGGTATCTGCACTTTTACATCGATGGCGCAGCTACACAGAACGACGTTGAATTTCATATACCTATCCCTTAAATACCTGAGCCAATCGATTAAGCTTGATAGACGATGCATGTACGCAATAACTGGGCCTATGAATGCTTTGCTTTGCTTATGCTTTGAAACCGGTGGGTTTTCAACAATACGTCAAATATTTCTAGATATCTTCTTTTCAATCGCGCGGATCAAATGATAACTAGCTTTGGCGAGTTTAAGGAAAAGTGTCGCTTTTTTTAAGAATCCACAAAATTATTAACCAAATTATATTTTATTTATTTGCGTTTGACATTCGTCTAACCTGATGGAAAGTCATCAGAAAATGACTGTTCACTCTTACCTTGAAGACACCAAGGTTGTATGATTCCGGAAATACAGACGCTGGAAGAGGATTCCAAATTGAGGCAGTGCGGGTATCGGTTGGTTTGTTAGTGAGGCTAGACTTACTGTTCTGAAAATGTTCACTGCGGCATGCATCGCTGTTTGTGTAGTAACCTGTGGGCACTGCTTTTACTAGAGAAAATATTTGAGATTCGGCCCAAAGGGTTTGATGCGGCGTGCTTTAGTGGCTTTGGCCCGGATTCGAACTGTTTGCGGCCGATCGCATTCGCTTTAAACCATTGCTGAAACTATGTAGACTGCGGTTACTGAGTTTTTTAATCGATTTCGACGAGTACAGTAAGTTGCTAAGCAGTTCTAGTGCTCAAAATGATCAACACACGAATTCTAATGTCAAGGGATCTGTGTCGGTCATTTTGAGCGTGTTATTTAGCAGTAGCTAAGCAAAATAACAGAAGTAGTAGTAGTAGTTTTTTCAGAAGTATCTGATGCTGACTGTACATAATGCTCTAGTCCGTTTGATAAATGCAGTCGAGAGCCGCCATAGACGGACTGCTTAGAGCAGTCGAGACCCGCCATACACGGACTGCTTAGAGCAGTCGAGACCCGCCATACACGGACTGCTTAGAGCGGTCGAGACCCGCCATACACGGACTGCTTAGAGCAGTCAAGACCCGCCATACACGGACTGCTTAGAGCAGTCGAGACCCACCATACACGGACTGCTTAGAGCAGTCGAGACCCGCCATACACGGACTGCTCAGAGCAGTCGAGACCCGCCAGTCTTCTGAGCCTCTAGTAGATATAAGTTTTACCGAAACAAAACTTTACGATCGCGTTTGCGTTTTACCCTCAATTTGTATGGGATTTGACAGCTAAACGTAAACGCGGTCGTAACGTTTTGTTTCGTTAAAACTACCGCGTTTGCTTGCATCCTTAAGGTACCCGGGTTTTTATACTTTTTATCCGTAACCTAAATATTGGTCGATGGCACTAAACCTCATTCCATATAACATTAGGATTTTAACGGACAAACTCGTTTACGTTTCTACGTTTATCTAGTACATCAAAGGGAACTACATAGTTTTACTTTTTTCGATCGTTAAGTGATTTTCAAACTCAACCATACTAACGTTTCAAAATGGTTTTCCCTGTAATTGCATGACGATTGTCGCACGATCTTCTAATCTTATATGGAATAGGGTATACAGTTTTAATAATGAAATAATTTATCAGTGCTAAATGGACCATATTATATCCCTTCCCATCCTTCTATCTGTCTCAGGGAACTTTTGAACCATAGTACGTAGACATATTAAGTTTACATAGAGTGGTATGGTCACTACGAGTAATACAATTTAATAATTTACTTTAAAACAAAGTTTTAACCGACTTTAATTTAGTACTCCGCCAAGCCACGAGAACTATTCCTAATTTATTTCCCAATTTACCACATGAACTGATTTCCGAAAGCAAATGCGTTGATTATTAAAAAAAAAAACCGAATCGCTGTATGGGGTGGATAATATTTGAGGACTTCCGTCGATTCCCCAAGATCATCATCACCTTTGGCACTTTATTAGTTCCAATTTCAATGGAATCTGTGAGATATACCTTTGTACTTTTAAGAACATAATTGAGGAATTCCATAAGTCATATGTGGTCTTCATCATCAAATCCACTCCACGAAATTTACGATTTCCGGGTGTAAATACACGAGTTATAATAGAAAATACCAAAACCACTACACGCGTGTCTAATATAATTGAGGAGTCCCCTCAATTCCTCGTAGATCCCATCATCCAACTGAATTTTTGAAAAAAATGGGACCCACCTGAAAGCATATACTTACAAACAAAAAAAAAATCGATTCGGCTCATCAATGACCGAGTTCTGAGGTAACAAACATTAAAAAAAAAAAAAAAAAAACAACCGAATTGAGAACCTCCTCCTTTCTTTTGAAGTCGGTTAAAAAGGGACATAGCGTCGGTGAGATTGCCAAATCCGTTATGAGCACGGTTTGAATTAAGAGACATAATACCATGTGTACTAGAGCATTATTTTCTTTGACGTAAATTATGCACATATCGGATTGGGCACTCTCATCAACGATAGAGAAATGTGTTTTTTTTTTTGGTTGTAGTACGAAACAATTCAAGTCCAAGTGCAACTCATACTTGTCCGATTAAGGGCGGGTTGATCCAACTTACGATCACAGACCTAGAAATATGGCGCGGGCAGCTGCCATTCCATATAGAAACTTTTCGAATTCCCATGCACTCGGATTTCAACCAACACCGCTTACGATTAAGATGGTTTAGTGCACCCACCCTTAGGGCCGGGATACACGGACTGCTCGAGCAGTTATCCAGTGATCAACATACACGGACCGCTCTTGCAGACAGAGGCAACAGCTTGAAGCTGCCATTGATAACTGCTCGAGCAGTTGGCCTAACTGCTCGAGCAGCGGGCAGTCGGGTGGGGAGCGTGCGCGTTGCGGAATGAAGAGCGCGGGCGGAGGTAACTGCGCTAGAGCAGTCGACAGCTCGAGCAGTCAGTGTATGCCCGGCGACTGCTTGACCGCACGATGAAATTTCACCGTGCAGTCAACCGCCCGAAGCAGTTGAAACTGCTCGAGCGGTTCGTGTATTGCGAATGAGAGTTTTGTATGGAAACTGCAGATCACCCATCGGCGACCGCTTGAAGCTGCTGGCACTGACTGCTTAAAGCAGTCCGTGTATGGCCGCCCTTAGTATCGACAAGTATTTAGATTTTTGACCCTATTATGTCACCTGCACCAATACCTAAAGTTCAGGGTGTTGTGTTGTAGACTCGCCTTAACTAGACTAGACAGGTATAACGTGGTACGTGGAAATCTGTAATTGCTCCCCGAAGCTGGCGAACAATGTCACGTGCGCGGTTACCGGCGATGTCAATAGGCAGCAATTTACGAGGATATTGCATTTCAAGGGTGACGCAATAACTTGACCAACGGCTTATGACACGAGGTGGGATTATTGGACGAGAGAGCGAAGCGGGTCTGGGCCTTGCTTTTGGTATGTCCGGGTGTTCAGATGTCCCGCTGTCCGGTTGTCCTCCTCTACGACACTGTTAGTACAAACATGCTTAACGATTTAAATAATACATAATTTATTTCATTTATTCAGATAACTTAGATCCACTGGTTAGTAATTACAAAATCTTACAAAACTATTGTTAAGGTATACCTACACTAGAACTTATAAATAATTAAAATACTCACTCCCTGTCAACAAGTTAATGATTACCAATCAGTTTTCGATTGGCAATCATCAACTTGTTGACATGAAGGTATATGGGGGAATCAGGTTTCGCCGCAAACATTTCCAAAATTCTATTGGAGCTGCTCCGCATCCTACGCACCACAGATGCGACCCTCTTCCGTACAATGGCGTCAAACCCATCCGTGTGAGCTTCGGCAAACATAAGTGATGCGCTACAGAAGCGGGGCAGCCTCAACAGTGCCCTAAATCCATTGTTATATTGGACTTTTAGGGCACTAAGCGATTGTTGAGTACAGTTAAGCCACAGGCTGCTCGTGTAAAAACTCTGACAGTACACCTTGAAAAGGGTGATTTTTACTTGGGTGGAACAACGAGCAAACCTGCGGGCCAACATGTTACTTCTCACCGCCAGTGCCCTGCGTTCTCTTTCAATGTCCATTTGATCCTTGAGGTCGTCGGTAAGATAATGCCCTAGATACTTAAAACTGTAAACCCTTCGTAGCGGCACGCCATTAAGGATAACGGCTGGCACATCATCCGGTATCTTTTCAGGACGTTTACCGAAGGCCTTAAAGATCAAATATTCACTTTTCTTAACATTATAGCATAACCCATGTCTGGATGCATACGATTCGCATATCTTCGTAAGCTTTTTCAGTGCACTCACCGTTGGGCTCAGCAGCACCATATCGTCCGCGTAGCTGATGTTGTTGACGCAGACACCGTCCACATGACACCCGACACGGGTGCTGGTGAGCTCACCGATGAGCTCGTCCACATACAGATTAAAGAGCTTGGGTGACGATAGCCCCCCCTGTCTCACCCCGCACTCCAATCCATACGAGTCGGACAGCACGCCCGCCCATCTTACGCTATTCTTCTGATTGGCATACCAGAACTGAAATTTAAGACAGTGGGGATATCCCTAACGCAGTGTCCCACCTAGGTGAGCGAAATCCTCGCTAATGCGAAGAGCCGCAGCGCGGCGCGACGCGGCGCGAAAGATACAAACATGGCGACAGCTATTGAAGCGAAGCTAGCGCGCTCAGTTGGTGTGTAATAACTTCGCGTGAATGTGTTGCGGCAGCGGCGGTGGTAGTCCTGCGGGCGAGGCGATTCGCGCTCACGTAGGACAAGGCCGCCGCGCCGCACCGCATCGCATTATATTTGCGCGTCACCGCATCGGAACGCTTCGCAATTCTGTTTGCTTGGAATCGCCTGCTACGTCGTACGTAGGACACCAGCCAGCCGGGAGGTTCACCTAGGACACTGCGTAAGGCGAGGAACACACGGAGCGGTGCGGCACCGCCCGCCGTGGCGGCATCGGCACGCGGTTGATCGGATTGATGTATCACGAAGTAGGTAATCCACCTAGACGGTACGTATGATGCTGTAACTCCGCGGCTCCGCACCGCTCAGTGTGCCTTAGTCACACCAGGAGCCTTAGCATGGATGAGATTTTATCACTTATCACGGCGTGACAAATGACAAATCACGTGATTTGTCTACTTAATCACTCAACTTACCGATTCATAACATGGTTGCACGTGTCAAAATGGAGTTATCCAACTATGACATATGACAGCGATATATGACATTTGCATAACATGGTATGTGGTTAATGTGGTAATTTGACGTCTCAACTTGGTTTATTTTATTTATTTATCTAAGTGCTTCCGAGGTATTAACGATAAGCTATATTAAACTTGGTTTTCACCAAAACTACGAGTGAATATTCGATTCTAGTGACAATAATGATAGTTAACTGTGATAATGGTAATTTTTTCCCTATAATCAAACATAGATTTGTTTGTTGAACTCGCACCTATTATTGAAAAACTAGTGAAATTTCATCATGGAGAGCTTTCAACAAACGCTGTTGGCCCTTGGACTTGGAGTTCCTAAACCAGAAATTTCGCTGCTACTTATCGAAGCGGTACTTAAGGTAAGTAATGCTATTTGAATTAATTGATAAATTGTATGGACCCCAAGGTTTGTTTGTTGTTGGGAGGATGGTGTTATCCTATAATACAAATGTAGCCAGTATATTTAATTTGGTTTGAGGTAGCCAGTGATTATTTTATTAAACCTAGGTACCTACTTAGGTACTGTAATCAACCTGTACTTGGGAATCAGTCATTCCTTAAAATTTTTCATAGAATTTGTCATTCTTATTTATATCTTATACCAGCTTCTGCCCGTGACTCCGTCCACGTAGAACTCATTTATAACACATTTCCATACAAACTTTCACCCCCGTATGGAATGATTTCCGGGATAAAAATTATCTTTTGTCCTTTCCCGAGACTCAAACTACCTCAATACCAAATTTCATCTAAATCGGTTCAGCGGTTTAAGCGTAAAGAGGTAACAGACAGACATAGACACTTTCGCATCTGTAATAATAGTAAGGATAGATATTCAGGATATTGTGATATAATACGTGTAATTGTGCTTCAGGCTAAGTACTCATGACTTGTATTTTATCTTCTTTTCAGATCTATTAGCGAAGAAAGAAAAGAAGATTACAACCGATGGTACTCAAAACATACCACATGTTCAAAAATCGAATTACATAAATACATGAATAAGTTACCGTTTCATTTAAATTGATTGATTCCTTTACTTATTATGCCACCTATATGCAGGGAGTGTTTGAAAGGTGAGGTTCAAGACGGAGAACAAGACAATCCATACTAACATAACTACAACCTTCAAACACTTTGTGCATGACAACCATTTTTTAAAGATATTCTCAAGATTTTTAAGAATCTAACATTTCTGACACAACACAACACAGTATTACAATACAAACACAAAATAAATTTACTTTATTGATGTCCTTTCTTGAAGAACTACATACATAGAAGGAGAATTGGCAACGCAATTTTCAAGCTTCAATAGGCAACGATGCCCGCTTATCTTCAAGCGGGCCGTACGCTTTATTGCCAACGATGTGGTATAAAAAAATACACAATATAATGATCACATTGAATTTATTACTTTTATTTCAATTTGTCAATTGTGCAAAATAAACTCAATAGGTATACAATTTACAAAAGAGAATGTAAGAGTAGGTACAAACACAGATTTATCCATTTCAAGTCCAATCAAACTTTGAGTAGATTTGAGTTAATTTTTAATATTTAGATGTCATTTCCACCATTCTGAAACATAAAAGTATTGTTAAGTACATTCTTAATAATATTAATAGACTGACTTTTGTGATAGGTATAGATATAGACAGGGGGGTAAGGTGGCCAGACCTCCCAAAGGTGTGATTAGAGTAAGAGACTTGCATTTGTCTCCAACTATTAAAACAGAATCCTCAATTCAATCTTTACCGACTAAAGGATTCAATCTTGGATTTCTTTGAAGTTGCAACCAACCATTAGTGTCTGCTTATCACCAGACAGGCCATATGCTTGTTTGCCACTCTTTGTCCAATAAAATTGCATGGTATGGGAGTCAAATTGAGTAACATTTCAGTAGTCTAGAAACAGATATGAAGTTAACTAGAGTAGCGGCTACATTATTATTATAATGTCAAAATAAATTTTAGTTTTATTTCACTAATCCACAGTTGACTGGATATTTATATCTTACCTATTCCAATATAATTTAAATCACAAAGTTGTTATTGATTAGTATTTTTTTACAAGTAATACCGGTGAAATATGATTACATGGATACATATATCACACTAGTAGACAAATATTTCTAATATATTATACAGCGTGTCTCTGACTTAGGGGCTTTAAATGTAAGGCTAGAATCAACTCACCAAACTAAGCAACTTTTGTTTTACAATTTCTTAAAAAAATGCTATTTGTTAATTTAATTATTTTCATACAAAGTAAATGTGATGTTCAATGTACATCATCCATTAGTTAGTTTTCATACTTGTCAGTGTCATGGATGTCAAATAATGAAGCCGTGTTTGCAATACATTGATGGTACAGTTAAAGTTCAAACGCGAATAAAT
Source organism: Epinotia ramella (assembly GCA_947578815.1). Lineage (NCBI taxonomy): Eukaryota > Metazoa > Arthropoda > Insecta > Lepidoptera > Tortricidae > Epinotia > Epinotia ramella. The sequence continues at coordinate 4,083,611 of OX388206.1, read as the reverse complement.
TATAGAAATAATAGTTATTTTACAAAGTTGCGGAACAAAAGTGGTTCAGTTTCAGGACCGTAATGGACATTTGCATTTAAAGCCCCTAAGTCAGAGACACGCTGTATATATTAACTTAGATAATTTACCACCAACTTCCACATTCAACTAGTTTTATCAAAATTGGTATTGAAACTGTGTAACACACAATTTGGTACTTACACAAAATTTGTATTTAGCCAAAATCTTAGAACTTAAAGGCTAGTACATTTACCTACTTAATGCTATCTAAAAAAGGTAGGATTTCAGAAAGAACTTGCCTGGTTTTTTGACAAGGAATGTTAGGTTAACCATTTGGGACTGAAAGAACTATAGGTATTACACAGCAAAAACTTTTTTGTCTCTAGTGTAGATCCGGGGTCTGAAAAATAATTTTAGAAGTTAGTATTTGCTTGGGCAAACAAGTATAATCACTGTAAATGTCAACTTACCAATTCATTTTTGATTCTCAAAGGCAATCTTATGTTTCCAATAAAATTATTATTTCTATCATCGTCTTGAAGTCTGTAAAAAGAAGAAACACTGCGGTATACTCGGTAAATAAGCATACTTTTGATAAAATGTGTTGGTAATAGTAAACAAACATACAAACCTCTGAATTAGCTGTATTTCGGCTCGCTTAATTCGGCCTGGCTTTTAAAGCACTGCCTTTCATTGATACGTAACACATATTTGCCATAATTCTTTGCAGGTATAGCAAAATATTCACAAGATTATTCTTAGTTTAGTAATAATCCAGCGTAACAGAAGCATTTAACAATAACATTTGACATTTTTCAATGTTGACGACATCACGCGCCACTAGCGCCTCTAGCGGTCCTTCACTCGTAATTCCTTATCGTATCGATTGTGGTTAATTTACCAATAATCCAAACATGCTTTCATGTATGATAAATTTAATCCCACGACAAGTGCCAATTGGTCGAGCTTCAAAAACTCTAGCCATAAAGCCTTTTTTATACATTTGTTGGTAATATTGGATGACTGCTTGCTCATAAATAGTACGCTTTATTATAATGCCATCAAACCGAGAGGTAATAAAAATGTTTCACCTTCACTCATAGTAGACTAACTTTTCAAAATATTTGGGTTTTCATTGTATTTTGCATCTGTGTGGGCCATTTTCAAAGGCTTGACAGTTGACAGCAAGCAAAATAAACCGTCGCCGTCAAGCAAGTTAAATAACAGTGTAATATCATCATTCTCCTAGCGTTATTCCCGGTTATCTAAGTTTAAAACAGTATATAAGTTAAATTCAGTTTACACGACGATGAAAAATGCCACGAAAAGTGTAAGTAACAAACAAAATAAGTTAGTTTATTATTTCAACGTTGGTCGTCTTACTTATTTGTGTGATGAATACGTTTTCAGCCGTTCAAAAGAGGAAGCTTTGCGAGTACATGGCGACGCACGCGCTTTTTGCCAACGTCGAGTACGGCGTGCCCCTGGGTGCTCGCCAGCGCCAGCACGAGGCTCAGTGGCAGGAATTGAAGTGGCTGAAGGAGTTCGGCCCTTAAGGTGGATGTCACACTGCGACGCATCTCAGGACGGAGGTGCGTTTCTCGTTGTATCCAAGTAAATTCCGTGTGGTACGACACACTGCAACGCACCTCCGTCCAGCGAAATTTGTCGCAGTGTGACGACCGCCTAAAAGTCGGTGGCAACGTGGAAAACCGCAAGTAATTAAAATTTTATCTATAAGATTCATGAATATATAATGAAATCGTAATGAGATTTACTTAAGGTGGAATCAGACGGTTCATTTTTCGTTCATTTTTATGTTTCATTCCGCACCTTTCACCCGAAGTGACACGTCTGCTCATGAAGTGAACCAAAAGTGCCGAATGAATTGACTAGTGAACCGATCCAACAATGTTTGATATTTTCATTCGGCATCTTTCACTCGCACTCCAAATGACCGAAAAATGAACGGTCTAAACAAGGAAAGAACGTTCACTAGTGAATTCATTCGGCACTTTTGGTTTACTTCATGATCAGACGTGTTTCACTTCGGGTGAAAGGTGCGGAATGAAACATAAAAATGAACGAAACATGAACCGTCTGATTCCGCCTAGAATAGTGAATGTTAATTTATATGTCATTTTACCTGAGTTGTGTGAACATTGAGTGAAAGAAAAAAGAATCAATCACCCGAGGGAACATTCATCCGAGTGAACCGTCTGATTCCGCCTTTACTACCGAGTACCTATGTTATATTAAATTTATATGTAGGTATATTTAATCAAGGCACTATACTTAATCTGTTTAAGGGAATAAGTGTATTTTGCTTGTATTCACTGAGCATATAAATAAAATAAATAAATAAATATTAAGGGACAATCTTACACAAATCGACCTAGCCCCAAACTAAGCAAAGCTTGTACTATGGGTACTAGACGACGATAAACATAATTATATAGATAAATAAATACTTAAATACATAGAAAAACATCCATGACTCAGGAACAAATATTCGTGCTCATCACACAAATAAATGCCCTTACCGGGATTCGAACCCAGGACCTCTTGCTTCGTAGGCAGGGTCACTACCAACTAGGCTAAAGTGGTCGTCGGTATAGTGCAGTGACTAAGGATTCAGTTCAATAATGAGGCATATTTAACTATGTTTACTATTTTTAACCCCCGACGCAAAGAGAGGGGTGTTATAAGTTTAACGTGTCTGTCTGTGTATCTGTCTGTGGTATCGTAGCTCCCAAACGGATCGACCGATTTGAATGCGGTTTTTTCGTGTCATAGATAATTTAATCCCGAGTGTTCTTAGGTATGTTTTATGAAAATCTGTTCAGAAGTTTTTGAGATGATGGACTTTGAAATGAAATGTCGGGGGTTTTTCAACTTTTCTAAGTTGTAAAATATTATATTACTATAGTATTTGCATTCCTATTTGCATTTTGACAGAGCTGTCATCCTAATACAAATTATGTCGTCATTGACGTTTATTGTACTGGGATGACAGCCCTTGTTATATAAAGGTATAAGGTCCAAATATCATACATTTTCATTATGTTTACAGTACAAGTCACCAAAACCATACGAGTACATGCTCAAAGATGCAATCAAAAAGAGCTCAAAGAGGCCAAGAACTGGAAGAGCTCCAGGCAAAGGAGATCACTACCTGCCGTGCAAGCAGGCGCCGCCCGCGCCGCCGTAGACTGCCGCCGAGCCGACACTAGACGACCGCTGACCCATATGTGCGTCAGAATTTAGTATGGAGTACAAAATATATTTTTTTTGCCGGAAGAGGAGGGATTGAAAGGATAGTTTCATTCCTTTATTAAGTATAATTTAATCCTGTAAATAGTGAATCTTAAATATGTGTAGTTTTTTACACTTCGGAAATAAGTGAAATTACAGCCTCGGCTAACGTCATACTAAATTTATGGAATTTTCAAAGGTTGTCTGGAAGAGATCGCTCTAAAGCGATAAGTCCGCCTGTTGTTACCTTTATTTATCGTCTATACTTTTGTAACATGCTTTTCTTATGTTGTGGTGCAATAAAGAATATATTATTATTATTATGTATGTCTTTCCCGCTCACGGGACAATGATGTCCCGGACCTTTGGGAGGCGTGCGTGGAGCTAGGTACCTACAAAGTACCAACTGAGCCAACACGTAGAGGCCCTTTTGACAATTTAATAAAATGCAAGGAGTACACCGAGCGGATGCTGTCCCTGCCCGTGTCATGGGACGCACACAGAGACAGCACCCGCTGGAGTGTATAGGGCCTATTGATGGTTGATGGAATCTAAATGAAACGGGTTATTGGGTTAAAATGATGGACTAGTGGCTGGGCTATTGGACGAAACATCGGACGCCTGCCGAATAAAACTGTCTCCTTTTTATCTCTGGCAGACGGTGACTCGCCAACTGCTAGATGGGCCCCTATTAATAGCGACATTAAAAAATGGCCTAAGGGCAACACCGGTCAGAGAGCTGGGGGATAGAGAGGTGGCACTGGACTTTAAACATATAGCCAACTCGCCACTTAGGTGTCCACATCTTCCCTCGAGCAACAGCTCTTGCGACTCCACTCTAGACGGCCAGTAAAGGCAAGCCAGAGGCAGGGGGCCTGTCCAACCATCCACAGGACACCCCCAGGAGTACTGAGGTACGTAGGGTCGCTACTCCCAAACAGCCCGCCACAAGCTGCCTTACGTTGACTGATTGCACCAGAAATCTGGTGGGCGATGGGGCCGTCACATCCCTACGCCTTATTATTATTATTATTATTATGGGAGCGTTTAAACTTAATATTTTCGATATTTCTAGGTTTATTTTTAAAAAGGTATTGATGTGATTTTACTTATTGGGTAACGTACTTTCGATATCAGTTTAAAGTTTTCTGAAATCTACACTAATAAAGAGGAAAGATTTGATTGTTTGTTTGTTTGTTTGTTTGATAGATGACAAAAGTAAAGATGGATGACAGTTGTGTCCCGCTTTTTAGGAAGCTAAATATTCTGCCATTACCATGTTTGTATATTAGGACTCTTTATCAAACGTAGTGTAGCGATACCAAGGCAGACAAGACTATACAAACCACCCTGGCGCAAAGACGTACAAAAGGAATATTGTAAATATGAGCACAGTTTTGTATAATAAATTACCAAATGAATTAAGAGCACTGTCGGGACAAATGTTCAAGCAAAATATGACCAAATGGTTTATAGAAAAATATTTTTACAGCGTCAAGGACTATTTAAATTATAAGAATGTTTGACATACGACATTATTATTTGTATGCTTGCTTGAATACGAGGACTTTTACACCATAACCTAAGACCATTTATGTAACTGTATTCTTACAAATAACTTATTTTGAATTTTTAGAATTTTGTATTGAATTGCAATATTCAAAAGGAAGTAATAAAAGTTATTAATAGATAAATGTTATTATTCGCTTAAGGATTTCATAAATTATAGTCATTTATAATTTGAATTTGAATTCTATTTTAAAATATATATATTTTGTTTTTTTTTAGGAATCTCAAGATTTTTTATTTAATTTAGAAGATGTGTTAACTTGGATGTTTTAATTACGTGTAATAAAAAGTCATTTATTATTTATTTCCGGTAAAAGTATAGGCTTATTTATAATGTATTTCAGACATTTCATTAATCAATTTTGAATTGTGTATTATGAATTTTTGTCTTTATTTATTTGAAATTTTATTAGCTTTAAGATATATTTATTGTTGTGGGCGTCATGGACCGACTTTTTAAAACTTGTAACACCTTGATAATTATGCATGTACATGACTTTACAATTGAATAAATGAAATGAAATGAATAGGCTCTGAAACTACTGGACCGATTTGAAAAAATATTTTACCATTAGAACACGACATTATCCGATGAACATAGGCATAGGTAAAAAGTATTACCGCGGGAAAATGCTTCATTCCTACGGGAAAACGGAATCTGTTATATTTAGGCGATTCACCCACTGACCGCGCCCCGTCGCGTAGCGCGGCGCCGCAGATTTTACCATTGTATGAAATAATCTCAATTTATATAGAAAACACGCCTAGTACCTAGTACTACACACTGCCGACGCGGCAATGCGCGGGACGGCGCCTCGCGCTCCGCGCACCGCGGCGGGACACATCTCTAGTGGGAGAAACGCCTTACGGAATAATCGCCTTGCTACACTTAACGATTACACCCTGTATATATAATTATTCTGTAAGTACGTGTTAGTCACCTAACTCCTCCTAAACGGCTGGACTGATTTGGATGAAATTTTGTGTGCACATTTCAATGGGTTCTTGCATGGTTTGAAAGAGTTGGGCAAATTTTTATTTGAATAAGAATAAGAATAAGAACAGAATTTTTATTCTTATTCAAATTGATTTGAATAAGAATAATTCTTGCGCCCGTTATTTAGAATAACATGAAGGTGAATAAATCATGCTACTTTTATTTTAAATAAGAATAAAATACGGACTAATTATTCCACAAATGGGGTTATTCTAACTAACATTTTATTTAAATAAAACGTTATTCAACTAAAGTTAATTTGTTGGTATCGTCGGTAAAATTTTGTAAGTTGATTTATACACAATGGATTTTATGAAAAGTTTGGGTTTACTTGATTTGTTTTGACGAGTTATATACAATACATTATACTTGGTGATGATGGTCTGATGATGGAGTGAGGAGGTGGATAGAGGAACTCCTCAATGGCTACTTGTATACCCATCGAGTTTGGGCTCATTCGGTTTGTTTTGTCGAGTTCTATACATTATACTTGGTGACGATGGTCTGATGATGGAGTCAGGAGGTGGATAGTGGAACTCCTCAATGGCTACTTGTGTACCGCTCGAGTTTGGGCTCATTCGGTTTGTTTTGTCGAGTTCTATACATTATACTTGGTGACGATGGTCTGATGATGGAGTCAGGAGGTGGATAGTGGAACTCCTCAATGGCTACTTGTATATCCTTCGAGTTTGGGCTCATTTGGTTTGTTTTGGCCAGTTATATACATTATACTTGGTGATGATGGTCTGATGATGGAGTGAAGAGGTGGATAGAGGAACTCCTCAACGGCTACTTGTATACCCCACGAGTTTGGGCTCATTTGGTTTGTTTTGACGAGTTCTATACATTACACTTGGTGACGATGGTCTGATGATGGAGTCAGGAGGTGGATAGAGGAACTCCTCAATGGCTACTTGTATACCCATCGAGTTTGGGCTCATTCGGTTTGTTTTGTCGAGTTCTATACATTATACTTGGTGACGATGGTCTGATGATGGAGTCAGGAGGTGGATAGTGGAACTCCTCAATGGCTACTTGTATATCCTTCGAGTTTGGGCTCATTTGGTTTGTTTTGGCGAGTTCTATACATTATACTTGGTGATGATGGTCTGATGATGGAGTGTGGAGATGGATAGAGGAACTCCTCAATGGCTACTTGTATACCCCACGAGTTTGGGCTCATTTGGTTTGTTTTGACGAGTTCTATACATTACACTTGGTGACGATGGTCTGATGATGGAGTCAAGAGGTGGATTGAGGAACTCCTTAATGGCTACTTGTATACCCCTCAAGTTTGGGTTCATCCGTATTTATACCAGACCATCGCGTGTGCTGATTTCTGGCCGAAAGGTGTCGTGTTTCGTCGGTTCCGGGGCAACCTACCAAATCCAACACCCGAGATGTCGGAACAACGGAGCCACGCCGTTTCGCCGTCAAAATAAATATTGTTCGGATCATGACGCATTGGTGTAAACTGTAATGTTATGTAACCTGTTTTTCAATAAATAAATAAATAAATACTTAGGGATTGCGGTCGTGTCCGTGTTTCGTGTACAAGTAGCCGTGCGCCCGTTTTCGTGTAACACGGCAACGGTTTAATGGGCTGTTCGGCACGTGAAATTCGGCTACGTGTAATTAAGTCACGTGTACCCGTGTAGATCCGTGTCACGGGTTCACGTACCTTAAGTACACGCGCATCCGGTCCGCCAGCGACGTTGAGTGAAGATAAGATGCAGTGTCTCTAAAGGCGACGAATATAAATATATCGTTAGTTCTTATTCGTAGCTCGTTATTCCGTTTCATTCTTTTATTTTTAAGAACATGGACTTTTAAATATTTAGTGAGTAGTAAATAAAAGGAAACCAACATTAAATATAATAAATAGGTAATACAGTAATTAAACGGGGGCTAAAATAACAGAAGTGTGTGTAGTGGTGACTAATGGATAATCACTACGAGTTCAATATTCTAAACTGTCCCCTCCAGATTCGAAAATAAACAAAACGCGGTCACTTCTTTGAACTACATGAACAAAACGGTGGTATACCAGGTAAAGCCGAAAGCTACTTATGAGTATTGTTTGTTTAATTACGTCGTTCGCAAACCTTTATTACGAGTCTATTGTTATCTGCAATTCTGCACGTGCAACTCCAGTTATCTACAAAAATACCACCCTGGTAGGTAAATTACAATGAATGACTCAATACTTTTTAAACTTTGAGAGAACTCAAATTATTGAATAAAATATTTATATATAGATGCAAAATAAAATGTCATCAAGTCTGCGGCTTTTGTTTTTTACTTTCATCGATGAATATATTTAGGTGTAGTGTAATTAAACTCTTTATAGCGACAAGACATTTAACGAAAAACTTTTTTTACCTTGTTAAGCAGTCGAATAAAAATATGTCACTATCTACTTTGTAATGTGCCGACACCGATAAGAACTGCAGCTGTGTACTTTTTTGTTTGTTGTTTTCTTGTTTAGTCCATGCACGTGTTGTTTGCCTGGATTTACCGTCATCATACGTACCGAAGATTCGCAGAATATTGTTCTTTTGTTTCTTTAGATTAGGATTGCCTTGCGTGTTAATATTTTGGCTATGTTATATCCGTAGATAGTAAACTTTTATATTTATTCATTTCAAGAATAGCAGAAAAAAAAATGTTTTATTCTAGTCTTAATTCAACGATAATTATTTACTGATATTATAACGCTATACGTTGCGGTCTCTTAATTGTATAATTAATATAAGTATAACTAATGGCACTAGATAATTTTGCATCGTTGCTAGCTTTGATTAAAATCACAATAGCTGGTTATACAGAAAACAGAATAACGCCGTTAATTACTTAAATATCTAACCATTATAACTGAAACGACGCAAAAAATATAATTTAAACAAAAATATACATTCCAATTAATTTTATTGAATGTTCTCGTATGTTGTTGACGATCACAATAGGGATTCTTTTAAATTGACATGGAATGTAATTTATAATGTAATCTTATATTGTGAGTAAATGAATCTGAATCTGAATCATAGAAAAAAACCCGTTCGTCCCGTACTAAGTAATAATTAGTAATCCATTAGTAGTCCTAATTTGTTTTAATTTTAACTCCAACTGGCGGAGGCCCGGGTGTATCGTTCTGACCGGTGCACACGAACGCAGGTACGGGCTACGCATCTTGGCGTGTCACGTGAATCCAGACGCGAACGCAGGTACGGGCTACGTACCGGCCGTGTTCGTGAAATTCGTGATCTTAGTACCGCCGGGGTTAAGAACACGTAGCTACGGGTCGGCGTGATCAACGGATATCCAGAGCCCTACTTCTGACTCTGTCATCAGACCATCCTCACCAAGTATAATGCATAGAACTCGTCAAAACAAACCAAATGAGCCCAAACTCGAGGGCTATACAAGTAGCCATTGAGGAATTCCACTATCCACCTCTTCACTCCATCATCAGACCATCATCACCAAGTATAATGCATAGAACTCGTCAAAACAAACCAAATGAGCCCTAACTCGAGGGCTATACAAGAAGCCATTGAGGAGTTCCACTATTCACCCCCTCACTCCATCATCAGACCATCATCACTAAGTATAATGCATAGAACTCGTCAAAACAAACCAAATGAGCCCAAACTCGAGGGCTATACAAGTAGCCATTGAGGAGTTCCACTATCCACCTCCTCACTCCATCATCAGACCATCATCACCCAGTATAATGCATAGAACTCGACAAAACAAACCAAATGAGCCCAAACTCGAGGGCTATACAAGTAGCCATTGAAGAGTTCCACTATCCACCTCCTCACTCCATGATCAGACCATCATCACCAAGTATAATGCATAGAACTCGTCAAAACAAACCAAATGAGCCCAAACTCGAGGGCTATACAAGTAGCCATTGAGGAGTTCCACTATCCACCTCCTCACTCCATCATCAGACCATCATCACCAAGTATAATGCATAGAACTCGTCAAAACAAACCAAATGAGCCCAAACTCGAGGGCTATACAAGTAGCCATTGAGGAGTTCCACTATCCACCTTCTCACTCCATCATCAGACCATCATCACCAAGTATAATGCATATAACTCGTCAAAACAAACCAAATGAGCCCAAACTCGAGGGCTATACAAGTAGCCGTTGAGGAGTTCCACTATCCACCTCCTCACTCCATCATCAGACCATCATCACCAAGTATAATGCATAGAACTCGTCAAAACAAACCAAATGAGCCCAAACTCGAGGGCTATACAAGTAGCCATTGAGGAGTTCCACTATCCACAGACATATACAATAGGTATAAATTACACTACATTCAAGAGTCTACTAGTGCCTCCATACCGATACCAAAATTACCTAATGCGTCTTGTTTACCCCCGAGTATCCGATCGAACTACATTCATATGTTATTCATGGTATATTAGTTAAAATAAAAAATCATGATTAGATTTATTTGAATAAGAATAAGTTAACTTCATTCAATTTTCTAACATAAGAATTATTCACGGCGAAATTATTTGAATAACTTTGACGGGAATAAAATCAACATGATTTTATTCATGCGTATTCTTATTCAAATAATGATTTTATTCTTGAGTGCCCAACTCTGGTTTGAAACGTTCATGTGGGTTTGGGGGTTGGTTTTGGGGGACCCGCTAGGTGGCGCTGCAGTTGGTATGTCACTGATCTCCTAAACGGCAGGGACCGTTTTTAATGTCATTGCAAGCTTTTATTTAGTTTCACCTGTCCCGTTGTCTGTCTGTAATCAAATCTTGCAAGTTAAATTTGACCCACTTCCCGGTGACCGATTGAGCTGAAATTTAGGGTATAGTTTGAATGACATTTCAATATTATGGTAACATCGAGCTGATCTGATGATGGAGACAGAAGGTGGCCATGGGAATTCAGTAGGTACTTAACCGACGTAACCCCGTTGAGTTTGGGCTCGTTAGAATCGTCTCAATGAGTAGTTGATGATGGTATACAGAAAAGTACAGTTGGCAATAAAAGCTTGTATCAAAAAATATTTTTTTGACAGAAGCTTGTTATTTGTAAACGTGGGTCCCTGCAAGGTTTGAAATTCAGATTCAGATTCAATAATTTAGTTTTGAGCTTTATTTTTAAGTTGAATTCAGTAACATGGTGAGTTGGTTACCCTTAGTACAATCTTTATTATTTAAGATTATTTCCTAACTTTTATTCTTAATAACTAATTTATAACTACTTTTTTTGTACTTTTATTCTTAATTATTTTACTGTAGTAAATTATTATTTAAATGATTGGGACATTCTAATGCGTAAATGTTAATTTCAAATGCAATGAATGTTGCTCATGAATAAATCAATGAAATTACAACATTTTCTTAATAATATTTTTAGTTTCTGTAGGTTTACTCTCTATGTTATTTAAACAAATTCGATTTGATTCGATATAGTCTAAGTGAGAATGGTCACTCAGACTTCGATCCATTCGAGAAACAATATACCTAAGTTACCTTTATATGGACCGGCAACACGTCGGCGTAATGCGGCAGGAAGTCCTCGTCCAATTCATCAAATAATAGAGTGCCATCTCTTTGCGCACTCTATATATAAGGTCAGTTCGGGTATGTGCGCCACCGGGGAAAGTGCGCCCCCTGGGGTAAGTGCTGATATTGATTTAAATGACTGACTGAATGATGAATGAGGCGCACTTTCCCCGGTGGCGCACATACCCGAACTGACCTTATGTGACTGAATTCGGCACCCGGCAATTCAAACGGGCTGCTGGCATCCCGGATGGCCCGCCGGTGCTGGTTTTCGGCAGCAGCAACCGACAGATCTAAAAATAAAATCTTGACATATCAAGTGTTTGTACGTTATTCTCGTATAAAAAATATACTTAGTTACTTGAAACGGTGCGGAAATTCAGGTTTTCTTCATGCACAATATAGGTTATCGTCACTAATCCAAATAGCATTACTTACCTTAACCTTAAGTACCTACCGTTTCGAAAAGAGTGTCATCCCCTTGCACACTAATGATATGCAGCGAAATTTCTGCTTTAGGAACTCCCAAGTTCCAACAGCGTTTGTTAAAGACTCTCCCTTCTCTTTCAATAAGGTGTGACTTCAACAAACAAATCTGTTTTTTTATAGGGAAAAAATAACTTATCACAGTAACAATAATTATTCATCATCCTCCTAGCGTTATTCCCGGTAATGCCCCTAAAGGAGCCCGGGGTCCGCTTTGACACCTAATGCCATGATTTGGCATAGGCACTAGTTTTACGAAAGCGACTGCCATCTGACCTTCCAACCCAGAGGGAAAACTAGACCGTATTGGGACTAGACCGGTTTCCTCACGATGTTTTCCTTCACCGAAAATCATCCCTAAGGCGTTGTAGGAAGAAACTGATTGAAGGATTTGGTGGCCTAATTGCCGTAATTTAGTATGGGGTGGCGCGCATCGTTACTGACGATTTCTCAATAGGTACAATTTGAGACCTTGGTGCCGCTAAGAAGCCTAAGTCTGCTGGAAGATGTCGCTACACGCCTCCCTATGGCGTTGTAGGAAGGAACTGATTGAAGTATTTGGTGGCCGAACCGGATTGTTCCGATACCTCAGTTGGTTAGTAGGTAGGTCAGTTAAAACAAAAATCGTCTTTCCAGTGGTCAAAAGTTAAGGGCTTATGTTTATATATAACATGTTTTCATCCCATTGAATTATAGAAGAGGCAACACCGTGTATGCGGATTCAGAGTTCAATCAAAGATTAGGCTTCATAGGCCTTAACTTTGACAATGTCCACCGAAGATACGCGCACCTAAATCTGACAATGAACCAGTAGCGAGTAGCGACGGGCCATAAATGCCTATGATCGCCGGTTCGAATCCGGCTCGGAGCAATAATTTTATTTTTTATGTTTTTCCTTTAATTTAAAATGTATAATTTCGTTAGCAGCGGTACTGCTTAATACAAAATTAATCATTATTATCACTAGAAAATCGAATATTCACTCGTAGTTTTGGTGAAAACCAAGTTTTATTACATCCGATATAGCTTATCGTTACCTCGGACGCACTTAGATAAAATAAACTAAGTTGAGACGTCAAATTACGATAATTTATCACATTAACAACGTACTATGTTATGCAAAACGGTAATGCCTGTCATTTGTCATGTATCCCTGTCAAAGTTGGATAACTCTATTTGGACGATTGTGAATCGGTAATTTGAGTGAATAAGTAGACAAATCACGTGACTTGCTATTTATCGTATCCTTATTGCTTGCGTGCCTGTATTTAAGTCCCCTAATATTTATTTATCTATTGACTAGCTTCTGCCCGCGACTCCGTTCGCGTGGAACTCGTTCATATCGTAGCTCCATACAAATTCTCACCCCCCATTTCACCCCCTTAGGAAATGATTTCCGGGATAAAAACTATCCTATGTCCTTTCCCGGGATTGAACTATCTCTATACATTGGCGCTACAAAAATGTATCTCTAACCGTACATTTAAAAAAGTAACTTAAGATTATTACACTCAAGACATTTCTAAATCGTCTTAATTTGGTGGTATAATAAATAAAGCATTCTATTTTTGTGCAAACATTCATCCAATATCACCTAAATAGCCTCTATGGCTAGAGTTGTCACTCCTCGTGGGATAAAGCGACAAACTGTCATCTTATCACTCCTCGTGGGATAAGCGACAAGCTGTCGACTGTCGTTTGGTTAACGTGTCACATTGGATAAAGAATCATATCCACTATAGCGTGACAAGCGATAGCAGCCATGGTAGCCCCGCAGGAACATCAAACGAAAACTTCGAATGGCATCCGTGTTGCGCCAGGAGCTATACCGTAGAGAACTGACAAATAACAAAGTTTTTAACTAACTTAACTTTAACGGACCGTTTGTGAAACAACTGGCCCCGTCATTCTCCTTCCTCTTTCTAATGCCATAGTGAAATAATAATAAAATGATAAATAATATATTCAAACAGAATCCTTATCCTTACTAATATTAGGTATAAATGCGACACTGTGTTTGTATGTTTGTCCTTCTTTCACGTCGCAACGACGGAGCGTCGTATTGATCTGATTTTTTGTATGGAGATAGTTTAAAAGCTGGAGAGTGACAAAGGCTACTTTTTCCAGCGGGAAAACATCAAATTCCCACGGGAAAATTCAATATGTTACATTTTCCTATAACCACGCGGGCGAAGCCGCGGGCATCAGCTAGTACAGAATATTAATTCGTTTTGAAATTAAAGAACATCATCCTCCTTGCATTTTGCCCACTCTAAAGGAACATAAGCTAGTGGGGTAGCCTAGTGGTTCAGGCATACGGCTGTCAAGCGTCGGTCGTGGGTTTGAATCCCGGTTTGTATGATCAGTTTTTCGGAACTTATGTACGGGATATTTACCGTTAGCGGCAATGTCGTGTTTACCCATACACAGTGTATAAAATAAAATTCGTCTCTCCTGTGGACAACAATTAAGAGCTCACGTGCATATAAATAATGTTTTTATCGAATAGTAATATAGAAGAGTGCCCGTGTGGTGTCGGGTTAGAATTTCACCACCCCCTTTCTTCCCGTGGGTGTCGTAAAAGTCGACTAAGGAGCAGGGTTGAAGTGTGTTGTTGGCGATGGGCTAGCAACCTATCACTGCAATATCACATTTTGTCGATCTTTTATTAAATGTGGGTAATTTATGCAAAAAGTGGCGCTGTAACATAAGTTTCATGTGCTCTGCCTACCCCTTTTGGGAATAATGGCGTGAATGTATGTTTGTATGTAATATAGAAGAAGAGACGCCGTTAATATGGATTATGAGTCCCAACGAAAATTTGGCTTCGTAGTCCTTAACTTTGATAATGTTCACAGGAAAGACGCGAATATAAATCTGTGTATGACCCACAAACGTTGTATAGTTTATACTGAAAATGTTACGGTTTCAGAGAAATTCAATTTTATGTAAAATGATGGTTATAGTAAACATTATGGCAAACGAAACTATGGATACCGAAGGTATCCGGAGAATTAAACCTTGTTAGGATTAAACAAAGGGCACAAAATACAAAATTACCGCCATTCTGCCTGGCTCCACACAGTGCTCGTTAAAATAAAGGAAATAGTTTGTTTTCTAGCCGGTAAGGAGGCTTAATAAAAAATATTTATGTTTAAAATATTATCGCCAGCTTTCAAGATCTCAGTCTCTACTTTATTAACCTAGGTCATCAAATCTCATCGGATGGGTAAGTAGTTTTGGAAATTACCCCAGCATCCAGCTAACGATTTATACCTACGTCAAACTAAGCAGTAACAACTCTAAATCATTTCGTTTTTAATCAACAAATGTCAATTCATTTTGTACAAATATACATTTTATCCCTTAGGGGTAATCTTAAGAGTGCACTGAGTACTTTCTAATTAATCCAGTCGTTGCCCTGTGAAGCTCCAAAGTGTAACTTTACAGTGTAGTTTCATAAAATAACATTAATACATACATTAACTACCAACATTAATTTTTGAAGTTCTGAAATTTACGCTTAAATAAGGGTTTTCAAAGGTACACTAGACAGCATAAGTGCATGGTCAAGTCGCAAACTGTTTCCCTTGACGCGCTTGCTAACGCCATCTATGTGCACGACGTGTAATATCATTATAGATGTAAATGTAAACCTCAGAGGATCGGCATAGTTTCACTAGATGGCGCTGTTAACACAGATGGAAACAAAAACTAATTCCTCATCTTGGATATAATTATATTTTTCTTGGGTTATTATTTTTCCTATATTATACTGTCAAGTAATCTTGCCAACGCATTATCGATCGATAATGGCGGTATTATGACGCAATTTGGAATGTGCTTTCTATTTATGTGCTACCTTTGTGCATTTATTTTTCTTGCGATGTTTCCGATTCACTACTAGTGAATATCCAAACAATTCCAAAAACACTTCTTTCCCAACATTTTTTTCGTTGGGTGCGGGATTTGAACCCGCGACTCTAAAGCTAGGTCGACAGTTACTTGCCTCGTTAGCCACTCGACCATCGGTTCAATTGACTAGGCAGTCGAAATTCATCATAAGTTTATTTTGCTGCTCAGATATGCCATTACGACTATGATTAGTATAATAATCGATGAGGGTAGACGAATGATTCAAAACTACCATACTTATTCGTTTTTATCACAAAGATGTTACATGTTCGTTCGTAGACCTACTTCAGCTGTGTTATTCATATTTTTTTTGGATATCATGAATATTAAAACTAGTTTTCTATGTAATATTGATCTAGTTAAAAGGTCGCAAATATTTGCGATATATAAAGAAGCTACAGAAACTGATCTAAACGTAAGTCGTTATTTTTACATGTTTGTGATATAATTATCTACTATAAGTAACTACTACTTAACTATCATACATTTTTCTGATGATTTATTTACGTATAATATTGTTGCAGCTAAAAAAAGGTTGAGCAAAAGGAAACGTCTCTGCTACACCGACAAAGAACGGCCACCAGCCATGGTAATGGACTACAAAGAAAATGATTTTGAATCGACAAGGCATTTCGTTGATTTATTGCACACAAGTGTGGACTGTTCGAGGTGTCTCCATAAAGAGGAGGGTTTATACTATCATGGGCATGCTGTTAAACCCTTGCTTACAGAGAAGCACATAAAACAGCAATTTGATACAATTTGGACACTGGACTAAATGTCATGTTTAGTGACGAGAAGTGAGAAGTGTTTAAATCTATTCAAAAGGACAATATAAGTTCACGTTCAGTGATCACGTAGTGCCTAACATGGAATCTGGTGGTATACCTAACTGTGAACATGTAAGGTTTGAAGAAAGACAGACCGGGTTATATATAAACAAGTGACAAAAGTAACATATGAGTAGGATATTGTTTTCATCATGCTTTTTTAACCCTATAGATACTATTAGTAATAGATGTGTTAAGTTAAGGAAAATTATTATTAAACAACATAATCATGTTAATTAACGAGATCGAGTGACATAGATAACCGTGGAATCCTACCATTATAATCTATGAAATATATGGTCGTCTAGTATCAATAATAAAAGCCTTAGTGAACTGTAAGATTGTCCCGTATTTTATTATTATTTTAAATGTCATTAACACAAATGGCGGGTTTATTTACTTACTTAAAAGCTTACTTATAGATTTGGCTAACACCAGAATGCGTTCGCCTGATATATATGTTATCATAACCCGGTCTGAAATTATTAATAAAATTGTCAATAGGTTTTATTTTTATTGGGGTAAAGCTTCAATCTTTTTCCGATTTTCGGAAATGAAACTTAAGCTACATATAACCTCGATAACATGTTAGAAAGTGGCTAATTCACTAATACTATTAACAAAAACTTCTGTTAACAGTGTTGCTGCTAACGGAAGGCCAGAAAACAAGGTTGTAATTTGGCCTATGATATGGCTGTCTGAAGTGAAGAGTGAAAAAGTGAAGTGAATTAAATCCAGTCAACAGGGCCATTTAAGTTTATAGTGTTATAATAATACGCGCCGTCATAATGGTCGCGTAGTTCCTAATATAGAAAAAGTGCAGATGCTGTCGGTCAAAGAGTACGGATTACGTTAAGATTTATATATTCTATAAACCGGGTTATCCTAAATAAATTAAAAATATATATATTGTTTCAGTAGGTAATAGGTATTAATATGCCGTTTGCTTTCTTTTTTATATTCCTTTACTATTTAAAATGTGATATTTCATAAGATCAAACAAGTGTAAGTAACGGTGAAAGACCAAATAAAATTATTATGATTATTTTCAAATCAATAACACAATAATTCATGGTTTGAACGCTCACATATAGGTATAGATATACTATGGCAATTAACACCTTAATGCGTTCTGCTGATTTGAATGTTAGATAACCCGGTTGTAAGTTAATATTGTCAATATTATATTTATTGGGGTGAAGCTTCAATCTTTTTCCAATTATGGAAATGAAACTTAAGCTATTACCTCAATAAAAATGTTACAAAGTTGCTAGGTAACTATTATTATGTAGTATTATAAAATTGCTTTAACAGAACTGTAGTGAACAAAATAAACATATTGAAACATAAAATGCTGTTTTAATTATTTAAGTTATGAATATATAATTTTCTTTATGACTAATATTTGTATATAAAGCACTTTCATCTATAGGAATAGAACAAATATAAAAAGATACAAAAACATAAACCTCCCATTACCTGGGATTCGAACCTCGACAGTTCTAGGCCGCTGAGCCTAGAGAACATGTCTTAATCCATTGAGCTATCTCAACATTATAGGTAATGGTGGAAATATAGCATTCAAATACCAGTGGTATCGCACTTAAATACAGCTATTATAAATTAGCATTTACCAGCCTTGTTAATAGTTATACTAATATGAGAATATTTCTGGTGATAACAAACAGGTGTCAATTTATAGGTATTTAATGTGCCTAGTAATGTGCTTATTTTCTGCGGTATGTCTAAATAGTAGCGCCAACAACGCCATCTAGTTTAATTATTGCGCACCACGTGCAACTATGTGAGCAGCAGACGTCAAACGATGCAAGCGAAACTGAGCCGTAAGGTGTCCATGCATTATTGCAGCCGATAGTACATCGAATTTATTAAGAGTAACAAAGATGAAAGTGAATCAAATAACTTTTATCAAGTTGTTAAAAGTCTTATAAATATGTTACTAATCAAGTTGGCACTTACAAAGAAAAGGAATTTATTAGTTAACAACTTTTACCACTTATCTAATTTGCTGTGCTTCTTTTACTTAAGATAATTCATCATCATCCCGCTAGCGTTATTCCCGGAAATGCCCCTAAAGGAGCCCGGGGTCCGCTTTGACACCTAATCCCAAGATTTGGCTTAGGCACTAGTTTTACGAAAGCGACTGCCATCTGACCTTCCAACCCAGAGGGAAAACTAAACCTTATTGGGCCGGTTTCCTCACGATGTTATTTTAAATTATTTTTAGATAAATACTTTAATTACAGAACAATAAAAAAATGTTTAGCTTTGTACATATTTTTGCTACGTGCATATTTTGGTTTTCTGAGTCTGAGCTGCCGAGGGTACGCTGAGAGTGAGGGAACTGCATTTGTTTCAAGCTATCGACACAAAGAATCCTCAAATCAATAATGGGTCGACTACGCGACTTTGACTCCTCTAGATAGATACCTCCGTCTATAGGTTACAGTGTCTGCTTACCATCAAACGAGCCCTCAAACAACGATGAAAATGAAAACATAATGTAGTCATTGTTCAACTACCTCCGACTATGTTAGCCAGCAACATCGGCTGTGAACAAATGAACACATAATTATCAAATTATCACGCCGAACAAATCAATCCCGCACTCGGTAAACTCCTCAACCACTTGGACGTACCGATCGTAAATTTCCGAGATGACATAGGTCCGTAATCTCCCATCGCGGGCAGTTCGTAATGTACAGTAAGCCAAGAATTAAGTCAACTCTATCCGACTCTATTCTTCGTACATTAGGGTTCAAAACTGGTAGACAACTTTGTGCATTACTGTACTTGTGAGGACCTACGGACGTGTGGCGGTGGGAGAGGGAAAAATGAATAGTATCACGTTTTGGAGACATTAAGAGCAAGAATTACAGGTATAATTTAACCTAAAGTAAAAAAATGGTTTTTAACGCCACGTAAGTTTTAAATCTTTGTCTGCTAGCATTTGTCTGTTAACTTGAGAGGTTGCATACATCTTGCAGAGGTTCTTCTTATTCTTGAGGGACCTAGAGAAAGAGCGCCCATCGGGTAGGTAAGGTTAAAAAAAAAAAAAAAGTTAATTAAGTAGATACTGAGAAAGCTTCAGCATCAAACAAGATAAGTGACAAGATAGAGCGTCTCTCACTAGCTGACACCGTTCGATAGAACGAGACGACGCTCTTATCTTTATTTATTTATTTATTAAGGATTACCAACAGATAATAAATAAATAAATATTTGGGGACAATCTTACACAAATCATCCCCCAACTAAGCAAAGCTTGTACTATGGGTACTAGACGACGATATACATACGTATATAGATAAATAAATACTTAAATACATAGAAAACATCCATGACTCAGGAACAAATATTCATGCTCATCACACAAAAAACAAATACACAACAATACATCTTACATACTATTAAATCTATATAACAATCATGTCTGATGCTTATCTAATTATAGGTACTTAACCACAACTTATACAAGTGTGTTGTACCTGTGAACAATAGTGACCATGCAGTAAACTTGCAGTAAACTTGTCACTTATCGCGTGATAAGGCCGACCATGATACGGGGCCACTGGGGCCAGGCTTGCGGGCGTTTAGCGCAGAATAGAAATGCTTGGAGGAAAGTGGTGCACTGGTGCAAGACGGAGGTTGTCACGACCCTCAGCAATGAAGAAACGACATCTTCTTCTTAGATACCTTGGCCTTGCGCAATCTTTTACTCAAATCTAACTGCACGCGCGGACCGGATTCAGACGTGTGTTCCTTCATATTAGCCTGTAGCGTGCTGAAATGCATATGTTACGAAAACTCCACATAATAGATACCTTTTTTACAAGCTTTTATTTAGTGTCACCTGTCCCGTTGTCTGTCTTTATGTCTGTAATCAAATCTTGCAAGTTTTTGACCCACTTCCCGGTGACCGATTGAGCTGAAATTTTGGTTATTAGTAAAGTTTGGATGACAATTCAATATTATGGTACCATCGAGATGATCTGATGATGTCGACAGTGTGGCCATGGGAATTCAGTATTTAACCGACGTAACCCCGTTGAGTTTGGGCTCGTTTGAATCGTCTCAATGAGTAGTTGATGATGGTATACAGAAAAGTACAGTCAGCAATAAAAGCTAGTACCAAAAATGAAATTTTTGTCATAAACTTATTACAAAGTATCATGTTTTATATCGGTTTCGCCGCGTTTCCCAGTTGGATGGCCAGGCTCAGCCTTTGGGCGAAGTATGTGCCCGCCCTAAGATCGTTTATAATTATCGTCTGGTATAACACTTATTTATTATAACCATAATATTATGGTATAATTCTCATGTTACATGACTATCAAGTACCTAGTATAATTAATAATTATATTGTTTTTATTATAACAGCTTGGTAACGCCAAAAAGTAAAGAAAGTATAGCAAACATTACGCTTTGCAAATTGTACTTATGCATATTCGCTATCGGTAGCGCATTGCGATTCCAAATATGCATTTGTTTACGTTTTTAATATTTTGATTATTTTTTGCGTTAGAGCGACTAATATTATATCAAAAATATATATAGTCATCGTTACGCACCCAACCGCCCTTTATACTGTCATTTGATTTGTAATCTTAGACCTAGGACGGTAGAGTCGCTTTAGGAAGAGACAATGTTGAAGTAATTCGGCCAATTCAAGTAATCTTAATTTGCTGACATTCCCACTTGGATGGATTCCTGAAAATATTGATGGCGGTTACCCACAATATACCAAAATCATAGAAGTGGTCTCTGACCGGTATTACTTTCTATACACGAAGATAAATCAAGAACAATTCCTTTGACGGAAAACCGTCAAAACGATATGTAAATTCGCTCCATCTATATCTAGAACTAAATAAATATTTAACACTCAACTTCCAACTAATCCTTCTCAAAGGGTGAAGTTGAATGCGTTCAGACTACCAGTTAGCCTAGTTCCAACCAGCCTTTATAAAAGGGTATAAGTTACTTCAACTTAGTAGTTAGTTAGGTCGTTTAGATCGGGGTAAGCCCGGATCTAGGACGACTTGGCTGCCTTTGAAGGCGTGGAAGTTCGTACGTATGGTATATTTAACTGGAGAGGAATATTGGAGGCAGCCGATAGATTAGAACTGGTGAAATTGAATTGCGTCTGGTTGCATACGCCTATATTCGACACGAGGAAATGGTGCGAATTTATTGCTTATGAGCGTAGATTTCAACTACTTTCATTTCCAAGAATCTTAAATGTTTGTAAGTACCTACGTAATTTTTATTACCGATATTAAAAGAACCAGGACGTTCGCAATTAAGTTCCTTGTTGTATCGTCATCATTATCATCATATCAGCCGAAAGACGTCCACTGCTGGACATAGCCCCCGCCCAAAGAGTGCCAAAGTGACCGGTTCTGCGCGAGCCGCATCCAGCGGACTCCCGCGACCTTTACCAGGTTATCAGTCCACCTTGTGGGGGGCCTACCCATGCCGCGCCTTCTGGTCGCCACTCGAGAACCTTTCCGCCCCAACGGTCATCAGTTCAACGTGCTATGTGCCCTGCCCTCTGCCACTTAAGTTTAGCGTTTCGGAGGGCTATATCGGTTACCTTGGTTCTGCTGCGGATAGCCTCATTTCTGACGCGATCAGACAGGTAAACTCCCAACATACCCCTCGCCATTGCCCTATGGGTGACTTTGAGCCTTGTTGATCATATAAGTAAAACTATTAAATCGATATTCACTTTTGAGGTAAAATCATTAGCAGACTATAATTAAATACCAGTGAATATTTTATTAGTTCAGCATCTGGCACTATTAAATCAATGGCAAATACCTATGCCAAGAATATCTTTGTTCTCATAAAAACTACGTAGGTAGAAGGTAGGTAGGTACTATTTAGTATAGTAATATTTTCCCTTTGTACATATGGTTGTTTTTCCCATATATGTATTTCCCTCTCATCCTGGAGAAACTATGACACTCCCCAAGAGTAGGAAGAATATAAACTGATGATAGTGTTTTTTTTTCTATTCAAACGATAAAGAAGAAACCGGCCAAGTGCGTGTCGGGCCACGCGCAGTGTAGGGTTCCGTAGTTGCCTGTCTATCTTCGTTACATCGACGTGCGGTGCGGTTGCGTCACCCGAATTTGTACGAAAATTGGCCTTTCCAAGTACACATTAAGTTGGTCGACTATTACTCGGTAACTACTTATGCCTACTTGTCCGTGATAAATTTCCTTGTAAATTCATTATATGTACTACTACCACGATTTTTTTTACATCCCCAGTAGTAGCCATTTAGCCGGCAGGGGTGAGGGGGACACATGACTCGAACAAAAATTAGGGCTTTAAAGATTTGGATTTGGAAAATGGTTATAGGAAACCCATAATATTATATATTAAACGAGCTATCCAACGATACCCCACACCATGGGTTTAACGAGAAAAAAATTTATTGTACCGTTTTGTCGGCGTAATTGATTTATATACCCATGCCGAATGACAGTTTTCCAGTACTAATGGTTACTGAGCTAATCCGAAGACGGACAGACAGACAGACAGACAGACAGACAGACGGACGGACATGGCGAAACTGTAAGGGTTCCTTGTTGACTACGGAACCCTGAAAACCCGTTTACTAAAGTTGAATTGAGTCCAACTCACTCCAAGTAAAACAATAATTTCAACAGCCTCGTTGATTCAAAATTTTCAACTTAATTGGGAAACTTTAGAGTGTTTATTATTGTTCAAACACAATTCTGAAGCCAAAAAACGTTTTAGGGCTATTTGTTAAAAGTTTCGAACTTCCTATGAAAACCTGAAAATTTAGTCACTCAAATAGGTATAGGTCATAGGTATTAATATAATAACGTAGGTAAAATTAAATCCAAGTTAGTGGACAGGACAGGCGTGCTAAAGTTCGAGACGCGAGCTGTCAGGCGAGTGTAAAAACGCACGCGCTTGTGCATAGACCGGCCCTGCGCTGCTGATCGCCCCGCTTATATAAAGTTTTTTATAACCATGGGAATTGCAAAAGAAAGTATTATTAGACAAAATTCATGTCTGGATAAAAAAGGTCTAACACAATCTAAAAGGATTAGTGTCTCGAAGATAATAAATTAGAGAAGCCAGACAATTTCGTCGAAATTGGAGAAAAATCTTAGATAAAATCGGCTTACCGTACGATGTACTTTGAACCAACATACAGGGCACAAACTGATAATAAATCTCTTCTACAGCATATACTTAAGATTATAATTTACATTAATTACATTAAATTATAACGAAGTTTAATCTTAAAAAGGGGTCTTTTCAACGCATTGTACCGAGGATGCCGATTTCCTCGCTGGACTACTAATAATTATTATTCGTTGGAGAATCTAGTTCCATCGTCTTCATTCAAGTGCATTCCGCAAATCGCTTCCCTACCATAGTTTTAGTACGCCACTGCTATTGTATTGGGTACGACGATCAACGCCAGCTTTCTAAGATCAAGTATTATCATCACTAATAAATAGCTGGCAAGTTCTATTACTGATTAAAGTTTGCATTCACTTGGGCAAGTGCATTCGATTGCAGGCTTTGCGTCGGATAGTTGGCTGGCAAGTTGTATTCCTACTTTTAAAAGGACGTAACTTCAGGGTAAATCCAGTTTAATAGGCCCTTTTGTGTCCAGTAAGCCAAGATAGAGTTTAGGGAAGTACTTGTAAAATTATGTACTGGGTTTGGGCGGGGAAAATAGTGCTTTATTCGCCTTGTATATGCGGAAATATTTATTTTACCCCTTTAGCCTCTGTTAACTGAAGCTTGGGCAAAAATGCCTTCGTATGTCTGTCCGGATTTCCGGAACATTTTAAACTCTCGTGCTTCTACACATTTTTAAACGTCAGAAATAAAGGTTAATCAATATCGCGTTTCCGGCTGTTCTCTACAGGTCGCATTTCTCAACCAATTCTCATGATGTGCGAGCAGGTTCGTTATTAATAAGGTTTTTGTTTATCTCATTACTTTTTTGATGTCCTTTTTGTCACAAACAAATGTCAAGGGGACCTAAAAAATACAAACGAACTAAGTATTAACGGCATTGTAGCTAAAATAGGCTTGACGAACGCTTATGAATCCTTATTCATGAGGAAAATTAATAGCATGCTTTAATTGACGAACTTAATTCGTCCTACTCACAAAGTTTCCTCTATTTCTATTCTGTATCATTGATAATCTTACAATTAAGATAACTGCTTAGCAAGAATAAGTAACAGTTATCCACACGGGAAGTTATTGACTCGAATTGTTCCAGTTTGCTATTCCCGGTTTAAGTAGTTACAAGACAGTCTTAACTACCCTCGCAAAACGAGGATACATGTTCCCTTTTTCTATTAGAACGTCTGAATTATGCCGTCAATTTAGTCTTCGCAGGGTTTTGGCTGGATTTCGACTATAGTCTTGATCTTTGTGTTAGACTGGTTAAGTTTACTGGTTGCAGGCAAGGTGTCAAACTCGCTTCATAGATAGAAGTTGCCGTATTACTTTGACCTCTTGGCATCCTGAAATGACAGAGCGAAAGTTATACTGTAAATAACAATAGCGGTGAAAATTAAAACTAAGTAAAGTTACCTATTCCTTTTAATTTTATTGATATTACTATTATTACATTATATCATATATCACATTGTATAATGTCATATACTACAGAGCTTTCTCTGTCTAAACAACGTTTTAAGCCTCTTGTGAGTTTTATATATTTTTAGGGTTCTGTTCCTCAAAGGTAAAAACGGAACCCTTACATGATCACTTTTTTGTCTTTCTGTCTGTCTGTCTGTCACGACCCTTTATCTCGGGAACGCGTTGTATATTAAAACCATATTCTCCGGTCCCTTGAAGCTGTGTAAAATCAAATTTCAAAATTAACATTTAAAATAATACGGCCGTTTATGCCGCATAAAACGTATATTTCGACACTCTCAAGGGAATCGTACCCAAAGGGTAAAAACGGGACTCTACTACTAAGACTTCGCTGTCCGTCTGTCTGTCACCAGGCTGTATCTCAAGAACCGCGATAGCTAGACAGTAAAAATTTTCACAGATGATGTATTTCGGTTGCCGTTATAACAACAAATACTTAAAACAAAATAAAATAAATATTTAAGGAGGGCTCCCATACAACAAAAGCGTTTTTTTTTGCTGTTTTTATAGATAATGGTACGGAACCCTTCGTGCGCGAGTCCGACTTGCACTTGGCCGGTTTTTTAGGGTACTTTCCGCTGACGTAGGACTATTAAAGTTGGCAAGTGATATCGTCTTATATTACAAGTACAGGGTAAGATCTGAAAACTATACAATTGTAATTTGTTACGGAACCCTAGGTTGGTGAATCCGACTAAGTAGGTACTTGTCCGGTTTTTTTTATTTATAACCCCCGACGCAAAGAGAGGGGTGTTATAAGTTTAACGTGTCTGTCTGTGTATCTGTGTGTCTGTGTATCTGTGTATCTGTCTGTGGTATCGTAGCTCCCAAACGGATGGACCGATTTGAATGCGGGTTTTTTTGTGTCATAGATACGTTTATCTTGAGTGTTCTTAGCCATGTTTCATGAAAATCTGTTTAGCTGTCTAGCCAACTCCTTTTTCTTGCATCCAATAACTGAGGTCGAACTGGAGAAACTAATTTTCAATTTGAAAGACGGCAGTGCCCCAGGTTTAGATGGAGTCACAAACCAACTGGTCAAAAAGAATAAAAATTCACTAATAACTCCTTTAACACACATTTTTAATTGTAGTTTATCCACTGGCGTCTTCCCAGAGATCTGGAAGACCGCCGCAGTTACTCCCATTTACAAGAGTGGTGATAAAAGCTCTCCTATTAATTATAGACCTATATCTCTTTTGAGCACCTTCTCTAAGATGCTTGAAAAAATAGTTAGTCAGCAACTGACCAGTTACTTGGAGACTAACAAGATCCTGTCAAACAATCAATTCGGCTTCCGTAGAGGCAGATCGACAGAGGACGCAGTGACCTTATTGACGAACATTGTTTCGGGACATCTGGATGAAGGTCAAAAAAGCATCGGCCTTTTCCTTGATTTGGCCAAGGCCTTCGACACAGTCTCAGTACCGATCCTTCTGTCAAAACTCGAATCAGCTGGCATCCGAGGCCTTGGCCTTGAATGGTTCCGAAGCTACTTGACAAATAGGAAGCAATGTGTCAAGTTAGGTACAGAAATAAGTGACGCTGCAGGTATATCATTCGGGGTGCCACAGGGCAGTATTTTAGGTCCGACTTTATTTTTACTCTACTTAAATGATTTATCAACCCTTCAGATAGGAAATGCTGATATGATAAATTACGCAGATGATACTGTGATCATCTTCCGTGGTTCTACCTGGAAGGATGCGTTCGAGGCAGCACAGCGAGGGCTATCAGTAACCGCAAAGTGGCTTGGAAACAATCTATTGAGTTTAAATTGCGCGAAAACCAACTACGTTTGCTTTTTTAAAACGAATGCGTCGTGTCCACCCACTGAAACCCGTCTAGTATTGCACACTTGCACAAATCCCATTAGTTGTTCCCAATGTTACAATATAACGCGTGTTCAAACAACAAAGTACCTAGGAGTGGTGGTAGATGAAAAGCTCAGCTTCCATCAGCATACACAGGTCATGTCAAAAAGAGTGCGGAAGTTGATATACACTATGAAACTGTTAAGAAATGTGGCCGATAACGATATATTGAAAACCGTATATCTGTCATTGTGCCAATCTATTCTCTCATATTGTGTCTTGGCCTGGGGTGGCACGACGTCTTCGTCGCTAATAAATCTCGAGCGTGCTCAGAGATCAGTAATTAAAGTAATGCTTAAGAAGCCAATTCGTTTCTCTACAGTCCAGCTTCTAAAGGAGGCGCAACTACTTAGCGTCAGGAAACTTTTTCTGGTCAAAGTAGTCACCAAAGCTCACCAGGAAACAATCAAAACAATCAAAACTAAATCTGCTAGAGGTGATAATTTGCGTCCCAGATGTTTCAGACTGGCTTTGCCGTCCACTAAAACGTGTTTTGCTAGACGCTTTAGTTATTACCTGAAACCTTGCTTATATAATAAATTATGTAAAATAACTGACGTAAGCAATATGTGTTTACCAAAAGTTAAATCAATAGTGACTAGATTATGTTTAGAATGGAGTTATGAAGAGATGGAAAGATTTATTAGAAATTAAAACACTGCACATACATACATACATACATACATACACACACACACACACACACACACACACACACACACACACACACACACACACACACACACACACACAAATAACAATAACAACGATAGTTTTAAATAATAATTACCTACCTATTAATAACTTTAGTCCTACCTCAAAAATTATATATATATTATTGTCAACTGCACTCACGGACTCCAAGATACAGGCTGAGCCTAGTTTGGAGCCCACTAGAAATGTGTATAATGTTATAAGTTAAACTTTTTGGTCAATAAACAATTTTTTACTTTTTTTTTTACTTTTTTTTTTTACTGTTTTTGAGATATTGGACTTTGACATGGTAAAACAACACAGGTACTCTTTTCCGAGACTCGCGAACCACGTGACTGAAACAAGCCTACGTCATCAAACGGCATTTAACAGCTTGATGACGTAGGCTTGTGTCAGTCACGTGGTTCGCGAGTCTCGGAAGAGAGTACCTGTGTTGTTATACCATGGACTTTGAAATGAAAATGTCGGGGGTTTTTCAACTTTTCTAAGTTGTTTATATGCTCTTAGGCGCAGGCCCGGACTTAGAGGGCCAGGGCCCTTAGGCACTTGGCATTTAGAGCCCCCTCAGGCAGCTTGTGTACAGGTCCCGCTACTGGAACTGTGGCCTCTATAGAGGCTGCCTGGACCCCGAGCTGGATTTCCGCCTAGCCCGCAAGGGCTAGGGGGCCCTTGCGGGCTAGGCGGAAATCCAGCTCGGAAGGCATTTGCACGTAATTTTATCGCAAACATCACCACCGCGGGTCTTATCGGATAATGTGTCCAAATCCATAGTGCCTGACGCGAGTCAGAGGATGTAGTTTAAAGAGGCACTGTATATACGGTGATTTTTAATCCGTGATTGTAGGGGTAATCGCGTAACGTTTCGAACGCGCGTTAGGTATCTACCTAACATTTTTCCATATAAAAATTGTAATTCTCTCAAACGTGGAATGGAATATTGACGTTGTGTTCTTCATAATGGGCTTTGAAGTGTCACGTTTCGGGCGCAGTGAGACGAGAGACCCGTAATGGCATTTCATACAAAATTGGAGGCCTAGGCCTGAAAGATGGTCTTTTTTGATTTCCATTCCACAATTTGTGGCATGGGATCACGGTGTTCAGCCATGAAGATTAAAGTTTGATTTCTTGGAGCTTTTTTTTAATTTATTTCATTGCATGTTTGAGAAAAGCACTATACATAAAAGGCGTGAAAAGGGGTTGCCAGCCTCATAACTATAAACCCCTTACTTCCCGGCCTCTGTAGTAATGTACTATTAGATCTACCTAACGTACGAGTACATACAATGTGTTGCATGATCGACCTGCTCAGGGATAATCACGTAACCTTTCGTACGCGCGTTAGGACAGTTTAACTGTTATTGTTCCATATACAATTTGACATTTATATCTACCTAACGTGCGTGCGATGCGTTACCTGATCGACCTGCTGGAGTCGAAAAATATGAATAACCTGTCAAAACATATTTCAATGGACGAGGTCTCACTGTTTAATTAATTTAATTAAATGATTATATTAACACTAATATCCAATGAATGTTGGTCACCCTACGTTTCTTGAACTTAAACAGATAATACGTCAAATTTCAGCGCGAAAGTTGATAGGTCTTGTTAGTATATCGCCTCTTTAGATCGCGGCGATGACGTGCTCTCTGGCCGGCGAGTGTTCCTGACATTCCTTTTGCTATTTAATTTTGAAACAGTCTTGAGAAAATGTTCTTGAAGATAATTTGATTGTCATAAGAAGAAAATAGCAGGTATACCTTTTGGCGCCAGCTTAAGGGCTATTTAATGACGCTCCAAAAATCCTAACCCTAAAACCCATCCAGCACTTTATTTAACTTTTATCCATTTTATTTTATTAAACATCCCAACCGTTTCGCGTTTTTCACATTGTCTCTCATCCCACTGTGCTTGTGTTACATATTTAACAAATGTAGTATATTCATTATTTATTTATTATGTGTATACGTATGTATCGGCAGTATGTTGTGTTGCGTTCCGTGGGTCACGTACGGTGCTGTCTGAAAATCAGCGCTGAAGGTGTCTGTCTGACACCTTGGCATACTGCTGAGACAGCGACCGATTCACTGCCGCGAAGACACACACATTATGTGTCAATTGTATTGTATTTGTACTCCCTTTGTCTCTGTGTGTCTTTTGTGTAGTGAATAAATGTCTTCTTTCTTTCTTTCTTTCTAAATTTAATAATAATTTAATTTAATTATTATACACTTAAACACAATAAATGCATGTACTCAACTCAAGTAATGGAGTGTTATTAATCTATCGGCAACTTGGCCGTAGCTGATCTAATGTCAACAAACTCTACATAAAATACTTGTCATGCATGTGACAATTGACAGTGTTACTCTTCATTTAATTATTCTAGGGAAATGGACACAAGGGTTTTTAGGTTGATCTATGCAAGGAGGTTTAGTTTTAGATATAATCTACTGTTGCCCAGTGAACGAAAAAAACATAGAAGTCTAACGAGCGCCGTAAAATGGCCCCACAGAAAGGGTGCCATGGTAGGCGGGGCGTCAGAACGATGCCAGGCAGCCGTTTAGTTCGGACATGGCAGTGTTGTCAAACTGATGAATAAACCAAATGTTCATTATCAAAAACTATGCTTTCTTGTGCAGTAAAATGTTGTGCGAGTCGTTCAGAACTTCAGACAAGCACATCAAAAAAGATAAAATCACTTTTCACAAGTAACTAAAGCAATACACATATTATTTAGCTTTTATTGTTAGGATCACATTTTGTACAAGAATGGTATCATGCTAATACACATCAATACTTTTTTAATAAGTTAAACACTGAATTTATGGTTTGGTATTTTTATTTATCTAGTGCCTGGGCGACCGAGCCCCACTCGGGTGAAAATAGACTAAATTTTCACCCACGTAAACTCTTTCATTGCACGTCAAAAACTTGGTGCCGTTTTTAAGAATCGTGGTTACAAATAAATATACTAGTTTAACAATATAGGATAGAATCTGTAGTTGACAGCATCATTGCGATCATCGTAGAAAGGATATAAACCAAGGCAGTATTTTATTGTACTTTTAGTATGTGGCTAAAATAAAAAAAATATTTCTTACACGTTATGACAACTAAATAGCTTCTTGTTGCATGTAACCGTTCAACAATTATTAGTATTCATATAACTGTCGTCCGACGTGACGCACGACGGGTCGACGGCTAATCACAGCAATGCATTCCTAGATTGACCAATCGCATCCATTTGTGTCGGGTAATTGGGAATAGCCTGATACTTTGGGTAGCGGTGATTGGATGCGCAATTAACAATGCGCATACCGAGTTTAGGCACGTATTTGGGTAGAAATTTGTAATCTTCTATGTTTTTTTCGTTCACTGCTAGCTGTTGCCACTGTCGGGGTGATAATGATTTTTAATTAAAGGGTTATTCTTTTTCAGTTATAGTCAGGAAAAAAAACGTTTATTTAAAGGCATAAATAAAATAAAAATAATAATTGTTTAATTCAGACCGAGATCCATAATAGTGTTAGTAACAATTGGGACTTACAAAACTATGTTAGAATTACACGTTACATTACACTACATTAAGTTAGGTTAATTTTTAAGTTTTCATAAAATATTGATTATAGAAAAAAGGCAGGAGCAAGTAGCGATATATTACTCCCTACTTGGCCCTACCAATGACCACCTCAACCCAATACTTGGTGAGCGGGCAATCCAGGCGCTCTGCCAACACCCTCAGCATACTGTTGCTGCTGCCTCGCATCCGCTTCAGCAGTGAGGCTATTCTTTTTCGCCGAATGGCATAAAAGTCGTCCGCATGGGCCTCTGCAAACATGCCCGAAGCACTGCAACCGCATATACGAGTTCATCGTGTTAGGCATCGATTACTGAATTAGTGAAATCGATTCCCGATTATGAATTAAAAATCATAGTTGTATGTTAGCCACGCTTGCAAGACTGATCAAGAAAAAGAAAGACTTCGCTATGGTGGCTACCGACACCCGCTAGGGAATGTCATACGAAGACTTACTAACTAACAACCGTTTTTAAGGAAGCGCACATAAAGACGTCAACCTACAGTCCATATCGTCTAAATATATCAATTTCAAAGCATAAGCCCCACAAGACGGCACCCGGGTATAGTCTGGTAAACGTCACCCGGGTATAGGCCGGGCAAACGTCACCCGGGCGTCACTGTCCCAGTGATTGGCATGCCGACTGACCCGGGCAAATGAGGTCGTAAATAGACCCAGATTAACCGGATGCGTCCCTGGTCGGTTTAAAAATAAATCGGGGATTAAGTTTAACTGGTTGTGTGATTATGGATTTAATTTCATTTATATGATGGCGTTTAACGTGATTAGGCCCTTTTTTCTCTTCTCTGTTTGCAGTAGAGTGTAGAATTTTATTGTAAAGGGTTCAAAGTTGTTCTACCAAGTAAAACCAAATTATTCCATTTTTTTTTCTTCTACTAAGTACGACGAATACATTCCGAAATATAAATATGAATGCTACTGAACTTAGGCCAAAGACCGTTGACAGTCTGGCGCACTCGTAAGATAGAAACCGGCTTACTGCTGCGCCTTCCCGCCCTTTCTTACTGAGTGCATCAGTTACGTTAGCAAATCCTTAATAGAAAAATTATAAGTGAGCTAGTTCCGTTATATTAATAGCCAGATCAATCACAGTAGCCACCATAATTTTAATTAATTAACTAACTAACTTAACATACACAACTTACATAACTTTAATTTTTATTTCTTATTATTGACGATCGTGATAAGGATTCTTATAATTTTGACATTGTATGCGAATCTACATATATTGTAATTTTTATCTCGAAATAAATAAATCTAAATCTAATGACAAATTTTATAATAAGGTTATTTCTCCCTATTTATTTAACCGTATGGCATACATTATTTTGGCCTTTATTGTTGTCACTCTTTAGTACCATTATTTCT
The DNA here is from genome assembly GCA_947578815.1 of Epinotia ramella. Taxonomy (NCBI): domain Eukaryota; kingdom Metazoa; phylum Arthropoda; class Insecta; order Lepidoptera; family Tortricidae; genus Epinotia; species Epinotia ramella. The sequence goes on along the minus strand of OX388206.1, from coordinate 4,050,761 downwards.
CCCTGATGCGTCGCTTTTGTGACAGTCCCAACAGCCTCCTTATAGCCTTTGCAAATGTCAACAGGGGCACTGGAACTCCAGTCACATGGAGTCCGGACATAATATTTATCAATCAATTAATAAAATTTCAAGTTCTGTTTATTATTTTAAATAATGTGTAGATATCACTTATCATTATCTGACACGTTTTTATTAATATTTTATTAATTAATATAAATTGAATGTTGTGATTTAGTTTAAAATTAAGTACTTAAGTGATCTTGATTATGTATGTTGTATGTTTGTGTTGTGATATGGGCAGTGCCTGGAATAAAGAATGCTAATAATTATTATTTATAGCAAGTTAGATTTTATCACCAAATTAGTGTCAGGTACGGCCTTACCGTTTACCAATTGGTATAAGGTACGGTCGTCCTCATAGCGTATTCCTGGTTGTAACCTATAGGAGTTAGGGGTCCGCTTTGGCACCCAAGATTTGGCGTAGACACTAGTTTTCCGATAACGACTGCTATCTGACCTTTTGACCAGAGGAAAACTGGACCTTGTCGTGTTAGACCAGTTTCAGATCGATCTGAGGTAGATAAAATATGAAAGGAAAAGTGTGACTATTCGACATAATTATTCAAGAAATCCGAAAATGTATGTTTCATCCCTTGCTGCTGTGATATTAGCCAAATGTTATATTATAAGTTCTTGCTATAATAATTACATTGCGCAACGTAAAAACTAAATAGGTGAATGCAGCTGTACATGATAGTATCCAGCATTAATGTGCTAGCTTTCGACACAATACAGACAATACTAGCTTAAAACTCAAACACCCTATATCTCAAGTCACGCCGTTCAAAATTATGTTCTATCACAAGCACAAAAGGGTTAAATGTCAAATGAAATAATGCATTAATATCCCTCTGTTGTGGATTTAAGTCCGCGTACCTTAAGGCGAAAATCTAGAAAGTACCCCCTAGTCCGGTAACCCAGTGCAAACATAGCAAGCTGTAATTTGCAGCCATACAGCGCAAGTAATTGGTCCTCCGGGCCGATGTGTACAGGCTTTATTGTATGTTATTTGCAAGTTTGAATGTTTAGGAGTTAAAGGTGAAGGAATGAGAGCGTGGCAAGTGGGTGCCGGTGTAAGGAGAGAAATGTACAAAGGTGTTTCATACTATACAAAATTGGTATATACATACGCAAGTTTTGTTGCGCTCGCCGTATATTTTTAACCGTCTTTGCGACATTGCATCTTTATTTTTCTATGTACGTTCCCCGATTACTGAACATTATTTTTTATTGAAAGAGGATACCCCCCCCCCCCCAGCTATGTGATCCAGGAGAAATCGAGGGAACTTTATAGGCACAAAACACGATTCAACGATTTTTCATATTTATATTTTACTAGCTTCTGCCCGCGACTCCGTACGCGTGGAACTCGTTTATATCGTAGCTCCATACAAACTTTCATTTCCCATTTCCTCCCCTCAGGGGTTGATTTCCGGGATAAAAACTATCCTATGTCCTTCCCCGGGATCCAAACTATCTTCATACCAAATTCATCTCAATCGGTTCAGCGGTTTAGGCGTGAAGAGGTAACAGACAGACAGACAGACAGACAGGCAGACACACTTTCACATTTATAATATTAGTATGGAAGTATGGATTTATAGTGCCTCGAGCATTTGATTTCGGAAAGCAGTTCATATGGTAAATTGGTACGGAAATGTGGAAATGTTCATGTGGCTCAGCGGAGTACTGAAAGGAAGTCAGTTAACATCTTGCTGTATAAAATTAAAGATTCTAATACTTTGTTATGCCTGAATTTAGAATGTATAGTGTGCAACGTAAAATATATGTACCTAATAGGTACACATTTTTTTCTTCATATAATAACATATAACATTGGAATAAGGTGCAAAAGTTTAGATATTTCTTCTTCTTTTACTTGACTGTCACTAAAAACTACCTACTTTTTACTGAGTCGTGGTATTTAATGTGTATTCTAATGGGGCTTCTAAACGGGCCACATTTTCCTGCAATTTCTGGCCGGCAACTATTGCTGTCTTACGCTGACTTTGTAAGCTAGAGCAAGATGCACATACTTGCCGGCCACACATTGCCGTAAAAATGTTGCCCGTTTAGAAGCCCCATTACGATTCGTAGCACGACAGGTTTATCATTTAAAGTCATTTCATTACGTTTACCTCCCAGTTCTATCAGACCAGCTCGATAGTACAATAGTATTGCATAACCTGACTTTACATGTTTTGCATTTAATTAGGATTCCGGGAAGGGAGTTGTCTATGACATAAATGAAGAAAACCCTCTTACTTAGTATATCTATCTTAGATTTAATGCAACAACTATATTTATAAATACGAAGTGAATTAAAACTTTTATTCTGCTGATACCCCCCGTATACAGAAAGCAAATAGGTACCCATTGCTACTTGGGAACCATTGGTTACTACGAAATTAAGGACGGATAAAATAATATGAAGTACAGGTCAATTCACAAGAGCTGGCGCGTAATGTCTATGAAATTAATGGCAGTTTCATATATTTCCGCGCCAGCTCTCGTGAATCGACCTGTAACAGAACAGTTTTAATTCGCATTAAAAACAAACAACGCTTATGCAATATTTCCTGCTAGCTATTATGTGTACGGTATCTAGGAACTAAAAAATTAAAACTTTTTTTAAACTCCTTTCAATCAACACTCGTTTGAGTTAAGAGTCCTTACTCCTACTACAGATGAGCATATTTTGCAAAATGCTTCCTTTTTCATTCAAGATTACTCCGCCGTCTGTAGGAATAAGGCATCTTAATCCTCTATGAATAAAAGCTGGACATAAATAAAGTGAAAAAAATAAATATGTTTTTATCATCAAATTCCACGAAAATGTACTGGCGATTTTCAACAACATTTACCTTATAGTCGCTCAAATTTTAATTTCCGTATTTTCAAGCGAAAAAACCTTAATACAAAATGTAAAACGTATACTTTCATTATTCAAGAACGACCCGCTAGCCGACAATGGCGGCGAAAAGTAGCCGGGCCAGAGGTGCGCAACCATTGAGGAACTAATTTATAAGCGGAAAGCGATTGAGAGTATTCAACATTATTTTATTATATTGATGGCCGGCTAACGAGCGAGCCTTTGCCTAGCTCAATGTTAAAAATATATGATATGCGCCAAATATGCCCAATACGGGTGTAGACTCAAAATGTATTATTACTCCAAAAGAAAGAAGGCAACAAAATATGCCAAGTGACGAAAATCCATTCAGATATCTCAAAGAATTACGAAGCTACAACCATTTTAATATTGCTTGCTAGAGAGAGAGAGAACACGCTTGCAGATGGTGACGTCACGATCTGCGAGCGTCATAGTAAATGACAATTGGTTAATATAAAGGCTTTTTTGCGGAAAAGGGACAGAATATAAGTACCCCCTCTTAAAACTTTGGACACTTATAACTTTGTGATTAAGTAACTTCTTGCGTTGGTTTTTTCTCCATTTGACTACATTTTTAATCCTTTTTCGAGAAAATACAACATCATTGATTATTTTATTGAGTGTCTACACTACACCCCTATTATATGTAAGAGGTTAAGTTAAGTTTATTTACTGAAACCTTTCCAGCGACGGTAAAAAATGAATAAGGTACTTCCTTTTACAATCACGCATTAAAATAGTATATTACGTACCTAGGGCGGTGAATTCGTTAATGGCCCAGATCGCAGGTGTTTGTGGCCCGATCCCAAGGTGAGGGCCATAAATATGCGATCTGGGGCTTTACGAATTACCGCCCGTGGTGAGTACACAATTTTACGTCTTTACCTGGCCACGATGTACGCGCAGCGTGCGGTATAACTCGCATTATGGCCAGGTGTGACGTAAAGACATTATGAGGCACGTGGCTTGATCCGAGTGCGGGCGACAATTTAATGTTACACCAATATCATTCAAGTAAGTCTATAAACTCATATAAAAAAAAGTCCCCGACCCAACACGTAGCTAAGGGGTGCGTCCCAGGAGATATAACAACAATATATATAATTCCATATTATTAACGTTCACAAGATATAATGAACGTTAGCTATCACAACAAAACCAATACTTTTATAAGGAATAACGGTCAATTGACATAATATTCATATAATATAACGTTTTTTTCTATAAGACTCAAATTTACTCATTTCATTTCATATAACATACATAACGCATAACGATCATAACACATAGTATATTTTCGTATAAGGATTATAATACAGAAAATTAGGTTAGGGCGGCTAGAAAAAGGGGAGACGGGGGGCGGAGCCCCCCATAAAAGGGGCGCAGTAAAAAGCAATAAATACTCTTAACAATGGTATTATTTGTAGGTTAGGTTAGGGTTATCTTGTGTCCCTTAGAGCGGAAATAGACACCCCGCGAAGCGGTGTGACGTCGACGCGCTGGCGGTTACGTAAGGTTAAAATAATTGGCGTGTTTGATTTTAAATAAATATTTAATTTCAATCTTTCAATTCCTTAGGTGTTATGAATATTATACGCTTTAATCTATATGTCAATCGATATTATATCTAAAGTACGTTATACTGTACGAAAATATATATTTTGACATTATACCTATCGTTCACTATGTGTAATGAACGTTATACTAAATAAGCTTATACACAATGAGCGTATACATTATGACCGTTATATGATAAGTTGTTATACCTCGTATTACTTACCCGTACCTAAGACCCTTCTCGACAGGGATCGGAACCGGTTTTTTGCAAAAACCTCGAAATAACCACATATCTCGAACTATTTTATACTTCATAATGTAGGATTCAGTTGTGTTTTGAGGTAACGACTGCGTATTATTAGATTGCCCAATTAGAAATGAAATAATTGACAAAAAACTAAAAAAATAACGTTAACGTTCCCATACAAAAAATACCGGTTTCCGATCCCTGCTTCTCGATAGACAATACTACCGATTAAAAAAAACACACTCAAGTTGGATTAGCCGTTTAAGAGTCACACATGTTAAACTTACACCATTCGTTTAGTACGACTTTTTTTTGAAAATACCTTAAAAAGCGCTGGGCACTTAAGCCTCATGCTGAGATCCGCTCCCATTGTCACACCTATATTTACTAGATTTAAGTTATGGAATAGGGATGATGACTAAGATTTTTTTGTGACGTCATTCGAACCAGTTTTTGGAGAGGAACAAATGTTTGTATGGGAGCAACTACAATTAAAGAACATAAATACCTACAAAATTTAGATAAAGATTGACCTCGCTGGCGGCAGCACGAAACGCTTCATACTGTGTGTCTATACAAGTGTGACGTCACATTTGTATATTTGTACTAATCGTAGTATGGAAAATCAGGTAAATTGTTGTTTCGGTCGCGAAATACTGCGTTTAAGTACATAGTTGTCATGCAATTTTGTTTCTAGAAAAGCGTAAGGATTCTATTGGTAGCTTTTAATTTACTCTTGGACAATAAAAAAACATGCATATTTTTTCTAAACTTTCAAGGTTCATATCTTTCTATGATTTTAATTATCCATACTAATATTATAAATGCGAAAGTGTGTCTGTCTATCTGTCTGTACCTCTTCACGCTTAAACCGCTGAACCGATTGCGATGAAATTTGGTATGGAGATAGTTTGAATCCCGGGGAAGGACATAGAATAGTTTTCATCCTGGAAATCACCCCCTAAGGGGATGAAATGGGGGGTTGAAGTTTGTATGGAGCTGCGATATAAACGATTTCCACGCGGACGGAGTCGCGGGCAGAAGCTAGTATTTTATAATTTATACTTTATTACGATAATTTGATGGTTTACTATCCATTTAGCATCACTACGTTATCAATTTGAACATGAGGCAGCATGGCTATTGTACTTTTTCTTATTTTACTTTCTTTTTTCCTCTCTGATTTTGTTTAATATTTTAAGGTGGTGGGAATAAAGACACAGACCATGTCTTTAAAAATTAAAGGCCGCTTCAGCTTACACTTTGAACCCAGCCTTACAAGTAGCCCTCGAGCCCAAGATAACCATTTAGCAGTTGCAACAAACCTACCCATTACTGCAGATGCGCTATTGTTCGCGTGAAATAATAACCGGGTAAAAATTACCCGGAAAAATTACCCAGCTCGCCCCGAGCGTAGAAGGTGATTCTTGTCGGACGGAGCCTTGGCGTTGTGCCGTAAGGCTGTTAAGATGAGTTTACACTGGCGGTAAGGTTTTTAAGACATGTTTATGTAGGTATAGTTGAGATTATTAACGTGGCCAACTGCTTAAGTGTCATTGGAATTGGAATCGTCTGCTTTGGACATTTGAGTCGCTTTTTGAATGAACTAGGTACTTTTGAAGCAATTCGTCCAACTTACATAATCTCAACTACCTATACTTACTTTTGTTGTTCTGGTTCTGCATGGATTGTATTTCTCGAACTGATGTTTTAATTTAAAGTCTAAACTGTCTAATTACCAGGAAACTCACTTTCTGAACCATGGAAATTAAATTGAAATGTGAAATGGATTTGTAACTATACTAAGTTCAGAGTAATTATCTGTGAGAACGCTAAGGGGGCACCAATTTAATAAAAGTTTGATGTTGTTTTTAGACTACTTAAGTTTACATAAGATTATTTGACTTGGCAGAATTGCGTCAGTCCATTCAATAACTACAACTTAGAAAAGTTGAGAAACCCCCGACATTTTCGTTTCAAAGTCCAATATCTCAAAACGGCTGAACAGATTTTCATGAAACATGGCTAAGAACACTCGGGATAAAATAAATATGACACAAAATTAAACGACAATCGGTTCATCCGTTTGGAACCTACGACATACACAGACAGACACGGTAAACTTATTACACCCGTCTCTTTGCGTGCGGGTGGCGCAGGACCGGTCATTGTGGCACTCTTTGGGGGAGGCCAATGTCCAGCAGTGGACGTCTTTCGGCTGATATGATGATGATGAATGACAGTTTTGTAAAAGTCTGCCTCATTAAATAATCGCAACCTTGCCTTGGTAGTAAAATCTCGCGGTTACTATGAATTTATTTTGGTTAAAAAATCCAACCCACACGAATTTGAGTATGCATCAAACGTAAGCCTTTAATTTAAAATCATCGCCGTAACCAATTCAACCTGAAACTTATAATTGCAACTGAAACCAATTCCACCGAGCTCGCAAATTAACCCTGCAAGTACCTTACCCGGGAATATATAAAATACTAAAAACGGGCCTCATTTGCCACTCCACGCACGTAACGCGAGTATGTAAAAACGTGAAATGTTCCCTGAGTATGTTCGCCAGAGTGTACAGAACTAGGTCAATAGACTTGCAAATTACTCGAATCACACGAAATTATGTTTCATTTATTTATATGGCTACTTAAAAGAGTTTTAAATGTGAGCTAATAATTGAAATGGCAATATTTTGAGCGACACGTACTTAACATCGTGCGTTTTGAAAACTGCTGCATGATTTGTTACACCCGAATCGAGCGATATTACCTATAAGCTGAACGAGTTTATCATAGGTTTGTCTGTGCTATCGTGGATCCGGATGATCCAATTTGAGTGCAGTTTTTTGTAACCGTCTGTCTTGTTTGTCGAGATGTGTGTTTGACTTTTAATGAACAAAAAATGTTGTACCTAATTATTTTTGCTTTTAAGGTGGTTCGACGACCATACTAAACGTCTTTTGACAAAGTGAAAAATGAAATGGTTTGAAAATGAAAATGGTTTATTTCATAAATTGCGAGTTTAAGTGACAATAGGGTTGGGCCTTCCTAGTAGGTAAAAAGTACCTTTGTCAGGAAGACCCGCTCCTCCTTAAAAAAACAGTTGTTGTTTTTTTAATATAAGTACTTATTTATAGCTTAGATTAAAAACAGAAACAGAGACGATTTCGGTAAGTATCACAGGCAATGTCGTGAACCTAAACCTGTGTGTGTGTGTTTGTGTGTTCGTGCAAGCGTGCGTGTTTTGGTGTGTGTAGGTATAATATATTACGCTGTGCATTTCCCCATTCTGTTTGGTTTTACTTACTGTATAATTAAATTTATATTAATACAAGATTAAGTAACAGTTCAGTATCTTCATAGCTAAGCAACTTCAGCCATTCCGTTAGAGATCTCTTACCATTGTATTTTTTTGTTGGTATATATTCATTTTAACATTTATTTTTACTATAAAGGTAAGCTGAGCGGGTCTTATACTGTCTTTTAGCAAACAAAAATGTATATGCTGTTAGTGGGGCAACAGAGTTTTTACGTCTTCTTGTTAGAAGCGTAGGATAAAATTTTAGGGTTTTATGTAATAATTTTCGCATTGATAATTGGTCACTAATTTTATACAGTTCAATAGGCGTGCTGCCTCATGTTCAAATTGATAACGTAGTGATGCTAAATGGATAGTAAACCACCAAATGATCGTAATAAAGTTATAAATTATAAAATACAATTCAAATCATAAAAAGATATGAACCTTGAAAATTTTGAAAATATATGCCTTTTTTTTTGTCCAAGAGTAAATTTAAAGCTACCAATAGAATCCTTACGCTTTTATAGAAACAAAATTGTTTGACAACTATGTACTTAAACGCAGTATTTCGCGAATGAAACAACAATTTACCGGATTTTCCAAACAACGATACAACTACTATGTACAAGTGACGTCATACGTGGGTGTCTATCAGTATGAAGCGTTTTGCGCTGCCGCCAGCGACGTCAATCTTTGTCTCAAATTTATGGGTATTTATGTTCTTTAATTGTAGTTGCTCCCATAAAAACATTTGTTCCTCTCCAAAAACTGATTCGAATGACATCATAAAAAAATCTTAGTCCGCATCCCTATTGTGGGAAACCTGTATGGCCTCAAGTACATTAACTTTAGCAGACACCGTTGCCTTCTTTCAACCTCCAAGAATTTGGATAAGGTTGCTCCACCCCAGACGGTGATGACGGTCATGATGGATTCCGCTAAAGTTACATAATAGTTGGTTAAGAAGTGTCTTGTTTGCAATATGGCGAAGAATTTTAAAGATCCATACCAGTTTCCTAATTCTACCGTTTACAAATTCAATGTGCTGATGCCAAGATAGGCGCTGGTCTAAGATGACACCAAGGTATTTAGTTGAACTAACCCTCTCAATGTCCTTACAGTTACAGTTACATAAGATACTATCAGTAGGTGCACAGGTGTGTATTTTGAGGTGTTGGTTAATATGTGGTGGAGTGTTATCGTACTCGGTAAAACAAATGTAGTTCGTTTTATTAACATTAAAAGTGAGGAGGTTAGATTTTAACCACGAGGATACCATGCAAAGACCCACATTTGTATTCACGACTATCACGTGACAAACTAATTTCTCAAATTATTCTAGTTTATAGGTACCAGTTTATTCCAGGAAAGGGGGAATTTCGCTAAAACGGAAAGCCAATTTAAGAAAGTGTGTTACATAAGTTTCTTAAAATGCCACGCCGTTCACCTGTGAATGTCAAAGTACGTTTCGTATGGTCTTCGAACCATCTTAAGTGACTGTCTGATTGTCCCCTGCATCCTTTTATTATCAATCGGTTAATGTTGCTCAGTAGGTGCTGTACAATAAATTCATTTAAATGACAAAAACGAAAAGCTATGAGGGTGCCCATTAATACCTATTTTATATTTTATTGTACAGAATTTGTTCCAACCACTCCTTTATGACAATTCTGGCCCTTTACATACGATTAGGGTCAGATATCCCAAATGTATTTTACAATACTTTTCCTGCAACACTATTTGTACTGTTCTACTCAACTTTGGAACATCCTAATCCATGCTCATCCCCACCTTTATCCCCACCGAATTAAGTGAATTGCACTCTAAACTATGTACTTAACACAAACTGGGAAGCAAACTTCAGAATGTACAAGTTTCGATGCAATCTCTAAAGACATTGCTTGTGATTGACTAAACCAATTAAGAAGACCCCTGGAATACCCTTAATTGTCTCCTCAGAGACCCGTTTTGGGCGAGCTGCAGAGAGAGGGGGAGCTCAAGCTACGCTGGAGAACTACCCTAACGAGGTTGGGATAGCATCAAGTTTTAGAATATGCATTCTATAAACATTATGCTAAAGCTGCTATAGAAACCATGTTTCTTGGAGTAAAAGTATGTGGAGCTCGAGAATTGGGGCGGCTAAGTAAGCGATAAGGTTATTCACGAAGTTTTGAGGGTCATTAAGGAAGTTGGGGAGACAGTGACCGTGAAGTCGGCGCGAATTGTGGGCGAGAACTAACGTAGCGTGTTCACAAGTGACAATGGCACGGTGAAGTCGAGATTACAGACAAGTTAGTGTAGAGTGAAATTAAGTTTGCCTTGCATTAGCCAAATGACAGTCAAGTAGATGTGCTGCGTACTAGTCATAGCAGTCCCAATCACTGTCGCGACTTTATAGTTTCAACGTCGTAATTCGGTTACGATAGCTCTCCGCGTGCAGTGCGTCTGCGACCAAGGATGTTGTGACACATCCGATAGGTGATCTCAATGAGTTAAACTTTAACTATGCACGATTAATTCCCGTGAAGTAAACATTTTATTAAGCAGAAACGTCCGCTAACGAAATTTCAAATTTCGATCATAGTGGAAAATTGAAAAATTATTCGCCACGAGCGGGATTTGAACCCACAACCTCTCCTCACTCTCCAAACACACACGTCCTCTCTATGGATGGATTCCAGAGGTTGTGGGTTCAAATCCCGCTCGTGGCGAATAATTTTTCAATTTTCCAAATTAGTAAACGTAATGTCTGAAAATCGTGAAACATTTAATCAGTTTAAGTAATTGTAGATATCCTTTTTGAGACATGCGACATACTTACATAATAAACCTAGATATAAGCTTTATTTACGGTTTTAGTAAGTAAGTAGGGTTTTAGCCTTAATAGCGGATGTTCACACGTACGAGATCCGATAACGCGAGAGTCGATGTACGTTAACTGTGAGAAGTCCATTGTTGCCTACACTTCCCTGATTAACCTCCTATCTATATAACCCTGTCCTACTAATATTATAAATGCGAAAGTTTGAATGTTTGTTACTCAATCACGCTTAAACGGCTGAACCGAGTTCAGTCAATTTTTGCAAACATAGTTTATAGGCTAGATTAGATTGTGCTCTGCCTACCCCTTTTAGGGATAAAGGCGTGAATGTATGTATGTAAAATAAAGGATAGTTTTCCCGGTTCACGCAGACGAAGTCGCGGGCGGAAACTCGTTATTTTGTGGTTTGTACAGTCGCCATCAGATATTTTGGAGCGGCCAAGGTGCTCACAAATATCGGAACACGCCTCTATTGTCGAGGCATTAGAGACGTGTTCCGATAATTGTGAGCACTTTGGCCGCTCCGATATATCTGATGGCGACTGTACCAAAACAGTCTAACAGAATACTTACTTTTATTTTTTTTAAGCTATTAAGGCACCGTAGGTTCATGGTCTTCTCTCCCTCTCACTGAGCATAAGCGTGAGCGAGATGGAAGTGCGTGCTCGGAAGCGCGGATATCATGTTTTTAATTTTAGTTTTTTGGCTGTTTAGATAAATCAAAAAGTAATCACTGAGTTCACTCAAACATGATATTGCCGATTTTTAGAAGCAATTTTAATATTTTTAGCTTTTGTTCATAAGTTATTACGAATATTTTAAGTGTATTTTAGACCTATGTTCGTGATTTTTTTCTATCGAGCGAAAATTGCTTAATCATGTTTGGAATCACTGATCTCGCTGCAGAAAAGCCTCAAAATTACTATTCGTATTTTTTTGAAACCATATTATTATAAACAGCCGCATTATATTATTTCAAAAACTCTGTTCGCTTAACTTCGCTGAACCTACGGCGCCTTAATAAGTATACTCACATACAAGAAATAAACAACAACTGTCATTTTTATGGAGGAGTGTGTCTTCCTGACACTAGTATTTTTTACTTAGGTACTAGGAAAACCCAACCCTGTTGTCCTTTTTAACCGACTCCAAAAAAAAGAGGAGTTTCTCAATTCGGTTGTATTTTTTTATTTAACTCGCAATTTATGAAATAAATCATTTTATATTTCATTTCCATTTTCACTTGTTGTTTGTCCGTCTATCACATGCAGTTTTTTACATCAAGACTAATTGATCTTTCACTAGTCGAACGAACGAGCGAGCGAAGCGAACGAAGTTCTCTGATTCAGCTTGAGCCGAAAATTCTCATCTACAGGTCGCCGATTAATGAGTGATTTGTGAGTAGTTTCGTTAATTATATTGTTATTTTTTGTAGTCACATTCGAAATGTTAGAGTTGCATGCGTCTATAGGCTACGGTATCCGTTTACCATCAGGTGGGCCGTACGCTTGTTTGCTACCGTTGTTGTATATTAAAAAAAAAAATTAAATGACAGACTCGTTAGTTCCACAGCTGACAGAGCTGCGTACTAACTGGTAAATATAATGGCCCTTTGGACAAAAGTGGCTCTGACTGGGTTCTTTGTAAGAATTGGCGGAACCGTGCGGGTAGTCATATTTTAAACGGCAAAGTCACTTCATGAAATACTTATTGTAATTTGAAAAGAGAATATATAAATAACCCAACGGTTTTACAGAATTAAAATTAGCAGCCAATTAAAATCTACGCAAAAGGGTCTTAAATAGTAATAGCTTTATATAACGTCTCAGAGTAAGACAGCTCTAATCCAAATAAGGCCCATAAATTTAAGTCTGCGTTGGGTCATAAAATGCCGACCTGCCGCAACCTTGGTAAGAGGAATAGTTAATAGGTACAACAACTTGGCGCGTTAAGAGCCGGCAAAATCACGTTTGAGATATGGTGCTGGAGGACACTATTGAGGATTCTGTGGTCAGCCATGAGAACTAATAACTGCATCTTAGAGGAACTCGGAATCACCAGATGGCTCTCGGACATCTGCCAGGAAAATCTTTGTTTCTTTGGACATATCATGCGTGTATCTGAGCATGATATAGAGAAACAAATAATTCTAGGTTCTTTGGAAGGCCAACGCGCTAGAGGAAGAGTTCATATCGTGTTGCATCATAGTTTAAGCCATAGTTCTGATAGGCATCTGTGTCATTACGCATAAATGACTAAAGTCATAAATTAGTACGCATATATTTTTTAACCACAATATTTGAGAGCATAAATAACTGTTTAGTATAGATTATCTACAATTCATATGTCAGCTTTAATGTCACCCACCTCCAATACCTTTCATATTCCTATCCCTGGAAAACGCGGGTAGAATGAAGACATCAACTGACACCGCTGTCAACCAACCAGTTCAGCTCCTGATACGATTCGGGTCGGTCAATGTCGAGTACTATCTCCATTCCGTCACTCGCCAAAGGCTTCGAACTAACCATTTTTTACCTATCATCGTCGTCATTAAATCGGTACATCAACGCAGAAGTTTTAAGAAGAAAAGTGCGTAAGACCGGCAGCCTTAACACCTTGCAGCCAGCGCTACGTTTGAACCAGGTACGCGTTTTCCACCACTTTCCCTTTTTGCTACTTCAATAACAATTATCATATTGCGCATAAAAGCTTTGAGTATAAATTTCAGTCGCTATGGCATGGTTCGTGCATAACGTTTTCAAGTCATATAGGAAAAAAACATTTTTAATCCTGCCTGCCAAAAAAAATAATAATTGGGTAAGCTTACAAGGAGAAAAATTATTACTTATATATTTTTTTTACCAAATGGAGGTGGTAAAAAAAATATATAAGTAATAATTTTTCTCCTTGTAAGCTTACCCAATTATTATTTTTTTTGGCACGCATGGCAATTTTTTTTTCACCTCACTAGCTCGGAAAGCCTTTTTTGTATGTTTGATACCTATTGAGAAAATCGCTTTTTATCCACATGTGAAGAAAGAGTTTTGACATTTGAACGCAGCTTAAGTGACATGTGACAGCTAACAAAACGTAGAACGTTAAAAGTGCAAAAATTTTAACATCACAGTTAATGAATTGCATCGAGTAAAAAACACTAAATACAGTCTTACAACTTTATTTTAATTTATAAATATCAGCAATGAATGTTCTGACAGTCCAATGTCGATGTGCGAACAAAACGCATCCGAAATAATATAAAAAATCTTTAAAGTCAAAACTTTTCTTTTACCTAAGCCACTAACGCTAAAATATTGAAATGTTTTTCTAGATTGGTTTGTTATTAAAAATGAATGATTCGAGTGACGAAGACGGTATTAACACCTGTGGAATTACGGGAAACCGTGCAAAATGCAGAATTGTACTTATTGCCTGAAAAATCCCGTTTAAGATACATGAAAGCGTTTGACCTTTTCAATACATGGAGACACAAAAAAGGTTCAATAACCTTTCCAGAAACTGTAATTCTAGGTACCTATACCTAGTTATTGATTAAATATAATATAATATATTGCAATATTATTATTGTTAATTAATCAATAATACCTTTTGTACTGTGACTAAAATGTACCATTTTTGTCAAAACTGAATATATTGTCAAAATGTACCTAATTATTGAATATAATATAATTAATATTACATTTGATAAAACTTACTTACTGAGGCTGTAATTATATAATTTTAGCTAGTCTATTTGTTAGGTACTATAAATGTTATGATTGTATATGTCAATATTGGAGTAGTTCCATAAAGACTGGATATGCTTAGGCTATTTTGTAATATTTTCGATTTTACCAATACTTCTAATACTTCAAAATTATAGTATTTTATTTATTTAATCGTATGGCATGTTATTTTGACCTTTAAAGTTTGTCACTCTTTAGTACCACCCAGGGGACACGTGCAGGGTTGTAGTAGGTAGCTCCTGCGGACGCGAGTAACAGTTGTCCCCCCTTTGTTCAGTGAGTGGGCAACTCGACTGTTAGAAGTTCTTAAGCCGCCCAAAGGCTAACTGTCAGCCGACTGGCCTACTGTCATACAAAGCAGCCGGGATCAACTGCTTAGCGTGCCTTCCAAAGCACGGAAACGCTCATTTATATTAACCACTCAAACATCAGGCGGTCACCCATGCTCGTGTTTCAAATTAACACTCGCAGGTAAAGTACAACTTTCCCCCCTTGTATAACAAATAACTATAACCTAACCTAAAACCTAACCTAACCGCCAGCGTGTCGACCTCACCCCGCTTTGAATGAATCATAATAACACTCTATTGTCATAATTTATGCAATGCAAGTAATATGACTAAAAAATCAGTTTTTCGATCAGGTAACGTGACATCTTACGGTCACGTGACCTGTGGCGACTTTAACAATTTTTCCCCATCACAAAAAGTGCACAGCGCCGATAAAGAAGTTTTCAGTTCAATAATGATGATCTTCAATATACTGGTAATGTAATGACAATTTTTTTTATGATATCAACATAATGGTTTAAAAAAATATGACATACCTAGTACATTTGGGCATTTCTCCGGACTGGCATTTTTTAGTGTCCAGGGCCAAAAATTCTTCAAATAGGTGCGTGATATTTTTGAATAAAATCTCACATATACTTCAGGCTTTTTGATACCTGGACAGCTATTTAGATATTCTGTAGATATACATATGTTTGAAGAAAAAAAAAAATAGCGCCCAAATTGACGTTCAGTGGGAGCGTCCACTACCCAAGTTGGTTTAAACAAAAAATCATAACCCAAGATTGGAATTATAGTACATGTTTTACATCGGTTCACGTAATCAACATTAGTTTCCCCCATATATAATCCATATTACGATAATTTATCTATTAAACTTACTCAATAAAAGCATTTTTTCGAAGCGTCCGGGGGTAACACGTAAACTCAGTGACATTTAGAAAACGCGTCGGTATCATAACAAAGAAATGGCGTAGGAATCTCGCGACGCACACGCCGGTAGCTTTAGTCGCACCACGTTTGCCGACGAGAGCGGACGCCGGCTGATGTCATATAGGCAGCTACTATAAAGGTTTGTTCGTCGTTCGGTGAGTTTGGTTACGTGTTTTTTTGAATTCGGTGAAGCTATTAAATTGTGTAGTGTTTGTGTTTTAATTATTATAAAAGTGAATAAGCAATCCTCAGAGGTATGTGATTTCGTATTGAATAACTCTTTCCCTGTACTATCTATACTTTTTTTGTAATTTGCAAATATCGATCAATATTGAATTCGGTGACATTGATTTCCGCGGATTCGGTGTACTTTTTGGTCACCGAATTCAATAAAATGAGGACCGAAATCAATCTTTATGTATAAATGATTGCTTTTTAGGGTTCCGTAGTCAACACCCTTATATTTTCAGCATTTTCGTATGTCTGTCCGCCCGAGGCTTAGCTCAGTGACCATTACTACTGGAAAAGTGTAAATTGGTTTGGGTAAGTATGTAAATCAATCACGCCAACAAAACGGTTAAAATAAAATAATTAACAAAAACTGGGTACTTGTCTTACACGTAAGGTGGGAATGTAATTTTTTTTTGTTAAAAAGTAGTGTAGGATATTGGTAAATATGTAGTTCTAAAAAAAATTGTTTAGTAAAACCATTTGTCAATTCAGGGATCTGTTAACTATGTGGTTTTAAAACTCTAATTCTCATTAAAGTTTAGTGCTGGCTAAATGATTAGTTCAGTCAAGGGTACAGTAACATACGTAAGTACATAAATCTGTACACGCTTTTATGACATTGACAATAGAGTCCTGTACAGATATTTATGTCCTTATTAATGTACGTATGTTAGTAACCTTGACTGTACCAGGCTATAAACTATCTTGAGCCGTTTAAGCGTGATCGAGTAACAAACATCCAAACTTTCGCATATATAATATAACTAGGATATGTCCCACGGCTTACTATGTATGTAGGTTTGATTATGATCCTGGTGCTGAGTGTAAGGTCACTTGAACTTCCTATGGTAAGCTGTTTTGAGAATAAGGGTATTTAATTTGTTTTTAGGTGTCGACACAACGAATTCTCCTATTACTAAAGGGTCGGCAATGCGCTCTTGGTTATTCTGGAGTCGTTAGGCTAACACCATAATATACTCCTTACGTCGGCATAAACCGACCTGTCTTCTTTATTCTCGCCTAATCCCATTGCAGTTGGGGTCGGCTCTCCTAATCATTCTTCGCCGGGACAGTCTAAGTTTTAATTTATTAATAATTAATTTATAAGTAATAAAGCGTGCAGTATTTAAGTTAAACATATAAAGCTTCTGTAAAAGTTGTGCTTAAAAAAAACGGATGGTCAAATGGACAGTTTTTACAAGTTCATACTGTAATTAGGAACAATGTATGAACTTATAAAAAGTGTTGATTTGATCGCCTGTATTTTTTTAAGTCTAAATTTTACAGAAGCCGTATGTGCACTATATTAAATACTATTTAAACACGGTTACATCCGTATAATCAGAAACAAAAGTAATCAAACACATTATAAATTATCATCAAATTTGAACAGTCATAGTCATATATATGCAACTGTATGGGAAAAAATCGTGTTCTTAATTATCTGCCCACGACTGTATATATATATATATAATTTGTAAGTGTACCAATTGGAAATAAAGGTTATTTTGTAGCAAAAAACATTGTTTAATTTCAAATTTGATTTCGGTGTAAGCATTTTTTGAATTCGGTGATACTATTTTATGAATATTGATTTCGGTGTGTGTGTTTGATTTCGGTGTACGCAAAAACCCGAATATCCCATGAACTACAAGGTTCCTATGAAGGCCTTTACCACCAATATTTTTTAAATTTAGGCCTTTTCTTGAATACCGAGGTCACCAATCGAAAAAGTGAAAAAAAAATACGTTCACCGAAGTCAAGCAAATCGAGCTGGCTCGGAGAATCGCCCATTTATGGCAATGAAAGTATTAGGCGCAGAATCATAAATGACAAAAGACTTTTATGAGAAACAACTTTATACGTAAAGTTGTATGACAATCGAAATTATGACAATAGTCATTATGCGACTAGATGGGCACCCGGTCACGATCATTAGTCATGAAGGATCTCATGACAGAGGATCGTTGACCGCTTGACTACCCGCCAAGAAGAGGAAGAAGAAAACAAAATGGAGTTATACCCACTATCCATGGTCGCGGCAGAAAAAAGTCAATGCTGTCACGATTCATCTATATTTAAATGGTGCAAATATTGTGACGGGGTAAAGTTTGTGAGTATGTACATTAAATAATCATCTTCATACATTAAATCGACGATCGAGAAAGAGACTCACTTAGAGATAAGTTAAAAATATTAATATAATGACATTGCATTGTCAGTATATCTATGAAAATATTGTGTATGTACATAAAAACATTGTCAATTTTAGGAAAAACTGTGACATACATAATATTAATACTAGAAATAAGCATAAGCTCGCGGTGCCCACCACTCGGCTCCAAAAAATAAAAAAATCATTCATGGGTAATTGTGTAAGGTTTTATAACAAACTTCCAGGAAACGTAACTGAGTTATCTATTAATAAATTCAAGAACTATGTGAAGCGTAAACTTAGTTCGAAAGCTTATTATAGCACACAAGACTACATGAATGATAAAACTCCATGGAACTAATTGTGACAGAATTTTTAATCAATAGACTAATTATTTAATTCTCGTTATATTTTGTTTTTTTGACATTAGATTGTTTTTCTAGAAACATTCACTAGTATTTTCTATACAATTTTTACTTCATATAAAATTATTTTTTATTTTTTATGTTTCATAAATTACTTTAAAAAAATAACTGACGATTTGAAAGTGCTTGTTACTAGGCCTACTTGAATAAATATCATTTTGAGTTGAGTTGAAATCAAAGTTTAAAGGATACAAAGTGCATTCATAAAGTGAAGGCAATGCGTAAAACAAAATATCATAGATAAATTCAGTTATTGCTATATCTTAAATTACGTGGGTACCTATAAACGGATTTAGCTCTCTAAAACACTAATAAACACAGTATTCCATCCCCCAGCGAGCCAATCCGTTCCGCGCGTCCCCGGAGCGCACTACATCAGAAGCTTCGGAGTCCGCCTTATTAGCATTTAAATTAATTTTATTTCATTTTAATAAAATCCCGCTTGTAAATCGGACTCCGGTGTTTCTCTTGGAAAGCTGTGTTAATGTTTTGACTTAGGCCTTTCACAGACTGCCGCGGCGGTAGCGGTTAATAGTAAACTTGACAGTTTATGTCAAGTTTACTATTGACCGCTTTCGTATGACTCGTCAGTCTGTGAAAGGCATGAACTTATAATACTCTGGACAGGCTATGGTAATAATAATACCACATGCGAGCGAGCTGGTAGCATACAAATCTCGATAAGTGTGACAGAAAGCGAAATATCATTCATTGTCCTTGTCATAGTTCCACTTTTTTTTATGTGCCACAACTGATTTAGTATGAAGTTGTGGCACATAAACCATTAGCCGTCCAAATTAAGTAGGTTGTTTATGACGTGTCATCAGCCGTTTTAATACCAGTTCTTAATTTAGCTGCATAGATCTTCCTTTCCGTCCCTCATTGTGGCATCACGTACAGCCTGTCCAGAGTATTATAGGTTCATGGTGAAAGGCTTTAGGATTTCGCAGTTGTCACTACAGTGTCAGTAAGCTTGCAGCTGACAGTGTCAACTGTCGGTCAATTCTACATATTCTTTACAGCGCGTACTGGATTGGCGCGGGAAGCTCGTAAGCCAGCAGGTCGATCACGTACGGTAGAATTATTTGGGGTTTACCACTGACAGATAGTTTGCCTTCATTTCATTTTCAACTTTAACCTCATGCAAATTAAGTAGTTATTTCTAAATCGGTAGACGTGGGTAACAGTATTCTGAAAATTGCTTTATTTGTATGACATTAAAGTTGAAAATTAAATGAAGGCAAACTATCTGTCAGTGGTTAACTAACAGTAATCGTACTGTAACGCATTGTACGCGCGTCAGGTAGCGTCACTTTTTATATGGAAAATACAGTTATATACCTCCGACCTTCGTAGCCTAGTTGGTAGTGACCCTGCCTACGAAGCCGGAGGTCCTGGGTTCGAATCCCGGTAAGGGCATTTATTTGTGTGATGAGCTCGAATATTTGTTCCTGAGTCATAGATGTGTTCTATGTATTTAAGTATTTATTTATCTATATAAGTATGTTTATCGTCGTCTAGTATCCATAGTACAAGCTTTACTTAGTTTGGGACTAAGTCGATTTGTGTAAGATTGTCCCAATATATTCATTTTTATTTTTATTTGTATTGTCCTAACGCGCGTTCGAAACGTTACGTGATACGAATGCGGTACGTCATGTGCCATATTACTGCGCAAATTTAAAACTGACATGACAGTACATACAGCGGTAAGTTTGAAAATTTAGGAGACTTCAGTAAGCTCTCGGTAAAGTACAAAATACCGCATTACGCCTAACCAAATTCGAAGGTGAACTTAGTTTGTTCCAACTTCATTAACAGGAATCTGCCTGGCGACCGCCTACGCTGTGGTCGCTTTCCGCTATATACGGAGAAAATCACGGGATCAGCTACGAAAGTAGCGATTCTTGGCAGTGAATGTGTTAACGTATAGTCAACATTAAAAGAAGATGATAATTTTAGTACTTTTACTACTTTGACGCATCCCAACTGTCGCAGTATTGTTGCGTTAAGTGCGACAATAAAATGATCATCTATATTTGCTGTTGACTTTACTGGATGGGATTATAAAATAATTGTGACTAATTTATTTATTTCTAAGCGCTGTAGCTGTACTTCGAAAACGCACGCCTTTTTGCTTCAGTCTAACCTCACAGATCGTATTTTACAAGGTTTTATTTAGTTTCACCTGTCCCGTTGTCTGTCTGTAATCAAATCTTGCAAGTTAAATTTGACCCACTTCCCGGTGACCGATTGAGCTGAAATTTTGGGTATAAGTATAGTTTGGATGACAATTCAATAGTATGGTACCATCGAGCTGATCTGATGATGGAGACAGAAGGTGGCCATGGGAATTCAGTACTTAACCGACGTAACTCCGTTGAGTTTGGGCTCGTTAGAATCGTCTTAATGAGTAGTTGAGTCGAGTTCTCCAATATAATATACAGACAACCTTTCAAAAATATCTACACATGTGTCTTATGTCAGTGACAATAATGTCTATGTATAGATATTTTTGAAAGGTTGTCTATGTTGATATTGGAGAACTCGACTGTAAAAAAAAAAGACCGGGTTGCACTCCGGGAGTGCCGGCAGAAGTGAAAACTCAATAACATTGTAACAGTTTTTCGATCAGGTCACGTGACATCTTACGGTGTCACCCTAAAAATGAATTTGACGCAAATTTATAAACAGTTATCAATTATTTAGGCGGACGCCCCACGGGCGCGTTGGGTGCGACGGGCCCAACGCGCCGCCGCGGCGCAACGGTGCCGGGGTCCGGCGCGCCGACGGGCGGCGGCAAACACAATACCAGTTTGTTTTTGCCATTGCAAAATATTTTTCAAAGATTTATCTCTTTAGGAATAACGTCTAAATTCGAACTATTCGAATTTGCACAGCAGACGGCGGTGGCGACCAAAATATCAATTTGTTTTTGCCGTTGGTAAATATTTTTCTTAGCTTTATCGCTTTAGGAATACCGCCCACATTCGAACTATTAGAATTTTCTCAATAGCAAAACGGTGAAGGACGCGTTGGTATTATTACAAATTTATTTGCAGAATATGCTATTGCAAAAAGTGTTTAACGGCTTTATACTCTTACGAATAGCGTTCAGTTTTGAATGAAGTTGAATCGGCTAGCAGCAAAAAGTGACCTCCTTCACATCTGACGTCACAAAACTCTGTCGCGTATTTAACAATATTTCCCCATCCCAAAAAGTGCTCAGCGCCGCTAAAGAAGTTTTCACTTCAAAAATTACATTTTTTACAGAAGCTTGTTTAAAGATTTGATTACTGAACCAATACCGTAAGGACAAAACTCTTACGTAGCTATATCGTATTGAAACTGTAGGAACTAGATAGTGCAAGAAAAGAAGATGATGCATTATTTGAATGGAATTTCATTGAAACAACTGATTGAAGTAGGTAGGTAATATATTGATTTAAACTTTCACGATTCTCACACATTATTTATACTAAACTGGACTTAATCGCGTATAATTAACTTAAATTATTTACCTCACTGAGGTCTCCCGACGTTTCGGATGTGTTGCAACATCCATGGTCACGGGACAACTGGCTTGAGCGGGTATCAACATCTTCTTGCTGCTGGGTTTGGTCTTTATTAACCACTTGTACACTAGGGTTGTCACCCGACCGACACACAACACTAATAATATCCGGTGATATAACGGACGATGTTTTTTGACGCTGGCATTTACTTATGATAGGATTCCACGAAGATGAAATCTTAAAACCGTCGTCCCGGTTGAAATCCGTTTACTTACCTCAGTGAGGTAAATAAAATAAGTTAATTGTACGCGATTAAGTCCCGTTTAGTATACATAATAGGTAATATATGTTTTAAAGTCGTTGATATCTTATCCACAACCCGAATTCTACATAAATAGGCATAGTTTTCCGTAAATGGATATTGTACTGCCCAAAAACCAGTCCACATTACCGTCTTACTATCAACTGAAATTTCGTCCTGAAGAACGTAATAACCTTGTTTCGTAAGGACACCAAATTAAAAGGCCTCAGAAAAAAGTTTCTTAAACAAGAACAGTAACAGCGGAATCCTTAGAATTATTGGGAAAAATAAGTTAGCCAAGTTAAGGGCGATGGCAATTTCGGGGACGCAAGATAAGTATTAAAATCAGTATATTGAAAACATCATTGAATCTTTAACAATTGTGTAATATAACCTTTTATGGTTTGTATTAAGAGGGAAGTATAGCTAGCAGCTCGCGACTGACAATGGGTACTTTTTTATATAAAAATCAAATTAAAAATGATTAATTACACGATAAAAATTACAATAGCATGGTATGTAGTTTTTATCGTGTAAGTAATAAATATAAGTTATATGAAATTTTCTATAATATAGGTTATATGAAATTTCCATTTCGGGTGATAACTTTTTCCACTAACTAAATCTTAGCAAATCACTTTGATTTTGATGTCGACTGAGTTGAATTTGTGTTCATCACTTTTAAAACATCGTTTATCAGCAGGTCAATCGAAATGTCAGATTTTATATGGAAAAATGACAGTTACACTGTCCTTACGGGCCTTCTAAAAGTTACGTGGTTACCCCACAGACCATAATATATCCTAAAGACCCCGCTTAGCCTAATTTTTACTTACAAACAAATCTGCCATACTTGCGGGGCGCGGGGGACGTCTAGTGCGCTGTGATTGGTGCATTCAAGGCCGCGCGCGTAAGTGATTGGTCCGGTGTCTCAAATATAGAGTGAATTCACCGTATGTGTGGCAGAGGGGGTCGCCCGACTAAGCGACGTCTATAGGTTTACTGGTCTGTGGGTTACCCCTCAGGATTAATTTTATGCAGGTTCGTCGACTTCGTAGACACGATAGAATGTCAAATGTGACATTGTATCTAGAATTACAGGTTATCACAGTGATAAAATTCAGTGGCGATCGGTTTCTACTCAGTGGGAAAATACGAAGATGCGTTGTCTCGCGTTGTTATAAGCTATCCACGTCGTGACATGTGACGTGACCCTTTTTTACCAGGGGAAATGCTATTATGCTTGCTTGCTGGTGTAGCCAGAGCGGGTATAACGAGGTCCCGGGAACCGCCCGGAGTACCGTCTAGAACCGCCCGTAACTCGTCATCGTGTTGCCGGGTTACGGGCACGTCGAAGCACTCTTCCGCGATTGTGACGGCTAGCTGCAGGCGTGAGCCCTAATATCGCTTGCAAATTCAATGTACTGAAAAAATGTACACTGTAGCTTCAATTCGACAAGAAGGGCGGGGCCAGGACAGAATAACTAAAATAATCAAAGCTTTGTTAAGAGTTTAAAGGTAAATGCAAGTTTGTTTTTATTGAATTGTGCCCTGATTCCGTTACTGAGGGCTGAATTAATTTGTGGCGTAGTGAGATTGTTTTTCATTTGTTGTTTAATTTTTATTGGGAAATTACCAAATAAAAGTTAATTAAGTAGGTTATTGTCTGGGCACAATTCATTGATTGCAGAATTGACACAAGGAAAGTTGGACTGGTGACAAATAATCTAAACATGAAATAAGAATGGAATTCATACTTAAAAGAACATTGATCATTTATGCTTTTTAAAGTACTGTAGAGGGGTTAACTCAGAGGTAGAGACTTATTTAGGATATTCAACTCAATAACATAACAACAAAAAGCAAGCTTGGACAATTACGACAGTAGTTTTTTCCCGCCTGATAAGACTCCGCAGCCTATAGACGCATGCAACTCCAAAGGAGTAACACGGGCGTTGCCGACCCTTGATATGTTCGAGGATTCGCCGTGTTGACACTGAAGGAACAAATTCCCTCGCTCTCAACACAACGCAACCCCATGGAGCTCTGGCGACCTTGCTCACCTTCAGGAACACAACACTACTACAGAGCAAGTAGTAGTGTTATTATGGCTGTGGTCTTCTGCAAGGCGGAGGTACTTCCCCAGTTGGGCTGCTCCAAATTCGAACGGGATGACATTTTGCTGTGCCCTACCTCACCATTCTCATACTCAGATTGAAGTGTGAAGACTCTTTTCATCCCATGCTCATCAAATCATCAAAGTTCATCTTTACTTTATATGTTATGTGTACTGTGTATGCTGCATAAAATAGCTAATTATGGCTTCACAAAGTAAAAATATATAATTTATATAACCCATTTTATGCACTTGTGTAGGTTGTAATGTACTGTTTTCTTCTGAAATTAACGCAGGTTTAAATAAAATAAGAATAATAAATCATTTAGTAAGCCGACCTTTATCCAAGGGGGCATATTATCGCATATCTTACCAATCTGAACGGTGTGATATTAATCCTCCCAGAGGGCTGTACCCAGAGATTCTTTGAACACGCAACATTGTTGCCCTAAGGCTGGGTTCTCGTAACATTACCGAAATAATAACATAAATATGTTACATCTATTTTGTACATACATTCCCTATTTTCCCAAACGGGGTAGAAACATGCCATTTTAAATTCCAGTCTCACTGGTTCTTGGGCGGCCGGACTTTGCCCGAAAATCAAAAACAAAAAATCTCTTCGCAGGATCTAATCCGCGATCTCTAAATGACGTAAACAGTCCATACACTTTGATTAGTGATGATTGCTAGTTTATAATTAGCTGCAAGTGCAAGTAGCTTTAGTATGGACTCGTACTAATCACTAAACAATGTGTAAACAGGCCTTTATGTGCGATTCTCACCGACCGGGGAGACCGGAGCGCGCCTGAGCGCATTTTACTAGTTGCCAAAGGAATATGAAGCTTTAATACAGACGTTACATTTCATATTTGAATAGATTTGCGCCCGGCCGGCTCCTCATGGACGTGAACAGCTGTGCTCCGTTGTCCTCGCATCTGACCGGCGCCGTCCAGCTTTTGCCTAATGCACTCTATTAAAACGCCGCGCGGTCGGCTACCGCCGGGTGCTTTCGCATCTCTTGCGATGCGTCGCCATGTGACGCCTGATTCACTAGGATCGTATAATACGTGGGAGCAGAGCTCTCTTTTTCGTACTGCGCGCCGTTTCCGCTGCCGTAAAACCATTAAGGCTAGTCGATGAGTCGGCATTTTCACTTCTCACTGCTAGCCTCATTTTCTAAACACAATAGTCGATATTTGAATGTCTGATGATGATGCTAGAAAATATATTTGTTTTGTTTCAAACAACACCAATTGTAGCATAATTGAAAAGTAACACAAAAAAAATGCCAATTCGAACATGCATGCTATGCTAAAGCTGTGAAGTGATCAGATTGGAATTTGTTTTTCTTCAACCTAAACTACATTCTAGAGGGGCTTTTTGCCTGATATATTATTTTCAAACTAAATTCTTCAAATTCACATACAAGATTTAATGTATATTCTAACAGGGCAACAGGGGCAGATCTTAGTTTTTTACCTATCATCATAAAAAAAGCTACGGTAGTGTTGTGGTTCAAGCATGCGGCTGTCAAGCGGCGGTCGTGGGTTCGAGTACGATTGAGTTTTTTGGAATTTATGTATGGAATATTTTTCGGTGAAGGAAAACATCATGAGAAAACCGGTCTAGTCCCAATCATCATCATTATTATCATCATATCAGCCGAAAGACGTACACAGCTGGACATAGGCCTCCCCCAAAGAGTGCTAGTCCCAATAAGGTCTACTCGTAGTTTTCCCTCTGGGTTGGAAGGCCAGATAGCAGTTGCTTTCGTTAAACTAGTGCCTATTGTGAAATCTTGGGATAAGGTGTCAAAGCGGACCCCGGGCTCCTTTTTAGCACAACCGGGAATAAGGCTAGGAGGATGATGATGATCATCATCATTATATCAGCTGAACTGGACATAGGCCTCTCCCAAAGCGTGCCACAATGACCGGTCCTCCGCCACCCGCATCTAGCGGACTCCGCCACCTTTACCAGGTCATTTCATTAGTCCACCTTGTGGGGTGTCTTCCCACGCTGCGCCTTTCGGTACGTGGTCGCACTGGTCGCCAGTCGAGAACCTTCCCGCCCTAACGGCCATGGCTTCTTCGTTCGTCATCATCATCATGTATTGTTTTTTATAATTTGTAATTTATAAATATTATGATCTCATTAGAAAACTCAAATTAATTTGACATATAATTATTAACTATTATAATTCATATTATTTATGACATGTAAAGTTTTCTATTTTAATAATAAATGAGTATGAGTATTGTCGGTGGAGCAGTTTCCCTGTTTGTATGTACAGCTTTCTGTTTGACACCTTGCCAAGACACGACATACTTTTTCCTGAATTTGATATATGTACGATGTTATTGACTTCCCTGTCCTTTTTCCTCATTTTTTTCCTTCGTAATGTACCTAATCGTCGTCTCGTAACGGGCCCAAGCTTTTTCCTCACCTATCCTCAATTACTTCTCCGTAAAGTTTTCACCTATAATAGGGGTGCAGACACAAAATGAAAATAACCAATACCTAATGTTGAATTTTTTCGACAACGGATTAAAAAAAGTGAAATTACAAGATTTTTAAAAAAACCCAACTGCTTTCTTCAAATTGTATAGCCTATGTCACTCCCACGATTAAGAGGAATCCAACGACACCTCATA
Organism: Epinotia ramella; assembly: GCA_947578815.1. NCBI lineage: Eukaryota > Metazoa > Arthropoda > Insecta > Lepidoptera > Tortricidae > Epinotia > Epinotia ramella. The sequence goes on along the minus strand of OX388206.1, from coordinate 4,023,508 downwards.
TGTCGAAATCCGTCAAACGGTTTAGGCTGCAGGGCGTGCCAAAGAATAAAGTCACATACATACGCTCGAAAAACATAACCTCTCCTTCGGCACTCGGGTCAATTTAGTCAAATGGAGAAAGAAGTAAAGCAGGGGATAAAATAATCATAAAGTTATAAGTATCCAAAGTTTTTAAGAGGGGGTATATTATCGGTCCCTTTTCCGCAAAACTCACCTTCATATGAAATAATTGGCATTTACTATGACGCTCGGGGATCGTGACGTCAGCCTTTTCTCTCTCTAACAAGCAAGATTAAAACGGTTTTAGCTTCTTAATTTTTTGAGATAATTGAATAGGATTTGCGTCACAAGGCATATTTGATTGCCTTCTTTCTTTTGGAGTGATAATATATTTTGAGTTTACATCCCTATTCTTTAAGTACTTGTAAGTAAACTTGTCGTTATCAAACACCTATTTTAACTTTTGCTTTTGGAGCGAAATAGTGCATTGAATTCTGCCGCAACAAGATTAATTTTAGTTAAGTAGTTTTGTATTTATACTTTGTTATATTATAACCTCTACTATAAGCTGTGAGTTTTAAGATAAAATACCTAAGCAGGCTTAGTACTGAACCACTATTATGCTACATGATTTTGTAAAGGTTGTTTATAATGTTATTCAAAATATAAGTAACGGTAATATTTGGTGTCGTATGCTCGCAATTGCTGGCCGATTCTAAGAGTTGACGCCGCGCATGCGAGTCTCTTGAAATAGCAAGCGTCCACAGACTACGGCAACGGCTTACTCTTACTACCAGGCAGGCCGCAGGATAATATGCCTTTGATGTGATCAAAAAAACACTGATTTAAGCTTCTTCTTAGACAAAGACCGCAAACAGCAGTCCCGACGACATTATTATACGTGTTCCGTCTGCACTACTTGACCAAAGCCGAAGAAATCGTCCAGTACTTACTTGTGAAGACCAACTTCACCCTGAGGGTCGAACGGTTGGAGTCCCGCCACAAAGGGAATTTCAATTCATTTGTGGTAAGAGTTCCAACTGACAAGCTGTCGACCTTCATGAAGGAGGAGTTATTGCCGAAGGGTGTAGTTTTCCTGCGATTTCGAGGCCGGTTATTTGACATACAGCACATGCGCCGCGCGTCGCCGACTTAAATTGACATGGTGCTACTTATAAGTTTTATATTGATATGTATAAGGTATTTGTAAGTATGGGCCTCGTTGCCTGATATAAATAAATAAATAAAATAAAATAAACAGTTCGTACGACAGACGAATACAATCGAATCCAAGTCGAATACAGACGTTTCAAGTCTGTACAGAACAATTTAAAAGACAAGGCATTGCCTCAATCGAACCTTAGCTTAGCTACGTGGGGTTAGCATTTTATAACATTAGAATTTTAACGGACAATTTCATCTTTTTTATGTAGGATATCAAAGGGAAACATTTATTTCGATAATTAAGTGCTTTTCATACATAACAGACGGGTAATCACTTTTTGAACGCGCGTTATGGGCTCTTCACACTTTGATTAGTGATTAGTGCGAGTTCATACATTTGCTGCGACTGCGAGTAGCTTTTGTATGGGCTCGCACTAATCACTAACCAATGTGTAAACAGGCCCTTAGGTAGATCCAACTATAATTTTTGCCATATAAAAATTGACATTTAGATCTACCTAACGTACGTATAATGAGTGACGTGATCGACCTGCAGGAATAAATAAAGAAAAGCTTAATAAATAAATAATACAATTATATTCTCCGCAAATATTTATTATTTATTTATTTTATGTAAATATATTACAAGATAACAAGGCAACTTAAGGCAGCGACAAGTAGGTAATATTGTTACCAACAGATTTTTGAAAATTTTGCACTTCTTATAATGCAACGACAAAGCATTCCACAGCCGAACAGCCTGAAAGGTGAATGAGTTGTTATAGAACTTGGTGGATGAAGGCGGTGGAGCGAGAAGACGGTTTTGTGAAAATCTGATGGAAGTGATGTGATTAAAACGCTCATTGAGATACGGATGAGTTGAGGTAACAAAAATTACTTATTCTGTAAAGTAAAGATAAAATGTGAGATTCCCAACGTAGACGAATTGGAAGCCACTTGAGCTGAGAACGAAAGGAGAAAACGTACGAAAGTTTTAACGTTTTCCTTGAAATCGCACGATGATTAACGCACGATTTTTCTAATGGTTTATGGAATAGGCTATAGTTTTATCAGAATCACACGAGCACACTGTATTTACCCTGCATGTTTCTTGAATTTACAGGGCACTAATGAAATTAGTTTGGGACGTGACTTTGGGAAAACTATTTTTAACAAAATATTCTATTTTATACAAGTTTATTCTAGGAAAGGGGGAATTTCGCGCAAAAAGTAAGTAAGTAAGTAAGTAAAGTAAGTAAATGTTATTAATAACATCGTTATACGTCATCACATCATTGTATTATAATTACATTCGCAATTTTGTTATAATATTCATAATATTAAGTACATTTTTTGTATCTACTAAACTGTATTACAACCATGTAGAGGAAGAGCGGAGCCTCCCAACACAAGTATTGCTATACTTACTGGGAGACGCCAGCCACGAATGTACTTTTACCTACTTTAGTATGATACCAATAAAATATTTTTGATTTTTGATTTTTTGATTTGATTTATTCACTTATATGCGAGTAGGTATACATGTATTCATGTTATATTTATTTATTATTGAATAATTCATTTATGTCATAATGTGATTGTGATTGCAACAGCCATTCTTTAAGTCTACTTTTAAATATTTGTGAGGAAGGTGCATCCTTGATACTGCCCGGCAAATGGTTATATACCAGGGGACCAAGAACGTAGGTCGACCGTTTGGTTTTCGCGAGCTTGTGCGACACGGGGGCGAAGAGTCTCGCGTTCTTATTGCTACGCAGACAGTATTTTGTGTTCGCTTGTTTTGTCGCAAACTCTTTGCTATTTGTGTGTGTGAATATTGCAAGTTGTTGCATTAGCAAACAAGGTAGTGTAAGTATATTGTACTGTCTGAAATACTCGCGAGCAGAGACGTCGTCAGGAACACCGGCTATTGCTCGAACAGCTCGCTTTTGCAGCACAAATACTCGATGCCAGTCCGCCGCTCTGGCCCAGAGCTCGGTACCATACGAGTTAAGTGATTGAATTGTTGCGAAAAAGCAGCTCCTGACGACGTCCCTCGTCGCAGTGCCGGCGAGACGCCTCAAAGCGTAGCACGCACTGCCCAGCTTCGCGCACAGTTGGTCAATGTGCGCGTCCCACCGCAGCCCGCTATCTAAGGAGAAGCCCAATAGCTTAATTTCCGTCACCTCTTTCACTGCGTCATCACCGGAATGTAGCCTCAACGATTGGGACACGTGGCCATTGAGTCTAAACTTCATGTAGGAGGTCTTACTTTTGTTGAGGGCTAGACCGTTTCCATTGAACCACTGGCTCAGTTGGTTGAGTGTACCGTCGACATTTATTTCCAGTTGTTCATGGGATGTTCATGATGATAGAAAGCTAATTTATGAAAGCTTGTTACATAAGTTTCTTAATATATCACGCTGTTAGCCTGCGAATTTGAAAATACGTTGTATATGGCAAGTGAACCACCTTAAGGCGAAACAAGTCGAATGAAGCTACATACGCGACACTAAAATAACACTAGGCGACGCAACATTATCGTAATTTTCCCCAGTGACACACACTACTACATTTCACGCACACCATATCACTTTACAGCGGCAGGTCACTAACCTTGTTTTTTTTTTTCTTTGGTGACATTATGAATTGAAATCAGTCGCTGACCTCCATAGAGCAAGCAAAATCGTCAAAACATCTTATTGAAAAATGACAGAAACCTGTTGACAGTTTCGTATTCTGAGTAGTTTCTTAGGGTACATTTTGGTATATGAAATATGTGCTATTGATGAGTCAATGTCAAGTCAATTAAGCTCACGTTAGACTAGGCATGCAAGTACGGTACGGAACCCTCGTGCACGGGTCCGGCTCGCATTTGACCAAGGGGCAAGCAGAGTATAAAGCAGCACTATGTCTGATCTAGTGAATTCCTTAGCTTGAGAGTAGGTAGGTTAAGAAAATGAAACAATTACTTCATTTGTATGTTTTATACCACGAGAATGTAATTTTATGTGTAATTACGTCATACAATTGCATCATCAAATATTAAAATAGACAATATCTTTTATTTTATTTTTATAGGCTTGTAAATGCACATTTATATGCCATGGAATACGTTGCTAATTTAGCTGCATTTATATATTACAAATATTTGCTACCTACTTTTTCTTCTTTATTTGACTCTTAAACTCTTACTCAGGTCTGCCAGGCGCACGCTAGGCGGATTGCTGGCAGACCTGGACACCGTAGGCGCTTTCCGCGACATACGGGGGAAAACCACGGGATCCGCTGAAACAATGTCTCGTGTCGTAATGAGCGTAGCGCGTAGCAATTATTGCTAGTGAATCAGTTAAAAACATGGAGTTGAAGTGTAGTATCTTGAAGAACTGTATCCAATCGGGTATCTATATTTCGTCTTGAATTGATCACAATAACACAATTTGCCTCATGCTTGCAGATTCCGAGTTGATATTATAAATATTCTGACAATGTATTTCCACAATATTCAATTCGTTGGCACTGCTGATTTTTGAGGAAGAAAACACGACAATTTCATTGGACGGCTTCATTATTACGGCAGGATCGCAATATAGTATTATAATCGCCTTAGTTTGTACAACAATACGATGTTCCTTGTAGTTATACGAGTATTATTTTATTTATTCAAATGCACTTGCAAAATGAATAGTGTCTAAGACAACATAAATGACAAATGTCAAACCAACCTATATGTCAGATGTTATGACAAATACACACACGTACACCGTATAAGACAATGTGCCCTGTGTGATAAAAATATACCACATACTAATTAAACGTATTCGAACTTTTTTGATTAAGAACGGGCTCTAAGAGAAAAAAAAATCGGGTTGTAATGGTAGGGTTTGAAAGTAATATTGGGTATTTTAGTAGCACAAATGACAGAAAATCTGTTTTGAACGTTTAACTATCCACATAACACCCTATGAATTTTCCCTAAAAACATATTATTTTTAGATTGCTGGTATTAAATAAGCGAATTATACAATTGTCAAAATGAAAAAATCGCGACAGACGTCCTTCCAGTACGAGGCCTTATGGCCATCTGCCTACTAAAATTGAAAGGAAGTGACTTATGCGTGGTTTTGTATTTATGTGCTTAATTCTACTGATTTATGTATTTTCAAAATAAAAAGAGCCCACTTGCTTGTCACACATATAATAAGGAACAAAAGGATACAAAAATAGATACTGAAAATTTAATAGCAATAAAATGGTTCAGGTTTTTAGTCTACTCGGGCAACCAATAAACGCAAAATCAGAGCTAACTTTGCCATCCTAATCTATCGAGGCAAATGAATCAAGTCCTGTTTTCGGCCTCATATAATTGTAGCAAATATCTTCAAATATCATTTAAAGAAGAAACTGTCACATTTTATGTAGTTTTCGCGTAATAAAGTAGGAAATTCAAAGCCCCATTTTACACCTTTGTGATAATTTCCTCAAGAGGCCTCACCTTAACGGCATTAGTACCTCAAGCCGCCGGCGATTGCTCCCCAGTAATAGGGCTGGAACGTAATCATGAATTACAACGTCTGGGATAACACAAGCCCAAACCCGGCTACTAAAACGGTATAAAATATTTAACTAGCTACCCGCTCGGCTTTGGCCGCAGTTTGCAAAGAACGCAAGCAAACCAGTCCATCCAGAAAGTTGAGTATCGTCCTCCTGAGGTCACTTCATCTCTCACGAAAATACTCGGAAAACGTCACGCCACATGTAATTACGCTGTGCCCTGCCTCTCTTGGTCATCTCAAAATATCTCCATACCCAGCTGTGAGTGGCGGATAAGGATATCATAGTATACGATTCCGGAGAGTTCCCACTACATAGGTACAGTCATGGGTAGTAATATACGTACATAAATGTATGTACAGGACTCTATTGTCAATGTCATAAAGGCGTGCACAGATATTAATGTCCTTTTTCTAGTATACCCCTGATTGTACTAACTTGCAGCCTTACAGAATTAAAGCTTAGCTACTCATTGCCCGGGATAACTTTACCTTTACCTTACCTTACTTTACCCTAGCTCTCGCTTGTACTCCAAAAGTAAGTCAGAAATACACCCAGACTTGCTAGTTGCTTGCACCTAATTATTTAGTGGCCGTCCCTAAAGCTCCCGTGTCATTATGTACAGGCTCGATTACACTGAGCCGACAACGCGTTCGAGCCGCTCTAATACAATCCTGGAAATTGAGTTAACGGTGCAGGTATTTGGTTAAACACCTGTGCATTATTGCGGGGATTCCAGATGACTAAAACTACCTGCCTGGACGGACATAGGTATTATACCTATTGTAACGAAAATCTGCAACGTAAAATATGGGGGCCTCGGCAGAAGTACAACTTTGTCGTCAAGACACTCGCTCCGTGGGGTTTCCAGTGCGCATAAGTTATTTGCGGAAATCGCGAAACGACTGAATCATGTAGCTGTTGACCGAAGAGGCATCTTTCTGGCGCAACGCATCAGCATTGCAATTCAGCGAGGAAATGCCGCCAGTATCCTTCGGTTCAGTGCCTCGAGGGCCTTTTTTGGATTTAATTTAGTTTTAATTTAACTTACTTAATGTAAATCATCTCGTATATATACTTAAGAAAATTCGATATAATATCAAAGGAAAGGGATATCCTAAGTATGGTCCCGTTTGTCACTGAGTTAATTGGAATCGCGGTCCTTTATCGGAAAGTGACGTGTTAATTCTAGGTAGTCGTATCTTATTAGGAAAATATTGCCAGGAAAATAGTATTTCACTAAATTTAACCAGTGCCCATTCTGAGAAGATTACTCACAACTCATTAATTTTGGGTAACCGGGCATTTTGAGAACTCAACTGATTGAATTCTAAATGTTGTCCTGCATTTCTCTTTTCCCTGTTCCATACGAGTATAAATATTTTAGCAGTTCCTGCTGCATTCAACGTCAACCTTGAACAAGGTGGACTGTTGACCTGGTAAAGGTCCGTAAAGGTCGCACTCATTGGAGGAGGCCTACGTCCAGCAGTGGAAGTTTTTCGGCTGATAAGATGATGGTGATATGGATAAGTCTTCTTCATGACTTGGCAGTAAATTGTGCTAGATCCCAGAGCTTGTTTATCCAGGAGTTCTGGATCTTCCTAATATCGTCAACCCATCAAGGTTTTGGATGACAGGGAATAACTAAAATATTTTAAACCTGCTTAATTAATATCTCAGTGAATTCCACATTTACTTTTGAGGCTATCCGTTGAGTCGTTAAAATTTGAATTAGGCAAAGCTGAAGGATTTAAATAAACATATTATCTTAATGTAACTTTTTATAGCACTAATTAAAAATATCACTAGCCTTCGTTCTGGCTGTAAAATTGTTGATAAGAATAATTATTCACGTTTGCAGTAAGTGCGTCATCAACTATTTACATTACGTACTTTATGAGTTTACGTAGGCTACTTTTTTTTGTAATAACCTGGCATAACCTTATTAATGTACTTAATAACTACACATCGGTAACTCGTGGCATTTAGGTAGCAATTAAAAATAAAAGTTTATTTAAATCACTCAAAACCAGATAAAATTATAAATTAATATTACCTACATGATCTTAACATATGACGAAGTAGGTAAGGCTAGGTTTTGAGTGATTTAAATAAACTTTTATTTCTAATTGCTACCTAAACGCCACGAGTTACCGATGTGTATTGATAACTAAGAGGATTAAATATAAAAAAACCTTTAATTAAGCCCTAAATTATGCTTCTTTGCAATTAAAACATTTATAGGACGAAAAATCACGCGCAAAAGAATCATTTAGTCATCCATGCCGACTAGGAACACATATAACTTTTACACAGTAAGCAATCGAATACCACTATAGATTATGATTATTTAGGTATCTGCTATTTTTGTTACAAGTAGGTACAATCAGAATCGTAGGTACTTAGTAGCAGCCAAAGTAGCCAAATATATTGTAACGCACCCTTACTCTTAGAGTAATAAGGACTAGATTACTTTGGCTGATACTAACTATATGATGCTGACTGTAGCAAAACAACATAGATCCTACGAAAGAAAATTCACTTTTGCGTAGAAAATGTGTTACTTTTCAAAGGAGGGTTAGATCATTATAAATGTCATTTTCACCTTTAAAAAAATTAAGTTGATATGTCCTTTTGCCAAAGTGACCGGTCCTCCCCCACCCGCATCCAGCTGACTCCCGTGATCTTTACCAGGTCACTTTAGCAGTCTTTTAAGAGTCCGCAGTAAGCTCGATTCTCCATACAAACGTAGTTACGTTCTCATTTTAAAACTACGCGTTGGATTGTAACGAAACTTTGCATGTACAATGACATGAGGTATATTCAGGTCTGTAATTAGTTTATGTAGCTTCAGATACCATAGAAAAAAGATACAGCGAATTTAAGTTTTTCATACAAAACTTGTTTTTGCTGCATTTCGTTTGTATCCATTATTTAACCTGGAACCAGTTTACAAAAAACTGGAACCATATAAACTAACAACCGACATAGATATACCTCATGTCATTGTAAATGCAAAGTTTTGTTACAATCCAACACGTAGTTTTAAAATGAGAGCGTAACTACGTTTGTATGGGACGGTGAAATTCGGCCGAGCTTACTGCGGACTCTTAAGGGGAGGCATAATAGTATGTCCAGCAGTGGACGTCTTCCGGCTGATATGATGAGGTCCTTTTGAGCGTCCGAATAGTAGTTACATCATTTTTACTACTGCAGCAAAAACCAAACATGATCGCTACGCAATTAAAGCGACAAGAAAACTAATGAATCTTCAGTCCACACTACCTATTTATACCCTCATTTTGTTTCGTTAGTTGTCCAGCGTAGTTTGAGCCCCGTCTGTGTGGTGTTGGTCCCTGGTGGGGGTCGAGTTAGGCTGGTGATTTCGGCTTTGCTTCTGTGTTTGCTTAGCTACATGTAGGACGCGACTTACTTTGGATGAGGCGTGTCTGAAGCGGAGACGGTTTAGTGTATGGTGCAATGTACGAGCGGATTGCCATAGTAATACGGTAGTTGACAACAGTAAGAGCGGCTGCCCATACATTCAAGTCGCTTGAATGTTTAAACTGCCGCTCGCCGCCCCTCTGTCCGCTGGCATCCAGTCCGCAGCCAAAGTGTACGGCCTGGGGGCACGCTCCGCTACGAGCGGTGGATGCAGCGCCATTTAAAAAAAAGGAACTTATATGGACACTTCACGCCCTGCTAGTACTGGAGCGTGCACTCAGGCCCTACGCTAAGAATAAATTATTCACGCATTACCAATAAACAAACCTAACGTGAATAGTCGGAAAATGTGAAGGGCCACCTTATTATTGCTATTTATAAAAATTTTAAGTAGGTACTTAAATAAAGATTAAAAAATTAACGTTGTTTACCACATTAAATAATGACGTCTATAAGCTACGGTGTCTGTTTACCACCAGGCATGCCACATCCTTACTTGCCACCGTTGTATCATTAATAAAAAAAGTACTTAGTTTTAAACTAAATAAAAACGTCAACTCAAAAACAGCTATCGCAGGACGGCCAGCGAGCTGTGCCGCGGCGACATAGACTATCTCTCTCTAAGCATTCTCATTAAAAAGAGGCGGGTAGTCTATCTTAACGCGACCAAGCTCGCAGGCCGTGATGTGATAGCCGTGCAGTTTGCTAAATATCGCTCACCGCTTGTGACTTGAGGGTGCTGTGTTCAGCGTACATGTTTTATATATGTTTTGTTTGTCTTAAGAAGATGGCATGATGAGGCGAAGTTTTCGTAATGTATAGCGTAGCTTCAGCGTGACGCGGCAGCGTCCGGCGAAGCGCCATAACCGAACATTATCTTTTTTTCCTAGTTGAATATAAAATAATTGCCGCTAATTCCCCTGGGGGATCAGGCTAGGGGATTAACGTGGATAACGTGATATTTTCTGACAATATTCTTTATCATGATAATTAAATACAGCAGTATAATATCATTATTATAAACGATTAATTATACGATTTTATTCAAGAAATTTATAAACACACGAATGTAGTCTATCTATACTTCAAAATTATGATAATGTTCAAGTAACGCTACTAAGAATTTATAATTCAATTTCATCTCGCTACTTTCACATCATATTATTACAAAAGCTGAGCTTGGAATAAAAGGAGTAAATTAAATATTGTATGGTATGAGTAAATAATCGTGAGACGATATGAATTATGGATGAAATATTTTTCCTCAATTTTTTGTTCAATCAATCCATTTATATGTTTATCTAACAGAGATTTAAAGCTTAATCTTTCAGTAACAGGATATCTTAAAAGCATTAACGTGACGCAAGTGGAACTGGGATAAATATGGCTAGGGCTGTCATTCATAACCCTCATCAACCGCCTCAGGCGAACCAACATAAATCTGACCTCCGATCACATGGTTAATTTTATATTAAGACGATGACAAACACGTATACAGACACCTTAGCAACCGTCCACATATTAAGTCACACAAAATTCCGACTGTTTGGGACCCCGCGCCTGATTTCACGCTTTTCCCTATCTCTTTAACATGGACACGTTTGGCATTTTTGGTTTTCGCGTGTTATCGGCTACGAGCGTAGCATTGCGAAGTTGTTGGGTGTGACTGTTAAAGCCGCTTGCTACGAGATCTACGCCGTAGACCGTACCAGCTATTTAGCTCGAGGTATATTTATTTATTATAAAATTCGGTCATTGTGGCACTCTTCGGGGGAGGCCTATGTCCAGCAGTGGACGTATTTCGGCTGATATGATGATATTTTTTTATTGGTAGCACGCTGACGGAGCATGTTACATATGCACAGGAAGAGTAATGAACTTGCCTATTTATATACTGCCAAACGAGTTTTTTTTTACATATATTTGTTTAAAAGGCTTTAACGAGGTTTCGTTTCCGAGAAAATTAGATTTTTCGGGAACAACACAATAACGCTGAGTAATGTTGGGGTGATCCAGAGGGGTGATCACGTAACTTTTCGAACGCACGTTAGAACAACTCAACTGTTACTTTCCCATACAAAAAGTGACGTTTAGATCTACCTGACGCGCGTGCAATGCGTTACGTGATCGACTTGCAGGTATTATAACCCTGTACAGACAGTTGAAAGAAGCCAACATCGCTGTAATACGGGTGGCAACTCTAGTTGATTGACGATGGTTAATACAATATATACTAGCTTCTGCCCGCGACTCCGTCCGCGTGGAACTCGTTTATATCGTAGGTTCATACAAGGAGATAATTTTCGGGAAAAATGTTTTTTTTTTTTATTATTCTGATTACGAATCTTATCATAAAATTTTAATTTTGTAGCTCAAAAATTAGTTTCACCGGTACAAACTTTGCACCCCTAACTACCCGATTAGGGGTGGGTCTTTTCCAAAACCTAAAATAACTTTTCTTGTAAGTATTGCAATAAGGAGTCCATACACGAAGTTTCAAGTCTCTCACTTAAATTTTTACTACATCCCCATGCAAACTTTCAACCCCCTGTTTACAAAAATGAAAGATGGAGTTTTCAAAAATCCCTTCTTAGTGGGTACTTACGTTATATAAACTACCTATTGAAAAAAAAAAACAGCATTCTAGGTTCAACGGTTTGGGCTGGGCGTTGATTTAAATCAGTCAGTCAGGACTTTTACGTTTATATATATAGACTAGCTTCTAACCGCGACTCCGTGCGCGTAGGACTCGTGTATATCCTTGATCCACACAAAATTTCACCCCCATTATACCTCCTTAGGGACTGATTTCCGGGGTGAAAACTATTCTATAGCCTTACCCGGGACTCAAACTATCTCTATACCAAACTTCAACCGTACAAACTTTGCACCCCTTTTTAACCCGCTTAGGGGTGGGTCTTTTACAAAACTCTAAACTAACTTTTCTTGTATTGTAATAAGGAGTACACAAAGTTTCAAGTCTCTCATATAAAATTATACTCCATCCCCAAACAAACTTTCAACCCCCTTTTTTTTCTAGGTTCAACGGTTTGGCCTGGGAGTTAATTTAAGTTAGTCAGTTATGGTTACACAATTTATGGACTGAGGTCCTATTATTTTCCTAGTATTAAGTATTAACTTTCTCATTAATTCGGTAGTTGCGTAACTTTTTATATGAGCATTAAGACATATTCAACTATCATTTTCTTCTTCTAAAAATCGTAGTTGACATTCCCTAACGACGTTTGAAAAGCTACGGGATACCCTTCCGCTTTCTATAACTTTATTGATATCGACGAAACACATCTACATTTCATCTTTATTGCGAACATTCCAGAACTGGACTACTCAAATTTCCCTAGCTTCAGATATTCAAATAACTATCATTTTATCACAAAAGGTATTATATCATCGAAGTAACCAACTCCAATAAGTCTCTGTTAGAACCATCGAATACTACACAAAATTTAAAAGGTCCAATAAACACTCGAATAAAGGGGTGGGTTACGACATTCTGTCGCGGTATCCTTATATGGTAATTCCCATTGTATGGAATTAGAGTATTCACCTTATTTACATGGGATGTGGTAAACACTTTGCAAATGTGAGAGGAATCTGAGATTGATTTACTGAATCTGTATATTTCTGGAACATTCAGCTAGGTTTTCTATTTTCTTCTGAAGATATTTACGATGTAATTACAGGTTCGTTCTTTCAGACACGAGTGAAAAGAAAGCTATGTAGTAATATTATTGGTTTGTTTTGTATCTTAGGTACATGTTACTGATATTAATGTTATTTCTATGGCATGTTACTACTACTATGTATTTTTGGGCACGCGGTGCTTTTTCGTATCCAAAAGGAATTTTGTGGAGGCTACATCTATCCGATATTGTTCTTCAAATAAATGGTAATTCAATTTTTTACTGTCTAACCCAGAGCGGGTTGTGATCATCGAAAAGCCAATAGCAAATTTAATATCAAAGGTATTCTTTTTTTCTAGCCTGTAGAGTTTCCTACTGCTAGGCAAAAGCATCCCCTCTCGATTTCCACTCGTCCCGTTTTGAGAAATCTCTGGCCAATCGTTGCGAAATAAGTCCAGCTCGTCTCCGTCTCGGCCTGCCACGCCGCCGCCTCTCCATCGTGTGGCACCCACTCCGTGGTTTGTTTAGCCCACCTGCTTGCAGCAGACGTGGACACTGTGGCCAGCCCATTACCATTTTAGCTAGCAATACAAGTTTTGAGGCACAGCGTAGAGTTTCGGACCCCGCTCGATTCGTTTGACTCCCAGCATGCTAGGCTCCATAGCTCGTTGGGTAACCTTGAATCTGGTATTTTGGGCCTCAGTGGGTGGCCATGTTTGGTGGGCTAATTAATGTTAATATTTATTTTTTATTTATACCAATTCCGTATAACACTACGCTGCACCAAAAATTCTACAAAAGTTAGGATCGCTGTACATAACGCAGTCCAATTCTGCTCTCATTAATGAATCGAATGCGTTGTTCGCGAGGGTTGTTCCGTGCTGGCTGACAGTCGTAAACGTGGTAATTGGTTCACATACCTGCTGGGGTCGAGATGTGGTAACACTGATGACAGCTACAATTTACCAGCTGGGCAGTTAAGTAACTTTTCAGTGTTTTCGAAAAGTTATGTCTTTTTTTGTATTAGTGGTAATCTTTAAAACCATACTAATATTATAAATTCGAAAGTGTATGTGTGTGTTTGTTTGTTTGTTTGTTTGTTTGTTTGTTTGTCCGTCTTTCACGGCAAAACGGAGCAACAAATTGACGTGATTTTTTTAAGTGCAGATAGTTGAAGGGATGGAGAGTAACATAGGATAGTTTTTATCCCCGTAATCATCCCCTAAGGGGGTGAAATGGGGGGGTACATTTTGTATGGAGCTGCGATATAAACGAGTGCCACGCGGACGGAGTCGCGGGCAGAAGCTAGTGTTGTATAAAACCTCATTACTATGACTCATTTCTTGGTGCCTGATGAGATACGGGCGTCCGCGACGACGAAAAGTAAAACAAAAAATGTAACCAATGTAGCTGAGTTACACATAGATGTCTTCAATTAGTTATCGTCTCCATTAGCTCGATCTTTATCACTTAAAAGTTCTTAGCATCCGATACTTCAATGAGCAGCTGAGGCTGACCCGCATAACGTAGCTACAAATCCTACTTCTGTTCATAAAACACAGAAACAAAAGACTGCGCGAGTTCGGACTCGGCTGATTTATCACTGAGTACGTGGGCTGAGAGTTTAAAGGTTGAGAAATATGATGAATGGATACAGGGAGGAAATGGAGGGGTTAGGAAGTTTGGTAGCGTGTTAATCGCTTGGAATTTAATTGATAGGGTTGAAAAGCTAGCATTAAGTCTGCCTTTTGTACTATGAGTTATTCTTTTGTGCAATGAAGATTAAATAAATAAAATGTTAGTTTGAATCAGAGTTGAGAAATGAAAACCATTGGTATGTACATATATGTACGTATGATATAATTATATTTAGAACGCAACGTCAATTGAGTAAATTAATTTTGTATTAAGCAGTTACGCTGCTAACGAAATTATAAAAAAATTGAAAAATTTAATGCTCCGAGCCGGATTCGAACCGGCGACCACAGACATTCATGGCCCGTCGCTACTAACCTTACTGACGATTTCTCAATATAATTTGAGACGTTGGTGCCGTTAAGAAGCCTTAGTCTTCTGGTAGATGTCGCTACACGCCTCCCTAAGGCGTTGTAGGAAGGAACTGATTGAAAGATTTGGTGGCCGAACCGGATTGTTCCGATAGCTCAGTTGGTTAGTAGCGACGGGCCATGAATGCCTGTGGTCGCCGGTTCGAAT
Organism: Epinotia ramella; assembly: GCA_947578815.1. Taxonomy (NCBI): domain Eukaryota; kingdom Metazoa; phylum Arthropoda; class Insecta; order Lepidoptera; family Tortricidae; genus Epinotia; species Epinotia ramella. Next base: position 4,008,488 of record OX388206.1, on the reverse strand, counting down.
CCGGCTCGGAGCATTAAATTTTTCCTTTATTTAAAAAAGTCAATTGAGTAGTAAAATATTTATAAGTTAAGAGCTACAAATGTAAGTAGGTGACTAACATTATATACTAAAACATTCTAAATAATGAGACTTCCGTAGTAGATCTAGATAGGTGTACAAAATATAGAAGAATTAACAAAAATAGGTTCTTATTCCAAAATTGAAAATGTCCTTCGTATTAATTTACCCACTGATTACCTACTGCCCATTCCCTCTTATCTACGGGATAGGCCGTGAGGAGTTTATAAGCTCATGACGATGAAGTTAACTGCTTTATACACTTGTTGTTTCTGGTATGAATTTACACTATGCTCCCTTTTTTAAATAAAACTGTAGAAGAAGTCCCAGACGGGTATTGCATTGAAACATTAAACGTTTAACTCCCTGGATCCCCCGGTCCTCACTTGAGGACATAACATTTTAAAAAATCTGCAGTCGTCAGAACGCTTCCAAACGAAACTGTCAACCTGAAAAATTAACACCGAGTCACAAATGGCCAATCAGCGATCAGTTTTGCGAGGGGAAAACGCCATGATTTTTTTTACTAATTTTCCGACGTCAAGAGGTACTTATCAGTTTTGGCTCAATCGATATCTCCAGGATCCAGGAGGATAAAAAGGATAAAACAGAAATAGCCAAAATTACGCGTACAATATTACTAGCCGTAGTAATAGTACATTACTACTGAGGCCGGGAAATAAGGGGTTGCCGACTTATGACGCTGGCATTTTTACGCCGAGGTATGTATAGTGCTTTTCTCTTTAAATAAATTTACTAAACTCCAAGAAATCAAACTTAAATTTTCATGGCTGCAAATTGATTTCGCCCAGCCGTGATCCTGTGCCACAAATTATGGAATGGAAAATAAAAAAGACCATCTTGCAGACTAATTTTGTATAAAATGCCATTACGGGTCTCTCGTCTCGCTGCGCCCGAAACGTGACACTTCGAAGCCCATTATGAAGAACACAACGGCAATATTTCATTGCATGTTTGAAAAAATACTTTTGATGAAAGCCCCTGACCCCCCACCGTTTCCGTCCACAATCGGCTATCTCATACAATAACAACGGACACAAACACCACTTAATTGCTCAGTTATCATTCAAAACACTACCCTAATTATATCACATATTTACCGAAACAGCCCGAACAATAACGACATCCGTAGATTTAAACCCAACAAAGGCTCAACAAAGGGTCCAGCGGAAAACGCCCATTTCCTATTAGCTGAGGGACAGGGTACGCAAAATTTTGAGGATGGACCAATTTGCATGTTAACACAACCCCACGATGTGATAATTGAATACTCGGATTTTCGCGTAATCCAGAATGTTCTGGTTTGAGCCAATCTGTCCGCCGTCAATTTTTAATTTGACCGAAAACTCGGACCTTTATTGAGATTGTGTAAATTTTGGTGGAGCGTTTTGATATCTTCCTTATTAATTTTGGATGATTCAATCTGCGCTTATACCTGAAGACTGTGTTGGGAATGTCCACGGGGATGTTTGTTTAAGATTAAGGTCAAAATTAGCGTTAATATATTGCCCTTAAAATCAATGATCACCGATATTTATTTCCATCCAAAAGGCACAAACCACTGGGATTCAATAAAAAGAGAGATCTGACGGTGATGTTCATTGTTATTATGGTACAGTATGATATAAGATCATAATTCCACGTGTACGTGTGAGACGTTAGGCTATTTGCAACAAGAATACAACGCACAATGGTAAATAGATGTTATTATAATCTAAGAATATACAAATTATCAAAATTGCACAAATCTTGTAAATGTCTTCGAAACTTATTGCAAAATATCGATCATGCCCAGATGTTGTAGCAGGGTGAAGCTTATTGAAACAAATCATATCAATCTAGGCCCAGACGGCGGCAGCGAGTGGGTTAAGTGTCAAGTGTAAAACACATATAGGTATAGTTGAGATGATTTAATGTTACCGACTTTTTATAAAACTCTAATTGGAATTTAATATTTTACTTTGGACTGTAGACTTGCTTTTTCAATGAACATAGTTTGTTGCAATTCGGTCAACTTATACAATCTCAATTAATATCCAAATATTATATTGCCGTGGTGGCTTCTTTTAGTAGTGAATAACCAATATTTAAGATACACGCGAAAAATGGATGGGTAGATCGTTTAAAACTTTTGTGTACGAACAACACTTCATCAGACTGTAGCAGGGTGAACCCTCGGGTCCAAAAAAGAACGGTCCAATAATCCGTGTCCCCTCATCTTTCTCTGTATTTTTGAATGGTTTAAAAACAGACAGAGATATAGTGGACGCGGATTATTGGGCCTTATTATAACCGGACCCTAACCACTACTAAATAAATGTGATGTATAGAAGTGGAATGCTGCTTCAAGATCGACCCCATGAACTGGGAACAGCAATCAGAGGACCGAGACCTTTGGAGAAAGACACTTGATGAAGTTGTCTACACGATATCGCCCGGTTTGACATCTTGTCCCACAAACGAGCATTGACACACCAGCGCGCTGCTGCGCCTCCAACAGCGCTGTGTAGGACATTTACATGTCATATATGCGGTTTTTTTTTAGACATGGCTCTTTGCTGAAGCCTGAGGGCTGTGTCAGCTGGTCTTGACTGGCCTGTGGGTAGACTCCACTATGGGGCTACCCGACTGCCGAAAAGTATCATATATGCGGGTGGCACTGTGGCTCTTGTATTGGCCTGACAAGCCACGTAAGCAAGTGCCGTACATTATTGGAGGCTGCTTAATTCATTTTTATTGGTGACTAGCGACCCACCCCGGCTTCGCACAGGTACTATATCCCTTCAGCTGTGGCGAAAAAACATGGCCGCTTACCCACGTCTGTGGCACCCTCTGAGGGACGCTCCACCTCCAAGGTTTGTGGGGTGAAGTGATTTGGTAAAATTAAATTTTCTTTAGTTTTTTACATAATCACAGCCAGGATTTTGGACGAAACTCGATCTATATTAAATTATCTAACTGCAACGATATATCATCGTTACATTAAAGTCGTATTAAGGCTATTTAGCTGACCTCGTCACCAGGTCACCGAAGTTTACGACATATTTTGGTCATTTTTAATATAATAAATTGGATATTTGGGGTATTTAATGGGCTTAATTTGAAGAAATTAGTGTTATACTTATTCGTTGAACATAAAATGGGAGGCTCATGAGTATTTTTTTTACACTAGACCATTTGAAATATTCTACCAATATAATGCCTACACTCAGAAGTTGCTCGTGTGGGCTTCGATTTACATGTTTATATCTGAAGTGTTTTATACTGTATGTAATCAAATTCATGCCTAAACAATACATTTGGGCCATCAACTAGGTGTAACCGAAGCTTTTTTTATTGTAGGTGCAGTAGGTTTTATGTGAGAGTAAAATGAAAAAAGTATGTCTACTTTGACACAAAATAACCTCTTCCAAACGACTGCAATTATCACAGCAACCATGGGCTTTAAACCAAACAAATTTGGTTGGAAGCATCTTGATTAAATATCCTTTCAATTAAAATTACAACATTAATACCAGTTAAACAAAAAACACGTAAAACATGAACATTAAAACAATGAAAATCAAGACCATTTCGAAAAAAAATGGTTTGCTTAGTATGGATATTATACCCTTACCCACACCATGAGTTTGTAGTAGCGGTACAACCTGATGAACATGAAGGAATAGTGGTGATTTCTGATTGGTCTCTCGTCTGTGTAGAAATTAGTTCTTACTTACGATGGTTCTTCGTAGATTGTACAAGCACCTAAATAACACAGCACACAGCTCAGTTAACACTTATTGAAACTATGATAGCACATGAACCATCGTATTCGTGCTTACAATCGAAAGCGCCAATCACTCACTTGATTAGTCGGAAGAGTCCGAACGAGCACTAAAGAGACACCTGAATATTTATTAATATTGATAAGCACATTAGGAACATCCACAAACACTAAGTATTTATCTAATGTTAGTTCACCGACATAAAGCTAGACAATAGCAACAAATCGCGAGCACAACACAAGATCCAACCTTTCCGTTAATAGATACGAATTACGAACGTTGCAAGACAATCAATCCATGGCGTATCCATATTATGAAATCGCGCTGGTGCGCTGAGTAAGTGACGTCACGAGGTCTCATGTGAGCATCCCTCGGAGGGAAGTTCCTTGACGGCTACCATCCCTCTGAGGGCTCTGTTATGACCGTTACCAATTTCGATCTATTTATCTACTTTCGGGCGATTGTTAGTCCATTTCCAACATTTTAAATAAATTTTCGATAAATAGCGGTAATATTAATAGCTGTTAGTAATTCTAAATTAGTAGAAAAGCGCTAAAAAACCTGTAAGCAAATTTTGACCATGAGTAGGTATGGTGTGTTAGCCACAAGTTTATTATCGTTAATCAACTAAAAACTACATGTTTTTAACAGAAAACGTAGGATTATTTACATTTCTCCAAGATATCTCTTTCTGGCAACGAAAATTCGCACTAAAACCATTAAAACTCACTCGCGAAACTCGACCGTGGTTAACGCGCCAGTGGCAGTTTTAGACTACCGATCAAATTCAAAATTTTCCTCCAATGGCCATTGAAATTGTCGCTTGTTAGCTGTCTCGCTTCATTGGCTATACGTTTCAATGGATTAAAACGAGATCAATACACGAATGGCGGTGTTATTTCTAAGAAAGTAAGCACAGCCAATGCGCCCCTCCGAGGGGGGCTCCACCAACCTGCAGGAAAAAATATGAAGCCCACAGAGGGATGACCACACCTGAAGGGATATTAAACATAAACCTTCCTTTTGAATCACTCTATCTATTAAAAAAACCGCATCCAAATTCGTTGCGTAGTTTTAAAGATCTAAGCATGGTATAACAACACAGGTACTCTCTTCCGAGACTCGCGAACCACGTGACTGACACAAGCCTACGTCATTTTGCTGTTAAATGCCGTTTGATGACGTAGGCTTGTGTCAGTCACGTGGTTCGCGAGTCTCGGAAGAGAGTACCTGTGTTGTTATACCATGGATCTAAGCATACATAGGGACAGACAGCGGGAAGCGACTTTGTTTTATATAATGTAGTGATGATGATTAAGGCCAATGATGATGACGGTGTTGTAATGCGTAATTAACCAAAATCTGTTCAGTTGATTTTGCCTCGAGAAACGGATCTGATAGATCAGATCCGATCATGCACAGGTGCATGTCATGACAAAAATAACTGCCTATTTATCCATTCACCTTTGTAAACTCCAAATAGTCAATTTGTAATATTTCCATGGCCCCCGTCTCCCGATGCTTGCACCAACTGGCACTGTGACCCACATATCCGATAATTAAGTGCACGCCGAAAGCTGGCACGTAACAGTAATGAGCTCTCGAGTTACCACTTCAATTGCAATTGCAATAAGCTTTCATCAAAGACTTAAAAAACATGCATCGGATTATAATAAAAAATAATCAACGAGAATTTCGACTGCCACTAAAAATGTTATAAAGACTTATTGCCTACTCACATACCGATATTCGAATTCCATGTTTTTTAGACTTCAAGTGTATTTGAAACGATAGTTATTGGATTTTTTGTCAAAATGTCATCTTTTTTGCTTTCGAGTGTTCATCAATTCGTAAAAATGAGACGCCCTCTTTGTGGAACATACTCGTAATAACGTACCAAATGCGTAACCTTCTTTAGAATATCACACTAATATTATAGTGGTTTTATATTTTCCTTCAAATGTTATTTTATCAAAAACCAAGACAGATATCAAAGTGAAATGTAGTTTAAGATCGCACGAATGCATCCGAATCCCAGCATGGCAACAATATATTTTACTGGCAGCCATTTGATTGTTTACCTATTTGTCTGGGATTCCAGCTTCCGATTTAGACGTGGAATGAAATGAGCCTCGTCAAAGTTTCAAGAAAGATATTTTTGTAACTGTTCAAATTGTAGTTTTAGGGAATACTTTATAAATCCACGCCAATTGGTATACAGGCTGTATCATTAAAGGAGTGTGAACTGATCAAGGGCATGTTTGGTAACGTATTGCGATTCCAAAAAGGCATTTGTTGGTTAGTTATTAGTTGTATTACATTGAAATGTTTGTTTTTGTTACAGTCTTCGTTTTTATCGACATTGTGTGTGTATAATAGTGCTAGATGTAAGGAGCAATTGTTGCTAAGGACCCTGTATCTACGATCATAGGAAAGTGCCGTATTTCATAGTTTTACGAGGGTCAAACTGAAAGTTCTTAGAAAATCAAAAACTGAGCAATCAAGCAACTTATTACTTTTATTATATCTTTTCAAAATAGCCTCCCTTCACATCAATACATCGCTGCATTCGATAGAACCACTGAGAAAAGCACTTTGCCCACTCGTCCTTAGGGGTCTCTTCGACGGCCTTTTGAAACGCAGCCACTGCTTCGTCGGCGTCCATAAAACGTTTTCCTCGAAGTTTTTCTTTAATTTTTGGGAATAAATAAAAATCACAAGGTGCAAGGTCGGGGCTATAAGGTGGGTGACCCAGTAATTCCACGTTTGCCGTCGCCAAATAGTCGATCGTTTGCTTGGCGGTGTGCGATGAGGCGTTGTCGTGGTGAAGCAGGATCCTACTGCGAAGCCGTTTTTCTCGAACTTTTTCCAAGACAAGTGGTAAACAATTGTTAGTGTACCACTTCGCAGTAACTGTTTTTTGATCCTCTAAAATAATTGTTGCGTAATGACCAGTCCTTCCGAAGAACGAGGCCACCATCTTTTTTCCCACTCTTCGACCTCTCTTCACTTTAGTAGGCAACTCCTCGGAAGGAAACACCCACTCAGCAGACTGTCTTTTAGTTTCAGGATCATAACAGTAAATCCAGCTTTCGTCACCCGTAACTACGTCGAACACAGCATTTGAGTCACCTCCGTTGAATCTTTGACCCATTTCACGGCACCAATCAACACGACGGACTTTTTGGGCTTCTGTCAAATTATGAGGTATCCACCGGGCACAAAGCTTCCTCACCGCTAAATGTTCATGGAGGATTTTGTGGACTTGACTCATACCAATGGCTAAGCTTGTACGAATCTGCTGATAGGTTACTCTTTTGTCAGTCTCTATCATACGCCGCACAACACTGATGTTATCTTCAGTAGTCGCCGTAGAAGGCCGGCCCTCACGCAGATCATCAGTGAGATTAGTGCGGCCACGTTTAAATTCATTAAACCAGTTGTAAATAGTAGCACGAGATGGGGCTTCATCGTGAAAGGCCAATCGAAGTCTATCATAACTTTCTTGTTGACTTAAATTACATCGAAAGTCGTAAAAAATCATTGCTCGAAAATTTTCTCGCGTTAAATTCATGCTCACGTAGTACACACAATTTTCAATTTGCCGCCAAATCGTAAAACAAATGACAATCGAGTGGAATTCGTACACAAAAATATTAAGAAAGAGTTCCATTTTCAAATTTTGAACTTATTTTTTTATTATATTTATTACAAGTGGCCAGTTCTAAAGACTTTCAGTGTCGCCCTCGTATGAACGGAAATGGATTATTAAACCTATACCTGCACAAGGTAGCCTATGTTTTCCGGAGTATAATTTCAAATCTGATGGACAGCTTTTTATCATCGGTTCAGTGTGTTAAACGCTACGGTGGAACACACGTAAATACAAAGAATGCTAAAATCAGATCCCTTCCTTTCGGCTCTGCCGTAGTCGGAGATAAGAGCTAGGTACGATTTTTTCATGTCTGTGTTTTGGTCAGGCTATCTTTATATTATTATATCAAAAAGACCGCTTGATAAAGAATCAAATAACTTCGCGAGACAAGTCGCTGGTTGTCACACGTCACGTCAGTTTTGACGCGCGACAGAATGAAATATGGCGCGCCCCGGCGCGGTGACGTCATCCGTCAATTGCCCACTTTTTGCCCCGTGTTCCATTTTCGAAATTATTCCGAAATGCGAACGATCCGTTTTCGTTGACGTGAGAGTGGATTGGTATGTCTGGTGTCAGTGACTAGTTTACTAGGCTTTGTACAGTCGACAACACAGCTAACTGACCATACCGTGAAAACCTAGAACCTTATTATAATGCACTTAAGGTCAGATTAGATTTCCGATGGTCAGTTAGCTGTGTTGTCGACTGTACCATTAATGGATGAAACTATAAACATAGATATCTACATAAAACCTTTCCTCTAGCCACCTACCATAATAGAAAAAAATGTAATTAAATTTGAATCCTATACTATTAAACAAGCAATATTATCACGTTATCGGCGGCTAAACGGCTCTAATGTCTGGGAAAATTAGTTAACTCCATATTTTCTCTATTTTCACCCGAGCAGAGCTCGGTAGCCCAGGCACTCAACTATAATAAGAAATAGAATAGTATATTTTGTTTTGAAATCGAACAAAACAAAAGAAAAGCAACTATGTTCCAATTTCAAATTGTATAAAATCGGCCAAGTGCGTGTCGGGCCATGCGCAGTGTAGGGTTCCGTAGTTCCCCGTCTGTCTTAGTTACATCCACACGCGCGCACTAACTAAATGGCTGCGGCTGCGTCGGCCAGTACGAAAGTTAGCCTTTTTCAGTACATTTTAAGTTCGGCGATTATTACTCGGTAACTAGTTATGCCAACCGAGCCGTGATAGTTTTCCTTTTAAATTCATTATATGTCCTACTACTGCCACGAGTTTTTCCACATCCCCAGGTAGTAGCCATTTAGCCAGCAGGGCGGGGGACACATGGCTCGAACAAAAATTTGGGCTTCGAAGCCCAATATCTTGCAAACGAATCAGTGAGTTGAGAAATGCTCTTTAAGAAACCCATAATATTTTAAACAAGCTTTCCAACGAAACCCCAAACTATTGGTTTAACGAGAAAAAAAATTACATCCCCCTTTAGGTGTGGGTCACCCAAAAAAAAAAACTACATTTTATTATACTGTTTTATCGACGTGGTGGATTTATTTACCCACGCCGAATTACAGTTTTCTACTAGTAAGGGTTACTGAGCTAAGCCGCAAACGGACATGGTGAAAATATAGAGGTTCCTTGTTGACTACGGAACCCTAAAAACCCATTAAGTAATTTAGGTGATACATTTAGTACGTACCTATGTTTCCAATACCTACGCACGAGAATAAATTTCTTTAATTGTGAAATGTCGTTGATGATCAGGTGTTTTTATAATTTTTTGCATTTTACGATTTAAACTTACAAACTACACTTTTTCATTCCACGATCTTGACGAATAAAATTCAGACCACTAACATTTTCATCCTCTCAATTGAGAAGACGACAAACTTTCATTAACTACCTACTAAATATAAACCAATCACCAAAATAATTAAACGCAAACTTCAATCACAATATTCAATTACAGTCTTGTACCAATTCGCTCGATATTTCGGCTCGGCCAAAATCGATACAGTCACATTGAAAGTGCGAATAGCACCCTAGGGAGCAATCATCGGCCTTTGCGGCCCGGAATTGGGTTAGTAACCTATGTACAGAACGGTATTGAATGACAGATATTGGTTTTTCAATAGTTTCAATATCTTGTTCGTTGCGAGGTTAGTTCCATTACCTTCAATTCAAAATGGCCGGTTGACCTTGGATTCATACGTAGTTCTTTCAGACTGTCTGATACCGAATTAAAACGCAATTGAGGGTTAAATGATTCGTTTCCAAAATTCATTGTTCGACCATTGCTGGCAATTTAAAGAAAATAATACAATAGAAATGGTTAATTCCAATAGAGTACGCAATACAGACCAAAAAATATGAGCTTAAATGAAACATATTATGGAAACACTACACAGTAAAATAATAATAAATCCTAAAATAAATAATTAAACATTAACCCTCTTATTCATAAAACATAAAGTGCCCCTGATAAATAAAATGCGTTTTGGCCCTGTCTTACGAACACAAATGTCAAAGTGGCAGACAAAGAAAACGAATTTTAACGGCATTTTAGCTAAAGGAGGATTGTTTATGAATACGTCCAAAAATATATAAATAAATCTACTAGGAATATTCTCGCCGTCATTATGATAATATGTCCTGCAACATTTGGAATAAACATTTTTTTTTCTATAGAATGACTAGGTAGGTACCTGTGTGTGTAGGTACATGTTTCGGTGTCTTAAATTTCCACACGCGGCAATATTGCAGACAGCGTTGCTGGGAATATTCCCACCTAGGGCGATGTTCCGGTCAACGGCACATCAATACTTGGGACTCAAAGGGAACATCGTGACCAATATTCAAAATGGTTCACATTCAATTTCACCATTGCGAGAATTGCTGCTAAGTACAGTCGAGTCTATAAAAATGAGTGCACACAACTGACTCATAAATATGTCCCATCGCTCTTAATGTCGGCGGATTAAGGTTTCGGTACATATTTATGAGAGGATTAAATCGATACATTATGTTTGCACTTGACTGTTAGTACACACAGCAACACACCTAACTAACCATACCGTGAAAACCTAGAACCTTATTACAATGCACTTAAGGTCAGATTAGATTTCCGATGGTCACTTAGCTGTGTTGTCGACTGTACAATAAGCCAAGTACAAGTTCAATGGAGGTAGACCACCTTTTTTGCCTTCTGTACTATTTAGGCTATGTTACTAGTTTTTGCCTGAGATCAGCGAACGAAAAAACCATAGAATGCCTTTACAAATTTCCTTACAAATTTCTACCCAAACACGTGCCTAAAACTCGGTATGAGCATGTTCGAACTAAACGGCTGCCTGGCATCGTTTTGATACCCCGCCCCCATCCCCGTATAATGGCAATGGCACTAATTCTGGGGGGGCATTTTTCGGCGCTACTTAGACTTCTATGGTTTTTTCCATCGTTGCCTGAGGTAGATTTTTTTTATAATTATTAAATATTAATTAAATAGTACGCAGACGACATAAATCTAACGAGGTCTTTTTTTGTTCTACTAACCACTAGATTTTTCCTGCAAAGAAGCTGATAATCATATGTCCATAGATTAAAAAAAAAACAATTATCCTACTAATATTATAAATGCGAAAATTTGGATGTTTGGACGTTTGGATGTTTGGACGTTTAGATGTTTGGATGTTTGTTAATCAATCACGCTTAAACGACTTAACCGATTTGTATGACATTTTGCCCGAAGATAGTTTATAGCCTGGATTTAAATATAAGAAGAGTTTTTATCCCGGGTCCATGCAGAAGAAGTCGCGGGCGGAAGCTATAGTGATAAATAAAACACTACTTATATTGAGATTTATACTTATCGTGTAGGTAATAAAATCATGTGGTGTTGTTTACAAAAACAAAGTTGCACATTTCACCTTACCTTATTATACTGGAGCTACTTGTAAGTCTTGTAACACGATAATATAAATAAATCAAAGTACTCGTATGTTTATCCATACTAATATTATAAATGCGAAAGTGTATGTATTTGTACGTTTGTCCGTCTTTCACGGCAAAACGGAGCGACGAATTGACGTGATTTTTTAAGTGGAGATAGTTGAAGGGATGGAGAGTAACATAGGATAGTTTCTATCCCCGTAATCATCCCCTAAGGGGTTGAAATGGGGGGGTAAAATTTTGTATGGAGCTGCGATATAAACGAGTTCCACGCGGACGGAGTCGTGGGCAGAAGCTAGTAATTTATAAGTTTGAAACTAACTCGCGTAACTTTTTGGACGCGCGTCTGGAGATGTCGGCTGTCATTTTTTGGAAGGTGTTCTAATGCGCGTTCGAAAGCATCAGTTTTCGTTACGATGTCACTTACACTTTATTTGTATATGCACAGTCATGTGCGAAAATATGTATCGATTTAGTTTTGTCTTAAACATCTACTGAAACCTTAATCTGCCGATATAAGAGCCATGGGACACATTTATAAGTTGCATGAACCCATTTTTTTACACTTGACTGTACTGTATAAATTAAAACCTTTAAAGTATTTCGTATATTCAGCCTCCCAACCTTTCCCGCCCAAAGAACTTACTCAGCTCGTTTTGGCGACAGAACGTAATGTTATTTTGCAACCCAAGCGATTTCAACGTCAATTAATAGAAAATTCCAGCGATATTTTAGTTCGAAGAAAACTACGGGATCAGTTACGAGCGTATGTGTTAAGTCTTGACATTTTTTTTATACGACGATGGTGGCAAACAAGCGTACGGCCCGCTTGATGGTAAGCGGAAACCGCAGCCTATAGGTGCATGCAACTCCAAAGGAATAACATGGGCGTTGCCGACCCTTGATATGTTGGAGCAGTCATCTGACGTCACGAAGTAAACGTAACATAGAAACCTAAAAAACTTATCTCAACGTACGAATTATAATAGTAATTGCATACCTACACTAAAAGTGCAATATTTCATGACGTTATCATTTCAACTTATGTACAGTTTCGATTCGTATGACAACGTATTAAATATGAAAACTCACCAGCGCAGCAGTCAAAAACTTTCTCACAACTAAAAAATAAACACGGAAAAACACTCAAAAACCACGAAATTGTACAATGAAAAGTTACGAAATAAAGTGAGACATTGAGTGACGTTAATAAGTAGGAACTAATAGGGGTAGAAGTCGCGAAACCGTTTCAGAGTCACGACGCGTGAAGGCTTTTGGGGGAGGTTTCCGCGGCGTGCGTCCGTCTGGGCGGGCGGAAAGCGACTGGCTTTTGCCGCCCGCCTAAGTTGCACTTGCAATTTGTTGCATCTCAATGCTTTTTACACTCATTTTCAACCCTTAATTTGACGAAATACAAAGTGTCCATAGATGATCCCTTAAAAGCGCTGATTGGTACTCCAAACAATTCTGGTCAAGAAAAAATAAACAAGTCAAAGAATATGTCTAGCCGACTGGACGTTGTCAAATGAAAGGTTTACTTTTTTCGAGTCAATTTGCATGTAAAGGTTTAACGAACAGTAGAAACTGTATAGGTAGTATAGAAACTGGACTCGTTTGTGTCATAGACCAACTCTGTTACCTAGGTACCGTTGTTGACATGTTTACACACTTAGAAAATACACTGTGATGAATAAATAATGCTCTCGCATTTTATTAATACAAACAAATTAACAAATTATGTAACAAATTGGCGATGATGACGGAAGAAATATAACGTCTTACTCGCCTACAATTACAATTGGAACAAATTCAAGTTGCATCGGATTTCGAAGTAAGTCAACGATTGTCAAATCTCGAAAAATATGAGAAAAAAATCGACAATGTACAAAGCGATATAGAAGCTCACCCTGAGAATTTGGAAACAGAGATCGAACAACGACATAAAACCGAAGAGACTATTTTACAATTAAAGTTGAAGTTACAGGGCTTACGTCCAACCCCCACTCCCGACGCGCCCTCCACGTACACCTCTGCGGCACAACACACTCGGAATTTCGAAGGTACCCCAGTTCAGTACAGCTAACGACCCACCGTGAACCACAGCCCAGGCTCAACTTCATGCCTTTTCATGGGAAAGAATCGTTTAAGAATTTCATAAAAAGATTGCATTATACCTTGTGCTGAGCAATGTAACTGACCCAAAAAGTTACCTAGCTTCCGTTCGTTGTTGACATGTTTTGCTTGTCCCTTAGAAAATACATTGTGATGAATAAATAATGCTCTCGCGTTTCATTAATTATGTAACAGTTTGTAAAACAGTGTTAAGAAGTAGGAGATCAATCTAGTTTCATTGTGTTCAACGGTCATACACAAAGCAATGTTACATATTTTTCTCTTAGCTCTAGACCTATAGTTTCCATTATTAAATTATTAACAAAAACATTTATATACGACGCACGAGAAAACAAGGTAGGTCCCTATCTATATTTGAGTTTAAGTTTAGCCAAAAGAAAGAAATTGCCAAGTAATTGCTAATCGTCGTGTTCTGTGTTTTGCTTGTTTTAGAACAAGTAATTGCTAATTGTCAATGATGACTGTATCCAATTTATTTGTAGTTTTTCCAGACTGACGATCTGTCATTTTCAACGTCACAAACGTCTCGATAGTATGAACTGTAGATAAATAAGCTACTCATTATCTAGGATAGCCTTAGATTGAATAACGGCTCTCTATAAATAGCAATTTGTTAATACAACAAGCTTCCTTTACCCATTGTTAAGAACTAATTACATCACCCGTACTTTTCCCATTCACTCAATCCTTGAAAAACTTTCGAAACTCACTCAGCACCATTACTTATCCTAGGCCGAGATAATCGTAATCCGCATTGTTGCCTCTTTTTGCTTCTTTCTTGCGTGTTTCTTTCCTGGAGCGGTGACAGGCCGCTAATGGAAAGGCTACAGTAACGGTTCTTTCTTGCCCGTGAGGAATGGAAGTCTTCCTCCATTTTGTTGCTTTTGTTGTTCATACTATTGTTCGGTTTAATTTGCGCAACGATTAAAGTACGCGCGTTTTACGGGAACTTTATTGGGATGGCTGAAAAATGTTTTATAGGTAGTATTAGGTATGTGAAAATGGGTTCATAGATTTTCAGTAATTATAGTGATACGAGTAGGTAGTTTTTGTGTCACAAATTAGGTAGGTAGCTTGACGAGAGAGAAAGGTGTTTTGATTAGTTCCCAGTTGAATTAATTTAGATAATGAACTTTTGTGGCTCTTTGATATCAACTGCCAAAATATGAACTAGATCAAGAGCTTCAGAACACATATTTTCTAATAACTTTTAATATTATGTGTGCGTAGTGTTTATACGTATTAATTTTTGCCATAGCTACTTATTGTAATAATTATCTCATATAAGCTCCTAAGACTAAATAAAAACTTTTTGATTAGTTTGAGTTAGATTGGTATTATATAGTTAAACGAGCGAGCGGAGCGCGTCAAGTTCGCCGTTTCAGCTTGGGCTTAAAATCTTTAGTACGTCTGAATGTCCTGCTGTCCCACTGACCCGCTGTCCGGCTGTACGGCTGTTGTCCTCTACAGGTCGCATTTCTCGACCGATTCTCGTGAAATTTTGTGAGCAAGTCCGTTATTTATATGGATGTTTGAAGTGAAAACTTGTTTAGCGGCGCTGTGCAGTTTTTGGGGAAAAAAATTTAAACTCGCGTCAGGTCACGTGACCGTGAGATTCGTAAGACGTAAGACGTATGGATGGAAGTTGATTTTTCTGAGAGATAAACTTTTTAATGTTAAATAATTGTAATAGTTCTGAAGTGTTAAGTTTTGAATGTAATATAGATTGTCATGTTTGTGTACGATAGCGCAATAAACGAATATTGTATTTTACCACATAAATGATAGTACTTTAATACTGATAATTAAAGCAATTACGTGACCGATCAAAAAAATGTTACAATGTCATTGAGTTTTCACTTCTGCCGGCACTCCCGGAGTGCATCCAGGTCTTTTTTTTGTCTATTCAGTGTAAGGATTTTTTTCAAAACAAATGTCTGTCAAAAAAAGGCATTCGCAAGTTTTATAGCTCACCATGCACAAGATATATAAAGTTTTTTTTTTAAGTTTCGAAGTGCTCTCCACGCTACATTGTTCGGAAACAATCCCATCCCATCCCCTCCATAAGGCGATTGATTCCCGGTATTCCCCGCATAACTCACGAGCCGACACCCGAAAATCCCAATTCCCTAATTCCTGGACGCACTCAAGCCGCGGCAAAGCACGGGTTTACTTACAAACATAAATTAGGCGATGCCGATAAATCCGGTCGCACCTAATGCGCGCAATCAGAGCGGGTGTGTAAGCAGGCCCGAATAAATATGAACCGGGATTTATCAGCTGCAGGACGATTTGCAATCTTAAAGCATTGACGGTACGATGTCAGGGGATGGTCGTAGAATTCGATTTTCATTGATTTTAGGTTTTTACTTAGTTCAATGAGAAATGAGGCTAACCGCATCAGAACTAAGGTAACCGAAATAGCCCTCCGAATTGCTAAACTTAAGTGGCAGTGGGCGCACATTACACGTAGAACCGATAGCCGTTGGGGCAGAAAGGTTAACGAAACGTGGGTAGACGACGAGCTTTTTGTGAATCGTTTTTAAATAAATACAAAGAAAATTTGTAATATTTAATGTCAATTTTCAATAAGTAATAAAAAAAAACTGAATTTAAATATGAATCGGTCACTTTGGCACTCTTTGGAGGAGGCATGGAGGCATTGGAGGTCTTTCGGCTGATATGATGATGATGATGACTGAAATCGATACAAGTAGGTACTCTTTATTGTACACCTCAATGAAAGAACACAGTACAGAGAAAATAGACTGGTGATTACTTCACGCATAACAGCGAAACTTTTAAACAATATTGTACGGATCTCGACGAGGGATGATGTGGTAGATGAATGTAATTATTACAATTTACCTGTCTCAATACCAAAAGGGCTAGGCTATCTCTTGAATTAATAGATTAACTTACTATCTCTGATGTATTTGCCGATGTATCCGTTGCGTTGTCTATTAAATCTCATCTTATCTATCATATATTCATCAAAATATACAATAATAATATTAAAAATGAATCAGGCTATAATATACGTCCCACTGCTGGGCACAGGCCTCCTCTCATGGATGAGAGGGAACGGGCAGTAGTCCCCACGCTGGCCCAGTGCGGGTTGGGGACTTCACATACACCTTTCAATTTCTTTGTGTATGTATGCAGGTTTCCTCACGATGTTTTTCCTTCACCGAAAAGGTAACGGTAAATATCAAAAATAATATTCCGTACTAGTACCGAAAAACTCATTTGTACGAGCCGGGATTCGAACCCACGACCGCCGTTTGACAGCTGCATGCCTAAACCGTTAGGGTAGGGTAGGGGGGTTAGCTTATTAAAATATTTATTTACCCAAAATTAAAAGTATTTTACTTCAACAGATAAAGATAATCTGTACAAAAAAATGGTGTATTAATCAGAGATAAAAATGAAAACGGAAATGTACTAATTAACTACCTAATAAATTTAACGTCATAAAGATTAATTTATTTCTAATTCATACCAACCCTCACTGAATAACGGTCTTCCCCACACCTCCAAAATTAATATCACCTAATAAAATTAGGCTTGCGATATCAACAAATTACTCTCTAAACCTCGTATCTTAATTTGCGTTAACATTTTAATATCAACCTTACGTTGACGGTTTCAGGTTCAAATTTAAATTAAACTTGTGAATAGATAGGGGTTCGAATGAATAATTGGTCGATATCTCAGCCAATTTATTCACATCAAAGTAAAGGCGATAAGGCAAGAGTGCTCGAAACCGAAGGGCATGGAATACCTGTAGGTTTCTGTTGTTAACAATCCTTTGATGTTGTGGTATTGAGGTTAGATAGGCTTATCTTACGCCCATAGCCTTAGGCGACAGTTTAAAATCGTCATGGATAAAACTTTTATAAGTTAAATGTTGATTTTCATGATTTAAGTCCTTAGCCATTCGATTGCCACTGGTTTTATCCGAATGCCGCAAAAAGTATAACCTATTTTCCAACTCAGCAAAACCTGTGTCATGGTTAATAATATACGACTTACTTATACGGCTACAATATTTTTTTCATCACACTTGCTCGAAAAGGGCTTCACAATGCGCAGACATACAGAGCTGTAATAACTTTGTAATAACCACGGGCGTAATGGTTTTTTCTTAAATTGTATCTGTCACTCATGCGGCAGTTACAAAGCAAAGAGGTTTTATATCAAATACGATGTCTGAAAACGTATTTATAAATAAATTTAAACTTCAAAAACTACTTAAACATGTTTAACTGAATTATTTACAGATTTAATATGTAGTTATTTAGTGTCTATGTAAAATGTTTTTAAGTGTTTTTAAATCGTGGCTGTATACCGAAGGGTCTTTGCCATACGCGCCTCACGTCAAATTCAACAAAATGGACGACTGACATGTTGCAGTTATTATTACGATTTGTATTCATTTCATCTAAAATGTATTTGTTTCCTCGCAAATGTGATGAAAAACATTGTGTATAACACGGGCGTAATAATATTGCAAACTCGAGTCATCAAAAGCCCTCCGCCTTCGGCGTCGGGCTTCTGATAGACTCTTGTTCGCAATATTCCACTTACGCCCCTCGTTAAACAATGTACTATTTTTCCAATTTTCATTTCCACAGGAACAAAGATTCGCACTCATTGCACGAATAAATGCCGTCGCTAGAATTCAAACCACTAGCTTGGTCAAAGGAACGACCAATCACGCTAAACTAGTACCTAGTTGACGACCGCTTTAGCCTAAGTTGGTAGTGACCCTGCCTACGAAGTTAGAGGTCCTGGGTTCGAATCCCGGTAAGGTCATTTATTTGTGAGATGAGCACGAATATTTGTATCTGAATCATGGATGTTTTCTATGTAGGTATTTAAGTATTATATGTATGTTTATCGTCGCATAGTACAAGCTTTGCTTAGTTTGGGACTAGGTCGATTTTTGTAAGGTTGTCCGTTGTTTATTATTAGTTAAAAGTAGGGCAAAACTAAAGCGCGTTGCATGCGATTGAAAGGGATGACCACGTTTAGGCTCGTTCGGCATTTGTTAACAGAGAAACACTATTATTTTATTCTGTGATATAGGGAACTTTTAAAGGATGTGAATGTATGCAACGCGTACACATATTTGTCTCGCATTGCTAGCCGGCTTTCGCACCAGTAGGCACATTACTCAGTTATTGACGTACAAAGGCCTCTTTGTGCTATGCTAAACACAGGAGGACACGCCTCATAACAGATTAGATTTAATCATGGCTAGTTGGCTACGCTAGAACGGCTATTTGAGTTTGTTTAACGGCATTTATTTGATAATCCATCTTTGGTGAAAACATGGGAATCAGTTAGAAATAACTATCAGATACGAGCTGCCAATTGGAACACGGCCATTAAGCGAATTGCCATATGCATTCTGCCATAAAAATATATGGAACTTTTCACAAAATAGACACTAAAATAATAATAGTCAGCAAGCCACCAAACTGTCAAGAAAACCAGATGAATTGGGCTTCTAGAGATGCATCATGAAAACCAGTAACAAAAGCGGTATTTTTTTACCAAAACAAAAACAAAATGCGACGCGTCGACTGATATCGACTAACGAAACAAGACACATACAAAAAATTATTAAATTCGTTTCGTAAATGATGCGATGATAATAATATAATATATCGAAATAAATACCTACGCTCGCATATTTAGCGGTGTACATAATAGTATATAGATAGGTAAACTTATGTAATTACATGACTTGTGCCATACACATATTAACTTACATTAATTTAAGATATTTCTCTATTTGTAAACACTGAAACTATGATTACATCAAATTATTTACGAGCATACTTTGCCTAAACACCTCGCCGCTACCACAAAATCTAACCATTATTCACTGCACCCCAGAACCCAAATATTGTACGGTCAAGATCAAGATGCTCAACTTATCGTTTTAATCACAGAAATTAATATGTTTGGGTAGGTTTAATTTGATCCTTGTTTTCCCTTGTTCGTTCAGCTTCTTTAAGTATGTTAAATAGACAAAACGTCATAGACATTTATTTGAACTTTCTTAGCCTTTGTTTGTTGTATTGTTTACAGGTTAACAAACATAGAAGACTTAGCATCTTCTATTAAGTTTCTTTATCACTGCATAGTATAAACCAAAGTCGCTTCCCGCTGTCTGTCCCTATGTATGCTTAAATCTTTAAAACAACGCAAAGGATTTTGATGCGCTTTTTTTAATAGATAGAGTGATTCAATAGGAAGATTTATATGAATAATATACTCGTAGTATCCGTGCGAAGCCGGGGCGGGTCGCTAGTTATCTATATTATTTCTTTTATGTTTCTGTATATTCTACGCAAACGAATTTGCGAGAAATAATTTATTCCATAAAATCAAGAACGTAAGAACTCTTCAAAACCTTGCGAGCATCGGGTAAAAGTAATATTGTAACACCAAACCTCGAGCACCAAACAAACGTTAATTTTAACCCAGTGGTTGACTGGTAGAGAATGTCGTATGGCATTTAGTCCGCCATTTGTACTTTCTTCGTGCAATAAAGTATTAATACATGAGTAGGTGAAGTCTGCTTGGTGTCGCTGCTTGGCAAAATATATATAAATATACCTATATTTAATTGTACTTGCTTGTATTATAAGATTAATTTACTGTTGCGTAAATGTCTCTGTACACCTGTTGTTTGTGTTCCTCCAGGGATAAGTTCGCCTTTGTACCAATTTAACCTATTTTGTCTGTATTTTACCTGCGTCTTGTATACAATAAAGTATTTACATACATACATAACATTAACTAGCGAACCGCCCTATACCATTACCGTACGCGTCAGTACATAACTCCCTCGATAGACGGTACAAAACAGCGTCTTTATCTGTCATGACAGGTGACACATTACGGGCATAGCCGCGGGGTTACGCAAATAGTGACACGAGTCGGATGTGAGACGTTTATGAGATAATACCGCCTTTACTTTACCCTACGGTTGTTATGAGTTTGAACGGATGCCCTATGGTTTACTGATGACTAAGATATATATTTTTTTTTCAATAAAAATGGATGTGGTGGTAACATAAATATTAGGGGACAATCTCAATCAAACGTACAGATAAATAAATACTTCACAAATAAATGTCCTTGCTGGGATGCGAGCTCAGGATCTCTTGCTTCGTAGGCAGGGTCACTACCAACTAGGCTAAAGCGGTCGTCGGTATGATAAAGATTATATAATAGAGAGTAAGAGATTACATAATTCATACTCCCAAAGAAATTACGCGTGATATTTAATTACTGCTGTGATCCCGATACACCTTTTCCGCTATTTACATACACTTTTAGCGTTAGAGTATAATAGTTATATATTTTATAAAACTAGAGGCTTTGTAAGCTGTAGAACGCTGTATATTCCAAACCTGAATAGACAAAAAAGCTATATAATTATCAAACCTGCTCACACACAAGAATCTGTTAAGAAATGCGACCTGTAGGAACAGCTGGCAATTGTACATACGAAAGAGAACACACACAAACAGAGAACTTCATTCACATCGCTCGCTTGTTCCAAAATGTACCTTTGTAATTTTACTAATAGTTAAGAGACGGCTTCGAATACATTAGTAATATATATTATTCATTATATTACATTTGAGATCTCAAAAGAAAGGAATGTAAAATTTCGCAACCCATTTCTTAAATCCTCTTTTCTTCAATAATACTCGATGGCAGTGTGAGAATCGGGGTGTAGACACTAAATAAAATAGTTAATAATGTCATATTTTCTCGAAAAAAGATTAAAAATGTAGTCAAATGGAAAAAATCAACGCAAAAGGTTAAATAATCACGAAGTTATAAGTGTCCAAAGTTTTAAGAAGAAGTATGTTCTGTCCCTTTTTCGCAAAACGCAACTTCATATGAAACGATGACGCTAGAAGAATGTGACGTTGTGATGTGCGGGTTTAGCCACACACACATATCCCTCAGCCTGAAGGGCTATCGAGGGTTTCCTAGTCAACTCAGACGGGAAGGAGCCTAACGGAAACAGGGACAAATGATAACAGCGGTCGGTTAATGTTCTAAACTGGGTCTTGTCGCCCTTTTATTTAAATACTAGCACTTATATCCTACACGGTCTCTATTACTCTCGGTACGGGGCACGGTTGCCGAACTGATACGCTTCGGGTCGGTAAGAGGCGGGAACGGCGGGATTGTGGTACTCCGGCAGTGCACTCGGGATCTCCAAGCGGCCAGGTAGTATCACGGGAACGGGTTCGTTAATCCGGCAGGGCACTCGGAATCCAAGCGGCCGGGAATAACGCGGAGGTCCTATCGACTCACTCCTCAGGCAGAACACTCGGTGACCAAGTGGCCTGGAAGGGGTGAGGGGAGCGGAAGACTTCGGCAGTGCACTCGGGGTCTCCAAGCGGCCAGAAAGTCGGGATACCACGGCAGTGCACTCGGTATCCGAGCGGCCAGTGGCGGAGAGGGGAGGAGGGCGAGGGGAGAGAGTTGAGCGCACGGCGAGCCGCTAGCTAAACTCTGGCGTTCTGACGGTCGCGCAGCGCTTATATGCAGGCGGTCGGGCTGCTTTTTTTTTTTTTTTTTTTTTTTTTTTTTTTTTTTTTTTTTTTTTTTTTTTTTTTTTTTTTTTTTTTTTTTTTTTTTTTTTTTTTTTTTTTTGAACCTGACTGTGGCTATTATAGGACGGACCCAATATAGCGGTCGAATTGCATGGTTGGAGGGTAGCCTGGGGAAAATCCAGGGGGAGCCTCCGGCACGACCACGCGGGAAAGTTTGTACACTGGAATACTCTACGAGTTTGCGCTCCAGTGAGATTGGTTGAACGGTATCAACCGAATCTGGGGTGTGAGTGGTGTCGAACTACTGGGAGTTTTATCGCTGGTTCGCTAAAACCTAGCCTAGCTGAGAAGAGTCCAGCAAGAAACTCAGCTAGGCCCGACCTGGGTCGGACTGACTCTACCCGGTATGCGGCGGTACCGGGACGAATAGGGGCTGTATGTGTCTGTGTTGTCGTGAATTCGCGGTGGACGTCCCCGCCGGCGGGAACGCCGAAGTGTACGCGATGGGATGGACGCCGAAAGCGCAGCGTTCCATCTTTCGATGGACGCTGTGATTTCGTCGTCCGGGTCCGTGAGTGTGTGCCTAGGACGCCGGACCGTGCGGCCCCTAATCAGTGAGCGCCGAGTAACGACTGAGGGGGGAGGGATGGGAGCGTAATCAGCAGCCTTCCTAACTAACGGATTCCTATGGTGGGGAGCGTTGTCAAAATAACGTCTGGCAGCCTGCTTAAAGAAACCATACATGGTGCTAATCCCCATGTCGTGGTGCAGGCTGAGGTTCGATTGGTACCACGGGGCACCAGTCGCCCTACGGAGGAAACGATTCTGAATGACCTGAAGCGGTTTGAGCGATGACATAGGCACGTGAGCAAATACTACACTTGCATATGTCATGATTGGACGAATACAAGTGTTGTAGAGTGTCAGCTTATTTCTAAGTGACATTTTACTAAACTTGTTGATCATCGGCCCAAGCCTTCCTAGAACGAACAACGCGCGGTTGCGTACCCTACGGATGTGGCTACGGAAGGTCAGTTTCCTGTCGAGGGTCACTCCAAGATATTTGGCCTCATTGACCCAGGGGATGGGTCGGTCAAACATCTGGATCGGGGCCGCCCGCCTTTCTGTGCTAATGCAGTCAGACGGGTGGAAGACTATTGCAGTGCTTTTTTCCGGGTTGACTTCGATACGCCAAAGATTAAACCAACGGCCTAGGTCGGTGGTTGCCTCTTGGAGGTATCGCCGGATAGTAGCGTACTTACAATGGGTCGTAAAGAGCGCGGTGTCGTCCGCAAACAACCCCAGATGCACCTTAGGGTGCCTGGGAATGTCGTTCGTGAACAACGAGTAGAGAGTGGGTGAGAGCACGGAGCCTTGCGGGACTCCGGCCCGGATGGGGTGTGGGTCCGAGAACGTTCCCTCCAGTCGGTATCGAAAGCTTCGATCACTGAGAAAATCTCGTATGGTGAGTACGAGTCTGTCCGGTATACCGAGCTGGTATAACTTGTATACCAGTCCGTTATGCCAGACCTTATCGAAGGCTTTCGCTACGTCGAGAAAGATCGCACCGGTCTTGAGCCCCTGGAATCGAGAGAAGCCGTCCAACACATGCTCCGTGACGCGGTGCACCTGTTGGACGCATGAGTGTCCGGATCTAAAGCCGAACTGCTCATCGATGAGGAGGTTATTCTCAGCCGTAAATCTGAGAATTCTCGTGAGTAGGATCCGCTCATATAGCTTTCCAAGGGAGCTAAGTAAGCTGATCGGCCTATAAGAGGCAGGCGAGGTCCGGGGTTTTCCGGGCTTCGCTATCCCTATGACCGTTGCACATTTCCACGCGGCTGGAAAGTGGGCATTGGTCAGCGCGGCATTGAAGATGCCAACCAAAAGGAGGAGGAGGGTTTCGGGGAGAAGTCTCAGGATGCGATTGGATAAACCATCCGCACCCGGAGCCTTCCTAATACGGAGACGCCTGACATGGTCACTGACTTCCTTAACCGACACCGGTAAAATGGGTGAAGTTACGGGGAGACGCGATCTCCTGTCCACCTCGGAATCGACCCTGCTAATATGGGCTTCGTCGGTGTGGAGGAGATTGGGCGAACATTGGGACTCTAGGCTACTCGCAAGGCATTCGGCTTTCTCACTGTCCTCGAACGCGGGGGTTGAGTGATCCGGTCGATCCAAGGGAGGGATGGTCCAACAGGCATCGGATTTGAGAGATCTCGCTAGTTTCCAGTAAGCCAGATGACTAGGCGTTATCTCCCCCATCAGATCCCTGAACGAGTTCTCCCGAAATTCGGCAATTCTCTGTTTAGACTCGTTAGACAAGTCTCTCAGGATTTGTCGATTTTCGGCAGAAGGGTGATTTGAGTAGGTGCGGATGGCGCGATTTTTCCTTGTCACTAACTCTCTCAGTTCCCTAGGTAGGGGTCGGTTTTGGATGTCCTCCGCCGACACCTCCCTTGAGGCCTCGCTTCGTACAGCGTTGAGGTAGTTGGTGAAAGAATCGATCGCTTGGTCTGTCTGTTCGGTTGTAGTTATATTGTCTGGGATGTCTCTAAGCAGGGGGGGATCCGTCTGTAAGAGACCTGACTGCACCTTATCCCAGTCCACGAGTGTCCTGGTTCGGGGAGTACTATTGGGGTGAGGACCTAGTCTCAAAAGGACTGGCCTATGGTCCGAGTCTAGTTCGTGTAACACTTCTATAGAACGCAGAGTTAACGCTACGTTCTTTAGTAGTGCTATGTCGAGTATGTCAGGTCGATGATCTACGTTATGAGGGAAGTGAGTCGGTTCTAAGGGAGCGAGGAGATCGAAAGGGAGGCTGTCGATCAAGAGGTGGTGAAGCCGATTGCCGTTGGGATTGGTTGCTACGCAACCCCAGCTAATATGCTTGCTATTTAGGTCCCCGGCCACGATGACCGAAGGACCTAGGGAGGCTAAAGAGTTGAGGTCAGTCAAAAGTAAGTCTCGTTGAGGTGAAAGGTAGGTTGAAGCAATCGATATCGGGGGGTGACCCTCCATCGAGATGCGACAGACCGACACTTCCATATTAGTCAGGGGCGGGGGATTGAGTCTTATGCAATGTAAGTTACGTTTGTAGAAAATGAGCGTGCCCCCGAATGGCCTACCATCTTGCCTATCATCTCTAATCTGAACGTATCCAGGGACGCGAAAAGCTCTAATGCTGGGACGATAAAAGGTCTCTTGGACCAGGAGTAAATCTACTGAGTGATCGCGAAGGAAGTTCATCACCTCGTCCTTCATACCTCTCAGTCCATTGGCATTGTAAATGCCAATGGTAATCGAAGCAGGTTTAAGCTTCTGGGACGTACTATCCATACTAGTAGGCACCGTGAACCTGGCTGCCGCTTGGTGCGGCGAGATATTGTGTCGCTGTTGCGAATATGCGGGCAGTCAGGCCGCTCGCCACCTCCGGTGGGAGTACCTGAATTACCTGCATAAGCGCGTAGAGGGGATCTATAGCGGGCCGGCCCGCTTGACTGGCGGCAGGCCCCCATGCAGAGGGGCTCGCCTGAGATTGGGGTGCAGAAGGCGCCGGACAGGGACCTACGGCCGCAGAAGGCGGCGGGTTCCTAGGGGCACCTAGACCTAAGGCCGGAAGGGCGGGATAGGTTTGCGGAGTGTTCTGGGGAGCAGCCCGGCCCGCGTTTTGCTTGCGCCCTGAGGGAGGTGAGGACTTCGACTTTGCTTCGGTGTTGCGACTCTTTGGGCGGCAAGGGCATCCCCCATAATTGGCAGTATGCCCATGGGGGAGCTTGCGAACCAAACAGTTGCAGCACCGTATGCCGTTCGGGTCCTTACCACCCTTGGGGCGCTCGCAGTCGCGAGTCGCGTGATCCCCAGCGCACTTGACGCAACGGGCGGGAGAGTGACAGCCACGAGCGCCGTGGCCGAACCTCTGGCAGTTGTGGCACTGTGAGAGGTGGGTCCTCTTGTTAGGAGTCTCCGCCCTCACAGCCATTTTGAGGACCTCCTTAAGGGAGTGGATTGCTTTGCGCTGGTCCGGGTCGGTGACTACTAGTACGATATCGTACTTCGGTCGGGCTGCGCTGTGGTGGGGCGCGTTGTGTCGGTTGCCGCTCTTCCCCGCTCGTCTGTCCCCCGCGTCGGCGCCGCTCTGTCGCGGCCGTTGTGGCGTGATTGTGAACGTCACACTTCCTTCCCCGTTTTGGAGATTTTTACCTGCGAAAAATCACCTTTAGTCTTGTGGTAATGTTATTATTGATAGGTTAGGCTTTCTTTCTTGCCCTCCTATTCATTTGTTGCCCCTTTTCTATTCTCTTCTTCCTATCTACTTATTGTTAGTGCTCGGGGTAGGGGTGTAATTAAACTTTCGGTTATTTCGGACCCCCCATGTTGTAGATTAATAAAAAAAATAGAAAAACGTGTTATAAAAATAAACGGAAAAAACAAAAAACAATTAAAAAAAACAGTAAAAAAAAACAAATACATATATACAAAATGTATTTTCGGCCTTATTGCTGCGTCGCTACGGACTAGTTCTGTTAGCTCGTTATCACCTATGAGTCGGCCGCGCTGTGCCCTGTTTGTTTACGTTCGCGTTAGCTCCCCCTGTTGTTCTAATGTGCGCCTTCTCTGTGTGGCCGCACGGTGCATTTCTGTTCGTTGCGTCGTTCGCTCACCTTGAATGCGGTCGGTATAGTTCCTCGGTCGCTGTTATGTTACCATGCGGTTTGTTGTGATATGATTGCATTTATATGAAACTTATAAGTTGCCGGTTTGATTGTTATTTTAATTTTTATATACTTTTAAGTCCTTGACGTGCGCGGTTATAATTTTATCGTAACCGTTAAGGTATTTTAATGTGTATATGACCGGTGATATTTTCCCTTGAATTCTAAATGGCCCTATAAATTTCGGTGCTAATTTTGCGCACATGCTTTTCTCCGCGTTTGATAGTATATAATTTCTTTTCAAGACTAAATCTCCTATGGCAGGCTCCCAATATCTCCTATTTTTGTCGTAGTAAAATATTTGTGCGGCGGACGCTTGGCCTTGATTTTGCTTCACGGTGTTATATACCTCTTGTAACATCCCTTTTTTCCTTGACTTTGGGGGGTGGAAATGAGTTCCGGTCGTTCGGGTTTCGTAGTTCCCTCCCGTATAGTAGGAATGCTGGTGTGTATTTCTTGGACTCTTGTACAGATGTATTGTCTATTTGCGGTAGGACATATGCATCTTTCTTTGATGCCTCGTTTACCTTTCTGAAATCCATACCAAATCTGTGCTGGCCGTTTTCCTTCTTGACGAGCACTACCGGTGAGCTGTATGGGCTATTCGATCTTTCGATCACCCCCTGTTCCAGCATCTCTTTCACATGGGTGTCGCTTATTTCTTGCTGCTTCGGATCGCGCGGATAATATTTCTGTTTTATTGGTTCACTATGTTTTAATTTAATTTTGTGGTCGACCCACGTGTTCTCTTTTGGGCTTTGCTCGCACAGTTGAAATTGCTGTTTTAGCATGGTGTGGAGTGTCTCTTCCTGCTCGTGGGATAACGGTCGTGTGGACGTTGGTTGCTCGTTGTTGACATCCCTCGGATTGTCTGAAGTCCCTTCGATTGCTTTGTCGTCCCTTATCTACTCGGGTATCGTTATCTCACTCTTTACCTGGACGTTTGCGCTGGTTATTAGTGTTGCGGTATCTCCAGCCCATGTTATGGCCATTCCGGCCCTTCTTAGCACGTCCATGCCGATTATTGTTCCCGCGGCGGCTGGGAGAACCCTCACCCAGTGCTTCAGCGTGGCGCCTTTGATATATATGTTGACTAATACGGTTGTGTCGACGGTTGTTCGGGTGCCGTCGGCTAATACGACGCCCCTTTCGATTCGCTTCTCTAATGCCCCCTGGGCCTTGCATATTTCATATACTTCCTCGTTTATATATGTGTTCGTTGATCCTGTGTCTATCAAGCAGACCCATTCTTTTCCTGCTATCGTGGCGTTTATGTACGGCCGGTTGTCCTCCCTATCTTGATCTCCGGCTGCTCCCAGCGATTCTTTCTTTCCCCTGTTCATGCAACAGTTCCTACTTAGGACTCCTAGCTTCCCGCAACCGCTGCAAAAGATCTGTTGTTGAGACCTGCACTCCCTTGCGTTATGTCCGGGTTTGCCGCACGACCAACAACAGGTTTCTTTGTCGTATCTTGGGTGTATCTTCCTTGGCATCCCGTTTTCGGCTTTAGGTCTCTGTGTGTCGTTTCCTCGGGGCTGAAAGCTAATCCTTTCTGTAGCTGTGTGCCTTGAGTCTGACTGCGGTTGTCCCCAATATCCCGGCGGACTCCTCTGCTGCTGAGTTGTGTATCTGCCTGCTGTCTGTGGGATGTACGCTCGGTCTGCCATTACCTTATTCTCCGTCGGGGCGGTAATGCTTTCGTATTCGGCTGCTAACTTTAACAACCCGTTTAAGTCGTTATAGTCATGCTTCTTTATGTACAGCTTGTACTCTTTTTGCATGTTTTCGTGGATCCGGTGTAGCTTTTCTTTGTCGCTGAGGTTTCCATACCTCCTCATGAGTGTTTGTAAATCCGTCACATAGTCTGTGAAGCTCTCTCGAAACTCTTGTTTCCTAGCCACTATTTTAACTATGAGATCTTCCTCATAGTTGTTCGGGAAATAATATAGTTTGAAAAGCTGCAGAAACTCATCCCACGACTTCCAGGACTCGGCGTTGTTCCTGTACCACAATAAAGCTTTTCCTTGCAGGATACGGGGCAGTGCGGGCAGGACGTCTTCTTCGTCTACGCCGCTGGCTGCGATCAGCTCTTCCAGCCTTTCGACGAACTCTACCGGGTTATCCGTCGTCCTGTAGGATAGGTTCCACTCCCTGATTGCCTTATTGAGCCTGTCAGCCTTGCTTCTACCCTGGTCGTCTTCCATGGCTCTGGATGTGGGTTTTTCCGGTATCTTGAATTCCTCGTTGGCTTTGACGGATTCTACGAGTAGTTTACGGATCTGGTCCACCGTTAGGCCCTCTGTATTTATGCCTCTTGCTTCTGCTTCTTTCGTGAGCTCTGGCTTATGCAGCTGGTATATCCAAGCTGTCTGCATCTGTCGGCTGGGACCTACCGGTTTCCGGAGCGACGCGGGGTTGTTTATCGGGCGGGCGGGTTAATTTAATTTTAATAACGCGTAACGGTACTTCGGATTTTAAATTGTAACACTTTGTTTGGTAAAGAAATAAGTTAAACTTTCCCTGATTTCCGGCTCCTAAAGAACTACGAGACTCCTGTATGAGTTATTACGTTGGGCGCCAAATGTGATGTGCGGGTTTAGCCACACACACATATCCCTCAGCCTGAAGGGCTATCGAGGGTTTCCTAGTCAACTAAGACGGGAAGGAGCCTAACGGAAACAGGGACAAATGATAACAGCGGTCGGTTAATGTTCTAAACTGG
Organism: Epinotia ramella; assembly: GCA_947578815.1. Classification (NCBI taxonomy): domain Eukaryota; kingdom Metazoa; phylum Arthropoda; class Insecta; order Lepidoptera; family Tortricidae; genus Epinotia; species Epinotia ramella. Next base: position 3,978,886 of record OX388206.1, on the reverse strand, counting down.
GTCTTGTCGCCCTTTTATTTAAATACTAGCACTTATATCCTACACGGTCTCTATTACTCTCGGTACGGGGCACGGTTGCCGAACTGATACGCTTCGGGTCGGTAAGAGGCGGGAACGGCGGGATTGTGGTACTCCGGCAGTGCACTCGGGATCTCCAAGCGGCCAGGTAGTATCACGGGAACGGGTTCGTTAATCCGGCAGGGCACTCGGAATCCAAGCGGCCGGGAATAACGCGGAAGTCCTATCGACTCACTCCTCAGGCAGAACACTCGGTGACCAAGTGGCCTGGAAGGGGTGAGGGGAGCGGAAGACTTCGGCAGTGCACTCGGGGTCTCCAAGCGGCCAGAAAGTCGGGATACCACGGCAGTGCATTCGGTATCCGAGCGGCCAGTGGCGGAGAGGGGAGGAGGGCGAGGGGAGAGAGTTGAGCGCACGGCGAGCCGCTAGCTAAACTCTGGCGTTCTGACGGTCGCGCAGCGCTTATATGCAGGCGGTCGGGCTGCGCTGTGGTGGGGCGCGTTGTGTCGGTTGCCGCTCTTCCCCGCTCGTCTGTCCCCCGCGTCGGCGCCGCTCTGTCGCGGCCGTTGTGGCGTGATTGTGAACGTCACAACGTCACTAAAGACGGCAACGTGCCGCGCAGCATCGTGGTCGGCGCCGCCGTCGACGCGGCCCCCCGGCAGCATCCTGTACTGTGACGTCACGCACCGTTTGCGTTTTCTCTCTCTAACAAGCAATATTAAAACGGTTGTAGCTTCGTAATTCTTTGAGATATCTGAATGGGATTTTCGTCACTAGGCATACTTTTTTGCCTTCTTTCGTTTGGAGTTACAATAATTTTCGGCGATGTCTCCCTTTGTATCGTGAAATTGTGAATTTACTCCCTTGTCCCTTAATAAAAACACCAACTGTCACCCTTACACGTCGAAAGCTCCCGTATCGTAGCTAAACACACAGATAACGTAACATTTACAGTACCATGTTTTCAAATAAACGTCGAAACAGACAGCATATCCACGGGTCTATACTACTCAAAAATTGAATGTCAGTGTCATGTGTGCGTCACGTTCTGACTTTAAATCAATAAAGGAACTGCACTCCATTGTAGTTAGTGTTTCACTCAAAAACTACCCAAGTATCTAACAAAATCTTATGTTAAGAACTAACTAATTGAGCAAAACGTCAAAACAAAAATGAGACGGAATTATTTATTTATTTATTTTAAGGAGAACTAACAGTTATAAAACTTATAACATGAATATTAACCAATTACAGGATCTGACATATAGCTAATAATATAATAATAAATTCTTTATTTCAGGCCAGTTTGCCCATAGATTGTTAGTTATATACAGACTTACAATACTATTGTTAGTACATTTTAACCTAGGTATCAAGGTTTTTTTTTACAAATACAAATTTTCAATCAGGTTACATGTCTGTCATACGAATTTTCAATCTGTCGAATCTTACGGTCACGTGACATCTTTCAGTCACATGACCTGTACCGAGTATCTCTCGAATCTCACGGTCACGTGATATCTTACGGACACGTGACGTCTTACGGTCACGTGACCTGTGGCGAGTTTAACAATTTTTCCCCATCACAAAAAGTGCACAGCGCCGCTAAAGAAGTTTTCACTTCAAAAATATGTACCAACAAAATAATATAATTAGAGCGTCCAAGAATTAACAAGATTTACATAAGAATCGTTACAATGTTTTTTGCACCAGCGTTTAATCCTCATCTCACCTTTAAACTATCCAATATATGTTAAACCGCTAAACTGATTTAGATGAAATTTGGTATAGAGATAGTTTGAGTCCTGAAGAAGGACATATTATTATGTTAGTTATTATCCCGGAAATCATCCCCTAAGGGGAAGAAATGGGGGGTCACAGCTTGTATGGAACTACTATATAACCGAGTTCCACGCGGACGGAGTCGCTGGCAGAAGCTAGTAAGTAATACGCTTATGCCTGGGCTACACTTCGCCCGAATGTTGTTGACGTCCTTGTCTCACGGATATTATACGTAAGACAATCGCGGGCAGAAGCTATTTATTTATATACGGAATATACCGTGAGTAGTTCCCCCTAAACGCGTTTGTTTCAATTCATTGCTCGCTCTTAAATAAGTGTGTAAGTGCCGCCAACGACAATGCCCGTGAATTTTCGGAGAAGGCATTGGACATGTTTGTTCGGTCTCATGGAAAGGATGGAGCAGTCGCAGGTCTGTCCCAAAATGTTAGGTTCAGCCACCAGATCTTATATTTTAGGTTCTTTAGGTCTCTCCCATCTTCTATCAGTTCGTTGCTTTGCGCCGAAAATTTTATGCAAAACCTTTCTTTCGGCGACTAGTAAGTCTAGTAACATGATAATTATATTCTGTTCTTTATGTGTCAGTGTCCATAGTATAATAAATATAAAACATTTATTTCATGCATCAATGGCCCATAATTACAAATACCTAAAAGACTAGCATAAATACATTCGTAAAATTAAAACACATTATTTAGGCCACAATACAGCGTGGCTCCGTTGCGTCTTCAACTCTGCACGGCTATCACGTGACGGCGCGCGAGCTCTCTCGATTTTTCTCGCACTATCCGTCTCTTTCTTACTAGAACACTCTGAACAAGAGGTATAGTGCGAGAAAAATTGAGAGTAGGTATGTCACGGCCGTCCAATGATAGACGTGCTGCTGTAGGATTCCATGCGGTCAGTAGCGCTGACGTGACTTTGAGGAGGCGACCACGCTTCGCATCCGTACTTAAGGAGTGGTCGTACTATTTTGTCTTATAAACACTTATTTTAGCGAATAAGTATATTTAGAAGTTTGGACTTACTTTAGAGTTAGCGCAGTGAAGATGGTGCACTCTCGTGTCGGAGGCCAAGATGCAATTTGGCTCGCTGAGTCAACGGAGTAAGTCACAGGTAAAAACTAGTTAATGCCCAGTGTTTTTTTGGAGTCAAGCTTTGTGATAGCTCTTTCGGTGCACTGTCATCAACAATGTATCGGAGCGAAACTAGTTTTTCTAGACCTCATAACAATTCATTTATAAACGTACACCAAGCCTATTTTAGCCAAAATGCGGTCAAAATTACTTTGCCAGCGGACCCCGGGCTTTTTAGCATAATAATTAAGAATAAGAAAGAAGAATAAGAAATATTTATTTCACAAAAACACGTTACACGGAATACAATTGTCAATGGGTCCTGAGCTAGGACTCCCTGTGTTACAGGACCCATTAGAGTGCAAGCTTACAATACTAGTTAACATGTCTTCGTGCAGGGCTAACAAACGGGTATACATTACTATAATTATATTATATATTTTGCAGGTAGGTGTTCTGCCAGTGTGTGTGTGTGTGTGTGTGTGTGTGTGTGTGTGTGTGTGTGTGTGTGTGTGTGTGTGTGTGTGTGTGTGTGTGTGTGTGTGTGTGTGTGCGTGTGCGTGTGTGATTGTATATATTTGGAGTTAGGTAATATTTAGTAAAATGTTAGTCGTTCAGTAGCACAAGTCTAAAACTGTAAGTATGTGGGTACAGCGTAAAGTTGTTTCTAGCGGAGAACAGTTAAGAGCAGTTCTGTCTCACTGTAATCGTGTTGCATCAGCCATTTTGTTAAAATGCCTTTACTGGGGGGCCTGGGGGCTGTATAAAACTTGCAGAAGGTCTTTAAGACCAAAGGAGAGATAAATGGACAGAAGCGCTGGGCAAATCTGGTCTTATATTTGGGCGTTTTCCAGCGTTGCCGTCGTCTCGTGTCGGCGTCAAAGTTTTTGTCGTGACTGTTGCCATATGCAAACATGACCTTTCTAAGGAACAGCTGTCGGACCGTCAGAACATTCGCTTCCATGTAAAGGTCCTTAGTGCGATACCGGAACGGTTTATGGAATGCGACTTTTAAGAGACATCGCTGGGACCTTTCTAGGCTAATCAGGATGGTCTTTGCTGCTCCACCCCATAATGAGTTGCAATACCCTAGTATGGTTTCCCCGAGCGCGAAGTACACTGCTTTTAATAGCTCAGGATATGCAACGTTTCTCAGATACCTAAACACAAACATAAGCTTGCGAACGCGACACTTTAGGGATTCTATGTGCTGGCGCCAAGTTAGGTGCGCGTCTAGTAGTATGCCAAGATATTTAATAGTGATCGCACGTTCAAGAGCACTGGCACTACCTGCCGTGAAGTGACTCCCATCGCTCTGTACACCCACCCGTATAGAGAACTCGTCACTAGGCTGATCTCTGGCGTTAATAGAAAAGCATAAGTATTTCGTTTTAGTGACATTTAATGTTAGTAAATTTGCATTTAGCCAGTCTGTGACAACCGCCATGCTGAGTTCGGCTTGTTTTTGTACTTCACCCCAGTCTCCGCCCTTGACCACGATTGCTGTGTCATCCGCAAAAGACACAATGGTAGTCTTATTTAATTGAAGGTTACAGAGACCGTTTATGTACACCAAAAATAAAGTTGGCCCTAGTACGCTTCCTTGAGGTACTCCGAAATCGACATTGCAAAACTCACTACAATGGTCACCCACACGAACACACTGCTTGCGACCCTGGAGATAGGTTGTGAACCAGTTAAGTACCAACCCCCTCAAACCGAGTCACTCTAGTTTGTCTAGGAGAATGGTAATAGAGACCGTGTCGAAGGCCTTGGCAAGGTCTAAAAACACCCCTACGCACTTGTCTCCACTATCGACACAGTCTACTATGCCATTAACCAGCAATTCATAATTCATTTATTATTAATAACTTATTTTACAGTATGATGTCATAATACTAAAATATTATATTTAGGGATACATTTTACGAGGGCCTGAACTAGGATACCCTGTGTTTCAGGCATTAGGAAAGATCAGTAAGTATAACTATTATAAACACACATGCAAAACATAAAAAATCTACGTTTAAATACAGTACGAAACTTAACAACTAAACAAAGTATTTATTTTATTTACATAAATCAAGATTCATTTTAGAACAATAAATAGGTTCTCTGTGTCTTCGTACGACATTTTTTGAAGGGCATCTCGGAGAGTTTTCTTACATTTAGTATAGAGGAGAGAGTATAGATCTAACTTGGCCTTTAACCTGTTGTTAACGAACGGACCCAAGAAAACGTAAAATCTGGAGGAGAATACACATTTCCTATGTAAATTTTGGAGGCAAACAATATCTTTTTGTCTTTTTCTAACGAGTTCAGCGTTGTACAGGGTTGCGGAGTGCTGTTTTAATATTGTGCTCGAAATAAATAGTTGTCGAACAGTGAGCACTTCACATGATGCATAGAGAAGGTTAGTAGGGTAGAGGAAAGAACGGAATGTAGATACTTTTAGGATAGCTCTTTGGGCTCCTTCTAGGTTAAGTAGCGTAGTTTTAACCGCATAACCGGGAATAACGCTAGGAGGATAACGATGATGGTGTTATTAAAATTTCCTAAAAACTCCTAAGTAGAACACAACAGCCGCATCCACTATTTAGTAGCTCCACTGTCAATTGGTCCGTGATTAATTATTCGCTCACACGTGTCGAACGAGCGAGACGACAGCATTACGGCTCTTTCTTCCGTTCCTACCGTTCAATTTATCTATTTTAAACCACTGGTTCAATAAGGTCGTATGAACTCGTGTTTTATAGAATCTTACTACTGGTCTATTAGATTGGTGATGCTTGCTAACGGGGTATGTTTATGGTGAGATGACAGATTTAAAGTATAGTTTGTAAGTGTAAGACAACTATAAGACTACAAAGTAACGGGTATATTTAAGGTGCCGGGACAATAAACATGACATTTAATTTCATGTCGACTGTTCTAATTCACTTCAATTCAATTTATTAAGAAATATGTGTAACATTACGGGAAATATCCTAATGTAACAAACACAACACATTATTAGATAACTATTAGTAGGTAAGCATAATACAGACAAGACATGAGACACTAAGTTATATTAAAATCTGATAAGCACGTGGTCGGAACTCACGGAATAATTGTCATTATTAGTATCATGTTTCGAACTCGAGTTTATACGAAACTTCATACTCAACCCAACGAATGTTTTCAATGATTTTGACATACGCCATCAACTGTAATTACGTAAGTTTCAGCGTACTGTTATTTAATAATTTATATAGGTACAAGGTGGCCTGAAAAGTGTTAAGTGAAAAGCGAAATCGCGGGTGACCTGCAGGTCAATCAGGTACCGCATTGTACGCACGTTAAGTAGATTCTATCTAAATGTCAAATTTTATATGGAAAAATGACAGTAAAACTGTCCTAACGCGCGTACGAAACGTTACGTGATTACCTCGGGTGTGAAATTATATATGTTGTGAGATCGTCGCAAGCCTCACTGGTCACTTCACCTCTCACCTCACCTGTCACCTCATGCCTCACGCCTCATGTGACAGCCAAGATAATCTTAACCCGATATGTCACATGTTTTTAATTTGACAAAATATGGGCTTTGTGCTCACATGGCGGCGAACAGTCGAGGGTGAGCAGAGCGAGCAGTTGGACTGAACTGCGAGCAGTCAGACTGAGCTGCCCAGCTATTCTGTAACTTGTTTTGAGCTCACCTCCCCGCTCACCCACAAATATATCTTGATACCACGATTCGTAGTAACTAAGCTAAAATCAGAAATCTAGTCTCGATTGGCACAGGTGAGGTGAGCGCCATTAATGTGCCTAATATTGAGTTTAGGTACCAAAACGGAGCCCGGGCTCCTTTACAACTGGGAAAAACATTAGGTTAGGAGGATGATGATGTTTAAGAACTCCTTACTCGCTTCGTTTGTCAATATTAAGTTCTTGAAGTTTCAAATCAATAGAAAAAAACGCTTGAGAAATAATTTATAACTTTAACTTGTGGGGTGTTTTCTGGAGAAAGGCCTGGGTCGTTCTTCTTTTTAACCGACAATGAATCGTCTTTTTTCTGTTTTTTGCGTTTTTCAATTATTGGTAATTATGGTTTGAATGTTTGAATTTAATATGCTTGTTCTCAAATTTTCGACCATATGAGCATTTCTCAAGTTTATCAATTCAATACTAAAATACTTTCGTAACAATATTTTATACAAGACACGTGAGCGTGTTCCGGATAAGTAACAGCCTTAGGTCAGGGACGTCGCCGAGAACAGGAAGGCTTGCGAACTTATGAAGGCCCTATGCACCTCTGGGATGCCCTTAGGACAACAAAATCAACAACAAAAAGATGGCCAAAGTCTACAGGGATGCCTTAGAGCAGATAGTGTCGTAAATAATAATGTTTGTAGTGCGGGGTGTCTATTTAAAAAGCACTAACATCTTGACCAAACTTACAACACTTACAAAATGCAGTCGCGTTTCGCTAGGAACTTAATTTTTTACGCTTAACATTTCCTTCCATGTTCTCAAAGTTCTTTCTTGAGTGAATTGAAGTTTCCTCTCCTTGCTTACTGTAACGGCCTATTCTAGTTGGATATTTATAGCTGTTAAGATCTTCTGTAGTTTCAAACTTTGGGTAATAACTGCGAAAACTGTTTCCCAGTTAAATCTTGGTAATTAGAGTTATTCAGGTTTAAAGTATACCTATTTTTAAAGTTGGAGGGTTTGCAACTTTGTTATTAAAAACTGGGGCTTTCCGTTCAAATGTTTACGGTTCTTTTTTATGTTTCCGGATTTAATTGCCGTTTAAGTCCGGTAAGCAGTTTGTATAGTCATTTTATTTGTCGCGTCCTTCATCATTATCATATCAGCTGGAAGACGTCCACTGCTGGACAAAGGCCTCCCCCAAAGAGTGCCAAAGTGATTGGTACCTCCAGTGAGTGGACCTCTACCAGTCCAGTTGTATTACATGCACGTCCAATTCGACCATCGGTTCAACTCGATTGGACTTCTGGTAAGAAGTCCAATCAAGTTGAAATTATGTGCCCTTACCGGGATTTGAACCCAGGACCTCTTGCTTCGTAGGCAGGGCCACTACCAACTAGGCTAAAGCGGTCGTCAAGTTTGGCTATAGATTTCTTTGTGTTAGTTTATTTCTATAAGTGAGAACCTGTAATTGTCTATATGGTTTTATTATTGTGTCTATAAATACGTTGCGCTGTTGGTTTTCCATCTATTAATAAATAAATAAATATCGAAACTTGTAGGGGCAATTAATTTGTTACGTGAGACAAATTTAACCACTTTCTGATCCGCCCTCCCCCTAGCGTAAGAAAAACTATATGTATAACTTCGTTGAAAATTTTCCTTGTAAAGTTATGTTCGGACCCCCCGATTTTTTGTCGACTCAGTTTTTCGTTCTTTCAAACACGGACTCTAGAATTCTACAGCTCATAGCGTTGGTCAAGTTTTTACCTACCGTGTAAGGGTATTGCTCTGTAGAATATAATAAATAATCAAATAACGTACTTGACTGACCCGTGAATATTCCATTTCACGTGTTTTTAATAGATAGCAACCTTCCTTTCCCACGCCACGTTATTAGGGATTTGCTGGTAATATTATCAGATGGAAAGTATTGCACGAGGAAAAGATCCGGCCCATAGGGTGGTGTGTTGCACTTGGGACCGGGATATTTGTACTAGGCTACAAAAAATAACCATGCAGTCCATGACAACGTGAGATGCGGATTAGGATAATGTCGTACAATACAATACAAATACACTTTATTGCACACCTCACACAAAAAAAGCAGTTAAAAAGAGAAACAATACAATAACATGTAGGCAGAGGTAGACAACAGGCAGTCTTATCGCTGAAGAGCGATCTCTTCCAGACAACTTTTGGGTATCGGAGAAAGAGATAAAACTAGATTATGAAGTAGGCGGTGCAGAGATTAAAATAAGCTAAAATCAAAATAATTATAATAATAATCATACATATATACAAATAACACAAATAAAAATATAATACATAAACAGTCAGACAATAATAATAATAGTAAGACAATCAGGGTTAGGGGAGAGACAAATAATGTTCTTTAAGAAGAGATTTGAATTTGCCGATAGATTTAGCTTGTCTTATATCAAGAGGGAGAGAGTTCCACAGTCGAATAGCCTTAAAAGTGAACGAACTACTGTAAAATTTGGAAGATGACGAAGGCACAGTTAATAGCAAATTGTTAGAAGATCTAAGAGAATTAAAATAATTAAAACGCTCTTTGAGATAGCGGAGAGTTGCAGGGTTAAAAAGTACACTAAACAGAAGCGAAATAATGTGAGAGTTACGACGATAACGGATAGGGAGCCACTTGAGTTGGGAACGGAAACTAGAAACGTGGTCGTAGTGCCCGACACTAACCTAATACATGACATTTTCAATCGTATGTCATCGCAATAGAGGTGAACAATATTTGGTGTCAACTATTTGCTACATAAAATACAGCTACTTGTTAAGGGTTAGTGCACGTACCGATTGTTTCCATCCGTCAGTGCTTCTCTGATAATCCTGAGATTAAGATTGAGATTTTTTTAAAGTATATTGTGTTTTATAAGTAAATGTGCGAAATACACCACAATTTTATGGTTTCATTGATACAGAAATTAAACTGCAATGAGAACGCTATGTGAACTCGTTGTCTTTGGTTTGGTTTACCTCTCAGCCACCGCTGTTGCGCCAAAAATACTGCCGATTTTGAAAATCAGGTAAAAAAAAGTTGTCAAAAGAACGAAACTAAACAAGTTTTAACACTACTGGTGTTGCAATCGTCCATATTAGGCTTCGGGGTGGGAAACCCATATCCAAAGTAGACCATATGACTGCCTCAAATCTCCCTCAACGACAAGCGTAAAGGACATTAAACCTAGTAAGGGTGAGCTGCACCAACTTCATAGAACTTATCAACGCTAAATATGGCGCAGTTGTCATGCCATAGAAACTTGTCAAACTTTCCATACAGTCAGATTTTAACAAACACCGCACGGACGGTTTGGTGCAACTCATTCTTAGGGTGGGTCTGTAATACGGGTGTAGAATCGAAAATTATTATTACTGCAAAAGAAAGAAGGCAAAAAAAGATGCCTAGTGACGAAAATCCCATTCAGATATCTCAGAGACTTACGAAGCTACAACCTTTTTAATATTGCTTGTGAGAGAGATAAAACGCAAACGGTGTGTGACGTCACATTACAGGATGCTGCCGGGGCGCCGCGTCGATGGCGGCGCGGACCACGATGCAGCGCGGCACGTTGCCGTCTTCTGTGACGTCACATTATTCCAGCGTCATCGTTTCAAATGAAGTTGCGTTTTGCGAAAAAGCGACAGAACTACCCCTTCTTACAACTTTGGACACTTATGACTTCGTGATTACTTAACCTTTTGCGTTGATTTTTATCTCCATTAGACTACATTTTTTATCCTTTTTCGAGAAAATATGACATTATGGATTATTTTATTTAGTGTCTACGCCCCTATTATTGTAGGTTGGTGCAACTCGCGCTTAGACTCGTTTGGAGGGTCAATAGTCCGGTCAAAAGCGCCATACACCAGTGAATCTCAGCGAGCTTTTAAATATTTCCGGCGCTGATTTATCGCGCGCCTTATAGGAGCCTCCCGCCGCGCCTACGGCCCGCAGTTTTTCGCTTTAATAAGAATCGTTTCTTCAGTCTGTTACGTTAGAATTTTAATTTTTCCGCCCAAAAGGAATTTCTGTATTGGACATTTTTCATTGGCGCAATTTTCTTTTTTGGTAATTATTTTCTGTTATGTGCAGCGGGATGTTACGTGTGTTCCTGTTTTAATTTGCGATGAGAAGGGTAATAATATAAAATTACGTGTATCTATCACGGATGTAAAACATTGTCAAATACGTAATATAATAGTTATTTACGATACAAGTGCCGAAAATAGGAAATTCGCAACGAGTGGAGTGGTGATAAATTAAAACACGACCGTAGGGAGTGTTTTAAATCGACACGAGTTGCGAATTACCTATTCGCACGTGTATCGTACAATGATTTACTGTAAATATGGCTCTTTAAAGTTTCGACATTATGCACGAAAACTGCTCTTTTCCGCACTAGTGCGGGAAAGTAGCACCATATAGATTAGATTAGATTAGATTATTTATTTCATGATAAAATACATTACAGATTTGCATACTCATGTCAAAAAAAATAAGAATTTTTATCACGATCGTCAAAAACAGAGAAAAATTAAGATATAATATTAGGACAATGTCAACAAACATAAGAACTCAATAACAAGGAAATGGAAAAAACAAACCAAAAGCAAAATAACACATATATCAACCTGTAGGTATCGTCATTATTTACAATATATAGTACAACTTAACTGTATTTATGGATTTTTGCATACTAACCTAAAATTATGTAGTATTGTGTGATTGCCAAGTCACAATATTTTATTTAGAAAGAAGAAAGAAAGATACATTTATTCGTGACAAACACAAGGCAATTTACATACATTGACAATAACGTAATTTGCCACGAAATGGTCGCAACTCAGCGTAATGCTGGCGGAGCCAGCGCTGGTCTTCCGTTGCGACCATTTGTTGATGTCACGGCACAGTGACGAAACGTACACATACAACCAAGAAAAACGCCTCATGGCTTGAAAAACGCGAATCAGGGTCGCTCGAACATAAAAAATAAAATAAAAAATTAAACTATCTATGATTACCTTAAGCTAAGTGACAGTGACACATGACGTAATATATATGAATTTACACGAAAAGTAATTAGGTCACGGCCAAAAGAAAAAAAACAGAAAAGAAACTACACATTTAACACTTTAACTTATTGCGAAGTGTGTGTTATACCAATATATGGAAAGATACATAGTCACGTTAGTGAGTCACAAATATGGTGTACATGCGTTAAAAAACAAAGAAGAAAGAGGAACTACTACTACTATAGAGGAACAAATGAAGCCACCCAGACCAACGCGCAGCAGGATGCCACAGGGACATAAACAGCAGGTACATACGCATACTTAGCTAGAAACAGCCATGAGGCGTTTTTCTTGGTTGTATGTGTACGTTTCGTCACTGTGCCGTGACATCACCAAATGGTCGCAACGGAAGACCAGCGCTGGCTCCGCCAGCATTACGCTGAGTTGCGACCATTTCGTGGCAAATTACGTTATTGTCAATGTATGTAAATTGCCTTGTGTTTGTCACGAATAAATGTATCTTTCTTTTCTTTCTTTCAAATAAAGATTAATAAGAATGCCTGAGACTTGGCTCTACGAAATATCTCACAACTTTTTACGGTGGAAGAGTTTCGAGACTTGGCCTCTTTTTTACATATAATGTTTTTATGGGATCTCACTTCTTTTTGTAGGTTAATGTGTTATCCATATACAAACTATGAATGCAGGCCCATTCTTGCTTTTGAATTTTCCCGTTCACTGCAAATGTAACTTTGTAATCCTATATATTTGTATAGTATTACAAAGTAATGTATACAGTTGGTGTATAAGGATTGAAATTGCAATTTTTTATAGTTTTCCCTTTATGTGGCCATTAAACCCTAACTCTGTACTAAATTTCAGCTCTCTGAGGTTATCGGAAGTACTAGTTCTATTTTGATGATCATGAGTGAGTGAGTGAGTGAGTGTCATAAATGCGAAACTTTGCTTTCGCTTAACTTTGGAACTAAATGACCTACAGACTTGAAATTTTGGATTTTAAGTATGTGATTATAGCTTACTAGATGACGAACATTTCTGCGTTCTGGTCTTATCCAGAGGTTCTCAAATAGGGGCCTGAAAATGCGGCGAAATAGTTCCAGTAAAGTCGAGCGCGAAGCAAATAAGGCAGTGTTTGCTTCGCGCTCGACTTGGCGGGGGCACTGCCGTGCCCCCAGATATGGATATTGAACATTAGTAATATCACTGTTTTTGACATTGTAATAGTAGATTGTACAAGTGCATAAAACGCACCAATTTACGCGAGACTTTAATATAATCTAGTGTAAAATGGGTTTAAACAAATTGTACACTCTACTTTTCACTTCGATTGCGAGGAAATGAAGTGAAAATCTTTTTTCATGAAGTTTTATTGTGTACTTTGGCTGTTGGTAACCTTGCCTTGGTCTTAGAATACTAACGAAATTACTAAAAATAAATAAATAAATAGTTTGTTCTATGAAGTTAAAGTTGCTAGTGTGGCTGTTGGACCGATTGCCTTGGTCTTCGACGAAGATTTTACTTTAGGCTCTAGAGCATAAAAAACGACTTTATGTCGCCTACGCACAGCATAAAGACGAACTTTTAGAGTATGAGAAATGAAAATTATTATATCGTTAGTTGTATTTTTTATTTTTCGTTTATTAAGGCATAGTTTGTTATCTGACGATTTTTATGTGATATTAACTCAGTCATTTATTTACTTTGCCTAGACATTAATTAATTGTGACTATATTTTAATAATATTATGTAACTTGACATTTTATTACAACTCATATTCTATTTGACGATTATAATATAAATTCGTATAGATTAAGCTAGCTTTAATTTGTATCGAAATTGTATATTGGGAAATCTAAATTTAATCTATCATGAGGCAGTCGGGTATAACGACAGATGGAGAATGTCAGTATGACTTAACAGTTTTATGAAGAATTTGACATTAGGTTGGTTGACGTCACCGGGATAGGACAGCTGGCAGCTTCCTCGCTCAACGCATAAGCATTGCTATTCAGCCAAGAAATGCTGCCATGGTCCTCGGTACCTTACCACAGGGTCCCATTTTAGAATTCGTATTTTAGTCTTATCATAATCATAATCATTTAATTCGGATAAAGTACTTGTCCATATTTGTTAGCAGCATACAGAGAAACTTCATTCTAGTGTTAGTAATTACATACAATTCATTATTATTAAATTACAATTTGTAGCACAGCCATCGAGCACACATCATCACAGACGTGTAGCTACACCCTTATACACACGTCTGTGTCAACCCTTGTAGTCCTGACCTTATTTACATACATTCACCTTTCGTTACCTTTACTCATTCATTCTTCGATTTCGTTCGAGCCTTGAGAACAGATCACTTTTCGTGAGTGAATTTCCTTTCCTTACCCAGTTTAGCATAAATCACAGAACCCCTGAACCTTCAACGGTTAAAAATTACAATTAGTTATTCATTATGTATTTATTTATTATTATTAATTATGGGCTCATGCAGGCTCATGCAGCTTGCTCCATCGCCTCATGAGTGAACAGTCTATTCTGCAAGATAATGCGTTTAGGAGACTGTTAGTACCACCTTGCAATCTGTGCAATAGGGATGCCTCACTACTTATATTTAGTTATTTTGTAGATTTTTAATGTTACTTGAGACCTAGTTAACAGTTGTTTCTTAATAAATTGTTTATATATAGGTACACAATAATGTTATACATTCTTGTATTAATAGCAAAACGTGAAATCATTTCACTTTTAGCTACATTTTTTATTGCCTTAATATTTGTAAAAGGTTGCACTTAACTTCCATATTTTATTGACTTTGAATTATTCCATAGCTTTGGATTCGCCAACGCTGCACTACCACAACATAATTAAATACAAAAACCATCACTTAACTCATTTGCACCGGTTGAGAACACCACTTTTCGAGAAATAACTGCGTTCCCAAAAAACAACATAATTGTGCAGCCACAAAAAACCTCAAATAGACACACACACAAAGCAATACAATCGAATATTGGTGACCAATGTGTTTTGCCAGCTGCAAAGCGTTGTTGTCGAAAACGCGGATTCGAGCGACGGATACGCTCAATTCATTCGACTCTTCCATTCGAATTACTCCTTTGATTCAATTTTCGAACGGGGCTTAACGGGTGCGTGTTCGGTTTTTAATTAATAATAGATACACGGGCGAATCGTTCCGCTTGTCAGCGACAGTGCGACGAAAAAGTCGCGGTTTTCAAAAGTAATTTGATTGTGCTGTGGGCATCGGTAATTGTTAAAGGTGAATTGTTTTGAGGGCAGTGCGTTTGTGATGTGAAAAAGTTAGCTTGGTGTTATTGTTAGCCTGGTACATCGTGAAAAGCTTGATACGGCTTTTGTATGGTAAAATTTGGCATGTATCCTTGTTAAATGCCTCGCTACGCTCGTAGCGCAAGGCTGAAGTCCGTTACCGTGTAGGCTCGTACAGTCGACAACACAGCTAACTGACCATCGGAAATCTAATCTGACCTTAAGTGCATTGTAATAAGGTTCTAGGTTTTCACGGTATGGTCAGTTAGCTGTGTTGTCAACTGTACAAGAATAGGTCTACAGCCTCTGCGTAGAATACGACTAAAGGGGGTTATCGGGGTCGCACAGGAACTAGGCACTCGCCTAAGAACCCCATGGCGACAAACACCTTTTTGCCCTAGGACGAGCCATGCCGGTCGCTGTGGAGTTTTTAGTGGATAGAAATACCACATAACCCAGTTATCCCCCGATGATGAGGTACCTGGTTTACACTTTGGTAGCTTAAAACTTTGTGTTAAGCAACACTTTTACCGCCAGGAAGGGTACGCGCTTATGGTGTTCCTGGCAGTGAAAGTGTTAAACTCAATTTGTAGGTACCGATAAGCGCCCGTAGCGCTCAGACGCACGTGTCTCATGATGGGCGATAAATGGGTAAATGACAACTTTGTCAGTTCTTTGTTGACAATGCCACCCTTATAAAAGAGTAAGAGGTTTCATTAAAACAGTCGAATTACGCTGCACGCGGCACTAGTTTTACGAAAGCGACTGCCATCTGACCTTCCAACCCAGAGGGAAAACTAGACCTTATTGGGATTAGATCGGTTTCCTCACAATGTTTTCCTTCACCGAAAAGCTAACGGTAAATATTCCGTACATAAGTTCCGAAAAACTCATTGGTACGAGCCGGGACTCGAACCCACGACTGCCGCTTGACAGCCGCATGCCTGAACCACTAGGCTACCGTAGCTCTCAAAAATAAATAAATAATATATTAGTTCAACTTTATAAATCTAGCAAAATCTAAACTTTCGACACTTAGACTACAGTCCCTGATTAATTCCATCATATGTAATTCCATCTAGTGAATAGTTTGTCTTTAAGTTATTAATCTTTCTGTGCACAACTGTTTAGAATTGTAGTCCAGCTCTAGACACTAAGCTTTTAATGTACTGAATGAATGACTGTAATTTGTTGTGTGAGCCTAATAAATAAATAAATTCCGGGCAGTTGGGAGGCCAGAAATGATAGCCCGCATCGTTTGACCCAATTTTCATTTCGACAAAAAGCCGAGTTTTTTTCTGAAACTCTTTCAGGATCATTACAAAACAAACCTCACGTATCCTAATGGATTATGTACGATAAGTGTTTAAAAATAAACAAAGTCATTGCGGCTCGCGAAAACTGGCTTTCCGCACACACGACACAGTTGTACCTACCCGTAATATAACCACTTTTGGGTTCTCTTATTTTTCGAAGAAAATTGTTTGGCCAATTATTAGTTCCCAACCAACGTTTCGCAGAATATTATTTCGCCAAATAATCACTTGCCAACTCGTCATAAGATTTCGTTTCGTTTCCCAACCTCACAGTTGCCAACTGTACGTTTGGTCTGATGATTATAAAGTAAACTTTCAAAATGCCAAAAATCGTTTAACAGAATGTTTTAGTTGGCTGAATAGTCATTTCGTTGTATAACGTTTCCCAAATGTTTCACGCAGTAGGGTTCGTACAGTTACTATGTAATATAATTTACAATGTGGGTAAGCGCAACTGCTCACTTCTTTTAATAACTTTGTGGGTGAGTAAGAATAAACGATAAGTGTTTACGTTATTACTTGCGGGACGTTGCTTTTGGAATGTTTCCTTGTTATTATTTTAATACAAAATTATTTTTCATTACTTATTTTGAATATTCAATAAGGCGATTTTGGCACTCGCCGGCCGCTGCCGCGGCACGCTCGCTTCGCTCGCTCGGCTTCGTGCGCTGTAAGATCGCGGTTAACCTCGCTTCGCTCGTCGTCGTACCTATCTGGACTCTGTCACAGTTATTATTTCTGTTGCTATACTTATCACGAAACTGTTCTTTGTTTCAGGCAAGTTCAACAGATGGGTTTCGCCAAAAGATAGAAGATAGAAATACAACTATTTCACTAGGCCAAACAACTATTGAACAAACAACGTTTCGTCAGTGCAATAGTTACGTTTTAACATATAAGCCAACTTAAAAGTTACGATGAATTATTTAAATTAGCAATATAAGTTACTTTTTAAGTATTGGATTAAAGTACCCACTTTTTCGGTGAAAATAAAATTAAGAAGTGCGTATCTTTTGGCGAAACCCATCTGTTGAACTTGCCTGAAACAAAGAACAGTTTCGTGATAAGTATAGCAACAGAAATAATAACTGTGACAGAGTCCAGATAGGTACGACGACGAGCGAAGCGAGGTTAACCGCGATCTTACAGCGCACGAAGCCGAGCGAGCGAAGCGAGCGTGCCGCGGCAGCGGCCGGCGAGTGCCAAAATCGCCTTATTGAATATTCAAAAAGCAAGTGATAAGTTTTCCAAACATTTTTAGTCATTGTGATATTCTGCTTTATAAAAATTCGATCAAGTGTCAGGGTGTCATACAAAAAGTTGGTAATGGTTAGTTGTCAAAGTGAATCATTTTCGAAATGTTGGTTGGCAAGTGATGTTTGACCAAAGGAAATTCTGCGAAAAGGCAGAACACCCCACTTTTGACATATAGAAAAACCAGTCGAAAACCCAGAAGGACGTACTTTAGTTCTGGGTGAAATATTATCGCTAGCTTAACAAAGAGTGCTGTGACTTAATAAAGCAATGGGATAAGTTTTATACCGAGTCAGAGACAATAGTCGTCTGGGTCCATAATCTATAACCAACATTACATACGTATTAAAACGTATTTAATCTATTTATCATTGCGTCTCGCTTACTCTCGCGTTATACAATGTACTTAACTTTCAAAAACAGCGTATTATATTCAAGACCCGCCTATACCTAAAGCCTGCTGAGGCTCTAGTATAAGTTTTACCGAAACAAAACGTTACGACCGCGTTTGCGTTTAGCTGTCAAATCCCATACAAATTGAGAGTAAAACGCAAACGCGATCGTAAAGTTTTGTTTCGGTAAAACTTATACTATAGAGCCTCTGTACACACTGGGCCAACGTTGGCGCGTGAGCAGATGCAGCTATGCGTTAGAGGAAGAAGGCTTTATATCGTTCTCATGCGTTTGCATAGCTGCATCCTGCTCACGCGCCAACGTTGGCCCAATGTATACAGCCGGCATAAAGGGTCCATAAAATGAGCATGAAACACTACTAGTGACCATACTTCCATAGCCTACAGTGTACTTATTATCAATCGGGCCAAACAGTTTGTTTCTAATTGCAGAAGCGAGCGGGAGCGAGTTCTATGCTTCAGCTTGGACTGAAAGTCGTTCGTACAACTCGGTTACAATATCTGTGGACCTCGCTGGAATGTGAAGCCCCTCCCCCTTCTCTTTTACCTACCCGCGCTCGCCACGTACCGCACCAGAGCACCGACGTGGCGTCATCGACGCCAGGTCCACAGATATTGTAACCGGGTTATGTCCGATGTCCCGCCGTCCCGCTGTTCGGCTGTTCTCCTCTACAGGTCGCAATAGGCATGCGGCCTCATGTTCAAATTGATAACGTAGTGATGCTAAATGGATAGTAAACCATCAAATTATCGTAATAAAGTATAAATTATAAAATATAATTAAAATCATAAAAAGATATAAGTAATATGAACCTTGAAAATTTGGAAAAAATATGCATTTTTTGTTATTGTCCAATAATAAATTTAAAGCTACCAATAGAATCCTTACGCTTTTATACAAACAAAATTGTATGACAACTATGTACTTAAACGCAGTATTTCGCGACCGAAACTACAATTTACCTGATTTTCCATACGACGATTAGTACAAATGCCACTTGTGACGTCATCCGTGGGTGTCTATCAGTATGAAGCGTTTTGTGCTGCTGCCAGGGAGGTCAATCTTTGTCTCAAATTTTTGGGTATTTATGTTCTTTAATTGTAGTTGCTCCCATACAAACATTTGTTCCTCTCCAAAACTGGTTCGAATGACGTCACAAAAAAATCTTAGTCCGCATCCCTATTCTCAACCGATTCGTGTGTAATTTTGTGAGCTGGTTCGATGATTAAATAGATTTTTTTTCGGAGCAGTTTGTTTTTTTATAAAACAGACAGTTCTACAGCTCACAGCGCCACTTGTTTATAACTTGTATTAAGAAGGAGTTCCGGCCGAAGAAATATCGTTTTCCAGAGGTTTCGGTGCCGGTTATTTGACTGTCAGAAAATGCGAAGTCCGTCGCTGTCTTAAACTGTTGTGTTATTAAAGTTTTGTATAGTGACGTATGTTTGTATGTATACAGGGTGTACCAAAAATGGGGTGTGAACCGATCAAGGGCTCAACAAGTATGTTCTGTTAAAAAAAAAACAGAAAAAAAAAATTTTTGACGCGTTTTTTTTTTGCCTTTGTATGGAGCGTTGGCTGACTGGGGCGACAAGCTCCATAGGAATGTAAAAAAATAATCGCGTCAAAAAAAATATTTTTTTTGTTTTTTTCTTATCAGAACACGATACCTGTTAAGCCCATGATCGGTTCATACCCCATTTTTGTTACACTTTGTATAAGGGCCTTGTTGCTCGACGTTATCAAATAAGAAATCCAAATAAAAACGAGTGGCATACTTTTAAATGTTTGTCGCAGAATACAGGCCCTGGCGCGATGCCCGCAACTCACGAAACCTATGTTAGCATTAATGGTCATTCTTCTTGATTTTCTATGGAACAAGAAAAACCAAGATTGAGTTCATTGATTTGGCAATCCTACTAACAAAAAATAAGCTGATTTTGAATAACTCCCGAAATGGTATGGCGACCGACTTCCATCCAGCGAATGCTTTTTGAAATGAAAATTAATTTTATGAACAAAACTAATTTCATACACATTATTTAAAGTGTGTGCTCATAATAATCCATACTAATATTATAAATGCGAAAGTGTATGTGTGTGTTTGTTTGGTTGTTTGTTTGTTTGTTTGTTTGTTTGTCCGTCTTTCACGGCAAAACGGAGCGACTAATTGACCTGATTTTTTAAGTGGAGATAGTTGAAGGGATGGAGAGTAACATAGAATAGTTTTTATCTCCGTAATCATCCCCTAGGGGGGTGAAATGGGGGGTAAAAGTTTGTATGGAGCTGCGATATAAACGAGTTCCACGCGGACGGAGTCGCGGGCAGAAGCTAGTGTATTTGTATAATTTTTACTAAACGGGACTTAACCGCGTCTAATTAACTTATTTATTTACCTCTCTGCGGTCTTCCGACGTTTCGGATGTGTCGCAATATCCATGGTCACGGGACAAGTCCCGTTTAGTAAAAATAATGTGTGAGAATCATGAAAGTTTAAATCAATATAACTATGTATTTGTATTGCATAGTAACAAACTCCTATCGACTCGATACAATCTCAGTACCTAATACTACATACTATAGATGTTGAGTTACATCTAACAGTTTATATTATTATTGTTTCTATAAATTGCACGAAACAGCTATGTATATCATTCAGAATGCTTACCGAAAACTGTTGAATCCCCTTAAACGTCTGCAATCAATTGCAGCAAACCAATGTACCATCGACAAAACATTTAACTGACCCTTTTTAAGCCTTATTGCAACGGAACAAGGTATACTATTGAACTCTCCAGCTCGTTTTCGTTTGTTCCGAAACAGCCATAAGCATATTTCCAATCACACCCGCCAACGGAATCGAGACAGATATTCCCGTTCTTAATAAAATGCGTTCGGAAATTTCGAATTTCGAAATGCTTTGACAATAACCCCCTTCCTCGAAAAAATCTATATTCAACTTTAAAACAATGATACTAAGGTTGATTTTCGTTTGTGAATGTAAGAGGTTAAGATCTTTATACAGTATGAAAGGTAAACATTGGATCGCGTCTTGTAGGGAGCCTTCAAGAGTATAAATAACGTTGCACAATAACTGGGGGCGAATCAAGGAGCATTGTCGAAGGCCTTGTTAGAGGTTCGGGCGACCGCTGATTTTTTATTTGATATCTCAATAAACCCCTGGCACAGATGGGAGCAGATGACGCATAAGGTGATTGTTTTTGTAGTATACCAAGTGAAACACGTAGATGCAAAACAACAACTCCTTTATTAAATATCAATGTGGGTACATCTCATGCAATTCTTAACTACCCACAACATCTCCCCCAAAAGCAATCGCTAACAATAACACGTAACATATTCTTATATATATAAAACCTGGAACTATTCTTAAATAGCATGGTTTCGTATTTAATCAATAACACGAAGACATATCGTGTATTATCATTATTTAACTATTTACTATATAATCCTATCCTTCCCCCAAAATACGACTTGATATGATGTTTAAATACGAGATTACATTGCAATTCTTAATCATCAAGGAAGGATACTGCTAAGCCAATCATGAAGAGACCTTATTTCAATGCCATAAGGTTCACAGACGGTTAGGTAAATGAAACTTATGTGGTAATGTTGTACCTATGATTACAACGTATAAGATGTTAAATGTTATTAACCAAATACACATAAGTACCTATTTATTATAGTAAAAAAAAAATATTCTTTTTAGTAGTTTTTAGTAAGTACAGGTATTTAGATTAATCTGCCCCGTTAACACGTAAACAAAACCAATTTTTGATGTTACACTATATTTTAAACCTTATGTTTTATTCAAAACATCTTTTCTGATAGCAATTTGGCTCGGCTACGAGTCATGATTTCACGAGTGGCAGGATCAGAGCAATTTTCGACTTTATTCTTGGTGTCATTAGGTTGAAATTTACATTCTTTTGCCTGACCTACTTTGTCGCAAGCGTCCTTGAACTCGTCGTCCACATCAGCTGATGCCGGCTCGAGTGAGCCCAAAGATGCTGACGGGGCATTGGTGCTAGATTCGCACTTGATTAAATGGCGCCGATTACGCCTAAATCTACCACCTAACTTACTTTCTATTATGTACGAGCGGGGTGTATGGGCATTTCCTATAATGGTTGCTCGAGTCCTCGTTTTTCCATCCACACATACGACTTCATCGCCCTCTATTAGCGATGGTAATATTTTACTATGTTTGTCATATAACTCTTTTGCTCGAATTTGATTGCGTAACATAGTCGTGTGTTCCGATGGATCCACGGGTCGCGGGGTCAACAACTCGGGGTGTACAGGTAACTTACATCTGAGCTGACGACCCATTAGTAGCTGCGCAGGAGAGCTCAAGCCGTCCCTAGGAGTATTACGATAGTTTAGCAAAGCTAATTGAAAATCCTCGTTACTGTTTTTTGATTTTTTAAGAAGTGATTTAACTGTCTGCACCGCTCGCTCACTTTTACCGTTTGCCTGGGCATAGTTCGGTGATGATGTCACGTGATTAAATCCCCACTCCCTAGAAAACATTTTAAATTCCCGACTGCTGTATTGTGTTCCATTGTCACTCACAAGCGTTTCTGGGATGCCATGGCGTGAAAATACTTCTTTCATTTTTACTATGACTACGTTAGATGTGATGTTTGGTAAGTTACACACTTCGACAAAATTGGAATAGTAGTCGACTATTATTAGGAAATATTTCTTTCTTAACTCAAAAATATCTGTACCTACTTTTTGCCATGGCAGCCCAGGAATCTCCATTGGCATTAAAGGTTCTCTGGCGGGTGCATTTAAACTCTCCTGGCAGGTGCGGCAACGCCTTACACATGCCTCAATATCCTGCGTGATGCCGGGCCAGAACACAACCTGCCTCGCGCGTCGCTTGCACCGGTCCATGCCCATGTGACCTTCATGTATAATGTTAAGCATCTCTGCTCGTAAGGCTCGCGGAATCAAAACTAACCACCACCACCGTTCCACCGTTTCCACGCGTCGGCCCGAGTAACGGGACCGCCCTCCATGTTTAACTCGGGCGGTGGCCTGGCGTGTTCCATTGCTTCAAAAAAAACTCACTGCACGAAACTAAGTTACCAATTCTTTTATTTTCGATTCGCACGGGTATATTTTGTGCTCTGTAATATCACTTATAACGAACTTCCAGCCAATAAAAACTGAGCACCGCTGCCACCATGTAGTATACCAAGTGAAACACGTAGATGCAAAACAACAACTCCTTTATTAAATATCAATGTGGGTACATCTCATGCAATTCTTAACTACCCACAACAGTTTTGTTCTAGGATGTGTGGTAAAAATTAAACAGGGAATGTGAAGGCTAGAACTATTCATCAAAATCTATGTTGGTATTTGAACAGAGACGAGTAACATCTAACTAAAGGTACTAAGCAAAAATAGATGTTTTTATTATTTAAGGTAAGTACATTAAGGGGATGCCTTGATTTGAGTCGTTACCGGCCTCCTTGACAGAGACACGCTGATGCCTTCCGCCCACGAGAAAAAGAGATTTAACGCTCTTCGGGAATCGCTGTTTTGGACAAATTTCGATAAATACCTAACTTAGTGAAGGTTTATTAAAATTTCATAGTGAGATTTTAGATGAGATAAAATACTATAGTATTTACTTGATTGTGTCGTAAAATAATGTATCGTTTGAGTAGGCTACCAGTTACAGAATAGGGGGGCCGACTGCTCACAAAATACACTACAAAACACGTAGCTATAGCGTTGGACTGACTTTGTTTACACAAATAACTTTCCATCCACTACATATCTTAATTTGTGATAATATAAACGCAAGATAAATAAATAAAATAAAAAAGCCTTATTAATTCCATTACAGCATTTATTACAGTCTGTTAAGTAATGAATAAAGTACGAATGTATTGATATTCTTAGATAAACATGCAAAACTAAAAAAAAAGCAAGAAATTAAAAGATATCTTAGGTAGTTTGCTGAATGGATCCCCCGCGGGTAAAAGCGCAAGATGCGACATAATTTGAATGAAAAAAAAATGCTGTCTTGGACTAGCTGGGAAGTTGATATCATAAAAGACGGTGCATTGGAAATTATCGCGTGCTTTGAAACGCCGTTCTGACTAGATTAAGAAACAATAAGGTCTCAGATATATGATTCTTGACTATATGATTTTTCATCTGATTTTATTTAAGTTCACCTCAACGCTCACCCACAAATATATCTTGACACCGCGATACGTAGTAACTAAGCGTAGGTAGGTAGAGGTCTAGTTTCGTGACGGGCGCACTTGCAGAATACAGCCCAACAGCAGGTCTGCTCTTCTTGCCTTTTCGGCTAAACTCGGGCACACCTTCCGAGTCTAAGACCCGATCGCGCTAGAAACGAACCAGCACGTGTGGTTGAGATCATTGTGGCCGCGTTTTGATAAAATTGTCATTGGAATTAGAATTCTACCTTTGGCGGTACAGTTGGGTTTTGAATAGACAACTTTGATGCATCATAAATAACATAATTTACTTACGAAACAAATTATTTATTTAAATATTTTTGTTTCGTGTTATTTTTAACGAGAGACTTACCTCGATCATATTTTAAACGATATGATACAGAGAGAAAGAATACTCGTACTCATACTCATTTATTAATCAAATATTACATGTCAAAAATAATATGAGTTATAATAGTTAATATGTCAAATTAATTTGATTTTTCTAATTACATCATAATATTTATAATTTACAAATTACAAAATTTCAAAGTATAACAAATTATTATTATTACAAATATATTATAAATACTCACAAATATTATAGAAGGATTTATCAGACAGCTATTTTTTAGTTTATTAAGAAATGTCACATCGTTTATATTGAATATAATGGAAAAATAAACCATCTTCGTCTGTAGACAGGACTAGGCTACTGACGCAGACGGTTTATTTATCCATTATATTCTTTCTCTCTGTATCATATCGTTTACTTTGATGCTATTCGGGCAACTCAAATAATTTCAAGAGGCGGGATGCCATGATCCGATTTTTATTAATTGTACGTAAGTAATCGTCCTTGCATCGGCTTCCTTAATCAATAAAAGTTTGTATGTTATGGATTGGTTTCCTCATTACTGGGGGTCGTCGTTATGTCTCTGGAACATTTTTTCTCGGGTGATGTAAGCACCTATTTATTATTATGTGCCAATAGCAAGACATCTAAATCACGTCCAATAAAATGTCTCATCTGTTCCGCAGTGGCTGTGCCACAAGGGTTCCAATCCGGTTAGTGAGACCCCAAGTTTTTTTTCTCAAAAATATTTTTGACTATTGTAAAAGGGTGTTTGATTTATAATTTTATTGTGGGTTTTGTCAAAAGTTCGTGTGCCGTGAGGAATAATAAAACCTTTTGAAGGTTTTTTTTTTGTCTTCTATTGATATTAAACTGTCAGTAATAAAATTACGGTAAGCACTTTACTGTGTATTTAGTAACGTAGAAATGTAGAAAAAGTGAGTGCATTTTATTCAAGATTCATAAAAAACAAATACAATGTACTGAAAATAAAAAACCACAAAACGAGTACTAATCAATTTACACCAAAGAGCTTTTTTTGCACGTCCGACGTATATAATATAATTATACTAACCTAACCTAACCTAAAAATAAAATACTGAATCAATTAAAGAAAAAAAACAATATGTTCATATTAAGCTCTAACTATATATTTCTACCAAACCAAAACATCGTTACAAAAAATACATGAACCTGTAACGAAACTCATGTTCTGAAATTCTCAAAAAGAAACAAGTTCTTTGCAGTACAAGTTCTTATTTGTATGTTTGTCATGTTCTACGTGTCTCTAACGAACTACGTATCTTACCAAAGACGAATAAATCAAGAGTACCGCCGAGGTCTATACAATGTCATGTTCCTAATAATAGGCCTGGTGTACTGGTAGTTAGGTTCAGTTTCAGTTTGTTACAATTTATTTCGTACAACCTTTACCTCTGCTTAAGACAATAGCGCCACTGTGAACTCACGTTTTATAGTAGCAAGAAAATCCGCAATGTTCAAAATAACTTCACACGCTTTCGCAAAAGATAAAAACATTTACTGGACCACTCTGTATAGCATGGAATACCAGTGGTTCAAACAGGTGCTTTGTGTCACGGATATGAACCATACTCCCGTGGATGTCTGTGTAGCGCTGAAGGGCCACATTTGGAACTCTATCCTCCACAACCAGGCTCCTTATCCGTGACAAAAAAGTTATTGCAAAGCGATGACTTCGAGGAGGCGGGGGGAGGCCGTGCGCGCGGGGGCACGCGGGCGGCGGAGCGGCGGCTGCGACACGAGCTGTGTCAGCAACCCGCAAACTAACCGACTCGAAACTTGACGCCGATACATTGACGCTAGTACCGAGACAGTCATTGCACTTGAAATTTGATGCCTTTGACCGATTTACTGGGGCGCTATTACGCAAACTAATAACTTCGTTGCGCAGATCGGTGATAGTTGCTTCCGAGGCTTCAAATTTTGTCATTATTTCGGCTAAATTCAGCAAAATGCTTACGTCGACATGGTCCGGTATGTAGCACGGCAATCTGGAGACTCCCGTCGCCACGAACTCCGGCATGACGTGTTCGTTCTCCCTCAGAACATCTATGATATCCTCTAGGGTCTTCTTCCCGGCTGTGCGTGTGTTATAAACAAACACCCTGGAGTTTGAATCGGACAGATAAAACAAGTGCAACCGCATGTACCACAATAAATTTCGAAAAAAGAACAAAGGCTAAACCGCACCGCATGCCACTTTCGCCACGAGCGATAATCGAGATGTAGGCGTATCGGATAAATAAACTCGAATCAATATTTCGCTCACGTACCCGAGCCGTCCTTTGCAGTGCAACTGAAGCTGTGAGGTGAATGAAATGCGGGGAGGTGACCAGTATAATTTTCTTCTGTGCATGTTATAAAAGAGCCGATCAGATATTTTTGTTTTTCCTTGCCATAGTTACGTCTCCTGAAAGACCTTTTTAACCCCCAACGCAAAGAGAGGGGTTATAAGTTTAACAGACAGAGTATCTGTATATCTGTGTATCTGTCTGTGGTATCATAGCTCCTAAACGGATGAACCGATTTGAATGCGGTTTTTTTGTGTCATAGATAATTTAATCCCGAGTGTTCTTAGTCATGTTTCATGAAGATCTGTTTAGCCGTTTTTGAGGTAACTACAACTTAGAAAAGTTGAAATATCCCGACATTTTCATTTCAAAGTCCAATACTTTGAAATGAAAATGTCGGGGTATTTCAACTTTTCTAAGTTGTAGTTATATCAAAAACAAAACAAGTGATCATGAACAATAGGTATAACAACTTTTGATATATTTTCACTGGATATAACAACATTTAATATAATTTCATTGGATATAATCACTCAAGGGACATAATACACTTTCGGTATTACAACAATCAGTATAATTTCATGGCGTATAATGTTCAAATAGTATAATACATTTTTGATATAACGTTTAATGGATATAATGTATATTGGATATAAGTATTAGTGGTATAATGTTTTGTAAGATATATATTTTTTTCCACACACTTATTTATTTTAACCTAACCTAAACCTAACCCAACCGCCAGCGTGTCGACGTCACCCCGCTTTGCGGGGTGCCTATTTCCGCTATAAAGGGACACAAGCTAACCCTAACCTAACCTACAAATAATACCATTGTTACAAATTATTTGTCGTTTTTTTTCTGCGGGGGGATTATGCCAATAGTACATTTATACCAACTGAGTTTTATATCGAACAAGGTTATATCCCATGTATGTTATACGTTATGACTGTTAGATTAATAGTTGTTATATTACAAGTTCATTATATCTGTTGATAATTATATTACATGAGAACATATCAAATGTTGTTATATCAAAAGTGCATTATATCCTTTAACCGTTATATCCAGTGAAAATATATCAAAAGTTTTTATATCGATCGTTACGCACCCATTTGGTTGGTTTTATGTAAAGGCGATTGAATTACGAAGTACTTAAAAGGATATTTTCTTAGTGGGTGATATAAAACATCAGATAACAGGTGCGAAATTGCCTTCAAACAGGCAAATTTTAGCAGTTTTATTCTGTAATATTCGCGAAGTGAAATTTAAAGTAAACGAAAGTGCTAATCTTGCGAAACGCGAGTGCATTAGCTTCTGGGACAAAGCTAGAGTACCAACACGATCGGTGCCTAACTGTGTAAAGAAGCTAGTAGATCTGTACCAAGTTTGGAGTGATCTACAAAAAAAATCTAATAAAAGCCAAGAAATTCACATACGTCTTGAGCAGAATTTTCAAAGCGACTTGGACAATTTGTTTGATATCGCTCATGCCGATGCTCTTCAAATTATAAAAATAGAAAAAGACAAAATATATTCGCAGCAAAAGAGAGAACCAGGGGGTCTGTCTAGCAGAAGTGGAACAAAAAATATCAGAAAAAGAAGAGAGCCCTCCAAAGAAAGAAACATGAAGAAAAAAGAAAATTGAATAACGTGTCCATCACTCAACCTTCGTCCGCATGTGATTATTCGCTGACTCAAAGCCCTACGTCTTTCTCTCATTGTTTATCTGGTGGTTCTACTGACAGTTTAAATGAAGTTTTTCCTTATGAACCAGCACCGACACCGACGGCATCATCGACTCTATTAAAAGGACAGAAGAACTTTATTTCACCCAAGTTAATTGCGGCCTTAGATAGGTGTCAATTAAGCACAAGAAATTCGGTTTACATTCTTCAGGCTGTAATAGAAGCATTGGGTCTAAACATTGATGACTATCCCGTGAATGAATCTTCAATTCAACGAATTCGAACGCAAACTCGAAAGATCAGAGGCTCTAGTATAAGTTTTACCGAAACAAAACGTTACGACCGCGTTTGCGTTTAGCTGTCAAATCCCATACAAATTGAGGGTAAAACGCAAACGCGATCGTAAAGTTTTGTTTCGGTAAAACTTATACTAGAGCCTCAGAGCGGAGGGCATAAAAACGGATTTCCAAAACAATATTCCTGAAATTGCGACTATCCACTGGGATGGCGAAACCGGCCTCAGATTGCGTGTCAACATAGAGTAAACATTTGTTTTCACGCTTTAAAATTGACTCTAGTTTCCTGGGTTTTCCCGTTTCATTATGGAACGAAAGTGAAGCCTATTTAAAGGCTAAAACTAAAATCTCAACTTCAAGGGCTGTAAATGATACGGCAGAAAGAGCAGTTAAGCTGATGCAAGATTTTCACGGCTTAATAACAGCGGACGAAGATCAGAAACAATTTCACTTGCGTTGTGTCCAGGAGCACAGAAAACTATCCTGATTGTAAAAAAGCTACTTTAAAAAGGAAATACCCCAATTAATATTGTCTCTTTCACTCTTTTTAATAAATATAAATATTATCATGTTGATTTTTTACTTATTTTGCTACTTCGTTAGCTCGTTAGAGAATAAATTGTAATTATCAGAATATTAACCTAGTATACCTATATATAAAAATTTGAAGCCGAGTCGGCACGGCTTCCCATCATCATAGAGTGCTGAAATTTCACAAGTAAGTTTATTTTAGGATTACGAAAATAGTTAGGGGTATGCGTTACAAAATAAAAATAAAAATTGTTTTGCCCATATAAGGGACACCCTACCACGCATGTACCCCACGAATGGAGAGGTTTCGTGTTCAAAAGACCTTCTCTGTACCCCTCTACATTATACTTCTGGAAGACTCGTAAATTCGAACACAGTGTAAACTCCAAGCTCCAAAGTTTGAATAACGATTTTCTCCGCAGCTATGTACTCTGCGGCGCTACCACGAACTTCGAAAGTCGAAGTTCGGGTATTTCCATCTCTATCGCACTCCCGTACTCGAGTGACAGGCATGCATGTATTACGAACATCGACTTTCGACGTTCGTGGTAGCGCCGCTGTGGCAGTCTTCCACACGAGCGCGAACTCGAACATTGCGGGGCGCGTTGCAGCTCGCACTCGATACCGCGCGTGAGGAGCGTATCAAGCAGTAGGGTCTCAATGAGGCTTTATTACAGCTGGGATTCCGCTATATCAAGATTTTCACCTAGAAACTAAAAAAAGAGGAGGGTAAACATTTTTAAAGCGAGTATATAACTTTGATTTGCATTGCAAGTTAAAACTTGCTCTTGAAGAGGTAGATACGAGGGTCAAACTGAAAGTTCTTAGAAAATCAAAAACTGAGCAATCAAGCAACTTATTACTTTTATTATATCTTTTCAAAATAGCCTCCCTTCACATCAATACATCGCTGCATTCGATAGAACCACTGAGAAAAGCACTTTGCCCACTCGTCCTTAGGGGTCTCTTCGACGGCCTTTTGAAACGCAGCCACTGCTTCGTCGGCGTCCATAAAACGTTTTCCTCGAAGTTTTTCTTTAATTTTTGGGAATAAATAAAAATCACAAGGTGCAAGGTCGGGGCTATAAGGTGGGTGACCCAGTAATTCCACGTTTGCCGTCGCCAAATAGTCGATCGTTTGCTTGGCGGTGTGCGATGAGGCGTTGTCGTGGTGAAGCAGGATCCTACTGCGAGGCCGTTTTTCTCGAACTTTTTCCAAGACAAGTGGTAAACAATTGTTACTGTACCACTTCGCAGTAACTGTTTTTTGATCCTCTAAAATAATTGTTGCGTAATGACCAGTCCTTCCGAAGAACGAGGCCACCATCTTTTTTCCCACACTTCGACCTCTCTTCACTTTAGTAGGCAACTCCTCGGAAGGAAACACCCACTCAGCAGACTGTCTTTTAGTTTCAGGATCATAACAGTAAATCCAGCTTTCGTCACCCGTAACTACGTCGAACACAGCATTTGAGTCACCTCCGTTGAATCTTTGACCCATTTCACGGCACCAATCAACACGACGGACTTTTTGGGCTTCTGTCAAATTATGAGGTATCCACCGGGCACAAAGCTTCCTCACCGCTAAATGTTCATGGAGGATTTTGTGGACTTGACTCATACCAATGGCTAAGCTTGTAGGAATCTGCTGATAGGTTACTCTTTTGTCAGTCTCTATCATACGCCGCACAACACTGATGTTATCTTCAGTAGTCGCCGTAGAAGGCCGGCCCTCACGCAGATCATCAGTGAGATTAGTGCGGCCACGTTTAAATTCATTAAACCAGTTGTAAATAGTAGCACGAGATGGGGCTTCATCGTGAAAGGCCAATCGAAGTCTATCATAACTTTCTTGTTGACTTAAATTACATCGAAAGTCGTAAAAAATCATTGCTCGAAAATTTTCTCGCGTTAAATTCATGCTCACGTAGTACACACAATTTTCAATTTGCCGCCAAATCGTAAAACAAATGACAATCGAGTGGAATTCGTACACAAAAATATTAAGAAAGAGTTCCATTTTCAAATTTTGAACTTATTTTTTTATTATATTTATTACAAGTGGCCAGTTCTAAAGACTTTCAGTGTCGCCCTCGTAATACAGCTTCTGAGACCTGATTTGGTCACGAAAGAGAACGAAACGTAGCAATATGCTGGAGTGTAATGCCACAGCGCCTTTAAAGATGCTAATTTGGCTGAGGCTAACATTTTACTAACTTCT
Organism: Epinotia ramella; assembly: GCA_947578815.1. Lineage (NCBI taxonomy): Eukaryota > Metazoa > Arthropoda > Insecta > Lepidoptera > Tortricidae > Epinotia > Epinotia ramella. The sequence goes on along the minus strand of OX388206.1, from coordinate 3,947,300 downwards.
CCGCAGCTATATGCTCTGTGGCAGTCTTCCACACGAGCGCGAACTCGAACAGTGCGGGGCGCGTTGCAGCTCGCACTCGATACCGCGCGTGAGGAGCGTAGCAATCGACTAGTAGGGTCTCAATGAGGATTAATTACAGCTGGGATTCCGCGGTCTCTTAACGATTTTTTTTCTTGGTTTTATTTGAATAAATACCTTTTTTCTTGGTTTTATTTGAAGCAACAGTAGCCCAGTGGTTCAGGCATGCGGCTGTCAAGCGGCGGTCGTGGGTTCGAATCCCGGCTCGTACCAATGAGTTTTTCGGAACTTATGTACGGAATATTTACCGTTAGCTTTTCGGTGAAGGAAAACATCGTGAGGAAACCGGTCTAATCCCAATAAGGTCTAGTTTTCCCTCTGGATTGGAAGGTCAGATGGCAGTCGCTTTCGTAAAACTAGTGCCTATGCCAAATCTTGGGATTAGGTGTCAAAACGGACCCCGAGCTCTTTTAGGGACATAACCGGGAACAACGTAGGAGGATGAAATAAATATATTTTAGGCTGGGCACGACCAACGATCCATTATGGGTTAGACCACGTCTATTCAAGCTTGTTATTCAAAAATTTAGTCTCCAGGAAACTTGACTCTCCATACAAACGTAGTTTGGCTCTCTGTATACTTGTATACACAATTTGATCCACCATATTTGAGTCGTAAACTAGATTATGTGGGTAGAAATCATAATAATACAAAATAGAACGGAAAGAAGTTTACTATTAAAAACTTCTGTCTCTATTTTTATTCTAGGAGCTGACTAAGTGAGTTGAGTTTCTACTATAACTGAATTTCACTGTACTAAGTACCGAGCAAGGAGCCTTATTGTCTACATGACCCGATTTCAAACATATAAATTCGAATTTCGAACACTTTTAACGAATTGGTGAAGTATCTTTTGTTTATTTTCTTGCTTTCAGCGAAAATCAGTGGCCAGTATCTTACGAGCATTATGCGATTCAATTTCCACAAGCTCGCATCTCTCATTGTTTCTTACTGGAAACTTAAACCATAATACTACGTAGTAAAGTTGAAAATTGTGTGATAATCTAATCATGAATACGATTGCAAAGATTTTATCAGTATTTGTTCTTATTTGAAATGTAGTAGTGTAAGATTTTCATTAGTGCTTCAAGAGTGGAATAACAATACGAAACTCTATTGTTAGGTTAAATTACAAATAACATGTTGCACCAACTGTATTCGTGGATATTTGAGACAATTGAATGCAATGAATGTTTAAAAACCTTTTGATGGTGGAAATGTATATTCACGACGCATTTCCAAACGGTAATATAATGTCACCATATATCAAGCAGCTTTTTCTTAATTTAGAGACTGCCTGCGCATGGGAATAAGAGAGAGAGAATAGTTTTACGTTAGTAATCAGACTCCGCAAAAGGTGAGGGTGCTCATAATAAATAAAAAAAAAATAGGGGGCAGTCTTACACAAATCGACCTAGTCCCAAACTAAGCAAAGCTTGTACTATGGGTACTAGACGACGATAAACATACTTATATAGCTAAATAATTACTTAAATACATAGAAAACATCCATGACTCTAAAACAAATATTCGTGCTCATCACACAAATAAATACCCTTACCGGGATTCGAACCCGGGACCTCTTGCTTCGTAGGCAGGGTCACTACCAACTATTAGGCTAAAGCGGTCGTCATATTTATTAGGAATATTGTATGCATTTATAATGTACGAGTAGGAACACACTCAGATGTCTTTAAAAAAGTCAACGCCTATATAACGATGTTAAACTATCGCTAGGTATTCAATTTGTAATTTATTTTAACTAAATGGTTCCAATTTTAATTACAAAGTTAACTTAAAGACCGGTCCATTAATAATCGTGAAAATTCTTTTAATCCGGTCACGTGCCGATAACGCACTAACATCGTTTAATAACCAGATAAGACATCATTTATCAAGCATACATACATAATACTCAAACTCCCCTTCAACCAACCCTTTACATCAAGATACTTTCTTCAGGGCCAACCCTATTAAAATGATCTCCCTCTTTATCTATCCAGCAAAGTGCGAAAAAGACGGAAAAGGTTCGAACGTTAAGTCTAAATCGAGGGTTCATAATTCGAACGCAAGAATTAAATCCACAAAAGCGTATCATGCTCATAAATCACTATTCCCGCCACGAATTATTTAAATGCCATAATGAGTCACGAGTAAAAGTTAAAGGAGTACCCCGAAATATACTGCAAAATTAAAAAGTCATAAGCGTCTTCGTAATATGAGCCTATTTAATCCTTTTCTGCTAGGACCCCATTTATCACGCGGTCCGGGATTACGGTAGGGTTAATAAATGCCGGTTGCGACCAGCCATTTTGTTTTTTATCAGCTTTCCAAATTCGAATTATGAACGGCGATTCGTCTCTGTGACTTTTTTTATTCTAGAATGATCGATTGCTCCGATTGCTCGGGTTTTGAGTTGTTTTTTCGGGATGTTTTCTGTGTGGCCAGTGTTGACGTCACTTATTGGTTTTTGCGGAGTCATGGCGGGAGGGCAGAATAAATGTTTAGTCGGCTCGTGATATTTTTGGATTTATTTATTTACGATGGTTGTTGTCATGTCAATGTCAGATTAAATTAGAAATATAGTGAAAAAACCGTTTCCAAAGGTCCGGTGGATTTCAATATTAGGTATGTCAATTTTATAAAGACTGATAGGGAAATACTTTTTCCACTTTATTAATAATATTCATTCATAATGCAAAAAGTGGTACTCCTAAAAAATACTAGCTTAATGTAAATATAGTACTTATTATAAAATTGCAATAAGTTTGATCTTTCTTCATGCATTTTTTTTTATGTGTACACGCCCTGAGGTATGTACCTACTCAAGCTTTTCTTTATAAGGTTCAGTCAATCACCAACCCAATGGACAGACATTATAAAAGCTCTATTAGAGTCTGGCAAACGAAAGTTGAACCCACTAAACTCAATTACGCGGCAACACTAAACGTCATACGCATACATTTTGATCATCAGTGTTGCCGCGTAATTGATTTTAGTGTGTTCAACTTTCGTTTGTCAGGCTCTACCAACACGCTAATCACAGAAAACGCTTCCCATACTGTCAATAGAAATCGGTGGCGACGGATCGCGAAAGCTGTAGACGGGTAGCACAGCGAAATGTGATCTCCCTTTTATTTAGGGCAGCCCAACTGATGTATACTTGAGATTATTTGAGTTGGCCGAATCGCATCAAAGTATTCAGCAACTCTGCTGTCTAAGGTACAAGATTCCAATTCCGATGGCAGTTTTATAAAAAAGTTACATTCAATAATTACCAGTATTTCCACAGTCAGAAGACAAAAGCCGAATAACTACTTGTGTTTCTGATGGTGAGTACGGTCGCCAGCGCTCCCAATGATACACTCTGTTTGTGACATATGTAAAGGCGGGATTCCACCGGTGTGCGGCACTGTGCGCCACAAGCATATTCAGTACAAAAATGCTTGTGCCGCACAGTGCCGCACACCGGTGGAATCCCGCCTTAATAGGTACAATTAAATAGTGGTGTACCTACAGCTGATCGCGCGGCCATTGAAGTCGCGGGTAGTCCAGAATATCATAATGATGATTATGTCATATTTGGTGGTAGTTGTTAACTTGTCCTGTGGCTTGAATATGTCATGCTCGCTTAAAAGGCTTTGCTTACGGTGGCGTCGTTAATCGGGTCGCCACCTTCCCTAACATATGGTTGAGGGAGGCGATGGCTGAGATATGCGTCATACTCGTGATCGGGTGCTGTTTGTGGAGTCCGGACTGTTCATGCTTGCAAGGGCATAGTACCTAATTAACTACTTAAATACTAGTGTTATTATTATTATTATCGTATTGACGAGAGACATCATTATGATCTTGACACGTTTTATTGTTATTGACCCTGTACATCTCTGACAATATAACATTAATGTTCCTTTTTTGTTTTGACGCTTAGAGACCGTATACATCTCTTAGAATATTAGAATAATTATTAATTGTATTTGGACGCTCAGAGACCTTATACATCTCTGGAATACTGAATAATATCATTAACTTCTGTTAATGCTGGATACAGATCTTATATCGAATGTAATGGTCATATTTTGCAATTTTGTTTTGTTTACATTAACTTAGTGACATTTAGTTTGTTAACCTTTTATATATCATTTTAAATAAATATTGTGTAAGATTACTATTTTATTGTAAATTACCGTTTGACATGTAAAAGTGCCCTTGTGGCCTATTTGCAGAATAAATAATTGATTTGATTTGATTTGATTTGACTTGTCTTTCGAAATAGGTACATCCTTGAATCCGTAAGACGTGCGGCCTTATTTATTTAAATCCCAGTTTTTGCCGTGGTTTGGAGTTAGGGAGTACTCCCATAAACGTCAGTGTTAAGTCAGGGGTATTTGTCTCTTGCTGTCAACATAGCGAATCATCAAATCAATAAAGGGTCGGCAGCGCGCTTATGACTCATCTGATGTACCAACGTCCATAGGCTGCAGTATGCTCTTAAGGTCTGGCTGGCTGTGTGATTAGTTGCGACTGTCTTAGTATAAAAAAAAACAGCGACTGCGGTTGTGGTCGACCACCCATCACCACCTCTCTGTCACTATAGTTTCTATATAGTTTTCATTTCTATATAGTTTGCGCAATTACAGGTACAGAAATTGAAACAGTAGAAGTATCTTGTCACCTCACGCAAAGAAAATTGCAACGTAGCTCGCTGGGAACTCACAAAGTGGCTGGTCTCGACGAAACAGCCAATTAAAAGGACACGCATGGTTGTCCTACAAAAATACTTCAACAAGGACATACGAGTAGACGTGCTACACGCTAATAAACGTCGCATCTCGATACCCAGTACACAGTAATATACGACTTTTTGGAAACGACTAGGGTTTTTAAAGAGCGGCGTATCGTTATAGGATGGTTGATGGTGCTTGTGGCCCATTGCGTGTGAGCAGGACAGAAGTCATGACAGTCATTTAGCCGCGTCGTTTGAGTTCCGTTGGATGAAACGCCTAGGGCGTCTGCCCGTTGGAGCCCCCGCGAGGACTTAAGGCTCCACTCTTTCTGTAACTTTTTTCAGATTCCAGAAAAATGCACCCATTTCCATAAAAACAGTAGGGAGGTATTTTACTATGTTCAAGTACTAGTAACACCAAACTTAAAAACTTTTTTTTACTCGTCGACTGTAATCTTTAAATAAGAACCTCGCAAACCATAACGCAATTGAATACTTTTATTCTGATGCAAAAGTTAATGCTCTATGGACAATCGAAATAATTATTATTCAATTGAACGCAGAACTAAAATGAGTTTTGACCAATCACGAGGCTCGATTTACAGAAAGACATCAACGCGTTTTAAAAAAAGCGTTTCAGCAGGGCGATTTTCAATAGATACCAAGTTTGTTTAATAAATTATTATTTCTGTTGACTCGTAGAAAAGGTATTGTATACAATAGTTATATAATTAGCTTTTTAAGTCTCGTACCTTAATTAGGCCACTCAGCAAGCTTCGTGGTCTAAACGTGGTACTCGACTCAAATAGCATACGTACATAATAAAACGGTTGCACAAAATACTATTGAGGGCAAATTAATATTAATACATTGTAATTCGTAGAGAGATTGCCCTTTTAATAATTTTAAAATATCTTCAAACCAAATTCAATAATAATATCGTCTGTGACTTTAATACTGACATATTAATAAAAGTGTAACAAACGAAAAACTTCTTGGACCTTGAGTCGGACCTACAGAATACAACCTTAGAGCCCACAAGAATAAATCAATAAAAACAGCAACAAGAAGTCCTTTTTTCAATTTAATTTACTCCCTCGAAATCTACCAAATTAAAACAGGTTTCTCGCATCAAAGGTGCAGTACAATCAAAACAAAACATCAGAATGGTACAGCAAAAACGTAAAATAAATTATTGCAATATATTGATTGGGCCTAATACAGTTTATCTAGTATTCAAATTCATTAAACACTTATTATTCAATTGGACATATTCAATTATTCATTGAACTGGTACGTGTGATCCGCCAGCGCGCTTCTTCTTAAACAAAAATTGTCCTACACCGTCGCAAAAAACTGCATTCTGAATAAACGTAATTGTGCCAATAATTGGCCCTTTCTACGGAACAGTGACCGCAAAAGGAAGGCGTGCCCCACAATTAGATAATAGTGTGTCGTTTAGATAATGATGGATGCATTTAATGAGCCCCATTGACCGGTTGACTTTTTCAAATTATAGGGTATCTGTAATTGATGAGCAAAAAGACGTAAATTTTGGCTTGTGGAACTCCATAATTAGAGCGGTTACGCTTACTGGTCCGAATCAGATTAGAATCTGATAAAGCGTCAAGTTCTACTAGTGGTCATCCGACCGGAACCTTAGTGGAGAGGTGCCCAGCGGAAAGGAGACGCACGTCAGGGGATGTATAGTCGAGTTCCTTAATCTCTACACAGTCAATAATATGTATACAGAGACTTTATTGTTACTGACATAAGACACATGTGTAGATATTTTTGAAAGGTTGTCTGTATTGGAGAACCCGACTTTACCTCCACCTCACAGAAGACCGCAGCCATAATAACTAAAGATCGTTATCAACGTGCTGTATTGGTGGCAAAGGGTATGGTTAGCAGAAAAAACAAATACATTTGAATATTCACTCTTGTTCTTAGCCATAAAATAAATACTTGCCATCTTAGGATTACACCTCTAGATATAACTCTTTACGGTACAAAACCTTTTCCGCCCTAATATAAATAAATAAATATAAATATTAGGGGACAATCTTACACAAATCGACCTAGTCCAATAGTAAGCTCAGTAAGGCTTGTGTTATGGGTATTAGATGACGATATTATTAGGGTGGTCCAAAAAAAAAAAGTTTAAAATGTTGGTTTTCCACAAGCCTCTTTTTATTCTATATCGCCTCAGGAACACTTTAACCTATTTTTAGCCAAAACGAATAATATTTAGGGGTCGCGACGATTTGACACTTTTCTGAATCAAACGATATTATGAAAAAAAGTTTCACTTAGCTGCATTGACAAAATTTAAGTACCTAACTATCATAAAATGTATTAAACTTTAACGAAATTATAATTAGTCTACATGATCTACATCTTCAATCATCATTTTCACAAGTAATCGACATTATATTCGATTTTGACGCCACAGGAAACTTCTTCCTGTGAAGGTCGACCACACGCAAGAGATATTGTTTTTGCTGTTCATCTTTTGTGACAGTAGTATTAAATTTTTGGATCAGTGCTATACCACGCTCTGCACAGTCATTTATGACCTTTATTTGGCGAGCTTTCTTCTCCATTTGCATGTAAATTTCATCAGTAGACCATTGTGAAGGATCTTTTTTCAAAAAACCCATTGATTTCTCGCGTCCGTTACGAATTATTAAAACAAACAGGGTCGCTGTCCGTTGTGTAAAAACAGACTGTAACGGCTGTTCTGGGTCAAAAGTCTTACCATCTAGTCTTTTCAGTGCCTTTCGTTTAGGTGGTTTTTGCAAGTTTTGAACCATTTCTCTTTTAGATTCAATACTAACTCTGGGATCAAATAATGAGAGTCCTACTAGGTGTTCCGAAAAATACCACAGATGGCGACGAAATGCTTGAATTGCAGTATGACTAATCTTTTGATTTGGGTAGTTTTTGATTACAGCAAGGAGTTTTGCGTCATTTAATGGAGCTCTTTCTGCCACTGGGGCCTCGTTCCAAAATCGTCCATAAACAAGACTTACAAACATGCTTAATTCCGTCACGGATCGTTTTTCCGCTGCAGTGAGACTGAATTGACCATGAAAGAGATATATTTTCAGGCAGTAAATTGCTTTGGCCATCCACCGAGCTTGATGTACGAGTAGGGCACCAGGAGCACGAAACCTAATTTCAGCGGAGGCGTCTGTCCGTCCAAGGAAAATCTGACAAAGATTTAACAATTCAAGGTAGTCGTCTCTAGGCTGCTGAGTTTTGACTGCATTCTGGTAGCCTTCATTTCTTGACGTAGTGTACATTGATATGGGATATCAAATAAATTGTCATCAGCAATTATATAATTCTGTTGATTTATTTCTGGCCATTTATTTTGAAAACGTTTAAAAAGTTTAACATCAGGTCCACTGCTTGGTCCAAACAATGCTTTATAAATATCGGAGAGCATCACTTCGAAAATATGATGCCTACAAGTACACGGTTTTCCAATTAACCAAACTGCAGCTGATGTCCTAGTACACACAGAACTACTGGTAGACGACATAGTTTTATCACAACACAATACACAAACACTTGCGATACGTTAATAATTGTCGTTAAGATGAATTGAAGTAATTCATTGCATGCCGTTCTATCCGCAACTGAGTCACGTCGCGACTATATGTATTTACAACTACCCACCAAATCACAAGAACACGATTCCTTATGCGTAAGTGATACTCATAGATTTTACTAAAGTGTCTCTAATCATACGATACGCTAAAAATCTGGTACCATTACGACAACACTCGAGCGTCATGAGGGCTAGTTGGTATTTTTACTATTTTTGTTATTTATTTCAATCGTGCAAATTGTCGCGACCTCTAAACATGCATGAAATTGTCTGATTTTTGGTACATACGTTATTTATAGTCATACGAACAAATAGAAACTTGTGGAGAGAGTAAAAATGTTTTTTTTTTTTTTTCATACATAAGTGAACCACCCTAATAGATATAAATACTTAAATACATAGAAAAACTTCCATGACTCAGAAACAAATATTCATGCTCATCACACAAATATTTGCCCTTACCGGGATTTGAACCAATAACGAAATATAAAGGCAAAGAGGTGTATATGCCGGAGGGTGTCAATAAAAATTGCGTGCAATATTTTAGAGACTTAAATTACCATCCTGTGACTTCTGTTAACGTAGAAAGGTCATTAAGCAATTTAAGATGGTTTTTTCCAATCGTCGTGAATGACTGACAGCCAAATCTGTTGAACAAATTTTAGTCATTTATTCACTATAATTTGGATAAGTTGTTATAAATATGTATATAACTCTCATAAATTTTGAAATACGTAATGTCTCAAATGTAATGTCAAAATACTTGCGTAATTTGTTTTTTTTGTCAACCATACTTTGCCACCAATACAGCACGTTGATAACGATCTTTAATAATAACAACACTGCCTTTGCTTCAATTTCAATTTCAATTTATTCAATAACAATGTATAAATTGTGCTTGAAATCAATTTACATTACCTATAAGAATATTACATCAAAAACATAATTATTATAATAAAATTCTATTTCATTTTTAATAAATTCTAAATCATTCATAAATGTCAATACAAAAATAAAAATAATAAGCAATTCCTAAACATAATAATGATTGTCAAATTACATGTCATTACAATAAATCCTTTGCCTCAAATTCCTCTACGCAATTTTTTTTTATGGGCCTTAGTTGCCTGAAATAAATGTTGTATTATTATTTATTATTATTATTGTAGCACTCTTTGGGGAAGGCCGTGGAAGCAGTGGAAGTCTTTCAGGTGATATCATGATGATGATGATCTGCTTTGTGGTATTGTATTCCTACTAGTGAAAAAGGTCGCCAGAGCCGTGTTGAGACCGAAAATTAGTTTCTCTGTGAGGAGAATTTTCGGTAGGGCTGTTTCAAATATGAGCAAAATAATACTCCACTGTGATACGTACCTTTCTAAAAAAGAAGGAGTTGATTAACGAATTCGGTGCGGACAAAGTTGCAGGCGAAAGCTAGCAATCTATTTAGGGATTAAATGCTTTATACTTATAGATTCCATGACACATCCACGCCCATCGCAGACGTTTGGCAGCCGAATAAAACAACCATAATGGACCCGCATCCGGCGGGGCAAATTGTAACAAATGTTCCGAGTGTTCCAGTTACGGATGGCTAATTATACCCGCAGATTTTGATTTTGGAACTGGATTGGGTGACGAACGGTTTGAGTTGGCGATATTAAAAAAACAGTCGCTCGCCTTTCTATCGTGTTGGCCTGACTGCCAAGTAGAGTAGCTTTTCGCGCGTACCTATGTAATAATTGTTAAAGCGGTCTCTCGTCTTTTTATCGTTTTGGCCTGACTACCAAGTAGGGTAGCTTTTCGCGCGTACCTTTGTAATAATCATTAAAACAGCCTCTCTTCTTTTTATCGTTTTGGCCTGACTGCCAAGTAGGGTAGCTTTTAGCGCGTACCTATGTAATAATCATTAAAACAGTCTCTCTTCGTTTTATCTTTTTGGCCTGACTGCCAAGTAGGGTAGCTTTCAGCGCGTACCTATGTAATAATCATTAAACCAGTCTCTCGTCTTTTTATCGTTTTGGCCTGACTGCCAAGTAAGGTAGCTTTAAGCGCGTACCTATGTAATAATTGTTAAAACAGTCTCTCTTCTTTTTATCGTTTTGGCCCCTGACTGCCAAGTAAGGTAGCTTTAAGCGCGTACCTATGTAATAATCATAAAACCAGTCTCTCGTCTTTTTATCGTTTTGGCCTGACTGCCAAGTAGAGTAGCTTTTTGCACGTACCTATGTAATAATTAATAAAACAGTCTCTCGACTTTTTATCGTTTTGGCCTGACTGCCAAGTAAGGTAGCTTTAAGCGCGTACCTATGTAATAATCATAAAACCAGTCTCTCGTCTTTTTATCGTTTTGGCCTGACCGCCAAGTAGAGTAGCTTTTTGCACGTACCTATGTAATAATTATTAAAACAGTCTCTCGACTTTTTATCGTTTTGGCCTGACTGCCAAGTAGGGTGTCTTTTCGCGAGTACCTATGTACTTACCATTAAAACAGTCTCTCGTCTTTTTATCGTTTTGGCCTGACTGCCAAGTAGGGTAGCGCGTACGTAGGTATGTACTAATCATTAAAACATTCCCTCGACTTTTTATCGATTTGGCCTGACTGCCACTGTAGTTTTTCGCATGTATCTATGTAAGTATGTATATGAGTATCATCATAGGATGAATGATGTGTATTAGCTACAAATTATTTTTTACCTCAATACTTATTTATTACTTATTTTTTGAATTGTTTCGATGCCCTTTAAAGTACTGGACTTTATTAGCGGTATTCAAAATGATTAATGAAAAGTTCCTCTGTGTGTAAAAGTTTCATATGTATTCAGATAAACATTAAACCAGCTAAGCAAACAGATAAAAATAAAAACAAAAATAAACAAAGCAAACAACACAAAACAAATTCCAAACAATCGAATTTACTTAAACCACAAATGATCTATACTGTTATTCAAAAGTTGAAGCCTGTAACAATTTAAACCGTATCGAATAAAACACTTGCGGTCCCAATTCAGTAGCAACCCCTAACTTTTACCCGAAATCCGAGCGATATTTGCGTCTATTTTGCACCCGATTGATTTATACGCGAGTTTAAGTGATACTGATGCTTCACCCCTTTTCTTTCAGTTTTATTGTGGTTTTGTATTCAGTGTAGTCCTCTATTAAATTATCGCTGTTATTGCGCTTTGAATCGTCTCGTTTAGACATTAAAATGGTTTTTACAACGGCTTATTTTGTTAACATTTGAGAATCTTTTGCATAGAAAGTGGTCCTGTTGAGCTGTACAACTCGCAATCCTGTCCTTTTTTGTCAACTAAAAGAAAATCAGGGTCAACTAAATTTTTTTTATAATTATTGAACCTGTACACGAAATTTCACGAGAATCAGTTGAGAAATGCGACGTGTAGAGGAGAACAGCTGGACAGACCCGGGCCAGACATACGATTTTTTTTTGCTTAAGCTGTTACTTCACACTACACTTAAATGCCCTACGCTGGCCCAATAGTTGGCGCCTTTAATCTTAAAACAAGTGACAGTCAGAATGTCGAACGTTGAGAATTTTACAACTTACACAAAGCCGTGTAACAAAATTCAGTGTTCAGAGTGAAGTGAAGTTGAAAATATAAGAGCGGGTGGCACGAACTTACGATTACCGACCGATCGGAACTAGGTGAAACTATCGTGGTGGAACATTAGCTGGTCACCACAAGTGTTGACTCGTGCCCGGGGTGCGCCAGACACTTAAAATTAAATTAAAATTAAATAGTCATTTATTTCAGATTGTTACATCCATATTACCTCACTACACATTACAAATACACATTAGTCAATACAAATAAAATATTAATAAAAACATGTCAAAATATAGGAGCTTAGAACACTTAGAACTTATTTAAAACATTATGATGGAGCTTAGTGCAGTGGTTTAGGTAAGCCCCATCCCACCTGCCTGCAAACATTGCTGTAGATATCTAATCAGTTGCTCAGAGTGCGTCGTACGCAGACTCCTTCCATGCACCCCGCGTGTAAGGAAAACTTAATAAAACGGGGTACCCTGAGCGGCTCAGACGCCCGGTGTGTGTGCGAGACGACTCCTCAAACTATAGCGCATATGCTGTCATGCCCGGCGTGCCCGCACACATGCTCCAGACAAGACTTCCGTGACGCAACAGATAGCCATCGCCAATTTCTGGTCCCGCACAATCTAAACCAAGGAAATAGGAAACCATCTACTCGAGAAGAAGACCGACCAAACTACGTTAATAGCTCCAGCAGCTGTCATTCGATCATCATCATCATCATATCAGAGAGACGGCCACTGCTGGACACAGGCCTCCCCCAAAGAGTGCCACAATGACCGGTCCTGCGCCACCCGCATCCAGCGGACAGCGGTGGCAGTGGACGGGGCACATTGCACGTAGAACAGATGGCCGTTGGGGCGGAAAGGTTCTTGAGTGGCGACCACGTACTGGAAGGCGCAGCGTGGGTAGGTTGGTACAAGGTGGACTGATGACCTGGTCATTCCATAGAAACTTGTAATTTTTTCCATACCTACTTATATTCCGATTTTAACGATCACAGCCTACGATACGATTACGGACCACCGAACCACTAAACCGTCAGAAATCGTAAGAGGTGTTCGTTAAAATCGAAATGTATTGAAAGTTGGACAGGTTAACTCGCGCCATATTTAACGTTGATCGGTCGGTGATCGTAAGTTGGTGCAACTCGCCTTTAAGTCTCTATCGAGAAACACAGCGCGTGTTTACCAATGTCTACAGTGTTGAGAAAAAAGTAATACAGATATTAGGCTTTATTTCATCGGTGTGTGCTAACCCAATCGTAAAAGCCGAACACCCCAATTCTGTCTGTAAGGGCTCATAAAACCACCAAAGCTGCTTTGCGATTCATAAATGTTTCGATTTAATTCACCTGGTTCTTATACCCAGTTTCTTAATATGTTAAAGTTGTACACCATATTATATGCAAGAAGCACTCGAGTGTGCCATACTTTTTTTATCATAGCAACTTTTTACTTAAAAAAAAAAATAGTACCTATAGGATTATCTCGAGTGGCGACCACGTACCCGAGGCGCAGCGCGGGTAGACCCCCCACAAGGTGGACTGATGACCTGATAAAGGTCGCGGGAGTCTTCGGATGGGGTTGGGGCAGGACCGGTCATTATGGCACTCTTCGGGGGAGGCCTTTGTCCAGAATTGGACGTCTTTCAGCTGGCATGATCATGATTATGTATTTATTTATTTTAAGGAGAACCAACAGCTATAAAACTTATTACTAACATGAATATTATCAACAAAGGCAATTACAGGACCTCACAGAGCGCTAGAATATGCAAATCTTACTTAACAAAGTGTGAACTACAAGAATTAATATAGTTCTTTTGATCCTAATTAGGGATCTTCCTAATACAACGCGACTACGCGTTTATCGCAAGTCCGCGCGAATTTTACTAGCGCGAACGCGCGATCAAATAAATATTGGACTCGAATAGGTGCCCTAGTTGACAATCTCGCGATCAATTAGGACGCCTATACAAGTGCTATATGTTTTATCGCGCGTTCGTATTGTATTTAGGAAGATCCCTTATGCCCCATTCCCATTCGGTGGTGCGGATTCGGTGCAGTGTCATTATGCTGTCACCGTCACAGTTTCAGGAGCAACATTTAATTGAAATTGTATTGAAAACTAAATTCCCCTGCTTTTCTTATCCCTTTTGAACTACAGGCGTCAGTGTATGTGAAAATTATACTGGTTCAACCATAAGTGAGTTTCAAGCTTCGTGAATACCTGCCCTGATTATACGCGCCCTCGGGCTCTAGAGGGCAATACCATTGACCTTGGGCCGTAGACGCATTAGGCTCTAAGGGCACATTCCGATAGCTTTAGACCTCCTGAGGGACCTCGGATATGGCTCGAATTTTGGAGGCTTCCGCTTCAGGGTCAAGTCTGTTAAGTTAAGATGTCATAAAATGTAAAACGACAACTTTTACGTATAAGTTTTTACTAATAAGGGTTGTAGCACACAGATTAGAAAACCTGATAAGTTTATTAAACTCAAAGGTATTCATTAAATTTAAAAATTAAACAGACATTTGTTACGTTTTATGAATAATGGACAAACCATCTAGAAGTCGAGGCAGTTGGTTTCATCTGCTTATCTGTTTCGATTGGCAATCAAACTAGATTGCTCACCACTTATTTACTTTAATCGTATAGCATAAATTATTTTGGCCTATGAAGTTTGTCACTCTTTAGTACCACCCAGGGGACACGTGCAGTGTTGTGGTAGGTAGCTCCTGAGGACGCGAGTAACAGGCGTCCCCCTTTGTCAAGTGAGTGGGCAACTCGACTGTTAGAAGTTCTTAAGCCGCCCGAAGGCCTCTAACTCGGCTTAACGACTCACCACTAAGTCAATTAGTCTCTCAAAACATGGTTGAGATGCACATAGACTGTACACAAATAAATATCTCGACTGTATTGCAGAACTACTGAAATAAATACTATTTATTTCACAATCAAATAAATGTAAGACAATCAAGCTACGAGAAGCTCATTGGTAGAGATACGCCGCACGGTCCGGCGTCCTAGGCACACACTCACGGACCCGGACGACGAAATCACAGCGTCCATCGAAAGATGGAACGCTGCGCTTTCGGCGTCCATCCCATCGCGTACACTTCGGCGTTCCCGCCGGCGGGGACGTCCACCGCGAATTCACGACAACACAGACACATACAGCCCCTATTCGTCCCGGTACCGCCGCATACCGGGTAGAGTCAGTCCGACCCAGGTCGGGCCTAGCTGAGTTTCTTGCTGGACTCTTCTCAGCTAGGCTAGGTTTTAGCGAACCAGCGATAAAACTCCCAGTAGTTCGACACCACTCACACCCCAGATTCGGTTGATACCGTTCAACCAATCTCACTGGAGCGCAAACTCGTAGAGTATTCCAGTGTACAAACTTTCCCGCGTGGTCGTGCCGGAGGCTCCCCCTGGATTTTCCCCAGGCTACCCTCCAACCATGCAATTCGACCGCTATATTGGGTCCGTCCTATTATAGCCACAGTCAGGTTCAAAAAAAAAAAAAAAAAAAAAAATGGTAGAGATACAGTCCCAAGTACCAACATGTGCCATAAAAAAGTGGGCAAAAGTATCTGATATGACTGTACTCATTGGGACGTAGTTACGGCCCTACTGTCCGGGCTGTTATTCGGAATGCGCTAATGCGCCGCACCTCACCCGTCACGCCTAACGAAACTAGAACTCTGATTATGCTTATCTACTACGAATCGCGGCGTCAATATATATGTGCGGGTGAACTGTGAGGCGAGGTGAAGTCAGTTACAGAATACCGGGGCTGGTAATGTTTGAGCTTTGTCGTGGCATATTATTAACGCTGGTGACTGTACTGAAGATTTCGAAATAACGACAATGAATATACAGCAGTCAGAACCACTCACCTACGCTTTTTTTGTAAATTATAAACGTTTTAATAGTACAAAAGGTATGCTCCATTATTGCCCCTATAAAACATGGTCCAACGGGAATTTCCAAATCGTGTAGTAGGCCATAAAACGTTGAAGATTACTCTATATAGAACAATAAAATTGGCTGTATAATCATTGAGTCATAAAATAAAATTGATTGCGCTATTAAAGTTAGTCGTAAACCCCACTTGGCGTTATAATTTTAAATGGTAAGCTTTGAAATGAAAAGTATGGTGTGTTAATGTGTCCGTAAGTGCTGAGGGTATTTAAAGTAAGTGATACAAGTATTGAGTTGTGGTCGTTGATATAGAGTTACATAATTGTTTCTTTTTTTTTACCAATTCGGTGGCAAACCGCTTGCTGGAAAGCGGAAACTGTAGCTTATTGTACAAAAGGATTTAGTTTATAGTCGCAGTTCCAGTCCTTTCTTTTTTTTACATCTCTGTTTCTCTCTCTTATGTAACACAGTTCTTGTAGAACTTTGATTTGGTTGTTCTTTGTATCCATATTCAGTTTTACTTATTCTAAGTAGGTTACCTAAGTACTTTTGGCATAAAATGACTGACTGTGTTGAGTTTGTTTCGGCGTTTCTTCTTCTTATCAGTGGTCTTCTTTTTCAGAAACGCTGGTAGTATTTTGATTTGTAAAAGTGCCGTTACCGCCTAGTTGCACAACAATATTCATTTATTTTCTTTTATTGGCGGCGTACTTATCCTCCTCAGGCGTCTGTTTATTGATGAAACGTTTTTTTTTTTTTTTTTTTCGTTAAAACAAAATAGGTACAATACACAAATGTTATTGATTTGAAGGAACACCGTTTCAACAGACGAGAGACAAAAGCAGGTCCCGCCATAAATATAAAAAAAAAACAAATCCCTTACTCTCAACACGGCGGATCCTCGGTCATTGCAGCAGCTTTTGTGACCTTAAAACACATTAAGAAGACCGAACGCATTGTTTTGAAGTGTTGGCAATAGGTATGTACTTATTATTTATCTGGCTATCCTATTAGAACGTACGATTATTTCAATGAGTTGTAGCTAAGCACCTAAAAATAGCTAAATAAAAGTCACAGAAATATTAAACGACTTGCTTTTGCCCGCGACTCGGTCCGCGTGTAACTCGTTTATATCGTAGCTCCATGCAAAGTTTATCCCCCTATTTCATCCCTTTAGGGGGTGATTTCCGGTAGAAAAACTATTCTATGTCCTTCCCCGGTACTCAAACTATCTTTGTACCTCATCTAAATCGGTTTAAGCGTAAAGAGGTAACAGACAGACAGACACAAGCATTTATAATATTAGTATGGATAGTCAAAAATAAAGCGTATTTAGAGACAGTTCATTCTATGCACGCGCTCCTTACTTTTGGTTACTTTATGGACGACATGCAAAGTAGTGACGACTGGAACGCTCTAAATTATTTTCAAAAGAAAATTCGAGGGGAAACCAAAGAGACACAATACCAACGTGAAATTAAGTAGCTCTGGAAAAAGTGGCAAAAACTCCGCAACAGATGGCGGGCGGAGATGCAAAATTAAAACCATTGTCACGTCACATGCGAACGCACTGCAGTAGGTAGATATAGGCAGCTGTGTCGTTTAGACTAGCTTGAGCTCGTGATTTGATCCGTGTTGAGATTTTCTCCCATTGAAATAAACAAATAAGCAACCGTTATGCATCCCACTGTTGGGCATTGGCCTTTGGTTGACCAGTACGGGTTAGGGGATTTGACATATCGATGCTTATCTAAAACAACTCTGTATCTCAAAAACTGTGTTTTTTCAGGGCAGAGGTTTAAAAAAAACACAAAAAAGATATTGTTATATTTTTTTATTAAGATAACCAATTTAAAATCTTCTTTAAGTCACAGTTTCCTCTGTCATCCAGTTATTTAAACCCAAGAAAATAAAAAGAAAACAACAAAAAACTACACAAAAAAAACTCAAAACTGTACTACAGTTTAGAGTTGTGACACGATATTTATATACTTTGGATAAGTTTTTATGTGTACTAACGTCTCAATAGAAAATAATTCAAAAAAATATTTTTTTCTTATGAATAATAGTGTATTATTTGTCTTTAAGACAAACGTATATGTAAAATATTAAAAGAATACTGACTTATTTTGCTTTGTTTCTCAAATATTATTTTTTAATATGGACAATAATGGCCTTAAACGAAATATATCACAATAATACTTAAACTATATACATAGACAATAACGGTATACTTTAGTTTACAACACTTGGTATGGATGTAAATTAGTAACTCTTTTTTAAAGATTCAAAGATTCAAAGATAATGTATATTATTATGGACATAATAATATATTATCTTTATATTGTTTTATGGAGCCTTAAAGTCCACTTTAAGGCTCCATAAAAATGTTTTGAGAACTATGTAACTGCATTCCGAGCAAAATAAAAATCTTTGAATCTTTGAAATCTTTGAACCTCGTGGGGGGCCTAGCTACGATGCGCCATCCGGCGGCCATCGGTTCTACGTGCAATGTAACCGTGCATTGCCACTTAAGTTTAGCGATTTGGAGGGCTATATCGGTTACCTTGGTTTTGCTGCGCTGCGGTAGCCTCATTTCTGATGCGATTGCGCAGAGAAACTCCCAGCATAGCCCTCTCCATTGCTCTTTGGGTGACTTTGAGCCTTCTTATGAGGTAACCGTCTACGTTTCCGTGTCCTACGTCATCACACAGTGACGTAGTGGCAACACACACTGGTCAAAGACTCTCGTCTTGAGACATTGCGAAGTATTGGACGAAAAGATGTGCCGTATGTTCCCGAATGCTGCCCAGCCGAGTCGGACTCTTACTCAAAGTTGGACCTATCTAACTTGAAAGTCTGAAGAACTCTTGGAAGTGTCCGATTGACATGATTTTTGTCTTATCCATGTTTATCCTTAGACCAACTCGCTCGGAGGCTTTACTGAGGTCATCGAGCATAGTACTCAAGTCCTCCATGGTCTCAGCCAAGACTACTATATCATCAGCAAACCAAAGGTGATTGATGTACTCGCCGTTGATGTTGATGCCTAGCCTTCTCCAGTCTAGAGTCTTGAAAACGTCCTCCATTGCAGCGGTGTACAGTTTTGGGGAAATAACATTCACTTGCCTAACACGCCGCTGTAGCGGAATACTTTTCTAGCTCCGATCCTGGAGTGGGACTGACATAGTGACGTTCTCGTACAAACACTTCAGTACTTCGATATAGCGGCAGTCTTCTTTTCACCGCTGGAGAGACTGTAGTACAGCCCAGGTTTCGATCGAATCGAAAGCTTTCTCCACGAACGCTAAGCAGAGAGGCAAGTTTTACTTTCCAGTCTTCTGTATAACCTGGCGGAGCGTATGAATGTGGTCTACGGTACTAAAACCTCTTCGAAAACCGGCTTTTTTGGGAGGCTGGAAGTCACTAAGCCTGCATGCGAGGCGATTTGTAATGACTCTTGAAAACAGCTTGTAAACATGGCTCAGAAGTGAGATGGGTCGGTAATTCTTCAGCAGGGTTTTGTTCCCCTTTTTGAACAACAGCACCCCTAACCTCTGTTCCACGCCTTTGGCGTTCTCCCTTCCAGTAGGACGGTGTCGAACAACTTCTGAGGGGTCGTAAGGATCGGTTTTCTACCCGCCGTCATGAGTTTGGCTGTAATTCCGTCTTCACCTTGTGCCTTGCTGTTCTTAAGCTGTTTCAGAACCATTCTAATCTCGGACAGGCTGATGTCCGGGATGTCGTCGGTAAAGTGTCGGGTTGGTCTAGCTAGGGTCTTTTGCCAGACCAACTTCGGGTCTGCGAGTTGACGTGTATACGATATGTATGACGTGTAGAAACGCACTCACTCAAAAGCTCAGGTTTGGAAAAAACGACTCTCCAGTCCTCAGTTTTTTACCTTGCGAGCTGGCTCTGCCCAATAGACTCGATCGAGATCTCTTGCGAACACATTAGAGCCCTTATTTCTCTCGATGGCCTCTTCAATACGGTTCGTAGTGAATTGGCGCAGATCGCGGGTAAGGGACTTGGAGATTCTGTTTATTTAGCTGCCGGTATAAAGTCGCATCGTTTGAAGACTTCATGAGCTTCTGAGTGGAGCTAGAGAGCCTTTTAGTTCTGTTGGCCCGCTAGGCCTCGAAGAACATAGACCCAGTGGCACGAACAGGTTCCACAAAACCTAGGCAATGGAAACGGTTTTGGAGTTCCAGCTGAAAGCTCTCGGGGTCACCCAAAGGGCTATGCTGGGAGTTTCTCTGCGCGATTGCATCAGAAATGAGGCTACCCGCAACAACACCAAAGCAGATTTCGGATATTTTTTCCAGTTCATTTCTATAACCAAAGTAGTAGTAGTCAACTGAAAGAGTTACTGATTCTTTGACACAAATTCATCCACGAAAGTGAGGCAGGACAAACCCTTAAATAGTGTCCATAATAAAAATGTAATAATTATTGTTATTATACCACTTTTTATACAAAAAAGAGAGGCACACGAGTAATTGAAGTCACCATGTACATGTAGCATGTAGTAGGTATGTATCTTATACTTATCTTATTTGATATTACAAAATGAATAAATATTAGAGGTTAATAATATCATACACAAATCGAACTATGGGCCTAGCATAGTTAAGTTCAATAAGGCTTGTGTTGTATATTATTATTTTAATTGATATGAATACATAGATACCTTTTTTGCAATACATATAACATCTAAATAAGTTTATCATCGTGCTGCTTATCTATTTATAGTGGCTTTTCTCGTTTTGAATCAAGAAACTAAATGCATATTTATGATGAACATAGGCCAAATTCGTATAGTATACCAATAATGAAGTAAGTCTTATGTAGTATAGGGGCTTATTTTGCTTACATGAACAAGCCAACTTTCATTATTCTCGTGAATACTCGTTTATTTGTTGTTAAGTCAAAACATCGGTACTTACTGTTTAACGGAAAGTGTCCCATCCATGAATAATCCTATATTGCACAAAAATTCGCTAGTGTTCCACTGAGCTATTTCGCGTAATGCCGCTGTTGTACAAACAAATTGATGTGTTTTAACGAATTATTTGGGGATGTGCCGGTAGTCAACAAAAAAACGTGGTGACGGCGTCGATCGCTATGGCTCATCTGGCCTACGGACGGTCTTCCAGATAAAATTACGTCGACACCCCACCAATGGCATAACGGCACAATGCTGCCACGGTGGCAATTTTTTGAATTCGAACACGTGAGTTTTAGTCACGATAAACTTTAACGTGTTCTGCGTCTAGTCTTATACTTAGTAGCAAAACGGATTATTTCGCGATACCGACTTGTTTTAGATAAGCGTCGATATACGCTTTTTAATTTCTTCGTCGATGTATGCAGCTTTTCTCATTATGTTTTTTCATTCACCGAAAAGCCAACAGTAAATATGAAATGATATTCCGTACATTAGTCCCGAAAAACATTAGTTATTCATTTATTTAAACATCTGAAGAGCACAACATTATCAAGTTAACCTTTGTGAGTGAGCGAGACAAAGGTACAGAGTCGTTTTAACTTTCATTTGAAGCGAGGAAAATAACCATTCGCGTGTTGAAAAATACGGTACAGTTAT
Source organism: Epinotia ramella (assembly GCA_947578815.1). Lineage (NCBI taxonomy): Eukaryota > Metazoa > Arthropoda > Insecta > Lepidoptera > Tortricidae > Epinotia > Epinotia ramella. The sequence continues at coordinate 3,925,770 of OX388206.1, read as the reverse complement.
GAAAGAACATTTAGGAAAAAAAATACTCGTAATATAACTTGATCCTTAATCATCTTAAACCACACCAATTTACTTAAATAGAATACCGAAAAATATTACCAAAATATGATAATCACATAATAACATTTCAATTCGGAAATGCTTTCGAGAAATCCAATCTATGACTCAATATTAAGAGGTCGTATGTGTACAGAAACGACATGGCATTTGAAACCTTTTTTAAAGTTAGGTTGTTTAACAGTAAACCACAGACATGTGTGTTCGCAGATGTCGGACTTTGAACCACAAATTATACCATTTATTTCCGCTCACGGAAAGGCCGTGACGTCACAGGCTACAGACAAGAAACAGTAAGAAGTGTGCCCGATTATCATATGTAACTATGTGCAGGGCTCGGACATTATGTCGCATGGTGGTGATAGACTTAAACATTCCCAGTTTGCGCGTGTGAATGTAACGGGTAAAGAGCTTCGTTCAACTGGGCGCCTAATGACAGTTCCTCGTCGCATGGCGCTTTCAAAGAAAAATCCCCGGGTTATTGGGCCTAATTATTTCGAGCGTACATTTTCGTTTCAAAGTTCAATATATCAAAACCGGTTGTACCGATTTTGTGGAAACGAAACTAAATCGGTACATTCGTTTAGGACCTACGATGCCACAGACAGACACACAGACACGTCACCTATATTACAGCACCCCTTTTCTTGCGTCTGGGGCTAAAAATGGGTTAAACGTTAAATATTGTAACAATCGAAATAGTCATGGTAAGGCCGTAGTCGTTTTTATGGTCAGACGCACAGATATTAGATATACACTAGATAACTTAAACACCTCAATCTGTATGAAAACCGACCGTGTTACTTTTTTCTACCTACTTTGACGTCACACGGGCGATTTAGTGATCTGAATTCCCCGTTGTCCGCGGGAAATTGATTCTGCAATAAGGTATTTTCTTAATATTCACGGACAACCGGCTACCACGACAGACGCGCGCGGAATGTAAGTCGGAGTGCCAACTCGGAGTCCAAATTCTGACACGCGAAGTACATGCATTTGCGTGATCTATGTATATCTATATCTGTGGTGAGACGAGTATGGATGGATACCGCTCACGCCTGTATGTATACCTACATACTTAACATTGCTTGGCTACCGTACGCCGGATGGCGCGTGTTCCGTCTCGAGGCTCGGCCAGGGGCGGCTGGGCGAGACGAGACGAGGCGAGGCGAGGCGAGAATTGAAATTTGTATGGCACTTACTATTTCCACCGAGGGCGCGCGAGGAGAGAATTGAAAATTTGCCATACGAATTTCAATTCTCGCCTCGCCTCGCCTCGTCTCGTCTCGCCCCTCCGATGGAAATCAGCTTTGCTCCGTGATTTGGTCGTGCCGCTACAAGTACATGACCCGGCCGGTACGTTAGCGCTGCTACGGCACGCACGCGTTCTATCGCAGCGAAGCTTGTGACGAAACATTTGGGCGTAGACTGAGAAGTATTTTGTTGGATAACCCTCTGTACTCTGTTCACGAATTCATGGAAATAATGTTTTAAGTATAATTATTTTATTTATTGATGCCTAATAATCTGATACTATTTCTTGTGTAATATTTATATTGTATTTCTACTGTAAAATCGTAATACGTAAATTGTCATTGTTTATTTCTGTTTAAAATTAATTATCCACTAGTTGTTATATGACAATCCGTAATCGGAGATACTATTTCCACTTTCTGTATTGACATTTTGAATATGATTTCATTTTTATTTCTTATTTTTGACGATCGTGATAAGGATTCTTATAATTTTGAACTTGTATGCGAATCTATATTGTAATTTTTATCTCGAAATAAATAAATCTAAATCTAAATCATTCACATGTAACACAACATCGAGTATTCACTGTTCGAAAATTTCGAACTGCAGGTCGATCCCGTAACGCATTGTACGCGCGTCAGGTAGATCTAAACGTCACTTAGTATGGAAAAATGACAGTTGAGTTGTCCCAACGTACGTTCGAAACGTTACGTGATTACCAACAACGAACTAAGATAAGCATAGAGTCCAAGATCGCGACGAAATCTTTCTCGATCATTCTAGCGAATAGTAAATGCGGTGCGGGAGTGTGGGCTGAGAGGGACGGCAGTGGAACAATCTGTGCGGGAGTGTGGGCTGAAAGGGACGGCAGTGGAAAAATCTGTGCGGGATTGTGGACTGAGAGGGACGGTAGTGGAACAATAACAAAATTCCTCGGCTCGCCAATAGCTCGAGGCAAAACCGTCGTTTCGCTAGAATGCTTGCAAGAAAGCTTGCTGGAACATGCTCGCTAAAACGCTCCTTTTGTATTTTGTGAGCTGTTACCTGTAATTTAACATTTGGTGGTTCCATCGGAAGACCAGCGCTGGCTACCAGGCCAGCACAACGCTCAGATGGAACCGTTTCGTGGCAATGTTGTCTTCTATTTTGTATTTTGATGTATGTGCATGTATATGTCGTTGTCATGAATAAATGTTATTCTATTCTATTCTATTCTATTCTATTAGCTAAAATGCTCATTACACGTGCATGCTCAAGTATATCGGCACCTTAAGACGTAAGCCATGCCATGGGTCCTTATTGAGATTTAATGCAATGGCAAAACATTTGGAAACTGTGTAACACAGTTTACACACGTAGTAATTTGTCACAACTTTCGCATAAGACATACCTATCTAATATATTTATTCACAAAATTTTGTCTATTTTTTGCTTGAATACTGACCACGCTACTTTTGTTGCAAAGAGGGATGGAAAAAATGATACAATGACGCATGGACCGATTAGCTCTCCATCTGTGTAGCGTTTTCATCGCAATCTGATTGCATGGGCGTGACGACAGTTACTGCGTTATTGATTTTGTAATGTTTACTGTGGTTTTCAAGGAAGACTGGTCCAGGTTTAGAGAGAATATCATCTTTTCATAAGTTCTTGTAGTTAAAATTATCGGTCGAATGCAAGATGCACACATATACCGAAGGTTCCACACTACGCAGTATTTTCATTTAATTTCGTAAAACAAACAGGGCATTTAGCTTCTTTGACAGAGGGACATCCCTTTTATATCGCTTTGGTTTCATATCTCTGTAATGATGATTTTGAAAGACAGGTAGTTAGTGGTGCTAATGTGTCTGACTTGCCGCGCACTCGTCACATTTTATTAGTCGAATACCGGCACCGGCAAAGTTGCATAAACTTTAGTTTGTTTAATTATATACAGAAAAAAGTCTCCAAGATTTGGATTAAATTAGATATTTATATCAGTAATAATCAAACACACTATGTTATATTACCCCATTCCTTTAATTAGTGTAAAAAATCTCTCTAAAAAGCCACGGTACCAACGTAAAGCGACCAATTACACGAGATACCAACCAAAGAAGTCACCACACGACGCCAGAGGTCGCTTCTAATTACATTAATTACATCTACCAACTTAACTTTGCTATCGCCCAAGGCGTCAGTGACAAACAACTTGTCTAAAGTTGGAAGACGAGCTACATACTTCGAGGTTTGACTGACGGCAAAGATAAGTTTGCTCGCGTATAATGCTCGAGTCTTTTGTTTTTGAGCGAGTTTTAAATTGTCGTTCAAGATGAAAATAGATAAAGAAGTTTAAGAGACGATGGTGATGTTTTACGGTTTTAATTTGTAACTGTTTCTGTTAGATATTTCCGACGCTGACAATAATAATTTGATGATACATCTATGTATAGTATTTGTCCGGATATGTATTGTGTGAAAAATTATTCTTAGTGATTTAGTTTAAAGTATTGGCAAATATAGGTATTCGTTGTTTCAATTTTCTCGTGTCTTTCATATCGATTAATGACGAGGAATTATGAGATCCGACTTCGAACAAAAGTGCGTTAAAGTCGGATATGCCTGTACAGAAATACCAAACTCAAGCAAGAGTTATGCAGGACACCTTGCCAGGAAGAGTGATGGTATTAGGTGGACCAAAATGGTGTTGGATTGGTGGCCACATAAAAGCGGCGTCAACCGTCCACCAACACTATATGGATGATATTAGGAAGATCGCGGGTCACTCCTGGAAGTCCTGGATAAGAATAGCTCGGGTCTAGAGGCCTCGAGTCATATGCGCAGCATTGAGCGTTTGCGGGCTGAAAATGATGAATAATGCCACTGTAAAAGTATTAATTAAGAGGCTGTTGAGCCGCTTCTTCTCGCTAGGTGATACTTTACGACCGTCTGGCAGAATCAGACTTATTAAACATACTGTATTATACTCTGCCTTCCCACAAAATCTTCTTCTTCTTGTTCAGCATAATTGCAACCACTGCTGGACACATGCGTCTTTCAAGGATTTCCAATGTGATTTAGATACAGCGGCACTGGTCCAGGTCGGCCCTGCTGCCTTTTAATATCGTCCGACCATCTGATTGGCGGCCTCTCTACCCTGCGGTTCCCTACCCGAAGCCTCCAAGCAACACTCGCTGGCTCCATCGATCATCATGGCCAGCTTATTGCGATTTTAATTGCTCAACCGTTTTGCTGATGTCAGTGTCACGATACCACAGAATACATTCTGAATTCCCACAGAGTCCCAAAAGGTAATGGTTAAACTTGAGGTTCTAAAGTTAACCTCAGTCTTAAAGGGGGTTGTCGGTTGTAAACCCGACTCATGAGTAATCTTACAGTGTAGAATAGACGTTATAAAAATGTAAAAAGTCACTTATTCACCTAGTTAACATTTAGTACGTGTGGAGAATAAGGATGGCGGCCAAGGCGTCGCGGTACTTAATATCACTGCGATAAAATTGAATTACGCCATGTCCTTACCTGAGGAGCGATAGCAGAAAAACATTTACTTCATCTATCTAACTACCATTAAATAAAGAGGTAAAGTCTGTGAAACGTAAGTTGTTATAAAGATTGCCCCCTACTATATATGCAGAAATCTCCGAAACTGCTCATCTGATAAAAAAAACTTGCATTAATGTATACAAGCTATATATGGATCTTTGGGAAGGACTTTGGATATTGTATCCCGCAACTTTGCTGGAGTTCTTTGTAATACGCGGGTGAGCAATATTTAGGGCGCTGACAGGACGCCGGCGGGAAGCGAGACGACGAGCGGCAGATCATACATTTGAGCGACTTCAATTTATGAGCTGCCGCTGGTCTCCCAGCCGCCTGCTGTAACTTGTTTTAAGCTCACCTCAACGCTCACCCACAAATATATCTTGACACCGCAATGCGTAGTAACTAAGTGTAGGTAGAGGTCTAGTTTCGTGACAGGTGATCGGCGGGGTGAGCCGCATTAGCGCGTAGTGAATAACAGCCCTGGCGTCCAGTGCAAGCGCCGATAGGTTACGGATTTAACTTGCCATTGAGAAGACCCATGGAATCGAATCTCTGCCCCAGTTTAAATTAACAAAAGGTTCCAGAGACAGAGGCATCACATATTCTTAAAATTTAAATCAGTAATTCTTATAGCAAACAAGAGGTAGGAGCTAAGCTGGCTATATTTTAAGATGTCAGCAAAACAAGCCGTATTCAAATGCGGTCCAATAGCCTAGTTCCGGAACACGTTTTTAACTTACTAAATCATATGTGAATCAACTTAGTGCATGCTCTCCCTTTTGCCTTAATGTGTTGCCAATTGTGCGTGAGCGAGACGCATTGATGTTGAGATGGTGTTGAACCAAGATTTAAATTATTTTTTTATAGCAAAATGGAGCTTTGGTCTGCTGACTCTACGGCCGTCCCTCTTTCGATTCAGCGCGAGTATTTTAGCTGTATTTTAAATTAAATTCAAAAATTGATTTATCTCAGCTTAGATGTCCTTGCAAGCTACAGCTGTATTTTACAAGAAGTTTCTTATGACGTCCCATATATTGTGGAGCACATGAAACAAAATGTTCCGACGTTTGTTCGGTGGATGTGGACCAAGGTAGTGGGTATAGGCATAAGGTTAACACAATTAAAGTTGGAGATGGGCAGGACATTTGGCACGACAAGATACAGATGCCAAAGGCGGTCTAAGGATAGGCTTTTATTATGTAGGCAAACCACCTCGTTGCGCCGATGATGCATATACATGTATGTGTTCGAATCGCAAAGCAGCCAAGCATACATAAAAGCTGAGATAGATGTACTAGCAATAAGACAAGTACCTATCCTATACATTTTGATTCCCTTGAAAGTGTCGAAATACCTATACGTTTTTTGCGTCATAAACGGCCGTATCTTTTTTTTACGTTAACTTAGAAGTTTGTTTTTTTCACAGCTTCAAAGAGATGTAGACTTGAGTAAATGTTTTTAATTTTAACTCGATAACTTTCAGAGTTCCCGAGATAAAGGCTCTTGACAGACAGACAGACGGACAACAATGGGATCTTATAACCCTAAAAACGGAACTCATGATTACCGACTATTTGAAACATCCGACGCGGTACTCGTAAAAGTGGGCTCTACGTTCCATTTATTTAGGCCTAGCCTTATATACCCCGTGATATAGTATTCCACTCATTTCATCTCGGCAGGTGATAATAATTTCCTTAGAGAGTGAACCGATTTGAATTTTAAATGCACGGTATTACGCGGTTACTTGCTGTATTAAAGTATCTTCTTGTCTGGGATATTTATGATGTCTGTTTTATTACTGGACTTTGACTTCATAATTTGGAATAAATGAATTTTAAGGCGGCGAGTTTTGTTGTTCCAGCCTACAGTGTAACTTTCACTGTTGATAAACTCGCTTTTTTGGAGGATCAGGATGCCTTTTATGCGAAGCAACGTGCACCATTTCACCAACGCTCATCCCCGACGAATTACCTATCTTACCTTTCCTCTTTTCCAATATTGGCTGCATAGCCGGTCGATTGCGGCTGACTGGTTGCGGCTGGTCGGTCTTCCCTTCCCATCTCAGATCGTGTCACTCCCCACAAATTTGCGCCCTTGTATATCCGGCGCGTCGGGGTCAGGCTTGCTTCCTGGCTTGGTGTGGTGCCTTTGTTGATGGTCATATTTTTTAATTGATCAGGATGCAATCAGCAACTATGTCTCGGAAAAGTAGGCCTTGCATGTTTATAAAACAATAGTGACAGTGAGCTAATAACAGATCCTCACCGATATATATATATAAGTTGAGATGAGATGGCCCTCAGGCGGCCTGGAACATCTTACCTGACACCACTTGTCTAATTCACACTGAGCTAATTAGAAAGACTAGGGGAGATTCTCGTGTCGCGTCGCACCGCTGCGTGAGTTGCCCTAGCTCCGTAGTTGTCTATGGGAATTGCTCATGCATGTAGACTTGAGATTATTGGAGTTGGCCGAATTTGATTCGAAAAGCAACTCTCATTTATAAAATGACAGTTTTATAAAAGAGTGGCTTTTTGGCCGGCCACTCTAAATAATCTCAACCATAGAGACTTATCGACACTTCCTAACAACGTCATTATGATTCTGTTGGGCGGATTTGTGGCGCGCCGCCTCTACGCCACAACTTGGAGTAGCAGCGGCAGAGGTGCACCATAAGCGGGAGCGAGAAATTAGGTCGCGGAGAGAGAAAGAAGTCATGGCTAAACCCTTACAGCGGTAGTGGTAACGATGCACCATAGGTATTAGGAGTTAGGTCCTGATGATGATGCTGTTCCGTTGTCTCGCTCACACGCACACCTGTTGACGAAGGACTCGGTGCTAGGAACGTAAATAATGTGTTAACTCTGCACAATTAGAAAAAACATCATTAAATCAATTAACACTTGAAATTAAAACCTTCCCAACCCAATCACTGCTGGTTTCAATCCACTGGTGACCACGATTTATTATGAATTCATTAATGTTATCAATTAAATCATCGGCATAATTGTCCACCTGGGAAATCAGCTGGAAGATAATTTTAATGAGATTAAACAAATTATACATTAACGTGGCGAAATTATGAGCTCTCCGGAGCGTGAAATGGGATCCAATTCCTCGGATTTGAGTTGCGTTTTGTTTATAACTTGCCCACGACTTCGTCCACGTGAACTCCCGTATTAACTGCCATCCCCAATTGTATCTCTTTAGAGGATGATTATGGGTATGAAAAGTATTCTATGTCTTAATCCAGGATAAACTATCTCCATGCCAATTTTCATCTCAATCCCTTCAACTGTTTATGTGTCACTGAGTATCAAACATCCAAACATCAGAACTTTTGCATTTATAATATTAGTAGGATAAATAACTAGAGACCAAAGTCTCCAGGCAAGCCTCCTTGTGCCTGTTCTACCGCTTGTATAATGAGTTCTGCTGCGAAGAAACCTATTTGACATGATCACTACCAGAGCTACCACGAACTTCGAAATTCGAAGTTGGGGTATTTCCATCTTTATCGCACTCACCACTTTAGAGTGACGGGGACGCATGTATACGAACTTCGACTTTCGATTTTCGTGGTAGCGCCACAGGATCTACTATCGCATCGCTCGCCGTCCCTTGAAATGCGCATCTTGCGCACAGCGCGGTTCTAGAGATTTATCTGTGGGTATTCTTAATTCGTCATTTATTAGGTTTATTTCTTATTTTCTCTATTTCAGAGTAGGTCTGATTCTTATTTGGTCGGAAAGGCATATGGGGCCCGGACTAGCTCCGCATTGAAATTCATTCATAACCTTCTTGATAAAAAAAAAAATTTTGCATCAATAAATGAAGAACAAGATTTTTTCTTAGTAAAACGTGAAAAAATATTGGACGTGTTGTTTAAGTTGAAGTTTTAAACAAGCATCCTATCCAAAATAAAAACGTTACGTTCCGTTTCAAGTGCCACAACGCAATTAATTCCATCGCAGTGCTAATTCGCAACTACCGTCCACTTCTTCACAGTAACCACTTTAAACCAAACCCTGGATCCCGTAGATTTGTTACGAATGTATGGCTCAAATTATACTAGTTAATTCACAGTTGAGGTGAACATGTAGGTAGGTGAATCTAGGCAGCCCTCAACCGTTTTGCGAATGTCCAACTTTGATCAAACAGCGATGGACAAAAATGGAACAGTCAGACAATTTGCCTCGGTTTTATTAAAGAGGCTGACGTGATGACATTAAAAAATGTATTTTATGGAAGGGGCATTTTTATTTACGTTATTTTGTTTGTTGAAAATACATTGGGTGTGGAGTGTTTTGCAATGAGTCTCGTTTGAGCCGCCGTGCCGAACGGTCGCACGGACCCTTACCGTCCTCTGTCATTGTTTCTCCAAATTGCATAAAAAGCGCAGAAATAAAGGGCGCCTATCGCCAGATGTTCCAGCCTCGTTCCTCGCCGCGATCCCTGCCGTAGCCTAACCACGCTACCCGCTCCGATACGCGTATTATATATACATCTCGCGATACATACCGGTTTAAACAAATGTGCAGTGCGTCTATATATTATATAACAGTGAGTGCGACTGATGTGAGGGCGGTCCGAGTCTTCGCTACAAAGTCGCCCAAGCTCAACAGATAAATCCGGTGAGATCAGACCATTTACTTACAGTATTAATGCTAAAATCACAAGAATGTGGTGTTACGAACCCGCCAGAGGGAACCCACCATGTCTGATTATTTCTAAAAAGGTAGCATACATAAAGTAAAGGACGTAAAAACAAAGACTCCTAGTACAGAGTAGGTACTGTATAATGACTGGTTAATGTGTCGACGCACTGCACACGCATCCGCGCAGTGCGCACGCACGGCGTAGGTATACCTAGTTATATGCAATCCTGGACTTAGTTGGGCCTGATGACTTCCTAGCCTAGTAGAGGATAACCCATGGCGATGAGCTTCTCGTTTGTGCTGGTTTTTCTGTACAAGTTTAATTGCACATATTAGCCGACTTGTAATCTAGCTTTGGTAGCTCGCTTCCTATCGCGATGGAGATTCAACACGTCGGACTCTTAATACTATGCATACATGCCTGTATGCATAGTACCGGCAGAATACCATCATAACAGTAGGTCAAAATCAAAATCAATCAATTGTAAAATGCTGACATAAGATATAGGTACCGGATACATGAAATCGAACAATACCTAACAACTATCCCAAACCGCTTTGGTTCAAATATTTCCCAGCATCAGGCAGCAATTTTTTTCTATAACCCCAAGTACCTCGGTGAAATGTATTATGATAGTGAACCTTTTCTTAAAACAACAACCGTAGCACACCGTCATAAAACACTTTTTCCTGCGTACACTAAAGACAAAAGCACACTAGCTAGCCCTATGACAACTGACAACATCTGCTGGCTATTTGTCTACATCGCCTACACGAAATTGACAAAGCCCAAATATCGGCAAACAATAGCGCATATTTAAGCAAATGACGTAGTTATGCAACAAACCCAATTTTTTATCGTCATCGACTCAAATTACTGTAGGCGCACCGATAGCCAGATACAACTACAGCAGCCAAGAACTACCCAACGCTCTCCAAAGGGCAATAGAAAAACCACGGAAATCAATCGCAATCACTTTAGGTGAATTTAATGCACGCATACCAACAAACGGGGAACATGATGACTGTATGAACCCACGCCACGCTAGATGGGCTTGAATAGGCAAGCGATATTTATTTATTTATTTATTGATTTATTTATTGATACATGGAAAACCAACAGCGCAACATATTTATAGACAAAATAATAAAACCATATAGCCAATTACAGGTTCACACTTATAGAAATAAACTAACACAAATAAATCTATAGCCAAACTTAAACTTAGCGTACATTACGCACAGTAACCAATCGCGCACCAATAGCAAGCATGGCAATGGGAATAAACAAATACAAGGTAGTTAATAAATTGGAATGTATATAAACTCTAGTAACCCGAGCCTACACCTGAAGTATCACACATGAAGAATCTTGTCAGTTTAGATTTTATTGCTTGTATGCTATCACAAAATATGTCTATATCTAATTTAACTACAACTTCGTTTAAACTCCTGCCTGCTCTGCACAAAAAACTATTCTTTCTATATTTAGTGGAAACATGGAACATGCTAATAGGACGAAAATGGCGGAAACTTCTTATGGGAGTATTGAAATGAATTTTACCAAGTAAATTAGGACAGTCAACATTGCTTCTTATTATATTTAACAAGTATAAGACATCAGCAAATTCACGACGCTTAACAAGGGGTATCAGGTGATGCTTTTTACATAAGGTTAAATAATTAGATGAGCTGTAATGTGTATGCATTTTATAGCAAAGAAATTTCATGAATTTGGATTGTAATCGCTCAATTCTATCGATGTAAATTTTGTATTGGGGATTCCATATCTGAGATGCGTATTCCAACTTGCTTCTCACATAAGCACAATACAAGATTTTCAGCGTCTTAATACGTGTAAAACAAACCGAACTACGCATTATAAATCCAAGTGACTTAGAAGCTTTACTTATAATATTATCGACATGTTCATTAAAAATAAGCTTCGAATCATGAAAAACCCCTAGGTCTCTTATGCTGGTTAGTTGCTGAATACAGTTACCTTTCAATGAATAAGAAGTAGGTATTTTATTTAATTTTCGAGAAAAGGTTACGGTGAAACATTTTGAGGGATTTAAATCCAATTTATTCATAACACAATATCTATCCAGTCGGTTTAGATCAGACTGCAGCGCAGTAGAATCTTCAGGTGAAGCAATCTTGGCAAAAATCTTCATATCGTCAGCAAAACTGAGTAGCTTAGAAAACCGAAAACAGGTACCTATATCATTCACAAAGACGTTAAAAAGGAGTGGTCCCAACAAAGATCCCTGGGGAACGCCACTTGGTACGGATACCCAGCTTGACATGTAGTTTTTGATCACTACCGACTGGCAGCGATTTTCTATGTAAGATATAAACCACCTCAGAAGATCCCCTCTAATACCCATTAAGTAAAGTTTATATATTAAGATATCGTGGTCAATCCTATCAAAAGCCTTACTATAGTCAGTATAGATTACATCCACTTGGTGGCCAGAATCCATTGTCTCAGACACAAAATCGTTCAGAAGAGCAAGATTAGACACTGTAGACCTCCTTTGAACAAAACCATGTTGAGTGCTATCTATAGTGTTTTTGAATACTGATGAAACCTGCAAATGGACAATTTTTTCCAAAACCTTAGCCAAAATACACAATTTGGAAATCGGCCTATAATTTGTTACGTCCGTTTTAGGGCCTTTCTTTATAACTGGTGTAATAAAAGCTGATTTCCAAACCGACGGGACAGAACATTCAGCGAAAGATGTACGAAATAATAATAATATAGGTTTTGTTAAGGCTTTAGCACAATTAATTAGAAACATAGCTGGCACCTGGTCCGGACCTGCTGACTTACTAGGATCAAGACTGAGTAATAATTTAGTAATTACAGCAGGATCCACCGAAACATTGTGAAGATGACTAATAGAATCGGCACAGTCATCAAAGTTGAAGTAACTCCACGATGCTCGAGAGATAGAAGGTGCGGCTTGCGCTAGAAAACTTGTTTTAAAATAATCGGAAAACGCATTACAAATGTCAATTCCTGAGTTTATAGTGGCACCATCATAACACATACAGTTCGGTATTCCAAAAGAGTTAAATCGAGATTGAACAAAAGACCAGAATTGCTTGGGGTCCTTACTAATGTTGTTCTCAACTTTCTCAGTATAATTAAAGAAGCATCGCTTTTCCATGCGCTTAACTCTTTCCCTCTGATACTCAAACGCAAGCAAATCACACCTATTACCATATAGTTTGAATTTGCGATGATATTTATGTTTTTCTTTAAGGGCTTTCTTAAGCGAGTTAGAGTACCAGACAGGGTATGTGCTAACAGTAATAAGCTTATGCGGGACATACTTATCTCTTAAATATTGAAACTTTAAATAAAAGAAATCTACACATTGTTCTAATGTACGGTTTGAGAATTCAGTTTCCCAGTTTATGTCTAAAAGATCTAAGTTAATTAATTCATAGTTCGCTTTATTGTAATAATATTTCATAACTGGTGCCGGTTTAAGGAAAGTACGAAAAGCAAATGAAACTGATATATTTAAAGCCTCATGATATGGGTCTATGGGTACAAGAGGGGTTTGACAATTACACACAGTTACTACGTCATTACAGAGTACTAGATCCAGTATTTTACCAAACTTATTTATCACGCCGTTATATTGACACAAGTCAAGGGAATTTAGCTCATCGACCAGGTTACACTCATCTATAGATGCATAATATGTAGGTAAGTAATGTTGATTATTGAGCGTCCACACAATATTACTTAAATTAAAATCGCCGATTATAAGGAATTTATGATCAGGATTTATATTTACAAATTCCCCCAATCTATCCAAAAAGTTGCAAAGTTGGTCTGAAAATGAGTACCCCTGCCCCTGTTTACATAAGTATACAACACATAAATGTAATTTTACCGTATTGTTTATTGTTAAAGTGAGCCACAAGTCCTCCGCTGAGGATTGATAGGCAGGTTGAGGAACTACAGCCAACTCCTTCCGGGTAGCTATAACGACACCACCTCCCCGACTCTGCCCAGTCAGCACTAGGTCGCGATCCCGCCGCCAAACAACATACCGACTATCAAATAGCTCACAATCAGCGATACCATCCACAAGCCACGTCTCAGTTAGCAATATTATATCATAGGAGGTTAATAGAATATTACGATAAAAATCAATTGTTTTGGATCGAAGTCCCCTAACATTTTGGTAGTATAAAGAAAGTGTTCCATTAAAATTATTAGCCATCACTAAATATTAACGCAAAACAATAACAATAACATGGTATAAAATACCTCCAAATAGCCGCCTTCATCCCATTAGCATTCCTTGCATTAACTTCGTTTTTATACGAGGCACATAGAAACAGGAACAGTAGAACATACGACTTAATTTCAATAACATTCATCCAACTAGACATGGAATAAACCACGGTAGTGTGACAAGGCGGGCAATACGCATACGCATAAATACATAGATTAGCAACAAGCGAAAAAGAGACAATTATACTGTGCACAAGATAATCTTCAAGTGCATTCAAGTTAGAAGCGCAAGCAGTAGGCCGGGCGACAATCAGCGATAACAAGCAACTGCATTCCAGTGACCCTAGGGTTCTCAAACTATCCGAATAGCGTTTACACAAATTTAACTCGTAAATTATATAAGTAGGTTTAATAGGAAAAAGCACTAGCAATAACTGACACAACAAGGATAATGATAGGTTTAAATAAAATTTAGTCGCAAAACTGCATATCACGTAAACCAAGAATTCTGAGATAAACTGTGACACTATTTTTGAAAAAACGCACACTATAACAGTCTGTTTAAATCCGCCTGATTGTTAATGATGAATACTTTTGATGAGTCATCTTTCCTCACGTGTATTTTTCCAAACTTCACCCAAATAAACATGTAACCCTTAGGTTTTAAGGAGTTCTTCGCAGAGGTGAGCAACTTCTTGTAGTCCTGAGACAGGTGATCATTCAGGTAAATGTGTTGCGCGTTTCCAACAAAGCCAATTTCGCTAGCCAGTAGCGTCTTTTTAGCACGGGCAGAAGCCAAGAAGTCCTCTTTTACGTAACGATTAATAAAACTCACGATAATTAGCTTCTCCTTGCTATTGTGTATTGGCACCCTAGAAATATAATTAACACTGGATTTTTGAATTGGATAGCCAACCGTTAGCGCTATGTGGTCCAGGATTTTAAATAAATCTTCATTTTGTTTTAGTGGTACGCCTTTTATCTCCACGTTATTTAATCGCTGCCATTGATCCTTACTGATACTATCGCTCTTAACGGTATCAAGCTCCTTATTTAGAGACTGGATAGTATTTCCAAGACTCGACAATTCTAATAGTTTAGCCTCCGCGCCATCCAAACGTTTGTTGTGGTCATCTAGTAGAGAGCTATTGAAGTCACAGGCTTTTTTTAACTCGTCGATTTCACTTTTAATCGCCTTAACATCTTTAACAAGCACTGGCATACTCGCCAGGTGACGCTGCATTGATTTAAGCTCCAGCATGATGGACTCCAGTGAGGTCGCTTCATTAGTAGCAGATGATGCTGGCGTTTCCACTTTGCAGGCATGACACTTCCACGGAGTCTTACGTTTACGGTAGGCCTGTTCAGTTATACCAGCACAACAAAACCCAAACATTTTTTTACAAGTAGTGCACTGTGCACCATCGCTCGACTCTTCATCACACTTGGCACAGAGCATAATGATTACACCTGAAGACAAGTTTAGTAAACGTAATTAAAGTTTGAGAATCGCCGACTTTTGCTACCGGGACTTGCACGCGTGGTTATCGTAAGAAGGCTTAGAGCGAACTGAATATTAAAAACATAGAGGATAATCATGCTAGGTTCATAATCTTGTAATAAATACCGAAAACACCAGAACGAAAAAAAAACCAAACTCCAATTAAACTGGATGCAAAAAATACCTAGAGCTTAAGCGAGGAGCAAAAAGCGTTGAATTGTTATGCAAGCCTCAGAAGACTGAAGAACCTTAAGAAAAAATACGAGTTATGCTTTTGTTCCACATGACGAAGACGTCTCCTTAGGAAGATCGCCTAACCACGAAAACAGGCAAATTAAATACTGGCTGCCGGTCAACTCTCCCAGGGACAGGGTTTGTTACACTCTGTTTTGTTGTGCAGTGAGCAGTGTTAACATCTTGGTTAAGTTTATGAAAATAATTAACGTGGTGTCTGTGTCTACAGGTAAAAAACAGTGGTATCGGTGAATTTAATAGTTTATATCTGCGACAATGTTTGGTGTGTAGTAACAACATTTTAAGTAGGTAATAGTGTCTTTATCACATATACCCTTGTCAAGCAGCAAGTCCGCACATGGATACGTACTGGAAAATACAAGTTGTCGTTGTTGCGAGTCATATTATGACCTCATGAGAACATGACAATACAACCACAGAAGCACACAACTAAAGAGACTTTTAACAACACTGCACGAGAAATCGACGCAATGGAAGAAACAGACTGCAAATAAGAAGAGCAGGTAGAATGATCGCCTGAATCTACCTCTAGAACTGATCGGTCGAGAACACCTTGCAACGTGGACCAGCTAAATTTTCCCACACTAATAACGAAATAGACACCAAACTCCAATAAACCCGGAACGAAAATATATATATATATATATATATATATATATACAGCGTGTTAATAAAGTGACGCAAAACCTGAAAACAGTTTGTTCGGAATCGAGAGTAGAGTGCGAAGGGGGTAAGGAAAGGATTTTTTGACGCGATTTATTTTTTACATTTGTATGGAGCAGGTCGCCCCAGTCGGCCAACGCTCCATACAAATGTAAAAAATAAATCTAGTCAAGAATTTTTTTTTTTATTTTTTTCGCATTCTACTCTCGATTCTGAACGGACAGTTTTCGGGTTTTGCGTTATTTTATTAACACGTTGTATATATATATAAATACCTACAGTTTATGTGACATATAAATAAAAAGGGAAAAGCGTTGATCATGCAAGCGTTAGAAGACGGGACCACCTTACGAATGGATACGAGATATGTTTTTATTTGAAGGGCGATGACGTCTCTCCGGCATGATCCCTAACCCACGAAAACAGGCAAATTAAATAATGGCTGCCGGTCAACTCTCCATGTTTAGTGTGAAGTGATAAAATATAACGTAATAGTGTCTGTATCACGTATATTCATCAAGCAGCAAGTCATGCACCCACATGGATACCTACTGGAAAACACAAGTTGTCAATATTTTGGGACTAGATATCCAACGCACCAGGGACTTCGATAATTCCAAAGCAACAAACGGATTAAAACCAAAGGAGAACGGCAAACAAAGGCCAAGAAAACAACGACACAATAACAGCAAAATGCTCAGATGGCATCGCAGCATAACCTAATCGCAGTCATTTACCCTTCTATACATATTTACACAATAATATATCTATACTTCCTTTCACTGGGCACGATGCTAGTATTCTGTCTGGTTTTCTTCCCTCGCTCCTCATCCTGACTGCAACAGCCCCACACTCCTGTCCTGTACTTATTGGCTCACTGGTGCCTCGGATAGGTGGGTCAGTTGACCTTGCCAGGGCGGCAGAGGACGAGGAAGTACAAGAGAGAGCCCGAGTGCACGCCCTGTCTCGGAACTGGTAGTTCCGGACAGGGGCTGTTAAGGTTCCCATACACCCCTGGCTGTGTCTGCCCGTATCGTGCCAGCGCGTGCTCTCGAGCAATGTCAAGGAGCCTCCTCGTCGCTTCCTCCCGGGCATGGCCAACGCCTCCGCGTCCTTGCAGCAGAACTGCTGGCTGGCTGAGTCACCGGAACGGAACGGAACGGAACGGGTGTGGAGTGTTTTGCAATTGCACCATACAGAAACATGCAGAAAGCAGCGAACTTAGTAAGACAACTCGACTTCGATTTCAGTAGGCATATTCAAGCATAAAATTATAAATAATTTAGTGTTAATTAGAGTACAGAACAGAAGAACATTTAGTTCCATAAGTGTTACGTCTAAAACAACAAAATCGTAACCGCCACGAATTTCAAGACTGTACAAAGCGATTTTTGTTGGCCTAGTGCAAGTTAGGACCAGTAACGTAATACATAGTTTTAAGGATACTGTGAAACTGTTAAGTGCAACGGTCTCGATTTGCGACCTACCAACAAAAAAACGTTTCTAACTATTTATTGAGAACAGATTTCACAAAATAAAAATGTTGTGTTTAACGTGTGATAAACAAACACCGATGCTGGAACGTCTACGTTGCTCCTAATTCAAAGGGTGCTATCACTATCAATCCTCATCTCCTAGCGTTCTTCCCGGTTATGCCCCTAAAGAAGTCCGGGGTCCGCTATCACTATCAATGTGTAAATACACTCAGAGGCAATGAAAACGGGTCACTTCCCATAGATTACTTTACAAAGTGACCCGTTTTCATTGCCTCTGAGTGTAATTCCCAATGTGAACTATGAAGGTACGCTACCTCAGAGGCAATGAAAACGGGTCACTTTGTAAAGTAATCCATGGGAAGTGACCCGTTTGCATTGCCTCTGTGTGTATTACAACTGCATATTTTAAAGAACATCAGAAAGCATTTTTAAATTGGAGATGTCGTTCGTGTGAGCTAATCACACGTCGGCCGCGAAACGACGACACTCCGGCTTCGCTTGCTGGTATGAAACAGCTACAGGCAGGGTTAGACATTACTTACATGTCCTGTGATGAAATTAATATTTCAAATATATTGGGCAACACAGATCTATATCATTTCATTGCCGCCTTCTAGCCAGCATTCCCAACGTAATGGTATGCATCATCACGGAGCCAATTCAGAGTCGATATCCTTTGACAAATTTTGCCAATTAATCAAAGGCGAAATGGTCGCTATGGAACAACGGCTGATACAATCCGTTACGAATAATATCAAGCATGCGCTGGTAGCCCAATTTAACGCGGAAATATGCAACCTGGAGCAAAATATAACAAATAAATGACTAACTTGTCTCAAGAACAAGCAAAAATGCAGGAGAATATAAATACTTAGTATAAACAAACAACAAACAAGAACCTTGAAAATGAAAACGCAAAACTACGCGCTGGTTTAGAAGAAATAAAAAATAATACAAACTATCACCAAATCCATAATCTACAAAATAACGAGGAGCCTGGTCACAGAAACAGCTTAGTCCTTTATGGGCTAAACGAATTCCCAGACGAAAATAATTACAACATCATCGAGCGAGTCAGTTGCATTTTTTACGATATATTGGGCACAGATATAAATGGATTTGTCGAGGAAGCTAAACGCATAGGTGAACGGGGCCACCGGAAACCGCTGCAGAAAGACCTACTGAGTAAGAGCATGAGGAAATACATTCTAGACAACAATTATAGGTTCACAAACACAGGGCTAGCAGTAGCCGAGTTTATGGGTGCGACGACGCTGAGGAAGATTCAGCTCCTGCGTGACACATTAGCAGACGCAAGAAAAAGGTGACTAAACGCAATTATTAGGAACGACAAAGCTCTTGTAAATGGACATGAATATACTGTGCTGGTGGCTGGCATTTCAGAAAATTCAAAATGTCTACCGAGGACGTCTACGAGTCGAATAGAGAACCATAATTTTCGTCAGTAACGAACATTATGAATCCTTTTCCAAAATGTCCAAAGTTTAAAAAACAAAACTCATGTAATCGAATCGTTTTTATCTAATAAAATGATCCAAGTATTATGTTTATCGGAAACATGGATAGCGGAACACCAACAGGACTTAGTTACAATAAACGGGTACGGAATTTCTGGAGCCTACTACAGACGTGCGTGTCAAGGAGGTGGAGTGTGGAGTGGCCATTCAGGAAGGTTTAAATTTCATTGAAAGGACTGATATTGTTAAATTGGCGAAATCCTACAAAAAATTTAATCAAGGGACCAGAACAAGTGCATAATAATTGGAGGCGACTTTAATATAAATGTATTAATTCATTCAAAAATATCCCAAGGTTTAATGGACTTGATGGTCTCAGCTAGCTTAACCTTAATTACTAAAGACCCTACAAGAGTTACAAACAAAACATCGACATGACGTATTGACTTAGTTTTTACCAACTCAGTAGAGAACACCACTATCGAGGAACATGTACCTATAGCTGAAATTGTACAGCCGAACAATACAGAACCCCGAATATCGGAAACGGATATTTAGCAATAAAAACATGGAACTATTCAAGCGAAATTGTACAGCCGAAAAATACAGAACCCCGAATATCGGAAACGGATATTTACCAATAGAAACATGGTACAATTCAAGCAAGCGTTAAAATGGTGTGATGTAATATGTTCCTCGAATAAAACGTTGAATGAGAATTATGAAATATTCAAAACACATTATATAGAATTCTAAATAAATATATACCAAACCGTAGAGCACGGGTGGGTTCTATAAATCAAGCCGTGGTTGACTACTGGATTAAAAAAATCGTGTAAGCACAAACAGAGATGTTCGTAAATCAGTCACAAACTCAAGTCCTAAGCATTCATCATAAAAAATATGCAAAACTGCTAAAACTGCGTTCAATCCTCGAAACGACTTAACTTTATAAGGCAAATGAATCGTTCGTCAAAAAAAACAAGAACAATGTGGAATACACAATTTCTTTGTTATGAATAAATGAAATGAAATGAACATAATTAAGAAAACAACTATCAAGAATGAACATAGTCGAAGCACCAAAAACCTTACATTAAATATCCAAAATAAGCTAACAGAGTCGCCTGAAATTATTACAAATTAATTTAATGAATACTTTGCCACCGTGGGTGACTCACCGCGCTTGCATACGCCCAGCGGAAGACCGCCACTAAATATTCAAATTAACTCTTTCTATGTACCTAAGCCCTGTTACTAAGCACGAAGTATGTAACCTAATCCAGACTCTTAAAAATAAGCGTAGTTAAAATTATAGTTAAAAATAAGCGTAGAATAAATTATAGTTTTTATCCTGGAAATCACCCCTAAAGTGGGTGAAAGAAAAGATGAATGTTTACGCGGCGAAGTCGCGGGCAAAAGCTGGTATTCAGTAATTCCTAAATAATGTTACTAGATTGCAATACTACAAAATTTCCGTTAAAACAAATTAAAATCCTTTTGCTAGGTTATATGTTAGGGATCTAAAATTAAACCTCAAAAAGGACCAATTCAAAAAGTTAGTAAGACCACTTGCTAGGTTTTTATATGGTAATTGACATTACACCATAATCTTATTTTTATAGTCATTCGTTAGTAAGGCACATACAACTTGTGAATATACACATAAACTTAGTTTGACTAATTCGTCTTGTAAAGCATAAAACTTGTAAAAATACACATAAATTTAGTTTGACTAATTCGTCTTGTAAAGCAAGTTATACTACTTCTCTATATGTAAACAAGACTTATGTGAAAAAAGGTCTCTGCGTCTGAAATTTTTGACAGTGTTTATTTGCCTCTCCTGTAAAATTTCGCTAAATGCACTTACTAGGTTTTGATTTGGGACAGCCGAATTGGAAAATGCACAAAAACAAAATTAACAAGATTTATATATGCACTTAGTATTTTAAAGGCAAATACTAATTATGAAACGGCACTATCGGCATACTATGCCTATGCGTATGCCTGGCTCCGTTATGGAGTAATCTTGTGGGGGACCAGCACGGATGCTCCAGACTTGTTCGTTCTACAGAAAAAGTGCCTGCGCATTATTATAAATAAATATACGGGGTACAGATACATGTAAACCACATTTTATAAGGAACGAATTACTTACTCTTCCTTGCAACTACATTCTGGAAGTATGTATGTTCATAAGGGAACGTCTGCACCTTTTCCGCCAAATTAAAGATGCCCCAAATCGTAGGGTTGTTACCCGCCATGAAAACAGACTTTGTTTGCCAAAATCAAACCTGGTGATGCACAGCAAGTATGTTAGATTTATAAAATTTATCCCCACAATTTAAAAGCTGAGGAAAAATACCAAATATTTAATTTAAACTTAAGTTATAAAAGCTACTTATCGGAAAAGCGTTTTTATTTACAGTTCGCGAATTTTTAAATGACAAAACTCGAACATGAAGTATATTTTTAATTACCAATTGTAATGTATTGTATGCTTTTTAATCATGTGTTTGTGGTATAACTCTGTCCGTTGATGATTTTTATAATTACCTATTTTAAATTATGGTAATTTCTTTTATGACATAGGTATTATAAATAATAATAATAATAAATAAATATTAGGGGACAATCTTACACAAATCGACCGAGTCCCATAGTAAGCTCATTAAGGCTTGTGTTATGGGTACTAGACGACGATACATATAATAGATATAAATACTTAAATACATAGAAAACTTCCATGACTCAGAAACAAATATTCATGCTCATCACACAAATATTTGCCCTTACCGGGATTCGAACCCAGGACCTTCAGCTTCGTAGGCAGCGTCACTACCCACTAGGCTAACCGGTCGTCAAAACTACTACACTATACTTATTAATCTAATAATCTGTTGTGACGTTGCAATGCCCTACTGGGGCCCATATGAGACTCTATGTACCTAGTTATTAAGATCTGTATAAAACTATGGTCGCAATAAATGACTATTAAATGAGTATATATCAAATCGATTTTCGTACAAAACTTTTTTTCATTCTCATGATATCGCGTATTCTCTTATCTGTTTATTGGATCTATTGAATTGGGCTTTAACCAGAAGGGTAAGCAGAAATATCACATCCTTGCTCCAATCCTAAAAAAATCTCTTATTTGGTAATTTTTAGGGTTTCGTACCCAAAGGCTAAAAACGGGTTCTAAGGTTCCGCTGTCTGGCTCTATCTCATGCATGAACCTTGATAGTTAGACAGTTGAAATTTTCACAGATGATGAATTTCTGTTGCCCCAATAACAACAAATACTAAAAAACCGGCCAAGTGCGAGTTGGAGAGGGGCTCCCATACAACAGACATGATTTTTTTGCCGTTTTTATAGATCGCGCACGACTCGCACTTGTCCGGTTTTTTATAACGTTCTCCGCTTCTAACCAGGCAAACTGTACTTATTTCTCTTATCTTTTGTGTATTGCAACTAAAATCATGTCACTGTTGCATAAAGTTAAAATAGAATAATTTAGCAAATTAAGATGAAACGCAAAGGCCGTTTTTCCATACAAACGTAGTCCCGTTTTTTCTCCCTGAATAATGGCAGTAGAGCAATATTTTTTTTCCATAAATCTATGGCTACTATTGACATGTTCCTATGTTTTCCCGTTTTTCATAAATGTATTCTTAAAAAAGATATTAACAAAATTATTATTATTTTCTGAGTAACAGAAATTCGATAAAACGTAGAAAAATAAGAAATTGTATGTACCTGTGTACAGTCGAGGTCATAAATATGTTTACACTTTTGCACCTTATTACAAGGCAATAAGGTGCAAAAGTGTAAACGTATTTATGACCTCGACCGTACCATCATCACATGAACTGCACCATCTTTAGTTATTATCGGAATAGAAAAGGAATATCATTATTCTTGAAACGAATCATATAATTCCGCAAAGTAATGCTCGATTCTACCAATTGCCGCACTATCGTTTCAAACAACGTCCTTCTATAACATTTATTTTTACCAAACTCTTTAATTAAAAGTGCAATAAGTCACCTAACCCCCCCGAACGCCCGGACGTTTCGCTCTATTTGTAGTAAACATGTAAATATTTTAAATCACTGTTGTGGAACTAAGTCGTGCCAGGCTCAATTAAAGATACCGCCCGCCATTTTGGAAGTATGCTCCACTTTGATCTGAATACGAATTTATCTTAATTAAAGTTGGAATAATAAACGTGAGATTATGAAATTATAATTCAAAAATAAATCGGAAAACTGTTTGCATAAGTATGTTATTTTTTCAAGACTTACAAAATATAATACCTTACGGTTAACGGTGGAATGACATTTTTTTGGTAATTAAGGTTTATATATACACGTTTGTGACAACAACAGGTTATGAATACGCTTTTCATTAAATCTTTATACATTGTGCCGTTGCGACAAAAATGGTATTAGACGAAGGCGATTTTCACGATTTTCTCTGAAGAGCACGTTTATGGTTCGCACGTAAACCTGTGCGGTACACTGTCACAACGGCCAATCATGCTACGCACAGGCTGTGCATTCAGAGGGGTAATTGAGAAACTTTTCGAACGTACGTTCGGACAACTCAACTGTCATTTTCCCATACAAAAAATAAGGACATTTAGATGTACCTGACGTACATACAAAGTGTTATTACAAGCTTTATAATTAACTTGACTTGTTCGTATGTAAGTAAGTTGTCCGTCAAATTTGGCAAGTTAAATTTGAACCAGTTGCCGGTGACCAACTGAGCTGAAATTTTGGGTATAAGTATAGTTTGGATGACAATGCAATATTATGGTACCAACGAGCTGATCTCATGATGGAGACAGAAGGTGATCATAGGAACTCCGTAATGAAACCACATAACCCCATCGAGTTTGGGCTCGTTAGAATCGTCTTAATGAGCAGTTGATGACGGTATACAGAAAAGTACAGTCGGCAATAAAAGCTTGTACCAAAAATGATTTTTTTGACAGAAGCCTATCGTATTGATTTTAATTGAATTGTAACGCCATCGGCTCGAACAACTGCTGGTCAGTTGTTCGAGCCGCGAGCTACAGCAAAATAAGCTACACTTTCCTCGCATTATATCGAAAACAATATGTATAATAACAACTTCATACGCCGCCGACAACAACTGGGTCAACACAACCAGTGCCAAGCGGAGTGCACGCGCCATTTTGCCCGTGACGGATGACTCCCCTGGGCTGTGTGCTAGCCCTTACCGCGTAAACTAACTTCGGGCAAGCACATTCGGGAGTGCTCGAGTAGCTTCGAGTTCTATTTCAGAAATACATATATAGTAAGGTAAACGTCCCAGTGCTCGACACCTTAATTCCAATAGTTGACACCCCATCAAAGTCAAAGCCAATTCAGGCATATGACATGCAGCTATGAATGCCGATAAACTACTGCCGGTTCGGAAAGGAAACCTCTGCCTCGAGAAGTCAAGAACCGGTGTAAAAAAACACGGCGAGGTATATTTTTTTGTAGTTTTTTTATCAGAATATTATAAAATTACAATGCTACAGTAGAAACACTATTTATTTCTTTTGCGATTACGCTTTGTCACTGCCATTTATCCGTATCCGGGACATTGTCAGATTTAGGTTCGCGTCTTTTCGGTGGACATTGCCAAAGTTAAGGGCTTTGGTTGAACTCTGAATCCGCATAAACGCTGTCGCCTCTTCTATAATTCTGTGCGATAAAAACATATTATATATAAACATAAGCCCTTAACTATTGCCCACTGAAAAGACGATTTTTGTTTTACTGACTGACAATGACCCATCCATGATGTAATCGTTATCTTTTA
This sequence comes from Epinotia ramella, assembly GCA_947578815.1. NCBI lineage: Eukaryota > Metazoa > Arthropoda > Insecta > Lepidoptera > Tortricidae > Epinotia > Epinotia ramella. The sequence goes on along the minus strand of OX388206.1, from coordinate 3,900,750 downwards.
ATATGATTATGATTATATCTGTCACCTTTATTGATTGAAGGTGCCAACTATTGGGGCTGTGTCGGAAACAAAAGACGAATAGCATATCTAGCATCATTTAATTCTGACAGTAAAAAATAACTTATAAATTATACTAGCTTCTGCCCGCGACTCCGTCCGCGTGGAACTCGTTTATATCGTAGCTCCATACAAACTTTCACCCCCCATTTTAGGGAAGTGGGGGTTTAGAAAGAGACAAAAAAGTAGCCTATGTCACTATCCATCCCTTCAACTATCTCCACTTAAAAAATCATGTAAATTCGTCGCTCCGTTTTGCCGTGAAAGACGGACAAACAAACAAACACACACACTTTCGCATTTATAATATTATTAAGTATTATTAAGTATTAAATATATTAAGTATATTAAGTATGGATTTCACGGGCTACAGTTCAAGCTACTTGATGGTTTTTCACATATAAATAAATTTATATTACGGGACAATCTGACACAAATAGACCTAGTCCCAAACTTAGCAAAGCTTGTACTATGGGTACTAGACGACGATAATAGTAGATTACTGCAGAGGCCGTGAAGTAAGGGATTGCTGGACGAGATTGGGGTAGACGGCCAAGTCGTAGACGAGGCCGAATACAACGAGTCCAGCAATCCCTGTTCCGGCCGAGGATTGTATAGTACTTTTCTCAAACGATGTGAGGAAATATTAAAATTAAAATAAATACTTGGTAATCAATTAAATAATGGGTCATTTGCGCCTTTTTTATTTTTTAAACATGCCATTTGAACAAGCCGTTCGAGCACCATGTTTAACCGCACATAAAGTATAGTACCATAGATTATTTTTATTTTTTTATGAAGCAAGTATGCTAACAGTGTCTAGTGGTGGTTGGCAGTATGTAAATTTTCCTTTGTCAGTTTAATATTAGTAAGCAAATTTAAAAAGTTAGAGTAGCGGACAATAATGGTTTTACTTAGGGTTTTCATACATTACTTCTTGGCCTAAGGCCAAGAAGTAATGTAGGGAGCCATAAACAAGAAACTTCACGTCTTCATTTCGTGATATTATCGCGTACATTTCCGAGCATGTTTGAGAAAACATACTTATTTAGATAAATAAATACTTAAATACATGCCTAACAGATTTGTCAAAGCACGTCCAGAAACCCTGCCTGCCCAGTCATTTGTCCGAAAGCATATTATTTCCAAATTTCATAATTCCGAAAACCATGCTCCGCTGATATTTTGTTTTTCTTTCAGGATGTAATACTAGCCTAACCTAACCTATTTGTGTATTTCATTAATCTGCGTCCAAATTTTCGTTAAGCGGTAAACGGCGTTCGGATTTTTTCGGACAAATAAAATTAGTTTTCGGAAACTGTGTGCTCCCCCTGCCTGCAATGTTGATGATGGTGCTGGATTCGAATCCTGGTAAGGGCAAATATTTGTTTCCGAGGCTTAGATGTGCTCTATGTACTTAAGGGTCTCCCATACGCCAATGACCTTCGATCTGAATCCCTTAGTAGTCTAATGTTTTTTGTAGGTTATTATATTAACAACAATATAGTATCCCATATTTACTTCAAAGTTCATTGTTTTCGAGATATTTGGCATCAAACTTGAACAATTTTAGGCCAAAAAACTGGTTTTCTGGCCATAACTTTTTTGTTAATTAGATTAAAATGAACACCCTAGACACGTTTTAGAGACGTCATAGACGAACCCAAATATGTATACGAAATAAGTAAGTGTTTTTTTAGACAATGTTTAAAAAATCATACAAAATTAAGTATTCATTTCTTTCAAAATCCGGTAGACAAAAATGGAGATAAAAGATTGAAGAACCGATAGCCTTATAATTCTACGAGTAATTCTGTAGTGTAAAAGTAGGAGATACGATTAAAAACTCGTCAAAATCGATGAAAACCTCGGGTAGCCCCTTAAGTAATTAAATCTAATAAATAATATCGTTGTCTCTAACCCGACACCTTAGTGAGTGATTAGTGTCAGATTTTTCCTTAATATTTAATATTTATTTAAGAATGGTTTTTCCCGTTAAAGCAATGATTTCATGAGTGTTGAACTGAAAACCTCAGGATGGTACTAGAAAATATTCTCAACAGCCCTTTTTAGATCTATCTAAAATATAATGTAGCTCAATATGTTAAAAGATGATTATCATGAAAAGGTATCAAGCCGACTGGCTTTCTTTTGATAAATTACTTTATACAGATGCTTGGTGCTTAAAAACAACAATATAAACACAACAGTCAGCACATTAACGTCATCTCTTGATATATTTTCTGGACATTATGTAATATCCTTGCAATACTCTTCTTCTTTCTTGAATTTTTCGAAAACATTGCCAAAGGAACTGGTGACAATTTAGAAAAAAATATGGTTACGGAGTCGGAAGGAGGAGGCCGCCGCCCAACGCGCTGGTCCGACCAGATCAGCAAATCGCTATTCATTCAGATCCATGATCCTTTAGAAGACACCGAAATGCCTAGAAATCGGTCATCCAGGACAAAGTTACCCATGGGCGAGATCACGACCCTCAGTGCTGAGGAGAACGAAGCACGGAGCACGAGCAGGTCAATGAATACTCAAAGGAGTACATCTGAGTCTATGTCAATCTAAGCCAGCTTAACATGACTAGCTTCCCACGAGGAAACTTGACCCTTGGTATCTCTTATTATAATCGATAAAACAGATCGTTATCAAGAATTTCTCGTCAATGATAATTCAAAATTAAAAGTGACTTCGGTAATGATCAAAATTCTCATAATCCTCTTTTTTTTTCAAGTATACGCAGCCGGTGGATAATTATGTTGATTGTCAATATTTTACTTTGTTGATCAATGACAATCCTTTGATGGTATCTTTAGATTGACTGGTGGAGATGGCGGCAGCCGTACAAATGAAATAGTAATTTTTTTTTTCGTGAGCTCATTTATAATAACATGTTTCAACCATTTATCATGATTGCTATTATGTTTTTACCAAAAAAGTGTGTATTTCCACGAGCTTGAAAGTTTTTAATGTTAAGGTAATGCCATGGTATTCATTTAAGCATCGTACAGTCAAGGGCGCCATGTAAACACCACAGAGTCTTATTTCTGCAACAATAAGGGTAGTTGGTACACATATTTATGAAACCTTTGGGTGAATACATAATGGCGCCCTGGACTGTTTATGTCAATCAATTTTACTACTTAGACATGACACAACGAAGTGAAGTACCTAAAACAACATGAAAAGTAACATGTTTCAATTTTTTTTAAGAACAATTGCAACGAACTTGCTATACTTAGAAGACCAATTACCAAACGCAAACGCGCACTACTTAATAACATTAAAATTATACATTTGTACAACAGCCGCTTACGAACACGATCCACTTAAAAAGTCATCCTTGATCCCTAATTTATTCAAAGATTAATATCTACAAGTGTCCGGTGCCCATAAACAAGTTGGGACGCCCTGAAGTTTTTACTGCCGGCCGCGGGGGGTTAAAAAGGCTCCGGTATGCTGAGGACGGAGACTGCGTCACAGGTATCAAGGATAGATTTTTTAAATGTCTTATAAGCCAGCTGTATTATTAATTTAATTAAGTAACAAATTGAATGAAGACTTTTTATATTTGCTTAGTGACAAACCTAAAATATTAAGTAAGAGTTATAATCATTTTAGTAAAATTATACATTAGTAACATAGGAACTGCCAAAAAATTTTTTTTTATCCTTCGACGCAAAAAGAGGGGTGTAATAAGTTTGAAGTGTCTGTGTGTCTATGTATGTTTCTGTCTGTCTGTGGTTATTTTGTCCAAAAGCTGATGTGATCGAAATGGTTCTTAACTACATTTCATAAAAATCGGTTCAGCTGGTTTTGAGATATTGAACTTCGAAATGAAAATGTCGTGGGTTTTAAACTTTTCTAAGTTGGTAATTATTTGTCATAAAGTTTAACTTGCTGCAATCTCCGCCTGTTACTCTATACTTTACATTTAACATTCTTTTGCGCTGTGCTAAATAGAAATAGGTGATTATTCATTTATTGACAACGAGCTGCGCGCGCAGCTCCGCTCAGGTATTACAAACAACGCACGCCAGACAAAAAGCCAGATAGATTGGACAACCCGAACATACATACTTCATCATGATTATGCAAGCAAGCGTTTAAAAAAATATTTATTAAACCTTTTTTCCTGTGTATTTTGGGGTTTTCTTTTTCAGAATCGCTGCTATAGATTGTCCCAGATATTACTATGTTCAAAAATGTGACGGTCTGAAATGGAATAACTGGGACACTTTTTTCTTGTAAGTATGAGGATCGATATTTGACAGAATATTAACTCTTCTAAGTAAGAAGGACCCAAAAAAATATGCATGATCCCTTTTTTATATCGCTCTTGCTCTCTTCGAGTGCGCCACCCGTCCCGATCCTGAGCTACTCTTACATACAAAGTTACAAAGCTACAATCTCTACCTCTTTATAATAACAACGTGACATTATCAACTAGTAAAGTATAAGTATAAGGCATATCAACTATCATTATAAGCAGTACTAACAATTACACGGTTCAACTCACGTATTCTATGTCACTACGGGCGACTCACTCAATTACTCCAGAGCTAGACTGCCCCCCTCCCCCCGCCCTGTCGGCGCGTGCGTCACGCGCCGCTCGGCGTTCGGAGCGAGCGCGGGCAGTGATACAAGCGACACCGCCGCGAAAACACTCATCCTGAAGAAGAACTCCCGAAGAGTTCGAAACATGTCGCCCTTAGTGACATAGAATACGTGAGTTGAACCGTGTAATTGTTAGTATTATTTCAACATGTCTCACGAAAGTTTAAATTCGATCATTATAAGCTTTAAAACACACAGTGATAGTTCCTAATGCACATTCGAAAAGTTACGAGATCAGCAAGTCGATCACGTAATGCATTGTACGTACGTTAGGTAGATTTAATGTCGATTTTATATGGAAAAAACCGACCAAGAGCGTGTCGGGCCATGCTCAGTGTAGGGTTCCGTAGTTTTTGAAATTTTTTTCAAAAACTATTCAACCTATCAAGTTTAAAATAGTTTTCCTACAAAGTTTTTATAAAGTTCTACTTCTGAGATTTTTTTCATATTTTTAAAACTTATGGTTCAAAAGTTAGAGGGGGGGGGACACATTTTTGTTTAACTTCTAGAGCGATTATCTCCGAAAATATTAACATTATCAAAGAATGATTCTAGCAAACCCCTATTCATTTTTAAATACCTATCCAACAATATATCACACGTTAGGGTTGAAATGAAAAAAAAAAACACTCCCCACGTTACGTATAGGGGAGGTACCCTAATAAAATAAAATAAAAAATTGTCGGCGTGATTGATATACATATTAATACCAAATTTCAGCTTTCTAGTGCTAACGGTTACTGAGATTATCCGCGGACGGACGGACAGACAAAGCAAAACTATAAGGATTCCTAGTCGACTACGGAACCCTAAAAATTACAGTTGGATCCTAAAACGTTACGTTATTACCCCTCTGGATCACCCGGTTGAACATTATGTTGCGTTATAATCAAGGTCTTATTGGTTATGTTAAATTTATATGTATTCCGACCCTATTTTAGCAATATTCCTGCAATAACAATGCCTGCTTACAATCCTTGTTAAAAATTCCTGTTTCTGAAAGAGCGGCGCTTTAAAGCGATAAGACCACCATACCACGCGTTACCGTTATTTATTTTGCCTGATCTTGTAAAAATCTTTTCTCAAACATGCAATGAAATATTGACGTTGTGTTCTTCATAATGGGCTTCGAAGTGTTATCCCGTTTCGGGTGCAGCTCGCAGCGAGACGAGAGACCCGTAATGGCAGTTCATACAAAGTTGGAGGCCTGCAAGATGGTCTTTTTTCATTTCCATGCATACAAACCGTGGCAAACAAGCTTACGACCCACCTGATGGTAAGTGGTTATTTGTGGTACAACAAAGAATATTATTATTATTATTACTGTCATCATCATCATCACCATGTCAGCCAAAAGACGTCCACTGCTGGACATAGGCCTGCCCCAAAGAGTGCCAAAGTGACCAGCCAAGCACCAGTCACAGCCAGCGGACTCCCGCGACCTGTACCAGCTAGGTCTTCGGTCCATCTTGTCGGAGGGTCTACGCTGGACGCAGCGTAACATGTAATATAGCTATGATATATGACGACGGTCAAGGTACTGTATTATGTGTATATTGTGACCGTGTAAATAATATTTAGGTCTAAGTTTATACCTGGACCTGAGTGCGCAAAAGGTATTACTGAAGGCTTTCATGTTGAGTACAAATATTCCACGTGGCCTCTTAGTGCGTAAAAACGCGAAGGCTGTAAAAGGTTTTATGTTTAGTACTTCGGTCATACATTCTTAGAAATCCAGAGATATGAATTCAATTTATCATTCAACGCTTCTCGTCTTATTGGTTATGAAATACTAGCAACCCACGCGGCTTTGCCCGCGTATTGCAAAGAACTCTTTCAAAGGGAGCCTAAATTGCTTCGTCTTTTTGTATCAAGGCAGCCGATACTTCGATTGAAATTGGCAACTGTAGTTTCCACAAGCAAGTGAGTAGGTCATTTCGACTAAACGGGAATTAATCGCGTGGAATAATATTTTGTTATTTATTTACACCGATATTTCGAACGTGCTGCTAATCCTTGTTCGCGAAAAAACTGCAACATATCTTACGCCGATCTAATTAAATTAATGTTATAAATACGCGATTAATTTGAGATTAAAATCAATCGGAACTTGCTTTACCAATCAGTTAGTTCAAATAACTAAATTTGGCTTAGGTCAAATGTAAAAACCCTTTATTGGCACCCTAAATAACAAGCATCTCCTAATTTTTACTTTAATTTCACCGCGATTGCCTTGAAATGGGTGAATGTAATCGAAAATATGGCTACGTTCTGCGATTTTACCTAATTAATCAATTTAATTTATTGCTGCATAGTCAAAGCCCATAAGAAATCATTTATGATATTCCAAAATAACTATCCTCTGATACTCTATAATAATCTATTGATTATAAGAGAATTCCCTATCACATTAACTTAACATTTCCACCTATATCAGGAGTGCCAGATATTCCCGGCTTAATTAAAATTGTTACGAACGTCTACGCTATGATTTATTTGACAGCTATAAAGGAAGGTGCGCACGGTTGAAACGGGTGTGACTAGTCAAAATTGTCTAAATTCGTGGAGAGAAGCGTGCTTATTTATGCTTGGTTTTATATTACACAAGTTATACATAGGTTATACAGAGCTAAAAAGAGATTAACAGATTATGTGTATAAGTTAATATTTTTATTAAATGAATTTATATAAGCTTCCCCCGTTTTAATGGATTACTAGCTTCCGCTCGCGACTTCGTCTGCGTGCCTGGGATCAAAACTGTCCTATATTTTAATTCAGGCATACCGTCTTCATGCATAATTTCATCCAAATCGGTTAAGCCGTTAAAAGTGATTGAGTAACAAACAACCAAACTTTCGCATTTATAATATTAGAGGATGTTACTTTCTTTACCTTTGGCAATACAAAGTTACAAATCCAAATCTTTTTATGACCCTGCTATGCTATTTAACTGATTCAGACCAAAATAGAAAGATTCTGGTCGAAATGTAGTCTCTCGTAACGGGTTAAAGAATTGGTTTGAAAACTGGAGAAGTAAGGCTTTAATTTCTCGCGCTTTATACATATTTTTATTTTATTTTATATTCTTTTTTTACACGCTTTTTTTAAAGACTATATTTAATTTTAATAAAGGATTCGTATAAAATACATTATAAAATAATACTAGCCTAACTATGTACATCCTGACTAGTGACGATGTGCAAATTGCGGAAAGTTTCCAAAAAATTGGAAAAGTTCTCGGACATTTCTAGAAAGTTTCACAAGGAATTAAGGAAATTTCCATGTTGGAAATGGAAAGTTTGAATTCCCATACAAAAATGAAGAAAATTTCCGAATTTTTCCTATGTTAAATTGCAGAAACATTTCGCAATATAGGAAACTTTCCGTCGGCACATCAGTAATCCTGACTATAAACTAACAAAACAATAACAAAACTACATATTCACAAATAAAAGAAGCGGGTTGTTTCGGAGATACAACCGTTAATTAAGATAAAGTGGATACTTCTTTGTTGGCTATGGAACCGTAATAAAAAAAACCGGACAAGCCTGCTATTATGGTGTACCCGTAAAATATAATATATATCTGAATTAATTAACTAAAATCTGCATAAGTACAGATAAATTGGTATGTATGGCAACATTGACTGAGGTAGCTCATTTGACTCGCGATACATTGAAAATGGCGGTCATTTCAGCATTATTTTCATGTCCGCCACATAAACTAAATAACATTTTGTGATTAACAACTAATGGCAAATAAAGAAGGATTAAAACATGTAACGAGCAATTATTTGAAAGCAGATTAGGCTTCTCTACAAAAAATATTCCGGAAGTCACGTGATACATTTTGAACTGTACCCCTATACAAGAACGCGAGCAAAGAAGTATCCACTTCAAAAAACCGGCTCTAAATCTGTGCCGGGCGGCAAGGTGTCCATAAGGCTAGCGGCATTGCCGCGCTGGACAGCAATGCTGATCCGTTGCGCCAGATAGCCGCAAGCCCGTTGGTCACCTCTTGCTTCCACGACACGCTTCGCGAGCTCCTTGAACACTGCGTGTGCTCCGGGCCCCCATTTAATTAAATATGAAATGAATTGTACAATAGCTCCCTTTAATATCCTAGATAAGCGAAGAAACGTACGAGTAGACGCGTTTGTCCGACTAATATTATATGGAATAAGTTCTGTGTGCTGTATTATGCAAATATCCGTACTATAAGGAAAGGTAACCCAAGGTCAGATTGGCAAGAGGTGACCCTATTTAGAAAGAAAGAAAGAAAGAAGAAAGAAAATAAGTTTATTTCGCAAAAATACAGAATACAACAATATTATTAAGTATACATTTTGACATTTCGTGAAATGCGAAAAAGGAGTCCACTCAGCACAATGTCGAGCCACAGAAGACGACTCGACGCTGATATTATGTGGATCCTTGAGTTGCACGTCACAGGACTGCACTTCAGTCGTAATACGTTACAGACAAGTGGAAACAAAAGATATTTGGAAAAACCCAACTGCTTTTTTACAAATATTTTAGCCTACAAAAGATGTTGAGTTACAGAGAGAAGAGACCAGTGTATCTCAGTAGTATTTACAAATAGCTGATGCCCGCGGCTTCGCCCGCGTGGTTATAGGAAAATGTTACATATTGAATTTTCCCGTGGGAATTAGATGTTTTCCCGCTGGAAAAAGTAGCCTATGTCACTCTCCAGCTTCTAAACTATCTACCATACAAAAATCACATCAATACGACGCTCCGTTGCGACGTGAAAGAAGGACAAACATACAAACCAACAAACAAACACACTTTCGCATTTATAATATTAGTAAGGATTACTCCTGTCTCCGCAAGGACGCAAGCCTGTTCTATCGCTTGTATTGGTTGTGCTTCGAAGAACTGCTCGACATGAGCCCACAGGTGCGTTCTACCACCGCACCGCTCGCCATCGGCAGGGCATTCATCCTCACAGCCTAGAACCTGAATGGCTATGGAATTAGCTCCTGCCAAGGTTTTCCTGAGAGATCTCCAGGAGAATTCAGCTCGGTTGGGCGGCATTCAATAGGTTAGACGACATCCTCAAAGCCGTTGACGTTCCACAATGCCTAAAGACTCGTCTCTATAATCAGTGTGTCCTGCCCACAATGACGTATGGTGCTGAGACATGGACACTCACAAAGGAGGCTGTGCATAAAGTAAGGGTGGCACAGAGAGCCATGGACCGCGCCATGCTCGGCATTAACCTACAATACCGAGTGCGGAATACTGAGATCCGACGTCGCACTAAGGTGCGTGACGTCGGAGAAGTCATTTAACCAAACTCAAATGGCAGGACATATTGCCAGGCAGCGTGACGGTAGGTGGACCAAAACGTTAACGGATTGGTGGCCACTTACAGGAATAATAAGCGTCGGTCGTCCACCAGCACGATGGGTTGACGACGTAAACAAGACCGCGGGTCATTTCTGGATGAGACTAGCACGGGACCGGGATAAGTTGCGTACTCGAAGAGAGGCTTATGCTCAGCAGTGGGCGATTATAGGCTGAAAATGATGATGATGACGAAGGTTTTCCCGAGAGACAGTATAGGGTTCTTCAAGAAAGGAGTGCGTAATTCTTAAAGGGTCGGCAACGACCCTGTGACACTCCAGAAGTTGCAGGCGTCCATAGGCTACGGTGACAGATTACCATCAGACCGGCCGTTTTGTTTGCCACCGACGTGGTATAAAAAAAGAGTTGGTTATTTGATTTTGAACCCTCGAAAAGGCCTCTCAACATAGTATTTCCACCTGGTAACATAATTAATTCTCAAAATTTCATTGCATGGGTTCTATGTTCCATTCATCAGTGAGCGCATCTTTAATGAGTTCAGTTATTTGTCGACAACTAATTAGGCTCGTTGACAACGCTGCGCCGTGGGTGCGACCACGGAAACAAATTTTTGAAAGTGGGAAGATCATAAAATTGTATGGTTAGTTTTTATCTTTAGTCATTTTGTTTTTATCTTCATTTTTCAGGATTTTTGAAGTGAAAACTTCTTTAGCGGCGCTGAGCACTTTTTGGGATGGGGAAAAATTGTTAAATACGCGACAGAGTTTTGTGACGTCAGATGTGAAGGAGGTCACTTTTTGCTGCTAGCCAATTCGACTTCATTCAAAACTGAACGCTATTCGCAAGAGTATAAAGCCGTTAAACACTTTTTGCAATAGCATATTCTGCAAATAAATTTTGTAATTTTAACCAACGCGTTCTTCACCGTTTTGCTATTAAGAAAATTCGAATAGTTCGAATTTGGGCGTTATTCCTAAAGAGATAAAGCTTAGAAAAATATTTACCAACGGCAAAAAAAAATGATATTTTGGTCGCCACCGCCGTCTGCTGTTCTTGCAAATTCGAATAGTTCGAATTTAGACGTTATTCCTAAAGAGATAAAGCTTTGAAATATATTTGGCAATGGCAAAAACAAATTGGTATTGTGTTTGCCGCGGCCCGTCGCACCCAACGCGCCCGCGGCCCGTCCGCCTAAATAATTGTTTATAAATTTGCGTCAAATTCATTTTTAGGGTGACACCGTAAGATGTCACGAGACCTGATCGAAAAGCTGTTAATTTTAATTAATAATAATTTTATTGAGTTTTCACTTCTGCCAGCACTCCCGGAGTGCAACCCGGTCTTTTTTTTTTCTATTTATTATTTAGGGACCTAAATCAGTTACATGATTATGCCAGCTCCATTGTACCTTATACTAGTATTCTTACATGTCTACTTATGGGATGGTTGTAATGGATGATGGGTGAAATGAGGAATTAACTATGTGCCATTTAACTTTTTCAGGTTATTAACTATGGAGGTGGCGAGTTTGCTAAAACGCAGTAACTCATCATCATCAACGTATTGTCTTAATGAGCGGCGGGCTTGTTTGTGTTATCTAATTAAGGTCGCAGAGCTGCAATAGTTAGTGTCTGTGCGAAACTTCAGGAATAACTCAGCCGTTATTAGTATTACGAGTATATATTACTAATGTTACTTGTTGGCTATGTTTAATGCTCATTAAAGTATTCATATAATATTGTTGAGAAAAAGCTAGCCTTTGGGAATGTTCTTTATTCTGTCTCTATCTGTTTCTGTTTCTGTCTGTCACTGTTTGTTAACGCGCGACAAATGGATGTCAAATACCATAATAAAAATAGGCCTGTGCCTAGCTTGTGCTTGCGAACTTGAGAGTGCGAGGGACGAGCGCTTGGTAACTGACATTAGCTTGATTAAAAAACATTCTAATTCGATTTTTTAACAGCCGATATTTGACGGCCGTCATCCCGGTACAATAAACGTCAATGTCAATGACAGCTGTCAAACATTGGATGCAAGAGCTGTTTCATATATTATATTGTATATTTGTATAAATTGGTAATTTGCGTACTTATTAGAAATTGACGCATAGTATATCTCACCACGGTACAGCTGTCGTCCTGTGAAAGCCGTGGTGTGTATAGTTAAGATTATGTAATGTGGCCGTTTTTTTTTGTCAAAGCCCTCATTGGAATTGTAATCTTGTACCTTAGACGATAGAGTTGGTTTTTGAAGGGACAACTGATGTCATTCGGCCAACTCAAATAATCTCAAGTACTTAACTTATTAGGTCGGTACCGATGGTAGACTAACGAGAATATTGGTAGCAAAATCAAAAAATCTATTATTTATTATCTACTCACTTGCTTGTGGCATGGCCTCCCAACTAGAACAACGTATAATTGATACTAAAAAGAACTCATAGATGGCGACACAGGTACCGAGCGAAACATTTGAACCAGTAATCGTGAAGATAGAATGATTTTTACACCTTAATAAATTCAACGTACCTTAATTATATCACAAACATACTTCCGCACATACAATAAAGGTATATTTTATAAGTTTAGTAAATGCAATAAAATTGATACTAAATCCATGTAACTCTTACTATACGAGTCAGCTTTCAAGCTTGCTACATATTATTGGGTACTGTCACTAGATGGCGCCATCACGGGTCGCGAAAGTTCTATGGAACCACAGGCTCTAAGCATTTGGTTATGTATATTTTTGTGTGATGCGTAATATTGTCTCTAAAATACTACTTTTATATCGAAAAAATCAAAAATACTCTATTTGTTGCCCGGGAAGTCAACGCCATCTGGTGATATCTCAATGTATTACTAAAGGCTGACAGCGTCATAGCCGTGGTAGCTCGGATACTGCATCTACTGGTGTAGCTACGGGACTAAAATTGTATACAGAATTGCCTACATTAGGACGGTACGCTTTTGCTCTATGAGATTGGGTATCTGTACTTGTATTCTTTAATCTGTGCTTGTGGCAACCACAGTTGCTAATTTCGCGCACCCCTAAACTGATTGTGGCAACTGTGGTTGCCAAGCGAAGTATAGGCTGCCTTGATAAGAAAAAACGAAGCAATTTAGGCTCCCATTTTTAAAAATTTAAATCAAGTGAGCGGGTATGAAAATGCGGGGCGACAAGGGCACTTTTACGTGTCAAACGGTAATTTACAATCAAAGTATAATAATCTTACACAAAAATCATTTAAAATTTGCAGACTAAGGACCGATATTGAATGGTTAACAAACTAAGGGCCCCCCCACATTACGGCGTCTTGCGAACGTTTTTCATACAAAATTGTGCGTTGCGTCGACGCGGCGTCGACGCAACGCACAATTTTGTATGAAAAACGTTCGCAAGACGCCGTAATGTGGGGGGGCCCTAAATGTCACTAAGCAAATGAAAACAAAACAAAATTGGCAAAATATGACCATTACATTCGATATAATGTCTATATCAGCATTATCAAGAAGTTAATGATATTAATCGCTATAATTAAACCACAATTTCCTTTGTCAAAATGTCAAAACTTCCTTTGGAAATCGGGATCAATAGCTAGTTTTCGTGATCACCCTACCGTTTTGTGTATCGCCTAATTAACAGCACGTGTTAACGTGGGGGCGTGACGTCACTTCCGTGACGTCTGCGTAACCTATTCGTCATCTATTTCTGATAATTATCAAGCTATAATTATAACGTCAAATGTCAGGATTAGGGCAAGGGTAAATATTTTTGGACGTAATTGACTGATACTAATAGTGTTTATGAATGTCAAAACGATACATGAACCGTTACAATACGTGTAATATTGTAATATTTTATTTTTTACCCTTATCGCAATGGTTACGTCTCTTGATGAAAGAATTTTTGGAATCAGATAAGCGGTTGCGGAGATTACCAAAAACATACATACTTACCAACCTACAATCTCGCAAACACTTCCTCTTTATAATATTATTATAGATTTTAATCGTGTATTAAATCCACCATTACATAATATGGGTTTTGTTGACATTTTCAACCTCATTTTTTGTGGGGTTTATTTTAGGTCCTTGATGTGCCTAACAAAGAAATCCTGTCGTGTTGTGTCACTGTAATATACAAGATAACACTACAGGATAGAATTAGCAGACGGTCTAATCTAAATATATAAAAGAAGAAACTGACTGACTGACTGACTGACTGATTAACAACGCACAGCCCAAACCGCTGGTTCTAGAGCTTCCAAATTTGGCACGTAGGTTCCTTATAAGGCCTAAGAGAGCACTAAGAAAGGATTTTTCTAAATTCAACCCCTAAAGGGGTGATATGGGGGTCCAAAGCTTGTATGGGGAAAACATTATTTGTTGAACTAATACCCCACCTATCCAAGGAGCGTCTAGCAGGTATACCTTTAGGCGCCAGCTTAAGGGCTATTTGTTGACGCTCCAAAAATCCCAACCCTAACCCATCCAGCACTTTATTTAATTTGTATCCATTTTGTTTTATTAAACATCCCAACCGTTTCGCGTTTTTCACATGTCTCTCATCCCATTGTGCTTGTGTTACTTATTTTACTAGTATATTAATTATTTATGTATTTTGTGTATACGTTTGTATCGGCGGTATGTTGTGTTGCGTTCCGTGGGTCACGTACGGTGCTGTCTGAAAATCAGCGCTGTAGGTGTCTGTCTGACACCTCGGCATAATGCTGAGACAGCGACCGATTCACTGCCGCGAAGACACACACATTATGTGTAAATTGTATTGTATTTGTACTCCCTTTGTCTCTGTGTGTCTTTTGCGTAGTGAATAAATGTCTTCTTTCTTTCTTTCTTTCTTTCTTAACTAGAGACTTGAAACTTTGTAGGAAGATTACTTATTAAGATACAAAAAAACCTCTTTCAGCGTTTTTGAAAATTCTACCCCTAAGTGGGTTAAATAGGAGTGCAAAGTTGACATATCAACGCACAGCCCAAACCGCTGGTTCTAGAGATTCTAAATTTGGCACGTAGATTCCTTGTAAGGTCTAGGGGAGCACTAAGAAAGGGTTTTCCAAAATTAATCTCCTAAGGGGGTGAAATGGGGGTCCAAAGTTTGTATGGGGAAAACATAATTTTTTGAACTAGAGACTTGAAACTTTGTAGGAAGATTACTTATTAGGATAGAAAAAAAGTCCTTTCAGCGTATTAGAAAATTCTACCCCTAAGGGGGTTAAATAGGGGTGCAAAGTTTGTATCTGAAACTACTGGGACTAGAAACTTGAAATTTACACCAGAACTTCCTTTTATGACGCAGGCAAGGGATAAGACGGAATTTTTAGAAATTCCATGCCTAAGGGGGTTAAATAGGGGTGCAAAGTTTGTATGAGAGAAACATTATTTTTGAATTACAGACTTGAAACTTTGTAGGAAGATTACTTATTAAGATACAAAAAAAGTACTTTAGGCGTTTAAGAAAATTCTACCCCTAAGGGGGTTAAATAGGGGAGCAAAGTTTGTATGAGTGAACTTTATTTTTTGAGCTAGAAACTTGAAACTGTAGAAAAATTACTTATTAGAATACAAAAAAGAACTGTCAGCGTTGTAGAAAATTCCACCCCTAAGGGGGTTAATAACTAGGGGTGCAAAGTTTGGATGAGGGACCTTTATTTTTTGAGCTAGAAACTTGAAACTCTGTAGAAAACTTACTTATTAGAATACAAAAAAGAACTGTCAGAGTTTTAGAAAGATCCACCCCTAAGGGGGTTAAATATGGGTGCAAAGTTTGTATCCGAAACTACTGGGACTAGAAACTTGAAATTTACTCCAGAACTTCCTTTTATGACGTAGGCAAGAGATAAGACGGGATATTTGGAAATTCCATCCCTAAAGGGGTTATATTGGGGTACAAGGTTTGTATGAGAGAAACATTATTTTTTGAATTACAGCCTTGAAACTTTGTAGGAAGATTACTTATTAAGATATAAAAAAGTACTTAAGGCGTTTAAGAAAATTCTACCCCTCAGGGGGTTAAATAGGGGAGCAAATTTTATATGAGTGAACTTTATTTTTTGAGCTAGAAACTTGAAACTGTAGAAAAATTACTTACTAGAATACAAAAAAGAACTGTCAACGTTTTAGAAAATTCCACCCCTAAGGGGGTTAATAACTAGGGGTGCAAAGTTTGTATCCGTAACTACTGGGACTAGAAACTTGAAATTTACACCAGAACTTGCTTTTATGAGGTAGGCAAGACATAAGACGGAAGTTTTGGAAATTCCATCCCTAAGAGGGTTAAATAGGGGTCTAAAGTTTGTATGAGAGAAACATTTTTTTTTGAACTACAGACTCAAAACTTAGTAGTAAGATTACTTAATAAAATACAAAAAAAGTACTTCTTGCGTTTTTGAAAATTCTACCCCTAAGGGGATTAAATAGGAGTGCAAAGTTTGTATGAGGGAACTTTATTTTTTGAGCTAGAAACTTGAAACTGTGTAGAAAAATTACTTATTAGAATACAAAAATAACTGTCAGTGTTTTAGAATAATCCACCCCTAAGGGGGTTAAATAGGGGTGCTTAGTTTGTATCCGAAACTACTGGGACTAGAAACTTGAAATTTGGGTAAGGCCGTTATTTCTTGTTCCTGATTAAGCAGTTTAAATCGTCTACATTTTAATCACTTCCAGTGTGTTACGAATATTAGTAATCCATTTATATGGCTAATTGGCGTAACACACTGGAAGTGATTAAAATGTAGACGATTTAAACTGCTTAATCAATCGTATAAGACGGGATTTTTGGAAATTAAGGGGGTTAAATAGGGGTCCAAAGTTTGTATGAGAGAAACATTATTTTTTGAACTACAGACTTGAAACTTTGTAGGAAGATTACTTATTCAGATACAAAAAAGTACTTTAGGCGTTTTAGAAAATTCTACCCTTAAGGGGGTTAAATAGGGGTGCAAAGTTTGTATGAGGGAACTTTAGTTGTCTTAATAAGAATTCAAAAAAGAACTGTCAGCGTTTTAGAAAATTCCACCCCTAAGTGGGTTAAATAGGGGTGCTTAGTTTGTATCCGAAACTACTGGGACTAGAAACTTGAAATTTACACTAGAACTTCCTTTTATGACGTAGGCAAGAGATAAGACGGGATTTTTGGAAATTCCATCCATAAGGGGGTTAAATAGGGGTCCAAAGTTTGTATGAGAGAAACATTATTTTTTGAACTACTGACTTGAAACATTGTAGGAAGATTACTTATTCAGATACAAAAAAGTACTTTAGGCGTTTTAGAAAATTCTACCCCTAAGGGGGTTAAATAAGGGTGCAAAGTTTGTATGGGGGAAACATTATTCTTTGAGCTAGAAACTTGAAACTTTGTAGAAAGATTACTTAATAAGATACAAAAAAAGTACTTTCTGCGTTTTGAAAATTCTACCCCTAAGGAGGTTAAATAGGGGTGCAAAGTTTGTATGAGGGAACTTTATTATTTGAGCTAGAAACTTGAAATTTACACCAGAACTTCCTTTTAGGCAAAGGATAAGACGGGATTTTTGGAAATTCCATCCCTAAGGGGGTTAAATAGGGGTGCAAGGTTTGTATGAGAGAAACATTATTTATTGAACTAGAGACTTTGTAGGAAGATTACTTATTAAGATGCAAAAAAAGTACTTTAGTTAGTACAATTCACGCCTTTGTTCCCAAAAAGGGTAGGCAGAGCACATAAAACTCATTTTCCAGCGCCACTTTTAGCATAAATGTGGGTATATTGCAGTGATAGGTTGTTAGCCCATCGCCCACAACACACTTCAACCCTGCTCCCTTAGTCGACTTTTACGACACCCACGGGAAGAGAGGGGGTGGTGAAATTCTAACCCGACACCACACGGGAATAAAAAAATAGGAAGTAAAAAATAATTTACCATAACGGGTTTTGACGAATAGTTATTCGTAAGGGAAGTAAGTCAGTAAGTAGGCCGTTGCCGGCGTTACAATTCAACAGTTATTGCAAAATTACACTTACTACGCGGGCGAAGCCGCGGGCAAAAGCTAGTTACAGATAAAAATACATTTGTTATACGGAATTAGACGGAATTTGGCAGACTATCTCAATACAAATACAATACAAAATACTAACCGTTTATTTTCTGAATACAGTTTAAGGATGGTGTACAATATTTTCTAGTTCGGTGTATCCATCCTGCATGCAGGCGTGCAAATTAATTAGTTATTGTTTTAAAAAATAAAATAATGAATTCCAAAATACAGTAAAAAATGTCAATAAATTAATAAATGTTACAAACAAAGACAAGGAGGCATTTAATAAATTATAAATATTATAAAGAGGAATTGAATAACTAACAAATTTTAAAATCTGAAACCTTTTTACGCTGTAAAAACATCTGTCCAGGAGCCAATTCGTGAGACAATGTTTTAGGTTGTTGGCTGTGAGACTTTCCTTCACGTTCTAGGCTTGTAAAAGGTCCTAAGTCTCAACATTTTGCTATGTACATATTAAGGTAACGGTACCCTTTTCAATTATCTGAGAGATGATTGTAGATAAGAGAACACAAGTTAATTACATTCCTACTATAAATCATTTTACGGCTTCGAAATCGGTACAAAGAGTTCATAATTTTCTTCCTTGTCTGCCTATTCATTATTTCGCATCGCTTTTTAGGGTTCCGTACCCAAAGGGTAAAAACGGGACCCTATTACTAAGCTGTCCATCCGTCTGTCTGTCACCAGGCTGTATATCAAGAACCGCGGTAGCTAGACAGTTGAAATTTTCACAAATTATGTATTTCTGTTGCCGCTATAACAACAAATACTTAAAATAAAATAAAATAAATATTTAATGGGGCCTCCCATACAACATTTTTTTTTTTTACTGTTTTTATAGATAATGGTACGGAACCCTTCGTGCGCGAGTTCGACTTCGCACTTGGCCGGTTTTTTTAAATATGCCTGGTGGGTGGTGACAAACATAGATATCTCTCTAACGTATAGACAATAACATAACACTCTGAACAGACACCTCTATAACTTAGGTATCACAGACAGCCCCATGTGCAGAGCATGCATGGAAGCAGAAGAAACAACTAAACCAATTCTACTGGACTGTAAGCAGGTAGAAGTATACAGGAAAAAACACCTAGGGTCTCCGGACACACTACTGAACGCAGTCAGCAACACCAAAGCACTCACAAACTTCCTGGAGGAGCTGGGGTGGTTAGAGTAGCGCTACCCCACCGATTGACGCAAAATAGGCACACTGGATGTCGACTTGCGGAAAAAAGCCCAGTAAAACTAACTAACTAACGTATAGACAAGGCGGTGGTAGATGACTCTTTCTGATGTCCATAGTTGCAGAGAGTTTTCATTTTTTTTAAAGGTTTATAAACAGACAGACAGACAGTCACAAGGAAGCCAGGATCCTGTAAAACACCATTTTATACGCAACCATAAAAATGAGAGCGGAAATAAGACGTCTCTGGAATAGGTAAGCTAACGGTATTTCCCCCTTTTTATGGTATCAATTAAAATAAAATATGTCATACTTCAAGTTAATCAAGAACTGCGTAAATATACATATAGGTACATAACCTTATAATTAGAACCATAATTTTCAATTTTTTTGTCAAAGTTATTGTCATGAATACTAACCAAAACACATTTATAGTTACTAAACACACGTAACGATAAAAATAACACAATTTTACGCTTTCACTATAATCATAACTACACCAAACAGTGGGCTAAAGGGCAGTTAATTACATTTCTAAAAACACAAACACCATAACAAACACGTTACATTTTAATTTAAGCCTAAAACAGTCGGGAATCAAACCCATTACCCGGCCCACATGAAACTAATTCCATTCTCAGCTGGCCCATAAAGTGTAATATAAAAAAAATCACACCGCTCATTGCGCCCCGCTGCGTCGAAAACGACCCTTATTTTTGTTCCGACCAAGTATTTAATAGACAAAATGATTAGATATTGTTTGCATTCGTAATAAGCGATTTAACAGCTGGGTGCATAAATGCTGTTTCAAACAGTGTGTGTGGTAAACAAGCGTACGGGCCAAGGGGGCAAACGATAACATAGTACCTGATGTACCTATACTGTCTTCGTTTGTCACTTCACTACGTCAACTAGAAGGTAACAAATGATTGTATCGTCATTATTGGTATGCCTACATACTTGCAACGATTTGGATCAATACGACTAATTGATATGGGTGAAAAGTGACGATCAAGATTTGACTATACTGTTCTATACGGTTAGCCTAGTGGGTAGTGACGCGGCCTACGAATGGTCCTGGGTTCGAATCCCGGTAAGGGCAAATATTTGTGTGATGAGCATATTTGCTCCCGAGTCTTGGATGTTTTTTATTTATTTATGTATTCAATATATCTTCGTCTGGCCCTGGTTTCGAATCTCGGTAAGGCCAAATATTTGTGTGATGAGCATTAATATTTGTTCCCGAGTCTTGGATGTTTTTTATTTATTTATGTATTCAATATATCTTCGTCTGACCCTGGGTTCGAATCTCGGTAAGGCCAAATATTTGTGTGATGAGCATTAATATTTGTTCCCGAGTCTTGGATGTTTTTTATTTATTTATGTATTCAATATATCTTCGACTAGTACCTATTACTTAAGCCTTAATGAGTTTACTAGGTCGATTTGTGCAAGGTTCAACCTTAATATATATATTTTTTTATAGACTTACACCTTAATATTTCGTTAAGGCACTGGTAGCTCATAGCCTCACGCCTAAAGGAAGAGTTATAATTTTGTAAAAAGATACCGAAGTTTGTGCCCTAAAAAAGGACAAGTAAGTAGTTCGAACATGGAACATTGGTCCAAAATAGACTAGACTAACCTTCTAACAGTGCTGAAGGAATTCTAATGTTCCGCTTCTGTCACAGTGTTAGTTTTGGCTAGCACATGCATTGCACGAAAGGTACCTATAAACAAGCATGAAGTATAAGCACTAAGCATATTCAGTTGCGGCTTTACAAAGACTTGTTTATTCCGAGCGTACAATATTTTATGACATAATATTATGTGGGTCCACCCACTGGCACCCACATATACTCCAAACCCAAAAAGTATTTTGCCCATTAAAACTATTTTTTCTTACATCTTTTTTAACCCAAAAAAAACCGTCACGTTTTATAAAACAATGTGGCGGTTACACACGTGTCATCATCTCGGGTGACACTGATACGGACCCAGATACGTTTTGATGACATATCAGAACGTGCCGGTAAATTGTAGTGGTCAGACACCGATAGGACCTTGTCATCTTCAGTTGGTATTTGGCTGTGATGTCGGAGTGCTGGGCGAGTTACAGTGACAAGGTGATAAAATAGATTGTAATTTAGTAGTTCTCGTGGATTGAATTTCAAGAGGGAATTCTGGAAGGTGCTGCCTGTAGCGAGAATAGACTATCATAGTTTGGAACCTATTTATTGTTTTGTTCTGGCTTCATAATATCATATAGCGCTCATGGCCTAGCCGTATCAGCTTGGTCGCACCGATTGTGTGGAGCGGAGCGATGTCAAGTTTTATTTTCTCCCTTTGGTCGGACAAAATGCAGCAATTTTTTTTTTAATTTGGTTAAGAGTAATTTTTGCACTATCCCTTAAAGCTAAAATTACTCTTAATCAAACTAAAAATATATTAGTCTATTACTTACTGAAAATATATGATTTCATATTGAACAGAGAGATTAAAGTTCAAAACAAAGATTTAGATTCGGTAGATCGTATAAAATCATTACCTATTTTGTATTATTATTAGGTACAGGCTGAATATAATAAATGATGATGATGATTCGCATTTTTTTTGAACGAACGAGCGAAGCGACCGAATTCGTCCGTTTCGACTTAGGCAAAATATATTTATTTATAATATTTCCAGCGTCATATCGGCTTTTTTCCTCTACTGATTGCACCAATTAGATAGTTATTCTTTGTCGATACAGTTTTTGAAATAATTATAAAATTATTATCTACCAATTTTTTTGAAAAAGGCTCCCGAGTTCTACAGCGCACAGATGTTAAAAATAAAATTTAAGTAATGAAAACAGGTCACTCGTAACATGCCGCGCGATTATCGACCGCAAAGACGTATAAGCCTTTTTCAGTATATTTTCATGTCTGCAACTTACGGAAGTTTTTTGTAAAATTTGACATTCATATATTTATAAATCTGACCTCATCATCATCATCATATCAGCTGAAAGACGTCCACTGCTGGACATAGGCCTCCCCCAAAGAGTGCCAAAATTACCGGTCCTGCGCCACCCGCATCCAGCGGACTCCCGCAACCTTTACCAGGTTGGGGGTGTCCACCTTGTGGGGGCCTACCCACGCCGCGCCTTCCGGTACGTGGTCGCCACCCGAGAACCTTCGCGCCCCAACTGCCATCGGTTCTACGTGCTATGTGCCCCGCCCCGCCCACTGCCACTTAAGTTTTGCGATTCGGAGGGCTAGATCAGTTACCTTGGTTCTGCTGCGGATAGCCTCATTTCTGATGCGATCACGCAGAGAAACTCCTAGCATAGCCCGTTCCATAGCCCTTAAATATGACCTATGTTAGCAAAAATACGTGAAGTTCCGCATGCAGAAGCACTACGCCATCGCGCTCCCATCTGAAACGTCATTTCAAACTACTTACCATCATTGTAATCACGAGGATGACAATGCCAACCGAAACCGGGAAAACCGATAACTATTGCACGTTTGTCCGCAAATTCGCTTGCAATTTCCGGCGACGCCGAATTGATTGTGACGCCGAACGGCAAACGCCGACTTTGCCTCGATGATTCCACGTATTTGCACGGCCCAGGGCTGATTTGTGGGCGCGCGTTACGACGGGCAGATTCGATATTGTTTTGAAATTGAATTGAGTATTGGCGCTCGGCGCACTCGCTTAATAGTGGTTCCAATTGGATACTTTCCTCGTGTTAGAATTGATAACTTGGTGTCACTTTATGTATGGTAAGAAAGCGACCACGCTGGTGCGAAACGCTGCGTGTACGTGGTGACGTGTCGTATGCGTCACGTCTTAATTTTGCTGCGTTTACGGTGTGTCAGCAATTCAACATAATATTAGCGCACTAGTGCTACTTTTTATTTTTGGTGTGCTTTAATTCTTGGTCCAATATGTCACTTTTAACCAATATTAGACAAACACATTGTCGGATTATTTGAGTTTTTTTTTATAAAACTGTCATTGGAATCTTCGACGAACGGTTCTCTAATCTCTAGTGTACTAGAGTCGTAAACTCGTGCATTTCAGGCATTTGAAATTCTTCGAGACGGTTCTTAGGCAATTAGGGGTGTTCATTTTTTAGGGTTCCGTAGTCTACAAGGAACAGTTATAGTTTCGCCATGTCCGTCTGTCCGTCCGTCCGTCTTCGGCTTAGCTCAGTAACCATTAGTACTAGAAAACTGTGATTCGGCATGGGTACCTATAGATACATATAAATGAATCACGCCGACAAAACAGTACAAATATTCCACTAAAATAAAATATATTCCATTAGACTAAAATCTTTAAAAAAAAATTGAGGGTACCTCCCCTACACCTAAAGCGGGGATGTAATTTTTTTTTCGGTAATCCCATGGGTTTAACCACCATATGGTGTGGGATATCGTTGGATAGATCGTTCAATTATACTATGGGTTTCCTAACCATTTTTCAAATCAGTGATGCGTTTGCGAGATATTGGGCGTTAAAAGCCAAATTTTTGTTCGAGTCATGTGCCGGCTAAATGGCTACTACTGGGGATGTGAAAAAAATCTTGGTAGTAGTACATATAATGAATTTTAAAGGAAAACTATCACGGACAAGTAGTTACCTAGTAATAGTCGACCAACTTAATGTGTACGTGGAAAGGCCAATGTTCGTACAAATTCGGCGGACGCAACCGCACTGCCCGTCGATTAACTAAGACAGACAGGTAACTAACGTGGCCCGACACGCACTAGGCCGGTTTGTTTATTTAAAATGTATTTTAGTGTTAAGTATCTATCTTTTACTGTACATCTTTTAAATATCTAAGAGATTTATAACAAGAATTATAACTGATTTAACGCTTAGCCATATCGCTGTCTCGTCCACACCCTAACCACTAGGTTTTACAGAAATGCAGGTATCCTTTTTGTGTGTATCGCCATCCAGCGCGACAATGCTGCCAGCTTTCTGGGCACATTGGCCCGGGTTCCGATCTTGAGGCATTTTTTCATTTATTAACATATTTTATTTTGTTTTTAGTTGAGTTTTATTTTTTGTTTGTATTACGAGGTTTTTTTTTTTAAAGTGCACATTAAATTATTTTTGCTGAATTCATTTTTTTTTTGGTTCCTTGATAATCGATAGTATCAAGAAACCCAAAAAACCACTTAAAACAAGAAAAATATTTTCCCAGATTTTATTATGTAAGTACCTAATTATTTTCTTCCAGTGCGTCACGCGAGTCGCACGACTAGGTATTATATTAAAAAAGACGCTATACAAAAATGTAACTGAAAATATTGTACAAAGATACTGATATGTTTGGTATTTCCTTATAATCATGGGTAGGTTGGAATAATGTCTGGAACACAATTAGTGAATTTTGAGCACTGAATCCTTCAACATCAACGTGCGCTCCTAGCATTTGGTATTCACCCGATGAGTGCCCGCTGTCCCGAGGGCAGACACAAGAACCCGAATCATCAGTTGCCCGAAAATATTGTACAAAGATACTGATATGTCCGGTCTTTCCTTATAAGAAGAGATGATGAAAAAAGCAATGAAACAATGTTGACTGTCCTAATTTACTTGATAACATTCCTTTCAATACTCCCGTGAGAAGTTTCCGCCATTTTCGTCCTATTATCATGTTCCATGTATCCACTAAATATAGAAAGAATAGTTTTTTTGTGCAGAGCAGGCAGGAACAAATTTGTAGTTAATTTAGATAAAGACATATTTTGTGATAGCATACAAGGAATAAAATCCAAACTGACAAGATTCTTCATGTGTGATACTTCAGGTGTAGGCTCGGGCTACTAGAGTTTATATATCCTGATTTATTAACTACCTTGTACTTGTATATTCCCATTGCCATACTATTATTAGTGCGCGATTGGTTACTGTGATTTCTTTGTGTTAGTTTATTTCTATAAGTGAGACCCTGTAATTGGCTATATGGTTTTATTATTGTGTCTATAAATATGTTGCGCTGTTGGTTTTCCATGTATTAATAAATAAATAAAAATAAAAAATAAAAAGAATCATGTAGTAGGTTAGAATAAGCCGGTGAATTGCAGACGTATAAAAAAATACACAATATAGGTTATCTGTGTTGTTATTGTGAATGTTGAAAAGTCGAACATGACAACTTCAAACTATTACAAAAAGCAAGGCAAATATAATACATATTGCGTCACAAATACTTTATCGCGTAATACAAATAAAACACATTATTTTACAGAAAATATAAATTGCAGACTATTATATCAATAAGGAGTAAAATATTCTAATATTAAATTGAAGAAACGTGTAAATGTTATTACGCAAATATTTAAGTGTAAGTACCTACTTTAAATGATATACAACGATAATCTGGGTTTTCGATAAATAAAAACCGCACTCTGATCGGATAACCCGTTTGGAAGCTACGATGCCACAGACAGACACAGAGATACACACATGTTTAACTTATACCACGCCTGGTCGGGGGTTAAAATAGTTATTTACGATACAAGTGCCGAAAATAGGAAATTCGCAACGAGTGGTGATAAATTAAAACACGACCGAAGGGAGTGTTTTAAATCGACACGAGTTGCGAATTACCTATTCGCACGTGTATCATACAACGTTTTACTGTACATGGCTCTTTAAAGTTTCGACATATGCACGAAAAGTGCTCTTTTCCGCACTAGTGCGGGAAAGTAGCACCATATGTACTGTAAATAAATAAACACACTTGACAAATGTTGCTAGGGGCATATCAGATGTTCTTGACAGTTGATTGTTGTTACCTACTTTCATAGCACTTTGTACTTCAGTCTATAGTTGAAAATTCCCAACAATATCCTGCCAAAACCCTGTCCCTTCAAGCCAGCGATAAGTTCTCGCCCTCCGGCCACATCCCTTCCCAAACTTCTTACAAAATTATTTGAACAAGACCCTCGCGAACTTTTTAAACCGAATACCACACGCAAATTCAACCCCTGGGGACTGCAAACACGGCGCCCGAATATGATGAATGGTCGCCAGGCATCAAGGGCGAGTTTGGCGTGACGCGGAAAATCAGGAAAAGGGAAAGAATGAAAATAAAATACTAGGTTAAATTGCCAGTACTTACACAGTGACTGGCGGGACGTGTGAGACAAATACTGAGTATGGTGACGCGGTTGACGGATCATTCTAAAACAGACTTTAGCGTCGTCATTCTTTGGTTGATGTTCGTTTGTGGGGTGTCCGTTTTCAGTATATTGACGTTAGAAGTTTCGCGGCTGAATTATTGTGATCCAAGTGCGTTCTTCTTATTCCATTTAGTTCCATGCGTTTTGTCGTCAATATCTTTCAAGAATTTATGTGTTCGTTCGTCGTTTGTGCGTAATACTATTTGTGGAAACGCTTTTATGGTGTTAATAGTGGTTTTATTGGAGTAACTTGTAGTTCGTCGTTTATTGAAGGAAAATCGATACCATTATTATTTTGAGCTTATGTGTATATGTTTAAAAGCAGTAGTA
This sequence comes from Epinotia ramella, assembly GCA_947578815.1. Classification (NCBI taxonomy): domain Eukaryota; kingdom Metazoa; phylum Arthropoda; class Insecta; order Lepidoptera; family Tortricidae; genus Epinotia; species Epinotia ramella. The sequence continues at coordinate 3,873,965 of OX388206.1, read as the reverse complement.
GCTAATAGTATTAGTACTTTATAACATACATTGTTAAACGATATGATACAGAGACAGAATATAATGGAAAAATAAACCATCTTCGTCTGTAGCCCCCGACAGGATTCGAACCTGCGACCTTTCTATTAACGCTAGACTGCTCTACCAACTGAGCTACGAGGACAGTGACGCAAGTTGTATATTTTTCCACTATATTCCCGCTAAGACTAGCGCCCTCTCTGTATCGAGTTATAGACTTGTTTCACAGTCTTGGCACCACTCTAATGGGCGAGCTATGCGCTCGCTCCATTCTAATCGAACCACATCAGGTAGTTTCGGACTTAGCGAGAGAGATGGCGCTGGTGTACCCTTTTCACGAAACAAATTATTTAATAAAATATTTTTGTTTCGTGTTATTTTTAACGAGGAAGTTACCCCGATCATAACATAAATTGTTCTTTAATATTATAAAACACTGGTTCATAGCATGGATGCCGTGGATGCGATGTTTTTGACATCCGCGGATGCGGAGGCCGATGAGTATGCGGATTTTGTGGTCTAACATTCAAAAACGTAAATAAACAACGTCCATTTTATATGATATCACGCAATCATCAAACACGTTGATACTAAATTACAATCGTTGCGAACAAATCAAAAACGCGTCTGCTCTTGGTCACAGAAACGACAAGACGTTTTTTTACTAATGGCGAACATATCTAAAACTCGCGCAGTAAGCACCGTTTGGGCTTTTTCCTTGTCGCGAATTACACTACATCCGCATCCGCAAAAACTGACGTACGATGGTCAACAAGCCAACAATAACATGGTATAAAAAGCGGCCAAGTGCGTGTCGGACCACGCACAACGAGGGTTCCGTGCCTATTAAAAAGGTCGTATCGTTACTAAAATCTTATGGCACTTACGTCGGAAGCTTAGCGGAAGGCAGTTTTTTAGAAATATCTCAAAAACCTTTAAACCGATCTTGTTCGAAATAATTTTCGGTGCAAGAATTTAATAAGCCATATGAGCTTGATTTTTTTCATATTTTTAAAATACACGGTTCAAAAATGAGAGGGGCGGGGACACAATTTTAGTGACTTTCGAGGCGATTATCTCCGACTCTATTCACTTAATCAATAAAATTGCTGAGAAACCTTATATTTATTTTGAAAGGCCTATCGATTGATGTGCAACACGTGGGATTGCAATGAAAAAAAAATTTTTGACTTTCAGTTTTAGATATGTATGGAGTGCACCCCTAAAACAATTTTTTTTTTGTAATTTAATTACAAAATTATGTAGCGGTTAACAAAATACACCTATCTTCAAAATTTTATTGAAATACACCTTATAGTTTTCGAGTAAAATGCCAGTGACATACGGACGGACGGACAGACAGACAGACAGACAGACAGACATGACGAATCTATAAGGGTTCCGTTTTTTGCCATTTGGCTACGGAACCCTAAAAACGAATATCACTATACCAATAAGAGTTTGACATGACGATGATTCGAAACCATAAATCATTGGCCTTATTGTGAAGCATCAGTAGTACCTATGTTACTTAAAAGTTTTTTTTATCTGTATATGCCTGTTAATAATCAGCCAGTACCCGTACTACTTTCATTAATTTCCCCCCAATCACCTCCAAATCTGATTTACCTAGCAACAAACTATTATACTACACCAAACCCAAGCATTTAGCATTCTCGTTTGCACTCATCAAATTTAAATAAACGTAACACTAACCTTATCAAATCGCAACCTGTCGCCGCTGCATCCTCCCAACTTCCTTGTCACTCGACACACATAATTTGAACCTTAAGTCCTTACATGAAGCACTACAGCATCTGCATTATGAAAGTATGCCTCTAGTATTCAGCCAATCTCCTTATCACTCGGATCGATCGGATTGAACCTTAACAGGGTGGGGTAAGGACTAGAGTGAATGCATTGTGGTGTTATAGGTAATAGGTAATTGTGCACGGTAGCGTTTTCGCGCCATCTCGGGTTAATGCAGGGTTAAACGCGACGTGGGAAGATAAAGGGAATCCGTTCTCACGACATCAGACTAGGGCTGGTCTCTGGTAGAACAATCTAGATTCTCTAGTAGGTGCTTGGCATGCAGATGTTGAGCTCTGTAACTCCGAAATGTAGTCCACTGCTTTGGCATACTTTTTTCCGTATGAAAAAGTGAGTTGGTGATGTTTTTGCGAAAACTACGATATGTTGACGAAACTAAATCACTATCAATTTTAATCGATTTAAAAAACGGAGGAGGTTCTCAATTCGTCGGATTTTTTTGAATGTACCTATGTTCCCCAATTACTCGAAGGCGTCTGGCTGGACCGATATGGAAATAGTACATTTCGATGCTGGTGCGGAAAGTATGTCATTACGTCACGAGGACCGAGATATCTCGAGACATCAAGAATCGGGACGAGTGAAGAATGACATTTCCGCACATGTATCGAACGACGTTTTTTAATACAGTTGCGAAAAAATAAGAAAAACAACAAGTAAGGAATTTGAAACTTATACTATTAATTCTGTAACATCATTGTAATACAGTTGAAAAATAATGAAGTTGTTCAAATATTTTTTTTTTAATACCTGTTCTATCTTATTTATTTTGTACAATTATTGAGTGGGAAAAGTGTAAAGTACTAGCTCGCGAAAACCAACTTTCCGCACGCTAAACAGCTACGTAGTAGGTTGTAGCACTTTTTTAAACAACTGTATTAAAATAGTTATTTACGATACAAGTGCCGAAAATAGGAAATTCGCAACGAGTGGTGATAAATTAAAACACGACCGAAGGGTGTGTTTTAAATCGACACGAGTTGCGATTATTGCGAATTACCTATTCGCACGTGTATCGTACAACGTTTTACTGAACATATGGCTCTTTAAAGTTTCGACATATGCACGGAAAGTGCTCTTTCCGCACTAATGCGGGAAAGTAGTACCATATGTACTGTAATAGTTATTTACGATACAAGTGCCGTAAATAGGAAATTCGCAACGAGTGGTGATAAATTAAAACACGACCGAAGGGAGTGTTTTAAATCGACACGAGTTGCGAATTACCTATTCGCACGTGTATCGTACAACGTTTTACTGTACATATGACTCTTTAAAGTTTCGACATATGCTCGGAAAGTGCACTTTTCCGCACTAGTGCGGGAAAGTAGCACCATATGTACTGTAAATTATGTTTATGGTATCCTTCCTAGATGGTCCCATGGTCATTAGGTCAAGAGCTGATGATGCTATCTTGGACAAATCGATGGAACTCCAAAATTTTTATAGGCACACTTGAAGTGAAGTAACTACCTACTGAATTGAAGTCGGTAAAACTTTGTTTTTAAAGTAAAATATATATATATCGACTTCACGGATATCCTTGGTAACGAGAAGACTGGTCAAAGCTGGTAATCATATCAGAATCTGTGAAGTACTTTTATAGTATTAAGTTCATAATTGAGGAATTCCATAAGTCATCTGTGGTCTCCATCATCGATTCCACTCAACCAAATTTATGATTTCCGGGTGTAAATAGACGAGTTATAATAGAATACTGCGATCACTACACGCGTGCCTGATATAATTGAGGAGCTCCCTCAATTCCTCATGGATCCCATCATTCAACAGGATTATTGAAAAAAATGGGACCAAACTGGAAGCATTTACTTACAAACAAAAAAAATCGTAGGAAACGGCTCATAAATGATGGAGTTCTGAGGTAAAAAACATTTTTTTTTTTGTGACAGTAGGGTTTTCGTTTCTGAACTAAATATGGTAGATCCCACTGTGTATACAAATTTTCATGTTATTCCAGCATGCCGTTTTAAAATGAGATGCAAACTACGTTTGTATGGAGAGGCGAGCTTCCGTGGTCTGCTTCGTTAATAGAAAATCGACAATTGAAACACTAAGTACATTGAAGCTACTAAATATCACAAGCTTTTACCAACAACTGACTAAACAAACAATGCAACCAATTTCACAGCCCTACTCCCAACAACCTAAACCGTACACTGTTCCCTTGCTACATCTGTCCTTATCATCAAACCCTCGTTTGTAAAGGACAACGATATGCGATCGAACAATCGCGAATCGGAATAGGAATAACAGGCTCATTTACATGAGAGGCTAACAATAATATCGTAGATCTGTTAGAGGATTCTAGATGGTAAGGTCATATTTAAATTAGCGCTGGTGCTGTTAGTGTAAATTGACGTTTATTTATGTTTGAACTATATGTATAGGTACTCAAAGGTTATGGTGTGCTTAACATACAAAGGAATACTTGTGGATTCTAGGGAAGAGAATTACAGATATGAAATATTTTCAGCAGATCACACTTTAGATATTTGAATGGAAGCAATTTAGAGTGCTGGTTCAGCCTACGGATGTGGTAACAAAATGGTTCGCGGCAGACGGTTTATTGCGGTGAAACAGACAATACTAGTCAAGTGCGAGTCTGATTAGCGCACCGAGGGTTCCGTTTCATACAACATGCACGTCTATTTGAAAGGAGGTCATTCCTCATTTCCATAATAATAATAGGTATTTGAAGATAAAAAATAACATACAAAGGTGATAAAGTTAGAAAAAAAACTTCGTTCAGAGATGATTTTTGAGATACCGTTATATTTTTCCTGTAATATTAATAATAATGTTAATCTTATGTTATAATTTCAAAATTTTTGCTTGGTAAACTTCGACGTGAAATTCACTTTTCAACTATTTCCGTCATATTTATATCGAAATTTAATCACCCTAAAAAAAAAAACTTTCAGAATGTGGATCTAAACCTCTTTCATTATATACTTACCCCACTTGACGTTATCACTAAACTTTGAATTTTAGCATAATATCTGCATTTAACACTCTATGGTATATTAACCGTAGTCAGAAAAGGAATAAAATCGTTTAATATACGTAAAAGAAAATCTACCAATGTTTTTCGGTTCAGCTGGATAACTGTATAATTTTTAGAACGAGCATCGGAGACATCAACTGTCTCAGGTTCAAAAAGTAAAAAGGATTTCATCAATGAGGGGTGATTTGCCATGTCATATTACGTTCTGTCTTTACCTACTAATACCTTACCTATTAATTTTTACCAAAGGATTTTTCTATGCATCAAATCATAGCTCAAATAAATAAATTGATTTAACCGTGCTGCAACTAAATAGTTTAAATCCACATTGTTCACGGTTAAACAAATGCCCAGCTGCCATAAAAAAAGTCCTAGCACAATCCTAAAAGGCGTCCCCGGGATTGCTAAAAAAACTTTTCACTGTTTTTAATCTGCACACTCCTTTTCCCCCGCGGCCATTTTAATCTGTTCCCTCAGACTGACAAACAAAGTTGCTGACAAAGTCGTTTATCGCGCGAAATTAACTGTCTGTGATATAATCGTTTAGTGCATGTTGGGATAAAACATGTACGTATGATGTGATATTAGTAGTTAAAGTTAATATTATACGTTTCATCGACACACTTTGCGTACGAAAATCGGTCTTTGACATTTACAGGGTATATCATACCACAAAATTCCATTTAATAAATGTTTTATTTTTATAGGCTAACCTTATTGGATAAAGGAAGAATTGTGGACCAACTTTTGAGATGTGTAATTAATATTTCCAAACCCGAATAAAATAAGTATTGCGCAAATCTATTTTTGGCTATGGAACGCCCGGAACCCTAAATGGACGCTGTTCGACAATAAAACATTGTCTTGTCTGTACCACTTTCCTCACATACTCCATAGTAACAAAGCGTTTATTACGTTTAATTACTTCATAAAATAAACAATCACTTTGTGATTATTTAGTCCTATTTACATAATAACATGACAGATTTCTACTTATATTTATTTGATACAGATTCTTGAAATTCTCACACATTATTTTTACTAAACGGGACTTAATCGCGTATAATTAACTTATTTATTTACCTCTCTGAGCTCTCCCGACGTTTCGGATGTGTCGCAACATCTGTCCATGGTCACGGGACAACTCAGCACGACGGAGCAGTTCTTCATGATTCATAAATTTACCCAAATCCAATGTCCCTATGTTTCATAGTTTCCAGTTCCCTCAAACTGACCCATTTGCATCGCTTACCCTGTATAGGACTGCGCAATATCCTGTATTAGTTTGGATAGCAATATTTGAGGGTAGTAGCGAAATGATAGATTTTAATTGAGCGAGCTAGGACAGGCCGAGCGGCCTTGTTTCAGAAACACAATAATATTGTACAGGGCTAGCATGCTTCTTATAACATTAAACTTGTTAATCGATATGATACAGAGAAAGAATATAATGGAAAAATAAACCATCTTCGTCTCTTAAATAAAATAATAATATTTAATTAAATAATTTGTTTCGTGATAGTAAAAAACTTGTTTTTTTTTTCATTTAACAATATAACATTTAGAACTATAATTAATATCTGCCAAACTGCATAGCAGTTTGTCGGCAGAAAACCTAGTTTCCCGTGTAATTTCGTCGTGTGACTTCCCAATTCGTGTGTACCTCGGCGGTTGCAAACAGCCCAATCGCCCACATAATGGTGAGAAGGCGCTGCTGGTGCTTATGGACGCTTGCATAAGTTGCTTGAATCAGCACCAAACAGTGATATATTTGCTAGTAGATGGATAGCCGTGTGGTGCCGGGTTAGAATTTCACCACGCCCTTTCTTCCCGTGGGTGTTGTAAAAGTCGCCTAAGGGAGCAGGGTTGAAGTGTGTTGTGGGCGATGGGCTAGCAACCTATCACAGCAATATCACATTTTGTCGATCTTTTATACCTACCCACATTTATGCTATAAGTGGCGCTGGAACATACGTTTCATGTGCTCTGCCTACACATTTTGGGAATAAAGGCGTGAATGTATGTATGTATGTATGTATGTAGATGGATAGATGTGTGTGATGAATGTTTGACGTTCTGCTAGAAGATGGATGCACGATCTTCTTCTCTGTAATCATTACTAAGGTCTGTCCACGATAAAAAGTGGTCAGCGTTTAATAAAAAAAATAAAATAAATAAAAGATAACTGACATCTGTCACTTTGATTGTTAAATAGCGGGAAGAATAAACTATCGTTTAGGGCTATTTGGAGTTTATAAATTCGTAACATTTATAAAATGTCGTCTTGCCAACTGGACATCCGAAAAAAGATCGTGTACACCTACAACCAAAATATCGGTATATCGCAAGGAAAGTTAGCCAAATTATTAAAAGTTCCGAAGTCAACCGTGCAAAAGGTATTGGCTAATTATCAGTGCAGATTGTCTGTTTCAAGAAAAGGTGGTTCGGGTAGAAAACGCGGTCCTGCTGATAAAACTAAGGCAAAAAAAGTAATCGAGCATTTTAAGAAGAATCCAACTCTCTCTGTCCGTGACGTCGCCAAAAAATGTAAGGTATCGAAATCGTATGTCCAAAAAATCAAGCAGCGTGCAGGTTTACGATCGTACAAGGCAACTACAGTTCCTAATCGCGATGCTACAAAGGATAAATTATGTAAAACCCGGGCTCGAAAGTTGTATACAAAATATTTGACGAAGTTTGGTTGTATTTTGATGGACGACGAAACATACGTGAAAGCAGATTTTAAGCAATTACCAGGTTTGCAGTTCTATGTGGCAAATCAAAGAGGGAATGCCGATAAAAAATTTACAACAAAAAAAGTTGATAAATTTGCAAAAAAATTCCTTGTCTGGCAAGCCATCTGTACATGTGGTCAAAAAAGCAAATCGTTTGTTACTACGGGTACGATTAACCAATCCATTTACACGAAAGAGTGTTTGAAAAAACGCTTATTGCCGTTTATAAGAAACCACACAGAGCCTGTTATATTCTGGCCTGATTTAGCGTCCTCACATTATGCCAAATCTGTTTTAGAATGGTACACTGAAAATAATATCTCCTTTGTACCGAAATTAGCAAATCCACCAAACTGCCCAGAACTCCGGCCGGTAGAGCGTTATTGGGCAATAATGAAAAGAAAATTGAAAAATAGTGGTAAAATTGCTACAAATGAGCAACAGTTCAAAAGAATGTGGGATACAACATGTAAAAAGATGACCGAAAGTGATGTACAGAGATTGATGGAAGGAGTCCGAAGCAAAGTCAGGGTATTTTACCAGTGTTAATTTGTTAAACAGGAGGTTTATTAATTTTCAAGAACACTAATAAAACTTTAATTTAAATAGCCCATGAAATTGTTTTTCTTAGTTTTTTTTTTAATTTGTCGTTATAACACCGACCACTTTTTTTCGTGGACAGGCTTTATTGGTTTCTTTTGTGTATTATTTTTTATTTCACATCACACATAAACATTACAGTAGTAATGCTGTGAAATTGTATGGGATACATAAATAAATAAATAATAATAATAATACGCAGGGCAGCTTGTGGCGAGCTGTTGGGGAGTAACGACCCCACGGACCCGAGTGCTCCCGAGAGTCGGTCAGGGCCTGCGCCTCCGGCGTGTCTTCCTCGGTCGGAGTGGAACCCCAAGGGGCCCGCAGGACTCTCAGCTCTGGCTTGCCTTCATTGGCCGTCCAGAGAGGAGTCGTCAGAGCTATATGCTCCAGGGGTGGAAGTGTTAAAGGGCATAACGCCGCGAGTAACTTCGGAGAAAGCGCAGCATCACCTCTCGACACCCCTGAACCGCTCACCCCGATGTTGCTCCTGGCCATCTTTTGTATCTACTAAACTGTATTACAACCATGTAGAGGAAGAGCGGAGCCTCCCAACACAAGTATTGCTATACTTACTGGGAGACGCCAGCCACGAATGTACTTTTACCTACTTTAGTATGATACCAATAAAATATTTTTGATTTTTTTTTTTGTTTTTTTTTTATCTTTACGACGGCAATTTCAGGGGCCCATCTAATAAGCGGCAAGTCATCACCTGCCTCGATAACTTGGTGCGCGACAATGTTGTGGCAGGTGTTCGGACCTCTTTGCAATAGCCCAGTTTCATAATCCATCCATATCTCATCACCATAGACCCAGTTCTCTATCCATTTTACCTACAATAGCCCCAACGCCTGTTGGAACCGGTTCACGGGTATCTACCGATGTACCCGTGAATCAGTTCTAGCAGGTGTATTACATAACATTAAACTTCGTCTCCAAAGGGCCTCTACGTGTTGGATCTATACCCCCACGCACGCCTTCCAAATGACCGGGTTTCCTCCCGTGAATTTCAATCGGAGATACATAATAATAAAACATTTATTTCAGGCAACTAAGGCCCATAGTTACAAATACCTTACAGACTAACATACATACAATATAATATTAAAACACAATATTAATAATATAATAAGAATCAAAAGCGCGTTGCCATCGCCAATATATGGATACCGTTTATATTTGGTACCGTTTTTTTTTTTTTTGTTTAATTCGTTTGTCAAGTACTTCCGGCCATATCAGAACAGACCACCTTATATTTTACAGTCACGATTAAAGGGCTTAATGATGCCACGTGTGGCGCACTGATGTCACATGACATAATATCTACCCTTAAAATAATAAAGTTGTCGTGATGTCATAAGACGTATGCATTTTGGGAGCGGGCTCACGGATTATTAGCAGTAGGGCAGCTAGTATATTTATATTTATTAATAACTAGCTTCTGCCCGCGACTCCGTCCGCGTGGAACTCGTTTATATCGTAGCTCCATACAAACTTTCACCCCCCATTTTAGGTTAGAAAGAGACAAAAAGTAGCCTATATGTCACTCTCCATCCCTTCAACTATCTCCACTTAAAAAACCACGTCAATTCGTCGCTCCGTTTTGCCGTGAAAGACGGACAAACAAACACACACATACACTTTCCCATTTATAATATTAGTATGGATGGGGTTAAACTCTGCCTTATATTGGAATCACCATGCTAGCACGGGTCGGCCAGACCGGCCATGTCGCCCCGCGGCCGCGCTGTAGGCGACATGGCGCGACATAACTATAGGACGACAGCCCATGGCTTTGGACCGCAGGCATACAGTGGCTTAGAATAGCTTGCATGAGATTATTGGACGTTAATGTTAGTTGAACTTGATAGTTGTCACATAAAATTTCACATTAGACTTTGCCGTACCAAGTTTGCCAAAAACACATTCTTTAGACAAGCATGTCAAAATTATAACGCCAAGTTTATTAGTTTATATATTTTTTCTCTATCATTTGGTCAATACCGCAGCGCTCTGCGTAGCCGGATCTACACACAATAGTTTAATAATTAACTCCTGATTATAGTGCATAACTGCGAAATAGACATGCTGGTTTACCCACTCTGTTTCGACACATGTAAAAATACTTTTTGTCTGTACCTATATTCAATGGAGCCATAGGTTTAATCATATATCTTATTAGCTAATTTAATCCCGTAAACAACCGTTTGTTTCCTAAATAAATTAAAAAAAAAAAAATCGCCGCCGCGAAAACGCTCATCCTGAAGAAGAACTCCCGAAGAGTTCGAAACATGTCGCCCGTAGTGACATTAAATACGTGAGTTGAATCGTGTAATTGTAAGTATAATACTAACAATGACACGGTTCAACTCACTTTTTTTTAGTATAAAAAAAAAATGTTGTTTAAAACAACTACCTACCCTTCTTAAAGTAGGGTTGCGTGACATTATTGGACATAGATCTATGTTGGTTGAACTTGATAGCGGTCACATTAAGAGGCTGACAAGACCTAATTTTGTTGAAATTGATGTTTTTAAGCAGTTTTTTAAGAAAAACTACTTGTTCTAGCACATCAAAAAAAATACATGTTAATATTGACCATATTTCAAAGACCGTGGACGGGCTCGATACATAATTGGACGAAATCGGCTCGATAAAAAATAATTGCAAAGATTGGTCTTAAAATCATCTTAAACGGTTCTATGTCTTTATTTTTTTGACGTATGGGTCTGCAATTAAAAATATGAAGTCAACATATTCATACCTAAACCGCTAACGAGTCACATTTCTCAAATAATCCACACTTTTTTTTTATTTCAATATTTATGCACTATTATCCTCAAAAACCGGGCCGCCCAGTGACACTCGCTCTCGTTTACTCCGATACAAATAGACAGTGTGCGCGCTATCCCAAATCCTCAAGGGCATTTTGGTGTTAAAATGTTTGGTCTTAAAATATGTTGTTCTCAGTAGGGTTGTATGACATTACTGGACGTTGCTATGTTAGTTCAACTTGATAGTAGTCACATAAAAATAATGGTGTTTTCAGTTGTAGTCAACAAGATATAGTTTCGCCATGTCTGGCTGTCCAGTCAGCTTTACGCTGCTGAGCATAGTGACCATTACAACGTGGAAGCTTTAATTTGGGGTGGGTGTACATTATATTGAACACGTTGATAAAGTAGTGATATGACATTTTTAACTCTTTTTTAAGGAAAGAAATATCGCTTAGTTACTTGTACAGTCAACTGCAAAAGTTGATAATCATTTTAGTACTGTCACTTTCACTACTTTGACGCATCCCAACTGTCCCAGTATTGTTACTGTAAGTGCGACAAAGAACGAAAATGATCATCTATATTTGCTGTTGACTGTACCTAGTTTAGAAGCAGAAGCGAATGCAAAGTGAAAATACAGTTTCATTTATTGTTTTTATACATAAAGTCCCTTTTTTATTTATATAAAAAATGCAAACAATTAAATAGTTAGTGATATTTAAGGGTAAACGTCCTAGTTGATGACTTTGCACTAGCGTAGCACATGGGCGCTTTATGTCAGTGACGTGGCTTAAATTCACATGAAAAGAAATCCTCTTAGCTCGAAATTAATTATGTTATTTATATACTAGTGGAACGTCGAGGACTAGGACATTTACCTTACTACCAAAACTTAAGATATAAATATATTATTTTACTGAATTTTTGGTAGCTTTGTTTCAGATCCTTTAAATTACAGGGTGTTACTTAAGTGGTGATACAAGATAGCTAAATTTGAATCTATCCATGATTCTGAACAACTTTTACTATGGGACCAACTTTGTGTTATGCCAATGTTTCTAAACAACTCTTAATATGGGACCAACTTTGTGTTATGCAAAAAAAAAAAACACCTGTTCATACATTTTCGTCAGTCCAAACTGAGCAAAGTTAATGAAATTGTTGGATTTTTTTGGCATAACACAAAGTTGGTCCCATAGTAAAAGTTGTTCAAAATCCAACAATTTCATTAACTTTGCTCAGTTTAGACTGACGAAAATGTATGAACAGGTATTTTTTTTGCATAACACAAAGTTGGTCCCATAGTAAGAGTTGTTTAGAATCATGGATAGATTCACATTTTGCTTTTTTGTATCACCAGTTACGAGTAAGTAACAATACCCTGTATATAACGCGTAATAAAACAAAAATACATGTAAGATTTCAAGTTCATGTGAGTATAGCATTGGTAATGTTATAATTTAGGGTGGTACCACACAATCGGCGTCTATTATTATAATAAGGTTAAGGGCACAATGAAAGGCAACAATAACGTGTTTAATGAGCACAAAAGGCAGATCCGTGGCTTAAGTAAGGGTTCACAATGGAATGGAACAATACAGCACTGCTGTATCGAGATTATGTGATAAAATATGGGAAAAGATGGCACTGTACTGGTGTTCTCTATATTCAATCTATATTTAGCTGTCTGTGCCGTACTGATCTTGAGACCGCAAGCAGAGGAGGGCTTTTGGCATATTTCTGAATAATTATATAATATATGTCGAGGTGTGGGCGTATCCTGGGTTCTCGGGCATTGATAGGAAACGATGTTACTATGATTACAAACTTTACTAAGGACTTCTCCACAGCATAGTGTTATATATGCTAATGAAAGTCAATAGGAGCAGCTATACGATAGAAAGCTAGGTGAAACATATATGCTAATTTTTACCGCTAAAACTTAAAAATCCTGAACTGTAAGTAGGAGTGGCGCTTGTTTCGTTAGTTGTTATATATGTACTAGCTTCTGCCCGCGACTCCGTCCGCGTGGAAGTCGTTTATATCGTAGCTCTATACAAACTTTCACCCCTCATTTCATCCCTTTGGGGGATGATTTCCGGGATAAAAACTATCCTATGTCCTTCCCCAGGACTCAAACTATCTCTACCAAATTTCATCCAAATCGGTTAACCGTTTTACCTGTGAAGAGGTAACAGACAGACAGACAGACACACTTTCGCATTTATAATATTAGTACCTAAGTACCTATGGATATACCTAGCGTTATTCCCGGTTTTGGTCTAAAGGAGCTCGGAGTCCGCTTCGGAACCTAATCTCAAGATTTGGCATAGGCACTAATAGTTTTACGAAAGTGAGTGCCACCTGACCTTCCAACCCAGAGCGAAAATAAGACCTTACTGGGATTAAACTGGTTTCCTCCCGATGTTCCTTCACCGAAAAGCCACTGTTGAATATCAAATGATATTTCGTACATAAGGTTTTGAAAAACCCAGCGGTGCGAGCTGGGGTTCGAACCCGGGACCTCTAGATTTATAGTCGGGTGTCTTACCGATCAGCTACATAACAATTGGCTTTGGTAGTACTTTTATTGTTCAATATTAAAAGAAATCAACTTTTATAACTTACCGTATCGGAATTAATTGATCAACACGGACGGATGACCGAAACAGAATCATTTGAAATATGATAATACAAGTGCAAATGCAAACCCAACAAAAGGATGACCTTAAAAATGTTCCAGTCTAGTGGACGGGGTCAATGACCGGCCGCGACCTGAGACCTGGGAGTTCACGTCTGTCCGGGAAGCTGTGACGAGGGAATTTGGAGACAGTCATGTATTTATAGTTAAGTGCCGTGAGACATAACGATGGCAAGACCTGGAGTCAAATTCACTAAAATAATGATATATTTCGCGACGGCGTCCCAAGACCTCACTCATCACCCCACCTCTCACCTCACCTGTCACCTCTCGCCTCTCGCCTAATGCGACAGACAAGATAATCTTACCCCGATACGTCACATTTCTTTAATTTGAGAAAATATTGGTTTTGTACTTATGCTTCACTGGGCTGTTTTCGCTAATGCGGCGCACCCCGCTGGTCACCCGTCACGAAACTAGACCTCTATCTACGCTTAGTTACTAGGCGTTGCGGTGTCAAGATATATTTGTGGGTGAGCGTGTTACAGAATAGGGGGGCTGGGAGCCCTGTAAAAGTGAGCGGATTTCGTAAAGTTTCGATTGCACAGTAAGCTTTACCCCATCATGCCGATCTCGTTTACAACAACATTTTGTTCAGTGCGTTTTATTTTGTAATGTATTGTATATTATAAAAAGTCATGAGTCATGGACTACTGAACCTAGAAGCTTAATTTTACAGCAGGCTATTGTTATACGTATTATGTGTATTTATACGCATGGTTAATTTTTTAAAATAAATGGGTGAGGGGAAAAGTTATTTTCAAAAATAAATGACGTCAAGAGAGAGAAATATCTATACGGGTTTAGAGGCTTAAACACCTGACACCTAACGGCTCTCCACTATTATGATTCAAAGACAACGGAAGGTGGAAAAATATCGAAAAATTTAAAGATAAATTGTAGTAGCTAGTAGGGGACCCAGTAGGGTTAATTCTCGGTATGGACAAATATTTGTGTGACGAGTTTGCGTGTCTTGGATTTTTTCTAAGTATTTAACTGTTTTTAATGTTCAATATATCGTCTTCTGGTACAGTCGACAGCAATTAAAGATAATCATTTTTGCATTATGTCGCACTTAACGTAAAAACACTGCGACAGTTAGGATGCGTCTAAGTAGTAATGCGTCAAGTTAAGACTAAAATGGTCATCTTTTTTTTTAATACAACGACGGTGACAAACAAGCGTACGACCCGCCTGATGGTAAGCGGACACCGCAGCCTATAGACGCATGCAACTCCAAAGGAGTAACATGGGCGTTGCCGACCCTTGATATTGTTTGAGGATTCGCCGTGTTGACAGCTGAAGGAACAAATTCTATCTACATTTGCTGTTGTCTATACCCATAACACCCTGTTATTGAGCCTCCCTTCATCAACTTTCCGGTTTTTGCTTATATACAGGGTGATTCAGGAGACATGAGCAGGATCAACCCTACGGATTCAATAGTTTATAAGCTACTCAGTCGTACCAGCATTGGTAAGATTAACGTGATTTTTTTTTTAGTTGTGTAGGGTGACCATGATTTATTGTGAATAAAACTTTTACACAAAATGTAAAAAAAAACTGTGGGCGTTTAACTTAATTACGATGGTAAAAGATCCATTAACATTAACTGTATGTGTAGGGTTGATCCTGCTCACGTCTCCTGAATCACCCTGTATAATTTTATCTTCTAGCGAATCCATTTGATTCTTTTGTGTAAAAAAATGTTATTTTCTAAAGTAAACGTATGAATTTAATCTATGAGTATATCTGCATCTACGTTCCTATCCTATAACCTTATTTATTTATTTAGGATCACCAACAGACAATACATCGTACAATTTAATATGTAGCTTAGGTAACATTCTTGGTTGATATTCATCTAATTGTAGGTAACCACAGCTTATTTTATCTAAGCACATACAAAATATGTATACATAACAAAGTTAGGCCTTGTTTACAAACAGGGTGTCTTTATTTAATAAATACCCGTCACATACTATAGTACAGTCAGTATCAAAAGTAACTGTGCAATCGGAGACGTCAACAGCTCTTATTCCCTTGTTGGTAGTTGGTAGTGACTCTACGAAGCAAGAGGTCCCGGGTTTGAATCCCGGTAAGGGCATTTATTTGTGTGATGAGCATGAATATTTGTTCCTGAGTCATGGATGATTTCTATGTAGATATTTAAGTATTTATTTATCTTTATAAGTATGTTTATCGTCGTCTAGTACCCATTGTACAAGCTTTGCTTAGTTTGGGACTAGGTCGATTTGTGTAAAATTATCCCCTAATATTAATTTATTTATTTATATATATTTTTTTTTATTTTTTTATTTAAAGTACCAAATAATTTTATCGCAGTTTCATGTTTTATGTTGTGCTAAAGCCATTAATGGCTTATTTAAAGCTAGAGTTCGGACTAACTATTTGCCATGTAAGTACTTACATTACCTACATATAATAAAGACTTTTGACGTCTTCATTAGATGCACTTTTGATGCTAACTGTACACTGGCTACGAAGGAGAACAGCCCCCTGCCAGGAGCTGAGGTGACTTCGTGACAGCGCGTAATCCCCAAAAGCTGCGGACTTTATTCTGTTGGGGGGGATCAAATTATTAAGGACGGGACGTACAATAAATAGAAACGTTATATCAGCAGTCCTAACATTATTTGGATTGTCATTCGAATTCCCTGTTTGAATTGAAACGTAGAGAGTAGAGATTTGTGGCATAAAATAAGATTTTTTTTAGGCACTCAAAAATATACGATAATATGTTGTTAAGGTCATTTTTCTCGGATATTTTTGAACCTTTGGGAACGTACTTATATTTATGAACTGAGGATAAGTAAGTTTATTCTGTTTTAATAACATTGTTAAAGGTCACTTTTTTTAATATGTTACAGAATTTAATTAAAAACCGCATTGTTAAATAATACCTCAAATTTTAAAGTTTCTTTATAATTGTTACAAGTAGCCGTTAATTGTATTACGTTAAGGGCCTGTTTCACAATCTCCAGTTAAAACATATCCGTCAGATAAATGTTGGCTGTCACTTTTCTTCTATATGACGGGAGAAAAGGATAGCAATAATTTTAACTGGCAGATAACTTTATCTGGCGATTGTAAAGCAGGCCCTAAATGAAGTACAGTCAAGGTCACTAATGTATATACCCAAAGTTGCAAACATATGTATAAAAAAAAAAAAAAAAAAAAAAAATGCCTTTATTTCCCATCATTATAGAAATAACATGCTTAAATTAGAAAAGAATAATTCTTAATCAACCTATTGCACTATCACATTTGTATATGAATTTGTATATTTTTATTTTTATTTGTTTATTCTTTATTTTAATTTTTATTTTACTTTTTAGTTCTTAACGTTACATTTAGTATTACATCACATTTACTTTCGCATTCAATATTTACTTTTACTAAGAATAGTTTAATATTGGTGTATAATATAGGTAGTATATAACATTTCAGTCACGTGCAACAATATGTATCGATAACATCCTCTCACAAATAACATATGTATACAACAACCTTATTTCCGTAGCAATAAGGTCTGTATACATAATTTCTGTAAGTTTGTGGTGTATACATATTGGTGAGCTTGACTGTACCCTATCTCCGCCACGGGACAGGCTATGTCTACTCGTAGTGTAGGGTACTTATGTGTGCATGATTGTAATAGGATATGCTTTAAAACTAAACTATAACATTAAGTAAACACAAATAGACATAAACATACTCGTTAACCAACTCACGAACATAAAAATAAAAGTCATCGGGCTCTCGATACTTTTAATCAACTAAACAAATATCGATCAGCCTCCAATAAAAATAAACAACACATCGATCCCAATTAAATGCAGTAGAAGAATTCGACTACTCAGGGTCGGATGTGGGCCCAAGATAGTATCTGGTTCAGATAAGTAGAAACAACTCACTTGCTCGTACTTGGCTTAGATGAGGGGTCATGTTGAAATTGAATGAGAATTAGTTTAGTAACGACAGTCCCTAGTTAACATTTATTTATTTATTTAATTATGAAACAAACGGTCATACAAAAAATATTGATACAATTTCTTCTCTTAATCTAGACCTATAGTTTCCATTTTTATTAAACATATCTTTATATAAGCACGAAAAAGTACCTATCCTGGATCAGGTTAAGCTAATTAGTAAAAGGTTACACAGAATTTTCAGAAACAGTTTCACAGAAAACCTAGTGAACGGAAACATGTTCTACGTATTTAGCAACTTTTTGAATAAGTATCGACAATAAACATGATGAAATATATTAATACTTTTATATACTAATATACGTTAATATACGTTAAGATTTACATACTACTAGTCCTGAATTTTTTTTTTATTGAGCTTATGGTACAATTAAATATATCAATTTTTTTTACAATGTTATTTTCATTATAAAGTGCACATGCCCGCTTAATAAACATATTTTTAGAATAGTTAGTTCTACTACATGGGATGGAGAATAAATGTTTGTATTTGAGACGACATCGGCGTTCTTTATTACCTGGAACTCTATACATATATCTTTTAACAAGCTAGGGGCATCGATATGACTATTTATTATTTTATATAATAGAACATACTAGTATTATAAATGCGAAAGTGTGTCTGTATGTCTGTCTGCTACCTCTTCACGCTAAAGAGGAAACACAGGGGCCGTTTTTCCATAGAAACGTAGTCTCCTGTTTTCTCCCTGGATAATGGGAGTAGAGCAATAATTTTTCCATAAATCTATGGCTACTATTGACATGTTCCTATGTTTTCCTTTTTTTAATTATTCTTAATAGTATTAAGCTTCAAAAACCTAAGAAAAATGCCAGATTTTCCGCCGTGTTCAAACATCCAGAAAACATATTTGACTAGATTATTAAAAAAAAAGGAAAACATAGGAACACGGCCATAGCCTTTCGTTAATAAAAAAAATGATAATTAGGTCATGTTTTGGAGAAGAAATCAGTTTACTACGAAACGTTGATTTTATGTACTTTTAATAGGTGTTTTCGATCCAAGCTGCAGTTCGCGCTCTGCTTGAGGAGGCTTGAGGTTGGCGCGACAGCAATACATTTTACAAATACCTATTTCTCAATTATCTCGCCCCTTGTGTTTCCTCTTAAACCGCTAAACCGATTTAGATACAATTTGGTACTTATAGAGATAGTTTGAGTCCCGAGGAAGGACACAGGATAGTTTTTATCTCGGAAATCATCCCCTAAGGGGGTGAAAGTTTGTATGGAACTACATTTAGTTCCATACAAACTTTCACCCCCTTAGGGGATGATTTCCGAGATAAAAACTATCCTATGTCCTTCCGCGTGGAACTCGTTTAATAATAATAAATGAGTTCCAAGCGAACGTAGTCGCGGGCATAAGCTAGTACTCTATATATATCTTTCGCAGATAGAAAACTTTAAAAACTAATTCAATTTTCTTTCAAAATATTCGCTATTTATTTCTACATACCTTAGTTATAGAACATAATTAATAACATTACTTACACGTCAGCATTGTAAAATAACGTTGTCAATGATATTAGATTTCTTGAAACTAAAAGGTTTCGACTACAGCGAAAATTTTCAAAGGAAAATCAACCGTGAAATAAACGTCACCAGATTCAAATTACAGTAACCTTACATCCCCAGATTGTGTTATTACATTATTCTCAGCAACCCCAAATGTAAGGAAATGACGAGCATCTTTTTAATATAAATATAATAATCAAATTAATGTTGAGGGTCTTTGACAGATGACAGGAAAGCATAGGGGAAAATGCCGAGCATGCGTCAAGATGGCCTTGTGGTTGTAATGGTTTAAAAATGCACATGGACGATAGTTTGAATACAATTGGGTTCGAAAACTTTTTTATAAAAATTTAGCATTGGACTGTGTCGGTATTACATTCCAAAACATTTTGTAGTGAAAACTTCTTTAGCGGCGCTGTGCACTTTTTGTGATGGGGAAAAATTGTTAAACTCGCCACAGGTCACGTGATCGTAACATTCGTAAGACGTGAGATTCGACACAGGTCACGTGACATCTTACGGTGATCGATATACTGTTACAATGTCATTGAGTTTTCACTTCTGCCGGCACTCCCGCAGTGCAACCCGTTCTTTTTTTTATTAAAACTTTTATTGCACTACATAGTTACACTATTGTATAAGAAAGTACAAATCCAGCAATAGAGATCAGAAACTTTTTATGAAACGTCAAAATTGCTTTGTCAGTATGAGGATTTATTTGTAAGAATAACTTATAGTACAAAACGTGGACTTAATGCTTTACAGCATTAAGTCCGCCGTCTCTACCAGTTAACCTTAAGGCAAAGCAGATAAATTGTGGCCAGTGCAACTTAATTCAAACAAAAAATCTTTAGCGGGTCTAAAGATAGGACGGATAATGAAAAAAAATACGACATTATATAATACAAATACAGGGTTGTAGGGAAACAAACAAGTGAAGTCGCAATTTTTTATTTCAAAATGTTTTATACACGGTGGAATTTAATCGGTGATCAGGAATCCAAAAATCTTAATTATCAATCTACACAGAAACCAATACGTGAGATCTCGTGCAATATAGCTCACAATCTAATTAATCACACTTAATTAACATCGGTAAAATGTACACTGACTGAATAAATGGACACCCTACTTTTATTGAAGGGAAGTTACTCGTAAGTGTACATACGTCAAGTGCTTGCTGGCTTTGGCGGGAAACTAGACAGATCAGACGATTTGAAGCAATTTGTTATGAATTTGACAATGACAAATTGACAGCTTACAGCTCATTTATGTTTTAAGTTTCTATGGCTGATAGTTTGAAAAGAGGTATTAAACTTTTCAGACTACTAATGGTTTGACAATAAATTTTAATTAAAATTTAATTTAAACTTAAAAATTAGTTATGATAAAAAAAACTTGGTTCCACTTAAGTACTACATAAACGTGACCGCCATCGATTACTGAATTAGAAAAATGGGTTCCTGTTCACCGATTAAATTCCACCGTGTATAACAAAAGTAAGTTAAAGCGTGAGGTTTTCCTAATACTTTCTGAATTTTTCCTACGAGTATGAGCAATGTAATGTAATGTATTGTATTTACATATATTAGAGGGTTATTCTACATAATAATTATCAGGAATCTGTACTTTCTACAATATAGTGTAGATTTTCGTTCTACAATGTAGTGACCTCGTGTGATGTCAATTTAAAATATCAAGGTTATTTTTGCAATTTTTACCGAGAGCTACATTTTGATCATTTTACGTTCATTTATGCCTCGGTATTTTTTTTTTATATAGATTTTGTAGTTTAGAAGATACAGAGGTTTTGTGTCGACAAGTGGTTAAACATCCGACCATTTATCGATTGGACGATTCGTTTTGTGAAATTATCTGATGTTGCTAATTTATCTAATAATTTCACAAAGATTATGATAAACATAAATTTCTCTTTATTTTATTTAAATAAGACGGAACGACAAAACGGTGATCATTAAAACCACTTCTACTCGTAATTTTCAACCGTCAGTTTCCCCGAAACCACAAAAGCCTCTCCAAACACCGTTAATAAATAGCCCGTCACTCGAACGCGTTCTAAAAATATTTTCAAATTTCGAACACCACAAAAGAGATCGCAACAAAGAGTATCTATATCCAGCCAGAGTCAATTAAGCCCATTCTTCCATAGCCTCAAGCTGATAAAATAAATAAAGACAACAATGACCTAAAAACGGAAAATATATTGAGGGCTCGTTGAAGGATATAGGTAACGGGGCGATCAAAGCAATACCTTTACGTCTAAACTTGTTCAGCATTAAGAAAACTCCAGTCACTAATGCTGTCCTAGTCTCACCTCTACGCGTCCAAAGAGACGGGAAAAAGATATCGCATTTTTTTCTAGTGACTTTGGATTGAGGCTCAAAAGTGGCCAGTCACCGCCAAATGATTACGCCGCGGCTGTCAGATCGCCTTTGACGATATTGGGTGAAAAAAAAAGTATTAAAGCGTAGATTGGACAAAACATGCAGTCGGAGATGATTATCAATAATATTTGTATTTAATATGGGATTATACCAGTGATTCGTCCCATATTAAGAGTTTTTTTAGTTTTGTTCACTTTAAATGATGCTGGGTAAGATACCGTAGGTACTTAATTAAATGAGCCAAGTTAAAAGTAGTGAACTAAATAAATATCGTTACAAAAAAATACTCGTGATTTTACCTGAACCAAACGGATTTATAGATCCATACTAATATTATAAATACGAAAGTGTATTTCTGTCTGTTTGTTACCTCTTCACGCTTAAACCGCCAAGCCGATTTAGACGTGGTACAGAGATAGAGAGTTCGAGTCCCGGAAAAGGATATAAGATAGTCCCGGAAATCATCCCCTAAGGGAGTGAAATGGGGGGTAACTAAAAGTTTGTATGGAGCTACGATATAAACGAGTTCCACGCGGACGGAGACGCGGGCAGAAGCTAGTATTCAAATAAAATGGTAGGCGTACAAAATAAACCTTATAAAATACCTATACCTACCTTATTATTTTTATTTACCATTCATAAATTTTCTATTTTATGGCATAAGAATAATTCATATGGACATTAAATTACATTTTAACCGTGGTCAGTCGTTCTCGCACAAGTGACGATAACTGACAGACGCATTCAACTCAATTACAAAACTGTCAGTTTTTAAATTAAGCTCGATAATGTAAATTAAATGAAAATGTCAATTTCGAATCAGTTATATAATATGAAAATGTCATAGATTCATATAGTAAAATATATTCATGTGTTAAATGTCAATACTAAATTGAAGATTTTTAGGTTTCCGTACCAAAAAGGTAAATAGGAACCCTTGTGGTGCGACTTCGTCCGTCTGTCCGTCTGTCTGTCACAACGTTAAATATCTCAAGAACTAGGTACTTGTGCTATCAGTTTGGAATAGTTGTAAACGAGCTTCACGCCCCTGTATGGAAAAGGAATAAATATATATATTTCGATATTTCGAGGATATGAGGGCGTAAAATTTCATAATCTAGTAATTGGGTCAAGTAGGGTATCATTAAACATCATTAAACATAATTTCTGGACTGTTTGTAATTTAATCCCATTTGTATGTATTTATTTATTTTCAAATTCCCATTATATTATTCTGAGAGCACCTAAACCACATTAAAAAAATATCGCGGAAAATCCAACATACATACCGAATTCTTTCGTCCTGCAAGTAAGTATCAAAACGCATCGTCAATGGCGCTGTTACAGCGCTGTTACTCATGACGGCAACTTCTGCTATGCGTTGTTAAGATTTTTCCAAAATTAATAGGCGGGTAAAGACGGTTAGGTTCTGTGCAAGTTTATATGGAACCCTCGGTGCGCGAGTCTGACTCGCACTTGACCGTTTTTATTTATTTCCAACACAAACCCCGTACCTACAAGGTTCTGACAGACACTTGTAACAAATACAAGATTAAAGCAATCCATCTACTAAAGCAAAATGGCCCTTATGTCAAAGTTATAAAGTCTTCAAGAAGTGCTGCATTATTGTGGTATTTCTGAACGTTCATTTACTTAACAATGTTTTCTATTATGGCAAAAATTAAGGTTAGGGTCGACACAATGTTAGCTTCACGAATGTTATCTCACTTCAGCGCCAGCGGCTTTTTCAGGTGACACAATACACCTTAAATGAGGTTTTCTGAAATAATTTTGATGTATAGAGTATTTTGTATAAAATGAAAATGATGTTCGTCGTTTTTGGTTAGGGTATTCTCGTGAAATTGATTTTAAAATAAATGAACGATCGGTTATTATACAGGGTGAAATAGTATTCACCGTTCAAATTTTGGGAGGTGATGCGGTGGGTCATTTCGATCAAAATTGGATAATAAGTTGTATCCGATTCGCGAAAAAAATACCAGCTGTTCCATACAAACGGCGTGAGCTCAGCCGCCAAAATGTATGGAACAGCTGGTTTATTTTTTGCGATTTGGATACACCTTACTATTCAATTTTGATCGAGAATACCCACCGAATCACCTCCTAAAATTTGAACGGTGAATACTATTTCATCCTGGATATAACTAGCTTCCGCCTGCCTGCGGGGACACGGGATAAAGCTATCCATATAAACTAACTTCGCTCTACCCACGCCACGCTGCGCCTAATATTATATCATAAGCACCCTTTTTAAACATTATGTATTGTAAAAATCTTTTTCAACACATTTGCTCGTAACGTACCTCTTATTATATCGTTTTTAGGCTCATAATCCTGGGTATTAAGAGGGGGCGCTCCGCGAAATCTGGGTTCTTAGATTGAATATTTACCTATGACAAACTAAAGCGAATGCCAGGAAAAAGAACATACCAAAACTACATCATATTTGCAATTGAATCGTCTGAACAAAACCATACAAAACCAAAATTGCCTCGATAGAAAAGAACCGCCAAAACATGTCTTATTTTTACTCAATTTCAATAGTGTGAGGTTCCCGTGCATATAAATTAAGTAAAAGTTGAGTGTATAATAGCTTTTCACATTACCTAATGAAAGTACTAGCGGGGTATTTTTATGTAGTCCCGTTTCAGACTTATTGAGGTGAAACGTATTTGGCGTATAGGCCTTTTTTATTTAGCGCGATACCCTTTCTCCCGTCGCGTGTTTCGTGCGGTTCTGTATATCTTTTGTTGCCGTTCGCGGGCGGAGTCAGTAGTAATCGCTCCGCTGAGACGAGAGGACTACGTTCTGTGCTCTCACGACAGCACGATGAACATAATTATTTCAATCATATTGTGACCCAGTATATTCGTCCAGTGAATGAACGTATCATTTCATTACATTCCAGTAGATATTTTGCTACATTTTGAAATAATATCGATGGCAAAAAGCGAGAACGTAGTAACCGCCACTTGGTCAAAAAAGTTTTTTTTGAATATTCGGAATCAGCGAATTTTTCTGCGTCGACTGGTCTGGGTCCCATGGCTCTACGACGCTTAGAAAAAATTGGACTACGTTGCAAAACGAATGTATTTTTTTGACGATGCCCACATCTAATTGCTGTAAACACCCAAATAGTAGCAATTTTCTAAACGAGTACATTTACGCTAATTTTGTTTTTTCATAAATCAAAGGGTGTGCCGGTTACAGCGTTGCCGAAATTTTGTTCCGTGGCGGTTACAGCATTTATGCATGTAGTGAAAAAATTACGAACCAAGCTTACTGCAATTATCCTAAAATAAATTATCTATGATTGACGCTTACTACATTTCATTCGAAAATGAATTAACAGCAAGCTACAGTAACGACATTTGAAACACAACGTGAAGTGGGTAGTGCTTGAAGATACAGCAATAAAAATGTGCGCTCGCGGCGATGTGGCTCGTGAATACGACCTGTGATTTAGTCTATCGGCGATCGCCGGAGCGAGTCGGTGTGCGTAGTCTGTGTACTCTGTGTGTCCGTGAAATAACAATTTTAATTTGTACGGTACCATAGTAATATAACGTCTAGTTATTTAAGTTAAATATTAATGGTTCAGTGAGATTAGTTCAAAGACATATTTTTATAATTGAGGTGATAGTTGTGTTCAAACAATTGTTTAAGAATTATGTTGAAAACTTATATAATAAGTAATACTTACATTCAAAACATCTTTTATAGTTAGTGGGTTTAATAGGTAGTGAGTTTTATATCGATAAAAGTTACTTAAAAGACAATTTAATGCCAAAACTGAAGATAAAATGTTAAAAGTAAAAAAGTGGTAAAGTATTAAAGTTTTCACGAGAATATTAAACCTCAATACCTATAATATTTAGTTTTAGCGGATATCAATATTATAGTCTGATTAACCCTAAGAATATTTATGTTTGTTTTTAGCACGATAAGTACAAGGTTATGATTTTATAATATGAGAGATTTTATTAGCCTTTTGAAATGTTATAAGCAACGGAGGTTTTAAGTAACGTTCGTAATATTTTTATACAGAGAAATTGAGAATAGATAGTATTTGATATGTTAAGACGGTAATTGTTGCTTCTGAGATTTTAATTTGTAAGAAACCTGCATTTAAAATTTGGAAACTTTTTAAAAAAGTAATATGTTGATAAAAGTTGATTGATACTTAAGTCGTTTTATTTTCACAGTTTCTTTTTGCCGGTGGACACTTACCACATTTCAGTTAGTCCTATAAAGAACGTAATGACATTTACGTCAAAATTATTGAATCTTAAAATAAATATGCATCTGGTTACAGCATTTATGCTTTATGGAAATAATACTCGTTTCACCATTTTAGTACATTTACTTCTGGCGTTTACAGCGTTTTCGCGTAACGAAAAAAAGAGTTCAATTGTCGTAACCGCCACTAAGTCGTAAACCAGTCTTTTTCGTTAAATAATAAATATGCCAGTTGAAAGAAAACCATAAGTTATGAATTAGATCCAAATATCAAGCATTTTCGTTCATAAATGAAAGAGTTATAATTTTTTTTCTCGAAATCGAAAAGTTTTTTGGCTCTGGTGTAAAGTTTGCATTTTGGCGGTTACTACGTTCTCGCTTTTTGCCATCGATATATTTAAAAGTCGACCTTAACATATAGATCTTAAAGTTCAAAATACAACTATAAGATTACGCAGCGATCGGCGGGTGACCGGCTTCTTAGAATAATTTGTGCAGTACTTACATGCAAAACTAGACGAACATTTTTCTGTCGATCGTGTATTTACTTTATGAAAGATTATCACTATCACTATCACTACATAGTATAAAACAAAGTCGCTTCCCGCTGTCTGTCCCTATGTATGCTTAGATCTTTAAAACTACGCGACGGATTTTGATGCGGTTTTTTTTAATAGATAGAGTGATTCAAGAAGAAGGTTTATATGTATAATATAGTATCCGTGCGAAGCCGGAGCGGATCGCTAGTTGAGAATAAATCCGGTTATGTTCAAAATCGATGTCTGAGAGGTCTAAATACGAATTCATAGACAGAAATATTTCAAAAAGTGGTCGCATTATTTAAATTTTTTGAAACATTCGTTGTAAATTAATATGCGCGTTTTTTTAAAGAACAACATACATTGGCAGGCTTCTCGAGGGTGAAGATTCTAGAAATGATGTCCATTTTGAATTCCAAGATGGCGGACATTGCTTTTCGAATTTAAACTTTCGTGAGACGTGTTGAAACAGTACTAATAATTACACGGTTCAACTCACGTATTAAATGTCACTACGGGCGACATGTTTCGAACTCTTCGGGAATTCTTCTTAAGGATGAGTGTTTTCGCGGCGGTGTCGCTTGAATCTTGTCGTGATTCAAGCGACACCGCCGCGAAAACACTCATCCTGAAGAAGAACTTCCGAAGAGTTCGGAACATGTCGCCCGTAGTGACAATATTGACATTGTTTTTCTTTAAAGTCATCACGGGTGTCGCTTTTAGGGTTATCGAGAGTGCAGATTCCAACAATTATTGCCTGCGAACTTGGACATTTTGATATTAACAAAAGTGAACATAATTATGCACTTTTTCTTTAATATGTTCAAAATTGATAACTAAAGGGCCAAAGCGTCTCCATTGTCTCCAAGTACGAATCCGAGATCAGAATTGAAAAATTTGGCCGCCACACAGTAGTGGCCTGAAAATCTGACTTTCATAGACATGATCGAAGTTTTCATAATATATTATAGTTTATTTTTAATGCTACTAATAAATTCACGGTTAAATTCACGTATTAAACGACACGACAGGCGACATGTTTTCAACACTTCGGGAGTTCTTCTTCAGGATGAGTGTTTTCGATGTTTGTTTTGAAGAAGAACTCCCAAAAAGTTCGAAACATGTCGCCTGTTGTGACATTTAATGCGTGAATTTAACCGTGGATTTATTAGTAGTATTTTAGACATGTCTCACAAAAGTTTAAATTCGATTATAGCTTTTTTTTGCTTTAGGCTTTTACTGGCCATTATTATGCTAGCTCACAACCCTTACGTGATTTAGTAAAAAAACGGAAGGCCATATTTCAGTTATAGCTCCGGTGGTTTTTTAAGCAACAAAATGTAGGTAGTGGTATTCCTTGGGTAATTAAAGTAATTTGTACTCTATAAAGTGAGTGTTTTCGCGGCGGTGTCGCTTGAATCTTGTCGTGACTCAAGCGACACCGCCGCGAAAACACTCAATCCTGAATAAGAACTCCCGAAGAGTTCGAAACATGTCGCCCGTAGTGACGTTTAATACGTGGGTCAACCGTGTAATTATTGTCATTTTTTTAAAAGTCATCACGGGTGACGCTTTTAGATTCCAACAATAGGGGCGTAGACACTTAATAAAATAATGTGATATTTTCTTCTTCGAGAATAAATAATTATTATTAAGATAAAAAAAATTGTCAAATGGAGAAAAAATCAACGCAAAAGGTTAAATAATCACGAAGTTATAAGTGTCCAAAGTTTTAAGAAGGGATGTGTTCTGTCCCTTTTTCGCAAAACGCAATTTCATATGTAACGATGACGCTGGAAGAATGTGACGTCACAGAAGACGGCAACGTGCCGCGCGCATCGTGGTCGGTGACGCCGTCGACGCGGCCTGCCGGCAGCATCCTGTAATGTGACGTCACACACCGTTTGCGTTTTCTCTCTCTAGCAAGCAATATTAAAACGGTTGTAGCTTCGTAATTCTTTGAGATATCTGAATGGGATTTTCATCACTATGCATATTTTTTTGCCTTCTTTCTTTTGGAGTAATAATAATTTTCGAGACTGCACCCGAATTAGTGCCTGCGAAGTTGGACATTTTTATATTAAAAAAAGTGAACACAATTTTGCAGTTTTTCTTTAATACGAGTATGTTCAAAATTGATAACTAAAGGGCCAAAGCGTCTCCATTGTCTCCAAGTACGAATCCGAGATCAGACCCCGTATCATGGTCGGCCTTATCACTCGATAAGTGACAAGATAGGGGCATCGTCTCATTCTATCAAACGGTGTCAGCCAGTGACGGACGCTCTATCCTGTCACTTATCGCGTGATAAGGCCGACCATGACACGGGGTCAGAATTGAAAAATTTGGCCGCCACACAGTGGCCTGAAAATCTGGCTTTCATAAACATGATCGAAGTTTTCATAATAAATTACAGTTTTTTTTTAATGCTACTAATAAATTCACGTATTAAATGACGCGACAGGCGACATGTTTCGAACTCTTCGGGAGTTCTTCTTCAGGATTAGTGTTTTCGATGTTTGTTTTGAAGAAGAACTCCCGAAGAGTTCGAAACATGTCGCCTGCCGTGACATTTACGTTAATTTTTTAACCGTGGATTTATTAGTAGTATTTTAGATGTCTCACAAAAGTTTAAATTCGATTGTAGCTGTTTTTTTGCTTTAGCCTTTTACGAGACATTATTATGCTAAATTACAACCCTTACGTGATTTAGTAAAAAAACGGAAGGTCATATTTCGTACCCTTGGTAAAATAACGCAACATGTGATCATACGTCAAAAGTGATATTATTACGGCAATAGCCTAAAAATAATGCGTTTTGCATTATATGAAAAGAGTTTTATTTTTAACTTTTTTAGTTTCTGAAATATTTTACACGGAAAACGACGTAAGTTATTAGTGGTCGTAAAATAATGTTACAAATGCATATGCTTCGTTGTTTTACGCCGCTACCGCGGGCACTAGGCGGCGCACGCGCCGTCGTAATGTCAGTCGCGTCAGTGTTACCGGACTGTGAGCATGTGTCGCACGTTGGATCGAAATTGGCAAAAATGGATGCGGAAAATGAAATCTACAATGGTGAGTAATTTTAAAAGTTATTAAGATACGTTTGTGCAAAACAATTGTATGTGCGCTTACGGCTGTTTAAGTAGTAATTATTGCCATAAAATAACCCATCGCATGATCATATACAATATTTTTTATTGACTTTTGGCATTTGAATGAAAATGTTTTAAAAACTAATTAAGTATCGTTATGATATGTTATGCTATGAGTTTTACGTAATTCTGACGTTTTTTTAAAGGGTGGTCTTATATTCACTTGCGCTTTTGTTATAGGAACTTTTCATAGCGGCTTGTGAAGATGTTGCGTTATATGACGCAACTGTGGGTACCGTATGTGCACTTACGTCGTTATATTAGGTCGTAGTCTAAGATGCGTCGTTTTCAAAAACTTTGAATGCATATAAAAGACATGTTTATTGTACAAATGTTACAGTTCTTTATTTATTTATTTTACAGCATACCTAAATAATTTTACTAACGCATTTTTAAACTAATTCTTCTGACTTTATTTTTTTTATACACTGCGAACTTTGTGTTTTAAAAATATGTGTACGTAACGGTGGCAATTTTATGTGTTACTTTCAGTTTCGAAAGCAGTTGCGGAGTTTTGGGGCATGTCATCTGATGAGGAAATCTTCGACAAAGCCGATTTGGAGAATATACCGCCTGCCTGCCCCGGTAAAAATAAAGAAATTATTTCTAAATCGGATCAGCCAAATATAACAGAAGCAGATAGCAGTCCTTGTAGTAGTTTAAGGCCAAATAGTGCTCCATTCAATATAGAATTACGTTCAAGCTTTGAAAACTCTCCATCAACGTCTATTTTGAACATTCTGCGAGACGAAGTTAATATACCTACGCCAATGCCATCCCCTGAGCATTTCAGTTGTGGAGATTTTTGTAATGGCGAATTTTGTGCTAAATATGATCAGCATAGAGAGGAGGAGAGAGACACAACACCTCTTTCTCGAAACCGTTTTGCCTCTAATAAAAATACAGATACAGTAAAACGCAAATGCGTCAGAAATATTGCGAGGACATTTGCTCAGGCTCATCAACGTTTAATTCCGCTATCAGACACGTCTCCAGCTACATCTGTTTCTCCAATGCCTTCCACAGACGACGAAAACGATACTCAAATGCCTTCTTCAGGTGACGAAAATGATCAAGTGTCTGTTTATGCTGTTGTAAACGAGAGCGACAAATCCGACAACGAAAATAATACCACCGACGGTACAAACGAAGCACGCATGGTTCCAAGCCCGAGAGGAGAAAAAAAACAGTTAAAAGGTCGAAATGAATGGGTCCAAAACCAACGCAAACACTTGAAAAATGTAGGCCAAGAGTATACTACTAAGGATGGCAAAAATATGCTCGAAAAGGAAATAAAACTTCCTTGCGATTGCCGAATGAAATGTACTGAAAAAATTACCGACGCCGAGCGCAATGCTGTCTTCCAAAAGTTTTGGAAATTAGGAGATAGGCAAAAACAGTGGACTTATTTGGTAAAGTACGTCAAAAAGGTACCCAAAGCTAGATGTCTTAATCAGAACACCCCGAACAACCGCCAGTTTACTTACAAATATCATTTGCCTCTTGTAGGAAGTTCCGATAACTTGCAAGTATCTATTGTCGACGTTTGTAAAACCATGTGTGTAAGTAAGTAGTTGTTTACTGGACTATATAGACACGCATGTTCAGAGAGGTGTTGATGAGTTCAGGTTTTGGTCAGATAACTGTACTGGACAGAACCGAAATCGAATTGTCTTCTTTCTCTATGCTTATGCTGCTCATAAGTATAATATAGATATATCACATACATTTCTTGAGGTGGGGCAGAACCAGAACGAAGGTGACAGTGTCCATTCGACAATTGAAAGGGCCTCGACATTAAAGACTATTTATACACCTGAAGAGTGGAAGCTTCTTGTCAGATGGGCTAGAGCACCTGACCATGAACCGTATTTGGTCAAAAATATGACCCAAGACAGCTTTTTTGATGTTAAAAAGCAAATAAATGATCGACAGTGGCTAAAAAATTGTCAGGGTGAAAAAATAAGGTGGACGAGTGTGAAAGAAATAACTGTTACCAAAGCTGACCCCTTTAGACTTATATTTAAATATAATTTAAACGAAAATGACCAAAGTGTTGTAGTTAGGAATAGAACAAGAAGACAAATAGTTCCTATAGTATTAGCAAAAGCGTACAGTGATGGACCTTTGCCTTTAAGTAGCGCTAAGTATAAAGATCTCATTAGTTTTACACAGGGCATTATACCTGATGAGCATGTGCAATTTTATAAGCAATTACCTAAAAACAACGCCATTAATCCAGGCCAGGACCCCAACTTTACTGAACCGGA
The DNA here is from genome assembly GCA_947578815.1 of Epinotia ramella. Classification (NCBI taxonomy): domain Eukaryota; kingdom Metazoa; phylum Arthropoda; class Insecta; order Lepidoptera; family Tortricidae; genus Epinotia; species Epinotia ramella. The sequence goes on along the minus strand of OX388206.1, from coordinate 3,842,098 downwards.
CCCCAACTTCTTCGAATCTTCTTCTTCTTCTTCTTTGGATGAGTATGACAGCGAATAAGGTGTTAGTAAATAAAGGTGAAAACGCATCATTTGATCTGATTAAAATGTTTAAGTTATTAAAACCTTTTATGTTATGCTACTGCTTAAAATGATGATCTCAATTTGATTATGTGTGAGAAAAAAGACTGCATTTGTTTGATTTTACTTGTTGATCTATAAAATAAGGTTATATAATTATAATACAGAAAGTTTTATATTCTTAGTAATCATATTGTTTTTCTTTTGTATTTCTTTATGTTGTTTAGTGTCAAGAAAAGTTACTAGAATTGGAGTTTTTTTATGTTTATTTTTGTTTTTGTTTTAGAATACTACACTGAAAAATATTTGTGTGTAACTGTAATTAAAATGATCATGTTGATTAAAAAAAACGTGCTTTTTCTTGCCCTTACTTACCTAGTACCAAACCCACATTTTTATAAAATTATGTTGAACCCCAGACGTGTTTTGTTAGTTAAGATTAAGTTGTAGTGTTAGTTATGAAAGTTTATAAGTACTGAAATGTTTGGGTTTATTAAGAAATTTCCTGGTTCATGCAAATACGACCCAATACTGTTGATGATTTTTTGTAGAAAAACGACATATCGTTACATGCGTCATAGTGAGCTTCGTAAAACAAAGATACATGTGCACTTACGATACGTAGTCTGTCGTTAAATAACGACGGATGACCACATACGTTAGCTGGTACTTGGTAAAACAATGTCATATGTGCACATACGACATACGATTTTCAAAACTAATGTATTAAATAAGAAGCAATATAACGCATTCAATTACTTTCATTCATCTAAATACACATGCAAAATTTTATAAAGTTTCCTTTGAACGCCAAAAAGTTATCCTCAAAATGCACTCACGCAATCTTTAACCCTCTCTCCTGTACAGTAGACTTTTTGCAGATGTGGCGTTGTTTTACCAAGGGTACGATTTCAGTTATAGCTCTCGAAACTGACTTAGCTACTAGCGAAAATTATATCTTCAAATAAAGGTACTCACAGATTTTGTCTTTCTTTTCACTTATTATAATTATCTATAGGTATTCATCATGTTTCATCTGACTTTCGGGGCATATACTATGCGAGAAGGAGCGGGGCAGCAATAGACGCATCAGCGCGGCAGGTACGGGGCGCGCGGGTGATTTCTGATTTTTCCCTGGCGATACGCCCCCTCTTAAACACGCGTGTTTTATAACATTACGACACTCGTGTGTTATGATTATATACCGATTAAGTCACGTTAGGACCTTGCAGCAAGATGTATACATGCATGAACACGGTGCATTCTTAAATTAACCGGGTTGTACAGAATGTAAAGCTTTTTTAAAATTCTCGGCAAATGGGTTCTTACTCGACTAAACAAATTAAATCCTTTTTGTTCATTAATTGACTATTTCTGTTTGGTTATGATATAGAAACGTATAATTTAGTTTTCACACCTTTCATTCGGAAAAGTAAGTTTTGCTCCACGACGAGAGGGATCAAAATGCTACTTTTCTGTACAAGCTACTTTTTTAATTTATTCATTGGCATTTACGCAATGTGCCAATTGAACACAGATCTTAATAAAATAATCGATTGTAATTTCATCGTAATCGATTAACAATGACCATATTACATGTTTTAACTACTAACGTTATATGAAAATTTAAGAATTTTTCGTAATTTTTAAAAATTTGTAAGTAATGATAATTAAGAATTTTTTTTAAAACTTGTTTGTGTAATTTTAACAGCATCTTTTTTAAATTTCTTCATAGTCGGTGTGAAAAATAGTATGCGTCACTCGGTAGCAAAATTATCTCTGTAGGTATCGGCCGTTAACACTTGAATCTATTGTAGGATCCCTCGCTACGTTCAGGATTCAATACACCGCCCTCGCCGTAAATATACTGTTTTGCTCCCTTGTGACACAAATAACTAAAAACTATTCACTTTTGATAACATTTTACATGAATTAAAAAAAGATAACAATTTAAAACGTAAATATTAATTCTATTTTGTATTGGCTGTTTAAAGATTTCATCTGCCCACTGCGCAAACTTCACGAAAAAAAAACTGTTGCGCGCCATTATAGGTTATTTCACAAATATTTATAAACATTGTTAATGCGTGTTTGGTTATTATCAAAAATGATGACTCGTGGCGACTAGAAAAGTGATAAATAGAATGGACGTCACTGGAAATTCTTGGCGATGTAATATGTGATTAAAAACCTGTTTTTAGTAAAGAAAATAGTTCGGCAGGCCTGTATAATTTTCATCTAATGAAAAGGATTTTTTCCTCGCAAAATGTGTTGAAAAACGTCGTATAAAACGCGTGAGCTTTGATAATTACATCCTCACTTGTATCACAATAGAAAAAATAAGTTGAAGCGTTATTTTTTCGCGAGTTTTGTTTATTGGTAATGTGAGATTCATAGATTTTAATTGTTGTCAACTACCAATTGTCCTTGCCCGTGTTAAATGAATAAGTAATACATTCATTGCTCACTTAATCCAAGTTTAAGACTTGATTTACACTTAGTCCAACAAATTAGAACCTAAAGTCTAGTAAACTCGTTGCCTATAACACTATAGTTTATAATTTAAGCTGTTTATCAAACTTAATCAGAATTATAAATACGACAAAACCCCAAGTCTCTCAAACATTCATAGCCTACTCAAAGTAATTTACAGAATCTGTAGGCCCCACCTTACTGGGCATAAATAGTTAATGAACAATTTAAACTTCAGATGCCCGTTATTTATATACTTACCTTGACATTAGGCTGGGTGAATATAAAATAACATATATGTCGTTCTAAAGTTAAAAACTCTTCTGCGGGCTTATATGGCCGCGTTAAGCCTGAATCACACTGACGCGGCCTACCTACGGTGGCGGTCAAACTTGACATTATTAACTGTTATTGTATTGACCGCCACCGCCGCAGGCCGCGTCAGTGTAATCTAGGCCTTAATCATGATTAGATTAGATTAGATTTATTTATTACACGATAAAAATTAAGTACAATATAAATTTGCATAGTGTCAAGATTACAAGAATTTCTACCATGTTCGTCAATTTTAATAATAAAAACTTAATGAGTCAACTGTAAATACAAAATATTATATTATTCTATCTCCCGAAAAGAATCGTCAATCATTACACACAATAACATAATATAATAATAATAATAGTTCATATCATTGATAAATATTTAAGTACCTAGTTAACAAATATAAATGTCAATTTAAGAAATCGAAATACACAATTAAAAAGTCATTTCCATAATTATACAGGCTGGAATCTTGTACGTGATCCAAAATAGCAAAATGTGAATCCATCCATGATTCTGAGCAACTTTTATTATGGGACCAACTTTGTGTTATGCCAAAAAAATCCAACTATTTCATTAACTCTGCTCATTTTGGTGTGTTTTTTTTGGCATAACACAAAGTTGGTCCCATAATAAAAGTTGCTCAGAAGCATGGATAGATTCACATTTTGCTATTTTGGATCACGTTCAAGATTCCACCCTGTATGTAACAGAGGGTTTTCAAACAAAATATTTTTCAGTTTGGGAAGGAATGTTTCGTCATATGGTTCGTCATATGGTTCGTCACATGGGTGTCATATGGGCGTCATATGGTCATGGCATTGCTTTTTGACGTTTACAGAAAGTCATCCTCATAATCATTTATAATAATAGCCTGGAATTTATCAGATATGTACACTCAGCTGCTAAACGTGATTCGTCTGCAAACAAATTTTCCATGCAGAGTGCGTTACGTTTCTCTTCGGTTGACTGTACTTCACCTGAAGAGTTTGTACACAAAATGGCATCACGCCTCTACTTAACTTAGGATTAAATTCTAATTCTCAAGAAACTTGCCCAATGGATACAAAAAAAATACTCACCAAAGACACCGAAGCAATGACTCGCACATAAGTTTTAATTCAAACCCACTTCTTACCATCGGAACTTATTCTATCAAACTACCTCAAACAAATTCCTTACAAATTGATTTCAGAATTGAAGCTTTTCCAAGCCACAGCGCCGTTTAGGACGTTTAACACGCTATTAATATCAGGCAATATGGCAAAAGGTCCTAAGCGACGTTGGTTCTATTCCTTTTTGATAGTTTCTATGAAATATGATCGTTTGTTGGAAAAATTCGGCTAAGGCACAGCGTCTAAGTTGGAGTGGGCCCAAATCGCCTGAGTTATAGCTTCACCGACCTCTCTGATAGGTAAATCCATGTCAGAGCTAGTTTGAGTTTATTTATTTGACTAACATCTGTTCTTGAATTTTTATTAAGTTGGAGTTGGGACTAATTACAAAAGTTCGAGATAAGTACCTAAATAAATATGAGTAGTAACACATATAGCTTAGAATTATCTAGACAGACAAGACTGTCGATTAAGAGAAACCGCACTCACAATGGTTCATCCAGTTAGGAGCTACGACGCCACAGACAGACACAGATGTTACAGATACACATGTTAGACTAATAATCTTACACCTCGTGTATTGAGAAACTTGTTACAAACTGGTGCGAATGACTGATAGGTACAACCAAGATCCCACGGAAAGTTTTTGAAATGGGACAAAATACTCATTGAAGGTTGAAGTAGAACGAGGAAGCTGCAAACCCCCCCCCCCCCCCCCCCCCCTCCCTCCCCATTAGCGGGGCATACTGTTCGATCTATGGTATAAAAGGTAACGAACGACAAAAGGCATGGCACCAGGTCGACACTTCGATGTCTCTTGGAAATACCAACACAGGACAGCTGCTTTTACTGGTAGTTTCCGTTATATTGTAACCAAATGCTGGAATAACATTCCTCCACCAATTAGATGCTTACCATCGAAACTTTCATTTAAGTCGCACTTTAAGAAGATGCTCATAGAGAAGCAAGTGGTAGGAATTCGGCACGGCTATTCGGTTGCAGATTTCGTTATGTGACTGTGCACTCAAAACGACGTCGACTCTCCTTTCTTCCTCTTTTCCTTCTGTACACCGATCGGTATACATTTTTATTTTATTTTCTTCTTTTTATCGTGTGACCACTTTTTGTGTAATGGCCACACATCAAATATTTTTAGTTTGTATTTGTTTATGTATGTTTGTCCTTCCATATATATTTTCTACACATATATTTTTCTGGTTTCTAACTAAATAGGTACCAGTGGTTTTGCTCAATTGCGAGCAAAGCTACGCACTGAGTTGGAGCCTTTTTGTCTTGCTGCAATGCACACAGTTTATTTCTGTGCATAAAAACTGATTGTTTTATGTTATTTTACTGTTCTTTTAAGTTTTTTATTTTTATTTATCTTATTGTAATGTGTGTGTATGTAGCAAACAAATATAAGATTTATCTATCTATCTATCTAACAAACTAGGTAGGTTCGTTGATTAGCGGGGTCCGTCTTTTCGCTCTATGGTATAAAAGGTAACCTACCTAACCTAGGTGGAAATAGTCTAAATTATTTGTTCTGTTAGCGAATCTTTGTTTGTATATAAACAGAAAGAATCCTTACTCTGTAGAGTAATTGTCGGTTATATGTATAAATTTCACCTTACACCTTATAACGAAGGAATAAGGTGCAAAAGTTTTTGACGTCCACTGCCACTGCATATCCAATTTTCCTGTAATGTTCTAGTTGTGTAAGTAACTTTTCTCCCTCCGCATAATTTTTCCCTTACACTTCATGAAATCCACGACCTTAATTTCCTCGCATTTATCATTATATTCGCACGTAGCTCGGACTCTAGACTAACTTTAAGTTGTTTTTGAAAGCTCATACGAGTTGTCCCAAAGAGTTTAATGGTACTCGAACTTTTGAGGTTAATGGGCTCAGTTTTGTAGTTTAGGTGTGGTGTAGTGTTGTGATAAATTTGAATAGTCATTGAAAGCTCGCTTCAAGGGATCTACACAGAAGCTTAGGTTATGTTGACGCCACGTTCCCTTGACGGTGACGAGTTTAAGTCCATAGTCTCTGGTTAAAGCCACACGCCACTTACAGCATCACGTCCCATAAAGAAGTAGAGAGCTGTTGTACTCCCACACACTTTGACGCTGTACGCGGCGTGCAGCCAGTGGTGTGTGTAGTCCATGTAGCGCGCTCGGCGCCCTCTTGGGCCGCTACGCCCGTGTGCAACGCACACTCTGCACCATAGGTCAGTTAAGCCGTAGACTTAAGAGGCAATTGAGTTGCATCAAAATTACAAGTAGGTATTGTTCGAGCACATCCAAGGTGCGAATTCACCCGAACGCGGTTGATGTAGTTATTACACTATCGTTTGCAAATCTCGGAAGGCGTTGTCATATTGTGTGTAAGGGTAATCATCTCCAGAACCACTTATTTGAACGTTTAAAACTTGTTCTAGCGAGCTCTAACTCAATGGGGTTACGTGGGTCGGTAAGTACTGAACTTCCATTCCAAATCCATCCGTACAAAATTAGACTTCAAACGGTTAAGATTAACTGGTTCAAAATTTAGTTCCGAAATTTACAGTTCCACTAACAAACAAACAAACAAACAAACGAACTGAGAGATTGATAACGTTTCAAACGCGCGTTAGGACAACTTTAACTGTCATTGCCCTATACAAAAAGTAGCATTTATAAGTGTAGTGACTAAAGTTTTCACTAGCACCTGCAACATAACGTCTTTTTATGTATGTAACGGGTTAATAGAACAGCTTCTATTAAACTAATTCGCCATCTTTACTATATCCCAACAGAATATGAAAATCCAGCGCCAATTTACAAACATCGATTCACATAATTCAGCTACCAATAATAGTAGATTGTATGACAAGGGTAAAAAAAACCATATTACCACGAGATGGTTTTGTTCCCGAACGAAATGAAGAGAAATAGTTCGAGGGGTAATATGGCTTTGAGACCAGAGGCTCTAGTATAAGTTTTACCGAAACAAAACTTTACGATCGCGTTTGCGTTTTACCCTCAATTTGTATGGGATTTGACAGCTAAACGCGAACGCGGTCGTAACGTTTTGTTTCGGTAAAACTTATACTAGAGCCTCAGAGTTACTCGGATACACTCTACTTTTCACTTCGACTGAGAGAAAATAGTAAAAACAAAGATCTACAATCAATTATAAATACCACGGCGACAAGATTGTTAAATTAGGCGACATTAAACTTTTTTACTAACTGCTTTGACACAAATACAAAATAAACGCCTCTAACCGTCTAACTAATACCTACCCGCGTCCAAACGGCTGAGCGCGGCGGACAGCATACGGGGCATACGTGATACGATAAAGCGGGATAGACAGCAACCACGCGTTGTCTCCAAACTCTTCTGTAACAAAATTAATTCTTTCAAGAAGCCGATCTGTAACCGCCCATTTTTACACAGAAGCCAAAAAACATCAAGAAGTCAAAGAAACTTGGATGGAGGTCTGTTTTTATTTGTTGCGTCGTATCAAAATCAAATTGCAATATTTTTTTGGCGCTCGCTTCGATGCGCTCCAAGCTATGCGGAGGGCTAGGAGGAGCTATAGTTATTTGAAGTGAAAACTTCTTTAGCGGCGCTGAGCATTTTTTGGGATGGGGAAAAATTGTTAAACTCGAGACAGATGTTTGTGTACGTGACGACGAAGACGTACGGGGCTTGGGGGCGGGTCGGGAGGAGGTGTGTAGCGCGGCCGCTCGCGAGCTGGGGCGGCCCGGCGCGGTGCCCTCCGTCAGTTTTCACTTCTACCAGCACTCCCAGAGCACAAGCCGGTCTTTTTTTTAATGCCACGACGGTGGCAAATACGCCAAGCCAAGTAAAAATAGTAGCAAGTTGCTGCGGTTGAGTCGCCTGGGATGGTGTGAACATGACATGTCTTGCGACTCATGCGAAAGGATATAATCATTAATCAGGTATGAATAGGCCAGTCTTGTAACCGCGTGTTTACACTGCGTCCGTTTCCGTGTCCAGGAGGCATCCGTCTCTTTCGCACTCGGGCGAAACATCGCAGGCGAGAAAAAGAGAGATGTCTCCCGGACACGGAAACGGACGCAGTGTGAACACGCGGTAAGAGAAGAGCAAAAAAAGCTGGATGAACGGATGAACTGCGGTAGAGGCGAATAGGAAGGAAGTTAGTGACTAGGTGAGGGACATGCCGCAGCAAGTAACCAGGGGCTGGAAACTTAGAAAAGAGGCGACACGCCGATTTATTGTATGGAAAGTAGTGACATCTCTGGCGAAGCGGATCGCTGTATTTAATGTTGTTGACAGAAAATGGAAATAGATGTCAGTACAATAGACCCACGACAATAAATTTTAAGATTTTGAAATGAAATAAAATATATTTTTATGTTTTGAGATAGAATTTATTAAGTATCCATTTTATTTAGCTGAACATGAACAAATATCTCATTAATATGGAATTGTGTTTGTTGTTCGGCCTGGCCTTTGTGGTTTTAGATGAAGTATACATACCTACGTGTCAGTCAGTAAATAAATGTCAATGTATTGTCTATAAAAACATTTAATGAAAACACATTTAAATCATATTTAAATAAAATCAGGAATAGTTTTAGACACAGTATCTGTTTATAAAAATAATATCTAGGTATTATGTGTGCAGTAAATAATTTGAGGTTGAGTAATATGCAGTGTAGATCGGCTGTACGTGGATTTGTTAAATCTGGTCCAGGAGATTTAATCTAAAGTTTTGAAGCTAAATCTCGTCCTTGTCTCGTGTTTTTTTGTTAAAAAGGTTGTGCTTTATAAAGTTCTTGTTACATAATTTGTTATTTGTTAAGTTGAATAAATACTTATATGAATGTTGCATGTTTCACTTTTCAGATCCATTTCATAGTTGTGTGATTATTTTACCTACAATGTGACTGGCAAAGTATGAAGGGAAGCGTACTTAGGTAACTAAAATGTGATTTATATCATGTTTTAGAAACGTTTTCTTCCTAACTTTGATAGTCGCATTGTAGGCTTCAAAGTCAAAACAGAGAATACAACTTTTGTATACGTGTGTGCGTGATGCGTGAATATGTATGTGTGCGTTAGTGTGTATGTGAAGCGTGCACACTGCACGCATGCGTGCGTCAGAGTAGTTCAATCCACTCGCTGCTAGGCGGCTGTGGGACCAGTAATTTCTTGGTGTTGCCACTCTTTACATAAATATACTTATTATACTCTTTGCAAGTAACTAGGATAAACAGACATAGAGGATTGATGGTTAGCCGGACAACTAATTTATTATTATTTAATAATTTATTCATATAAACAATTACAAAACACAGTACAATAAATGCGCCAACAAACTGGTCACTCCAGTTTGCTGGCGCGTCGCGCTCAGTTTACATGACTTCTATATAATTGTTTACAGGAGTGAGTTATTTTCTATTATTAAGTGAACTTTATTTAACTAGGGCATGCATATTTAACATTATGATGTGGTTAAGTACTTTCGTTACTATATAATTCTAATAGTGTATTTTTTAGTTTATTTTTAAAGGCTGCTTTGCTAATAATATCCTTTCCCCGTAGAAAGCTATGTTGTTAAAGATTCGAGGAGTTAAATAGTGCAACGTTCTCTCACCATAATAATTACAACTTTTTGGTTCGACATAATGGGGTCTCTTATCAAGTCTAAGTGATCTATTGTTTACGTGTCTAGGCATTTTATAGTCGTTGCAGTCGTATTGATCCACGGCTATAAGATACCTAAACTTTTCTTGCACGGTAGACGCTTGTAACCCATCTGGGGTTACAAGCGCGTTGCTTTAATTCGAGGACTCGTTGTGTCGAGAGCGTGGGAATTTGTCCCTTCAGCTGTCAACACGGCGAATCCTCAAACATATCAAGGGTCGGCAACTCCCACGTTACTCTTTTGGAGTTGCATGCGTCTATAGGCTGCGGTGTCCGCTTACCATCAGGCGGGCCGTATGCTTGTTTGCCACCGTCGTTGTTATAACACCACTCGCTGTTGTTATGGCTTCGGTCATCAGGAAGATGCTTCCTCAGAGTGAGATGACATTGACGTGCCGCATATACCTGAAAATGGAAAGTATTGGAATCTGGTTGGAATTGGAAGCGGCGGAGAAAAATAGGCCTCTTGCCCGTTCAATCGTCCGGGCACCCTTATTGGAAAACTTGGTCCCGGTCGCGCTTGTAATGATCGTCGAGACATTGATAGTGACGTTTGGATTCTTTTGTAAAATTTCAATGTGGAATCGTTAATCTGATTATTTGTGCTGGAAATGGAATTTCATTGTGATAATTTTTGTTATGCTTAAAATATACGTCTATACTAATATTATTTTAGACGACCGGTTCTTAATCTTTTGTTAGGCATGAACCACTTTCAGAATTTGAAAAAAGATTTGAAAAAAAAAATGTCATGTTTATCATATATTTTTATACCTAAGTACCCACGGTACCTACGTTAAGAGTGAACGCAGTAGCTGTGGACCGCCAGCAATCATGTCACGGACCCCTAAGGGGTCCATGGACCACACTTTAAGAAACCCTGGCCTAGTGGGTAGTGACGCTGCCTACGAAGCTGAAGGGTCCGTGTTCGAAACCCGGTAAGGGCAAATATTTGTGTGATGAGCATGAATATTTGTTCCTGTATCTTGGATATTTCCTATGTATATGAAATATATCGTCGTCTAGTACCCATAACACAAATCTTATTGAGCTTACTATGGGGTTAGTTCGATTTGTGTAAGATTGGGCCCTTATATTTATTTAAATATAAATAAATATATATATTATGGGACAATCTTACACAAATCGACCTAGTCCCATAGTAAGCTCAGTAAGGCTAGTTATGGGTACTAGACGACGATATATATAAAAGATATAAATACTTAAATACATAGAAAACATCCATGACTCAGAAACAAATATTCATGCTCAACAGTCTCAACACACAAATATTTGCCCTTACCAGGATTCGAACCCAGGACCTTCAGCTTCGTAGGCAGCGTCACTACCCACGTGGTGTTTATTTGATTATAAAGTGGCAATGTTTATTAAATATAGGGGATTAACCCTCGAATCTACATACTCATTAGTTTTTTTTCCTTGTAAAATAGAGATGAAGCCGAGGGCACATACATATTTGGCCGTAAAATTGGCCTTATATCACATAATAGTAGCATACGAAAATATGCAACATTTTAGGTAAAGATTACACTGAAGAGGTAAAGGTCACTCTACAGTGAAGTATGTTGAATCTTTTCTTTATACATTTTAACTATAGATACATAAGCATAATCCTTTAAGATTGTACAAATCCCGTTAGAATTTTACCGATGTAATCTTTAAATTATAAAAAAATATTTTACCAAGTCGCAACTTACGAACTGTACGTTTTTATAATATTACCTACAATTCGTTTTAGTTTAGATTTCAAACTGCCCACGAAAATTCGCCCACGTAAGGCACTTTGTCCTACCGCCGGCGAGTAGTGAGTACCTACTCTCATATACTAATTCTTACTCGCGCGAGTAAGAATTACTTATGAGAGTACTCGCTACTCGCCGGCGGTGGGTCAAGTGCCTAAGATTGTAGGCGGACCCGCAGGATGTTATTAATAGTAATAGAAAAAAAGAGCGGAGCGCAACCAATACGTATGCAAAGTTACAGTTACAAAACTGCACCTCTTTATTAAATTAGTGACAATACTTTCTTGGACAGCCTGAAACAAAACTAAAGTGAAAATGCCCTTACATCCAATATTTGTCAGCTGTCATCCCAGTACAATTTATGTCATCATACAATACAACATGACAAAATTTATGTATTAGGTACAATAGAATACAATGCAAATACTCTTTATTGCACACCTTAAAACATGAATCAAATAGACATAACAACTTACTTACTTATATCGTTTTCTGACAATTTTTTCCTGTTAACAGCTATACAAACAAATGATCAAGACGGGCGCCATTCGACCTGTTTTATTGACATCGTGACATGCCAATCACATAGAAGTCAGAAACATATGCCAAACGTCTTTGAGGTTATTGTCACGAGCAGCCAAAAAACAACGCCGAATTGAACCTTAATGAAACAGTGAACAGGGGACCGATTATTGACTTTCGAGCGCTCGACTCTTTCACTCGAAAACTGTCAAAAATTATGAAATGCTATTTTGAAATAGCGATAGAAAATTGAAAAACGAGTGGTATTGACCACTTGTAATTAATTCTATTGGTAGAAAGTAAGTGACAGCCATTTTGACACTACAAACGTATTTACTTTTATTTGATTTTCGAGCGCTCGAAAGTCAAAAATCGGTCCCCTGTTCACTGTTTCATTAAGGTTCAATTCGGCGTTGTTTTTTGGCTGCTCGTGAAAAAAAATCAGCCAAGTGCGAGTCGGACTCGTGCACGACCATTATCTATAAAAACAGCAAAAAAAAAACGCGTTTGTGCGTGGGAGCCCCCCTTAAATATTTATTTTATTTTGTTTTTAGTATTTGTTGTTACAACGGCAACCGAGATACATCATCTGTAAAAAAATCAACTGTCTAGCTATCGCGGTTCTTGAGATACAGCCTGGCGACAGACAAAACGGCAAAAAAAACACGTTTGTTGTGTGGGAGCCCCCCCATAAATATATATTTTATTTTGTTTTTAGTATTTGTTGTTATAGCGGCAACAGAAATGCATCATCTGTAAAAATTTCAACTGTCTAGCTATCGGGTTTCTTGAGATACAGCCTTGTGACAGACGGACAGCGAAGTTAGTAATAGGGTCCCGTTTTTACCCTTTGGGTACGGAACCCTAAAAAAGATGATTAATATTTTTGAAGAGCTCAAAACATAATATCCTAATGGTATCCCAAATGCATTAATCGCTTAGGTAATCGCTACTATTTTAATGTTGTGAAGAGATAAGTCAATCAATATACGTAGAATCCGGATATAACAACCTTCAAGGGACCGGCGATATTATGTCGTACTAACCGGATGACGTATAAAACGGATATTTACATATGTATGTAATTATGTATAATAAGTGCGAAAGTTTGATTTTCCTATTTAGGTAAATGAAACATGTTGTAGGAATCAGTTACATATGTTTATTTTAATTATTCTTATATGTTCACAAATAAGTACATACCAAATTACAAACATAGGTACGTAATGTACTGTAATACTGTCACTAACGTAGGAAATCTGTTATTTGGGTTTGTTTTTGACACACTTTTGTTCGGTAGCCAATAATGAGAATTGAACGGTGAAGCGCGCGGGGAAAGTGAGGGGGCCGAGGTATTGGTCATTTGTTACCTAAATTGAAACAAAACACGGCGCGTCGTATTAAACGGACGAATTATCGTAAAAAATGGTCGCTAAAAACGGTTTGTCGCTCAAACCGGAGTCGCACTAAACGATTACATTTTCTCAGTATCTATTAACTATTGAACCGAACTTGAGTAAATAATATCGACGCTAAAAACGGTTAGTCGTTATAAGCGACGTCGTTATAAATGAATTCTACTGTAATTATGTTGATGTAAATTCCTAAATATAGAGTTAATCACTGCCAGATAAGTACTATATAATAGAAACTACGCGCAATAATTTATCTAACTGTCGGTGTTATTTATCTGATTAGTTTAATAATTAGTTACCTATCGTAATTTAATAACACAAATATTGATACCACACATTCGCATTGACCAGATGACGTCATCCTGCAGACGGGATGAGAGCTGTAGAGCGCAAAGCACAATTTCGCGTGAGTAATCATCGCCTTCGTGGCGCAATTGGTTAGCGCGTTCGGCTGTTAACCGAAAGGTTGGTGGTTCGAGTCCACCCGGGGGCGTTTCTTTTTGTATTTTTTTTTTGGTTCACAATACGTTTCAGATTGCATTGTTTATTTTGATTTTTTTGGTTAAGGTGGTTCGCTTTTAATACTAAACGTCTTTTGACATTCGCTATACTAATTTCATAAATTGGCATTTCCATTTGCGCGAAATTCCCCACTAGAATAATTTGAGAAATTAGTTTGGGACGTGTTACTTTGGTAAAACGATATTCTCAAATTATTCTAGTTTATGCAAGTTTATTCTAGGGAAGGGGAAATTTCTCGCAAATGGTAAACCAATTTATGAAAGCCTGTTACAACATAAGTTTCTATTAACATATCAAGCTGCAAGCCTGCGAATGTCAAAAGACGTTTTGAATGGAAAGCGAATCACCGCAAATAACGGAGTTTTAAAACTGTTACTTTTATGAGCGAGTTTAGTACAAATATTCCAGGAACCTAGTTTAGAACGCTAGTTTCCATAGCTCATTAGAACGGGGAAAACTAAGTCTAACTACAGAATTACTGGGTCAGGACACGTAGCTCAGGTCAGGTTAAACTAAACAGTACGCAATAACTATTAATTCGATTGAACAAAAAGAGTCATACATAATAATTAAATGTTCTAATAGATGCCTATACAAATACACTAGCCATTACACCAGCACGGCTAGCACGCGACGGCGCGCGAGCCCTCTCGATTTTTCTCGCACTATCCGTCTCGCACTTATTAGACCACTAAGAACAAGAGGTATAGTGCGATAAAAACCGAGAGTATGTCGCGGCCGTCGAGTGCTAGACGTGCAGTTAATAGTAGGTAAATTACTACAGAGGCCGGGAAGTAAGGGGTAGCCGGCCGAGTACATTATAGACGGCCCAGTGTAGCGAGGCCGCATAGTTTTGAGGCTCGCAACCCCTTTTCACGCCGAGGTATGTATAGTGCTTTTCTCAAACATGCAATGAAATAAATTAAAACACTACAAGAAATTAAACTTTAATTTCTAGAGAAACTAGACGAAATATGTACCTATATAACTAACACATAGTATATTACTATTTCTTCGTCGGTGTTTTCGTCGAAACTCATATTGAATAACAAAATCAACAACGCACAATTAACTCCAAGAAAATAGAATCATTGAATGAAAAAATATCAAATTTGCCTCCAATATAATAAAAAAACACGTACACACGTACGTACAATAACTCCAATATCATACCTACGGGGTTTGAGATATTTAGAGGAAATATTTTAAATGTGTATTTGTCTAGTTAAATTTGCAATTTGAAATTATTGGAATTTGTAATAATGTGTTATTGTTATGTATGTATGTAAATACTTTATTGTACACAAGACACAGGTCAAAATACAGGCAAAAAAAAAGTTAATTCGGTACAAAGGCGAACTTATCCCTGTTATGTTCATGTTGATTTTATATAAATAAAACGACAAAATATATAGGTAGCTAAAATCGTACGAGGGGCGGCTGAAAAGTAATCTCCTTGGTTAAAAAAATATGCGAAAATGATACTGGCTGAAATGCATTCTTGTTCTTTGGTTATTCTTTTTTTGAATTATTTGACGTTCATTTGTTTTTTCCGTTCCATTTTTCTACAATTCTCGAATGTTTGCGACATATCGGTTGAAAAAATGAATATCGCTAAAATTGAACACCGTGCAGTGATTAAATTTCTAACAAAAGAAGGAAATACTCCCTCACAGATCCGAGAACGTATGATGTGTGTGTTCGGTAGTTCGTGCCCTTCCGAATTTACTATAAAGTTTTGGTCTAAACAATTTAAACTCGGTCGTGAGAGCTTGGAAGATGACGCTCGTAGTGGAAGGCCGGTTTCTGCCGTTACAAACGAAAATGTAGCCAAAGTTAAAAAAATAATTTTAGAAGACCGACGAGTGAAGCAGTGGGAGATTGCTAGAGATGTGGGCATCAGTAAAGAAAGAGTCAATGAGATAATTCATGTGCATCTGAATATGTCCAAGGTGAGTGCACGTTGGGTCCCCAGAATGTTAACGGCGTTTGACAAGGACCGACGTGTCAAATGTTGTGAGGAGTTTTTGGAAATGAGTCGAGGTAATGAGGAAGAAATTGTTTCTAAAATGGTGACGTGTGATGAGACCTGGATTCGACAGTGGGACCCCGAAAGCAAACAAGAGTCTTTGCAGTGGAAATTCAAGGATGAGAAGCCTCCTCGGAAGTTTAAGGTCAGGCCGTCGGCAGGCAAACTTATGGCTACCGTATTTTGGGATACAGAAGGAATTTTACTGATAGATTATTTACCAAAAAAAAGGACAATGAATGCTGAATATCATTCCAGCTTACTGCATCAGTTACGAGACGCGATAAAAGAAAAGAGGAGGGGTAAACTTAGCAAAGGGATCCTGATTTTACACGATAATGCACCTGTGCATACCGCCCGCACAACAATGCTTACCATGAAGGAATTAGGGTTCGATGCCGTTAACCATCCACCTTACAGTCCAGACCTAGCCCCATGCGACTATTTTTTATTTAGACACCTCAAAAAAGATCTCCGAGGAAGACGATTTCTGACCGATGACGAAATGAAGGCTGCAGTTAGTGACTTTTTTGACGAGAAACCGAAAGATTTTTTTTTTTCATGGGTTAATGTCAATATTTGACAAATGTAATAAGTGTATTTCACTAGCAGGGGACTATATTGAAAAATAAAAAAAATACATACATGACAGTCTTTTGTTTCATACTTAGGTAGATTTCTTTTCAGCCGTCCCTCGTATGTTGTTTTTTTTTAATAATCGTAGTGGCAGAATGTTATGTTATAACGAACCAAAAAGCAAATATTGATTATTGTTTTTTTCATGACTGAACGCCGTGATGCTGTGCCACAAATAAATGTCGAATGGTAATTAAAAAACCGGCCAAGTGCGAGTCGGACTCGCGCACGACGCGTTAGTTGTATGGGAGCCCTTCTTAAATATTTATATTATTTTGTTTTTAGTAAGTAATTGTTGTTATAACGGCAACCAAAATACTAGCTATCGCAGTTTTTGAGGTACAGCCTGGCGACAGACAAAACGGCAAAAAAAACACGTTTGTTGTATGGGAGCCCCCCCTTAAATATTTATTTTATTTTGTTTTTAGTATTTGTTGTTATAGCGGCAACAGAAATACATAATCTTTGAAAATTTCAACTGTCTAGCTATCACGGTTATTGAGATACAGCCTGGTGACAGACAGACGAACGGACAGCTAAGTCTTAGTAATAGGATCCCGTTTTTAGGGTTCCGTAGTCGACTAGGAACCCTTATAGTTTCGCTTTGTCTGTCCGTCCGTCCGCGGATAATCTCAGTAACCGTTAGCACTAGAAAGCTGAAATTTGGTACTAATATGTATATATCAATCACGCCGACAAAGTGGTAAAATAAAGTGTTTTTTTTTTATTAGGGTACCTCCCCTATACGTAACGTAGGGAGTGTTTTTTTTTTCATTTCAACCCTAACGTGTGATATATTGTTGGATAGGTATTTAAAAATGAATAGGGTTTTGCTAAAATATTTTTTTGATAATGTTAAAAATATGAAGAAAATCTCAAAAGTAGAACTTTATAAAAACTTTGTAGGAAAATTATTTTAAACTTGATAGGTTGAATAGTTTTTGAAAAAAATTACAAAATATTTTCTGAACTAAGTTTGTAATTTAACCGTATAAGCAGGTGTTTATTATTTATACAAAATCACAATGAAATGACGTTCTTTCAAATAAAGTAAAAAGCGGTGAAAATCGGTTCACGCAATAAAGAATTATCCCATAAAAATCATCTTCCATACTTTAAGCTCGCGCGCAATAGTTTACTTAATTTGCCGATAGATGTCGCTGTACGCGGAACGCTCACATTGTACATGGCGCTGTTAAGATT
Organism: Epinotia ramella; assembly: GCA_947578815.1. Taxonomy (NCBI): domain Eukaryota; kingdom Metazoa; phylum Arthropoda; class Insecta; order Lepidoptera; family Tortricidae; genus Epinotia; species Epinotia ramella. The sequence goes on along the minus strand of OX388206.1, from coordinate 3,824,340 downwards.
TTTCCTGATTTAATGGGGTCGGAGCAGGTGTGCTCATACATTAAATTTGTCCTGCTCGAGTTGTCGTGGTTCTCTTGAGTTGTCGTAGTTGTCTTTGGTCGTTCGTTGTCTAATAATAAAATTGTTTAATAATAAAATTGTTCCCCAAGTATTGCACCGTCCTTTAATTAATATGTCAACTCAAACAAATACGAGTAGCCCATTTTTTTAACGCTTAAGTGGGGACACTTACCTGTGAAGGACGAAAAACTACGGAACCCTACACTGAGCTTGGCCCGACACGTTCTTGGCCGGTTTTTTTTACCCTTGGGGCACGGAACCCTAAAAAGACCATCTTGGCCTTTGTATGAAATGCCATTACAGATCTCTCGTCTCGCTGCGCCCGAAACGTGACAGTTTGAAGCCCATTATGAAGAACAGAACGTCAATATCTCATTGTATGTTTGAGAAAATTAAGTTATATATATTCGAGTCGCAACTATGTATTTACATGCAACGGGCCTTACTTTTTAATATACCTATCCCAAACGTATTTTGAAGTAGACGAGTAATGTCTGTGACCATTTATATTTTCTATACTTACAGACCCGCTGATGTTATAGTAGGTGGGCGTTTTTAAAAAAAAGTGTATAAAACTTTCTTTTTCGTATTTCTTTTTTTTTTGGTTTTTCTTACTCAGAATCGTTGACTCTATCGATCGTCATACACTATTGATCGTCATACAAGAAAAAAAGTGTCCCAGATTTTACTATGTAAGTTTGTTCTTCCAGTGCGTCACGACCGTTATAAATAAAAAAATGCATACAAAATTGTGACGATCGGGAATTTAAATTTTGGACACTTTTTTTCTTGTATGAGGATCGATAGTGTCAACGATTCTGAGTAAGATAAACCAAAAAAAAAAAAACTGAAAAAAAAGTTTTGTACTCTTTTTTTGAAAAACGCCCAGGTACTACAGAAATAATTTATTAAGTATTTCTGAAGCATCGCAGCTTGCTTTTGCATCAGACTAACGTTTGTATGTGTGGGCACAACTTGTATTGAATTCAGCTGCAAATAGAGACGAGGGATGTCAATCCGAACCTACAACTGTCTGAGAAAAAGTCCTCTGGGAAATTTGGAAAGCCCCCGGGGACGATTTGAAAAAGTTTCCAGCCGCTGACTTTTTAAACTGTCGAGATGCGACGGCGAAATATTTTGTTAAAAAGTTTTGTGTTAATATTTTAGTGAAGAAGTTTTAAGGCATCTAGGTAGGATTAAGATTTTATAGTGATATTATTTTTGTATTTCATTTTACTCGGCTCGCATTATCGGATTTAATAAAAAACAATGAATATTTATGAAATAAATGATGACAGAAACTGTATGAAGATGGAATATTGAACTTAGCAGTCGAAACTATTGGTGAAACTAAACGATTTATGTATAAGTATACCTACAATACAAGTAGACAGTTAGGAACATTATTATTTATCGAAATATTGAACTAAACTTATATTTTTATATGGTATAGGCGGCTTGAGGTTATTATGTACATGTATCTATACCTATCTGATAGCTGTCAGCTACTTATATGGTATATTCTTGATCGGACATGAGTACATACATTGTATTTAATTCCCATAATTGCCACCACTTCATCAAATAACACCAACAATTACTAATTTACCCCATAATCTAGTAATTCACTAACACCCGCATTCCCATGAACACATGATAAATGTCGACATTGCCCCGCCTTGTTTTTACCCCGTTAAATTTTTTACGTCCGTAAATTTTAACCAACTAAATAAATTGGGGTAATTGCGTGATTTAAGGTATAGTGGCCGTCAATAGAACTTGCTTACTATGTAAACAAACAATGTATTGAAATTGACGTTTTAAATGTCAATTTCAATACATTGTTTGTTTACATAGTTAGCAAGTTCTATTGACGGCCACTTTAGGGACACACTTGTCCCACGTACGCAACGTATGCAATGCATTATAAAATCTGGACCCTGATATTTGTATGCTTAGAAACATACTTGTCATACGCAATGCTACCCCACGCGTCCCATGCAACGTCCGACCTGTCGCGACAGATCGGCGTGGGAACGTGGAGGGGATAGCACACGCTTTCCTACGCGTATAGGTAGCGGCACGTAAGTCTAGCGCTGACCGTTTATGCGCAGAAGTCGAAAATAAGGTATCTCGGGGGAGTGAAGGGGACGCGCGGGGGCGTGCGTAAGCGCTCATTGGCTCTCCAGTCGTACTCTGTCCCGCGCACCGATACGACACCCCGCTCACTTCTGGTGTGCAGTCGCGTTCTAAATTGTATTGTTATTAGTTATTACTGTCGTTTTTTTGTGTTAAGTTTGAGTTTCTTTTTTATTGACTGTTTTTATTAAGTTAGTGTTTATTTATGATTTTAAACAGTAAGTTTGCCTAGAAGAAATACTGTTTTGAGAAGACAGGCACGGAAAATGGTATATGACGTGCATTCTTTCTTAAATACAGAAACGAATGAATTAATTGATTCTTTGAAACATATTAAAAGTCAGATTGACGAAACTACGAATATGTAACTCAGTCACTTTTGGACAGCGGCACTGTGGATTTAAAATGAATAACATGATGCATGAGGGTGTGCTACCCCTATCAGATTTCGATTAATGTTACTGAATAATAAAAAAAAAAAAAAATTTATTTCTACCTCCCCATATAAGTGATGAGATTAGTTTAAACGAACTACCTTAGATATAAAAGAAGGACAAACAAAAACAAGTTTTTATTAGTAAGGATTATTGTAATCAAGTTGTAGTTTGTAGTGATAACAATTGCGTTCGCGACAGTACCTCTGCGCAGCTATCCCCTCCATGTTTCGTTCACCGCTAGACTTACGTGCCGCTACCTATACGATCAGTGTGTTTCTAGATCTTACGTTCCTAGCGCGTCAGATTGCATACGTTGCATACGTGGGATAAGTGTGTCCCTGCCTTACAACAGCGTCTGATGTCAATACACGTCGTATACGTGGGAAAAGTGTGCACACAATCTCTCCCACGTTGCATTGCATACGTTGCGTACGTGGGACAAGTGTGTTCCTAGCTTTATGCTCGTGTGTGGAATGCTTTTGAATTATGACGCACGATCAATCAGAAAGTATAAAGTCAACTCTAAAATATGTAAAGGATTTTGAGACTTGTGTCTCAGGCGTCGTCCTAATTGGCAGCTATCGTACGATGGCGGTAGTGCGATGAGTGTTCAAACATCAGTATGTTATATCCAGTGATATCAGCTGCTTTTTTTTTACAAGGAATAATGAAATTAGAGGCAAGATGGCAAAAGTGTAAGATGTTTTTGACCATTGTAGAAAAATAAAATTGTTATAAAAAGTACATTCACCTTCGTATTACATGCATAGAACACAACAAAAGTTAAAATATATTCGAACGAGCGAGCGAAGCGAACGAAGTTCTATGCTTCAGCTTGGCTAGAAAATCGTTATGTCCGGTGTCTGTCACGCTGTCCCGCTGTTCTCCTTTTTTCAACAGATTCTCGTTTAGGTAAAAAAAATCTCATTTTTATAGATGAGCGGTAATCGTAAAAGTGGTAGATTATGACAGATCTACTCAAAACAAACATATTTTGTCATGAAATGTAATACACTAAAATGCATCGGAGCCGAGATATTTGCAATATATATTTTCACAGGTCATATTGAAAAGTTACAAACAAACCTTCAAACTTAAAAATCTTGGCTCCGATATTGTTTTACGCGTTATTTTATATTATCTGGTTCAGCTGTTAACAATATATGTAGTTATTTCATGCGGAGTTTTTTTTTTACACAGGCTCGCGTGTTTTTCAGCTTACAGAGCCACTAGTTATAAGTAGGTACATATATGTCATAAAGGATTAAAATGCAAACGCAAACTTATTATATAGGATTGTTTCCAGTTAACCTTTGAGCATTGAGTGGAAGGCATATATGTTATTGAAAGAAAAAAAAGCGGCCAACTGAGTGTCGGACCACGCACAACGAAGGGTTCCGTGCTTATTAAAAAGGTCGTATCGTTACAGAAATCTTATGGCACTTACATCCTTTTCTTTCAGGAAGGCAGTTTTTTAGAAATATCTCAAAAACCTTTGAACCGATGCTGTTCAAAGTAATTTTCGCTAAAAGAATTTAATAAGCCCTATGTCCATGATTTTTTCATATTTTTTAAATGTACCGTTCAAAAATTAGAGGAGTATTAGAATTACAATTTTAGTGACTTTCGGGGCGATTATCTCCGACTCTATTCTCTTAATCAAAAAAATTGCTGAGAAACCTTATATTTATTTTGAAAGGCCTATCGATTGATGTGCCACACGATGGCTTGCAATGAAAGAAAAAAAATGATTTTCAGATTTATGTATGGACTGCACCCATAAAATTTTTTTTTTTTTTGCAATTGAATTACAAAACTATGTAACGGCTAACAAAATAAACCTATCCTCAAAATTTTATTCAAACACACCTTATAGTTTTCGAGTAAAATGCCTGTGACATACGGAAGGACAGACAGACATGACGAATCCATAAGAGTTCCGTTTTTTGCCATTTGGCTACGGAACCCTAAAAACATTATAACTGTACACACAGCTCATTATTTAACAATCCAAAAACGAAAGGCAACAAACAAAAACTTAAATTTTATTTCCCCCTTCAAAAAATATCCGAAACAAACATTTAAATTAACAGAAATGGTGTTTAGAATGGTCCCCAATTAATTATATAGCTACCTATTTTGTCCCGCTTCTTCCCACAGTAGAAAAAGGGACGGGTGATGAAGAATTCGAAACTAATTAGACCGCCCGTGGATTTTTTTAATTATTAATATGCTTATAGTTTTTTCGTTTGGATTAATTGTTATTAGGGTATGGCTTGAGTTGTGTTGTTGGTTTATGTTTTTTGTCGAGTTGCTTTTGATATCTTTATTTGAACGCGCGAGCGAAGCGGACGGAATTCTCCGTTTCAGCTTGAGACAAAATGCTTTCGAATGTCTCAGGTAACATTTCACAACCGTTGTAAGCAGATTCAATAATTATTAGTTTTTTTGTCGATTCAGTCATTCGAAAAATTAAAATTATAAATTGATTTGGAAAAAAGACAGGATCGCGATTACTACAGCTCACATACCAATAATAATATAACTACCATTTTTTTCAGGCATATCGTATAGCCAAGCTAAGTTGCCGTGAAACTTACACTTGGTGATTGGGTGATTTTCCACAGACTAAACTGCGTAATATGTAGGTAAGGAAATTATGAGATTTAGTGCGAGAAGCTGACATGCAAATGTTGTATACACATTACTGTATACAAGACGCAGGTAAAATGACATACAAAAACTGGTTCAATCAGTAAGGCAAAGTTATTCTTGTAAGGGGTCCCTTTGACTGATTGAGTCGAGATCAGGAACTAAAATATTGTGGATGTGCATGAATGTTTGTTTGTACAAGTCTTTCTCCATTCAATAAGCGACAGCGACTCTACCGTCCACGGTAGAACATAACAATTTCCATGGCTGTTTTATAGAAAGTAGGCCAATATAAATAAATCAATTATACCTTGGGTACTGATAAAATGGAACAAGTTCTTAAACAAAATAAGATCGCCAGAGCTGCTAACGGTGCACTGTGTTGAGAGCGAGCGACCAGCATTTCTATTAGTCAACACATAATGACCTTCGACCTGAACCTCTTAGTTTTCTAAATTTCTAATTCATTGTTTTCTAGATATTTGGCATCAAAGTTGAATAATTATAGGCCAAAAAACTAAACAAGACACGTGTTTAATAACGTTAAAGACTAACCTAACTATGTAGATTTCGTATATGTAGTATGTTAGATCTTTAAAGTCAATAGAGATACGAAATAAGTGTTTTTTTAGACAATCTTTAAAGAAATCATACAATATTAGGGATTTATTTCTTTCAAAATCCGGTACAAAAGATTGACAAACCGATAGCCGTTTGACTTATAATTCTATCTGTAGTGCAAAAAAATCGACGAAAACCTCGGGTAGCCCCTTAATCTATGGTCGGCAAACTGTCCCCACTGTCCTACACTGTCCACTTTAATCAGCAGGCTGCATCCTTGTTTGCCACCGTCACGATATAAAAAAAAGCGGCCAAGTGCGTGTCGGCCCACGCACAACGAGGGTTCCGTGAAATCTTATGGCACTTACATCCTTTTCTTTGAGGAATGCAGTTTTTTAGAAATATTTCAAAAACCTTAGAACCGATCTTGTTCGAAACAATTTTCGCAGAAAGAATTTAATAAGCCCTACGAGCCTGATTTTTTTCATATTTTTAAAATACACGGTTCAAAAATTAGAGGGGGTGGGACACAATTTTAGTGACTTTCGAGGAGATTATCTCAGACTCAATTCACTTAATCAATAAAATTGCTGAGAAACCTTATATTTATTTTGAAAGGCCTATCGATTGATGAGCCACACGTGGGCTTGCAATGAAAAAAAAAATTTTTTTGACTTTCAGTTTTATGTATGGAGTGCACCCCTAAAACATTTTTTTTTTGTAATTTAATTACAAAACTATGTAGCGGTTAACAAAATACACCTATCCTTAAAATTTTATTGAAATACACCTTATAGTTTTCGAGTAAAATGCCTGTGACATACGGACGGACAGACAGACAGACAGACATGACGAATCTATAAGGGTTCCGTTTTATGCCATTTGGCTACGGAACCCTACAAAGACCGGGTTGCACTCCGGGACTGCCGGCAGAAGTGAAAACTTGAATATTAATATTGTGCTATTTTGGAATGGTTAAGGCACATCAAGGGGTCTAGCACAACTGACGCCGCGCCGCGACGCGAGTCGACAAAGATCTACCCTCCTCTTTCTAATGTGCATGGTGCGAGTGAGACAGGAGACGCTCAGTCGCGCGCAAAGCGACTGGTCAGCAAGTTGTGCTAGACGTGCAGTTGGCAATTTTGCACGAATTATCTTCCTTTGATCCCTGATTTTATAATTATCAGTATAAAATCCCTCTGTGCGCGGATACTGTGAGCGTTGTGTGCCGTGCGAGTGAGTTTATTAGTAAAATAAAGGCAGCCAGTGGACTTTTTTCGTGTCCACATTATTATCGACTTTTGTAGGGTAGTGGAATATTGTGCACCCGTACAACACAACACACTTGACAACTTGCTGGGACGACAGTCATGTGCGACCATGACGATGTAACCCGTGTCGAAACGTCACAAATAGAGGTAAGTACATATATCAGAAATGAGGCTATCCGCAGCAGAATCAAGGTAACCGATATAGCCCTACGAATCGCTAAACTTAAGTGGCAGTGGGCGGGGCACATTGCAAGTAGAACCGGTGGCCGTTGGGGCGGAAAGGTTCTCGAGTGCCGACCACGTACCGGAAGGCGCAGCGTGGGTAGGTAGCAAGGTGGACTGATGACCTGGTAAAGGTCGCGGGAGTCCGCTGGATGCGGGTGGCGCAAGACCGGTCATTGTGGCACTCTTTGGGGGAGGCCTATGTCCAGTAGTGGACGCCTTTCGGCTGATATGATGATGAGGTACATATATAAATATCGCGTTATCTTTTAAATAATAATTTAAATAAGTTATCACGATACCCTTATCACGAAACTAAACACACACACTGAACGGTTGAGTGTGCTGTCGATGGTACACTAAGTTCATTGCCATTAAAATAGTAATTAGTAGTAAATAGGTGGGTAGGTATAACACAACTCTGTTTAAAGTTAAGAAAAAAGCGCACATTCGCCTACAAACTGCCCTCAGTTTGGCGATCTTGAAATGTATACTTACCGCTAAGATGTTTTTTGAAAAAAAAAAAAAATAATAATAAATAAAAAAAAATGGTATAATGTACACCAGCGCCATCTCTCTCGCTAGTCCGAAACTACCTCATGTGGTTCGATTAGAATGGAGCGGGCGCATAGCTCGCCCATTAGAGTGGTGCCAAGCCAAGACTGTGAAACAAGTCTATAACACGATACAGAGAGGGCGCTAGTCTTAGCGGGAATATAATTGAAAAATATACAACTTCCGTCACTGTCCTCGTAGCTCAGTTGGTAGAGCAGTCAAGCGTTAATAGAAAGGTCGCAGGTTCGAATCCTTTCGGGGGCTACAGACGAAGATGGTTTATTTTTCCATTATATTCTTTCTCTGTATCATATCGTTTAAGTTGTCACGAATCTCAAATTCAAGTAAGACCAGCGATGGCATGGGGTAAAGTAAGACAGGTTAACGAATGGCTTGACAGGTGGTTGGGGCAAAAACCGCGGGCAGAGTTGGCGGTAAAAGAAGCACCATCTGCGCATGACAAGTGCGAAATTATAGCGGCCGTTTGCCTCACATACAGCTTAGGTAGTTATAAGTAGGTGTGTGGATAAAACCTACGATGGATTGGGAAATTTATCCATACTAATATTATAAATGGGAAAGTGTATGTGTGTGTTTGCTTGTCCGTCCTTCACGGCGAAACGGAGCGACGAATTGACGTGATTTTTTAAGTGGAGATATTTGAAGGGATGGAGAGTGACATAGGCTACTTTTTGTCTCTTTCTAACACCCCACTTCCCTAAAATGGGTGGTGAAAGTTTGTATGGAGCTACGATATAAACGAGTTCCACGCGGACGGAGTCGCGGGCAGAAGCTTGTTAAATAATTACAATTAAGTAAAAAAAAAAAAAAAAACAATAAATAAAGAAAAAAATTGCCCCCGTTCGCTGCCGGTAGTGTGCCCTGAAGGCTGGCAGCATTGCCATGTTGTATACAAATGTTGGCAATGATGATTTTCTGGGGGAGGTAAAAGCCAGCCTTCTGCGGGGTAATCACGTAATGTTTCCAATGCGCAGTCCAACTGTCATATTTCCATATACAAGTTGACATTTAGATCTACCTAACGTACGTACAACATTAAGCTGGAGTTGCAAGCGGCTATAGGCTACGGTAACCACTTACCATCAGGTGGGCCGTAAGCTTGTTTGCCACCGACGTGGTATAAAAAAAAAAAAAAAACGTACAATGCGTACGTACGTACAACAAGATCGACCAAGCGCTTGCACAACCTTTGTTGCGGAATGATTTGGTGCGCGCTTGGTCCCCACGATCCGAGGGTCTCTACACGGAACGGCTGAAATATCCTACTAAGTAATATTATAAATCCGAAAGTTCTTAAGTTTGGATGTTTACATTGTTGTTACTTCCGCTTAAACGGCTCAACCGATTGGGATGAAATTTTGCACGAAGATAGTTTATAGCCTGGATTAAAATTGAATAGTTTTTATACGGGGCAGGCGAAGTAGCGGGCGGAAGCTAGTGAAGAATAAACATAGGTAATAATAATGTCTTAATTAATTATGAATTTTGAAAAATCTCCGACTAAAGGAAAAAAGAGATGATAAAAAAAACTGTTGATTGTTTGTGAGGCGTAATAAAAATGCGTAAGGGCTGCCGTTGCCTGGACGATTTAGTGTTAACAGACGATCGAACGGTCCGGTGGACCGAGAGGGACACAGCTATCTGAAAGAATCTGACGGTCATATATCGCTCTCATTCTTTCAGATAGCTGTGTCCCTCTCGGTCCGCCGGACCGTTCGTTCGTCTGTTAACACTATTAGAAGACGCGGCGAGATAGACTCTCTGTCTTTTTCTCATAAGAACACTTAGAATGAGACGGATAGTTTTTAATAACCGTGCTGACACGATAATAAAACTAAGATTTTGTAGGGATATGTTAGAATCGTCAATTATTAATTATTTATTAAGCTTTAGAAACAATAGCAAAGTATCTAGCAATGAAAAATGCTGTGGTTTCTCTTCAATTGAGAAGTTCAAAATAAAAATTTAAAAATAAAGGCCAATTTAATCAAACAACAAAATCAATCGAGGACCCCGTTGAATATATTACATGTATCCATGATTTGTTTTGTAAATACAAATATAATTAACTTGAACAATAAAACTATTCATTTATTCCATAGTCGAGTGCAGCACAAACAAAAATGAACGTGGTCCTCACAAATTTTACAAATCATATTACATCGTATCTTAAATTCACATATCATTTAAATTTCAACTCTCATTGCAAGTTATAAGGTATGTTTACAGTTTTCAATGTCTGGTTACATAGGAGTTATTGAAGGTTACACGTCGATTTATTTGTTATGCTAACGAAGCATACACAATAATTAAATTCGAATGTGTGTAACGAGGTCTTTGTTTATTTTTTGAATCTTTTATCGAGCCAATCGTAGGTACCGTGTTAGCGATAGAGATGCGATATCGCAGTCAGAGTGAATTTTCAAATGAATAACCAATTGTGGAACGGGCAGTGATGATGGGTTAGTGGGTTAGTGAAAATGTAGGTGCCATAATTATTATTACTTCGAAAGAAAGAAGGCAAAACAATATGCCTAGTGACAAAGATCCCATTCAGATATCTCAAAGAATTACGAAGCTACAACCGTTTTAATATTGCTTGTTAGAGAGAGAAAACGCAAACGGTGTGTGACGTCACATTACAGGATGCTGCCGGGGGGCCGCGTCGAAGGCGGCGCCGACCACGATGCGGCGCGGCACGTCGCCGTCTTCTGTGACGTCACATTCTTCCAGCGTCATCGTTCCATGTGAAGTTGCGTTTTGCGAAAAAACTTTGGACACTTATCACTTCGTGATTATTTAACCTTTTGCGTTGATTTTTCCTCCATTTGACTACATTTTTTATCCTTTTTGAAAAAATATGACTATTGATTATTTTATTTAGTGTCTACGCCCCCTATTGTGGCACAGTCGAATGCATGTTAATTAACGACGGATAGAGTACTTGGAACCACTGACTAGCTATCGGATTTCAAAAAGTATATTGTGAATAGTAGGCGCAAAAATACTCCTACGCCGACTACTGTATTCTTTGCGCCTACTACTATCCTTAGTATAGTAGGGGAATATAGTGGAAGGCTTAGGGAAAGGCTTACCTTTGAAATACTACAAAAGTTTCTACGACAATCTTGTGCAGGCCTCGGATTATTTTTCGCATGGTAAGATCAAAGAAAACTATGGAGTCGATATTAAAACTAAACTTTAACTCATATTCATACTCATACTCACTAATTTTCTTAGTCCCGTAATACTTTTGTCCCTCATGCAGATTGACAGATCGAAAATGTTAATCGAATATTAATCTTACTTAATGTAATTAAAATGAATTTATGTAGTATGATTTGAGAAATGTTAAGCCTTTCGCTTGGTAAAGGGTTACATTTACCCTGTAATTATATCAAATTAGTTACTATTTTGTTTTGTTCAGACTACTTTGTTGCGGTAAACGTAATGCCAGGTACTGGCCGCTTTATCAAAAATCATGTGCGTGTTAATGTCATGTTAATCTTTCACGACACGACTTGTCACTTAATTATTTATTGCAATCGGTGCGTGCAATTATCACGTAATTATTGTAATTTTGAAATGGACAATTTACACATGCCACACCTTGTCAAGATTTTGAGGCACTCATTCCTGTATCTACAGCTCTATGGATATTGGAAACTAGGAGCACATTACGAGTCATGTTTTATTTTAATTTTAATTTTATTTAAAATATAATTTATTTCTATTCAAATGATTTATTTTATTTATAATTTAATTTCGTTCTTAATGAAATGATTGAGTATGAGTTTGAATATAAATAACAATTTAATGTTAATGTCGACTCCATAGTTTTCTTTCATCTTACAATGCGAAAAATAATCCGAGGCCTGATCATGTGACATGGCGAGAAAATGCCACCATCAAATAGGCATTCGGCCATTTCCCTAGCGTTGGACTGCGCCGTGAGTACTGGCAGACCGCTGAAGATGCAAAACCTGGATGGGCTTCTGACAAGATAGCTTAATATGTTCTTAGACCGCAAGTGTCTCAGAGTATTGCCATCTGTCATGCCTCGTGTAACTTATGGTTCACCGGAACAAAGAGGCGTATATCGAGGGCAACATTATCCGCAGTAGATACGACGCACGAAACCACGACCACTCTGTCGCGCTACAGAACCGATAACGTATCGCATAGAGGAAATTATTATATACTGAGATAGAGTCATCAGCTTGGGCAATGCCAATAGATGGCGCTAGTACGTGGAGGAACAAACCACACGTGTACGTGGAGGAACAGTCTGGTCTGGACTGGCTCGAGAAAACAAATCTAATTTGTGCTTTATGCCCAACGTTGCCAGTAATGCAAAATTACTATCATAGTTCATGATATTTCCCAACCTATGTTTTTATTATGTAATTATTTATAAATAAATTAAGAATTAAAAATCAATTCAAATTTTAGAAATAGCTCCATCTGTCGAGCTACGTTCATACTAAAACATGCAAGTTTTAATGTATGGGATCTGTTAAGGGGCTCCCATACGCCAATGACCTTCGATCTGAATCCCTTAGTTTTCTAATGTTTTTTGTAGCTTGTTATATTAACAACAACGACTTTAAGCAATATAGTATCCCATATTTACTTCAAAGTTCATTGTTTTTGAGATATTTGGCATCAAAGTTGAACAATTTTAGGCCAAAAAACTGGTTTTCTGGCCATAACTTTTGTGTTAATTGGTTTAAAATGAAAACCCTGGACCAGTTTTTAGAGACGTCACAGACGAACCCAAATATGTAGATTTCGTATAAGTATGTTAGATCTTTCACGTCAATAGAGAAATAAGTGTTTTTTTAGACAATTTTTAAAAATATCATACAAATTTAAGTATTGATTTGTTTCAAAATCCGGCGGACCAAAATAGAGATAAAAAATTGAAGAACCAATTGCCGTTTGATTTATAATTCTATCTGTAGTGCAAAAGTAGGAGATACGATTCAAAACTTGTCAAAAATCGATGAAAACCTCGGGTAGCCCCTTAAGTACTGAGTGAAATGCCCCTGCCGTATCAATACTTGTCATTTTGACAGCTAGTGTCAGGCCGAGCGACAATCGCACGTTTGTGAATTGTGCGTTTGTATCGCTGCAAAAAGTCGTGTAACCTGGAGGAGGATTGTAACAGTGACATATTTATAATGTTATGATCTATTTCTGTCTGAATAGACCTTAACAGCTATATTAAAAAAGCTTAAAACGTCGCGGACGACTAAACATTGTGTACTACACGAGTCTATGAATAACAGTTAACGTTACGTTTTTATACAAACTTTAGATTTATATTTAAAAGGGTAACACTAATAGCGTCCGCGCACATGTCAAACATAAATTTCACCTGTTACTCTCTAAACCTCCTATCTACATTATTTCTATCATTGCATAACTAACCCTATTACTTGGAACTGAAAGTTCATGTTATTAAACAAAATAAGATAGATGTAAGGTAATACGTACAGTATACGGAATTCAGACAGGACAACCATAAATTACATGTAAACTATAAAGGAGTCCCGCTGTTTGCTACTTACCTGCTTGTTTTAAATAAATATTAAAGTCGTTAAGATAGTTCTACACCTGGTTTCGCGTTTAAAAACCTCAACAGTCAACCGGAAACACTTATCCCTTCAGCTGTGGCGAAAAAACATGGCCGCTTACCCACGTCTGTGGCACCCTCTGAGGGACGCTCCACCTCCAAGGTTTGTGGGGTGAAGTGATTTGGTAAAATGATATTTTCTTTAGTTTTTTACATAATCACAGCCAGGATTTTGGACGAAACTCGATCTATATTAAATTATCTAACTGCAACGATATATCATTGTTACATTAAAGTCGTATTAAGGCTATCTAGCTGACCTCGTCACCAGGTCACCGAAGTTTACGACATATTTTGGTCATTTTAAATATAATAAATTGGATATTTGGGGTGTTTAATGGGCTTAATTTGAAGAAATTAGTGTTATACTTATTCGAAAAACATAAAATGGGAGGCTCATGAGTATTTTTTTTACACTAGACCATTTGAAATATTCTACCAATATAATGCCTACACTCAGAAGTTGCTCGTGTGGGCTTCAATTTACATGTTTATATCTGAAGTGTTTTATACTGTATGTAATCAAATTCATGCCTAAACAATACATTTGGGCCATCAACTAGGTGTAACCGAAGCTTTTTTTATTGTAGGTGCAGCAGGTTTTTATGAAATCCAGGAATATGGAAGTGTAGGAAGTCTAGGTAGTCTGAATAACACACGCAGATACTATCAGTTGGAGGTTTAATCGAAGACTGATTTCCAAGATACATGCCTACCCTATTCTATGATATAGTACTTTAGATCTACCCACAAAAGGTACATATATTACACCTCCCCGCTTAATCTATTACATATGCATGTATACATGATTTAATAACTAATCTATCTCTAACCTACGAATTCTACCTGGTAAGGGCCTGAGGTTTAGCGGCGACCGCCGCTGTGGCTTCGGAGATGGATGTGGAGAGGGTGCACGAGCTTCAGATGTGTCATCACCACTATTTGACTCCTCATTTATGACCACCTTCCTCTGTAATTGCTCCCCGCTCTCCCCGCCCACCTCCGTCTGCCGGTGCGCAGCCACGTCCCCCGCCCCCGGGGACCGCTCGGTTGCCTCAGCGGGCTGCTCCGGGCAAGGTACACTCGACAACCTCGATCTGCGTCTGATTTGATCCACATGTCTTAGCATTTGTCTACCGTTATCCCCATCCAGTGAGTATCTTACGGAACCTTCGGCACCTAGTACCGTTCCCTTAACCCATTTGTCAGTTCCGGTAAAGTCGCGAGCCCAGACTGTGTCTCCGGGCTGGAAGCGCCGGTGCGTTCCGCCTGCGTGCGCGACCTGCCGCTGCTGCGCGGCACTCACCCGGTTCTGCAGAGCGCTTCCGCTGCGCAACATATCCAGCCGGGACCGTAACGACCTACGCTGCAATAATACCGCCGGACTTTCCCCAGTGGTGCTATGTACACTATTCCTATACGACATAAAATAAGTCTGTAATGCCGCGTCCAAGTCTGTCCGATCTCTAAAAGCCTTCCTAATTGCGCGTTTGCATAACTTTACAGCATTTTCTGCGGCCCCGTTTGATGCTGGATGGTATGTTGGTGAGAAAGACTGCCGTATGCCATTAATCTCCAAGAATTGTTTGAACTCTGTGCTCGTGAACGGTGGCCCTTGATCTGATACTAGTTCGCGTGGTAAACCAAATCGCGCAAAGGTGGCCCTAAGTTCCCTTACTACTGCCGTCGCGTTCGTTCTGCTCATTTCAAAAATTTCTAACCACTTGGAACTCGAGTCAATCACTACCAAAAACGTTTTTTCCTTGAAGGGGCCTAGAAAGTCTATATGCAGTCTACTCCATACTTGGCCATGATGCGGCCATGGGCTCGGAGGGGCGTGCGCCGGCGCCGGCGCCTCCGCGGCGCAGGTCTCGCACTGTCGACACTGCGCCTCCACATCTGCGTCAATATTTGGCCACCACACGTAACTCCGTGCCAGCGCCTTCGTCTTCACTCACGTCAAATAGTGGTGATGACACATCTGAAGCTCGTGCACCCTCTCCACATCCATCTCCGAAGCCACAGCGTTGTAGTCGCGAAGCCGCCATTACTGGAATACCTACTTTATCTCCGAGAATATATGTAAGCGGTTTGTGATCAGTTCTCAGTATGAATTCCCGGCCATATAAATATTGGTGGAATTTCCGAACACCATACACTATAGCCAGAGCTTCCCTATCAATCTGCGCGTACCCCCGCTCGGTCTCGGTCAGCGTACGCGACGCATAGGCCACCGGCCTCTCGCCCTCCGGTGTTAGATGTGAGATCACACAGCCTACCCCCACTCCTGACGCATCCGCCGTCAGTACTAAAGGTAGGGAACTCGAATAGTGTACCAACACTTCGCTCGAGCTCAAAAATTGCTTAACCTTGTGGAACGCCGCTTGACAGTCCGGACTCCAAATGAACTTTGCCCCCATTTTCAACAAATTGTATAGCGGTGTGAGTAGTGAACTCACATCCTTGATAAACTTTGCGTAGTACATTATCATACCAATAAACGCCCGAACTTCCGACACGTTGCTTGGCGCTGGGGTATTCACAATAGCCCTAATTTTATTCGGACACGTGTGGACACCGGCCTTGCTTATGACGTGCCCTAGATAACTTATTGAATCTTCGAAAAATGCACATTTATCTTTTCTGACCCGCAACCCGTACGCCTGCAATCGCTCAAATACCTTATGTAAGTTGTTTATGTGCGTCTGTGTATCTGTACCCGTGATTATAACATCATCCAAAAACACGCCTACATGCGGAATATCTGCGAATAACTGTTCTAAATGTTTTTGGAAAATGCCTGGAGAAGACGCAAGTCCATAGACCAATCGATTGTACATAAATAATCCTTTATGCGTATTTACTACTGTATACTTTTTTGACTCATCCAGCTCAAATTGCGCATAGGCTTGTGAAAGATCGATCTTGCTAAATCGTTCCCCCCCGTGTAAAGTTGCCAGCAGATCGTCCACCCTGGGTAACGGATAACGGTCGACTTCCAAAACTCGGTTTAAGGTTAGTTTGAAATCAGCGCAGATACGAATGTTACCGTCTTTCTTAACGACCGGCACAATGGGCGTGGCCCAGTCGGAGCGGTCGACGGGGGTGAGGACGCCGTCGCGCACCAGCTGCTCCAGCGCGCGCTCCACCGGCTCGCGCAGCGCGTACGCCAGCGGCCGCGCGCGCAGGAACACAGGGCGCGCACCCGCGCGCAGGTGGATGCCGACCCGGCCACCGGTATATCTCCCCAGGCCGTCCGCAAACACATCAGAGAATCTGGAACTGAATTCACTATAATTAAACTGGTTATCTTTTACATTATTAACTTCGCAATATTTCGTCGTGGGAATTTGTATACCTAATTCACACAACCACTGTCGTCCTAACAATATAGTTTTTCCATTCCGGACGACTACTAGATCGAGGTATTTTTCCATATTTTTATACCTAACTATCGGTCTTATTATTCCTAAAGGGTTTACTAACTCCCCCGTGTAATATCGTAATTTAAGATTGCATTCGTTCATCTCTAAATTACAAAACATTTGTTTATATAACTCTTCACTTATACAGGACACTGCACTGCCCGTATCACACTGCATCGCTAAGTCTTTACCTTGTACATTCAGTTTGATCATAATCGGTTTATATGCCATAGCCGATAATAAAGTCATAATAAATACCTCGTCACTGTCTTCACTGTAGCGGTCTCCTTCGTCCAAGACGGTGCTTACGTGCATGTCATACTGCCCGTCTGGTTCCGTAGTCACCTCCACACTGTGGTGGCTCGCCATACTCGGACACATCCGCTTCAAGTGCCCCTGGCGATTGCACACTCTGCACACGTAACGTGCAAATTGACACCCCGCCTTGTCGTGTGCGCCACCACAGGCGCTGCACTCCTGGATGTCGCGCGCTGGGTCTCTGCCGGGTCCACCGCCGCCGGCGCCGGCGCGCCAACCGCGCCCGCCGCCGCCGGCGCCGGCGCGCCAACCGCGCCCGCCGCCGCCGCGCCCGCCGCGGGTCGCCGCCCGGGCCGCTCGCGCGCCCGCCATTCCGCCTGCCCAGCGTGACGCCATAGCCTGACATTCCACAGTGCCCGCGGCACTGGACGGCCCCGCGCGCCTCTCCACGATAGCCGAGTCTTTTTCGGCCGCCTCCATACTGACCGCCAACTTATACGCTTTTGCGAAGTCCAACGTCTCCTCTGTAAATAGTCGTTGGCGTATAATTTCACTATGCAGGCCACAAACCAGCTGGTCCCGCAAACTCTCTACTAGCCAACCGCCAAATTCACAAGTCTTCGACATACGCTTCAACACCGCCACATATTCCGAAATCGATTCATTCTTACTTTGTTGTCTGTGCCTAAACTTAAACCGTTCCGCTAACACACTCGGTTTAGGTTGTAAATGTCTCTCAAGTATCGACGTCACCTGTGCGAATGTCTTTGTCGTCGGCTTATCCGGAGTGCATAAATTAACTAGCAGTTCGTAACACTCTGCTCCCATCACTGTAATTAACGTAGGCACATGAATTTTTGCATCAATTGCGTTAACTATGAAATATTGTTCTAAGCGGTCCACGTACAACCGCCAGTCGTCGGTTCCAATTTTAAATTCCGGTATTTTACCGACCGCCATTGTTCGACACTGCACAACCTAGCAAAAAAAATTAAATCAGTTCGCCTTATCAGCGCGCCCGCGCACCGTTAGCCACACGTAATACAAGGTCCAGATCGACTCGTCGCCACTATGAAATCCAGGAATATGGAAGTGTAGGAAGTCTAGGTAGTCTGAATAACACACGCAGATACTATCAGTTGGAGGTTTAATCGAAGACTGATTTCCAAGATACATGCCTACCCTATTCTATGATATAGTACTTTAGATCTACCCACAAAAGGTACATATATTACAGTTTTATGTGAGAGTAAAATGAAAAAAGTATGTCTACTTTGACACAAAATAACCTCTTCCAAACGACTGCAATTATCACAGCAACCATGGGCTTTAAACCAAACAAATTTGGTTGGAAGCATCTTGATTAAATATCCTTTCAATTAAAATTACAACATTAATACCAGTTAAACAAAAAACACGTAAAACATGAACATTAAAACAATGAAAATCAAGACCATTTCGAAAAAAAATGGTTTGCTTAGTATGGATATACCCTTACACACACCATGAGTTTGTAGTAGCGGTACAACCTGATGAACATGAAGGAATAGTGGTGATTTCTGAGTGGTCTCTCGTCTGTGTAGAAATTAGTTCTTACTTACGATGGTTCTTCGTAGATTGTACAAGCACCTAAATAACACAGCACACAGCTCAGTTAACACTTATTAAAACTATGATAGCACATGGACCATCGTATTCGTTACAATCGAAAGCGCCACTCACTCACTTGATTAGTCCGAAGAGTCCGAACGAGCACTAAAGACACACCTGAATATTTATTAATATTAATATTGATAAGCACATTAGGCACAAACACAAGCACTAGTATTTATCTAATGTTAGTTAGTTCACCGACATAAAGCTAGACAATAGCAACAAATCGCGAGCACAACACAAGATCCAACTTTTCCGTTAATAGATACGAATTAAGAACGTTGCAAGACAATCAATCCATGGCGTATCCATATTATGAAATCGCGCTGGTGCGCTGAGTAAGTGACGTCACGAGGTCTCATGTGACCATCCCTCGGAGGGAAGTTCTTTGACGGTTCCCATCCCTCTGTGGGCTCTGTTATGACTGTTACCAATTTCGATCTATTTATCTACTTTCGGGCGATTTGTAGTCCATTTCCTACATTTTAAATAAATTTACGATAAATAGCGGTAATATTAATAGCTGTTAGTCATTCTAAATTAGTAGAAAAGCGCTAAAAAACCTGTAGGCAAATTTTGACCATGAGTAGGTATGGTGTGTTAGCCACAAGTTTATTATCGTTAATCAACTAAAAACTATATTTTTTTAACAGAAAACGAAGGATTATTTACATTTCTCCAAGATATCTCCTTCTGGCAACGAAAATTCGCACTAAAACCATTAAAACTCACTCGCGAAACTCGACCGTGGTTAACGCGCCAGTGGCAGTTTTAGACTACCGATCAAATTCAAAATTTTCCTCCAATGGCCATTGAAATTGTCGCTTGTTAGCTGTCTCGCTTCATTGGCTATACGTTTCAATGGATTAAAACGAGATCAATACACGAATGGCGGTTTTATTTCTAAGAAAGTAAGCACAGCCAATGCGCCCCTCCGAGGGGGGCTCCACCAACCTGCAGGAAAAAATATGAAGCCCACAGAGGGATGACCACAGCTGAAGGGTTATGGTCGTAGTTTTAAACAAAATACAAAGAATTAAGAGGAAACAGTAAAGGCGAGATAATTGAGAAATAAGTATTTGTAAAATGTATTTACTCCAGGCAAAATACGGTTTTTAGAAACATTAATTTATAATAGCGTTTTTTTTGTTGATTTCATTTTAAAATGTTATTATAACATGCTGTATTCAAGAATCCGACAAACTTTCCACCCGGAAGTAATTATGTAGATTTAAATGAAGCATGCATTGTCTTTTTTGTATGATTTAACTTGAATATTATAAAGCAAATGTAAATGAACCAAAATAAAGACACAAATATTTATTAATATTTTTGCTGACTTTTTAGAAGCTAGTTAGTTTATCATTTTTTTGATGTCTGAAATTTTGTCGGATTCTGTCGCTGGGTAACTATTTCATTGATAATATATCCGTTACAGAGAAAAGATAAGCTATTATAAATTATTTCCAAAATTGTTTTTTTTTCCATACAAGTTGTCAGTTCATTGACTGGACTAATTGCTGTCGCGCGAACCTCAAGCCTCCCCCCGCAGAGCGCGATATAGACAACTGCAGCTTGGACCTAGAATACCTATTGAAAGTACATAAAATCAACGTTTCGTAGTCCCCTGATTTCTTCTCCAAAACTAGACCTATTTAACTATTTGTTTTATTAAAAATCAAATAAATACTTTGTCCGTGTTCCTAGGTTTTCCTTTTTTTAAATAATCTAATATTATATATAATATAATAAATTGTTTTCTGGATGTTTGAACACAGCGGAAAATCTGGCATTTATATTAGGTTTTTGAAGGTTAATCTCTCTAAGAATAAATTTATTAAAAAAAGGAAAACATAGGAACATGTCAATAGTAGCCATAGATTTAATATAAGATAAAGAATAACCCATAACCATCTAAAAGTCCATTCTACACGTAGAAGATTTTTGAGTGAAGACTTCTTTAGCGGCGCTGAGCACTTTTTGGGATGGGGAAAAATTGTTAAATACGCGACAGTTTTGTGACGTCAGATGTGAAATAGGTCACTCTTTGCTGCTAGCCTATTTGACTGCATTCATCGTAAGAGTATAACGCCGTTAAACACTTTTTGCAATAGCATATTCTGCAAATAAATTTGTAATTTTAACCAACGCGTCCTTCACCGTTTTGCTATTGATAAAATTCGAATAGTTCTAATTTGGGCGTTATTCCTAAAGAGATAAAGCTTAGATAAATATTTACCAACGGCAAAAACAAATTGATATTTTGGTCGCCACCGCCGTCTGCTGTTCTTGCAAATTCGAATAGTTCGAATTTAGACGTTATTCCTAAAGAGATAACGCTTTGAAAAATATTTGGCAATGGCAAAAACAAATTGGTATTGTGTTTGCCGCCGCCCGTTGGCGCGCCGACGGGCGAGCCGGCGGCCCATGGCACCCAGCGCGCCCGCGGCCCGTCCGCCTAAATAGTTGATAATTGTTTATTGCGTCAAATTCATTTTTAGGGTGACACCGTAAGATGTCACGTGACCTGATCGAAAAACTGTTACAATGTTATTGAGTTTTCTCTTCTGCCGGCACTCCCGGAGTGCAACCCGGTTTTTTTTTTGTTTTTAATCGGTTCAGCGGGTCCGGAGAAAAACCAAAATATACAAAGCTACAATTTTCCTGACAATAATATTACTAATAGATGAAAATTCGAGAAAAGGATGGTACGGCCGTGCCGCTGTTTTGCTCGACTTGGCGAGGGCATTACCGTGCCCCCAGATATAATAGTACATTGTTTAACGAGGGGCGTAAGTGGAATATTGCGAACAAGAGTCTATCAGAAGCCCGACGCCGAAGGCTTTTGATGACTCGAGTTTGCAATATTCTTACGCCCGTGTTATACACAATTTTTTTCACCACATTTGCGAGGAAACAAATACATTTTAGATGAAATGAATACAAATCGTAATAAAAACTGCAA
Organism: Epinotia ramella; assembly: GCA_947578815.1. Taxonomy (NCBI): domain Eukaryota; kingdom Metazoa; phylum Arthropoda; class Insecta; order Lepidoptera; family Tortricidae; genus Epinotia; species Epinotia ramella. The sequence goes on along the minus strand of OX388206.1, from coordinate 3,802,483 downwards.
CATGTCAGTGGTCCATTTTGTTGAATTTGACGTGAGGCGCGTATGGGAAAGACCCTTCGGTATACAGCCACGATTTGAAAACACTTAAAAACATTTTACATAGACACTAAATAACTACATATTAAATCTGTAAATAATTCAGTTAAACATGTTTAAGTAGTTTTTTATGTTTAAATTTATTTATAATTACGTTTTCAGACATCGTATTTGATATAAAACCTCTTTGCTTTGCAACTGCCGCATGAGTGACAGATACAGTTTAAGAAAAAAACCATTACGCCCGTGGGCGTAGCACAAGCTATTACAGCTCTGTATGTCTGCGCATTATGAAGCCCTTTTCGAGCAAGTGTGATGAGAATGAATTTTATTCTGCAATTAGGCCGTAGTGGAACGTTTACAAGTCATATCATCATCGTTTCTGAAAAAGAAGACCACTGTTACGAAGAAACGCCGATACAAACTTTTCCGTCCGTATTTTTTTGCCAAAAGAAGCTTATTACAATGATTGTTCTTAAGCTACTAAAAATAAATCAAACTGAATATGAATACAAAGAAATTAAAAATCATAATGCGTTGTTCTACAAGAAAACGTGTCAGTGTCATAATAAGCTTTATGAATAATTAGACTAGTTTGGGCTCTGGTTTACTATAGAAGCGTTGATTACAAAGTTAAAATCTCAACTGCCTCTTTGTAATATTAAATACTAGCTTCCACCCGCGACTTCGTTTACGTGGACCCGGGATAAAAAAGTCATCAAAAACGTTTTATTAAAATCCGTTTATCGGTTACTACTAACGCCATTTATTGAACAGACGTCGAAATAAATAAAAAAAAGCTTTTTCTTGTTAGAAAACTTAGAACGAGACGGATAGTGCGAGTGAGCTCGAGAGAGCTCGCGTGCCGTCTTGTGGTAACCCTACTGGCTAAATATAAATGCACAAACTGGGGTGTAACTGCAGTTAGTGCACTGCATTTAGCCAGGTATAACCCTTAGGTGCATCTGGTATCAATCACTTTGCTTGCGGAATGGCTTATGAACAGTTAACTCTACATCACATTTGAGACTCTGTGTCTAGTTTGACAAAGTCTATAAGTAACTGACATTAATTTGGTTACTACTTGTGTTACTTCACTTGTATCATTTCTGATACTGTATGCATTTAAGGGCTAAAAGCCGCTTAGGCAGCGAACAAAAAACAATAGAAGTCCAAGTAGCGCCGCAAAATGGCCTCGCAGAAGTGCCATTCTCATTATGTGGGGTGTGGGGAGGGGTGTCAAAACGATGCCAGGCAGGCAGTCTTGGCCTCTTTTTTACATGGAATGTTTTTTATGGAATCTCACTTCTTTTTGTAGGTATTGGTTATATCCCATTCTTGATTTTTAATTTTTTGTCCCATTCACTGCAAATATAACTTTGTAATCCTATATGTTTACATGGGATTACAAAGTTATTTATGCAGTGTATTTTTTGCCCCATTCACTGCAAATATAACTTTGTAATCAAATATGTTTATATGGGATTACATAGTTATTTATGCACTTGTTGTATCTAGAAAACTGGAGTAGCAATTTTTTTTTAGTCTTGATTTATTTATACACTAAACACTAATTGTATTCTAAATTTGAAGCTTCTATATCTGCTAGAAGTGCATATTTACTGCAAATATAACTTTGTAATCCTATATATTTATATGTGATTACAAAGTTATTTATGCAGTTGGTGTATCTAGAAAACTGGAGTGAAATTGTTTTTTTTTTTGTCTTGATTTGTTTACACACTAAACACTAATTGTATTCTACATTTGAAGCTTCTATATCTGCTAGAAGTGCGTTAGACTTTTGATGATCGGTGAGTCAGTCAGTGAGTGACAAAATTAAGAAACTTTGACTAGTTATAATTCTTAAACCACTGGTTCAAAATGGATGAAATTTGAAATACATCGTGTTTATACAATGCGTGCTTGGTTACTGAAAATTTAGGCTTCTAGTTTTATCCACAACGAAGTTGTAGGGGGGTCGAAAATGGCCTGAACTGCTTCGAGAAAAGGATGGTACGGCCGTGCCGCTCGCTGTTTTGCTCGACTTGGCGGGGGCACTGCCGTGCCCCCAGATTTTCTGTAGGTACTGTGCTATTTTTTGAGGTATGCAACAAAGTGTAGTTGTATTGTATTGAATCATATAGTTCCCGTCAAACAACTTGAACATGCGGGACGAAGTGGGGGGGCAGCTCGCACGTACAATTCGCCTCTGCGCAGGCAAGGTCATTTGCTCAAGTTGTTTGGCGGGAATTGTACCTATATCTGAAAATCAGCTCTGATTGTTACCTAGTCGGTTCAGAAAAGCCCTTATTTTAAAATCGTCACTCGTCCCGAGTTTCTCTAAAAGTATACAAGACAAGTTTCTTCCCGCGACTCCGTCCACGAAGAACTCGGCGTTTATATAGTCGTAGCTCCATACAAACTTTCACCTCCATTTTACTCACTCAGGGGATTATTTCCGGGATAAAAACTATCCTATGTCCTTCCTCGGGACTCAAACTATCTCTATACCTTTCATCTATTAATTGGTTTAAGCGTGAAGAGGTAACAGATAGACAGACAGACACTTTCGCATTTATAATATTAGTATGGTTTTTCGATGAAGGAAGATAAGGTAAACATCCTTGTTCTCGACATTGCACATGGGCACTTTATGTCAAATCTATATGGGTTAAAGAACTAAGGGGATTTTTCTTCATTCTTTAAGCCATGTCTACATGACATACATGGCCCAGGTCAGACACTAGTGCAATGTCGAGGACAAGGGCGTTTACCAAACCATAAGGAAACTTAATAATTTCAAAGGTGTAAGTGATCTCTACAACCCGTACTGGAGCAATGGAACATTCTCACTCAGGGGAAAACTAACCCCTGTTGGGATTCAACCCGTTTCCTCACGATGTTTACCTTCACTGAAAATAAACTATTAAATATGATAATTCCTGCACAAGATTTTTGAAAAACCTAGTGGAACACTCAGCAACAAAAGTATCTACGCGGCCCAAGTGCTCAAAATGACCTCGACTCTAAAGTCAAGAGGATAAGGACTGCGGAGATCATTTTGAGCGTGTTATTTCGCCTAGCTACTTCTGATGCTGACTGTACGAGCCGAGGGTCAAACTGGTGACTGCCACTTTGAAAGTCAACTTACCGCTAGGCTACATAAACGTTAAGACGATAATTATTTTAACTAATTTAAAAGACCATCGCCCATCAGAAATCATGTGTCAAACCTGTCTATAAAATTATCCTAAGTCCAGATAAAAATATAAAATACAGCCAGAGATATCATTAAATCGCTTCACCGTATCCATAAAACATCTAGACCAACCCATTCATCTACATTTTACTATCCAATTGGCTCTGTACAGTCAGCATCACATAGTTAGTAGCAGCCAGAGTAGCCAAATATATCGTAACACTTCCTTATTCCTATAGTAATTAAAGACGTGTTCCGATATATTTGGCTACTTTGGCTGCTACTAACTATATGATGCTGACTGTACACTCAGCACTAAAATGGCTGTACACTTTTAAATATATTTCTGGTTATTTATCGGCCTTTGATTTCATGATTTTGACCACAAAATTATGTCACGAATTTAAAAACAGTTTGCAAAAGCACTTTTATGAAAAATTGTATATTGTAATTGTATTATGCCTCATTAGTTCGCTCGTTTTTAGGTCTTTGACTAACTTCCCAAAGTCTAATTGAGTAGAAATTTTGTACAATCTTGGCAGTCGGATGACAATGCTATGGTACCTATACTATGGTACCATAAAGCTAGTCTTATGATGGAGACGGTGATAGGAACTACACAATCACAGACGATAAATCTGTAGTATTTGGGCAGCACAAAGAGTACAATGCAATATTTTAACAGAAACATTGTATAGAAACATTTTTGTAATTTTTTATCAGTAGCCTGTTTAAAAATTGCCGGTTATTAAATTATGACCATAAGGGCCGGACATACAGGCTGTATTCCAACACCGAAATCCACCGCCGAATTCGGTTGCGTAATTAAGCCTGCGGGCGTAGCGTGATTGACAATTTATCACTTATCGCTGTCGATAAGACATCCGTCCCGCTTTGACGAGTATGAATGTGACGGATGTCTAATCCACAACGATAATGTGACAAAGTGGCAACTATCTAGTCTGTATTTCCTGAGAACTAGGATCTAGGTGCCTTCAAAACAAGAGTGAATAGGCTATTGGTTCACACAGACCAGTAAACCTATAGACGTCGCTTAGTCGGGCGACCCCCTCTGCCACACATACGGTGAATTCACTCTATATTTGAGACACCGGACCAATCACTTACGCGCGCGGCCTTGAATGCACCAATCACGGCGCACTAGACGTTCCCCGCGCCCCGCAAGTATGGCAGCTTTGTTTGTAAGTAAAAATTAGGCTAAGCGGGGTCTTTAGGATATATGGTCTGTGTTGGTTCAGTAATAGCCTATTCACTCGTAAGTGAGCTTCATCTTAGGCTCTGTCGTCGCTTTAACTTCCAATCCGAGAGGAATCAGAAACGCAATACGTCTTTTGGCCTTCAGTGGAAAAATTGTCTTGCTTTATGTGCTTACCACTTTTTGCTGCGTTAAACTCGTTAACAGGACTCTTTTTTTTTTTTTTTTATACAACGACGGTGGCAGACAATCGTACGGCCCGCCTGATGGTAACGGACACCGCAGCCTATAGACGCATGCAACTCCCAAGGAGTAACATGGGCGTTGTCGACCCTTTATATGTTTAAGGATTCGCTGTGTTGAGAGCTGAAGGAAAAAATTCCCTCGCTCTCAACACAACGCATCCTCGAGAGCTCTGGCGACCTTGCTCACCTCCAGAAACACAACACTACAACAGAGCAAGTAGTAGTGTTATTATGGCTGTGGTCTTCTGCAAAGCGGAGGTACTTCCCCAGTTGGGCTGCTCCAAATTCGAGCGGGATGACATTTCGCTGTGCCATACGTCATCACTCTTGCAATTTCCTCCCCTCTTTCGAAGTCTTAGGGGACAAATTTTAGGACCAAACCACAAATATTTCCATGAACTCATTGTTACTTTCTGAGTTAAGTAATTTCGCACTTTTGTTATTATTTACAAATACGCGCAGTTTGACATTTCATTCATTTAATATCTTAGGTATCCGAGCGCAAATTAAGTCCAAAAAGACTATGATTTTTGCCTCAACCCATTATTCATTCAAAATCGTCTAAAACACTTATTCAATTTTTTCTGCCATTCTAATTGATGTGTATGATAAGTATAGGTTTCATTTAGGGACCGCGGGCAATAATTACGATGGTATGTAATCCCTTTGTAATTTTACCAATTTTAATCTAAGGGCACGTTTTGTGATTTATTGTTGTAAATTGACGAGATTGGAATAATGATTATTGTCTGAATCACTTTGGTATCTAGAAGTTTTGAGCCACAAAGGAGATGCCCAATTGACGAGATTGTAATAATGATTATTGTCTGAATTACTTTGGCATTTAGAAGTTCTAAGCCCATTTCCCATGCCCATTTCAACCAAGAGGATGGTCGGGAAAAACGGAAATGTGACAAACAAAATTCGTGTAAAATTCCAAACACACACCCAAGGTGGACTGATGATAACTCACACAGCCGCTAAACTAAATTGGCACTAGGCCGGGCACGTCTACCGCGTGCCAGAAGCGTCCAAGTGTCCCACAGGACCGAATTCGGTGTGGCGGTAGACCACGTAGGGGATGGCGAGACGAGCTTGACGTCTTTGACCAAACTTGGTGGGAGGCTGCCAAAGGACAGGGCTATGTGGAAGAAAAGAGGGAGGCCTTTGCCCAGCAGTGGGACACTTGAGGATCTTCATAATTATAAATGACTTCGGTAGGCAATGTTTCAGTTATATTATAATCCGTACTAACCATACTATATACTATCCATCCATACTAATATACTAATATTTACTAATATACTAATTTTACTAATACTAATATACTAATACTAATTAAACTAATATTATATATAACTATAATATTATATATATTTTTATATATTATATTATAAATGCGAAAGTGTGTCTGTCTTCACGCTTAAACCGCTGAACCGATTGCGATGAAGTTTGGTATCGATATAGTTTGATTCCCGGGGAAGGACATAGGATAGTTTTAATCCCCAAAATCATCCCCTAAGGGGGTGAAATGGGGGGGGGGGGTGAAAGTTTGTATGGAGCTGCGATATAAACGAGTTCCACGAGAACGGAGTCGCGGGCAGAAGCTAGTTTATAATCTAACTGAAACAGTAGGCAACTACCGAACTCATTGGCAACATTGACGTAATAACAAAAAAAAAACCGTGTTCCATATTTACGTATTTCTTTTATTGTGTACATATTGATAAAGTTGGCATAGTTTTTATATGTTTTGGACTCGTATACGGCCGATTTCACTTTGAGATGCACTTTTTTTTTTGAATAATATACTGATTGTATTAAAACACTCACGCGATTTTCATATACAGCGTCACAAAACACAGTTACAGTTTTTTTTTTACAGTTTTAACTGAAAACACATGAACCCACACCATCAATAACAGTAAAGAAAATGCGTACGGAGTATGGAGTTATATTATGGGGTAATCTCGCAGATGTATGAATACTTGTCAAATCTTGTGATCGGAACAAGCAAGCCAGTTCTCTGTATACCAGCTGCATAGCCATTTTTCCGATCTTTCTTGAATCGATCTTCCTCACTCCACTTTGCGAAGCCGGCTTCCTCGAGCGTTTCACCTGGTAAAACGGTGGATAAGAATATTGATTATCAATTTAGAGGAGTGATAAGTAAAGTGGGACTTAAATTAATTATAGGTAAAAAAACTTGAAGTAAAGCTCTTGTATATAGGGGTGACGTCGTGTTCAAATAGGCAGTTGTTATGTCACTGTTAGACAATTTAAATATGTAATGTCAACTGCTTGATTTTTCTAGCACTGTCCTGACTGTAGTGAGAGAAAAATCGAGAGAGGTCGCGCGCCGTCTTGTGATAGCCGGGCAGGTCTTATAAACTTACATATACCCACCCCCGTGTGGTGTTGGTTAGAATAGCACTACCCCCTTTCTACCCCCATGGCTACTCCCACAGTGGGTGTAGAGTCTAAAAGAATTGGGTTAAAGTGTATTGTAGGCGATGGGCTAGCATTCTATCATTCTTTATGCTAAAAGTGGCACTGGAACATAAGTTTCATGTGCTCTGCCTACCCCTTATTAAAATATAGGCGTGAATCTATGTATGATGTACCTACAGAGCAAGTGAGCATAGGTATAGAGGAGGTTTATCTCTTTTTTATGTAACTTTATTGTAATTAATGTATTCGTGTTTTTTGTGGCAATTATTTTCTTTCTCTCTTTATAGAATTACTTAATATAAGGAATTCGTTTGCATTAACGCCTGTATTTGCAAGCACACGTGACAACTTTAATCATTACATAACATGCGACCGTGACCTCAGATATTAGTGCTCTTAGCGAGAGCAGATAATAAATTTGCTTATGTAAGTAAACACAATCAGTGTAAGGGATCAAAACAATATCATTTGTTATTAAAAACTTTGACATTATTTGATGTCAACGTTGATCATGCATTTTGTAGAATTCACTAAAATATTGTAAAACTCATTTAATAAGTTCTAAAATTTCATACCGAATTTATTTTCAAGTCCAATTGTACCATATCAATTATTTATTTGTAGGTACCTTAATTTAGTCCGGGATAAAACAATTATGATTGGTGTCATATATTTTGAGAAATACGAGTATGTACGTTATTTCTCATCATTCTTACAAGTACATGCTCTCATATTTCCATCCTTGACATAATTGACTATTGATTTGCTTAATCCTTTTTTTTTCAGTTCTATCCTAACGTGCCACTTCAAGTTAGAAAACCACTTTCAAAAGCGTCTTACTAGTCCTTACCATGAACAGTCTGCCACTCGCCATTGTAAACATTCCACTGCCAGACGCCAATCAGAGCAAAGTCAGTATTTTCAGCCTCAACAATCGTGTCGTTGGGGTTCTTCTCAAAAATGTCTTGAACCACTTGACACTCCGTGTCACTGTTGATGATGGCAAGATGGCCGCCCTCGGCGTGACACACCCTGGCGGCGCCGTGCCAAGTAAGGGGGACCCGGTGGAACTTGTAGCAGCTGCCAGTGCGAGGCTCAAGTTCGTATCCTGTCGACAATATAAAACGTATTTCTGGTTCTTAGAATTCGTTTATACTGCCATTCAAGAAGAACCAGTTGGCTGTCTGGACAGATAGCTCTTAAAAGCGATACGGCCGCCTGTTGTCAGCTGTATGTTGTGAAATAATTTACTTTAAAAACAAAGTTTAAACCGACTTCAATTTAGTACTCCGCCAAGGCACGAGAATACCTATTTCCACATTTCTTTTCCAATTTACCACATGAACTGATTTCCGAGAGCGAATGCGTTGATTATTAGAGAAAAAAACCGAATCGCTGTACTCGTATCTGGGCCGATAATATTTGAGGAATTTCGTCGAATCCACAAGGATCACCTTTGGCACTTCATTATTTGCTATTTCAACGGAAGTTAAGTACATAATTGAGGAATTCCATAAGTCATCTGTGGTCTTCATCATCAATTCCACTCCACCAAATTTATGATTTCCGTGTGTAAATACACTAGTTATAATAGAAAATACCAAAATCACTACACGCGTGCCTAATATAATTGAGGAGTTCTCTCAATTCCTCATGGATCCCATCATCAAACTGAATTTTGAAAAAAATGGGACCCACCTGGAAGCATATACTTACAAACAAAAATAAAATTTTCGAATCGGCTCATCAATGACGGAGTTCTGAGGTAACAAACATATAAAAAAAAAAAAAAAAATACTACCGAATTGAGAACTTCCTTTTTTTTGAAGTCGGTTAATAAATGAATCTGAATCTGTTGTTTACCTCTACTTTTAAGTTTATGTTCTGTATTGGTTTCATATACGGAGGTGTCAACTAAAGAATGTTTGTATTGTGTTCGTGCAAAGTCTAGCACCACCTTTCATATGCTGATGAGATGCTTTCACGCACTTTGATTTTGAGGATGTATTTGACACAAATGTTTAAAGATTCAGGGCTCTAGGAAAAAGAAACTAATTGAAATAGTATAATGGGTTTATTCAAACGCGATCCAAAAACATGAAACATTCTACGCTAACAATCGTGACAAACTGACAAAATGTATTTTATGATTTATATAACAACAGCACCTGTCTATGGCTTAACTCTTAGTTTTCTTAGATTTCAGTAAACTGGTGTAGCCGAGATGTAAGCCCAGTTACGCCACTTATGATAGTTTGACAAAATCAAAGGGGTAATTACGTAACTTTTCGAACGAGCTTTCAAAAAAAAATATTGTCATTTTTCCACACTAAAAATTACATTCAGCCTCAGGTAGATAGGCCCTAGCACGATAGGTTTTATCGTCACGTTTTACGGCGAAAACTGCACGTAAAACATAACTATATAACGTATCGTGCTAGCTGGGCTAATGCACACTGACAAGCGTGACATATACTCCAGGCAAAATACGGTTTTGAAAAACATTAATTTATAATAGCGTTTTTTTTGTTGATTTCATTTTAAAATGTAAGATGTTTAATTCAAGAATCCGACAAACTTTCCACCCGGAAGTAATTATGTAGATTTAAATGAATAATGCATTGTCTTTTTTTGTACGATTTATCTTGAATATTATAGAGCAAATGTAAATGAACCAAAATAAAGACAAAAATATTTATTAATATTTTTTCTGACTTTTCAGAAGCTAGTTAGTTTATCGTTTTTTTGATGTCTGAAATTTTGTCGGATTTTGTCGCTGGGTAACTATTTAATTGATAATATATCCGTTACACATTAAAAATAAGCTATTATAAATTATTTCCAAATTTGACTTTTTTTCCATACGAGTTGTCAGTTCATTGACTGGACTAATAATCGACCAGCTGGTTACGCTAATGCCGGGCCTCCCCTATTCCGCAGATCATGGGATTCTTACCGCGGACGGTAGTATGACACACATGGCTCGCATTCATAAGGGCGGTTTCCTTGCGGCAGAAGTATGGGTAGTTGTCGCTGCAGCTCACATCATTGACTTTGCCTGTGGCGTTCAGTACCACGCAGTGATCAGGGCGAAGGTAAAGCTTGTAAGGCTTGTCGTCGGCCCAATCAAGCGGAATTTCAGAAAGAGGCACTCCTACAAAATAAATTAGAGTAGAAAGGTTAATGTTATAGTCATAGTCGGGAGAAACGGTACAACTTGACATAGTTGTAAAACATAATCTAACTATACAAGCAGAATAAATGTTAATAAATATAAGTTTTTTATTAAATCACATAAATTGTCAAATATAAAATAATTCAAAATTGTCAATTAAATACTTATAAAAATACTAATTAACAAATATTAATTATATTTTTAACTACGGATTAAACTGATATCTTCATGTCAATATATATCGAATTACCATCCGAGACAGATTTGTCTGTGTTTATTTAAAATTAATATCCGACTATGACCGTTCTTTGGTCCTTGGAGTATTAACACATAATTAAACTTCCACTTACCATCCAAGGACTCATATTCGCCCTCGGTGATGAGGGCATGTATGCCTGTGAATGCCTCACGGACTTTATGCGCAGACATTATGCGTAGCATTGCTTCGGCCAAAGCACTGGTCGAAGGGGACGCTAGAAGCCCACCTGCAAACATAGCCTAATTTAAATACAATAATTCGCAACATTTGTGCCAGACACGCTCGTAATCACTTACAAATCAATACTATTTGCCCTCGTATTCTTCATACGTTCTCGACTCGATAATATCTTCATTCGTACAGAATGTCCTCTGTCTACCAGAACCGACGTTTGACAGCTAGAAAACTCAAATCGTGGCATCACGCTCTACCGCATAGCACGTGCTTTTTCCTCTAAACAGGGTCGTCACGCAAACGTGTCATATTGTGGTAGTGTCCCTTCGGCGGCAGTGTCACTGTGAACCGCGTTCGAATGATGGCACCTCGGAAGGTGCGCAGGGACCTACCTTCAAGTTGGCACCAATGACGACCGTCTGTCCATTGGTCGCGCAACATGTGCAGGCGCAACCACGTGTCCGCCTCTTCAACGTACTCGTAGTCGTGATCCAGGAAGCCAACAGCATAATGCTGACCTGCAAGTATTAGTTTTAAAGTGGGTGATCAGCTACCCAACGATATGCCACACCGTGGTTTTACAGAGAAAAACAAATACATCCCCACTTTACGTGTAGGGGAGGTACCCTTTAAAAAATGTGTTCTGTCGTTTTGTCGGCTTGATTGATTTATATAACCATGCCAAATTACAGCTTTGTAGTAGTCGGTAAGGGTTACTGAGCTAAGCCGCCGACGGACAGACGGACAGACGGACATGGCGAATCTATAAGGGTTCATTGTTGACTACGATCGAAACTCTAATTATAAGGGTTAAAAAGTTTTTTAATTGTTAGTATTCAGTTTTATCTGTACGCATTGCTATTTTTAAGGCGCTTTAAGGCCTAACTCCGCACGTCTGGGAGTCAAGGTTTTTGCAAGTCAAAGAAATGTCTATAGTGGGGCAGAGTGCTCGAACAAATTTTCGTAAATGTGGACACGCTGAACAAAAGCACCAATTTTTTTCCAGGCACTTGTTAGGTCCATAGCTTAAGTTTTTGATAGGAACTAACTCCTCCGTTCGGTCATATTTAATTTTATGGCGGCCATTTTGAATTATTGTTAATTATTAATATCTCCAGTTCTAAGTCACTTAGGGCCTGTTTCACAATCTCCAGTTAAAAGTGTTAAAACATATCCGTCAGATAAATGTTGACTGTTACTCTTCTTTTATATGACGGGAGAAAAGGATAGCAATAATTTTAACTGGCAGATAACTTTATCCGGCGATTGTGAAACAGGCCCATAGAATCACAAACTTGGTGTCTAAATATATATGTTTGGGGTCAGGGAATTGAACTAGATAAGTATTCAACCGATATCTCAGTTACTAAATTACTTGAAAAGACAAAATTGGTGTATATTTATATATTAGAGGTCAACGAATACATACTAGTATCTAATATTTAAACCAATTATTAGTGTTATCATATGTTTCTTATTTATTTTTATAGAGACTATAGTAATACATTCATACATACATACATAAAAACACGCCTTTATCCCTTAGTTAAAGTTAATGACATATCATTATGTAATGACATAGTGGTTCTAATAGATGATAATGTCAAGATAATGACGATGATTAGATTTTCTTACTCGTTTGTCACTGTTGTCACTTTGTATTGCAAAATTAAACAATGTAAAATTTAATGATTGAAAATTGAAGGCGTGATCACATTATGGTAAGTAAATAAGCATTACAGAAAATTCCTTATGAGATTCCTCTAGGAAAGTAGTTTGGGTCAAAATCCTGTAGTTTTCTACAATAGTTTACAATTTCGGTAGGTAATTTTTTAAATATGTTTTTGATCATGCAAGTAATAAGTCGCAAATGCATGTATTAAGTGTGCCGGGGTGGCTATAGAAGGACATAGTATTAAATATAGACGTTATATATCGTCGTTCAAGATACCTACTAATATTAGAAAACGCGAAAGTTTGGATGTATAGACGTTTGTTACTCAATCACGCTTAAACAGCTCAACCGATTTGGATGAAATTTTGCACGAAGATAGTTAGATAGTATAGCCTGGATTAAAATATAAGATCCCGGGTCTACACAAACGAAGTCGCAGGCGGAAGCTAGTTAAAATATAATGAATTCAGGAAAATCAGTAGAAGTAGGGCAGTTTCAGGTGATAATGTGGACACGCTGGACAAAAGCACCAATTTTTTTTCAGGTAGTACCTACTTGTTCCATAGCTTTAAGTTTTTGGTGTCAAAAACTTAAGGGGCTGACAAGACCTAATTTTGTTGAAATTGATGTTTTTAAGCAGTTTTGTAAGAAAAACTACTTGTCTTGCACATCAAAAAAATATATGTTAATATTCACCATATTTCAAAGAGCGTGGATGGGCTCGATACATAATTGGACGAAATCGGCTCGATAGAAAATAATTGCAAAGATGGTCTTAATATCATTTTAAACGGTTCTATGTCTTTATTTTTTTGACGTATGGGTCTGCAATTAAAAATATGAAGTCAACATATACCTAAACCGCTGACGAGTCACATTTCTCAAATAATCCACACTTTTTTTTATTTCAATATTTATGCACTATCTTCAAAAACCGAGCCGCCTAGTGACACTCGCTCTCCTTTACTCCGATACAAATAGACAGTGTGCGCGCTATCCCAATCCCTATCCCTATCAAGGCCATTTTGGTGTTGACAGCGCCTTAAAGCTCCGTCGGCCATCTTTAATTGTATGGGGCCATTTTGAATTATACGCATATCATTAATATCTTGAGTTCTAAATAACGTAGAATCACAAACTTAGTGTCTAAATATTTGGGGTCCAGGAATCAGAATCAGAATCAGAAATCATTTATTGTCAAATTGAGCGAGTACAGAAGATGTTACAAAAATGGGTTGCGTGTGTCACAATCAACCGCTGTAAGGTATACAATAATTTAACTTCGTTTTAATTTAATTTAGTTAATGTTAGTTATCATCTTGTATATACTTTAGAAAATAAATGAATTTCTAGACATCAATAATAAAACATGTCAAGCACTAAAAGTATAAACCCACCAATTAAAATTAAAATACATTCGAAACATAAAATACCAATATTAAATTACGTCAATTCAAATTCCATGATATTTATCATTTATCAACATCATTATTCTTATTTCTACTCACGTTTATATTTCAATCAATTACATTTTACAAAAAAAATCATTCAGTGTGTAAAAAAAATCATTATTTAACAAAGCTTATATGCTTAAAGATACTGTTTTTGTTCTTGGGGAGTTTAGTCCATGAAATAGGCAGCGAGTTATAAACTTTAATAGCCATGTGATAACAGCTTTTTTTATAAATTTGTAATCGGATTTTTGGCGCTACTAAAGCCTTATGCGTAACTGTACATTTTCCATCATTACATTTCTCATCAAACAATTCCGAGTTGTTGTGTCAGGACCCCATACTTCTTAAACAACGGCTTGCATGACTCTGACCTTTTTTACCGCCTATGGCTCTGATGCACTTTTTTTGTGCCACGAACACTCGATGAATATTAGTCGAGTTACCCCACAATACCAATCCATAGCGTAGCTTAGAACAAACGTAGCTATGGTAAACAAGAAGCGCAGTTTTTTCAGAAGTAATGGACCTTAGTTTTTTGAGAGAGTAAATAAATTAGTTAATATTCTCTGAAATCGTGTTTACATGTTGATTCCAATTAAAGTATTCGTCAATCACAATGCCCAAAAAAATCGTGTGCGATACTTGTTCAATTGGTCCTTTTACATCCAATGTCAGTATTTTGCTATTAAATATAAGTAGCAAATCGTATTCATTTTGTCTTTGACGTATTCGTACATAAACCATTATTATTGTATTTATTGTTGAGAAAAATTCAACTAGATATTTTTTAGAGTCAAGTTCCCAAAGGATATCAAACGGAACCCTGTTCCTAAGCTTTGGCTGTCCATCCAACTGTCTGCGTATCAGCAAAAGCTAGACTGCTCAATATTTCACAGGAGTAGTTTTTCTATTGCTGCTTTAACATACATTCATTAAAATTAAAATAAATTAAAATTAAACAGCGCTCTCACACATGAAACATAATTCTATGGCGTCTTTTTTGCCCGCCCATAACAATCGGTATATGTCTCTAGAACCGTAATATGTAGACACTTCAAATTTCCGCAGATTATGTATTACACAGGGTTGAAGTGTGTTGTGGGCGATGGGCTAGCAACCTATCACTGCGATATCACATTGTGTCTATCTTTTATACCCGCATTTTATGCTACCAGTGGCACTGGGCACAAGTTTCATGTACTCTGCCACATTAGACAAACAATTAGAAATTCAAGCATCTTTGTATTAATAAATCTTTATAACTTACCCGTAAACAAAATTAAACACATAAATGTAAATTTGGACATGTTCAAATATGTTTATGTGCACTATTATACTTTTATTATTATTATCAGTATTACGATATGTTAATACACTGAACCGCTGGAGTCTTTGTGCAGTAACTGAAGTAGTACAGACAAAAAAAATTGCACGACTTTATACTGTGTTAATCAACTTTATCTTTCCAGTGCCAGTAAGGTCCTCTTTGATTACGGATTGTTAATAAATATTTCGAATATCGCTATCTTTATCGCACTGGCTCAGTTCGAGTGACTGAGACACACGAACTTCGATGTCTTCGATCGTCGGGTGGTCACAGTAGCAACTCCAAAGGGGTGGGGTACAAAAGTGTCGAACAAAACATAGCTGAACATCATGCAAGTTGGTTTTGTGACATGGCGTCATTCGGTCATAGGCCATCATTTTGAAGACTGTTATACAAGGCCTGTCAAGCACGGCTCTCGTACACCTCCGAGCGGCAGTCACCCAAACGCAACAACGAAATGTCAAAAATCCAAAAATTAAATTTGGATTTTTTACAATGGTACTCAGTCATCACGTAACGTTTCGGACGTACGTTAGGACAATTCAACTGTCATTTTCTCATACAAAAAGTGTCATTTGGATCACTTTACGCGCTTACAATGCCTGCAGGTCGCGCGTCAGGTAAAGTAGCCGTCAATAGAATTTGCTAACTATGTAAACAAACCGCCATATTGAAACTTTCACTATGGCGGTTTGTTTACATAGTTAGCAAATTCCATTGACGGCGACTTTAGCTCTGAATATCATTTTTAGTATGGAAAAATTACAGTTGAGTTGTCATAACGTACGTCCGAAACGTTACGTGATCACTCCTCTGCTGGACTTACAATGAAACATCTTTTCGTTCATGGCCAAAATTGTCGTTAAATATCACCCAGCGGAGGGAACACAGAAAAATCCAAAAAGTGATTTGTCGCAAACCATTATTACTATCATTATTATGCCTTATGGCATTAAGTTCGCCTATAGTAAATGTAACTTGTTACTGTACCATAAATTTTATAATATAAATAAACCAATTATAATAATTCAGCCTATATACGTCCCACTGCTGGGCACAGGCCTCCTCTCATGGATGAGAGGGAACGGGCAGTAGTCTCCACGCTGGCCCAATGCGGGTTGGGGACTTCACATACACCTTTCAATTTCTTCGTGTATGTATGCAGGTTTCCTCACGATGTTCTTCCTTCACCGAAAAGCTAACGGTAAATATCAAATAATATTGCGTACATAAGTTCCGAAAAACTCATTGGTACGAGCCGGGATTCGAACCCACGACCGCCGTTTGACAGCCGCATGCCTGAACCGCTAGGCTACCGTAACGCACCGTTTTTATTTATTAAATCAATTATTCCTAAATTTCATAGCTCTGACTGAACGCCATTTTCTTGAAACTAAAATTTGGACGCAGATGCATACAATACAACTAAAAAACGTTAGTATTACATCCCGAAAACTCGAAAACTCCTTCAGCGGAACACGGTTTTAGAATTATGAAATTCGGAAAAATATGCTTTCGATCAAATTACTTCGGAATTATGCAGTAGCAGCTGCAAGGACTCGAGAGGAATCTCCTCATTGTTTTCCAAATTCCACGCATTTTTGGTTGAAATCGTTAACATACGTATTGATACGCATTTTATTTCCGCTGCATGCCTGAGGGTTCAAGTGTGAGCTAAGCCCTCACATAAATTAACGTGCCCTTTTCCCCACGCCATGTAAACACATCCGTTAGCCATTATCCAAGGCCGTGCGAAGTTTACGGTGTACCATGATACAGATACACTCAGCTTAGGCACTTCCTGCTCCTAGTGTTTTCCCCGGTTCTGCATGTCGTTCACGTAACGCATTGTACAGTCGCCATCAGATATATCGGAGCGGCCAAGGTGCTCACAAATATCTGAACACGTCTCTAATGCCTCGACAATAGAGACGTGTTCAGATAATGTGAGCACTTTGGCCGCTCCGATATATCTGATGGCGACTGTACGTACGTCAAGTAGTTCTAAATGTCACTTTTTGTATCGGAAAATTACAGTTGAGTTGTCATAACGGGCGTTCGAAAATGTACGTGATCACCCCTCTGATCTAAAGGAGCTGAGGGTCCGCGTTGATACGTAATCCCAATATTTTGATCTAGGCACTTCAAAGAACTGAAAATTAAGGGACCAGAATACTGCTACAAATTGACTAGAATATGAACACCATCTGACTAAAGTTTAGAACTGAACCTACTACTTGAAACTAATCGGTGTTGTCGTGAATAGTCATGATTCACGATAGTATTTACATTGATGTTAATAATCATGTCTCAAGCAGCCGATTTATTTCATGTAGCAACACCCACAATCTTTTTATAACAATGTTGACGGGTAGGCGAGTAGTCAGAGTTCCTAACGGCTATATTGCGTACGAACAGTTAAGTGCAGATTTGTAGTATTAGATTTGGACGAAAACCAGGGTGAGCTCTTTCCATAATCACTTTCAATGCATCCTATGACATTGTAACGATTTGGTTCATTTACACGTGTGTTCATGTGCTTACACAGCTCGGACGATGATTGTTCATGATGTCTGATCTAAATCTAAATCTAGTCGTGGAGTTCTTTAGTGTGAGAGGATTAGTAACAAGTGTAACAACAGGGTCTCAGGTTCGGTAGTCTCAGCATATGGCCGTCATCAATCAAGGGTGCACCCGGGTAATTATAACTGGAACAATATAGTGTGTGAATTTGTACAGTATCAGTTGTGTGGTAAGGGATGTCTGTAAAGGGAGGTGGAGGACATTCTCAGGGACGAAGGTCCCCACATCTCAGATAGAGCTAGTACGCATGAGGCTGCAGCACATATGTCAGATATACAAAGGATTCCGGAAGCTGTATGTAGGTTCATAGTTACATAATATTATGCTAATACAGATACCTAAGCTAGAGTGCTATAGGTACTCATTCGCGGCCATGAGAGTGACCAGAAGTGGCTTCGCGACAGGTGTTACGGCATCATCATTTCCTTGCCCTTGCCCAATTACTTGGAGTCAGCGCCGCATGTCTTTTTTCCAATCTCTGTCACCCGACGTCACGCCACTCACTTTCTTTTGCTTTCACATCATCTCACACAGTCTATCCACCTTTTCTTCTAGCTTATTACTTGATCCATCACCTTCTCTAACCGACTCATCTAATATTTCAGCGTCATTAAATGCAATTTTGGAATGCTGAAAAAATATCGTAAATGGACCAACATATTTTTTTTACGTAAATATTGGTGTAAAGTGAGTATCTTTCAAAGCTGTGCGAGGCAGTGGAGCGGTGTACGAAGAAAAGATCTACCCCTAATTGTCTACCTCGCATCTCTTCCTATTGGTGGACTTTATCCTCGTACCGTAAAATGGGGTGAGTAGGGTTCGCGGGGAGTTGGGTTATGAATGGGGAGAGAAGGTATGAAGGGGGGGTGAGATGGAATTTTAAGGCTACTGCTACAAAAATAATGTATTCCAATTTAAAGTGGAGTTATAGAGCTACTCATAATAAAAAAAATCGATCCAACAATCTTCCAAAATCACCTTGGTATGAAATCCCATCTCACCCCAATTACGAGGGACTACAGGATGAGGTGGGATTTCCTGTTTATCGTCAAAGTTATGAAATAGAACTACCCGAAATAAAATAAAAACTAAAATACAAACGTCCAGAACACTTATTATATACACCACTCAGTTTGGATATGTAAAAATAAAATGTTATCGAGGTTTGAATGTCAGTTTTGTCCCTACTCACCCCATTTTACGGTACGCCGCTCCGCTTTTTGGCACAACTCTGGTGGATACTGGGTGAGCTTTCAGAATGTTATAACTCACTAGCTTCTGCCCGCGACTCCGTCCGCGTGGAACTCGTTTATATCGTAGCACCATACAAACTTTCATCCCCAATTTCACCCCATCCGGGGATGGTTTTTGGGATAAAAACTATCTTATGTCCTTCCCCGGAATTCAAACTATCTTCGAACCAAACTTCATCTCCATCGGTTCAGCGGTTTAAGCGTGAAGAGGTAACAGACAGACAGACAGACGACACACTTTCACATTTATAATATTAGTATGGAGTATGGATACACGCGGTTGTTTAGTAGAAGACCCATGGTCTAAGGTTATCATAGGAATAAGCCTTTTTAACACGTTCGCAACCAAGAACCCGCCTAGCGGGCACTCATAATGTTTGCTCAGATGCCGGCTGAGCCCGCTGGGCGTGCAGTAGTATGAACTTACACGCCTAGCGAATTCTGACGGTTTCTGGTGAATTGTTCCATTTTTAGTCCGGTTGCGAAAGTGTTAATTGAATTCGTTACTTTCCATTGAATTAATACCGAATTTGGTACCAACTTTTTCTACTGTTGGTCGTGTTTATTTTGTGTCATATTATTTTTATCCGAATATTATGAAGAATGATGATAACGGTATTCTATACACTTTAACCCTATGTTTTAGTATTTTTTACATAAATCATTTATACTATCCCAAACTGCTGCATTCGCTGTATTGTACTAGTATGCGCTCCAACCTCCCCTAAAGCCTATACGCATTTAAAAGGCGATACAGGGTTTATACTTTGTGACAAAGTGTTTTGTCGGAGAAAACTGCCATCGCGATGTACCTCACCTTTGTAAAAATATACTTTTTTTTTTTTTTTTTGATTTATTTAAGGTCGCTTTTTGACAACAAGGTCATTAACGACCACAAGGGAATTACAATTTTTTATATATATCGATTAATTTTATAAATCTAAGTACACTTAAATATCCATCATTTAAACAATCATTTAAGGTGTTAGGCAACTTACAGATTTCTTTTTCATTCTTATATGCTAAACACTCAATTAAAATATGTCTCACAGTTAACTCCAAACCGCATTTATTACATTTATTTTTTTCAGTCTTAGTGATAAGATAAATCAAATCAAATCAAATCAAATCAAATATTTTATTCAATATAGATTCATTACAGAACACTTATTGAAGGTCAAAGTTCATTTAAAATTTACAATTAAGCACATGTTAACTTACAAACATAAATGCTGTTTTCACATTGTCAAAAAGATAAATATTATTAGAGCTAGGAGAAAATTATACTTATGTCAGGATTATATAAAACAAATTCAAAACCAGAGTATGTCAGTACAAAAAGAGAAAAATAAAATAAAAATAATAATAATTTTAAAATAATTTAAAGGCGTCTTTGTCATTTATAAAATCGTTTATAGTGTAGTAGGCCTTGCGAACTAAATGGCTTTTTATAAACGACTTAAACTTATTGAGTGACAAACCTTGTACATTTTCCGGAATTTTGTTATAAAAACGCACACAATTGCCCATAAAAGACAAATTCACTTTTTGCAGACGATAACGAGGCACGGAAAGTTTATCCTTATTTCTAGTATTAAACGAGTGACAGTCACTATTTAGTTTAAATAAGTGTAAATTACGTTTTATATACATCACAATTTCAAAGATATATTGAGAAGCAAATGTGAGGATGTTGATTTGCTTGAATTTTTCTCTTAATGAAGTGCGAGATCCTAACTGATAAATAGCGCGAATCGCTCTTTTTTGAATTACAAATATGATTTGGATATCAGCTGCTTTACCCCAAAGCATAATACCATAGGTCATTATGCTGTGAAAGTAAGAAAAATAAACAAGCCTAGCTGTCTCAACATCGGTGAGCTGCCTTATTCTTTTGACTGCATACGCTGCCGAACTAAGCCTATTACCTAACGAAGAAATATGTGATCCCCATTGCAGTTTATGATCTAGTGTAATACCGAGAAAAACTGTGCTTTGAGCAAATTCAACGAACTCATCATTAAGTTTAACCTGTTCGTTCTTACTCGTATTGACTTTAGAGAGACTGAATTTAATACATTTTGTTTTCTTACTATTTAAAAGTAAATTGTTAGCGGTGAACCACCCTGCAACTGAGTCTAGTGCTGCATTTACTTGATCCAAATTGATTTCTTTTCTGCCAAGTTTAAATATCAACGATGTGTCATCAGCGAATAGCACAATATCGTGTTTGTTCTGCACGTGATACGGCAAATCGTTAATATAGGCCAAGAAAAGAAATGGACCAAGTATTGAGCCTTGCGGGACTCCTATAGAAATATTAGACCCCTCAGATTGTATCCTATTTATTTCCACGTGTTGGGTTCTATTGGATAGGTAAGATTTTATAAGATCTAGTGCACGATGTTTTACCCCATAATGGCTAAGCTTTAAGATAAGAGTATCATGGTTTACGCAGTCAAAGGCCTTTGACAGATCGCAAAACACGCCAATTGCATCCATAGACTTTTCCCAAGCATCGAAAATGGTTGGCAGTAGTTCAACACCAGCATCGGTTGTTGATCGGCCTTTGGTGAATCCAAACTGATTTGCATGTAAAAGATTATTCAAGTTGAAGTGTGATAACATTTGGTTCAACATAATCTTTTCAAAAATTTTACTTATTGCTGGGAGTATAGAAATAGGTCGAAAATTAGTAGGGTCTGTTTTGGTGCCCGTTTTGTACACTGGTATTATTTTACTTTGTTTCATTAGGTCTGGGAAAATTCCAACGTCTGTGCAACTATTAAATATATAAGCAAGATATGGTGCTATAGGTACTATTATTGCTTTCAATGCCTTAACCGAAAGGCCCCAAAGATCTTCGGTTTTTTTCACCATGAGTGTATTGAAAGCAGTAACAATTTCTTTCGGAGATACGTGCAATGGCAATGGATAGCAATGGGTTAAGTTTGTGTGTCCTATTCTTAACCTAGTAATAGCGATCTGATCTCTTCTACACGTGAAGAGTATCGGTGGGGTTTTAAAAACTGATTCTCTAACACACGATAAACCCCTTGAGTTACCACTTTTCCAATAATTGTTCCAATATTTTTTGACATCTGATTTGATCAGTTTTTTAACTTCAGGGTAGCTGGATTTAATCGAATAATCTATCTGTAGATTTTTAGTAGCGTTTTTAGCTTCGATATCAGCTTTTTCATTTCCAAGGATCCCTTGATGTCCTGGAATCCAGATTAATTCAATTCTGAAATGATTTTCTAATAGGTCAATAATTTTTTCTTTTATATGTAAAACAAGTGGATGGGAGTTCTTAGGATTCTGCAGGGCCATTAAGCATGATTTAGCATCAGTGTAAATTACATGTTTCACCAGGTTAGAATCTTTTTCAATTAATTCTATAGTTTTAAGAATTGCTATCGCTTCACAGGTAAAAATCGTGCTGAAATCATGGAAAATTTTATCACGCCCAGATTGTCCTTCATATGATAATAACATCAAACAATCTGTTACTGATGACGAATTTAATTTTAACCCAAGTTTACATCAAATTAGAGTAGCAAGATACCTAAAAGAATTAAATCTCACTATGCCAGCATTGTATCCAATAAAATTGCTTACTGTTCCACCTTGGGAACAGCTTCAAATGCCAATTAATCTAGAATTAGCTGAAAATAAAAAATATACTTGTTGTGGAGGCGGCGCAGCAAAATAACAATATCAAAACATCTTCTTTACAATTTTTGTTTATTACAAAACATTAACAATCACTCTCTCACACTTGTCCGAATCAATAGCTCTGTGTAGCGACATAGGAGATAGCTCTGGCAACACCAGCGAGAAAACAAGAGTGAGTATGGTTGTCAAGGAGAAACCATTGTTAATTTGGTGTGGTAAAAAGGACTAGTGGAGTGAGTCCCTAATTTCTTATTGTACGCCCATTAGCGTTAGCTTGGCGCAATAAATGAATAGTGCATCTTTCAAGAACTGCAGTTTTATTCACGTCGATTGTGCATCACCCAAACACTGAATCATGCGTCGACTAAATTCCAAAACAATATGGATCTAATTTGATTATTACTCTACAAGAAAGACGGCAAAAAAATGCATATTGACGAAAGTATTATTCCAATATCTCAAAAAATTACGAACGGTCGTTTTAGTATTGCTTAATAGAGAGAGAAAGCGCTTGAAACCCATGAAGTCACGTCATTATCGTAGTAAATGACAATTATTTTTTATTAGTGCGTTTTGCGGAAAAGGGATAGAGTATACCCCCTCTTAATACTTTAGACACTTAAAATTATGTGATTATTTATTGTCTTTGTTACTTTTTCTCCACGTATGGTGAGATCTCACCTTACGGTCACGTGACCTGTGGCGAGTTTAACAATTTTTCGCCATCCCAAAAAGTGCACAGCGCCGCTAAACTAGTTTTCACTTCAATTAGTCTCAATGGAGGTATCATTTCGGTAGAATACCTCTTATGTTCTCTGTAAAAATACTCATAACCCTAATCTATTTTTTTTTTTTTATGTATAACACTATAGGTTTTTTTGCCACAGCTAGCAGCTGAGGGATATCAGGGGCCGTAGACAAGGTTACAATCGACAAGCGCTAACGCCAATAGAAACTAATAAAATGTAGGGGAATGACAGATGCCGACGAAACACTTTTCGTTAACATCTGTCATTCATACATTTTATTCGTTTCTATTGGCATTAGCGCTTATCGATTGTAACCTTGTCTAGGCCCCCAGATTGTCCGAATACACATTCCGAAAAGAATAATAAAAGAAAAATTGTTGTTCAAATCCTAAGACAAAAATAAAGAGTAGGTACTTACATTTGATTATACACGATAGGTCTTTAAGAATAAATGTAACGTCTTTCGGCACATTACGTTATCAATTGAAACACTTCAAACTAACTTAACTTATAATCACCTCTCGCTCGCACTTTAGAATGACTCGCAAGTGTGAAAGAGATTCGGGGTGGTATTTTATGAGTCCATTGGCACATTAATCTGGCCTTACTTATTATGGGTCATTTTTTTTAGTAAGCGAGTGCTCACAAACATTTACAGTTTCTCCACAAAATTAAAATTAGATTATCATAAGCAGATTTCATTATGCGTGACTCGTCTTGGAGACGAACATTAAAAATTAAATCACCCACAGTTTTTACGACCATTGTGTGTTCCGTAATCAAACCTTACATGGCTGTAAGACTGTTACTCAGAATACTAACATTTTTAAGCATATCAAAATGTATAACAACAAAGGAAATGACAGGCTTTATAGTTGGAGGAAATTTCTCTGTCATAGAAGATTTTCCACATGTAGCATTTCTTCAAATAAGATGCAAAGAAAATCGTACTTCGTATTGTGGTGCTTCTATATTAAACCAAGTCTTGCTGTTAACCGCTGCACACTGTCTCATAAGCTGCAAAGATGTAGAGACATATAATATCAAAGCTTATACAGGACATGTGACAAAATATAAAGGTGATGAAAGTAAAGCCATAGGTTTCAAAATTCACGAGAATTACAATCACAAAGATTTTACCAACGACATAGCCATGTTGATATTACAAGAGCACCTGACATTCAAAAGCGGTGTCAAAAGGATCTTATTGATGAAGAACTTGCCTGAGTACACAATCGCGAGGATTGCGGGGTGGGGATGGATAGACGTAAGTATCTAAGCTATGTACATAGTCTGGCAAACGAAAGTTGAACCCACTAAACTCAATTACGCGGCAACACTAAACGTCATACGCATACTGTTTGATCAACAGTGTTGCCGCGTAATTGAGTTTAGTGGGTTCAACTTTCGTTTGCCAGACTCTAGCATAGATACAATTGCGCCAGTATTCCTATTAGGAGTAGACAGGTCTGGTATTGTAGAATTAAAGGTTCCAAAATTGTGCCACTTTAATTATAGGTTGGTAGGCCTTTAGATGTAATTGTTGTATAGAATTAACCGTATCGAACAAGCAAATATTAATAGAGGCAACACGCAATTCTGGACTAGCAAACACCCATCGGCTTCGGTTTCTGCTTACCATCACGAACGAAGGTCAGATGCTTATTTACCACAGTCGATTACAACCAGAGATCGGAAAAATTTGCGGCATTGTTTGCAATTATGTGGACATGACTGCAAAATCAATCAAAATGTTATTCAGTTAATTAATTTTTTACTTGACATATAATTTGATTCCTAGTCAATAAATACAAAAGTTTGTTAAAGTATAGGTTTATTAAAAAAAAATATCACTATTTTTTTCAAATTGTTTTCTAGTGTAAGTAATCGTGTCAGTTTAAAATCGTTATTTATTTATTGTATATAAATATTTACGGAAACGATACCCATTTTAAATACGAACCTTTTGCTAATAATTATTTATGTAATTCATCGTCGTCGTAACGTCATTTTTTTTTAAGTTATTATAGTATATACGTGCTTATAAGCACTTTATAAATAAACTATTATCTCCAATAATTCAAATTATCTTTCAATGAATAATTAATTAACATTTTGATTAATTTTGGAGTCATGTCCACATAATTGCAAACAATGTCGCAAATTTTTCCGATCTCTGATTACAACTAATCTAATTTCCTTAGGGTCTATTCAGACAGTACAGGACCTGAGATAAACTAAGGTCATATATCTCCTTATCTCGATTTATCTTATAGGCCTTATGAGCCCGCTGACTTACAGAATCATGGATGCGCCTAAATTTGGCTTCACGTAAGCGAGATTGATACCGAAGAAGTAAGTAGATAAATTCCTCAGTAAACATTACACGTATTTGGTTCATGTGTTTTAGGACCATAGCACGAAGACGGATGTTCTACAGCACACTGAGCAGACAATCTTAAACCATGAGGAGTGCTTCGAGAAGCTCCATTGGATACCTGCTGGGACGATCTGCGGCTACCATCCTAGTGGGAGCCATCCTCAAAGGTAAAGTAAAGCCATTAAATGTGACAAACACTGTCACTGACGTCATTGTCATTTCATTTCATTTCATTTCATTTATTTATTTCACTGAACAATATCAATTGTGTTTGAAATAATACATAAAATTAAACAATAAAAGATACCTTAACTAAAATTACGTGTAGTGTGGGTAAATATTACAAACGTGTGGAACAAATCATTATCAAAATAAAAAATAAATAAAAAATGTCATAAACGTGTCAAGATAAAATTATTAAAGTTAGAATTCCAAGAATAGGTACATGTCCACATTATTAAATAATATAACAATAACAATAAAGTATAAAATTAATTTACTAAATCTCACAAACAGCTATGTCGTTAATTTTATTAAAGCCTAAGTACATTTTAGTTTTTCACATGTCAGTCTGAATTTTGACAGTATTCCTCAACGGAATAGAAACACTTTTCCAACAGATATGCTTTGAGCTTGTTTTTGAACGCGTTAACACTTATGATCGTCTTGAGTTCTACTGGTAGCTTATTGAAAAGAAATACTCCCTGATAACCTGCCGTATGCTTGACTACTTTGAGTTTAGTTTTTATCACCTGAGGCAGATCTTTTCGTCTAGTAGTCATTCGCTTTTGTCTTTCTTCAGCAGTTTCTATATCTACAATGTGCTTCATTAGATCTGTAAGTACTACTAGAATGTACAAGCTTGGAACGGTTAGAATTGCAAATTCTGTGAAGAAGCTTTTACATGAAGTCGTTTGGGGTACTCTAGCTATCGTTATGATAGCCCTTTTTTGTGCTACGAAAGCAGTGTGAACGTTGTACGTGTAACTGTTTCCCCACAAGGATATGCTGTAACGCAACCTCGATTCTACTAATGCATAGTATACGATCTTCATCTGGGTCAGCTTCGCCTCGTCTCTAAGACTTCGAAGGGCATAGCAGGCAGAACTCACAGAATTTCTTATCGCCAGCAGTTCATCCTTCCAGTTAAGGCTAGAGTCTCCCGTCATATAGTCATCAATTTTAAAAACAATACACTTGTCGACGGTGTGTCTTCCTATATCTTAAGTAACCGACTCTTTGACTTTGTGATACCAATAAGACTAGCTTTTTCCATTTCATTGAAATAAAATCTCAATTTTATTGTTTATAGACATCATAATTCACTTCTTTCATTTAATAAGATATTTACGGCTTGGCCTTCTCGTCTTAGATAGTAAAAGGGATTGAATTAAGCAAATGATGATGAGGATAATAATGACGGCGTTATGATATGATATAATCAAGTATTTTTTAGTATTTACTTGGTATCGGATTTGTGTGGGTTTCAGCTGATCTGATGCCCTTCATTTAAAAAGAAACTAACCTTTTGTCAGATAGACTGTCCCTAAATTAGCTAAAACGTAACTGAAAAGACTAATGATTTTTCTTATATAAGCTGGGCACTTTAATTATAAATTAGTGCATGAGGGTTTTTGTACTTGTTCCTGCTTCTAGCGTTTATGACAGTTTAATACTAAGTTTGTACTGTTATTAAGATAGTTTTTTCTTATAAAATGGTTTTCTATTTTACAGAGGTGACTCCGGCAGTGCGCTTGTGATACACAACAATATACAGATTGGTATCGCTTCTTATTTTCGACGACAATACTCCAATGATACACTGGTTTACACCTATGTCCCACACTTCTATGATTGGATACTAAATACTGCAAAAGACATGCACTGCCAATATAAGAATAAGAATATTATCGAAGAAGATTATAGCAGTTAAAAATAAAACTCATGTAAAGGTGTATTACAAGAAAATACAAGAATCCTTTATGTGAAGGACACGTATTATGGAAGATAAATTTTTATTTGGCCAAAAAACTTAAGTAAATAGGTACAATAAAAGCGAAATAAATAAGAACGCAAACCGTTTTAACTTCCTTTCGTGGTATGGATGGAAATGAACATAATCTCATTTCAATCACATTCGAATTCTTTTAGGATTCCAACAGTAGTTAACCTATATTTAATCTACTGATTGCTATTGAACATAATCTCATTTCAATCACACATGAATTCTTCATCAATTTTGAGATCACATGAACCGAGAGTTTTTTAGGAAACCTAAAATCGCACGTTTAGATTCCTGGTTTCTAAACGATTATTAAACCAAATCTGGTCTTGCACTCTCGTTTCCAAGAACAAGATTGACAGAAAGTCTTAAAGGACGTCATCATCAACATCTTCATCATTCGCATTCCATCATTAATTGTGAGGTGGTTATTAACTTGTTTCATTACTGATCCAAATATTTAACTAGAAAGCATAAATAGGGTGACCACACTAACGAGCTCGTGAACTATCGCAAACAATTCCTTTGAAAATTATAGCTAGTGGAAATATTCCATTGCATTATTTCTAACTAAAGTAACTGTCTAAGGAAATCCCAGACATCCCAGTACCAATCTGGAATCATGCAACTTTTCCATGTGTCGTTTCCCTTTCCTTTTTTAGTTTTGTTTAGGGATATTTCAGAAGCGTCAGGATGGCGGAAGGACCTCAAGAATTTTAATGAGATTATTACAGATTTTTTGTGTACCTCCGTGTACCTCTCTTGAAAACGAGCAATCTTCAAAATGAGGTCCACCCGCCATCCTGACGTCCGAATGGCGGGTGGAAGCTTACATTTTATTGGGCCTATTATAAGGACCTACTCACGATATTGTGACCGTTTGTTTGGCCCAGTTTTGTATCAAGCAGCCAACGTCTGCTAACGAAAGGCTTCCTAATGGCACCAAATGCGACGCGACACCCCATACTCAATCAATTTTGTATCAAGCAGTAACGTCTGCTAACGAATTTAAATGCATTTTTTTTTTCCTTTAACTTGTTTATTTGGCCGTTAGGAATACAATAATTACGGAGTATAGGTATACCAAACTTAAGGACTTTTTACCTGACACACGAACTTTAAACAAGCAGAACAGAAGCCGCTAATTAAATTTAAACTTAGGTATTTTGAAACTGAGCTATATTTGTATTAAAAGTAGTTTTCACTAAATAGATATAGATAGTAAATAAAATAGAAAATTACAATAACTGAATTGAATTTTATTAGCAACCAAAGTCATTCATATTGCTTGGAGCAAACAATAGTACTTTGCATACTTCATTGACTAAACGGGGTAATCTCGCAGATAAACGGCTCTCGGTCGTAAGGAGCTAAGTCGTCATAACCGCCGCCTCGCTGTATGGAGCCACAGGTTTGCACGCCACCGTAGTTGTTGGGCTGCCCTTCGCCCCACTGCTCGTATCCAGCTTCCGCGAGCGTCTGACCTGATAGTAAGAAGACGTAAACACAATTATTTTTTAATGTCTAATGCTAATCAAGAAAACATGACAAGTTAGTTATAATTTGTAAGATATAACTTAAAGAATTTCAAAAAAATTACATAACTGCATATTCCGCACAGCTTGCGTATGTACACCGATTTGATTAGATTTATATTTTAAATTAGTATTTAATACATCGTTATTGCATCGCATCGTATTCTCCCAAACATGGGTTCTTTTTAAACCAGATACCTTCAAATAGGTACCCGTAAATAAGACAAGACTGGAGAAAGTACGAAACGAACACGTTCGCGGTAGCTTCAGGGTTGCTTAGTTTCCCGAAAAGCTAACAAAAACCCGCCTAAGGTGGTACGGCCATGTTATGCGGAGGAACAATGACCACGTCGTAAAGAAAGCGGTGGCTCTACCTGAAGGCAAGAAAGAAGAGGACGGCTCCCTCTGACGTGGTAGACCAGTATGGCCAAACTCATGTAGAAAGCCCAATTACCCGACCCGACAACCCAAGACAACGTCTTGTCGTCGTAGAATAAGGAGAGCCTACCCCACCTAATGTGGTATAAGGTACAGACAAAGAAGTAGATGATTACCCGTAAATAAATTATCGTATGAGATCTTACCATTTATGGTTAACCACTCTTCATCGTCTTCCCATTTCCAAAACCCAATGATGGCCACATCATCATGTTTTGCGCCAATAACAGTATCTGCTGGATTATTTTTGAAGATGTCTTTGATCAGTTTAACTTCCGTGTTACTGTTCATGGTGGCTAGGTGACCTCCCTCAGCGTGACACACCATGGCAGCGTCAAGCCAGTTTTTCGCGTGACGGTGGAACTTGTAGCAGCTGCCAGTGAGAGAAAAATAATCGTATCCTGGAAAAAATATTAAAAGTAGTAGGAAGTATTAAGTAGTGATTTGTAAAGGCCGTTTTTAAACATTCAGTTATTTGCATGTCACTTCTTTGGTTGTAAACGAAGGTCAATTATAGACGAAGTCAAACTGACGAGTCCTTAATGTAAAGTGGATTTTATAATCGTACTACAAGCCATTCTAAAGCATAGAGATTAATTTCGTCGTAATTTTTACGCGACAAACACATTATGGTTTAAGACATTTTTTATTTCTCATAAGATTTAACATTCACTTAACATTAGAAATATCACAGAAAAAGTTCAGTAACGTCAAATGAATTTGATCAGTGTTACTTACCAGTGGCGGTGGTCCCACATTGTTGGTTGAATCGCGTCGTGATGTTCTCCTTGCGACAGAAATAGGGGTGGGCGCTGGTGCAGCTCACATCGGCCACATCACCAATGGGGTTCAGTACCACACAATTTCCTCCAGCATTCTGATTGTCAGGTTCACCCTGAGCCCAGTCGAGATTGATTTTCTCCAGAGAGACGCCTGAAAAATTAAAACAACCTGGTAAACTCTGCATGCGTCTGCGAAGAAATTCGAAGGTGAATGCGAAGTCACTGCATTGACTGAAACGAAAATATCGTTAGGAAACCGGTCTAATCCTAACAAAAACTAGTTTTAACTCTGAAATTAGTTCAGAGTAAAAGCTAGACCCTGATTAGAGTTGCCAAAGCGGACTCCGGGCTCTTTGAGGGTCAAACTAATCAAATAGCTAGGAGAATGATAATGTGAAGTTTAACAAGGAAGTAAGTTCTGCTTAAATAAAATTATTTGAATCTATGAAGTCCTGGAGACTTGCCCGAACTGGTTCAACGTGGGGCCTACCTATTACCAATTTCCTTTTATCCAAAAGATGGAGTCTATCAGTGGGACGTGTACTATGCGTTATTCATCTAGACCTAACAAAACTAAATATCTCCTCCTGTTCGATTGCGTAACGTTTTTTTCATCACACTTGCTCAAAAAGGGCTTCATAATGCGCAGACATACAGAGCTACAATAGCCTATGTTACGCCCACGGGCGTTATGATTTTTTTCTTAAATTGTATCTGTCACTCATTCGGCAGTTACAAAGCAAAGAGGTTTTATATCAAGTAGGATGTCTGAAAACGTATTTATAAATACGTTTAAACTTAAAAACACTACTAAAACATGTTTAACAGAATTATTTACAGATTTAATATGTACGAGGGGTGATCCAAAAGTAATGATAATCGGCATAAAAAACAGAAGTTATCCGTTATATATCATTTTTAATGATTAAATACACTCTTTATTGGTTTACTTACCTACATAATATATTAAAAATGTTTGAATTATGCTACATATAAAAAAAAAAACTTTGGATAGACAAAATTAAGACTAGTTTTTACATCGACGCAATTGCACCGATTTATTGATGAGTTTTCAATATCTAAGAATAAGAAGTAATAGTAAAAGAGTTGGTCTAGATTACACTGTAGGTAACTAGTTTTATAGAATTCACAAGCCTGAAAAACAGTCCTGGTACTCGGCAAGCTCGGCCAAGAAAAAAACTCATACATTTGGTACTTTTTTTTCTTTGGTTTTTTCTGAGACGGCCCCACTTAATTGCTATAGAATTATGATTTATCAGTCTCCCTTCGAAAAAATGAAATCTTTTTTTTAAGTCTTTAGTGTATTATTGAATAATTGCACAATAGGAATGACAATCACAAATTATCATCACGAGACCAAATCATGCTGATTATCAATACTTTTGGATCACCCCTCGTAGTTATTTAGTTTGTGTGTTTATGTTTTTAAGTGTTTTTAAATCGTGGCTGTATACCGAAGGGCTTTGCCATACGCGCCTCACGTCAAATTCAACAAAATGGACAACTGACATGTTGCAGTTTTTATTACGATTTGTATTAATTTCATCTAAAATGTATTTGTTTCCTCGCAAATGTGATGAAAAACATTGTGTATAACACGGGCGTAAGAATGTTGCAAACTCGAGTCATCAAAAGACCTCCGCCTTTGGCTTCTGATAGACTCTTGTTCGCAATATTCCACTTACGCCCCTCGGTAAACAAGAGCGTTAAGTAGACCGATTTTTCGGCTAAGTTTGGATGGAAATAGTGTTATTCTAATTTTTGACCTACAAGTGTTAGAAAATATTTTAAATATTTCGAAAACATGCATTTTGTGGAGATTGCATTATATCAAAATACCTCGAACTAAGTACTTCTCACGTAATTCGTTTACGATATTCTCATATGAGATGGAGGGCTCAGTTTCAGAAAGAAATTAATCTCTTTCAAATAACAACTTTATTTTTTGTTAACTAAGCATAAGTAGGTACGAGTATGATATGGAAGTGCGGGATCTCCTGTCACAGGGTATATATTATATACTCACTAAGACTTTAACAAAAACAATAAAAAAAAAAAAAAAAATTTCATGTCTGAAAAATAATGACTGGAAAAACGATTTTTCTAGTCACCGACTCACTCACCATCCAAGGAAATAAAGTAACCCTTTGTAATCAGGCCGTGTATACCCGTGAACACCTGACGGTGTACCTTGTGGCCGATCATCATTGCCAGCATGGCTTTGGCCAATGCACCAGTTGAAGGGGAGGCTAAAATAGCACCTGAAAAACATAAAGGGAATCCTGAAAAATCTGTGAACTTGAAAACTTTAATAATCTCTTGAGCAGTTAATTCATCTCGATTATGATGTCAAAACTTGACCAAAGTGCATCGTTGAGAGTTTATCTCTTTTCTAGGGCAACGCCGCAGACAGTTTCAACAAGGCCACGAAACTCATAAATGTAAATATTTGGGGAAGATTTAGAGAAGAAGACACAAATCGATCTACTCCCATAGTAAGCTCAATAAAGCTTGTGTTGTGGGTACTAGGCGAGGATGTCCGTACGTATATGGATAAATAAATAGATAGAATCCAAGATTCCGAACTCATCACACAAATATTTTCTCTTACCAGGATTCGAACCCAGGAACACTAGCTTCGTAAGCCAACCAACCAACCAACCAACTAGGCTAAATAAGTGGTGCATGCTAGCCTATTCACCATAAAATGATAGTATCAAAGTACTGACCTTCAAATAGGCATTGCCGACGCGCCTCTTGCCAGGTGGCCGGCGCGACGTGAAGGCGCAGCCACTTATCAGCCTCTGACACGTACTCATAGCCGGGAGAAAGGACGCCACCAGCATATTGCTGGCCTGTAACAATTAAGCATCAGTTCTGTTTCTGACATCATGATATTCCAGAATAAATGGGGTCGTGACGTGTTTGTCCGTAACCATCGGTAAGTTTGGCTCGCACTTGGCACTGTTTTTAGGTAGATGATGGCTGGATAATCAATTGACGGTGTGTTATGCCATAAACAGGTAGCCTAAGATACACGACCTTCACCCATCTGTTTAATGGCTGGAAAGAATTCCATATCGAATTTAAAATTATTACTCCAATGGGTATTGCGCAAACTGTGAATAATTCAAAAATGTTTTTTTTTTTTAAACATTGCACGCGATTGTGCAACGAACTATAGGTACTAATTGTCTATTTTTTTTGTGGCCGTTAGGTGACAAGTAGTGACAACCCAATCTATATTTGTATGAAATATATAAAATAAAATAAAAATAAAAATAGATAAGCCACCGAGCCGATTTTTATTTCTGGGTGAAAGTATTTCAAAATATAAAATATGTTAATCTAGGATTATAAGCCTAATTTTAATTTTTGGGAGATATCACACCAGAACCCTTAGGTGGTAAAGGCCTCTTCCAGATTGTTACATTTGACTCTGTCTTGGGCCTCCCACATCCAGCTGTCTCTATATATGTAAGTATATAAACGTAAAAGTCCTGACTGACTTGACTTTTATAAATCAACGCTTAGCCCAAACCGTTGAACCTAGAAAGCTGTTTTTTTCTCAATAGGTAGTTTATATAACGTTAGTACCCACGAAGATGGGATTTTTTAAAAATTCCACCCTCAACGTTGAAATTTTGTATGGGGATGGAGTAAAATTTTAAGTGAGAGACTATTTGTGTATGGACTCCTTATTACAATACAAGAAAAGTCATTTTAGGGTTTTTAGGAAAACCCACCCCTAAGCGGGTAAAATAGTGGTACAGTCGAGTTCATAAATATATGTACACTTTTTTACCTAATCGAACGCGTTTGCATACTAATTGTTAGCGGCCGCATTCGAGTTGGTAAAAAAGTGTACATATATTGGAGAACTCGACTGTACAAAGTTTGTACGGGTGAAATTTGGTAAAGAGATAGTTTGAGTCCCAGGGAAGGCCATAAAATCGTTTTTATCCCGGAAATCAGTCCCTGGGGGTGAATGGGGGGTGAAAGTTTGTAGGGAGCTACCTACGATAAAAACGAGCTCCACGCAGACGGAGTCGCGGGCAGAAGCTAGTAGTTATACATATTGGGCGTACCTATCAAATACGTACGTATCTCCTTAACTTCGAGAAATGTAAAGCGACCATACATTCAGTAGATTAGTGTTAACACTATCGTTAAATTTCGTTAGCTAAACAGTGGCTTAACTGCATTACACCTCATTCATTTAATCTGTTTCTGCTGTTTATTAATATTTCTCAACTCTTGAACACGGATAATGAATCATTGTTTATATTTATAAATATAAACAATGATTCAAATTCAATTGACTTTAATTTATTTAAGAAATACAACTCATTAAATGAGTATATAATTATTTCCATTTTTTTATGGTATAATTATTTACTTATTTAAATTAAAACGAAAAAAAATTTTAAAAAGAAAATTTCAAAAAGAATGCTAGATGACAATATACGAGAGGACATACTTAACCCCTCCCAGCAAGCATAAAACGACTGCAAGCTATTGCATATAATTGTGTACGTTTTAATGATGAACCATTAGTTACTAGAACATAAAAGATGAGAACACTTACCCGTAAACAAAATAATGCATATAAATACAAATTTTGACATGTTGGCGTTAATAACTTGTGCCAATATTTTTAAGAACAATAATAATATAACACACCGCCAGAAGAGTAACAGCGCTCAGTTACCGAAGCGGTATTGGACCAAATACATAACCGCTTCCTTTTTATAGGGTCCTGGTAATGTTTTATCATTAGGTACTTACGCAGGAAATGATAAATCAAAGCGTTTCTTCTCGAGTTTCTATCATGTTTTTTTCTATAGCTGACTAAATGAATATAATAAATTCTAGAGAGGTCAGAACAAAATTTTCATAAAGTAAGTGAGTAAGCCATCTGTAGAATACGCGAATACTTAGATAATTTTATGCAACATATACAACATGTACTCATGCAACATTCGTACAATGTGGCATTGCGTGACTTGTGCCTACAGATTCGTCAGTAGGTCAGTACTGGATTATAATTTTGCGATTTTGAATTTGGAACCGTTGTTAATGGAGCTTTTTTTTTCTTTGCTCCTCCCCGTTTTTAGGGTTCCGTAGTCAACAACCCCTTATAGTTTCGCCATGTCCGTCTGGCCGTCCGTCCGTCTGTCCGTCCGTCTTCGGCGTAGCTCAGTAACCATTACTACTAGAAAACTGTAATTCGGCATGGGTATATAAATCAATCACGCCGACAAAACAGAAGAATAATATAGTAATAAAATCTTGATTTTTTTTTTTGGGTTTGGCTCCCGTACACCTAAAGTGGGGATATATATTTTTTTTCTCGTTAAATATCCATAGTGTATCATCATTACCGTAAAAATATCGAATTAGTGATTCGTTTGCGAGATATTGGGCTTTAAAGCCCAAATTTTTGTTCGATCCATGTCCAGGCAAGGGGGGGCCCCTGCCGGCTAAATGGCTGCTACAACCATTTAGTTGGCGCGCGCGTGTCGATGTATGTAACTAAGAAAGACAGGCAACTACGGAACCCTACACTGCGCGTGGCCCGACACGCACTTGGCCGATTTTCACTCTATTTCCCTCAATCATTGTTCTCACCCAGTCAGCGTGGCGTGTCCTAACATATTTCCTCTTCTGTTTTCAACTAGTTTTTACCTGACTGCACGAAGCAAAGGAGGGTAATGTGTTTACCAGTCTATGTATTTATATGTTTGGAGAGGGACCGTATGTGGTCGCCATCCTCAGCATTGACGGAACGAGGAAGACGAAGAATAAATGAAATTAAAAGATTTTTTTAAAAACCCAACCGCTTTTTTCAAATTGTATAGCCTATGTCACTCCCACGATTAAGAGGAATCCAACGACACCTCATAAGTCGAAATCAGTCAAACGGCTGCAGGGCGTGCCAAAGAATAAGGTCACATACATACATACATATATACGCTCGAAAAACATAACCCTCCTCTCCTTCGGCAGTCGGTTAAAAATACGACGGCAATGATATCACCGTAGGTATTATTTGTGTCTAGAATTTCTGCGAACACAAAATCCCAGCTACTTAATTAAGTCACCGTGATAAAATAACTGATAAACGCACGACATCCATGACCCGAGTAACTCACGAAACTACATAATATGATATGTATTCACAGTAAAATTACAATAACCAACAATATTTTTTCTTACTTCCGAAATGTTTCTGCCATCTAGTGAAAAGTCTGTCTTTCTATGTTACTTTTGACACCGAAATTCGTAGTAACAAAACGACATCAAAAGTCTTGCTTACACTGGTTTCTTTTGGGGTGAGGTGGTGGGAACCGTTGCACGCAGCCGGATAAAAAATTGCGATAATTGAACTAATTTAAGAATAAATATTACTACGTGCTGATAATATATTTATACTTCAAACCCCTAATATATAAAGACACGGACATATATTTGGTCTACATAGCTTTAGTAACTGATCGTCGCCTTGCTATCATTTTATGCAGGAGTTTAACACATTATTGTTTCCATAAAATATTGTAAAAAGTTATTTTAGCTTAGCATTAACATGTCCAAATTTATATTTTTGTGTATCATTTTGTTCACGGGTAAGTGTTCCGTCTTTTATTGTTAAAAACTAATACTATTTAGTTGGGTACACTCCATAAACACGAAATCAAAATTCCGAAAGTCGGAATCACGAATTTAAAAATACCGATTTTTATAATTCCGAATGTTTTAAAACTCATATTAAAACAATTCCGATTCTTCATAAATCCGATGTTCATTAGTCCGAATTTCATAATTCCTAAGAAATAAAGTTCCGATTATTAAAAACATGAAATTCGTTTCGCCGAATGTCAAAATACCGAATTTGTGATGAAATTTCGGAAAATTTGATAATCGGAATACCAAATGACACTTCGCGCTTTTCATTCTTCGAAGTTATAAAAATCGGACCTGATTATTGTAAATTTTGAAATTCGGCAACCACGTGTTTTTTAGTAAGTAATCGAAATTATAAGTTTTAGGAATCATAAAATTCGGTGTGTTGAAATTCGGAATTAGCAAATCCGGAATAAAATATTTCGGAGTGTTTGAGTGCCCTAATAGTTAGTTTATCATAAAAACGAACACAATACTGTCATCAATACGGCAACTTTTTTATAAAACGTTGTAAACAAAGCTATTTGACGACCGATTAGCCTAGTGGGTAGTGACGCTGCCTACGAAGCTGAAGGTCCTGGGTTCGAACCCCGGTAAGGGCAAATATTTGTGTGATGAGCATGAATATTTGTTTCTGAGTCATGGAAGTTTTCTATGTATTTAAGTAGGTAGTTATATCTATTATATATATCGTCGTCTAGTACCCATAACACAAGCCTTAATGAGCTTACTATGGGACTAGGTCGATTTGTGTAAGATTGTCCACTAATATTTATTTATTATTTATTTATATTTATTTCACGTGACGTGTATAGAAAAATAAAAATACGTGTACGTATTTTTTTTACATGATAAATGACGGAAATGATGGAGGACTAAAATGCAAAGTCTAGTTATAAGTCAAATGAAAGGGAAATTTAAATTTACGAAGAAAAATGTTCAATTAAATACGTTGCCTTGCTTCTCAAGTTTACAAAGGGAACATTTTGTAATTATTACATAAGATTAACACTATCTTACACATTACCGAATAGTACATTGTTTAACGAGGGGCGTAAGTGGAAGAGAGTCTATCAGAAGCCCGACGCCGAAGGTGGAGGCCTTTTGATGGGTCGAGTTTGCAATATTTTTACGCCCGTGTTATACACAATGTTTTTCATCACATTTGCGAGGAAACAAATACATTTTAGATGAAATGAATACAAATCGTAATAAAAACTGCAACATGTCAGTCGCCAATTTTGTTGAATTTGACGTGAGGCGCGTATGGCAAAGACCCTTCGGTATACAGCCACGATTTGAAAACACTTAAAAACATTTTACATAGACACTAAAATAACAACATATTAAATCTGTAAAATAATCAGTTAAACATGTTTAAGTAGTTTTTTAAGTTTAAATTTATTTATAAATACGTTTTCAGATATCGTATTTGATATTAAACCTCTTTGCTTTGTAACTGCCGCAAGAGTGACAGATACAATTTAAGAAAAAAACCATTACGCCCGTGGGCGTAACACAGGCTATTACAGCTCTGTATGTCTGCGCATTATGAAGCCCTTTTTGAGCAAGTGTGATGAAAAAATAATAACGGTATCTTCAATTAATTTGCAGGCCAGCCATATGTTTGCGGCGTCCTTTCTACCGGCTACGAGTACGTGCCAAGGGCTGGCGCCTGGCTGCGTCTGCACTTTGCGCCCGACACCTGGCAAGATGCGCGCCAACGGTGCCAGCTTGAAGGTCAGTCATCGTATCAGCCGGTAGACGTCCATTGCTGGACAAAGTCCTCCCCCAAAGAGTGCTACAATGACTGATCCTGCGCCACCCGCATCCAGCAGACAGTGGTCGATAACGTAACGCATTGCACGTGGTAGTTCTAAATGTCACATTTTGTACGGGAAAAAGACT
This sequence comes from Epinotia ramella, assembly GCA_947578815.1. Taxonomy (NCBI): domain Eukaryota; kingdom Metazoa; phylum Arthropoda; class Insecta; order Lepidoptera; family Tortricidae; genus Epinotia; species Epinotia ramella. The sequence continues at coordinate 3,763,256 of OX388206.1, read as the reverse complement.
GTTGAATTATCCTAACACTCGTTCGAAAAGTTACGTGTCAAGTCAGGAGTCGAAAAATATTATAACCAGCCTTAATACATTTCAATGATGATGAATGATGTCATGCAATAGGGAACATACACTGATTTTTTTTATTTTTTTTTATGATAGCTTATATCGTTTTATTACTGTTAAATAATATTCAGCACCAAAAATGTAAAATGTAGTATATATTTTTTTTTTTATAAATTTCAAACTTTTTCAGGCGTTTTAAACGCCCGCCATTATGGCTCGCTTGGCGTGTGACGTCAAAGTCTATGACAACTAACCTACAAATTGTTGAATTCTTGTTCATTTGCAATCACCATGGAATAAGACAAAAAACCGATTTTTATAAATCGGTATATTGCATCGTCAAAGTCTATGACAACTAACCTACAAATTGTTGAATTCTTGTTCATTTGCAATCACCATGGAATAAGACAAAAAACCGATTTTTATAAATCGGTATATTGCATATAGTGCCAATGTGTAAAAATACAATACGGAATTCACCCGATAAACTGTTTTTCCTTGTCCCGAGAGGTGCGGACATAATAAGAAGAAAGTCGTGTGAAATGTGAAAATATGTCTCTTCATATAACATCGTGAATGTTCTCAATCTACAATATATATTGCTAAATGAATAGAGTAATAATTATATTGCTAAATGTTTTATTACATTCTGCATAATAATGTCATTCAAATGCATCACAATATTATAACTAAAACATAAACAAGTCAACTGTTTATTTTTTAGGTTATGTTATGTTCTCTCGCCTTCTAGAGACTAATCCATAAAAGGCAAGGAAGATCAAATAAGCGTAATATTTTATACGTAATTACCTTGCAGCTTTTACTCCTTTAATTTCAGCAGACGCGAAATCCGGATTTGACGCCAAGTATGTGGTCATCGTGAATTCATCAATTTTTGATAAATTATCGGATTGCGCCTTCACATTAACCGCTGTCAATCCTTTTGTCACAAAGTTTTATCTCACAGAATAAGTGTAACGATTTGATATTGAACAATATAATAAATACAATTTCAGAACGTCACAGTCGTTACGAACACAACAAGCGCTTCGCTTTTGACAGTGGCAGACGCATAGACTTTGACGTCACACTCAACTGACGCTCCGTTTCAACGTTTCAACCGCTTTGAATTTCCCACTGTTTTTTGCACTTTTCAATAATTATTTTCACATCGAAAAAGAAATAAAATTAGGAATTATTGATAGAGACGTAATGAGGATTCAAAATAGTACCCAAAAAAATAATATTACCCTCATCTGTTTCAAGTGCATATTGCCTATTGCATACATCACTGCTTAGTAAATCATATTTAATGATAATGATCTTGTCCTGGGTTAAATTACCGGTATGGGGAATACTTAGATAAGCTACGGTAGCCTAGCGGTTCAGGCATGCGGCTGTCAAACGGCGGTCGTGGGTTCGAATCCCGGCTCGTACAATTAAATTTTCGGAACTTATGTACGGAATATCATTTGATATGTTACCGTTAGCTTTACGGTGAAGGAAAAACATCGTGAGGAAACCTGCATACGTCCACAAAGAAATTCAAAGGTGTAACTAAGTGAAGTACCCAACCCGCACTGGGCCAGCGGGGACTACTGCCTGTTCCCTCTCATCCATGAGAGGAGGCCTGTGTCCAGCAGTGGGACGTATGTATATAGGCTGATTTATTGTACTGCGTCTTCGATGTTTTGTATGTACCAATTTATATACATGCCAATTACATCTTGTACATCGTCGGTTAATATACTTAACACAAGGCTTTTTAAGCTTACTGTCGGAATGAATCGATTTGTATAATGTTAATGTTATATATTATTATTACATTTATAATTTTAAGTACCTGCGTATTGTCGACGAAGCCTGTTGCGGTTTCTATCATTGTTAGATAAGTGCCTAGGGAGATGTGTTTTTGTACGAGTACCTACACACTTAACGAAGCCCTCGTCAAAGATAAATTAGATAACTACGATTGGTCACAGTTATTGTTTATAATTTGTCCTTTGTTTCTTTATGATAAACTTTGTTTTGTGTTTGAATCAATTTATAGCGAGAGTAAGGTCGAAAAAAATGCTAAACGAGGTAGGATTACCCAACCATGGATAGATAAGCGGTTATTTATTATGACAGCTAAAAGGGACGAATTATTTCGAGCGTGGAGGGCGACACCAAATAATATGAATAAACGGTTAGAATACACTAAGTATCGAAATAAGGTAAATAAACAAATAAATATTGCAAGAAATAAGTACCGCAGACAAGAAATTAAAGAATGTCAAAATGAATATAAAAAAATTTGGAATACAATTAACAACTGGTTAGGGCGAATTAAATTGAATGTGGACGAGGTAGTTATGCGATACTTGGGAAAATCAGATAGTATTTATAATATATGTAATAGATTCTCGGAAACATTTACTCGTGAAATTTTGAATATAAAACACACATGTAACTATAAATTTCTGGATCGTAATTCTTATGTTAAAAAAGTCGATTTGTCTTTTAGGTATACAAAAGTGTCGGCTATTGATATTGAAAAAATTGTTAATAACTTGAGCATAAAAAAAGCGCCAGGCATTGATCAGATTAGAGTGCAAGATATTAAATATATTAAGAAGCAGTTATGTCCCATTTTGGCTAATTTTGTTAATATGTGTGTGTTGAAAGGTGTTTATCCAGAAAACCTGAAAAAATCTATTATCAGACCTATTTATAAAAACGGTAATCACTTAGAATTTACTAACTACAGGCCAATTGCAATCCTATCGGTAATAAACAAATTTGTTGAAAAAGTAGTCGTCGGACAAATAACAGGTTTTCTGGAGAAACAGAACATACTTGCGGATGCGCAGCACGGGTTTAGAAGAGGCCGTTGCACGGGGTCGGCGCTGGCGCAGTTCTCAGACGAAATAAACAGCCGATTGAACGAAGGTAAGCAAGTTCTGGCGCTTTTTATAGACTACAAAAAAGCGTTCGATACCCTGGACCACGAAGTGCTGCTCCAGGCGATGAGAGAATGTGGCATCGCTGGCCCCGTCAACGACTGGTTCCGCAGCTACCTGGCGGGCAGGAGCATGCGCACGACCCTCGCCGGAACCACGGGCGCGGAGTGTGACGTCACGCTCGGGGTGCCGACCGGATCGGTGTATGGCCCTGTCGGCTACGTGATGCTCGTTAACAGTGTTGTCAACGTCGTGCGTAATTGTAAAGTATACATGTATGCGGATGATATGTGTTTACTGTATTCACATGCAGATATGACGGAAGCTCATAAAAATATTCAGAGTGACCTTGACAATGTAATTAAATGGGCCCATGATAACGGAATTATTATCAATTTAACAAAAACTAAATGTATGCACATTTACTCTCCGTACAATCGCAAGGCTCCTTATGTCAACTATAAAGACTTTGGTGTCATCGGTCACGGGTACGACTGTTTACACAACCATTCAAATAACAATTGTAACTGTGAACCGTTAGAATACGTGCAGACGTATAAGTATTTAGGCATGCATATTGATAATAATTTCAATTGGAAAACACATGTCACTGCAGTTTGTTCTAGACTTCGCTCAGTTCTAAGTAAGCTGTATCACTTAAATAGTTAGTAAAAAAACCATGTTTGTTGTTTATTATGCGTTAGCCGACTCTGTTATTGGTTATGGGCTTAGTGTTTATGGTCGAACTTTCCCAACATATTTAAATGAAATTAAAAGATTACAAATAAGATCTATGAAATACCTTGTCAGTAAAAAAACTAAAAATAACCTTAGAGGCGATTATGACAGGTTATACAAGATATGTAAAATATTACCTATACATCAAAGGGTGCAATATGTGATAGCTATAGAAAACTATTTTAATAATGAGTATAAGGTTTTAAAACAAAATAGATATAGAACTAAAAATGTAAGGGCAAAGAAATATGTACAAAATTCTGCTAAAAACTACTATGGCAAAAGAGCTAATATATTTATGATACCAAAAATATATAACGAGACTGATTGGTTAAGAGACGAAAAAAAGTGCAGCAAAGTTGAATTAAAAAGTAGATTAAAAAATACATTTTTGGAAAAATTTGATTAATACTTACATAGGTAAAAAAAGAATCTTTTCACAAATAAACACCTAATTGTAAAAGTATAGCACTGTAAGTGCAGGAGTGAAGTGTTCATGCATTATCATGTTTAGTGTGTAATTTAGTGTTTAAGATTATAAGTATGTAGTTCATATAGCATACCTAACATAGTTTTAACATAGGTACTTAACACATTAGTTAAAATGAGCGCGGTCTCGCCAACAAACTGTTATCGCAGTTTGGCGAGTAACATAACATTGTTAATTGTTTTGTACTTTTGATAAATAAAAAAAAAAAAAAAAAAAAGCCTGCGTTTCGGATATTTAGACATTTTAATTTATTAAAAATTGTTGTCGAAACATTTTGTGGCGTTGTCCTCGGTAGGCGACTATTCCTCAAGGCGATACGCTTTAGTCTGCCAATTTCAATGAAATCTAGATAATCGATTCAGCTGATTAAGAAAATATTGAAGTGTATACAGGGTGTTAACGGGGTCATGATCCGGAATGACAAAAAGCGAATAAGATGATCATACTGAACAACCTTTCCCATGGGACCAACCACGAAATCGCAAAAAAAAACCAGGTATTCCATACATAACTCTCAATTAAATCGCAGTTAACTCACAGTTAACTCTTAATTGGCTCTTTTTTTTTGCGATTTCGTGGTTGGTCCCATGGGAAAGGTTGTTCAGTATGATCATCTTATTCGCTTTTTGTCATTCCGGATCATGACCCCGTTAACACCCTGTATTATTAAACATTTCGAGTAGGTTCTTATTTTGTTTAATGTTTTGTTTTTTCAGGTGGCATTTTAGCCTCTCTATCATCCCAAGCTTTGGCCAAAGCCATGCTGTCATTAATGGCCGCTTACAAGGTGGACCGACCGGTATTCACAGGCATACATAGCCTGATTTCTAACGGAGACTTTATGTCCCTGGATGGTAAGTGGGTAAAATGAGGCCACTTCTAGATTTGTCGAGGCGGAGGCGGGACGATATCAGTAAGCAGTCCGGTTTAATTACCAGTCGTGTCGATACCGATTCTCTACTGCACCTACATTTAAATAAGTGCATCCTGAATTGCGCTAGAGGGCGTACGAATGCAGTACCTATTCGCCTCGTACATCTATGAAAAGACGATTTAAGCAGCGCGTCTATGTCATGGTGGCGCGGCACGTACGTACATGACTCGTCAGACCGATACGGGAGCGACAGCTACAACCGCATATTTGACAAATAAATGTTGTACACGTTGATGTAGAGCGAACAAGTTCTCGAACGACTGGCAGAAGATCGAACCGAGCTGCATCGTGCACAACAATACCTTCCTCCTACCAGGGTCTTCCTCTAATGCCCTCGATCCTCAGATTATTTTTCCCATTTGGTTGGGACATCTTAATAGCCCATGTGTACTCGTATCGACCAGTGTAGGACGTATTGGTTCGTATTAAGGACAGCGGAAAAAAACACAATTACATAAACGTAAAGAGCCATTTCTCAAATAAAATTAAACTGTATTCATCCAAATATAGCGTGGATTGCATGGATCTCAATTTAATGATCGGTAATGGTTAAATATAACGCTTGCAGCTGTCTTCTCATTGAGAACTTTCAAATATACCATAGAAGCACTCGACACGATCTTTTCCTCACCGGTCAATACGGTTACTTTATACACCTTCACTGGGCCGCATGCAGGGTTTACCACGATGTTTTTAATTTTCAGCCGTCCCGCTGGAGGACATCTATCTTGACTGAGCTCAGGGCGAACCTGATGATCACAATGCAGACGGAAACTGCCTGGTGCTGACTCCCTATGCCGAAGTGGCTGATGTGAGCTGCGCCAGCGTCCACCCTTACTTCTGTCGCAAGGAGAACGCCACGATGCGGTTCAATCAACAATGCGAGACTACCGCCACTGGTATGTAAAATATACATACATACTTAAATATTTTGATCAATAATAAGTTCTGGTCATCAACTGAGAGCGTCCAGCATAATTCTGGCGTCTAACTACGCATTGCTATTGCGAATCCCGGGTTTAAATTTTATTAGGTACGAGCTCACATCCGATAAAGCTGACGACCTCTCCAACAAGCCTAATGGAGCGCGCGTCAAAATCAGTCCATGAATGTCATAACTGTAACGTATAAAGACAGGTCGCGCGGCCAGATTGAGCGCGACGCATCAACACGCGTTTTGAATGGAACGGTTGCGAATTTGTCAAAGCAATGACGCGTAGTTTCAGTGTCCGAGAGACAACCGGATGGCTCACGGTACTTGAGCTCCCGAAGCGTTGTGGAACCGCCCTGTGCAACCCGAACTGAGCCAACTTAGACTGGGACGGAAATAGACCGCGAGCCATCCGGTTGCTTCTAGACACCGCAACAACGCAACGCTTCATTGCTCTGAATAGCGCAGCGTCGACTTCGCCGAGACAAATGGCGCGCTAGTAAATGCTCAAACAACATGACTACGTACAAGTGACAGCTACCTGGTGCGAGCGTTAATAGCCGACATATTATGTCCCTCTATTGAAATCCATCCACAGGTGCCCAGATTGAGACTGATATAAACTATTTAACCCTAAGACGCTTGGTATCAATCTCTTTGATTTTGTACAAATTTAACCCACGTTACATTCAATTTGCGACTCCGTGTCGAATTTGATTGTTTACGGTGATACGACAGTGTCGACAGTATGGCAACTTGCACATGCGCAATGCACATATGTTGACCGCGCATGTATCTAAAAAGCCCGCCATTGTTGCGATTGTTGTTTACTTTGGAGTTATTTTATGTAAATGTGTTAAAAATGTCGAGTGAAAGTAAGTAATCAATAATAATAATGATTTATTGCGTTTCAATAGTGTCAGTATGTTTCTTAGAACTACGACGGTTACAGCGTCTTTTTGTTGTTTAATATATTGAGTTACTCAAAATTAATTGTGTTCCAAAACCACAATACAATGGTTTAACTTTTAAGTGAATAAGCTTGACAGCAAAAGATGTGTAGAAGTTGTTAAATGAAGTTCCAGATAATAAGTACCTAGGTACCTGACAATCTACCTAGATTCTTCAATTTTAACCTATCTATTTTAAACCGACATTTCAACATTTAATATATTTCCTCACACAAGGCATAATAAAACGTTGTATGATACACGCGCGTAAAGACGATTTCCGACTCGTGTCGAATTATACATTCGCTCGCTTCACTCGCTCATGTATAAATATGACGCTCGTCGGAAATCACCTACTTTACTTTCCACACTTGTAGCATAAATAACTATTTTTATTTACCTACGTATATGTAGCTCTCTCTTTCCACACATTTTACATTATATAATTTTGTGTACTCTGAGGGTAAACGGCCGCTTCATCCATTCTTATAACCCCAAAGATTAATATCATCAGAATAACCGATTTTGTTAAAAATTTATACATTGTATAATTTCTGACCACCGCTATCTTTAAAGTTATATTTATTTCAGGATATGAGTACTTTCCTGTCACTGGCAGCTGCTACAAATTCCACCGTCACGCCAAGACCTGGCATCGCGCAGCCAGGGTGTGTCACGCTGAGGGAGGTCATCTAGCCATCATCAACAGTGACACAGAAGCTAAACTGATCAAAGACATCTTCAAAAAGAATCCTGTAGATACTGTTAAGGGTGCAAACCATAATTATATTGCTTTGATTGGGTATTTGAAATGGCGAGTTAATATCAATGAAAGTTGGCTGACTATTCATGGTAAGATCTTTATTTTATCTTTTGAATACTGCGGAACTTATGTACGGAATATTTACCGCTAGCTTTTCTGTGAAGGAAAACATCGTAAGCAAACCGGTCTTATCCCAATAAGGTCTAGTTTTCCCTCTGGCTTGGAAGGTCAGATGGCAGTCGCTTTCGTAAAACTAGTGCCTATGCCAAATCTTGGGATTAGGTGTCAAAGCAGACCCCGGGCTCTTTTAGGAGCATTACCGGGAATAACGCTAAGAGGATGATGTACTGCGATGGTGTTTTGTACGATAAGTTTTTATTTTGTGCAATATAGTTTAAATAAATATATAAATGGTGGCAAACAAGCTTAGGCCTGTCTGGCGCTAAGCCACCACCAGACAGGCCTACACACCGTAGCCTATGGACGATCGCTACTTCAACAGAATCACAAGAGGCAGGTCGCTTTATGGATTTTAGCATTCATTATGTCGACATCTAGAGACAAATGGTCCCTTAGTCTAACCGCAGCGCATCCTTGAAAACTGCGGCAATCTTCCTCACCGCAAAGAACACAGCACCACATACCTACTAAATACAAACCACAAAACTATAACTCGCTCGCTACACCTCGAAGTAAGTTTTTGTTTCTAGGTACCTAACAATCGGTTATGTTATTTCTTACGAGTTACAACTTGTCATCTTTCTTTAATTGGCATTGGACACACATAGGTACCTAATTGGTTTAAGTTAATGTTCGTCTTATTGATTTTTATCAGGTCAAACCCTCAAGGAAGCCGGTTATGAACAGTGGGCCAAAGACCAGCCCAACAACCGTGGTGGCAAGCAAACCTGTGGCGCTATACAGCGTGATGGCTACTTCAATGACATCGGTGACTTCGAACGATATCCGTACATCTGCGAGATTACCCCGTAAAATAAAACCATGCACCGTTTTGTCTACAAAGTATGCAAAGTTTTTGATATAGTATTTATATGGAAGTTTTTGATTGCTAATTGACTTTTTGTTTAGCAATTGCGAACGTCTCTTTTATTTGCATGTTATTACATATTTGAACCGTTAATTTAACCATAATAAATTTAACAATAATTGCCCATTAATCCCACTCACATTATTAGTAATGTAAACAAATTGAACCTGGAACATATTTATCACACCTTGATTGAATTTATTTTGCCTTGTTTTCTATTACGGTTTCTATCCTTATTCTCATTAATGAGCCACAGCAATTTCAACCTTAATTCTCACAAAATAAGATCTATATTCTACAACTTAATAACACAAAATAACGTAATGCGGCGTTCTGCATATTACACTGCCAATAATAAATGTATTTGTTTACTCTCAATACACAAATGGCTAATAATCTAAATGCTCAGAATAAACTTAATGTTTATTACCAAAATGACCGGGGTCTACGTACAAAATGTTTAGAGATATACAAACATTCTTTACAACGATTATGACTTAATATTTTTAAGGCGCCGTAGGTTCAGCGAAGTTAAGCGAACAGAGTTTTTGAAACAATATAATGCGTCTGTTTATAATAAATGATATGGTTTCAAAAAAATACGAATAGTAATCTTGAGGCTTTTCTGCAGGGAAATCAGTGCTTCGGAACATGGTCAAGCTAATTTCGCTCGATAGAAAAAAATCACGAACATAGGTCTAAAACACACAAAAATACACTTAAAATATTCGTAACAAATTATGCACAAAAGCTATAAATATTAAAATTGCTCCTAAAAATCGGCAATATCATGTTTGAGGGAAATCAGTGTTTACATTTTTATTTATTTAAACGGCCAAAAAATTAAAATTAAAAAACATGATATTTGCGCTTTCGAGCACGCACTTCCATCTCGCTCACGCTTATGCTCAGTGAGAGGGAGAGAAGACCATGAACTTACGGCGCCTTAACCGAAACCTGGCTGCAAAACGATATTTTAGACTCGGAAAAATGTGATTTCAGATACGACGCGTTTTGTTGCGATAGGAACCTTCAGCTTACGAACAAAAGTACTGGTGGTGGTGTTATGATATGCTCGTCGTTGTCTCTGTGCCACAGTATATCACGAATGGTCTTGCTCGGGCTTCGAGTCGCTGTGCGTCATCATACCTGCCCGCGCTCTCGGAGCGTCGGCTGATTTGATTGCGGTGGTAGCATACCTACTGCCTGATGAAGATAACTTGGCATTTTATTTAGATTCAATAAAATCCAATGTATCGCGCTTGCTCGCCAAGAACCCGACATGTAATTATTTATTATTAGGCGATTAAAACCTTTCCTCTCTCCTGGAGCAGTGAACTGGGGTTTAGTTTAAAAAATCAAGGTAAAACGGATTTTCAAAACGCTGCGTTAGCATTTGTAGATGAATTGCAATATTTAGGGCTAACTCAACATAATTTTATTATGAACGCTTGTTACAATGTGCTAGACCTTTGTTTTAGTAATCTTTCATTGTCTGTTAAGCAATGTCAGCCGCTTTCTAAATTAGACATATACCACCCTTCTTTCACTATTGATATATTAGATTTATACAATAAGCCGCTTAAAAATAATAAGTCTTTGCGTTTTAATTTCTTTAAATGCGACTAATTCCAAAATTAATTTGTATTTAAAGGGGATGGACTGCGAGAACATTTTAAACGTAGGTGACATTAACAAAGCTGTTTATATTTTTTATAATAAGCTTAATGAGTGTTTCTCGATATTTGTCCCAATATAACATTCAAAAAACGAATCTTACCCATTAAAATACTGCGAGAAAAAACAAAATTATATCGTAGGTGGAAAAAATATTTAAACCCACGAGATTACGATGAATTTTCATTACTTAGAGCCTGGCAAAAACGCGTGCAGGATGAATGTTTCCACCGTTTCACTCAAAACACCGAAACTTATATACAACGTTCTCCTAAAATTTTCTGGAAATATGTAAAATCTAAGCGTGGGGGTTCTAATTATCCAAACAGTTTTCAGTTAGGTAGTAGTCAGTACAGTGGCTGTAAGGAGATTTGTGATGCATTCAATTCGTTCTTTGAAAGTGCTGCATCATCTTCATCTAATCTAATGGATAATAATCAATCCGAGTGTTATCCAGCGTTGTCATTTCAAGCGACACTGTTTTGAAGTACTTAAAATCCCTGGATAAATCCAAAGGACCGGGTTGTGATGGAGTTCCTCCTGTTTTTTTGTCTTCCTGCGCCGAAAGTCTCGCATCACCTTTAGCTATTCTTTTTCAAAATTCTCTTAAATGTTGCATTTTCCCCTCAATCTGGAAAAAAGTCCATATCATTCCCATACATAAAAAAGGTTCTAAATCAAAAATTGACAACTACCGTCCTATTTCCATACTCAATACCATGGGGAAACTATTCGAACCACCTATATTTATCCTGTCGTATGTCGTGGTATATCAGATAGGCAGCACGGTTTTCTTAAGAGTCGTTCCACGGTGTCTAACTTGTCATACTTCACAAACTTTGTTATAACTGAAATGGAAGGCGATGGGCAGGTTGACGTGATATACACGGACTTCGAAAAAGCATTCGACCGAGTAGATCACGCTATCCTGCTCCAGAAGCTGCAAGCACTGGGAATTCATGGCGATTTGCTTCGGTGGGGCGAATCTTACCTTATTAATCGTTCCCAAGCTGTTGTCCTAGGTGGTTACAAATCAGATTACATTGAAATAACTTCTGGCGTACCCCAGGGCTCTCACCTCGGGCCTCGGTTCTACAACGCATATATATTCGAAATCACTAACTGTTTCGACAATGCTAACTATTTATTATACGCTGATGATAAAAAAGTTTTTATGTGTATTAAATCTGAAGCTGACTGTGAGCTATTACAAAGTGATCTCAATAATCTACTAAATTACTACTCGCAAAATAATATCACTTTAAGCATAAATAAATGTCAATGTATTAGTTTTACTCGCAAAACTAATCCATTAATTTTTTTGTATAATTTCAATGGCGTCGTAGTTCGTCGTCGTAGATGATCGACGTGGTACGAGATCTGGGGGTGATGTTAGATGCTAAATTGACCATGAGAAATCATGTGGACTTAAAAGTTAATAAATCTTTCCGTAACCTCGGTTTTGTAATTAGGACCTGCAAACCATTCCGTAATTTATTGACTATGAAAATAGTGTATTTCGCTATGTGTGAAGTGTTCTTGAAAATGCTTCCCCTGTCGGGTCAGTTAACTATGCGGTCCACAAAAACCGCATTGAAAGCATACAGAAAAAATTGTAAAGCACATAAACTTTAAATTTAATAAATCTTCGTCCACTTATCGCGATAACTGCCATAAGTATAACCTTCGAACGCTTGAGGATAGACGTAAATTGTCAGATATGAGCCTACTGTTTGATGTAATTCATAATCGCCTTGATTGCCCTGAATTATTATCCAGCTTATTGTTTCGTGTTCCTAAACGTCGCACCAGAAAAACCACTCTCTTTCAAGTTCCACTTCATTCTACTAACTGTGGTGCCAACGCTGTACTATCCCGTATCCCCCATCTGTATAATCAGGAATTTGATACAACAGACCCATTTAGCGGATCTAAAACCAAATTGAAAAATGATGTATGTGCCGTATTACTAAACAAACAAGTTTAACGTCTGGTAAACTAGTAACAAACAAAGTAGCAAATTAAAATAATCAGTTAACGTACAATAAAAAAATAAAAAATACATATAAACGCATTTTAAATTATTCGAACTAAAGAATATTTATTGAATTACCGAGATCAGAACCAAATATAGTAATTGACAGTGACATTGAAACAAAAAGTACTCAAACTGCAATCTAATCATTTTCTAAGTGGCCAGTACTTATATCTTAAAACGTCTTCGAAAGAGAATTGAATGTAATTATTTAAATAATTGAATATACCAGAAGCAAAGGAGTTTAAGGTTAAACGGTAGACCGATCGGGAAGGTAGACGGTTTGAGAAGTTGACTGATCGGGAAAATAGACGGTTTGTAAAAGTTGACCAAAGGGGAAAGTAGACGGTTTGCGAAAGTGGTCCGATCGAGAAAGTAGACCGATGGTTCCAGAGGGATATTTTGGACAAAGTGGCAAAACTAATGATATCGATTTGTACCTTAGTAAGCACTGAGAGTTTTATGGGATTATGGATAAAGTAGGTAGTAACCTACTAAAGGAACTAGTAGAAAAATAAATAAATAAAATAAATATATATATATATATATAGAATTTCAATGTTAAGGTTTGATTAACTCAGACACCTGAGTTTTCTGTGTATTCTTTCTTAAAAAAATATTATTTTTACTTTTTATAGAAAACCTATTTCTACTAAATGTGCTATTTCTGCTATACCTTTCTATTATCAGCTTTTATTGATAATTATCATTAGTTGTAGTTGGTTTTGTTTGAGACGCCGAAATTGTACCTACCTATCAAATTTGTCCACTCGAAACGCAACTTTATTATTGAAATTAAAAGATTCACAATGACGGTTTCACAAAAAAGTCGGTCAGCTCAAATAATCTGAACTATACCATGTTGTTAATTTTCTGTGGCATGCTTCCACATTAATTATCTTAGTTATACTTAATCATCTCAGTTTTTATTTTTCTTGATGTAATTAACGGATAACTATTATTGGCCTCCTATTTTGTAAGGAAACATAAGTAAACAGTATATTTACGGCTGTTGTTATTCTAACTACCAATAAATAAATAAATAAATTACCAATGAAAACTTTTTTTAAGTAAAATATCCCCATAGTTACGAAATTATTTTGAACTAGCCTACTGTCCTGCTTGTTTCTAGTTACTGTGTGAGGTCAGTTAGACATTTCTTTTTATATATTTATAATAAATAAATAAATTACCAATGAAAACTTTTTTTAAGTAAAATATCCCTATAGTTACGAAATTATTTTGAACTAGCCTACTGTTCTGCTTGTTTCTAGTTACTGTGTGAGGTCAGTTAGACATTTTTTTATAGGTAAATGTTCCAGTCCTTGACGTTTTACTAGTGTATGACATGGGACTTTCATCAGGACACTTACACTAGTAAAGGAACTATAAATAAGCTCATAAAACATCAACTCAACATTTTCCACAAGGATTCTATCATCCGGAAATAACGTATTAAAAGAGAGATATTAAAAATTTACTAACCTCTCGTAATATCCAGCCATTCATAAAATATTGGTCTACCAAAACCCCGTAATTATTCCAAACGGCCAAATAGATGGTCGGAATATCCCCATAATATATTTTCCACGTCCCGTTTCAAGGCAAATTGAGTCTTATTTGTTGGGTGTGTGGATTGTTTTTGATTTGAAGGGTGATGGCCAAAAATGGGTGCTGTGTTGAATGGACAATACATGGACGCCGAGAATTGTTCGAATATTAAAAATCATTCGAGCATTATTGAATTGCTCTTTGCTATTAATTTGGGGTGTGGCTTCAGTGTACGCGGTAGCAAATCTCACTGCGTGCTGCCCATGTATTTTACAAATGTACTCAGATTGTTTATACTACGAGTTTTAGATACCTAATAATATGCGTCCTCATATATAAATAGGATTATATAATTTTATACACACTTATTAAAAAAAAACACCTACCTATGTAATGAAGTGCAGCTACTCGCTACCTAGTGAAGATTTCACGAATATTTACCCTTACCGGGACTCCGACCCAAAACTAGTTTTGCAAATTACATCCCTATGATATAAGTAAGCTTAAGTTAATTTGCACATTATAATACGGATTCATATAAATTGACATGTATACTTTATCATGTAATGTTGTATTATGAAATAAAGAAATCTAATCTAATCTAATCTATAGTATATGAAAATATAAGGTAACTGCTTATGGCTTAATGCCCATCCAATACCAAAAATTGACAAACCGTTGTTTTTTGGTAAAATTACAATGCTGAATACAGACAATAAGATTATTATATTTATTGAGTAAGTATTGGTGAGAAATGAGTTGGAAGTTATTTAAAGATGTCTTTTTTGATTTGTTGCTTACGAACGCTTATACGTTTACGAACGCATGTCAGTGGAATAAAGTTTAAAATTGAATACATGTTTTGAGAGCTGATCGTATGATGTAATATTTTCACACAACACAAGTTTATGATGCTGTAGTGTTATTAGATATTTTACATAGAGAAAGACCAATTATAGAGGGACTCACACAGACACACACATAAGTGACAAGGATGTAAGCATAGACAATAAGTACAATAATACAAGTGGGAACGAACTACAATGTCGCATACGGGGCTTTCTTTTTTGTCACTAGAACTGTCGAAACATAATTGAAACTGACGTCACGGATAAAATACGACGTATAGGTATGAGATGCCAAGGATGTGTATTAGTATATTGATAGTTTACAATTTTGTCAGGTCAATTTACATCCCATTCGGGCATTCGCTAGTATTCCATCTATATAATCGTCTATCTACGAAATTGTATAACCCTCGTTAAGTTTTTGAATATTCCGCCGAAACTAGGCCGTAACCCGCTGTACTATTGTGAAGTTCGTAGAGTGGTTCCGTTCAAAATGATAATGGTTTTTAAAGGCATTGTAGGTGCGGATTTTTCCAAATTGTTATGCGGGACGTAATCTTTCAATTATTGAATAGCTTATTTTACTATAAATTAAAACGTAACTGGCATGCTACCAACTAATTATCCTTTTATTCAATCTTATATGGTACCGGTTATTGAGGTAGTAAGTGCAGTAGAAGAGCAACAAAGAACTAGGACGAAAACAAGTGTCAAAAATAAAAATGCACACAAAATAAAAACTGAAACGAGCGAGCAAGCTAATGTTTCTTACTGACAAATACGAGTAAACATAAATTTGAGACAAAAGACCTACATATTTTCAAACATAAATCTGCCGAACTTGCAGTAGGGGAGAGTGGGTAACAGTGGATACACTTTTGTTTGAAGCCCAATATTTCTGGAGTTAAGTACAATTTAGTCCTAGCATTTGAATCCATCGGTTTGTAGCACTACCAGGGTATACAAAAAACAGATGACAAACATTCCAACAGCCATAGATTTTAGTCAAAAGATTTTTTTTTTATAAATGGGAAATTATCCATTGTGACCCATGCATGGGTTACATTGGATAAGCCCTTGGGGTACAGTGGACCTCATGGGTCACAGTGATTTTTTGCAGGATTTATTAAGAAAAACTCAATTAAAAAATATTATTTATTTATCATTTTGTTTCATAAGACCACGTTTAGTAATTAACAGTAGAACAGTGTCTGAAACTACATCTAATCAACAATAATTATATCACCTCTGAGATCAAGAATTACGTAATGTTTCAAAACATTTGAACCATGGTATAACAAAAATATTAGGTATTTATTAAGGTAATTCAGTCTCATAATTACTAATAGTAAGTATTAATAGAACGGAGTGTCCAAAACTATAACTACTCAATGACAATTACGTTAACTTGGAGATCAAAGACTGTAAACATACAAACGCACTTTGTACGCTACCTGTTATTAACACTAATCAGCCATCTTTATATTACACTTAAATAATTATACTTAAATATCACAACAAAGTCATGCAACAAAAAAACCTCTCAAAAAAAATTAAAACAAAAAAAAGTAAAGAAACGAAATGTAAAGAATAATAATATACGGGGCACAGTGGATACTTATCCATTGTAACCCAAGTTAAAATTATCCATTGTGACCCAACCACCGTTGCCGAAATCAAAAATTCGGAATAAATATACACTCTTGTTATGAGCAAAATAATAGCATTTTAGGCTAACCGAAACACTGCACAACACTAAATAATCCACAAACACACAAAACCCTCAAAGAATTTGACACTACACACTTTTTAAAAACACGTAATTATTTTATTTGTTACTTACTCTGGCGGTACGCTGCCGGCGCGTGACCTCCCGGCGTGCGAGCGTGGCAGCCACTGGCGCGGCGTGGGGGGAACACTCGCGGCGAACGTTTGACAAGAGTACAAGTGTTTGTGTGCGTAAATACACGGACAGCGGCATTTTAGTCACCGTGCCCCGTTAGTCACTGTTACCCACTCTCCCCTAAATTTTCTACTAAATTGCTAATGCGCACAATCACCATTTAAGCAAAAACTGGGACAATTTTTTACACCAAGCAGCCTTTCAGAGTGACCACAAAAGGTGATCGGTGCTGGGATTTCCTTTGACGGTCTTACTTTAGAAATAATGCAATTAAATATTTCCACTAGCTATAATTTCCAAGGCTTAAAGTTTGCAAAGGAATTCTTTGCGATAGTTCACGAGCTCGTTAGTGTGGTCACCCTATTTATGCTTTCTAGTTAAATATTTGGTTCAGCGATGAATTATGCTTGCAGTTTATGAAGGGAAGTAGTTTAAATAATATTATGGTAATGATGATGATGATAAAAAACCTTCTTCCACATCGTAATGATAATCGTTTAGAATCCGCGATTTCTGCAAGAATCTAAAACTTCCTCAGATTTCCTACAAATCTCATTATTAGTGTGATGTAACTGATCTAAAACAAGTGAACAGAAGGATTAAAAAGAATCCAAATGCTGTTTTCATGCACCATAGAAAATGTCGTTTTATCTTTGCAATCAATGAGGCAGTGTTAAGAGTAAGACTTGGTTTGGTATAGGAGCACCACAATATGAAGTAACATTTTCTTTGCATTTTATTTGAAGAAATGCCACGTGTAGAAAATTATCTATGACAGCTAAATTACCCCCCAACTGTAAATCCTGACATTTCTCTTGTTGTCACACATCTCGATATACTTAAACATGTTAATATTTTGAGTAACAGGATTAAAACCATGCTTGGTTTGATTATGAAATACACGGCAGTCGTAAAATCTGAACCTAATTAAATGTTTTACCGACCGTCTCAATCACGAGTTACGCTAAATTAAATCTGCTTTTGATAATCTAATTTCAATTTGTGGACTTTAAACTCTAAATGTTTATGGACATATATATATTTTTTTTATAGATATACAAGCGGGTGGTTTGTACCGACGGAGCCATCAAATTTATTATGGACCAGGTTCGTGCTCGCACTCGCGTGTCCCTCTAAAGTGCGAGCGAGAGGTCTGATGTTCTGTTCTATGACATCAGCGGCACGATGATTCTGGCTCCGCTGTACCTATTACAATATGTCAAGATTGGTTCGTTAGCCCTTCACGTGGCAAAATCCCGCAGTGCAAAATCGAAAAATTTCTATGTCTGACAGCCTATGGAGTGGGAGGTATGCCAGCATTTTTCAAGCAGAAGTATGTTCAGATTATAAAGAGACAACACAGATGATGAAGCAAGTATCTGCTGAAACACCCAGTTCAGCAATCTCAGGTTGCTGACTAGTATCGTAACTGGTCACAATACCCTAAATAAACACTTAAAAGTAATTAATAGGTATCAGTAACGATGCTTACTGGATAATTTAAGTACCTATGTTGTATTTCAATAGGTTGAAATTGACATTTTATTTTCTAAACTTCTGGTCAGATATACGTTAGTATAATTTATGGATTCTTCCCAAACACTTGTAAGAGAAAACATATCACCAACTTTTTCTTACTCACGTCTCCGAATGTTACATAGGGTGTTTCAAGCGTACATCGCAAATGTACAGAATGATGCGATTCCGGGCAGGTCGGCGTGTGATTGGCCATTACCCCCCCCTCAGCTGCCACCTGGTACACGGCTTCGACAATATTCTTTATTTAAAATGGCCACCCTGCAGGCTTCTATCTTGATTATTTTTTTAAAGAAAGTTGTTTGTTGAGTTGAGAAGTGAGAGACAAATCCTACTTATATTATGAATGCGAAAGTTTGGATGTTTGGATGTCTGGAGGTTCGGATGTATAAATGTTTGTTACTCAATCACGCTTAAACGGCTCAACCGATTTGGATGAAATTCGTCACATAGCATATAGGATAGTTTTTATTCCGGGTCAACGCATACGAAGTCGCGGGCGGAAGCTAGTTATATATGTAAAGGAGCTCATTCTTATCCAATTTATTGACATGCAGACAGACAAACAAGTGAAATTTTGTAACATAACTTGGAACACAGTTAACTTTCAACCTTAGCGAGGGCAAGTGTTATGCGAAAGAGTGACGAGAAAATGCGAAAGAGTGAATGCCATGATTCAGTGTACTTCTTGGTTATACTCTGGCCTATCTGGCTTTTTCCAGAAAATGGTCCCTCTACTACCTTTTCCGTGGTTATAGTCCGTGTCGACAACACTAATATTTTAAAGAGGTAATGTTTGTAGCTTTAGAAGTCTGTGTAGGGGGGTAATCTCAGGAACTACCCAACCGATAAAAAAAAAATACCCAATACATACAATGGACCAGCGGGATACACAACGGCTATATTTCATCCCACTTCTTTGCCCGTGTTCTCCGGCTAATGCCTATGCAAATACCCTCTACAATACTTTACATGGGCAGCAAGTAAAAATAAAAGAGTAGGCTTTGTAATAATCATTTTATATATTCGTGTAAAATTAGCAATTGACTTGCGGCGTTGAATTGGAGTTTATCTCCGGATGAGTCTTGGTACTGATTGCGTGTGAACAAAGCAATTCATCTGCTTTCTCTTTTATCCAGTCGTAGAAGTAAGGGACGTAGGTGTACACGATGGTGTCGTTTGAGTGCGGTCTCCGTTTGAAGGCTACGAGGCCGATTTGAATGAAGTTGTAAATCACGAGGGCGCTGCCGGAGTCTCCTCTGTGAAATATATTTAAAAAATATTAGAAACGATATCAACAACTTTAGAGTAAGAAGTTATGGTACAGATTTTGGTCTGGCATTCTTTGAGTATGGTAACGTTGAAGTTACAACTGTTCTCCTTAAAATTCGTAATATTTATTCAGAACCAACGATTACATGTACAATGGCATTTTTGAGAGACACGTTGACATGTAGAAAAGTCATAACAGTCACATATTAATAATAATAATAAAGAAGGCCGAAAAGGACAAAGCCAGCAAGTACCTAGACCTGGCTCACGAGGTAACCGCCATGTGGGATGTTGATTCGACAAACATCGTCCCGATAGTCGTTTCGGCGAACGGCTTAATAGCGAAGAGTCTCGACCATCACCTCAAGAGACTCTCGCTAGATGGCTGGATCAAGGGTCAGATACAGAAGGCGGTACTCCTGGATACTGCGCGGATAGTCAGGAGGTTCCTGTCTCTGTCGCCCTGACCGCCGGCAGCTTAGGCCCCGCCTCGCTGGCGGCGGTACCCTAGATTAGGATTTTATAATGATTTATGTTTTCTATGTATAGTTTTATATTTTACTTTTTATATATGTATTGTAAAAACCTAGTCTAAGAAGAAAATTGAATAAAGGAGATAATAATAATAAATACTCTTTATTGCACCACTACAAGAGAGAAACATCTAACAAAAAAATATGCTTAATTAATAATGGTAACAACAGGCGGTCTTATCGCTTTAAAGCGATCTCTTCCAGACAACCTTTGTACAGCAGGAAACACTTAAACTAGAATTTTAAACAGGTAGTGCAGGAATTCATCAAGAAGAGCATACTAACACATCAATCAATAATGGAAGCAATGATGGCATAACGATGGCAGTAATTAATGTATGCACTAGGTATACAGTAAATAACTATAATGACATAGGTTTCAACCGCGACATTGGTTAACATATATATAACTAGCTTCTGCCCGCCACTTCGTCTGCGTGGACCCGAGATAAAAACTATTCTATATTTTAATCCATGCTATAAACTATCTTCGTGCTTAATTTCATTCAAATCGGTCGAGTCGTTTAAGCGTGATTGAGTAACAAACATCTAAACATCCAAATATCCAAACTTTCGCATTTATAATATTATATAGTAGGATGGGTGATTTCGGGGTCACGATCCGGAATGATTAAAAGCGAATAAGATGATAATACTGAACAACTTTTCCCATTCATTTAGAGTCCCTCACTCTCAACAACTCTCACAGTTAACTCTAAATTGGCTGTTATTTTATTGCGATTTAAAAGTTGTACAGTATTATCAATGATGTAATATAAAAAAGAGGTATAATACTCGTACGTTGTCTATATGAAATTCCGTGTTTAACAATGGCCACCAAATCTGACAGCTGAGACGTCCATTTACGACGCGACATTGAGGCAAGGTCATACAATTGCCTAAGTTTTAATGTGCCACTTTTGGAGTGCTTATAACCTATCTACCTCTTTTTTATATCACATCATTGAGTATTATCATCTTATTCGCGTTTAATAATTCCGGATCATGTATTCGAGGAAACACGTCTGTCCGTATGGCGGACAGACGTGTTTCCTTGTGCTCCTTGTCAGCTCCAGTACCTGGCCTAAAGGCATCATATTCAACAGAACGGTTTAAAAAAATGTTTGAAAAGGTATCCTTCCCTTCCCGGGTGGTTTAGGTAGGTTTTGAAGATGGGATGATGGGATCCTGGTGAAATCGAGGGAACTCTTCAAATAAGGCGAAGTACTGAATTGAAGTGAGTGTTTTAAAAGTAAATTATTAATAAATCAGCCCGATACTTTTAATTCAGACACGATAAGATTTATTTATTAAAGTGGGATATGTCTAGACTAAACTTACTTTTCAGGATAGCTGACCCCACCCTTTTCTCTTCCGCAAACAGTCCCTTCGGGTAAAGCATCCAATACCTCAGCACACGCTTCATGATCTATGATCAGCTGATGGCAATGCTTCAGTTGACTACCCCGCGTACCTACGGACTAATAAGAAAGGGAATTCAATGAAAAATAATAGTCAGAATACAATACAATACAATACAAATACTCTTTATTGCACACCTCAATAAAATAACACTGTACATAAACATAGTTAAAACACAAGTACAGCCAAACAACAGGTAGTCAGGTCGGTTGGGGGAAAATTGTTCATATTATTCTCTCCATAGATGTCTATATTTTTTCCAGGTAAGTCAAATGCATTCGATTTCTAAATATCATTATCTACAACAACAGTATCAATATACAGGGTGTATTATTCAAAGTGGGCAGTGAGGGAAAATCCGAAACTACACGAGATACGGAAATTGGCTCTTAGGAGTTACGTCACCTGTATATAGAGTCGGCCTCACCCAAGCCATTACAGTATTTTTTTCTTCTGTGAGCTATAAATGGCGTAGGACCGGTCATTTTGGCACTCTTTTGGGGAGGCCTATGTCCAAGATTGGCCGTCCTTCTCTGATATGATGATGAGATAGTTAAAAATATTAAAATGGCTCACTTGGCCAAATTTGGTCCTTGAGGCCCCATGGCATTCTTGACAGAAAAGTTGCTGGTGATGACAATGCCGGCCCAGCAACATAAACCGACCCGCCGCAGAGAGCGCGGAGAAATCCCGTTAGCTGATAACGACGCGCCGGCGATGCGACAGCGACCGCCGCGCAACACTTCACCTCGCGTACCGCTTCGTGCTCGCACGCACTAATATTTGTACGCGCCGCGACCCGCGACTATTGTAGAAAGACCTATTATTACAAGTGTTTACAGTCCGCTCAGTATTTCTTTGTAGTCTAGATATCCCTCTACTTATAAACTAGGGCACTAGTCTCAACATATGGTCCTTAACTCACCGAAATAAACGACCAATTTCTACGCGAAGTCGCGGTATTCAACACCTTCCATTTGCACCCGCCTTCGAGTACTCATCCGTCATCAAGTGGATTAACTACGCAGCACGAAGAGGTCCTGGGTGCTGGTTATATAGCAGCGCATCCTCCGAACCCCGGCTTCAGTGGACTTCGGGTGTGGCCGCCTATACAGAAGTCTTCGAGTACACTCAACTTTGTATTGCAAGCAACGGCTGTACCACCACAGGGAAGAGCGGCATCTCAACAGGGAGACTTAACGCGAGAACGGAGTCAACATTGCATAAAACGTCATAATTCTCACACAACATATTCCCAGGAAAAGGAACAGTACGAGAGTTTCCAAAAAACATCGGACAATCAAACAGACTGGGATACCATTAAAGACAGTGAGGCCTTCCAATTATTTATTAATTCAACAATTTATTATTTTAAATCATAATTTTAATTCAATTAATTGCAATTCATCATTATTTCCTTGCGTAATTGTAAGAAAATAACATTTTAATTGTGTTTAAGATAGCTTCATTGTTAGGTAAACACCATATACATGTTTATTTACAAACTCTTAAACTAGGTATCCATTATTTATATCCTATTTACACATTTATCCTAATAATCCAATCGAATAAAATATACTTAAACGCAATTTCAATCAATTACAACATATGTGTTAACATATATCGCAATTTTAATCATTTATAATCATAATCATTAACAAAAATCTATTTACATATTGAGTGGCATACTTATTAATCTTATTATATAATCGAAATCAATATACACAATCATAATAATTAACACGCAAGACATTCATTCTAGCCATTAGTCAAACCATAAAAACATAATACAACAGTATTACTTCCCAATTCATTACGCCGGTGCATAAAAAGTTCACACTGATTCACAAAAATAAGAAGTGGGTATACATAATATCGTGTTTCTATGGCCACATTTGCACTCCTTACGAAATAAATTAGCACATTCACACATTTACTCGACGAAATTGTAGCGCCTGGCAAAATATTAAGAGCATCGAATTTTACGTTGATCGGAATTATTGCTATTTTATTCTTGTAGTGACGTTACGTAGTTACTTAACAATACTTATACTGTAGTGGTGATTTGTTTATCTTGTTTTTAATTTTTTTAATCACCCATAATGGCTAACGAGCTTAGACTCAAGGAGTTAGTAAAGAAGCGAGCCACTATTAAAACAAAACTCACACAATTTACTTCATACTTGGCTACAGCAAAATCTTGTGACCAGTTAAGCGATTTCCAACTGGTGGAACTAGATATCCGTGTAAAAAAATTGGATATTTCGTATGAATCTTTTGATTCCTACCAGAGCGAATTGGAGATGCTAAAAGAGGACCCGTCCGCGCAGTACGAGGAACGGGAGCAATTCGAGCGTTCCTACTACCAGGAGCTAGCGGCAGCTCGCGAGCTCATCGATAGGCACCGCGCCAAGCGCGACAAAGATGCTCGTTCCGAGGTAAGCTCTAATGAATGCCAAACAGCTATCTATCATAAACAGCACAACGTCAGGTTGCCCAAAATTAATTTGCCTCACTTCAGCGGCGGCTATCAGAATTGGTTGGAGTTTAAGGATATTTATGTGTCTTTGATTCATTCGGAGGCAAGTATAGACCACATAAATAAATTTCATTACCTGCGTGCTTCTCTTCATGGAAGCGCAGCGTTAGTGATAAGAAGCTTGGATTTTAAGGGCGATAATTACGACTCTGCCTGGAAGCTTTTGTGCGACAGGTACGACAACAAACAGCTGCTTATCAACAATCATGTCCAGGCACTTTTTAATGTAGAACCCGTCAATAAAGAGTCAAGTCAAGGCCTGCGACAAATTGTTGATACCACAAATAAAAATCTAAGAGCTTTATCGACACTTGACCAACCAACTGAACACTGGGGCACACTGATCATTCATATGATGGCATCCAAGTTAGATTCTATTACAAGCAGGCATTGGGAGGAACATAGGAACTCATTGAAGGAATACCCTAGTCTGGACGACTTCATAACTTTCTTGAGCAACAGGTGCAATCTTCTCGAAACATTGGAAGAGGTAAAACATAATAAAGTTAAGTCGGACACGTCCTTTAGCAAGCCCAAGAGCTTCTTAGTGTCCTCAAATAACGAGACTCAAAAGGTTAAAACATATAATACATCATGCCCACTTTGTCACAAACAGCATTATGTCTTTAACTGCGAAGTCTTTAGGTCCTTGCCGGTTGAGCAACGCAACGTAAAGGCAAAAGAATTTAAAGTGTGCATGAATTGCTTACGCCCAGGACACACAGACAGCAAATGTAGGCTCAGTCATTGCAAATATTGTAAGGTCAAACACAACACCTTACTTCACATTCATAATGAGCCCACAAGAATTCCTGAACACGTAGCGTTGACGGCAAAGGATCAAACCGTCAATAACTTATCACAGCATGTTCTTCTTTCAACAGCCTTGGTCAGGGTGTGCGACAGTGAGGGACAGTTGCACAACGCCAGGGTCTTATTGGATAATGGCAGTACGGCCAGTTTCATAGCGCAGGACTTACTGGGTAAACTTCACTTACCCACTCGATCTGTCAGCTCAAAGGTAACTGGGATTAACAATCAGGAATCTAGTAGTGCACAATCTTGCTCTCTTAAATTGGAGTCTTACGATGGCAGCTACAAGACCGAAATTGATTGCTTAGTATTGCCGAAAATTACATCTTCAATACCTAATAAATACTTACAGGTCGAAAGCATACCAATTCCATCGGGAATTTGCCTAGCCGATCCTTCATTTCATGAGCCGTCTTCGGTCGATATTCTTCTCGGCGCATCGGTCTTTTGGAGCGTCATCGGCACCAACCGCATAGATCTAGGCAAGCATCATCCGACTCTCTTTGAAACCAAGCTTGGCTGGCTCTTGTCAGGCGTCTTGTATCAGCCAAGCTCGGTTAAGCCCGTTTGTTTGTTCCTAAATGATGAGCAAACGGATGCATCATTAACACGATTTTGGGAACTAGATACCATATCCCAAAAACACAATCTATCGGTAGAGGAGAATGCGTGTGAAGACAATTTCGTCAATACCACAACAAGGAACGACCAAGGGCGATTTGTGGTACGAATGCCCTTAAAGGAGTCACCTGAAGCGTTAGGGAGTTCCTACGAAATGGCCAAGCGCAGGTTCTTATCGCTCGAACGTAGGCTAGATAGAGACCCCCAACTTAAAGAACGTTACGTTGCATTCATGGAGGAGTACGAGGCACTAGGCCATATGAGCGAAATAGTTCCACGTTCTTCTCTGCCATCGTATTTCCTGCCACATCACGGAATTTTTAGGGAGTCGAGCACCACTACGAAGCTCCGAGCGGTGTTCGATGCATCCGCGGTTACAACCTCGGGTAAATCCTTAAATGATATCCAGTTGGTAGGGCCCAGGGTACAGGATGACTTATTTTCCATCCTGCTCCGGTTTCGACAGCATAAGTATGTCGTGTCGGCAGACATCGAAAAGATGTACCGACAAATTTTAATTGATGAAAATCAACGCCCTTTACAGCAGATCTTATGGCGATCAGAGCCATCAAAATCACTCAAAATATTTTCCCTCAATACCTTGACATATGGCACGTCTTCGGCTCCGTTTTTGAGTACACGATGCCTCTTACAGCTGTCCCGGGAATCACCAGACATACAGACACAAAACGCAATCGCCAGAGACTTTTATGTCGATGACTTCCTATCTGGCTCAACTTCCATAAATGACACAGTTGCACTGTGTCGTAAGGTGTCAAACATTCTTAAATCTGCATGCTTCAATTTACGGAAATGGCAGTCCAATAGCTCAGAGATAATTAGGGCCATTTCAGATAATGTTTCTAATGCAGATTCGGTAAACTTAAGTGAGAACGAATTGTCTCAAACGCTAGGCCTTAAATGGCAGTGCATTCGTGACACTCTTACCTTCCAAATAAAATTAACTTCACCATCCGTGGTCACCAAACGTCACGTCCTTTCGGCAATTGCACAAATTTTCGACCCACTTGGTCTAGTAATGCCTTGCGTAGTGCTAGCTAAAATTATAATGCAAAAATTGTGGGTCGATAAATGTTCATGGGACGAGCCACTCACAGGAGATATATTGGCGTCGTGGAATAGTTTTGTTAGCACGCTTCCTAACCTTAATCACGTCAATATACCTAGATGGGTCTTATGCGAGTCGCCGGTGACCATAGAATTTCACATCTTCACAGATGCCTCGGAAAGAGCTTACGGAGCTTGTCTGTACGTCCGCTCCGTGGCGGGGGATGGCTCTGTGCGTGTTAGATGCGTAAGAGTGTGATCTGTAGTAAACACCCAGTTGTCAAGTTGCTCTTTATAATGTACCACAAAATCACGTGTCATGCAGGTCCACAGTTGTTGTTGAGTACGCTTAAGCACAGTTACTGGCCTTTAGGAGGAAAAAACCTAGCGAAACATGTTGTCCGTACTTGCCTCCGATGCCTCAAACTTAAGGGCGAAACGGTGCAGCCGATTATGGGCAACTTACCTATACAAAGACTACACCTAGAATATCCGTTTTATGAAACCGGCACAGACTACGCTGGACCAATTCTGCTAGCCGATCGCAAGGGTAGAGGGTGTAGGCTCGTAAAGGCATACATCTGCATTTTTGTGTGTCTAGCTTCAAAGGCACTTCACTTGGAGCTCGTCTCGGACTTGACTAAAGAAGCATTCATCGCAGCTCTTCACCGATTTATAGCTCGTCGTGGTAAGCCTAGAACCATCTATTCAGACAACGGCACCACATTCGTTGGCACCTTCAATGAGCTCTCTAAAATACTGCAGCAAGATTTTGCTGTAAACATGGCCAACGAAGGTATTAACTTTTCATTCATACCTGCGTACACACCTCACTTCGGAGGCCTTTGGGAATCGGCTGTCAAATCAGTAAAGCATCACTTGCGGCGAACCTTAGGCCTCACACATCTTACGTACGAGGAGATGTCTACGTGCTTAATCCAGATCGAAGCCATCTTAAACTCACGTCCTCTTACGCCTCTTTCTGACGATCCTTCTGATCTCGCGCCGTTGACTCCAAGTCACATTTTAATTGGTAGGTCTCTTATGTCTGTACCACACCCCCAAATCACCGACCAGAAGATCACATCCCTTCAAAGATTCCAACGCGTGGAGTTCCTCAAACAACACTTCTGGGCAAGATTCTCCAATGAATACGTCTCTGGACTTCAGCAGAGAACCAAGTGGCGCAGCTCCAAAGGACAGTTGAAGGTCGGGACCATGGTAGTGATCAAGGAGAAGAATCTACCTCCTCTGATGTGGCTCCTGGGTCGCATCGTACATGTCCTGCCTGGTAGAGATGGCGTAGCTAGAGTGGCCGACATCAAGACAAGGAAGGGCATCATCCGTCGGGCCTTCAACACCATCTGCCCGCTTCCTATTCTTACTGTTGAAGACTCAAGCTCTTCAACGCCGGGAGTATATGGTGATGACAATGCCGGCCCAGCAACATAAACCGACCCGCCGCAGAGAGCGCGGAGAAATCCCGTTAGCTGATAACGACGCGCCGGCGATGCGACAGCGACCGCCGCGCAACACTTCACCTCGCGTACCGCTTCGTGCTCGCACGCACTAATATTTGTACGCGCCGCGACCCGCGACTATTGTAGAAAGACCTATTATTACAAGTGTTTACAGTCCGCTCAGTATTTCTTTGTAGTCTAGATATCCCTCTACTTATAAACTAGGGCACTAGTCTCAACAGTTGCTTTGTTGTGCCGTATGTGTATTTGCAATTCAAATGGTGTTTTATATCCAAGGTTGTGAGACGGGTTTCCTCGAACAATTTGATTTGTTATAAACCGTTGATCGCCAAGATGACCTTTGGTCAGTGAGTCTCTCCCAACACACAGAATACGAATCTCGGAATTTGAGACAAGGCCCTGCCAATCTTTAATATAGATCTAAGCCAGCAGGACACAGCGGTTTTGAGGAGGCACCATGTCTCCGAGCCGTATACTTAATAGGACAGGGATGAGCCCTATATACGCTGATATTCGTCTGCAACTTCAGATCATTGGATTTCCTCACACGATCGGTGAGTTACCCAAAATTGGCAGATACGTTTGCGATGCGCGATGGGATCTCCAAAGCCGAGGTGTTGTCATGCCTGATATTACTTCCAAGGTATTTGAAGTGCCAGAACTATTCTAGTGGGTGTACATCTAGATTCAGCACTCCAGGAAAAATGCCCTGAACACCAACGGCCTCCTTACATGTGCTTCCTGGATCTGGAAAGCATTCAACAGCTGACCCAGCTTCACTTCCTTTAGGAGGTTATTTGGCGACTAAAGGGAGTCATTGTCCTTGGTGTAATCCACATGCGATTAAGTACAGTTACATAATTACACTCGCAAAGACATACACACAGGCACACAAACACACACGCATACACGAGCACACACACACACACAGACAGACTCACACACACACACTCGCATCCCAACGCATGCGCGCCTTGTCGCACTCACACATTAACACATATGCCTACACACACACACACACACACATAAACAAGCAGATATAGCCATACATACTCTTACCATAGGCAATAAAATCTAAAGATGTACTTGAATATAAATATTAGATCTTTATCCTGTGGTAGTTATTTTTATGTTAAGTTTTTGCGTATACTACTTGTTTACGTTTAAGTCGGCCCAGCAAACGATGCATACGTGTTGCCATGGCATTGCTCATAGTAGTATTCTTTTGTTTACTTTATTCTTGTATTTTTCTAACTATGTACCCACTTAGATTTAAGTTTACTTATACAACGATACTTACTGAACGATTGTTATGTGATTAATAAAATAAGTGATACTTATAAGGACGGTGAATCCTGTCCCGCCGTGATACAGTGCAAACTAGTACGGGGGTCAGTTGACACTTACTTTTGGTTTTCACCATAGAAATAAATACTAACAAAAAATGTAAGTAGCAATATGTACTTTTTCTGTGAAATAAAATTTATGATTTATGATTATGATTGTGGTTACAGTGTTCTGGCGGGGGCCAGGGCAGTCACCACATCGAACACACCCATTGAAGAACCCCAGGGAAGGCGACAACATATTTTGGCCATAAGTGGTTGTTTGAGGATTTGTGTCATCGAAGCATTTATATCTAGTCCAAAACGTTGACAAGATGTATGTAGATCGTCAACGTAGCTTTAAAGATACACTATGCTATCTGACAAGGTATATACAACGTGTTAATAAAATAACGCAAAACCTGAAAACCGTTTGTTCAGAATCGAGCATAGAATGCGAAAAAAATAAAAAATAAATTTTTTGACAAGATTTATTTTTTACATTTGTATGGAGTGTTTTTATTTTTTTCGCATTCTATGCTCGATTCTGAACAAACGGTTTTCAGGTTTTGCGTTATTTTATTAACACGTTGTATATATTTAGTCCTCCTCATCGATTGGCCCTATTGTGAGCTCTGATATGGCTGGCTAGAAGAGAAAGCCTCTCCTTACGCAATTGGCGTTTTGTGTCTAAGGTTGTTGAGCGGTTTTGTTCAAAGGATTTAACTAGGGGTATTCAAGGGCATTACTACAATGTTGCATCATATACTACATAACCTTACTAAAGATGGTAGATCGCCAAGACGACCTGATTGCAGCTAGTTCCTCCCAACACGCAGGATCGATAGCGCAGGCGTTCAGATGTCGTTTGAGCACGTCCTTATAGCGTAAATGCTGACTGCCATGCTTCCGCTTACCCTCTGCTAGTTCTGAATAGAATACAGCTTTAGGCAAACGGTGGTCGTTTATTCTATGGGCATGCCCACTCCACCTGAGCTGACGTTGCATTAAGAGAGCTTACACGCCACCGCAGCTCTATGATTGTGTCTGACAAGGTATACATCGTCAGCGTAACGTATTTCTAATATGGAGGGATCTTTTGTACTTTGGATCTCACTCGGAATCTTAAAATTTAAACACACTTTTTTCAATCCTGACGTTAAGATGGATCTGGTCGCTGCACCACTTAAGGGCGTCGCCCATAACTACTGAAAAGTATATGGCAAAGAGTGTGGGTGCCATGACACATCCTTGTTTTACTCCACTCGTAATTTGGATATATGAATTTGAATTAGGTATATGTAAGATAGTTCATTTTCGTGTCAAGCTTGTGCCTTCATTCCGAGATAGAATTGACGTATCAGATTCACGAACTTTTTTGGATATCCAGACATTTGGAGAACAAGCCAGATGGCCTCTCTTGGAACTATGTCGAATGCTTTCCAGATCCAGGAAGCACATGTAAGGAGGCCGTTGGTGTTCAGGGCATTTTTCCTGGAGTTATCTTGCAGCAATAGCGTCAAGAGTACCTCTGCGAAGCAGCTTTTTAGCAAGTGTTGTTTTGCTAACTCACTTAAGCGGGCGATAAGGATCGGTGCAAGCATCGAACTGGCGCTAGAGAGAAACGATAAAAGGACGTTCAGCTAGTCGACCAAGTAACGCATTCTACGCACGCCAAATGTAAATTTTTGTAAGGGTAAATGGCAGTTGAATTGTCCTAGAGCTCGTTCGAATCGTTACGTGTTTACTCCTCTGGTGTAAATTTTAAGTTTCTCGTCCCAGTAATTTCGGCTTTGCGTTGATGACCAGCCAGGACATCTTTTTTTATATATGTATAGAAGATTTAGTTCAACGTGTATGTAAACGTGTATGTATCCGTGGACACATCAGTAAACTTATGCTAGTACAATAATAAACGGTGTTTCCCCGGGGGCGTGTGCCGGGTATTTATTTTTGAAACTCGATGAGACTTTTCTTTATTAGACGGTCACATCATTCTCCTGGTAGTGAAAAATAAACGGTTTTAACTCAAAGAACAGACTTACATCAATCCAACCCCATCCAGCTACTACAGCTTCTTCGGCTTCTGGAGGCGTCTTCATCACTGCCACTCTTTTCACTGCATTTGCAAATGTCAGTGCAAATTCTAATTTCAAAAGAGCAATGTCGTTAGCTTTTGTTATGGGGTGGTACTCTGCATGTACCCTGAAATCGACAACTTTGCTTTCGGAGCCGTGATATTTTTCCACTGAACCCGTATACGCGTTGACACTAAAAGGCACTTGGCATTTAAAATAGCAATGTGCCGCACTTAACAATAATTCTTGAGTTAATATAGATGCTCCACAGCTTGAATTCTTATTGCTACAATTCTTACTAATAAATACTGCGTAAGGAAAATCTTCTATTGCCGAATAATTTCCTCCGACAATAAAACCTTTCATGCTACTTGTATCTTTAACCTTAACTAAAGTATACGCGAAAATTGCAAAGGCGATTTTTACTGTCATTGCTTTAATTTTACGTTACGATGTGAGTTAGTAAACTTATCAATAATTACTGAACTAGAACTTGGCTTGTTACGCACGATAAAACAACCATTAAAATAACAGTTAATGTTCAATCGATGTAATCCAATTCCATTCTTAGAAATCAGATTTGAAGGTTGAGAAAACACTGGTACAGCTTTGGTGTGGTGAGATTTTTTTATTGATTTGTGGAAGTCAGTACGGCATTGACACTACATGTTTGAGCCTTGCGGCGTCGAGGACCATGGGGCACCAGCGCTTTAAAACTTTTTAAATCGTTTTCTAAGCGCCTTGTCGACGCTTCTGGTGACCAGAAGGCTGGCTCATACCTAGCCCAACGTATTAGCATTGCTATTCAACGTGGCAATGCCGCCAGCCTCCTGGGCACCCTACTTGACGCCGATCTGGGCCATGTTTTTTATTTAGAATCTTATTTTTGTTTTCTTCGAAACGGCAATAGCCTAGGTTTATATTTTCTTGTTGTTGTTTTTAGTACTTAGTTAAAATTAATAAAAAGTATGTGTCATTGCGCGTGAAATATAAATAAAAAAAAGACCGGGTTGCACTCCGGGAGTGCCGGCAGAAGTGAAAACTTGCGAATTGCTTCAGCTTCGTAGGCAGCGTCACTACCCACTAGGCTAACATCGCCAATATGTTGACATCAATTTGCATTAATAAATCCAATTCAATGGTTAAATATTATAGTGGTGTAGACACCAAATAAAATACGTGACGTCACGATCTGCGAGCGTTTTCTCTCTCTAACAAGCAATATTAAAACGGTTGCAGCTTCGTAATTCTTTGAGATATCCCAATGGCATTTTCGTCACAAGGCTTATTTTTTTGCCTTCTTTCTTTTGGAGTTATAAGTTTTGAGTCTACACTCATATTGAAGAAACCATCACTATTCATATGGAGTAAGATACTGGCTGAAAAGCGAATAGAATAGCGGTTACTCCTTTGACAAGATCTGGGCTCTTAAATATAATAAATATGATGGTAAACTTTTCCATTTATTTTTGAAGTGAAAACTTCTTTAGCGGCGCTGAGCACTTTTTGGGATAGGGAAAAATTGTTAAATACGCGACAGAGTTTTGTGACGTCAGATGTGAAGGAGGTCACTTTTTGCTGCTAGCCGATTCGATTTCATTCAAAACTGAACGCTATTCGTAAGAGTATAAAGCCGTTAAACACTTTTTGCAATAGCATATTCTGCAAATAAATTTGTAATAATACCAACGCGTCCTTCACCGTTTTGCTATTGAGAAAATTTGAATAGTTCGAATTTGGGCGTTGTTCCTAAAGAGATAAAGATAAGAAAAATATTTACCAACGGCAAAAACAAATTGATATTTTGGTCGCCACCGCCGTCTGCCGTTCTTGCAAATTCGAATAGTTCGAATTTAGACGTTATTCCTAAAGAGATAAAGCTTTGAAATATATTTAGAAATGGCAAAAACAAATTGGTTTTGTGTTTGCCGCCGCCCGTCGTTGCGCCGACGGGCGAGCCGGCGGCCCCTCGCACCCAACGTGCCCGCGGCCCGTACACCTAAATAATTGATAATTGTTTATAAATTTGCGTCAAATTCATTTTTAGGGTGACACCGTAAGATGTCACGTGACCTGATCGAAAAACTGTTACAATGTTATTGAGTTTACACTTCTGCCGGCACTCCCGGAGTGCAACCCGGTCTTTTTTGAATATTGTGAGGATGATAAATTATGATGATATAAATAAATACAATATCCATAATTAATATTATAAATGCCAAAAGTGTCTGTCTGTCTGTCTGCTACATCTTCGGCCTCTTCACGCTTAAACCGCCGAACCGAATTAGATGAAATTTGTTAAAAAGATAGGTTGAATCCCGGGGAAGGATATAAAACCGTTTTTGTCCCGGAAACCATTCTATATGGGGGTGAATTGGGGGTGAAAGTTCGTATGGAGATACGATACAAACTAGTTCCACGCGGACCGAATCGGGGGCAGAAGCTGTTAATAATGGCGATGGCGTGAAGATCGTAGCTACGAGTAAATTCAATTAATAAAACACTACCTTGCTCTCAAAAGCTGCTCCAGTATTCACAACTTGAACCAACTACTCTTCATAGAAAACCAGTGTAAGTCAGACCTCCAATATACGGTACTATTACGGTACCGTAAAATGGGGTGAGTAGGGACAAAACTGACATTCAAACCTCGATAACATTTTATTTTTCATATGCAAACTGAATGGTGTATATAATAAGTTTTCCGGACGTTTGTATATTAGTTTTTATTTTATTTTGGGTAGTCCCAATTCATAACTTTGACAATAAACAGGAGATCCTACCTCACCCCGTAGTACCTCGTGATTGGGGTGAGATGGGATTACATGCAAAGGTGATTTTGGAAGATTGTTGGATCGATTTTTTATTATGAGTATTACTATAGCTCCATTTTAAATTGGAATACATTATTTTTGTAGCAGTAGCCTTAAAATCCCATCTCACCCCCCTTTCATCCCTTCTCTCCCCATTCATAACCCAACTCTCCCTGCGAACCCTACTCACCCCATTTTACAGTACTCAGAGTCAAGATAGACTAAAGGGCGGTGTGCTGGCTCGATTATATTGTCAAAAATCAAAAAATCAAAATCAATTATTTATTCTGCAAATAGGCCACAAGGGCACTTTTACATGTCAAACGGTAATTTACAATAAAATAATAATAATCTTACACAATAATCATTTAAAATTATATAATTGTGAATAGCACAGCTGGTAGTGCCTAAATTGAGACGCTAAGTTTGTTCATTAACTCTAACATGATTTCTCCTTTGAAAGCGGAAAATATAATGAATGTACAAAAAGGATGTGTTTAAAAAGATTTTTCTAAGACCTGCTGGTAATAAACTTACTCAGTTTAACGATACCTAGTCTAATTACGGAACTTTATGATTTAGTAGTTTTGCTTAAGAAGGAATTAGCTTTTATTTACTCAAAATGTTTTACAACCACCATCACCATTCTGATGGACATTGTAACACGAAAAATGCCCAAAGACACGGTAAATTGGACACAGGGTCGTCACTGCCAGTTTGGTTTAGTTTATAAGACCTCTAAATGTCTTATCAAATAAATTATGAGATTTCTGGATCCCAGACCTTATTTTAGAAATATTGATGTGCAAATATAACTAAAAAAAAAAAAAAATAAGTTTATTTCGCAAAAATACAGAATACAACAATATTTAACTTTTTTTTTTTTTTTTTTTTAATATAACTAAGTATATCTTGATGTGCTAGCTTCTGCCCGCGACTCCGGCCGCGTGGAGTTCGTTTATATCGTAGCTCCATACAAAATTGAATCCCCTCATTTCACTCTTTTGGGGGCTGATTTCCGGGATAATATATCCTATATCCCTCCCCGAGACTCAAACTATCTTTATACCAAATTTCATCTAAAGCGGTTTCAGCGGTTTAAGCGTGAAGAGATAGACGGACACACTTTCGCATTTATAATATACGAGCTTCCGCCCGCGACTTCGTCTGCGTCAAAACTTGATAAAACTATCCCCAGGGATATATGGTAATCCAGGCTATTACCTATCTTCGTGCCACGTCCAAATCGGTTTGCCGTTTAATGTAATTGAGTAAGAAACATCAAAACATCCAAACCTTCGCATTTATAATATTAGTAGGATTATAAATGCGAAAGTGTGTCCGTCCGTCTGTCTTTCCTCCATGTGTATGGATTATAATTATTATAAAATTGTATCTAAAATAAAATGTGACATAATACTAAACAACATCAAAGCGAACGGAGGTGCCACAGAAACTAACCTAATTTGAATAAAATATACATCAAACAAACGACCTCATGTATGAAATTACAATTTAAAATATCATCTACTTTAACTGTGGAAACAGTTGCATAGATATTGGACATTATTCGAGGTATTTTGAAATAAGTTTAAAAAAAAATAGTAAATTATGCATTCGGTAATTTAGTATTGAAATGTAAAATACGTTTGGCGTGATATACTATTGTGAGGATCAAAGTGGATTTGAAATTTTCCCGAGCTTCAAATTCGAAGAATATCCCCTGGAAGGACATTGAGGGAAAATCTTATATTTGTGGATTATTTTTTCTCTATAAAGACACATTTTCTCGTCAAAGTTGTGTCTATAAGCTGCAGAATTTACTCAGCTTTAATTTTGCTCTAGACCATGTTTTCATCCGGATCCGGGGACTTTTGGGAGACGAAAACAGGGAGACGAAACATTCAACGAACATTCTTACCAAACTCTCCGGGATTTCAAGGTTTGACAATCCCGACTGTATTATGATTGAAGTGATCAATTGATCAATTTGGATTTGGATTCCGCGATCGACGGAACGTAAAGAATCTAAAACTCTCTTGGCTTTGTGGGTATCTGTCTGTATGCAACTTTGAGTAAAATAAGGTGACATTCTAAGGTCTGCCATAAACTACATTTAAGGGCGTTTATGTTTTTAAAACGAATAGTACCTACCTAAATAATAGCTGCATTCAAGTAAGTAGCTACTGACTCTGGGTCTTTATGCCCATTTTCTGAATAAACGTAATACATATATTCAGAAATTGTCTAAATTAAAAGTTTTTAATGTTTTATTATCATTGCACTCCCAAAAAAATCGGTTATCTTTGACTGTAACCACTCACCGTCTAGATGAAGCCACCGGTTATAAACTTTTTTACGATATTTTATGAATTCATTTACAACTTTTTTTTAATAATCATGCATTTATATTTAAAAAGTATTGTATGAGAAGGTTTTTGAGGGTGTAAGTTTAATCAAAGTAATCTTTGCCTTTTATATCTTAAATAATAAAGAGCTTATTCATAATTTTCCATGAAACCTAAGATTAGCTAGTTTTTTTCTCTTCATCTTCTAGTTACTTCAATATTTGTGGATTGACAACTAGTTAAGCATAGTTGGTAGCGGTCCTGCAAAGACTGGTCCTGGGTTCCAAACCATGGGGCTAATCGTGTAACTTTTCAAACGAGCGTTAGCACTACTCAACTGTCATGTTCCCATACAAAACCATTACATTTATGGGTCAAAATCAAAGAGGTGAGCATTTTAGGTTTTCAAATATCTGAGAAATTAAGTTTTATTTTGAAGAAAACTAACAAGTGAAGTCTGTTGTGTCATTTTTCATGAACCTTTCCTGTGAAGAGGCACGCACAAAATATATTTTAGAAATTCTACCAGTTAATAAGAATAATGCCAGGCACAAAAGTCATTTCGGGAACACTTTTAAAGATTTTTTTAATAATTATATTTTATGAATCACCTTCCAGAAATTGCAATTAATCTGTTCCTAAATCGGATAATGTTGTTATTGTGTATATTTTTATATTGAAAACATTTATTTTTGTTAATTTTATTGTCATCTCGGGAACGCCCGCATCATTTCGGGAACGCCCGTCATAAACGAGAACGTTCCCGAAATTACCGTTCCTGAAATGACTCCGCCATGTAAGATATTGGTTGTAGGGGTTATGAACAAGTGAGCTCTAATATTTATAAGAATTTTGCAAAAAATATGCAAAATTTTCGCAAAACTAAAACGCCTTTTGCTTTGACTTGTGAACTTCACGCTGTTGCTTGCTAACGCCACCTAGCGTGTATTTTTTTATTTACATCGATCGATATCCACCGCGTTCACGGAATGATTTAATAAACGTCAGACAGCATTTGAATAGTCAAAATATGAAGAAATTAACCTGCTGTTAATGTATTTTATACGTATATTCTTAATTTGATGATTTTCAAAGCTATTACACACATACAATTTTAAGTCTTAATTATAAATATTTTTGACTTGTTTGAACTATGAAACATGGTCCTTCAAGAAAAGAGCGTACTCCCATCTTAAAGGCCGGCAACGCACTCACAACACCTCTGGTGTTTCAAGTGTCCATGGGCGGCGGTAATCGCTTACCATCAGGTGATCCATCTGCTCGTTTGCCTCCTATATAATAAAAAAAAAATGGCTTAAGGACGCATTCCCGGAATGACTATTTAGACCTTTTTTATTTAAAATCAAATAAATCTTTAGTATAGAAAGATAAATAAGCTGAGACAAGTGCCGTGTAATTATGCACAGAACCTTTATTTTAAAATAAATGTTTTAGTAATATCATGTTATTTTATTCAGAAAAACTTTTTCAGAAGCATAATGCTCACCTCTGTGATTTTGACCCTTTATACCCACCTTACGTACGTACAAAACGTAACGCAATCGACTAACCAGTTAGGGCAAATAATTATTGATTTGTGTGATGTTTTTCTATAGGTGTGACGACCAGACAGAGTGCAGTTTAAGCATAGAGGGTCGTGACCCTGCCTACGAAGCTGATGTTCCTGGGTTCGAATCCCGATAAGGGCAAATATTTGTGCTACAAGCATAAATACTTGATTCTTAGTCCTGGATGTTTTTTATGTATTTAAGTATTTGTATCTTTAAAACATTTATATCTTCATCAAGTGCCCCTAACACTAGCCATATTGAGCTTAATTACTAGACAGATATTTAAGCAATAAATAAATGAATTAAGAATTGTGTAACACAAAAATATAACTAACAAGCATATTAATCTTCTCAGTCATTGCACTCTGGTCAGAGTGGTCGTGGTCAACATATAGTATCAATTCCTGGGGTGGCCACTGTCGCTCGCCTCACGACATCGCGCCATTTCTCGCTATTGGAAGTTATCCTCGAGCACCAATCCTTATCCGTATCCTTGAAACCAGTGCCTGCTCGATTACCGCGTACCTACGTCAAAAGTTCTTTGCGGATAGTCGGAGTAAAAATATTTAACATTTTGAGCCCGGAAATCAAAGAGGCTTCTTAATACGAGCAATATGTTTACAGTGTTAAAGAATTTTGTTATAAGTATTTATCAAATAATCTTTATCGAAAGTGCAATTACTATTATTATTATTAACAACTATAAGACCTAGGTGTTTGATATAATTTAATGTTTTCTTGTTCCATTGCTACTATTCTGTGTATTGACATGTGCCTGTTTATGCATTAAATAATATGAATTTGACTTTTACGCAGAAGCGCCTGTCATCCCCTTTATTAGATCGATCCATCGCAACGGCCCCGCAATGTAGAACGTCGCGCGACTGAGATGAGCTATTTATTGTAGGCAACATGTTGCACAAAATCCGCTTTTGCAGCTGATAGGGTACAACGCTACTAAATGCTGAATAACAGTGAATCTGTGGCGTCTGTGTAGCGCTTAATAGAATCGTAGTACAGAGTAATGCATTATAATGGGTCTCGTTATTTCCTATGCAGCTATTGCAGTCCGAGTGATCACTAATAAGTCGTTAATAGTGCTTAAACAACCGATGTGGACCCTAGGTGGAATGATATGATGCAGTTTTGTGCTACTTGGGCAGAGACATCTCTCAGGGTCCAATGAGAGTGGTTTGGCTTTTATATTTATGCAACTAATTTAATAAACTTCTATAGCGCAATGCCAAATACGTCAGCTTTGACGGCTGCCACATTAAGAGTAAGGTGAATGTCTCATATCTAAGCCTGCGATGTATCAAACACCTTCGGATATCTCCGATGGATTTCACCTTAAGTTCCCTTTGGCCAAACCACAACAACCTTTCAACAGGCACGTCTGCCTTTTTTAGCGTTGCGTAAATATTCGGCACAAGAAATATGAAACAAGTTGCGGCATAAATATAAGTTTGCGAGAGCCAGCTGTCAGACAAGCATGCAACGCGCAATACTTTACTAACGATATTAATAACATGTTTTGAAAACGTGATGACACGAAGTCACGTTGGTGTATGTAGAGTAAATTAATAGTCGGCGTGAGTTCCTTTTTTAAATATTAGACTACAGGATATTTTGAGGTAATTTCAAAACTAAAATGTGTGATGTATTTTATTGTATGCAGCTGCTCGCGCGATTTCGCCCACGTATTGTAAATAGCAAAGGCTAATATGTAAACTATGACCATTCAGAAAATCCATTCTACACGGATCAGTCCTGGAGATTACCCCGACGTACAAACATACAAACTTACAATAACACAGACTTTTCCGCTTTATAATATAAGTATAGAAAATACTCTTACTTCAGGCAGGATATAATATTTAGAAACAATGGTCGTAACCATCGTGAAATAAAATAAATCGAATTATTTTTTAGTTTTTCTCAATGAAATCGTACTGCCTAATTGCGTTTGAAAACTATCGGATACGGTGACGTTTATGTATAACCTCAAGCTTAAGTTCTATCTAAGTAAGAAATAGATTTATAGACGGTAGCTCGGCAAGAGCGATGGCCAAATTCCAAAAGTCGCGGGTTCTAATCCCGCTCGTGGCGAATAATTTAAAAATAAAGTTTCTACAATAATTACCCTTACGAATGTATCATTACAAAATTTGTCACGAAAACGAGAATCAATATTTTTAGTTGACCAACCCGACACATTAAACTAAGTGATCGCTAACCGGCGCCACGACAACTTTTCGTAACCTGTCCCAGTCAATGCTGTCTAAAATAATTTAACCCATTCAGGGCCCATGACGACACATATGCGTCACACATACCGCCATAGTCGCTTTCCGCTACATACGAGGAAAACCACTGGATCGGCTACGAGCGTAGTGCGTAGCGATTCTGGGCAATGAATTTGTTAAACAGCCTATTATAGTAACAAAATCTACGGCCTTTTCACAAAGCCAAGGAATTTACACGATCAAGTGCAACATTGTATTTTTCCAGATCGTTCGATTACTTTGTTCAGGGCCGTCAAAGATCGGACGTGTCGGAACCTTATTACTGGCCGTGGAATGACTTCGGAACTCAACTTCTCCAACTGGCTGCAATTTCAAACAAACTTCTAAAATGGAACGTTACCAGATTCTTAATTGAAATAGTTGAGTCTTTCGAACGCAAAAAAACTTAAATTTTCAAATCTCGAACGTAAATTAACTACGCTGGGAAATATTGAATTTATAGCTTGGTGCAAAAATAATAGTAAAACGGTTACATTTTTCACAAGATCTCAAAATGAATTGCAAATTAAATTACGAATGTTATTTAGATGACGCTGCGTATTTAACTTTGGAACGTTCATATTATTTGTGGCGGGTAAAACACTGTTCGAATTTCAAATTCGCTGAAGTGAGGTGAGTGACTGGACACGGCTTTGGGCGTTTTTCAGAGCAAAACCAACTAAACGCTGGGTCCTCGCTTGTAAATAAATCTAGAAGTGGGTTCGTCTTCTTCATACATCTTTAATGTGGCGTTATTTATGTTCTTGAGCGGCGTACCAGAGGCTTTATTTTCTGAAATGTCCGGGAAAGAAAAATGAAACAAGTTTTCGCATAAATAAAAGTTTTACCTTAGACGTTGCTGCGATGACGCGCAAACAATTTCGTGCATTGCTCTTATGAGTTGCGGCCATTTTGTTTTTATGTTTTCTTTTTTAAACGGCAGGCCATTAGGGGAATGCTTCGCGGAAAATGAGCTTCGTTTTTAACGCTAAAAGCAAGGTTTATAGGATACTTTGACTACTTTGAGTAACTTTCCAAAGTACTATTTTGTACGAAATGTTCCAGATTAAGCAAAGCCTGGCCCTGGAATATTTATGAGTTCATTATTTTTATGACCTCTTTCCTCATTTCCATGTGGGTAGAGATCTAAGTCTTCGTCTTTGTTAAATATGTTGTTTCTGTTACTCCTCAGGTAAGTACCCAAGAAAGCATATTTTTCTCCGCCAAATATCATAATATACTTTATACAATCAAAATAAATACGTAACATTTGTACCTGCAAAGGACCGAACGGCAATGGTTTACGCGAGTATCTACTCTTTTTGTCTGTATCAAAAACACTACTATAAACATAGTAACCGGTTCAACCGTGAGCATAAAAAAACATTAGCCGAACTGTTATATAATTATTTTTTCTCAAACATGCTCGGAAATGTACGCGTTAATATCACGAAATGAAGACGTGAAGTTTCTTGTTTATGGCTCCCTACATTACTTCTTGGCCTTACGCCAAGAAGTAATGTATGAAAACCCTAAGTAAAACCATTATTGTCCGCTACTCTAACTTTTTAAATTTGCTTACTAATATTAAACTGACAAAGGAAAATTTACATACTGCCAACCACCACTAGACACTGTAAGTATACTTGCTTCATAAAAAAAATAAAAATATTCTATGGTACTATACTTTTAAGTGCGGTTAAACATGGTGCTCGAACGGCTTGTTCAAATGGCATGTTTAAAAAATAAAAAAGGCGCAAATTACCTATTAGTTAATTGATTATCTAGTATTTATTTTAATTTTAATATTTCCTCACACCGTTTGAGAAAAGTACTATACAATCCTCGGCCGGAACAGGGATTGCTGGACTCGTTATATTCGGCCTCGTCTACGACTCGGCCGTCTACCCCAATCTCGTCCAGCAATCCCTTACTTCACGGCCTCTGCAGTAATCTACTATTTCGTTCTTCTTATTTAAAATTGTTTAACAACGCTCCTAATACTTAC
This sequence comes from Epinotia ramella, assembly GCA_947578815.1. Taxonomy (NCBI): domain Eukaryota; kingdom Metazoa; phylum Arthropoda; class Insecta; order Lepidoptera; family Tortricidae; genus Epinotia; species Epinotia ramella. The sequence continues at coordinate 3,720,679 of OX388206.1, read as the reverse complement.
AAGAAAAAAAATATCCAGATTTGACTAGCTAAAAAGTTCCATCCAGTGCGTCACCTATAAGGATCATTAACGAGTATCAGCGATTCTGAACAAGCAAAACAAAAAATGAAACTCAGAATAAAAGTAAATTCCCTGTACAGTTTTTTGCAAAACCTGCATACATTATTGTAGACCGTCGACAGAGCGAATCCTCAAAACTCCATAGGGTCAATAAGAGCTACCTACCTAATGTCAGGTAACTTATTCACTGCCATACGTTCATAATGCTACGCCGTATTCCGTTGCAGCTTAACCCATTCAGCGCTAACGACACACATGCGCCAGCGTTAATTTTTGCGCTACATACTGATATCCGTATTAACACATTCAGGGCCCATGACAACACATATGCGTCAGACCGCCGTAGTCGCTTTCCGCTACATACGAGGAAAACCACGGGATCGGCTACGTGCGTAGCGCGTAGCGATTCTTGGCCCTGAATGGGTTAATACGAGTATTATAACATTCAGTGCCAAGAATCGCTACGCGCTACAGTCGTAGCCGATCCCTTGATTTTCCTCGTATATGTAGCGAGCGGAAAGCGCCTACGGCGTAGGCACATAGATAGTCGGGTTCCCGGCACTGCATATGTCAAGCTGTCACAGACTACGGCGTAGCGCTACAAGCGTAGCTTAGGGTTATATTTCGCTTGTTTGAGATCTTTGTCCAATATCATCATTGGACAAAGATCTTGGACAAGTGGAATGCTACCCTTAGCAGTGAATGACTCCATACGTAGTGAAAGCCCGTACCGCTCTGGCAATTCGTGTGTCTTGTTTGGCACTGAGTGTGTTGTGGAACACATAATATTGTGTTTAGGTGAGTTCCAAAGCAGCCCCGCTATTCTGTAACTTGTTTTGACCTCACCTCACCAATATATATTGAAATCGCGATTCGTAGTAACTATGCGTAATCAGAGGTTCAGTTTCGTTAAGCGTGACGCGTGAGGGGAGGTGCATTAGCGCGTTTTGAACAGACCGCGTCGTTTTTTTAAAAAAAACCAGATTAGGTTGCTAATAGTTTATAAGTCTTAGTAAGCTCCTGCTTACTGTGAAACTTCGGGCACGCTCGGCGAAGGGTCTCAGGGTCGCAGTCTAGTTCATTTCTTTCTCATCCCATTTGTATTTCAATGTATTCCATCTCATTCTGACACGTAAACTCGAAGCGCGTTGATTAGCGCGGGATAAACGTTGACGGAGCGATTTTTGTATACTTGTCGAATTTAAAAAGGTAGGTAGGAAGAGCTTGTAATTCTGAGCAATATTCACGTTATTTATTTACAAATGTCCTACAAATAATTTAACAACACTTTCACTGACAGGAACCCGCCCAGCAGGCGCCTTCGACGTAGTCGCGTTCCGCTACGTACGGGGAATTCACGGGATCGGCAAGCTAGTAAAACATTTTCATTCCCCAATTTTGGCATTTTACATGCACCTATCTTAAGAATGTAAATAAACTATCACCGGTTCTTATAACTAAAGCACTGCAACGAGAAGTAGCGGCGTACAAAACTAAACTTATATATTTTCAAAACAGTATACATTAGACTACATTACATATAAATTACAGTAATATAAAACTACATAAGTCTCCTATTTCGATCATTGGGACGTTTACCTTATTAGGATATTGTATCATTTTATATTGCACAGTTTTTGTTGTACTAAAGAGGTTAAGCTACCCACATTTACCCTATTTAATAAATAAAATAAAAAAGCCTTTTATTTCTTGTCCTGGAAGTTTGTTTTATATGGTCGATTTTCTGTAATTCTTATTATTACTAAAATATAATTAAAAATGTCATGTCATGTCAATTATACATTTGTTACTTATTAATAGTTTAATTTGAATAACATTATATATTATTGTTACGGACAAGAACCCCTCATCAGGTGAAGGTCTTCTCCAAGGACTTCCACTTTTTTCTGTCGGTGGCTTTTTCTTGCCAGTGAGTACCGGCTATTCTTCTTATGTCGTCGGACCAACGACTTTTTGGTCTCCCCCTTTTTGTCGTTTTCCTTTAGGCCCCTTCCAAGCAGTAATTCCAATTTAATACCTATGTGAAAATTAAAAATCGACAAGATAATAAAAATCCTTAAATTCCGATTGGAATTGGAAGCGACGAATGAAAATCGGCTCCCGTCGATCGGGCAACTTTTATTGGCCGCTGAAAATGTTGGCCCGCGATTGAAACTTCCTCCGCGCTGCATCCTGAATGAGAAATGCTCGGCTCTTTTTTTCTATAGGGTTCGGAAAGTGAAATCAATTCATTTTTTATATGACTGCCCAACGAAAAGGGGTGTAATGTTTATTATGCGACTGCCCAGCGAAAAGGGGTGTATTGTTTATTTAGCGACTGCCCAGCGAAAAGGGGTGTATTGTTTATTTAGGCATATGCAGACTTTCCTTTAGGCATTTATCTATCCCATTTTCCGATCCCTGTTTAGAAACAATACTTTACTTACAATACAATACCTACAAATACTCTTTATTGCACATCTCACTCAAACAAATCAGTTAGAAAGAGAAATAATACAATAACATGTAGGCAGAGGTAACTGGCGGCCTTATCGCTCAAGAGCTTTTTAGTACGCTTTTATCAACGGCAGTCGTGCAATTTATTTTTTCATTATTAAAATTATGATTGCCAAATCAACTATTTCCTGTTCTTGTTCGGTCCCGTTAGTCAGGAGACAAAATGACATAGTTTCTTAGAAAAAATGATACAATTGGGACTTCTAACGTCAGAAGATGGTCCATACAAAAGGTGACTCAGGAAACATAACCATGGAAACTATTGACTGAAAATATTTGATCCACCCAGTTATTTGAAGGCGGATTGTGAAGTAAAAAAGTCACAATATGGCCAAATACATGGTCATAATAATCGTAGTATGGTGATGATGGGCAATATTTTTAACCCCCGACGCAAAGAGAGGGTTGTTATAAGTTTAACGTGTCTGTGTATCTGTCTGTGGTATCGTAGCTCCCAAACGGATAAACCGATTTGAGTGCGGCTTTTTTCGTGTCATAGATACTTTCGTCCCGAGTATTCTTAGCTATGTTTTATGAAAATCTGTTGAGCCGTTTTTGAGATATTGGACTTTGAAATGAAAATGTCGGGGGTTTTCAAGTTTTCTAAGTTGTGTATACAACTTTTCACTTTTAGAAGTACCTGTTAAGTATGGTAAATATTCGTTTGGGTAGGTATGTATACCACTTTTTTCCCAAATTGTTAATTTCGCCTGTATTATATTTTACGTACCGTTTTTTTCTAAACCGATAATCATTCGCGATTGTCATAAAACAAACCTAAACTAACCAAAGAGTTTTTAGCTTATGCAAATGCAATGATTTTCAAAGCCCTGTGAAGTTTAAGGTTTCATCGTAAGGGGAATGAAAAATAGGTGCCCATGCAAAGTCAAAAATATGCGCAAAATTGTTCGCCCACATGACGGCACTACCAGCGCTCAAAAGGTCCAAGGGTCATTTTGATAGAAACATAAAAAAACACTCCAATACGAGTTCGTGAAAAGTAATCGAAAACATAAATCACATTTTCTATCCGACTCCAAACTTTATTTATCTCAATGTTTGTGGAAACTCATTGTGAGACACTAACTTTCCTTCGTCGAAATTAAGTAAAAACGAAATTAAAAGAAGGCAAGGACTTCTCCGAGAAATTCCTGATGAAGAAACTTTTGAATTAGTCCGACGAAGAAAACGTTAAAGGTAGTAAGTGCCACTGATGTTGTCTAACATGTGCCTTTTTAGACTAAGAGTGCCGGCAGACATACCCTAAGAAGTGAAAAATATTTTTACAGTCCAGTATACGCTGTCACGATCGCTAAACGTCACATTTGTCAAGTTTTTACACTCGCAATGCCTTGCAATGACCTCATCAACGCAATATTATAGGGATCATCCTCCTTCTAGCGTTAATCCCGGTTGTGCCCTAAAGGAACTCGGGGTCCGTTTTGACACCTACTCCTAATATTTGGCATATGCACTAGTTTTACAAAAGCGACTGCCATCTGACCATCCAACTGAAAGGGAAACCTAGACCTTTATTGGGATTAGACCGGTTTCCTCACGATGTTTTCCTTCACTGAAGAGCAAACGGCAAATATTCCGTACATAATTTCTGAAAAACTCAGCTCAGCGTGGTACGAGCCGGGATTCGAACCCACGACCGCCGCTTGACATCCGCATGTCTGACACACTAGGCTACCGTAGCTTACTTATAAGAATATTTACTGATAAGTAGTCTTTGCAACTTTTTATAACACCTCAAACACGCTCTGATAGTAGCTATGAAGTTTGTATATAGGGAAATAGGAACAAATTCAAATTAGCAAAAATAAGTTCAGGTTGGATATGTTCCGAGTATTTTCGATAAGGTGAGTCGGGGCAAGAGTAACATCGGGGGAAGAGGGTAAAAAGCTTCTCCGGCTAATTCTATTGAATTGAGCGCCTTTTTGTACCGTCGGTAAAACAGACAGGCGTGTATTCGTTCCATCATCATATTATCATCGATGTCTCTTTCACACGCCATATTGAAACAAAACGCGGTTTATTTTGACTGGTTACGACTTGTGATAAGTGGAAGTGCACGTGTATAATTCAAAAGCGGTTTTGTGTGATTTATGGCTATTCATTCGGATTTGTTTGTTGGTGAGTCGAATATTTATAGTTTATTTCTTATGTTACATCGTTATTTTCTGTAATTCCTATCGATTAAAAGTTTTTATCAAGCCAATAAAATTTTAACCTCAAATTATTTAAGTGGGGCAAGAGTGCCTGTTCAGTCCGGGGGAAGAGAGTCATAAGCTACTCTTACCCCATGTCAGGGCGGTCAAACCTTTTATAAATTGACATTTTTATTACAAATTGGCACTGTTTAATTCAGGCATGTGCGTACTGCGTATGCGGTTTTTCGACATTTGAGGATGCGGATGTTGGGATCAAGTACTCAAAAACATAAATAATCAGTCATATCGTGACACAATTACAATTACGTACAAAACAAAAAAATCGCCTCAGTTCTTGTCACCTGATAAAATGCGGTAAATTGGTATATGTATAACAAAAACAAAATAAAGATTTTTATCGGTTAAAGACGAAAGTAATCACGAGTGGCATTAATACTAAATACTACTAATAACATATAGCTACTCGTAAATAGTATAGTTTTCAAAGTGAATTAACAAATTCAAAGCATTATTTTTTTATTTAAGTGTTAGGTGGTTTGTCACCCCTGATAACACTTACTATGAGACTCTTGCCCCAGGGCCCAGAATATGTATAAACGCAGTTTCTCAGAATTTAGAAGAGTTTTTCAACTTATTAAGGTATTCATTATCTTGACAGCGTCTACCAACTGTGTTACTAAATACGTAAATCCACTGGAGCTAACCTAGTTCAAGTTAGGTACGTACGATACTCTTACCCCAGTTCTTATGCCGATTTTTATTTTTTTACAAAAAAGTGCATGTTTTAAAAGGTTCTTTGCGTGATAAGATTAATAAAATTACTTATATGGTATCGCTTTATTATACGAATTAATGCAATAATAAGATCACAAACACTATTTGAATCTAACTTTAAAAAAAGTATGACACTCTTGCCCCGACTCACTTTAGTTTTGTTTATTTATGTTAACATCAACTTTTTCTATGGAGTGTTTGTGTACAGACGTGAGTGTTTCCACAATCGCCTGACAGCCCGCGTACTGCACCGCTGCACGCGTCGCCTATCCATAAGCAAGAACCTTAGAACTAAATGATGCTACATGAGGATGAACCAACTATATACATTGACTTCAATGCGTCGAAAATTCGTTTCGGAATTGGGCTCCAGCATAAACGGTATCAGTGGCGGCTGTGAAAATTATCGATGGGCAATCCGGAACGAAAAAGGTTATGAAAGAGTTTAGAGCCTAGCTATAGGCTAATTTACCTATAGGTATAATTAAAAGGAATGGTTAGGCAATCCCGTTGGAATAGGCATATGGGCGCTTCGCCACTGAAAGGCAAAATAAAACGAAAATGAGATGTATCAAAATAAATGAAAAGGTGTAAGGTGGTGTGGTGTGTATGTGTAATCGTGTAAGGATGTGAAATGGATCCGGTAATTTATTTATTCATTCATTCCTTAAATGAACACTAACTGACCGTCCATACATGTTAATTATACAGAAGGATATTGAAAAAAGGCATATATATAAGTTCTAGAGGCAGTGGTAATACAATATTAAAAAAGTATAGAACTTGAAGCTATGACAGACTTCAAATCGAGCTGCTATTCGAGAAAAATCGAGATTCAGTGCTCTGATACAAATCCAATTTGCTGACGCTGTTCAGTATATAATTGAGAAGAGTCTGAGGCATAGTGCAGGGGTGAGTGAGATAGAGCATGTTCGTGCTGCCGGGACAGCAAATCGGGTGCGGCAACGTGGACAGACCTCGCATTATTATCCTGGGCAATCTTGGCACGGGGCAATAATTGGAAATAACTTTTATACGGGCTGATAATGCACGGCCTGAACGCGGATTATCGGGCCGTACATTATTGGTTCCCTGTGAAATCTCCAATCTCCACTTGGTCTTCATGGATATTACTTCTAGGTAATAAGGTCGCACGGAAATAAGTCACACAGTAATACTCACAGTTTCAATACACATATATTCTCGGTAGTCGTCGTTTAATGACAGAATAACTACAACGGATTGTGTTAACAACGTTTCGCAAAGACTTTGCTACGGAAGTGCTCGGGTGACAACGGCTTTGACAGCGCTAGGGAAAATTAAAAGTTTACCTTACTGTTTTTTAATGATTTCCAAATATTTGCAGGCATGATACAATTAAAGTAATTATTTGCTCACATCTTTAAAAAAATATTAGATTGTATCATGCTCAAGGGAGCAAAGTTACATTAATATTTACGGTGAGGACGGAAAATTGAATACTGAGTGAAACGAAAGATTCCACAAGCGTTATCGCCCGAGACGGAAATAATTTTGCGACCGAGAGGCACATACTGCATTTCACACCGTCTATGAGGAAATTTTTAAATCCCTCTCTTCAGGGCAACAATAAATATTTTCTGAATAGCAGGTGTGAAATAGTACATTATTGCAGAGGCCGGGAAGTAGCAATCCGTGGATGAGTTGATTTAGTGCTTTTCTCCAAAAATGCGAGGAAATCAAATAATATTTTCAATCAACAATAATATTTCCAAACAGCGTGTATGTCAATAACGAACTTGATAAGTTCCCGCCCAACTTATTTTTTTAAAGTAGGTACACGGCATGACTCATGGTGCCAGTTTCAATTGACATAAATGAAATAAATAAAAACATCTAAATCGTTCACAATTTCAAATGTTTTATGTTTTTCAAATGATTAAAGAGTAAACGGGATTGAAATTTAATTCATTATGAATTTTATATCGTTCATATTTTTATTTCATAATATAAAACTATTCCGACATTTTTAAAAACGTCACTTCGATCACTTATAAAAGCTATAAAAGTAAGAGTTTTGTCTTTGACAATTAAAAAAAACAAAACGCGGGAAACTTTAAGCCCACTACAAACGGGCGCAATTTGTCACACCAACTTGCAATAGTTTGAAAGAGACAGCCATACATTACTAACCAGTCTAACTATAGCAAGTTGTTAACAACTGACATAATCATAATTTACATGTACTATTCACGAAGAAACCCTCACTACAATCTTCTTTCATATGACAACCCACAACTTAGTCTTCTTGTATATGACATACATCCTGAGGTGAAGAATTGATGCAAATCTCGTTTTCCGGCACCCACTGCTTGACCACGTCGTCCATATCCCTGAATACTATATTGTTATCCTTGTCAAATACAAAATCTTTAATCGAACCAGACTTAAAATTAGCATATTCATCTAATTTCCCTGTCATATTGTCTCGTTTATATATAATTCTTTGAGACGAATCTACAAAATAAACGTCACCGTATTTATCTGTGGACAAAACCTGTATGTCTTTGCAAATAAGCTGCGTTGATCCATCATCCCAATCAAACTTGTAAACATCGTTATTGACGATGAACATTGTTGTTGCATTCACTTTAATCATGGCTGCTACCTCGTAATCTTGTAAATGATTATCGTCTCCTGCTTTTGTAGTTTTATTGAGATAAACAAATCTGCCGCCAGGGGTTATCATATACAATGTGTCATCGTAAAGAAGTTTATGCGCAATATATGGTCCAATCGTAAAGCTATCTATACTGTTATTCTGTTTATACTTATATCGATATATAACGCCAAATTGGCTTGTATATAAGTCTTGCGTATTTTGATCGACGACCATGCCCGATGTCTTCTTTTTTTGTATCAAAGGGGTTAAATAGACGTTTAGTTCACTGAGATTCAACGCTGAGTAAAGGTTGTAGTTTAACTGGGCGTAAAGGATGTTGTTGGTGCGGTCGATAGCCAGCTGGTCGGTGACGCGATATCCTTGGATCAGAGTGTTTCGTGAGTGGCAGATGCCGGCAATGCAGGCGTGGCAGTCGGCACGGGCACTGGCTACGAGCCCGCATATAAGCAGCAACAGCCACATGTTCAGTTGCTGAAAAAGAAAGAAACAAATGCATCAGAGAGAGGTAAGGCTCAGCGGAATACCATCTTAAGATATAACTAATTTACAAAAGATTGCAGCCATGATAACAACACTACTATGTAGTAGGTACGGCTGCCGTGCCATTGTACTGTCATTGGGTTATATTAACTTTTATTGAGTTCTATCCGTGTGACGCTTTAACGTCTATTTATGATATAATGTTTCCTTTCGGCAGAGCACAAGAACTTCATTAGTCAGAGTGACTTCTAGCAATTGCAGGTTTAAGGGTGAATATCGACCGGACATGTGCGAAGTTGTTTTCATATATTTAACCCCTAAATTTCACACTTGACCTCTAGTGGTCAAATATTTATAAAAACACAGACAAATGTTTGGAGACACAGATGTCAATGTCATGTGATATTGCATTGATATGTTGCTGGTCCATTTTGAATTGAGATGGCACTCGTAAAATCGAAAAATCAAAAATATATGTAAGATGATAAAATACTTACCCAGTAATCCCCAAAAATGTATGTGTAGATATGAACACCAAGGTGGCAAATCAACACCGTTCTTACATATCTTAAAGAGGCTAGAAGCGCAAAAACTAACCACTTAACAACAAACGTGTATATTTGTTATTTTATGAGCAAAAACAGAACTATTAGTAACAAATATAAAATCACTAGTTAATGCAGTGTTAGTAACTGATTCTACAGACTAACGTCAAGTACACGCTGGAGTATGTTACATACTGAGATGGTACATAGGTCAAACTATTTATTCACCTTGCACCGCCGAAATATAATATTACAAACGGAAACACGATTATAAACCTTGCGTCGACACAATAACGTTGACAATTGGCCTGTAAACTGTGTCCTCGATTGTACAGGAATAATCACGCAGTTTTATTAAATTATTAGCTGCGCTCGCGCGTCCACGCGCATAACAAAGAAATCAGGCAGCATACGACGTTCAAATAACTATTCGAACTTCTAGTTTTTAAAACGACTCCGGAGATTAACTCCTACATATAAAACTTATAAACATTACCTCGTCATAGTATTCAAAGATACAGCGTTATATTTAAAAACTGAACCGAAATGACCTTATGCAACGAGATCGGTAAAAGTATTGTTACGAACGAGATTATAATTTGAATAGGTTTCCAAATACCTTATTTGAATTAAAAGCTTCTTGCTTTGTAACTGAGTTTTGAGTGACAGATACAATAAAAAAAAAACATTACGCCCATGGTCGTAATATAGGCCATTGTAACTCTTAATGTCTACGCAAAATGAAGCCATTTACAAGCAAGTGTGATGAAATGTAACTTGTGATTATGACACAGCTCAAAAGTAGACAATGCAGCTCACAAATGGCCTTTGTTTTCATGCCAAAATTAACTCTCGTGCCTAGAATAAAATCAGGTGAGGCTGAGGCAGGTGAGTCGTTGGTTTAGCGTAAAAAATTTACAAAGATGCCCTATGAGGTGTAAACAATATAGGTATCGAAATAAATTCAGAGACCAAATATAACAATATTAAGTAAATGTATTAAACGCGTGTCCTATTAAGGGATAGGTCTGTAAATATAATAGTCCCTGACCATAATCGTATACCGTCACAGGAAATACATATTAATTTGTATGAATAACTATGAGATGACGCCCACTAGACAGACAGACAACAGAGCGAGCAAGGCCCGTCCGGCTTTTCTCGCTAAGAATATTTTGCGTATCGGGTACGCTCCATGCATGACACGCCGCGCCTGCGGTCCGCGTTTGCTACGGGTACTAACCGCGCATGATTCGCTGGTCCCACAGGTTGGTCAGTAGTTGCTTGGCAGTCCAGATTCAACCTCTCATCTATGCGCTTAAGTAGGTATATTTCAGTTGCATGTTGTAAATTATATAAACAATATTTTCCATCCCTTTTTCATTCTCTTCGAGCATCGTGATTCCAACAACATTCTAATTTTCTGGTTTTCTTGCTGTTTTTTCCAAGCCCAGGATAATGATTATCATTGACAATTGTCTAAAAGGTCCTAATAATTTGTATATTATTACTGCATAAGTTGAAAACACTGTAAATTGTTTTGCTGGATAAATATGTGGAATGAATGAATCAATATACTGTAACTGGGCATCAGCTATGTATTACTAAGTGAAAGATTTTTTCCTTACCGAACTGCAAGACGTTTACGTCAAAAAAGTAAGATCAATTATTTATAAGAATAATATAACGATCGTGTCTGTCCAGTCTATAAGTCTCTCTGTCTGTCAACGTATTTGTCTAAATTAATTTTATATAATGTATATGCATCTTATTGGGTAAAACAAGATAGTCCAGAATTTAAGATAATTATTATCATAACTCTAACTCGGACATCCCCACGATTATAAATACCCATTTTTTCGTGAAACATAAGTTAGGTTAACTCATAACGTGGTTTACATTGTAATTTCGTGGCAATCGGTGATTGCTTCGCTGTGTTTTTTCATTACGACATTAACAAGCTTTAATTTGTTCAGTTTAGGTAGCTCGCGTGTAGTTTGCTTGAAATTGAGTAATTTTAGTTTGATGGCAATCTAATCTTAATAAGTAACTACCGATTTTGCCAAGTATGACTTTGCTAGGTTGCCTATAATTATTTAAATAAATGGTACCTATTTGATGTTGAAATGACATTTAAAATCACACTACTAATACTGAAATTAATTACTACTGCTAAATCTACAAAAACTCAATTATCAGGCCATATAGTTGGAGGAGAATTTTCCAGAATAGAAAGTTTTCCGTACTCTGCCCATGTTTCGATATACTGTGGTGGTAGAAGTTCGGCTTGTGGAGCATCTGTTCTAAACCAAGTGTTACTACTAACTGCTGCACATTGTGTTTTTAAATGCAAGGATGAATTCAAGATCAAGGCTTATACGGGTTCAGTGAACAGGTATAAAGGTTCTGTCAACTATGTTGTGCGTTTCATAATTCACGAAGAATACGATGCAAACAATAAAGCGAATGACATCGCTGTATTGAAATTGGAGAAGCCTCTAATATTTGGACCGAAAGTCAAAAGAATAGCGCTGGTGAAGGAGCCACCAGATTATGAAAGTGCCGTGGTTGCTGGTTGGGGTTGGGTTGATGTAAGTCTGTCTTGATTTTATCTATAGTTTCTATTAAAGCCTAGGCTACCATCGAAGGTATATTAAGTAAAATATTAAGAGTACGGCCAATTAAAGGTTCATTCCGACACCTTTATAAAATAATATAATAAAATTCATGCCGATCTGATTATTCTAAATCCTTTATAGAACACATACTTTATTAGTAAGTATTATGTGGATGTAGTGTAACTCAGGGTAGCGCCACTACGATTAAATATGGAGGTATGTAACTTCTTCAATGATAGTCAGATTTTATCGTTATGATTATACTAAATATAATACAGCGTCTGCAACCATGCAAGGATTACAGCAGAATCAATCTATAAATTGTTTAACTGACAGCTTTCTCAATAAGCTATTTAAATTTAAACATAGAAGCCGTTCTTTTTGTATGGCCAGCCCGTTAAAAAGGCCAAAGTAGAACAGAACATTTGTAAAAATCAATTTTTACATCATAATTACACGTACATTCTTGCGGCTACTTCAGTCTATGGTCGTAAGTATTCTAAAATGAAAATAAGCATTCGGTGAAAGGATTGTCGGTAAAATGAGGGGATCCCGTTCTAAATTAATATTTGTTTGTGATGATCATTGAGACTGATCACTTTTCTACATTTATCAGTCCGTGGGCACAAAAAGTACGATTCTGAAGCACACCAGTCAGCAAGTCTTCAACTGGTCGACATGCACCGGAATACTGAATAGAATTCCCGTCGGAAGCATTTGCGGACGAGAGCTGGAAGGTCAGAGTTATCCTGAAAGGTAGCTGCAACTTTAGGCCGGCGTCACACAGAACGGAATTCAGTTACTGAATGATAATCTGCATCACTGAAGAGCAAATCAGTACACGGATTCAGACTGTGTGAGCCCAGCCTTAAAACCTAGCCCCTTAATTCATACAACTTAGAATCATCATAAATTTAAGACTTAGACTCTTGTCGGTGTAGCTCCCTCCATCTGACTCTGTCTAGAGCCGCCTCCTTGACCTCTTTATACAATGTGACTGCTACTTTTTCTTTTATTTTTTTCACTTAACATATCCTTAGTCTTTCCTTTCCTCGCTTGCCGTCTACCTTGCCTTCTATGATGTTATTAATAAAAACGTCATATCGTATAAGGTGACCAATCATTTTCCCTCTCCTATTCTCTATCGTTTTTATCAGTTTCCTTTCACCTCATACTCTTTTTTCGATGTTTTTAAACATCTAACATGTCATCCTTCAGTTTCGGCAAACAAATAGGGTATTGTTTTGATTGGCAAAACATGTTAGATGTTTAAAAACATTTAAAACACGGCGCACCGGACCCGGCTTTAGACTTACCTACAACTTAGAATGCCTCTGATAAATAAAATGTGTTTTGTCCCTTTCTTACGAACACAAATACCAAAGTGGCAGAGAAAGATAAACGAATTTAAACGGCATTTTCGCTCAAATAGGTTTGTTGCCGTAAGTCTCAGCATTGACTGAACAAATTTATTAATTCATAAATACATTTAGAAAGCATGGTAAATTATATAAATGGTGGGGGTGGTTTGACGATGCCGTTATCCGAACTAGATTTCTCAGGAGGCAAGTGTTGTTTTATAAAACTTTTTTACTCCGATTGGGCTTGTTTCATTGAAGTTGAAATCAAGTTAACGGCTTCAGAAAAAGCATCAGGGGTATTAAAAACGTGATATGTAAACATTTGCGCAAACAGTTCTTTACTACTATTTCAATATTGGTAAATCCATTTTTAGGGAAATACTTTACGTATCATTATCATATCAGACGAAATATGTCCACTGCTGGGCATAGGCCTTCACCAAAGAGTGCCACAATGACCGGTCCTGCGCCACCCGCATCCAGCGGTCTCCCGCGACCTTTACCAAGTCGTCAGTCCACCTTGTACTTGGGGCCTACCGACGCTGCGCCTTCCGTTACGTGGGCGCCACTCGAGAACCTTTCTATCCCAACTGCCATCGGTTCTACATGCAATGTGCCGCCCCACCCACTGCCATTTACGTATATACTAATTAAAACATTACCTTCGTTAAAATAAATTGCTGTCTTACAGACATAAGCTAGAATTGTTTCGAAAATAAATTCATAAACACAACGCTAGCCTTTGTTAATTCGTTTTACTGTATTTTTCAGAGGAGACTCCGGCAGTGCTCTGGTAATCCTTGATTATATTCAGATCGGAATTGTTTCCTTCAAGAAGAGAGGCTATTCTAACCACACAATCGTGTACACCGACGTCCCTTACTACTACGATTGGATAAAGAAGAAAGCAGAGGAAATGTGCTGCGGTGATGAAGTTCATGAAGAAATAAGAAGAATGGGAAAGAGAAAAGAAAAAGTAAAAAGAGTGGAGGAAAACATAAAGAAGATAATGAAGAAGAGGAGTGTAGTGCGCTGTAAGCTTTTAATGCTTTAAAAAAAATTTAAAATATATCGTGTAAAATGGTTTGTTCTAAATAAGTTCGTATCTGCGGTCTAAATAGTATTTTTAGTATTGAAAATTATTGCCAACTAAATCTTGTTTATTTACAAAAAACATAACAGCTTCAGGGTTACGAATTCTAGGGAGCAGACCACCTCTTGTTTTTATATTGTTAGAAAGCAATAAAAGTGCATTCGACAATGAACTATTGTCTCATAATTTTTTGACCGTGGCTTGCAAAATAAAAATGTTGGACTCTGGCCAGCCATTGAGCAATCAAACAGGATCAAGTAGCTTTTCGAATGTACGTTAAGACAATACTTATCGACTTTCATTTTTTTAGGTCCCCGTGTGGTGTCGGGTTAGAATTTCACCACCCCCTTTCTTCCCGTGGGTGTCGTAAAAGTCGACTAAGGGAGCAGGGTTGAAGTGTGTTGTGTTGGGCGATGGGCTAGCAAACTATCACTGCGATATCCCATTTTGTCGATCTACTCGTATTATACTTACCCACATTTATGCCAAAAGCACTGGAACATAAGTCATGTGCTCTGCCTATCCCTTTCGGAATAAAGGCGTGAATCTGTGAATGAATTCGTTTTTTTAGGTGAAATGTGACCGTTGATATAATTATGTCAATGTAAAGTTCTTACCTAATCTTAAATTAGATGATATGTCGGTCATAACGTTTCCATATATTTAAAAATATGTTACTTTGCTTACTGGTGTGGCATAGACTCTACCTGGATCACGACGAATTGATGTAATTTCCTAACATCTATAGATTCCGGTTTTATTCTATTCTTGCGAGTTGTACCTACAGCTCATAGAGCCACTGGTCTTTATCTTTAGTTAGTTAGCCCATTCCTAATGCTCTTCAAAATGCACATTCAATGGATCTAGTGATAAATAACTGAAGACAATTTGATTTTGGGATCCTTCAAGAGGCACATTCAATGGATCTAGTGATAAATAACTGAAGACAATTTGATTTTGGGATCCTTCAAGAGGCACATTCAATGGATCTAGTGATAAATAACTGAAGACAATTTGATTTTGGGATCCTTCAAGAGGCACATTCAATGGATCTAGTGATAAATAACTGAAGACAATTTGATTTTGGGATCCTTCAAGAGGCACATTCAATGGATCTAGTGATAAATAACTGAAGACAATTTGATTTTGGGATCCTTCAAGAGGCACATTCAATGGATCTAGTGATAAATAACTGAAGACAATTTGATTTTGGGATCCTTCGAGAGGCACATTCTCCTAAAATATGATCGGCCGTTATACAGTAATTTTTCCAATTTTTATTTTATTTAACTTGCACTATTCTTATGTGAGCATGTAAATTTAAAATAATATGTAGTTTATTCGAAATCTGCAAACGCTTACTAAAGCCACTTGACACTATATTATATGATAGATTAGAGATAAATAACAAAAAAGACTACGGCAACTCCTAAACATCACAAGATAGACCTGTTGTCACTGGAATCCTTTCAACGAGTACTGTGCAAAAAAAACCTCTCATCGAGTCCTGCCCATAATCGGCAATAAAAGTTTGTAGGTACTCTCTATTGTAGAGATAACCACGTAACGTTTCCAACGCACGTTAGGACAGTTATGTCATATTGTCCATATGAAATTTGACAGTTAGATCTACCTTATCAACGCAACGTACAATGTGTTACGTGATCGACCTGCAGGGTGACAAAGGAGGATTCATGTATAGTGTATTGAGAGATTCAACTATCTATACGCAGTGTCCAGAAGAGTAGTCACGTAACGTTTCGAACGCGCGTTAGGACAGTTTAAGTGTCATTGTTCCGTATAAAAATTGTCATTTTGATCTACCTAACGTACCTACGTACAATGCGTTACGTGATCGACCTGCAGGAGTACCGCCTTCGGTAATAAGGTTGTAGTATACATAAGTATTTGAGTAACTGTGAGTGAATACATATTGGTGGCCTTGACTGTACGTGGTGTTGGGTTCCTGGTGGTAAGTAAGGTCGCCAGACCTGCTGCGGATGCGCTGTGTGGAAAATGAGAGACTATCCCTATAATATTCCTTATATACTTATCCCTATAACAATAGTTATTTGTGTAACAAGGGAGCAAAATAGTATATTTACGGCGAGGCCGGTGTATTGAATCCTGTTATATTCAGTCATATTGAAACTTGAAATATGTTCGTTTTAAATCGATTACGATGAAATTACAATTGTGCTCCAATGGGTCATTGAGTAAATGCTACACGCCAATGAATAAACTAAAAAAGTACCTTAAACAGTACCTTAGTAAAGTACCTTACCTAATGTTAATGTTGTTTTTAAATATAAAATGATTACCGACCGACGTTTTGACGACCGGTTAGCCTAGTGGGTAGTGACGCTGCCTACGAAGCTGAAGGTCCTGGGTTCGAATCCCGGTAAGGGCAAATATTTGTGTGATGAGCATGAATATTTGTTTCTGAGTCATGGAAGTTTTTCTATGTATTTAAGTATTTATATCTATTATATATATCTTCGTCTAGTACCCATAACACAAGCTTTACTGAGCTTACTGTGGGATTGTCCCTTAATATTTATTTATTTTAATTATGCTATGGTATTCAGACAATTGAATAAAACAAGATAAAAGTTATAATAATTCATATAAATTTCTGAGACTTTATAACTTTATCCACTTAAACAAACCATCGCGCATCGTCATTAATAAGAAAAAAAGTTCGACATTAGACGTGAATTATCACAAGCGAATAAATAATCTCACTATCTCGTAAAAACTTTAACTGCAATCAAGTCGTAACAGTGGTCCAATATATTATGTAACTCATCTTTTGGAACGTGCATTCTTATAGTACCGCCCATTTTCCCATTCAGACGAAAACAGAAGTAAGTGCAAACGTTTTTCATATTTAACAGAGCACTTTAAGATTTGAGCCAGTCTGCAATGTTTGGAGAAAGCAATGGAGGTCTCAGTGAAGTGGTTTAGTTAAATACATTAATTTTCAGTCCACAGACGCTGTAGTGTCAGTATAATTAATTAATTGGAGACAACGAGGCAGCAGACGAGAAAAGAGAACACTAGGGATGTAATAAAACAACGGACAGCCAGCGGCAGTCTAGTGGCTTTAGTTTTTGCCATCAAGGCCTTCAATTTGATTTCATTCCCATTTTGATGCTTTCTCTGTGTTAGGTTCCAGTCTCTAAATTCACTCACAAACTGGAACTGAAACGTGGATGGTAAGGATCCACGCTTCACTGCCAGACCTCATAAGAAGGCGCAAAGTCACCCAAAGAGCAATGGAGAGGGCTATGCTCGGAGTGTCACTGATCGCATCAGAAATGATGCTATCTGTAGCGAAGCCAAGGTGACCGGTATAGCACATAGAATTGCGTTCTTTTGGGAGGATTTTACTGAAAAGTAAACATATTCTCATTCAAGAACAAAAAATAACTGGGTATTTGTTGGATATTTCAGTCAATCTCACACAAAACGTTGATGATTTAGATACAATTTTGCAGACGCATTCATTGTGTTTACTTTTAACGAATTTATATTATAAACATTTTTTTGTTACTGATACCGTCCTACAGATTATACTTTTCACGTAGCTGAAGTCGTGGGCAAAAACTAGTGCTCAATATCTGGCAAAACCGATTAATTAAATTAGGCTTTTAAATTTTCGGAAATGTTCTTAAATTACCAATTTGATACCTACTTAAAGACTCGTAAGTTAGTACTCGTAAAGAAAAATGTTTTACATTTTCCGTCCCGTGTAAGGGCTGGGCGGTTGAAGTTACAATGACGGCAAAAATGAAGTTGCTAATAGTAACGTATATTAGCGTGATAAGATTTATTAAACAACATTATTTAAATGCAGTATACAAACATACTTAAGTCCACATATTACATGACTACTATAAGCCAGTCAGTCTAGTCAAACCCGTTCGTTATCGCTCCCGGTGCAAAAGTGCCCATAACGCTCACGGCATTACCACGCTCGCTGGATGGCCATGGACAGCCTCTGCACCAGAAACGATACGGAGCGGGGGTCCTCTCCCTTTTGCCTACGTCAACGGCCTATGTCACGCACAAATTGTTTAGCGTTTGTTTTTTAAATTGTTTATTAATGCTGAATTAACAGGTTTTATAGTTGGAGGGAATTCTACGAACATAAGACTATCCACATTCTGTATTCCTTCACATTAGCCCTGATAAGGTTTGTGGCGGTTCTTTACTGAACTAAGTGATAGTTTTAACTGCCGCTCATTGTGTCCGGTCATGTAAAGGACCGTCTTGTAAAATAACAGCTTATACAGGTTCTGACCGGAGATACCAGGGTTTTGCGAGCAATGTCAGCAGTTTCAAAATGCACAAACAATATGATGAAAGAAAGAAAACCAATGACATCGCTTTGTTGAGATTAGCGAAAAATCTGAAATTAGGAGAAATGAAGAATAATAGTCTTGAGAAACCCACCAAAGTACAAAACTGCTACAGTCTCTGGGTGGGGTCGTGTTACACATGTAAGTTTATTTCATTCATTTATCGTTGCGTGTGCGCATTTAAAAAGATATGAACATAATATGTTATGTATTCAATAAAAACAAACCCAAGCACTTCTTAAAGTAGATAAATAATTTGTCAACTAGGTATGCAAAGAGGGTAACAGATTCCTTAAGAGTAATTTGGTGAGTTTGATGTTATTTAAGCAGTTTTTAAAGAAAACCTTTTTGTTCTAGCACAGCACATCAAATAAAATATATGTTAATCTTCACCATATTTCAAAGACCGTGGACGAGCTCGATACATAATTGGACGAAATCGGCTCGATATAAATTAATTGCAAAGATTGGTCTTAAAATCACATTAAACGGTTCTATGTTTTTATTTTTTTGACGTAGACCCCGCAATTAAAAACATGAATTCAACATATTCATACCTAAACCGCTAACGAGTCAAATTTCACAAATAATCCACCCTTTTTGTATTTCAATATTTACGTACTATATTATCTACGTACTATTTCTTTCTTCTTTCTTTCTTTCTTTCTATCCAAAACCCTCAAGGGCATTTTGGTGTTGATAGCGTCTTAATGTCTGAATTAAATAAATGTTTAAATTAAAACTGAACGTATAGGTATCTTCTTCTTCTTCTTTACGCTTTAGTTCAATCTTTCTTATGTATAGCCCACGTGGGCTATAAATAGGAAAGATTGAACTAAAGCGTTCAATTCTTAAAATTTCTTCATCATTATTCACTTCCGTCCTTAAAATGCTTCCTTTATCATTAACCTTTGTAAACCACACGCCACGTCAACTTGACATTTTAGTACGGAGTTGAACCTTATTGAAGTTAGTCTCGTTAGTTCTACAGCTCACAGAATAGATCCACTAGTATATTATGTTCATGATTAATGCATGGTTAAAGTTAACTCTCTGATGAGTGAGGATATTTCGTATTTTAGTTGGAAATGTAACCATGGAACCGAGCAATCAAAAACAGTTGACAGGCGCAATAGACAAATGCTGCGCACACGCAATCACGACGCCAACGCTAGTGCTAGAACTTGGTATTTTTCCATCCTGTTACAGTGACGTGGCTTGCAATAATGCAATATCATCATTTGTATGAGTTTATTACGACTCTAGGGTGTTATTGTTTAATTCTAGTTTGAAATTTAAGATATTAAGACAGATTTTTTAAAACCTTGTTTTGCAGAGGAGACTCTGGCAGTGCTCTCGTGATCATTAGGGAGACAATACAGATAGGAATAGTCTCCTTCAAGAAAGTAAGATATTCAAACAAAACTGAAGTATACAAGAACGTCTCTTATTTTTACGACTGGATAATACACAACGCACAAAAGTTGACTTGCGTGACGAAAAGTTAAAAATTACACTAAATGAATATAAGATAAAGAAGAAGGGAAAACCAAGCGTAGATAGAATTCCAAATGCGGTTTTAGTTTAACTACGTGACATGAAAAAGGAGAATAGCAAAATGGCCGAGAAGAACAGGACAGAAGAGAAGTTTCCAAGTAGGTACTCGTATGTGAGAGGGTTTTTTGCAAATCAATAAAATGTTGTTTGTCTCAAGTTCCCCGGATCGAATTTTACTGTATAATACAATTACAAATGAATAATGAATAGATCCACAAATTAGATAAGATACAGAAAAAAAAGACCTAAAAGCACAAAATAAAATAAATTATTCCCAGAAGCAAAGGTGCCCATCACGCTTGCGGCATTACCAATTACCACCAAAAAATTCTGGCCTCGGAACACCAACCTCCCTATGTTTCCACGGCTAATGGGAAAAACAAGACATTTATAAGCGTTTAGTATTTGCCGCTGCTCCTGCCGTCCGAAGTGTGCGAAACAGCAAAAGTACTCACACACTTGGGTTGTCCTAAAGCAAGCACGTGCCTTTCTCCCAGGGCACGAGAGCCTTTTTTCATCCGACCAACTTAGGGTGGCCACATACAGTCGAAATACCGTTTCATATCGGAAACTTTGAATGGAAAAATATTGCATTTACGAGTATAGGAGAGAGGAAAACATTGAAGTTGAATCTTATAGAGAGTTGAAGGAATTCAGGAATTCCGTACTGTATGTGGACGCCCTTAGACCAAGTAGTTCCAATATTTATTTATTCGTATGGCAAGTCAAAAGTCAGATACAGAATCATCGGGGGACGAAGATTACTCGCGTCTGCAAGAACATTACCCTGTGTTGCCTTGCACGTGTTCCCCGGGTGGTAAAGAGTAATCAACCTTGGCTGCTACACTGCTCTAAAAGAGTCTCGTACCAGATACAGTGGTTCCAATATACACTGGACATTGGCAGACAAAAGAGCTCTTTTTATAATGCCATTAAGAAACCTCCCCGCACATCGGCAACAACTCAACGCGTGGTGACCATTACTCTCCACCATAGTGCCAGAGGTGCATGTGTGGGGTTCGCAAACATCGCAGGCTAGGCAGCAAGCGACAGCCATGCGCATCGAGTTGTTGTCGAGAAGTACCCAAATGCGGAAAGGGAAGCGCATGAAGCCATGCACCAGCTTCGGGTCTAGAACCAGCATCCAGTCTTGCCCTGTCTGCTTTTTTTGGGTTTTTTCTTAAGGTCATCGAAGACTCATTTTACGCATATGCCATCCCACAAGCGTTGACGGTCAGCTTTATCAGGCATTATCGCACTGTTTTCTTTAGGGAAGGCCTATGCCCAGCAGTGGACGTCTTTCAGCTGATATGATGAGAAAAGATGATTATCGCACTCGGGTTGAGAGCCCTACTAGACTAGACTAATGCAAGTGGGTGAAAATCTACGTGCAATATTTGATCTTGCATATATATATAATATATATATATTCGGTTAATAAGGCTTACAATATCTATAGTTTGTTCGAATTAGAGTGATAGGAAGCTTACAATGTCTATAGTTCAACATGTCCCTATAGGCTACATGTTGCCAAAACAGCAATCGACAAAAAGTGATTGAATTCAACAACATATGCCGTTGTAATGAACGATTTTATACAAGCCATAATCATATGCAACTCTATTTGCATGTATGCAAATCTGTAATGTAATTTTTTATCATGAAATAAATAATCTAATCTAATCTAATCTGTGTAATATTAGTTAAGCCTGTATGAAATAATACTTAAATGAACCTAAATTAATATATACATCACTGTTAAGCCTCAAAAACCTTCCAAAGGATACGTATACGAGTCTGCGGGCAAAAAAGTAAGAGTATAAGATTGTCCAGCAATACCCATAAAATTTAATTGGATTTTTAACCTTAAAGAAACGTTCTGAAATAAGCAAATTGATACTTAAAAACTTGTTCATTGTAGTTAATTTTTTAAATCAAACCTTATCAACTAATTAAAGAAAAATAATAGTGCTTAACATTTATGTCTACCATAAGGGTTCTTGACGTTGAAATGACGGTGAAAATCACGTTGCTCATACTGACATTTATTTTCGTGGTCAAATTTACTAAAGCTGAATTAACCGGTTTTATAGTAGGAGGGGAATTCACGACAATAGTAAAATATCCACATTCTGTATTTCTTCACATAAGCCCTAAGGACTTTATGTGTGGTGCGTCTATACTGAACCAAGCGTTACTTTTAACTGCGGCACACTGTGTCTATATATGCCTTGGACATTCTTGTTCAATGACAGCATATACAGGTTCTACAGTCAGATCTAAGGGTTCAGTGGGCAATGTCAGTAATTTTAAGGTGCACGAAAAATATGAAGACAGAACGAAAGCCAATGACATCGCTTTATTGAGATTAGCGAAAGATCTGACGCTAGGAGAAACGCTTAAAAGAATAATAATCATGAAATACCCACCAAAGTCCAAACGTGCCACCGTCGCTGGGTGGGGTCGGGTTAATCATGTAAGTCTATTTTGTTTCGTTTGTGCATTTTGAAAAGACCAGCACGGCTATCAGAGGACTGCCTGTGAGTTGTGTCGCGGTGACAGAATATCCAGTGGCGTGCGTACCATATAGGCAAATAGGCAGTGCCTACCTTGCAAAATAACTCCACCACATATATTTTCCTTCTCTATGATGATACTACAATAAAGTTTTTAAAACAATCTACTTCTTTACTTACACTACAGGACGCGCTGCAAGCAGCGCAGCAGGTAAGGCACGGGGAACCCTGCCTAAGCCACGGCACACACTCTCACAGTGCGCTTGTGTAAATATCGTCCGTGAACTATGTACGGATTTGCTCAGTGCACACACGTATACGCAAATCACACCCACACATGCTTCCAAATCCGGCGGCCGGACCTCAGCGCCGTGCGTGATTGGTCACATCGCAAAGTATTGTGACCAATCACGCCCTGCGCTACCGCCGAATTTCAGCCAATTGGCGTATTGTTATCACGATTCGCCTATCGTGCGGCACAAAGTTTCATGCGGCAAATGAAAGAAGTCCCTTTTGGTGTGATTATTACTCGTAATGTGGGGCGTTCTAATTTGTCAGGGTTGTTTGTTTAAGAAAATTTGTTTTGAATTTTCTATATACATAATGGATGTAGATGAATAAATGATGTATTTCTGTTGAAAAATATATTAAATTTGGAGTCCCACAAGGGTCAGTCCTGGGACCTTTACTATTTATAATTTTTATTAATGACTTACCAGACTTTTTAAGCTGTGGAACCCCCTATCTTTACGCTGACGACACTAGTATTATTTTAAATCCACCATCTTCTTTAGTCTTATGTAATCATATGCAAGAATCCTGGACGCAACTCCTAACATGGTTTGAGGCCAACGGGCTAAACATGAACTGTAGCAAAAGCTTTTACATGACATTTCGTAGAAGTACATCTAGTCCTGACTTTGACTGTAATATAGCAATATGTAAAGCTAAATGTACAACATTTCTAGGTGTAGATCTTGACCCATACTTGAGGTGGAATGACCAGATCGATAAGGTTAATAAGAAACTAGCAGGTGCTTGCTATGCAATGAAATCACTGATGAACATAGCCACCAAAGAAGTATTACTTACCACGTATTTTTAATATTTTGAAAGCATAATAAGATATTGTATAGGGGTCTGGGGAAATGGAACTAACATTAACAAAGTGCTCCTCAAACAAAAAAAAGCTCTGAGATTAATAGAAAAATGTGCTAATGTTCCTGACTGTCACCGTAGTATATTTGTTGACAATAAAATTTTGACTGTAATTTCCCTGTATTTGTACCGTTTATGTGCATGTATTTGTACATGTTTCTATTGTTTTTAACAATAGAAACATGTATGTCCAGCAGGGCAAGACTACGAATCATAATCTTAGACAACGAAATAGACTACATTTAAATGACGTGCATTATGTTCATTTTGACAAAAGTTTGAATAATACTGCCATTAGAGTGTACAATTTACTTCCTGATGACCTAAAAAATATTCTAGAGTTAAGATCCTTTGACAAAAAAGTAAAGAAATATTTTTTGACCCGTCCATTCTACTCAATCAGAGAATATTATGCAAGAATTTTTGGCAAAATCTCGTGACATTTACTGATCCAATTATTTTTTGTTTTACCTTTTTTCATTATCCGAACATTACCTCTTATTGCATTATTATTATTTAAATTGTAAAATTATTATTATGCTTCTGTGACATTTAATGTAAATTAATAATATTTGTTTTGGTTTAATCTTGTACTTGCTTGTTAGTTTTATTTTTATTTTATTTTTATTTGTATGTTAAAACTATATTTGCATGCATTTATAAATGTGTTTTATAGCAAATAAATGATTGATTATGATTATGATTATGATGTTTTGTTACGACTCAGTTGTGTTCTAAAAAATATTCTTGTAGTTGCAGTTGCATTACATAGTTCGGTTCGGAGCGAGTTTCTAACGTTTTCTATTGAATTTTCCGTGTGTTTTTGTTTATTGGCGTATTCTATATTTGTGTATTAAACCTTAAATATGTGTTTTAGCTGTGACCGGTGTAGTGACCAAGTGTGTTTGCGGTGAATTTAGGTGAATTTAGCCAGTTATCGTTCAATATTAAGGTAAAGGTAGTTAATATAGGTAGGTGCATGCCACAGTTGCAATTAGCTCAAGCTCGGGGTAATATTACTCGTCAATTTCATGTATAGTATCACTACACAACACACGCTGACGGAGACTCACTCTGTCGAAAGTCGAAATAGCCTAAGGCTTGGTAAGTGCTAACATTAGTTTACTTAATAACAGTGTAAAAAATATGCATTTTTTCTCTTTTCTAAAATTCGGTGACGTGCACTGCTAAACACAACTTGTTCGTCCCCACATAGGTGACATAGGTCTCCTCAAAAAAAATCTGCCTACCCTAACCAAAAACCCTATGCACGCCACTGAGAATATCCGTCACGTTCTCATTAGAACGCTTAGAAAAAGACGGATATAGCGCGCAAAAACTCTTCCTTTGTTAGGTCTACACAGCCTTAATGCGCTTCTTGCATCAGCATCGGATGTAGATGTTGTTGGAAGTAGTTGGGGAATAAAATTGTGTGTTGTGAATGTGAGGCGATGGATAGATGTAATAGGAGTAATAAATGAAACGGTGGATTACTAAGCCAATCAGCAATCAGTTCTAAAAATACCTTTTTCTTTAAGTAATTGCATGCTTGGTTTCTTTTACTTAACTGGAATACTAAATATTATTTTATTATTATACATTTTAAATAAGTACAAAAAATCATGCAAAATTTTAAAAATACTCCCAAAAATTTACGGAAAACAAAGATTATAATATTAATCACTATGACATGAGTGCCCAGTATTCTACTAAGATATTTCATTAGTTACCGTAGCATGTAATGTCGTGATAATTATCAAGTTTCATTACTTATGGAACACAACTTCAAATAGTTTCTTTTTCTGAATTCTATAATTTTGAAACATTGGGACCGATATATAATAACTGCGGATATTCTATGGAGTCATCGTTTAAACATAGTTCCAGGTCAACGGAAAGTAGCCTGTAAATTTTGATTCCCTCTAGAGGGTCGAAATATACGTTTTTTGTGGCATAAAAGGTCGTATCTTTTTTGTACGTTAGTTTAGAAGTTACATTTCTCATAGTTTCAAGTTAATGTTTTAGACTTCAGTATATAGTTTTAATTTCAACTCGATTCTTATTGTTTATTGACTTCCTCCACGCGTTCCCGAGATAAAAGGTCTTCACAGATAGACAGACGGACGGACAACAAAGTGCTATAAGGGTTCCGTTTTTTCCTTTTGATGTACGGAACCCTAAAAACCGAATGAAATAACAATATTTTTTAAACAGTTATTCAAAACGTCGTCTTGTGTATCAAGCAGTGAAAGTATGCAGAAATAGTAAACTTGTCTGGGAAATGGAGTACGGCTAAGTTCCAATTTTTCGCCGGGTGTAGGTTAGGTTAGGTGTGCAAATGTAACTTATTCACTAAAATAAGAAACCAGGCTGTAACAAACAGACATACTGCAGACAACTTCGCAGTGTCAAAGAACTGCGACCCTTCAGGTCTCAGGCAATCATCACTATCTCCTCCATCTCCCCGGGACGTCCCTTCGGGACTCTGCGGCGTCCAAGCACATAGAATGGAGCTGGTTTCCAAAAAAATGCGTGAAACGGAAAAAAACTTTAATTATGTTTTTAGGAAATAAACTAAGTAGGTATTTGATTTGTATTATATATACAGGTTGGATGTTTACATGAACCTTAAAGAAAATATATTGTCATATGAGAGCAGTAAAATCGAACAGTTATCATTACACAAATACTGCAAAAAATATATATATATATTTTAATGATAGCGCCAACCCTAATTCATCTTTTGACACTGTTTATGTTTACCATGATAGACTTGCTTGTCGTCATTTGTCAATTTCACTGTTACTTATTCAGGATTGAAGCAAAATTTGACTTTCCGGTGACAGTAATTCCTGTCCCTTAAAATATTGTTTACAATGCATGTGCTCGAAAAGGGCGTTTTCCAAGCACTAAAATCGTGCGGAAAGTGCCACTTTTTCGCACTAGTGCTTTTTACTTTTCATTTTTTTTTTAATTTTCAAGTCCGTCGTCAGCCCGACAAAGAGTTTTTATTACTCGAGAAAAGTTTTACAAATATTTCAATTACACGTTTTCTTTCATATAAAAGGTACATAAATACTAATAACGTTTAAAATGATTTATTAATGTTTATGAATTTTGAATTTGGTCAGTAAATTAATTAATTTTTAATATTCATTTAATGTGTTTGGCTGAACGCATATCTTTCTTATGCCTTTTACAATACGACAGTATGGCGGCTTGCACATGCGCAATGCGCATATGTTGACCGCGGATGTATCTAAAAGCCCGCCATTGCTGTTTTGTTGTTTAATATAATATTGAAATACTCAAAATTAATTGTGTTCCAAAACTACAATACAATGGTTTTAACTATTAAGTGAATAAGCTTGACAGCAAAAGATGTGAAGAAGTTGTTAAATGCAATTCCAGATAATAAGTAGGTACGTGACAAACTACCTGGGTTCTTCAATTTTAACCTAGATCTATTTTAAACCAACATTTCAAAATTTAATATATTTCCTCACACAAGGCGTAGTAAAATGTTGTATGATACACGCGCGTAAAGATGATTTCCGACTCGTGTCGAATTATACATACTCATGTATAAAAATGACACTCGTCGGAAATCACCTACTTTCCACACTTGTAGCATAAATAACTATTACCAGTGATGGCGTTCACCTTATTCTAGAGTAGTAGTTGTAATAATATGCACATTTTTGTACAAAAGTTTGATCAACTCTCACTTAGAAATGGTCAGAGATATTACCATAGTTTATATGTAGAGTTGTAATAATATGCACATTTTTGTACAAAAGTTTGATCAACTCTCACTTAGAAATGGTCAGAGATATTACCATAGTTTATATGGAAAAGTGTGAGCACTAACGCTAAACTATCCTCCTCTTGCGGAAAAGTCCATCATTCTGGTCCACGCTGAATATATTTACTTACCTATAATTTTGTTTTTAATATACATTTGTATTTTTTTTATTATTGTCGATGCTATTCAAATAAAACGGTAACTGTAGCATTTCATAGAGCAACTTAATTAAATAATTTTTAATGTGCAATAAAACATTAATTAACAGATTGCCTTATTTTTCCTTTTACCAGTCCGAAGGATCAAGCTCTTTTACCCTGAAGCACACAGTACAGACAGTTTTAGATAGAAATACATGTCAATCGATAATCGCAATGATACCCAAGGGCACCTTTTGTGGACAAGCGTATAGCTATCCTCACAGGTAAGAGTTAGTGTATGAGTGCAATTTATATGGACGCTCCACGCTCCGCTCTTAGCGGAGCGTGCAATCAAGCCGTACACATTGCATCTGCACATCCCAGAACATTTTAGAGATTAAACCCTTATTTTTAGTTCCGTGAAATTCTGAGCTGGTAAAACTAGACGTTTTAGAGATTGCATTTTTTTAAGTATATTACTACCACTTGCGTTACTATTGCAGGTAAAAGGGATGCATTATTATTTTATTGAGAAATTCCTTAGTTCTGGCGCTCATTCCATAAAGTGTAATCTTTATTATCAATGGGGAATTTACAAATGTTTATGAAACTTTAAAAACGTTGTGCTGAGCATGGGCTTTGCATTGAAATACATACATTGTTTTGTTTTTATGAGCTCCCAAATATTTTATATAAGAAGACAAGTTGAGGCGTGTTTTATTTTCTCGTAATATTGTGAGTTTTTAATAAAAATAATTATTTTCTCAAAAATAGTACGAAATGTTCCCATAACATCTGTGCAGATAGTATCCGAAAGTGATTCATCCTGGAAAATTTTTAGAAGTGTCCAGTAAGTAAGTATGAAATCCCATTACATATTCGGGACGAGGCTTGGGGGGGAAATAGTTTGATGTAAGACAAACTTTTTTTCTCTTTTTTTGTTTTTTTATTGTTCTTTTTTTTCCTTTTTTTTTTTTGAAAATTAAAATTATTCAAGTTTTTACTTCTACTGCCTTTGTTATGGCATATACTAACGCTGGTGACTGTACCTATATATTTTTTATTCTAACTTTTATTCAAACATAGTTTTATTTTTGAGAAAAGCACTATACACGCTTCGACCATAAGTGCCATCCTAGCCTCGTATTATACTCAATCATACTCGTCCAGGATGGCTTACTTACTGGTCTCTGCAGTAATGTACTATTATTTTACTGTTGTCAATTACCGTATTGTACTAATTGTGGTGACTGCCACTGTCGTCACCAGTCTTCTGTTAAGATGAATAATATTA
Source organism: Epinotia ramella (assembly GCA_947578815.1). Classification (NCBI taxonomy): domain Eukaryota; kingdom Metazoa; phylum Arthropoda; class Insecta; order Lepidoptera; family Tortricidae; genus Epinotia; species Epinotia ramella. The sequence continues at coordinate 3,691,558 of OX388206.1, read as the reverse complement.
ACGTAGTATTTTGCTTAACTTCGCAGAGGCGACTCGGGCAGTGCTCTCGTGATCCATAAGCAGATGATACAGGTAGGAATCGTCTCCTTCAAGAAACCATCCCGTTCAACCAACACTGAAGTGTACACGAACGTCTCTTACTTCTACGACTGGATAATGGTCAACGCACGTAGATTGTATTGCGAGAATAAAAATTAATATTGGAAGAGAAAAAGTAACAGCGGTACCAAAGGAAGAAAAGGCCAAACGGTGCTTCATGCATTCACAATACGATTTAAATGTAATAACTTATAACACGTTGAACACAAAATAGTAAAAATACAACGTCAGGCAGAAAAGAAATGGGAAGAGAATAGATAAATGAGGTCTGGATAGGAACCCTACAGGATTCTTTGGAAACATTATGTCATCTACATCTACAATCAACACTACTCGTATATTATTTCCACATTAAAATCAATTAATGCAGTTTTTCTCAAATCTAAAATAGAAGGAATAATAATTAAAAAAACGGGTCATGAATGCTATGGGTGCATGGTCGCCGGTTCGAATCCGCCTCGCAGCATTAACTTTTTAAAGTTTTCCTTTAATTTAAATTTATAACTACGTTACTGCTTAATACTAGAATAATAATTTGCCTTAGAATGGCCTCTGAAGATATTTCACTATTTACACTACAATTAATGAAAATAATGGTGTGATGGCCATAACGATGATTTTACCTACGTTTGGCTTTTTTTGTAATTTTTTTAACGGTAGCTTAGCATCAATGAACAACGCGAAGTTAACTGAACAGTAAGTACCGACATCCAGTCAACGGTTCCATGAATTCTTTCGATGGGCCATCTCTCCCTAATGGCCAACTACCCCGGACTTACCCTATGCCAAATCTTGGAATTAGGTGTCAAAGCGGACCCAGGGCTCCTTAAGGGGCACTACCGGGAATAACGCTAGGAGGTTGGATACGAAATAAGACTGCATGACTGGAATTTCGATCATAGTGGAAAATTGAAAAATTATTCGCCACGAGCGGGATTTGAACCCACAACCTCTGGAATCCGTCCATCGCTCTGCCAATTGAGCTACCGTGGGTCCGCTAATGGCGACGAATCTTTCAATCCCGTCCACTATCGAAATTTGAAATTTTCGTTAGCGGACGTTTCTGCTTAATAAAACATTAAATGCATGACTGGATGTCGAAAACAGGAGAGCGGTTCTTGTAGCGTACCCTGGAGGAGGCCTGCGGCCAGCAATACACTGCAATAGGCTGATTTGATGTAAATAAACAGGTGAAGTTTGCGATGTAACTTCGTAAGTTTCTATGTAAGGGGTAAATGTTCCCGAGAGCCATGTGGAGCTATCTTACGTCCTAAACTTACCTATGTTCTTGCTAACCCTGTAACGGTGGTGTGAAGTACGGTACATTCAAGAATTGGGGTTTAGCGTTTTTAGAATTAATCTACTAACAAACAATCTTGAACACTTTCACTGCCAGGAACCCGCCTAGCGTGCGCCTACGCCGTAGTCGCTTTCCGCTACATTTGAAGAAAACCACGGGATATGCAACGTGCATAGCGTGTAGCCATTCTTGGCAGCGAATGTGTTAACACTTTCACTCCAAGAACCCGCCTAGCGTGCGCCTACGCCGTAATCGCTTTCCACTACATATGAGGAAAACCACGGGATAGGCTTCGAGCGTGGTGCGTAGTGATTCTTGGCAGTGCATGTGTTAACACTTTCACCGCCCGGAACCCGCCTAGCGTGCGCCTACACCGTAGTCGCTTTCCGCTACATATAAGGTTGTTTTCCTCGTATGTAGCGGAAAGTGACTACGGCGGTCTGACGCATATGTGCCGTCATGGGCCCTGAATCGGTTAACACTTTCACTGCCAAGAACCCGCCTAGCGGGCGCCTACGCCCTAGTCGCTTTCCGCCATATACTAGGAAAACCACGGAATCGGCAACGAGCGTAGCGCGTATATTATAGCGATTCTTGGCAGTAAATGTGTTTCTACATCTTTCGTTAATCCGACCGAAAAGACTTATGATCTAGACATCTGGCTACAGTATTCTTTGTATTTTTATGACACACTCGTGATGATGAAGCATGTCTTTATTCAAACATCCTACGAGCCTTATACAGGACGTCCCAAGACTCCCATGCGACATGAAATTATTTTTTTAAAAATTATTATTATTATTATTATTTATTTATTTTTCAACAAGGTTTTTTACATTTAGTGTTCGTTTCTCCCTTTTAAGTTAGACACTTGAAAGGAAAGTACCTTAAATACGTATAGTAGATATTTTGCTGAAAAAATATGTTATTTTTAAAAGTTAGTAATACTGCATTCACAGATTTAAAAAAAATTACTTGCTTCGTCTGGGAATCGAACCGACTTAAATGTGCAAAAAAACACACGTAATTTTATGATGCCAATCGAAAGAACATGGGAGTTTTTTTTTTTGGCAAAATTATAATGATTCCATTTTTCACTTTTGCCGGCACTCCCAGAGTGCAACAAGGTCTTTTTTTACACGATTTAGCAATAGGACTTTACGTTACAATGCAATCTGTCGGTAAATTAGAATAATTTTCGACTACGGACTACACTGATCTGTGTTAATCGCGCCGGCAAGGGATAAATTAAGGATTTGAATGCCAACGTAAAGCTCGCACGCCATTTATCGAACGAACCATAAAATTTTCGCCCTATCATCGAATATTCCTAATTCTAGCATTTGTTTGGTACACACAGAAGCGAAAAGCGTTGCTAATATTACGCATAATGAAAATAGTTACTAGCACACCTGCGGGGGTTGCGGGGTAGTTGCGTAACTTATTAGATGAGCGTTAACTATGACGTATTGGTGGGCCTAAGTTCGTTGCCAATTTACAAGCTTTTATTTACTTTCACCTGTCCGTTGTCTGTAAACAAATCATGCAAGTTAAATTTGATCCACTTCCCGGTTTCCGATTGAGCTGAAATTTTGCACGAATATGCAAATCGCGTGACAATGCAATATTATGATGACGTGGAGCTGATCTGATGATGGAGCTGGAAGGTGGCTCGTTAGAATCGTCTCAACGAGTAGGTGATGACGGTATTCAGAAAAGTACAGTTGGCAATAAAAGCTTGTAACAAAAATGTAATTTTTCACAGAAACTTGTTATCACTGATCGCTGTCGACAAGACGTCTGTCACTTTCTGACAAGTATGCGAGTAGTGGTAGCGGATGTTTTATGCACCACGATAAGTGATGAAATGGCTACTATCTTAGCCCCGTGGGTGTCATTATCCCCTACAAAAAATGACAGTTGATGTGTCCTAACGCTCGTCCGAAACGTTACGCAACTACTCTGCTAAGTCGTTAATCGTTCCTGTCTCTATCGCATGTGGTAATCAGAAAGAGAAGGGAGGGTAAGTTAACTTGACCTTTTTTACTTTATTCATGAATGATCTATTTTGATTACATTGTTATTTAATGTCACTGTCTTACAGAATGAAACTTGAAACTGAATTTTTCTGACATATGAAACCAATATATTCAAGAAGCGATTGCAATGCTAAAAAAATATGTAAGGCAAGATATCAAATTATTCCACAGATATATTTATGGTCACCTTTGTCACTATAATTATGAAGATTGAAGAATTTGTCTTTTTAATAGTCATACACATTTATAATGCACAAATACATTAAGCGTCATAAAATAATTTATGTAAATTACTCATTGACAAATGTTATTATTTCTTGACAGACATCTTTGCGGACAAATTTAATTGAATTCTTTATATCATTGTACTGTTTAATTTGGTTGACATTTTAATTTTAATTTTTATTCGTTTTTAATATTATTAACGAATTTAATGTGTATCCGGGACATAATGTAATTGTAATTTATTTATTTATTTATTTATAAATAAGGCGACATGCATGCCCTTACAATTTGTATGCCCAAAGGCGTCACATAGTGAAGCTATAGCATATTGTAACAACCTGTATACCTATGTTGGACAAATAAAGATTTTATGATTTATGATTTAAGCTTATGCTACTTAATAGTTTTAAGCATCGTGAATTTAAATGTCACGTTAGATTTTAAATTTGTATGCCTATCGGCGAAACAAAGCGCCACACTGTACCTTTTCCACCACCATCCTGTAACCTATGTTTACAAATAAATCACTTAGTTACTTAATGTTCATTAATTCGCAAAGGTCAAAATTATTATGGAATGTAGAATCCTGTTGGTAGCCTAGCGTAGCGTTGCAAAATATATAACAGCACGACGCTCTGACGACTGAATCGACATGTAAAAGCCAATTAAAACTGCCTATTCCACTTTTTTTCTATTTCCCCTTTGCGGGAGCAGCTCCGCTTAACACTTCGACCGCCCGCGTGACGGCTCACATCGCCATAACTCACCATTCCGAACGATTAACCGGACTCAAATGTAGTGAGGGGGTTAATGAAGTATCCACGTGATAGGGACGGTGACGTGTTGACAGACTAGGAATGCTTTGTAGAGCTAAATTCGAACGCTGAATTAAAGGGAAAAAATTGGTTGGTATGAATGCTTAGTTGTATCAATACTAGGTGCCCGCGCGGTTTTGCCCGTGTATTGCAAAGGACACAGGCAACCCCGCGGTATAAAATATAGCCTGTAACCATTCGAAAAGTCCGTTCAGAGCGCAGGTGAAATAATTTTTAAAATCGGATAGGCGGTTCCGGAGATTAAAATATACAAACATATAAACTCACAGATACTTCCTCTTCATAAAACTAGTATATGTTCATATATTATATTATATCCTATGTTCGGGCCGACCGTCTGCCCGCCCCCTTAAACTCTTCACGTGTGTACGCCTCTTTTGAGTCTGTGGTTTTGACAGTGACACTTTGTCAAGGCGGAGAAAAAAGAGATAACCTCGTGGTTGCGGACCCGGAAGGGAACGAGTGTTTTTGGATAATTTGGAAACGTATTTTCCTTGTTTTGTGTAATATCGCTCGCTTTGAAGACACACGGGTGTCCGAGTGTTTTGTGTGGATATTTCGGTGACATCGGAAGAGTTGGTGATTTGACGCCGCGGATTGTTGGCGATACTGCCCCGGAACACAACGGCTGCTTCTTCAGCCCGGTGACCTTCTTGATTGAACTTGACTTGACCTGACAGTTGACTGAACCTTGACAGATACTAACCGGAGTTGAAGCGAACATCGCGCCTCCCGGAATCAGGTGAGTTGAGCACGTTTTGTAGCCAATCCACTGGCTTATATGACCCGCGAAACGCGTGGCAGTTCACTCCACTCGCACTAGGCGAGGAGTTGAACAATTTTTGGTACCCAGAGCGTGGTTCCTCACAAAGAAAAAACGCGAATTTTGATAGTTTTTTCCTTTTGGGTAAAAATTTTGAGGTTATTTGTTAAAACCAAATTTAGCTACAACTATTTAAAACCTCTATTTTGTGGCACTGCAAGTGTTTTGTACTGTAGATTTCACGAAATTATTGTACTTGCAGTGCAAATTAGTGAGATTACAACCTCCGGAAGGTGATTTTGAGTGTTTGGTACAATTTAATTTGGAAAATATTTGAAGGCAAATATAAGCCACATATTTGATTGATTGTAATTTGGAAAGCCTTTCATAGCTTGTTGTTTGGTAATAAGGCATTTGTTTTATTCAGTTTGCTATAAGCGGCCAAGTTTGCTAAGAATATAAGCTAAAATATAAGGTTACCACAAATATTAGTTGTAAGCTAGATTATTGTACAAGTGATGTAACTAGCCAATTATAGATTATAATTTGAGCTTCCACTGCGTTTTGAGAATCTATATTGGTTGTTATTGTAAGGCATTCCTGTAATTGAGTTGATATTTGGTTTTGATTCACTAGGGTGACCAAGAGATTGGAATTTCCACATTAATTAAATTAATTTTAATTTTCTCTGGTATTGTTGGAAATTCATTTAAAATGGGATCTACACCTAAGGCTAAGATCCAGTCTGCACTGCGTTGGTTTTCATCTGCAGCAGCTTTGGTTGACAGAAATGACCGGGAGGAGGCTTTGTTGGCCCGGTACGAGGACGTGTCAGACCGTCTTAAGGCTGTGGAGTTCCAGGTTGAACTCTACCTAGCGGAGCCCGGCCGGACGACCCCGGAGACTGAGCAGGTGGAGCGGGACTTTGAGCAATGTATGGATTTTGGGGACAGGATTGTCGAGAGGGCTTCTAAGATACTGCGGGTTCGGAATGGTGCGGCCCGGGACGTTCCGAAACACGCAGTTATCTATAACCCAGGGTTGGCAGCGCGCTTGCCAGCCATACAGATGCCGGTCTTCCGAGGAGACCTGGACGAGTGGACCAGCTTCATCGACCTCTTTGATAGCTTGGTGCATGCCCGGACGGACCTGCCAGCGGCGTTGAAGTTGGCGCAGCTGATGTCTGCTCTCGTCGGGGAGCCGCGCGACTTGATCGCGCATTTGTCGGTCACCGACGACAATTATGAAATCGCGCGCACGTTGCTGAGGGACCGATACCAGAACGTGCGGCGACTTGCGGATACTCTTATGACTAAGATCTGGAATATCCCTCGGATCGCTCAGGCTTCAGACATCCGGCTGAAAATGCTGAATCCTGTTTTGACAGCGACCAAAGGGTTAGAGAACCTTGGTTTGCCGGTGGACCAGTGGTCCTACATACTGTTGAATTTTTTGTTGAACCGGCTGCCGGCTGATGTACGGGCCAGGTTTGAGCACCGGTATGGTGGTGAAAGTGCTCAGCATCTGCCGACCTTCACCAATCTTATCGACCAATTGGAACTTGAGTGTCGACGGGCCGACACCTCGGATCTACCTCCACCCCCGAGGCCTCCTGGGGCCCAGCGGGCCCAGGGGAGAGTTGCACCTCAAAGGGGAGGGTGGGGCAAATCGGCCCCACAACCAGCGGGTCCTCACCAATATAATATCAGTGCATTGGACCCTGAAGTCTGCCTATGCTGCAAGAACCCTGGCCATCGGGTGCCAGCGTGTCCGAAGTTTCTTGCGCAGCGGGTTGTGGGACGCCGCAACATTGCTAAGCAGCGGCAATGGTGCTTTGTTTGCTTGGGCCCACATTTTGTGCGAGATTGTGCCCACCCGCGGGCGTGCAGGTCCTGTGGTGGGAAGCACCACCCCATTTTATGCATGAACCGTAGTGGGGATACACCTCCCCCCCCCCCTGCGCAGGGGTCATGCTCCCCTGTTCGGAGTCAGCAGCGGGCTGACCAGGGGCCCATGGCCTACCAGTGGGGACGTCGGGTAACACCCCCCTCCCCCCCCCTCCAAAACTACGCGACTACTTCGCACGCACCCGGGCCCCAACGGGGGGTCCTTACGGGCGGGTGCCCGCAAACGCCTCCACCCCGGCAGGCGCCACGGATGTCGCCGCCGCTTGTGGAGCGACCCCGCTTGGCGTCGGGACCTCCGGTGTACGGCCGGAGTAGGACATACCAGGGGCCGCAGGCGGCACGCATGGCGCGACGGCAGTACCAGCCGGAGTGGGACTCGCTCGAGCGGTACGAGCGGCCCGCCCATGCGGAACAGGATGCAACGCGTTATCCCTGCTAGGGATACGCCGCCCACGCACCAGCCACCGCCACGCCCTTGGAGACCGTGTTATTGCCCACGGCTTCGGTTTGTGTTTGGGGCCCTGGCGGAGGATCAGCCTGCGTGCGCTCTCTCCTTGACACGGGAGCGCAAGGCTGCATGGTATCCAGTAGGTTGGTGCGACAGTTGGGCTTGGTTGTGAAACCCCACCCGGAAAGTATACGTGGGGTAGGCAATGTGACAGTGTCAAACCTGGTAGGGCAGACCTTACTCACCTTTGGACCGGGTCCCACTTCACGCGCGAGGATTAATGCTCCCGCGTTAGTATTGGATGAAGTGGTGGGGAGACTCCCCCAGGTGAAGCTGCCTCCAGAGGTTCGGAGTTTGACAGCTGGATTAGTTCTGGCGGATGCTGGATTTGACAGACCTGGTCCGATTGACGTGTTGCTGGGTGCAGACGTTCTTGGGCGGGTGCTGTTGAGCGGCAACCGTACCTTACAGCCTGGCGGACTGGTTACACTGGAAACGGTGTTTGGCTATGCTGTAATGGGTTTGGTTTTAGCGGCTCCACCGCCTCCTACTGAGGAGGGCTGTCTGGTTGGAACTGCTCTTTCAGAAGCCGTGCAACGGTTCTGGGAGATTGAGGAACCACCTACCGCGTCGCGTATGAGCCCCGAGCAGGAAGAGTGCGAACGGTTTTACCAAAATAATACTGGGCGCCTCTGCTCTGGTCGGTTCATAACACGACTTCCTCTGCTCATCCACCGACCTCCTCTTGGAGCGTCACGTGAGATGGCTGAGAAGCGGCTGGTGTCGATGGAACGCCGAATGAGAAGAGATGCGCTCTTCCGGCAGAAGTATGTGGACTTCATGAGGGAGTACGAGGGTTTGGGACACATGTCGGTGGCTCGGACGGACTGGAGTACAGTGGAGCACTGCTTCCTGCCGCACCACGCGGTCCTAAAATCCCCGGAGTCCAAGATTCGTGTGGTCTTTGATGGGTCCGCGTCCACCTCGACTGGGGTGTCATTGAACCAGTGTTTGCATGCAGGTCCTAAGCTGCACAAGGATATCACGGATATCCTCACAAATTTTAGGAAACATCAGGTGGTGTTCGTCGCCGACATCCGGATGATGTTTCGGCAGACAGTGATCCATCCTGATGATCGTCGGTATCAGCTGATCTTGTGGCGTGAGAGCCCTGATGAACCGATGTTGGTGTACGAGCTGAATACGAATACATACGGCTTGAAGAGCAGTCCGTACATTTCAATTCGAACTTTGTTAGAATTGGCATCTCGAGAGAGACTGAGGTTCCCTCGAGCGTCCGCCATTTTGGAACGGGACTTATTTGTCGATGACGTGTGCACCGGGGCAAACAGTGTCGAAGAGGCTTTGGTTTTGCGGGATGAGCTGGTGGAACTCTTGCGGACGGGTGGATATGAATTGCGCAAATGGATGTCCAACTCACCGGCCGTGGTGGCCGGCCTCCCCGAGGATCACCAGCAGGATCCGCACCTGTTCGAAAATGTTGAGAGCCCGCACATGTTATCAGTCCTAGGCGTGCAATATCGACCAGTCCAAGATGTGTTCACCTATCGGGTGGAACTGGATTCCCCGAGGGTCTGGACGAAGCGGCTTGTGCTGTCCACGGTGGCCAGGACGTACGATCCGAATGGATGGATCGCGCCGGTCATCTTCACGGCGAAGGCATTTATGCAGCGCCTGTGGATGGTCCAACTGGGTTGGGATGATCCACTATCCGGAAATTTGTTGAGCGATTGGGAGGTTTTCTTCTCCACGCTCCCGGAGATAAATCAGGTCGAACTGCCGCGTAAGCTGTTGCCGGCAGGGAAATGCCGAGTAACCCTACACGGGTTTTGCGACGCCTCCGAGCGAGGGTATGCAGCGGCCGTTTACTTGCGGACGGTCAGCTCCGCCGGATCGGTCGATTTGCACTTGGTAATGGCGAAGAGCAAGGTGGCTCCCCTTCGCACGCGTTTGACAATCCCAAAAATGGAATTATCTGGAGCGGCTCTTCTTGTACGCCTACTGAACCACGTGGCCTCTACCTTGAAGGACACCGTGAACCTTGAGGAGAGTGTCTACGCATGGACTGATAGCCAAATTGTATTGTGTTGGCTGCAGTCGTCATTCCATACTTTGGAGGTCTTTGTGGCCAACCGGGTCTCGCAAATCCAGAATTCGGAGACTGCCTTGGTTTGGAGACACGTGCCAGGTGAACTGAACCCAGCGGACGTGGCGTCCAGGGGTTGCACGGCACCTGAGCTTGTTGCCCACTCACTGTGGTGGAGACCAGATTGGTTGTTGGAACCGGAGACACTCTGGCCTGCCAGTTGTGTGATTGGGACCCCATCCTCTGGCTTGGGTGTCCACCTTGTCGAGACCGCTCCAGTGTCAGACACTGCTTGGTTGCTAGAACGGTATAGCTCTCTCGACAAGCTTGTTGGAGTGACCGCCTGGGTCAAGCGATTTATACACAATTGTCGCCACCCTGACAACCGGTCACGCGTTAGAGTTCTCGCCACAGAAGAGCGGAATGCCGCCCTACATCATTGGATTAGGGTTGTGCAGGAAGAACACTTTGGGGACGTATTAAGCTACCGAAGGCGATAGCACGCCTCAACCCGTTCATTGACGAGTCGGGTACACTCCGGGTTGGAGGACGGCTCCGCAACGCTAGCTTGCCGTACTCGGTGCGCCACCCCATTTTGCTGCCTAAGAAGGGGCATCTGGTGGAATTGTTGGTGATTGACCGCCACATAAAGAACTCGCATGCCAGCTGCAATGCACTCTTGGGCATTTTGCAGCGAGACTTTTGGATATTGAACAGCCGACGGGTTATTCGGAGCATCGTGTTTCGGTGCTTGCCTTGCTTTCGGCTCAAGGCAGCCACGATGCAGCCCCAGATGGGGGACCTTCCTCCTGATCGGGTCAACGAGGCTAGGACCTTCTCTAGGGTGGGGACCGATTTTGCGGGACCTTTTTTAGTGAAAACGTCGCGACTTCGAAATGCGAAGGTTGTAAAAGCGTATTTGTGCGTTTTCGTATGCCTGTCGACCAAGGCTGCTCATCTTGAACTTGTTGGTGATCTTACGACGGAGGCTTTTATTGCGGCATTGGATAGATTTGTATCCCGTAGGGGACTCCCATCTCTGATCCGGTCAGATTGTGGAACCAATTACAAGGGTGCCGACCGTTATTTACAAGATGTTGTAAAATTTTTATTTGAAAATAAGATTGATATTGGAACAGACCTCTCCCGTCGGGGTATCACCTGGACGTTCGATCCGCCAGGCTGCCCCCACTGGGGTGGAATCTGGGAGGCTTGCGTGAAGCAAGCAAAAGCCCATATGTATCGGGTAGTCGGTCAAACTGTATTGACTTTTGAGGAACTCGCGACGTTGTTTTGCAGAATTGAGGCCGTCCTCAATTCCCGTCCGTTGTGTCCGCTCAGCTCCGACCCAAATGACCTGGAAGCGCTCTCTCCAGGCCATTTCTTGATTGGTCAGCCACTTGCAGCGTTGCCGGAGCACCCCCTCCGGGACGTACCCTCCGGTCGTTTGTCGCGCTACCAGATGCTGCAACAAATGGCTCAGAACTTTTGGACCAGATGGTCATTAGAGTATTTGCATGTTTTGCAGCAGCGCCTCAAGTGGACTGACAAAACCAGTCCCCCCAGAGTTGGAGACCTTGTGCTAGTTAAGGATGCTAACCTTCCGCCACTGCGATGGCGCCGGGGGCGCATCGTTAATTTGTTTCCCGGTAAAGACGGGACCCCTCGGTTTGCCGAGGTCATGGTTGGGGACTCGGTTCTGAAGCGAGCGGTAGCAACCCTATCGCGACTTCCCCTAGTATAGCGGACCGGCTTAGAGGCCGTTCCGAGGCGGGTGATTGTTCGGGCCGACCGTCTGCCCGCCCCCTTAAACTCTTCACGTGTGTACGCCTCTTTTGAGTCTGTGGTTTTGACAGTGACACTTTGTCAAGGCGGAGAAAAAAGAGATAACCTCGTGGTTGCGGACCCGGAAGGGAACGAGTGTTTTTGGATAATTTGGAAACGTATTTTCCTTGTTTTGTGTAATATCGCTCGCTTTGAAGACACACGGGTGTCCGAGTGTTTTGTGTGGATATTTCGGTGACATCGGAAGAGTTGGTGATTTGACGCCGCGGATTGTTGGCGATACTGCCCCGGAACACAACGGCTGCTTCTTCAGCCCGGTGACCTTCTTGATTGAACTTGACTTGACCTGACAGTTGACTGAACCTTGACAGATACTAACCGGAGTTGAAGCGAACATCGCGCCTCCCGGAATCAGGTGAGTTGAGCACGTTTTGTAGCCAATCCACTGGCTTATATGACCCGCGAAACGCGTGGCAGTTCACTCCACTCGCACTAGGCGAGGAGTTGAACATCCTACTAATATTATAAATGCGAAAGTTTAGATGTTTTGATGTTTAGATGTTTGGATGTTTGTTACTCAATCACGCTTAAACGGCTTAACCGATTTGGATGAATATTTGCACGAAGATAGTAGCCTGGATTAAAATATAGAACAGTTCTAATCCCGGGTCTACGCAGACAAAATGAAAATGAAATGAAATAAATGTTTATTCTCCTTTTTCCTTACATGCTTAAAGCTAGATAGAAAGTGCGGTTTGTTGGCAGACAATGCTCCTAATAAATTTTACAGGTATTAGCCAAAAGCTGTATGAATGATATATATGAAGGAAGGCACGGTATTTACTTATTCAATTCAATTCAATTCAAATTATTTAATTCAGACCATGTCCATAGTGTTAGTATACATAACATGTACTTATCCTAAGTTAGTTATATATAATGTCATAAAATAAAATAAAATATAAATAAAAATAAAATGTCATACAATCTTATATACAGAGCCTCTCGCTTCCATATGCACCGAGTCCCAGTGTTTCCACAAAGCGCAGGCAGGAGTCTCCAGCACCAGGCGCACGAGGCTATTGGAGCTGTCACACACGCGGCGCATCAGGGAGGCAGTTCTGTTGCGTATTATAGCACTGAAGCAATCAGTACGTGCCTCTTATGCTAGAACAAATAATGAGTTAAGTTAAGTTACTTAAGATAGTCACATTTTTTAATTTATTTAATAAGTCATCGCTTACTTTTTTTTTAAACAATTGTTTTGTGACACTTGCACTTCATTGTGAACAGTTTCTTTGGTTAACTGTCTTGGATATTTGTTTGTGCATTTCCCATCTTTCATGCAAGAGCACTGGGGATTATAGGGCCCGCACGGGCCATGGATCATATTTTTTTATAATAATATCATGGAGAATTTTGTCACTGCTGGGATCTGGTATTTCAGCGCTGATGATTTTATCAATTTGATCAGGTCTTAACTTATCTTTTAACCACAGTAATAGGTGAACGTGTGGAAGGCCACGCTTCTGCCACTCTATCGAATACATAAAGCAGCGGACTTCTCCAAATATTTTGCCTTTAGTAATAACATCCATAAGTTTTTTTACTTTCAATCTGAAAACTCTTGCTACTATGTCATACCTATCAGTTGAGCTTTGTCCTGGCATCAATTCGTTTCTTATTTCAGGCCAGGCTGGATTACAGGTGAAAGTAACAAACAAATCGGGGCGGCCATATGTACGCACATAAGCAAACGCGACTTGAGTATATTCGTGTAAATACCGTGGACTGGATAAATGATGAGGGTAAAATTACCATTCTACCAATATCATTAGGATTCACGTTAGCGTCATTTGCTTTTAGCACAAATCCGGAAAGATAAAGGTATTGCTGTTGCAGTAGCCTCCTCTGGAATAGCGGCGACGCTGCTTAGTGGTGGTCGAACGGCACACTCAGTACTAAAACTGCCATAGAACTTAGCTCATGAGGAAATGCCGGTTTGTAATATTACTAAAAACAGCGAGCGTGGTCGAATGTTGCAACAAAGCTGTTGGTTTGGGATGAATGTACGATATCCCACAAAAGAGCAATTGAGGCACTAGATCGAACTATAAAAGATATCAAGAACAACCAAAATATTATGGGTGGAATGAATATGAATATGACATGAAATAAATGCATGTTTGAAGGCGTCGACGCTGTGGGTTCATGTAAAAAAATTCAGTCTAACCACCAACATGCGAGTACAGTTGCACTGTGATACACAAGTGGGGCAATATGCGGCTTCTCTTTTGAAAATCGACGAAGATCGTGTGGCAATAGATAGTAACGGCATGATAACTTTGAATAATGACTTCTGTAATATTGTCCACAACACAGATGATTTAAAAAACAACGTCTACCCCGATCTGAAAACTATTATGAAAAACATAGAATGGCTATGTGAAAGAGCAATTTTAGCACCGACAACGAAATTGTGGGGCAGATCAACGAACAAATCATGTCACATGTGGAAGGTGATGTCGTCGAGTATCTGTCCGTAGACAATGTTATGGACACTGAACAAGTGACATCATATCCGGTCTAGTTCCTCAATTCTTTGGAGTTATCAGGGGTGCCTCCCCATAAGTTGAGACTAAAAGTTGGTGTTCCAGTCCTGTTGATGAGAAATCTTGACGCGCCGTGACTCTGTTATGGCACACGACTGCAAATTACACACCTAGGACGCAATATTGTAAAAGCAATCATTATGACAGGACAGCAAAGGGAGAAGATGTACTAATTCCCCGTATTCCAGTTATCCCGACCGATTTACCATTCCAGTTTAAAAGAGTCCAGTTCCCCCTGAAAGCAGCATTCGCGATGACAATAAATAAGGCACAAGGACAAACACTGAAAGTTGCAGGTGTACATTTAGTTAAAAACTGTTTTTCCCATGGACAACTACACTCAGAGGCAATGAAAACGGGTCACTTCCCATGGATTACTTTACAAAGTGACCCGATTTTACTTTACAGAACCCTTCATGCGAGAGTCCGACTCGCACTTGGCCGGTTTTTTTTAATACTTACCACGATAGTGGCAAACAGGCATACGGCCAGCTTGAAAGAAAGTTGAAACCTTAGCATGTAGACGCTTGCGCCTTCAGAGACAAGCGCGTTACTGACCCTATATTATTAATTTAGTATGTGGCGCATCGTTACTGACGATTTCTCTATATAATTCGAGACGTTGGTGCCGTTTGGAAGCCTAAGTCTTCTGGTAGATGTCGTTACGTTCGTGTTAGATTCAACAAAAACAGCCGTCAATCAGGTCGGACGTGTCTCTCAATAAAAATAAATATTCATCTGCATAATTGTGACCTAGCTCGGTTCATTAGGCGTTAGCAATAATTTTAATTGACTAGTGAACTCTAATAATGTTAAGTGGTGCTAATTATTTCAAAACCTAAGGGAGATGTCTCACGGAAACAGCCCATTTCGCAATCGGAGCGGACTAACGTGTCGTAGCCCTCCGCCCGCGCCATCTCAGCAGCCCTTGTCCGCGCCCGCGCCTTCAAATCAGGAAGAAGCTCCTCTGAAGATTTTATCTACAGGGGACCTCAAGGGCTGGATGAACTCGATCGAGCAGCATTTGAATGAAGTGTGCACTATCTCTTCTGAAGGGAAATTAAACTCGGATCAAAAAAACAGAGTGAGTACCTTATGCCGCAAAGTGGGTCATTTCACATCTCAATTAGCTGTCGAATACCAGGCTCTGAAACAGAAAGCTATCCAAAACTACCATTCATTCAACTTTCTTCAGGAGAAAGACGATCTTTCCCAGCGCATCCAGGAACTTAAACAGTGTATAGAGGAGTCCACAAAGCCTTCCCCGGAACCTGTTACCTTTGCCGACTTGCTTAAGAAAAATACTAGATTCGTTCAGCCCTCTAACATTAGCTCGGTAGCAATATATCCTACCGACAAGCAAAAATCGAGCGAGGAGACTAAATCACTTGTCCAGCAGTTAATCAGACCTGAGGAAATGAAGCTGCACGTAAGAGGATTGCGCAAGGTTAAGAACGGCGGAGTGGTCATAAGCACGGACTCCAATGACGACATTCTGAAACTGAAACAGTCGACGCAGTTAAAAACATCTGGACTCACGGTGGACGAGCCGCAAAAACGGAAGCCCAGAATTGTAGTCATCGGTGTCCCTGCAACTATGGAGGCAGCGGAAGTGTTCAAGTGCATTTACCACCAAAATCTGGCCGATAAAATGCGTGATACGACACTGGAAAAATTTCTGTCCTCGACTAAGTTGAGCCATAAATCGGGAAAGAAGAACTCTGAGACCTGCAACTATGTAACTGAAGTCCCTGCCCCCATTCGTAAGGCCTTAATCTCAAACGATAGAGTTTTCGTAAACTGGTCGTCGTGCCCCGTCAGGGACTTTACCCTAGTGACGAGGTGCTTCAAATGTCAGCAGTACGGTCATGCAGCGAAGTCATGCAAGATGGATGTCAACATGTGTGGGCATTGCGGCGTTGTAGGTTACTCAATAAAGGAATGCACAAAGAAAGCCGACTCACCAAAATGTGCAACATGTATGCACTTTAAGAAGCCGTGTGACCACGAGACTGGCTATGCCGAATGCCCAGCTAGAAAACTAGCCGAAAAAAGGTATCTTAACTCTATAGATTATGAAGGCGCCTAAGAGCGCCTCCTTACATTTTTCGTAGAACTTTTTGTCTTATTAGCTTAGATTTTATGAGTAATAATTTAATTTCTGACTTAGATAACTTCTCTGTAGCTGATTATTTAGTTTCCTCTATTACAGATCATACTAAGGCCCTACTTTCATTATTTCGTAAATTCCCATATATAGCACGCACGCCAATAATTTCTAAATGAAATGTAAACAAACTTGAACGTGATTTACGCATCATTGAATTTGACCCAGTTTACAATTCCGCTGACGCTAGTGCATGTCATACGCGATTCAAAAAGTCCAGCAAGCAATTTTGAGTAATACCGTAAACCTATGTACAAAATATGTCCTATGACGATACAGAGAAGTTATTTATCGTTTTAAAATAATTTTATACTATCTTTTATAGGTACCGCCTAAGTTATAACTTCCTAATTATTTTTACTTGTTAGTCAATAAGAGTGATATAGTATTATATTTTGCATATGAATAACTTTTTCAATTATTAGTTCTTTTTTGCCTGAAACACAGGGTATCCTAGCTCAGGCACGTGTTATTTGCCTCTAATGGTAAGCTCCTAGTCTATAGTAAAACTGATGTACATTATGTCTTATCAATAAATTATTTGTATTATTTGTATTTATTTGTATTTGTTACACGCCCCCCTAAGGCGTTGTAAGAAGGTACTTATTGAAAGATTTAGTGACCGAGACAGATTGTTCCTATAGCTCGGTTGGTTAGCGACGGAGCGTTAATGGCTGTGGTTGCCGGTTACGAATACATTCTGGCTTGGAGCATAAAATAAAAAAAAAATCTCCTTTCATTTACAGAGCAAGTAAATCGGGCATTGACGAATATTGCTGTTGCGCGTCAACCCACCATAACAACAAGCCATAGATGGGTCATTGTCAGTTCAATTATAGAAGAGGCGACGCCGTTTATGCGGATTCAGAGTTCAACCAAAAATTAGGCTTTAAAGCCCTTAACTTTGGCAATGTCCACCGAAAAGACGCGCACCTAAATCTGACAATGACCCAGATATTACCCTCCTTTATTAACAAGTTGGTTACAATTTGTACTTCTCCCGAGAGTCTCTTGCAAGTGCAACGCTAACGAAGCCCCGCGGCTTACTAACTCAATATTTAGCTTGATTGTAAACTTCATTAGCAATTTATGAACGAATCGCTCATGCACGAAATCCTTTCTCAACGTTTTCCAGAAGGCGTATTGAAGTCACGGATATCATGTGATAAACGACGAAAATACTGCAAATAAATCGCACCTTTTGAACCTTGGTAATCCCTCTGCCAACCGCAGGGCATAGAATCTTAACCGTAAATAACTCCCTGCATTTTGGGCCTAATTCAGCCTTGGCAGCAAGGCTGAATTAGGCCCAAAATACACATTCTGCCACATGTGCTACAATTTCATTTGTGAGTTCTCCCGTCGTACGCAAAAGACAAACGAAAGTCAGACAAAACACGAACGGGCAGAGGATATTACAGTCTGCGGCTAGACAGGACGATGCCAGGGGCGCAATACTGTTGGTTGTAGGTGTAGGTTTTAATCGTGCATTGCATACCTAGGGAGGTAAAGTAAATAATTTCTCAGTTTATTTGCTGTCCAAACCAAAAGTAGGAGCAATAAGCAATCTGACGCTTTCTTTACTACTTACTATTCGCATCCGCATCCGCCAAAATCGATGCGGAGTTTTTGCGGATGCGAATGTAGTGTAATTCACGACAAGAAAAAATCCCAAACAGTGCTTACTGTGCGAGTTTTAGATAATAATTATAATAAATACTCTTTATTGCACCACGACAAGAAGATATTTAGATGATATTTTCGCCATTAATAAAAAAAACTTCATGTCGTTTCTGTGGCCAAGAGCAAACGCGTTTTTGATTTGTTCGCAACGATTGTAATTTAGTATCAACGTGTTTGATGATTGCGTGACATCATAAAATGGACGTTGTTTACCTATTTAAGTTTTTGAGTGTTTGACTACAAAATCCGCATCCGCAGCCGCATCCGCATGTCAAAAAAATCGCATCCGCGGCATCCCTGCTTCAAACTGTTAGATTTGCCGTCGCAAAGCATGAGTAGACAGATATAACACGTAGTTTTACTATACATAGGTACATTTACTAGTGGCTATGTAAAGCCTGCTGTACACACTGGGCCAACGTTGGCGCTTGAGCAGAAGGCACCTATGCGTTAGAGGGAGAGGGCTATAACTCGATCTCTTTCGTTTACATAGCTGCCTCCTGCTCACGCGCCAACGTTGGCCCAACCTCACGAGTCTGTCGTTTCATATTCGTTTTTTTTTAATTTTCCCTACAACCTAATCGACAAAAATAATCCATATAAATATAGAACCTCCTCACCATTCACGTGAATACGTTGGAAATTACCAATAGTAGATAACAGGAGGACAGCCAGACAGCCGGATAGCCGGACACCCGGACATATAAAAAAAAATGTGCAAGCTGAAACGGAGAACTTAGTTTACTTCGCTCGCTCTTTCAATGACGACTGGCCAAAGAATGCAAAACAACACATGTCCATATTGTCCATCCTGTTCTTAAAAGTCACACTACAGCCTCGTTTCGCATTGAGGAGCCTGATAATTTTGGCCAGTGATAAAAGTAGGTATAAATTAATATTATAATACTCCAAAGTCCACTAAATTAAAGCAAAACATTCTTAATTTTGTATAGGAAGGACTAACGTCATAAGCTTAACAGCTGGAAAGTCAGGGACGACTTCAGGAAACTTTTGTTATTTAAATATTTGATGTAAATAAATAGATTTTTAAGAACCAATTACCGAAGAAAGTCTGTCGCGATCTCCATTTTATAGCTACCTCTTCTCATACATTTCTGACGTTAGTAAATAAACCAATATTTTTTTTCGTGGTAACTAAGCTAACCAATAAAACTAATCATTTTACTGACTTGCAATGTGATGAAATTGTATTTACAACGAAACAGACCAACTTCAATCTCAAAACAAAAGTTATCTTAATAAAGTCCAATCAAACAATTCCAAACACAAACAACGAACGTTCGGTTTAAAATTTTACTTCAGATTCGGGATGTTCCCGACGCCTGCCTCCTTATTCTTAAATCGGTGTGAACTCGATCGAGAGCGCATGGCTAGTAAAGCTTGGCCTCTTGGCTGGTATCAACTGAGTGCCATCCAAGATCGGAGTTAAACCGGTCCGTTCGGATATATTCGTGAATAGTAGCCTTGCACCAATCGCAAATAATTAATAACTGCTTGCTTGTTCATTGGACGCGCTTCGCTAATCGGATCGCAGGCTTCGCGAGTTAAGCGTTCGCTTTTTGTTTTCGAGCGGCGATTGTTTTGTATGCTGCCAGTTATTTTAGAATGTTCTTTAACAAATCTGTTAAACGAGTTGAACAAAGGGCTCAATTCAAACTACTTAACAATTGTGTACCTATAATCCTGACTATTTTTAATATCGGTTTTTTATCGCTAATGTTTGGCTACCCGCCAAGAGAACGCTAAGTATATAGATAGAGAATATAGAATTACTTTTTGTCGGAGAATAGAGACGGGTCAGAATTAAAAAAAAAAACATACCGCAGTGTTCGATCTTTCCTGAGGATATATCGAAAGTTTAAAGGCCTATGGAGGCTTATATAATTTTATAATAGGTTCCATACTTGTAGTACATAAGTATTGTGCTTGTAGGTTTGTCAAACGGGCGACTAACCCCGTAAAGATACAAAAGTCTCAATCGGCAACTCTCAAGTTCTTGACTTATTACTGGCATTTTGAACAGTGTTGCCATTTTAGACCGAATGTTGTAGCTTCATGAAATGGGCCCTTCGTATTGTCACTTTCAGTTTAAACATGACGTGAAAGCAACAGTACAAAACTGACCCTTAATTGATCGAACTGAAGTTGTGTAAAACTTAGTAAGTAAACGCCTCGTTTTCGCGAGCCGATCACAGTAACAGACGAGCTCAGTCGCTAGTGTAATTACGCGCGGAAGGTGTGAAAGCACTCGGTCCCATGTTTACTTCGACTCGCTACTTGGGACGGAAAACTCGCTAACTCTCCGAATAGGCTTGGACGACTTGCGGCGCTTAATACGTGTCACGGCAATGGATATGCGTTCTTTTCTTCTTTTAATAAGTTTCTGCCAAAAAAATCATATTTGGTACAAGCTTTTATTGCCAACTGTACTACTCATTGAGGTGATTCTAACGAGCCCAAACTCAACGGGGTTACGTCGGTTAAGTACTGAATTCCAATGGCCAACTTCTGTTTCCGTCATCAGAAATCTGCTCAAAAAAAAGACCGGGTCGCACTACGGGAGTGCCGGCAGAAGTGAAAACTTGCGTATTGCTTTAATTACCAGTATTAAAAAAAAACCCTCCCCCCCTCTTCCCATAGATTATTAACACTATTTAATTGTTTTTTTTTTATACTCTCCATCATTCTCTATATAAAGTTCCATTCGTCTAAACCAACTTTGGAATGACTTTTGCCAGTCTTGATCGGATAGGTCCGAAATTGCTAATTCATAGGCAGCCACGGCTTCTTCAGCGCTCGAAAAAAACTCTCCTTTAATTTTTTCTTCCACTACCGGGAACAAAAATAATCGCAAGGATCTAAGTCAGGGCTGTAGGATGGATGTGGTAAGGTTTCTATCCCAGCTTCCTCAATAAACGGCTTTGTTCTGAGGGACGTATGTGAAGAGGCGTTATCGTGATGCAGCATGATTCCCCAAGCAATGCTACTGTAGCGTACCAATCCGAGTTAACAGACCTACTCGTATCATTTTCGAGCATTGAAGTTGACAAATGTCCGCCCCGTGAAAAAAAATAAGGTTTATAGTTATAATTACTATGGCTGCTAATAGATATCTAGTCAGTGCGTATCTGTCTTTTAAGTTTTTATAGGTGACTTTTCGGAAGGCAATATTCAGGGGCGCTACGGCGAAACGAAAACGAAGTTTGTTCGTGTAGCCAGAGCGTCAGAGAGGGAGGAGGTACAGGCACTACCTTCGTTTTTGTTTCGCGATAGGGCCTCCGAATCGAAATACGCGGGCTGGTTGGTCGGAAATCGTCGGCATGTAATACACTCATTTTACGCAACGAGCCACGTCTAACTCAATTACAAATGCACAATATCAGAAATCAGAAACTACCTACCTGCAAAGGGCAGTATCACTAACATTGCTATCGCTATTCCTTTGACACGTATTCCATCTGTAAGTTTACGTACAGGCTCGTTAGTAAGATACAACTGTACGAAGCTTTTAATTCAGTTAAATGCGAACTTGTTCTGAAGCTGCCATCTTTGTTTTCCTGTAAGTTGCAATCCCGTCACGGCACTGACGCGCTTTTACTAAGCTTCTGCTCCACTTTGTATATGTGTTGAAATGTCGAGATGAAATCTTATTATCTATAGGAAGAAAATTAACTGTTTTAAGAAGGTCTATCTTACTTAGAATAGAATAGATTTGAATATAAAATTGTTTTTATACTCGTCGACTATAATCTTCAAATTAGAACCTCGCAAACCATAACGCAATGGAATACTTTTATTCTGATGAAAAAGTTAATGCTCTATGGACAATCGAAATAATTAATAATTATTTTCTAAATAATTATTTCGATACGCTCTAGACAACCGAAAAAAAATTAAAAATAGAACTTCGTATTTCAATAATGTGTCCTTGTTTAAGGAGACTCGATCCGATACAAGATTGCCAATCTATGGCGTTTCAGAACGTAGCAGCGTCGCGTCATCTGTCAAAAATCTACTTGAACTTGCTGCTGTATCCAGGGCATAAAAATTAAAAAAAAACTACGCTTTGTGATTGGCTAGTATTTAGACAATCACAGCACAGTGCTGCAACATTACGGACGCCGGTGGTGTGATGTGATAACTTATTTTCAAAGTTAAACTTAAAAAGTTAAAATAAAAACTAAGAAAATGAGTAGTCACAGTGACGAAACATCTTTAACTCCTCAAAAAATAACAAATATGGCAGAGGAAGCCACACTTACGTTACTACCTGAAAAGTCAAAGAGCCTTTACAATAGTCGAACTAGACAATATAGTACCTACTTACGATATTTAGTTTTCTTATATACTCGTATTAATGACTTAAATTATTAATTTTAATGAACTCGTACAAAAAGTATTGTTCACAATAGTGTCATAATCAAGCTTTTTAATCTCGTACCTTACTTAGGCCACTCAGCAAGTTTCGTGGACTAAACACGGTACTCGACTAAAAAGCTCTCTATTATAACACGATTGTGAAAAATACTATTATTTGCATAAGCACACACTACAAAAAGGTACAAAAATATAATAAGAAACAATAACACATCGTGTGCCAGCAAAACGAAACCAGTTCAGCATAATGCTGCAGCATGGCGGCTGCGTGCCAGTGACATATACAATACAAAAAATAAAAAAATCCAAAGCAACATGATACAAAAAAAAAACATTATACCTATATAAAATGTGATACGGCGAGAATAACATTACACAATTTACACACACAATAAAAAATAAAAAATAAATGGGTGCGTACTCTAAATTATTGGTATAATTTGTTGTGCAACCATAGTTGCCTAAACCTCGAAAGATAGTTTCGTTGGCTTTTTTTTTCAGAAGAATTTATCAGATTCTTTTGAAACATCTGTTTAGCAATACTTATAAATAACCAAGCTGAGTTCTATAAGATACATATTTGAAGGGTCGCAGAAATTGCGATAAATGCCCTGCCTGCCTACAAAGTTGACAGTCAAAATACCGTTAAGGGCAACTATTTATTTGATGAACATTTCCTCATTTCCATTTTTTCTTTGTTGACCTTTATTCTTGAATCTTGGATGTCTTTTGTGTATCTATTAAATATATCTCCGTCTAGTAGGTACCCACAACATCTAATAGCCTTATTAAGCTATACTGTGGGGCTAGTTCGATGTGTGTAAAATTCATCATCATCATATCAGCCGAAATACGTCCACTCCTGGACATAGGCCTCCCGCAAAGAGTGCCACATTGACCGGTCCTGCGCCACCCGAATCCAGCGGACTCCCGCGACTTTTACCAGGTCATCAGTCCACCTTGTGGACGTGGGGCCCACGCTGCGCCTTCCGGTACGTGGTCACCACTCGAGAACCTTTCCGCCCCAACGGCCATCGGTTCTACGTGCAATGTGCCCCGCCAACTGCCCAAATAAGTTTAGCGATTCGGAGGGCTATATCGGTTACCTTGGTTCTGCTGCGGATAGCCTCATTTCTGATGCGATCCCGCAGAGAAATTCCCAACATAGCCCTATCCATTGCCCTTTGGGTGACTTTGAGCCTTCTTATGAGGCACATAGTAAGCGACCACGTTTCCGTGCCATACGTCAAGTCGTGTGTAAGATTATCTTTCAATATTTATTTATCTAAGATCCTTTTCTGTAGTCGGTATAAAGTACCTTAAATAATCACACCAATGAAAAGCACACATTTCGTTATGAATTATTTTCTAGTAGGTACTCGTATATCCATCCATACTCCATACTAATATCATAAATGCGAAAGTGTGTCTGTCCGTCTGTCTGTCTGTTACCTCTTCACGCTTAAACCGCTGAACCGATTTGGATGAAATTTGGTATAGAGATAGTTTGAGTCCTGGGGAAGGACATAGGATAGTTTTTATCCCGGAAGTCATCCCCCAAGGGGATGAAGTGGGGGGTGAAAGTTTGTATGGAGCTACGATATAAGCGAGTTCCACGCGGACGGAGTCGCGGGCAGAAGCTTGTATTGAATAAATCGTGACGCTATCCTTATCGGATCGTATCAGCCGTGACGTTCGAATTTTAAATTCCCGTGACTGACCGCGGTCGTAAATCAATGTGCGTGCGCAGAAAAACGGATGGCGTTTATTTGATGAACCTGCCATATTTCAGTCTTTATTTGGATGAGAGACGATTTGAATATAGTAGAACCCCGTGAATTCGCCTGGATTTCGCAGTTTTTTGAAAATATCTCACAGATTTCCCACTATGTCGTCTGTCGGGACGATTTTTTTATCGTATGTCGTCGCCTCATACAAATTGGTGTCCGACAAGTGTGAACAGCTTCATATAAAATGTTCTGCCACTACGACACACGTGCATCACACGTGTTTTTGCGTGTTAAGATCAAAAAACAAATTGATGTATGTGGGACTTTAGTTTCGCCTACCACTAAAGGTGGTAGGCGAAGTGTAGACAAAATACCCTGTCTTCGCCTACATACTGCCGGAGCGTCAGTTATAGACAAAATTTGAAGTTGCCGCCAACTATCTTATTATTTTTTAACGTGTTTTCGATTATGAACCTTAACTATTCCAGATAAGTCATATTTAAAAAAAAACTGGTATGCGAAGACAGACGATCTGAAGTTAGATTCGTACATTTACTGTTTTTTCGATAAGGCTGTCAAAATCATATTCACATACTTGACAACAAAAAAAGGGTAATGTTGTATTTGTATAGGACTAATAAAAAATAATTGTTTTAAAATTAAAAAAAGTTATATTATGTTTTAATGTTTATTTGGGCAAACAACGGTACAATAATACTCAATACTACCCAACTGAATATTACTTAATATTATGAAAAATGAAGTACTTATCTTAAAAAAATCACAATCAGCTTAAATCAGTAACATTAAAAATTGAGTACCTATCTCTAACTAATCATCTCAATCATCACAGCCTTCTATTATAATAGTAGGTAAAGATAAACATGAATCAAAAATATTAATAATACATGACTTCAAAATATTCCTATCATAGGTACGTGAACATTTATATTTCTTCTTAGAAATTACATAACACACCACAAGGTCATTCATAATCCTATAATACGAGTTGATTAGAATAATTATAAGTAAAATATGTTTGCGTACTTATATAAAAACAAATATGAAGTATTTATTATAAGGTAGTATATTATATCACACACTTGGATTGACAACCCTAGGGGCACGCGAAGTGTAGCTACAAGCTGGCCGGAACATGACCTCAATTACATTTTAATCGATTGCGACGTATACAAATAAGTTAGGTAAAAAACAATACTTACCATAAGAAAGAGCATTAGTTGTAGATTATAGTTCAAGAAAAAACTTACCGTCATCTCTTCTTAACCACTATTTATAACAAAATTCCGCCAAGGTAATCCAAAACACGTGCTGTCACTGTAACGAAATACCGGCACTGACCGTCAACGGCGTTAAGTTAGCCACAATTGATGCGAGAATATTGCCATGCATAAAAACACTCTCTATTTAGTAGTTTTGTGTGGAACCTGTCCTAAAAGTTGTAACAAGTTCGAATTAGAAGGGCTAACATCTCTGGTGGATCTTTTATGGTACCTACATGGTCAACTTGATTCAAGTCATTCTCACGACACCACTAAACTTAGGATTGCAATTTTATTTTCAATGTTCACGATCGTTCTGACACCTAAGATTAGCATGAAAGCGAGAGTGCGAAAAACACTGAAATCAAATGAGGATGAGAAATCTGCCAGATTAGGTACATGCAATTAATAATTTATTAAGTTTGCCTGGTCCTCAATAGTCCACACAATAGTTGATTAACCCCTAGGTAATTACCCTTAGGCTAATCGGACCGTTCCAAAGAACGCAGGGTATATCTGTTCAGATTGCTGCCAACCTTGTTTGACAGAATTCAGGTATCTGCGGTGAGTAACGAGAGCGACAAATTGGAATGCAATACGTCACTGCACGCCGTTTGACTGCAGATTATTTTACTGTGTGACGTATAAAAATCTTTTTACAAGTCTAAAATTTATTTCACTTGCAACAAACTAAAAATAGAAAGTAAGTACGTTACATACCTCTTTAAAACAAAAATGTGTAGGCAGCGGGCCGCTGGCGGCGACATGACACACTCAGGTTTTGGATATTTAGAGCCTTATCACACTTGCGATTTGCGAGCGTGTTTTCTATACAATTATCAGTCGCGGCGTACACGCTGCGTGATCGCCTTCATACAAAATACGCTTGGAATAAATCGCACGACAAGACGCATCGAAGAATCACAAAATATACACAAGTAGATACGGTCGAGGTCATAAATACGTTTACACTTTTGCACCTTATTGCCTTGTAATAAGGTGCAAAAGTGTAAATATATTTATGACCTCGACTGTACACTATTTACCAAACACAGAAATACGAGCATAACTGCTGAACGCGCCGGCAACGCGTTGCGCTCATGACTAGGAACCGCGATTCGGTTCGAAACATGTCGAGCGATTTTCAACCAATACGTGACTACTCTTTACAGATTATAAAATTTTAAGAGACAACAGAACAACAAGACAATACCTTAGAGAAAAAAGAGTAATAAAAAAACAAAGGACGCGCACTGACAGGCAGCCGCGCCAGCCTGCCAGCGCGCGTGCACCATAGAGGTTGGCAAGGCAAGCGCGTCGGCTACTAGGTTTTTTTTATTGAAAGCTGAAGTTTGCCTTCCGAATAGGACCAGTTACTTGATCTCTCAACTCGTTCATAAGGGCGGAGCACAGGTCATGTTTATGGACAGTAGTCGCGTGTTGTCGGGCGTTCGGAAACATTCTAAGGCCTGAATCACACTGACGATGACGCGGCCTGCGGTGGCGGTCAATAGTAAAATTTACTATTGACCGCGCCAGTCTGTGAGAGTCTTAACTCAACATGCAACTATGTGTGAATGTATGTCCCAAACGCCAGGACCTCTTTAAAAGTTACTTCAAGTACTCGTTACTATAATAAAGAAACATTTTAGCGCTAATAAAATCATCAATGCAAGTACATATATACATAAGTAATTTCGCTTTATTCTCGCTCAATCGAGTCAATCTGCAAACTAATCGTCAGGAAGTTTGTTCAGGAGACGAAACAAGATATAGAAGTTAATGGGACTGCTCGGGGTTCGTTTAAAGTCACAATTGACGCCGTACTAAGAGTGTAAAGGACATCTACAATAAATCTGTCCAGTTAGTCTTCCTTTCAGAAAACGATTAAGTTAAAAATTATACTTATAATTATACGTATTAACGTTCGCCAGGAGACGCACGACTATCCATACAAACGTCGTTTGGTCCTCATTTTAAAACCATATCACCCATAGTGACGTTTAATACGAGAGTTTAAGTGACGAGTGTCGACGAAGTTAGAACAAAAAAAAATACCGGGTTGCACTCCGGGAGTGCCGGCAGAAGTGAAAACTTGAATATTTTGACATTTCGAATCGACGAATACGGTAGCAACAGAAGTAAACTATATCACATGCAAAGCGCGTGAGAACTTATTGTGTGTCGGCCGAACGGGTAAGCGCCGCATCGCCACTACGGCATCGGTCCCCCCCCCCCCCCCCCCAAGCCTTTTGGGATGCGGAAAAATTGTTAAACTCGCGACAGGTGTCACGTGACCGTAAATGGTGAGAGATTCGGGAAGAGGCTTGGGGGCGGGGGGGGGGACCGATGCCGTAGTGACGATGCGGCGCTTATATACCCGTTCGGCCGACACACAATAAGTTCTCACGCGCTTTGCAAGTGAAATAGTTTACTTCTGTTGCTATGGTATTCGTCGATTCGAAATGTAAAAATATTCAAGTTTTCACTTCTGCCGGCACTCCCGGAGTGCAACCCGGTCTTTTTTTTTATATTTCCAACCCAGTCCGCTTCATCGCTTCATTATACTGATGTTACCATTTAAAAGCGTTTTATGAAATAGTTCACAGAAAATTCTCACCGTAGCTCCGTAGTAAGAGTAAAACTTGCTTTATCCGAACAATCCTTCGACAAATGCCACCGGAAGAGGCTTCCATTTCCGCCCTGAACCATCTTTAAAAGACGTCGTTAATGATGTTATCGTCTAGACTTTGTATTGGCTGTAGAGGGTGGCAAATATTGAATGAATGATAAATGAAATGGTGAATGAATAAGCTTGCTTTCTTAAGGCGAGTTACCTAATTACGATTACAGACCGATCAACGTTAACTACGGCGCCGACAGCTGTCATTGCATAGAAACTTGTCAAACTTTCCATACATGGTTCCACAGATGGTTTGGTGTTTAAACATGCAAACCTTTTAAAATAAGCACTTAAATGCGTGCGACTTCTTTACTAAACTCATCGTAGGAAATGGTTTTAAACATAGGTAAGTATATTTATTTTTAGTAATTTTATGTTCTTTTACAAAAGCTTCAATTATTGATACTTATTTCGTACTTTTTATTCTTAATAACCAGATGACATGGCAGCTGTTTGCTTAAACGTTATTAAATAACCTACATCTAAAAAAATGTCGTCCTTTGCTATCGCTTTGTATAAAAACCTATCAAGACTAACATAACCTTAATTCATTTGTACCTGCGTTCAAAGCATCTGAGTTAACCCTAATACTGCCGCGGGCTCCGCGGAGATAACCACGGATTTATGCGAAGCGATTTTTAACCCTTCACAGCTTAACATGATGAATGGCTTTGCGTGCCCTAAATTAGTTTGTTACATGTCAGTTTTATCTCGGTTTTATCACTGTTAATGTTGGAAATTACATTCTGGACAGTTAAAATTCAGAATCATATATTATGGCTTGTTTATATAGGTATATAGGTATAATATAATGTAACTCATTAATTGTCGTCCGATAAAAGTACCACCCACAGTTTTTAAGACAAAAGCGGTTTATTTATGGCGATACAACCACCCGAAACTAAGCACCAGTCGTCTCATTACGGAACACGAGAAGCAATGTATGGACTTACCCCACAGCATAACCCCGTACGGTGGACGTGCAGGTGAGTATGCATAGTCGGAGATACCTAATATCTGCATTGTTTTAAAAACTATGGTATTATTTCACCGAATCACCAATATTTATTATATTTCTAGCTTCCGCCCGCGACTTCGTCTGCCTATATTTTAATCCAGGCTATAAACTATATTCGTGCAAAATTTCATCCAAATCGGTCGAGGCGTTAAAGCGTGATTGAGTAACAAACACCCAACCATCCAAACATCTAAACACCCAAACTTGCGCATTCGTAATATTAGTAGGATTATATAAAGCCTTCCTCTTTTTCCACGACTCTATACCTGAGCCTGACAATGAGGTGCTATTGTTCACGCCCACTGCCAATTTTTGTCCTTTTCATCTGCATACAAAAGTGCAAATGCGAGGGCGCTATACTAGCTCGTTATCGTGGACAGGGTATAGATTTTTAGCTTCACCAGTCCTTTAAGAATGAGTTCAACTCATGCCGTCTTCAGCGACGAAGTCTGCCGCAACTCCTTTAACAAATATAAATAATCATGCCAGTTCGAAGCATAATGCAACTCAAAAAAACAAGTTGTTTGTAGAAGCTCAAATTACTCAACCTCCTTAAGCCCCCGCACACAGACCACTTAACCTATAGACCCCGCTTACTAAGGCGCCCGCGTCAGCCAAGCTTAAGCATAAAAAGCACCAAGCAGCTACCACGCCCCCAAACATTCTTTTAGTACGCGGTCGACCGTTCACGAAGTAACATGCAATATTCAACTGCTTTCTTGGCTATAAAGTATACAAAATATGCCTAATTATATGGTGAAACTGTGTGGAAAGTGTAGCATGACATCTAGTCGTCAAAAGGATGGGATTTCATTTCACAGGTAAGCAGGTTTTTTCTTTTTACAACGAAAAAACAATAATAATTTAAAATTTCAAATTATAAAGTAAAAGTTTCTTAACGTGGCGACGCGTTGATGTCTTTCAACGGCTGTCTTTTTCTTTCGCTTACAATTTTGTGTAATTCCGTCTTTGTCGCACCATTACAGTGTCTTAATTAGTGATGTGACTGATCGATTACGTACGTCACCGATATCCGTAAAACAATATTGAAGTGTTAATACCTAGCGTACAGAACGAACTTGTATTATTGAAATAAATACTACTAATACTGTATATATTTATGAGAGGTTTATTGTATTTGTAAATAATCGTTTGTTTTGTTTTTTAGTATATTGTTTTTAACTCTAATAGTGATATTTATTTCTATACATGCATTGAAGACGTTTAAAAGAAAATCGACCGCTTTAGCCTAGTTGGTAGTGACCAGACCTCGGACAGAGTGAGCCATTTTTACGTCATTAATGTCAAGTGTAGATGTTAATATAGATATGCCTCAAGATGAAATATTAAAAAGAATTCATGAATAATAATTAAACAAAAATGACAGTGCATTATGTACAAAACGAGTAAGTATTATTTATTTATTCAAATTTTTCTTTGTTATTGGTTATTGTAATAAAGAACTATATTTTTTTCTAGATTTTCAATTTTCAACGCACTTCTTCTTGAGTTTAATATCCACTTATAGATGGAAAAAGACCTTTCTACTTCCACTGAAGTGAGCGGAGTGAAGTTGTACATTAAAATACCGTCCACATCTGTTCCTTCCGAAATTTTTTCAGCATAGTCCCTAAACAGATCTAAGTCTGGGTTTCTAGCTATGACGTCTTCTAATTTCTGACTGACAGAAGCAGACGAAGACCAGCTTATAACAGCTCTCACTTGGTCCAACGTTAAAAATGTATCTACGACGGATATTTTAGATTCCTGTAATTTTTTTAAGGCATATTCAATTATATGGAAATTCTCAACAATATATTTTATTTTAGATTTTTTTTTATCATATCAGTTATATTACTTTCATATGGATATATGTAATAATATGCTTATCATTTAAAGAGGCTTGCTATACAATTAATTTGTTTTGCTAGTTATGTAAAGATCTAAATAGAATAATTTAATTCGTTATTCAATTACATCACATCTGCCATTGAATGACTACGTAGGTATGTCCATATTATGCAAACTCTTAAAACAGCTCACCCTGTCCGAGGTCTGGTAGTGACCCTGCCTACGAAGCAAGAGGTCCTGGGTTCGAATCCCGGCAAGGGCATTTATTTGTGTGATGAGCACGAATATTTGTTCCTGAGTCATGGATGTTTTCTATGTATTTAAGTATGTATTCATCTATATACTCGTAAGTATGTTTGTCGTCGTCTAGTACCCATAGTACAAGCTTTGCTTAGTTTGGGACTAGGTCGAGTTGTGTAAGATTGTCCCTTAATATTTATTATTTTAAAATGGAAAAGTCACGGATTCAAAAACCAATTTTGAATAATAATTAATAATAAGTTGTTTTTTTTCTAGTAATAAAGGTGCAACAGATGATGCGATGATATTTTTAACGTTTTTCAGATTTCCAAAATGTTCTACACAAAACCAAATTTGAATAGACGCCACAAAACAGTCACAAAAATGGATTCCTGCTACAAGCAGCGTAATTTGTTCGCGACACTTCAAACCAGTGTTTCAAATACACGAATAACAACAGACGCTTGTTGTTCAAATCCGAAACCAATAAAATATAATATTCTCTTTAATGTTCAATTTCATTCCAATTAAAAATATTTACATTTATATTCTGTAGTATTATTTTCGAGTGTGTCCCATCACTAACCAAAATGGTGCGCGTCACGTGTGATTCGTGTGATTGCTCGTTGACCTTGAGCTAGCCAATCACAGTTCACTTGTCGCCCCCCGCGCCCCGCCAATTTGGCATACTGAGTTACTAGACAAAGTTTTATGAAGTGGAGTCTATAGGTTAAGTGGTCTGTGCCCCCGCATGACTCATTTTACAACAGCGTAAAACGATGCGTGCGTGACGTCATACTTTAGCAGGGGTATCCTTACCAACTTTAAAAGACCTATGTTCATAAGGGTAAAAGGGTACTTACCTCATTTTAAATTGACATGGCCGTGTTGCCCCTGGGAGTCGTAAATAGGACAAGTTTATTGGACACTGGATTGCATGTCAGCTGTTACTATTAGTGAAAAACGCAGTGTTTAATGGGTGAAACGTAAAAAGTGTCGTACTTAAAATTTAAAAAAATATTAAGTAGGTATATTATTTCATCACCATCATTATTAACTCATTCACCTTTCGGGCTGTTCGTATATCGCATATAAGAAGTGCAAAATATCTTCAAATTTTCTGGTGAATACGATATTGCCTTTTTGTCTTTTACCTTGCACTTAATGTATTATGTACATAATTTTATTACAGTTTATATGTAAGAATCTATAAATAAATAAATATTAGGGGACAATCTTACACAAATCGACCTAGTCCCAAACTGAGCAAAGCTTGTACTATGCGTACTAGACGACGATAAACATACTTATATAATATATAAATAAATACTTAAATACATAGAAAACATCCATGACTCAGGAACAAATATTCGTGCTCATCACACAAATAAATGCCCTTACCGGGATTCGAACCCGGGACCTCTTGCTTCGTAGGCAGGGTCACTACCAACTAAGCTAAAGCGGTCTTCAAAAATCTATGTATTTATACTATACTTATTTATTGAAAAATTTATTTGAGTATGTAATTGTCAAATAATGTTGATATATGTGTAAGCTTTTCTTGGTTTATTGGTTGAAAATGTCCTGCTACCCAAAGGTAATCTAAAAGAGATCGCTTTAAAGCGATAAGACCGACTGTTGTTACCGTTATTTATTTAATCTAGTCTGGTAACATGATTTTCTTATGTGGTGGTGCAATAAAAAATATTAATGACGACCTCTGTAGCCTAGTTGGTAGTGACCCTGCCTACGAAGCCGGAGGTCCTGGGTTCGAATCCCGGTAAGGGCATTTATTTGTGTGATGAGCATGAATATTTGTTCCTGAGTCGTGGATTTTTTCTATGTATTTAAGTAAGTACATATTTATTTTCCATATAAGTATGTATATCGTCTTGTAGTACCTACCCATAGTATACGTACATATGCTTTACTTAGTTTGGGACTAGCACGATTTGTGTAAGATTGTCCCCAAATATTTATTTATTATTATTTATAATAATACTATTATTATTTCCAGCCTGTAATCGCCTGCTGTGCATAGGCCTCTCTTCACTTACGCAACTCATACCGGTCCTTTGCTAGTCTAGTAACGACTAGCAAAGGCCTTCTTCTTCCGAAGAAGAAAGGTAAGGTAAGTTGAAAACCTTTACAATAAATCATGTTATCGCTTCTCAATTTCATTTCATTTCTCTCCATCCTCAGCGAAACGTTGTACGTCTATGTAACAGACTCTCAGATAATTCAATCAATGATGCGTAAACCAATTCCATTGACATCAAAAACTCAACTCCCATTAACTAAATTGAAAACAAAAAAACTCCCAATTCACCCAGACAAGACGCTGATTTAAAAGAAATAAAAATACATTTTTAATTCGCCGACATCCATTTTCGTAAATCGAACGCGTCATCAATTAA
The DNA here is from genome assembly GCA_947578815.1 of Epinotia ramella. Taxonomy (NCBI): domain Eukaryota; kingdom Metazoa; phylum Arthropoda; class Insecta; order Lepidoptera; family Tortricidae; genus Epinotia; species Epinotia ramella. The sequence goes on along the minus strand of OX388206.1, from coordinate 3,657,967 downwards.
ATTACTTACCCTATTGTGACGTACAAAAGTGTATGTTATTACAACCTTATCCAATACACCCGTGACAACCAGAAAGCAGCTTTAATTGTACATACTTAAGAGTTATTTAGTATCATTGTAAGTTTGTATCGAGGGGAGACGGAACCGAGACGATGAACAGAATTTCCCCCAAATGCTTGCGGAGGGGAAGTTGGGGCTATAAAGAGTGCCTCCTGGGACGCGCTGTATGCAACCGATGTGTTCTTGCATTTGCCTCGCATGTTTGTTTTCGTATAAAGGGGAAGCTGGGCCGAAATGTGTTTTGATGAATAATAGAATGAGAACCTAAAATGATAAAATAATTTGAATTGTTTAGTATAGTTTTTTATTGTAACTAGATAAAAAAAGGCCAAGTGCGAGTCGGACTCGCGCACAAAGGGCTGTAAATCTATAAAAACGGCAAAAAAATCACGTTTGTTGTATGGTAGCCCCCTTAAATATTTATTTTATTCTGTTTTTTAGTATTTGTTGTTATAGCAGCAACAGACATACATCATCTATGAAAATTTCAACCGTCTAACTATCACGTTTCATGAGATACAGCCTGGTGACAGACGGACAGACAGACAGAACACAGACGGACAGCGGAGTCTTAGTAATAGGGTCCCGTTTTACCTTTGGGTACGGAAACCTAAAAAACGAATGCAATACTTATTTAGTAATTTATCAAAACGATTATTTTTGTACTTCGATGATTTAAAATAGACATATTGATATGATCGATACAGTCAACTGTAAACCAAGGTATTAATAGACATCGAAAGTGGTAATTACCTTCGGTTCGGGCCACAAACACCTTCGATCTAGGGCATTCACGAATTACCGCCCGTGGTGCGTACACAATTTTACGTCTTTTCCTGGGTGTGAGATTTGCCGCTGCGCGTGGCTGGGCGGTAAATCTCAATTACCGCCCAGAGTGCGGTAAAAAATGTGTATCATCTAAGAGGAAAAATGTGTGAGATTGCAGCTTTGTAAGTTTGTATGTTTTGAGTATTCTCCGGATCATGCGATTACAAAAATTATTTCTCCTATGAGTGGAATGAGCTTTTTCGGTGGTTAAAGGCTATAACTTATCGCGCGGGGTTGCCAGCGTTTTTTTGCTATAGGTAGGTTTGGCCGCGCGGGCAGTTAGTTTCTAATAAGAACGACATGGCCACATTTTGTATTTATTACTTACTCACATATTTAATTATTATTAGGTTACCATCAGGTTTATGTCAATACTATTTCGGGGTTTACAAATAAAGGGAGCTCAGAGACATATAAAAATAAGAATAAAAATCAGGAGCTTTGAGAAACTCCCTCATTTTGTTGGAAGTCAATTGAAAATAGCATCAAAGCGACTGGCGTTGTTCTTAAAATGGCATTGCGATGGGCACTTAATCTCAATAAGCTAGCCATTGACAGATCACCTGTCCCCTCGGCTATGGGCAGATCATGTCCACTTTACGCCCTAGAGACCCAAAGTGAGCGATAAGTCTTTTATTGCGCTTTTTTGGAGGGGACGCGAATTTTCGCAAAAAGAACGTATGGCACTTTACTTGATTGGACGACGGGAGATTTACTTTGAGCCTATTCGATAAAGATTGAATTTTATGGCCATTTTGTTTCTGTCCATCACCAAAATAAAGAGTAAGCCTGTTAGAAAAAAGCCCTTATGAAAAATAAGATTAATAAAAACATTACAGTAACATTCAGTTCAGACACATGAATTTGGAAAAAAATTATAGGCAATAATATTACTGAAAATTCAGGCTTCTAGTTTTATCCACAACGAAGTTATATGGGGGTCGAAAATGGCCTGAACTGCTTCGAGAAAAGGATGGCACGGCCGTACCGCTGTTTTCTTCGACTTGACGGGGGCACTGCTGTGCCCCCGGATATTTAGGTACATGGTAGCAGCGTTACAAAGTTAAAGACGTCCACTGCTGGACATAGGCCTCCCCCAAAGAGTGTCAAAGTGACCGGTCCTGCGCCACCCGCATTCAGCGGACTCCCGCAACCCTTACCAGGTCATCAGTCCACCTTGTGGGGGGGCCTAACCTGGCCGCGCCTTCCGGAACGTGGTCGCCACTCGAGAACCTTTCCGCCCCAAAGGTCATCGGTTCTACGTGCTATGTGCACCGCCCACTGCCACTGAAGTTTAGTGACTCGGAGGGCCATATCGGTTACCTTGGTTCTGCTGCGGATAGCCTCATTTCTGATGCGATCACGCAGAAAAACTCCCAACATGGCCCTCGCCATTGCCCTTTGGGTGACTTTGAGCCTTCTTATGAGGCCCATAGTAAGCGACCACTGAGGCACTGAAACGTGGTCGCTTACTAAACATAGTAGAAAACTTCTTTAGCGGAGCTCCCGGAGTGCAACCCGGTTTTTTTTTAGTCTAGGTCGTTCTTAAATAGCATTAGGTACATAATAATAATATCAGATTTATAACAGGTAGAGCACAGCTAAACTAAGCTATACAGCACGTTTGAAAATATTATTATTACTCGTAGTAGGTAAAGTTATAATTTGTCCAGTTTCTAGGAAAACAGTTATTTTATTTTATCGTAGGTCCTTAAACATATATTATTATTAGAATATCAATTGATTGGGTAGCGAGCCAGTTGAAAAGTTGTTTGGCCGTCAGTGTACATAATTCAGAAATTCGGATAGGATATATTTTATGAATTTTTGGCTTTATATAAAGGTATATGTGATGAAAGCTTGCAAAGTTTAGATTGTACGTCATGATAAATTATTGCTGCCCACGGAGCCCCACCTGCGTCTTACACAGAATGCTAAGCCGCGTAAGGTATTTATTTATTTATAGTCCAGTCAATGAACTGACAACTTGTATGGAAAAAAAAACAATTTTGGAAATAATTTATAATAGCTTATCTTTTCTGTGTAACGGATATATTATCAATCAAATAGTTACCCAGCGACAGAATCCGACAAAAGTTCAGACATCAAAAAAATGATAAATTAACTAGCTTCTAAAAAGTCAGCAAAAATATTAATAAATATTTGTGTCTTTATTTTGGTTCATTTACATTTGCTTTATAATATTCAAGTTAAATCATACAAAAAAAGACAATGCATGCTTCATTTAAATCTACATAATTACTTCCGGGTGGAAAGTTTGTCGGATTCTTGAATAAAGCATGTTATAATAACATTTTAAAATGAAATCAACAAAAAAAACGCTATTATAAATTAATGTTTCTCAAAACCGTATTTTGCCTGGAGTATTATTCAGAAAACCAACAGCGATTTAAAGTATGTAACTTATACCAATTACAGGTTTACCTAGATAACTTATGTAAAGTAAAGTCGACAGTTGAACGCCAACGATCTGAAAGAGAAAAAAAAATAGTATACCTAATTGTTTTTTTTCCGGTCAATAGAAATAGTAAAAGATGTAAGCGTACTAAGCATGTATCTATATATATTTAGGTTACCGTAAATGAGAATGTCTTGCTGTTTATGCTATTGACAATATTATTGTATTAATCCCAAATTTAGAGTGAAATAAATACAGATTTAGTTACTTAAGTACAAATCAACAACATTTTTAGCTACTTTAATTTTGTTTGCGATCTTAAGCGACATTACCTACGTGATAAGAGGTGAATTATTTTGATAAACTTTGCTGCTCTACTGTATTTCTAATACTATTTATGCTGCTTATTTTGAACACTATTAATGACTTGCCTTTGAATTTCTGAAGAAATAAACGATAGCCTATTCTGTATACTGGTGAAGACATTAAATGTATGTGTAAAGAATGACGATACCTATAGGTTGATATATTTGTATTATTTTGCTTTTGGTTTGATTTTTCTATTTCCTTGTTATTATGTTCTTACATTTGTTGACATTGTCTTAATATTATATCTTAATTATTCTCTGTTTTTGACGATCGTGATAAAAATTCTTATTTTTTTGACATGTATGCAAATCTGTTATGTATTTTTTTATAATCAAATAAATAATCTAATCTAATCTAATCATTGCAAAATATGAACTGTTTCGAAAAAACTTACCAGTATTCAAGTATTTTTTTACTTCATCCTGACTTCTCGGCTGTTGTATAATTCTATTATCAATATCATATTATATTATTATTTCGAAAATGTGATGTTGTAAAAACCATCCAGCAATAACAAACATAGGAACTAAAATAGTTATCATTTTTCATGTTCAGTTATGTGGTACGTTAACAACCCTATCTCACTCTATGATTGTCTATTGCAAAAAAAATACAGCTAAAGTCATCACTTAGACAGTGGACCTACTGTACCTTTAGGAACTATTAATTATTCTGTTCTAATGCAAGGATTTGGCGTAGGCACTAGTTTTACGAAAGCCACTGCCATCAGACCTTCTAACCTAGGAAAACCAGATTTAGGACAACCCAATTGTCATTTTCCGATACAAGCGTACAATGCGTTACGTGATCGACCTGCTGGTCCCATTGATATGAATGAACTCAACAGAAAACAATTCTAGTACAAAATTAGTTTAAAAGCGATTCCACAACTTTCTACACGCTCCACTACTAATCCCATTACACATAACACCGCCACGTCCCATTCATAAATCGGCCGGATCCGAAACGACTCGCCCCGGGCGCCATTAAGAAATACAGCAACACGTCTGCTGCCGCATGCACGAACTTCTTCAGTACTCTGCATCTGAATTACCCGGGGGCGTACACGGATGGCGGGTTACTGGATAGGCCATCTTACCTATCGACATTTTTAGAGGCCGGTTATTTGACACCCTGAAATGCGCCGCGCGTCGCCGTCTTAACGTGGTAATGTGTTAAGTTTTGTATAACTATAATAGTAGCAGTATCAGTTTAGTGGTACCACATATGTGAATAATCTGAGAGCATTTGTACTCTTGCGACGATATTTGCAAGCGAGCAGAGAATGCGGTTGGCACAGGACCGAGGTGGCGAAACCAAGAAGAGGACATAGTGATACAGTCTGAATGGAATAAATGTCTCTCGTACTTTAAAAAATATTATTGCCCAAAAGTATGCACACTTTTTCCAACTTTCCTAAGTAAAATCATACAAAACATTAAAGTTATACTGGTCTTGAGAACTTGAGATACGATTGCTATGTAGAAAAAAAAAACTAGCTTTTGCCCGTGACTTCGTCCGCGTGAAACTCGCTTATATCGCACTTCCATACAAACTTCCGCCCCCCAGTTCATCCTCTTAGGGTATGACTTCCGGGATAAAAAGTATAGGTATGTGGTCCCCGGGAGAGGATTAAAACTACCATACCAAATTTCCTCTCAATCGGTTCAGCGGTTGAAGCGTGAAAAGGTAACAGACAGACAGAGTTACTTTCGTATTTATAATATTAACATGGATGGATATTTACTTTGTTAAAAGTAGAGTAAATGTGCTTTTTACAAGCGCCTGGAAAACGTATCTAGGCAATTACATCAGTGTGATGCAGCTACAAAAGTCAGCGTGTACCCTAATAGTAGGCACATTCCCTCATTTTTTATCTCAATCAAATAAAGTGTGTTTCTCTATCGTTTTATAATTCTTTATTCACGTACTACTTCACTTTAACAATCTAAATAATGGATCAAAAGTCTTGAGTTTGAGAGTGTGAAATAATAAAAGAATTGTTTAATAAATCTTCGGCAATAACATGTCGATCGGTTTACTTATTTTTTAGATTATAATTATTCCAAAAATGTTAAGAAACGTACAGAAATATTACTCCAGTTGTGGCAGGGTACAAACTAGTTTCAATTGAAAAGTTAAAACTAGTCGAACATATATTATAAGGATCATACAGGTTGGGTAAAATAAAAGTCGTATTTCCGTGCATATATAAAAAAAATGCTGCTAAAATCTATGTCGGTAGGTCTAGCAAAAAATTACAGGTTTATACCATGCACTGTTAAATGTCGTAAAATATCTCAGAGCCATCATCCTACCAACTAAATATTATAAATGCGAAAGTTTGGATGTTTGTTACTCAGCAGTCACGCTTAAACGGCTCAACCGATTTGGACATAATTTTGCACGAAGATAGTTTATAGCCTGGATAAAACATAGGATAGTTTATTCCGGTGCACGCAGACAAAGTCGCGGGCGGAAGCTAGTATGTATTATAAATTCGAAAGTTTGGATGTTTAGATGTTTCTTACTCAATCACGCTTTAACCGCTCAACCGATCTAGTTGAAATTTTTCACGAAGATAGTTTGTAGCCTGGATTAAAATAAAGGATATTTTTTGTACCGGGTCCACGCAGACGAAGTCGCGGGCAGAAGCTAGTTATTACATAAATTGTGCATGTACCTATAAGACAAATATGCTATTAAACTTTTAAATTAGCTGCCATTTGTTCGATCATCAAACAACGCCAATATTCGGCGAACATGTCAAAATAATTACAAAATTATTCAAGCCACGGGGATTTTCATTTTCTTTTATACACTTTTTTACACGCTAGGGGATCCTTTTTAACGGTTCTGGGGCCATTTAACTAAATACATTAGCAAGGAAAGGGTGGGGACTGATCAAGTGTAGTCTAATGTTTTTATTTGCCCCATTTGCGACGGGGTATAGTGTCGTGTGCTATTAATTTGCACGGAATTACCCTTTTTTTATTGCTTTTATAAAGTGGGGTTAATTAATTAGGGTTTACGTTGAAATGTATTGCGGGGCAAGTTGACAAAAAGTAAAATACGCTGAAGGGCAAAAAACGTATTGTGGAAATTGTATAGGTACCAAATAGTAGTAGGTTGTGCAGTAAATAGTAGTCGGTTTAATGCCCAGGGCTATATCCGTTGAGAACATTCGTACCTTATTTATTTTACTTAGATTAATTTAAGACATACTTCACCGAATTTAATTATTGATTAATTATAATATAATGTACCTTAAAAATTACATTTCTGTCTCATCTATCGATGGACAATTAAATAATCAACACTAATATTAAATAGAAAAAATGTTATCAACACTGTTAACAATTGGCATGTGGTCGATATGAATATAGATTAGCAAAAAAGTCTAGAAACGGAACTATTGTTTTTCGACCCAGTAACTTCGTTAAACTTGTCATGTGCTAGTAGACGTATTGTCATCTGTGTTGTTATTTTACAGCATTTATAAAATCTCGCGGATTTATTAACATTCAAATACAACATAAAAGCCATACAATGAAAAAACAATACGCAGTTCCACTCGGAAAGTAATATAAGGTGTACATTCAATGTTTACATGGCATTATTTATTCTGCGAATTTATTTGATTGAATTGAGGAAACTTGTATTTGAATTAATAGCATTCTGTCTACATAAACATTAAATAGAGGTATGTTTGTGAGTTTTTATATCTATACCAATATGTATTGTATTGTTGTAAACGATTTTTTTTTCTAAATTTGGAACCAAATAAAAATAATGTCCTGTTAAAAAGTGAAATATTTAAATCTCTAGGTCGTATTACTCGAGTTGCCATATTAGCGGTAGTGGCGCCTCTATTTTTTTCTAGACTGTTTTGGCGGACTATAGTGGTTTAATATCTACTCATTTAAAACAAGTTATACAACGTGTTCCCGCCAATTTCCGTTAATTGAAAGGGGGCATAGCTTAGGTCAAATAAAGGTAATTTCTCCAAGACACCAGCATCTTAACTCTTACTGTTAGCAAGATATTCAACATTTTAATTTAATCAGTTATGCAACTTTAACCAGTGTAAACGGTTTTTTGACGTGCATGTCATGTGATGTCATTTGAACATTATCACATTTGACACTAACTTTTCATTTACTCTTAAGACCCTTGTACAATAACCGTTAATGCTAAATTTAATTATTTTGTATGAAAATCGAAAAAAAAAGTTTTTTTTTTTTTTGAAAAACTAATTATGCTACTTTGTTTCGGTGAATGGACTCTGCAATATGCCGAAGTTCAAGGAAATTCAGAAAAACACCCTGTACTTTTTGCTGTGCGACAAACGCGATACAAATGCGACACTGTATCGATACAGGTGATTTTGACAGGTAGTTTATGGCAAGTGTCGCACGACAGTCGCACGTTCGAAAACCGCGCGTCTCGTCATATCGATACCAAAAGTGGCCGCGTATCGCTCTTAATATCCCAAAGTTTCCATTATAAGAAATATCACCATTCCCATTCAACCAGACACCACAACAACACTCAATACTTAACCTATACCGATTCGTATTGACCAGTCCAGCCGTCTTTAAGATTCCACCGACGCGCTAACACCCGGCTTTAATGGATAGTGGGCCTTATTATTCCATTCGTGAACCTGCCTGTAGCTTTGGTAAATAAAATGCATGCAATTACTTAAAAACGCAGGTCCAAGATGAATGCAAATATAGAAATACCCCACTTTGCTCCCTTGGGCAAAGGCAGAGGGTGGACGGGGGACGGAAAGTGCGGAGATGGTTAAGATGTTTTAGGACGTCATGCTGCGTCACGGTTGAATCAAAGCGTCGTGATCGAAAACAGTTTTTTTTTCTGATTTTATTCAGCAACTGCTTTTAGGGATTTTCCCCCGATATTGTTACTTAAATGGTATCTTGCTGTTTTTACATTGTAAAATTACATATGATATACGTTTAAATATACAAGCTATATATATAAAAATATAAAAAATAGAATATACAAAAAACCACCACACTTTTGTACAAACGCCAACTCAGTTAAGGACCATCCTGTATTTATATTGAACCTTATTACAATGCGCATAAAGTGCACGGATAGTCAGTTAACTGTGTTGGCGATAGTATCACAGTGTTTCAAATCAGGAAAAGAAAGAAGTCAAACTTATGTATACCTTTTTCATCTACCTACCTACAATACATTAGGCAGCAAAAGTATAGATATCTTGGACGTCGACTGTACGTTGGCATGATTTTGCAGGTCACGAATGTCACGATAGTGGTGAGAAATTTTTTGAAATCTTTGTGGCTTTTTATACCTAGACTTCTCATCACATTGCCGCCAGCTCGTGGGCCTTATTGGAGAAAAGTCGATTACAAAAATATATATCTAGCATGCAAATTTGATGATCTCAGTTCACTATTTGACTATTTGACATTGATAGATTAAAAACGAATGAAAAATAATGCGTTAAATTGTAAACGGTTTTGACAGTACACGGTTTTTCCACAGCTTATAATCATATATCGTTATCGCGGGAGCAAATACGATTTTACAGTACTGAAAGATTATAAAAAACAGTCAATAACAGAAATGACATTCTTATAGAGAAACGTTTATACCTACGGGCTTAAAAATTAAAATGTATAATTATTTTATTGAATATCAATGCTATATATATATCTTACCTCCGTACTTGACGTGATTAGTACTTAAAAAGATTACCTATTAGGTACGCATCCTCATCAGTCACTTTAGACATTTGTCGTTTTAAATATGCACCCATTACAACAGCGGCAGTCGAAAGACCATTTAGCCAGTTAAAATGGATATTTTTACTGCACGACGCCGCAGATTAATAGTAGAAAACATAGAATTTTTTTTTGTCGTATATTACGAAAATCACTTAAGATCAACAAAAAGTAAATAAAGTTGTATTAAATAAAAAAATTGATATTTATTATTATTTTCTTGGAGGCTTATAATGTGTAGGCAGAAAAGTCTGTTTTTACTAAATGGACAGTCTGTCTTACTACTTCTTTAACAAATTTATATTTGCTCCCGCGATAACGATATATGCTTATAATATCGTGAGTAAGATTATAAACTGAGGTGTTCATAATCTAACGGTGAGATATCCGGTGACGTACACATATTCCATCTTAATGTTTCAGGAAACCGTCAACTAGTTCATTTTGCCTTAGTGTGTAATTGTGTATTGACTAAGTAGAACTAAAACACAGAGTTTTGTAATAATCAAGTGATAAAAATGGTAAGGTAAACAACCTAGTGCCCGTCACTGGCCTAATACATGACATGACACTCCCAATCGTATGCCAAAACAATAGAGGTGAACAATAGGTGTCAACTGTTAGGCATTAAGGTGTCGATTGCATTGGGACATTCACCTTAGCCTGAAATAGAGCCTGAATTAAATTAACTAAACAAAGGGGTCACTTGAAAACCGAAATTGCCTTATTGTATAGGTCGAAACCAGGCAATTTCTTGATCGGTAATTAGAAGAAAGAAACGAAAGAAAGATAAAAATGTATTCTTAGCAACTACAAAAAATATACGAATAAATGTTTATAATATACGAATATTTCGTTCCTTACTTCCTTTTTTATAAATTCAACAACTAGCTATTTGTTTGATTTAGAACTAAAATTCATAAAAATGATTTCTCCATCGACTTCAACACCCAATGGCAGGCTGAATTAAAATTATAACGAATGAAATATGTAAGTGCACACACCGTATCTCCGGCTTTCATATTTCTTTGAGTGAGCTTTTGGAAAGTTTTCACTCCTCACAGATCACTCTAAATTAATATAGATGGAAAGCAATCTTCTAAATGTGTTGCAAAGTTTCTTGAGCATAAACCTTTACTCTTTTTTTACAAACTTAATGTTAGATAATGCTGTGATACAATATTGCAAGCGTAAGGTATATCATTGCGTACTGCATTTGCATTTTTTTTTTGTGTTTCGTAGTTATTAATAAGTTTATATTGATATGTATGTTAGTCTTTAAGGTATTTGTAATATGGGCCTTGTTGCCTGATTTAAATAAATAAATAAATCGTTTTAAGGCAAGGTAAGCTCACACCGATTTGTGATATTCACAATACCATTAAGTACCAGTAAGGACTAAGGCAACATGGTTGAAGTTGTGTGCGATGCATGGGCTAGCAACCTGTCACTGTGATATCACGTTTTGTCGATCTTTTATACCCACATTTATGCTAAAAGCGGTACTGGACACAAGTTCCGTGTGCTCTGCCAAGTTGCCAACCCCTTTTAGGGATAAAGGCGCGAATGTATGTAATGTGTATGTATGTAATGTACCGAGCGTTTAGTAATTTTGCTATTTCAGAACTTTAAGCAAGCTACTAGTTTTTACCCGACGCCGATGAAAAACTGGGTCCCAAAAAGATACTCTGCTTCATATACCTATACGATTTACTCGGCTAATTTAGAAATTAAAAACAATTACCACGCTGGGGTCATTATTACAGGAAAAATCTTAACAGCGTGTTTCAGGATGCTCATATACGTAACAGCGACATCTAGTGTAGGCAACGAAAACGTCAAAGTCTTTATTAAAAGGGAATGAGAGCTTTTGACGTCTTCGATTGCGCAGTTACTTTTGATGCTGACTGTACGACTGTTAGTTACGGTGCACAAAATGGTGAATTGTTATAAAAATACGATTAGAATATTATTAACACTTTTGTCTTCATTTGAACCACGGTAATACGATTATTGAAATTGAGATTGAGATATTTATTGATAAAATAAATAAAAAAATGACATGTCATTTAACATCATTTAGGTTAGATACATTTTATATGCCTTACTATCCATTGGTCAGGTCTAGAAATTAATCTAAGTTAGTATTTTAATTAAATAAAATTACAACTCCTACTTAATTTCATTATTTCACATTTTTAAGTTTTTCATTCCAATAAAAAAAAAAAAAAAAAAAAAAAAAAAATTACATACTTACCTATATATATATATTTTTCTTGTTTAGTCATCAGTCCTCCTCAACATAAATTCATGCTAGGTCGATTAACATTTGTTTCAGTTTTTTAGCAAATATAGCGTCACTTTGGGTGTTAATGACATCATTCGGAAGAGTGTTGTAGATTTTCGCCAGTCGGCGGCGGCGGCGCGGGACAAGCAAGAAGTGTTAGCCGCGCGTGTTCCGGCCGTGGCACTGCCCACGGGTCATTATATAGCCCCAGATTTGAACGCACATATTTGCAGGCTGTTAGAATATAGACTTCTATTCTTTAAATAATGATTGTGCCGGATAATCATAGGGTTTATTTGAGATTATCCTAAGAGCACGTTTCTGTAATCTGAATAGCCTATTGCAGTCCGCCGCTGCGCTGCTATTGGCACTGAATAACGGGAATAAAAAAAAGAGTACCAATTAGCGTGTATTGTTAAACAAAAATTATTCCCGTGTCAGTTTTGTGACGACAATTAGGTATTCAGTATGTATAAAAGTTAACTTTTTCTTATTAATTTCTAAATTATATGACTAATCTAATCACGTTATTTATTTAAGGCGGTGCATTGGAAATTATCCCGTGCTTAGAAACGCCGTTCTGACTAGATTAATGCATTGATGGACAGTAGACGCCTATAGGCGTAATTCTATTGTTATTTCTATTGTGTCTGGAGTAGTGTCCATCAACGTGTTAAGAAACAATAAGGTCTGATTTTCAGATATATGATTCTTGACTATATGATTGTTCATCTGATTTTATCGATACATGATTGCTTAAAATTTCCTCGATAGAAAAAAAATCCTAAGTTGGGTCTGTTTATTCCGTTTTTCACTCAGCCTACTCAAACGATACATTATTTTACGACACAATCAGGTTAATACTATAGTATTTTATCTCATCTAAAATCTCACTTTATGAAATTTAAATACAACTTTTCTAAGTTAGGTATTTATCGAAATTTGTCCAAAAAAGCCATTCCCGAAGAGTGTTACATTGTATCTCTTTTCCTCGTGCGCGGAAGGCATCAGCGTGTCTCTAGGGGGCGTGTTCAACTCAAATCAAGGCATCCCCTTAAATGTGAAACAAGAAAATTTTCACTTTATTTGTTTGCTTAATTTTCGTCACAAAACGGACACTGAGTTAATATCGCTAATAACGGTAATTGGGTACACAATTTTTAGAAAATGTCCTAATAATCTAATATTACAAGCAACAAATACAAGTTTACAAATAAATTTTACAATTGCATTTGGTCTTATTCGTATTCAGAATGTAGAGTTAACACTTTAACAGGCTGACATTCGAAAAATTACAATTTAATGTCAGTCTTACACATTGACATTAAGGCGCTCTTATAGTGAAGTCTTTTCTCCCTCTCACTGAGCTTAAGCGTGAGCGAGATGGAAGTGCGTGCTAAAAGCGCGGATATCATGTTTTTTAATTTTATTTTTTTGTGCGTTTTACTTATTAAAAATCCATGAAGCACAAATCTAAATCTACTAAAAAAACTATTATACAAAGCAAATTTTGTGTTGATATTCAGAATAGTTATCAAAATATTTGGTTTATGGTGTAAAAAAGAATTATTTTCAAAAAAATAACTATAGAAGTTTTTTACAGCAATCGTGTTTCTATGAAGTCAAAGACTAGTGAATAGACTGAAAATATACATATAAAAAATTGTAGTTGTAAGATCGGTAGAAGAATTTTATTAATATTTTCAAAATTTTAGATTTCACTATGTACAGCGCCATAAGATAAATGTTTGAGATGATGAATATAACGCCTCTGCCGGAAAAAGAGTTAAACTATTTAGTTATGACAATATTAACTTTTCTTATTGATCTTTTATTTTTATTTATTATTGCTTTTTTTTTTACTTAATATTGATAATGCACAATCAATATGTTTATATATAATTATTGTAAAATTTATATTTTTAAAATTCAGTCTAATGACATGGTATTATAAAATGGTATTATTAATTTAGAATTAAGTGATATTTGGATAATATGTGAAAATTAATGACGTATGACAATAACAATTACAAATATAAGTTAGAAAAAGCGGCCAAGTGCGTGTCGGGCCACGCGCAGGTTAGGGTTCCGTAGTTGCCCGTCTGTCACAGAATGCGGACTTAAAAGGGGCTTTTGGGGTTTTTATAATAGCTTACCCTCGTAAATAATCGTAAATATTATATACTACATAAACTAATCGAACCGCAGATCGCAAACTTTTAGCAGAAACAGGTTATTTACGTAACTAACCCATAATATTTTTGAACAAGCTATCCAACGACACTCCACACTATAGGTTTAACGAGAAAAAAAAATACATCACCAATTTACATGTAGGGGCGGTACCTACCCTAAAAAAATTTTTTTTCCAGGATTTTATTCTACTGTTTTGTCGGCGTGATTGGTTTATATATCCACGCCGAATTGCAGTTTTCTAGTTGTAAGGGTTACTGAGCTAAGCCGAAGACGGACAGACAGACAGACAGACGAACGGACATGGCGAAACTATAAGGGTTCCTTGTTGACTACGGAACCCTAAAAATTGTGCACCGTCACGATGGTAGGCTATGGTTTAGTTACCTGACTATGAAATATAACACCTTTTCACCCAACTGTAGTCACAATAAACATATTTTATATTTTATCTTTATCTTTAATTCAAAACGTTTTACACTTCAGATTGTACCTGCAAACCAAAGCGTAGTTCGTCGTTCTTTGTTTGAGCTAAAATGTTTTTTATGTCACTCAAGTCACATCCGTCTTGAAAATATTTTTTCTCATGATTCACAAAGACATAACTAGCCAAAAAATGTGCCTCGCCAGTTTCCTCTTCATGTAACATACTTTTTATAACAGCAATAGCAAACTTTTGTTTACTGTAGTCAAACGATGTGTAGTCAATAAATGTGGTGAAATATTCCATGATCTCTTTTCTATATATTTCCTTTAAGCTCTGAAAGTATTTCCCTTGTAATTCTTGATAATCACGTGCTATGAACTTCCCAAAACGAGCTCCAAACATTTCTATTCCTCTGTCGAGATTCTGTGGATTTCCAGTGTAAAAATCAGGTTTCTGACTGATACAAAGTCTGGCTACTTTGTAATAAAGAATTGTCAAATGTAACTCAATGTACACATCAAACCATTTTTCAATAGGCAGCATAGTGTGCATCCAATCTAGCACTCTTTCAAATAAAGGCATACACGACACATATTTGGCATTCATAAATACCTTATTATATTTTAGGGCTTGCAAAAATGTTTGCAATGGTGCCGTCAATCTGTTTTTATTATCCATGGATCCCCTCCACCATCCCTCAAATCGTTGGAAAAAAGTTTCTTCTAGTGCATTTATTCTTTCTCTTTGAGTTTCTTCGGAATCACAAAGCAGTAAGTACTTTGCAATGAGCCTTACAAAAAGATTAATTTTTTGTTTGTTGTCATCATTATCTTGTAATAATTCATCCTGCAATAAATCCTTTACGATACTAGAGAAAAATTCTTCATCTATCTCGTTACACACATTTTCTATACAAAAAAGCATGCGCAGTACCTTTCTCGCAGTGTCTTTATTTTTCGTGTCTTTATCTATTTTTATAAAAGCTTTATAAACAAGAACACAATACTCAGTTTTAAAAAGTGCAGGCACTGATTTGACATCTTGTAGACTTTTAGAGAGTCTTTCGCGTTTTGAATAATCTATTTCAGTAATTAACGGTTTCACTGTATCCCAGATAGTATCAAATTCACCACCACATTTTCCAAGTTTTAGGTATCGTAAAAACATTTTGAGAGCTGCGCCAGGTCTCGAGTCAACCATTTTTTTATAAGCAGAACATTTTGCTTCTTCGTTTTCTGTCAAGGCAAGTGCTAAACGTATTGTTTTAGACCCCCATGTTATTAACTCTTTAACAATTACTTCTCGTCGGTTTTGGGGGCTCACGGAAACTAAATTAGCTATTGCTTTTACTCCGGCTGCATGCCAGCCAAAGACTTTCAAATCAACCCGGGGTCGAGTGTTATGGATGTTTGCCCTTAATGCAGCCGCTAGACTTTTTTCTGCTGATTTTTTCGACGCACTATCTAAGGTTTTTAAAAAGAAAGTCAGGTCTTTTCCAGCCAGTAAAGATAAGGGCTTTGCCAGGCAGTTATGTGGACGCGTTCCTGCTAAGTCTTTAAAAAAAGTATAGAACTTCTCAGCCAAACCTGCGGGCTCGCCAAAATATACAACTAACTTTCTATAATATTGCTCATAACTTGAAGCAGACTCATATTCCAAAACTTCCTTAAATCGATTAAAGTTTATAACTGAGATATCATGACGTAAAGCATTCATGTAAGATTCATTATTTTGGATAAAAATAAAATTTTCTTCGAAAAATCGTCTACGGGCAACGCGTGCATTAAATAATCTAATTAAAAACCATTCAGAAGAATCTGGAACTTCTTGAATAAATGTTGCTATAGCGTCAATTAAACCTGTAAATTCTTCAAATGGGATCTTGTACACATCAAGTACTTGTACCAACTGTTCCAAGCGTGTCTCCTTCTCGGATGCAGTCCCAGACACAGCTGCGGCAAGTAACAATTTGGGTATACTGGTTCGGAGTAAGCTGCGTTCCGTAGTGTTTAATGAATACTCGGTAAAGTACGTAAAGTTATCAAAGAATAACTTTGAAGCTACCTGATCAAATTTCGAATTGGTAAGGAGGTATCGCAAAACGACGGCATGCAGTCCTTCGGTGCAGTTGATTTCTGAGGGCCCACCATCTAAGCCCATTCCATGGGCCCATTCTAGCAAATTAGCCCATAGATCATCAGGCAATCGCCACACAAATGCTCTTTTGACCAAACTCCGAACGATAGCCGCACGAAAATGTACAGGCTCGTTCTTGTATCGAGACAAGAGCTCCAACAAAGCCCTAAGACTATCTTCTCGCCCGCCGGTCTTGCTAATCAGTACGAGCATCATATATTCCCGGTTTTGAAGATTACTCTCAGCTCTAAGACGTTTCCGAAGGTCAGAGAAAGTAGCTTCAAAACCCATAAAACGATAACGATCAAAAAGTTCATCAAGTAGTGTTCTACATTTTGTGATGTTTTCATTGAGTGAGCGCTTACAGCATTTTTTCATAATTAAACGCTTTGGCTTATCTGAGTTAACGAAACCGTATTCTTTGTCCAGAAAAATACTATATCCTGGAATCTCTTCAAGAATTGGCGAGCTAGGTGGAGTATATGGCCAGTGTTTTATTTTGTCTCCGAAGGTTTTATCGACGAAAACAAGTTTTTTAAATGCTGACCTTGCGTCCTTATCAAGCCTTTTGATTAAAGGTTCTACTTTTTGATACGTGAACCAGTTAGTCATATACTCTGCTCTTGCTAATTTTAGAACAACCTCTCTAACTTCTACGTGGCTCAAGTACTTCGCTAAAATATTAATATCTAGTAACCATCCTGTGTACAATTCAGGCTTACGAAAGAATTGGTTTCGATGATTAACCATTATATGCTTTGTGATATCTGGTCCATAAGCTTGAAATTTATTTACATTAAAATATTTTTCAGTAACTTCAAAAAATGTATCGGGATCAGATTTAAGAACGTATTTTTAATTATAGAAGAAAGACTTTTCATCGTCAAGATAACGTTTTAACACATTTTGATTTTGTTCTAATTTTCCATAAAATATCTTGTTTAATTGTAGGCATCTTTCGCTGAGTACTTTTAGATTGAATGCATCTAATTTATCTATGATATTCTCAAATTCCTCTACAACAAATGCGTTGGAGCAATGCCAAAGAAACTTGATGGCTATTTTAAACTCCTTTTCTTTGTAATACATGTAAAAATCTTTACATCTTTCGCTGTCGCGTAAGTGATGTTGTATCCAGTTCTGCATTTTATTGACGGCGGTTGATGTCATCTCTGGAAATAGCTCGCTCTCCAGATAGTTTGCATTTACGATATTTTTGTATTCGGATTCCAATAGCCACGTACATTTTAGAGATCTGGAAACAAATAGCATGTCCGCATCCTTCAGATTTTTGATGATGTAATCCAGGTTTCTGTATTTTGAAGCAAGATCGATCTTAAAGAGTCTATCCACCGGTAATGTTTCGGGAATATCTTGTATAGTTTCAAATGGCACTGATGAATGGAAAGCATCTCTCACTAGTGAATTCAAATTACGATGTCGCTCTCCCAAATTGTTTCCCGATAAGTTTAGCGGGATAAATTGCGTCATCTGAAAGTAAGAAATTGTAACTTATAGTTTGCATTTTCTTTTCTCTTATTTTCTATCCTGACGTGAATGAGATGAAACAAATATAACTATTGGAATAACGATGGTTCGGTTTAATAAAGATCCATTAGGCTTTATATCAGAATTAATATTAGTAAATTACTTACAGCAGGCAAAGTGTAACGGATATTTATAAATTAGATTTGATGCCAGTCGGATTTCAATTAGGACACTGCGGTTAGATTTACTCTTACATTTTAATTAAATGATATTTCATACTTAATTCCGCCTTCATGTCATGTAGTTTAAAAACATGTTATTGTTATAAATTCCACAGCAAACATTTCTTAGATTACGTCAATATCAATCATTCTTACCTTGAGAAGTCAGTAACACATAAATAATGATTGTCGGTTCCAAAAAAAAATCAACTACTTACACATCACAATTTACTCTTTCTTACAGTCTAAAAATAGGTACGACTGCTCTGTACAAGAACCACAGCTCACTAACGATTTAGTCGCCTATATGATTCAGACGCCGTCAAGGTTAATAGTGTTTTTATAAACACTATGTTAACCTAGATGCTATGCGATTCAAATAGCAAGGTTAGGACTTTTATTAGCAAACTCGTACCTTGGCAACTCCAACACAGATTATAGCGTGACCGGAACGCCTATTCATTCCGGTAGCATCTATACATTCAAAGATTCAAAGATATTTATTTTGCTCGGAATGCAGTTACATAGTAACTTAAAAATTACAACATTGTAGTCCAGTGCATTCAGCCTGCGTGCAGGCGTGCAAAACATTTTTTTGAGGAGCGTTAAATTCCATAATAATATTTAATCATAAAAATTAGTATTAACAAGTCAAAATTATAATAATATCAAATGCAAACAAGAATAACAATGTCAAATAATAATTAAATAAAAAATGTCAGTTACAATAATTAGGAGGTGGAGAGAAAATTAAAATAATAATTAGATAACATCATATCAAACTACATGTCAAACTAAATCCAAAAATGTTTTTACACTATAAAAGCATTTGTCCAGAAGCCAGGTAGTCAATTTGTTCTTAAAGCTATTTTGTCTTTACAATTTTAGGTCATCAGGTAGTTTATTATATATTACTATGCACATGTTATAAACATTCTTATTATAAATCATTTTGTGAGCACGTGGTTTGTTTGATTCATAATGTTGCGACGGGTCTGTCTCTGCGTTATTTCTCCTCGTTTTAAAAAAAAGGTTTGATGGGAATTTACAAAAAACATATATCTCTTATGTATAGGCAGGGTAAGGGAAGAATGTGCAATTTTTTAAACGGGTACACAAGAATCGTCATGCCATGCCATTACAAATAACACGAACACATTTTTTTTGAATCTTAAAGACTCGCTCCACGTCGACAGATTAACCCCACAGAATCAGGCCATAACGAAGAACTGAGGACACATACCCATGATAAGCCGTCAGTGCGGTTTCCACAGAGACTGTGTCTCTCAGTCTTCGGAGGGCAGACAAATCGATTCAGTCTGTTACATATTTGTTCAACGTGACCTTTCCAGTGCAAGTGGCAGTCCAAGGTGAGTCCAAGAAACTTGACAGAGGCCACTTCATCAACGTGTTCATTATTATTATATTCTACTTTAATTGGCATACTGTTTGAATTATAAGAATTGATTTGCATAAATTTAGTTTTATTAATATTCATTTTTAAATCATTCATGGTCATCCAATTGCAAATGTCATTTAAAGAATTATTAATTTCCTGATTGAAAGTTAACTTGTTATTACATTTCACCATAAGGGTGGTGTCATCTGCAAACATGATGACCTTATTAGGAGTTGCGTTTGGCAGGTCATTAATGTAGATAAAAAAGAGTAGCGGACCCAAAATGCTACCCTGTGGGACACCGGTGTTATTGAATTTGTACTGAGATCTAAAGACTTTCTTTAAAATAGCATTATTTGCTTTAGTAAACCTACTAATCTCTACACATAGCATCCTGTCTGACAAGTAGCTTTTGATCCAGTCGAGCGCTCTACCTCTGATGCCGTAACGTTCAAGCTTACTAAGAAGTCTGGAGTGATTAACAGAATCAAACGCTTTTGAAATATCTAAGAAAAGCGACGCAACTGGAATACCCTTATTTATGTTCTCAGTGATGTATTTTACGAAATCAAAGCAAGCGTGAGTTGTTGATTTCTTTTCACGGAAAGCCCATTGCTCCGGGCAGAGTATGTCAAATCTCCTTAAGAAGTTACTCAGCCGACTATGGAACGCCTTCTCGAAAATTTTTGATATTATAGGAATTAATGCGATGGGTCTGTAATTACCTGGGTCCTGCCTGTGACCTTTTTTTAAAAAGCGGCTTAATTATAGTTTCAATTCTTTTGGAAAAACACCTTCGACAAAAGACAAGTTTATAACATGCGCAAGCGGAAGGGAGATGTATAAGGCACTTAGTTTTAGTATTTTTGTAGTTATGTTGTCACAACCGCTTCCCTTGCTATTTCTTAAGGACATTATAATTTTATGCAATTCTTGGCCATTAAAGGGGTTCAGAAATATTGTAGCGTCGTTTACCGAGGGCTCATTTCTGAATGGGACAGACTTGTAAGGTATGTTCGGTGATAGATTAGTGGGCTTTGTTGATTCTATAAAATAATTATTGAGAATATCACAGATTTCACATGGACTAGAAAATACTCTGTTATTTAACTGTATCGTTTTTATGTCTTTATCGTGCGAAATATCTGCTACAGTGGCTGAAATAACATTCCATGTTGCAAGGCATTTATTTTTACTGTTTTGAATGTAATTGGCGTTATCACTTTTTCTTGCATGCAATATACATTTTTTAAATATATAATTATATTTTTTATAATGCCTGTTCTTGGCTTGACTGTTTGCCTTCGATCTTTTCAGATTAAAATAAAGGGGTCTCTTAGTCCTGCATTCATTCATTCAATTCTCTCAAACCATCGCGACGAAACCATGTAACTTACCCTGGTTTACCGTTTTTACATAATACAGCTTCTCATACTCAATACCTCTATTTCTGCCTTTTAATTACTCCGTTTTTTTATTTATATAATTATCTGTATGTTTAAATTTACAAAATCTTCTTTCCTTAGCCACTATCGAAAACCTTGGTAGGATGATGGTGATTCCACAAGTAACGTGCCTACAACCACTGCGTCACTGTTCAAATTATTTCAGCAGTCTATACAGGATATCCCAAAAGTCAACGTCAAGCCGCAAACTGGTCAAAGACATGTTTTAAAAAAAAAACTTAGTCGATGGAAGTTGAACTTTGAATTTCCTATGCCGTGTTACACAATTCAGTTAACAACATGCATCTAACACTCCTTAAAAAAACCACACGTTATTCTTCAATATTCTAGCAAGTGTTATACCACGTTGAAATTCGGACTGAATCGGCCATCTTTTGAAGCTGCTTGCCAAATTAGCGTAGTGTTTTTAGGGTTCCGTACCCAAAGAGTAAAAGCGGAACCCTACTACTAAGGCTCCGCTGTCCGTCCGTCCGTCCGTCTGTCACCAGGCCCCCCTATTCCGTAACTTGTTTTAAGCTCACGTCAACGCTCACCCACAAATATATCTTGACAGCGTGATGCGTAGTAACCAAGCGTAGATAGAGGTCTAGGTTCGTGACGGGCGACCGGCGGGGTGAGCCGCTTTAGCGCGTAGCGAATAACAGCCCGGCGGCGCTACCACGAACTTCGAAAGTCGAAATTCGGGTATTTCCATCTCTATCGCACTCCCTTACTCAAGTGACAGGGATGCATGTATTACGAACTTCGACTTTCGAAGTTCGTGGTAGCGCCGCGGGTGGTGTGAGGAGCGTGCGTTATTGGTTCCGCGATGAAAATGGCTCTTGAAAATGTATTTACATGATCTAATTATCTTTGTTTCGGGGTTCCCTTTAATTACATGACGCGGTTTTTCGAAATTATACGATGTCATTGGATTTGTCTCAAGCCCCTACCCTTCCCAAGTTTCCACTTCCCCGTTCCCAGAATTCTGGTGTGAAACTGAAATTTTGAAGTTATTTAAATAAAGAATTGCTTTATATTTTCCATGTATTTCCAACGTTATTATAGCTTTAGAACGACACAAATTATTTTTCAACACAATTGCTCGTAACGGACCTCTTATTGTGTCGCTTTTAGGCTCATAATCCTGGATATTAAGAAAAAAAAAAAAAAAAAACACGCGTGTGTTATAACATTACGATACTTGTGTGTTATGGTTATATCCCGATTAAGTCATGTTGACACCTTGCAGCAAGATGTATATGCATGCCGCACGGTGCATTCTTAAATTAACTGGGTTGTACAGAATGTACAGCTTTTTTTTTAATTCTCGGCAAATGGATTCTTACTCGACTATACAAATTAAATCCTTTTTGTTAATTAATTGACTATTTCTTTTTCGATATGATATAGAAACGTTTAATTTAGTAAAACTATTCACTTTTGATAATATTTTACTTGAATGAATAAAGATAACATTTGAAAACGAAAATATTTACTTTATTTTGTATTGGCTGTTTAGAGATATCAACTAAAGCGCGCGGACTGCGCACACTTCACGAAAAAAAACTGTTGCGCGCCATTATAGGTTGTTTCAGAGATATTTGTAAACATTGTTAATGCGTGTTTGGTTATTAAAAAAAAAAAAAAAAATCAAAATTATTTATTTTCAACAAGGTTTTTACATTTAGTGTTCGTTTCTCCCTTTTAAGTTAGACACTTGTATTAGGGGGAAACGCTCTTTCATACAGGTGGTAACAGCATGTTAAAAATAAGACTAAACATAGTTTGTTTTCAGCTTACTACTAAATCTATCTATCTTATTACTATACATAGATTGGAAAGGTCTTCTGTTCATTATTAAGGTAGTTCTGTATTCGAAAACATGAGTTAAGAGGGGGCGCTCCGCGAAATCGGGGTTCTTAGATTGAATATTTACCTATGACAAACTAAAGCGAATGCCAGGAAAAAGAACATACCAAAACTACATCATATTTGCAATTGAATCGTCTGAACAAAACCATACAAAACCAAAATTGCCTCGATAGAAAAGAACCGCCAAAACATGTCTTATTTTTACTCAATTTCAATAGTGTGAGGTTCCCGTGCATATAAATTAAGTAAAAGTTGAGTGTATAATAGCTTTTCACATTACCTAATGAAAGTACTAGCGGGGTATTTTTATGTAGTCCCTTTTCAGACTTATTGAGGTGAAACGTATTTGGCGTATAGGCCTTTTTTATTTAGCGCGATACCCTTTCTCCCGTCGCGTGTTTCGTGCGGTTCTGTATATCTTTTGTTGCCGTTCGCGGGCGGAGTCAGTCGTAATCGCTCCGCTGAGACGAGAGGACTACGTTCTGTGCTCTCACGACAGCACGATGAACATAATTATTTCAATAATATTGTGACCCAGTATATTCGTCCAGTGAATGAACGTATCATTACATTCCAGTAGATATTTTGCTACATTTTGAAATAATATATTTAAAAGTCGACCTTAACATATAGATCTTAAAGTTCAAAATACAACTATAAGATTACGCAGCGATCGGCGGGTGACCGGCTTCTTAGAATAATTTGTGCAGTACATGCAAAACTAGACGAACATTTTTTTGTCGATCGTGTATTTACTTTATGAAAGATTATCACTATCACTACATAGTATAAAACAAAGTCGCTTCCCGCTGTCTGTCCCTATGTATGCTTAGATCTTTAAAACTACGCAACGGATTTTGATGCGGTTTTTTTTAATAGATAGAGTGATTCAAGAAGAAGGTTTATATGTATAATATAGTATCCGTGCGAAGCCGGAGCGGATCGCTAGTTGAGAATAAATCCGGTTATGTTCAAAATCGATGTCTGAGAGGTCTAAATACGAATTCATAGTCAGAAATATTTCAAAAAGTGGTCGCATTATTTAAAATTTTAGAAACATTCGTTGTAAATTAATATGCGCGTTTTTTTAAAGAACAACATACATTGGCAGGCTTCTCGAGGGTGAAGATTCTAGAAATGATGTCCATTTTGAATTCCAAGATGGCGGACATTGCTTTTCGAATTTAAACTTTCGTGAGACGTGTTGAAACAGTACTAATAATTACACGGTTCAACTCACGTATTAAATGTCACTACGGGCGACATGTTTCGAACTCTTCGGGAATTCTTCTTAAGGATGAGTGTTTTCGCGGCGGTGTCGCTTGAATCTTGTCGTGATTCAAGCGACACCGCCGCGAAAACACTCATCCTGAAGAAGAACTTCCGAAGAGTTCGGAACATGTCGCCCGTAGTGACATTATTGACATTGTTTTTCTTTAAAGTCATCACGGGTGTCGCTTTTAGGGTTATCGAGAGTGCAGATTCCAACAATTATTGCCTGCGAACTTGGACATTTTGATATTAAAAAAGTGAACATAATTATGCACTTTTTCTTTAATATGTTCAAAATTGATAACTAAAGGGCCAAAGCGTCTCCATTGTCTCCTAGTACGAATCCGAGATCAGAATTGAAAAATTTGGCCGCCACACAGTAGTGGCCTGAAAATCTGACTTTCATAGACATGATCGAAGTTTTCATAATATATTACAGTTTTTTTTTAATGCTACTAATAAATTCACGGTTAAATTCACGTATTAAACGACACGACAGGCGACATGTTTTGAACACTTCGGGAGTTCTTCTTCAGGATGAGTGTTTTCGATGTTTGTTTTGAAGAAGAACTCCCGAAAAGTTCGAAACATGTCGCCTGTTGTGACATTTAATGCGTGAATTTTACCGTGGATTTATTAGTAGTATTTTAGACATGTCTCACAAAAGTTTAAATTCGATTATAGCTTTTTTTTGCTTTAGGCTTTTACTAGCCATTATTATGCTAGCTCACAACCGTTACGTGATTTAGTAAAAAAACGGAAGGCCATATTTCAGTTATAGCTCCGGTGGTTTTTTAAGCAACAAAATGTAGGTAGTGGTATTCCTTGGGTAATTAAAGTAATTTGTACTCTATAAAGTGAGTGTTTTCCGGCGGTGTCGCTTGAATCTTGTCGTGATTCAAGCGACACCGCCGCGAAAACACTCAATCCTGAATAAGAACTCCCGAAGAGTTCGAAACATGTCGCCCGTAGTGACGTTTAATACGTGGGTGAACCGTGTAGTTATAGTCATTTTTTTTCTTTAAAGTCATCACGGGTGACGCTTTTAGATTCCAACAATAGGGGCGTAGACACTAAATAAAATAATGTGATATTTTCTCGAAGAAGGATAAAAAAAATTGTCAAATGGAGAAAAAAACAACGCAAAAGGTTAAATAATCACGAAGTTATAAGTGTCCAAAGTTTTAAGAAGGGATGTGTTCTGTCCCTTTTTCGCAAAACGCAACTTCATATGAAACGATGACGCTGGAAGAATGTGACGTCACAGAAGACGGCAACGTGCCGCGCGCATCGTGGTCGGTGACGCCGTCGACGCGGCCTGCCGGCAGCATCCTGTAATGTGACGTCACACACCGTTTGCGTTTTCTCTCTCTAACAAGCAATATTAAAACGGTTGTAGCTTCGTAATTCTTTGAGATATCTGAATGGGATTTTCATCACTATGCATATTTTTTTGCCTTCTTTCTTTTGGAGTAATAATAATTTTCGAGTCTGCACC
Organism: Epinotia ramella; assembly: GCA_947578815.1. Classification (NCBI taxonomy): domain Eukaryota; kingdom Metazoa; phylum Arthropoda; class Insecta; order Lepidoptera; family Tortricidae; genus Epinotia; species Epinotia ramella. Next base: position 3,632,276 of record OX388206.1, on the reverse strand, counting down.
CGAATTATTGCCTGCGAAGTTGGACATTTTTATATTAAAAAAAGTGAACACAATTTTGCAGTTTTTCTTTAACACGAGTATGTTCAAAATTGATAACTAAAGGGCCAAAGCGTCTCCATTGTCTCCAAGTACGAATCCGAGATCAGACCCCGTATCATGGTCGGCCTTATCACTCGATAAGTGACAAGATAGGGGCATCGTCTCGTTCTATCAAACGGTGTCAGCCAGGGACGGACGCTCTATCCTGTCACTTATCGCGTGATAAGGCCGACCATGACACGGGGTCAGAATTGAAAAATTTGGCCGCCACACAGTGGCCTGAAAATCTGGCTTTCATAAACATGATCGAAGTTTTCATAATAAATTACAGTTTTTTTTAATGCTACTAATAAATTCACGTATTAAATGACGCGATAGGCGACATGTTTCGAACTCTTCGGGAGTTCTTCTTCAGGATTAGTGCTTTCGATGTTTGTTTTGAGGAAGAACTCCCGAAGAGTTCGAAACATGTCGCCTGCCGCGACATTTACGTTAATTTTTTAACCGTGGATTTATTAGTAGTATTTTAGATGTCTCACAAAAGTTTAAATTCGATTATAGCTGTTTTTTTGCTTTAGCCTTTTACGAGACATTATTATGCTAAATTACAACCCTTACGTGATTTAGTAAAAAAACGGAAGGTCATATTTCAGTTATAGCTCTCGAAACTGACTTAGCTACTAGCGAAAATTATATCTTCAAATATAGGTACTTACAGATTTTGTCTTTCTTTCCACTTATTATAATTATCTATACCGTATGATGAATACCTACATCATGTTTCATCTGACTGTCGGGGCATATACTATGCGAGAAGGAGCGGGGCAGCAATAGACGCATCAGCGCGGCAGGTACGGGGCGCGCGGGTGATTTCTGATTTTTCCCTGGCGATACGCCCCCTCTTAAGTGAACTTAAATTAATTTAATCTAAGTGAATGAAATGATTGTTACGTGCAAGTATAATTATAATTACGAGTTAGTCAATAACTCGAACGATATCCAATCACCTATGACTAGCTGTTAGTCATAAGTAATTCGATATCGTCGTAATTTTGGCTTTTAAGCCAGTTACAAATAAGTTTTTTACATTCTCTATAAGTTGTGCTGTAGATTTTAGTTTTTCTATTTATTTTATTATAAAGAATTACAGATGCTACTTTAAATTGTCGTTTAGCAAAATTAGTCCTAGTTCTTGATAATTGCTTTATTACTTCATAGGGATTACGTTTTTGTATCATACTATGATCTCGTTTTAGATTTTTATGAATTTTCAGAATACAATTTAGGATATATAACTTTCTTACTGTAAGAACATTAGAATCTCTGTAAACATCAATAGTGCTGTATCTTTTGTTTTTACCTAAAAGTACTTCAAGAATGGACCTTTGAGCACGCTCCAGAACCAAGAGTTTAGTTTTGTGAGTACCCTCCCATACAGGCAGACAGTAAAGAACGATGGATTGAACTAGGGTTTTATAGATATAGATTAATAGTTCCTTATCGGAGATATGCCTCAAGTATTTAAATAGCCATATGAGTTTCCGTATTCTGATTGCAGTAATTTCGATTTGTTGGTTCCAAGAAAGTAATTGATCGATGTGGACACCTAAATACCTAGTGGAGGGAACATTTTTGAGGTCAGAGCAAGTACAGTTATTCGTCAAATGATTTGAGCAAGTGTGAGCTTTTAATAAATGTGTAATTCTATCAGGCTGTGTGCTGTTTTGAATAGAAAACGTTATATCATTGGTTTTTTTAATGTTTAATGAAAGTAAATTAATTTGAAGGCATTTTATTACTTTGGACAGACCGGATTCAGCATAACCGTATACCTCCTCCCAGCTGTCTCCGTGAAAAAGAAGCGCAGTATCATCAGCGTACGAGATTACTAAGCCATTTGGAAGCTGAATATTGGTTAAATCATTAATATAAGTCAAAAAGAGTGTTGGGCCTAGAACACTTCCCTGGGGGACTCCAAAGGGGGTAGATAATTCATCTTTGCTATAAACATCGTTGCATAATTTGACTTTTTGCGTTCTATTATTTAAGTAATTTGTAATTAGATTTAAGAATTGCCCACGGATACCTAGGATTTCCAGTTTACTGATAAGGATGGGGACAGAGACGGTGTCAAACGCTTTTTTTATGTCGAGAAAAATACATAAAGTTTTCTTTTTATTTTCAATATGTGTAGTAATCGAGTTTGTTAGTTCTAGAACAGCCTCTTCGGTATTTTTTCCTTCGCGAAAGCCAAATTGTCTAGGTGATAAAAGGTTAAACTTGCTTAGATACTTGATAAGTCTGCAATTGATCAGTTTTTCTAGTATTTTAGAGATTGAGGGTAATACCGATATAGGTCTGTAGTTGTTAACGTCCGCTCTGTCCCCATCTTTAAAGACTGGGTGAATTATAGCCCGCTTAAGAGAAGCCGGGAATATCCCTTGTGTGAAACAGAGTGAAGTCAGATGTTCTATAATTGGGATTAATTCGGATTTTGCCATTTTAATAAACGAGGTCGGTATATTGTCCCAGCCTGACGCAGATTTGGATTTAAGATTAACTATTATTGATTCTATTTCTTGATGGTCAGGGGTAATTATACCAATAGAGGAGGAATGTTGCTTTATGGTGTTCATATAAGCTCTGAGGTCAGCGGTAGTATTAGTTACGATTTGCTCGGCTAGATGTTGTCCAACATTTACAAAGTGTTTATTAACTAGGTTAGCTGATGCTTCGGGGGTATTACATATATTTACCAGTTTATCATTTTTATGTTTTGTTTTGTTAAGGTTAGTAATAGTTTTAAGCGTATGCCATAAATTTTTGTTGTTGTTTTTAGCTTTATTAAGGAGATCTCTTTCATATTTCTGCTTTAATTTCTTTATTAAATTATTGCAATAATTTCTATAGCGCCGATAAGTAATCTGTAGTACTTCATTCGTATTGTCACGTCGTAAATTTTTCTGTAATTTATTTCGGTGTTGGATACATTTTAGTACACCGGGGGTAATCCATGGTTTCAGAATTCGCTTATTACAAGGAATTTTAACTACTTTAGTACAGGAATCAATCGCATTTTGAATATATTGAAGTAATTTATTAGTTAGTATATTAGGGTCATTTATAAGTAGTAACTCACCAAGATTATTACTTTTAAACAATGCAAATGCTTTAGGATAATCCGTTATAACTTTAGTATCAGACTTAAACGTAGTATTATTAACAAAAATGTTGACTCGTGGTGACTAGAAAAGTGATAAACAGAATGGATGCTACTGGAAATTCTTGGCGATGTATACAAAATGTGAGTAAAAACCTGTTGCCATGAATAAGTAAAGAAAATAACTTGGCAGGCCCATAAAATTTTCATCTTATGAAAAGGATTTTTTCCTCGCAAAATGTGTTGAATAACGTCGTATGAAACGCGTGAGCTTTGATAATTACATCCTCGGCTCTCTTATCACGCTCACCTGCGGCTCGCGTGATAATTCCGCCTCTGATGTAATTATTAACATACCTCACTTGTATCACAATGTACTATTCATTAAATATTTTTGGTTTCGTGTTATTTTTACCGAGGAAGTTACCTAGATCATATTGTAAACGATATGACACAGAAAGAAAGAATATAATGGAAAAATAAACCATCTTCGTCTGTAGCCCTCGACAGGATTCGAACCTGCGACCTTTCTATTAACGCTAGACTGCTCTACCAACTCAGCTACGAGGACAGTGACGGAAGTTGCATATTTTTCAATTACATTTCCGCTAAGACTAGCGCCCTCTCTGTGTCCTCTTGAAAGACTTATTCACAGCCTTGGCACCACTCTAATGGGCGAGCTACTCCTCCAACTGCAATATGCAACTTCCGTCACTGTCCTCGTAGCTCAGTTGGTAGAGCAGTCTAGCGTTAATAGAAAGGTCGCAGGTTCGAATCCTGTCGGGGGCTACAGACAAAGATGGTTTATTTTTCCTTATATTCTTTCTCTCTGTGTCATATCGTTTATTTCCAACGTGTTTAGATTAATCGATATTTTAGTGGCGAAACCCGTTATACTTAAAACCATGCCAGTTCTCAAATCTCAACAGTAGGTTGTGTCCCAAGGGAACAAAATTATTATATTGACAGCTAGGGCGTGAATTCGTTCGTTCATTCGTGGATTTTGAATCCTGAATGAAACGAACAATTCTACAGTGAATCCTGAGCGTAACGGGTAAAAGGGTTCACGTCGCCCAAGATGGAAATTATTTTGCTACGGAGTGGCACGTGCTTTTCACACCTTCTATGAAGAAAATTTATATCAATGAGAGGCAACAATGACTCTTTATACTGAATACCAAAAACAGGGAAGAAAGTACGAATTTGATCACTCATTGGATGGCAATGACTATTTTCTGAACAGTGGCAAGTCTATCACGTATATCTAAATAAAACTTTTGGTACGGGAAAATTACAGTTGAGGTTGTCCTAACATGCTTTCGAAAAGATACGTGATCACCCCTCTTCTGGTGTGAAAAAACTTTATCTCCACAGGAAGATATTCGTTCCGTGTCTTTTGAGAACTTCGGAAAGCCGTTCATATTACACTTTTTTTCCACCCCTACCTATCTAAACCTTGTTAAATATTATCGATTCATAATCGAATCCATTACCAACCGATAGTTATTCATATGGTTTGTCTTTGGGGCACCACCCTCCGTTTAAAAACTGATCGCTTCCGCTATTTTACTTGTTATTCCTAATAATTGGTGTTTGCGAGTCTGTCAATGTGTCTGTAACACGCAAACTACATCCTTGTTGTTTTTTGGGGTACGGCCTTTAATATTGGAAGGGGATGAACAATAATAAATTGTGTGTAACAGACTTCAGAAAAAGTTATGGATTTCCTGTCCTTCCTATTTTTATGCATGCCATGTTATGCCATGATGATAATTCTTTACCGTGCTGACCATTTATCTGTTTCTTTTTAAATTAAAAGTAGTTGGATATAGTTTAGAGCCATTCCCGTATAAATATCGAGGTTTGATAATGGAAGTGCGAGTCGGACTCGCCCACCGAGGGTTCCGTACAAAATTACAAATGTACAGTTTTCAAATTTTTCCCTGTACTTGTAGTGTACGCCATTACTTGCTGAATTTCATAGATCTGGGTCAACGGAAAGTACGTACCCTATTAATTTTGATTTCCTTGAGAGTGTCGAAATAAACGTTTTTTTTTCGGCATAAACGGCCGTATCTTATTTCACGTTAACTCAGAAATTTGTTTTTTTCACAGCTTTACAGGGTTCCATAGCCAACAAAGAAGTATCCACTTAAACTTAATTAACGGTTGTATCTCCGACACAACACGCTTCTTTTTTTTTGACGGATTGGAAATGCAATTACGCATCCCCCTAGCCGAGGAAGCTAAAATGGGGGGTCAATACCTATACCAAAGATGTGCAAAGATGTGTTTCTATACTTTCTATGAATGTATTTGATAGAGATGGATGTATAAATAGCAGTTTGGCACATCTCTGACGAATATTGACCCTTAGTGGTTTTTACAAGCTTTTATTTAGTTTCGTCTGTAATCAAATCTTGCAAGTTAAATTTGATCCACTTCCATAAGGTATAAGTATATAGTTTGGATGACAATTCAATATTATGGTACCATCGAGCGGATCTGATGATGGAAACAGAACTCTTCAGCACTTAACCGACGTAACCCCGTTGAGTTTGGGCTCGTTAGAATCGTCTCAATGAGTAGTTGATGATGGTATACAGAAAAGTACAGTCGGCAATAAAAGCTTGTACCAATAATGAAATTTTTGACAGAAACTTGTTTCTTGTTGGTCCGCTAAAGTTGAGCGGAAGGTGCACTATAAAGTCGAGCCGGTAGGTAGTGGGGTTAATCCGAAATCCGAACTACACAATTAGCTATGCCGTTATAGATATGCTTATGCCATAATTATGCTACAAGTAAACTTTTTAATATGTTTTCGTTTTAAGGCGCCGTATGTTCATGGTCTTCTCTCCTTCTCACTGAGCATAAGCGTGAGCGATATGGAAGGGCGTGCTCGTAAGCGCGGATATCATATATTTTAATTAAATTTTTTTGGCCATAGAAATAAATAAAAAAGTAAGTAATCACCGAGTTCTCTCAAACATGATATTGCCGATTTTTAGAAGCAGTTTTAATATTTTTCGTTTTTGTGCACAATTTGTTAAGAATATAATAAGTGTATTTTAGACCTACGTTCGTGATTTTTTTCTATCGAGCGAAAATTGATTAATTATGTTTCGAATCTCCCTGCAGAAAAGCCTCAAGATTAATATATGTACTTTTTGAAATCCATATTATTATAAACAGACGCATTATATTGTTTCAAAAACTCTGTTTCCTTAACTTCGTTGAACCTACGGCGCCTTAAACATTGTTTTGTACTATTGTTGTAATAAACCTTTAAAATAAAGTGTAAGTATTTATTTGATACTGATAACGAAATGTTCGATAAAACCATACAATTAAATGTCTATAGAGAGAACATTGGATGACAGAGCACAATTTTCTTGTTATTTGTAATGGGTTTTTATTGCGATATATTTAACCTCTAGGTCAAGCCAGTCAATTTAATATAACTTTATTAAGGTAATGACAGACAAATGCACCGAAAAAAAAAATATTATTCTTTATTAATCGAACTAAAATAAACTATATTTACGGTGTTATTCTAATTCTAATGAAATGTACCCGAAATTCATGTATCCAAATCATTAAAATTTTGCGGTCGAATAAGGTAAGGTGAGGTAAAAAGAAGAATTACATGGGTATTAATTGAAACCTATTTATTAAAATAAACATAAGTTACAAATCTACTCAGTCCTAATAAAGCCGAGCCTCTTATAGAACATGAGCTCCTACCGCATGAGCTCGGTTGGGGATCTCAGGCGACGGACTTGCCTCGTCTGTACATCCTGAAGATCTGCCCGTCAATAAACATAAGTTACAAATCTACTCGGTCCTAATAAAGCCGAGTCTCTTGTAGAACATGAGCTCCCATCGCATGAGCTTGGCGATGGGGGCATCTCCGGCGACGGTCTTGCCCCGTTTATACTTCCTGAAGAACTGCCCGTCGACTTTGATGCGTTGGTCTGAGTTGTCCCGGGCTCCTGTAGTTTATAGTAAGGGGTAAAGACAAGCGTCATACAACGCAAAAGCATATAGGTACTTTTCTCATTCTAAAATGAAAGAATAACGTAGTGTCTGTATTGATAGTAAACCATCAAACTAATACAATAAAGTGTAAGTAATATACAAAATATAATTAAAGTCATAACAAGCTTCTGTCAAAAATGTCATTTTTGGTACAAGCTTTTATTGCATTGTGACGATTCTAACGAGCCCAAACTCAACGGGGTTACGTCGGTTAAGTACTGAATTCTCATGGCCACCTTCTGTCTCCATCATCAGATCAGCTCGATGGTACCATTATATTGAATTATCATCCAAACATTGCTTATACCCAAAATTTTTGCTCAATCCGTCACCGGGAAGTGGGTCAAATTTAACATGCAAGATTTGATTACAGACAGACAGACAGACAGACAGACAGACAGATAGACAACGGGACAGGTGAAACTAAATAAAAGCTTGTAAAAAGATATGACATATGAAAGTAAAAAAGCGTAAATTACATAAGTTAATTAAAATCTTAAGATAATCGACTTGAAAGTTTCAAAATATATGTATTGTTTTTATCGGCGAATGCACTTCAAAAATAAATATATATATATACTACTACTATGTAAGACGTAGTATTTCAAGACCTAAACAGCAATTTACGTGATTTGTCAAACAAGGGTTATAATACTGTTAATCCTGCTTTCACAATTTCTATATCGAAATTCGTAAAAGGCTTCTAGAAAATACCCTAGTCAATGCCAAGGTAAACGACAAACCTGCCACTTTCCCAGCGTCAGGCTCGCTAGTGGTGTTGGAGGCTCGCGGGTAAAACAGCCACCTCTTGGAGCCAAGGCCGTCACTCTTCAGGATTTCTTCGATGTGGTCCTGTCTCTTCCTCGTTGCGAGATACTTTGGAGTGCTTTTTTTGGTTTTAGTGCTGGCTGGACAGAAAAAAGATTGACGCTCAGTTTGACTAAAACGGCTCTGATCGAACTATGGATATAACCTGTAATAGGAGCGTAGACACTAAATAAAATAATCAATAATGTCATATTTTCTCGAAAAAGGATAAAAAATGTAGTCAAATGGAGAAAAAATCATCGCAAAGTTATGTGTCCAATGTTTTAAGAAGGGGTACGTTCCGTCCCTTGTTCGCAAAACGCAACTTCATATTGAAACGATGACGCTGGAAGAATGTGACGTCACAGAAGACGGCAACGTGCCGCGCCGCATCGCGGTCGGCGGGGCCGTCGGCGGGCCGCCCGGCAGCATCCTGTGATGTGACGTCACACACCGTTTGCGTTTTCTCTCTAACAAGCAATATTAAAACGGTTGTAGATTCGTAATTCTTTGAGATATCTGAATGGGATTTTCGTCACTAGGCATATTTTTTTGGCTTCTTTATTTTGGAGTGATAATAATTGTCGAGTCTACACCCGTATTAAACGTCAATATTGGAACAATTTATAAAGATGAGACTGGGTATAAATGATTATTAAATTAAGTCTGGAAAAGCGAGAGAATTTAGTATGAATGTCTTAGCAACCAGCAAGAGAAGGTCAGAAATCATTTGGCAACAGCAGAACGTAAACTAAAAAGTTCCATATGATGAGTACCTACCTATCTTAAGAAGAATGCCTACCTGCGATTTCCCCATACAAACGCTCTCGACTGTTTCCTCTCTGGTTTTTGAACATAGAGCAATGAATTTTTCAAATAAGATCAATATCATCAATATCTATGCTGCTATGTTTTGCTTTTTTGGATATATTTATTTTAAAGAAACTTACAGTGCCTTGAAAATCGCAAAAACGGCTTAATTGAATTGGCTGCCAAAAAAGGCGCAGTATACAAATATAACAACAAATATCAACATAACAACAACTACAAACATAGCGGCGTAGATTAATTCTTCTTCTTGCAGTTTCCAAAATTTTATAATGATTGGTTGCGTTTTGGAGGAGGAAACAGTCGCGAGCGAAACCTCGATTTTTGAGTTTTTTGCGCGGGATTTTTAATGCGAGCTGCAGTTGTCCTTATCGCACGAATTGGTCCTCCCGCCCACAGCAGCGCGACAGAAACATTGCGTCAAAAATTCGAGATTTGAAAAGTTGCTCAGCTAGGCATTGCTCTTAAAGGTACTGGTAGACATGCATGGTAGCATGCTTGTTTGAGCATGCTCAATTATTATATATGCAAATAGCATGCTACTTACTAGCAACTTTACATTTACACATGCTATCGCTATGGACAACCGGTTAGCCTAGTGGGTAGTCACGCTGCCTACGAAGCTGAAGGTCCTGGGTTCGAATCCCGGTAAGGGCAAATATTTGTGTGATGAGCATGAATATTTGTTTCTGAGTCATGGAAGTTTTCTATATATTTAAGTATTTATATCTATTATATATATCGTCGTCTAGTACCCATAACACAAGCCTTAATGATCTTACTGTGGGACTAGGTCGATTTGTGTAAGATTGTCCCCTAATATTTATTTATTTATTATTTAATCTAAACTAGCATGTTTTCGTGCTACTAAAGAGCACGTGTAACAGTACCTTAAGGTTTCTCAGATTATTCAGCTTCAGCATGTTACTAACTTCGCTTAAAGGTCTTCGCACACTATATCAACTCCACGCCACGGCGACAGCAACTCAACTCACACTTTCGATGAGTAGTGAACTAGGTCACTAGTGGACAACGCGGCGTCAACGAGTGGGCAACGCAAATTGTTGCCCGTCACGCGTCAGTCGCAAACGCATAGTCGTTGCGGCGGCGGGGACGACGTGTGGTCAATGCGTGGCAAACGTGTCGGAGTTGACGTTTGTACAACGCGTAGACCACTCGTCGTACACTACTTTAATTTCATTTTTTGAAATTCAACCTACAACATATATGACATAGGACTTAAATTTCAATACTAGGCATAGAGTCGAGTCGCCGTTGAGTTGTTGTATAGTGCGTAGACCTTAATACCTCATGTTTGCTAACTGTAGACATTCTAAAGGAGGAATGGTCTGTAGAATAATCATCGACCTAGCGTTATTCCCAGTTGTGCCCTTAAGGAGCCCGGGGTCTGCTTTGGTACCTAATCCCAAGATTTAGCATAGGCACTATTTTACGAAAGCGACTGCCATCTGACCTTCCAACGAACACTAGACCTTATTGGAATTAGACCGGTTTCCTCACGATGTTTTCTTTCAATGTATTCCAACATTTCGTACAAAAGTTTTTTGAAATAACCCAGTGGTACAGTCGACTACAAAAAGATCGATTGGGCCAAAGTTACAAAAATATGTATACACGGCTTTATTGCCTTATCATTAAGACCATGCATACATATATTTGTAACTTTGGCCGTATCGATCTCTTTGTCGTCTACTGTACAAGCCGGGATTCGAAGCCGCGACCTCTAGATTGCAAGTCACGTGCCTTATTACCGCTTGACTACAGCTGCTGATGTCTTAAGATTTCTTTTTGAAAATTTTGCAAAGCAGATGATAGTCTTTGCTGGCTGGATGCAAATAATCAGAAAGGCAGTCAAATAAACTCACACGTCAAATACAAAACTCGGAACGCGTCCAAGAAACTTGGATCCCGCAAGTTACCGCGTCGCAGGCTTCGAGCGCTGCGCGTCGACTGGACCGAATGAGACCGAGATCTCGAGCCCGAGCGAGACCGTGATCTCGTCTTCGATCGAGATTTGGAGCGTGTTCGGGTAACGCTGGCGCTCCGGGACCGCCTGCCTCGATGTCGGTAGCGGTGTTTTGGTGCACTAAAACAAACATCGTAATCATCAGCTCACATAATTATCTGACTCGTAAAGCAACACCGCATAGGCGCAGGACCCGTCACTTTGGCACTATTTAGGGGAGGCATATGTCCAGCAGTGGGCGTCTTTCGGCTGATATTACTACGAGACTTACATGTTTCAGTGTTGCATGCAAATAAATTCTAATGTTACCCGCTAGTTTTAAGTTCAATTTTGTAATTTTTAGACATGCCAAAAGACAGTGCCTAAAAATTATAAAATTGCTTGTTTAGTTTAGTCACAGTTTTATTTATTTTTGGGGCTCTCACTGAAAACCAGCGTCACGGCCCCGTGACAACATGCTGAGTGGGCCTCCTGTTTAGCACTTTATATAAGGTTACCTTTTTGATTGTACCTAGTTCTTTTTTCCGTGTTTTGTGTGCTAAATAAATAAATTCTTATTCTTATTCTTACATGATGATGATGAAAGAAAATACACAGTTTGATCCACCTCATCACGGTGTGTCTCGACCAAAAACTCTGAAAGATTTAACCACACAAACTACATCAAAAGTAATAAGGTGTAAGTGTAAATGTATGTTTATATATTTAACGTTGACTGTACCTACATTGTGATTACGTGATTACTGATTAGGTACAACATTTGCATTTGAAATGGTGATAGCTGGTTCTGTAGTTACGAAACAAAGGCCATGAAATACTAAAAAAAAGCAATATTAAGGGATGAAATAAAATACCAGAGCATAAAATATCTGAACTTATTTGTAACTTTGTTTTCGGTAATAAAACCACCTATACGATTAATTAAAACGACAAGCGGAGAACTACATTTTACATCAATAAAATACATATCAATTTGATGACCATTTCATCTCAATTTCTCAATAACAATGGGTCGCTCTTGTCATGTCTGCGGCTCTGCCACGACATTTCCCGGCGGCGGCAGCGGCAGCGGTTTTAATAATTCATTGCGTGTGATCCCAACTAACCACAGTACGATGCGCGACTCGACCGCGCAATGAACAAATAAAACGCTTGCCGCGCCGCTATTCGCGCAATGTCGTGGCTGGGCTTTATAAATGCGCCTTTAGGTCTGGAATTGTTTAAGGCGTAAGTCACAGACTGACGCGTCACAGTTCACATAATCAATCCTGAACGATTTTTCCCACGCGTGTCACGCGGTGTGGGCTAAATTTAAACGCTGCACTTTTCGCTACTATAGAACGTAGTAGAGCTATAGATCGTTCAAACAATGAAGTTGCATTCGGCTGTTATTCTTTACGCGTTCAATGCGTCACCTCACGTCACGCCTACCGAAACTAGACCTCTACCTACGCTTAGTAACTAAGAATCGCCCCGTCAAAATATATTTGTGGGTGAGCGTTCAGGTGAACTTAAAACAAGTTACAGAACTAGACAACTAGAACGCAATAAGGAGTTGAGCGCTTGTTTACAAGCTTTATATTAACGACCTAAATTACGATCATAGTGGAAAATTGAAAAATTATTCGCCACGAGCGGGATTTGAACCCACAACCTTTGGAATCCGTCCGTTTTGGGTTGTGGGTTCAAATCCCGCTCGTGGCGAATAATTTTTCAATTTTCCACTATGATCGAAATTTGGAATTTCGTTAGCGGACGTTTCTGCTTAATAAACATTTACTGTTAACTTGACCTGTTCGTAAGTATTTGATAGAGCTGAAATTTTGGGTATTAGAGTATAGTTTGGATGACAATTCAATATTATGGTACCATCGAGCTGATCTGATGATGGAGACACGGAATGTGGCCATAGGACTTTAGTATTTAACTGACGTAACCCCGTTGAGTTTGGGCTCGTTAGAATCGTCTCAATGAGTAGTTGATGATGGTATACAGAAAAGTGCAGTCGGCAATAAAAGCTTAAAAAAAGATTTCTTTGACAGTAACTTATTATGCTGTGGTAGACGAAACTACCTTGTGTTCCTGGTAGTCATTGGCTCCATATTATAGTAGTCGGCATCCCCATGACCCTGGCCTCCTGGCATGGGGTACTGCGCGTAGGGAGTCCCGTAGCCCTCCATGAAGATATATGTACGAAAAAGTTGTTTTTTATTTTGATGACATTGAATTTTGCTTGCGGGTGACACTGTCAAATTTTGTTTTCTGTGTCAGAAAGGAAGGAGTTTTGTATCCGAGCATGTCAAACGTAGTATTTTTAAGGCTCCTATAGACTATATAGTTTACTGCATACATTTACTCCTTCACTTATGGCCATCGGCCCTAAGCCTCCAATTAACAAGTTATGATTGAAAACAGGTTTATTTTATAATATAAATAATAATAAATAATAAATATTAGGGGACAATCTTACTCAAATCGACCTAGTCCCAAAGTAAGCTCAGTAAGGCTTGTGTTATGGGTACTAGACGACGATATATATAATAGATACTAGCTTTTGCCCGCGACTCCGTCCGCGTGGAACTCCTTTATATCGTTCCTCCATACAAACTTCCGCCCCCCATTTCACCCTTTTAAAGGATGATTTCCGGCATAAAAACTATCCTATGCCCTTCCCTGGGACTTGAACTACGTCTATACCAAATTTCGTCGAAATCTTTTCAGTGGTATAAGCGTGAAATGGTAGCAGACATACAGAGTTACTTCCGCAATATAATACTTATTGTATTACTTATTAAGTATTATTATGAGATCGCGACCCTTTTAGGAATCGAAAAGCTGACAATTAAGTGTTAAGGTTTTACGTTATTGTCTTTGATCTGTATCTATGGTTTTATGTGTTAAGACGTTGTCATGTCACTTAGGTTTTTTGGAGAAAATTAAAGAAATGGTGTACGGACGTAAATATTAGTTTTACTGACTAATATCAGGAATATGGTGACTTCCGCGTGTGATTCGGTATTCAACAGGTTATGGGCTGCCCCATATTCCTGATTTTCAAAATTTTGTGGTAAAATATTAAAAATTTTGAAAAATATTTCAAAAAAATTTTATAAGTTTGTTATCGGAACAGAAAACCTACAAGAGCAAAATATGGCTCAACCAAAACTACAAACCGTGATTTGTCGGTTAGAAGATGGAAACAATTTTCATAATTGGAAATTTAGATTGGAGTTGTCATTGGAGGAAAAAGGCCTTGCTGATATAGTGGCGTGTGCTAATGTGGAGGATAAAGATAAAAATAAAGATGCAGAAGCTAGATCGCTAATTGTACAATGCATAGGAGATAAGTTTTTGGAAATCGTAAAAGGGTGTAAAAGTGCAAGACAGATGATGGATTCCTTGGAAAATATTTTTACAAGAAGAAGCGTAATGAATAAATATAATTTGAAAAGAAGATTGATTGAGTTGAAATGTGACAGTAACGAAAAATTACAAGATTTCTTTTTGAAATTTGACAAGCTTGTAAGCGACATTGAAGTAATGTCAAAAATGGATGAGTCAGATAAAGTGGTACATTTGCTACTCGCTTTACCAGATAAGTACAATAGTGTTACAACAGCTTTAGAAGCAATTAATGAAGAATTGACTTTGGAAAAGACAAAAAGGGCTCTACTCGATGCAGAAATTCGACTGAATGACATGATCATACCAAACCAAGATAATGCATTTAATATAGAATGCTGGAATTGCAAAGAAAGAGGGCACAAAGCAATATATTGCCACAAAGGCTTTCAAAACAAACTGAATTATACTTCCCAACGAGGAGCTCCTGTCAGAGGTGGTGAATTATATAGACGTGGTCGTGGCAGAATGCAGGGACGCGTTCGTGGTGCCAATAGAGCATCCACATCAAGGAACGATGCAAGCCTATGAAGAAGTTGTCGAGGAAATGGGTTGTATGATTGATGGAGAATTCAATTGTAAGGCATTCTTTAATGAATCAATTTCTTTTGTGGTGGACTCTGGTGCATCACAAAATTTCATATCTGACCAATATACACAATGTTTGATAAACATAAAAAACATAGAGCATCCTATAATAATAAACACAGCTAATGGCGAAAAGTTAATTGCTCAACAAAGTGGGAGCTTACCAATAAAATGTGGCAGTGTTAAGCTTACTGTCGAGGGACTTATAGTGGCAAATCTAGCCTATAATCTTTTGTCTGTACGAAAACTTCTTGAAAAACCAAATGAAATCATATTTAGAAATAAATGTGCGAAAATTACCTTTTTTAATGGGTCCACTATATGGGCACACAATAATGGCAAACTTTATATTTTACAGGGTGAAATTATAACAGAGGATGGAGTCGCGGCTATACATTCAGCGGATGGCATGTTGTGGCACAGACGTTTAGGACATACCAGCTCTAAAACTTTACAAAGGCTACAGCTACCACTTAACAACAACGTATGTAATGCATGCATGAAAGGTAAGGCAACAAGATTACCATTCAAAAAGTTAGAGCGACCTAGGTCACGTCAGGTCTTTGAATTGTTACACAGTGATATAGCGGGTCCATCCAGAATTCCAACTATACAGGGTGAAATCTATTTTCAAACAATTATTGACGACTTTTCACACTTTTGTGTAGTTTTCTTGTTAAAAAGGAAATCGGAAGCAACTGAAAATATCATCAATTATATACATCGATACGAAAATGAATTCGAAAAAACGGTAAAAAGGATAAGAAGTGACAATGCGGGCGAATACACTTGCAATAAACTACGACAACTTTGTAATGAGAAGGGTATAGCTTTGGAATATAGTTTACCATATTCCCCAGCTAGCAATGGCGTCGCAGAACGAATGAACCGTAGTTTATATAACAAAACAAGGACAATGCTTATTGAAACTAAGCTACCAAAGAATTTGTGGGGTGAGGCTGTAAAATGTGCAGCTTATCAGTTAAACCGCTGTACCTCTATGGCAATTAATTACAAAACTCCCTGTGAAATTTTATATGGGACAAGAGACTTAAACAAACTTCGTGCATTTGGTGCAAAGGCGTGGGCTTGCATTTTACCAAAACCTGATAAACTTTCTGAAAGAGCATGTGAGTGCAGAATATAATTTAGGCAAAGAGTTAGTGTTTCAGATTTTAATCAAGAAAATAATGATAAAATTACTGAACCAGAACAAGGTAATGAAGATAGAGAAGAGGTTATCGTTGATAATAATAATATTGATGAGGAAATTATTGAACCACAAGAAATATTTGAGGACTGTAATGAAGATAACTTAATTGAGAAAAGCGACATTACAGGTGAACATGGGATAAGAACAAAAAGTGGAAGAATTGTTAGGCCTCCGAAAAGATTAGAAGATTATGAAACACATGTTGCCTACTGTTTGTGTACGGGTGATCCAGGTTCTTATAAAGAAGCTGTCGAAAGAGGTCGTGAGTGGCAAGACGCAATAGACAAAGAATTAAATTCCCTAAAATGTTTGGGAACCTGGGAAGAATCAGAATTGCCTACAGATAAAAGGGCTATAGATACCAAATGGGTATTTACTACTAAGAAGGATGGTACAAAAAAGGCCAGATTAGTGGCGAAAGGATTTCAAGAAGAAACATTGTTTAATGTTTATTCACCTGTAGCTCGCATGCCTACAATTCGTATGATGCTGAGCCAAGCGGTAAAACATGATATGTTTATGAAACAATTAGATGTTCCAACGGCCTTTTTGAACGGCTTTTTAAAGGAAGACGTGTATATAAAACCACCCTTAGGAGTAAAAGTTGAAAAAGGAATAGTTTTAAAACTAAAAAGATCACTGTATGGATTAAAACAGGCACCAAAATGCTGGAACGAACGACTTCATGGTTTTTTAGTTAGTAAAGGATTTGTGCAATCGAAATATGATTTTTGTTTATATGTTTTGGAAGATGTCTTTTTATTAGTTTATGTTGATGATAACAAAGCACATGAATATTTAAAAATTGAATTTAATGTCAAGGACCTTGGAGAGGTGAGTGCTTATTTGGGATTGGATATTGTGAGAACGCCAGAACTGATTTCGATTTCTCAAGAATCAGCAATAAATAGATTGATTGATAAATTTAACATGTCAGATTGCAAAGGAGCAGAGACGCCAATGGAAGTAAACTTCGCAATAGATGAGAATGAAACTATCAACTTGGATATGCCATATCGTGAGCTCATAGGTTGTCTTTTATACTTAGCTACTTCTAGTAGACCTGACATTTGTTTTGCCGTGTCTTTCCTAAGTAGATATTTGGATGGGCCTACTATATCACTGTGGAAAGCAGCTAAGCGTGTATTGCGTTACCTAAAACAAACAAAGTCAAAAGCTCTCGTATATAAACGGGATGGCAGTTGTCACTTAGTTGGCTATAGTGATGCTGACTGGGCTGGCGACAAAACAGACAGAAAAAGCGTGAGTGGTTCGGTAGTATTCTATGGCAATAACTTGTTGGCCTGGTTCTGTAAGAAACAAAACGTTGTTGCCTTATCAACGGCCGAAGCTGAGTATATAGCTGCGGCTCTAGCGTCTGCGGAGTTAGTTTATTTAAAGGGATTGTTGCAAGATTTTAACTGTCCGTCTAATTCGATGTTGCTTGTAGATAATCAAAGTGCGATTAAATTAATGGAGTCAAACGAAAACAGTAAGAGGTCAAAGCACATTGATATTAAATACCATTTTATTAAAGATTTAATTAGTAAACGAGAAATAATCGTGAAATATGTAAGCTCGAATGAAAATGTAGCAGATATTTTGACAAAAGCATTAGGAAAACAAAAGCACAACTATTTTGTACAAAAACTAGGTTTTAATTGAATGGTTTCTTATTGAAATAGGTACGTAGATAGAGGTACCATGATGAGTGATATAATAATATTAATAATTATTACGTTATTTGTTTCAATTTCAACATACGTATTTGTATTTTAGGCAAACTAAAGTAATAAGATTCTTGAAATTGAGGGGGGGAAAGGATTTGTTAAATAACGCAGCGATGCGTACGCACAAATGAGTGAAACAACATAATTTAATATTTTGTTTATTTCATGTTCTCTAGTTTAGTTTAATATTTTAGTTATAATTTTTCTTGTTAGTTTTTAGTTGCTTATTTTATACCAATTCTTATTTAGAGGTAAATTAGAATTGAGGGGGGATGTTAAGGTTTTACGTTATTGTCTTTGATCTGTATCTATGGTTTTATGTGTTAAGACGTTGTCATGTCACTTAGGTTTTTTGGAGAAAATTAAAGAAATGGTGTACGGACGTAAATATTAGTTTTACTGACTAATATCAGGAATATGGTGACTTCCGCGTGTGATTCGGTATTCAACATTAAGTAGCACTTTAAGAAAGTATAGGGTAAAAAAACATAAGTAAAAATCCTCTCATGTGTAGTCTGGTAGTAACCAGCTTGAATAAATATTACCCTCACGTAGGTTTGATGGACATTTATGAATAAGGGGGTACATATTTAAAATGTTGATTCCATCTTTAAAAAAATCCTATAAGGGAATGATGATTTCCCGGATAAATACTGCCTTATCATCTTCCATGGGCCACATACTATCTCTATACCAAATTTCATGAAAGTAAATCGGAAAACGTAGACCATAACAAAAATTATTTAACCCCCCCTCTCCACCCATCACTCACCAGTAAGGGGATGATATTCGGGATAAAAAATATCGTATGCCCCTCCTCGGAACTACACATAAATATCCCTACATCAAATTTCATCTAAATCGGCTCAGCAGTTTTAATAGCTCCATGCAAATTTTAACCCTCCATTTCAACGTATTAGGGGATTAATATCGGAAGAAAAACTATCCTTTATCCTTTCCCGGGATTCAAACTATCTTTGCACCTTTCATCTAAATCGGTTCAGCGGTTTAAGTAGCTCCATACAAATTTTAACCCCCCATTTTACCCCTTAGGAGATAAATTTCGGAAAAAAACTATCCTATGTTTTTTTCCAGGATTCAAACTATCTTTGCATCAAATTTCACTTAAATCGGTTCAGCGGTTTAAGTAGCTCCATACAATTTTTAACCCCCCATTTCACCCCTTAGAGGATGAATTTCGGAAACAAAAAATTCTTGTCCTCTCCCAGAATTCAAACTATCTTTGCACCCATCTCTATCGGTTCAGCTGTTTAAGTATCTCCATACAAATATCAATCCCCCATTTCACCCCCTTAGGGGATGAATTTCAGGAAAAAAATATCCTTTGTCCTTTTCCAGGATTCAAACTATCTTTGCACCAAATTTCATCTAAATCAGGTCAGCGGTTTAAGTATCTCCATACAAATTTTAACCCCCCATTTCACCCCCTTAGGGGATGAATTTCGGGAAAAAAACTATCATATGTCCTTTCCCAGGATTCAAACTATCTTTGCACCAAATTTCACCTAAATCGGTTCAGCGGTTTAAGCGTGAAGAGGTAACAGACAGACAGACACACTTTCGCATTTATAATATTACTAGCTTCTGCCCGCGACTCCGTCCGCGTGGAACTCGTTTATATCGCAGCTCCATACAAACTTCAACCCCCCATTTCATCCCCTTAGGGGGTGATTTCCAGGA
The DNA here is from genome assembly GCA_947578815.1 of Epinotia ramella. Taxonomy (NCBI): domain Eukaryota; kingdom Metazoa; phylum Arthropoda; class Insecta; order Lepidoptera; family Tortricidae; genus Epinotia; species Epinotia ramella. The sequence continues at coordinate 3,612,783 of OX388206.1, read as the reverse complement.
TGAAAACTATCCTATGTCCTTCCCTGGGATTCAAACTATCTCCATACCAAATTTCATCGCAATCGGTTCAGCGGTTTAAGCGTGAAGAGGTAACAGACAGACAGACAGACAGACAGACAGACAGACACACTTTCGCATTTATAATATTTAAATACATAGAAAACTTCCATGACTCAGAAACAAATATTCATGCTCATCACACAAATATTTGCCCTTACCGGGATTCGAACCCAGGACCTTCAGCTTCGTAGGCAGCGTCACTACCCACTAGGCTAACCGGTCGTCAAACGTCAAACTATGGTGGTGGCAAAAAGCATACGGCTTACCTGGTGGTGGGCAGACACCGTGGCTTATGTAATAAAATTGCGGACAATCTTCATCAAGTTGATTCGACCTTGTACGAAACTAAGCAAAGCTTGTAGGTACTATGAGTAGGTACTAGACGACTTTAACCATACTTGTATAGATATATAAATACTTAAACATATAAACGATATGATACAGAGAAAGAATATAATGGAAAAATAAACCATCTTCGTCTGTAGCCCCCGACAGGATTCGAACCTGCGAAAAAATAACAAAAATATTTAATTAAATAATTTGTTTCGTGAAAAGGGTACTTAAACATATGTTTAGGAAACATCCATGACTGAAGAACAAATATTCGTGCTCATCACAGAAATAAATGCCTTTACCGGTACTCGGACCCAGGACTTCTGGTTTCTTAGGCAGGGTCACTGCCAAGACTTAAATTAAGCGTCGGCACTAACTAAACAAAAAAAAATGTTTATTCGATAGCAAATAACATAGATAAGTGTGCTAGCCTCTTTTAAAGCGTTCAAGATACTTGTGCTAATACTTGTTATAATACATACTAAGTTAAATACGCCAAAAACTAATGCGTTCTGGAATTGGTTTATCTTTATTCTGATTTGTGTGTAAAACGAATCACAAACTTATTACCTAATTGGTATAATATGACAAGTGATTTCAAGCGCATTAAATAATAACAATACAGAATCAGAAATACTCGGAAATACCTAAAACAACACTGATAATGATAATCCAAATTTAAAAACTCCGGATATAAATCAAATTAAGACAAAATTATCGTTAAGACTAACGACATTTCAAACTTCAATTCCGAATCGAAAAAACTCCTATTAATTTGCCGATTGCAAAAAGAACAATTAAAAGTAAAGATAAATTAGGAATCGATTCTTGCCTAATGGTTCGCTCCATTAGAGGGTTCTGTAGTACTTTGAAAAGAGATTTTTTTTGCCCCCGTCTAAAGTTTAAGGGGGAACCTGGGATGTAGATCTGCGAGTCAATGGTCGTCTGGAAGAGACATTCATACAATAGAAAGATACTAGCAAAGTTACCATTCGATGTAAAAAAAATTGCTAAAGCGAGAGAGTTTTTAACGCAGGTTTTTCTCGACGAAGAGGTTTTCAAAGCATCATTGATCAGGCTCTAAGGGGCAAAACATAGGGATAATTGCGTAACTTTTCTAACGAGCGTTAGGACAAATAAACTGCCATTTACCTTTCCAAAAATAGCATTTACTCGTAGATCTACTCGGCGTATGTAAGCGTTACAAAATGGACCAGTTATTATCGTTCAGCAATCGAGCATTAAGTAGTAGCCGCAAGCAACAAGCGAACCGCAATAAAACGAATTTTCTCGAAAAATGGGAATTTCGACACTAGGCATGTTTTTTTGCCCTGTTTGTTTTGGAGTACTTACTTAATACTATTTTTCGAGTCTATTATGCTGATCCAGTAATTCTACATCCGTCACTCAAATGCTCGCCCGTTCCTTAACTTTGCTTTGAGTGGTCCATTCTTCACTCCACTCCTTAATATTCCGCGAGTTAGCGCTAAGCATGCTTCGGTGCTGTGTTTTAAAGTTTCAGCTTAATATTCACACGCTAGTTTTTAGTTGTGAGTTGAACCAATTCATTTTAGATGCGAGAGTCGGAACATACGGCATGGAAAACGTATATTCCTGCGATTCCCGCGTAGTAATTAATAATTATACGCCACTTGATCTTCCAATGGGTTCGAAACATGTCGCCTACAGTGAGGATATTGAAGTAACTAGCCTGCATGGCAAATAACCCAGGTGGACAAACGGGATATGATGTAACGTATGTTTAAACTGTGTGTTTGTTCGACCAAGGTCACGCTCGATAGACGAAATCCAGAAAGACCCATGTCAGCTTCAAACTGCCGATCATGACTATGGCGAGAACCCAAGACAGAGCACAGTGGAGTGACATTGTCGGAGGTCAAGATCCACTTCTGGTCCCTGAGCCAGTGTAGTAAGTAATGTAAGTATGTTCATCCTAAAGGTGGAGTTGCAGCGAGGCGGTACGCATGCAGTACTGCGTCCGTACCGGACCGCTTGCGCATATCGCGGGGAAGTAGCCTACGCCCAAGATTTAATTAATTCGTATCTAAAATTCGTTACTATTTACATGGAATATGTAGATTAAGGCTAGGTTGCACCAAACCGTAAGCGGTGTTCGTTAAAATCTGAATGTATGGAAAGTTTGACAAGTTTCTATGGAACTAGCGACCCTAGCGGCTTCGCACGGGTACTATAGGTATTATACATATAAACCTTCCTCTTGAATCACACTATCTATTTAAAAAAACCGGTCAAATACGAGTCTGACTCGCGCACCGAGGGTTCCGCACAAACTATCAATTAACTCAAGGTAAAGTAAATGTCCCAATATTTGTTAAATTACTTATTTTAACCCAACACAACAGAATTCAATTTCAACTAACGAATAACTTTTACACCAAGACCTTGACCTGCTATTGAAAATTAAAATAAACCCGTCTCAACCCCATTAATTCTAGAAAAATCTTAACAGCACGAAGTAGGAATGGGTTCAGCGCCATCTATCGGCCCCATTTGGTACTAACGTGGGTAAGGGTAATCAGCTTAGTATTTATGTTGGTGTTTAAGCGATTATTGTTTATCACGTGACCCGATCTCGATTTTTTTATTTTTATTTGAAAGACATTTCTATTATAGTCTAATAGGAATTTCAAAACAAAAATATACTTATAAAGTTGATAAAATTGCAAACTTAACTAGGAAATGATTTTTGAAAATAAAACAAAAACACGCTAGTTACAGAAAAAGTTATACTTTTCCAGTAATATTTATGTTTATCTTAATCACAAGTAATACTTTCAAATTTCGCTTGGATTACTTTGGAGAAAAGGGGGGGGAATGGTATTTTTTTTTACATTTTCCTTCATAGATCGAAATTTTATCAATGTAGAAAAAAAAACTGTCTCAAAAAGTGCAACTCAAGCCCTTTCATATGATATCGCACTTGACCTAATAGTTGAATGTTTTTTTTGCCCCCTCATATTTGTAATTTTTATAGAAAATTTAAATGCATATTTAAAATTTTCATTTTCCATAACTCTCATTTAAAACCATTCCAAATTTCAAATTGATAACTTAAGTAGTTCGTGAGATATTTCACTTTGTGGCAGACAGACAGACAGACGGACGGAGTCACACCTTTTTTACCTTTTTTGGAATCCGATTATACTATGTAGTGATAATGAAAGCTGCCGGCGCCATATTTAACGTTAACCGGTCTGTAATTGTAAGTTGGTGCAACCCGCCCTAAGTAAATACAAACAAAATTGCAAAATATTATCCATTATCATTCTATGTACCTACTACCTACCTAATAAATATACTAGTGAACAAATGTACCTACATATTTATAAACTGTTAATTTTTACCGATGAGCGGATCTTGTTATCTATTAATAATTTATGTATTTTTAATGTAATTAGTAATTTACCTAAACTATTGTTCTCATGGAAGTGATGTAATGTCTTATATGAGAATAAATGTCTTTAAACCTAAACCTATATAATGGTCTGTATCGGAATTAACAACAATTAGTTAATGATATTAAGGTCTGCGAGCGTCCAAATACAATTAATAATTATTCAAATGTTTCTAGAGATGTGTACGGTCTCGAAGCTTCAAAATAAAAAAACCGGCTAAGTGCGAGTCGGAGTTATCTATAAAACGGCAAAAAAATCACGTTTGTTGTATGGGAGCCAACTTAAGTAGGTATTTATTTTATTCTGGTTTTTAGTACTTGTTGTTATAGCGGCAACAGAAATGCATCATCTGTGAAAATTTCAACTGTCTACTATCACGGTTCATGAGATAAAGCCTGGTGACAGACGGACGGACGGACGGACAGCGGACGAGCCTTAGTAATAGGGTCCCGTTTTTACCCTTTGGGTACGGAACCCTAAAAAACGAACATTAATGTAAATAACCGTTTATATCGGTCCTTAATCTGCAAATTTTAAATGATTATTGTGTAAGATTATTATTATTTTATTGTTAATCACCGTTTGACATGTAAAAGTGCCCTTGTGACCTATTTGCAGAATAAATAATTGATTTGATTTGATTTGAATGTTGTCAGAGATGTATACAGGGTCAATAACAGTGAAACGTGTCAAGAACAGAATGATGTCTCTCGTCAATACGACAATAATAATAATAAGTAGTTAGGTAGTTACCCTTGCAGTTGCTGCAACCCGCCCTAAACATCAACCTAATAGTATGGTGGTTTATTTTAGTACAGCTAAAACATTTCTTTGGCATTTTAGGATATCTATATCACACATTATAAAACAGATGGTGACGATACTTTCCAGTAATGTGGCTACAAATTTATACAAAGCAAAGTCTCAGCTAGTATCATAATATTTATCAATATTCTTTGACAGTTTTGATGCTTATTTTTTAGAATGCATTACTGTAATAATACATTGTGATACAAGTGAAGTATGTTGATAATTACATCAGAGGTGGAATTGTTCACACGAACCGCAGGTAAACGTGATAAGAGAGCCGAGGATGTAATTATCAACGCTCACGCGTTTCATACGACGTTTTTCAACACATCTTGCGAGGAAAAAATCCTTTTCATAAGATGAAAATTTTCTAGGCCTGCCAAGTGGCATCAGGTTTTTACTCACATATTACATCGCCAAGAATTTCCAGTGGCGTCCATTCTATCTATCACTTTTCTAGTCACCACGAGTCAACATTTTTTGATAATAACCAAACACGCATTAACAATGTTTACAAATATTTGTGAAATAACCTATAATGTCGCGCAACAGTTTTTTTTTTGTGAAGTTTGCGCAGTGTTAAGCCAGACTTAGTGGAATCTCTAAACAGCCAATACAAGATAAAATAAATATTTTCGTTTTAAAATGTTATCTTTATTCATTCATGTAAAATGTTGTCAAAAGTGAACAGTTTTACTAAATTAAACGTTTATATATCATATCCAAAAACAAATAGTCAATTAATTTACAAAAAGGATTTAATTTGTTTAGTCGAGTAAGAATCCATTTACCGAGAATTAAAAAAAGCTTTACATTCTGTACAACCCGGTTAATTTGAGAATGCACCGTGTTCATGCATACACCTTGCTGCAAGGTGTCAACGTGACTTAATCGGGATATAACCATAACCACACGAGTGTCGTAATGTTATAAAACACGCGTGTTTAATACCCAGGATTATGAGCCTAAAAGCGACATTAATAAGAGGTACGTTATGAGCAAATGTGTTGAAAAATATTGTTCAGTCAGATCGCAGTGTCTAAGCAGCAAACGAGACATCTACTTAAATTGGGGTATACTTAAATAATAACGTTAATACTTTAGATATTCCATTTCTAACCACAAATCAAAGAAGCGATCATTAAAAATTAAAAAAAAATTGAATAGGCAGTCGTTCGAATATCAGCACGAACATCAAACAAAATAACACGGTGGCGATAGCCTCGAAAGTTCTCGAATCGAGTGGCAAACTGAACGAAACTGAGACGCACTTTCCACAATCCTCGAGTGTTTTCCAACGGTACTTTGGACCGAGATAAAAGGGTCCCTTTCTACCTCCTGTCTTCAGAAAGGGACGTAAGCGACATCGAAAGACGTATTAATTTATTGCTTTTTAAGCTGGCTAAGGGCGTTGTGGTGTGAATCGATAGTGGAATGGGAATAAATTGAGATTTTTTTCGAGAGTTTTGTGGATAAGGCGGTGGACTTTTAAATCTAGAGGTTGATCTGGTTCGACGTATTGACACCAATAGATTTTACTTCCCTTATTTTTTTAGCATCATTTCAAAAGCGTTTACACAAAAATTCACATGTTATTGCATAAAATCAAAACAGGAAGCAATTCAACGACCCCATTACAGTACTCGAAAGAAACTTGCCGTCGAGCCCATTCACTACGCGCTAAAGCGGCTCACCCCGCCGGTCACTCGTCACGAAACTAGACCTCTACCTACGCTTGGTTACTACGCATCGCGGTGTCAAGATATATTTGTGGGTGAGCTTTGAGGTGAGCTTAAACAAGTTACAGAATAGGGGGGCTGCTTACCACTTACTTCACAAGACATTGTACTCGCAAATTTTACGTACTTGAAAATGGGTTTTGTGGCTTCCATTAGTAACCCTTCCTGAAGGTGGCGTTAGAATTTAGACTTTCGGTGGAAGCTACAAGGGTCGTGTTTGAATGGGATTGTTTATTTACGATTTCAGACTGGCCAGTGATATTTATAAGTGGAATATTTTACTTGATTTTATTGCGTATTAAGTTTACTATCAGCGAGCCTAAGAGGAACGTTGTGTATAACACATCCGTCTATCTTGAACTCGCCTTTGCGAGAACGAGACGGATTTCTTATCCACAGCGATATAAGTGACAACCATGCTAAGAACTGTTAGAATCTCGTGGTACGTACAGAATTCTAAAATCACGTAATACATGTGCCGTAAACAAATCTACCTAACAATGCCCAACAGACAATACAACCGAACATCTCACTCACACAATACGGCACGGATCCGACACGACAACCACCCATGTCACGCGAACAACAGACCGCAGTGACAAATTCTAAACGTCTTTTATATTCTAATCTGCGGCTGATACAATGAAATGCAATCTTAAACCAACCATAAATGTATAGCGTTAAAGATGGCGGTTGTGATTGAGCAGCGCACAGTGAAGTTGGTTTTGTTTCGTGCATACCTTGAAGTTGCGAAATGTTTTCGGTTTTTTGTTGTGTAAGATTTATGGTTTTTGAGACGAATATTTTATATCAAACATAAATTTTAATGGAAACAACAAATTTTGGTTGTTATTATATTTTGTTTTTGGATTCCTATTTGGATATCAAATAATACTTAGGTATGCCTTTTTTTAAGAAAACTAATATTTAATATATTTTTATGACTAAACCTCAGCATCCTTAAAACTGAGGTCTATAAAATAGGGGACAATCAAACCAAACTCAAGCAGGTACTTTTGTTTAGGAAAGGCAGTTTTTCAACTTTAGCACAAAAATCATTAGACCTATGCTATCGTATTAAAAAATATTTTAGTTTTTCATGTTTATTTCCGAAAGTCACCAAAATATACACCATTTCATGTGACTTTCGGAAGGATTATCTCCTCATACATTCAGTTTATTCAAAAATATTAGATTGAACTACTACTTCCGTCATTAATTATCCTACTAATATTATAAATGCGAAAGTTTGGATGTTTACATGTTTGGATGTTTACATGTTTGGATCAAGCTAAAACGGGTCAACACCAATTTGGATAAAATTTTGCACGAAGACAGTTTATAGCCAGGATTAAACTAAACTATAGTTTTTTTATCCCTGCGGGGACGAGACGAAGTCGGGCGGATCTAGTACGTAAATCATATTTCGCTACCCAAGTCCAATCCATTACAACGTAATCATTCACGACTGAGCCTTAGAAATGTGTTTTTCTAATAAGAAAAACAATTTGTCTGCTCACGCAAGCTCCAGCTCCGTCGTAAATGACAGGACAATTAACAGAAACAAAACAGAAAATATTGCATCATGTTATTATATATAATTAACTAGATGTGCCCGCGGCTAAGCTTTCTTAGAACTATAGTATCCGCAAAACCAAGTGGCGAGTCAGGCAATAAAAGTCAGAACTATCGTTGCACGGCCCGCTCCATAAGGCAGTGCAGGTGCGAAAGAGATAGCATGATCCAATGATTTATGACTTGACTCGCCACTTGGGTTTTGCGGATACTATACAATATACATATAGTCCAGGCGAATAATTATAGCCCTCAAAATCTTGTCTCGCTCGCTCGCTTATGATCCTGACATGCTGTGCTCTTTATGGGTCGGCAGTCCGCTCGACTCTCTATACAAAAAGTAGTTTGGTTATCATTTTAAAACGACAGGCAAGAATAACATGAAACTTTGTAAACACAATGGGATCCGCCAAATCAGAAAAAAAAGGCCAAGTGCGTGTTGGACCACGCACAACGAAGGGCTCCGTGCCTATTAAAAAGGTCGTATCGTTACTGAAATCTTATGGCACTTACGTCCTTTTCTTTAAGGAAGGCAGTTTTTTAGAAATATCTCAAAAACCTTTGAACCGATCTTGTTCAAAACAATTTTCGCTGAAAGAATTTAATATGAAATATAATAATAATATATTTAATATAATAATAATATATTTAATATAATAATAATAATCTATAATATCTTTAATATTATATTTAATTTTATATTCCATGATTTTTTTTCATATTTTTAAAATACACATTTCAAAAAGTAGAGGGGGGGGGACACAATTTTAGTGACTTTCGGGGCGATTATGTCCGAGTCTAATCACTTAATAAAAAAATGCTGAGAAACCTTATAGTATACAACGTGTTAATAAAATAACGCAAAACCTGAAAACCGTTTGTTCAGAATCGAGCATAGAATGCGAAAAAAATAAAAAATAAAATTTTTGACAAGATTTATTTTTTACATTTGTATGGAGTGTTGGCCGACTGGGGCGACCTGCTCCATACAAATGTAAAAAATAAATAGCGTCAAAAATTTTTTTTTTTTTTTTCGCATTCTATTCTCGATTCTGAACAAACGGTTTTCAGGTTTTGCGTTATTTTATTAACACGTTGTATATTTATTTTAAAAGGCCTATCGATTGATGTGCCACACGTGGCCTTGCAATGAAAAAAAAATGTTGACTTTCGGTTTTATGTATGGAATGCAACCATAAAAAATTTTTTTTTAGTAATTTAATTACAAAACTATGTAGCAGCTAACTAAATACACCTGGCTATATACCCTATGTCCATATATGGGCATACGCTCGTGAAGCTTCAACCTTATACGCGCACGGAAACTTGCGAAAATGTATAGACCATTATATGATAGTACTGTAAAGACATACAATTTGCAATGTGTAAGTCACTGTACACTTGCAAAAATAAAAAGCGTGTTTATGCAATATCATTTATCGCAAAACGGGCACCAATCTGTTATACTAGTTGTACTTGGCCGGTCGTTAATCATGGCAGTAATAATGTGATTAATATTAATAATAGCAAAGGTGCGGGGTGGCCACACTGGCGCCTGAGAACAGGGCTTCTACTCGGTTCATCTCCTTCATACCCTAATGTTTAGGTCACGGTGACTTTTGCAGCGCAACAGACGCGATATAAACGCGATACAGTGTTGATACAGCACGGCTAGCACGCGACGGCGCGCGACCACTCTCGATTTTTCTCGCACTATTCGTCTCTCACTTATTAGACCACTTAGAACAAGAGGTATAGGGCGATAAAAATCGAGAGTATGTCGCGGCCGTCGTGTGATAGACGTGCTGGGCTGTTATTCGCTAAGCGCTAATACGGCTCACCCCGCCGGTCACCCGTCACGAAACTAGATCTCTACCGATGCTTAGTTAGTACGCATCGCGGTGCTGGTGATTTTGACAGGTGATCTATGGCTAGTGTCGCGTGGCAGTCGCTCGTGTGTATCGCTACAAAAAGTCGCCATATGGGCTATAATATCATGGTTCATTGTCTTATGTTCGCGCATTTGTTTTCATGTATTACTCGTATCTTGGCACGCAATCAGATTGAATGTGACTGGCGGTCAGAAGCAAATTAAGTATATACCTCTCTGTTTTTATGAAATCAGGCTAATTTAAGGAGATTAACCCCCTAATTCATAAAACATAAAATGCCTCTGCTATAGATAAAATGTGCTTTGTTTGCTTACGAACACAAATGTCAAAGGATAAACGAATATTAACGCCATTTTACTTAAAACAAGCTTATACGTACGTTTATGAATACGGCCGTAAAATCACTCTCGGTGCCCAGCGTCATCATACATATGATGTCACATGTAGTGCCTACTCATACTAGACCTACTAGTCCTGGGAATTCTAGACCTTTCTTGTGGGAACCTGCACAGGAAGTAAGAGCCTTATCACACTTGCGATTTCCAAGCGTATTTTGTATGAAGGCGATCACGCAGCGTGTTCGCCGCGACTGATAATTGTATAGAAAACACGCTCGCAAATCGCAAGTGTGATAAGGCTCTTAGGGTTGAAAAGTATGTCTAACCTTGTAAAAACGTGTCTTGCATTGCATAATTATTGTTAACATGGTGGTATAATGCAATTGTATGCGTTATAGTATACGCTATTTTGAATGGCTGATTGGTCAAGTCATGTGTTACATTTTGTTCACACTCTATTAACGCCTTAAAGTATACAGACAATGAGAATTTTAGCAAACCCACAAAATCATTATCATTACAAATCGACGTCTCACAAACACACACCAATCTCGAAAACTATTAATACAAAACTGCGACGTGACAGCGAACCGTTTGGTCATTTATCACAGGACAAGTCCCGCGATATTTCAGGGCGTGTGGTCACCCTAGTGCCTATGATGGATAGCCGCCATATTGCCCAATGCTGGCCTGCAATAAATCACCGTGGACGTAACAGGACGAAAAATTTGGCCGAGAATTTCGGGATGTCGTGTGATTTTTAATGGAATTGATAACGCCTTGGAACTCGTGTAGTTACCTTTTAATAATAAGTCATTCACGTTAATTTACATTCGTGAGGAAACCGGTCTTATCCCAATAAGGTCTAGTTTTAGGGTTCCGGACCAATAAGGTAAAAACGGAACCCTTATGGTGCGACTCTGTCCGTCTGTCTGTCTGTCACAAAGTTAATGAAATCTCAGGAATTACTAATGCTATCCATTTGAAATGTGGAAAAGTTTTAGAGGAAATTAATCCATGTTCCATATACATGAAAAATTTAAATATGTATTTTTAATATCTATCTAAAATTACGGATAAGAGCTGGGGAAAAAATTCAAAGTTTAGGTCAAGTGCGGTATCATATGAAAGGGCTTGAGTTGGACATTTTTAAAACAGTTATTTGTTTTTTTTCTACAGTTGTAAAATTTTGATTTATAAAGGAAATTGTTAAAAAAATCACCGAAGTTTACCAAGCGAAAAGTTTGAAATAAATATAAGTACAAGATTGAGATTAACGGAAACATCACTGGAAAATTATAATTTAACCTCTATCTAGCGTATTTTTTTATTTTACAAAAAAAAACATTTATTGAAATAGAGCAAAAAAAAGGTAATTTGGAAAAAAAATACAGATGTACCTACATAAAACATAAGTAGGCGACATTAGAACGAAATGTTGAAGTCGAATCTGCATTTCGGTTTTCTTCCAAAACACGGTCTAATATACTACTACGTGATCGTTTCATATTGGTGGCAGCTAAAAGTAGCAGTAGCACACAACATGTCAAAACTAATTATCACAAGATACTGCACTATTTTCTATTCGTCAAAACCTGGTCAAAACAAATGACGGTTAGGTACGTATAAATTATCACAAGTACTGCACTATTTCGTCAAAACAAATGACGGTACGTATAATAATTAATACGTATAGCACTGAAGTAAAACTATAAAAGCTGATACGTATAGCACTGCAGTGAAATTATTACGATACAGTGCGTTAGTATTAAAAATTATTCGTACTTTTAAAATAGTCTTTTTAAGTAGTATTTAACAAATTATGCCTAAACATATATTTACCTCTTTCTATTTAAAATGTGTGATTTTTATGGCTCCCGCAAGTTGGGACAGACAGAGGTTATCGCTTCCACACCGACGCAAACTACGCGATCGCTTATTTTTGAGACGTTTAGCACTAAACGTGTTAAACTAAGATTGTAATTGAACACTTCTGTGTTTGATATTCATTCTTTAAATTGGTATGAAAGTATTCTAAAAGTGCCTTGTTTCAAATAAAAAAGAATTATCGAAATTGGTTCAAAATAATGCAGGCTCGTGACGGGTTATACCTAGTCACAGATTAAAGAATACAAGTACAGATACCCAATCTCATAGAGCAAAAGCGTACCGTCCTAATGTAGGCAATTCTGTATACAATTTTAGTCCCGTAGCTACACCAGTAGATGCAGTATCCGAGCTACCACGGCTATGACGCTGTCAGCCTACCTAATAGTTTAAGTAATACATTGAGATATCACCAGATGGCATTGACTTCCCGGGCAACAAATTGAGTATTTATGATTTTTTTTATATAAAAGTAGTATTTTCGAGACAATATTACACATCACACAACATTACACATAACCAAACGCTTGGAGCCTGTGGTTCCATAAAACTTTCGCGACCAGTGATGGCGCCATCTAGTGACAGTAACCAATAATACGTGTAGCAAACTTAGCAAACTTACTTAACTCACACGTATAGTACGAGTTACATGGATTTAGTACCAATTTTATTGCATTTACTAAACTTATACAATTTACATTTATTTTATGTACGGAAGGATGTTTGCGATATAATTAAGGTACGTTGAATTTATTAAGGTGTAAAAATCATTCTATCTTTACGATTACTGGTTCAAATGTTTCGCTCGGTACCTGTGTCGCCATCTATGAGTTCTTTTTTGTAATAATTATACGTTGTTCGAGATGGGAGGCCATGACCTAGTGCATGAAAGTTTGTACGGTACCCTCGGCGCGCGTGTCACACTCGCACTTGCCCGGTTTTTTAAGATCAGATGGCAGTCGCTTTCGTAAAACTACTGTCTACGCCATACCCTGGCATTGGGTACCAAAGCGGACCCTGTCATACCCTGGCATTGGGTACCAAAGTGGACCCTGATACCCTGGCATTAGGTACCAAAGCGGACCCTGTCATACCCTGGCATTGGGTACCAAAGCGGACCCTGTCATACCCTGGCATTGGGTACCAAAGCGGACCCTGTGCTCCTTTAGGGCACAACCTGGTAAAACGTTAGAAGCATGATGGTCATCCACGTTAAGTTCATAAAGGATTGTGTTAAGGGGCTACCCGAGGTTTTCATCGATTTTTGACAAGTTTTGAATCGTATCTCCTACTTTTGCACTACAGATAAAATTATTAATCAAACGGCTATCGGTTCTTCAATCTTTTATCTCCATTTTAATCCACCGGATTTTGAAACAAATGAATACTTAATTTTGTATGATTTTTTTAAACATTGTCTAAAAAAACACTTATTTCGTATCTCTATATAAACTATAAGAACTATACTGTTGAAACTTGGTAAGGAGATGTATTTCGTGAACCGCATTAAGATTTGCACACAAAAATAGAACAAAAACAATAAATTTTGGGGGTTCCCCATACTTAGAACTGCAACTCAATTTTTTTTTCATCTAACCCGTGTGGGATCAGATCTGTGGATGGATAGGTCTTCAAAAATGATATTGAGGTTTTTAATATCATTTTTTTCCAAACTGAATAGTTTGCGCGAGAGACACTTCCAAAGTGGTAAAATGTGTCCCCCCCCCCTGTAACTTCTAAAATAAGAGAATGATAAAACTAAAAAAAATATATGATGTACATTACCATGCAAACTTCCACCGAAAATTGGTTTGAACGAGATCTAGTAAGTAGTTTTTTTTAATACGTCATAAATCGTACACCGCAACGGAACCCTTCATGGGCGAGTCAGACTCGCACTTGGCCGCTTTTAAAATTTAACTAAGTTAACGTTAGTTATCATCTTGTCTATACATTAGTAAGTACATTGTTATTTACCTATTTATTGATTTTAAATTGATATCGCATATGTTGAGAATCAGATACGTCCCGCTTTGAGCCCTTCTCAGCACTCGTGGAGCATGAGTAGGTAGGTCAAACGGGTAGTACCCGGGTAGTACTAGTAGTAGTAGACACAGAAACGGCTTTTTATTACTTAAATAAAATAACACTTTGCTACGCTCTACATCTCTTATAGTGCAATAGGGATGATGACTAAGATTTTTTTATGATGTCATTCGAACCAGTTTTTGGAGAGGAACAAATGTTTGTATGGGAGCAACTAAAATTAAAGAACATAAATACCCAAAAAATTGAGACAAACATCAGTGCAAAGCGCTTCATAACAAATAATAAATAATAATAAATAAACACAACTGACATTATACTGTGAAACAAGTCTATAATTCGATACAGAGAGGGCGCTAGTCTTAGCACGAATATAGTGGAAAAATATACAACTTGCGTCACTGTCCTCGTAGCTCAGTTGGTAGAGCAGTCTAGCGTTAATAGAAAGGTCGCAGGTTCGAATCCTGTCGGGGGCTACAGACGAAGATGGTTTATTTTTCCATTATATTCTGTCTCTGTATCATATCGTTTACAACTGACATTTGTACTAATCGTTGTATGGAAAATCAGGTATATTGTTGTTTTGGTCGCGAAATACTGCGTTTAAGTACATAGTTGTCATACAATTTTGTTTCTATAAAAGCGTAAGGATTCAACTGGTAGCTTTACTCTTGGACAATAAAAAAGTGCATATTTTTTCTAAACTTTCATGGTTTAATTATAATTTACACTTTATTAAGATAATTTGATGGATTACTAATTTTACTATCCACTTAGCATCGCTACGTTATCAATTTGAACATGAGGCATCATGCCTATTGAAATTGTCATTCGTATAATAGAGGTCTGTCTGTCTTCGTCTGTCTGCAAAGATGGTTTGACCCCAGTCTAAGCCTGTGACCATAAATCTCGGCTAAGCCTACTGTCATGTCACGCCGAATAATTGTTCTGGGTGTCCTTGATCTGTAACGACCGCGAAGGACTGAAAAAACGGAGGGTTCTGTATATGGTTTTCTAATAACAAAGCACTTTAGTGCAAAGGTTAAAACTTTACACATTTGGAGTGTTAAGTACTCATAATACGAGTATGTGCCAGTAGTGCACGGAGTATTTTTCAAGAGTGGCTTGGCGCCTATCAATAACGTTATATGCGCTGTTTTTTCAAGTCAGTTAAAAATGGCAACTATGCTACGCCCGCTCTATTCTATTTCGATACTACTACACGGTTGCTTATAACGAAGCCTAATTGTCCAGCCTGCCAATAAAAGGCGAACCACGGAACCCTAGGTCGCAGTCCGTCCGTCCGTCTGTATTATAAATCGCTTTACATCTCCACGCGCAAACTTTTCAATTACAAGCGTCGAGTGGAGATTTTACGGAACACAGTACCATGACTCGTGGATGCGGTACTTTTGTACCCTATAGTCATCATCTTCATATCAGGCGAAAGACGTCCACTGCTGGACATAGGTCTCCCCCAAAGAGTGCCAAAGTGACCGGACCAGCGCCACCCGCATCCAGCGGACTCCCGCGACCTTTACCAGGTCATCAGTCCACCTTGTGGGGGGCCTACCCACGCCGCGCCTTCCGGTACGTGGTCCCCACTCGAGAACCTTTCCGCCCCGACGGCCATCGTTTCTACGTGATATACTCCCCGCCCACTGCCCTATAATGTATCTATCTAATCAGCCCGTATCTTATCTACCCACTGCTGAGTATATTAAGCTCTTCTTTATTAAGCCACTCTCCTCGGTCCTGTGCTAATCATATCCACTGCTTGCTTGTTATAAGTTATAACAAGCAAGCAGTGGTCTGTGGTTATACTATAACATTTCGTCTGACCATCGAGCTGTTGGTCTGCCCGCTGATCGTTTTTACTATACCATATCTCTGTCTCTTTTTAACCCATCCATAAAGGGAGGGGGAGAAAGATGCGTGGACGCGAATTATAATGATCCATATTTTTGTCGTCGATGGAGTTGTCAAGCCTAGGTTACGGACAGGCGACATCGGGGCTGTTATTCGCTACGCGCTGATGCGGCTCACCCCGCCGGTCACCCGTCATGAAACGAGACCTCTACCTACGCTTAGTTCCTACATATCGCGGTGTCAAGATATATTTGCGGGTGAGCATTGAGGTGAGCTTAAAACAAGTTACAGAATACCGGCTGCGGTGGCGGTACGAGATGTAAGTTGGCTGACGACTATGGAACGCCATAATTATTTTTGTATTTCGGCGACTTCTGATTAGTTCTGACGCGGATCGCGCGCCGCCAATCGCCCCGCTCGTCTCTGAAGATATGAAGAATATTTGAGCAAGCGTTTCTGCAGAATATTTTTTGAGCAATCGCTTTGAGCGCTGAGGCCCATGCAGCAAATAAACAATGTGATTGATTGCAGTTCGTGGCGCCGCAAAAAAGCATCAATTGTGGAAGTTAAACGATTGTCGATTGAAAAATAGGCCCTCGAATACAACCGCTGCGAAAGTCACAAAAAATGTGTCCCCTCTGATTTTTGAATCGCGGAATCAAACAATATATGCAAAAAAATGTAGACGTAGTGTTTATTATGTATGTTCAACACAATTTGTTTTGAACAAGATATGTCCCAAGGTTTTTAGTTATCGCTGAAAAGCTGCTTTTCCTAAACAAAACTAGCGCGAGTGTCCCATGAATACTATCATTTGTTACGGTACGGAACCCTTCATTGTTTCTTTTACTTTACGTTTTGGTGGAAAAATTATTACCGCATCCAAAGTTCTAACTTATCCAAATCTGCCCATAGCAATCTCAAGGAACACAGGCCTAATAGAAATTTGAATAAAATCAATTTATTTTAAAGTGAATCGCGTTGTCTGGCCCTTAATAGATTGTTGTTCGAAAAACTTCAGGCCATTTCAAGTTAGTTCAGTCAGAGATTTATGGGTGACACTTCATTTTGGATTTCCTGTTAATAATGAATGTATTTGATTCCTTATCTCGAGTAGGTATTATTGACAACTGACGCGGAGAAAAACCAGTAACAGAGAGCTGGACAATTACTTGGGATCAAATGCCACTCCACATCTAGCAAAGTGGCGCAAGGTGTCGCATGCAAATCCCCTGGAGTTGCAAGCTCCCATAGCTGCAAGCTCCCATAGCTGCAAGCTCCCATAGTTGCAAGCTCCCATAGCTGCAAGCTGCGTAGCCTATACTACGGTAGCCGCTTACCAGCAGGCAGGCCGTACGCTTATTTGCCACTGACGTGGTATACATTTAGGTTTATACAGAACCATTCTTACAACAAAAATAGGTAAAATAAATGAATAACTATGGATATATGTGTTAGAAGACGATATGAAGACTAATATGTAGGTACTCAGGTAAATAGATAAATACATGGAAAATATCAGTCCCGGGGACAAATTGGTGCACAGCACACAAATAAATGCCAATACAGATTTGAACCCGGGACCACCGCCTGCGAATCCAGCCACTACCACCTAGACCAAAGTGGACGAAAATGTTACTAACAGCGCTTTATAGATCAAATTATATGAACAATATACTAATAAATCGATTCGCTAAACTTAAGTGGCAGTGGGCGGGGCAAATAGCACGTAGAACCGATGGCCGTTGGGGCGGAAAGGTTCTCGAGTGGCGACCACGTACCGGAAGGCGCGGCGTGGGTAGGCCCCCCGCAAGGTGGACTGATGACCTGGTAAAGCTTGCGGGAGTCCGCTGGATGCGGGTGGCGCAGGACCGGTCACTTTGGCACTCTTTGGGGGAGGCCTATGTCCAGCAGTGGACGTCTTTCGGCTGATATGATGACTAATAAATTGGCCACCGCCAACTACTCCAGGCAAAATACGGTTTTGAAAAACATTAATTTATAATAGCGTTTTTTTTGTTGATTTCATTAGAAAATGTTATTCTAGGATGATTTAGTCAAGAATCCGACAAACTTTCCACCCGGAAGTAATTATGTAGATTTAAATGAAGCGTGCATTATCTTTTTTTGTACGATTTATCTTGAATATTATAGAGCAAATGTAAATGAACCAAAATAAAGACAAAAACATTTATTAATATTCTTACTGACTTTTTAGAAGCCAGTTAACTTATCATTTTTTCGATGCCTGAAATTTTGTCGGATTCTGTCGCTGGGTAACTATTTCATTGATAATATATCCGTTATACATACAAAATAAGCTATTATAAATTATTTCCAAAATCATTTTTTCCATACAAGTTGTCAGTTCATTGCCTGGACTAAACCCCAAGCCGCCGCCGCCGCCGCTTAAAAACCGCGATCAGTGGAAGAAAAGGGGGGAGGCCGGTGCCCAGCAGTGGGACACATCAGGCTCTGTATAATAATAAATTGGCCAACAAATTAAACAATTAATTAAACGTGAGACAATGCTATAAACTAAACAATATAAATTAGAGCAGATGTTTCGTAACCGCGCCGCGCGATAGGTTGTGCAAGATAAGCCGTGGCCTAGGGAGGTAAATTACAATTTCTCCTCGCCTATCTACAATCGGTTTTAGACTATCCATACTAATATTATAAATGCGAAGGTGTATGTGTGTGTTTGTTTGTTTGTCCGTCTTTCACGGCAAAACGGAGCGACGAATTGACGTGATTTTTTAAGTGGATATAGTTGAAGGGATGGAGAGTAGGGGTAAGGGGGTGAAATAGGGGGGTAAAAGTTTGTATGGAGCTGCGATATAAACGAGTTCCATGCGGACGGAGTCGCAGGCAGAAGCTAGTTTACTAATAATTATGAAATCTACCGTAAATAAACCTCAATTTGATGTCATACAAGTTTGCAGCTATTTATTAAGTACATAGTAAACCAAGGTACGTATGTCAAGGAATGATATACGCGTTATTTTCTCTATTATATAACGTTTGTATATAGGGGACAATCTCCGGCACTACTTTATTTCAAATCACCTATGTCAAAAAATTAAAAAAAAAAAAAAAAAATATTTGTAATTTAGATTATTACACTACTTTTAAGTTTGACACTTGTATTCGGAGGTTTTCGCTCTTTCGTACTAGGTTATATGATAAAGTTAACAAAAAATAATATTTTGCGTATTTCATCCTAACGGTTAAAAGAGGACATAGTTAAGAGAAGTTAGTGATTATCTGATTAACTATGTAGGATGAAGCTGCCGAATAGACCAAGGCTATAATTTATACCGTTGCCCAGTTTTTTTCTTTTACCCGGGCAGGGCCTCGCAGACAGCTAGTCTCTGGCACAACATAATTATAGCACGGTTGATGCAATTCCAAGTTAACCCCCCAACTGCCCTGCGGCGTACAATAGTGCCCTAATTGCGTTTGCGCCGCTATTTATTTACTCAAACGATTATCCAAACTGCGTTAATAGCATCTGGCCCGTTCGCACGCGGAAATGACTGTGTGGTGCAAGGTGTGGATAGAGTTAGAACGGGGCAGAAGTTTAATTAAATCGCTTAAGAAGATTTCAGCAACAGTAAACTTCACGTCACACGTAGCCATAAAGTATTAATTCCCGCTTGCTAGGCATGCGGAAAATCCTCCTGGCCGGAAGGAGGCGCAAAATGTTCTATTCATCACAAGCGGTAACAGCAAAAGCCTCAAATTGCACCTTTATTGATCTTGCCTTTGGGCACCAAATACCTGTGATATACTGTGCACCTAAAGTAGCCAAATATGTCGTAACACTTCCTTACTCCTATAGTAATAAAGACGTGTTCCGGTATATTTGGCTGCTACTAACTATATGATGCTGACTGTACCATCATCATTAATGGCCTTTAATTCTATTACAGACTATACAAAGCAGTGTCACAGAATAGATAATAGTACAAGTACAGAAGGGACACTCCTTTGATCTTTTTCTCAGCTTTTGCTTTGTTCTCAGCCAAAACATTAAGATTTATGGCCCTCTGACGTCGTCGACGACGTTCATCGCTACAAGTACATGCCGGTTCCCCAACGTTGGGGCACCGGCATGTACTTGTAGCGATGAACGTAAATCGCGGAGTGTCCCGCGCCTGGCAGTGTCAAGAAGGGAGACATATAGGTACTTCAAAATTTATTTATAACGTTACACCAAAGTAAAAAGTAATCTCGCATACATATAACCTGAAATCATTACACGCCTTTTCGTTGGACATTTGTGTATAAACTAGACTTAGTTTGGACCTACGATAAATCTTTTTTTTTCAATAAGCAATTTCAAAAATATTTTCTACCTACATTTTTTTAAAGTATAAAGATGCTAACTAACATTTTCTTATGACCAATTATGTAGATTCGGTCTAAGTAAATGAGTACGATAACGACTCACTTTCCGCCCTAAGCCATCACATTTCTTTCTATTACATTCCTCGCTCTACACTGACGAACCTTCCAGTGTTAGAAATGCAATTTGTGTTATTGGAGAATTATGATCTACCCTTAGTACCCTTGGCCCTTAGCCCTTGCCCTGTAGAAAGAATTATGGATTATGTAGGGAGCTTTTATTACTCCTTAGCTCATATTGCGCCCCTAAAATTGTGGCTGAATGGTATGTGTTTAAGTGTTAGGGTTCTTTTGTTTCCCTGGACGAAAATGGATTTATAATGCTGATACAAAAAGCGAGATTAGTATTAAGTATTATATTATTGTCAAGCTCTAGGTAAAAGATGTTCAAGTCGATAAGTTATTGCGCAGCGACCACCATATGGCCTTCTGACCCCGTATCATGGTCGGCTTTATCACGCGATAAGTGACAAGATAGGAGCGTCGTCTCGTTCTATCGAACGGTGTCAGCCAGTGACGGACGCTCTATCCTGACACTTATCGTGTGATAAGGCCGACCATGATACGGGGTCTGAATCATAAAGACTCCTCATATGTCATATCTAAGCTAATGGCTACTGATTTCTTAAGTGTCGGCAACAAGGACACCCCGGCGTTGCAAGCTTTCATAAGCTACCGTAACAATAGCTTACCATTAGGTGGACCGTATGACTGTTTGTCACCGAAGTGTTAGTAAAAAAGTTAACCTTTAAAAGGCATCCGGTTATTCATATAATTAAACCGTATTATAGAAATTAAATTCATTCATGGTGGGAATATATTTCCCTCTGCCTTGTAAAGCGTTAAGGTAATGCTTGATTCGAGTCGACCACGCCCGCTGGACAGGGACACGCTTATACCGTCCGCGCACGAGAAAAAGAGATGCAACACTCTTGGGGAATAGCCATTTTTGGACAAATTTCGATAACTCTCTCTCTTCTTACTGAAGTTTTATTTATATTTCATTAAGTGAGAATTTAGATGAGATAAAATACTATGGTATTAACTTGATTGTGTCGTAAAATAATGTATTGTTTGAGTAGGCTGAGTAAAAAAAGAAAAATAAAGACCCAACTTTGGTCTTTTTTTCTATCGAGGAAATTTTAGGCAATCATGTATCGATTAAATCAGATAAACAATCATATAATCAAGAATCATATATCTGAAAATTAGACCTTATTGTTTCTTAATCTAGTCAGAACGGCGTTTCAAAGCACGCGATAATTTCCAATGCGCCCCCTTAAGTTGATTACCATGTAATCGCTCTAAGACACGTCATGCATCTCTCGGCAAAAAAAAAGACCGGGTTGCACTCCGGGAGTGCCGGCAGAAGTGAAAACTTGAATATTAACGTTGTGCATTTTTGATATTTTGGAATGGTTAGGGAATAATTTTGCACGAATTGCTTTAATTATCAGTGTTAAAAAAAAACCCCATCCCAAAAAAAAACCTATAAACGTATTCCGCAAATCCGCATTTTCTTTTACAAATCCGCGTTTTGAAAGCGCAGCTCCCGCTTTTTATCCCAAAAAGTGCACAGCGCCGCTAAAGAAGTTTTCACTTCAAAAACAGTATTCTGATAAGCTTAAGTACATTTTCAGGTTTAATAAAGCGTGTCTTCTCGTAAACTGTGTTGTCATGTGTTTGAAATAATTAGATTAATAAATTACTATAACGTGTTTGTAACTAAGGTTTCGAACAGCCTTTTAACCGCCGTTCCATTTTCGGGTTTAATAAAGCGTGTCTGCTCGTAAACTGTGTTGTGATGTGTTTGAAATAATTAAATTAATAAATTACTATCGTGTATTTTGTGTGCATTTTAATTTAAATATTGCTACAAATATTACTTTAAGGTGTCATTGAACTAATTGTGTCGGCACCGGAGATGAGGCCACACACCCAACAACATGTCATGTAATGACAGCGGGATCTTGAAATTAGTGATCTTTTTTCGTAGGTATACTGATAGCAAGATCTACAGCAAACAGCAAGATTAGGACTACAGGTTTCTTCAAGGAATTTACTTCCAATTATTTTCTAGAAAAATGTCTCTCAACGCTTACTTGCCCTACTAGCGGAATAAATATTTGAATTATAACTCAACAGCCCTCAAACATTACAATTATCTAATGGCATTAAAATGATAATCTATTTAAACAGCGCAGTAATTTGGCAAATACATGTCTGTATTAGTTTACAGCAGCCGTTTGTCATTTGTGGTCCAATTTGATACCCACATGTGGTTCCGGGAGGACCACATTAATATGAGAAAAGCGGAATCTCTGGCTGATAAAAAGTTCATTCATTTCATAAACTTCACCAATTCATGGCAATTGACTCATCTATGAGCCATGCCTTTACGTGTGATTTCTGCTACAGAGCGGAATCACGTAGTAATGGGTTGACCCATTTGATGCCACGCAACGCTACGTGAGTCGGGACGCTACGCTCTGTTGTGGAAGTCGCAAGTAGAGGCATGGCTCATATGCGAGTCATTGACCATGAAAGGGTTTAAACATTCAGTGCCAACGAAACCTTTAGCTCTACGCTTGTAACAAATGCCATAAAAACCGCTTCTAAAAGAAAGAGCAAACGAACCGAGCGCTGCAGGGCGTGCCAAAGAATAAGGTCACATACATACACATACATACATACATACATTCATACAGTATAGGTGCATACATACATTCGCTCGAAAAACACAACCCTCCTCTCCTTCAGCAGTCGGGTAAATATGCTGGAACGACAGGTGACAATATTGCCTTTTACTCTGCTGAGGTGCCCCTATAGCTATCTTACCGGTAGACATTACATGCATGAGCATTTAAACGTGTGTTTAATTGTTTTAGTGTCCCATCCTGAAGTCTAGGGAATAAACAACGTGTATAATCGATGGCGTTTTCTTTATTAGCGCAGATAGTGAAAATTAAGGATGAAGGGAAGGGCCTGCAATTATTTGTTTCTCCATTCACAATGAGGTCCTCATTTATGGTGCCAACCATAGAGCAAGCGTGCAAAAACTAAAACACATCGATATATCGACCGTTCATATTTAGTCAGCTGCAGAATAAACTTCCATGAAGAACAGCTACCGCAAACGCCAATTTCGTTCGATCGTGTATCTCCAACCTCTATCTTTATTGCACTTGTCTATTCGAACAAAAGAGAGGCTCAAATGCCAACGAAAGAAGTTATAGTTTCGCGATAGCTGCTCAGGGAGACACGTCTGTCGTATCCGTAAACAGAGCGACATCGTGTCAGAATGTGTGGAAATCCATAGCGTTTAACAGCGCGCGAAATTATGCCTGTGCGTAAACACAGTCTAACGGTCCGGCCATGACATTGCACAGCGGCGGCATAGGCAGGAAGCAGTTCTTTTAATTAATTGCGTGTGATCTCAACTAAACACAGTGCGTTGCACGTCTCGACCGCGCAATGAACAGATAAAACGCTTACCGCGCCGCAATTCACATAATGTGGCCAGGCCGTTACGAATCCGCTCCCGCTCCTCTCATCACCCACACCCCTCTGCCGGCCAATGTTGGTAATACACATAAGCGAACCACTTATTTGTCTCACACGATCACGTGCCAATTTTATGGCATAGCCAATCGTAAATTGAAATTGGTGCACGCTGTACGGATGCCGCGTATATCATATAGTATCAGGATTTCGGCCGGGATTAACCCAGTTTTTGCCCCTTTTTCACAAGAAAGTAAAAGACGGTATTAAGAGCGTGATGTTGGGAAATGGGTGATGCGATGTTTACGTACGTCGTGTACTGAAGGAATATTGTGAGATAAAAGTAAGGAAAACGGGTTGTTTTAAGAACATAAAAGAGTATGAAAGAAAGATGTAGCTTGTGTTAACAAGCTTTTCAATCTTGCACCATTTTTGTAACTAAGTTATTTAGGTATATATAGTTTTTTAAGGCTCAAGTTTTGCTTACCATTTAGAATAATAGAAAATAGTTAAGTATTTGCTTTTCGGAAAAAAACTTAAGATTCAGTCAACACAGCAGATTAATTTCAGTGCCAAACTAAAACCTTAAAGGCATAAGTTCGCCTTTGAACATTCTTTATGTTTTTAAAGTGAAAACTTCTTTAGCGGCGCTATGCACTTTTTGGGATGGGGAAAAATTGTTAAACTCGCCCCAGGTGTAGGAGCGTAGGAGGTCACGTGACCGTAAGATTTAGTGTTGCCAGATCAAAAAAACCTATAAACGTTTTCCGCAAATCCGTATTTTCATTTAAAAATCTTAAAAATCCGCGTTTTAAAACGCAGCTGCCGCCGGAATACAAAAAGCGGCAGCTGCGTTTTAAAACGCGGATTTTTAAGATTTTTAAATGAAAATACGGATTTGCGGAAAACGCTTATAGGTTTTTTTTTATGTGAGAATGTACGAGGGAGGGGGAGGGAGCTTTTTTTTTGCGAAATTAAAATTATTCAATTTTTCACTTCTGCCGGCACTCCCAGGTCTTTTTTTTGTACCTGCTGTTTTCCGCCTGTTCTATACATACATTTACATACCTACATACAAAACTACTAATTAAAATCACACCCAACCTAAAAACCTCCACAATCCCTAAACAACACAAACTACCCAATTCCCCATCAAACTAAAATTATTCCCGAATCAACCCGGCCGGCAATATTGTGAGTTGTAAAATTATTCACCCCGGGTGGGAAATGTGGGAATTGTTGTTTAATTTGCCGTTAAGTTCCACGGCGGTTGCTAATTTATGGCGATGCGACACCCCGAGGCTTTAAGGGCTTAGATGCATAGGTAGATCCGTCAGTGGAATTGGAAATGAGTTTGTATGAAATGGGGTTTTTGTTTTCGCGCTGATTGGGGCTTTAGCTCGTTATCTTAGCCTTTATATAATATTCATAGCGTGTTAAAGTAGCTTACCTCATATTTTTCCCTGAAAAATAAACATAGTAGGTATGCGTATTTATTACCGAAAAGTTTTTTGTCGGTCCTTATAAGTGTGTTCTTTGTCTAATCATCTTTTTAACAGAGTAATTAGGTACTCGTAATTAAGGAATCGTAAAGGATAATGTTAAAAATATTTTTTAAACCTTATCACACAAGAGTATTGTCAACCCACATATTTTCAAAACTCTTTGTCCAACTGTCACCTCAGTTTGTTTACCTAAGATAGTATAGTTTAGTCAAGTAGACCACTAGATGTCGCCGTTACGTTTATGAGGAATCCTGAAACACGCTGTTGAGATTTTTCCTGGAATAATGACCCCAGCGTGGTAATTATTTCAATTTGTACATTAGCTGAGTAAGTCGTATTGGTGTATGAAGCAGTGTATCATTTTGGGACCCAGTTTTTCACTCTTAAATGTACCTTATGCTTTATATTTAAGTTATTAACTTCATTTTCAGTTCATGCGGGTTGACCGAGTGTCCAGTTTCAATCTCATGACTCATGACTCAGTTTGCTAAAATCATAACAGGCACTTCAGGACGGTGGGCGAGTATTCGCACGGCTCCTGGGTGCATGCAAACATGATATTATGAGACTTTGACCTAGAAAGTGGGAAATCGAACATAAAAGCGGTTTTGAATAAACGATCCGACCTTTGTATACCTATGAGTGTGTGTGCGTTGTTTTGAATGAAATATGCATTTTCCGTAGATACTAAACGTAAACGGCCAGTCTTCAATCGCTGCTCTAGGGACGGAGACGTTTAGATTTTTAACGTCCGTACAAAACATTACGTAATCGACCCTGCAGCAGGGTAATCACGTAACGATTAGGACGCGCGTTAGGACAGTTTAACTGACATTTTTCCATGTGAAATTTGACATTTAGATCTACCTAACGTACGAATGCGTTACGTGATCAACAACGCATGTACGCGCGTCAGGTCTAATTGTCACATTTTGTGAGGGAAAATGACAACTTCGAGTTCGAAGAGTTACGTGATCGTTTCCAGTGTTGATTTTCTGATGCCAACTTTCTGTTTCTCTTAAGAGTCCGCAGTAAGCTCGATTCTCCATACAAACGTAGTTACGCTCTCATTTTAAAACTACGTGTTTGATTGTAACGCAACTTTGCATATACAATGACATGAGGTATATCTATGTCTGTAATTAGTTTATGTAGCTACAGATATCATAGTAAAAAAAATACAGCGAATTTAAGTTTTTCATTCAAAACTTGTTATTGCTGTATTTCGTTTGTTTTATAAACTGGAACCATATAAACTAATTACAGACATAGATATACCTCATTTCATTGTAAATGCAAAGTTTCGTCACAATTCAACATGTAGTTTTAAAATGTGAGCGTAACTACGTTTATATCGTTTTATTTACCTATATATGTATGTTTATCGTTGTCTAGTACCCATAGTACAATCTTTGCTTAGTTTGGGACTAGGTCGATTTGTGTAAGATTGTCCCCTAATATTATTATTATTATATGGGAAGTTGAAATTCCGCCGACCTTACGGCGGACTCTTAAGTTAGCCGTCGCATCTAAGTTTGCCGCCATCTCCAAGCAATCGATACGATATCGTCATCTTTCTACGTTGCGCCGGCTGGCGGCGACGGCTAATAAATGACTGTAGCACGGTTGCGGGTTCGAATCCATTGGGGTCAAATATTAGCTCGCAAGAACATTGCCCATTTGTAGTTTCTTAGTGTTTATCCATTATTTAGGTCAGCACAGTTATCACAAGACTGCCCGCGAGCTATGTCGCGGCGACATAGACTATCCGTCATGTTTACCCTCTCGGATAAGGCGTTTGTCTCTCACACACGCTATATGGATTTCTGATTTCTGAATCACATTAAGTAGGTTGCATCTGACTGTTAGAAAATGTAACCTAACGTATCCTGAAATCATTAGTTTTCTTACGTGACAGACCACTCAAAAAGTATGATTCCGTAAAAAACATATCGCATCTTCTAAATCTAAACAACACACAGCAGAAACACTTCAGCGATAAATCAAAAACCTGTGAAGCTGTTTTGTTCCTATTTTCTATAAATGTATTTGATGAGCGCTATGTTCCAACCCTTTGTCGACATCAAAAAACTATTAATAGTAAATTTGAGAGTCATTGACAAATTATCTATTGATCGCCACCGCAGGTCGGGCCAGTGTGAACGGGCTAAAACATGCATGCGGCTTAAGGTTAGGAATGCGACAGCTGACAGTTAAGTATATGGCAATACTGTCATCTCTATAACAATTCTAAACGCAGCTAAATTATATAAGGGTTTCATTTTGGCCAACCCTACAAGACACAAAAATTTTTTGATACGCGTTATACATACCGGGCGCGAAAAGGCGGCGGAAAGGTTCTCGAGTGGCCCCCCACAAGGTGGACTGATGACCTGGTAAAGGTTGCGGGAGTCCGCTGGATGCGGGTGGCGCAGGACCGGTCTCTTTGGCACTCTTTGGGGGAGGCCTATGTCCAGCAGTGGACGACTTTCGGCTGATATGATCATGATGTTGATGATACATACCGGGCCTATGATGGTTCCCATTTTTAACCCCCGACGCATAGAGAGGGGTGTTATAAGTGTGTGTCTGTCCATGTATCTGTGTATCTGTCTGTAGTATCGTAGCTCCAAATTTTTTTGTGTCATAGATAATTTTATCTTGAGTGTTCTTAGTTATGTTTCATGAAAATCTGTTCAGCAGTTTTTGAGATATTGGACTTTGAAATGAAAATGTCGGGGGTTTTTCAACTTTTCTAAGTTGTAGTTATATCACTTATCGTTGATGATAAGACATCTGTCACTATCCCACTCGCAAACTGCCATTATGATCGATGGCGATAAGTGATATAATGGGGTTACTTTTCTTTAAACTATTTTTCTCAAATTATTATTTGGCAAAGAATCATTAGTCAAAACCACTTATCGCAACTTTACAGTTACCGAATTTTTATTTAGCAAATTATTGTTTAACAAATAATTACTTAGTCATATCTGTCATTCATTTTACTATGTATCATTTAGTCAAATGTATCGTTTGGCATTACATACTCTAGACAGACAGATACCCAGATACATACACAGACACGTTAAACTTATAACACCCCTCTCTTTGCGTCGGGGGTTAAAAATATTGACACACTCCTCGATCGATACACGCAGAGCTATTAATCGCCAGACATGAGTTCGCATAATCGCGCGCCCCACACTAAGGCCATTTGCATTTTTATTTGATTTTTTGACGAGCTAAAACATGCGTGCGAGAGAAATAGCTTATTTCGTGTAATTTATGAAAAAACGGGAATTTTCATGTTTAAGATTAACTTTTAGGGTTTAGTATGTTTTTTTTTTACTTTTAATTTTTGCACTTTAGTCAGCCTACGGACTGTTAAGAGTCCGCAGCACGGTCGACTCAAGACGGCTCTCCATGCAAACGTAGTTTGGTTATCATTTTAAAACGGCATGTTGGAATAACATGAAACTTTTGATACACAATGAGATCTGCCATATCTAGGACGGAAACTAGTTTTTGTTTCTATAAATTATTATAGGAACAATGTAAAAAAAAAACGGCCAAGTGCGAGTCGGACTCGCGCACGAAGGGTTCCGTACCATTATCTATAAAAACAGTAAAAAAATATTTTATTTTATTTTGCTTTTAGTATTTATTGTTATAGCGGCAACAGAAATACATAATTTGTGAAAATTTAAACTGTCTAGCTATCGCTGTTCTTGAGATACAGCCTGGCGACAGACAAAACGGCAAAAAAAAAACGTTTGTTGTATCGACGCTCCCCTTAAATATTTATTTTATTTTGTTTTTAGTATTTGTTGTTATAGCAGCAACAGAAATACATCATCTGCGAAAATTTCAACTGTCAAGCTATCGCGGTTCTTGAGGTACAGCCTGGTGACAGACAGACGGACGGACAGCGAAGTCTTTGTAATAGGGTCCCGTTTTTACCCTTTGGGTACGGCACCCTAAAAAAGACCATATTTCATCCAGGAAAATAGATTCCCTAAAAAAAGAATTCGGAAGTGTAAATGATTATGGGACGTGAAAGTAGTCGCGGGCAAAAGCAGAAATTCAATAAAATCATGTTTAACAACATTTCACGGGATCCTCAATTTATATTATTTATTCGTCGACATAAAACTGACCGCTAAAGTCGACAAACTCAATTACGCCGGCACAAGGCAGTGAAAAACTACATTATTTCCCTTGTTACGCGTACACAACAATTCTGGGACGGTCGCTTATTTCCGCGCCCCGTCTGTGGATTTATAGCTCTGCGGAAATTGACTGGAGACCATCCTTTATCATCCACCATATTGTATGTTACAGTAATGTTTCCTTTAAACACGTACTATGCTTAAGCTATTCGAGGCTACGCTTTAACGTGCACGCATTTTTACGCCTTGTAGCGTAAATCGCTCGTAGAGGCAAGACTCATATGTAGGTAGTCATGGGCTTTGAATTGGTTAGCACATTAGCGCCAACGGCAACGGTTTCGTAGCGTTACGCGCGTCGCTGATAACATGCGAAAATCCAGCAAGCAGTATAATTTTTTACATTGTGTTGCGTAAATCGCTCGTAGAGGCATGTTATAATATTATGTGGATCATGGATCTAGAATACGTTTCGTAGCATAACATGCAAAAAACCCTTTTCCCCCCACTGTCTCGGAAAGCCGTCTTTTATCCTTTAAAACCAGTGAGCAAAAACGTATTTTATCCACTAGTGGGGAAAGTAATTTGACCTTGGAGCGTGTTTAAGTAGCTTTTGAAATTAAAACCCGACTCGCACTTGACCAAAATTCTACTTGATATTACTTAACGTTATTATTACTATTTATTACTGTTAAAAAAATATAAATATAAATATTTAAATTAAATAAAGTTGTTTTGCATGTTGCACTTTCCTCGCTACAGTGAGGTGAAAAGTTTTGTGTTACACACGGGTGCAAATGTATTTTACTACTCGTGTGTTGAAACACTCGCTACGCTCAGGATTCTAATTTAGAACCACTCGCTTCGCTCGTGGTTCAACTATAGAATCCTTTCGCTTGCTTGTGTTTCAATTCCACACCCGCGGGTAAAATACAACTTTGCACCCTTGTATAACAAATAACTATAGTAGAGCAAGGCACCTACGAGAAGGGCGCCCACTTAGCACTACCCTCCTGGCACTACATAGGTGCAAGGCCAAGCAACGCTGTGTGCGCTACGCCGTAGCGTGTAGCAGTTTTCCGCCTTATATCGGATCTCGTAGAGGTAATATGACTCATATTGGGTACAGTTTCAAGGGCGAGCGGTGCTATCAAACGGCCTGGCTCTCCTGCTAGTAATGAACCATATGTGAGTCTTGGACCATTCTTTTTAGGGAAGTACCCGCGTAATTTTATGGACCACAGTGTTGCCAGACGGCGTACGTCCACTTGATACGTTCTGGCTGTATTTATTACTAGCTGGCTATATTAAACTCAGGGGTTAACTTACAGTGGCGACGGTACGATCTCTCGCTACCACGATGGTCAATTTGGACGGATTTATGGCGGACTGTGCTACATTGCAAACGTATGTTAAAAAGAGGTTTGTGACTATGTAAGTCTATAGGTATGTTTATAAGTTTGTATGTAACGGGTCAGAAAGTACCCCTTAACTGTTTGAAAAATATATTTTTCTTGCTTATAATACATAGAATGAAGATAAATTATGCTACATATTCTAATACGCAAGCTTGTTAATGCAAATACAGTCAGATAAACCTTCGTGTCAATCTCAATTTACACATTAAACTGGGATTTACTAAACCTATTTATTCTTATAAAACGTAATAACACGCAATCATTAATCATAATGGCAATCATAAACAATATTTCCTACAATTTCATCCCCTCGTCGTCCCCTCTTAGAAAAATTCCAGACGCGAGCCTGTTCGTAATTGTGCAGGGAAATTTATAGTTTCGGAGGTTAACCAAAGTGGGATATAAGTGGTGTTATTTTTCCGCCAGTTTTTGTATTCCAGTGCCGTGTGTTCAAGGTAGAACAATGAGCTACTTAACATTTTTGCAAGGTTAGTTTTTTAGTGAAAGGAGAACTTCATAAAATAAATTATGTGACAATATGAGGAAACCGATGCACCTATGATGCACCTAGGCCACTTCTGTTAACACGCAATAAAATACTATTGCGCCAATATAATATTGACAAGTAAGGCGCGGCGTGGGTAGACCCCCCACAAGTTGGACTGATGACCTGCAGGTCGATCACGCAACGCATTATACGCACATTAGATAAGTCTAAATGTCAACTTTTATATGGAAAAATGATAGTTTAACTGTCCTAACGAGCGTACGAAACGTTACGTGATTACCCCTCTGGTAAAGATCAGGAGTTCGCTGGATGCGGGTGGCGCAGGACAGGTTTTTGTACTCAATTTTAAAAATGCTTCGCGCATCACCCTGTAGCGAACGTTTAACACATTAAACACAGGAGGCTATACAGGGTGGAATTGTGAGCGATTAGAGACGTATTTGAGGGTCCGTGATGTTTATTTATGTGTGGGCGCTTTGGACGACCAAATGGTTTTATTATACGTCACGGCAATGTCGCGAAATGATAAATGTGATGGTATTTTACAGCTGGCTTCTCTACAACTGCGGCAAAATTATTTATTAAGCGTTGGTCCAGGGCAAGCTTGTCGATGTTATATTGTCACCTTTAGATCTTCATGTGAAAAGAAACTACACTTTGCAAACTCGTCACCTCTATAGTTGATAACCTGATAAAGTTCAACGGCATATAGTTCAGTCTCCATTTCACCCATCATTCATTAAAATTGACACCCACCATTCATATATACAGAATCACTAGTTCCATTGGAAATCATTTACTACACAGTAATCGCGTATTCTGTCGCCCGTATTCTTCGCGGGGACTGTTTTTCGGTAACAACAAAGAGAGAGAGAGAAAAAAAGATCTTCATGTCAATGGAGATTTACGACTTAATTCCAAGTTATTGGCTAAGCATCTCTAATCGTGAAAACATAGGACGAACTGGACCTTTTTAAGAAAGACTTTAAGCTTTGATAAGGGGCAACTTATCTGCTTAGACTTCACTGTAAAGTGTAAACTCGGAAATTTAAAAGACGCCGAAAACCGTTCAACTCAATAAACTACTGCAAGTGATAGTGAAGTATAATTTTGTATTAAGCAGTTACGCTGCTAACGAAATTATACATTTTTAAATGAAGGAAAAATTGAAAAATTTAATGCTCCGAGCCGCATTCGAACCGGCGACCACCGGCATTCATGGCCCGTCGCTACTAACCAACTGAGCTATCGGAACAATCCGGTTCGGCCACCAAATCCCTCAATCAGTTCCTTCCTACAACGCCTTAGGGAGGCGTGTAGCGACATCTACCAGAAGACTAAGGCTTCTTAACGGCACTAACGTCTCAAATTATATTGAGAAATCGTCAGTAACGATGCGCCACCCCATACTAAATTAATTTTGTATTAAGCAGTTACGCTGCTAACAAAATTATACATTTTTAAATAAAGGAAAAATTGAAAAAATAAATATTGAGGGATTTGGTGGTCGAACCGGATTGTTCCGATAGCTCAGTTGGTTAGTAACGACGGGCCATGAATGCCTGTGGTCGCCGGTTCGAATCCGGCTCGGAGTATCAAATTTTACAATTTTTCCTCTATTTAAAAATGTATAGTGAAGTATATTAAGAAATACTCCTAATACCCACTGGCAATATTGCCGAGAGCATTGCCTGTGTTGCCAGCAATTTTGGTGGTACATAAAAAAAATACTTTCAATTCATTTAAATCGCAAAAGACTGTACAGATTAGTGTGTGTGTGTCATTGTGTACACCTAAGTATTGTATACTCTTCCCTGGTAAGGATAGCACAAAACGGCGCGCGATCGATATCCGTCTCTTTTAAAATGTTCTAATTAGAAAGAGACGAATTGTCTATCTCGTGCGTCGGCCTGTGCTAACCGTGTTAGCTGAGTATTTAAG
This sequence comes from Epinotia ramella, assembly GCA_947578815.1. Taxonomy (NCBI): domain Eukaryota; kingdom Metazoa; phylum Arthropoda; class Insecta; order Lepidoptera; family Tortricidae; genus Epinotia; species Epinotia ramella. The sequence continues at coordinate 3,579,345 of OX388206.1, read as the reverse complement.
CAAAATATAAAGATTTCAATAAATTGCAGCGACAGGTAGCTGCCAGTGTTAAAGTAGGCAGCATAACAGGCGATAATTATGGATTTTATCCATAAAAGTAGACCTTACTTTAGTGTTGTCATGTAAGCGTCATAAACAACCCTTGATCGCGAACAGCTCTTGAGTGCATCAATGACACCGCAAAGAAATCCTTTGAAATTTCACACACCGGAATTCCCATCTAGTGCACTTATTGTATGTCTAGACCGCACTAGGGGTAGGTTTTCAAACGAGCGATGCCGTGAAATAGGATTTTGAGACGAATGGTGTTTCCTCAGGGGTAAGCTTGATATGTGACAAATATCGAATTGTTTATTTGAACAGGTAGAAACAGAGATTTGACTGCATGCAAAAGTACGCAATTTTGGATTTCAACTTTTACAGCTTCTCGTATTATTTTTACTTAACAGGACTTACTTGCACGTAATTAAAATGTATGCACATCTTTGTTGTCGTGTCACTCGAACTTTTTATGAGTTTCAACATTTTTAACTCCTCGCTAAGAATGTTGCATACCTTATGTTACACTGCTGAAGGTCGTTTCGGAGACCTCATAATCGACATTTGTCACGTATCAAGCCAACTGAACCGGTCTATCGCAATCGACATCTGCCGAGATGGGCGTCTCTAAGCGGCCAAGTTTCAGCAAGTTTTCGCATAAATTACAAGCGATAAGCGAAAATATTGTCTTCGGCGGCATATTTTCCGAGTATCTTCACCAAGAGATAATAAAGTTTCGCCCAAACAATGGAGTCTGTAACTCGATTAGGAATTGTTCCCTTAATACGTCCCGATGTGGAATTTATTGGCGTTTGTTTTTTGTTTTATTGAATCTCGCTGACCCTAGTCTGCGGGGAAATTTTGTTAGGTTAATAAAGGGAGTTATTGTAAAAATTGGTTAAGTCTATCGCCATCCAATATAGTGGAGCGCAAGGTGCTCATAAATATAATTTATTGTGAAGGTGTTAGAGTGCTCGTTCAGATATGATTTGATGGTGACTGCCTCGAACTAGGACGGTGTTACTACGAGCACTGTGTTGACGGTAAAGGAACCTCGTTTATCCATTATGATGTCAATGCGTATGTTTAACAATCATAAACTTAAAAGCATTCAAAAGCCAAAGGATATAGTATTATTGCGTTGCGGTTCTAACGAAAAAACTTTTTAGTCAACTGACGAGATTTTTAATAACGTCCACCGACTGCAGAGTTACACAGAACACAAAAACCACATAACGTGTATTTGTTTTATACAGCAACGTATAATACAAACATTCCATATTACCAACGCATAAAAAACCAAGTCCGCAAACCTAACAAAAATAACTCAGGTTCACAACGCCCATCTCAAAGCGACGCTTACATTACACAAAATTACTCGCATAATGCGGCCATTAAAACTAAAACCTGCACCACGCATGCAACGCGATAATCTCATGCAAACAAAGCTATGCTAATATGGCCTTTGTTTCCAAAGGAATATGGCTTTTGAACGTCGACGTTGACAATTAATTACGGGCATACATGTCTGTGCCGTCAAATAATTCTATTTCGCGTCAGTGGTGGAACTAACGGACTTGGCGGAGCTCTGCCGAGCAGATTATAATAGTGGCTTTGATAAGGTGGAATGTTCAAATAGAAGTATTGTAACAGCCTTATTCATAAAACTGAATAGCTAGTGATAACAGCACTGGTAGCATGGTCGCGTTTATTTCCGACATTAAGTATCTACCTACTCGTATTATGCTAGGCAGAGAATTGTATCAGTTGCACTTGCACCGTCGGCGTCAAAGTAGTGACGGATCATTGCTATATATTACATTATTACAATCATTGTTAACCTTTAACAGGACGCGTATAGGTACAAGTCCTTTTGCTCATTTGATTAACTAATGTAACTATTCAATATTGTTCATAATGTTTTTATTTAGTTAATCACGTTGCCTATACTCGTAAATATGACAAATTCTCAATATTGATAAAACTACCATTACTGCCTATTTCAGTATTTTGAAATGCCCATGCAACACTAGTTTGGTCTGTGATGGAAAGAAGTCGAAGGATTTGTTTTTGAAAATACTCTTTTTTAGGGTTCCGTAGTCGACTAGGAACCCTTATAGTTCCGCTTTGTCTGTCCGTCCGTCCGCGGATAATCTCACTAACCGTTAAGCACTAGAAAGCTGAAATTTGGTACTACTATGTATATATCAATCACGCCGACAAAGTGGTGAAATAAAAAGTGTTTTTTTATTTTTATTAGGGTACCTCCCCTATACTTAACGTGGGGTGTTTTTTTTTTCATTTCAACCCTAACGTGTGATATATTGTTGGATAGGTATTTATTTTCTTGGTCGGTTTTTGTATTTTTAACACGAATAGTTGATACAATGATACAATACTATTTCAATTACAACAGAAATTGACACATTGTTTTAAAATGCATTCGAATTATTCTTATATGTGCATTAAATAACCATCGAAAAAAGGTTATGTAGTAAAGCTAAATATCGTAACACTCGACCACTACAAAAAAACTAAATCAGAAATGTATTTTCTTAATAACAAGGGTATTTTTTCGGGCCATTGAAGTTACGCAAACCCTTAAACTCCCTTTTGTATGAGAAATGTCACAAAACGTTTCCCCTTATCGAATAATCTCCCAACAGGCTAGATATAATTACGCCGCATTATGTCACCTATAGACCGGCGCGCGGGCACGCCACGGGCACGCGACCGCATTTGTCACGGACTCAACCGCACCCGCGCCCCATATGTCACATGCTCTTGAGTTGTTGCGGAATGGGACAAAGAGCAGAATAGTACAGACATGCCATCTAGTTTTAGAAACACGCAACACAAAGACTAAAGCTGACACATTATTGGATATGAAGACTATGAAGTATTCAAAAATGCACTGGCTTGTAGGTAATATGAGTAGAATAACCCACAATTGTGATTTTACATGCAATTGAAAGGTGACAAAGTTACATTGTATCATTACGCCGCATTATGACACACTAGCTGATGCCCGCGGCTTCGCCCGCGTGGTTATAGGAAAATGTAACATATTGAATTTTCCCGTGGGAATTAGATGTTTTCCCGCTGGAAAAAGTAGCCTATGTCACTCTCCAGCTTCTAAAATCACATCAATACGACGCTCCGTTGCGACGTGAAAGAAGGCATACAAACAAACAAACACACACTTTCGTATTTATAATATTAGTACGAATATAGACGCGGGCACGCGACCGCATTTGTCACGGACTCAACCGCACCCGCACCCCATATGTCACATGCTCATGAGTTGCTACGGAGTGGGACAGAGAGCAGAGCGGTCAGATATGCCACAAAACGTACGTGTGAAACTGTGAGAAACAGTCAAATACCGAGTGATCTAGTTGGTGACACTTGATCGCGCACAAGTGTCACTCTTGCAGGGCTCTCATGTAAACATTAAAACCTAACAGAAAAAGAAGAACAAACAACTATACGAGACTAGCAATGCACTCACGAGAAGTTTCCAAAGTTGCGAAACTTTCAACATGAGAATTTCTCGGTAACTTCTGAGAATGTTCTCGAGAACGAGAATTTATTTATTTATTTGACACGAGTGACACGACACGATTAAAGAGTCCAAAGACACGCATCAAGAAATGGTTCGGTAACTTAGTTTAAAAAGTCAGGGCTAGTGTAAAGTGTGAAGTCCGAAAGTCGAAATGTTCTCTGAATTACAGTGAGAATTTAAGCAACTTATTGGTAACTTATCACATCAACAAAATAGCTAACTGTAATAGACAATAACACATGCATAATAACATTTAGTTTTAAGTTATGCCTATTTAAACTTTATTTCAAGTAGATTCTCTTGTTTAAACAATAATTTCCATGTTGCAGGAATGTTCTGAGAACATTCTCGAGAACGTTTCCGCTTTTTGGGAATGTTCTGCAATTTGTACATTGCTGTACGAGACAACGATTTATATTACAAAATGATAACAAATTACAAACGACGTTAAAAAGCATTAGGGACCTGACAAGTGTCGAAAGAGAGCTACATTTTACACTTTATACTAATATTAATAAGAAGGAAGTTATGTGAGACTATAAGTTTGTATTTAGAGGGAATCTCCAGAACTACTCTTCAGATTAAAAAAAAAACTATCACTAGTATATAGAATTATTATAAACTACATTTTATCCCGCGGCTTTACTTGCATTATTTGGAATACGCGGGTGGTACCGCGCAGGCAGCTAATATTCTTCGAGGGGCAGGCAGAGATCACAGATTCCCAAACTACAGTCCTGAAAAACCTCTTGATCCATTCACTTTCATAGTGTTATTAACCAATAAATAAATAAATATTAGGGGACAATCTTACACAAATCGACCTAGTCCCATGGTAAGCTCAATAAGGCTTGTGTTATGGGTACTAGACGACGATATATAACCAATGGCTTCTGAACTGTAAAAATGTCCCTCTGGCCACGTGGTCCTACTGCTTTGTCCTACTGATAGGACCACATGAACTTTTTTTTCCTGCTGGTCCGATTAATCTGACTACACTCGCGAGCCTATCATAAAAAAACAAATGTTGAAACACGGAGTCGACCACAAAAATCAATATAATGATTAAACCTGCTCACAAAATTTCACTAGAATCGTTGGAGAAATGCGACTTGTACTAACAGGCGGACATCTGGAAATCCGGACATACACAAGAATCCTCGCTTATCTCGCTAGTTCAGTAACATGTTCTTAGGTCGAGTTGCACTAGCTCACGATTCGATTACAGTACAGACCGATCAACGTTAAATATGGCGCCGCCAGCTTCCATAGAAACTTGTCAAACTTTCCATACATGGCAGAGTTCGGAAACTTTAACGAAGACAATGACCACCGCTTACGATTTCGGACGGTTAGGTGCAACCCACCCTTAACCGGATAAAGTTCGTCGCGACCATCAACCAACTGTCCACTCTGCCATATCTACCCTCCCACCCCCTCAAGTAGCCGTCTGCCTGATTATCGCCATTCCGGCGTCCATTGCCGCGTTAAAATATCGCCGAATATTACGCCTCGTGCCGAATATTACGCGCTATTACATGTAATTCGAGCGCTTCTGTAATTCAAGTGCTGTAATAAGCAGTTATGAGTGACGGTGTGTTTTATGTTGGCTTCTTGACCTGCGCAAGGGTGATGGGGCGATTTGTAATGGGACATATACAGGGTGAAATAGTATATGAACGGTGAATACTATTCCACCCTGTATAATGCATTAACCCTCGTATGTGAGGGACTGAGGATATATAGTGAAACGGTTTACTTACCAGGCTTCGGTAGTCGCGTGTGAATATGTTAGTATCATACATTCACGCTCATGTTCCCAGGAGGGATAGGCAGAGCAGATTATAATTTCCAGTGCTTCTCAAGTGTGGGTTTAACGACGGAGATAATGTGATGATGTGTATTTGTAGCAGGTTTTAGTACCATTACCACCGATATCAAAACGGCTGAAATGCACTGAGAAGCGCCCGACGAGCTAGGTAGTGATCCTAATATTCCTATTAGGCTTACTTTACTATTCGTTTTTATATTTGTCCTAGATAGAAAGAACTTTAGATAAAATTAATCCCCGCCAAACAAAGTGAACACTTTATTATTGTATCGTATCGCTTACCATTTTATTCTGCAATTGCGGACAATATAAGTGCCACGCTTAATAAAAACAAGAACAAAGCTGTAAAAGCATAATACCTGACGTATCTATAAAAATTCAATTTGCCTCGCTCGTCGTGTCTTTGTCCTGGAGTGTACAATAAAATGGACGCCTCTAGAGCCGAGATTCGGCTTCGGCGAAATACCAAAAAATGATGAATTATTGTTTTGCTATTAAGTCACGCTGTAAAAGTGGATATCAACAGGCTTTCCTCAGCATAAGAACTACTAGGTATAGTTTGATAAAAACATAAAAAGTAGGTACAGACTCATGAAATTGAAGCTGGTTTGTGCGATGGCAAATGCCATATCGGAATGGTATGTAAGGTCCATCACACCCTGCACTCAAATGACAAAGGGAAAGTCTATAAATCACGCGGTTATTGTTACAAGCTTTTTTTTAGAAATTCGTGTTAGCCGGTAATATGTGGGATACTTTAGGAAAAATGGGGCTACTTTGATGATTTAGAATGTAGTATGAAAGCAAAACTATTTAAAATTCCGTATTTTTAACCGACGAAAAAAACGGAGGAGGTTCTCAAGTCAACGCGTATTTTTTTTTTATCAAGTACACACCTAGATGAAGACACACTAATGGTTTACTGCCACAGGTCACCCAGGTATTTTTTGAAAAACTCGATTTGATCAAAGCATTCCTCAAATTAAAGCAACCGAAGCAAGAAACTCGAACTCCAACGTATATGAAGTATCTGGAATCTAAAGTACACTTTAATTTAATTCCAAAAAGACTATCAGTGCGTCACGCTCGCGTACACGCAGCTTTACTCTAAACAAGTATGAGTATCTTGATTCATGCGTTTACGCACGCCAACTCCAATGTCAAAAATCCCATTCATTGATACCAACAATCGTTCGCCGAAAATTCGGTTTCGGCGATCCCCCGCACCAGCACCCACAAGCCGCATCTATTAGTATTTGCATTGCGCTGAAAGCAATCTGCAATGCAAACTCGCTTATGTAATACCGGTGCTACAATAGAAATCCGTGTCGGTACTTACGGCCGTAATCCTGTAATCGGACGGACAAATAGTGTTGGGAAGCGCTGATGGGTTTGCCTCGGTACTTGATATACGTTTGATACGGTATCTGTTAGGTGATAAGCCTACAACTGAGTTTTTTCGGAGTAGTGTAAAAGAAAATCCTAGTAGTAGTACTATTATTTAAAGTACAAAATAGTCAGAGGATACGATTAACAAAGAGATGCGTTAAATAAAAAAGCGTGCTTTTCCCTCTGATGGATACCTCCCAGTTAACCTTTGAATAGATCAGATTATACAATTAAACAAAAGTAGGTATATCGAACAAATATAGTTCAGCCAGTAAATAGTACGTTGGTGTTAGGTAAATACAAAAAACCTAAGTATAAAAAATTACGGCAGTCAAATGCAACAATAATTAAAAGATTTTTCAAAAAACCCAACTGCTTTTTTTCAAATTTTATAGCCTATGTCACTCCCACGATTAAGAGGAATCCAACGACACCTCATATGTCGAAATCCGTCAAACGGTTTAGGCTGCAGGGCGTGCCAAAGAATAAGGTCACATACATACATACATACGCTCGAAAAACATAACCCTCCTCTCCTTCTGCAATCGGGTAAATATCAGGAAAATTCTCGGAAATTTTCACGAGATTGTAAGAACAAGTTTCTCATGGGAAGTTTCCGATGGGATTTTTTTATGGATTATGGATTAATGACAATATGGAGGTATAAACGATTATGTTTTAAGCAGTCAATTAAAGCATTAAATTTTTCTGAGAACTCTCCGCGGTGCATTGCTAAATCTGGCTAGCTGAATGGTTTCGTTTGCAACTTACTCCTTCGTCATCTATGAGGAGTTTTTTGATTGACCCTGTGTTACATATCATAAAAAAATTAAAACTCCATGAACAAAGCCTAACTATTCCGAAACCTGCAGAAGACTTACCTTAAGTTAAATAAAGTAACCAAATAATTGATTCAATCAGGTGTTACTTTTCTTCTTCACGTATTCATTATTATTTGTCTCATGTGTTAAATTAATGTAATTTTATTTTTAGTTTTTATTTTATTTTTCAAACCTTTCATGTTATGTTTTATTTCCGTTCTTTGTCCCTCACTGGATGGACCCAACACACACGTGACACGGCACAGATTCACTTTTATCTTTTGTCTTCGTTTTGTTTTGTAATACTGTGTGTTGGGTCACGAATAAATTCATTCATCATTCACCACGACGCGTAAAAGTATTACGTCACATACTCGTGACGTAACATTTTGGTGTATTTTACCCAGCAATTTCATTTCCGGACAAATACGTCATGCTGTTGACAGCCGCCATTTTATTTGTCATTTCTTAAGTACGCGGAAACTCGCCAAGTATTCGAACATACATACAAAGTACTACACATAGGTACATTGTGTGGTAAAAGGATATGATAGATAGAAAATGGAAACGGAGTGGAACAATATTTGCGTTGCGGCAGTTAATATTTAGAATGGAACTTTGTTTGACTACAAAGAATCATATTTCTCTGTTTATTTCGGAATTATATACATAACAGAGTTCAATATTTAAATATTTTTATATCACCAGACGCCACTTTGATCTTAGTATCTTTTATGGAAGAAACAAAATCTGTTAAAATAATAAAAAAACCAGACGACTTCTCGGAAGGATTTGGTTTCAAAATTGTACGGTCACTTGATAATTTCATTCTAATATAAAAGCCAATGTTGTTGTGTACTGAATAAATTGTAGATTGTATGACAAGGGGCTAAAATAAGCCATATTACCACGAGATGGTTATTTATTAAAATTGTTTGAGTGGTAATATGGCTTTTAGACCAGATTTATACACTCTACTTTTCACTTAGACTGCGAGAAAATTGTGAAAACAAAGATTATCCATCCACAATCAATAATAAATTCCATAGCGAAAAGATTGTTCGATTTGGCGGCATGTTTTTTTTAATAAACTGTTTGACACAGAATATAAAATATTGACACCACGAATAAACGCTACTTACCGTATAAAGCCGGGTCTAAACGGCCGAGCGCGGCGGACAGCATTCGCTGCATACGATAAAACCGCTCAACCTAATAGCTTATGTCATGTTTTGCAGGCCACCCCGCTTGAACGTTTGAACGAGGCTATAGTGACGAAGTCAAACTGACGCTTTTCAAAGCCTACTGTCTGACGTTCTACACGTGCAGTCTGTGGGTGAGCTTTACACAAAAGGCATATAACGCATTGCGCGTTCAGTACAACAACATCCTTAGAATGCTGTTGAGGCTGCCGAGGCATTGCAGTGCATCCGGAATGTTCGCGGAGGCGAGAGCGGATGACTTTTTTGCCATTAGGCGAAAAAGAGTTGGGTCACTGCTTAGGCGGGTGCGTGGCAGCAGCAACAGCCTTCTAGGGGCGTTGGCCGAGCGCCTCGACTGTCCGCTCATGAAGTATTGGGTGGAGGTAGCTATTGGCAGGGGCAAGTAGAGAAGTTGCTTGGCACTGCGAAGGGCTAGCCTAAACCGCGTAATGTTTATATCTTTTTTTATTTTTGTAATGTATTTTTTATTTAAGTTATTTTTGTATTCCTTAGCATATTTTCCTAACATAGTTCTTAGGGTTCTCTGTACTAAGAAAATATGGATCACTGGTCTGAAATAAACGATTTTAATTTTTTAATTTATAGACGGCCATAGGCGTTTATTTTTTTTAATGATTGTGAATTCGGGAATAAACACGCCTCATACTTGAAATTTATTCTGTTTCGTGATTGGTTGATTTTAATATATAGCTGTATTCTGATTAGTTGATAGCAAATACAAATGGTATTTTAAACATTTGTGATTGGTGGATTTAATACGTTGAAGTGTTCTGATTGGTCAAATTAAAATGTTTTAAAATCATAAATATGTTTACATATTTTCCCTAGGGGCTAAATGTACACACTTTTCGAGCATGAGAAGTGAAAAATCAGTTTATTACGAGCTGTATTTTTAAGCTTGAGATCAGTGGCACAAAAACCAATATAAGTGTGGCCTTAAATTACATCTACTCGTTATGATTCTTTGTGGCGATGGCGTTTCCAGTAGGAAACTAGTCGTGCACCTTACGATTTGAGACATATTGTGTACAAGCGACCCGCCCCGGCTTCGCACGGGTACTATTTTATACCTACATATAAACTTTCTTGAATCACTATATCTATTAAAAAAAATACCGGGTTGCACTCCGGGAGTGCCGGTAGAAGTGAAAACTGACGGAGGGCACCGCGCTGGGCCGCCCCGGCTCGCGAGCGGCCGCGCTACACAGCTCCCTCCGCCCCCTCCCCCAAGCCCCGTACGTCTTAAGTACATCAAACAACTTTCCCCCCCGCCCTCGTCTCGTCCCGAATCTCTCTGAGAGACTCTCTCCATCCTACGGTCACGTGACCTCCTACGCATCTGACGTCACAAAAATCTGTCACGAGTTTCACAATTTTTCCCCATCCCAAAAAGTGCTCAGCGCCGCTAAAGAAGTTTTCACTTCACAAAACGCATCAAAATCCGTTGCGTAGTTTTAAAGATCTAAGCATACATAGGGACAGACAGCGGGAAGCGACTTTGTTTTATACTATGTAGTGATAACACAATGCGACGGGAATGATTGACTCTTGCGTACTTAAATAGACCAAATGGTGATGCTAGAAAGAAAACATTATGAAGATAAATTGGTGTAGCTGTCTTAACTAGTGACTTTGTGAGCTGTAGCACCCACGAGCATTTCTTTTTTTAGGGTTCTATACGCAAAGGGTAAAAATTCGGGACCCTATTACTAAGACTTCGCTGTCCGTCTGTCTGTCTGTCGCCAGGCTGTATCTCAAGAACCGCGATAGCTAGACAGTTGGAATTTTCACAAATTATGTATTTCTGTTGCCGCTATAACAACAAATACTAAAAACAAAATAAAATAAATATTTAAGGGGGCCTCCCATACAAAAAACTTTTTTTTTTTACTGTTTTTATAGATAATGGTACGGAACCCTTCGTACGCGATTCCGACTCGCACTTGGCCGGTTTTTTTTTTTTAATATTGTTATTTTCAAAACCCGAGTCGACAAAAAAAAAGTATTTTCTACTGAAACTGTTCACAAAATTTCACGAGAATCGGTTGAGTAATGCGACCAGACCCCGCATCATGGTCGGCCTTATCACACAATAAGTGACAAGATAGGAGCGTCGTCTCGTTCCATCGAATGGTGTCAGCCAGTGACGGACGCTCTATCTTGTCACTTATTGTGTGATAAGGCCGACCATGATACGGGGTCTGCAGAGGAGAATAGCCATCATCTGAACATCTAGACATACGAAAGACGATTGGCCCAAGCCGAAACAGAGAATTTCGTTCGATTCGCTCGCTCCTTTAATAAGTGAGCATGCCTTTCGTTCGAAATCCTCATCATCATCATATCAGCCGACTGCTGGACATAGGCCTCCCCCAAAGAGTGCCAAAGTGACCGGTCCTGCGCCACCCGCATCCAGCGGACTCCAGCAACCTTTACCGGGGGATGGGCAGCAGCATCCCTGGAGTGCGGTGGAAATACTGCGATCGCCAACCCGCATGCCAAGCGTGGCGATTATGGCATATACCCCCCAATGATAGGTTCGAAATCCTAAATAAGATAATCCCAGTCGCTACCAATTAACAATGTAAACGATTCCTCCCACATCCAAGTGGCTAGCGGACAGAATTCCTCAAATTACAGCCACAACTTACACATAAATCAATTAGTCCAAACCGCATATCATACCTATAACAAGGGGTCAGACATACAATGGGTGTATTTGCATTTTCACTGAACTGCCCAATCTGCAATGCAAACTTGGACTATGCTGTGTAAACTTTTACAAACCTAACTATACCATCGATCGGTTGCTCTTCAGCCTTATTCTCTTGCAATAGAGCTTCACCTCTATTGTTTTCCAAATATGTGACGGCATTGTTAAGTTTGTGAAACGATAATGCGTTGGCATGTCATGCATTGGCTTGACGCGATCAAAATGACATGCACGCTGTGGAGTTTATACATCGTTGTGTGGATTTACGCCTCAATTTTGCTGGCATTCTGACTAGATGCTAGTTTGATATGATTTGGCTTGTTTGTATGCAACGTCGGGATTACTTTGTCGGGTTTACAAGGGTTAGAATACGTTTAGAATACATTATGTTGAATATACAAGTAAAGCATATAGGGAGAATAATGAAGGGTAAGCTTTTATGATTGTGTATTTATTTATTTATTTATTTATTTAAACTTTATTGCACAAATATAAAAATAGAAGTACAATTGGCGGACTTAATGCCTTAAGGCATTCTCTACCAGTCAACCATTGGGCTAAACAGAAACTTTAGTGGTGCAGGATCCTAAGTACAGAGACTCGAATGGAAACACAAATCAATTAATTTAATTAATATACATACACATATAATGCATACAATATAAACTTACTTATACTTACATAAATACATACAATTAAATGTACCCGAACAAAGATATCATGAGGATCATCAATGTTTAATGGTTAATAAGAGATGCTTACGCAACTTGCATTTAAAGGTGAACTTGCTCTGAGCTTGCCTGACGGTAAGAGGGAGATCATTCCACAGACGAATAGCCTGAACAGCGAAGGAATTTGAGAGGAAACCAGTACGGTGAAATAGGACAGAGAGTTTAAGACTCCTGGATGTACGTAGCTCGCAACCGGGACGGGGTGTAACAAATTGAAATTTAGATTTAAGATATTCCGGTGCAGCTGGGTCAAATAAGATGGTATAAAGTGTGCACAGAATCCTGAAAGATCTGCGCTCGCGAATGGGAAGCCAGTTCAGTTGACGGCGGAAGGCGGAGATATGGTCATATTTACGGAGGCCGAAAACAAAACGAATGCAGTTATTTAGAAGCCGATCTAGTCTACTTAAGAGCTCCTGGGTGATGTTGGAGTAACACACATCAGCATAATCAATAACAGGTAATACTAACGCTTGAATTAGCAGAGTTTTCGTGCTGACTGGAAGGAAGTGCTTAAACCTATAAAACGATCTCAGCATATTGGTGACCTTGCGACTAACGTCAGACACCTGAGGTGCCCATGTGAAACCACTATCCATAGTCAGGCCCAGATTTCTCACCTCCGCTGCGAAAGGAACTGCGATATCTTCGTACATTACTAAAGGTAATTGTTGTGTGTCATTGTGTGTGTATTCTTACTAAACTGGCATGGCTGATTCTGATTACCATACGAGCCTTTTTCAGGGCTCAAATTTTAATTTAATTTCATATTTCCAACGACCCGTTATGGATATCGACCATATCTATTCACTTTTCTGGATTGAGAATAGCCTATATTCAAGAGAGTACCTAACATTGAATCTTTATTATATTTTTATTGACTACTGTGTGAGCTTTTTAGTTGAATCGCTGTTCAATTACTATTGAACCAATGACAATTTGAAATAATATTTTTTTTGTTTGTCTATTACTCCCTTAATTCTATTTATACCATTATGGTACTATGGTGGTAACAGTGGTATTAGTGAATTTAACCCGTCGAACGCACGCCATAGGTGAAAATGCCATTAAAATTTAACTCTATTATGTAGTATAATCAGTAGGTACAGTCGACTACAAAGAGATCTATACGGCCAATGTTACAAAAATATGTATACACGACCTTAATGTCAAGGCAATACAGTCGTGTATACATATTTTTGTAACTTTGGCCGTATCGATCTCTTTGTAGTCGACTGTACAAAAGTACAAAATTTCTGTAGACTAACTTTAGTCTACAGGACGCTTGACGGGTTAATAGTTAGGTACTTTTATACCTGAGACAATGTTTAGTGTGTAGTGACATAAGTAAGTGTCCGAAGCAGCAATTCATTCACCCACATGGATACGTACTTCGAAAATACAAGTTGTCGTTGATGTGAATCATATTAAGGCCTCATGATAGTCATATACAACATACAACCACAGAAGCACAGAAGTAAAGAGAAGTTCAACAACACTGCACGAGACATCGAGGCAATGGAAGAAACTGATTGCAAATCAGAGGAACAGAATGATCTCGAAATAGCGAGCTGGAACTGATCGCCGAGAACACCTTCAACTCAAGAAGACTTTATATGTAGCAACGTGCATCATTTCACCAATGCTTATGCGCCGACGAAGCATCCTTCCTCTCCTCTTCCAATAATGGCTAAAGGCTGCATAGCCGGTCGATTGTGGCCGACTGGTTGCGGCTGGTCGGTCTTCCCTTCGCATCCCAGAGCGTGTCACTCAACACAAATTTGCACTTGGTATATCCGGCTCATCCGAGTCAGGCTGGACTCCTGGCTGGGAGTGGTGCCTATGTTCATGTTCATGTTATTCAAAGTAAACTGATGAATTTAAACGCATTCGTATTATCCTTGCAATCATTACTCATAGAGTACATCTGAATGTCTGTCTAATTAGACCAGCTAGACAGTACTGGCTTACCACGAGGCAGCTTGACCCGAATTTAAACGCAGAAATTGCAAACATCCTAATAAAAGGTTTACAAAATGATCATAGTTTTACAGATTGAGTCGTCAGGCAGTACATTTCTAACGGCGCCGTCAACTGCCAAATTCACCAGACCAAATGTAAATTAGGCCTTAGTGAACGACCCCACAGAAGCACGCCGTAAGCCTTCGAACCGAGAATCACCGCGAGGTACCGCGATTATTATGTAAAATCCCCACTTTGTCTTTTACACGGACATAAGGGCTCTGCCAAAGGACGACTATTAGCCGTATATAAAGATGACTATTATTACAAGCTACTACTAAAAAACATGCAGAATGGAAGAGACAAGATGTTACCTGGTACCTGGTACGGCACATCAGCTTATTTTCAAAAAGTTATAAAAAATAATAAACGAGAGAAAAGAAGACCAGACCCCTATTTCACAAACTTGGCAACTGTCACCTCACAATGACAATTCTCCGTACATTGCTGTCCAACCTAGCGACCACGCCTACCTCCATCGATCCAACCTAGCAATGGAAGTAACCTAGCGACCACCTTAACTTCTATTAATTCTAATTTCAATTTTTGGAAACTACACTGACGACGGAACCTTTGAAATGTATAAGATAAGCTCCGTAAGACCATACACGTGTGACAGATGCTTATCATCCCAGTTCTCTTCCAAAATGATGAAGATGATCCACTTCTCGCCCATGGGAGAAAAGTTGTATCCAGCCATGGGATGTTGGTATGTAGGCTGATGATGATAGGTAGTTGCCTGTTAGTCGCCTACACAATACTAGTAGGTGACCTGACCAGTAGGAAATGTGGTTGCACATTCTCTGCAAAGATAGGCTACGTCAGTCACCTGAGAGCTCACGAGCGACGCTCCAAGTTACCCAGTTTTCTTTTCTTTTTTCCAGACGCCGTTGGACCACGGTGCCGATCAGCCAGGATGATGATGACTAGTAGGTACCCCATACCTAATAAGTTGTATGTCCTCTGCAGCCGTATGTAGTTCTGTCACCTGGGTCCTTGAGTCGATTCCGGGATCAGCGCTGGGCCGTTCATTTGTTATCATTAGGCCGAGCGCGTTCCGCCCACCGCGACTCAAGTTAGCTTTACTATTATTGCGAAAATATGTGTTTCTGCCGACATACACCTGCAATGTCTGCGTGTTGTACGTGTGAATTATGAGACCTTGTTTGTTTTATAAATGGGCACTTGAATATAATGTAGATTAAGAATCTAATTACAAAGCTTTTTAGAGCGACTTGTGGTAGTCACACAACATTCAGCACAATATAAACACACCAATTTGAAACTTCCGATATAAAGAAAACATCCCACGGGCACTCTGTCAGTTTCATACCTGTTAGAACGTGACGGATGACTTATCCACAGCGACAAGTGGCAAAATGGCAATAAGTACGATTACTGTTAGTTAACCACTGACAGATAGTTTGCCTTCATTTAATTTTCGACTTTAATGTCATACAAATAAAGCAATTTTCAGGATACTGTTACCCACGTCTACCGATATAGAAATAACTACTTAATTTGTATGAGGTTAAAGTTGAAAATTAAATGAAGGCAAACTATCTGTCAGTGGTAAACCCCAAATAATCCTACTGTACGTCCGCTGCTCTACTACTTACAAACTATTCTACCTACTTGAATTTAGATGGAAGTTCAGTTACGTGCTTGTAAAAAAGAAATTCAATTAAAAACGAAACCTAGAATTTAGTGATTTTGTGTGATATGAACAGACACAAGAAGGAAATGTTTTTAGTGTGTAGGTATATGTATGGAATTGTTCTATAGTATAGTAGTATATCTATAGTGAGTTTTGAGTTAATAGAAACGCCATCAAGTATCATGAACGACAAGTAGTACCTATGCAATTGAGTTTATAAATATATGCAACCCTATGTCCTTAACAAGAAATCGTGCATAAGAATAAGAATATATTTATTTGTGGAACACAGGTGTAAAAATAACATCTTATTCTAATGTCAAAGTACTCCGTATCATTTTGCGTACATATATTTTTGATCACTTTGTCCGTTTATATATTTTCGAACTCGGCTGTACAAATAGAAACTTGCATGCCAACGCTTATAAAATTGACGTACTCCAATTAATCCAATAAGACCAGAAAAACCAATTCAGCGTCTGCAGTCTACAGCAAATACATTCTATTCAGAACTAAAAAGAGCCTTTGTGTATACGAAAAACCACGTCACTTACGCCCTTTTACGTAAGACAAGTAATGTTTGCCTAAATTTAGTTAATCCAAGGCGGGTTTGCTCAGTCGGTTCATCATCGTCTAATTGTATGCGAATTGCTAATTCAGAGAATTATGCGAATGGATATGTATTCGGTAAGCATTTGGCGTAAGGATTTGGGATCCGATCGATTTCAAAATAAGCAGACTGTTACCAATACAGAACTGAAAACCCTATCTATTCTTAAGAGGCTGACAAGACCTAATTTGGTGAAATTGATGTTATTGAAGCAGTTTTTTAAGAAAAACTATTTGTTCTAGCACATCAAATAAAATATAAGTATTCACCATATTCCAAAGACCGTGGACGGGCTCGATACATAATTGGACGAAATCGGCTTGATAGAAAATAATTCCAAAGATTGGTCTTAAAATCATCATTAAACGGTTCCATCTTTATTTCTTTGACGTACGGTTCTCTATGTCTTTACTTTTTTGACGTATGGGTCTACAATTCAAAAGATGAAGTCAACATATTCATACCTAAACCGCTAACGAGTCATATTTCCCAAATAATCCACCCTTTTTTTTATTTCAATATTTATGTAATAATCTTCAAAAACCGGGCCGCTCAAGTAACACTCGCTCTCGTTTGCTCCGATACAAATAGACAGTGTGCGCGCTATCCAAAATCCTCAAGGGCATTTTGGTGTTCACAGCGTCTTAACGGGTCGAAATAGTAATAATATTACTTACCTAGGGGTAAAGGTCGCGGGAGTCCGCTAGATGCGGGTTGCGCAGAACCGGTCACTTTGGCACTCTTGGGGGCAGGCCTAACATCCAGCAGTGGACATCTTTCGGCTGATGAGGTTGCTGATGACTCACCTAATAGGGTGATAAAACAAATGAATGTTTCAGATGGCAGGTATGTGACTGAGTCATTCTTTATTAGGTACCGTTCGTGGTGAATACACACTTTCTCGTGTCCCCTTTTTCCGCACGCGTAGCGGGCTTATAATTGCCACTTGTATTATTATTTTAGTTTTTTTCTGTGTTGTTACTATGCGCTGTTTGTAGCAGGCCCACTGCGTCAGCACCTTAGTTTGGGGCGGGCTGAAAATCAGCGCTGACGACGTTGCAGCAACTCTGCCGAGATTGTCCCTTTGCCACCTTTTAAAAAAGAAACAGTTTTTTTACATTTTAATGTATCTCTTTTGTGTGTAACTTTATCGTAATTAATATATTGTACTGTCTGTATTTCTTTCATGTTCTGTTACATGTGAATACTTACTCAAGACTATCAGCACCTTATGTTCGGTTACTTACGGCGACTTTTTCCAACGACAAACTATCTCATGAAGGCGCGCGAGCTCTCATTTTCCGTCTCTCTCTTATTCGAAAACTTAGAAAGAGACGTATAGTGCGAGAAAAATCGAGAGAGCTCGTGCTCGTATGCCCTGCTGTATCAATACTGTATCGCTGTAAAGGGCCATTGACATGGTGCAACAAATCGTAGGCAATTTTCATTACATTGCGGCGCTACCGAAATACGACGAATTCAATCAAACCCTGCAATGTAATAAAACTCGCATACGAGTTGTTGCACCATATAAAAGGCCCCTAACGCTGCAAAAAGTCTCCGTGTATAACCGCTCAGAAATAAACATCCAATCGAACTGTCTCACATTGTGCACTAGCACTTTACAGCCTTTAGAACATGAAAACTTGAGTGCAAAATAATTGGCACACTCGTCACGTCCGCAATCGATTACTGAGCGCGATCGTAAACTCGCCACGTTGCACGCCAGTGTAAATCTAAACTGCGCCCTTGCAGCCGAGACAGGCCATTTTCAACCTTAAGAAGTTTAAATTAAGGGTGGGTGGTCTGAATGTTATAAGGATGTTGGTATTCGATTTTTATGGGTTTCCGCTAGCTTATGCAGTTTTAATCAAATTATTCTAATGGTTAGTATTGTTTGTGTTAAAATGAATTGAGGGTGCATAGAAATTATTTTATTTACGCGACTGCTTAAAAAAGAGCTTTATTTCTATAGTAGTTTCATATTTTACTGTACCTACCTACTTTAAATACCAAGTTTATATGAAACATAACTTGATTTAGCTTCGGTGTAAAGCAACCTTGTACACATAAAATACGATTCGCAAATTCGCTAGTTTCAACTTAGCCAGATACATTTTGTATCACGTTTTAAATATCACCTTGTATCATTTGCAAGTATATAAATAGTTCTAAGGTCTGTACCCATGCAGTACTTTGCTGTTTTGGCCCTCTGGCCATTTCACGCCCTGTCCGAACCGAGCAAAAGGGTCCTGTGTAGGCCCGGCTCGCAGTAATCCATAAAAAAAAATAAAAAAATCCCATGCAGCAGTGGAACGAATATGGACTGATGGTATATATACTTAACAGCATCTATTTTATCGTACTTAAATAAAAAAAAACAATAAATCAGCCTATAAATGCAGAGTGTACCAAAAATGGGGTGTGAACCGATCAATGGCATAACAGGTATCGTTTTCTGATAAGAAAAAACTAAAAGTTTTTTTTTTTGACTCGATTTTTTGTTCTTTTGTATGGAGCCTCGCCCGGGTCGGCTAACGCTCCACAGAAATGTTTAAAAAAAAAACGCGATTTATTTTTTCTCTTACTTTCTTTTTTCTTATCAGGACACGATACCTGACCCCGTATCATGGTCGGCAGGATAGAGCGTCCGTCACTGGCTGATACCGTTCGATAGAACGAGACGACGCTCCTATCTTGTCACTTATCGCGTGAAAAGGCCGACCATGATACGGGGTCTGTTATTCGGTCACCCTTGATCGGTTCACACCCCATTTTTGGTACACTCTGTATACAGCTGGGCCCAGGCCTCGTCTCATAGAACAGAGAGAACAGGCAGTAATCCCGACGCCAGCGTTGCCTACACTAGTGCGGTAAATTTTAACATTCCTCTCCTAAAAAACTTAACCCCATTTTAAAATCCGGTCAAACAATTGAAAATATGATTTTAGCGCACATCAGCCAGGCTAAAATAAAAGCAACATGCCGACCGAACACTTCAGCTATAACCATTGTAAGCTTGACCGTCGAACACGCACAGTTGCCACCGAACTCGAGGTCAGCTTATACTGGAGGGTTGATGAGGTTATGAATGGTATGCAGGTGTATTTTTAAGTTGCCAGATTAATTCGTAGTTTTAATGGAGAAGCCATTAGCGTTGCGAACCAAGCTTTGCGCGTTTTTCATCCTTGTTTTTAGGGATTTAGTGTTATCTTTGACGGTAACGCTAATGTTATAGGGATTGTATGGTTCTGTGGTACTTTATTTTGTTAATTATAATTACATATCTGTGCTTGTGGGAAGCTACGGTAGCCCATTAATGCTTCAGGCATGCGGCATGGCAGTCGCTTTTGTAAAACTAGTGCCTATGCCAAATCTTGGGATTATTCCCGCGAAACTGCCGAAACAGTTTGTCCGCGACATTGCGCTCATTCAAGACCTAATTTTGTTGAAATCGATGTTTTTTAAGCAGTTTTTTAAGAAAAACATCTTTTTTTTTTTAATATTCATGGATGGACGGACTCGATACATAATTGGACGAAATCGGCTCGATAGAAAATAATTGCAAAATTTGATCTTAAAATCATCATTAATCAGTTCGGTTTTTATTTCTATGACATATGGGTCTGCAATTAAAAACATGAAGTCAACATTATTCATACCTAAACCGCTAACGAGTCACATTTCACAAATAATGCACACTTTTTTTTATTTCAATATTTATTTTCTTCGAAGACCTGGCCGCCCAGTAACACTCGAGCAGTAGTAGTTATTTTTTAATTAGGAAATTGACAGATTTAGGTTCGTGTCTTTTCGGTGGACATTGCCAAAGTTCGGCTTTAAAGCCTTATTTTTGGTTGAACTCTGAATCCGCATAAACGGCGTCGCCTCTTCTATAATTCTATGCGATAAAAACATAATTATTATATATAAACATAAGCCCTTAACTATTGCCCACTGAAAAGACGATTTTTGTTTTACTGACTGACAATGACCGACAATTGGGATTTGACAGCTAAACGCAAACGCGGTCGTAACGTTTTGTTTCGGTAAAACTTGAACTAGAGCCTTGAACTATATTCTAATACAGGCTGTGAGAAGTATGCAAATACCTACGAGGATTACAAAAAAGAAAAAAACTATTAATGCAACTTTTAAGTTTTAACTTAAAAAGCCAAAACTAGGGTAACTTTTCTAACAATTCCTTTATTTGGCTATACCATGAACCTATGTATAATACTCTGGACAGGCTGTACGTGATGCCACAGTGAGGGATGGAAAGGCTCCTAGGCAGCTAAATTAAGAACTGGTATTAAAACGGCTGATGACTTGCCATAAACAACCTACTTAATTCGGACGGGTAACGGTTTATGTGCCACAACTTCATACTAAATCAGGTGTGGCAAATAAAAAAAAGTGAAACTATGACAAGGACAATGAATGTTTTTTCCCTTTCTGTCACACTCATCGAGATTTGTATGCTACCAGCCCGCTCGCACGTGGTATTATTATTACCATAGCCTGTCCAGAGTATTATAGGTTCATGGGCTATTACGTGTAAGTATAACCCGACCAACCGAAGTAGGCCACTGGCACGGGAGAAAAGCTATACATTTCGTTCGTCTTACTCGCCTTGGTCGGTTAATATGCTCTACACTCACGCTGCATTAGTTTGCACTAGAATGAGGGATGCGAGTCGACTTGCATGATATAACACCTCGGGAGTGACCGCGGTCTGAGCAGGGGCGCAACACTGTGGGTTCACTTTATATTTATCCATAGCTGCCCGCGCTAGGAATGAAAGCTATATGGAGCGACTGGTTCAGGGCAAAGTGGAAGCCAGAGGGATATCGCGGATGCAATTTATTTTTACATTCGCGGATGAGGAGAGGTTTTCCCGAGGGACTACAGTATGGGGTTCTTAAAAAAAGGAGTGTATAAATTCTTAAAGGGTCGGCAACGCGCATGTAAGACTCCTGGAGTTGCAAGCGTCCATAGGCTACGGTAACCACTTACCATCAGGCCGTAAGCTTGTTTGCCACCGACGTGCTATTAAAAAAATATTTCATACATATTTCAAGGCTCACAAGTCCTAAAATCGGGTCCTTTTTACTATACGCCAACCCTTATTAGTAATAAAGAGTAATATAAACTAGACTGTGAGCTGTAGAACTCGCCTTTTTTTTAACGAGTTTTCTTTTTTATTTCTTAAATTATACCTACGCGGCCAAAATCAATATAATCACCGTACTTGCTCACAAAGCGAACAGCGGGACAGCGGGACATCCTAACAGCTAGATACATAAACGATTTTCAGCCGAAGCTTCAGCATCTAGAACTTCGTTCGCTTCACTCCCTCGTTCGATTTTTAAACATTCGTTTTATAGATATAATCCATCCATCCATACTTACTATACATATACTTACTATATACTATACTATATACTATATACTATATTACTATTACTATATTACTTTATATATATATAATATTATAAATGGGAAAGTGTATGTGTTTGTTTGTCCGTCTTTCACGGCAAAACGGAGCGACGAATTGACGTGATTTTTTAAGTGGAGATAGTTGAAGGGATGGAGAGTGACATAGGCTACTTTTTGTCTCTTTCTTACCCCCCACTTCCCAAATGGGGGGTGAAAGTTTGTATGGAGTTACGATATAAACGAGTTCCACGCGGACGGAGTCGCGGGCAGAAGCTAGTCCTTTATACAGTCGTTTATAGCGAATGACAGAGAACTAACTTATGCATGATAGAACACTTCGCCAATGACCGCAGTCAGACCACGTCAGGGGTCCGGCACTGTTGGTTCAATTTGCTAGCTGATATACATTATTATAATATTCACCTATAGAGAATGACAGTGAAATAACTTGTAAATGATACAACAGCTCGGGAGTAACCGCAGTCTGCCCACTGCAGGGGCGCTATACGGTTGGTTTAATTTATACCTGTATTGAGGATGTAATCCTTTATACAGTCGTTTATAGGAAATAATTGTGAAACTGGTTTATAATAGCTTGGGCGTACCCACAGTCTGACCAGGTCAGGGGGCTGGAACTGTTGGTTCACCTCAAAATAACTTAGCTCAACCGTGGCCTTAATTACCTAAAGATCGTATACAAGTTAACTTCAAGCTACATAGCTTAGTAAGTCGGTTTAGTTACCAGTTCAAGTGTAACTTAATTAAAATCAACCCAGATCAAAATGTAAACATAGTATTAAGAGAAAAAGTAAAATATCATTGAATCCCGCAATAAGTATGTATAAGTAAGTAATATAAGATAAGAATAAGATAATTATTTATTACTGCCACATTTTATACACTCGATTATTCAAAAGATATCCAAAATATGTAACTACAAACGACGCTAAAAGGCCCCCTCAGCAAAAGATTCAATTACGTAATTTTAATACGAGTAGATAAAAACATAGACTGCTGAAATCATTTTTTTTTTCGGTAGTTGGGCAAAAAAGGTCATGCAACTTGTCAAAGTGCAGCGCAGTGATAAATCAAATATCAATAAACAACGTGCATGTGCAGTTCTACATAAATATATAAAACTCGCATTAAACAGACAGTGCCGAACGTTCCCGACCCCTGGCTATTCGCGTGGCCACGGAACCATTTAAATTTATGGTCCTCCCTTTCTGATCTGCACCGAATGTTCCAGAATGCTATTATTGCGCTGAATTATTCACGAGAAATTAGCTCTAGAGTACAGTCAATATTAATCTAACATGACCAGGATCTTACGCGGTTGGGATAGAGATTAATTTCGTGTGGCGTATTTGGAAACCGCATGCCGCTACTGAGTAGAAAATTAAACTGATGTTTATGAGTAGGTATATCAGGAAAGGCTGTTAGAACGGCTTACTTATATTCCACGTGAGGGACACAAGTTTTCCCGGGGGAAAGGTAGGATTTCCCCACGCTGGCTCGGTGCGGGTTAGGTACTGTTATTTTTATACATACGAAGTGTGAGTTACAGCGTAACAAAACCTGATACTTAGCTCAGTAACCATTAAGTACTACTAGAAAAGTGTAATTCGGCATGGGTATATAAATCAATCACGCCGACAAAACAGTAGAATAAAATCTTGAAAAAAAAATTTTTTTGGGGTACCCCCCTAACACCTAAAGTGGGTATGTGTTTTTTTTTCGTTAAACCCATAGTGTGGGGTATCGTTGGATAGCTTGTTCAAAAATATTATGGGTTTTTATAACGATTTTTCAAATTAGTGATTAGTTTGTGAGATAGTGGGCTTTAAAGCCCAATTTGTTGTTCGAGTCATGCCCCCCCCCCCCTGCCGGATAAATGGCTGCTACTGGGAATGAAATAATAATGAATTTAAAGGAAAAACTATCACGGCTAAGTAGGAATAACTCTTTAAATAAATGTTTTATTATTATTATAACTATTTACCGAGTAATAGTCGACGAACTTAAAATGTACTTCGAAAGGCCAACTTTCGTACAAAATTGGCTGACGCAACTGCACCATTTATTTGGGCGCGCGTGTCGATGTAACTAAGACAGACAGGCAACTACGGAACCCTACACTGCGCGGCGCCCGACACGCACTTGGCCGAATTTCTTACATCGTTAGGCTGTACTGGTAGTACAGTCAGCATCAGAAGTAGCTAACCAAAATTACACGCTCAAAATGGCCTACACAGAAAAATAT
Source organism: Epinotia ramella (assembly GCA_947578815.1). NCBI lineage: Eukaryota > Metazoa > Arthropoda > Insecta > Lepidoptera > Tortricidae > Epinotia > Epinotia ramella. The sequence goes on along the minus strand of OX388206.1, from coordinate 3,555,042 downwards.
TCCCTTGACTTTAGAGTTCGTGTGTAGATCATTTTGAGCACTAGAACTGCTTAGTTCTGCTGCTGACTGTATCTACTTAAAACCGAGTGAAATAGATTTCTGAGTTAAAGTTACTTTATTTATGTTTTTGGACGTACCTAAGTCATGTAACGAACTCTGCATTTTTAAAATACTTCATCAGGCAAAAAATTAAAAAAAAACAAATACTTTCCCCTTGCAAACAATGCCCAAATACTCATCTATTTCAGCAAACTCAAAACGCGGTAGGCAACCCTAGCCCTGCGTGAAACTTTTAATTACCTACCTACATTCAGCCATTATTCAGGGCTGCCCCAAGCTATGGAAAAAAATTGGAAAAGTTTAAAATTTATATCGATATAGGTAATTAGCGACGATAAGTTTAATGGAGGTCGTTCAACTCGGTTCAAATTTAAAAGTTTAAAAGTGATTCTGATTGGCTATTGTGGAAGTTGGTGGGGTATTGTTTGGCTCAAGCGCTTTCAAAGGTACGGGGAAAGGTACTTTTAAATAATTTATGAAAAGCCTACCTACTCTAGTATTCAAACACTTTTCATACTTTTTTTATTTTTATTTAAATATTAGGGGACAATCTTACACAAATCGACCTAGTCCCATAGTAAGCTCATTAAGGCTTGTGTTATGGGTATTAGACGACAATATATATAATAGATATAAATACTTAAATACATAGAAAACATCCATGACTCAGAAACAAATATTCATGCTCATCACACAAATATTTGCCCTTACCGGGATTCGAACCCAGGACCTTCAGCTTCGTAGGCAGCGTCACTACCCACTAGGCTAACCGGTCGAAAACCGCCGCCCGGATTATTTAAAAGTTTAACTCTAGTTGTCAAATGATAACAGGGAGAGGGTAATGTACACATGGTACATTTCGCATTCCAATTTCTATTAGTAGGTAGTTGTTTTGTCTTGTCAGTGGGTCAAAAGATAAAAAATATTATGCGAATTGTTTTTTGAAAACGGAGCTGCTTCTGAGATAAACTTATGCACTTTTGCATAATGCATTATATAATCATAGATGAGGCAATCAATCCCTACAACCCCTTAAGGGGATGCCTCGATTCGACTCGATTCGAGAAAGCTACACACACACCTTCCCGCCTTCTGCACACGTGAAAAAGAGATGCAACGCTTCGGGATTGGCGTTTTTGGAAACTTGACTGCGTCGTAAAATATTGTATAGTTTAAGTAGTCTGATGAGTCAAAAAAGGAGAATAGTGACCAAACTTTAAACTTTTTTCCATCGAGAAAATTCTCAGTAATCATGTATCGATTATATCAAATATACAATCATCATCAATTCAAGCATCATATATCTGAAAACCAATCCTAATTGTTTCCTAATCTGGTCAGGACAATGTTTCAAAAAAAGCGATATTTTCCAATTCACGCCCTTAAGTTACTACGGATTACGGCCTGGCGCTATAAGCGTAGCGAAGCGGTGAATGTGTTAACAGGAACACGTTGAATTACTAATAACTTTTGAAGTACATTTATTCGCAACTTTTTAATAGTACAGTCGCCATCAGATATATCGGAGCGGCCAAAGTGTTCACAAATATCTAAACTGTACATTGTATCTCAAGGTATCAAAATTAAATATTTACGGTAAGGGTGGTAAAGTGAATCCCGAGTAAAGCGAAAGATTCTACAATAGAATCCTGAACGTACCCAGGGATTCTAAAGTAAAATCTTGAGCGTAACGAGGGATTCAAGTGTTTACTTACGCCCTAAACCTTTGCTGCTGCTTTTCACACCTTTCTATGACGCAAATTTAAATCCATCGTTTGAGTAACAATTACTCTACTCTTTTCTGAATAGTAGGATCTGGAAGAAAAGTATAACTTTGATCCCTCATTTGACGGCAACAATTACACCTATTCGGAATCAGATGTGAATAAGTATTTTAGTCACCAATACCTTTTATAACTGGACAACATTTCCATCTACAACGTCAACAAAAATCCTCCAATATCAATACCAAAGCCGTTCGACACTCGGAATCCCGCCGACATTCAGCCGCGTACTCAAACATCCATTAGGGTTTCCGTGTGCCGAAATGAATGACAGTGGAGATGCATCAAATTGCATAGTCACTCAACTCCATTTTAAAATCTGCCGCGGCGAACGCGAATACTGTGAACTGTTTCGAGAAAGAGTAGGGTTTTAGGAGACAGTACATGTAATCACGGTGGCCGTTGACGCGGAAAGACTCTCGAGTGGCGACCCGGAAGGCGCAACGTGGGTAGGCCCCCCCAAGGTGGACTGATGACCTGGTAAAGGTCGTGGGAGTCCGCTCGATGCGGGTGGCGCAGGACCAGTCATTGTGGCACTCTTTGGGGGAGGCCAATGTAAAGCAGTGGACGTCTTTCGGCTGATATGATGAAACATCACATAAAGTTTCGAACGCGCCTTGGGATAGGAGTGATAGGACACCTCAACTGTAATTTTTCGATAAAAAAATTACGTTTAGATCGAACTGACGTACAGCAGAAGTTCTAAGCGGTTTTAGTTCTAGCGGGGTTTGACGTCCGGTTAGTCTAGTGGGTAGTGACGCTGCCTACGAAGCTGAAGGTCCTGGGTTCGAATCCCGGTAAGGGCAAATATTTGTGTGATGAGCATGAATATGTGTTTCTGAGTCATGGATGTTTTCTATGTATTTAAGTATATATATATATATATATATCGTCGTCTAGTACCCATAACACAAGCCTTATTGAGCTTACTATGGGACTAGGTCGATTTGTGTAAGATTGTCCTATAATTTTTTTTTTTCCTAGTTCTCAAAAGATACACCAATGTGTGTGTGTTCTTGGGAATAAGGATCTGTGTAGGTAATTTTCAGCGTGTTACTTTGCTAAGTAAGAAGTAGCTAACTACTTCTGACGCTGACTGTACGTACAATGCGTTACGTGATCGACCTGCACAAAATATGTAAATATTGTCTTTTTTGACATTTTTTTTTCTATATTTACCACAAAATAAATTCATGTAAACATCAAACCTGCTCACAAAATTTCACTCAATCTCACTCACCACACTCATCACCCTTTTTTAATTTTTTCGATTGAGAAAAAGCATTGAGCTGCAACGGAGAAGTGCTTGCTTCGCTCGCAACCTGCAAGTTTTTAGGGCGTCAAATAATGTATTGAAAAATCAACGAAATTTAGTAGTTTTCATTTCGACACTCGTCCTCGGTTTATTGAAGCTAGCTTTCCAGGTGCAGATATGGGCAAGTTCGATTCCTGTTTAACATTTTTGATATTGAATAACTTGAAAAATGTTAATACAGAATTAGTTATCCATTTTTAAAGAGAGGGCTGTAAAAATACAAAACCCGACACTTCATCTTCATTAAAACTTTTATACACCCGAAACTCATACCTACTCGTACATACTGAACTTACCTATAAATTTGATATGCGTTTTTATAATCTTACTAATTAACACAGAAGTTATGGCCAGAATACCAGTTTTTCGGTCTAAAATTGTTCAACTTTGATGCCAAATATCTCGAAAACAATGAACTTTGAAGTAAATATGGGATACTATATTGCTTAAAGCCATTGTTGTTAATATAATAAGCTGCAAAAAACATTAGAAAACTGAAGGATTCAGATCGAAGGTCATTCGCGTATGGGAGCCCCTTAAGAGTCCGCAGTAAGCTCGATTCTCCATACAAACGCAGTTACGCTCTCATTTTAAAACTACGTGTTGGATTGTAGCGAAACTTTGCATGTACAATGAGATGAGGTAAATCCAGGTCTGTAATTAGTTTATGTAGCTTCAGATACCATAGTAAAAAAATACAGCCAATTTAAGATTTTCGTAAAAACCTTGTTTTTGCTGTATTTTGTTTGTTTTATGAACTGGAGCCATATAAACTAATTACATACATAGATATACCTCATGTCAATGTATATGCAAAGTTTCGTCAGAATCCAACAAGTAGATTTAAAATGAGAACGAAACTCTGTTTGTATGGGAAGGTGAAATTCGGCCGAGCGTACTGCGGACTCTTAAATTAGTGCAGCCCATCTCAAGAAGTAAAAAAAACCGGCCAAGTGCGAGTCGGACTCGCGCACCAAGGGTTCCGTACCCTTATCTATAAAAACAGTAAAAAAAAGAAAGTTTGTTGTATGGGAGGCCCCCTTATATATTTATTTTATTTTGTTTTTAGTATTTCTTGTTAAAGCGGCAACAGAAATACATAATTTGTGAATATTTCAACTGTCTAGCTATCGCGGTTCTTGAGATACAGCCTGGTGACAGACAGACGGACGGACAGCCAAGTCTTAGTATAATAGGGTCCCGTTTTTACCCTTTGGGTACAGAACCCTAAAAAGGGCAATACGCTTGGTCTCTGCTGAACATCAAACAGGCCACCGTCGCTAACTTGCCACCGTCGTGGTATTAAAAATAATGACGTCACATAAGTAAGTATTAGGCTGGCGTCGGTCAGGTTTCCGAATCTTAATTCCGTATTCGGAAACCATATCAGGAAACCGTGTATGTGCGGCCAGCCTTATACGTCATTATGATTCTGGCGTTACATTCAGATATCAAGATCGGCCGCTTCAGTGAAATCGCTCTAGTTTCATGGGACTTTTGCTATTTATGTGGTGTAACAGTTTATTTTCCGACCTAGAGTCTTAGTTTTGAATCGTACCTTCTAAATTCTAATTATTATTAAAACGTTCAACAAAGCTACTTTTATAGTGCTTCTCTTGACATTGGACTTCGTAAAATTGATAATGTTTCTCTCTTGATTATCCATTCTGTTTTATTTCCCCGACAGCGGCAGAGTCAAAAGAGATATGTTTTAACAGTCTATATTTGTATTTACGTGTGTTCCACCGTTAACGATACTGAACCGATTTTGATGAACGAGGTATTAATCGATTCGAAATTATGTTCCGGGTGGAACATAACCACCCGCTAGGCTAGCTTTTGTATGAAAGTTGTTCAGTTTTTCCGTAGTCGATATACAGTTTTCTTCGACTTTATTTATTTATTTATTTTATTAATTACACTGGACACCAACAGAGTATATAAGATTAGGTTGCAGTTGTCTTTGTACTTATTATTTACCCCAATTACAGGTGAACACATCGATTTACAGAACAAGATAACTATTACTATGACTACTATGAGAGATTGATTTGAAATAGGTATACAAATTATATATGATATGGCTTTTAAAAAAACAATGGGAAATTTTTAATGCATTACTTAAGTAGCAGGTTTTTTTTTTTTTTTTAACAATATATTAAATAAAAATGTATACAATATTAGAATTATTTAGATACGTTGCGCTTATAATTTAATTTAGGTCAATAATTGACGAAGCTAACTATTGGATTATTTTCTTTTTATGGATTTCAATTGGAGCGGACTTTCTTACAATTGATACTGATTTTCTCCTGCTTATCCATTCTGATTTATTTAATAGTGTACCTAATCTAATGACGAACGTTATTAGGGGACGTAATATGACCTTAGGGCTCAGCCAAGACTTCCAGCGGCAGCCGACGAGGCGCTCCGACCTCTCTCTCCCACTTATGGCGGTCGCTGCCGCTGCCGCCGCCGCCGCGAGCCGCTCCAAAGCCGCTCCAGTGCGGCTAGCACAACTCACGCCGCGTCGCGACGCCAGTCGAGAAAGATCTACCCTCCTCTTTCTAATTTCTACGGTGCGAGTGAGACAGGAGACGGTCAGACGCGAGCGAAGCGACTGAGCAGCAAGTTATGCTAGACGTACTGAGACGAGAGCACCGCCATGATAAAACGTTTTGTGATAGCCTTCATTATACGAAAAAGCTGTCATCAAGGGTGATTTGTATGCTCCATCTCCATCCATCAGGTGGTCTGCCCTAAGACCTCTGGGCCTCAACTTTGGCCGTCATAACAATCCTCTCCAGGTTATCCCAAGAACGTAGTGAAATGTGAAGATTTTATAACCTTAGCCAGACTATGCTCATCTGCAGCGATGTTCCTCTCCCTGCCCACACACTGCTTTACTCCGCTCAAGGTCACTTGCCTTTATTACTGCTCCTCTGACTCGCACCCAAAAAACCGACAAAACAGGGAGCGATGGGCATGGCGAGGAGCAACATGAGCGGCGTGACGTGTAACGTTGCCACACTATGTCTCTGCCTCCTTTCCTCGCCATTTTCCACGTCACTCGACGAGTGTGTCAGGGGTATGAGAGGAGTAAAAAAATCTTAAAACAATTTTCAGTTTTATTCGCCCAAGTTCGCAGCGTCAGTGCTTGCGCATGATTTATGGAATGGTGCAAATGGGTTACGGTGACAACGTGTGCGCAATTATGCAGGGAGCCGCGAGCGCGGACTGGGTCGAGGGCCCAAACAGGGAACAGGAACAAACGTACATCAGTTCCTAATGCTTACCATGAATACATTTGACGACCGGTAATGCTAGTGGGTAGTTTTTTTTCTGTTTGGCCTGCAGCGCGGTTAGTCACAGATATGCTACGGGATAACCTCCATGAGCCGCCCAGGTGGAAATCTAGTGGGCAGTGACGCCTGTGAAGCTGAGGGTGCTGGGTTCGAAAACCGGTAAGGGCAAAGTGTGATAAGCATGAATATTGGTATAATACTAATAATTACACGGTTCAACTCACGTAATAAATGTCACTACGGGCGACATGTTTCGAACTCTTCGGGAGTTCTTTTTCAGGATGAGTGTTTTCGCGGCGGTGTCGCTTGAGTCACCGCCGCGAAAACACTCATCCTGAGGAAGAACTCCCGAATCGTTCGAGACATGTCGCCCGTAGTCACATTTAATACGTGAGTTGAACCGTGTAATTAAAATAGTATTATTTCAACATGTTTCACGAAAGTTTAAATTCGATGAATATTGGTTTCTGGTTTTCTATGTATTTTAGAATTAAATTGAATATATCGTAGTCTGGTATAAGTGGTATCCCTAACCATATTGAGCTTACCATAGTTCGAATTTGTGTAATATTGTCCCATGATATTTATTTGTACGTCCAAAACAGATATATGTATAGGTAACTAACAACTAGGGCTCGTCAAAATCGCGTAGTTAACAATATACCAATGAAGTAAATGCCCAATGATCGCCACTTTAATGCCTAATAACTGGCACCTTTTATTCACCTCTATCGTTTTGAGATATGATTGAAAGTGTCGTGCCACTGGGCCCTGTTATATATATTACCTTATTTGAGCGGCGAAATATGTGACTGCGGTGAGTATACTTCCGTACATTTAAGGTTTTAAAAGCTCATAAAGCATTTTTAACACACCATTATAAAAATGAAAACTCAGCGCGCAAATTTTTAGCTAAGCGCAGCTAACCAACCCGGCCGCAAGCTAATACGGAGCTTTCGGCCGCGGGCTTTTAGCGGACGCCATTTTGGATTTTGGATGGTGTTTATGAGGTCGGCGCTTGAAAGCTTCCCTGGACAGTTTCAAAAGACAAGTTTGGGTTTAAATTGAACGCTTTGCCTACTAATACGTGTGCAGTAAGTACATGCATCATATTCAATTTCGAAGTTGAGGTCCTTTTGTTTTCCTCTTTAGAAACCAAGTTATTGACTCTTGATACTAGTTATTATATTAAAAGTATGAGCGCAAAATAAATTCTAAAGCATTTGTTCGTAAATGGATTGTCGAAAACGGTTGCAACGATTTCATCGATACTTACTTAAAATACAGAAAAAAAAATCGGGGATAATTCGGTAATTCCTAGTTTACACTTACGACGCGAAGCATTATTATAGGCCTGCTGTGGCGGTCAATAGTAAACTTGATAGTTAAAGTCAAGTAATAATAATAATAAATTTGTTTATTGACCAAAAATACATTTTTACAGCTAAAAACAGTACCTGGTGGACCCCAAACTAGGCAAAGCCTGTATCTTGGGACCCGGGAGTGCAATTGACCTGATTTATTTTACGGTGTGATTAAGGCATAACTCTTTCAGCTTGAACCCAGTTACCATCAATGCAGTGCAATGTGTACCTTATAGCTTTGGCCCAACGGTGTTTTCATTGAGGCGAGCAACCTCGCCGATGAAAAACACGTTAACTGACTAAATGACTATGGACGCGACTCCGAAATGCGAGCAGAGTGAAGACTTTTAAGCTTTAAATCTTCCCCGTAAATAATCACCCAGTCCCGCGGTTGCATCCTGCTGCGCTGTCTGACTCCGCCATCTTCTAAAGCGGCTAAGAAGGGATGCTGAGCGAAGCTAAAGATTAAGAGAGCCCCGCTCTTTGGTTTTAGGGCGGGTGCACACTGAATTAATTCTTTAAGATTAAGTATTTTTTATGCTTCGTCACCTGGGTCAAAATCAGCAACAATCACTAGGCATATCTGTGGACAATGCAGGTACTTACAAAATATGTTCAAGTCACAGGTCTTAAAGGCGTTTTACAGATCTCTATTAATCTAGCTCCAAAATTAAGTTCTATAAGGCTAAACTTTGGATTTGTCCACAAGAGAGGCTGAATACTAACTCATACTCGCACAGCTAAACTGTGGAATGGATTGTCGCCTGCGGTATTTCCGGACCGATACGACCTTCAAACCTTCAAGAAAAGAGCGTACTCCCATCTTAAAGGCCGGCAACGCACTCACAACACCTCTGGTGTTGCAGGTGTCCATGGGCGGCGGTAATCGCTTACCATCAGGTGATCCGTCTGCTCGTTTGCCTCCTATATCATAAAAAAAAAAAAAAAAAACTACTTAACATATTCACTGCCAAGAATCGCTACGCTCATAGCCGATCCCTTAGTTTTCCCGCTAAGTAGCGGAAAGCGCCTACGGCGTAGGCGCCCGCTACAATAGATTTCAGATAGCAGTAAAAGTGATGATCAAGGAATTCAGGACAAAAAGAGCCTAGAGAATAGAGAAATATGCGATAACTTGACACTAAATAAGTATATTACACTTTTTATTTGTCTCAAACAAAAAGCCTGCAATCATCGTCATCCTACCAACGTTATTCCCGGTTTTGCCCTACTGGTTCCGTTTTGACGCCTAATCCCAAGATTTGGCATAGGCACTAGTTTTACGAAAGCGACTGCCACCTGACCTTCCAACCCAGAAGGACAAACTAGACCTTATTGGGAATTAGACCGATTTCCTCACGATGTTTTGCCTTCACAGAAAAGCTAAATGTTCCGTACATAAAGTTCCGAAAAAGTAATTGGTACGAGCCGGGATTCGAACCCACGAGCATGCCTGAACCACGAGGCTACCGTGGCTTATAAATTCTGCACTATAAACTTTGAATCGCCATTATTATGGTTAACCGCAAACGGTCAAAATAATTTCAGCTCAAACGATTACCATCAACCTTTTAAAATCGCCGATTTTCATTAACTGACATCAAATCTAAAACATTCTGACCGCAACAAAACAACACGTTTGGTTCGCAAATAACTCGAAACATACAAACACCCTCTATATCATTCACGAGGCACAAAGTGATATGAACCTCATAATTGTACCAGATAGTTTATTTTGTATTGGCTTTGTAACTGACATACAACGTTTGGTATATTTGCATGAAATGTTATGCCAATGACGATTTGTGGTTGCAAAATATAACAACATTTTCCGATAGACAAACAATTAATAAAATCACTTAGCTGTGAAATGTATGTGTAGTAAAAATATGGAATCGTTTATTAATACTAGGACTACTAATAGGACTTATTGCCCTAAAATAATTGAGCTGTACTTTTAATTTTTTAGCATATTATTATTCTGTTTTTGTCACTGTTTGTATATGTCTGTACTTGTTTTTGGCAATAATTATTATTCTATTCTAATCTATTTTATTCTAATACATGACTAGGTGGTTTAGATCCTGGTAAATATTCCTAATTGCTGACAAATTTTGATTGAGCTTGTGTTGACAGTGAGGGGCCTGCATTTGTCGCTAACTGAGAACAGAACGAAGCCTCAAATCAATAAAAGGTCGGTAACGCACTTTACATCTTTCTGCAGTCACAAGCGTACGTAGTCTATGGTGTCTGCTTACCATCGGGCAGGCCACATGATCGTTTGCCTCTATTGAAGAATGACAAAAGTAGTAAAAAAATGGATGGCCGATTTTTTATCTATTTTTCATATGCAATCGCAAAACGGCGTTCTTACAATATTTTTCGTCACATTATTCACTAGCTTCCGACCCTGACTTCGTCTGCATGAACCCGCGATAAAAAACTATCCTATATTTTAGTCCAGGCTATAAACTACATTCGTGCAAAATTTCATCCAAATCGGTTGAACCGTTTAAGCGTGATTGAGCAACAAACACTCATACTTTAGGATTTATAATACACTAGCTTCCGCCCGCGACTTTGTCTGCGTGTCCCCAGGGTAAAAACTATCCTATTTTAATCTAGGCTATAAACTATCTTCGTGCAAAGTTTCATTCAAATTGGTTGAGCGTGATTGAGTAACAAACATCCAAACATCTAAACATACAGACATCTAAACTTTCGCATTTATAATTTTATAGTAGGATAGGATATTAGTAGGATTTTAAGTGCAATTTTGTAAGGCGTCGGTGTATACTTCGCTTAAAATCATCGCTAAGGCCGCTCACAGGCGCTCCTTGAATAAATGAACAGGACCGCTTGTTCGCGGCCAGCCTAATTAATAAGTAATGAACAATGTCCCTTTGTGAAAAACTGCTCTTTTAATTTATTTTTTTAAATAGTAACGCAACCGCACCGCACGTCGATGCAATTAACACAGACAGGCAACTACGGAACCCTACACTGCGCGTGGCCCGACACGCACTTGGCTGGTTTTTTAATGACAATTATTCGTTTTCCCTTTTTTTCCGATGGGTCTATCTTCCGTACGAATGCGATACCTTGTTAAGCAGACCTATTTCTATTCTAGCTATTAATCCAGTTCATATGGCGTACCCATTTCATCCCACTCGGAACGCCATTCAAACTTACGTCCAAGTACCCTTGACCTCCTTTCAGCCCGGCTGAAAAAGTAGATGAATGAACTTTTTTCATTACATCTTGGTGTTGCCACTTCAGCCGCCTTTTTGCCCGCGGCAAAGAATGTTTAGAGTTGGGCATAAATTAGATGTATATAGATACCTACATATATATGTACATTGGGTATCTGTAGGCCTTAGGCGTAGAGTTTTATGTTATTCAAACTTTTCAGCAGTAAATTAGAGCTCTGTTGAAAAGAACCTCGAGTTATTTTTACTTTTAATATAACGGGTGTGGTGTACAGGGCCAAATAATTATAAGGACGCTTCTTTAGAATATCCGCCACGATACGTAAATGTTTTTTTATCTTTTTCGCTCTAGAGGTTAGCGTATTTTATAACCCATATGAAAGGACCACGGGAAAAAGGAACTAAAACGAACTAAGAGCTGAGAGGTGACTGAAGGTCTGCTTATCTGCTTTATTTCGTTCTGTGGGCATTTTGAATTCCATTGCAGAACTGAGATATTTATTTTATACAGAGTGGATATGGTCTAATAGGTACCTTGAAACATGCCTACTTTGCCCGCTGTTTTCGGAAAAACACGAATATCTCATATTTTTTATATGGTAAGGTGATTTTTTTTTGTTTAATGAATCTATCGTAGTCATACGCATGTGTTTATGAAGAGACATTTTTTTTAATCAACGCCCACTCTAAATTTTTATCGGTTTTGATCGCGGGTAAAGTTATCTGGACTTTTGCCAACATTGACCATGTCGAATCATTAACGCAACTATAGCACTTACGATGTGGAGACAAGACTCAGTTCAAAATTTTAGGCAAACATGGTGTTCCATTTTGACATCTTACACAGTACAGATAGGCAATGTTACCTAGATATTGTCAACTTTGCCATACAAATCCATACACCTCACATTCCACATTTTGCTGCAAGCTCTTGGCTGAAGTTAAAGACATATATGACTCAAATTAAAGTCATAAATATAATCTAGTTTCTGTTAAAAATAGTAAGGTTGCCATTTATATGTTGTGTTTTCGTTCATTACCAGAGTTGTTTAAGATTAGCTTTTTGGGCACAGTTTTGCCTGAAAGTAGGCATGTTTCACGGTATATGAGAAAACGGGTTTCATTTGTAGAATACACCTTTTTCTGTATTTAACTATCCCGGAGGTCATCTAAGCGTCTTAATTATTGTTATTCTGATTAAATAATAACTTAAAACAACTTAGAAAAGTTGTAAAACCCCCGACATTTTCATTTCAAAGTCCAATATCTCAAAAACGGCTAAACAGATTTTCATGATACATGGCTAAGAATACTCGGGATAAAGTTATCTTTTACACAAAAAAACCACATTCAAATCGGCCTATCCGTTTGGGAGATACGATTCCACGGACAGATACACAGATACACAGAAACACAGACACGTTAAACTTATAACACCCCTCTTTGCGTCGGTAACAACTTGCTGTTAATAAAATGACATAGCTCTCCTCTCAGCTCTGAGGCTCTAGTATAAGTTTTACCGAAATAAAACTTTACGATCGCGTTTGCGTTTTACTCTCAATTTGTATGGGATTTGACAGCTAAACGCGAACGCGGTCGTAACGTTTGGTTTCGGTAAAACTTATACTAGAGCCTCTGTTGGTTCTTGGTCCACGTTCCATACAAAGTTGCCTATGGTCCTTTGACATTACAATATCATAGCTGGACATAGGCCTCCGCCTATGTCCAGCAGTGGACGTCTATGGCTGATATGATGATGATGATAGTCACATAAATGAAGTAAGATTTTGCAATTTTTTTAATTCTATATTGAAACCTTGATATGAGTTTTTTTTTATTATTACCTACCTGTTAAATTGAGAACAGACATTGACAACGGCAGCTCCTGACAAAATTTTGTAGTTTCGTAATTATGTGCAGTCACCATCAAAAGTAACTACGCGGGTCAAGTGCTCAAAATGAGCTACACACGACTGGCAAGAGGATTAGGACTGTCCAGATCATTTTGAGCGTGTTATTTTGCGTAGCTACTTCTGCTGCTGACTGTACCTACCTTTTTTTTTTTTTTTTTCGTGGAGAAAACCTGCGCGCCAGGTACCCAATCACCGGGGGATGATTGGGTTATGTGGTATTTCTATCCACTAAAAACTCCACGGTGCTCTGCATCTGCGCTCTCATGCAGGGGACTCCAGGATCTCATGGTGAACGCACTGGAGACCCCCTCGCGCCTCGCCACATTTGGCTCGTCCTTAGGGCAAGGAAATGCTGTCGCCTTCCCTGGGGTTCTTAAGCGAGTGCCCCGCCCCCCGGCCCCCGCCAGAACACTGCGACCCCGATGACCCCTTTAGTCGCCTTCTACGACAGGCGGGGGAGACCCTACACCTATTCTTGTCCGAGCCTACACGGTATTGACTGTACCTACCTACGACTCGTAACCAAGTAACCAATCAACCGTTTTTGAAAACTATTATATTTATCTTTTTGTACTCATTAATATTAAAGTCGAGGGATTTTTTTAATTTAATTACTACACCTTGAAAATATTGTCGTTGGTTTACTGTCCACTTATTTATGAAGTATGTATACAATAAAAGCGAGGTCATAATTATTACGTTAATAAAGTATTAACAATTAGTGTTTACCTCATAGTAATGACAAATACACACACCAAATGATCAAGATTTTTGAGGAAAATCATTTAGTAATCAGAGGTGGATTTAAATGACTTCTGCAAATTAAATCATAATCTAATGGGGTATCAGGGCTGTTATTCGGTCACCCATCACGAAACTAGACCTCTACCTACGCTTAGTTACTACGCATCGTGGTGTCAAGATATATTTGTGGGTGAGCGTTGAGGTGAGCTTAAAACAAGTTACAGAATGCGGGCTGGAAGCTCCCATCAACTCTACCTTCTCAGTCTCCTCAAAGTTTCCAAACTGTTCTCTTGAAGAAATGGAGTCTTGGTTCTGATTAGTGCGCATATCGCTCCTGTCTGTAACTCTGGTGTCAGTTGCCAGTGTGCTGTTCGGGCTGGTATCCTGGATAATTCTGGTCAACTGGCGAAAGTTCCATCACTTCGTTCCTTAACCGTCTCGTGAATCCAGCCCTCATCTGCGCTGTTAGAGCAGTTCTCGGCGAATCCCCAAAAGGCTATACTGAATGAGACGTATGAAATATATAGATTTAAACTTTCACGATTCTCACACATTATTTATACTAAACGGGACTTAATCGCGTATAATTAACTTATTTTATTTACCTCACTGAGGTCTCCCGACGTTTCGGATGTGTTGCAACATCCATGGTCACGGGACAACTGGCTTGAGCGGGTATCAACATCTTCTTGCTGCGCGGGTTTTCCGAACTACCCGCATTTGGTCTTTATTAACCACTTGTACACTAGGGTTGTCACCCGGCCGACACACAACACTAATAATATCCGGTGATATAACGGACGATGTTTCTTGACGCTGGCATTTACTTATGATAGGATTCCACGAAGATGAAATCTTAAAACCGTCGTCCCGGTTGAAATTACGATGTTTTCTGTTTTAAAATAAGTTAATTATACGCGATTAAGTCCCGTTTAGTATAAATAATGATTTATATTTACGTTAACGCTAGTTTTTGGTTGGATACTGCCTGGTGTGTGGACCGCGATTGGAAAACTTTGTGATGATGAACAAGTCGCCGAATATGTTCATATGTTGGTTTCATGTGTTGGTTAACATTATATTGTATTTAAATGTGTTATTTTCTTTATGCAAGTTTGCCTTACGTGAATCGGGACGCAGTTTATTCGTAGCTAAAAAATGTATTCTGACGACTTTTGCTTTTATAGTAACAGGATCTGCCACTTTCCTGCCTATTTTCCTTGTGATATGGACTGATTTTGACATTTGTAAAATAGTATTTCGCTTTTTGCATTTTGGCATTTTATATATAACAACGATGCTGTTTGTAAATATGTTCTATTTGATGATAAAAACTCATAGAGAACTGTGGATAGAATACATGCGAAGAATAAGGAATAACAGGTTATAATTAATTGGTCATTCATTGTCATGGCCGACTTTTTTAGATTTTTACCGTAGGAATTCTCAAAATTTGTTGTATGTGTTCTTTTAATGAATATTATACTCATCAATGAAATCGTGTTCACATATTTTGATCACTTTTCCCGTGCACATATTTTCGAACTCTATTACGTTGGTCAATCCAATTTTCTCTTGTCCCTTAGTTTTTATCCATTATCAGTTACCACAACGAAAGCAAAACAGAATGTAATTTGAAGATTTTATCAAGTACACATTTAAAAATTCTATTTGAACATCATCATGTTGCATCATGGAAAAAAAACTATTCTAGCAGAAACATGGTTTTCCAGGGGACAAATCACTAGTTTTATACAAATCGCACATTTTACGTCTGCTTGGCAACCGGTGAAATTGAGGGATTTTTTTGTAGTAGGTATGTAGTTTTACGCTATAATTAATTGAGTAACGAATGCAACAACAAGACATCATATTTTCTTGTAATCTCCTTTTTATTAACAGCAAGTAGTAGAAACGGGGAGGACACTGAAAAGTTGATACACCTACGTCCAATACAATACCTACACGCACATTTTATTGCCCACCTCAAAAAGAACACTGTAACACTTGATATTTGGGATCATACATCTTCCTCCAACAACCGCTCAACATTCTAGAAGCGACTAGAAGTTTCGATGCTGGTACGGCTAACTTTTACAACTTTAGATATACGGTGCAAACAAGTTGATTCGTTTTCGAGTGTGACCACAGTCGTGTTTCTCAAGTGTTACGTTTATTCTAAACTAGTTTTTGCCCGCGTGAAATTCCATATAATATTCCAAAGAATGCTTTTTGTCAATGAGATTAAATAGGAGTAAGCTTTCGGTAGGCTATAAAATGCCGCATACAGAGTTCACCCCGTCGAATGCTGCCCAGCTATTCTATAACTTGTTTTAACCACACCTCACCCGCCACCCTCAAATACAAACAAATGCAGTGCCTGCGCT
Source organism: Epinotia ramella (assembly GCA_947578815.1). Classification (NCBI taxonomy): domain Eukaryota; kingdom Metazoa; phylum Arthropoda; class Insecta; order Lepidoptera; family Tortricidae; genus Epinotia; species Epinotia ramella. The sequence goes on along the minus strand of OX388206.1, from coordinate 3,538,961 downwards.
TCAAGCGAGATTGCCGCGAAAATCACTCATCCCGAAAATGAACTCCCAAGGAAATCGAGACATGGCGCCTGTCGTGGTATTTAATGCGTTAGTTGTTTAACCAAGGATTTATAACTAGTATTTTAGTCACTATAAGCTCAATCATAGGTCTAGTTTTGTTAGGCGTGACGGGTGAGCTGAGGCGTATGAGCACGTTCGGAATAACACCACAGAAGTGACCTAATGCTTTACTACAATGGGTTAAACACATACATAAATAAAAGTAGGGCACACTGAATGAATGAAGCCAATAAACAGTTCCACTCCAAATGTTCTAGTGTTATTCCAGAACAGAATACGTGACAAGAACGTATGAATGTGTTTGTTTCCTACGCCATTTTGGAGTGGAAAAGAATGCAATCCACTCTTTTAACGTCGCACGTTTCTCTTGTGATATACAGGGTAACTTGAGAACATGGTGAAAAGATACAACGGCGTGTTTATACCCGTCTTTAAAACAGTTTCTTAAACTAACCTAGTAAATAAAGTTGCTTCAAAAGCATTTGGTAGATGCAGTTGGCGACCTCAATTTCACTAGAACACTGTCAAAAACTACCGAATGCTATTTTGAAATAGGTAGAACGTAATTGCCTACAATTTGACACTACAATCGTACAACTCGTATTTAATTTTCGAGCGCACTAAAGTGAAAAATCGGCCCCGAAGTCTGTTTGCGTTCGTCGCTTCCGATGTCAATCATGTTGCAGTTTATTTCGCGCGGTGGCTTCCATTTCAGTGCGTCCATTTAATGTCTCTGATCGAGCGTGTGAAGCATATTCAAATGCGATTTTTTGAGACTGTTGGATAAAAAAATACCTGTATAAGTATTCGACATTATTTGTAGATCGATGTAAACATTAATAAAATCGTCGAATCGGACTTAAGTTTATTTATTAAAAAAAGTTTGTGTTTTTTTTACTCTAAATACTATCAAAATATTCATGTGTGTCAATATAATGGCACTCTTTGGGGATGGCCTATGTCCAACAGAAGATGTCTTTCGGCTGCTATGATGATGTGTCAATATTCTGTCAGTGTATTATATATTGGCAAAAAAATGCTTTTGTTTAAGTCTTCTTTAGGATAAAAGGTCAAGTCGTTGTCGTTTCCGCAAAAACGAATGACTGAGGGGCTTTTTTTATAATTGGATAGCAAACGGAGTTCTAACCTATTTGCTTCAAAATGGAAAATAGAACACGAAAAAATTCCGAAGAGTCATTTGACCAAAACTATTCCAAAAATGTTAAAGTTACGAACGCCATTTTCCTCTAAAGGAAAATTTCGACGTAGATGATTTAATGGAATGTGCCTATAAATAGGTTAGGTTAGTATTATATCCTAAAAAGTTCCTTCAGCGGAACATGGTTTGCCAAATTATAAAATCTGGATTAAAACATGCTTTCGGGCAAATGTCTCACCGGAAACATGTACGAGTAGTAGGTATGTTGGTTAAATTCTAAGTGAGGTACAGAACTTACCACACCATCAGCCACCCTGTATAACACAAAGACATATTTGTACTAGACCGTGCAAAAGATATATTTGAACTAGACTCGCGGTTCCTAAAGCGAATTTCCCGGAACATTAGCGGCCCCTTGTTTTATGGCCCGGGGCAAACGTTTCGCAACTTCCAAGTGAAATTGCTAGTGTTTTGGACGTCGTTGGGAGTTTTACTTCTTTTAAATATATTCGCGCTTTGCTATTCAGTCATATTGTAAGAGAAGTTTGCTGAGTGGCCTAATTAAGGTACGAGAGTTAAAAAGCTAATTATATAACTATTGCATACAATACTTTTTGTACGAGTTAATGGAAATAATAATTTATTAAACAAACTTGGTGTAAAATCTTCGTAGGTCCGTAGGTGTTAAATAAAAGAGTGGACTGTAGAATTAGGGCTGGTATAATCCAAAATAGAAAAATACAGAAAAGTGAGTGTGTTACAGTCGCTGGGAATCGCTGAACAACGGTAAGTTTTAACGTCAGTCCTTTTTGAAAGCTAAACATTGCCATATGAAAACTGAACATAGTTAATTCGACTGCTTGTGAATTTTACGTTATACATTGAATATTTTATCTAAAAAATATGCAATTAAATTGGAATTATTATTAGTGATTTTTATTACATAGAATTGAATATATTATAGTTTTGTTCTCGAGAAAGAGGATTAAAAAATTATAGTTTTTAAACGTTTCTGAACACTTGGTATCTATTGAAAATCGCCCTGCTGAAACAAAGTGCAGCCAAACGTTTTTTTTATTTTTGCGCGTTGATGTCTTCTGGAAATCGAGCCTCGTGATTGGTCAAAATTCATTTTAGTTCCGGTAAAAGATAGGGTATCTTATATTCATAAGTCATCTTATGAGCCCAACTCAAATGAAGTTGATTTAGATATCGCTGTCAGTCATTTAATTGACGGATAGAAGTGCTCGAGTAGAAAAAGTAGGTATATATATTATTATATAGTATTTCACTACCTTACTACTTACATCTGGCTTTATTTAAAATACCTACCACCAATTACTTGTTTTGATATTAACTAACATCTGTTTTGACTGTTTCTCACAAACGAAAAAGTCAAAGTGACAAATAAAGAAATGGAACTGAAAATGACATTTCAGCCAAAATAGGCTTGATTAACCTTTAAATTCATTTAATTAAACAAGGGCGTAAATCTTTTGAAAACTGTAATGTGTATGTGAATTCTACTTTAAAATTCTAGAGCTCAAACACCGTTTGCTACAAAATCACCTTGCAAACGCTTTTAACATGCAAATGCAACTCGTCCATCACCGCACTTGGAGTTTTCTACGAGATACTATCGTGGTAGGTGTTGTTTCAAGTGGGCTTGCTATTTGCTGTTAAAGCCAGGGATACACTGGGGCCAAATGTTTGTCACGAATAATTGCCTTGTGTTTGTCACGAATAAATGTAAATGTATCTTTCTTTCTTTCTTTCAAATGTCTCGAGCGAAGTCAACGAATGCCCGGGGGAAGTCCGGCCAAATGTCTCGATCGAAGTCCTAAAACAACACCGCAAGAAAAGAACATGTCGCGCAGGACAGGGACAGGCAATGCCTAGTTTGGGGGTCAGTATTATTGTAATAGATTAAGTATGTTTTGAGAAATAAACTATTTGTATTTGTATTTGAGATAGGAAATCTCGTGTCGCAAATGTTGTCTGACATAGGTACAATAACTAGGTACACATTTAGACAGAGAGGTAATCGCGTTACTTTTCGAATAGCCGTTAGGAATCATCTGTAATTTTTCCTTAAAAAAAATGACATTATAATATACCTAATTCCTGGGCCTGGAATATCATAATATTGTTTATCTTTCCCATGATTTTTAGGGGGGGTAAAACCCTTTGGGTACGGGACCCTAATACTAAGGCTCTGCCGTCCATCCGTCCGTCCGTCTCTCACCAGGCCGTATCTCATGAACCGTGATAGTTAGACAGTTGACATTTTCACAGATGATGCATTTTTGTAGCCGCTATAACAACAAATACTAAAAAACAGAATAAAACAAATATTTAACGGGGCTCGCGTACAACAAACGTGATTTTTTTGAAATTGTTATAGATAATAGTACGGAACCCTTCGTGCACGAGTCCGACTCGCACTTGGCCGGTTTTTTTTGTAAAGGTTCTTGACGAAGCATGTTGGTTGCTGATCACTTTTTTATAAATATATAATATTAGACGAAGTTTGCTGCGAATGCTCGCTCTGTGCTCATTTTTGACGAAACCCCGCTGTGGATATTTAACTTTTTAGATGGTTTAGTTTTAAATAAATGTACGTACGAAGCGTCGGACCCCGAGGATAGGACTCTTCAATGGCTTACTTAAAATAAAATAAAATAAAAATAAAAATAAAAAATAAAAAAGCCTTTAATATTCCTCAAAACTTAAAATGACTACAATAAAATTTCATGCAAACACTTTGAAAATAGTGTTACCTATAAAATTACATTTGAATTTGTATTTCTATTCTGATAAAATTAATAGTTTAGTTAAAAAAATATGAATAATTGCCTTTTAAACAATTTACAGTTTAATAAATAATGTATTCCATTTGGATTGAAATTAATAATTATAATTGCATTTCACTCAGATTATAATTAATAATAAGGATAATAATTCCGACGTACTTAAAAAATATAATTGTTGGTGCTATATATAATATTATTCTGTGTGTTTAGTTTTAAGGACCCCTCTTAGGGTGAAGGCCTCCTCCAGTTGATTCCATTTTTTTCTGTCTTGTGCCTCTTTTTCCCATTCCTTTCCGGCGATTTTTATGATTTCGTCTACCCATCGTTCAGGCGGTCTCCCTCTCTTCCGCTTTTTATGCGGGCCTTTCCAGGATGAGAATGGCTTACTTAGTAAGTTATAATAATTTGATGAGCAGTTTTTGACGATCGGCTTAGCAGCTTCATAGGCAGGTGATCCACTAGGCCCTAGTGGATCACCTGCCTATGAAGCTGCCGGGCCTGGGTTCAAATCCCGGTGGGGGCAAATATTTGTTGAGCATGAATATTTGTGTCTGAGTCTTGGATGTTTTCTATGTACCTATTTAAGTATTTATATCGATTAAATACAAGCATTATTGGGCTTACTATGGGGCTAGTTCGATTAATGTAAGTTTTTTTCCCTTATATTTATTGAAAGAGCGAGCGAAGCGAACGAAGTACTCCGTCCCTTGTCCTCTACAGGTCGCATTTCTGAACCGATTCTCGTGAAATTTCCTAAGCAGGTTCAATAATTATACTGGCATTTATTTATTAAAGAAGTATACATATGAAAACTCATATGCATAAATTTAATTAGGGCGCCGGTACATTGGTACGACGACAAAGGGACGACGGGCAACTGTTACTTGTGTAGCGCTGCGATTGTTCAGAGGTGGGAGCATGAAAAATACCTTCCCAATTCTCTTACTCTTAAAATGTGTGTTTGTATTAAATGAGGGCTTTTTATAAACCATTAAAATTTGTCTAAACTGTAAAAATCTATACCAATATTGTAAAAAAACTTTACGAGTTTGTATGCAAGGGTAATCATCGGAACCTCTTATCCGATTTCAGACAGCCGCCCTTTACCCGCCCGGTCTTCCCTCGCGCCCTGAGCTACCGCGAAAGTCGCGAAACGAAAACGAATTTCAATCGTGTATCTGCCTCTCTGTTGGAGCTATGGGCTACCGAAATATTGGGCTAATTTAACTATATGATGCCGATTGTACACCCCATGATGAGCGATTTTTGCCAGTTCTGCCACCGCCTCGGTCTGCAAGGTAGAAAATGAGCCAAGTCCCGATGCAGCGGAACAACTTTCCGGGCGCATATATTTCCTGGAAAAATTCCGTACAGCGCCACGTGCTCTAAAACTTTTGAATCTTACGATTGTTCCACGGATTGTTTCCTTGCGCGGAAAACTAAACAAGAACAACATTTATTTAATGGATAGTGCGAAATAGAACATGGGGATAGCGGGGTAAAAAATGGTAACAAATGTTGATGTTTCAGTGTTAGGATTCGTAGGTTAGGAATTTAACAAAAAAACTGAATTTACCTATTTCGCGTCAATCACGAACACGATGCGCTACGCTCGTATCGTAATGTTATGACATTGCGGGTTACCGAGGTATTTATACTGCGTTTTATCCATCAAACCTCGCAATGTGCTCCCCTAAGCCAATCACCTTCGATCTGAATCCCTTAGTTTTCTAATGTTTTTTGTAGCTTATTATATTAACAACAACGGCTTTAGGCAATATAGTATCCCATATTTACTTTAAAGTTCATTGTTTTCGAGATATTTGGCATCAAAGTTGAACAATTTTAGGCCAAATAACTGGTTTTCTGGCCATAACTTTTGTCTTAATTGGTTTAAAATGAAAACCCTGCAATAGTTTTTAGATACGTCATAGAAGAACCTAAATATGTAGGTTTCGTATATGTTAGATCTTTCACGTCAATAGAGATACGATATAAGTGTTTTTTAGACAATATTTAAAAAAATCATACAAAATTAAGTATTCATTTGTTTCAAAATCTGGTGGATCGAAATGGAGATAAAACATTGAAAAAACGATAGCTGTTTGATTTATAATTCTGTAGTGTAAAAGTAGGAGATACGATTCAAAACTTGTCAAAAATCGATGAAAACCTCGGGTAGCCCCTTAAACTTGTATGCAATATCTAGCATGTGTCATTTGCGCTTATCGATTCAGTTGCATTCAACTGAATGCAATTTCTTGCATGTGTAAATTGCGCTATATGCAGAAGTCTGTAGATGCTTAGGGTGGGTTGCACTAATTTACGATTATAGACCGATCAACATTAAATATGGCACCGGCAGCTGGCACTAGTGTCACTCCATAGAAACTTGTCAAATTGAACTAAAACACTCCATAGAAACTTGTCAAATTGAACTAAAACACTCCATAGAAACTTGTCAAATTGAACTAAAACACTCCATAGAAACTTGTCAAATTGAACTAAAACACTCCACAGAAACTTGTCAAATTGAACTAAAACACTCCATAGAAACTTGTCAAATTGAACTAAAACACTCCATAGAAACTTGTCAAATTGAACTAAAACACTCCATAGAAACTTGTCAAATTGAACTAAAACACTCCATAGAAACTTGTCAAATTGAACTAAAACACTCCATAGAAACTTGTCAAATTGAACTAAAACACTCCATAGAAACTTGTCAAATTGAACTAAAACACTCCATAGAAACTTGTCAAATTGAACTAAAACACTCCATAGAAACTTGTCAAATTGAACTAAAACACTCCATAGAAACTTGTCAAATTGAACTAAAACACTCCATAGAAACTTGTCAAATTGAACTAAAACACTCCATAGAAACTTGTCAAATTGAACTAAAACACTCCATAGAAACTTGTCAAATTGAACTAAAACACTCCATAGAAACTTGTCAAATTGAACTAAAACACTCCATAGAAACTTGTCAAATTGAACTAAAACACTCCATAGAAACTTGTCAAATTGAACTAAAACACTCCATAGAAACTTGTCAAATTGAACTAAAACACTCCATAGAAACTTGTCAAATTGAACTAAAACACTCCATAGAAACTTGTCAAATTGAACTAAAACACTCCATAGAAACTTGTCAAATTGAACTAAAACACTCCATAGAAACTTGTCAAATTGAACTAAAACACTCCATAGAAACTTGTCAAATTGAACTAAAACACTCCATAGAAACTTGTCAAATTGAACTAAAACACTCCATAGAAACTTGTCAAATTGAACTAAAACACTCCATAGAAACTTGTCAAATTGAACTAAAACACTCCATAGAAACTTGTCAAATTGAACTAAAACACTCCATAGAAACTTGTCAAATTGAACTAAAACACTCCATAGAAACTTGTCAAATTGAACTAAAACACTCCATAGAAACTTGTCAAATTGAACTAAAACACTCCATAGAAACTTGTCAAATTGAACTAAAACACTCCATAGAAACTTGTCAAATTGAACTAAAACACTCCATAGAAACTTGTCAAATTGAACTAAAACACTCCATAGAAACTTGTCAAATTGAACTAAAACACTCCATAGAAACTTGTCAAATTGAACTAAAACACTCCATAGAAACTTGTCAAATTGAACTAAAACACTCCATAGAAAACTTGTCAAATTGAACTAAAACACTCCATAGAAACTTGTCAAATTGAACTAAAACACTCCATAGAAACTTGTCAAATTGAACTAAAACACTCCATAGAAACTTGTCAAATTGAACTAAAACACTCCATAGAAACTTGTCAAATTGAACTAAAACACTCCATAGAAACTTGTCAAATTGAACTAAAACACTCCATAGAAACTTGTCAAATTGAACTAAAACACTCCATAGAAACTTGTCAAATTGAACTAAAACACTCCATAGAAACTTGTCAAATTGAACTAAAACACTCCATAGAAACTTGTCAAATTGAACTAAAACACTCCATAGAAAAATGCCGCTTACAATAGGGGTGTAGACGGTAAATAAAATAATCAATAATTATGTACCTTCTTGAAAAAGGTTTAAGAATGTAGTCAAATGGAGAATAAAGCAACGCAAGAGGTTAAAAAATCACAAAGTTACAAGTGTCCAAAGTTTTAAGGGTCCTTACGCCTAAAACGAGCGTATTTAGCAAAATGCTTGCTTTTTAATTCAAGAATACGACGTAACTACGACGTATTTATTCAAAAACTGATAACGTACTTAAATGATTATTTCTTAAACTAGGGGCTAACATGGTTCAAGTTTTCATGTTCTGTTTGTAAACCTAAAATAAATGCGTTTTCTTGGCAGTCTCTTTCAAATTTTGCTGTGAGAAGTGTCGTTTCGGTTCTCAATTTTGCAGTAAACAAGAATCATTAGGTACATGAATGATTACAATTAACATCACCAAATCTTGTACGAGGGGCTGACATGATTGAAAATCAAAGATTCATTTTAAAAAGTTGTTTTAAAGTTTCCGAGTTTTCTTAATTTTTTTGGTGAAAACAGGATTACATTATATTTTTTTACAGCAAATTGTACTTTTATTTTGCCCTAAAAATAATATGATAGCAAATTATAACTTTATGTTAACCCATAAAATATTATCATAACTATAGGACCTACAATGCCGTAAATGTAATTTTTTTTAAAAGACGTATAAATCACGCTACACAGACGCCGCGCGCCGAAATTTTTATTTAAAAAATTATTAAGAGGTTAAGAAATGATTATTTAATTACGTTATCAGTTTTAGAATAAATACTAGTAGTTACGTCGTAATCTTGAATGAAAAAGGAAGCATTTTGCAAAATACGCTTCCGCTTCTGCTTATGTGGGCGTAAGGACTCTTAAGAGGGGGGTATGTTCTGTCCCTTTTCCGAGAAACGCACCATCATATGAAACGAATGTCATTTACTATGACGCTCGAGGATCGTGACGTCACGATCTGCTAGCGTTTTCTCTCTCCAACAAGCAACATTAAAATGGTTGTAGCTTGGTAATTTTTTGAGATTTTTGTATTTGATTTTCGTCATTAGGCATATTTTTTGCCTTCTCTCTTTTGAAGTAATAATCAATGTTGAGTCTACAGAGTGCACACCCTTAACGACCATTAGTTGCGAAGCGCCTGGAGCGCTCTGACGCATACAGAGTGAACCAAAAATGGGGTGTGAGCCGATCAAGGGCATAACAGGTATTTTGTTCTGATAAGAAAAAACTAAAAGATTTTTTTTGGACGAGTTTTTTTTTCAACATTTGTATGGAGGAGGTCGCTTCAGTCGGCCAACGCTCCATAGGTACAAAAGCAAAAAAAAATCGCGTAAAAAAAATCTCTTCTCTCAGAACACAATACCTTCACACCCAATTTTTGGTACACTCTGTATATGTATTGTGACTGGCGCTAAATCGATTAACTATGAATATCTCCACTTTTTTTTTATTTATTGCACAAAAATGCCATAAGGCATTCACTGCCAGTCACATAAAACTAACCAGAAACCTATGGTGCAGGCATTTAACTTTATAGGAGAACACAACTCCACCTAAACATTTTTCCTAATAATAATTCCAAACAAGGAAGTAACTTACATAACGTATACTTTATATCCCGGGAATCCGGCGAAAGTTTGTATGGACCTACGGTTTAAACGAGTTTTACGCGGACGGATTCGCGGGCAGAAGCTAGTTGTCTACAAGTAATAATAATTCCATACAAGAAAAGCCAGGGGTAAATACTGGTGTCATAACGAACTTAATATTAATAGGATGGGAATTAAAAGTCGCCACTCAATCTAAGGGTTGTTACAACTGGCCCCGGGAGGCGCGGGACGATTGGGTCGTTTGGTATGCGGTACTGGACGGTGACGTCAGCATTCAAAGGGTACTTTATATGTTAAACTCTGCCTGGTCAGCTAGTGGTGTAAGAAAGTGTGTCTTAAAAATACTTTGTTGGTTACGTCGTTTGTTTTTTTCTAAAGTATATACAGAACTGGCCTGTAACAGGAGCAAATAAAAGCAGGTTCTGTAAGGGTTCTGTAGACAACAAGGAACCCTTATAGTTTCGCCATGTCCGTCCGTCTGTCTGTCTGTCTGTCTGTTCGTCTTCGGCTTAGCTCAGTAACCATTACAACTAGAAAACTGTAATTCGGCACGGGTATATAAATCAATCACGCCGACAAAACAGTACAATAAAATCTTGACAAAACATTTTTTTTAGGGTATCTCCCCTACACCTAAAGCGGGAATGTATTTTTTTTCTCGTTAAACCCATGGTGTGGGGTATTGTTGGATAGCTCGTTCAAAACTATTATGAAAGAAAGAAAGAAATAAATATTTATTTTTTATTTTTTTTATTATGGGTTTCCTATAACCATTTTTGAAATCAGTGATTCGTTTGCGAGATATTGGGCTTAATTAAAGCCCTAATTTTTGTTCGACTCATGTGTCCCCCCCCACCACCACGAGATCATAGCACAGCAGTCAATGCAGATTTTTAGGTAAAATCATGTAATGAGTCGTAATAGTTTTTGCATTTTTGTTATTAAAGAATATTCTTGTGATTTTTTAATTATTTTGTTATGTTTTTAGTGTTTTCAAAATAAAAATAACTTGTGTCGGCCTAGAAGATTAATAAATACACGTAAACTTACTTTAATGAAAGAATACTTAAATAATAAAACTATTTTTTTTCAATTTCTATAATTGCTCGCAAGCTTCTACCGTTTGATTTTTTGCTCCTATTGCAATCCACACCCTGTGTAGGTAGATAATTTACATTAACTTAATTAAATAAAAATTAAGTTAAATCTAAAAAAGAAAACCGGCCAAGTGCGAGTAGGACTCGCGCACGGAGGGTTCCGTACCATTATCTATAAAAACAGCCAAAAAAAAAAAACACCATACAACAAAATGTCTGTCACCAGGCTGTATCTCAAGAACCGCGATAGTACAGACACACGGACACAGACGGACAGACGGACAGCGAAGTCTTAGTAATAGGGTCCCGTTTTTACCCTTTGGGTACGGAACCCTAATAAGGCCCTCGAGGCATTCACTCTCATCTCACTCATACCATTTAAGTTTAGGTACTAACATAGTAATTTAAGTTAAGTTGTAACACTAACACTAGAACTACAAATGTCTGAAATAAACGATTTTTATTTTCAATTCGTACATCGCAGTTACCTATAGTGTGTTTTTGTTGTATTTATAGTCCGCAAGCCCACTTCCCATACACCTACGTCTCATGACAACACGATACAATGCATGACAGCAGTTCGAGAAAGTTGTACTGAACAAGAGAAAATAAAAATTAAAAATGAAAATTGGCCGAGTTTGAAAATCCTTCACTTCCGGTCTAAAATTGTATGGGTAGGTATATTTCATAATCATCATCATCATCATCATTCTCCTAGCGTTGTTCCCGGTTATGCCCCTAAAGGAGCTCGGGGTCCGCTTTGACACCTAATCCCAAGATTTGGCATAGGCGCTAGTTTTACGAAAGCGACTGCCATCTGACCTTCCAACCCAGAGGGAAAACTAGACCTTATTGGGATTAGATCGGTTTCCTCACGATGTTTTCCTTCACCGAAAAGCTAACGGTAAATATTCCGTACATAAGTTCCGAAAAACTCATTGGTACGAGCCGGGATTCGAACCCACGACCGCCGCTTGACAGCCGCATGCCTGAACCACTAGGCTACCGTAGCTATTAGTAGCATCATCATCATATAAGCCGAAAGACGTCCACTGCTGGACATAGGCCTCCCCCAAAGACTGCCACAATGTCACGGTCCTGCGCCACCCGCATCCAGCAGAGTCCCGCGACCTTTACCAGGTCATTCAGTCCACCTACTGGCCTACCCACGCTGCGCCTTCCGGTACGTGGTCACCACTCGAGAACCTTTCCGCCCCAACGGCCATCGGTTCCACGTGCAATGTGCCCCGCCCACTGCCACTCCGAATCGCTAACTTAGGTATATTTACGTCATGTTTATATTTTATTCATGTTAGTCTGTGAGGTATGTGTAAAAGGTTCGAATCCACGTCCTCCACATTGAATGTCGCTTGCCTTACCGCTCGGCTACAATAGCTTCTCAAGTTCAGAAAAAGTGTTCTAGCTCAACCAAAGCTGGTATGAAAGAAACACGGCGCCGCGTCCCGCATACATGATTGACACGTTTTAACGTATCAATTGTCATGTTGTTCGTGCACTAAACCCATACGGCCCGCATCGCTCCAGTATGCAGATTGTTCATCAGCTATTCAGTGTTTGGACATTCGTTATGCGCGTCCGGCGTCCGTGGCTGTCGCTGCGCGGGCGCAGGGCACGAGCGGCGGCGATTCACGCGGCTGGTTGGTTCATCATCATATCAGCCGAAAGACGTCCACTCCTGGACGTGGGCCTCCCCCAAAAGTGCCACAATGACCGGTCCTGCGCCACCCACATCCAGCGGACTCCCGCGACCTTTACCAGGCTGGTTGGTTGACAAGGCAAAATTATAATAGAGAAAAGACGATCGGTAAGCCTAGTGCGTAGTGACTAGTGGCACTGCCTACGAAGCTGAATGTCCTGGGTTTGAATCCCGGTAAGGGCTAATGTTTGTACGACGAGCATGAAAAGTTTCTGAGTATTGGATGCTTTCTATGTATTTAAGTATTTATATCGTCATCGTCTAGTACCCGTACCACAAGCCTTATTGAGCTTACTATGGGACTAGGTCGATTTGTGTAAGATTGTTGCCTAATATTTATTTATTTAAAAGAAGTTTAGTATGAAAACCTTCTTCCGTCTCTATATTTTGAGAACCGAATAACGCTTGTATAAGTCGAGCTTGATGAGTGAAGATGTTATGTTAGTAAAAATCAAAATAGTTAAAGCGGCGTGGTGAATGCGACTACAGGAGCATGCAGCCGCGCGCAGCGCGCGAAGAGCGGCGAGCACGTTTAGAATGCTGCTTTGAGCTGTGGCAAAGAAAAACTGTACACAAGATTTGCAAAATGTGACCAAAAATGAGTGCATTTAAAGGTAAACTGGCAAGTACAGTACGGGGTTAATAAAGCTAACTTAGACAGGCTAGTAGTAGTAGTGTAGTCTATTGGCTGCGTTCACTGTTAGCGTTAAGGCCTGCGGCGCTACCACGAACTTCGTATGTCGAAGTTCGTAATACATGCATCCCTGTCACTCGAGTATGGGAGTGCGATAGAGATGGAAATACCCGAACTTCGACTTTCGAACTTCGTGGTAGCGCCGCTGTACGCACGCAGCGGTTTGTCCGCATGCAACTTCTCGCAGGCCAACAAGCTGCTGGGTGTGTATAATCTATTTTCATTGATATAGTTCATTTTATTTCTTTTTTCTTTGTTAGTTAAATAGTAGTTCTTTTTGATTATCTTCTGTGTTTAGATATGTATATGTTACTGTCACTGTTCTATTTCATTTAGTGCATGCGTCGTTGCTGCCTACCGTGCCTTCACCGAATGGACCCAGCGGAAGACCAGCGCTGGCTGCAAAGCTAGCAACATGCTGAGCTGAGTCCATTTCGTGACAAACTTAGTGTGTTACTGTATTTTTATTTGTCCTGTTTATGTCACGAATATTTTATTATTTGGGCGATTCTCCGAGCCGGCTCGATCTGCTTGACTTCGGTGAACGTATTTTTTTTTCACTTTTTCGATTGGTGACCTCGGTATTAAAGAAAAGGCCTAAATTTAAAAAATATTGGTGGTAAAGGCCTTCATAGGAACCTTGTAGTTCATGGGATATTCGGGTTTTTGCGTACACCGAAATCAAACACACACACCGAAATCAATATTCATAAAATAGTATCACCGAATTCAAAAAATGCTTACACCGAAATCAAATTTGAAATTAAACAATGTTTTTTGCTACAAAATAACCTTTATTTCCAATTGGTACACTTACAAAATATATATGTATACAGTCGTGGCCAGATAATTAAGAACACGATTTTTTTTCCCATACAGTTGCATACAAATATGACTGTTAAAATTTGATGATAATTTATAATGTGTTTAAATAGTATTTAATATAGTGCACATACGGCTTGTGTTCTTGGTGGTGAGTAAGGTCGCCAAAGCTCCCGAAGATGAGCTGTATTGAGAATAAGGTAACGCTGAGCCACATATAGACTTGTGCCCATTTTGGCTTAGAGCGGCAGTACGGCCGGCCGGCTAATAAAGTACAATAAGCATAGTAACTAAACCCTAATTATTTATATTATATTTACCTTCTTTTGTATAGCTCTTATAATAAGTAAGCATCCTAAAAAGTAAATATGATACTGCACGCTTTATTACTTATAAATTAATTATTAATAAATTAAAACTTAGACTGTCCCGGCGAAGAATGATTAGGAGAGCCGACCCCAACTGCAATGGGATTAGGCGAGAATAAAGAAGACAGGTCGGTTTATGCCGACGTAAGGAGTACGAGTATATTATGGTGTTAGCCTAACGACTCCAGAATAACCAAGAGCGCATTGCCGACCCTTTAGTAACAGGAGGATTCGTTGTGTCCACACCTACAAACAAATTAAATACCCTTATTCTCAAAACACCTCTTACCATAGGAAGTTCAAGTGACCTTACACTCAGCACCAGGATCATAATCAAACCTACATACATAGTAAGCCGTGGGACATATCCTAGTTATATTATATATGCGAAAATTTGGATGTTTGTTACTCGATCACGCTTAAACGGCTCAAGATAGTTTATAGCCTGGTACAGTCAAGGTTACTAACATACGTACATTAATAAGGACATAAATATCTGTACAGGACTCTATTGTCAATGTCATAAAAGCGTGTACAGATTTATGTCCTTAGTTAGTTAGTTAGTTATCCTGGGCTCTTTTCCGCAAATCGACATCCAGTGTGCCTATTTTGCGTGAATTTGTGGGGTAGCGCTACTCTAACCACCCCAGCTCCTCCAGAAAGTTGGTGAGTGCTTTTGTGTTTATGATTGCGTCCCGTAGTGTGTCTGGCGACCCTAGGTGCTTTTTCCTGTATACTTCTACCTGCTTGCAGTCCAGTAGAATGTGTTTGGTCGTTTCTTCCGCCTCCATGCACGCTCTGCACATGGGGCTATCTGTGATACCCATGTTGTAGAGGTGTCTGTTCAAGGTATTGTGTCCTGTTATTATTCCTACTATCTTGCGTAGTTGGTTTCTATGTGTCCTCAGTAGTGCTGTTGTGAGTTTGTTGTCGCGTTTTGACAGAATCTCTTTGGTCTGTCTGCATGTGTCTATCTGCTCCCAGTATCTTTGGTGTAAGTCTTTGGTGTATAGGTCAAGTTGATTGTATATGTAGCTTTGTGGCAGGGGTAAGATTGGTTCTGGTCCGTATGCCGTTGTTTCTGAGCCTTTCCTGGCCAGTTCGTCCGCTGCATCGTTACCTCTTGAACCACTGTGCCCCTTGATCCATTGTATGGTAATGTTGTTTTTATCTGCGCACACCTCTGTTAGGTTTTGGTGGCATTCGTATATCAAGCTAGATGTGATGTTGTCACTGTTCAATGCTTGTAGTACCGATTTACTGTCTGAGAGTATCCGTATGTTTGTGTTCTGAACTTGTCGTCTCTTTATGGCATTGCAGGCTTCAATTATCCCTACGCATTCAGCCTGGAATACCGTGTTTTGTTCATTTATGTCCTTATTTATGTACGTATGTTACTGTACCCTTGACTAAACTAATCATTTAGCCAGCACTAAAGTTTAATGAGAATTAGAGTTTTAAAACCACATAGTTCCCAGTATCCCTGAATTGACAAATGGTTTTACTAAACAATTTTTTTTAGAACTACATATTTACCAATATCCTACACTACTTTTTAACAAAAAAAAATTACATTCCCACCTTACGTGTAAGACAAGTACCCAGTTTTTGTTAATTATTTTATTTTAACCGTTTTGTTGGCGTGATTGATTTACATACCCAAACCAATTTACACTTTTCCAGTAGTAATAGTCACTGAGCTAAGCCTCGGGCGGACAGACATACGGACATGCTGAAAATATAAGGGTGTTGACTACGGAACCCTAAAAAGCAATCATTTATACATAAAGATTGATTTCGGTCCTCATTTTATTGAATTCGGTGACCAAAAAGTACACCGAATCCGCGGAAATCAATGTCACCGAATTCAATATTGATCGATATTTGCAAATTACACAAAAAGTATAGATAGTACAGGGAAAGAGTTATTCAATACGAAATCACATACCTCTGAGGATTGCTTATTCACTTTTATAATAATTAAAACACAAACACTACACAATTTAATAGCTTCACCGAATTCAAAAAAACACGTAACCAAACTCACCGAACGACGAACAAACCTTTGTAGTAGCTGCCTATATGACATCAGCCGGCGTCCTCTCTCGTCGGCAAACGTGGGGCGACTAAAGCTACCGGCGTGTGCGTCGCGAGATTCCTACGCCATTTCTTTGTTATGATGCCGACGCGTTTTCTAAATGTCACTGAGTTTACGTGTTACCCCTGGACGCTTCGAAAAAATGCTTTTATTGAGTAAGTTTAATAGATAAATTATCGTAATATGGATTATATATGGGGGAAACTAATGTAGATTACGTGAACCGATGTAAAACATGTACTATAATTCCAATCTTGGGTTATGATTTTTTGTTTAAACCAACTTGGGTAGTGGACGCTCCCACTGAACGTCAATTTGGGCGCAATTTTTTTTTTTCTTCAAACATATGTATATCTACAGAATATCTAAATAGCTGTCCAGGTATCAAAAAGCCTGAAGTATATGTGAGATTTTATTCAAAAATATCACGCACCTATTTGAAGAATTTTTGGCCCTGGACACTAAAAAATGCCACTCCGGAGAAATGCCCATTTGCAAGTGTACATTCGCCCGTCGCCCCAGACTCGGGCCCCAAGTTGTCGGCTCTAAACGGAATGTGCGATGTCCGGCAAAACGAATATCTAAACGCTTTATTGGCGGCCAGCTATTTATTGCGATACCGGCTAACGAGGATTTGCCACACTTTGCGACTCAAAGGTTCTCATTTCATGATGATTAGCCAGTAATCTTATTAAGTACGAGACGAGTATGACGCATTTTCTGTTTGAGTAAATAATTTTGCTCTCAGCTGGGATTACATTCAAGCTTTTTTTAATTCAAGAAGGTTTTAAAAACGATTAGCGTAGAGGCGATATTAGAGGTTTTTGAGATCTCGTTATGTTGCAAATTAAACATCATTAATATGAGAAGCAAAAGCGATATCCTAGGGACATTATCTTCTGTCAATTACATCAGATGGAATTGCAGGCCTGCGGAACAAACGTAACGTGTTATATTCTGTTGTTTAGCTTTGTTTATTGTTTATTGTTAATGTTTATCCAAATAGGCTTTCTCATAGCACTTTTGCAAGTCAAAAACTGATTCTACCTTTATATAATACTTGTACCAGTTACATTTGGTGGTGGTACCAGGTGGTGGTCTTTATTTTACAACTAGCTGCCCGAATAATACAGATTAGCCAGACAGAGCCGTGTGATAAAATATAACAAAAGTATATCCTGAAGATTCATTCTATGTTCCTTAAAATGGGGTGAGTATGGTTCGCGGAGAGAATCGGGTTATGAATGGGGAGAGAAGGGATGAAAAGGGGGTGAGATGGGATTTTATGAATACAAAAATAAAGTATTCCAATTTAAAATGGAGCTATACTCATACTTACTCAATACTCAATCTTCCAAAATCACCTTTGTATGAAATCCCATCTCACCCCAATTACGAGGGACTACGGGGTGAGGTGGGATTTCCTGTTTATCGTCAAAGTTATGAAATGGAACTACCCAAAATAAAATAAAAACTAAAATACAAACCACCGGAACACTTATACACCATTCAGTTTGCATATGTAAAAATAAAATGTTATCGAGGTTTGAATGTTAGGTTAGGTTAGGTTAGGTAATCGCTTAATAATAATATTTAAAAACTTTTTCATAATTACCAAGTGCGCTCGTTAAATGTTAAAATTCATACTACAATAATAATCTGCATGCTACTTATATTTGTACACCTACACTAGTGGGTAAAACTAGAGAACGATTTTGTTATATAATGTACTCGTACCAGCTTATTTGTACCAATGTTTCACAAATAAAAATTCTGATTCTAATTCCGATTCTGATTTTGATTCTGATTCTGATTCTGGGTTTGCCCCTACTCACCCCATTTTACGGTACTGGTGTAAGATTTTTTTTAATCGGACCAGTAGTTCCGAATGTTACCCCCTGGTCATACAACCTTTCAAGCTACAATCTCACAATCTTTTCCTTTTCATACTGCAAAGAATGCAGGCAAACCCGCCCCGCGGGCTAAAATATAGTCTACTAGCTGATGCCCGCGGCTTCGCCTGCGTGGTTATAGGAAAATGTAACATATTGAATTTTCCCGTGGGAATTAGATGTTTTCCCGCTAAAAAAGTAGCCTATGTCACTCTCCAGCTTCTAAACTATCTCCATACAAAAAACCACATCAATACGACGCTCCGTTGCGACGTGAAAGAAGGACAAACATACAAACACACACACTTTCGCATTTATAATATTAGTAAGGATTGGTATAGATTGAGCGGTTACGACGCTACGGTAGCCTACTGTTTCGGGCATGCCGCCGTAAAGCGGCGGTCGTGGGTTCGAATCCCGGCTCGTACCAATGAGTTTTTCGGAACTTATGTACTAAAACTTAATTAAGAAGTCGTCTGGCGGCCCCGACACGAAACGGGTGTGGTCCGGCAACTTAGCCGGGATTGCTCTCCTGTGGCCGGCGGCCGTGGCGGTGTCTGCTTATATTATGGTCCATGAAATATTACTCCCCTGTTACCATGCTAGACTACCAGTGAACTATATACACCATCCTCTTAGCGTTATTCCCGGTTGTGCCCTAAACGAACCCAGGGTGTGCTTTGACGCCTGCTTTGAGATTAGACTGGTTTCCTCACGATGTTTTCCTTCACCGAAAAGCTGACGGTAGATATTCCGCACACAAGTTCCGTAAAACTCCTTGGTACGACTTACGCCACCCATTATCTCCACGCATTTTCTATCTATATTTACTACTGACTCTGTGACCTGTAGAACTTACGAGACTGTCTTTAAAAAAAAACGAGTAACTGGCCGCTTTTTTAGGGTTCCGGAACCAAAGGGTAAAAACATTCAGTTGACAACAAATACAGTTGACATTTTCACAGATGATGCATTTTTGTTGCCGCTATAACAGCAAATACTAAAAAAAAAAAAAAAAATTTAAGGGGGCCTGCCATACAAAAAACGTGTTTTTTTTTGCCGTTTTGTCTGTCACCAGGCTGTATCTCAAGAACGGCGATAGCTAGACAGTTGAAATTTTCACAGATGAGGTATTTCTGTTGTCGCTATCGCGACCACAAATACTAAAAACAAAATAAAATAAATATTTAAGGGGGCTCCCATACCACAAACGTGATTTTTTTTTTGCTGGTTTTATAGATAATGGTAGGGAACCCTCCGTGCGCGAGTCCGACTCGCACTTGGCCGGTTTTTTAGTGTTGATTCTAAAAAAAACGGCCAAGTGCGAGTCGGACTCGCCCATGAAGGTTTCCGTATTTAGGGTTTTTATTTTTTTATTTGAGATGATTGAATGAAAGGTATGGTAGGAAAGTTGCTGTGACATACGGACGTACAGACAGACAGACATACATGACGAATCCATAAGGGTTCCGTTTTTTGCCATTTGGCTGCGGAACCCTAATAAGTACATTTGAACCTGCTCATAAAATTTCCCGAAAACCGGTTAAGAAATGTGCCCTGTTGTAGAGGAGAAGAGCGCGAGAGCGGGACATCCGGTTATACGAATTTCGGCCCAAACAGAGAAAAAAAAGAAGATCAGAAGAACTTCGTTCGCTTCGGTCGCTCGTTCAATAAACGAAGTTGGTTAGGTTACACCATTTATAACTCATCACGAAAGGGCTTTGCTCAAAATTGGTGCCTTTTTTTTTATGGCACACTAACGCCACCTTGTTAGATGTGTAGAGTACTTCCATACAAACAATAGTTACCATGGCAGCTCAGGTCTAAAGTACATCCGTCTTGAGTTATGCGTCCTAATCTATAACGCGTATGAAAACCGAAAATATGAGTTACTTTTGATGGTCGAACTATTATAGATTAGGACGCATAACTCAAGACGGATGTACTTTAGACCTGAGCTGCCATAGTAACTATTGTTTGTATGGAAGTACTCTACACATCTAACAAGGTAGCGTTAGTGTGCCATAATATAAAATAAAAAGGCACCAGTTGCCCATACATTTCCAGCAAAGCCCTTTTTATTTTTGCTATTTCATTCATCATCATCATATCAGCCGAAAGACGTCCACTGCTGGACATAGGCCTCCCCCAAAGAGTGCCACAATGACCGGTCCTGCGCCACCCGCATCCAGCGGACTCCCGCGACCTTTACAGGTCATCAGTCCACCTTGAAGAGGGATTATTATCCGAATTTCACTTGCCAACCAACATTTCGCCAGTGATTCATGTCGATAACTAACTATTGGCAATTTTTTGTATGATAACGTCTAATTTTTTAGAATTATTTTAAAGCTAAAGGTTTTATTGGTTGTTAACTGACAATCATCA
Organism: Epinotia ramella; assembly: GCA_947578815.1. Lineage (NCBI taxonomy): Eukaryota > Metazoa > Arthropoda > Insecta > Lepidoptera > Tortricidae > Epinotia > Epinotia ramella. The sequence continues at coordinate 3,518,213 of OX388206.1, read as the reverse complement.
ATAAATTTGTCGGCAATAAATTAGAGATCCCTTGGTCCTGTTTCCCTGCAACCACGTTCTAACATCTTACATCACAGAGAGTTTTGACGTTTCATAAAAAGTTCCTAATTCGACCAATATCACCATACCTATTTCATGTCACCGCCGTATAAACGGACGTGTTTTCTCAGTGAATTTCCGTGCAACGTCTTGTTCCACTTCGTTTGTTCCACCGTCTGTCGACGTGTCCCGGCAGATGTCGCCACTCAGAGAAATGTGTCCGAGAAAGGTATTCATACGTGCTAACTAACATTTTACAGCCACGGGACCTATTCGGGAAACGTATTTAATATTAGAACCGGGGCTTTGGGTTTGTCGCGCGCTCTTTCTGGATATGTTACCTTGTCGCGTTTGGAAGCGAGCACTTAGTTAAACAATGGATTTAAAAATATAACAAAATCTTACGTCTCCCTCTGCATATAACGCGTAGCGGGCGGTAATCGCCACTTGATGGCGAGGTGTGACTTTATAGAACTAGCCCGCGTATTAGCCAAAACCAATAAAAATTGCGGAATAAAATGTAGTACATGCCTTACCCGATTCCCGAAGCTCCATTCTGCTTTTTAGGGTTCCGTATCCGAAGGGTAAAACGGGACCCTATTAATAAGACTCCGCTGTCCGTCCGTCTGTCTGTCTGTCCGTCTGTCTAGGCTGTATCTCATGAACCGTGATAGTTGCCGCTTTAACAACAAATACCTACTAAAAACACAATAAAATAAATATTGAAGGGGGCGCCTATACAACAAACGTGATTTTTTTGCCGTTTTTATAGATAATGGTACGGCACCCTTCGTGTGCCAGTCCGACTCGCACTTGTTTTTTTATCTGGTAGTAGTTCATCAAGTACTGAGACACCAACGTTATTTACTGGTTCACTAGTGGCCTGTTCCAATAATCAATCCACTGATAGTTTTCCTTACCAACAGTTACAATTTGACACATTTTCTACGGGTATTCTGTCAAAATGTAACTGCCGGTAAGGAATAGTAGTAGTGGAACCGGCCATAGAAGTATGACTTACGAGTCATGTATGTACCTAAGTGCCGCAATGCCGTAACAAGACTTTTTGTTTTTTTTTTTTTGCGAGCGTACGTATACAGTGTGCGGCCTGTAACAGGAGCAAATATTTTAAAGGACGCTTGCTTAAAGCATCTGCAATAACCCGTTGTGTCAAGTTTCTTAAATATTTTTTGAGGACATGTTGGTCTAAAGTTATGACCTCCAAGAAATGTATCTTGGCACCACGAGATCATAGCACAGCTCACAACAACAACCAACATCTGCAACTGCATCTGCAACGTCTGCATTCAATGCAGATTTTGAGGTAACATTATGTAATGAGTCATAATAGTTTTGCATTTTTGTTTTTAAAGATATTTTTGAGTTTTTTTTTTTTGTATTTTTTTAGTGTTTTTGAAATAAAATAAACTACTAATGTCACCCCAGAAGAGTATAAAATACACGTATATACCTTTAAAGAAAAAAAAAAATATTTTTTATTTTTATTAAAACCAGTATTCATTGCTCACAAGCATTAATCTACCGTTTAATGTTTTGCTCCTGTTACAGGGCCCACCCTGTATATACAAGGCCAATGGAGATTACCCTCTACAGTATGTACCTACAAAGCAACACAGTCACAAACTTTACCTCTCTATAATATTGCTCTATATACAGGGTGTTAACGGGGTCATGATCCGGAATGACAAAAAGCGAATAAGATGATCATACTGAACAACCTTTCCCATGGGACCAACCACGAAATCGCAAAAAAAAAAGAGTCAATTAAGAGTTAACTGTGAGTTAACTGCGATTTAATTGAGAGTTATGTATGGAATACCTGGTTTTTTTTTGCGATTTCGTGGTTGGTCCCATGGGAAAGGTTGTTCAGTATGATCATCTTATTCGCTTTTTGTCATTCCGGATCATGACCCCGTTAACACCCTGTATAAAGGATGTGTGAAGTCAAATTTTCACGCGGATTCCTCAAGGTCCATCATTCTTGGTAAAAACTAGCGCAGACCCGGCGCCCTGTGCCGGCGTAATATCCGGCAGGGAACGAGTCGCTGCCGGCCGGAAATTTCATCAAATCTGCCGGACCCGGCTTTGATAGCCACTTATGTGTTCGGATTTAATTGATATAGCCGTTAACTTGATATGAATGTGTTTGAGTTTGGGAATACCTCTCTTGATATAAATAAGGATTATGTTACACCTTTATTTTTATAGATTATACCTGAGATATTTAATACCTCTTCACTGACAAGGATCGCTACGCGCTACGCCCATAGCCGATCCCGTGGTTTTCCTCATATGTAGCGGAAAACGACTTCGGCGTAGGCGCCCGCTAGGCGGGTTCCTGGCAGTGAAAGTGTTAACCAAACAAATTATTTTCCTCAAACATGCATTGAAATATTGACGTTGTATTCTTCATAATGGGCATTGAAGTGTCACGTTTCGGGCGCAGCGAGACGAGAGACCCGTAATGGCATTTCATACAAAATTTGAGGCCTACGCCTGCAAGATGGTTTTTTTTAATTTCCATTCCACAATTTGTGGCACAGGATCACGGCGTTCAGCCATGAAAATTAAAGATTGATTTCTTTGAGTTTTTTTTAATTTATTTCATTGCTTGTTTGAGAAAAGCACTACATACCTCGGCGTGAAAAGGGGTTGCCAGCCATGAGGCTCGCGAGGCGTAGCAAGGTTTTGGCACCTAATCCTAAGACTTGATGTAGGCAAGAGTTTTACGATATCGACTGTTATTTGACCTTACAATGCAAAGGGAAAAGTAGATCTTGTTGGGATCTACTTAGACCTAGCGACTGTTAAATATCAAATGATGAACTAGCTCGATAACATAAAAAAAGACCGGGTTGCACTCCGGGAGTGCCGGTAGAAGTGAAAACTATAGTTTTAATTTTGAAAAAAGAAAAAAAAAAAATTGCTCAAGCCCAAGCCTCGTCCCGAATCTCTCACGGTGTCGAAAGTCTCCATTCTACGGTCACGTGACCTCCTACGCATCTGACGTCACAAAAATCTGTCGCGAGTTTAACAATTTTTCCCCATCCCAAAAAGTGATCAGCGCCGCTAAAGAAGTTTTCACTTCATAAAATGGACGGATATCAAGCACGCAGCCACGCTCGCAAGACTGGCCAAGAATAGGGAAGACCTTGCAAAGGTGGTCACCGACGCCGGATGGGGCATGGCAGATAAAGAAGAAGAAGCATCAAATGATATTTCGTACAAAAGTATTTTGAAAAACCCAGTGGTTACGGTACGAGCCGGGATTCAACCCCATAACATCCAGACTAAAGGCCGCGTGCCTTAACAAACATACATACATACATACATACATTCACGCCTTTATTCCCAAAAGGGGTACGCAGAGCACATGAAACGTAATGTTCCAGCGCCATTTTTAGCATAAATGAGGGTATAAAAGATCGACGAAAAAAGGATATACTTAATCATAAACGAGAAACGACTGCACAAAAATGACTCCAAACCACAAACACAACAAATGAAAATAATTGAAACAAAACAAAAGAACAAATAATTTTAATTAAAAAAACTCAAAAACATTCCCATCCAAAACGCAGTTTGCAAGCGCAATTACTTACCCTATTCCATTTCACAACAGAAAACAAAAAGGCTTTGTTTCTCCACAGATAGGAAGTTTCTTTTAAAGTGGAGCTCCGTAGACGTAAAAAATGGCAACCAATTTCACTCGCGGCCGCGGATTGTCATGAATATTAACCATTTTGCGCCAGCCCGGAGAGCGAATGAGCAGAGGCGACAGAGGACTGTTCGGTTTAGTTTAACGCTTGCTATTAATAGCCTTTCGAAACATGCTAACCGCTCCCCAAAAGACCTGTTCCCAGAAACACCCGTTCCAAAAACAATCGTTCCCACTACCATTTCCTTGATAATCCGTTTCCCGATATAAGTATGCGTTTCCCATAGTGCGCTTTTCCAAAAGAGACGTTTGGCTTGATATCCCTTTCGCACACCACCCGTTCCCAAAACATCAGTTCCCGTCACGGGTGTTATTTGAAACGGATCTTTTGATATACGGATGCTACGAGAACCGGGTGTTTTGACATACGGATGCGATGAGAATCGGGTGTTTTGACATACGACGGATGCGATGAGAAATGGGATTTTTGGGCTTACAGGTATAATGAGAGACACCCCTTGTGGCATACGGTCATTTGAAACTGCTATATTGGAACGGGTGTTTTGCGAAAAGGATAGCACGTCCCAAAACTGTTAATAGGGATGTTGACACTGTTGACTGATGGTCAAATCAGCAACTTTTTATGGAACGTAAAATCTTCCACGTTATCCACGTTAATCCCCTAGCCTGATCCCCCAGGGGAATTAGCGGCAATTATTTTATATTCAACTAGGAAAAAATGATAATGTTCGGTTATGGCGCTTCGCCGGACGCTACCGCGTCACGCTCGCTTCGCTCGCTCGGCTCGCGCGCTGTAGGGTCGCAGTTCAACTAACAACCTAACCGTTTTTTTCCCCTGGGGGATCAGGCTAGGGGATTAACGTGGGCAACAGCAAATCTTCATACTAATGAAATTTGTAAAGCGGGAACAAGTGATGTCACGATTTTCTGTTGTTAACCTCCATTTTGTGACGTTTACGTGTTTAAAAAGTGTGAATTAGCAAAAATATATTGAAGCTTGATGTTCTCCGAATACTTCCAAAAGTTTTATTCATTGGTCATGTAAAATAATTAATTTTTACTAGTGTCAATGTCAAATACCGTATTTATTTGGAAGCCTTCACTATTAGTGAATACTACATTAATAGTAAGAAGGCTGTAGCAAATTCGATTGCCACAATTGGGTATTTCAAAAATACGTGAATAATGTTAATACACGAAACAATGCAAACTGAACTAGGCTATATGCTGCAGTCACTGACCTTGATGGTTGAACGGGCTGGAGCTGGATCCTCTGGCTATCTCCATGATACCAGGGTACGCAATGGCTGCTTCCTCGTTCCACTACGTGTTTTGGTTTACAGTAACTGCCGGCCGGCTTTGCACTTAAAGTTTGCACTGTGGGGGTTAATTTTGGACATCACAATTGAAAATCATGAGAACGATATAAAGTTTTTGATGTTAGCACGTTGGAGGTTCAAAATGGAGTCATACGTCACGCCATTTCTTCGGCATGCACCGTCTCGCTCGCGCGTTACGGGCGCGGTCGTCTTGCCTCTCTTTCGCGTGACTGCAGGCGCAAGCCAAAACGCTTACGTTAACCATTCAGAACGCATCGTGTATTAGTTTAGTGGCGCGAAACTTTAAAATGATTATTTGAATAGTGAACAAAGGCACTTCATGAATTATATCTATTTTCAGAGGGTAGCTTCGCAAAATTGTGTGGCGGACTGGCGGAAAACAAACTAGCAATCTTCGTGGGTTTGAATGAGCGCCAGAGAGAAAAAAAAAAGTTAGGATTTTGTACAATTTTGTGTTCTTGAGTGAGTGTGTGTCGTTTTGTATCTCTCTATATAGTTAACTAGCTGATGCCCGCGGCTTCGCCCGCGTGGTTATAGGAAAATGTAACATATTGAATTTTCCCATGGGAATTAGATGTTTTCCCGCTGGAAAAAGTAGCCTATGTCACTCTCCAGCTTCTAAACTATCTCCATACAAAAAATCACATCAATTCGACGCTCCGTTGCGACGTGAAAGAAGGACAAACATACAAACAACCAAACACACACACACTTTCGCATTTATAATATTAATAAGGATATCTCCGTGCGCCTAAAATGATTCACAATGATATTCGATTGTCGCGTCTACCGCTCCCCTCTTTGCCCGGGGAACAGTAACGATCCTTCAGGGTCGTATTTCAGCGGCGTTGCCGCGTTACAGATTACTCCCAATTTTCTTCGCTGCTACATTGAAAACACCTCAATAGCCGCTATTGAGGACAGGGGACTGTAAATGTAACCGGGTTTCGTATGTGATTTGCCATCTATGTAGGTTTTGATTTTTTTTTAGCGATGTCGATAGCATTCGTATTTTAAAGCAGGTGAAGTGGAGTAGCTAAAATGTAATGTATTCTTACGGGGGACCAATTACAGGGTGAATTTGTAGTCCTGAAGCTTAACAAAAATATGACTTTATTTTCTCATAGAATCACAACGCGGTAGGTTTGAACTATCACCATCACCATCATATCAGTCCAAAGACGTTCACTGCTGGCCAAAGGCCTCCCCCAAAGAGTGCCAAAGTGATCGGTCCTGCGCCACTCGCATCCAGCGGACTCCCGCGACCTTTACCAGATCATCAGTCGAAGTTTGTACTTTGGATGTGATAAATTACCAACTTATATTTTTTGTAGTTTAATTTAAAAAAATAAGACAAGGTGATCAGTGTTTCAATAAACAGTATAAACACCTGTAGCATCGCAATCATTGACTGAGTCAGAAAACGTTAGTCGTGATCATGACTCTGAATTCACCCTGTATATCTGAGTTGTCAATGTAACCGAGATTCGTATGTGATTCGGGTTTTGATTTTTTATGATTTAGATCCTTTATATGTGGTAGTCCATTTCAAACATAAACACCTCATCCGATTTCACTAGCGCCTATAAAGAATGGAACTTCTTGATGGACATATGCTAAGATATATCCGTGTAATACGTGGAGGGAGACGCGTGGGCAGCCAATATATTTACATATACATTTACAGTTACAATTTGGGTTAATCCCATTCATCAGAGCGCGACCTTTTTCAACATCTACATAAAAATAGTGTCATTAAAACCACTAACATATCCCCAACAGATCTCTCTGTTACAAGATAATCCCCAAATCACTTAACATCGGACCTAATCAAGGAAAAACCTCATAAACACGGCTCGATAAATCGCATCCTCCCGTTAATTTTTAATTCCCTCGAACGTCCGTCCGGCACCGCGGCCGAACGGAGACTGATGTCTTGCGGCGCGCGGGCGGACCCCGCCGCTTAGTTATGCCGCCTACCCTCATTTGTCAGTGACCTTTAAAGTAGTGAAGTTTTAGCCTGATCAGAAGCAGAATGGTAAGGCAGGTGATTAGGTTGTTGGGAAGGTTCTTGATTCAGGCTACAATAATGAGTTTTGTGTAATGGTAATGTCTTGAAATTTATAAAAAGACGAAAAAGTATACATTTAACGTGCACTGTGTTTTTTATATTCATCGTTGTGTTAATGACGGAGAGCTCTACTCACTCTTCGGCTATCATATTACTGATGATATATTTTAAGGTTCTAATAGTAAATTTAAGGAAGAATAGTAAAAAAAAACCTCTGAGTAGGATAGCAGTCGCTTTCGTAAAACTAATGCTTACGCCGAATCTTGGAATTCGGTGCCAAAGCACATTCCGAGCTCCCTTAGAGTATGACCGGGAAAATTGTAGGAGGATGATGAAGAAAAATTTGGTATGTAAGTAAAATTATAATTTCATTGAAATCGCATCATCAGCATCAGGCGCGATCAGGGTGCTGAATGAATTTTTTACCATTACACGGAGACTGATTAATACAAGTAAGCCAAGAAAGTGAACATTTTCAACTCTTTTTTTTGCAAACTTATTCAAAAGTGGTAGATCTATTTCTGGGCCTACTGTACCTCGTTGACATCATTCGAAGTTTCACGGAGAGACGATACCAAGAAATCATAAACGTAAGGAGCTCCATACGCTATGCATGTTAACACCAACTAATCAAACCTATCCTACTAACTGCGCCAACACTTTGCATATTCCACAATATCGCGCCCTCGAGACCCATCCCGTGATGTCTTGACAACGTCGGATTATCATTTTATGGTCGGCTTTATGGCTCCAATGATTTTGGAGCCTGCGAGATTGTGTTGCGAAAAATACTATGTGTATCCGGTTTTATGTATGGTAGTATAACATGGTCGTAAGAGTTTTATACAGCGACGTAGGCCGTTTGGGAGCTGACGCGGAAGGATAGGTGAGTCTTTATGTGTTCGGAGGTACATTCTTATGTATCCAAGGTAATAGAGAACTCGTGATTTGTTAAAAAAAAATGAACTTCCCTAAACACACTTGAAAAGCAAATACAGTTGAATGTAACATATGCTCACAATCGCTCCAAACCGGGTGTAAATTATAATAATAACCATTTATTTCAGGCAACTAAGGCACATAGTTACAAATACCTTATAGGCTAACATACATACAGTATAATGTTAAAACACTAATTATGATTTATGTAAAGAGTAAAGAGGTATTGGTATGTAATTTTTTAGCCCAAAACTTAGCTTAAAACTTATAAAAGCATTTACCTGCTACTTCGGCCGCGTATCAATATCCATTATCCATCGCCGCTTTGAATTCTTGTGATTAAAAGTTTTCTATATTTTAATCCTGGTTATGAACTACGTGTATGACTTTCACCTCAATCCGTTAAGGCGTTTTTATATGATCACGTAACAAACATCAAACATCCAAGATGTCACATTTATAGCAAGCAATTTTAGTAGGTTAGTAGGAGACTATTTGTACATTTAAGGCTCCGTCAAAAAAAAAAGCATGTCGATCCACCTAGTGAAGCCGGTTTGCAACCAAGCCAAATAAGTTTAGCAAACGCCCACGGACACATATACAAACCAAATTGCACAAATCTCTTCAGCACGCGTCGCAATGCTGGCAAGATCACCTATTTTTAGGTTTGTGCAATTTTATGTGTAATGTAATAATTTTTATTTGTTTATTTGTGCGTGTGCGTGTGATGTGACCGGCTTCACTCGTTTGTTCGAGCATTAGCTCTATCTTTTTTCTTGGTTCGAGATCTAAAGCTAGATTTTAATACAATTTGGGGTCTTCACATTGACCTCAATCGATTCCACACCTTCTCTTAAACACGAAATGGAAACTTACCGATTTCTTACGACCCGTTGAAGCCGAAGGCACATATTCTGAATTGCTCAGATGGATATCTCACATTGTTGAACGGTGAACGGAGTTTCTAGGAAAGACATTCTTGTTAGATAGTTACTGGAGACAACGGAGACATTTTCAACCCCCGCCGGAAGTTTAATATGCGGGTATTATAATTTTTATTTTTTTTGGAATATGATACTTATGTGATATGAAATCTTGCTAATATTTAATATTATAAATGCGAAAGTTTGGATGTTCAATATTAAGAATTGCGTGATTGTCAACTTCAGTAGATAATCCTTAAATAAAATGTATTTTAAGAACATAAAATTTCTTATCGATTTTTTTACACAAGGCAGATAACTTAGGATAAATTGATCCTGAAGAGGTGACTAGGTTTTATTTAACTTGAATTATTCGTAGTACCTCGGCGACCAAGCTATGCTTAATATATATATTATAGATATTATTGCTCGTTTAATATGTTGTATGTAAACTTTAACTGTGTAAGTAGGTACCTACTTAAAGCCTGACGAGTTAGTTTATAACCCTGGCAGGCTAAAACAACTTGCATAGGGAAATATTGTGCATTTGTCATGTATATATAGTCTCCATTGTCACGTGTCAATATGTATAGTCAGGACAGCGTATATTGGCTTCGAGTTAATGTATTTAGTAAGTTTTATTTTTGTCTATGCCAAAATCTATGCTTTGTTTGTGTGAGGTGTGCAATAAAGAGTATTTGTATTGTATTGTATTGTATCTATTCTGGCAACACCTTTTTTTTCTTCTCTTTCGTCTTGTCCAGCCACGGCTATAGCGTGCTGTTCAATTAGCATTTTATCAATAATTATTGGTGTCAATATACATCTAAAAGTTTCTAGCGTGTTTTACTTAACGAACATGCTAAGTGGTCCTTCGAGCCGGATTTAAAAAAACATAAAAAATCTAAACAACCTAAAAAATTGTGATTTGCGCCGTTAAAATACTAATCGTTCATCAAAATTCAGTTTTATTGTGCAATAGTTAATTTTTGATATGCAACTCAGTATTTTATTGATAAGCATTACAATATTCTCTGTTTTTAATCTTAATAAAACGACTTCATAGAATTGAGAGTAGCGTGTTAAGATGATAGTAGAAGATAAGACAAACACTTACCTAATCACTAACATCCTATTCCAAATATTCAACGTTACAATATTCTTCGGATCCTAACTCAAATCCTGACTTTCATCAGGTGACGAGTCGCTTTTAGAACCACCGACCTAAATTATAAAGCGTTCGAGATCAAGGATTCAAAGAATTTAATTTGCTCAGCATGTAGTTACATAGGTAGTTGGTAAAAATAAAACCCAGTGCTTTACAGTGCATTCAGCGTGCCTTCCTTCAGGCATGCAAAACATTTTCGAGGACCGTTATTGTAAAGTCAAAAAATAAATGTAGCATTAATAATGTCACGAAAGTCAAAATTATAAAAATATGGAATTGAAATAAATATATAACAAGATACTCGTAATGGTGGGAAAGCTGGTACCGTTTAGTTATTCAAAATTTAGCAAACCATTTTTTAGCCCCTTGTCGCATAGACTTAATGGACTGTGGCATACTCAATAACCTCTAAGTAAGTACCAATTTTTTTTTTAATTTTTACACATAATTTAATACTTCCTATACGTCCACAAAAATAATGTATTCATAATTGTATTGTTTTGCGCTCAATTACGATCAATTGGAGACCTATAACCTACTCTTACCAGGTCACAATTTTCTTTACGAAAATGTAGTTTCCGTCTAACCAAGTCCGCTTACGCATTCAAATTCTCGCAACGCCCCTAAACCCCCGCCAAAAAACGCATTAAGTCCTCCCCTTACCAAAGGACATAACCTCTTTTTCGCCGAAACTCAACCGCAAAATACAAGGTAAGTAAATAGATGATCAAAGCTTGACAAACGGGCGGCCGGCAAACCGGTGTAACCCAAGTTATAACAAAACTGGGATATTTCGTTCAGTAACGCGAGCACGTAGCCGCCAAAAATTCGCCTTCTCAGATCAACAAGAGATCTCGACGAAAATCATCGGCGCGAAAAAACATCGGATCCGTAGTTATGACGGGTGAGCGGGGGCGGTGTGGTGCAAGAATAAAGGATTCGGGTTTCAATGAAATTTATATAATAATCGCAAGTCGCAAAGGCGTTTTACATTTGTATGGGTCCAGCGCCATCATTAAGCCTTTGACTTAATGTCATGTGTCCCCTAGATGGGGCAGAGGGCTTCCAGTGCCTCGCCATCGCGTTCTGTCGTTCTGTTTAAAAGGCCTCAAATTCATGTGTTTTCGGAATCTTTTCCGAAAACACATGAAAAAATACGTCCGTCTGAAAACTTACTCATACTACTCGTAAAATACGTATTTATAGATGCGAGAAACACCTAAATTATGTAATAGTTATTTACGATGCAAGTGCCGAAAATAGGAAATTCGCAACGAGTGGTGATAAATTAAAACACGACCGCAGGGAGTGTTTTAAATCGACACGAGTTGCGAATTACCTATTGGCACGTGTATCGTACAACGTTTTACTGTACATATGGCTCTTTAAAGTTTAGACGTATGCACGAAAAGTGCTCTTTTCCGCACTAGTGCGGGAAAGTAGCACCATATGTACTGTAAAAACTATTATGATTCACGTGTTACGGGGGCCTAAAGCAAAAAACATATTTTTTGCCACTGACTGAAAAAACGTTGACATCGGATTTAAAACATATACGAGTCAGGTAACAGATAGGTAATTTTATAACACTTAATTATCTCTTACAATCTGTCTACATATCCAGAGGAATATCATTTAATAACCTTTCGTAACTCTCGGTTGGAATATCCATTACAAACCAAGACTCGGTCAAGACTTGCAGTGGCGGCGGCAGCAGTAGCGGTGCACCTTAGGTGGAAACGAGATGCTACGTTCTGATTCCTCGCTCGCACTTAAGGCGCCCCTCAAATTCGTGGCTAAACTCTAACCCCCTTCTTCTTGACGACCGGTTAGTCTAGTGGGTAGTGACGCTGCCTACGAAGCTGAAGGTCCTGGGTTCGAATCCCGGTAAGGGCAAATATTTGTGTGATGAGCATGAATATTTGTTTCTGAGTCATGGATGTTTTCTATGTATTTAAGTATTTCTATCTATTAAATATATCGTCGTGTAGTACCCATAACACAAGCCTTATTGAGCTTACTATGGGACTAGGTCGATTTGTGTAAGATTGTCCCCTAATATATATATATTTTTTTTTATCTTCATAAAACTTAAAATGCCTGTGCTAAATAAAATGTGCTTTGTCCCTTTCTTACGAACACAAATGTCAAAGTGACAGATAAAGATAAACGAATTTAAACGCCATTTTAGTTTATTTATTTATATATTTGTTACTAAACAATTCTACAAATACACTAACTACTCAAAGTCCTGCAAAACTGTACTTAAAGTCCAAAGTAGGCTTGTAGAACGTTTATAAATACGGCCGTAAGAATATAGCGGTAATGTCCCCTCTATATCCCCATCTCGTGGCCCACCCCGGAATTCCCATCACGTCGGCAAAGGTATCCCGGTCAAAAAGTTAACTCGTGCGCGGCCGCCGGCTGACAAACATCCCTTTGAGAAATCATGGATTTTTTACTTATGCGTCTTCTGTTTCGGCCGCTGGCGTTGATAAATGTTCGTTTGCTTGGGAGGTGTGAATTGGAGGTGGCTGTTTGATTTTGGCGACGGTTAAAGATGTTTGGAGTATTGTTAAGCAACTAGCAGAATACGCATATTTGTGACACCACAAAAAAAAACTTAAGGGCAGTGGGCGGGGCAAATATCTTCAATTCTTCATCAATGAGTTTTTTTCTCTTGGTTCGAGAGAATCATTTTAAATCAAGGTGATTTTGGTTTCGTTCTTACAATGGCAGTTTATTGATGGATTTCTAGATTCAACTTTTTTTTCTGTCCAGAGGCTCTAGTATAAGTTTTAAAGAAACGAAACTTTACGATCGCGTTTGCGTTTTACCCTCAATTTGTATGGGATTTGACAGCTAAACGCGAACGCGGTCGTGACGTTTTGTTCGGTAAATATATACTAGAGCCTCTGAATCATAAGCGCTTCGCCAACTCGTTGATTCGATGAATCGAATTGTTGACGGTTATAACTAATACTTTACTTACAAGCGTAAATAAGTTGAGTTTCATTGGATATTGCATAGCGAGGACGCAGATATATTTTGTATAATACGGTATTACGGTTCTGTAGCTAAAGTGGAGGGGAAAAGACCAAGAGAACTAGCCCAATCCGATCATCATTATCATATCAGCCGCAAGACGTCCACTGCTGGAGATAGGCCTCCCCCAAAGAGTGCCAAAGTGACCGGTCCTGCGCCACCCGCATCCAGCGGACTCCCGAAACCTATACCAGGTCATCAGTCTACCTTGTGGGGGGGCCTGTATGGAGCTAGCAAATCCCACCTAGGATACTAAGGTCCACGAGACCGTGCCTGTCGGCGAAAACAGACTTGGCGAAACATCGTTAGAGAGAACACGTTGACGAGAGCTCACGATTGCCACGACCCTCGGAGGATAACGATGCATGGAGGAAGGGCTCTGTAGGGATGTGGTTTTCAGTTCCTGGTGGTAAATCGCCTCTGCTCCCGATGATGCCCTGTGTTCAGACAGAGGGACCTGCAGTTGTCATTAGAGGTGCCGGTTAATGTACAGCCATGATAATGCACGGCCATACTGTACATGGATTATCAGGCTGTACATTATTGGGCATTGGATTATTATGTACAAGCTGATAATGCACGGCCCAATAATCTGAGTCCCTGTGGCTTCGGATTATCGGGCTGTAGATACATCATCTGTGCGGACTGATAATCTCCAGCGAGTCGACGCCACCGCACGCAATCTATTTCTGGTCTGAGGGACACAAGAGAACCATAACCTAACCGACCTAAGACACGAGTTCGCTTATGACAAGCCATTTTTTCCGCCCTGATAAAGCACGACCCAATAATCCGCGTCCACAAATAGTGCACGCGGATTATCAGGCTGTACATTATTGGGCCGTGCATTATTGGCTCCCTCAATAGAGGGTTTGTGATTTGTGACTTATCTGGAGCACAAGCGTACAGTCAAGTGTAAAAATATATGTAGGTATCGATTTAACCTTCTCATACATATGTACCGAAACCTTAATGCGCTGACATAAGAGCAAGGACATATTTATATTTAAAAAAAAGAAAAAAAATGTACGTTTCAGTAACTTAATTGGTACATTTTTTTCTACTAATCTAATTACTTAGCACAATCTCAATTTATTATCTCTCAATTATTTGCTAAGCTTAGCTAATTTCTAGGTTTAATCTAGATGAATGTTTACATAACAATCTGTTATTTTATTATTACACATGATTTCCTTGAGGGTACATTTGATCTTCTGGGTTTATCCTCTATGATATCTACCTATTACCTCCCTAGGCAAACTATTTAGGATATGCGGTAAGTGACTGGTCCATACTCTTTATATAGGTATTTGAGTAAGTTGAATGCACCCATAATCTACACTTGACTGTACATAGTCTACAGTGTCTGTTTATCATCAGGCAGGCCGTGTGCTTATTTTTCACCGTCCGAGTGAAATTCTCAACCTCTTTCACTGATTTTTTTCTTCAGTTTCATAGTATCATACAAAACAGTTTATATTCTAAACAGAGCCTAATAAACAGAAACAAAACAACCCTTATTAAAACTCTATTCCTAGCGCAAACTAACTATAACTAAATACTTTCAGAGTACAACCCGTAAGGTCTGAGCAGCACATTTGGCATAAATTACAAATACCCCTGCTTTAACAACCATACGTCGTATCTGAGTAGCGTGTGTATGAAGCATACGACCTTTTGTTAATAAGCTCGCTATACTGCGAATTGCTACTGAAATTTAAGGAGCCCCGCATTATATCTTAATTTCGTCGCATTTCGCGAATTTGCATTTAAACATTTGAAATTATAGGGTACGGCGAACTGTTATTGGACTTAAAAAGTAGGTAAATGTGGCTACGGATTTTAGATGTCAAATGAAAACAGTAATAACATTTGTGTTGTATGTTGTCCTCATATTGACATTGTTGTTTACAGAATACAGAAGGTCAGAAGAGTAAACTTAAGTGGCAGTGGGCGACGAACATTGCACGCAGAACCGATGGCCGTTGGGGCGGAAATAGTTCTCGAGTGGTGACCACCTACCGGAAGACACAGGGCGGGTAACCCCCAACAAGGTGGACTGATGACCTGGCCCCGTAGCATGGATGGCGTTATCACGCGATAAGTGACAGGATAGAGCTTCCGTCCCTGGCTGACACCGTTCGATAGAACGAGACGACGCGCCTATCCTGTCACTTATCGCGTGATAACGCCATCCATGCTACGGGGCCTGATCCTATTGTTTAACTGGATGGTTAAAGTCACGTATTAAATACCATTACGGGTGCCATGTTTCGAACTCTTCGGGAGTTCTTCTTAACGATGAGTGTTTTCGCGGCAGTGTCTCGCGACAAACAAAACAAAAATCATCACCCTGGAGAAGATCTCCAGAAGAGTTCGAAACATGGCTCACGTAGTGACATTTAATACGTACATTCGAGTTCTCCAATATTTATACAGACAACCTTTCAAAAATATCTAAGCATGCGCCTTATG
Source organism: Epinotia ramella (assembly GCA_947578815.1). Classification (NCBI taxonomy): domain Eukaryota; kingdom Metazoa; phylum Arthropoda; class Insecta; order Lepidoptera; family Tortricidae; genus Epinotia; species Epinotia ramella. The sequence continues at coordinate 3,502,513 of OX388206.1, read as the reverse complement.
TCAGCACAGTAACAATAAAGACTGTGTATAGATATTATTGAAAGGATGTCTGTAGGTATAGATATTGGAGAACTCGACTGTACGTCTGTTTAACCGTATATTTAGTAGTACATCCAAAAGTTCATATTTATAATAACACGGTGGAATTCAGTAACCGGCACGTTTACCCTACCGCGCTGAGAACGCACAAATGGTTCCCGCGAAGGCTTGAACAATGGTTCTAAGTTACAAATGTAATAAAACAATGTTTATGCCTGCGCGACCCGGCGTTGTTCGGCCGTCGGATTACGTTCGACGTCTGTTCCGTTTTGTGTTATTATGTTATTCTATTAATTGTAGTGGAAACATGACATATTTGAGGCAAGGAAGCTACCTTCAAATAGGTACCATGTCATAACTTTCAAATACCATAAGCTAGCGTACAAGTCGAAACTCGAGTTGACTCGACTAGTATCAACTGCATGGGATCTGAGGCTCTAGTATAAGTTTGACCGAAACAAATCTTTACGATCGCGTTTGCGTTTTACCCTCAATTTGTATGGGATTTGACAGCTAAACGCAAACGCGGTCGTAACGTTTCGTTTCGATAAAACTTATACTGGAGCCTCCGCATCACGGCAGCAACCGAATCTGCGAGTCGGCGAGTCGAGTCGAGTTCAGCCTATTCGTAGGCTTGATTCGAGTTAACTTGACTCGCATTCGTTATCCGATCCGTATTAAATCTAGAGTTAGGTATAGGCGAGTCAAACCGGCAGTGGACACGGCGAGTTGATTCGAGTTGCGAAGGTACCGTAAAATGGGGTGAGTAGGGATCGCGAGGAGAGTTGGGTTATGAATGGGGAGAGAAGGGATGAAAGGGGGTAAGATGGGATGTTAAGGCTACTGCTACCTAAATAATGTCTTCCAATTTAAAATGGAGCTAGGTATAGTAATATACAAAATAAAAAAAAAAACGATCCGACAATCTCCCACAATCACCTTTGTATGAAAAACCATCTCACCCCAACTACGAGGGACTACGGGGTGAGGTGGAATTTCGTGTATATCGTTAAAGTTATGAAATGGAACTACCCAAAATCATAAAAAAAAAAACAAAATACAAACGTTCTGAACACTTATTAATAGTACATATACAACATTCAGTTTGCATATGTAAAAATAAAATGTTATCGAGGTTTGAATGTCAGTTTTGTCCCTACTCACCCCGTTTTACGGTACTTAATTCAAATCAACTCGTTTGATTCGAGTTATTCGCCTCAGACAACTCGAAAGCCTGGCGCGTGTAAGTTGGGCATATACTCGTCGTATACTTACCTATAACGCATTCGCCCCTATATAGCAGGTCAGATAATAGAGATGTTAAATGAAAAACGGGTAAGAATAATTTATAGTAGGTACCTATGTTCATCCTTTTCTGCGGACACATCCGAACTATAAAAATAATAAAATCATTCATGGGTAATTGTGTAAGGTTTTATAACGAACTTCCAGGAAACGTAACTGAGTTATCTATTAATAAATTCAAGGACTATTGAAGCGTAAACTTATTTCGAAAGCTTATTATAGCACACAAGACTACATGAATGATAAAACTCCATGGAACTAATTGTGACTGAATTTTAATTCCGTAGATTAATTCTCGTTATATTTTGTTTTTTGACATGAGATTGTTTTTCTAGAAACATTTACTAGCATTTTCTATACAATTTTTACTTGATATAATTTTTATTTTTTATGTTTAAGTAATAAATTAAGTACTTTGAAAAAATAACTGACGATTAGAAAGTGCTTGTTACTAGGCCTACTTGAATAAAGATCATTTTTGAGTTTGAGTTTGTATAACTTCTCTGGCAAAAAAGTTAGAAAATAATAGTGGCGTCTATCGCTAATATGGCAACACCGTAGGACCTAGGGTTTTGATACTTCACTTAATACTAGGACATCATTTTTATTTGGTTCGTAATATGGAAAATGACAATCTAATACATATTGGTATATAAAGACAAACTCACAAACAATACCTCTATATAATGTTGGTGTAGACAGAAGGCTAGTAATTTAAATACAAGTTTTGTTTACCAATTTTATTAAAGAGTTTCTATTTTATATACAGCTTCTTCCCCTCACAATATTCCACTTTGATTATAATTACACTTACTTAATTATAAAACACTTAACATTTATCACATATATTGCTAGTATTAAGTTGGTTTTAGGTAAACATAGCCTCAAAAATGTACAATGAAAACAACACGAAAATTAACAATTTACTGTAATTGTAGCGGTAGGAATAATAGTACACTGTTTAACGAGGGGCGTAGTTTTTGATGACTCGAGTTTGCAATTTTCTTACGCCCGTGTTATATACACAATGTTTTTCATTACATTGTTGGCGAGAAAATAATAACTACAAAAGACAGAAAAATCCTTGTTTCATACAACCGCACCAATCAAAAATTGACGAAATTGACAACTTCACTTCTAGTCTTCCAGAGCATTGCGAGTGGAGCGCTCAGTTTCAATATTTCAAGTAATCACAGTCTCCATACTAAATTCTGACGCACATATGGGTCAGTGGGAGCGGAGGGCAATGACGTAACAATCGATATGGGATTTGGATTGGAAGCGATCCACAAAAACATACCCTTTATAACTCTGTAAAAAACGATCAACCTAATCCACCCACCATTCAAACCTTTCAGCGTTTTTCCAATACCTTTACAAAACCCCAATCAGCCCCCTTTAAGTGCAGAAACAAAAGCTCAAACAAATGACTACCATAGATCGTGCCTTTATCGCCCCTCTATAAATGACTTTCGAAGCATTCCATCAATTTCAGGGGCCACATCAGTCAGCGGAGTTTAAAGTTGCTAAAAATGGAGATATGGGAGAGCTGTATAAATCAGGAGGTAGTGCTTGGCGATGGAAAGCCTCCTGTGCTTCGTGGAATAGTCTGTTACTATTTCACTGTTTCTGTGCGTTGACATATTATGTTTGATTAGACCGTATTATGTGTCACAGCCATGTAAATATATTATGTTGAGTGCGCGCACCAACTATTGCACTAATTATGAGCATTTTTTTCCGAGTTCAGTATTCCGAAATCCATATTCCGCTGAAGGAATTTTAGATTTTCCGGATACTGGGGACCGATTTTTGACTTTCGAGCGCTCGACTCTTTCACTCGAAAACTGACAAAAATTATGAAATGCTATTTTGAAATAGCGATAGAAAATTGAAAAACGAGTGGTATTCCACCACTCGTAATTAATTCTATTGGTAGATAGTAAGTGCCTGCCATTTTGACACTACAAACATATTTACTTTTATTTGATTTTCGAGCGCTCGAAAGTCAAAAATCGGTCCCCTGGCTTCACGCACTTCCATCAGTTAATTTCGGCACATTACTAGACGATAATTATTTCAGGGTGGCTGTTGACCTTTGTCTAGGTCTTGACATCGTCGTAGGTACCACACTAATGTCGCTGCGGAGGTAGATCGTATAACAGAGTTGTGACTTATTTGAAATACTTGTATTTAAAATGCAAATACAACTACTTTTTTTTTTAGCATTTTGTATTTTATTTGAAATACTTTTAGAATTGTATTTCATATTTGTCAGATATAAATGTGCAAAATGTCAGTTAAAACAAAATGAACGTTATTATCTGTGAACCATGACGTTACACTTCGCTTTTTACCGAGATTGATTTCGATTTTGTTTCGATTACTATTAGAAAATAATTTTATTTGAATAAAGTATTTTGAAAATACCTATTTTGTATTTAGTATTTAAATACAAAAAGCAAATATATTTTGTGTTTTGCATTTGAAATACTAAATTAGAAAAGTATTTGTATTTTGTATTTAAATACTTTTTTTAAAGTATTTTGTACATCTCTGTCGTTTAGGCCACCACGCACTGAGCTGCCCCAAAATCGCCGGCAGACTCTCCCCCACCGCACGCTTGTCTAAAAGACATCGTACGGTCAAGGTCGTTAATTATCGGGCCATTTACGAGTAGGTGTCAAAAAAATTGGTTTTTAATAGTAGCTTTGAAGCGTCCACTATAACGTGAGCTCTAAATGGCTCATCAATTAGAATCCTTGACTGTACGTCGGGCTCTTATCAGCCAGCGTCCACGTCCCTGCGGTCCTCGAATCAAATAAGGCAAGAGAACCGACGGTATGACGTTGGTACCATGGTGGTTGGGGCGGCTCTTAGTGTGCGACTCGACCTGACCCCGTATCATGGTCGGCCTTATCACGCGATAAGTGACAAGATAGGAGCGTCGTCTCGGTCTATCGAACGGTCGGTCGGAATCGTGTGATAAGGCCGACCATGATACCCGTATCATGGTCGGCCTTATCACACGATTCCGACCGACTCCGACCCCGGTCTGTGTGGACACTTTAGCAACGTCACATGTAGCAACAACGTGTCAAAAACGACAAAAACCGTGGGGCGGCCACAAACGCGCAGCACATTTTCGTCCCGTTTGCGGTCGAGACTCTAGATTCTGGGAGTTCTTATGCCCTTAACAATAAAATCGCGTTCACACATTTTTGGTCACTTCGACCGTGCCCATATTATTATTTTCGAACTACCTAACCTAATAAATAACCCAACCGTCGTTCGTTTAGCGGAAATTGGCGTTCAGAATAATGATGGTATCGGACAAATGCCTCTATTGTGTTCCCACTAATTATACTTTTCTGGTAGGTATGATAATAATGCGTTGGTAAAAATAGAGCTATTTCATGGAAAGTTCTCGCATTCAAAATTGTATGCCACTGGACTAGATGAAAGCATAACATGCACATGAAGGAAAAAGTCGGAAATGTATGTACAGACTTTTGAAGAATTTTGAGTCCTACGTGTTTTCTTTTTCACGTTTGGTAGGTTGTTCAGTCAGCATCAAAAGTAACTGCGCAAACGAAGACGTCAAAAGTCTTTATTAGAAGGGAATAAGAGCTTTTGACGTCTTCGATTGCGCAGTTACTTTTGATGCTGACTGTTCAATAATATTGGGATTCAGGGATCCGTTTAATTTCCAAGTGAAGTGTTGCCGCGAGCGTGTTAATGTAACAAAGACTGACGGAACCCTTCACTGCGCGTGGTCCGACACGCACTTGATCGATTTTATTATTTCTATTTGTTTATTTTGAAACACTCACACAACAAAAATTTAATTAGATATAGACATATTTTGTGATAGCATACAAGCAATCAAATCTAAACTGACAAGATTCTTCATGTGTGATACTTCAGGTGTAGGCTCGGGTTACTAGAGTTTATATATGTCGCAGGGAAATGGCCAAAACAGAGATTTGAACAAATCTCTAAGGGATATGATCAAATCACGCAGGATGTTAAAATGGCGAATCCGTTTTATCATTTGCCTAGAAAAAATCAGTCATTTGATCAAATCTCTGAGTCTGTTTAGTGATATGACGAAATCGGCCAAAAAAGGCAACTCGTTTTTTCATTTCACTAGATTTGTTTAGTGATTTGGTAAAATCCCTGAACCGCGTCAGTGAGTTGACGAAACTAACTCGCAAAGCCAACTCGTTTTACCATTTCACTAGACAAGTTTAGTGAAATGATAAAAATCTCAACTCTAGTACGGATTAAGTCGCTAGTGCGGTCGTGTTACCCCCCTCCTGCACCTTACCGCTACCCGCTCTCGCCCTTGAGTGTCAGGGAAATGGCCAAAACAGAGATTTGAACAAATCTCTAAGGGATATGATCAAATCACGCAGGATGTTAAAATGGCGAATCCATTTTATCATTTGCCTAGAAAGAATCAGTCATTTGATCAAATCCCTGAATTTGTTTAGTAAAATGACGAAATCGGCCAAAAAAGGCAACTTGTTTTTTCATTTCACCAGATTTGTTTAGGGATTTGATAAAATCCCTGAAACGCGTCAGTGAGTTGACGAAACTAACTGCTCGCAAAGCCAACTCGTTTTACCATTTCACTAGACACGTTTAGTGAAATGGTAAAGTCTCTACTGTAACATGGTATAGGTCATGTGATCAAATCTCCGAATTGGTTCAGTGTTACTCTACAATTAAGTTTGATCAAATCTCTCACACGATGTTTCAGGGATTTTATCAAATCACTGAACAATTCTGGTGAAATGAAAAAAAAACGAGTTGCCTTTTTTGGCTGATTTCGTCATTTCACTAAATAGATTCAGGGATTTGATCTAATGACTGATTTTTCTAGGCAAATGATAAAATGGAATAGCCATTTTCACATCCTGCGTGATTTGGTCATATCTCTTAGAGATTTGTTGAAATCTCTGACATGATTTAGTGAAATAGTAAAATAAAATGTCGAAATTAGGTAATAAAATAGTTAATAGGTAATAGAATCAGATTTTTTTATCGTATACAAGAATTTTGTAAACCAGAATATAATCATTTTAAGGTGGTTCGCTTTCCATAAAAAAAATGACATTCGCAGGGTAACAGCGTGATATTTTAAGAAACTTATGTAAGAAACTTTTATAAATTGGCTTTCCATTTGCGCGAAATTCCCCCTTTACTAGAATAAACTTGTATGAACTAAAATAATTTGAGAAATTCGATTGGGACGTGATACTCTGGGCAAACAATTTTTCTCTAATTATTATTTCTACAAGTCTCTACTTTTTACAAGTTAATTCTATGAAAGGGGGAATTTCGCGCAAATGGAAAGCCAATTTATAAAAGTTTGTAATAACATAAGTTTCTTAAAATATCACGCCGTTAACCTGCGAATGTTAAATAACGTTTTGTATGGAAGGCGAACCATTAAACATACCATATAACGGATTAACATACCTCAAACATACCTCCAGTTAAAAACTTAAACATACAAATGTAAAATTCGTTACGTAATGTTTGTTTACTTGCCGTTATTGCACTGCACACGTGCGTCTGAGCCGGCCGGTGCCTAATACGCAAGGGCGAGAGCGGGTAGCGGTAAGGTGCAGGAGGGGGGTAAGACGACCGCACTTGAGCGACTTAATCCGTACTAGAGTTGAGATTTTTATCATTTCACTAAACTTGTCTAGTGAAATGGTAAAACGAGTTGGCTTTGCGAGTTAGTTTCGTCAACTCACTGACGCGGTTCAGGGATTTTGTCAAATCACTAAACAAATCTAGTGAAATGAAAAAACGAGCTGCCTTTTTTGGCCGATTTCGTCATTTCACTAAACAGACTCAGGGATTTGATCAAATGACTGATTTTTTCTAGGCAAATGATAAAATGGATTCGCCATTTTAACATCCTGCGTGATTTGATCATATCCCTTAGAGATTTGTTCAAATCTCTGTTTTAGCCATTTCCCTGCGACATATATATTCTAATTTATTAACTACCTTGTACTTGTATATTCCCATTGCCATGCTTGCTATTGGTGCGCGATTGGTTACTGTGCGTAATGTACGCTAAGTTTAAGTTTGGCTATAGATTTATTTGTGTTAGTTTATTTCTATAAGTGAGAACCTGTAATTGGCTATATGGTTTTATTATTTTGTCTATAAATATGTTGCGCTGTTGGTTTTCCATGTATCAATAAATAAATAAATAAACACCCTTATTTATTTATGATCTCCGGTTTTTCAATGTGTAGATATTTATTTTAGCGCCACCTGGCGGAACTCTTTGTAACTACAACAGCCACCAAGCTGACTGGGACAGGGTGAAGAATTGCATTTGTAAAACGTACCATTTAGTTATATCAAAATTGTATAGGTGACGCTGTAGTCAATAATAATACACAATTTTATTTGATAAATAATATGTTAATATTAGGAATTATATTCATAAAGTTGATGTTAAATTACAATTGAATACTAGTCACGTGGTCCACGTGAATAAAACAAAAAATATATAAGTTTTATTATTCACAATATTTTTGGTAATTCGAACAATTTATTACAAAAAAATAAAAAGAGAAACGAAATAAGTACGTTGTAAAAGTAATCATCAAAAAAAATCAAAAGAAATTATGCGACCGTGACAGGACTCGAACCTGCAATCTTCGGATCCGAAGTCCGACGCCTTATCCATTAGGCCACACGGTCCTTGTAACATGTGAGCGAAATTATGCTTCTATTACTAAAATAATCGATTCGACATTAAATTGAAATTTTTTACCCTAATAATGAAAGGAGGGTAATGTTTTGTCTGTATTTTTACCTGTGTCTTGTGTACAATAAAGTATTTACATACATACATAATGTTTTTGAAATGATTGCACAATCGCAATCACATAATTATGTCTTATTACTCATTCATTAGGAATATGCGGTAGCTGCTAGGCAGGTATTGCTGGACGAGCGAACAAAACGAGCCTTTAATCCCAAAAGGGATAGGCAGAGCACATGAAACTCACGAGTACATACTCCACATGAACGGTATAAAAGATCGACAAAATGTGATATCGCAGTGGTAGGTTGTTAGCCCATCGTCCACAAGTTCCACAACACACTTCTCCATTTAGGTTGGGCCAAAATTCTTTCGTACGAATCGGATATCCCGATGTGCCCCCGTCCGGGTGTTCTACTGTAGGGGCTGGCCATATATTACGTCATTTCAAAATAAATATTCATTTTGGTGGAGAGGGTCCATTTCAAGGATTAAGAGGATGATGGGGGGGGGTGTCAAAGACAATGACGTAATTTATGGACAAGCCCCTACAGGTCTCATTTCTCAACCGGTTCTCGTGAAATTTGATGAGCAGGTAAAATAATAAACTAGTGGTTCTAATGAGCTGTAGAAATCACGAATGTGCCTTTAAAATTATTTTTTTTTAATGTCACGATAACATTTCGGGAGAATCCGGTTGAGAAATACGACCTGTAACAGGAGAACAGCTCGGCTGCGGGACAGAGATAGACCGATTTTGTGAGCGGGTTCGTTAATTATTATTTTTTTGCGAGTCACTTTCGAAATAAAATAATATATATATATATAAAAAAGCGGTCAATTGCGTGTCGGACCACGCACAACGAAGGGTTCCGTGCCTGTTAACAAGGTCGTATCGTTACTGAAATCTTATAGCACTTACGCCCTTTTCGTTAAGGAAGGCAGTTTTTTAGAAATACCTCAAAAACCTTTGAACCGATCTAGTTCAAAACAATTTTCGCTGAAAGAATTTAATATTCAAAAATTAGAGGGGGGACAAAATTTTATTGACTTTCGGGGCGATTATCTCCGACTCTACGAGTATTCACTTAATCAAAAAAAATGCTGAGATACCTTATGTTTATTTTGAAAGGCCTATCGATTGATGTGCCACACGTGGGCTTGCAATGAAAAAAAATTTTGACTTTCAGTTTCATGTATGGAGTGCATCCCTAAAAAATTTTTTTTTTTGTAATTTAGTTAAGTACATGACTATGTAGCGCCTAACAAAATACACCTATCCTCAAAATTTTATTCAAATACACTTTATAGTTTTCGAGTAAAATGACATACGGACGGACAGACAGACAGAGAGACATGAATCATTCTTGAATTTTGCCATTTGGCTACAGAACCCTAAAAAGACAGGGCTCGCGAGTTCTACAGCTCACAGCCTCCTTTGGAGTGGCATGCGTCTATAGGCTGCGGTGTCCGCTTACCATCGGGTGGGCCGTACGCTTACTTGACAGGTATTACTTATTATCGGTTCTCTTATTTATCGCCGAAAATTGTATGGCCGATTATCTCTTCCCAACATCCCAACTCACGTTTCGCGTAATTTTATAAGTATTGTTTTGTATTGTATTGTTAATGATAAAGTTGTTTTCAAGAATTATCGTTGTTTGTTTGGTAAAGTATCAGGAGCTCAAAGCCGTGGCATACAAAGTAAATGGAATGGCCAAGAAGGAAGGAGAGCGAAATCCGTTTAAGCTTGGGCCAAAATTCATTCCTATGTGCTGATGTCCGGCGGTTCTTTACTATAAAGTAAAGTAAAGTACCTATTTATTTAGTGTAAACTGTGTGCAAATAATATTTAATCTACGTGCTAGTTTTCATTAAAATGTGTTAGTCGAAGAAAACTGCATTATTATTGTCCGCCTGGACAAAGGTGTTAAATAAATTGACAGAACCAACAGTCGCCCATTTCGAGCATACAATTTTTACCTTAACGTGACCGTAACACTAAACAACTAGTTCATTCCATCCTATTTCATAAAATAGTCATTTAATTTGTTTCGAAAGTATTTTTTTTATTATAATGACTGACATGCGAGATCAACAGCTCACAAAGCCTCTATGGTAATTATTAGTATTGCTAACCATAGCTCATTTCTTGGCAAATAAAAAAGTGATTTCAAGTATAGTCTGTGGCTTGTATTGTGAAACAATAACTATGTCTACGAAAATAATGCAAAAAGAGCATCATAAAATGTGCATTTGGTCAAAAGAAAAGGGAAAGATAATCCAGCGAAACATCTCAGAAAGGTTTTACTTTTTAACGCCATCTACCGTGGCATGGACGAACTACTGCGTATAATGGCGTGGCTCAAACAACTACTGTTTAGTCTGTAGTCAGGTTTGTAACATCACTCATTGGTAGCGCATAACGTATGCTACAGATGGCGCTGTAAACAAAACATGAAATAGTTCCATGTAATTTCACTAGATGGCGTTGGAATGGTCACCGGATAAGTGCTCGTCCTCTGAGAATGCTGATTATGATTACCATAGAAGTGATTTCATCTAATGTCAATTAAATGTATTGAGTTCGTAAATTAATAGTTGATATGAGATAAGATGTAAATGTAAGCAACGATTTTGTTTAAAAACTGAGGCTCAGAATTGTATTGTAAGATTTGTAAGTGACTAAAACTAAAATAGTTATTAGGCAAGCGCAAGTAATGAGTAGATTTTTGATATCTACGGGATTGTTTGTTTGCCTGAATGCATAAGTACTATAACAAATAATAAAAAAAATCGTTAAACTGTTTAATTTTATTTTATCTTATATTATTTTGCTTCTTTGTATACCACGGTGGTGGCAAACAAGCATAGATACGTTCACCCTGTAAGAAAAAGGACGCCCTAACCTATGGATGTTTTTACGTTGACCGAATGAGGATAAAGATTTTTTCATCTTAATGTGAAAAATACTTAAGTACCTACTTACCTACCTAAAAGATAAGTTGTGGCGGACTTTCAGAATGTGACGTACCTACTTATCTACTTATCTAAGTATTAACCATTCGCCGAAATATCCCTTGTTCAAACTCTTATGCAACGAGCGAGCGAAGTGAAGGAAGTTCTATGCTTCAGCTTGGCCCGCAAATCGTTCGTATGTCTGGTGTCCCGCTGTCCAGCTGTTCTCCTCTACAGGTCCATTTCGTAACCGATTATCGTGAAATTTCGTAAATAAAATTATTTGACACTTTTGAGATGACCCGCCGAATCACCTCCCAGAATTTGAACGGTGAATACTATTTCACCCTGTTTGGTTATTTTATTTAGGGACTATAACTAACCGAAACATATACCTAACTGAATAACGTCTGCTAATTAAAATGTGCTTCGTCCCTCTTACGAACACAAATGACAAAGTGACAGAAGTAAACAAATAAAGTAGGTATAACGCCATTTCAGTAAAAAAAATTTTTTTTTTTTATTAACAAAACCTAGTGTCAAATAATCTTATTTACGAAATTTCACGATAATCGGTTGCGAAATGGACCTGTAGACACAAACATTCCCAACTGCAACATCTTGAAGCGCCTAAACTCTCACAATATCAAAACTCCCGCACACTTCAGGTCCTCAATCATTAGTCCAATTTGCGCACTCGATGCCCGCGCCGCGTCTGTGTGCGCGGGTCGAGGACCTTCTAATGGTCTCAAGTGAAGGATTTGGCTGCGAAAACGTCTACTTGAGAGGTTCAGTTATTTCTGTTGCATTAGACGAAGTGGTCCAATATACCTATACCTAAGATTAGGGAGGAACCTACCGCCTTCTTGCCGTATTTTCAGATTTCGCCTGCGTAATGTAAACGGTTGGGTAATTTAACACAACCTAACTCTCAAGTTTCTGTCTAAAATGTAATTTTTGGCACAAGCTTTTATTGCCGACTGCACTTTTCTGTATACCATCATCAACTACTTACTCATTGAGACGATTCTAACGAGCCCAAACTCAACAGGGTTATGTCGGTTAAGTACTGAATTCCCATGGCCACCTTCTGTTTCCTGTTTAGATCAGCTCGATGGTATACCATAATATTTAATTCTCAACCAAACTATATTTATATCTACCCAAAATTTCAGCTCAATCGGTGACCCGGTAGTGGGTCATATTTAACTTGCAATATTTGATGACAAACAGGTGAAACTAAAAAAAGCTCGTAACAAATATGGCAACAACACTCTTTAAAAGCATATTTTTATAGAAAACTAGCTTCTGCCCGCGACTCCGTCCGCGTGGAACTCGTTTATATCGCAGCTCCATACAAACTTTTACCCCCCCATTTCACCCCCTTAGGGGATGATTACAGGGATAAAAACTATCCTATGTTACTCTCCATCCCTTCAACAATCTCCACTTAAAAAATCACGTCAATTCGTTGCTCCGTTTTGCCGTGAAGGACGGACAAACATACAAACACATACACTTTCGCATTTCTAATATTAGTATGGATGGTCAACGAAGTATTGCCAAAAAACATTTCAGATTTAGTGTGAACGGACTTTAAGTTGAATGGGTCATCAAGCCGAAACAAGTCTTGGCCTCCGACGCGATTTGTCAGTGCCGACCTTGCGCCATTTCCCAAACCTAGAGCTCAAACATAATTCGACCCGCAGCCAAAGCACATATCAGAATGTCATCTCGCACTTGTTCGCAAGCCGAACTAGCGCGAAAAAATCGAAATAACTAAAATTAGTAAAATATTTTCCTTTGGCATCATTTGGTAAACGAAGTAACGCAGACGAATTTGTCCGATAATAATCGAATGTTATCTGGAATGCGGTATAAGTGACCTGCAGGTCGATCACGCGTCAGTTAGATCTACATGTTACATTTTATATGGGAAAATGACAGTTGTACTGTCCTAACACGTGGTAACGTTACGTGTCTCCCTCTGAATTTGTTTCTAGCTGTTGGCACAACGTATTCTCAAATCAATCAGTGCCCGCTTACCATCAGACAGGCTGTCCTAACATGACGGTAGCTATACGGTCATGGTATAAAAATAACGTTTCTGATTTATGAGCGCTGCGTCACATATGCTGTATAATCCGTATATCTATTAGTTTACCAATGTGATGCTAGATGGCGCTGACCCCTCTTTTAGATGGCGCTATAGAGATTTTTCCTAATTTACCTAAGAAGGCCAACGCAATGTTTTATTAACCGAAATGAGATCAAAAGACCAGGAAACCACAATTATATCCAGAAGTGGTGTTGATCAAAAGACCAATAAACCATTCTTATTCCAGTCAATGAACTGAAACTGAAAACTTTTGGAAAAACAGTTTTTTTTTTTTATATAATAGTTTGTTTGTTATGTGTTACAGATATATTATCAATTTAATTGTTACCCAAGCGACAGATTCCGACAAAATTTCATACATCAAAAAAAATATATTACTAGCTTTAGCAAAGTCAGAAAAAAATATTAATAAATATTTTTGTGTCTATTTTGGTTCATTTAAATTTGCTCTATAACATTCACGATAAATCATACAAAAAAAGACAATGAATGCTTAATTTGTCCAGTCGTATCTGTACCAAAAAGTGTCCTTCATTTAATCATATGCAGAAGTGAGAAGATCAAGAGGCTAGCTAAGTTTGAATATCTAGGCCGAAATTCTTCCAGTCTTGTTCCATCGCGGCATTGTTTAACCCTGCACTGCCGAACCTCTCCGATAAGGCCGCGATTCGAGCACAATGCGAGCGCACGGATCGATATCATTGTCTGGCATCCCCGGCCGCGCGTCTGGGACCGCCGTGCTGTACATTGTTCACTTTTAGTTCTGCAATTATTGTAAGAAACTTGGTAAGTTACCTGTGATGTTTTGTCATTAAGTGCGATGCACCAACATACGATGACAGACCGGTCAAAGTATAATGGCAATTTTGGAAATAATTTATAATAGCTTTTTTTTTATGTGTATCGGATAAATTATCGATTCATTAACCCAGCGACAGAATCCAACAAAATTTCAGACATCTAAAAAATTATAAATTAACTAGCTTCTGAAAAGCCAGAAAAAATAATAATGAATATTTTTGTCTCTATTTTGGTTCATTTAAATTTGCTCTATACTTAGATACCTAATATTCTGAAAGATAAATCATACAAAAAAGACAATGCATGGTTAATTTAAATCTAGGTACATAATAACTTCCGGATTAGAATAACATTTTAAAATGATTTTTTTTTAAACCGTATTTTTCCTGGAGTATGACACTGAAACACTCGCGAGCAAATAAAATGGTACCTACTTACACTTTGTGCAGAATTGCTACCAGAGGATGTGCCTTTTTTGCTCTTGGGTGATTCAGATTATGATTCAGTGCATGAATTCAGACTGTGTGAGCCCAGCCTAAGTGTGTACACTTTGATCTAAGTAATTATAATGAGTGTTGTTTAAGTATATCACAATGGTAGCGAACAAGAGTACGGTAAGCCTGGTAAGTGGAAATCGTAACCTATGGACGCTAGCAGTCTACACTTTGTACCTACTTTAGAATTCCAAAATTTTCCATAGCATTTGTGATTTTAATAATTAGTGGTAGCGTATTGGTTAAGTAGATAGCTCTACCTACCTACACTAATCTACAATGCAGATTATTTGCAATAAAAGTTTTTAATTATATACCTATAGGTAGAATCAGCCATGAAACCCGGATGTAGTAAAGAAACGGTATATAGGCAGTCAATTTTCTCTGCAACTGATACTACCTGATTTTTCATTTCATTACTATGCGGCCTTCGAATAAGTCATCGAAGATCTAAGATATGCTTTAAAATGCAGCTAGCTCTATCTGGCATACCTACTAATTTGACAACGAATTGTAACACCTGTACTTAAGTAGATACATGGTGATGTTTATTGTAATAAAGAATTCTAATTCTATTCTAATCTACCAGTTCGCCACTATCGTAACATAGATAGGTAATTTAATAGGTACTTACTTACGTAGGTAAGGACTAGGATGTCTACTGCAAAGCGACTGGCTGGTTTTAAAAATCACGTTCCAAAACGCTTTAGGCACCCGAGAATTCGAATTTGGAACACCACTCCACCAATCAAAATCCGGCATTTCTAAAAACAAAAATTTCAGCACACACACTAGCCACACCTCCTTGCAAGCCGCTCGCCGCCCACGCCAACAATGGGCCAACAATAGGGCGAACAAAGCGTACAAAGGGAGCGACTGTCTTCCCATTGTACGGAACAAAGCAGGCCACGCCCCCCTCTTTGTTTCATCTCACCGCGACCCGCGTGATTGGTCGAGACGGTACCAACCTAATTGACCACCCGTAGTTTGAAGAATGTTTGAAAAAAGATCGTATCTTTGAGCTACCCACTTAAGTTTATCCGGCCAATCGATTTTGAATTGAATTGTTAGGAGGTTTGGTTTATTTTTGATTGGCACGGTTACGATAGCAGATGGTTACAATCCAACCGGCAGCTTTGATCGGTTTTAAATTGACAGTTGTCTATGAATATGTTTTTTTTCTGTGTGGGTTGTTTATATGGATGCATTGTGCGCGTGTTGGATGCTTCGATATTAAATGAGTTGGTAGAACACCTTTGACATTATACGCTGTGAGAACTCTCTGCAGCTTTTCTTAACTTGACTGTAGCATGGACGTAATATAAATCAAAAGGGCCGAAATGTCTGCCTGTTTTGACTTCTGCTTAAACATTGGTGCTTTGGGCTCATTGAGTTCATAAATTACACTTTTGTTAAGTACCCAGATGTTTAAGTGCAATTTTAAATTATGTCACACATACCTACCTACCTACCTCTTTATAGTGGAACTAGCCGCAGCAAGCTTATTATTTTAAAGCGACATTGTTCGACATTGTGCGACATTGTGGACATTGTGCGACATTGTGCGACATTGTGCGACATTGTGCGACAATGTGCGAAATTGTGGACATTGTGCGACATCGTGCGACATTGTGGACATTGTGCGACATTGTGCGACATTGTGCGACAATGTGCGAAATTGTGGACATTGTGCGCATCGTGCGACATTGTGGACATTGTGCGACATTGTGCGACATTGTGCCACATTATGCGACATTGTGCGACATTGTTCGACATTGTGCGACATTATGCGACATTGTGCGACATTATGCGACTTTGGAGGTCCTCTAAAATTTGACTCTGCCTACGTTAGGTAAGGTCAATGAGGGCATTTCCGTCATACTTTTTGATAAGTTCACTTTGGCTGGTCATAACTAAGAGTATATTTTGTTTTTAATAAACCTGATCACTGTAATAGATTGGGCATTTATTTAACTATATAAATGTACTCATATTAAATTGCTAGTACTGCTGGTTATTTAAATATGTTTTTTTTCTTAAACCTTGACGGATTTTCCCGACGGTTTGGGGCTATTCCGTCAACCAACGATTTTTCTTGTATCGTGACGTATTACAAACATATACGTCAAGTGAACCAATACCGCTGAACTCTTAATCGAAACTAAACTTTCGCGAACTCAATTTAAGGTTTATTTTAGATTGTAATGCCAAATATATTTTTTTGGGGCAATTCCGGCCTATTTTTATAATCAGGAGTAGTAAACCTTTTAAATCAAATTCCCAAACCCTAGGGTAAAACCGTCAATTGACATAATGTTTTTCAAATAATGGGCTAGGTACTGTTTTTGTGCTCACCAGTTGGCGCCACTGTTGAGTTAAGGTCCGTAGTACAGTGTGAAACTCATTGTTATTATCGGCGCGACAATATTTTTAATTTCAAATCATATTTAATAAGTAAATTGGACCGTTCATAGCGTAAGTATTGAACGAGCAATTTAGCTAATACCTTAAATGGTCAACAATCGAAGAGCGTTATTACCATCGAACTGCTGTTTTACCTTTATCGATCAAAATTAATTATTTAACTTTGGTACCGTGCTTAAAATTCTCAAAAAAAAATACAGAGTACAAAATCAACAAGTTTAATATTGAAATCTTATTTAAAGATATTATTATTATTATTCATTTATTTCAGATAACTACATGTGTTAGTGGTACATGTCTCAAAAACAAAAGAAATAAGAAATAAATAAAGTAATTAAATAATATGTGTATATGGACTAATTAACACACGCTAAAATAAAAAAAATAAAAAATGTGCTTCAGGCAAGTTAAACTAAGAATCATTAAAAATAAATTATAGTTTAATAATCATAGTTATTATTTAATTAAGTCAAATCAAAAAGGTTGGTAATATATGAAATAGGGAAAGGCGGCGCATGACGGTTTTGCACTTTTCACAATTGACGGATTTGTCTGCTCGATCATTTCGTGAATACCAATATTTAACCACCCATAGTTTCTCACCAACAAATTATAATTGAAAATTAATAAAACTACCATCAAACATGCATATTGAACTATATAATAAACACTCCTACTAAGCCGTAAACTTACTTTTTCTCATAGCACCGTCACGAAACACAGCAGCACACTACACTCGGGTTCGAGTTCGGAGCGCAACTAAACTTTAAAACCGGGGTTTTTCCGTTCACTGGCTAGACAGCGCCATCTGTTTTTGACTGCGGGTATAAAATTTTCTTTCTGCTTTACCGATCGAGTCAGTAAGCGTGTACTGTTGTTTGAATAGCCGCAAACGCCGTTTGACGGAAATGCCCCGCTGACGGATTTGGCCACCCTGACCTTATAAGAGTGAGAGAGAAACAGTAGATAAGTATAAAAACTTTAATGTATGGTTGAGATTATATTAGAATTGAAATCCTCTACCATGGATGATAGAGTTGCTTTTTGAATGGACATATTTGTTACAATTCGGCAAACTCAATCAAGTACCTATAAGTACCTACTGTTAAGCAGTAGAAAGTGGAAGATAAACAGTGAATATGTTTTTAAAAGACTCGCCATTAGCTGGTGTCAGATAAGGCTACTCTTTATGATTGGTCCTTAGCCAAACACGTTGATAAGACGGGCGACAGCGGTTGGACTGGCGTGACCTTAGGTTATCAAGTCTTATCAAACCGTCTCGCCTTTCAAGTGACGTCACCCACCGTTGCAGAATTGTGATTGGTTAATATTGCCAGTAACTAGGGTAAGTACTTGGTAAAAAAAAGATCGGGTTGCACTCCGGGAGTGCCAGCAGAAGTGAAAACTTGCGAATTGCTTTAATTATCAGTACCTATTAAAAAAAAAAACCAAGACGTACTGGACCATAAAAGCTCGTACTCGTCGTAGAATAGATGCATTTAAAGTAAAGTAAAGTATTAAGTAAAGTATTTATTTATTGTAAACTGTGTACAAAGGTGTTAAATAAATTGACAGAAACCAACAGTCGCCCATTTCGAGCATACCTACAATTTTTACCTTAAGACTAAATTCCAAGTAGTTCATCTATCCTATTTCATAAAATACTCATTTGAGTTGTAAAAAACATGTTCTATGAGCCACGATTTTAACTTACACTTAATCGGTTGCTATCTAAACTTTTAAACTTTTAAGTTAGTAGTAGGGTCATTGTCAGTCAGTAAAACAAAAATCGTCTTTTCAGTGGGCAATAGTTAAGGGCTTATGTTTATATATAACTAGCTTCGGCCCGCGACTCCGTCCGCGTGGAAATCGTTTATATCGCAGATCCATACAAACTTCAACCCCCCATGCCATCCCCTTAGGGGGTGATTTCCAGGATGAAAACTATCCTATGTGGACATAACGGGATTCAAACTATCTCCATATCAAATTTCATCGCAATCGGTTCAGCGGTTTAAGCGTGAAGAGGTATCAGACAGACAGACAGACAGACAGACAGACACACTTTCGCATTTATAATATTAGTATGGATATGTTTTTATCGCATATAATTATAGAAGAGGCGACGCCGTTTAAGCGGATTCAGAGTTCAACCAAAAATTAGGCTTTAAAGCCCTTAACTTTGGCAATGTCCACCGAAAGACGCGCACCTGAATCTGACAATGACCCTAGTTAGTAGTAGTTATTCGAGATGTGGTGGCGCAGAATGCTCCGGATATCATGGACTGAGCGCCGCACAAATGAGTCTGTTCTCGACGAGCTCGGCATCAACACGAGGCTCTCCACCGCCTGTACCCAACGTGTCCTCAGCTTCTTTGGCCATCTGGTCGGGTCCGGACCACAAAGCCTGGGAAAGCTAATCATCACCGGCCGCGTGGCAGGGACGAGGAGCAGAGGACGGATGCATGCGTTGGGCGGACACGGTAACGTCTGTGGCAAGAGCCACACTTCAGGCCAGCATGCATCAAGACCAGGACCGAGCAGCTTGGAGAGTGGTGAAGAGCGCCCACAGCCGTCACGTCCCTCAAGAGAGAAGAATATTATAGTGACTCACTTGCTTTCGGATTTTAAAACAACTTAGAAACGTTGAAAAACCCCCGACATTTTCATTTCAAAGTCTAATATCTCAAAAACGGCTTAACAGATTTTCATGATACATGGCTAAGAACACTCGGGATAAAATTATCTATGACACAAAAAAACTTCATTCAAATCGGTCCATCCGTTTAGGAGCTACGATACCACAGACAGATACACAGACACGTTAAACTTATAACACCCCTCTCTTTGCGTCGGGGGTTAAAAAGGTAGCGTAAACTGCTTTAAATTTTTCTTTGTTAAAGGAGCCCATACTTACAGTTGCCACCATCAGTTTAGGGGTGCGCGAAATTGGCAACTGTGGTTGCCACAAGCAAGTGAGTGGCTTGACATGTGGCTAGCCCATCGTCCACATCAAAGGTCCCGTCGTCGTTAACGACACCTACGGGAAGAAAGGGAGTGGTGCTATTCCACCATATAGTAAAACCCGAATAGATGCCCCCCACTTTTTGAAATTACTTTATATTTCTTTGTACAAAAAGCAAGATTCTTTATTTGTAACACGGGGTCATTTCGCCGGTTAGCGACCACCTAATTTAATGTGCCGGTGGGCGACCACTTAAGCTGAGTTGGTGAACTGAAAGGATATTTCCTCAGTTTTTTAGTAAATTTCTATTCTAAAACAAGAATAAAATGCATGTACAAGTAATGGTCTCAATTAGAATTGATGTTATCTTCGATAGAAAAAACCTTCTCCTTCAGGTGGTCGCTAACCGAAGGTGGTCGCGTAACCAGCGAAATGACCCTAGGTATTACTTTGGTTTATTATCTTGAAATTTGTGAAAGGAATAAACATTATCTTTAATATTTCCAGAGTATTAGCGATTTTTGCAGACCTATAAATGGGACAACTATACCATAGGGGATGGTAGCCTAATCCATGTAAATTACGTTTAGGATAGATGCCCCGTTGAGAAAGAGGACATTGATCCCGCAAAAATTTTGATCGCACCTAGCCGGCCCATGGAATCGCACAGAGACAACTTAGTTGTAGTTGCAGAGTCTCTCGATAGAAAAATAAAATAATATATGTTTCATTCGTGAAACTAGAGTTATTGCAATCGAGGCAACTATACCCCCGGTGCAACTATCTGGGTTTTACCCTCCATATCGTCTGTTGACAACCAAAAGTCACTACCAAAACTGTCACTGCTCTTCAAAACCTCGTGGCTCGGTACGTAGTCGATATTGAGATACGACCTTTTTTTTAAGTAGTTATTTGTTACTTAGTGAGTTTTGGTTGTCACCTGACGATATAATAGCATGAATACTAATTTCCCTCCACATTAGACCACAAGTACTGTACCTACACGTTTTTTAGTACCCCATTCAAGGAAGCTAAACAACACATCAATTAAAAAATGGTTTAATTATCGTGGCGCCGGCGACAAAGGCGTGCTCGGCCGATAATTGGCGAGCTCGAGCCAATCAAAGTTTAGAACAACGGACCAGTAATTGCTTCCTTTCCGCCGCCTAAAGTGACCTAAGTAACAAACGCGTCCTGGTGACATAAGACCTACTTTTCGTAACGGATTTCTCGGATAAGTTTGTTTTGATTTTAACAAAGACACGCAAACAGGGTTTGGTTCGGTGATGACTTCATTTTAAATGTCGTCCACAAATGTTTAAGCATACCTATTTTATTTACATAACTATATCGGAAGACGTGTCGGGATGTACCTACGTAGTGCTATTGAGTCGTTTGTGGTCCAGGGAAAATTTGAAAGCAACACTGTCGCTGTCGGCTACATTGCCTTCATTCTAAATTCGATTTGGTTTCAAAATAGCTCAATATCGGAAGTGTGGCATGGCCGCGACAAATGTTTTCCATTACTATATATTCTAATATCACGTTGGCCTACCATTAAACTTATTGAAATAACGGTCCAGACCAAAACTGTAGTTCAATCTAAATGTCAAATAAATCTATAAGTACAAGAACAACAACGACGCGAGCAACAGGGATTGTAACGTGTTTTTATAAATGAAGATACTCGACGAAAGTTGTGCAGTATCTATAATCCTATAATAAATAGATATTGCGTACAAAGGTAAGGTGCAAATCGGCGCTCAAAGAACACCAAAAAGCCACCTTTTTCACAGCTATAGAGCATTCATCTTGCGGTACCAATAAAGGGCCTCATTGACAACAAAACTGCCTAACAACCCACCGTTTGCCTAATCACCCCGACACCTGCCTATTTATTACACCATTTATTACAAAAAACCCCTAAAAGACCAGGAAGTTATAAAAAAACATAACCCTTAACACTATAAATTCGTAAGCGGCCATCTTGATTTAACTTTTTAAATTCATTGACAAAAATTTTACGTCAGCGCGCGGCCAGCTCGATTTTCGACTTTAATAAATTGGTATCAAAACTTTTTGCTGCGTCATTTTGGGAGTTAGTGTTTGAAATGTTTTTTGAGGTTATAAAAAGGGGCATTCATGGTGAATGGTGGCAAGGAATGCTCGATCCCATGGTTTTTTGGGCAGCCGTGGCAAATGTCCTTGTGGCTAACTTTGACGCTATTCAACTGAAATAGATTGGGAATAATGCCGTATTTGAAGGCAATAAAAAGGTTGAGGAGTGTAGTGGTTTTAATTATCTGTACCACAATGGCATTCTCCGTTTGTAACTACTAAAGTAAGTGTGTAAAGTGGAACAAATGACAAAATATTTCCTTTTATTCAGAGTCCATTGAGTTTTGTTTTATTTTTTCCAATCTGTTGGTCAGACTAATGAGGGTGAAATATGAAGTTTAATAAAATGTGTTTATCAAAGCAACTCGCGGGACACATTGCACATAGAACCGATGGCCGTTGTGGCGGAAAGGTTCTCAAGTGGTGACCACGTACCGGGAGGCGCAGCGTGGGTGGACAAGGTGGACTGATGACCTGGTAAAGGTCGCGGGAGTCCGCTGGATGCGGGTGGCGCAGGACCGGTCATTGTGGCACTCTTTGGGGGAGGCCTATGTCCAGCAGTGGACGTCTTTCGGCGGATGTGATGAAATCAAAGCAATCATTTGATCGGTTGTTTCAAAAACCTTACCTATTTGGAACAACAATCTTGGTTCTTATTCTTAGAATATCAAATTTTCTAGAATAATCCAGGCCAAAACATTACCAGTCGCACAACGTGTCAATAACTGTCACATTACCTTTCAACTCGATGACACTTCGATTCCAAAATCAAATGTAATGTAAAAAGTGGTGGCGAATCCCGCAGAACAACAATGAAGGCACACTCACGATAAAGGCGCGCGCACACCGGCGGGGTTTTAAATTTAATTAATGGCAAGTGGCGCCGCCGATTATATTATTGCGGCATTGTGCTACTGGCGCTAGGGTGTATGTCAGGTTGGAAAAATTCAGGACAGTCTATTACATATTTGTTTTTCTGTATTAATACAGATTAGATTTATAAATCTTGGGTCTCTAAATCCCGGTCATTAAGGCTTATGTGGATGCAGATTACAGACCGAACACGTAGAGGCCCTTTGGAGAATTAAACGCTAGAACCCATTTACACACATCGATAGATTCCTATTAACTATATTTTATAATTATTATAGTTGGTTCGTACATTGAATGAAAAACTAAACTCTACTGATTTGAATTTAAAAATCGTGACATATTTATTGCTGATGCATATCAAGGCTATAATTAGACATGGATGAAATGATCCATCTATCCTCACCTTCACGTTTTGTTATGTGACATTTTAGTTTTTATTGGCCTGTAATGTCCCGTCAAGTAAAAACTAGCATATTTTTTGATTTTTTAACTTACTCTCAAAGTAAATATAGATACCAAAAGTGTGACGATAAGATTTCGGTCAGTACTCAATAGGTCCCCTACCAGTGGGCCCGTGGGTTGCATGTTCCTCAAATCGATCAGGGTACATTATTGATATTTCCGCGGGATATTCTCGATTGCTCGCGAATCGTGGTCACCCGAGTGTCGCCGAGACGCGTCGGGCGCTTTGTCAGGCAAATCCGTGTCGCCTTGGTTATAGCTGCCTACATATTGTGTGTATGTATGTATGTGTGTAGATAATAAACACCCGCGACATGTGGGGTAGTCGGCTGAGTACAGTCAGCATCAAAAGTAACTGCGCAATCGAAGACGTCAAAAGCTCTTATTCCCTTTTAATAAAGACTTTTGACGTCTTCGTTTGCGTAGCTACTTTTGATGCTGACTGTACTACAAACAAAAAAAATAGATATAAATAAAGCAATAAAGCTAATAATTTTACAATGCTAGGAGAATGATGATTAATACAGGGTGTTTTTCTGAATTTCCTTGAACTTCGGCATATTGCAGAGTCCATTCACCGAAACAAAGTAGCATAATTAGTTTAAAAAAAAAAAAAAAAAAGATTTTTTTTCGATTTTCATACAAAATAGTTAAATTTAGCATTAACGGTTATTGTACAAGGGTCTTAAGAGTTAATGAAAAGTTAGTGTCAAATGTGATAATGTTCAAATGACATCACATGACATGCACGTCAAAAAACCGTTTACACTGGTTAAAGTTGCATAACTGATTAAATTAAAATGTTGAATATCTTGCTAACAGTAAGAGTTAAGATACTGGTGTCTTGGAGAAATTACCTTTATTTGACCTAAGCTATGCCCCCTTTCAATTAACGGAAATTGGCGGGAACACGTTGTATGTTGGAATCAGCCTGGAGTATAAAAGGGAAGAATTAAATATCAGCATTATAATATAATGCTGATATTTAATGCTAACCTTTTATAAATGATACAAATGGGTAAAGTAATAACTTAAATTATGCTATATTATAGCATAATTTAAGTTATTACTTTACCCATTTGTATTAATGGTAGATATGGTTATTTATTAAGTATTAGATGAATTCGATAACTCCATAAAACAACAGCAGTAAGTACCTAACTATAAGCTAATAGTTAGTATAACAACAGTCACAATGCCTCTGGCCACATGTGTAATGTAACGAGATTGTTTACGAGTTTAATTATGCAAAAAAAAAACGTAGCATTAAAAACAAACTGCTCCGCAGTTTGGCGAAATTATGTATTTCAGCTACTTGCCTACACACATTTTATACTTTCATGTTAAAAATTAAAAGAAGTTGTTTTTGCTAATAATACAATAAATTTTCATGTTATTATATTGGTAAGTAATTTTAAGTTTAGCGCCTAAGCAAACCTGTAAAATAACTATCTTTTGGACGTTTTAAGTAGTGAGTTAATGGGGTTTTCAGATCAGAGCTCTGAAAACTGCCCATTAACACTTATAATATTCAAGTGATATTTGAAAACCTCCGTCGGGTATTTGTTTTCGAGCCAGAACAAGACGGTCCTTCTAGAATATAACTACTGATTGTCTTATTAATCCACATTATTCAAGATAAAACTTTCCTGCTAGTAACACGTCTTCTTTTGCAGAAATATGAAATTTCGAAAACAATCTCACAGCATGAAATTGGATGTGGTTTGTGCTGTTGGTAAAAAACGCAACTTTCGTCATGGTAAACTTTTACCTGACACTATCCGTTGTATAATTTGTGGACCCTCTAACTGTGGAAAAACGAATTTAATAATTGGACTTCTTCTTCACGAGCATGGACCGCGTTTTGAAAATGTTTATGTTTATTCTAAAACTCTTTTCCAACCCATGTACCAGTATTTAGAAAAAGTATTAACATTAGTTCCATCAGTCACTTATCAAAAGTACAC
Source organism: Epinotia ramella (assembly GCA_947578815.1). Lineage (NCBI taxonomy): Eukaryota > Metazoa > Arthropoda > Insecta > Lepidoptera > Tortricidae > Epinotia > Epinotia ramella. The sequence goes on along the minus strand of OX388206.1, from coordinate 3,477,189 downwards.
TGAAAATGATCAAGTAATTAGCCCTCATGAAGCTATTATTAATTCAATTATAATATTTGATGACGTAGCGTGTGAGAATCAAAATAACATTCGGGATTATTTTGCTATGGGAAGGCACAAATGTATTGATAGCTTCTACTTGAATCAAACGTACAGTAAAATACCTAAACAGTTAATTAGAGACAACGCAAATTTAATAATTATTTTCAAACAAGATGACGTTAATTTACATCATGTATATGATGAACATGTAGGATGCGATATGACATGGTTACAGTTTCGAGAAATGTGTGCAAAAGTATGGAGCATGCCTTTTAAATATTTGGTTATAAATAAAGATTGTCCTAAAAATTCAGGATGTTATAGGATGGGTTTTGATACCTTTATTGTATTTGATTAATACATCATTTAAAGCAATGTATATAAATATAGCGCTTATTGTTATCAAAGAAACCATTGAGATCAGACATGAGCAGCAATATGAGTGAAGAGAAAAATGTTAAAGGAAAGATACTCAAGTCTACCGAGGCTGTTAAAAGAAAAGTCAAACTTATTCGAGACCTACAAAATAACAATAACATGATTTTAGAGTCTGTTTTGAAACCAATTACAGAACCCCTTAATAATATGGTTAATCGTAAAGTCAATGCTAATTTAAATTCTGAAGATGATGAATTGAAATGGGATAAAAATACAATTAAAAAATTAAAATTCAGTCCAGATAGTGCAAAAAAAAGCGATAAAAGCGTGACCGATAAAACTGTTTTGCATAAATCATTTGATTCAAATATTTCTGATGACAATCTATCGAAAGTAAGTGATGATACTAATGATGATGATGACGACAATCTATCGAAAGTAAGTAATGATTCTGATGACGATGATGGCGATGATGATGACATTCTATCAAATGAAAGTCAAGACATTGAAGGTCACAATAAGACGTTTGAAAGCGTTAATAGTAATGTAACGGATAACACTAACGATACAACATTTTATTCTCCACGCAATGATCCAGAATTTGCTAAAAAGTCAAGTACCTTTGATAATGTTCCTTTTGGTGTTCGAACAGAACGTGGTAGGCTTATGCTTGGATCTTCTTCAGTTCGTGTTGCTAATAAGAAACTCAAAGTCAGTGGACGTATACTAAATATGACACCAGGATTAAAAGAATTATTATTTAAGAAAGTACCTGATATGGGTGTTATAACAGAAGAAGATAAGCGCAATTATAAAATACTTTTACTAGAAACTAATGCCCACAGGCGTGACTTTAATCCAAACAAACCAATCAAAAGTAACAAAGGCATGAAGTATTTACACATTATAAAACCGCTTTTTAAGTTAGCAAAAGAGCGAACGACTAGCACTGAAAGCTGTACTATGGGTGAAGGATTACCTACATTAAAAAACGTTAAAAAGGATACAAACTATGTTTATTGGGATGATCCTAACGAGCTTGTAGATAGGTTGAAACTGTTAATTGCTTCTCGCGATGCTGGTAATACGGGTTTGGATAACGAAATTATATCTATTATTGAAGAGTTACGAGAAGCTGGTCACGTGAATAATATATAACTTTGAAATTCATTATTTACCAGACAGTTAATGAGAGGCTTTTCAGTTAATAACAACTAACAAAATATAAATGAATATCGATAAGTTTGGTCATCACGTACATAAGCGTTTACGTTTGATGACAGTTTCTGATAAAGCACTTTTGAGATCAGAGAATGGAGATTATGATTTACAATTTTCAAGATTGAAAGGCGTTACAAAACCACTGACAGGTGATGATGCAGTTAACAAGCAGTATGTCGATCAATCTTTCTCGAATTTTTACGACAAAAAAGAACTTGATCAATTATTAAACACTATAAAGGTTCAGATTCATAATCTCAATGCGCAGTTAAGAGTTAACTTTTATACCAAACAGGAAGTAGAGACTATCGTCAAACATACTAATAATGACAAAGGAACAAATCGTTAATGAAATTCATCGAGCAGCTCGTAAAAATTTCAAACGCAGACCAGTTATTTTAAAGGGAATTGATCATTTATGGCAAGCAGATTTATTGGATTTACAAAAATTTCACACGCTCAACAAAGGATATAAATATATTCTAGTTGTAATTGACGCGTTTTCTAAATATGCGTGGTGTGTTCCATCAAAATCTAAAACTAAAACTGAGATCAAAAACGCATTTGAAAAAATTATAAAATCATATCAAAGAATTCCAGTTCATTTACAAACAGACTTCGGTACGGAGTTTTATAATACTGAATTTGAGCGTTTTTTAAAATCCTTACACATTAACCATTATTCTACGTATTCGGTCAAAAAGGCTTCTATTGTTGAACGGCTGATAAAAACGCTCAAAGGAAAACTATTCAGATATTTTAGTTTTATAGGAAACTATAAATGGGTGGGAAGACCTTTAGCCGATATTGTTCAGTCTTATAATCATACTGTACATGGTACAACTAAATTTATGCCTGATGCCGTGAATTCTAAAAATGAAAATGAAGTTAAGGAAAACATAGTCAAATCACGAAATTATTTACATCAAAAATCCAATAAATTTAAGGTTGGAGATAGAGTTCGCATCAGCAAATACAAAAGTGTCTTTCATAAGGGGTATACGCCAAATTGGTCGACTGAGCTCTTTACTATAAAAAAAGTGAACAATACTAACCCTTTCACTTACCATATAGAAGATCTACGGAAAAACCCTATACTTGGTACATTTTATGAACAAGAATTGCATAAAACTCAGTGTCCAAACATATATCTTATAGAAAAGGTTATCAGAAGAAAGGGTAGAAAAATGTATGTTAAGTGGTTAGGACTTGATGATAGTGAAAATAGTTGGATTAATAGAGATGATATTGTTTAATAATATTTATACACTTCGTCTTACGAAAATTTATCATTAACTTAATGGTAATGAGAGGAAGCGGACTTGTAAATAGTGTAATTAATCACTTACCGTTTGAACTGCACCTGCCTGGGTATAATTATTGTGGACCAGGTACAAAATTACATAAACGGTTGCAAAGAGGTGATAAAGGAATCAATCCGTTGGATAACGCGTGCATGCAGCACGACATAGCTTACGACAATCATTCTAATTTAAGTGATCGTCACAGTGCAGATTTGGAACTGTATAAAATGGCTAAACAAAGATTACGGTCAAAAACTTCCGGGAAAGGAGAAAAACTAGCCTCATGGTTAGTTAGCAAAGTGATGAAGTCTAAATTAAAGGCTGGTGCAGGAATTAAATCATTCAAACATTTTGTTAAAAAAATACGTACGGAATTTAAAAAAAAAAAAATCTAAAAATAAATCCGTTGCAATCAGTCAAGCATTGGATGCAGCAAAAAGAATAATCTCTGTTCACAATACGAGTAAACTGCGTGTACCACGCTTACTACCCATTCCGAAGTCTGGAGGATTCCTTCCACTCATTCCTATATTTGCGGGTCTCTCTGCATTAGGATCATTGGCTGGTGGAGCTGCTGGAATCGCAAAAGCTGTCCACGATTACAAAACTGCTAGAAAAAACTTTGCTGAATCTGAACGTCATAACAAGATGATGGAATCTATCGCGTTGGGAAAAGGGTTACATATTAAGCCGTATAAAAGTGGAAAAGGATTATGTATCAAAGCTTCAAAAAACTGAATGATCGGTTACCCAGGCGAGCACTCACTAATTTCGACATTTTAAAACACTCGACGGACATTCCTCACTTTAGAGGTGTTTTTATGAGGGATAATTTACCAAGACGGTCGAAAAGAGTAGAATGTGCAATCGTAAATTTAGATAGTTCTGAAAACCAAGGAACTCACTGGGTAGCCTACGTCAAAGTAAACAAATATTGTGAATATTTTAATAGTTATGGTGATCTTCAACCACCGTTGGAATTAATACATTATTTAAAAGACTGTAACATTTCATACAATTATGCAACTTACCAAAAGTTAAATACTGTGAATTGTGGACATTTGTGTATACAATTCTTGAAACAGTTTTGGTGTAACCATTTAAATGTGGATGACATATAAATAAAATTACATTCACACAATGTCTTTCACTCTGTCTATAACTGGATGCTCCTCCTCTCTTATAACAAATCACTCACCTGCTCTAGAACTAGATGACGATTATGAATGCGGTTTGCTATATATGTCAACTTTTAATTCAATACCGAATATAGACAAGAGAAATAATAAGTTTTATTACGGTGAAAATGAAGTAGTAGAAATACCTGAAGGCTCATATGAACTGCAAGATATTGATGATTACCTTAAAAGTCGTCTCCGAGATTGTTCTTTCACAATGACATGCAACAACAACACGTTGAAAACCTCTATATTGTGTTCTAAAACCGTTCACTTTAATAAAGAAGACTCTATTGGTAAGCTTCTGGGTTTTGGGAAAGAAACTGTTCCAGCGAATATATTAACCGAGTCCGCTTTGCCAGTATCCATTCTGTCTACAACCATAGTCAGAGTTGAATGTGACATCGTGAGCGGATCTTTTGTGAATGGGAAATCTTGTCATATAATCCACGAGTTTGTACCTAATGTACCGCCTGGTTACCGAATCATAGAAACACCAAAAAACGTTATCTATTTTCCTGTTACTCAAAAAAGTTTGAACTCTCTTAAAATAAGAATTTTAGATGAAAAAGATCATTTGGTTAATTTACGTGGTGAAGAAATTCAAATATATTTACACCTTCGAAAAAAATGATAGACTTTAATAAAAACGTGAACCTATACAAGAAAGCTACTAGTACTCTTTGTGCTACTAAGAAAAGAACACCTAAAGGACAACTTACGAAGGAAAATAAACAGTTTTTAAAAATAATAGGTTTATTAAAATGAGTATATTATCAGTAACAGATAATTTCAGCTTCGACAACTCTATAGAAAGTTTCGAATATCATTCTTATAAGCCGTACGTTACAAGTTTTAATTTAAATGATGAAATTCGTATACCTATTAATCAACAAGATCTGTATGTGCTACCGTCGGAAAGTACTTTATACGTAGAGGGTTCAATTGCAGTATTCAACAGAGAAACGAAACAGCGAGTGAACAGTGTTCTTTTCACAAACAACTCAATTCTTCATTTATTTCAAGATATTAGGTACGAGCTGAACGGTATTGAAATTGACAGAATTAAGAATGCTGGGGTCACAACAACAATGAAATCTCTCATATCCATGAATGAACTTGAATCGTCGATGTCAAAACAGTGGGGCTGGGATATCAAAGGCATAAAAAACTCACACGGATCATTTTCAGTGTCTATACCGTTAAAAAAGATTCTCGGTTTCGCTGAAGACTATGGCAAGATTATAATAGCATGCAAGCATGAACTGGTTCTCTTGCGATCAAATACTACTTTGAACTGCGTAAAACTGAATACAAATGAATATGTAGATAACCTAACTATATCTAAAATAGTCTGGCGTATGCCTCATATTAAGGTTTCTGATCGAGAAAGATTGAGGTTACTGAAATATTTGGAAAAAGATCACGTTATTCAAATGGCCTTTAGAAATTGGGACTTGTACGAGTATCCACTTTTACCTCAAACATCAAAACACTCGTGGGCCATCAAAACATCATCTCAAATTGAAAAACCTCGATTTGTTATAATTGGATTCAAAACGAACAGAAAAAATGATACTCTCAAAGATATAACTGGCTTCGATCACTGTAATTTGAAAGACGTAAAATTGTTTTTAAATTGCACCTATTTTCCATACGAAAACTTGAATGTTAGTTTTTCATCAGAAAAGTTTGCTTTATTATACGAACAGTACGCAAAATTCCAACAGTCTTATTACAACCGTAGCCAAGCGCCGTTGCTTTCTCCACAAGAATTTAAAGACGTTGCACCTCTATTCGTTATCGACTGTTCACGACAAAACGAAACCTTAAAAACAGGGTCAGTAGATGTTAGAGTTGAATTTGAATGTGAATCAGATTTACCTGACCATACTTCAGCGTATTGTCTTATTTTAAATGACAGTATTGTAGAATATAAACCCTTAAGCAATATTACCCGTAAAATTTCGTAAATGGTGGACTATTTGTTTGTAGACCTCCAGGGTTTTAAATCCTCTGAAAATGAGTTTATTGTTAAAGAATTTGGATACAGTACAAATAATTACACGCAATCATTTTTAATAAAACCTCCATACGCATTCTTTACTCTATCGGAATTGGAAAAAAGACGTGTGAAGTGGATAGAAAAGAATCTGGGTATTTTGTGGCGTGAAGGTTATGTTGATTTTAGAGAGTTCAAACGAATGATTGTAATTCATTTACAGCACAAGAAAATATTTGTTAAAGGCAACGAAAAGATTAAATGGGTTAAAGATTTGTGTGCTGACTGTGATGTAATTGATATAGGAGAGATGAATGCTCCCTCGTTTGGTGACCTATATAAAAAGTATTGTTTAAATGGTAATGTGAATTGTGTTGATCATAAAAAGAAATGTGTGTTAAAAAACATTATATGTATTAAAACATGGTATTTAGATAATGTGTGCAAAAAATGATTTTTATGGTTTAATAAATTGTATTTTCAATACCTTCGAATTTTTATTTTACTTACTATCCACTAAACCAAGTGACGAGTGAGGTCATAAAAGTTGGTACCTATTTTTGTTGCACGGCTCGCTCCATAATGCAGTGCAGGTGTGAAAGAGATAACATGATTCCTATAATTTATGACCTAACTCACCACTTGGTTTTAAGGATAGTTATAACCAAGTGAACACAGGATAGCTATAGAAATTAAATAAAACACCTAGTTGGGTAAGGCCGTTATTTCTTGTTCCTGATTAAGCAGTTTAAATCGTCTACATTTTAATCACTTCCAGTGTGTTACGCCAATTAGCCATATTAATGGATTACTAATATTCGTAACACACTGGAATTGATTAAAATGTAGACGATTTAAACTGCTTAATCAGGAACAAGAAATAACGGCCTTACCCAGTTACGAAATATAGGTTTATTAGAAACTGGCACAAAAACATTTTTACATCTTTATTCATAATATTTATACCTTAAAACTAACTAATTAAATAACATAACATCTATGATGCATAATTTTGCTATAGCAAATTTTATAGGCGATACAAATGCGTAGCTAGTGAAGTTAATTTACAATATCAAAACATAGACTCATGACCCCAAGATAAGGTCGATATTCGGTCCTTCAGCAAGATACGTTTGTCATCATTAGACGACAGTGCAACTTTTTTGACGGATTGCGTGAAAATAACATGTTTTAATGATTTAAATACAATGTTTGTCTTTCTCAACCTTTCATTATTTAACAATACCTTTTTATATTTCTCAAAATCTAAATGACGCAAGACATGTTTCTTTGTACCCTTGGCTTTTTTCAGTTGCTTTTTTTCTGTTTTGATACAATATAATTTGGACCTGAGACCTACAAACTCATGTATTATTTCGCCTCCCAGTTCATCTTTGAAAAGGCCCGGTACTTTATTATGTTGACGAGTAATGCCATAAACATTATTAGCAGGATAATTACTAGTGTCAAAATAATGCTGAAAATTCAATTTAATGTCTGCGTATACATCTTCTGTGCTTATAGCGTATAAAAACGAGTCCGTATCAGAGTAACATAAATTTATATTAGGCCCGTAAAATGTTTTCATCGAAGAATAATGAAAATTATACATATGAGACTTAGATGTTTCCAAAACAGTAAAACCAATATAAATGGGTCGATCGAGTTTAACAGACTCGGGTTTCATTTGTACAGCAACGAAATTTTCAGAAAAAATTGTTGAGCTATGATAATTCGGTCTAGATATCAGGCATTCGGCTCCATATTTCTTTTTTGTTTTATTTTTAGTATCATTCCATATGTTAACCAACATAACTTTTAACCTCTTCTCAGGGTCTTCTAATGTCTTTCCAAAAATAGCATTGTTAAATAATTTAAACAAGTTTTGTTCGAATACAGATGTAGCTTTTTGTCGTAACTGAGTGTTTAAATCTATGTACTGTTTTAAAAATTGACTCTGCTTAAATTTTATTACTCTATGAATTTTTTTAAGTACTAAGCCATGTTTCAAGCATGTTTTTAAATGTACATAATGAATAACGTACTCGTATTTATCATATAAATTCGGAATCAGTTTAGGTTGCTTTGAACCAGGAGGTACGAATTTTTGAGGACAGAACGGAATGTCGTTGTGCAAGTCATGTAAGTATTCTGGATAGTGTAAATCCACTTCCAAAATATAACCAAAATCAGAATCATCCGGTACTAAGCGAACATCTAGGTCTTTAATTTCACCTTGCTGCAATAATTCGAAGTCGCCATAAGGCAAACTGGCACACATCGCATACCCGTACAGATTATTACAGTCTATATAAAGTAAATAATTATTTGGTATACTAGGATCATAATCGTGCATGTATTTGTTATTTGCCTTGACATACCGTGTTGAACATAAGCAAACTCCCCCCCGAATACCCTTTTGTATCATTCTAATTATTTCTAGGTCGTTAATAAGCTGTAATTTTACGTTGGTTATTCGTAACATAGCATCAAAACTTAAACTTGGCGCGGTCAGATAAAAAGCAGGATCTAGCCTATAGTTAACTTTACAAGTTTGACGGAATTTTTCAAATATGTCGGCCAGTAACAATACATCAGATTTAAGGTAAATATCTGTGTATTCCCCTAAATTCTCGACTCCAAATGATTTCCAAACAAGTTTCGCATGCTCGTAATCATATTTCGATATCGTTTCATTAGTTAATGAGCTGTAAAAACAATGTTGCTGAGGTAAGCTTTGCTCTTCGTAGCGAGCCCAATTATTCATATACTCATAAGGGTAAATACCTTTACGTTTCAGTAGGTCGAAATGTACCTTTAGTGGAAAAAAATGCGCAAGGTTAACAAAATCTCCGTCGTCTAAAGTGCTTACAAGTTCCTCTAAACTAGCTCCTAAAAATTTAAATGAATCCACAAACCGAACCGGCATCACTTGATCAGGATTTTTGATAAAATACTTTGTGAATGATATGTAATTTTCTTTATTTTTAGCAATAACTTTAATTTGACCGGGCATTTCCCCTAATTCACGTAAAAATAAATGGGAATCATAACCAGACAAATTGTGAAAAAACACGGGCACGAATTCAGGTAAACGGAAGCGTAAGTTGCAAAAACTGTGGCTGGCCCCCCGAAATTTTCCAGTCACATGCGAATGATCTCGAACTGAGTCCCCAAGCAATAAATTGCCACAAAGAAAACAATGTTGAGCATTTAAAAAATCCTTTTCTTCAGTCTCAGTAATAACCATAGGCTTAGGATTCGAATAAATATTGTTTATTGTGGATATATCCCTTTGCAAATACTTGAGAAATTTAGCAACGCAATCTTCTCCACGATATGTAACGAACTTGTTGAGAGAACTATCGTACGAACATACAACATAGTACGCAAAGGCAGCAGGCACGTGCTCCTGTAGTTGAATAGTATTTTCTGATCCCGTTTTTCCATTTGTGTTAGGCACCAATAAGGATTCAAAGTCTGCATATATTACGAAAGGCATATCTTGCATACGTTCGAAATTTTTAAACTGTATTTCCTCATTTTGATTTGGTAAAACTGTTTTTACACCACCACATATATGAGCATCCCTCTTTGGTTCGTTATTGAAAAATATCAAACATTCTTCACAAAGATAAAGTTTACCCTTGTGTTTTGTTAATTGATGTTTAAGCAGACGACCTAAATCTTTAATCAGACAGTAATGAGTTTGCCGACCGTTTTCTAACATTAATAAGTTAACATGATGCTGCTTACGGCATGCGGTTTTGTACAGCGGACCTACGACTTCCAATTTATTATTTATCGAATATACATTAACACTTATATGTTGATTATTTTTCTCAAATATTTTGATATCTTTTAAACCGACGGGAAAAGTCATGTTTTTGATATTGAGAACGTCCTCATAATGAGGATACGAAGATACTCTTTGAACATTATTTTTAGCCGGAAATAAATAAGCCATTACACACCACAGAAAGCAAAACGCGTCATTATTTTTTATATTGATACACGCGCGTTTTAGTTTTATACTTTTAGGCAAATCTATGAATCCAGACGCTCTCAGAGGATTGTACTTGCAGATATTAATTTCTAGGTATAAATTTTTCATAAACGACCACCCGCTGTCTTTGGTTTGAAATTCATCAATTTTTCGACAAATCGTCTGCAAAACATTTAAAAATATTTCGTTGAAATCGAAATTTGGATGTATTACAATATTCTGCGTTGCAAACGACTTAATGCCACACGTATCGTTTTTTAGCAAAGAAAACTCTGCAAATAATTCGAAATTCACTTTGACACTACCGAAAGCTGATTGCCTTGCTTCCAAAATACGCCGGACGCGGGCGCGTATGTTGCGTATAAACTGAATAGGAGGGCACGCACAGTCAAGGTCATCTCGGCTTCCCCGCACTCGGTATGATGCAAGCCTACTACGAAAAGCGCTACCAATTTTTTCAATGCCTTCAATATTGTATATAGAGTTGTTATTTTTGTGGGCTGTGCTACGTAAATGGGCGGAAAATGTACGACTCGGTACAGCTATTTCGCAAACGGAACAGAAAACCGACCGGCTACTCATATTCGATAGATAATTGATTAAGAGTAAGTGAAGTATTAGAATAAAAGGTATAGTAAGAATAATTAATATGACTCACGGTAAATGTTCTTTTTCGGTGCAATGCTTTATCCTATCAATCTTTCGATGCAATTGGTATTACATCAGCAACATTATATAATTTCAACTCAACAAAAATAATAAGGTCAAATATTACAAATAAAGGTATAGTAAGAATAATTATTAATTATTCACGGTAAAATGTTCCTTCTTCGGTGAAATGCTCCTTACATATTTGTAATGCGTTTTTGATATGCGAAACCTCTGGTGAATTAGAGTCTACCTGAATTTTGAGGCTAACAAGTGCTTTCTCCCATCTGCCTTTCGAAGCGATTGATGCTATATCAGCAACTTTATACAATTTTAAATCTAAAAAAAGATCACCGGACAACTGACCGTAGCGATACACCTTTCCGCCGGGGACTTGTCGTTTTAGTACTGACCGCAACCCTGCAACATGTTTTTCGGGATAGAAGTCGTCATCACTATCGTCGTCAAGAAGAAAGAAGCCTGAAGAAACGCTGCTTTGTTGATCCGACAATGGCTTCGGACCGGCTTTTGACCTGTAAACCATAAATAAGTTTGTTAAAAATAAACAAACGAACTTACATATAAGACAAAACTAACGACATCTTTGTAGGTAAAAAATATTATATATTATATAGATTACTTACCGTTGAGACGAAACTTTGGACTTCAATTTAGTAGATCTAAAAAGAAAAAATAATATATATTAATACAGGTAACAAAACAAAATTAATTTCATTTTCTACAAGAACTACATAAGCAAAATTAAAATATATACCGTGGTATCGGAGTTGCGTCATCAGATTCATATAGTTCAGTACACTTTTTAGACGCCTTTTGCTTCTTATACCTGAAACAAAATAATGTTATATTTAGTATACCTTATTTTTATTTTTATTTATTTTTTTTATTTTTGGAAACAGAATTTAAAACAAAATAAAATATAAATTACTGCAACTCACCGTGTTAGCTCCTGCGTTCCAACATCAGATTCACAAAGCGCCCTCTTCTTACTCGCTATTTTTTTCGACCTATAAAAGAAACAAAACTAAAATTAAATACACGTCTTTAAAAATTAAATCGCTTACTAAATAAAACAAAACAAATTAGTATAAAGTGATGTTTACCTCGAATTTGGTGTTGGTTTTCTGGCCTCGATTTCGGTAAAGGACTCGGAATCAGACCTGCAATAAAAAGGTTATTTTATATATTTGCTATTGTTGTTTGTTGAACTTATATTGGTTCTATTTATTAGTCACGTAGAAACGATAAACAAAATAAAATTTATAAAAACTTACGCACATAATTTCAATGCAGTGTTCCTTCGCTTGTGAAAACCCGTGAGAAAGTGATGAAGTGTAAATCGAAGTCTGGTTTGCATGAATATCGCTTCACAGTAGTTGTCAACCTTCGTTAAGTTGATTAATCAATAAAACTTAATAACAGTAATGGTAGAAAACATGCAGAAGACAAGTTTTCACAGGTTTAATACCTCAGATACCTATTTCGAAACATCAGCAATTATTCAACAAACAAAAGTATCATATTTATTTTAAATCATATACGGTTCTATCAAAGCGATCGCTCTAATTGCAAAGAACGCCGACATTCTGTTCCCTTCAAAATAATGGAATACGACTTTCGTCTCCTTTCAACACATTATGCTACAAAGAGTGCAAGTAAGAAGAAACGAGTATAGGTAACCATATGAACGGAAAGAATTGCTCCACTGAATGCGATAATTTGCAAGGATGTAACTTTTAAAATCTATTATTAGGTATATGAAACCTGTAATTATAACATTCGTACTTAATTCTACTTTATGAAACACATGTGTTAACATGTTCTATCTTGTACTGATTGCATCCACGTTTCTCGATATAAACAGTTTACATACTTACCTAACAATTAAAAACGCAATTGTAGAAAATCATTCTGACTGGAAAACTTGTCATAAACGGACGTCGTCCGAGATCGATAAATTGTATACCTCATACTTCAGTGAAAATGGTGAGTTGATTGAATTTCTAATTTAATATTTACATTTATTTATTTATATTGCGGTTACAGTATTTAAAATGTTTTGTGCTTATTTTCAGAGTAAATCCAGTTCGCAGCCATTACCCATCTCCAAAAGTGTTTATGAGCCGAATATTTCCACTTTTTATTCACAAGCAACATTCGATGACGTGTTACCATGCTCACAAGATGTAAATGGATACCTAGAGTACCAACAGGATTGTATGAATAGACTGAATAACGTTCAAGAGGTAAAAAAGCCTTCGAAAATATCGAAGAAATCCTCGAAGAAAAAGGCGAACAGCGGAAAAAACAAAGCCTGCGGCAGTGGATTTAATTCCTATATAATTAAACAAAGTAAAAAAGGTCAGCGTCTTATTAAAATAAGCATATCCAATCTTGAACTGGACAACGAGTCTGAAGACGTCGCCGTGCAGTATGTCGTCGAGAGTGAATGTGATGACGTATTGAATTCCACAGAAGGACTAGTTGATAAAATTGTTAAAAGATTAAGCAATGCAAATTATTAGATTTAACCTAGATTTATTTTCGTATAATTTAAGATGATGTATGATACTAAAAAGTGAAAGTTTCTTTATTATTAAAAAATATTGTGATAAGTATACAAATAGAATATTAAATATACCTACAGATTTGTTTTATTTTAAGCTTACATACTTGCTTTCATTATTTGTAAGATTATTTAAAAATATTGGATAGTTATAAACGAACCAAGTTTTAAATAGCGTTATCATCCTCCCCTCCCAGGAGGTAAATAATTTGTTTGCAAATGCATACTAAATTCTAACGCATACATGGGTCAGCGGGAGAGAAGTTGTTGATTAGTATGTTTTAATGCTCCTTTGACAACGAGCGGACACGTAGAATGACTCAAGTTACAACAAAATGCATGATGACAAGTTAGTTACGTCGATCAACTTTGCTATGTAATGAAAAGCAATATGAACCAATTGTTCAATTCAAATATGAATCTAATAGCTTTGTTATATTAGCCTCTATTTTGCAATAAATTGGTCTAGAATATAGGTCATCAAACGGTTTACAATTGAAAGCAAAGAAATATTATTTTTAATTTGCCTTATTTTAAAGTCTAGATTACTAACAGCTTTGTAAAACATGACGCACGAGCACGTCATGAGTTATAGCCAATGAATAAACAGGACCTGCATCGCGCTATTAAAGTTTTTAACATTTGTTCATATAAATAAAAAATCAGACCTAAGTCTGTCGGGAAGTTGCGACCGGACGACCCCAGCACGTAATTCAGATACATTGGACTGGCCACCCTCTGTGTGTGTTGTGTTGAATACAGAACCTTGAAAACTAGGGTTTTCTATACCTAGGCGGTCGATAGGTATGGATACCCACACCCGGAGGGGGTCAAACTCAACACATGTAAAACCGTAGCCTTATGCCAGGGACCTGCTTCCTGGGGGTTGCGACCATGTCTGACGAGCCTGATCAACTTGTTAGATGTGTTATGTGCAAACGCCATAGCCGTTCTGCGCTATGAGGGTTTATGCCAGGGACCGGCTTCCTGGGACCCTTGCATGCAACTGAGGGTTGGCCTCCTTAGACTGCATGTTGTGTTAAGCTTTTGCTATTTGAAATAATGTCCATTATTTTACGACTTCAAAACAATACCCGCTTGGGACTTTGAAATATCACTTGAATAATTAGTAAGTAAGTATTAATGGGTAGATTTCAGATGGCTGATTTTATTGAATGTTAAATATAAAAATGATTATGCATTCGTTTCATTGATATTTTACATACGGATCCCTAAGTAGTAAGCGTGCATTGCAATATGAATAAGTGACGACTTGAAGGGTTCATATTTATACTCAGTCACAAGTGCATTGTGCATAACTTTTAATTTAGATTTTAATATGATATGATTATGATTCAAGTTATCGAACTACTTTCATGAGTGATCTTTAAATACTTGAGTAATATTCTGCATTATAAAATCCTCTGTACGTCATTTGCACGCCGGATGAATCGACCAATCAGAAAATCTGGTCTGCATCGCGCTATTAAAGTTTTTGAAGCCGTTTGTATAAATAGAAGTTATAAGGTTTTCGAACGAAGCAAATACCCGACAGCGGTTTTCAAATATCACTTGAATATTATAAGTGTTAATGGGCAGTTTTCAGAGCTCTGATCTGAAAACCCCATTAACTCACTACTGTTTTAGGTAACTGTAAGTCCATAAGAGTATTAATATACCTAAATAAATAAATAAATATAATTATATAATGTCCCCCCAACGCCGGCAAAATGGCTGCTACTGGGAATGTGAAAAATATCGTGGGTGCATATAATGAATTTAAAAGGAAAACTATCACGAAAAAGTAGGCATAACTAGTTACTAGAAAGGCCAACTTTCGTACAAATTCGGCTGACGCAACCGGACCATTTAGTTGGAGCGCGCGTGTCGATGTAACTAAGGCAGACAGACTACGGAAACCTACACTGCGCGTGGCCCGACACGCACTTGGCCGATTTTTAGATTTTTGAACTGCACAACGCACAGAGCCAAACATTGCTACGATTATTGTCACGAAGACTTTCGCGACCGCTCTATTATAGGTGTAGGCGGCGACGGAACAGTAACTAAACTAACGAAATAGCCAATTATTTTTATTTTTCTTTGCCTTTTATCCTCTGTCTAGCCCAATGCTTGGCTGGCAGAGAATGCCATTTGGCATTAAGCTCGTCATTTGTGCATTTGTGTATTTTGTGCAATAAAGTTTAAATCACTAGTATAAAATCCCTATGTATCTTTAATTTTTTTCTCATTTCTGATCACTCAGAGAAACTCCCACCAAAGCCCTCTACATTGCATTTTGGGTGACTGAGCGTTCTCATGAGGCCCAAAGTAAGCGATCACGTTTGAGACATCACTGGCGACACACACTGGTCAATGACTCTCGTCTTGAGATCGTAGAGTTAAATTTACTCTACTCGTATTATCACGGTTGAATTTTGGAAATGATTCAGCAATAGTTTTTTAGTTGTTTCAGTACACCCTTCCAAGTAATAAGTTAAATTGACGACGATTGAGAACAAAAAATAATGTATAATCCATACTAATATTATAAATGCGAAAGTTTGTCTGTCTGTTTGTCTTCTGTCTGTCTGTTGCCTCTTCACGCTTAAACCGCTGAACCGATTAGGATGAAATTTGGATAGTTTTTATCCCAGAAAACATCCCCCAAGGAGATGAAGTGGGGGGTGAAAGTTTGTATAGAGCTACAATATACGAGTTCCACGCGGACGGAGTCGCGGGCAAAAGCTAGTTGTCAATAATTACCTGATTCATTGGCATAGCTGTCTCGAGAATTACGCAATTCTCATAATGATCTAACCCCAATACTGCCTAGTTTAGTAAAGTTAAATTCTTATACCAAAACAGTAGCCCGCTTCTTGTATAACTTTCGAAACTTTTCTTGTAAAAGTATTATGTATGATTTACCAAACAATACTAAGCATTACCTTAAAAAGGTGTTGTTAAATTTTGTTTGAAAAGTGCCCAGAAGCCGACAAAGTGTGGAGAAAATTGAAAGAATTACGACATGACCTTTTAACACGACTCCTGCCCAAAAACAGGTGATGTCATAATAAAAACAATATACTTATGGCGGCGGATTCTAAACTCCATATTGTGCGAACACAAGGAAGAAAAAGTTCAAACCTTTTGAGTTATGCTTTCAAATGAAAGCCAGCAAAAATGTATACGACTGTATTGATATATGCGACAATTACGGAGTACATAAGCATTGACTAATTAGGGAGTAGGTACATAGCGGTAGCAGACTTAATTATAAATGATGATTATTGTTGTTTATTATTATTATTTTTATAACAACATTAAAAAGCTAATGATCAATTATTTACTTTTTTTACTTTGTCTAACGTAACAAAATTCACAAAATAGGAAAATATATGTTTTTTTTTGTTGCGAGGCAGCCGGCTGCCTGAAAGTGTGTACGCAGTTTATACCGGGTGGAAAAATCGAATGCAACATGGATGGCAACTACCTTAAATATTGTAAATAGCACATTCTGTGTAAAGGAAACATTCCTTTGTTTTTAAAAACAATACATTCTGCATTTAAGGATTTATGAAAAATCGCTTGCCTTAGTCGGGACTCGAACCGGTCAAATGTGACAAAAAATAACGTGCTCTATTTTATGATGCAGATTGAAAGGGTAACTGATAAGGTTCATTTTTCTCTAAATAACAAATACAATCAGAATAACGGAGTGCCATGAAAATTGAAAACTAAAAACTAAACCGGTTCGAGTCCCGACTGAGGCAAGCGATTTTTCATAAATCCTTAAATGCAGAATTTATTGTTTTTAAAAACAAAGGAATGTTTCCTTTACACATAATGTGCTATTTACAATATTTAAGGTAGTTGCCATCCACGTTGCATTCGATTTTTCCACCCTGTATAATGAAATAATGGTCTTAATCGAATAGGTACTTACCTCGCGACATTTTTTTTTTCGCCCCCCTCCAAATTCCGCTCCAGTCCAACTTGGCTCAGTTCGGGTTGCACAGGGCAGTTCCACAACGCTTCGGGAGCTAAAAACCGCGAGCCATCCGGTTGCATCGCGGACACCGAAATTACGCGTCATTGCTTTAACTTAAGTATAAAAAAAATAGATCCATATCTTTGTAGTCCCCTGTACACGTCGGCTAAAAGCCGCCCTTAACGTATTATTTACATTATAATTTGACACAATCTTGCGCGAGTTTATTCAGCGCGGTATCGCCCGCGACAGACAGACGGACGCCACGCCGCGATGCTATCTCTTTTTAATTATGTTTTCGCTCACCCCCACGTATTTGGTTACTTATTTATGCAACAGTGAATATCTGATTACTGCAACAAGGTATAGTTTACCATCCTATAGGGGGTTGGAACAGATGGTAGCTTCCGAAAAACTAGTGCCTACGCCAATGATTACGTGGTCAGATGAGCCCAAACTCCTTTAGGATGTGAATGTGATAACGATAAGGTGCTTAGAGAGACATAATCTTTTTTATTTATTTTTTTAAACAACGACGGTGACAAACAAGCGTACTGCCCGCCTGCTGGTAAGCGGACACCGCAGCCTACAGAGGCATGCAACTCCAAAGGAGTAACATGGGCGTTGCCGACCCTTGATATATATGTTTGGGATTGCCATGTTGACAGCTGAAGGAACAAATTCCCTCGCTCTCAACGCAACGCATCCTCGGGAGCTCTGGCGACCTTGCTCACCTCCAGGAACACAGTATATATAATATGCTTTGTTCACTAAAAATTTAAACAATGATTTTGAAATTATTTATGTCCTCTATGTTCCTTATGGGGTTCGGAACTTTATTATAATTTTTCTCTCAATCACAAATGCAGCCCAATTGAAATCAAGTTACACCAGAGGCTGTATCTGTCTGTGCCGCATTAGCTAATAAATATAAATTGTGTTTGTAACGCGCAATACCGTGTGGGTGAATCAAAAGATAGATCCAGCCTCCCAGTTTATAGCACTGTTACATAAATATACATACAATGCCGTGAGCTCTTTTGTTCAATTGTGCTTTGGTATGACCGGAATATTTGGAGCAAGGCGGCAGGAGAAAAATAACTACTTACTGTAGATTCGGGTGGCGCAGGACCGGTCGCTTTGGCACTCTTTGGGGGAGGCCTATGTCCAGCAGTGGACGTCTTTCGGCTGATATGATGATGATGATGATGACTGTAGATTCTGTAGGATCTCGTCTTTATGCTGTTATCCACGTTAATCCCCTAGCCTGATCCCCCAGGGGAAAAAACGGTTAGGTTGTTAGTAGAACTGCGACTCTACAGCGCGCGAGCCGAGCGAGCGAAGCGAGCGTGACGCGGCAGCGTCCGGCGAAGCGACATAACCGAACATTATAATTTTTTCCTAGTTGAATGTAAAATAATTGCCACTAGGTTCCCCTGGGTGATCGGGGTCGGGTGATTAACGTGGATAACGTGGTCGTTATGGACTGTAACTATCTTACCCATGAGATGAAGCCTGTATCAAAAATCTCGCTTTTGGGAGGAATTATGTATATCTGTAAAAACTTTATTGTACACAAGACAGGTAAACATTCAGACAAAATAGGTTAAATCGGTACAAAGGCAAACGTATCCCTGTAAGGGATCTCTTTCAGTTAACCTTTATTGATTAGTTATGTCTATTTTGTCTGATGTGTTGTGTAATGTTAGATAAAAAAAACCGGCCAAGTGCGTGTCGGGCCACGCGCAGTGTAGGGTTCCGTAGTTGCCTGTCTGTCTTAGTTACATCGACGTGCGGTGCGGTTGCGTCGGCCGAATTTGTACGAAAATCGGCCTTTCCAAGTACACATTAAATTGGTCGACTATTACTCGGTAACTACTTATGACTACTTGTCCGTGATAGTTTTCGTTTTTAAATTCATTATATGTACCTACTACTGCCACGATTTTTTTCAAATCCCCAGTAGTAGCCATTTAGCCGGCAGAGGGGGGTGACACATGACTCAAACAAAAATTAGGGCTTTAAAGCCCAATATCTTGCAAACTAATCGCTGATTTGAAAAATGGTTCTAGAAAACCCATAATATTTATAACGTGCTATCCAACGATACCCCACATCATGGGATTAACAAGAAAAAAAAATACATCCCTTCTTCTGGTGTAGGGGAGGTACCCTTAAAAAAAATATTTTTCAGGATTTTATTGTACTGTACTGTCGGCGTGATTGATTTATACGGGGTGTGGCCTGTAATGGGAGCAATAAATTTAAGGGCTGACTCTATGTAAGTATTATCCGCAGTGATTCTGTAAAGGTACCAGTGTTTCAAGATTCTTGAATTCGGAAATAATCTTATCTGAAGTTGTGATACCTAAGTAATGGATCTCGACATCTCGATATCGTAGCATGCCAGTCATTAACTATCTTGGTAGAACACTGGGCACTTTCGTAATTGCGATTATACTAACTTTGGTTTTCTAATTCTTTTTGTTTTTTTTTTTCAATTTTACAAGATTTTTTGGTGTTTTTGAAGTAAAACAAAATGGATATCATTCCAGTTAAGCAAAAGAACACACGTACGCTTTTACTTATTTTTTTTTTTCAATTTTTTTTTCAATTTTTTTTTCAATTTAACCACTTGGAAATAATTACTGATTAACTTAATAAGCCACCGTTTAATTTTTTGCTCCTATTACAGGCCACACCCTGTATACCCATGCCGAATAACAGTTTTCTAGTTGTAATGGTTACTGAGCTAAGCCGAAGACAGACAGACAGACAGACAGGCAGACAGACGGACGGACATGGCGAAACTATAAGGGTTCCTTGTTGACTACGGAACCCTAAAAGATGAGCATGATGATAGTGAGTATTAGTTGAACGAGCTAGCAAAGCGAACGAAGTTCTTCATTTCAGCTTGGGCCAACGTTCTTTCATATGTCCGGGTGTCCCGCTGTTCTCCTCTACCCCGTATCATGGACGACCTTATCACACGATAAGTGACAAGATAGAGCGTCCGTCACTGGCTGACACCGTTCAATAGAACGAAACGGACGCTCTATCTTGTCACTTATCGCGTGATAAGGCCGACCATGATACGGGGTCTGGTCACATTTTTCAACTGATTCAAGTGACGTCTTGTGCTGGTTCGTTAATTAGGTATTTTTTAATTTTTTTTATTTATTATTGTTCAGAACACATACAGTCATACATAAAAAGATAGAGGTTAGTTGCTTATATATATAAAAACAGACCTGGAGGTTCATAAATGCAAACATATAGTATTAGGTATTATTTATTAAACATAGGTATTATAGTTTTATTGTCAAGAAAATAATATTTTTTTTCCAAAAAAGACCCTAGTGTGTTCTACAACTCAGAGAGCCACTATTTAATATAAATTCGGTAACATTTTGACACTGGTAAAAAATCCCTCCATATATATACAACGTGTTAATAAAATAACGCAAAACCTGAAAACAGTTTGTTCAGAATCGAGAGTAGAATGCGAAAAAAATAAAAAAATGAATTTTTGACGCGATTTATTTTTTACATTTGTATGGAGCAGGTCGCCCCAGTCGGCCAACACTCCATACAAATGTAAAAAATAGATCTTGTCAAAAAATTTATTTTTTATTTTTTTCGCATTCTATGCTCGATTCTGAACAAACTGTTTTCAGGTTTTGCGTTATTTTATTAACACGTTGTATATAGAGAGATATAAAAAACATTGAAGTCCAGCAGGTAAAATCGTGCTTATCCTACAAATAGATGCACTTAGTGATCGCCAACTTCGTATATCTACCAACTAGGACCGTATTTGCGTAAAAATGCGTTTCATCTCGTCCTATCCAGGGAGGCTGGACGGGTATGACGGACAAACCAAAGCTGAACTAGACCTATAGGCGGGATGCGTAAAAGCATATCCAAACGAAACAAAAAACCGTTGGAATTGTCAGCAGAATTATCCGAACACAATCAGGTCATCACACATGACTTAGTACATATGTCTATGGGTCCCTATCAGAAACATTAAAATAACCAAGACACATCAAACCTTAATGATAGTCATTATGTTGTCATCACTAACAGCTAATACGTGAGATTATTTGAGTTGGCCAAATTGCTCAAAAAGCGACTCTACCATCCTAGGTAGAAGATTCCAATTGCAATGAAAGTTTTATAAAAAGTCGGCCTCATTAGCTAATCTCAACAATATAAACCCCAAGCGACTCTCAATGATATTTCTAACGCCGTAACGGATACCCATACACTGAAAAAAAGGGTTCAATCAAACTAGTTTTGTTAGTTGAAAGTTTCGTTGTAGGGAACTAAACTTGAACTAACACTGAAGTAAACTTTAGTTAAATATAAACAACCAGTTTAGTAATCGGTCCAAAACTAGTTTTGTAGATTGATACTTGGTATGTATAAACTTAAGTTTTGTTATTATTATCTGATTTTACGAAAACTAACTAGCGAGGTTGCAGCAACAAAACCAACTTCTACACACATCTAAACTTTGTGTTTAATAACAATCAACGTGTTTGATATTTTTTAACGAATCGTAAAGTAAACAGTAATTAATCAACACATATCAACAAAGTACAAAACTTTTGTTAAATATTGAATAACCAGTTTTTTCATAACAACTCATGGATTTCGTCTATTAAAAACAACAGTTTCGTTCCTAATTGGCCACAAGTTAAGCAACAAAGAACTATGCCAACACTTTTCTTGGTTGTACTTCTGAAAGGGTTCTCTGTCGACGGAAAAAAAAGTGAGAGAACATAAAAAAGTGTTCCGGAAAGGTTATATAAGAACTTGAGGTTCTAAGTGTTTAATTTTAGTTCACAACAAATAAATAGAAATAAGCAGAAAGAAGACTGCCGGAGCTTAGACAGACTTCCTCATATTAGGTACCCAATTGACTTTAAATGGTATACTAGTGTAAGATGTGATGATTTGTTTTAAAGCAGAATAAAACATTAATTCATATTTTGTCATGTTCCGTATTATTTCTGCTACACCTTGTAAACTTGCTTAGATTACAATACAGGTATAATACAGGGTGTAAAAGGCAAGGCAAAAACTTTACAGACGTGATTAGGCCATGAAACTGAACAACTATTATCCCCAAGGAAAGTATGACCGGAAACAGTGTTAAAAATTCGTACGCGCCATTTTGTGTGGAAGGTTCAAAAAATTTCACTTGTTTCCAATCATATGTTCCTTGGGGAAAGTTGTTCGGTTTTATGTCCTAATCGCATCTGTTAAGTTTTGCCAAGCCGTCCCTATCACCCTGTATTTTTGTTACTAACTAATTAACTGAGATTGGCTACTAATAACAAAACGGTTTAGTTATATACTAACAAACCGAACCTGTATACAGAGGTACATTACTACAGAGGCCGGGAAGTAAGGGGTTGCCGGCCGAGTACATATAGACGGCCGAGCGGAGCGAGGTCGCATAGTTATGAGGCTGGCAACCCTTTTTCACGCCGAGGTATGTATAGTGCTTTACTCACACAAGCAATGAAATAAATTTAAAAAAAATCCATGAAATCAAACATTAATTGTCATGGCTGTGCCACAAATTGTGGGATGGAAATTAAAAAGATCATCTTCCAGGCTTTCAATTTTGTATGAAATGCCATTACGGGTCTCTCGTCTCGCTGCACCCAAAACGTGACACTGAAGCCCATTATGAACACAACGTCAATATTACATTGCATGTTTGAGAAACATACATTTTACAAGTCAATAGGTTAGGTACTGTTACATAGTCATCACTTACATACATAATTTGTTAATACAATTAAATTACACACATTCACACATAACATTGCTGCATCTTTCCGAGTGTACAGAACTCGTCAATTGAATAACATGCATCAGTCTGTCACTTTATGATTACTGCACGTCTATCATATTATAAGACGGCCGCGATATACTCTCGATTTTTCTCGCACTATCCGTCTCTCTCTTATTAGAACACTTAGAACAAAAGGTATAGTGCGAGAAAAATCGAGAGTATGTCGCGGCCGTCTCATGATAGACGTGCTGCTGTCAAAAAACTGACAGGTAGCCTATCTCGCGCGCGAGTAGAGTAGAGTCAAGTTATACTAGCAGGGCTGGTTATAAAGGCATCTTTATAGTCACGCCTCTATTTTAGCCTGGAAGCAGACGGTAAAGTAAAACTGAATAAACAGTTTGGTTGCCAGTCAGCAAACAGTAAAGACATCGGTAGCGAAACGTTTTGATTATTTAACGCAAAACCCTTTGTCTACTTTTTTACAGACAGGATTGTTATTTTTAAACAACTAGTTTGACTAAAGAAAGTAAAATTGTTAAGTAAATGTAACGAAAAAAGTTAGGCAGCAGGTTACACAACACAGTTAAATGAACCTGATTTAGTTACTGATAACCAGTAGTTCGCAAGTCCCTAGATTACGGCCTACTGGTAGCCAAATTTTGGTTACAGTTAGCCAATTTTTTTTTCAGTGTATAGTTAAAATGCTTTACAGGGCATGATTTAGACTGCCGTGTTCAATTTTATTTAGACTTGGTGTTAATTGAACGAGCGAGCGAGGCGAACATAGTTTTCTGTTTCAGCTTTGGAAAAAAATCTTACGTCTCTCCAGCTGTTTTTCTCTGCAGCACGTCTATCATGGGACGGCCGCGACATACCCTCGATTTTTCTCGCACTATACCTCTTGTTCTACGTGTTCTAATATGAAAGAGACGGATAGTGCGAGAAAAATCGAGAGAGCTCGCGCGCCGTCGCGTGGTCGCATGTCTCAACCGAATCTCGCGAAATTTCGTGAGCAGCAATATTTATACAGCTTTTTTGAGCCGATGCCATCACTTTAGGGGAGTATGCATCCGACTTAACGATAGCGACATTTGACATTCACTTACAAAAGTTCCGAATGAAACTAAACCTCAAGTCAGCGAGTCCGTAACCTTGCCCGCAGCCGACACAAGCCTCAACTCCCATAAATTGTCCACCGACTAGCGGCGACTCGGGGAAAACACATAATTTACCTCCTGTCAAGTTGGATAGGGCTGCCGCTGATTGCTGGCTTCATAGACTAGTTGGCTGTGAGATGTAACAGTTGCTTTAAAAGTTTTTTTTTTTAAAACAGGCATAGGAAAAACATTTTTTTTATTAAATTTCGACAAAAAAAACTATGTAATGTAAAACTTTGTTCGTTTCGCTCCCTCGTTGAAGCAGCATTTTTCCGCTTTGTAGCGGTAATCGCTCGTAGAAGGCTCATTCATAAATGAGTCATTGGCCTTGAATGAGTCACAGAATCATTTTACCAAACACGTTTACGTAGACCGTGGTCCCATTGTATTCATATCCCGCACGTGGCGTCTATTAGATGTCGATTCCCACTGACTTACCACCAGCCAATGATTATATTTAGTAAAGGTAGGATTTATGAAATTAAATCAGCACGCGCGTCTATCATGGGACGGCCGCGACATACCCTCGATTTTTCTCGCACTATACCTCTTGTTCTAAGTGTTCTAATAAGAGAGAGACGGATAGTGCGAGAAAAATCGAGAGAGCTCGCGCGCCGTCGCGTGCCTTTAGCCGTGCTGATATACCTACACTGTAATCGCTCATACCTCGATATAATATACGTATGCCCGTATATTATATCGATTTTTCCGTTTGACAACCCTGCAGCCGTTTTGTCCCCTGTTTTTATGAAAAATACCCATTGTTGACAACCCTCACCGGAATTTTAAAGTAAAGGGGGCTTTCTTTAAGATCCCCTGTCAATTGGAATACTGATATTGTTGTCTCCGAGGAATTATTGGATGGAGTTTTCACTTTTCAAAATAATCTTACCTAGATGATGTATAACGTCCGAGTATTTTGCTTTTTTGGAAGATGTTTTTGTTATACAGTCGCCATCAGATTTATCGGAGCGGCCAAAGTGCTCAAAAATATCTGAACACGTCTCTATTGTCAAGGCAGTAAAAGTAAAAGTTCGATTCAGCGGCGCTACCACGAACTTTGAAAATCGAAGTTCGGGTATTTCCATCTCTATCGCACTCCCTTAATCGAGTGACAGGGATGCATGTATTACGAACTTCGACTGTCGAAGTTCGTGGTAGCGCCGCAGGGCTCAAATATTTACCAAGTTTAATATGTTGCTTTTTGTTAGTTTTTTGTTTCTAGAATGAAAATTGGTGTGTTGATTGAATAACTTGTGCTGTACAATATTTGTAGGTACAATTTCCTGCAGTGACATAACGAGTGACAAAAATATGGGATTTTCATAGCTCAATGGAATTCATATAGACTCACTGAGGGTAGATTACTAGGTATTAGAATATATGTAGTATTAAAAAGCTCGCGATTCTGTGTAATACCTATACCTATGCATTTTGACGAAAAATAAAAACCTGCAATGGAATTATACCGAAAAGACACCTATCTACTAAATAGTGGTAAAAGGTTGATTGCGTTCCATTTCTTTCAGAGTTAAAAGGTAAACGCGAATATCTCTAAACTCTCAAACTTCGAGGGTGGATTGGACAATGGTCACAATTACACCGCCCCCGAACAGTTTATGGCACGTGCTTGACAGTTGACAGTTGACAGGCCTGTCAACGTGGCGGCTGGCCAGCGCAGCGCTTTGTTTGGATAATAGACTTTGACCAAAGGTTACTTTGAAAGCAGCTTATTACAAAGTCACACGGTGTCGGTTTGGGGTCATTTTATCCGATTACTGATAAGGTTAGAAAAGATTTCCCGGTCAAGAAGTATTTATGGCATTATAAAGGTTTATTTATTTACCTGTACCGAAAGTAACTTTTTTGATACCTATTAACCATATCCTGTAACACATTTCTGACGTATGGCACATATCACATTATTATAACAATAGATACTGGTATCTACGTCAATATTATTTTTAAAATTAATTGATTTTGTTAATACCTACCTAATGCATCAATATTCATGTGATGCTACTTCAATATAACGTGTAGGTATTGCGTGATAATAATGACTACATAATCTATGCAATTGAAATGATAATACCTACGTGGTTCGTATAGGTACGTAAGCCTGGGTATAGACAAGTATGCATGAGCGTGATAAGTGTTTTTTGTATCAAATTAAAAAGCTAGTTCAAAATTTGCGAAGTGGCAATCCTCATCTAATAAAAAAAAGACCGGGTTGCACTCCGGGAGTGCCGGCAGAAGTGAAAACTCAATAACATTGTAACAGTTTTTCGATCAGGTCACGTGACATCTTACGGTGTCACCCTAAAAATGAATTTGACGCAAATTTATAAACAATTATCAATTATTTAGGCGGACGGGCCGCGGGCGCGTTGGGTGCGAGGGGCCGCCGGCTCGCCCGTCGGCGGCGGCAAACACAATACCAATTTAAATACCCTTACACAACACTCTCTTACTCGACAATACCAATTTGTTTTTGCCGTCCCAAATATTTTTCGAAGCTTTATCTCTTTAGGAATAACGTCTAAATTCGAGATATTCGAATTTGTAAGAACGGCATACGGCGGTGGCGACCAAAATATCAATTTGTTTTTGCCGTTGGTAAATATTTTTCTAAGCTTTATCTCTTTAGGAATAACGCCCAAATTCGAACTATTCGAATTTTCTCAATAGCAAAACGGTGAAGGACGCGTTGGTATTATTACAAATTGATTTGCAGAATATGCTATTGCAAAAAGTGTTTAACGGCTTTATACTCTTACGAATAGCGTTCAGTTTTGAATGATGTCGAATCGGCTAGCAGCAAAAAGTGACCTCCTTCACATCTGACGTCACAAAACTCTGTCGCGTATTTAACAATTTTTCCCCATCCCAAAAAGTGCTCAGCGCCGCTAGAGAAGTTTTCACTTCAAAATAATAAAAGGCTACTACTGTCGCAAAACAAGCACAAAAACACAATCTCAAACACCGAAAAAAAAAACGTAAGTAGTTAAAATTATTAGGTTAGGTGCGACACTAGGTTCGGGCTCAGCGTTTGCTGCGAGCCTGTCCGCGGCACAGTGCTGTTTTACACAAATGATAGCTCGCTGCAAGGGGAAGATTCGCATTACTCTTAATGAACTTAAATAACTAAAATAATAAAATAAAGAAGGTATGTATATAACATATTTTTAATGCCCGATGACAATCGTTGAGTGTGATTGATCCAAAAGCAGAAACAAGTAAATTATACGAGTAGAAATAAATTGTATAGAGCTGTCACTTAGGAACAAAGATCCTCTTAAAACTATAACCATTAAGAAGAACAAAACAATTGTACTGAATCCTACAACGTCATTTCCTATAAAATCAATACTTATTTTATCTATTATTTGCTATAGGTAATAGACATATTGTCCAACAAATTAAAAAGAGTCCTAACCTATAATTGCCTTACTTTGCAGTGTTGGTACACCTTAATCAATGGACGAGTAACTATTAGCTATTTAAGTCTAATGATCGGTTACACAGTCTACACACGACAGTCGTGGATCTAACTAGCATTTTCCTAGCCGTATTTACGCCTATTGGCAGACATTACGACTAACGTGCAATACTTTGTTAAGATACTACTAAAAAATGCACGGTTAAATTCACGTATTAAATGTCACGACAGGCGGCATGTTTTGCACTCTGGGAGTTCTTCTTTAGGATGAGTGTTTTCGCGGCAATGTCACTTGAAGCACATTCGATGAATTTGTTAAGCGTTGCTGAACCTTTAGTAATTTGAGGATTCGTTGCTCATAGACATTAGGTATAGGAAATACAGCACCAGGGAGCCCCCAGAACATCACACCGGGCGCCGGATGAATTCGAGGTGAGTCTCCCGAACACTAGCTATCTATTTATCGAAGGAACTATCTAAAACACGCTACAGTACCTCCGTAGTTGGACTGCTCTAAATATGAGCAGTTCTTTAAAGCCATAAGACCGCCTGTTGTTACCATTATTTATTAAGCAAATTTTTTTGTAACATGTTTCTCTCTTGTAGTGGTGCAATAAAGAGTATTTATTATTATTATTCTCTTACAAGCGACATGTTTTGAACTCTTCGGGCGTTATTCTTCAGGGTGAGTGTTTTCGCGGCAATATTGCTTGAAACACATTCGATTACATTGTTAAGGTTTGCATCACAGCTATTGCTAAAATTGAAAAATAGCTACGGGCGTTGTTGAAATGTTGACCCTATGGTATTTTGAGGATTCTTCGCTTTGACAGCTAGAGACAAACGTCCCTCTCTCTCAATAGTCTCAATGGAGGCATGCTCGGTACACAACACGCGGTGTGCGCGCGCCGGGCTTCGCCTCCCGCACGTCGCCCGCGCCCCTTTATCGTCCCACCTCCCCACCCGCGCGCCGCACAGGCGAGAACAGCACGGCTATCACAAGACGGCGCGCGAGCTATCTCGATTTTGCTCGCACTATCCGTCTTTCTCTTGTTAGAAAACTGAGAGAGAGAGAGGTATAGTGGGAGAAAGAGCATGTAGTGGTGTTATCATCCTTGTGTAATTTGTAACAATGTAACAATTCTAAAATGTACCTTGTATTTGGTTCCCCGCGATACAGGCGAAGCCTGGTAATTATTGATATACAAATTGTGCCAAATAAACCTTTTCACCTCACCGGCTCGGAAAGGCTTGCTTTATTGCTCAAAATCTGCACCCAAAAGTCCATTATATCCGCTAGCGTGGACAGAGTTTTTGAATTTGGAACGTGAAGGTCAATCGCGAGCTCCAATTTTTTTCTATACAGAATAAGAGGTCATTATCCTGCGTTCAGAAACTTATGGTGTTATGCCAATAGGTAAGTAATTCATTGTTATTATTTTGATAAAACTAAATTAATAATACTTATTCTTTCTTAATTATACATGAAATATTAATAATTAGACTGTCTTGTAAGGGTACAATAGAAATAAATAATTTTAAAATATTCTTTTATTTTTGAAAATATTTCGCTTTGTGCAAATTTGGAACGCCGTTTAAAAAGTTAATTTAAGAAAAGACTCATGTAGGTACATTTAAAGTTTTGTTTTGTTATAAAGCCACAGTAAAATCTGAATAATGGAAGTTATTTATAGATATTATTCGTGCAGAATTTGAATGCCTGCTAAGTTAGCGGAAAAAGTAAAATATGCGTATTTGAGCCTTAGTTTAGGTACCCGTGAGTACCCAACAATACTTTATTTTTAATGTAGTATGCGTGGAGTTATTTAAAGATGCAAAAATGTTTATGTTACATTTAAAAATTATAAAATGGTTTGATCTTGATGAGATGTAAACAAACCTTTATTGGAAATGAGTTAAAGGTCCAAATTACTTTTATCACATTTACAATTTTCCTCGCGGTGGTGAGGTGAAAAGTTATGTATTTCGCTCGGCAGCAAAGTTGTTTGGCGTCTCGTGCCGGACGGAAATCATCCCCTAAGGGCACCTCCTTCGGGTGTAATTTTTGTATGGAGCTTCGATATAAACGTGGCCCACGCGGACGGAGTCGCGGGCAGAAGCTAGTAAGGATTATATTCGAGTCAGGATTCAGTTACAATCCAGGAGCCATGGCCTGAAGTGGCCGGTAAATGAGCGTGTATTTATGCGTCTGTGTGGAGTGCACAGCGCCAGCGTCTCAACTACTCACTGAGACGATTCTAACGAACCCAAACTCAACGGGCGGTTAAACACTGAATTCTCATGGCCACCTTCTGTCTCCATCATCAGATCAGCTCGATGGTACCATAATATTGAATTGCCATCCAGACTATACTAATACCCAAAATGTCAGCTCAATTGGATAACGAAAAGTGACTGAAAAATGGATTGCCAATTTTGACGGACAATTTACAATTTACATACTATATACACTCGCGGTCAAAGAAACCGGGTCAGTGACGAAAACCTCAATATTTTGTAAATCGTTGGTCGTATCTGCATGAAACTAACTCTGTTTTATAGAGAATTTAATATCCTTCTAAATCCAACCTTCAATGTTCTACGTAGTAACTGGAAAAAGGTTTAATTGAAAAAAAAACCAATTAGGTACTTATTTGAAATTGCGTTCGTTTTACTTTTGCTTGTTTTTAAGCAATTGTTTTCAATCTGTCAAAGAACTATGATAAAAGGCTGTCATTGTTTTATTTTGTGGTCATTCTTGAATGTCTATCATGCCGCTAACACGAGATGAATGTACTCGTATCATCACTATGTTAGAAGAAGGAAGAAGTCAGAGGAATACAGCGAGAAGAACAGGTGTGTCACTTTCTACAGTGCAGCGAGTCCTCCAACGTTACCTACAAACTGGGCAGAACCTTAGAAGACCAGGAACTGGCAAAACAAGATGTACTACAGCTAGAGAAGATCGATTTATTGTTACAACCATGCTCCGAAATCGGCACCTCACAGCAGTTGAAGTGAAAAATCAACTTTTAGAGACCCTAAGGGACGGCATCAGCGAGCGGACTGTCAGGCGGCGGCTCAAAGAAGCAAATTTGACCCCACATAGGCCGGCCAATGGCCCAAAACTTGAAAGAATACATCGAACAGCAAGACGACTTTATGCCCGCGATCACAGATACTGGGGTGACGAAGATTGGGCAAGAATTTTGTTTTCCGATGAATCCAGATTTATGCTCTATGCAAATGACGGGCGGCAAAGAGTTTACAGACGGCCTGGTGAACGTTTTATTCCAGCATGTTTTGAGGAAAAAGTGGCGTTCGGCGGTGGGTCAGTCATGGTTTGGGCTGGAATCTCTTCAGAGAGTCGCTCGGAGTTAGTTTTAATAGAAAATGGATCATTAACGAGTGCAAGATATGTAGAAGAGATTCTTAATGAGCATGTCGGCCCATACTTAATTAATATGGGTGGAAATTCTATGTTTATGCATGAAAACGCCAGGCCACACACAGCTCAAATTGTCAGAGATTATTTTTTGGAGGTTGGTATCAACTGTATGAACTGGCCCTCGAGGAGTCCGGACTTAAATCCGATTGAGCATGTATGGGACGAGCTTGGGAGGCGTGTAAGAGCTCGAAACCCCGCCCCAGCTACACTTAGAGACCTGAAACAGGCGTTAGTGGAAGAATGGGACAATATCCCGCAGGAACGCATAAAGAACTTAATAAACAGCATGCCGAATCGTCTAGAAGCTGTAAGAAGAGCCCGAGGAGGCAATACGAAGTATTAATTTTTATTTTTTGTGTTGTATGTGAAGTACCTACTGCTTATTTTTGTACGTAAAATTGGTTGATTTTTTGTTTCCTATGTAATTTTATTAAACAAAAGAATTACGATTCCACCATTTAATGTTATTTAATTCAGTATAAAATTATCTACAATATGCAGTTTAATTCATGTCCCTAGCTTTATTATTTTAGGTGATATTACAGATTTTCGTACTGACCCGGTTTCTTTGACCGCGAGTGTACTTACATACGAACAGGTCAAGTTAATATAAACATTGTAAAAATAGCTACGGACGTAGTCATTTGAGGACTCGTTGCTTTGACAACTAGAGACACATGCAGCAGGTCGATCACGTAAGGCATCGTAGGTACGCGCGTCAGGCAGGTAGATCTAAATCACTTTTTATATGGAAAAATGACAGATAAATTGTACTAACGCGCGTTCGAAACGGTACGTGATTACCCCTGGGGGGCAATCACGTAAGTTTTTTCCGCGTTTTTCCATATAAAAATTTACATTTAGATCTAACTAACTGACGCGCGTACAATGCGTTACGCGGTCGGCCTGCTGAATGTCAATGTTCTGTCCCTATGTCCGTCCCTGAATGTCGATATTCCCAATACAGGGCAACTCAGGAGGTCTGGCGAACATACTCACCACGAGGAACACAACACCCACGAAGCAAGTAGAGGTAGATTATTATGGCTGCGGTCTTCTGTAAGAAGGAGTACCTGTTTAGTATTTCAACGTTCCTAACACAAAACATAACGTATTATTCTGAAAGCTAGCAACACTGAGCGTGATTTGACAATCTCCGCTATACCGCGCATCGTTACAGCGTTACACCCCTATAAAACTTTCAAAACCGAAACGCGACACGCGACTCTTATTCAAACCAGGCTCTAGCGGCCTGTAAGGAAATACAGCACCAGGGAGCCCCCAGAACATCACACCGAGCGCCGGATGAATTCGAGGTGAGTCTCCCGAACACTAGCTACCTATCTATTTTATCGAAGGAACTATCTAAAACACGCTACAGTACCTCCGTAGTTGGACTGCTCTAAATATGAGCGAGATAACATTCCGTTGTGTCCTTAGCTCTCTTACAACAGTCTCAAATCATCATCCTCATCATTCTCCTAGCGACATTCCCGGTAATTTACGAAAGCGACCTCCATCTGACCTTCCAAGGGAGGGAAAACTAGACCAAATTGGGGTTAGACCGGTTACCTCACGATGTTTTCTCCACCGAAAAGCTAACGGTAAATATTCCGTACATAAGTTCCGAAAAACTCATTGGTACGAGCCGGTATTCGAACCCACGACCGCCGCTTGCCTGAACCACTAGGCTACCGTAGCTATTACAACAGTCTCAAATAATAAGGATTATTCCTCAAGTCAGGATTCAGTAACAAGCCAGCGGCCATGGCAGAAGTAGCCGGTAAATGAGCGTGTATTTATGCGTTTGTGTGGAGTGTGCACAGCGCCTGCGTCGGACGCGATTGTTTGCTTTCCTTCGTTTTGTGTTCGCTACAGGATGCTTCGATAACGGTGACCGACAATCTGTTCTCGAGTGATTATACGTCATATCACAAGTATTACACGTAGTGTAGCAGTGGCTGTTGCACAAGACGGCTTTTGCAGCGATTCAGCGTCGATGCAGCAGACTATGACACGTGATCAATGAGCAATGGTAGCATTCGTGAAACGTGCATTTGTATCGCTTGGAAAAGTCGCCAATGTGCTACCGGTTTTATAGTACTTAGTGCGATCATGAAGGTTTTCATCGGTGAGAAGGACTAATGACAAATTAGACATTTGTTTTTCCACCTGCAGTATGAATCTTAACCAGTGGATATACAACTTTGCAGTGATGTATATCGTCTTTCCTATATCTACGGTAGTAGATACTAGTTTGTATGTTTTAAGGACAAAAGGTTTAGGTAAATACCAGAGAGAAAATCGAAGTGATGATCACGGTTCTGCAGGATTATAGTTTCCTAGTATCCGTATCAAAACCAAGGATTATCGATCGAATAAAAAAAGAAACATCAAAGGACATAAATTTTAACCTCCTTCTGGAATTGATGAGCTTGGACACTTCGTACAAGCATTCGTCAGCAGCAGTCAGTAGGTACGTCTAGCACTTGCTTGCTGAAAATGCGGTCAAACCCAATGACGACGTGAAAAAGTATGTCTTCTTTTACTGAAACTATCGCAATTATTGAGCAACCTGTATGCCAATTTTCACCTTCCAACACAAGAGGGTGCTGTGTTTATTGTTGCATCGCATTTCGCCACCCGTGTTTACTTTATGCCAAATCACTACCCCAGTGATATCTATCAACGCATATTTTATTAAAAAACCTAAATAAAAAATAAAAACAGTGGGGAGGGCGCGCTCTTAACTAATTTTTACGTCAACATTGCTACTCGGCTATCAAGCAAATTTGAGTTCAATGTTTATACCGCTACGGTTTAAAGTAGCTTGCTGTTTGCAGCGACGGTCGATTGTTTTATTAAAGGGGTTGTCGGTGTTATTACAACGGTTTAAAAATAATTGATAGGTGATAATGACAGGGTAAATATTGCTGTATTATGGCTTGTGAAAATAGTTTCCAAGTGGGAGCCCTGGGGGTTTTATCATTTTACGCACTTGGAGTATGAAATGGGTTTAGCGCAAATTGCACTTGAACTTCCTTGTTGCTTATTGCACTTGGGTTTCGGTCGGAGCGAATATAAAATAAACAGTAGTAGTATATGTAACTAGTAGATTTTATATTTAAAGCTGATAACTATCAATAACGCAAGAATGAAAAATAATATATTTACCTAATCAAATCTGAAACAATTTAACAGCGCGCAGTTTTTTAAAGGGGCGGGGCGCCGCGCGTGCGTTCCCAAACTGTTTCATCATCGTTCATACAATGTAAGATTGTTAAAACTAGAATTATTAATTGGCTTGCGTAATAAAACTCATGTTTACCTATTTATTATGAAAAACTGAATTTATGCTGAGATGTATTTAAGTATTTACATATTCTTCAATAGGTGTAGGTAATATAGTTTCAAATATTCTAAACTTGTAATATACTTACCCCATATGCAATGAAATGTCAGTGCTCGGCACCAAAATTAAAAAGCTACTTTGTCTCACGGAGTGAGCAAAATCGCATTTTGCACACTGTTTTCACGCAGCAAAATATGCTAAGTCTGAGCTGCTGAGGTGAAACATATTACATTTTTAGCCTATACTTAGATACAAAAGAATAATAAAAACAAGTTTGGCGTGTTGCTTTGGAGATATTCTTTATAACCCATAGAATAAAGAATATGTGCTAACGAACACTGGGTGCTTATATGTGACACATACTAATTACTAAGGCACTTAGGGCCTGTTTCGCAATCTCCAGTTAAAACATATCCGTCAGATAAATGTTGGCTGTCACTTTTCTTTTATATGACGGGAGAAAACGATCATTTTAACTGGCAGGCAGTGGCGGATTTACAAATTTTCAAGGTATAGGCTGTATAGTTTTTGCCGCCCGCCCTTGCCTCTACAATTGTCATGTCCTACATTATTTTTTCAATGCCACAATTTCGTTGAAATTGCACGTACCATTTCGTATTTTTCACTCATACAAAGTGTGGGCAAAGGGCGCCGAGGCCGATACTGGTTGAGGGGCGGCGAACTGGCTATTTACTCTAGAATATGGAAGTTTGCTACTTTCGGAATGTGCAATGACTAGTGAGAGAGGAAAGGAAGGAAAGTCATCGGCATTTGTTGCAGACTTCTATCTGTAAGACGTTAGAAAACCGTCATTGAAAAATCTTTTCGATTTCTATGGCGTAAAAAAAAAATCGGTCCCAAATTTGCTGGCAGATAACTTTATCCGGCGATTGTGACAGGCCCTTACACTACTTTCAACATATTCGGTGGTTTATGTTATAGGATCTCAACAAGTAGGTAATACCTAAACACCAAGCTTGGCTGAAAAAAGTGTAGTAAGTAAGTACTTCAAAGACTTCCGAACGTTCTCGCCAAAAACAAAGTTTTCCTTTCTAGCCACATTCTTAATTAATTCACGAAGGTCGTGTCCCTGAAAGTTGGCCGCGGCATTTTGTTCGAGCTGTTGTTAATTCCGTCGGGGTCTGGCTTCTTACAAAACAATTTTTCAAAAGAACTTTTACTGTACGTACAGTCAGCATCACATAGTTAGTAGCAGCCAAAGTAGCCAAATATATCGTAACACTTCCTTACTCCTATAGTAATAAAGACGTGTTCCGATATATTTGGCTACTTTGGCTGCTACTAACTATATGATGCTGACTGTACATTTGTAAGCATTCTAAATGCCGGCGCGGTTAGTCGCGACAGTTGTTGGCAAGTTGGCGTCACTAGAGATTCAGAGATTCTTTCAGGATTTTTTATAAATCTATATGTATATTATTTCATATAATGTGTTTGCATTTCATCATCGCTTATGGACCTACACGTTTTAACGGAAAAGCATAAAGAAATATTGTTCTACTTGTCGTAATTAGGCTTACTGAGGAAATTTCATAAACACTTTTTTATATCCCGACTTAAAAACGAGCGTGTTAACGAGGGTGTTATTTAAAATGAGCAGGGTGACACTCGTGACACTGGGGAGCGATGCTGCAGATACAGGGTTAGAGTGTAGACTGTGCGGGGCTGTTATTCGGAATGCGCTAATGCGTCACGCCTAACGAAACTAGACCTCTACCAACGCTGAGTTACTACGAATCACGGAGTCAAGATATATAATATTTGTGGGTGAGGTGAGGTGAGGTTAAACAAGGTCACACTAGGGGTGAGTTAGCCCAGAGCTGTGCGAGGCAGCGAAGCCGCGTGCGAGGAAAAAACACCAATAGCGTTGCTGGCCTCGATCACGCATCTCTTTCTATTGTGTTTTTTCCTGATTCTACTTCTTACTTGGAATTTTGTGCTCACGGCTGCACTGGCAAGGTCGCCATGTAATGTGAGAGATGATTCAATCGAGTTAATAGTTCCACGTTTATTAGAGTCCTATATATGGTGCATTACTAGCATCATAGAGTAGTCATATACACGAGAGTATACATGCATATAAGTAAGAGGGTATAGTACTTATCACACTACACACTGCTCTGGCCCCGTATCATGGTCGGCCTTATCACGTGATAAGTGACAAGATAAGAGCGTCTATCTCGTTCTATCGAACGGTGTCAGCCAGTGACAGACGCTCTATCTGGTCACTTATCACGTGATAAGGCCGACCATGATACGAGGGCTGGTGTATACTCGCCCTTGGATTGGTGCCACAACGCTCTCGAACAGTAGTGTTGGCAGGATCAACAGACCACAGATGGCACACTGGGCATAGTGTCTGATCTCTTTTAAACTTAACATAGTTTTGCAAGTGTGAAAGAGAAAGTAACTTTTGGGTGTCAGTTAACATTAGCCTCACTACGATTGTACAAAGCAGAGCAAAACTTTTTTACCTAAGCAGGTACAAGCCTTCTTCCGAGGGAAATGAAGGATCGATCGGACACAAGACGCACTCTCTCGCACTATCCGTCTCTCTCTTATTACAAAACTTAGAAAGAGACAGATAGCACTATCTGTCTCTTTCTACTACGACGCGTCGGGTGTCAAGATGTGGCATGATCATGTTCATCACCATACATTTCTTAGCGCCTCCTGTCTCACTCGCACTATCCAGATTAGAGGTAGCACGGTAGATTTCCATGTCTCGCGTCGCGCTGCGACGTCGGTTGTGCTACCTTCGCAGGGTCTCAAACAATCTCTATATCAAATTTTATCTGAATCGGTTAAGCGGTTTAAGCTTGAAAAGGTAACATACAGACATACAGACAGAGCTACTTTCGCATTAATAATATAAGTATGGATTATCAAAAATGGTTGCAGGCAGGGCTGGCAATGGTTGTCAAAATAAAATAACGAAATAGATTTTCCAATAGTTACGTATTTATTATAGTTTTTAATCAAGTTCTAGTATACATCTATACATTCAACTTTAATACAATTCGCCTTTATAAAATCAGCCAGGTTTAGAAAAAAAAGGATTTAGGTAGTTACCTACTCTAACGAGGCAAGATCGAAATGATCAAAGTATTGATATTTATCATTTAATTTGTTGTTTCAAAATGATTTCAATTAGTGCGCATGGGTAACATTAAAACAGAATAAAACATAATTGAAATTAAAACAAAACAAAGTATAAAATCATCAAAAATTACTAACACAAAGCGATGATTTGTTTTTTTAAGTTAAGACAGTGGTGAAAAGTAGTACCAAAACCATCACAATGTGCTAGGTAACTATAAAAAAAAAAAACATGTTAACTACTGAGATATCATTAACTATATGTAGGTACACTTAGGGTAAAACCCGGATAGTCGGCCCGGGGGTATATAGTTACCTTGATTGCAATTACTTTAGTTTCGCGAATGAAACACACATTATTTTTTTTATTATTTATCGAGAGACTGCAACTAGAACTAAGTTGACCGTGATGCATGTCTGTGCTATTGCATGGGACGGCTAGGTGCGATCAAAGTTTTTGCGGCTTAAATTTCCTCTTTCTCGACGGGGCATCTATCCTAAACGTAATTTACATGGATTTGGAAACTATCCCCTACATGGGATAGTTGTCCCAAAATTTATAGGTCCGCAAAATCGCCAATACTCTGGAAATATCGAAGATATTGTTCATTCATTTCATAAAGTACCTACCCGTTTTACAAATAAAGAATCTTGCTTTTTGTACAAAGAGATATAAAGTAATACAAAAAGTGGGGCATCTATCCTGGTTTTACCCTATTTTAGGTGTTAACATATTTTCCATAGAAGAATTACATTTTGCAATCCTCACATTATCAGTAATAACTTATGGATGTGATAAAAATGTATGGCAACACATAAATGCAAGGCCATTGCCACATGATTCTAAAAACGCTGCGTTTTTAAAATCGCTTCTAAGGCCTTAATATTACCTAATATCTAAAGACGAAACTATTAATTTAAGTTAGCTTACTCCTTTATTATGTACAAATTGACATTACTGTCAAAATATTTTATATACATTCAGTTACCATATTATCGTTGTGAGTGAAATTGGACACATTCTATAAAGTAATTCCTAGCTTATATTAATTTACTCGCAGTTAAAAAAAAATTGAACTGCAAAATTTAATCTGATCAAGAACACTGTCAATTGGACATCAAGATCGGACACTCACGTACTTAATAATTTTTGGTGACAATTATCATCAATAATAATGAACTTTTTAACGTTACATCAGTCCACAATTTTATAAAATGGCAGCATAGATGATTTGGGTCAGGCAAGTTAAAAAACAGTGTAATAATAGTGTATCCGTACTTCCCTCCTTCCCGTATAACCCCACCTTAACATATTGATATTATTGTTAAGGCCAAAATAATATATGCCATACGATTAAATAAATTGTTGACCATATCTCACTACAACCCAGGTTTGAACTTTGATACAACTTCGTATAATAAATACGACCGGCTTGAAACTCTGAATAATATTGGACTATAAATATCTACCAATATTTTACATTTACTTACGCACTAGAAACTTCCATATTTACAATATACATGAATTTCTAAGTTACAGTATAATTTCTAATCCTACAAGAGGAAACCGAAGAGGAACTTTGGAAAACACGATAATCGTGAAAAATAGGAAAACAAAGACGCACTAATAATGGCCATAAACATAAAGGGTAACTTACGGGCAATATTTCCAGTAAACTATGTATATCGCTAACTTGCCTACAATATTGCAACATTTACCCATCACATGTACCTGTACTAAATAAAAAAGAGACAGGTGACACTAGGCGTGCCAAAATCTACTGAAAACATTGTCCGCTGTTACCCGAGGACGCAACACAACTGCAGCAACGCTGTAACAAAAAAACTCCAATAAATAAATCCGCTCGAAACTTTTAACGAACGCTTACGTTTCAGGTCAGAATATGACTGTTAGCGGCCGTCGGAACTCGCCCCCTTGTGCGCTCTGCGCGTACTGAGCCGGGTACTGGGGCATGAGGATCCCAGGGGAGCCCTGGTAGTAAGGAAGGGAGGGGGAGGGGTTGGAGCCTGATGAGGAGCTGCCCTCAGCACGCTCATGCACCTTGACGGCCGTGTCTGGGGACTCTGCTGGCGACCGTGGGGACAGACTCGACGGCGCGGGGGCGACGGAGTTCAAACCGGCCATGGCAGCCGCCGACGCCTCCGAGTACATCTTGCTGATGTCCATGGGGTAAGAGCGTTGCTGCTGCTGGTCCATGTACATGTAGGCCTTGGAGAGCGCGGCCGAGTCGATGTACCCGCGCGAGGGGTCGGGGTACATCCCGTAACTCCTGTACTTCTCGGCCTCGAGGGAGTACTTGGACATGTCCATTGTGGAGCCCACCTGTAACAAGATGTTTAGCTTAGTGTCTTTGTAAAATGTCATAAAGGACCTAGTATGGACATAAAAGGACCGGTTTAAGGGCGACCAGGACCATCCCAAAGGTACTGGTGAAAGTTTTTTTTGAATAAGTTGTTTATTTTTGGAGATTTCCCCCTACATATAAAGCTATAAACTCACGTACTTTTTACAGATATACATATACTCTTATGGTGATACAATTTACTAAAGTTTGT
The DNA here is from genome assembly GCA_947578815.1 of Epinotia ramella. Lineage (NCBI taxonomy): Eukaryota > Metazoa > Arthropoda > Insecta > Lepidoptera > Tortricidae > Epinotia > Epinotia ramella. The sequence continues at coordinate 3,436,927 of OX388206.1, read as the reverse complement.
TCATATACCAAATTAGCCAGCCCGACGGCATGCAGCGGTCGGAGGAAATGAAATAGTTATCTATTATTTATATTCCGTTCCGTATAGATAGAAAGTCAATAAATTGACGGCGTTATTATTATTATGCTTCTAATTGACAATATGAAATATACAGTGCCTTTGACACACGGATTACAGTATCACACAACACTATAAAAAGTCGAAATATTTTCCAATCGCCACCTTCACAGCACAATAAGTTTAAAAAAGCACTTAATTTTATTTAAATTATTATCAAATTGAATGACCACGACCGGTAATCCGGCTTTGCATTAAGCACCTCATTAATAACTTCATTCAAAATATAATTTATTTATAAACTCTTCATACAAAATGACACCTACAAAATTGACCTTTACGACCTTGTACAGGAAAAGTAATATTTTTTCTCTCGGTAAAAGCCTTTGTGACCTTTGCATAAGATTGAATTTCACTCGGCCTGAAGGCTACACTATACTGTACTGCAGGTGTAAGTGTCGAAAACTTGGACATACATCATCTCACACCTTTCTCCACTTGCTCAATGTAAAATGTTGGTTCGAAAAGTGTGTGATTGTGTGTCTACAAATCACCGCGACAACCGCACAAATATATCGATTATTTGGAATTTAATGAAGTGTGTCGGGTATTGTGGTTAAAATATTATATTGGTGACACACAGCTCACGCGCTCGGCGGACACAAGTTCTTTAGATGTCATGCTTCATTCATACATTTTATTTAATATGGGGTGGCACATCTTTACTGACGATCTCTTAATGTAATTTGAGACGTTGGTGCCCAATATAAGAAGAGTCTTCTAGGTAGATGTCGCTGCACCCAGGCGCTGTAAGAGGGAGCAAATGTAAGGATTTGGTGACCGAATCGGATTGTTCCGCTAGCTCAGTTGGTGAGTAGTGACGGGCCATGTATGCCTGTGGTCGCCGGCTCTGAGCTTACAATTTTCTCGTTAATTTGAAATTTATAAATTTCGTTAGCAGACGTTGCTGCCTAATACTAAATTAACATAATAATTTATTCGTTGCAACTTGCATTTATGCGTTCAAGGTTTGTTTGCAAGCCTTGTAAAATCGGCATAGCTTAATGGATGATTTTTCTACCGTATTCGTTATTAATTTGCCACTTATCATTATTTCTTTACTCATTCCGGACGAAATCTAAATAATATAACAGAAAAACAAAAACCCGGCCAAGTGCGAGTCGGACTCGCGCACGAAGGGTTCCGTACCAATATCTATAAAAAAAGGCAAAAAATATTTTTTGTAGGTTGGGAGCCTCCTTAAATATTTATTATATTCTGTATTTTAGTATTTGTTATTATAGCGGCAACGGAAATACATCTTCTGTGAAAATTTCAACTGCCTAACTATCACGGTTCATGAGTACATCCTGGTGACAGACGGACAGACAGACAGACGTACGGACGGACAGCGGGGTCTTAGTAATAGGGTCCCGTTCTACCGTTTTGGTACGGAACCCTAAAAAAACAAAAGTAAATAAATACCTACAGCTAATATTTAAGTAGGCTGCTCGAGTACTAGAGTACGCTGGCTCGTTACTCCTGCCGGCCCTGTGTATCGCATTACCGTATAACGTACGACACTTGCAGCGCTAAATCAGACTTATCCAGCGACAGCACTTTACGCACAATACGCCGCTATTTTATAGCGCCATAAACTGGTGACGCTGCTATAAGCTGTGTCCGAGCGTTAAAATTTTAAACTGTTTACGAGTTGCATTATCCTTTTGAAAAGGAATTGTGGCTCGTTTTTTTAGGCAGAAATACGTCTATTTCTAAAGTTACGCTTATGTATGTATGTAAGCACTTTATTGTATAGGTACACAATACAGTGTAATGCAACACATAGGTAATTAACCGCTCACTTGATTTCGGATTTTAAAAAAGGTAGCCTAAATTGTTTCAAATTTTTCTTTATCAAAGAAGTCCATACTTCGCTTGACACCCACAGTTGCCACCATCAGTTTAGGGGTGCGCGAAATTGGCAACTGTGGTTGCCACAAGCAAGTGGGTGGTTAAGCAAATACATGTCACTTAAGCACTCTTTGGGGCCTTTGTCCAGCAGTGGACGACTTTAGACTGATTTGATGACGATGATATTAGGTAAGATCAAAGGCGACTTTTCCCCATGGGAGCTCTCCCAGCTAGCCTTTGAGCAATTGAGAGGAAGGTAGGTACAACAAGACAAGATAGACAAACTTACTACCTGTACTATGCTTATCTGTGTATGATAGTGTGCGTGTGTATAGCCTATCGGTTTGATCAGACCCCGTATCATGGTCGGCCTTATCACGCGATAAGTGACAAGATAGGAGCGTCGTCTCGTTCTATCGAATGGTGTCAGCCAGTGACGGACGCTCTATCTTGTCACTTATCGCGTGTTAAGGCCGACCATGATACGGGGTCAGGTTTATATGCCGGTAGTAGACAAGTAAGCTGCCCATATCATGGTACGATCTTAGGTTACGTCCGCATTTAGCGGGGCGTATCATATGCGGTATTGTACTTTACCGAGAGATTACTGACGTTACAGATGTCCTTACTTGTCGGACAAGTTCATTCATTTAAATGTAGGCGCCCGTAAAGAATCTGTACTGACTTGACTGACAGTTGATATCATACTGATACTGCACCGAGAACGCACCGACAAAAGAGAAAATGGTTGGCAAAAGACCCTCGGGGGAAATAAAAAATCAATTAACATATTTTGATCAAGCTACTTGATCAAGAGTTTCTTGCCCAAAATTCACATTTTACCTTATCCAAAACATGAATGTAACTACGTAAATTGCTAATACGGTATTGGTCTGATTGAATACCACAGCTTAGCCACACAAATGAAAACTACTAATAAGTTCCCTTTCAGAAACTATAATTGCTGTCAATCTAAGATATAAACAAATAATACCTTAATTGAAAGCGTATTGTACGCCTTTACCCTTTGTCCAGACTATGACATAACTAACGGACATTCTAAAGTTATTTTAATTGAACCCAAACAAGATTACGAATGAATTCAATCAATTAATTGAATGTGTTACAGTAGTGGCTTATCGGGCATCGGCTTCGCTTTCGAACGGATTGAGCGAAAGTTCTCAACAAAGTTCGCTAATACCTACACACAATTAATGGACATATTAATAGTTAGTAGAGTGGCACCTTATTGTTTAAATTAAGTACATGTTTTATTTGCAATGTTAATGTATAATGACCAGGTAGATACTCAGTTACTTACCTACTAGACGATTACTAAGAATTATTTGAGGAGTACCTATGTCGCTGGCTGGGTTATGCTGAAAAACATATGCTATGAGACAAACCGCGAAAAAAGAAATAAACCTGTTCGATAAATCCGGTTCAGTTAAGCTTTCAAAGCTATACACACAAAATATCACTTGAATCAAGAAATAAATTAGGAAGACCGTCAATATCTTGAATTAAACAAATTAAATAAACAGTAAATCTTTGAAGTAGAAAAATATAATCACCGTACCTACGATAAATAATTAAACAGTTATTCTCTTGAATTAAGATGATTCTCTCGAATTTTGTATCATTCGAAATTATTTACGATATTCCTAATTACATTCTTAGTTCAAGAATATACTTACCTCGCATCAAGTATGTATTTTTTTCTGTGTAACTTATGATTTATCTATATTGTATTCATTGCATTTTCGATTGCAGTTGGATTGAAAAATCCCTTATGCCTCCCTATTGTTTAATATCTCAAAACACAGCAAGTACAACATAATACACCCCAAGCGACTTAATCCAAAACCTCCTATCAGATTCACAAAATTACTTTCTCCTACGAAGACAGATATTGTACGGGCTATTACTAAACTGAAAAGAAAAACCTATCAGTAGCTCGCCCCTCGATCCATCACCCATTGTGCTACCTTAATAGACCCCCAAACTATCGAATGAAACGCATTTTTTTCGATTAACGCTCGGAATCGACCCCCGACAAGAAACAATATAATCAGCTACCATTCTTAGTGCCATAAACAGTATTTTACCTGTATTAAAAATGGTGATTGTGCATTTTGGACGTATAACGAACCATTGTGGGTTCCGATTCGATTATGGTTCGGTTGCAAGGGATGGGTTAGTTTTGACTGTGGGTTAGTTTAGCGGGTCACCGGGTTACTTTAGTTTGCTTGAGGCTGCGGCTAATTGGCCGAGTTATTTAAGAGCCCACACATGCGAATTTGCCAATGTTTATCGAGTTAGATCTCAACATCTATAGTGATTACATATCTGTCCTTACAGTATATTAACCTTAAACTGTTTTTCTTCTTTTTAGTTTAATAGTTGTACAACGATAAGTTCTCAAAACTGGTAAAAGGTATTTCCTTATCAATGTACGCACAAAAACTTAAAATTAAAAAACATGATATCCGCGCTTTTAGCACGCACTTCCATCTCGCTCACGTTTATACTCAGTGAGAGGGAGAAAAGTCCATGAATAGGTGCCGTCTTAACTAGGTACCTACAGTTCGATTCTGAAACACATATATAGTTAAACGAGCGAGCGAAGCCAACGAAGTTCCCCGTTTCAGCTTGGTCCTAAATTCTTTCGTAACTATATCCGAATATCACACTGTCCGGCTGTCCGTCCGGCTGTTCTCCTCTAAAGATCGCATCGCATTACTCAACCGTTTCTCATGAAATTTTGTGAGCAGATTTCGATAATTATATACTATCTTCGATTTTATTGGTCGAGTCAGGTTTTGAAACAGCCCACAGAACCACTAAATAACTACGAATCAGAATATACATTGACTCATTATTTCACTTATTTAAATGGGGGAAATCTCTTATTACAAGGACGAATGCATCTTATATAATTTTAATTCCTTTGTGGTCAGAGTTCCAAAGGACCATCTATCGACCTTCACTAAGGAAGAATTTAGGCCGAAGGGTGTCAAGTACCGACGTTTTCGCGGTAGGTTACCTGCTTAGGTTACCTGACACGAAATGGCGCAACACGTCGCAGTAATTGTGTGTTTTGTAGTTATTCATAAGTTTATATTGATATGTATGTTAGTCTTTAAGGTATTTGTAATGGCCAATATTACAAATACCTTAAAGACTTTTGTTGCCTGATTAAAATTAATTAAAATAATTTCTTCCGACGGCGTTCTTGGGTACGACCCTGGCGTGTAGACTCGTGTGTCTGGCCTGATAGATTTTAATACAAGTAAGTATGTGGTATCATTAGATTTCGTTAGTTATGGAAATAATATACCTACATACATGTTTACATTTAGTTTTCAGTGAAATTGTATATTGTGAGATAAATAAATCATATCATATAATTCACGCCCCTGTTCCCAGAAGGTGTAGGCAGAACACATTCAATGTACCTCAGTGCTGCTACTAGCATCTGTAGGTTTTACTTTAGGCAAATGACCGGAGAAAATGTGATACCTATTGCAGGTTGTTGCCTGCACGTCTATCATGCGACGGCCGCGACATACTCTCGATTTTTCTCGCACTATATCTCTTGTTCTGAGTGTTCTAATAAGAATGAGACGGATAGTGCGAGAAAAATCGAGCTCGCGCACCGTCGCATGATAGGGCGTGCTGTTGACTTTTACGATACGGGATGTTAAATATTGCAACCCAAAAGAATGAACGAATAATGAAATGAATGAATGAAATAACACTTTAAAAGTAGAAGGATAAATATGTAGTCTATACTATTAATAACTGTTATGATGGCTAAATATTTATACCCTATCTAAAATACTCATGTTTGGGCCATATCTATTCAAAACTTCCATAAAACGATCTCGTTCCGAATATAACTATCCGTTCCTGGTTATTGGGGCATAAAGTTGGACACTAAAAATAACAGAAACACTATAAAATACCTTTCTGATAGCGCGACCACACGCCGTCAATCGTAAAATCCAGTTCCAGTGTCTATAGCACTCGCATTTGACATACTTATCTTTAATGACAGTGCAATTGTAATATATTATTGGCATTACTGTTTAATGTGAACACTTCTTGCTAATGGTCGGCCATTTTAAACAAATGAAGTCTGGATAGGACAGGACACATCTCTTTACTGTTGAGATGATTTAATATGGCCGACTTTTTTATAAAACTGTCATTGAAATTGGCGTCTTCTACCATGAACGGCAGGGTTGCTTTTTTAATGAACTAGTTTGATGCAATTCGGCCATCTCAAATAACGTTTAAACTTGTATGGATCCAGCGACAATAGAGATGATGACTTAGATCTTTTTATGATCTCATTCGAACCAGTTTTTGGAGAGGAACAAATGTTTGTATGGGAGCAACTACAATTAAAGAACATAAATACCCAAAAAATTGAGACAAACATTGACCTCGCTGGCGGCAGCGCAAAACGCTTCATACTAATAGACACACAGGTATGACGTCACAACTGACATTTGTACTAATCGTTGTAAGTATGGAAAATCAGGTAAATTGTTATTTAGGTCGCGAAATACTGCGTTTAAGTACATAGTTGTCATGCAATTTTGTTTCTATAAAAGGATTCTATTGGTAGCTTTAAATTTACTCTTGGACAATAAAAAAAATGCATATTTTTTTTACTTTCAAGATTTATATCCTTTTATGATTTTAACTAGGTACTTATATTTTATAATTTATACTTTATTACGATTATTTGATGGTTTACTATCCATTTAGCATCACTACGCTATCAATTTGAACATTAAGGCATCATGCCTATTACACATTAACACAATCACTGCCAAGAATCGCTACGCGCTACGCTCGTAGTCGATCCCGTGGTTTTAAACCTCGTATGTAGCGGAAAGCGACTAAGGCGTAGGCGCCCGCTAGGCGGGTTCCTGGCAGTGAAAGTGTTAAGAAGCCTTCTAAATGTGTTTGTGTTCACTAGAAAGAATGGACACTTACGCATAGGTATCTACTAAAAAATGTTTTTGACCCACGTACAAAAAAAACATTGGGATCATTAAAGCGTGATGACAAAATAACTGACTGTGAAAAACTGCCTGCCTAACTGCCTTAATCCGAGAAACACCGGATTCTTATGAACGTATGGTGTTTTGAGATATGAATCGTGACAAGCTTTGTAATTATTAGATGTTTTATATTGTATCATTCAGCCAGTTTTGAGAAAAAAAAAATAGGCATTCTGGGATTTAGGCATTTTGACACTCAAGTTATTTTGAGATCTGGAAGTATGTTTCACATGTAAATCAATAACTGAGTATGAGTATTGGAGGGTATCAGGCAGAATGAAATTACGCTGTAATTGACCCAAAGAAAAACAGACCAGTGCGAGTCGAACAGCATAGGTACGGAACCCTAAATGCCTACTTAAACCGAAAAAAATCTCCGAAGTAGGTATCTCAAGTTTAAAAAATCAGATCTCAATCCTCTAAATCAGTCCTCAACTGAGAGATAAATCTGCACACCCCAGCCACTTGACACTAACTTGTACAATTAATTCCGCCAGTACCCTCCTACCCTCTGTTTGGCGTTTAATCTCCCGGAGATGTGTTTAACACTACCTTATTCACCCAGAACGCGGTAAGTCGCGGGCGGTAACGAAGCACTTTCGTCACTTGGGCTACGGAGAGTGTAATACGAGGGTCCCACCCCCGACTGGTTTATTGGATTAACATTGCTTTTTGCCATTTTTTAATTGTAATTTTTGATTGATTTTAATCTGGTGGGTTGTTAGGTTTAAATGTATTTTGTTTATCTTGAGTGGGCGCGCATATGCTTTGGATTAAGTTGTTTATGGGTGAGAAGCGAATCGACTAAAACAAATTATGAGGTTTTATTTGTTAAGCAATTCATAATGCTTTTAAATAACTTCAGCAAGTAATTTAATATAACTTAATTTCATTTATAATATTATGTAGAACATATAGTTTAAGTTCATAGTCTGAGTTAGGTATTCTGTGGTTAGGTTTAGATAGTTTGTAAATTTAAGTATGTTTATTCTTGTATAACTTCTTTAACATTGCATAACTAAGGTTAATATGACCTGAAGAAACCGGAGCTAACAAACTTCAACATTAATTTCAACATGATAGTACAACTACACCGTAAAAATCAAAGTGATATTTTGCGCCATTCTTGGATATAAGTACTTATATGTAAAACATTAACTTAATTCCATTGGAGTAAAAACATGGCACAAATCGTCGAGTAGATAGATTAAGTAATCTAACTGGGCATATGTCATAACCAAGTTGGCCCCTTATTGAGAATAACTCCCTAGTGCGGCAATGTTTGTTTACGCCAGGACTTCGCAGTCGAGCGAACGGCGCCCTCCGATGAACAGATTAATGAGATCGAATCGAGTGGTTTGAGGATCGCCCCCCGACTTAGTCACTGATTCTTTCTAGTCGGGGTGAATTAGTATCTATTAGAGACAGCGACATTCATTTTAGTAACATGCATTAAATGCACATGGGTGTGTATTATCCTATTAACAATGTATTTATAACTAAAGCGAATAAAATAGCAGAATGTAACCATTTGTCAACTACGAGACCAGATTCGTGGGCGCGTATTCAATTTACGATATTTGATAGAAGGGTATCTCCATTCCCCACTTTTATGTCTCTGAATATGTCATGTCCTCTTCTCTAAATAATCGCGGGACACCCGCCCTCAAACTACAACAACTACGCAATGAAGGTACATTATTTTCCTGAATAAATGAATTTAAATGAAAAAGGATACTTTTTTGAGTAAAGGAAAAGTACAAACAATACGATTAACAAAAAATGTTTCGAAACAATTTAGATAAAACAGGAAAAAGTCAGGAAAATTTGCTTCCCAATAACCTATAGACACTTGAAAGACGATATTAGCACTCCAAACGCAGACACGTACAACCTATGAATTAAACCTAATAAATAATGGTAGACAGGTGTAATGGTGACATTTGTTACCGCAAATCGGTGCTTGTTAGAGTTGTTAGACGAACCGTGTTCGCACCCTCCTAAGCTGCAGATTAATGACATCGTATCGAGTGGTCTGAAGATCGCACCCAAATTGGCGTTGCTCACATATTTATTTTTGGATAATAGGGTTGACGCAGTTTAGCCGCTACATAGCACGTAGAACCGATGGCCGTTGGGGCGGAAATGTTCTCGAGTGGTGACCACGTACCGGAAGGCGCGGCGTGGGTAGGCCCCCGACAAGGTGGACTGATGACTTGGTAAAGGCTGCGGCCGGAGTCCGCTGGATGCGGGTGGCGCAGGACCGGTCACATTGGCACTCTTTGGGGGAGGCCTATGTCCAGCAGTGGGCGTCTTTCGGCTGATAAGATGATGATGATGATGATGAGCTTAGCCGCTTGTCTTAGGTTATTATCGACATGTTTATCTAGATTTAGCCCTATCACATGTATTTTTGCTCTGCACAGTACGGCCGAGGTTGAATGCACGCTTTTTTTATTTGCAAAGTTTGGGAGTTATTTTTAGATTTTAGGCCGTCGGTTAATAAAATTATGCGTTAGCAAAATGGCTCTGGAAAGTAGCAACCGACAAAACGACCTATTTCATTCATTTTAACATAACTTTTTGATTTCCAATCTCTACATAAGGATTAGTGAATAAACTTGACCCACATACCAGAGGAGTAATTGCGTAACTTTACAAACGAGCGTTTGGACATTAACTTTCATTTTCCGATACAAATGACATCTACGAGTACATAGATCTACCTAACATACGTACGAAATATAACGCAATCGACCGGTATGTGAAATTCATCCTTATGTCAATGTGAAAAAATAATGGTGAAAACTTTTCTCACTTAATCTGTAAAAAACAGCAGGTACCTAATCCTTATAATATGTTTAAAGTTAACTAATAACATCAACAATTTTTACACGCATCGAATGCATTTAAGGCACGTAATGATCTTGTTAACAATATCATTTTTTATCGCATCTCCTATTTTAAAAGGACCGAACAGCTAAAAAAGTGGATAAAAATTAAGACAATATCTCTCGTTCATTACACGCCTGTCCAATAATGGGGTGTAACGCGCCAGAAGTGTAAAAAGTGTAAAATTACTTTACATGCTATCACAGGTATAGTCCTGTCCTGGCGTCCAGCTGGTGAAGGCGATGTAATGTACCATAAAGGTTACCCGTATACATTTTTTTTAACACAAACAGTTCGCGTAAACAAATAATTGCAACAAGTGTAAAGCAATTGTACACTATCTAATATTTATGCCATCTGAAAAGTGTGGACGAGACTAATTACGTAACTTTTGGAACGAGCGTATGACAACTCAACTGTCATTTAGCCATAGAAAAATGACATTGACCTACACGTGTAAACTGTTACACAATCGACCAGCAACTAACACCCTTATTCATAAAACTTAAAATGCCTCGGCCAAATAAAATGTGCTTTGTCCCTTTCTTACGAACACAAATGTCAAAGTGACAGATAAGGACAAACGAACTTTAACGCCATTTTAGTTAAAACAGGCTTGTAGCACGTTTATGAATACAGCCGTAATAGTACATTGTTTAACGAGGGGCGTAAGTGGAATATTGCGAACAAGAGTCTATCAGAAGCCCGACGCCGAACGCGTGTTATACACAATGTTTTTCATCACATTTGCGAGGAAACAAATACATTTTAGATGAAATAAATACAAATCGTAATAAAAACTGCAACATGTCAGTCGTCCATTTTGTTGAATTTGACGTGAGGCGCGTATGGCAAAGACCCTTCGGTATACAGCCACGATTTGAAAACACTTAAAAACATTTTAGATAGACACTAAATAACTACATATTAAATCCGTAAATAATTCAGTTAAACATGTTTAAGTAGTTTTTTAAGTTTAAATTTATTTATAAATACGTTTTCAGACATCGTATTTGATATGAAACCTCTTTGCTTTGTAACTGCCGCATGAGTGACAGATACAATTTAAGAAAAAAAACAATAACGCCCGTGGGCGTAACACAGGCTATTACAGCTATATATGTCTGCGCATTATGAAGCCCTTTTCGAGCAAGTGTGATGAAAATAAATAAATATTAAGGGTCGATCTTACACAAATCGACTTAGTCCCAAACTAAGCAAAGCTTGTACTATGGGTACTAGATGACGATACACATACTTAGATAGATAAATAAATACAAAAAAACATCCATGACTCAGGAACAAATATTCGTGCTCATCACACAAATAAATGCCCTCACCGGGATTCGAACCTGGAACCTTCGTAGGCAGACTAGCGTGTTCTATGGTTAGATTGGACCGTTAGATTGCAAACTATGTCAATTAGGTGTGATTACTTTACACATGTTGAAGACACGTTTTATTATAGTAACATATACATCAGAGATGTTTTTTAACCCCCGACGCAAAGAGAGGGGTGTTATAAGTTTAACGTGTCAGTCTGTGTATCTGTGTATCTGTATGTGGTCATTATATTATCGTAGCTCCCAAACGGATGGACCGATTTGAATGCGGTTTTTTTGTGTCATAGATAATTTTATCCCGAGTGTTCTTAGCCATGTTTCATGAACATCTGTTTAGCCGTTTTTGAGATATTGAACTTTGAAATGAAAATGTCGGGGGTTATTCAACTTTTCTGAGTTGTAGTTATGTTGTTATACATGTGACACGAGAATTTAAGGTGAGTCTCCATCACGAAAACTAAAATTACACATACAGTTTTGCAACTTTGGACTGGTTTTATCGGTGGCTTGCAATTTTTCCTGCTAAATTTTGCAACGCATCTATTTCACTTAGCAGTTTAGTCGCAGATCGACCTCCACACACGGACTCCCTATTTCACGGGGATTAGCGGACCTACTGAATAGGTGTAAAAGTGATTTCACCGTGCCGCCTTCTGGCGCTGTTAATTATAATGTGCTCGTTCATCGGGTCGGGTAATTATGGAAGTTATCCATTAGTGTGATATTTTACGCCTTAAAAAACAATCTGAAAAAATCGATGATGGCTTTGTGTGTATGGGGCTGCAGATTACGGCGAAGTTATTCCCAAGTTAACAGTGTTCATTCTATTTTTAAATAAGCTGTAGGTAGTTCCTTACTTAATTTATGCCGCTCGAAATATGCGCTGTCAGTTTTGGTCTACCGAAAATGACTGGATAGGTACAATTAGGTTTCTTAAGGAGGCTCAAAAGTGCTGAAGACGAAGTAATAGTTATAACAGCGATTTAGTTTTACACCTAGTGCAAAGTTAGCGCACATGTGCCCTGAAGACGTTAGCTTAAACCACCTTACAGCAGAAAATAAAGGTTAGGATTGTATCTGCGATCTGCTGATTGGCAGGTTGCCGCTGTCGCCATACTAGCTCCAAGCGGTCCGTACGCTGCGCCATAGTGGCTGCCCATCTACATGCCTACTAAAGTGCAATTACCTGTGCGTTTGGCGTGAGCGCGGCAGAGATGGCGTTCTGCTGCGCGGCAGCCGCTGCCGCCGCCGCCATGCTGGCGCCGAGCGGACCGTACGCCGCGCCATAGTAGCCACCCATCTGGCCCATACCACCGCCCATACCTGTAAAACAAGAAACGGTTAACATCATAACATTTACCGTCACTTAACCAAATGAGAGCATGGAGTTTTCTCCAGACACGGAGAATGGGGGATGTAGGTATTCAGATGAACAATACGGTATTACTTTTCAAAGTAAATTATATTACACGTTATGTATGAAATCAGATAAAGTCTCAAAAGTATACGCATTATTTATTTATTATTTTTATTTTATTTATTTTTATTTCCACACATGCAATAGTACATTACTACAGAGGCCGGGAAGTAACGGGTTGCCGGCCGAGTACATACCTATAGACGGCCGAGCGTAGCGAGGTCGGATAGTTATGAGGCCGGCAACCCCTTTTCACGCCGAGGAATGTATAGTGCTTTTCTCAAACATGCAATGAAATAAATAAAGAAATTTCCAAGAAATCAAACTTTAATTTTCTCTCGTCTCGCTGCGCCCGAAACGTTACGCTTCGAAAGCCCATTATGCAGAACACAACGTCAATAATTCATTGCATGTTTTAGAAAATGAATATTCTCGTTCAGAATAGACCCCAGTATAAAGCCAACCCGTTTGTTTATCTTTCATTTCAGATTGTGGAGTAAGGAGCGATTTCTATTATACTGCATACTTGGCATACTTGGCAGAAAAACGAAGTTCATGCATTATTTGAAATCTGTTATGTATGATAGTTGTATTGTTGGTTAATTTGCACCACATCCCAGTTCAAACCACTCGCAATAGGAATGATTTCCAAACTAAAAAAAAAATCATTTAACCCCGTTTTTATGCTCTTTTAGCGCAACCGAGGCTTGAACGTACGATTTTTTAAAATTTTGCCAAGTTTACGGTAGAGCTACCAAGACAATATTTGAAAGACAATGAATTCCAAATTCGAACGCTTCAAAATTCAAAATAGTTCGAAACATTCCTAATTCGAATTCACACCTCGGACAGCCCATTGAGCCCACTCCTAACGGCCGGTCTGAGTACCAATTAATTATTTCATTGTGCCCGAATACCGCTTGTGTACCACAGAATAGTAAAGGCGTAACAGACAGTTGATCCCGTTGTAAGTTGGGACGTTTTGGGCGAGTCGGATCTAGAGGACCATTAACTACCGGTCAGTTCCTTAGAGGTGTTTATCAAACATGACTTAGTTAGTGGAGTTCATTTGAGGTTAAATGTAGGTGTAGTGCGGTTTTAATTGGTGCTGAGTTAACTGACGTGAATGCTTGCTTTTGTATCGAGTGGCACTGGAGAGATGGAAGAGTTATTTCTTTAAGGGGCTACCCGAGGTTTTCATCGATTTTTGACAAGTTTTGAATCGTATCTACTACTTTTCCACTACAGATAGAATCATAAATCAAACGGCTATCGGTTCTTCAATCTTTTATCTCCATTTTGATAGACCGGATTTTGAAACAAATTAATACTTAATTTTGTATGATTTTTTTAAACATTGTCTAAAAAAACACTTATTTCGCATCTCTATTGACGTGAAAGATCTAACATATACGAAATCTACAAATTTGGGTTCGTCTATGACGTCTCTAAAAACTGGCAGAGGGTTTTAATTTTAAACCAATTAACACAAAAGTTATGGCCAAATATCTCGAAAACAATGAAGTTTGAAGTAAATATGGGATACTATATTGCTTAAAGCCGTTGTTGTTAATATAATAAGCTACAAAAAACATTAGAAAACTAAGGGATTCAGATCGAAGGTCATTGGCGTATGGGAGCCTCTTAAGTTGCTGTAGTGTTGTTTTCTACGTAGGTTGTGGCATGATGGAAAAACTTATCATTTAGTTTTGTTACTCATCACAAGAATTTGGGTTGATCAAGGTTTTCTTGAAGCTCATTGCCATGCGTCTCATGGATCTATTTCACGAAAATTAGTCTAGTAAAACTGTAACTTCGTGAGATAATAATAATTTTAATTCGTGACGCTAACAAGCAATATGTGTAATCTTCTATACATGATTATGAACAACTTTTAGTATGGGATCAACGTTCTAAATTTTTTTTTTGCGAAATAAATTGTACCTAGATATCTACATGTTTAACAGTCAGCCGAGATCGTTGGTACCATAGGCCAACTTTGTGTTATGCCAAAAAAACCCAGCTATTTCACACACTTTGCGCGTAGAAGTGTCTCAGAATTGTGGATATTCACATTATGCTATTATGTGCATCACGAATAAAATTTCACCCTTTTACTCGCAGACTTTGAATTACAAAGTATCGTCATTTAATTTTTTTAATTCGAGACGACAATTCCATTTTGCTGGTTATTCATAGTTATTCCCCGAAATGTATTTATTGAACGCAATTACACCGTCGTTTAATTGGCAATCTCCGAAAGTAACACCTACAGAATAATCAACATGAAAATCGCGGGATTCATTACAGCGGAGGCGCTCGTTGATTCCCGAGAACCAGTCTTCGCAACCTATTTCGACTCGCCTTGCCAATCGCCTAGTCTAACTTGGACCTGGCTTCGTAACAAATATGCACGATCAAAGGTAATAGCAGGCACTTACACTGGTTTGGCTTCAGCATGTTGTTGATAAGCGTTCTGGTTACCAGCAGTTAATTTATTTACACTTGAGGTCCTATAATCGGCAATCGACGTCAGCTCTGCTCTATTAAATAATTCGCCGAGCACCCGTGGCACTCCACGCATTAGAATACAACCGAATTAGGATGTCACGCCGAACACTCCACATTCGAAAATCGAACGCAAGATTCGAATTTTGAATTTAAATAAAAATATGACGCCCTCACGATGACGTCGAGTCTACAATTTATTACGAGCGTCGCCAATTTATATTTTGCGGTCACGTAAACGGAAAAAGTGCGAGTGGTTGAGGAATTAAGGTCGAGAATCGTTTGATTGCGCTGTCGGGGTGTTTGTAAGGGCCGATCGGGGTTTTTTATTATTATATTTTATAATTAAATTCGCTGTCATCTCTGTGGTATTTTCTAGTCTGTCTGTTATTGGCGTGAAAGTGATGAATTTTCTCCTTCAATCTATTGAAGGGTTTTATTAATTTTCAACGGGACGTTTTCTAATGGTCCCGGGATCTGCTTAATGAAGAGAACCGTGAAGTGCTCCAGTGCGAATGCTCTCGTTTTCCTATTGATGGCGGAGATGATGCCTACACTGAAAAAAAAATATTGCTGCATGCAACAATAAAACTTTAATAGGGGAGAGCCGACGCAGGTGTTTATTTGCCACAACAAAGTTTTTATTGTCAAGCCTAACCTTGTCCTTATAACAACATGAACATTGTCAAATATTTATTTTTTAACTTAAAGCTCGTAACTATTCTCAATTTGCTGGTCCAACAATGTTAATTTACACCTATACCTTTTCTCGTTTTGCGCCCGCAGCAATATTACTTTGTGATTTACCTACTCTCCTTTTGCTCCCACAGCAACGTAACTTTGTCTCCTTATCTATTCTCTTTTTGCTCCCTCAGCAACATAACTTTGTGCTTTACCTACTTTCCTTTTGCTCCCTCAGCAACGTAACTTTGTATCCTTATCTATTCTCTTTTTGCTCCCTCAGCAACATAACTTTGTGCTTTACCTACTCTCCTTTTGCTCCCACAGCAACGTAACTTTGTATCCTTACCTATTCTCTTTTTGCTCCCTCAGCAACATAACTTTGTGCTTTACCTACTTTCATTTTGCTCCCTCAGCAACGTAACTTTGTATCCTTACCTATTCTCAGTTTGCTCCCTCAGCAACGTAACTTTGTACCCGTACCTATTCTCATTTTGCTCCCTCAGCAACGTAACTTTGTACCCGTACCTATTCTCATTTTGCTCCCTCAGCAACGTAACTTTGTACAGCAGACAGCATAAGTGCATGGTCATTCCAGAAACAGATTCGCTTGTCCGCCGATCCTACGCCATCTATGAGCACGACGCACGACTATTAGCGAGATTTCACTAGATGGCGTTGTAAGCAATTTTTTGGCAAAAATAAAATTGATGTTTTTATTGTCTTTTAAAACTGTATTCTTGTGGGTTACCACCTATTATTTTTACATTATATTTATCAAGTCAACTCCAGCCGCGTTGCCAATTTTTTGTTTGTCACTCTCACCTTTTTGTGGATTTATTCATCTTTTTCTTATGTTTGCGCTACGAGGAAATATTCAAACATCGAATAAATTACAAAAACACTGATTCCCACCATAACTTGGCTGGGCGCAGATTTGAACTCGGAACCTTCCAGTGATGATAACTTAGGTCGAGGTAAACCTGTCTAGTTACCATTGGGCCATTATGACAGTCGAAAGATTGGTTGAAATTCGTCATCAGTTTAATTTTGTATGCGAATATTCGTCACATCACAACTACGAATAATAGAGGAGGGTAGACTGTATTGTAATACATAACTACCATCCAATTTCTTATATTTCTTATGGCACTTACTTCTTGTTCGTTTGTCGGCCATTTACGATTCGATTTCCTTCTATACAACCATAACAATGAGTTCTCGATTGATCTAGTTAAAAGATCACAATTAATTGGTTAAATATAATGTAAACGTAAGTATATAGTGTTAACATATGTTTTGTAATATATATTATACCTTACTACATACTCGTATCTTACATTTTTCTTATTGTGTTTTTACGAATAGAGTTGTTACTGCGAAGAACGGTTGTTTTATGGGCACAAGAGGAAGGATCTCGTAGACCAGGTCTCATTGATGCCGCGCATTATGAAGCTGTGAAGATGACCTATATGAAGAAAATTTGTTTAAGCGGATAACCCACATTCCACACAAGCGAAAGCCCAGTTCGTCGTTGCTAACGGAAGGCCAGAAAACAAGGTTGTAATTTGGCCTATGATATGGCTGTCTGAAGTGAAGAGTGAAAAAGTGAAGTGTATTAAATCCAGTCAACAGGGCCATTTAAGTTTATGGTGTTATAATAATACGCGCCGTGATAATGGTCGCGTAGTTCCTAATATAGAAAAAGTGCAGATGCTGTCGCCCAAAGAGTACGGATTACGTTAAGATTTATATATTCTATAAACCGGGTTATCCTAAATAAATTTAAAAAATATATATTGTTTCAGTAGGTAGGTATTAATATGCCGTTTGCTTTCTTTTTTATATTCCTTTACTATTTAAAATGTGTTATTTCATAAGATCAAACAAGTGTAAGTAACGGTGAAAGCCCAAATAAAATTATTATGATTATTTTCAAATCAATAACACAATAATTCATGGTTTGTTTGAACGCTCACATATAGGTAAAGATATATTATGGCAATTAACACCTTAATTCGTTCTGCTGATTTGAATGTTAGATAACCCGGTTGTAAGTTAATATTGTCAATATTATATTTATTGGGGTGAAGCTTCAATCTTTTTCCAATTATGGAAATGAAACTTAAGCTATTAACTCAATAAAAATGTTACAAAGTTGATAGGTAACTATTACTAAGTAGTATTATAAAATTGCTTTAACAGAACTGTAGTGAACAAAATAAACATATTAAAACATAAAATGCTGTTTTAATTATTTAAGTTATGAATATATAACTTTTTTTATGACTAATATATAAATTATGTATATAAAAAACTTTCATCTATAAAAATAGAACAAATATAAAAAAATACAAAAACATAAAAACCTCCCATTAGCTGGGATTCGAACCTCGATCGTTCTAGGCGGCTGAGCCAAGAGCACATGTCTTAATCCATTGAGCTATCTCAACATTATAGATAAAGGTGGAAATCTAGCATTCACATACCAGTGGTATCGCACTTAAATACAGCTATTATAAATTAGCATTTAATAGCCTTGTTAATAATTATACTAATATGAGAATATTTCTGGTGATAACAGGTGTCAATTTATAGGTATTTAATGCGTCTAGTATAGTGCTTATTTTCCGCGGTATCTCTAAATAGTAGCGCCAACAACGCCATCTAGTTTAATTATTGCGCACCACGTGCAACTGTGTGAGCAGCAGACGTCAAACGATACAAGCGAAACTGGGCCGTAAGGTGTCCATGCATTATTGCAGCCGATAGTACCCGTACCTATTCTCATTTTGCTCCCTCAGCAACGTAACTTTGTACCCGTACCTATTCTCATTTTGCTCCCTCAGCAACGTAACTTTGTACCCGTACCTATTCTCATTTTGCTCCCTCAGCAACGTAACTTTGTACCCGTACCTATTCTCATTTTGCTCCCTCAGCAACGTAACTTTGTACCCGTACCTATTCTCATTTTGCTCCCGCAGCAATATTACTTTGTGCTTTACCTACTCTCCTTTTGCTCCCTCAGCAATGAAACCTTGTACCCGTACCTATTCTCATTTTGCTTTCCCAGCAATTTAACGTTGTGCCTGTACCAACCTATTCATTCTCCTTTTAATTTCCCAGCAATGTAACTATTTGCCCGTAACCGACCTTATATTGCTTCCTCAACAATTTAACTTTTTTCTCGTACCTAATTTATTCACCTGTGTCATGTCGATCCAGCGGGTCCTGAACTCCTGACTTGCTGGGGCGATGAAACCAATACCAATTGATAGATATTTTTAATGAGATACACGCGATTCTTTGCGATTCATTCAAATATCTTAAATATCTATCAATTATTATAGGTTTCATCGCCCTAAGTAATAGCATATTAGGACTCGCTGGAAAAGTTAAATTGTTGAGGAAGGAATAAAAGGAGTGTAGGTCGGTACGGGCACATAGTTAACCTGCTGGAATACTAAAAGAAGAATGAATGGGTGGTACAGGTATAACGTTATATTACTGGGAAAGCCAAATGAGAATAGGTTGATTTGGTACAGGCACAGTGCTGGGAAAGCAAAAGGAGAACAGGTTGGTACAAGCACAAACTTATATTCCTAGGAAAGCAAGAGAAGAATAGGGTTGGTGTAAAGTATATTGCTGAAAAGGCTAAAGTAAGTAGAAATAGGTTGGTACAGGCACAAAAGTTACATTGCTAGAAAAGTACGACATATGAGCGGCATAAATAAATATCGTCACTAAAATGTGTCTATACAGCGTGTCTCTGACTTTGGGGCTATAAATGCAAATGTCAATTATGCTCCTTAAACGGAACTACTTTTGCTCTACAACTTTTCAAAAATACGTTCTTTTTATATTTTCATTATTCCATACAAATAAAATAAAATGTTCAATGTACATCATCCATTAGTTAGTTTTCATACTTGTCAGTGTCATGGATGTCAAATAATGAGGCCGTGTTTGCAATACATTGATGGTACAGTTAAAGTTCAAACGCCAATAAATTATAGAAATAATAGTTATTTTACAAAGTTGCGGAACAAAAGTGGTTCAGTTTCAGGACCGTAATGGACATTTGCATTTAAAGCCCCTAAGTCAGAGACACACTGTATAAACTTGTAGGTTAGTTGATCACGATCAGGTTTAAGCCCGTCACACATATAACTAATATAATATCTATAATATACCTTTATATACAGGTTATCCCACAAACAGACGATAATTCTTCGACAGCTGATAAGAGCAGCTAAAAAATTCTATCGATTTATCCCCCATGCCCGGGTATGTTCCGCGATTTGTAGTATTTTCAGTTTTTAAAACCATTTACGGATCAAAATGATCAATATCTCCGAAAAAACTAAAAATCGCGGAACGTACATATATAGGGTGGGGGAAGAATTAAATCGATAGCTTTTTAGCTGCCCTTATCAGGTGTCGACGGATTATCTAGGGTTACGGGACAAATGAAAGAGACCACACAGAGAGCTATGATATACATAAGCTATCGTAAGATATTCAATTCAATTCAATCATTTAATTCACAAAAACACTTTTATTATACGTCGTAATGCTTAGGTATTTGTATGACGGGCTTTATGAGATGTAGAGTTAAGTATAAAAACAAGTCAAAAAAAGTATTATAGGTAGGTATATATTTATTAACAATTTTCTAAAGACAAAAAAAAACATTTTCATTCATAAAGAGCGACTTCGGTGACTGATGTTGGCGTCGTCGGATATACCTACTTGTCAAGTGTTCAAACCGCGAAGGCGTAATTACGTCAGGCATCCCAGGATACCATGGAGCCATGGATGAAATATCGGGCAGCGCGGCGGAGTCGGTGAAGGCCGAGCCCACGACAAAGGCGCCGGGCGGGCGCCGCGCACACGGCGCGGAGCCGCTCGCGCCGCGCCTGCCAGCGCGCCAGCCGCAGCGACATGCCCAGCCCCGAGCCCGCCGCGTCGCTCAGCGCGCCGCACCAGCTGAGCGATAGACCGCGATCCCTGACGAATAAACAAAAACGTACTAAATAGCGACATCAAAATTCACCGTTTTATTCTGTACAGTCGACCGCATTAAGATCTCCAAATGCAAAGCGAAAAAAAATATCTACGAAGGTCCTGCCGGCCCTTGAAATAAAGTCGTGATAGAAATGTATGTGTGCTTTGTGGTGATAGATATTAATGCCCATGACTTTACTAAATATACGCTAATAGTCGGCTTAATTAGAATTTGCAGTACAATTACCATAAACGTTCTTCGCGGTCTCCCTCTCTTCCGTTTCCCCTCGATTTTCCCTTCTACTATAGTCTTTATGAAATCGTCGTGTCGTAACAGGTGCCCCAACATCTTTCCTCTTCTATTAGAACGTTTATGGACCAAGTGAAGGAGAAAGTAAACGTCATGTCGTACCAGGCTGTTAAAGAGAAGGCTCTGGAGAGGGAATCGTGGAAGTTGCTCCACCGACAAGAGCATAGCTCTTAAATTCAAGAAGAGAGTACAATTACACCGTTGTGCCATTAGTACGGGTATACGTTTTTTATATTAACCAGAAGTATGTCTCCTTTAATGACCTGCCACAATATTGAACAGTTTAAATTTATATTTAACGATCGTACTTAGGTGTTAATTACAGAAAAACCAATTTCAAATAGAAATATAATTAGGTACAGATACAGAACTCGGTAAGGTTGTATGTCGAGCGAATAATTAATATACCTTAACAAATACAGGAATAAGAATGATGAAACTTACCTATCATCCCTTGGCAAAAGGTGCCCTAAGGCATTTTCTTCCAGAAGACTTGGAGATCACTCACTTTACTTAACACACAACGCGCACATTCCGTGTCAAAGAACTACTGGACTGAATTGAGAGAGGAGACACAGTCGCTAGCAACACTTTGTTGTTCGGGTAACTAACGTTGTTAAATGATATAAGTACACAAGTTAATCCGCTAACAACATTGACGTTTTCATCTGATTGTTGAATTTAAATATTGTTATATGATCAAGATATCCATAGCTTCGGGTACTATAAATATTGGACGTTGTTAAATGATATAACTATATAGATTAATACGCTCACAACGGTGACGTTGTCATCATATCAATGCTTTGAAACTTTGTTATATGATCTAGGTGTCCATAGCTACGGGCACAATAATATTCGACGTTGTTAAATGATCCAAGTATATAAGTTATTACGCTAACAACGGTGACGTTGTCATCATATTAAGTCTTTAAAACATTGTTATATGATCTAAGTGCCCATAGCTGCAGGTACAATAAGTATTTGACGTTGTTAAATGATATAAGTACATAAGTTAATACGCTAACAACGCTGTCGTTGTCATCGTATCAATGCTTTTAAACTTTGTTAAATGATCAAGGTACCCATAGCTGCAGGTACTATAAATATGGGACGTTGTTAAATGATATAACTATATAAATTAATACGCTCACAATAGTGACGTTGTCATCATATCAATGCTTTGAAACTTTGTTATATGATCTAAGTGCCCATAGCTGCAGGTACAATAAATATTCGACGTTGTTAAATGATATAAGTACACAAGTTAAAACGCTAACAACGCTGACGTTGTCATCGTATCAAAGCTTTTAAACATTGTTATATGATCAAGGTATCCATAGCTGCAGGTACTATAAATATGGGACGTTGTTAAATGATATAAGTACATAAGTTAATACGCCAACAACGCTGACGTTGTCATCGTATCAATGCCTTTAAACATTGTTATGTGATATAGGGTCCATAGCTGCAGGTACAATAAATATTCGACGTTGTTAAATGAGAAAGGTACATAAGTTAATACGCCAACAACGCTGACATTGTCATCGTATCAATGCTTTTAAACATTGTTATATGATCTAGGTATCCATAGCTGCAGGTACAATAAATTTTTGACGTTGTTAAATGAACAGGAAATCTATAGTTGCAGGCACACTAAGTATTCGACAATAAAAAGATTGTGGCAGGCAATAAGCACGTTTATTTGCTGTACCAAAATAATTTAGTTGCAGCAAATATAAACACGTGACAAAGCATTTATTGTACTTTGTCAGCCTTTTTTTTTCTCAGTGTACCCTCGTTATTTGTTTACAAAAAGTATTTAAACGTTTGTTTACCAGTTTACCTTTTGATTTATATATCTTTTTATATCACGAGAGTGGCAAAAATCATGTGGCCTGCCCGATGGTACGCAGACACCGTAGCCTATAGACGATTGCGTTTTACCTACTGTACGCCCACTCTATGTCGCGCATTGATCTTTGCATTTCTGTTTTGATGTTTTCTTTCACTCGTTAAATATCAATACCTATACCTAGTTAGAAAATATAATGTAACGTTGTACTAAGATTAAAAAGAATACGTTTCTGTCAAAAAAATCATTTTTGGTACAAGCTTTTATTGCTGACTGTACTTTTCTGGATACTACCATCAACTACTCATTGAGACGATTCTAACGAGCCCAAAGTCGACGGGGTTACTTCGGTTAAATACTCAATTCCCATGGGCACCTTCTGTCTCCATCATCAGATCAGCACGATGGTACCATAATATTGAATTGTCATCCAAACTATACCCAAAATTTCAGCTCAATCGAATAACGGCAAGTGACAAAAAAATGGATTGAATATTTTGACGGACAACTTACATACTTATATACTTACATACGAATAGGTCAAGTTAATATAAAGCTTGTAAAAAGCAAGTAACTTATAAAATAGCATATCATAGCAATATGAACGTAAAACTCCCCAAATTCGCCCAACAATGTGACATTGCAGTCCTAGAGATTCAAAGCGGTATCTGTCCATCCAGAGTATAATGACGGCCTCCCCACACAACGAACCTATTATAACACACCTTATATTATAACGGGCAGTAATGCAAGCTTACCTCCCGGGTATGAAAGGGTCTCCTTTCGGGGTTCTTTTCAATTATTGTGGGGCGAATGTGTTAAATTTCACGGAAAAGGACATTTTCTGGACGATCGGCTGTTTTTCATGCTCTTTGTATGCAAATCACGTTCGGAGCGTGGTAATGAGAATGGGAAAGTAACATTATAGATCTTTTAAAATGCGGACAAAATGGTAGGAGGGTTATATGTTTTTCTTCTCAGGATTAAGATAACTAAAAACTTATTAAACATATGGGTATTACAAAAACCAAGATTGTCAGCAACATAACGTTTAAGATGGTGTTTGAAAGATAAACTGAAAGTTCATAATGAAACCAACTGTTCTGGCATTTCTGGCAGTTTCACATCTAGCCGTCAGATGACTAAATGTGTGAGAAAACGTGCCAAATATCTACCAAAAAAATAAGTTCACACTTTCGCAACCGGACTAAAAATAGAACAATACACCAGAGGCTCTAGTATAAGTTTTACCGAAACAAAACTTTACGATCGCGTTTGCGTTTCACCCTAAATTTGTATGGGATTTGACAGCTAAACGCAAGCGCGGTCGTAACGTTTTGTTTCGGTAAAACTTATTCTGAGCCTCAGAAACCGACAGAACTCGCTAGGCGTGTAGGTTTATACTACTGCCCGCTTAGTATAAGGCTGAGCCGGCATCTTTTTTTTATTTTTTTTTGTTATTTTTTTCACAGGATACAATAACACAAATGGTCACTCCCACGACTAAGCCGTTTGGACTGTAGCCCGTGAAATATAATTGTCTTGTCATACAACATACATACATACGCTCGAAAACATAACCCTCCTTCTGGGGAAGTCGGGCAATTAACGCTTCCCAAAGTAAAATAATTCACAAAAAACAGCAGCTAATTCGGCTGCCGCTTTCGATTGTAAAAGTTAAAATGAAACGCGCATTCACAGCCGGAAATTCTAAACAGGAACCGAAACTTGAATCAAGGATCCAGAAAACAAAACCCTTTAAAGTTACTTTTACTCGCGGGTAAAAACGGGAGTGGACTCCAAATTGTAATCTCAAATGAAAACATAAAAACTTTCCTGGACAACTTTCCTATTTCACGGGCTGCGTAGATTTAAAACTCAAAGTCTTGAGAGGCGAGCCCAGTCGAAAATGCGCCTTAAAACTATAGTTATAGAGTTGTAGATTTATTACAGGTCTTCTCAGGTGTATTTTCCGTTTGAAATTAAAGTAAAACCTTTGGTTAATTAAATTTAACCATTCAAAGCTACACTTTTGATTCTACATTTTTGCGGTTTCGCTAGTAAATTTAACCCTTTCTTGCGGGAATTAATTGAGTTTTTGTCGTCATTGTGCGACGGAGACGATCGAAGTTCGCCAGCTATTTTAGGGTTAATAATGGCCTGCAGCTTTTGAGTTTTGTAAGGGTTCTGCAAATCAAATTAACTATCAATGGTTCGATTTTGAGCCGAAGTTTGGCTTTGAACAGTGGTTTTGAAATGTGAGAGCTCGGTTTAATTTCCGTCTTTTATGCAGTTTGTTTACGTCAAAATGTTCGTACAAATATATTAATATTTGTATATCATCAGTGCCCTACGTGTTCAAACAACCTAGAGACGGGTGGTAGGTACCTACAATCAGTATTGTATAAGTAGTTGGTAGCAGCCAAGTAGTCAAATGTATCGTAACACATCCTTACTCTGACAGTAGCTAATAAATCCAAGTATCGAAAAAATTGGCTACTTTGACTGCTACTAACCATATGATGCTGACTGTACCTAACCTGTTTTGCAACACATCGTGCATAGTAGGCATACAAAGTCGCAGACAGGAATACCTATTATATCAACTGAACCACATTTGTTCTACTTCAAACATTTTCATCCCCGATTATTTTACACCACAGCAATAAATAACCGAACCATGATTAGCATATTATATACAGCATGTCACAGCGGAAGTGTCCAATCGCATGCGTTCCGGAAGTACCCCCCCAGTCCCCGCTTCCGGTCGCGTGACGTCATTTACATGACAGTTGCGCGCGGGCCGCCGGCGCGGGCGGACGTGCGCGAGTGTTCTGTTTACGAGGGAGACGCTGGAATGGCATGTCATTGTTGTTTATGCGTTTAATGTTGGGAAAATAATGGATATTAGTCATTGGTTAAGTAGGTAGGTATAAAATGTGTTTCAAGAATTAAAACAAGGATCCTCTCTATAAATAGTAGTCGTCACTTTGTGTCACTGTGGAAAATATTATGAATAACCCCATTACAGAAATTACACATATTCTCATAATTTTATTATCTAAGTATTGTAGATTCTCAAACATACGATTATAATATCCCAGTCCTCGGTAATTTTACGCCATCTCAATAGCTATAAAAAAAAAACGGAATCCAATATTGACATGTAAGTATTTAGGTAAGCTATTTCGGTGGCAGGTTTTTTAACTCACTGACGCAAAGATGATCAAAAAGTTCGTCTAAAACACCAAAAAACCATAATTACGTTTTACAATATCCCAATAGAGCGCTACCTTTTCTAGATACGTTAATTACCACTCAAGATTCCCCGAAATTACCGAAAAGCAATAACAAGCACAATGCAAACATTAAGCGTGTCGTGATTTGCAGAACTGCCACTAATCTATCAATTTAACCATGGTTTGTTAGGCGCATACTACCTCAAACATCCGAAAGACGTAACTACACAAATATCACTGTCGCATACGTCTTTTCTCCCCATTAGCGACGTCTGTGGGCGAATTTTCGCTTGTCATTTGTTGGATGTCGGACGGTTGGTGATCTATTTGGAGGGTGACGAATCTATACATTTAAGGGATGAAGTGGTGGTTGGGTTCGTAAACACGGGTGTTTTGGAAGACGGATACTGAGCTTTGCGATGAGTAGTCATTTAGGAAGTACCTAAAATACCAGTGCAGTAAAAGCCTACGCAACAGA
This sequence comes from Epinotia ramella, assembly GCA_947578815.1. Taxonomy (NCBI): domain Eukaryota; kingdom Metazoa; phylum Arthropoda; class Insecta; order Lepidoptera; family Tortricidae; genus Epinotia; species Epinotia ramella. The sequence continues at coordinate 3,410,148 of OX388206.1, read as the reverse complement.
AATCTACGCAATAGACATCTTAAGGGGCTACCCGAGGTTTTCATCGATTTTTGACAAGTTTTGAATCGTATCTCCTACTTTTGCACTACAGATAGAATTATAAATCAAATGGTTACCGGTTCTTCAATCTTTTATCTCCATTTTAGTCCACCGGATTTTGAAACAAATGAATACTTAATTTTGTATGATTTATACAAACATTGTCTAAAAAAACACTTATTTCGTACCAATCTCTATTGACGTACGAAATCTACATATTTGGGTTTGTCTGTGACGTCTCTAAAAACTGGTCAAGGGTCTTCATTTTAAACCAATTAACACAAAAGTTATGGCCAGAAAACCAGTATTTTAGCCTAAAATTGTTCAACTTTGATGCCAAATATCTCGAAAACAATGAACTTTGAAGTAAATATGGGATACTATATTGCTTAAAGCCGTTGTTGTTAATACAATAAGCTACAAAAAACATTACAAAACTAAGGTATTCAAATCGAAGGTCATTGGCGTATGGGAGCCCCTTAATGCATGATTACGATTAGTATTAAAAAAAAAAAGCTAGTTTATCAATTTATTTGGGGTGAATCGATAATTATTAGTAGTTTAGCGTAAAAACACGTAAGTGAAGTGACGAAATGTACCTACTCGGGTAATTTACATTCACAGTAGCAACACTGACGTACAGTTTGCCATCTTTAAGATGCTGATGACGTAGGCAGGTTACGCTGACGTCACGAGCTGTCACGGGAATGACATACTACCTAGTTTATTCTCCCATGTAAAATACAATATTAAAACTCAATACTTTTCTTACTTTAGTGTGTAGGTATCCTTACATCGTTCCATTTCAGGCTTGTCTGATTTTCAAATGCTTCCGACGCTCGAACATATTGGTATTGAGTCGTCTCCACAGTGGGCATTGAAACATTTCATTCGGCATTTTTACAAGTCCTATTTCGTACATGATAACTTGCACATTATATACGAGTATTATGTCGTGTTTTTGAATACCACGTCCTCGCTTTATAACACTGTGTTAGATTTAACAATAATCAATGACAAAACCAATTACAAAAACAATGCTATTTATCCCTCTAGGCCGGAAGATCGGATAGCAGTTACTTTCGTGAAACTAGTCTCCTATGGCAACGGGATTAGGTACCAAAGCGAAACCCGGGGTTCTTCGGGTAAACGGGAAAAACCTAGGAGGATTTTTGTAATACTACGACGGTGGCAAACAAGCGTACGGCCCGCCTGATGGTAAGCGGACACCGCAGCCTATAGACGCATGCAACTCCAAAGGAGTAACATGGGCGTTGCCGACCCTTGATATGTTTGAGGATTCGCCGTGTTGACAGCTGGAGGAACAAATTACCTACCTACTATTACCTAGGAGGATGATGGTATCGTGTCTGTCACATCGACAGGTTAGTTAAAACTTTCACTCCCAGGAATCCACTTCACAGGCGCCTACTCCGTAGATGATTTCCGCTACATACGCGGAAACCCACGGGATCGGCTACGAGGGTAGCGCGTAGCCATACTTGCCAGTGAATGTGTCAAATCGATATGACTGGATAGTATTAGTTCTATTCTCGACGACCAGTTAGCCTAGTGGGTAGTGACGCTGCCTACGAAGCTGGGTTCGAATCCCGGTAAGGACAAATATTTGTGTCATGAGCATGAGTGTTTGTTTCCGAGTCTTGGATGTTTTCTTCGTATTTAAGTATTTCTATCTAGATATTAAATATATCGTCGTCTAGTACCCATAACACAAGCCTTATTGAGCTTACTATGGGACTAGGTCGATTTGTGTAAGATTGTTCCCTAATATTTATTTATTTATTAGGTACTGTAGCAACACCAAGGCACTTACAAACTTTCTGGAGGAGCCTGGAGTGGTTAGAGTACCGCTAACCCACCAATTCACGCAAAATAGGCACACTGGATGTTGACTTGCGGAAACGCCCAGTACCTACAACTAAGAACTAACTACTAGGTACTGTAAAATCTCACAAATTACTGCAGTTAGTTCGTTACTAAAAGCCATTAAAATTGCCGAAGATTGCCGCAATAAAACAAAAAAGATTGTCTCCCTAGAGTTCTATGATCCGATAGGTGTTGGTATTTTATGTTTGCGCAGCACATTCTGTGTGAAGGAGTTCCAATCGGGGACAATGGGGTGCATAGCCGTTGTGTCGTTTGATGGGACGGTACAGTCGGACCAGATTATCGAACTGATTCATTGAATATGTAAGATAGAATAGGCATGAAGCATGGTGCCTCATGTTCAAATTGATAACGTAGTGATGCTAAATGGATAGTAAACCATCAAATTGTCGTAATAAAAGCTAAATTATAAAATATAATTAAAATCATAAAAAGAATATGCATTTTTTTTAATTGTCCATGAGTAAATTAAAAGCTACCAATAGAATCCTTACGCTTTTCTAGAAACAAAATTGTATGACAACTTTGTACTTAAACGCAGTATTTCGCGACCGAAACAGCAATTTACCTGATTTTCCATACTATGATTAGTACAAATGTACAAATGTGACGTCATACTTGTATAGACACACAGTATGAAGCGCTTTGCACTGCCGCCAGCGAGGTCAATCTTTGTCTCAATTTTTTAGGTATTTATGTTCTTTAATTGTAGTTGCTCCCATACAAACATTTGTTCCTCTCCAAAAACTGGTTCGAATGACGTCACAAAAAAATCTTAGTCATCATTCCTATTGTCATGGTTTTTTAATTGTGTTTGTTTTAAGTAATTTAAATAAAGGCCCTTTATTATCAATAAATTAAAAAAGCAACTCTGCCTTCCATGGTATAATAATCCAATGCCACACAGGCGGTTCGCTTTCTGTACAAAACGTTATTTGACATTCGCAGGCTAACGGCGTGATATTTTAAGAAACTTATGTAACAAATTTTCATAAATTAGCTTTCCACATGCGCGAAATTTCTCCTTTTTAACCCCCGACGCAAAAAGAGGGGTGTTATAAGTTTAACGTGTCTGTGGTATCGTAGCTCCCAAACGGATGGACCGATTTGAATGCGGTTTTCTTTGTGTCATACATAATTTTATCCCGAGTGTTCTTAGCCATGTTTCATGACATCTGTTCAGCCGTTTTTGAGATATTGGACTTTGAAATGAAAATGTCGGGGGTTTTTTATCTTTTCTAAGTTTTAGTTATCTAGAAAAAAGTGGTATACTTAAGCATTATATGGCGAAAAGGGCTCGAATTATAACTGCCACACTAAACCTTGGACAGGATATCTCCACACATGTTGTACAGATGTTGCGGCCGACTGTACATCCACTTGCCGTGTGGACACAGGTGCACTTTATTGGTCCTATTGTACTGACACTTGTTTGTTATCCTAACGATGTGAGCTACACAGAGGACAACGGTTTCGTAGCGCTGCGCTCGCCGGTAACACGCGAAAACCCGTATGTAGAGGAAAGCGCCTACGGGAAGACCCACCTAGCGGGTAGCTGACACTGAAAGTCGTGAGTCTGGATTATATCTACTTTACTCACATAATTAACCCTAAACGGAGGTCAAATTGTCATAGTGATTTATTTTTATTCATGAACAATACAGGATTGTTTTAGAAAATACATTACAACAATACAAATAGTCTTTACAGTACATATGGTGCTACTTTCCCGCACTAGTGCGGAAAAGAGCACTTTTCGTGCATATGTCGAAACTTTAAACAGCCATATGTACAGTAAAACGTTGTACGATACACGTGCGAATAGGTAATCGCAACTCGTGTCGATTTAAAACACTCCCTTCGGTCGTGTTTTAATTTATCACCACTCGTTGCGTATTTCCTATTTTCGGCACTTGAATCGTAAATAACTATTATGGCACACCTCGAAACATGAATCGAATAGACATAAAAACTTAAAAATGGAGGTTAACAGGCGGTCTTATCGCTAAAGAGCGATCTCTTCCAGACGGCCGGGTAGCGGAGATATTGCAACAAAAAATTACGAGTAGGCAGGTGGCAAGAGGTAAACTAACTTACAACATACACAATTACATCAACAATAAACACAAAGCATACAAATAAATACTGTATACATGTCATGATTTGTCAGCCCCAATTCATCAGAAGCTGACTAATTGCTATCGTCTGGCTGGATGCATGTTGCGCTGCTGATCCAACTGTCAAATGAGTTGTCCTGACTAATTGCATGAAAATCACAATTTGGACCATGGAATTTGCATGATCTGCCAAGTGTTTTTTTTCTCACAAATTTCATTCAAATAAAAAGGAAAATGAAATATATAAATACAATATATAAACATACATAAATTCCTTCATAAATACTTATACATAAAGTGTGTGTGTTTTTAAGTTAACTAAAAATAATAGTCCACTGTATAAAATTGTATCACTACTTAATAGACAATGGCTGGAGCTGACATCAGTGAGACTCCGTTTCCTATGGAGTCGCAGACGGCCATAGGCTACGGTATCCGCAGTCCACCGTCGTGGTATAAAAATCATGTGTAGGTCTATATCTATATATCTCAGGCTAGGAAACGTAGAAAACGCTTTGCCTTGGGCCCCTCCCCTCTATGATCCTTGTTATCAGGATTGTCACTGACATACGGACTGAATATCAAATAAAATAAAAAAAAACTCCAAGAAATCAAACTTTAATTTTCATGGCTGAACGCCGTGATCCTGTGCTTCCAATGTAACCAAAATATTTAACTAAGAAGACTCTATTTAGTCTTTTAGACCAATTGACACGTTTCTCAAGTGTTTGTAATATTCCAAGTCAACATGCTCAGATATTTCAAGTTCTTCCACATAAACATTCCATGGATCATAACCACATTTAAATTCCGAACAAAAGCCTAAATGCTTTTCTTGTAGCTACATTTTTCAATACAGAGTAATTGTTCCAATTCAATTTATAAATTCAAAACAATTGAATACGCTGTTGCCTTTCGATTCTAAAAGGTTACATATGTGTTTAAAGTCGGGGAGAAAAATGCCTCTTTATCGTACGGTAGAGTAAGGTGGTGTACACAATACTCGTCTGATCAAACAGTTTCATAATTAGGTTATTGTTTCGCAACTGTGTAGTTCGGACCACATGTTTGTAGTGTAAATTGTATGAACAATGGCCTACGTAGGTATACTTGTTTTTAATGTTACAACATATGTAATGATACTAATTGACGCAGTTTGCTCGATTATTCTGATGTGTGTTCAGCATTGTTCCGAGAACAATTGTTCTGAATGATTTATGTCTTTTCATTAATTATAAATAACATTTTTATGTTTTTTCATTTCATTATATCTATTCTTCACAAAATGGTTATTGTCGTTATTGTGTTGTGAGGCACACATATAAAGCGTAATATGTTTTTATTCAAAATAAGAATGTTCCGCCGAGATAGATCACTCGCTAAAAAATGTCTGAATTCCGTGACCGAGTTCCGCCGTCGAATTCCGCCCGCAGCTGCCACATACAAAATCTATGACCCTTCCACAGACAGGCGGGTGAATTTAAATGACTGGTTCACCTACTGAGGAAAGTTTATGTCAAAAACACATCTCATTACGAACGCAAGCCTATTTGCCAAAAACCTACCAATTATGGTCAAATTGGCATTGTGGAGCGTGCGTCCTCGCCCTAAGTTCACCTAAATGTGTACCGAGCCTAATGTGCCGGTGTGAACCGACCCTCATATTTGTGCTAATGTGTCAGTGTGTGCGCGCCTTTACCAACACGTGGCTGTCACGTGTGCAGTGGCCCTTTTTAAAGGGCTTTTAGTAAATAGCTATATATAAATACATATAATATACGACTGGATTGAATTGTAAGTACAACATTTTTTAGAAGTTTTAGCTTTCGGTAAGGGATCGACCCGCGAATCTGTGGATTAGTTTTCTTATCTCTGCTATTACGAAGTTGTTTGGAAGAGATCGCTCTTTAGCGATAAGCCCTAGACATTTTGGGATCATAGTATTTTTCTGAATTGTGAAGAGATATTAAATTGAATTGTCTAAAATTGACTCTCATATTCATACTCATATCAATTGTACCAGATCATACTTAATTAAGTATGATCTGGTACATGGGTAAATGGAGACATGGATCCATCTAAAAATAAAGAACTTTGTTCCAATATTTATAATATGCAATTGTAATTAATAATATATGAAATGTAATATTTATATAGATATATATAATGAATAAATGAGTATGAGTATTAACCAAACCTAAACCATGACCGTATGAATCTACCTACTCAGAGATAATAAATTAAATCAATTGCTGCACCTACCTACACATAAAAATGCTTTACCTTAACCCTGTTATTGCCGTCGGATAAAATCGGTAAACAGTCCAAGAAAAATAAAACTACACTAAAACCCGAACGCAACACACCACATTACACCACAGAAATTTAATTTTAAAGATTAATTATTCACCCCAACGCTGCGACATCAATTAACTTAAAAGCCAGTGTGCGGCCGCCCTTAGCTAAGGGCCGTTGCAGACGCGCCGCCCCGCCCACCAACCGCAGTCGCAATGAAATATAACTTGACAGTTCGGTGATTTGGAAATGTTATCAAAACAAATAGGATTCTTTATCAAACTACTACTACTACTTAAACTTGCCGGTTTAGAAGCCCCATTATATGTACATATAGTTTACTTACTAATATTTAAAAACCGGCCAAGTCCGAGTTGGACTCGCGCACGAAGGGTTCCGTGCCATTATCTATAAAAACAGTTAAAAAAAAGTTTTTTGTATGGGAGGCCCCTAAATATTTATTTTTGTGAAAATTTCAAATGTCTAGCTGTCGCGGTTCTTGAATACAGCCTGAATAAAAAACCTTTGTTGTATGGGAGCCCCTAAAATATTTATTTTATTTTGTTTTTAGTGTTTGTTGTTATAGCGGCAACAGAAATACATAATCTGTGAAAATTTCAACTGTCTAGCTATCGCGGTTCTTGAGATACAGCTTGGCGACAGACAAAACGGCAAAAAAAAACACGTTTGTGGTATGGGAGCCCCCCTTAAATATTTATTTTATTTTATTGTTATAGCGGCAACAGAAATACATCACCTGTGAAAATTTAAACTGTCAGACAGACAGACGGACAGCGAAGTCTTAGTAAGAGGGTCCCGTTTTTACCCTTTGGGTACGGAACCCTAAAAATTGCTCTCAAAAGTTACATTATATACTATGTTGGTTTTAACTTTGATTTACGGACCGCACTTTATTCGGCCAATTTAACGGGATTCAAACATCTTTATACCATGTATGTATATATTACCTAAGGTATATTCCATAAGGTTCCCGAGTGGCGACCACGTACCGAAGGCGCAGCGTGGGTAGACCCCACAAGGTGGACTGATGACCTGGTAAAGGTCGCGGGAGTCCGCTGGATGTGGGCGCGGGACCGGTCATTGTGGCACTCTTAGGGGGAGGCATTTGTCCAGCAGTGGACGTCTTTCGGCTGATATGATGATATATTACCTACTTTATCGGACCTACTCATAGCATAAGAAAATGAAAATAAAAGAAGAACTACAAAATTTATCCCTTTAGGATCTCTTCCAGCTAACCTTTGAGCTATGTAGTTAGATTCACCACACCAATTAACTTAAAAGCCAGTGTGTAACCGCCCTTACATTAGGCCCGGTGCACACGTGCCGCCCCGCCCACGATTACTCCGCTAACCGCGGGGTCAGATAAAGCTGCCAGTTAAACTTAACTATGAATCATTAAGTCGATGTAAATAAAGTAAACTAGTGTGTTGCAACTATGTGTATCCATACTAATATTGTAAATGCAAAAGGGCGTCTGTCAGTCTGTCTGTCTGTTATCTCTTCACGCTTAAACTGCTAGACCGATTGAGATAAAATTTGGTATAAAGATGTTTGAATCCCGTTAAATGACATAGGGTAGTTTTTAACCCGGAATTCATTCCCCAAAGGGGTGCAATTGGGGTTGAAAGTTTGTAAGGAGCTACGATATAAACGAGTTCCACGCGGACGGAGTCGCGGGCAGAAGCTAGTCATTTATAATTAACAATGATAAGTTTCCATTTAAATCAAGACAAATACACACTAACATCTACAATCCGAACACTAAATTACTAACAAATTCACTGAACAAAATGCGTGGGCAGGTGTCGGCCGTCGGCCATTTTGGCGCGGGCTTTCATTATGTATTGTAAAGGTTTACGATCGTTGTGATACTTTATAAACCGTGCCAACTGTTTATTACTGCGTTTGTAACATTGTCGGTAGATTTGGGTTTATTCCGTGTAATTAGTGGAAGTTTTGAGTTAAATGTTTGATTCTTTCATTGTATTTTTACAACTGCCACGCCATTCGCTGAACATGTTACAGAATTGGATATGGATTAATTGTAATAAGTCATCATCATCATATCAGCCGAGAGACGTTCACTGCTGGACGTAGGCCTCCCCCAAAGAGTGCCACAACGACCGGTCCTGCGCCCGCATCCAGCGGACTCCCGCGACCTTTACCAGGTCATCAGTCCACCTTGTCGCTGGTCTACCCACGCTGTCTCTTCCGGTACGTGGTCACCACTCGAGAACCTTTCCGCCCCAACGGCCATCGGTTCTACGTGCAATGTGCCCCGCCCACTGCCACTTAAGTTTAGCGATTCGGAGGGCTATGACGGTTACCTTGGTTCTGCTGCGGATAGCCTCATTTCTGATGCGATCACGCAGAGAAACTCCCAACATAGCCCTCTCCATTTGCCCACCACAGGAGGTGTTCGACCGATTTTAGTAAGAAATCAGATGCTTTTGGATTCCCTAGTATCGTGCATGACTATCACAGCACGTCTATCATAAGACGGCGCGCGAGCTCTCTCGATTTTTCTCGCACTATACCTCTCTTTTTAAGTATTCTAATAAGAGAGAGATGGATAGTTCGAGAAAAATCAAGAGAGAGCTCGCGTGCCTCTTGTGCAACCGTGCAGGATGACCCGCGAGCTGTGTCGCGGCGACATCGACTATCTAAGCCTTCTAATTAGAATGAGACGGATAGTCTATCTCGCCGCGACACAGCTCGCGGGCCGTGATGTGATAGCCGTGCTGATAAGGCGCTTATGGGAGCGAGAAGATTATATAGGCATCCTTGACAACTCTGGCATAATCTGGGTGCATTAGAGTATGTAATTAAATATAAGAAAATTGAGGCAATCTTATATACACTAATCGACCTAGTCCCAAACTGAGCAAAGCTTGTACTATGGGTACTAGACGATGATTTACATACTTATATAGATAAATAAATACTTGAATACATATAACATCTATGACTCGGGAACAAAAATTTGTGCTCATCACACAAATAAATGCCCTTACCGGGAATCGAACCCGGGATCTTTGGCTTTGTAGGCAGGATCACTATATATGTATATTTTATAAGTTCGCTACAAAACTTCGAACATGTAACAATTAGCCTTCTACTGCAGAATTTAATTTAGTTTAGTTATGTAGACAATGGCGTCGCACAAAACGGTGTATTCATGGGATGTCATCGAAATGCGGCACATTACGGTGATTACACAATTTGGTGCTGCGTTTAGAAAGGCCGAGTGACTAGTCGAGTGAACTGACTAGAGTTTGAGCAGGCAATGGTGTACAATTAGCGAACGGAAAAACCATAGCAAGCTCAAGTTATGTCTTAATAGAACTCAGGCAATGTCTGAGGTTAGAGATATGTACAATGTATAGAAAAGAAAGACGAGGATTTCATAAGATTGGATACTCGATTATGCCAAACCAACCTTTCTTGTTACGACGATGAGGTCCTCGATAAAAAGGTTATAATTATAAGAAAGAAAGAAAGAAAAGAAAGAAAATAAGTTTATTTCGCAAAAATACAGAATACAACAATATTTTTAAGTACTTATACATTTTGACATTTCGTGAAATGCGAAAAAGGAGTCCACTCAGCACAATGTCGAGCCACAGAAGATGACTCGACGCTGATATTATGTGGATCCTTGAGTTGCACGTCACAGGACTGCACCTCTGTCGTAATACGTTACAGACAAGTGGAAACAAAAGATATTTCGAAAAACCCAATATAGTATAGATTTTGAATGTAATCGCTGGCATTTAATATTTTTGATGTATACATATTACTTTTAAGTTCAAGCTAGGGTAGCCTAGTAGTTCAGGCATGCGGCTGTCAAGCGGCGGTCGTGGGTTCGAATCCCGGCTCGTACCAATAAGTTTTTCGGAACTTGTACGGAATATTTACCGATAACCTTTCGGTGAAGGAAAACATCGTGAGGAAACCGGTCTAATTCCAATAAGGTCTAGTTTGCCCTATGGTTTGGAAGGTCAGATGGCAGTCGATTTCGTAACATCGTGTGCCAAATCTTGGGATTAGGTGTCAAAGCGGTCCCCGGGCTCGTTAAGGGCGCAACCGGGAATAACGCTAGGAGGATGATGACGTATAACTTTAAAGTAGTTCGTCAGTAGTTTTTATTTACTTTATAAGCCTCTAAATAAAAGGATTTCCCGATAACTCAAATAAAAAAACTTACTGTGACGATATATTTAAATCTTCAGCTCTTGCTAAGAAAACATCAGTCTAATTTCGGGACGACACCGACCACCTTCGATTACTCAATATGTTTATAGGGAGTCTGTTCCAGTAACTGGACTTAGCCACTCACCAAGCAACTGGAAAGCACTGAAGGCAGCACATCGTACTCGCCCATTGCGACAACACGCAGTCACGACTTATCTCCGTGACTACAATACGTTTTTTTTTCTAATCTAAACAGAAACAGCTGTTTTTGTGTGCTTTATTTCGATAACGGTATTCTTTATTGCGTTATTCGTAACAAAATGGGTGCGAAGTGAGATGACATAAAGTGAGATTTTTTGAGGTGTTTTTTTAATGACTTATTTAAAAAAAAATTAATGGTGGATCTAGTTTTGTATCAAATCTAACAGCATTATTGCAATCTTTTCCTGATTTTCATAGCGTTAATGTGACTCCAAATACTTTATGTCAGGCCATAAAGTAGCGATTACCGCTACATGTGCAGGAAATCCCGCTTCCTGGCCGGGGAGAGACATTTTTGTGTTTAACAAGGACGTTAATAAGAAGGCCTCAGATCGCATATATATCGCCCTAGCCTTTGGCTCTAGCGTCAAATGCCTGTGACCTGAGACATTCTTTGTTTTATCGCCCTACGTGAGTGAGTAATCTTGATGGAGAATACTAATTGAGAGAGTTAAATATGGATAATGTTTCATGAAAATCATGAAGCTCATATAAACGTTTCCTACCGAGATTTGAACCCGGGACCGCTTGTTAGCCATAAGGCCTGTCGCGAGACTCGCGAGGCAATAAGTTGATTTACGTGTGATTGTCTTGTATTATTACATACTAATATTATGGGTCGCGGGACACAGGACCGGTAATTGTGGCACTCTTTGGGGGAGGCCTATGTCCAGCAGTGGACGTGTTTCGGCTGATATGATAATGATGAATATTATAAATGCGAAGGTGTGTCTGTGTCTATTTGTTACCTCTTCACGCTTAAACCGCTTAACCGATTAAGATGAAATTTGGTATAGAGATAGTTTGAGTCCCGGGAAAGGGTATAGCATAGTTTTTATCCCGGAAAACATCCCCTAAGGAGTTGGAAAAGGGTGGTAAAAATAATCAAGTTCCACGCGGACGGATTCGCAGTCCGAAGCTAGGTTAGGTTAAAATAACTTAAGCATTACGAACGCAAACTTCACTTAAACCATTATTAAGTTGCACTAGTATTAAAGCTCCTCAAAGCCCCCGCCCCACGATGTGAAAGCTTGCATAGTTTAAGTTGACTGCTTTTGACAGTTGACAGTCCACAACAATGCGTAGTGGGGGTGCGTCATTCGCGCCCTCTGTCGTATTGACAGGCGATTTAAATTATTGAAAGATCTTTGTAAAGGGTTTTTAGGGATGTTGTTCGCGGTGAATGGGGGGGTTAGGGTCAACGACTTTGGGTCTGACCTGTTGTTGAAATTGCTTCCTTCGTGTTGCATCGTCCTTATTCTTGAGAAGTATATTATTTTTGAAGTGAAAACTTCTTTAGCGGCGCTGAGCACTTTTTGGGATGGGGAAAAATTGTTAAATACGCGACAGAGTTTTGTGACGTCATATGTGAAGGAGGTCACTTTTTGCTGCTAGCCGATTCGACTTCATTCAAAACTGAACGCTATTCGTAAGAGTATAAAGCCGTTAAACACTTTTTGAAATAGCATATTCTGCGAATAAATTTGTAATAATACCAACGCATCCTAACCGTTTTGCTATTGAGAAAATTCGAATAGTTCGAATTTGGGCGTTATTCCTAAAGAGATAAAGCTTAGAAAAATATTTAGCAACGGCAAAAACAAATTGATATATTGGTCGCCTGCTGGTCTACGTCGGTCTGCTGTTCTTGCAAATTCAAATAGTTCGAATTTAGACGTTATTCCTAAAGAGATAAAGCTTTGAAAAATGTTTGGCAATGGCAAAAACAAATTGGTATTGTGTTTGCCGCCGCCCGTCGGCGCGCCGGACCCCGGCACCGTTGCGCCGCGGCGGCGCGTTGGGCCCGTCCCACTCGCACCCAACGCGCCCGCGGCCCGTCCGCCTAAATAATTGATAATTGTTTATATGCGTCAAATTAATTTTTAGGGTGACACCGTGAGATGTCACGTGACCTGATCGAAAAACTGTTACAATGTTATTGAGTTTTCACGTCTGCCGGCACTCCCGGAGTGCAACCCGGTCTTTTTTTTAATCTTAATTCATTGGCTCCTTGAATCAGCTTTGCTTTGTTCTCAAACAGGACATAATCAACATCTCTTACGTAGTTTTAGTTTATCGGATCCACTGATAATCAGCGTCGTTGCGCACTAAAGTCCTTTTCTAAATTTTAGCCTTATATGTATATTCCTGTTGTTGTTTCAAAATAAATTTATTCTATTCTATTCTTTCCTAATCTAATGTTTCCACCATTACACAGCACGCGAGTCAAATAACATTAGCTAGGTTACCCGGAAATTTATATAATCCCTCACCTCACCTTTCGACTCAAGACATATCGTGCGTTTTAGGACTGTCAAAACCGCCATCTTGTTATCGATCGACCTATAAAGAACTTACTTACTTACTTGTCTCGTACCTATTCCTCGTAGAGTTCACACTTATTATGTGACGAAGAATATCGGCGTCCATCGCCGATGAACGACTAATTCGCCTCTTCGAAAACAAAAGAGTAACGCATTGCACAGTCATGGATGCTGTAGGCTATAGCGTTGGCTAGCAGTGGCTCGTGTAAGGCTCAGTCCTACGTTTTTCTGAAGAGAATAAACACTGTTCAAATTAAAATGAACTGAAGAACTGTGGTTTATATATCACGGAGGGATCTAGATGATACAGTTCCTACAAGAAAGCATATCCAAGGATATAGTTAATAGTCGCATTTCCATTCTTTTCGATTTTTGAAAATCTCAGCCTTGTAATATGTAACATAGTTTCGGACACGTTTTCTTGTAGAACAACGCATTGAGATTTTTGAAGTGAAAACTTCTTTAGCGGCGCTGTGCATTTATGGGTTACCTATCTTAACCTAGAAAAATGTAATACCGAATATTAAAATCCCGAAAACGATTCGTTTTTTTTTATTAGGCCGAATTTTTATTTGCCCGAATTTACGTTTCCCGTAATATCTTTTGCCCGATTCTCAATTTGTCGCAGTTTTATTTCGCATATGGTTCAAATCGACACTTGTTAAAATTCCGTAGTTACGTTTGCCAACTGTGAGGTCGAATAATAATAAGTCCGAAATATTATTATCCCGCTATATCAATAGATCGAAATTGTAACATGTAAAAGCAAATCATCATTGCAAGCATTTGCTATTTTTATTGTGTAGCTTAATAGGAAGTACTACAATAAAATAAATCGGATCTGGCATTCGCCGGCCGCTACCGCGGCACGCTCGCTTCGCTCGCTCGGCTTCGCGCGCTGTTTGGTCGCAGCTCACCTAACACGCTCCTCCTCGCTTCGCTCGTCGTCGCACCTAACTGGACTCTGTCAAAGCAAAGCCTTCCGCGATTCCACTTTTATCTTGGGTATATTTGTAGATAGCTTTTTTTTGCAGAAGTTTTTTTTTTCACCGAAACAATATTATGGATAATGAGATTTCGATTAAACGTAGCATCAGAATTATGAAAAGATGGTTAACAAATTGGTTGTCAAGTGATAAAGTTGGTAATCGTTCTTCTGTTTATTGAGTTTCGGGATAACTTTAATGCGGCAAAACAAACCAGCGGTATTTTAAAAGTATGGTAAACAAAGTATATAGCTTATAAAAATTCGGATAACCGTTTTCGGACAAGTGAAAATCGGACAATTAATTTTCGAAACATCGATAGGTTACCGCATTTATGTGATGGGGAAAAAATGTTAAACTCGCGACAGGTCACGTGACCGACAGATTCGTCAGATTGAAAATTCGTAAGACGGACACGTGACCTGATCGAAAAACTGTTACAATGTCATTGAGTTTTCACTTCTGCCGAGTGCAACCCGGTCTTTTTTTTCATTGTATTCGTACCTATTCAGTTTTACTTATTTTAAGCAGGTTAAGTACTATCATTGTAATAAGCTTTTATTGGAAAAACGCTGGTAGAATTTTTCATAACGGCCTACTTGCAGAATACAATTCATTTACTTCATTAACTAATTACTCTCCGCCCAAGGCCTCTAACTCGGCTTAACGACTACTGTCATGGACAGCAGCCGAGATCAACTGCTTAGCGTGCCTTCCAAAGCACGGAAGCGCTTATTTATATTAACCACTCAAACATCAGGCGGTCACCCATCCAAAGACTGACCGCTGCCATCGTTGATAACCTGCGTTATCGTTTCCGACTCGCAGGCGCCGCTAGGCTACGAGCACATCGAATAAACGACCGCTTCGCTTCTTGGAAGAGCATCAGAGTTGTGTATTATCATAATCAATCATTTATTCGTGACAGCAAATACACACTAATACATATAGAAAAGAAAAAAAGAAATATTATATGCGTCACGTCATGATGCTGGCTTTAACTGCCAGCGCTGGTCTTGCGCCGAGTCTATTTGGTGAAGGAACGGAAGGCAACACAAACAAGATACAAATAAACACATAGTACTAGAGAAAGATAACATAACGTATATCCATAACGGAATAAGTAATTTAGTAGACGTAGCAACTTGTCGGCATGCGACGAGTTGCTACGCCTGCTTAGGCCTTTATACAAATTATGAACGCAGCCATAATATTTTGCTGCTAGCGCTAGCAGTATTACTAAGGTAGATAGTCAAATAAACTCACCAGCTCGCAGTGCGTCCATCGGTACACTAGGATACGGTATGGAGTACGGGTACCCCTCCTTCCTCAGCGTCTTGGGTTTCCGCCGGGGCCGATACTTGTAGTCTGGGTGTTCCTTCATGTGCATCGCTCGGAGACGCTTCGCTTCGTCGATGAACGGCCGCTTCGCGTCTTCGGAGAGGAGCTTCCATTCCGCTCCTAGGGAGGAAAGTGGTTGATTAGATTAGGCGTGTTAAGGAATTATTAATTGGTTAGTGGCTGTTTCGGGCTGTGAAAGCGACCACTGCTGATCTATTATGATCGCCACTTAGGTACTACAATTATTGGAGAACTCCTGCAATCTAAAAGAATTGCAGGATTTTGCTGATGACATAATAACGTGTTGTCTAGAAATACTTAAGAGGAGGTCTGTGTAATGTCATTTGGCATTGGCAGGTTTGTTTGTGTTTGTATTTAGGGTAATCTCCGAAACTGATCTAAAATTCAATCCTCCTCGTTTATAAAACCTTTTACCAGTGAATAAAACGGAGCTTGAAAGAGGTAAAGTTTGTGACGTTTGTGATTTCGTAATGTAATCTGGAATGGAACTACTTCACCGATTTCAAAATTTCTTTCAACAGTAAATTGACTTCCGGGATGGACATATGTTATATTTCATACCGCAGCTCCTCCTGCGATCATTGTTATTGCAAGCGGAGCCGCGCGGTCATAGATAAGATAGGTACCTACAAGTAGATATCAAAGCTTCCTTCGGCCTTCTTCCTTCGAGGCCTTCGGGCGGCTTAAGAACTTAAGAACTCGAGTTGCCCACTCACTTGCCAAAGGGGGGACAACTGTTACTTGCGTCCGCAGGAGCTACCTACCACAACCCTGCTGGGTGGTACCAAAGAGTGACAAACTTTAAAGTTTGTTAAAGGCCAAAATAATGTATGACATGCGATTCAATAAATAGTAGATATCAAAAGCGCACTTTCCGACTCGCCTCACCTATTCTTGGCGTTACAATACGGGTGTAGACTCGAAAATTGTTATTACTCCAAAAGAAAGAAGACAAAAAAATATGCTTAGTGACGAAAATCCCATTCAGATATCTCAAAGAATTACGAAGCAACAAACGTTTTATTATTGTTTAAGTATTACAAAAAACGCTCGCAGATAGTGACGTCACAATACGACATCATAGTAATTGACAATCGTTTCATAGGAAGGTGCGTTCTGCGGAAAAGGGACAGAACATACCTCTTAAAACTTTGGACACTTATAACTACGTGATTATTTAACTTCTTGCGTTGCTTTTTTCTCCATTTATAACTACATTTTTAATCCTTTATCGAAAATATAGGTACAACATTATTGATTATTTTGTTTAGTATCTCCACCCCTATTATGTAATTATAGATCCATGGTTTTATCAAATCTCATGTTACTTTTACGAAGCAATTATTCTAAAATACGAATCCTAAGGAATGAGATAAATCCTTACCTTGCACTCAAATCATCACACGCTGCAATTTTACCGAGGCGGCTCATTTAAATACCGGCAAATTGCATTGAGCTCAAGAGCTTTCCAGTAGGAGTCACACGAAGCTATTACCACCAAAGGACGACTGAATATTGGTTAATAGCCTATTGAAAACAAAAGAACGTTTCCAAACAGATAGACACTGAGAAAAGGACCAATGGTCAGCCAGTGTCCACGCTAAGCATTGTCCAGAAATGACGCCATTACCGCCTCTTCCAACAGCTACCAATGCCTGACTAGCAGTTGATTATGCCGCCACAATACCACTGTCATAAACCACCATTAAGAAACAAAAACAGTAAAGTAATTTGCTCTAACCATCCCCCATTCCTCAGACAATGGCATTGAATCGATACAACATAATCGAAAGCCCGAACGACCCGTCTCCCACTGCGATTCAAGAGACCAACCCTTTGTCTCCCCCCATTTATGGAAGGCTGTATTCATCGCATCGATACCGTGGAGGGGAGACCGGCCATTCAAAGAGACAAGACAATCCCGATTCAGGGTAGCACAAAGCGAAAACAATGTCGCCAACACAGAAAGGAACAATCCGGCTCGGAGGACCAGTCGGTGTCTCGCTCCTGCCGCGGCGCGGTGCGGCTAGAGAGAAGAGGACGGCAACAACAATGGCGGAAAGCGCCGCCTAATGACGAATTTGCGCTTTTCATTCCGCTACAGAAGTTTTTCCCGTTTCGTCATTATTGTCGATACTTGGAAGGGTAGTCCTTTTGTAGGTCTGGATGATAAGGATCGTGTACTTAGCGACATAATGCCCAACACTGCGGTGACGGCTGGAGATTTTACCAAATGAGATTTCGCTTTTTAATTTCCTTGAAATGGCGTGCGTTTTCAATAAATATTTTGTAGTTCGGTGCAGATAAATGGGTATAAATGACAGCTGGCGATTGTGCCGGTGTGGTGGCGTTTTACATTATTGGTTATTTTAATCGAAGGTAAAGTTATTGAGTTAGGTGCTTTTTACTAAAACGTGCTATCCAGTTAAGGTTTTCCGGAGACATATTTAATCAGGTGTAGTTAGGTATTACTTATTTGTCAATTATTATTATTATCCTTTTTTACAAGAAACACTCTCCGCCCTCAAACTTACACGTTCCCACTTGCTGTCATCACAGCAACTCCTCATATCAAT
This sequence comes from Epinotia ramella, assembly GCA_947578815.1. Classification (NCBI taxonomy): domain Eukaryota; kingdom Metazoa; phylum Arthropoda; class Insecta; order Lepidoptera; family Tortricidae; genus Epinotia; species Epinotia ramella. The sequence continues at coordinate 3,392,062 of OX388206.1, read as the reverse complement.
AAAAGGGTCAGCAACGTCCACGCGCTACGGCATCCGCTTTCCATCCGACAGACCTTATGCTTCTTAGCCACCAACTAGTTGTATTAAAAGAAAAGCTAAGTGTACGTATATTTAGTCACGAAATTGCAGAGATGCGATGCCTGTTTCAATGACAACTCGTGACATGACGAGTATAAGACCACTCTTGTGAAATACGGTTATATTACCGATGAACTAACGTATAATAACATTAACGAATTGCTCTCCTGACACTGAAGATAAACCGAAGAAAAGTCCACGTGCATAAAAACCATGAACCATATTCACATGATTATCCACACTGACAGTCGTGTCGAATTAACGGCATCTATTTAAAGTATGCATTTGTATGCAGGCTGCAAGGTTTAAAACAAATGTTCCTTTTGTGCGTACAACAATGCGCTCAGAACGACAGTTTTGCAAAGAGCTCTTTGAGCTAGGGTTACCATGCTGCAAGGAAAATTTCTTTGTGTACTTAGATATTTTTCGCGAAACGCGATGTGCGTGCTCATTATGTAACTTTACTAGGGACTCTATGAGCTGTAGAACACTTTCTTTTAGAACACAACTGGGAATAGCGCTAGGAGGATCATGTTAAGACCTTATAGGTTTGTTGTTTATTATACATACATACATATAATCAAGCCTCTTTCCCAGAGGGGTAGGCAGAGATCACGGATCTCCATTTGCTACGATCCTGACAAACCTCTTTCGCTTCACTCACTTTCATAACATTTCTCATACATGCTCGTCGGTTTAGGGTACTTTTGACCTGGCCTTTTAGTAAGATTTCTCCAATTTGATCGGAGAAAGTTCGCCTAGGTCTTCCCCTTCCAACTTGCCCTCTCACTTTTTTATTTGTTTATTATACAAAATCAAATTAATTAACTACCTACCTAATTAACACATTTTTTGTCTTTTTTATTCATGTTTATCTATGTGTTTGTGTGTGTACTGATAACTACCTATATAATTATACTAGTCAAAAGAAAATAGGGGCCACAAGTTACGGTGATCGTTACGTGAAATAGTAGATTATACACTAAGGGGATAAAGCACTGTTTTATGTCACGGGAGCGAATTGAATCCCGAACGTAACGAAGGAGTTATAAGTTAATTCCTGAGCGAAGCGAGGGAATTAAGACTGAGTCCTGAGTGCAGTGAGGGGTTCAACCGCCCAAGACTAAAACAGTCTTATCCCCGAGGTGTATACTCTACTTTTCACACCTTATGCGAGACAAAAAAACAGGCTCAAGAGATAAATAATGTTTATTTACAAATATTCAAAATAGACCAGAAGCACTGATTCAGACAAAGACTTTACGCCTTTTACAGCTTTCCATTTGTCAAAATCGTTGTAGGCTTTTAGGTATTTTTCCTTTGACTTCTCTGGCAGCAGATTGTTGACAATGCCTATGGCATCTAATTTGATAAACTCAGGAGTCAAAACACTTTCATCACTCGACATTTTCAATATTATTTTTGAAATTAAATCTTCTATAGACACCTACAAGAACTCGATTTGTTCGTCACGCGTGAACAAATGAAGGCGCGCGACGTTACAAATTCGAAAGCACAAGCCGTGGTCCTAGATTCGAAATTCGAATTTCGAACACCGCGCTCCTCCAGACCGGGGTTCACACGGAGGCAAACTTCATTTATTTTGTCAAATCAAGTAGGCCATGGCCTAGGACAAATTGTGTTTAGCAAAATTAAACTTTATGCATATAGTAATAAGAATTATGAAAAGTGAAATCATATTATTAACCAGCGGGTTATAATGAAATTCAGTACAACATTATAACCCGGCTAATACCAAGGGATTTAATGTCTTGCTTTCGGTAGGGTTTACATGACCTATAATTCGGCATTGTCGAGCATGTGGTTTGAAAATTATATTAAACAGTATTATATATTTTTTCAGCTATTACACTTAAACACCAACATGAAAGAGGTTGGATTCCAAAGGATGCGGTACATCATTAATGAGCCACTTATCAATTAGTTAATGTCCAATAATTAACAATAATATAGAAAATTTCAAGTGGCTCTTATTTTGATTTGAGCAGTACAGATAGTCTCAAGGAACCCAGAACCGATGGCTCCCGTACTTCGTGTCCTATACATCAACTGTCACATTCTGCATCTTTGTCCATCGCCACAATGAGTGATTGTGATGTAAATACGAAACGACATTGAGATCTAGTGTTGTGCCTCGCGAATCGCGAGTCCCAAGACAAAGCTTTTCTGAGAGAATGAGCTGCTTTTGTTTGTTGGCAGTGTACTAGTGTCTGTGAGTGAAATATGACGTGAAACGAGTCATTTCTAAAAGGGGCACTATTCGACTTGTCTTTGTGACAGCTAGTAGCATCGCCAATCTTGTGACTTGGCGCTAGCACGCCAACCGCTTGACGGTCATGTCAAGTCGCGTAGAGCACGATAGCGACTCAGCGACTTCTGTCTCGATCTGATCCCCTTTAACCATGCAGATAAACACATTCACTGCCAAGAATCGCTACGCGCTACGCTCGTAGCCGATCCCGTGGTTTTTCTCGTACGTAGCGGAAAGCGACTACGGCGTAAGCGCCCCCGCTAGGCGGGTTCCTGGAAGTGAAAGTGTTAAGAAAGAGTATTGCATGTGTTACCTATTTCCGTTGACATTGTAAAATAACGTTTTTTAACCCGACGACGGAGAGGAGGGTTATATGTTTTTCGAGCGTATGTATATTGTGTGTGTCTTATTCTTTGGCACGTCCTGCAAGCTAAACTGTTGGACAGATTTCGACATATGAGGTGTCGTTGTATAATTCTAGGAGTGACATAGGCTATAATATAATATTTGTAAAAAAGCAGGTGAGTTTTACGAAAAATCTTAGGATGTCACTTTTTTCTTACACTGCGCTAATCATGTGACATACGGCTTTCGTCTTATTTAGTAAGCAGCCCCCCTGTTCTGTAACTTATTTTAAGCTCACCTCAACGCTCACCCACAAATATATCTTGACACCGCGATACGTACTACGCGATACTAAGCGTAGGTCTAGGTATAGAGCTCGAGTTTCGCGACGGGTGACCGGCGGGGTGAGCCGCTTTAGGGCGTAGCGACAGCCCCGGACGGTGTCGGCTGACTTAAGTCGCAGGCTACCGACACTTGCGACTACAGAAGTCCCAAGCGCGTTGTTAACCCTTTATTGATTTGAGGGTTCATTGTGATGACACCGAGACTCCCTCACTTTATGACCTAAACTCACTTGGAACCTAAATGGTCGCGTACGGCGCGGTTCAGAGTTTCCTCCTCCAAACGCTCCGGCTGTGGAATAAGCCGCCAGGTTTTCCCGAGGGACTACAGTATGGGGTTCTTCAAGAAGGAGTGTATCTGGAGTTGCAAGCGTCCTAGGCTCCGGCGACCGCTTACCACCAGTCAGGTTGTTTGCCACCGCGGTATTAAGAAAAAGTACCATCCGACTTCTGCTCTAGTTATGAACCAGGTGCCATTACCTAAACGTACTTCTTCACCAATTGCACGAGCAAAGAGCAAAGCAAAATTTAGATTGCAATTGCAATCCTCAGCATGTAACATCAAACGCATTGTCTTATTCCCTTTGCTATGGAGTGACTGTTCCCTCAACCGGTGCAGTTAAAGGCTTTTAGGGTTCTGTAAATATGGAAAACCTTTTTGAGCTATCCGGTTGTCAGTCTTTCGAAACTCGGCAAACTTGTGTAAATAACAATCCAATGGTGGTAATGGGAATACACACGGCAACTGCTTAGCCATTTCTAGGCTTGAAGTTGGCTTGATCGCCGTCCGATTTTTATGTTGTAACGGAAGTTCAATTACGGATCTTCTTTCATCGGGCGCGATTCTGCGTTTTTGGAGATTCCGTAGCAAAATGGTAAATGCTTGAATAATCTCCAAATTAAGCTAAATGTGTATAAAAGCGGAAAGAAGTCTCTTGGTCTTTTTTATTGAAAGTTAACCACAACGCTCAGTGTCTCATTATTATAAATTGTGATCAAAACTATTAACTGTTTACTTATTTTTCAACTTTTTTACATTCATCAAAACTGAATTAGTTACCGTCCGATTTAACCAGCTTTATTTTATGTAAGTATTGTGTTATTGCAAAATAGTGGTTAGATAACCAATCACTTACCTACCGTCATTTACTTAAGTAATTATGCAGCACATCCCGTGTAATCTTTAAAGTCCGTTTTGTTTTTCTTTTAAATAGACTGAATATATATATGTCTCATCGGAAGTATATTAACCAAAACTTATTTGAATTCGAATTAGTTTGCTCTCACATTTAACCTTCGCACTTGGAAGTAATCAACATGCTTACAATTCGACTTGGACACCATCTTGTTTCAAATAATCCTTTCCAGATAGCCAGTTACATCACCACATAGGAACCGCCTAAAAAGTACAGCTACACCGTCGCAAAATAATCTATTAACATTTAATAAAATCATGACCCAAATAACGTTTCTTACCATTTCAATTTTCCGGGCAAGGGGGATGGGCGCCTTCATGCGTCTTTGTGTCCCACCCCCGAGGGTGGAAAGGGGGGTTTTCCACCATTGTCGTATGGCACACAAGCTTTCAGAGTAATGAAGAGCATTTTGGTCCGATTCCGAGCACAATGTGCTTTAATACAGCACACAGAGACGCAAGTCCTTTGTTACGATTTGTATTGTGCCTAACGTGTGTGTATTGTGATGTATGTTTGTTTGTTTTTACGATTGTGCAAGACAATGGGTTTGTTGGTGAAAAAGTGCTTCCGCGGATGTAACTGGCTGCGTTATCGATGCCGGCTTTCGTGTATTTGTGGACGGTATGGGAAAGCGGCAATTGAAACTACATATAATATAACACTACTATAATACTACATAATATAACTCTCCCGCATTGTACACATATTTAAATCATTATTTTACACGAGTCTAGTGCTTATTTACCTTTATTTGAAACTACACAGTTCATAGAAAGTCTCTTTGACGATACGCATCACGGTGCATTTTTCATACAAACTTTTTTCGGACTACACTACATTGATAGTTACAAAACAATTTCAAGCTATAAATATAATTTTTAGTTATATATAATTACCGCGGAATTGACGGAAAATTTTAGAAAATTTCTGTTACCTAATAATATTTTTTTTGCGTTTTAAAATTGTCATAACATAACGATCAATAATGCGATATATTTGTCAAAAAATGGACAACTTTTCATATTCGCGGAAATCAAGTAAATAATTGAAAAACCAAGACAAAAACAAAATCAAAATGCTATGTAATTGAGCAGTGTAGTCCGAAAAATCTTTTTTTCCCGGTAGCGCACAAACGAGCCCGAAGCCAGCTTAGTTTTACTTTCCAACCCAGGGGGAAAACTAGACTTGGGATTAGACCGGTTTCCACACGATGTTTTCCTTCACCGAAAAGCCACTGTTAAATATCAAATGATATTGCCAACCTTTGTAACGAACTAGGGAATAATTATCGCAACACGTGTTTCGTTATTGCCAAGAACTAGTTAATTAACGAGTAGTTAATTTGAATGTACGAGTACCTAATAGATTTTATTAATTAGGTAACTTTTGCGACTTCGGTAGATTTAAGTTGTAACATGAATTTTAAAGCTTTGAAATGGCGTTGAAGTAGTAATTATCGTAATTAATTAATGCTAACGATGTAATGCAAAAATAGTCTATAGCAAAGTTATGTTTACTTACAGTTTGGCACCGTATTGCTATGTAACAAGGTGAATGTAGGTATTAGGTATGACACATTTTTTTGCCACATCGTATATATTCTGTAACACAGTTTGATGTTTAGTCTAGAACAACGCATTATGTTTTTTTCCTTATTAATATTCAGGTTTACTTATTTAAAGTAGATTAAGTACCTATACATGATTGTAATAAGCTTGCTATAACTGAACAGTCACTCATTTTTCTCGCAAAATATTACTTACTGTTGAATTTGTATCGGCGTTTCTTCTTGACTTGGTCTTCTTTTTCACAAACGCCTGTAGAATTTTGACTTGTATTTAAGAGCCATTGCGGCGTATTTGCAGAATAAAATTTATTTATTTCATTTATTTTTGTCGTCGACTCTACCTACAAATAAAGGGCTGTACAAACAAAATGTCTTAGATCGCAGGCAGGTTATATGATTATGCATCAATACTAATTAAACCTACCCTACCGACCTCATAGTATGCAATTGCATACTCTGTACCGTACGTAAGTGAAATAATTCTTCCATTAAAAAAAACAAATAGTCCAAGAGCCGACACAAAAAGTAATAAGTAATTAAACAAGGCCACAAGAGACGTTTTCCCCCGAGGGAACAAGGGCCGATGTGACGCGGGTTCATTTATGACTTATGTCGTTTTGTGTATGTGAAATATTTGTGTCCCCTACGGCTGCACGGGGCAGATAAGCCTGCGTAAGTAGGCGACAATATTGCGGTTACAAAATAAAAACAGACATGTATTTTCACTGTTTTTAAGAATTATATGTAGGTAAAGTTACCTTTAACGTGGAAATAAAATGTATCGAGTTATATGTATGAACTTGGTGTCCTTAGTTTTATTTTGCGTCTAAATACATACTTGTGGTGTTCTCGGAATAAGGCTCATAGAAAATGCTAATACCGATAATCCCAGAAATTAACATTGGACCTTAACAACAATTATAATGTGTGCATGTGTTGCGCTGAGACGATAAAATTATTAAATATTAAATAAGTATCAATTTCAATACAGAGAAATGCTTTTTAAATTAACTAATCTGCGCACACACAAACTCTTTGGTCCGCATACAATTATATAAGTATTTATTAATTTTAAAAAACAACCAAGACGGTCATGACATCAGATGAGTATTTGTCTTAACAAACCTCTCTTGAAGTATAATACCTCTGTTTAAACTAAAGTACTTACTTAAGTATTGCGTAATTCATTTTTTTACAATGGGTGTTAAAAAACCTACTCCCTCGAAGTATACCTAGTCCTCTGTTATAGTCCGAAATAAGAATTGCGTTATGCAATTCTGAATGGCTGAGCTGTGAACTTTACAATAGGTATTCACCGTTGACATTCGCACTTCAGTTCAATGACCTATCGATCTAGCTCAAAAAACTGTCAGAGAAGACCTATTACAAAACAACGGTACCAGTATCACATAAACTAGAAAAAAAGTAAAAAAATAACAACGCTCCCGGCCTACCCGAAAAACAGTCGGTCATTCTTTATTATTCTGTAAAATTTAACGCAATAGTCACTTTAATAGATTCCATGGCAACAATACCTATAGTTGAATAGAAGGTATACATTATATTTATAGTTAAAAAGTACCTTTATGGTCGCTTTATACGATTATGTACGGTGTTTGCTTCAAACGAATATGGCTATAAAAATGTTCGAAACTAGTGCACGGTTGTGACGTTTTTCCTGTGAAGTGTTAGACTGCGGGTTCAGCAGCCAATAGCAAGTTACGGTTCTTTAATTACTCCATCTGTTACAAAAAGTTGAAACAAAAAATGGCTTTTAAAGGGGAAACTGGTCTATGTAAGGAGCGGGGCGAATCGCTGTAAATTGATTGCGGGCATATGTTGTTACGATATCTTTCAAAAGTCATATTTCTTCCAGTTTGAACTTTTGTGGGTCGAAATAAAGTTGCAGTTGGCATGAAGTTGAGATGCGGCATCGTGTAAGTGCCATATTATGTAATTTTCGTGTGAAGCGAACGCGTGAATAATGTGGTATATATTTAACTGATGACTTGGCACTTTCTTTGACGTGATCTTTGACTATGTAATTGACTTCTATGCACATTGTGTGGAGGTAAAGGTAATCGTGTCGATTTTATAACTGTAAAAAAAAGATACACCCTAAAATAGTTATTTGTTATGCAAGGCTGCAAAGTTGTTGTTTGGCGCAAGTGCTTGTATTGAAAGCCGAGCCAGCGAAGGATTGTAAGATTGAACCATGAGCGAAGCGAATGGTTCAAAAGTACAATCCTGAGCATAGCGAGGCTTTCAAGGCACGAGACGCCAAACAACTTTGCTGCCGAGCGAAACACACAACTTTTCACCTCACCACCGCGAGGAAAGTTGTAAATGTAATGGAAGTAATTTGGACCTTATACTCATTTTCAATAAAGGTTTGTTTACATCTCATAAAGATATAGCATTTTGTAAGTATTTGGTAAATGTAACATAAACATTTTTGCATCTTATATAACTCCACGCTTAACACCAAAAAAGTCAAAGTATTGTTGGGTACTCACGCACGGGTAAACTAAGGCTCAAATAAGATTATTTCACTTTTCCCGCTAAATTAGCAGGCATTAAAATTCATATATGTATATCTTCTGCACTAAAATCTATAAATAACCACCATTATTTTGGTTTTACTGTGGCTTTAAAACAAAACAAAATTAAATGTAGGTACATGAGTTTTTTCTTAAATTAACTTTTCAAACGGTGCGTTCCAAATTTGGAAAAAGCGAAAATTTTTGAAAAATAAAACTACATTTTAAAATTATTTATTCGTATTGTATCCTTATAAGTCAGTTGACATATTGATATTTCGTATGTAATTAAGAAAGAATAAGTATTATTAATTTAATTTTATCAAATGAATAAAAGTTAATTATTGGCAAACACCATCAGTTTCTGAACGCAGGATAATGACCTCTCATTCTGTATAGAAAAAAGTTGGATCTGGCAATTGACCGTCACGTTCCAAATTCAAAAACTCTTTCCACGCTAGCGGATAAAATGGGCTTTTGGGCGCAGATTTTGAGCGATAAAGCAAGCCTTTTCGAGCCGGTGAGGTGAAAAGAAATATTAACCTTTCGTATTACAGGGTTAAAGAGATGTTGAAAGTAATGGCAGCCAAGACCAATATTGGAATATGGGAAAATCATCGACGCTTGAGCCTCATTAAATCAGCGCAGTTGTGCAGTAACAGGAGACATGAGGTATTATGAGGGTGCGTATTGCCTGTGTATCCCTGTAATTAATATTTAACACAAAATCCTTACAGTGAGGTGTTATGAGCGCACATCTAAAGCCGGCTGATATAAAGCCGTCTTCCTCTAACGCATAGCTGCCTTCTGCTCACGCGCCAACTTTGGCCCAGGCCCAGCAGGCTTTAGGGTGGGCACGTAATCACGTAAATCGTAAGTTAGTATACTCGCCCTTAGGATTTGTAAGGTGATTAAAGCCTTTGGCAGCGGGGATTCGGTACGGTATCTGTAAGCTGTCAGCAGACGCGTTTCTAGCCCATGTAGTGCAAACATGACTCTAGCGCCCTCTAGTAAGCGCGCGGTCAAAATGAAATGGTTACAATGTACGGCTCGGCGCCCCCTAGCACCGTTCCGCCCGTGTGCAACGCACACCCTGCACCATAGAAGACGCCTCTGGCTGTCAGTGTCCATTATCAGATTTTTTACTATCGGATGAATAACTCTGCAGATTAACCCCTAAATACAAACACTACAAAATTACAAAGCTATACAACCGTTTATTGAGCGAGCCAGCGAAGCGAGATGTTCCGTTATTTTTTAAGACAATAGTCGCAAGTTCTACACACTAGTAGTTTTAGTAAATAAAGGGAAACGTGATTTGTTGAGCTCATCCACATGGAATCACCATGTTTGTCACCAAATACTAACCCTGCCTACCCCTCTAAACTTTAAGGCGTGAATGTACACTCGTACTCAAACGTAGGTACTTAATCGTAAAGCTATTATGGTAACCTGAGACACATCGCCATAGGGAGCACCCCTGTTAATTAATATTAACAGAGCGTTCGACGCGATGGGGAAGGTGCAGACTAAACAAATAGAGGTGGATACGGGGCAGAGGGCAGCGAGCGTGTTGGCGAACATGTTCGTAGAAAAAAAATCGAGGAGCCCCGGTATAACGATCCCACGGAAAATAAATAGAATTCAGCCGAGAAGCAGCTACGCAAAATAACACGCTCAAAATGTTCAAGATAGTTCTTATCGTCTTGGCATTAGTCTTGTGAAGGTCATTCTCAGCATTTCTCCTTTGCTGCTAACTGTACCATATTGGAGAATAATTAATCAAGTTGTGACGCTGATGCCTGATTCTTGACTGCCTTATTATGACTACGGTGTATCAGACTCAAAACAAATTAGAAGTTAATATAGCAGCAGCTTGGGTCCAAGCATGTTGGCGAACGAATTGGACAAGAAATATTCTAGTTACGCTCTAAAGCACCAGTTGAAAACGAAAAAAATGTAAACAAACAATGTATTGAATTTGACTTATTAAACGTCAAATTCAATACATTGTTTACATTTTTTTCGTTTTCAACTGGTGCTTACTTTAGGTGGTGTTGCAGACTTCTGGGGAGCTCAATTATTTAACGCAGTGCCGTTAACCTACTTATATTTACTCATAATTATCTTGTTAGTCCTAGGAAACGTCAGGTCAAGAGTACCCTACACTGACGAGCATGTATAAAAGATGTCATGAAAGTGAATTTCAATCATGAGGTTTGTCAAGATATCAAGTGGATATCGGTGATACTTTCCTACTCTTTCGGGAAACCGTGATCATATCCATGTTAGGTAAACACTTACTTTCGTTCCCCATCTTCTCTCTCCGTGTGTCCCCAAAGTCCAGCAACTTTCGCCGCCATTGTACACCTACCCGAAGCGACATTTCGATTGATTCCGCAAACAAAACCGTTTTGTTCGCCGATTTATTAGTGTTGTGTGTACCATACGCCGCCGAACAACTAGCATGCACCTTATCCAGTTACAATAGGGGTGATTTTAGCGTGTGAGAGCTGTTTTAAAGTTTGTGATAGGATATTGACAGGTGGACAGATGTAGAGGGTTTATTACGGTCTCTAGAGTGTACTATTGTTTTTATTGACAATAAGTGAGTTAATTTGGAGTGGGTTTGATATCCTGTTATTATGCTGTCTTGTTTCTGAATTATTATTCGCTTTAATAATCTACTGCAGTTTGATTACTTACTTTTGATTATTAAAACAGATGTGACAGAGATTTTTATTTTTACTAAATTCATCTCTGTGAATCAGACTCTCTAGTGACTACGTTGTGACACATCCGAAACGACGAGTAACGTAAAAGAGGTAAATAAAGTTAATTTAACACACGATTCAATTCCGTTTAGTAAAAATAATGTGTGAATATCGTGCAAGTTTAAATACATATAGCTGTGATGGAATTTTTTGCTTATTGATTTCAACTGTAATTATCTAGACAAATCAGTGGTTCTCTTAGGGAACGGTATCTGATCTCTGGAGGTACCTAATCTGCGCTGGTCTTTTCGGTGGAACCAGTGAACCCACTTAATGTCAAAAATCAACTCTGCCCGCGGTGTTTTCCAAATACCATCCAAATTACAAATGTCCTACAATTTGCATACCTAGTGCGTAACTCTTAAACCAAGTACAGTCGACAGCATATATAAGTATACATTTTTCGGCTTGTCACAAAGGGATCACGTGCCAAATTGTAAACTGCGCATTTGTCGTTCACTGTACAAACTTAACAAAATGGCGAAACCGTGAACAAAGCATTTCTCGCCCATCCATCAAAGCGAAGAACAAATTCTTCTAACAAACATCCATTCAGCGAAAGAGGTCCATGAATAAAACATTATTTGTATGTTTGTATGGGACAATAGTGTACTTTTACGTAAGCGCGGCTTTGTCACCCTACTCTGCGAATGGCAACTGTTACTGACTGTTTTCCAATAGGACGGTGACAACCTTTTTGTCAAGAGCCGGGACGGTCCTAGGTTGTTGGATTATGCTTACGTTTGCGATCATTTTAGTATTCCGTGTGTTTGAATGTAACCGTTATTTGTGTGGTGCTAAATTCCGAGAGCGCAAACATCAATATGATTCCAAAGTATAGTGTTAATTCGTCAGTAGCGCGTGGTAGCGCGTCAGCGAACTTGCTCGGTATAGAAAAAAATTTTTTCTACTGTGGAAGTAATTATTATTATTATTTAATAATTTATTCATATAAACAATTACAAAACACAGTATAATAAATGCGCCAACCTGGAGTGACCGTTGCAATGCTGAATCTTATGTGAATAGACATTAACAGGGAAAACTTTTCGCACTAACTGTAGGTACTTCCTAAAAAACTTGGTTTTTAACGCTGAATACATAAATTACAGTAAAATCTCATTATTCAATATTTTTTTTTTGTATAAATGGACGTGTTCGGGCCGACCGTCTGCCCGCCCCCTTAAACTCCTCACGTGTGTACGCCTCTTTTGAGTCTGTGGTTTTGACAGTGACACTTAGCAAGGCGGACAAAAAGAGATAACCTCGTTGTTGCGGACCCGAAAGGGAACGAGTGTTTTTGGATAATTTGGAAACGCATTTTCCTTGTTTTGTGTAATATCGCTCGCTTTGAAGACACACGGGTGTCCGAGTGTTTTGTGTGGATATTTCGGTGACATCGGAAGAGTTGGTGATTTGACGCCGCGGATTGTTGGCGATACTGCCCCGGAACACCACGGCTGCTTCTTCAGCCCGGAGACCTTCTTGATTGAACTTGACTTGACCTGACAGTTGACTGAACCTTGACAGATACCAACCGGAGTTGAAGCGAACATCGCGCCTCCCGGAATCAGGTGAGTTGAACAAGTTTTGTAGCCAATCCACTGGCTTATATGACCCGCGAAACGCGTGGCAGTTCACTCCACTCGAACTAGGCGAGGAGTTGAACAATTTTTGGTACCCAGAGCGTGGTTACTCACAAAGAAAAAACGCGAATTTTGATAGTTTTTTCCTTTTGGGCAAAAAAGGGCATTTTGAGGTTATTTGTTAAAACCAAATTTAGCTACAAGTATTTAAAACCTCTATTTTGTGGCACTGCAAGTGTTTTGTACTGTAGATTTCACGAAATTATTGTACTTGCAGTGCAAATTAGTGAGATTACAACCTCCGGAAGGTGATTACCAGTGTTTGGTACAATTTAATTTGGAGAATAGTTGAAGGCAAATTAAAGCCACATATTTGATTGATTGTAATTTGGAAAGCCTTTCATAGCTTGTTGTTTGGTAATAAGGCATTTGTTTTATTCAGTTTGCTATAAGCGGCCAAGGTTGCTAAAAATATAAGGCTAACATAAATATTAGTTGTAAGCTAGATTATTAGAAGTCATGTAACTAGCCAATTATAGATTATAATTTGAGCTTCCACTGCGTTTTGAGAATCTATATTGGTTGTTATTGTAAGGCATTTCTGTAATTGAGTTGATATTTGGTTTTGATTCACTAGGGTGACCAAGAGATTGGAATTTCCACATTAATTAAATTAATTTTAATTTTCTCTGGTATTGTTGGAAATTAATTTAAAATGGGATCTACACCTAAGGCTAAGATCCAGTCTGCACTGCGTTGGTTTTCATCTGCAGTAGCTTTGGTTGACAGAAATGACCGGGAGGAGGCTTTGTTGACCCGGTACGAGGAGGTGTCAGACCGTCTTAAGGCTGTGGAGTTCCAGGTTGAACTCTACCTAGCGGAGCCCGGCCGGACGACCCCGGAGACCGAGCAGGTGGAGCGGGACTTTGAGCAATGTATGGATTTTGGGGACAGGATTGTCGAGAGGGCTTCTAAGATACTGCGGGTTCGGAATGGTGCGGCCCGGGACGTTCCGAAACACGCAGTTATCTATAACCCAGGGTTGGCAGCGCGCTTGCCAGCCATACAGATGCCGGTCTTCCGAGGAGACCTGGACGAGTGGACCAGCTTCATCGACCTCTTTGATAGCTTGGTGCATGCCCGGACGGACCTGCCAGCGGCGTTGAAGTTGGCGCAGCTGATGTCTGCTCTCGTCGGGGAGCCGCGCGACTTGATCGCGCATTTGTCGGTCACCGACGACAATTATGAAATCGCGCGCACGTTGCTGAGGGACCGATACCAGAACGTGCGGCGACTTGCGGATACTCTTATGACTAAGATCTGGAATATCCCTCGGATCGCTCAGGCTTCAGACATCCGGCTGAAAATGCTGAATCCTGTTTTGACAGCGACCAAAGGGTTAGAGAACCTTGGTTTGCCGGTGGACCAGTGGTCCTACATACTGTTGAATTTTTTGTTGAACCGGCTGCCGGCTGATGTACGGGCCAGGTTTGAGCACCGGTATGGTGGTGAAAGTGCTCAGCATCTGCCGACCTTCACCAATCTTATCGACCAATTGGAACTTGAGTGTCGACGGGCCGACACCTCGGATCTACCTCCACCCCCGAGGCCTCCTGGGGCCCAGCGGGCCCAGGGGAGAGTTGCACCTCAAAGGGGAGGGTGGGGCAAATCGGCCCCACAACCAGCGGGTCCTCACCAATATAATACCAGTGCATTGGACCCTGAAGTCTGCCTATGCTGCAAGAACCCTGGCCATCGGGTGCCAGCGTGTCCGAAGTTTCTTGCGCAGCGGGTTGTGGGACGCCGCAACATTGCTAAGCAGCGGCAATGGTGCTTTGTTTGCTTGGGCCCACATTTTGTGCGAGATTGTGCCCACCCGCGGGCGTGTAAGTCCTGTGGTGGGAAGCACCACCCCATTTTATGCATGAACCGCAGTGGGGATACACCTCCCCCCCCCCCCTGCGCAGGGGTCATGCTCCCCTGTTCGGAGTCAGCAGCGGGCTGACCAGGGGCCCATGGCCGAGGAGAAGTGGGGACGTCGGGTAACACCCCCCTCCCCCCCCCCCTCCAAAACTACGCGACTACTTCGCACGCACCCGTGCCCCAACGGGGGGTCCTTACGGGCGGGTGCCCGCAAACGCCTCCACCCCGGCAGGCGCCACGGATGTCGCCGCCGCTTGTGGAGCGACCCCGCTGGGGGTCGGGACCTCCGGTGTACGGCCGGAGTAGGACATACCAGGGGCCGCAGGCGGCACGCATGGCGCGACGGCAGTACCAGCCGGAGTGGGACCCGCTCGAGCGGTACGAGCGGCCCGCCCATGCGGAACAGGATGCAACGCGTTATCCCTGCTAGGGATACGCCGCCCACGCACCAGCCACCGCCACGCCCTTGGAGACCGTGTTATTGCCCACGGCTTCGGTTTGTGTTTGGGGCCCTGGCGGAGGATCAGCCTGCGTGCGCTCTCTCCTTGACACGGGAGCGCAAGGCTGCATGGTATCCAGTAGGTTGGTGCGACAGTTGGGCTTGGTTGTGAAACCCCACCCGGAAAGTATACGTGGGGTAGGCAATGTGACAGTGTCAAACCTGGTAGGGCAGACCTTACTCACCTTTGGACCGGGTCCCACTTCACGCGCGAGGATTAATGCTCCCGCGTTAGTATTGGATGAAGTGGTGGGGAGACTCCCCCAGGTGAAGCTGCCTCCAGAGGTTCGGAGTTTGACAGCTGGATTAGTTCTGGCGGATGCTGGATTTGACAGACCTGGTCCGATTGACGTGTTGCTGGGTGCAGACGTTCTTGGGCGGGTGCTGTTGAGCGGCAACCGTACCTTACAGCCTGGCGGACTGGTTACACTGGAAACGGTGTTTGGCTATGCTGTAATGGGTTTGGTGTTAGCGGCTCCACCGCCTCCTACTGAGGAGGGCTGTCTGGTTGGAACTGCTCTTTCAGAAGCCGTGCAACGGTTCTGGGAGATTGAGGAACCACTTACCGCGTCGCGTATGAGCCCCGAGCAGGAAGAGTGCGAACGGTTTTACCAAAATAATACTGGGCGCCTCTGCTCTGGTCGGTTCATAACACGACTTCCTCTGCTCATCCACCGACCTCCTCTTGGAGCGTCACGTGAGATGGCTGAGAAGCGGCTGGTTTCGATGGAACGCCGAATGAGAAGAGATGCGCTCTTCCGGCAGAAGTATGTGGACTTCATGAGGGAGTACGAGGGTTTGGGACACATGTCGGTGGCTCGGACGGACTGGAGTACAGTGGAGCACTGCTTCCTGCCGCACCACGCGGTCCTAAAATCCCCGGGGTCCAAGATTCGTGTGGTCTTTGATGGGTCCGCGTCCACCTCGACTGGGGTGTCATTGAACCAGTGTTTGCATGCAGGTCCTAAGCTGCACAAGGATATCACGGATATCCTCACAAATTTTAGGAAACATCAGGTGGTGTTCGTCGCCGACACCCGGATGATGTTTCGGCAGACAGTGATCCATCCTGATGATCGTCGGTATCAGCTGATCTTGTGGCGTGAGAGCCCTGATGAACCGATGTTGGTGTACGAGCTGAATACGAATACATACGGCTTGAAGAGCAGTCCGTACATTTCAATTCGAACTTTGTTAGAATTGGCGTCTCGAGAGAGACTGAGGTTCCCTCGAGCGTCCGCCATTTTGGAACGGGACTTATTTGTCGATGACGTGTGCACCGGGGCAAACAGTGTCGAAGAGGCTTTGGTTTTGCGGGATGAGCTGGTGGAACTCTTGCGGACGGGTGGATATGAATTGCGCAAATGGATGTCCAACTCACCGGCCGTGGTGGCCGGCCTCCCCGAGGATCACCAGCAGGATCCGCACCTGTTCGAAAATGTTGAGAGCCCGCACATGTTATCAGTCCTAGGCGTGCAATATCGACCAGTCCAAGATGTGTTCACCTATCGGGTGGAACTGGATTCCCCGAGGGTCTGGACGAAGCGGCTTGTGCTGTCCACGGTGGCCAGGACGTACGATCCGAATGGATGGATCGCGCCGGTCATCTTCACGGCGAAGGCATTTATGCAGCGCCTGTGGATGGTCCAACTGGGTTGGGATGATCCACTATCCGGAAATTTGTTGAGCGATTGGGAGGTTTTCTTCTCCACGCTCCCGGAGATAAATCAGGTCGAACTGCCGCGTAAGCTGTTGCCGGCCGGGAAATGCCGAGTAACCCTACACGGGTTTTGCGACGCCTCCGAGCGAGGGTATGCAGCGGCCGTTTACTTGCGGACGGTCAGCTCCGCCGGATCGGTCGATTTGCACTTGGTAATGGCGAAGAGCAAGGTGGCTCCCCTTCGCACGCGTTTGACAATCCCAAAAATGGAATTATCTGGAGCGGCTCTTCTTGTACGCCTACTGAACCACGTGGCCTCTACCTTGAAGGACACCGTGAACCTTGAGGAGAGTGTCTACGCATGGACTGATAGCCAAATTGTATTGTGTTGGCTGCAGTCGTCATTCCATACTTTGGAGGTCTTTGTGGCCAACCGGGTCTCGCAAATCCAGAATTCGGAGACTGCCTTGGTTTGGAGACACGTGCCAGGTGAACTGAACCCAGCGGACGTGGCGTCCAGGGGTTGCACGGCACCTGAGCTTGTTGCCCACTCACTGTGGTGGAGACCAGATTGGTTGTTGGAACCGGAGACACTCTGGCCTGCCAGTTGTGTGATTGGGACCCCTACCACTGGCTTGGGTGTCCACCTTGTCGAGACCGCTCCAGTGTCAGACACTGCTTGGTTGCTAGAACGGTATAGCTCTCTCGACAAGCTTGTTGGAGTGACCGCCTGGGTCAAGCGATTTATACACAATTGTCGCCACCCTGACAACCGGTCACGCGTTAGAGTTCTCGCCACAGAAGAGCGGAATGCCGCCCTACATCATTGGATTAGGGTTGTGCAGGAAGAACACTTTGCGGACGTATTGAAGCCCCTGCGGCAGGGACGTCCTAAGCTACCGAAGGCGATAGCACGCCTCAACCCGTTCATTGACGAGTCGGGTACACTCCGGGTTGGAGGACGGCTCCGCAACGCTAGCTTGCCGTACTCGGTGCGCCACCCCATTTTGCTGCCTAAGAAGGGGCATCTGGTGGAATTGTTGGTGATTGACCGCCACATAAAGAACTCGCATGCCAGCTGCAATGCACTCTTGGGCATTTTGCAGCGAGACTTTTGGATATTGAACAGCCGACGGGTTATTCGGAGCATCGTGTTTCGGTGCTTGCCTTGCTTTCGGCTCAAGGCAGCCACGATGCAGCCCCAGATGGGGGACCTTCCTCCTGATCGGGTCAACGAGGCTAGGACCTTCTCTAGGGTTGGGACCGATTTTGCGGGACCTTTTTTAGTGAAAACGTCGCGACTTCGAAATGCGAAGGTTGTAAAAGCGTATTTGTGCGTTTTCGTATGCCTGTCGACCAAGGCTGCTCATCTTGAACTTGTTGGTGATCTTACGACGGAGGCTTTTATTGCGGCATTGGATAGATTTGTATCCCGTAGGGGACTCCCATCTCTGATCCGGTCAGATTGTGGAACCAATTACAAGGGTGCCGACCGTTATTTACAAGATGTTGTAAAATTTTTATTTGAAAATAAGATTGATATTGGAACAGACCTCTCCCGTCGGGGTATCACCTGGACGTTCGATCCGCCAGGCTGCCCCCACTGGGGTGGAATCTGGGAGGCTTGCGTGAAGCAAGCAAAAGCCCATATGTATCGGGTAGTCGGTCAAACTGTATTGACTTTTGAGGAACTCGCGACGTTGTTTTGTAGAATTGAGGCCGTCCTCAATTCCCGTCCGTTGTGTCCGCTCAGCTCCGACCCAAATGACCTGGAAGCGCTCTCTCCAGGCCATTTCTTGATTGGTCAGCCACTTGCAGCGTTGCCGGAGCACCCCCTCCGGGACGTACCCTCCAGTCGTTTGTCGCGCTACCAGATGCTGCAACAAATGGCTCAGAACTTTTGGACCAGATGGTCATTAGAGTATTTGCATGTTTTGCAGCAGCGCCTCAAGTGGACTGACAAAACCAGTCCCCCCAGAGTTGGAGACCTTGTGCTAGTTAAGGATGCTAACCTTCCGCCACTGCGATGGCGCCGGGGGCGCATCGTTAATTTGTTTCCCGGTAAGGACGGGACCCCTCGGTTTGCCGAGGTCATGGTTGGGGACTCGGTTCTGAAGCGAGCGGTAGCAACCCTATCGCGACTTCCCCTAGTATAGCGGACCGGCTTAGAGGCCGTTCCGAGGCGGGTGATTGTTCGGGCCGACCGTCTGCCCGCCCCCTTAAACTCCTCACGTGTGTACGCCTCTTTTGAGTCTGTGGTTTTGACAGTGACACTTAGCAAGGCGGACAAAAAGAGATAACCTCGTTGTTGCGGACCCGAAAGGGAACGAGTGTTTTTGGATAATTTGGAAACGCATTTTCCTTGTTTTGTGTAATATCGCTCGCTTTGAAGACACACGGGTGTCCGAGTGTTTTGTGTGGATATTTCGGTGACATCGGAAGAGTTGGTGATTTGACGCCGCGGATTGTTGGCGATACTGCCCCGGAACACCACGGCTGCTTCTTCAGCCCGGAGACCTTCTTGATTGAACTTGACTTGACCTGACAGTTGACTGAACCTTGACAGATACCAACCGGAGTTGAAGCGAACATCGCGCCTCCCGGAATCAGGTGAGTTGAACAAGTTTTGTAGCCAATCCACTGGCTTATATGACCCGCGAAACGCGTGGCAGTTCACTCCACTCGAACTAGGCGAGGAGTTGAACAGACGTGTCTATTATTTTTAGACTAATCATTGTTATCAGCAGTTCCGAATTCTCCGGGTTTATTCTTTTCCTCCTCTCAGCTCATATAAAAACCTAGAAACTCCAATCAAATACGCTTTAAGAGTTTTAGGGTTATAAAGTAAATTGTCTTGGTTCACCAATATCCACTAAACACTGAATTTTCAGTATTCACACGACCAAGAGCACACGTGCCAAACCACACAGAAAAACAAAATAGAAAATGCCGCCGTCACTGGCAGGATGAGTTTATTTTTCTATCACTGTCTCACACAGGCCAGTGTTACACAGTGTCGCAAATAAGAACAAACCTGCGCCGCAGACGGTAGCTGGAAAACGGCCAGTATTCCTTCACCAACGCTCACCGTACCCATCGGTATAGTAAAACCAGTATACGTGTGATCAGCGACTGCGTAGTTTTTATAGAACTCGGGATCAAGATATGTTTGGGTTTGAGTTGTCGAGTAAAAGTGTTTTTTGAATACATAGCCAGGTTTTTAAGGTTTTGGTTGTTGATTAATTCGGTGGCCAGTCCCCTGCTGTGTCGTCGGTTGATTGCGTTCACTTTTTTTTGGTTGACTGTTTTTTGATGGTTTAAAATTTTCAAAAGCTTTGGAGGCATAATTTAGGGCCGGAGTTAGTCTCTTTTCTTATAAGAATGATCTACTGTTGAAATTAGTGCTGTGCTGATTCAACCTCGAAGGATAGGTGTTCTGAAATTTAATTTTATCTAAAAAGTATGTACCTATATGCAGCCATAGTACAAGCTTTGCTTAGTTTGGGACTAGGTCGATTTGTGTAAGATTGTCCCTAAAATATTTATATTTTATTTATTTGTTTATATTTATTATACCTACACGCATTTTTATGTTATGGACTTTGTTAGAAATAAAATTAATTGAATTGAACTTTTTTTCGTTTATATATAGATATAAATTATTAATATAATTTGTTTAGTTTATGTCCGTACTAGCTTCCGTCCGCGACTTCGTCCGCGTAGACCCGAGATAAAAACTATCCTATATTAAAATCCACAGGCTATAAACCATGTTCGTACAAAATTTCATTCAAATCGGGTGAGCCGTTTAAGAGTGATTGAGTAACAAATATACAAACATCTAAACGTCCAATATTTCGCATTTATAATATTATAGGTAGTAGGATTTTCTCACCCGCCAAATGTGTCGTTCTTGGGGTAAAACGGCATCGTTCATTGTGTTCGTTTTCCTTAAAACGGTCCAGTTGACTTCGACAAATCCTTATAAGCTATATCTTGTTTAAAATTGCGTATTTATTTAGGAAACTCATATCGCTTCGGTCATTTAATCACCAATCTCTTAAATACAAGTATTGTCAGTAATCACCAACAAAACCGCGTTAGCGCATTTTGTTTCCATAAACAGCACAAATGGACGGACCCTGACATTAAGGGATCCAAATACCATAAACAACTGTAAATTAAGACTAAATAAATATCTGGCAAATCAGCGTTTCCGCCGCATTTGCATATAAATACAGATATTTGGCGCGAATTTAACCATGTTTACTTAAATAACTGCACGGCGTATTGCAGGGAGCTGGTAGTTTCACACAATTTGTGACTACTCTTCGATTTTTTTTTATCCACGACTGCACTTTTTTTGCACAATGATCAAATCGTTGAGAAATATGAAGATAAGAATTTCAATGTTATTTTCAGCCAGCAGCAGAAGTAGATACTACAACGTACATAAATTATCTATTTTTTGAAAGAGCGAGCGAAGCGTACGAAGCTCTCCGTATCAGCTTGGAAAAAAATAATCGTATGTGGTTGTTCCCAACCGTCAAACCGAAGTATCATTCCGCAACCGATTCTCGTGAAATTTTGTGAGCAGGTTCAAAAAATATATAGAACTAGCTTCTGCCCGCGACTCCGTCCGCGTCGAACTCGTTTATATCGTAGCTCCATACAAACTTTCACCCCCCATTTTAGGGAAGTGGGGGTTAGAAAGAGACAAAAAGTAGCCTATGTCACTCTCCATCCCTTCAACTATCTCCACTTAAAAAATCACGTCAGTTAGACGCTCCGTTTTGCCGTGAAAGACGGACAAACAAACACACACATACACTTTCCCATTTACAAAATAATCCATACTAATATAGTATGGATTATTTTGTCGATTCAGTTTTTCAAAATTAAAAAAGAGAGTCGTGAGTTCCACAATGACAGTGACACTAATTAAAAAGACCGTACAAGCTTGTGTTCATCATTTTAAGCACTTGGCCCACATAACTGCTTTTGCTGCCGACCTTCCAACGCAGAAAAACTAGGCACTACAGGCAATTTTTTAACTGTCGGCGCAGAACAAAATTAAAAAGCTGCCGTAACATATTTGAAATGAGCTCAATAAAAATCAAGAAACAGGCAAAAATTACAAGTATTTTGTTCAATCTACGAGTCTAAAACCTGAGATTTTCAAAAATATTAAAAACTAGCTTCCGGCGTTTAGTCTGCGTGGACCCGGAAAAAAAAACTATCCTATATGTTATTTAACCCATGCTATAAACTATCTTAGTGCAAGATTTTAATCCAAATCGGTTGAGCCGTTTAAGCGTGATTGAGTAACAAACATCCAAACAATGTAGTAGGATAGATTAGCTCTCTCTCTCGCTCTCTTACTTTACCGTGTTAGCAAATTGAAATTAATTGTAGATTGCGCTATGTATTTCACACTTATTCATATTGTGTACCAAGACATCTCGTAACTCATCATCGTCATCATAACTAATTAAACGAAATCATTCAAACACAAATCCCGCTCCAAGAGGTGAATGGTCAATTTGCAATCAAATGAGCCCCTTTTCAACGCTGGGAGCAATCTTAGGTGTTTTCCATCACAATGGGACCTTATCTCATGATAAGATCAAGGGTAAGGGATCCATGTAATAATAAGACAATGGCTTTCGTAGGTATTGATGGCTATTAACTTGAGATATAAAGCTACTTGGAAAATCTTCAAAAGAGCTAGTAAGAATCCTTCAAATTAACCGACTAGGGGCTACCCGAGGTTTTCATCGATTTTTGACAAGTTTTGAATCGTATCTACTACTTTTGCACTACAGATAGAATCATAAATCAAACGGCTATCGGTTCTTCAATCTTTTATCTCCATTTTGACAGACCGGATTTTGAAACAAATTAATACTTAATTTTGTATGATTTTTTTAAACATTGTCTAAAAAAACACTTATTTCGCATCTCTATTGACGTGAAAGATCTAACATATACGAAATCTACAAATTTGGGTTCGTCTATGACGTCTCTAAAAACTGGCAGAGGGTTTTAATTTTAAACCAATTAACACAAAAGTTATGGCCAGAAAACCAGTTTTTTGGCCTAAAATTGTTCAACTTTGATGCCAAATATCTCGAAAACACTGAAGTTTGAAGTAAATATGGGATACTATATTGCTTAAAGCCGTTGTTGTTAATATAATAAGCTACAAAAAACATTAGAAAACTAAGGGATTCAGATCGAAGGTCATTGGCGTATGGGAGCCTCTTAAATCAAAGCACTATTTAAGCCAACTCATTTATCTGCAAAAATACACGGTGACCCTGGTTGACACCTGGTAGGTAGAGTAGATTTCAAGTGTGTAGCTGTAATACTTCAAAAGTTTCAAGTAAGTGAAATTATGGCTAACCGCTGACTTTCGCCAAAACATGCCCGTATTAAGGCCCCGTAGGTGAAGGGTTTTCGTGATCAGGAACGAATTTTTCTAATAACCAGTTGTTGATGCCAAACACGATTAACTCGTATTTACCCAAAACAAACGTGCTTATTTCCGAATAAAACTGAATTAGGAATTACTTTTTAACTAAAAATCATTGTCACCCTAACGGTACTTTAAAGCTAGGAAACTACTTTCGTTTCGTAACCTAACCTCATTTCCAATTATTAAATTAAGAATTATAAACTGTCAATTGTCAAATGCATGACAAGTAGATGTTAGAGTTTATTGACGTTAGACCTATGAAATTTCCCGCCAAAGCACTCTAATATGGGGTGACCATGAATTCAGTGGATACCAGTGTTAACATCATTAAAGTTAATGATGTAAACAGTGTTGTAATAGGGATGATGACTAAGATTTTTTTGTGACGTCATTCGAGCCAGTTTTTGGAGAGGAACAAATGTTTGTATGGGAGCAACTACAATTAAAGAACATAAATACCTAAAAATTTGAGATAAAGATTGACCTCGCTGGCGGCAGCGCGAAACGCTTCATACTGTGTATCTATACAAGTGTGACGTCACATTTGTATATTTGTACTAATCGTAGTATGGAAAATCAGGTAAATTGTTGTTTCGGTCGCGAAATACTGCGTTTAAGTACATAGTTGTCATACAATTTTGTTTCTAGAAAAGCGTAAGGATTCTATTGGTAGCTTTTTATTTACTCTTGCATATTTTTTCTAAACTTTCAAGGTTCATATCTTTTTATGATTTTAATTATATTTTATAATGTATACTTTATTACGATCATTTGATGGTTTACTATCCATTTATCATCACTACGTTATCAATTTGAACATGAGGCATCATGCCTATTGCATGAGACCCCGTCCATTGAAATCTGTTTTGGCTGTTTATTAATATTTTCCTTTTCTTGATCACGGATTAAAAATCACCGTGTTTTGGCACATAAATCAGATCATACTCGTAACCTTCATACACCATCCAGTGTATGTAGCGCTTTATAATAATGCCCAAAACGATGTTTAGTAATCGCAAATACTTCCACAAACCATTCCGTTGTACGGTCAATGGTTCCCTCGGCTACCGGCAGGGGCGGCTTTACCTAAGGGTGTGCGTTGCACACGGGCGCAGCGGTCTTAGGGGGCGCTGAACCCCACTCGCCGTGCGGGCTGGCCCACTAGATGGCGCTAGGGTAATGAGCCAGAGACGCATCTGGCTACCGGCTAGCTTAACCAGATTGCCTGTTATTTTACGGTTCGAATCATGCTACTGAGCTAAAGTTGACGTACCGCGTTATGAACCGAAAGCATCGTGAACAGTGACCCTCACCATCCAGTTTTTTTCCATGCAGATGTCGCAGGCATATTGTATAATCCGCCGTTTTACACAACCGCTAGATGTCTCACAGCAGCGCCTTTTTGTAATACGGCGCGTTGACGATCAGGCGGATTGAATACAGCTGAATGAAAATCCGCTGCAATGTTCGGCGCTAATCGTTCTTCAATACGACTAGCGGTAATGTACCTAATGCAACGGGTCATTAGCCGACGCTTTGGAAATTTTTATTTCTCATTTTTCATACTCGCGGCGTTATCTGACATAACAACAACAATGGCGTCGAACACAGAAAGTTCGTCACCAAAATGTACAATTAACAATTTTTCAAACAAAGAAAACTTGATATATTGTGTGTGTAAACAGTGACTTCAACATTGTGTGGGTAATCATCACTTGGAGGGTTTGGCCAAGACTTCGAGTGGCGACGGCAGACGGTACGCCATGCGTGTGAGCGAGACAAACGAACGCAGCATCTTGCTCCCACCTATGGCGCTGTCACTCTTAAGGTACAAGTTGGAATTGGAAGTACAACCGTTTTACTCGTAGTGATGCTTGTTAGAGAGGGAATACGCTAGCAGATCACGATACGTCACGATCCTTGAGCATCATAGTAAATGAAAATCGTTTCAATATGAAGGTGCGTTTTGCGGAAAAGGGGCAAAACATCCCTTTTAAAACTTTGGTCACTTATGACTTTGTGATTATTTAACCTCTTGCGGTGCTTTTTTATCCATACTTAATCCTTTTTTTTAATACATCGTTACTGATTATTTTATTTAGAGTCTTCACCCCTATTTGTATCTTTAGTCATAGCCAAGTCCTGGAGGATGCCATCCTTATTCACTATCCAAAAAACTCACGTTATCCACGTTAATCACCTGACTCAAATCACCCAGGGGAATTAGCGGCAATTATTTTATATTCAACTAAGAAAAAAATATAATGTTCGGTTATGGCGCTTCGTCGGACGCTACCGCGTCACGCTCGCTTCGCTCGATCGGCTCGCGCGCTGTAGGGTCGCAGTTCACCTAACAACCTAACCGTTTTTTCCCCTGGGCGATCAGGCTAGGGGATTAACGTGGACAACAGCAAAAAACGACATACCCAGTCTCTTGGAGATCTCCGAGTTGTGCATCTTGGGGTTATCCTGCGCGATCTTCCTGCGCTGCAGCCTGCTCCACACCATGAACGCGTTCATGGGCCGCTTGATGTGCTCCTCAGGAGACTTCTTCTGCATCATGGGCATGGAGCTGATCGAGCCCATAGACATGCTCATGGGGAAGCCCATGGAGCCGCCGAAGCTGGCGCGGTCGCACATGGCGCCAGCGGCACTGGGGAGAAAGAGACGGGGTGTTAGTTTTATTTATGTCAAGCAAGCTTTATTTAACTGTTGCCTGCCCGGCTAACACGATGAGTTTTATGGTCACCTTGGTCAGACTGGACGTCGCTGGAACCGACCGTCATCGTGATCGACCCCAGGTACAGTCTGCATCAAAAGTTTTACGTCTTCGATTGCGTAGTTGCTTTTGATGCTGACTGTACAAACTTATAGTAAACGGGTTGTAGGTATGACATCGCCACTACCTAAACTAGTTATTCAGCTAATAATCGGTTTGCGTATAGAATGTAGGAAATAAAATATCTTAGAGCTAATTATCTGTTATTTCAAAAACCAAGAAATAGTTGACTGGTTAAGAGAAATCTAAATGACGCCTCAGGGCGGGTGTAATTCTATGTTTAGTATCTCGAAAAAAGAAGAAAAAAAGAAATGAATTTAAGGTGCAAAAATAACATAAAACAAAACTTAACTTGTATAAAAACATATATCATCATGAAATTAGCACAAAGGGCACTCAATTTGTATGTCACGGAGCGAGCGAGAGGACACATTCATCATCTGTTTGCCTCGGAATTATTTTTAGTTTAGAACCCGGTCATTTTGTAACAGCTGAGCTTTCGATCGAATCACTCTTCAACATGCATCTCACCACAGCAATAGACTAGTACAATATTTACACAAACTTCGCATTTCATCCAGCTTCATTAAAACCACTAACAAACCTCCAAATAGAACTAAACTCAATCCGCAGTCTAAAAGGCTTATAAACGTGCGAAACGCTCTCTTTTGCGTCCTTTTTGCGCGCACGTATTGTACAACAAAACCGCATTTCTGCACGTAATTACCCCTCAAATTTGCATTAACATCCAACAAATCACCGCAGACGACTAAATTAATGTTCTATTTTCTATCCCGCTCTAATAGATATGGGATAATTTGTCAGCGGGTGTAAAATGGGTGACGGTTATGGGATTTTGCGAGTCACTTGCACTATCCGGTAGCAAGAGTAGTAAATTTAATTTGGGTGATTATTGGTTTTGTTAAAATGTATTGAGTTGACGAAACTTGTAGCTACCCTGAAGCTGAATTAAATTGCTTATTAAGAGGAAATACTAAGAGCGAGATAATTGAGAAATAGGTATTTGTAAAAAGTATTGCTGTCGCGCCAACCTAGAGACACAACTGCAGCTTGGACCGAAAATGCCTATTAAAAGTACGTACATAAAGTCAACGTTTCGTAGTCCCCTGATTTCTTCTCCAAAACTTGACCTATTTAACAATTTATTTTATTAAAAACCAAACAAAGGCTTTGGCCGTGTTCCTATGTTTTCCTTTTTTTTAATAATCTTGTCAAAATTGTTTTCTGGATGTTTGAACACAGCGGAAAATCTGGCACTTTCTTAGGTTTTTGAAGGTTACTATCTCTTTTAAGAATAAATTTATGAAAAAAAGGAAAACATAGGAACATGTCAATAGTAGCCTTAGATTTATGGAAAAAAAAAATTGCTCTACTGCCATTATCCAGGGAGAAAACAGGGGACTACGTTTCTATGGAAAAACAGCCCTTGTGTTTCCTCTTCCGTAATAGTACAGTCGAGTTCTCCAATATCTATACAGACAACCTTTCAAAAATATCTATACATGTGTCTTATGTCAGTAACACTAAAGTCTCTGTATATATATTTTTGAAAGGTCAATTGTCTTTGTTGATTTTGGAGAACTCGACTGTACATTGTGACACGAGCACGGTAAGAGATTTTTTACGAGCGAGAGTCTATAGGAAGCCCGACGGCGACAATGTTTTTCATCACATTTGCAAGGAAACAGACATATTTTAAAACAAAAATAATACTAATAGCAATAAAAAAAATACAAAATGGCGTAAGGCAAAAACCCTACGGCTATACAGGGTGATTCAGGAGACATGAGCAGGATCAACCCTACGGATTCAATAGTTTATAAGCTACTCAGTCGTACCAGCATTGGTAAGATTAACGTGAATTTTTTTTTAGTTGTGTAGGGTGACCATGATTTATTGTGAATGAAACTTTTACACAAAATTTAAAAAAAAACTGTGGGCGTTTAACTTAATTACGATGGTAAAAGATCCATTAACATTAACTGTATGTGTAGGGTTGATCCTGCTCACGTCTCCTGAATCACCCTGTATATAACAGCCCCGAAAAATATTTTTCAACACAATTGCTCATAACGTTAATAGAGAGTTACTTATTGTGTCGCTTTTAGGCTCATAATCCTGGATATTAAACACACGTGTTTTATAACATTACAACACTTGTGTGTTATGTTTATATCCCGATTAAGTCACGTTGGAACCTTGCAGCAAGATGTATGCATGCACACGGTGCATTCTTAAGTTAACCGGGTTGTACAGAATGTACAGTTTTTTTTAATATCGGCATGAATTAATAAAGATAACATTTAAAACGAAAATATTTATTTTATTTTGTATTGGCTGTTTAGAGATTTCATCTAATGCGCGCGCACTGCGCAAACTTCACGAAAAAAAACTGTTGCGCGCCATTATAGGTTATTTCACAGATATTTGTAAACATTGTTAATGTGTGTTTGGTTATTAACAAAAATGTTGACTCGTGGTGACTAGAAAAGTGATAAAAACAGTGGACGCCACTGGAAATTCTTGGCGATGTAACATGTGAGTAAAAACCTGTTAACAATAAGTAAAGAAAATAACTTGGCAGGCCTATACAATTTTCATTTTCTGACAAGGATTTTTTCCTCGCAAAATGTGTTGAAAAACGTCGTATGAAACGCGTGAGCTTTGATAATTACATCCTCGGCACACTCGCCTGCGGCTCGCGTGATAATTCCGCCTCTGATGTATATTATTTTTTATACTTACTTAAGTATGATAGTAAAATTCTGTTCAACATGTTTTATAAGTGTTTATAGAGTTTAGATTTATTTATGAATAGGTTTTCAAACATCGTATTGGAGATAAAACCTCGTTGCTTTTATAACTAACGCATGTGTGACAGATACTATTTAAGAAAAAAGTAATTACGCCCGTGGGAGTAAGAGATATAGGCTATTGCAACTCTGCGCGTTATGAAGACCTTTACTAGCAAGTGTAATGAAATTATTATATTATTCATTTATGTACTACCTCCTAATACTGGTATATGCGATGGTTTTATACGTAAAATACAAGTTTACTTTGTTGCAAACTGTTGCTGGAAACCAAAATTCGAAATAGGATTCTTCAGCTATTATGTTAAACCGAAAACTTCTATACTTATTTAACTTTGATCGGTCTGTACTCGTATGCATAAAAGCAAGACATTGGTAAAAATACAGCCAAAATAGGTTAAGTAGGTACAAAGGCGAACTTATCCCCGCAAGGGATCTCTTCCAGTTAACCTTTGAGCAATTGAGACAACATCAGGAACTAAAAGATAGACAAACTAACACGTGCACAGAGACGTATTTACCTCTATGCTACAGTAATTTAATCTCAATTCAATTCAATTCAAATTTATTTATTTTGTTAAATCTCTCAATACATACATATATTATATTATGCTAAAAGCTGCATTACAAATTAAAATAAATATTATACACATAGATACTATAAATAAATATATATCCATATATATATATATATATTTATTTATATATATATATATATATATATATATATATATATATAAATAAATATCCATACATATATATAAATAAATTTGACGACCGCTTTAGCCTAATTGGTAGTAACCCTGCCTACGAAGCAAGAGGTCCTGGGTTCGAATCCCGGTAAGTGCATTTATTTGTGTGATTAGCACGAATATTTGTTCCTGACTCATGGATGTTTTCTATGTATTTAAGTATTTATTTATCTATAAATATAATTATGTTTATCGTCGTCTAGTACCCATAGTACAAGCTTTGCTTAGTTTGGGACTAGGACGATTTGTGTAAGATTGTCCCCTAATATTTAAATAAATAGTAATCGTAAGTAGGTCCCGTCCTAAACCGTCAAGTTAAAATAAGTGCAACTGGTGCAAGTGTAAGTACAACATTCTCCAAGAACGTAACAAAACCCATGCCCAGAATGTACTAGTCAGCACAATAAAACACTTTGCGACGTCATAAATCCATACTAATTGTCGCGAAATACCTTCCCGAGGGTCTTGAGATGAGCCAATTAAAAACAAGTTCGAATCCGGCCCCCAGCATCATATTAATATTTTCCACCTTTATGCGCTCCGTAATTGTCGCAAGTATTAAAAGCTGCAATTCGCCGAATAAAGACACAACTCGCATCATTGGCAATCTAAACTTAACTATAACCACATAGCAATAAGGTTGAAAACTTAATGAAAGCATTTTGGAATGAGTGTTTATTTTTTTTAATTTGAACACGTGGATTATCGTGTGCTGGGAGATATTAATTTTTAACATAGGGATAACGAGTTTGGCACAATTATTGAGAATGAGTATGGTAATGTGTTTTGGCTGATGTGACATAAATAAAACATGTTTTGGTTCAATGTAATTATGTATTAAATAGGTGCTTAATACACGTGTCACGACTAGGCGGTAATTGTGTTTCGTTATTTTTAAAGAGACCGTGATTTATAAATTATAATTGTATGACTACTGTATTATTCAATCAGGGTACTTAAGAACAGTTTATGTCAAAAAAGATATGTATACATTTTGCTCTTTATTACAAAGCAATAAGGATCAAAAGTGTAATACATAAACGATATGATACAGAGACAGAATATAATGGAAAAATAAACCATCTTCGTCTGTAGCCCCCGACAGGATTCGAACCTGCGACCTTTCTATTGACGCTAGACTGCTCTACCAACTGAGCTACGAGGACAGTGACGCAAGTTGTATATTTTTCCACTATATTCCCGCTAAGACTAGCGCCCTCTCTGTATCGAATTATAGACTTGTTTCACAGTCTTAGCACCACTCTAATGGGCGAGCTATGCGCTCGTTCCATTCTAATCGAACCGCATCAGGTAGTTTCGGACTTAGCGAGACAAAAATATTTAATTAAATGATTTGTTTCGTGAAAAGGGTATAGTGTAATACATGTTTTTTCGTCGACTGTACTTCACAACACTAGTTTTCTGTGTGTAGGTCTCTAAAGGTCACCCACTGTCCTGATATCGTATTTAATAATGTTCATAATTAGGGATGTTACGGAGGCGGCTTTACCGGAGCCGGAGCCGGATCCGGAGTTTATTTTTTTTATTTAACGGAGTCGGATCCGGATCCGGAGGCGAAGTTGGAGCCGTTACCGAAGCCGGATCCGGAGCCGGATCCGGAGGTTTATCGGAGGCGGAGCCGGAGGTGTGAGATGTTTGATGTTTCGTCAACACATCTTGTATTCTAAGGGCGAGTAGCACCGACTTACGGTTACAGACCGATCAACGTTAAATATAGCGCCGGCAGCTGACACCCCATAGAATCTTGTCAAACTTTCCATACATTCAGATTTTAACGAACAGCGTTTACGATTACAGACGATTTGGTACAACCCCGCCTAATTTGTGTTTTTACCTCTTGAATAGGCGTAGAATTCGAACCTGAGGACACGGAGCTACCTTTTTTTCTGAGTCTGCTTTGGCAGTCTTCATATTTATACTCTTTATGGTGCAACGATTTTAGGTGGCCCTTATTCGTCCTTTCCTAGAATAATTACACTTTCTCACATAATTCACACTTTGCCGATTTGTACTTATATTAACAAAGTAATTCCATAGGACACTAGTTTTAAACGTATTTTTTTTAAACTAATATGACGCAACGCAATACCAACACGGAACTAACTGACGGAACTAACTGATTTATATTTTATATGAAATGGCCGCTGTACACATTAGGCCAACGCTGGCGCGTGAGCAGGATGCAGCTATGCAAACTAAAGCCGGCTGTACACATTGGGCCAACGTTTACGCGTGAGCAGAATGCAGCTATGCGTTAAAGGAAGAGGGCTTTATTTCGTTTTCATTAGTTTGCATAGCTGCATCCTGCCCACGCGCCAACGCTGGCCCAATGTGTACAGCCGGCTTAAGAAGTTAAGACAAAAAGCGGACGATCGTGAGTGATAGGTAAGTAATTCCCGGACAAGTCAAAACTCGTTGGCGTGCGCCACGCTACCGCGACAAATGCAATACCTTCAGCTCCGGTATAACTTCGGTAAAAAAATAACGGAGGCGGAGGCGGAGGCGGAGGTGTAAAATAAAAAAATAGCGAAAGCGGAGGCGAATCCGAAGGTGTAAAACCGAACGGAAGTTCCGCCTTAACGGATGCGGAGGCGAAGCTCCGTAACATCCCTATTCATAATCATACGTCTATTCTAGGGATGTTACGGAGGCGGCTTTACCGGAGCCGGAGCCGGATCCGGAGTTTATTTTTTTTATTTAACGGAGTCGGATCCGGATCCGGAGGCGAAGTTGGAGCCGTTACCGAAGCCGGATCCGGAGCCGGATCCGGAGGTTTATCGGAGGCGGAGCCGGAGGTGTGAGATGTTTGATGTTTCGTCAACACATCTTGTATTCTAAGGGCGAGTAGCACCGACTTACGGTTACAGACCGATCAACGTTAAATATAGCGCCGGCAGCTGACACCCCATAGAATCTTGTCAAACTTTCCATACATTCAGATTTTAACGAACAGCGTTTACGATTACAGACGATTTGGTACAACCCCGCCTAATTTGTGTTTTTACCTCTTGAATAGGCGTAGAATTCGAACCTGAGGACACGGAGCTACCTTTTTTTCTGAGTCTGCTTTGGCAGTCTTCATATTTATACTCTTTATGGTGCAACGATTTTAGGTGGCCCTTATTCGTCCTTTCCTAGAATAATTACACTTTCTCACATAATTCACACTTTGCCGATTTGTACTTATATTAACAAAGTAATTCCATAGGACACTAGTTTTAAACGTATTTTTTTTAAACTAATATGACGCAACGCAATACCAACACGGAACTAACTGACGGAACTAACTGATTTATATTTTATATGAAATGGCCGCTGTACACATTAGGCCAACGCTGGCGCGTGAGCAGGATGCAGCTATGCAAACTAAAGCCGGCTGTACACATTGGGCCAACGTTTACGCGTGAGCAGAATGCAGCTATGCGTTAAAGGAAGAGGGCTTTATTTCGTTTTCATTAGTTTGCATAGCTGCATCCTGCCCACGCGCCAACGCTGGCCCAATGTGTACAGCCGGCTTAAGAAGTTAAGACAAAAAGCGGACGATCGTGAGTGATAGGTAAGTAATTCCCGGACAAGTCAAAACTCGTTGGCGTGCGCCACGCTACCGCGACAAATGCAATACCTTCAGCTCCGGTATAACTTCGGTAAAAAAATAACGGAGGCGGAGGCGGAGGCGGAGGTGTAAAATAAAAAAATAGCGAAAGCGGAGGCGAATCCGAAGGTGTAAAACCGAACGGAAGTTCCGCCTTAACGGATGCGGAGGCGAAGCTCCGTAACATCCCTAGTCTATTCTATACTCGTAGTAGTATTTACGAATTATTTTAATAAAGCGCACCTACTATAAGAGTTTCGATTGTGATTAAACCCAAAAAAAAAATTAAATAAACAGTAAGATTGTCGCTAGTAGGTATATTATACTCTTTAGCCTGGTGTCCCCAATTTAAACGGCTGGCTCGCCATCGATCGCCGGCAGGCAGCGACAAATATTGACTCGCGAGCACAAATAAGACCTAGTCAGAAGCCTTCTCGGAACGAAGTAAAACTATTAGCTAAAAGGATTTCACGATCTTGAAGTTAAAGGCATTTGATGGTCAGGCAAAATAGCCTATAGGATATAAGATAAGAATAGTTATTTACGATAGAAGTGCCGATAATAGGAAATTCGCAACGAGTGGTGATAAATTAAAACACGACCGAAGGGAGTGTTTTAAATCGACACGAGTTGCGAATTACCTATTCGCACGTGTATCGTACAACGTTTTACTGTACATATGGCTCTTTAAAGTTTCGACATATGCACGAAAAGTACTGTTTTCCGCACTAGTGCGGGAAAGTAGCACCATATGTACTGTAAAATAAGTTTCTATCAAAAAAATAATTTTTGGTTCAAGCTTTTATTGCCGACTGTACTTTTCTGTATACCATCATAGTAGCCCAAACTCAACGGGGTTACGTCGGTTAAGCACTGAATTCCCATGGCCACCTTCTGTCTCCATCATCAGATCAGCTCGATGGTACCATAATATTGAATTGTCATCCAAACTATACTTATACCGAGAATTTCAGCTCAATCGGTTACCGGGAAGTGGGTCAAATTTAACGTGCAAGATTTGTCCCATACATGGCAAGTTAATATAAAGCTTGTAAAAATCGTGCGTTACCGTCATGCGATGTCAAGGAAAACCATTTTGAAAAAGACAAGCGTTAGTATTGTTATAATACTTATAATTGATAATTAACAATTTAGGTATACAATTTTGAAAACCCCTGATTTTCATTTCAAAGTTCAATATCTCAAAACCGGATGAACAATTTTGCTGAAACTCTACCATCTCGATAACGTCTGCTTTCAGACAAAAAGAAACCGCATTAAAATCGGTCCATTCGCTTAAGAGCTACGATAGCTACGCCACAGACAGACACACACACGTCAAACTTATAACCCCCCTCTTTTGGCGTCGGGGGTTTAAAAGCCCTTAATGATCGAAATAAGTAAATCTAGTAAAACTCTGTTTGATAAACGAAGAAACGTAGACAAAATTATACGTTAAAATTCGAATGTTATCTGACATGAAGTATGTACGGATGAAGTTTCTATTTAATTTCGTCACATCAGCCTTGGTAAGTTTAACTTCCTTTTTTTCTTGGGTTTATTGTCTCAGAATATTGCTGGCTTTACAAAATTGATGTACAAATAAGACACCTCTCTACTGCACACCTCACACAAACAAAGCAGTTAAAAAAAAAACAATGATGTACCTACTCGTATTAGCCTTAAGATCTCCAAAACGAGAGCAATATTTTATTTATTGCGAGCGAGCGAAGCGAACGAAGTTATTTTTTTCAGCTTGGGCGAAAAATCTTTCGTATGATGATATGTGTATGCTGTTCTCCTCTAAAGGCCGCATTTCTCGTGAAAATTTTGTGAGCAGTCAATGATTATTTAGTTTTTTTTTTCGATTCTGATCCTCGATTTTTTTATTTATTAAAAACGTCAGGCTAGTTTCTAATACGTAGAATCAATAAAACATTAAAAACTTCCTCAACTTACTTCTGAACTTTGCCACGAGCTTGTAAAGCAAATCAAATTAGACTTAACATATTCTGATAAGAATAAATATTGTCATGTTCTAATTTAGGTATTAATATAGTTTGAGCCCCAAGCAAGTATGAGGAGCACTCAAATTCAGGATCAATGAAGAATGAATATTCGGATTGACAGCAACTTTTGATAAAATCAGAATCAAACAGCGGGACATACGAAACAATTTTACCCAAGCTAAAACAGAGAATTAGTTCGCTCCGCTCACTCGTCCAACAATATAAAAAAATGCTTTCCTCACACAGGAGCTAAAACAAATCCATTTGCTACCAAGTCACAGAAATAACAAGTCTGCATTGACAAGCAAACACTACTGCATTACGCGCTCCAAATAGGTCGTAAGTCGCGAGTAAAAGAGCACCACATACGCCCCCTGTCGAAGGTTAGACAGGGACAGACAAGCATTACCCAACCAATTAACGAGAGTCTTGTCCGACCGAAAAACGGACTCGTTTGAAATGTCAAAGGCTGTTAGACTGGAATGCGAGCTTGTTGGAAAGGCGATATTTTTTCTATCAAGGCGGTGGCAAATTGGCATACGACCTATTTGATGGGAAGCAGACGTTATAGCCTATCAACGCTTGCGACTGCGCGTTATATGAATGATTCATCGCGTTTAGGCTACTTTTGACATTTACTAACTTACTAGTGACTCTGTAAAGGCTTTCTCTACACAATCGGCCATCATGGCCGATACTTACATTTAGGTCACTTTTTGCAAGACTCCAGATTAAATACGCATGCTTTTCCACATCAAAATATATGACCTGCGCGTACAGCAGACAGCATAAGTGCATGGTCATTCCAGAAACAGATTCGCTTGTCCGCACGCACGACTATTAGCGAGATTTCACTAGATGGCGTTGTAAGCAATTTTTTGGCAAAAATAAAATTGATGATTTTATTGTCTTTTAAAACTGTATTCTTGTGGGTTACCACCTATTATTTTTACATTATATTTATCAAGTCAACTCCAGCGCGTTGCCAATTTTTTGTTTGTCACTCTCACCTTTTTGTGGATTTATTCATCTTTTTCTTATGTTTGCGCTACGAGGAAATATTCAAACATCGAATAAATTACAAAAACACTGATTCCCACCATAACTTGGCTGGGCAGAGATTTGAACTCGGAACCTTCCAGTGATGATAAGTTGATAACTTAGGTCGAGGTAAACCTGTCTAGTTACCATTGGGCCATTATGACAATCGAAAGATTGGTTGAAATTCGTCATCAGTTTAATTTTGTATGCAAATATTCGTCACATCACAACTACGAATAATTGAGGAGGGTAGACTGTATTGTAATACATAACTACCATCCAATTTCTTATATTTCTTATGGCACTTACTTCTTGTTCGTTTGTCGGCCATTTACGATTCGATTTCCTTCTATACAACCATAACAATGAGTTCTCGTTTGATCTAGTTAAAAGATCACAATTAATTGGTTAAATATAATGTAAACGTAAGTATATAGTGTTTACATATGTTTTGTAATATATATTATACCTTACTACATACTCGTATCTTACATTGTTCTTATTGTGTATTTACGAATACAGTTGTTACAGCGAAGAACGGTTGTTTTATGGGCACAAGAGGAAGGATCTCGTAGACCAGGTCTCATTGATGCCGCGCATTATGAAGCTGTGAAGATGACCTGTACGAAGAAAATTTGTTTAAGCGGATAACCCACATTCCACACAAGCGAAAGCCCAGTTCGTTGTTGCTAACGGAAGCCCAGAAAAGAAGGTTCTAATTTGGCCTATGATATGGCTGTCTGAAGTGAAGAGTGAAAAAGTGAAGTGTATTAAATCCAGTCAACAGCGCCATTTAAGTTTATGGTGTTATAATAATACGTGCCGTGATAATGGTCGCGTAGTTCCTAAT
Organism: Epinotia ramella; assembly: GCA_947578815.1. NCBI lineage: Eukaryota > Metazoa > Arthropoda > Insecta > Lepidoptera > Tortricidae > Epinotia > Epinotia ramella. Next base: position 3,354,925 of record OX388206.1, on the reverse strand, counting down.
ATAGAAAAAGTGCAGATGCTGTCGCCCAAAGAGTACGGATTACGTTAAGATTTATATATTCTATAAACCGGGTTATCCTAAATAAATTTAAAAAATATATATTGTTTCAGTAGGTAGGTATTAATATGCCGTTTGCTTTCTTTTTTTATATTCCTTTACTATTTAAAATGTGATATTTCATAAGATCAAACAAGTGTAAGTAACGGTGAAAGCCCATATAAAATTATTATGATTATTTTCAAATCAATAACACAATAATTCGTGGTTTGAACGCTCACATATAGGTAAAGATATATTATGGCAATTAACACCTTAATGCGTTCTGCTGATTTGAATGTTAGATAACCCGGTTGTAAGTTAATATTGTCAATATTATATTTATTGGGGTGAAGCTTCAATCTTTTTCCAATTATGGAAATGAAACTTAAGCTATTACCTCAATAAAAATGTTACAAAGTTGATAGGTAACTATTACTAAGTAGTATTATAAAATTGCTTTAACAGAACTGTAGTGAACAAAATAAACATATTAAAACATAAAATGCTGTTTTAATTATTTAAGTTATGAATATATAACTTTCTTTATGACTAATATTTGTATATAAAAAACTTTCATCTAAACATGTAGAAATAGAACAAATATAAAAAAATACAAAAACATAAACCTCCCATTACAGCTGGGATTCGAACCTCGCTCGTTCTAGGCCGTTGAGCCTAGAGCACATGTCTTAATCCATTGAGCTATCTCAACATTATAGGTAATGGTGGAAATATAGCATTCACATACCAGTGGTATCGCACTTAAATACAGTTATTATAAATTAGCATTTAATAGCCTTGTTAATAATTATACTAATATGAGAATATTTCTGGTGATAACAGGTGTCAATTTAAAGGTATTTAATGTGCCTAGTATAGTGCTTATTTTCCGCGGTATCTCTAAATAGTAGCGCCAACAACGCCATCTAGTTTAATTATTGAGCACCACGTGCAACTGTGTGAGCAGCAGACGTCAAACGATGCAAGCGAAACTGGGCCGTAAGGTGTCCATGCATTATTGCAGCCGATAGTACATAGGTACTACGCATCAAAGCATTCAATAATTTGAGCTTAAAGTTTTTTTCCACTAGGTAAGTAATTAATAGTTGAGATTATTTAACACTCACTGCCGGGAACCCGCCTAGCGGGGGCCTACGCCGTAGTCGCTTTCCGCTACATACGAGGAACACCACGGTATCGGCTACGAGCGTAGCGCGTAGCGATTCTTGGCAGTGAATGTGTTGCTGACCGACTTTTTTATAAAACTGTCATTGGAATTTGAATCTTTTACCTAGCACGAGTAGAATTGCTTTTTGAATGAACTTTTTGTTGCAATTTCGTCATATTAAATAAAACGAAATACCTGTTTGAATTTGAATCAAATATCGTTACTCTGCGAATTCCACGATAAGTTTCTAACTAAAAGAACTTAAGTACCTGTTTATATTTACACAGTTAAGTGAGTCGTATTACTAGGTAATAGACCTTCTATAATGCTGGCACGTCCGTATTTGCCCAAATATTCGTGTTGCATCCTTTTCCTTCCTATACGCCAAATGAAAGAGTCAACCGCGCACCCCGACCGAACACGCTATGCCAAGTCAAGTGCCAGCATAACTGAAGAGCGAAATAGATACAACCTACTGCGTTCGCGGCGTTTTACTTCTACGTACAGAAGGTTCTCTATTAACAACATCCTTTAACATAACAACATCCCTTTCTATCGCATGCAACGCGCTGCGATAGAACGCGTGCGGGACCGTAGCAGCGCTAACATATTTGAGCCGGTAGGCCGGCAGTACTTGTACCGGCGTGTCGAAATCAAGGAGTCAGCCGCCCCTGGTTTTACTTGACTTTTGCCTTGTTCCTTGCAACGAGTTAAACTGTTATCGCCGTAAGGGTGGAACACCGTAAACGCAAGCGATACCTATCTATGGCTTGGATACCTACTAGAGATGTACCGACTACTTAGTCGGGAAAGCCGACTACCGGCCACATTTATAGTCGGCGAGTAGTCGGCGACTAGTCGGCCAATCCAGTCGGCACATTTCTAATACCTACACACAATGATGTAATATAAAAAAGAGGTAAGTAGATAAGTACCTACGTCGTCTATACGAAATTCCGTGTTCAAAAATGGCCAGCCAATCTGACAGCTGAGACACGTTTCTACGTTTCCATTGACGACGCGAAACTGAGGCAAGTTCGTGCAATTGACTCAGTTTGAATGTGCCTGTTTTGGAGCGCTTTATTTCATTACATTACCAATGCCTACACATAATAATCCTCCACCACTTAAGTTTCTGTTTAGCCCAATAGTTGACTGGTAGAAATTGCCTTGAGGCAAGTCCGCCAATTGTACTTCTATTATTATAGTAGTGCAATAAAGTTTAAATAAATAAATAAATAATAATTAGGCCATGTTGGTACCAAGAAACTAAACCACATTTCACAAAAAAGTGACACATGATTACAGATTAGTGTGCCCCGGCTAAAACGCACTTGTTCCAAGTGTTCCAACAATCCACATTTTCACACGTCACCTAACCGGCGGAACACACGGTCGCTAATCACCTGTGTTCTCGCCGCCGCAAACAGTGCGTGTGCGCAGCGTGTTAGCGCGAGTGACGTTTGAGCCGAGCGATTTCACTGGGTTCTTGACATAACCAGAGGATCTTTACGATCGCTTTTGCGTTTTACCCTCAATTTGTGTGGGATTTGACAGCTAAACGCAAGCGCGGTCGTAACGTTTTGTTTCGGTAAAACTTATACGAGAGCCTCAGATAACCACCAAATCCGTAGTCCGATACGCTGTCAGACTGGCGTCGCTGCATAATAAGTTAAGCTTACTTCGGCGGACTAGGCGGTGCAATGCATCAGTCACATGTGGCGCGCATGTACCGCGTATATTGATGTGTTCACTTGTAATTGGGGTATATAGGTGCCCAAATAGAAAATGTAGCTACCTGTACCCTGTTGGTATCCCGTATAACAAATCCTACTCATTTAAGAGTAGTTTTTCTCTTAGTTTAGTTTTGGTGAACAATAAATACCTAAAATAATTTGCATTGTTGTATTACATATTGTATTGTTGTCAGATATTATAATATTAAATATGCGAAAGTTTGGATGATGTTTAGATGTGTAGATGTTTAAAGGATGTTTGATACTCAATCGCTCTTTAACGGCTCTACCGATTTAGATGACATTTTGCACGAAGATGAAATATAGTAGGTATAGTTTTTATTCCGGGTAAATAATAAAATAAAGTCAGGTAGCTCTTAATGTCACTTTTTATATGGAAAAATGAAAGTTAAATTGTCCTAACGCGCGTTTGGGACGTTACCGTAAAATGGGGTGAGTAGGGGCAAAACTGACATTCAAACCTCGATAACATTTTATTTTTAGATACATATGCAAACTGAATGAAATGAAATATGTAGGTATAATAAGTGTTCCGGACGTTTCTATTTTAGTTTTTTATTTATTGGTAGTTACATTTCATAACTGACGATAAACGGGAAATCCCACCTCACCCCGTAGTCCCTCGTAATTGGGGTGAGATGGGATTTCATACAAAGGTGATTTTGGAAGATTGTTGGGTCGTTTTTTTATTATGAGTACTTATTATTATAGCTCCATTTTAAATTGGAATAAGTACTTACATTATTTTTGTAGCAGTAGCCTTAAAATCCCATCTCACCCCCCTTTCATCCTTTCTCTTCCCATTCATAACCAAACTCTCCCCGCAAACCCCACTCACCCCATTTTACGGTACGTGATTACCCCACAGAGGGGTAGTCACGTAACGGTCTGAACGCGCGTTAGGTAAATTCAACTGTCTTTCCTGCATATAAAAAAATACATTTAGACCTACCAACGTTCGTACAATGCATTACGTGATCGACCACCTGAACGTAATGATAAAAATAATAAACCGCAGAACCGAGCCAACATAATCGCATACACAAAAACAGAAGCCGCATAAACTCGGCCAATTAAACCATTGTTCTACCGTCCGAACGACATCATTCGAGCGCCATTTTTAAAACAAGAACGGAGTTGCCAGCATAAAAAACGAATCTCGCATTTAAGGTCAATAACTCACGTTATTAATTCTTTAAATCGTCCGTCGGCCGGCCGCAAAGAGTTACCATTGTAAATGTGTAAAAAAATAAAAGGGTTCTTTATAGTGTCGGTCGTAAAGATTGGGTGATTGTGCGTTCATTAGGCGATCTGTAAAATGCTTGATTGGTCGTAGCTTGGTGGCAAAAGCCTGGGTTTCGTTAGGGCACAGAATAAATAATAGTACTTCGTACAGAAGGTTCTCTGTTAACAAACCCCTGTTTAGGTATGCCGAACGAGCCTAACCGTGGCCATCCCTTTCTATTGCATGCAACGGGCTGCGATAGAACGCGTGCGTGCAGTAGCAGCGCTAACATACCCCCTTGGGCCGGCAGGCATGTACTTCTAGCGGCGCGACCAGATCACGGAGTCAGGCGCCCCTGGTTACGTTTCAGTGGGTTCCTGTATTATGCCATCACAGCGGCGCTACCACGAACTTCTAAAGTCGAAGTTCGTAATACATGCATCCCTGTCACTCGAGTAAGGGAGTGCGATAGAGATGGAAATACCCGAACATCGACTTTCGAAGTTCGTGGTAGCGCCGCAGGTCGGCCTGCGAGCTGTGTCGCGGCGAGATAGAACATCAGCCTCGTTCTAATTAGAACGCTTAGAAAGAGAAGGATAGCCTATCTCGCCGCTCACACCCATCCTGTGATAGCTGTGCTGGATAAACTTCATCCATCATTGGTTAATTGAAACAAAATCTAATTGGACTGAAATGGGTTGAACTTTAAGTCAGACGATAAGTCAATGAGAGAAGCTACGGTACCTTACGGCGGTCGTGGGTCCGAATCGCGGCTCCTACCAAGGAGTTTTTAGGAACGTAATATTTACCGTTAGCTTTTCGGTGAAGGAAAACGATTCGGGAGGAAACCGGTCTAATCCCAATAAGGTTTACTTTTCCCTCTGGGTTGGAAGGTCAGTTGGTAGTCGCTTTCGTATAGGGAACTAGTGCCAATGCCAAAGTTACATATCAAAGCGCAACGGGCTCCTTTACGGCACAACCGGGAAAAACGCTAGGAGGATGATAAACAAATAAGTACCCCCCCCCCCCCCCCCCCCTTATAAAGAAAGAAAGAAAAGAAAAGAAAGAAAGAAGACAAGAAAGAAAGAAAAGAAAAGAAAGAAAGAAGACATTTAATTCACTACGCAAAAGACACACAGAGACAAAGGGAGTACAAATACAATACAATTTACACATAATGTGTGTGTCTTCGCGGCATCGGCAGTGAATCGGTCGCTGTCTCAGCATTATGCCGAGGTGTCAGACAGACACCTACAGCGCTGATTTTCTTATAGCGTATGCCCTATACGGTACTTATTGATGAGGCTTACCTTATCCATCGAGTTTATGCTCGTGGGAGTTCAATCAATACAATCATTATTATGACCGTTATTTTGACCTGGTAAAGGTCGCGGGAGTCCGCTGGATGCGGGTGGCGCAGGACCGGACATTGTGGCACTCTTTGGGGGAGGCCTTTGTCCAGCAGTGGACGTCTTTCGGCTGATATGATGATGATGATAATGAATAATTATTATATTAAACTAGCTGATGCCCGCGGCTTCGCCCGCGTGATTATGGGAAATGAAACATTGTTTTTTTCCGTGGTAATTAGATGTTTTCCCGCTGGAAAATGTAGCCTATGTCACTCTCCAGCCTCTAAACTATCTCCATACAAAAAATCACATTAATACGACGCTCCGTTGCGGCGTGAAAGAAGGACAAAAAAACAATCAAACACACTTTCGCAGTTATAATATTAGTAAGGATTAAAGCTAGCTGCGCCGCTTCGCCCGCGTATTGGAATGAACACAGGGAAAGCCGCGGGGTAAAACATGGTCGGTTACCATCCAGAAGGTCGATTCAACATGCAGTTGAAAGAATGTTTGAAATCGGATTAGCTGTTCCGGAGATTACCCATTAGTCATTACATAGGTAGGTAACTTACAAAGCAACAATCTCACAGACTGTCCTCTTTATAATATTAGTACCTTGGCTTACCGTATAGGGTAAAACCAGGATAAATGCCCCACTTTTTGAAATTACTTTATACCTATACAAATAGCAAGATTCTTTATTTGTAAAACGGGTAGATAATTTGGTTTATTTTATTCTAATTTAAGAAAGGAACGAACATTACTTTGATATTTTCAGGGTATTGGCGATTTTTGCGCACCTATACATTTTGGGACAACTATCCCATGTAGGGGATGATTGCCAAATCCATGTAAATTACGTTTAGGATAGATGCCCCGTCGAGAAAGAGGAAATTTATGCCGAAAAAACTTTGATCGCACCTAGCCGTCCCATGCAATAGCACAGACATGCAACACGGTCAACTTAGTTGTAGTTGCAGTCTCTCGATAGATAAATAAAATAATGTGTGTTTCATTCGCGAAACTAGAGTAATTGCAATCAAGGCAACTATATCCCCGGGGCGACTATCCGGGTTTAACCCTACCCCATCGAGTTTTAGGTTCGTTGGAGTTGAACCAATGTCATTATTATAGGTAAATTAAAATAAAATCGCATCTTTTCAGGAAGGTCCAAAGGACGGAGGAAGGAGGAGGAGGAGAGGAAAAGGAGGTCTTTTCAAGTTTCGAGGTCAAGTTTTGGTGGTTTCCATGTCTTGGCACCTTCAACGTTAATATAGGTACATACAGAGGTAACCAGAGGGTGACATTATTAAGGTGCCAAAAACTGGGACTTTTACCTCACCTGCTCCCTAACAAACCGAATGCGTAATCATAAGGGGTGAATTTTGCTACCCCTGTCACCCGACTTTGGATAAATTAGGGATTGACTGGGTGTCTATGCGTTTGCGATATTTCGCGAATTATAAATTAAACAAGATACCAATCTGACTTGGTATCGCATACCAATATAATTTCAATAATTTTAAATTAACTTCTAGTAAGGTAATTTTAAGTGTCGTGTACAGAAGACACATATTTTTGATTAGAGGCCATCTTTATTTATATTATAGGTAGTACCTTAAGTAGGTATTAAAAAGAGGTTAAGTTTGTGAGTTGTAGCTTTGTGAGTGTGTTTTTTGCAAGTTTCTATAGTAGAGGGGTAATCTCCGGAATCTACTTATCTAGTCATTACGCTGGTTACGCGACCACCTTCGGTTAGCGACCACCTGAAGGAGAAGGTTTTTTATATTGAAGATAACATCAATTCTACACAACCTATTGAGACAATTATTTGTACATGCATTTTTTTGTTGTTTTAGAATAGAAATGTATACTAAAAAACCGAGAAAATAACCTTTCAGTTCAACAACTCAGCTAAGTGGTCGCCAACCGGCACAAGAAATTAGGTGGTCGCTAATCGGCGAAATGACCCTATACGATTTCAATAAATCTTTCTTTCTTGTGTTTAGAATAGATTTTCTGGATGGTCATAGGCCCTATTTTATCCTTCAGCTTCGATTACTTTATTTATTAAGGTACAAAATTTCATTTTACAGATATCTTCTCTGTTATAAATAAGATTTTAAAAATGGGTTGTAGGAAGTAGGGAGTCCGCTGGACGCGGATGGCGCAGGACCGGTCATTGTGGCACTCTTTGGGGACTATGTCCAGCAGTAGACGTCTTTCGGCTGATATGATGATGATTATGATGATGATTATTAGATGTTTAGGAAGCCTAGTTATGAAATGTAAGACTAGGAGTTATAAGGTTAGGTAGATAAAAAATGTTTCAACCTATATACGTAAGGGATACATGAATTATATGATACTAGTAAGTAGGTAGGTAGTACCTACCTACAGTAGTAGTAAGAGTAGGTAGGCATAACAAATAACCTACCTACAAACACACTACAAATTCGCGTAGTTTTATTTGTACATAATTAAACAGTATTAAGGTAGGTAGGTATTTATTTAATATTTATTTACACGGTTCATTTAACTGACACATGACATAAATACGTAAGTACATGAATGGGGAATAAATAACCTGTTTGTTGTTTGCATCACAAATATATATTATGCTAAATAATTGGGGATAAGAAGAAATACTGAAATAAAAGAAATAAAACCTTTAACGACGCAAAGTGGAATTACCTACTCAAAACATCATCACACTGACACACAACGTTTATATTGTTTTGACAATCTATGAATAACACTAACTAAATAGTTAAGTACCCAATTAAAGCCAACAATACTCTGCAGAACTTGCGCAACTTCCAAAACAATTCCAATAAGATTACGGTAGCGGTCAATGTCTACCGGAACGAAGCAAAACAAATTCATTTTGTTCCCGGTTCAATCACCCTTCCTCTCAACTTCTCTTTAATTAAAAAGATACTTACTTACCACTATGAATAATCATTCAAATTAAAGGGTTATTTATAGGTACTGTCGTCTTGTTTATTTACCTCATAAAGTGACCGCTGGCACGTTGATGCAAGTCCAGCTCCACGTTGTCGCTTTTACGCACCGTTAAAACACCCAGCAGTCCGCCGCACTACACGAAAACCAAACACTGTTCGAAATTCGAAAAAACAATAAACTTTACTAATATCGCATAATCCGAACCGGTTACCGATCGATTAACTCGATTAGCGTTTTATCGATATTATCGCATGCGAATCGAACAACCGCCGCGCGCGGCTCTCGGCACAATGGCGACAATCGACAATCGTGCGGCGCGACTGCGGTGACCGCGCTCGCAACAAATCCAGCGATAAACTCGCGCGGCTCGGCCAATCACAGCGCGCCAATACGCCCACGAAAGCGCACCGCGCGCTCTGATTGGTCAAGCAACTGCCATTGCCTTACGGATGTTGTTATGCAGAACGAGACCAACTGTTCGAAATTCGAAATAAGAATTTAAACGTTTTCGAGCCGGGCGTAGCAACGTAAATTGGTTGCGCGCGTGGCGGCCGTGTTCTCTTTCAGTTGTTCTTGTCTTCTTTTTGTTGTTTAAGGTGGCTCGTTGTATGGAGAGGGATATTCGTGCTACGTTCTTGGAATTGTTTCTCCTGAATCGCTCAATGCCCGTTTCAGCCGCCATTATATTGTTCTCAATGGACTAGCTTCACGAATCGATTTGGGAGGCTTCTTCGTAGTTCTTAGTGCGTATATGTCATAGAACTTATTATGCATTTTTTTCTAGGTAGGCCCATCTCTAATGTTTATAAAAACGATAAACAATAATAAAAAACATCTTCTTGAATGTCAGTCCAAAGGAACGAATAATTAATTTCTAGATTAGTACTACCTACAATCAATAAATAAAAAAATCTTAGGTTAAACTGTTACCTACTTTCCCAAAACTTTTGACTAATTTGGTAGTTATAAATACAACCGAATATTTATTTATGTACCTACATCACGTAATGTTATCACCATACAACACATAGGTACAGTCAGCGTCATTTAGTTAGTAGCAGCCAGAGTAGCCAAACATTTCGTAACACACCCGTATTCTTACGGTAATAAAGACGTGTACCGAAATATTTGGCTACCTTGGCTGCTACTAACTATATGACGCTGACTGTACAAATGAGATGTTCACCTGCGTAAAATATCAAAACATAAATTCATGGACACTCGTCAAAGTCGTGCCCATTGTAACCCATTAGATATAATATGTATAAACATAATGGGTTACTCGTATATCGTGAGTATGTCACATTTACAAACAATTCCTTTGTAGCTTGGTACAGACATGCAATACAATGCGGGTACTACCTATACCGAAAAATTACCTTCCAGGCTAAATTATATAGGTGGGTTCAATGGACTAAGACGTTACTATCGGTCACGACGGGTCAGTTAGAAGGGTGAAACCATATGAAAGCTCGCAAACTTGATGTAGTATTTATTGAGAGTTAGGTACCTATAAATGGCTTAGTTCGTTTAGTTACTTTTGTTCCTAACAGGTACTTTTGTCTATGAAGACAAGTTCCATGAAGATGAACGATTGATTAATTGTCCACATTTCCAGTTAAAACTAATCAGGTACAAATTTTTTTTGTAAAAAAAATCGTACGAAATGCAGTACAGATTCAAAATGAGGTTTGAACTGAAATTAAAGATTTGTGTGAATTTCGAGGTTCTTGACATTAAATAACTACTAATACTTATGGAAAGTTACTTATACTTCATGTTGACACGTGTACCTCTATAGACATATTAGCTATCGTTTCTAACGTCATGGGGCCGGTGCGAGCAGTTGATTTTAGATCGTTAAAATGTGGTAGGGTGGGTGCAACCAACACACTGTGGATAAAGTTTAGTTTAGTTAAGAGTAGGTAGTATCTAGGTATTTTGCCTACGCATATTTGCTATTTTAAAATAACAAAACAATTCTTGAATATTTTCTGGAAGCATTAAGTTTTCTATAATAATATTAATAATAATTACTTAATCAAGTTTAATTTTTAAACTTCAGTATTACTTTAACAATCGATACGCATTATTAATAAAAGTAGCTAAACTCCAATAGAGAATCCTTAACTCAAAATTATCCGCAGATCCTTTTGATGTCGTATTTTGTAAAACAGATTTAGGTATTTTAAATAATATAATATTATCTCCTCAAAAGATTTTCGGAGATGAGCAATTGGTAATCGTAAAGGTATACAATTTTGCATTTGAATCAAATATTTTTGATTCTCATAATCTCAATGTTACTCGTATTCTTGAAAATACAATATATCGATTTACAAGTACACGACCGTTGGAATACATTAAGGTCAAGAGGATCGAAAGGGTCGCCTGAGTATTTACTTATAAAAAGATTCTCATATCAGATATTGATTAAAAAATAACAAGGAGCCGTAACTTCTTTCACTTGACTACCGTTCGATTGTCGGAATCTTTAGAAATATTAACATACGTCTATCATCCTGGATATGATCCAGGAAATATCAATGCGAATTGCAAATTCGAAATCGATACGAATTTACGAAATGTCATTCGTTCATTCAAATTTAAATATCGAACATCGGTATGGCCAGCAATAAATGGAAGGCCGTTTAAAAATTACGTTTATGAATATGGCACAAAGGCGGGATTCGATAATTGAATTGTAACGGTTCAAAGGGGCAGCAGGTCGCGCCCCCCGACCTCACACCGCGGCCCACAATGTACCATACGCAAATTAACTACATACGCATACAATTTTTATTGCCAATAGAAAAATCCTATTCACAAATTCGCGCCGCACAGGTCTTGTGCCACTAAAAAAGGAATTTTAAGCGTCGATAAACGATTTTTGCATATGGGGTATGCTGTCATACATATGGAGATTTTTCAACATGCGTATATGTATACAGGTACTTTGGTTTATTGGGTGCAATGTGTACGTGTAATTTAAATTGGATTGTTGGATTACAACTGAAATCGACAGACCGTTACAAATTCGGTTATTCACAAAGCGATATAAATAAATTAGTAATAGGCAAATGATTCCATTAAAAACTGACATTAAAGTTAAATGCTTTGCAAATTTTGTTTTGTGAACGTATCGAATTACTTATATTGCTTTCTGAATTAAATAAGCATGTATTACGTGTACGTACTGTAGTTTTATTGACAGTATTTATGGATAATTTTCATAATATATTTTCACAATAACTTAAACAGTGAAAAAAAAACCATTGTATGATGGATATAATATTTAATATCCAGATTACAACAGACAGACACAGACTCCGACAGATCCAGATTTTAACATCTGATTCTGAACAATCTCTAACTATTGTATTAAATCATGTAGTAAAATGAATACAATTTATAAGTTTACACATGAACATTCGAAGCGTTTCTCAAGTCTAAAAATATGTACTCGTACCTATACGATTTTCATAATTTCGAAACCGTACTTATATTTGTTTTTAGACGTGTACCTAGTAGTAAAAAGTTTGAAGATAAAATGAATTTTGAGTTTACTTAATATTTTGTAGATTATGGACACTCATCAAAAAAGTATTAGATGGTTATATGAAATTGTTGATATCATGCAGGCACTGACAGACTTTCCAAACGTTATGCTCCTGAATGCAAGCTATCGTTGTCACCATCGACCGAACATGAACTATTTCCGGGGAACCCTGAACTGGACGAGAACGACGCTTTTATGTTACTTAATCTCAATGTTTTGCCTGAATGCCGCGTAATATGTATTTTGCAAATTTCACAATTTAGTAACATACGAGACAGCGGAAATTAACAGAAACGTATCAATTCTGCCCAGATGTACCAATTCACTAATTCCATTCATACAAAGCGATTCAGCACATCGGCCACAAATAAATTCAATGCACTGACATTACCATATTTACTATGTACAATCCCCTATTTATCAGAAATATCGAATGCATGCGATACGCATGCGTTCACGACTTTTTTAATGAATCGTATCATAGCAATTGCTATGCCAAATGTCAAATATGGTAATAAACCGATTGACGTACAAATGTTCCATTTTCAAATTTGTACCGCTTTGTGCAAACCTTTGTACCGCGTGCAAATCCGTTAGACATCATTTTGATGCAAATTCCCGATAAAAAGTAGACGATTTAATATCGATTTCTTCGCTATTGTGTGTGAACGGGCGTGAAGGAAGGGAATGGAAGATTTTTATTTGATTGACAATGCATTTGATGTCAGTGTCATGTTTTTATTCATAATAGATGCTACTGTTATCCTTAGTGTGTTTCCAACCGTTTGGGGAGTCAGAGAAGTTACTATCAATCTTGAATTTAATTACACTACTTAGGTACCTATTTTACGTAATATAAAGGTAGGTTCTACATAAATAGCATAGAAATACGTTATCCTACTCATCCAATCAGTAATATGCTTCCCATAGTATCTATTCTAATGTAATAAAGAGGTAATATTATAAAGAGTTTTGTAAGTTTATATATAAGGGGTAATCTTCGGAACTACTCATCTGATTTCTAAAACTATATGACCAGTGTATAGGGACCTTTGCAATGGACATAGCATATTCCGTAACCCTCGCTTACTTTCCGCGCGGTCAGCTAGTATGATATAAGTACGATACAAACAACCATGCAAGCTTGAAAACTTAAATGATACTTAAGTTCTTATTTATTGGTCTACAAACCTGAGCTGCCTGTAGTTTTGAAAAAGATATACAGCCAGCGGCAGAAGCTACGCAGAATAGAACCCAAAAAAAATTCTACACCGTCCTTATTATACGGTTTAAGGTTTAAGACTCTTTATTCTCATTAAGAATTATACAATTCACTTGTATGAGAACTTAAAACTTTTACATAATATTATGTGTATAAGCGAAAGAACACGGAAAACAATGAGGGTATTTCAACATGCGGCATAAAAACAATTCAGTTCTGCCGATACTCTTAACAACAAAATAAGTCGAGAAATGCATAGTTGCTTGCTTGATTTTTGTTTACAAATCAATTTGTATACGACTACGAGCTATTGTCTAATATAACGTGATCCCTAGGCTCGCAGCCCTATTTGTAATGCGAGATAATCGTTATACTGGTATGACAGCAGCAGAATGTTCGGTATACTTGGTGAATATAAAACTGGTTCAGTTGCTATGATCACGCTAAGTATTCAACTATGATTCTAATATCTAGAATCATAGTTGAATACTATAAATTATCTTCACATTAGAGTTGTGTAAGTCATTTCGAGTTTCGAGCACTGTATCCATTTAAGTCGCGCGTAACTAGGTATAGGTACCTATCGCTTTACGTGAAGGAAATTATATGTTACGTAGTCAAGACTATAATTACTTAAGTTAAAACATACAATGATATGAAACATATTTACACTAATTTGAGAGAACCTCACATACGTAAGTATCATCATCATAATCATTAGGTATATCAGCCGAAAGACGTCCCCTGCTGGGCATAGACCTCCCCCAAATGTAAGACCTATACGAAGCGGTCGCTACTAAGTATATACCTACCTAATTGTTTTGTTTACTGCACTTACCCAATATATAGCATTGTAAAATATATATAATAATAAGTTTGGCACATGTGACGATGGTATTACTGTTGGCATACAAAAAGTTTAGAATAAATCTCAGACACATTCGAAGTCAACGTTTACACTTTTGTACCTTATTCCATTGTATTAAGGTGGACGACCGGTTAGCCTAGTGGGTAGTGACGCTGCCTACGAAGCTGAAGGTCCTGGGTTCGAATCCCGGTAAGGGCAAATATTTGTGTGATGAGCATGAATATTTGTTCCTGAGTCATGGAAGTTTTCTATGTATTTAAGTATTTATATCCATTATTACATATATCGTCGTCTAGTACCCATAACACAAGCCTTACTGAGCTTACTATGGGACTAGGTCGATTTGTGTAAGATTGTCCCCTACTATTTATTATTTATTATTTATTATTATTATTATTAAGTCGATGGTACTCGTACTTACCTAACTTAGGTAAGTTCCGGTTATGTATAGTTAAATAAAGAGCCCCGCCATGCCTAAAACGTATAGAATATTTGCATTCCATTGTATTTGCGAACGCTTGTAACCATTTTCGGGCGTCGTCAGTAGCAACAGGTTAAGCAAACCGTAAAATCGCCACCGCAAAGATTACACGCTGAATGACGCAAATCTCTGTCACTAATACATCTTTATTTACATTTCTCACAGTCGATTATCGATTCATTCGATGGACAATCGATAAGTGAACGAGTGAATGGTTCTGTCGTCGAGTGGCTTGCGAATGATGAGCGTGTATGATCGAGTAAGCATTATTGTTCTTTTTAGGATTGCATTATGCCGTCCATTTATGAATGGTTGACAGTTTCGGAGGCGTAGTTGTTTTGAAACAAAACGTTTGTCTTTATTTAAATAGCAATAGGTACATCGAGGTATTGTTTTACAAGTATTCATTTGTTATATACAGTTTAAATTTAACTGCGGTGTTATTTTTTGAATTGTGTACCTACTTACTGTGCTTCTTTATATATAGTAATAATTTGTAGTCATTGGAGGAGGCGCTCCAGAACTACCGAAAAAAATAAAAAATAAAAAATAAATAGTAATAATTTTAATATCCAATGGCTGACTTTTCACATTGACGTTGCCAATACCAGGCACTCCGCACAAAGTAGGTACCTACTAAATAATGATAATAATAAACATTTAAAACCGGCCAAGTGCGTGTCGGGCCACGCGCAGTGTAGGGTTCCGTAGTTGCTTGTAGTTACATCGACGTGCGGTGCGGTTGCGTTAGCCGAATTTGTACAATTGGCCTTTCCAAGTAAACATTAAGTTGGTCGACTATTACTCGGGAACTACTTATGCCTTCTTGTCCGTGATAGTTTGCCTTATTAGAAGGCATACGTACTACTACCAAGATTTTTTTCACATCCCCAGTAGTAGCCATTTAGCCGGCAGGGGGGGAGGGACGACACATGACTCGAAGAAAAATAAGGGCTTTAAAGCCCAATATCTCGCAAACGAATCATTGATTTCAAAAATGGTTTTAGGAAACCCATAATAGTTTTGAACGAGCTATCCAACAATACCCCACACTATGGGTTTAACGAGAAAAAAAAATTACATTCCCGCTTTAGGTGTAGGTGAGGTACCCTAAAAAAAATTTTTTTGCAAGATTTTATAGACAGACGGACGGTCATGGCGAAACTATAAGGGTTCCTTGTCGTCTACGGAACCCTAAAAATGGATATTTAATAACTACGTACCCTAGGTCCCCGTGTGGTGTCGGGTTAGAATAGCACCACCCCCTTTCTTCCCGTGGGTGTCGTAAAAGACGACTAAGGGAGCAGGGTTGAAGTGTGTTGTGGGCTATGGGCTAGCAACCAATCACTGCGACATCACATTTCGTCGTCGTCGTCGATAGTCGTCGTAGTTTAGTAGGTCTTTAATACAGTCAACGCGGTTTATTAATTCCGTCCCTATTAACATGTAATTACCTACCACATAGGGGACTACGAGATCGGCTAAAAGACACCACGGAGCACTTCTCAGGGTGGAAAAACAGTTTGTTCGAGATACTCCATTCATATATCCTGTTAACATCTTCTTGGAGCGATTCAAAGTCAGATGGCTGTTCTAGACCATAAACAAGCTTTAGGTCATCGGCGTAAAGAAGACATTGCGCACATCTAGGGAGAGACGCCAAGTCATTAATCATGACGCCGAACAGAAAAGGGCCCAGAATTGAACCCTGGCTTACTCCGGAGCGAGTATGGTAGGAATTGGAGACGAAGCATCCGTGCTGCACGTACTGCTGCCTATCGCGTAGATAACTCGCAAAGAACCGGAGCAGATTTGGCGAGAAACCGATGTTGCATAGCTTCCTTAAAAGTATGTCGTTATCTACGCGATCAAAGGCTTTTTTAAAATCAAAGTACAGCACGTCTACCTGTATCCCCATATCCAAATGCTCAGACATAGTGAGAGAGGGTCCAGGGTTAAGAGGTTCGTCTCGACAGATCGCCTGGGCCTTAACTTATGCTGAGCGTCACAAAGATAGGGCCGCACTTGAGGGGCCAAATGCTTGTTTATGATACACTCAAACAACTTCGAAATGGAGGAGAGAATCGCTATGGGACGATAGTTTTCAACCTTAGGTGCATCGCCCGACTTAGGAATCGGCCGTACCCGTGTTACCTTCCAGTGACTCGGGTATTCCCCAGTGCGTAGAGCTAGGTTGAAAATATGACATAAAGGTTGCAGCTAGCCAGTCTTTGCAGCCCTTTAGAATATACGCCGGGATGGCATCAGGACCCAATGAGCTTTGGGGCTTCAGATGAGCTATGCCCGCTTCCACATCCTGAAGGGATATTGTGCGGATATGAATCAAATTAGCAGTGCTTGTCTCATCCTGTTGAATAGTTTAGAGGGGTCAAGTAACGGTGCACCAGGAAGGAAGACAGTCGAGAAGAAGTTCGCGAAAGCCTGAGCTGCCTCTACACCCTCATAAGGCTTCCTATCGTATATCACTCGGTTTTCAAACCCACCTTTGGATTTTAGGTTGTTAATATGTTGCCAAAAAACACGAGGATTACCTGTGATGCTACTCTGAACACTGCGAATATAATTCTCATAAGCTTCTGGTGGTCTCGTCTTAATATCGGCTCTGAGTTTGGAAAAGTTGGCATATATTTCTCTGTTTCCAGTTTTTTTCCACTTCCGATGAAGAAAAGCCTTCCGTTAAATGTCTCTTATAAGATCTGCCGTAAACCAGACCGGATACTGTCTGCTGGGCTTGCTGGGCCTTCTCTTCCTGGGTATAGACAAATCGAAAATGCCGTAGATCAATTTAAAAAAGAGGTCTACGGCGACATTGACATCTCGGGCTTCAATGACTGTTATCCAAGACACATTGGCAATTAGTTGGCAAAGAAGCTCGTAATTGCCCTTTGAGAAATTCCAATCACGCCTCGTATCGAGGTTACTAGAGTCGATCTCCACGGAGTCACTTACTTTCACGATCGGGATAGAAATATCAAGAGGAGGATGATAAGCATCGGCATATGGAACCAGGCTACCCTCCGGGTCCCCACTGACCATAACACCATGAGCACGCTGTCGCACCAGCACTACATCAAGCATTCCTCCATGCACATTTAATACCTCATTCATTTCAGTGAAATCACAAACTGTGGTAAACAAACAATAATAACTTAAGATACTTGAGGCATACTTAGGGTTAAGATTAAATTAAAACGATTATGACCGCACCAATAGAGTCAATGAATGACTCTATTTTTCGAAAAAACTGCATAGATATAGACACTCTCAGAAGAGTTAGGCGGAATGTATACAGCACAAAAATGAAAAAGCGTTTCGCCCACAACAAAAGAGGTCCACAGATCCTCTCCGTCGGCAGTTTCAAACTCTCGTCGCCGCCGCAGACTAATTCCTGGCCTAGAAGCAACCAGTACTCCGCCTCCCTGTCGTCCGGCGACGCGATCTCGGCGCAAGGCGCTCCAAGCATCTCCCACCAGTTCGGTATCCTCTACTGATGCTGACAACCATGATTTCGTGACGACGACAATATCACTTTCGTGAGCAAGAATACTTTGTTTAAAAAAAAACAACTTTGTGTTGAGACCTCTGACATTTTGGTAGGCAATGCTGATTGTTAGGCCATTAGTGTGATCTTTCCGGGTTTCCTTTAGATTGCCCGGTTTGTCTACGAAAAAACCACGCTTTCACTCTTGCATTGTCTGGCCATACGTCCGCCGACAAGCACTCGTCATAATAAGCCCCAAGAACCCCCAGCTTGTAGGACTTGTAATTACCTTTGGGCCGAAGTTCCTCCACGGTACACGAGCCCTGTCCACACAAAGCTGCTGCAGGTAATCCCGGACTTCATCCGCACTGGAGACCATGATCCACAGGTGGATGTATTTCCGGACCTCGACCGCCCTGAGAGTAGTAACATTAGGGCCACCGGTGCAGCGTATGGATGCTGGCCGTCTCTGCTTCTCTTTAGTGACCTCTCTCCCTCCTTCGGTCGTAGGATTTCCGTTCTTCTTCGCAGACGAATTGTCCGTCACGGGATCACCGTCCTCGGAGCATGCGGTGTCAATGTGGTTAACTGGTGGATCATCTGCATGCGGGATCACGGATGGTGGCATCAACGTTGAGTTACTGGGCAGTGTAACGGGGTCCATGACTTTTCTGCTCTTTTTGCTCTTTTTAGGACGTTTGGGTGTACGCGTTTTCTCAGAATTACTGTTATAATCAATCTCGTCACTAATGTTAAAAGGCTTGGGTAACACTATTGAAGCAGCGCAGCCAACGCAGCGGGACTCGATAGCCTGTTCTAATGCCTCAAGTTTGCCGCTCAATACCTCAACCTTACTCGTGCATGTAGATGGCAGAGACTGCATCCGCCAGCGGTTCTGTTAAGCACGTTATTTGGTCTCGAAGCAACATAATTTCCAAGGTCGACTGCCGCTGCTGTATTATTAATAATAATAATACATTATTTAAAAAATATTGGCATAGCGCAAAATATAGGTACCTACCTAACGTGGTTAGCGACCGACCGTATTAAATTAACGTGTTAACTACCTATTTACTCTAAATTAGAAGCGTGCCGTTCCATCTTGTCATAAAATATTTGTAGGTATGCCTTATGGCAAAATAAAGTGGTACATATTTTTATTTGACCATCCATTTAACTATGTTTACAAATAAATGATTTAGACTTTTTCCTTATTAGCACACCAATTAGTTCCTAGTGTTACTTGAACCTGACCTTGTGTCAACTAGGGAATGCAATCTCGCAAGATTTCATACCTAGCCGAGATTAACGAGACCTCGCGAGATGGGTTCGCTCGCGTTCTTCACTGAAATGAATAGTTTAAAAAACACTAGAAAAACACGCTTTTAACCTAATCGTGGTCAAAGTTCATTACGAGACTTTTCTAACCAAACACAGCTCTGATACGTTGTTCCATCATGAAGTTCCAGTTCATATCTTCCGGCTCCATCATCAGATCAGTTCGACAGTACCATATTATTGTATTGCCATCAGAACTACAAACAGCTGCCAATTTTCATGACGCTACAATACTTGGAAGATAACCATCTTCCAAGAATCGTAGCCAAACAATTTAACCAAATTAGTTACCTTAGATTCCATTACATAGTTAGTTACATACAGGTCGAACTACTAAAAGCGTGTTAAAAAATAAATTATAGGTTTTAATTAAATGAAAACATAAATCTCGCATTCGCGCGATATCTCGTACGAAAATTGTACGAGAGTCAGTCTTGTAAAATATGAACGAGATCACGCGAGATCTCGATCGCGCGATATCGAGATTCGAGATGGCGTTCCTTGGTGACTTATGCGAGATCAGGTCAGATAAACTACACGAGTTCAACTTTGATGTGAAATGGCACGTTAAATTCGGTGACACAAAGAAACCTGTAAAATGTCAAGTACCTAAACATCAATGGTAGAATATTTTTGGCTTCCTAAGTAGCTTGTATGTTCATCTATTTAAATAAAATAAATCCTGCCCTTCTACTACTTCATCGCGTAGGGGCCCATTTGCAGCGTGAATCGGGTTGGTTTATGCCCGCTTGCGTTAGTGCGTAACCAAATGGAAGCGAGCGCGACGGACTAATAAATAAATAGGATTTGAAGGAAAAGGTGCTCATTATGTTATTTGCAAAATGTAACACCTGTTTTGACAGCGTCGGAGTGTGTCAGCCAAGTTCGTAAGTTTTAGTTATTTGGTAATAAGTTTATGTTGATTTATGTATCTGATAAGATGACCTGTTTAGCCTAGTTGGCAGTGACCCTGCCTGTGAGGCTGGAGGTCACGGCCATGGGTTAAAAATTTAAAATGTATGGGTTAGGCTCGTAAAACACACTTTCCCGAAATGTGCACTTTCTGTCGTAACGGTGCATTTTTTTAGACTGATCATTTTCCCGAAAAGTACACTGTCTTTAAAAGTGCACTTCCCGATATGTACACTTTGTCAATAGGTGCACTGTCCCATACCGGTGTGAAGTTAGCGGCCAAAGTTAGCGGCCGATGATAACCCGACCAAATTAAGAAGTAATGTTTTTTTTTTACTAGAATACTGTCAAAACAAGCAGAAACGCAAAATATCTACATTCTTATAAGAATACAACAAAAAAAAAACGAATCTAAACATTCAAAAAAGCTAATAACAAGAAATGCACTTTGGCCGCTAACTTCACTACGTAGCAGCCAAAAAGATTCTCGATACATTTTTCATAATTTCTGGACCTGAGACTACAAGCAATTGTTAGCTATCAAATAACTCTATTTCTAGGGTGATGCTCGACGGCATAATAAAAGAAACAGAGGCGATCACGTAGAATAATCAGCTTTCTATGAAAAAGTGCATTCTTTCAAGATTTGCTGCATCTTAGACGGCAAGCAAGTAACTTTTGAAATATCATCCGTAGAGTTAACTATGACAGTTACCGAATACAGTCATTTGCAGAGTGACACTCGATCGTATAGTAGGGTAAAAGCGCCGAGGATCACACGTAAGTAAATTCGTCAATTATTATTTAATAAAAGTTAAATCTTTACATGACGGACGGCAAGCAAGTAATATTTGACGTATCATCCGTCGACGTAACTATGACAGTTACCGAATACAGTCATTTGCAGAGTGACACTCGATCGTTGAGTTGGGTAAAAGCACCGAGGAACACACGTAAATAATTTTGTCAATTAATTTTTAATAACAGCTAAATCTTGACATGATGGACGGCTAGCAAGTAACTTTTGACGTATCATCCGTAGACTTAACTATGACAGTTACCGAATACAGTCATATGCAGAGTGACACTCGATCGTATAGTAGGGTAAAAGCGCCGAGAAATACATAAAAGTAACTTGGTAAATGAACTTTTAATAACAGTTAAATCTTTACATGATGGACGGTAAGCAAGTAACTTTTGACGTATCATCCGTAGAGTTAACTATTACAGTTACCGAATTCAGTCATTTGCAGAGTGACACTCGATTGTATAGTAGGGTAAAAGCACCGAGGAACACACATAAGTAAATTTGTCACTTAATTTTTAATAACAGTTAAATCTTTACATGACGGACGGCAAGCAAGTAACTTTTGACGTATCATCCGTAGAGTTAACTATGACAGTTACCGAATACAGTGATTTGCAGAGTGACACTCGATCGTATAGTAGGGTAAAAGCGCCGAGGAACAAACATAAGTAAATTTGTCAATTAATTTTTAATAAAAGTTAAATCTTTACATGACGGACGGCAAGCAAGTAACTTTTGACGTATCATACGTCGACTTAACTATGACAGTTACCGAATACAGTCATTTGCAGAGTGACACTCGATCGTTGAGTTGGGTAAAAGCACCGAGGAACACACGTAGATAAATTTGTCAATTAATTTTTAATAACAGCTAAATCTCTACATGACGGACGGCAAGCAAGTAACTTTTGACGTATCATCCGAAGAGTTTACTATAACAGTTACCGAATACAGTCATTTGCAGAGTGTCACTCGATCGTTGAGTTGGGTAAAAGTGCCGAGGAATACACATAAGTAAATTTGTCAATTAATTTTTAAAAACAGTTAATTCTTTACATGACGGACGGCAAGCAAGTAACTTTTGACGTATCATCCATTGACTTAACTGTGACAGTTACCGAATACAGTCATTTGCAGAGTGACACTCGATCGTTGAGTTGGGTAAAAGCGCCGAGGAACACACGTAAGTAAATTTGTCAATTATTATTTAATAATAGTTAAATCTTTACATGATGGACGGTAAGCAAGTAACTTTTGACGTATTATCCGTCGACTTAACTATGAGAGTTACCGAATACAGTCATTTGCAGAGTGACACTCGATCGTATAGTAGGATAAAAGCGCCGAGGAATACATCTAAGTAACTTGGTCAATGAACTTTTAATAACAGTTAAATCTTTACATGACGGACGGTAAGCAAGTAACTTTTGACGTGTCATCCGTAGGGTTAACTATGACATTTACCGAATACAGTCATTTGCAGAGTGACACTCGATCGTATAGTAGGGTAAAAGCGCCGAGGAACACACATAAGTAAATTTGCCAATTATTATTTAATAAAAGTTAAATCTTTACATGACGGACGGCAAGCAAGTAACTTTTGACGTATCATCCGTCGACTTAACTATGACAGTTACCGAATACAGTCATTTGCAGAGTGACACTCGATCGTTGAGTTGGGTAAAAGCACCGAGGAACACACGTAGATAAATTTGTCAATTAATTTTTAATAACAGCTAAATCTCTACATGACGGACGGCAAGCAAGTAACTTTTGACGTATCATCCGAAGAGTTTACTATAACAGTTACCGAATACAGTCATTTGCAGAGTGTCACTCGATCGTTGAGTTGGGTAAAAGTGCCGAGGAATACACATAAGTAAATTTGTCAATTAATTTTTAAAAACAGTTAATTCTTTACATGACGAACGGCAAGCAAGTAACTTTTGACGTAGCATCCATTGACTTAACTATGACAGTAACCGAATACAGTCATTTGCAGAGTGACACTCGATCGTTGAGTTGGGTAAAAGCGCCGAGGAACACACGTAAGTAAATTTGTCAATTATTATTTAATAATAGTTAAATCTTTACATGATGGACGGTAAGCAAGTAACTTTTGACGTATCATCTGTAGACTTAATTATAACAGTTACCGAATACAGTCATTTGCAGAGTGACACTCGATCGTATAGTAGGGTAAAAGCGCCGAGGAACACACATAAGTAAATTTGTCACTTAATTTTTAATAACAGTTAAATCTTTACATGACGGACGGCAAGCAAGTAACTTTTGACATATCATCCGTCGACTTAACTATAACAGTTACCGAACGCAGTCATTTGCAGAGTGACACTCGATCGTTGAGTTGGGTAAAAGCACCGAGGAACACACGTAAATAATTTTGACAATTAATTTTTAATAACAGCTAAATCTTGACATGATGGACGGCTAGCAAGTAACTTTTGACGTATCATCCGTAGACTTAACTATGACAGTCACCGAATACAGTCATATGCAGAGTGACACTCGATCGTATAGTAGGGTAAAAGCGCCGAGGAATACATAAAAGTAACTTGGTCAATGAACTTTTAATAACAGTTAAATCTTTACATGATGGACGGTAAGCAAGTAACTTTTGACGTATCATCCGTAGAGTTAACTATTACAGTTACCGAAATAAGTCATTTGCAGAGTGACACTCGATTGTATAGTAGGGTAAAAGCACCGAGGAACACACATAAGTAAATTTGTCACTTAATTTTTAATAACAGTTAAATCTTTACATGACGGACGGCAAGCAAGTAACTTTTGACGTATCATCCGTAGAGTTAACTATGACAGTTACCGAATACAGTGATTTGCAGAGTGACACTCGATCGTATAGTAGGGTAAAAGCGCCGAGGAACAAACATAAGTAAATTTGTCAATTATTATTTCATAAAAGTTAAATCTTTACATGACGGACGGCAAGCAAGTAACTTTTGACGTATCATCCGTCGACTTAACTATGACAGTTACCGAATACAGTCATTTGCAGAGTGACACTCGATCGTTGATTTGGGTAAAAGCACCGAGGAACACAGGTTGATAAATTTGTCAATTAATTTTTAATAACAGCTAAATCTTGACATGATGGACGGCTAGCAAGAAACTTTTGACGTATTATCCGTAGAGTTAACTATGACAGTTACCGAATACAGTCATATGCAGAGTGACACTCGATTGTATAGTAGGGTAAAAGCGCCGAGGAATACATAAAAGTAACTTGGTCAATGAACTTTTAATAACAGTTAAATCTTTATATGCTGGACGGTAAGCAAGTAACTTTTGACGTATCTTCCGTAGGGTTTACTATGACAGTTACCGAATACAGTCATTTGCAGAGTGACACTCGATCGTTGAATTGGGTGAAAGCGCCGAGGAACACACATAAGTAAATTTGTCAATTAATTTTGAATAACAGTTAAATTTTTACATGACGGACGGCCAGCAAGTAACTTTTGACGTATCATCCGTCAACTTAATTAGAATTGTTACTGAATACAGTCATTTGCAGAGTGACACTCGATCTTATAGTAGGGTAAAAGCGCCGAGGAACACACGTAAGTAAATTTGTAAATTATTATTAAATAATAGTTAAATCTTTACATGATGGACGGCAAGCAAGTAACTTTTGACGTATCATACATCGACTTAACTATGACAGTTACCGAATACAGTCATTTTCAGAGTGACACTCGATCGTTGAGTTGGGTAAAAGCGCCGAGGAACACACGTAAGTAAATTTGTCAATTATTTTTTAATAATAGTTAAATCTTTACATGATGGACGGTAAGCAAGTAACTTTTGACGTATCATCCGTAGACTTAACTGTGACAGTTACCGAATACAGTCATATGCAACTGTGACACTCGATCGTATAGTAAAGTAAAAGCGCCGAGGAATACATAAAAGTAACTTGGTCAATGAACTTTTAATAACAGTTAAATCTTTACATGATGGATACCCGGCACATCAAAGACATAAAATTAACAGATGACAACAGGTAAGTAGTTGCTTATATATGCATGTTTCATCCCCGTGTGGTGTCGGGTAAGAATTTCACCAACCCCATTCTTCCCGTGGGTGTCGTAAGAGTCGACTACGGGATAAGGTTGAAGTGTGTAGTCATTGATAGGCTAGCAACCTGTCAGTGCCATATCACATCCTCTCTAATTATAAACCAACAATTACTAGTAGCAGCACTGAAAATAAATTTCATGTGTTCTGCCTACCCATTCTGGTAACACTAGCGTGTATATGTCTGTACGTATCTACAGAAAAATGTGCTTAAGTACCCCTGTCGCTTATTTACACTACATCGGTTGTTCTAAGTTTTCGTATGGGTCTTCCAGTTTTTTTTTTCAATGATGGAACGCCTTACCAAATGGCAGGATGCGTTAACATTCTACATTTTAGATAGGTATGTCTGTTAACGCCTAAAATAATCGCGTAATGTAAGTATATATGAAAGTAGTTTTATGAATACAGCGATTACGCGACGATAAGAGCAAATTTTATTAATATGAGTGTAATAAAATCCGTAACCGTGCACGTACATATATAAATATTTACATAGATTACTTAGTTATATTTAAAAAATAATGTTTTTCAATTTGTAACTTAAAACTATCAAAAGTAACGCTCAATTAACTTACCTACTTAATTAATTAAATAACAAAAAGGAAGAATTAACATCTATACACACTTATTATAATAAAGCTGAAAAATAAGAACCCAAGTAAATTGAAATCTTTGTTGTTTAAATTTCCTATGGAAAAATGTTATTATAATGTTCAAGATTACCTTAGTATTAATTAAATCTTATTAGACAACAATAATTATACTGTTACACTTGACATTTCGCAATTTTATTCTGTTTTAACTGCTTGCTTATTAATTAATATCAATAGTATTTTTAGGATTAAGTTTGTGACATTGTATTTGTAATTTATCGTACGCCGAAAGGTACATCATGGTTGTTCCATTTTATAATACCTACCACCTGTACATAACCTACCTATGATGACGAAATAAATGATTATGATTATGAAGAGGGTCGAAAGTCTGTACATGAATGATATTCGAAAAAAAAATTGCTGGGGATACCTATAATCGATAACAGAACACACT
Organism: Epinotia ramella; assembly: GCA_947578815.1. NCBI lineage: Eukaryota > Metazoa > Arthropoda > Insecta > Lepidoptera > Tortricidae > Epinotia > Epinotia ramella. Next base: position 3,328,552 of record OX388206.1, on the reverse strand, counting down.
CCAACAGTTTTTAGAATTGTTGTCTGTTTATGTGTACCTACGCGCATCACATAGAAACGGCTGAATGGATTTTGAAGCAAACTTTACTAATCTGTCGAGAAAATGGTGCCGGTTTATGTACAGCCATAATAATGCACGGCCAAAATAATGTACAGCCCAATAATGCGCGTCCATACTGTACATGGATTATCAGGCTGTACATTATTGGGCCGTGCATTATCACCCTGAGCAAACTTGGTACGGGGCAATAATTGGAAGCCAATTTTGTACGAGCTGATAATGCACGGCCCAATAATGTACAGCCTGATAATCCATGTACATTGGGACGGTCATCTGTGCGGACTAATAATCTTCACCCTAGTAGCATTTTCGTTGGCATTTCGTTGGGCCAACTCGGTGATCAATGGCCCAACGTGGTGCCAACTTAAAATGCTACTAGGGCAGCAAGTCGACAACACCCCGCTGCGCGGGGTGTCTATTTCTGGTCTGAGGGACACAAGTGAACCCTAACCTAACCGACCTAAGACAGAGTTCGCTTATGACAAGCCATTTTTGTCCGCCCTGATAATGCACAACCCAATAATCCGCGTCCACAAAAAGTGGACGCGGATTATCAGGCTGTACATTATTGGGCCGTGCATTATCACCCTGAGCAAACTTGGTCCGGGGCAATAATTGGAAGCCACTTTTGTCCGGGCTGATAATGCACGATCCATTAATCCGAGTCCACAAAAAGTGGACGCGGATTATCAGGCTGTACATTATTGGGCCGTGCATTATTGGCTCCCGAGAAAATCTTCGGCCAGCACGGCTAGCACGCAACGGCGCGCGAGCTCTTTCGATTTTTCTCGCACTATCCGTCTCTCACTTACTAGACCACTTAGAACAAGAGGTAAATTAACTGACAAATTTACTTATGTGTGTTCCTCGGCGCGTTTACCCTACTATACGATCGAGTGTCACTCTGCATATGACTGTATTCGGTAACTGTCATAGTTAAGTCTACGGATGATACGTCAAAAGGTACTTGGTAGCCGTCCATCATGTCAAGATTTAGCTGTTATTAAAAATTAATTGACAAATTTATTTACGTGTGCTCCTCGGTGCTTTTACCCAACTCAACGATCGAGTGTCACTCTGAAAATGACTGTATTCGGTAACTGTCATAGTAACGTCGACGGATTATACGTCAAATATTACTTGCTTGCCGTCCGTCATGTAAAGATTTAACTTTTATTAAATAATAATTGTCAAATTTACTTATGCGTGTTCGTCGGTGCTTTTACCCTACTATACAATCGAGTGTCACTCTGCAAATGACTGAATTCGGTAACTGTCATAGTTAACTCTACGGATGATACGTCAAAAGTTACTTGCTTACCGTCCATCATGTAAAGATTTAACTGTTATTAAAAGTTCATTGACCAAGTTACTTTTATGTATTCCTCGGCGCTTTTACCCTACTATACGATCGAGTGTCACGCTGCATATGACTGTATTCGGTAACTGTCATAGTTAAGTCTACGGATGATACGTCAAAAGTTACTTGCTTACCGTGCATCATGTAAAGATTTAACTATTATTATTATTATTATTTATTTTTTTTTGTTTTGGCAATAAAGTTTATTTATTATTCATTATTATTATATATTTTATTTACAATTATTTTCAACAACAGGAAAATATAAACTTAAGCAATAAAGGAAAACAATAAAAAGATTATAAATAAAAAACTTGGCCCAGATCGGCGCCAGGCGGTAGGGTGCCCAGGAGGCTGGCGGCATTGCCACGTTGTATAGCTATGCTAATACGTTGGGCTAGGTAGGAGCCAGCCTTCTGGTCACCAGAAGCGTCGACGAGGCGCTTAGAAAGCGATTTAAAAAGTTTTAAAGCGCTGGTGCCCCATGGCCCTAAGGTCTCGACGCCGAAAGGCTCAAACATGTAGCCACTGTCAATGCCGGCATATTTGAGCCTTTTTCGTGACTCGGCTGAGTCAGCAGCAGCACCAGCCTTCATTGAGGTTACAGGAAGGTGGGACGGCGCAAGGGTATCGACGCAGGTAGCGTCCCATACCAGTGGCCGCCCCAAGCTCCAGGGCACGAGCGTCATGCCGTCGGGCCTCTTGCCATCGTCTCGGGCAAGACCAGTAGGCTCTAAGACGGCCGGTGCTCCGGCACTGACGAGAGCCCGACGGATGAGATCGTTTAGGCCGGCGTGTCGCGGGATGCGGCCAGTGCTCCTGTGGCAGGAGAGGCCATGGTGGCCAAATTTGTCGACGGTGCTACCGCAGTGACACCGATGTGGAACGACACATGTCACTCCCAGGCGCAGTGAGACGGCAACCCTAAAGGATTTGTTGTCCAAAATTGTACCTAAGTTGTGTGAAGGGAGTGCCTGGAGCCAACCGCCGGATTCCCACCTAGCAGTGGCAAGGAGACGGGCGCGATCTGCGGAGCTGGTAGACGTTTCATAAAGGTTATCCCGTACCAGCTCACACAGCGGCCCGTCCCATTGCCTCTGCGAATGGGGCTTGTTTGGTAGATCTGCAGTTGGACATAAATCTTTCCACCGGCACTCAGCTTCAGCGAGAAATGGAATTTCAAAATCATTGTTGGGAGCTTTTAGAATTTGACCTATTAAAATTTGTGAGCCGTGTGCTGAAGAGAGGAAAGCCGGAAGAGAAACGCTTGAAGTTTTACGGAGCCCAATGCCACCAAGCCGAATAGGCAAAGAAGCTTGGGTCCATTGGATTTCATTCATATCGATGTTAGCAACAGAAGAGAAGGTTTTTTTAATGATATTGTCAAGGGGTGCCAAAAGGTGAGGGAATTTCCAAAAATGACTACATCGAAGCATATAGGTAAACTGTGGAACGAATAAACAAAATTTTATGATGGTATACGCCATATGCGTGTTTATTTGGAGCAGGCGATCCGACACTGAATTAAATTTTTGAACTTTTTGTTCGACGAAATCAGGGAATGATTCATCAAAAATAGGTGACCCAAGGAGGTGGAGTGAGCTTTTATCCAGTAATTTGATGTTGGGAGCCAGGGTTCGGAAATGCGAGAGTGCAGTATCTTTTTGCTGGTAGGCCTCCGAAAAGAAAATTTCGCATTTGGAAAAATTAAGCTCTAGGCCCAAAGCGTGAAATTCTATGGTTAGTTGACGAAGATCTTCTAAAACTTCAGACACATCACCTCCGAGAGTACCGTCGTCTAAATACCAAACATTCAATTTAGAATTTAGTCTATTAATAACGGGGTGTATTGCGAGGCTGAAAAGGGCTGGGCCTAAGGGGTCGCCTTGCTGACAACCTACTTCGGATGATAAAATATTGTTTTTAAAAAGGAGATTTGAGGGGGAACTATAGCACTGCCAAATGAAAGCGTAAATTTGGGGTATTTTTTCCTTCACTTGGGTCAGCAGGGCGCCCCTATCTACGGAGTTAAAAGCATTTTTTACATCCACCTTTAACAATACTTCGCCAGGTTGCTGAGAAATAAAAGTCCGTAAAGCGTGAACAGCTGCCTCGCAACCGCTCTTAGACCCAAAGCCTAACTGTGTCGGCTGAAAGTAGGGACTCAGTGTCTCTGATGCAATACTGCAGCAGCATTTGGCAGCCAAGCGGCGATAGGTAGTACCAACCGCGATCGGTCTGATGCCACCGTCCTTTTTTGTAAGGGCGCAGAGGTTTGCGCCGTATAAAGTATTTGTCACATCCGTGCTTACCCTTCCTGCAAGCATTAAATTTATCAAAGAAATTAAAGAACTTAGCAGGGACTCAGAAGTATCCGTGGAGCAGTTTCCGATTAGGTCCTTTAGGTGTTGAGGCGTTAGACCATCTAAGCCACCTGCGGAGCCGCTTGGGAATGACAACATCGCTCTTAGAGCTACTTCGGCAGATACTTGCAGGCAAGGTAAGGACGGGTCTGGTGGATCAGGAAGTATATGGTTAGCCGGGGCAGGTGGATGTTTACTCCGCAGCGCGGTTAAAGTTTCGGGTGAGTTTGGGGCAACAGTGTCACAGGAGAACAAAAGTCGGGCTGCACTTTTTATATTGCCTTCGCCAATTTTGGACTCTATTAAGCGAGTTAAGGAGCTATTGTAACTAGGTTTGGATGAAGATAGATTTTGGATGTCGTGAGGATGAATGCAATTCTGCTTAATGCGCGACGTGAGCGAAGTTCCTTTCTGCGGCTGGTTTTTTACGTGTAGGACCCTGTAGGGGAAGGTTAAGAGTTGCTCCCAGGCTTCTAAAGTATTTTGGGATATGGCGTTTTTTATTTCGTCATTCAGTTTTAGAGCAACTTGTACCCGAGCTCCTCTAGGGATTCTTTTAATAATAGAAGTAGATTGTTTCAGGTTTGATAAGGTTTCTGGAAGTGATGGTCTAGGAGTAGTATTGAGGCTTGGGGCGGAAGCTGGAGGATCTGGGTTGGTAATTGTGTTTCGATGAGAATGAGCGCGGCTGATGTGGATATTTAGGCCTCTTCGGCCCCTGCAAAATCGAGCCTGGGGGCAGTGCGGGCATTGTATAAAGTTTTCCGGTGGCACTGAGAGTGAATGTTGTGGTTCGGACTGTTGAGAACCTAAATTTGGAAGTGACATGCGATGGAAAAAATAAACTTTTAAAACAGTTAACAGAAAGATAAAGAACAGAATTAAAGCTACGATAGAAAAGCACATAAAAAAAAAAAAAAAAAACAAGGAATATCCACCGAAGCAGCAGCAAAACTCACTGAAGCAAGTTGAAATTGCAACCGGTCGTGGTCAGCGATTCTCAGAAATGCTCTGCAGAGCGGTGGCGCGGTCGCAAACTGGCGCGGAGGTGTGTTGGAGTGGTGGTGAAGTGGCGCGTTGGCGCGTTGGAGCGGTGGCGCGGTGGTGCGGAGACGCGGTGGCGGGGTGGCGCGCAGGCGCGGTGACGCGGTGTATTATACCAAATTATAATAATAATTAAACACAAAATATCACTAATAGAAAATTTTCTTTGTTGTTATTTTGTTAGTTGACATCTGTCACGGCGACTCGGTCACGCAAAAGCGCACCAAATAGGGCCGGGCTGCAGTCTCCGCGGAGATAAACACTAATTTGCACGTTGTCTTTACGTGTACTTTCCAGACGTAATCAAAACAAGGCGAGAAAATAGGGAAAAACATTAAAAAAGCATTTTTCAAATTCCTTTGGTTTAGAAAGTTGTTTCTCGTATTAAATAATAATAATTATTATTAAATAATAATTGACAAATTTACTTACGTGTGTTCCTCGGCGCTTTTACCCAACTCAACGATCGAGTGTCACTCTGCAAATGACTGTATTCGGTAACTGTCATAGTTAACTCTACGTATAATACGTCAAAAGTTACTTGCTTACCGTCCATCATGTAAAGATTTAACTGTTATTAGAAGTTCATTGACCAAGTTACTTTTATGTATTCCTCGGCGCTTTTACCCTACTATACGATCGAGTGTCACTCTGCAAATGACTGTATTCGGTAACTGTTATAGTTAACTCTACGGATGATACGTCAAAAGTTACTAGCTTGCCGTCCGTCATGTAAAGATTTAACTGTTATTAAAAATTAATTGACAAATTTACTTACGTGTGTTCCTCGGCGCTTTTACCCTACTATACGATCGAGTGTCACTCTGCAAATGACTGTATTCGGTAACTGTCATAGTTAAGTCGACGGATGATACGTCAAAAGTTACTTGCTTGCCGTCTATCATGTAAAGATTTAACTATTATTAAATAATAATTGACAAATTTACTTACGTGTGTTCCTCGGCGCTTTTACCCTACTATACGATCGAGTGTCACTCTGCAAATGACTGTATTCGGTAACTGTCATTGTTAAGTCTACGGATGAAACGTCAAAAGTTACTTGCTTACCGTCCATCATGTAAAGATTTAACTATTATTAAATAATAATTGTCAAATTTACTTACGTGTGTTCCTCGGCGCTTTTACCCTACTATACGATCGAGTGTCACTCTGCAAATGACTGTATTCGGTAACTGTCATAGTTAAGTCGACGGATGATACGTCAAAAGTTACTTGCTTGCCGTCTATCATGTAAAGATTTAACTATTATTAAAAGTTCATTGACCAAGTTACTTTTATGTATTCCTCGGCGTTACCCTACTATACGATCGAGTGTCACTCTGCATATGACTGTATTCGGTAACTGTCATAGTTAAGTCTACGGATGATACGTCAAAAGTTTCTTGCTAGCCGTCCATCATGTCAAGATTTAGCAGTTATTAAAAATTAATTGACAAAATTATTTACGTGTGTTCCTCGGTGCTTTTACCCAACTCAACGATCGAGTGTCACTCTGCAAATGACTGTATTTGGTAACTGTCATAGTTAAGTCGACGGATGATACGTCAAAAGTTACTTGCTTACCGTCCATCATGTAAAGATTTAACTATTATTAAATAATAATTGACAAATTTACTTACGTGTGTTCCTCGGCGCTTTTACCCAACTCAACGATCGAGTGTCACTCTGCAAATGACTGTATTCGGTAACTGTCATAGTTAACTCTACGTATAATACGTCAAAAGTTACTTGCTTACCGTCCATCATGTAAAGATTTAACTGTTATTAGAAGTTCATTGTCCAAGTTACTTTTATGTATTCCTCGGCGCTTTTACCCTACTATACGATCGAGTGTCACTTTGCATATGACTGTATTCGGTAACTGTCATAGTTAAGTCTACGGAGGATACGTCAAAAGTTACTTGCTAGCCGTCCATCATGTCAAGATTTAGCTGTTATTAAAAATTAATTGACAAATTATTTACGTGTGTTCCTCGGTGCTTTTACCCAACTCAACGATCGAGTGTCACTCTGCAAATGACTGTATTCGGTAACTGTCATAGTTACGTCGACGGATTATACGTCAAATATTACTTGCTTGCCGTCCGTCATGTAAAGATTTAACTTTTATTAAATAATAATTGACAAATTTACTTATGTGTGTTCCTCGGCGCTTTTACCTTACTATACGATCGAGTGTCACTGCAAATGACTGTACTCGGTTACTGTCATAGTTAACCCTACGGATGATACGTCAAAAAATACTTGCTTACCGTCCATCATGTAAAGATTTAACTGTTATTAAAAGTTCATTGACCAAGTTACTTTTATGTATTCCTCGGCGTTACCCTACTATACGATCGAGTGTCACTCTGCATATGACTGTATTCGGTAACTGTCATAGTTAAGTCTACGGATGATACGTCAAAAGTTTCTTGCTAGCCGTCCATCATGTCAAGATTTAGCAGTTATTAAAAATTAATTGACAAAATTATTTACGTGTGTTCCTCGGTGCTTTTACCCAACTCAACGATCGAGTGTCACTCTGCAAATGACTGTATTTGGTAACTGTCATAGTTAAGTCGACGGATGATACGTCAAAAGTTACTTGCTTACCGTCCATCATGTAAAGATTTAACTATTATTAAATAATAATTGACAAATTTACTTACGTGTGTTCCTCGGCGCTTTTACCCAACTCAACGATCGAGTGTCACTCTGCAAATGACTGTATTCGGTAACTGTCATAGTTAACTCTACGTATAATACGTCAAAAGTTACTTGCTTACCGTCCATCATGTAAAGATTTAACTGTTATTAGAAGTTCATTGTCCAAGTTACTTTTATGTATTCCTCGGCGCTTTTACCCTACTATACGATCGAGTGTCACTTTGCATATGACTGTATTCGGTAACTGTCATAGTTAAGTCTACGGAGGATACGTCAAAAGTTACTTGCTAGCCGTCCATCATGTCAAGATTTAGCTGTTATTAAAAATTAATTGACAAATTATTTACGTGTGTTCCTCGGTGCTTTTACCCAACTCAACGATCGAGTGTCACTCTGCAAATGACTGTATTCGGTAACTGTCATAGTTACGTCGACGGATTATACGTCAAATATTACTTGCTTGCCGTCCGTCATGTAAAGATTTAACTTTTATTAAATAATAATTGTCAAATTTACTTATGTGTGTTCCTCGGCGCTTTTACCTTACTATACGATCGAGTGTCACTCTGCAAATGACTGTACTCGGTTACTGTCATAGTTAACCCTACGGATGATACGTCAAAAAATACTTGCTTACCGTCCATCATGTAAAGATTTAACTGTTATTAAAAGTTCATTGACCAAGTTACTTTTATGTATTCCTCGGCGTTACCCTACTATACGATCGAGTGTCACTCTGCATATGACTGTATTCGGTAACTGTCATAGTTAAGTCTACGGATGATACGTCAAAAGTTTCTTGCTAGCCGTCCATCATGTCAAGATTTAGCAGTTATTAAAAATTAATTGACAAAATTATTTACGTGTGTTCCTCGGTGCTTTTACCCAACTCAACGATCGAGTGTCACTCTGCAAATGACTGTATTTGGTAACTGTCATAGTTAAGTCGACGGATGATACGTCAAAAGTTACTTGCTTACCGTCCATCGTGTAAAGATTTAACTATTATTAAATAATAATTGACAAATTTACTTACGTGTGTTCCTCGGCGCTTTTACCCTACTATACGATCGAGTGTCACTCTGCAAATGACTGTATTCGGTAACTGTCATTGTTAAGTCTACGGATGATACGTCAAAAGTTACTTGCTTACCGTCCATCATGTAAAGATTTAACTATTATTAAATAATAATTGACAAATTTACTTACGTGTGTTCCTCGGCGCTTTTACCCTACTATACGATCGAGTGTCACTCTGCAAATGACTGTATTCGGTAACTGTCATAGTTAAGTCGACGGATGATACGTCAAAAGTTACTTGCTTGCCGTCTATCATGTAAAGATTTAACTATTATTAAAAGTTCATTGACCAAGTTACTTTTATGTATTCCTCGGCGTTACCCTACTATACGATCGAGTGTCACTCTGCATATGACTGTATTCGGTAACTGTCATAGTTAAGTCTACGGATGATACGTCAAAAGTTTCTTGCTAGCCGTCCATCATGTCAAGATTTAGCAGTTATTAAAAATTAATTGATAAAATTATTTACGTGTGTTCCTCGGTGCTTTTACCCAACTCAACGATCGAGTGTCACTCTGCAAATGACTGTATTTGGTAACTGTCATAGTTAAGTCGACGGATGATACGTCAAAAGTTACTTGCTTACCGTCCATCATGTAAAGATTTAACTATTATTAAATAATAATTGACAAATTTACTTACGTGTGTTCCTCGGCGCTTTTACCCAACTCAACGATCGAGTGTCACTCTGCAAATGACTGTATTCGGTAACTGTCATAGTTAACTCTACGTATAATACGTCAAAAGTTACTTGCTTACCGTCCATCATGTAAAGATTTAACTGTTATTAGAAGTTCATTGTCCAAGTTACTTTTATGTATTCCTCGGCGCTTTTACCCTACTATACGATCGAGTGTCACTTTGCATATGACTGTATTCGGTAACTGTCATAGTTAAGTCTACGGAGGATACGTCAAAAGTTACTTGCTAGCCGTCCATCATGTCAAGATTTAGCTGTTATTAAAAATTAATTGACAAATTATTTACGTGTGTTCCTCGGTGCTTTTACCCAACTCAACGATCGAGTGTCACTCTGCAAATGACTGTATTCGGTAACTGTCATAGTTACGTCGACGGATTATACGTCAAATATTACTTGCTTGCCGTCCGTCATGCAAAGATTTAACTTTTATTAAATAATAATTGTCAAATTTACTTATGTGTGTTCCTCGGCGCTTTTACCTTACTATACGATCGAGTGTCACTCTGCAAATGACTGTACTCGGTTACTGTCATAGTTAACCCTACGGATGATACGTCAAAAAATACTTGCTTACCGTCCATCATGTAAAGATTTAACTGTTATTAAAAGGTCACTGACCAAGTTACTTAGATGTATTCCTCGGCGCTTTTATCCTACTATACGATCGAGTGTCACTCTGCAAATGACTGTATTCGGTAACTGTCATAGTTAACTCTACGGATGATACGTAAAAAGTTACTTGCTTGCCGTCCGTCATGTAAAGATTTAACTGTTATTAAAAATTAAGTGACAAATTTACTTATGTGTGTTCCTCGGTGCTTTTACCCTACTATACAATCGAGTGTCACTCTGCAAATGACTGAATTCGGTCACTGTCATAGTTAACTCTACGGATGATACGTCAAAAGTTACTTGCTTACCGTCCATCATGTAAAGATTTAACTATTATTAAATAATAATTGACAAATTTACTTACGTGTGTTCCTCGGCGCTTTTACCCTACTATACGATCGAGTGTCACTCTGCAAATGACTGTATTCGGTAACTGTCATAGTTAACTCTACGAATGATACGTCAAAAGTTACTTGCTTGCCGTCTATCATGTAAAGATTTAACTATTATTAAATAATAATTGACAAATTTACTTACGTGTGTTCCTCGGCGCTTTTACCCTACTATACGATCGAGTGTCACTCTGCAAATGACTGTATTCGTTAACTGTCATTGTTGAGTCTACGGATGATACGTCAAAAGTTACTTGCTTACCGTCCATCATGTAAAGATTTAACTATTATTAAATAATAATTGACAAATTTACTTACGTGTGTTCCTCGGCGCTTTTACCCTACTATACGATCGAGTGTCACTCTGCAAATGAATGTATTCGGTAACTGTCATTGTTAAGTCAACGTATGATACGTCAAAAGTTACTTGCTTGCCGTCCGTCATGTAAAGATTTAACTGTTATTAAAAGTTCATTGACCAAGTTACTTTTATGTATTCCTCGGCGTTACCCTACTATACGATCGAGTGTCACTCTGCATATGACTGTATTCGGTAACTGTCATAGTTAAGTCTACGGATGATACGTCAAAAGTTTCTTGCTAGCCGTCCATCATGTCAAGATTTAGCAGTTATTAAAAATTAATTGACAAAATTATTTACGTGTGTTCCTCGGTGCTTTTACCCAACTCAACGATCGAGTGTCACTCTGCAAATGACTGTATTTGGTAACTGTTATAGTTAAGTCGACGGATGATACGTCAAAAGTTACTTGCTTACCGTCCATCATGTAAAGATTTAACTATTATTAAATAATAATTGACAAATTTACTTACGTGTGTTCCTCGGCGCTTTTACCCAACTCAACGATCGAGTGTCACTCTGCAAATGACTGTATTCGGTAACTGTCATAGTTAACTCTACGTATAAGACGTCAAAAGTTACTTGCTTACCGTCCATCATGTAAAGATTTAACTGTTATTAGAAGTTCATTGACCAAGTTACTTTTATGTATTCCTCGGCGCTTTTACCCTACTATACGATAGAGTGTCACTCTGCAAATGACTGAATTCGGTCACTGTCATAGTTAACTCTACGGATGATACGTCAAAAGTTACTTGCTTACCGTCCATCATGTAAAGATTTAACTATTATTAAATAATAATTGACAAATTTACTTACGTGTGTTCCTCGGCGCTTTTACCCAACTCAACGATCGAGTGTCACTCTGCAAATGACTGTATTCGGTAACTGTCATAGTTAAGTCAACGGATGTTACGTCAAAAGTTACTTGCTTGCCGTCCGTCATGTAAAGATTTAACTGGTTTTGAAAATTAATTGATAAATTTACTTATGTGTATTCCTCGGCACTTTTACCCAACTCAACGATTGAGTGTCACTCTGCAAATGACTGTATTCGGTAACTGTTATAGTCAACTCTACGGATGATACGTCAAAAGTTACTTGCTTGCCGTCCGTCATGTAAAGATTTAACTGTTATTAAAAATTAATTGACAAATTTACTTACGTGTGTTCCTCGGCCCTTTTACCCTACTATACGATCGAGTGTCACTCTGCAAATGACTGTATTCGGTAACTGTCATAGTTAAGTTTACGGATAATACATCAAAAGTTACTTGCTTACCGTCCATCATGTAAAGATTTAACTATTATTAAATAATAATTGACAAATTTACTTACGTGTGTTCCTCGGCGATTTTACCCAACTCAACGATCGAGTGTCACTCTGCAAATGACTGTATTCGGTAACTGTCATAGTTAAGTCAACGGATGATACGTCAAAAGTTACTTGCTTGCCGTCCGTCATGTAAAGATTTAACTGTTTTTAAAAATTAATTGATAAATTTACTTATGTGTATTCCTCGGCACTTTTACCCAACTCAACGATTGAGTGTCACTCTGCAAATGACTGTATTCGGTAACTGTTATAGTTAACTCTACGGATGATACGTCAAAAGTTACTTGCTTGCCGTCCGTCATGTAAAGATTTAACTGTTATTAAAAATTACTTGACAAATTTACTTACGTGTGTTCCTCGGCGCTTTTACCCTACTATACGATCGAGTGTCACTCTGCAAATGACTGTATTCGGTAACTGTCATAGTTAACTCTACGGATGATACGTCAAAAGTTACTTGCTTGCCGTCTATCATGTAAAGATTTAACTATTATTAAATAATAATTGACAAATTTACTTACGTGTGTTCCTCGGCGCTTTTACCCTACTATACGATCGAGTGTCACTCTGCAAATGACTGTATTCGGTAACTGTCATTGTTGAGTCTACGGATGATACGTCAAAAGTTACTTGCTTACCGTCCATCATGTAAAGATTTAACTATTATTAAATAATAATTGACAAATTTACTTACGTGTGTTCCTCGGCGCTTTTACCCTACTATACGATCGAGTGTCACTCTGCAAATGACTGTATTCGGTAACTGTCATTGTTAAGTCAACGTATGATACGTCAAAAGTTACTTGCTTGCCGTCCGTCATGTAAAGATTTAACTGTTATTAAAAGTTCATTGACCAAGTTACTTTTATGTATTCCTCGGCGTTACCCTACTATACGATCGAGTGTCACTCTGCATATGACTGTATTCGGTAACTGTCATAGTTAAGTCTACGGATGATACGTCAAAATTTTCTTGCTAGCCGTCCATCATGTCAAGATTTAGCAGTTATTAAAAATTAATTGACAAAATTATTTACGTGTGTTCCTCGGTGCTTTTACCCAACTCAACGATCGAGTGTCACTCTGCAAATGACTGTATTTGGTAACTGTTATAGTTAAGTCGACGGATGATACGTCAAAAGTTACTTGCTTACCGTCCATCATGTAAAGATTTAACTATTATTAAATAATAATTGACAAATTTACTTACGTGTGTTCCTCGGCGCTTTTACCCAACTCAACGATCGAGTGTCACTCTGCAAATGACTGTATTCGGTAACTGTCATAGTTAACTCTACGTATAATACGTCAAAAGTTACTTGCTTACCGTCCATCATGTAAAGATTTAACTGTTATTAGAAGTTCATTGACCAAGTTACTTTTATGTATTCCTCGGCGCTTTTACCCTACTATATGATCGAGTGTCACTCTGCATATGACTGTATTCGGTAACTGTCATAGTTAAGTCTACGGAGGATACGTCAAAAGTTACTTGCTAGCCGTCCATCATGTCAAGATTTAGCTGTTATTAAAAATTAATTGACAAATTATTTACGTGTGTTCCTCGGTGCTTTTACCCAACTCAACGATCGAGTGTCACTCTGCAAATGACTGTATTCGGTAACTGTCATAGTTACGTCGACGGATTATACGTCAAATATTACTTGCTTGCCGTCCGTCATGTAAAGATTTAACTTTTATTAAATAATAATTGTCAAATTTACTTATGTGTGTTCCTCGGCGCTTTTACCCAACTCAACGATCGAGTGTCACTCTGCAAATGACTGTATTCGGTAACTGTCATAGTTAACTCTACGTATAATACGTCAAAAAATACTTGCTTACCGTCCATCATGTAAAGATTTAACTGTTATTAAAAGGTCACTGACCAAGTTACTTAGATGTATTCCTCGGCGCTTTTATCCTACTATACGATCGAGTGTCACTCTGCAAATGACTGTATTCGGTAACTGTCATAGTTAACTCTACGGATGATACGTAAAAAGTTACTTGCTTGCCGTCCGTCATGTAAAGATTTAACTGTTATTAAAAATTAAGTGACAAATTTACTTATGTGTGTTCCTCGGTGCTTTTACCCTACTATACAATCGAGTGTCACTCTGCAAATGACTGAATTCGGTAACTGTCATAGTTAACTCTACGGATGATACGTCAAAAGTTACTTGCTTACCGTCCATCATGTAAAGATTTAACTATTATTAAATAATAATTGACAAATTTACTTACGTGTGTTCCTCGGCGCTTTTACCCTACTATACGATCGAGTGTCACTCTGCAAATGACTGTATTCGGTAACTGTCATAGTTAACTCTACGGATGATACGTCAAAAGTTACTTGCTTGCCGTCTATCATGTAAAGATTTAACTATTATTAAATAATAATTGACAAATTTACTTACGTGTGTTCCTCGGCGCTTTTACCCTACTATACGATCGAGTGTCACTCTGCAAATGACTGTATTCGGTAACTGTCATTGTTGAGTCTACGGATGATACGTCAAAAGTTACTTGCTTACCGTCCATCATGTAAAGATTTAACTATTATTAAATAATAATTGACAAATTTACTTACGTGTGTTCCTCGGCGCTTTTACCCTACTATACGATCGAGTGTCACTCTGCAAATGACTGTATTCGGTAACTGTCATTGTTAAGTCAACGTATGATACGTCAAAAGTTACTTGCTTGCCGTCCGTCATGTAAAGATTTAACTGTTATTAAAAGTTCATTGACCAAGTTACTTTTATGTATTCCTCGGCGTTACCCTACTATACGATCGAGTGTCACTCTGCATATGACTGTATTCGGTAACTGTCATAGTTAAGTCTACGGATGATACGTCAAAAGTTTCTTGCTAGCCGTCCATCATGTCAAGATTTAGCAGTTATTAAAAATTAATTGACAAAATTATTTACGTGTGTTCCTCGGTGCTTTTACCCAACTCAACGATCGAGTGTCACTCTGCAAATGACTGTATTTGGTAACTGTTATAGTTAAGTCGACGGATGATACGTCAAAAGTTACTTGCTTACCGTCCATCATGTAAAGATTTAACTATTATTAAATAATAATTGACAAATTTACTTACGTGTGTTCCTCGGCGCTTTTACCCAACTCAACGATCGAGTGTCACTCTGCAAATGACTGTATTCGGTAACTGTCATAGTTAACTCTACGTATAATACGTCAAAAGTTACTTGCTTACCGTCCATCATGTAAAGATTTAACTGTTATTAGAAGTTCATTGACCAAGTTACTTTTATGTATTCCTCGGCGCTTTTACCCTACTATACGATCGAGTGTCACTCTGCATATGACTGTATTCGGTAACTGTCATAGTTAAGTCTACGGATGATACGTCAAAAGTTACTTGCTAGCCGTCCATCATGTCAAGATTTAGCTGTTATTAAAAATTAATTGACAAATTATTTACGTGTGTTCCTCGGTGCTTTTACCCAACTCAACGATCGAGTGTCACTCTGCAAATGACTGTATTCGGTAACTGTCATAGTTACGTCGACGGATTATACGTCAAATATTACTTGCTTGCCGTCCGTCATGTAAAGATTTAACTTTTATTAAATAATAATTGTCAAATTTACTTATGTGTGTTCCTCGGCGCTTTTACCTTACTATACGATCGAGTGTCACTCTGCAAATGACTGTACTCGGTAACTGTCATAGTTAACCCTACGGATGATTCGTCAAAAAATACTTGCTTACAGTCCATCATGTAAAGATTTAACTGTTATTAAAAGGTCACTGACCAAGTTACTTAGATGTATTCCTCGGCGCTTTTATCCTACTATACGATCGAGTGTCACTCTGCAAATGACTGTATTCGGTAACTGTCATAGTTAACTCTACGGATGATACGTAAAAAGTTACTTGCTTGCCGTCCGTCATGTAAAGATTTAACTGTTATTAAAAATTAAGTGACAAATTTACTTATGTGTGTTCCTCGGTGCTTTTACCCTACTATACAATCGAGTGTCACTCTGCAAATGACTGAATTCGGTAACTGTCATAGTTAACTCTACGGATGATACGTCAAAAGTTACTTGCTTACCGTCCATCATGTAAAGATTTAACTGTTATTAAAAGTTCATTGACCAAGTTACTTAGATGTATTCCTCGGCGCTTTTATCCTACTATACGATCGAGTGTCACTCTGCATATGACTGTATTCGGTAACTGTCATAGTTAAGTCTACGGATGATACGTCAAAAGTTTCTTGCTAGCCGTCCATCATGTCAAGATTTAGCTGTTATTAAAAATTAATTGACAAAATTATTTACGTGTGTTCCTCGGTGCTTTTACCCAACTCAACGATCGAGTGTCACTCTGCAAATGACTGTATTTCGTTACTGTCATAGTTAAGTCGTGGGATGATACGTCAAAAGTTACTTGCTTACCGTCCATCATGTAAAGATTTAACTATTATTAAATAATAATTGACAAATTTACTTACGTGTGTTCCTCGGCGCTTTTACCCAACTCAACGATCGAGTGTCACTCTGCAAATGACTGTATTCGGTAACTGTCATAGTTAAGTCAACGGATGTTACGTCAAAAGTTACTTGCTTGCCGTCCGTCAAGTAAAGATTTAACTGGTTTTGAAAATTAATTGATAAATTTACTTTTATGTATTCCTCGGCGTTACCCTACTATACGATCGAGTGTCACTCTGCAAATGACTGTATTCGGTAACTGTCATTGTTAAGTCAACGTATGATACGTCAAAAGTTACTTGCTTGCCGTCCGTCATGTAAAGATTTAACTGTTATTAAAAGTTCATTGACCAAGTTACTTTTATGTATTCCTCGGCGTTACCCTACTATACGATCGAGTGTCACTCTGCATATGACTGTATTCGGTAACTGTCATAGTTAAGTCTACGGATGATACGTCAAAATTTTCTTGCTAGCCGTCCATCATGTCAAGATTTAGCAGTTATTAAAAATTAATTGACAAAATTATTTACGTGTGTTCCTCGGTGCTTTTACCCAACTCAACGATCGAGTGTCACTCTGCAAATGACTGTATTTGGTAACTGTTATAGTTAAGTCGACGGATGATACGTCAAAAGTTACTTGCTTACCGTCCATCATGTAAAGATTTAACTATTATTAAATAATAATTGACAAATTTACTTACGTGTGTTCCTCGGCGCTTTTACCCAACTCAACGATCGAGTGTCACTCTGCAAATGACTGTATTCGGTAACTGTCATAGTTAACTCTACGTATAATACGTCAAAAGTTACTTGCTTACCGTCCATCATGTAAAGATTTAACTGTTATTAGAAGTTCATTGACCAAGTTACTTTTATGTATTCCTCGGCGCTTTTACCCTACTATACGATCGAGTGTCACTCTGCATATGACTGTATTCGGTAACTGTCATAGTTAAGTCTACGGAGGATACGTCAAAAGTTACTTGCTAGCCGTCCATCATGTCAAGATTTAGCTGTTATTAAAAATTAATTGACAAATTATTTACGTGTGTTCCTCGGTGCTTTTACCCAACTCAACGATCGAGTGTCACTCTGCAAATGACTGTATTCGGTAACTGTCATAGTTACGTCGACGGATTATACGTCAAATATTACTTGCTTGCCGTCCGTCATGTAAAGATTTAACTTTTATTAAATAATAATTGTCAAATTTACTTATGTGTGTTCCTCGGCGCTTTTACCCAACTCAACGATCGAGTGTCACTCTGCAAATGACTGTATTCGGTAACTGTCATAGTTAACTCTACGTATAATACGTCAAAAAATACTTGCTTACCGTCCATCATGTAAAGATTTAACTGTTATTAAAAGGTCACTGACCAAGTTACTTAGATGTATTCCTCGGCGCTTTTATCCTACTATACGATCGAGTGTCACTCTGCAAATGACTGTATTCGGTAACTGTCATAGTTAACTCTACGGATGATACGTAAAAAGTTACTTGCTTGCCGTCCGTCATGTAAAGATTTAACTGTTATTAAAAATTAAGTGACAAATTTACTTATGTGTGTTCCTCGGTGCTTTTACCCTACTATACAATCGAGTGTCACTCTGCAAATGACTGAATTCGGTAACTGTCATAGTTAACTCTACGGATGATACGTCAAAAGTTACTTGCTTACCGTCCATCATGTAAAGATTTAACTATTATTAAATAATAATTGACAAATTTACTTACGTGTGTTCCTCGGCGCTTTTACCCTACTATACGATCGAGTGTCACTCTGCAAATGACTGTATTCGGTAACTGTCATAGTTAACTCTACGGATGATACGTCAAAAGTTACTTGCTTGCCGTCTATCATGTAAAGATTTAACTATTATTAAATAATAATTGACAAATTTACTTACGTGTGTTCCTCGGCGCTTTTACCCTACTATACGATCGAGTGTCACTCTGCAAATGACTGTATTCGGTAACTGTCATTGTTGAGTCTACGGATGATACGTCAAAAGTTACTTGCTTACCGTCCATCATGTAAAGATTTAACTATTATTAAATAATAATTGACAAATTTACTTACGTGTGTTCCTCGGCGCTTTTACCCTACTATACGATCGAGTGTCACTCTGCAAATGACTGTATTCGGTAACTGTCATTGTTAAGTCAACGTATGATACGTCAAAAGTTACTTGCTTGCCGTCCGTCATGTAAAGATTTAACTGTTATTAAAAGTTCATTGACCAAGTTACTTTTATGTATTCCTCGGCGTTACCCTACTATACGATCGAGTGTCACTCTGCATATGACTGTATTCGGTAACTGTCATAGTTAAGTCTACGGATGATACGTCAAAAGTTTCTTGCTAGCCGTCCATCATGTCAAGATTTAGCAGTTATTAAAAATTAATTGACAAAATTATTTACGTGTGTTCCTCGGTGCTTTTACCCAACTCAACGATCGAGTGTCACTCTGCAAATGACTGTATTTGGTAACTGTTATAGTTAAGTCGACGGATGATACGTCAAAAGTTACTTGCTTACCGTCCATCATGTAAAGATTTAACTATTATTAAATAATAATTGACAAATTTACTTACGTGTGTTCCTCGGCGCTTTTACCCAACTCAACGATCGAGTGTCACTCTGCAAATGACTGTATTCGGTAACTGTCATAGTTAACTCTACGTATAATACGTCAAAAGTTACTTGCTTACCGTCCATCATGTAAAGATTTAACTGTTATTAGAAGTTCATTGACCAAGTTACTTTTATGTATTCCTCGGCGCTTTTACCCTACTATACGATCGAGTGTCACTCTGCATATGACTGTATTCGGTAACTGTCATAGTTAAGTCTACGGATGATACGTCAAAAGTTACTTGCTAGCCGTCCATCATGTCAAGATTTAGCTGTTATTAAAAATTAATTGACAAATTATTTACGTGTGTTCCTCGGTGCTTTTACCCAACTCAACGATCGAGTGTCACTCTGCAAATGACTGTATTCGGTAACTGTCATAGTTACGTCGACGGATTATACGTCAAATATTACTTGCTTGCCGTCCGTCATGTAAAGATTTAACTTTTATTAAATAATAATTGTCAAATTTACTTATGTGTGTTCCTCGGCGCTTTTACCTTACTATACGATCGAGTGTCACTCTGCAAATGACTGTACTCGGTAACTGTCATAGTTAACCCTACGGATGATTCGTCAAAAAATACTTGCTTACAGTCCATCATGTAAAGATTTAACTGTTATTAAAAGGTCACTGACCAAGTTACTTAGATGTATTCCTCGGCGCTTTTATCCTACTATACGATCGAGTGTCACTCTGCAAATGACTGTATTCGGTAACTGTCATAGTTAACTCTACGGATGATACGTAAAAAGTTACTTGCTTGCCGTCCGTCATGTAAAGATTTAACTGTTATTAAAAATTAAGTGACAAATTTACTTATGTGTGTTCCTCGGTGCTTTTACCCTACTATACAATCGAGTGTCACTCTGCAAATGACTGAATTCGGTAACTGTCATAGTTAACTCTACGGATGATACGTCAAAAGTTACTTGCTTACCGTCCATCATGTAAAGATTTAACTGTTATTAAAAGTTCATTGACCAAGTTACTTAGATGTATTCCTCGGCGCTTTTATCCTACTATACGATCGAGTGTCACTCTGCATATGACTGTATTCGGTAACTGTCATAGTTAAGTCTACGGATGATACGTCAAAAGTTTCTTGCTAGCCGTCCATCATGTCAAGATTTAGCTGTTATTAAAAATTAATTGACAAAATTATTTACGTGTGTTCCTCGGTGCTTTTACCCAACTCAACGATCGAGTGTCACTCTGCAAATGACTGTATTTGGTTAC
Source organism: Epinotia ramella (assembly GCA_947578815.1). Taxonomy (NCBI): domain Eukaryota; kingdom Metazoa; phylum Arthropoda; class Insecta; order Lepidoptera; family Tortricidae; genus Epinotia; species Epinotia ramella. Next base: position 3,308,211 of record OX388206.1, on the reverse strand, counting down.
TGTCATAGTTAAGTCGTGGGATGATACGTCAAAAGTTACTTGCTTACCGTCCATCATGTAAAGATTTAACTATTATTAAATAATAATTGACAAATTTACTTACGTGTGTTCCTCGGCGCTTTTACCCAACTCAACGATCGAGTGTCACTCTGCAAATGACTGTATTCGGTAACTGTCATAGTTAAGTCAACGGATGTTACGTCAAAAGTTACTTGCTTGCCGTCCGTCAAGTAAAGATTTAACTGGTTTTGAAAATTAATTGATAAATTTACTTATGTGTATTCCTCGGCACTTTTACCCAACTCAACGATTGAGTGTCACTCTGCAAATGACTGTATTCGGTAACTGTTATAGTTAACTCTACGGATGATACGTCAAAAGTTACTTGCTTGCCGTCCGTCATGTAAAGATTTAACTGTTATTAAAAATTAATTGACAAATTTACTTACGTGTGTTCCTCGGCCCTTTTACCCTACTATACGATCGAGTGTCACTCTGCAAATGACTGTATTCGGTAACTGTCATAGTTAAGTTTACGGATAATACATCAAAAGTTACTTGCTTACCGTCCATCATGTAAAGATTTAACTATTATTAAATAATAATTGACAAATTTACTTACGTGTGTTCCTCGGCGATTTTACCCAACTCAACGATCGAGTGTCACTCTGCAAATGACTGTATTCGGTAACTGTCATAGTTAAGTCAACGGATGATACGTCAAAAGTTACTTGCTTGCCGTCCGTCATGTAAAGATTTAACTGTTTTTAAAAATTAATTGATAAATTTACTTATGTGTATTCCTCGGCACTTTTACCCAACTCAACGATTGAGTGTCACTCTGCAAATGACTGTATTCGGTAACTGTTATAGTTAACTCTACGGATGATACGTCAAAAGTTACTTGCTTGCCGTCCGTCATGTAAAGATTTAACTGTTATTAAAAATTACTTGACAAATTTACTTACGTGTGTTCCTCGGCGCTTTTACCCTACTATACGATCGAGTGTCACTCTGCAAATGACTGTATTCGGTAACTGTCATAGTTAACTCTACGGATGATATGTCAAAAGTTACTTGCTTGCCGTCTAAGATGCAGCAAATCTTGAAAGAATGCACTTTTTCATAGAAAGCTGATTATTCTACGTGGTCGCCTCTGTTTCTTATATTATGCAGTCAAGCATCACCCTAGAAATAGAGTTATTTGATAGCTAACAATTGCTTGTAGTCTCAGGTCCAGGAATTATGAAAAATGTATCAAGAATCTTTTTGGCTGCTACGTAGTGAAGTTAGCGGCCAAAGTGCATTTCTTGTTATTACCTTTTTTGAATGTTTAGATTCGTTTTTTTTTGTTGTTTTCTTATAAGAATGTAGATATTTTGCGTTTCTGCTTGTTTTGACAGTATTCTAGTTAAAAAAAAACATAACTTCTTAATTTGGTCGGGTTATCATCGGCCGCTAACTTTGGCCGCTAACTTCACACCGGTCTGTCCCATAATGTGCACTTTCGCAGAAGGTATATTTTCCCGGAAAGTACACTTTCGTTCGGGGTGTCGTTGTTTATAGTACTGTACTAAGGGTTTCTATGAAATAGTTCAAATGCAAACAGACAGACGGACGGACAGAAAGACCGAAACTATAAGCGTTCCGTTTTTGCAATTTTGTACCTTTTGAGAAAGTGCCCTAAATGCAAAAGTTTCCAAATTGGGAAAGTGTACATTTTGCGGAAAGTACACATTTGCAGAAAGTGCACATTTCGGAGAAGTGTGTTTTACGAGCCTGACCCAAATGTATATCTATTTATGTTTATTTAAAGTTTGTATTTATCTGGACAGGTAGGTGTGTCGTATTATTTAGACAAACGTAATATCGTCGTCTAGTACCCATAATAGAACCCTTATTGAGCTCACCGTGGGGCTAGATCGACTTGTGTAAAGCCTGATGTACACATTGGGCCAACGTTGGCGCGTTGCAGCTATGCAAACGCATGAGAACGAAACAAAGCCCTCTTCCTCTAACGCATAGTTGCATTCTGCTCCGCACCAACGTTGGCCCATTGTGTACAGCAGGCTTAACATTGTCGCCTATTTTTGCTATTTAGGTACAAGATAATGTAGGTTTCATTGATCACCTAACGATTTTTTCAATTCATTTAATCCTTTATAAAACATAGTTTTACATGTCAACAGTGTTATTAGGACAGTCATACATAACATAACACATCATTCGTATAAATATAATATTGGGTATAAGATAATTTTGTCAGATGGGTACACTTTTAATTATATCACAGATTTTAAATTCATATTGTTTGATTCCATATCTTGAGATTGTGAACCAGTTCAAGAGTGCACGCCGTTGAAAAATTCGTCTACGGAGTAGTACGCTACAGACATAAGTTTATTTGTGAAACATGTGAAACAGATTAAAAAATAATTGCAGTTATAGACCGTGGGCCCACGCCCCATACACCTACCTCACATGACAACATGATAAAATGCATGGCAGTAGGTCGAGAAAGTTGTGCTGAGCAAGAAAAAAAAAATTGGCCGCAAGTTTGAAAATCCTTCACTTTCGGTCACAATTTGTATGGGTATATTTACGCCATGTGAGTGGGAGTTGGCCCATGGTCTATTAGAGGTGCCAGAAAAAAAAAAAAAAAAAGTTCTTAAAAATAGCAATTCAAAAATGATAAGGCAGACGAGTCTAAATCTAAAGGCAGTTGGTTAAAATTGTTCAGTATGTCACAAATCGAGGAAAAAAGGTTTATTCAGGCGTTCCATAATTTGCAGCTTCCCAAGGTTCCAACCGTTACTTTCCCATACACACAAGTCATACGGAAACCATACAAATCCTTGTACCAAACACGCGTACACGTAAAAACTACTATGGGATTACCTTAAACGACTCGCTTCATTAAAAATAAAGACTTTATAGTCATTCAAAAATATAACGTCGTATCCGACGTACATTCAATACCAAAATACGTCTATTATGTAACTAAATTGTTAATTTTCACCCAAAACCATCTGCTTTAAAGCTCTTGACTTGACAATAAACATTGTATCATATTCAAAAATGAGGCAAGTAAAATGAACTTTAAACGTAACGTGATAAATACTAGATTAGATTGCGTTTAACTGGTTAAGACCGGATATGTAAAAACCGGCTATTAAGTTGGTAAAGGCAGATAATGATCTAATCCACAAAATGCGGATTTGCGGGCTGCCTTTGGTCAGGGCTACTGGTATTTTGCTGATCACTTGTGTACTTTGCTGTCACTGTTAACTTTTTTTTATGAAAATACGAGTATATAACTAACCAAGGTGATTTAGAAAGAAGGTAAAAGTGCCTTGATTACAGCATTTTTACAAAAAACTCGAAATGTCAGAGATTTTTTTTTACTTATTCATTTTGATACTGTCATGCACGTGTATGGTTCAGATTTTTTATAAAATTGACATTGGAATTTGAATCTTCTATGCAGAACAGTAGAGTCGCTATTTGAATGGACTGCTTTGATGCAATTTGGCCAACTCAGGTAATCTTAAGTAAATGTAGCTTGTATTGCATATTATGTGTCACCAGGTCACATATAAATTATTCCGAACGAAAGGAAATTCATTCCACTACCCTTTTTAGTTTACCTTTGTTCAATTCTCGCTAGCTATATAGTGTTATTGAAATAAGGATATTATGGAGTAGAACAATCAATCAATCAATCAATCAATTATTTATTCTGCAAATAGGCCACAAGGGCACTTTTACATGTCAAACGATAATTTACAATAAAATAGTAATCTTACACAATAATCATTTAAAATTATATATAAAAGGTTAACAAACTAAATGTCACTAAGTTAATGTAACAAAACAAAATTGCAAAATATGACCATTACATTCGATATAAGATCTGTATCCAGCATTAACAGAAGTTAATGATATTATTCAGTATTCCAGAGATGTATAAGGTCTCTGAGCGTCCAAATACAATTAATAATTATTCTAATATTCTAAGAGATGTATACGGTCTCTAAGCGTCAAAACAAAAAAGGAACATTAATGTTATATTGTCAGAGATGTACAGGGTCAATAACAATAAAACGTGTCAAGATCAGAATTATGTCTCTCGTCAATACGATAATAATAATAATAACACTAGTATTTAAGTAGTTAATTAGGTACTATGCCCTTGCAAGCATGAACAGTCCGGACTCCACAAACAGCACCCGATCACGAGTATGACGCATATCTCAGCCAGAACTAAATACATCTTATCTGTAAGTACCTAAAAAAACCTGAATGACCGAAATAGTCGGTTTTCACAAGATATCTTGTAATCCGGGTATTTAGCAAACCTCAAAAGACGCATCTTGATATTATGAAGAAAACATAATAAACCCAGAATCAACTCCACACTACCGGCACTTTATTAACAAACCATTTAAATTCTCAATGTAAATAAAGAACAGATTATTCTTAAACCACTGTAACATAAAGTAACGCAAAGGATCTTTGTACTACATCACAGTAAGCAATGCAAAACCCACCTTTAGTCTCATTCATAGAATTCCTATTTCATTGCAACCTTCATCAAAAGTACCCTCATATTTGAACATGCTGATATTAAACTTGCATCTTTATGTACAGAAGTAGAAAGTATAATCTCCATTACCGCGTTTTCCAAAACGTAAAAATTCAAAAAGGCTTTATCGTAAGGCTTAGCATCCAACCGCAACCATGCAGCTACACACATCGTTCATACTTTCTAATAAGGTTGATAATCGAATGATCAAGCTATATAAAGTTCCAGAAGTAACAAGATATCATTGTGCCTCTGATTAGCATTACGCGGCGGAAACGGATGAGTAGGATGGAAATTGTTTTTTGTCACACAATAGTGGTAAGTCCGGACGTGTGACTTCATTGATGGACCGGGATGAGACGAAGTGCCGCCGTTTCTGGGGATTATGTATGAGCACTTTAAATAGGCAGCATTCGAACGTTCTAGTTTAGAACTCGTAATATGATGGAAAGTAAGTAGGCCTAGGATACCAATATAAGTAAATAATATCTCACAAAAATCCCATATTTGTAATTTATATATGTTGGATTTTCGTGTCCATTTTTTGTTACACGATACAACGCAACCGGTGGTTAACATGCCTACTCTCTACATTTTGGTAAGTGGATGTCTACAATTTGAAACAATATGCGAGTTGAGTCGACACCGAATCATCAAATAAATATACAGTACGATTACGGTTAGTTAACCATTGACAGATAGTTGGCCTTCATTTAATTTTTAACTTTAATGTCATACAAATAAAGCCATTTTCAGAATACTGTTATCTACCCACGTCTACCGATTTATACCTATGTTGATGAATATTTTTTTAATGCCAGAACATCATCACTGTTGAAGTCTTCAATCATATCATACCTTGATGATCCTATTAGGAATTTAGCCAAAGAGAACTTATTTTACTTGTTCAAGTTTATTGGCGGTGCGCCTTTGGCTGGTTTAAGTCTATGCCTGATATGACAATAGCTATAGATTCAAAGGCGTTTGTTCCATAATGTAATTTCTGAATCTGTAAGTTGGACATTTTTTTCAGCTGTGATCAAAATAAATTGCTCAAATAGTACCGGCAGTGTGTGCCTCATGCATCTCCGTTCTAGAAGGGCTAAAATAGCTACAGTGAAAAGGCGGTGGTGTGGTCAGCCCAGAAGGAGATGACGGGATGAACACATTACTCAACAAGTGGCAATTCTCCTAGAATTGGAAGCCTACGAGGAACACTTTTGCCATTAAGACAATCTGTAGGCAATAAAGAAACCCTTGAAGAATTGGCTGTGCAATTGTCGTTTCTGACTGTCTGTCAACGGGATCTGTCAACGGCTTCAGCTGCCCGTGCGCCGGCGCAGTTCTCACGGAACTTACGGCCCGTGGCCTGTCGACAATTGTACTTTCGTGCTTATTGCGCATTGTGCAATTGTTGCGTAGGGCTGCCAACACTGTGTGAAGTGTTAGATGCCGTTGAAATAGAAGAGTATGATTAAATACGTGAATCTGATATATATCTACAAAATGAAAAATCGACGAAGGTTTTAAGTCCCTTTAATATATGGGCCTTTTTTTCTTTTTTTTCCCATGGGGAATCCGGTATTGAACCCTCCCGGCTCAAGAAGCCGAGTGGGTATGTCCGACTCGCAAGGACTAGGCTATATCTATACGTGACTATTACTGTAAGTCATATTAAAAAGTAAATAATAGGGTCATAGATTACACAACATTTTCATAGGACCGTTTAAGAGGTCATCCGCCTCGCTATCGACAGCACACATGGTAAAGTTTTTTTTATAATGTTGTGTTAATATTTTTTGTATTTTTGTATGTGTTTAACTTTAAATCATATTGTGAAAAACCGAACCAAAGACAGAAAATAAATAAAGAATCATCATAATAAACTTGAGGTCATAATTGATTCAGGTTTGCAAACGTTAGTTGACAACCCTGAACCGAGAAATCAGGAAGTACAGGGGTGTGAGCAGTATGACCTCAAGTTACCCATCCCGCACCCTCATCTTCCTTCTCAGTTTTTTGCTCCTTTGTCGACTTAGCTAGAGCGTTACGCGGCGAAAAAAACGCAATAAATATCATTGAATTGTATTTAAAAGGGTTTTAAATTTAATATCCGATCGATTGGGGTTGTTCAGGGGAGACAATGAGCTGCAAATACTGAACGATTGAACGATTTTCTGCAATCAATTTAGGGTTACGTTAGGGGTTCTTGTTTTAAAATCGGTTCCTAAAAATGAGGATGACTGATACTTAAAAAAAAAAAATGTAACGACTCAATTTTGATACAGGTTTGCTAAAACCTTATAAAAGAATATAAAATAAAAAGTAGGTAATACAAATATTCTTGCTATGATAAAAAAATATGCGGATCTGTTGGTATGCGATTAAATTGATTAGATGTTTGATATATATTTTTCAAATGACTTGACGTAACTGATGAATTTCATTGTATTTGCTACTAGCGTTTTCCCGTGACTTCGTCCACGTAGATTTTGACTTATTTAAAGGATGATTTCTGCGAGAGGTAACAAGGATTCCTTGTCCGGGACCTTCAAATCCCATCCCCAAATAATTTAAAATAAGTAAAATTTCGGTACTAAGCCAAATAACTGGATGGGAAAGGCGCAATATCGGTACAAGTGTCGACAGCTGGTGTCGGAGGCCAAGACACACTTTTGGTCGGTGAGTCATTAAAGTTAGGTACCTACTAAGAGTACAATACAATACAATACAAATGCTCTTTATAGCACACCTAAAGTAATTAATCAAATACAGGACATGACAATAGAGAGAGATAAAATAGAGTTAACAAGCGGTCTTATCACTATAGAGCGATCTCTTCCGGACAACCTTCTGAATTGAAGAATCTGTACTGTTAAAAATCCATCAACTGAACCCTTTACATACTACACCCGGTCTCCCCTGACCCAGCACCATGACGTTTGGTGACAGATCGTTCTCTTGTACAATGTGCACCTTATTTCATTTTGCTTTCGCGCTTTGTACTCTTTTTACACAGAAATTTCAAAAGCATTGCAAACGGCGTCGCACTTTTTTTTAATAAACCTTTGTTGTACTAAAACTTTTTTTCGATAGCCTTAATCGTATGTTGTGGATTCAAATATTTGTTATATATACATATTTATGTAATTTTAACGATGTTAAGCATATTTAACACCGACACGATTCTTTTCAAGGTAATACATGCAAAGTGACAGGTTTATAATCTTGATTTTACGAGCAGTGTTTTATAGATCAGTAGTCCTTGTGTCATCATCGAATCAACGAATGGAGATTGATAGCAGTAAGAGGCAAGAGCTGTGAAACATGGTATACTTACCCACTTACTTACTCCTCTGGCGCTATGAAGCGAAGTGTGTCTTTGCCTCCAATACGAGTGCAACTGATCCAGGCCCCGTAGCATGGATGGCGTTATCACGCGATAAGCGACAGGATAGAGCTCCCGTCCCTGGCTGACACCGTTCGATAGAACGAGACGACGCGCCTATCCTGTCACTTATCGCGTGATAACGCCATCCATGCTACGGGGCCTGGGGGCCTAGACAAGGTAACAATCGACAAGCGCTAACGCTAAAGCTAACTAATAAAATGTATGGGAATGACAGATGTTAACGAAAAGTGTTTCGTGGGCATCTGGCATTCCCATACATTTTATTCGTAATGTTAGCGTTAGCACTTGTCGATTGTAACCTTGTCTACGGCCCCTGATCCTTAGTGGTTTCTCGCCAATCGCCAGCTTGGAGCTCGCGAAGATCCGCAGCCACCACATCAACCCACCGATATCTGGGGCGACCAACCGGACGTCTTCCTATAGGTCTACCCTCGAAGGCTCTTAACCGCGCGATCGTCTCCCATCCGCTGTAGGTGACTGGGCACCGCAGTCTAACCGATTAAGTCACTCCGATGTTGTTAGGTTCCTCAACAAGGTCTTCAATTTCAGCGTTCTTCCGAATTCTCCCACTGTCGTCGGGTCTCTGCGTTGCGAGGTTTTTGTGGTGGATCTTTCTTTCAATATATGCGTTTTTTTTTATTATTATTATTATTTTTTGTTCATTTGTGACTTATTTTATGTAACATATATACGTTTTAGTCTTTTTAAAATTTTATGTTATTCAAAATAAAGTAAGCATTTTATAAACCTTCTTAGTCTAGGCTGACCTTCAGCTTTTCTACGTCATCTTAGTTGTGACTATGCGTGTCGTCAAATATATTGTTTTCATACCAAGTCTTGGATGAGCGCTCTTCCATGTAGTTTTGCATAAACAGTTGGATTAAAATAATGTGATTTTAATAAGTTGACATAATTTGAGAGTTAAGCGTATTCATTTTACAGCTGATTTATTGATTTTACATATTTGTGTAAAATAGTCGTAAGTATATTATATGAGTATGTAAATTAATGAGTAATAAGATGATGTGACTAATAGAATTGTAATATATTTTTTTTAACAGATTATAATTCATAATTGCTCTATCTTAGTTTCAACATTATAAGCCCACCAAGTAAAACTTTTGTATTTGAAATCATTTTAAATACTTTCTTTTACGTTTTTAAATTCTGTCAAAAGTTTATTCTCATGTCATTATTTCTGGCTTTTTTACTGGCAGTTTTTACTTCATCTCATCATTACACGAAATCACCAGAAAATGCCTCCCCATCACCACTCAAACATAGTAATAAAATTAATTCCGCGCACCACGTCGCCATCGACAAATTCTGCATAATTCCGCAATAACATTAAATAAATAGATACATTTAGTGACAACTCCATTCTCCCCGACTTCCTCTAAAGGGTTACAAACCAACTAATTTAATGCGTACGGCGAAATATGTGACTAACTTTAATGCCTACAATTTTCGTGAAATTCTTGGACGGTAGCGAGACTGACGACTGCATGAATAAGTTTGCAGGACCGCGAAGGTTGGATGGGGGAAAGTGGGCGGAACGGTGTCAAATTTAATAAATTATGTGGAAGATAATGGTCTTCGCTTATGGATAGCATATTTATTGCTTGCTGGGGTCGGAGTAACGTATGTTTTAAGTGATGATGTTCTTGACAGATATGAGTTGTGTTACAGTGGATTAACAATGTAAGTAGTCCTTTGATGAATGGCTACACAAATGTGTTATTTGCACGACAGTGTTCTATACTTTCAGATGTGGCAAAAACAATCATCATCTGTTGGTCACTGAGTAAAAAGTTCTTTGAGCTATCGTGTTTCGTTGACTTGCTGATTTTTTCCACGACTGCATAAATGGCATTTTCTTAAACCCACCACATAGACAATAATAATATTCAAACATCATTGGGTTTGGTGGATACTTAACATGTATAATTTATAGGAGAATAAAATAATTGCTAATTCGAAAAAAGACATATTCCACTTAGAGCGATTACTAAATCTAGAAGAAATTCCAATGAGCACTATTAGGTAGGTACAACAATTACCTACCCTATAAGAATTGGGAAATTGTGTGCTGTTACAAATCCGACACAACTATGTTAATTGTTTTCATACTTATTTGGTGGCATACAAGCGTACGGCCTAACGGTGAGCGGTCACCGTAATCTAAGGATGCTTTTAACACCAGGGGTTAGATATATGCGCTGCCAACCCTCAGCCATGAAATGATCGGGCCAGCCAAATCGGTAATATGTATCGGTAAAAAGTGATCATTAAGTATGTAGGGTCTATACCCTACATACTTAATGATCAATTTTCATCATCATCATCATCATGTCGGCGGAACGCCTATGCGTTCTGCCGACATGATGAGAGATGACAGCCTAACTTATCTGCTACTAACGAAAAAAAAACAAATTAGTTTCGGCTTAGTACTACGGTCAATTCTCTTAAGGGGCTCCCATACGCCAATGACCTTCGATCTGAATCCCTTAGTTTTATAATGTTTTTTGTAGCTTATTATACTCGTATTAAGAACAACAGCTTTAAGCAATATAGTATCCCATATTTACTTCAAAGTTCATTGTCTTCGAGTTATTTGGCATCAAAGTTGAACAATTTTAGGCCAAAAAACTGGTTTTCTGGCCATAACTTTTGTGTTAATTAGTAAGATTATAAAAACGCATATCAAAGTTATAGGTAAGTTCAGTATGTATGAGTAGGTATGAGTTTCGGGTGTATAAAAGTTTTAATGAGGATGAGGTGTCGGGTTTTGTATTTTTACAAACCTTTCTTTAAAAATGGATAATTAATTCTGTATTAACATTTTTCGAGTTATTCCATATCAAATTTATTCGGCAATAAACAACTAACTATGACCTACAACCAAAGAGGCGGGCAAACCGTGTCCAATTAAACACAGCATTGTCGCAACAATAAATAATTACAAATAATAAGTGCGCCGGGCATTGTTGCCATAAATAATAGGCCTTATTTATGGGTCGTGTTTTAAATCTTATTTTATGGGAACTGTGGTCGGCCGGCTTAACGGCTTAGCAGGTGACAGGCACAAACACCAACAGAACAAAAAGGACATACACGCCTTTAATTTCCAACCAACTTACGCTCTTTCTAATTTGGCAGCACAGTCAAGTCAACCACGACAAATAAACGCTCAGTCAAATGATAGTGCACTGTGTAGCAACGGAGTAAGGACTGTGATGAATGAATAGATGATGTGGTTTTGTAGTAGCTATAGTGTAATGGTGGTACCGGTCAGGATTCTGCCATGTCACGTGGTGATGTGGGAAACGCAATTAGTGCCCTTTGAATTCAATGTTACCTAGTGTTACCATTAGGTTTATGGTTCAGAATCTTTAATATATCATAAGCTAGTTTGTAAGTACAAGCACATACATCTGCGTGAACTCCTATACCTTATTATACCCTATTTTCATCATCTTTAAGGGGAGTTTCTGGGTAAAACAATCCTTTATGATAATTCAAGTTATAAACTATCTGCGTTTCATGTTCCTGTAGAAAATATCCCATAAAAACATTCCATGTCTCGAAACTCTTCCACAATATAAAGTTGTGAGATATTTCGTAGAGCCAAGTCTCAGGCATTCTTATTAATCTTTATTTGCTTGCTAAAAAAAAATCTGCAACTTGGCAATTTTGCATACTTACCTAAAATTATTTACTATTGTGTGATTGCCAAGTCACAAATGTAACAATGCCTGCTTCTAGTTTTATCCAGAACGAAGTTATAGGGGGATCGAAAATGGCCTGAACTGCTTCGAGAAAAGGATGGGATGGTACGGCCGTGCCGCTGTTTTGCTCGACTTGGCGGCGGAACTTCCGTGCCACCAGATATATTTAACTTAAATCCCAATATCTTACTCAACAGTAAAGGACCCAATAAGGCTATAGGAAACCCGAAATAATATTATTGTCGAGTCAGTTTTTTATTCTAATAAAGGATCAAAAGCGCCATACAATCTGCAGTCCCTGTAGCATTATCGCGTTTACATACGACGTAAAGCATTTGTCTCTCTCGCACCTACACACTTGTTAGTCCGGGATTGACGTTAGGAGAAGATCTTTTATGTTGGACAGAAATGTGCTCATGCTAACTAGGTATTTAAGGTAGGTTTATTTTCTATTTTTGGAGAGGTATGCTGGATTCGGGTGGCGCAGTACCGGATATTCTGGCACTCTTTGGGGCTGTCCAGCAGTGAACGTCTTTCGGCTGATTATAATAAATAAATAAATATTAGGGGACAATCTTACACAAATCGACCTAGTCCCATAATAAGCTCAATTAGGCTTGTGTTATGGGTACTAGACGACGATATATATAATAGATATAAATACTTAAATACATAGAAAACATCCATGACTCAGAAACAAATATTCATGCTCATCACACAAATATTTGCTCTTACCGGGATTCGAACCCAGGAACTTCAGCTTCGTAGGCAGCGTCACTACCCACTAGGCTAACCGATCGTCATTATGATGATGATTATGCTGGAAGGCCAAATAATCTTACTTCTTGTGCTGTTTCTATTGCAGACCTCAGACTTCTCATTGCAAATGTATTCCACCTTTGGCTGTCCCTCACATAAACAATCCCAACTCCATTGATGCATATCACACTTTGACAGTCTGTTTCACAAAACGATCGGCAAACGTTCCAATCTTTCAATTAAAATATTAACGTCATCCACCCAAAACAGCCAAATTGACATCGAGATCCTTATCGACACTCTAAACTTTGAGTTGAAGAACAATAACAAATTTCCATAAGAGCTCATTAATTTTCAAATCACCATCAATTTTAAACCGAAAAGCTGAACCATTTAGGTTCAAAATCGAAGAGACAAAAGAGTATTTTTGAGAAGTCACTCCGTAGACGTGGAGTCACCAATCTTTTCCCACGTCGGGAGCGGTCAACTGCCTCAATTCACAGAAGGACGTAAGCTATGCGGTTCTCGTATAGTAATGGGCCGTTTAGTTCAAGGAGTAGCTATACCCAGCTATAAAACCCTATAAAGCTCCGCAACAAGCCTGATCGGATGCTCGGGCGCTGGTGGCCGCAGTATATGGGAAATAAGCAGATGCACTTGTTCGGTCTCTTGCGGGGGAGTTTCTCTGCGTGATCGCATCAGAAATGAGGCTGTCCGCAGCAGAACCAAGGTGACCGATGTGGCCCTCCGGATCGCTAAACTTAAGTGGCGGGTGGCAGTGGGCGGGGCACATAGCACGTAGAACCGATGGCCGTTGGGGCGGAAAGGTTCTAATGTGGCGACTACGTACCGGAAGGCGCGGCGTGGGTAGGCCCCCGACAAGGTGGACTGATGACCTGGTAAAGGTTGCGGGAGTCCGCTGGATGCGGGTGGCGCAGGACCGGTCGCTTTGGCACTCTTTTGGGGAGGCCTATGTCCAGAAGTGGACGTCTTTCGGCTGATATGATGATGACTTGTTCGGTCTAAAAATTGCCATACTTCAATCCCACATAAAAAGCCCAACAGCTTGGTGAACCCATGATGGGTTGTGGGTCTAAGACACCAGAAGAGAATCAAGAGTGGTGAAACCTTGTCATGATGCCGCAGTTTCAAATGAACGATGTCGATGTCACATCAACGTGGTTACCTATTTCACTGTTTTATATCTCGAAGTACTGTAGAGGTCGTCTTTGCAACCACAATAGTGCTGGCTGAACAGCACTATATATATTTTAAATCAAGCTCCGGAAGTCTATAAATAGAAGAAGATTTGAAGGCGTCAAGCAGTCGCCCCCAAGGCTAAGTGTAAGGCCTGAGTGGACGCCCCGCTCAGAGCGGGGCGTGCAGCGTCCATATAAAACAAATGCAACTTATATGGACGCTCAACGCCCCGCTCTGAGCGGGGCTCCACTCAGGCCTTACACTTAGTCTACGGGCCTCGCTACCCGCATGCTGCCAAGTGAATAAACGCATGTTAAAACTTCCATACGTGTTCGTTATTCTATCTCTGAGCCCCTTCCTTACAGTAGGTACTACAGTCTATCTGCGCATGCCAAATTCATGTTACGAGACGCTGATATGAAAACCCTGGAGAAAAAAAACTGGCAAGTGGTTGATCTCAGATGAGACGAACTGGCCAGATTAAGGAGTATGCCAAAAGCGAGGTTTAACCTTATTATTGATGGTTTGAAATGTTTTGACATCTCAATATATCATGCATAGAAATAATATGTATTCTTATCTCACCTCTCCACCCACGCGTATACTGTACAAGTTTAATATTCGACACATTCAAAAAGCATAATTCCTCACACAATTCAAAAGTAAAAAAAGGCATTAAAAATATATCCCTCATCGGAGATAACACTTCATAATGACGCAGGGCGCGGCGGTCAGAACAAACAACATCTAACTCTCGCCATCCCGTTTTCACACAACAACATATAAACCGTACAATTTAAAGGCACGTAAGCCCTTTTATTTTCACAAATAATACATATTTTGAAAGGAAAAAATGTTACAGGCTCGCTCTATCCTCCTCACATGAATGATACCCTAAACGGGTGGGAGTAGGATGCTCTCGGGCTTCGACCAGGTAGACGTGGTGTCGGCTACGCTAGACATGCAGGCACCACTTTTGTTTAATACCATTTGGTTTATGGCCTACTTTCGGATTTCTTTTATAATTTATATGGGCAGCTGTTAGATTTCACTTTTACCGTTTTTAAGGGTACTAATTATGTGAAAGGTATTGGGATTTTGCTTACCCTTTCTTTTTTGTATCGATTTGAACTATCGCAATGCAAAAAAGGTCAAGGTAAAGGTCCGATTAACGCTTAAAAAGCCATGTCCGCACATTTTGGTGTGATTTTGTTTAAAACGAACAGTATGCTTCTTTTTTATCCTACCTTGGTTGGGCTAAGTTGGGCCCCGAAGGCGAACATTAAGCTACCGTAAGGTTCTCTGCTTTGATCACAAATGTGTGTAGTTACACACATTTGTGTGACAATCTTAAACTTTAGCGGCTATGTACGGTCGAGGAAACTGAATGTTTGGCACAACTCTACATACTTACACTACTCCTCGACTGTACATACACCTTATGTTCACTACTAATTGGGTACGTGATTATGAATCTGACTTAATAATATCTTCTCAAATACTCAAGTACCTTACGAGTTACGTGCTACTTAATAGTAATTGAAATAAGTAAATGCTATTTTTTATGACTGTTCTCCAACTTCATATCATTTAATGACCATCGGCACTACGCAACACTGTCAAATTACGGAGGTCACAGCGCGACCCTGCATATGCCACCGTTTGGGTCTGGCATCACACATGTCACCATTCATAATTGATGCATTCATTTATGATGTGTTCATCAAATTTGCTACGGACTAGTTGAAGGTATTAGATAGGAAGTTAATTTCATAAAACAGAATATATTATTTATGTTGGTGGTTACCGTGTTGTAGACAAGTGGGAACAACAATAAATAATTGTAACTTTGCTTGCCTGAAAGCCCGCGTCTGCCGCCGTCAATTCTGGTAGGTTTCTCAACATTTCTCAAAAAGTTTCAGTGTCTCGAAATTATCCCAACGCATCAAGTCGTTCTGTGGTGTGTTCTGTCTTTCTTGGATTCTGTCACATATGCAGTTGGTATTTAAGATTTAAAACAAATGCTTTGAAGGCATCTATTGTCGTCTCCGTTTCATGCCAGATATGATATGATGCTACCTACATTCCTATACCAGACATCACCTAACTATCTATCAGTTTTTGGTAGGATATTACGAGTTCTTCAGGACATATAGGTGTTTTTAATTTATTCCAATTATTGAGTTTATCAAATGTCGTTGTCGCTGAAAATGTTCACTTTTCCGTACAACATTGTACAGTCGAGTTCTCCAATATATGTACACTTTTTTACCAACTCGAATGCGGCCGCTAACAATTAGTATGCAAACGCGTTCGATTAGGCAAAAAAGTGTACATATATTTATGAACTCGACTGTACAACAAATATTATTTATACCGAATTCATATCTCAATGGGAATGAAAATCCAGTTATTATGCGCATTATGAATTACCTACAAATTAAACATCACATCACCTCAAATAAATGAATTAAAATAAAGTACCTACTTACATAAATGAATTTTTATTCTGCAAGTAGGCCGTAATGGCACTTTTACAAGTCAATATTCTACCAGCGTTTCTGAAAAGGAACTGCTAAGAAGAAACGCCGAAACAAACTCAACAGTCAGTATTTTTTTGCCAAAAAAAGCTTATTACAATGATAGTTCTTAACCTATTTAAAATAAATCAAACTGTGTATTAATCCTACAACGAAAAAAACCATAATGTGTTGTTCTACAAGAAAACATGTCTGAAACTGTGTTACATAAAACAAGGCATCTCTGAAAAAAAACTGAAAACAATGGAAATGCGACTATTATCTAAATCCTTGGGTCTGGCTTTATTGTAGGAACTATGTCATTAGTTAGCTTCATAGGCGTGATACAATGACTATTCAATTTAATGATTAAGCTATTTTGGGATCTGGTTTGGGCCATGCATTTCTGTCAACTAGTTTAGTTCTAGTCCTCAACCCTGTAATATGCCTTTGACATCAATGTTTTCAAGTAAGTAATTTTTAAGAGCTGGAAAGGGTAGAGACAATTTTTCTTCAATCTTACACAAATCGACCTAGTCCCATAGTAAGCTCAATAAGGCTTGTGTTATGGGTACTAGACGACGATATATTTAATAGATAGAAATACTTACTATGTATTTAACCTCCATGACTCAGAAACAAATATTCATGCTCATCACACAAATATTTGCCCTTACCGGGATTCGAACCTAGGACCTTCAGCTTCGTAGGCAGCGTCACTACCCACTGGGCTAACCGGTCGTGCAATTAGGTAATTTATTATACAAATATACATTGACCCGAAAAAGACTTCTATATTTTACGAACACGATACTTTTTAGTTGCTATTTTATTTTTATTTCCTGTATTAAAATTGTGGATATCAGAAATTTTACAGAATGAATCTATGTTCTTAATGACAATAGTTATTTACAAGTGCCGATAATAGGAAATTCGCAACGAGTGGTGATAAATTAAAACACGACCGAAGGGAGTGTTTTAAATCGACACGAGTTGCGAATTACCTATTCGCACGTGTATCGTACAACGTTTTACTGTACATATGGCTCCTTAAAGTTTCGACATATGAACGGAAATTGCTCTTTCCGCACTAGTGCGGGAAAGTAGCACCAAATGTACTGTAAAGAATATTTTCATAAATGTATTGGGACGCTACTGTTAAAATGCTAATGTCTTTAAAGAGTTTTCTCACGGATTCTCTTGCTCTCAGGTTATAACTATACCTACATGCTCTCAGGTTATATACATGTATAGAACGAATGGCTCTATTTTGTAAAACAAATATTGTCTGTATGTCAGCTGCTTTACCACAAACCAGAATACCGTACGACATAATACTATGAAAATAACCATGCTAAACTAGGGAAACTGTTTCAACATTGGTCAGTTGTCTAATTTTTCTAATAGCATATACGGCTGAACTTAGTTTACGCGCCAACATGGCTGCTCATATAGCCAGCTACATTGTAGATTTTTGACTATTTGTATACCCAAGAATATTGTTTTATCTAATATTTCTAAACACTCAATATACTCGTACTAATTTAGGCTGGGAGCTCACAGTCGCTCACGAGCAAATAAAACGGTAACAGAACAGAATTGCTATATTATACCTGAGGGTGTAGGTACCTTTTTGCTCTTGAGTGATTCAGATTATGATTCAGTGCATGAATTCACACTGTGTGAGTCCAGCCTAAGAACGTCATCTAACTATGTTTTTAATAAGCATCCGCACATTATTTCTCCTGTGTTCGAATTGCCATTTCCAAGATTCAAAATCCACGCATGACTTACCAAAAACAAAATTACAAAAGCTCTCATCCCGCTCAACATTATCATTACAATATCAACCTCGTTCCGCGTTGTTAAAGTCTCAATTCGATGGAACAGAACACATACATTATACACGCTTGCGAAAAACTCCCATCTTAATTGCCTTTCAGTTCAAACTGGACACCGGGCCGCCAAGTTAAGGGCTCTCGGCCAAATCTATTGAGGCCTTTGGGGCCAAGTTAGTTTATAAATGGCGACTACACACATCCATTACATAGCATGTACGTCCTTTTGGATTTAAAGTAGCTGTATAAAGCAGCTATAAAGGATCAAAGGTGGCACTTGCCTTGCTTTGATTCGGCTGAAGAGGCTGTATTAGCTATTATGGGTGACGCTTTGGAATTCGGTTTTGATGTTGGTGTAAGACTGAATTGAAAATATGAATTTACTTTATGGAGTAAGTACTTACTTGTATTTAAGAAAAGCATGAGCGAGTCTCGGTTAGATTAACAAGGCACTGTTACACATAATGTGTCACTGAAACTCATGTCAAAACAGTATGCGTCAAGACGTTGTGTGCGTTAGATCCATTAGTAAAATAGATATTTCTGGACATTGGGACGACTGGTTGGAATAATTCTTATCAGATTTCTTGACATATATCAGTCACTTGTAATGGACCAATAATTATACGAATATATATAAGTATATAGGTATATATAAATATTTTTGGGGACAATCTTACACTTAAGGACAAATCGACCTTGTCCCAAACTAAGCAAAGCTTGTACTATGGGTACTAGACGACGATATACATACTTTATAGATAAATAAATACTTAAATATCTACATAGAAAACATCCATGACTCAGGAACAAATATTCGTGTTCATCACACAAATAATAAATGCCCTTACCGGGATTCGAACCCGGGACCTCCGGCAGGGTCACCAACAAATTACCAACCAACCAACCAACCAAATTAACTACCAATTGTTAATTTATTTCAATGTGTTAAATACCTAATTAGTCATTTTATATTAATTGCATGTTGCATGGGGCAAAATAGTAGGTAGGTCGTGAATTTATTATCTTGTTGTACACAATTACCTGGAAATAAATAACTTTGACTTTGACTTTTTTACCTACATACTTACAGGTCGTCGTCGGTCGTAAGCAATGAGTCTCAAGATATTGTGTAATGCCATTATCTGCAGATATTGTAGCATTGGTTACTGTATCGCGTTTCTATCGCTTCAAAAAGTCGCCGTGTGTAACTGCTCTTATCGAGGGAGCTGAATTAGCTTGACTTACTTGGCAACTACTGTTTTGTCTCCACGTAAGCTGCAACGTCATATTTGACCGTTTCTCAGACACAAGTCAACAAAGGGCGGTTTTTCTCCCTTGGCCAGAAAGTCTTATCCGACGTGGGTTTCCTGAAGAAACGAGTCGTTTGGTGTAATGGTATTGGCATATTTGTCAATGTCCAGCGCCCCTTTCAAGACGCGTCGGACCGTGACGCTCGCGGGTAGGATTATAAAGACTAGTTTGCCGAAAAACAAATGGGGTATTGTAGGAATAGATAGGAAGGATTGTGTTCAAGGATGGGTTCCGTGATTTAATATTTAAAATCTAACATTACCTACTGCCACCAAGGATTAACAACACATACAATACGTCGCTGTAAGTAAATATATTTAATTATATTAAACGGGACTTAGTCAAATGGTGATACCTACACATATTTCAAAAGGACGACATTTGAATTAGGAGAAAGCTTTCTTGAACTGCTTTTTCACCAGTGCTAAGCTATATTGCCAAACAAATAGGTAAGCCAAACAAAGCCACGAAGCTATGTATGTATATATATGTATATTGTAAATAAATTGTAATGCTATATGCACCTCCCTCGTAAGGCCTAACAAACTGTTTTTATTTTAAGAAGCCTTAAGTAAAATATAATTTAAATCATTTGCCAATTTATTTAGGTACCTACCCTATTTTTAAATCCTAGGGATTTATGAGTTCTAGTCCAATTAGCCTCAATTTTACACAGGTGCTAACATATCTTACACCAAATTGCCAATAAACTATTACACCCTTATTCCTATCCTATTCCTATCCACCAAGTGACCCGTAACCAGGGGAACCCTAAGCCAACGCGAACGGAACCGCGGGCGGAACTGGTTTACGTTTCAAGTTTGACCCGTTCGTGAAGGCGGCTTCTAATCGGTTTGCCCGCGACGGGAACGGGTGAGAATGTTTGTACGAGGAAGATATATTCAGCGTTTGCTGTCGAAGTTTCAAACGATATATCAAGGCTGTAGGAGATTTATAAAGAATTATCGAAGTATTGGAAACATTGCTCAAGTTTTCCGTACTAAGTCTAACGATTTTTACAGACTAGACCCTAGTAGCATTTTGCGTTGGCCAACCGTAGCTAACGGTTGGGAAAAAGTTGGGAAATCGTTAGTAGCAATCTAACGAATTGCCAACAATGGCCCTAATGCTATTTATGGTTCATTTTCCAACTGCAAAACCATACAAACATCTAACATAGGCCCTACCACAGTTATCAGTTGGGTTACCAACAAATAATCCATACGAACAAACGACGTAGGCCCTACTACCGTTTTTGGTTAGATTTCCTACAAAAAATCCATACGAACAGCCAACATAGGCCCTACTGTGGTTTTGGTCGGATTTCCAACAGAAAATCCCATACGAGCAGCCAACATAGGCCCTACTGCAGTTTTGCGCAGCGTTCCCAACAAAAAAACCATACGAACATACAACATAGGCCCTACCGCCGACTTAGTTGGCTTCCCTACCAAAAAATCCCTACGAGCAGCCAACATAGGCCCTACTGCGGTTTTGTACGGCATTATGAACAAAAAATCCATACGATCATGCAACATAGGCCCTACCGCGGTTTTGGTCGGATTTCCAACCGAAAATCCCATACGAGCAGCCAACATACGCCCTACTGCAGTTTTGCGCAGCGTTCCCAACAAAAAATCCATACGACTATACAACGTAGGCCCTACCGCCGACTGAGTTGGCTTTCCAACTGAAAATCCCATACGAGCAGCCAACATAGGCCCTACTGCAGTTTTGCGCAGCGTTCCCAACAAAAAAACCATACGACCATACAACATAGGCCCTACCGCCGACTGAGTTGGCTTTCCTACCAAAAAATCCCTACTAGCAGCCAACATAGGCCCTACTGAGGTTTTGTACGGCGTTCCGAACAAAAAATCCATACGATCATGTAACATACAACCTACCGCGGTTTTAGTCGGATTTCCAACAGAAAATCCCATACGAGCAGCCAACATAGGCCCTACCGCCGACTTAGTTGGCTTTCCTACCAAAAAATTGGAATTTAGCGCTATTTCGTGTCGAGTAGAGGCATTGCTCATCTGTCACGGGCCTGGACATAGGCTAAACAAGTACTTTTTACGCTATTCATCACCAGAGAGCACATAGCATTAGTACTATTGCATATTGAAAACAGCATAGGGCCAACAGTGGGCCACATATGAATCCAATGGCAGCGGGAGGAGAGGGGAATTCGGAAACAAAGTGCGGTGCGGGGGGTGGTGGACATGAGCACGCGCGGCGCGCGAATTCGATCGGCCATTTTGTTATCGATCTCCATCGTGAATATTGCGTGTAAACGTATAAGTATATACTTAGTGGTTATATTTTCTTTTGAGTGCGTGCGTGCATGGTATAAAGTATTATTTGTTTTTGAAAGGGTTGCATATTTACTTAGCAAATATATATAAAAAATAGTGTGCAAGTTAATACTTACATGTTATATTCACTAATCAAATAACAATATATCGTGTTTATTAAGCAATCCTTTCAAAATCACGTTCAGTATGATCAAAGTGGTGGAATTTAATGATTCTGATGGTGACGGCGTGGTCTTAGTGTAATACTTATGTAACAGAAGAGTGGATCACGCCTCGCAAGAAGGAGTGCCTTTGGCCTCCTCATAAAATCGTCAGTGCAGTACCTATGCCTCACAACTAAAATATTACCGGACGAGAATTGACATGTGTATCCCATTAAACGCATATTGTACGAGACAGGTGAGTTAATATTAGTTAATTTAATTTTTAAATCACAAGGTCAATTTAGTTTTGTAACGTCGTGTGTTCATTTTGATTTAATATCTGTTTAAAACTGATGCTGGCAAAAGTTTCGAGCTGCCATTTCTCTATAAGTACATAGGTAATAATAAATAGTTTTAGCTATTTGTCGTTTTTATGAAAAGGTTAGTTTTAGCTATTTCATCACAGTCCTCTTTGTCTGTGTCATTTAAATGTGTGTTCATCTTTTTCTAACAGATGGCTGCGTCCTTGTCAATTGGCTGACGAAACTGGCCAGTGAGGACGCCACATTAAAGTTGCTGAATAATCCAGCGTCTAATTAACTTATTTGGACCTTGCGCGATGAGCGGACCATTGGATTTTTGACACCTGAACCCACTGAAATGACGGAGTGCAACTGCTCGGAATCGGAGGTCAAAATATGTTAGTCCAGTCATGACGTTGACAAATTTGGGCTAGTATGATGCCTTTTATGGCCCGCCATAAAGAATGTGTCCCTTTCTCACTTACATACTTACTAGAAAGTGATGAATGCTTTAAGGCCGGTCAAAAAGCATCGTGCTACAGGGCCAGCATTCAAATACAATTAATTATAATAGAAACATATCGATTATAAATCGAGGTTGTCTTTTTTTCCTTACAATAAAATTATAAACGTATTATGTGAAGTTTTATTTTACGGTCTAGCTGTACAAAATGATGGTAACGCAAGTAAATGTGAAAAGTCTCAGAAGGCATTTAAATCTCCGTTAACAGTTAATTTGCAGTTACGTTTGTAAATTCGGTTATTTAAAGACGTTTACTTTGTATGTTACAGATGTTTATTCTCACGAAGGCGGTTTGTGAGTATTATGCAGATGCACATTGTTGTGTGCTCGGCCAATATAGAATCTCTCTCGAGATTACGCACCTAGAAACCATGGACATGTGCACTAAATAGGTACCACCCCACAACAAATGTACGATCCCTACCGACCACGAGCGACGCCGGGGCGCATATTGTAAGTGCCAAAGGAAATTGAAGCTTCTCTGCTTCAGTTAAATTCCACTACTCGCGCGCGCAGGTGGCAAGCTGCGTAAATTCCGTGCAAATATGGAATTTAACTACAGCAGAGAAGTTTCAATTTCCTTTGGCACTCACAATGTGCGCCCCGGCGTCACCCGGTCAGTGAAGATCGTGCATAAGTAAGACCAACCCGCCTTCGTGAGATAAACAACTGTACCTAACCCTACTAACTGCCAACGGCTATTCTACAGTTGTTTGTTGCTTTAGGTCCAACAGTCGGAAACTGTGGTTGGCCCAACATAGTTCTCGTAGTAATGTTGCTGTAGGCCCTACTTTGCAAATGTAAATTGGCCCTACAACCGGAAACGGTGGTTGGCCCAACGTAGTTGTCGTAGTAATATTGCTGTAGGCCCTACGTTGTAAATGTAAATTGGCCCTACAGCCGGAAACGGTGGTTGGCCCAACATAGTCATCATAGTAGGCCCAATGTTGGGAGACACCGTTGGCTTTACCGAAAACAGGTGTTTCACTCGCAACGGTTGACCAACCATTCGGTGATCAATGGCCCTACGAAATGCCAACTTAAAATGCTACTAGGGGAGGGTTCCGACTGTCATTTTTCCATACAAAAAGTCTGCCTTACGCGCGTACAATGCGTTACTTGATCGACCTGCAGAACTACAGGAAATCCTACTTCAGTAGCCATTAATAAAGGTTACTCAACTCAAAGATTTTTATGAAAAGGTACCATTATTCCCAATGTTGCCGCTTCCCAGTACAGTTTAATCCATTTCCCAAGAACCAAGCTCGATTCAGGTACACTCGACACCAACTAGACCAAGAATGAAGCCATCCACGACCACAAAGCATTCTTTGTGAACGCAACAACATATTATGACGAACGCATCCATAAGGCATGAATGGAACGCATACTCGCCGCCATTTGTATCACCAAAGATGGCCGCGCCAGACGCTCTGGAACCGAAATAACAAACGACCCAAAGAAACCTTAAGCATTATTTATCTATTCCGATTTTGTCGTGTGTTCGGCGCGATATTAAAATACAAACATGAACAATGACACTTCATTGTTGAAAGAAAAAGGTATACGGAAATTTATATCCACCGCCTCCGCGGACAATGGCCGGGCGGGGATTCTTTCGTAAAAAAAGCATCAATGAACGAGGGACAATCGCGGGATTCGAGGAATCGGAGGACTTAGAACCAAAGTCGGCGTGAAATTCGCGTAGGAACACTCATTACCTCCCTGACATAGTAGCGGGTAGCGGTCTCATTGTGGAGGCTACCTTTGTTGCGGGAGATGAGTTCGGAATTGAAATTTAATGGAAATATCAAATGAAACTCAGCGTCTTTGGCCGATGCTTGAGCCCGATAATGCCTCTAGACGGAATGAGCCGTTTTATACTCATTGATGTTCATTTCTTGATGTTAAATTAAACTTTGTGGAGCACAATGCTGAATGCTATTCGAGCGCTTTGCGTTTAGCATTGAATGCTATAGATGCTCATTGTTGATGAAAGTTACTTACGCATACTAACAATCAACTATATAAACACTTATGGAGGTGTTTCAACAGATACATAGCTAAACTACATAATCTTAACCATAGAACTTTATCATTAATTCCTGTACTCTCTTCAAATGGTGTTCTTATTAGTAGAATTTTTCGTGCAATATTCCTGCACATTTATGTAATACTTACCCCTGACGCAATGTTTTCTTAATACACTGTAGGAAAGTCAAAGTCTTATTAGAATCGATATTATTTGACTTAATATCTTGGTATGGTTTCTTAATGGAGAATTCAAGAAAATTGAAAAATATTTTTTCCAATTTGTTTGAATTGTCCATTACATCTTATGCTTTGAGAAGTCACATGAATAATCTACACTAATATTATAAAGAGGAAAGATTTGATTGTTTGTTTGTATTGAATAGGCTCCGAAACTACTAAACCGATTTAAAAAAAAATTACCATTAGAAGCCGACATTATCCCTGACGAACATAGGCTACTTTTTACCGAGGGAAAATGCTTAATTCCTACGGGAAAACGGGTAATCCGTGCGAAGCCGGGCTCGGCAGCTAGTCTAGTAGAAATCTATTTAGACAGGTCCTTTTTTATCTATTGTATGGTCACAAAAATAATGATAGTCATCAAAAACAAGACAGCACCTAAACTGTGATTAGGATGGCTTTAGAATTGCCAAAATAAATAACCTTATTCTAATTAGTTTACCTTACCTCTTCTTCGAGTTTACCGGCAACAATAGGTAAGCCATTACCTTAAATTAAATTAGAGACCTTTTACCGTATCGAGGTTTTTTTTAGAATTTAGTAGGCGTCATCAAATTTTTGCGGCTCATTATCGGAAGGAGTTTTTGAAATATTGAAATAATTTGCAATGAATGCATTAGAGTATAATAATTTAATTAGGCTAAAATAAAATTGAAATATATTTTACTTCCCTGTAGCTTAACGACGTCATAATTCACACAATTCGCAGAACGATCAAAATAAAACTGTAGGCTTGGCATAAAGGTGCACTCTCACGGATAATGCCCATCGGCTAATCCGGGTTCGATTCCCGAGCATTGTCGTCATCTCATGTGTGCCGCCATTGTGGGGGGCTTAATCAATTAAATGCATCGTGTTGAGGAGAATTATGCGCGCGAGTTGTTTCCTATAGCGACACTCGTATCTCTATTGTCTGTTGATTATTTTTCAAGCTTGTTGCCTTTATTGGATCAGGATTTGTCAAATGGCTATTGAAATTATTCAAAAGATTCGGATTTAGCATCCGATGGTAATTTTTGGTAGGATCATAATTCATAAACAATGTTTTCAATTATAACCTACTTATGGCTTGGACGTTTGGAAGTGTTGTATTACTTAGAGGCAGCTGGTGCCTTGGAAGGAACTCAATAAATCCATAGCCGTAATATTAACATCTGTGACAGGGCATTGTGTTTTCAATTAGTCCTGTTCCGATTATATTAAACGTAGGTAGCCAAAAGTTATAAAGGCTTTTAACAGTTAACAAATCTGAGCACTCCAACCAGCCACTTCGCCGAAATTCATTCACAACCGCAAAATGTAACAAAAGTCATACGAAGTCGGTCCCTCAAAGCCGGCCCGATAGCTCCTAATCCTACTTAAGAAGTTTCACAACAATACGGAGTTTACTCTTCAGCACACACAGAGAATGAAGCGATTGCTGCAGAGGATGTTAATGAAATAGATAATAACAAAATGGATAAGCTGGTGCCTCCGCGTCTGGAGATGTTCAGTGATAAATTAGAGTTTAGACTACCAACTTAAGTCGATTGTTGGTCTTTCCGGAGTACGTCAAAAGAGTTATTGTAAGCTAAATGGGTTATTTAAAATTGTACGGTAATTCTTTATTAATAGAAGGCCATTGTATCATTATGTGGAGATTACGCATCCGTTTTATAGTCGCAAGTGGTTTAACAGATGTTTCAATAATGAATTGTAGATTATAATAAGGAGATTTGTGTTCACCGTTAGGTATGTACTTGGTATGATAATAGCTTATTTGCACTGACCAACTAAGAGTCTATATTGTTGATATTATTTACGAAACTATTTTGAATCTTCTTTCAGTATAATCTTTTGAGCGTACCCACGGGACAAAGCCATATTTCCCTCCATATGTCCTTCATTTTATATGGCTGACTATTTGTAAGGCTTAAAGGCGATTTTTACATAAAACTACACATGTTCTTTGCTCATTTTACATATGCTAATAACTTGTTTGGGACATTGAGACCAAGCGGTGAGCAAAAATGTCCTGATCAATTTGCCATTTGTATTTTTGCGGTTTGTTTGTCATTCTCACAAGTCTTTAAATATCTTGGAACAATATCCATCCTGTTCGACTTTAGCGGCGGCTGATACCATCTCAGAAGTTTTCAAAAACTGCATTTATGAATGAAGTAAGAAATGTGGACAAAGATGGGATTACTGGACATCAAAGCGCGATTGTCTAGCGTATTCCTTCTAGGATGAATGAAATGGAAATGAATGAAACCCTGAGCTTACATACTAATGCCACTGTGGTAAATATTTGTGAATGAAACTGAACTAGGTACTACTCAATGGGCACCGAGGATGTCCTTTGAATGCTATCGCTTGATCTGCTAAAGTTGCCGCTTCCGTGGTTGGCCCCTTGCTGCCTTGATCCGATATGTCAATAAGCGGTATTGCATTGCAGCAGCTGATTGTTAATTTTATCGCACTTTGTCAAATCAGGTTAAACTAGTCTGAAACGCGAACAGTTTAAGAGACTTAATTCTCATACCTATATACGATGATTACGCAACAGTTCACAGTTTGTATAAGTAGGCTTAAAGATATACGAGTAAATAAGTACGCAGAATAATAAGAACGCAGATGTCTCACTTGTATTGAATTCACTCAACCTTCTTAACAATTAAGCTACCAAAGCACTCCAATTTGTCAAGCAATTTACACATAAAGGTATTGGTCAGATTGTATTCATTAATCTGAAAGGTTTAGCCACAGGACCACTATCCGTATTCATAGCTACTACCTTTCAAGCATACTTGACTTCCGGCTGACAATTCAATTGTACAAATCTGGGAAGTTGACCGGATGCGCAATCCTTCAATCTAAAGACGAGTAAATTCATGATGGTTGATACTGGCAACATTGAATATTTTATTGTTAAGAAATAAGGTTCCAAATTTGTTGACAAGGATAAAAATTAATATAAAGCTGTAGTTCCAATAAACGCAACGCTGGTAAACAATTAAAATTGTAACAAAGTGTTGAATGATACAATTCGCACAAAGAATTTTATGAAACCAATAGTGTATGGGCTGTATGGCCGGATGCGACGTGCCGAGGTATAGTTTTCGACATTGTTTGTGAGGGATTGGGAATAGATGAAAGGCATGTGGAGACAGTTTCGAATTCCAATAAATCGTGCGTGGGCGGACCACGGAGAGGTGTGGAGTCGCGTTGCTACATTTCGATAGGACAGGTAACTATCATGTCATTGTATCATGTGTGTGTATTTTTATCCAGAAGTGTTGTATGGAATAAGTAGACAATATCTAAGAAAACTCTATATCAAATAGGATGCAGTAGTGACCTGAATATTTGAGATCAAAGGACCACCAAAATATTAATGTACTGATTTCTCTATGAATAACTGATAATTGTAGACCTCTATTATACCCTTTCTAATTCGATTAACCCGTCGTATGCGGATGTCAAAAATGGCTAATCAATATATGACCTTGAGATTGAAAACTATAGGTTCAAATGCTTGGCACGGATCCTTATCCAACACAGACGAAGGGTTTTAAACTTTAAATGTTACAGAAAGTACCGGTCTACTTACAGCGGACCGATAAAGTCTATTCTTTTATTTATGAAAGATATCTACATGAACCATTTGTATTCCAACCAGACTTAAAAATTCATCAGAAAATATATTTTTCTAAACTCACCCACTCCTTGCCTCCACCGCACGCACGGAAGACGTTTATAATTTCACAATATTAAAATGTTTCGCATTGACCCACCGACAATACAACAATCGCACAATAGGTATAGGTAACAATGACACTATGGCAAACATGTGAGATGCCATTACTACCTTCCATGTCTAAAATGACGTAACTCCTATAAAACGTACAATTGGAAATAAACCGTGACCTCAAGTGAATAAAATAGAGAGTAACAATTCTGTTTGAGGGCAGCTCGGACGTTGTCAGGCGATTTGTCAGTATTGTTAGTTGCAAAGTACTATTGTTGGTATAAAAGAGTAGCTAAAGATGGTCCCATTGTCCGTCATTGTGGCTGGTGTGTGGGGACAATGGCCTGATCACGTTTAGAAATTTTTGGACAATTTCTGGCTGTTTTTGCAACGGGTTGCACCTTGATGCGCAGGGACGTATTCGAAATCCCATATTTATTACAATTATTTTACATGCTCTTTTTGTTAAATTTACTTGCAGTCATTTTGTTTTCTCTTGAATGGGATACATTTTTTAATGCCGTTCAAAGCGCGCTACTTTACTAGTAACCTCGTTTTGATTTGATCTTACAATACAATTTATGTTGTTATGTTGTAATGTTACGCTAATGATTATTAGTGAATAAAGTTAATCATTCGTAGGTACTTATTCGATTGTAATAAATAAATAAAAATAAATAAATAAATATTAGGGGACAATCTTACACAAATCGACCTAGTCCCATAGTAAGCTCAATAAGGCTTGTGTTATGGGTACTAGATAACGATATATTTAATAAATATTAATACTTAAATACATAGAATACATCCATGACTCAGAAACAAATATTCATGCTCATCACACAAATATATGCCCTTACCGGGATTCGAACCCAGGACCTTCAGCTTCGTAGGCAGCGTCACTACCCACTAGACTAACCGGTCGTCCAATAAACAAGTCGTGTAATAAGGTGAAAAATGTAAACATCTCGTTGTTCATCTGTTTTACAAGTTGTATGGGGGCCCCCCTTAAATGTTTATGCGTTTATAGCGGCAAGATAAATACATCATATGTGAAAATTTCAACTCCTTCTATCGCGGTTCTTGAGATACAGCCTGGTGACAGACAGTTTTTTGTATGATACAACAAACGTGTTTTTTTTTTTCCGTTTTTATAGATAATGGTACGGAACCCTCCGTGTGCGAGTCCTACTCGCACTTGGGCTGTTTTTTTAATTTATTCATTGGCATGTAGCGTTTACGCAATGTGCCAATTGAACACAGATCTTAATAAATTATCGATTGTAATTTCATCGTAATCGATTAAAAAATAAACATATTTTAAGTTTTAACTTTAACAGCGTTATAAGAATTAATTTTTCGTAATCCATACTAATATCATAAACATACTAATATATTATTATAAATGCGAAAGTGGGTCTGTCTGTTTATCTGTCTTTCTGTCTGTCTGTTACCTCTTCAAGCTTAAACCGCTGAACCGATTTTAATTTTGGTATAGAGATAGTTTGAGTCCCGGGGAAGGACATAGGATAGTTTTTATCGCGGAAATCTTCCCCTAAGGGGGTGAAATGGGGGGGGTGAAAGTTTGTATGGAGCTGTGATATAAACTTATATAAAAATTAGTAATAAAATTTAAGATAATTTGTTAAAACTTGTTAAGTAATTGCATCAGCATCTTTTTAAAATTTCTTCATAGTCTGTGTGAAATATAGTATGTGTCACTCGGTAGCAAAATTATTATCGTCTCGGGCGTTTACACTTGTATCCCTCACTACGCTCAGGATTCAATACACCGCCCTCGCCGTAAATATACTATTTTGCTCCCTTCTGACACAAATGACTATTTACTGCCTTGTTACATCCCTGTACAAATTAGTACCAGTAACAGGGTGGTATATTTTTCTGAAATACTTGTCACTGCACAATGGACCGATTCGAGCGAGCCGCAGCCGAAAAGGGGGCAGAGATGCACAAAACGTGGGCCCACTGGGCATCGCACACTAGGCAACAATAGGGCTGGACAAAAACCAACCACGTTTTCGGAATTGCGTGGTAGATAAAGGGAGGTATTGAATGGAGTTTCTCTGCGAATGCTTGAGTGGAGATAAGTCAATTTTGTTCATTCAGAAATTATTGGGTTAACGGTTCTGGAAGTTACGGATTGTTAGCAATATCTTGCGAGATATGTCATAAATAAAAAGTTCTTATAATACATATATTCAAGTATTTATTTCCTACATTCTTACGTACGAAATATCATTTGATATTTAACAGTGGCTTTTCGGTGCAGGAAAACGTCCTGAGCAAATCGGTCTAATCTCAATAAGGTCCAGTTTTCCATCTGGGTTGGAATGTGAGATGGCAGTCGCTTTCGTAAAACTAGTGCCTTCGCCAAATCACGGGATTAGGTGCCAAAACGGACCCCGGGGTCGTTTGAACACTACCCGGTAACACGTTAGGAGGATGACGGGACATTCCTACAAGTCGAACTAGGAACTAGGTCCCAATTTCGGACTGTGTGTGAAACATGACAACGCGGGTCCTCCATTTCAATCATCTTGTTTCATGCGTTTAACCCTTAGTTACGACACTGGGTGGGTGATTGTCTGACGGGCCGTGCGCTTGTTTGCCAGTTTTTTTTTTATATGTTTATAATGCTGTTAATTCGTCTTATTGAGGCTCGTAATGTTGCCGGCTTTTGTTCGATCTAGAAAATGTATTATTGCATATTTCCGTAAAGTATTATCTGGAGGGTGCCATGTGCACCGCTTCGGGGGTTTGAAACGCAAGTTTAGAGAGAACAGCGTAGTGGGAGAACTGTTCATGTCGAATGAAAAAATATGTTGGTCGTCATATCAGCCGAAAGACGCTGGGCTGTTATTTCGAAATTGGAACGCGCTAATGCGCTTCGCCTCACCCGTCACGCCTAACGAAACTAGACCTCTACCTACGCTTAATTACTATAAATGCGGCGACAAGATATGAGATGGGTGAAAGTAGAGGTGAGGTGAGATTAAAAAAAGTACAGAAAAGTGGGGCGGACATAGGCCGCCCTCAAAGAGTGCCACAATTACCAGTCCTACGCCACCCGCATCCAGCGGACTCCCGTCACCTTCACCAGCTTGTGCCTTTTTGGTATTTGCTATTAAGGCGCCGTAGGTTCAGCGAAGTTAAGCGAACAGAGTTTTTGAAACAATATAATGCGTCTATTTATAAAAATATGGTTCCAAAAAAATACGAATAGTAATCTTGAGGCTTTTCTGCAGCGAGATCAGTGATTCGATACATGATTAAGCAATTTTCGCTCAATAGAAATAAATCACGAACATAGGTCTAAAATACACTTAAAATATTCGTAACCAATTATGCACAAAAGCTAAAAATATTAAAATTGCTTCTAAAAATCGGCAATATCATGTTTGAGAGAACTCAGACATTACTTTTTTATTTATTTAAACGCCCAAAAAATTAAAATTAAAAAACATGATATCCGCGCTTCCGAGCACGCACCTCCATCTCGCTCACGCTTCTGCTCAGTGAGAGGGAGAGAAGACCATAAACCTATGGCGCCTTAATTATGCAAAAAGGAATGTTGCCAAACTAGAAGCCATTCCCGGTAAGGCAATAAGATGATAATAGGTGAGTTCAACTCCCGCTCTGTTTAACAATTTATTTTAATTGAGTTGATCTTTTTGGTTCAATAACAACGAATAAGGTTAATGTCCCAATGGTCGACACCTTAATGCCTAAATGCACATTTCACCTCTCTCAGTTTCCGAGAGGCAACGGATAGCTCGCGGTATTTGAGCTCCCAAGCGTTGTGGAACCGCCCTGTGCAACCCGAACTGAGCCTTAGCTTAGAGGGGGGTGAAAAAAAAACTTGTCGCCAGGTATTCGATTGAAACAGCATTTCATTACATAAACAGCGTACACACTTTGAGGCAACCGCTGTATTAATCGGCTGTCTCGCGACAAAAAAAAAATATTTTCTTAATTTTTTTCAAGGTTTGCTCGCCTTAGTCCAAGTTGACTCAATTCGGGTGCACAGGGCAGTTCCACAACAGTTCGGGAGCTCAAATGCCGCGAGCCATCCGGTTGCCTCTTGTACACGAAGCATCATTGCTCTGAATATTAAACCGCTCACCGCCCATCCCTTGCGCATCCAAACTGGACAATAGTTTGTTGTATACAACAATTTGCAAACATAATAAACAATGCTGGTAGAAAATTACGCCATACGTTTTTATTGTTCTAACAGCCGCGGGCCATGCGTGCCCTTTATCTGTTGACTTTAATAATGCCAGAGTGTTACAGTTGTTCTTAAAAGAATCTGTATACTTCGTTGCAACGCCATTTGGGTCCTTTTATTGATGTTTTCGAGCGCAGTCAATGTATTACCGATGTATTTAAATAAAATGGAGCTTGTAAACAAATGAAAAAAAAAACCTTTCAATGTCAGTTCCAAAACGAGTTATATTTCAGATTCTCCTTCGTATCATCACCATTAACTTGTTCCCTCAATGCTGAAGATAGTGACATCATGCCCTATTCTTGATGACCAGACTCCTGGCCCGCTTTTTGTATGGCCCCCCGGAGCTTTCCTTCATGGTTTGTTAAAATAGAAGTTATTAGGAATAGTATGCTTATATCATGATTATTGCAGATGTCCGTGTTGTTTATTAATTTCATTTAAATGTAATATTTGAAGTAAATAGCCTGGATTACTGCGGGCCTATGGCATCGGTAAAAATAAAAATACGTCCGACGCTTCCGCTCGCGTTAACAAGCAGGTACATATCTGTTACGGTTAGTTGTTAGGCCATCATCATCGTCTTCTAAGTGGTTATCCCGGTTGCATTCTAGCCTAAATCCCGGGGTCTGCTTTGTAAAAGACTACACGGTAAGTCATCAGCTTGGTGCACTCTTATTCCGTTGATTCCCCACTTTTAGGATGAATCATGGGTAGATTATCCAAAAATTCTTACATATTTTGACAGAAAACTTGTTATTAGACACCATTGAAAGCATAATTGTACACGAAGCGCTCCGTACGAGGTGACCTCGTCGCGGCGTGTGGATTTAGTTTATAAATAACACACAAACGGACCTCGTTGCCCTAATCCTGATTTACTGACTTACCTGCACACCCATATATCCATACGGGCGCGTTCATATAATTTCCTTAAATTCAACGAAAATATTTCTCATGAATACTTTAATCTTTATCGATTGGGACACTTTTGTGTTATAAAATGTAATTATTTCTCGTTTTGGTCCCTTGGCGGATAAATAAAACGAAACGAGCGGAAAGTGACCGTTTCTTTGTGTTTGTCTGTTGATGCACTTTACATATTATTGGGGACTTGGAGCGATGCGATCGATGTTGTCCCTTTCAGCTTTGGCCAAACCATTCCATGACGTCCACTATTGATTTAGAGAAATGAATGAGCATTCATTTTTCCTTAGATGTGTGTAAGTTTTATATAATTGTTATTATTTTTTAGTTTGTCGTGTGTCTGTCCGCCGTGGTTTCATGTGGTGGTGATGGTTCCCAACAGAAGACCAATGCTGGTTATCGCCAGCTACATACATGCTGAGTCCTATTTCGTGACATTTCTTTTGTTTTTTGTGTGTTCGTAATACATGTTTTTATTGATGTTTTTATTACCTATGTTTTAATTTTCTGTTTTGTGTCAAATTCAATACTGTCGAATTAGGATAGCCTGTAAGGATGGTTGTATGTTAATAAATATATAAAAAAAAAAAAATGTTTTTTATATGCTTCTGTAAAGGCCAATGAGCTACATTTCGCCAAAATTCACAGTTGTTATAAATTTTGATCTAGTCAGGTTACCATTTTCAGTGTAACCTAGCCTTTACAGTAAGAGATTATAACGCACTGTAAAGCATTAGTTTCAATTTGTAAGGCCGCGTGTACATTAACGTAAGAGCCTTAGGAGTTCATGATGGCGGGCGGTGAGTGAATCCAGCTGATTTATGAGAGCTAAATCTAGTCTAGCACTAAATGAAGCCTGTATAAATAAATGTACATAATATTATATTAGCTGCCGGCACGCCCGCGTATTGCAAAAACGCAGGAAAACCTGTGGTCTAAGTTTAGCCAACCAGTATATCCAGAAAGATCATTCGACGACCTCTGTAACCTAGTTGGTAGTGACCCTGCCTACGAAGCCGGAGGTCCCGGGTTCGAATCCCGGTAAGGGCATTTATTTGTGCGATGAGCACGAATATTTTTCCCTGAGTCATGGATGTTTTCTTTGTATTTAAGCATTTATTTATCTATATAAGTATGTATATCGTCGTCTAGTACCCATAGTACAAGCTTTGCTTAGTTTGGGACTAGGTCGATTAGTGTAAGATTGTTTCCAAATATTTATATTTATTTATTTATTCTACACGCAGGGTGACGCAGGTGCAAGATTTTTTTAATTCGGATAAGTGGTTCCGGAGATTACCCATTACATACAAACTTAGAAAGCTACAATCTCAAAGACTTGTCCTCTTTATAGTTTTAGTATGCGGAAACACTGGACCGATTTCAAAAATTATTTCACTTGTGTACCGTAAAATGGGGTGAGTAGGCTCGATAACATTTTATTTTTACAGGTAAGCAAACTGAATGGTGTATATAATAAGTGTTTCGGACGTTTGTATTTTAGTTTTTATTTTATTTTGCTTAGTTCCATTTCATAACTTTGACGATAAACAGGAAATCCCACCTCACCCCGTAGTGCCTCGTAATTGGGGTGAGATGGGATTTCATACCAAGGTGATTTTGGAAGATTGTCGGGTCGATTTTTTTTATTATGAGTATTTATAGCTCCATTTTAAATTGGCATACATTATTTTTGTAGCAGTAGCCTTAAAATCCCATCTCACTCCCCTTCTCTCCCCATTAATAATCCAACTCTCCCCGCGAACCCTACTCACCCCATTTTACGGTAGACAAATGACTATCTTTTAACCCGCAGGTTTGCCTGTGTTCGTAGCAATAGGTATAAAATTACCTAGTACCTAATTCATCCCGATACGAATTGACACAAGTTCACTCTAGTTTAATAGTACATTACTACAGTAGAGACCGGGAGTGTATAGTGCTTTTCTCAAACATGCAATGAAATAAATTATCATACAATTATAATTATTATTTTATTATTTGAAACAAATCCCAGTAATCAATATACCTAATGTAAAAAAAAAACATAATTATATTGTATAGTAGTATAGTATATTGTGTAATGTAACAAGCTAATTATAATTAATATGATCCCAGTTGGTCGAAATAAATGTTTTTTTTTTTTTATTTATTAAAAACAACTCCAATAAATCACACTTTAATGTTCATGGCTGAACCACAAATTGTGGAATGGTAATTAAAAGAGACCATCTTGCAGGCCTCCAATTTCGAAGCCCGTTATAAAAAACACAATGTCAATATTTCATTGCATGTTGGAGAAAAAACTATAGGTATTTGGCAAGATTATTGCTTTTTTAAATGCTGTACATTAAACCCGTTAAAAGTAAACTCACACAACGTAATTGCTTGACAAATCCACAATGCTCCAGTCAAAATACATTTTCTGATCGTTATTCAGCGCACAATGCGATATTGTCGAGTACAATTTGGCGCATTGGGCACAGTTATAAAATAACTAACGTTGGTATTTCGAGTGTCTCCGCGCCATCTATAATACTTAGCGCGGATTCGATGCGCAGGCGCAGGACGTAGGACGTAAATGCTGCGTTCAGGATAATCGAGAGGACAATTTGCTTGAAATTTTAATAGTTTCGATTATACCTGTTCGTTCTTAAGATATGGCTTTTATTTAGGTACATATATAGAAAGAAAGAAGAAAGAAAGAAATAAATATATATTTATTCACAAACACACAGGACATATATTAAATAATAAAATAAACAAGAAAAGGTACCTATATGTATAATGTAAATGAGACCAACTGCACTGCTACCAAGAAAATCGAATCTCGAAGTTCGTATATCTCCGTCTCTATCACTCGAGTAGCATAAACCATAAGTGCGATAGGGACGGAGATATACGAACTTCGAGATTCAAAATTCGTGGTAGCGCCGCTGGTCAACTACGTGACCTACCTATAGATTCTTGGTTTTAGTGTGGTCATGTTGTCAGGGCCGGCATGGTGGTATATTTATCTCCTTTATTCATTATAAAGTTATTTTTTGTTAGCCTTTTAAAGTGTCCCACTGCTGGGGAAATGCCTTCCCCCTGGATTATCCCCCTTTGTCCCCCGCAATTCTTGGCCAATCACTTGGACGTAGTTAAAGGAAAAAGATCCAGTCCACAGAAAGTTGAGCAAAAGTTATGGCGGTTTAAAGTTTCAACCGTGATTCCTCAAAACTGGTACATTTTTTTTATAATATATGTTTGGATGAAAATTGAGTTGAGTCGTGTATTATACATTCTTTCACACAGAATTCAGTTAAATGCTATATTTTTCAGGATTTCGACCAAAAGTGGGGTTGGATCTTTTTTGCGAAAACACACTTTTCATAGACCCTTCCTTTTGTTTAATTTTGTAATAAGGATTCACGAAATAAAACTGGCATAATAATCATGTAAAACCATCTCTATACATACATAAAATAAAGCTGAAGATGGTCGAAAGTCTGTACATGGAAGATATTCGAAAAAAAGTTTGCTGGGATACATAGAATCGATAACAGAACACGTTCCAACAGTTTTTAGAATTTTTGTCTGTTTATCTGTTTGTCTGCTTATGTGAACGCGCACCACGTGAAAACGGCTGAACGGATTTTGATGCAAACTTTACTAATCTGTTGAGAAAATCCCCGGCCAGGTTTTAGGCTATAAAAAATATTATGATAAGGGTGCAAAGGGGACCAAAACTGGGGTTGAACTTTGTATGGGAACTCCTTGAATCCCATACAAATCTAAAAATGCGGGTATAAAATTTGGACAAAACGGCATTCCGCGGAGAATTGAGTATATAGGTGCCAATTCTTTTTATGTAGAAAACTCTCGTGACACTGAAATATTATTGGGAGCGCATAAGGAGCGCTCCCTAAAGGGATATTTTGGGCCTTTCATTCCTACGAAAACCTCAGCCTTCGCTTCGCTTCTTCTTCGCTTGCCTCCCCGTTTACCTTCGGGATTTCGGCCCTTAAGTTTCGCTTGCAAGACACCGGAAGATAATGAGTGTGCTTAGGGGTGATTGCTCACATTGAGAACAGCTCTCAGAAGGGTTGCTTTGGGCCTTTCAGTCCAACAAAATGGCCTTGCTTGCCTCGCCGCTTACCTTCGGAACTTTGGCCTGGGATTTCGCTTGCAAGACACCTGGGGATAGTAAGTGTACGTGGGGGCTCGCCCTCAGGTTTCGTTTGCAAGACAACGGGAGATAATGAGTGCCCGTCCATGGGGGCGCATTTAGAGCGCTTTCTGAAGGAATGATAATGAGTCTTTCATTCCAACGAAAAGCAAGGCCTTTGGCCTCGCTTGCTTGGTGAGTGGCGAGCCGAGGTAAGTCCCGTAGGTAAGTGGCGAAGCAAGCGAGGCCAAGGGCCTTGCTTTTCGTTGGAATGAAAGACTCATTATCAATAAAAAATTGTAAGTGTCCGTGAGGGCTCGCTTGCCTCGCCGCTCATCTCCGGTACTTTAGCCACAGGTCGGTTTGGTCGTTTGCAAGACACCTAGGGATTGCAAGTGTCCGTGGGGGCTTGCATTCGGGTCTTGGGCCCTCGAGCTCGCCTAGGGAGCGGTCTCTTAAAGCATGCTAAAGCCTTTAAGTCCTACAGAAAAGCTCACCCTTCGGCTTCGCTTGGCTCCCCTTTTACCTTCGGGAATTCGGGCCTCAGGTTTCGCTTGCAAGACTCCCGTAGATAATGAGTGTCCGTAGGCGCTCGCATTGAGAGCGCTCTCTAAAGGGATGCTTTGGGCCTTCCATTTGAACGTAAAGCTCGGCTTTTGGCTTCGCTGCCACCTGGGGATAGTAAATGTCCGTGTCCGTGAGGGCTCGCCGTCGGGCTCGCATTGGGAGCGCTTTATAAGGCTTGATTGTGACCTTTCATTGTTACGAAAAGCTCGGCATTTGGCCTCGCTTGCCTGCCCACTCCCCTTGGGGACTTTGGGCTCCGGCCTTCGGCCTTCAGGCTTGCATTGGGAGCGCTTTCTTAGGGCTTGATTGGGACCTTTCATTGTTACGAAAAGCTCGGCCTTCGGCATCGCTTGCCTGCCCGCTCCCCTTGGGGACTTTGGTCTCCAGTTTCGCTTGCAAGACACCTGGGGACAGTAAGGCCTTCAGCCCCCGAGCTCGCATAGCGACCGCTCTCTAAAAGTATGCTTAGGGCCTTTCATTCCTACGAAAAGCTCAGCCTTCGGCTCCGCTTGCCTCCCCGTTTACCTTCAGGTCTTCGGCCCTAAGGTTTCACTTGCAAGTTACTCGGAGATAACGAGTATCTATGGGGGCTCGGCCTCGGGCCTTAGGTGGTAGGTGGTGTTCGCATTAAGACCACTCTCTGAAGGTTTGCTTCGACGCTCAGATTTAGGGACTTTGGCCTCAGGTCTCGCTTGCAAGACACCTGGGGGATAGTGAGTGTCCGTGGGGCTCGCCATCGGGCCTTCGGACCTGGGGCTCGCATAGGGAGCGCTCTCTCAAAGGATACTTTGGGGATCTATATAATATTATAGACGACCAAGTTTATGAGGGTATTTATTTCGATTCGAAGACAATTTGAACTCTTACACGCACAGTATGGAAATGGAATGGTTATTTTCAAATTTGTCAGTAATATGGTTAAACATAAGAATATCATGTTTAAACCATAATTATACCTACACGTACGAAGTCGCGGGCAGAAGTTAGTTGTTAATATAACCATTTTCCTAAAAATGGTTTATGTGCGCTGGATCGGATAATACATTTACGTATAATGATCCAAGACAATAATACTGACAGCAAAAATCGTAATAAAGGCTGCTTTATAGTGAAAACTTCTTTTAATGATTAAAAATAAAGCTAAATGAATTTAAAAAATCAGATTTACAAAAAAAATATTGTAATAGGATCGTTTCTGTTGTTTACTAAGACACCATTGCAGGATTCAAAACAACTCAACAAAACTGATCCAAGTGAGTTGAATCTATTTTGTTGTATATCTAAAAGATTTAAAGAATCTAAATTTAGTTTTTCAAAAAGAATCCAAACGGATTGGATCCGTTTCGTTGAAAATATTAAAAGTAAAACGTGTGAATTGCATTTTCTTAAAAATGGTCCAAGCAGGTTGGATTTCTTTTGTTAAAACAAATGTGAATCAATTATGTAACTGATCTAATATCACTATACGGTTCCAAGCGTTATGGGTCTTTATTGAAGGATATCTTTTTTACTCCGT
Source organism: Epinotia ramella (assembly GCA_947578815.1). Lineage (NCBI taxonomy): Eukaryota > Metazoa > Arthropoda > Insecta > Lepidoptera > Tortricidae > Epinotia > Epinotia ramella. The sequence continues at coordinate 3,268,154 of OX388206.1, read as the reverse complement.
CATACATGTGGGATGGTATCCCATGTTGATTAAAATATGAAAACACTATGTGAGCGGGGCGTCTTTTTGCTGAATGAAAATATACGCCTCAGAGACCTCTCTGGTATACTTAACTCATGTTTTGGTCATTTTGTGGATTGGATCCTTTTCCTTTAACTACGTCCACTTGCAAACGCGTCCAAGTGCCTAAGCATCTCCGCCTAGGCCTAAAGGAGTAAACATGGCCGGTCCAGTTGCACTTAAGTAAGGCGATCTTCTTATAAGTATACCCACATCTGCTATTCGGTTCTAGAGCGCAATGTGTAGTTTAATATAACTAAGCTAGTAAAAAATACTTGTAATATTGATTTCATTATTACAAGTATTTTTTACTAGCTTTCGGCCGCGACTTTTTCTGCGTGGACCCGGGATAAAAACTATCCTATATTTTAATCCAGGCTATAAACTATCTTCGTGCAAAATTTCATCGAAATCGGATGAGCTGTTTAGGCGTGATTGAATTACAAACATAGAAACATCCAAACATCCAAACTTTCGCATTTATAATATTAGTAGGATAGCAGAGACTCAGAATCATCAAATCAAGTGTTGGCGCACATTGACTTATCTGGCCCCGTATCATGGACGGCCTTATCACGCGACAAGTGACAAGATAGAGGGTCCGTCACTGGCTGACACCGTTCGATAGAACGAGACTGACGCTCTATCCTGTCACTTATCGCGTGATACGAGGGCAGGGGGCTGGAGTCGCAAGCGTCGATAGGCTTCGGGGTGTCTGCTTTCTACGAGGCATGTTTGTTTGCCACCGTTAAACCGTGAAAAACTCCAGTTCTACGAATCCCTGGGCGAAGCGTGGCCAGTTACGAACCGCCGCGCACAAATCAAGTTTACATTCTCGTAGTGAAATTGTTATTGATTACGCATTGTCCGGCGGCCATAACTCAGGATCGCGCTGTTTGGACCTCGCCGTGACGCGCGTTAAGACGCGATGTAAACGCGATTTGTGGCGTTTTTTTGCGCGATAATTTGATGTTTATTTGCGCGGATGTTTTGAGTACGGGTAATGGTTTTGCTACGCTTCATCGCGGCTATAGTTACAAAGAATGGTACCGCGACTATGATATAGCGAAGCCAAGAAACAGCTCAGTATCCGATTGAACTGAAATGCATAGTTATGTTAGTTCAGTGAAAACGCAATATTGGTAACACCGAGCTGATCTGTTGATGGAAACAGAAGTTGACCTAAACTCTTAAACTACAAAAGATAAACCCGTCGTAATAGGACCCAATTGGTATCCTCTCAACAATTTGCTAGTAGATGATTGGGCAAAAATAATTTATTGAGTACTTAAGTAAGAGTTAGGTTTTTGATAGAAACTTACTCTTAAAAATTCAAATTGACGCCGTTAGGCCATGTGTATGGTACAGAGTTGATGGCATCCTGTAGGTACATAACACCACAGGTGTACACAGTTACCGTTTCGAACGAGCGTTTGAACAATTCAACTGTCATTTTACTGTACAAAAATTGTCATTTAGCTACATGACGCGAGCACAATGTGTTACATAATAAGTGCATGCTTAGTGTCTATGTGTTCTTTGTTTATAAGTTTTCTTGGTTGTCTTTGTTCTCCAGTAAATAAATTGACCTACTAGCTGTACTCAACCCCAAAGTTTGCCCAGGTGCTATTATAATCGTGGAAACCGCCGTGACCTGAGCGTTAGTTTACCTATTCCATGCCATAAAAACCAATCTCCAGTGTAACGCAGGCGTGAGCCAAGGGTCCCGGAATAGAAATTCAAATCCAAGTAAAGTATTAGCCGAGCCACCGCAGCTTCCCATAATGTAATCTTGACCGGTCTAATTTTCTCATGACCACACATTTCTCTATCAAATTATACATTCCCATACAATGTAAACATGAGTTATTGTGATGCCAGAGGGTGCGCGCGAACTCTATGGCTCCTTACTCTATTTGTCTATGCTCATACAAGAATCAGAGTGCATTACAAAAAGGCTAATTATGCTTTATGGTAATTTTATGGATAAAATGCCTTTTTATTATCTTGGGGTGTATAATTTCGTGTCGGCTGTTCGTATGTGAATTTGAATGTTTTTAATGACATTTTGAATGTTTTAATGTGTCATTTTGACGGCATTAGTGGTGGATTAGAGAGTGAAGTGACAGCGCGTACTGTTAGGTCAATTTAATTTGGAATAAACGGTAAAAGATTAGACAAGGCCAGGTGGTTGTAAGTTACGGTTCTACTGTTTTGATTACAATAAAATTATGAAAAGTAAAAAACAAAGCAAAGCAATGCAAGACCAAATAAGAAACGAAAGTTACGCAACGGTCATCTTTACCTATTTAAACCCTAAAATTAACGGCGAATATTCAGTCCGTAGGGTAATTGCGTAATACTTCAAACGAGCTTTGGGACTTCATAACTGACATTTTCAGCTCAAAAAAATTACACTTTTTAATGAAAAGTTACCGGATTACGCTTCTGTTGTTAATTGGTCTAGCGACCGCATTTGCAACGTACATAATTATGTGTAGACAAGTGTGTGTGTACAATCAATCGACGAATCGCAGTGACTCTGCGTATGTCATCCATCAATCGTACCTAATACTTTTAGTTTTATGCTTGCTATTTTGGCTTTGATTTCTTGTTTTTTAATAGGAATATTTAAACTAAATATCTAACTAGAAGCTAACAACCAAAACATTAAATGTAATTTGGCTAACCTGGGAACTAAACACCAACACAGCATCCGTGTGAATTCCTTGTTCCGCAGCGCTACAGTGTATGCGGGGCGTAACGCGCAGCGGGACCGAACCGCCCTCGTCTTGGAGGTGTGGACCTCCTCGCGTCGCATGATGCCCTGGTACCCTAAGTCTTGGAATGGTAATTGTTTGAGAAAATAATTGGATACAAATGGAGTTTACTTATTTTTGCCGTTCGTGCAGATAACGTTGGAATGCTCTGTCATTAAAAAGCTTTCACTTCTCTTTTCTCATTTTTATCCATACACCAGACAGTGTTGCATATGAACGCTCGAGACTGCAGCCGATATACTATCCGTCTCTTTCTAACTAGAACACTTAATTAGACGTGCGCCATCTTCTACTAACCGTGCATAGGACTCATAAGCGCGTTGCTGACCCGTTCGGAATCGTAGTTTCCACAGTTAGAGAAAAATACAGCCCCCACTCTCAACAGATCGCATGCTCAGGAGTTCTGGCAACCACCACCTACCTACATAGCTAGTAGTGGTGTAATTATGACTGCGGTCTTCTGTAAGGTTCCGTATTCAACCTTACAGAAGACCGCAGTCATAATTACACCACTACTAGCTATGTAGGTAGGTGGTGGTTGCCAGAACTCCTGAGCATGCGATCTGTTGAGAGTGGGGGCTGAGGAGGTACGCGGGTAGACTCGAAAATTATTATTACTTCAAAAGAAAGAAGGCAAAAAAATATGCCTAGTGACGAAAATCCCGTTCAGATATCTCTAAGAATTACGAAGCTACAACCGTTTTAATATTGCTTGGTAGAAAGAGAGAAAACGCTCGCAGTTAGTGACGTCACAATCTGCGAAGCTGCCGCAGAGCGCGTCGCGCACGCGGCAGGCCGCATCGATGGTGGCGCCGAAAACGATGGGGCACGGCACGTTGCCGTCTTCTAGTGACGTCACTAACTGCGAGCATTAAACGTTTCATATAAAGTTGCGTTTTGCGCAAAACGGACAGAACATACCCCTTCTTAAAACTTTGGATACTTATAACTTCGTACTGACCGTTTGACTACATTTTTAATCCTTATAAATACGACATTATTGATTATTTTGTTTAGTGTGTAGAACTAGTAGAGTGCAGAGAAGTAATTCCACCACTCTGTGTTTTACCTTTTTCTCTGACAGTGTTTCCATGTGAATTATTTCTTCCCTAGCTACAGGTACCTACGGCTGAAGGCGTGACGCACAGCAGGAGTGATCTGGTTTGGGCTAAGAGGTGTGGTGGACCTCCTCGCGCCGCGTGGCGCCCTGGTATTCGAAAATATTAGTTCACAGGCAAATAAGTGGTATTCGAGAAATGAAAAAAAAAATCTATATGAAAAAGCTGGGTCCTTGAGCAGATAAATAGTAAGCCAAAACTCAATGATAATTCTAGAAATTAGTACGGTTCGGGTAAAATCTTAGAGATTCATGTTTGCATCATATTTTTGCATGGAGAACCGTGTTGATCGTTCTACAATCTGAATATGTAGGTAATTGTGATTTGTTATTACTGTTCAAGTCTATAGTAAATTATCTGGATATTCAGTTCCTCAGAGCATATATTACTATAGAGCGGACAAGGCGCCGGCGGCTGTGTCGCACATGTTAGCGCATTGGGCATACTCCGCCGATACTAAACCGTCCGTTGTCCAGCGAGAAAGTACCGTTTTTTTCCAAAATGCCGAGTTGTGCAATAATTACTTGCAAACAGCGCAGTGATTTGATTAATTTCTGCACCAATGGGATCACTTTTCACAGGTAAATACTATAGATACTATTTATTTCAAATAAAACCACGAATTCAAGAACTTGCGTCAGGCATATTCAATACAAATCGCGCGGCATGTCCGATCTCCTTATTTCCTATATCAGTGTTCAGTTCATATGAGTATGAGTAAGAGTATGCAATGCCGTTTCGTACACCGATCGAATCTCGAGTATATTCAGTCACACCAATAATTAATGGCTATACAGCAACATTTCGGTATATGTAGAGTGGTGATTACCATGATGATTGCAATAATACATCTCGACAGTTTAAAACGATTTAATTCTGCAAAAGCGAAATCAACGAGGCGGGGCGACATGTGTCTTATAGTCTTAAATGCATTTACTTTATGAATTCAACTAATTTATTGTCTCAATGGCCTCGCTTTATGGTCTTACTGCTTGATGATCTTACTGCCCTTCACATTACATGTTCCTTCTCTGCTGTTATTGTCTTAACGTGTGAATCGACTCTTAGTTCCCTTCCTTCCCACATGTTGGGCGGAGCGCCCAGCACGACCGGACCACCTCTTAACTTAACCTCAAGCTCCGCGCACCACGCCCTGGTATGTGGGGTTGAAAATAGTTTCTAGTTAGTAGTAAATTCTTTGCGATTGATCATCATCATCATCATCATATCAGCCGAAAGACGTCCACTGCTGGACATAGGCCTCCCCCAAAGAGTGCCAAAGTGACCGGTCTTGCGCCACCCGCATCCAGCGGACTCCCGCAACCTTTACCAGGTCATCAGTCCACCTTGTCGGGGGCCTACCCACGCCGCGCCTCCCGGTACATGGTTGCCACTCGAGAACCTTTCCGCCCCAACGGCCATCGGTTCTACGTGCTATGTGCCCCGCCCACTGCCACTTAAGTTTAGCGATCCGGAGGGATATATCGGTTACCTTGGTTCTGCTGCGGACAGCCTCATTTCTGACGCGATCACGCAGAGAAACTCCCAACATGGAATCCTCTCCATTGCCCTTTGGGTGACTTTGAGCCTTTTTTTAGCGATTGATACATGGCTTTAAAAGAGGTATCCTTTCCGTTAGTCGACACAGATAGAAGCTACTAGAATACAATATCACTCTACAACAAAGATTTGATGACATTGAGAGTCTGTGGCAATATTAATGGTAATGTCAACGTCCCAGTGCTCGACACAGACCCATTACTTTACACCTTCGATGCTCATACATAATAAAGGAGAACAGCAGAGCATCAATCATTGGGATAAAGGTGTCAAACACTGGTTCGATTACTGAATATTATAGAAAATAAAAAATGTCACCCAACTTGTGTGAAAGTTTTTTCTCTAACAGAGATTCTACTCTCACTTAACTACTCATTTTCATGGTAAATAAATTCAACTAACACTTACTCAAAGGAAGCATTAATCACACTTAATGTTACATCAATAAATTAATTCATAATTCCTACTATAATGCATCATAATATTTTCCATACAAATGGTAGCAGCATGACGTCTCGGGCTCCCTTCTTTCCTTAATAGTTGGATGGGCTGACCCATCACGCTGCGTTGATTGGAGACATAGTTACTTCTGTTCAAGGTAAGTCATGAGAAAAATAGGCGGGCTAATGCTAAATGACTTTGCTGTGACTTTGTAATTGTAGGTTTCCTGAGAAAATTTCCTCTGGGCGGAGTGGAGCATAGAGTAGCGTTTACACGTTTGGAGTCGTGTTAAATGCACGCATGCACTAATGCTAACGGGTGCGTAACGATGGCTATAAATATTTTTGATAATATATATTATAAATATTTAATATTACTCGCAATAACGCTCATCTGATATAATTCTCGAATTGTATAACAACACTTAATATATTTTCATATGGTATAATTATCATTTTATAGAACGATCATTTGATATAATAATATTAAGTATAACATACATTGAGAATTATGCATATTTGCTATATTGAACATTGGATATAATGTTCATTCCGTCTAATGTACAGTTGATATAATCAAGCCAGGGTAGCCAGAAAAAGGGGGGATGGGGGGGCGAAGCCCTGCGCAAAGGGGCTTGGGGGGCCAAGCCCCCCGCAGTAAAAAAAAACACTCGCAACAATGGTGCTGCTATTGGTGGGTTAGGTTAGGGTTCACTTGTGTCCATAAGAGCGGAAATAGGCACCCCGCGAGGCGGGGTGACGTCGACACGCTGGCGGTTGGGTGAGGTTTACGTTAGGTTAGAACGGAAAAAAGTAGTTTAGCTTAGGTAAATAAAACGAAATTCGCACATAAAAAGATATATATTTTTACATAAAGTGTACGATAGTTTTAATAAAATTATACCGCTTGATATCTATACAATATGAGATTAGATATACTCTATAATGGTTATAAGAAATAAGCGTTATACCGAATTATGGTTATACTAAATATATATTTTGATATTATACCAAACGTTTATTATACACAATGAATGATTCTACCCTTTGAAATTATATCAAAAATTGTTATATAAAATGAAGTTATATTATTTGTTTTTATACCGATCATTACACACCCCATGCTAACAGTGAAATATATTGATTTAAACTTTCACGATTCTCACACATTATTTATACTAAACGGGACTTAATCGCGTATAATTAACTTATTTTATTTACCTCACTGAGGTCTCCCGACGATTTGGATGTGTTGCAACATCCGTGGTCACGGGACAACTGGCTTGAGCGGGTATCAACATCTTCTTGCTGCGCGGGTTTATAAAATAAGTTAATTATACGCGATTAAGTCCCGTTTAGTATAAATAACAGTGAAATATCAAAAATATGGCGCGTACGAGTAGAGATTAAAATCAAAAGGAACTATGTATCGGAAAAATGTGGAATATTTATTATAAATACCTACCTAATAAGTAGTTATTTTAAATTAGTTTAATATAATTGCAAAGTACTTAAACTTGTGTTTGTTTTTTTTTTTAAATATGGGATTGCTTTTGGTCTTCGTCTAACCTGATGGAAAGATGATAAGACACAGTCTAAGATGCATTGCGCTCACCCAGAAAATGCCTGTTCACTCTTGCCTAACAGAACAGAGTTTTTCTTAACTTTCTCCGAGTTAATGGCGGGTTGCATTAACCACACCTTACTAACCAACACAAATGGCGTCGACAGCTGTCATCTCATAGAGAACAGTCAAACTTCCTATACAAATAGATTTTAATAGACGTAACTTAAGATCACTGACGGTTTCAAATAACCAATTATTGAAAGTGATATCTGCAATCCATGAACAACTACTAATGATGATGAAAGATATTGGAAGTTTAAAATGTTCGCTATTTCTCATACGTTTCAATGAGAAGCATTTGATATTGTGCAAACTGTGTTACCTGCCTAGCATGATCGTGATAATATACAACACTCGTCCCTGTTGCATTTACCTAGGTGTTAGAAATGAAAGACTACTTAATTACGATATACGAACTCAAGCTAGGTAAGCTGCACGTGTATATTTATAGCATCACTATCGACCGATTCGCCTCACTTAACGACCCCAGTTTTTATCGTGAAAACCTTTAAATTTTAACAATCCTGGCATCCGGCTGATCCTCCCTCGAACAAAGAATGAATCGAACAATTCAATGGGATGTTAGATTCAGGTGTCATATCCAAACCCATTCATAGAATCCGTCATCGAATCAAATCTCTTTGTCAACGACACAGAAAAAACCTACATAAAAGATTGTGCACGCAATCTAAGAATCCAATATCTTGGCACAATGGAGGTTGTTATTTTAGGCCGACTACTGCTTCAGATGCCGTTCAAAGGTGTGAAAACGATTAATTTGTAGCATGGTTAAAGTTATTTCTGGTGAGAAAGCAACAATGTACGAGCAACAATTTTTTTTATGGCAAAGAACGATAATGTGTTCTAGATCCAATTCTGTAAATATATTTTGTAAGTGTTGCTTTGTACAAATTACTACAATACTTAGTATATTCAGTACCTATTAAAGTTCAGTATCAAATAATTCATGGCGATAGATTCTAGGAACAGTAGCAAGCTCTGACAGTTTGGCATCTGCAAAGGTGGTTAGAGCCTTATCACACTTGCGATTTCCAAGCGTATTTTGTATGAAGGCGATCACGCAGCGTGTTCGCCGCGACTGATAATTGTATAGAAAACACGCTCGCAAATCGCAAGTGTGATAAGGCTCTTACATAACATTTGTCGGTAACTCTGCTAATATCTTTGAAGACCTATGAAAACACACTAAGTACCCAAATGTTGTTAAGACTAAAATAATGTACTATCGGCTGCAATAATGCATGGACACCTTACGGCCTAGTTTCGCTTGAATGGTTTGACGTCTTCAACTCACATAGTTGCACGTTGTGTGCAATAAATAAACTAGATGGCGTTCTTGGCGATGGTATTTGAACATCGCGGAACATAAGCCAATTTACTATAAATTTACACCTATTATCACCAGAAGTATTCTCCTAATAGTGTAATTATACTAATTATTAGCAAATACCAATTTACAATAGCTTTATTTAAGTGTGATACAACTGATATGTGAATGCTATATTTCCACTAGTAATTAAAATGATGCGACAGCCCAGTGGATTGAGACATGTGCTATAAACTCGGCAGCCAAGATCGATCGAAGATCGATTCCCTGTTAATGGTAGAATAAGTTATGTTTTTGCTTATTTATAGTTTTGTATTTCTAGATGGAAGTTTTTTAGATATAAATAAAAATCGTTTAATGAAATAAAATATTAATAACTTAAATAATTAAGACAGCTTTTTTTGTTTTTATTGTGTTTATTTCGTTAACTACAGTACTGCTAACGCAGTTTTTTAATAGAACTTAGTAATAGTTACTTAGCAACTTTTCTAACATTTAATTAAGGTGATAGCTTAAGTTTCATTTCCGAAAATTGGAAAAAGATTGAAGCTATACCCCCAATAAATATAACATTAACAATTATTAACTTAAGGCCGGGTTATCTAACATTCAAATCAATCGAACGGATTTAGATGTTAATTGACATACTTATACATATATATATCTATACCTATGTGAGCGTTCAAATAATGAAAACTGTTATTGATTTTTTAATAATGATAATAATATTATTCGGACTTTCACGGTTACTTACACTAGTTAGAACTTATGATTATATAGTTAATAATAAGTAATAATAACTCACAATCACATTTCGAATAGTAAAGCGATAAAAAAAATGCAAACATCATACCTACTAAGCAATGTTTTTGTTTTTAATTTGTCTAGCATAACCCGGCCTTTTCCTAAAACATAATGTATAAATCTAAATGTAAACTGCACTGCACTGTTTGGTCGGCTTCTTCACCTTCTCCATGTTAGGAACTACGCGAACATTATCATACGTATTATTACGATATCATAAACTTAAACGGCCGTGTTCACTGGATTTCACTTCACAACACTTCACCATCATTTAAATTCTATAGGGTAAATTACAACCGTGCCGTTTTCTGTGCATCTGTTAGCAACGGCGAACTGTGACTTCAACTCTTCACTTGCGTGGAAGTGGCTTATCGGTTATAAGCAACTTTCTTCGTAGGTCATCACCATTCACCATAGCTGCACGCTGAATAATGGTATGATTGAGACCTGATCTACTAGATCCTTCCTTTTGTGCCCATAAAACAACCGTTTTTTCGCTGTAACAACAGTATTACATAATAACAACAATGTAAGATACGAGTAGGTAATTAGATTAAGTATCATTAATATTACAAAACATGTAAAAACTACTTACGTTTATACATTATATTAAATAGCAATTAACTGTGATCTTTTAAAGATCAATCGATAACTCATTGCTATATTAGTAAAGAAAGGAATCAATTGGTAAACGGCTAACGAATGAATACGAAGTGAGTGTAATAAAAAAGATTACGGTAGTTATATGTCATCTATCTACCTTCTTCAATTATTATACTAAACGTAGTCGTAATGGATATCTGTAGGTATAAAAAAACAAACTGATGATTAATTTCAATCTACCATCCAAATGGCAAATGGCCCAGTGGCAAATAGACTGCAGTTTAAAGTCGACCTGAGAATTCGGGTTCAAACCCGCGGCCGCGTCCAGCCAAATTATGTTTTTGTAATTTATTCGATGTTTGGAGTTCGCTCTTAGTGCAAAACACTAACAAGAAGAAGAAAATTTAATAAATACCTCCACGAAGGTGTGTTGTTAAAAACAAAAAATCGGGAATGCGTTAAAGTTGACTCGATAAATATACAAAAATAGTAGGTGGTGGTTATCCAAGTAAATATAAATTTCGAAGACGCGGACGAAAACAATTTTTATTTCATTAAAAATCAGCTAACAACGCCATCTAGTGAAATCTCGCTTAACTTTTGAGGCTTACATTTACATCTATAATAATACTACACGTTGTGCTCATAGATGGCGTAGGATTCGGCGGACAAGCGAAACTGTTTCTGAATTGACCATGGACTTTTGCTGTCTAGTGTACACACAAAATAAAAACGTACTTTCCCGCTGCCATATCTTTTGTTGGAGATCTACATCAATTAGAGACGAAGCGTTCCATTTGCTTCTTATCAGCTACCAGTATTGCTACTGGCCTTCTAAAAACCAAATTAATATTTTATCTCGTCACATTCACTACCTACTCACGACAGTCAAAGTCACGATGATACCAAGAAACGAATCTGTAGCGTAGCAGAAAAACAAAGTCTAGCTTACTACTCAGCAAAAACAGCAACAAAAACATAGGTGAATAACCTTCTGTGCGATTGCCGAACATCGAAAGCACGGTGTCAGAATTCCGCAAATTGACCAAAAAATCGTGAATTGACGACAATGGGATTCGCAATAAGAGACGTTTAGTGGAATTCATGGATTAACCGTGCAAGATCGTGAGCAGGCGCAGTACAAACAGATTTTTAGGTTTATTGGCTTAGATGATTATCTGAATGCGACTTGATAGGGTTAACTTTGACGAATTAAGCTGCATTATTGCGTATGTGGATGTCTTCTACATAGATAACTAAGCAATGCTGCAATTGCTTAGTTATCTATGTAGAATGCAACTGCTGCAAAACAAGCCACATGTTAAAACCATGAATGTTAGTTACAGTTTCTAAATACAAGTACCGAAATCGAATGTAGCCGACGCTTTTAACTACCACCACAATAACTTTCCAAACAAGCCCATAATTCAAGTGCCTTACCGAGAAAGCGTCGCAAAGCATACATTATAAAATCGAACCTTGCCAATTGTCAGGCTCACGCGCCTCAGAATCCAACATGGCGGCGGTGACACGGCGCATTGTTCAAACAGAAAAACGACACAATCTTTTTTACCTTTTTCTCTATCTCCTATTCCTCATTCTGTCCCGCGTACAATGGCGCCCGCTGTGGCCGCGGTATTTTACTTACCCGTGTTTGTTTTGTTTTTAACGGGCGTTGACATTTTTAACGCTTTTGTCCCACTCTCCGAAAAATACTAGGCTCGTCAATCCAGTATCTAATCCTAATTGTGCAAGTCCAAGGCCTCGATTCGCCGGCTTTGTCGCTCACAATGGACACAAGACGGCGCGCATATTATCCATTCACATCATAACGTTTATAAATACGTTTCACGGTGGCATTGTGGATGTTGTCTTGCGACTCCCCGAGGATATTTCAAACAAAGAATTGTTCATAATGCCTGAAAGTTCGGCTCTTACAAAGCTTCGTAACCCGTCATTTTCGTATTGGCTATTTTTATGACAATAAGTCTATTGTGATGGCTCTGGATTGTTGGTGCGTATTGTGCGATGGAATTCGCGAAACTGGAATTGTCTCAGAATCGGCGCTAACGAACGTCGCCCGCGGCCTGGACATGGTAATAGTCCTCTTTTGTGCCGCATCCCGCTCGCCAACAAATACTCTTATTATATTAATTGTTTCTTCGCGAACAGATGCTGTTTAGTTCCCGGTAAAAAAAACGTCTTCAATTCACAGGTACACTTCTGCTGTCAGTTACTGTTAACTGAAATTACCCTTTTAGCAAACTGAAGTTTCATGTCGCAGCATGTCGTTCGTCATTAAATGACTGTTTTGTGTCTTTGGTCCAAAGTCTTCTACAGTTGCTTTTTCAACATTGTGTATCCTTATGTAATTTGAAAAAGCGTTTCCATTTCAAAAGTCCTTTAGCCAACTGGGCATTTTATTCATTATCCCCGCGGCTTTGTTTGGGGCCCGCGCGGAGTCAAGCGGTGCGTGATAATATTTGGTTGCTTCACAGGCAGACCACCATTGTGGGATCTGGTCCGTCTAGCCACTTCAACGGCTCTTTGTGAGTTCGTTCTTTGGTGTTTGTTTAGAATGTCTTTACGGCTGGCTCCTGCATGTAGTTACTGCGTCTGGACAAACAGTGGCGATTGTGGACGCCCTTGTTTGTACATGATGGCCGTTCCAATTACCTGTGATAATAATACAACTCCATTTTGAGTGGCTTAGAGGACGTGGTTAGAGGACCTGAATGCTGCTTTTAGCTGGGTTTGCTATAGGTAAAACCAATGCTAAGATTTCATCCTTATCGAAGCGAAAGTGTTTGTTCAGTAATACGGATGAAAACTCCAAATTTATTATTACTCCAAAAGAAAGAAAGCAAAAAATATATGCCTAGTGACGAGAATCCCATTCAGATGTCTCAAAGAATTACGAAGCTACATCCATCTTAATATTGCTTGTTAGAGACATAAAACGTGACGTCACGATCTGCGAGCCTCATAGTAAATGACAATAGTTTCATATGAAGGTGCGTTTTGCAGAAAAGGGGCAGAATATACCCGCTCTTAAAACTGGACACTTACTTTGTAAACACTTTCTTCTCCATTTTACAATATACTTTTTCGGGAAAATTCAACATTATTATTTGATGTCTACGCCCCTATTGATTATCAAATTAGAAAAGTTGAAAAAGCCCGAAATTTTAATTTCAAAGTTAATAGTTACAGTTAATTTCAATATCTCAAAACCTGCTAAACCAATGTTAGTGAAACGTAGCTAAGAACTATCTGAATCACGTCAGCTTTAGCCAAAAAAAACCCCGACCATTTGTTTAGGTGCTACGATGCCACAGACAGACACACAGGCACCTCAAACTTATAACACTCCTGTTTTTGCGTCGGGGATTGTTAAAAAAAGTTAATCTCAAACTACGTAGCTTCTTTTCTACGTTTCCGAGCATCCCATTTTTATCGAGTTTAATATCTTCAGGATTCAGAGGGCTAAGTAACATTTCAAAATATTTATCCGTAGAGTATTGTCAGTGTTAGTAACCGTGAGAACGGCCTGATTTACCAAATCAGACACCCCTAGGGCCAACTTCTGCCTCGCCATTCATTCGAGGCATCAGAGTGGAAAAATTAACTGATGCCGTATCTTGATACGTACGAATCTAAAATACTTTCATATCGCCTAAACCGTGCATTGCGTCAATTTTGTCTGTATTCTTCTAAACTTAAGGTTCAAAATGGTGGGTATCATTATGTTTTTATATGGTTTCTGTATCGTGGTTGTTTGTATTATCTATCTTTTGTATAACACCCTTTGCTTTTATAGAATTAGCTGCTCTTGTCTTATCCTTATTGTGGTCAGACTACAATGGGGAGTAAATGGGATTTTAATTTATTTTTCATACTTGCCCTCCTGGTTTGTGTAGTAAGTCGATATCGTTAGTTTTGTTACGAATTCGGGTCACATTGTAGGTTTATTTTTGTGTTATACAAAAGTAGACAGTCACAAACGAATTCAGTGGAGCATACAGACTTATGTTTTTTGTGGCAATATATTAACTACTATTGAAAGGCTTTATTTATGTTTGATTGCAACTCAAACGTGAACTACGACGTCTTATTTTGATAACTGGTTGGGTGAGGACCAAATTCTTTGCCAGTAGTTAGCCTAGTTAATTGGTAGTAGTTAAAAAGTTCCGTTGTGACACGAAAATTAGCCATACAATTCTATGGTTAATTTTCGTGTCACAACGGAACTTTTTAACTACTACCAATTAACCAGGCTAACTACTGGCCAAGAATTTGGTCCTCACCCGTAACAAATACATCATCGAATTATATAATGGTTTCAGCCGCAAAAATACTCCTAATGTTGATTCACAGGCGATCTATGCATGAAATATAGTATAAGCCTGGCCCTCCGCTACAGTTATTTAGAGACACTTAACTTTTGGCACCTTACAAAGCTTTCAATAGAAGAAATACTTAACTATTTTCAAGCCCGTGCCTTATAAATACGTACAATCTATTTCTTTTTGACTTCCAATTACTTCCTTGACTTCGACTGTTTCAAGTGTCATCGTGCTACAGTATAGTCCGCCTTTATACAAACTGTTTTTCAAAACAATCCAAACTACTTTAGCCTTTATTACTTCACTTTAAAGGTGTTCTTTCCTTGTAACCTGCCAGTACTTCAAAACATTTACGTGAAACAGCGTACGCACTTAGCCAACAATTTACTACATTAATTGTACAATTATTTCTAACCATTGTATTACATCGAACGGTAGTTAGTCCATTATGGTCTATAGTGGCACGTGGTCATACAAAAGAACCACTTTCGGCCACTCATTACGATTTAATGGTCTTACGTTTTTTAAAAAGAGAATCTTGACATGTACGCTGCTTGTCTTACAAAATATTTTTTTACCTAGCGCAATCAAACTTGTATCTTAAGCTGCAGTGATAAAGTTGAGACGGATCGCATTGGTGAAATGTGTGAAGAGTGTGATGAAATATTCGTTATTTAAATTTGACGGTTAGTGTACAGATAAATTGTCGACCTCGAGTCGGTTGTTCGGATTCACTGTTCGTAATTACAACAGTTATCGAGTGATGGCGTTTAATTTGTCCACTTGTTTCGAGTTGACGTGACGTGTTGTTTTTCGAGCTGCAGCTCGTCATTTGGTTCTCGTTGATGCGTTCCCACCAAATAGTTACTCGTTTAGTTTCCTGAGTCGCAGTTTTCACACGACCATCGTTACTTGGGATGTGTCCAGCGTTGTAACAATCCAAATAAAACTTAGTTGAAATTGTCGCGATAATGTTGACCATGTTTGTAATACAGCTGAACATCACTAATTTAACTTGCACAATTTAAGATGGTCGTGGTTGCTGATCCACGACCATCTTCAACTTTGGGAGGTTTAACAGCGATAAATTTGTCATAATGTAACATTGACTGATAAGTCACTAGTTCGTTAATATCTGTAAGTAACACAGACCCACGCACCATCAGGAATTGTACAAATTATAGCTCTTAGACCGGAAAGTTACCTGCTTTTAACAAAACCATTGCCCAATTGACAAAACCATGGTTTCTCTACATATTTTTAAAAACTTGGCAAAAATTTTAATCAATTTCTTCTAAATTCTCTGCTCTGGCTGAAACGGTCCTTTGACCTGGATTCCCCTTACACCGATCTAAACGCACACAACCCACCTCTCCGTCCTCGGTAAGTATTTTAATAGCAGCTATAACGCCGCTCAGTTAAAAAAGTTTCATGATCCACTCAGTGTGTTTGTATATAAGTCCTTTTGGGTTTAGGTCGCGTACGATCGGAATGAATGCCTTAGAACCGGCCAGCGCGCGCGCAGCCCGCAGACACGCCGACGCCGGCTTTATGACTTTTATGTAGTGGATCACCCCTCTGGAGGACATCTTGGAATTCTTGGTATAGTATATTTTAATTTTGCTCATTGGGTTCAAGTCCTTCGATAAGTTGAGCATTGTTGTTTGGATATGCACGGATGTTGGAGTTGAAGGTTATAATGTTGAAGAAATGGGTTGCTGAGACATACGATCTTCCAAGCATTTGATTTTTCGGAGGTGTACCTATCGTAAACGCACTATGTTTCTGTTTTGTTTTATACGATGACTAAGATAGGATATTCTATTTGGACATATTTACAAAAACAAACACGATTTCACTAACATCTTTAAGAGTATTTACAGTTTTCACTTGCCTTCTGGCTTTGAACACTATCAGAAGTTCATTACCCACGCTCGCACAATGGTAAAGAAACCTCACCTCACACAATTAGATACAACGAAGGCCTCATCCGATTCAATACAGAAATAATTAAAGAAATAAATGATCAAGTCATTGTCAAAACTCGAGTACGTTCGGAAGCCATTCTTCGGGAAACGCTGCGTCATTTTAATCAAATTTCCGAGCGTTATTTATCTTCCCCCTCCTTCAGACATGATTTTTTAAAATAAACACAAAGACGTTCTGAAGAATGCGTTACAAAAATATGTAAAGGATTTAAAGCAGCGTTCTTTAACAGGTGTACGTTAGCGTGGCCGCTTTCCGGTCGAGGCGAGACAATTAAATAAAGGATTGTGTCACTTCATTCCAAATTCAACGTAAAATCTTTGTCGGTAAGAACTAATTTGGTCTTAGTTACTGATGAAGTTAGATCATATGCATCCAAGCACCGCTGTCCAAAAGGAGGCTTACTCAATGAACTTTTTTTGTTGTCTACTTAATGCCATTTTGTTTTTATTTGTTAGATACATATGTTTTTTCTATGATGCCGCACCGCGCATTCCTTGATTAATACCTATGGATATAGATATATCTGGACCGATCGTATCTCAATAAAAAGGGTGTTTTGAAATTTCTTAATAGACGGTATCATTTTGTGGTTTTGTTTTTGTTGAGTTCCTGATGGTAATTAAAATTGTTCGTATTCGGAGCCGAATGCTTTGTCTATTCGATTAGGCTTATTTTAAATATCAGATATCGGTGTCTTTAAAACATGATTGGAATTTCTGTGTTCTTGCGGCGTGACTTCTGTTTAGCCAGTGCTTGTGATGTTTTTATTTAATACATTTTTGTTTTCCAGTCAGTCGTTAAATATGTGAAGATGAAAAAGAGGCGTTGAGAAACAAATAACATCGCAATACCGTCGAGTAACACAACAGATATATGAAGTTTTGCATTGAAAATAACATTCCGAAACTGAGATGTTCTAAGGATTGTTGATCTTTTTTTATGATTTTGGTTGATATGATAGGTGTCTATAAAGTTTTTAGTCCAGGCCGGGCCAATTATAAGCAATGTTGTAATTATAAGCAATGTTAAAAAAGCACAAGGATTAAAGTACAAACGCCAACACAGTTAACTGACCATCCTGTAGAACTCCATATAGAACCATAATATTACAATGCACATAAAGTGCACGGATGGTCACTTAGCTGCGTTGTCGATAGTACTAACTTCTTTCGTGCAATGATGTGAACATTATAATAACTACTGGATATAATAGATTATTCACAATGCGTAATTACAACAATATTAAAGTATAAATATTTTCGGGATAATCACGTAATAAAGGAAGTAAACTATTATCTACAAAAGATGCCGCCACTTCAAGTTGCAGAACGGAAATATCAATATCACATCCTGATATCATACTTCTATTTTGAAAAGTACCCTACTTGGTGCGCATGAGTGGTTTTGCGCAAACGGTCGGACAGATCAATGCAGCCGAAATTAAAAAAATAAAAGATTATGTCGATGACTCGGTGCAACAAAGGGAAATTATTTTTATAATATTTCACTATTTACACAAACTACTTGTCTAAAGGATGCGCCTTAACAAAACGAAATTACAACTCAATGGGTTGTATATTAAGGTTTAATCTCGATTGTGTTCTGTTATTTCGCGTTAGTTCTAAATCATTAAGCGTGGTTCACAAGCGCGGGTAAACGGCCGGCGTTTACTGCCGCCCCATTAACCGCATCGAATCGCAAGTTTGCACAACAATCGTACAATCGTTCACAATCGCTCTTTACTCGAATCGACAGTTTTTGCGATTTTTAACGCGCATGTCCCCATTGTGTTCCGTTGTGCTCTAGTGCGGAAATTTCATTAGTTTTTCGCAGATGGTCGTTTACGCGATTCCGATAAATCATTGGGTGTGATATTAAATTAAATTTGTTCATAAATCGCTTTAATGCTTTTATCTAATGCTGCAACATCTAGAATTACCTTCGTGTTGTTAATGTTATTTACCTCAACAGGCATGATGCCTCATCTTCAAATTGATAACGTAGTGATGCTAAATGGATAGTAAACCATCAAATAGTCGTAATAAAGTATAAATTATAAAATATAATTAAAATCATAAAAAGATATGAACGTTGAAAGTTTAGAAAAAATATGCATTTTTTTAAATTGTCCAAGAGTAAATTAAAAGCCACCAATAGAATCCTTACGCTTTTCTAGAAACAAAATTTTACGACAACTATGTACTTAAACGCAGTATTTCGCGACCGAAACAGCAATTTACCTGATTTTCCATACTATTACGATTATTACAAATGTACAAACGTGACGTCATACTTGTATAGACACACAGTATGAAGCGTTTTGCACTGCCACCAGCGAGGTCAATCTTTGTCTCAATTTTTTAGGTATTTATGTTCTTTAATTGTAGTTGCTCCCATACAAACATTTGTTCCTCTCCAAAAACTGGTTCGAATGACGTCACAAAAAATCTTAGTCATCACTAATCATCCCTATTACTTACACATTTGTGTCAAGTTGAATTTCCAACAATTCTACATCTATAGGTGATAAAAAACCAACCATAAGCCTTACATCTGTATGTATATCCATACTAATATTATAAATGTGAAAGTGTGTCTGTCTTTCTATTTGTCTGTCTGTCTGTCTGTCTCTTACCTCTTCAAGCTTAAACCGCTGAACCGATATATACATGAATTTTGGTATAGAGATATTTTGAGTCCCGGGGAAGGACATAGGATAGATTTTATTCCAAAAATCTTCCCCTAAGGGGGTGAAAAAGGGGGGTGAAAGTTTGTATGGAGCTGCGATATAAACGAGTTCCACGCGGACGGAGTCGCGGGCAGAAGCTAGTACTAATAATAAAGAGTCTGTGACACATACCGTCTACGTTTGTATCTGTGTAAGTTTTATATGTAAAATATCTTTCACCAGTATAGGTATAGCAAAGAACAGACCTTCGGGATGGACAACCATACTATCCATACTAATATTATAAATGCGAAAGTCTGTCTGTCTGTCTGTCTGTCTGTTACCTCTTCAAGCTGAAACCGCTGAACCGATACATGAATTTTGGTATAGAGATAGTTTGAGTCCCGGGGAAGGACATAGGATAGATTTTATCCCGGAAATCAGCCCCCAAGGGGATGAAGTGGGAGGTGAAAGTTTGTATGGAACTACGATATAAACGAGTTCCACGCGGACAAAGTCGCGGGCAGAAGCTAGTATATAATATTACTAGCTTCTGCCCGCGACTCCGTCTGCGTGGAACTCGTTTATATCGCAGCTCCATACAAACATTCACCCCCCCATTTCACCCCCTTAGGGGATGATTTCGGGGATAAAAACTATCCTATGTCCTTCCCCGGGACTCAAACTATCTCCATACTAAATTTCATCGCAATCGGTTCAGCGGTTTAAGCGTGAAGAGGTAACAGACAGACAGACAGACAGACAGACAGACAGACACACTTTCACATTTATAATATTATAGTATAGTATGGAGTATGGATAAATGCGAATGTGTGTCTGTCTGTCTGTCTGTTACCTCTTCACGCTTAAACCGCTGAACCGATTGAGGTGAAATTTGGTATGGAGATAGGTTGAATCCCGAGGGAGGCCATAGGATACTTTTCATTCCGGAAATCATCCCCTAAAGGGGTGAAAAAGGGGTGAAAACTTGTATAGAGCTACGATATGAAAGACGAGTTCCACGCGGAAGGAGTCGCGGGCAGAAGCTACTAGGTTATATTTTGTCCCGTAGCTCCGCCCAGCTAGTTTTATCTTGCGAACTCATTTATTGCCAAGACGTATAATACGTCTGCTGTTATGTTACGTTATAGTCTCAGAGCATACATAGAGCGGACACGCCGCCGGCGGCTGTGTCGCACATGTTAGCTCATTGGGCATACTCCGCCGCCAGTTCACCGTCCGTTGTCCACCGAGAAAGGTCAGTTTTTTCCAAAAATGCCGAGTTGTGCAATAATTACTTGCAAACATCGCAGGGATTTGATTAATTTCCGCACCAATGGGATCACTTTTCACAGGTAAACACTATAAATACTATTTATTTCAAATAAAACCACGAATTCAAGAACTTGCGACAGGCATATTCAATACAAATCGCCTGGCATGTTCGATCTCCTTATTTCCTATATCTGTGGTTATAATTATAACGCACAAGAACATAACAGAATACCCAGTATCCAATTTTCAACACAGACTTACACTTCCCGAACAAACACTACACTTAAAAATAGAGAAAATCCTATCCAGCAAAACGCACAATGGAGGAATTTTTCACGGCGACAACAAAAGATTTAAAAGGCACGTAATATTCATACGGCCGATTACCGGATACGAGGGCGACATGATAAAACCCCTTTTGGAGTGTTAATGCCGTGACAAATGTTGAATTTATGCGCTCGAGGCAGCGTCCCGCTGCGACCAGCGGCCGCTTTGGTCGGTCACAGGACCATACCTACTTATTTTTTCATATTTTAAATAACCTGGCACTGACACGATGCCGAGTAGAGTACTCAGATTTCTATTTTTTTGACCCTGGACTCTTGCTTTAATGCACTCGTGGACAAAGAAATCGGATCTGTAAAATACCATTATATTTCCTAAAATAGTGCAGGTTGTGGTTGTACATTTGTTTTAACCCTGGGGAAAATCCTTATGTACCTTCTGGGCGGTTTACAAGTTGCCACGTTGTTGGTGATGAGACTAAATGTCACGTATATACCTATATACTTAATTCAGTGAACTCCAGTTATCAATTAGGTGATTCAATTCGTGTGGGTACATATTGCGATTGGAGCATTTATGAGACCAAATGTCAAAAGTATTTTTCTGAAACGGCAGCACGCGGAATAAATCCAGAATCCAAATCCAGTCTTTACAGCCTCCGTATAATTTCTTTATTAGAGTCAGGCAACAAAGGCCCATATTACGTATCCTTTACAGACTAACATACATATCAATATAGACTTATTGTTAAACTACAAAAAACACATCTTTACTGCGATGTGTTACGCAATTTCGTGGTGTCCGGTAACCGACCGCGAAAATGCTGGAATTTGACTCCCTTCGCCCAATTTTTTTCCTTTAAATTCCAATTCTCGTTATGGCGAGATTCCAACCTCAGGGCTTTCAGGATGAATCCTGTCTTCACGCGCACATACTCCACCACCTCCTCTGCTTTCGTAGTGTAATTCAGCCGGGAGCCGTATACCCAGCTGCGCCGATGGTGTACTCAGCTAGACTATGCGTAAACCATTATTTGGATGATTAACGTGGTTTCGCTGTGGCTGGATATAACTAGTAGTTATAAAAGGGTACGTTACTAAAATGGCAGGGAACCGTTTCAGGCGTTTGAATTTTCGCCTTAATGGATGTTACACTCTGTTAACCAGTGTCGTTTATATCATGTACAATTAACATAGACTTGTCATAAACAAGAATGTGGTCCTCTATTTCTAATTCTATTACGGGCAGTTGAGGCACCATTAGGTACTGCCTGGAGAAGCTATTAGACCGAATGGCATACCAATTTATTTATGTTTATATTGTTTATGATTCCCCGATACGGGATCCTAAAAGCCCGAGCACCTAAATGTCTTTCATATCCACCTGCATGTATCACTGTACTGGGTTATTATTTGAATTTATGATTCTTCTGGTTTTTCCCAATTTTGCCTTTGTAACTGAAAAATAACGGCTTATAATAGAAGTGTATGTTTGGAATATTGCTAAACTTTTGAGTTAATTTGAACCCAAACTTTGTTATGCATATAGCTACGCAATAATATACAAGCTTAATGTCTTGTTTAATTAAAATAAGTATATCGCAAGAACATAACCTTTATGTCTTTGGTTTGGCCTTTACGACCCAGCGGGACGTAAGTCTCTAATGCAATTAAAACAAAAATCTCATTCCCGTTGACACCTTGAGCAACTTTAACATTACCCTCCATAAAAGAATTTGTGACTTAAGATCTACGCAATAAGAGCGTAAGTAGCAGATAATGTAACTTGGTTCTTTAAGGTTATAATCCAGTGGCCGCTTTTTTACGCTTTTCGTTAATTTAATTTTGGCTGCGACTGTATTTTGATTAATACAGGTTGACGGCTGCCGTTCCATCGCGTGTTTGGATGCCAATTATTATTTATTATTTTACTTATCTCAAATGACGTAAAACACCACTTTTATACGAAACTTACCGCCTTTTGGTTTCATCAAAGCGCGTTTTAATGTTTTTTTTTTTAATGTTTCCTCTTTCTAAAAATCCATAACTGGCAATGTCGTAAGTTTTAAAACACATAAAAAGTAGCGCTAAAT
The DNA here is from genome assembly GCA_947578815.1 of Epinotia ramella. Lineage (NCBI taxonomy): Eukaryota > Metazoa > Arthropoda > Insecta > Lepidoptera > Tortricidae > Epinotia > Epinotia ramella. The sequence continues at coordinate 3,245,159 of OX388206.1, read as the reverse complement.
TATATACTGCCAAATTAATTGCCGTTTTTAAAACACATATAAAAAGTAACGCAAAATTATTTACAACCAAATTTTTTTTCGCCATTTTTTCTCAAAGCTGTTTGGAGTCATTAAAATATTAATAAGATAACTGTTGACACGCGAGAAATACCCTTATAAATCATAATACAGCATATTTTATCGAATGCAAGCGACGTTTTAAGTTTATGGAAGAAATATCAGTTAAAAACTGAACAGTAGCGATGAGTTGATTACAGGAGTCTAATACAAATTAATATTATATTTTTATAACCGCAATTTAGGAACTGACCAAAAAAATGAAATCATCTACCGGATACGACAAAAATTCTTTAGCTATGATATAAATGTCTATAGCGTGTCTTCCATGCGAAATTAAATTTTAACTCACGACAATTTTGAATGTCGTTAGCAGTTTTATCAAAAATATACCAGTGGGTAGATATAACAACTGTAGAACTTTAATTTCTAGCAAAAAAACTAGTTTCTGACCTAGATATGGCGGATCCCATGGTGTACCTATACAAAGTTTTATATTATTCTAGCGTGTCGTTTTAAAATGAGAACCGAACTACGTTTGTATGGAGAGTCGAGTGTCTGGCGACTTAATGTTACATTAAGTAGGTACCTAGTCTTAATGACCAATTACATAATTATATCGAATTGTGTAACTGTCAAACAACACTTAGTGTGCACATGCGACAGTCGCCAAAACGTCACCTTAAACCGATCCCTAACATTTAATTACAACGGGGCCTAAAAAAAACGCCATTTTGACATTTATGTCACTCGTGACAGCGGAAGTCATCTCAGCGCGTTAATTGAATGATGCTATCACAGGCATTGTGTTACTTGTATGTAACGAGATAAAGGCGTATATGCTTCATGATGAGGAACATATATACGCCCTTTCAACTTAGTAAAGTAGTGTGTGCCCGCAGGGCCTTACCACTAAGCTTCTGTGAGAAACAATAAGGAATTTTATTTTGATCAGTTGGTCGATCACGTAACGCATTGTACGCACGTTAGGTAGATCTGAATGTCAAATTTTATTTGGATATTGACAGGTAAATTGTCCTTACGCGCGTACGAAACGTTACGTGACTTACCCCTCTGATCATCATTTACGTTGAGGTCAAAATTAGCGGAACACGATTCTGGCGAAAGTCATGTTCACATGTTCACTAAGTTTTAAGAAACATAATATTATTATATAAATATATTATATATGTATAGGTAGGTATCGATACTATCTTGGAAGGAGCGGGGGAAACGAAGGAAGTTCTCCGTTTCAGCTTTGGCTATAGTCCAGGCAATGAACTGACAACTTGTATGGAAAAAATGACAATTTTGGAAATAATTTATAATAGCTTATTTTTTATGTATAACGGATAAATTATCAATTAAATAGTTACCTAGCGACAAAATCCGACAAAATTTCAGACATCGAAAAAATGATAAGTTAACTGGCTTCTAAAAAGTCTGTAAAAATATTAATAAATGTTTTTGTCTTTATTTTGGTTCATTTACATTTGCTCTATAATATTCAAGATAAATCGGTAAAAAAAAGATAATGCATGCTTCATTTAAATCTACATAAATACTTCCGGGTGGAAAGTTTGTCAGATTCTTGACTAAATCATCTTAGAATAACATTTTCAAATGAAATCAACAAAAAAAACGCTATTCTAAATTAATGTTTTTCAAAACCGTATTTTGCCTGGAGTACTAAGAATTCTCGTGAAAGTATGTGATCAGAGTCAATTTTCTTTATATACTCGAAAACTACACGCTTTTTCTTTTATTTTTTTTATTTTCCTATGTTCACTTTTTTACAATAGACTTAATGCGTGGCTAGATTTATATCCCCTAAACTACATGAAATGTATATCTCCTAAGACAATACAGAGAAGTTACTTATCGTTAATTTTGTTCTAACTTTTATACCGCATAGGTTATAACTCGCTAATTATTGTACTAGTCAATAAGAATGATCTTGTATTATATTTTGCATGTGAATAACATATTCAATTGTTAGTTCTTTTTTGCCTGAAACACAGGGTATCCTAGCTCAGGCACGTGTTATTTGCCTCTAATAGTAAGCTCCTAGTCTTTAGTAAAAACTGATTGTAAATTGCTTTTTATCGATAAATAATGATAATTATTATTATCGGGAGCCGATAGTGTCCCACTGCTGGGCAAAGGCCTCCCCCTCCGTTTCCAGTGTTCTCGATCTTGAGCTTCTTGAGGCCAATCTTTTGAGAACGAGTCCAGCTCGTCCCGCCATCGCCGGCGAGGCCTGCCGCGTCTCCGTTTTGAGCTATCGGGTTGCCAGTCAGTGGCGGCTTTGGCCCACAGTTCACTCGGCATGCGGCTGACATGCCCAGCCCACTCCCACTTCAACTTAGCCGCTTTCCGAGCTACGTCGACTATTCTAGACTTGGAGCGCTTGGAGCGCATATAATAAATATAATAATCATTTATTATTATTATTTTCGGTTTTTCGAAATTCAATAAAATAAAAACAAAGACGGGCTCGCCAGTTCTACCAGTTTACAGAGCCACTAGTTTACATTGAAGCATAAGTTGAGGTCAAAAATATCGAAACACGACTCTGGCTTTGTTCATGTTCGCATTTTCTTGGGATTAGGCGTCAAAGCGGACCCCGGGCTCCTTTAGGGCACAACCGAAAATAAGGCTAGGAGGCTGGAATTTGCCGTGTTTTTTACTTAGCAGCGTCTGGTAAAGATTGGATTGTTTTTTTGGGATGTCCCTTGTTTTGTCGACAAACTTTCCATCGAATTTTATTTCATCGAAAACGTTTCAAGTAACATTTAGTTTACGAATTATTGTTTGGTGTAATTTTACTTCATGGCCAGATCATTCTAATTTTTATTATTTCATAGAATAACTGTTCAGGGAATATTATTTGGTAAATAATTCAGTTTGTATGAATTTTAAATGGCAGAATAACAAAACAACGAATTTCATTTGTTCGATATTTTATTACAACTTTACAAAAACAAACATTAACTGATTACAGGGGTGTAACTAGATTAGCGCAGCCAGAAGAGGGGGGCTCGGGGGGTAGCCCCCCGGAGTAAAAAAATCAATCAACCATAACAATCGTATTAATAGTAGGTTAGGTTAGGGTTCACTTGTGTCCCCGAGAGCGGAAATAGGCACCCCGCGTAGCGGGGTGACGTCGACACGCTGGCGGTTAGGTTAGGTTTAGGTTAGGTTAAAATAATTACTATAGATAAACTGTATCTACTACTTCAATTTTATACAACTATTTCAATTTTATATAATAATCCTTTTAATAATTTGTATGTTAATTAAAAATACTTGAAAGAATAAATCACAAAACGTTTTCCATGACATAATTCAAATATTTAATGAAACATCCGACAAGTAAAAATACACGATTAAAAATTACTTTTAATGAACATTCTACGAACTGAATTGTCGACGAAATGAAAATACATGAAACGTTGACTTTGAAGTGAAATTAGACGAAGTGAGTGTCGACAATTTGATGATAAACCAATTTGAAGTTATTGTGAAAACACGTAGGATTGGCGTTGGATTGCGTTGCATGATTGGGGCTTGTAATGGTTGCTTTCTAAGTAATAATAAATGTATAATGAGTTATTATCATTTTGAGGTAAACGTTAAAGGTTGTTTAGATCATTATATTTCTTGAATCTTTTACGGTTTCTAACTACATTTTACGAATTACCAACTTGATATGATACTGGACAAAAAACGGTTTATCATCAAATCCATTTTCCATGACATAATTCAAATATTTAATGAAACATCCGACAAGTAAAAATACACGATTTAAAATTACTTTTAATGACCATTCTACGAACTGAATTGTCGACGAAATGAAAATACATGAAACTTTGACTTTGAAGTGAAATTCGACGAAGTGAGTGTCGACAATTTGATGATAAACCGTTTTTTGTCTAGTATCATATCAAGTTGGTCATTCGTAAAATGTAGTTAGAAACCGTAAAAGATTCAAGAAATATAATGATCTAAACAACCTTTAACGTTTACCTCAAAATGATAATAACTCATTATACATTTATTATTACTTAGAAAGCAACCATTACAAGCCCCAATCATGCAACGCAATCCAACGCCAATCCTACGTGTTTTCACAATAACTTCAAATTCTATAGAAGTTACATCAATGCGATACAAAGCATTTACGACATCTAACTTTTCTACAAATGGACGTATGTGTCTATAACAACACTAAGTTAAAACGCTGTAAGTCACAATAAAACACGCTTTAAAATACGGCTTTTTGGCGTAGCATGTTTTAAAGTCATGCTAAGGCACTTATGTCGTTGTAATACTCATAAAGTTTCTCAAGTTTATGACGGCTACTGTGCCACTATAAACCGCTCAGGAGCGAACGGACGGACAGTGATATATAAGACGCAATTAAAGTGTTGTAAGTCCGGGCCACTAATGATGGCTACCGAAGTTGCGCTTAGGAAGTAGTAGACATGTTTCTTCTGCCTTCAAGTGAAGCATAAAGGCAAGGAATACATTACTAACCTAGGGCTGTAAATAAAAGATCGCAGGTATTTGACGCCCGAGCCGAAAGCAACGAAGATACACATGCGACCGGAGGCTGTTTATTACCGACCGTGCTGAGTACAAAATTTCACGTCTCCCTTGGACAGGCAGTGGGATCATCATCATCATCATCATCATATCAGCCGAAAGACGTCCACTGCTGGACATAGGCCTCCCCCAAAGAGTGCCAATACAGTGGGATGCACGTAAAAAAAAACAAAAAACAACAAATGCTTTCTGGAATCGCAATGCGCTACCTTTATATGGCCTTGGTCGGTTCACACCTCATTTTTGGTACACTCTGTATAATTACGTGGCCACTTTCTTTTTCTGCAATTTAATTTAAATCGACAATTAAATATAGGGATCTCTTCTCTACTTAGATAAAAGATCGAAAGCGAACTTTTGCTTTGACTATTATATAAATAACCTATTTTGTCTGTATTTTCTGTATGCTACGTTACGAGTATGTAACTACACGTAAATTATAATATTTTGGTGAATTTTCACTACGAGTATTTTGTCCATATGTATGTGTAGTAAGTTAGTGAGTTTTAGGAACATACGAGGGCTGCCTTTTAAGTTGTGTCGTTTGGAAAAACTAAAGACAATTTAAGTGTTAAATGGTATTTATTGTTTTTCAAAGTAATCACCGTGATATGTAATACACTTTTTCATTCGATCGAACCAGTTTTCGAAACACTTATTCCAGTCCGAAGTCGGGGTCTCCAAAATGGCCGTTTTGTATGCCTCAACCGCTTCTTCAGGCGTCTGGTACCGTTGACCACGAAGTCGTTGCTTGATTTTTGGAAAAGTAAAAAAATCGTTAGGGCTTAAGTCTGGACTGTACGGCGGGTGTTCCAGAATTTCGACGTTTTGCTCTTTTAAAAACGCAATAGTTTGCCGGGCGGTGTGCGAGCTCGCATTATCGTGGTGCAGTCTTATACGACGTCTTGGGTTATTTTTTCGAAACTCGCCGATGACTTCTGGTAAACAGACAGTGGTATACCAGTCAGCATTAACCGTTTTACGATCCTCGAGCACGATGGTGGCAACGTGGCCACTTTTCGCCACAAACGTGGCGACCATTTTTTTCGAAGTGCTCCGTGAGCGTATTACTTTGGTCGGTTTTGGCTCATCTTGGAACACCCAAACAGTCGACTGCTGTTTAGAATCGGGATCGTAGGCAATGTAGGCATATATCCAAGATTCGTCACCACTGATAACATGTTTCGAGTTTCCTCGGTTGAATTGCCGCAGAGTTTTGCGACACCATCGAACGCGAGCCGTTTTTTGGTCTTCACTGAGTAAATGTGGTATCCAGCGTGAGATCAACTTTTTTACGCCTAAGTGATCATGCAAAATACTGTGAACACTGGTCCCTGAAATACTTAAGGAAGCTTCTATCTCACGGTATGTCGCATGGCGATCTTCGATGATCAGTTGCCGTACAGCATCAATGTTCTCCTGGGTTACGGCTGTTTTTGGTCGACCGTCACGATGTCTATCACCAAGACTAGAGCAACCACGTTGAAATTCTAAATACCAGCGTTCCACAGTCCGAAGGCATGGTGCTTTATCATTGAAAACCGTAGTCAACTCTTCGAAGCACTGAAGTCGCGTTAAGCCCCTTTTGAAGTTGTAAAAAAATATCGCACGTAAATTTTCCTTCGAAATTTCCATTTTCACAACTGACTTGTCAACTTTGAACGAACGCTGTACTAAAACGGTTGGGCCGATTTCGAGTCATTCTTTTGTTTTCGAATTCTAAATTCAAATATTTTAACGTGACACTAGTTCTTTTTTATGCAATCACGGGAGGTTTGCAAACGACACAACTTAAAAGGCAGCCCTCGTATGTACGGCATATTATTTGATATTTAGTTAGCTTTTCGGTGAAGGAAAACACCGTAAGGAAACCTGTATACATTTGAGAAGAATTCAAAGCTGTATGTGAAGTCCCCAATCCGCACTGTGCCAGCGTGGGAACAACTGCTCGTTCCCTCTCATCCATGAGAGGAGGCCTGTGCCCAGCAGTGGGACTTATAAATGCTCATGATGATAATGATGATGTATGTAACATCCATATTCCATACTATCCTTATCCTTAGTTCCTTACTAATATTATAAATGCGAAAGTGTGTGTGTTTGTTTGTCCTTCTTTCACGTCGCAACGGAGCGTCGTATTGGTGTGATTTTTTGTATGGAGATAGTTTAGAAGCTGGAGAGTGACATAGGCTACTTTTTCCAGCGGGAAAACATCTAATTCCCACGGGAAAATTCAATATGTTACATTTTCCTATAAGCACGCGGGCAAAGCCGCGGGCATCAGTTAGTAATATTATAAATGCGAAAGTGTGTTTGTCTGACTGTTACCTCTTTACGCTTAACCGATTTAGATGAAATGTGTTCCGGGGAAGGGCATAGGATATTTTTTATCCCGGAAATCATCCCCTAAGAAGGTGAAATGGGGGGTGAAAGTTTGTATGGAGCTACGATATAAACGAGTTCCACGCGGACGCAGTCGCGGGCAGAAGCTAGTAACCTATATATGTTTTTCAAAAGTATCGTTTGATCAACTCAAATTTATTTTGAGCCATTATTTTTGCCTCCTCTATCGCCTTCTCAAGTTAACGTCCGCTTAGACACTTTTACAACACTATAAAAGGCTTTTAATTAAGGAGGAATCACACGAGCGTCTATTTGTATTTATATGTATTTTATATGTATTTATGGCCCTTATGTGGCCCAATTAGCACACAAAAAGGACCCATAAACGTATTCGTGTACAGTTTATGACGGACAACACCTGCTTAGGTGACAAATGATATATGACTAACGCTATTGTTTAAGATATTGGGTGTGGTAGTTTATGATTCAAATGTTGACTGTAAAAACTGGGCTAGTTTAAAGCTGTTATATAAGGGGTCGAGAATCTCTTGGCTGATGGGACTATCGGATAGTTTAGACTGTAGAATGTGTGGCGAGGAGGATGATACTATGGAACACATACTGTGTGAAATTCGTGCCATTGCCAGAGAAAGAATGAATGACCTTGGTAACGCCTATCCGCAGTCAAAGGAATTCAAGGTACTCCCGCTGGGCTGCATCATCCGTTTTGTGGAAATGATGGAGCGAGCTTGGCCCATTGGGTCGAACATACATACACACATACATTCACGCCTTTATTCCCAAAAGGGGTAGCAAAGCACATGAAACGTATGTTCCAGCGCCACTTTTAGCATAAATGTGGGTATAGAAGATCGAAAAATGTGATATTGCAGTGATAGGTTGCTAGCCCATCGCCCACAACGCACTTCAAACCCTTATAGGGTCGAAGTGTATCCGGAAAGGCCCTCACCTAATAAGGTAAGATAATATAAGATACGATAAGGCTGTTATAACCGTGTGCTCAGCTATTTTGCACACATAATGAGACGCGGAGACAGCCTCAAAAAGCTAGTCATCGTTGGGAACATAGAGGGGAAGACTCAAGAGGTCACTAGATGGTCGGACCAAGTGAAGAATCCAGACACACCGAAATTGTACACCGTCGCTAAGATTGCAATTTACCAGGAGCCAATGGAGACAGTTCCTCCGATCCATACCTGCATTCCACCATGACCACGGTCGTCAGACACCGACCAGAGAGAGAGAGAGAGACAGAGAGAGAGATAGAGAACTGAAGGTTGAGTATCTACTAGGAAAAAGTCCACCAATATTTTAAAATGCGTGAGCGACGCGCGCGACGCAAGTCGCGTTGCTGCCTCGCGCTCTGGTGGATTTACCCTAAAGACCGTCACAAACTTGCGTCTTGCGTGTCAGTTGACGAAGCCTAAACCTTACAAGGCCTAGTTTCCGCTTTCGGTAGTCGCTTCCGCTAACACTAGTGCCTACGCCAATGCTTGGTATAAGGCAGCGAGCGGACCCCGGGCTCTCTTAGAACTCGGCCACAACTTCCAGCGGCAGCGGGCCACCATACTTAGGAGCGAGAGATCAGCAGGACGGCCCGCGACCTGTGTCGCTACGACATAGACTATACGTCTCTTTCTAAACGTCCTAATAATAGCTACGGTAGCCTAGTGGTTCAGGCATGCGGCTGTCAAGCGGCGGTCGTGGGTTCGAATCCCGGCTCGTACCAATGAGTTTTTCGGAACTTATGTACGGAATATTTACCGTTAGCTTTTCGGTGAAGGAAAACATCGTGAGGAAACCGATCTTATCCCAATAAGGTCTAGTTTTCCCTCTGGGTTGGAAGGTCAGATGGCAGTCGCTTTCGTAAAACTAGCGCCTATGCCAAATCTTGGGATTAGGTGTCAAAGCGGACCCCGAGCTCCTTTAGGGGCATAACCGGGAACAACGCTAGGAGAATGATGATGAGGACCCTAGTTTCTGACAAAACCCCACACACTAAATTTTCTAATTGTATCTTTGGGATTAATTGTATTATGTAAATGATAGGTTAATCATTCGTACGCCAAAAGGCACGTCATAGAACTGCTACCTATTTGTACTGTTTGTTTGTCCTACTTTATCACCTCATCATAAACTTAAGAGCCAGGCTCTTGTCGGTGGAGTAATCGCCACTCTGTTCTTCTCTCTGCCACTGTTTTGAGCTCTTCATACGACATTACATTAACTTTCTCTTTAGCTTGGTCCATAAACGCACGTCTTGGTCTTCCCCTGAATCACCTATGATGACGACATAAAGATATTTAGATTTTTGATTTGATTTGATCACAATTCTTAACCAGTGTGTGTCTCACTTGAGAGACGAGACAACTTGATAAGGATAGGACTGATAACCTAAGATCAGGCCAGTCTAACCGCTGTCCCCCGCCTTATCAACGTGTTAGGGTAAAGACCAAAGATAGAGTACACTTATCAGATATCCGCCAGTGCCTAAGTAGTCTATAAAAAACAAATTGACTGCTTAGCACTTTCGCTCTCTATTGCTGAACTATACTTACGTTGAAGTTTTAACACTATTTTTCATCTTTCAATACAGTTTAACGGCCAACAAATATTGTAATCCATACTTTCATTCTAATATTATAAATGCAAAAGTGTGTCTGTCTGCCTGTATGTTACCTCTTCACGCTTAAACCGCAGAACCGATTTAGATGAAATTTGGTATAGAGTTTGAGTCCCAAGGAAGGACATACTCGTAACTCCCTAAAGGGGTGAAATGGGGGGTGAAAGCTACGATATAAATAAGTTCTACGCGGACGGAGTCGCTGGCAGAAGCTAGTTGCTTATAAGTTCTGCAATTTCCAAAAATAATCCAGTTCATGTCTTTGTGGTCTTTTTATTTCCGCACTGTTTGTAACATAACATTTTCCGTACAGAAGCTGCCTTAACGACAGTTAAATGTAGCCAACTTTTTTTTTTCTCTATTATGTATTTTTATAAAACTGTCCTTGAAATTTGAATATTTTACCTTGGATGGTAGAGTCGCTTTCTGATTGGACTACTTTAATACAATTAGGCCAACTCAAATTATCTCAAGTATACCTACTGAGAATAAAATCCAATGTTATTGGATGATCACTGGAGATTTGCCCCCAGGTGTGAAAGGCAAACCAATCCGTGCACCAGCGGGACATCAACAAAGAATGCTAACTATGTCACCTTGCTCACGATATCGCGTATGGTAACTTCCTCAAGCAATCACCAAACTCTAATTTATCATGAAGCCGGGAATCGCCTATACTGAGACGGGAAACCGCAAATTTACGTCGCCCATAAAATTTATTATTAGACAATTAATATCTGTCATAAAAATATGAACTCATCGGAAATACCTTGCATGCCATTGTGACAGCTTTTGTTGTAGCGCTGTCTTCCGAAAATTATGACACTGTTTTATAAAATTTATTTAGGAATGTCCTCATTCATGCTCGTTTTGGTCAACTAATTTTAGAACAAAAAACCGGTTACATTATTGTCCGAATCCTGAGTTACCAGAGCTATAAGCACGAGAATAGAATCTCGAAGTTCGTATATATCTCTACCGCACTTATGGGTTATGGTACTCTACCGACGGACACAGAGACATACGAACTTTGATATTCGTGGTAGCGCCCCAGACTGATTGTCTGTGCACTTATCTGGTTTACCTTCAGTTTAAGTGGCTTTTATACTCTTCGATATGATGCATATATGGAGTAAATTAGGTACCTACGATAGGAATGAGAACGAATTTTTGATCAATTCAAAAGTTAGTAATAGTAAAGAACTATTGCAAAGATTTCTGTAAATTTATACAGTTTTATATATACCTTCTTAACCAATTCCTTAAATTCACTGACCATCTCGTCATTCCTGACCCCGTATCATGCCGCCTTATCACGCGATAAGTGACAAAATAGGAGCGTCGTCTCGTTCTATCGAACGGTGTCAGCCAGTGACGGACGCTCTATCTTGGCACTTATCGTGTGATACGGGATCTGTTGTTAAGAACGTTGACTTTAACTGTTTGCCGCGGGCAAATTACACCTGCCAGGCTTGCGGTAGTTGCGGTCGTATATGCCGCTCCCACGTTGGTATACACAGCCTTGACATACGTTGTCTCTCTTCTTGACACTGCTTGTATAGTCTGTAATAGACTTAATGGCCATCGATGAACAAAAGTGGAGAAAATGTCTTCTCGTTATTTTGTTCATGAATGCATTTTGTTTTTTGTTTATCTTAGTTCAAAAATCCAAATAAAATTCAAGCTAAATTTATCATCCAATATCACCGCCAGAATCAGCCTCACCAGGATGCATACAAAACGGTTGTCATAAAAGTCGTTATGGCCACATCTCATAAATTGTTCCGCCCGTCAAACGGTTCGATGTTTTATGCGAACGGTTATTAGGCCTCACCTCAAGGCCGCTTGTTTTGTGAGGATTATGACTGAAAAGGGTTGTCGGTTTAATGATGGCCGACGTGTTCTCTTTTTGTCTTTGGTAATCCTTGGAATGGACAGTTACGGGTTGTGGATTCGTAATCCGGCGGTAGAATTTTAATTGGGTGTGATTTGATTTGAATTATTTAAGCGTGTTTGCAATTGGAGCTTTTGTTGTATTAGCACTGAGTTTATAGATTTTACAAGGGAACTAGAATAACACAAACAGCATTTCTTAGTAGATGTCACACAAACAAAACTTAAACTTTTCAGCTGGCTTTTATGGGTGATTTAGCCGGTTCGATCGTTAAGAATATACAATCTATCTAAAATCTTCATCTCATTAATATCATATGCCTACAGAGAACACAGTGTACTTATAACAAGTTTCTGTAAAAAAAATCATTTTTGGTAGGTACAAGCTTTTATTGCCGACTATACTTTTCTGTATACCACCATCAACTACTCATTGAGACGATTCTAACGAGGCCAAACTCAACGGGGTTACGTCGGTTAAGTGCTGAATTCCCATGGCCACCTTCTGTCTCCATCATCAGATCAGCTCGATGGTACCATAATATTGAATTTTCATTCCAACTCTACTTATACCCAAAATTTCAGCTCAATCGGTAACCGGAAAATGGGTCAAACTTAACTTGCAAGATTTGATTACAGACAGACAGACAACGGGACAGGTGAAACTAAATAAAAGCTTGTAAAAAGAAGACATTTATTATTTGCAGGAATCGCACGATTTCAGCACATTTTAAAAGTAGGTACTTACTTGCAACTTTTGCGAGCCTCAATTTCATCACTAGGCATTTTTTCCCTTCCTCAACTACCACAGTCCAGAAGACTCAGTTTTTTACATGAATTCTTCAACTACGTAGATGAGCAGCCAGATTCATTTTAATTTTAAGGCCAAAAATATATCCCCTTTCAAACTTCATAGTGATAGTGACAGTGTTTATTTAAAATGCCTGCTTTAATAGTTAATTTCTTAAAGGTGTTACGATGTTACTTGGCAATAAGCAACATAGTAGCAACAACACAACAGACAACGGCACATAAATCTCGGTTAGTCACAAACAGATGACCAACGTCACGGCGGTTAATATCTCTAAGACAAAGCCCGGGTTCGATCCGGGACGATGGCATTTACGACGACGGAGGGTCCCGTGGCGATTTAATAAAATCGAATGTGACTGTTTCAAAACAGTATTTATCAAAATAATTTTGTTTAAGGGAAACCTAAGGTGCGTGACGTCGGAGAAGTCAAAACCAAACTCAAATGGAATTGGGCAGGACATATTGCCAGGCAGCGGGACGGTAGGTGGACCAAAACGTTAACGGATTGGCTACTTACAGGAAAGAGCAGCGTCGGTCGTCCACCAGCTCGATGGGTTGACGATGTAGAAAAGACCGCGGGCCATTTTGAAATAAAAATAATAAATCATAAATCAATCATTTTTTCGTGACAGCAAATACGCACTAATACAATATAGAAAGAAAAATGAAATATGCGTCACGAAAAGGACCCGAGGAGGAGGGATTTCTGGATGAGACTAGCACGGGACCGGGATAAGTGGCGTACTCGGCGAGAGGCTTATGCTCAGCAGTGGGCGATTACAGGCTGATAATGATGATGATGATGGGAAAACTAGGAAAGAGGAGCCGAGTTTAGTTTAAGGGTCGCGCTGCTATCGAAAAAACCGCAGCAATCATTAAATTATCGAAAATATTCCGTAAAAAGTACATTACCTAATGGTGGAAAATGGTCACCTAGGGACAAGCTAGGATTAGAATCCGCAGCTTCAAAAGCGCCTTACGTGGTTACATTGGTTCCTCGGAATTACTGAAAATTTTAATGTAAAACTGGAAAAAAACAGGCTTTTAGGATATAAATAATACTAACTTAACCTAACCTATTTATTTAGTGTACTAAATCATTGGCGTCCTTTTCCGAACTTTCGGAATGATGATAATATCAACATTAGGGGACAGTCTTCCACAAATTGAACTAGTCCCATAGTGAGCTTCAATAAGGCTTGTATTATGGGTACTAGACGACTATATATTTATGATGCTTCCGGATTCAATCATGTGGATGTTTTGCCATCGATATTATACTCGTACTGTCAAGTCAGCCACAGGGACCGAGACAACGGAACCCTAAAATATGACAAAGATCTCTCTTTTGTCAACATCACCGGTATCGGGGCATCTAAAGAGCGGGCGAGGGAACAATAAGTGAATCTTAAATGTTCTCCTTATCAGAGATATCACCGATTCGTTAACGTGCAGTCCCTTTAGTTTGAAACACACAGATTTGTCAAAGTGCGCGGTTGACTCAAAGGAGTTGTTTGTTTATTAAACTAAATATATATCTCATTCCATAGGGGTAGTAGCAGCGCGTTAGGACAATGCAACTGTCATTTTTCCATATAAAATATTACATTTTTAGATCTACCTAACGTACGTTCAATGCGTTACGTGATCGACCTGCCGATAACGGACAAATTCGACTACACTTTGTCGTTTATCTAGGATATCAAAGGGAAATATTGTACTAATTTTACTTATTACGATCATCTAGGGCTTTTCAAACATAAGAATACTATTTTTTACGTTTCACAATGGCTTTCGTGGAAATCGCATCACGATTTACGCACGATTTTTCTAATCTTATATGGAACAGGGTAAAGCTGAACTAACAGAACTAACCCGAAGCAGCCGGGATAAGGTACCTATAACATATTATATCCAATCCGAGGATATGCCCAATCCATTTTGAGATGTACCTTTTGAAATCAGACGTGTATTTACGGTGATTACCCTGCAGGTCGATCACGTAACGCATTGTACGCACGTTATGCCTGCTGAACAGCCTGGGCCAACGTTGGCGCGTGAGCAGAAGGCAGCTATGCGTTAGAGGGAGAGGGCTATAACTCGATCTCTTTCGTTTACATAGCTGCCTCCTGCTCACGCGCCAACGTTGGCCCAATGTGTACAGCCGGCATTACGTAGATCTAAATGTCAAGTTTTATATGGAGGCCCTCGGAGGGGTAATCACGTAACGTTCCGAACGCGCGTTAGGATAATCAAACTGTCATTTTTCTTGTTTCTACGAGTATCTAATATTAATTTTAAAAAGAGGAAAAGTCTGTGAGAAAGTCTTGTAGCTTTGTATGTTGTAAAGATTTAATTACATTGATGCATACACAATTTACTCCCTGGTAAAGTTTATATGAGGCCTGTAAAAAGAGAAAGTTACAACCTACGACCATTCCCTTATCGATCAACCAATGAAACTCCAACCTAACAAGATCAAAAGCTGACCGCCACTGGGCCCGTCAGTTCCAACGCTTTGTATCATTTTCGTAAATATTTTGCGGCGATCACCGCGTCGATACAATTGTACGTCGGTTAAATTCGTGCACCGGAGACAAAGGACATCATACGCTTTAAAATATCTTTGTCACGGATGAAAGAGACGGCACATTGTCCTATAGAATTTGAGTATCATCATCAGGCCGTACAAGGCTCTCGCGCCCCGAAGGCATATTAAACATATATTTGAGGCGAAATTTTGTAATTTTTAACTGAAAATTTTGGAGTGTTGAGTTGGAATCTCTGGCTAACTGGGACGCTTCCTCGAAGGTTCAGGTACCTACGCTCCCTTTAAGTATCTATCTTCTCCCAGTCTTAGCATATTACCTAGCCAGCGTACTCTCGGGGATTTCATTTCCCCAATGATGTCAGACTCAGCCACCAACTCCTCAATCGCAACTAAAACTTCAATAGTGCCTAACGGAGACGAAATCGTGACATGATAAAGTTGTATAAAATACTGTCCGAAAATTCCGACTGATGTGGATACTTCTAATGCTCTCTCCGATGTGTATAATGTATAATATCGGAGGCTTAGCCAACGCAGTAAGGTGTTACTGAATAGGTGAATAGTCATAGTACGCATTGTGGTATTTTGGACGGCGATCAGGCAACAAAGACGCTTAAAAATGTACTCTGATACGCCTTACAAGGTTAATAAATCAACTGCATAACCGCTAAAGATTTTAAGAGCCTTCATAATAGGGTTTATATTCGATTGGCGTTGATTTTTCCGATGTCAAGTGTTTTTTGGGTGGTGTTTGTAATAATAATGTTATTATTTGACTCTTTACGCATGCGTAGATGATCACGGGCTATTCTGTGGCTGAGGAAGTTTGATTTACAGCGGAAAAAGGCCGTAAGTCTGTATGCAACAAGATATATCTTTACAGCCTTTTGCGTTGTGAGTAAACAAGTAAACATTGTCGGTTTGTATAGCCGTTGAGTGACACTGATCGTGTATGTAATAGGGGATAGTACAAAGTTCGAATATATAAGTAACATCAATATAAAAAGGGCGTATGGGATGTGCAAGTACATCCATTTTACGACCGTTTTAAAATAAGGCATGTGAGGAAAATACATAAGATACAGCGTAAGTTTAGAAGGCAGTGGCGGTATTTTCCATTCCCACGGTTCTTTATCAGCTTCCGATGAAGCCATACAAGATCAGTTTATTCGATTTTTGAGCCCGGAGAAATAAAGATGTTTTCACCTCAGAAGCTCGAACAAGCATATTTCGCTTTGCTGCATGAAAACAGTGTGCAAAATCGCATTTTGCTCAGTCCGTGAGACAAAGTTGTTTTTTAATTTTTATGCCAGCACTGAATCGTCTATAAATCCAGAATATTTAAACTTTATTAGCTCTGTCCCTTTCATTTCATTACGAAAAAAGAAAATTATATTAAAAAATTATATGTGTTACTCGAGAGCAAAGTTTTTGCATCTCGTGCTTTTGAGTCTCTCGCTGCGCTCAAGATTCAAACTTTTTATTTTAGAATCATTCGCGTACTGGGACTCAAAATCAGTACTCTTGTTACACAAATAACTATTGCTTATAAACAAGACTGTAACTTAGGTCCCTGATTTAACATTAAGTGTATGCTGTGCAAGTAGGATCAGATAAGACCGCCTGTTGTCTACCTTGTTTATGTTAAATTTACCTCTATTTTTCTATTTTATTTTTACTGTGTCTGGTGAGCAATAATGAATATTTGTATTGTATTGTATTGTAGGCTAAGGTTTCGCTGCTACTAATTTGACAAATTCAAACTATTCTAGGCTATTTCACTAAAGTTAAGCTTAAATAGTTATGTTTTCATAAAAAGCGGCTAGGCTAAGCTTGCTAAAACATAGTTAATAAGTATATTACGGAAAAGAAAGAAAGAAAGAAAGATACATTTATTCACAAACACACAGGACACACATATTAAACAATAAAATAATCAAAGAACAGATAAAACATGAAACAAGTGTTTCATGTTTTATCTGTTCTTTGTTTTGGCTCTTCCCCCGGACCTCCGCAAGGAGTAGACGTGTATAGTAGTTATACTTCGAAAAGGCTTAAAAAAATAATTAAAATCCGAGTTAATAAATTCATACAAAATACTAGGAGCGCATAAGACGCGCGAAGATCGACTACGGGGAGTTCCACACGGGCGCGCATCCGTTCCCGCTTCTGCTAGCCTGGTAGCTCAGCCACACAACCGTGAGTTCTTATCGCGTCCGCGCGCTACTACGTCATAGAGTTGCGCCGTGTGTGTTGCAACTTATCTACGCGTCCTCGCGGCTTATGCTAGCCTAGTACAACATGACAAAGTCAAACGAGAAGGCGATGTCAGAGTCGGACCTTGCCGGGCTAGGAGATAAGGACTCCACGCCGCCAAATTTTGCAACACGCCTCAAAACACACGGCATAAAAGGAAACGGGATGACGATATAACGGCTGATCTTGTCAGCTTTAAGCAAGAAATAAAGGAAATGTTGTCATCTATGATGTCTACCCAACTACAGGAAATCAAGAAAAACTCAAATACCTTACGGGAAATTCAGCAAACAAATCGTAACATTGAAAATTCAATATCCTTCCTGAGTGAGAAATGTGACGAGCTCACAACGAAAGTAAAAAATTTAGAAAACCAGAAGTCTGAAGACAAAAAATATATATCCATGCTGGAAAATAAAATTGAAGACCTACAGAAAACCCCGAGAAAATCGAATATGGAAATAAAAAATGTACCTAAACTACCAGATGAGAAAAAGGAAGATTTAATATCCATGGTGGTCACACTTTCGAAAAAAATTGAGTGCCCTATGAATAAATCCGACATTAAAGATGTTTACAGAGTTCGTAGTAAAAATGGCGGTTCCCCAAACACGCCAATCATAGTCGAAACGTCCTCTGCACTTCTCAGGAACGAAATGCTAAAGAAATGCAAAACGTTCAATATAAAAAATAAGACTAACATACAAGCTAAACACCTAGGCCATCGTACCTCAGAAGACACCCCCATCTACGTAGCGGAGCACCTAACACCCAAGGCTGCTCGTCTACACTTCTTGGCACGCGATCTCAAGAAAGCCGGGCATTATAAGTTTTGCTGGACTCTATATGGAAACGTTTATCTGAGAAAGGGTGACAACACGCCGATTATACTTGTACACAGTGAAGCCCAGGTGCAACAACTATGGCCACAAACATGACTACTGGTATGTGCTACGAAAAGTTTTTTAATCGGTACCAAGAATTCTAATCTACTATTCGGTGCCATTATCATCATTTATCTTGTAATGCAAAAAAATATTCAAACAGGTCATTATAGCTATATATTATATTCGAACGTTCACACACATTTTACAAACATACACGATCTTACATGGAAACTCACACCCATGCTTTTACTCTCACTACACATAAAAAACATATCAATACTCACAATACACAACATAACAATAATTTTAGATAACTTTACTGCAAATGCTATTACATGTACACATGTGTATCATAAGAAATATTATTTTTATTATATAAACAACACAGCACAGCCTATAAATCAAATGCACAATACTATCCAATCACTCTTCAAAATGGCAGCCTTAACATTAACAAAACTAAACCTGCTAAAGCTTACCTCTTTGTTAATTTTAACGTCAACAAATGGAAACACATCCTGATGTAATAAAGGAAATTGACGGAACAGAAGTTGCCCAGGCTTTTGTGTGCGATATACAGGATTTCAAAAAACACCTACAAATAACACATAGGGACTTAACAGTTGCAACGCAGAACATAAGAAGTATCTATGCAAATATTGACAATCTCAACCTTACTCTATCCAACTTAAATTTTGACCTTGACATATTATTTTTGACAGAGTGCCGCCTAACTCCTCATAAACCCATTCCACATATGAAAGATTACTTTTTCTTAGCGTCAGAATATAATTTGAACCAAAATGATGGCGTAGTTATGTATTACAAAAATGATTTAAAACCTAATGTCAGCGAAATTAGAATTGACCACGCTTCGTGCATACAAATTAAACTTAGTAATAAAATAATATTGGGCATTTACAGGTCACCATCAAATCACAACGCATCCAAATTCATAGATTCTTTAAGTAACTACCTTGAAACAATAAAATCGTGTAGTAACATAACAATCACAGGAGATATAAACATAAACCTAATCCCTCGTTCACAAGAACCTCAACAAGAAAAGTTAAACAGACAGAACTACCTTGACATGCTGTCCACTCATGGTTTGTTACCAGGTCATACACACCCAACTCGAGAAAAAAGTTGTCTTGATCACTTCATTCTAAAAGGTAATCACTGCGCGACAGCTACCTATATTGCTATATTGAATACATCAATAACAGATCACCTAACCGTAATTTTGGCTTTTAAGCATACTAATTTAAAAGAAGCGTCCCCCAAAACAGTGACAAAAGTTGACTATAATAAGGCCTTGAATATACTACTCAATAAAAATTTGGAATATCTTCTCTTTAGTGATGACCCCCACTTCGTAACTCAACAATTGATTTATAAGCTTTTAACTTCAATAAACGAGAGCAAAGTAATAACGAATGTACCAAACAAACTGAGAACAATTAAGCCATGGATTACGCCAGGAGTTTTGCGGTGTATCAGAAACAGGAACAAGATGCAAAAAGACCTTCGCTCCGACCCCTACAATGAAGTTCTGCGCGTCACATACAGAAGATATCGCAACTTCTGTACTAAATTAACTAGAAAACTAAAACAAAAGTTTGATAGAGAGCTGCTCGCTAAATCGGCGAACAACCCTAAGGCCTTATGGACTGCTATAAAACAAGTAACTCATTATAGATCCACTAAATTGCAAAACACACAGTTGTTGAATTCAAAACCATCTCCAACGGACTCAGTAAATCATGTAAATGAGTTTTTTTCGAGTATAGGCAGGAACCTTGCGGACGAGATTCGTATGATATCTCCTGAGGAACTTCACAAAGGGTACTCCTTAAAACCAGTTTCTTCATCTTTTGTTCTATTTAACACTGACCCGGCAGAGGTAGACAACATTATTATGAGCCTGAAATCTAAGAGTGCTCCTGGATGGGATAGTATAACAACAGGGTTCCTGAAACTTGCCAGACCATTTGTTGTCCCTATTATAACCCACTTAGCTAACCTTTGTTTCAGTAGAGGCGTCTTTCCTGGTCCATTAAAACAATCCGTAGTAACTCCAGTATACAAGGGTGGTGCGAGAGACAATGTAAATAACTACAGACCCATCTCAGTCCTACCTGCCATTTCTAAAATAATAGAGAAACTTCTAAACACTCGACTAAAATCCTACCTTGATAAATTTAATATCCTTTCGAACGCGCAATTTGGGTTTAGAAATGGCAGATCCACGGAAGATGCCGTCCTGGCACTTACATCTTTAATTACTAAACATAGTGATAAAGGTGATAGGTGTCTTGCGGTGTTCTTAGACCTAAAAAAAGCGTTTGACACTGTCTCTCCCTCCATCCTAGCTGAAAAACTTGAACGAATAGGAATCAGGGATACGTCGTTGATGCTGTTCAAGGATTATTTGAGTGGTCGCACACAGAGGGTGAAGATCGGAGACCACTTAAGTCAGGAGGAAGAAATCACTTTTGGGGTCCCCCAGGGGAGCGTACTCGGCCCTACTCTCTTCCTGATCTATATCAATGATCTGACCAACCTAGTTCTTAACAAAGGGCATATTTACTCATACGCCGACGACACAGCTGTAGTTTTCATAGCGAAAACCTGGCAGGATGTCTATAGCTGCGCTGAAGTTGGTTTAAAATTAATATCTTCCTGGCTTAAGTCAAATCTCCTCACCCTAAATCTAGACAAAACAAATTACATGTGCTTTACCAAATACAATAACACCCAACCAGAGTCTATGCTACAATTAAAAATGCATTGCTGTGATCTGAGTGACTTCAGACACTGTAATTGCACTCAGCTTAAAAAAGTATCCACCGTTAAGTACCTCGGAGTCATTCTGGACCAGCGGCTATCATGGCACTCACACATAGATTACGTTAACAATCGAGTTAGAAAATTAATATGGATCTTCAAAATTCTTAGACACATCGCTGATAAAACATTACTCAATCAACTGTACAAATCACTAGCACAATCAGTAATTAGTTACTGTATTGTAGTCTGGGGTGGTGCTACAAAAACAAAATTTCTTCAGTTAGAAAGAGGGCAAAGATGCCTTCTTAAAGTAATGTATAAGTTACCCTTTAGACACTCCACACATGACCTCTATATAGATAATTACATTCTTAGCATGCGAAAATTATATATTTTATTAACTGTATTAAAAGTACACAAGACTTTGAACTATGTACAACCTCTTAAACCAAAACGCATAAATCCTCCTTGTGCTCCTATATGTGGTGCAAAATCGGCCTTTGGCAAAAGGCAATACAATACAGTATCATCTCTCTTATACAATAAATTAAATAAAACTATCAATATTTACCCGATGCTATTACGAAACTGTAAGGAAAAAATAACGGAATGGTTGATCACACTCACCTATGAATACACTGAATCTCTATTATCTTAAGTATGTAAGCAGAAAACACACGCACACACGCAAACGCGCATACACACACACACATACACATACACACACACACACACACACACACACACACACACACACACACACTCACACACACACACACACACATGAGCATGCACTAAACTAAATTAATATTAATTCATTATTTTAGTTTGTAAGTACTAAAAAGTAATTTAATCAATCAATGAAATTGTATCTACTAAACTGTATTACAACCATGTAGAGGAAGAGCGGAGCCTCCCAACACAAGTATTGCTATACTTACTGGGAGACGCCAGCCACGAATGTACTTTTACCTACTTTAGTATGATACCAATAAAATATTTTTGATTTTTGATTTTTTGATTTTTTGAAGTGTGTCTCTGCGGCAGTAAACCGGACACTGGCTCAGCATTATGCTGAGGTGTCAGACACCTGCAGGGCTGAAAAGCGGCTTTACTTCATTACATATTTTACGAAGTAACGACCTACTGACTACATTGTTTAAACAAAATTCACATTCTTGTTTTTTCGAATTCATCTTGGTTCACAGTCAAATCTTGTTAAAACTTAAAACTGACCCTCCAAACCCCGTGGGATGTGAATCACCCGTTTTACATAGCTACCCACACCTGTTGTGAATGGGACTCCCACACACCCGGCCCCGGACGGCATTCCTGCGCCGGCAGACGGGCCGACGCCGGCGCAGGCGCACGGGGAGCCTGTTCCAACACTTCCAACGGATAACCGACTAATCAAGACGATTTACAATACAATACAAATATTCTTTATTGCTCACCAGACATAGTAAAAAATAAAACAGAGGTAAATTTAACATAAACAATGGTAGACGACAGGCGGTCTTATCGCTAAAAAGCGATCTCTTCCAGAAAATCTTGGGGATTTGAGTAGGTGAAAACAGAACAACAGGATAACAACTTAACTATAAGAAAGACTCACTTACATAAATATATATAAACCTCTACATACACATACAATAACTAAATGTCACAGAAACAGTGTAACTTACAGCCGAAAACAAACAGCACACACCAAGTAGAAATGACTAGTTACGGAAGAGAAAAATAGTAATCCTTAAGTCTAGTTTTAAAAATGGGAAGAGACTTAGCACGTTTAATCTCAATAGGCAAAGAATTCCACAATCGAACAGCTCGGAAAGTAAAAGAATTGTGGTAAAATTTAGAGTTTGATGGGGGAACACTCAGAAGCAACTTCTGAGCAGACCTAGCAGAAGAAAGAAATTTAAAGTGTTCCTTGAGGTAGCGAGGAGTTG
Source organism: Epinotia ramella (assembly GCA_947578815.1). Classification (NCBI taxonomy): domain Eukaryota; kingdom Metazoa; phylum Arthropoda; class Insecta; order Lepidoptera; family Tortricidae; genus Epinotia; species Epinotia ramella. The sequence continues at coordinate 3,222,365 of OX388206.1, read as the reverse complement.
CAGGGTTAAAAAGAATTCCATAAAGGTGGGCAGTTTTTTTATTTAAATCGACAGGGTCTCTGTGCCTGGCTTTACCTATAAATATTTCATAGGTAGGTATATTATATCCACTAGGATTTTGGGTGGATGTACTTTACTGCATCCTACATTATTATTACCATTTTCACATTATTCATTTTTTATTTTAATTATTGAAATGACATGAAATCTGATTTATTCGCGTTGAGTGCGGTTACATAAAGCTCACATGAGATTCAAGATGTGACTTTGTCCAACACACTTACCTTATTCCAGCATGCAAAAATTACGGCGTCACAAAATTATTACATTCAATTTAAACCTACAATACATTTAGATAATATATCAAATTCATTTATTACAGATCATATTCACATATCACATGCCTAGTACAATCCATATACAGGTGAAAGATTTTTTGAAATCGGATAAATAGTTCCGGAGTTTAGCAATACATGCAAACTTACAAAACTACAAGATTTATAAGTTGTAGCTATTTCTAATATTCACTTTATTGCACACATCATAAAATAGCCCAGTACATAATGTAAACCTTACCTTACAGGTTATATTCGCTAAGGAGCGATATCTCCCAGACAAACTGTAGGTAACTTATTACTCTCTTATATACCTATATAAATCTTATTAGCGTAGCAGTATACGTGTAATCTAGACCCAGTTGGCTTAGTCAGGGCTGACATGAATATGCAGCGTCGCGCGCCGAAAACTTTACACATGCATGCATAAGTGCAGCGCGACAACCCTAACATGGAAATGCTAAGTTAATTAAGGCGCCGTAGGTTCAGCGAAGTTAAGCGAACAGAGTTTTTGAAACAATATAATGCGTCTGTTTATAATAATATGGTTTCAAAAAAATACGAATAGTAATTTTGAGGCTTTTCTGCAGCGAGATCAGTGATTCGAAACATGATTAAGCAATTTTCGCTCGATAGAAAAAAATCACGAACATAGGTCTAAAATACACTTATAATATTCGTAACAAATTATGCACAAAAGCTAAAAATATTCAAATTGCTTCTAAAAATTGCCAATATTATGTTTGAGAGAACTCAGTGATTACTTTTTGATTTATTTAAACAGCCAAAAAACTAAAATTATAAAACATGATATCCGCGCTTCCGAGCACGCACTTCCATCTCGCTCACGCTTATGCTTAGTGAGAGGGAGAGAAGACCATGAACCTACGGCGCCTTAATGTAATATAATAATAATAAATATTAGGGGACAATCTTACACAAATCGACCTAGTCCCATAGTAAGCTCAATAAGGCTTGTGTTATGGGTACTAGACGACGATATATTTAATAGATAGAAATACTTAAATACATAGAAAACATCCCTGACTCAGAAACAAATATTCATGCTCATCACACAAATATTTGCCCTTACCGGGATTCGAACCCAGGACCTTCAGCTTCGTAGGCAGCGTCACTACCCACTAGACTAACCGGTCGTATGTAAGTATCTATTGATAACATACTTATTATGTACATGGTGCATTTTAAGAAGGATTATATAAAAATAGGCACATAAACGTGGGTCAGACGGAAGTTACTTCTGTAACAAGAAGAGGGATATGATGATGGAGATCATGAGGTACATAAAATCTATTGGAAAGCGGTCCCACTGTCTGTCACTCTTAATTGTCTTTCCATTTCTATTGTCATACTTGCTAGGAATTGAGTAAGTACAGTTAAAATTACTTGTCGGACATTTGGTGACGCACAATAACAAATAAAGACGAATAATGAGTTTAGAGCCGTGTAGACACTCATCTTTAGTTTTAGTCATAAATCTCTCAACCAAGAAAAGAAAACCTTTTGTAATTCGTAAAAACAAACTATTGTTTCTTTCAAACCGCATGTTGTTCAAGCCATAAAGGACACAATACATCTGGGTCCAAAATTGCACCCGCATGAATACCACAAAACTAAAAACTCAGTAGTTACCCTTTAATTTATTGTGTGTTTAATAACAATGTACAATCAAGAAGCTTCTAAACAATCGCTGTCCGCCCCCTGTGGGTTTCAGTCGTGATGGTAAAGGTGCGCCATTTTGAAAGATCTTTACCGTTAGAAAAAGAATAACACTTCAAAGATCACCTTTATGACAAAGGAGTAAGAAACACCAACTGTAAACCAAATGCATTTAGCATTCGTCGCTGCCACGTTACGCTTGCAGACCCTTTTTTGTTTTTTCGTACAAAATGAACTCTACATCGTTGAATTAAGGTTTAGGCATAGTTTTTACAGCTCGTAGTAATAATTTGTTTATTTTTTACTGTAAAAGGATGATTACAGTATATTGTTGTGTAATTTCACGGATTTGGCAACACTGCGGGTACTACCGGGAACCATAAGAACGCATACGCAAGTATGGCAGTGTCCTTTGTTGGTAATGTTAGTGGACAAATGGGAAGATTTATTGAATCTGTCAGAGTTTAAACTTTAAAGTCAGATTTTATGAAAGAAATCTCTATGTACCTAATATTTTTCCTGCATTGTGACTGTATGCAAATAAACAAAAATATTTTCCATCAAACGAAATTGAGTTTATTATTTTTGTATTACTACAAACTTGTTCATAATACGATTAGGTTGTAATTTTAAGATAAAGAGAAGTCAGTAATTTTTGTTCCAAAACAGTTCATCACAAAATATCTACGGGGTATAAAATGTATAAACCTTGTTGTTGCCTATACAATTGTAACCATAAGTGTAATTAGTAACTAAGGTTATATACCCCGTTGATATTTCGTGATGATCGAACTGTTTTGGAACTAATATTACTGAGGCGTGAGGCAGGTGCCAACGGTAGTTAGTTAGTACCCTCGTTTCCCTAGAACGTCAAATACTTCATGTGTAATAAGGACTTATCTGCGATTAAAGCTCACAATGGTATGGATTTTTTGATTATCTTTAGAAAACTACTATTTTAATTTGGTTGAACGCAAAGCTAATGTATACAGGGTGGAATTTTTATGAGTATCCAAATTGAAGTAAGTATGTTAATCCTTATACACAATTATAATATACGTGTTTTTTCTTTTAGTGTGTGTACGAGTAGGTATCCCTTGGTACTAAAATATTGAGTTAGGGCCCCTCAAAGTTGGGTGTTTGGCAGGCGACTAAGTGGGTAATAAGTAACTCATTCTGATCGGGCAGCCAGTCGGATGTAAATGTGAACTACCCTCACTACAACACATATTGTGTATAGTTTGTTTATATCCGACTCGGTGACCACACTACAAGCATTATTATATATAAAAAAAAACTTTGTTGTCAAAAATCTATACTTAAATGAGGCCTAATTAATGCCTGGAAAAAATTTGGACACAAAAAAATCATTCTGTATAACTTGGCTATTATGCCCCACAAAGGCACAAACTAGATAACAGCAGGTAGGTACTTACAGTTAGAAAAAGCTTTTGCCACGGAAAATCATTCTGGGTTTAGAAGTAACTATTGCATTATTTCTTAATCATTATTAGAATACCTATATAGGGATAGGTAACTTATGCTTTGATCATCGATCGATGTTTTCCATCACTTTTTCCATAAATACTAAAATTTTAGATATCCATCGACAATAAGATTTAACAAGTACCCAAAATAAAATATCAATTCCGTTCGACCACCAACCTTGGCCTCGACTTCCAGCTACCGCTCTACACCTTCGCGACTTTTTCAAAAATGGCCGCCGACGGCAAGCGCCTTAGTTTAAAAAGGTCGTATCTCTGTATATAACTCTTGGCAGTTACGACATAGCGCACGCGGGGAATTCAAGGTTTTCGTATAATGGGAAGGTTCGTGTCAATTGGAAATATGGGTCGCCTCCAGGGACAAGAGGGCCTGCTTTATAAAACTGTGCTATTTTTTGGTACATTCATTCCTATTTTTAAGTATTTACATTTGCGATTTCAGGAATTGTCAAGTGTTCCAATTGTGTTCTGTAATATTAACCTGGTTATGTTTTTTCTATATTAGTTATTGCGTGTCATACAAAGACGTATTATATTGAAATAACATATTTTTGTAGGAAGCAAACATTAATATTCTGTCGTAACATTTGTGGCAAACAAATTTATGAAACACCCTATATAACGGCCCTAGAAAAGAGTCGTGTTGGATATATTAATTCTGGTGACTGTACGTAATGCAAACACAGCATAATTTACACAATTTCTTAATAAACCTGTAATTACTAATTAGTGTGTGTATATCTTGTTATTTCTTTCATATAAACTATGTTTTCTTGACCTAGAGGAATGCGGATGCGGGCGAACTTAGGTTCTTTTGATTATGATGATACTAAATAACTTCACTTCAAATGTATTGTTACTATGAAAGTTTGAAAGTGCTTGTTACTAGGCCTACTTGAATAAAGATCATTTTGAGTTTGAGTTTTTGAAATATAATTTAAGTAGGTATAGGTACGTGTTATTTTTTCGAGAACATTTGGTATCCGTATTGGCAAAATGTGTGTATATTTAGGATACAACATATAAATGTAAGTAGGTGTAGGTACCTACCTCGGCGATGGAGCTCAGCTCTGGGAAAATAAGCAGAAAACGAATTTTCCCAGACATGAGACCTACCTAGATCTAAGTATTTCCGGCCCCCTAAACCCCTTTACTCCAAATCTCATCGAAATCGTTAGAGCCGTTTCCGAGAACGTGATTGCAAATATATATATATTATATATACATACAAATAGTGCTCGTTTAGTACTTAGTATAATAGAGGATATACTAAGCTAAGAAAAGAAAAAACAAATACTGTTAACGTGATATTTTTTAACCCCCGACGCAAAGAGAGGGGTGTTATAAGTTTAACGTGTCTGTGTATCTGTCTGTGGTATCGTAGCTCCCAAACGGATGAACCGATTTGAATGCTGTTTTTTATAATTAGATAGATAGATATAGCATAGATAATTTTATCCTGAGTGTTCCTAGCCATGTTTTATGAAAATCTGTTTAGCCGTTTTTGAGAGATTGGACTTTGAAATGAAAATGTCGGGGGTTTTTTTAACTTTTTTTTTAAGGGTGTTTAGGGCTGTTGTCAGCTAATGTCTTGTTACTAGTAAAGCAAATCGTATGTATTTTTCTGTTTACATTACCTACTCGTGCTATAAATTATCCGTCAGATACCAAAAAATATCACCGTAGTTTAGAGATTCCTATATGTATATGATTTAATCTTAGAGCAACACAAAGAAAAAATCGGAAGTGGATTTTTGATAGAATCAACAGCGGCCCTCAGAAGTGTCGCCGCAATGCCCCTCGTGCCGACCGCGATTCAATACACAAATTCACTCCCAAAGTTCCGCCAAAGGAGAAGTTATAAATTGTTATTCTTTGAAGGGTAGAATGGGATTCGTGATTTTTTCCACACAAAATTACCATATTTTGCCGGGAAATCTCTGATTGTATCGCCAACTCCTTTCGGTATTTCACTAAGTTTACGGCTTTGGACGCATAATGTCCACAAATTTCATGGATATAATTACATTGTTGTTTTATTTATTACCTCAGCAATTGTAAGCAACAATATAATTTTCACTAGAAAGCATTCCCAGTGCACTAAATCAAACGCTAAACAGGTTTCGTTTAACTATTGTAATGCCGTTGTCTCAACCTTTAACGGGACATAAAGTTTATAATAACAAAGGCACTTGACTCAAGATCTTCACAAACCACACGCAGCCTAGCAAAACAATTTTTACTAGACCCTGTTGTCCACACACCCGTTGACAACCGAAAGCTCAAGCTACACTGGTTACCGGCGCAATTCTTTTAGTAAAGGTGAATTTATAACGTTCAAATTGTTATCACGTAGGCCGAGACGTCGTTACAAACAATAAAAGTAATTTTTACGACTGGCAACCCTTTGCGTTAATAAATTAAAAACTTAGCTAGGGCTAGGGCTGCGAGACAATGCCACTTCACCCTGTAACCCGGAGATCTAAGTTTTGTCGCCCTTGGCTAATAGAAAAATCATGCAGGGCTGCTACTCGTACAAGAAACTTTAGAGTCGGTTTAATCATTATTGTGATAACTTGGTACGGTATTGATTTTAGCAATTCCAATAAGTCACGGAATTACCTTTTTTTAGTAAGCTTAATATATTGTGACAATTGTGAAACTCCTGCGTCCTGGCATTTTTCTAACAGTCAGTTTTTAAACTTACTTACTATAGGTACACATCAGGTTTTAATATTTTTTTTTTTACGAAGGGGTCACCCAATTTCAGTACAGCAGGAGCAATTCCACAGATATATAATTGAATAATAACTAAACCATCTTTATTTTTATGCCAAAATTATGGGCACCGATGCACCGTTTAGCCTAGTTTAGTTATAATTTATGTTTAAGTGTATATTCTGAGTATGTTTTTTACTCATCCATACTAATATTATAAATGCGAAAGTGTGTCTGTCTGTCTGTCTGTTACCTCTTCACGCTTAAACCGCTGAACCGATTGCGATGAAATTTGGTATCGAGACAGTTTGAGTCCCGGGGAAGGACATAGGATAGTTTTTATCCCCGAAATCATTCCCTAAGGGGGTGAAATGGGGGGGTGAAAGTTTGTATGGAGCTGCGATATAAACGAGTTCCACGCAGACGGAGTCGCGTGGGCGGAAGCTAGTTCTTTATATGTTTAATTTGTTTTATTTTTTTTAGTTAAATAACTTTATTAAAATATAAACACCGGTATCGTAAATAAAACCTGCATACACTTTAGATCGAACACCGTAAACATCAAAATGGAAACAAATACATTGCGTTTCATCAAAACTTAATCATCATCATCATATCAGCCGAAAGACGTCCACTACCGGACAAAGGCCTCCCCCACAGAGTTCCAAAGTGGCCGGTCCTGCGCCACCCGCATCCAGCGGACTCCCGCGACCCTTACCAGATCCTTCCTTCCGGTACGTGGTCGCCACTCGAGAACCTTTCCGCCCCAACGGCCATCGGTTCTACGTACTATGTGCCCCGCCCACTGCCACAAAACATTATTCTATGATTAAATATTATACACGTTTTAAAAACCTCTGCCAGATACCCAACCCTGGAGCTAGGGTTGCGTCTGATTGGGTGCGTACACACTGCACATTGTTGAGTACCCCAAATTAATTTTTGAGAACAAAATCCATTAGCGAATGAAGCTTTTTCTACTCATTGTTTAGGGTTGTCACATAATTTACGCGCGAAACTCGATTGAAGTCGTTTTTAAACGAAAGGGCGGCGAATGCGTGTTTAATACCGTAATCACCATTCACTTGATCTCGATGTGATGATTCTTGTTGAATTAGATCTAAGGTTCATTTTTGCTTATTTTTCTGAATGTGACTGCATGTGTATATTCGTTTTATGTGTTTTCTTGTCAACTCTATGATTTATGTCATACAATTGTCTATAGTATAGTCCGTGTAAAGAGACTATTCATCCATCGTTCCAGTTATTGTCGTTTTTTATGCGCAGGATTATATTTAATTTGGCATTGTTATGATGGTGGCATTTATGGGCAGGGATTTATTGAGAAAAGGGTTCGTTTACTATTAATTTATTGAGATACATATTTCTATTAGTATGGCAATAAAAATTGATCTAAAATTTGTTTAATTTTTCCTTGTGCAAGGGAGTTACAGGCTAACAAAATGGTGCGGGTAGAAAACAATTTAACTAAACATAATTTGTATCGCTTTTACTGACACCATTAAGTATACCTATAGTATGCGCAATTCAAAGTGACATTTACGATCATATTGCTATCTTTTTCGCACCCACGATACGGAACAAATCTAACCCCCTATCCTATTCTTCGGTTTAGTTAAGAAAAATTCATAAACACTGCTGAAATATAACAATTTCAAAGTGTACAGTAGCGGCGATAAATATGTATTCGTCCCTTCATATGAATGCGAGCGATCCAATATTAGATTTGTAGATATAGTCCAGGCAATGAACTGACAATTTGTATGGAAAAATGTCAATTTTGGAAATAATTTATAATAGCTTATTTTTTATGTATAACGGATATATTATCAATTAAATAGTTACCCAGCGACAAAATCCGACAAAATTTCAGAGATCGAAAAAATGATAAGTTAACTGGCTTCTAAAAAGTCAGTAAAAATATTAATAAATGTTTTTGTCTTTATTTTGGTTCAATAACATTTGCTCTATAATATTCAAGATAAATCGTACAAAACAAGATAATGCATGCTTCATTTAAATCTACATAATTACTTCCGGGTGGAAAGTTTGTCGGATTTTTGACTAAATCATCTTAGAATAACATTTTCAAATGAAATCAACAAAAAAACCGACCGGGTTTTGACGACCGGTTAGTCTAGTGGGTAGTCACGCTGCCTACGAAGCTGAAGGTCCTGGGTTCGAATCCCGGTAAGGGCAAATATTTGTGTGATGAGCATGAATATTTGTTTCTGAGTCATGGATGTTTTCTATGTACTTAAGTATTTCTATCTATTAAATATATCGTCGTCTAGTACCCATAACACAAGCCTTATTTGTGTAAGATTGTAGCCCAATATTTATTTATTTATTAAAAAAAAAAAAAAAAAAAAACGCTCATATATTTTAATTTCTTTTATTTATCTTATTTATCCCTTAATATTTATAATCTTTTTCAAAACCGTATTTTGCCTGGAGTAATATGAGATGCTAGTGCTCAATCAAATAACGGCCGTTACTATACCTAGCCCAATCTGATTTTTGTCTGCATTGGGGCCGATTTCTATTTTCTCTACGATTTTTATTCTTTCTCAGAACCAGGTAAAAACATATTTAGCTTGAAAGAGAAATAGTAGGTATACATACAATATCCTGAAATTTTGTATACAAATAATCCTATACGTTTGTCACTCAATGGAATAAAACTAGCGGACACTGTAGGAAATTATGGGAACACTAATCTTCCACCCGCGACTTTGTCTGCACCCGGGATAAAAAATAGCCTATAGGTAATTTAATCCAGGCTTTAAACTATCTTCGTGCAACATTTCATCCAAATTTGTTTAAGCGTGATTGTGTACAAACATCCAAACTTTAGCAAATTCATATTAGAAGGATTGTACAGAGGGGTAATCACATAACGTTTTGAACGCGCGTTAGGTAGATCCAATATTTTTCCATATAAAACATTTAGATCTATCTACCTAACGTAGGTAGGTACGTACGGTCGAGGAAATTGAATGTTTGGCACATGTCAACTCTATTAGAATGACGTTAAGGTCCAAAAGTGCTAAACATTCAATTTCCTCGACTGTACAATGCGTTACGTGATCGACCCGCAGAACAATGAGCTGTTCCGCCCACTTTTATCCAAATCTGACGAAAAAATAACGATCCAGTGCTTAGTTTTATTTACAAAAGAGCCATTCCATGCATCCCATTCAATCAATATTTTATACTAGCTTCTGCCCGCGACTCCGTCCGCGTGGAACTCGTGTTTTTTTTTTTTTTTTTTTGTTATGATATAGGTGTATATCGTAGCTCCATATAAATTTTCATACCCTCAGCACGGCTATCACAAGAGCGCGCGAGCTCTCTCGCACTGTCCGTCTCTTTCTCATTAGAAAACTTAGAAAGAGATGAATAGTGCGAGATAGCTCGAGAGAGCTCACGCGCCGTCTTCTGCTAACCGTGCAGAGAATGATTTGCGGGATAAAAACTATCCTATGTCTTTACCCGGGATTCTATCTCCATACCTTTCATATCAATCGGTTCACCGGTTTTAAGCGTGAAAAGGCAACGTTTTTATAATATTAGTATGGATATAAGTCGTTTACATTTTTGCTGGCCTTAATTTGAAAGCAAAACTCAAAAGGTTTGAACTTTTTCTTCCTTGTGTTCGCACAATATGGAGTTTAGAATCCGCCGCCATAAGCATATTGTTTTTATTATGACATCACCTGTTTTTGGGCAGTCGTGTTAAAAGGTCATGTCGTATTTCTTTCAATTTTCTCCACACTTTTCCGGCTTCTAGGAGCTTTTCAAACAAAACTTAGGGTAATGTTTAGTATTGTTTCGTAAATCATACATAATACTGTTAGAAGAAAAGTTTTTGATCGTTATACAAGAAGCAGTGTTTTGGTAAATTAATTTGATTTTTAAAACACGGCAGCATTGTGGTTAGATCATTATGAGAATTGCGTAATTTTCGAGACAGCTATGCCAAAGAATCAGGTAAATATTGACGATTATACATTATTTTTAGTTCGGCAATCGTCGTCACTTTAACTTATTACTTAAATAAATAAATGAATAAATAAATATTAGGGGACAATCTTACACAAATCGACCTAGTCCCATAGTAAGCTCAGTAAGGCTTGTGTTATGGGTACTAGACGACGATATATATAATGGATATAAATACTTAAATACATAGAAAACTTCCATGACTCAGAAACAAATATTCATGCTCATCACACAAAATAAATAAATAATAAATAAATAAGTATTAAGGGACCATCTTACACAAATCGACCTAGTCCCATAGTAAGCTCAGTAAGGCTTGTGTTATGGGTACTAGACGATGATATATATAATAGTATATATACTTAAATACATAGAAAATATTTGCCTTACCGGGATTCGAACCCAGGACCTTCTGCTTCGTAGGCAGCGTCACTATTACCCACTAGGCTAACCGGTCGGTCTTACTTAAAGTGAAAGGTGAACTGAAACAAATAGAACATTGTATTGCTCAATCATTTCCAAAATTCAGTCGTGATAATAGAAAAAATCTAATTCTACGATCTCAAGATAAGAGTCTTTGACCAGTGTGTGTTGCCAGTGATGACATATGGCACTGAAACGTGGTCGCTTCCTATGGGCCTCATGAGAACGCTCAAAGTCACCCAAAATGCAATGTAGGCCAGGGCTATGGTGGGAGTATCTCTGAGTGATCAGAAATGAGGCTATCCGCAGCAGAACCAAGGTAACTGACATACCTACTTAGGCCTCTAACTCGCTCAACTTATGACAAAAGAATAGCTTTGCAGTAGATTAGCTACCAGCTCGCGACTGAAAATAGGTATTTTTTTGATGAAATTTCTATTTCGGGAGAAAACTGTTTCCACTAACTAAATCTTAACAAAAACTATGATTTTGATGTCGTTTTAAGTTTTTGAGGCGCCTATAAGTTTGAATTTATAGCAAACTAGCTTCTGCCCGCGACTTCCTCTGCGTAGACCCGGGATAAAAACTATCCTTTATTTTATCCAGGCTACAAACTATCTTCGTGCAAAATTTCATCCAAATCGGTGGAGCCGTTTAAGAGGGAAGTATACCTTCGGAATCCTACGTACTCGTCCATACAAAAAGAGAAATCGTTTTTCCACTTCAAAATATTTTCCAATCTTAATGATTTTTTAGTACGTTATTGACACAATGAAAGACTAGGTTTAACCCTTTATAGGGCATAATCTATATTTCATAGGCAAAATGACCGTCCATAAGATCATCTTTTTGTATTTTTTCATGGGTCAGAATTTTTAGGTCTATACAGTATCAAAGAGACTTGAATTATGAATAAATTTTAACTTTGCCCGTTAAAGGGTTAAGTATAGGTTTTCCTTTTTTCTAAATTTGCAATAAATTTAAATTTATAGGCACCTAAAACTTTTTTTTTAAAGCGAAACTTATAATAAACTTAGATATTATTATTTATTATGCTGAAGCGATCAACATCAAAATCAAAGTGATTTTTTAAGAGTTAGTGGAAAACGTTTTCTCCCTAAATGGAAATTTCATATAAAAAGTACCTATTGTCAGTCGCGAGCTGCTAGGTATACTTCCCTATTATATAAGCGTGATTAAGTAACAAACATCCAAACATCTAAAGATACAAATATCCCAACAACCAAACTTTCTCATTTATAATATTAATTAGTATGATTTTGAAAAAAGGAAAACCTATAAACCTAGTCTTTGATTGTGTCAATAAGGTACTAAAAAATCATTGAGATTGGAAAATATTTAGAAGTGGAAAAACATTTTCCCTTTTTGTATGGAAAGTAGGTACGATGTATTCTTCCAGTGGCAGTGGGCGGGGCACATAGCACGAGTGGCGACCACGTGCCGGAAGGCGCAGCGTGGGTAGACCCCCCACAAGGTGGTTGCTGATGACCATGGTTGAGGAAGTCGTTGGGTGGGGGTGCGGGGTGGGGGTGGCGCAGGACCAGTTGTGGCACTGTTTGGGGGAGGCCTATGTTCAGAAGTAGACGTATTTCGGCTGATATGATGATTTATTTATTTATTTATTTATTTAAACTTTATTGCACAAAAGAAAACTTATCGTACAAAAGGCGGACTTAATGCCATATGGCATTCTCTACCAGTCAAACCTTAAGGCAAAGCGGAAAAGATTGTGGGGCAGTGCAAATAACAACTAAAAAAAATATAACATTACGGTATTTCTATATACAACATATTTACACAAATACATATAGGTACATAAATAAAATAAATACTTACATACACAAATAAATATATATACATAAATATACACTACATACATACTTACAAGCGAAATTTTCAAACCTGTAACCTTTAGTCTACTCGGATCTGCCAGCAAATAAATTACGCACAGATTTCTTAAAGACGAATTTGCTCGGGGCTTTCCTGATCGCGGGGGGAAGGCCGTTCCAAAGACGAACCACCTGAACAGTGAAAGAATTGGACATAAAGCCAGTACGGTGATGATGATACTGATAAACTCTAGGATTGTATTAATTGTTAAGTTAAAGCCACTCATAATAGAAAAACCTGCCAAGTGCGAGTCGGACTCGCGCACCGAGGGTTCCGTACAAACCTACGAGGGCTGCCTTTTAAGTTCTGTCGTTTGCAAACCTCCCGTGATTGCATAAAAAATAACTAGTGTCACGTTAAAATATTTGAATTTAGAATTCGAAAACAAAAGAATGACTCGAAATCGGCCCAACCGTTTTAGTACAGCGTTCGTTCAAAGTTGACAAGTCAGTTGTGAAAATGGAAATTTCGAAGGAAAATTTACGTGCGATAATTTTTTACAACTTCAAAAGGGGCTTAACGCGACTTCAGTGCTTCGAAGAGTTGACTACGGTTTTCAATGATAAAGCACCATGCCTTCGGACTGTGGAACGCTGGTATTTAGAATTTCAACGTGGTTGCTCTAGTCTTGGTGATAGACATCGTGAAGGTCGACCAAAAACAGCCGTAACCCAGGAGAACATTGATGCTGTACGGCAACTGATCATCGAAGATCGCCATGCGACATACCGTGAGATAGAAGCTTCCTTAAGTATTTCAGGGACCAGTGTTCACAGTATTTTGCATGATCACTTAGGCGTAAAAAAGTTGATCTCACGCTGGATACCACATTTACTCAGTGAAGACCAAAAAACGGCTCGCGTTCGATGGTGTCGCAAAACTCTGCGGCAATTCAACCGAGGAAACTCGAAACATGTTTACGACATTATCAGTGGTGACGAATCTTGGATATATGCCTACGATCCCGATTCTAAACAGCAGTCGACTGTTTGGGTGTTCCAAGATGAGCCAAAACCGACCAAAGTAATACGCTCACGGAGCACTTCGAAAAAAATGGTCGCCACGTTTGTGGCGAAAAGTGGCCACGTTGCCACCATCGTGCTCGAGGATCGTAAAACGGTTAATGCTGACTGGTATACCACTGTCTGTTTACCAGAAGTCATCGGCGAGTTTCGAAAAAATAACCCAAGACGTCGTATAAGACTGCACCACGATAATGCGAGCTCGCACACCGCCCGGCAAACTATTGCGTTTTTAAAAGAGCAAAACGTCGAAATTCTGGAACACCCGCCGTACAGTCCAGACTTAAGCCCTAACGATTTTTTTACTTTTCCAAAAATCAAGCAACGACTTCGTGGTCAACGGTACCAGACGCCTGAAGAAGCGGTTGAGGCATACAAAACGGCCATTTTGGAGACCCCGACTTCGGACTGGAATAAGTGTTTCGAAAACTGGTTCGATCGAATGAAAAAGTGTATTACATATCACGGTGATTACTTTGAAAAACAATAAATACCATTTAACACTTAAATTGTCTTTAGTTTTTCCAAACGACACAACTTAAAAGGCAGCCCTCGTATAACAAGCAAAAGTTGTAGTATGTTTTACCGCTCCGTCTGCCTCAAAAGGTAAAGTAGCAATACTGTAACATCTAGAATGTATTAACTCTACATCCATAGAAGTCATACGACCGACAGCCATATTACCTTCTCAGTTTTAAATTATGCTACTTATATTGCTATTTCTTATGATTGCGTGGACATAAAAGTTTCGTTTTGCTACAGCTGAAAGGTATTATAGACCTGAGTATTTGATATGAATTCCAATTTAATACCTCTACGCATTTACGAGGAAAAAGGTAGTAAGTTTAAAAATAGAAAAAAAAAATTGTATGATTTTACAAAAAATGTATTCTTTTCGTAATTTTCCCTTTGTCTGTGCTATATGACGTTGCTTCGTGCCAAATTTCAAGTTTCTGAGTTCACGGAAAGTACCCCGTAGCCTACGGGCCGTAGGTTTTGCGAGTGTCGAAAAACTCTAAAATTTGCAGCATAAACGACTGTATCTTTTGATTGCGTTGCTTTTTAATTTTGATTTTTTGACAGCTCTAAGGGACAATAGACCTGAGTATTTGATATAAATTTCAGCTTGATACCTCCACGCGTTCCTGAGAAAAATGGTCTTGACAGACAGACAGACGGACAACAAAGTGATCCTATAAGGGTTCCGTTTTTTCCTTTTGAGGTACGGAACCCTAAAAATGGTATGTGGTAGGTAGGTACAATTTCATATATAAATAAATAAATTAAATAAATATTTGGGGACATTCTTACACAAATCGACCTAGTCCCATACTAAGCAAAGCTTGTACCTACTATGGGTACTAGACGGCGATATACATACTTATATAGATAAATAAATACCTAAATACATAGAAAACATCCATGACCCAGGCTCATCACACAAATAAATGCCCTTACCGGGATTCCAATCCGGGACCTCCGGCTTCGTAGTCAGGGTCACTACCAACTAGACTACAGAGGTCGTCGTTCGTTAATGACAGGTAATATAAGAAATCTTGATTACTTATACACAAAAATAAATAGTGTTGTGATTCATCAATCATCAATCATCATTTACACTCCATACAGCCAAATAACACACTGTTTGACACCTTTAAAAACATAATAAATTTCCCGATTACAACTATTTCGGAAACTATTTTTATCAATAGGTAGGT
Organism: Epinotia ramella; assembly: GCA_947578815.1. Taxonomy (NCBI): domain Eukaryota; kingdom Metazoa; phylum Arthropoda; class Insecta; order Lepidoptera; family Tortricidae; genus Epinotia; species Epinotia ramella. Next base: position 3,207,027 of record OX388206.1, on the reverse strand, counting down.
ACTCAATTTAAAAACGATGAAAACGATCTACAAATACCTGTTTGCGTTTCGTCACAATCAGCCAATAGTACATTTACCGGTAGGAATATTTTAAAAGTCACACAGTGTACGGTGTATAGAAAATAACTGTACTTTGTCACTTTAACTTGCGTAGTTCTCGCTTCTGCAGATAAACTAATGGCCCAAGACGACAAGGTTCTAACGATTAGAGCGTGACTATCTGTTTACAGTGTCTGCCAGATAACTTTGTCTGATGTTGAGATATGCCAATTTACAATGTGTACTGACAATCGATTTATCGTTTATAAAAACATCAAATGAGCAGAGTTTTTGAATAGACACGTCAATAGCAAAGTACGTCATTTGGCAGCGCCAGCGCATTGATATCACAAACGTGACTTTGGCAGCCGAATACGCAACCTTTCACCTCTATGCGCCTCAGAATAAAACCCAAAATTGTTTGCGATTGAGATTTTGAGTGCTGTTTTTTATGTTTGTCAGCTTGTACCATCTGATTTATGATGTGGTCCGGACACCCAGCCAACAAAAACGGCCATCAATAGCCCGAGACACAGAAATGAATGCCATTACAATACACGCTGTAATTGTTTAGACAAAGCCCCAAACTGACAACCCTAGTGGCATAAAACGCAAAACACAGCCATTCAAAACGAGGCGCTAACTCGATGCAACAGAGTCTGAATTCTAATGGATTCCAAGGAATGTTCGTTCGCGTCAGGGTTGTCAATTCTGACGCCTATATCTTTTACTATCAAAGCTTTCGCCGATGGCACTAAAGTTAATTTTTATGACATCTAAACAACAAAAGAGGCCATTATGGGAGAAAAGACACATTCCATAGTTTCTACTTGGTCCATTATGGCGTTGTTTTAGGCCCGTACAATGCTTTGTGGCGTGGTCACGGTTGTCTGTAATTTTAAGGTTCGTAATAAACCGGCCTGTAGTTACATTTGCAATGATAAAGAACAGCATAGATGCGTATTCATGTTTTATTTTTTCACTTTTTTCCTATGTTACTTCCCGCCAATCTGCATACTTAAAACGCGATGAGGACTCGCCATCTCCTTTTCGGTCTGCTTCTTTCTAAGAATTAAATTGTCTGTTGGGAGATGAAAGTGAAACTACTTAAATTTAACTTGTAAACATACGTTTACGAGTTGATACGTTTTTAGTACGTACCTACACAGTTAATGTAAAACGGTCACGCGGTTTCTCGACAAGTATTTATTGCATTAATAATATCAAAAAATTACGAGATAGACTCCTTTTTAGGGTTCCGTAGCCAAATGGCAAAAAACGGAACCCTTATAGATTCGTCATGTCTGTCTGTCTGTCTGTCTGTCCGTCCGTATGTCACAGGCATTTTATAAAACTATAACATGTATTTCAATAAAATTTTGAGGATGTATTTTGTTAACCGCCACACAGTGTTTTGTAATTAAATTACAAAAAAAAATTGTTTTAGGGGCGCACTCCATACATAAAACTGAAAGTCAATAATTTTTTTTCATTGCGATCCCACGTGTAGCACATCAATCGATAGGCCTTTCAAAATATATATTAGGTTTCTCAGCAATTTTTTTGATTAAGTGAATAGTCGGAGATAATCGCCTCGAAAGTCACTAAAATTTTTTGATTAAGTGACAGTCAAAGGCACTAAAATTGTGTCCCCCTCTCTAATTTTTGAACCGTGTATTTTAAAAATATAAAAAAAATCAGGCTCATAGGGCTTATTAAATTCTTTCAGCGAAAATTGTTTTGAACAATTGAGATATTTCTTATAAAACTGCCTTTCTCAAAGAAAAGGATGTAAGTGCCATAAGATTTCAGTAACGATACGACCTTTTTAATAGGCACGGAACCTCGTTGTGCGTGGTCCGACACGCACTTGGCCGCTTTTTATTGAGAGGAAACACTAAGGTCGAGATAATTGAGAAAAGAATAAATTTACGAAAAAAAGGAAAACATAGAAACATATTAATAGTAGCCATAGTTTTATGGAAAAAAAAATTCGCTCTCCTGCCATTATCCAGTGAGAAAACAGGGGACTACGTTTCTATGGTAAACGGCCCTTGTGTTTCCTCTTAAAGGATTGGGCAGAGGCTGCTCGGGATCGGGATGCCTGGAAAAGGAGGGGGGAGGCCTTTGCCTCGCAGTGGGACTCCATAGGCGTCTAATCAAATAAAATAAAACATCAAATGGGCGATTGTGCCGCCTCTAATATTAGTACCATCGACAGCATGGGCTCATGTTTGTAGACATTTCTCTTAATGTTCGAGACCTATTGTCTACATAGAAAACGTCTTTTCTCAGTACCGAAATACTGTGTTGTCACCGCAACACCACCGTGACAGCCAAACACTCCGACTCGTTGTGAACCTTAAGATCCAAGTCATAATGTTCAAAACGTATTGGGGAACGGAACACGTCATACTGTGTAAAAACCGCACCAGTTCGCAGTGAAACAGCTTATATTATCAGAAAAGCCTAAAACAACAAAACACGACATTAATAGGCAGTTTGAGAAAATTTCACGCCCTCAGCCAAAAAGTTTACATAAAAGAAAACGCTGCCATAAATGAATAATTACATTAATTACCTAAGTAAGCCGTTACGTAAAAAAACTGTTTAGAGAATCGGTAAGTTGACATTTTGTTGGTTTCGTTTAAACGCTTTATTAATTCAATTTTGTAAGAGTTATTGTTTGTAAGTGTTTTGTTTATGGCATGCCTTCATCAGAAACTTATGCAATATTGCCTTGCCATGGACTAGGAAGAAATGTTGTGTAAACAAAACAATTTAAATACCTATCCAATATAGTTATAACATAATACGTATTGATATAATAACTATTATTATTTTATTATTATTAGTCTAGTAAAAATATTTGTGAAGGAAATTTTATACATCTGTCTATGCATTAAAACTTTTAAACATTTAAACGAATTAAATATGGTTAAATTCAGGAGAGTATCGAAGTTAATAAAATTAAATATAAATAATAATCGAGATGACAAAAAAATCTCATACAAATCGGTTGAGCCGTTTACGCGTGATTGAGTAACAAACATCTAAACATCCATACTTTCGCATTAATAATATAGTAGAGGATAGGCTGAACTCAGCCTTAGAGTCCTCATAAGTACATGTATGTAGTCACGCCTATTTCCCGGAGGGGTAGGCAGAGATCACGGATTTCCACTTGCTACGGCCTTGACAAACCTTTCTTGCTTACGATTTGGTCGGAAAAAGTTCGAGGAGGTCCTCTCCTCATTGAATTTTAATTTTAACCAAGAAAAACCTACTTAAATTTTCTTTTTTATATACTTAATTTAAAAAAAACCGGCCAAGAGCGTGTCGGGCCACGCTCAGTGTAGGGTTCCGTAGTTTTTGTATTTTTTTTCAAAAACTATTTAACGTATTGTAGGATTTGAGTGAAAAGGAACGTATGAATGACGTATTGTGAGTGAATGAGATAGCATGAGCATAGGATGTACAAGTGTGAAAGGGAAGGACGAAAAGGACGAGGGATTTTGAGATCGGAGCTATTAAGACGTGTCTGTTACATATTTTAGATTTTTATTTAATTATACAGTTTTTTGGAATTACAGTTGTTTCCAATCGTCGCCACTTCCCACAAATTGGTGTCAGAAGTGAGATTTTGGCGAAAGAAGACGAAAATACGCAAGAAAATCTCGATTCTTCGACAGCGGCAAGAGAACAAAGGAAGTACCGTTACATTTACCGTTGTAACTGCCTGTTTGGTTCGAAAGTAGAAGACGATTAAGACGATTAACTACAGTGAACCGAGGCAGGAACATGAACAAAGGCTCCAGACGTAACAGCAGACAACCAGACTACGAAGATGAATATGAAAAATCGCAAAGTGGAAATGGCGGGATGATGTTACATCTCACTGAAGGGCTTATCCCCAAATTCACTGGCCAGGAAAAGACGTATCCTGCGGCTAGATGGGTGCAAGACGTGGAGGATAATGCTGAGTTATGTGGATGGACACCGTTGCAGCAATTGCTAATGGCGAGAAGATCCTTGGCGGGAACGGCGTTATTATGGTTCCGAGCAGAGCGTGTTTTCAAGACGTGGGAAGAGTTCAAAGCAAGTATTCTAAAGGAATTCCCAGATAATATTGACGCTAAAGCTATTCACGAAATGATGAGCGCGAGACACAAGAAACATGATGAGTCATGTTTAGAGTACATGTTCGTGATGAAAGAATTGGGCAAAAGAGGGAAGATACCCGATTATGTAGCCATTAAGTACATTATAGAAGGCATCAAAGATCAAGAAGTGAACAAAATAATGTTGTACGGCGTTACAGCATACAGTGAACTAAAAGAAAAACTTAAGATTTACGAGCAGTTAAAAGCAAATATAGCAAGTTCAAGTCGAGAAGCAAGCCGGCCCAAGCACCCTGAGAAGACCTATGGACGAGCGTTTACACGATGCTACAGCTGTGGAGAGAAAAATCATCCATCCGCGGATTGTCCACACAAGGAAAGAGGCCTCAAGTGTTTTAAGTGCAACCAGTTCGGGCATATTGCTACACAATGCAAGTCACCGGGAACGGGAGCAGTGACAGCGACAACTTCACGTGTCAAGAATGTCGTGAGTACAGCTGCGAATGGCGATGGTGGTAACACTGTGCGAAGATGGTCGAGTGACACAGGTGGCGCTGGCATCGCAGCGAAACGCAACTTTTACGGTTCGAGTTACAACACTACTCAAGACGACGTGATTGGCGGATCGAGCGAAATGGCGGATCAGTGCTTGACAACTGTCAGATCGGACACTGAGATCAACAACAAGGAACGGTCGATTTCGACAAATAAGCCGATAAAGCAAGTTACAGTGCTTAATAACAACGTTTTAGCTCTTGTGGACAGTGGAAGCGACGTTAATTTGCTGGCGTACGAGTGCTATAGACAGTTAAATGCGCCGCAGTTGGACAAAAGCGAGATTTCGTTATCAGGACTTGGTGCAAACAAAGTGAAATGTTATGGACATATCGAGTTAAATATCATTATAGACGAACAATGGTACAACGACGTTTTGTTTTACGTAATACCTACGGAGGCTATGCCTTACAGTATGATCTTAGGGCAAGATTTATTGCAAAGTTGTATTCTTGTCATGGAAAACAACAATGTTAAGCTGAAACCAGCCGGTAAGGGGGTGTATGACGTAAGTGTGTGTGATTCTTTTGTTGTAGGTTCGGAGGTTGGTCTAGATACTGAACATAAGGTCAAGGACTTGGTGGAGTCATATGTACCGCGTAAGACGAAGGAGGCACCTGTCAAGTTAAAGATTGTGCTGAAGGATGACATACCTGTGGCTCAACGACCGAGGAGATTGGCGCCAGCAGAGCAAACTGAAGTTAATCAGCAGGTGACCCAGTGGTTGGAAGACGGAGTTGTAAGGGTAAGCTACTCTGAATATGCTAGCCCATTGGTACTAGTAAAGAAGAAGGACGGAGGCATTAGGGTTTGTGTTGATTACCGACGCTTGAATCAGAAGATTGTCAAAGATGAGTATCCCTTGCCTGTGATTGAAGATCACATTGATAGGTTAGTAGGAGCGAAAGTGTTCAGTACACTAGATTTGAAAAATGGTTATTTCCATCTACCAGTAGATGAGAGTTCAGTTAAGTATACATCATTTGTGACAATGACAGCTCAGTATGAGTTCCTGAAGGCCCCTTTTGGACTTAGCATATGTCCAAAGGTGTTTACAAGGTTCATTACTGCGATTTATAGGGACCTGATCGCTAAAGGTATTGTACTGATCTTTATTGATGATTTGATAATCCCCGCAGCTAATGAAGAAGAAGCAGTGACCAGATTGGCTGATGTACTTGATGTGGCATCCCAATATGGACTGGAAATCAACTGGAAAAAGTCGCAGTTGATTCAACGAAGAGTGGAGTATCTCGGGCACATAATCGAAGACGGTGAGGTCCGACCATCTCAAGCGAAAACAGACGCAGTGGTAAGATTTCCAGAACCAACTGATTTCAAGAAGTTGCACAGCTTTATAGGGTTAACATCCTATTTCAGAAAATATATCAAGGATTTTGCATCGATTGCAAGACCCCTGACAGACTTATTGAAGAAAAAGATTGCATATGAATTTGATGATGACTGTAGAAGGGCATTCAACGAGTTAAAACAAAAGCTGGCCAGTCAACCAGTTTTAAGACTGTATAATCCACGTTTACCTACTGAAGTGCACACCGACGCATCTTCAGTAGCCTACTCTGCTATTTTGTTACAGCGAGGTGCAGATGATGGAATGCTGCATCCTGTTTACTACATGAGTCGAAAGACGACACCAGCGGAAAGCAGATATACCAGTTATGAGTTGGAGGCTCTGGCTATTGTGGAAGCTGTAAAGAAGTTCCGGTGTTACCTCTTTGGGACACGTTTCAAGATAGTCACAGACTGTAAAGCGTTTCAGATGACGTTGAACAAGAAAGACCTGGCAATGTCCACTAGAGTGGCAAGGTGGATATTACTTCTCCAAGAATACGATTTCGAGATTGAACACAGGGAAGGAGGCAAAATGCAACATGTGGATGCATTAAGTAGAAACCCGTATGTGGCATTTTTACCCAACTGTGGCAAGAGATGGGTTATGTTTTTAAAGAATACACCCATACATGAATGGTTACGTACAGCTCAACGGAAAGACGAAGGACTAAAAGCCATCATGGAGTTAGTGAAGAAGAATGTGCCATATAAGGATTACTACGTACAGCACGATTTACTCTACAAAGGAGAGGGAAAACATCTGGTAGTACCAAGTACTCTGGACAAAGAATTCATAAAAAGGGCTCATGATCAAGGGCACTTTTCAAATAAAAAGATGATGGAACTCATTAGTAAAGATTACTACATTGAGAACCTAGAAAAGAAGATTGAAGAACATATAGTGTCATGCATACCATGCCTGCTCGCTGAGAGAAAAACCGGCAAGCAAGAAGGCTTCTTGCACACTATTGAGAAAGATGAAATACCTCTGTTTACATTGCATGCTGATCATATTGGTCCGATGACAGAGACAAAAAAGTTATACAACCACATCTTGACTATTGTGGATGCTTTTACCAAGTTTGTATGGCTATTTCCGGTGAAAAGCACAACCAGTAAAGAGACTATTGAGAAGCTAAAGATTCACCAGCAATGTTTTGGTAATCCTGCCAGAATAATAACCGATAGAGGTACCGCATTTACCAGTAACGAATTTCAGGAATATTGTGCCGAAGAAGGTATCCAGCCCATCAAGATTACAACTGGAATACCAAGGGCAAACGGACAGTGTGAAAGGATACATCGTGTCCTGATCTCCGTACTCACAAAGCTGTGTGTAGAAAATCCTACACAGTGGTACCGACATGTCAGTCAAGTGCAGAGATGCATAAATAGTACTTACCAGCGCAGTATCAATACTTCACCCTTTGAGCTATTGATAGGAACAAAGATGAAACTAAAGGAAGACAACGAAATTTATGCACTGTTAGAGCAAGAAAACAGAGACAGCTATGTGCTAACGAGAGAAGAAAATAGGAGGAATGCGAAGGAGCAAATACTCAAGGTGCAGGAGGAAAATAGACATACGTACAATAGAAAGAGAAAAGAAAGCACTAAATACCAAGAAGGTGATTTAGTTGCAATAAAGAGGACTCAGTTCGGAGTTGGAATGAAACTGAAACCTAAGTACCTAGGTCCATATCGGGTCGTCAAAGCTACTGGAAGGGACAGGTACCAAGTGCAGAAGGTCGATGACTCCACGGAAGGGTCTAGAAACACTACCACCTCTTGTGACCATATGAAACCCTGGCCTATCAACGCAGATTAGAGGCAGGTAATTTAAAGTCGTTTTTTTATTTTTTAATGTTTTGTTATGATGCATACACCCAGACCAGGTTGGCTATACACTGTCGTTTCCATGACAAAAGATACTATTTCTTATGTAACCTACTGAGTATGTAATGTACCTAATGCAATAAAGTTAGAGTTTAAGTTTGAAGTCATTTAGCTGTTACAATACTGTTTCACAGCCAGACTGTTTTATACTTACAGGTGTTTATTTTAAGGTTGAAATTGCAATGTGTACATTTCTGAACTTGTGTAAAGTTTATGTTGTAGTGTTATGTTATGAAAGTCTGAGGACAGACTTAAGTTACAGGAAGGCCGACTGTAGGATTTGAGTGAAAAGGAACGTATGAATGACGTATTGTGAGTGAATGAGATAGCATGAGCATAGGATGTACAAGTGTGAAAGGGAAGGACGAAAAGGACGAGGGATTTTGAGATCGGAGCTATTAAGACGTGTCTGTTACATATTTTAGATTTTTATTTAATTATACAGTTTTTTGGAATTACAGTTGTTTCCAATCGTCGCCACTTCCCACAGTATCAAGTTTAAAATAATTTTCCTAGAAAGTTTTTATAAAGTTCTACTTTTGAGATTTTTTTCATATTTTTAAAACTTATGGTTCAAAAGTTAGAGGGGGGGGCACATTTTTTTTTACTTCTGGAGCGATTATCTCCGAAAATATTAACATTATCAAAAAATGATTCTAGCAAACCCCTATTCATTTTTAAATACCTATCCAACAATATATCACACGTTAGGGTTGAAATGAAAAGAAAAACACTCCCCACGTTACGTATAGGGGAAGTACCCTAATAAAAAAAAAAACACTTTTTATTTTACCACTTTGGCGGCGTGATTGATATACATGTTAGTACCAAATTTCAGCTTCCTAGTGCTAACGGTTACTGAGATTATCCGCCGACGGACGGACAGACAAAGCGAAACTATAAGGGTTCCTAGTCGACTACGGAACCCTAAAAATGGTAACAAAATAGGAAAATATTTATAAAGCATGCCGAAATTTCGTATGTAAGTACTTAATTTTTACGAACTTCTTTAAATACGCTCAAAAGCTTTTGGAAAGTAATAGATAGTTTTCGCGCTTTACGACCGCTTGACGACCGCTTTAGCCTAGTTGTTAGTGAACCTGCCTACGAAGCAAGAGGTCCTGGGTTCGATTCCCGGTAAGGGCATTTATTTGTGTACTGAGCACGAAATCACGAATATTTGTTCCTGAGTCATGGATGTTTTCTATGTATCTACCTAAGTATTTATTTATCTATATAAGTATGTTTATCGTCGTCTACCTACTCATAGTACAAGCTTTGCTTAGTTTGGGACTAGGTCGATCGAAAGATTGACCCCCAATATTTAATTATATATTATTTATTTATTTATTTTTATTTATTATTTATCTATCTTTAATAACTGCAATATTTTGCTCACAATTACAAGAATGATCGGAAATGATCTCGTGTCGGATATTTTGCAAGCGACTGTACGGACTGTTTGCTTCTACGTACAATAAGATATCGACAAATTCTAACTTCCATTGCATGTCCTTAAGACGAAACACAAGGGCCGTTTTTCCATAGAAACGTAGTCCCCTGTTTTCTCCCTGGATAATGGCAGTAGAGCAATTTTTTTTTCCATAAATCTATGGCTACTATTGACATGTTCCTGTTTTCCTTTTTTTCATAAAATTCTTAACCTTCAAAAACCTAAGAAAAATGTCAGATTTTCCGCTGGGTTCAAACATCCAGAAAACAATTTTGACTAGATTATTAAAAAAAAGGAAACAGAAACACGGTCAAAGCCTTTCTTTGATTTTTAATAAAAAAAATTGTTAAATAGTTCAAGTTTTGGAGAAGAAATCAGGGGACTACGAAACGTTGATTATTATGTTCTTTCAATAGGTATTTTCGGTCCAAGCTGCAGTTGTCTCTATCGAGCACTGCAGGGAGGCTTGAGGTTGGCGCGACAGCAATACATTTTACAAATACCTATTCCTCAATTATCTCACCCTGTGTTGCCTCTTAATTCCACTTCTAAAGATTGTTTCTTTGACCAATAAAAAAGTCTTCCGGACCAAAGACAACAATGACGTCACATTAGGCCCGTCACAGCTGCCCCCTATCTCCGATCTAAAGCCGATCGCACACTTAGCGAAAATAACTTATCTTAAATACAATCTCGCCCTGGTAATCTGTCTATTGTGTTTGTCTGTTTGTTGTGTAGTTTTCGGGGATGTTTTTGTACAATTAGAGAGCTTGGGGTGTGAATGCAGATCGGGAGATATCTTGCGTATTTAAGGATTTGTCCAATTGATTTTATTGGGGGGTTTTTATATGGGATACGTGTTTTGAGTCGTGAATGGGTACTTTATCTGAGGTTTCCTTGACCCAAATGTTGCCGGAACAAAACTTATACTAGAATATAACGGAATATAAACCTTCTACCTAAAAGCTCATTAATGGTAAATAATACGCGCACTAATTAAATTTATAAATAATACGCGCACTAGTAATTTAAATTTGTTTTATGAGATTTATTACACAATAGTATTTACTATTGTAGTTCACAATAATAAATACAAACAACAACTTAAGCAAAATAAAGACATTACTGTCTTTGTTTTGCTTAAGTTGTTGTTTTGTTGTTTGTATTTATTTAGTTTTACAACTATGAACTAAAACAAAAGTTAAGTATGAAAAAAATGGCCCAGATCGCTATCAGCGGATTATTTTAACTGTAAGTATATTTTATGTTTCCTTTACACCAATATTACAATCTAAATGTATTTTTTAAGGAAAATTACAGTTTTGATGCTTAACGCACGTTAAAAAAGTTACTTAATTACCCCTCCAATACAAAGTGTCGTAATTATCGCTTCATGGCGAATTAGCTGCATCCTGCTCACGCGCCAACGTTGGCCCGATGTGTACAGCCGGCATTAGGTTTGTAACAATTGTAATACAAAATAAGAGTAGGTAAGAATGAAAAGACTTGCCTGGTTCCAAATTCTAAGCATTATATATTAGTATGCATTTCGTCGTCGATCAAAATTCGTTAACCGTCTCCCCGCGGTACGAATTCAGTTTTCCGTGATCAAGAATTCTTATAAAATACCAATTTCCCAGTGACATAGGCTCTTATATATATTTCACCGCGGAATTCGTAAACAACCACGGATTCTAATCAATAATCGATAAGCCGATCCCTCGGTTCCTTTAACGAGCATCTTTGTACAACTTGGACTTTTATCATTCTCCCTTGCCACTGCCGCTGACAGTTCTAATTGATTGTTTTTTATTTGCTTTTTTTCCGCCCTCCAACTCCAGTTGTTGGCGGGAAATTTAAAATCGAACTCTTAGCTTTTAAACTTCATTCTCAAGTTGTGATTGAATTGGCTGGCTGGAATATTTTTGAAATTGGAACGCTCGGTCCGTTCCGACGCTACATTTTGTTTTTGTGGGGGCAATTAAAAAAAGTTGGGCAATCCTGCTGGAGAAGAAGTGACTATGCAGTCAGTCAAAAGCAATTTTTTCTGCAAGCTTTTATAATATCGAAGTTTTCTGAACGCCATTTCGAATACAATAACTACTCATATCATTAATCTAATAGTTAAAGCAATGGCTCGTAATTTCGGTGTCCGAGAGGCATTTGAGCTTCCGAAGCGTTGTGGAACCGCCCTGTGCAACCTAAACTGGACACTGTAACTACGCGACATTGCTCTGAATATAATACGTTATCGTTTAAATATCAACATCCTACTAAATACTGCATTTTCGCTATTAGGTACTTTCCCACACTTCAATTACTTTCTGAAATCCGTGCCCGTATGGAATTTGTACATGCACACCGAACAAATAGATTCCTTCTTTTGTTTTTTACTCGATAAAAATCTACATCTCATAAAAATCATACGAACACAACCAGACCAGACAACATCAATATTGCCGGCGAAACCAAACAGTACAATCGCGCACATTAAGGGTACACGTATAAGCAGCTTATTGTGTTTTATAGTTATTTTGATCGGCCGCGGATTATCCGGCATGAATGCGTTTTGCGCGCGTATGTACACAGCTGACGGGAGACAATGGCGGGTGATAGTTTTTTTTTTAATTTTATAATGGCGGCCATTTTGACGTTCTTGACGTTCTCTCGCAATAAAACTAACGAAATATCAATGCACCAAGCATTGATATTTCGTTAGTTTTATTGCGAATTTTAATAGAATGTGGCTATTGTAGTGCATTGGGTTTTCAATTCACATGTATTTTACAAACAGGTGACCCCCCACAAGGTGGACTGACGATCTGGTAAAGGTTGTGGGAGTCTGCTGCATGCGGGTCGCGCAGGACCAATCATTGTGGCACTCTTTGGGGGAGGCCATGGTATAACAACACAGGTACTCTCTTCCGAGACTCGCGAACCACGTGACTGACACAAGCCTACGTCGTCATGCTGTTAAATGCCGTTTGATGACGTAGGCTTGTGTCAGTCACGTATGGATCGCGAGTCTCGGAAGAGAGTACCTGTGTTGTTATGCCATGGGGGAGGCCTTTGTCCAGTGGTGGACGTCTTTCGGCTGATAAGATGATGATGAGTGCTGTACGTATATTTACACCTTATTTACACCGAGGCTTGGCGGCAATGACAAAGTTATCTCAGTAGCTTGGGCTTGGTTCGGTAGAAAATAATTTGAAACGCACTGCCAGCGGTGGCGGTGGCAGAGCGGCGCAACGCGGCGCGGAGGCTGTACCGGTTGTAAATGTTGTAATGTTCGAGCTAATATGAAAGGATCCGCACAGAGCGGCGCGGCGCGGTATTCTGTTCGGACCCCTACGTATTAGTTCGAACATTACAACCGGTACCGCCTTCGCGCCGCTCCGCCACCGCTGTCAGTGCCTTTCGGCCTTAAGAGAAGGATCAGGCTAGGAATCTATGCATCCGCCCTTTGTAAAGATTCCTACGTAAGTACTTTTTTTTATAACAGACTGACCAGTGAGTCAGTAACCTGGTCAAGATCGCAGGAGTCCGCTGGATGCGGCTGCGGATGGCATGGACCCGGTCATTATAGTACTCTTTGGGTAAGTAAGGCCGAGGTCCAGCAGTGGACTTCTTCCGGTTGATGTGATGATGATGACCAATGAATCCAGTGATTGAGCTTCGTCTCACCTGATAGGGCCTACTCTGAGCGGGGCGTCGAGCGTCCATATAAATTGCATTTGTTTTATATGGACGCTGCACGCTCCGCTCTGAGCGGGGCGTCCACTCAGGCCTTACACTAAGAACGCACTGGCTTAGTAATAGCCTATTCACTCTTGTTTTGAAGACGTTCATAGTTCAAGTTGTAGTTGTAGTCGAGATAACCCCCCAAATCACCTCCCAAAATTTGAACGGTGAATACTTTTTCACCCTGTATCGCGAAACGTAAGCGTCAAATTCAAATGATTATGCCCTCTTCATCCCGAAGCCCTCCAAACCCCGTAGGTGACAAGATTGACGCCTGCCGACTTCCTTCTTATCGTCACTCCAACTTTGTAAAGAGGTTCATTTGCCACTCCACGCCCATTGTCTGTAGCCGTCCGTGCAATGTCACTTACAACTCAAAGATCGGGATGCAACAAACGCTTATCACAATACCAACCTTATTCAGTAACAGTTACCGTTCAAATTTGACTATCAGGTGTTCTTTGTTTAACTCCCAAAGATTGTTTTATGAGGTTAGGTCTTTGTGGAGCGTATAATGTCTAGACGTTGCCAATTAGGTAGTCAGCGGCGAGTTTTTAATGAGATTTTTTCGAGTTTTCTAAAGAGTGTCAAATAAGCTGAGTCCGCTTTAATCATACCGTTTTAATGATGGTGTTTTTAGTGATTATGTTGTATCGTATTTTTAATTAATGTAAAATACGTGTTTTACAGTTACCTAATTGTTATAAATGGTTTTGTTGAGTTAATACTCGGTTGGGCGATCAAAAGTCAATGCTAATTAGTACTAACCAAAAGTCGGGGGTGAGTGGGGGTTGAAAACTGGTTAAAATTAAATGAATGAAAGCCTTAATTAACGCGGCCTCGGTTTAATATCAATAAATTTATAGTTTAAGACACCCTCTTTTCGAACATTCAGTTAAGAATACAGAATTACCTTTCATCTGTGTTTCGGAGGAGGTAATTATCTAACACACTCACGTTGCAGTGGCCAGCCCTGGAAAATGCGCTGTGTTAACTTACGGATCTACGTTTGTCTTTAGCTAAGGTACAATCAATCCTCAAATCAATAAAGGGCCGACCGTTTATTGATTAAACTTTTCTCGAGTTGTAAGCGTTTATACGGTACGGTGTCTAGGTACTTGGTCAGGCATATTGAAGTTTAGTCGACGCGACAAGAGGAACAGTGTCAGTTGCAAACAACCATATGTTTGCGTCGACTAAATTTCGATATACCCGATCGCGCTAGACACGCAAGATGCTGGATTTGAAGTTTTCCAGTCAAACACATCGATTTTATTAGACCAAGGCTTCTATTAAGATGATTCGTAAATGTAATGATCGTGTCGACCGAGTTATTTTTTTTATGCAGTCATTACTTTTTTTCGCTCTTCGTATGTTTTTGTTTCCATCAACATAATGCCCGCTCCACCCTTGCCTCCTCCATGGCAACTACTCGCGCTATAATTGCACAAGGCGCGAAAGCAAGCTCGGCAGAACCGCTAACTAATTGCCATTGAAAAAAGGCGAAAAACCGGCTGAAAACATTCCGGCCACCTTTGAAGTTTTTTTCTAAAAACCCGCAGCTTTTTGCGGGGCTTGATAAGCTACGTAAAAGCTCAGTAAAGGCTGGTAATAAGGCACTTTTGAGGTAGGTGTTACTAGCTCGCGTGGCATAAAGGTGAGTGGCGTGAGTCTTTGTGAGGATAGCTTTAAAGAAAATTAGGGCTCGCCGGGCGGAAAGCGGGTAGTTTTCCGCCCCTATAATTGCGTCGTGTGTGAATGTAATTAATAAATATTTATCTTCTTAATATAACAAGATAAATATTTATAACAGACCCTCTGTTGGGACCGGTCAACAAAATATGAATGTTCCGGCAGGTACAGTCAGAAAGCGCCATCCATGCGTTATTTACAGACGTGCGCGTATCCATACTTGCGTGATAGCTCGAGTGCCGTTACTTAGTGTTAAAGTTATTACGCTTCAACGATTATAAGCCAAGTAATAAATATATAATAATAAACCATTTATTTCAGGCATCAAAGACAATGCTCGAAAATCTAATGCTTCTTCCTCTTAATCTGCCATGCCCTACCGGGCGTCGGTGACCAGCTTTGCAAAGTCTTCCCTATTCTTGGCCAGTCTTGCGAGCGGGGCCGCGTCCTTGATATCCGTCCATTCTCTGATGTTATCGAGCCAGTTCATCCTCCTTCTTCCCCTACCCCTTTTTCCCTCTATTTTTCCTTCAATTATGATTATCAGTAGGCCGTACTTTTCATGTCTATGTAGATGACCAAAATAGGCAATCTTCCTCCGCTTAACTGAGGCTAGTACTTCCTTTTTCTTCTTCATTATTTTTCAGATGTCTACGTTTGTTACTTTTGCAGTCCAAGATACTTTCAGCATACGCCTGTATAGCCACATTTCGAATGCCTCTATTTTGTTTTCCATTGATTTGTTCAGCGTCCATGTTTCCAAACCATAAATGAGAATAGATAATACATAACATTTTACCAGTCTCCATCTTAGTTTTAGGTTAATGTCTTTATTGGTATACAATTTTTGCATTTTTTATAAAAGCGCTACGGGCTATTTCTATTCTAATTCTAATTTCTTGCTCTGGATCCCAGTTTTCATTCAACCAGCAACCAAAATCTAATTCAAGACCAAAAAAACTACGACAGAAGTGTCAAAGTCACTTTATGTCATTGTCAACCGAACATTTCAGATGTAGTCAACCTTAAATTCTAATTGATTTTGAAGCTGCATGCCCATCCTTCTAATACCGGTACCTTTCTGGATCCGACCTCCCTTCGTCTGGCGACTGGTCTACGGCTTGGGGTCACAGTATGCACTCCACACATATGCCCTTGTGGCACGGACGTGGACCGACTGGGTCACCACCGACTATGCTGTCAAAAAACTGCAGGCCGCTTTTCAAGACAAGCGACTCTTAATGACATAATCCTCCGGTCTCTTGCCACCATCAATGTGCCCTGGCATTGTCAGGGATGATGGCAAAAGACCTGATGGAGTGTTTCTCTAGGTTCCGTGGAGTTAGGGACGGATGCTTGCACCTCCTACGGACTACTACTAAAGCGGGTGCAGCGGCGGAAAATGCCGAAAATCGGAAACGCATTAAGTATAGAGTACTCGACAGAGAGTACAACTTTGTACCATTTGGCGTCGAGATTCTCGGTCCATGAGGTCCCAGTGCGCAAAAGTTATTTTCGGAAATCGCGAAACGTCTGGTTGACGTAACTGGTGTCCGAAGCCGCCAGCTACGACTTTCTCGCGCAACGCATCAGCATTGCAATTCAGCGAGGAAATGCCGCCAGCATCCTCGGTACAATGCCTCGAGGTCCTGTTTTAGATTTCACTTATAAATAACATATTTTATTTTACTGGCAACCCATGTTGGTCTTGAATTAGATTTTCGAGTTTAGTTACAAATACCTTAAAGACTAACATTCATAAAATACAATTATAAAATTAAAAACCAATTATTTAGGTGACGAAACCGCGTGGCTCCGTTGGGTCGACAAGTCCGATGGTCAATCAATGGTATAATATATATATGTATAAATAATTAAATAATAATATTTTTGGGAATAATCTTACTCAAATCGACCTATTCCCAAACTAAGCAAAGCTTGTAAAGCTGATTTTCCACCGGAGGGGCGAGATGAGACGAGGCGAGGCGAGAATTGAAATTTGTATAGCACTTACTATTTCCACCGACGATGCGCGAGAAGAGAATTGAAAATTTGCCATACGAATTTCATTTCTCGTCTCGCCCCTCCGGTGGAAAATCAGCTTGATATGGGTACTAGCCGATACATACTTATATTGATGAATAGATCTCAAATACATACACAACATTCATGACTCAGGAACAACTATTCGTGCTCATCACACAAATAAATACCCTTATCCGGATTCGAACCCGGAACCTCTAGCTTCGCAGGCAGGGCCACTAGGTCTTCAATCATCGTATATCATGCGGATCTTGAATCACACGGATGGTAACTATAATAATCAATAACGGGATTTTTAAAACTCATACTCTTACTCATACTCATTTATTAATAAAATATAAAATTTTACATGTCAAAAATAACAGACATAACTTAATTTAGTAACATCTGAAATATAAATTGGTTACTTATTAATTTAATTGGATTTAATTTATTTATGTATTCCTGAATTATTTTGACTTTTCACATTTCTTTAAGCGATAAGACCGCCTGTTGTTACCTACCATTATTTATTAAGCAATTTTTTTGTAAGATGTCTCTCTCTTGTCATGGTGGTACCAAAGAGTATTTATTTATTTTATTTATTCTTTTCTTATTGACCATGTTTTATACCAATTGTACAATTCCAAATGTACCTTTGACATTTGCTAATGACTGTTTGTACGCCTCATGACCAGAACATAGTGATTCTAAACTGATTCTTTTAACACCAATTTACTTGTAAGTACCTATGTTTTACAGACAAATAAAAGAATTGAATTGACTTGAATTTAATAAAATTATACAAATTCGCTAGCTTACATTGGCTGACTATCAATAACCTTTCAGTTCGACCGAGTTAAGGAAAACCTCACCTAAGTCGAGTTAATGAAACGTTACCTTACGACAATACTACGAGTATACTTTGGAGTGTGACTCTGTTATTGATCATTATTGCACGTGTGGCGAAGTTCTGGTAGCCAAGTGGTCAAGTAGCTACCAACTTGAGGTCTTAGGTTCGAATTTCGGATCGTATACCAAGTTCGAGTTCCGGAAAGTCTCGCATCTTATAACCATTTTATTAGATTTTTGGTAAAGGAAAATATCGTGAGGAAATTTTCACAGATTAAAAATAAGCAAGTCTATAAAAAAGGCGTCAATAAAATTTACATAATTAGCGCATTTTATTGCAGTAGCAACGCATAGTCAGGAATCCATCGTCGGAAACGCCACGTCATGGAACACCACATTAGACGGGTTAATTTTACGCTCCTAATGCGTGGGGTAATGGATTGTTTCGCACCTTCACAATCTGTAAACAAAAGCATCAATTATATTATAGAACAGTATAATATGGAAAGATAACCGCCTTTTCCTTTAGGTTTACAACTGGATCTATGAGTTTCTGTATTATGTACCTGCAGAAAGTTATTAAAGTATTTAGTTAGCTTTTCAGGGAATAATATAGTCAAGGATCTAAATAACATAACAGCCTTTGGTAGAAGAATAAAGTAATTCACATCAGGTATAAAGGATAAAACAAAATGGAACGATGCGCCACCGTCGCCTATTGTCATCTGACAAAGCTAATCGCAACTTAATTTCAAATTCGGAACTAGTGATGTCCACGGCGGCGTGAAGCGACGTTCGTCGGCAATCAACGTCCCCGCGGGGCGTCCCACGTGCCCACCTCTACGCACCAGCGCGAGAGCACAGATTGTAATCTATTCCCTACAAGCAACCCAAAAACAACCCAGTTGCCACACGCAATAAGGTCGGATTCACGACGACACTCGAACATAATTGTTATGAAGATGAATGCACACTGTATAGAGTTTTCCACTAATTATGCCACTAATACCCAGTTCGAGTGTACCGCTGAGCGAATATTCTAATTTGTACAACATCTTATTGTTCACCAGGAGATATACTGTGGGAGACTATCTTAAACATGTTTTGATTAAACTTTCAATTATGCTGAATAATTTGCGTGATAATATCACGTTAATCAAGAGAGTGATGAAGCAGTATAGACAATTTTCACCTTCACAAAGGGGCGTTCAATAAACGCTATTCATCGCGCAACAAAAGTGGCTCAAGCTTGAGACTCAAGCCTGCTGATACGACAGAAGCAATCCAGATAATTCTCATTACACACATTTCACTATTCGATATTGTGGGTCGATTCTGGAACGTATTATTCGTGCCGGCGGGAGGTCTTGATTGTGTTGCCACAATCGGCGTCTTTGTTGCACATCACTACCGGCACGGATCCCGGCGAAATTTCAAATGTCATCGTTTCCAATTCGAAATTCAATTAGGTGTAATTAATGCGCCGGCGCTGGTGGTGCGCAAGACAATGGCGGGCGAGTCAAACGGCTTTTTTGTACGGTCATATCTGTTACAGTTTGGAATATGCTTATCATCTGAGCTTCACTTTTGACAATGACAGTCGCTTTTGGAACTAGACTGCTTGGTTCAGAACGGTGGCGGTTATTTAGTGTTCCGGCCCAAATTGTTGTGTCACTTGTGGCAGCACTCGATGGTTGGGCAGAGATCTTCTCAAAGATCATTTCACGATTTACATAGAAATCTGAAATTTGGTGTGGATAATATAAAGAAATTGGTGGACCCAATGTATTGGCCCTGCTCTAAATAAGTAAGCAGGTTTTAAGGCTTGTTTTCTTGGGATTTGTTTCTCTGTAGTAGAAGTCACTGACATACTTACAACTGTAGTATAAATGTTAGAGCGGTTAATTTAGTGTCAACAACTTCGTAAAAGTTTGGTAGAGTCACTGACAAACTGACAACATACAAAATAGCCCAAAGTTATTTTTTTAAAGATACACTACCGAATTGAATTATTCTACCGAAATAATTTTGTTAGAACATTTGCGCCTCTCTTCATTTATAAATTAATGTATTTCAATTGTTTTCAATTGCCTGGCTTAATTCATTCGATATATATTTACCGACTATATAAAAACTCCGTAAGCGTTATACCTGCCTAAAAAGTTTCAGCAACCATTGTTCTAGTTATTCAATCCTTTGACATTTAATGGCGTAATCGTTCCTGTTACGTTTCGTAAAGCTGTAGCGAGGATTATTCAACACGTTATTTAACAGTTAAACAGAAAAGGTTTCAGTCCTTTTTCGCCTTAAAACGTGACGATAAAACTTAAACAAAAGAACAATGGTTATCAGGTAGGTATATACGAAAAAGGTCAGGCGTAGAAACATTTGCGTCCAAAACAAAGAAAGAAGTTCCAGGAACATTTTTCACTGGCTGAATCCTTTGAAACTGAATGTCGTAATCGTAAGGATGAAATTGAATGTTGGAATGGTGTTGCGTCACGGTAGCGGAGATATTATTCAACACGGTAAATTACTTTACAAGTTCAGAGCACAATCGTTATCAGCCTGAATTGGTATGTAGGTAGCTGTGTTCGACAAAGTTATGCTTGCGGTTGCAGCGGCCGTGCTACCACAACTTACACTGCGACAAGACGTACAAACTGACAACGCGATGCTACACCTACAAAAATGCCTACCTCTTTCTAATTTGCACAATGCTAAGTGAGACAGTAGACACTGAGACGCACGCGACGCGACTAGGTACCAGACCGCCGGTCTGTTACGATTTACGATGCCGGTGTGGTTACGAGTATCTATTACGGATGCTATACCATCCTATAGCAGAATGTTAGTGAAATAATTAAATAATATACGGAATAGAGTCGAATTACTTTTGTTTTGTCAGAATTCATCATGATCATCAACAGCCTGTAATCGCCCACTGCCGAGCATACCCTCTCTTCGAGTACGCCACTTGTCCCGGTCCCGTGCTTGTCAGAATTATACAAAACTAATTAATATATAATTCCATTTGGCGTTGCCTTGCATCTTTTTGCATTTTGTCAATGGTATCTTATACAGTTTCGGGAGGAAATCGGGAAGACTGTTAGCAAACTACAAGGAGTTAATAGGGTGCTTTGTCAGTTCTATCTTTCAAGCGATTGTCAGTGATTCGGGGAATAGACATTCATTTCTTACTATCTGAAATCGAATGCGACTAAAATATACCTTATATTAAAATTTTACAATGTGAGAAATGTTCTTTCTTAAAAATTGCTCTCTTCTGGTACGTAATTAAAGTTTTTCACTTTTGGACCGGTAAACGCAAGTTGGTGGTTCTCGCCAGCCCGTGGGTGGAATACCATGTTTTTTAAGAAGCGCGGACAATGGCGGACGAGCATCCGTTTGGGGGTGACAAGTGACTCGGCTGTACGACAGCGGTGTGTGACACCCGACCAAAAGAGTACTCGTACGACTGGTTAGCTTATATTCTTACTATAAAGTTAACTGGAATATTATATCCTTTAGGGATAAGTTCGCCTTATACCCGTCTAGCATTTGCTTGCTTTTTCGCCCGTGTGAACTTTCATCCCTTTGGGTTTCATCATCACGTATCGTTTTGAACGAGCGTTAGGACAGTTTAACATCACATTTAGACACATTTAGATCTACTTAAACGTAAGTACAATGCGTTACGTGATCGACCTGCTGTTCTACCGTTTTTACGGTTCCATAGTCATTGCATAATTGAGTAGCCAACATCTAAAACATCACATACATTTATAATATTAAGAACAGTTCGTTGCTGTCTGTATTTGCGGTCTGTTTATCTTGTGTACAGTTAACTATTTACGTAGAGCACGTACTTACATACTTTTCTCTTAATGTTGTATCTGCCGATGGCAACCCGAAGAACTTTATCTTATGACCACGTATAATATGGCTGATGAAATCGAACTATGTTAAAAATTCCTGGGTCTGTACCTACATTTCTTTACGTATTCCTAATAGTTTCCCTTGATCATTAAGAAGCATACTTACTGTACCTACCTACTACCTCAATTTTTAATCCACGTTTTCCGCTACAGGCCTCCAACCCAGCGCTACTCAAATATTAATCGCGTTATAATTCCCGTGAAATAATTCACCACGGTTAGCACCTATTCATTAGTAGGAGTAACATATCCTGCAACTGCAAGTCATTGGGGGCGTTACAGGAGCGGACCTTTTCACCACGAAAATTATTTTTTTTGCACTCCTAATGTGTTAATTTTTTGACACGTATGCCGCTAAACAGAAGCGCATGCTGAGCATCTTATGTAGTTGATAATACGGTTTCAATTAGCCTGATTTGTGAAGGAGTAACGTGGTAGAGTGATTAGGATTTTAATTGGCTGGTCAGAGCAGTGCCGACCGCTACCATGATGATCTGTTTTTAATTATTAACTGTGGTCGATAGAATAGATGGTTCATAAAAAGGATCTAAGCTATTTCTAGGAAATATATGATTAGTAACAATCGTGATGGTCGATAAACTGGTACTTATAAGATTTGAGGCATTGATGCTAGACTATAGCATATTGGAAAACGTATAGAAAAAACAAAAAATTGGGAAGATATGTATTCGTATTAACCATCACTCGAGCGTCCTACTACATACATATATTTTAACTCAAGACCATATTCCCAATAGGCAGAGCACATTGATAATAATATTTTTTTAAAGTAAGTATCTACTTATTCAATATTTTTGCAGCTAGCCACTATATGTTGACCATTTCGCTATCCGCCGCCTGTGCACCTACAACTCACCCTTTGCCTACAAATCATCGATTAACCGAAGCGAAATACAATAGCACTACTATAGCCAAAATTCTCCTTAGAACATGTTTTAAAAGGCCTTAAGTTTTACATAGTAAGCACTGAACCGTCAAACAAGTCAGCGTAAGCTAAAGCCTGTACACACACGCTTCATCTGAAAATGAACAAGGACCGCCGCCCATACAACTGTCTGCAAACATGGCGACCAAACATACCGGACGATGGTTCTAATCGGAGATATCTCCGAAAACATGGCGCGGACGAAAGACGACTGTGGACTACTGATCGTGGTTATGCTAAAATGCACAATCTTATTAGATTTGGAATGGACGCATAAAGTTATAGATTGCACGTAGAACCGATGGCCGTTGGGGCGCAAGGGTTCTCGAGTGGCGACCACCGTACCGGAAGGCGCAGCGTGGGTAGGCAAGGTGGACTGATGAGCTGGTAAATGTCGCGGGAGTCCGCTGGATGCGGGTGGCGCAGGACCTGGCATTGTGGCACTCTTTGGGGGAGGCCTATGTCCAGCAGTGAAAGTCTTGTGGCTGATATGATGATGATGAGTGTATAAGGCTGAAAACGAAATTCAATTAACGAGGAAGTGCCTTATTTATTAGATATTAATCTGATAAAGAGTCCGTTGAATTGAAGCATTGTAAGGGCCGATTTCAAAAAAGAATGGACTTTATGGGTGAACATACGCTGTATTTTATGCCTCGAGTTTGCTAGCGTCCTTCCCAATACGCGGGTGGAGCTGCGCGGGCAGCTTGTCGATTATACGCTTCTTTTCATTTATACATAAAGCTCCTACTAGCTGCATTAAATCTCTATGCCATGTGGCATACGACCGTCCACCAGATAGGTGCGCGGTCCAAACATCGAAACCTAATTTCCTGTCTCAGATACAGTCCACGTCGGTTTAAGCCTAAAGACAAATACGTGCCAGCTGTCCACCGTATCCTGACCTACCCCGCCCCTCCGAGGCCACAGGAACAGCAACACTGAGGGACAAGTTGATATATGCAGCAGCTCAAGTTACGCTGGTCCGGTTTTCTAAACAATCCTAGGGTATTGAGTGAAGGATGGAAAATGTACAGGAGTGTAATTCGCACTGTAATGAATCGATGATTGGGAATGATACGGATATCGATAATGTGCTCTCCCTATGCGTGTGTGTGAATGGGTCACCCAAGGGGATATTATGATGTTTTCTCGTTCTATTTAGGACTACAACTACTGAATTATAAATTTAAAACGTTTTTGAAGTCTAGATTGGCAGACATTTAGACGTAAGGATGTTTTGGGTAATGTTTGCAAGGATTAAATAGGGAAATCAATACAGCCAATCGAACATAACTTGCACTACCGTAAAACAGGGTGAGTAGGGACAAAACTGACATTCAAACCTCGATAACATTTTATTTTTACATATGCAACCTGAATGTTGTATATAATAAGTGTTCCGGACGTTTGTATTTTAGTTTTTTTATGATTTTGGGTAGTCCCATTTCATAACTTTAACGATAAACACGAAATCCCACCTCACCCCGTAGTCCCTCGTAGTTGGGGTGAGATGGGTCTTCATACAAAGGTGATTTTGGAAGATTGTTGAATCGATTTTTTTTATTATGAATATTACTATAGCTTCATTTTAAATTGGAATACATTATTTAGGTAGCAGTAGCCTTAAAATCCCATCTCACCCCCCTTTCATCCCTTCTCTCACCTAACCTAACCCAACTCTCCTCGCGATCCCTGCTCACCCCATTTTACGGTATTGAAGATTTAACAGTTACATAACGCTGTGATGGAGTGGTTATCACGTCGGTTTACACAACAACTGGTTAAAAGACATTTTTTTTTTAATAATCCTAATAATTACACGTATTAAATGTCCCTACGGGCGACATGTTATTAGCATTATTCCAACTTGTCCCACGAAACTTTAAATTCGAGTTTTTTTTCTTGCTCGCTCGCCAATGTTTCCTCGATATGCTGTGCTCTTCCCCGGGGCACCAAAATTTGCAAATTACGGTACAAAAATAGGTTGTTGTCAAAACGGTCGTTTCCATTTAATCCTCTTTCTCCAGAAAGGGCTTAAAAATGAAAAAAAAAATGAAAATGAAAAAGTATTTATTGACTCTACCACAAAGTATACATTGTGTACATTATAGGTAAAATACAATAAGTGCATAACTTGTGCGGCGGAGACTGGTGCCCGAACTAGGTTGCACCTGTATGTCAGGTCGCCAGGTTTCCAGACCTCAGATGTAATAGCAATGGAAGTAACAGTGCACTCACTTTTATTATTTATTTTGAAATGGAGTTTGAAACTAGGTAGTAGATAAGTATTAAAACAACATTCATAAAAACTAAAAACTATTCAGCTTATACACTATTTATCTAATCTAATGCCAGCGCGTGTGTGAGTGTGTGTGTATGTGAGCGTGTTTATTTGTGTGCGTGTGTGTTTGTTACTTTACAGGTTTCATAACCATTATAATTAAATAATATTTATAACACGAGTAATTAGGTGATATCATAATAATATTAATTATTAATAATAGTAATAATATAATATAATTAGATCTGCTGCTGCGTTACCAACCGTAGTATAAGATTACCAATAAATAAGTATTACTAAAACTGATTGATCCAAGTTGGTCTATGAATAAAGACATTTATTTATTTATTATAACGTTTTCAGTGCCAGCGTAGTCTAAGGTAAGAAGCCAGTTTGTAATACACCTTTTACAGGCTGTTTTTGTGAGGGAGTAAATAGAAAATTCTGCATAAAGGAAACCTCCAAGGAAACAGAAGAAACGCTGAGCAAAACGTGTGTTAAACTTCTTTGTGGGGCAAATGTGATCTATGCGGCGTCTGTTTAATATCTTTGAGGGGTGAAACTAAAATAAATACATTGTGCAGGATTGATTGACTCATGGAACAATATTGTTTGGTAAAATTTGAAGGTTAACTAGTAAACAAAAGTGGTTCACATTATGCATAACAACTTCATAATCTCATGTTTCTTTACGAAAATGGTTTTCGTTAATTTAATTGCAATACCTAATTTAAAGTTACAAAAACAAAGCACTCACATGGCCTCAAAAAATGTGACCAAACCGAAGTCCTTAATTTGAACTTTGAACTCCCTTTTGTTTTAAAAATGTCAAGGGAAATTCGAAACTGAAGTCTTATGTATTTGGAACTAACCGAATAGGAAACCTTACTGAGGTAAGTTCGGAAACTAATTTTTTTGTAAAAAGTTTGCCCCGCTTGCAAGAATTGGATCGGTAGCTCGCTTAGGCGAAGTTCGGCAGTATTTTAGATTTGTTTCCGAACACAACAAGGGTTGCTTAAGGCGTTTGCGGTTGCTGATTAAGCAAAGTTTCTATAACCCCTGCTTTCAGCTTATTTTTAACCAGAAAATTAACTTACATCGTGTTTCTGGAGACAAAAGAAATCCTCTCGTTCGGCAGTCGGGTAATAATCAAACCATTTCGTTCTTTTCTCTTATTGAAGTGTCGTAACAATACTCAATGTTACTTCACCTAAAAAAGTTTCCTTCCTACATTCCCCCAAGACGTCACACGTCAACTATGCGTTAGCAAAAAAAATGACATTCAAACTTTGATTGACAGAAGACTAAAGAAACAAGACTCGGGAACAATGTTCGGTTCAGAGGTCGGCGAAGACTTCGGCAGTGTTCGGGCGACCTCTGCTTTGTGCCTGTCAAAGGGAAGTGTCATCTTTTGACGGAAACAAAACAGGGCAATGCGACCCATTGTCCTCGAGCTCTATTTCTCTGACACGCATAGAATGCCTGTTAAATGTTACAGTTTTAAACGGGTTTCCGACTTTTTTTTTTGGTCACAGTTGGATGTGCTGTTGCTAAGGATGATTGAAAAATGTTAAGGTTTTCACAAAGTTACTCAAGTTTCCGAAATTGTTTAGTAGTATCGGTTCTGACTAATGAGCATTAAGTTTTGAAAGATAAGTGTTGATAAATGAGCTACTGTGTATAATACGGTTATTTGATAACAGTAAAATCAGCTTATTTTTATAAAACGTCAAAAACGCTCCGTTAGTATGCAATTTGTAAGGATTACTAGCTTGTGACGTCACAATCAAACAACGTCGATTGTTCGTTTTTATGAATTTAAAAATCCTAAAATAGCAGACATAAATAAAAGATTGATACTTTCACATTCACAGTATTTTCGTAATCTGTTGCTAATGAAAAAAACAATTTATCTTCACAGTCGTCAAATACGGGTGTGTACTGTTTTTAATAATTTGCTTTCGATTTTTCATTTTGCATAAATCGCATTAAATAATTTTGAAACACAGAAATGATTAAGTAGTTTAAAAACAAAACAAATAAGAACAAATTGCGTAATTTCTGTAATACAAAT
Source organism: Epinotia ramella (assembly GCA_947578815.1). Classification (NCBI taxonomy): domain Eukaryota; kingdom Metazoa; phylum Arthropoda; class Insecta; order Lepidoptera; family Tortricidae; genus Epinotia; species Epinotia ramella. The sequence goes on along the minus strand of OX388206.1, from coordinate 3,180,061 downwards.
AATAATAATAATTATATTCTATTGTGTCTATAATAATAATAATTCAGTTGCATAGTAATGTATTTGCATAACAGGCAATCAGTATAATTATCACTTTTTATACTATTTAATGCTCATAACGTTCTTTCTCTAATAAAACCAAGTTCATAATGTTCAAAGAACATAAAAGTATAGCATCGTCATCATCAGCCTATACCCGACCCACTGCTGGGCACTAGGCCTTCTCTCGTGATCAAAATGGTAATAAAATGTGTACTATTATAAAAAAGGCGGTTCTGGCGCTTCACCGGCCGCTGCCCCGGCACGCTCGCTTCGCTCGATCGGCTCGCGCGCTGTAGGGTCGCGGTTCTACCTAACACTCCTCCTCGCTTCGCTCGTCGTCATACCTGATGGCGACCTGCCTTCAGGTAGAATATGTAAGTTGTTTTATAATTTATGACATATTATATTACTTATGTCACCCGATCATTCGTCAAATTAAGTCATACATTTTAGTCATAATATTAACCGTATATTATAACAAGTAAAATTATTCCTAATGATCGTTATAAACAACGTTTTTATGATTATAGAACATTCTATAATTTAATCATATAGGTAACGAATAATATTAAGGATTTTGTTTCTATACATTATGTTTATTATGAGTTTTAAAAGTAGATAAATGTAATTATGTATAATGTACCCGTCAAAAACCCTATTGCATACTGTGTTACGTTCAATTTAGTTTCGATAACTTGATTACGCATGCAAGAGTCAAACTCAAAATGTAGGTCTAATTAAAATCCCTTAAAATCTGAACGTATGGAAAGTTTGTCAAGTTTCTGTGTAACTCCTGGTGTAACTCCTGCCTGCTCCTGCGGAACACTCATGCACAAAAGAAGTACAGATCTAGCTAGGGCGGCACATCATGCACCCAGAAGAGGTACTACATATCACCGCCCAAAGAATCTGAAATTTCCGAGGCAACGGGCCTTAACAGTGAAATCTAAAACAAAGGGCTGCCACAATAGATCACTTGCTGGTGGAAGCGGCGCATAAAGGCCCACAATATAACAACAATAATAATAAAATAAAAAATAACTCCTGCCTGCCATATTAAACGTTGTTGAAGTGTTTTGGTTATAAACTGTTAACTTAGTGTGTCTGAATAAATAAATAAAATAAATAATAGTAATAAATACTCTTTATTGCACCACGACACGAGAGAAACATCTTAAAATTTTACTTAATAAAAAATGGTAACAACAGGCGGTGTTATCGCTTTAAAGCGTTCTCTTCCAGACAACCTTTGTACAGCAGGAAACATTTAAACTAGAATTTTAAACAAGTAGTGCAGAATTCATCAAGAAGAGCATACTAACACAAATACGCACACATAATATAAACAACCATACATACATACATACAAACAATATACATACATACAATACATAAAAGGCAACTATAGGGAGAGACAGGTAATATTGTTTCAACAGATTTTTGAAAATAGGAAGAGATTTTGCACACCTTATATGCAACGGCAAAGCATTCCACAACCGAACAGCCCGAAAGGTAAATGAGCTGTTATAAAATTTGGTAGATGAAGGTGGTGGGGCGAGAAGATGATTTTGGGAAGATCTGATGGAATTGAGACGATTAAAACGCTCTTTGAGATATGAAGGAGAAGAGGTAACAAAGAGTATACTGTAGAGTAACGCAAGAATGTGAGAATCACGGCGGTGACGAATTGGAAGCCACTTGAGCTGAGAACGAAAGGAGGAAACGTGGTCGTACTTGCGCAAACCAAATATGAACCTAAGAGACAGATTTCGAAGGCGCTCAAGTTTGTTAAGCTGGTCCTCAGTAAGGTCCAGATAGCAAACATCAGCATAATCTAGAATGGGAAGAAGGAGAGAAAGAGGAAGGTTTGGATGTTTTTGAAAGAGAAATAACATCGGCATCTTTCTACAACGAGGGAAATACACCAGAGCAGATGGAACAATTGAGAATATGGGTAATAACAGGAGCTAGGGAAGATCATTTTACGGCTAACGCTGTCGACACCAACGGCATTGGAGGAAATAGCTAATACGTTCTTCTTAACATCACTGACAGCGAATTGAGCAAGAGAGAAAGGAGGAAAGTCAGGAGTTGGGACACTTGAAAGATAGTTAAGAGTTACCTTTACTGACCCGCTGAATGTGGTAGAAGAAGAAAAATGCTGGTTAAGCTTGTCGAAGTCAACATCATTAGGAATTGAATTTTGTTTAGATTTCCCAACTCCTAAAGACTTAAGAAGTTTCCAGACTTTAGAAGGATCACCATTTTCTACAGCCGAGTGAATGTGACGCCTCTGAGCATCTCGGCAGATGGTGCTGCAACGATTTCGCAGAGCATGGAACTTGGCTTTATTCATTTCAGAAGAATTCCCCTTATATCTCGACTTAGCCAGGTTCTTCCTATCTATAAGCGCTCTGATTTCCTCGGTAAGCCAGGGAGCAGGAAGGTGCTTAACCTCGATTGGGCGTACCGGAGCGTGAGTATCATACAGATGACACAAGGCGGTGTTAAAAAGTGATACTTTCTCATCTACGGTACAAGCCTCCAAGATTGATTCCCAATCTACACTTGCGGCATCTTTGCGAAGCTTGTCAACATTCAACCGACTAAAATTGCGCTGAAGTAGATTTTTTGGCTTACCCTTAGGAGGTCGAATCTTATAGGATAAAAACAGTAGGTGATGGTAGGAAAAAGAGTCCGCAGAGTTTGACAGTATTTTGCAACATGATCAGATGATGAGACAAGTGTGAGATCAAGGAGCGATGGAGAACAGTTAGGGAAATAATGCGTGGGATCTGAAGGCAAAATAATCATGTTGCAGGCGTCAACGAGCGCTTTAATTGATTTAGAGCGAGAGTCATTCTTAAACAGGCCAGTATTAAAATCGCCCATAATGATATGGTGATCATAAGAAGGCATAAGGTCTTCGAGAAGCATTTCAAAAGAATAGAAGTAATTAACATTAAGCAAGGGTGAATAAAAAACACCAAGAAGATTTTTTGTGCGAGTTAAGCTCAACTCGAGAAATAAATACTCTGCGGCGTCTGAAGAAGAATACTGAGCTGATATATCTAAGATGGAATATGGGATGTGAGACCGGAGATATATCGCAACACAACCACCTCCTCTACCAATACGGTTATTTCGGACCAGACCAAGCAAAAGAATAAGAAGTGGAAGATAGACAAGATTTCAGCCAGGATTCTGAAACCAAAATAGCATCAATTTAAGTTGAGCAAGTTAATAAAAAATCACTATACTGGGCGGCAATACTTTGCGCGTTGATATAGACAATATTTAAGTTTTTGGGGACGTCAGAAAATTGTTGGTCAAGTAAGTCGTGAAGAGAAGGAGGGAGACTATGAAAACTATTATCATCACCGTCAGATGAAGCGGAAACACTAAAATCACTTTCACTTTCATTACTATCAAGTAACATTCCTTTGTATATAACTTATAAATATCAATAAATAATATATATTGATATATAGATATATTAAATTTACAATAAGTATCTAGATAACGCTTAACTATCCGACTACCCGCCAGCAGTACAAACAACAGAGTAAGAACATTTTACAAAGATAAATAAGAAAACGCAAAAATTGAATTGTTATTAATATAGGTCTTTAATGGTAAGTTCGAGCCACCCGCAATTAGTCTTCTCTCTGGGTCGTTTTTCAGTCTATGTAAGGCCCAACAAAGCACCAGTGTTGGTCTATAATCCATATCGTCCGTTAAAATCCTAGAAGATGACAGAAAGCAGATGTCTTATTACCATATGCCCAACGGCTTCCCATCGTCCAGGCCATAAATATAGCACCTATTATGGAAACCATCATAAATCTGTAGCAATAGGAGTGACCCACAAATTTGCATCGACAATACTACCATTATTATTATTTTAATTACCCACTCTATCATTATTACTAAAATATTAGTGTAATAAGGGCGCAACTCACTAAAGTTTCAATGTAAGATGCGCCCTTGTTCCCCACAGCCGTACCTACTGTTATTGTGATGCACTCAAACTAGCATTAGTGCGTGTACGCACCCTTTATTAACTAATAATGTACACCGCAGAAGGCTTTGCATATAAATCTCCTAATTATGACGATTCAGGACTACTAGATACGTATTTACATTTTTTTGAGCAATTGTGTCGTGATTTAGGAGGGGTGTGACGCGTGAGAAGGATTAATAGTGTAACTGTCTTGGAAGTAGTTGGTTGGTTTAGGAAAAAAATGTACGATACCATCAAGAAATACGAAACTACGAACATTGATTGGTCATCTCTGGAAATTATTATTTTCTTACTTTCTCCGTTGGCTCAGCGACCCCCAAGGTGAGTCTTGGCCTCCAATAGGAGAGTGGCACTCTTCTTGGCTCTTGCCAATTGTTAATTTGGAGTTCACGTAGATCCACCTGATATTTTTCTTAATTTAATATTTTTTAAACGATGCAAATATCCCCAAGACTTAATTCACGGCTTGAATGAGGTATAATATTATGTAGCTGAACTCTAAATTACTTCTTTAATAACGGTGGGAGATGAAACTAGCAAGATAAAAAATAATAAATATAGTACAAAGAAAGTTAAAAAGCGTAACTTGAGATTTAACTATTAATTTTCTTCATAGACAAGCTTGATTAACAATGTTGTTAATTTAAAAATTCTATTATTTAAGCCACGGTGTCGCCTCGACCGTTAACTCGCCGCAGACAACAAAGCATGACGCAACGGTTCCATCATCAAACTAGATCAAGTGCAAATGAGTTCTCATCAACCACCAACTTAGAAAAAAATACAAACAATAAGTCAACTCTAACAATACTTCGTTAAGATCCGAGATGCGTATGTCTCACGTGTTTACATACATAAATCTTTAAGTAAACACAATGGTACAAAACGGCAGTGTCGCCTTCATAATAATATGTTAATTTATATTTAATATAATAAATTCGGGAGTGAATGGTGGAATGACCGACGCGCAGCAGCTTTGTACCGCACAATGCTGCATCTCAGAGTAATAAAGACGGATGTGTTTGTTACTTCATAGCACACCTGGCTGTTTGATTCTGGAGCGCGCGATCGCTTCAATTGCGTTAATCCATTATATTGCGTGTCACGGGGACATTTTGATGCGTATTTTTTTCGTGTGGCAACCCTTTTGGCTGTCACAATCGTTGATTGTACAAATTTTGACGGGCCGGAATTTTTAGTGGACTGGACTTTGGACAATCAAATGTAGTTTACGGATTAAAAATCTATTATGGTTTTATAATGGGAATGTTAGTTGTTAGTTCTATTATTGGCGACACCGTTGATATTTGCGAATTGAAAAGGGGTTTCGAGCGTGACATGGCGAGCTCAGTCGTGACCTACCTACTCAATTATTATTGTGTCTACAGTTTACATCGATGTCACCAAGCGATATCAAACATTATCTAAGGAAATACCCAAAATGAGCACGGAGTAGAAGCCCAAAAACTAAAAATACTTATAAATAAACCTAAAGCGGTTTCTTTAGAGTTTAGAGGGTGAAAATTACCTGATCTAAATTGCACGTTCTAGCTGGTATCAGCAGCATATTGTACCGGCCCACCTCAGCCCGTTTGATTTGATATTACCAACGTTTATTGTAATCATCATCTAAATAAACCAAAGACGGTTGAAATCGTTTTGTAACTAAATTGCTGCTCTTACCGTTCATGTTTCTGTACCTATATCTACAACAGCCGTGCATTGCATTGACTAATGTGGCTCAGTACCGCCTTTACCATACTTCACTCACATTTATTGCTTACAAATTACCAAGTTGTACAACATTTTAAGCGTGCCCTTAGTTACCAAGAACAGAGTCACTACATAAAGAGGGCAAAAGCCTAGAACAATGGCAGATTAAAACGAGCCCAAATCACTTCTGCCAATATGAGCCGAGCAAGAATTATCGGTCATAGAACCTTGTTACAATAAAATAATGTTCACATGACGAAAGATTATAGTCAACGTGCATTGTCCGCTTGCAGTCACAAGGTTGCTAAGCGATTTAAATTGATGTGAACCGGCTGGCCGGTACAGAATCAAACTTGCATCGAGGGTGGAGGGTGGATTATCTCAAGGGGATAAAGTGTTTGGTGTAATTGCTGGTAGTAATTGAAAATTTTATAAGTATTGTTGAGTAGGAAGTTTATTTGAGCTTTTAATTTGGCAATGTGCTACAGATAAAATTATTTGTATTTATTAGCATTTAAAAGGTATAGTGTTCATTTCAATATGATATTATTTTTGAAAAAATATATCCAAAAACTAGTGTGGTTTTTATTGGTTGAAAGACCTTTATGTATGGTCGAAATCGATATAATTTAACATTTATATTTTTGTTATTTAAATACCACGCTATTTCTAAAAAAATAGTATGATTCTTTGTTGTTATAAAAGACACAGAGCCGCAATTACATTCCTCTCAATGACAGAAACCCACAGCCCAAGGACATCACTTTTATTTCATATCTCTGTCATTCTAACTGTAGGCATAAGTAATATTCTTATTACATACCCGTGCCATATTTTGAATATCGAATTGAGCCTGTTCCTACGCACTGTTCGCGCACCCTTGCTCCGACACCCCACGCTGAATATAACGAACCTCGGAGCATATTGTTTGTGTTGCTATAGTTTAGTTACCATAAATAATGCAATATGTTTGTAACCCTAAAGCTTAGTTTTGATTTGTATCGTTTTGGGCGACGTACATTGACGATCGTTCGATAAACGGATCTATTATCGTTTTAGCACGCGACATACGTACATGGTTATGTTTTTCATATATGTAGGTATATCTGGACAAGAAAATTCTTGATGGATCTAAACGGACGCCCTGCAACTTTCCGGACTGATGTCTTTTAGGGGACTGCTGACATTGGCTGGATGGGGGATTTGGCCTTATCTATGCTAGTCTGTTTGCTGTAGAATACGAAAGAGAGTCTTTTATCGAAAAAAAAACCGAAACCTTAATCGACAAAAAAGTGTATTGGTACCTACTTAATTAACGTAAAATAAATTTTATAAGCAGGTTGCTCACAAAATTTTACGAGAATCGGTTGAGAATTGCGACTTGGAACGAAGCTGAAACGGAGAACTTGGTTCGCTTAGCTCGCTCGTTCAAGATAACCTGCCTTAACAGTAAAGCACGACACAGGCGCTATTTATTTATTTATAGACATGCATTTTATGTAAACGCGGTAACGGATAATAAACAATTGAAAATCATCGCTTATACCGCCCTCTTCTAAACGACAGTTAGCATTAATTTTGAAAAAGGAACGCCGTATGTCAATTCGCGGGGCTGTCACATGCGCCCTTGTTGCACAAAACGCTGCTAATCGGTTTAGGGCTGAGTTTCAATCCGATTCGATGGTACTCCGATGCGCCCTCGATCTTATTTGTACAATTGTTCATGGTGTCTCTTGTGTATTCTTAATCTAAGAACAAAACTGCAGATTGGAAACCTGTCTTAAAAGTTTTCAGGCAAAGGAAATTCTTCGTTTTCTACTTTACTTAAGTTATCTGTGTTATCTACTTTCAAACGGTAAAATAAACGTATGATCATGAGTTTGTTGTTTTATTACAGTAAGAGATGTTTATTTAAAGGAAACTTGAACCCAACATGGAACTTGTATCTACTTCAGATTATTTGAGTTGGCCGAATTGCATCAAAGGGGTCCATTCAAAAAGCAACTCTACCGTCAAAGGTAAAAGATTCCAATTGTAATGACAGTTTAAAAAAGTGTCGGCCACACTAACCAATCTCAACACACACAGGCAGACTCAGACACAGAATTAGGAAATTGTGCCGTGTTGGTGTAACGATTGTTATTTTCATATAAGGGTCATTAAAGGGGCAATAACAAAAACACGATACCGCTAACGCACGATAGTGCATGGGACGTAGGCTTGTTTGCCACCTTCGTGGTATTTAAACAAGAACCGTGCTATACAACGGTGGCCTCTGTACGCAGTAGTTAATGAATTCAAGGGAAAATGCAAGACCATTAACCAACAATGCGTCCATCTTCAGGTCAAGTAGTCCAGCTCCCGTGCACAGTGCGCATGTGTAATAACGCTCATTATTGCCATATTAAAACTTCGGTAATCGGCGCTACGTGTTACCCATTTAAAACTAAGATAATCATATACAAGACCCTAGCGGGATATAAGGGCGTATCTGCATATGTGCCAGTTAGAGAATCGCCCTTTTGTCCGGATCTTGTCACTTTCACGGCACGCTCATTAAAAAAAGACAGCCGCAATTAACCTGCTACTAACTATAACTAACTAAAAGCTCCTTTTGTCCTATACGCATTATCTTTGGTAGTGCGTGCGTGCGGTCAGATCCGTCCTTATTGGAGTGGGAGAAGAGTGATTTTGGATTGTTGAGTGGCTATACGGATGTTGGTGAAGGGAACTCGTGTTCAGGGCCGCGGGTGGTACAAAGTTACTGAAACTACGTAGAGTTTGAATTGAAAGATAAAAATAAAAATAATTTATTTCGGACCACAAAAAAACCATATTAGGTTAGTAGATACAAGTATTCACTTACCATTAAACCTAAGTTTCATCTAATTGGATTAAGGTTTAATAGTCACTTAACACTACGCCGCTACGCTCGTAGCCGATCCCGTGGTTTTCCGCTATAAAGCGGAAAGCGCCTACGGCGTAGGGCGGTTCCTGGCAGTGATTGTGTTAATTGATCTATATCTACCTACTAATATTACGAAGGGCGGAAGTTTGTGAGATTGTTACTTTGTAAGTTTGTATGTAGGGAGTAACCTCCAAAACAATCTATCCGCTTTCAAAAATTCATTTATCTATTTATAGAATGGTCTTCCAGGCTTTATTGTATCCTGTGGGTTTGCCTGCATTTTTTGCAATCCGCGGCTATGGCCACGCGGGCACCTTAGAGTATACTAATCATAAAAAAAACCGGCCAAGTGCGAGCCGGTACCATTTTCCTATAAAAACGGCAAAAAAACACGTTTGTTGTATGGGAGCCCCCTTAAATATTTATTATATTTAGTTTTTTAGTATTTGTTGTTATAGCTGCAACAGAAGTACATCATTTGTGAAAATTTCAACTGTCTAACTATCACGGTTCATGAGATACAGCCTGGTGACAGACGGACGGAGCGCGGAGTCTCATTAATAGGGTCCCGTTTACGCTTTGGGTACGGAACCCTAAAAAGAAAAACCAAAGTAAACACAGTTGACAGAATTTTTTAAATCGTATTAGAGGTTCCGGAGGTAACCCCCTACATACCTACATCTTACGACCTCACAGACTTTGTCTCATCATTGACTCGCTGCACTCGCTCGTGGAGTCCGTTTGAGCTTGGCCAATAATACAGGTCGCGTTTCTCAACTGATAGTCGAGAAATTTTGTGAGCATGTTCAATAACTAGATAGCTTTAGTTTGTAGATTAAGTTTAAAAAAATAATAATCAAAGAATCGCGAGTTCTACAGCTCACATAGCCACAGCGCTTTGAAAAAAAAACTGACCATAAATCTTAAAAAAAACCTGGGTGCACTCCGGGAGTGCCGGCAGAAGTGAAAACTTGAAAAAATACTCTACCTTCCCATCCCCCTCCTTCCCCAATTTTTCCCCATCCCAATTTTTGATTGGGTCAAGATTTATAATTGGGTCTAGTTTGACCCTATTTCATATGTGCATTATGGAGACACTGTATAGTACTAATCGGTATAGACAGTGTTGTCGCTGTCGCGTCTGACTCGCGCCACGACAACCGCGGCGACAAATGCAAAGACGTGATCTTGCCCACAATGCTGCCGAGTACAGCTTAGGACAACTACCGTAGTAGTTAGACACGCATTGTCTCGCTCAGGCCTAAATAATGACACGTGTAAATACGTCCTTTGTTCTTTCCTGACTGGTTACTGGACAGAAGCAGGCTGAGATTTCGCTGAGGGATATTAATTAGCTGCTTGTAACGTTGCAAAACTTTTTGGTACTTATATAAACACTTACATTTGTTGCTGTATTCAGAATGAATAGGTTTTTCGATCGCTGAACAAACGTATTGCTTTTAAGGTTACTTTGCTGGTTGCATTTCGCAGAGTCAGAACACTCTTCATCACCGGTTGCGCCCGAAAGGAGCCCGGGGTCCGCCTTGGCACTTAATCCCAAGATTTTGCATAGGCACTAGTTTTACGAAAGCGACTGCCATCTGACCTTCTTGAATGCGCGTGTAAAAGTTCTGCCGCTCCGCGCACCGCGGCGGGACGCGGTGCAGTGGGAGAATCGCCTTAGTTTAAGTTAGGTTTGTTTTGTAATAATCCTGATTTCATAGTTTATGAGAAAGCCGGCTTTTTGTCGAAATGAAAATTCGGACAAACGATACATTTGGTAGTTCGTAAGCCCACTCCCAATACACCGGTGGTCCCTCTACCTAATGATGAAGTCTCGTCCTGTTTTCACGTGACGTAATACTCTTAAAATGTTTAACGGAAGTGAAGGATTTTCAAACTTTCGGCCAATTTCAGGTGCGATAATCGTCTGATTCTTGCTCAGCACAACTTTCTCAACCTGCTGCCATGCATTTTATCGTGTTGTCATGACGTAGGTGGGAGTAGGCTTACGAAATGGGAACTAAAATTTAATGACTGTGATTAGTCCAGGCAATGAACTGACAACGGAAAAAATTACAATTTTGGAAATAATTTATAATAGCTTATTTTTTATGTGTAACGGATATATTATCAATTAAATTACCCAGCGACAAAATCAGACAAAATTTCAGACATCGAAAAAATGATAAGTTAACTGGCTTCTGAAAAGTCAGTAAAAATATTAATAAATGTTTTTGTCTTTATTTTGGTTCATTTACATTTGCTGTATAATATTCAAGATAAATCGTACAAAAAAAGATAATGCAAGCTTCATTTAAATCTACATAATTACTTCCGGGTGGAAAGTTTGTCGGATTCTTGACTAAATCATCTTAGAATAACATTTTCAAATGAAATCAACAAAAAAAACGCTATTATAAATTAATGTTTTTCAAAACCGTATTTTGCCTGAAGTAGATAGGTATCCGTGGCTCTCACAGAGTCAGTACACTAAGAACCAAAATAAACCAAACTAGTGTTTCAATCAATTTGAAAATGTTTTGCTCTTTTTTTGTGTCTTAGGCAATGAAGTTGGTATGTCTGAGTGTAGTTAATTACTTTTGCTTAAGAACTATTACGTTATTTAATTACGAGTACCTAATCGAAATTGTATAATTAATCCTGTAGACTCAACTGTCGGGTTACATACTTATTTAAATATGACAACTAAATTAACTGTTTGTTCTCTAGACATAAATAGCTATAGGTACTGGTAGAATAGTTAATGGATACGACCAGGCCTTTAAATAGCGCTATTTTCGTATAGCGCTATCATTTATAACGTTATTATTCCTAAAACCGCTATACTCAAAAACGATATTTGACGCGCTGTATAGCGATATCCATTATAACGTTATAAATCTAAACCATTAATATAAAACCGATACTTTTTTAACCGATATAATAATGTTATAACGTTATAGGCTACCCCTTTCTCGCATTCAGTATAGCCTACTCGTGCAATGTAAGCGATGTGATTACGTAACGTAGGTTGTTTGTTAGAGTGCACGACGTCATAGTAAAATACAGAATTTTTCGATTTGCTCGGCTTGTCGGCGCAGGTTGTAGCCTGATACGAATATCCTGACTAATAATTTTCAAATCAGATTGTCTTTAGCTACTCTGTGCCTCATTAATTGGAAATGCATCATCCCATAAAAAACATGCCATGTAAAAAAGAGGTCAAGTCTCGAAACTCTTCCACCGTAAAAAGTTGTGAGATATTTCGTAGAGCCAAGTCTCAGGCATTCTTTTATCTTTATTTGCTTGCTAAATAAAATTTTGTGACTTGGCAATCACACAATACTACATAGCTTTAGGTATGCAGAAATCCATTCATGCAGGAAAGTTTTGTGATTGCCAAGTTACAGAATTTTATTTAGCAAGCAAATAAAGATTAAAGAATGCCTAAGACTTGGCTCTACGAAATATCTCACAACTTTTTACGGTGGAAGAGTTTCGAGACTTGGCCTCTTTTTTACATGGAATGTTTTTGCTTGCTAAATAAAATTCTGCAACGTGGCAATCACACAACTTAACTGTATTTATAGATTTTTGCATACTTACCTAAAATTATGTAGTATTGTGTGATTGCCAAGTCACAAAATTTTATTTAGCAAGCAAATAAAGATTAATAAGAATGCCTGAAACTTGGCTCTACGAAATATCTCACAACTTTTTACGGTGGAAGAGTTTCGAGACTTGGCCTCTTTTTTACATTGAGTGTTTTTTATGGAATCTCACTTCTTTTTGTAGGGTAATGTGTTATCCATACATACAAACTATGAATGCAGGCCCATTCTTGCTTTTTTTTTTTTTTTTTTATTTAACATGAAAATATAAAATATGTGTACCGTAAATACATCAATTCGCCAAACTGCGGAGCAGTTTGTTGGCGATGAACTCGCTCGCTTTATGACAAAAGTAGGTATACATAGAAATTACGCTGCACTACCCGCCCGACGTAACCCATTTTCCCATTCACTGCAAATGTAACTTTGTAATCCTATATATTTGTATAGGATTACAAAGTAATGTATACAGTTGGTGTATCTAGAAAACTGGGTTGAAATAGCAATTTTTTATAATTTTCCCTTTATGTGGCCATTAAACCCTAGCTGTACCAAATTTCAGCTCTCTGAGTTTATGGGAAGTACTAGTTCTATTTTGATGATCATGAGTGAGTGAGTGTCATAAATGCGAAACTTTGCTTTCGCTTAACTTCGGAACTAAATGACCTACAGACTTGAAATTTTGGATTTTAAGTATGTGATTATAGCTTACTGGATGACGAAAATTTCTGCATTCTGGTCTTATCCAGAGGTTCTCAAATAGGGGCCTGAAAATGTGGCGAAATGGTTCCAGTAAAGAATGGTACGGCAGTGTTTGCTTCGCGCTCGACTGCCGTGCCCCCAGATATTAATGGCATTGTTATAACATGGTAAATTATTTATAATTTAAATGCCTGCATCAAATGTTTCTGACTAATTCATCAACGCACAGCCGAAACTACTGGGACTAAAAAGAAGGGACAAGATGGAATTTTTGGAAATCCCATCCCTAAGGGGGTTAAATAGGGGTGCAAAGTTTGTATGAGGGAAACTTTTTTTTTTTACTATTGACTTGAAACTTTGTAGGAACATTACTTATTAAGATGCATAAAAAGTTCTTGCAGCGTTTTAGAAAATTCCACTCCTAAGGGGGTTAAGTAGGGGACAGGGGTGCAATGTTTGTATGGGGGAAACATTATTTTTTGAACTAGAGACTTGAAACTTTGTAGAAAGATTACTTATTAGAATAGAAAAAAGTACTTTCTGTGTTTTAGAAAATTTCTTCCCTAAGGCGGTTAAATAGAGGTGCAAAGTTTGTATGGAGGGAACTTTATTTTTTGAGCTAGAAACTTCAAACTTTGTAGAAAGATTACTAAATACAATACAAAAAAGGACTGTCAGCGTTTTAGAAAATTCCACCCCTAAGGGGGTTAAATAGGGATGAAAGGTTTGTATGAGAAACACTTTTTTTGAGCTTGAGATTTGAAACGTTGTAGAAAGATTACTTATTAGAATAGAAAAACAGTTAGTACTTTTAACGTGTTAGAAAATTCCATCCCTAAGGGGGTTAAAAAGGTACTTATGCAAGATTAGGATGAGAAACATTTTTTTTTAGCTAGAGATGGGCAACTTTGTGGTACGATTACTTTTAGAAAAAAAAAATCCTTTCATCGTCTTGTAAAAATACCACCCCTAAGGGGGTTAAAAGTGTTAAAACGGTATTCAAGGTTTATATGGAGAGCAAGAAAATATAGTAAGATATTTGTAATGTCAGTCTTAGTCTGTATGTTAAAAGACAACAAAACTGATTTCAGAGTTTTTTTTAATTCATCCCCTATGGGCGTTAATGGGGCTTCAAAGTTTATATGGAAGGAAAAGTAATTTTTTAAGTAAGATTTTTTAATTTTGGTCTTTAAATAGAGAGAGCAGATTAGTAGATTTTTTTATTCATCACCTAAGAGTGTTTAATTTAAAGGGGATTCGAAGGCCGTATAGGGTCAAGACAATTTTAAAGTAAAACATTAGTGTAACTACGATTTTAGACGGTTTGTTTAAAACTAAAAAATATATTTCAATGTTTTTGAAATTCATCCCCCAAGAGGGTTTCTAGGGGGTTCAAAGTTTATACGAAGAGCAAGATATTTTTAAAATAATAGATTTATTACTTAGGTTATGGACCGTTTGTTTAATGATTAGAAAACGATTTCAGCGTTTTTTTTATTCATCTCCTAAGAGAGTTAAAAGGTTTGAAGGTTGTATAGAGAGCAAGACCTTTTTTAAAGTAAGACTTACAGATTTGAACAGTTACCAGAAATGTAGGATAGGTTATGTTAGAACTGCGATGCTCCCAGAATCGAATACATTTAATCAACATTGGGTACTTATTATTATAACAGTAATGTAGCTTAGTAGACATATAAAAATATATTTTTCTTTAATACTGTATGAAAACGTCTGTTGATGATTCTTAAGATATTTATGTTTGTAAAAACGAAGTTTTCAATTTAGATTTATCAATTTAAACTAACGAACTCATCGCACTGTTACCTTTTACGTAGGTCTAATCCCTGAACGGATTTAGATGAAATTTCCCGTACAGATAATTTGAGACCCTTGGAAGGATATAGGATAGTTTTTGTATATCTTTAAGATGGTAGAAGTGTGTTTGGGACAGCGATAAATAGCTTGCACCGAACATAATTTAATAGCAATATTTTTTCCAAGACCATAACAAGTTCCACGCGAACGAAGTCGCTGGCAACAGCTAGTTATTTACATAAATATTTAGTGACTAAGGATTAATTAGAAAAGGAGGATGAATCGTAAGAAAAGGAGGATCGATACATATGTATGTGTACCAATCGTCCTTGGTCTCCCCTATCTATCGTGAGCCTATCTAGACAGATTATGGCGAAGAACCGAAATCGAAAATTCACACATTCTTTGGTTTCATAATCAGATTTTATTTAACTTGTCGTTTTTGGAATGGCTCTAAATCAAAAATAAAATAAAATGTCGGAAACTAAAAGTATATTTTAATTTTATTACGATTAATGAACAAAAGCACATACCAACATACCTATGCATAATTTTTTGCTCACGGCAACACCGTCGGTCGTAGGGCTTGTTTGGAATAGGTCCTAATACTGGGAGTCTGCGATTTAGTGCCGAGACAAACAATTAACATATACAAAATATTGACCCTCTTACATATTGTAATAGTGTATACCTAGGGGCTATTAAGATTGGCACTCTTTCTTTTTATTTATGAGCAAGTCCACGAATCTGTGGACAGCGTTGCGTTTCCTGCGTCCCATTTTTTTCCGCCATTTATCGTCGCAACCAACCAAATATTCACAATTCACAACCAATTTGCAAATGATCGAGGTAAACAAGCATTAATAAGATTTAGAAGCTAGAACAACGTAACGGCAACGTCGCACGTCGCGCTACGGCCCACGTGGTGGCATCAGGCCTTTAAATAGCGCTATTTTCGTATAGCGCTATCATTTATAACGTTATTATTCCTAAAACCGCTATACTCGAAAACGATATTTGACGCGCTGTATAGCGATATCCATTATAACGTTATAAATCTAAACCATTAATATAAAACCGATACTTTTTTAACCGATATAATAATGTAATAACGTTATAGGCTACCCCTTTCTCGCATTCAGTATAGCCTACTCGTGCAATGTAAGCGATGTGATTACGTAACGTAGGTTGTTTGTTAGAGTGCACGACGTCATAGTAAAATAGAGAATTTTTCGATTTGCTCGGCTTGTCGGCGCAGGTTGTAGCCTGATACGAATATCCTGACTAATAATTTTCAAATCAGATTGTCTTTAGCTACTCTGTGCCTCATTAATCGGAAATGCATCATCCCATAAAAAACATGCCATGTAAAAAAGAGGTCAAGTCTCGAAACTCTTCCACCGTAAAAAGTTGTGAGATATTTCGTAGAGCCAAGTCTTAGGCATTCTTTTATCTTTATTTGCTTGCTAAATAAAATTTTGTGACTTGGCAATCACACAATACTACATAGCTTTAGGTATGCAGAAATCCATTAATGCAGGAAAGTGGTGTGATTGCCAAGTTACAGAATTTTATTTAGCAAGCAAATAAAGATTAAAGAATGCCTAAGACTTGGCTCTACGAAATATCTCACAACTTTTTACGGTGGAAGAGTTTCGAGACTTGGCCTCTTTTTTACATGGAATGTTTTTGCTTGCTAAATAAAATTCTGCAACGTGGCAATCACACAACTTAACTGTATTTATAGATTTTTGCATACTTACCTAAAATTATGTAGTATTGTGTGATTGCCAAGTCACAAAATTTTATTTAGCAAGCAAATAAAGATTAATAAGAATGCCTGAAACTTGGCTCTACGAAATATCTCACAACTTTTTACGGTGGAAGAGTTTCGAGACTTGGCCTCTTTTTTACATGGAGTGTTTTTTATGGAATCTCACTTCTTTTTCTAGGGTAATGTGTTATCCATACATACAAACTATGAATGCAGGCCCATTCTTGCTTTTGAATTTTCCCATTCACTGCAAATGTAACTTTGTAATCCTATATATTTGTATAGGATTACAAAGTAATGTATACAGTTGGTGTATCTAGAAAACTGGGTTGAAATAGCAATTTTTTATAATTTTCCCTTTATGTGGCCATTAAACCCTAACTGTACCAAATTTCAGCTCTCTGAGTTTATGGGAAGTACTAGTTCTATTTTGATGATCATGAGTGAGTGAGTGTCATAAATGCGAAACTTTGCTTTCGCTTAACTTCGGAACTAAATGACCTACAGACTTGAAATATTGGATTTTAAGTATGTGATTATAGCTTACTGGATGACGAAAATTTCTGCATTCTGGTCTTATCCAGAGGTTCTCAAATAGGGGCCTGAAAATGTGGCGAAATGGTTCCAGTAAAGGATGGTACGGCAGTGTTTGCTTCGCGCTCGACTTGGCATTGTTATAACATGGTAAATTATTTATAATTTAAATGCCTGCATCAAATGTTTCTGACTAATTCATCAACGCACAGCCGAAACTACTGGGACTAAAAAGAAGGGACAATATGGAATTTTTGGAAATCCCATCCCTAAGGGGGTTAAATAGGGGTGCAAAGTTTGTATGAGGGAAACTTTTTTTTTTTACTATTGACTTGAAACTTTGTAGGAAGATTACTTATTAAGATGCATAAAAAGTTCTTGCAGCGTTTTAGAAAATTCCACTCCTAAGGGGGTTAAGTAGGGGACAGGGGTGCAATGTTTGTATGGGGGAAACATTATTTTTTGAACTAGAGACTTGAAACTTTGTAGACTGATTACTTATTAGAATAGAAAAAAGTACTTTGTGTTTTAGAAAATTTCATCCCTAAGGCGGTTAAATAGAGGTGCAAAGTTTGTATGGAGGGAACTTTATTTTTTGAGCTAGAAACTTCAAACTTTGTAGAAAGATTACTAAATACAATACAAAAAAGGACTGTCAGCGTTTTAGAAAATTCCACCCCTAAGGGGGTTAAATAGGGATGAAAGGTTTGTATGAGAGTCACTTTTTTTGAGCTTGAGATTTGAAACGTTGTAGAAAGATTACTTATTAGAATAGAAAAACAGTTAGTACTTTTAACGTGTTAGAAAATTCCATCCCTAAGGGGGTTAAAAAGGTACTTATGCAAGATTAGGATGAGAAACATTTTTTTTGAGCTAGAGATGGGCAACTTTGTGGTACGATTACTTATTAGAAAAAAAAAACCTTTCATCGTCTTGGAAAAATACCACCCCTAAGGGGTTTAAAAGTGTTAAAACGGTATTCAAGGTTTATATGGAGAGCAAGAAAATATAGTAAGATATTTCTAATATCAGTCTTAGTCTGTATGTTAAAAGACAACAAAACTGATTTCAGAGTTTTTTTTTAATTCATCCCTTATAGGCGTTAATGGGGCTTCAAAGTTTATATGGAGGGAAAAGTCATTTTTAAGTAAGATTTTTTTAATTTTGGTCTTAAAATAGAGAGAGCAGATTAGTAGATTTTTTTATTCATCACCTAAGAGTGTTTAATTTAAAGGGGATTCGAAGGCCGTATAGGGTCAAGACAATTTTAAAGTAAAACATTAGTGTAACTACGATTTTAGACGGTTTGTTTAAAACTAAAAAATACATTTCAATGTTTTTGAAATTCATCCCTTAAGAGGGTTTCTAGGGGGTTCAAAGTTTATACGAAGAGCAAGATATTTTTAAAATAATAGATTTATTACTTAGGTTATGGACCGTTTGTTTAATAATTAGAAAACGATTTCAGCGTTTTTTTTATTCATCTCCTAAGAGAGTTAAAAGGTTTGAAGGTTGTATAGAGAGCAAGACCTTTTTTAAAGTAAGACTTACAGATTTGAACAGTTACCAGAAATGTAGGATAGGTTAGGTTAGAACTGCGATGCTCCCAGAATCGAATAGATTTAATCAACATTGGGTACTTATTATTATAACAGTAATGTAGCTTAGTAGACATATAAAAATATATTTTTCTTTAATACTGTATGAAAAAGTCTACGGTACGGTGTAGCTACGGTAGCCTAGTGGTTCAGGCATGCGGCTGTCAAGCGGCGGTCGTGGGTTCGAATCCCGGCTCGTATCAATGAGTTTTTCGGAACTTATGTACGGAATATTTACCGTTAGCTTTTCGGTGAAGGAAAACATCGTGAGGAAACCGGTCTAATCCCAATAAGGTCTAGTTTTCCCTCTGGGTTGGAAGGTCAGATGGCAGTCGCTTTCGTAAAACTAGCGCCTATGCCAAATCTTGGGATTAGGTGTCAAAGCGGACCCCGAGCTCCTATAGGGGCATAACCGGGAACAACGCTAGGAGAATGATGACTGTATGAAAACGTCTGTTGATGATTCTTAAGATATTTATGTTTGTAAAAACGAAGGTTTCAATTTAGATTTATCAATTTAAACTAACGAACTCATCGCACTGTTACCTTTTACGTAGGTCTAATCCCTGAACGGATTTAGATGAAATTTCCCGTACAGATAGTTTGAGACCCTTGGAAGGATATAGGATAGTTTTTGTATATCTTTAAGATGGTAGAAGTGTGTTTGGGACAGCGATAAATAGCTTGCACCGAACATAATTTAATAGCAATATTTTTTCTAAGACCATAACAAGTTCCACGCGAACGAAGTCGCTGGCAACAGCTAGTTATTTACATAAATATTTAGTGACTAAGGATTAATTAGAAAAGGAGGATGAATCGTAAGAAAAGGAGGATCGATATATATTTATGTGTACCAACCGTCCTTGGTCTCCCCTATCTATCGTGAGCCTATCTAGACAGATTATGGCGAAGAACCGAAATCGAAAATTCACACATTCTTTGGTTTCATAATCAGATTTTATTTAACTAGTCGTTTTCGGAATGGCTCTAAATCAAAAATAAAATAAAATGTCGGAAACTAAAAGTATATTTTAATTTTATTACGATTAATGAACAAAAGCACATACCAACATACCTATGCATAATTTTTTGCTCACGGCAACACCGTCGGTCGTAGGGCTTGTTTGGAATAGGTCCTAATACTGGGAGTCTGCGATTTAGTGCCGAGACAAACAATTAACGTAGAAAAATATTGACCCTCTTACATATTGTAATAGTGTATACCTAGGGGCTATTAAGATTGGCACTCTTTATTTTTATTTATGAGCAAGTCCACGAGTCTGTGGACAGCGTTGCGATTCCTGCGTCCCATTTTTATTCCGCCATTTATCGTCGCAACCAACCAAATATTCACAATTCACAACCAATTTGCAAATGATCGAGGTAAACAAGCATTAATAAGATTTAGAAGCTAGAACAACGTAACGGCAACGTCGCACGTCGCGCTACGGCCCACGTGGTGGCATGTTGGCATTGGCACAGAGCGGCAACGGCGCAGCCGTAGCGCGCGGCTCGCATTTTAAAACGATATTATAACGTTATTATATATCGTTCTGTTATTCATTCTGTTACGGTATTTATATCGTTATGGAGAATATTGGTTTTGTTATAACGTAATTTTCGAACACTAACGGAATATACCGTTATAATTCCGGTTCATTTTATAACGTTTTAAAGGCCTGGGTGGCATGTTGGCATTGGCACAGAGCGGCAACGGCGCAGCCGTAGCGCGCGGCTCGCATTTTAAAACGATATTATAACGTTATTATATATCGTTCTGTTATTCATTCTGTTACGGTATTTATATCGTTATGGAGAATATTGGTTTTGTTATAACGTAATTTTCGAACACTAACGGAATATACCGTTATAATTCCGGTTCATTTTATAACGTTTTAAAGGCCTGGGATACGACTTCTATTAATTAGACAGATACGACCATGGTATACGAAACTAAGGACGAAAATAAGGTTTCGAGGCCTTCAATAAAACTACATAAATATTAAAGTCAAGTTAAGTCCTATGATGAAACTTCCTGGTCTTAATTGAACGAAGAACACAATTTTTTGTTGATTTTGGTTTTCGAAATTAAAATATACTTATTTCTTTTTTTAGGGTTGCCAAATGGCAAAAAACAGAACCCTTATGGATTCGTCATGTCTGTCTGTCTGTCTGTCTATCCGTCCATATGTCACAGGCATTTTACTCGAAAACTATAAGGAGCATTTGAATAAAATTTTGAGGATTGGTGTATTTTGTTAGCCGCTACTTAGTTTTGTAAAAAATTACATTACTAAAAAAAAATTTTTTTAGGGGTTCACTCCATACATAAAACTGAAAGTATTTTTTTTTTTCATTGGAAGCCCACGTGTGGCACATTAATCGATAGGCCTTCCAAAATAAATATAAGGTTTCCAGCAATTTTTTTGATTAAGTGAATAGAGTCGGAGAGATAATCGCCCCGAAAGGCACTAAAATTGTGTCCCCTCTAATTTTTGAACCGTGTATTTTAAAAATATGAAAATAATCATGGACATGGCTTATTAAATTCTTTCAGCAAAAATTGTTTTGAACAAGATCGTTTCAAAGGTTTTCGAGATATTTCTAAAAAACTGCCTTCCTTAAAGAAACGGACTTAAGTGCCATAAGATTTCATTAACGATACGACCTTTTTAATAGGTACGGAACCCTTCGTTGTGCGTGGTCCAACACGCACTTGGCCGCTTTTTTAAATAAAAGGTTCGCGAGTTCTTACAGCTCACGGAGCCACTAAGTGAATATTGTGATCCAGTCTTCTCATCATTTTCGCGTGCACCAGAAAGCGGCACATTACACTTCAATAATACATTAACGTCAGCGCAATCACTGCAGCCCAAGGGGACTTGTTCTTTTAGACTGCTACTCCCAAAAATCAAAAAGACGTATGTTTATAAAGAAGCCGTATAGCGTACTAACATTTTTGTTTGAACGGTCGTCTAGATAATCAGGCGGCTTTCGTTGCAATTAGCAGTCAGGCGGCGTGTCGATACAATCTGAATAACAATATGGCTGTACCGTGTAACACGGCCTGGCCCATCCTTTTGTCATTACAAACACTTTGGTCAGCCTTTGGAAACGGTCACCATTGTCGCGGCAGAAGTCGCTGGTTGAAAATTAATGAGCGTGTGGACGTCTCAATCCGTTGAACGACAACTTGACCGACTAGGGAGAAAAGTACTAGTTTTCCTCTGCGGAACTAACAAGGTCCGTCGCGGGACAAGCCGCCTAGTGGGAAGCCAGTCCTGTCAAACTGGTCTACATAGATTGAGAGAGATTCAGATGTAATATTACTCGTTGAGTAATGGTTGCAAGGGAAATATATAGGTACATTGAAGTCCGTCGTATTCACCAGTACAATCGGAAGTTGGGAACAAAACACTTAAAAAATAATTCGGCACTAATCTACTAATTGTTTTTACTAAATCTACGTTTAGCCTGGTTGTGCTGAGGTGTAGTCTAAATGTCTCAAGGTTGAGGAAAGTTCTAGATTTCCAGATAGGTAGGTACATCTGTAGACTGGAAAACCAATTACACGTGCGTGGAGATTTGATAATTCTATAACATTTCACGACCTACATTATAATAATAAACAGTTAAGGATGAAGCAAGGAGCACTAGGCCAGACGCTTGAAATTGTGTGAATGTGTTCCTATAGCTGCTCAAACTCAGGCTCTGGACAACTACCTAGAAAATACCTACGAATTTAAAAACCGCCCGCGTGGTCGTAACAGGGGTTTCCCTTGGATTTTTCCTAAGCTACTCGTACACTTTCACCACGCCTTCCGATCTCTTCGCTGGGCTCAATCTATAAAGCAACAGTCGCGTTAAAAAAAATATTTTTTCAATTACGTCGTTGGCAAACGAGCACACGGTCTGCCTGATGGTAAGCAGATGACGTAGGCTATGGACGCTTTTGAATCATAAGTGCGTTGCCAACCCTAGAACTTTCTTTTAGGGGTTTGTTGTGTTGTTAGCTAGATGAACGCGGGTTCCCCACTCTCAACAGACCACATCTTCGGGAGCTCGACCTTATTCACTTACAGAGCAGGTAGTGGCGTCATTATGGCAGCGCTCTTGTTATATGGAGGTAGGTACTCCCCCAATTGCGCTGCTCCAAAGAGCGAGATGACATTCCGCTGTAGGTACTCTAAACGCGTTGCTGTGCTGTAACTTGACTAAAACAAGTCTTGAAGTGGAAACCAATGTTAATTATAGCAACTTACTACTTGTGTTGTTTAACAAACAACACAAGTACGGGTAAAATTCCAGACACAGCGGGTGACACGTGGCCGCCACCGGCACGCGACAACGGCTTCTAGAGACGTACGCGTAGGCGCACATCAAAACGACACATGCGCGCTGAAAAGCCACGGCGCTTACGCTCTACTTTGTTGCGCGTCAAAGTATTTTCGGAATATCTTAAGTATAAGTTCTTAAGTAAAATTTGCATTGTATGATTTAAGTGAAAGCTGGGAGACGAAACAATGAAATTGGGTTGGTGTTCAATGGTATGGCTACAGCTGCTATATAAAAATATGAAGAAAAAAAAATGTAAATATTAGGGGTCAATCTTACACGACGACGATAAACATACTTATATAGATAGATAAATACTTAAATACATAGAAAACATCCATAACTCAGGAACTACTTTATACTTTAAAAACGAGCACGCCACTGGTCGAACATTAAACTCTTTATACGGCAACAATTTTATTACATTCAATGAAATCGCATGAGATTTCTATGTACGTGAATGAAGCGAAATCATATGCCACTTATACAAATCGTCTGCTCCTTAGTCCATTTTTACAATTCATTTGCAATAAAAAATCTCTAAAGTTGCAAAACTATTACCCGTTTTCCACGCATGACCCTAAAAAATTTAACACTTTCACAATCGATTGTGTGGAAACTCAATGAGGCCGAATCGACCCCATGAAACGAAATCAAACAAATAGATATTTGCCATGAACGGGGCTTATCAAGGGCGACATCACCACTATAACCTGACCTCACCTTCCCTCTGTACTGTGAAGTAAATTGGACCATGAAGGTGTTAGTGAAGGAAAGTTAGAGGGCTAACTATAGTGGTCACCTGTGTTTCTTCTTTGTTTTACAAAAGGGCTTATCTTAGGACTTATCCTAAGGCGGTTATGACGTTTCATGTGTGTAAAATAGCCGATTGACGATTGTTTTATTCTAATAATACAATAATGTACAATAGTTTTGTGCGAATAAACGCTTGCGCACGGTAAAGCTGAGTAGGGTGGAGTATTACTCTTTGTGTGGGACAAAATGAGATCGTAATAATAAAACTACAATGTACAAACGTCAGTACAGATTACATTTTGATTTTCGATTTGTATCGCGTTTGGCATAAATGGCTAATATGTTTTTATTGTTGAAAGTATATGAATATCTGTGCCTGCCGTCGTGATTATTTACAATTTTTTGGATATTTGCATAGATATATATTATTTTTAATGTCTATTGTGTAAACACAAAACTTTTAAATTGTACCTACGCGTTGTTTTACAACATTTTCATGCCTTAAGTTGAAATTGATATTTTGAATAAATTTTTAGATAAAAAAATGCAGACAATTGAGTAGGTAAATAACTGTACAATGCATTTAAAATAAAAACTTGTTTTTTAGCCTTTTACCATATCTAAAATTAAAACAATTGAAAAGGCAATTGACTGTAAAGTACAGTCAGCATTATCACATTGAATGCGTTCCGTGTAATTGCGCCGTCGGCCCGCGTTACGTCTCCCGTTTAATTCCACATTCATGATGCGCAGGAGACGCTAATCCTCTTCCCATGCGAGTAGCGTCCGCAAAAAAACAGAAAAAATTATAATCGAGATATTTCATACTTTTGAAGGTATAAAACAAAGATTTTTTTTAGAGATGACGTTAAATGAAATAAGTAGCTACCTAATTTTAGGGCAGTACTGAGTGCCTAACCTGCCTACACAGTTTTATTATTAAGTAGCTGATGCCCGCGGCTTCGCCCGCGTGGTTATAGGAAAATGTAACATATTGAATTTTCCCGTGGGACCCGCTGGAAAAAGTAGCCTATGTCACTCTCCAGCTTCTAAACTATCTCCATACAAAAAATCACATCAATACGACGCTCCGTTGCCACGTGAAAGAAGGACAAACATACAAACACACACACGCACTTTCGCATTTATAATATTAGTAATGATAAAGATAAGGATTTAATCGTATGGCATACATTATTTTGGCCTTTAAAGTTATATATTAGTTGCCAGTGTACTTTTACTTGTAAAAGCTAGATTCAACCTTCATTGTTGGCAAATAAATAATATTGCGACACGCTAGTCTTTTTTTTCTCTTTCATTCATTGTTAAAAGATTTAGTTAAGGCAAAAATGTCCCTTAGGTAGGTACTAAAATCTCTTTATAATGCAAAAACTTTTCCAAGCTACCATCTAAGACAATTTTATCTTAAAAAACACAAAGCAAAACATTTGAATTACAAATTGCTGACGCTACAGTTGCAATCATTCCCTTATCTCTGTATTCACAACACTATTCAGCCATTGTTGCGAAGAATCCGAGGCACATCACTATTGTTCGAGCTAACTTTGAGTGACAGGAAAACACAAGTCCCTTTGTGTCATGTTGCCAGCACTGAATCGATGTGAAATTTAATCCGGGCACGTATGAATGTTCTATCGATATTTTGAAGCAATGTTTACGGGTTACCTGGGGTACGGGACCCTAATATTAAAACGGTATTGTAGTCTGATTGTACGAACGCCCTTTTTATGGCTGACCTATTTATGTTATCTTTGGAACGTATTTCAGCAAAAATGTTTTTCTCGATAAAACAAACGATCTTTTAGTAAAACGCGGGCATCTCTATTTTTATCCGTCGCATCCAATCGCAAATCATATTTCAATCTGGGGACCGATTTTTGACTTTCGAGCGCTCGACTCTTTCACTCGAAAACTGACAAAAATCATGAAATGCTATTTTGAAATAGCGATAGAAAAATTAAAAACGAGTGGTATTGACAACTCATATTAAATCCTATTGGTAGAAAGTAAGTGCCTGCCATTTTGAGACTACAAACGTATTTACTTTTATTTGATTTTCGAGCGCTCGAAAGTCAAAAATCGGTCCCTTGATGCGCGGGCGAATTTCCTAGCGTTTGAATTTGAACTGCTGGGTTCTAAGAAACGTCATTGTCGGCTTAAGATTATTTCAGCAGTGGTAAAACATACCGCGGAAACTTTAATAAAAAAAGAACTCAGTACCGGTATTGGCTTACGTCTTCACCAAAAGTGGACTCTGATATTCGTCTCTTTTAATAGTATTTGCTGTCGACGATAATGACGAAAAAAAACTCGTTATTGACGCTGAATATTCACCCTCGCGCACTATCTAACTTCCACGTAACGGTGGGTTGCACCAACTTATTATTACTAACCGATTAACGTTAAATAGCGCCGGCTGCTGTCATTCTGGAAGAACTTATCAAATTTTCCTTACATTCAACATTCAATTGGTGCATCTCACTCTAAGCTTAAGACCATGTGAAGGTCTCAACTTAACGGGTCAGAATAAGCGAAGAATAAGAATTAAAATAAGTAGCAAAAATTGTTAAAAGTATTGAATGGTCAAAGAGCTAAACGAAATTGAGGCCCAAGCTTTTCAATAAGACCACCTTCGGCGTATGCTAGCGATATTGCGTGATACAAACTCTGAAGGCGATTCGAATAGATGCCCATATAGTATTTACTATTTTTATGAACACCAAAGGTTTAGCACAAACATTTGATGAAAGGTATATTGTGATGTCAAATGTTTGCGTATGCACTCAGTTATTACGCCACGAAAGATAAAAGAAAATATATGGACAACTGTTAATATGACAGGTCTTAATAACAGCAAAAGCAAACTCACTTAAGCAATCATTTCTAGACCTCACTTCTTTCGAATAAGATGCAAAATTGCTTGAATAGCATGTCAAATGTCTTGTCAGTAATCAAGATTGTCTCCAAGTCATTACACTGTTCCTTATTTACCCACCCATCATAAACTCTGCTAAAACTTGAATAGGACAAATGACCGGAATTTGCAAACAATGATGTATATCTTAAGAACACAATATTAAGTAATTTTAAACAGATGGAGTGATTAGCGCTAAGCAATACCCACACCACCCCACACTTCCACAATGGACAAAAATGCAATTCCGTGCCTTGTCAGAGTAAATCCTTCGAAA
This sequence comes from Epinotia ramella, assembly GCA_947578815.1. Classification (NCBI taxonomy): domain Eukaryota; kingdom Metazoa; phylum Arthropoda; class Insecta; order Lepidoptera; family Tortricidae; genus Epinotia; species Epinotia ramella. The sequence goes on along the minus strand of OX388206.1, from coordinate 3,153,031 downwards.
AATACTAACTTTAAACTTTTACGGCCTTTGTAACAGAAACTCGTAAAGCTCAAAGCGCTCCTAACCACGTCATAAAAACAACCATACGTCGTTGGAGTAGAATTGAATTTTGAATGAAATATATTTAATAATGACTGCAAGAACGATATAACTTTTAATAAATATGCCATTAATCATGACGGTAAACAGTACTCGTTGGTTAAATGCTAAATGACGAGAACTATATAAATGTACAGTTAAATTATGGCGACACAATTTTAGCAAATATTAACATGCGGCCTTTTGTTATGTAATGTGTTAGCGCTTTGAAATTAATCGTATGCGTATAGCAAAACATAGCGGCGGTCGTAGGTTCGAATCCCGGCTCGTACCAATGAGTTTTTTGGAACTTATGTACGGATTATTTACCGTTAGCTTTTCGGTGAAGGAAAACATCATGAGGAAACCGGTCAAATCCCTAATAAGGTCTAGTTTTCCCTCTGGGTGGGAAGGTCAGATGACAGTCGCTTTCATAAACTAGTGCCAAATCTTGGGATTAGGTGTCAAAGCGGACCCCCGGGCTAATACCGCTAGGAGGATGATGGCATGGCAAAACATAATTTTAGAGAGCAATCAGAGTATAGCTTTGAGGTTGTTAAGCCAGGCAGTGTCAGAGCGTGCAGGTAACCTAAAACAGGTTTCTGTAACATCTTAACCAGTGAAATACTATGTCTTTTTTGTAATATGAATAAGTAAGAAAATAAAAATGATCTTCAGCAGTTCCAGGGTAGGAGTGAAGAGAACAGCACCGGAAGATGTGCTCAGTGGTTTGATCTTCCTCTCCGCACTCGCAGAGTGGAGAATCCTCTCCCTGATGCCGCAAGGCTTTGCACTTTGAAATTCGGTGACATAAGTGTGGCATGGAAGGAAAGATAGTTTCGTGAGGTAGGGCACAGCGAAATGTCATCCCGCTCGAATTTGGAGCAGCCCAACTGGGGAAGTACCCTCCCCCTTGCAGAAGATCACAGCAATAATAACACTACTACTTGCTCTGTACTAGTGTTGTGTTCCTGGAGGTGAGCAAGGTCGCCAGAGCTCCCGAGGATGCGTTGTGTTGAGAGCGAGGGAAGTTGTTCCTTCAGCTGTCAACACGGCGGATCCTCAAACATAACAAGGGTCGGCAACGCCCATGTTACTCCTTTGGAGTTGAATGCGTCTATAGGCTGCGGTGTCCGCTTACGATCAGGCCAGCCGTATGCTTGTTTGCCACCATCATTGTATTAAAAAAATAAAAAAAAGGTAGAGAAAGAGCGCCTATCCGATGGATAGATACTGTGAATGCTTCAGCAGGAACCAGTGCTCAGGCTTGCCTGCGTATGGCGGAGAATAGAAGATGTCTTGCACCACTTTCCTCCACTTAAGTGCTTGGAGGAAAGTGGTGCAAACATCTGCGGTAGTCACGACCCTCAGCAATGAGGAAACGAGTAAGAAGAAGAAATGAAGGCTGGCATGTGAAAGACCTGACAATTTATTTATTTATTGACAAATACATTTACGTGACATTACAGTAATATTTAGGCGACGAAACGGCGTGGCCCCGTTGCATCGTCATCTCCGGTGTAGGAGTCGGCAGATTGCCCCGGAACCGTCGAAACACGACACCCTTCGTCCAGAAGTCAGCACATGCGATGGTCTCCTGCAGCGGGTGCGGCACGCGCACCACAAACGAGGTGAAGTGCACATAGTGGCGCGAACGCAGCTGGAACACCCTCAGCGAGGAGCCGGTCTTCTGACGAACGTACTCTACCACATCATCAGCCGTGGCAATGCGGATATCTTGGGTATCGTATTGTATAGTCGTTGAAAAAGGTTTGCTTTAAAGTTTGGTCCATTGAGCGTACCAATAGCGGTGACATCGGATGAATTCACCAAAATTATCACGCAACACGAGTGAAATTACAAAATTAAACATAAACACCCTGATACTTCTCGAATCTCGATAGACGAGACTTGCGATAAAAAAACGAACTCAAGTCGGTTTATCCGTTTGGCAGCTACGATGCCAGACACACAGATACAAATAATTAATGCCTGGACCTGCTACGTGCTCTGTAGTAGTGTTGTGTTCCTGGAGGTGAGCAAGGTCGCCAGAGCTCCCAAGGATGCGTTGTGTTGAGAGCGAGGGAATTTGTTCCTTCAGCTGTCAACACGGCGAATCCTCAAACATATGCCAACGGCAACGCCTATGTTACTCCTTCGGAGTTGCATGCGTCTATAGGCTGCGGTGTCCGTTTATCATCAGGCGGGCCGGACGCTTGTTTCCCACCGTCGTTGTATAAAAAAAAAAAAAAAACCTACTAGTTGCTCTGATAACTGGTAGAACTCACGAGGCAGTCTTTTTTCTTTTTTTTTGCCTGCTCACAAAATTTCACAAGAATCAGTTGAGAAATGCGAGCTGTAGAGGAGAACAACCGTCGCCAGACAAACGAAAGAACTGTTGCCAAACTGAAACGGAGACCTTCGTTCTTTTCGCTCGCTCGTTTGCGGCAGTTAAAATTATGATGAAATTGTAAGTACTTAAAAAACATTTATAAAGTTCCAAATTACTGAAACGTGAGTTTGTCCAACGCGAATTTTAAAAACAACTATGGATAAACTTACTTCTTCAAGGGCTTGCTTTAACAACGGCGAGAACTAAAATTAAATTTTTCGCCACCCGTCTTATATAAAGGAAAAGCCATGCCTATCATAACACTCGTTTCCAAGTTAAAAAAAGGAAAATAATTGCGATGAATATTATTTTACTTTGAAATACTTTCAAACCATAATTATATTACTTACTAGCTTCTGCCCGCGACTTCGTCCGCGTGGAACTCTTTTATATCGTAGCTCCTTATATACAAACTTGCGCCCCCTATTTCGCCCCCTTAGACGATGATTCCCGGAATAAACACTATGTATTCCAAAATTCATTTTAATCCGTTTTTGCGTGATTGAGGTCCAAACTTTAGCATCATAGGCTAGCGGCGGCTGCGAGTCGGAAACGATAATGCAGGTTAAGCAAAGATGGCGGTCAGTCGTTGGATGGGTGACCGCGTGATGTTTGAGTGGGTGGTTAATATTTAATATAAATGAGCGCTTCCGTGCTTTGGATGGCACGCTAAGCAGTTGATCCCGGCTGCTGTCTATGACAGTAGTCGTTAAGCCGAGTTAGAGGCCTTCGGGCGGCTTAAGAACTCCTAACAGTCGAGTTGCCCACTCACTTGACAAAGGGGGGACAACTGTTACTCGCGTCCGGAGGAGCTACCTACCACAATCCTGCACGTGTCCCCAGGGTGGGACTGTGGGAAGAGTGATAAACTTTAAAGGCCAAAAATAATATATGCCATACGATTAAATAGTTTATGAATTAGGTTTAGTCACGATTTTCGCTACGGTGTTAGAATTGTGCTGAAGCTTACCAACAAAGTGAAAATTTAATTGATAAAATAAGTATAAAGTCAAGGATAATCCTACTTATAATATAAATGCGAAAGTTTGGATGGTTGGATGTTTGGATGTTTAGATATTTAGATATTTGGATGTTTGTTACTCAATGACGCTTAAACGGCTCAACCGATTTAGATGAAAATTTACACGAAGATAGTGTATAGCCTGGATTAAAATATAAGATAGCTTTATCCCGTATCCACGCAAACAAAGTCGCGGGTGGAAGCTATTATTAAATAAGGGATAAAACTGGCCGAGATGGAGTCGGACTTTCGCAGCGGTAAAACGCGCCGGGTGTCGTTGAACGTGTTAAAAGTCTTAAAACTAACGCAATTTCAGATCTTTGTTACAACGGATATTAACAATAATATGTTCATGATTATGAGTCGCAAATTCAATGAAAAATAAACATTATTAATGCTTGATGTATACCTAAATATATAATGATAGCGTCATCTAGCGAGCATGATTTTGATACAATTTCAATTTGATAGAGTTCGTTGATGTTAGTTGTCGATTGGCGCCATCTACCGAGCTTAAGTTTAGTCCAATTTCAGCTCGATAGATGTCGCTTATATTATGTTTTTGATTTTATTTAGACTAATAAAAATAACATACCAAACCGTATTAAATGAGTTTTATTTGATTCTAAAATTATGACAGGAAAACTAATGTAAAACTGTAAATGTTTCTAAGTATTATGCCATACAATATTGCCGTAACTTCGCATACAGAACATTTTATCAGTTCATATTTTAATTAAGTTTAGCCCATGTTGGAGAAACTCGGCATAAATTTTATCAGAACATGATTACAAATATATATGTATAAACAATTTTACATCCCGTGTTTTTTCACGTTTTATCTATATTTTGCTGAAAGTTTGAATAGGATTCTTTTTAATTTCTAGTCAAGTATATGCTCGCCAATTTTCATGTCTTTAGCTCATAGATTCAAGGGGTTCCCATACAAACTTCAACCCCATTTTTTAACCCTTTTGCACCCTTATCTTTATAATTTTTATAGCCTATTGCGTGGCCGAAGATCCATTGAACGTTTTAGTGAAAGTTGCATATTAATCCATTCGATTGTTTTCCCATGATACCTAGACAAAAACAGACAAACATCCTTTTCGTTGGGCTGTCGTATTAATAAACAGATAGATGGCGCCGCTGTTGCGTAAAGTAAAGACGACTTTATCCAAATATTCTCAAATTTGGCCTGTGGGTCACCGTAACTCAATCAACCTTTTTTATACGTATGGTTTGTTGGAGTTCAGACGCCGACAAAAATCTGGAGAATGGCCTTCTAAATGCGTGGAAATTTGTGAAGTTCTGCATCGCGCTATTGAAGTTTTTAATGTATGTTGTATAAATACAATTTCCTTCAAGCTCTACTTATTATGTCTCACTGACAACCTCAACGAACTTTCACATTTATTATATGTAGAGATATGCTAGAAGTATTATTGGTAGAAAATCTTATTTATATGTGTATATTACTCGCTTTCTGCGCTTCCTAGTCAATGCTCGACACGATAATTTATAGCCTTTGTTTTTCACTTTACACATTCATGGATCATATCATAGCTGAAAACGAAGTACCACATGATGAAATGATTTAGCAAAAAACAATATCCATTCAAAGTATTCTCACAAACAAATCTCTTTGTTAAACCCATCAAATTATCAAACCAGATACAGTAAATCACACAGCATCCCATCCAAACATCTTTGTTTTCCAGCCTTGACAGATCTCATAACCTTGTGGTCGAAAAGATGCTCTCTAAACTGCCTTCTGCGCCAACGCAAATTACGGGTAGTAATATACAGTGCATGCAAATATGAGCTCTATTTGAAGGTGTAGATGGTGGAGGTGCTGGGATGATCTGAGTAGTGTAAATTGGCGAAATTATATCGAAGCCAGACAAATGAAGACATACGTCACGAGAGTCAATCTCTCGGGCGGTTAGCCCGGACGAGCCCGCACCGAGTCGACGTTTACGAGACAATATTTCAATATACTTACGAGGGCGCCTGTCCATTGGTCCCGGCTCTTGCCTTCAACTGTAATCCAGAAAAAGCAATTAACGCACAAGCTAAGGATCGGCTCTAATATGTAAGGCGTGTCCGCCAATATTTTATTAGGTCTTGCAAAATAACTCGAGCGTTGTATTTCTCACCTTAATCTATATTGGCAACAATAACCTTTTATGTTTATGTCTTATTTAATGGCTGCGAGTCGTCATTGTTTCTTACTTTATTAACGCCGAATGCTTTTAAGAATTACGAAACGAAGACGTTGCTGAATTGAACTTAAGCGTTAGCCCGTTTTGAAGGCTCTCTGAACTGTCATTAGCTTTTCCAAGAATATAATGGAAAGCACTTTAATCTGGCTAGCATCAAAACTACAAACATATATTGTCAACGGTCAACGAATGCTTTGACCTTTGTTTAGAACTGGATTTCAAATGCATTAATATAAAGGCTGTGTGCATAAAAATAGTACAAAAATCGACATATAAGCCAAGTGGAAAACCTGTTCTGGTTTAAAATCACAAAAGCCACAGAGCGTCGCGAGTGAGGTACCCAGAGACAATTTCAAAGCGAAACGCTTTTTATTTTATTATTCCTTTGCTTAGTATGGGAACCAGTAATAAAGCGCTTTGCGGCTTCAAGCCCGGAATCATTTGCGGTGGATATGCAGTATATCTGTTACTGGCATAAAAGAGTTTGTTGTAAAATGTTTTAAAGATACTTCAACTATTAATCCAGTCATTTGCTCAAATTTGCATTGGACGAGACGATGACTCTATTTATTATTAGAGCTAACCGTCCAAGCTTCTTAAAATGTCATTGTAAAAATATAACACAATACCAAGTAGCAGTGATGGCATTGGAATGCGTTGCATTCATGGGAAAAGATGAAACAATGTCACACCGACTGTCAATCTCGCTGTCTGTAATGTAAGATAAGCCTAAACAAACGCCAGTGTCACCGGGCCCGAGCCGGACTGTCAAAGATCAATGGGTACTAAATCAATCGACTAATCCGCGAATGACATCTGCCGCCCAGTACTCGCACTAACTTTTGTTTTTTTAGCGCTAAACGGAACGAAATAAAATGGAAACACGGGCCGGTTGCACCGCTGGCAGTTACTTTGATTATGGGTTATGACATTGGGATTATTGCTGCAAATAATAAAAAAAGAGTGGTTTTTTTACGCATGATTTGAGTGTGTTTAAGTAACAACATACACGTTACAACAAGGCATACGTGCAGCATAAAGACAGAAGTAGATACTAATTGTTACAACATCGTGGTTATCGCTAAAGAGCGATCTTTTCCAGACAACCTTTGGGTAGCGGAGATAAATAATGTAACATAATCTTCAATTTGACTGGGTGGCAAACCGAAAGAAATAACTAAATAATTACATCGGGGCCTGTTTCCATCGATTGGTATTCGTCAATTATTTAGGAATGTTGTACGGATGATCGTTACGTCATATGGTCAATGTATGGTTAATCACATATTTTCCCGCGTAAGGTGATAGAAGGTGTGTATGTTGCAATGGACAGAGAAACAAGTGGCGGTTACTCCACTGACTAAAGCAAAGCTCTTAAGTGATAATGATGAAGGTGTCAACGTGGTAATATTAATGTCAAGTTAATTCCACAGTACAACCAGCCCCATCGTACCAAGAAAAACAGTCAATGCCGGCATAAATCCCGCGGCGTATTGTCCGAGCGAGCCGCGGACAACGGCTCTTATAAACACGACCAAAGCATAAGCTGCCTTTGTCAGTGTTCGTAAATGGTTATAAATGGCCATTTATGGCTATAAATGGCTACAAACAGCCATAAATGTTCGACAAGAGCTGTAAATAGCTCAAAGCGCAAATGCTTTGAGCGCTATCATTAATTTATTAGACAATTTCTGCTTGCAAGGGCTTGTGATAGGGTTGATTCGTATGCAGTGTGTTAATATGTACTTTTCTAAATGTGAAATCCTTAGTTTTGTCATGGTCATCCGTAAGTTCGTACGTCAAATACATTTTCGTCAGGATATTTTAAATAAAATTTGGACGAAAGTTGTATTCTGTTTGTGTCAGCCTTATTCTCAGAGGGAAGTATTTGGATCCGAGTAAAAGATGTACGCCATTCACAAATGAGGGACAAGGAATACTCTTCTACGGCTAGTAATTGAATCATTCGACTGTCTAACATCGATACTGCAGTTATCAGGATATGTTCTGATCTGATACAGTTAATGCAGCTCCATACTTTATGTTATATACCGATAATGGAACAACGTTTGTTGTGGAAAGCTGCTGCTAGGCCCCTTACAGCTTACAGTACAGATGCCCTTGACAAAGTGTCAACCACTATTTATCGTGCCTAAATTTCAGTCAGTTACCATTACTTCACACATAGTTACTTGTATGTCTACAAACATATGTGACACAATATTTATGTTATCGCTTAGTTTGTGCTCAGCCAATGGAGGTGTCAAATACACGCCAGTGGTAAATGTCGTGATTTCCTTTTTGGGACGCCCCTATCCTCCCACTGTACAGTGATACAGAGAAATGACACTGTCCTTTATTGGGGTACAGTCAACCTTACTTCTGGGTCGTTTAAATTTTTTGTAACCTGCTTTTGTGACCTGACGCTTAGTATCTAAGTAAGAGCTCAAAGGTGTTATTGTGGCTTACCCAAACACAACCTAATAACATCAACAAAACAATAGAAATTTCGTTTATTATCCCTTCAAAACGATTTAGTAGCGTTGTTATCAGATTTCGAAAGGAAACAGTACAATGACGTCACCATACAGGACTGATTAAGACAAGACCAAGATGCTTGAAGAAAGCTTTTGCTGCATATAAAGGTGTCAATTGTCATACATTGGAAGCCGACCTCTCAAATGTTCTGTATTGGCAGAAGGGTTACATCGAAGAAGTGTGAAATTTATTGGGAACTTGGTGTTACCGTATTTCCAAGGTACCATATGTATTGTGTAACAATACTAACGCTTGTATAAATAAAGTGAGACAAGATTTTCCTTGTCTAAGTCTTTATGACATCGACACAATATTGAATTTAACCTAGCCTTGTGGGAAAGGATTAGGTTGTTGTAGGTAATCATAAACGTCCTACAAGCCTGTCGTAACTAAAATGGCTTTAAAATTCGTTTGTCCTTATCTGTCACTTTGACATTTGTGTTCGTAAGAAAGGGACCAAGCACATTTTGTTTAGCAGAGGCATTTTAAGTTTTATGAATAAGGGGGTTAAACTGTAACTAAAGATGAAGACTAATCTGACTGTACCAGTACGAAAATAACGTAACGTCACCTCTCACCTCGTATCAAAGCCACAAAGCCGAGACTGGACGGACAGTAGGATGTCAACACGCCGCTTCCTGTCCCAAATGGGTAAACATACAAACCGGTGACCCATTTACATACGTCATACAAAGGAGCAGGCAGCGAGGGAATTCTCACTTGGGAGGAAAAACAGAATGTGACTGAATGTGACAATATGCTTCAATTTTTTTTTCAACTCAATGGATAGAAACAAATGAATAACTACCAGAGGTGTGCGAAGATGTGTCCTCGTTTAATTCACACCTCGTGACAGCTAGGTGTCAAATATAAGAAAACATAGTTTTGTACCTACATCTTTGGTGGATATTCACCCTTTCTAACCACGTGAGACGTATAAGTTTATCTAAGGAATACCACTGCCAGATTCTATTATTTTCGTGAGCTCAGACGACCGTACTGGCCAACGGGAACACGAACACAGTACACAGACTAACTAAATTATTTGATTCCGCTTTTCTGTAAGGTTTTCTGCTATTACTTTCCTAGTGCGACTTCTCCGAAAAGGCAATGCATTCAATTAAATTCAATTGAATAAATTATTAATAAAATATACAATTTTAAACGTCTATTGCATTCACAATAAAAATCTCTAGGTCCGAATAGAAACACCGTATACATTTCGTTTTAAACATAAGCATAGAATTCAAACCGCTCAAATCACTTTAACACTCAAGAAAACACACAAGAAAAGGTAGACAGGACTCTTTCACCGCAAACAAAATCAGCAAGAAACACATATCTCAAGAATAGCTCCTGTAGGACGTGTTAATTTGGTCAAATAATGATGATAAGCCCACTTAGTGCACGGGACTGTTCTGGGAAGGACAGTAGGCAGTTTACCAAAATAAAAGAGGACTTCTGTGGTACGCCGGGCCGGGAACAGCGGCGGTGTGGAGTCGCGACGTCCATTAGACACTGTATTACATTTGTAAAAGAGAAATGAGACTGTTATTTGACTCAACAGTCAAACTGATCATTCAGTTTTTTTGGAGCTGTTTTCTTTATTATTGGTGTTTTTAGTTTTTAATAAATAAGTACACAATAAGAAAAAAACAATACACATACTCTTCATTGCACATCTCACACGAGAAACAGGCGGTGTTATCGTTAAAGAGCGATTTCTTTTAGTCAACCAAAGTTATTTAAGTAAGTAAATGGGTTTTCCAACAAGATACATTTTTCCAAGCTTTTATGTAGTTTCACCTGTCGCGACTTAGTTTCACCTGACCCGGTGTCTGTAATGAAATCATGCAAGGAAAATTTGACCTACTTCCCGGTGACCGATTGAGCTGAAATTTTGGGTATAAAATATATAAACATAGTTTTAATGACAATTCAATATTATGGTACCATCGAGCTGATCTGATGATAGAGACAGAAGGCCACCTTCGGAAATCAGTACTTAACTGACGTAACCCCGTTGAGTTTGGGCTCGTTAGAATCATCTCAATAAGTACCAAAAAACTTGAACCAAAAATGTTTTTTTTATAGAAACCTGTTCGTATGTTATTGTATGCAGAGTTAGAGATGATGTGCAATTAACTGTATGATATGACGATTGGACTACAACTTCCTGGGGTATTAGCCTGTTGGAATGTTCCGAGCAGTCAATCCAGTCAAAAGCGACTGGCTTTTAACCATTTAAAACCTACATAGTGACGGCCGGCTGAAAGAGCACGTTAAGCCGTAAAAATGGAATCATTGTTTTTATTTTTTTAATAAACATTTAGTTTTGTCAGTTCTTTAGCCTAATTCTTAAACTGGTTTAATGTTCAAGTATTTTGTTTTGCTCTTGATCATCCATAAAATGTAATTTTCGTAAGTTGGGTTTAGGGGGAGTCTGGTTAACAACAATAAGACATGATGTTATCCTCAGCATTGAAAGACTGATGATGAAAATTTAATTGGCTCCACTCCACTCCACTCCTGTCCGCTCATCAGCCCTGAGCTCCATTACTTGAGTAAACGTGGCGTGTGTGTGCGCCCACTTCGCGCCGCCCCGACTCTGCTTGCGAGCGTGGTCCAGCTCCATTCATGCTGGACGTAGTTTTGAAGACTTAAATAGGAAAAAGCCATTTTAGTAAATTTTCCTTTCATAACAACCCTGAAACGCCTATGAAAATATAATAGGTATTCGACAGCGTCACGATGACAGCACTACATGGTATACGTGTATTACATGGTCACCGTAACGGCAATATACACTCAGACATCGCCACTTATAAGCCAGAGTCGGTTCAAATTTTGCCTAATTCGAGATTCAAAAGGAAAATACTAGGAATGTTATAGTGATATTTCGTCTTTTACGTCTCTGTTTTTCAAGATTAGAATAACAAAGACATATATACCATGCAAAGAGTAGGTACATGAGATAAATGCCACCAATATCATATTCGAGCGAAATATATATTTTGAATGAGGAAGATCATAGCAGAATGCCCGAGCCCAAATAGTCCAACTGGGGTAATACCTCCACTAGAACACACTTCACTACCGAGGGTTGATCACGTAACGTTTCGAACGCAGGTTAGAACAACTTAACTGTCATTTTCCCATACAAAAAGTGACGTTTAGATCTACCTGACGCGGGTACAATGCATTACGTGATAGACGTGCCAGAACGACATTGTACGTACGGTCGCCATCAGATATATCGGAGCGGCCAAAGTGCTCACAATCATCGGAACACGTCTCTAATGCCTCGACAATAGAGGCGTGTTCCGATATTTGTGAGCACCTTGGCCGCTCCGAAACATCTGATGGCGACTGTACGTTAGGTAGATCTAAAAGTAAATTTTATATGGAAAAATGACAATTAAATTGTCCTACCGCGCATTCGAAACGTAACACGATTACCCCTCAGAAATGCAGAAGACCGCATCCATAAGCTGTCAATACAACCTCACATCAATAAAGGCTCGGCAACGTGACTTCTTTGGGGTCTCAAATGTCCATAGGCTCACCAACAGGCCGTATGCTTGTATGCCGCCATAGTATAAAGAACCAGGCAGTGAAGTACAGATTTAACGCGTGAGAGACAATGGCAGATAAATATTGCGAATGATCGTGGGCTTAGCAAATATTCGTGCGGTTGGAGCATGATGGATTGGACAGATGTAACAATGTGAGAATGGAGAGGCGTCCGAGTTTTGAGATGCATTTCTGGGGCTCAGTCTGACACGAACTTTTCCTATTTCATTTTGATTCCAATGTGTTTCGAACCATGGAGAGGGCTACACACTTACAGGGTGTCCGGTACCCGATAAAAAATGTTGCAACCTGTACTTACATGTTCATTCATAAACTCACGGCTGTTCTGCGAAATTAATTTGAATTTGAAAAGAGCACACGTTTAGTGATCGCGGTAAACATTGAAATCAATACGAAATATGAGACGTAAGTGTTGCATTGAGCCCCTGAAGAATTTCATGGATTGTTAGAATAATGAAATATGTTCAAGTTACAAAACCTTCTAGTAAAATGTTAAGCAAATGCTAACATGCCAAATGAGTTGTACTCACGTCGTTTTTATGACAAGTCCTGATAAGAGGTTCAACTTAGCTAGCATTTTATGTCGTAAGGAATAGTTTTATCAAACGCCCATATTTTCTAAAATGTATCAAAGGGAACTATCATCCATACACGAGCAATATTAGAAACCCTAATCATGTAAAAACCGTAACAAGAATGCTATAAATAAACCCAACAAACACGCAATCAAACATCTTTATCTTCCACTTACCACCTTCGAAACAAGACTGAGTTGCTCGAACAATGCCCTAACGGGTGCTAAATGGACTCCCAAACACATTTCGACACTATTTTGAAAAAATCTCGTATCTACTAGCTGGTTAAAATCAAAACCTCCTACCTACATATGAAGTTCATACGTAGTTGCGACGTTTTTGTTTTGCTTGGCCGTGTGAGATACGAGGTTGCTTTGACGATTTGGAGCGTGGTGTAACATTGGTAGCTTTTGTTCTTAGAACTGGCACGGAGATGAGAAAATGGGGGGAATTTGACAGTTAGCTGTCATTTTTGGCAGTTTTGTGAAGCGTTTTGTTTTACAAGAGTATCTGGCTTTGTACAAAAAGGACCTGTACAAATTCTTAGGTGAAAGTATAAATAAATAAGGCAACTAGCTTTTGTATAGTATTAAATAACACTTGTTTTGTACATAACTATTAACAATTCAGTCCGATAGTCTCCGTGTTTTTTTTTTTAATTTATTCAGTTATACTACATCCAAACGTCTTAAATATCTATAGGTATAATTCGGCAACTACCCATAGTTTTGGATATAAGAAACACTTAATTAAGTACTTAATCCACGATAACAGTCAGTAAATTACTAAGAACTGTCATTCTCGCATCAGTAGTAACAAGTCACATTCAATTGTTGATAAATACCTACCTAATACCATTATAAATTATAATACTAACTGCCATAAACTTTATTCTATTGTATTCTCATATCTAATTTAAATTAGTCATACCTGCGCGATCTATGCTAACGCATCATGCGCGTGTCAGGTAGATCTAAATAACAAATTTTCTATTGAAAAATGTCAGTTAAACTGTCCTAACGCGCGTTGGAAACGTTACATGATTACCTCTCTGGTTTAGTCGTACTTAAAATAACTTAATTATTTTAAAAGTACAATATTTACAAAAACGACTAAGGTACCTAACTTAAGTAACATACAAATATTTACAATTTTTTATATATAATGCATTAAAAATATACGTTTTCTCAAAAATAGTACGAAATGTTCTCATAACATCTGTGCAGATAGTATCCGAAAGTGATTCATCCTGGTCAAGTTTTAGAAGTGTCCAGTAAGTAAGTATGAAATCCCATTACATATCATAATATTTAAATAGTATAGAACAAGAGTGTCCAGTAAGTAAGTATGAAATCCCATTACATATCATAATATTTAAATATAGAACATTTATGAAGTGAACACTTCTTTAGCGGCGCTGAGCACTTTTTGGGATGGGGACAGATTTTTGTGACGTCAGATGCGTAGGAGGTCACGTGACCGTAGGATGGTGAGAGATTCGGGACGAGACTTGGGGGCGGGGGGGGAAATAGTTTGATGTAAGACGACCGGCCTTCGGCCTTCGGCTCGGCCGGCTAAATCATACTCGTCCAGGATGGCTTACTTACTGGTCTCTGCAGTAATGTACTATTACGTCTATTACACAACAAACATTTAACATAATACAACATTCTTCAGTACAACCGGCCCTCAATCAAAGTTTAACACGTTAAACCATTGTTAAACGCAGATTAATGAGGCCGGATCACCGCTCGGTTCATTGAAAGGCTGTGACAAAAGTGATGTCGCTCTTTATTCTTTAATAGGCCCGTTCGGATTTGCTATGGGACATAAAATACTGCGTTGTGTGGTTGTAGGATTGATTGAAGGTTAAATGTGCAAAAAGTTGCAGGAAATGGTGCTTGAATATAAACAAATTCTGTGATGACCGACAGGCAATCTTTTTGTTATTGCATACGGCATCGGTCTAAAACATGAATAGACTTTGAGATAACTATCTTTCATTTATTTCTTGCTATTCGATAATAAAAGCACATTTTAACTCTAATCAGTTTCTTAATCTTAGATAGATGGATAGGTGCAAGGTGAGGTCGGATTCAAACAGAAATCAGGACTTAATCTGAGGTTAAGCTTCGTAATAGTATGAACTAATTTTAGATAAAACCTTATTCTTGTTTGATTGAATCGGACATTTGCACAACATCTGGGTTCATGATAATATCGCATCATTCGAGATGATTTACCATCGTCCTTTTTAAGTTCTTGATTTAAGAATACCTCGATTCAATTATGGATGTTTTCTGTGTAAGTTGTAACAATTTATTTAATTATTGTGTGTAAAATGGTCCGACATTTTACTCGAGACTGAATTAAAAATCTTAGATATTAGAGCTTTTAAATCCCTTTGAACATTACATAATTACAGAGGCACATTGCACGGCTCTAAATACACTAAATTGCCATAGGATAAATCAATAAATTACACGTAGAACCGATGGACGTTGGGGCGGAAAGGTTTTCTAGTGGCGACCACGTACCGCAAGGCGCGGCGTGGGTAGGCCCCCCACAAGATTTTTTTTTTTAATACTACGTCGGTGGCAAACAAGCGTACGGCCCGCCTGATGGTAAGCGGACACCGCAGCCTATAGACGCATGCAACTCCAAAAGAGTAACATGGGCGTTGCCGACCCTTGATATGTTTGAGGATTCGCCGTGTTGACAGCTGAAGGAACAAATTCCCTCGCTCTCAACACAACGCATCCTCGGGAGCTCTGGCGAGCTTGCTCACCTCCAGGAACACAACACTACTACAGAGCAAGTAGTAGTGTTATTATGGCTGTGGTCTTCTGCAAGGCGGAGGAACTTCCCCAGTTAGGCTGCTCCACATTCGAGCGGGATGACATTTTGCTATACCCTACCTCGCTAAAAAGGTGGACCAGGTCATGGGTAAAGGTCGCGGGAGTCCGCTGGATGCGGGTGGCGCAGGATCGGTCAAATTGGCACTCTTTGGGAGAGGCCTATGTCCAGCAGTGGATATCTTGCAGCTGATATGATGACAATGATTATGATGATGAAGAATTATTTTACGAAATAAATTTTTCCCCTGCACATTTGAGGATCCAGAAATCACTGTCCGTATAATTTCTGTCTAGCAACAAACGATTGACTCCTTTCGCTCCGGTTTCATACAAAACTATTTATATTCAAATGTTCAAAACACGTCACGCTTACGTCATAACTTAGCATCAACCGCCACCCTACAAATCGATTCGGACAAGGACTCATGGGAATTTCAATCAGCCATACACACCCTCCGGGAAACACCACCTGAACACCCTTTACTAACTGGTTTCACATAATAACTAGGTATTTAAAATACATGTGTCCGTGCTAGCTGAATGCATTATTGATATTGTATGATAGTTTATTTTAGACGGTATTGTGTTATTAAGGGACGTTCCTTGTGACGGACTCGAGTCGAACAAAACAAATTGCCTATGGGAGTACAACTTTATCTAAGCTGTTACTTACGGCGCCATTATGTCCAGTCTTCTTATAATTTCTTCGTGTTTACTATGGATCTGAATTTATCCGTCTGTAGTCACTAAGTTGGTGGTCAGGAGATTTTGGTCTGAGTCGTTAGTTCGGGTCAGCAGGCCCGATGCGATTTGGGACAACTTTTGACGGCTGTCAGGTTTTATTCTTATTCTTGATTGACAGGCAAGGGCTGACCCATCCTTCCGCCGAACAATAGATTAGTTACTTTAAATATTTTGAAATACTTGAGAACATTTTGTTTTTCCTTTGTCGAAGTACCCTACGATACCTACAATACAACTCTTGTTGTAGTTGAAAGTCAGTATTTCCTTCCCGATTTTTGATAAAAGTATATTTAAAAAACCGGCCAAGTGCGAGTCGGACTCGCGCACGAAGGGTTCCGTACCATTATATATAATAATAAGTTACAATAGAATTTGTACGAAACTATTACTTCTTGAAGTACATTTTATAAGTTGGTCGACTATTACTCGTAAACGTGTTAAGCCTACTTAGCTGTGATAGTTTTCCTTTTAACTTCGTTATATGTACTACTACCATGATTTTTTTCACATATCCGAAAACAACCATTTAGCTAGCAGGGGGTGGGGACACTGGAGTCTAACAAAAATTAGCACTTTAAGGCTTAATATTTCACAAACGGATCGTTTAATCGAAAAATTGTTTTCACAAACCCCCAATATTTTTAAAAGACCTATCCAACGACACCCCACACTATGGGGTAGACGACAATAAAAAAAATCATCCCCACTTTACATGTAGGGGAGGTACCCTAAAAAAAATGTTTTTCAAGATTTTATTTTACCACTTTGTCAGCATGACTAATATGTATATTCATGCCAAGTTACAGCTTTCTAGTACCAAGAGCCTCTGAGCTAAGCTGCGGACGGACGGACGGACGGACATGGCGAAACTATAAGGGTTCCGTTTTTGCCATTCTGGCTCCGGAACCCTAAAAACGATAACATCTTAATAATAATTAAGTAAGTACGAACGCCAGCACAGTTAGCTGACCATCCTGTATTTATATATATATGTAGTATCTTATTACAATTCACATAAAGTTAGCTGTGTGGTCGATAGTACCTATAAATTAAACACTCCGAGTATTAATACTACAATTTTTAAAGTTGTAATTTCAGGCTAAAAGTTAACCTCGTGGGTTGAATTCTCACAGCCTGAATTCATGCACTGAAATCAGTAACCGGGCCACTCAAGAGCAAAAAAAACGTTACACACTCTTAGCAATTCTGCACAAAGTGTATCGTTTTATTTGCTTGTGAGTGATTCAGATTATGATTCAGTGACTGAAACTCCGTTCTGTGTAAGGTCGGCCTAAGTTGTTCGGATCTTATTGGGTCGGAAGGTCAGCCGGTCGTTGCTTCACCAACGCTAGTGCCTGCACCTATACTTGGGATTAGAACACACCCAGGAACGCTAAGATGAGATATTCATCTGATTTAACTCTTTTAACTGCCACATTACCTTGAACAAACCCCATGCATTGTCACGTGTTGTCAGGTTGAACCATTCATTATCAAGTCGTTTGCGTCGCAAAATTAGAAACGCAATTACAGTAAGGAATTAAGTAATTATGTAAGGAATTTAATCAATGTACCTGTTTCATATTAGCAAGCCCGTCATAAAAGATCGTACGTGTCCGCCAATAACCTCCATTGTTGTGACGTCATTAAACCCTCCTTCAATCAAGCTTTACGACCGATCGGACATAAAAATATTTAACTGTTTGTTTACATATAATATTAACGGCTTGTTAACTCCTATAGGCCATTATAGTCTTTAAATCTAGCGCGTCAAAGTCGGGTTTACGCGGAGAATGGTGGCGTGAAATTAATTAGAGTAAATGTTTGTGTTGAGGTTGAGAAATATTCTAGAATCTCGTGTTGTTGGATCAGATAATAGCTTTAGTTAGTTGATATATCTACGTATAACGCCTGCGAACCAGTTACCCAGCTCTCGGGGGAAGTCTGGATTATGTGGTATTTCTACCCACTAAAAACTCTACGTCAGCCGCTATATGCGCTAAGTAATTCGGAGGACTCTAGGATCTCAAGTTGAACACACTAGTGCCCTCCTCGCGCTCTGCCCTGCGGGCTCGTTCTGGGCATCTTTGTCGCCTTCTCTGGGGTACATGGCCAAGTGCTGTACCCCCCGCCGCAAAAATCACTGGCGACCCCGTTGACCCCCTAAAGTCGCCTTTTACGACAGGCGGGGGAGATCGTAGACCTATTCTAGCCCGAGTCTACACGTGTAACGTGTAACGCCTGTTAAAGGAAAAAAAACCCCGATACCTACTACAGTAACTGGTCTGTTTTCCGTTGAACACAAATATTATTTTGCCACTAAACATAAAAAAGGCTAGCAAAATACGAATAGAATTCACGATTGACGATACTTAGAAGAGTCACATAGTTATAATAAATATTAGAGGTCAATCTTACAAAAAATCAAACTAGTCCCAAAGTAAGCTCAATAAGGCTTGTGTTATGGGTACTTAAGACGACGATAATTATATTTATTTATTTGTAGTTTATTCTGGCACAAATACTGTTAAGTTTGACATAATAAGGCAGTGTAAAGTCGTGAATCTTCATCATACATTCCATAGACTTCGGTATCCGTTTTCCACGAGGCTGTATGCTTCTTTGCCACTTCCGTGGTAATAAGTAAAATAAGTTTTTTTACAGAAGTGTTTTGTTTTATAGGGGCGATTTATGCTGTAAAATAACAAATACCGATTTAAAGCAAAATATGTTTCTAAATCTGAGACTACCTGCTATCTTCTAATGTAGACTTTACTCTTGAAGAAATAAGGTAAACTCTCCAACGAAGGAAGTCAAAGGACGCGGTAATCGGGTCCAATAAAGTAATAAATAATAACAATAAGTTAAAACTTCGGGTTCTGGGAAATAATAAAATTACAGCATTGTCCGCGGCGAGACAAACGTTTATCAGATTAAGCAGAGTCATTAGGACGATTCCATCGATGCAGCCGGCAGCAGACTCGGTATCGACAAAATATAACAAAGTAATGGAACTTAGTTCTTAATTTTAAGTTTTTTAGGCTTGTTTTTCAACAAGTCGTTTAGTAGCTAATTTGTATGAAAACAATACGTACTCGTAACTTGGTTTAGAAAGCAACCAGGAAAGGAAATGCGATAATAAGTACTTATACAAATATACCTATTATTTGACAATCACTCGTCGTTTGATCTTGAAAAACTTCAACTAATTCTCGGATATAAGTAAATCTTAGTCGAAAACAGATTGATTTAGAAACACTTCGAATAAAAATCTTCCTAGGTAGGGATGAGTGCACAGGTGCGCATTTCTAAATCTTGATGTTCTTATTGAAAACAGCCGATAATGAAGTACGAATAGAAAGAAATCCCAAAAAAGAAAACCTATCTTGTCATATTGTGTACAGTTGATATATTATCGAGTCGTATGAGGAGGTCAAGAGGCAGGCAATGGACATCGAAGAGTGGCGGTTACTCCACCGACATGACAAGGCTCTGAAGTGACGATGATAATGTCATACTGGGCAGTTCAGTAACGAGCAGTTTAAGTTAGTTCTGCCAGTTCCTGGTTGAGTCGACTGACGAATCTACCATCGAAATTGATCTACAACGACAAACTATAATGACGATCATTTGCTTGTCACATTACATCGCTTCGACCGTTCACGATACTGATCTCGAGAGCGACAAAGTCCCAAGTCACACGAGTTTCTTAGGCGTAAGTAACCGTGTCAAATAGAGAAACACTCAGGCGAATGATTGTCATTGATATAGAATCAAGTTTTCGTAGACTCTTCATCGAATGTTTGGATTGAACGAGAGCTTTATTGGTTGGTCGTTGAAATAATTATATTTTTCTTATATTTCCGCTGTAAAGACCTAGTCTGTGGATAATTTATTCCGCCTCAATCTGCGCTGCGCCGAAAATTCCACTTTCACAATTATGAACAAAACTAAGAAATGTTCCTTTATAGTATCCTTGCCAATACCAAACCTTCGTGGGTGTTTTCTCCTCTTGTCACTACTTCAACGCAGATCGATTGATAAAATTTGCATAGCGTAGCTTACTAATATAAGTATATCTTTATATTTTCAACCATATATTAGAGCACTAGCTTCCGCGCGCTTCGTCTGGGTGGACCCGGAATAAAAAAGTATACTATATTTTAATCCAGGCTATAAACTATCTTCGTGCAAAATTTCATCCAAATCTATTAACGTTCGTGTTCCTGACGATGGGCTGCCTACCTATCACTGCAACACTCAATTATCTCTATTTTTAATGTTCCGTACCAAAATTGGCCCAACGGAACACTTATGCGATCACTCGATGTCTGTCACAGGCAGATTTGTAACTTATAGTTGTTAGAAGTGGCTCTGAAAAGATATTTTGTGCCCTACTTACTTAAAGTTAATTGGATACAGGCATCATCAGTTGTTTCAACTGCCTGCGTGATAAATAAATAAATAAGAAAATCATACTAAATGAAAATTTAATTTAAAAAAACTTGGGCGCTTGTAGCTTTGTTTTTTTATTATTTTTTACTTATTTTCTTATTTGGTATACTATATGTTCAATCCCATTAAAATGATTATGTTCCCGTTTACAACCACCTATTCTTGTATTCGATTAAAAAAGCTGATTTAAGAAAACAATTGTAATACCTACTTTTCACATTTAATTTAATTGTAGGGTAACGCTGAACCAGTTCAGAGATTTGATCTAATCACCTATACCATCTTACAGTAGAAACTTTATCATATCACTAAAAGTGTTTAGTGAAATGATCAAACGAGTTGATTTTTGCGAGTGCTTTTCGTCAATTCACTGACGT
The DNA here is from genome assembly GCA_947578815.1 of Epinotia ramella. NCBI lineage: Eukaryota > Metazoa > Arthropoda > Insecta > Lepidoptera > Tortricidae > Epinotia > Epinotia ramella. The sequence continues at coordinate 3,132,174 of OX388206.1, read as the reverse complement.
GTTTCGTCAATTCACTGACGTGTTTCAGGGATTTTATCAAATACCTACTAAACAAATCTGGTGAACTGACAAAACGACTTTTTTGGCTGATTTCGTCGTTTCACTAAACAGATTCGGAGATTTGTACAAATGCTGTAGGTATTTTTTAGGCAAATCATAAAATGGATTGGCCATTTTAACATCGTGCGTGATTTGGTCATATCCCTTAGTTAGACATATGTTCAATTCCGTTTTGACCATTTCCCTGCGACATATACATTATAAATTACCCTTTTTGAGAATACAGGCGTGAGTTTTTTGTTTGTACCATGGCCTGTGACCTGAACTGCAGTTATGCCCCCTCTGCGCCGCTAGTCTGGGTCCCAATCGCCATCGCGATAACGTTCCGGATCGCAGAGTGTTTCTTTGTACGGGCGTCGTTCCCTGATCGATGAAAACGGAGCGTACTGCGACGGACGCTGGTTTTGTTACTCACGACTTTAAGTTATTGGGTAGCAAGTAAGTAGTTAGTAGTGGTTGGTGAGGCTGGTTAGAACCAGAGGTGACTGATAAGTACCATGGATCATATTTCTCAGGTCTTAGAAACTCACAAATCCTGTTCAATATCTTTTACTCTTTAATCCTCTATGACAACGCATACGGGGGAAGATATAAGTATTAGATCTGTGTGTCTGTCTGTAGCATTGTGTTTTAACTGTCGTGATAATTTTCGGTTAAGTTTTTTGTCTAGGGGATTTTTCTTTTTTATGATTGGCTGATTCTGTTCTTTATCCCAGTGACAAGTTATACAGACTACGTTTGTCAATAAATGATCATCTTCATCAGCCTTTACAAATAGGAACCCTCTAGTAATTCGTGTCATTTTGTTCTAGATGTATAACGGCTAAGATATCTCCATAGGCTATCACATTGCCAGCTACATGCATGGCCTCTTGCAGAATTTGGGCGCTCCGTTAAGCGGATGGGCTTAAAACCTCTGGCTCTCAACTTTACTCGTATGCATAATCTCAGGATATATCCGAATTCACTCAGAGCCAAATCACTCCGCTATCATAGTTCCAACCTTTCATCAGATAAGAGGGAACCTTTTTAAACGGATGATTGGCCAGTTTGCACAATGGCACAGGTTCGGATGTATTCGGCATCTGTTCGGGATCTCGTATTCAAAGTGCTGAGACAATCAATCTTGCGCGTGACCCTTTTTGCATGAGCGCTGGGATTTGAGCGCAAAGAAGAAAACGCAGAAGGTTCTACACTTTACGGACGCCGATGCTTTCGTTATTATAAGATTATAATTCGATATGTTTATTCAGTCAAAGGAAAAATATATCCTCCTTTATGACGTAATTAGATGAGTGTTGTAATTGCTATTGTAACATTTTTTGCTACGAGCAGGATCGAAAAAAGCTTAGTTGGCAAGGAAGCCTGGGTTTACTTACATTAATGATTAAATGTTTCACTTTGTTTGAAAACCAAGATAGTTATGGGTAACTGGGTAAAATATGCTGAAGGATCTCACCTTCATTATTAAAAATGCTTTTACCTATAGGTACGGTACAGTATCAATTGAGTCAGAACAAATATAGTGAATTCGTAAGAACACCTGATTTTTGCCTAGTCTATGAAACAAATGTTTTTAACTCTTTTTCAAACACTAAAGTGTCACGTGATTTATAACAACTAGATGGTTCATTATTTCGTACTATTATAATTTGCTCTATGCAAAAACGCACATTATTGGATACATTTTGTCTTTTCTAACTTTTTATTTATACGACTACCGCTCATAGCTAGGCCAAGCTCAACTGGAATAACCCTCTCCGTTTTATTGCCAGCCTACTGTAGGTCGCTCGTCTCTCTGTCTGTCTGAAGTGGCGAGTCACGGGTCCAGTCCCTTGGGCAGCCCCGTTTAATGCATAGTTGGATAGCCCTCGATTACCCTCATTGTCTGAGGGCGCTGATGACTCAGTGCTTCTGTGAAGACGTTTAGGGTAAACGTGGGCATGCTCTTTCGATTTCGTTTTCTTTACTTTGCACTCCATTACGTTGTGCTAGATTGTAATGTTGATCAGAGTATTTTACTTTCTTTCGGAAATTGCTCAGTTATCTGGTATTAAATAGGTACAATCTATCAAAAAAATCTTCGGGTTGGGCCATCTCATCTGTGGCGCTACCCCGAACTTCGAAAGTCGAAGTTCATAATACATGCATCCCTGTCACTCGATTATGGGAGTGCGATAGAGATGGAAATACCCGAACTTCGACTTTCGAAGTTCGTGGTAGCGCCGCTGCTTGGTCAATAACGTTCTTATGCCTAAATAAACGATTTCACTCGAACCTGACTTTTGAACTCCCGGATTATTCCTACAGTCAGCAAACTACTTAAGCATTGTTAATTGTGTTTCCCCAATAAAAGTTAAATAATGAAACATGTCTGCATGAGTTACGATGCACAATCTTATTATCTTGACACTAATGTTTAAGTTAGGTACCTATACTCTAATTGGTATCATGTAATGAATGAATCAGGATCTTAATCAGTGAAATTTAATCGCTATATCTCTATTTATAACCCATAATATTTTCGATCTAACTAAAGCTTAAAAGCCAATGCTACCTCATGAAGAATGTGAACTATATAGTACCAGTGTTGTACGTTTTATTCCAAAGCCTACGGTAAACAAGGCGATTCATTCAAGTTGTCCAAAATAACGATGCAAAGTAACAAGTAAAAATTGCCACCTATTAGTCCGAGCAGATATTACAAAACCCGGCCTAAGCTCATTGTTGGCAAAAAATATTGTGTCCTTTGTGGTGAACGGGAATGTAACACACACGACTGAAAAACTTACGGACATTAGTCAAAAGCTGAAGGCAAACAACACGCGACAAAGCATCCGTGCAGCCTGAGTTAGCGGCATAATTATCCGAAATACACTGACCATCTGACCAAGTTAATTTTATAAATGACAACTCAAGTACTCCTATCACAACTGCCGAAGATTCCTTTTAGAAAAGCAGTGATTTAGAAACGAACGTTTGAGGACGTATTGAAGAGTACACAAAGTATTTGTGAATGTCAAAGATATGATAATTATGAGTATTTGCGAAGTTACGTCAATTTGTCGCTGTAAAGTGATAATTTATCACAATTTACACGAACGCTGAATTATCTAGTGGAGCAAGTTAAATGAGCCCTTATTTTTCATTTGGCGTTTAAACTTTTATAATGATGTGTCGTATTTTTGCTCTTTTAAGTGATTTGACGCTCATTGAGTGCCAATTAAGATGTCAATTACTTACAGACTTTTTAAAGTTCGACTAACTTCGTCTACAAAATATTATTATTTCAAAGAAAATATCAGGTTACTTCGTTTGAAATTAAATATTTTATATAATCACTAATTTCTGTAGTTCATTACTTTACTGCCATGTTAGTTTATTGAGCTACTTTTATTTCATTAAATACAAAAAAAAACAAATTAAAATAAAATACAAATAGACTAACAAACTTAAATGAAATAAAACTGCAGAAACATATTCTTAGATTTTTTGTTTTTTTATCAGTTATTCTAACAAATTTATTATGATGTTTCTATATTTCCAAATAAAAACGCAAACATACGTGAGCCAAAGTTCATCTATACTGATATTATAAAGAGGAAAAGTCTGTGCGAATGTAGCTTTGTAAGTTTGTATGTAATGGGTAAACCCCGGAACCGCTTATCCGATTTCAAAACTTCTTTCAGCTGCGTGTAAAATAGACTTTCTGGATGGTTAAGGTGGTTCGATTTCCATACAAAACGTTATTTGACATTCGCAGGCTAACGGCGTGATTTTTTAAGAAACTTATGTAACTAACTTTCATAAATTGGCTTTCCATTTGCGCGAAATTCCCCCTTTCCTAGAATAAACTTGTATAAACTAGAATAATTAGAGAAAAATGGTTTTCCCAAAGTATGACGTCCCTAACTAATATCTCAAATTATTTTTAATTATGCCTTAAAGGCTATATTTTATACAGCGGGTTTGCCTGCGTTATTCGCAATACGCGGGCGAAGCCACGCGGGCACCTAGTATATGCATATAGTTTCAATGAAAGCTTAATGCACCACAAATCCCTGCCACAGAACGGGGTGAGTAGGGACAAAACTGACATTCAAACCTCGATAGCATTTTATTTTATTATTTCTCCCCATTCATAACCCAACTCTCCTCGCGATCCCTACTCACCCCATTTTACGGTACCTACTTGCTCTAGCTCTACTGCGTAGGTATGTGGCGTTGTTTTCCTGGTGATGAGTAAAACTGCGTGAGCTCCTGAGAATGCGATCTATCGAGAATGAACTTACATATGTCTCTAGCTGTCCTCAAAACAAATCTTCAAATCAAGAAAGGATCAGCAACGGACTTCTGCCCCTTCTGTAACTTGTTTAAACCTCACCTCACAGTTCACCCGCAGATACATCTTGACGTCTTGCTACATAGTAACTAAGCGTAATCAGAGGTCTTATTTCGCTTGGCGTAACGGGTGAAACTTCATTCTGAATAACAGCCCTTCCTCAGGAAACGCAAACGGCCACAAGGCTACGGTGTCGGTACCATCAGGCAGGCCGTACTCTTGTTTGCCACCGTCGTGGTATAAAAGGCGCCATATTTAAAGCAGAAGCATCCTTGTCGGCGCTCGCGCCGCATTGTGACTCGTGGACAACAATTATCATTGTCGCCGCGGCAGCTAAATGCTGTGCAAACGCACGCCAATACTTAGCCTTTGTTAATCACGTTTAGATTCTAATGGCGTTTGGTGCAAGTTGTAAAATTATATGCTACCATATTGTTAAATTTTATGATATCATATTTTTATCCCCCGACGAGAACGAGGGCTGATATATATTTTTTTTTTTTTTTATAGGTTGAATATGTGTGCGTGCCAGTATGTGGCAGTCAATTAATTTGAGTGTGGTTCTTTTAAACAAAGGTCTCAAGTTCTTGGTTATGTCTGTTCTGTAGTAAAGTCCTACGGTAAAAAAAAACCGGGTTGCACTCCGGGAGTGCCGGCAGAAGTGAAAACTCAATAACATTGTAACAGTTTTTCGATCAGGTCACGTGACATCTTACGGTGTCACCCTAAAAATGAATTTGACGCAAATTTATAAACAATTATCAATTATTTAGGCGGACGGGCCGCGGGCGTGTTGGGTGCGACGGGCCGGCTCGCCCGCCGCCGGCGGCGAACAAAATACTAATTTGTTTTTGCCGGTGGTAAATATTTTTCAAAACTTTATCTCTTTAGGAATAACGTCCAAATTCGAACTATTCGAATTTGCAAGAACAGCGGACGGCGGCGGTGAACAAAATATCAATTAGTTTTTGCCATTGGTAAATATTTTTCAAAGCTTAATTTCTTTAGGAATAACGTCCAAATTCGAACTATTCGAATTTGCTCAATAGCAAAACGGTGAAGGACGCGTGAACAAAATTACAAATTTATTTGCATAATAATTATGCTATTGCAAAAAGTGTTTAACGGTTTTATACTCTTACGAATAGCGTTCAGTTTTGAATGAAGTCGAATCGGCTAGCAGCAAAATATAAAAGTTTGTGACCTCGTTCACATCTGACTTCACAAAAATCTGTCGCGTATTAAACAATTTTTCCCCATCCCAAAGAGTGCTCACCGCCGCTAAAGAAGTTTTCACTTCAAAAACACTGTAGGTTACGAGACTTACGAGCTTCTATTTTGAATCCACTCTCGTATTCATGAAACATAGCAAACCACTGTAATAACATGTGTTTCGTGCGTTTCTCACAAATGCAAATGTATATATGTAAATACTTTATATTGTTCACCAGACATTGGTAAACATAAACAGAATTGGTTAAGTTGGTACAAAGGCGAAGTTATCCCTGTAAGGGATCTCTCAAATGCCAAAGTGACAGATAAAATATACAAATTTTAACGGTGTTTAACTTAAAATAGGTTTGATGAGTGTTTATTAATGAGTTTGTTAATCTTTTGAGATCGTGAACCGATTGGTTACTAATAATATCGCTATCTTCTTCTCCCTTCGACCACCAGCAGTCGTGTCTCCAGTACCGTCGCATTTATACATCGATTCGCAGCCTCCATGCTTCCAGTACAATGGGGTTGTTTGCCACAAAGCGACAATGTCAATTAGCACTAGCTTACTGAGAATTGTGATGTGCTTCTGTTATGTAATAGCCTATTTTTGTAGTATTTCGAGGTTTCTTGCTAAGGTGTTATTCCAAATAGAATTTCGATTTATCGACTTTGTTTTTAATTCGATAATTATTCGCTTATTACAAAGAACCCAGGCGTGCGTCCTTTTTTATTAGATGAGTAGTTTCAGAGATTCCCCCCTACATGCATGCAAACTTTACAACCGTTGTTTTTCTGGTCATAATAACTAATATTATAAATGCGTAAGTTTGCATGTTTGGATCTTGATGTTTGAATGTTTGGATGTTTGTTACTCATTCACGCTTAAACGTCTCAAACTGGTTTGTATGAAATTTTGGACGAAGATAGTTTAGTTATAGCCTGTATTAAAATGTAGGATAGTTTAATCCCGGGTCCACGCAGACAAAGTCGCGGGCGGATGCTAACATTGTAGCATTATGAAGTAACATTTTCTATACCTGTTTCAGTCATGCATCCTTAGAATTTTAAAGGACAAATTCGTCTGCGTTTCTTCATTTATTATCTACATAATCAAAGGCAAATGTTGAACTAAGTAGGTGGTTTTCCTTGAAATTGCATGAAGATCGCACGCACGATTTTTCTAATGTTATATGGAATAGGGTATACTTGCATTTTTGACAGCGAATTGACATCGGGTTCTAGAATACTAAGCTATTCTTTCCACAGCTCCAATCAAACGCTGAATAGAGCGCAAACAATGGAATTTCCCTCCCATCATTATCAGCCATCTTCCATACACGGAGCGTGTTTAGGAGGAATAATAAGTTTCCATTTAAAGTGCAGCCCGGCCATTCACGGACAGTCTGCCGTTGACAACAATGGAGGGGATTTTTAAGAATTTTGTTTCGAACTGTACCTAGGGGTTAGGGTAGGGAATGATTTTGGGATTTTCTCTTTTAAATTAAACATTGATTTTGAAAAAGATATGAATGAAGACAAGGAATTAGGACAAGCTGATTGAGAAATGGCAGGTTAAAGCCAAACCAGAACCAAACATACGTGTAGCCTCGATTCGACGATTTTCTCTAAGAGAAACATCCAAACCCAATCTATTAATGTACTCCAAAAATAAAATGTTTAATTATATCTCTAAGGACATTGTTTAAGTAGATGCAAATTAAGGTTTCAATTAACAAAACGACTTCACAAGAAATATCAAAAGAATATTTTTTGCTGAACATTAGTTCAATAAGAATAGCGGCATGTATGATCCATCATATAATCATAATAAAGGTGTACATTGCACAATAAGTCCACTCAAAAATTAACAATATAACAGCTATCGTTTTCAAAACGGATACGCACACTTGAGGCAAACTCCGTTCAAATCTAAACCTTATTCTAAAGAGAAAAATCGCTAATTTAATACCACATTATTGTACCGAACGAACAATATGACCGTAACACTGAACGAATGAACGGGTCCACTTGAGAACCGGAAAGCTTCGCCAGTTTTTGCGCACGAACGATCTTGAATGAACGCAATAATGTACATGGTATATCTTTTTAATAACATCATAATACGATTTAATATAGAATGATAAGAGAACAAAGACAACGTGCGTGGAATAACATTTGTACAAGGAGGCCTGCTCGTTTGGAGTGGGCACGGAGTGAGGGGTATCATGGCTGAGGTCAAAGTGTGGCTTACAGTTATGAAAATGCAACATGGAACAAATCAGGACGATGATGAGCGGACATCAGATTTTTGTTGGATGACGATGTTCGACAGAGCTCCTAAGTAAGTGGGCGTCTTTGCCTCGATATTTACCATGATAGAATTAATGTTAAAATTAATTTACTTATATTGTTAGTCAAACCCAATTAGGTCTTGTTTTCCCTCTGGGTTGGAAGGTCAGATGGCAGTCGCTTTCTTGAAATCAGTACCTCGGGCTGTTTGAGGGCACGGCCGGGAGTAATGGTGCACTGCATGGTAAATAGTACTATTGCCCATTCCCTCTAATCCAAAAGAGGAGGCGTGTGCCCAGTAGTGGGACGTCTATGGGCCGATAATGATGATGATGATGGTAATAGTTATCTTATTACTAATGCTGTCATCGTAAGGAATAAAAATAAACTGTTTTTTTTTTACAAAATTGAGTTACATACATATTCAGAATCAGTTAGTGAGGGTACTATTATTTAAAAAAAATATATCAGATACGTCTGTTGCTGCAGCTGCAGAATGTTATAACTGTGAAAGTTTCTATAGGTATTAAGATGTTCGAATGTGTCAATCACTTAAGATGAAATTTGTCATGGGCAAATACTAGACTATCATCATAAACAAATCCATCAAAACAGGATTCTAAAACGAGTCAATATGTTAAGTGTACCTCATCAACAACATTGGCTTTATTCACTCCGTGTTTCAATTCAGGAACAAGTTGATTGTGTCGTTGTTTCCACCGACAATGTGTGACCTAAATAACACATTGTGTCCCGGGATCTTATTCGCACATTGTCTACATTATACACCGAAACAAAACATATAGGATGCGGGGCTTCGGTAATTGTGTAGCTTGGTTACACAATGATTCAAATATAGCGACATTAGGTATTCATAAGGACATACGCTTCAACCACTTTAGCCTTGTGCCCCTGTCTACGGAGCTAGTGATCTGGATTTGGATCCCGGTAATGGCAAATATTTGTGTGAAGAGCATGAGTTTTGTTCCTCCACAAAAGTCTAGTAGTTATACCCTTGTCTACGAAGCTAGTGGTCCTGTGTTCGAATCCGGGCAAATATTTGTATGATAGGTTTTTGTTCCTGTGTCTTGGATGTTTTCCATGTGCCTATTCAGTCCAGCCAGTGATTAGGAATCGAATTCAACGAGGGCTAATTTAATTTTGTGTTAAGCAGTTGCGCTGCTAACGAAATTATACATTTTTAAAACAAAGGAAAAATTGAAAAAAAAAATCCGGCTCGGAGCATTAAATTTTTCAATTTTTCCTTTATTTAAAAATGAGGGCTATTTTCTTGTTTTTCTGGCTATCCATACTCCATACTAATATTATAAATGCGAAAGTGTGTCTGTCTGTCTGTCTGTTACCTCTTCACGCTTAAACCGCTGAACCGATTTAAATGAAATTTTGTATAGACATAGTTTGAGTCCTGGGAAAGGACATAGGATAGTTTTTATTCCGGAAATCATCCCCCAAGGGGATGAAGTGGGGGTGAAAGTTGGTATGGAGCTACGATATTAAACGAGTTCCACGCGGACGGAGTCGCGGGCAGAAGCTAATAGTAATAAATAAACCTAACACGCTAAATGAATCTCTAAATATAAGAAAGCAAGATTTCGTGTATTAGGGCACTGGGCAACGAGATGGGACCCCTAAAACCCATCACTTGCAATATGCAAATACGCATTGAGTTACGCAATATGCGGACGACCGGTTTTTGTTTGAGGAAGTGCAGTTATTATTATACGCATCATTATGATTTCATTTAAATGTACTTAAACATTGATGGAGATTCAACAAAACATTGCGGCTATGATTCTTATTTAAGTAGCAAGATTTACTCTGTATTATGTACTAGGTAATTGAAAACATAACACCATAAATATTAAAGTAAAGGTTAAGTATAAATTCACATTTATGTTAGTCAATTTAGTAGTTAACATAAAAGCCTACTGTTCTTTTTGGGTATTTTAGTATTGTTTTTCGTACAATTCATACTAACGACGACCTCTGTAGCCTAGTTGGTAGTGACCCTGCCTACGAAGCCGGAGTTCTCGGGTTTGAATCCCGGTAAGGGCATTTATTTGTGTGATGAGCATGAATATTTGTTCCTGAGTCATGGATGTTTTCTATGTATTTTAGTATTTATTTATCTATATAAGTATGTATATCGTCGTCTAGTACCCATTGTACAAACTTTGCTTAGTTTGGGACTAGGTCGATTTGTATAAGAATGTCGCCAAATATTTATTTATTTATATTAATATAATAAATACAAAAGTGTGCCTGTCTGTTACCTCTTCACGCTTAAACCACTAAACCGATTTAGATGAAGATATAGGAGATAGATTGAGTCCCGGGGAAGATCATAGGATAGATTTTATCCCGAAAATCATCCCCTAAGGGGGTGAAATTGTGGTTGAAATTTTGTATGGAGCTACGATATAAACGAATTCCACGCGAACGTAGTCGCGGGCAGAAGCCAGTTTTATATAATTCCTATTTTCATTTGAATCATAGGTAATAAAGTTTTGTACGAAAATATATTATTATTTAGAATCTCAAATTTCCAAATATTGATTGTACTTACTACAGGATTGCGTACTAAAATGCAAAAACCAATCGCTAATGAGGCGGTAGGGGAATTCACGTGTGAGTTGTCGCCAAGGACTTATGGTTAAGGGCATTTTACTCCAGCCAAGGGCTGGGGCCCTTGGAGAAGTACGCTATAATGGGAGCTAAGCTTCAATTGATTATTTCTCAAAAAGAGCGCACAATTTAGAATGGAACAGGAAAATGTGGATAAAGAAAGGTTTAATTGGCATTGATTTCGAATTTCTTTCGGGATGTGCACGCGCGGCTTTATGTGACTCTTAACGAGTCAATGAGGCACCTGCCACCCTAGCACGCTAGGTCTTATGTCCGACATAAAGCATTTTGTCCCTCTTGCACTCGCATATTTGCCAGAATGGGACGAATGCTTTATGTCCGTCCGACATATAACTTAGCGTACTAGCCGCCCTGATGTAACAATTTATGTATCACTAACTTCTGCCCGCGACTCCGTCCGCGTCGAACTCGTTATATATCGTAGTTCCATACAAACTTTCACCCATCATTTCACCTCCTTAAGGCATGGTCTCCGAAATAAAAACTATCCTATGTCCTTCCCCGGGACTCAAACGATCTCTACGCCAAACACACACACAGACAGACAGACGTACTTTCGCATTAATATTATTAATAAGTATTGTAAATATTAATTCAGATTATGCCTAATATGACTTTAATACGTGAATGTATAAATTCTATTCCGATTCTTTTATAGAAGCATGTGCGTTCACTTCAATTACCAATTCACTTGATTTGTGCTTATTAAACCCAGTTCCTATATAACCCATATCTAATCTGAAATTAAAACGTATTTCAATAATGATTTGCTATAAATCGTGTAATGTGAGTGGCTCAGTGAACACTTGCATATTGAAAGTGACGGGACCGGGGTTCGAGCTCTGGGGACGGCGTGAAGAAATAAACACTAATGATTGTAAGGGGATTCAACGAAAGACTTAATGTATTAGACGCGGATGGAAGAGATTATGGCAATGTTTTGGTTTGTAATGAAAGTGATGAAGTTTTGGTTAATTCCTATGCTGCTTTATGAAAAAATTAAAGTTGATTTAAGAATAATTATGAAATTTTGAGTACAACATGAAAGCGTAAGAAAAAAGAAATTAAAAAATTATTGAAAGCTGTGAGAGGATATCCTGGATGAAGAAACATATATGCTTAACAAAACAATGAAACAAAAGTTAGCCGTTAAGTCAAGTTTAAAACAACTATAGTAATTTTTGTTAAGTTATTGTAATTCTCCATTGCGTTAAATTAAATATAGTTTGACCTAAAACACTTACACAGACTCAAACAAAGACAAATTATGTAGGCACTGAGTTGTATAGACATATTAACAAAAACTGTTTTGTTAGACGTGGTCGGTTTCTAAATAGAATTCAATCTTTAATTACAAACAAACCGGTCGAAACATAATACTGCAACAATAACCGTTATTAAACTCCACATTCCGACATCTCAATAGCTACAGACTGACTTTTAGTAGCGCAAGCATTAATAACTTCAATCGAAACGCAAATAATCACTCATACACACAATGCAGCGCCACAAGCACGTAAGCGATCGCCACATAATCACCCACAAAAGAACCGAATACATTCGTAATAATTACAATTGAGGTTTTTTATTCCACCCATAATACCGCACTCGAAACACATTAACTTTACAAAACGGGAGAAAAGAAAAACAAAATTAATGATGGCGACTAATTTGCAATAAAAATGCCGCATGCGAGCGTATGAGAGGGGACAATTATAACAAATTAATAACGCACACACTATCCTTAAAACTCCAGTGGAGATTTGCATTCAATGGTGTTCTCGCTTTTGTTGGTTATTCAATGCGCACGCAAATCATAAACAACCGTAAACACATCGACTTTAAGCTCCTTTTCTCCTGCATCACCGAGATGTATTTCAACCATTACAGAATCAAGAACTCCTGAAGGGTCATCTGTTTTCTCCATTACAACGTAAACTTTATCGCTATTGTTATAAAACTGAGTATCCCGTGAAACAACAGTACAAAATCACTTGAATATTAAAAGTCTTGGTAATTATTCAGGAATCCATCCATCATTAATCACAGGCTGGGGTTGCATGGAAAGCCTGTAAAAATGATTGTTGAAAAGATAAATGACAAGACGCGGTGACGTTTATTCGCCATCCACGTGTGGTGCGCGTTGTCGCGAATATTTATTGCCCCAATGTCATCAGGGAACATGGTCTGGAATATCTGTTTGCTGTCGTGGTTTTTATTACATCACATCCCATTGTACGAACTTTCATCAAAGGAATACATTACATTCCTGGTTTTAAAATTTCAAGCTTTTTAACACTCTTTCGTTTCTTTTTAGCTCTAAGAAACTATTATTATAATTGTAGCTTCGTAATGATTTAATAGTGACGATTTAAACACACGAGTACCATACACATACAGGAGTCAATAAACTTCTTTGGAAAGGTAGAAGTCTTTTAGGAACTCCGCCGGCTACGGATCTTTGACTCTTACCCAACCTTTGTAATAGTTGAATAATCCCCCGGTTAATAAACCCGAGTTCCAAACGGTCATTCACTGGATATAACGCCAGTCCTAATTCAGTGATTACCCGAATAGCTTTCATCCCAAAACAGTTGCAACAAAGGATAAGTAACCATTGAACACACAGAACGCATTAACCCAATGTGTAGCTGTCAGACGAACTTCAACAATTAATGCCGACAAGAATAATAGAAACTATAGCACAATGGTCTACGCAACAAATTAATATATTCATACTTTGTTCCGAGGTCAGCACCCGAATTTTGATACAAGGGAATTGCGACTCAATTCAAACGTAAGAAAGGTCGATTCTCACATCAATGATGTTCTTGCGAAAATGAATGACCAACAAAGAGAATCAGTTTGTATCACCGACGCAAAAGACTCATTGTCGTTTGTTGGGGTTTGTTTAAGGGAACTTAGCGAAGTTTTTGTCCTGATAATTAAATACAGAGCAATGATACGATTGTGATTTTTATTGCGGAGCATTGCCGGGGAGAATGCGATTCGGTACAGTGGAATGGTGTGATCATGTTTTTAATGTATAGCGTTTATTAATGGTCTCTTCACGCGAGTGCATCCTACTTCGGTAAACAAATTATTTTTAATAGTGTAAGACTGTTTTTGTCAATTGTCCTAGTATACTTTATCATCGGTAAGACAAATGAAATCCTAAAGGCTGACTTATAGTACATTCTTCGTCAAAAATATGCACCTAATTCCATTGTAATACGGCGAGAAAAGTATACATACCTATCTGTGGCGTTGTCCCTACATCTAAACGTCACTTTTTGAATGGGAAAATGACAGTTGAGTTGCCCTAAAGTAAAGTGCGTTCAGAAACTTACGTGAGTACCCCTCCGGTCCATAACGTAACGAATTGTATACGTACGTTAGGTAGATCTAAATGTCAAATTTTATATGCGTCAAATGTTACGTGATTACCCCTTATGAAGGTCATGAAAGACTGGGGCATGTTTTCTTCTGTTACATATCACGGATAGAATACTGGGAACACGGAGGCAAATTAGAACCTAAATGACGACTGACATTTAATATCCGATGCTGGAATACATGTGTCACATACTCTCATACTTTTTACTATTACGTCATTAAAATCTTACAGTCCAAATTAGACCTTACCTGATTGTAATAAGGCGAACATTGTATACATTATCTTTGTCGTCACCCGTGCAAGGGTTTTTATCAGAGAACCTTTGCCTGCCACACAACCTTCGTAACAACACAGCCGTATTTGCACGTACGGTGCCTACGTGTACGTAGGATTATTGCTCCCCTTCCTTACGAATACTAAATATAAAAGTACCCAATGATTTCACAAATAAGACGCGTATTGTGCGCGCAATGGAAATTATTTCGAGAAGTCTTTGCGACGCGGGATTTTGAATGACTCAAAGGGAAAATGGGTATTTGATTTGAATCGTACGTGACGTGCGAGGCGATTTTATTTCGCAGCTAATTTTGTTCGTAGATTTTTGGTATATTATAACTGTATCAAGAATGTGTTTCAACTGGGTGCCAACACCGAATTCCGCTGGATTGTTTCCGACCGCCGCTACTGCACACAAAATCTAAAGTCATCGGACAAATTCCAGGGCGGAATTCCCTGTATTTGGTGATCCTCTTCAGTTGTGTTACTACTTATTACTACCGAAAAAAAGTCCTTAATAGGTTTCGAAGTATTTAAATCTCCGAAATCATAACGATTTTTAAGCGTCGTAAATGGGCGAGGACTTATATTCAGACCAATGACGCGTAGTTGCAGGGTCCAAGAAGCGGCCGGATGGCAACTGAACCAACTTGGACGGGGCGTAATAGAAGGTATAGAAGAAAAAGAATAAGAAAGAAAGAAAAGAGAAGAAACCGTGGGTCCGTGGGTCACGTACGGTGCAGTCTGAAAATCAGCGCTGTAGGTGTCTGTCTGACACCTCGGCATAATGCTGAGACAGCGACCGATTCACTAGCTTCGACAGACACACACATTATGTGTAAATTGTATTGTATTTGTACTCCCTTTGTCTCTGTGTGTCTTTTGCGTAGTGAATAAATGTCTTCTTTCTTTCTTTCTTTCTTTTAAGAAGAAAGATAAAGAAGAAGAATAGAAGAAGAAGAAGAATATGTTAATTTTATTTTATTTTATTGGCCCTTATCTAAATTCTAGGTTTTGATATGGAGCAGCCCACAGGCTTGCGGGACTTCAGCTCACAAAGCCAGTGTTAGGTATTGACATGTAGTACAAAGCAAAAAGAACATGCTATTAAGATACATTGTAAATAATACCAATATGTATTTTGAATCTAATTCAGCAGTAATATTGCAGCAACCACTTCTTATTTGCAATTAAGCGCTACTTAAAAGCTTTATATAAACCTTTTATCATACCGACGCATTGAACGCTTCATTTAAAATCTTACCTAAACACAAAAGATCATGTTGTAACAGGTCTCGCAATACATATGTACACAATATGTTTTAATAAACAGTAATGACAAGGCCGGTGCCACACAATCGACAAAAAGCGTAGGATGCAACTGTATAAGAAAAAACCAATAGCAGAGACACACATAACAATACTAAACACAGCATTCTCACTTACTATAAACGCCGACTCGAAAACGCGCGAGCTGTTTTGTGTGTTTATGTAGACGATGACTTTTAACATGGTACCTATTTCAGTAAATTCTTGAAAATTGGCTGCTTTTCTAATTTTTCATGATGCCATTCCAACCAGTTTTCTAAGAAGGTACCTAAGTGACTTAAAAGCAGTTTAATCTAACATAGCCTAACGAGACAGTCATCCCAAGATACTTAGTCCAAAGTTATTGATGAGTTGAGTAACCTATTGTAGTCTGATTATAACCTCTCATTCGAATACCTATTAATAGATGACGCTATAAGTGAGTATGAACGAGGCGATATGCTTGTACAGTCAGCATCATATAGTTAGTAGCAGCCAAAGTACCCAAATATATCGTAACACACCCTTACACCTACGCTACGGTTATACAGACGTGTTACGATATAAGCTTTGCTTAGTTTGGGACTAGGTCGATTTGTGTAAGATTGTCCCCTTATATTTATTTATATTTTTATTTTATTTATTTATTTGGCTACTATGATGCTGACTGTACATGCTACGTGAACAGCGCTATATCGTACCTTCGCATGAACGTTTAGTTACATGAAGTCAAGATACTGGCTACAATATGTTAATCATTATAAAACACCGTATCTTCTTTTCTAAAGGAACCGAGTAACCTCACAATGGCTACCCGTTCTGAATTGCCTAACTAACTAACTATTTAAGTAACAGTTTGGGCTTTAATTAATCTTGACAAGTCATTGTTGGCCAAATCATTTATCAATATCAAACGCTATCCGGGCAAGAAATAACGTTTTGATCGGGAGAATTACCTTTAGTCACTTTTCTATAGCAACACTGCCATTATAAGACTATTGTTTTCGTTTATAGCTAAAAAATGTATAGAAATTGCAGTTAATAAGATTTGAATTGTATTCCCATGGCGGAAGGTTTATTTTAATTTTGAAATAGTTGTTTTACACGCAGCTTTTACAATAATAAACATGCAGTGATTCGCTAAAATGGGCATTAAAGCGATAGAAATAAGCGTGACCTCGATTTTATTATTATAATGAAAGAAGTGTCAATGAAAAGCCAATTTAAATCATCTTTAAGTGTCAAAAATAATTGACGTAATTAATAGGTAGGTTTGACGGACGTTTGTGGTCATGCTGAGTACAAAGACCGGTCATTATGAGCCATTGTTGGCTGCTAGATGTCTCCATTACGTTAAGAATGTGCTGCCATCTATGTCGCAACGGCATTTTTTCTGTAATCATCATCAAATCATCATCCGCCTAGCGTTATTCCCCTTTGTGCCCTAAAGGAAGCCCCATATATATATTTTTCCTAGACTTATAGAGAGGTAAAAAGTGTTTTTTTTTTTTAACTGATAATCATAATTCTATAATCTACGGTAACCAACATTATTTGATACAGGTGCCGATGTATCTATTGTTATGCAACTATTTATTTGAGTTTCTTACACAAAGTGTTACAACAAGAATTTCCAGCAAGCAGAGAAAACGGCCCATAAAAAGGGGTTAAAAACGTCAACAAAACCCTACATCTGGAGGATTTATCCCTTTACAATCAAGAGTTTAAAAAGTGATTCAGGACACGTAATAAGCCAGGCCAGGCCGTACTAATCCACACATCGACTTATAGTCTTCGGACTGATTGCCGATAAGCAGAGAACAGGATAAAAAAAGGACACGTAATAATAGATATCATTTATGTTTCACCAAATCTCAGGTGAACCCACATTTCATCCTTGCTCTCGTGTATAAGCATGTGCCTATATACATATTTGCCATCAACTATAACTTCAATCCCCTTATGAAAACCAAACATACGTTTCCACAATACCTCAACCCTAGTTACACTAATTTATTCAGCTCCGCAGTAATACAGCCATTTTTCGATACTCCGGACGGACGGCTTTCAATTATTTGCCAATACGCTACCTGTTACCTGTATAAGTACAAACCCTCGATAGCCTCCCGTCTGGCCACTGGGATCGAACCCACTCACAATGGTATACGTCTAAATAAATAACACGGGCCCCGCATTGTAATGCCAGGCATACAAAATATATTTTCCCGACAATGCTCCGTTCGAAATGGGAAAATGGGACACACTCGCGCGGGGGAAATACTCTGTGCTGGCAACACTCGGGCTTAATTCAAACGCGTTCCATTTTTGAAAATTTGAATACATTGTGTTTGGGCTTGGGGCGGATTTTTGTGTTTTTTATCGCATTGTTTGGCCAAGATTAAGGGGACTGAAGTCACTTGTCTTGAATGTTTCAAGGGTGGCAAAGCTGGGTATATATACCACGACTAAAAAAGTCGTCTTTCCTGTGATCACTAGATTTGGGGGAGGCCTATGTCCAGCAGAGGACGACTTTCGGCTGATATGATGGTGACGATGATGATGAGATTTATGTAAACGTGAACTAAGGGCCTACTAACTTGACTAAGGGCAATTTACACATTGATTTTGACATTTAGTCCATACAAAAGCTACTCGCACTTGGAGCAAATGTATGGACTCGCACTAATCAATGTGTAAACCGGCACTAAGTGAACGCGTTTATAAATACCCTACATCAGCTGATATCAATGAAAGGTATCCAAATGATAGTTATCATGTTGTCATCTGCCATTGCATGAGCGAGCCTAGAGAACGAACGTCTCCGTTTCAACTTGGATCCAGCTGTCCAGCTGATCTCTAGTTCAGCTGGACAGCTGGATTCAAGCTGAAACTTTGTGAGTAGGTTCGACAACTCTATAGATTTCTATGCAGATTAAGTTTTTGAAAATTAAAAACAAACACTGAAAGACTTTAAAGTTCTATAGCTCAGATAGCCACTAGTCATGTTGGCCCAGGAAAGACTGAGCAAAGGGGTAAAAAAATCATAAGGATTACGTGAAGAAGAATTTAGACAAAAATAAAGTGATAGACCGTTGTAACGTTTCATTTTACTTAAAAACATGTCTCACATACATTCGTATATATTTTCAATACATATCGTTGTTCAGTTACTAGAATATTATTTAATGAAAGTGTTGCGTCTTATTAGTTTTTATAACATACTTAACCTATCTGTATTCTACATTCTATTTCAATGCAATTAAGGCCTGGACAATTTTGATAACAACCGAGATACACCTACATTTTATAACCATTGAGCT
This sequence comes from Epinotia ramella, assembly GCA_947578815.1. Lineage (NCBI taxonomy): Eukaryota > Metazoa > Arthropoda > Insecta > Lepidoptera > Tortricidae > Epinotia > Epinotia ramella. Next base: position 3,113,294 of record OX388206.1, on the reverse strand, counting down.
TGTCGCTTTGAACCCTAATGAATAGGCGCATTTTAAATGAATAAATTTGACAAATAATTCCTACTTTAAAACAGATAAATCCACTTCATAAATCCTACAAAGGGTAGAAATCGTAACTCCAAACAATGACCTACCCAACTAATAATTAATTCAAAAGTCGTTGAGTTCCTTTTAAATGAGGCCACGAGAAAGGCGAATCACTGGACCTGCCATAAGATGCCTACTTCAGCAATTTAGAAGATTTACGGCACAGCATATTTTCATCTCACTCTAATCCAGAACAGGAGTACCTCTACCTGATGGTTGATCACGTAACACATTGTACGCGCGTCAGGTAGATCTAAATGTCACTGTTCGTCGTGTCTAACGCGCGTTCGAAAAGTTACGTGATGAATACTCTGACCTATTTTGCTAAAGAACGCGAGTGGTATAACCACTCACTTGCTTGTGGCAACCACAGTTGCCAATTTCGCGCACCCCTAAACTGATGGTGGCAACTGTGGTTGCCAAGCGAAGTATGGGCTTCTTTGATAAACAAAAATTTAAAGCAGTTTAGGTTACTTTTATTACAATTTGTAATACTTAACTATAATTTAATTTAATTTATTTCGTATCATTTGTATTTCATTTAATTCAATTATTTTGATGTAATTGATAATATGGACTTGTTCTGGATTAAATTATTTTCATTTCATTTCATTTTCATTTTCATTTCATTTCATTTATTAAAATCCAGAAGCAAGTGAGCGGTTATGAAAATATGAACTAAATCTAAGTGTAGGGGATATTCGAATTGATTTCACTTGGAAAACTGCCTACTACTGATTGTAGTGAATAATGGCACCTAATTTTAGAACAGTCATGGTTTCTGATCCGGGTACATAGGTACCTAAACCTTGAAACAACTGGCTATACCCCTGACTATAGCGTGTTCTAGTTACATTTAGTTTTCAATTTCAATAATACTTAGGTTCTTGAAGGTACCTATAGGCGATAAATTTATTATTTTTCTTAAACTAGTGCGTTCCAAATTGTTACATACATGACCAATGTAATATAAAAAAAAAGAGGTAGATAGGTTATAAGCCCTCCAAAAGTGGCACACTACAACTCAGTCAATTGTATGACCTTGCCTCAGTGTCGCGTCGTCAATGGTACGTATAAACGTGTCTCAGCTGTCAGATTTGGTGGTCATTTTTAAACACGGAATTTCATATAGACAACGTATCTACCTCTCTTTTATATATTACATCATTGTACATGACCATGACAATTATGTCTAATTTCTCGAAACTCGCTCACCTTGTGGCCTCCTGGAAGCTAAGGAAGAATGGCATAAAACAATCGAATCTAAAAACGCCCCCAACTGAATGGGGCCGTAATTATTAAATTGAAATCCGTGTTCGCCGACAATCGGGGCCGGGGACACCCCGAAGTTAGAGCCGGCTCTATTGATCCATATTCTGAGTTTAGGTATCTAAAGGCACTCCTAAGCGAGATAAAGTAAAATAAGTTTCGGTCGAAAACGCAGTCGCATCAACAATGTTTCACACGTTATGGTAAACGATTATCAATTGGCTCATTCAAATTCAAAAATCTTAAGAGCTGGCGGCTTTCCCGCGCAAGACATCAGCATTGCAATTCAGCTGTTAACTTTCCCGCGCAAGACATCAGCATTGCAATTCAGCTGTTAACTTTCCCGCGCAAGACATCAGCATTGCAATTCAGCTGTTAACTTTCCCGCGCAAGACATCAGCATTGCAATTCAGCTGTTAACTTTCCCGCGCAAGACATCAGCATTGCAATTCAGCTGTTAACTTTCCCGCGCAAGACATCAGCATTGCAATTCAGCTGTTAACTTTCCCGCGCAAGACATCAGCATTGCAATTCAGCTGTTAACTTTCCCGCGCAAGACATCAGCATTGCAATTCAGCTGTTAACTTTCCCGCGCAAGACATCAGCATTGCAATTCAGCTGTTAACTTTCCCGCGCAAGACATCAGCATTGCAATTCAGCTGTTAACTTATTTTTAATTTAATTTAGTCAACGTCTATTATCATCTTGTATAAACCATCATCATCATCATTAACTTAAGAGTTATCCTCTTGTCGGTGGAGTATTTTCCATCTCTCTCTGTCGTACGCCAGCCCTTTGATTTGCTGATACGACACGACACCAGCTTTTTCCTTTATTTGGTCTATATAACTGCGTCGTGGTCTTCCCCTGCCTCTCCTTCCTATCCTTGGTATAAACCATAGAGAACGAATATAATTAAGCCTTATGTTAGTAGAAACATTAGGTATAATAAATAAATATAATAACACTAAATATAGAAACACTGTTTAAGGTAGTCATCTCTCAATGTTTATTGGCACTTTCAACCCAAACTTAATGTGCGGCGTTGTTCAGTATAACACACATTATGCAGAACAGAATTTAATTAAAGGAAAGTACACAGTATAGCCATACATGTCTACTTAGCAGTTCATATAAAGTCAGCAAAGTTGTTCGGTACGCACCCCTGCTTATAAGTTTGTGTGCTGAGGGGTCACTTTTCTCCAGCTGACTGTCCTTAACGTGTCTTAGAGTATACCTACACATTATTTACCACACACAATAAAATTGTTCCATCCCACTAATTCCATTCTGTAATTTCCAGCTAGGTAGACGACTCTAACGAATGTGTTTCTTAGAGTCATCTCATCTACCTACCTTCTTTATTAAATAAGTATACGCGGAAGAGCTATCGGCCAAGTTCTTGAGATTTCTGTTGTAACAAATTGTATTTTACTACATTATTAACATGCAGTATCTACTACGTGGGATTTTTGAAATAAAACTGGGCGTCAGTCCTGTAAAAGTAAGAAGAAGATTTAATACCTAATCACAAAACCGTTGTCAAGTTTGTGGATGATTCGTCTGGCGCTGCCATCTAGTGGAGTTTCCGAGACTTAAGTTTAAATAGTATAAGCAAAGTAATTATGCACAATAAATGTGTATCTCATACCTGCAGAATCGGAATGGTGTGAAATGTCTTATTCAATACGGGACACTATCTAGCCAGTTGATAATCTCTTTAGCAACCTCATTAATTTATACTTACTAACTTTTCTCGTACAGTATGCAGGATACCTTGGTCGTTAACAATAACGTAATCTTTATATTTATTGAGATCAAATCAAATATCTTTTTTGGTAGTGAAATTGTTCAATCTGTCCTGTAAAGGATGAGACTGATCCTTTATTAATCTTAAATGAGTAATATTATTTACTCTCAAGTTCGGGTTAGTGAGTTGATTGATATTGTTTTGTAAATTCACTCGATAGAATAATAGGTAGGTATATTTAAGCAGCAGGTCGATCACGTAACGCATTGTACGCACGTTAGGTTGATCTAAATGTCCATTTTTTATGAAAAAATGACAGTTAAACTGTCCTAACGCGCGTACGAAACGTTACATGACTACCTCTCAGGTGTACTTTAGTGTAAGGGTGGCATAGAAGAAAAAGAAATATTAAAATAAAAACAATTTAGTTTATTTTATGGCATTAACAAAGTTTTTTTCTCAATACTATAATACATCGTTGGTAATGACATCGAATTATAATTAAACACTAATATTTACACTTGGGATGCACTAACACCTTTCTTAACCAGACGCTACGGATCGAACGACGGATCAATAAATAAATTACAGAGCAGTAGTTTAAAGTAAGGCTAAAGTCTTGATCGATACGTAGGAAACAACTAAACTCAACAAGCTGACACGGGAAGATTACAAAACAAATCTGGAACCAGTCGTAACTATTCGGCTAAATGTCGCGACATCTATAGAAAATAATCTCTTTTTGGTACCAATCTCACTTCACATGACTGCGGCGCTAATTTACCTTAAACATTTAAAGACGCATCGAAAACAAAAATCACAGTTAAACACAATTCGATACTCTATTCGTTAAAGCCTAGTGAGCCTACCATAAACTTCTCAACATAATATTTACGAGCACTTGATATGAGACGCACTCTTTACAATTCTCAACTAGTAACTATATTCAATAAATAAAGTTTACCACACATTATGGCCTCACAGTTCGTAACACTTAATACTAAACCACGTTGCTGCCTACCTAGAAGTTCGTCCTTCAAGGCAGGCAAGTTGGTCTTCAATATATGACGGAAACGGGCCGCCGTAGTTGATCATCGTGTGGGCTGTGTTGGTTCGGCGTGGCGGGAGACACAGGCGAGGAAGGCGCTACTCCATACTGATGGAATAGCGGGGACGAGAACGGCTTCGGAGGGCCCGTCGGGGTTGTGTACAGCGACGAGTAGAACGAAGATACGACCGCGGCAGCGGAGGACGACACCGTCGGCAACTTCTCCGTCGGCGCCATCAGTTTCGAGAACTGCAGGTGATCCAACTGATGCGGGAAGTACGGTGACATTGCGGGGTACGATAACGAGTCCAGATGTCCAACTCCCGGCGCCGGGCCGGCGAAATATGGCAGCGGGAAGCTAGGGAACCCTCCCGCACCCGGGCCTCCTCCGGACGTCGGGGGCTTGGGCTTCCTGCGCGGCCTGTACTTGTAGTCCGGGTGCTCCTTCATGTGCAGAGCACGTAGCCTCTTAGCTTCGTCAATGAACGGCCTCTTCTGCATTTCAGACAGCAGCTTCCACTCCGCGCCGAGCCTCTTAGAGATTTCCGAGTTATGCATCTTCGGGTTGTCCTTGGCTATCTGGCGGCGCTGCAGTCTGGACCACACCATGAACGCATTCATGGGCCTCTTGATGTGGCCCTCTGACTGCGGCGATGAGGCCGGCAGCGGCTGCGGCATGTTCGGATACTCCGGCAGCATGCCCGGGTGCATGGAGAACGCGTACGGGTGATGGCTCAATGTCGACATGATTACTTCAATCGTTAGTTTGTCGAAGAATTTAAAGCATTGATTGTAAGGTGATTTATGGCACAATGCGGTGAATAGCACAGACGAGCAGGTGAATGTCTCGCGTCGAAGTCGAGCGATAGACTGACGGGATAGCCCGGTGCTCGCGTGGTTATCGGCGAGAGGGGGGCGCGGCCTGGGGCGGTGTGACCGCTGCCAATAGAGGGCCCGCGAGTACAGCCTGCGCCCCTCCTCGACACTTGCTTCCGTCCTTCTCACTCGTGCCCGTTACATGTCTCCCCGTCCCGCTTGCCTCAACAACACCCTGCACCGTAGCTTGGAACAACCGTACAGCTGTTTGGATCTGTCGCGGGCTCGGCGTTCAATGCATCATATAACTAGTATAATAATAGGCTATTTTAGACATTTCTTTTCGAATGGAAATAATGAAAAATATTACAAAACTTGCCCGAATCAGGTGGATTGAGTGCTTTCTTGGTTTTGTTTCCCCCACAATAAAGATTCATAGTAAAATATATTTATTTTTAATAACTTTAAATTAAATCAGTTGTGCTCGAATGTTTTTGAGATATTACCTAGGTATGTTGTTTCGTAGTTAAGTGCACAAAGATTTAGGAAGCTGGAATCTCGAAATTATCATTGAGATGTTATGAGCGGAAAAGTGAAATGATCTAAGTTAAATACAATAAAATTAACCTAACTTTATTATCTGCTGGTAAAACAGGAGCGTATCTAATAGCTCAAGAAAAAAGCAGGGTACAGTGCCAGTGAGGGCATAGATTAGTAAACTATTATTTTACTATTACATACATTTGCTGCAAGTGCGAGTAGCTTTTGTATGAACTCGCACTAATCACCAGAGGTCGGAATATTCGTTGCACTTTTGAGCTGTCATAGGGACTTCTCGCTTATCGACTACCGATATTCATAATTATATCGATAAATTATAGAAAACAACATATGAAACAAGATTTAAAGTACAGGTAAACAACACAGCAAGCAAGCTGCCTTACCGCTAAAGAGCGATCTCTTTTAGATAACTTTTGAGTGGCTGAAATTGTTAAATAGAGATTTGCAATTAAAACAATGAAAAGTTAATAGTTAACAATTTTAAATTGAATCAGTTCAATTCAATGTTTTAACATTTATTAATTTCATGTTCAAATATAAAATATTATTATTTTAACTTCTATTTATAATTTCCTAGAAATGAGATCGCCCAATCGCGATAAGACTGCATGTTGTTTACCCATCACTCGTAATAAACTAATCATATTTTACATATATATTATTATGTATTTATCGATATACATATGTATAATCGGGAGTCGATAAACGAGAAGTCCAGGACAGCTCAAAAGTGCCACGAAAATTCCGACCTCTGCTTATCACTAATCAATATGTAAATAGGGCTTTGTAGGTATTTTAAAAGAGTTGTAAGAGTTTTTAAGAGCTTGGCGTGCAGCTCTACCTCGCTATTTATTGTACCTACTTTTGGTGCACTCGACTTCATTTTATTACGTTTAAGAGTTAAATACTTACATTTAAAGTCTATGTACTTAGTAAATTGTTGTAATACTTAGCTACTAAATAGATATAAGTCAAATAAGGCAGAGGGGAATTATTAAAATAGTATCTTGAAAAATGCATGTTTTCTACTTCTAGATAAAATATCAAATAAAGTCAACATCGCTTTATGTCATGAGTCCGTCACAAAGAGACGTCACTTCAATAGCAATTAAAATGACGTCTATAGTCACTGTGATTCATTATAATAGTCCATTAGGCACGGGTTTCACCACCAACTGTGACAGCCATACAGTTTACTGATTGTCTTTGTCTGACTGTGAGTGGTTATGAATGTATACATTACATAAACATTATTTTCTTCATTTTTTTCTTTTATTATTTTTTTAGGTTGTCTGGAAGAGATCGCTCTTCAGCGATAAGACCGCCTGTTGTCTACCTCTACCTACATGTTATTGTATTGTTTCTCTTTTTAACTGCTTTGTTTGTGTGAGGTGTGCAATAAAGAGTATTTGTATTGTATTGTATTGTATTGTATTGTATTGTATTTTATTTCATACATAAGGGATGTTTAGGTGAGAATATACGTGTATTGCATGGCTACGTAGCCATTGACTAGGTATATATGTGTGTGTGTTGTGTGTGTGTGTGTGTGTGTCAGGAGTCAGAGGCACGTTAAAGACCCTTTATTGATGTTCCGATTCGTTGTGTTGTCAGCTAGAGACTAACACAAGACCCATACTATCAACTCAGTGGAAGCTCTTGGGCTCTTGGACACCTTACTCACCAGAAACACAACACCACAAGACCTACAGAGCAGTAATGGTGTCATTATGACTGCAGTGTTCTATAAGATGTGTGCTGTGTGTGTGCATCTACAGACAACAGTAAGCGGTGAAAAAGTAACTTAATAAATCCATATCCATACTATCCATACTAATATTATAAATGCGAAAGTGTGTCTGTCTGTCTGTTACCTCTTCACGCTTAAACCGCTGAACCGATTTGGATGAAATTTGGTATAGAGATAGTTTGAGTCCTGGGGAAGGACATAGGATAGTTTTTATCCGGAAATCATTCCCCAAGGGGATGAAGTGGGGGGTGAAAGTTTGTATGGAGCTGCGATACAAACGAGTTCCACGCGGACGGAGTCGCGGGCAGAAGCTACTAAAAAATATTCTTTTTTTTCGGTGACAGGGTGATCGAAAGCCGGTGACATTACGTAAGTCCAATTCTAGTTCATGATTTTTTTTACTAACTGACAGTCAGTGTGACGTGTTGCTGTAATACACACATTGCACCTTATTCCATTCCACCTCTTTGACGTGGACTGTACCTAACAATGCACAATTAAACTAATTCGATAGAAAGAAAGAAAGAAAAGAAAGAAGACATTTATTCACTACGCAAAAGACACACAGAGACAAAGGGAGTACAAATACAATACAATTTAAATACACATAATGTGTGTGTCTTCGCGGCAGTGAATCGGTCGCTGTCTCAGCATTATGCCGAGGTGTCAGACAGACACCTACAGCGCTGATTTTCAGACAGCACCGTGCGTGACCCACGGAACGCAACACAACATACCGCCGATACAAACGTTTACACAAAATACATAAATAATTAATATACTAGTAAAATAAGTAACACAAGCACAATGGGATGAGAGACATGTGAAAAACGCGAAACGGTTACACCGCTCGGCTCGCACGGGAACACGTTAACACCTTATATAAAAGCCTATATTACCTACATTAATACTGTCGTTATTTGTATGAACATTTGTAGTTATAATAGCAATAATAATTTGTATGAAGCCATTTTATTGTGTTTTTTGCAAGCTCCATCCCTTTAGCCTTCTCTCGCCCCTACTGTCCACAACAGCACTGTGCCGCATTTACAAGCAAATATAAACTCTGTGCAAGGGCTCTTAAGTTTAATTTCGCTTGTCTTGCAATACCAAACTATTTTAAGTTTTTAAGTCAGTTATTCTAGTATAACTAGGTAATTAAATAATGAAACTTTTCAAAGAACACAATTAATTACGAGTAAGTACCTGCAATTGTTGTAGCGAGTGTTTTGTGATCGTATGCAGTTTACATGTGTTATTACCTGGGTTTTATTAAGACCTAAGAAGGATTAAGCTTACGAGTTATGAAATACTTAGTGAGTCAGTTTTCACCGTCCAGTACTTGACACTTTCAATCTTAATTCACAACAAAAGAAGTGAACAATACCTAGATGACAACGTTTTGTAATCAGGAACACTTACCTTACTTCGAAGATTCCTATTAAATAAAACATGTGTTTCTTCAATACAGCATAGTGTGTTACTGTACTAAAATATTTATTTCTTTTAGGAAGTAAGTAATATTTCTAAACATTACCTTTTTTAAATCGATTGAAGTAAATAAATGATAGGATCTAGTCACAGTCTAGATCACAATAATTATATCTTACTAGCTTCCGCCCGCGACTTCGTCTGCGTGGACCTGAGATAAAAACTACCTTATGTTTTAATACAGGGTTTAAACTATCTTCATGCAAAATTTAATCCAAATCAGTTGAGTCGTTTAAGCGTGATTGAGTAACAAACATCCCAACATCTAAACATTATAAACATCCAAACTTTCGCATTTATAATATTAGTAGGATTTAAACGCATATTCTTAGCCGCTTCACTGCAACTCTGAATAAATCGTATTAACCCTTGTATCTAATATTCAGTTGCTACGTATAAAGACGCGGCTACTAGCGCCATCTTTTAGTTGCACGAGGTACTAAATTACATGAGCGTACTTCAATATTATTAATTCCTTCCTTGTGTAAGGACACGGTTTTATGCAGTCCAGACACATTACTTTTAAGTTTTCACATTAGATAAAACTGACAGTAAAATGATAGACATTGTTTTCCAAGCGAAGGATATATTTAATTAATTCGTTTGGTAAACAATAATCAGTACCTACCTATTATCCATATTATTGACTAATAGTCGGCCGGTATAGACCACGGTAGACAACAGGCGGTCTTATCGCTAAAGAGCCATCTCTTCCAGAAAACCTTTGACATTATTCTATATTTTTCAAGTTAAGCTAGTAACAATGTCATGTGTTGTGGCTGAGGAAACAAAAGACAGTGCCAGAGATCCTTAGTCACAAGTTTCAACGAGGTAGGTAGCTGAATTTGGTCCCAGCTGGCCAGAGTATATCCTCGTTTACCTTTTTGATGTATGTACACACGACCATTAGCTTCCTACTTTCACACGAACCGAAAACATAAATGGTGCCATAAATAACACATAATTGTTTAAATTAGGTACCTAGTTCGAAAAACGTTCAATACTCTGCAGTTACCACTCACAAAAGGTTTATTCTTAAAGATAATAATTACTTTTTTATAATACGTCTTCGTGCCCCGTCATAAAACAGTTTTGCCATGAAACCCTCATAATCATGCTATAATACAGCAAAGTTGATTTTAAATCATAAAAAGACAATGGCCGCCTTGTGTTTCCTGCCGACAAAGATTGTCAGTTTGTCTGTCATAAAGACCGTAAGACAATGCGAATTAGTAGATAATATGTCGTTAAGTATTAGAAAGAAACATTTGTGGCAAGGACAATAATAAGCACCGACATATATTTGTCTTATGAATACAAAGATATGTCGGTAGCGTAAACGGAAACTTACGAAAAAGGCCTCCTGGTGCTAAAGAAAATGGGTCACATGAAAGGCTCTAAGTATACCTAGGTAAATACACGTCATCCACGTTAATCCCCTAGCCTGATCCCCCAGGGGAATTAGCGGCAATTATTTTATATTCAACTAGGAAAAAATGATAATGTTCGGTTATGGCGCTTCGCCGGACGCTACCGCGTCACGCTCGCTTCGCTCGCTCGGCTCGCGCGCTGTACGGTCGCAGTTCAACTAACAACCTAACCGTTTTTTTCCCCTGGGTTTAAGTTATTCTTTCTTAGGCCTCCATGAATGAGAGCGAACAGGCAGTAGTCCCCTGGTCCAGTGCAGATTAAGGACTTCGCATGCATTTTTGAATTTCTTCTCGGATGTATCTGCATACATCTGAGAAGAAATTCAAAGATGTATGCGAAGTCCCTAATCCGCACTGGGCAGGTTTCCACACGATGTGATGTGTGTGTGATGAAAATGTAACAGTAAATATCAAATGTTATTCCGTGGGTAAATAAGTTCCGAAAAACTCATTGGCACGAGCCGGGATTTGAACACACGACCGCCGTTTGACAGCCGCATGCCTGAACCACTAGGCTAAACTTAGTACCTACACTCTTCATCAATAGTTATTATACAATTACTCTGTTAATGAAAAATACATGAAAAACTAACTAGCTATTAAGGAACTGTTTTTGGCAGATTAATTTATGCAGTACAATTTTTAAAATACACAAGTGTAATTTTTATCATCTTAAAAGTAATTTACTAATACCTTATTAAAATTTAAGACTCTACCTAATTGTTGACGCACAAATGGAGTCTACGTAACATTAAATATTATTGATATTAGTCTATAATACACTCAGGAAACACTGATAAAACCCAGAGCACACGTGTAACTCCCCTGCGACGCATACATAATGTAAATGTGGCAAATGAACATGCACCTAATTACTTATTCCGCATAACGGGGCCGCCCCACAAATGAACGTCGCACTAAGAGGATTTGATCGAGGTAAATATCAATATAGTTGATGAATATAAGTAACTAGTTGCTCTGTGAGCTGAAGACCTAGCGATTCTTTTTTTAAATACAAAAATTGATCGACGTAAAAAATCTATATTCATCCAACCTGCTGACACACTTTCACGAGAATCGGTTTAGAAATGCGAGTAGTAGAGGAGAACAGCCAGATCGCCGGACATACGAAATAATTTTTGCCTCAGCCAAAACAGAGCCCTTCCTTTGCTTCGCTCGCTCGTTCAAAAAGTTATGTAACTACGGTGATTGTACACTTTTCAGTGCCCGTCACTGGACATACATAATATAATTTATACCTTCAATCTTATTAACCCCCGACGCAAAGAGAGGGGTGTTATAAGTTAAAAGTGTCTGTGTATCTGTCTGTGGTATCGTAGCTCCCCAACGGATGGACCGATTTGAATGCGGTCTTTATTGTGTCATAGATAATTTTATCCCGAGTGTTCTTAGTCATGTTTCATGAAAATCTGTTAAGCTGTTTTTGAGATATTAGACTTTGAAATGAAAATGTCGGGGGTTTGGCCACTTGGGGGGGGGGGGGGGGGGCACCCCTATTCTTGATTTTATAAGCTCACGCTAACGCTCACCCACAACTGTATCTTGACACCGCGATGCGTAGTGACTAAGCGTAGATAGAGGTCTAGTTTCGTAACGGGTGACCGGCGGAGTGAGCCGCATTAGCGCGTAGCGGATAACAGTCCAGTAAGAAAGTGTGATTAGGCCGTGTAAATAGGCAATTTGAACTATGCGGTAATGAGCGGTGCGGAGCTGAAGGCAAGGTTCCGCCGTAGAATAAATTTAAAAAACAAACCAAATATGTTAATTTCGAAGAGCTGAAACTGCTTACCTTTAGGTTTTTGGTGTGCAGCTTGGAGCGGGCGGGCGACGAGTTCTAGCAAACGATAATTCGGTCAGGAACAAGCACAAAACACGATTTTGTTGGCTTTTATCTGCAGCGGTGAAAATATTTCGCGGTGACATGCGTCATGGAAAAGGTTTGACAGACTGAAGAACTTTTTTTCTTCTGACGTCTGAAGACGGTGTAAGCAGTCTCAGCAGCTTTTAAGTAAGGAGGCCAAAAGGGATTTTGCTCTGACGGCGTAACCAAAGTGTGTTAAAAGCAATGGAGTTAGACCACAGCGGAATGGCATCTCGCTTTTTGCACCCCAACAGGGGCAGTACTTGCGCCTTCCAGAAGACAGTAGCTATAATGACACCACTGTACGTGGTGTGTGTGGGTTACCAGATACAAATCTCAAAAGTCCTGACAAAATTCCTGATTTTCGGCCAAAATTCCTGACACGAGCTTGACGCGCTCGCGCTCGCGGCGTATTGTTATTTTTTATGTTTATATCGTAAAAAGATAATAACGATTATTTATAAGTTTCAATTTATGAAACTTCAAAATATTTGTGGCTTTACCTCTTTTGTTATTGTGATTAAAAACAAAAGTTTACAGTGTAAACATTAATAATATCACAGTTTTTGACATTGTAAATTATATCGTTATTTGTATTTTTTGAATTTTTCGTTTAAGTATAGTTTGTTATCTGACGATCTTTATGTTATATTATCTTAGTAATTTATTTACTTTTGCCTATTAATTAATTGTGACTAAAATTTTAACCAAATGTAACTTGACATTTTATTACAATTCTTATTCTCTTTGACGATCATAATAAAAATTCATATAGATTAAGCTAGCTTTAATTTGCTTCGCCGTCCCTAAGCTCACGTATTTCTTGCGCACTGTTCCCACCTGGCTTAATCCTCCACTTATGGACTCCTTTGACTTGGTCTTAAAGGAGTCTGTGGAGTCTCTACTAAATGTCTACCTCAACTTTGATCAGTGGGCCCTGGCTTCTCTTCCCATACGGAACGGTGGATTGGGCATTCGCCGTGCACGCGATGTGAGTCTTCCGGCCTACTTGGCTTCGGCGAGTGGGGTTGTGGACCTTGTCACTCAAATTTTCTCTCCAGACGGTGACAAGGCAACCATACCTTACTCCGCTGACGCTGCGGTGGCCTGCTGGGGGTCTCTCAACGCGGGTGCGACAGTGCCTGACAAACCTGACCGTCAACGGATGTGGGATGACATATGCGTGAAACGAGTCTTCGATGACCTTTTGAAAAAGTAACTGGGAGCAGACAGGGCAAGGCTGAATGCTGGTTCCAGGCCAGAATCTGGGGCATGGCTTCATGCGCTTCCCTCTCCTCATTTGCGTACCCTGCTCGACGACAACTCGATGCGGGTGGCTATCGCTCTTCGCCTTGGCTGCGATGTCTGCGAACCCCACACATGCATCTGTGGCGCCACGCTCGAGAGTAATGGCCACCACGCGTTGAGTTGTTGCCGATGTGCGGGCAGGTTTCCGCGGCACCATGATCTTTATGACATTATTAAAAGAGCTCTCGTGTCTGCCAAAGTCCCTAGTGTATTGGAGCCACCAGCGGCGTTACCACGAACTTCGAAAGTCGAAGTTCGTAATACATGCATCCCTGTCACTCGATTAAGGGAGTGCGATAGAGATGGAAATACCCGAACTTCGACTTTCGAAGTTCGTGGTAGCGCCGCAGGTCTAAGTCGGTCGGATGGGAAAAGACCTGACGGTCTGATCCTTGTGCCCTGGGAGTGAGGCAAGTGCTTGGTCTGGGACGCGACGTGCGTGAGTACTTTTGCTGCTTCGGACATTGGTCGGACTGTGCGAACGGCAGGAGCAGCGGCTGAGTTGGCGGCTGTGAGAAAGACAGAAAAATACGCGGCACTCACCAACTATTTGTTTGTCCCTCTAGCCGTGGAAACGTCGGGGTATTGGTGTGCCGAGGCGAGGACTTTTCTAAGGGAGTTGGGGCGGCGTCTTTTTAGAAGTAGTTTAGACCCTCGCTCCGGGTCATTCCTGAGGCAAAGGTTGTCCATCGCGATTCAACGGGGTAATGCCGCGAGCGTGATGGGCAACTTTGCCTCTGGGGCTCGCGGGGGGAGCATTAGGTTATTTAAGTTAGTTTATTTTTTTTATACTTTAGTTGTGATTGTATTTATCCAATAAAATAAGTAAGTTACGTAATTGTAAAATATCTGACTGGTAAAATTTACCTAATTTAAGTTTTTCATAAATTGTATATTGTGAAATAAATAAATCTAAATCTATTGTTTCATTTATTTGCCGAAAATTCCTGACATTTCCCCTTTTCGGCCGAATTCCTGAAATATGTCTAAAATTCCTGACATGTCAGGAAAATTCCTGACATCTGGTCACCCTAGGTGTGTGGTGTACGGTATGTGATGGTGTCATGTTCCAGTTGGTGAGGTCACCAGGGCTCCTGACAATGTTCTGTGTAGCGAGGGACCTGGCCTAGAGATTTTGTCGGGAACGCGGTTGCGGCTATTTTGGAGTCGCAAATAACGTTCATAGGCTGTCTTTTTACCGGGTAGTATCCGGGTATCTAAGTCCGTTTCTTCCAAGGCTGTTTATGTTTAAAAAAAGGTTAGTGGAATTACGTATTCTATTTAAGTTAAGGTAACGATTTCAAACTGAAGTGTCTAAATGTTCTAAGCAAACAAGAAATATAATGGACTTAAGTGTTAGCGCATTCTGCGTTTACATGAGCACGTTTCATTAAAAACTATGGAATATCCAAAACCCCACATCCTAATAAACTCCATCATACCTCTACGACCCAATACTGTCCTGCCATCTCTCTCCAATGCCTCAGGGTGGGAGGGAGCCAGTTAGCAAGCCTGGGAGGGCAGACAAAGCCACGGCAGCACATTGTCGCCTGCCTTAATGCCTATTCGCCCCATCTTCCTATTTTAATTTACTCAAATTTCCCATGACACTTCACCCGACATGCCATTATGGCTGTTTTTTTATCAACGCCCGGTTGGCTCGAGTGTTAACCGACACTTAATCTGGGGTTAAATAAATGAACCTCCAATTAAGCTGATTATAGTATGCGAGTATGGCCTAATGGGTAATTCTACATTTAAAAAGCGACCGTATGGTGGAATTCAGGATTTAGAATACTTACGCACAATTCTATATTTTTTATGAATGCAGGCCAATAACTATCACTATTGCTCTATGTAGGTAGGTATGCCTACATTTCAGATGCGGATACATTTCAAAGACCAACATTAGATTTCACAGATTGCAGAGGCCTCCTCACATTGATAAGAGGGATGTAAGTTTATATTTTCGTTAAATAATATCCATCCCATAATTAGTTACTACGTATCGCGGTGTCAAGATATATTTGTGGGTGAGCTTTGAGGTGAGCTTAAAACAAGTTACAGAATAGGGCACTAATGGCACTACCAACTACAGAGGTCCGCCAATCCAGCAGTTCGATTACGTAACGCATTGTACGCGCGTCAGGTAGATCTAAATGTCACTCCTAGTATAAAAAATGACAATTGAATTGTCCTAACGTACGATCGAAATGTTACGTACCTTCGGCCGGAGTCATGGATGCGCTTAATTAACATTCAGTGGTAACTTGCCACGTTAAACCTCGTTCACCGTTCGTCCACCAGCCCTTCCTCACATCCTCACACCGCAGGATCTATTATTTTTCACCAGAATGCCTCCGGTAATGGGCGCTGATGATAATGCACATTGTACCAGCCAGGGCAATCTGAATAATGTGCCCTTTATCCTAATGGGATTCATTATAGGATCGCATTTGCAAATTAGATGTACGTATAACTTGCGCAACTTATGATTTGTCGTAAGGGCAATTTAGACATGCAAGAAATTCCTACAGTGCGGGGTTTGATAGATCAATTGAACTCAGTATACCTCGGTTACCCGCAATGTAACGAAACTTGCGTGCAATTTCTTGCATCTGTAAATTGCGGTTAAGACGGACGGTTGTGTGTGTGTGTGTTAAATGAAATAAACGAATTTTATTCTGCAAGTAGGCCGTAACGGCACTTTAAATAACAGTAAAAATTCTACCAGCGTTTCTGAATATAAAGACCAATCGGCGTTACTTCCTACGCCGAAACAAACTCAACAGTCAGTAATTTTTAACTTCTTAAAATAAGTAAACGTGAATAATGAATACAAAGAAAAAAGAAAAATATTTAGTTTCCTAAGCGTGATACAATACAATACTTTGGGATATAACCATGTCATGACCTGTCTGTCATATCTATTGTTTATATTGGCCACGTACTTAAAAAGTTAAAGTCATAATATCCGAAAGACGTCCACTGCTGGACATAGGCCTCTCCCAAAGAGTGTCACAATTACCGGTCCTGCGCCAATCGCATCCAGCGGACTTCTGCGACCTACCTCTACCCACGCTGCGCCTGCCGGTACGCGGTCGGCCGACTTGAGAACCTTTCTGCCCCAAAGGCCGACGGTTCTACGTGCAATCCCCGCCCACTTCCACATAAGTTTAGCGATTCGGAGGGCTGTTACGGTTAGGTTAATTTCAAACTCAGCAGGTCAATCACGTAACGCATTGTAGCTACGTGTACGTCAGGTAGATCTATGTAAATGTCACTTTTTTAATAGGAAAATGACAGTGGACTTGTACTGATGTGCGTTCGAAAAGTTACGTGATCACCCCTCAGGTACCTATTCATTGATTTGTGAAACTTAGTTTTGTAATAACAAATTAGTAACCAGCGGTATTTTTGAAAACTCCCATTTCCAGAGTCACGCGCCTTTCTACGAACTAAAATAATAAGTCGTTATTACAGAAACAAAAGGCTAAACAATGACAAAGCGCGGCCCGTGCCGACAAACACTCGTAATTCCCGCACAAACAGCAACCGCAATAAAGATATTAAACTTACAAACAAAACTTAACGGTCTTTAATAAATTAAACAATTGACAAATCCCAATCACTTTAAAGCAGGAACGTTCTAAATCCATCGCCGCATTCATCCGAATATCAACCTTAAACCGTTACAATTGTGTCTATAAATAATGTTGCTCTTTTGTTTTCAGTGTGTTGTTTACAGGGTGACAATGCCTATTTATTTCAAATTCGGAACGGGCGACCCGTTGCAAAGTAATGACCATAAACTGACCATAAAGCTGGATAGCACCCCGTTGGTTCCGGGTAGTGCGCGGTGGACAAAACGGGCCGATGTCGGGGTGTTTGTTGATTTCACGGCGTGCTCCATGATTAGCGGTGGACACTTTTGAGCGGCGCCGTTAGTTGCGTCTTGTATTTCATAAACACAAACGAATAGACACTTTTCTGAATACCTGTACTGATAATTGTCAAAGTATTCTCGTAGAATTCTTCTATTCAACTTGTGCTCAAGTCATTTGGAGTAAGTAGCTTTGAAATGTCAAAATGAGTAAAGCTAAGAACACACCGACACCAGACACAGACACTTCAGTGTATACATCGACTGTCTACGTGTGTCCACTGCTGCGACACCTAGTTGCAGATGTAGTGGCGGTGTCGCTCAGTTTCTGTGTCACTGCCATGGAGACAGGACGTGCGTGGTGTCAGACACAAGTGTCTTGAATTTCGAACCTGTGCGAAATTTATAGCTAGACCAATATGACCTCACGCTCGTGGACTGCAGAGGAAATAAAATCTTTGATTTATTACTATGAAGCGCTGCCAGAACTATGTCATCAAACCCAGATTATAAAAATCGAGTAAAGAAGACGGCAACGGTAGAAAGTTTAGCAGAACATTTGAATACTACGGCATTAGAAATAATTTGATTAAATGCCAGCTGTGCTCTTCTTTTAATCCAATCTTTAACCCACATCGATCTCTTTTAACGTCGACGCATTTTAATAGAAACGCATATCGCGACAATCGCGGCAGCTGCAGCACGTCAGCACACGACGGCCGCGACATACTCTCGATTTTTATCGCACTATACCTCTTGTTCTAAGTGGTCTAATAAGTGAGAGGCGGATAGTGCGAGAAAAATCGAGAGAGCTCGCGCGCCGTCGCGTGCTAGCCGTGCAGTACGTCGATTCATGGCGATGGAATGTAACACACTGAATTTGATTCGTGTAGACAGCGAATACACTTGAGTCACAGGGACACTAGATGTTTAGACCAATGTGGACCCAAAAAATTGCTTACCCTGTGGACGCAATCGACACTAGTGCCGACATTTGGACAGAAATGGGTAAGGGTAGTTAGCCTGGTTAGTCGGTAGTTAGCCATACAAACTAAACAAGTAAAAAAAGTAGCTTCTACGTAGCACTGTAGAGTTGCTTTTAAATTGACCACTTTGATGAAATTCGGCCAACTCAAATAATCTCAGGTACCGCTACAAATCTATGCTACGAGTACCACTACGGCGTAGCTCATCTCACGTAGCGTTGCGTAGCGGTGAAAGAGAAAAGATAACAGCACGTCTATCAAATCAAATCAAATCAAATCAATTATTTATTCTGCAAATAGGCCACAAGGGCACTTTTACATGTCAAACGATAATTTACAATAAAATAGTAATCTTACACAATAATAATTTAAAATTTAAAAATCTATTATCATGAGACGGCCGCGACATACTCTCGATTTTTCTCGCACTATACCTCTTGTTCTAAGTGTTCTAATAAGAGAGAGACGGATAGTTCAAAATCTTGGGATTAGGGGCTAAAGTGGACCCTCTTTTAGGGCACAAACGGGAATAATATTAATAAATAATAATTTATTGATTTTACTCACATAGCCATAGCTAAGTTACTAATGTGTTTTTTTTAAGACTGTTTGTTTCTGAATAAAAAACATTTAAAAAAAAATGTATTTATACATCAGTTTTACTATAGACGAGGAGCTTACTATTAGAGTAAAATAACACGTGCCTGAGCTAGGATACCCTGTGTTTCAGGCAAAAAAGAAAATTAAAATGTTATTAACTTGCAAAATATAATATAATATCATTCAAATGGAATACGCTAGTTTAATCAGCATTATGAAATATTATAATTCATAATTCATTTATTGCAACCATGGTTCAGTACAGGGAGTATGTAGTTTCTCATGGACCCTGATACGGTATAGCAAACCTTAGGGTGTTGAGAACGGTAGTATAATAAAATAATGTGTAATTTTCTATAGCGCCTACGTTGACACGTAGGTATAGGTCCCCACTAGCATGTAAACCAATTGCAGACGTGCCTTCCCGCACACATTTCCCTCCAAATCCAAACCTTATTAGAACCTGACCGCGCCGCGCCTGACCGGCGCTATCCGGTCTAATCCGGATATGGGCACCGGCCCGGACCGGTGCGAACCGCTTTTGCGAGATACGCGGTCGGATGTCCACTCGTGCAAATTTCTAAGCAACGAGAATTTAGATTTGGATGTTCCTAAATTTATGTTAGGTTGCTGCATGTGGGGTGTGGAGCTAATTAGATTTAGAGTGGCATAGATTATTCTAATGTGAATTTTCGTTCCCTTCCAGTTTAAAACGCAGGTAAGATTCGAGGAAATCGTAGGTATAAAAATCCTTTAAATAAATTAAATCATCATCCTAATATTCAATATTGGAAAGGTTTAATATTAATTCAATTCGATCCCGCAAAAACATTTGAAAGTACGATATACCTATACCTACCTGGATTAACGCGTATGTTCCTTTTATCCCGAAAATCATAAAATTTTGGCTAGAAATAATTCCCAATCATCAGGTTCGATCATCATAGTTGAACGGGCGAGCGAAGCTGAATTGAGCTTAAAAGCCGGAAATAGGAGTTATATCTCAAGTACCTGCTAATTTGACCGTTTTATAGAGACACAGAATTACACGTAAGTATATGCACACATGAAAAGATATGATGTTAATTTAACCGCACAATATGATAGTTTAAACCATTTAGTTACAGAATTATACTTAGTCACCATAATTAAAGAGCCGCGCAAAAAATACAGCACACAGTCTTAACGAATTCGTTCTTTAAATTCCGAATTCCAAAGGGACCGTACAAAAAGTTATCTACATCAAAGTCCTCCAGCGGCAGCCCTTAATGAGTATTTTGATGATAATCAAATAGCTGCATATTAGAGAGTAAGGCGCTACCCCGGAAGGGCTCAGGGCTGACAATGCCAGAGTCCGCCGCGGGCGTACACTAATTGTCTAAGTGCATAATGAACTTGTTTGTGACAACCCTAGAATCTACTTCGGAGGCGTCAGCGAACTTTGCACTGTGTAACGATTGTGGAAAGTTGAAATTGGAATGTTTAATTTGTAGCTGACAACCCTCGCGTACAGGGGTGTCGCGTCGGATAAAAAGCAACTTTATTGTAGTATGATACGGTTTGATTTCGGTTGTGGCATGGCAACGTAGGATGTGATATTGAAAGATCTTGTCACCCTTCTTGGTGCATGTGCACACTTGCCTTGTTCGTAGGGTTAATTAGAAAGTTTGTCTTTCAAAAATGGCTGCCAAGTTCGTTTGAAGAGTGACAACTTTTGCATCGTTATTTATTCTACGTGCGAAGAAAATTATTTAATTAAACTTGGTTGCGAGGTGTGAGCTTGGAAATGTATGATACATTTTTTTGAAGTGTGACTGTGGAATAGATTTTTTTGCTAACGGTACATTTTTATTGTCCATCGAAACGCATTCATATTCTGTAAGATCAGCAACAAATAATAGCTACGCAAGAAAATACAAGATTTATTTAATATATCTATTCAACCTATTGCTTTACGCAATTACTCACTCCGCAGATAGATAAGTATGTATCTACAAACCGTTGTATAGAAATATAAGTAAATTGCTACTTTTGTTGTAAAAAGCTGTGTTTATGTAGGTAAGGTATTAATACATGCTTTTTATTTTTTATTAAAAACAAGAGATCTATCGATAATTTATAATTGGTCTTTTGACGACAAAAACATGTTTACAGATTATTTCTTGTAACATGCTATACAGGATTATTCAAACGGGGCTGTGGGGAAAATTTGAAACTGCAAGAGATAACAAAAATTGCTCTTTAGGCCGATTTAGTTCCTTCAGCTGTCAACACGGCGAATCCTCAAACATATCAAGGGTCGTGCATGCGTCTATAGGCTGCGGTGTCCGCTTACGATCAGGCGGGCCGTACGCTTGTTTGCCACCGTCGTTGTATAAAAAAAATAGAAAAAAAAGACCGGGTTGCACTCCGGGAGTGCCGGCAGAAGTGAAAACTCAATGACATTGTAACAGTTTTTCGATCGGTCACGACTCACGTGACATCGGTCACGTGACCTGTGGCGAGTTTAACAATTTTCCCCCATCACAAAAAGTGCACAGCGCCGCTAAAGAAGTTTTCACTTAAACTGAAATATGGCATTTTCCTGTGATTGTAGATACAGGGTTTCATAGCGATATTGTTCCTTAGACCGGGGTAGGCCGTGGGGTCTTATGTGATTTTTTTTTAATACAGTTTTTTTTTTCTGAAATCTGTCTCGTGACTCTTACAGATTTCTTGTTGTTTCAGATTTCCCCTGACTGCCCGTTTGAATAACCCAGCCTGTATAATTATTGAGCTAATTCGATGGTCTATCTGTACCTATAGCTATGTGTTCTCTTTAATAATGTGTTGGTAGTGTAACTTTGTCCGTTGATGTTAACTTATTTTAAATTATGGGTAATTAGGTGACAGCACAGCGAAATGTCATCCCGCTCGAATTTGGAGCAGCCCAACTGGGGAAGTACCTCCGCCTTGCAGAAGACCACAGCCATAATAACACTACTACTTGCTCTGTAGTAGTGTTGTGTTCCTGGAGGTGAGCAAGGGCGCCAGAGCTCCCGAGGATGCGTTGTGTTGAGAGCGAGGGAATTTGTTCCTTCAGCTCTCAACACAGCGAATCCTCAAACATATCAAGGGTCGGCAACGCCCATGTTACTCCTTTGGAGTTGCATGCGTCTATAGGCTGCGGTATCCGCTTACCATAAGGCGGGCCGGGCCGTACGTACGCTTGTTTTCCACCGTCGTATTAAATAATAATAATAATATGACATAATATATAATTATAATTATCTGTTGTGACGTTGCCATGCTCTAGTGCCCTACCGGGGCCCATATGAGACTTAATGTATAATATAATAATTAGATTTTTTTAACAGCCGATATTTGACAGCCGTCATCCCGGTACAATAAACGTCAATGATGACATATGATGTTTCACTAGTTATTAAGATCTGTACAAAACTATGGTTGGAATAAATGATTATGACTATAACTATGTACCGTGACTATGAGTTTTACCATTATGTTATTAATTTTAACACGAGGCAACTAGGTACCTAATTATAATTTCGAGTGCACACAGCGCCGCTGACACATTAGCGTATACATTGTTAAGTTGTGGCACTAAATTAGAAATCCAAACGTTTCTCCCCGATGTAAACAGTGGTGTTAACCCGTCAATCGTTACGACTAATGGTGAAGGCACAGAGGCCACAAAATTGCCTATTTTCGCACGATGTGATTACGACGTGTTTAGTGCACGGTTGCATTGTCACACGATTTAGCTTACGATCATTTGACGAGAAATGCGTACTAATACTTATTTTAGATCTGGTATTGTAATAGTAAAATTAAGGGGTAGTTACTTTCCACATATGGCTTTAATCCCGACCACAATCTAAATAAAATTAGGCTTGGATCATAATTTTACAAGAGCCCATTCACACGGAGACATCCGATTCTTTGAGGGAACTGTATTTTGTAGGATCCGATTTAGTGGCTGTATTTCAATGCACGCGTTTACACAAGCATTGCTTAATACTGGACCCTGCAACCGGCGTATGCTATATTCAATATACGTGGGTCATTAAGGGCTTCTGTGCATTTTTTTTGATTGCATGTAATTTTTTTTGCTTCAAATGAACCGCTGTCGAAATTTTTCAAGATGTGTCAATTTGAAGAGTTTGCAAGCTTGTGATGAATGATCCACCAGCAATATGCGAAGCTGCATTTTGACATATTTGACATCTTGTTGTCAGCTTTGACAGCTTGCGACTTCACAAATATAAGAAAACACATATTCGCACAGTTCAGGTCGTTTTACCTTTTTGCCAAGACAATACCTAAAACACTGCACGACTAGGTATGGATACCGTCTGTAGAGAGATAAACCTTCACTATATTATGTCGCCGCACGACAGTGGGCACGCGCACCGTGGGCGTCGCAAATTGCCGTCGCGAGTCGCGCGGCAAATTAGCCAGTTTGTTTCCGTGCTTGTGTGCGGCAGCCTTTATTTAGAGGGCGTGTGCGGCCTCCCTAATACTCGGTGTCTGGTTACGAGCGCTTAAACTTCGGTTTTCAAGTGTTAATTGTTTTTTCTCGGTGTTTTTCGATTCCTTTGTTATTTGGGTAGTAATTGTATATTTTACGAAACGAAACGAATCTTGAACCAGCTGACGATTCGAACACGATTCTCCAGTTGCACTCAACGCATACTTCGTTCTCTTTAGACGGGATGACAGTCTAGAAAAGATTATACTGAAGGGCAGAGGGATAGAAGAAGAGCGTCTACCCAGTGGATAGACACAGTAAAGGCATCAGTAGGAACCAGCGCCCAGGCTTGTCAGGGAATGGCGTAGAATAGTGATGCCGTAGATGCGACTTTGTAGACATCCGCGGATGCAGATATTTCAAGGCTCACATCCGCAGATGCGGATTTTTAGGCAAAACACTCAAAAACGTAAATACGCAACGTCTTAAGGGTCATGTAGTACTCGAACACGTTGCGACTGATTTACAATCGTTTCAGACCTAACGCATCACCTATAGCGAATCTTCATTACAACGAAATAAACATTCTTATTGACTAATGACAAAAATACTTAACACGCCGCGTTGGCCCCTTTCTTGTCGCGAACTGTACTACATCCGCATCCGCAAAAACTCCGCGGATGCGGGTGCCAATGTCTGCGACATCCCTGGCTTGGATCAGGGTGATGCTAGACGACTGTGGCACTGACGACCCTCAGCAAAGAGGATGTGACTGGGAACATAAGGTTTACATTGGTTTCACCAAGCAGGCACTGCTAATTAGACGGAATACAGAGGTTCAATTTATCTTAGAAATATTTTCAGGAAGCGGTTTTAGCAAACTTGTGTGTGTGTTTTCGACACCGCTCATGTTACTGTATATAGGCTTGTGACCTAAGATTTATGTACGATGCCATTCAAACCAGTTTTGGGAGTAAATAATTGTTTGTATGGTAGCAACTACAATTAAAGGACATAAATACCCAAAAAAATGAATTAAAGACGGAACTCGCTGGCGGCAGCCGAAACGCTTCATACTAATTGACGTAAAAGTAGGAAGTCAAGTCACAATGCAATTTGCACAAATAGTTGTATGGAAAATCAAGTAAATTGCTGTTTTGGTCGCGAAATACTGCGTTTAGGGCCAAACTTGTCGTACAATTTTATTTCTATAAAAGCGTAAGGATTCTATTGATAGCTTTGTATGTAGGTACCTACTCTTGGATAATTAAAAAAACATTTTTTTCTAAACTTTCCAGGGCCATATCTTTGTACAATTTTAATTACTTACATTTTGTAATCTATACTTTATCACAATAATTTGATGTTTTCCTATCCATTTAGCAACATAAGGTTATCAATTTTAACATGACGTAAAATACTACCCTATTGTAGCGGTCATATTGCGATACAACATGTACAACAGGGATGTTGCAGACATTCGCATCCGCATCCGCCGAAATCGATTCGGAGTTTTTGCGGATGCGGATGTAGTGCAATTCACGACAAGAAAGGAGCCCACACGGCGCTTACTGCGCGCGTTTTAGATATTTTCGCCATCAAAACAAATTCGTTTCGTTTCTATGACCAAGGGCAAACGCATTTTTGATTTGTTCGCTACGATTGTAATTAAGTCTCAACATCTTTGATGATGGCGTGATGATATGGTATCATAAAATGCACGTTGTTTATTTACGTTTTTTAGTGTTTGCCCCCTAAATCCGCGAATGTGTGCCCCAAATATCCGCATCCGCTACTGCTGTTAAATAGGATTTGATAATAATATCATTATCAGTCAACAAATACAAACGACGTGAAACACACACAAAATACACGTATCGCCTGCTAAAAAATGCTGAAATAACAACTTTAACAAAATAAATCAAATCACAAGAACATATAGTTACAATGCAATAATAAGCATTATTTACCATACCCAAGTGTAAGCACGTTACTTTATTTGCAAAAAACTACACAAAACAAACCAGTAACTTTATCAAACAACTATACCATATCAAGATCTTAAATTAAATACAATGTTAAAACACAATATCCACTAACGCTATCAGATCGCTGAAAACTTCAAAAAGAATAAAACACGCACGGAACTAAACAAAAGAAGTCGAGTACTTACTGTGCTCAGTTCTCAGAGTACTTGAGACTGGTGCGTCGAGTACCTGTTTTGTAATCGATATTTAAAGGTATTATTTCCATTTCATTTTATGGTTTTAGTGATGGAACACTGGCTGATGAGAACATTTTTTTTGCATGTTCAACTTGTCGCACGTTGACATGGTCAGGCACTTTTTGAATTTATGGTATTGAACGGTTGGTAGATAAAGATATACCTATAATATACTCGCCGAACCGAACGAAAACCGAACGAAAACCGGTCCTTACGGCCCTTCAGAAGTTGTTCGATTCCGTCTTACTGGAAGGGAGAACTCCAAAGGCATGGAACGGAGGGGTGGTGGTGCTGTTCTTCAAAAAGGGTGACAACACCCTGCTGAAGAACTACAGACCCATCTCACTTCTGAGCCATGTCTATAAGCTGTTTTCGAGGGTCATTACAAATCGTCTCGTACGCAGGCTAGATGACTTCCAGCCTCCCGAACAAGCCGGTTTCCGAAGAGGCTTCAGTACCGTAGACCACATCCACACGCTCCGTCAGGTTATACAGAAGACCGAGGAGTATAACCTGCCCCTCTGCCTAGCGTTCGTGGACTACGAGAAAGCCTTCGATTCGATTGAAACCTGGGCCGTACTACAGTCTCTCCAGCGGTGCCAAGTTGACTATCGCTATATCGAAGTGCTGAAGTGTTTGTATGAGAACGCCACTATGTCAGTTCGACTCCAGGACCAGAACTCGAAGCCTATTCCGCTGCAGCGGGGAGTCAGGCAAGGAGATGTTATTTCTCCAAAACTGTTCACCGCTGCACTGGAGGACGTTTTCAAAACTCTGGACTGGAGAAGGCTAGGCATCAACATCAACGGCGAGTACATCACTCACCTTCGGTTTGCTGACGATATAGTAGTCTTGGCTGAGACCATGGAGGACTTAAGTACGATGCTCGATGACCTCAGTAAAGCTTCCGAGGGAGTTGGTCTAAGAATGAACATGGATAAGACGAAGATCATGTCAAATGCCCATGTAGTACCAACTCCCATTACAATCGGACACTTTACGCTCGAAGTTGTAGACGATTATGTATACCTAGGACAAACTATCCAGTTAGGTAGGTCTAACTTCGAGAAAGAGGTCAATCGTCGAATCCGACTCGGCTGGGCAGCGTTCGGGAAGCTACGGCACATCTTTTCGTCCAATATTCCGCAGTGTCTCAAGACGAGAGTCTTTGACCAGTGTGTGTTGCCAGTGATGACATATGGTACTGAAACGTGGTCGCTTACTATGGGCCTCATAAGAAGGCTCAAAGTCACCCAAAGGGCTATGGAGAGGGCTATGTTGGGAGTTTCTCTGCGGGATCGCATCAGAAATGAGGCTATCCGCAGTAGAACCAAGGTAACAGATATAGCCCTCCGAATCGCTAAACTTAAGTGGCAGTGGGCGGGGCACATAGCACGTAGAACCGATGGCCGTTGGGGCGGAAAGGTTCTCGAGTGGCGACCACGTACCGGAAGGCGCAGCGTGGGTAGGCCCCCCGCAAGGTGGACTGATGACCTGGTAAAGGTTGCTGGAGTTCGCTGGATGCGGGTGGCGCAGGACCGGTCACTTTGGCACTCTTTGGGGGAGGCCTATGTCCAGCAGTGGACGTCTTTCGGCTGATATGATGATGATGACTCGCCGAAAATTGGTTTTTGTCAAGTATATGCCATTTTATTTTCACCGTGTGGTGTCGGTTTAGAATACCACCACCCCCGTTCTTCCTGTGGGGGTGGTCAGATTCGTACTAAGGGAACAGAGTTGCGTGTTGTGTGCGATGGGCTTGCAACCTATCACTGCGATATCACATTTACTCGATCTTTTATACCCACATTTATGCTAAAAGTGGCGCTGGAACATAAGTTTCATGTGCTTGCCTACCCCTTTTGGGAATGAAGGCGTGAATGTATGTACGTGTGTATATGCCATTTGAATTATTTTTCATTTGAGCGTGGTAGTGGAAATTTGCGGAAGTTTCTTCAGAATATAATGTCTGGAGACCCCACATGAACAGTCAAATTATACATTAAATTTCTCTTTAGCTTGGGCCATACTCGCACGTCAGGGGGCGTAGACAAGGTTACAATCGACAAGCGCTAACGCCAATAGAAAACTAACAAAATGTATGGGAATGACAGATGCCCCAGGTCTTCTCCTGCATTTCCTTCTTTCTTATCTTACTTTCAATTATAGTTTATCTACTAAATACAATTGAATACAGAAGGGGAAATATGTTAGAGCACCTGATCATTATCATCATCATCATATCAGCCGAAAGACGTCCACTGCTGGACATATGCCTCCCCCAAAGAGTGCCACAATGTCCGGTTCTGCGTCACCCGCATCCAGCGGGCTCCCGCGACCTTTACCAGGTCATCAGTTCACCTTTTGGGGGTCCTACCCACGCTGCGCCTTTGGTACGATATCGCAACTCGAGAGCCTTTCCGCCCAATTGCCATCGGTACAGTCGCCATCAGATATATCGGAGCGGCCAAAATGCTCACAAACATCTGAACGTCTCTAATGCCTCGACAATAGATATTTGTGAGCACTTTGGCCGCTCCGATATATCTGATGTCGACTGTACCACCTGATACGACATGACAAATACATAACAAAAATATACAAAAAATAAGAAACTTGTCAATTTCAGTTCCAATTTTTGATGTGAAATATTGCCAAGGGCCTGTGAAATAAGAAATGGCCGCTTATATTTAGAAATAAGACCAGTATCCGGCTTCCGTATTGGGGCGCACGGTCAGCCGCGCGGGGGGCAAATCGAATCATGCGCCGAATTGAGCGCTAATTCGCACCCGTGGGACCCGCGGGCGGCCTGGGGACACCACGCGACTGGGTACGTAAGGACTAGTCCAGTAAGTTAGTAAACAGTCCACTAGTTGGGCTTTACAATCCGTTTTAATAATAGTACCAGGGATACCCAACTTTTCTAGGCGTATTTCGTGTTTTCGGTGAGAATTTTTTTTTTGGGAAATGAGACCTACATATGTACCTATTCTTTTTCACCCCCGAAAGCAACTGTAAAGTAAATATAATTCGTGTCCTTTGAGCCGTTTTCGAAAAGACATTTGCAAATATCTCTACAAAAATGTTGCTCATTTTATAGTATAGGATTTCGAGGTCGTGACACCTGTGTCAGCACGCCGTACGATTTATTTTTAATCCCTCCTCTCCCGGGCTAAAAAATATTGTTTCTCAAATCCATACTAAATGCTGACTCACATTATGCGTCAGCGGGAGAAGAGCGGTAAATTTGATTTGGATCAGAAAACTGACAAAAGTAGCAAGGATTAGCAGTAAATAATGTTCATAAAATAATACATTCAAGATTCAAAAGGCCTGACGAAATCATTTTAAAATGAGCAAAATATGCCGATAAATACCGAAATAAATATAATTATGGAAAACTAACAGGCTTGAAATAAAAACATACGCTATAACAACGCAGTAAAATAGAGACAGTCTCCTAATCTCATAACATCATGTGAACCCCACAATAGGCTCCCTCTGGCGTCGGTACCCAAACACCGCCCCATGAGAAACCGCGGGCACCGACACTCGAAGATGTAATCGCGCCGTTTTTTTGTTTTCTCTTTTCAAATTTGGAACGCAATTGTTTTCTCTACGCGGCCAGTATTTTTTATATATTTCTCTTTTAAAATAGGGTCTTGAAGTGTTTTTCAAGTGGCTATGGATATTGAGAACCTCTTCAGTTGGAAAGGGTAGCTTACAAAGTCGGTTTACATTGTTAGTAATATTAAAATCATAATTATATTTTTAAGAAATCTTAACTTTATGAGAAGGTATGCTTGAGAAAAATGTAAAATTTATAATGATTTGTATTCGTTGTTTTAAGAGTTCAATAAGTCCTAAGAAACAATAAAACTTTTGATATTAATATACAATATGACGTACCCTACAATAAATCAAGTTCAACTGTTATTTCTCGAGTATTTATATTTAAGAACAATAATTTATATCATTTAATTTTATTTTCAAGGTGACCCGTTTTATATTAGATTAAGTGTGATTTTCGGTAATAAACGCTGAGTTGTAATTTTCGGTAGGGTAAACTCGAATTATTTGGTGATACGCCTAATTCGGTGAATTCGCCAACTTTATTCGGTAGCGTGCTTCAAAACATGTACCTATCTATTCACCAAATCAGGCGTACTTATCACCAAATAATGCGAGTTTACCCTAATAAACGCTGAGCTTGGCGAACTATTTTGTGAACACAAATGCAGCATATGCAGGAATAAAATCGCATCAACTGAAAGATGGTAGGATTAGTACTTACAGGCGTAATACTTATTGTAACATTACAGACTACAAAAAAGTTACTGAATAGACAGACAGGATCCGGAAACAAAAGCGTGAATGATATTGTGGAACAAAACGAAAACAGCGACGATATTCTGAAACGGAAAGCAATAGTAAAGCGATGCCATGGCGATGAATAATTGCTTTTTTTTCTTTTACGGTTTTTACATGTTAAGAATTATGAATTGTACAGTCGACTACAAAGAGATCTATACGGCTAATGTTACAAAAATATGTATACACGACCTTAATGTCAAGGCAATACAGTCGTGTATACATATTTTTTTTAACTTTGGCCGTATCGATCTCTTTGTAGTCGACTGTACAGTGCTTTGGTTTCTTACTGTCAAACTGTATACATTTTGTATGATTAAATAAATAAAATTAGAAATAAAAAATTGCAAAAAAAGCATTAAATGGCTGGCTCAGGATTTTAAATCTTGATTTAAGGAACTACTTTATATATATATTCATTTCAGATCAAAATTCAGGGTTAATGCGGTATATTTTGAATTTTTATAATTTCTACACGATCATTATTATGATAGCTGCATGTCAGTGCAAAGGATGACTTACTCACAGTACCTACACCGTGTCGACACTAGAACATCATGATTATGTAACAACCTTGTGTATAGGTAATCTAAGATCAAGAAAAAAAGATAAACGGAACATAAACCTAGTGAAGCCGGTGTTCAACCAAACCAAATAAGTTTAGCACACGCTCACGCACACTTAAACAAATGAAATTGCACAAAACTCGAAATAGGTGATCTTGACAGCATCGCGACACGTGCTGAAGAGTTTTGTAAAATTTTGTTTGTATTTGTGTGTGTGAGCGCGTCTAAACTTGTTTGGCTTGGTCGACAACCGGCTTAACTAGGTTGTTCGTAATGCTTGGTCTGAGCCTATAATGTAGAGGTGATTAGTTAGTATTGTGATTCAGTTTCCTGTACGAGTTTGATGGGAGCCAGCCGGCCGGCACGGGCGAATATACGGGAACATCGGCAGTATAATAAAGAGTACTAACACATCGGTGACCAAACGCCGGCTTATAGTGCTGGACTCTGAACTTAGTTTTTGTAAATTTTTATTCTCCATTTTTAAGTTTAGAACTTGTATCCAAATCGTGTTTCTCGACATTTGAATATCAACCAAAGGCTTACAAAACATAATGCACTACGAAAAGCTGTGTACTAATACTACTAATCGACCAAGCCAGCTAGACAAACTCAATGTATTTAGCTTTTGCTATCCAGTGGTCTACTTGCCACGATCAGGTTATAGTAGTATTTTTCAACCCGCTGGTGTGAGGTATCGCGGAATATTATTCCGTACAAAACGGTTACAAAACACTGGTCTTATGGATTCGAATCTCGTCCCAGAATAGGTCACTCGTCAAAATCCTGACGCGGCCGATAAGCGGACTCTTCCACCGGCGACGGGATAAAAGTTATCAATTTAAAATAAATGAGACGGCTGTCTGGTGTCGGCGTTTTAAATGACATTAAGCGCCTTTGTGTAATGTGTAGATACGCAGCTTAACGAGCGTCGTATGATGTAGTAGAACGATGTGTTTTGTCTGAATGCTCCCACCAACACTTTTGCCGAAGGGAAACTAACCACAACGTCATTTCTGTGTATATATTTTATTTTTGTTGAGTTTTCAAAAAACGCTGAATTGATTTCGATTAAATGTATATAGGTTTACCTCATCATATCAGCTGAAAGACGTCTGCTGCTGGACATAGGCCTCCCCCAAAGAGTGCCACAATGACCGCTCCTGCGCCACCCGCATCCAGCCGACTCCCGCGACCTTTACCAGCCCCCTACTCTGTAACTGTTTTAAGCTCACCTCAACGCTCACCCACTAATATATCTTGACTCCGCGATGCGTAGTAACTAAGCGTAGGTAGAAAACTAGTTTCGTGACGGGTGGCGGCGGGGTGAGCCGCATTAGCGCGTAGCGAATAAAAAAAAAAAATTAAAAAAAAAAAAAAAAAATTAATCTGTTTATTTCACATAAAAGCATACATTTTTTTAAGGCTTAACTACTAATCTTAAATTATAAAGATTTTTTGAGTTAAGGAGTCTATAATTATACAACAATATCAAATAACTTACAACGATAGGGTTAGCTATATTCTCTTATTTTAAGCATGTGCTTTTTTATCATATTTCTAGCTTGTCTACATGTTCGACCTTCTAATGAGCATATTAAATCATTTGGAAATCTATAAGAAAATCTATAAGAGTTCAGGTCATCAGTCCACCTTGTGGGAGGCCTACCCACGCTGCGCCACCTCTGACGTATGACCTACCAAACAAGAAAATAATCAACTAAATCAATTTTATTCATAATTAGCGGATTGAGCGCGTAACAACCATACAAAAACATACAGTCCAATCTCTATTCGACTGTATGTTTTTGTATGGTAACCTTTTCTTTTTTAAAGTCTATTAAAAGTCATTCACAAGGAGCGGAATTTAAACCAGTGGTCTCCGTATTCCGTGTGTTGCTTTCAACAGCAACGCACAGAATTCCCGTTGCGGGCTCAAATTTTTAATTTTGATTTAGATTATGATTTCGTTAACATTCGTTTGATAACTCTACAAAAAGATGAATTCAAAATAATCGCACGTCAATTTCTTCAATACTTTCTATTGAATCAAACACGTAAGCACAACGGCGTATGTTAAAAGACCCACCCACGTGTATACCGTAATGACCGGCTGGACCCACTTCCGGTCCGCCGGAAGTGACGCGGCGGCAAAAATGGCGGCTAATAGTGGTCAATAGCGCTTGTGATTTGTTACAAAACTAACCGGTTAGGTATATGTATGAGTTCTATGACTGTTAGTTAGTTATGACAAATGCACGCAGCCGCAGTACGATTGATTATAAATTACTAAGACCAAAAGGAGTACCAGTTTTTCGAGAAGGGCTATCTTATCTTCCAACCCAGAGAGAGGAAAACTATACCTTCTTATTTTTTCTGTATATGGTAAGCCATTTATTAGTCAAAATACGTAATCCAACTTGACAAAAAAGTACGACAGGTTACTGTCAATTTATTTTCTAAAGTATATACAAGGTAACTAACATTAACTAATTTAAATTAAAACTAAGTTAAATCTAAAAAAGGCCGAGGCATTGTACCGAGGATGCTGGCGGCATTTCCTCGCTGAATTGCAATGCTGATGCGTTGCGCGAGAAAGCCGCCAGCTCTTCGGTCACCAAAAAAAGCCTTCATCCTTCTTATTTACTTTAAACAAAAAGGCTTTCATCTAAGTTAAGATGATTTCGTCAATGTCAAGTTTGTTTATAAAGCGACGTTGTTCGGTAGTTTGGTCAGTCGTCAATAATGCAATCAGCGTCAAAAGCTCCGCTTAAGAAGCAAGGTGTCCACCGCTGACCAAACTATACCTTATCGGAATCTCATTGCAAAGTGCAATTTGACATTTCGAAGTTCTTGAGCTGCCCGAGGGTAAATCCAACTTTAAACGGCCTAATGTGTCTTTCAAAGCACGGAAGCGCTTGCGGTTACCCATTCGAAGTGGCTTACTAGGCTCAGGCACAATTTTGGATCTTTATTCTAAAAATGTTAAGGTTGTCATAATTAATCCGGAATAAAATATTACCAACGAAACAAAACGAAAATCTTCACAAAAGCCATGAAAAGACCCACACATCAGGCAGCCAAAAAGAAGTCATTACATTATTCACAGTTGTTTGGTTTGCCATGCGACTGTGTGCCTTACTCCGTTGTGTTAAGGTGTGGCGAGAGGTAAAGGTGGCCAAGTCTACAATGACCGCTTTCAGAGGGCGGATGCAGGTTTTTTGACAAATGGCCAGCTAGGCGATTTGTCTCGTGTGGGGCGGCGGACAAAGAGTTGCAGACGTGACCAGAGAGTACAGAGCGGTACAGAGAAAAAACATAAAAACTTTGCCGGGTTAGAGGTACTTCCATAGCGGAATATTGGATCGTATCCCACTAATGATGAACATGAACGTTTGTACCAATACAAAACTCTTTGTGTCACATCCAAACCTAGGCTACTTTGAGATTTTTGAGGACAATAAACGAAACTTCCACAACACCAAGTCTTTTTTTAATGATAAAGGGAATACGTAGATGAAAATAATTACGTTATTTTGAGGTTATCTTTCTTTTTACAATCAATTTTGACATGTCAAATGATATTTACCAACCTCCTTAGTTACAAATGAAAG
This sequence comes from Epinotia ramella, assembly GCA_947578815.1. Taxonomy (NCBI): domain Eukaryota; kingdom Metazoa; phylum Arthropoda; class Insecta; order Lepidoptera; family Tortricidae; genus Epinotia; species Epinotia ramella. The sequence goes on along the minus strand of OX388206.1, from coordinate 3,079,187 downwards.
TGACGTTTACTGACAATTCATATCAAGGCAAAACCAGTGAAAGTGTGACCTCTGAACAGTCTGAACACGCATCTTAGTTGTTATGACTCTCGGAATTGTTATATATATCGGTTGAATGGTGAGGGGGTTGGAAAAGGTTGTGAATATTATGATTGTCAATAGGTTGCTTGATGATTAAAAACGGCCGAATCGATTTGTGCAAGGTTGTCCACAAATATTTATTTTTATTTCTTACACAATGTCTCCGCGCGATATTCTACAGTCAGTGAAAAATGAACCAAGAATATATTAAGTACCATTAAGATTCATAGAGTTTAAAATTGTTCATGACTGCACATAGCTGTCAAAGTTACCTCTCAGAGCGTAAACAAGCGTACCTACAAATCATCAAGAAACCGACTTCGCCCCCTTATCTACTCTATGTCGCCTCGCCCATTGCTGAAAGGATGTTATGATATTATATCATTTTTCCTTCCACAATACGCGCCGGCTTCCGGGCCTAATGCGGCTCATTCTCGTAATGCTATCCCGGATTATTTACATTATGGCGCTGTTGTAGGGTTGATTTTTTGGAATGAATTGGTGTGTCATTTGTGTCATTCATTTGTCATGTGTGTAAGAAAATGTAGCCATGCGATTTCATTTCATGTATAGGTAATGAGAAATTGGTGTGTTGGGTTCTGAATCATTTCAAGTCAATTAATTTACAGGCAGTTCATACACATGTTACGAATAAATGGCATACTTAGTTCTCTGTAATCCATACTTAATATTATAAATGCGAAAGTGTGTGTGTTTGTTTGTTTGTTTGTCCGTCTTTCACGGCAAAACGGAGCGACGAATTTACGTGATTTTTTATGTGGAGATAGTTGAAGGGATGGAGAGTGACATAGGCTACTTTTTGTGTCTTTTATAACCCCCCACTTCCCTAAAATGGGGGGTGAAAGTTTTTATGGAGCTAGGATATAAACGAGTTCCACGCGGACGGAGTCGCGGGCAGAAGCTAGTATGTCTTACGACGTACAATGGTTAAGAGGAATGCCTGCCTGCGATTTTCTCATACAAACGCTCTTTGACTGTTTCCTCTCTGGTTTTTGAACATAGAGCAATGAATTTTTCAAATAAGATCAATATCATCAATATCTATGCCGCTATGTTTTGCTTTTTTGGATATTTTTATTTTAAAGAAACTTACAGCGCCTTGAAAATCGCAAAAACGGCTTAATTGAATTGGCTGCCAAAAAAGGCGCAGTATACAAATATGACAAAAAATATCAAAAAAATCAAAATATAGCGGTGTAGATTATTTCTTCTTCTTGCAGTTCCCAAAATTTTGTAACGATTGGTTGCGTTTTGGAGGAGGAAACAGTCGAGAGCGAAACCTCGATTTTTGAGTTTTTTGCGTGGGATTTTTAGTCCGAGCTGCAGTTTTCCTTATCGCACAAATTGGAGGCGGAATCAACAGCAGCGCGACAGAAACATTGCGTCAAAAATTCGAGATTGAAAAGTTGCTCAGCTAGGCATTGCTCTTAAGTTAGAGACAAATACATACTTAAACCAATATTGTTACTTTAGTAGGTATGTGAAATGCATGCAATTATCAAATTAACAGTATTTTTTTTTACTTAGGCTGATAGATACGTTATTTGGAATGTTAAATACCTACCCACAATTTTAATTAAATAAAGTAATATTACGGGGAAAGCCTAATGCAAATCTAACTAACATAGTAAGCCTAATAAGGCTTGTGTTAAGGGTACTAGATGACGCTATATTTAATACATAGATATCATATTTAGAAACAGAAAACATCCACGACTCAGAAACCAAATTTCATGTTTATCAAACACTAATTTGCCCCTACCGGGTTTTGAACCCGAGACACTCAGCTCCGTAGTCAAGGCTAAACCGTTCATACCCAATTTAAATTGAGGCCAAAACAAAATGTTGGCTCTATCAACTCTATTCGGCTATATTAATTGAAATTCAATTTGAAAAGAGTCTTTAGACTGTATAAGTCGATGTCGTAAACTCTTTCAAGTACTAAACGAGTCTGGATACTAATTTATTACAGCCTTACAACCCTAACAATCCCATAAACTCGAGTTCATCACACTAAAACCAGTCTAAAGACTCTAAAGCCGTTCACCATTCAATCCACTCAGTGACTCGTTCATTTCGTTGAAGAGTGAATGGTTTAAGACAAAGTTGCCACTTCCAACTCAATCACTTTGTTTTGAATAACTCTCTCTTGATTACAGTCGGTACGGGGAGAATTGGCGCTTGGAACTGTTTTTATTTTTCCAGTAACTTTTTTACAAGCCTCGTTATTCTAACCGCTCTTTATACTTAGCGTCATCAATTCATCATCCACTATGGGTCAGACCCAAATTTGATGTTTTGATTGCCCAAAAAGTTGGCACCGTACTCACCCTGTAGGGATCGCGAGGCGAGTTGGGTTATGAATGTGGAGAGAAGGGATGAAAGGGGGGTAAGATGGGATTTTAAGGCTACTGCTACCTAAATAATGGATTCCAATTTAAAATGGAGTTATAGTAATATTCATAATAAAAATCGATCCAACAATCTTCCAAAATCACCTTTGTATGAAAACCCATCTCACCCCAACTACGAGGAACTACGGGGTGTGGTGGGATTTCGTGTTTATCGTTAAAGTTATAAAATGGAACTACCCAAAATCAGAAAAAAACAAAAATACAAACGTCCGGAACACTTATTATATACAACATTCAGTTTGCATATGTAAAAATAAAATGTTATCGAGGTTTGAATGTCAGTTTTGGCCCTACTCACCCCGTTTTACGGTAACTATCAGTAGCAAGGATTTAATAGAATTGACTTATTCGTATCAAGTGATTTTAAATTACACGTGGTGAAGAAAAATATATATATAGATATTATCTTCTCTTATCTGATACTGGGCAAGAATAAAATTGTATCAGGACCCGCTACGACGGCGTAGCGCTACGGAAGTCTATGAGCCTGTCGTAGCTGCTACGCCCCATCAACTGCCACCCGAGAGTCCTGAGCCGCCCGCTAGGAGATTTCTATTAGTGAATTGAGTCTCCATTCCGCAACTAAAAATTGCATTTAAAATTCATTCCAATCCGCCAAGCCAATACTATTCTCATATGCCAATGAGGGAAAATATTTCGGTGTATGTTGTGGTGTCCAGACTGCTCAGGTTAAGTAATAGAGCAAGTTAACACTTTCACTGCCAGGAACCCGTTTAGCGGGCGCCTACGCCATAGCCGCTTTCCGCTACATACGGGGATCGGCTACGAGCACAAAACAGCACAGATATGAATCTAATTAAAATTGCGTATTTTGTAAGGAAGTTTTGAATGGGACTTTCATGAAATCGAAAGTAGCCAATGCACTGTGACCACACTACACGCTGTCTTATCCTTTCCAATGCCTAAATGGATGGAGCCGTAAAGAGGCGACAGTCCCCGCAGACCAATCGTTGACGATGTCTGCCCACTTATCTGCCGCTATTAATGCAAATTGAGAAATAAAGAAAGAAATAGAAAGATAAATAAATGATTAAATTGATTGGTCCACAATCAACTATTTTGTAGTACTCGTTGCCATGTTACGTCTTCTGGAAAACTCTTTTAAACTGTGATTCTAAAGGGTTTAAATCAACTAAATATGTGTTTTTGTGCCAATGGTAAATCCATTTTTTAATGGTAAGGCATGTTGAAGTACCTACATATGCGAGTCCACATAATAATATATTGTTATTACTTAATAAGCCTTATTATTTAAGACATTTTACTACCCATGACCCCTCGCTTACGGGGACAAAATCAGAAAAGAAATAGTTGATATGGACATATTTGGGCCGATAAATTTTTCTTGATGCAGTAATTATTTTATGTTAATTTAAAGTGGCAATTAATGGATAATACTTAGTAAGTATATATATAACAAACTTCCTGGCCAGAGGGAGACGTATTTTCCTTAACACGGGCGGCAATTAAGAAAGCCTCAGATAGCTATCTTTTTTTTCGGCGACCTGCGAAGTTGTAATTTGAGACATTCTTTGTTTCAGTAATTTACAATTCTACCTGTAACATATCGATTGTTAGAGTGGTGTTCGTTTTAAGATTGCTTGTACTCTACGCCATATTGGTTTTATGATCCGGCCCTCGCCATAAGCCTCTTACGGGGTCGCCCTCGCGGTAATTACGCCCGGATATCCGGACAGCCGCCCGGATTAGATTCGGCTAAGTGTTTATGAGTAATGTGACGTATGTTATGATGTTGCCTATTTATTTGACGAATACTATTATGGTTTGGGGTTTTTGCCGGCGAAATGAGTGACAAGATTTTTATATATTTAACCCGTTCAGGTGCGTCCATGTTTTTTTATTCCACGGCTCAAAATTAGGACGGATTTTAAAACATGCATTATTTTAAAACATGCATTATTTTAAAACATGCATTATTTATGTTTTAAAATGTACAACGTGTAAAATGTGTGGTCGAACAATGTTGGATATCGGATGGTTGGTTTCGGGGATTACCCCTACATATAAACTTACAACCTGAAAAAAAAGATTTGCCTTGAGTGGGATTTGATCCCCCATTGCTCTAAACCTATTGAACTATCGCGGGCTTTACTCGTGGTAACGAATCTTTGTGTCTGATGTCCTGAATATTTACCCGACTGCCGAAGGAGAGGAGGGTTATTTATGAAGTTAGTTATGATTGAACGAACGATGAAACTGTCAAATTAACAAGAAATAATGATGAATTAAAAAAAACGAATACCATTTACGCGTGCTTAAGCCATTCTCCATACAAATGCGAAAGATCCATTTAGCCAGTCATTAATAATACAAGTTTCATAAAACTTCATCCAATAATAAAACGTTCCGAGATTGAATTACCACAAGAAACGCATTAAGACCCTCTTGATCTGGTTACTGGCTAAGTAGCCCGATTATCATAAAACAACGATAAACGGCCATTTCTCCGTAAATAAACCAACAAATAAATATCAGTATAAATATCTTCCCCTAAATAATGGTGCTAATGTATGGCACAATGCCGCGAATCGCTGCCAAAATGGACAAAATGAATAGACGTGTATTGCCGACGTGTCAAATGACTCGGAACTCGTGCATTCACATTTGTTTATATGTTTGCGCCGTAATGGGAAAGTTTAGTAGTTAGGGACAGATTATGCGTGAAATTGTTTTACCGGGTATACGAGTAATGTAACGACATGATATTTTGGGAGAGGTCATTATTAAGTTGATATTGACTTACAGGGAAAGATGTCTTCAATTATAGGGTTAAAGCTTCTAGACTTATAAAGTGAATACTCTACATTTTGTGCCAAAAAGCACTGAACTATTTTTAGGAACTTGGGACAGAAATTACAAAAATATAACTTAATGCCGTGAAATGTGAAAAACGAATTTGTATTGCAAGATTAGTTCTTGGAGGACAAAGTCGTCGGGCAAAAGAAGTCGGATTACATTACAACTTAGTATAAAATCATTGTATTCTGTAACACAATTTTGAAATTCCTGACAATTACTAAAGTAACGAATTCAATAAATAAAGCACAGATTCAACAATCATTTGCATATTAAGCAGGAACCACCACGGCTTTCTTTAAATCTAATTCGACATGATTCAAATATAACTACAACTTCAAAACGCAAACACGATTCACTTAAACGAATCTATTAATCAAATCATTTTTCCATCGCACCCCAATGCACAAACAAACAAACAAACGCAATTAAATTAAACACCCGAGCGGCAGATGTTCAAACACACAGAACCAACACTAATTCTTATCACTCTCTTCCATTAACGCCTTTTTTCAATTAGCTCATCGATTTACGAAAAAGGGATCAGTTTTCTACAATTTATTATCGGTTATTGTAATTATATAATAACAAATTTAATGTGAAATAGTGTAAAGGAGTCGATCGTAAATCGTGTTTTGAAATGACATTTCGATCATTATTTTTTCCGCCGCGTTACTCTTATGGACCATTGGGTCATTAAAAATATTGGCCGTATTGAGTAATTGAATTTTAAAATTTAAAAATGCTCTAATAATATAACTAAAACTTGTATGAAAAATAGGATATACATACATACATAAGTATGCTATTCTTCATATACCTTTAAGATTAATTAAGCATTTTTTTATGATTCTTTAATAATTTTAGTCACATACAATCCTACTAAGAGGTATAAATGCGAAAGTTTGGATGTTTGCAGGTTTGAATGTTTGGATGCATAGATGTTTGGATGTTTGTAACTCAATCAACCGATTTGGATGAAATGTTGCACAAAGATAGTTTATAGCCTGGATTAAAATATAGGATAGTTTTAAACCCGGGCGGAAGCTAGTATTGTATAAATTTTCGTAAACACATTGGAGGTGCGTTCATTTTAAGACTGGTTTTCGCTACAATGTTATGAAAATGCCTAACACTCTACCATCACCGCTTCCAACTTTCCTTGATGCTGAAAAAAAACATTCAAACTATCATTCATTCATACAAACTCACACGTTTATTTATCTATACAACATTTATCACATCTACATTAAAATTGTAATGAAAAAGGACCTGATCCGTGTAAAAATCATCATCCCATAAAAAGGTGTATTTAACAATGGACTCTTTTCAATATGAAACCATAGACAGGAGCTTTAGAATCAGGGGTGTATGAGCAATGGGTATGTCCTTATTAAAAATGCAGTAAAGGTTTATGTAGGCGACACTAAGTTAAGACTTTCATATTAGAGAGTTGTTAGCCGACGGAAGGGTACAACGATGAATGTGTGATGTCCAAATGTCACACACAGACAAATTAACTTACTGGAATCGACACAGGCTACCAGACTTTTTCTGGCTTGGGAAAAGATTGGCGACCCAAAGTTATCCCTATAGAACGTCGATGCTCAACTACACTTGATATATTAACTACGCAATAGTTCTGGTCCGGTGTGGCTCCCCTGAGCTCCCTTGAGACCCCAAAGCCTTTGATTTGTTTTACAACTCCTCGTGTAGAACCCATTAGGTTAGGTTAGGTTTGTTTTATAATACTTAATCCTGAAAATGCCATGGCTTCAGAGAAAAATAACTTTTAGGACAAATGAAAATTCGGACAAACGATACAGTTGGGAATCAATTTTTAGATAGGTAACTTATGTAACGTAAATAAAATATAACAAATCAGTTTCTGTAAAAAAAAACATTTTTGGTAGGTACAAGCTTTTATTTCCGACAGTACTTGTCGGTATCAAATGTAGTTATGCTAATTGACGACTAACTTAAAAACTAACAAATAATACAATAGCAATAACAAAGCTATATGCACCGACTTGCAGTGAATGCTCGTTTTTGTAAGATTACTACTAGCTTGTGGTGATATTATTTTGTTAGTGTTCCAATGAACACCCAATGGTCAATATTGGTCCTTAATGAATTGCATTAAGTTTGCCATTGATTGTGTTAAGGCATTTAATTGGCAGAAAACTAGCTCAGCCAACCAATAGCATACTCTACAAATCACTGAGTTCACTGAAGTTTCATAGTTCCGAGAACAGTTGATTGTATGTATCTAACCATTTCTTCTCTCTCGTACCCCGAGACACGTACTTAAAATGTCTTTCGGAGCAGCGAAAACTCTTCCTGCAAACTCTTGTACGTTCCGGTCCGTCCCATATTCAGCATACAACTTTTGGCCCATTTGTGATGTGTTTGAATATACGGAGATATCACCTCGACAAACATGTTTACAGCGCACCAACTACTATGGGTACTCCCTTATTCCTCTTACTTTAAGCGGACTTTCGTGTGACATTTCAATAAGTATCCGAAGACCTTATTTGGTTCCTTCATACATGGAAAAAGCTGGATTCTCGCAGTGCGATTCATCCATCATTCATTCGCGTGCGTGAAAGACGTCTGTGACGATTATGACGTTCGCTTCAGCAACAACGGCTTTGCTGCCGGCGTCAACCTTACAGCCATTGTAATACATACCTTTTTCAATTGTGCGAATGTGTTGCAAAGTTTGCTTAGCTTTAGACGATTTTGTATGCAGCAATCGGTGCTTACCGCCCTATGAAATAGCAAGTCGCAAGCGGTTGTGGAGCTTCTACTGAAGAGTTTACGTGTTAAAGTCGTATGAAGTACAATTTAGGAAAAGTCGTTCGTGAGTTTGCTGTAAACGTATAACGAAGCTGTGATAATACCTTCAGTTACTCGACAGGATTGCATCTAAATCCGAGTACTTCGTCCGCAATTGGACTGTACGTATGTTCTGATAAGGTTGATAACTGCTTGGTGGTTATTTCCACGTATGATTTAGAGTTGTCATTGTGGAGTTGTCGAGATGTTTTGGATGGTGAGATAGTGCCGCGACCAGCGAATGTTCGACACAACTGATTGTTTTTGATGAGTGTGTTAGTGATAGAACTACCCCTTAATCAATAATGGAACGTGGAAGTTTTGCAAAATGTTGATAGATTGAGTTGAATACGTATCTCGAATATATCTCAAAAATATGATGGGGAGGGAAATAAGAGCGCTTCCTTAAGGGATATTTTGGGCCTTTCATTCCTACGAAAAGCCTCCCCTTTTACCTTTGGCTTCCTTAAGCTTCGCTTGCAAGACACCCGAAGATAATGAGTGTCCGTAGGGGCTCGCATTGAGAGCGCTCTCTAAAGGGATGCTTTGGGCCTTTCAATCAAACGTAAAACTCGGCCTTGGGCCTCGCTGCCACCTGGGGATAGTAAGTATCCGTGAGGACTCGACATCGGGCCTTCGGACCAGGGGCTCGCATAGGGAGCGCTCTCTAAAAGGGTACTTTGGGCATCTATATAATATTATTTACGACTAAGTTTATGAGGGTGTTAGATTCGAAGAGAATTTGAACGTAAAGGTATTAGTAGGTTGTGTGGTGTCTCATGTTCAAACAGACTCATTAGTTCATTAGTACCTATGGGGTACACTTTAGAACATGTAGGTATTCCTTAAAGTATATAAGGCAAAGACAACGGCAACAAGCATGCTTTGGTCATAATCTGTTTGTCGCCGTTGTGGTATTAAAAAAAGTACCGAATTATAATATTCGACCGCAACGCTGTCATACATTTCAAGTGTGTATTAAACTTTGACGTTAGTAGGCAGCGAACGAAAAAAACATAGAAGTCGCAAAATGGCCCAACAGAATGGGTGCGATTGCCATTACGCGGGGCTACTGCCAGGCAGCCGTTTAGTCCGAACATGCGCATACCGGATTTTAGGCACGTGTATGGGTCATTTGTAAGGAGCTCGCATTCTTTGGATTTTTTGTTCGGTGTAAGTAGGTAGGTACCTATCTATGTACCTATGTGGCAAAACTGTTTCCTCCAATCCGATTCTAAACAAGGCTATTTTATTACTAAGTAGTTTAAACAATCTAAACTTTCGTGAGACATGTTGAAATAATACTAACAATTACACGGTTCAACTCACGTATTCAATGTCACTACGGGCGACATGTTTCAAACTCTTCGGGAGTTCTTCTTCAGGCTGAGTGTTTTCGCGGCGGTACAAGCGCGTGATACAAGCGACACCGCCGCGAAAACACTCAGCCTGAAGAAGAACTCCCGAAGAGTTCGAAACATGTCGCCCGTAGTGACATTGAAGACGTGAGTTGGACCGTGTGATTGTAAGTATTAGTTTAACCAACTACAGAGCTTTACTACAAACGCGATAAAGTATCGATACAGCTGCACGCTTAGCACAAGGCGGCGCGCGAGAGCTGTTTCCCGGCGAGATATAGTACCGTCTCTTTCTGATTAGAATACCAGGCTAGTGTCGCACGACATTCGCGCGTCCGTAAACGCACCTTTATGTTGCTGAATAAAGTTGTCGTGTGTAAACGCTCTAATGAGCTGCTGTAGCCGAGCCACGCGACTTGCAATCGGGAGGCCGTGGGTTCGAACCAGGGAGGTTGCAGACATTCGCATCCGCATCTGCCAAAATAGGTGCGGAGTTTTTGCGGATGCGGATGTAGTGTAATTCACGAAAAGAAAAAAGCCCAAACGGTGCTTACTGCGCGAGTTTTAGATATTTTCGACATTAGTAAGAAAAACTTCTTGTCGTCTCTGTGACCAAGAGCGACGCGTTTTTGATTTCTTCGCAACGATTGTAATTAAGTATCTACGCGTATGATGATTGCGTGATATCATAAAATGGACGTTGTTTATTTATATTTTTGAAAGAAAGAAAGAAAGAAACCATTTATTCGTGGACAAAACCATTTTTGAGTGTCGGACCACAAAATCCGCCTCCGCATCCGCGGATGTCAAAAAAATCGCATCCGCGGAATCCCTGGTTCGAGTTCGAACCCCCGCCCGTACCACTAGGCTTTTCAAAAAACCTGATGCACAAAACCATCTGATATTGTAACAGTAGCTTTCCGAAAAAGGCAAACATCGTGAGGGAGCCGGTCTAATCCCAACGAAGTCTAGTTATCCCTCCGGCTTGGAAGGTCGCTTCGCAGTCGCTTTCGTGAAACTAGTGTTTTTAGAGCAAATCGTGGGATTAGATGCCGAGGCGGACCACGGGCCTCTTTAGGGTACAGTCGGCATCAAAAGTAACTGCGCAATCGAAGACGTCAAAAGCTCTTATTCCCTTTTAATAAAGACTTTTGACGTCTTCGTTTGCGTAGCTACTTTTGATGCTGATTGTACAACCAGGAAAAACGCTAGCAGGATGACGAGTGCTTGTATTTCTCAATGTTCCCCTTGAATCTTCGGTTTTGAACAGGTATAAGAACAGTCAGATCCATGAGTATGATAACAGCAGGGCCGTGATAAATTGTTTGCTTGAAAGTTTTCCTTATAAAATATGTGGCTATTTTGCGTTACACAATATAATGGAAAAAAAACAGTACCTAGATTAAATTAAGGCCTTAATTATCCTGGAGTTAACTTGATGCACCCGAGTTAATTCACCATGAAGGAATTAAGAACACTAAAATTATAATTAATTCACCTCTCGAATCCGCAAGATGTTTTAAGTCAACTTAATGCCCCTGAGGTGAATTAGGTTCACTGAGAGTAGGTAGGTAGGTCGCGCTCAACCACGGGTGAATTAAGATGTTTCTTTTTACACATGCACATAATATCTACATATTCAAAATCTGATCTATTATATGTATTATACTGGTTAACCCTTAAAAAGTTAGTATTGAACCTTAGGGTTGAAAAGTGTCTCTGCGCGCCCTCTAGTAACACTCCAATGAACTTTTGCAACGGCGCAACTGACGTAAAGCCGTGATCACAGATGGCGTATATATTATCTTTCATACATTGCTAGCATTGTTAATGTGAATGGATATAATAGTTTTGAAAACCAGTAGATACTTGTAGTAATAACTATGTAAACAGACGTTATCTTCGCGGGACATTATTAGGAACAGGAGAGACTATTCAAATATTAAGACCGCCAGGAGAGTCTCCATCTTTTTCCTTGGGTTGTCACTAGATGGCGTTGTAAGTACAGTCTCTCATAAGCTTTGTTTAAAATTAAAACTGAGATCATAATAGGTATTATGCAAAGTAACTGTAGACAGGTTTCTGGTTTCATTCAATTGTAATTTGTCAAACTATAACCGGCAATACCTAAGTAATTTTGGAAGTAGGCTTCTTAGAATTAAGACTGGAAGTCCTTAAAATTATTATTTGTAAATAACTAATAAGTGCAATATTTAGTAAAGTCAAAGTAAAAAAAAAAACTCAATAAATATTTCATTATCTATTGCTAATCCAACTGCTATTTGTTAATCCAAGCTAAACAAGCGCTGAAAAGGCAGGCGTTGCTAACTAGGTAAGTATCATATTAATTCAGGCTTATTAGAAGGTAAGCAAGATCAAATTAACCAGTGTCTGCGTGAGCTGCACAACAACCGAGACCTAAATATACACTATCCAATTTATTAGGTACCTACTTCATTCCTATTTTTTTTATCGTATGGCAAATACGTGTATTTAGAAACGTCAGACCTTCGAAAAGACAGTACGGTTGCCAGCTTGTTGCACTTTTAGCACCGCCCACGGGTCACCTGTAGCGGTGGGTAATTCCTACGGACGTGGTGCAACTTCTACCTCATTCTTAACTAAAACTAAATCATTCGGATCAACTATCATTCATCATTTTTAGGGCAACAGGGTTTATGGAACAGTCATATTTTTATTTTCTTTTTAATTTTGATTTTAGCAAGTCCCTGGACTCGTTTTGTGACACCTGTAATCTAATTTTAATGATTTATTCTCTTTATTAAATTTTCTTCTTAAGCTAGGTTTTTACAATAATTATATAAAAAGTAAAATATAAAACTATACATACAAGAAATAAAATCATTATAAAAACCTAACCTAGGGTACCGCCGGCAGCGAGGCGGGGCCTAAGCTGCCGGTGGTCAGGGCGACAGAGACAGGAACCTCCTGACTATCCGCGCAGTATCCAGGAGTACCGCCTTCTGTATCTGACCCTTGATCCAGCCATCTAGCGAGAGTCTCTTGAGGTGATGGTCGAGACTCTTCGCTATTAAACCGTTCGCCGAAACGACTATCGGGACGATGATCGTCGAATCAACATCCCACATGGCGGTTACCTCGTGAGCGTAATTATTTATTATTATTATTCTTACACGATTGTACAATGGTTCAACAACATCACCTCTTAAGATACTAGGAAAAGAGCATTTTTTCCACCATATACATACAGGTTCAAACGGCGCAAATTTAGTTTCAGATTGAATTGAGGTGTTAAATGGAAAACTCCAATAAGGTATATATAATCACGAGCTCCATGTCTCGGGATGTTTCTCAGACTGAATGCATAAGAAAGCAGCCAAAAGTTTGTGGGTATTTTAGCGCACCTATACTCTAGTGGTGGTAGGCAGTAGAGTTTAACTGGTCTATCTTTAGAAGCTTACTTACCTCTTTAAAGTAGTGGAGATAAACTCTGTACCTCTGTCGGCCGCTATTTGTTTCGGGATGCCGTACCTGAGTAAATTATCGGTGACAAATACACGAGCGACGTCCTCACTTTTCTTTGAAAACAATGGATATTGGCTTCGCAGTATTTAGTTATCTCACATTGAATTGAAAGTATATGTAAGAATACCTACTGTCATCGACATCGATTGGACCGACTAAATCCAAGAAGATCTTTTCAAATGCGTATGAAGCGGTGGTTGTGATAACCACTGGCTCGTTTACTGGTGTAGAATTTATGTTTTTGGCATTTATCAGAACTCCTTACAAACTTTCGGATGTCGAGTTCCATCCAAATCCAGTCTTAGGTTCGAATTGCAGTCTAACTTTATAAATTCAGTAAATAACTTCTCTACAAAATATAGTTATTTTTATTCTTTGTTATATGTATATGACGTCAACGTTTATTTTTGTACAAATAATTCAAGTTCTTTCACAAATTCGCCTGGCGATAGTTGCGATGAAGAATATTTAATAAATAATGTATTTTATTGGAATCGTAAAGGAATATTTTATTTTCTACCAATACAAAGTTTTGTTGTCGTTTCTTTCTTAATTCTTGTTGTGATATAAATCTCAACTCTACTGACTCCTGAAGCCTACTATTATGTGTTTCCGCGATTTTCGGTTGATCAGGCCGATCATCTGTAGAACCAATAGAACTATTATATAATCTGTGCCAATAGCCTGCCTAGAAGTAGCATAAGCCTTCTTATACTGAGATCGTGTAACAACATGAATGTGTTGATTTAATTCTTTTTCACTTCTCATGCTCGAAAAGTGTGTCATATAAGGCTTAGATAGCGGGGCTAAAGTGGTACATTTAGCCCCTAGGGAAAATATGTACTTAAAAATATTTATGATTTTAAAACATTTTAATTTGATCAACGTATTCATCCACCAATCACAACTGTTTAAAATACCGGCCAAGTGCGAGTCGGACTCGCGCACGGAGGGTTCCATTATCTATAAAAACGGCAAAAAAAAACACGTTTGTTGTTTGGGAGCCCCCCTTAAATATTTATTTTATTTTGTTTTTAGTATTTGCTGTTATAGCGACAACAAAAATACATCATCTGTCAAAATTACAACTGTCTAGCTATCGCGGTTATTGAGATACAGCCTGGTGACAGACAAAATGCCAAAAAAAAAAAGACCGGGTTGCACTCCGGGAGTGCCGGCGAAAGTGAAAACTCAATACTTATAAACAGTTATCAATTATTTAGGCGGACGGCCCGCGGGCGCGTTGGGTGTGACGGGCCGCCGGCTTCCCGCCGACGGGCGGCGGCAAACACAATGCCAATTCGTTTTTGCCATTGCGAAATATTTTTCAAAGATTTATCTCTTTAGGAATAACGTCTAAATTCGAACTATTCGAATTTGCACAGCAGACGGCGGTGGCGACCAAGATATCCATTTGTTTTTGCCGTCGGTAAATATTTTTCTAAGCTTTATCTCTTTAGAAATAACGCCCAAATTTGAACTATTCGAATTTTCTCAATAGCAAAACGGTGAAGGGCGCGTTGGTATTATTACAAATTGATTTGCAGAATATGCTATTGCAAAAAGTGTTTAACGGCTTTATACACTTACGAATAGCGTTCAGTTTTGAATTAAGTTGAATCGGCTAGCAGCAAAAAGTGACCTTCACATCTGACGTCACAAAACTCTGTCGCGTATTTAACAATTTTTCCCCATCCCAAAAAGTGCTCAGCGCCGCTAAAGAAGTTTTCACTTCAAAAACACGTTTGTTGTATGGGTAAATATTTATTTTATTATGTTTTTAGTATTTGTTGTTACAGCGGCAACAAAAACACATATGTCAAAATTTCAACTGCGTCTGCAAAACATCGCGGTTATTGAGATACAGCCTGGTGACAGACAGACGGACGGACAAGGAAGTCTTAGTAATAAGGTTCCGTTTTTACCCTTTGGGTACGGAACCCTAAAAACGATTTGTATTTGCTATCAACTAATCAGATCAGAATACAGCTATATATTGAAATGAACCAATCAGGAAACCGAATAAATTTCAAATATTAGGCGTTTTTATTCCCGAATTCACAATCATTAAAAAAAAAAAGTCTAGGCGTCTATAGCCTTGTCCAAACGTTCAAGCGGGGTGGCCTGCAAACATGATATAAGCTATTAGATTGAGCGGGAAAGCGGGATAGACTTCTGTCTATCTATTATCTTATGCAGCGTATGCTGTCCGCCGCGCTCGGCCGTTTGGACCCGGCTTATATGGTAAGTTGCGTTTATTCGTGGTGTCAATATTTTGTATCTGTGTCAAACAGTTTAAGTATTAAAAAAATCATGCCGCCAAATTGAACAATCTTTTCGCTGCGGAATTTATTATTGATTGTGGATGAATCTTTGATTTCACTATTTTCTCGCAGTCTAAGTGAAAAGTAGAGAGTATAGATAACTCTGGTCTAAAAGCCATATTACCACTCGAACAATTTTCCCTCACTTCACTCGGGAAAATAACCATCTTGTGGTAATATGGCTCATTTTAGCCCCTTGTCATACAATCTACTATTCATTCCTTACTAGTAATACGAACACGTGAGAATGCGTCAGCCGACGCGTTAACCGTACGTACGCCCACACCGCTGCTCAAAATACGCTAACGCACCGTAAACGCAGCAAAATGTATGAAGAATACGTGACGCATTCGAAACGTCAACGCGTATACGCAGCGTTACGCACCGGTGTGGTCGCACCCTTAATACATACTCTACGACGAAGTCGTACTCCTCACGCGCAAGCCTAAACTTAAGGGGCTACCCGAAGTTTTCATCGATTTTTGTCAAGTTTTGAATCGTATATCCTACTTTTGCTCTACAGATAGAATTATAAATCAAACGGCTATCGGTTCTTCAATTTTTATCTCCATTTTGGTCCACCGGATTTTGAAACAAACGAATACCTACTTCATTATGAATGATTTTTTTAAACATTGTCTAAAAAAACACTTATTTCGTATCTCTATTGACGTGAAAGATCTAACATATACGAAATCTACATATTTGGGTTCGTCTATGACGTGTCTAAAAACTGGTCCAGGGTTTTCATTTTAAACCAATTAGCACAAAAGTTATGGCCAGAAAACCAGTTTTTTGGCCTAAAATTGTTCAACTTTGATGCCAAAAATCTCGAAAACAATGAAATTTGAAGTAAATATGGGATGCTATATTGCTTAAAGCAGTTGTTTTTAATATAATAACATTAATAACCTACAAAAACATTAGAAAACTAAGGGATTCAGATCGAAGGTCATTGGCGTATGGGAGCCCCTTAAGCAATCGACTCGATGGGTTTCGCCTCGCATACCTACTAAATAAATAAACTAATGGTTTATGGTCCGTTGAAATATGAAGTTACGGCCATATAAGGTCTATAGAGCTTTGTGGCCCACACAGCTGATAAAAGTTCCTTATGAATTTTAGGATATTTTTTTTTCGGCTTTATTTAAAGTTCTAATTGCAAATGCATCTAGTTTATTGTTAAAATTAGTCAATGTAACTCCGAGAGCGTATCCGGATGCATCTATTTGGTCACTAAAAGGATTTTGTTCTGATAAATCTGGATATTGTAAATATTGAAATACGGGTGTACCTACCTTACCTAGATATAATAATCACAACACTAATCGCTGATAAATGGTACTTCATCTCGTCGAATGTAGCATCGTTACTTGGTTTTCTAGCAGCATTTTGACTGATGATGACATTATCCTTTCCCACTCTGGAGTTGCAAATTTTGAATATATTGATGGCACTTAGCCAATATAATAACTTAATACCGGCGCGGGTGTCGGCAAACTTTAAAGAATGTACGTTTTACACGCCGGTGCGTAATGCGAGGTACCTATTATTGGGTAAAGTAAACAATATGAATGCTGACAAAAGACTGAGATTTATTAATAGAATCCTAATTTATAATTACAATAATTAGCAAGGTTAGCAAATATAATTAACTCCGTACATAATAACGTTTCGTCATTGCAACAGTTCCCTTTTCTTACATTAGGAAACTTTTTACTTCAAATAAAAAGAAAGCATAACATGGATTAGTCACTTGGTCAACGTTTATATAAGTTCCCAGGTAAAAATGTTTAGGCAAAGTACCATGTACGATAACTTAATTTTACAGTAGACTTAAGTAGTGTCTAATTAGGTCGTCTAATTAGTCATATCTACTGTAAAATTACATTTTCGTATATTGGTGTTCATGGTAGGTACTTCATACTATTTTTATCAGTGGGCAACAAGAATGATTTTTAAATATGTTAATACTAATTGAGTAGTGACACTAGTGACCACTAGCTGATAAACTAGGACCTTTTCCCCTGAAGAACACAGCTGGGGATGATGAAAAATAAAACAAATAAGAATTTTGTAATACCTAAGTGTAATAACTGAAGTCTCACATGTAACCAGAGGCCGGAATTCTCGTGGCACTTTCGAGCTGTCATAGCTAGGGACTCCTCATTTATCGACTTTTTTTGACTGTAAAAGAAGTAATTTAAAGCCAGATAATTTTGAAAAAAATATGACTATCTATTTCTTTTATAGAGAAACTAATGTTGAAATACTTGGTAGCACTAAAACAGACTTTGAACATGATATTGATAAAACACTGAACTGAACTCATTAAATGTGACAATGTTAACTTTTCATTATTTTAGTTTTTAAAAGATCGTAATTTTATTTAATGAAGTAATGAATCTAATGTATTAAATAGTAATCTCGCAGATGAAGACAGCAGTGAGGTTGCATTCGAAGTCGTTGAGCAGTCCGTCGCGGACGATGGACCCGCAGTACTCGATACCAAATGCGTTGTTGGGCTCGTTAGGGCTCCATCCTGCGAAACCAGCTTCGGGCAGCGTCTCACCTTTAACAACGAAAGTCAACACATACACACTCAGATATACACTAAAGAGCAAACAAGTATTTATGACTAGATTAATCCGTGTCGTGACAATGCTATCTCTCTCTCTCAATTTTGTCGGATGGATGTTTTTGACCTATGGGAAATGTGCTCGCAAATACATTTACGAAGCACCGAGACTACCCATGTTAGTCAGATGAGAGCTAACGAACGAGTGTCTCTTCTTTTCTCCAGTCCCAGGCCAGGATGATGATGATGATGTCTCATACACTCTACTTAATGTAATGTGTTGTTATGATATTCTTGTTTAGACTAAACACTATCCAATCTAAGTAGCTACAATCCTATAAAACTGTACCTTTCTTTGCTTTTTAGTTACACAATAAAAAAACCTCAATGATGTCGGTACTCAAAAGCAATAAAAACTGGTAGGTACATTCATATATATAAACTCATGAACGATATTTTACATTGCAGGTACAGGTAGCTTTTCGGCCAACGTTATATCGTGGGGAAAGAAACCGGTCTAATCCCAACGAGGTCAACTTTTCCCTCTAGGTTGCAGGGTTGGCAGCCTACGCCATTGCCAGCATTGGGATCATGTGGCAATGTGGACCCCGGGCCCCTTAAGGGTACAGGGAAAACGCTTGGAGAATAATGTTGATATAATGATGCTATTAACAAAAAACTTCTTTACAAACAGTATCAAACTCAAATTCAAAAATACATAGTTATTTACGATACAAGTTCCGAAAATAGGAAATTCGCAACGAGTGAGTGGTGATAACTGATAACATATGCACGGAAAGTGCTCTTTTCCGCACTAGTGCGAGAAAGGAGCACCATATGTACTGTAAAATATATTTTGTATCCAAGTTTATATATAAGAAAGTTTTCTTATAGAAAAACGTAGAATCAGAGAGTTTACAAAGCTCACCAAAAATAGTCCTCCACTCATTACTACGCGTATGCTCATTCCAATCCCAAAAGCCGATCATAGCGACGTGGCGGTACTTCGCTCTTATGGTATTATCAGGGTGCTTCGCAAACAGCTCCTTGAGGACCTGGGACTCGGCGGCACTGTTGATGACGGCAAGATGGCCGCCCTCCGCGAAGCAGGCGCCGGCGGCCTGGTGCCAGGTCCGTGCGACCTGGTGGAACTTGTAACAGCTGCCCGTGCGAGACTCAAACTGGTATTCTGTAACCGAATGTGGTTTATTTTTTATTAATATCAGTAATGCCGTGCGGTGACACTATGAATCACCCTTTTACTAGTATCTATACATGTAATAAAGCTGAAGAGCTGATACTGAGAATCGATGCTCTATTTATGTACTCAGTGACAGTCAAGCAGCCCTTAAAGCGCTTACGGCGCCAAAAGTGTATTCTAAACTAGTTTATAATGGCTTCCAAGCTCTGAACAAGCTTGTAAAACCCAATAAGGTGCAACTAGTTTGGATACCAGGGGCCCTAGACAAGGTTACAATCGACAAGCGCTAACGCCAATAGAAAACTAATAAAATGTATGGGAATGACAAATGTTAACGAAAAGTGTTTCGTCGGCATCTGTCATTCCCCTACAATTTAATATTTTCTATTGGCGTTAGCGCTTGTCGATTGTATGTAACCCTGTCTACTTGCTGTGTATTCACACAGCAAGTGTTCCACAGTCGCGTCCTCCTCGCCACACATTCTAGTCTAAACTATCCGATAGACATCTTGGCCAAAAGGTTCTTGACCCCGCATTGGCATTGGCCTTGGCATTCGCCTTTGCCAGACTAAGGATGAATTACTTTGGTAACGGCTATCTGCAACCAAAGGAATGCAAGGTACTTCCGGTGAGCTGCATCATACGGTTTGTGGAAATGATGGAGCGAGCGTGGGAACAGGCATAAAGGAGGGCAATTGAACAAAAGATAAGATCATCGGTATATTACACTGCTGAGAAAAATGGGTACGCTGTGTTTGACTGACTCTCTTAATCATTACTACAAACGCATAGGTACTGAATTCGATTACAAACTCGACCGTGGCTTGTTTTCGACTGTGTAGCTTGCTTCGATTCAAGTTACGACCAGGTTTAAACAAAGGATAGGATCACACAAAGCAATAACAAGAGTGATCATACTTGATGATCTTACACCTTACCACTATCCGTCGTCCTGCACTTATTAACGCTCATTTCCTTGCTATTCTTCTGGCAGATGAAAGGGTAAACCCTCTCGCAGGGCACGTCGGCCACCTCGCCCACGCCCGTCAGCGCCACACAATCTTCCCCGTTGTCCTTGTTGTTCGGCTCGCCATCGGCCCATCGGAGGGAGGTGTTGCTGAACGGTATTCCTAAAACAGTCAGCAGGTTTTGATATCTTAGATTGACCATATAATGAAACTACATTGCCATCAAAAGCAGGTGAGGTACTTACCAAGTTAAGTTTAACTCTAGAGGCAGTACCACAAAGTTTTGAAGATTAAAGGTAGTATGTACGCATGGTTGTAGAAGGTACTGTCGCCCTTTGTCGCAAAACAAGCGTCAGCGGGAGACCCGGTAAAAAAAATACAATCAGTCTTCTCTCTCTGGGTCAACTGCTGATGTCCTATGGTACTCCAGAACAGGGCCTTCACGAGAACGAGCAGCAGTGCTCCTAGTCTAACGCCAGCTCAACCAAACGTCTTCTAGCTCCTTGTCTTTATATAATAACCACTAACCGTCTATGGTCATGAAATGTCCTTTGGCAACGAGGGCGTGTATTCCGGTGAACACGTGAGCCATGGTCAAATGGTACGTGGCCATCATGGCCAGCATTTCTTTAGTCAGGGCAGCGGTGGTTGGGGAAGCCAGAATGCCACCTGGGAAAATAGCGGTATCACTCTACATTACAATCATCTTACTACAGTTGTACAGTCGACTTCAAATAAATCGATACGGCTAAAGTTACAATTATATGTATACACGACCATATTGCCTTAACATTACGGTCGTGGGTACATCTCTTTGTAGTCGACTGTACCTATAGATCATGCGACATATCGATGCTTATCTAAAACAACTCTGTATCTCAAAAACTGTGTTTTTTCAGGGCAGAGGTTTAAAAAAAACACAAAAAAGATATTGTTATATTTTTTTATTAAGATAACCAATTTAAAATCTCCTTTTAGTCACAGTTTCCTCTGTCATCCAGTTATTTAAACCCAAGAAAATAAAAAGAAAACAACAAAAAACTACACAAAAAAAACTCAAAAATGTACTACAGTTTAGAGTTGTGACACGATATTTATATACTTCGGATAAGTTTTTATGTGTACTAACGTCTCAATAGAAAATAATTCAAAAAAATATTTTTTTCTTATGAATAATAGTGTATTAATTGTCTTTATGACAAACGTATATGTAAAATATTAAAAGAATACTGACTTATTTTGCTTTGTTTCGCAAATATTATTTTTTAATATGGACAATAATGGCCTTAAACGAAATACATCACAATAATACTTAAACTATATAGACAATAACGGTATAGTTTAGTTTACAACACTTGGTATGGATGTAAATTAGTAACTCTTTTTTAAAGATTCAAAGATAATATATTATTATGGACATAATAATATATTATCTTTATATTGTTTTATGTAGCCTTAAAGTCCACTTAAAGGCTCCATAAAAATGTTTTGCACGCCTGCACGCAGGCTGAATGCACTGGACGATTATGTTGTATTTTTAAGAACTATGTAACTGCATTCCGAGCAAAATAAAAATCTTTGAATCTTTGAAATCTTTGAACCTCGTGGGGGGCTCTACGATGCGCCATCCGGCGGCCATCGGTTCTACGTGCAATGTGCCCAGCCCATTGCCACTTAAGTTTAGCGATTTGGAGGGCTATATCGGTTACCTTGGTTTTGCTGCGCTGCGGTAGCCTCATTTCTGATGCGATTGCGCAGAGAAACTCCCAGCATAGCCCTCTCCATTGCTCTTTGGGTGACTTTGAGCCTTCTTATGAGGTAACCGTCTACGTTTCCGTGTCCTACGTCATCACACAGTGACGTAGTGGCAACACACACTGGTCAAAGACTCTCGTCTTGAGACATTGCGAAGTATTGGACGAAAAGATGTGCCGTAGGTTCCCGAATGCTGCCCAGCCGAGTCGGACTCTTACTCAAAGTTGGACCTATCTAACTTGAAAGTCTGAAGAACTCTTGAAAGTGTCCGATTGACATGATTTTTGTCTTATCCATGTTTATCCTTAGACCAACTCGCTCGGAGGCTTTACTGAGGTCATCGAGCATAGTACTCAAGTCCTCCATGGTCTCAGCCAAGACTACTATACCATCAGCAAACCAAAGGTGATTGATGTACTCGCCGTTGATGTTGATGCCTAGCCTTCTCCAGCCTAGAGTCTTGAAAACGTCCTCCATTGCAGCGGTGTACAGTTTTGGGGAAATAACATTCACTTGCCTAACACGCCGCTGTAGCGGAATACTTTTCAAGCTCCGATCCTGGAGTGGGACTGACATAGTGACGTTCTCGTACAAACACTTCAGTACTTCGATATAATGGCAGTCTTCTTTTCACCGCTGGAGAGACTGTAGTACAGCCCAGGTTTTGATCGAATCGAAAGCTTTCTCCACGAACGCTAAGCAGAGAGGCAAGTTTTACTTTCCAGTCTTCTGTATAACCTGGCGGAGCGTATGAATGTGGTCTACGGTACTAAAACCTCTTCGAAAACCGGCTTTTTCGGGAGGCTGGAAGTCACTAAGCCTGCATGCTAGGCGATTTGTAATGACTCTTGAAAACAGCTTGTAAACATGGCTCAGAAGTGAGATGGGTCGGTAATTCTTCAGCAGGGTTTTGTTCCCCTTTTTGAACAACAGCACCCCTAACCTCTGTTCCACGCCTTTGGCGTTCTCCCTTCCAGTAGGACGGTGTCGAACAACTTCTGAGGGGTCGTAAGGTTCGGTTTTCTACCCGCCGTCATGAGTTTGGCTGTAATTCCGTCTTCACCTTGTGCCTTGCCGTTCTTAAGCTGTTTCAGAACCATTCTAATCTCGGACAGGCTGATGTCCGGGATGTCGTCGGTAATGTGTCGGGTTGGTCTAGCTAGGGTCTTTTGCCAGACCAACTTCGGGTCTGCGAGTTGACGTGTATACGATATGTATGACGTGTAGAAACGCACTCACTCAAAAGCTCAGGTTTGGAAAAAACGACTCTCCAGTCCTCAGTCTTTTACCTTGCGAGCTGGCTCTGCCCAATAGACTCGATCGAGATCTCTTGCGAACACATTAGAGCCCTTATTTCTCTCGATGGCCTCTTAATACGGTTCGTAGTGAATTGGCGCAGATCGCGGGTAAGGGACTTGGAGATTCTGTTTATTTAGCTGCCGGTATAAAGTCGCATCGTTTGAAGACTTCAGAATCATTTGACTCCTTCCCTTCATGAGCTTCTGAGTGGAGCTAGAGAGCCTTTTAGTTCTGTTGGCCCGCTAGGCCTCGAAGAACATAGACCCAGTGGCACGAACAGGTTCCACAAAACCTAGGCAATGGAAACGGTTTTGGAGTTCCAGCTGAAAGCTCTCGGGGTCACCCAAAGGGCAATGGAGAGGGCTATGCTGGGAGTTTCTCTGCGCGATCGCATCAGAAATGAGGCTACCCGCAACAAAACCAAAGCAGATTTCGGATATTTTTTCCAGTTCATTTCTATAACCAAAGTATAATATAGTCAACTGAAAGAGTTACAGATTCTTTGACAAAAATTCATCCACGAAAGTGAGGCAGGACAAACCCTTAAATAGTGTCCATAATAAAAATATAATAATTATTGTTATTATACCACTTTTTATACAAAAAAGAGACGCACACGAGTAATTGAAGTCACCATGTACATGTAGCATGTAGTAGGTATGTATCTTATACTTGTCTTATTTGATATTACAAAATGAATAAATATTAGAGGTTAATAATATCATACACATTTCGAACTAGGCCCATAGTTAAGTTCAATAAGGCTTGTGTTGTATATTATTATTTTAATTGATATGAATACATAGATACCTTTTTTGCAATACATATAACATCTAAATAAGTTTATCATCGTGCTGCTTATCTATTTATAGTGGCTTTTCTCGTTTTGAATCAAGAAACTAAATGCATATTTATGATGAACATAGTCCAAATTCGTATAGTATACCAATAATTAAGTAAGTCTTATGTAGTATAGGGGCTTATTTTGCTTACATGAACAAGCCAACTTTCATTATTTTCGTGAATACTCGTTTATTTGTTGTTAAGTCAAAACATCGGTACTTACTGTTTAACGGAAAGTGTCCCATCCATGAATAATCCTATATTGCACAAAAATTCGCTAGTGTTCCACTGAGCTATTTCGCGTAATGCCGCTGTTGTACAAACAAATTGATGTGTTTTAACGAATTATTTGGGGATGTGCCGGTAGTCAACAAAAAAACGTGGTGACGGCGTCGATCGCTATGGCTCATCTGGCCTACGGACGGTCTTCCAGATAAAATTACGTCGACACCCCACCAGTGGCATAACGGCACAATGCTGCCACGGTGGCAATTTTTTGAATTAGAACACGGGAGTCTTAGTCACGATAAACTTTAACGTGTTCTGCGTCTAGTCTTATACTTAGTAGCAAAACGGATTATTTCGCGATACCGACTTGTTTTAGATAAGCGTCGATATATTTTGACACGTTTCCGTAAATAAAATCCGATTTTCACTTTGGAGGTTCAGAGATTCAGAAGCAAAACAAAGCGCGCATAAGCCGTTAGGACGCGTCAGATTTTTTGCTGGCTGGCAATTAGGAATGCTGGTGACTTAATTTATCTAATTTAGCATTTTCATCGGCAAACTGCTTACAAGCCGATCCGACAACAGAGGTGTAATCAGTAAAGTTCCGAACGCGCGTCAGAACAACTTAACTGTCATTTTTCATATAAAAAGTGACATTAAGATCTACTATCATCTACCTGACGCGCGTACAATGCGTTACGTGATCGACCTGCTGATCCTAAAAAAAGTCTTAGAAGTGAATTATCATCATTTTAAGTTGTAAGATACCTTCGAGTTGGCAGCGCTGTCGCGCGTCAGCCCAGACGGCCGGAACGGTGTGCAGGCGCAACCATGCATCTGCTTCTTGGACGTATTCGTAGCCCACGATGGAGTTGGCGGCAGCATGCTGCTTACCTGCACATTTTCGTGCAGCAATTCAAAAATATTTAATGAATGTGTGTGTTCAATACGGCAAAAGGTCCGTTTTCGTAACACTGGGATGCAACGGGCATATCCGATTGGACCCGAGCATTCCGATTATAGCAATCGATTCAGCTACAAAATCTTCGATTAGCCAACTAGGTCGCTGAAGGGAGCTCAAGAAATCGGCCAACTGCAGAAGCCAGCCTGTGACTGGGCGTCGCATCTATCTATCTATTCCATAGGTACATATACGAGTAATAAAGCTGAAGATGGTCGAAAGTCTGTACATGGAAGATATTCAAAAAAAAGTTGGCTGGGGATACTTAGAATCGATAACAGAACACGTTCCAACAGTTTTTAGATTTTTTGTCAGTTTGTCTGTTTATGGGAACTGAACGGATTTTGATACAAACTTTACTAATCTGTCGAGAAAATGAGTAGAGTAAAAAGAACCCCATTCAAACTTTAGCAAAATATATGTAGATAAAACGTGAAAAATAACATATTATTATAATATATTAACCAAAAGTGGTTGATACTTTCACCGATACTAACTGTTAGACATTAGATACCTAATTATATTGGGACTTAAGTCACTGACGACGTCGCTGTTGATATTGAAAAACCAACAACCTTGATCTCAGCCTTCCTATATTAATTATGAAATCAGGCCCCGTATCATGGTCGGCCTTATCACGCGATAAGTGACAAGATAGAGCTTCCATCACTGGCTGACACCGTTCGATAGAACGAGACTGACGTGCTATCTTGTCACTTATCGCGTAATAAGGCCGACCATGAGACGGGGCCTGAGGTCATCTAAAGTTGTTTGATAGTTTGAGTTGAATACTTATCTCGAATTATCATAGTGCGGATTCTGCAAATGAATTTGTAATTTTGTCCACGCGTCCTTCACCGTTTTGCTATTGAGCAAATTCGAATGGTTGGAATTTGAACGTTATTCCTAAAGAGATAAAGCTTTGAAAAATATTTGGCAACTCAAGTTGTCTTGTCTTGCAAGCAAAACTATACCGGAAGATAATGAATGTTCTTAGTGGTCATTGCTCACATGGAGACCGCGCTCTGCTTTGGGCCTTTCATTCCAACGAAAAGGCCTTGCTTAAAAAAATACACCAATTAACTTACCACTCCATAAACTTAAAACCATAAATAACAACTGTGGCACTTTAAACATTGTTGTTTCAAAAAAATACCTAATACTTATTGTATTTAACTAAAATGCTATGTCACTCAAATTAAACAAATTCATTCAATAGCACGTCTAGTTTCTCTTGTCACATGAATAATTATATTGCTCATTTGGCTTAGCTGGATGTTACGTGTTATCATAAACGGGCGCGGCATCCTACGGCCAAGTTAATAAATAACAAGCTACACTCAGCAAAAAATTAATGCTATCCAATTAATATCATTAGCATTGTTATACCTTTATTGAGAGTCATCATCATATCAGCCGAAAGACGCATAGCCCTCCCCCAAAGAGTGCCACAATGACCGGTCCTGCGCCACCCACATCCAGCGGACTCGGGTTATTGAGAGTACGCTACTTACATTTTTATTTAAATGGCCTTTGGTTGTAATATGTAGATATGGGTATTTCTGAGTCAGATATGGGTCCAATATAAGGCAAAATATTGGGTTACTAATGTATTACGAAGTTTTTTTGGCAGATTTTCAGTCCCTACAATGTTTCCAAAATCAAAATTTGCCAAATAATCATTTGCCTACTATACTGAAGATTTACCTTCAAAATCTTTCGCAAGCATTTGCTGCATTTGCTGCATTATTTGGGACCGTCTATTTAGACGGTCCCAAATAATTGAGATGTTTGGTTTTCAACAAGCACAACTCATAAAAAAGCCTGGTCTATATAACTTACATTCACAGATTTTCGTTTATTTCAATATTATCCGTAATAACCAAGATAAAAATGTCGGATATTGGAACAGATGACGATTAATAATGTCGGTTCCGAATTTTTTACGGGACACACAGTAAGTGCAATGTATCGGATATTATTATGCCACATTCTACTTTATTACACGGAAAAGTATAACGTGTTTTTTGTGTTGTTTTTTTATGTAATGTACAGTTAAAGTAAATTTTCTCTGTATGTCATTGTTAGATAGGAGTTTCCGTGCAACAATGTCGGTTCTGCCAGTTACGACATTTTTAGACCAACTTTTATGCTGGATGTGGCACATCCGACGTATCGTTGTAAACAAAGTCCAGACAAAAAAGTCGTATGTGGTACTTCTGACTTTTTAAATGACTGTTGAAATATCGTTTGTTAGATGGATTTCTTGATATTTTTATTTTCTTGTATAAAAATTTGAAGTTTTGTAAAATTTCTCATACACCTTTTTTCATAATCATGTGTTTTCTAATAGATTGTATTTTCAATACAAAATTATGACATTTAAATTTCGAGCGCGCGAAATCAAAAGCGAGCGGTAGAAAATAATCACATATGAAAATTTGTAACGATTATTTTCGCACGAATCCAATACCAGGTATTTATGAAGGTCGTCACTCGAAAGCTAGTGATTTGGCTATTGATACTTTTGCGTTTCGTTGTACGCAGGCAGAAAGTCGATAAGTTCTGGTTATTAAAAATTGTATTCTAGACATGGAATAAAAATAAAACATCATTCTAAGCAAGCTATTGCTATTGTATTTATAGCTCAAACAGAAATATTTAAGCGTTTGCTAGTGTAATACCCCCCCCCCCTCTCTTTCTATTATTATTATTATAACCCTACTTATTACCCTTATTATATAGCTGACTAACTAGACTACCTAGATATTCTAATAAGAATATTCCAATAAGAAAATGCAAATAAAAAACCTAAACTATTTCTAAATTCTATTTACATGTAGTAAATAAGTTAATATCTTGAGTTGGATCAGTAAATTGGCCAAATGATCGTCAGTGCGTATGTAGAACCCCTAGTTATGTCCGGAAATAGTAAACCAAAGTCCTTTTCACATGAAGAATGGAGTCATTTATCTACCTGATCTAATTAGAATAAATACCTACAAAATAATACTATTAAAATATAAATTCACCTTTTAAAGTACGTCATTAATAAATAGAGTTTCCCTATTGTTGTTGAGTATTGAAATCGTTGGTCAAATGTAGTAATTGTCTCATGAATCGAATTCTAATTTAATTAAAGTCAAAGGTGATCAAATTATAATTAACAAAATTTGTTTTTGTGGTAAAGAAGGAGCCCCTCCTCGCTACCTTCAGTGTTTCTCATTCCCGCTGCATGGACAAAACTCCTCCACATAGTCTGAAGGACTATTTATTCTTTTGATCTTTTTTTTCATTGTCACTTTAATAAATTTTGTGACTTCAGTATTTCTTTGAGAGGACATTTGCCCCTTTTGCAAATTCCATTTACGGAATAGCAAAATACTGGTAGAAGCAGCAGCAAAAGATCTACTCCAGCTCTAAGTATTCTGTAATTTAATTTCAATTTGTTCGAGTGTTATTTTAATAACCGCTGAGGTAGTATTTTGGAGCACCATATTTTCAGGATAACCAAAAATACTATGATCTTACTTTTAGATCAAGGCGAGATTTCAATTTTCAATGAGATATTTTATCCAAACTATTTATGTAGTCTTTCAGATCACCCATATTTTCAGGATCACTTAATTAACTACGATCATATTTATCGATCTAGCCAAGATAAAAGATTCATCGCAAATTTTATCGATAATTTTGAAAGTATGTTCATTTATTTACAGAACCAAAGAAACTAGAATAAAATCAATCACAACTGCTAAGAGAGCAAACAAATATTTTCATTCATCATAATAAATTGAATTTACAATTTTAATATATTGCGAGTTATTCATTTTAGTTTTATCTCACAACATTAATTCTACCAGTAGAAATTAAAAAGGAGCAAATATATACTCAATATTGTATTCGTTTGTCATGTAAGTTAGTCAGTGTCGTATATAAATGTATGTAAAAAACCCTAGCCTATCAATAATTCCTGAACCCACTATAAAACTAGTTTATTAAAATAATAATTCCCAATAGCCCTAAGTCTACCTACAACTAAGCATCCACATCTATCCCAAAAGCCAAATGAAATAATGTCGGAAGATGAAACCTCGCTAGTTAATAAATTATGTGAGTAAAGTGCAGGCTTTTCTAACAAAACGACTTAAAGTAACCCCAATACGAAATATCAAGACCTAAACAATTTTCCCTAGCCCTAGCAGCTAAACTATCCATCTAATCTGCCGATATATAATGCAAACTAGAGACCCGGGTCTCACATTTAATTTAAACGTGTATAAAAATATCTCGAAGTGCAATGAGATATTTATTCCTAGGTAAAATCTAAACTAAGTCGGGTGAGGATCGCCCTGATATCCTATCGCCGTAATTCCTCGTGTGCTTCTACAAGTCTGGGCAGGGGATTGGGAAACCAAACTTGCAGATAAATAATTAGATATTTTATGAGGTCAGAGAAGCTAGAGCATTTAAAACGTCTGGTCTGACATTCCAAATGATCAAACGACTCGGGAGTTTTACCGTCTCTTCAGTAAAATACGGCAAGCAATCAACAACTCCAGAATTGATAATTAACTAAACACAATAATTAAAGACCCTTTTTAGAACGATTAAGACTATCGTTGACACCGTTTGGGTGACCTGTCTCAATCTCCCTAAAAAGTCCAAGTAAACTGTACTTGAATATCAGACAAAATTCTCCTAGACGAACTAACCCCAATAAAACACATATTTAAATTAAATTCAACTCCAACAAACTATTAAGCTTTAGACAAGTTAACTCTCGTCAAAAATAAATACCTTAATCACTCAAACTTGAACACAAAATATGAATAGCAAAAGAATCACGAAAGAAAGAGCTTCACTTTAAACTTTTAAAATCTACAATAATTAATTAAAATGAAATCACTGAATTAAATAGAAATATCCCACACAAATAAACACACTAAAAAAAAACCCCATTTAATGTACCATTTATTATATCCGAACAAAGATTAAACCAGCATAATGAAATACTAGTACAATCCAAGTCCAGACACAACTTAGGTAACCTAGATTGACCTATTTACCCAACTAAGAGAATTCGTCTGCTACGTCCAACGTCTAAAATCAGAATCCCCGTATACCACGCTACCCTGACTCTGTGGAGCCCAAGAACACCCCCCCGTACCCCGGAAACAAGCGTCTGAAATTAAATGCAAAGTTATCAATTTACATATAAGTATGAATATTTTAAACTCTATTTCCTACATCAAATATGACCTAAACTAAACAATCAACCTCCTTATTTAATTTTGTAAAAAACAATCTCACGGTGCGAAAGACCATAATCGACCAACTAGCCACTTGACACTTTTTCCATTCAGTTTTTTGCCATCATAAGCTAAGTAAACTAATTTGACCATTTTCGTATTCCTTTAAGGATAGGGTTCATTTTCGTTTGAATATCTATTTGTTTATATGTGATTTAACTGTAAAATTATAATTGTTTTTGTAGTTCATATTTCAGTACTTAAGAAATATTCTGTCGCCAGGTTATAGTTTACAAAATAAAATGCTGTCGTTACAACATGTGCAAATGTTCTAAAGTCCTTAAAGCTTTGTAATAAAGTTCAACTTTGGGTAAAATATCTTTTGTTTATTAAGGTACAATAACCAATTAAGTTTGTATTGTCATACATTGTAGCCACTACTACTCGAGATATGTGTGGAGTATTATTCTCTGGAATGCGTTGACAATTTAACCTGATTTAAAATAAAGTAATATTTAAAATTATGTTTACATATTTTTGAAACAAAGCAGATGAAGTCTGGTATGTTACAATCTTCCCCCAAAGTTCACTGAAGTTTAAATATATAAACATATATTTACGTAAGTTAACTTTCAAACAAAATCAATGATAATAATAGAAACTATTTATTGTAAAATAAAAATCGAAATGAATACTTGATTTTAAACTTTTTAACACTCATTCCTTCTGTGGTCGCCTTTTTTTTTTGAGCGGCGGTGTGTGGTGTGTGTTTAAACCTGACAAAAGAATGAAACATATTTAAGAGAGCAAAATTCTAAACTCAATACGAGTATGTTAGAAATGAACAATCAATGGACTAACAAGTTAATCTTGCCTCACAAGAGAACAGAAGTTGTGCTACTTTTCTATCGACCCTACCGGTACATACGAAAGCTTCCGACTCGAGTCTATATTTTAACGACCAAGAAAGGATTCAGACGCATCTCTACTTAAAACAAGATTGAAACCATTTAACCATGTTGGATGCCAAGCATGGGTATTAAACCATTAAAAGATTGAATTCCAACACAGAAATCTAGATCTTTTCCTCCTAAAAAGCCATCCTAAGCCTGGAGAATGTTGCAGCATTAACAAGACGTTATTAGGCTCGAATGATAAAACTAAGCCAGGATAAACCACATGTCTAGCTTATCACTCGTTAAATTAAAAAAATGTTGTTATAAATCATAGTTCAAAAAAATAATGAATCAATTAGATAGTACTATCTAATAGAAAAGAATAACTTATCATAAATTGATTAGAAGTAAGTTCAAGATTAAAATTTTATTTAAAATCACTACGAACTCACTCTGTCAGTTATGCTTCTCATTTTAAAGAAAGCACATACGCCTTGTTAACGATGACGTGTATGGTCAATCATAGCACCATCGACTGGCACGATATGTGTAGTGAAGAAACATTACAGAAGGCAGTTAATAAATCTGCAGTATTGCTCTTTTTTTTTTGTCGAGCCTAAACCTAGCATCTATCGACTGTATTGTTTCCATTGTGTAGTGTGAGTGTGATCAGGTCAGAATGTTAATAAAGTATTTCGCGTCAGTCTTGCTTCATATCAGAGCCTGCAAACTATTTAACTCTTAAAAAAAAGTTAAATTTCAGTAGCACTCATCAAGTATATTCATCATCATTCTCATTCTCATGCTACTCTGAATATGAAAACAACACTTTAAGTACGAATTAAAAAAAAAACAAAAATAATATTATTAATGGTTTAGTTGCGTAAGTAAAAAATGTCATTTATCTGAATGAAAACCTCGCAAATAAATGTTCTATTGTTCATTGAATACAGATATATTTTTATTTACGATTAAACAAAAACAAGATCATTGTATTTATTACCAAACCCCATTAATTTAATTTAACCTATTTTTCAAATGTTGTTCTATTCGTTTCTACAGCAATCTAAATAAAATAATATCTCCTAGTAAATATAAGAGCCATCTAGTGATGAGAGCCATTGAGAGGATAAGATAATTAGTTTCCCCAATTGTCACTAAATGTCATTCTCACACATATCTCTTTCATTGAAAGCACTACTCAAATAATTTAATGTTTTGATATTTATGTATGTGTCAAATAGTTTTATCATGAATCAATATTAATTAAAATTTTAGTATTGGAATAAAGTTTTACAATAGTCACAACATGTTATTTCTTACAAAATAATCTGTAATTAATATTTAAATCCTATTTAAGTTTTAGTAATCTAAAATTATATCACTTGTTTTTGTTTTATCTTTTTATATCTAAAAAGAATATACTTAAATAAAAATCATGAAATACAATTCACTAACTTTTACTATTTTTTTTCTACTATGTCAACATTGACTTTCAAAATGGCGCGTTGATTAGGCGGGATCGTTACTAAACTTTCATTTTAAAATTAACAGTGTAGTGCAGCAAGTCAGTGCGTAGCGTTACTCGTCTTGAATTGAAGTATGTGAAATAATTTTGTGTTTTAGTGTCAGAAATCCGGAATTAAATAATGTAAGTACTATTTAATTATTACTTTTATGTAGGAATATTGTTTGTGTTATTATTTTGAACTACAAATTTTACTGCTACTATAAAGTTAAATATTTATATAATTTTATTTGTGAATAGTTAATTATTAAACAAATTTAAATAGCTAGATAAAAAAAAATACCACGATAGACAAGCAGTTAAGATAATATTCAATTATAAATAAAGACGTAAGTATTATAATTTATATAAAAACATAATGCATGGTCTTTTTTATATCAATTTGTGTACCAAAAATATACTAATATCGTGTCTATCTATCTATCTAAAATTCCAACAATGCATCTTTGTTACAACAAAGACACTACCAGAATTCTGTAATAATTCTGTATGTATACCTACCTAATCACCAGAACTGCCTAAGTAATTATTTAATTCAATCACAGTGGGTTAATTGAATGCCTACTAATTTATGTATCATTCTACTATCTGTTTTAATGACATATTTATTTTGTATCTAAAAACAGAGACAAAAAAGCTCTTGAAACAAACATCTAAATAATTTATTTCTTAAAGTTCATATTTTAATTGCATCAATTCCAGGCACTATGTTGGTGAATTCATATGGCAGAAATGAAACTAATTACAAAACTCAACATTACTCTTCCTACCAAGGAAGTATAAGTAAAATTATTCAATGGTTGTAATCATGTTACAAAATAATTAACATTATATCAATTCTACGACTCTAAACTCCTTAAATTTGAAAATATTTGTGTTTGTTAGGTAGCTTAAAAGAACATGTGCGCATGCCAGGTACCAGAACCCGACCTCTGCATAGTGCATATTACAAAGTTAGCCTGTTCTATTGTTTCAACACGTGTTGTTTTTTTTTATTGTGGAAAGGACAAGCGTCCCTGCTTCCAAAGTGAACTTTAAATAATTACGTTGTTTCATTCATAAAAGGATCTGTAAACTTGAGAAATCATTCATTTTACTAAATAACAGAATAATTAATGAAAAAAATATGTTACTGTATACTAATGCCATTTCTTCCCAATGTTTTCAGGCTGTATATTTTATTATTGTGTTGCCGAACCAATGGACTGCTCTTCAAATATAAAGGTATTTTTTAAATTTCATGAAAAATGTACATTTTAAAAACAAGAACACGTAAATATCATAGAACAATTTTTTTTTTTCATATTATGAACACGTGTGATATTACCTACATACAAATATTTGTACAACATCCTGTTCTTAGCACTTGTTATTTACATTTCGGACATGTGGTGAATTATCTACAGTCAGGCACGATTCTACACTAAACTATGAAGAGTTCACATAAAATGGTAAGACATTTATACTTTATTTATTACTGTGTCAATAGGTTGACAATAAAATAATCAAATGATTTATCTGTTATAATAAAAATAGGTTATCTATAGTATACTACTTTGCACAAAATAACTATGATTCTAATATGTCCAAATAAACGAATAACAACCTAAATATTACAGGACATATTTTGGACCGAGTGCATAAAAACTTTTTTTTTTGTCCTTGTACGTTACTTTACGTTCAAAACCCTTGTCAGTTTATTATACCTAATTTGCTATTTATTCTAATATATTCGTAATGGTTTCATATTATTATACTTCAAGCTCTATCAAATCAATGCTATTATAATTCTTGCATCATAATTTCTAAATACATCTAAGTTATAAAACTAAAGCTCACGAAAACCGATGACAATGTCACTTTTTTTCCTCAACTCAAGTGTTCTACCTGCCTCAAAGGATAGCGTTCTCGACGCACATTTTCTAAACTGCACAAAAAACAAAGCAATAACTTTGCATTCTTGGTGTCTTTATTTAACCACGTTGGCGGGAAAACCGTACGCTTGTCTGATGCTAGGGTGAAACATGTGCGTTGCTGATTCTAAAATGCTATATGAGAACCTTAAAAGTTATTTCATTAAAGAACTTCCTTTTTATATTAAGCTATTCTGCATCGTCAATAAAACTACTAAGTGTTTAGTTGTAATAATCGGACTTTTAAATGCTATATCCATAATATTCAACTACTAATTCCACTAAAGTACCAAATTTTAATCTAAAACCGTAATCGTTTGTTAAATATTACACATCTATCAACGTGTATAAGTATCATCCTAACCAATGTCTTATAACTACATATGTCAAGCGATATTCGACCTTAAAGACGTGTGTCGTGTTTCATTATGTTTTTAAACTAATATTTTATATAATTTCAGGTGAAAATAGATTGACAAAAATACGAATGTCTACCTATTTTTCAAATAAACCTCACGCTGTATGCTGATTTTCTACAATTACCTGAATTAAGCACCTGATATCAAGTAGGTATGAATAACTATTTTGATAAATAATAATGTAATAACTGTCTCCTATTATTCTGAAATTCAAATTATTTTCTTCGATAGACCCCTAACCTGTATTATAGCTGTTTCAACTTTTTGAACTAAAATATCCATTACATGATCTGAATATATATAGAATAGCAACAAAACTAATTAAAATGTGATTTAAATTCTAACTAAAACATATGAATGTCAAACAGACAACATGTCAAATCTATCCCTACATGATATTTCTACTACATCCAACAAATGACATAAGCAACGTAACTTATTTTCGTACATTAATTCTACTCATCGGGTAAAACGGCGCTCCATCGATTGATCGATCAACTATGCTACGACATTGCAAATCTTCACCTAACATTATATTAAGTATAGACTGGACATTCAAGCATGTACTACATCAACGACTGAAATATTTGTAAATTAAGTAAATAATAGACAATTAAATATTCTATGTACACCATGTATGTCTTTGGCATTTTCATGACTAGAATACCTGAGATCTATATACAAACACGTTTCCTAATAATCTCTGTTGAAGACTACAATTTAACAACAAAGTATACATCCATTACCATCATTTAATTGACGTATGCTTCCCCCATAATAAGCAAATTTAAAAATATAAAATAACCTATTCATTTATGGTACAAATCGACTTCCCCCATTATTTGCAGAGTTAATAATTTTATAAACCTAATACGTCAACTAATCAATTACTCAATTTTCTACCTGATTTAATCAAACTTTATAAACAATCAACTAATTTCACCGTCAATAATCACGCACAAGAAATGTTCTTCCCTATGATAGATAGCGTTATGGTAGTACCTGACTCTCAACAAGTATTCCTATTTCATTACGTCTCTAATTCTAACGACATCAAATATACTGTGAACTGTGCATGAATTAAATAACTTTGCTGATCTCGTAATTATTAACTAATTGTTACCAAAACAAAGAACAAACGATTAAAATTAAAATTTACCAAACAATAAATGAACTCCAATTCTATAATGCTATCCGTTTTTCACCGCAACAATTGTGTTGTCATAATCAAATGCCTAAGCGTATCAATTATAACAACGTGTTTGATCCAAAACAAGACATAACTTAATACCTGTTAAATAAAAAAAATATTATCATGAATTACTAATATACTACTCCGTAAAATAATATCAAAGAAATATTTTAATTTACTGTCAATGAAAATTGTGTGTATTAACAAAAATATTAAAACAAACCTAAAATGAAAAAACGGCCTAAAATTAAAATAATGATAATATCCTGGTCAATACGGCTCCAATTGTAATACCCCCCCCCCCTCTCTTTCTATTATTATTATTATAACCCTACTTATTACCCTTATTATATAGCTGACTAACTAGACTACCTAGATATTCTAATAAGAATATTCCAATAAGAAAATGCAAATAAAAAACCTAAACTATTTCTAAATTCTATTTACATGTAGTAAATAAGTTAATATCTTGAGTTGGATCAGTAAATTGGCCAAATGATCGTCAGTGCGTATGTAGAACCCCTAGTTATGTCCGGAAATAGTAAACCAAAGTCCTTTTCACATGAAGAATGGAGTCATTTATCTACCTGATCTAATTAGAATAAATACCTACAAAATAATACTATTAAAATATAAATTCACCTTTTAAAGTACGTCATTAATAAATAGAGTTTCCCTATTGTTGTTGAGTATTGAAATCGTTGGTCAAATGTAGTAATTGTCTCATGAATCGAATTCTAATTTAATTAAAGTCAAAGGTGATCAAATTATAATTAACAAAATTTGTTTTTGTGGTAAAGAAGGAGCCCCTCCTCGCTACCTTCAGTGTTTCTCATTCCCGCTGCATGGACAAAACTCCTCCACATAGTCTGAAGGACTATTTATTCTTTTGATCTTTTTTTTCATTGTCACTTTAATAAATTTTGTGACTTCAGTATTTCTTTGAGAGGACATTTGCCCCTTTTGCAAATTCCATTTACGGAATAGCAAAATACTGGTAGAAGCAGCAGCAAAAGATCTACTCCAGCTCTAAGTATTCTGTAATTTAATTTCAATTTGTTCGAGTGTTATTTTAATAACCGCTGAGGTAGTATTTTGGAGCACCATATTTTCAGGATAACCAAAAATACTATGATCTTACTTTTAGATCAAGGCGAGATTTCAATTTTCAATGAGATATTTTATCCAAACTATTTATGTAGTCTTTCAGATCACCCATATTTTCAGGATCACTTAATTAACTACGA
Source organism: Epinotia ramella (assembly GCA_947578815.1). Lineage (NCBI taxonomy): Eukaryota > Metazoa > Arthropoda > Insecta > Lepidoptera > Tortricidae > Epinotia > Epinotia ramella. The sequence goes on along the minus strand of OX388206.1, from coordinate 3,041,523 downwards.
TCATATTTATCGATCTAGCCAAGATAAAAGATTCATCGCAAATTTTATCGATAATTTTGAAAGTATGTTCATTTATTTACAGAACCAAAGAAACTAGAATAAAATCAATCACAACTGCTAAGAGAGCAAACAAATATTTTCATTCATCATAATAAATTGAATTTACAATTTTAATATATTGCGAGTTATTCATTTTAGTTTTATCTCACAACATTAATTCTACCAGTAGAAATTAAAAAGGAGCAAATATATACTCAATATTGTATTCGTTTGTCATGTAAGTTAGTCAGTGTCGTATATAAATGTATGTAAAAAACCCTAGCCTATCAATAATTCCTGAACCCACTATAAAACTAGTTTATTAAAATAATAATTCCCAATAGCCCTAAGTCTACCTACAACTAAGCATCCACATCTATCCCAAAAGCCAAATGAAATAATGTCGGAAGATGAAACCTCGCTAGTTAATAAATTATGTGAGTAAAGTGCAGGCTTTTCTAACAAAACGACTTAAAGTAACCCCAATACGAAATATCAAGACCTAAACAATTTTCCCTAGCCCTAGCAGCTAAACTATCCATCTAATCTGCCGATATATAATGCAAACTAGAGACCCGGGTCTCACATTTAATTTAAACGTGTATAAAAATATCTCGAAGTGCAATGAGATATTTATTCCTAGGTAAAATCTAAACTAAGTCGGGTGAGGATCGCCCTGATATCCTATCGCCGTAATTCCTCGTGTGCTTCTACAAGTCTGGGCAGGGGATTGGGAAACCAAACTTGCAGATAAATAATTAGATATTTTATGAGGTCAGAGAAGCTAGAGCATTTAAAACGTCTGGTCTGACATTCCAAATGATCAAACGACTCGGGAGTTTTACCGTCTCTTCAGTAAAATACGGCAAGCAATCAACAACTCCAGAATTGATAATTAACTAAACACAATAATTAAAGACCCTTTTTAGAACGATTAAGACTATCGTTGACACCGTTTGGGTGACCTGTCTCAATCTCCCTAAAAAGTCCAAGTAAACTGTACTTGAATATCAGACAAAATTCTCCTAGACGAACTAACCCCAATAAAACACATATTTAAATTAAATTCAACTCCAACAAACTATTAAGCTTTAGACAAGTTAACTCTCGTCAAAAATAAATACCTTAATCACTCAAACTTGAACACAAAATATGAATAGCAAAAGAATCACGAAAGAAAGAGCTTCACTTTAAACTTTTAAAATCTACAATAATTAATTAAAATGAAATCACTGAATTAAATAGAAATATCCCACACAAATAAACACACTAAAAAAAAACCCCATTTAATGTACCATTTATTATATCCGAACAAAGATTAAACCAGCATAATGAAATACTAGTACAATCCAAGTCCAGACACAACTTAGGTAACCTAGATTGACCTATTTACCCAACTAAGAGAATTCGTCTGCTACGTCCAACGTCTAAAATCAGAATCCCCGTATACCACGCTACCCTGACTCTGTGGAGCCCAAGAACACCCCCCCGTACCCCGGAAACAAGCGTCTGAAATTAAATGCAAAGTTATCAATTACATATAAGTATGAATATTTTAAACTCTATTTCCTACATCAAATATGACCTAAACTAAACAATCAACCTCCTTATTTAATTTTGTAAAAAACAATCTCACGGTGCGAAAGACCATAATCGACCAACTAGCCACTTGACACTTTTTCCATTCAGTTTTTTGCCATCATAAGCTAAGTAAACTAATTTGACCATTTTCGTATTCCTTTAAGGATAGGGTTCATTTTCGTTTGAATATCTATTTGTTTATATGTGATTTAACTGTAAAATTATAATTGTTTTTGTAGTTCATATTTCAGTACTTAAGAAATATTCTGTCGCCAGGTTATAGTTTACAAAATAAAATGCTGTCGTTACAACATGTGCAAATGTTCTAAAGTCCTTAAAGCTTTGTAATAAAGTTCAACTTTGGGTAAAATATCATTTGTTTATTAAGGTACAATAACCAATTAAGTTTGTATTGTCATACATTGTAGCCACTACTACTCGAGATATGTGTGGAGTATTATTCTCTGGAATGCGTTGACAATTTAACCTGATTTAAAATAAAGTAATATTTAAAATTATGTTTACATATTTTTGAAACAAAGCAGATGAAGTCTGGTATGTTACACTAGCGTTGCTCTAAATTCGGTTGTCGGTAGAATGTTTTTCATTACTTAATGGATTTGCATTTTACTATCTTATGGCGTTTGGCCTTTATGGCAAACGAAATTTGGGACAAAAATGTTGATCAAATGAAGATGGCGAACATTTACTTGCGCAAACATTTTTAGACTTATAATTTATTTGCTTTAAAAAAAATCCATTAATAATATTATAACGCATTTAGCAAAAGAACCATTGCCCTAATAAAAGTTGCTGTAATAATATTCTGACAGGTGATCACTTGACTGAATTATGATTTGGCAAATAAAAAAAATAGAAAAAATCTGTCGAAACAGTTTGGTTGGGAAATGAAATGTGGCCAAAAATATTTCTGTAAAATAACAGGCTCCGCAAAATATTATTTGGAAAGTTCAAAAGTTGTAGTGTACCCGCTTCCAATCAGCAATGTACAACTTGCAGAACATTCCCAAAAAGCGGAAACGTTCTCGAGAATGTTCTCAGAACATTCCTGCAACATGGAAATGATTGTTTAAACAAGAGAATCTACTTGAAATAAAGTTTAAATAGGCATAACTTAAAACTAAATGTTATTATGCATGTCTATTACAGTTAGCTATTTTGTTGATAAGTGATAAGTTACCAATAAGTTGCTTAAATTCTCACTGTATTTCAGAGAACATTTCGACTTTCGGACTTCACACTTTACACTAGCTCTGACTTTTTAAACTAAGTTACCGAACTATTTCTTGATGCGTGTCTTTGGACTCTTTGATCGTTTCGTGTCACTCGTGTCAAATAAATAAATAAATTCTCGTTCTCGAGAACATTCTCAGAAGTTACCGAGAAATTCTCATGTGGAAAGTTTCGCAACTTTGGAAACTTCTCGTGAGTGCATTGCTACTTCTAATGACGTAACAGGGGACCGATTTTTGACTTTCGAGCGGTCGACTCTTTCACTCGAAAACTGACAAAAATGATGAAATGCTATTTTAAAATGACGACAGAAAATTGAAAAACGAGCGGTATTGACCACTCGTATTCAATTCTATCGGTAGAAAGTAAGTGCCTATGAATATGACACTACAATACCATTTACTTTTATTTAATTTTCGAGCGCTCTAAAGTCAAAAATCGGCCCCCAGATCTTTTATTTTGCAAATGAACACTGTTTTTAACCGACGAAAAATAGAGGAGGTTCTCAAGTTGACGCGTAGGTATATTTTATTTATGTATTTATGACCACGCAGAACTTTATACAGAGTAGTCCGATTTAGATAATATTTTTTTATTGGAAAGGGGGACTAGATAAGGACAGGGACGGGATACTTATATAAAAAATATTTTGTGCTTTTCAGTGGGTTGGTTTTTGAAAGGGCGGTTTAAAAAAAAATAGTTACTTTTATTTTACATGAAAATTATTATTTAATTATTGTAGTCATTAATATTAATAAGCTACATAACTCGGATTAAAAACTATGGGTTATGAATTAATTTTGATTTCAATTCATTGCATTAAATTCTCATTGTGCGAAATTTCTAAAAAGGGTTTTCGGAAATATTAACAAAACCAAAATTCCTGAAATAAAATGCCTAAGATTTTGCAGGTTCCTATAATTATCATCATTATCTATTATATCACCATGAGTTCTAGTAGAAATGCAGGTTGGTACCTATATCACAGCAAATTAGCAGTTTCACCTTCAATACGTTTTAACTTTTCTTCTTAAGGGGCTCCCATACGCCAATGACCTTCGATCTGAATTCCTTATATTTCTAATGATTTTTGTAGCTTATTATATTAACAACAACGGCTTTAAGCAATATAGTATCCCATATTTACTTCAAAGTTCATTGTTTTCGAGATATTTGGCATCAAAGTTGAACAATTTTAGGCTAAAAAACTGGGTTTCTGGCCATAACTTTTGTGTTAATTGGTTTATAATTAAAACCCTGGACCAGTTTTTAAAGACGTCACAGACGAACCCAAATATGTAGATTTCGTATATGTTAGATCTTTCACGTCAATAGAGATATGAAATAAGTGTTTTATTAGACAATGTTTAAAAAAATCATACAAAATTAAGTAGTCGCTGGATTCAAAATCTGGTGGACCAAAATAGAGATAAAAAATTGAAAAACCGATAGCAGTTTGATTTATAATTCTATCTGTAGTGCAAAAGTAGGAGATACGTTTCAAAACTTGTCAAAAATCGACGAAAACCTCGGGTAGCCCCGTAAAGCTTAATACTTAAACATTTTTAGAAATTGAGTTGTAACTGTTTTGTATTTGTACTGTAGTGATCCCAAGGTCCCATTAAGGAATTTCATACATCAAAATGTTATTCCCGATGTGTAAATGGTTTCTTAAAATCGTACGTAAGAGTATAAACTACGGTCACAAAAAAATTACAATAGTTGCACCTTTGCTTTAAAACAAAACATAAATAAATAAACTTGGTATCGAACTTGACTCATTTTATTTGTAACTTTATTTTCACATGCAAAATAATCAATGGACAGAGTGTTTACTAGAAGGCAGGATGAAGTGACGATAAAATATTTTAGTAGGTAGGTATTTATATGCGAATGTGAGTATATAAAAGGGATTTCCATTATCATACAAATAGAGGCTTAATGTCAGGAAATAGTTTATCTTCTAATCGTTTATAGGTGTACATATAAGTATATGCACCACATTATGCACATTCCGTTTCCCCCTGATAGTACTTGAGAAGGGAAAATCTAGGTCAGGGAATTCGCATAGGTACACCATTACATTTCTGCGTAGATTTAAAGTAAGTTTATTTGGGTCTCGAAAAATGGAATGTCCTCAAATTCTACAGCCTGTCAGATCAGTATATTGAAAGATGTAAGTCTACTTGGATGTGATCTCGCAAATGAAAAGCCGCCGTATGCCACACGGCACGTCGTTTAGGCGGCCGTCCCGCTTGATGGCACCGCAGAAGTCCTCGCCGCTGAGGTCGTTGTGCAAACCCTGGCCCCAGCCCTCGAACCCAGCCTCCGATAGCGTTTCACCTGTCAATCCAATGTCAGGTTACAATTCCATGATTCAACATTGATAGATATAAAATATAAACTAACAAAACTATGCGTTCAATTGTAAAGGGCGTTCAGAATTTTGCGATGGTTTATAATATTTCGAGCTAGATTATAGACTAACGGTGTTCACAATCTAATGGACATATAGACACTTCATCATATCCGCCTCTTGATGTTTTCATTACAAATGTTGTCATAGTCATAAGAGTCATAACACAAATAGCAACTGACGAAAACTTTGATGCAGAAAGGAACTTAAAGTAATGAACGACCAGGATTCGTGAATAAATGTTACATACTTATGTAACACATACATATACTTATATCAATTGATTAAAAAAAACTGGCCTCACCAAAAACTGTCAGCAACTCTCCATGTTCTTTCCAATCCCAAAACCCTACGAGTGCCATGTAAGGATCTGCTCCTTTTATGGACTCGATGGAAATCTTTGAAAAGATTTCCTTGAGCACTTGATGCTCTGTGTCACTGTTGATAACGACTAGATGTCCCCCCTCAGCATGGCAGGCCATGGCAGCACGATACCAGGGCCGAGGGACCTGGTGGAATTTGTAACAGCTGTTAGTGCGGGACTCCCATTGGTAACCTGTCAAAAATAACCGATTTTAATGATACGAGCAATATGATAATAAAGAAACGTGTCCGAAATAATCTGGAAATATCAATGAAATGCAAAAAAAAGAGGTGTTTGTTTTTTATGATTAGAATTCATCATCCTCCTAGCGTTATGCCCGGTAGTGCCACCAAGGAGCCCGGGGCCCGCTTTGACACCTAATCCCAAGATTTGGCATAGGATCTAGTTTTACGAAAGCGACTGCCATCTGACCTTCCAACCCAGAGGGAAAACTAGACCTTATTGGGATTAGACCGGTTTTCTCAGGATGTTTTCCTTCACCGAAAAGCTAACGGTAAACATTCCGTACATAAGTTGCGAAAAACTCATTGGTACGAGCCGGGATTCGAACCCACGACGCCGCTCGACAGCCGCATGCCTGAACCACTAGGCTACCGTAGCTCTAAGTCGTACTTTTTTCTGATTAGAATTACAACGTTGGAATTAATTCGGACCCACTTATTATGAACACTTACCGGCCAATCTAAGGAATGAACCATATGACGAAACATTCCGGCGCAAACTGAGAAATCTTTTGTTGGAAAACCCTCTGTACTCCGTTAACGAGTACATGGAAATGACTTTTTAATTGTGTATTTTGTTTTTATAAAATTGACATTTATTTTTGTTAACTTTATATTTATCAATGTTATGAACTATTATTATTACTTATTCCTGTTTTTTTAAGCGTGACAATCATTATTAAATATGTAGTTTTGACATATAAATAGTTTAGAAAATATTATGTTATTGTGTGTAATGAATGACGATCCTTTTCGGGAGATAGAATAATATAATATTTTTTTATTTAACAGTCAACTGACTCATTATGTCTTTATTATTAAAATTGACGAACATGGTAGAAATTCTTGTAATCTTGACATTTATGCAAATTTATATTGTAATTTTTATCGTGTAATAAATAAATCTAATCTAATCTAATCTAAATTCACATTTCTTTGTTTATCTGGGAAATCAAAAGGAATATTATTTTAGTTACGAGTAGTTTAGCTTTCGCGACCAAGAATCGCTACGCTACGCGCTACGCTCGTATGTAGCGGAGAGTGACTACGAAGGCTACGTAGGCGCCCGCTAGGCGAGTTTCTGGTAGCGAAAGTGCCTACAAATCGCGCGGCGGACAGTGCCACTTTTTCTATTCTGTTCTAAAAAAAGGAAATATAGAAGCGAATCGTAGACTATACGACTGACCTACGGTTGTACTGCTTCTTGAGTAATTTTACTGCTCTTCTTGCGGTATAAGTATTTTGAATACCATCTAAAGTAACCGTCTAGTGAGGTAGGGCATACTCTAGTGAGGTAGGGCATAGCGAAATGTCATCCCGTTCGAATGTGGAGCAGTCCAAGTGGGGAAGTACCTCCGCCTTGCAGAATACCACAGCCATAATAACACTACTACATGCTCTGTAGTAGTGTTGTGTTCCTGGAGGTGAGCAAGGTCGCCAGAGCTCCCGAGGATGCGTTGTGTTGACAGCGAGGGAATTTGTTCCTTCAGCTGTCAACACGGCGAATCCTCAAACATATCAAGGGTCGGCAACGCCCATGTTACTCCTTTGGAGTTGCATGCGAATATAGGATGCGGTGTCCGCTTACCATCAGTCGGACCGTACGCTTGTAGTGTTAAAAAAAAACCATAATAGCGGTTGTAGGCTACGACTGACCTAGAGCTGTAGTGCCGCACTTGTTGAGGGTCATCTTGGCGTTCTCCTTGCGGCAGAAGTAGTGGTGCACGCTGGTGCAGGCGACGTCGCTGTGCTCGCCTGTCCCGGACATCACCACGCAGTCTTCGTTGTTGTTCGCGTTGTTGGGCTCCCCGGCGCGCCAACGGAGCGAGAGGTTCGCCAGTGGCACTCCTGCGGTTACCATGAGGGCTTTTTACATCTCCATTGTATTAAATAGTCAACCGGGGCAAAGGCGTCACTAATTTTGGACAGTTTTTACTACCTGCATTTATTCAAAAAGCTAAATGTACAGAAATATTTGTACGTCGTATGTTTTAAGCAACTCTTCATTAATCAATTTCTCGAGTTAACTTCGCTACATCATGCTTAAGAGAACGGTGGTAGCTTTAAGGCGCCGTAGGTTCATGGTCTTCTCTCCCTCTCACTGAGCATAAGCGTGAGCGAGATGGAAGTGCGTGCTCGGTAACGCGGATATCATGATTTTAATATTATTTTTTTGTCCGTTTAAATAAATAAAAATGTAACACTGATTTCCTTCAAAGATGATATTGCCGACTTTTAGAAGCTATTTTAATATTTATAGCTTTTGTGCATAATTTGTTACGAATATTTTAAGTGTATTTTTGTGTGTTTTAGACCTATGTTCGTGATTTTTTTCTATCGAGCGAAGTTTCGAAGCACTGATTCCCTGCAGAAAAGCCTCAAGATTATTCGTATTTTTTTTAAACCATATTATTATAAACAGACGCATTATATTGTTTCAAAAACTCTGTTCGCTTAACTTCGCTGAACCTACGGCGCCTTAAAAAAATGGGAATTTTGGACGCATTTTCCCCATATGTGCAAAATGCGTCTTTTTCGAATGACTTCTAAACCGTTAAGACTTTTTCTTAAATATTGCGTGGCGCGTATTTGCAATATCATAATAGTTATTTATGCTACAAGTGTGGAAAGTAGGTGATTTCCGACGAGTGTCATTTTTATACATGAGCGAGTGAAGCGAGCGAATGTGTAATTCGACACGAGTCGGAAATCATCGTTACGCGCGTGTATCATACAACATTTTACTATGCCTTGTGTGAGGAAATATATTAAATGTTGAAATGTTGGTTTAAAATAGATCTAGGTTAAAATTGAAAAACCCAGGTAGTTTGTCACGTACCTACTTATTATCTGGAATAGCATTTAACAACTTCTTCACATCTTTTGCTGTCAAGATTATTCACTTAAAAGTTAAAACCATTGTATTGTGGTTTTGGAACACAATTAATTTTGAGTAACTCAATATTATATTAAACAACAAAAAGACGCTGTACCGTCGTAGTTCGAAGAAACATACTGACACTAAACACTATTGAAACGCAATAAATCATTATTATTATTGATTACTCACTTTCACTCGACCTTTTTAACATATTTACATAAAATAACTACACAAAACTCACAATAAACAGCAATGGCGGGCTTTTAGATACATGCGCGGTCAACATATGCGCATTGCGCATGTGCAAGCCGCCATACTGTCGTATTGTAAAAGGCATAAGAAAGATATGCGTTCAGCCAAACACATTAAGTAAATGAATATTAAAAATTTATTAATTTATTGACCAAATTCAAAATTCATAAACATTAATAAATCATTTTAAACGTTATTAGTATTTAATGTACCTTTTATATGAAAGAAAACGTGTAATTGAAATATTTGTAAAACTTTTCTCGAGTAATAAAAACTCTTTGTCGGGCTGACGACGGACTTGAAAATTAAAAAAAAATCAAAAGTAAAAAGCACTAGTGCGAAAAAGTGGCACTTTCCGCACGATTTTAGTGCTTGGAAAACGCTCTTTTCGAGCACATGCATTGTAATAGTTATTTATGCTACAAGTGTGGAAAGTAGGTGATTTCCGACGAGTGTCATTTTTATACATGAGCGAGTGAAGCGAGCGAATGTATAATTCGACACGAGTCGGAAATCATCTTTACGCGCGTGTATCATACAACATTTTACTATGCCTTGTGTGAGGAAATATATTAAATGTATGAAATGTTGGTTTAAAATAGATTAAAATTGAAGAACCCAGGTAGTTTGTCACGTACCTACTTATTATCTGGAATTGCATTTAACAACTTCTTCACATCTTTTGCTGTCAAGCTTATTCACTTAAAAGTTAAAACCATTGTATTGTGGTTTTGGAACACAATTAATTTTGAGTAAAGAGTGAGTGAGAGTTAAACAACAAAAAGACACTGTACCTTCGTAGTTCTAAGAAACATACTGACACTATTGAAGCGCAATAAATCATTATTATTATTGATTACTCACTTTCACTCGACCTTTTTAACATATTTACATACAATAACTACACAAAACTCACAATAAACAGCAATGGCGGGCTTTTAGATACATGCGCGGTCAACATATGCGCATTGCGCATGTGCAAGCCGCCATACTGTCGTATTGTAAAAGGCATAAGAAAGATATGCGTTCAGCCAAACACATTAAATGAATATTAAAAATTAATTAATTTATTGACCAAATTCAAAATTCATAAACATTAATAAATCATTTTAAACGTTATTAGTATTTATGTACCTTTTATATGAAAGAAAACGTGTAATTGAAATATTTGTAAAACTTTTCTCGAGTAATAAAAACTCTTTGTCGGGCTGACGACGGACTTGAAAATTAAAAAAAAATTGAAAAGTAAAAAGCACTAGTGCGAAAAAGTGGCACTTTCCGCACGATTTTAGTGCTTGGAAAACGTTCTTTTCGAGCACATGCATTGTAAAGGTATTATTTACTCTTTTTGCAAATGCCAAAAGGACGTTACGGAATAAGCTGAGATAGAAATTGGTAAAATTGGGCAAAATGCGTCGGTAATTTTGCAGACATTTTCCTACAGCTAATTCCAGAAGTCGCAAACATTATTTATTTTCAGTTAATCAGGTGTGAATGGAAAAACATTAATTTTCCGTAATTGTTATACTGAGCGAATAATTTCAGATAACGCGCAAATGGAGATATCTAGATTTCAAAAAATACACATTAAGGAAATGGTTTTCAAGTACTGAAACTGGGGTAATTGCGTTAGGTGCACGCAATTACCCCATAGGCACTGACGCATTTTGCTAAGATTGAGAATCTAAAATCTCATTCTTTACATGAGAATATTTCTTAAAATATTGCAGAATTTGTAAAAATAACAGTCTGTGCCGTCAGAACAAACCAACTCACGATGACTGCGTTTATTACTAAAACATCACGTCGGATTTCACCTAGGTTGGGCACCGCGTTGGTCAGCTAAGGCGGCGAATTATTGACTGACAATGGCCAATGGTTTGACAACGATCCTTGAAAACGCCCTCCATGTTATTTCATGCCGTCCAAGTAGTTTAAATGAATATCATTAGAGGGCAGGAGTTGTTGAAGCTCAAGTTGTTAAAAAAAACGTATTTTCCCGAAGATGCCTTTGCCCCGGTTGACCTTAGCTATCTTTTTTCATACTGACGCTGGAGCCTATAAATCTCCTTAACCTATGGATTACATTTATTGTACCGTAATGAAGACGATTACTCTATATATCTCTCGGCAAATGTGTGTCCAGGTATTTGCCTTTAATGTGTATTATTACTATGTATGATCGTGTAATTTAATGATGCCTTTGTAATGAATGAATTTGTGAGCTGACATGTTAAAGAGCCTTCGAAACCTACTTACAAGATAACACTCAATGAGTCAAAGAAACTCGTATACATACCCTTGTTTTCTCCAGAAGAATATTGAATTTGTAATTTCAAGAAGCAAGATTAACTAATTAACCTTTCCAAAATGTGCCACTGACGCCATTCCATACTAAGTAATTAGATATTGAAAAATATACATACATACATACATACATTCACGCCTTTATTCCCAAAAGGGGCAGGCAGAGAAACGTAAAACGTGAAAAGTATGTTCCAGCGCCACTTTTAGCATAAATGTGGGTATAAAAGATCGACAAAATGTGATATTGCAGTGATAGGTTACTAGCCAATCGCCCACAACACACTTCAACCCTGGTCCCTTAGTCGACTTTTACGACACCCACGGGAAGAAAGGGGGTGGTGAAATTCTAACCCGACACCGCACGGGTGAAAAATTTAACTCGTGGATAATTTATTGGAATAAGCAGCATGATGTGTGTTCTTACCGTCCATGCTGACGAAGTCTCCCTTCGAGATGAAGGCGTGCACTCCAGTGAACGCTTCGCTTAGCTTGTGAGCTGCGATCATGGCCTTCATCGCCGCCGCCATGGCACTGGTTGTGGGTGAAGCCAGTGCGCCACCTTTATTAGAGCACCGTAGTTCGTTAACTGACAATTTATTAGTATTGTCTTGATATACGTGACTACTGCTACGACTGGCCCGCCCCCCCATTGTTTTTCGCTTCAGCCAGGCTACCTAGCATTTTACTAGCTGTATGCAATACTACATATACCTAGTTTGTTTTAAATTTCGATCATAGTGGAAAATTAAAAAATAATTCGCCACGAGCGGGATTTTTAACCCCACAACCTCTGGAATCCGTCTATCGCTCTACTAATTGAGCTACCGTGCGTCCGCTAATGGCGACGAATCTTTCAATCCCTTCCACTATTGTATTTTACACCTTAGGGAGGCTCGTAGCGATATCTACCTCTAAGTTATTACAACTTCTGAAACGGCACCAACGTCTCAAGCTACATTAAAAATAGTTAGTAACAATGCGGTACCCCATTTTAACATTAAATGTTTTATTGAGCAGAAACGTCCGCTAACGAAATTTCACATTTCGATCATACTGGAAAATTTAAAAATTATTCACCTTGAGATTAACTTGAGACGTTGGTGCCGTTTCAGAAGTTGTAATAACTTCGCGGTAGATGTCGCTACGAGTCTCCCTAAGGTGTAAAATACAATAGTGGAAGGGATTGAAAGATTCATCGCCATTAGCGGACCCGCGGTAGCTCAATTGGCCGAGCGATGGACGGATTCCAGAGGTTGTGGGTTTAAATCCCGCTCATGGCGAATAAGTTTTCAATTTTCCACTATGATCGAAATTTGAAATTTCGTTAGCGAACGTTTCTGCTTAATAAAACATTTAATACAATACAATACAATACAAATACTCTTTATTGCACACCTCATACAAACAAAGCAGTTAAAAAGAGAAACAATACAATAACATGTAGGTAGAGGTAGACTTAATGGGGTAGATTTAATGTTAGTTTGTTTTAGTTAAAATTACGAAAATACACTAAACGTGGGATTTTACAAGTTCTTTTGTTGCTGAATATGTAAGGTTTGTTCTATTGCTTAAGCGTTATTGTTTTACAACCCTACTTGAAGATAACAACTGAACAATAGACGTCGGTTGGTTTTAAGTACTGCGTCATCTAAACTAAAACTAACGAAACAGGCAGTATTAAATGTAGCCAATAGCCAAATAGGAGGACCTCTAGCCAGGCCTGTCCTTCTTGCCAAGGGGCTAAGCTCGGCTCTCGTACTCTCCGAAATATAATAATAATAATAATTTATTTCATTTATTCAGATAACTTAGATCCGCTGGTTAGTAATTACAAAATCTTACAAAACTATTGTTAAAGTGTACCTACACTAGAACTTATAAATAATTAAAATACTCACTCCCTGTCAACAAGTTAATGATTACCAATCAGTTTTCGATTGGCAATCATCAACTTGTTGACATGAAGGTATATGGGGGAATCAGGTTTCGCCACAAACATTACCAAAATTCTATTGGAGCTGCTCCGCATCCTACGCACCACAGATGCGACCCTCTTCCGTACAATGGCGTCAAACCCATCTGTGTGAGCTTCGGCAAACATAAGTGATGCGCTACAGAAGCGGGGCAGCCTCAGCAGTGCCCTAAATCCATTGTTATATTGGACTTTTAGGGCACTAAGCGATTGTTGAGTACAGTTAAGCCACAGGCTGCTCGTGTAAAAACTCTGACAGTACGCCTTGAAAAGGGTGATTTTTACTTGGGTGGAACAACGAGCAAACCTGCGTGCCAACATGTTACTTCTCACCGCCAGTGCCCTGCGGTCTCTTTCAATGTCCATTTGATCCTTGAGGTCGTCGGTAAGATAATGCCCTAGATACTTAAAACTGTAAACCCTTCGTAGCGGCACGCCATTAAGGATAACGGCTGGCACATCATCCGGTATCCCTTCAGGACGTTTACCGAAGGCCTTAAAGATCAAATATTCACTTTTCTTAACATTATAGCATAACCCATGTCTGGATGCATACGATTCGCATATCTTCGTAAGCTTTTTCAGTGCACTCACCGTTGGGCTCAGCAGCACCATATCGTCCGCGTAGCTGATGTTGTTGACGCAGACACCGTCCACATGACACCCGCAGCATGCTTAAGGCTCAAAATGGCACTTTCGGTCGATAATCCCGGTCTAAAACCAAATTGACCGTCTTGAAACTGTAAGTATTCATCCAGTTGAGCATTAAGCATGCTATCCAGCACCTGAGCCAGAACATTAGCCAAAGAGATCGGTCTATAGTTCATTTTGTCAGCGATATCTCCAGTCTTGTTTTTTACTATGGGCACTACAATGGTGTTCATCAATTCATTAGGTAGGTACACATGGCTAAGACAAAGCGAGTAGAACATAGACAAAACTCTCGGCAAATAAGATCCTGCATATTTCAAATGTTCCATGCTAAGACTGTCACAACCAGGGGATTTGCCTCTAGTCATATTTCTAATAACTGTCTCTATTTGTTTAGCAGTGAAACTAACTGACGTCCTGTTATGACTAGTCTCAGCATAGATCACCGACTGTGACGGACCCAACGGCGATGCTACTGCAAAATGGTCCCGAAACATCGTAGCAATGTCCTTAGAATTGCTCACGCCCGCCACGCTCACGGGCAGGTCAGGCCTTAAATTAAGTTTGTTGGTCGCTTTCCAGAATTTATTAAAGTTTTTGGATTTCCGATGTGATGCAAGTATATCCATTTTTATCTGTTCTTGGTTTTTTAAACACCAGTTTAATTTACTTTTAAAGATCCTACGAGACTCGGTCATCTCATAAAACACTTTACCTTCCGTAGGTGTATGACACAAGAGCCACATGCCATATTTAAGCCTGGCCTCCCCATGAGCACTACGTACGTGTTTATTCTAGCCACATACACATTTATTTCGCTTGGACGAGGTTACTTTTTGGACATAAGTTTGAACGGCGGCAAATGTCGAAACACCTGGGCCCTATTTCACCACCTTGACAATTGTCACCTGACAATGACAATTCCACGTACATTGCTGGGTCAATAAGCTGTCCAGCAACCAACTTAACTTGTCGACGCTGGCATGTAAAGCGAAATGTCATTGTCAGGCGACAATTGTCGATTTGGTGAAATAGGGGCCAGATCGCACTATGATTAATGCGGCGAGCGCGTGCTTATGTGTGTGCGTGTTATGCCACGATTTAAATTTCCTAGCAGTCAAATATCGGTCTTGTAAGTATTTTTATTTATTCTATAGTACGATGGTTATGGTTACCTTCGAGATGGCAGCGCAGGCGCGCGTCTTGCCAGACGGCGGGCACGGTGTGCAGGCGCAGCCACGCGTCCTCCTCCGCTACGTACTCGTAGCGTGCCCTGCTGGCTGCATGCAGCTCGGCTGCAAACCAACAATACGGGGTGTAGACTCGAAAATTATTATTACTCCAAAAGTTTTTGAATTTGGAACGCGACGCACTATCGCGAGATTCAACTTTTTTCTATACAGAATAAGAGGTAATTATCCTGCGTTCAGAAACGTATGGTGTTATGCTAATATTTCATTATTATTATTTTGATAAAATTAAATTATAAAGTACTACTTATTATTTCTAATTACATTTGAAATATTAATTATTAGACTGACTTATAAAGATACACAGTATAAATAAATAATTTTAAAATGTAGGTACTTAGTTTTATTTTTCAAAATTTTTTGTTTCGTGTTGGAACGCACCGTTTAAAACGTTAATTTAAGAAAAAAACTCATATACTTACATTTAATTTTGCTTTGTTTTGTTCTAAAGCCACAACAATGGAAGTTATTGATAGATTTTAGTGCAGAACATATACAATATTAATTTGAATGCCTGCTAAGTTAGCGGAAAAAGTAAAATACGCTAGTTTACCCGTGAGTACCCAAAAAATACTTTGACTTTTTTGAATGTAGTAAGCGGGGGGTTATTTAAAGATGCAAAAATGTTTAATGTTACATTTAATAATTATAAAATGCTTTGATCTTGAGATTTGTGTACCTTTATTGAAAATTAGTAAAAGGTCCAAATGACTTTTATTATATTTATAATTTTCCTCGCGGTGGTGAGATGAACAGTTGTGTGTTTCGCTCGGCAGCAAAGTTGTTTGCTTCTCGTGCCTTGAAAGCCTCGCTATGCTCAGGATTGTACTTTTAAACCATTCGCTTCGCTCATGGTTCAAACTTACAATCCTTCGCTAGCTCGGCTTTCAATACAAGTGCTTGTGCCAAACAACAACTTTGCAGCCTTACATAACAAAAATAAGTTTTGTAGAATACGCCTTAAGTAACAAACATTTATTATTATTAGTCAAGAGGTATAGATAAGGTACGTGTGCAACCGGGAAAATGGAGAGACATCTGTGAAAAGTTCATTCTTGGTACCTACAAGCTTTTTATTGTTGACTGTATACTTATTTTGGAAAGTCATCAATCTACTCGTGGAAAAGGTTCAAATGAGGCCAAAGTTCACTGGTCTATCTTGCGTAGTTGAATAATAAAAATATTATGTTTGCATTGTTATTTTGCATTGTCTTGCAGAAGTGCACAACATATGAACTCAATTTGAATTTGGGAAGTTGGTCAAATTTGGCTTGCTAGATTCCAATCTAGCAAGCCTAAACCTAAACAATCTAAAATAAACGCAGACATGGCAACTTGAATAAAACCTTATAAAAACCGAAGCTGAAGGCCAACATACAGATTGTATGTACCTACACCTGAACAGCCAAGACCGCTCCGCCAAGAGTAGCAAGAGGAGACTTTCTAAATACGAGTACGTTTTGTTATTTTGCTACTTAATCGATTTTTAATCGTATCTTGAGAAAATAACGACTTACCCGTGAATAAAAATATAAGAAACAGCAAGATAAAGTTGCACTTGTTGAGCATTTTGGCCGATTCTGTAGCCACAGTCTGTTTATAAATTATAAAATGTAAATGTCCATTAGAGCAAGTTTCACCTATTTATTGGAAACGGTTCTAAGCGTAGTGATGTGAGCCAAGTTTATGTTATTGGTAGCGTGAAGTTGTAAGTCAAATCCTGCTTATTGAACAGAAAAAACCGCTGCTGAATCCAGCGGCCAAAAGTTCAGATCTTAAGAGTAGATCTTGTTCTCTCTATTACTTTTCATATTTGAAACACTTCTGTTGCTTCTTTTGGTGTAATTTTATGTTTCTTACATTATTTTAACCTTTAGTAAGCACATAGATTTTAATGCACACTATATTGAACGGTTAAAAGTGAAAGATAATACAATGACTGGTCCTTACAATCTTTGTCAATAATACGGTTAAAATATGGAAAGTTACCCATTCATTTGAACTACATAGTATGAGGGCATGGACATTTCCCATACTTTTCTGTAATTTATCACCATAATAATAATACCTTTATATTATCTATGTTTTATCATTTTTATTTTTACTTTTTATACAAATCTTATAAAAAGCCTTATAAATTTTAATGAAATAAAGAGAAATATGAAAACCCTTTATTGCCGTTTTCAGAACCGAAACTAGTTCTTTCATGAAGTGATACCTACTCGTAAGATAGTTCACGTTTGGTTTCTTGTGAAATTCTTTATTTTTGCAACGTTGCTTTTCCTACTTCGCACCTAACGTGCCAACCTTTTACAAAGTTATTACTAATTGATTACATAAAATCCTGTACAAATTGTAAGGTAAACGTCCGAGTGCTCGGCGATGTACTAATATAATATGGCATTTGATTTGCACTCTATGTCAAAGCAATATGGGTTAAGTTCGAACTAAGAGGATATTTCTTCATTCGAATTTAAGCCACGTCACTTTGACATAGAGTGCTCATGCCATATAGTACAGCATCAAGCACTCTGACGTTTACCTTACATCTTTAAAACATAAGTATGATGTGTGGATGTAATTTAACAAATTCAGTAACTTGGCGCTTTTTTACAGCTCCCGAATGTAGTGACTGCCCCCAGGATGTGGTCAGATAACATAATTATTTGCAACCAATTTACCGTGTGAAATATACTGATAAGTTCCAATACGTAAAACTATTGTATTGTGACTTCGTTATATTTAATGTAAGAAGGAAAGAAAAATGTTTTCTCTTCGACGTTCAAGCACTTTCAGTCAGTCAAGAGGAATGTCTTCTTCTCTCCTGTCATATCCGTAATCCCATCCTATCATCTTCTTCATTAAGTTCTACTAGTTAAGTTTAGCAAGTTACACTGAGAAAACTGTTCATCAAAAACTTAGGTGAATTCAGTTAAAATAATGATGATTTCACGTAAAGTAGAGAGCATACTGATATCACCAAAAAGTACGATGAAACTACTGTCCCTGTTGCTCACGATATTATATGAGGAACTGTCACAACGCCTTTAGTAGGAAGCAGACAAATATTTCGTGCTTCGTAACCAGTATTTACGGTGAAAGTCATCGTACGTTGTGGGAAGACCTCATATGACCATCTGACAGTCACCATATTTTTGTATGCTTGCCTACTATTGTTTATGTGCTTTCCTCATATTTTCGTTGTATGCCTAGCATTTCTTCCTACTATTTATGTATGCTTTCCTCATATTCCTGTATCCTTTCCCGTTACTATGTACGTGCTTTCTTCATATTTTAGTTATTTTCCTATTAGCTCTTCCTACTTTTTATCTACGCTTTCCTTATAATTTTGTATTCCATCTGATGAAGATATCAGTGTCCATATATATAGTAGGAAGAGCTAATTACATGTAAAAGTATTGCATTCAGCATTGCTAATGGACACTGATATCAAAAATACTTAACCAAAAGAGAGCACAATAAACCAAAATGTTAGCAAAAAGGGTTTATTGACATTTTAAATTAATTATAATTTAACACATAGTCTCTCGTCTCGGTCTCGAAATCCATCTCTGCATTAAATCTGCCGTGGGTTGAGCCATCATCACACATTTTTTTTAAATACTTTAGTATTATCGGTCGTCACTGTCACGCGTGCGCATTCGATGAGGAACAAATGGTTACTGACGGTGACGGGTGAGACGCGTCCCGCGGCCGGCCAACTGCGGCGAATTTTACCATGTTCTTCGTAAAGTATGATTCCATAAAGCATTCGTTGTACGTTTCACCGTATTTTTGTGTGACAGGTTTGTATATAATTAGGATGCTATGATATTTCAAAATTACCAACCTTCAAAAAGATGTATGGCAACAACGTAAATAATATGACAAGTCATACTAATTCTATCTTACTTCAGTAAGGTGCCTTCACCGTATTTCAATTTACGTTCTGCAATTTAACTAGAAATTTCTTAATACAATATGGTGACAGTATCCTCGTGTAATATAATTATAATCTTTCTCTGGAGTATCATCGAATTTCTGTAATATAGTTTAATTTTAATAGGACAGCAAGATATTGTATCAAGATAGTAATATTATATTCGGTGACTAGATCTTATGATGAAAGGTCGCCACATTATTGCATTACTTCATCTAGATATTCGATTATTTCGTTATATGGTAGAATTCTAGCTTGGTATTTACCTACGGTCACTTTATTTTATTGTAATTAATCATAATTCAGATCAATTTAATTATATTTTAAAATGAAGCCAAAACGACATTTTTCTCAGTGTAGTCTCTTCAAGAATGGACCACAGCACTTGTTTCCAGGAAGACGGCAAAGCAAACAAGAAACAACCAGAACTTCAGGGCGTTGATTCTGAGATCCTATCGTCCTGCTCCTGCGAATGGAGGCGCAGATGGCGGCTGCTGTGGAGTTTTTAGAATGTAGAAATCTCTGATTCGCAGTTCATTTTCCACAAAAAGGGTAAATTTTTGAATTACACTTTTTCTGTTATGTAATTTCACGTCCACATTTCGCTTCTAAGTCTGACTTATTTCTAGAATCGATCGTTTTTAGGGTTCCGTAGTCAACAAGGAACCCTTATAGTTTCACCATGTCCGTCTGGCCGTCCGTCCGTCCGTCTGTCCGTCCGTAACTCGGCAAACCTTACAAAACTAATTCGGCATGGGTAGATATATAATCAATCACGCCGACAAAACAGAAGAATAAAATCTAGAGAAAAAAAAAAATTGGGGTACCTGCCTTACACCTAAAGTGGGGATGTAATTTTTTTTTCTCGTTAAATCCATAGTGTGGGTTATCTTTGGATAGCTTGATCAAAAATATTATGGGTTTTTAAAACGATTTTTTAAATTAGTGATTCGTTTGCGAGATAGTTGTGCTAGACATACTGGTATAAGTTACATCGACTTTAAAGTTCTATCTCACAAATAGAAGGCGAGAGTCGGTCGCAGGGGTCATCGTTGAGCAGAGCGGAGCGCAGCAAATAGCCGCACATCTCGTCGCCGCGCCTGTTGTTCGGCTCGCCCGGGGCCCACGAGTCGAACCCGGCATCCGCCAGGCTCTCTCCTGGGTGACGAGGAAGATAAAAATACGCTAAATATATCATATTCGTTGAATAACTTTTGTCGGTTTTAGACGAATACCTTTTCACAAATTCATGAAACTGGTACACTTTCGTGGCTTTTTAAGGTTCCGTACAATAAAGGTAAAAAAGGAACCCTTATGGTGCGAGTCTGTCCGTCTGACTGTCTGTCCGTCTGTTACAACGTTAAATGTCTCGGGAACTATTTAAGCTACAATTTAAAATTTTAAAAATTGTATAGAACTAACGTATATATAGGAAATAAAAAAAAAAACATAACCTTTTTATATTCTGTGAAAATTAAGAATATGAGGGGGGTTAACTGTTACAAGTTTAAAGTCTAGTTAATAGACCAAACTGGTTTCATATGAAAGGGCTTGGGTTGCACTTTCTAAAAACGTTTTTTATTTCTTTAGTGGCAAAATTTTGATTAATGAAGGAAAACGTGGAAAAAAATACCATTCCCCCCTTATCTCCAAAGTTTACCAAGCGAACAATTTGAAATCCTTACATATGATTAAGAATAGTTTAAATAATAAAGATAAAATAAAACGATACACGTCTATCTTTTTTTATTTAACACAAATGAATTCCTAAACTAAGTTTGTAACTTAATTACTTTTGTATTTAATTTTATGTCTTCAAATTACTATGAAAATATGGTTCTTTGAAATAAAAAAACGTGATAAAAAAAATCGCTGTAAAACCAACATACTAGTTTGCAAGTTATTAGTACCAAAATGCAGATGGCGCTGTACAACGGTTCTACTCTGAGCTGTTAAGATTTTTCAAAAATGAATGGGATCGTGACGTGACGGGTATGGTGTATGAAACGTTTGTGCGGAACCCTCGGTGCGCGAGTCAGACTCGCACTTGACCGGTTTTTTTATTCTAACCACGCTTACATTTGTCGGAAGAATCCTGACCTGTAGGAAGTGTGGTCACACACTCCCTGCGTTTTACTTATCTACATTCTGTTAGGCCCTCATAAAATTTGCACTCTTAATTTGGCAGTGTCCATCAGGCCATACAAGTAAACTCTTTGGCCGTCTTTTTGTATTTTTTGCCTGACCAGAATCGTTGGGGCTGTCCTTTCCCTGCGTCACTGAGGCTTGAACTATGGACTTTCGCAAATTTTTTTTCAAATTAAAAAATAGCGAAAGCCCATGGGACCCTGCCGCAGGGGCCTGATCTGGGAGACTTTAAGTAGTGTTGGTTTAATTGTAATTTTTATTTAATGTACCATGCAAAGTTTATACTTTAGGAAGTTATAATTAAATATACCCTATACCATCTCCGTTTAAAAGACAATTAATTACCCTTCCTTCACTTTTCAAGCTATTCGGCAGTAGAATCCGTTACCAAAGTACAGTGTCAAAGTACAGAGCTCCCGGCGATAATAAAAAAATTTTTGGCGATTTAGTGCCTTTGAGTCAAGTTTGGTGTCGTTAGGTAACTATATGATTCCCAATTAATTCCCCATACCAGATTTTTAGGGTTCCGTAGCAAAATATGCTCAATCCTTGTGTGCACGACGCAAATTTATAATGTAGCAAGTACGGTCTTTGTCGTACAATATTCGACCTTATGTCAAACGAGTCAAGGTTTATTTTTGTTCAGTAAGCAATACAAAAACTGACTAGATAGCGGCATGCAGTATTTTTCGTAGACCATTCATTTAAATACAATAAAGATTTTTAATTTTTATTGTTTGCATTATAGTAAAATACGTGCTTTGCGGCGTTTTTAAAGCACATAGTGTTTGCTAGCTTTTGAATTTTATCATGTTAGGCACGTGTTATTTTTAGGTATCCGGCGACTACCTACCTGACGGCGGCCTTTGGTGTGCCGCGACCAGGTGTTGAGAACTGGATCGACATGCGCACGGGAGGAGACGCGCGGGCGGCGGACACAGCGCGACGTCACCGTCGCGGAGAGCGCTGCGACACGCGAGCGACACTCGGCTTCACGAACCCCACCGGCAACGGACGACTCTCGCATTTAAATTTACTTTTGTTTGGCCGGGCATCCCACATTGTAATTAAGGCGGAATAAACCAGCCTATTGAATTTATACAGTCCATTTCAGTTAAGTCCCAGTAGGACCCTAACATTGGTCCTTTAGGATCTCACCGTCTTAATTAGCGGGAATAACGCCACGCCCTGCCACTTCGATCTCGTGGCCCTTCAGTTGCGGTCTTCAGCTACAGAAGATACTTGGTGAAGCCTCTTCATTATCGTCGGTTCATCGAGCACCTATTTCTTCGCCTAGCAACCGCACACGTCAGAGAGCAGAAGTCATTTAGAGGTCGTCACTGCAACGGACTTTGGACCCCTCGAAAGTTCGAGTCATCTTCAAGACAAAGGAAAGCCAACATCATCGATCACGATTCACTTTTGGACGGTTTGATCATTCGTGAGTTCGTTCCATTTTATTAGCCTTAGCCTTTCCTTGTTCATACAAAGTTAAAATTCAAAACAGCTTAATTTTAGTGAGTGCTTTGCCATTTCATTTACTTATTTAACTTCGCAAATCTATTGCACACGTTTATAGCGAACTAAATATCCTAGCATCCTTATTTATAACGCTTACAAGGCTTAGTTTCGCTAAGTTAATGCATCAAATCTGTTTCGAATAACGGGATTTTTTACTTTACGCAGTTCGCTCGCTTCTTATCAGCGCATAGCGACCGCTAGCCCATCTGTTGCTTTGTGCATATTTCAAGGTTAATCTGCGGTGCATTTTGCTACATCATTAAAACATAAAGTAGTTATTTCATTTGAGTCATTAACCTCAGCTTATCGCTAATACAGCTGTTAATATGACTACGGAAGAAACTGTTAAACAGCTTATTAGGAAGCGTAGTTGTATGAAGGGTAAAATGACCATCTTTGATAAATACCTAGAGGAATTTAGTACATTAATAAACCCTAGCACCGTGCAACTATTAGACTTAGAAAGCCGTTTTGGTAAGTTCGATGCCTTATACGCGGATTACGACAAATTACAGGATGACATCGACATGCTTTCGGAAACCTCGGACTCGGAGCGGGAAGAATTCGAGGCAAAGTACCACGAGCTGGTGGCGAGGGCGCGCAGTCTGCTCGGCGCGCGCCCGATGTCCAAGCCTGTGGATGCTGAGCGGGATGGATCCGTGACGAGCTTCGAGGATGCACAGGCAGGTGGTCATAGACTTAACTGTGTTAGATTGCCAAAAATAGATTTACCCGTGTTTCAAGGTCACTATCAACACTGGCTCGAGTTCAGGGATACTTTTGTCTCATTAATACATTCCAGAGATGATATGGATAACATTAATAAGTTGCATTATCTTCGCGCATCTTTAAAAGGTAGTGCGTTGCTCGTGATTGATAATTTGGATTTTAAAGGCGAGAACTATCACTCCGCTTGGAAGTTATTGAGCAGTAGGTACGATAACAAGAGATTGCTCGTTAATAATCACGTCAGAGAGCTTTTTAACGTTGAGCATATGCGTAACGAGTCTTGTTCGTCTATTCGTCGCCTTATAGACATTACAAACAAAAATCTTCGCGCACTTTCCACTTTAGGCGAACAAACGCAACATTGGGACACTTTAATCATACATATGATGTCAGAAAAACTCGATAGTGTCACGCATAGGGTATGGGAAGAGCACAGAAATAGTCTAACTAATCCTCCTTCATTAGACATTTTCATTACCTTTCTTTGCAACAGAGCAGACTTGTTGGAGACTTTGCAAGAAAGTAAAGGTAAAAATTATAAAACGGAATCTTATAAATCTAGTACTAACCTGCTTATAGCTACTAGTAACAATAATTTCACTCCAAATAAAAATTTCAGCAAACCATTAAACCACCACAAGAAAACCATTAACGTGCCCAATGTGCAACCAAAATCATTTTCTCTTCAACTGTGAAACATTCAGAGCCCTCCCTATCGAAAATCGTATTCAAAAGGCCAAGGAATCAAAGGTCTGTCTTAATTGTTTACGTCCGGGGCACCTAGAAAATAATTGCAGACTAGTGTCATGTAAATATTGCAAAAAAAGGCACAGCACGCTTCTACATTTACATGAGTCTTTAGTGGTACCTGAGCCCCCGATGCCTTTAGTAAGTCACTACGCTAATTCTAGCGACACACAGCAGCATTTAAATGAGTCTCCGATGCCTTCAGTTAGTCATTACGCTAACTCTAGCGATATACCGCAGCATACTACTCCGCCGTATGTTTTGCTTTCCACAGCGATCGTGAAGGTGCTCGACTGCGCGGGCGACGTGCGCTCTGCTCGGCTGCTACTTGATAATGGCAGTTCGGCAAACTTCGTTACCGAATCGCTCTGCGGTAAGCTGGGTTTGTCGCGGCGTAGTGCGAGCTCCACGGTGACAGGTATCAATAATAATACTTCGAATATTACACAGTCTTGCAGTCTTAAAATAATGTCGTATTACAATGATTATAGCTTCACTGTTGACTGTCTTATCTTGCCTCATATAACGAAGTCATTACCGTCATCGTATATTGACATAGGCCACATTCCTCTTCCAATGGGAATAAGTCTAGCTGACCCTACCTTCAATGTACCGTCAGCAATAGACATTTTGGTCGGGGCCGACGTATTTTGGTCCGTCTTATGCAATAACTCAATCGACTTAGGTAAAAATCAACCGAAGTTGTGCGAAACTAAGCTGGGTTGGCTGGTATCAGGGTATGTTGCCCGCCTTAAGTCACCGTCTTCTGCTCCCGTTTGTCATTTTGTGATCGAGGAGACCAATCCAGACTTAGCTCGTTTTTGGGAATTTGATACTGTCGAAGTCAAGCACTCTTTCTCCCCAGAGGAACGTGCTTGTGAGGAAAGTTATGCCCTCAATACCACTCGCAACAGGGTACATGAGATTCAAGAGAGCACGGGGAGTCACACGTGGAGCTACGTACCGTCGAAAGACAATCCGGCGGATCTTATTTCTCGTGGGCTGAAGGCTGACCAGATCAGCAGTTCATCGTTGTGGTGGTCAGGGCCTACATTTTTATCAGAAAATGAATCTGAATGGCCAACAATGCCCAACTTGAACGTGAAACACGATCTACCTGAGTTGACCACTTGTTCTTTCGCGCTTGATAATGATTCTAACATGGATCACGTAGCTAACGTCATTAATAACAAATCTAAACTAATTAACTTACAAAATATAATAGCATATTTACAAAGATTTATACATAATTGCAAGAATCGGACCAACAAGTTGACTGGTCACCTTTCGGTTCAGGAACTACAAGATTCATTAAATTTAATAACGCGTAAAGGTCAGTTGGAAATGTTTCCTGCCGAATATGCTATTTTAAAAGCCGGCAAGGCACTACCTAAAAAAAAATCGATTAATTTCAGTAACTCCATTTTTAGATAGCAATCATATTATGCGAGTTGGTGGCAGGCTTGATAACTCCCCATACAGTTATGACACAAAGCACCCCATCATTTTATGTAGTAAGCACCATCTAACCAAAATCATATTCAGACACTTCCACATCAAATGTTTACAT
Source organism: Epinotia ramella (assembly GCA_947578815.1). NCBI lineage: Eukaryota > Metazoa > Arthropoda > Insecta > Lepidoptera > Tortricidae > Epinotia > Epinotia ramella. The sequence continues at coordinate 3,015,659 of OX388206.1, read as the reverse complement.
GCCCCACCACGTCTGCTGCTAGGTACTATTAAGCAATCCTATTGGCCCTTAGGTGGCACAAATCTTGCAAATAACACAGTAAACAAATGTGTACGTTGTTTTAGATTTAAGTCTGAGGCACAGGCAGTTCAACCCATAATGGGGCAGCTACCTGCATCACGAACGGATTTAGAGTTCCCTTTTTTGCATTGTTCTGTTGACTACGCAGGTCCAGTGTTGATAGCAGATCGTAAAGGTAGAGGTTGCCGACTCATTAAATCTTTTTTGGCAATTTTTATCTGCAGTTCGACAAAGTCATGCCACATCGAGCTCGTCACGGCTCTATCCAGCGAAGCGTATATAGCCGCCTTAAAACGCTTTGTGTCTCGTCGTGGCACACCCTTAACCATCACATCCGACAACGGAACTAATTTCGTTGGTGCGTCTAATGAGTTAGCTCAGTTTTTGTCGCAGTCAGACCTCGAGGGTCAAGTAGCGCAGGAAGGCATCGAATTTAAATTCATACCGGCTTATACTCCCCACTTCAACGGCCTAGCTGAAGCGGCCGTCCGCTCGACAAAGCACCATCTCAAGCGACTGCTGCAAACCACTCATTTAACATATGAGGAAATGGTAACCTGCCTCACTGAGATTGAGGCTGTTTTGAATTCTCGTCCCCTCATCCCATTTTCCACTGATCCGTCCGATTTCACAGCTCTCACTCCTTCTCATTTTCTGCTTGGACGCTCACTTATGTCAATTCCTGAGCCACCAGTGTCTGATGTGAACATCAACCGCCTTGACAGATTCAAGCGGATCCAGCTTATAAAACAGCACTTCTGGAACCGATTTTCGGTTGAATACGTTGGCCTGCTGCAGCAAAAGGTTAAATGGCAAACCTCGAATAAGGAGCTGAAACTTGGTTCGCTAGTTTTAATAAAGGAACGGGCTCTACCACCACTTTTATGGTCCCTAGGGCGCGTCATTCAGCTGTACCCAGGCAACGACGGCGTCACTAGAGTTGCTGAACTGAAGACCAAGAGAGGTACCATTAGGAGGGCCTTTAATAACATCTGTCCCCTTCCAGATTTTTGAAGTCTTCTTCCATACTTCAACCCGGGGAGCATGTTGAGAACTGGATCGACATGCGCACGGGAGGAGACGCCCGGGCGGCGGACACAGCGCGACGTCACCGTCGCGGAGAGCGCTGCGACACGCGAGCGACACTCGGCTTCACGAACCCCACCGGCAACGGACGACTCTCGCATTTAAATTTACTTTTGTTTGGCCGGGCATCCCACATTGTAATTAAGGCGGAATAAACCAGCCTATTGAATTTATACAGTCCATTTCAATTAAGTCCCAGTAGGACCCTAACACCAGGTGTGCATAGTTATTGTTATAATTTACATTATCTAGGAAAGAAAATACTGACCGAGTGCATAGATTAATAAGGATTGTCTTCTGTGCTGGTAATGGGTGGGTAATAATTATTTACATGCAAATATTTCGTATCCTTTGATGTCCCGCGACCAGGCCCCGTAGCATGGATGGCGTTATCACGCGATAAGTGACAGGATAGGCGCGTCGTCTCGTTCTATCGAACGATGTCAGCCAGGGACGGAAGCTCTATCCTGTCACTTATCGCGCGATAACGCCATCCATGCTACGGGGCCTGGTGTGCAGAATAGCACTAATTTTTATAATGAATATTATCTTTTCTATTGTAGTAAACATAGTAGTCAGTCAGCTGGTTATTACAAATACCGCATGACACCGTCCATTCATTCGTTTTTTGCGGCGTCGATTTGCATGCGGTACCATCGCGCGCAATGATATACAGGGTGCATCATGGCTTTTGGTGCGCGAAAAAATATATGTGCGCGCAGGGCCAGGGGTATTGCAGAGCTCTATCATGCGCGCGCGTGGAAGCATTACAGTATGCCGCGTGGTTCTCGCACCGAAAGGGTTAAGAAAATGCCTTATTGCAGAATGGATTTTGCGCGGACAACTGGGAATTCAGTTCACTAATTCGCCCGTGTGACGTCACAGTAGGAAGAAAAAAGTGACACGATCGGTTTTCATACAGATTGAGGTGTTTAAGTTATCTAGTGTATATCTATATCTGTGTTGAATGTAATATAATATGATAAAAGAAAACGCCAGAATGGTAGCTACCGTTTGCTTTATTATTTATACCGCAATAATTTTAATTTAATGAATACAACATAATATGTTAAGTAAATACCTATACAAAAAAAGGACACCACAAAAGCATATTTGATAAAAAGAAGAGTGACAGTAACAATTAGAAAGCTATAGTAGAAACCACGGTAAATTATCCATACATACATAAGTTTACAAGACATGTCACCTCAAGTTGACGATTGACATTTGATTGACATTCTGTGTCACTAGAAGCAGAATACAAGTAAGTAAGAGTATAATATTATTAAAAATAAATAAATAAAATAAAATAAAATAAAGAAAAATATAAATAAATAAAAACATTCACTTTGATTGTCCGTCCATTATATGTAACGCACCGTCAAACTAGGTCTGCCAAGTCTACGTGACGTCAGAAATAGATTCTATACATTTGTGCATTACATACACGGACGTATCGACCCATGACAGTGGCGAAAGCGAGGGACAGTCAAAGTGTTAATCGAGTTCTATAGACGCATCGCGACTGCTTTCCAATCACGTTACAAAATTCTTCGCTCGCTTGTGAACGACACGACACGTGTGCTAGGCGCGCGTGGAAGCGAAACAGACTGAAATCGGAAGCGACGGACAAAACTAGACCTATAGGAGTCGAGCGTGTATAAGTATTATTAGTAAGGAATATATATTAAGGGGTAATCTCGCAGATGAATGGGTAGTTAATCTTGCATTTAGCGTCGTTGAGCAGGCCGTCGTGGAAGATGGAGCCACAGTCCTCAATTCCTCTGTCGTTGTTGGGCTCGTTGGGCGACCACTCCGTGAATCCGGCCTCGCTGAGCGTTTCACCTGCGGATGCATTGCAAAGAGCTGTAGGAATCTACATACATTTTACTCTTATTATTATACTGTAAAGTTGAACTATTTTGAAATCGGGGCCATTATAAACCGTTTTTAGGGACTGCAGAGGGGTTATACTGATAGATTTCCTTTAAGAAGGTCTTCTTACTTTTGAATTGTCTTCTAAATTCTGCCTGCTATGGTTCCTCTTACGACGTTTGCGTGAGGAAATCTAAATAAAACGGCCTGGTATGATATCAAAGAAAGTCTTGTTCCACCAAGACAACGCTCCCATCCACACAGCAGCGATATCAATAGCACAGATTCGTTCACAGAGAGATTTTCCACGAATATGGAGGTGCAAGAAGCTGTAACTGCATATATTAATGACCTGGAAGATTCTTTTTATTTACACGGAATAATTAAATTAGAGGCAAGATGGCAAAAGTGTATAGATGTTTTTGGAGACCATGTAGAAAAATAAAATTGTTATAAAAAGTATACTTTTAATTTTACAGGTAAATATTATTACATTTTACAGCTCAGAACTTTTCAATTCACCTCGTACAACGACACAAAGACAGACGGGCAACTACGGAATCCTATACGGCGCGTGGCCCGACACACACTTGGCCAGTTTTTACTAATTATGTGACTTAATGTTGGCATCTATTGAGCGGGGGTCGACTGTATCGTGCCAAATATGCAGCGCATAGTTTTACCCAGCTGAACCACGAGCTGAACATTGACCTTTTCCGTATGAGCACTGTTGAGCCAGACTGGAGCACAGTATTCCCTGCAGAATTGACCAGGCTTAGCCCCGTTGTACGCAGAACGTCTGCATTAGCTCTCCAGGATGTACCTGTCAATTTGTGCATGATTTTGTTGCGGCTTCCCAGGTTTTTGTTCAGTTTGCTGAGGGGGAGCGGTAAGTTAGCGAACGATCAAGCGTTACACTTAAGGTACTTACGTTGCGGGTTGTATGCCAGGACTCTACCACCGAAGGTCACCTTGGGACTGTAAGTGACCAGTTGGTTGGAAAGTTGAAGCCTCCGTTTTGCTAGTGTTTGGAACTAACCTCTACATTTTTAGGTAGCTGTTGATCGACTCTAATCTCTGTCTCTGTTGAGTTGCTCCTCAGAAACCTTAAACGTATTGTGTAGGTGGGTTAGGGCCATGTCGTCAACGTTCAAGAATCTCCTGGAGGTCGTGCTAGGTAGATCGTTAGTGTAGAGGTTAAAAATCGATATTAGCAAAGTCTCAGCCTTATCCATCATAGGTAGATGTGACGTTACGTACTGCAGCGTTAAATCTCCTGCAGAAACATTGTAAACCGTTTAGTTGCAATTACTGACTTTAGTTTCTGCGCCATCTAACGCATTAATGTAGAAGTTCAATTGTTGCGCTGGGCGCGTGTTTTCTATCCGTTGATGGAGCACGGATGTTTCGCGGTGTCGACAGTTGCTTTCTAGGCGGCGCTTTTTCATAACAGGGTTCTGTTCAGGGCTTAATACTTCACTTTGTCGCTGGCTTTGCCTGCGTTGTTTCTGTCCGGATATAAATTATTTTTATGAATTATATTTGAGATTTTATTTCAAATTTGAAATGGATCATTCTAGAATCATCTTCTGGTTGTCAGATCGTGAAAAGAAATGCTTGACTTACTTGAATTTTCGTGCTTGATGTGTGAACACATTATTTTGAAGCTGTTGAACCAACAGTAGATTCGTTCCAGTGTCTTCAGGAATTAAACAGTCCTCGGAAACTCTAATACTGAGAAAAAATGTATGGGTTCGGATGCCCGTTTTGCCAACCTACAAGACAAATATATTGGATGGCAACACTCGTGCGTAGTCAAATTGACAATACCTTTGAATTACTTTTTCTTTAAATTTCAAATTCTGACGTCTAATTGTCATGTCGTGTTTTTTCATGTTTTAGTGAAAATTTAATTATTCTTTCTAGATTTCCTGGAACTCCTTTGCTCGCGCGCGCGCGTTTATGTATTATTGAGATAGAGACTCGTGGTGTGTTTGTATATGTAACCAGACGCTGTGATGCCTGTGTTGTGTCCGAGAACACCTCAGGGGAGGATTCTTTGCCAGTTTTCCCAAAGATGATTACCGGTAAGTCAAAAACATAACCTAGCTACAGGTACACATTTACCGTTAGTTTTTTCTTAGTGGACGTTTTTAGGGTTCTGTAGTCAACAAGGAAGCCCTAATAGTCTCGCCATGTCCGTCTGTCCATCTGTTCGTCAGTCCGTCTGCGGCTTAGCTCATTGACCCTTATTACTAGAAAGCTGTCATTCGGCATAGATAAATCAATAACGCCGACAAAATGGTACAATAACATTTATAAAAAAATGTTTTTTAGGGTACCTCCTCCCCTACCCGTAAAGTGTGGAAGTAATTTATTTCTCTTTAAACTCATGGTGTGGGCTATCGTTGGATAGCTTAGCAGGGTCACTATCCACTAGGCCAAATTGCTCCTCAAATGATGATTGATGGTTGAATCCGCTGAACAAAAAGATGATTCATGTTCTATTTTATTTAATTCTCTCAATGTATTTCAGTTACGCTTGCAGTGCTGCAAACTTGATTGTTCCTGTGGAGCCTCAACATCAGTGTCTAAAAATATAAATGGTAATAAGAATTTTAAAGTATTTTTGTGCTTTTTCTTAATTTCACATATATGTTTGTAGTATTAATGTATGTTTTCGTGGTTCTATGTGCCGATATTATGCCTGTCCTCAGATGTTAACTGTTAGTCATCATGTTCGTCCGTCTGTCTATGACCATCAGTCTCCGTGTCTGTATCTGTGTCCTGTGTTTATATATTATTATTATACCCGTACCCATGATAACGATACTTCCAGCAAGAATCACTTCATAATGTTAATATAGACGCTTTCAGTATACAGGACAGGAACTATGAATAGAAACAAGTCTTGATTGTTTTTTCTTTTATACTACGATCGTTTACGATGGAGGATGTTAAACGCATTGCCGACCCTTTATTGATTTGAGGTATTTCTTAACTTCGACGGTGGCAAACAAGCATACGCTCTGCGTGAAGGTAAGCAGACACCGTAGCCTATGGACGCCTACGATTCTAGGAGAGTCTTAAACACATTGTAGACCCTTTATTGATGTGGTTTTTTTATACTTCGACGGTGGCAAACGAGCAAACTGTCTGAGTGAGGGTAAGCAGACACCGTAGCCTATGGACGCCTACGATTCTAGGAGAGTCTTAAACAGATTGTATACCCTTTATTGATGTGGTTTTTTTAAACTTCGACGGTGGCAAACCAGCAAACTGTCTGAGTGATGGTAAGCAGACACCGTAGCCTATGGACGCTTTGTGTTGATGGATGGATACAAGACAAACACGGCTTCCTCACTGTACACACCCCCGGGAGCTCGGGCGACCCGACTCACCACCAGGAACACAACACCACATACCTACATATAGAGAAAGTGGTGGAGTTATTCTGGCTGCTATGTTCTACAAGGTGATAGGTACTTCCCTAGTTGAGTTGGTCTAATTATGAGCGAGATAACACTGCGCTGTTTTTACATGCTATATGAAGGTAGGCCTCTCTTAAATCTTTACGTTTGAATTACATGGTCACTTAATCAGGTATTTATTCTACAATACATCATACGATTTTAGGGATTCTTGCGCCGGTATATAGAGTACACCTTTGGAATGGAAATGCTATATTTTAACCCACAGCTTTGCTTGCGTCCTATGTACCACGAGAATCCAAAATAGAAGTTTACATCTGTATGGCTTTTGTTTTTTTTTTCAGATGAGTAAGCGGAATAAGGTGGATGGTGACAGTACGAGACTGACAGAACATCCAGTGAACCAGTAGTTTAAGAATTATAAGTAGTCAATTTTTTTTAATTTTGTCACTGACTTGTCCGTTTATTCATCGAAAAGCCAGGTGTCCGAGTAGCATTCTGGGTGAGCTGGTTTTGCTTAAATCTCTATCTACTTCTTAATTCGTAGTGCTGGTGAACTTATTTCTTAAATTTAATTCGTAGCCCCCGGATCTGTGACATGTGAGACGAACTGCTACACGACAGGAGCTTTTCAACGCCGCCCCCATTGCGGTTAGAACGAGGTTTTCGGTGATATGCAGCTTAAGCAACGATTGTTCCGGACGTCATGAGTTCAGAGCGTGATTGGTAGAAGAACACGACGAGCGGTCTACGCCTCGGTGCTACGCCCAGAATTCACTTTAGATAAGTCACTTTTAGGCAAACGTTAGACAGGGTTTAAGTCGGTTTGATGTCCTACATTTGTTTGGAGCTTTGTGTGATGCCAGATCACTAACCAGATTTTTACTTTCTTTTCACTGTGTTCTATCCGTCAGCCCGCGAATTACGTTGGGCTGGATGGCTCAAGTTGTGGCCGAGATGATTTCATCCGACTATCGTTTAAATTCCCTCAGAATTTAAAAAGGCATGTAGAACGCCACCGTCTCTGAATTTTATCAACTTCCTATCAGGTAAACCAACCTTCGTCCAATCCATTCATATACACATACTCCATTTTCATATACTCTACTAAGGTTTCACTCAACTGCAACTTATCCCTATCCTGGTGTGAAGCCATAACGGCACTAGCAGCGGATGACCGTTCAGAGAAAAGATCTGGTTGTGACGTTTAAGGTACTTTGCTCGTATAGGCAAGACCTGTCTGTAACTAAGGTTTCGAACAGCCTTTTAACCGCCGTTCCTTTTTCAGGTTTAATAAAGCGTGTCTTCTCGTAAACTCAGTTGTGATGTGTTTGAAATAATTAAATGAATAAATTACTATCGTGCATTTTGTGTGCATTTTAATTTAAAATAATGCTACAGTACTTACCTATAACTGGTGACCACCGACTCAGAACATTCAGCAAAGAAAATTTGCAATTCTTCCAACGATGAGCAAAGACAATTTGGAAGAAAGTTTTGAGGACGCCGCCGCAGCCGAAGGTCAGGTATGCAGAGTAGGCGTTAGAGTACCACCGTTCAATGCGGTTGAACCCGCGTTATGGTCCGCGCAGATCGAAGCGCAATTTGTCCTCTCGAAAATAACTAGCGACGAGACAAAATTCTACTACGTAGCGGAACCACTCGAAGCCCAGTACGCCTCAGAAGTTAGAGACGTCATAATTAACCCTCCCGCTGCAGTTAAAATAAAATAAAAATAAAAAAATAAAAAGCCTTTTTATTTCTCACAACATACTAAATTACATTACTTTTTTTCTTATTTTATCTTAAGTATTATTTCAATATAATTATTTTACATGCAGTGATAATTTGATTTAGGTACCTACATAAAATACATTACTTAATATCTCATTATTTCTAATATTTAGTAACATTCAATTCAATAACAATTTAATCTACATATGTATGTCATGTCCTAAATTTAGTAAAAAATATTCTTAATTAATTAAATACATTGTTACAGAAATTCATTTGTTTTGAATTACTTAATTTTTAATTTCAGTCAAGTTTCTGTGAGAACCCCTCCTGTGAAGGTAAAGGCCTCCTCCAGTGATGACCATTTCTCTCTATGTTTTGCAGTTTTTATCCAGTCTTTTCCTCCTATTTGGGTGATGTCGTCGGCCCATCTTGTTACAGGTCTGCCTCGCTTTCTAGTCCCTGCAGGTCCCGGCCATGAAGTTATCCGGGCTGTCCAGCGATCGTCGGACAATCGGGCTACGTGGCCTGCCCATCGCCATTTTAACTTTTGAGCATAAGATAATGCATCGGTGACATTTGTTTTCTTGCGTATGGTGGTGTGCCGTATTTTATGAATTTTTCTTATTTTCAAGATGCTTCTCTCCATACTTCTTTGGCAAGTTGTTATTTTGTTTCTCAACCGTTTAGTGAATTTCCAGGTTTGGCAGGCGTATGTTAGAGATGGTAAGAGGCATGAATCCATGACTTTTTTCTTTAGGTGTAGTGGTAGTTTGCCTTTCATAACTTCTTTTTGAGCCCAGTACTTTTTCCATACACCAGCTATTCTTCTGTCTATTTCGAGGTCATTACTTTGTTTTTCAAAAGAGATTTGCTTCCCTAAGTAAATGTAGCTTTCAACGTATTCCATAGGCATGTTATTTAGAGTGATCACATTTTGTATACTATTTGTCATTATTTTTGATTTGCTTAGGTGTATTTCTAAACCTACCTTTGAGCTTTCTTTTTGGAGGGACTCTATCATGGTACCTAGTTGAATACTATTTTCTGATAGTAGTACTATATCGTCAGCAAATCTCAAATGGCTGATGCGTTTGTTATTTATGTTTAATCCGACTTTTTCCCAGTTTAATTTACTTATAATATATTCCAGTACAGCAATAAATATTCGCGGAGACAGTGGGTCGCCTTGTCTTACTCCACGTTTAATCGGTATAGGCGGCCCTGTTGCCTCTAGCTTCACTCTACTGATGATGTTCTGATATAGGTGCTTTAGAATATCTATGTATTTTTTATCTACATTTTGCGACTTTAAAGCTTCCCATACCGAGGAATGGGTAATAGTGTCGAAAGCTTTCTGATAATCGATGAACACCATATATAGAGGGCGCTGAAACTCTTGATATTTCTCTATGAGCAGTTCTAGCGAGTGAATATGGTCGACTGTGCTGAAACCTCTTCTGAAACCCGCCTGCTCGACAGGTTGGTGTTTTTCTAAAGTTTTGCCAATTCTCTGTTCTAAAATAGATGCAAATAATTAGTATAAAGAGGGCAAGAGGCTGATCGGCCGGTAGTTACTTATATCTTTCGAATCTCCTTTTTTAAATAGTAAAATTATCTCGGATTCAGACCATTCTTTTGGTGTGTATGAGCTTTCTAGTATCATGTTGAATAAATGCGCTAAGGGAGCTGCAGTTAAGTACATGAAAATTAAAATCGAGCTCATCAAACGTTTGTCTGCGTCGCAAGAAAGAAGAACGCGGCAACTAATATTACACGAAGAGCTCGGCGACCGACAACCGTCACAGTTTTTGCGGCACTTACAAAATCTAGCTGGTTCAGCTGCTACTACCGACTTCGTGAAGACTTTATGGACGATTGGCGTCTTCCTCATAATGTGCAAACGATTGTTGCTTCGTAGATCGACTTACCTATAGACAAACTAGCTAACTTGGCGGACAGGGTATACGAGCTAGCTTCACCCACTCCTCGCGCTCCGCAGGTGGCGTCTACTTCTGGTGCTGCTACTACATACACACCAGCGCCATCTATTGTCCACTCATCACCTGCTATCTACGCGCCCGCGCCCCAATGTCAAAAAATAATGGACGTAGGGCTTATTAAATTCCATCAGCGAATATTGTTTTGAACAAGATCGGTTCAAAGGTTTTCAAGATATTTCTAAAAAACTACCTTCTTTAAAGAAAAGGACGTAAGTGCCATAAGATTTCAGTAACGATACGACGTTTTTAATAGGCACGGAACCCTTCGTTGTGCGTGGTCCGCAACGCACTTGGCCGCTTTTTTTATAACAGTGTAAGCTAACGCATGTCCGGCCGTGAGCGCGTGTGCAAGCCAAGCCAACCTTTGCCGGCCTTGATTGCCGCTAGCGGCGCGCGAAGCAGAGGTATAATTCTAAGTTCCCACGGTGCAGCTTAGGTAGCACTGGCCTGGTATTGTTGAAACTACGAGTAGGCATTTCATACTTACCGTGTATGGTGATCCATTCGTCAGCCCATTTCTTGAAGCCAATTAAGACATATTTTGGATCATTTGCTCCAACTATATCATTCTCGTTCTTGTTGCGTATTTCCTTGAGTACAGTGGACTCTGTCTGGTTGTTGATGATGGCCAGATGTCCCCCCTCGGCGTGGCAGATCTTCAGGGCGGACAGCCAGAACTGCGCGGCCCCGTGGAACTTGTAGCAGCTGCCGGTGCGCGGCTCGTACTCGTACCCTGACAACATTCACATATTAGTAGCGGTAAAGTATGGTTTGAGGTTTAATTTTATAAGAATCCATGAGCCATGAGCTACTCAATGCAGGTTTTAGGAAATGAATGAACTGCTTATCATCCATAGCTTATGTTACATTTAATAACGCTACTGCACAATATATATAATAACATAAAAATATTTATAACGGAATATAACTAAACTAAACCTATAAAAAGTAAATGCCCCCCAGGTCCCCGTCATTGGTTATGGTGCCCAGAAGGCTGGCAGCGTTGCCTCTTTGGATTGCTAGGCTAATCCTTTGGCCAAAATAGCTGTCAGCCCTCTGGTCGCCGGATGTTTGAATGAGCCGCTCCGAAAGTTCCTTATATAGGGCTTTCGCGCCCGGTCCCCACGGCCCCAGAGTTTCCACTCCAAACGGCGCAAACATGTAGCCCTCACCAAGGACAGCATATTTGCGCCGCTTGTGTTGCTCTGCCGTGGTGGCCGCAGCTCCGGCTTTAGAGGAGGTCGCTTGGAGATGAGACGGGGCTAGCGTGCGATACCGTTCGGCTCTAAAATGGCCGGCACGCTAACGGAGGCAAGCGCCCTACGGATGACGTCATTCAAAGAGGAGTGGCGGGAGATGCGGCCAGCACTCTTCTGGCAGGACAAGCCGCGGTGACCTAGGCAGTCTACGTGGGCGCCACAGCGGCAGCAGTGCGGCTCATTAGTTTTGGAGCCAAGTCGCAGACAGGTTGCCAAAGTAAAAGTTGGTTTGTCGAGGAGAGTGCCAAGGTTTGGAGACGGCAAAGAGTGAAGCCAGAGCCCCGCCTCCGGCTCCGCTTAGCCATAGCTTATTATATACAGGATTATTGTTAGCTAGCTGGACCTGCGACTTCGTTTGGTCTTGGTAATGTGGTGGGAATCAACGCATTTTTTCTCTTGGACATAGGAAACATGCAGTTCTAATTTAATCTATCAAGTAAAACGTTGAAAAAACCTATTTTAACTAAAATGCCGTTAAAATTCCCCATTATCTGTCACTCTGATATTTTAATCCATAAGAAAGGGACAAAACACGTATTTATCAAAGTAATTTTAAGTTTTATGAATAAGAGGATAAAAGTTAAGTAGATATTTGTGGCAATAGATCCAACAGGTAAGACTTTAGGCTGCAGCATTAAAGTTTATATTGAGCTTCTTCTCTAATCACTACATATTTTTAACACTGTTTTATATTTAATAAACAAACAGGTGACTGAAATGGACTTGAGTCAATCTGACTCTCAGGTAAAGATGTGTTTAGGAATTAATAATAGATAATACTTTCGGGTACCCATTGACCGGTAAGTCTTTACCCGGAACAAAAGATCTCATTTTAATTCGATATCAGAAGGCCAATTTATATTTTCCAAACTATACCTAACCACTAAGTTCTACAACCATAACGCGACCCTGAGCCCCTTTGTCATAATTACTCCGTTTTTTTTTCATTTATTGGAGAGTAAAGTGTATACAAAGGCATATTATGATAAAAGTATTTTCCTGTTTGTTGGTCAATTTCGGTGTCTCTAAATTGGCTGAACGTCAAGTACGGTACGTAAAATGAATGCACCTTCAATAACTCCCAAGGTCGCGATTTTTTTGTTAATATTTAGAATATGATGAGTACTACTAGTAGTAAAAAAAGATAGGGAAATTTGACGTTGCTTTAGGTATTACACAGCGTTTTGTTAGCGACCCTTGTAAATCCAGGGATAGATTATACAAGTGGTATTTTTCTTCAATAGAGTATCGCATTTTAGTATTATAATCTCCACTTTAATTTGCTAAAACTTTCGTCAAGTGCTTACGTCAGTATAATCCGAAACGAATAAAAAAAATATATTTCCTCTAAAAGATTATAAGAGTGGGTTTTGATTACTGAATACTATTAAAAACTATCAAAGATAACCAGAGTTTGAATTAATAACATATTTATCAATAGGTTAAATTTATATGAACAGTTTAATGTTGAAAGCGTTCTAATTATTTTAAAATAAATCTCAAATAAATTCAAGTCGATACATATAATCCAGCTTTATCATAGTAATCTATTGATAAAAAATCTAAGTAATTCATCAATAGCTCCACATTGTATTCATTTATCAATTATTTTTTAAATTTGAACGCACGACGAACTGCGCGCGAGTCTAGTGCGCCGACGGCGAGAGCGTCATGCTCATGACCAATCACAGCACGCCGTCGTTGCTTGTTTCCTACGCGGTAGCCTCCCCTCTGTTGATCAGCTCACTTGCAAAATGAAAAATTGTTGATTTTACGATTGTGTTCATTTATATTAAGCGTTGAATGTATAAATAAATCTTTGTAATGATGACTTCTCCGTCTATTAATTATACACTCATAAGCTACATCAACCTAAAGAGTAACTATCAACGTACTTATGCAATGACTTATTCAATAATCAACTTATTGTGTAGCTTTAACAACTTATTGTGTAGCTAGGTTGATCCACTGAAACAACGTATGAGTGACCGGTAGGTCAATCACGTAACGCTTTATATGTACGCTAGGTAGATCTACATGTATTTTTTTATATCGAAAAACGACAGTTGAATTGTCCTAACGCGCGTTTGAAACGTTTTGTGATTACCCCTCAGATCTCTAGCCGACCCAGCCACGGCCCGATTTTTTACAGTCGGTTAACGGGTTTCTTCGGTTTCGGTTAAAACCGGTTTTGCATTCCCTACGCTCAACCAACTGAGCTATTGGCACAATCCACCTCGGTCACCTTTTTTTTTCAATCAGTTCATTCTTACAACGCCTTAGGGAGAAGACGGCATTACATAAGTTGAAATAAATATGAATTATGCCCAGCCAAATAAGAGGTTTTCTTTGTCCAGCGATTTGTATGTAATCATAGTATAGCCATTTGGTTTCGTTGCTATATTTGGTAAGGTTAGCCTTAAATATCTGTATGTGAAGAGAATGCTTCGCCTTAATATGATACAATAACGTGTATGTTAACTTAACACACAAAACTAAAAGCAAGCGTTTACGTAAAGTATGTAAGAAATAGGGAATGCAATATGCAATTACCGGGCAAACTTCAAAACCGGTAAATTACCGACTTGAGTAGGACAAAACCTATTAACCGGTACATTACCGGTAATTTCAAATTGGTTTATAAGTAGCGTTATTTGCCGTTTATTTATCGTAAACATAAGCTAAAAGGTAGTATAAAGAGTAAAAGGTGGTTTCATGTTCCGTAAATGTCGTAATAATCATTTTCTTTAATATTTAAAACTTGCTCCGTGGTAGGAGGGCTAAAACACAACTGAAAACGTTCCTTGGGGATTAGCAGGTAGGTAGAAATAGGAATTGGTCCCAATTTACAGATTACCATTACAACATCAGTAGTATCACTACAATACAAAACAGCACCAGTAGTGAATATGGAGTGACGAAGGTTAACGTGAATATTAGTATTATGGTGCATTGCCTGTTCCCCTTCACCCATCATTGGCGTCGGTGGGTCACACAGTGCCCTCGGTCATTGTTTTGACTCCTAAATCTACAGATACGCAACCCTACGGATTTACAATCCTAAAAAACAATAATTTACTGAATAAAAAAACAATCAGAATAATACAACACAAACTGACTTGTTGACTACAAACCCACGTAGTAGTAAAATAAAGTATTCCACCAAATAGCTGTTTCTAAGGAATGTTCAAAAGACGTAACCAACCATACCAGGAGCGAAGAGTTGGATAGAGAAAACGGTACTAATAGTAACCGAACATTTTACTAAAGAGCGTTCGGACAAATGGTTTATTAACTCTAGGAAAAGCGTGTACTGTTGCTCATGGGGTTCCAAATTGTGGCATCGGTTTAGCGATTTAGGGGGGGGCTAGGTCTGTATGTAAACCTTCGGTATCCTAGCTCTCCTGCGGACAACCTAACGTCTAATGCGATCACGCAGACAAACTCCCAGCATAGCCCTCTCCATAGCCCTTTGAGCCTTCTAATGAGGCCGATAGTGCGCAAACACATTTCAGTGTCATATGTCATCACTGGCACCACATATGGGTCAAAGACTCTCGTCTTGAGACACTTCGGAATACTAGACGAAAATATGTGCCGTAGCTTCCCGAACGAACGCTGCCCAGCTGAATCGACAGGAGACAGTTTGTCCTAGGTATATATAATCGTCTACAACTTCGAGCGTAAAGCGTCCGATTGTAATGTACATGAGCATTAGATGATCTTCGTCTTATCTATGTTAATTCTTAGACCAACCCGCTCAGAGGCTTTATCGTATTCAAGTCCTCCATGGTATCCGAAGGTGAGTACTCGCCTTCTCCAGTCCAGAGTCTTTAAAGCATCCACCAGTGTAGCGGTGAACAGTTTTGGAGAAATAACATGTACTTGATCGACTCGCTGCAGCGGAATAGGTTTCGCTTTCCAATTCTGGAGTCGGACTTACACAGTGAAGTGGCATTCTCGTTTGATTGATTGATTAAAACTTTATTAATTCCCACAACATACATGGCATTGATAAAATACGAAATTTAAACAAATGCGAGACCCTTGACCCGTGGGGCCCTGGAGCCCTAAGCCTCTTTAAAGAGATGTAGAAGAGGCTCATAGATGCCACCGGTGACCGAAGGGCTGGCAGTTATTTCGCACAAAGAATTAGATTAGCTATTCAGCGAGGTAATGCTGCCAGCATCTTCGGCACAATGCCAGAGGGGCCATTCTTAGATTTAGTTTAGTACTGTTCTATTTTATTTTTAATTTAGTTTTTTAGTATTACTTTAGAGTTTAGTTGATACTTTATTTTTGTTTTCATATTATGAGATTGTATGTTATTTGTTTTGAACCTTTTATCTATATTATAGCTCTTTACACCCATTAAATGATTTAGATATACATATCTAAAGAAAGCATGCAAGAAGTTAATTCTAAAGAAGCCATGTGTCGTGGCTGAGAAATGGCGCTGGCTTAGCGAGCCATGCCAGAGCCTTAAATTACAAAATTGAAATATAAAATACTTGGCAACGCTGGAGAAACTGTAGTACAGCCCAGGTTTCGATTGAATCGTAGTCCAGAAACGCTAAGCAAAAGGGCAGATTATACTCCGCAGCCTTCTATATAACTTGACGGGTGGTCTTATTTTATCTTATCTAGATGAGGGCCCTTTCGGATACACTTCGACCCAGTGGGATCTTTTGTGCATTTGCCGTCTCATTTATGACTACTCCCAAATCGCTTCATTATTTCTACAAACCGGATGATGTAGCTCAGCGGAAGTACCTTGAAATCCTTTGGTTGCGGATAGCCGTTATCAAAGTAATTAATTATTTTTCTAGCAAGGGCATGACATTCACACAGTAAGTGTTCCATAGTACGAGTATCATCCTCCTCACCACACATTCTACAGCCAAGAGATTCTTGACCCCGAAGTGACCTGTGAACACCCCAAATATAATTCTGAGTTGCTTTCTGCTGGATTTCCAGAGCTTTTGGTAAAGCCCGAGTCCATTCCTTCTATAAGCTGGCTTAGATTGCCTTAAGCCAGCCTCACTCCACTGATGTTGGTGTTTGGTTTTGGCGTAGGCTTCAAAGGCCGTTATTATGGTTCCCTGCGAGAGTACTACAAATTGTTCTGGACCTACAATAGTACATTACTACATAGGCCGGGAAAAAAGGGGTTGCCGGCCGAGTACGTATGCCGATCATAGCGAGGCCGGATAGTTATGAGGCTGGCAACCCCTTTTTACGCCGAGGTATGTATAGTGTTTTAAAATATTTACTCATGACCCCCGCATGTTTTGATTTCTTAATATGTATGTTACACCAATCAAGAAAATAAACACATAAAAAAAGGCACCAGCCGGATTTTTCTAAATCAAAAATCAATAAATGTGGTCTACATTGCGTCACCCTAGTATTGAAGCCAGCCATACTGGCCGGTTCACATTATTCCAGTCCAGTGATCCAGCGGGCTAATCCAGTCCAGTGCTGGACTGGAGCATATCGTTTACATTATTCCAGTCCAGTGATCCAGCGGGCTAATCCAGTCCAGTGCTGGACTGGAGCATATCGTTTAATGGCTGGTTCACATTATTCCAGTAGCATTCCAGTCCAGCAATCCAATCTCAGTGCTGCTGTCTACACTATTCCAGTGGCGCTGGATTAGGTGAGCTGGAATGAAAAGTTGACGGTCTCTCCAGTCACTGGACTGGAATGCTTACTGGAATGGGTACATTCCAGTGCATTACAGTGGCGGTTCACATTATTCCAGTAGCATTCCAGCACTGGATTGGATTGCCGGACTGGAATGCTACTGGAATAATGTGAACCGGCTATTAAGTCGTAACAAGAGTAGTATTGTAAAGATGACGCACCATATTAGTTAGATCCTTTATTAGACATTTGTTTTTATTAAAAATCTTGGCTTTAATTCCTTAAACAACCGCAGAAATAACATTTTAGCAAAGTACTCGACACTAGAATGCTTGTCTGTGGGGGCACCAAAATCGGGTTCCACAGATGTCGATAAGTGGCCATATTTATCATCCACAGATAAGAGGTTATTGCTTCAAAATTCACCAATTTATGTAAATTACAGTGAATTACTTTGGCAGGTATCGGGTACATCTATAGTTCGCACACACTTTCGCAAATACTTGTTTGTATTCATCGACAGGCCGATGTACCTAACTACCTACACGGACGTTGTATCTTAATAAATAAATAAAATATAGTGTATTAACAAACTCACCACTCTTGCCGTTACACGCAGGCACCTCGGGTGTGGAGTCGTGGTTGCGGGACTTGCGGGCGCTCTCCTTACGGCAGAAGTACGGCAACACGGCGGAGCAGTCGATATCAGCCAGTGCGCCCGCGCCGGTCAGCGCCAGGCAGTGCTCGACGTCGCGGGCATTGTTCGGCTCGCCGGCGGCCCACTCGACCGGGATGTCGGCGACAGCCGCTCCTATTACCCACATTTGTTTAACACATACATATATTCTAAAGAACTGCGCATTTACTGAGTTTTCGTCATTGATTCAATAATGTGGTTTCGCACCATGTACAAAATAAAACTGAAGTAGTTGGTTCAGACAAAAGTGTAATCAACTTACCGTCCAGGGACTTGAAGTCGCCCTGGGAGAGCATGTCGGTCACTCCAATGAAGACATCTGACAGTTTGTGGTCGGCCATCGCGGCTTGCATCTCCTTAGCTAAGGCGCTGGTCGTGGGCGACGCCAGGACTCCACCTGCAAACCGCATTCTATAAATATTTGCAGACAATCTTTACCACATACTAAGCAACTCGACAACAATATACAGCAGAGCCTTGCTCGCCTCGGACAGACCCGTGTCGGATTACGTAAGCGTCCGGATAGTTTCTAGCAAAATTGAAGTGGTATACAAATCACTTAGCCTGTGAATTATAAAATAACGGCTAAAACTTGCACAAAGATAGTTTATAGCCTGGATTAAAATAAAGGATAGTTTTCATCCCGGATCCACGCTGACGGAGTCGCGGGCGGAAGTTACTCAATTCTACGATTAACATTGTTTTCCGACAATAATTATTACAAAAAACGAAATGTCACTAAATGGAAACAAAATCGCAAAATATTATATAACATTGAATTGAATACCTACATAGGTCATAAGGTCTATATCAGAATTAACAAGACAAAATAATTATGAAATTAATTAAATATCGTAGATATGTACAAGGTCTCCTGGCATTCAAATACAATTATTAATTATTATTCTAAAGATATTTAGAGATGTATGAGGTCACAAAGCGTCGAAACAAATTAAAAATAAAACGGCCAAGTGCGTGTTGGGCCACGCGCAGCGTAGGGTTCCGTAGTTTACTGTCTGTCTTAGTTACTTCGATACGCGCGCGCCAATTAATTGTTTCGTCGTTAGTTGCGTCGGCCGAATCTATACGAAAATTGGCCTTTCCAACACATTAAGTTGGCCGACTATTACTCGGTAACTTCTTTTGCCTACTTATCCGTGATAATTTTCCTTTTAAATTCATAATATGTAATGAAATGAAATGATTGAAATGATTTATTATGAAAAACATACACAGGTGTTATAAATATACATGTCAGTAGAATTAATTTACATGAGGGCACGTTCCGCCATAGTTGTACTAATGGTTGTACTAATGGCACATTTTTTTACAGGCAAACCATGGGTTTAACGGAAAAAAAAAGACCGAGTTGCACTCCGGGAGTGCCGGCAGAAGTGAAAACTCAATAAGATTGTAACATTTGCAACCGGCGCCAAGGACAGCGGACGGCGGCGGCGAACAAAATACCAATTTGTTTTTGCCAATGCCAAATATTTTCCAAAACTTTATCTCTTTAGGAATAACGTCCAAATTAGAACTATTCGAATTTGCAAGAACATCGGACGGCGGCGGCGAACAAAATACCAATTTGTTTTTGCCATTGCCAAATATTTTTCAAAGCTTTATCTCTTTAGGAATAACGCCCAAATTCGAACTATTCGAATTTGCAAGAACAGCGGACGGCGGCGGCGAACAAAATATCAATTTGTTTTTGCCATTGCCAAATATATTTCAAAGCTGTATCTCTTTAGGAATAACGTCCAAATTCGAACTATTCTAATTTACAAGAACAGCGGAATGCGGCGGCGAACACAATACCAATTTGTTTTTGCCATTGCCAAATATTTTTCAAAGCTTTATCTCTTTAGGAATAACGTCCAAATTCGAACTATTCGAATTTGCTCAATAGCAAAACGGTGAAGGACGCGTGGACAAAATTACAAATTCATTTGCAGAATATGCTATTTCAAAAAGTGTTTAACGGCTTTATACTCTTCCGAATAGCGTTCAGTTGCAAATGAAGTTGAATCGGCTAGCAGCAAAATATAAAAGTTTGTGACCTCCTTCACATCTGACGTCACAAAAATCTGTCGCGTATTTAGCAATTTTTCTCCATCCCGAAAAGTGCTCAGCGCCGCTAAAGAAGTTTTCACTTCAAAAATCCCCAGATTAGGGGACGTACCGTATACCTGTCTATATAATATGTTGACTACACAGTGTGTTATGAGACCCCAAAATTTGACATCCGTCGATCTTGACACCAGCGAACGGCTTCTTTGATTAGAAATGCAAGACAAAAATTCCCGATTGCCAATTATGTTTCGTTTCAGAGAAAATATTTTTTTAAATAACCTTAATTTTATGGCCAAAAAAAAAAATCTAGTTCCAAATGTATTATAGATACAGAAGTCTCTTAATATCATTTGATAGGGCTACAAAAACGCTTTCACGTGAATGTTTTTGTAACTGTGTAGTACTTCAGAAAGTTGATTTATTGATATTTTTCTAAATTTGCTATTTTTTTTCTTTCTTCGGAATGCTGCCGTATAAGTGTCTGATTTTTATATTAATTCAAAGCCCTTACACGCATTATTAGTATACACTACTCCCACAAAAATAATCACTCACTTATCTCATGGAATACTTAATTAAAATTTTTGCTCAGGGTTGTCACTTTCGCCGAAAACAAAAGCCGACAAATTGTTCGAATTCTAATTTTTAATTTAACTCGGATTAACTGTTCTAAAACGTTACTATAGTTACCACACACAAAAAAAGTATCACACAAAATAAAAGTCAAAGTGGGTTTTGCGAATCATCAAAATTCGCAAAACCGATCACTTACACATGGACATGGAACATCAATGTAAGTGATGTCTAGGGTCAATAATAAATAAAACCAGCCAAGAAAAGGATAATGACTCTCGTGAATACAAAAAAAAACAAATTACATAATTAGACAATTTTATTATTAAATTATACAGAAACGTCCAAGACTATATTGCTCAGTGCACACACAAGATCACTAATATTGTAAGTAGGTTCCGATACCAACCTAGGCTATGCCACATCCCCAGAATTGATACCTTAGGCCATACTATCTAAGGCAGTTGATGGTTAAGCACCTCGTCGTAGGCCGGGATGTGGCCGGGATCAAAGATTATATAATCTTTGCCGGGATGAAGCAATCTTCACGCATTAATAGGAGTTCTTCACTAATTAGGGTGGCCGGAGGGGGTCGAAGTTGCCCCACGTCCGTAGGAATTACCCACCGCTACCCTACACGTGACCCCTGGACGGTGCTAAAAGTGCAACAACCTGGCAACCGTACTATCTTTTCCAAGATCTCACGGTTCTAAATACTGATTTCCCATATGATAAATAAAAGAATGGCTAAAACGATTACTGAAGCTTTGCTTACCTTCAAGTTGGCAGATCACGTTCGCTGTGGACCAGGTGGTGGGCACCAGGTGCAGACGCAGCTCCGCGCCCGGGTCTTGGCTGTGCACGAGGCTGACGACCGGCACACTTGCCGCATACTGCGAGCCTGCAATGAGAGAACAAGCGAGAATTACTCTATTGCTTTGCTTACCTACATACTGTTCATTCAGTTACCATCGGGCTGGTCGTTTTTTTGCCACCATCGTGATATAAATGACCTAGACGTATTTCAACTAATTTACTCGTAGAGTACCAAATGAGGTAAATTTGGTAGAAATCAGAAAATTAAATGAATGTATCATTACATGTTAAATCAGTGCGAACCTCATGAATGTAACGAATAAAAAGATGACCAATGAACTTTTTTTGGAAAACTAATAAAAAAAAAAATCGAGCCTTACATAGAAAAAGAGCCAAAAATATAAACTGCATGTTCATTTATCAATACGTGAACCAATTATTTTATTAACCAAAGGAGAACCTCTTGGCCTCTCACCAACTATAACAGCAGAATGAACTAGAGAACGTGTCGCATGATTGTACTCGTATTATATACCCAGTGCAGCTTATCAGTCACACGCACTACGTTTGTGATAATAAAGCAAAGCCCAATATAATTCGCTTTATTTTGTTTGACCTCAGCGGCTGGAATACTTGATTTCTTGTTAATCGACTTCCTATCCGTCTTCGGCTTAGCTTAGTAACCCTTACAACTAGAAAACTGTAATTCAGGGTGGGTATATAAATCAGTCACGCAGACAAACCAGCAGAATAAAATCTTGAAAATAATATTTTGTTGCGGTACCTCCCCTACACATGCCGTGATACTTTTCCTTTTAAATTCCTTATATGTAGTACTGCCATGATTTTTTACACATTCCCAGCAGCAGTCGTTTAGCCGGCAGGGGGGACGAACACATTATTCGAACAAAAATTTGAAATTTAAATTTACCTATCTCGCAAACGAATCACTAATCTGAAAAATCGTTTTGCGAAATCTATAATATTTTTGATCAAGCTATCCAACAATACCCTATGGGCTAAACGAGAAAAACAAATTACATCCCCACTTTACGTCGAAGTACCCTTAAAGGTTTTTTTCTTCT
Organism: Epinotia ramella; assembly: GCA_947578815.1. Lineage (NCBI taxonomy): Eukaryota > Metazoa > Arthropoda > Insecta > Lepidoptera > Tortricidae > Epinotia > Epinotia ramella. The sequence continues at coordinate 2,993,321 of OX388206.1, read as the reverse complement.
GTTTTGTCGGCGTGATTGATTTATATACTTACCCATGCCGAATTACAGTTTTCTAGTAGTAATGGTTACTGAGCTAAGCCGAAGACGGACCGACGGACGAAGACGGACCGACGGACGGATGGATGGACAGACGGACGGACGGACGGCCAGACGGACATGGCGAAACTATAACACCCCGTTCACACTGCGTCCGTTTCCGTGTCCGGGAGGCATCCCTCTTTTTCTCGCTTGCGATGTTTCGCCCGAGTGCGCGCAAGGAACCCTCTTGTTGACTACGGAACCCTAAAAAATTGGTACCTATATATATACTTACTCAATTCTCCGTGGAAGGCCGTTTTGTCCTAATTTTATACCCACATCCCAGACGTTGGTGAACTATGGTAATTCGAAATAAGTATTCAACTCAATCTATCAAACATCAGATGACCTCTGATTTCATAGCAAATATAGTAAGGCAGAGATCAAAGTCGGTGGTTTTTCAATATAAACAGCGACGTCTTCAGCGACTGAAGTTCTAATATAATTAGGTCTCTAATATCAACCAGTTTTGGGTAATATATAAGTATTCGGGTGCGGGTGAGCTTGAATGGTAGAAAGTCCGGAGAGACGTATTAAAATGTTTATTGTCTTAAAATCCTACAATTACAAATGTTATAAAGATATGTTAGAAAGATGTTGAAAATGTTAATGTTCGAATGCACCCGGTCGCGATAGAGCCGGAAAGTACACTAAATAGAGGTTAATATAAATTATTGCTCAATGCGTCTTTTGCCGACGGGACGCACGAGGCTAAATCACGTGTTAGGTGCGTTGCACCGAACAATAAGTCTCCAGCCGCCTAGTACTATTTTACATCCCGTGTTTTGTCACGTTTTATCTATATTTTGTTAAAAGTTTGAATAGGGTTCTTTTTAATTGCCAGTCAAGTATAGGCTTGCCAATTTTCTAGTATTTAGCTCATAGATTCAAAGAGTTCCCATACAAATTTCAACCCAATTTGGTAACCCCTTTGCAGCATTATCTTTTTAATTTGTATAGCCTTTAATCTGGCCGGGGATTTTCTCGACAGATAAGTAAAGTTTGGATCAAAATCCGTTCAGCCGTTTTCACGTGATGCGTGAACAAATAAACAAACACACAGACAAAAATTTCAAAAACTGTTGGAAAGTTCCGTATTTAATCGTATGGCATATATTAGTTTGGCCTTTAATGTTGTCACTCTTTAGTACCACCCAGGGGACACGTGCAGGGTTGTGGTAGGTAGCTCCTGCGGACGCGAGTAACAGTTGTCCCCCCTTTGTCAAGTGAGTGGGCAACTCGACTGTAGAAAGTTCCGTTATCGATTCCAAGATTTCCAAGTAGTTCCCCAGCCAACTATTTTTCGTATATCTTCCATTTACAGAACTTCGACCCTCTTCAGCTTTATTATAATTACATATAAGTATGTATAGATAGATGGTGTCCCTCTGTCGAGATTGTTCGTAACTAATAACAGAGCTGTGTCGAGATTTCTTAAGTGTTTATTTATGTAGTTAATGTGAGATCATGTATAATTATTCTTATTGTATAGTACGTAGGTACACCTACTTATTATCAATCTGCTTTCGCGGAACGCCAACTCGGGTCAAAAACGCCGCTATCAACATCCAAATACGGAGCTTATCACTAAATTAAGTATTTATGTTAGCGAATCTAAGCAGATTTATAATATGTATGATTTGTAATATTTTTAATATGTATGTGTTTTCTCATGTCTTTGTCTGAATACATATCACGCTCATTGAGACCACACAGAAAAAAACCGGCCAAGTGCGAGTCGGACTCGCGCAGCGAGGGTTCCGTACAAACCTATAACAAGCAAAAGTTGTAGTATGTTTACTACTAAATGAAAATGGAATCCGTAACATTCCAATGTGGAAAGCTGGGGGAGCATAAATTTAAACAGGGTCACTTTATCAATAATGTCCAAGGGAATGGAGCAAGTCGCAGCGTGGTTTTCGGCAAATAGCATGATATTGATTGTTGACAAAACTAACATAGTCCGATTCTGCTTGCGAGGTAAAAGGCACCACGACTTATTTGTCACCTGTAACGGCCAACCTGTCCCTCAGGTCGACCAGGTGAAATACCTAGGCCTGATAATAGACTCCGGGCTCACATGGAGTACACATATAGATGAGCTGTGTGACCGCCTATCATCCGCTTGCTTCACACTAGGCAGGCCCCAGTCTCAATCTCAGTAACGTCAAGAAAGCCTATTACGGCTACTTTCACTCTATTCTTGCATACGGGATTGACTTATGGGGCGACGCCGCCGACCGATTAAGACCATTCAGACTCCAAAAACAAGCGATCCGCTGCATATCAGGGGTCCCATGGGACCACCCATCGCAGGAACTGTTAATAAAAACCGGAATTCTCACCTTACCGTGTTTATACATTTTCAAAGTGGCAAAATACGTAAGGCGTACTTTAAAACAGTTTCCGACTCGTAGTAACGCACGAGCTGCAAATTGCACGAGCTGCAAACTTTACTCACCAAAGTCGCGACTTGCCAAATCTAGGAAGTGTATGCACACGGTAGGACCTAAAGTAAGTATATAATAAGATCCCGCTAGAAATAAAACAATCTACTAGTGATGGATTATTCAACAAAAAACTTAAAACGAAATGGTTATCGAATGCCTACTACTCACTCGATGCCTTTTTCGAGAGCTAAATTGTACGCAGACCTACCTGTAGTATTCGTAAATTGGTACAACACCAAAACGTAACTGGTTCGCTGACTCAGCCTCGCCTTCCAAATCTCCAATGTAACTTTAATGTACTTAGCTAGAATACATAAGTTAAGTACCTATATAGTTAGTATAAGCAATTGATGTAAAAAAATATATTTTATTAATAAACAATTGAAATGAATTGAATTATACATCGGTGTAGGTGTTTCTTCTAGGAGACAAGAGTGGTATATCTATTTGCGGTATTATTTACTTGGATGGGAGACGGCGACGTGTAGTTCTTCGATATATTTACAGTTTGAGCAAGCGCCGGTGCTTGTTTTTCGAGTTGTCCACCAGTTGGCGCTAGTTCGACATCAACATCACTCTGGAGTTTCAGGGCAATCTCCGCCCGATTCAGATGACCATTTACACTGCTTTCAGTCAGTGAGAAGTCCCGCTTATTCCTTTTTATTTCTTTCGTCTTAGTATTAGTGGGTTGTTTATTGTTGGAGGTTGAACTGCAGTCGTGTGTTATTACGTTTATTTTTAGTTCACATCCAGTAATCCTCCTAGTTAGTGCATTATTTACGGTCAATAAGCGTTCAATTTCTGTATCTGCCGACTGTAACTTCTGTCAATTCACTTATTTTATTTTCCATTTCTTTTAACTGATTACTGCTATTAAAGCGTAAATCACGGTAGCTTCTATTTATTTCTGTTGGAGATAAAGACCTAGGAGAAGCGTCTAAAACTCGTCTTCGGACAACCCGGAGAAGGAATTTTCGGTAAGTACGAGGGTCAAACTGAAAGTTCTTAGAAAATCAAAAACTGAGCAATCAAGCAACTTATTACTTTTATTATATCTTTTCAAAATAGCCTTTCTTCACATCAATACATCGCTGCATTCGATAGAACCACTGAGAAAAGCACTTTGCCCACTCGTCCTTAGGGGTCTCTTCGACGGCCTTTTGAAACGCAGCCACTGCTTCGTCGGCGTCCATAAAACGTTTTCCTCGAAGTTTTTCTTTAATTTTTGGGAATAAATAAAAATCACAAGGTGCAAGGACGGGGCTATAAGGTGGGTGACCCAGTAATTCCACGTTTGCCGTCGCCAAATAGTCGATCGTTTGCTTGGCGGTGTGCGATGAGGCGTTGTCGTGGTGAAGCAGGATCCTACTGCGAGGCCGTTTTTATCGAACTTTTTCCAAGACAAGTGGTAAACAATTGTTAGTGTACCACTTCGCAGTAACTGTTTTTTGATCCTCTAAAATAATTGTTGCGTAATGACCAGTCCTTCCGAAGAACGAGGCCACCATCTTTTTTCCCACACTTCGACCTCTCTTCACTTTAGTAGGCAACTCCTCGGAAGGAAACACCCACTCAGCAGACTGTCTTTTAGTTTCAGGATCATAACAGTAAATCCAGCTTTCGTCACCCGTAACTACGTCGAACACAGCATTTGAGTCACCTCCGTTGAATCTTTGACCAATTTCACGGCACCAATCAACACGACGGACTTTTTGGGCTTCTGTCAAATTATGAGGTATCCACCGGGCACAAAGCTTCCTCACCGCTAAATGTTCATGGAGGATTTTGTGGACTTGACTCATACCAATGGCTAAGCTTGTACAAATCTGCTGATAGGTTACTCTTTTGTCAGTCTCTATCATACGCCGCACAACACTGATGTTATCTTCAGTAGTCGCCGTAGAAGGCCGGCCCTCACGCAGATCATCAGTGAGATTAGTGCGGCCACGTTTAAATTCATTAAACCAGTTGTAAATAGTAGCACGAGATGGGGCTTCATCGTGAAAGGCCAATCGAAGTCTATCATAACTTTCTTGTTGACTTAAATTACATCGAAAGTCGTAAAAAATCATTGCTCGAAAATTTTCTCGCGTTAAATTCATGCTCACGTAGTACACACAATTTTCAATTTGCCGCCAAATCGTAAAACAAATGACAATCGAGTGGAATTCGTACACAAAAATATTAAGAAAGAGTTCCATTTTCAAATTTTGAACTTATTTTTTTATTATATTTATTACAAGTGGCCAGTTCTAAAGACTTTCAGTGTCGCCCTCGTATGTATATTTATTTTATATTTCTTGCGAATTGTTACATTATCCCGTGAGAAGCTCTGCGATGTTGAGGCAGACGGGTAAACTGTTGCCCTTCGGCCGCGTATGTAACCGGAGTTTTGTAACCAGTTACCTAAGAAGAAAAAATGATCGTCATAGGATACTGGTATCCAAGTGATAGAATTTTTACCTTTACTGATACCTGTATGATTGTTCGTAACTAATATCCAGTAAGGAATAAATAATACTCTTATGAAACCATAAGTCCGGACCCATGCTTTACCTAGGACCTATACGATATATTTTTTTGTGATTGAAGACATGGTGTGGATAAGTGACGAATTTCGTGGTGAGAAAAGAGTGAAAAGTACCAGGGCAACAGAAAGTATTAAGAGTTAGTCTACGCTTAGTTCATTATATTTGACTTGCAAAGTTATGCCCGTTTCACACGAGGGCAGAACAGTGGGGCAGAACACTAGGCAGCTACAGCACAAGCTGAGACAGAACAGTACAGTCGCCATCAGATATATCGTAGCATCCAAGGTGTCCAAATCATTCTGAGCAGCACTAAATTTCTATCATATCTGAATTCTGCAAATTTCATTTATATCATAACTAATACAATGCCATTAACATCTAGACACGAGTCTTTCAATCATTCATTTGCGCAAGTTCAGCCGAAATTGAAAACACGATGTTTATGACATTGTAGTAGTTATGATATTAATGACATTTGCAGTGCTCAGATATTATTGAAATTTAGTGCTGCTCAGAATTATTTGGACACTTTGGGTGCTTATAATATAACGCACCGTTCCGTGGTGAAATAAATCAAGAAAACTAGGAATTAGTAAATTACCAGTATTTTATTAATATCTAAAAGAATATGGTGATATTATTTCAATACAATGACCAACAGTGATTTCGTTTTGATTAAGTTCCGATATTGCGTCATTGATCTCTTCGTCAATTTCTATGTACTCTCGGCACAGTTTTGTTTTTCTTTTGAGGATATTAATCGTTGTTTCCTTTTTTAGTACAGTCGAGGAAATTGAATGTTTAGCACTTTTGGACCTTAACGTCATTCTAATAGAGTTGATATGTGCCAAACATTCAATTTCCTCGACCGTACATCCAGCAGGTGAGCCAATGTTGGTCTTTTTCGTCCGATTGTATCGGTTCAGGCGACTATGCCAGCCTTCGATGTTGTTTGTTGTTCGTATTTTAGCTGCAGAGCAACAGCAGTTTTTTTTGAAGTCAGTCTTTGTCATCCATTGTTTACGAAAATATTCGTTGAACTTAATTATGTCATCTCCAGGCGGACTTTTCTTCATTACATATTTGTACCCCTTTTTAATGTAGACTTTGGGTAGACGTGCAAGGCCAGCACACCTTGCTACATGTCTTTTTTTAACCCTTGTGTTTAATTTTAACTTCTTTGCTTTTGCAAACAAGCACCTATTCAGGTGATAATAACAACCCTTGATAGCAATGGTAGGGAAAACTTTCCGAACAGCGTTCATAGGTCCCAACTCAAAATCAACAGTTTTTTTTTTTGGCCGCCACTTTTTAAATTGGGATTTTATTAGCCGAAAAAGTGTGTCATAAGTATGCTGTTTCTTGTCAGGGAGTAAGCTAAAAATTAAGGGTACAATAGCCGATGTAGTTGTATACGCGCTTAGTATTCTAAAAAGAAACACAGACCTTGAATCTTCACTAACGGCATACTATGCATATGCCCACGCGTGGCTCCGTTATGGTGTGATCTTGTGGTTCCCCAGCACTGATGCACATGATTTGTTTGTCATGCAAAAGAAGTGTGTCCGCATCCTGACAAACACTCAAGTGCCAAACAGTTGCCGTCCGCACTTTGTTAAACTTAAGCTACTTACATTGCCTTGTATATATATCTTAGAAGCAGCACTGTTTGTCAGAAAGCACACCGAACTATTTAAAACCAAGAGAGAAGTTTATAACAGCAATTATAATAGTAGATCAAAAAACCAGCTAGCTATACCAAACACGAAGTTAGCTATGTGCAAAAAGAGCCCTCATTACCGATGTATTATAATAACAAACAACCTTCCCAATCGCATCAAACTGGAACCTAATAATAAGAAATTTAAAACTATTGTAAAAAAACTCCTACTCGACAAAGCATACTACTCGGTAGATGAGTTTCTAAATGACAAATCCCTTATATAATTCACCTTATTGACATAGTTACCTATTCTTACTCTAGTGATAATACTGTAAACAAATTGAAATCTTGTTAATAATTTATCTACCGACATTAATTTCATTAATTTAATTAATTTCGTTCCATTCATAATTGGTAATTGTATAGTATTAGTATGGATCAACAACACCATCCTATAACCACGTAATGTCTTTCTATTCCTCATTATCTTCGTTATTTTCAGTATCCACGGATGCGAACGTGGAGTGTTTCCAAGTTTAACAAGACACATAAGTGTGTCTGTCTGTGGCATCACAGCTGTTAACGGACGAACCGAGTTGAGTACACTTTTTACCCGACTGCCGAAGGAGGAGGGTTATTGTTAAATCGAAAGTCTTGTCTGTGAGGGCTCTTCGGAATAATTTCGACTGGGTACATATTTGTGATGTTCATAGCTAATAACAGTTGAGTACCTATAGCAGTTGTTGTATCGTTTTATTTTCTTATTATCAATCTTCTTTCGTTGAATACTCGGGTCACGAACGCCGCTATCAACCTCCAAACACGGACCTTATCACTAAATTAATCACCTACGCAGCTATATTACGAAATCCGGGCAGATTTTTATGTTCACAGAAAACTTTGAAACTTATTATGTTCCTGATGTCTGTCTTAATATAAATAAAGTTACGCTCCAGAGCCTACAATAGAAAATGCGAGTCTTTCACACGTACGGTGTCATACCATTCTGACGAAAATCATATTTATATTTCAAATTGCATATTTATTGTTGTGTAAAAAAAGAACAGTCTACCCGTTCATGAGATATCGCTAACAGACGGACAACTGAAGCAAAGGGAACCTTACATAAAGGGTTGTGTGATTAGTTAATTAAGATAACGAACATTGTTATGTTATAAAACCAGTGTTTTACTTACTTACCCTCTCCCGAGGCCAGGTACAGGAGCGTATACCCACAGTCTCCAAGTCGACTAAACTACTACTACCATACCAATGACAACGACAGTTATACCTTCACATGACATAACGTGCCACCAAATGTTGAAAGAGCTCAATCTATGTAGTACCTATCTAACCACCTTTACAACCTATAAAATCACATTCCGCAAGAAAAAGATGAACAAGACTAACAAGTTTAAATCTACATTGACAAAATAGTACTCATAGAAAATTTTTTACTACTTATGCTAAATCCGCTACTTTCTGACACCCAAATGAGATCCTTGGGGGACACCAGAACTTATACATTTACTGTGGGAGGTAAATCCGGAGACCACAACAGACTTTTTTGACATATAAGTTGGTGGTTCGATTCCCAGACGAAGCAAGTAATTTTTAGAAAATCTATGAATGCAGAATTACTAACTTTTAAAAATAACATGAAGTCTTCTTTGAGCAAAATTCACTATTTACGATATTTAAGATACTTCCCCTTCATGGCCCATATGTTTGGGACACCCTGTATATTATATTTATTATTATCACTAACATAGTATAAAACAAAGTCGCTTCCCGCTGTCTGTCCCAATGTATGCTTAGATCTTTTAAACTACGCAACGGATTTTGATGCGGTTTTTTTGAATAGATAGAGTGGTTCAAGAGCAAGGTTTATATGTACAATATAGTACCCGTGCGAAGCCGGTGCGGATCGCTAGTCATTTAAATCCATACTAATATTATAAATGCGAAAGTGTGTCTGTCTGTTACCTCTTCACGCTTAAACCGCTGCACCGATTTAGGTGAAATTTGGTACTTTGAGTATCTATCCAGGGAAGGACATACTTAGGATAGTTTTTATCCCCGAAATCATCTCCTAAGGGGGTGAAATGGGGGGGTGAAAGTTTGTATGGAGCTGCGATATAAACGAGTTCCACGCGGACGGAGTCGCGGGCAGATGCTAGTATACAATATAAGGAACACTAATAAAAAACAATTTATAATTTTAACAAATAATTTGGTAAAAATGAATACTTACTCGTACTTAAAAAGTAATATGTCTCTATACAATATAATAAATGAACATGTTTAAATAAATTGGTTACTTATTAAATTTGGTAAGTATAATATTAATACATATTCAAATCATGTCAGAAAGTAGCGGATTTAGCATAAGTAGTAAAAAATTTTCTATGAGTACTATTTTGTCAATGTAGATTTAAACTTGTTAGTCTTGTTCATCTTTTTCTTGCGGAATGTGATTTTATAGGTTGTAAAGGTGGTTAGATAGGTACTACATAGATTGAGCTCTTTCAACATTTGGTGGCACGTTATGTCATGTGAAGGTATAACTGTCGTTGTCATTGGTATGGTAGTAGTAGTTTAGTCGACTTGGAGACTGTGGGTATACGCTCCTGTACCTGGCCTCGGGAGAGGGTAAGTAAGTAAAACACTGGTTTTATAACATAACAATGTTCGTTATCTTAATTAACTAATCACACAACCCTTTATGTAAGGTTCCCTTTGCTTCAGTTGTCCGTCTGTTAGCGATATCTCATGAACGGGTAGACTGTTCTTTTTTTACAGAACAATAAATATGCAATTTGAAATATAAATATGATTTTCGTCAGAATGGTATGACACCGTACGTGTGAAAGACTCGCATTTTCTATTGTAGGCTCTGGAGCGTAACTTTATTTATATTAAGACAGACATCAGGAACATAATAAGTTTCAAAGTTTTCTGTGAACATAAAAATCTGCCCGGATTTCGTAATATAGCTGCGTAGGTGATTAATTTAGTGATAAGGTCCGTGTTTGGAGGTTGATAGCGGCGTTCGTGACCCGAGTATTCAACGAAAGAAGATTGATAATAAGAAAATAAAACGATACAACAACTGCTATAGGTACTCAACTGTTATTAGCTATGAACATCACAAATATGTACCCAGTCGAAATTATTCCGAAGAGCCCTCACAGACAAGACTTTCGATTTAACAATAACCCTCCTCCTTCGGCAGTCGGGTAAAAAGTGTACTCAACTCGGTTCGTCCGTTAACAGCTGTGATGCCACAGACAGACACACTTATGTGTCTTGTTAAACTTGGAAACACTCCACGTTCGCATCCGTGGATACTGAAAATAACGAAGATAATGAGGAATAGAAAGACATTACCGAAATATTAACAAGCTTTTATTTAACTTGCCGTGTTGAACAGTTAGTGTTAGTTAGGTAGTTAGCTGACCAACTTCCTGAATTATTGTGTAAGTCGGATGACAATGCTATACGATGGTATTTTTTTAATCTCTTTGATTTTACCAGAAAGCGGTCCCCGCGAAGGGTACGGGCGACTGAATCTGCGATTACTGTATGGTAAATGATTTCTAATGGAATAAGTGATTCTGTGTATGAATGATGAGTATGGTTGTAATGGATGATGGGTGAAATGAAGAATGAACTATGTGCCATTGAACTTTTTCAGGTTATTAACTATGGAGGTGGCGAGTTTGCAAAAAGAGGCTATTGTACTTTCTTTACGAATGATTTCCTGCAGGTTATATGGTTCTATATGGAGATTATGACAGGTGATTTCGTGGTTAAATCTCGGGTTTGTGAATTTCGGGCAGTCTTTTAAAAGGTGGTCGACGGATTGTGAGGTGCTTCCATCGCACGGGCAAAGGTCATCGGTGGTTATCTTGAAGCGGTATAGGTAGGATTTGTGGTAGCCGTGTCCTATGAGAATTTGGGTAAGATGGAATGAGATGGTAAGTGCTTAAAACATTAATGAATATTTCTCATAGGGTTGATGCTTTATGCCTACTAATTAGTCCGCCTCGTAGAGGTACCTACATATCTACGTGCGTTTTAGTTTCGTGGAATAAGATTATTTAACCTTATAAATCATCTTCAAAATTGTTGTACCTAGTTACTAATATGTCTTGTTTCGTAGATCTTGAATATGCTGCAAAGTCGGTAGCCAGTTTTTCAGGTATGATCCAGTGGTAGATGTTTGGTAGAAGTTGCTGCTTGATTCCATGGTGTGAGTTTTACAAAGTCTTTTTAGGATATGGGGTATAGTTTGAAGTCGGGTGCTTTATGAAGGGTGGCTGCAGTTTTCGCTTCTTTGTCCGCCTCCTCGTTTCCTGGTATTCCAGCATGCGCTTTGATCCAGCAGAATTCTATGGTTCCATTTATTTGAATGTCTTGAATTGAGTGATGAATATTGTTAATAGTATAGTTGGTGCTGCTCCTATTGGCCATTTCTTGCAGTGCTGACATGGAGTCGGAGAAGATTATGGCGTTAGTTATTTCAAGTTGGATGCACCACTCGCAAGCAGCTCGCAAGCTCTATCGCTACGCATTCGGCTTGGAAGACGGAACAGCACTTGTGAAGCTTTCTTCGTTTTATTGTTGTGTTCCCATCCGGATGTCGGTGAGGCTCACGACCGCAACACTAGACACCGTCATCGCTTGCGACCACCATCGATAAGGCTGTCGAAGTCAAAAAAGTTCCTACTCTCGATTGGCCCAAAAGTATACAATGCAATACCCACTGAAATAAAGAATGCATCCAGTGACCGAGTATTCATAAATAAACTTAAATCAAAACTGATACGTGACGCGCTTTACTCCGTAGACGAGTTTTTTCATACGCCTGGATGATTCACCTGGTCACTTACCCAACAATTATAATGTAATTTTAGCATAAATAAGTATTCCCTAATGTTATATTTGTTTTTTGATATTATTATGCATTGAACATTTTAACCTATACTTATACTGTAGCATAAGAGGTGACAACTATGTTAATAATTAAGAAATTGACATGTAAAATATTATTTTATAAATAAATGATCGAATTAAATTGAATTGATGATATACGACGAAGGCTGCTCCCACTGCACCGTCATGCTTACTTCCGTCTGTATAAATTCGGTGCTTGCCTATGTAGTTATATTGCTCGTGATCGCTAATATTTTGTATTTTATTGATGACAATAGAAATTCTGCTAGACGGGTGTAGAAGTTTGGCAGGAGATATCCGAGTATCAAGCGTGAAGTGTGTAGCCAGGTGTTTACTGAGTCCGGTTCGTTTGGTTTTTTCCATTTCAGCAACCTCAATAACTTTAAGGTGGAGTGGTGTTAGGTCAGCTAATGCGATGGAGGCAATGGTAGGTAGCGTACGGAAGCCTCGCACAATTTTGATAGCAAATCTTCTTTGAAGGCTAAGTAGAGAGTTAGTAACTTTTTTGTATTTCAGGGCGCTACTCCAAACTTCTGCAGCATACGTTATCGTTGGTTCGATTACGTACTTATATATGATAGCGACATTTTCAATTCCAATTAGCTATACGATGGTACCATAAACCTGGTCTGATGATGGAGACGGAAGGTGACCATAAGAACTCCTCAATTACACATGATTATCCCCTCGTGTTTGGGGTCATTACTCAACGATTACTTGGTGCAAAAAAACAGTGGGTAAAAAAGCAGTTCGTAGCTAACCCCGGAGAGATAATTAAAATAAAATAAATTATTTTATCAAGGAAAAATCTCTCATCTATATCGTTGTGTCGATAAGATCGATAAAAAGCGGTGCTTCCTACAGCTGTCATACGCGGCCTACAAAAATCCGACCCCTAGGAAGTATTAAGTACTATTTATTTATTCACTGCCTAGCCTAGATAAATCCAAACCAACTTCACACACACTTCATTCACATAATTCCACCACAAGAAGCTTGTATCCTGGACACTGCAGATTGCTTTCCGGCCATTCGTTTGAAGCAAGAAAAAAATACCTTGAATGTGACGTCATTATTCGACGTCATATTTCTTGCATTCTTTCATTCATGTACATGATTGAAAATACGTTTGGAATTTACAATACTCTGAATGTACACTTCCTTGCCAACCTCTAATTTGACTCCTGCCTGCCATGTCACTGTCATTCTGTATTTCTCCGTGTGTTATTTCAAATAATGTACAATTTTATATTTATTAAAACCCGAATACTACAGGTTTTCTCATTATTTCACTCCTCATATTCATTCATAACACATAACAATCTCCCTACATGAAATAAAATATTTGAATGTAACAACACATTTTAGTTCGCTACAGCATCAGCTAACTAGAAGTTTGCCGAGTAGGTGGCAGCACCGTTTTCAATCAAAATCTGGATTTGCAATAGGTTCTAAGTTTGCATGGTTAGCATAGCATGGTTAATACTGAGTCTAGCGCAGTGGCTAAATTAATTAGGTACCTAGGTACTTCATTTTGTTAAAAATGTATTAGTGTTTTATGTTAAAATTTATTTATAAATACGATTTTGAACATCGTATATGAGTTAAAACCTCCTTGCTCTATAAGGAACACCTGCTTCGAAGGCCCAGTGCTCTGATCTTGAACTGTTTTGGACCACTCGAGATTAACTTGACCCTTGACTCGAGACTGATAACCTGCACTGGTAGGTATATAATACATGCAACACGTTCACTAGCTCATTCTGCTGGTAGTTGGTGCCCGAAAATAATTGGTTCACATATTGAAAAATGGAACTGCAGTTTATATTTTTGGCTCTGTGTCTGTGTAAGTGTTGCCTCGATTTGTTTTTTGTTTTATTCATTTGCCAAAAAGAGTTCATCGGTCTTTTTTATTCATTACATTCTTGAAATTCGCACTGATCTAACATGTAATGATACATTCATCTCATGTTCTGACTCCTGCCAAATCTACGGTACTCTATACCAGTTGAAATACGTCTAGGTCGTTTATTAATATCCCGCCGATGGTGGCAAAAAAAACCGTATACTTACGACCTGCCTGATGGTAACTGAATGAACAATATGTAGGTATGTATGTATGTAAGCACTTTATTGTACACAATAACAGGTTAAATGTCACACAATAGATCCAAGTACAAATGCGAACTATAAGGGTCCCTATAAGGGTTCTCTTCCAGCTAACACGTAGGTAAGCAATTGAGTTATTCTTGGTTGTTCTCTAGTTGCAGGCTCGCAGTATGCGGCAAGTGTGTCGGTCGTCAGCCTCGTGCACAGCCAAGACCCGGGCGCGGAGCTGCGTCTGCACCTGGTGCCCACCACCTGGTTCACAGGGAACGTGATCTGCCAACTTGAAGGTAAGCGAGGCTTCAGTAACCGTGACTTTAAAATGGCCCAATTTAGCCACCCCAGTTAGTGAAGAACTTCTACTATTGCGTGAAGTTTCCTTTACCCCGGCCTACGACGAGGTACTTAACCATCGCCTCGGACAGTAGGGACTATGGTATCAATTTCTGCACGGCAAACACAAGAAGGCGCGCGAGCATCGTTTTTTTTCGCAATATCCGTCTCTCTCTTATTGGAAAACTTAGAAAGCGAGTATAGTGCGAGAAAAATCATCGAGAGAGCTCGCACACCGCCTTTTGACAGCCGTTTTATTGACATTTAATATTTTACGCATATATAGGACTACTTAACATAATCCTTACTAATATTATAAATGCGAAAGTGTGTGTGTGTTTGTTTGTCCTTCTTTCACGTCGCAACGGAGCGTCGTATTACTGTGTTTTTTTGTATGGAGATAGTTTAGAGGCTGGAGAGTGACATAGGCTACTTTTTCCATCGCGAAAACATCTAATTCCCACGGGAAAATGTAATATGTTACAGTTTCCTATAACCACGTGGGCGCGGGCATCAGCTAGTAGGATATAATAGAAAACAAAAAAAAAAAAAAAAACTTAAAGTAACCTATTCTAAACACGCGGCAGCGTGTCCAGCCAAGTTTAAAGCGGAGAAGAACTGCACGGCTAGCACGCGACGGCGCGCGAGCTCTCTCGATTTTTCTCGCACTATCCGTCTCTCACTTATTAGAACACTTAGAACAAGAGGTATAGTGCGATAAAAATCGAGAGTATGTCGCAGCAGCCGTGTGTATAATTTATACAAACCTTTTGGAGCCACTTTTGACTCCTTAATAATTCAAAATCTATTTAACATAGAAACATGTGGTATATGTTTTAAAACCCCTTAGAATAACTAGAATCAGAAAATTCATATTTACAGGTAAAGGTTATTGAGATATTAAAGGCGTGCGTGGAGCTAGGTACCTACAAACTACCAACTGAGCCAACACGTAGCGGCCCTTTTGACAATTTAATGAAATGCAAGTATCATGGGACATATATGCATTAATCGCGGCCGCGTTAACATCATACCTACATTAAATAAATGTAAATTAAGTATATTAAATTCAGAATTAGAAGCAGGAGTTTTCTTGAAGAGACTAAACCCCTCAGCTGGGCTGTTCATCAATAACAGCCCCGACAAGTTGCCTAGACACATTGGAAGGAACTCGACGACAATATACAGCAGAGCCTCGGTCAGGCAAAACACAGACTTAAAGATTGTCTCCAAATGTGAAAAAAATGCGTTTTGCAGGTGGAGTCCTGGCGTCGCCCACGACCAGCGCCTTAGCTAAGGAGATGCAAGCCGCGATGGCCGACCACAAACTGGCATCTGGTGTCTTCATTGGAGTGACCGACATGCTCTCCCAGGGCGACTTCAAGTCCCTGGACGGTAAGTTGATTACACTTTTGTACTAACTACTTCAGTTTTCTTTTGGACATGGTGAGAAATTACTTCATCATTGAATCACTGACCAGAAACTCAGTAAATGCACGGGTCTTTAGAATGTTTATGTACCTATGTGTTAAACAAATGTGGGTAACAGGAGCGGCTGTTGCCGACATCCCGGTCGAGTGGGCCGCCGGCGAGCCGAACAACGCCGGCGACACCGAGCACTGCCTGGCGCTGACCGGCGCCGGCGCACTGGCCGACATCGAATGCTCCGCCGTGTTGCCGTACTTCTGCCGTAAGGAGAGCGCCCGCAAGTCCCGCAACCACGACTCCACACCCGAGATGCCGCCGTGTAACGGCAAGAGTGGTGAGTTTGTCAATGCACTATATTTTATTTATTTATTAAGAGACAACGTCCATACTACTACGTAGTACATCTGCCTGTATATGAATACAAACAAGTATATTACTAAGACTTCGCAGTCCGTCTGTCTGTCTGTCACCACGCTGTATCTCAAGAACCGCGATAGCTAGATAGTTGAAATTTTCACAGATGATGTATTTCTGTTGCCGCTATAACAACAAATACTAAAAACAAAATAAAATAAATATTTAATGGGGGGGGGGGGGGCATACAAGTTGTATGGGAGCCCCCCTGAGATACTGCCTGGTGACAGACATTTTGTTGTATGATACAACAAACGTGGTTTTTTTTTGCCGCTTTTATAGATAATGGTACGGAACCCTCCGTGCGCGAGTCGTACTCGCACTTGGCCGGTTTTTTATCCACTTCTCGACTTGTCATAGTTTTACGCAGTGTCTTGTAACATTCTGTGCAAGCTTTTCTTTTTTGGATTTCTAGCGTGTGTATTTTCTTCTTTTCTGGGATATTAATTTCGCTATTGAGCGGAGTTTTTGTCAATGATTCTACGACTGGCTGTAAAGTGAAGCAGTTTAACTTTCTGTCTATGAACTGCAGTGTATAAAATCCAAGCATTAACAAAACATGTGCCAACAAGGATCATCATTAATTTTCTGTACCATTTTAATCCTCTTTTTAAGGAGGAATAGAAGGCAGTCATTTGGTCACTATAGTCCACACCTTTTTTGTTGTCATTGTACATAATGACACATTCCGGTTTTAAGATGGGATCTCCAGTAAATTTTCGGTATTTACAATTTTATCTGAATGATTTTTATACGTTATATATAACTTTACACCCACTTAGTAACTTTGATGCTTTCTTTGGTTATTAGCTCCGTAATTTGCCCCTTCTTTAGTTTTTTGCTTGTGACATACTTCGGAAGACCTTAGTAAGTTAGAGAAAGATTGCTAAATACGCGACAGATTTTTGTGACGTCAGATGTGAAGGAGGTCACAAACTTTTATATTTTGCTGCTAGCCGATTCGACTTCATTTAAAACTGAACGCTATCCGTAAGAGTATAAAGCCATTAAACACTTTTTGCAATAGCATATTGCAAATGAATACCGCTACTAATATTTGAAAGTAATGTTGTCAGGGTACGAGTATGAGCCGCGCACCGGCAGCTGCTACAAGTTCCACGGGGCCACGCAGTTCTGGCTGTCCGCGCTGAAGACCTGCCACGCCGAGGGGGGACATCTGGCCATCATCAACAACCAGACCGAGTCCACTGTACTCAAGGAAATATACGACAAGAACAAGAACGATGTCACAAATGCAGAGAACCCAAGTTATATCTCTATAGGCTTCATGAAATTAGCTACCAACCAATGGGTGACTATACACGGTAAGAATAAAATAGCCTATGCCTACTGGTTTCAACAAAACCAGGTTCTGATCCTGTTGCCGCTTTGGCAAAACTCGCCTTCCGCACACCTCCGAGGTGCTAATCCACCCGAACGTGATTAATGCCGCCGGGCTGTGTTACAATCTTTCACACATAATCGAGGCGTCACCGTTGTCACAAACAAACGATCGAGATGGCATGATTGGAGTTTTTTACCTGTCGGTTTTCTATTATCGGTTTTCTTAGAGGACCTAGACCTTTTTATAAGTAAGTGCGGATAGTACTGCTGCCCACAAAACTGAAGGTCCTGGGTTCGAATCCTGTACGGATGGAGGACGATGTTACTCACGTCCGCAGAGGGGGACGATGTTACTCACATTTGCAGGAATTGCCACTAACACCCTGCACGTGTCCCCTGGGTGGCGCTTAACGAGTAACAACCTTTCGGCAGCTGTACTGTTGCCAGTGATCAACCTCACAGCAAATTAACCGAGTCACCACTGCTTTCGATCATGCGATGAATACAAATAATGAAAATAGCTCTTTTAAGATAACTATCTGAAAAAGATACGTTAGCCTAGTGGTTCAGGCATGCGGCTGTCAAACAGCGGTCGTGGGTTCAAATCCTGGCTCGTACCAATAAGTTTTTCGGAATTGATTTACGGAATGTCTGTCATTTAATATTTATAGTTAGCTTTTCGGTGAAGATAAACATCGTGAGGAAACCTGCATACATCTGCGAAGAAATTCAACAGTGCATTAGAAGTCCTCAACCCGCACTGGGCCAGCGTGGGGACGACTGCCCGTTCCCTCTCATCCATGAGAGGAGGCTTGTGCCCAGCAGTGTGACGTATATAGGCAGATTTATTATTTACTAGCTTCTGCCCGCGACTTCGTACGCGTATAAATTATGGTTTACATGATATTATTAGTACGCAGAGGTCTAGTTTCGTGACGGGTGACCGGCTGGTGAGCAGCCCCCCTATTCTGTAACTTGTTTTAAGCTCACCTCAACGCTCACCCACAAATATATCTTGATACCGCGATGCGTAGAAACTAAGCGTAGGTAGAGGTCTAGTTTCGTGACGGGTGACCGGCGGGGTGAGCCGCATTAGTGCGTACTGAATAACTGCCCAGGTAGCGAATAACCTGCCTTGATGTGGACACAGCGCGATGGGTGAAGGAGCTATATGATAAATTATAGTTACGTATAGATCTTATAAATTTTTGATTAAATATGAATACGTTATATCAGAAGCGACCTGGTAAACCTTGCCAAAAGCATTCATTGAGCTTACTTTGGGGCTAGTTTGATTTCTGTAAGATATTCCCCTAATATTTATTTATTTAAGTATTCTGTGACAAAACAATAACGATCTCATTGGTCTTTGAAAGCGAGTAATTATCTGCGACACGTTTATAATAGCCACCATTTTAAAATAAACTGTACGGTATAATAGTAAGATTAAAATGTATGTAGATTCCTACAGCTCTTTGCAATGCATAAGTAAAACAGAACACAACATAAGTTAGCCCATGGCCCCACACTAGGCGTAGCCTGTACCGTGGTGACCGTTTGAAAAACATTAACAGTACCTACAAGTTTTTTTGCGGTAGGTATTCTCTAATATCATTATAAAACAAATGGGAATGTGTGTGTGTGTGTGTGTGTGTGTGTGTGTGTGTGTGTGTGTGTGTGTGTGTGTGTGTGTAAGTGTGTGTGCGCGCGACCAAATTAATTAAACATTTCTGATAAGTTTTTCAGTCTCAAAATAATTAAGGCTGTTTAAACCAACGAATAATTATCTTTAGCTTCTGGAAGGGATGCATTCTTGATATCACATAGTTTGTTAACTTTATTATACTTATAGGTATGGATGAAAATAACTACGATGAGAGAGTTAAAGA
Source organism: Epinotia ramella (assembly GCA_947578815.1). Taxonomy (NCBI): domain Eukaryota; kingdom Metazoa; phylum Arthropoda; class Insecta; order Lepidoptera; family Tortricidae; genus Epinotia; species Epinotia ramella. The sequence continues at coordinate 2,974,126 of OX388206.1, read as the reverse complement.
GAGTTAAAGAAAGATGTATTACTGTGCAGTATTGGAATTTTGTACAACCTTTTCCGCACTGCCTGTGGATATATTTCCAAAGAAATTGTCTTACAATGAATCAAAAGGACTCTCAGAAACATTAGCTGCCTAACAGTGAGAACAGCCCAATCTTTATATAGTGTCACGTGGCGCGTGTTCCTCCCTGGCCGGACCACCAACTCCGATTTGGCTCTAATTGCAGTACCTATATGTACTAGTTATGTACTTTATGTACCAGGTCGGAAAATGTATGTACCTCCGTAGTTTTGAAGATATTGGTCATTAAAGGTGTAGGCTGTAGAATATACTCCGTAGCCGGCCCCCACCCGAAACGACCCAAATCCGCCACTTCAAAACATGAATGTCAGTAACAAAATAATGTACCTATCACGTACCTTCTGAATAAATCATCTTTTTGTAAAGAAAATGCTTTATACGTTTTTTTTTCTTACATTTAACTATTTGCGTACAAGCGCCTGTGTAAAAAATAATAGCAATATTTACGCACACGACGTAATTGCAACCGCCAAATTTGGTTTCAATATTCATATTTATTTAATTTCATGTAAATATGTAATATGTATTTTAGATTTAAATAATATACGTAGTTATTGTTACTACTATTATTTTAAATGGAATGCAAGTTGATTGTGCAATATATAATCATTAAAGTTACAAAATTAAAAAAAAGACTAGGAAAGATTTGTTTATGTCCCTTAAAAAGTTATTTACGCGCCATTTTGCAATTCAGGAAAATTCATAAAGTATAGTGGAGTCGTAATCTCAAACTGGAATAGTTTTTGAGTTGTGTAAATTCGTTCGCTTGTGGTATTTAACATTAGGTTTTTTTTTGTCATTTCGAGAAGCGTAGAAACTTGTTGGTTTTAATTGTTGCCACGTATCTGCATCTATGTGTATTGAAATAATCTCAGGAGCATAACTGTCCCTCACTGGACTGTTGTTTGAAGAAGAACTATGTGTATATTTTTCTTCAAATAAAGGGCTACTTTTGCTACTTTCGTCTGTGACACTTGGACGTCTAGGAGGAAAAAATATTTCATGTTTCCTTTTAAGTGACAAGTACAGAGCCTTAGGAGACATGCGAAATGAAAGTGCTTTACTGATTTCACTGAAAATCTCGCTAGTTGATGAAGGCAAATTATTCATATCCGATAATTGTTCTCTGTACCTTGTAAACTCCTCCTTTTGTTCTTCGAGTGACACTTTTGAGAGTTTATTATTTTGACTTTCCATTTTGTACTTGATTTAGACATGCCTCAATAACTTTACACAACTCAAAAACTATTCCAGTTTGAGATTACGACTCCACTATACTTTATGAATTTTCCTGAATTGCAAAATGGCGCGTAAATAACTTTTTAAGGGACATAAACAAATCTTTCCTAGTCTTTTTTTAATTTTGTAACTTTAAGGATTATATATTGCACAATCAACTTGCATTCCATTTAAAATAATAGTAGTAACAATAACTACGTATATTATTTAAATCTAAAATACATATTACATATTTACATGAAATTAAATAAATATGAATATTGAAACCAAATTTGGCGGTTGCAATACGTCGTGTGCGTAAATATTGCTATTATTTTTTACACAGGCGCTTGTACGCAAATAGTTAAATGTAAGAAAAAAAAACGTATAAAGCATTTTCTTTACAAAAAGATGATTTATTCAGAAGGTACGTGATGACATTATTTTGTTACTGACATTCATGTTTTGAAGTGGCGGATTTGGGTCGTTTCGGGTGGGGGCCGGCTACGGAGTATATTCTACAGCCGGTCCACCTTTAATGACCAATATCTTCAAAACTACGGAGGTACATACATTTTCCGACCTGGTAGATAAAGTACATAACTAGTACATATAGGTACAGCAATTAGAGCCAAATCGGAGTTGGTGGTCCGGCCAGGGAGGAACACTCTCACGTGGCAGTGGAAAATAACCGAGGCTTCCTGAGCATGACTTTTAAGATGAGTCGTTGTGTTCGTTCTAAACCTATAAGGATAATAGTAACGTTATAATAACTTAACGTTTAACTCGTAAACATATGAAACCAAATTTTATTTTAATACTTTACTAAAGATGCTTTATACTACACATTATGACTAAGGTAAACTGCCATGTTTCCATGACAGATCCAACGCAAATGTAAGGAATAACTAATGGCACACAAATGCAGTGACTTTATACTACACATTATGACTAAGGTAAACTGCCATGTTTCCATGACAGATCCAACGCAAATGTAAGGAATAACTAATGGCACACAAATGCAGTGACTTTATACTACACATTATGACTAAGGTAAACTGCCATGTTTCCATGACAGATCCAACGCAAATGTAAGGAATAACTAATGGCACACAAATGCAGTGACTTTATACTACACATTATGACTAAGGTAAACTGCCATGTTTCCATGACAGATCCAACGCAAATGTAAGGAATAACTAATGGCACACAAATGCAGTGACTTTATACTACACATTATGACTAAGGTAAACTGCCATGTTTCCATGACAGATCCAACGCAAATGTAAGGAATAACTAATGGCACACAAATGCAGTGACTTTATACTACACATTATGACTAAGGTAAACTGCCATGTTTCCATGACAGATCCAACGCAAATGTAAGGAATAACTAATGGCACACAAATGCAGTGACTTTATACTACACATTATGACTAAGGTAAACTGCCATGTTTCCATGACAGATCCAACGCAAATGTAAGGAATAACTAATGGCACACAAATGCAGTGACTTTATACTACACATTATGACTAAGGTAAACTGCCATGTTTCCATGACAGATCCAACGCAAATGTAAGGAATAACTAATGGCACACAAATGCAGTGACTTTATACTACACATTATGACTAAGGTAAACTGCCATGTTTCCATGACAGATCCAACGCAAATGTAAGGAATAACTAATGGCACACAAATGCAGTGACTTTATACTACACATTATGACTAAGGTAAACTGCCATGTTTCCATGACAGATCCAACGCAAATGTAAGGAATAACTAATGGCACACAAATGCAGTGACTTTATATTACACATTATGACTAAGGTAAACTGCCATGTTTCCATGACAGATCCAACGCAAATGTAAGGAATAACTAATGGCACACAAATGCAGTGACTTTATACTACACATTATGACTAAGGTAAACTGCCATGTTTCCATGACAGATCCAACGCAAATGTAAGGAATAACTAATGGCACACAAATGCAGTGACTTTATACTACACATTATGACTAAGGTAAACTGCCATGTTTCCATGACAGATCCAACGCAAATGTAAGGAATAACTAATGGCACACAAATGCAGTGACTTTATACTACACATTATGACTAAGGTAAACTGCCATGTTTCCATGACAGATCCAACGCAAATGTAAGGAATAACTAATGGCACACAAATGCAGTGACTTTATACTACACATTATGACTAAGGTAAACTGCCATGTTTCCATGACAGATCCAACGCAAATGTAAGGAATAACTAATGGCACACAAATGCAGTGACTTTATACTACACATTATGACTAAGGTAAACTGCCATGTTTCCATGACAGATCCAACGCAAATGTAAGGAATAACTAATGGCACACAAATGCAGTGACTTTATACTACACATTATGACTAAGGTAAACTGCCATGTTTCCATGACAGATCCAACGCAAATGTAAGGAATAACTAATGGCACACAAATGCAGTGACTTTATACTACACATTATGACTAAGGTAAACTGCCATGTTTCCATGACAGATCCAACGCAAATGTAAGGAATAACTAATGGCACACAAATGCAGTGACTTTATACTACACATTATGACTAAGGTAAACTGCCATGTTTCCATGACAGATCCAACGCAAATGTAAGGAATAACTAATGGCACACAAATGCAGTGACTTTATACTACACATTATGACTAAGGTAAACTGCCATGTTTCCATGACAGATCCAACGCAAATGTAAGGAATAACTAATGGCACACAAATGCAGTGACTTTATACTACACATTATGACTAAGGTAAACTGCCATGTTTCCATGACAGATCCAACGCAAATGTAAGGAATAACTAATGGCACACAAATGCAGTGACTTTATACTACACATTATGACTAAGGTAAACTGCCATGTTTCCATGACAGATCCAACGCAAATGTAAGGAATAACTAATGGCACACAAATGCAGTGACTTTATACTACACATTATGACTAAGGTAAACTGCCATGTTTCCATGACAGATCCAACGCAAATGTAAGGAATAACTAATGGCACACAAATGCAGTGACTTTATACTACACATTATGACTAAGGTAAACTGCCATGTTTCCATGACAGATCCAACGCAAATGTAAGGAATAACTAATGGCACACAAATGCAGTGACTTTATACTACACATTATGACTAAGGTAAACTGCCATGTTTCCATGACAGATCCAACGCAAATGTAAGGAATAACTAATGGCACACAAATGCAGTGACTTTATACTACACATTATGACTAAGGTAAACTGCCATGTTTCCATGACAGATCCAACGCAAATGTAAGGAATAACTAATGGCACACAAATGCAGTGACTTTATACTACACATTATGACTAAGGTAAACTGCCATGTTTCCATGACAGATCCAACGCAAATGTAAGGAATAACTAATGGCACACAAATGCAGTGACTTTATACTACACATTATGACTAAGGTAAACTGCCATGTTTCCATGACAGATCCAACGCAAATGTAAGGAATAACTAATGGCACACAAATGCAGTGACTTTATACTACACATTATGACTAAGGTAAACTGCCATGTTTCCATGACAGATCCAACGCAAATGTAAGGAATAACTAATGGCACACAAATGCAGTGACTTTATACTACACATTATGACTAAGGTAAACTGCCATGTTTCCATGACAGATCCAACGCAAATGTAAGGAATAACTAATGGCACACAAATGCAGTGACTTTATACTACACATTATGACTAAGGTAAACTGCCATGTTTCCATGACAGATCCAACGCAAATGTAAGGAATAACTAATGGCACACAAATGCAGTGACTTTATACTACACATTATGACTAAGGTAAACTGCCATGTTTCCATGACAGATCCAACGCAAATGTAAGGAATAACTAATGGCACACAAATGCAGTGACTTTATACTACACATTATGACTAAGGTAAACTGCCATGTTTCCATGACAGATCCAACGCAAATGTAAGGAATAACTAATGGCACACAAATGCAGTGACTTTATACTACACATTATGACTAAGGTAAACTGCCATGTTTCCATGACAGATCCAACGCAAATGTAAGGAATAACTAATGGCACACAAATGCAGTGACTTTATACTACACATTATGACTAAGGTAAACTGCCATGTTTCCATGACAGATCCAACGCAAATGTAAGGAATAACTAATGGCACACAAATGCAGTGACTTTATACTACACATTATGACTAAGGTAAACTGCCATGTTTCCATGACAGATCCAACGCAAATGTAAGGAATAACTAATGGCACACAAATGCAGTGACTTTATACTACACATTATGACTAAGGTAAACTGCCATGTTTCCATGACAGATCCAACGCAAATGTAAGGAATAACTAATGGCACACAAATGCAGTGACTTTATACTACACATTATGACTAAGGTAAACTGCCATGTTTCCATGACAGATCCAACGCAAATGTAAGGAATAACTAATGGCACACAAATGCAGTGACTTTATACTACACATTATGACTAAGGTAAACTGCCATGTTTCCATGACAGATCCAACGCAAATGTAAGGAATAACTAATGGCACACAAATGCAGTGACTTTATACTACACATTATGACTAAGGTAAACTGCCATGTTTCCATGACAGATCCAACGCAAATGTAAGGAATAACTAATGGCACACAAATGCAGTGACTTTATACTACACATTATGACTAAGGTAAACTGCCATGTTTCCATGACAGATCCAACGCAAATGTAAGGAATAACTAATGGCACACAAATGCAGTGACTTTATACTACACATTATGACTAAGGTAAACTGCCATGTTTCCATGACAGATCCAACGCAAATGTAAGGAATAACTAATGGCACACAAATGCAGTGACTTTATACTACACATTATGACTAAGGTAAACTGCCATGTTTCCATGACAGATCCAACGCAAATGTAAGGAATAACTAATGGCACACAAATGCAGTGACTTTATACTACACATTATGACTAAGGTAAACTGCCATGTTTCCATGACAGATCCAACGCAAATGTAAGGAATAACTAATGGCACACAAATGCAGTGACTTTATACTACACATTATGACTAAGGTAAACTGCCATGTTTCCATGACAGATCCAACGCAAATGTAAGGAATAACTAATGGCACACAAATGCAGTGACTTTATACTACACATTATGACTAAGGTAAACTGCCATGTTTCCATGACAGATCCAACGCAAATGTAAGGAATAACTAATGGCACACAAATGCAGTGACTTTATACTACACATTATGACTAAGGTAAACTGCCATGTTTCCATGACAGATCCAACGCAAATGTAAGGAATAACTAATGGCACACAAATGCAGTGACTTTATACTACACATTATGACTAAGGTAAACTGCCATGTTTCCATGACAGATCCAACGCAAATGTAAGGAATAACTAATGGCACACAAATGCAGTGACTTTATACTACACATTATGACTAAGGTAAACTGCCATGTTTCCATGACAGATCCAACGCAAATGTAAGGAATAACTAATGGCACACAAATGCAGTGACTTTATACTACACATTATGACTAAGGTAAACTGCCATGTTTCCATGACAGATCCAACGCAAATGTAAGGAATAACTAATGGCACACAAATGCAGTGACTTTATACTACACATTATGACTAAGGTAAACTGCCATGTTTCCATGACAGATCCAACGCAAATGTAAGGAATAACTAATGGCACACAAATGCAGTGACTTTATACTACACATTATGACTAAGGTAAACTGCCATGTTTCCATGACAGATCCAACGCAAATGTAAGGAATAACTAATGGCACACAAATGCAGTGACTTTATACTACACATTATGACTAAGGTAAACTGCCATGTTTCCATGACAGATCCAACGCAAATGTAAGGAATAACTAATGGCACACAAATGCAGTGACTTTATACTACACATTATGACTAAGGTAAACTGCCATGTTTCCATGACAGATCCAACGCAAATGTAAGGAATAACTAATGGCACACAAATGCAGTGACTTTATACTACACATTATGACTAAGGTAAACTGCCATGTTTCCATGACAGATCCAACGCAAATGTAAGGAATAACTAATGGCACACAAATGCAGTGACTTTATACTACACATTATGACTAAGGTAAACTGCCATGTTTCCATGACAGATCCAACGCAAATGTAAGGAATAACTAATGGCACACAAATGCAGTGACTTTATACTACACATTATGACTAAGGTAAACTGCCATGTTTCCATGACAGATCCAACGCAAATGTAAGGAATAACTAATGGCACACAAATGCAGTGACTTTATACTACACATTATGACTAAGGTAAACTGCCATGTTTCCATGACAGATCCAACGCAAATGTAAGGAATAACTAATGGCACACAAATGCAGTGACTTTATACTACACATTATGACTAAGGTAAACTGCCATGTTTCCATGACAGATCCAACGCAAATGTAAGGAATAACTAATGGCACACAAATGCAGTGACTTTATACTACACATTATGACTAAGGTAAACTGCCATGTTTCCATGACAGATCCAACGCAAATGTAAGGAATAACTAATGGCACACAAATGCAGTGACTTTATACTACACATTATGACTAAGGTAAACTGCCATGTTTCCATGACAGATCCAACGCAAATGTAAGGAATAACTAATGGCACACAAATGCAGTGACTTTATACTACACATTATGACTAAGGTAAACTGCCATGTTTCCATGACAGATCCAACGCAAATGTAAGGAATAACTAATGGCACACAAATGCAGTGACTTTATACTACACATTATGACTAAGGTAAACTGCCATGTTTCCATGACAGATCCAACGCAAATGTAAGGAATAACTAATGGCACACAAATGCAGTGACTTTATACTACACATTATGACTAAGGTAAACTGCCATGTTTCCATGACAGATCCAACGCAAATGTAAGGAATAACTAATGGCACACAAATGCAGTGACTTTATACTACACATTATGACTAAGGTAAACTGCCATGTTTCCATGACAGATCCAACGCAAATGTAAGGAATAACTAATGGCACACAAATGCAGTGACTTTTTGCAGTGAGTTTTGACAGCTCACCACCGCCCCCGCCCCAAATGCATCCGAGTCCTTGCTAAAATGTAACCTTAGCGGAACCGAACAACAACAGGGAATAAATGACAATAATGAATTTGACAATAAATGATTTCTGATTCTGAATAACGATAGGAGGATGATGATGTTCCTGACGAAGTTGTCGTGTCGTATTTACTCAAACGCGATGCATTTGGTATTGCCATAGATGACAGTTAATATAAACTTTCACGTCTTTACATAGCAAGACTGCCACCACCAATCCCGTTCTAATTACAGTGTGATAATATCAGGTGGCTGATCAGTTACAACATAACATGACCATAGAGCTGACAAACTGCAGGAGAGCCGCCTTTCGTTAGTAAGGTCACGTTTTACGAAAACCGGCAAGTTACGTGGGTAACAAATGGCTTGCTATGTCACCCCTGGCAGGGCCCGCTAGAAGGGGGAGGCCCAAGAAGCGATGGCTTGAAGTAGCCAGGGATGACATGTGTGCCAAATGGTCTTACAGCCGAGCATGCCCAAGACCGCGCGAAGTGGAGGAGTAAATGCCGGAAAGCCGACCCCCGGGGTCGCAGGTCGCACCTAGCTGAGGATGTAACCGGAAATGCGCTCAGATGAGAGAGAGAGTGAGATGGTCCGTAAGTGACCTGCCTCTAGTCTAGGGTGCGGAAGCTGGCCAGGGTAGGGTAGGTCTTCAGACGCAGCAGTTCCAGCTCAGTCTGCAGGAGCACTATGGTTGAGTGGTGTTGCTGCACTTCCCGGATCAGCTTGCTTCGCTGCACCAACATCTCCATCCTGCAACAAGGACCACATTCTATTACCAGGCTTACCAGGGTTACCACTTCGACTTACCATCTAAATTGGCCAAATGAATAGCAAAATTTCTTGTAACTGCTATCCTTTATCTGCCTTGTCGGAAACTTGCTCCGAAAATATATATTTGTTATTTGTTTGCGTAAGTCTAATACAGTATCAGCCGGGCTTTCTCCTCTAATTTCTACCTCGTAAGCAAGTTCTGTTTTTTGTAACGACAAATTTTTTATTTCGTAAGACATAATTGGTATCTACTGAGTGTAAAACAACAAGCAGTTTGGGTAAATTTGCACAAAAAAAAATAACTACTCCGCTCTGTTACAATGAGAAACCAAAGACAGCAGTAACTTGTTTTTCTGTTAATGAAATGAAAATGAGAAACTAAGACAACTAAAGAAATAAAACCAGAAAAGAAGAGAAGTAGAAAGCAGTAATGAAAAAGCAATGACTACAAGAAGATGCAAAAATAAAAACGCAACTAGTGTCTACAGTGTGCTCACAAGGTTTCGGATTTATCGATATCGATAAAGTACCGTCATCCACTCTCTAGACTCTAGTTGCAAAGCACAAATAAAATGAGAACAAGACTTCACAAAACACGCACACAAATCAAACTACTCAACGATCCAAACTAAAATATACACCACCTGATACCAAGTTGATGGCGCCACTTGTTGCCATTGAATTATGTCATGCTCCCTGGCAACCCCACTGTCTGTTTTGTGATTTATTAATACGTAACGCTGATGTACCAAATATGTACTCAAATTGTACCTAGTTAAAAAAAATTGTACCTCAACAGATCGCGAGTACAATTAACTGAATTTGGGGTTGCCGTAGAGCATCTCCCCAGCAACCCCATTTTTTTTTTGCTTATTTCACGTAAATACTTGCGTATTTCAGCTAATAAGAGGCCGAAAAAAATTGTACTGCGGTTTTTACCACCAAATGAGTTAGCATTGGCCATTAAAATTACCTAATTGTCGTCAAAACGCGAGCGCGTCCAATGCTGCCGAATCCTTAAACGTCATTTAAAGCGTCAGAAGCCTAGTACCATGAGAGATAATTATTTGATGTTTTACTTATGCCATAGTTTAGTACCTTTTTGGTACTATGGAGTACCCTAACATCAAAAATTATTTGTACCATGAACTTTTGTATTAAAAAAAATAAGGAGGTACTAAAACTGTAAGTACTAAATTACGGTATAAGTGATTTTTTACTTATGTATGTCTCGAAGATTATATAAGTAAAAAATCACTTAAGGATTCGGCAGCATTGGACGCGCTCGCGTTTTGACGACAATTAGGTAATTTTAATGGCCAATACTAACTCATTTGGTGGTAAAAACCGCAGTACAATATTTTTCGGCCTCTTATTAGCTGAAATACGCAAGTATGTACGTGAAATAAGCAAAAAAAAAATGGGGTTGCTGGGGAGATGCTCTACGGCAACCCCAAATTCAGTTAATTGTACTCGCGATCTGTTGAGGTACAATTTTTTTTAACTAGGTACAATTTGAGTACATATTTGGTACATCAGCGTTACGTATTAATAAATCACAAAACAGACAGTGGGGTTGCCAGGGAGCATGACATATTGAATTGGCGCAGATCGCGGGTAAGGGACTTGAAGATCTGTTTATTGAGCTGCCGGTATAAGATCGCATCGGCTGAAGACTGTAGAATCGTTTCACTCCTTTCCTTCATGAGCTATATTTTATTATTTAAATTTAAAAAGTTACGGGACAAGCTAGCGGTTAGGCGGTTAGCGGTTCAGGCATGCGGCTGTCAAACGACGGTCGTGGGCTCAAATCTCGGCTCGTACCAATGAGTGATTCGGAACTTATGTACGAAATGTCATTTAATATTTACCTTTAGCTTTTCGGCGAAGGAAAAACATCGTGAGAAAACCTGCATACAATTCAAATACGTGAGTGAAGTCCCCAACCCGCACTGGGCCAGCGTGGAGATTTGGAGACTACTGCATGTTCCCTCTCATGGTTAATACTATATATACAGTAATAGTAGAATATACCTATTTCATCTCGTACGCCAGATATTGTTTTAAGTGATAGTAGTGATCTATAGCTGTAGACTGTCGATGAAGAATGGTGATGATTAAAAGTATGAATAAAGCTGTGTATTGATCGCAATGCGCTCTGTTTATTAAAATATAACTAACCCATCAGTTTTATCTCGTAAATTCTATTGATATATGTGGTTTTATAATTAATTCTTGAAGTATCGATGAGTATTGAAGGTTTGTCCCGAAAGTCCCGAAAGAACCGGGAAATCCCGGTTCTGATTTCGGCCAGTCCCGAAAATCCCGGTTCTTTGAAACAGAACCGGTTCTGTATTCCCTAGTAAGTATGTATAAATACTTACCATATAGTTTAATTATGTTAATCAGTGTTCCACTCTCTTTGCATGCTGTATAAACAGTAGGACATGTTGCACTTAAATAACTATACCTATATATACATGTTCAGCAAATTAATAAATTATCATTTTCATTAAGGAAATGTACTTACCTATATCCGTTACTGACCTACGGAATAATTTTTTGGTGAAATTCTGTCAATGTCAATAAAACATTAATTGTACTCCAGAAAAGATATCTTAAAACGACCCAGAGATTCTCTTCGGGAAGTATTTCGACAAAAACACTTTCTCACATAAACAGGTATATATTCATACTAGAAGGAAGCCTGTTTGTAAAAAAACCAAGAAATTACTTTAATACAATAATTGCTACTAAGAATAACGTTCGAGCACAATACAAATATAATATTAGATTGCCAAAGACAAGTTCCAGAAATAATAAGAGTATATTTATAACGGCAATACGAGTAGGTATGCTGATTAAATACCTGCTAATATTAAGGCTTTGGGAGGAAGGTCTTTTAAGGCACAATTAAAAAGTTGTCTCATTCAGAAAATATTATATAGCCTTAAAGAGTTTTTTGAATATAAATAAATACTGGTACATACTGAACTGGATGTACGTTAGTAATTTTATGTCTATGTAAGAAACATTGTTTTAACCCATAAGCTGATGAAATTGTATGCCTTACTTGGGCAACTGTTGAAACTACACTGCAAATTGTATGATCTATGTACACAGTTTGCAAGAAATACATTCTTTCTTCTTTCTTTCTTTCTTAGGCGAATGCAGCTACCAAAACGTTGTGTCGCTTTCTTTGCCAGACCGCGCGGAGGATACGCCTTTTTATGTTTCCGTAGTCAACAAGGAACCCTTATAGTTTCACCATATCGGTCTTTCCGTCTGTCCGTCTGCGGCTTAGCTTTGTATATAAATTAATCACGCCGCCAAAACGGTAGAATCGAATCTTGATTTAAAAGAAGGGTGTAGGGTACCTCCCCTACACGTAAAATGGGGATTTTTTTTTCTCTTTAATGAAACCCATGGTGTATCGTTGGATAGCTGTCATGTCGCCGGATAAATGACTACTACTATGGGAAGGAAAACTATCACGCCTCAGAAGGCATTTCTAGTAGCTGAGTAATAGGCGACCAGCTTACCGTGGACTTGAAAAGGCCAACTTTCGTACAAATTCGGCCGCGCGTGTCGATGTAACTAAGACAAGGCAGGCAACTATGGAACCCTACGCTGCGCGTGACACAAATTTGGCCGGTATTTTATATTACATCATTGATGAATAAATAGTAGTACTAACGTACTCGTCCTACTTCTGTACATAACACCTCGTATATCGAAAAGAGACAGCCTCATCTACTCATCCGATTTTAAAAATCCTAATTTGGTGAAATTGTTGTTATTTAAGCAGTTTTTTAAGAAAAACTATTTGTTCTAAGCACATCAAATAAAATACATGTTAATATTCACCATATTTCAAAGACCGTGGACGAGCTCGATATATCTATAATTGGACGAAATCGGCTCGATAGAAAATAATTGCAAAGATTGGTCTTAAAATCACATTCAACGGTTCTATGTCTTTATTTTTTTGACGTATGGGTCTGCAATTAAAGACATGAAGTCAACATATTCATACCTAAACCGCTAACGAGTCATATCATATTTCACAAATAAGCCACCCTTTTTTTTATTTCAATATTTATGTAATATTAGGTACTTATCTTCAAGAACCGGGCCGCCGAGTAACACTCGCTCTCGCTTATTCCGATACAAATAGACTGTGTGCGCGCTATCCAAAATCCTTAAGGGCATTTTGGTGTTGACAGCGTCTTAGTACATATTGAACGAACCTTCGGGAAGGAACTTCTTTGTAAAGCGGTAATGACGTTTAGTTGGTCGCCGCACGTTGCAACAGTGCAAAGACGTAGGTAGTCTGTAGACCTTTCTTCAAACATCCAAATAAAAAGTTCAAGTGCCCCTTCAAAACGCAACTCTACGGCTAAAGACGTAGCGTGTAGTTCACCTCGTCTTGAGAATGCGGCGCGCCCTGATGGGCTCCAGCGGGTCCTCGTGGAGCCGCTTCTCGGACACCTGCGCGGTCAGCCCCGTCACCACGCCGTCCAGCTTGCCGGACTTCGCCTCGACCGCGTTGATCTTCACCTGGAACGTAACCTTATCTCTTAGTGTTGCACCAAACCGTCTTTAACGTTGATCAGCAGATCAAATATGGCGCCGACAGCTGCCATTCCATACAAACTTGTCTTTCCATACATTCAGATATTAACGAACTCCAGATGGTTCGGTGCAAACCACCCTTAGTGTACGACCGGAGAGACCGGTCCAGCTGAACGTCCAGCGGGGCGTGCTGCGTTCATGTTTATTTATTTATTTATAGCCTCTTATCAGAAAATAACGACAACAAAAAATACTTATAACTACAATAACCGTAAAATTTTACATTTCTGTGTGCCTACTGGCAAAGGCCTCCCCCAGTCTTCTCCATTTCTCCTTGTCTGTGACCACTCTGGTTCTGCGTTCATGTTAAATATAAACAAATAAGTTTCTTTATTGAAGTGAAAACTTCTTTAGCGGCGCTGAGCACTTTTTGGGATGGGGTAAAATTGTTAAACTCGCGGCAGATTTTTGTGACGTCAGATGCGTCGTGACCGTAGGATGGAGAGATTCGGGACGAGGCTTGAGGGCGGAGGGGAAAATTGTTTGATGTAAGACGTATGGGGCTTGGGGGCGGGAGCGGGCCGGGGGAGGGGATGTGGGGGGGGCTTTTTTTTGCAAAATTAAAATTATCCAAGTTTTCACTTTTACCGGCACTCCCGGAGTGCAACCCGGTGTTTTTTTTATACTACGCCGGTAGCAATCAATACAACGCTATGTCTGATAGTAAGTGGTCATTCCAGAAGAATCCAAACGCGTTGCCGACCCGACGGCTTTTTTTCAAACACAGCTGTATGTGAGACACCTGCAGCTTCTCGACGCGGTGTATCTGCATCTCCAGCACCCTGTTGACAGCCTGCTTCTCTGCTTCCATCTCCTTCTCTAGTTGCTGTCCTGCTCGGCAGTGTAGCCCAGCTGTTCTTCAGGGACAGCTATATGTGGCTCACCTGCAGCTCCTCGACGCGGTGTATCTGCATCTCCAGCACCCTGTTGACAGCCTGCTTCTCTGATTCCATCTCCTTCTCTAGTTGCTGTCCTGCTCGGCAGTGTAGCCCAGCTGTTCTTCAGGGACAGCTATATGTGGCTCACCTGCAGCTCCTCGACGCGGTGTATCTGCATCTCCAGCACCCTGTTGACAGCCTGCTTCTCTGATTCCATCTCCTTCTCTAGTTGCTGTCCTGCTCGGCAGTGTAGCCCAGCTGTTCTTCAGGGACAGCTATATGTGGCTCACCTGCAGCTCCTCGACGCGGTGTATCTGCATCTCCAGCACCCTGTTGACAGCCTGCTTCTCTGATTCCATCTCCTTCTCTAGTTGCTGTCCTGCTCGGCAGTGTAGCCCAACTGTTCTTCAGGGACAGCTATATGTGGCTCACCTGCAGCTCCTCGACGCGGTGTATCTGCATCTCCAGCACCCTGTTGACAGCCTGCTTCTCTGCTTCCATCTCCTTCTCTAGTTGCTGTCCTGCTCGGCAGTGTAGCCCAGCTGTTCTTCAGGGACAGCTATATGTGGCTCACCTGCAGCTCCTCGACGCGGTGTATCTGCATCTCCAGCACCCTGTTGACAGCCTGCTTCTCTGCTTCCATCTCCTTTTCTAGTTGCTGTCCTGATTGTCAGTGTAGCACAGCTGTTCTTCAGGGACAGCTGTATGTGGCTCACCTGCAGCTCCTCGACGCGGTGTATCTGCATCTTCAGCACCCTGTTGATAGCCTGCTTCTCTGCTTCCATCTCCTTCTCTATTTGCTGTCCTGCTCGGCAGTGTAGCCCAGCTGTTCTTCAGGGACAGCTATATGTGGCTCACCTGCAGCTCCTCGACGCGTTGTATCTGCATCTCCAGCACCCTGTTGACAGCCTGCTTCTCTGCTTCCATCTCCTTCTCTACTTGCTGTCCTGCTCGTCAGTGTAGCACAGCTGTTCTTCAGGGACAGCTGTATGTGGCTCACCTGCAGCTCCTCGACGCGGTGTATCTGCATCTCCAGCACCCTGTTGACAGCCTGCTTCTCTGCTTCCATCTCCTTCTCGAGTCGCACGTAGTCCTGCTCATCGGTGTAGCCCAGCTCCTTGTTCTTCAGGTACAGCTGGAGCTCTTTCGGGATCTGTTCAAATATGATGAGATCAAGATGAAAATTGCAAATATGCAAGCTCTACGTTCCCATGAATTGGGATCAATATAAGGTAGGATGAAGGTCATCAATATAAGTCGGATGAAACCACGCAAGATCGTGACCAACGGAGAACTTTTCTGCGAACCTTGTGTCCCTAAAGGAGGGGTTAAATTTATTGTTGTACTATATAACTTCAACCGATTCCCGGTGTTGAAATAAGTTGACCCGGCATCACTAAACATTACCCAATAGAAAACTGAATCTACGGTTAAAACATTATTGAATACCTTCAGCCTACGAAATATGAGTTGAAGCCGAGCTATGAGGCACGCGAATTTTTAAATAATAAGATTAAGCCGCTGGCAATGTAACATATTATTTTTCAAGAAATAAATAGTTTTTCATCTGGAGATCGTAGGTCCGAACCCCATCTCGTACCACTGAAGTTTGTCAAAAAAACTTGTGTACGAAATATAATTTCATCGATATTTTCACGTAATTAATAGGGGAGCCCTTAACAGCTCGGTTGAAGAACACTCAGCCTAGCGCTAATTACATTGTTACTAACAAATTATGGATTATAAAGTCCGAAATAAATGATTTTTGATTTGATTTGATTTATGTCACAACGGTATAGAAGGCATTGAATGACCTTGAGCCTCCGGTACGAGGCGAGCTCCTGCTCCATATGACGCAGTTTCATCTTCATCTGCGCGTGCTCCCACTCCTTGGAGAGGATGCCCTTGCGGAACTCCATCTGTCTGCGCATCATCCGCAATTTCATTTCACCTACCGCCTGTAATCAGATCAGAATTTCTAGTAGGGTTTTTCTGCGTAGAATCTACTGCACTGTTAACAAAATGTTTGTCGGTAGTGGCCTACCACAACTGACGCCACGAAGTCGACGAGATAAATCTACCCTACCCTACTCTCTAATCTAAAGGTTAAACCGTGCTGAAGTGTCTATGAATCGCGCGCGACGCGACTTGACAGGAAGTTGTGCTGGCTGTGCTGGTGATTCGGAAGATTAGACGCATCAGGTGTGGGATTGGTACTTTTTGATGACTTTGTATGATGCTGGCTGTTAGATGATGAATAAGGAACGATCGAACGTGGTTTGAATAGTTTTAGAACGGTGAATGATTTGACGTATGATTGAGTTTGTAAGACCAGCGCCACGAATAACACAAAGGAACTTAATTTTACAGTCAAATCTGAAACAACTGAAACCTGAGACGTACTCGTAGTCCTTGTACGAGTATGTTAGTGAAAGATCCAAGTTTCTATAGGTCGACCGTTGAACTCGGTCCTCGCCTGCTTGCGCGCGGGCGCAGGGGTATGAAGATAACGGGGCGCGCGTGGCGTGCGGGGGCCAGGTTGCCCACGCTGCAACTTGACTATGTAATGTACGATATTTTCCCCACATTTCAACAAGTTCGCTTGTTAAGTTGTGCGATAGAGCCCAGACCCCGTATCATGGTCGGCCTTATCGCACGATAAGTGACAAGATAGAGCGTCCGTCACTGGCTGACACCGTTCGATAGAAGGAGACGACGCTCTTGTCTTATCACTTATCGCGTGATAAGGCCGACCATGATACGGGGTCTGGTTGTTACCAGGATGACTTCATTGATTTTGTCAATGTCCGAGCGCGGGATGAGCGTGGCGTCGCGATAGTCCTCGATGTGTCCCGTCGTGGTGATCTCCACCTGACCCGCCGGCAGGACGAACTGCAACATGCAGTCACAACATGTAGTCATCACTCGAACTTATTAACTAGAAAAAGTTGATGAGAGTCGGGCTCTATGATAGCCTCAATAATGTTGTGCACCTACTTCAATACAATAAAAAAAAGACCGGGTTGCACTCCGGGAGTGCCGGCAGAAGTGAAAACTCAATAACATTGTAACAGTTTTTCGATCAGGTCACGTGACATCTTACGGTGTCACCCTAAAAATAATTTTGAATGAATGTTCGGCGCCAAGAACAGCGGACGGCGGCGGCGAACAAAATACCAATTTGTTTTTGCCATTGCCAAATATTTTCCAAAATTTTATCTCTTTAGGAATAACGTCCAAATTCGAACTATTTGAATTTGCAAGAACAGCGGACGGCGGCGGCGAACAAAATACCAATTTGTTTTTGCCGGTTCCAAATATTTTTCAAAGCTTTATCTCTTTAGGAATAACGTCCAAATTCGAACTATTCGAAAATTAAAAATTCATTTGCTAAATATGCTATTGCAAAAAGTGTTTAACGGCTTTATACTCTTACGAATAGCGTTCAGTTTTGAAAGAAGTCGAATCGGCTAGCAGCAAAAGGTGACCTTCACATCTGACGCAATTAGCAATTTTTCTCTGTCAGCCTACCTGATAGTTTTAGTAATACATTGAGATATCACCAGATGGCATTGACTTCCCGAGCAACAAATAGAGTATTTTTGTTTTTTTTTGATATAAAAGTAAAATCGAAAATACGAGACAATATTACACATCACACAAAATTATACATAACCAAACGCTTGGAGCCTGTGGTTCCATAAAACTTTCGCGACCCGTGATGGCGCCATCTAGTGACAGTACCCAATAATACGTACCAAGCTTGAAAGCTGACTCGTATAAGTAGTACGAGTTACATGGATTTAGTATCAATTTTATTGCATTTACTAAACTTATACAATTTACCTTTCTTTTATGTACGGAAGGATGTTTGCGATATAATAAAGGTACGGTGAATTTATTAAGGTGTAAAAATCATTCTATCTTCACGATTACTGATTCAAATGTTTCTATGAGTTCTTGTTTATCTATGAGTTCTTTTTTGTAATAATTATACGTTGTTCGAGTTGGGAGTGCATGGTCATGGCCTCCCAACTAGAACAACGTATAATTGATACTAAAAAGAACTCATAGATGGCGACACAGGTACCGAGCGAAACATTTGAACCAGTAATTGTGAAGATAGAATGATTTTTACACCTTAATAAATTCAACGTACCTTAATTATATCACAAACATACTTCCGCACATACAATAAAGGTATGTTTTATAAGTTTAGTAAATGCAATAAAATTGATACTAAATCCATGTAACTCGTACTAGAGTGTCGAGTGTGTGTGTCGTGTCGAGTCAGCTTTCAAGCTTGGTACGTATTATTGGGTACTGTCACTAGATGGCGCCATCACGGGTCGCGAAAGTTTTATGGAACCACAGGCTCTAAGCATTTGGTTATGTATATTTTTGTGTGATGTGTAATATTGTCACTAAAATACTACTTTTATATCGAAAAAATCAAAAATACTCTATTTGTTGCCCGGGAAGTCAACGCCATCTGGTGATATCTCAATGTATTACTAAAGGCTGACAGCGTCACGGCCGTGGTAGCTCGGATACTGCATCTACTGGTGTAGCTACGGGACTAAAATTGTATACAGAATTGCCTACATTAGGACGGTACGCTTTTGCTCTATGAGATTGGGTATCTGTACTTGTATTCTTTAATCTGTGGCATGGTGGTACTAAAGAGTGACAAACTTAAAAGGCCAAAATAATGTATGCCGTACGATTAAATAAATCTACGCGGGCCGTAAGTTTGCTCGCCACCAACGTGATATAAAAATGTATATTTTCCTAGGCGAAATGCATCTGAAACTACAATTACCTGTACAACTCTGTTCCTGGCTGTGAATTCAACCTCCTCTCGATGCTGGGCCATCGTATCATGGGTTTTGATGAGACAGTTCTTTCGCGCCATGATAGACTTCGTCCAGACGGTGTTGGCACATTCCACGTAAGCCATCTCTAGGCCTACACCTCGCATCTGAAATTGGAGCTCATGATTAAGGATAATACTGGTGAACCAAGGGGTAACCGTTAGATACAGATTTAGGAAATATAACAACAGAAACCATCTGTCGGGTTACCCCCTTTCTTCCCGTGGGTGTTGTAAAAGTCTATTAAGGGAGCAGGGTTGAAGTGTGTTGTGGGCGATGGGCTAGCAACATATCACTGCGTAATCACATTTTGTCGATCTTTTATACCCACACTTATGCTAAAAGTGGCACTGGAACATAAGTTTAATGTGCTCTGCCTATCCTGTTCGGTACCGGCTTTTTTTACCGCGGGTATCACTCGGTTGATAATTTGGGTAGAAAAAGACACGTCACTTTTTGAAGTTTGACGTCTACCATTTAGTTAGTATAACCTAGAATTTGACCTTGTTGGTGTGAACCACCCATACCGGTCGTTCTAGTCCAGGCCTCTACTCGAGTCAGGAACTCGTCGGGCCCAGCCCTGGCTTCAACCGAGTAGAGTCTTGCAAGCCCGGACTAGTAGCGAACATTTTGGTAGCAAGGGCGTGGTTCTTTGAAACGCCTCTGGCCGTGTCAATAGGTATCTTTGACTGGTTCACAGTATTATTTTGATATTTGTGGAAAAAACGTTGTTGAGGTTAACCCTTGATGGAACATAGTGTATTGAAAATAGCAAAATATTACTGAATTGGTTTGTAGTGATATAATAGCATACATTGCTAATTGTTTTGATAGTTGATTTGATATTATTTGGTGAATTTCTTGGTCACTGAACATAGTAATAGCAATAGCAATCTCAAATTCAATTCTTAGGTATATACTAAACACATAGGAAATTGATATTGCTTGTTTATATAATAATTTGAACTATATCTCAGGATTGCTCTTTGTGAATATATGGGTATTGATTTGAGACCCATTGGATATATATCAGTATTGATTGGGATTATAATTATTTGAAGTTTGCCCCTGGTTGTTTGACATTGTTTGTTTGGCTTAGTTTAGCAGTTATAAATTAGAGTTCACTCAGAGAATAAGTAATATTCTGAGGGGTTCCTTGGCAAGCCATATAAGTTGGTAATTAAATATAATTTGCATTGACTAAAATTATTTGGATTAATTGTTTTGTGCGTTGGGAACATACAGGTTTGGAATATTTTGGGGTTCCCTGAGAAGTGAATATTGTCCAGAAGGGTTCTGTATTGACCAATGTGTTGCGATTTGAAAATAAATTATACTTGTTAAAATAAATTAATTCTCATTATAAATATTACTTGATTTAGGGTTCAACAAGTAACATTTTGCAGGGATCCTTGTGCCAAATAATTTAAGTTATATTGTTTTTGTTTTGCATTATTGAACATTTTAATTAGAAGTCGATTGGACTTGCGTTTGTTTGTGAGTGTTTGTTGTTGCTGGCTACAGCCATGGCAAAGTGGACAGCCAAGATTAGGGCGGAGCTGAGATGGCTGTCCTCTGCGGTGCATTTGATAGGTAGACCCGACCGGACCGACGCTTTGCTGAAGCGATCGGCTGAGCTACCGGACCGAAGTGCGGTAGTTCAGAGTGCTTATGCAGCGCTTTTGGCGATGGACGAAAAGATTGATGATTCAGTGGAGGCAGACATCACACAATTTTATGACTTGCATGATGAGCTGGTTCAGGCTGCGCACAAGGTGCAGCGGGGTCCTTCGTCGGCGGAGACGCGATCACCGCCACCCCTGGCTCTCCTAGGACGTTTGCCAACCCTGGATTTGCCCCATTTTGACGGGGACTTAAAATGTTGGACCGCCTACCACGACTTGTTTTCAAGTCTGGTGGACGCCAGGACGGACTTGGCACCGAGCCAAAAGTTGGCATATCTTTTCTCCACCTTGAATGGAGAGGCACTGGAGTTAGTCTCACATCTTGCGGTCACCGACCAAAATTACACCACAGCCCAGGAGCTTTTGGAGAAACGATATGCCAACATTAGGCGTTTGGCAGACACCCATGTGGCACAAATTTTGGCGCTTCCTCACATTTATGGGGTTGCCACGTTGCGGAGGGATTTGGTGAATCCCGTGATGGTGGCCTTGAATTGAATGCTTTACGACGGCTTGGCCTGCCGGTGGATGAATGGTCGTTCATGCTCTTGCATATAGTTTTGTCACGGTTGCCCACGGACTTGAAGCTCCGTTTTGAGTACAAGCACGGTGGGGGCAGTGCCACACAATTGCCACGTTTTGCGGACCTTGTCTCCTTTCTGGAGGAGGAGTGTCGGTTGGTGGACAACG
Source organism: Epinotia ramella (assembly GCA_947578815.1). NCBI lineage: Eukaryota > Metazoa > Arthropoda > Insecta > Lepidoptera > Tortricidae > Epinotia > Epinotia ramella. The sequence continues at coordinate 2,952,088 of OX388206.1, read as the reverse complement.
CCGGGATTGAAGGCCCCTCGGGACCCTCGGCGGGACCTCCACGGGAACAGCGGCGTGTGGCTGCTCGCCCCCCTAAGCCAGGGGTGGTAGAGCCACGCCGCCCGCCCCTCCGATACGCGACGGCCCACGCGCCCCCAAGGTGCGTGTATTGCACGGATGATGGCCATTTGGTTGCAGCATGCCCCAGGTTCCTGCACAAGAGGGTGAAGGATCGGCGCGGTGTCGCGAATGATCGCCGATGGTGCTACTCCTGTTTGGGGCAGCATTTGCAGCGGGATTGCCCACGGCCTGAACCGTGCCCGCAGTGCCAAGGGAAACACCACCTGGTGTTGTGCGCCAACCAAAATGGTGGTAATCGGTTGGATGGTGCGGGACGTTCCCCCACGGGCGGGGGCCCGCTTCCCCATTACCCCCAAAGGGAGTCTCGTCGGGGCTCGCCGTCCACGGGCGGGGGTACCCCTCCCCCATCTCCTCGTCCACAGGCCAGGTTCGCTGCTGCTCAGCGCAGCTCCCCGCCTCGGAGCTTCTCACCACCGTTGTGCGAACGACCGCGGTTGGAACGCCGCCCGCCCCAAGTTGGACGCCGCTCCGAGTACTACGCGTCGACCTGGGCGCGCCCGGGTCGCTGCCCTGAGGTTCCGGCGGACCAGTACCTGGTGCGGTCCAATTGGGCGGTGCCAGCCCAACAGGACGGCGCCTATGAGGGTTGTTGGCGGCCCGATGAGGGACGCCCCCAATAGGTAGCTGCCGCCCGCTCCTCCACCACAGCCGCCCACCCTGAAACAGTACTCTTGCCAACTGTTTGTGTCAGGGTCTGGGGCCCGATGGGGAAGTCCTTGTTAGTTCGTGCCCTTTTGGATTCGGGTGCCCAGGGCTGTCTTGCGTCGTCTTATTTGGTGGAGAGATTGGGCCTCCCATGTAGACCCCGCCCCTCCGTCATCCACGGAATAGGTGGCCTTCAGGTGCAGGGTTCCATGGGGGAAATTAATGTTTGTTTTTCAACTGTCAACTGTGGGCCAGCCATTGTGGCCAAAGCGGTTGTGTTGAACGATATTTTGGGCAGCAACCCGCAGGTGGTTATCTCCCCTACCGCGGTGAAATTGACGTCAGAGTTGACCCCCGCTGACCCCCAATGGTTTGTTCCAGGACCTATAGACCTGCTCTTGGGTGTTGATGTTTTAGGTTTGATCTTGTCCGGGGACAAGCGGGTTTTACAACCCTGCGGTTTGATGGCTTTGCAAACCATTTTTGGTTACACCTTTTTTGGACCCGTGTTGAGGGGCTTGGTCCCACGGGTTGAAAATGAAATTGTTACCGTAGGGCTCTCGCTCTCGGACGCCGTCCAGCGTTTCTGGGAGGTCGAGGAGCCCCCCAAGGCTCCCAGAGTCGATCCAGCGGAACAAGAATGCGAATTGTCGTATCAGAATAATACGGGTCGCCTCGCTGATGGTCGCTTTGTTACTCGGTTGCCTTTTAGGGCTGCACGCCCCCCTCTCGGTCAGTCTCATGCCCTAGCGGAAAAAGGGTTGTTGTCCATGGAGCGCCGAATGAAGAGGGATTCAGATCTTCGTGCTAAGTACATTGAGTTTATGCGCGAGTATGAGGCTTTGGGACATATGTCACGCTCGACTATTGATTGGCGTTCGCTCGAGCACTATTTTTTGCCCCACCATGCGGTTTTGAAGACGCCTGGGGGCAAAATTCGGGTGGTTTTTGACGGTTCGGCCCCTACGTCAAATGGGGTTTCCTTGAACCAGTGTTTGCACTCCGGTCCCAAACTGCACCGGGACATTTCGGATATCCTCACCAACTTCCGCCGTCATCAAATTGTTTTTGTGGCTGACATCCGAATGATGTTCCGTCAATCGGTTGTTCACCGAGATGACCGGCGTTATCAGATGATTTTGTGGCGTGAGCGACCTTGTGATCCTATGCGAGTGTACGAGCTGAACACTACCACGTACGGTCTTACCTCCAGTCCGTATATTGCCATCCGGACTTTGTTGGAGTTGGCTCATCGGGAGCGATTGAACTACCCCCGTGCAGCGGCCATCTTGGAAGATTCAGTATATGTTGATGATGTTTGCACTGGGGCTTCCACTGCTACGGAGGCTTTGATTTTACGGGATGAGTTGATTGCGATCCTGAAGTCAGGTGGGTACGAACTGCGTAAGTGGTTGTCAAATTGCCCTGATTTGTTGCGAGATCTTCCGGTGGAACATCAGCAGGATCCTCTCTTGTTCGAAGATGCGGACAACCCTAACTTGATTGCGGTCCTTGGCATACAGTACCAGCCCGTCCAGGATGTCTTCACTTATCGGGTTAAGTTGGACCCCCCTAAGACCTGGACGAAGCGTTCGGTCTTGTCGACTGTTGCTCGGACCTTCGATCCTAATGGATGGATCACACCTGTCATTTTTCTGGCTAAGTGTTTTTTGCAGAAGCTGTGGATTGCGGAAGTTACGTGGGACGAACCTCTTCAGGGAGACTTGCTAACCGAATGGTGTTCGATTGTTTACTCACTTCCGGACGTGAACCGGATTTCCTTGCCCAGACTCTTTCTGCCATCCGGCAAGTGTAAAGTTAGCCTCCACGGGTTTTGTGACGCGTCTGAACGAGGGTACGCGGCCGTGGTATTCTTGCGGACTATTAGCCTATCCGGTCATGTGGGACTACATTTGATAATGGCCAAGAGTAAGGTGGCTCCTATCAGGACTAGGTTAACTATTCCTAAGTTGGAATTGTCGGGAGCAGCCCTCCTTACGAGGCTCCTCAATCATGTTTGTGATACTTTGGGTCGTACCGTGGAGATTTCAGATGTTTTTGCGTGGACTGATAGTGAGATCGTTCTTTGTTGGCTTCGCACCTCCGTGCATAATTTAGAGGTTTTTGTTGCGAATCGGATTTCACAGATCCAGAGTTCAGCGACCCCGCTGATTTGGCGACATGTTCCAGGGGAACTGAACCCCGCTGACTGCGCTTCGCGAGGCTGCGAGGCTCCGGTACTTGTAAACCATTCCCTGTGGTGGGGACCAGATTGGTTGTCGCATCCTGCGGCATCTTGGCCCCAGAATCGGTTCTCTTCTCCAGAGGCGTTGCCAGGTTTACGTGTGGGCGTTATGGAAACGCAACCTGTCTACAACTTGAATCCTCTGTTGGAGATGTACAGCTCTCTGTCGAAATTGATTGGGGTTACCGCGCGGATCCGACGTTTCTTGCTCCACGCACGGAACCCAGCTCAGAGGGCATTGACCACGGAATTGGCCTTGTCGCCCTTGGAACGCCAAGAGGCCCTGCTATTTTGGGTTCGTGTGGTGCAAGTGGAGCACTTCGAACCGATTATTGACGCGCTTAAAGGAGGATCGAGAATTAAGGGTTCGATCGCTCGTCTGAATCCATTTCTCGACGCATCGGGTTTGCTTCGAGTCGGCGGACGACTTCGAAACTCGAACTTGCCCTATGGAGCTCGCCATCCTTTGTTGCTCCCCAAAGGGGGGACTTTGGTCAGTTTGTTGGTGTCTGATCGACACGTTGCTAACGCTCACGCAGGCTGCAATGCCCTTGTAGCCATTTTGCAGCGTGAATTTTGGATTTTGTCTGCCAGACGCACTATTCGCGGCATTATCTTCAGATGTATGCCGTGCTATCGTTTGACGGCCACCCCCACGCAGCCCATGATGGGGGATCTGCCCTCCGACAGAGTCTCGGAGAGTCGACCATTTGCTTGTGTAGGCACGGACTTTGCCGGCCCCTTTTTGGTAAAGACCTCGCAGCTTCGCAACGCTCGATCTGTCAAGGCGTAAGGCGTGTGTGTTTGTCTGTCTGGCCTCCAAGGCAGTTCACTTGGAACTGGTAAGTGCCCTCAGCACGGAAGCGTTTCTTGCGACGCTAGGTAGATTTGTATCCCGCCGGGGACTGCCATCTCCGATCCGCTCTGATAACGGCACCAATTATAAAGGCACTGACCGTTACTTGAATGAAATTTGTAATTATTTGAATAGTGATAAGGATAATTTAAGATTTGCAATGTCTCGAATGGGCATTAAGTGGCAATTTGATCCCCCTGTTTGCCCACATTGGGGTGGTATTTTTGAGGCTGTTGTAAAAGTTACAAAAACGCATCTCCGCCGAGTTATTGGTGAAACGATTTTAACGTTCGAGGAACTTGCTACGGTATTTTGTAAAATTGAGGCTGTCCTCAACTCGCGCCCTCTCTGCCCTGTCTCGTCGGACCCAAATGACCTGGAAGCATTGACTCCTGGTCATTTTTTGATTGGCCAGCCCCTTACCGCGCTGCCGGAGTACCCCTTCAGGGAGATAAAATCATCATGCTTAAGTCGGTTTGAGTTGCTACAGCAGATGACCCAAAGCTTCTGGCATCGTTAGTCGCTAGAATATTTGCACATCTTGCAGCAGCGCGTTAAGTGGACTGACAAAACTGATCCTCCTCACGTTGGAGATCTTGTACTAGTTAAGGAAGCTAATTTATTACCTTTGTATTGGCGTCGTGGACGCATTGTAAATTTGTTGTATGGGTCTGACGGGGTCCCCAGGGTTGCGGAGGTTATGGTCGGAGATTCGGTTTTGAAGCGAGCTGTAGCGAGCTTAGCCCGCCTGCCCATTTATTAGCAGACAGAGCTCCTCTGCCTGGAGCGGGGGATTGTTCGGTACCGGCTTTTTTTACCGCGGGTATCACTCGGTTGATAATTTGGGTAGAAAAAGACACGTCACTTTTTGACGTTTGACGTCTACCATTTAGTTAGTATAACCTAGAATTTGACCTTGTTGGTGGGAACCACCCATGCTTTGATTTGTATTTTGATTTTTGGGAAAGCATTCGGGACATTTGATTTATGTTAATTGGAATCAGTTCATAATTGAGGCCAGGCGCTCCTATCGAGGAGTTTTGTTGTTGCCTGCCAGTGTTTTGGAGACTGAAGTGATAAATTTAGTGTCGGTAGTTTGGATTCGGGTGCGCTTACGTGGTGAGCTATCATCCAGGAGCCAGGAAGTGTTCACCAGGACACGCGACGGCCTCGACACCCACACACACCATACTCATACATTCAAATACACATATCGAAGCCGCCCTGTCTAGACGCCGGCCGAGAGACAACGGCGGATGAAGCCTCCATCAAGGTAAAAGCACGTTTTGTTTTGTATCGGACCGATACCTGGCGCATCTTCGGTATGCCACGCTTCTTGGAAGGGATATGTTCGCTACTAGTCCGGGCTTGCAAGACTCTACTCGGTTGAAGCCAGGGCTGGGCCCGACGAGTTCCTGACCCGAGTAGAGACCTGGACTAGAACGACCGGTATAACCCCGCTAAGCTATAGCTTCCAAGAAGCGTGGCATACCGAAGATGCGCCAGGTATCGGTCCGATACAAAACATAACGTGCTTTTACCTTGATGGAAGCTTCATCCGCCGTTGTCTCTCGGCCGGCGTCTAGACAGGGCGGCGTCGATATGTGTAGCTGAATGTATGGTGTATGGTGTGTGTGGGTGTCGAGGCCGTCGCGTGTCCTGGTGAACACTTCCTGGCTCCTGGATGATTAAGCGCACCCGAATCCAAACTACCGACACTAAATTTATCACTTCAGTCTCCAAAACACTGGCAGGCAACAACAAAACTCCTCGATAGGAGCGCCTGGCCTCAAATATGAACTGATTCCAATTAACATAAATCAAATGTCCCGAATGCTTTCACAAAACTCAAAATACAAATCAAAGCATGGGTTCACTCCAACAAGGTCAAATTCTAGGTTATACTAACTAAAATGGCAGACGTCAAACGTCAAAAGGTGACGTGTCTTTTTCTGCCCAAATTATCAACCGAGTGATACCCGCGGTAAAAAGCCGGTACCGAACACTAGACCTTGTTGAGATGAGACCGGTTTCCTCGCTATGTTTTCCTTCACCCAAAAGCTACTGTTAAACAGCAGGACATATACTTTGTACGAAGGTTTTTTGAAAAGTCCAGTTGCAGTGTTACGCCAGAGAGGCGTCTCTAGCCCATGTCGCGCCCGTATCAAACATTACCGTAGCGCACTCTAGCACCCCCCAAGCGCGCGCTAGCGCCCGAGTCGAGGCGAGTGGCGCCCTGTGAGTGGCGCTCGGCGCCCCCTAGGACCATACGCCCGGGTGCAACGCACCCCCTGCACTATAGGTAAAGCCGCCAGAGTTCAAACCCACGACTTCCAGGTGGAAAGTCGCGAGCTTTACTGCTCGCCTACAGCAGCCCTTTGATGCTGATGAAGAAAAATCGAGGAACTGCTTACCCGTATCTCGTTTTCGATCTTAATCCGACGCAACTTGATCATGGTGGCCCACAGCCCCTCATCCATCACAGGCGGCATGTTGCTGATCTGATCCAGTACTTCCACTCTGTTTAACAATTACACTTTTAACACAGCTGCAATTTCAACAAGTTTTTGAAGTGAAAACTTCTTTAGCGGCGCTGAGCACTTTTTGGGATTGAGAAAAATTGCTAAATACGCGACAGATTTTTGTGACCTCAGGATGTGAAGGAGGTCACAAACTTTTATATTTTGCTGCTCGCCGAGTCGACTTCATTTAAAACTGAACGCTATTCGTAAGAGTATAAAGCCGTTAAACACTTTTTGCAATAGCATATTCTGCAAATGAATTTGTAATTTTGTCCACGCGTTCTCTACCGTTTAGCTATTGAGCAAATTCGAATAGTTCGAATTCGGACGTAGAACATAATACATAGGTTCGGAAGAACATAAAGCTTTGAAAAATATTTGGCAATGGCAAAAACAAATTGGTTGGCGGCGGCTCGGTTGGGGAACGGCGCGGGGCTCGCGGCGACGCGTCCCACTACCAGATCAAACCACACACAGCAATGACGCGTCCGTGATTTTTATATTAACATTTTTGAAGTGAAAACTTCTCTTTATACTCGTCGACCTTAATGTTTGAATTAAGACTTAATACACCAAACTAAAATCACATACTTTTTACTATGGAGTTCCCAACACAACATTTCATAACTGTTGAGACAACTAAAATGGAAAAATTGACCAATCACGTGGCACCTTTACTGAACTATAATGTATTTGACCAATAGGACGCCGTCATAAGAAAGTAAAAAGGTAATAGACATCAACGCACAAAAATGAAGAAGCTGTTGCTACGGTATTCGTCGATTCGAAATGACAAAATATTCAAGTTTTCACTTCTGCCGGCACTCCCCGAGTGCAACCAGGTCTTTTTTTTTTGTTTTATTTTATATATGTACTACGACGGTAGCAAATAAGCTTACATTCCGCCTGATGGCAAGCAGCAACCGGTGCTTATGTGCCCTCGCGGCTCCAGAATAATCACACACGCGTAGCAAGTAGTGACGTTATTATGGCTGCGGTCTTCTGTAAGGGGGAGCTTCCCCAGTGGGGCTGCTCCAAAAATGAGCGAGATGACAGACTGGTCAGAAAGGAGCTTACAAGATACGGGCACATTAATAAGAAAATGATATTTCTGTTATCGTTATTTTAGAAATGAGTGAGAATACCGCAATCAGTGAAGCATTAATGATGACGATTCTAATAGAATAGTTTTCAAGTCATCTACGAACTTTATTACTTTAGACACAAGGTGGCTATGAGAGAGGAATGGCGATGGTACAGCGTGCCACCTGGACCTGACAATATTTCCGCGGCCTCCTTTCAAAGAACCGTCCAAGAAGAAGACATACCCCTTGAAGAAGTCCAAGCAGTCTGGGTGCAGCCGCATGGGCTTCACCCCGCTGAGCACGGCGGCCGCCAGCCCGTACAGCACCACGGGCGTCATCGTCGCCCGCATGTGCCATTTAGGCCGTTTCCTGCAAACAACCAATCATCATTTCATTATCAACCAAAAGACGTCAACTGCTGGACATAAGCCTCCACCAACGAATGCCACGATGACCGGTCCTGCGCCAGGCGCATCCAGCGGACTGTTGCGACCTAACCAGGTCATCAGTCCACCTTGCGGGGTCTACGCGCTACCTACGCTGCCTTCCGGTACGCGGTCGTCACGAGAGAACCGCACCGCCAAGCAAATAACCAATACAGTACAAATATTCTTTACGTCACACCAGGCTATAAAGTGGTAATTACGTGCGGAAAAATCCAGTTCCTAGCTAGGGGGAGACGCAAAAAAAAAATTGTACGCACCACATGCCATATTTATCGCCTTTGGTTTCAAATCAGCTCGGGCATCAAATACCTACGATCTGACATTGTTTCTTTTACCGCGCTGGGAGAGTAATAGGCTGAAATTAAATTCGTAGTACAAAATAGCAAAATGTAAATCCATCGATGATTCTGAACAACTTTTACTTTGGAACCAACTTTGTGTTATGCATTAAAAAAAGACCTGGTTGCACTCCGGGAGTGCCGGCAGAAGAAAAAACTTGTATAATTTTAATTTTCAAAAAAAAAATACTCTCGCATCCCCCCCCCCCCCCCTTTTTGTATCACGAATTTAATTTCAGCCTGTACTCCATAAAATAAAATTGCAACAAGGAAATCTCGTTCTACCTATGCATTTTAAGTCTTTATATTTTTGCGACATCTGTTATTACTGACTTGAAGAACTTGTAGCACTGGTCGACGATGATGGGCGACAGGTCCGCGAAGTGGTTCTTGAAGGTGCGCTCGAGGTACTTGTCCTTCTGCGCAAGCGCATCGTACGCCGCCTGCACCTCCGAGCCCTGTTCTTGGACCTGCTGAAGTTCTGCCATCAGGGACTCCTCTTCGGCTGAGTACTTGGCTATCTGCGCTCTGGGAAATGTGTTAAAAATGATGTGGCTTCTAGAAAAGGCTACGCGCTACTTGTACTCATTTCACTTGCCAGTAATTTTCTCCTAAACAGTCATACGAGAATTACTGAGCGCCAAGAGAGAGAAATGAACTTGTGCTTATCGAAGAAAGGCCTAGTCTTAGGGTGAATATCCTCGACAGCAAGCGAAGATATGTATGTGTTACATTTGATTTTTTTCTTAGTCGCGAGGCAGCGTGCCTGAAAGTGTGTACTCAGTTTATATTATAATGAAATGCTTGCTGGTCTAATTCGAATACCCAGCGAATTTTTTTTTTCACCACCCTCCAATTTTCGCTCCAGTCCAAGTTGGCCCAGTTTGGGTTGCACGGGGCAGTTCCACAACGCTTCGGGAGCTCATTAACCGCGAGCCATCTTGTTGCCTCTCCGACACCGAAATTACGCGTCATTGCTTTAACGACTAGAGTTTACTTTAAAAGATTAGTCCTCACCGCTACGCTTTAACCTTAAGCCCCCCCGAATGCTTATCAGGCATCCTTCTCTTCAATGATATGAAATCGGAACAAGTATCAAAGGCGAACGATGATGACAGTCAGCACAGATAAACTCCCCCTTGCACACACACTCATAATCATAATCAAAGCAAAATATTAATTCTGCAAACAGGCCAAAGGCAATTTTACAACGCGGGGGGTCACGTTTCTCTGTAGTCGAGTGTACGCACCTCATATCCTCGAGTTTCTCGGCCATCTCCAGCCGGTCTAGGTTGGCGCGGCGCAGACGCATGAAGTTGAGATTCTCCTGCCCGATAACCCCGTCCACACGGAGCTTCAACAACCACGTGTCTTTCACCTGGAACACCGCATTGAACTGTATAGTTTTCCCCATTTGTTTAGAGCGGCCGCACATTGACCCACTATAGGCCGTTCGTGGAACGTTTTGAGTGGCCGCGTCCGAGCCACAGCTCTCACAGCTGCGGGAATGGCCTGCACCTTGTGGTCGCATTTAGTGGAACCACTAGTGGCCGTAATGCGCGGCACTGTGGCTACGTTTAGCAGTAGGGTGTCCCAAAATATACGAAGTTTCGTGTTCCGTACCAAAATTGGTTTAACGGAACACTATACGAATATTCACTACCGGCGAATATTCACTTCGCGTACCTTGGCGTTGAATTTGACGACGCCCTCGTTGACGATCTGACTGAGCTTGGCGTACTCGGCGTGCAGCATCTTGCGGTACTTGTCCCTCTCCTCGTTCCGGAACGCCACCTTCGATTCGTAGTCGAACACTAGGCGCAAGTCGTCTTCGTTGAAGTGCTCGGGGTCTTTGTCAAGCTGTGGGATAACAAGATAGAAATAAAATAAATATTTGGGGTCAATCTTACACAAATCAACCTATTCCCAAACTAAGCAAAGCTTGTATTATGGGTACTAGACGCTGATATACATGCTCATATAATGTAGATAAATAAATACTTCAATAATAATAATAATAAATAAATGATAAATATTAGGGGACAATCACAAATCGAACTAGCCCCATAGTAAGCTCAATATGGTTTGCGTTATGGGTACTAGACGACGATATTGTAATAAATGAAATTACTTAAATATAAATACTTAAAAAATATCCAAGACTCAGAAACAAATATTCGTGCTCATCACACAAATCCATACCCTTACCGGGATTCGAACCCGGGACCTCCAGCTTCGCAGGCAGGTTCACTGCCAACTAGGCTACAGAGGTTGCCACAGAGTCGTAGGCTACAGATTGTGGCATCGGTATCAGCTTCTTGATATCCTCATGCCAAAGTTTCCTCCGTCCATCATCGACGAGGGCGCGCTCGCGGAAGGCGTCCTTCAGCCCGTCTTCGGGGGAATCACGATCTGGCTCAGACTGATGTACTCGAACATCCTATATACACTTCGCTAAAAAGCCTCTCACTCACTCGCGAAATTCGTCCTCCGGCCCTCTTCGGGGGGAATCATGATCTGGCTCGGGCTGATGTGCTCAATAGTTCTGTATACACATTGTTAAACTCTTACCATACACTGCGGCATCGGTATCGGCTTCTTGATCTCTTCGTGCCACAGCTTCTCGAGCACTCCGTCCATCATCTCGATGAGGGCACGCTCGCGGAAGTCGTCCTTCGGGCCTCCTTCGGGGGGCGGGATCACGATCTGGCTCGGGCTGATGTAAGGCGCGATGGAACACTGTCAAACAACCGAAATGGGAAGATACCAACACGTCTAGGACAAGAGTATCCGTCCCTTTCTAATTAGAACACTTAACAAGGGACGGGTAGTCCAATGCCTTCATCCCTCTAAAATAATGAGCCTTTTTGAAAGGTCTCTGTACCTTAGTTAGACCTCTCAATGAAGTGGAACTCCATGAAAAAGCTCGGAAGAGATTGCGACAATGTGTAAAGCAGAGATCGCATAGACCTCTGCTTAACACATTCATACGGAAAAAGGTCCTCTTCCTAACAAAATGGTTGTTTGACAACTAGAAAACGTAGCCTACGGCATTCCGCTGAACTGCATAGCACGTGCTCTTTCGTCTAGTTAGGGACGTCACGTTTACGTGTCATCGTCGTAGAACAGTCACCAGCATCAATATCTGCCATAAAAAAAGTGTGCAGAAATATCGGACACGTGCAGACCCCGTATCATGGTCGGCCTTATCACACGATAAGTGACTAGATAGAGCGTCCGTCACTGGCTGAACCTTTCGATAGAACGAGACGACGCTCTTATCTTGTGTGGACCGTCACGCGTATTATGTGCGTAGGTACAGTAAAAATACTGATTTCGATACGGCAGATGAGTATCCCGATATGTATACATCAAACTAACTTCTTCAGGGTCTACTTTGATCAGTCTCTGCGGTTGCTCAACCTGCGCCCACTGAGGGTCCTTGATTGCGATTATCAGATGGTGGAAGCTCCCGCGAAGATCCGATAGCTTGTTTAGCTCTGTAAAAAGAATATAATTTTATCAGAAATCAGTTTCTAATTCTAACCAACTTTAACTGGGGTTACTCGTACTTCAGAAAAAACGATCTCCGGGCGCGTCTGCCACCCAGAGCTGAATGAGGTGCTCGAGGTGTTCGGGCACGGCCCTGACGACCCACGACGGTTCTAGAGGACCGGTACAAGGGCATAGAGAGGGAGGATATGGAATATGGATCCTCCCTCTCCGCGATGTGTCTCTCATGGGGGCAGCTGCTGGCGGAGCCACGGAAGTGTGCGCAAGCGTTTCCGTGGCTCTACCATAAAACAGCGCGTAGAGCACCGTGGGGTTTTAGACGGTTCTCGGGAGTGCGTCATACCCGTACTGGTTCCCCACCCCATTAAAGTGGGATGCGAAGATGCATTTTCCCACGTACGAAAAAGGGAAAGAAATTGTTACTTAGATAATTTCATTTAGTTAATGACGCAATGATCAATGCTGCCAAAAAAGTTCTTTTCCGGGGCCAAGAAACACATAATGTTTACTAATTTATCTCGACAAATTATCCAAATACTTAACAGCAAGTCCTGCGATTATAGTATAATGGATCTTGAAACACTGGCATAACGTTATAATCACTTGGCTGTCATGTCGATTGGAGACATTGACTGGTGGACTGTTCGAAACCCATGACCCAACATGAATAAAATTGTGCAAGTTGTCGTCTAATTTCATAATTAATTTCTAGCAGTGAAACGATAGGAGATGGTCCGGACGGGTTAATGAATTGTGTGACCAGGGTCATCAAAATAGCGGGCTGACCACCAGCCCGGTGGATTGCCGATATCTGCCAAACGGCAAGTAATCTGTCCTTACCCCTAAACTACTTACTAGCTTTATATAAATACAGAGAGTTCCGTAGTAATAGTGATAGTGAGCGGTTTGAGTTGTTTAGAGACAAGGACGCCGCTCTGGTTTTTATTTGTATGTGGTCATCGAAGCAGATGTTAGATAAAATTGCATAAATAAATAAATACGGTTAAAACCAGAAATGATTAAAAAGGCCACAAAAGTAGCACCAGGACACTGCAGGAAGCAGTTTATATCACACAGATAAAGGAAATAGGAATAAGATTCCGTAAATCGGAAATATGAAAATGATTAAGAGTATGAAATGATTAAGAGTTGATAATTTGATTCGACTTATCTACAAGTAAACACAGGTGAGGTTGGCACAGGACCAAGGAGAGAGGTATAGTATAATAAAAAAGACTGTAACATCATCATCATATCAGCCGAAAGACCACTGCTGGGCATAGTCCTCCCACAAAGAGTGTCACAATGACCAGTCCTGCGCCACCTGCATCCAGCGACATTTGCCACCGGTCATCAGTCGCTAAAAGAGTGAATGAATAGATATAAATATTATAGAACCGTCAATGATGAAGCGTAGCCTGGAGTTCCGCTCGCATACGAGCCCAACCTCCCGCTTCTTGGAGGCCATAAGCTCGTCGAACTGCTTGTTGAACCACAGCCGCATGTTCTGCACGTTCAACTGGAACACACGAACGCGGAATAGATAAGTAGCTGTATGAATCCGGCTTAGTTGTTCCTTCGATGTCCATTTATTTTTTTGCCAAATAATTGTCCTCCGTCTCCCCCATGTCGTCTCCTAGTTGCCCTTGGCACTCGTTGGCGTGTTCATGTCTTTTGTCTACGGTCTAACCTACCTTGACAATCTGCTGCAGCCAGTTCACCTGCAGGAAGCTGTAGGCGAGCGTCTGCGGGATCATGCAGGGTAGGACGGGAATGACCTTGTGGGCCATGATGGCGGCCATGCAGTACTGGTCTATGTTGTACTCCGTCTCCCCCACGTCGTCTCCTAGTTGCCCTTGGCACTCTTTGGCGTGTTCATGTCTTTTGTCTACGGTCTAACCTACCTTGGCAATCTGCTGCAGCCAGTTCATCTGCAGGAAGCTGTAGGCGAGCGTCTGCGGGATCATGCAGGGTAGGACGGGAATGACCTTGTGGGCCATGATGGCGGCCATGCAGTACTGGTCTATGTTGTACTCCGTCTCCCCCACGTCGTCTCCTAGTTGCCCTTGGCACTCGTTGGCGTGTTCATGTCTTTTGTCTACGGTCTAACCTACGAGTACCTTAACAATCTGCTGCCGCCAGTTCATCTGCAGGAAGCTGTAGGCGAGTGTCTGCGGGATCATGCAGGGCGGGAAGGTGATGAATGGTGGCTGGTGTAGGTTGTTGTTGTTGTTGGCGATTACATGTGGTCATATCTTTTGTTTACAGTCTAAGCTACCTTAACAATCTGCTGAAGCTGTAGGTGAGCGTTTCCTTGACGTCGTCCCTTAGGGCGCCCTGGCTCTCGATGCTCTTACGTGTGGTCATGCCTTTTGTCTACGACCTAAGCTACCTTGACAATCTCCTGCAGCCAGTTCATCTGCAGGAAGCTGTAGGCGAGCGTCTGCGGAATCATGCAGGGTGGGACAGTGATGAACGTGTGCGCCATGGTGCCGGCCATGCAGTACTTGTCTAAGTCGTCTTCCGTCTCCTCTTCCACGTCATCTCCTAGTAGTAGGCCCTGGCTCTCGATACTTTTACGCACTTCTCTTACTGATAATGCGGATCTATGGAAAATGGAGTCAAATTTGGCAATAGTAACTAGCTTCCGCACGCGACTTCGTATAAAATAAAAACTATCCTATAGTTTCATCCAGGCTATAAACTATTTCCGAGCTAAATTTCATCCAAATCGGTTGAGCCGCTTAAGGGAGATCCAAACATCCAATTTTTCGCATTTATAATATTAGTCGGATGGAGGACCGGAGGGATTACTTGACAAAATCAATTACTTATGCGTGAGATGAGCTTCCCGTCTCGTTCTAAGTGATCTAATTAGAAAGAGTCTATCTCGCGCGTAGTCTTGAGCAATCCCAGCAGCTACACGTACCTTTCCTTTAAGCCAAACACAGACAGCTGCGCTCCTAAGCTCCCCTCAGCCGGTTCCGCCTTCGGCTCCTCCCAGGGCCTGAAGACGTCGCTGTCGTTCTCCATCTCGAGGGTCCGCAGCGCGGCCACCTGCTGCAGCTCCGGCCAGTTGTCGCGCTGGGTAGGGAGCACTGCGTAATTCTCCACCTGAATTCACAGTATAATTGTAGGTCCGGTTAATGTATCCAATAATCCACGATAACTATACGAGTATCTATGCCGTTGTTTTTTTCACTGTAGGTATACTTATAAAATTGGAAGCAGACGTTTCTATGGGAGAAAGATAAATACATAAACAGGACTACGCCTGCGTGAATTGAAAAGCAAATATCCTCAGATGATCAATTCACGTGGACGATATCACGGGCAAATGCAAGTAATTAAAAAAAAAACCAACAACAATAGGGATGCGCACTAAGATTGTTTTATGATGTCATTCGAACCAGTTTTTGGAAAGGAACAAATGTTTGTATGGGAGCAACTACAATTAAAGAACATAAATACCCATAAATTTGAGACAAAGATTGACGTCGCTGGTGGCAGCGCAAAACGCTTCATACTGATAGACACCCACGTATGACGTCACTTGTACAAAGTAGTTGTATCGTTGTATGGAAAATCCGGTAAATTGTTGTTTCTGTCGCGAAATACTGCGTTTAAGTACATAGTTGTCGTACAATTTTGTTTCTATAAAAGCGTAAGGATTCTATTGGTAGCTTTAAATTTTTCTCTTGGACAATAAAAAAAATGCATGTATTTTCAAAATGTTCAAGGTTCATATCTTTTTATGATTTTAATTATATTTTATAATTTATACTTTATTACGATAATTTGATGGTTTACTATCCATTTAACATCACTACGTTATCAATTTGAACATGAGGCCGCATGCCTATTGCCAAGATGTATGTCTTAAACAATATTTTAGAGACGCGGCAATAGTCGGCCCAGCAGACACGTCTATTACTGGACATAATACTACTCCAATGAACACCAGCCATGCACGCACCTTTCGTTTAAGCTTACCTGGTAATGGCTGAAGATCGCCAGGATCTTGGTTCGCGGCGTCATCATAGTATCCCAGCAGTATCTCTTGATCCACAACGTCACCTTGTCCTGAGCCGTTATTCGCGCTTCGGTTTTAAGGCGGATCGTCATACGCTCGTTCTCTGCCTGTAAAAAATTGTTATATATATGACTTTCTCGTACGATAAAGCATGTTTATGAACAACCAGCTGGTCGCGTAGCTTCACCCGCGTATTGAATAGAACGCAGGCAAATCTTTGGGATAAAACATAGACATTACATCCAGAAAGTCCACGCTCTATACAAGTGAAAGATTTATGTAAGTTAGGATACCTACGTGGTTCCGGATATTACCCCTTACAAAGCTACAACCACACAGACTTTTCATCATTTATGTAGCAAGCGAAGATGATAAATGATTGAAATCGGCAAATTTTTAATTTCATCTGAATATGGTCCAGTGCAGTTGGTAATGATTTATTTTTATTTATTCATTTATTTCAATATAGAAACTATTGTTAAAGGTTAACCTAATGCAATAGCGTCTAAAATACCTAATTGTCATAACCTAATTATTATACTTGCACAAGACACACAGACATACTTTAACAAATTCTGCCTCCACATCCTGCTACCACATAGTTGTAGATGACTGGTGTTTTTGCCCGGGTGAAGGTGATGGAGGTGCATTTTTCTCCATTAAATTGTAACTCGTTTCTTTGGCTCCACTCTACAACTCTTTGTATATCCCGCTCTCAGTCTCCCTCCCTCGATTGCCAGCAGCAACTTGAAGTCGTCCGGGAATAAAAGACATTTGGCGTCCTTAACTACTTCTGGTATCATTATTAAAAATTCTAACGGCCCCAAGTTACTTCCCTGACTTACGCCGGTCCTCGTAAAATGCGGCTGGGACTTGCAATTTGCATACTCAACGTATTGCTGTCGGTCCCTCATGCAGCTTGCAAAAAACTGTAGCATTTGAGGAGTGCAGCCAACTGCCGCCATCTTTGCCAACCAAACGTCGTTGTTCACCAAATGGAATACTTTTTCGAAGTCAAAGTACGCTTCGTTAACTTGCACTTCTGTCTACATGATATAATAACTACACGCGAGAACGATCCTCTCGCGGATTCGTTTGTACCAAAGCATAAAAGAAATAAAATAAAATACCAAAGCATACGAGGGTATAACCCTTTAAAGCGCAACGAAACAGTTGATCGCGCAGTGTTCATAACTGTCAATCATATGACACTCACACAAGCAGCACAGCATTATACGGAGTGTACCAAAAACGGGGTGTGAACCGATCAAGGGTATAACAGGTATCGTGTTCTTTTTGACGCGATTTTTGAAGTGAAAACTTCTTTAGCGGCGCTGTGCACATTTTGTGATGGGGATTTTTTTTTAACGCGCCGCAGGTCACGTGACTGTAAGATGTCACGTGATCGTAAGATGTCACGTGACCGTGAGATTCGAGAGATTGAAAATTCGTAAGACGGACACGTGACCTGATCGAAAAACTGTTACAATGTCATTGAGTTTTCACTTCTGCCGGCACTCCCGGAGTGCAACCCGGTCTTTTTTTTGACATTTGTACGAAGCGTTGGCCGATTGGGGCGACCTGCTCCATACAAATGTAAAAAAAAAATCGCGTCATCAAAAAATCTTCCAGTTTTTTCTTATCAGAAAACGATACCTGTTATACCCTTGATCAGTTCACACCCCATTTTTGGTACACTCTGTATGAACTTATACGTAATGCTGGTATTCTTATTTACCTGTTTCAGTCTCTCTTTCTTATGCTCGGCGTGCAGATTGAACTCGGCAAGCGACAGTTGGTGCAGCGGCACCTCCGCGATGTTCTCCTCGAGCAGCGCCACGAGCTGCGCGCGCGCCGCCGCGAACGCGACCACCACCTCGTCGCGTTGCGTCTTGTAGTCCATCGCCTCCTCGCGAACCTTCTTGTCTTCTTGCAGGTCTAGATAGTTCTCTGGAAATATGTGCTGTGATGACCGCGTGCGATATGCGACCTAGTCATATTATCCGTCTGTATAATTAATTTAACTAATGACAAGGGGTTAACAAAACCCCAAGTTCGGAAAACGCCCTAATGAATATTGTAGGCGGGCCGCCGAAACCGAAATGATAACACGTAATAAAATGTACATAATTCTACAGGGCAAGACAAAACACAAGAAACTGCACATAATAAAATTATACAAAGTACCTACTATTTACGCGAAAATATTACAATGTGAAAAAAATATTGTATTAAAACTATGCAGCTAAACGCAGTATTCCACTACCAAAACACTTCTCGCTACGTAATAATCATAATCATAATCATTTATTTGGCTAAAACATACACAAAGGTGGTACAATTGACATGTTGGTGGTAGTAAAATTACATTTATGTATGTACGTCATACTACTACGTGTACTATGTGTCAATTAGTATGAATCGTTTCGGCTGCGACCAGCGAGGTCCGTCTTTGACTCTATTTTTGTCTACTTATGTCCTTTAACTGTAGCTGCTCCCATACAAACATTTGTTCCGCTCTAAAAACTGGTTCGAATGGCATCGAAAAATACCGTAGGAATCATGCCTATTTACGCTGACTAAACATTTCACATTTTAAACTTACAACACGTCATTTCCATCGGGGCAAGGGCTACCTAAGTCCTAACTGCACCGTCGGAACTCAGAATTATACCTACACTATGCGCCCCGCTAGCGGGGAATCAGCCAGTTGGTTGATACACGCGGTCACAGCCGGACGCTACCTACGCGCATAATAAAAGTTGTGACTAATTATTAAAAAAATACTTCGGCGCGAGTACTTCCCGTTTGAATACTTACTGAAATTATTCATCAGATTCTGAATTTTTCCTTTCTTATTCAGACTTGAGTATCTGTTCGTAACGTATTATATAATCTTTTTTAATAAAACACATCTACTTACTCTCATCCGCAGCAATAATGGTAAGGCTATTCGCGGCCTCGTCAAACATCTTCAGATCAGGCGCCTCCAGCTTCGGTTCAGTCTTCAACTCCTCGCTGTTCCCTTTGAGGTAAGTCACCACTGTCGTCTGGTTGGACGCCAGGTGCACTATATACTTGGTGTCCTTGTCTATCACTGCTTGCATTATGCCTGTCTCGTAGCGATGGGTTACGGCTAGCTTTAGATCTGTGGGGATTAAACACTTTTTTAACCCCCGACGCAAAGAGAGGGGCGTTATAAGTTTAACGTGTCTGTGTATTTGTGTGTCTGTGTATCTGTGTATCTATCTGTGGTATCGTAGCTCCCAAACGGATGGACCGATTTGAATGCGGTTTCTTTTGTGTCATAGATAATTTTATCCCGAGTGTTCTTAGCTATGTTTCATCTGTTCAGCCGTTTTTGAGATATTGAACTTTAAAATGAAAATGTCGGAGGTTTTTCTCCTTTTTTAAGTTGAAGTTATTTATGGAAATATTTTATGATCTCGCTTGGTAGTGAAGTGTAGCTAAATAGTAGTGGAGGCGGCCGGGTGACATCCATCTGGGGGTGACAGTGACACCCGACAACCTTCGGGCGTAGCATGGTTGCCATATTATAACTTATCACGGTGGACAACACATCCGTCACGTATGCGAGTGCGAGTGACAGATGTCTACCACAGCGATAACGATAAGTGATAATATGGCATGCTACGCCCGCGGAAATGTAGGTGGGCATTTTCAATGATTCCTGTACCCAATTACTTAGCGTGAGTTTTTGAACAAAACCTAACTCAGTGTCAGTTTTGTGACGACAATTAAGTATAAGTAGGTACAGATTGTATAAAAACTACTTTTATAACTTTTAAAATAAATGATATGCATATAAGTACTTATTATTTAAATGTGAAACAAGTTCATTTGCACAGAATTTCTATGCTTCATTTTCGTCACCGAACTGACACTGACTTCATTTTTGTTGAAAAACTCACGCCAATTGGGTACACTTTTTTTTTATGACAGGTACTGCTGCCCGCCGAGTTGTGCCTCAGGACGTCACCCACAATGTCCGCACCTCGTGCTATATAAGATAACCCATTCTAGCAACTCCATACACAGCTTCCAAAGTCAGTGATTAACTGATTCCCTACTGCCGATGTACCCAGTAGTGTAACACCCTCTGACCAGCAATATGGTAGAGATGTGGTTGCGGTATCAAAGTCAAAGCCAAAGTTATATAATTTTAAATTTAGGGATATGACGTGCACCTATGAAAGTCGATAAACTACCACCGATTCGGAAAGAAAACCTCTGTCACGAGAAGAACCGGCATAAAGAACGCGGCGGTGTATCGTTTTTGTAAAGTGTAAGAGCTTGAACCAATACGTGTAGATATCAAGATTAGTTTCCATATACCATATGAGATACGGTAGCCTAGTGGTTCAGGCATGCGGCTGCCAAGCGGCGGCCGTGGATTCGAATCCCGGCTCGTACCAATGAGTTTTTCGGAACTTATCTACAGAATGTTTACCGTTAGCTTTTAGGTGAACCGGTCTAAATAATCCCAATAAAGTCTAGTTTCCGCTGTGGGTTGGAAGTCGCTTTTGTTAAACTGCTTATGCTAAATCTTGGGATTAGGTGTCAAAGCGGATCCCGGGCTCGATCGTTTAGGCCACAACCGGGAATAAAGCTCCAGAAAAGAGTATCCACAGAGATCCAGAGATCCAGAGTATCCAGAGATGAGTATCCACATACCATATTCAGCTCGTCCGTCGGGTTTCCGCAAGACGACCGTTCCATCGTAGCCGAACGTCAGTAGCGCATTAGGGCCAAAGAACCCATCGAAATATTTCACGTCATGGCCACTATCGATAATAGGACCCATTTTCACAGCTATTGTTACGCCTTTCTGTTGATAAAATAAGCATAATGTATTAGAATCATTATGTGGTTTCAAAAACACTTGATCAGCGTCGTACCTATTTCCGAAATAAAGAAACAAGAATTTCGTTTAACTTACAATTACAATTTAATAGTTTGAACTATATCCGGTACAGTCGGCCATATCTAACACAAGTCGAAAAGTGAATCACTTTCTTGGCTGATCGTAAGTACTTTTTATTAATTTTATAGTTACGTTTTGATGTGTCTCGTTTAAAATGAGCAATAAATGGCTCAACAATGAAAGGCTGTAGCTGTGACGGTACAATTAATATAATTATGCTCTACAATTTAACAGTTTTGTCGCTTTCTTCATTACGTAAATATAGAGATAAATATATAAACATATAGAGCCCTAATAGGGCACTATTCACAAAGTCTTGTATATGGTATTTGTATCTAATACCTATAGTCTTCGCGCTTCACTCAGTCCTCGACTACTTGCGCGCGGACAGAGACGTCTTTACCTATGGTGCAGGGTGTGCGTTGCACACGGGCGCAGCGGTCCTAGGGGGCGCCGAGCGCCGCCCGCTACCATTCCATTTTGACCGCGCGCTTACTAAGGGGCGCTAGAGTACCTAATGTTTGCTACATGGGCTAGAGACAAGCGGGCATCGTGCGAGAGGCTCAGCCCGGCGCCCGCATGCCGCGCGCTCGTCCGTTATACCGCAAGTAAGCGAGGACTGGACTGAGTGAAGCGCGAGGACACTAGCGGACATCTCTTTCTTATAAAAGAGATGGGACTTCCAGTATTAGAAGTCACAAGCCTGTGTGGGCCTCTGTATGTAACATAAAAGTGTATCCTTACGTCACCAGAAAGCTTCAAGACGTGGTACTGCCTGGCGAGATGCGGGATGCCCACCATCGTATCTTTAGTACCAAGCGGCAGTAGCCGCGCGTACGGACCCTGCATCTTACCGGCAAACTTGTTGTCTTTGCCCGTCTCTGTGTTCACAACCACTATGCGCTCCCCTGAAGAAAAATAAACCAAGGCGCTTTTAAGTGATGAAGAATGACCAAGTATTACTAATGTAGACAGGCCTGCTGTCTCATTAAGCGCCTCTGAAGTGACCTTTCAACCGAACACGTTTGACATAGACCGGGTGATACTGACATATTTTTTCCGGTCATTTGTACCAAGTATGGCGAGTATGGCGACCCTTCAGGGGTCTAATGACGAAACGGAAAATTATGGTTATAGCGCTGGTACCGGCGGCCCAATCGCGTGGGCGTTAATCGAACGTGTCGAAAGTCGATCGATTTGTTACACAAAAGTCTTGTATTTTCCGATTGTCGATGAAAAACGTAATAGACGGTAGCGTAATGCCATACTTCTCCCGTGTGACTTACGAGTACAGCCCGCCATACTAGCGATAACACATTAATAAAAAAAAATACAATTCAACCAGGCTAATTTTTGCACAGCTAATCATCGTCGAGCTACTCACGAAAATCACTATGCCATACTTTTCCGACGGTTACAAGTGGCCAACATACCGCAGCCAATTATGCGTAATCTTTCAATTGGCAAACGGTGCCATGCTTGGTGCAAATGACCGGAAAATTGTGTCTAAAGCTGATTTTCCACCGGAGCGGCGAGACGAGACGAGACGAGGCGAGAATTGAAATTCGTATGGCAAATTTTCAATTCTCTCCTCGCGCATCTTCGGTTGAAATAGTAAGTAAGTGCCATACAAATTTCAATTCTCGCCTCGCCTCGTCTCATCTCGCCCCTCCGGTGGAAAAGCAGCTTAACGGTGAGTGGGTGAGTGGCACTCATCGTCGCGCGGCCGACGATGACCGCAAATGTGGCGACCCTAACGAGACGAAAGAACGCATGCTTCGCGTTAAAACGAGATGCCATCATTGAAAATTTGTGGCTGTCAAACGGTTTGTTAGACAGCGGAAGGAAATACTTTTATTTATTATGTGATAATGTAAAAGTTCCTGTTACAATCCTTATAGCAAAGCACCAAACCTACGTACCTACCTAGTAGTGTAGTACCTATAAATATTATATCTACAACCTCTGTTTCTACTTCTGTTTAATCTCTTCATTTTCATCTCTTTGTTGTATGTCTTGTATGGCAAAAAGTTGAGTAAGTACTTTAAGTAAGGCGATGCCTGTAACACCTGTGTTTATCATCACCTGCTTTTCGACAAATAAAGTAATGATTATGATTATGATTACGTCGTTCATATTAAGTATATGTGTAATATTCGTAAGATTTAGTTTAACTCGTACTAAAAATACGCCACAATACGTCTTTTTTACTAACTAGGAAAGTATGTGTAATATAAGCTAGGCAACAAATGAATGTCTGAACGCTGCTTTTAATTCTTCCCCTGAACAACTTTTAGAAATTTCATTGACATGAGGAAACGCAATTGGCTCTTTCTAGCCTATGTCTAGCAGTGGACGTCTTTCGTCTAATGTCATGATGACGATGATATAATGAGGAATCGTAAAGAAACTCTGTATGAAGCTTACCAATCATGTATTTGTCCGAGAAGAGGACCAGAATAAAGCAGCGTATCACATTATTGACTGGCATCAGGAAGCAGTCAGCCAGTCCCCGGCCTACCTCCATGTACCTTATTATGGACAGCTGGTAGGTTTCAGAGAGCTGAAAATAAATATTGGTATCATGACCTAATTTGCCACTCACTGTCCGTTCCTTTCTCTTATGTCATGACTGAGGATAGTGACCACAATGTCCTTTATACGACGCGATGAAGGGCAAGTGTGAGTCTTTTGCATACCCCAATTTCGTTATGATGTCAGACCATTCTCAAATAACTATAGAAATAAGAATTTAAAACAACAAACAAACAAAAATTGTCGATAAGCATCTCGTCTCGACAAACAAGAATTCCGAAAAAAAAATCGTACTCAAATCGGTTCATTAATATGGGAGCTACAATGCCACATAACAGACAGACAGACACACGGATTGCTACACATATTAAACTTAAAACACCTTTTTTTCGAGGGTTAGCTTCCGAGGATTTTTTCAAAACCATTCTATGTAACCATAAAAACGTGGCCAGCAGACATAGCACCAGCCATTAGCTCCCCTCCCAGTGAGCGAGAACACGACCCGCGCCGCGACACGAGCTGGTGCGTCAGACACATGCTTCTGACTTTGACGAGCCCTTCGTCCGGTGTGTACGTCATCAGCACCATGCCGTAGTTGTGGCCGACCTCGCTAAATATTATAATGAGCGGCTCCACTGGGCTAGGACCTTGCCTTCAGTTGCAAAGGCCTCCCCTTTCTCATTTAGAGACCTTAATACATCTCTTAGAATATTAGAATAATTATTAATTGTATTTGGACGCTCAGAGACCTTATACATCTCTGGAATACTGAATAATATCATTAACTTCTGTTAATGCTGGATACAGATCTTATATCGAATGTAATGGTCATATTTTGCAATTTTGTTTTGTTTACATTAACTTAGTGACATTTAGTTTGTTAACCTTTTATATATCATTTTAAATTATTATTGTGTAAGATTACTCTTTTATTGTAAATTACCGTTTGACATGTAAAAGTGCCCTTGTGGGACCAGTCCTGGAGTCCAACTTTACTCATCTCGCTATAGCCGACGAGGCCTACCGCGTCTCATTTTCGAGTTCCAGGTTTTTTTTTATATACTACTACGACTGTGGTAAACAAGCATATGGCCTGCCTGATGGTAAGCAGACACCGTAGGCTATAGACGCTTTGCGACTCCAAAAGAATAACAAGCACTTTGCCGACCCCTTATTGATTTGAGGTTATGCTGTGTAATAATATGTCTCCAGCTGTCAACATGAGCTGTAGAGTGAGGGCCCCGCATAACACAGCTCATTCTCGGGAGCTCTGTCTACCTTGGCTACCTACCTTTAATATAAAAACGTGGCCAGCAGACATAGCAGCAGCCATCAGCTCCCTCCCAGTGGGCGAGAACACGACCCGCGACACGATCTGGTGCGTCAGACACATGCTTCTGACTTTGACGAGCCCTTCGTCCGGTGTGTACGTCATCAGCACCATGCCGTAGTTGTGGCCGACCTCGCCGAATATTATGATGAGGGGCTCCACCGGGCTCGCTTGGAAGGAAATGTCGTTGCCTTGGACGTGTTTCATGGTCATCTGTCGAGTAACTAAAGCATTCAATACGTATGTATCATTATTAGTAACGGTTAAATCAGAATCCCTGAAATATTTTGAGTTTGGTTTTATACCACGTCGGTGCCTACTTCCTGCCTGATGCAGTGATGATAAGCATCCAACGTAGCCTATAGTCTTTTGCGACTTCAGAGGAGTTGCTAGCGCATTGCTGACGCTTTATTTTTACAAGCTTTTATTAACTTGACCTGTTCGTATGTATATAAATAAGTATATACATAAGTATGCAAGTTGTCCGTCAAGCAATAAATTCTTCAGTCACTTGCCGTTATCCGACTGAGCTGAAATTTTTGGTATTTGTGTAGGTGGGATGACGATTCAACATTATGGTACCATTGAGCTGGTCTGCTGGTGGAGACAGAAGGTGGCCATGGGAATTCAGTATTTAACCGATGTAACTCTATTGAACTTGGGCTCGTGAGAATCCTCTGTACCAAAAATCATTATAATTATGTGGATTCGCTAAATATTTATCGACAGCGAGAGAGAAATGCCCCCTTCCCCTCTGTCTTAACATAGCGTATTCCTCGGTTCTGGCAGCGTTATTTAAAAATGTACACTAGGAAGGAACAGAAAACCTCAAACCAACAGACAAAGGAGTACCTAGGTGGTGTTATCGTGGCTGCGGTCTTCAAGTTACAGGTATTTCCTCACTTGAGTTAGTCTAAACGATTAAAATAAATCAAAAATCACTCACCAGTTTAGTTGAATAAACCTCGTAAATACAAAGTACACCAACATTATTCATCGTAGCTAAGTACTCAAAATCCGGAGCTATTAGTTGGATTTTCTGGATATCTCTGAAACAAGGAATTATTTATTTACTGAATCATCCTGTGTTTTAAGAATAATCGCGGAATTCAGCATAGTAACGCCTGATCCAATAAATACAATTCTGGATTTCTAGTAAGGAGATGTTCAGCACATATTGAAATAATGTGCCCGTAATGACAATCATAGGCAAGTATCGATTAGATCACTCAATCTTAATAAGTTAGATTTAGGTGCATTTTAATGTATACTAGCGGCACCAATACCAGAAGAAGTTAAATTGTCATATTTATTTGTGCAAGAATACCTTACGCAATATAATATAATTCCAATACGCAGGTAGGTATATACATAGTTTTAGTAATCTAGGTTAAGGTACAATGGAACTGACGTAAAAAGTGATTAAATGTACCTAAAACAAAAAGAGTTAAAAAAATAGCCTCAACCCGCACTGGGCTAAAGTGTGAGGATATAGCAGCACGCAGCAGTATGTTTTTGCAGCTGTTGGTACTCCTTAAGCATAAATAAATAAATAAATAAACAAATAGTCCTCCCATCCCTCTCATCCTTTCGGCATGTGACCTGACCACCGGTATATTTTAAGTCAATTCCGTTAACGTTTTTTATTAAGTTAGTAGCCACCTCCTACCCATAATTATTATTTTTCACGCCACTGCTCGGAAATGTGGCAAAAGATGGTCAGAGAACAGGCTTCAAAGCTGGGGTTAGTTGGACATCGCACGAACAGGCCAACTATGAGTTCAAACTGTCCAGCAATAACATTGTTGGACAGTTTGAACAGCGATTCGCTCAATCACAGCTCACCTAGCGGCTCGGACCTCGTACCCACTCGTCCATCTATTGCCTACTTTCTAGCCTTTACAACAATGTATTATTTCTCAAACAAGCAATGAAATATTGACGTTGTGTTCTTCATAATGGGCTTCGAAGTGTCACGTTTCGGGCGCAGCGAGACGAGAGACCCGTAATGGCATTTCATTTAAATTTATTTCATTGCATGTTTGAGAAAAGCACTATACTACGTGTCGAACTAACCTAGGTATTTAAATGTAAAATTGCACTTGTTTTCCTGCAGACAAACTGTATTAAACAGTTTTGCAGGGCTTTTGTTTTATATGTAACTTTGTAGTTAGCTTAATAAATAAATAAATAAAAGATACCTCGGCGTGAAAAGGGGTTGCCAGCCTCATAACTAACCGACCTCGCTACGCTCGGCCGTCTATATGTACATGGTCGGCAAACCCTTACTTCCCGGCCTCTGTAGTAGGTAATGTAATATTACAGTACCTCTGTTTGAAAGCAACCATTTCCACATCAATTTTCTCCTCGGATTCCCCCGTGATCTTATACACCATGCCGGTGTCGGTCCAAATGGCCGCTGCAGTTGCTGTGGCGTTGGACACGAGCCGCGACACCTTGTCCGCCGGCTCGTACGTATGCCCCACTTTCCATTGGGAATCGCACTTCTTTAGCGCCTGGGAAAGGAAGGAAGAGATAGATACACATTTTATAACCCTCCCTTCGCTTTATTAGAAACTGCTACGTTTGCTCGGAAAAACCTACTTACACCTGTTTAAATTTAACTAAAACACTCGTAAATGTCACCTGGAACTTCCTGAACCTAAACTAGAAATATATAAAAAGCGGCCAAGTGCGAGTCAGACCACGCACAACGAAGGGTTCCGTGCCTATTAAAAAGGTCGTATCGGTACTGAAATCATATGTCACTTACGTCCTTTTCTTTAAGGAAGGCAGTTTTTTAGAAATATCTCGAAAACCTTTGAACCGATCTTGTTCAAAACAATTTTCGCTGAAAGAATTTAATAAGCCCTGTGTCAATAATTTTTTCATATTTTTAAAATACACAGTTCAAAAATTAGACGGGGGGGGACGGGGGGGGACACAATTTTAGTGACTTTCGGGGCGATAATCTCCGACTCTATTCACTTAATCAAAAAAATTGCTGAGATACTTTATATTTATTTTGAAAGGCCTATTGATTGATGTGCCACACGTGGGCTTGCAATGAAAAAAATGTTTTTGACTTTCAGTGTTGTATGGAGTGCACCCCTAAAAAAATTTTTTTTGTAACTTAAGGTGAGGCCTCTTGAGGAAATTATCACAAAGGTGTAAAATTTTTCCTCTTAGAGCCCGTTCTTAATCAAAAAAGTTCAAATACGTTTAATTAGTATGTGGAATATTTTTTTATCACACAGGGCACATTGTCTTATACGGTGGACGTGGGTGTACGTGTGTGTATTTGTCATAACACCTGACATATAGGTAGGTTTGACATTTGTCATTTATGTTGTCTTAGACACTATTGATTTTGCAAGTGCATTTGAATAAATAAAATAATACTCGTATAACTACAAGGAACATCGTATCGTTGTACAAACTTAGGCGATTATGATAATATATTGCGATCCCGCCGTAATAATGAAGCCGTCCAATGAAATTGTCGTGTTTTCTTCCTCAAAAATCAGCAGTGCCAACGAATTGAATATTGTGGAAATACATTCAGTCAGAATATTTATAATATCAACTCGGAATCTGCAAGCATGAGGCAAATTGTGTTATTGTGATCAATTCAAGACGAAATATAGTCACCCGATTGGATACAGTTCTTCAAGATAGCTAATAACTACACACTTCAACTCCATGTTTTTAACTGATTCACTAGCAAGAATTGCTACGCGCTACGCTCATTACGACACGAGTCATTGTTTCAGCGGATCCCGTGGTTTTCCCCAGTATGTAGCGGAAAGCGCCCACGGTGTCCAGGTCTGCCAGCAACTCGCCTAGCGGGCGCCTAGCAGACCTGAGTAAGAGTTTGAGAGTCAAATGAAGAAGAAGAAGTAGGTAGCAAATATGGGAAGGCGACAGCATTTCCTTGCCCTAAGGACGAGCCAAATGTGGCGAGGCGCGAGGGGGTCTCCAGTGCGTTCACCATGAGATCCTGGAGTCCCCTGCATAAGAGCGCAGATGCAGAGCACCGTGGAGTTTTTAGTGGATAGAAATACCACATAACCATTGGCCCCAACCACCACACACCCGCCACAACCACCAACATAACCATAACCATTGGTTGATTGCAACCCCCGGTGATTGGGTACCTGGCGCGCAGGTTTTCTCCACGAAAAAAAAAAAAAAAGGTAGCAAATATTTGTAATATATAAATGCAGCTAAATTAGCAACGTATTCCATGGCATATAAATGTGCATTTACAAGCCTATGAAAATAAAATAATATATACTGTTTATTTTAATAATTGATGATGCAATTGTATGACGTAATTACACATAAAATTATATTCTTGTGGTATAAAACATACAAATGAAGTAATTGTTACATTTTCTTAACCTACCTACTCTCAAGCTAAGGAATACACTAAATAGATCAGACATATTGTGCTGGTTATACAAATTTTGAATGCGATATACCTAGTTATAAATTGACTTGACATTGACTTATCAATAGCACATATTTCATATACCAAAATGTACCCTAAAGAACTACTCAGAATACGAAACTGTCAAAAAGTTTCTGTCATTTTTCAATAAGATGTTTTGACGATTTTGCTTGCTCTATGGAGGTTGGCGACTGATTTCAATTCATAATGTCACCAAAGAAAAAAAAACCAAGGTTAGTGACCTGCCGCTGTAAAGTGATATGGTGTGCGTGAAATGTAGTAGTGTGTGTCACTGGGGAAAATTACGATAATGTTGCGCCGCCTAGTGTTATTTTAGTGTCGCGTATGTAGCTTCATTCGACTTGTTTCGCCTTAATTACAAAACTATGTAGCGGTTAACAAAATACACCTATCCTCAAAATTTTATTCAAATACACTTTATAGTTTACGAGTAAAATGCCTGTGACATACGGACGGACAGACAGACAGACATGACGAATCCATAAGGGTTCCGTTTTTTGCCATATGGCTACGGAACCCTATAAATGGACCATATTACCAATGAGCTGAGCGATCAAAATTTATTATAATAAAATTCCCAACCAGATAAAAGATGTAAGTACCGACTAACATATCCTTCGTACACAGTCTAAAATCTCAACTAATAGATAAATGTTACTATTCCATAGCTGAATTTATGGAAGATACATGTTTAGACGACCGGTTAGCCTAGTGGGTTGTGACGCTGCCTAGGAAGCTGAAGGTCCTGGGTTCGAATCCCGGTAAGGGCAAATATTTGTGTGATGAGCATGAATATTTGTTTCTGAGTCATGGAAGTTTTCTATGTATTTAAGTATTTATATCTATTATACAGGGTGAATTCTAAATCATGAATCGTAATATTTTTTTTGAAGTCTATACATAGTTAACAATAACTTACAATGCTTTTAAACCTAAATTAAGTACGTTTTTATTTTGTCCACTTTTAATTTGATTTATCCTAATTTTTAAAATCTCGTGGTCACCCTACATTTATGTTTCGCACTTGTCAAGAAAATTTCAACATTAGATATCCAACCTCCTAATATTGAAGTTGGCTGGATAGAATTTTGGCATGTATTGTCAATAATGTCAACATCGTCGACATTGTCAACTTATGTATTTAAATCGTATTTACTCATAAAATAATTTAGTTTTATTACGATTAATGGATAAAAATGCCTCCACCGTATCCGTACACGAACATACAAAGGTTTGATATGGTATCTTGGTACGCTCAGACTGGCAGAATTGGTCAAACGCAAGAACTATTCGGAAGAAGGTATCCTGAGTCGCCGGTACCGAGACAAAATTTAATTATGAGGATGGTGCAAAACTGTTTCTTTTTTATGTGAGTAAACTAAAGGAAAATTTTATGAGTGTTTAAATAACAAACTGCACAATGCATTGAATGCATGATATTGATAAGATAACCTTTGCACTTAGGTAAACATTGCGTTGCAAGTCACGTGACTCGTGTAGGGTGACCAAGGCGGATGACAAGTGGGGACGCACTTTCTGGTTTTGTTCATAATTAATTAAGCGGGTCCTTAATTGTAATTAACACTAGTGCTCTGTAATAGTCTTAAGTAGCTTTACCGGTAAACGTGGTTACGATTCACGATTTAGAATTCACCCTGTATATATCGTCGTCTAGTACCCATAACACAAGCCTTAATGAGCTTATTATGGGGCTAGGTCGATTTGTGTAAGATTGTCCCCTAATATTTATTTATTTATTTATAATGCGTTTGCCGTAAAAAAATATATATATCAATAGGTACCTTATTTTGCATGCAATAGAGTCGAAAAGTGGTAGACCACTTTCTTGGCTGACTGTACCTATCGATATTAGTTAAAAATTTACTATTATATACATAGTATAAGTCATCTGATTGTTGCTACACCCTTCTAGGGTTCATGTATGATAATAATAATAAATACTCTTTATTGCACCACGACACGAGAGAAACATCTTACAAAACAATTGCTTAATAAATAATGGTAACAATAGGCGGTCTGTATCTTAGTTTTAAGTACTTGGCTGCAAATAAATCTTATCTTATCTTATCTAAATATGTGAAGCGCGTAGAATTAGCGCATTGTAACACGCGACCCAAAAAAGTGCGCGAATTACTGGGTTATGTAATAGCACATCGAGCTTCCACGACTTTTCTAGCACATAGGGTCATTTCGCCGGTTAGCGACCACCTAATTTCATGTGCCGGTGGGCGACCACTTAAGCCGAGTTGGTGAACTGAAAGGACATTTTCTCGGTTTTTTAGTAGATTTCTATTCTAAAACAACAAAAAAATGCATGAACAAGTAATTGTCTCAATAGGGTCTGTAGAATTGATGTTATCTTCAATAGAAAAAACCTTCTCCTTCAGGTGGTCGCTAACCGAAGGTGGTCGCGTAACCAGCGAAATGACCCTACGCGCTGTATTTTTTTTTCCTGAAAACTGCATGTGGGTGAATTTTGTTGATTTTATCTACATGCAGTTTAAATATTGAGTGATTTTTGGGGACCCTTTATTAAACACGAGTGAAGGTATCGTGCGATAGGAGATTGCGCCAGGTTTCATAGCACCACAAGTGTAAAGCTGATTTTCCACCGGAGGGGCGAGACGGGACTAGGCGAGGCGAGAATTGAAATTTGTATGGCACTTACTATTTGCACGAAGCGCAAGCGAGGAGAGAATTGAAAAAAATTGCATACGAATTTCAATTCTCGCCTCGCATCGTCTCGTCTCGCCCCTCCGGTGGAAAATCAGCTTAAAATGGAGTTTTGTGGAACTTGGCTTAATAAGCTCTGCAGAAAGCAGAATAAGGAGGAGAGCAACTTGCTATCCAAATCTTTGAAATGGCTGTGTTGCGCCTGTTCAGCGACTGGACAGATATTGAGTAATTAGAAAAATCCGAAAACTAGCAACAATCACTGAAGGTAAAGTCCTTCCTACTAACTTGTGTTTCTATTTGTTTAACACTCACCCGAAGCAAATTATCTGGTCCATAGATTAGAAGACCGTTTCCGAAGGAACAAATGAACGGTTTATTAATGACTTCAATATCATCTTCCGTCCATTCCAGATTAGTAATCATATTAATGCCATCCGATAGCACCTGAAATGATTCAATTAAGCATCTTATACACCTAGGAACTATGTACCTAGATGCGACAGAGATTTATCATTTCATTCATCTACTGTAATGGTCGATGGACTAAGTTGAATGTCAATAAATATAAATTCTGTGCTTTTATCGCCCATGATACGGCCGCTCAGGTGAATCAGCCAATAATAATATAATATTTTCCCAACTGATTCACCTGATCTGTCCGACTAGGGGCGTAATAGGGCAACGGAAAAAAATAACTCCCCTTTCTTCGTCAAATCTACTCACATTATACAGCCGAGCGTTTTCATCTATAGCATACAGCATCCCGTCGTTGGACCAGCAGACATCGACCAGAGGTCGTTCCGAAACCTCCCAACCGGTGACCTCGGGTTTGGGCCGTTTCATAATCAGGTTTATCTTGTAGCACTGCGCGACCTCCCAGACGATCAGCCCGGGGCCCCAGCACTCGCAGACCATCATGCCCGTGCGACTTGCTCTGGAAATTATTGAGATCAAGGTGCAATGTTTTTGGACTAGGAGTACATCACTTGATTACGAAAAATGTTAAATATTAACATTTATAAAAAATCTTTGGTTTAGTCAAGGTCAGGTTAATCTCCTGATTGCCGCAAATTTTATTGAACTCACGAGTATATTATCTGGATGCGCCTGGTGACACCGGCTTCGAGATAGCAGCCTCGTGGACCAGATTCACACCGTGATCACATAGTGAGCTCACGGGAACCCGCTGAACCCGGCCCGCACTCCGCAGTCCGCACTCCATCACGCACAGCATGCAAAGCCTTAAGTTTCTAGCCACTAGAACTACAATCCCGTGTAGCCAAAAAAATCCAGATTTTAACGACATACCCAAGTTGGATATCTGTTTTATTAGGATTTATTTTAGGATGAAGGCGACGCTCGGGCAAACGCAGTGTTGGCAAGCCGTCAGCCAAATGGGCTCGAGGTTTATTACGAGTGGGTGAAGAAGATATTGATTTAAACTTTCACGATTCGCACACATTACTTATACTAAACGGGACTTAATCGCGTATTGCAACATCCATGGTCACGGGACAACCACTGGACCATGGATGTTGCAACACATCCGAAACGTCCGGAGACCTCAGTGAGGTAAATAAATAAGTTAATTATACGCGATTAAGTCCCGTTTAGTATAAATAATGGGTGAAGAAGACTCGGGATAGGACTAGTCTGCGCGCCGTTAAACGTCTTGACGAGCTGCTTAAGGACGACGTGAACTCACGTGTATATCTGGCTGCGCCTGGTGACGCCGGTCTCGAGGCACAGCAGCCGCTGCCCCGTGCGCCAGGCCCACACCGTGATCACGTAGTTCGGGAACCCGCTGAACCCGGCCACTAGGTCGCACTCCATCATGCACACACCCTTGTATCGGTTCACGTCGGGGTCTGCCAAATACAATCACGATTGTTTTGAAGCGGGAAGGTGAACTACATAGGAATAGGTTATAGGATGTAGTCCTGATGCCGCCTTTAGGTATTTTCTCGGAAAAATACATTCGTTAGAGCTTAGATGACAAGAGCAAAGCAAACATGGAGCACCGAGCTTTTGTCCGGGATAAGTGGCGTACTCAAAGAGAGACGTATGCTCAGCAATGGGCGATTACGAGGTGATAATGGTGATGATGATGATGAAGAGCAAATAGTACTGTGCGGGAGCGCCGCTGCCGTGCGCGCCGGAGACTGTGCCCCCCTCTCCGCCGCCGCTCCCGTCTTCACGCGCCGCCATCGCTACATAATTATGAAGGTACGAGTCATCTGTTGCCACCGAAAGCGTATCCACAAGCGGATATGTGTGAAGATAAAGCTCTGCAGCTGTAGTCATGAAGAATCAACAGAATATCAATTTAAGCGAGCTTGCTTCGGCTATCGCGATCGCCGCACGCGCCGGTCACAGAGAATCACCGCGATACCACGCGAGCTATACCACAGTTCAGCGGCTCGCACCAGTGTGCATGGCTGTCTTTCAAAGTCGCCTATACTGAAACAGCCTCCACTTACAGCGAAGTGGAAAACATAGCTAGATTAAGAAGATGTCTCCAAGGAACAGCCAAAGAAGCCGTCGAGAATCTCCTCATATACAACGTCATATACGTGCTGACGAAATATGAGAAGAGCACGCTTCGGCCGCCCGACGCCATCGCACTCGCCGAGTTGGAACGACTGCGCGCTCTACTACTGGCCTAGTAGATAGAAAGGGAGCCGAGCTACTGTCTCGCCGCTTTTACGCCGAGTGAGCACTGTCTCGCCCGTTTGCCCGGTACGTGTGATCAAGACATAAGCGACGGCCCGCGCGACATATGTGTCTTCGCTAGCCGCGTAGCTAACACAATAGCTAACGCTTAAAGCGCTTAACCGCGCTCACTACCCACAACTACCTCTACAGTCCCGAAACAACAAGAGCTATGATGGAGAAACTTACGCCAGCCCTGCGCTATAGATGGTTCGACTACTCGACTACACAACATAATGAAGAACCGGAGCTTCTGAAGTTATCAATGTTCCTGCAGCGCGAGGTTGACTATTGCGCGCTCTACGCCCAGCCAGAGTGTGTCGATACCCTGAGCCCACATCAGATTCAGATTCAGATTCAGATTCATTGAGAGGACACATAAAGCATTCCTGACTACAGAGAAGCAATCAAGTGCGCATGCTGCAATAGCGCCGGCCACCAAATTAATAAATGCGCTTTTATTGAAGGAGATATCGACGATCGATGGAAGACTGCTAATGATGAACGACTGTGTTTCCGCTGCCTACGGTATCGAACAAGGAGCTACTGCATTATAAGAAAAAGGAAGAAAGAAGCGAAGCCGTCACTTCAACGTGGGCCCCTAGGGATTCAAGAGCCTATTTGAAGATATTACCCGTCACAGTTTCCGGACCGGCGGGAGTCGTCAAAACGCATGCACTTCTCGACGACAGTTCAGCGCGGCCTACGGTTATAACAAGAAGACATCCCCAATCGCCTCAGGCCCGCCAACCCACTGCAATAGAAACATCACGGGCATTTTTCTCTCCTAGTATAACCAGTCATAGGTTCGCTCCCGCACAAGTACTTTGACTCTGTTTGTGAGAAAAGGACAAAACTCAATTTAGTTAACAGAGGTTTGTTAAGTTTTATGAATAAGGGGGCAAGGTAAGCAAGTACCCGCTTACACAAGAAATAGAGTTTTGAACACTAACTTAATAAATAAAATCAAAGTTAAAGTAATCCAGGAATTTCGAGATACTTGAAGGTACTTACCACGCAATTCAGCCAAGACGACAAAACCAGAATAATTTACTATGAAAATTCTTGGATACCGAACCTTCTCTGTAAACGCAAACATCAAGGATCTGTGACCTGCAATGATGATGAAACTCACTCAATTATTTTTACCCATATATTTAATAAGAATGGTCCAGTCAAGTGCAAAAATATGTATCGATAACATCCTCTCATAAATAAGGAAGTACCAAAACCTTAATCCGCTGACATAAGAGTTATGGGACATATTTATGAGTAAGTTGTATGCGCCCTTATTTTTTCACTTGATTGTCCATGCTCGTACCCCCGTGCCCCCGCCAAGTCGAGCAAAACAGCGACACGGCCATACCATCCTTTTCTCGAAGCAGTTTAGTCCATTTTCAACCCCCCTATAACTTCGTTGTGGATAGAACTTGAAGCCTGAATTTTCAGTAACATTGTATAAACACTGTATATTTCAAATTTTAATTTGAACCAGTAGTTTAAGAATTATAACTAGTAGTCAATAGCTTAATTTTGTCACTTACTCACTGACTGACCGATCATCAAAATTCTAAGGCACTTCTAGCAGACATAGAAGCTTCAAATTTAGAATACAATTAATATGTTGCACTTTCGGTCCAGTTTTCTAGATACACCAACTGCAGTTTATGCTATTCATGCCGTTGGTGTATCTAGAAAACTGTCAGACAGATTAGTACGAGTAAGAATGCCTGAGACTTGGCTCTACGAAATATCTCACAACTTTTTACAGTGGAAGAATAGAAAAGAATAGAAATATTTATTTACCATAAATACATTATGCGAATACATTTTACTTAATGGCATTATTACATGCAAAGGAAAACAACAGCACTGACGGTATCCGTTGGTCCCAAACTAGGCACAGCCTGCATCTGGGCACCAGTGGTACAGATTTAACAGTTCACAATAACTTAAGAGTTAACAAAGAAACAATGTATATGTCTTAACAACTATGAAGATTGAAGTGTATTTTCATGTGTATATAGTATGTGAGATTGATTGTGTTTGTTTGTGTATGTGCGTGTGTGTGTGTGTGCGAGTAGAAGTGCGAGTGGGAGTGTGTGCGTGCGTTTGTGTTTGTGTGTGTATGTCTAGATGCGTTTATGTTTTGGTGATGTCCTCTGTTTGTTCATATCATATTTTTGAAAGAAGCCATTTTTTAACTTTGGTTTTTAGGATCGAGCAACAGAAGTCATCAATAGCGCACTGTTTAGAAACCCTGTTGTAAACTGTAGGATGCAGTATAGGAGTTTTGAGACTTGGCCTCTCTTTTTTAACCGGCTTCAAAAAAAGGAGGTTCTCAATTCGGTTGATTTTTTTTTCTTAATGTTTGTTACCTCAGAACTCCGTCATTGATGAAATGATGAGCCAAATCGTTTTTTTTTTTTGTTTGTAGATAAGTATATGTCTGCAGATGGGTCCCATTTTTTTCAAAAATTCAGTTGGATGATGGGATCCATGAGGAATTGAGGGAACTCCTCAATTAAATATTAGGCACGCGTGTAGTGGTTTTGGTAATTCATATTATAACTCTTGTATCACTCGGAAATCATACATTTGGTGGAGTGGAATTGATGATGAAGACCACAGATGACTTATGGAATTCCTCAATTATGTACTTAAACGTACAAAAGTATATCACAGATTCTGATAAGATTCCGTTATTACATGGAATGTTTTTTATGGGATTTCAATTTTCTATCGCTCGCTCAAAGCAGTTTACGTCATTGTTTTTGACAGTTTTCGAGTGAAAGTCGAGCGCTCGGAAAGTCAACATTCGCCCCCTGTTAGCATTTTTTTCGCTCCTAGACTGAAAATTGTGGTGCCAAAAGAAACTTTAGCCGTAACAAAATAAAGATGACACTTGCCTGCAATCACGTCCACGCCATCGCCGTCAATTTTATTGTTAGCTACATATACCTTCTCAGTGTCGAACTTGAAGTCCAAGAAAGTGATGTATATGTCGTGGGCAATAGCCAGTATGTCTGGCCCTACAAATGCCATGGCGGTCAGGCGCTGTGGGATCGTCCATCTGCGAGAGAACGGCATTTATGGATAAGCAATAAATAATAATAATCAATCAGCCTATATACGTCCCACTGCTGGGCACAGGTAGCCCGCGAGCTAGCAACAGATTTTCGTGACCTATCGACCCCCGTGCGATAACTTGTGAGGTTCAGAATTTTGTATCATGAAGCCGCACCGACGGAGCCGCAGCTGACGTCCACAGGGCAGACTCCCAAACACGTAAAAAAGATCACCATTTACCCCCGATTCATTGTATCATCAAATGATAGTTAATCCGATATTATGACTAAAAAATCGTCAGCTGACTGTACAGTGGCGGAAAACTCGTCAGCTGGTCACATGAAGAATATATTCCTACTATAAACGCGGGCTTAAAGCGACGGCGCGACACTTTGCCATGCACTTCATAGCACGCGTTAATCCTCTTATAGATGAGGGAACGGGATAAGTAATACATTCTAATATTATAAATACCTGGACACTCACTTTAAGGGAAGAGAATAAGCTTTTGGTGGCTGAGAGAAAGATTCTCCGAAAAATCCTTGGCCCAACGCAGAGACCCGATGGCAGCTGGAGGATCCGCAAAAACGCCGAAATTGAAGAAGTGGTAGCTGAACCTAATATCATTGGCGTGACGAAGGCGCAAAGGCTTCGGTGGCTCGGTCATCTTGAGCGGATGGGAGGCGAACGGGCGGTGAAAAGAGCTTACGAGGGAAAACCGACAGGACGCCGCCCGGTCGGTCGGCCTAGATATCGATGGGCGGATGTGGTGAATGCGGATCTGCGCGAGCTCCAAGCTGGTGACTGGCGGAAAACTGCACAGGACCGGGATCAATGGCGAGCAGTCGTGTTGGAGGCCATGACCCACTTTGGGTTGCTGCGCCAGAGGAGTAAGTAAGTGATATTATAAATAAGAAAGTGTGTCTGTCTCTCTGTTACCTCTTCACGCTTAATCCGCTGAACCTATTTAGATGAAATCTTGTATACTTAGGTATAATTGGAGTCCCAAGGAAGGGGATAGGTAGGTACTTAGGACAATTTTATCCCGGAAATCGTTCCCTAAGGGAGTGAAGTGGAGGATGAAAATTTGTTTAGTGTGTTAAGGGTGATGGTAGTCATTGATTTACGAAACAAAAGCGCATCATGCGACTTTAAAGATATGAGAGACGAATTAATCCGGGATGTCATATTGATTGGATTAAATAACATCACATTGAAGGAAAGACTTCTTCATACTGAAGATTTAACATTAGGTACAAAAGGCAATAACAATTTGCAAGGCTGCTGAATTGTCACTGAAGCAGGTGACCGAGCTAACTACTTCAGATACATCTACAGTGCTGCATGTTAGTACAGTCAGCATCAAAAGTAACTGCGCAATTGACGTCTTCAAAAGCTCTTATTCCCTTTGAATAAATACTTTTGACGTCTTCGTTTGCCCAGTTACTTTTGATGCCGACTGTACCAAGACCAAGACTAGAAAATGCTTTCGGTGTGGAAATAATTGGGATCGTTCACACCAATGTCCAGCTATGGGCGCTAAATGCCAGAGGTGTGGCATTAGGAAGCACTTTAGTAAAGTTTGTAAGAACAAGCAAGTTGCTGCAATAAAGGAAGAACAACACAGACTACCATCACCCGTAACAAGTGCTACGTAGTTTAGTGTAGGTAGTGATAAAAAATAGTTCCACGCGGAACGAGCCGCGGGCAGAAGCTAGTGTAGAAATATTTGCACGGAATCAAAGTTATTGATTTTGTAATTCTTACGGTAGGTAGGTAGGTACGTTTATCAATCAAGTTATACATATTATTGTGTCGAGTATAGGTACATATGTCCACTAAAATATAAAGAGTGCTAATTTGATTTACCTAGCTTTTGTATTGAACTCAGCATTCTCATCAAGTGCTTCAACAG
Source organism: Epinotia ramella (assembly GCA_947578815.1). NCBI lineage: Eukaryota > Metazoa > Arthropoda > Insecta > Lepidoptera > Tortricidae > Epinotia > Epinotia ramella. The sequence goes on along the minus strand of OX388206.1, from coordinate 2,912,608 downwards.
GCATGCTTCGAATGCCGTAGCTTACGCTTATATACCTATTATCTGAAATTAGTCCAGAATATTAGGTGTAGGTATTCAACTTATTTTACTAATTCAATCATTGACCATAGTGGTTACTTAGCAACGGAAATTGTTTTAAAATTAAGTATTTTATAGCGCCTCTGTTGGATTACAGCACGTCTACCTATCATGAGACGGCCGCGACATACTCTCGATTTTTCTCGCACTATCTCTTGTTTTAAGTGTTCTAATAAGAAAGAGACGGACAGTGCGAGAAAAATCGAGAGTATGTGGCGGCCGTCTCATGATAGTCATGATAAACGTGCAGAGGGCTACCGCGAAACGAAAACGAACTTCTTTTCTTTGCCAGTTCGAGTGACAGAGAGGGAGATACACGAACGAAGTTAGTTTTCTTTTTGCGGTAGGCCTGAGGGGCTACCGCGAAGTGAAAACGAACTTCGTTCGAGTATCTCCTTCTCTGTCGCTCGAACAAGCAGGTGCAACAGAGAGGGAGATACACGAACGAAAACGAACCAACTTCGTTCGTGTATTTCCCTCTGATGCACTTGCTAGTTCGAGAAGTTCGTTTTCGTTTCGCGGTAGGCCCTCTGAGGGCCTACCGCAAAAAAAAAAACAACTTCGCTCGTATATCTCCGTCTCTGTCGCACTTGCTAGTTCGAGCGACAGAGAGAGAGATACACTAACGAAGTTCGTTTTTGTTTCGTGGTAGCCCCTCTGTATCCCTTTACAAATGCGATGCGTGCATGCTAAAATACCTCGGTGTATAATGCGGTACAGTTTACGCATCACCTTGACATCAATTACAGGAATCAATCCGAGTGTTGTTCCATGCAGTTTATTATGTGGGTTTAAATAAAAATGACGAAACTATTTTGATAAAATGTATGACTTTAAAAACTGTTGTAAATCTCTACTTGTTGAATCAATTCAAATACTTCACAATACTTCATATCGACCAACAAAATGATGTTGTGTTAGAAACTTGAAACGGAACGTAATGTCAGTCAGCTGTCAAAAAAGCTGTAGAAGGGAAGGATGAGCGATGTGATTAATTGATAAGAATTAAAAGGAATTCCGTGAAAATAACTTAAAAAAAGAAATGTATAGTGTTTTGAAAATACTCGAAAATCAATTGTGTATAAAATGTAAATAAAATTCGTAGTGCAGAGTATAAAAATGTATGTATAACCATTTGCGTATCCCCCTACTATTGTGTTTATGTTCAAGAAGGGTGACATAGAAGTCTTTGTTATTGAGTTGTGTTGAGTTATTGTTGTGTGTAGGGAAAACATGACGGAGGGCCCGCAGGCGCAGCCATGGAACTCCAACTCGACGCTGCTCGAGGATGTGAAGATCGACAGCGACTTCGCGATGCTTGTCGTTTCGCTGACATCCGCGGTGTTCTGGATCGTCTACATCACATACTACAACAGTCGGCTGCTTGGCTACATACTCACGCGGCTCATCAACAGATTCTACTTCCAAGATGAGAACTTCAAAATTGGTAAGTCGGTGACAGATATGTAAAGTTTTGACAGAATTCTTGGCACCGTTTCTGAAGGCCGAATGAGTATATTAAGTAGGGAAAACAGTTATTCAAGTTGTTGTTGAACTTTAGCCTCATCTTTATTCATGTATTTTTCCTTTTATGAACTAAGAGGAAATACAAATATAACTAGACAATAGGTTGACCATGTACAATCATATGTCATACTAATTATACTATACACTCTACATGCATTATTTTGATACATAATATAATTGTGTTCTTAGTAGTGATCATTATCAACATGCACTTTTCGTAGCAAAGGGTATGGTTGGCAGAAAAACAAATACATTTGAATAATCACTTTTGGTCTTAACACGTTCAGTCGAGCAACGTCTATAGATGTCACATATGTAGGCTTAACAAATATTTAATTGAGGTTGCGGGTCCGAACGTGTTAACTATAAAATAAATACTTACCTGCTTAGGATTGCTTGAGGATCTAAAACTACAACTTAAAAGTTCATTAAAAATTGTCTCTGTTATTACATGAAAATTACATCCCACAGGCAAAAGTATATTTTAAACTAAAACATGTCCTGAAGTAAAACCCCGGATACAGTACTATAAAACATTAAATCTTTTATTAAGCAGAAATGTCCACTAACGAAATTTCAAATTTCAACCATAGTGGAAAAATTAAAAATTATTCGCCACAAGCACGATTTGAACCCACAACCCCTGGAATCCGTCCATTGGAATTCCAGAGGTTGTGGGTTCAAATCCCGCTTGTGGTGAATAATTTTTCAATTTTCCACTATGATCGAAATTAGTACTATTTATAAAAGTCATGCAGTAGCTGATAGAAGGCAAAGAGGTGGATATGCCGGTGGGTGTCAGTAAAAATTTGCTTGCAATATTTTAAATACTTAAATTACCTTCCTGTGACTTCTGTTAATGTAGAAAGGTCATTTAGTTATTTAAAATGGTATTATCTAATTGACGTGAATGACTGACAGCCAAATCTATGGAACAAATTTTTGTCATTTAAACAGTATAATTTGGAGAAGTGATTATAAATATGTATGTATATAAATCTCTTAATTTGTGAAATGTATAAATTTACAATACTTGTGTACTTATTTGTTTTTTTTTTGTCAACCAAAGTTTGCTACGAAAAGTGCTTGTTGATAACAATCACTAAATAAATAAATAATAAACAAATAAATATTAGGGGACAATCTTACACAAATCGACCTAGTCCCATAGTAAGCTCAATAAGGCTTGTGTTATGGGTACTAGACGACGATATATTCACTAGTTCTTAGTATTCAGAGAAATATCCAAATATTCTATTTAAGTTATGTTATAGTATACACGTTTATAAAGATGTATGTAAGCGAGATTGAAGGACATATAATAGACAGATAATAATCATTTGCTACACAAAAAAGATACTAACTAAAAATCGGTTCCTTATTCATCTTCTATCAGTCACCACTATAAATATGTAGCTATGCATGTATATTGGAAGATAACATCTAACCAGACTTTCCACTGTGATGTTCATTATGAATGCAAGTTTAGCCAGTAATTTTAAATAAATATCAATCATTTTAAATAATAATATATATATAAGACTGTTGATCAATTGTTTACAATACCAAATTTCATTTAAATAGTTCCATCTGGATAGGCATGGAACAGATTGGAACACATGTACAGATTTCACACAGATGGTAGTAGAGTCGCCTAGGTATTTCAAATAATTCATTTCTCTTCATTTTTTTATAATGCTCTTGCAAGTAAATATTAAGTTTGCGAAATGTCAATGTACATGTCCTCATTAACACTTTTTGTTATGTTATCTTCTCTCAATAAATTCAAGCTTTCGTCATTGTGTTCGCGTATACTACATTTACGAATTGTACGCTAACAAATATGGCCTTTGGCCACATTCTGTTTTGTGTACTGCAAATGCAAAACTTGTATGAACTAGAATAATTTGAGAAATTAGTTTGGGACATGATACTTAGGGAATACAATGGTTACAAACTATTATATAGTTCATACAAGTTTATTCTAGAAAAGGGGGGATTTCGCGCATATGCAAAGCCTTTTTATGAAACCTTGTTACATAAGTTTCTTAAAATATCACGCCCGTAGCCTGCGAATGTCAAAAGACGTTTTGTATGGAAAGCGAACCACCTTAAGTCTCTCATGTCAACTGTGCTGAACACTGTGATCAAGTTACTAAACGTATGACGCGTATCTCAGCCCTCGCCTCCCTCGAATATGTTAGGGAAGGTTATGTCCCGATCAACGACGCAACCGTAAAGCCCGCTCCACACTATGGGCCATCATGGCCCATCATACAGGACGCGTTTATGCGGTAGAACGAGACGTAAATATGTCTTACTCCCTTTAACGCATAGTTGCGTCCTGTATGATGGGCCATGATGGCCCATAGTGTGGAGCGGGCTTAAGCAGAGACATTTACATACTGTTGATGCGGTAAATGAGTACTTTTGTCATGTTGGTAAATCGTTAGCGGAAACTATTTTAGCTAGCAATGATCCTCCTCGCTTACACCCTCGAAACTGTTCGAACTCCGCTGCGTCATCTTTTGTTCTCTTTGAGGTAGATACCCATGAGGTTTTTATTATCTTGGCTAACTTAAAATCTAGCAGCGCCCCGGGATGGGACAACATACCAACTGCATTTCTAAAACTTGCCAGTGGAATAATTGTCCCCATACTAACATACCTAGCTAATTTATGTTTTAACGTTGGGATCTTTCCTAATGTTCTAAAACAAGCTATCATTACACCGGTGTACAAGGGAGGGAATAGAGACAACATATCTGACTACAGACCTATATCCGTACTGCCAGTAATAGCTAAAATCTTAGAAAAACTAATAAACTCTAGATTGACAAACTACTTAAATAAATTTAAAATTATATCTACAGGCCAATACGGGTTTAGGCAGGGTCGATCTACTGAAGATGCTGTCGAAGCCCTCTCTTCCTTTATAGTTAACAATATAGATTCAAATAAAAAATGCCTAACATTATTCCTCGATCTTAAAAAAGCCTTCGACACTGTCTCTGTTCCAACCCTTGTACAAACATTGGAGAGGGTGGGTATTAGAGGAGTACCCCTTCAATTGCTTAAAAATTATCTCTCTGAAAGGAAACAGAAAGTCAAAATAGGGGAATACATAAGTGGCCTGTGCGATATTACTTATGGTGTCCCCCAAGGGAGTGTCCTTGGACCCACCCTGTTTATCATATATATCAATAGCCTATGCAACATGGAATTAGAGGGGGGTAGCATATATACATAAGTGGCCTGTGCGATATTACTTATGGTGTCCCCCAAAGGAGTGTCCTTGGACCCACCCTGTTTATCATATATATCAATAGCCTATGCAACATGGAATTAGAGGGGGGTAGCATATTTACGTATGCTGATGATACAGCTGTTGTATTCTCTGGTGACACTTGGGAGGAGGTTCGTAAACATGCAGAAGTGGGACTAGTTGAGATTGCCCATTGGTTAAAATCTAATCTACTGACATTAAATATAAGTAAAACAAACTACATCTGCTTTACAAATAATATAACCACTCAGCCAGATGATAGCTTTAATATTAAGATCTTATGTACAGTCATAGATAAAGTTAACTGTACGAAATATCTTGGGATGATGGTAGATCAACGACTCACCTGGCACGTACACACAGAATTGGCCATGTCCAGAGTACGTAAGTTGATCTGGATTTTTAAAAACTTAAGACATGTGGCTCCTAAAAAACTATTGAACCAGATTTACACATCTCTTGCCCAGTCTGTATTGGTATATTGCATACCGATATGGGGTGGAGCCACAAAAACCAAGTTTATTCAATTAGAAAGGGCTCAGCGGGCTCTTCTTAAAGTCATGTATTTCAAGCCACGTAGGTTCCCGACTTCTGACTTATATGTACTGAGTGATCTGTTGTCTGTGCGCAAACTGTATGTACTGAATGCGGTCTTGAGAAGACATAAAACTACCAAATACGTACCAATAGACAAGCTGAAAAGGAGGAAAAGGACTTATGTCATCTCAATACCGACAGTGAAAACTGCTTTTGCGCGGAGACAAAATGCTCTACAACATAATAAATAAAGAAACTGATATCTACCCTACCACAGTACACACGTGCAAAACTAAAGTGATTGCCTGGCTGAAAACGCAAACCTACAGCGACCTGGAAAACCTTATACTTAACACTTACAAACACCTATACATGCGTAATCAAATAAACCAATGTAAACACACTCGCACACCCACACACACACTCATTCACACACACACACACACACACACACACACACATTCTCTTGCACTTCAACTACAGACTCCCTCAATTGTGTTTGATTCTTACTTTCATATAAGTTGTATATTCCTAGAACTTATCTAGAACTTAATTAAGTAATAATTACTATTAACTAATAAGTACTAATAACTTACCTTTGTAACTTACCACTACCGTACTACTCGATACCTGCGTATGGAAGAGCGGTGCCCCTTAGCACAGGTATTACTTTTACTTAAAAAGGGGACACCAGCACATGTTAAAATTAGTACTTAAGAAAACAAATAAATCATTTTCATTTTAATTTTTCATTTTCATTTAGGCGAGCATGACATATTCACATACCTACAGAGTAACGATGTGGATTGTTTAAAATGTAAGATCACATTTTCAGTATATAGTATATACCTATACATATAATATCTTATCATTATCACCCTACGTTGTGTCATGCATAGATATGATCTATTTTATGATAGTGTTCTACGTAGTTCGCGTAATTTCGAAGTACATACACTCCAAAATATACGTAGTCATTATACGATTGTGGAAGATACTACAAGATATACATGCACACACACAAATCATGTGGTGTTTAAAGCGTTAGCGTTTTCCCGATTGTAGGTACCAAGACCAAGGCAGCAAAACCAAAAATATACCCTTAAAGCATAGTAGAAAGAGTGGAAAGTAGGTTATCTTCATACAAACGTACCGCGCGCGGCTTGTATGTGTGCGCCATAGTCGCCGCACGCACACTCAAACAAAATCTCGACTGGCGCACTGAGAAACGGGTCGAGATTTTGTTTGAGTCTCTCTTTCTACTATGCTTAAAGAGCCAGGGGTCCTCTTTGGCACCTAATGCCAAGATTTAGGGTATCCACTAGTATTGCGAAAGCGACTGCTGTCTGACCTTCCAACTCAGACGGAAAACTATACCGCGTTTTAGACCAGTTTCCTCACGATGCTTTCCTTCACCGAATGATATGCGTCGTACAGTAACGCGCCATATAATTTTGCGTCTGTGATGTTAGCTAAAAGTAGCGGGTGTAGCCCATAATTACGGGTATAACAATCCTAATCCTATCATTCCTAATATTATATACTAATATTATAAATGCGAAAGTGTGTGTGTTTGTATGTTTGTCCTACTTTCACGTCGCAACGGAGCGTCGTATTGATGTGATTTTTTGTATGGAGATAGTTTAGAAGCTGGAGAGTGACATAGGCTACTTTTTCCAGCGGAAAAACATCTAATTCCCACGGGCAAATTCAATATTTTACATTTTCCTATAACCACGCGGGCGAAGCCGCGGGCATCAGCTAGTAAATGATAAAATTTCATTTAATCATAGTAATCGAGTAACATACAAGTGTGGTTTTATCAAACGAGCGTGAGCGAGTTTCATAATAGGATCACACAAGTATTTTAAGGCCTAATTATGTACAGTTGCATACACTACTTTATCTACACACATATCATAAGTACTCTAAGATGGTTTCACAATTCTACTTTCGTAACAGCAAAAAAACAACAAAAAAAAACCGGCCAAGAGCGGCCGGGCCACGCTCAGTGTAGGGTTCCGTAGTTTTTCGTCCAGAAATTATTTTGTAATTTTTTTCAAAAACCTATCAAGTTCAAAATAATTTTCCTAGAAAGTTTTTATGAAGTTCTACTTTTGAGATTTTTTTTCATATTTTTAAAACTTATGGTTCAAAAGTTAGAGGGGGGGACACATTTTTATTTACTTCTGGAGCGATTATCTCCGAAAATATTAACATTATCAAAAAATGATTTTAGCAAACCCCTATTCATTTTTAAATACCTATCCAACAATATATCACACGTTAGGGTTGAAATGAAAAAAAAAAAACACTCCCACGTTAGGTACGTATAGGGGAAAAAAAAACACTTTATTTTACCACTTTGTCAGCGTGATTGATATACATATTATTACCAAATTTCAGCTTTCTAGTGCTAACAGTTACTGAGATTATCCGCGGACGGACGGACAGACAAAGCGAAACTATAAGGGTTCCTAGTCGACTACGGAACCCTAAAAAATGACAACAGCAATGGCGGCAATGTGATCCTCCGTCAAGACGAATAACGAATGAAGTCCCTATACTCATGTCACTCGAAATCAAATGTCGTGCGTAAATATTAAAAAGACATACTGAATTTACGTTTCGTATCGATAGCTGTTTTAGTATCTATGGATACTAGAATAGAGACCCACTTGAGTTTTGACAGCTGTTCCAAATTTAAACTCAACTTTACAAAAATCAGATTTTTGTAATTTTTTAAAATCAACTGTTATAACATTAAGGTACAGATTTTACCTACTACCACAGTCAAGAAAGAAAGTTCTTCTTTAAAATCGGCTGTAATAATGCTGGTCATTTCCTACGGTTTCTCAACACATTTTAGAGCACTAATGATATTTGCGTATGGCCTGCCCGCCTGATGGTAAGCGGACACCGCAGCCTATAGACGCATGCAACTCCAAAGGAGTAACATTTGATATGTTTGAGGATTCGCCGCGTTGACAGCTGAAGGAACAAATTCCCTCGCTCTCAACACAACGCATCCTCGGGAGCTCTGGCGACCTTGCTCACCTCCAGGAACACAACACTACTACAGAGCAAGTAGTAGTGTTATTATGGCTGTGGGCTGTGGTGTGGTCTTCTGCAAGGCGGAGGTACTTCCCTAGTTGGGCTGCTCCAAATTCGAGCGGGATGACATTTAGCTGTGCCCTACCTCACCAAAAGTCACGTACCTTTTCGGCTACAGTGGCTATTACCCAAGTAACCTAGCTTAATTCCCCAGGCTCCTTCACCCTGAACGCGCTCTCCGGCAAGATAATGTTTCGCGACATCGTGTACGTGACCTACGACTACACGCTACGCATCCAAGATGGCTACCTCATCTTCCGCTGGTGGCGCAGTTACGTTCCAAAGGACGTGTCGGAAGGTAAGGATTCTCTTACATTGGAAGCCTACTACAATAAACAAAGGAAACAAAGGTCTCCTTTTGGAAGGAGAACCTTTTCCAAGGTTGTTTTCCTTTGTATGTTGATATAAATTGTCATTTTATAGTGGCGTATCGAACCACGGGCCCACATGTTTTGCACGCGAAGTTATTTGCTGTATTTGCATTAAAAATCAGGAATAAATAGGTATTTCAACAAAAATCTTTATTCTGGGAACGGGCGACAAGGTCAATGCATGTCAAAATCTTTATCTATTATGTAATCATTCGATATTCTAAAGAAAGTTCATTATTTACATTTTCACTCTAGCTTTTATTAATCTGTTAAGTTTCCTTCTTCTCTCTTATTGCCACTACCCATAAGGCCTTTAAATTAGGTTTGGGTAATAATTTTGACCATGAAAAGTCTGGAGTTTCAGAAAAACAGTATTCTTTATCCTACTATATTTGACTTTCAGATTTGTCTCACTCTGACACCAGACTCTCTATAATGCTGAACGGCTTCGAGCTCCACGTGTACAATCGCTGCGAGCTCTACAACGAGCTCGAGAAGACCTTCGGGCTCGAGCCGCTCATCAAGCTCCAGCACGACGACGCCGGCCGCGAGCGCGCCATGAACCATGCCAACGAGAAACGAAGACGAGCCCAGGACACCGTCCGCTCCGAGGCCGCCATGGCACGCACCTGGCGAGACCTCATCCCTGTCATTAAGATAGATATAACCACCAGCAGAATAGTCTTCGGAAACCGTCTCGTCCCCACAACCCTCTCCATAAGCGTAGAAGAATCTCACCTGGTTTACAGCACGAAACCACCCGCCTCCAGCCTCGACCATCTAATGCACTTCGTGAAGGCGAAGGCCGAAAACTGCAAAGTCATGTTTGCACCTAGTCCCAACTACACCGCCATGGTCGACGAACCACCAAGATACATGGGTGAGGGGTTCGTTGTAATGAGTTCCAATTATATAGAGGTGTACTTTTATATGGATGAGCCTGGATTAGTGCCGGAACAGCCTGTTCTGCTGCAGCTAGCGAACGGAGATGTTGTGGAATCTGCGCCTCCTATCTGGGGCGTGGACATCAAGTGTGGAAAAGGCACGGATTTCAGCTACGGGCCCTGGGCCGACAGGCAGAGAGATCACTTGTTCAAGTTCTTCTTTCCGCCTAACTATAAGAACTTGGAAGTGACGCCACAACCGAAACCAGGTGATATGAGGCAGATGCAGTCATTCGACATCAGGTTGTCGACGCTCAACGAGGCTACTATAGACATATTGTTCACGAAGAATAAAGAAACAAACGCCGTTCACATAAACATTGGTGCCGGCTCGTATCTAGAGGTAACTTTACCTTGGATCGTCTTGCAAGACGGATATACAACGAAAATAACAGGGCAGCTGCTACATTTGGAAGCCACAACGAGTCTTCAGTACAGAAGCTTAGCTGAAAGTGAAACTTTAGAATACACAGTCAAGTGCCATTTCCCTTTAGTGTGGAACCATCATCAATGCTGGCAGCTCGGGCTGACTGGCTGCAAGGCTACCGCCCACCTCGTCTACACACACATAGACTTCATCCAAGACCTGATCAACGACTGGTCGAACAAGTCGCGCCCTGACATACTCCATTTCGTCCCTTACACGTGGAAGATCTCATTATTGCTAAAAGAATGTGAAGTTGTGACCGTGAGTAATCAGTACAACTGGATAGACTGCAGCTCCACAAACCAGGAGAACAACCACGTCGCTTTCTGCGGTGACTTGCTGGACGTGTCCTTCGATCTGCCTTTCGTTGATTTCTTGCCTGATGTCATTCCCCTGAAGATCTGGATCCAGGGCGAAGCCGTCGACATGAGCCTGTACTTGCCAGAAGTGAACACTTCGAGGCTGCTTCTGCTGTCGCTAGATAAAAATATGAAGTTAGTCCCGTGCCGCCTAAAAGCGTCAAAATGGCGGAGAAAATGCGTCAAATCTCAGGGTTGGGTGGAGTGTTGGTCGGTCCCTATAGTGGCTTTGAGTGTACGGTATAACTACCATCCAGTACCGCCGCTAGGGCCCGAGCCTCAAGCGGACATCACTACGCCAGAAAAAGAAGAAATCCTCTTGTCTCCCATGAGAATACCTCGGATGAGGAAGCCGCCTCCATTAAATTGGACAGTCGACGGAAATACCTTCGACCGCACATCACTACCGCCTGATAAAGTAAGCGTAGAGCTTGAAGTGGGGCCTTCTATCTTGCTCGCGTACGGAACGATAATCACAAGCTTCATGAACTTGTTAGAGAACATCTTCGGCGAAGACCAGACGTTTACGGACATGCAGAAAACTCCCAACATGGAGACGTTTATGTGGTCGAGCGAGAATACTCCCAAACCGGACCGGAGTAGCATGAATCAGCATGGGGACATAAGCCTCGACAATAACAGTGACTCTAGTAAAGACGCGTTTGATCCACGGCGCTACCGCCCTCTGGATGTGACCGTGTCGATAATTATACACGACATCCAAGCGCATTTAGTGAAAACCTGCAGCGAAAACGAACCTCCATGCCCTGTGATACTCATCGAGAGGTTCGGATTCGAAATGGATAAGAGCTTCAAAGAGACCAAGCTCCAACTCCTCCTCAGCCCTTCTATACTGGTTTCAGCCAACAATCTGTCGCGGACTAACCCGAACAATTCGGGAGCTCTCTACCAGGGGCATCTGATGCTCTCATCATTCCAGTTGCGCGGACACGGGTTCTTCAGCGACACGAATAGGTCCGTCGAGGAAGACACGATCGAATACGCCTGGATGATGGAACTGCAGCTTGGCCAACTAACTGGCCGGCTGACTCTTCCGCAGTTGTACCAAATCGTGTCGTCGCTGGAGACGTTTCTGCTCCTCATCTGTGACAGTGAGAACGAATTGATTCCACCCAACTCTCTAAAGCAATGCCATCACGGAATTAACAGTGCCATGTGCCCAGAAACAGATGTCGTTTTAAAATACCGCTGCCCCACTGCAAATGAAATCAAGTACAAGATGATCAGAGTAGCGATAGATTTAATAGACATTTATGTCGCTGACGCCAACACGACGCTTCAAACCTGGATCTCACCGGTTAGACTGAGTTTGTGCAACCTACATGGATCTGGCTTCGGTACGGGTCTGACCGCTCTCTTACCCAACATAAAGCTAGCTCTCTTCACTCAAACTAACATGCAAAGCAACACGCACCATGCGTCCAACGGCAGCAACAGCAGTCAGAATAAACTGCCTGATAGCGAAAATTGGGTCGGCGTTGGTTCTGTATCCTTAGGCCCAGTTTTAATCGAAGCCGCTTCTTCTCTTCCACAAAGTCCAAGAAATCTACATCTGGTGCAGCAGAAGTTCTTGAAGCTCCACGACGAGAAGACTAAACGGTTGTGGTTCATGTGGCCTAATGAGGGAAAGACCGCACAGTGTGGCTGCATAGGCGGGTGCGCTTTCTTCGGTTCGAATAGGAACGGAGCAAACTTCTTGAAGCCTAACCCTTCAGATCTTCAGGAAGGTATAAACGTCGCAATGTTTAACATAATAGAGACGACGCCCGGGGAATACGGGTACGGTCAGAGCGTGCTGCATCCAGGGCAGCTAGTATTCCATACCCCGCCTTACGATAGCCTTAACGTGTGCCTTCAGCCGTCCAATACCGCTACCCTGATTCCATCGCCTTTGCCGCAGAATCTGAACAAATCTCCACAGAGCACGGAGCGAAGGAGTTTGACACGCCGGTTCTCATACACCAGTATGGGCAAAGGTAGCAGTAACGTGCTGGTCTCTAGCACCAAAAGCGACGTGCCTTACGCTCGCCTAGTCGATTCCAGTATCCCCTTAGGCAGCTCCAAGATCGACAGCGATTCCAAACTGCATAAGAGCGTTCTGAGTGTGCCACAAATGGAAAGCAGCGTCTCCGATTCAAAGTTAGCTCTAAGCTGTACAGTGAAAGACAATACTAACCTGAACAAGAAAGTGCCAGTGCAAATGGACGTCGAAAGCTTTGTGGTCCCTAAACTACCTTCGAGAAGCGTCGCCGTATCGGAGTCTCATTATTCCTTGAACTCTCATCCAGTGCCACATGAAGAAGCCTTGCCGTTAGAAGTGCAAAGAACCATGTCTATTACCAGTGAAAACCATTCTGAAGCGTTCTTCTCCGCTGACGAAGACATGTTCCCGAGTCGCTCGTCCAGCCTGAAGCATTCGTTCGGCAGTCGGCACAGCAACCAGGCGAAGGATAAGAGCTCGTTCGGCATCAATGACATCACGAACGAGAAGTGGACAAATTCCATGCCGCGTTCCGAAGTCGTGGATGGACCAGACACAATGAGTAACCTGAGCACAGGTGCCCAACCAGACTCTGAAAGTGGTTCGGTATCTTCAACATCATTTATTTCAGCCATATCGTCCCAAGAAGACATGACCCTGGTGAACCTGCATATGCAAACCAACAAGCCTATAGGGGACTCCCCGTTACTCATGGCCAGTTACATGCAAAACCTTCCTCAATACAAATGCTCAAATTGGGGCACGTGCTCTCTTCCCAGTGGAACAGACGTCTTCACACTCCCGCTGTTCAAGCGCGCGGACGACGGCTCATTGATCTACGTGGGCCAGAAATACTTGCCCAAGTTCGAGCCGTTCGGCAAGAACCATATCATGAAGCTAGTTGCAAAGAAAGAAGGTCATTCGAGCCAGACTCAGCACGGGCCTTTCTCAAACCTGACTCCGCACTTCAATAACCAAATCAAGACCCACCCGTACCCTCAAGGCTGGTGGGAGTTGCAGCACAACATGCAAGATAATCAAGAAAACAAAGAGCAGAACACCGCTTCAACCGCCACCACGACCAGCGACAGCAAAAGCGGTTTATCTGTCAAACTGCGTGGCGAAATCGAAATCATGCTCACACCTTTAGTCCTAGAAAGCACTCAGAGATTCGTAGAATCCTTGACTCCCGTACTAGCGAACATACATCCTATAACCGTGATAAACCATTTACGACTGCTTTGTATCTCATCAGTGCAAAGCTCGAACATCTTAAAGCAGAAGCAGTACGCCTCAAACTGGTTGCCCTTCATGCAGTCAAGAAACCAGTCGAACATCGCCACAGAGAAAGACGACAAGTGCAAACTGTCCACTATACCACACTCCAACGTGTATGAAGAAACTATCTGCGAACAGCTGCAAGCGACGGTCACCGTTCCTAAAGTCCACGTGGTCTTCATACAGTCCTCAGTAGTGGAAGACATGATATCGTTCTCAGCGCTAGACAACATCCAGGACCTGACCTGTGTGTCTTTGTTTGGTGTCTCCGTCGAGAATATCACAGCTAAATACGTCAGCTCGAAGAAAACGTTGGAATCTGTCCAGTTGTACTACAGACCGACGTTAAGGGCGCTTGGGAGCAAGAAGACCTTCGGTATCATGAAGGGCTTGGGGCCCCGCGCGCTGATCTCGGCGCAGTCCAGTGGCAGGAAGAGAGGTCCGGAGAGAGGGGACCCTGTGTATATCGAGACTTCGCAGCATCAGTGCGAAGACACTACGATCACGTTGAACGTCGGTAAGTTAATTTTATATTTTTTTAACCATGCTAAAAATGAATTCCCTGGTAATGTTTGCAACACCAGAACAACTTTTGACTTGTTGTTACGTTTCAGGCAAGGTGCACGGGCAACTAAGGCGAATCCGTAACGAGTCCTCGCAGCTCAAGGACGCTACCATCACGGGCATACCCTGCCAGCACTCCAAAGTGTCCTTCAAGTTCATCAGGATAGACCCTGGAGCGAAGGCTTGTGAGGCTGCGGTAAGGGTTTTATTAGTAGTATATAATTATGTAATATATTATTGTATATGTGTCCAACTGAATAAGAAATTAGTATATTAGAGGAAGCCTGAAAGTACCAGGTTGAGATCCCATTGCCTTGCGTGGTATGGGAATGTAATGCGAAGTGATGACAGTCATGTGACGAAAAGAGTATTAGGCATGAACGTGGAGGGATGGAAGACACGAGGTAGTCCATGGAAAAGGTGGATGGACTGTGTGAGAGACGATATAAGAGGAAAGAAGTAAGTGACGAGATGACGAGTGATAGGGAGATATGGAATAATAGGACATGCTGCGTTGACCCCAAGTAAATGGGATAAGGGCAAGAAAATGGGTATTGTGTTGAACTGCAGGGCCTCCTCTCTTTTCTGCCACTCTTCTCGGTCCTGTGCTAGTTTTCGCTAATCCCTACAAAACGTATCAAGGCCGTATCCTATCCTTTTTTGGTCAGCCTCTGCCTCGATCGCGAGCCATCTCGTGGGGTCCATTCAGTCGCAAATTTGGCCCATTGCATTCAGCAGACATCTCTAGAGTCCCAAAATTATCTAACCACTGCCACACACTATGAACCCTTTGAGATGGAGCAGTACCAGGATAAATATTCACCATTAGCTTCAAGAATATCTATCATCTGGAGACAAGGCAGTGCTACCGCCAAGACCAGTGCTTATATTTCTTGATTCATTATGGCTTGTCGGTATGAATTGGGAAATTTTGTCAACGTATTTATTTATTTCTAGGCGTAGTTTAGATTAAACTTTTCAGCGGGTCGACTGTGATGTTTGGCACACTTCTACTCCACACATTTTTAATAATCCCAACATTTTCAGTGCTGCCAAAACGGAGCAACGGACACCCAGAAAGAGAACGCCATAGGCTACATAATGTTCGAATGCGGGCTCGAAGGCATCTCCATCAAGGTCTCCCAACACGCGCAGTCCCACAAACCCAACGAGGAAAAACCCAAGCCTGAGCCGGAGAGTTGCCGGGAATCTGTCAAGTCAGCCGAAGAATTGAAGCCTGATAAGGAGAAGAGTAAGCCTAGGTCTTCGGGGATAGAGGATCTGTTTAGAAAACGGGAGTCGAACTCGAAGCCAAGCACTCCTAACTTGGGTGCGCAGCCGCCTCCAGTGCCTGAACCGTCAACGCCAGGTTTGGACTTGTTTTCTTGCACTACGTACGTACGTTTTCTTGTATTATGTATTGTTTTTCTTTTTCTTGCATCATATTCTTTCTGAGAGGCAGTGGCCACCGCTTGCGGTCGAGTGCTAACCTTACTCTTGCTGTACCGTCTAAAAAGACGCGAACATACTCCAGATCTTTTACCGCGCGCGCTGTTAAGGCAATAATTTATCCTATAAATAAGATTTCAATTATAAGTACTTATTTTGTCGCTATGCAATTTGTGTTACCAGCGTGCTATTGTTCTAATTTGCCGTATTTTTATTGTGACGCGACTCGGTGGGCAGACTCTATCATTGTAATAATGTTTTAATTCAAATAATCACCGTCTGTTGAGTTTGTTTCGGCGTTTCTTCTTAACAGTGGTCTTTCTATTGAGATACGCTGGTAGAGTTTCAGACTTAAAAGGAGCAAAAGAAAAAAATGTCAAGCCGTATTCATTTCAAAAGCACTATAAATACCTAGGTGCTAAAAAGCTTGCCAGCCTCGTATACTATCTACGTATCGTCTGGCAGGCATTCTCTATTTTCCCGGCCTCCTCAGTAGTCCTATTATTCCAGGTCCCGAGGAGCCGTCGCACAAAGACAGCGCAACGACGGTGGTGCCGCTAAAAGACAACGGCAATACGTCGGCGTGTGAGATAGATTTGAGGGTGGTGTGGTTTAACTTCGCCGCGCCCCCGCGGACGCCGATTACGAAGAAGATTGATTACACTAGGTGAGTGTTTCTTGCAGGCTCTTGTAGTGCAACTCGGCGATAAGTTAGTATTATACCCGTACACACAAACGGAAGGTCACACGATAAATGACAAATTCGTATTTTTATCTGATTCTAAGTATAGCTTTGTGTTAGAGATAGTTTTTCTTTACTGTCTTACCTCAGAACTCCGTGATTTATGAATCTATTCGTACAATTATTTTTTTATGAAAGTATAATTATGCTTCCAGATTGGTCCCATTGTTACCATAAATCCAGTTTGATGATGAGATCCATGAGGAACTGAGGGAACTCCTCAATTATATTAGGCACGCATTAAGTGATTTCGGTGTCTTCTAAAATAACTTGTGTGTTTACTACCGGCTACCGGTAATTTGGTGAAGTGGAACTGATAATCAAGACCACACAGATGAGATATGGCAGAATGTCGTAGATACGACACAGATTCTGTTGAGATTCCTCTGAAGTAGCAATTAATAAAGTACGTAACGTACTTAAGTAATCAATGTTATTCTGAGATCCTTGAGGAATCGACGGATTGGGTTTTTTTGTAATAATCAACTAGCCAAATAATTCAAGTCGTTAAGTGGAAAGGAAATGTGAAAATGTCCTTGTATGTGGCTTGGCGAAATACTCAATTGAAGTCGGTTGAAACTTTGTTAGTTAATTATCGGAATAAATGTACGTTTTAATTTCCTCCAGACTGGACTGGAACCTTCTAAGCACCGCTTCGCCAGCGATCAACGCGTGGATGAACCCGGCCAACAGACTCGGCATCCGAGTTGTCGCCCTGTA
The DNA here is from genome assembly GCA_947578815.1 of Epinotia ramella. Taxonomy (NCBI): domain Eukaryota; kingdom Metazoa; phylum Arthropoda; class Insecta; order Lepidoptera; family Tortricidae; genus Epinotia; species Epinotia ramella. Next base: position 2,895,210 of record OX388206.1, on the reverse strand, counting down.
CCGCGCACACGCGCGTCGCCTCACAGCCACGGCCGCTAGTCTTATGGCGGCAGCGCTGGACTTGGCGCCACACCATACGTTACCAAAGGTACAGAGCATTCTCAGCTCTTTGTCAGTGATACACGGTTGAAGTTACATTGATGATACATCCGAGTTATGGTCTTGTATCGCGCACGCGCGTCGCCTCACAGCCACGGCCGCTAGTCTTATGGCGGCAGCGCTGGACTTGGCGCCACACCATACGTTACCAAAGGTACATTGCATTCTCAGCTCTTTATCAGTGATACACGGTTGAAGTTACATTGATGATCCATCCGAGTTATGGTCTTGTATCGCGCACGCGCGTCGCCTCACAGCCACAGCCGCTAGTCTTGTGGCGGAAGCACTGTACGTTACCAAAGGTAAACAGCATCATCAGGTATGTCAGGTATGTGGCCTCGGGCCAGCAAACTACTTTGTACGCTGCTACACGCTTGTCAGGTATTGACTTTGTCAAATAAATGGATTAACCTGAACAGCCGTTGATCTGGTCTCCGGTCCCCGTAAACCCAGAACTTCACAGTATTTGTATCGTGTCCTTGGAATACCACCATAGTACCACGTCCATGTGCGTCGCCTCGCAGGTAGAGCAGCTAGTCTTATACGAGGGCTGCCTTTTAAGTTGTGTCGTTTGGAAAAACTAAAGACAATTTAAGTGTTAAATGGTATTTATTGTTTTTCAAAGTAATCACCGTGATATGTAATACACTTTTTGATTCGATCGAACCAGTTTTCGAAACACTTATTCCAGTCCGAAGTCGGGGTCTCCAAAATGGCCGTTTTGTATGCCTCAACCGCTTCTTCAGGCGTCTGGTACCGTTGACCACGAAGTCGTTGCTTGATTTTTGGAAAAGTAAAAAAATCGTTAGGGCTTAAGTCTGGACTGTACGGCGGGTGTTCCAGAATTTCGACGTTTTGCACTTTTAAAAACGCAATAGTTTGCCGGGCGGTGTGTGAGCTCGCATTATCGTGGTGCAGTCTTACACGACGTCTTGGGTTATTTTTTCGAAACTCGCCGATGACTTCTGGTAAACAGACAGTGGTATACCAGTCAGCATTAACCGTTTTACGATCCTCGAGCACGATGGTGGCAACGTGGCCACTTTTCGCCACAAACGTGGCGACCATTTTTTTCGAAGTGCTCCGTGAGCGTATTACTTTGGTCGGTTTTGGCTCATCTTGGAACACCCAAACAGTCGACTGCTGTTTAGAATCGGGATCGTAGGCATATATCCAAAATTCGTCACCACTGATAATGTCGTAAACATGTTTCGAGTTTCCTCGGTTGAATTGCCGCAGAGTTTTGCGACACCATCGAACGCGAGCCGTTTTTTGGTCTTCACTGAGTAAATGTGGTATCCAGCGTGAGATCAACTTTTTTACGCCTAAGTGATCATGCAAAATACTGTGAACACTGGTCCCTGAAATACTTAAGGAAGCTTCTATCTCACGGTATGTCGCATGGCGATCTTCGATGATCAGTTGCCGTACAGCATCAATGTTCTCCTGGGTTACGGCTGTTTTTGGTCGACCTTCACGATGTCTATCACCAAGACTAGAGCAACCACGTTGAAATTCTAAATACCAGCGTTCCACAGTCCGAAGGCATGGTGCTTTATCATTGAAAACCGTAGTCAACTCTTCGAAGCACTGAAGTCGCGTTAAGCCCCTTTTGAAGTTGTAAAAAATTATCGCACGTAAATTTTCCTTCGAAATTTCCATTTTTACAACTGACTTGTCAACTTTGAACGAACGCTGTACTAAAACGGTTGGGCCGATTTCGAGTCATTCTTTTGTTTTCGAATTCTAAATTCAAATATAAACGACAGAACTTAAAAGGCAGCCCTCGTATAGACAGCATTAGACTTGCTCCTCACTATACTTTATCAAAGGTACAGACGATCTTCAGCTCTTTGTCCGTGAAATACGGTTGAAAGTTTCATGAACCATCGCAGTAGTTGCCTTGTATCGCGCACGTGCGTCATCTTAAAGCTACAGCCGCTAGTCTTATGGCGGCAGCGCCATACTCTATAGTATGTAAGCACCTCCACATTTGATTTTCAACTGCCAAGAATAAGATGATCGACCCATGGAACCAATGGGTTAGGTGGGGAAATGCCCCGCTATCGAAAAAAACTGAGAGGTGAACGCCACGCAAGTTTTAAGTCTATTTCAACAGTGTCGAACTCGAGTTCAAGTGAGTGGCGGCGAATGGTTTAAGGTTAACGCACATTTATCGCCGCAGCTGCCGTCCGTTATCACTCAGCTGGATACTCTTTAATGCAACGCACACTTATAGCTTCGTAACGGCATCGCCTCACCTCGGGACAAGCTCACGGCGCGTGGGCAGTTCCCCGTAGCCGGATGAAGCCGATATGTAGTTCCACCGGGGGACGCCTGCTGAGGTGTCTTGCGTGCTTGCGTTGTGTTGACGATAGGTGGGGCGTGTCGAAGGCTAGCCAATGAGGCGAAGATCAGTGTGCGTTAACTTTACAGAACCTTAAATTAAACACAAATGTAATGAGACATCATGTCATTTCCACGCTAATAATATAGTTTGTGAACAGAGCCGCTACGGGCGGCACACGGCAATGGCGAAGCAGCTGCGCGAGGAGCCGTCTCTCCAGCTGTGCTGCGTGCTCCTGCGGTACGCGCTGCAGGCGGACGCGGCCGCCGTGCAGGCCGACCTGGCCGAGCGGCACCTGCCCAAGCTGTCCACGCTGCGACAGGTAACACAGATCCGCTCCTATCCCGCTGACCCATATGTGGGTCAGCATTTCGTATGGATTTGCGAACAAAAAAATTTTAGCCTGGGAGAGGAGGGATTTTTATATAGGCCAGTCATATTTGACCAGAAAAATCGCTAAAATGGCAAGCTAACGGCTAGTTGTGATCATTTAATATGTTGTTAGGACCGCTACTAGTACCATATATCCAAGTTTACAGCTTCGAAAGACCTGTGCTAACTTTGCAGCACTATAAGATACGTTGTCTATACGAAATTCCGTGTTTAAAGATGGCCACCAAATCTGACAGCTGAGAACTGTACAGCGTGGGTAGACCCCCCCAAGGACTGATGACCTCTTAAAGGTTGTGATGATGTGTGAGAAATAGTACATTGTGATACTAGTGAGGTATGTTGATAATTACACCAGAGGCGGGATTATCACGCGAGCCGCAGGTGAGCGTGATAAGAGAGCCGAGGTTGTAATTATCAAAGCTCACGACGTTTTTCAACACATTTTGCGAGGATAAAATCCTTTTCATTAGATGAAAATTTTATAGGACTGCCAAGTTATTTTCTTTACTTATTGATGGCAACAGGTTTTTACTCACATATTGTATACATCGCCAAGAATTTCCATTGGCGTCCATTATATTTATCACTTTTCTAGTCACGAGTCAACATTTGTTGTTAATAACCAAACACGCATTAACAATGTTTACAAATATCTGTGAAATAACCTATAATGGCGCGCAACAGTTTTTTCCGTGAAGTTTGCGCAGTGCGCGCGCATGTGTTAAGCCAGCAGACTTAGATGAAATCTCTATACAGCCAATACAAAATGAAATAAATATTTTCGTTTTAAAATGTTATCTTTATTTATTCATATGTAAAATGTTATCAAAATTGAATAGTTTTACTAAATTAAACGTTTATACAGGGTGAAACATAAATCGAGCGACACGAAAGACCCGTAATGGCATTTCATACAAAATTGGAGGCCTAGGCCAGCAAGATGGTCTTTTTTAATTTCCATTCCACAATTTGTGGCACAGGATCACGGCGTGAAAATTAAAGTTTGATTTCTTGGAGTTTTTTAAATTTATTTAATTGCATGTTGGGAAAAGCACTATACATACCTCGGCGTGAAAAGGGGTTGCCGGCCTCATAACTATCCAACCTCCGGCCGGCAACCCCTTACTTCCCGGCCCCTGTGGTAATGTACTATTATTTTATCACCAGGGCGTGATAGTCCTGAGCAGACAGTGGAAAAACAGCCTGTATACACCGCTTCTGTTGGAGCACAACTACAAGAGCAAAGTCATGAAGCCGCTCAACGTGACCTTCGCGCTGCCGGAACTAATCGAGGTACACCTTAAATACCCTTATCACGAAACAAATTATTTTTAATTAAATATTTTGTTTTCGTGTCATTTTTAACGAGGAAGTTACCCCGATCATTTTATAATCGATATGATACAGAGAAAGAATATAATGGGAAAATAAACCATCTTCGTCTGTAGCCCCCGACAGGATAGCGGGAATGTAATGCAAAAATACACAGCTTACGTCACTGTCCTCGTAGCTCAGTTGGTAGAGCAGTCTTATTTGTATAACTGCAGAGTTCACAATCTGATCACTAAAAACTTCTTCCCAAACCTTTCTTAAGCTGCGTCCGCTGCGCCTTTTATTCGTAGTTTTTAAACGTCAAAAATGATTTGCCAATGAAAACAATGCCAAGCACACATGCCCGCATGCCAAGCGTGGCGATTATGGCATATACCCCCATGCAGACTTTGGCACTCTTTGGGGGAGGCCTATGTCCAGCAGTGGACGTCTTTCGGCAGATATGATGATGATGATGCCTCAAAACAATACCCTATTTGTTTGCCGAAACTGACGGATAACATGTTATGCCGGCTGTACACATTAGGCCAACGTTGGCGCGTGAGCAGGATGCAGCTATGTAAACGAAAGAGATCGAATTATAGCCCTCTCCCTCTAACGCATAGCTGCATTCTGCTCACGCGCCAACGTTGGCCCAGTGTGTACAGCAGGCTTCAGATGTTTGAAAACATCGAAAACTTTGGCGCAGCTTTCCACTGGCAGATATATGTCGTAGATTTATAAAAAAAAAGACCGGGTAGCACTCCGGGAGTGCCGGCAGAAGTGAAAACTCAATAACATTGTAACAGTTTTACGATCAGGTCACGTGACATCTTACGGTGTCACCCTAAAAATGAATTTGGCGCAAATTTATAAACAATTATCAATTATTTAGTCGGACGGGCCGCGGGCGCGTTGGATGCGACGGGCCGGCGGCGAACAAAATACCAATTTGTTTTTGCCATTACCAAATATTTTTCAAAGCTTTATGCAGTGTTTAACGGCTTTATACTCTTACGAATAGCGTTCAGTTTTGAATGAAGTCGAATCGGCTAGCAGCAAAATATAAAAGTGTGTGACCTCCTTCACATCTGACGTCACAAAAATCTGTCGCGTATTTAACAATTTTTCCCCATCCCAAAAAGTGCTCAGCGCCGCTAAAGAAGTTTTCACTTCAAAAATACATCCTCATTGTTCTAGTGTTATCCGCTTTAACACCTAATCCCAAGATTTGGCATAGGCACTACTTTTACGAAAGCGACTGCCATCTGACCTTCCAAAACAAGGCTTTATGATCATAGAAACATTTTAAAAACAAGAATCAATGAAGTGACCAACCTGATCCGGAAACCTGACGTGTGCTGTGAGTTTTTTCGGAACCAACCTCTCAACAACTGTAGAAATAACTTGGATATTATATTATTGGTTACGGTTTCCGCGATTATTACACACACGCACACAACAAGATTTTTTTGGAATATTTTTTGGATGTAATTTCATCATCTTAATCATCATCATCATCATATCAGCCGAAAGACGTTTACTGCTGAACATAGGCCTCCCCCACAGAGTGCCACACTGACCGGACCTGCGCCACCCGCATCCAGCGGACTCCCGCGACCTTTACAATGTGATTTGACAGAGATAATTTATATTTTTCTCAGTGTACCCATTTACCACGAGTGCTGGAAAGAAATGGAAACGTCAGGATGTATTTAATATATAAAATTCGTTTTCTCAAACATGCAATGAAATATAGACGTTGTGTTCTTCATAATGGGCTTCGAAGTGTCACGTTTCGGGCGCAGCGAGACGGGAGATCCGTAATGGCATTTCATACAAAATTGGAGGCCTAGGCCGGCAAGATGGTCTTTTTTAATTTCCATTCCACAATTTGTGGCACACCATCACGGCGATCAGCCATGAAAATTAAAGTAGTTCTTGGAGTTTTATTTATTTATTTCATTGCATGTTTGAGAAAAGCACTACACATACCTCAGCGTGAAAAGGGTTGCCAACCCTTTACTTCCCGGCCTCTGTAGTAATGTACTATTAAATCGTTTTGTTTATCATTGTGTGTTTGTTTGATTGCCCAGGACTCGGTAGAAGGCTGGCAAGAATACCAGATAGACAACGAAGTCCTAGACGAAAACTGCCTGCTTCTCAACTTAGACACAGACAAGATTGAAGTGCCCGGTGAGTATTCAGCTTTATATACACACTACACGGAACGAATGTTTTATGTCCCACATAAACACGATCATGCTAGGCTGGACACGCTTGACGTTTATACTTGAACGCTCCAATAAAGTATCTCAAATGGTATGCAGAGATCGGAGTTTTTAAATCACAACATAGAACCGTCTTAATCTAGCTAGGGTTAGAAACGTTTTTTATCGATGTCAATAATTATTAATAACTTACATGAGAAAAAAATCCTGAGGAGATTTTTTTTACCTTCTGTAATTTTAGGTGACATTTCCATTTAGATATGCGTTAGAAGTGGTATGTTACAGGGTTGTCATATTTGTGTTGATTCATCTAAGCCTTAATCATGGTTAAGCGACAAAGATACCTAAGGTTATTTACTCCTATCACAAAACGGATAAAATTTCACGTGCTGTGTGCACTGATTTCGACTTCGAAGAATATAAATTTAACCAATTAACAACCATTTAAGTATATAATTTTATTTAAATCAACAATGATTAAATTATAGTATTTTATGCAATCGTTATATAATGTATTCGTTGATGTCTTTTCCTCTGTAGCCAAGACGACGTTCTATTGGTCGAATTCATTTTAGTTATCTAAACAGTTGTAAAAAGTTGAGTTGGGATCTCCATAGAAACAAGTATGTGATTATAGTATGGTGTACGAAGTCTTAATTCAAACATTAAGGTCGACGAATATAAAAAAAATATTTTTTATTTGGAAAAACCGCTTTCTTATATTTCACAACTATAGATATCGATAAAAAAAATGTAACACTAAGGTAAACGTACGCTTCACCGGACGTGCCCTATCACCGATTTTTTGCTATTTTGAGCTATAAGTCGAGTAGTTAGAGCAAATATTACGTTGTAATTTTTTTCCATGCTAGGTAAATACCTATCCCTTCCACTGCACGGCAAAGCCGGCCATTTTTAATCTCAGTCGCGACGCGAAAATTGATCAAGCTGGTCGCTCGCCACTTTGTATGGGACTCCTTACGAAAATCGGTAAGGAATTGAGCGTACTTCTTAAGGTCATAAAACCGTTCAAAGGTGACTGAGTTAGAAAATGTAGTTTTACAGTGTCATAATTTAATTAGTTTGTGTGTTTTGGTGAAATAAGTGGATTTAGTGCAGTCAAATTAACAGAATCTAACTAAATTATAAATTCGGTAAAGGGTCTGGCCTCATTTTGACTTGAAGGTATCACCGAACAGCGTTCGGAATCAGGGAAAACGTATGTTTCATAAAATATTTATTTACCAGTTCATCATAAACTATTTTTTTAAACTACTTTGGTTTTCAAACAACTAGTAGTATTACCAATTTAATGAGCATTTACCGAACATCGATATACAAAATATATTTCTGTATATCTGTATTTGATATATACTGTGTATTTGAAATGTTCAACTTTTACGACTTTTTGACGTCAAAATAAGCTTTTTGGCAAGGCGATTTTCAAAAAATCACATTATTTATTTCACATCATTAGAAGCAACAGTCATATGTACTTATCATTTAGCAATAGTTCTTATGTGTAGTAAAATTTACAGTTCTGTATTTATGTCTAAATTAATACGATTAAAACACTATTTTTAAAAAATATTCGCGTCTAGGTTCCACATAATTTGCTTGACCACTTTACCGAACAGGCGTTCGCTGAAACGTACCCATGGTCTCTATTACCGAATTCATGTTTCCCTCAGCCATACTACTATTTTGAGTTCATTGGAATAGCAACCTTATTCAAATAATAGCTAGGTGGATATTAAAATGTCAATTTTTTCGAATTTTTTTGTTAAGGCCAGCGCTTCTAAACATGTGAGTTGTATTTTGAGTGACGAAGTTGTATTTTTTATTTATTTTATAGACGGAAAAACCGTAGTTGACTACAATAATTATTATCAATAAATGTGACTTGTATTTTATATATTTGACATACATGACATACATTTCTTCCCTAGTTCGGTAAAGTGGCATGCCGATTCGGTAATATGTGCAAATCAGTGTAATTGATACAAAATACTTAAAAAATATTTTTTAATCATGTTTAACTATATTATTATTTTCCAGGTACGTTTAAATGATGACAAATTTATCTATCTTACGTTTGTACTATTAACCGTAACCGTATAAAAATCCCACATCTTATTAAAAATATAAACGTACGTGTAAGTCTTAAGCGTCCGGCGAAACGTACTTTTACCTTAACTAGATTGCGACAGTCCTTTGTTTTGCAGTGGAAATTTCGGTCTCCGGAGATGTGTATGGTGTTTTTGTGCGTTATATGTCGCTCAACGCGCGATGTGCCTATAAAAGAGGCCCACTGTTTAGTTTAGTTCATAAAATTATTCGGCGCACAAGTATTGGTATAGTCAACATTTCGGATATCTCAGAATCGACATTTGAATACAATTGTATTTTACCCGGCACGTGACTAGAACTAAGATGGCGGCATAGCATGCGCGCATTACTCGGTAACTACTTTTGCCTACTTGTCTGTGATAGTTTTCCTTTTAAATTCATTTTATGTTCTACTACCACGTTAATATTTTTGAACGAGCTATCCCACGACCACACCATGGGTTTAACGAGAAAAAAAATACATCCCCGCTTTAGGTGTAGGAGAGGTACCAAAAAAAAATTTTTGTTCAAGATTTTATTGTACTGTTTTGTGTGAAGACGGAAGGACAGACGGACATGGCGAAACTATAAGGGTTCCCTGTTGACTACGGAACCCTAAAAAAAGGGGTCATCTACTTCCGAGTTAGATACGTCTGTAGCCGGGGGGACCAAATCGGAGAAATCTTGAAGAAAGTTCAGGTCAAGAGCACCCTAAACCGACGAGCATGTTGCAGAATGTAATGAAAGTGAATGAAACAAGAAACATTTTTCAAGGTCGTAGCAAGTGGAAATCCGTGATCTCTGCCTACCCCTCCGGGGAATAGGCGTGATAATATGTATGTATGGATTTAGGTCATTGGGACTTCTTTCTAATGAATATGATTCAAAATGGATTGTAGAGTTGCGTGCTTGCGTGATTGGTTTTTAAAATAGCAATTGTACTGTCTGACGATTAAAGTTAATTTTTGTCTACCATAGTTTATATTTAAGTTAAGTTTCTTGTATTGTTTTCTTTGTGAGTAGTTGTGTGTGGTTTTTGTCAAATTTTGATATTATGTGTGACAGTTACACCAAAGGGTGTGGGGTCTTGAAGTACATCGTCGGTATTGGTCGCAACTCGGCGAGAGAGGCGAGGTGGTAGTGGCTGAGTCGAGGAGTTTAATGGCTTATATATGTCTCAGTTATATGTACACTCTGCTTTTCACTTCGTAAATTTCAAATATGTCGTTCCAAAATTGAATAAAATAATAGCTCATTCCCGCCACTTACTTAAGTACTTCATGCTGAGTTATTTACGATACAAGTGCCGACTGCACTAAGCAATAATGAACCTTACCCGTTGGCAATAAGGTGGTATTCTCTGACTAACGGTTGTGTGTTGTAAGCGACCCGCGGCGTGAGCCCCCGCCCGCACTCCTTCCCCTCGTCGACGCCGCCCTCCGGTGGGTACTGTGTGTTGCACGCGCTAAAGCTTCTACGCAGTTTCTGTGCACTATTTTGCTTGTACATGTTCTAACTATGACACTTAAGGGCCATGTTCATGGTGCAACAACTCGTTTTATTACATTGCATGGTTTGATTGAATTTTTCGTATTTCTGTAGCCCGCAGCCCCGTAATGTAACGAAAATCGCATACGTGTTTTTGCACCATTTACATGACCCTTTAAGAGGGAACGTCTCTTGCGACTTTCCTTATAAACGTTTTTCAAACTACATTGCTCAGTTTCTAAACATTTTCATTTTGGGCTGTGATCGCGTCCAATATTCAAAATAAAAGCATTTTCGTTTAACATGGCTATTGAGTTGTATCAATTTGTTTACTAAATACACCGGTAATGCAGTTGTTCTGTAACGAAACAAAATTGTTACAATACAATCACGGTCTGGAAAATGTTTATATGAAAAGTGTATCGTGACGATTCTATTTATATTATATGCCTTATTTTGACTGCATTTTATAAAGTCACGGATAACATGTCACGAAACTTTATAGTAGTGTGATAGATATTTTATTTTACTACACTAATGCCTAAAAAATGGAATGTATAATTCACATATTTTTTTGTGTATATATCAGTTGTAACGAAAGTATAGTCGGCTTTTTAACATTTACTCCTCTAAAGCCGTCCTTTATGAACATATTATAATTGCCGATACCTATGTAGTTCTGTAGAAAGGGACACATTTTATTACGAATGATTCCCAATATCAATGAAAGCAATTAGAATGTATGCGGGTAGGCAACACTTTGTTCAAAATAAGTTTAGCGTTTCGTGTGTATCATTGTTATCTGCATGTACAGTACCACAAATATAAGTTACAATTATGTACCTGCGTAGAAAGCATTTTTTGAAAACATTTTAACCAATCATAAGGCTGCGCGGTTGCGCGGGTAAAATCTTCAACGCCCATTGGCCGAAATTTTGCGCGCGACGCCGGCAGCTTCGGCGCCCGCCATTTTGTCGGGCGCCATGAGCGGGAAAGCACGAGTTCACCTGTCATTGCATATTGTACCTTACGTATAGTGCAACAAAGTCTTTATTGAAATGGTCATACGTTCGATTTCATTCGGTACTTGTCAGCACTCGTCGGCATTGCGGACGAAGATTGCCGATGTAACTTATATTTGTGGTACTACCGTAAATAACTATACTTCTATGTGTGTGTTTAATAGGCAATTGTGCTCGATGTCTATTGTTAATAACATTCTAGTGTGTGTTTTTGTGTGTAGTGTGTTTCTTTAACCTTTCATTTATAACCTTTCACTTCAACTGAAATGACTAGATTCTATTTTTCTCCTTCGTTCGTTGTTAGTTCAAATTGCACATTCTAATGTTAAATTATGGGAGCTCCCAGTATTCCAAAAATATTAATGTCACAAACTTGGTACCACTGTGATAAGGTACCCTTCCAAAACGTATTGGTTGGTGCGCTCGTGCTCTCGCTCATTTCGTTATGTGAGCAAGGGCACGCCGAAATACCATTCCAAGATATATGTATACCAAACTTTGACGCTACATATTTTTGGAATGTTTAACACAACAATATTATTTACATTTCAATGAGTTCACTTTTAGTGTGTGATAAAAAAGAGCACTTTTTTAATGTTGTTTATCATAATGATTTAGTTTTTTTTTATTCATGTTACTTCTCTAATATCGGTTGATGCCTGAACCGAAAGGAAGTATATATAACCACGTACAACCTACATGAATATCTGACTGGATAATGCGGCCAATTATATATAACTATTAATAAAAAATGCAATTGTCATCCGACTTGAGTATATCAGTTTGATGTACTTAAAATGACGAAAATGTACTTAACGTGGGATTTTTCAACTTGTTTTGTTGCAAAATATGTCAGCAAATGTTTGTTGCAAATAGATAACAGAGAGACGTCATAAAACGGACCGAAGTGTGGCAGGTCTACTGGAGTAGCTGCTGTTTGTTCTATTGTTTATGCGTGATTGTTTTACAACCCTTCTTGAAGATAACATTTAAACAAAAGATGTCGGTAATGGTTGGTTTTAAGTACTTATCGTCATTTTAAGTAGCACAAACCATACATTATATACGGTCAAGTGTAAAAATATTTATACGATTTTCAATCCTGTTCCCCAGACATTAGATCGTAACCGTATACTTGTTTTTAGGCGTGACGCTACTAAAAATATGCTCCAAACAATGTCAATTGAAATATAATCTAGTCGCTCGCCTTTCACAAAGTGGGTTTTATAACTATAACATTTTACATTCTACCCGGTTCGCCAAACCTTTATTACAAACAATACTTATTTGCTCACCTTTTATCTTGTCAAAGAGAATATGTCTTACTTAACTGTACAAAAGTATTTAATCAAACTCTCATTATGGTTAATTAAAAACCACTCTTAATGAACGTTTGTGCAACACCAAGCCCTGTAGCCCCTCAACCCCACCGTATGCTACATGTACATTGTGTGGTACCTATTGTAGCGCGCGCAGCCAGCGGTCGGGCGAGCCTTGTCTTCCCGTCTCTGCCGTTCACGCGCAAGGCAGCTTTCCATGACGACGCCATTGCTAGTAAGTATACGTGACATCATCATATAACATGACACTATAACATGAATACAGAGAGATGACGCTTTAGACGAGTGCAAAATTTACCCCACAAGATAGCGCCTTAGTTTGCTCAAGTTGAGAAATATGCATAATACATGATATTGAGCTGATGAGCTTTTCGTTGAAGGAAAATATCGTGAGGAAACCGGTCTAATCTGAATTAGGTCTAGTATTCCCTCTGGGTTGGAAGGTCAGATGGCAGTCGCTTTCGTAAAACTAGTGCCTATGCCAAATCTTGGAATTAAGTGTCAAAGCGGACCCCGGGCTCCTTTAGGGGCACAAAAGACCAAGGAATAACGCTAGGGGGATGATGACAGTGATATCAGTCTTAGGACGAGTGCAATATTTACCGCACAATATAACAACTTAATTTGCTCAAGTTGAGAAATATGCATAAGTAATAGATGATAGTGACCTCACATGACGAAACTTATCACACGAACTGACATATATAACGCGGACACGGCGAGACTTTGACTTATACACACTTGACTAGATCTCTATTCTATTTTCGTTAATTTCAGCTCATAAAAGTCACCCTAACTCCAGATTCTTGCCAGTTTTTGTTTTGTTTGGCCGTTTGATAGTTAAGCTACAAAACTAGACAATAACTTGCAGCTACACGGGCGACTTATTACTGTTGCTTATAGCCTGCTGTTTTTGGGATTTAAATTAATATAAACGTAAGCACGTGACGAGCTCACACAGCCAATAGCATAATACTGTGATACGTATTAGGCCACAGACTGCGTGCTTCTTTGATTGACTGATTCTATAACTGACGTCGTTTCGTTTCTTTACAGAATAAAAAAATGTTAAACTGTGCGATTTTCTTGCCCGTGTATCTGTGTCATTAATAGTACATTACTCATCTAGGACGCTAATACAATGAATGTCCCGGATAGCTGCTATTTGACGCCCAGCAAAGGCGATATGAATTGATTGTCTAGTTTAGTTTTGTTTATTTTTGGAGCTCTCATTGAAAACCAGCGTCACGGCCCCCGTGACAACATGCTGAGTGAGGCTCCCATTTAGCACATTATTTATGATGCGTAACCTTTTTGTTGTATTTTCTTTTTTCCCGTGTTTTGTGTGCTAAATAAATAAATTCTTATTATTATCTGGGGCTTTCGTCAATATCGTCCGTGATGAGTACAGTCGACGTCAAAGATCTGCAAACATTTTTCGCCTTATCTATCACAATGGAATAAGGTGCAAAATGTTGAAGGTTCACATCATTCAGTTCACCAAGAACCGGTATTTTCCGCAAGCTTAGCTAGTAAGTGCCTCTTTAACGGCCCGGCCAGCATTGCGCGGTGGCGGCAGCGGCTGCCGTTTCTAATTCATTGCCTGTGATCCCAACTAACCACAGTGCGTTGCGCGTCTCGACCGCGCAATGAACGGATAAAACGCTTGCCGCGCCGCAATCCGCGCAATGTCGTGCCCGGGCCGTAAGGCCAGGTGTGTAACCAGTGTTATTGTATCATGAAGTGTGCGCGTCAGATTACGGCACGCTGAAGGAGGACTTCCCGACCGTGGGCTCCAACCCGTCGCTCTACTCGCCGCACGGCAGCGATGAGAACATCAAGAACGACCGCGCTAGGGAGGACCTTTACCAGTGGATGGCGAAACAGGAGCCTATTAAAGTGGTGAGTGATTCTACAGACCCTTTTAATCTTTCGAATGCCTAGTCCAGAATCCGTACCTATACCGGTTGTATGCAGGAAATATTTAGCAAGTTATTTATTAATCCCTTAATTAACACTAACACACAGGCATGTTAATTATACAGGAGTATATTATACAATAAGGTGCTTAGGTCTAAGTTCTCGTACTTTTTGATATTTGGAATAAAATCTCGTATTAAGATTAAATTAGGTGTTTATTGCTCCGAACCACAGATACAACAACAAATTAAATTAAAACTATATAAGTAAGATCTGTCATTCCGTGACTAGGTGTTCGCTTATCCCAACATACTCCTGCCTAAAGGACAGCAGTGTCCTTTCTAGCAACATCAGGCAGTGGACAAAGTTTTAAGATCGTACGTGTTAACACGCCGGACACAGTACGTAGATCATAAGTACGTGTCACGTTGTCTTGTCCAGGATATTTCTGAAGGACTCGTCCAAGTAACCACTTGCTAGGTGGGTATCTCTGGTCTTTGATCATTACTAAGTCCCCAATCTCGAATTCTGGTTTTTTAGTTTTCCATTTCGGTCTTTGCTGTAATCTGGTTAAGTATTCCGATTGCCACTTTCTCCGAAATACTTGTAGCATTTTTTTAATGGATTACCAGCGTGACAAGGAATGTACCTTATGTTCTGTGAAGTCTCTCTGTGGGATGGTAATCTCCTACAAGAAAATGTGATGATGATTCAATGGCTCTAAATCATCAGGGTGATCGCTCAATGGTGATAACGGTCTTGAATTGAGACACGCCTCTATTTGTGTCAGTAGAGTGTTCAGCTCTTCAAAAGCAGGTGTAGCGTCTCCGATGGTTCTTTTCAAGTGAAACTTGATACTCTATACAATACAGTAGGTATCAATAAAGTATGGAACTTGAAGCCGTACTAGACTCCAAATATCGGCTGCTAGTCGAGAGAAATTGAGATTCCGTGCTGTGAAACTTATCCAGTTGGTCGGTGTCGCTGTCCAGTATATCATTGTGAAGAGTCAGGCCATGGTGCAGGGGTGAGTGTGATAGAGCACGAGTTCGTGCCGCCGGGACAGCGAATAGAGTGCAATTATACCCCTCGTATGCCTTCTCCCGTATCCGCACTTATATCATTGGCTGCCTAGTGCCGTATGCGTCATCAAACTCGAAAATCGGCCATGTTTTTATGGGCCCTGGGTGGGCGCCTTGACCTGGTTGAGTATCTTCCTCCATGCCGGTTTGTTCTTGACCATTTCTTGTTAGTTACTGATTCCGATCGCTTTAGATCCCTAGAATTTGTAATATTGATTTGAAGAGCGTCTACAATTGGACTTTTACAATATATCGTCGATTTTTATGGGCACCCTCTTATTCAGCGTAGGCGGCCTCTTGAGTCTAGACTAAAAACCCAACCATGGCCAACCATTAGCATGAGACATAGGACACCAATACTTGCCCCTTGCCCGCAAAATTTTTGGGCATAAATCTCGACTCTGGACTGAAGTGGAACACTCAAATAGACACTGTTTGTAGTAAGCTTTCGGGAGTCTGCTTCGCCCTTAAAAGGCTGTCTGTCGTACTTCCTGATGCACAAGTAGTAAATAGTTATTACGCACTGTTTCACTCAGTGATAAACTACAGTGTCGAGTTTTGGGGTGTCGCAGCTGACTGGCGCCGCGTTTTCGTGCTACAGAAGCGAGCAGTCAGAATATTAGCACGTGCCCCTCCTAGTTCACCAGCTAGACAACTCTTCATCTTCCTTGGGATAATGACTGTACCATCACAATACATCTATAATATTGTTAAATTTGTAAGGAATAACATACATTCCTTTCCATTAAGGGCCGAAAACCTACGAGTGTTACGTAATAACCACAAGGGCAAGCTTGTAACAACCCGGTGCAAATTAACCAAATCTACCAAAACGACCTATGTAATTGGTCCTAAAATATATAATGCCATTCCTGACCGCATTAAAAACCTTAAAAATGCCAGTTCGTTCTACAGTGAACTGAAAAAATGGCTGGTAAATAACGCCTTTTATGACATTTCTGAACTGTGTGACTACTAAAATTCTAACATTTTAATACATTCTTCCTCATTATGGAATTCTAAATAGGACTTTATTACCAATTTTATTTTCATTTGACATGTGTACCTATACATTTTTGAAATAATTTAACTCTTTGACTGGCTTTGTCAACATAAATAAATTAGAATTAATTAAATTTAATCTAATATTAACTTTTTGACGTTTAATGTATTTGTGCATTATAAATAAATGAGTATGAGTATGAGTATGAGTAAATAGTTATTTACGATACAAGTGCAGAAAATAGGAAATTTGCAACGAGTGGTGATAAATTAAAACACGACCGAAGAGTGTTTTAAATCGACACGAGTTGCGTATTACCTATTCGCACGTGTATCGAACAACGTTTTACGTGACACCTGGCCATAATGTGATTTTTAACGCACGCTGCGCGTACGGTAAATCTCGCATTGTCGCCACGTGAAGACGTAAAATTGTGTACTCACCACGGGCAGTACTTTGACAGCCCTTAGTAAGTAATGTAGTATTACAGTACATATATGGCTCTTTAAAGTTTCGACATATGCACGGAAAGTGCTCATTCCCGCACGCGTGCGGCAAAGGAGCACCATATGTACTGTAAAAGAGATTTAAGGACTGTACGACAGTCAGTCGTTTTTAGGGTTCCGTAGCCAAATGGCAAAAAACGGAACCCTTATAGATTCGTCATGTCTGTCTGTCTGTCTGTCTGTCCGTCCGTATGTCACAGGCATTTTACTCGAAAACTAGAAGGTGTATTTGAATAACATTTTCAGGATAGGTGTATTTTGTTAACCTCTACATAGTTTTGTAACTAAATTAATAAAATATTTTTTTTTTAGGGGTGCACTCCATACATAAAACTGAAAGTTATTTTTTTTTTATTGCAAGCCCACGTGTGGCACATTAATCGATAGGCCTTTCAAAATAAATATAAGGTTTCTCAGCAATTTTTTTGATTAAGTGAATAGAGTCGGAGATAATCTCCTCGAAAGTCACTAAAATTGTGTCCCCCCCCCCTCCCATTTTTGAACCGTGTATTTTAAAAATATGAAAAAAATCATGCTCATAGGGCTTATTAAATTCTCTCAGCGAAAATTATTTTGAACAAGATCGGTTCAAAGGTTTTTGAGAATTTTCTAAAAAACTGCCTTCCTTAAAGAAAAGGATGTAAGTGCCATAAGATTTCAGTAACGATACGACCTTTTTAATAGGCACGGAAGCCTCGTTGTGCGTGGTCCGACACGCACTTGGCCGCTTTTTTTTATTACTAAGTCCTATTATTACAGGCATATTAATTATTATAAACTTTCACCACCAGGAGTCAAAGAGTAAGAAACCGATGATCCCCGCCTCCAAGATGAACCCCCGCGCCATGGCGGCCGCGCTGCCAGCGTGCAGTCTGTACCCGCTGCAAGGGTCCCTCATGTTGCTGGACGCACACCTCGTGTTCCAACCGTTCCTGGGCGCGCTGGGAGTGTCCCCTCACCAGGTGGCTCAAGGTTAATAAAATTAAAGTATTCATATGTCTGTATGGATGAGTAGCATTTATTGCGGAGTTGATAGAAACCTATATTAAATAAGTTTTTGTGTACATTTCTCTTTTTCGTGAGTATCGTGATAGAGTGATTCATGGTGATTTCTGTAAACGTATAAACACTTAAAAATGTAATGTAAATGAATGATTGGACCTGTATGTAAGTTATTCTTCCCTTCCTCAACTTTGATTTTCGTTAAGAAATCCTTTCAATCCATACTAATATTACAAATGCGAGTCTGTCTGTCTGTCTGACTGACTGTCCGCTACCTCTTCATTCTTAAACCGCTGAACCAATACGGGTGTTGACTCGACAATTATTATTACTCCAAAATAAAGAAGGCAAAAAAAAATAGGCCTAGTGACGAAAATCCCATTCGGATATCTCGAAGAATTACGAAGCTACAACTGTTTTAATATTGCTTGTTAGAGAGAGAAAATGCAAACGGTGTGTGACGTCACATTGTAGGGTGCTGCCGGGCGGCCCGTCGACGGCCCCGCCGACCGCGATGCGGCGTGGCACGTTGCCGTCTTCTGTGACGTCACATTCTTCCAGCGTCATCGTTTCAATATGAAGTTGCGTTTTGCGAAGAAGGGACAGAACATACCCCTTCTTAAAACTTTGGACACTTATAACTTCGTGATTATTTAACATTTTGCGTTGATTTTTTTCTCCATTTGACTACATTTTTTATCCTTTTTCGAGATAATATGACATTTTTGATTATTTTATTTAGTGTCTACGCCCCTATTTAGATGAAATTTGGAAGATTGATAGTTTGGATCCCGGGGCAGGACATGGGATAGTTGTTATGCCGGTAATCATCCCCTAAGGGGGTGAAAGTTTGTATGCATCTATGATATAAACGCGTTCCACGCGGACAGAGTCGCGGGCAGAAGCTACTCGTAGTTATAAATAAAAAGATGAAGTGATATTAACTTTTTGATTATTCGTAAGTTAACGCTTTCGCAACCGGACTAAAAATGGAAACATTCACCAGAAACCGACTGAATTCGCTAGGCGTGTAAGCTCATACTACTGCCCGCCTAGCGGGCTCAGCCGGCATCTGAGCAAACATTACGAGTGCCCGCTAGCCGGGTTCTTGGCTGCGAACGTGTTAAGTAATTGCATCTCTTGCGCCAAAGTGTCTCACGTTTTTTTTTCGACAGGCGAATCGAAGAAATCCGGTGCCGAGGGCTCCAGCGCCTCCCCGGCTCTGGAGTCGCTGGGCTCGAAGCTGTCGCTGTGCTGCTGCATCGACGTGTTCCGCATCGACATCGTCGTCAGCGAGCTGCACCGCCGGCACTCGGCCAAGAAAGGTTACCATATATACAGACACACAGTTCCACATTAATTTCAAATTGAAGGGAAATAATTAAACCTTACCTTTAAAACTAACCGCTTATATTTTTTCATTTAGGTTTGTATAGTGCACTTTTCCACTGACAAGACAATACTATTTATACGATATGCGAAGTTTTGCTAGCCCGTTTCATTTAGCCTCTCCGGTGCTATAAGAACCTTTTTTTTCCATGTAACTAACTGCTATGGAGTCTTGTGCTCCGAAATAAAGATTGTATTATTATAAAAAGGCCTTCTATAAACCTATTGACTGTATTTTCATGTTTAACCCATTAGAGATCATGCAACGTTTACGTGTAGCGTCTTTCCGCCATGTAGCCGAAATCATTCGTAGAGGCATGACTCATATGCTGCCTTTGACCTCCTTGGATGGATTAAGAGCACTATACGAGAGACACCACTTTATCCACGTTAATCACCTGACCCCGATCACCCAGGGGAATTAGCGGCAATTATTTTATGTTTGTTCGGGCCCGTGTCAAGGGCCCTTGAAAATAGGGATGCGGAATAAGATTTTTTTATGATGTCATTCGAACCAGTTTTTGGAGAGGAACAAATGTTTGTATGGGAGCAACTACAATTAAAGAACATAAATACCCATACATTTGAGACAAAGATTGGCGTCGCTGGCGGCAGCGCAAAACGCTTCATACTGATAGTCACCCACGTATGACGTCACTTGTACAAAGTAGTTGTATCGTTGTATGGATTATTAGGTAAATTGTTGTTTCGGTCGCAAAATACAGCGTACATAGTTGTCATACATTTTTTTTTTATTAAAGCGTAAGGATTCTATTGGTAGCTTTAAATTTACCCTTGGACAATAAAAAAAATGCGTATATTTTCAAAGTTTTCAAGGTTCATTATCTTTTTATGATTTAAATTATATTTTATAATTTATACTTTATTACCATAATTTGATGGTTTACTATCCATTTAGCATCACTACGTTATCAATTTGAACATGAGGCCGCATGCCTATTATTACGGTGTTCGGGCCCGTGTGAAGGGTCCTTAAGGATTATTAAAAAGTTAAGTGACAGCTGAGCTGTCAGTTGGACTTGGAATTGAATGCCACGCGTTGGCGGCCGGTCGGAACCTCACGATTCGGACAGCAGAATACGGGCTGCGTGAGCGGAGTTGAAGTACTAGTTCGTTTAAGTGGAATCTGTCCGGAAACGCTAGTCCAGTGTTCAGCTACTGTGCATTGTACGCTCGAGCGCTAGTAGTGAAATTGGTGGCAGATTGCGACTCCGCGCGGGGCAGTACCTCGTGTTCGGATTGGGCCTTCGGCCCCACGAGGACTCCGGCAGCAAGATCCTGACTTTGCCTCGACCTCTTGACCTTCTGACGGTAATTGACTGCTTGTAGCGAAAACGCCGGCACATTCTGTGAGTTCTAGCTTGGTAATTTGAAATAGTACATAAGTGGTTATTATCAGTTCCCGCGTATCGCGAGGCCCCAAAACGACCCCTTCTGGGCGTTTTGAACAATATTCATCTAGGAAAAAAATTATAATGTTCGGTTATGGCGCTTCGCCGGACGCTGCCGCGTCACGCTCGCTTCGCTCGCTTGGCTCGCGCGCTGTAGGGTCGCAGTTCAACTGACAACCTAACCGTTTTTTTCCCCTGGGGGATCAGGCTACAACAGCAGAAATACAAAGTCAATCAAATAAATTCATACTTACTGTCGCCACAGGTCAGCCCTCGCACACGGACATCCCCTCGGAGACGCCCGCGTTCCTCTGCGAGAAGGTCTCCATGGACGTAGACCTGAAGAAGGTCGCCGACATGGCGGTGGACGACCTCATACAGCGGCAGAACGTGCTCTACATATCGCGCGGGCAGCTCAAGAAGCACATCAGCACCATGCTCAACTTCAATATCAGCGTGCGGTTCATATCGCAGCAGGTGAGCTATCCCTTCCACTTCTAGCACAACTTGCTGCTCTGTCGCTTCGCGCGCGACTGAGTGTCTCCTGTCTCACGCGCACCGTGCAAATTAGAAAGAGGAGGGTAGATCTCTTTAGACTCGCGTCACGGCGCGGCGTCAGTTGTGCGCCGCAGATATCGTTGGAACCGTGTCGTTGAAGCAAATCTACGCGATCTTCAAGCCATGATCTGGTGGGAAATGGCGACAATTCATGTCGGGGGCCAAGACTCGCTTTGGGTTCGTGACCTATTGTAGTTAATCTAGGTAAGCCTATTGCGAAACTCATTGAGAAGTTGATCCAAAGTCCTGAACGGCCCGGGCACGACATTGCGCGGCGGCGGGAGCCGCAGCGGTTTCTCTAATTCATTGCGTGTGATCCCAACTAACCACAGTGCGTTGCGCGTCTCGACCGCGCAATGAACAGGTACGCTTGCCGCGCCGCCATTCGCGCAATGTCGTGGTCGGGCCGTTAGGTGAGCGGCGTCGTGCCTGTTACAACACTCATCCCGAAGAACTCCTGATGTGTTCAAATATATTGGCCGTATTGAGGATTAATTTTATGATCATAAATAATAATAACATGTCAGTAACATAACGATATCTAACTTATTTATAATATGGTAATTTGGGGTACACTAAAGTCCGAAAGCATATTTTTTCCGAATTTCATAATTTCACCACTGATTTTTTTTTTATCTTTCAGGGTATAATACTAACCTAAACTAACCTTACCTATTTATCTAATTCGTTTAATAATCAGCATCCAAATTTTCACTAAGCAGTAAATGGCGTTCGGAATTTGGAAATTTTGGAATAATGATGTTTCAATTCGGACAAATGACTCTTCGGAATTTTTGTGCGTCCCCGTTCGTTATTACAATTATCAATACAATAGGCATGATGCCTCAGGTTCAAATTGATAACGTAGTGATGCTAAATAGATATTAAACCATCAAATTATCCTAATAAAGTATAAATTTTAAAATATAATTAAAATTATAAAAAGATATGAACCTTGAAAGTTTAGAAAAATTATGCATTTTTTTTTATTTTCCAAGAGTAAATTTAAAGCTGCCAATAGAATCCTTACGCTTTTGTAGAAACAAAATTGTATGACAACTATATACTTAAACGCAGTATTTCGCGACCGAAACAACAATTTACCGGATTTTCCATACAACGATACAACATACTTTGTACAATTGTGACGTCATACTTGTGTGTCTATCAGTATGAAGCGTTTTGCGCTGCCGCCAGCGACGTCTAATCTTTTTCTCATTTTTTTGGGTATTTATGTTCTTTAATTGTAGTTGCTCCCATACAAACATTTATTCCTCTCCAAAAACTTCTTTCAAAGCGTAACCATGAATTCTAAATACTTTCATAGTGTAACCAGAAATCACATTCTAAATCAGCTGTTCTGAGCCGTTAATTTGTTGTTCAGGTAAACATGCCCCTACTGCGACTGCTGCATCAAATCAGCAACATGTACCAGAACGTGAAGGACACACAGACGGAGCTGCGCGCGCAGACAAAGATCTCGCACCGACAGAGCAAGCATGCCGCCGACTCCGGTATGTGTGCAAGGTGGCACGAGCCGAAGACGAGGGAATTAAAGCGGTGTTATGGTTTTAAGGCTGGTGTTGTTGGAACTTCATACTTATAACTTCCTTAGAGTAGCTCGTTTATTGAGATACAGCACCCACGCTGGCCCAGTGCGAGTTGTGGATTCTTCGAAGGTGTATCAACGTAGAGCGCAGAGTAGAAAATTTTATAGAACTGTTACTTATAAATTGTAGTTAATTGTCTGTAACCGTAAGCGGCGTTCGTTAAAATATGAATGTATGGAATGTTTGACAAGTTTGTATGGAATGCCAGCAGCCGACGCCATATTTAACGTTTTCGTAGGTTGGTACAAGTCGCCCTAATGCTCGGGCCACACTAAAGAGAAATGCCATTAATTATCGCGATAGTGGACGTTAAAGGTACGGCAACACTACGATTATCGCGATAATTAATGGCATTTCTCGGTAGTGTGGCCCCAGCATAAGAGTGTTGTGATATAGGAACTAGGGCCCTATCGCATAAAATTTAGCAGTACAATTAAGTTCATATATACGTTGCCATAGGTTCAACCATATCTGAGGAACCTTATGCTCTTAACAATAAAGTCGTGATGACGTATATTTTTATTCGAACTCAACTGTCCAATTAACTACAAATTTGTCAGATCTAACACTTTTTGGTACGATATTAATTTGGTCTATAATTGTGTTGACTCCAGGCAAAAGGTCCCGCTTAATCGATTTCAATAAGATCAATTGTTAGCGTCATTAAACAAAAAAGCGGCCAAGTGCGTGTCGGACCATGCACAATGAGGGTTCCGTGCCTATTAAAAAGGTCGTATAGTTACTGAAATCTTATGGCACTTACGTCCTTTTCTTTAAGGAAGGCAGTTTTTTAGAAATATCTCAAAAACCTTTGAACCGATCTTGTTCAAAACAATTTTCGCTGAGACAATTTAATAAGCCCTATTAGCATGATTTTTTTCATATTTTTTTTGACTTTCAGTTTTATGTATGGAGTGCACCCCTAAAAAAAATTTTTTTTAGTAATTTAGTTACAAAACTATGTAGCGGTTAAAAAAATACACCTATTCTGAAAATTTTATTCAAATACACCTTATAGTTTTCGAGTAAAATGCCTGTGACATACGGACGGACAGACAGACAGACATGACGATTCTATAAGGGTTCCGATTTTTGCCATTTGGCTACGGAACCCTAAAAAGCGCTTCTTTGACACAAGTGGTAAGTTTTGCTTGGAGTGACACAATTTAAGGTGGTTCGCTTACCGTACAGGCTAACGGCGTGATATTTTAAGAAACTTATGTAACCAACTTTCATAAATTGGCTTTCCATTTGCGCGAAATTCCCCCTTTCCCAGAATAAACTAGAATAATTTGTATGTATCACGTTTCAAAACGAATTTCTCAAATGATTCTAGTATGAGTATATACAAGTTTATTCTAGGAAAGGGGGAATTTCGCGCAAACACTTACCCCCTTATTCATAAAACTTAAAATGCCTGCTATCAATTTCTTACGAACACAAATGTCAAAGTGACAGATAAGGACAAACGAATTTTAACGCCAGTTTAGTTAAAACTGGCTTGTAGGACGTTTATGAATGAGTGAGCAAATTCTTGGCCAGTAGTTAGCCTAGTTAATTTGTAGTAATTAAAAATTCCGTTGTGACACGAAAATTAGCCATACAATTCTATGGTTAAGAATTTGGTCCTCACCCGAATACTGCCGTTAAAGTTCAAGTGACAACTCCCACAATTAATTCCGTAAAGAGCGGAATTTACGTTCATAGTAGACACGTCAGTTTCAGACTTCCGCGAGAACCTGGTGAGCGTGTCCTCGCTCGACAAGGACAGCCAGTACGCAGTCCTCGACCCCAAGTGGGAGCTCCACGCGCCCGCCCCCAACCCTGAACTAGCGGCGCCGCAGTCGCTGAGCCAGCACAAGTTGACTGGAGGCAAGCGCCCGCAGAGCTTCGCGCAGAAACTGAGGTCTACTGGGAAGAGCGTTAAAGGGAAATTGGGTAAGTAATATAATTCTTATAGAGCCGGTTAAGGGGATGCCTTGATTCGAGTCGACCACGCTTCTTTGACAGAGACACGCTAATGCCTTCCGCGCACGAGAAAACGAGATGCAACATTTCTCTCTTCAGATTTTAGATGAGATAAAATAGTATTTTCTCAAACATGCTCGGAAATGTACGCGTTAATATCACGAAATGAAGACGTGAAGTTTCTTGTTTATGGCTCCCTACATTACTTCTTGGCCTGACGCCAAGAAGTAATGTATGAAAACCCTAAGTAAAACCATTATTGTCCGCTACTCTAACTTTTTAAATTTGCTTACTAATATTAAACTGACAAAGGAATATTTACATACTGCCAACCACAACTAAACACTGTAAGCATACTTGCATCATAAAAAAAAAAAAAAAAACCATGGTACTATATTTTATGTGCGGTTAAACATGGTGCTCGAACGGCTTGTTCAAATGGCATGTTTAAAAAATAAAAAAGGCGCAAATTACCTATTATTTAATTGATTACCTAGTATTTATTTTTATTTTAATATTTCCTCACATCGTTTGAGAAAAGTACTATACAATCCTCGGCCGGAACAGGGATTGCTGGACTCGTTGTATTCGGCCTCGTCTACGACTCGGCCGTCTACCCCAATCTCGTCCAGCAATCCCTTACTTCACGGCCTCTGCAGTAATCTACTAATAGTATTCACTTGATTGTGTCGTAAAATAATGTATTGTTTGAGTAGGCTGAGTAAAAAAGGAAAATAGAGACCCAACTTTGGTTTTTTTTTAAGAGGTAACTTCTTTTTCATTACACTTACTCGAAAAGGGCTTCATAATGCGCAGACATACAGAGCTGTAATAGTCTATGTTACGCCCACGGGCGTAATAGTTTTTTTCTTAAATTGTATCTGTCACTCATGCGGCAGTTACAAAGTAAAGAGGTTTTATATCAAATACGATGTCTCATAACGTATTTATAAATAAATTTAAACTTAAAAAACTACTTAAACATGTTTAACTGAATTATTTACAGATTTAATAGGTAGTTATTTAGGTAGAGGGTTTTTTTCTAATAATATTCAAGTTTTCACTAAAACTAATTTAAATTAAAACTAAGTTAAATCTAAAAAAGACCCTCGCGGCATTGTACCGAGAATGCTGGCGGCATTTCTTCGCTGAATTGCAATGCTGATGCGTTGCGCGAGAAACCCGCCAGCTCTTCGGTCACCAGTTACGTCAACCAGACGTTTCACGATTTCCGCAAATAACTATTGCGCACTGGGACCCCACGGACCGAGGGTCTCGACGCCAAATGGTACAAAGTTGTACTCTCTGCCGAGGCCTCTATGTTTAATGCGTTTCAGATAGAACCAAGTTTTTTTATATATTAGGACGGTGGCGAACAAGCCTACACCCTCCTCCCATGTGACCTCCCGAGTGTTAAAGGGAAATTGGGTAAGTAACTAATGCTCTGGCCCTCAGCTTTCGCTTGTAAAGCTGCCCATTCACGAGACGTCTGTTTGGAAGACTTCTTAATGGAATACTTCCCAATGGAAGTGTTCCAAATTGAAGGCACATTGACTACACTACCATTTGGACGTAGGTACGCACCGTCACTTGACTTGTGAACGCCAAGCTGGACAGGTCGCCACTGTAGAGCCTTTAATTAATATAATAATGTTTTTTTTTTCAATGTTGGCAACTGCATATCGTATTGCAATAAAAAAATCGATTGAGCACAAAATATGAGAGAGAGAGAGAGAGAGAAAACGCAAACAGTGTGTGACGTCACGTTACGGGATGCTGCCGGGAGGCCGCGTCGACGGTGGCGCCGAACACGACGGGACGCGGCACGTTGTCGTCTATTAGTGTGACGTCACAATCTTCAAGCGTCATTGTTTCATATGAAGTTGCGTTTTGCGAAAAAGGGACAGAACATAAACTTAAACCTTAAAATTTTGGACACTTATAACTTCGTGATTATTTAACCTTTTGCCTTGATTTTTCCTTCATTTGACTACATTTTAATCCTTTTTCGAGAAAATATGTCATTATTGATTATTTTATTTAGTGTCTGCACCCCTATTGTGTGTCTTGTGGGAGCGAATTGCCGAGAGATATGTTGAATAAGGATTTGTTAACAGGCTACAGCTCCCTGAACGAGGGCGCGCACACCCCGTACTCGGCCGCGGCCGAGGTGGAGGCGGAGGCGCGGCCGCGGCGCGCGCTGTCCCCGCTGCCGGCCGCCGACGGCTCGCTCGCGCCGCGCTGCTGGCGCACCGTTTACTCGCTGCTCAGCCTGTACGCGGACATGCCCGACGCGAACACCATCACCCACAGGTGAGGGACCTTATCACGTCACAGTAAGGTTCATTCGTGTTTGATGCGGGCTCTCTGGCGCCGCACTGTTGGCGGACCGTGTACTCACTGCTTGTACGCGGACATGCCCGACGCGAACACTATTACTCACAGGTGAGGGACCTTATCACGTCGCAGTATGGTTAATTAGTGTTTGATGCAGGCTGTCTGGCGCCGCACTGTTGGCGGACCGTGTACTCACTGCTTGTACGCGGACTTGCCGGACGCGAACACTATCACACACAGGTATGGGGCCTTAACACGTCGCAGTAAGGTTCATTCGTGTTTGATGCAGGCTGTCTGGCGCCGCACTATTGACGGACCGTGTACTCACTGCTTGTACGCGGACATGCCGGACGCGAACACTATTATTCATAGGTGAAGGACCTTTTCACGTCGCAGCGAAGTTTATAATGAATCTCCGACACTCGTGACACTTTTTAGATTCACGGCACATTGAGCCGCTAGTACTTTCATACATTCGGAATAGCATCGGCGCACACTGGGCAGATGGGTGCGTCCCACGAGATATAACAACAATTGTTCGCTACTAGCCCGGGCTTGCAAGACTCTACTCGGTTGATGCCAGGGCTGGGCCCGACGAGTTCCTGACCCGAATAGAGGCCTGGACTAGAACGACCGGTATAACCCCGCTAAGCTATAGCTTCCAAGAAGCGTGGCATACCGAAGATGCGCCAGGTATCGGTCCGGTATAAAACAAAACGTGCTTTTACCTTGATGGAAGCTTCATCCGCCGTTGTCGCTCGGCCGGCGTCTAGACAGGGCGGCGTCGATATGTGTAACTGAATGTATGTGTATTAGAGTGTGGGTGTCGAGGCCGTCGCGTGTCCTGGTGAACACTTCCTGGCTCCTTGATGATAGCCCACCAAGTAGGCGCACCCGAATCCAAACTACCGACCTAAATTTATCACTTCACTCACAGGCAACAACAAAACTCCTCGATAGGAGCGCCTGGCCTCAATTATGAACTGATTCCAATTAACATAAATCAAATGTCCCGAATGCTTTCACAAAACTCAAAAAAACAAATCAAAGCATGGGTTCACTCCAACAAGGTCAAATTCTAGGTTATACTAACTAAAATGGCAGACGTCAAACGTCAAAAGGTGACGTGTCTTTTTCTGCCCAAATTATCAACCGAGTGATACCCGCGGTAAAAAGCCGGTACCGAACAACAATATATATAATTTAATAACGTTCACAAGATATAATGAACGTTAGCTATAACAACAAAACCAATACTTTTTTAAGGAATAATGGTCAATTGACATAATATTCATATTATATAACGTTTTTTTCTATAATACTCAAATTGACTACTTTCATTTCGTATAACTTACATAACGTATAACGATCATGAGTTAATAACACATATTATAATTTCGTATATGGATTATAACACAGAAAATTAGGTTAGGGCAGCTAGAAAAAGGGGGGAAGGGAGGAGGTGCCAATCACAAAGGGGCTCGGGAGGCGAAGTCCCCCGCAGTAAAAACACAAAAAATACTCTTAACAATGGTATTATCTGCAGGTTAGGTTAGGGTTATCTTGTGACCCTTAGAGCGGAAATAGACACCCCGCGAAGCGGTGTGACGGCGACACGCTGGTGGTTAGGTTAGGCTAACATAATTGGCGTTTGATTTAAAAAAAAAATGAATTTCAATCTTTCAATTCCTTAGGTGTTATGAATATTATAAGCTTTAATCGATATATCAATTGATATTATATCTAAATTACGTTATACTTTACGAAAATATATATTTTGACATTATACCGTTAGTTTTAGTTCATTATGTGCAATGAACGTTATACTAAACAAGCTTATACACAGTGAGCTTAAATATTATGACCGTTATATGATAAGTTTTTATACCTCGTATTACTTGCCCGTCCGAGCCACAATTGGGAGTCGCTCGTGCTCGCTACTATTGGCCGCGAATAATAGTGGGGGACACTTGGCTGAAATATGCGGGCGCTCTTGAAACCCGCACACTTGTTCCTTGAAGAAACCCATACTGTACATCCTTTGGTAAGACCGCGGCAGGAAGTTCATACTATACCCGTCGAGAGAGAAAATTCCTTTGGAACCGCGCTGTACGCTTTACGAATAAGCTTCAAGATGCGCCACGCCCTGCCGACGGCGAGTGGTATGTGGTATCTGAAAGCAGCTTGATCCAATGACTTGCACTACTCCCCCAGGTTCTCTGTGACAACGGAGCTGCCTGAGCAGTACCGCGCGAGCAGGACTGCGAGGCCGAGCTCTCGGGAACAGAACACGAGCAATTCCTCGTCCAGCAACGCGGGGATGGGCATCGTTGTGATGGGAATCGCCAGGTAAGAGAATAGGGATGGTAACACCAAATAAAATATACGTGTTTTTTTAACCGTCTTAGAGCCGAAGCCCACTTAAAGTATCCAAAACGTACTTAAAATAATATTAGTTAAGCTTTTAGTAATAAAAATCAGTTTGAAAAATCCAGTATGGCGCGCGGTGCGAAGTTCATTCACCCGGTTAGAGTTCGTACATATCTACAAAAGATGGCGGCTAGCGGTCACTGCGGTCACTCGGCTGGATGATTAAAATTAATATGAATACGAAAAAAAACAATAATAAAAATAAAATAAAAATAAAAATAAAAAATAAAAAAGCCTTTATTTGACCAAGCTAAATCTACATTTTTCTATTTAAACTTAATTTCTTTGTTTACTTACTATTTGCTAGGTATTTCATGCTTAAATATATTTTTCTTTTAATCCTAATTTACACTATTTCTAGTTAATATATAGTTTTTTTTTTTTTACATTAAAGTATATTAAGCTAGGTCCCCAGTTGGGTAAAGGCCTCCTCCAAAGACGTCCACTTCTCTCTATCCTGCGCTAATTTCCACCAGTTTGAGCCTGCAACTTTTTTAATTTCATCGTCCCATCGAGTATAAGGTCTTCCTCTCCTTCTTTTACCTTGAGGTCCTGTCCATATGGTGGTGTTGAAGGTCCATCTGTTGTCTTTATACCTCGCTATGTGACCGGCCCACCTCCATTTTAGCTTCTGTGCATAGCTCAGAGCGTCAGTAACTTTTGTTTTTGCTCTTATTTTTGTGTGACGGATCTTATCCAGCTTTCTTACCTTAAGCATGCTTCTCTCCATGGCTCGCTGACAGGTCGTAATTTTTTGCATGGCTTTAGGCGTGAATTTCCAAGTCTGGCACCCATATGTCAAACATGGTAGGATGCTAGAGTTCATTGTCCGTGTTTTCAGGTTTATGGGCATGTCACTTTTGAAAACTTCCTTCATACTCCAGTATTTATTCCATGAACGCTGTATTCTTCTCTCTATCTCTAGTTCATTGTTTTCTTTTTCAAAGCTTATTGTTTTTCCTAAATAAATGTATTTGTCTGTGTATTCTAGTGGATTTTCGTTGACTTTTACCAGATTTTTAAGGCTGTTGGACATTGCCATGGTCTTAGAGAGATTGATTTGAAGTCCTACATTGGTGCTAGCTGTTTGTAGCTCTTCAATCATGAGCTGCAGTTGTGAACTTGACTCGGATAATATTACTAGGTCGTCGGCGAAGCGTAAATGACTCAGAAAGGAATCCCGTATGAAAATTCCACGTTTGCTCCAGTTCAATTTGTTGATGACGACTTCGAGTATAGCTATAAATATTAGTGGCGACAAAGGGTCGCCCTGTCTAACACCTCTCTCTATGGGGAAGCTCGGGCCCAGTGTTTCCAGCTTAATTCTTCCTGTATTGTTGTTGTATATATTTCTGATGACTTTTATATATACTTCGTCTACCTCCAGTTCTTTCAAGCTTTGCCAAATGCTGTCGTGAGTTACCGAGTCGAAGGCCTTTTGGTAGTCGATGAATCCGAGATATAGTGGTCTCTGACGTTCACGATATTTCTCTATAATCAGCTCCAGGGTATGTATGTGATCTATCGTGGAGAAACCTTTTCTAAAGCCGGCCTGCTCCACGGGTTGTCTTGCTTCAATTACGGGGCTGATTCTTGAGTTAATAATAGCTGAGAACAACTTGTATATGGTTGGTAGCAGGCTTATAGGCCTGTAGTTGCCTATATCTTTTGGATCCCCCTTTTTGTAAATTAGAATAATATTAGATATGGACCATAATATTAGACCGGAAAAAAAACAATACTAATATTAAAAAAAAACCTTTTTCACGTTCTTTGTAATGTATTATATTATACACATTTTAAACTTGTTAGTTACCGGATGACTTTCATAACAAACGAATAAATCATAGAAGTCTAAGTAGCGCCGCAAAATGAAACAGAATGGGCGCCATTGCCATCATGCGGAGATGGGGGCGGGGTGTCAAAACGATGCCAAGCAGCCGTTTATTTCGAACATGCGCACACCGGGTTTTAAGAACGTGTTTGGCTAGAAATTTGTAAGGAGCTCGGATTTTATTCTTTTTTCGTTCGCTGGATAGCGGAAATGAAAGTTTTGTCTAAAATCCCTATAAGGAACGATAATACGATACGGTACATTTTTAATTCCGTTATAACCAGGATCCACCGCACCCGACTGCTAGCATCTCTCTCCGGATTGAAGCTAGAAGCGGAGATCACGTCGCTGCAGGCGTCGTTGCAGGCGTCTCGCGCGCGACAGTGGTCGCTCACCGGCGTCGTCGGTCGTAGCATGATCGTGCTGCTCGAAGGCGTCGCTCCAAATCACCAGTGAGTATTGTATGCGAGGTGTGATCGTTTTTTTTTTAAGTGAAACTTCTTTAGCGGTGCTGAGCACTTTTTCGGATGGGGAAAAATTGTTAAATCGCGTCAGATTTTTGTGACACTCTCTCACCGTGAGAGATTCGGGACGAGGCTGGGGGGGGGGGGGGGGGGGGGACCTACGGGCTCCACCCCTGCCCGTAGACCGGGACTGCGTTAGAACCCTATCGCTCGCTCGGCCCCGGGCCGCCAGTCAGTCGAGGGCCGGCACCGCGCGCGCGAGCACACGTGCGTCGTGCTGTGATCCGCCGCCGCTGCCGACTTGAACGCGACGAACCGCGCGTATCTATTTTTAACCCCCGACGCAAAGAGAGGGGTGTTATAAGTTTAACGTGTCTGTGGTATCGTAGCTCCCAAACGGATATGCAAAATTAAAATTATTCAAGTTTTCACTTCTACCGGCACTCCCGGAGTGCCACCCGGTCTTTTTTTATATACAACGACGGTGGCAAACAAACGTACGGCCCGCCTGATGGTAAGCGGACACGAAGCAAGCGAAGCGAGCGTTCCGCGGTAGCGGCCGGCGAACCTAGTTATTTATTTATTTTTTAGGCTTCATATTACGTTGCGATAACGAATTGCGGCGCGGCAAGCGTAATATCTGTTCATTGCGCGGTCGAGACGCGCAACGCATTGTCGCTAGTTGGAATCACACGCAATGAATTAGAAAACCACTGCCGCTGTCGCCGCCACTCAAAGTCGTGGCGGTGCCCTTAGGCGTCGTCAGATGTAGTGTGGAGAACTAGGTGTTTTAACGAGGTCTTTTTGAATACAGGACGGTGGTCCGAGTGTCAGTGGGCAAGTCGCAGGCCCTATACTCGTGGGAGGCGGGGCGCGGCGGCGAGGGCGCGGCGGCGCTGGTGACGGTGGGCGGCGTGCGCGTGGAGCTGCCGCAGCACCCCGTGGCGCTGCACGGCGTCATGACGCGCTCCAGCCGGCAGCTGTCCTCCACTCTACAGGTAACAGCTCGCGCTCTCCACACAGGGTCACGCTGGTGACGGTGGGCGGCGTGCGCGTGGAGCTGCCGCAGCACCCCGTGGCGCTGCACGGCGTCATGACGCGCTCCAGCCGGCAGCTGTCCTCCACTCTACAGGTAACAGCTCGCGCTCTCCACACAGGGTCACGTTGGTGACGGTGGGCGGCGTGCGCGTGGAGCTGCCGCAGCACCCCGTGGCGCTGCACGGCGTCATGACGCGCTCCAGCCGGCAGCTGTCCTCCACTCTACAGGTAACAGCTCGCGCTCTCCACTCAGGGTCACGCTGGTGACGGTGGGCGGCGTGCGCGTGGAGCTGCCGCAGCACCCCGTGGCGCTGCACGGCGTCATGACGCGCTCCAGCCGGCAGCTGTCCTCCACTCTACAGGTAACAGCTCGCGCTCTCCACACAGGGTCACGCTGGTGACGGTGGGCGGCGTGCGCGTGGAGCTGCCGCAGCACCCCGTGGCGCTGCACGGCGTCATGACGCGCTCCAGCCGGCAGCTGTCCTCCACTCTACAGGTAACAGCTCGCGCTCTCCACACAGGGTCACGCTGGTGACGGTGGGCGGCGTGCGCGTGGAGCTGCCGCAGCACCCCGTGGCGCTGCACGGCGTCATGACGCGCTCCAGCCGGCAGCTGTCCTCCACTCTACAGGTAACAGCTCGCGCTCTCCAAACAGGGTCATGGCGGGCTTTAGCCGACTAATGGGAAGACTGCTCTCCACAGAGCCATGACGGGCTTTAGCCGACTAATGGGAAGACTGCTTTCCACAGGGTCATGGCGGGCTTTAGCCGACTAATGGGAAGACTGCTCTCCACAGAGCCATGACGGGCTTTAGCCGACTAATGGGAAGACTGCTTTCCACAGGGTCATGGCGGGCTTTAGCCGACTAATGGGAAGACTGCTCTCCACAGAGCCATGACGGGCTTTAGCCGACTAATGGGAAGACTGCTTTCCACAGGGTCATGGCGGGCTTTAGCCGACTAATGGGAAGACTGCTCTCCACAGAGCCATGACGGGCTTTAGCCGACTAATGGGAAGACTGCTTTCCACAGGGTCATGGCGGGCTTTAGCCGACTAATGGGAAGACTGCTCTCCACAGAGCCATGACGGGCTTTAGCCGACTAATGTGAAGACTGCTTTCCACAGGGTCATGGCGGGCTTTAGCCGACTAATGGGAAGACTGCTCTCCACAGAGCCATGACGGGCTTTAGCCGACTAATGGGAAGACTGCTTTCCACAGGGTCATGGCGGGCTTTAGGCGACTAATGGGAAGACTGCTCTCCACAGAGCCATGACGGGCTTTAGCCGACTAATGGGAAGACTGCTTTCCACAGGGTCATGGCGGGCTTTAGCCGACTAATGGGAAGACTGCTCTCCACAGAGCCATGACGGGCTTTAGCCGACTAATGGGAAGACTGCTTTCCACAGGGTCATGGCGGGCTTTAGCCGACTAATGGGAAGACTGCTCTCCACAGAGCCATGACGGGCTTTAGCCGACTAATGGGAAGACTGCTTTCCACAGGGTCATGGCGGGCTTTAGCCGACTAATGGGAAGACTGCTCTCCTCAGAGCCATGACGGGCTTTAGTCGACTAATGGGAAGACTGCTCTCCACAGAGCCATGACGGGCTTTAGCCGACTAATGGGAAGACTGCTTTCCACAGGGTCATGGCGGGCTTTAGCCGACTAATGGGAAGACTGCTCTCCACAGAGCCATGACGGGCTTTAGCCGACTAATGGGAAGACTGCTTTCCACAGGGTCATGGCGGGCTTTAGCCGACTAATGGGAAGACTGCTCTCCACAGAGCCATGACGGGCTTTAGCCGACTAATGGGAAGACTGCTTTCCACAGGGTCATGGCGGGCTTTAGCCGACTAATGGGAAGACTGCTTTCCACAGGGTCATGGCGGGCTTTAGCCGACTAATGGGAAGACTGCTCTCCACAGAGCCATGACGGGCTTTAGTCGACTAATGGGAAGACTGCTTTCCACAGGGTCATGGCGGGCTTTAGCCGACTAACGGGAAGACGCGTCACATAATTGTGGTTGTTTTTATATGTTTCTATCTAATCCAAAATCTAATCTAATTCAAATTTATCCCAGCATCTCCACCATGTCGCAACGCCCTCTTTATAATGGAATGTTACACATTAATTATATATTATAATCTCTTGTATAATACAATTAGACTGCGTTAAGCTTTAGGACGCTACGATAGGTTTAAACATGATTTAAGGAGAGGAAATTTGAATCCTACCTTAAAATCATCCCACGCAGTCCATGTATATATCTGCTTCGCTTCTGACGGCTTGTCCCACCTGTGGGTTGAGTGTTATATGAAAACACGGTCACTCAGAGCCTTAGAACTTGGCACACGTTAGTTCTAACTACTAAACAACGGGAGATGCTTTCCTCCTTGTAGCTATATTAATGGTCGTCGTAACACTCATCTCAATTACATACTGCCAGTTTCTTATACTATGAACGGTTAGCCACATAAGGTGTGTGCACTGTATATTACTGTCCAGGTTCTCGCCTATCAGCCGAGCAACCATGACAACACCTCATCTCTAGACCGTCTCTTGTCTCCTTTATATCTTGATAGGAAAGGTCTCATCTATGTCGTACTGATATTCAAGGATATTGCATTATCCGGGTGATTCTAACTAACAGTTGTCATGTCCTATTGTATGTCTGTCTTAAGTCCACGAGCCTTATCTCTCAACCAATAATTCATTACTCATCATCCTAAGGGTGATCTTGCTATCCACACATTTCGTCTGTGTAGATAACACGTGACTGATACACGAACCGATAACGGCCATGCCGGTCCCTAAGCATGTTCAATCACACGGGTCGTGCACTCTCAGACCTCACAGGTTCGTCCGTCCTTGCCCCATCTCCGGCACCTGGGGTTAGGGCAAGGCAGGATCTGGGACACTAAGCTCACGCACGCGCATAGGGTCTTGCCCATATTGGAACCTTGTCCTCTATGGCTCACGTATGGGGCGATCTTGTTACCTGGACCAGGCTTTATACCAGGGTACCTCTGCAGCCACACACCTAACTGAGCCCCCATCCGACACAGGGACGGGCGGCCCTGAGCTCGTATAAAGAGGAGACAAAGTCGACACCTAACACGTGTCGACGATCAACTAGATTTATCAGGACGGGCATACGATCTCTCAAATCAGTAACTCTATTCCTAGGTTACTGGTAGCATGTTATCATGATGGGTAATTGTCATTACGTTACACAGGAATCAGAAATACTACTTAGTATAAAACCTCTCGCATATGTACTCAGGTTATCACAATAATAGCAGAACAATAAATCGAATAGAACAAAGAATGAACCAAGAAACTAAGACACTTAGCTTTCAATAGGGACTAGCTGTGTAGTCCCCAATTCCTGGTTGAGATTACTTCAGCTTACACCGACACTCGCCACAGCACAATGGTAGACAATAAAAGTGGTCTCTTCAAAGGCGTTATTCGTTTAAATACGCAAAAGACTACAATTCTTAGTTTACCCTCAGTTACAAATATAACACAACCTTGCCAGAGTAAATAATCTCTTAAGGCGGTATTACACGCTCCGACCATGAATTAGTCCTCGCGATATCATCAACTGACATGATTCGCGACAAGTGATGTAGACACTAAGTAAAATAATCAGTCATGATGTATTTTCTTGAAAACAGGACAAAACACGTAGTCAAATGGAGGAAAAAGTAATGGAAGAGGTTAAATAATCATAAAGTTTCAAGGGGTACGTTCTGTAACTTTTCGCAAAACGTACCTTCATATGATACGATTGTCATTTACCATGACGGTCACAGATTGTGACGTCACGAACTGCGAGCGTTTTTTCTCTCTGTCAAGCAATATTAAAACGGTTGTAGCTTCGTAATTCTTTGAGATATCTGAATGGGATTTTCGTTACTAGGCATAATATTTTTTTGCCTTCTTTCTTTTGGAGTAATAATAATTTTCAAGTGTACACCCGTATCGTTCCTCTGTGGGCAGGAACTCGGCGTGACGCGGACGGCGTCCCGGCTGTCCCGCGGCGCGGAGGCCGACGAGGCCGCGGCGGGCTCCCCCGGGCCGGCGCGCGCGCCCCCGCCGCGCCCGCGCGTCGCGCCCCTGCTGCCTGCGCCGCGCGTGCAGTTCAAGGTCGTGCTGCAGGTGTGTGTGTACAGCCGACAGCCTGGTAGGCCGAGGAGGAGAGCGGGGCCGCGACGGACTCTAAATGTTATGTTCAGTTAGACGCCTTATGCAGTTTATCCCAATGCAGCAGGAAGAGTCCGTCTAGGCGCGCTGCCACCTCTGTAGGAGGCTGTTCGGGCTGCCGCGCACGCGCCTCAACAAGGCCGCGACGTGCTTGCGCATTATGGCCTGGAAACTATCCGAGCATCTTTACCTTCCTTGCTAAACGAAACATCGGAACTTTCGAACATCCCCAAATGGGGTGCGTAACGATCGATATAAAAACTTTTGATATATTTTCACTGGATATAACGGTTAAAGGATATAATTCACTTTTGATATAACAACATTTGATATATTCTCATGTAATATAATTATTAACAGATATAATGAACTTGTAATATAACAACTATTAATCTAACACTCATAACGTATAACATACATGGGATATAACTTTGTTCGATATAAAACTCAATTGGTATGATGTACTATTGGCATAATCCCCCCGCAGTAAAAAAACGACAAATAATTGCAACAATATTATTTGTAGGTTAGGTAAGGGTTAGCTTGTGTCCCTTAGAGCGGAAATAGGCACCCCGCGAAGCGGGGTGACGTCGGCACGCTGGCGGTTGGGTTAGGTTTAGGTTAGGTTAAAATAAATAACTTATGTGTGGAAAAAAATTATATCTTTCAAAACATTATACCACTAATACTTATCCAATATACATTATATCCATTAAACGTTATATCAAAAATGTATTATACTATTTGAACATTATACGCGATGAAATTATACTGATTGTTGTTATACCGAAAGTTTATTATATCCCTTGAGTGATTATATCCAATGAAATTATATTAAATGTTGTTATATCCAGTGAAAATATATCAAAAGTTGTTATGCCAATCATTACACACCCCCCAAAATGTAAAAAGAAGAACAACTTTGCAGTAACGCGAGGCGCTAGCGTGTCGCGCTAACTAGTCTCTTAACATATTGCCATGTATCCGCAGAGCCTCAGCATCACTGCAGCACTGTTGCCGTCCCTCCAAGCCCAGTACAAGATGGAACACGTGCACAGCGCAGGCGTGACGGGCCGCAAAGCGCACTTTACAGTCGACCTGCCGCAGCACTCGCTCAGCTTCGTCACCAGACTACAGGTAGGAGTTACTACGAGTATAATGAGGTTCCATCGGATGACCAGCGCTAGCCAGCGCCATGCCTTCTTATAACCGTTTCGTGGCGCTTAAATATGCACTGATTTTTATATGCTGATGCCCGTGTTTTGTTATTGCCATGTAGTCTAACACCTCTTCCTCTCATAGATGACTACTGCTGA
Source organism: Epinotia ramella (assembly GCA_947578815.1). Lineage (NCBI taxonomy): Eukaryota > Metazoa > Arthropoda > Insecta > Lepidoptera > Tortricidae > Epinotia > Epinotia ramella. The sequence goes on along the minus strand of OX388206.1, from coordinate 2,856,792 downwards.
ACACTGTTCGATAACGTATGCTTCCGCAATACACACTTTTCCACCAACAGCTTCTGTTTGTACTCCTAACTGTCAAAAAGGGCGCCCTATATATGGTAGAATCGTTAATAAAAACAACCAGTTACACACATATAGCGTATATTAAAATTAATTTGCCTCGACCTCCTATACATTCTACGTCAACATACCGTTCGCGTGATTCAGGATTCGCACGGACGTTACAGCGACATCTAGGGTGCAATTGGGTAAACTTTACTGTTTGAAGGAGTCTACTGGTATAGACGCAAACAGCTTCCTCCAAACGACTAGGGTCATTACGCTGGTTACGCGACCACCTTCTGTTAGCGACCACCTGAAGGAGAAGGTTTTTTCTGTTGAAGATAACATCAATTCTACAGACCCTATTGAGACAATTATTTGTACATGCATTTTTTTGTTGTTTTAGAATAGAAATCTACTAAAAAACCGAGAAAATAACCTTTCAGTTCACCAACTCAGCTAAGTGGTCGCCAACCGTTTGTCATCATCCTTCTAGCGTTATTCCCAGTTGTGCCCTAAAGGAACCCAGGGTCCGCTGTGGCACCTGATCCCCAGATTTGGCATATGCACTAGTTTTACGAAAGTGACTGCCATCTGACCTTCCAACCCAGAGGGAAAACTATATCTTATTGGGATTAAACCGGTTTCCTCACGATGCTTTCCTTCACCGAAATGCTGACGGTAAATACTCCGTACATATGTTCCGCAAAACTCATTGGTACGGTCAAGGTCTTTAATTGTTGGGCCATTTAGGTGTCAACTAATTGTGGTATAAAATTATTGACTGTACGAGCCGGGATTCGAACTAACGACGCGCATGCCTGAACCACTAGGCTATCGTAGCTTATTGACCTGAATGTTTGTGTCAGGTGTCAGAGGCGAACATTCCGCCGTCGGCCATGGTGGCGCTTCCAGCGGCGCACGTTGCTGCGCGAGTGCTCGAGGACGCACCCAATGGACAGGTACCGGAGGTTCTCTTAGGCTGGGTTGCATCAAACCGTCTGTAGTCCGCCCTAAGGCCAGTTTGCACCAACTTACGATCACAGACCGACCATTCGTTAAATATGGCGTCGGCAGCTGTCAGTCCATAAAAACTTGTCAAACTTTCCAGGCATTCAAATATTAAAGAACACCGCTAAAACACCCCGTTCACACTGCGTCCGTTTCCGTGTCCGGGAGGCATCCGTCTCTTTCGCACTCGGGCGAAACATCGCAAGCGAGAAAAAGAGGGATGCGTCCCGGACACGGAAACGGACGCAGTGTGAACACGCGGTTACGATTACAGACTGTTTGCTGCAACTCGCCTTTAGTCATATAGTTCATTGTTAACCCGAAGCCTATTATTTCACTTATTTTCATTTGATGATTTGATTCTTCATGCTGGTTCGTTTTACGTGTAGTCGATGTCAAAGATTTATATCCATTTTTCGCCGTATTGAAATGGAATAAAGTGCAAAACTGTATATATATCTTTGACGCCGCCTGTAGCTTGCCTGCTCTTTACCCACTATAAAGTGGCAAGTTTGGTGTTTTTGCTTGACAACAAGAAAGGTAATGAAGTAATAAACGAATGGTTTCCGCGTATATTTGTATATAAGAATTTTACAGCGAAAATTCAAATCGTCTATTAGAACCGTAAATTTTTAAAATTGCTCTTTCAATTTAAATTTTTATTGCAACGGTGGCAAACACCCATACGACTTACCTGATGGTAAGCAGCCACCGTCGCCTATGGACGCTTGTGGCACCAGAAGAATCACAAGTGCGCTTCTATATTATGTATTTTTTTTTACTTTGTTTTCTGTACTAGTACTAATTTGTGTAGGAGGCCCCCGAGGCCCCGGACGCTCCCGGCGTGGTCCTCCGAGCCGGACGCTACCTGTACGCGACGGCGGACATCGGGCTGTTCGAGCACACGCTGTCCACGGACCTGCTCAACCATCTGGTGTTCGTGCAGAAAGTGTTCATGAAGGTGGGTAGCACAGTTACGAGTTTAACTGCTTTACCGACATACCTTTCATCGAATGAACGCTTCGCCGAATTCATGAGAATATCTTCATCGACAACATTATTTTACAGTAACGCTAAACTTTTCAGGATTGTTATAAAACAAACCTAATCTAAATTCTACAGAACTACCTTTTAAGCTATACCTAATAAATAAAAAAACGGTTGAAGTGGAAAATGGATAAATCATTCCCCGCTCGTGGCGAATAATTTTTCAATATTTCTTTGATGGAAACGGACGTTTCTTCGAACGCTATTCGTAAGAGTATAAAGCCGTTAAACACTTTTTGCAATAGCATATTCTGCAAATAAATTTGTAATAATACCAACGCATCCTTCACCGTTTTGCTATTGAGAAAATTCGAATAGTTCGAATTTGGGCGTTATTCCTAGAGATAAAGCTTAGAAAAATATTTATCAACGGCAAAAACAAATTGATATTTTGGTCGCCACCGTGCACCGTCATCTGCTGTTCTTGCAAATTCGAATAGTTCGAATTTAGACGTTATTCCTAAAGAGATAAAGCTTTGAAATATATTTGGCAATGGCAAAAACAAATTGGTATTGTGTTTGCCGCCGCCCGTCGGCGCGCCGGACCCCGGCAACGTTGCGCCGCGGCGGCGCGTTGGGCCCGTCGCACCCAACGCGCCCGCAGCCCGTCCGCCTAAATAATTGATAATTGTTTATAAATTTGCGTCAAATTCATTTTTAGGGTGACACCGTAAGATGTCACGTGAACTGATCGAAAAACTGTTACAATGTTATTGAGTTTTCACTTCTGCCGGCACTCCCGGAGTGCAAACCGGTCTTTTTTTTTATCGTATGCCATTATGGAAAACAAAATCAGAATAAATTATTTTTAAGGTCCGTCAGCCACTTGATGGCCTTGTCGCTAAGTTTTGAATATGATGTTTTTATACAAAGATGTAATATAAAAGAGGTAGATAGGTTATAATCGCTCCAAAAGTGGCACACTAAAACTCAGCCAATTGTATGACCTTGCCTCAGTATCGCGTCGTCAATGGAAACGTATAAATGTGTCTCAGCTGTCAGATTGGGTGGCCATTTTTAAACACGGAATTTCGTATGGACAACGTATCTAACTCTTTTTTTATACGAGTATTACATCATTATTTTTATGTAAGTTTTCAGCTATGTCAAATATACATCTGTATTCTGATATTTCGTAGCTTGCAATGTGGTGGTTTTATTATACTACGTCATATGTTACAGGAAGTGAACGAAGTAGTGCAGAAAGTGTACGGTGGCGAAAAACCCGTGCCGCTGTGGAACGAGGAGGAAGCTTCCACGTCAGCGCTCAACAGGATACTGTTCTCACTGCTCATCAGGATCAAGGTACCAGAATAAGGATAAGAATCATCATCATCATATCAGCCGAAAGACGTCCACTGCTGGACATAGGCCTCCCCCAAAGAGTGCCAAAGTGACCGGTCCTGCGCCACCCGCATCCAAGGGACTCCAGCAACCTTTACCAGGTCATCAGTCCACCTTACCTACCCACGCCGCGCCTTCCGGTACGTGGTCGCCACTCGAGAACCTTTCCGCCCCAACGGCCATCGGTTCTACGGGCTATGTGCCCCGCCCACTGCCGCTTAAGTTTAGCGATTCGGAGGGCTATATCGGTTACTGCGGATAGCCTCATTTCTGATGCGATCCCGCAGAGAAACTCCCAACATAGCCCTCTCCATAGCCCTTTGGGTGACTTTGAGCCTTCTTATGAGGCCCATAGTAAGCGACCACGTTTCAGTACCATTGCCAGGGCCAGGGGTCGTCGGTGTTGGTAGCCGGATCTTCGCCGGAGATTCTTCGCACCCCTGACCCTGCTGGTACCCTGGCCGCTACCACAACCAGGGTACCGGGGGTCGCCGGAACCTCGGGGCCGTGGTTTTTTTGTATCTTTCATTTTCTTCAGAAGTTGGCGATGGGAATTCAGGATTTAACAGACGCAACCCCGTTGAGCTCTTTTACCAGCTATGTCAAAAATCTTCGAGAAAGCAATGTCGACCCGATTATACATTTTTTTGGAAAAATATGATATCCTAGATGCAAATCAATATGGGTTTAGGAAACGCCACTCGACATCTCAGGCAGTCTATAAGTATATGACAAACGTACTAGAAAACATTAATAATAAGAAATACAGTGTAGGACTACTCTTGGATATGACCAAGGCGTACGACAAAGTGTCTCATGGAATTTTGCTATCCAAACTATCCGGTATGGGAGTACGAGGCATAGCCCAGAAATGGTTCCAATCGTACCTGCAAAACCGGAAACAATATGTACAAGTAGACCATCACGATAACAAATCTAGACAAATATCAGTCGTCAACTCTCCTCTGCGACATACCACCTGCTCACTACCACAGGGAAGTGTCAGTACACTTCCAGCAGTGCGAAGCCAGTGCTTGTACCCTGTTTTTATCGTACATTAACGACTTACCTAAAGTTATGGACACCGACACGAAATGTGTTATGTTTGCAGACGATGTCTCCCTCCTATTAAACACTACAAATAGCTTCGAATGCAATTTCCAGTTATCCCACCTTTTGCACACCGTCAAAATATGGCTCGATGATCATAATAAAACAAAAATTATTCAATTTAAACCTGCTCAGAGAAAACCGCTAGAATTAAATCTGCAAATTAATGAAAATAAAATACAAGAGGTGAATAACTTTAAACTGCTCGGCATAACAATAGACACTGCACTAAACTGGAAGGAACACGTACAAAATACAAAGACCAAAATAGCCAGATTTGTTTACGCACTGAACATATTAAAGTCAAACACAAATTTGGAGTCCGCCTTGTCAGCATATTTCGCTTACATAGATTCGAGTCTCCGATATGGCGTGGTCCTGTGGGGGGCCAGCGCAGACGCCCACAAACTCTTCATAATGCAAAAAAAGTGCATTCGAATTCTAGCGAATGTACGCATACCTAACAGCTGCCGTCCCCACTTCATAAAAAATAAACTCTTGACACTACCCTCAATATATATACTAGAAGTTGCGACGTTTGTTCGTAAATATCCAGAACTATTTCCAGAAAAACCTGACACCTTTAAAACTAGGAAGCAATATAGAAATAAATTATTATTGCCTAAATGTAACTTAGCTATGTATAAAAAAGGACCGCAGTATAAATGCATACTAATCTTTAACAATATCCCAGATGCGATCAAATCGCAACCTAGTGACGAGGTCTTTAAGACTCAACTTAAGAATCTATTAATAGAAAATTGTTATTACTCGGTAGACGAATTCCTTGACGACAAAAATTTAGTATTATATAAACTACAATAAAAATAGGACATATATGATTTTAGGTAGTTTTAGATCTCAGACATGAAATTATTGCAATAAAATGCGATCACTAACTAAAGCTTTTGACATAAATATACTTAATTTATTTGACATATACCCTAAATGTAAATAAATAAGTAGGTTAAGTTTTACTTAAGTTTAGAATTAATATTGTAATTTATTGTGTGCCCTTACAGGGTGTCATGAATTGACTTAACTAAAAATGTACCACCTTATTATGTATGCATGACATAACAATGAATAAATGAATATGAATATGAGTTTGGGCTCGTTAGAATCGTCCCAACGAGTAGTTGATGACGGTATACAGAAAATTACAGTTGGCAATAAAAACTTGTACCAAATTTTTAAGTGAAAACTTTATTAGCGGCGCTGTGCACTTTTTGGGATGGGGAAATATTGTTAAACTCGCCACAAGTGTATATGATTTAGTGTTGCCAGATACAATAGAATACAAAAAGCGGGAGCTGCGCTTTCAAAACGCGGATTTTTAAGATTTTTTAATTAAAATACGGATTTGCGGAATGCTTTTATAGGTTTTTTTGATGTAAGACGTACGGGGCTTGGGAGAGAAATTAAAATTATTCAATTTTTCACTTCTGCCGGCACTCCCGGAGTGCAACCCGGTCTTTTTTTCATGAAACTTATTGAAATATTGGTTGTGCACAGCGCATACAACTGACTGCGACTACCCCCAGCAACTCGGCGGTGCGCCTAGAGACGGGCGCGGTGGAGTTCGAGCTGTCCAACCGCGTTCAGAACGTGCAGCCCGCCGAGCCGCACTCGCTGAGGCTGTTCGCCCGCGCGCAGGTATCACTATCTATCTATCTAGCCATCACTTACCACAGTCTCACTACATACAACTGACTGCGACTACCCCCAGCAACTCGGCGGTGCGCCTAGAGACGGGCGCGGTGGAGTTCGAGCTGTCCAACCGCGTTCAGAACGTGCAGCCCGCCGAGCCGCACTCGCTGAGGCTATTCGCCCGCGCGCAGGTATCACTATCTATCTATCTAGCCATCACTTACCACAGTCTCACTACATACAACTGACTGCGACTACCCCCAGCAACTCGGCGGTGCGCCTAGAGACGGGCGCGGTGGAGTTCGAGCTGTCCAACCGCGTTCAGAACGTGCAGCCCGCCGAGCCGCACTCGCTGAGGCTATTCGCCCGCGCGCAGGTATCACTATCTATCTATCTAGCCATCACTTACCACAGTCTCACTACATACAACTGACTGCGACTACCCCCAGCAACTCGGCGGTGCGCCTAGAGACGGGCGCGGTGGAGTTCGAGCTGTCCAACCGCGTTCAGAACGTGCAGCCCGCCGAGCCGCACTCGCTGAGGCTATTCGCCCGCGCGCAGGTATCACTATCTATCTATCTAGCCATCACTTACCACAGTCTCACTACATACAACTGACTGCGACTACCCCCAGCAACTCGGCGGTGCGCCTAGAGACGGGCGCGGTGGAGTTCGAGCTGTCCAACCGCGTTCAGAACGTGCAGCCCGCCGAGCCGCACTCGCTGAGGCTGTTCGCCCGCGCGCAGGTATCACTATCTATCTATCTAGCCATCACTTACCACAGTCTCACTACATACAACTGCAAACAACCGTGACCCCACAGCGCGCGAGCCGAGCGGGCGAAGCGAGCGTGCCGCGGTAGCGGCCGGCGAAGCGCCAGAACCGGACACTATTTACTACCTAATACTTACATATTTTATGTTTTTTTATGCGCCTTTATATAATTTAAAAATCTAGTGGTATTCATAATATTAGTAGGATCAGTGAAATAATAAATGAGCCGGCTGTATTTACCGCATCACGCGAATGTAATCTCTACTTTGAGATGCGGCGTCATATTCTGATTGGATTTGGTCCCTTCCTCGATAAATGACACTCAAAATACTTGAGATCGGTAACTTAGCATTAAATCCGATCAATCCGTATTTTTCCTCAGGTGGACCTGAATTTGAGCCTAGGCCAGCTGATCCGCAACGCCATGTTCGAGGAGGCGGAACCAGAGTTCCAGCAATACGCTTTCTTCAATACCAGGATAGGTAAGTTCCATATTGATCAGAGCCATATGAATGCCTGAGGTTGATGCAATGACGTAATATAAAAAAGAGGTAGATATGTTATAATCGCTCCAAAAGTAGCACACTAAGACTCGACCAATTGTATGACATTGCTTCAGTGTCGCGTCGTCAATAGACACGTATTAAACGGGTCTCAGCTGTCAGATTCGGTGGCCATTTTTAAACACGGAATTTCATATAGACAACGTGTTACCTCTTTTTAACCCCCGACGCAAAGAGAGGGGTGTTATAAGTTTAACGTGTCTGTGTATCTGTGTATCTGCGTATCTGTGTATCTGTCTGTGGTATCGTAGCTCCCAAACGGATGGACCGATTTGAATGCGGTTGCTTTTGTGTCATAGATAATTTTATCCCGAGTGTTCTTAGCCATGTTTCATGAAAATCTGTTCAGCCGTTTTTGAGATATTGGACTTTGAAATGAAAACGTCGGGGGTTTTTCAACTTTTCTAAGTTTTTTTGTTATTTATATTACATCATTGGGTTGATGGGTGATTCAACTTTTATACCCACGCTGTGCGAGCCAAATAATATTAGACCTATACCCTTTTCACGAAACAAATTATTTAACTAAATATTTTTGTTTCGTGTTATACCAGCGCCATCTCTCTCGCTAAGTCCGAAACTACCTGATGTGGTTTGATTAGAATGGAGCGAGCGCATAGCTCGCCCATTAGAGTGGTGCCAAGACTGTGAAACAAGTCTATAACTCGATACAGAGAGGGCGCTAGTCTTAGCGGGAATATAGTGGAAAAATATACAACTTGCGTCACTGTCCTCGTAGCTCAGTTGGTAGAGCAGTCTAGCGTTAATAGAAAGGTCGCAGGTTCGAATCCTGTCGGGGGCTACAGACGAAGATGGTTTATTTTTCCATTATATTCTTTCTCTGTATCATATCGTTTAATATTAGACCTGATAGAACGCCATCTTGTCTTAGGCTAGTTGCACCAAACCGTTTTTAATAGTAAGCGGTGTTCGTTAAAATCTGAATGTATGGAATGTTTGACAGCTTTCGGTGGATTGACAGGTGCCGGCGCCATATTTAACGTTGGTCGGCCTGTAATCGTATGTCGGTGCAACCCGCCCTTACGCTGCGTCTACTTTTCCCTTAGTTGATAGTTTATTTTCCAACGTTACGTATCAAATCTAGACACGCGGCAGCGTGGCAAGCCAAGTTCAAAAGAAGATAACTGGCGACGCAGCGGCCGTGTGTTATTATATCACGCGAACCATTTGGAACCACTTGTTATAATTAATTAACACAAGGTTACAAATGTGTGAAAATAACACATTTCTGTATGCAACAAAAATATATTTCGAAAAAATAGTCAGAAAATTTGTCATCATTACTTGACAATCCTTTCAAGTAGGGAATTAAGTTGTCTCAAAATTAAATCTTAATATCATCAGGCTCGCATAGTATGTATGTAACAATATGTGAACACTGTTAAGTTTGTTGATAAACTAATTAAAATTTGTGTTTTACTAATGGCTTCGCTTCGGATCCCCTACATAACCAAACCATCGTAACAAGTTGAATTACCCTGATATCATGTTAAAGAACACATTTAAACTTGGCACTTGACATAAAGCTGGCACTGCAAATTCGAAACATCTAAGCTTTCAATGTGTTGCTATTTTAATTATAAAAAGCACAGCTTTACTGGCACAAAATGAGATACTAATACAGGGATAAAGTCTTAGTTTTTGAATTTCAGAATTTGCCGAGGCATCTCAAGACTGTCAAGGTTTAAAAGTTTCTTATAGTTGTTTGCTTTTCAACCGACTTCCAAAGAGAACTTCAAAAACACTGTGAAATCACGAGACTTCGAAGTTTTACCCGGGTTTATATCATTCTCTGGCAAAAGGTATCATTTTCTCGGCTCGACATTCTTATGTCACGAGCGAGAGACTAAAGCATGTCCTCTCGTTCCCCCGTATGGTGTACCGCTCGGTTCTAACGTCATTGTCGGCTCAATATTATTTTAGCAGAGTTAAATTATAGCACAGTTTTAAATTAAGTCCTAACATTATAGGCGCCTTGGTACTTTACTGTAAGCCTATAAATGTAATGTGTAAGAAATAAAATAAAATAAAATAAGTAAATAAAGCATACCGCGAAAACTTTAATCAAATAAAACCGGCCAAGTGCGAGTCGGACTCGCGCACGAAGGGTTCCGTACCATTATCTATAAAATCAGTAAAAAAAAAAAGTTGATGTATGGGAGGCTCCTTTAAATATTTATTTTATTTTGTTTTTAGTATTTGTTGTTATAGCGGCAACAGAAATAATTATATATAAATTTCAACTGTCTAGCTATCGCGGTTCTTGAGATACAGCCTGTTGACAGACAGACGGACGGACAGCGAAGTCTTAGTAATAGGGTCCCGTTTTCACCCTTTGGGTACGGAACCCTAAAAAGGAAGCATTTTTCAAAATACGCTTCCGCTTCTGCTTATGTGGGCGTAAGGACTTTTAAAAGTATTTGCTGTCGATGATAATGACAAAAAACGCCTTTAAAAACGGTGAATATTCACCCCTACCGCTGCCGCCACCGCTTGATATCATGGCCAAGTCATGACTGTTGACAATAAACCGCAACTTGAGTAAAGATGATATTACAAATATATATTGACAACCAACAACGCGGTGCTTTTGCCTGAGGATGACACACTTGTCGAGAGACCGATATAAAGTCGTGTAAACCTATTTTAAAACTACCTTTTTTATTACTACAGGGTGCATGGAAGTCGGTTACCATTTTGAATGTAATAGCTCTTCACAAATCTCTACACCTCAAATACCAAATGATTTTTTATTCCAGCCATGCGCAATGCATTCCAAGACGAAATGGTGAGCGGGGAAGATAAGGAGGTGGTTTTGATCACGCTGAAGCGTCCGCTGATATACATTCAGCCTGTGGCCGTCGACCGGGCGATTCTCGTGTGGCTCAACTATAAGAACGCTTATGAATATTGGAATGAGAAGCGGCTCAATCTTAATAAGGAGGTGCTGGCTGCGACGCAGCAAGTTTTTGAGAAGGTAAATAAATAAAATAAATAAATAGGTACTTAAGCCTGGTTGTTCTGGCTAGGTACAGTCGCGGAATGAAAAGGTTGACCACGTTTGGACCTTAATAGCTTTGAAATAAGGCCGAAAAGACAACCTTTTCATTCCTCGACTGTACAAAGTAGTCAAGAAAGTGGTCTAACTACCTGCCACTTGGGTTCGTAATTACAGCCCGCAACCAATCAACCGTCTTTGGAAACTATTTTTATGGTTGTCTTTATGTTCTTGTTTGCTTTGCAATCGAGGGTTTTAATTTAAAGGGCGTTTATATTTTATTTTTACTTCGTTTTTTTCCATACCGCGGTAAGTACGAATATAAAACTGTGACCTGACTGTGAAACTGTGCAAAAGGCATTAATAATATATTTTTTAGTTGCAAATTAAGAAACTATTACTATAACCCTGAAATATCACGTTATCCGGGACTGATCGAGGTTTGAACTTTGTAATACGGTCGAAAAACACGAAAATCTGCCATCATTTGAATGTCAACTTCAGCCTTGAATCATCGACATAAAATGTTTTGTTTGGCAAAAGCGCTCATATCAACATAATGTATACTTGAAAATCTAAAAGAAACGTAATTAAGTTACATTTTCCATCGGTTTTTTTTATTCCCGATCAGTGCACTCCTCGTAAATATAAATAAATAATAAAAGCTTCACTACACATAGTATAAAACAAAGTCGCTTCCTGCTGTCTGTCTGTATTTCTAAAACTACGCTACGGATTTTGATGCGGTTTTTTTTAATAGATAGAGCGATTCAAGAGGAAGGTTTATATGTATAATATAGTACCCGTGAGAAGCGGGTGGGTCGCTAGTGTAATATATAATAGGAAAGTAGGCAAGTCCCACTATACGGTAATTATTGTTGCCAGGTGCAACTGACGTCTCAAATAACGACCCCGCACGTGAGCACCCTCTTCCTGCAGCTCAACGTCGACGACATTGGAATATGTCTGCCGCTGAACCAACCTCCTATGGTAAGCTACTCTTTTCGTTACTTGAGTCGCTTAAATTCAAACTCGGGTAAATCCATCTGTCAGGTCATGCGATTTTGGTATTATGAAAAGGTAATAAGGTAGATATTTGCAGAGAGGGTCGAATGGATTTATCTCAGTTTGAAGTTAAGCGACACACTTGTAAATTATAATGTACATTTCATTTGTGTGTGCCAGTGTGTGTTGCCAGTGATGGCATATGGCACTGAAACGTGGTCGCTTACTATGGGCCTCATAAGAAGGCTCAAAGTCACCCAAAGGGCTATGGAGAGGGCTATGTTGGGAGGAGAGGCTATCCGGAGCAGAACCAAGGTAACCGATATAGCCCTCCGAATCGCTAAACTTAAGTGGCAGTGGGCGGGCCACATTGCACGTAGATCCGATGGCCGTTGGGGCGAAAAGGTTCTCGAGTGGCGACCACGTACCGGAAGGCGCGGCGTGGGTAGGCCCCCCACAAGCTGATGACCTGGTAAAGGTCGCGGGAGTCCGCAGGATGCGGGTGGCGCAGGACCGGTCATTGTGGCGCTCTTTGAGGGAGGCCTATGTCCAGCAGTGGACGTCTTTCGGCTGATATGATGATGACGTTTCATTTCCTTCTCGAGATGTTAGGAAATTTTTTGGTGGACTGTAGCCACAGTTTGTAGTGAAATAATCTCTAGTTGCCCACTATACAAGGAAAATTTACAATGCATATTGAATTTTCAGAAATGGGAATCAGAGTTGACTATGTTTCGTTTTTTAAAATCTAATGAAACAAAAGAATTGCATTTATGTTCCAATTTAGAATTTCACTAATTCCATTGAAGAGGAAGATGCCTTTTAAAAGATGTCGTTATAGCTTTTGCTGCACAGGCATATTAACCCACTTAAAACACTCTTCAGGTCTGCACTTCTCCCGCTTGATCTAATAGTACGTACAGTCAAGGGCAGCAATATGTATCTATACACCATAAAGTCTCAAAAATATGTACACAGACCTTATTTCTGCAACAATAAGGTTGTGGTATATTTATGAAATTTTGAGTGAATACATATTGGTGTCCTTGACTGTACTATAGTCGACTTCAGGTATATGTTTACACTGTTCACCTTATGACAAAGGAATAAGATGCAAAAGTGAAGTTGATTGTACAGTCAGCATCGTAAGGGATCGTCCTAATACAACGAGACTACGCGATTATATATACACGGTGAATTTGAGTAACCCGACAGATTTTAACCATAAATTCCTGATGATATTACGAGTAAATAATGTTATATGAACATAGGGCAAATACGACAAAAAAAAAAAAAAAAAACTATTACCGATGCTACTCTCTTGTAAACAAATCTTTAGTTAAAGGAGTGAAAGAGAAAATTTAAAAAATAAATAAAAATTAAAAATTAAAAAAATTAAATACCTAAGCTCACTGATTTGTTAACAGACTAGCCGGAAATCAGCAGGTAGTAGTCTTGTGTATGAATGTGTCAGATCCATCTGGCTACGTCACGTCCTTAGGGTGTGTTATACTTGACAATTTTTTATGTGAATTTTTTTTTTAATAATTAATATCTCGAAAACTAGGCCGTTTTAGACCATTAGTTATACTACTTTTTTTACTCCTATTAGGCTCTGGAAGCGATGGTTAAAATCTGTCGGGTTACTCAAATTCACCGTGTATATATTACTAGCGCGAACGCGCGATCAAACATATTGGATTCGAATAGGTGTCCTAATCGACATCGCAAGTTCGCGCGATTATCAATTAGGACGCTTATTGCTTGCGATAATCGCGTAGTCGCGTTGTATTAGGACGATCTCTGAAGTTAGTAGCAGCCAAAGAAGCCAAATATATCGTAGCACACCCTTACTCTCAGACGCTGCGAATTATTTGACCAGTAGCTATATTTATTTATTTATTTTATTTTATTTATTTAAATCAGGCAACAAGGCCCATATTACAAATACCTTAAAGACTAACATACATATCAATATAAACTTATTAATAACTACAAAACACATAATTACTGCGACGTGTTGCACCATTTCCTGGTGTCAGGTAACCGACCGCGAAAACGTCGGAACTTGACACCCCTCGGCCAAAATTGTTCCTTAGTGAAGGTCGATAGATGGTCCGTGGTGGTGGTATATGATGCTGAGTGTAAATAAGCTGATGCGAATATTGTTGTAGGCGACGTGGGGCCGCGGAGTGTACGAGTCGGAGTCGCGCGGCGCGGTGGTGGTCACGCTCGAGAGCACCAGCATCTCCGCCTGCTCGTCCGGCTCGCTCGTCAGCAAGGTAACACTTATAGTACATTACTTACCAAGGGCTGTAAAAGAAAGAAAGCCCGAAATCGCAGGTATTTGTGACCCGAGCCGCAGGCGAGGGTTGTAAACATGCTTTCTTTTTTACTGCCCGTGGTGAGTACACAATTTTCGTCTTCATCTGGCCATAATGCGAGTTTTACCGTACGCGTAGGTGTGACGTAAAATAAATAAATTAAATAATTAAACAAGTCCAAATTCTACCAACGTTTCTGAAAAAGAAGACCGCTGTTAAGAAGAAACGCCAAAACAAACTGAACAGTCAGTCATTTATTGCCAAAAAAAGCTTATTACAATGATAGTTCTTAACCTACTTAAAATAAGTGAAACTGAATATGAAAACAAAGAAAAAAAATCATCATAATGCGTTGTTCTACAAGAACACATGTCCGATTAAGCTATATGAATAATTAAGCAATTTTGGGCTCTGGTTTGGGCCATGCATTTCTGTCAGTTAGATAGTCCTCAACCCTGTCAGGCCTTCGACATCAATGTGTTTTTCAAGTTATTTTTAAGAGCTGGAAAGGGTAGAGCCAAAATTTTATGAGATCATTTATTATAAAAATGGATACATTGACCCGAAAAAGACTTGTATACTTTACGAACACTATACTTTACGACTTAGGGCATCAACACTTCACTGCCGCTTACGATATTAGCAGCAGTAACTTCGTTCGATATGTAATTCAGATGTCGACCTGATTCTTATTCAAATAAATTAAACAATTGAATAATATTCCGAATAGAGTTACTGCTGTTATTGTAAGCACGGCAGTTCACAGGCCGGTAATTAGATATAGCGCCGGCAGCTGTCATCACATGAACAACTGTCAAACTTAATACAATCAGTATTTAACGAACACCGCTTACGATAACAGACAGTTTGGTTCAATAATCTTGAGGTGTTACACGGAACGTTTCAGAGGTGGTAATAACTTCGCGGCAGATGTCACTACGAGCCGCCCTAAGGTGTAATTAGAAGAGTGGAAGGGCTTTAAAGATTCGTCGCCACCAGCGGACCCACAGTAGCTCAATTGGCAAGAGCCATGGACGGATTCCAGAGGTTGTGGGTTCAAATCCCGCTCGTGGCGAATAATTTTTTCAATTTTCCACTTTGATCGAAATTTGGAAATTCGTTAGCGGACGTTCTTCTTAATAAAAAAACATTTAGTGTTACACGGATGTTCCAAACTTAGAGTCGCGTTGACGCGGCCACCGTCTTGCCTCATTGACAACCTCAATTTTTTGAATGCATTACGTCACAATAGATTTTACGAACTGCTTTCAAATATTATTTTATGCAATCGTTATATAATGTATGCTTTTTCAGTCGAGTACCACGTTTAGGCCACGAAGCTTGCTGAGTGGCCTGATTAAGGTACGAGACTTAAAAAGCTAATTATATAACTATTGTATACAATACTTTTTCTACGAGTCAACTGAACTAATTAAACAAACTTGAAAACGAAGTGCAACCAACGGCTTTTTCTTTTTTGTGCGTTGATTTCTATTACCTTTTGACTTTCTCGTGGCGGCGTCCTTATTGGTCAAATACATTATAGTTCAGTAAAGGCTCCACGTGATTGGGCAATTTCATTTTAGTTGTCTTAACAGTTATGTAATATAATGTTGAGTTCGGAGCACCATAGTAAAAACTATGTGATTTAAGTTTGGTGTACGAAGTCTTAATTCAAACATTAAGGTCGACGAGTATAAAAATGTCCCAGCTAGTGAAATAAAGGGCCCCCCCACACTACCGGCGTCTTGTTAACGTTCTCATACAAAATTGGGCGTAGCGTCGACGCGGCTGCAATTTTGTATGAGAACGTTCACAAGACGCCGGGCCCAAAGTATTCTGAAACCATTCAAGCTCATACTTGCGCACAGGGCCGCTTCGTGGGCCTCTGCCTGCGTTTCGCGGACGACTTCGAGACGTCCCTCGACGACTGGAAGCCCGACCCGGAGCAGAGCGCCATCAACGTGTGCTGCGTGTCCGAGGGCACCTACGAGGTGTGCAGCCGGACCACCGCCTCCAAGCACAACGGTCAGTACTTGTTAGGTATGTGACAGGGGACAAGTGAAACCAAAGGCGGTCGATTACACACTACTTTATTAGTTCTATAACGTTAGCTTATGTAGGGATCGCGGCACCGTCCCGTTACAACTATAAACGTATACGTATACAACATCTCCCCCTTCTAGCTTTACGATACAATGAAACTAATATGTATAATATAACTAAATTACATAATATAGAAAAAAGGTTTATAATCAACCCTAGGGACAGGACGCAGTAACATTTCCCCGGCTGTCCTACTTGGGCCTGACGGCTCAGCTTGAGTCTCCGTCTCTTGCGCACTTCCTGTGCTTTGGCTCTGGTCTCGTGCTTCGAAGAACTCATCATGGTCACCGTCGTCGGATGGCGCCGGGTGCAAAACCTGTGGCGGCGCCCGCGAAGGAGTCGTCGTACTCGCTGGTGTCGTGCCAACGCCCTCCTCTACCTGCTCTGGCAGTGCTGCCTCGAGTTCCTCAGTGCATTGCCTAGATGAAGTAGGGCCCAACTCGTCACTTAGTGTCGCCTCGGCAGCCGTGTCTGTGTCTACAGTGCCACTATAGTTGTTGCTTGTCTCTGTCCCTCTAAACGCTACGAGTTGATTTTTATGTTTTTTTAATTTTATAAGAGTTACATTGTCTTGCACTAAATAAACGGTTCTACATAATCTCTTCAATATTATTCCACTACTCCACGTGAATTTATTATTATTCAAGTTTTTCTTATATATAACTTTATCTCCGGACACAAAACATTGTCTATTTGTGCCACCCTATGCCCTAGTCTGCAAACACTGTTTATGATTTACAACCTTAGCGAGAGTGTCAGACGAGGACGCCGACGCCGCTGTAGCTGCATTAGCGGCGGCGGGCACGAGCAAGTCCAGGCGCGAGCGAAGTTTCCGACCAAACACCAGCTCGGCAGGCGAAACGCCCGTAGTGGAGTGAACAGAGTTCCTATAGTCAAACAAATATTTTGTCAAATTTTGATCTACTTGCTTTGTACTACTAGTACTCAACAAACAAGCCCGAATGCCCTTCTTCACCACTTTTACGAAACTTTCCGCCTGTCCATTACTGGCCGGGTGATAAGCGGGTGACGTCACGTGAACGATCCCGTTTACCTCGCAAAATCGTTCAAACTCGCTCGACACAAAACAAGTACCGTTATCACTGACCAAGGTGTGCATAAGACCAAATCTTGCCATAAAATCATATAATTTAGATATAACTACGAGTGAAGTCGTATTATTCATTAAGTAAATTTCTACCCATTTTGAATAGGCGTCCACAATAACCAAATACGACCTATTACTTATTGGGCCAAGAATATCTATATGTATTCTATAAAACACTTGTTGCGGATAAGGCCACACCGCTAACGGTGCACGGGGAGGCGACTGGCGGAGTTGCGAACAAACTAAACAATTCCCTATAGTTTTTTCTATTTCCTTATCTATGCCTGGGAACCATAGTCTACTTCTTGCCTCTGCTTTGCACTTTACAATCCCCAAGTGCGATTTATGGAGTTCAGCTAAAATTCTAGGCTGTAGTTTCATAGGTATCACAATCTTATGACCCCGCATCAGACACCCATTTTCGACAGAAAGTTGATTTCTACACAAAAAATAAGGGTGAACATCTAAATCTGACACTTTCCTAGGCCAGCCGTCTTGAACATATCTTATCACTTTACTTAATGTTACATCCCTAAAACATTCCTCACGCAACTCGTCACATGTAATGGGCAAGGTATCATCGACCACAAAGTTAACGTATGAAGCCCGATCGTCAACTAACTCAGGCGCAGCGCATGAATCGCATGATTTACCCGGGTTGGGCAGGCTCGCGCGCGATAGGTAGTCAGCGCTGTTATCAACACTACGTATGTATTCTATTGTATAGTTATACGCGCTTAGAAACATTGCGTAACGTTGCAACCTGTTTGCTGACACCTATGGAATTCCCCGATATGGACTGAATATTGATATTAGCGGTTTATGATCAGTGCGCAATACAAAAGGAATCGATCGGCCGTATAGGTATTGCTGGAATCGTCGGACCCCAAATATGATCGCGGTCGCTTCCTTTTGTATTTGGGAATAACGTTTCTCGGCGGGATTTAATGTACGGGATGCAAATGACACTGGTCGTTCTACGCCATCAGCGTCAATCTGGGATAAAATGGCGCCAAGTCCTTTCGGGGATGCGTCCACGGTCAAAAGTACCTTCGCATTTGGATTAAAGTGGGCTAACACTTGATCCGAACTCAGGTGTGTTTTTATGGCCGTAAACGCGTTATTGTGCTCAGTAGTCCAAACCCATTTAGTTCCTTTTTGCAACAACTGATATAGGGGACTGAGCAGGGATGACGCCCCGGGTACAAAATTTCTATAGTAATTTACTAAGCCCAAAAATGACTGTAAACTAGCTACATCTGAAGGTTTAGGCGCACGCAAAATAGCTTCAACTTTATTAGGTGATTTTTTCAAACCGTTTTTATTTATAGTGTACCCTAAGTATTCTATTTCATCTTTGAAAAAATCACACTTGGCTTTTTGTAGTGTAAGACCGGCATCCTGTAGTCTTTGGAGTACCGCCCGTAACCTAGAAACATGTTCCTCCCGGTTGCATCCTGTCACTAACACGTCGTCCAGCATGCACAAAACTCCTTCCATACCTGCCAGTACGCACTCCATAACGCGCTGAAAAGCTGCAGGCGCGCTGGAAAGTCCATAGGCTAATCTTCTATACAAAAATAGCCCTTTGTGCGTATTGATACAAGTGAGTTTTTGAGATTCATCGTCTAGAACACATTGCGCGTACGCTTGAGATAAATCTAATTTACTGAATTGCTGGCCGCCGTGTAGTTTAGTAAATAATTCTTGCGCGGTGGGCAACGGGTACTGTTCCACTAGCAGCTGTTTGTTAATTGTCACAGAATAATCCGCGCAGAGTCGTATGGAGCCATCGCACTTCAACACCGGTACTACCGGCGATGCGTACTCCGAGTACTCAACAGGTTTTAAAATACCTACTTGTACCAATCGCTCCAATTCTCTATCTACTTTTTCACGCAAAGCAAAGGCCATGGGGCGAGCCTTAAAAAATATGGGTTTAGAGTCATTTTTGAGGAACAATTTTATTTTATATTTGTTAAAAGTTCCTAACTCATCTGAAAATACCGCGGGATATTGCTTTTGTAATTTATCTATGAAATTATCTGACGGTTCACAGAAATGAATAGGTGCTATTTCCAAATGGTACTGAGCAATAAAGTCCCTTCCTACAATGGGTGGCCCACCGTTACGAATAATGTACACGTTAATCGTATGACTTTTGCCTGAATAATTAAACAGTAATCGCGCGACTCCAATGCAAAAAATGTGATCTCCTGTGTACGTTAGCAACCGTTTATTGGCCTGTGATAACGACACATGTCTAAAATATTGTAAATATAACTGTTCTGAGAACGCCGTGACCGCCGATCCGCTATCAATTTGAAACCTCATTTTGATCCCTTGGACATCGATATATTCAGTCATGGGTTCTCCGTTAATGGTACGAATGTTGTTCAACTCACCGTCATCGCCTTTCTCACCGACTCGCTTTCTACAAAATTGATTTTTTTGCACATTCTATTTGAGTGACCTTTTTTGTTACACTTACGGCAAGTGTAATTAGCAAACCGACACTGCTCCGTAGTATGATTTTTAAAACCACACACCGCACACTTCACTTTAACACTAGGCTTCGTAGCGATCTTGAACAGCTGTTCGGGCTGCGCAGACACCTGGGTCGCGGTCGCTCCTGCGCGCGCGCTCCGCGCGCTCTCGGCCAGGTCCACGGCTCTCGCCAAGGTTAGCCTGTTATGTTCTAAAGCGAACAACTTCTCGCGTTCCGCCCCGGGAAGCATTCCCATTATAAAACGGTCCCGTAATGCTTCCTCGACGTTTGAAAACCCACAATGCCCCGACAAACCGCGCAACCTTGCCGCCCATTCCGTGTAACTCTCACCCTGCATTTGCACAGCAGAATATAAATTAAATCTTTCACCAAAAACACAGCGTTTCGGACAAAAGTGTGCATCCAAAAGTTCGAGAATCTCGTGATACGGCACTGTGTGTAATAACTTAGGCAAGGCCAAGTCTGCCGCCAACTTTTAGGTAGCCTCGCCGAGTGCGCTCAACAAAATCGCTCGCCGCTTTGTTCCCGTGGTGTCCTTATCTGGGGTTATATCGTTTGCAATAAACCATTGCGACAACCGATTCTTGTACACCTGCCACGTTCCCGTATTATGGTCAAAACTTGTTAATAACCCGAAATGAGCCATTGTCGTTGTTTTTTTTCGTACGCGGGTAGATTCGTCGCCACTGTTAGGTATGTGACAGGGGACAAGTGAAACCAAAGGCGGTCGATTACACACTACTTTATTAGTTCTATAACGTTAGCTTATGTAGGGATCGCGGTACCGTCCCGTTACAACTATACAACAGTACTCAATGCAATACACTTCGAATAGTACTTTATTCAATCGTTATATAAAGTATGCCTTTTCAGTCGAGTACCACGTTTAGGCCACGAAGCTTGCTTAGTGGCCTAATTAAGGTACGAGAGTTAAAAAGCTATTTATATAACTATTGCATACAATACTTTTTCTACGAGTTAACGGAATGAATAATTTATTAAACAAAATTGGTATCTATTGAAAATCGCCCTGCTGAAACGAAGTGCAGCCAACCGCTTTTTTATTTTTGCGCGTTGATGTCTTCTGGAAATCGAGCCTCGTGATTGGTCAAAATTCATTTCAGTTCTGTGTACAGTTGAATAATAATTATTTCGATTGTCCATAGAGCATAAACTTTTTCGTCAGAATAAAAGTATTCCATTGCGTTATGGTTTGCGGGGTTCTAATTTAAAGATTATAGTCGACGAGTATAAAAACATGTTTTTCGATCGGGGTATATTATCGTCCCCCAGGGAAGAGGGAATAGGGGTAGTGTCGCCCAAGAGTCTTCGGCCATTAAGCACATGGCGAACGCCCCACAGCGTAGAAAGTTGCAGCGGAGTATTACAGCTCAGCGGAATACCAACAAGGTAGACAAGGTTACAATCGACAAGCGCTAACGCCAATAGAAAACTAATAACATGTACGGGAATGACAGATACCGTCGAAACACTTTTCGTTAACATCTGTCATTCCCGTACATTTTATTAGTTTTCTATTGGCGTTAGCGCTTGTCGATTGTAACCTTGTCTAAGCCCCCAGCTCGCTCAAATTTGGAGCAGCACATGGTATGTGTTGTGCTCCTAGATAATGGCGAGTGAGGCCGCCAAAACCCCCGCGCTGTTTTCAGTTTCGTACCCACTCAACGTAACAAGTAGTTGATGACTGTGATTTTTCAATAATGTTTGATTGTTTCAGAGAACGCCAAGTGGTTCCTGAACGTGTCGTGGCAGATGGAGGGCGTGGATATCCACCTGGACGTGAACGTGGGCAAGCAGCTCTCCGCGCTGGGGCACACGCTCACCATGCTCACTGGTATTGCAGTACTGCTTCTACTCTTCTTGAACCCTTTTTTAACCACTGTTAAACCGTAACCTAAGCATTTTCCCCGACCCAGAACTGTACCAAAACTCTGTTTACAACAATTTGGTCCTTTTCTCGCATACACAAATGCCAAAGTAATGAAATACAGATAAAAGGACCAACGAATTTCATACTTCACAGGAGCCCACAATGTCATAAGAGCCCGTGAAGGAGTCTGGTCAGCAAGGACAGGACACGATCCTCAGCATTAGGGAACGATTGATAACACTTATGATTAAATTAATTTTTGTATTAAGCAGTTACGCTGCTAACGAAATTATACATTTTTAAATAAAGGAAAAATTGAAAAATGTAATGCCAACGAAATGCCAATGTAATGCTGACGATTTTTCAATATAATTTGAGACGTTGGTGCCGTTAAGAAGCCTAAGACTTCTGGTAGATGTCGCTACACGCCTCCCTAAGGCGTTGTAGGAAGGAACTGATTGAAGAATTTGGTGCCCGAACCGGATTGTTCCGATAGCTCAGTTGGTTAGTAGCGACGGGCCATGAATGTCTGTGGTCGCCGGTTCGAATCCGGCTCGGAGCATTACATTTTTAAATTTTTCCTTTACTTATGATTAAATTATTTAAATAGGTTTGAGGGACGTTTGTCAAATAATACATAGATAAGTAAATATTCCTGAAGTAGAAATAAGTTCACTATCTAGAAAACTAGTGCGGGCAGAATGTTAATATCATATTGATGAATAATGTGGTGTTTTGTAACAGGTTTCGAAGAAGAAGATCCCCTCAAAATGGACTATGAGAGTGATTTGGATGACGAGGCGGACAACAGTAAAGATTCGCAGGTAAATATATAGTATTTGCAATTAAGGGAACATTGTGTGACACATATTTTTCCAGTATGTAGTAGCCTTAATAAACTGTTACAAATAACATATCAGTATCAGTATATGTATTTATTGCTTTCATAGGTAAATACAAGATGGTACATTATATTTGTTCAGCTATGAAACCCTGTACGGCACTACTTATTCATGTAAAGAAATCTAGGCCGTATCCCAGAAAACTTTACAAGAGTCCAAGTCAACAAATTTATTAAATTGTGGATGAAATATCGTACCAAATAGTATAAAATCCATAGAAAATATTGACCTATTATTTTAAAATTGTAATTGAAAGCTTTATCTGAATGACAATTTAACCGTAAATTCTTCCAGGAAAGCATAATCCTCCGTCGCAAATACACGGACCACCTGCCGGCGTTCGTGTTCGACCACACCATAGACGCGAAAAAGCGGTCCAAGCTCATAGAGAAGGAGATGAACGAGCAAGCCAAGATCATCAACGACCTTCGGACCCTGGGTGCCAGCCACAGCACCATCGAGTACGAGATGAAGAGGCTGCACGACCTGGAGGCGCTGGTGTTCAAGGACTTCAGGCGGTGAGTTGGTATGAGTCGGAGCGAGAGGCAGGTGAACGAGCGGGACGAGATCATCAACGACCTTCGGACCCTGGGCGCGAGCCACAGCACCATCGAGTACGAGATGAAGAGGCTGCACGACCTGGAGGCGCTGGTGTTCAAGGACTTCAGGCGGTGAGTTTGTATGAGTCGGAGCGAGAGGCAGGTGAACGAGCGGGACGAGATCATCAACGACCTTCGGACCCTGGGCGCCAGCCACAGCACCATCGAGTACGAGATGAAGAGGCTGCACGACCCGGAGGCGCTGGTGTTCAAGGACTTCAGGCGGTGAGTTTGTATGAGTCGGAGCGAGAGGCAGGTGAACGAGCGGGACGAAATCATCAACGACCTTCGGACCCTGGGCGCGAGCCACAGCACCATCGAGTACGAGATGAAGAGGCTGCACGACCTGGAGGCGCTGGTCTTCAAGGACTTCAGGCGGTGAGTTTGTATGAGTCGGAGCGAGAGGCAGGTGAACGAGCGGGACGAGATCATCAACGACCTTCGGACCCTGGGCGCGAGCCACAGCACCATCGAGTACGAGATGAAGAGGCTGCACGACCTGGAGGCGCTGGTGTTCAAGGACTTCAGGCGGTGAGTTGGTATGAGTCGGAGCGAGAGGCAGGTGAACGAGCGGGACGAGATCATCAACGACCTTCGGACCCTGGGCGCGAGCCACAGCACCATCGAGTACGAGATGAAGAGGCTGCACGACCTGGAGGCGCTGGTGTTCAAGGACTTCAGGCGGTGAGTTGGTATGAGTCGGAGCGAGAGGCAGGTGAACGAGCGGGACGAGATCATCAACGACCTTCGGACCCTGGGCGCGAGCCACAGCACCATCGAGTACGAGATGAAGAGGCTGCACGACCTGGAGGCGCTGGTGTTCAAGGACTTCAGGCGGTGAGTTTGTATGAGTCGGAGCGAGAGGCAGGTGAACGAGCGGGACGAGATCATCAACGACCTTCGGACCCTGGGCGCGAGCCACAGCACCATCGAGTACGAGATGAAGAGGCTGCATGACCTGGAGGCGCTGGTGTTCAAGTTCTTCAGGCGGTGAGTTTGTATGAGTCGGAGCGAGAGGCAGGTGAACGAGCGGGACGAGATCATCAACGACCTTCGGACCCTGGGCGCGAGCCACAGCACCATCGAGTACGAGATGAAGAGGCTGCACGACCTGGAGGCGCTGGTGTTCAAGGACTTCAGGCGGTGAGTAGTTTAGACATACAAACAGTCAAGTAAAATAAGTTTCTCTCAAGAATTTCATTTTTGGTACTAGTTTTTATAGCCATTTGTACTTTTATGTATACCGTCATCAACTACTCATTGAGACGATTCTAACGAGCCCAAACTCAACTCGGTTACGTCGGTTAAGTACCTTCTATCTCGATTCAGATCAGCTAGTTGGTTCCATAATATGGAATTGTCATGCAAACTATACTTATATCTAAAATCTCATCTCAATCGGTTGGGGTTAACTGGTTCTAATTCAGTTCCAAGATTTGTCCCTCACTAACAAACTAACGAACAGGTCAAGTTAAATTAAAGCTAGTAAAAAGGAGTTGGATTTTTGAAGTGAAATCTTCTTTAGCGGCGCTGAGCACTTTTTGGGATGGGGAAAATTGTTAAACTCGCGACAGATTTTTGGGATGTCACATGCGTAGGAGGTCACGTGACCGTAGGATGGTGAGACTTTCGACACCGTGAGAGATTCGGGACGAGGCTTGGGGGCGGGGTATGTGGGAACATTTTTTTTATTTTTAATCTTAAACTTACAGTTTTAGAAAGCGACACAGGAAATGACGCAAAAAAATGCCCTTATTTGTATATACTAAGGTACTTTCCGTTATTCTTACACCCCGCTGCGATACAGTACGTTGCAGCTTTCTTTGGTTTAGGCATGGTATAACAACACAGGTACTCTCTTCCGAGACTCGCGAACCACGTGACTGAGCGCTCTGTAGCAACGCGCGGCAACCACTGCTAGACCTTCTAAAGACGGCCGGCCGGCATGTACTACATCCTAAGAACTGCCAGTAATATTTTGTTATTCTGCGCAGGGACATGATCCAGAAGCTTCGACGGCAGAGCGTGCGTGCGAGCTCCATAACAAAAGGCAAGCTGGGGCTCGGCTCCAACCGCAGCCGCTCCTTCGTGGCTCATGAACCGCCCCCTGACGACTTCCTCGAGTAAGTGCCATTTTCCCTTCTTTCTTGTTCCGTAAAGTCCTGTATCCAATGTGTATCTGCCTCTCCTTAAGGTGACGCAAAGGATCGACCACTCCACCGTTGTTAAACCCCCAGTCATTCGCAGTCTCGCAGCTAAAAGGATTGACTTCGTAATGGACTCGAAGACAACGAGTTATATACGTCGCGTGAAAATGTTGAACTCACACTGGTCTGAGCTGGGTGAAAGCAGCTTTACCGTTGTTTATGAAACAGAAGTTAGTGTTTTGTACTGCAAAATGGTAATAGTTTAAGTAGTTTGTTTTAATCGCACTCGCAGGCGGCCAAGATATAGGCTCAGCCTGACGGATATAACGTTTATGATAAAGTGTATTTTAGTTAAATAAATGATTTTTATTTATTTTTTTATTCTCGTAGCAACCTATACAAGTTATGAACCAGACTCGAGGCAAGTGCCCTGAAGCCTTGAAAGATACGTAATACGTATCGTGCGAGTTTATCCTTATGTCTACGGTTTTTGATCGATTGATACGTAAATACATCTGCTTAGCTTCTCCTTGTAAACCAAAACAGACCCCGTATCATGGTCGACCTTATCACGAGATAACTGAAAAGATAGGAGCGTCGTCTCGTTCTATCGAACGGTGTCAGCCAGTGACGGACGCTCTATCTTGTCACTAACGACAGTCGTCGTCGTCGTCTCTTGTCGTGTCTTGTCTTGTCAACGGGGTCAGCTCAAGGGAAGATTCAAATCGGAACAATCTTTTATCAGTGAAGTGGTCTCACGGCTTGATTCTCTTCCAGAGTGGACGAGCCCAACCTGATGTCGACAGGCACGGTGGGCGACTCCGGCGAGACATTACTGCTGGGCGACGACGACAACCGTTTGGCGGACATCATCGAGGGCAGCAGTTGGAGCTCCATGGAGAGCGAACCGCTCACCGGTATGTAGGGGCTTCGTAATAAACTTCAGGGGGGCTAGCACAACTGACGCCGCGCCGCGACGCGAGTCGAGAAAGATCTACCCTCCTCTTTCTAATCTGCATGGTGCGAGTGAGACAGGAGACGCTCAGTCGCGCGCAAAGCGACTTGTCAGTGAGTTGTGCTAGACGTGCAGGTTCGGTAGGATAGAAACGCTGCCCGGTGGTGAATTTACAATACTGATAGTTAATTTTGTCATCATCATCATCATATCAGCCCAAAGACGTCCACTGCTGGACATAGGCCTCCCCCAAAGAGTGCCAAAGTGACCGGTCCTGCGCCACCCGCATCCAGCGGACTCCAGCAACCTTTACCAGGTCATCAGTCCACCTTGTTAATTTTGTAGTAATAAAAAGTTAATGCTCCCGGATTCGAACTGGCGACCACAGGCATTCATGGACCGTCGGCTCTAACTGAGCTATCGGAACAATCTGTCTCGGCCACTAAATCTTTCAATCAGTTCCTTATTATAACGCCTTAGGGAGGCGTGTGGCGACATCTACCAGAAGATTTAGGCTTCTTAATGGCACCATTTCCTTTAATTTTCCTTTCATTTAAATTTATATTGATAGTTATGTCTTTCTTTTCACCTACTCTGTTTAGCTCATCGTCGGCATCATCATTGGCATTATACATCTATGAAAAGATGATTTATACAATGTCCATAATAGAAGTGCGGCACTTACGCACCATCGAACACGCACTTAACTTACCATCTTTCAACCTTAGCATAGCTGTAAGGTTGACAGGTGGTCTGTTAAGTGTGTTGCTGTTCGTACTTGAATACCCATACGGGAGTGACAGCCAAAAAGCATGACAGGGGTGTAGACTCAAAATTTATAATACTTCAAAAGAAAGAAGGAAAAAAAAAGTGTCCAATGGCGAAAATCCCATTCATATTTCTCAATAAATTACGAAGCTACGACCGTTTTAGTTTTGCTTATTAGAGAGAGAAAACGCTAGCAGATCGTGACGTCACGATCCTCGAGCGTCATAGTAAATGTCAATGGTTTCATATGAAGGTGAGTTTTGCGGACAAGGGACAGAACATACCCCTTATAACTTTGAGATTATTTAACCTTTTGCGTTGATTCTACTCTATTTGGCTACCTCTTAATCCTTTTTCAAGAAACTATATCATTAAGTATTAAAATTAATTAATTTAGTGTCTACACCCCTATTGCTCCGTCTGTCACACCAATCATGTCAGGTAAGTGCAACAGAGACCGCAACAGTGGTATCCTACTCCTACTTTTGGCAAGTAAATTTCCCGCCCGGAGATGAAAGAGGAAGAACAGGTCGTTGGTGTCTTAAATTCGCGCCTTTAGGATAAGATCGGACCAAGCTTTATCGTGTCCACCACTCCATTACACAGGGAGTGTGTTCCACCTGTGGGAAGTTTTCCATAATGTTGTATGCTAGAAGCATACATTTGCCATAAAATTTATTTGCTATAAAATTTAATTGCCATAATTTTAAATGCAATAATTTTACTAGATAGAATATTTGTTTGACATAAATATAAAAATCTTTATATTTGTATGCTAGAAGCATACATTTGCCATAAAATTTATTTGCTATAAAATTTAATTGCCATAATTTTAAATGCAAAAGTCCTATTATTGGAAGACCGAAAATGTTCTTCATAAGATTCTACGCCTTATTTTATTTTAATGATTCTTATTCCCAACGATCGTAAGTCATAAACATTCGTAGTCATACTGACAATAATCATAAATTTCTCATATCCTAATATTTAATTTCATAACTTTTTTCATCATAACCAAATGTACGCTACATTTCATGCCGATGACAGGCGTATGACGTCAAGCTACATACAGGATGGAAAAAGTTCGAAAAGAGTGAACGTTTATTTATCCGTACCCAATAATGGAAAATGTGATTAATCAATGTTTAATCACTGTTATCTAATCAACCTCTTCCGTTTAAGTAGATCTAATATATTGACACTTGAAACGGACATTGAAAGAACTTTATCTGACATTGTCACATCAAAGTTTACTCTTTGTCTCAAATAGGAGACATGCGGAAACAACATTTCAGTTAAATTTAATAAGATCAGGAAACTTAATGCTTTGCTAGTGGCCTAGGTCGCCATGGAGGCTATAAAATTATTGTGCCAAATAAATCCATGTTTAGTTATAGATAATAAACAAATTTATTGTTCCTGCTGTCAGCAAAGTTTGCCACCAAAAGCAAGCAACATCAAATTACATTTGCAAACAATAAAACACAAAGAACATGAGGAACATAAAGAAACACAGTTTGATTTTAACATGGACTTGACCAATTTCATGATGGCATCGATAGACACGTTGTTGTGGCCTATAAGTAATTAAAAATAAAATAAACTATTCGTTACTAAATACGTTTACGGTTACTAAGTCGTGTCACTTCGTTTTTTGAATCATCCTGTGTGTTTATATGAATACGTCATTATGACGAAACCGGCATGAAATGTACGCTCCCTGATCATAACACTCACTTGTCCGTTTTATTTAAATTCACTAGTCATACATTTTTTAATCCTAAAATAGTATTTCATAATATTTGTCATCATAAATGTTACTTATATATACGGATAATGTTTTTACTTAGATTTTATTGTCTAATACTGAATAATCATATTAACCGAATCATCGAAACCGCCGAGGTCACCTATTTTACTCAAAGGCTACCTCCGCACAGACAGGTGGCTTGCGTAGAGTCTAGAGCCTAGCGAGTCACCTAGCGAGTAGCTTAGTAAAACGAACATTATAGAATTTTCGCGACCGGCCGCACTGTGTGCTTGGCGTTATTGAAGTAAATAAACGCGTTTGTTTTTGTCGCAAGGTGCGAGGTAAGGTCGCAAGTCTCTAGCTAGACGCTAAGCAAGCCGCCTGTCTGTGCGGACGTAGCCTAAGGAAGGTCCGTGTAGGTGCGATGACGAGCGAAGCGAGGAGCAGTGTTAGGTGCACCGCAACTCTACGCGCGCTAGCCGAGCGAGCGAAGCGATCGTGCCGCGGCAGCGGCCGACGAAGCGCAAGAACAGTTTTTTTTTTTAATTCACAGCGTTAGCGTTTATTCATTAGGAAAAACATAATTAGGATTTGACATACCTATGTTCTTGTTATTATATTAGGACTAACAAAATTATCATGTATGTCCGTTATGAAGAAAACTGTTATGATTAACAAAATTATGATTCTTAGTAATGAAATTATGAAGAAATATTTTAGGACAATGATCAGTTGATGACTGTATGACTTCCGATGATAGTTACAGAAAAGGAACAAAAAAGTTAAGACGAAAAAAATTAGGACTAGCGATGATTATGACTACAATACGTCAGTATAAAAAAAAATAGGACAACGAATTTTATGTCAGCAAATATGAACCCGTAGAATAGGACCGCCGACTATAATCATAGGCGTAACAAGTTTTAGCCATTTAAATTTTCGAGTATTTAGTATTAGAAGAAATAAGAATTAGGCCAATCAACAATTATGCAAAAAAAAAATTGTCTAAATGTAAAGTATGCCATTCAACATTATGCCAAACACGTTCGGCCAAAAGATTTTAGGACAAACAATATAAGGCCACTCAAAGGACACCCAAAAAAATCTTTTTGGTCAAAAATATATTTATAAGAACTTTTTGATTCACCCTCGTCGACGTGACCCACCCAGTCGTTTAGAGTGCACTATTTCGCTCAGAAAAGTTTTCCGTAGCAAAAGAGAAGGCTCCATTCTCTGCCAGCGCACGCCTAGCCGACGTAAGCCCATTGGTTAGTGATAATGCGAATTCAGATGGGATAAAATGCTGGGACGATGTTGATTCTCTATGAATTTGTCAGGTCCATCGCGATCAGCATCGCTCCGCGGGCACACCAGCAGCGGTGCCAGGTCGGTGACCTTCCAGCCGCCGCCCGTGCAGCGGCAGAGCTCCCTGCCCGCGCACCCCGACCACTGGCCGCCGCGGGACGTGCAGCTCAGGCGGGGGTGAGTGCACACACACTGACACACTCACTGTCGCACACACTGTCACACATTCCATCAGACATACAGTCACACACACACTGACACACACACACACACCATCAGACGCTCCGTCACACACCAAGGCCCGCGACTGTCATTTTTATATCACGATATTGCAACGTAGAACACTTTACGAAACCATCATTCCAAAGAAGTCACATACACGGTCTATTTTGATGTGAGTATTCGTTTTTTTGTCGTCTTTTGTTTTTATTATTTATTTATTTATTGTTGTTGTCAGAATGCCAGCATCAGATGGCGCGAGCTCCGAAGGCAAGAGCAGCAAGTCGAAGACCGCGGAGCCGAACATCGACTTCGAGCTGGACGTGAAGGTGCACATCAACAGCGGGAAGTGCGTGCTGCATACCAAGGAACCCTCCAAGGACGATGACCTTAAAATGTAAGTACCTATAACATATATTGTCCTTGTCAGAATGCCGAATGTAGATACGCATAGGGGGGCTTTGGCCTAGTCCTCATCGGCCCTCGAACCCGGGGCAGACCTAAGAGGCTATGGCTGGATGTCGTGAAGGCCGACATGAGCTCACAAAAGAAGACGCCCAGGATCGTGCAAAGTAGAGGAAAGCGGACCCCTGGCAAATGCCGGTATGACGCTAGGTAGAAGAAGAATGAAACGGGTCATTCACGTCTTTGAAGTCGAAAATCGCTCTGTTTCATTGTACCTGTTTGAATATGTCCGTGACTCACGGGAGTTTTCTATATAATGTAGCGATCAATCAATCAGTTACACTTTAACTTACAAGCAGTTACACATTACCAATTAATTTCACTTTGTAATTCCAAATAGTCTGTTTCGGCCGGCTATAAGCAATTAAACAAATTCTGAAAGATTTTCCAAATGTTATACTAACAAATCGTGCGATTAGCCTAGGCCACAAATAAACTACCAAATACACTTATTTACTAAAGGATCCACAACAATTAGTGACAAGATATATAATTGACAAACTGGTTTTTAAACAACACTATGTTACAACTTATTTTTGCTACAAAACACCGAATTTAGTGGCAAATGTAACCGAAACCGCCTTTACAAATGCAAGACTAATTGCAACCCAATTCTCAAACAAATCAGCCAAACGTCACCAATTTTTCCACTTACAAACCTTTGCAACCTTAAATTGCCGACGTAAAAAATGTGTTAAAATTATGCGGTTTTTCGGCCGTGAACCGATAACTAACCACGCTCTGCTACCAAATGTTTAAAACGCCCTTAGAGTGTTTCTTTAACGCCGCACGATACATGGGTTACCACCTAAAACTAGCCACTTAAATAACGTAATCCTAATTCACAAGGGAGGTTTTACTCACCAAATGTGCCGACGGTTTCGCTTCAGACGGGCAGGGCATCTATCAGTCAACAAACAAGTCAAAGTTAAAGTCTGAGTAATGTCGCCCCGCTGGGGTCCTAGTGTAGCCTGCACGCCGCACGCCACGAGATCTTCGCTCCCTCGCGGGATCCAAATTCGATATAAATTCCCCCAATCGCGCCTAGCGCATGAAGAATACCAATATCTGACCCTCCAACTGTCTTTACAAAACAGATTTTACAATTATTCAAAGTGAATCTCTCACTCCAGCCGTGTGCTGTTCAAAAAACGTGAGGTTACATTCTCAACTCCCGAAAACGTGGCAGTTCCGTCTGTCCTCTGGCAGCATTCACTCTAACTTACTTTTTTAATTCTAAGGCTGGTGCAGCCTTGCGAACAATTCTTAAAGGGCCGTATACAAGTGGGGATCCGGCCCGAACTGTGTATTCTTGATTGACAATTGACGATTATTAGCAATTCTCGTTCATTCAGTCCGTTGCGTTGGTGACAGTGCCTTATGCATTGTATCGTTTATAGTTAGTAACGATAGCGTGTGTTATTTCAGTAGTGGGTCGCGCATGCGCGTGGGCCGCTCTGCGTCGGGCGGGCTGGGCTCGGCGCCCGGCTCGCCCGGCGCGGCCCGGCGCGGCGCCGCGCGCCCGCCCCGCCACCCGCCCGCCCCGGACCTCACCGTGTTCCGCGTGCCCGGCCTGGACCTCAAGGTGAGCGAGACCACTCTCACATGCGCGTGCAATGCCATTTTGTTTGTGTTTGTTTCAACATGAGCGGATAATAATTAAAGTCCATATGAACCAACTCCATCGTTTACCCAGGTCCACTACGAGTCCAAGACCCTACACGAAGACGCGGCCTCCCCGCTGTCCCCGCCCTCGCCCGCGCCGCCCGCGCTCCCCGCGCCGCGCAAGGGAACCAAGAAAGCCGCGCTATTCGCGTGGATCACCCTTCAGAGCATCCCTGAAGAAACCGTCATCAGCCCGCACATCCTGGAGTTTCTGGAGCAGACGCTGGAGCCTATACCAACGAAGGCGTCCTTCACGGCACCTACTCCTGGTAAGTTATCTTATGAAGACTGTTGTGCAAAAGACCTCCTTCTAAGACTGCGTTTGTCATTATTTTTAAGGCTAACGCTTTGAATAGTTCTGCACTGCACCCACCACCCCCACCCTGCTGCACACCTGGAACTTGGGAGGAAGTCGTTAATCTATTTTGTTGCGTCATTATCATTAGCCAAAAGATGGCTGATTCTAGTCTTCTAAACAATTTATCCTAGCTTCCTGCAGCAACCCTCACCAAGTCATCAAGCCACCTCGGCTTCTGCAAGAGCTTCTAGGTCATCATATCGAAAGACTGAAATTAACCTTCAAATGATTCCTCACATGTTCATCAGTCCCTCTTAACCCCCTAACTTTTGGTGACTTGTACACCTGTAAAGTTTTGTCGGATAGGCCCCTGGTGAGATCCCGCCTATCCATGTGGATTGCTAAACCTAAACTTCCACAGCAATTGTTTTTTTTTAATCATTTAACCATACTATTTAATGTCTATGTATTAAATGAGCAACGTTTCCAACAGAAACGGAGGCAGGCGACCGCTCACAATCAGCCGAGGGCGCGTCCTACGGCCAATACGTGTACGCCTCCTTCCCCGTGGACGTGATCGTCCAGTTCCACATGCAGCCGTCCACGTTCCGCTTCTCGTGCCTGCCGGCGTCCAGGGTCGAGTGCCTGCTGCAGCTGCCCTCGCTGCGCATCGTGTTCAGTTCCAAGCGGCAAGTCGAGTGAGTGCTGTTCCCAGTGGTGACCGTCAGTTCCACATGCAGCCGTCCACGTTCCGCTTCTCGTGCCTGCCGGCGTCCAGGGTCGAGTGCCTGCTGCAGCTGCCCTCGCTGCGCATCGTGTTCAGCTCCAAGCGGCAAGTCGAGTGAGTGCTGTTCACAGTGGTGACCGTCAGTTCCACATGCAGCCGTCCACGTTCCGCTTCTCGTGCCTGCCGGCGTCCAGGGTCCAGTGCCTGCTGCAGCTGCCCTCGCTGCGCATCGTGTTCAGCTCCAAGCGGCAAGTCGAGTGAGTGCTGTTCCCAGTGGTGACCGTCAGTTCCACATGCAGCCGTCCATGTTCCGCTTCTCGTGCCTGCCGGCGTCCAGGGTCGAGTGCCTGCTGCAGCTGCCCTCGCTGCGCATCGTGTTCAGCTCCAAGCGGCAAGTCGAGTGAGTGCTCTTCCCAGTGGTGACCGTCAGTTCCACATGCAGCCGTCCACGTTCTGCTTCTCGTGCCTGCCGGCGTCCAGGGTCGAGTGCCTGCTGCAGCTGCCCTCGCTGCGTATCGTGTTCAGCTCCAAGCGGCAAGTCGAGTGAGTGCTGTTCCCAGTGGTGACCGTCAGTTCCACATGCAGCCGTCCACGTTCCGCTTCTCGTGCCTGCCGGCGTCCAGGGTCGAGTGCCTGCTGCAGCTGCCCTCGCTGCGCATCGTGTTCAGCTCCAAGCGGCAAGTCGAGTGAGTGCTGTTCCCAGTGGTGACCGTCAGTTCCACATGCAGCCGTCCACGTTCCGCTTCTCGTGCCTGCCGGCGTCCAGGGTCGAGTGCCTGCTGCAGCTGCCCTCGCTGCGTATCGTGTTCAGCTCCAAGCGGCAAGTCGAGTGAGTGCTGTTCCCAGTGGTGACCGTCAGTTCCACATGCAGCCGTCCACGTTCCGCTTCTCGGGCCTGCCGGCGTCCAGGGTCGAGTGCCTGCTGCAGCTGCCCTCGCTGCGCATCGTGTTCAGCTCCAAGCGGCAAGTCGAGTGAGTGCTGTTCCCAGTGGTGACCGTCAGTTCCACATGCAGCCGTCCACGTTCCGCTTCTCGTGCCTGCCGGCGTCCAGGGTCGAGTGCCTGCTGCAGCTGCCCTCGCTGCGCATCGTGTTCAGCTCCAAGCGGCAAGTCCAGTGAGTGCTGTTCCCAGTGGTGACCGTCAGTTCCACATGTGTCAGGAAAGATACATAAACGCCCGTTACCGAGTTCAGACTGCTTTATTATCTCGAACTAGAACTACCCACATTTCTCATTTCCTAGTATACCCACAACCCTTCTCTTACAAAATGCAATGCTTAATTATAATGCAGATAACACGCTTATCTTCCTTCTTCATTCTAATTATATACATATTTATTTATTTTTAGTAATATATTTTATAACTTGGGTTCTTTTTATTAAATGTAAGTACATAATGGTTTCATCAATTATGCTTCACATAATTGTATGATTGTGTATAATAACTTAATGATTACTGCATAATTAGATACGTATTTCACCCGCATGCTGTGGTGTTACATATTTATATTAATTAAAACATTCAATTATATTCATTATTAGGAAGTTTAGAGATATTTTACACTAGTAGGTAAACGTACCTACAATCAATGTAGATAAGTAAAAGTAACTTACATTACAAATGTTTTGTTAATTTCGTAATAGCATGCATATATATATAAGAAATACTTGTTTGATACTTTTATAGGTTTTTTTTTTTTTTTTTTTTTTTAATTTTTATTTATTCTCAAATACAATATAAATTGCTACTCGTACATACAGGTTAGGTGAACTGTGGTACACCAGGCGCTGAATATCCCCACCGATCAGGAGGCCTCACTGTCCTGCCAAATCGAGAAACATAGTGGTTAGTGGACTGCGGTACCTGGCGGGAACGTTCAGGAGTGCGCGAGGTACTGGAGCTGTGCACTCGCCCTGCTGGTATTATATCATACGGAAACAGGTCGACGGGAACGTCGCGACGCCGCGGCGAGTCTAACATAAGTTGTCGGCGGTTCCGACGAACTACTCTCCCGGTCTGAAGTCTGATCGAATACGACCTTGGGTTTACGACCCCTACGACCTTACCGTTACTCCACTTACCATTAATACGCACTTTGATAAGTGAACCGGGTTCTAGTGGTTTTAGGTTTTTGCTTCCTCTGTCAAAATATATTTTTTGCTTCATTTGACGATTTTGAAGTTCTAATCTTATTGCATCATTATCTACAACTTTAGGTAACAATAGTTACGGTAGACAAGGCAGGGCACTGCGTAATTTCCTGTTTTTTAAGATTTCCGCTGGAGATGGTAATTTGTCACTAATTGGTGTATTTAAATAGCCAAGCAGTGCTAGTCTAAAGTCCGAAAAATCGTCTGAGGTTTTACGCAGTATAGATTTTATAGTTTGAATTGCCCTTTCCACTTGTCCATTAGATTGAGCAAATCTTGGTGATGACGTCTGATGCTGAAAAACCCATTCTTTACTGAAAGTATGGAATAAATTCGAGGAAAATTCCGGACCATTATCCGAAAACACAATATCAGGAATTCCTTCCCTGCAAAATATATTTTTTAATTGATTGATAACATGCTGTGATGTTAAAGATTGTAATTCTACAACTTCAACGTATTTGCTGAAATAATCAATCACACAAAGATAAGATTTTCCACTGTAATGAAAAATGTCGACACCTACTTTTGACCACGGCCGTGACGGTACGCGATGCGGGATAAGGGGTTGTTTACTATTGTCTTTCCTGTGCGTAAGGCAAGTTTGACAGTGGGAAAACATGTCGTTGAGTTGAGAGTTCATGTTTGGCCAGTACATTATTTCCCTAGCTCTCAGTTTACACTTTTCTACTCCTAGATGGCCTAAATGTATTTTCTGTAACATCTCTCGACGCATGCACTTCGGTATTATTATTTGATTGCCTTTCCATGCCATGTCATAGGCGAGAGTTAATTCGTCCCGACAATCCCAATACGGCCTAATTAGTTCATTTATTTGGCCTTTATGTGTCGGCCATCCTGTTTTAATGTACTTTTTTAGCATTTTCATTTCGCTATCCGTGCTATAACATTTCTGTAATTTTAAAAAATGAGAATCGCTTAAAGGGTTGCTGACCGCTACCGCACAAACTTGCGCTTGCGCGTCCAAGTGATCTCGAGGCTCACCGGGCGCCTCGCTCGCGCCATCTGACGCAATGGCGCGTGACAATGTATCGGCTACGTATAGATACTTCCCGGGCTTATACACTAACGTGAATGTGTAAGGTTGTAACCTCAACAACATTCTTTGCAACCGAGCCGGTGCACTTGCTATAGGCTTATTTATAATGCTAATTAAGGGCTTATGGTCTGTTTAAATTTTTACATCCCCGCGCCCATAAATGTAAGTATAAAATTTCTCACATGCGTAAACACAAGCTAAAAGTTCCTTTTCGATTTGTGCGTATGCCTGTTCTGCCTATGTCAGCGATCGTGACGCATAGCACACCGGCATGTTGTCTTGCATCAAGCACGCACCGAGACCATTTTTTGACGAATCCACCGACAGTGTGACGGGTTTTTCTAAGCTATAGTACTAAAGTACCGGTGGGCTGATCAGACATCGCTTTAGTTCATTAAAACAGCGTTCATGACCATCTTCCCAATGCCAGGCTATATTTTTCTTTAACAACTCCCGAAGTAAATTAGTTTTTTCTGAGAGGTTAGGAATGAAACTGCCTACATATGTTACAAGACCTAAAAATCTCTCCATGTCTTTCACATTCTGCGGTCTTGGCATATTTCTTATCGCCAGCGTATGCGAACTATCTGGTAAAATTCCGTGTTCTGATATAATATGCCCTAGGTATTTCAATTCGGATAGACCTATTTTACATTTTTGCTTATTAAGTTTAATATTGATCTGCCTACACCTTTCAAGGACTTGATGCAAACGCCTATCGTGTTCCTGTTTCGTCTCGCCGTATACGAGTAAATCATCTATAAATAGGATGACCCCCTCAAGGTCATCAAATTGCTCATATAGCCTCTTGTGAAAGATTTCTGACGCCGACGAAATCCCGAATGGCATTCTCAAGAACTTGTACCTGCCAAATACTGAATTAAAAGTACATAGATCTGTCGAGTCGTCACTTAATTTCACCTGCCAGAACGAATGTTTCGCATCTAACGTGCTAAAGTATTTAGCACCAGCGAGATTAGCTGTGATTTCATCTAGGGTCGGTAACCTGAAATGCTCCCTACGAATGGCTTTGTTAAGGTCACGTGGATCTAAGCAAATGCGAAGGTCACCATTTGCCTTTTTTACGACTGTCATACTATTGACCCAGTCGGTGGGCCCTTCGACTTTAGCCACGACACCCTGCTGCAACATCTCATCAAGTTTATTTTTGACACTATCGCGTAACGCTATCGGTAGCTTACGCGGAGCATGCACGACCGGGCGCACGTCCGGCCGTAATCTTATTTGGTACTCACCTGGTAGACACCCCATGCCTAGAAATACATCCTCATAATCAGTTAATATATCCGCACTGTTGGTATGCACCGACGAGTCTAAACTCATGACTCGTTTAATGAGATTCAGCTCCTCACACGCGGTCCTACCTAATATCGGCGGTGAGTCAACATTAGCGACGATAAACTTAAGAACGTACGCACTTTCTTTGCATGTTACTTTTAGTATTGCCTTGCCCACTACCTCAATCTGATCTCCCGAATAGCCTGTTAACTTAACTCGCGTATGGACTAAGTCAACGTCTTTAATTCCTATTTGTGACATGAACCTTCGAGGAAGAACGTTTACATCAGCTCCAGTATCCAGTTTGAACGATATCGGAACGTTCCCAATCAAGATATCTACATTCCAACTGTTTTTTACAATTCTATCGTTATTTAGACTCACCTGATCAGTGGAGTTCTCCTGCACCGTATAAACTCGGCACATTCTCGCAAAATGATTCGCCTTATTGCACCGAGCGCATCGTTGACCATATGCCGGACACTTAAATCTATCATGCACGATACCACAATAGTCGCATTTTCTTCCATCTTTCCTGCGTGGTTGCACATTCCGGCGGGATGATGCGGACGCGCCGATGCCGCGCGGCGCCGGCGGAGCCGGCGCGGGTGACGCGGTGCGCGCGGTCGGTCGGCCGGAGGCGCGCTCTCGACATCGGCACGCAGCGGGCGGGCCGCGGTGTCCTGGCGACGGTGGTACCTTCTGTCGCATCCAGTGTATCTCACAGTCTCTTTCATCACTACTTTGCTCGGCAACCTGGTGAACATGACGGTCATATTCCTTTTCCTGCTTGATGTGGTTCGCTTGAACCCGCGACATCTCTGCTATTCTACAGATATCCATTGCTTTTGTTAACGTCAGGTCACTCTCCCGTAACAGCCGTTCTCTCAAGGCGTCCTCCGCAATGCCACATATCAACCGATCCTTGACGAGGTCATCGTTTAAATTCCCAAATTCACATGTTTTAGATAACCGTTTTAACTCAAAAGTGTATTGTTCGGTCGATTCCCCGTCATTCTGATTACGCATAAAAAATCTATGGCGTTCGATTGTTAAATTTTTCGTAGGCAAAAAATATGCATCAAATTTATCTAATAACGCTTTTGTAGTTGCAAATGTGCCCGTAAATTGCTCATAGACTTCTCGGCACTGTTCTCCAATAACATGCAGTATTATACTAATTTGCACATCTTCAGTCTTTTTGCCCAATTCACATGCTTTCGAATATGTTTCAAATGACTTCCTCCATTTTGCCCACTGCCTGCTAAGATTGCCCGTTGTTACACTCGTCAAATCATTCTCAAAACAAAACGGCGCTGGCGGTCTAAGCACTGACTCCATTGTAAATCACTCGCTAACTTACGATAATACTAAACAAATAGTATAATCACGTATTTAATGGCTCAAAACTTATTTTCCGGCTGCGCCATGTCAGGAAAGATACATAAACGCCCGTTACCGAGTTCAGACTGCTTTATTATCTCGAACTAGAACTACCCACATTTCTCATTTCCTAGTATACCCACAACATGCAGCCGTCCACGTTCCGCTTCTCGTGCCTGCCGGCGTCCAGGGTCGAGTGCCTGCTGCAGCTGCCCTCTTTCTTCAACTGCTGATTCTACATGTATATAAATAACTCCTGAAAAGTAGTTGGTCTTCGAAAGAAAACCTGTATGCGAAATTAATGGCGAATAATGCATCCGTCATTAACACGTTCGCAACCAAGAACCCGTCTGGTAGGCACTCGTAATGTTTGCTCAGATGCCGCGCTCAGCCCGCTAGGCGGGCAGTAGTATAAACCTACACGCCTAGCGAGTTCTGTCGGTTTCTGGTGTATTGTTCCATTTTTAGTCCGGATGCGAAAGTGTTAAAGAGGCTAAGATGGAAAATTATAAGAATTTTCATAGACAAAACTGGCTCAACTAGGTAATAAAACCAGAATCGAGGAACGGCCTTAACCGTTACTTAATCTTCCCAGAGAGGCCAATCTGCCAGCAGTCGCGATGGGCGGTCTCAGCGTGACCGGCTGCCTGGCCGACTTCTCCGTCTACATCTTCCACCCCTACGGGGGCAAGAAGTCCAGCCTGAAGGAGCCTCAGTGGTCACCGCTGTCCGACACCGAGCGCAAGGACTCGCTCAGCATCAACGTCGAGTTCGTCAAGTTCCATCTGTCGAGGTCCAGGAAGCTGGACTTCCAGACTGAGCAGGATCAGTCGAAGGCGACTGTGAGGTTTTCAAGTGAGTTTCTAAGATTATGTCGTTTGTTTGTCTCTCCATCATCCTCCTAGCGTTATTCCCGGTTGTGCCCCGGCTTTTACACCTAATCCCAAGATTTGGCACTAGTTTTACGAAAGCGACTGCCATCTGACCTTCAAACCCAGAGACCTTATTGGGATTAGACATCGTGAGGTCCGGTCACGATGTTTTCCTTCACCGAAAAGCTAGCCGCATGCCTGAACCACTAGGCTACCGTAGCTTCTACCATGTTTGTTTATCTCTCAAGGAGATTATTCGTATCCTAGCGCGCACACTAAATTCCTACTCGATTCGCAGATGTCACGACATCCTTGGTTGCGGAATGATCAGCAGAAGCGGATCTCAACATTGTCACGCTGCTGCCGTTTTAAGCCTTCTAATTTTTTACTGATGATGTATTTGTTCCAGCGATCGTGGACGTGGGCTCGGCTTGGTTCAAATACGACATGCGTCGTCTCGGCGAGATCCTCGCCTTCCCCAAGGCGTGGTACCGGCGCACCATCGTGCGCAGGATGTTCCTGGGCGACCTGAGCGTCGAGCGGCCCAGGTATACCTACTCCAACTTGCCTGTACGTCTAGCACAACTTGCTGCTCCATCGCTTCCCGCGCGACTGAGCGTCTCTTTATCTCACTCACACCGTGCAAATTAGAAAGAGGAGGGTAGATCTTTCTCGACTCGCGTCGCGGCGCG
The DNA here is from genome assembly GCA_947578815.1 of Epinotia ramella. Taxonomy (NCBI): domain Eukaryota; kingdom Metazoa; phylum Arthropoda; class Insecta; order Lepidoptera; family Tortricidae; genus Epinotia; species Epinotia ramella. The sequence continues at coordinate 2,816,035 of OX388206.1, read as the reverse complement.
GCGTCAGTTGTGCTAGCCCCGCTGAAATACATCGTGACGCGACACGAGAAGTGAATAATCTACCCTCTTTCTAATTTGCTCAGTGCAAGTGAGACGGGAGTGGCCGAGTCTCGTGCGATGCGACTTGGTAGCAAGTGCTAGACGCACAAAGTGGCTACTGCGAAACGCAAAGGTCATCTCCCTCTCTGTCGCTCAAATATTAATTGCACGAACCATTGGTAGCCGTTCGGTTTCCTTCCCGGTATCCGTTAGTTTTGTACATTTTTGCTTTCAGGCCTGCTAGTGACATCGTTCCGGTATCCCCTGTTCTACCGCAAAGAGAGAAAAAGACTTTAGACTTACAAAAACCCAAAGGTAAGCCAAAAATCCTATTGTCATCACATTGCTCGAAAAGGGCTTCATAATGCGCAGACATACAGAGCTGTAATAGCCTGTGTTACGCCCACGGGCGTAATGGTTTTTTTTATTTTATTGTATCTGTCATTCATGCGGCAGTTACTAAGCAAAGAGGTTTTATATCAAATACGATGTCTGAAAACGTATTTATAATAAATTTCAACTTAAAAAACTACTTAAACATGTTTAACCGAATTATATACAGATTTAATATGTAGTTATTTAGTGTCTATGTAAAATGTTTTTAAGTGTTTTCAAATCGTGGCTGTATACCGAAGGGTCTTTGCCATACGCGCCTCACGTCTAATTCAACAAAATTGACGACTGACATGTTGCAGTTTTTATTAAGATTTGTATTCTTTTTTATCTAAAATGTATTTGTTTCCTCGCAAATGTGATGAAAAACATTGTGTATAACACGGGCGTAAGAATATTGCAAACTCGAGTCATCAAACGCCCTCCGCCTTCGGCGTCGGGCTTCTGATAGACTCTTGTTCGCAATATTCCACTTACGCCCCTCGTTAAACAATGTACTATTAAAGGCCAATCAACTTAGTGGGCATAAATCCACTAGAGTGCGTGTGGAAAGAAAAGCTTTGTGGCTGAAAAGAGAAGGAACAGTACAAGTTTTACATGGCAATTTTTTGTAGTCCCGTGTCATAAGTGAAAATTTACAATTTTTTATTAGTATTGGTATAAGTCTTGTGCAGTTTTATTGCCGTTTTTATAGGTTCAAATCACGAATAATGCCATAAGAAAATAATATTTCTTATTCGGTTCTGTCAGCGAGAGAGCGAACGCCTTCCATGATAGCTTATCTCCTAAACGTGCTAGAGTCCATATTATTTACAATATTGTTTCAAAGAAACTGCCGCTGTTGTCTCTTGTCGTTTCAGGACAGAATGAGAACAAGAAAAAGTTGATCCACCCTTAAACATCAATGCAATTTGTGATTCCCATGGTATTAAAGTTGCTTTTCCTCAGAAAACGGTGCGGCCTCGACGAGCAACGCCGCGTGGGAGACACTAGTGCTCTTCGCGGTCAACTTCACCAAGCTGAATGTTCACATGAACATGGGCAATGTTATGGGGAATGTCAGGTACTAAAGAATTTTATATAATTAATTATGGGTTATTTTTGAGAATCAGGATATCTTCGTCTCGGGACAAATGAATAAAAGTATATGATATTTTTTTACTTTTAATGTATTTTATTCTCACTCCTGAGCTGAAAACTTGTGTGTCACATGAGAGGAAAGTTACATGCATCTAACGCCTTTGAGTCGAGCGACAAGCAAGCAAGTGCTGAGATTTCACTTACAATTGCTTCCGTAAGGTCTTCAATACGTCCCCAAAGTGTTTTTTCTGGATGCACAACAGTCTGCATCCAGTGATGTATTCGTCCGTCCCTCTCCAAAACTTCGGACGCTCGAGGGAACCTCAGTCTCTCTCGGGTCGCTAATTCCAACAAAGTACGATTTGAAACGTATGGACTGCTTTTCAGACCATACGTATTGGTATTCAACTCGTACACCAACATCGGTTCATCGGGGCTCTCACGTCACACGATCAGCTGATACCGACGGTAATTAGGGTGGATCACTGTCTGCCGGAACATCATCCGAATGTCAACGACGAACACAACCTGATGCTTCCAAAAGTTCGTGAGGATGTCCGTTATGTCTTTGTGGACCTGCATGCAAGCACTGGTTCAAGGACACTCCAGTCGAGGTGGGCGCTGACCCATAAAAGACCACTCGAATCTTGGACTCCGGGGATTTCAGGACTACGTGGTGCGGCAAGTCGCACTCCTCTTGCTCCGGACTAATCCATGACGCGGTAGGTGGCTCTTCAATATCTCAGAACCGTAACACGGCTTCTGAGAGAGCGGTTCCAACCAAAGAGCTCTCCTCAGCAGGAGGTGGAGGAATCGCCAGTACCGGATCCATCACAGCGTGTCCAAACTTGGTGTCCGAGGCCACCAGGCTGTAGTATCCGTTTGCTGGTGGTCAAAACCCTCCCTAGGATGTCCGCTTCCAGCAGCACGTCACGATTGACAGCATCCGCCAAATCCAACCTGTCAAATCCCGCACCTCAGGCAGCAGCCTCACTTGGGGGAGCCTTCCAACCACTTCATCCAGCACCAATGTGAGAGCTGTAATCCTCGCATGTGAAGTGGGACTCTGCCCAAATGTGAAAGTAGCTGCCCTACCAGGTTTGACAGTTCCACATTACCTACCCCAAGCGCAGTTTCCGGGTGGGGTTTTACAACCAAGCCAACCTCTCGCACCAACTTGCTAGATAGCAAGCAGCCTTGTGCACCCGTGTCCAGAAGAGCACGTACACAGGCTGATCTTCTGCCTGGACCCCAAACACAAACCGAGGCTGCGGGCAATAACACGGTCTCCGGGGGGTGGCGGTAGTTGGTGCGTGGGCGGCCTCCTGCTCCGCATGGGAGCGCTCGTGCCGAGCAAGCGGATCACACTTCGGCTGCTACGGCAGTCGCGCCGTGCGCGCAGTCTGCGGCGCCTGGCACTCCCAGGTCCGGCGTCCGTACACCGCGCCGAAAGTGCTGCCCAACAGCCGAAAGTGCTGATTATGAATCAGCAAGCGAAAGAATCTGTACATTACGAGCGTAACGAGTGATTTGAAGTCAGAATTTTGAGCTTAGCGAGGGACTCAAAGAGTGGAAAAAACAACTGTTCTTTTATGATATCGTTCTGTTTGTTCCGTGCAGTTGGCAGAGCCGCGACTTCAACTGCACGGGTCGGCTCAGCATCGGCAGCACGGGCCACCGCAACATGCTGGTCGGCGTGGCGCTGGCCGGCTCCTCGCTCGACGCGCGCGGCGGCATCGTCGGCGGCGCGATCTCGCTGGCCGATATACACACATACGGTACTAGTCATTTGAGACCCTGAGTGATTTTCGTTTAATGTTACACCGCTGCCACACACTCGTTGAGACGTGGCAGATAGCCAGGAAAGTGCGGCAACGTTACTAGTCATGCTGCTCATCTCGCTCCTCGCCACGCCCACCGCTCCCTTTTCTATTGGTTTTTTGGTGTATTTTTGGTGATAATCTAGTGCCTCGTCGTGATTAATCGCGCGAGTAGAGCAGTGTGTGGCCAGAGAGGGCTACATGGCGGCAGCGCGGGGACCACCGTGTTGCTGAGGCATTAGAGACTAAATAATGAATTTGTTTGTGTAGTGCACATCGAGGAGGAGCCGGGCTGCAGCCCGGGGCACACGTGCGGCGTGCGGCTGGCCGCGCTGGAGCTGCGGCTCGAGTACATGGGCACCTCCGTGCTGCTCGCCAGGGTGTCGGCGCTGCAGGTTCCTAATTAAAGATCATAATATGAAAGACTGTAGCTCGGGCCCGCTCGCGTGTGGAGGGCAGCGCGCCGGGCCGCCGGCGCGTGCGGCGGCGGGGGCGGGGGGAGCTGTGATTGGGGAATCGCTGTTCAAACTGTCCTACAATAACAACCACTACTACAATGAAACATTGTAGTAGTGGTGGTTCAGGTGCTACAGCTATTGCCTACTTTCCAGCTTGGCTTTAGACCATCTATTGCCACATTTCCGAACAGTGGCGTGAAAAAGCACTATACAAACCTCGGCGTGAAAAGGGGTTGCCAACCTCGTAACTATCCTATGTACTCGGCCGGCAACCCCTTACTTCCCGGCCTCTGTAGTAATGTACTATTTCTCAAACATGCAATGAAATATTGACGTTGTGTTCTTCATAATGGGCTTCGAAGTGTCACGTTTCGGGCGGAGCGAGACGAGAGACCCGTAATGGCAATTCATACAAAATTGGAGGCCTAGGCCGACAAGATGGTCTTTTTTAATTTTCATTCCACAATTTGTGGCACAGGATCACGGCGTTCAGCCATGAAAATTAAAGTGTGATTTCTTGGAGTTTTTTTTAATTTATTTCATTGCATGTTTGAGAAAAGCACTATACATACCTCGGCGTGAAAAGGCCAGCCACATAACTATCCGACCTCGCTACGCTCGGCCGTCTATATGTACTCGGCCGGCAACACCTTACTTCCCGGCCGCTGTAGTAATGTACTATTGTTCCCACAAAAAGTTCAGACACAATCTTCTCTTTACATCACAAGCGACACCTAGTGGCGCGTCTTAAAACCACCAAGCCGAGATTTACCAATACATACTGCTCTCGGTGCTTCGGCTTGTGTGGCGCTGGGATCGATCTGCTTTGCCACGGAGTGCTCCGTCGGTAAAGCGGGTCGATCTCTCTCTTACTTTCAACATCGCTGCAACAAACATCGAAAATATCCTTGTAAACCGAAATAAATAAAATACACGAAGAAGTCATATTTTATTTGGGAAAAGAAACAAATTACTTCGCTTTTCATCTTAACAAGTTCTGTTTGTCAGTGTGCGCTGCGCGACGAGTGGCTGTGGCGCAGCAAGCAGCCGCCGCGACAGCGACCCCACACCACCTCGCGGTCAGTACTCTCTATACCCTGCACTATCTACCGAGTGTCACCCTTTCTCCGTTAGGCAGATGTCCCACCGCCGACAGTACGAGAAACGAGTAAAGCTTGAAACTAGAAAGGTGTTGGCGAGCGGCGAGAAGCGATCTAAAGTTTTGTCACATTATCCTAATATACGGGGTGTGGCTTGTAATAGGAGCAATAAATTGAAGGGCTGACTCTATGTAATATCCGCAGTGATCCTGTAAAGGTCCCACAAGGTGTTTCAAGATTCGGGAATTCGGAAATAATCTTATCTAAAGTTGTGATACCTATGGATCTCGACATCACGATATCGTATCATGCCAGCCATTAAACTATCATAGTAGAACACTGGGCACTTTCGTAATTGCGATTATACTAACTTTGGTTTTCTAATTATTTTTGTTTTTTTTTTCCATTTTACAAGATTTTTTGGTATTTTTGAAGTAAAATAAAATGGATATCATTCCAGTTAAGCAAAAGAACACACGTACGCTTTTACTTATTATTATTTTGTTTCCATTTTTTTTGAAGTGAAAACTTCTTTAGCGGCGCTGAGCACTTTTTGGGATGGAGAAAAATTGCTAATTACGCGACAGATTTTTGTGACGTCAGATTTGAAGGTCACAAACTTTTATATTATGCTGCTAGCCGATTCGACTTCATTCAAAACTGAATTGTAATTTTGTCCACGCGTCCTTCACCGTTTTGCTATTGAGCAAATTCGAATAGTTCGAATTGGGACGTTATTCCTAAAGAGATAAAGCTTTTAAAAATATTTGGCAATGGCAAAAACAAATTGGTAGTTTGTACACCGCTGGCCCGTCGCACCCAACGCGCCCGCGGCCCGTCCGTCTAAATAATTGATAATTGTTTATAAATTTGCGCCAATTCATTTTTAGGGTGACACCGTAAGATGTCACGTGACCTGATCGAAAAACTGTTACAATGTTATTGAGTTTTCACTTCTGCCGGCACTCCCGGAGTGCAACCCGGATTTTTTTTTAAATTGAACGACTCAGAAATAATTACTGATTAACTTAATAAAAACGGTGGGTTTAATTTTTTGCTCCTATTACAGGCCACATCCTGTATAATAATATAACACTTTCGGGTATTGTACAAATAATTCCACTGAGTTAAGAAAATCTCAAAAGTTTAGTAACTCATCAAATTTTAGGAAATGTTGCATTGAAATACGAGCTCTTCCAACCTACTCACTTTTATCCAATCCCAACGAAAAATGATAATCGGGAAGAAACAAAATCGTCCCATAAGTGAGTGTGCGAGAGTGACGGGCTTTAGTCGCACCGCCACTACGCTCTGTGTGGTCAGAAATGCTCCGTTAAAATCGGTATCTCAAGTACACATCTAAAGCATCTGTATTTCCAGGCCGGCGATCATCCTGACCCACGGCACGCTCTCCTGGCAGCAGCTGCAGCTGCTCATGTCCCGCAGCACCACGCCCGACCTGCTGAAGATGCAGTACAAGCTGGAGGAGTTCTTCACGCAGCAGTTCAACTCCTCGCGCCGGGTGCTGTCCGCGCTGCACCCCTACCCAAGGCGGGACAAGCGCGAGCGTGAGTCTCTTCATAGATCTATTGGTTGATACTAACAAATGCTCTTTTCACCTATTCAGAAAACCTCCCCAAAACAGGAAACTATCTTGGACATTTGATCAAAGAAATTGGATGACTTCACCAAAGTGCATTGCGTCTCACATGTTTTTAAACCAAAATACTTACACATTGGAAGGATACTCTTGGACAAGTGAAATGGGCATAGGTCAAAGAATTTTGACCGAATATTTGACTTTAAAATTGGACAAAGATACTGTGACTTTATCAAATTTACTAGAAAAACCGACATTGAAATTTAAAATGGCTACGCAAATAGTATAAAAACTTGAAGCAAGATGGACAAGTGGAATGGGCCTCCTTCTAAGAAATTAATAATCACATTGGACAAAGATCTTGGACAAGCGGAATACCACCTTTAAGACAGACATGGCTATTGTTAATGGGTAGAGCTTGATTTACGTCATCAGCAAACATTAGGATTGCTAAATAGTTGATACATGCTGGGAGGTCATTGATCAGAATGAGGAATAGGAGGAGGCCAAGGTACTACCTTGTCTTATTCCTGACAATACCGACTATGGATTGCTGTTAGAGTGACCGTGTTGGACGTGCTGCCTTCCCGATAGATAGTTTGGGCAGTAGTGCCAAGAGTGAATAAGAAAATCCGGCCAGAGCCATCTTTGCAAGTAGTATGTGCCACAAATAGCCATACAAATTTTGACCGGAAGTGAAGGATTTTCAAACTTTCGGCCAATTTCAGGTGTGATAATCGTCTGATTCTTGCTCAGCACAACTTTCTCGACCTGCTGCCATGCATTTTATCGTGTTGTTATGAGACGTAGGTGTATTAGGAGGCTTACGGACTACAAGATCTTGTCACACTTCTTTCGCTTTCCCCGAATCATTTGTGTATACGTTTACGTGTTTATTGATGTTGCAAACTTAGGATCAACTTGTTATTTAGCAGCGGCAGGAGCGCCACCCGGGGCTTCCGCGCCGGCCGATGGCCAGGCGCCGCCCGAGCTGCGCCACCACCGGCACTGGCAGGACGTGCTGCGCGCCGCCAGCCTGCAGCTGCCCGCGCACCCGCCAGACGGTACGTCATCGTTAGCTGCGCAACGTGCTGCGGTGTTTAAGGGGCAACACCGACACTTCCGATCCAGGTTGTCAAAAGACCTGCGTTCCTGGAGATCCTCATTCAGTAGTTGGTCCCGGGAAGTCCGAGGAACAGAGCTATACATTTTATGTCCTCCATTTGTAGGTTCTATAATGGAAAACATGTAACACTTCATAGGTTAGGAATAAGCTAGTTTGAGTCGCGAAAAGGCTTCGTTCTTGCAAGCCGAAAGACAACTTGTATAGACTACATATTACCTTAACTACAGGAATTTTCCAATCGGTCTCGACGGTATTCCATTGCATTTTAGCTGTATGATCCAGGAGAAATGCACTCGAGACACTTTCGCTTAATACTATACACTAAATAACACTTTTAAACAGGTAAACATTAAATCTCCATTCAGGGCTTTTTACTTGCAATTATATCGGACTACGTTTCGTTGCATTAGTTCTAACTGTCAAAGTTGACACTTATCTTTTTATTCTCAAGAGTAAAGCTAGTGCTAAATTGGTAAAATATATATTTCTAAAGCTACAGATCGTAGACTATCTGGCAGCACATCTATCATAAATTTAAACTATTGAAATTAAGGGAAAGTTTTATCTTAAAGTGTCGATGTTACCGAGATTGCATTAACAAAACGTCATATCACTCTGTCTGTGACCGGTCAAGAAACGTTTCGTTTTAGGCATGTCACACTGGTTGTTGTGTCAAACATAGACTTTGTTTATTTATCTTTTCGCTCGAGTTAGCTGTAAGAAAATACTCAGAAGTCGTTCTTTTCTTTTAAACACGTCGTAGATTCAGTTTGCAGTGTTTTCTTTAAAAAACTATAAAACTATTATTGTCGACGGTCTATTGTTTGGTCGCTGCCCTCCTCCGTATTCGGTGATTCGGAACGGGTTTGAGGTGAAATGATTCTGCGATTTTGGGAGGATTGAAGGAACTGGTTCATTCCTAATCCAGCCAGAATGTGAGAGCCGCGTATTTTACTCTCCGGTTCCAAATTTTCGCCGCCTCGGGGTAAGTGTTTGCTACTAGCAATGTCCTAAGTGTCTGTTGCCGTGTTAGTGCTAATTGGTGTTTCATTTTGTTCCAGCCAACAGCCCCGTTTGCTTAACTTAGCGTCACTATGGTCTGGACATAATAGTCCAGATCTCTCTTAACATTTTCACTACTCAGGTGAGTGTTTGATTTTCATATTAACTCGTGTCTGACAATGTTTAGTCGTTTCGTTTAATAATCAAAGTGTGAATTTCGTCCATTTCAGTTACACGTGTAAGATGACTTAGTCAAAACCACCTACACCTCTTAATAGAAAAAACCCACCACGCGTGGTAAGCATACTTTTGTTTCTATTTCGACGCTAAACTGTAGATTCTCAAATACCAACTCTTTACTAATGGTGACAATTCTTTGTCCTAGGGTTTTTCTTTTTACCTCAGTTTTAAACTCAACATCTCCGCTTAAATGAGGAGCACACTCATGAATGCCGTGGAGGTGTACCAGTCCACCTGATCTGTACTGCGGGACCAGCTTCTGGCTAGACACTGTCGCCATGTTTTAAGTACTTACTGCGGAGCGAGTCGCTGTCCTGTGGTGTTGAAGATGGAGGTTTGAGTCACCTCTTTCGCCGGTAAATTAATTCTTTATTATGATAATGACTGCATCAATTCAGCCCAAAGTAACATGACTACCCTGTACAACTAATTTTAAAGAAATATCTAGATAATTTTAAGTCTAGTGGTATCATTTAAGTATAAACTAGAAAACCCTTTCATGTATTACCGTCTTTGTGACGTAGCCTTATTCGAGGGTGTGCCTTAATAAACTTTGTTAAAAGTGTTCTTGTGATTTTATTTAGCTAATCCTCAAGCTTGTCGGTTGTTTCATCTGGCGCTCATTAAATATAAATTTTTGATGACACTAACCGCTCTGGCCATAGCCCAAACACACGACCCTAAATCAATATTCCATGTTCATCGCAGACTTGCCTAGGCACATGCATTAATATTATACTGACAAATATTACAGTGGCGCCCAACGTGGGGCCAGATTGAGATTAGCTAAATAAATATTAATTAAACTTATTCATTTTATATTTAGGGGAACACCTGTTTCTCTAATTAAAGTGTTGCTTTGGTACTATTTTTAAGAAACTGAGTAGTGACTATGGTATTTTTATGTGTTAGTTTTAAGGATTCCTTATGGATTTAAGCTATTAATTTTAAAAACTTAAACAGTTATAACTTATAACTCAAACTTAAAACATCTTGAATATACTGATGTTTTCCTGAATGGTTTTATATCAACTGGAAAATATAAAAACTTTATCTTGAACGATACTAAACAAACTATACCTATTTATCTAGGTTCTGCTAAATACAAACATCTACTTTGATGTACTTGTGACACTGAAACTTTTCAAAACTGACATTGTGATTTTTACTGGAGTGATATAATATTAGTACTGTTATGTAACAGGAATGTCTATTAGAGAGTCATTCATTTCTGTCTGTCATTTAATAACCTAAACTTTTGGTGAAAGCGTAAACAATTTAAGCAAGGATAATTTTTCATATGCTTTGGTAGTCTATAATGGTAATGATAGGATGTTTATAGTTGTAAAGTTGGAATTTGAAAAACATTCAAAATAGTTTTTGTTACCGTTTTGAAAACTTTAATTATTATTGACTAATTTGAAACAAAGCGTAACTTTCCAAAATGGATTTTATACAAGCCGGTGCTAATATTACACACCTGAAAAAAGACGAAATTTCACACGAACTTGTCATTAGGGGATGTAAGGTAAACCCAGCATCTCGTCGTAGCAGTTTACAACAGGTTCTGATACAGACTGCCGATCTTGCTCATAAGGGTGGTGTAAAGCTAGGTCTTTCAGGAAATTTTGACTCTTCGGTAGAAATCTCAATAGTACAGCGTAAGGTGGAAGAGATAGAAAAGGCTTTGCAGGATGGTCCGTCGCCTTCCGCTAAATCTCGTCTACTGTCACGTTGCAAATATCTTCTTTGTCGTGTTTCGCGGTTGCCAATCGACAACGAGGACGTTCAACTTTTCAGGGTGTCTTTGAACGCGATAATGGATCGTTTGCAGGCTGTCAGTGGTTCGGATTCTGACGATGACGATAGTGACGTCAGCTCTCATGACATTACCGCCCAGGTGATCAAAAAAGTAATTTATAAAACTGAAAAGCAGTTCAATATAAATTCTCTGAATCTCAAATATAATGGCAACTCATGTGCACGTCTGTTTTTAAGGCGTTTGGAGGAATTACGTGTCGCGAGGCAAATTTCGGAACCGAGTATTTTCCGCGGTTTTCCGGAAATTTTAGATGGACCGGCGTTATCGTGGTTCCGTTCAAAGCGTGAACAATTCAACTCGTACCATGATGTAGTCACGGCTCTTAGGGATGACTTCGATATTCCAGATTTAGATTTCAAACTGCTCCAGGAGATTCGTTCTCGTACTCAGGCTAGAGATGAGTCCATTGTGTCCTTCGTATCAGTAGTGCTAGGGATGTTCGAGAGGCTGAACAAGAAGGTTCCTGAAGAAGAAAAATTAGACATCCTCACTCGCAACATCCGACCCGATTACAGCAGGGAATTAGCTTTACAGGACGTCACTTCGATATCACAGTTAACTTCTTTGTGCAAACGGATTGAGTTGGCTAAGGTTAAGGCAGATCAATTCCGCGAGCCGTCTTCTTCTAAACCTAATACTGGCTCTCTCAACCATAAACTAGGAGCAGAATCTAAATTCGCATCGCGGAGTAACTTCCAAAAATCTCCGGGTTTATACCCAAACTCAAAGTCTTACGTGGCTTCAGTTGGACCAGCTGCGTCTAAGCAGGCTTGTTTTCGCTGTGGTATGACTAACCATGTTACCAGCCAATGTAAGAAATCGAGAGAGGTGATCTGTTTTAAATGTGGAGAAAAAGGCGTTCGAACTCCCGAATGTCCTACTTGTTCTAATCAGTCAAAAAACGGGATAGCTTAGTCTTTTCTAATACTAATTTGAAACTAAATTTTAATCATTCCTCCGCCGTAGAAAAGACTATTTATTTTGAACCTCCAAAGGGGGATAACCGATTATACGTTCTTCTTAATATTCTAGACGTAAAGGTTAAAGGATTACTCGATTGTGGTGCCGGTTGTAGTCTACTAGGACAAAACAGCCATCTCATATTCTCGGTTATTGGAATGCCTATTCTGACTCACAAGGTTCCGTTAAAGCTCAGGGTAGCAAATGGGCAGGAATTACTGTGTACCGAGTATATGTCGTTGCCTGTTAATTATAAAGGCAATATACAAATAATTCACTTTAACATTCAACCGGAAATTTCTACTCCAATTATACTTGGACTTAATTTTTGGAAAACTTTTAATTTGGCTCCGGAAATTATCTCTAGTTTACCTGATGACGATAGTGTGGCCAGTATATCTTCAGTTCCGGCCGAATCTGGTCTAAATGATGCTGACTCACTGTCTCCAGTAGAAAGGATTAGTTTAGAGGGGGTCAAATCTCTTTACGATCAAATTGATACGGATAAAGTCGGTTTAGGTAAGACGTCTTTGATTCAACATGTGATTAATACTGGGGATTCTCCTCCTATTAAGCAAAAATATTATAGGCTCAGTCCTGTAAAACAGGCTGCCCTGGAGAAGGAGGTAGATCGTATGCTTGAGGCAGGTATTGTCGAGCCATCTCACTCACCTTGGAACTCTCCAGTGGTCATGGTCGAAAAGTCCAATGGAGATCTCAGACTGTGCCTTGATAGTCGGAAAATTAACGCAGTCTCTAAATCAGACGCTTATCCATTACCTTATGTCAATTATATCCTAGACAACTTGCGAGACGCTAAGTTCTTGACATCTTTGGACCTTAGTGCCGCCTATCACCAGATACCTCTTAATGATAAGTCGAAAGAGGTCACAGCTTTTACGGTACCCGGAAAAGGGCTTTTCCATTATAACCGGATGTGCTTCGGTCTTGTAGGGGCCTCTGCCACTATGCAACGCCTCATGGATACCCTATTTACCGCGGAGTTCGACAACAAGGTTTTCTGTTACATAGACGACATTATCATATGCACGTCCGATTTTAGTGAGCATCTCCGTCTTCTTAGGGCCGTTTTTGAGAAACTCAAGGCCGCAAACTTAACAATCAACATGAAGAAGTCCCTCTTTTGCCGACCTGAACTTAAATATCTTGGATATGTTGTAGACAAATACGGTTTGCGGACTGATCCTTCAAAAATTGATGTGATCTTAAACTTTCCAGTACCCGAAGATGCGAAAGGCATCAAACGATTCTTAGGTATGTGCGGGTGGTACCGACGTTTTATCAATAACTTCTCTAAAATTGCTCGTCCTCTTTCGCGTTTGACCAGCAAAAAAGTAATGTTTGCGTGGTCTGACGAAGCAAATGAATCTTTTAATCAGCTTAAAGCTGCCTTAGTATCTGCACCTATCTTAAGGTGCCCTGATTTCGACGCCCCTTTCTATATCCACACTGACGCATCTTCGTACGCCATTGGAGCCGTACTGACTCAGAAGCATGGTGGGGTCGACCATCCTATCGCGTATTGCAGTCGCACCCTTTCTAAAGCCGAGACCCACTACTCCGTTACTGAACGCGAGCTACTTGCGGTTTTACATGCGCTGGACCAGTACCGGGCATACGTTGAGGGTAGGAAGTGTTACATAATCACGGATCATGCGTCCCTTAAGTGGTTTTCCAACTTGAAAAATCCATCAGGTCGTCTGAACCGATGGGCATGTCAACTAAGTCAATTTGAGTTCGATTTAATACACCGTAAAGGAAAAGAACACGTTATCCCAGATTGTCTATCCCGAATTCAAATTGCTGCCATTGACGTACTCTCTACAACGGACCCATGGTATTTGGACATGTACAACAAGGTATCCGATAAGCCATCTCTTTTTCCAAATTTCAAAATAGAAAATAACAAGCTCTTTCGACTCTCTAAGAATAAATATCGCTTAACAGCTCAGTTCGACTGGAAGGTGGTAGTGCCTTACGAGGATCGAAAAGACATTCTTTCCAAATTTCACGACGATATTACCGCAGGTCACTTTGGTGTTGCTAAAACTCATTCAAAAATCGCTACGATGTATTATTGGCCTACTTTATTCCAAGATGTTAAGGATTATGTCGACTCCTGTGAAACTTGCAAGACATACAAACCCGTAAATTTGGCTCGTCCAGGTTTAATGGGAAATCCTAGACGTATTACGTTACCGGGGGAAGCCATATCCTGTGACATTCTGGGACCTTTTCCGCCATCTTATCTGAGAAACCAATATCTGTTCGTCTGTACAGACTATTTTAGTAAGTATGTCACTTTATTCCCGTTACGTAACATAACCGCTAAGGCTATAGTCAAGTGCATGGAAAAGGGTATCTTCTTAATTCACGGCGTACCTAAATACATTTATTCAGATAACGGTGCACAATTTACATCTAAAGATTTTCGAGACCTGGTGAGCAAGTATAACGTTCCACATCTATTTTATAACCCACGTTACCATCCACAGACGTGTCAAACCGAACGCGTCAACCGTGAACTAGTTAGGACCATTGCTTCGTATGTGCGTTCAGATCACAGAACTTGGGATAAGAACATAAGCGAGGTGCAATGTGCCCTAAACACGGTTGTTCATGAAGGAACCAAATTTACTCCATATTTCCTCACCCATGGTCGCGAAATGATACTTGATGGATCCTTCTACAATTCCGATGTTCCTGTTGATAGACACGCTCTAGTGGTGGATAACAGTCACACTTTCTCTACAAATCTTAAAGAGATGCAAACCATATTCGAAAAGGTGCGTAACTCTCTACGTGTTGCTCACGAGCGTAATGCACGTTATTATAATATGCGCAAACGTCCTATGGAACTCCAAGAAGGACAAATCGTGTATAAGAAATGTTTTCGCTTATCTAACGCCGCTAAACATTTTTCGGCAAAGTTAGCTCCTAGGTACGAGAAATGCGTTATCCATAAAAAGCTTGGACCTTTGGTATATAATTTAAAATCCCTACAGGGGAAAAATCTAGGTGATTTCCACATCAAGGATTTAGTTCGACCCGGTGATGCCGCGCCGTCTTCCTGATGTTATGTTTCTGCCTCTTATCTTGTTTTAACTGTTCTTATAGTGCAGTTCAGCTGAGAGAAGCCTAGTGGTTGTTTATAACTCACTTGTTTTCCTCAGACCACAGAGTCAGAATTGATTAAACTCTTATTAGACGATTGCGTCTATCTTTATTTCTATTCAGACATTGGTATCTGACTTAGTAACGACATGGGTCTAGTTACGTACGAACTAGCCGTAGTCTTGATTGCATTTGACTTGCCAAGTCATCCAACTTTAAGTTCTAAATCACTTATGTGACTTACTAAAATTCTGAAAAGATTTGAACTCTTTGGAGCCCTATCTACAAGAAAATTTAAAAAATGTTCATTGAAAGGTTACTGATTAACCAGAAGTAGTTCTGTCAGTCCCCAAACTATACTGCTGGTGCTTGGGAAATCACTATTATATGGTGCATTGCCCGCCCTAATCCTCGGGTATCTGTTAATAAAGTAAACTACCGTTACCCACCGTAGTTTTTAAGTAGTAGTTATTAGATTAAAATGGCGGGAAGATCTTTCCGCAAACAACTTTAGTCGTTAAATTACCCTCTGATAGTTATTGATTTACTCGTAAATGCTTTTAGATAAGTTTTCGCGTAGTTAAATTCGTTTAAGTATTAGGATTACCTTTGTTTAAATATAGTAGTTTAAACTTTAGAGTAAAACTTGTAGTCTAATACCGACCCGTAATTAAATTTCTTGTAATAAGTCGTTTAAATTTTTGTTTAAGTATCCCGAAAAAAAAAAAGTGTTAAGCATAGATAGTTTTAGGGCGCGCATAGTTCATAGGTATACAGTATAGATCCTTATTCTGGCCATATAATCATCTATACGTGGTTAAGCATTCATAGAGTTTTCAACTCGTTTTTTTTTTTCAAACGTTGCATGTTAGGTTGTCGTAATAGTAGTAATAATTACTGTCCATGTCGAATATAAGGTCCAGTCCTGTCAAGGTGCTGAGGCACATCATTTTTAATATATATATTTTTTCTCTCCACATGACTTCTGTGTCTTGATTTTCTATTCTATATGAAAAATATTCGCCAAATAGGTTAGCAGTCTTGCGGATCCCACAGATGGCACCCGTGGTTAAAGGGCCAGTGCTGTTAGTAAAGCACTCAGTCTCTGTAGGATTAACGTTTGTTTAGGGAAGTATGATTTCAAACGCTTTTTGGGGGTATCAACTAGCGTATTGGGTTAGTAACTCAATAGAGGATCCCACAGATGGCACCCGTGGTTAAAGGGCCGGTGCTTATAGAGCAGTCAATCTTTGTAGGATGAACGTTTGTGTAGAGAAGTAGGATTTCAAACGCTGGTTGGGGGTTTCAACTTGTGTATGGGGTTAATTTCAGAGTAGAGAAGAGTAAGGTAGGGTTCTTCGACAAATAATTTTATTTCTGAATTTTAAGAAATGCAGAAATAAAATTATTTCGCCAACAGAAGGGATACTGTAACACTTCATAGGTTAGGAATAAGCTAGTTTGAGTCGCGAAAAGGCTTCGTTCTTGCAAGCCGAAAGACAACTTGTATAGACTACATATTACCTTAACTACAGGAATTTTCCAATCGGTCTCGACGGTATTCCATTGCATTTTAGCTGTATGATCCAGGAGAAATGCACTCGAGACACTTTCGCTTAATACTATACACTAAATAACACTTTTAAACAGGTAAACATTAAATCTCCATTCAGGGCTTTTTACTTGCAATTATATCGGACTACGTTTCGTTGCATTAGTTCTAACTGTCAAAGTTGACACTTATCTTTTTATTCTCAAGAGTAAAGCTAGTGCTAAATTGGTAAAATATATATTTCTAAAGCTACAGATCGTAGACTATCTGGCAGCACATCTATCATAAATTTAAACTATTGAAATTAAGGGAAAGTTTTATCTTAAAGTGTCGATGTTACCGAGATTGCATTAACAAAACGTCATATCACTCTGTCTGTGACCGGTCAAGAAACGTTTCGTTTTAGGCATGTCACACTGGTTGTTGTGTCAAACATAGACTTTGTTTATTTATCTTTTCGCTCGAGTTAGCTGTAAGAAAATACTCAGAAGTCGTTCTTTTCTTTTAAACACGTCGTAGATTCAGTTTGCAGTGTTTTCTTTAAAAAACTATAAAACTATTATTGTCGACGGTCTATTGTTTGGTCGCTGCCCTCCTCCGTATTCGGTGATTCGGAACGGGTTTGAGGTGAAATGATTCTGCGATTTTGGGAGGATTGAAGGAACTGGTTCATTCCTAATCCAGCCAGAATGTGAGAGCCGCGTATTTTACTCTCCGGTTCCAAATTTTCGCCGCCTCGGGGTAAGTGTTTGCTACTAGCAATGTCCTAAGTGTCTGTTGCCGTGTTAGTGCTAATTGGTGTTTCATTTTGTTCCAGCCAACAGCCCCGTTTGCTTAACTTAGCGTCACTATGGTCTGGACATAATAGTCCAGATCTCTCTTAACATTTTCACTACTCAGGTGAGTGTTTGATTTTCATATTAACTCGTGTCTGACAATGTTTAGTCGTTTCGTTTAATAATCAAAGTGTGAATTTCGTCCATTTCAGTTACACGTGTAAGATGACTTAGTCAAAACCACCTACACCTCTTAATAGAAAAAACCCACCACGCGTGGTAAGCATACTTTTGTTTCTATTTCGACGCTAAACTGTAGATTCTCAAATACCAACTCTTTACTAATGGTGACAATTCTTTGTCCTAGGGTTTTTCTTTTTACCTCAGTTTTAAACTCAACATCTCCGCTTAAATGAGGAGCACACTCATGAATGCCGTGGAGGTGTACCAGTCCACCTGATCTGTACTGCGGGACCAGCTTCTGGCTAGACACTGTCGCCATGTTTTAAGTACTTACTGCGGAGCGAGTCGCTGTCCTGTGGTGTTGAAGATGGAGGTTTGAGTCACCTCTTTCGCCGGTAAATTAATTCTTTATTATGATAATGACTGCATCAATTCAGCCCAAAGTAACATGACTACCCTGTACAACTAATTTTAAAGAAATATCTAGATAATTTTAAGTCTAGTGGTATCATTTAAGTATAAACTAGAAAACCCTTTCATGTATTACCGTCTTTGTGACGTAGCCTTATTCGAGGGTGTGCCTTAATAAACTTTGTTAAAAGTGTTCTTGTGATTTTATTTAGCTAATCCTCAAGCTTGTCGGTTGTTTCATCTGGCGCTCATTAAATATAAATTTTTGATGACACTAACCGCTCTGGCCATAGCCCAAACACACGACCCTAAATCAATATTCCATGTTCATCGCAGACTTGCCTAGGCACATGCATTAATATTATACTGACAAATATTACAAACAATCGTATGTAAAAAAATCCAACGAAAACTTACACGTTAAACAGTGAAAAGTAAAGACGTTAGCTATCGATTATTTCAGTCGTACAAAACGAAGCATACCAAACAGCAACACACATACTAAATAGATCAAATGGTATTTTAAACTATACAGGTACGGTGCTCGGCGGCACAATGGAATTACACGGGGCCAACATCTCCCTGGCCTGCTTCCACGGGACCAGCTTCAAGGCCAAGTCCTGGGCTCTCTTTAGCCTCAAGGACCCCTGCATCAGCTTCGCCACGGAGGCGCAACAATTGGCCAACGAAGATGGTAAGTCCTCCTCATAACCCGTTGTATACAGGCACAGTACTCGGTGCCAACATGTCTTTGGCCTGTTTCCACGGGAACAGCTTCAAGGCCAAGTCCTGGGCTCTCTTCAGCCTCAAGGACCCCTGGATCAGCTTCGCCACGGAGACGCAACAATTGGCCAATGAAGATGGTAAGTCCTCCTTATAACCCGTTGTATACAGGCACAGTACTCGGTGCCAACATGTCTCCCGGCCTGTTTCCACGGGAACAGCTTCAAGGCCAAGTCGTAGGCGCTCTTCAGCTTCAAGGACCCTTCCACCAGCTTGGCCATGGAGGCGCAACAATTGGCCAACGAAGAGGGTAACAGCTTCAAGGCCAAGTCCTGGGCACTATTCAGCCTCCGGATCAGAAATAGGCCTTAAAGCTGATCCATTAGTGATGTATTAAGGCTGTGTTTCTTTAGGTACGGCGGTACCACGTAAGGTAAGGCGGTTATATCAGTATTAAGTCTTTTAAAGCGTGTTAAGGCCTATCTTTAAATTTATCAGAGTACAGTTCGAGAGCAATTAAAACAATCTTGTCTCTCGCTTGCTTCACCTTCTTGTACCAAAATTTCATCCCGAATCCGAATACTGGAGTCTGGTTAGCGAGTCGTTAGTCAGCGGGACCCTGCCAGGATCGCCATGTAGTGATGGATGGAACGTATAATAAAATACGATTGATGTCAGTTATAACTACCTAGTGATGTGCGGGTTTAGTCACACACAATACATGTATCCCTAGGTAACTCAGACGGGAAGGAGCCTTACGGGAGCTTTTATTTAGATAGAAGCACCTTAATCTATTACGCTATTCCTAGTAAACGCGGTACGGGGCATGGTTGTCTATCTACTAGACTACGGGTCGGTAAGAGGCGGGAACGGCAGGATCGTGGTACTCCCGCAGTGCACTCGGGAGCCAAGCGGCCAGGTAGTACCACGGTTTATCGGTTAGGTTTCGGCCAGAAAGTCGGGATACCATGGCAGTGCACTCGGGAAGTCGGGATACCATGGCAGTTCACTCGGGAACCAAGCGTCCAGGCGGTCCAAGGCATAGCGAGGGACGAGAGTTGGGCACACGGCAGGCCGCTAGCCAAACTCCGGCGTTCTGTCGTCGCGGGTCTTCTCACACATTCTCCGTCTGGAGTGTGGAGGTGGCCATTTCTGGATTTTCAGTCCATTTTGACGGCTTTTTTGCGGTCGCGCAGCGCTTATATACGGTCCGGCGGGGTGTGACACAACCTATTACGCCGCCATACATTTTCCGTTACAAATACAAATACAAAATATTTTATTTGTTAAACATAGGTATGTAGGTACATCGGTGTTTCAGTTTTGGGATTGTATCACTATGTCTTGCCTGTTAAGGCATACAAATAGCCACAAAATAGCATGCAGCGCATACTTAAACACTAAATATAAAATCGTTGATTATACGTACTATCATTCGCTTCTGTTATGTTAGGGTCATTTAAATATTCTTGAGTGGAATAGTATGCTTTGGCAGCTAGAAATTTAAACAATGTTTTTTTAAATAAATGAGGGTCATGGAGTTTTAAGATGGCTGTTGGCAATTTGTTAAAAATTCTAGGCGCCATTCCAAATATGCTTTTCGAAAGCAGGGCAGTTTTGTATGATCCATAGTTTATCTTACCCTGCATACGAACACTATTAAAGCTCGAGAACTGGTTACTGTTGTGTTTAACATACATTGCTGTTTCAAAAATATAGAGTGATGGAAATGTCAAGATATTTAATTTAATAAAATAGGGTTTACATGATTCGCAGGGGTTTAGGCCGCAAACGGATCTGATACATTTCTTCTGACCTTTGAAAACTAGGTCTCTATCTGTAGAGTTGCCCCAAAATATTATTCCGTATCTTAGTGTAGATGTGACATAGGCATGATAAGATGTCAAGACTGCAGGTTGGTTAACTTTTTTAGTAAGATGATACAGAGCATATGAATATTTATTTAGTTTCTTACATAAAGTAAATTGACACTTTATGTAAGAAACTAAATAAATATCCAGGTCAATTTATTATCTAAGCTTAAACCTAAAAATTTTGATATGTCCGTTTCATTAATCCTATGGTCCTTATAAGTTACGTTTAAATTAGTGATTCTATCAGTTCTTTGTTTAAAATGCCTACCTGCATTAAAATGTTACCAGTATGCGTTTTTTTTTTAATTTGCCGCCTTTATCATGCTCAAGTCAGTTAATTCCGTGCATTTACGCCGTCTTCATGTGTTGAACGAATGTGTGTTCCAGGTGAGCTAGTGGTGAACGTGACGCAGAGCCTGACGGCGTCCCTAGGCACCAGCGCGGGCGCCCCGAGCGGCCACCAGTCCGTCGGCACGGTGTGCCGCATGACGCGCGCGCTGCTCTTCCCGCCGCAGTTCAAGACGCTGCGCGAGTGGTTCACGTATGCCTTCGCCAACAGCGAGATAGACGGTACGTGTAGTGGCTATCGACTTCATCATCATCATCATATCAGTCGAAGGAAGTACACTGCTCGACATAGGCCTCCCCCAAAGAGAAACAATGACCGGTCCTGCGCCAACCGCATACAGCGGACTCCCGCGACCTGTATCAGGTCATAAGTCGAGCGACTTGTGCTCCGGGGAAAGGTTGGTAAAGGGCAAGGCAGGTCACCGATGAGATGGATAGACCAGATTAAAGCTGCTGTCGATGCATCACTACAAGCAAGCATAAGGAAGGTGGCTGTCACAGGAATGGCGGCATGTTCTAAAGCTACACCTGAAATTCTGACTACGACCGCTCTGTCAAGAGTCAAAACCATGAAGAAGACGAGTAGTAGGTGATGCTTGGTTACAGTTGTAGTACACTGATTTAATTCATCAGGGGAATAGTAGAACATGCTACCAAGTCGCGTCGCGCGCGATTCAGTGACTCTGATAACTTCACCATGCCGACCAACAGTCTGTTGCTCGTCATAAGCCCATTTTAAAAAGGTTTTATTACCCTCCAGTGCATCTTAATTAATTAATTTAATTTGGTCAAACCTTTGAAGTCAAATTGGACCAACTTTCAGTAGTCCGATCAAGTTTTGGCTCATGCCAGTTTGGGCTCACTGAAATCCTCTAAAAAATTCAACCAAAAGCGTATATTTTGAGAACAACATTTATCTTCCAGCCATCGAACTGTTCCCGTCCCTGGAGCTGGCCCGCGAGCGCGAGGCCGGCCCCAACACGAACAGCGCGGAGCGGGAGCGAGAGCGCAAGGGCGCGGCGCCCGCGCAGCACCAGCGGGAGGTCATCTTCGCGCTGCCGCCGCTGCAGCTGCACCTGCGGACCAAGCACAGGCAGGAGCCCAGCCCGCCCACTGAACACGGTCAGTCACGTCATTTCAGAATCAACAATGAACCAAGGTCTTCTCAAGGGCAGACCTCCTCTTATCACATCGGCTTAACTCGCAGCTTTAATACTCTTGGACAATAAAAAAATGCATATATTCTAAACTTTCGAGGTCCATATTTGTTTATTTATTAATTCATGAATTTCATTTAATTTCAATTTTCATTTATGATATTGATTATATCTTGTAATTTATACATTATTATAATAATTTGATGGTTTACTATCGATTGTACACACAGCAACACACCTAACTAACCATACCGTGAAAACCTAGAACCTTATTACAATGCACTTAAGGTCAGATTAGATTTCCGATGGTCACTTAGCTGTGTTGTCGACTGTACAACACTACATTATCAACTTAAACATGAGTTATAACATTGTGAATGTTTACAGACGAGAAGCCGGTAGTGGAGTGCAGCTTCATCACGGAGTTCGACGACCACATCTTCGTGTCGGTCGACGCGGAGGCGTTCCTGTTCCTGCACGACCTCATCTCCTCCTACATCAAGGAGAAGGACCGCGTCGTGAGTACTTACACTGTAACACAGCATGGGTACACTACATCACGGAGTTCGACGACCACATCTTCGTGTCGGTCGACGCGGAGGCGTTCCTGTTCCTGCACGACCTCATCTCCTCGTACATCAAGGACAAGGACCGCGTCGTGAGTACTAACACTGTAACACAGCATGGGTACACTACATCACGGAGTTCGACGACCACATCTTCGTGTCGGTCGACGCGGAGGCGTTCCTGTTCCTGCACGACCTCATCTCCTCCTACATCAAGGAGAAGGACCGCGTCGTGAGTACTTACACTGTAACACAGCATGGGTACACTACATCACGGAGTTCGACGACCACATCTTCGTGTCGGTCGACGCGGAGGCGTTCCTGTTCCTGCACGACCTCATCTCCTCCTACATCAAGGAGAAGGACCGCGTCGTGAGTACTAACACTGTAACACAGCATGGGTACGGGCGCTGGCCAAGTTATAATAAATTGGGCCAGTTATTGAAGGGTGGCCAGTTACTGGCGATTTATCCTAGGTAAAATGTTACCTAACCTCTGACTTCGTAATTAGTTTTACTTCTAAAAGATATCATTTTATAACCTCTATCATGCCTCCATTCCTCATCATTCGCTTGTCCTTATCCCATTTAATCGGCATGTTTTTTTCTTCCATACCTCTCTATCGCCCGTCAACTCATCACACACATATTTCCTGTTCATATCGTCTCTCACGCAGTCCATCCACCTTTTTCTTGGTCTACGTCTTCTCTTACAACCCTCCACATTCATACTTAATGCCCTTGTAGTAACATGACTATCATCCCGCCGCATAACATGTCCATACCACCGTAGACTATTTGCTCTCAGCTTTTCAGTTATCGGTGCTACTTGCAGGCTTCCTCTTTTATACTCATTCCTTATACGATCCAATCTCGTCACGCTACACATCCATATCAACATTCTCATCTCCGTAACATGCAATCTTTGCGGCCCAACATCCCGCTCCATACATGACGACAGGTCTTATAATGGTCTTGTATATTTTGCCCTTCAGTCGAAGGGGCATTCGGTCGTCGCAGATTGTTCCTGTAACCTGTCGCCATTTCATCCATCCTGCGCTGATTCGGTTTCTAACGTCACGGTCAATATCGCCATTACATTGTATAAGTGACCCGAGGTATCGAAAATCGGAGCAGACCGGTAGCGTTACGCCATCGAGCTCTATGGGCGTAAAATTGGAGAGACCGCCGAAATCGCAAAACGTGTGTTCAGTTTTTGATCTGCTGATTTTCAAGCCCACATTCTCCAATTTTTGCCGCCACTGCTCTAGTCTGCTCTCAACCCCGAGTCCATCTTTACCGACAAGGACAATATCATCAGCGAAGAGCGCGGCGCTTCCTCCTGGATGCCGGACGACAGAGCGTCCATTATAAGCAGGAAGAGGTAAGGGCTTAAAGCCGAGCCCTGGTGTAAGCCCACCGTGACACTGAACCTGTCGGTGATGCCAGCCGCCGACCGGACGCGTGTACAACACCTGTCATACATAGACCGAATCAGCCTTACATACGTCACTGGCACACTTTTCTCTTTCAAGGCCAACTCGGTCGTAAGCCTTCTCAAGGTCAACAAACACCATATGTAGGTTTAGAATAGAATGGAATAGAAAAAAAATATTGTTTAACCGTGTTACATAGATGGTGTTAAATATTACAAGTGTTAGGCCCCAACAGTTACCCATTTCGGGTATACAATATTTGCTTAAAACTAAGGAAAACATAACTAATATTAGTATACATTATTTTTCTTTTAATACGAAAATTCAAAACATTTTTTCAATGAATAGAAACCTTTCTTGCTTAACCATGTTTTTAAATTACTTTTAAATTTTGTGTCATCCAACATTTTTAATTCATTAGGAAGCTGATTAAATACTCGAATGGCACTAATAAATGAGCTTTTGCCATAAGCTTTATTTTTTACCAAAGGCAATGTTAAATTGTACCTATGTACCTAGTGCGTAGGTTATCGCGTTGGTAAGCTAGTGTCGTGAAGTAATGTTTGTTACTTTTTACAACGTTACAGAGCTCGTAAATATAAATGCTACTTAATGTTAGAAAGCCTTGTTCTTTAAAAACATTTCGAAGTGATTGTTTGTTGTTCATGCGAGAAATTCTCAAGCACCTTTTCTACAAAACAAAAGTAGACTGTTCGTCTGTCGAGTTTCCCCAGTATATGACACCATAAGTCAATAAAGAGTATATGTTAGCATGGTATGCAGTAATAACGGCTTCTTGGGAACACGAATCGGCTAATGTTATTGTAATTTTTTCGAATTTTTGGTGTTTCCAGGTTAAATGAGGACCTATTATAATACCTAAGAAACTAATTTGTTCTATTTCTTCGATTGAAGTACCAGATTCTACAACATTTAATTTTGCTGGAATTTGTTTGTGTTTACGAAATTGCATAAGCTTAGTTTTTGTTAAATTTACCTTTAAGTTTACCCAGCCACTTTAACCAGCTGACGATTAGATTAAGAATAAAAGACGACCTAAAATACTACCTTGAGGTACTCAGAGTTTTATATTTTTAAAATTAGATCGTACTTGTTCAATCGTTTTGGTATTATTATTACAAGTATCAATGATAGTCGCCTGTTTTCTGTTCATAAAATAGTTTTCAAATAATTTTATAGCTTTACTTCTAATGCCTACATGTTCGAGCTGCGTTAGTAAAATAGATGGCACTTACACAATCGAATGCCCTGGACATATCAAGGAAGAGGCTAACGCAAGGGTTTCTGTTATTTACTGCATTCCAAATATGCTTGATTGTTTTAAATATTGCTAAAGATGTGGATTTTCCTTGTTTTCTCGCATCGTTGACGAAGTGCGAATATGGCGTCTGTTGTACCCCTGCCCGGCTTAAATCAGAATTCGTTTTGCTTTATTTCACTCTCATTCGTCTCTCTGTCACTTTCTGTCACAATTTCATACTATGTGACATGAGCTTTATTCCTCTATAGTTGTTCACACACTACAATTCTTGTACACCCCCCTTGTTTTTGAAATGAGCACAAGTAAACTATCGCACCATTCGTCGGGGATACTTTGTTCCTGCAACAACTTATTGAAGAACGAGGTCAGCCACCTAAATCCCTCCTCACTCAACAACTTCTACACCTCCTGGTATTCCATCTGGCCCGACAGCTTTCCCATTCTTCATACTTTTCACAGCCTTCCTTACTGCATCTATATTAATTTCTCTCACAACACCCATACTCACCGGTTGGTTTTGTAGCACCCTGCTCCAAGCATTCTCTTCATTCATACGTTTTTTAAAGTTTTTAAGCTTTTCCACCGATATTTTATACATTCGTCTTCCGTCAACAGCTTTGCAGCATCATCTTTCACACATTTTACGTGGCATATATCTCTAGCATTTCTTTCCCTTGTTTTTGTTAAGTGATACAGTTGTTTCTCACCTTTAGGACTGGCTAAAGCGTCATATAATTGGTCATGCGATGTTGGCTTGGCACTAGCAACTGCTCGCTTAGCTACCTTCTTACACTCTTTGTACTCAATCCTCTTAGCTTCCTTCTCACTTTCATTTCCACTTTCAACACTGTGCCACTCTTTAAATGCTTGCTTCTCTTTTTTTCAATCTTTCTTGCACCTCATCATTCCACCACCATGTTTCCTTGTCTATCGCACATTTCCCTTTCGGTTCTCCTAATACGTCTTTTGCTACTGTCCTTATACAATTTGCCATCGTTTTCCAACATTCGTTTGCATTTAGTCCTTTCATATCCTTCATTTCTATCATTTTATCTACCACTCTTTCTTTAAAATTATTTGCATACTCATTCTCCTCTAGCATATGCCATTTTGTTTGAACAGGGGGCCGTTCTTTTTTTGTTTGTGGCTGGATTTTAATGATCACTGCCATAACTAGCAGCCTATGTTGTGATACTAAATGTTCGCCCGGTATTATTTTGCAGTCCTTGACACAGTTGATTTTCTTCCTTTTAACAAGGAAGTAGTGTATCTGTGTCGCATGCTGGCCACTTTCATAGGTGATCAGATGTTCATCTCTCTTTTTAAACCATGTATTGGCAATGCCTAGATCATATGCGGAAGCAGTTTGCAGCAAGGCTTCCCCTTCTTTGTTGCGGTTTCCAAAGCCGAACCCCCCATGTACCCTTTCATAGTCTACCTTCATTCTTCCCACATGTCCATTAAAGTCTCCACCTACATGTATTTCTTCACTGTCTGGAATATCCATCATCACCGTATCAAAATCTTCCCAAAACGTATCTTTCACTACATCATCACATCCACACTGAGGAGCATACACACTTACAAAATGTAGTACCACATTCTCCAGAATAACTTTCACAGCCAATATTCTGTCACTTCCTATTGACATTCGTCACACCCTGTTTCATGTTATTTGTCCAGTATTATTCCGATACCATTGCGCTTGCCATCACTCCCACAATAATAAAACTTATACCCTTCCCCTATCTCTCTAGCTCTCTCACCCTTCCACTTCGTCTGTTGCAAAAAAGCTACATTTATTCGTTGTCTGTTCATCACATCCGCTAGCTCTCTCCTCGCCGTCATCGTCTCTACATTCCAGCTCGCATACTTCAGTCTCACATATCTTGGTTCCCGGGATCGCTTCTTACGTCACCCCCACTGGGGCTGGTGCGACAACCCTAGTCCATTTCCCACAGGGGCCGGGTGCGGGCCGCGTCACCTGTGGGGTACGCCCTAACCCTGTCACTAATCTCATGATCTTTTCCCTGTACACCGCTATGCTACTTCGCACAGCTCTGGTGGTACTCACCCTTACAAAAGGTGGATTGTGGTGATGAAGAACAGTTGTTCGTGGTTGGGTGTGTGTCGGCAGAAGTATGTAATATGATGAGTAAATGTACGTTTCCGCAGATGCCGGGCACGGGCACGCGCGCGGCCTGGGGCGAGGTGGCGGGCCCGCGCGCGCCCGCGCAGGACTACCGCGACTACCACTGCCTCACCTGGCATCTCGAGCCCACCGTCAGGTTAGTACTCACTCATAACCATAACTAACTCAACACTAGTTGAAGCAATGACGCATCATTTCAGTGTCCGAGAGGCAACCGGATGGCTCGCGGTATTTGAGCTCCCGAAGCGTTGTGGAACTGCCCTGTGCAATCCAAACTGAGCCAACAAGGACTTATTTATTTCTTCGCTTCCAGACTGCTCTCGTGGGCCGGCAAGTCCATCGAGCCATACGGCGTGGACTACATCCTCCAAAAACTAGGCTTTTCCCACGCGCGCACCACTATACCCAAGTGGCTGCAACGCGGGGCACTCGACCCACTCGACAAACTACTAGCGTTGGCGCTGCTGCGGCTCGTGGCACTGCTGCCGCACAAGCCAATATCGACCTAATTGAGGTATCGTAAGGTTGGAATTTGGTTGGCGCTTCAGAGGCGAAGTTTAAGTCGGTCGGGCTTGATCTGGTGCCGCAAGCCTATAGCGACCTAAGCACGCTATGATAAGGTTAGAATTTGGTTGACACGTGCGCACCACTTTACCAAAATGGCTGCAACGTGGGGCACTCGACCCGCTCGACAAACTACTAGCATTTGCGCTGCTCCCGCTCTAGCCAATATCGACCTGAATACCGTGTGATAAGGCTGGAAATTCGTTGACGCTGTTTGAGTTTCAGTCGCAAAGTTGAAGCCGTTCTGGTCTGGTTTGACTGAACACTACGTAGTAAGATTTGACTTGACTCGCTTCAGCAATGTTATATAAGCGGGGGCCAGATGCGCTGCTATGGCACATCAAAAGCGACCTTAAATACAATGAGATAAGGTTCAAAAATGTATCAAATATATTAGTGTAATAACTTTCTAATGTAAACGCCACGAATGCTCTCTAAAAAAAGAAGCTTATTGAGAGTTAATAAGTCACAAACTAATTTGGCACCGTTCAGCCACGTGGATGAGTATTGAGTAACGGGCACCAATTGGGTTTGATTTTTTATTGGACAATTAAAGGATTACCACAATACACGTGCCAATCTGCACACTTCCACGACTCCAGAGTACAGTCACCAGCAGAAGTAGCTACGCAAAATAACACGCTCAAAATGATCTAAACACTTCTTATCCTCTTGGCATTAGAGTCGTGTGTAGGTCATTTTGAACATTTGACCCGCTTAGCGACTTTTGCTGCTGACTGTTCTAGCAACAAGCGCGTTGCCGACCCTTTTTTTTTATTTGAGGTTCATAATAGGGTATTTGACAACAGTGAAAATAAATGGTTTTTTCATTTGCAACAGATAAACAACACGAAAATACCCGGAAAGTATCAATCTTTCATT
The DNA here is from genome assembly GCA_947578815.1 of Epinotia ramella. Lineage (NCBI taxonomy): Eukaryota > Metazoa > Arthropoda > Insecta > Lepidoptera > Tortricidae > Epinotia > Epinotia ramella. The sequence continues at coordinate 2,787,355 of OX388206.1, read as the reverse complement.
TCTGTTTGCTATTATAAGATTTTTTAATTCATATAAATTAACTATAATGGATATTGTTTGATTGTGACGTCACAAGGAAGTAATCCCTACAAATTCCATACTACCGGAGCGTTTTTGACGCTTCATAAAGAGAAGCTGATTTGACTTTTGTCAAATACCGTACTGTGAACCTATGGGTTCCTTTTAGTGTTCCGTAACAAAACGGAACACTTATATGAAAATGCACAGACATTTATATAACCCCGCTTTCGTGATTTTATTCTAGACTGTATTAAATTCGGGGATACGACGAACGATAAAATATGCTTTAAATAAGATAAATATTAAAATCTCTGTTAACGGGTTTATTATTAACGGACTGAGAACTATACATATTATATTATTAAATATGACAGTGTAGTCACTTTGCTGATATATCGGAAATTATGGTAGTTTTATTTTAAGTACAATTCGATTCTTTCATTCATCAATGTAAATCGTACATGTAATTATATTTTACTTTCTATTATATTGTTTAGTATTCCAAAGAGTTTTATGTACCTATGGTTTTTGGGTTAATAACCTGTATTATGTCAATTATGTGTCCTTGCCATGATACTTTTTTGCAGATGATTAAATCGTAAAAAATATTTTAGATAAAGTACTCATATTTTAAAGATACACGGGACGCGATATTTATTCACCTGCCTTTGCCTGCTTTGGACACGGGTTGCACCGGGTGTGACGTCAGATGACGTTGTTATCTTTTAAATATGGGTACAGTCGAGCTCTCCAATATCTATGCAGACAACCTTTCAAAAATATCTACACATGCATCTTATGTCATTCACAATAAAGACTGTGTTTCAGTGGCGGGGCGTCCATACAAGCTGATTCATTTATTTTTAGGCAAGCCTATAGTTATTAAACTCTTTTATAACTTTTTTGTTCCGGGTTGCCTATCGAAAATTTTCACGCGCCTCCACTGCTGTGTACAGGTATTTTTGAAAGGTTGTCTGTATAGATACTGTACAAAGCGCGAGAGTTTAGAGGATTTCAGTATTGCAACTTAAAATGTTAAATTCGGCTTTGGAATTAGATCATAAGACGCATTTACATTAGTCGTCAATAATCATAGCCGCTAGGAAGCCATTGCTATCCTTAGTCTTAATGGGAGAAACTAAAACAGCACTCGGCGACAAATTAAAACAGTTCGCGAGTCGTTCCTATTACTGTAATAAAACATTTTATTGATATTTTAATTATTTGAATGATAATGTTTGTAACGATATTATTTTATGCTAGTATTCAATCGTATTGCTTTCGGTGCAAACGTTTTTCGGGCTAAGTAAGGGTGAATGTCCACCAGGGATGTTCAAAGCCGCGGAGTCATATTGACGCTCTCAAGCGTGGAGTCGACTAACGATAAAAAAACTTTTTTTTATAATTTGTTTTTTTTTTTGTCATTTTTTCATAAATGTAAAATTAATTCCAATTAATCACGACAATATAATTACATTTTATAATTTTGCGGTTTCTCATGAGATTAACTAAACTTTTTACCGCCTAATCTGCAATTTAAATCATCTATGATAGGAAACCGAGTAGAATTTGTTTTGCTTTGAACGAAATAAAACAAAAGCAACTCGGTTCTAAATTTGAATCGTATAAATACCATTAAAGGGAGGATGCCTTCCAAGAAGCGTTTGGGCAGCTAGCTGATAATAAAACGATAACTTGAAATTGATTTGTAGCCAACCAAAGCTAGAATATCGTTTGCATGGAAAGCATCACGTACGGTTTCGCCTTAAAGGTGAACATCCACCATAGGTGCAACGACGCTTTCACATACTTGACACAGCTGTCAAGTACGTGAAAACACATCTCCCCACGTCTGTGGTGGATGTCCGCCCTAACGCTGTTGTCGAGGCAGGTTATGTGTTCACTGGATTCACTGCCGGGCACCCGTGTTCTCGAGAAAGCAATAATAGTTCACTAGTGTACATAGGTTTGAAGCTTCAGTATGCAGGTAGACGAAACGGTGGTAATGTTTATAATAATATGGCTAAATGTATGAGAATGTAGTCAGTTTTACAGGATTGGCCGAGCCTTGCTGTCGCGTAGCCGGGTAATGAAACTAAGGTGTAACACAATAGTAGATTGTACAACAAGTTCATAAAACGCACCATTTTACGCGAGACGTTTATTTAAAATCGAGTGTTTATGGACGAATTGTACACTCTACTGTTCACTTCGATAGCGAGGAAATGTATTGATAATCTTTTTTCATGAAGTTTTAATGTGTACTTTGGCTGTTGGTATCCTTGCCTTGGTCTTAGAATACTAAAGAAACATTAAAAAAAAGTTTGTTCTATGAAGTTAAAGTTGCTCGTGTGGCTGTTGGACCGATTGCTTTAGTCTTCGACGAAGATTTTACTTTAGGCTCTAGAGCATAAAAAGCGACTTTATGTCGCCTACTCACAGCATAAAGACGAACTTTTAGAGCATGAGAAATGAAAACAATAAATCAATACAACATAAAACTCGGTGATCCCCGTTCAAGCCCAATGACTCGCATATGAGTCATGCATCTACAAGTAATTTCCGCTACAGTGCTGCTACGCGCTACGCCGTAGCTAACGTAGCATTGCTTGGCCTTGAATGGGTTCATTTTTCAGAACAGCTCGGTTATTAAGAGCACAAGACGCGCGCGCGCTGGACTACCCGTCTCCTTCTAATCAGAACACTAAGTACGGCTACTTACTCATAAATATGTCGCATCGCTCTTATATCAGCGCATTAATGTTTCGATACATATTTATGAGAGGATTAAATCGATACATATTTTTGCACTCTGTATCTGTATGAGTCTTTTGAAATTTTAGAGATAGATGGGGGTGTTTTGTTGTAAACTGAACTGAACTGATTGCGTTCGATGAAACTATTGTATAAATTTGTATATTATGTTTATGAATAATGTAAGTAGGTTCAAGTTTCTTGTATGTACGGATTATATTTTTATTATGGAACTGGTAACTTGTACATAATTAATGTGATACGAATAAATTATTAGAATGACTCGTTGTTTAATTATAAACTATTTTTATTTTTTTTGCACCCGTATTAATATACAACTGACGAATTAAAATTAATACTCACAGAAGCTGCGAAGATTAGAAATGTACAACAACTGAATCATGAATCATGTTATTGCGCTCTACCGCAAGGCATAGGCTCTTTCATCTATCCCCAGAACCATAACATAATGAAATTCCATCAAAGCTACCAAGAAATTCACTGTCACTGTAATGGTAACACAGTAGTAGATTTGATGGAATTTAATTATGATTCCAGGATTAGTTGAGGATGTCGCATTTTTAACCGACTTCAAAAAAGTTGTATTTTTTTTTTTTTTTTTTTTCAATGTTTGTTACCTCATAACTCCGTCATTGATGAGCCGATTCGAATTTTTTGAAGTGAAAACTTCTTTAGCGGTGCTGAGCACTTTTTGGGATGGGGAAAAATTGCTAAATACGCGACAGAGTTTTGTGACGTCAGATGTGAAGGAGGTCACTTTTTGCTGCTAGCCGATTCAACTTCATTCAAAACTGAACGCTAGTCGTAAGAGTATAAACCCGTTAAACACTTTTTGCAATAGCATATTCTGCAAATAAATTTGTAATAATACCGAGTCCTTCACCGTTTTGCTATTGAGAAAATTCGAATAGTTCGAATAAGGGCGAGATAAAGCTTAGAAAAATATTTACCATCGGCAAAAACAAATTGATATTTTGGTCGCCACCGCCGTCTGCTGTGCAAATTCGAATAGTTCGTTCTAGACGTTATTCCTAAAGAGATAAAGCTTTGAAAAATATTTCGCAATGGCAAAAACAAATTGGTATTGTGTTTGCCGCCGCCCGTCGGCGCGCCGGAAAGCGGCACCGTTGCTATTGAGAAAATTCGAATAGTTCGAATTTGGGCGTTATTCCTAAAGAGATAAAGCTTAGAAAAATATTTACCAACGGCAAAGACAAATTGATATTTTGGTCGCCTGCTGTTCTGCGTCGGTCTGCTGTTCTTGCAAATTCGAATAGTTCGAATTTAGACGTTAATCCTAAAGAGATAAAGCTTTGAAAAATATTGGGCAATGGCAAAAACAAATTGGTATCGTGTTTGCCGCCGCCCGTCGGCGCGCCGACGGGCCCGTCCGCCTAAGTAATTGATAATGTTTATAAATTTGCGTCAAATTCATTTTTAGGGTGGCACCGTAAGATGTCACGTGACCAGATCGAAAAACTGTTACAATGTTATTGAGTTTTCACTTCTGCCGGCACTCCCGGAGTGCAACCCGGTCTTTTTTTTTTTTGTAAGTATATGCTTTCAGGTGGGTTCCATTCTTTTCAAAATTCAGTTGGATGATGGGATCCATGAGGAATTGAGGGAACTCCTCAATTATATTAGGCACGCGTGTAGTGATTTTGGTATTTTCTATTATAACTAGTGTATTTACACCCGGAAATCATAAATTTGGTGGAGTGGAATTGATGATGAAGACCACAGAAGACTTATGGAATTCCTCAATTATGTACTTAAAAGTACAAAAGTACGTCACAGATTCTGATAAGATTCCGTTGAAATAGCAACTAATGAAGTGCCAAAGGTGATCCTTGTGGAATCGACGGAATTCCTCAAATATTATCGGGCCACATACAGCGATTCGGTTTTTTTCTCTAATAATCAACGCATTTGCTCTCGGAAATCAGTTCATGTGGTAAATTGGAAAATAAATGTGGAAATGTTCTGGTGCCTTGGCGGAGTACTAAATAGAAGTCGGTTAAAACTTTGTTTTTAAAGTAAATTATGTGTGCCACTGACAGTACAGAAACTTGTCAAACTTTCCATTCATTCAGATTTTAACGAACGCCGCTTACGATAACATATGGTTTGATGCCACCCACCCTTTATCCGAACTTTAGTGTGACAGTCCGGCGGTGTCAGCTGCGCTCGGGTGACTTGGCACCTCAGACCTGTGCGCGAATCCAGATTAGCCGAATCGGCAGGGACAGGCCTGTCAAAGATCGGAAACGGAAACGATTTAAAGCAGTTATAAAATTGTATTTCCCGTAAACAATGCTATGCGAGTAAACACGATTATTTGCCATATTTCATTTCATCACAACAGCTACGTTAACAAACTTATTTTAAACAAACAGTAATACGTGGTAAGGATACACAATTTATTTCTAGAAATTTAGGTACCTACCTAAATAATTTTACGTCACCCTTATCCGTAAATTGGCAATTACCGTGCGGCTAGTCCCAATTTCCGGCCAGAGGAAGACTTAAAACTTTGTACCTAATACACACCTCGGGCGGTAAAGGTTTATTTTGTTTTACCGCGCGAGGTGTAGTCTATCGACATCATTTTACATACGCTTTGTTAAATAAATTATAATACTAATTCAAAATGCGTTTTCAAAATCTGGCTTAATTCAATTTCTGAGCAATTTAATCTACTTATTATACCTTCATTTCACTATTCCCCGAAGCCCACTGCGGCGTACGGTGCCCACACAGCGCGATTCAACTGCCTTGTATTGAAATGTAAGTAGAGGCACACACTGCGCGTTAGATACGAACTAAAGAACGCGCATAACGTGCGTCGCAGTCGACTTTCGCTCTTAAATGGTCCTTGATGCATACAATTCAATTTCATTATCATTCTAAAACAAGCTAGATATGACCCTATGTGATAAGTGATAAGGCCCGTTGAAACGATTCTAAAGCTAGCCATTCACGACCATTCCGACAAACCGAATTGAGTAGCGCCGCGCCAAAATCTGTCCATGAATCAGTCAAAACAGCAGCGTTTAAAATTATAGCCATATAACATTAGAAAAGTCGTTCGTTAATCGTCATGTGATTTCAAGGAAACCCGTTTTGAAACACAAAAACACTATTAAGTATTGTTTTGTTTGAAAAGTACTTAAAGATCAAATAAGTAAACGGCTGCGCGTTGATTCAAGTCTGTTAGTCAGGACTTTTAAGTTTATATACAACGTGTTTTTTTAACCGTCTTAAAGCCGAAGCCCACTTAAAGTATCCAAAACGTACTAATCATTCGTGAAGAAAAAAAATAAAAGTTAAGCTTTTAGTAATAAAAGGTTTCAAGTTTGAAATATCCTGTATGGCACGCGGTGCGAAGTTCATTCACCCGGTTAGAGTTCGTACCTATCTACAAAAGATGGCGGCTAGCGGTCACTGTGGTCACTCAGCTGGGTGATTAAAATTAATATTAATACAAAAAAAACAATATGAATACATGAAAAAATAAAACCTTTCTTAAGTTCTTCGTAATGTATACATTAACTGGGCTTATTATTTAATCCGGTCTTTTTATAAAACTGTCATTAGAATCGTCTACCTTGGGCGCTGGAGCCGCTGGAGTTGGTTTTTAAACGGACAATTTTGATGCAATTCGGCCAACTCAAATTATCTCAAGTAGTTCATCTATTTGTCTTAGATGACAAGCGGCGCGTCAGTGAATGGCCAGCTTTACTCCAACGAAGATTCAGTAAAAACGAATAGTAGCTAACCAAAAATATATGTCAGTCGTAAACGATATTGGATTGAGTTTCTAAAATCTAGATTTACCTGGACTCTAGAGTAGGAGTGTAGATTAGAAACGTAGACATAAATATATTGAGCATAATTGCCTTCGTCTCTTTCACTTTGTTGCGCGACTGTACATAAAGTTAGGCCACAATTTCGTTAAAATACAAATTAAAATTACGTATTTATATCAGTATCACATCAACAATCACAATTCGCCAATTGTGTATTAAATTTTGACTAGTTAAAATTTTCAATTCACTACCCAACGAAATAAAAATTAACTTAAATCTAGCTCAAAATATATTTTCCTAGCATCATCGACTGCTCATTTATAGACAAATTGGACCATTTGTACGTTTTCTTGATGTCTCCTGGTACACAATGGGCCTTGCAGGACAGGGACGCAGTTATGCTTTGGAATTCGATGGAAGTTTGTCTAACGCATAGCCGCGTCCTGTTTGATGGACCATGCGTCCCATTGTGTAGAGGAGTCTTCACGAAGCTTCAAGTTGCAATTTTAGTCAAAACTGGTATTCACTCAAACGTCTACCCACAGATATAGATATACACTAGATAACGTAAACACCTCAATCTGTATGAAAACCGACCGTGTCACTTTTTTCTACCTACTTTGACGTCACACGGGCGAATTAGTGATCTGAATTCCCCGTTGTCCGCGGAAAATCGATTCTGCAATAAGTTATTTTCTTATTATTCACGGACAAACGGCTACCACACAAAACGCGCTCTCTCTCTTATTATACAACTTAGAAAGAGAGGTATAGTGCGAGAAAAATCGAGACAGCTCGCGCGCCGTCTTGAAATAGCCGTGCAGGAGACGCTACACGAATGAAATCGGCAGGCCTGCATGCAGTCCTGCCGCGTGATTCGGCCCGTGTGGATACGTGTCGGAAGCACAGCTTCCAACCAAATCAAGCTCACTCCATCCTAGATTTGCTGTTACCTTGCTTGGCAGCCCTGCTGATTTCGCTCGTCTCCTAGCGTCTCCTATCGGCCCGTCTACCCTAATGTTGCCAGTATTGCCTTGCAAAATTGTGACTTGATGCTTCGAGAAATGCGCTACAGCACGGCTATCACAAGACAGCGCGCGAGCTCTCGATTTTTCTCGCACTATCCGTCTCTCTCTTATTAGAACACTTAGAACAAGAGGTATACTTAGTGCGAGAAACATCGAGTGTCGCGGCCGTCTCATGATAGATGTGCTGACCTGTCCGAAAAAGTCCGGTTGATTTAATTGCTTACCATACAAAATGTGCGCATTCCCTATTGTATTTCTAATTCGTTACACTGTAGGTAAGTAGAAAACTGCGTGTACGGGTTGCTTCCTGTCAACCCTCTAACCGCATCACAAGATGACGGTTAAAGGGTTAAAAGTATATATTCTGAAGGTGGTTTTCCACCGGATGAGCGCGGATTGAATTGATTTTTTATTTGCACGCTAAATTGAACCGTACTGCTGTACTGTTAGAGTGCAAATCACACTGAAGATTATTTTCAAGCGCTTGACATCGCGGGAAATTTTTTTCAGTGTAATGTGCATTCTAATAGTACGGCAATACGTTTCAATTTAGCGTGCAAATGAAAAATCAATTCAATCCGCGCTCATCCGGTGGGGAACCACCTTTATACTCGATTTACTTGATGAACTAACAATCCTAGAGAAGGCAAACGCCATTTTGGCACAAAATGTCGTACGCCAATAAGCAAGTGGTCTTAGAACACTGTGGATTTGGGCACGATTAATAAATTGTTTTCAATTAAGTACTTAAGTACTTAGTTCCCATGTCACCGATCCTAGTTTTAAGTCAGAGGGCCTAACCGCGTAAGGCATTCGAAGTTTTCCCTCTCTGTCGCACTTACGTACGAACTCGCAAGTCTGAGAGGGAGGGAAAATTTTGTATGCCTTTCGCGGTAGGCCCTCGCGTCCCCATTGAAATAAAGTGTCGTGGCACGATGGGATCCTATTCAAAGTTGTTACGCGCCCATAATCGCGGCCCACCATTGCCTGTCTCGGCAAGCTAGCAACCCGTTCACGCAATATGTTATATTCACTATGGGATTATTATTATTGATATGTTTGGAGATAGAACATGTAGAAATATACGAAGAGTAGTTTAAAACTTTACAATCCGGCTCGAAGGACCAAGATTAACAAACTATTTAGGAGCACTCTATTTTCTAATATGTGAAAAATTACAAAATCCTATTAGATGCAGATTAAGTTATTTGATACACAATCGATTCCTTCAGCGTGTGTATAGGTGAGATTATTTAATTCGTTGGAATTGGAATCGTCTACCTCGAACGATAGAGTTGCTTTTTTAATGGACCACTTTGAAGCAATTCAGCCAACTCTAATAATCTCAAGCAAACAGGCAACGTCAAAGATATGTATACATTCTACGCCTTATGACAACGGGATAAGTTCCAAAATGTAGACAAATCTTTGACGTGGACGTTTACGTTTATCCACAACGATAGTACTATTGCTGATGACGCTGTCTGATCAGAATAGTTTAGGCCACGTTCATGTATTTCCTCTATCAAACAGCCTACAAAGCAGCAGATGCTGTTTTTATCCGGTTTCAGTTGATCTGGTGATGATGCCACTAAAATGTGTTAAATACGGTGCCAGCTGCTGTCATTCCATTGAAACTTGTCAAACTATCCATACATTAAGATTTCAACGAACACCGCTTACAATTATAGACGGTTTGGTGCACCCCACCCGAAGTTGGTTGCTGTGTGTTCACAGCGCGGTCATAGACGATGACGGCGTCAGCATCGAAGAACTGGCTATGGCTGCGAGACTTGCTGAGCGCTATGATGGCTGCGTGCTCGCTGCGCATTCGGTATCTATACTTCTTGCTGAGAGACACCTTGAGAACAACTCCTCGGCATCAGACAGCCTAAGAAAGCGGCAGATGATGTTTTTTCCAGTTTCAGAACTGGTGATGCTAACAAAAGCATGTATAGTTAAGTTGGTTGTGTGTCTACAGCGCTGTCCTCTGGTCATAGACGATGACGGCGTCAGCATCGAAGAACTGGCTATGGGTGCGAGACTTGCTGAGCGCTATGATGGCTGCGTGCTCGCTGCGCATTCGGTATCTATACTTCTTGCTGAGAGACACCTTGAGAACAACTCCTCGGCATCAGACAGCCTAAGAAAGCGGCAGATGATGTTTTTTCCAGTTTCAGAACTGGTGATGCTAACAAAAGCATGTACAGTTAAGTTGGTTGTGTGTCTACAGCGCTGTCCTCTGGTCATAGACGATGACGGCGTCAGCATCGAAGAACTGGCTGCGCGACTTGCTGAGCGCTATGATGGCTGCGTGCTCGCTGCGCATTCGGTTCTTGTACTTCTTGCTTAGAGACACCTGTAGAACAACATTTTGAACTTGGATTTACTTATACCATGAAGATGCAAACAAAAAACATGCCACATCATAAGTGCCTGAATGTTTCAATTCCCTTAAAAAAGACTCTAAATGGTACAAAATACTAAAGTATAATAAATACTAAGTAATGTGCAAAGGCGAACTTATCCCTTCGAGAGATCTCTTCCACCTTTGAGTAGATGAGAGTAGAAACGAAAAGAAAGAAGTAGACGACGAACGAGAAGAGATTGTTAGTGGGTAGACGGGATGACACTCCATAAAAAAATTGGTACTTGGTTGGTCACGCGGAAGGAAAAGGGGAGGTGGAGCATGTGTCCAGTGGATAGACACAGTAGACCAGGCTTCTCTGCAAAATGGCACAGAGCAGGAGTACTTAGAGGAATGTGGTTGTCACGACCCTCAGCAATCGGGATACCTACGACTGAGAGAGAGGCACACACAACTGACAAAGAATGTATTATATGTTACCTTAGCGTAAAGCTGTTGTAGATCATCTTCAGTGGAAAGTGGTCGTGGTTTAGGGCGTAGAAAAGCTGGCAGGGAGCGAGTCTTGAGCGCGTCTATGCTGGTGCTGCTGTCCAGCTCATCCAACACTGGAAAACAAATGACAATTATGTTTGTTCATAAAACTTAACGAACTCCTGTTGTCCGTTTCACACAAACAAAAATCTCAAAGTGACAGACAGACAAACAATTTTATTGGCACTTTAGCTAAAATAGGTTTGGTTGCCGTGCGTTGACTTAGGATATTAAGGTTATAACTACGCCTACTACGGCAGCTGTAATTTATCGGCTATATCTGTAAACTTTAGGAGTTAGATTCGAGAGCGTTGCGCATGTGTAAGGTACCTCAATGCCGCTGGAGGCATTAGGCATACTGCCGTTCCACGTCGCCCGCGTAGCTCGCGAGCCGCGCGTGACGGGACACTTGGAGAGAGTATAGTCCTGCCAGGGTACAAGGAACAACTCACTGCCGCTGGAGGCGTACTGCTGCGCCTGGTCCCGGGGCGCGGCGGCGCGGTCGGGCGGTGGCGGCGCGGGCAGCGGCCGCGCGTGACGGGGCACTTGGAGAGAGTATAGTCCTGCCAGGGTACAAGGAACAACTCACTGCCGCTGGAGGCGTACTGCTGCGCCTGGTCCCGGGGCGCGGCGGCGCGGTCGGGCGGTGGCGGCGCGGGCAGCGGCCGCGCGTGACGGGGCACTTGGAGAGAGTATAGTCCTGCCAGGGTACAAGGAACAACTCACTGCCGCTGGAGGCATACTGCTGCGCCTGGTCCCGGGGCGCGGCGGCGCGGTCGGGCGGTGGCGGCGCGGGCAGCGGCCGCGCGTGACGGGACACTTGGAGAGAGTATAGTCCTGCCAGGGTACAAGGAACAACTCACTGCCGCTGGAGGCGTACTGCTGCGCCTGGTCCCGGGGCACGGCGACGCGGTCCGGCGGTGGCGGCTTGGGCAGCGGCCGCGCGTGACGGGACACTTGGAGAGAGTATAGTCCGGCCAGGGTACAAGGAACAACTCACTGCCGCTGGAGGCGTACTGCTGCGCCTGGTCCCGGGGCGCGACGGCGCGGTCGGGCGGTGGCGGCGCGGGCAGCGGCCGCGCCGTGCGCCCGCGCCGCTCCACGTCGCCCGCGTAGCTCGCGGGCCGCGCGTGACGGGACACTTGCACCTGCAAGGGAGCGGGACGGCTACAATAAGCATTACAAACGATGCAACTTAAGGGGCTCTCATACGCCAATGACCATCGATCTGAATCCCTTAGTTTTCTAATGTTTTTTGTAGCTTATTATATTAACAACAACGGCTTTAAGCAATATAGTACAGATGTAGTGAATAATCATTTCCCATCGTATTTTCTCGGCAATGTTCGTATTCGTCTTACTACTTCATTCATACTCAGTACCCATCAAGACAACGTAGGGGACGGTCGCATTGCGAGACGAAGTATCAATATAGAGTGGTTAATACCACAGGATTTATTTAAGTTAGTATTAAAACCTTTTTAATAGGGTAAATAGGTCCTTAGACATTTGGGGTCTCGATCCTTAGAGAATCATTAGAAACAGCCATGATTCACACAAATCCGCCACCTCCATCCACCTTACGGTTTGGATGTCGGAGCATCTTCCAAACCGGAAATTTTTATCAGTGCTATTAGTGAAATAAAATATCCTCGGTAACTATACTCTGATTATTAATCAGACAGAAAAAATGTAAACAAAGTTATGTCATTCTCAAAGTGACATGTTAGGGGTTCTGAAAGTACGGGTCGGTCATGCAATATTATTTAAAGTTAACTTTAACAGCAAAATTGAAAATAAATATATGATAAATCTTTATATAAGCAATATACTAGTTACTAGCAAAACATTGAATTGCATCGTCCTTAACCTTTTTTCCGTCCACGGATCCCTAGGAAATCAAGCACAAATACAAGGATTAATAATAAAAAAGAGGCAAGACTTTTTGTGGCATTTATTTATTATTGAAGTTATGCTCGTTTAACGGCTTGCTTCCCGCGCACACGCTTCCCACTCACCAAAGCGGCTCCTGTTTAGACCATATCATGCTTAAATCTAATCTCCCAGCACTAGCATTGGTTGCTAATTCCTCTATTACAGATCATAGGGCTGCCCTACTTTCAATATTTCGTAAATTACCATATACAGCACGCACGCCAATAATTTCTAAAGTAAATGTAAACAAACTTGAACGTGATTTATGTAACATTGAATTTCGCCCAGTTTACAATTCCGCTGACGCAAACACTAGCATGTCATACCTTATTCAAAAAGTCCAGCAAGCAATATTGAGTAATACCGTAAGCCTACGTGTTAGTAGTAAATATTTTAACATTAAACCTTGGATTAAACCCGGACTTAACCGTTGCATGAAACACAGGGACAAACTGCATCTTAAAGCTAAATCAAATCCAGACAATTTAGTACTACAATTATCGTACAAAAGATATCGTCATTTTTGTTATGACTTGCGCAAAAAAGTTAAATCTAACTACGACAAAAAACAACTCGAATTGGCCGGAACAAACAGTAAACTAGTCTGGAAGTATATTAAAAACGTTACATAGGTACTCAGCAAAACAACGTGAATCAAGTTCAAGTTTGTCACAAGTTTGCTCATCACCTTTAACATCTGCTAATTGCGCAAATGACTTTTTTGTAAACATAGGAAGAAAATTAGCTGAAAAAGTCCAGCGCAACCTGCCTTTACCCCTCCCTAATGGGTAAGGCCGTTATTTCTTGTTCCTGGTTAAGCAGTTTAAATCGTCTACATTCTAATCACTTCCAGTGCGTTACGCCAATTAGCCATATAAATGGATTACTAATATTCGTAACACACTGGAAGTGATTAAAATGTAGACGATTTAAACTGCTTAATCAGGAACAAGAAATAACGGCCTTACCCTAATAGTTTTTCAAACCACAATAGTACTTACATTTAAATTATTTGTGCTGATAAATACTGACGAACGAGAGGTGGAACGGATAATTATGTGCTTATAAAATGAGTCGGCTACGGGTTGGGATGATATATCTAATAAAATACTCAAGCAATTCAGACACATCCTGGTTCCTCCCCTTACCTTCATTCTCCAAAAATGCCTTTCAGAAGGTATATTTCCTAAATGTCTGAAAAAAGCTATTGTGGTTCCTGTATACAAATCTGGTAGCAAAGACCAGGTGTCAAATTATAGACCTATCTCTATACTTGATTTTCAATTGTTAGTTCTTTTTTGCCTGAAACACAGGGTATCCTAGCTCAGGCACGTGTTATTTGCCTCTAATAGTAAACTCCTAGTCTATAGTAAAACTGATGTACTTTATGTTTTATCAATAAATTGTGTTTATGTATTTTTACGTTTATTGTGAAATGGTCCATGGGTGAGACTGCTGCGAACCCCCGTACATAACTATGGGTACTCGCGGACCCCCAGGGGTTCACTGACCACAGGTTTAGAAACACTGGTATAGTGGATAAAGCTGTTACAAGCCAAGTGAGCTGTGACAGGACAGGCGTCAAATAAAATAAAAATCCAGCTACCGATATAAGTTGCCATTCGCATTAAGAAAAAAAATTGTAAGCAACCCAAAGATGCACAATCCCCGTGTCTCGCAGCAGTGATACCAGTGCTAAAAATATATTCTACACATAAAAACGATATTATCTTTTAAAATAATTATGAAGGAGGATTTTGGTAACTATAAACATTAACGTTATCAAAATGAATTTGCTTTATTTTATTTATTTTTCTATTTTTTTTTTCTTTTTGTAATTAGAGTGTATATTATTGAAATAGGACGTATGTCTGTATTGAAAATGATAAATCTCCTCATTGCTGCAAATGGTTCTTGTCAACGGCAACACCAGTGTTTACATTTTTTCTGTCTGATTAATAATAGTATATATAGAGTATAGTTTAATTTATGTTTACCTAACGAATTCTTTATATGACTGGATCGCGGTGGTTTTAACATCTCAGTGTGATATACTTCAAACTGGTGGTTTGACATTTATGAATAAAGTACTCAATTTATTTGATACAAACACGTCACTTAATAATACAATAATTCATGGACACATCGGCACCATTCGGAAGTAGTCGTATGTGCCGAGTTTTCACGATGGGAAAGGATTATTCACTAGTCTGGCCAGGGAAATATGAGCCTAGGAAAAAGCGGCAAATTTAAAAAAAAACAGCGTGTTGCAACCGCAACACTGCTTATAACGCGATAAAACTATAAATATACTTGAAAAATTATTAATTTTCTTAATATCACAAAATGCAACTGGTCAAACGGAAGGAAGTAAAGTTATATGAAATAAAACTGTTTTACTTCCTTCTACTTTACATTTAAGAAGAATAATCAAAACCACACTACAAATTTTCAATTTTGAGGAAACATATTATTTGTACTTTTCTATGACATTCTTCAATGTGAATAACATTAGCAGTAAGCCTCCCTTTAATTCTCTTAAAAGGCAAAAACAGTCCAATTTACTATCGAACAGTTACTTTCTTAGTTACCATAAGTATCAAGATTAGAGCATCATACTAATTTAAGACGTTTGACACATTTGACAACGATATTACTGTTGCCATATAAAAAAAGACTCGTCTTTCTCTGGCCAGAATCTACATTTGTATCGCATATTTACTTCAAAGTTGCCATAACTTCTGTATTAATTAGTTTAAATTGAAAACCCTAGACATGTTTTTAGAGACGTCAAAGACGAACCCATATATGTAGATTTCGTATACTTTTTCGTATTGTAGTATTGTTGCATATATATACAACGTGTTAATAAAATAACGCAAAACCTGAAAACAGTTTGTTCAGAATCGAGCATAGAATGCGAAAAAAATAAAAAATATTTATAACACGTTGTATACATACATTCACGCCTTTATCCCTAAAGGGGGTAGGCAGAGCACATGAAACTTGTGTTCCAGTACCACTTTTAGCATAAACGTGGGCATAAAAGCTCGACAAAAATGTGATCTCAGTGACTGGTTAAGATGAATAATGAGACCATTTTCCTTTGAGTTTAGGCTATTAGGTTATATCATGGCCCCTTCGGCACACTCTAACCTAATAGTGCTATAGACACCCATCTTCTACCCAATACCTGGTTATATTGTTAAATTTCTGCGTAACCTAACAGAATGCCTTACCTCAGCATTTTTCACCCTCGTGTAACCATCCTGGCTGGTGTAAGCATGACTGTCCTTTATGGTGCCCTTTTCCTTCAGATACTGCTCATCTGCGTACAGAAAAAAATACCTGAAATGGTATGGCCAGCCAGGTGACCAAATAGCTAAAAACATTCACTCGTCCCGTTTATAGCGGTCTTAATGCTAGTGTAAGAAATAGACAATTAACTGTTCTGCGTTGCTTGCAAATAGCTTTATTTAAAATCAACGAAGCCCTTACCAAATGATTTCTGGTGACGCGGCATCAGGCGGCAGTAACAAACTATAACTAACAAAATTACGACGCCACAAATTCCTCCGATAAGCCAAGATAACCAAACAATTATAACACGGCCCTGGAAATAATCAAAATCCATTTACTTGGACGATATACTCCTTGCAAATAATATCGATTTAACATTGTTCACCGGTGCATACCTACCTGCAGAAACATTTCAATTATCAACAAAAAAGTAAATAATGCTCGTCATTGACCCCTCTACATCTTGATTGCCTAACATCTTAAGTATCTTATTTTGATATCAAAATACTACTTAAATATTAAAAACTAGTTAAAACCTATCTTAAAATAATGGAAACGAAAGATCCCTACAGTCGCATTTTTGACTTATTTGAAACATGCGCGCTGGCACCTTTCATGTCTGTGCTCAAAAACTATTTTCATTAACCAATACCAAAACTTGATTTGCTTTAAATAACTATTGCAAACAGTCACTATCTATATCAGTAGACAATTATTTACAAAATATACTTCAACATATACAGGTGGAAATTATAAAATGGTAAATAGGATTTTTTAATTTCCCGCTTCAATCTTATGACGACGTATTAATATTATGTTCCGAATGTATACAGTGACTGTCAAACGGTGGGCTAGTGACATTTGCGGCTCGTTACAAGCATATTTTATTGAAATGTAAAAACCAAAAACGGGCAAAAAATGCATAAAATAATCAAAATGCTTACACAGCTCTATTAAATACTATGAATTATTTATTAACAGTTATTATCAATATTTCAACAGTCCTGTGGTTATGTATTTAACAAGCATGTTCAACATTTGCGTGAATAGAATCGCAATTCGGAGCCGTCTGCAGTGAAGTGACAGTGACACTTGATAGTGACTTGCTTCATTGCTTGCTTGATTTAATTGCATGGTATTATCGCGATTTATCAATATTATTCGCTAATTGAAATAAAAACAACCATGTTTTCGTAAACATTCCCGGCTGACCGTCCGCCGGTGGAGCGCTGTTGTTATCAGTTGCGTGTTTACTCGCGCCAGACACCGCACATCGAACGAGCGCGACGTCATGACCACGGTTTGAACTGAGTTCAAAGCAATTTTACACTGAAATTGCGAAACTAGTGACAGCCCCACTTGCAGACACACTGTTTACTCACAAACCAGTTGTAACACCGCGACGAAGTATCAGTAGATAAGTAGAAATAAAATAATAGTCGAAATGTCGAGTATTAAAATAAGTTTCTCTGTATTATTTATTTACGGTATACTCGCTAAGAATTCTCTGGGTTTATCGCCGGTTATCATGAGTAAGTACAGACAGTTTAATTTCTGTGTTAACGTAACATTGAAATTTCTCCTCAGGCAAAACATTAATTTTATTGTGAATTAATTTCAGTCCCTGGTGATGGCGGTAGCCAGTTAGAGGCGAAGTTGAATAAAACTTCAGTAGTGCATTACATTTGTGCCAAGAGTTCAGCCGACTACTTCAACATTTGGCTGAATTTGGAGCTACTAGTGCCCTTCGTGATAGACTGTTGGGTGGATAACTTGAAGCTGGAGTACGATAATGTGACGAGAACTACAAAGGGCCCAGCTGGGGTGGACGTGAGGATCCCGGGATGGGGGACCCCTGACCCTGTGGAGTGGCTTGACCCCTCGCATGAAAAGACCGGAGCATACTTCAACAGCATTGCGGATGCTCTTGTGAAGATAGGATATGTTAGAAATGTTTCCATCAGAGGCGCTCCTTATGATTTTCGAAAAGCACCAAGTAAGTACGAAATGCAGACTAAGAAAAGTTAACCAAGTAAGTCTACATGTGTATGAGATGAGAAGACTTGTGAAACTTTTTATTTCATTCAATCTTGATATCAAATTGGTTTGCCTCTTGTAATCTTGAAAAAGTTATACAACAGATATCAATGTTGCACATAATAATTTAATTGTGTCCAAAGCATACCGAGATTAAATTCGTAAATTATGAATTTTCTATTTGCATATCAATTTTCACAGATGAAAATGCAGATTTCTTCATCAAGCTAAAGACCCTCGTGGAAGACACATACAACCTAAACAACAAGACGGCGGTGACCCTGCTCGTCCACAGCATGGGCGGCTCCATGGCCCTGCACTTCCTCCGGCTGCAGAAGCAGAGCTGGAAGGACCAGTACATCCGGAGGCTTCTGTCGCTGTCCACTCCTTGGGGAGGTGCTGTGAAGGCGCTCAAAGTATTTGCTATTGGTGAGTATTCTACTTGGCATAGTTTTTACCTGTATATATGCAAAAAAGCATGCACTCACTCTCAAGATCTTTACCTTGCCCTGTATATATATTTTGGAAGCTGCAATCTTTCTTAAATGTAATCCTGACTTATTTAATAAAATTACGGATACACGCAAGCTCCCTACTCGCATACAGTACCAAAACAAGTTACGTAGTAAAGAGTGTAAAACTGCATTAGTCCGCAAAAGTTTATTACGAATGGCGCCTCAAATTTATAATAAAATACCGGTTGACATAATTAAACTATATAAAAAACCCTTTTAAGAAAAACTACTCTGAGTTTTTTAAGGATTTTATGAATGACACAGATCTTTAATTTATAATCTAATTGACATTTGTTAAAGTACTTAAATATTCGTGTTTAATGATAATCTTTTGACGACCGGTTAGCCTAGTGGGTAGTGACGCTGCCTACGAAGCTGAAGGTCCTGGGTTCGAATCCCGGTAAGGGCAAATATTTGTGTGATGAGCATGAATATTTGTTTCTGAGTCATGGATGTTTTCTATGTATTTAAGTATTTCTATCTATTAAATATATCGTCGTCTAGTACCCATAACACAAGCCTTATTGAGCTTACTATGGGACTAGGTCGATTTGTGTAAGATTATCCCTTAATATTTATTTATTTATTTATCAATATAAATTCAGCTTGATACGCGTTGAGCCTCCACGCGTTCCTGAGAAAAATGGTCTTGACCAACAGACAGACGGACAACAAAGTGATCCTATAAGGGTTCCGTTTTTTCCTTTTGAGGTACGGAACCCTAAAAATTGGAAGCAGTTTAGGCTACCTTTTTTAAAATCCGAAATCAAGTGAGCGGTTAAAAAAACTGCTTTTATGGGTTTAAAATTTACCAGATGTATGGTTTTGTTGGCATTTTAACCACAATTTACAAGTGCCATATTCTGAGCATATTAGAAATCTGTTGTAACCATTTTTATGAGAATCTCATTTAGTGTCCTGAGCCTGACTACTTAACGGCACTATGTCTTTAAGTACCAACATTTTAGCTTAGGCCTAATAAAAATAAAAAAAAGATTATTCCCTAGTATTGATTTATAAATTCAACCATGAGGGGAGGCCTGTGCCCAGAAGTGGGATGTACACTGATAATATTTTTTCATCAAATGTCTTCGTTTGATCCTAGTACCTAATTCTAATTCATATTAACAAATATTATCCCCACTGTTTAATTTTAGTTTGAGTTCTTATTCCAATTTGCTCGATGGGGCCTAAGAATATCAAGGTTACTCTCACCACATTTATGGATATGTTTATTGTAGACATAGCCATTCAAAATGTAATGAATGTCCATACTGAGAGATATTTTTATTACGTAATAAAAAAAACGAACTGTATTTTTATTTTCTTTTGCTGTGTTACGGATAATATGGCAGTTAAAATACTTAACGCAATGCTTGTTTAATGTATCAATAAATAAAACAAATAGCTACAATGGTCTATTAAAACTGAATAGATTAGATAAAGAGGTTAAAAGTAACGATTGACTATACAGATATAATATGCATTGGAAAATGGCTCTAGTATGTTCAAAATAAAGCCTGTTAATCATTTACCTCTTGATTTAAAGTTTTGTAATAATTGTCAGTTATCGTACAATGAACCGGATCCTAAGATCAACGAAAATTAAAACTAGCTAGGTTTTGCCTAGTAACTCTGTATTGGTACTATTTTGGTCTAGTTTAAGGTTATAAATGAGCAGAATTGTTTAACCTTATAACGTTACTCTCTCAATGAATTGTGAGAAGTCCACCTTTGTACCTTTGTCTTGTGTGCATACATAATAGACATACGTATACATTATTTAGAATCAATATAGAATAAAACGGGTGTGGTATAAGATGGATTGGTCCCGCCTATTTTATTACGTTCTATGTATACGATAAAAATCTTGACCTTATTACGCAAAATGTCCAACCATCTTTGATATAAACTGACGTCATCATATTATGTAGACCGCGAAACGATGAATGTACGGAAACAGGAAATAAACAAACAGCTTGCAATCGCATAATCGTGTTGGTTGTGAACCTTATTTTGTTAGGCGTAAAGTTCAATGTCGAAGACAAAGTATAGGAAGTTAGGAACGTTAGCTGATTGAAGACGTTTCACAGTGCGAATTATTTTATGATTAAAGGTCACAATTACTACGATAGTTCTTGATACGTCCTGTCATAAGGTTATCATTTACGCAGTCTTGAGCCAACTGAAATAACCTAATAAATAACTAAGTTTGTTCTTTCATAAAACTCTTATTTAATAGTATGGGTATTATAAATTAATCTCTACTTTAAGTTGACACTTGTCGGCGCCACAGATATTCACACACTTTTGCGTCTTATTCCTAATAAGGCGAAAAAATTATACGAAACGAATACTATACTAAGTTAAAATCAACTTCATACAAGATCTCTAATCGATTTTAATTCTTTTATATTTTAATTTTAATTTCTAGCAAGAGAAGCTAGTTTCCGACCTAGATGTGGCGGATCCCATTCTGTATACAAAGTTTCATGAAAATCTAGCGTGTCGTTAAAATGAGAACCAAACTTTGTATGGAGTTGAAGTTGAAGAATGGGGTTGCTGACCACCTCGTCAGGCAACCCCTTTCTTTCCGCGCCTCGGCAATAATTCACTATTGAAGTTCTGAATGGTTTTTATTAATGTAACGATAACGAATGTCATAGTTCCGACTTGAACTGAGCTCACGAATGCCCATTGTTCTGAGCTTATGAATAGAAATTGTTTGCGAATGCGCGCCAAATTTTGCAAAAAAAATGTTATCGCCACGAAACATTTTAATTGAATAATAGGAGTTCATATAGGATCTCGTTTTACAATAGATTCCAGTTTAGCTCGGAGATAAAATACCACACACAGCGCCTTGTACCTGGTTTGCTGGGAGCGGATTTTTTAAATCTTTTAGTCCATTTTCAATCTATTGAATAAGACGATAGAGTTCATTATACAATGAACATTTTATGTGGCGCTAACCTTTTTTTGCGAAAAATGGCACGCGTCCGACCACACAGTCGTATTGTTAGACTTGTCACTTGAATGCTATTGTTCTGAAGACAAGAAGATCAGGCCAGTTCAGAAAACTACTTATACCATGTAAATTGTACCTTTGTTTTTCCTAGGCGATGACCTGGGCTCCCTAGTGCTGCGCGAGAGCGTGATGCGCTCGGAGCAGATCACCTGTCCCTCTCTCGCTTGGCTGCTGCCCTCCCCGCTGTTCTGGAAGGGCTCAGAAATACTCGTGCAGACGGACAAGTACAACTACACCATTAACGACTTCCAGAAGTTGTTCACGTGAGTGCTACAGCATATTTGACGATTGGTTCAGTTCCGTTCGTTACCGTGTTCGAATCTCGTGAGGGCATTTGTGATCAGCAATTGTGCATTAAGTTATTAATACGAAGACTTGTATGTAGTGGATTTATGTAAGATTGTCCTCAAATATTTCTTTATTTACCACATGGATATAAAGAATATCCAAGATAAATGTATTTTGGTTGGTTTGAAACGTGGTGTGTATTGTTTGTCATCCCGAAGAATTCCAACGTTACATTCGTTGAAATCTAATTGTATGGGAACTTTGACAGTTGTATAATGGGATTTCAGTTGCCGGCGCCATATTTAACCAAGTAAGCTTTGAGTAAAGACAAGGTTATTAACTAGCTAACCACCCTACCAGTGACATGAACCTGCCCGACGCCTGGGAGATGCGCAAGGACACGGAACAATACCATAGCGACTTCAGCGCGCCGGGAGTCGAGGTGCACTGTGTGTACGGGTACAACATCTCCACGGTGGAGAGGCGAGTCAAAAATTATATACCTAATGTTGCTTAACTTTGCAAAATATCAAGACGGAGATTTGATAAGTTTGAGCACTTGTCAACTCTCACATTTCTTATATTACTCGGTAGATTGGCACAACTCTTATATTTAGTAGATTGGTATAGTCGTTCGGTTTGGGTTGTGTCCAATCCATTGTCTCATTGTGCGGGTTTGCTACCTCATTATGGTCCTTCATAAAAGATAAGCACACTTCGTAGATAAAAACTGCATGCACTAACATTTTACTGGATTTCCAACTCTAGGGCCTTTGCCAAAAGTTTAAATTGCTTTAATAGAAATGTGATGTTTCTGACGTTTACCTGAGTACAAATGCACCTGGACCACCATTTTCCCATTAGTGCACTCGTAACCTATTACTTAGGGACATAGAGTCTATATTCTATTGAACTTTCTAGGTGGCTGTAACGACTTTTTGCAATGTGGTAATTTTGGTGTTTTGCGGTTTCAGTCAACTAAGGCATTGTTCCTTTAAGTAACAACAACTCAAACCGAACGACTATACGCGAGAGACGATTTCTTGATATAAACTTCATTTATTTAACTTGATAGGTGCACACACTTATGACTATTATTCTTAGTTGTGCTCATCATGACTAATGATCATGGTTGGTGGTTTTCGTGTACCTAAGCACGAATGTGTTCCCATCTATAGCTATTATGTATTCATCCACTTATGATTTTAATTGGCTAATTACGAAATATTATTCAAAGCAAACGCTCATGGTGCAAAATTGCAAATGAATGCTAAATAGCGCGCGCGATGTACAGTCGAGTTTATAAATATGTATATCTCTAGACCTATAATCTGTTAGGGAGACCTGTCATTGGCTCGACAATTGTATTCAAGCTGTAAGCCTGTACATTTCCAAAGGTTCAATAATATCTGAGAAGCCTTAATGCTCTTGAAAATAAAGTCGTGTTCACATATTTTTGATAACTTTATCCGTGCACATATTTTAGAACTCGACTGTACTCGTACATATTCTTTAAACGGTGCTAACGATTCACTACATTCAGACATCTTCAATAACCCCGTACTAAACTATTGTTGTATTAAGCAGAATTTATCACGTTATCCACGTTAATGACCTGACCCCGATCACCCAGGGGAACCTAGCGGAAATTATTTTATATTCAACTAGGAAAAAATGATAATGTTCGGTTATGGCGCTTCGCCGGACGCTGCCGCGCCACGCTCGCTTCGCTCGCTCGGCTCGCGCGCTGTAGGGTCGCAGTTCACCTAACAGTTTTTTTTCCCTGGGGGATCAGGCTAGGGGATTAACGTGGATAACAGCGAATTTATTCACCCTTTCATTTGAAATTAATAATATTCGTTAGCCGACGTTACTGTTTCATCTACACTAATATTATAAAGAGGAAATATTAGATTATTTGTTTGTGTGTTTGTATTGAATAGGCTCTGAAACTACTGGACCGATTTGAAAACTTCTTTTACCATTATAAGCCGACATTATCCCTGATGAACATAGGCTACTTTTTACCGCGGGAAAATGCTTCATTCCTACGGGAAAACGGATAGTCCGTGCGAAGCCGGGCCGGGCGGCTAGTACAAAATAAATGTTTCACCATTTGCAGACTGGTGTACAAGCCGGGCACGTGGCTGGACGGGTACCCCGTGCTGGCGGCGGGCGACGGGGACGGCACCGTGAACCTGCGCTCGCTCGCGGCCTGCGAGCACTGGGCCAAGCGCGTCGGCTGGCGGAAGCGCACCCTAAACCAGAAGCCGGTCAAGTCGGTGCCGCTGCCCAACGCGGAGCATCTCAAGATCCTGCACGACCCGAGGGTGATAGAGTACATTACTACTGTTCTGCAGCGGCCGTAGGGCGGGGAAAGACGGCGGTGTGTCGCTGGCATTAGCTGGGTGGATCGACTTTTATGTCGTGATTCTATGGAAATCCAACAAAATGGGGTTTTATTCAGACCAAGGAAAAGCATTACGAACAAACTAGTGAAGCCGGTGTTCGACCAAGCCAAATAAGTTTGGCACACGCCACACATATACAAACAAAATTGCACACAGCTCTTCAGCACGTGTGGCAATGCTGTCAAGTTCACCTATTTTGAGTATCGTGCAATCTCATTTGTTTACGTGTGCTAAACTTATTTAGCTTGGTTGAAAACCGGCTTCACTAAGTTATTCGTCATGCTATTCGTCTGAGGGGTTTTATTGATATTTTGAGCCCCCTCTTTGCAAGGCCCATCTTCTAAGCAGTCCATGTAACATGTTTCAAAGGAACTCTTATCATATTGTCTCCTGGCTACGACGAAATAATAAGAAATAGTTGATTGGCCCATCTGTAACCCTGCACAATATAATGGGACGTAAATGGTTTCGGAAGACTTGGAAATTTAATGCACCTTGTCATGACGTGACTGTCACGTCGACTGGTTAATTAACCAATTAATGCCAAATCGATATGACAGGGTTTATATCATTGTTCAATATATCAAAGTATTCCAGACCCGCGACCCATAATAGTGCAACTTAAAGTGACATTTATATAAGTATGTATGAAAAAGTATGTCAATGACATTGGCACTTATTAATAAGTGAGATGAGAGAGTGAGACTTGTGAATTAGTAATAACCCAGAAGGTATTAAACTACCACCAGTTTAGATAGGTTTGAACTCAATGATTGTAACCCAGAGAACGGAAAAAGCCATTGAATACGAGCTCCTTACAAATTTGTGCCCAAACACGTGCCTAAAACCCGGTGTGTGCATGTTCGAACTAAACGGCTGCATG
Organism: Epinotia ramella; assembly: GCA_947578815.1. Taxonomy (NCBI): domain Eukaryota; kingdom Metazoa; phylum Arthropoda; class Insecta; order Lepidoptera; family Tortricidae; genus Epinotia; species Epinotia ramella. The sequence continues at coordinate 2,762,426 of OX388206.1, read as the reverse complement.
GCATCGTTTTGACACCCCGCCCCCAACCCCGCATAATGACAATGGCACCCATTCTGTCGGGCTAATTTGCGACGCTACTTATACCTCTTGGTTTTTCCGTTCGCTGTTGTAACCACGAAAATCAACGGTCCAGAGTTTCGAAATCGTCTTCGCCATTGTGCCCACATTGTGCCTAATATATTCAAGGGGTAGAGATTGACATAGGAACTTCGACCTGTGTTCGTGGAAGCCCCCACTTTAGAGACCATTCGAAAGCAATACTTGCATGATTTTTGAATGCATGTTGCATATATTCGATAACATCGTTGCGTGCCGAATGGTCAAAGTACTATGTTACATTCTCCAAACACATGACAATTGCTCTCTATATACGTAATGCTATGCTCTCGCCGCATACTTATACAAGTACACTCAGCATCATTTAGTTAGTAACAGCCAAATTAACCAAATATATCGTAGGTAACACCGGATCCGCACAGAGCGGCGCGGCGCGGCGCGGTTTTCTGTGCGGATCCTTTCATATTAGCTCGAACATTACAACCGGTACCGCCTCCGCGCCGCACCGCGCCGCCCCGCCGCCGCTCTCTGTGCGTTTGCAGCTATAGTAATAAAGACGTATTACGATATATTTGGCTGCTACTAATTATGATGCTGACCGTACCAATTCCAATAGGTTCGAATTTGAAATAAATAACGAAGGTTCCAAATAAAAAATCGCTACAATATATCCGGAACTTAGGCTATATTCGTAAGAGATTATGAGCTCTCTAGATAATTGATTTTTTTTATTTTTTTTGTATGTTATACATAATGATATTATATTATATGGTATATGCTCTCTGAGAGCGAAGCGTAAGAGATAGAGGCTTATTATATCATCAACCACATACAGCTCGTCAAAGATTTTATTTAAATTTGTTTGAGTAAGAATTCGAATGACCCTTCTCAACTCACCTGTCGCTTTTCGCGAAGCGAAATTGCAAAGTCTAAAACGGCAACACTTCAAAAGGCCAGACATTATTGACCAATCGCGTCAGTTCTTGCCAGTTACTTTTAAAATTTAACTTGTGAAATGGGCCATTGAATAAGGGTTAAGGGTAAGTACCTAATTCTTGACCAGCTTAACTCACTCAATTAAATTTTCTATGAAAGTTTTCCGTTGTGACACGAAAATTAACCATAAATTATATTGTTAATTTTTGTGTCACAACGGAACTTTGTTCACTTCTTCAGTTTGTATGGCTAACTACCGACTAACCAGGCCAACTACTGGCCAATAATTTGGTCGTCACCCTTAACCGATTCGCTGCCACCACAGTAAAATTAAAAGCTTTTAAATGAATGAAGAATTCTGCAAGCTGGCCGCGACTTTTACTTTTAATTTTACTTTTTTGTTGTGACGGCGACCGTCGCAAGAGATGATTCAGTTGACTTACATATCGTTGGTTGTACCGACCCTGTGCAATAGTTAGTCAATAATTATCAAAAGCTTTTTCCAGTCTTTTCCATAAGCCAGATGCTATTTACTTATGCACGTTATGTGACACACGATTTACGTACGATTCCCACCTCGCGGGCCGGGTTGGGTCGCGTGGCGGCGAATCCCAACGGATGCGCCAGGACCCGGCGGCGGCAGCCGACCGCGTTTTAATAGAGATATACACGGCTAAAGCTGGATCGAGCTGGTCAGATGCGATGGCAGCCGAGCGCAGCCGTCCACGTCCGCGACGAGCCGGCTGGCCGCAAATCCATTAACGTTAAAGCTTCAAATCCCTTTGGCAACTTTTAAAATTCGCTCCGGCCCGGCCCGGTCGGTGAGAATCGTATAATTACACTGTAGTACCTAATACTTAACTATATTTTATTTAACATCGAATCATTTGTGCTTGTTTATTTCAAAGGTTACCATATAAAACCTGTTACGTTTTATTTTAGTTAAGATTTTAAGGTTGTTGAAATGGCAGGTAAAATAGTTTAAATAATTTATTGATATCAAGTGTGCTAAAGTATAGAATAGTTAGCAGGCTTTGCCTTCCTATATAAGTTGTAAGGATTTTATTTAAAAAAGAATCTAACCCTTGAATTGTTCCATCAGTTAACCCTTCGGATGCTTTGACGCTGACATTGCTGAAGGATAATAGATTTTTCGCTTCTATCATAGAGTCTATTTTCCAAAGCACTGATCAGTGCTAAGACATACGAAGGGTGAAGAGGGAAGAATAACTTTGCAGCAGCTCGCGACTGACAATACGTACAGTCAGGGAAATGTATTCACGTACCTACCTTTTTATGCCTTATTGTCATAGTAACAAGAGCTAAAAAGGTACGTGAATACATTTCCCTGACTGTACTTTTCTGATGAAATTTCCATTTCGGGAGAAAACAGTTTCCACTAACTAAATCTTAACAAATCACTTTGATTTTGAGGTCGATCTCTTTAGCATAATATATTCTAGGCTTATAGGTTTCGCTTTACAAAAAAATATTGAGGTGCCTACAATAGTTTGATTTTATTGCAAATTTAGAAAAAAGGAAAAATTATAGGTAAACCTAGTCTTTCATTGTATTTGATTTTTTAAATTAAAACTAGGTTCAATTTAAAAAGTTTCTGTCAAAAATCAACTGCTCATTGAGACGATTCTAACGAGCCCAAACTCGATGGGGTTATGTGGTTTTATTACGGAGTTCCTATGGCCACCTTCTGTCTCCATCATCAGATCAGCTCGATGGTACGATAATATTGAATTGTCATCCAAACTACACTTATACCCAAAATTTCAGCTCAATCGGTCACCGGGAAGTGGGTCAAATTTAACTTGCAAGATTTGACGGACAACTTACATACATACTTTTATACTTACATACGAACAAGTCATGTTAATATAAAGCTTGTAAAAAATCATTGAGATTGGAAGATATTTTAGAAGTGGGAAACGTGTTCTCTCTTTGTATGGACGAGTCCGCAGTATTCCAAAGGAATTCTTCCCTCTTAAATGTCAACGAAGTTCGTCCTGAACCAAAACGGTTATATATGTATAACCACGTGCAATATGATAAGGTTCAATTTCGCTTGACATCATGGTGGCGTCCTGCATTTTGATTCAAGGGACTAAACAAGTTTTAAGTCGTAATGTACAGGTAAATTCACGAAAGCTGCCGCGAATAGATTGAACGCCTGAATTATAGACAAAGTATTTATAACCTCTGGTCACCATACAAGAAAAAAATATGATGAAATTTAAATCAACTACGTATAATACGAGATAAAGTATTTTATTTTCTTGTAAAATCAACCAAAAGAAATGCAATTCAGTCCGACAAACCGCTATTTGACTCTGAGAAAGTGTCGCTGTGTACCTGGCTACGGTCAAATAAAACCTTGTCGGCCTGAGAGAGATGAGATGTATCTTCAATAGAATAGGGTATGACAACAGTGAAAATAAATTGGTTTTTCATCCGCAACAGATAAAAATATAGAGATGCAACGGATAGTGGTTTGGCCGGATACCGGATACCGAATATCCGGCGGTGCAGCTGGCCGGATATTCGGTATCCGGCCGCCGGATATTCGGCCGAAAGTTACATGCCTAAAATGAAGCAAATTCGACCGCACCCGTGCGCGGCGCTCTGTGTAGGTTGTAACTTGTCACTCGCTATGGCAGGCTTTGATAGAATAGAAACATGCGCAAATTTTTAAACTGACTTTGACAAATGATTACTTTGTTGTTCGTTGTTTATTCAACTTTATTTTACCTACTGTAGTTCTCTTTTTACCGTTGTAATATTCTAGACCTATACATTACATTTAATACCGAAAAAAGTTGTATTTTCGGAATAAAATACTATCCGGTATCCGGCCGGATACTATGCCACTATTCGGTATTCGGCCGGATAGGCCGGATACCGGATAGTGACCGGATATCCGTTGCATCTCTAAAAGAATACTCTTTTTAAATTCATAAAAATTAACAATAAGGTCGTTCTTTGATAGTGACGTCACTATCAAGTAATCCCGACAAATTCCGTACTACCGGGGCGTTTTTGACGTTTCATAAGTTTGGGTGCCTTTTAAAATGGGGTTATTCCCATCTGTTACTACCAATTTGTTACCAGAGGTAACGGCTGGGATTCCCACCCTCCCCCCATATTTTACACCTATTCGGTGGTAACAACTGGGAATATTTTTCCCACCTTTACCACTAAAGTACTTACTTGGTGGTAACTATTGGGAATATTTTCCCCATCTTTTACCACTAAAGTACTCGGTGGTAACTACTAGGAAAAAAACCCATTAGTTACCATCACTTATCGACGACGACGACGATTATTAGACGACCGGTTAGCCTAGTGGGTATTGACGCTGCCTACGAAGCTGAAGGTCCTGGGTTCGAATCCCGGTACGGGTAAATATTTCTGTGATGAGCATGAATATTTGTTTCTGAGTCATGGAAGTTTTCTGTGTATTTAAGTATTTATATCTATTATATATATATCGCCCTCTAGTACCCATAACACAAGCCTTATTGAGCTTATTATGGGACTAGTTCGATTTGTGTATGATTGTCCCCTAATATTTATTTATTATTATTTATTATTATTAATTATTCCCACTGGTAATAGGTGGGGAGAAAAATCCCAGTTGTTACCGCTGGAAACAAATTGGTGGTAACATGTGGGAATAACCCTTAAAATGCCTTTAGGGTGCTAGAGGATAATAGACTGCCCAAGGCGAACAATATTTCGTGTCGTGATTTCGGTGGCTCCACTAGATGGCGCTGCACGTTACATTTTGAATCGACTATTCACGATTACGCTACGAAAACTGTTTGAATTCATTTGTCCATGGTTTTAACGAAAATGTATGATTATCATTTCAGGTTGATAAAACTGTATGGCACACGTGTCACGGTACATGCCATTCTTATCGTTCGTGAATTTACCTGCACGTGTTATTTAGAAGTCAGTTATGTTAAGAAATTTACCGATAAATATACCAGTTTTTAATCTAGGGTATAGTTAGGGTAAGTTCCCCAGTGAATGAACGCTTAAGGAAATTTTCAACTTTAAAAAATAATTTTAGGCACATTTCAGTAAAGTATTGCAAATAATACGGTTTTTATAGTAAGAACAACTATTCTAGGTTGGTTTCATAATTATTATTTTGCAGTAGCATTGCACAATTTTAAGGTATAGCACACTTTAGGGGGAAAAATGGAAAATCACCAGTGAATGAACACCAAATCCTAGTGAATGAACAAATGAAACCAGTGAATGAACTACCCTGAGAGTTACGCTTTATTATGCTTTAAAAAAACAAATTTGTACTTATGTTAACTCAACTATATCTATAATACTCGTTTGTGTAAAGTAAGTACTCCACTGACATAAAATAAAACAAATAAACTACTGTATCAATTAAAAACAATAAATTATGCAGTAGGTATCGCCCATAGGCGGTGAGATCAAATCAAGATTATTAACTAAATAATAAAGTTACTAAATTAGTAATCATTTGCATGAACATTTGTTTCATGTAATATTATCTTTATTGAGATCATTTTGTAACCCGTACAATACCTTTAGGCCTAGTAGGAACAGGAAAGACGCTTCCATTAATAATAAAGACTAAATTAAGCTTATATAAAAAAAAAACAATATCCTAACAATGACGTAACGATCAGAAGATCAGATGGTATTCTTAATAACAAAGGCAGAGCAATTTTCAATTATTAATAACAAAGATTAAAATTTAAACCAATAAAAACATAATATGTTGCTAGCGACAGCTAACCAAACTGAAATATAGCTTCTTGCTCTTTAAAAGAAATAATTAAAAATACGATCTCTAGTGGGTTTAAAGATCAACTTACAAAATTTAGGCAATATTAAAATTTAAACCAATAAGAACGTAATATGTTGGTAGCGACAGCTTAACCAAAACGAAATATAACTAGCTACCTACTTGCTCTTTGAAACAAATACTTGAAAATACAATCTTTAGTAAAGTAATGTACAAAATTTTGGCAATATTCTACCTCTCTGTCATACCATTAAAAAAGCAAATTGTGGGTATCATACACAACGATAACATAACACAACCTAATTATTTAATTATTCAATGTCAGTAAAGCTGACATCTGCAAAGGAATAAAGACCGCGCCTGGAACACGTAGGTTCTTGTAATATTCTTTCGATGTTATCATAATTCACTTCTGTAACATCTTGGATTTGTGGTTTCACAAATGTAATGATGTTATCAACAGCACTCTTCTTCCTTAAGAAATCAACTTTATATTTTTTCTCTTCTATATCTTCCATGAGAATTTTTCCCACAAAATATCGTTTGCGTCTCTGGGTATTGAAACTTACTATTGCATACTTCCCACATTTAGATTGAGAAGAATCATAATAATACCTCTCAACCCCCTCAACATTCTCTTTATTTTGTTTTTTGGAACATTGAGAATTGTCTTTTTTTTGTATTTTTTTTGGTCTAGTAGCAGTCGGTTTGTTTTCATGTATTTTACGTTTTCTTGGTTCCTTTTTCGCATTATCGTGGGTTTCTATTAAGTCTGTATAACTTATGTTATCACTTACATTTTCTTTTGCCTGGTCAGTTTTTACACTTGGTTTTCCTCGTGCTTGCTTTTTCTGTCTTAAGGTCGCTTTTTCTTGTTGTTTTTCCTGTCTTAATTGTTTTGCTTCTTGTTTAATCCTTCTGCGTTGTTCCAATTCGTCCTCTTTTTGTTTTTTCTCCTCTTGTTTTTTATCAATATACTGCTTGTATTTATGCCCGGTCAAACCATATGGCATTGGTTCCTTTTTTTTCATATTTTTTTGTTTTTCTGGTATTTTCGGATGTCAAGTATTTATCTATAGACGAGATTGACTGTTCCGCAGTTTCTAGAGTGCTTTCTGCTATAGGTGTTTGATGGGTGGAATTAGGCAGATCGCTTACAAACCCACATGACTGTAAATTATCGGAAGAGGCGATAATATGGTCTAGGGATGATAATGCTATCTCTGTAGTTTTTAGGATGGTTTCTGTTGTACCTATTTGATCTATGGAAATGGTGGAATCGTTTACAGATCTACATAATTGTGAACTATTCGGCAGATCGAGAGGTTCGCAAGCGGACGTAGGAGCTGTACCAAGTTGTGTCCAGTTATGCAAAGGCAAATTATTGACTGCAGAGTCTTTTGGATCATTTTCCAGTATAAGTTCGATTAACTCTTCCGTTGCCATCAACGTTGAGCGGCCTATATTGGTTTCATTAAGAATCAAACTTGGCTCACTCGGCATTTCAATTATGCCACTTAAAACCTTTTGATTCGCAGTTATCACCATTGTATTTGCATCCTCCACAGTATGAATTTGGGCAACTTCCGTTATTTGAATGTTCTCATCCTGATCTGAACTTGAGGAGAATCGACGGATTGGGAAATTAATTTCGTTGTTGTTTCGTTGATCAGAATCGGGAAATGGCAAAATTTCATCAGTACGGTCATCACTAGGAACTGGATTCTGGATTTCTGCTACTATTTTTATTATTTCACCTGGTGAGATGACACTGTCCTCTATAAAGTCATCGTTAATTTGTGAAGGAATCCCTGTGACAAGGTTCTGCGTGTCACTTATGCTGGTCAAGTCTAACCTTCGAGAATCAATTTGTTCGTGATTAGATCCCGCAGACGAAACAGAAAGATCGAGCGGAATATGCTGACCTGAACCTGATGTCACGCTCTGGATAGGTACCTGTTCGATTTGGTTTTCTAAAGTATATTTACATTTTGCCCACAGCTTAAAGTATGGATGGTCGTGAGCCTTTTTGGTGAGGTAGCACTGTGTAAATTCTTTTCTTATATTTGCGTCAACTTCAGACTCTATGACTTTCATAGTAGTTCTCATATCCTTTTTATAGTCAGTGAGGTCATTAACAGGGATATTACTGTCCGCTGCTATCTCTTGTCTTCTAGTAGCAATACATTTACTGTAGTCAACAGCATCTGGATTTAGGGGGTAGAGACCACATGCTCTAAACCCATTCCTGATTGTTGTTGGTTTCAATCCTTTTTCGTAGGCCTCTTTAAACACCTTAGCAAAATTCTGTTTGTTAATGGCTGCTGTGGTGACCTGTTTGTGTTTTCTAACTACCTCCTTCCAAACATTTTTTATAGGTCTGAAGATGGCGACATCGCAAGGCTGCAGAATATGAGTAGCATTTGGATGTAAGCAGAATAGTATTATTCCGTTTTCGTTGCAAAATTCGAACATTTGTATATTGATGTGAGATTTATGTCCATCAAGGAATAGAATTACCGGTGTTGGAATCTTTTCTTTCACTATCCATTCATAAAACAATTTTATGTAAGCGTAGAATGTATCGGACACCATCCAACCGCTGTCTGATCGTCCAATCATCCAAGAGTCTGGATGATTATTGATAACCGCTGCAGGTATTCGTTTGTATGGATAAACAACGAAAGGAGGCACATCATTTCCATCAGCTGCAAAAGCTTAAAAATTCTTCTTGGGTCATTTAGTATGTCTGTGTAGTTTTCATCTTCCAAAAAACTTTTTAATTCAGAAAACCATTTTCGTATACCTTCTTCAGTCACTGCAGCTCGAGCTTTGGAAATTATTTCTGTATTTCTTTTTGAAATATCAGGATGGCGATTAAGGAAAAGTTGTAGCCATTTTTTTCCAGGTCTATTGTTTGAGAATTTGCTTTGTCGATTACTATCGTTTAGAAAAGTTTGAACTGCGTCGTAAACATTTGGGTGCATAGGAAATCCGAGTTTAGCTTTATTTACTATCCATTTGGCTAGCACATTTTCTTCATTATGGGTCAACTCTGGCGCAGGGCCCATTTGGCGTACCCATGGTACTTTGTGAATTATTTTGTTACTAAGCGTTGATTTTGGTATTTTAAACGCGGCGCTTGCCTTACGTAACGACAGTTCTCCATTTGTAATGGCTTTTAAGGCTTTTTCGAGGGATTCTTGGGTATATGTAAATCTTTGGTATTGTTATTTTGTCGTTTCCATGATCTAAAACAATAAAAATACAAAAAATAAGTACCATTCATTCACTGGTTCTTTGAAACCAGTAATCGAACTAGCTATTATGGACATAGTTCATTCACTGGAAAGCTCAACCCAGTGAATGAACCTGTCTTTTAATGTTTTGTCCGAACACTAGCCTTTCGATAGACAACACATTTGTTTCAATGTCACTGAAAACGTAATCTTATTACTATTACTAGAAAGTAAGATATTGCACAAACACTAAATCACCTGATCCCAGTAAATGAACCCCCCCGTTCATTCACTGGATTTAGGTCATTTTGAATTCTAGTTATAGGACACTGGATTAAAAAGCACAGTTTGTAAATAAATTACATCTAAATATACGTTAATAGCACGAATATGTCGTTGCAGCTTAAGACAAACACACACCATAAATGGCAGATGCGGGGAAACAAATACAGTAACACATTAAACGAAAGGTAGCTTACCTTTATCCTTATTACCGCTCCATAGAAAAATTTACAACAGGCCGCACGTGTACTTTACATCGCCGCCATTTTGAGACTGCTGCGTAGGAGTCGAAACAAATGCTACCAGAACCTAACACGTAATGTTGCCAATCGAAAAAAAAATACCAGGCGTGGTAAAAACAAACGAAATTCTTATTATACGAAAAAAATGTGCATTTGGTTCATTCACTGGATCCGTTCATTCACTGGGGAACTTACCCTAGGGTCATGCAGAGTCGAAAAACTAAAGTCCAAAAGGGGGCAAAAGTTAAGAGAGTACGTGCATATACAGGGGGAATCCTAAGTCGTTAGCCGAAATATGTGTTTCTTACCGTTTAACTTTAGTTTAAACATGTGGATGTGACAACAGGCAAAAAGAAACGTTGTTTGTTAATTCGTTACTTGAAAAAAACGTTTTTAATTTACCGAGTCTCATGGTCACCCTAATTGCTACGTTAAAAAACTGTCACTTTAAGCTACTGACCAAGTCTTGTTGAATAGGGTGACCATAAGGTTAGGGTTTATGCTGTTTAAAATGATTATCAATAAAATTTAATTGTTTCTTTCTAGAATTAATGCAATGAATTTGCCTTAAAATACTGCGCTAGAAACAAACGTTTCTGTTTACGACTTATGTTTCACCCTGTAAATTATATAAGAGACGCCGTTTATGCAGATCAAGAGTTCAACCAAAAATTAGGCTTTAGCGCTTAACTTTGGCAATATCCACCGCTAAAGCCCGCTCCACACTATGGGCCATCATGGCCCATCATACAGGACGCGGTTATGCGGTAGAACGAGACGTAAATATGTCTTATACCCTTTAACGCATAGTTGCGTCCTGTATAATGGGCCATGATGGCCCATAGTGTGGAGCGGGCTTAAGACGCGAACCTAACGGCCCGCGCGGCCACAACATTGAAGGGCGGCGACAGCGGTAGCGGTTTTTTCTTTTTTTTTATACTACTTCGGTGGCAAACAAGCTTACAGCCTACCTGATCGTAAGTGGTTACCGTAGCCTATGGACGCTTACAACTCCAGGGGCGCCATTCGCGCGTTGTCGTGGCCCGGCCGTTAACCTCTGTATGACCCATAAGGTAATGTAAATAAATATGCTATGTTATTTTTCTGAAGATTGTCTCAATAATTTTAAGTTAACTTTTACTCTAAGCTCTCGGCTGTGATAAACATGCTCTTCTATTAGCAAATTATCAAGCCAATATGATGTATTTAATAGTAATTAGGCCTTTTGTGGCCTGCAATGAACTAACCCTTGCAACGCCAAGGATGACTAAAGTAGTCGCGAGTTGTGCCCAAATCGCTTAGAGGAAAATTGATTTTCTACCAAGGTTTATATTAGCTGTCTTCTAGCAAATATTAGCGTGTATGTCTTATAAGAGTTATATTTGTAAGGATCGAATGGTATTCAATGGTGAGCACAATATGATAGGTATAACAGGCGGTAGCAGCCTGAAGAGCGTTGGAATCCATACTATCCATACTTCCATACTAATATTATAAATGCGAAAGTGTGTCTGTCTGTCTGTTACCTCTTCACGCTTAAACAGCTAAACCGATTTGGATGAAATGTGGAGATATTTTGAGTCCTGGGGAAGGACATAGGATAGTTTTTATCCCGGAAATCATCCCTCAAGGGGATGAAGTGGGGGGTGAAAGTTTGTATGAAGCTACGATATAAACGAGTTCCACGCGGACGGAGTCGCGGGCAGAAGCTAGTAATATTATATATGCGAAAGTGTGACGTATGTTACCTCTTCACGCTTAAACTGCTGAATCGATTTAGATGAAATTTGATACAGAGATGGTGTGAGTTATTATCCCGGAAATCATCCACTAAGGCAGTGCAAGTTTGTATGGAGCTGCGATATAAACAAGTTCCATGCGGACGGAGTCGCGGGCAGAAGCTAGTGAAGTATAAAACTGAGTAGTAGCTTATTGGAAACTGCGTTCGTTGGGCATGACAGCTCGCTACCACTTTAGCCGTCAAAAGCATAGTCTATCCATAGTAGAGCTGCAATATAATATTATGTTAGTTAATAAATCTGTTAAAAGAAATGAAATAAATAAATAAACCCGAACAGCACCGTTTATTGCCCCTCACAGCTCCAGCTCACGTCGCCTGAAATACCAGAGACAAATTAAAAAAAAACATGCATAGACAATAAAACACCATGTCATAATAAACATGTATTTAACGTCCATGTCGCCTGCGCGCTCTATACACCCTACATAGCCACGTTTTATATATAAAACTGTGAAAGTTAAACAGCGCCATATAAAGCTTATTAATACTAATTTTGTGACGCTCTGAACTGCCGTTGTCGACCTTACGGCCGTGTATTTAGCCACTATTTTCCAACGGCAGCTCAGACGAATCGCTGTCCTAATGTTACTTAGTTTCGCATTAATGCAGAGGCGGGTTATCTATATAAGCAAACTAAGCAAGTGCCTCGAATTTTTAGGGTTCCGTAGTCGACTAGGAACTCTTATAGTTTCGCTTTGTCTGTCCGTCCGTCCGCGGATAATCTCAGTAACCGTTAGCACTAGAAAGCTGAAATTTGGTCCTAATAAGTATATCCATCACGCCGACAAAGTGGTCAAATAAAAAAGTGTTTTATTTTATTTTATTAGGGTACCTCCAAAACCCACGCTCACTCCCCACGTTACGTATAGCGTGGGGAGTGTTTTTTTTTTTTTTCATTTCAACCCCAACGTGTGATATATTGTTGGATAGGTATTTAAAAATAAATAGGGGTTTGCTAAAATCATTTTTTGATAATATTAATATTTTCGGAGATAATCGCTCCAGAAGTTTAAAAAAATGTGTCCCCCCCCCTCTAACTTTAGAACCATAAGTTTTAAAAATATGAAAAAAATCTCAAAAGTAGAATTTTGAACTTGATAGGTTGAATAGTTTTTGAAAAAATACAAAATAATTTCTCGACGAAAAACTACGGAACCCTACACTGAGCGTGGCCCGACACGCTCTAGGCCGGTTTTTTTTTTTTGTTATAAATTTTAATCTATAGCCGCTAGAGGGGCGCCGGTGAGGTGCTTGACTAGGGCGCTCTCCACATTTAATCCTCCTCTGCCATAATGTTTATCAAAGTGATACGATAAAAACAAAGACGATAGTGTTTAAGTTAAATTATAACCATGAATATTAGACTTAGACTATTGTATGAATGGTTTAGTCATCTTATTTGGTACTGACTGTACTTTCATTATTTAGGAAGAATATAACATTAGGGACTAGTAAGTTATAAAGACTGTCTATATGTACTCAAAATGCGCAAAGGGATGGTCTTCTCACAACTGGTTGCCATGGAAGACTAAAAAATCCCCATAGACAACTGGTTGTGAAACAGCTGCGATGGCGGTCGAAAGGAATTTGTCGATAAAATACACTAACCCACGCTCACGCATCTCTTGCTATAGGTCTATATAGGTCCGCTATTTCGCAAAACTCCGGTGGATATCGCCCTAAATTGCGCAAGTCGAAAATAGCCATCAATGTTTCAAGTGGTTCATATACATAGTATAACGCTGAGACATCGCTCGTAAAACGCTTTATATCTAGTAAAAAAGGCAGTTTATACAAATTACTAGTAGCTATACTAAGACCAATTCGTTACTGTTGTGTCCTAGAGTTTAGTATCACTTTGATTATCGACACAATAGCACGCAATTAAAGCCTCGGTGACATTGAAACTATTGTTGGAGAGACTCCATTTGATCTCAACACTACAACCTTGTCACCGAGATCCTCCGTAGCAGACAAAATAATTATTGTAGACTGTCTATCCTCCTAAGACCCCGCGTTCCATCGCCAACACAGTTAACTGGCCATCCGTGGACTTTATATGCATAGTAATAAGGTTCAATATAAATACAGGACGGTCAGTTAACTGGGTTGGCGTTTGTAAAAAATTGACTTTGAACTTTGACTGAATGTCAAAAAGTTCCTAATAGGGTATTTGATAACAGTGAAAACAAACTTTTTTTTCATTAGCAACAGATAAACATAGCGAAAATACTCGGAAAGTATATATGTATTTCATTTGTGTTTGCTGTTTTAAGATTTTCTTATTCATAAGAGATGCATCGTTAGTGACGTAACCGAGTATATAAGTTAAAAATGTTCCATTTTGTAACCAAAATTAACCATATAAATGTATGACAAATAAAAGTTACAAAATGGAACACTTAACTTATACTCGGTGACGTCACTAACGATGCATCTCTTCTCGCGAAAATGCCCAAAAACTAACAATAAGGAAGGACGTTGTTTGATTGTGACGTCACAAGCAAGTAATCCCTACAGAATCCATACTAACGGAGCGTTTTTGACGTTTCATAAAAAGCAGCTGATTTGACTTTTTACAAATACCGTATTGAAAAGCACAAAAGCGTACCCTGGGTCTCAGGAGGCTATACTCTTTGCGATTTTGAAAGCTGAACTCGAGGTCCATCGTTATAGATCAAGTCTCAGTTGGCAATTAAGGGTGGGTTGCGTCAAACCGTTTGTAATGGTAAGCGGTGTTCGTTAAAATCTGAATGTATGTAAAGTTTGACAAGTTTCTATGGGATGACAGCTGCCGGCGCTATATTTAACGTTGAGCGGCCTGTAACCGTGAGTTAGTGCAACGCGCCCTCAAACTTCTTAAATTGTCATCACACATTTTGATAATCAGCTGTTACCGCAAAATGCATGGCGCAATAATCTATGTACATTCTGTATTTTAAGGTTTAAAATGAAATATTGCATTAGCTTGTTAACCAAAGAAACTACGTCGAATCGAACAATCGACCCATTGTTTTTATTTGCTTTGAGAGCAAAACCAATCTTAAAATGGACGCTTCTCCATTATTTTGAGGATAATTTTACACAAATCGACCTAGTCCCAAACTAAGCAAAGCTTGTACTGTGGGTACTAGACGACGATAAACATACTTATATAGTTAAATAAATACTTAAATACACAGAAAACATCGATGACTCGGGAACAAATATTCACGCTCATCACACAAATAAATCCCTTTACCGGGATTCGAATCCAGGACGGCTAGCTTCGAAGGCGCCATTACCAGCTAAGCTAGTCGTCAAAATATTCGAATTGTTCCAAAAAGTGAGAAAAAATAACGCAACACTTTAGAAACTGTACTTAATTTTAAAGTGAAAGAAACATTAACGTATTGGTTAACAGACTGTACCTAGTGCAGCTTTCAAAGTCACTTCGATAAATATTGTTCGAATAGTCTATATTTCATGTCTATACCCGCTGTCAAGCATACTTTAAATAAGGTAACAATCTCACTTAAAACTAAAACCAGTTCCATTATTTACAAACAAAGTTAAACTAAGGATAAAACAATTCTCGCGAACACACAAAAGATCTTTCAATCACAAGGGTTTCATTTCATGAAATAAATATCGGAATAACATACCTTATATACAAAACTCAATTCTTACACCAAACTATGAGTATGAGTGAAATAATACATTAATTATATGGTGAAATATCTAAATGAATCTTAAAATTAGGTGCATTTTATAAACTTTTAAACAAAATTTGTCCACATAAACGCTATAATAGATTTTATCGCTTGGAAATAAGGTCAAACTTCATTCGTCATGAATACAATCTGATTATACTTTTATGATTATGACTTAATGATTATAAATAATAAATGCTCATATCTGTAAGTAACCGCAACTGTTAATAACATTTTGAAGATAACATTGCCAGGTAATCAGGAACTATTTCGATGTCTAAACATTTGATGATTTGATGAAAATGCCCATTTATATTAGTCATACATATCATATCGAAACAAGAGAACTCGATAAAACTAATGGTCTTATTCATAAACGCCCATCAAACCTATTTCAACTAAAATTCGTTTGTCTCTATCAGTCACTTTGACTTTTGTGTTTGGAAGTAGGGACAAAACACATTTTAGCTAATGTTTGTTAAGTTTTTTTAATAAAGGGGTACATTTTTAGAACTTAGAACATACCCCCTAGAAAATACCCGTGAACATTATTACCAAAAACTCGTGGTCCTGGCAGATGAAGAAAAGCCAACACATTAGATTTACTGACGATATTTATCAACTTATTTAGTTCTAAAGAAAACCTTGAATTAGGAATGAAATATAACGTTAAGTACCCTAAACTTTACGTTTGTTTCTGATTCGTCATATTTCTGATTGGTCATATTCCTTATCCGACACTTTCCTGACTGGTCATATTTCTAACTCGTCATATTCCTGATTCGTCACATTCCTAACTCGTCATATTCCTGATTCGTCACATTCCTAACTCGTCATATTCCTGATTCGTCACATTCCTAACTCGTCATATTCCTGATTCGTCACATTCCTCACTCGTCATTGTAAAGTCAAATGAAATCGGATTCCCAATTCTAAAGCAGGACCGTGCAGGTGCGACGACGAGCGAAGCGAGGAGTGTTAGGTGTACTGCGAGCCAGAACCGATTTTAATAATGACAATGACATTAGCTTCATTATAGATAAGTAACACTCATCTATTAATTATCTAAAGAGGTTCTTATCATTTATCAGAGAGGATTTCTATAAGTTTTTGCAGGCAAATGTACATGGTACGATGAGTGAGGATTGTGACGAATCAGGAATATGACGAGTTAGGAATATGATGAATCAGGAACAAGTCAAACTTTAGCCACTATTAGTATCAAATTAAATATCACATGTTGCAAGAACACAATACAAGCGGAAATTTTGAATCCATGTCGCTAATTAGGGGATTTAGGTACTAAACAATATTCATTTCAATATTAAAACGCCATTAAACTAGGTTACAATTGAAGCCTCCAATTTTGTTACAATTTCTTCCAGTTGGTCATTAGTTGTCCAATATTATACTGTTCTTAAACCTACACATACACAATACCTCACGGTTCTAAATATCTTGTTTCAGACAAGAATATACTGTCTTACCGCCCACGTAAAGTCTTATTTCGCTTTAGACTCGTCCATCGAACGCTACACACTAAATTGTCTTTTAATACACTCGGAATAAGACCGATTATTGCGTGCACAATCAATTTGTCGCTTCGCTTCAGGCTTCACCCATACCATGTCTCAACACGAAATAAGAACAAAGGTTTAAATCTAGCAGATGGATGAACATGACTCTAGCACGATTCTAACATTATATTGCGACTATAATTAAGGACATAAAGTTATCCACGTCTGCCTAGCATGATTGCTTTTATGTCGGACATATAAAGCAATCGTGCCTCCCGCAGCAACCTAATTGCTAGTAAGGAACGAATGTTCCTTTGACAGTTAGTGAGGCATATTTCCCAAACTTTAATTACTCTTAATATAATGTAAATAATACAGTTATTTAGTAACTTTTACTATTTTTTTTGGGTATGAAGGCGTGAATCTATGTATTTATATGTAAGTATTTTTACTATAGAAATATGGATAATTTTATGTCCTTAAGTAACTAATGTATATGAGAAGCAATCATTTAACATTTCATTGGCAATGCTATTACATTTTGAACCTTATGTTCAACAGGAGAAGGGTTATTTAACACGTGTAAACGTCTTCCGAATACAAACTTCATAAACAACAAGTTCACTAGACACTTCGATACATGATTCTGGGCTGTCAGGACTTATTATGTGAGAACAATTAACTTACATAACGCTGTTAGAAATAATGGTATTATACAGGGTGCAATCTTTTACGTGATACAAAATAGCAAAATGTGAATCTATCCATGATTCTGAGCAACTTTTATTATGGGACCAACTTTGTGTTATGCCAAAAAAATCCAACTATTTCATTAACTTTGCTCATTTTAGACTGACAAGAATGTATGAACAGGTGTGTTTTTTTTGGCATAACACAAAGTTGGTCCCATAATAAAAGTTGCCCAGAATCATGGATAGATTCACATTTTGCTATTTTGTATCACGTAAAAGATTGCACCCTGTATAACTAAAAAGTTCGTCAATTCTTCTCTAAAAGTTCTCAATAAAATTACACTGTACAGAACATAGGAAACACAAGTAGAGGCAAGCAACAGGCGGTCTTATCGCTAAAGAGCGATCTCTTCCAGACAAAGATAGGGTCAATTTGAGTGGAACAAGTATAATTCTTTATTATACTTACTGTTTTAACACATACATATGTATATTTCATGTTCTGGTTTCATGGTTAAAAAAATATATACTTGTTGAAAGGTTCTTTTTAATTCATGCTTACAGTACATGTTCTTGTTGTGCCCATATTACAAAACAGTATTTTATTGTAAGTTCATTGCTCCACATTTCTAAGCACTGATGTCCAAGTCAGTGAGAAACTTGCAATTCATCAGTTTTGTCTCAAAACTGTTGGTTACAAATGTTCCGCTGAGCTCAAACTCTTTCGATGTTATCAGAGATCAATAATGCCAAGTCTGCCTCGTTTAAATCGTCAATAAACTAAAAGACAATAAGACAAAAGAAAGGAAAACATAGTTTGGACAGGTGTCGAAGTAATTTACGTATGTAGGATCAGTAAAAACTAGCATTTCCCGCCGTTATTAATAAAATATTGAAATTCCATATTCACCGCTTTCACAGGTTTTTTACAATTAAGGCCATTCCTAAGCACGTATTCCACCAGCGAGGAAGAGATGAGCCGATACGAAGCGAACATACAAAAAATTCCCAAAAGTTAATTGGTTCGAAAACATTATTATTCCGGTATTTCAAAATTCCAAATGCCAGATTCGGCTGTAAGAAAATTTTGACGTAGACGATTTATATTAGATTAGGTTAATATTATGATGAATAATATAGATTTTCTATAGCAGAACATGGTTTCCGGAATTATGATAATCGATAAAATTAAGTTTTTGAACAAATGACTCAAAAACAAGAATTTACCGCTAATAGAACGAAGTTATCCGTCGACCCTTCCCGCCTCGTCGTTGGACCAATGTTATACTATTACGAAACGCTCGCAGTGCGCGGAGTTATAGCATTTGGGAACGGCGCACCTCAACTGCTCCGTCTGTCACACCAATCATGTCAGCTAAGTGCAACAGAGACCGCAACAGTGGTATCCCACTCCTAATTTCAATGGCCTCCCGCGCAGCGAGCGTTTGATAATATTATAAATTCCCCGGTTACACAAAATAAGAAAATGTCTTGTCAAATAGAATGGACGATTTAAACACGGCACCCTGTCACAGCCTAGAGCCTGAAGACGACAAATTGGAAAGCGTGGCGCTACCTGTTGAAGAGGTCCGGTCGGTAGTACACGTACACGCCGATCAGCACTGTCGCAGTCGCAAGGATCGCGCGCCGCGTCAGCGGATACCTGTGGGTAGTGAGAGGTGGATTTTAATAGAACGATACAAAATAGTTATTTACTATACAAGTGCCGAAAATAGGAAATTCGCAAAGAGTGGTGATAAATTCGACAAGAGTTGCGAATTACCTATTCGCACGTGTATCGTACAACATAACGTTTTACTCTTTAAAGTTTCGACATATGCACAGAAAGTAGCACCACATGTACTGTAAATAAATGCTTTTGGGATGTGGTGTTGGCGTCGACTTCTACGGATACCTTGGACTGCTATGCGAACCAACCAAGCCATTCTCGAAGAGCTTTATATACATCGTCGACTATGAGCGTATTCTCACATACTTTGGCCACCTCTCAAGACGTTCTTCGGATAGCCTGGAGGATTATTATGACGGGGAAAGTTGAGGGCCAGAGGCCTCGAGGCAGACCACCCGCTAGATGGAGCACACAAATCACTGCACTCTTGCAACTACATCTGAGGCCTACATAAAGCGAGTGATAGGAGCCTTTGGAGAAGTCTGGTCCACAAGAAGAGGACATGATGTCACGATCCTCAGCATTGAGGGAACGACTGATGACTTGATTTGCAGTTGTAGAAAATGTCGAATCTGCCTAATTTATAAATCATAATTCTGGGACATTTTGTAAGATTTAACAGTAATATACGTTTGTCATGAAGTGGCTGTTATATTCTGACACATTAACTTGTCGATGGCGGCTATGTTATAGCCTAATATTATAAATGCGAAAGTGTGTGTGTTTGGATGTTTGTCCTTCTTTCACGTCGCAACGGAGTGTCGTATTGTTGTGATTTTTTGTATGGAGATAGTTTAGAAGCTGGAGAGTGACATAGGCAACTTTTTCCAGCGGGAAAACATCTAATTCCCACGGGAAAATTCAATATGTTACATTTTCCTATAACCACGCGGGCGAAGCCGCGGGCATCAGCTAGTAGCCTATATTGCGTCCCACTGCCGGGCAAAGGCCTCCCCTGTTCGCCATTCGTCTCGGTCCTGTGCAAGTTCATGCCAATCCCTATAAAATGTATCAAGGTTATCCGACCATTTCCTTTTTGGTCTGCCTCTGCCTTGCCCATAAAATCTCGGTTTGAGTAAGTGACCCAGGAGAGGTATCCATGGCGACTAGAGACAGAGATCCTCCTTATGACTAATTTCTGCCCGCGACTCCGTCTGCGTGGGACTCGTTTATATCGTTATAAGGATATATTTAGAGTGTAGTAAATTATAGAGTGGAAGATATTGTATTCCATTGAGAAATTGTGACATGTGCCTAGAGGCACTAGTCACAATTGTCATGTCATCATTATCGTGAGACATGATGAGAATGGTAGGGCGTATTGGGGATTAAATATATTGAGAAGGATTGATGTCGTGGATCATTGGAGATTTGGAGATTTACTCCAGGAAAAATACGGTTTTGGGAAACATTAATTTATAATAGCGTTTTTTTTTGTTGATTTCATTTTAAAATGTTATTCTAAGATGCTTTATTCAAGAATCCGACAAACTTTTCACCCGGAAGTAATAGGGATGATGACTAAGATTTTTTTATGATGTCATTCGAACCAGTTTTTGGAGATGAACAAATGTTTGTATGGGAGCAACTACAATTAAAGAACATAAATACCCAAAAAATTGAGGCATCGCTGGCGGCAGCGCAAAACGCTTCATACTGATAGACACACAAGTATGACGTCACAATAGTACAAAGTAGTTGTATCATTGTATGGAATATCCGGTAAATTGTTGTTTCGATCGCGAAATACTGCGTTTAAGTACATAGTTGTCATTCAATTTTGTTTCTATAAAAGCGTAAGGATTTTATTGGCAGCTTTAAATTCACTCTTGGACAGTAAAAAAAAAATGCATAATTTTTCTAAACTTTCAAGGTTTATATCTTTTTATGATTTTAATTATAATTACTACTTTATTACGATAATTTGATGGTTTACTATTCATTTAGCATCACTACGTTATCAATTTGAACATGAGGCACCATGCCTATTATGCTCGCTACATATTGGAAGGTAAAGTGTATAGTTTAAGGTCAGATCTAAATTAAAAAATAAAAAACATTGCAGGCCGCCTGGAAATTTATATATAAATTCCTTTATTTGTCGAGTACCAATTTTTTTTTAAGTAGAAACTGGCATATAAAAGCGGCGCAGCTCGTATTCAGCCAATTCAACTCGTATTTTTCTGTTGCAAACACGACGTTTTTGTATGTGTCTCAAATAGTTTGCTTTTTTTTGGTAGAAAATTGCACTTGCGATTCTGTTGAAGAAAAAAACAGCGGGAAATCGTAAATATTTTCACGTTGTGCAACGATATTTAAAGTTTATATAAATTTAATATTTTGTATTCCCCCAGTTTTGAGAAAAGCACTATATTAGCCTCGGCCGGAATGGCAATTGCAGGCTTCGTATTATAATTAAACGACAAACAAATACTCAGCCTGCAATTGCCTCCTTCCCGGCCACGGCAATAATGTACTATTAAATGAAGCATGCATTGTCTTTATTTGTATGATTTATCTTGAACTATATAAAGCAAAAATGTAAATGAACTGAGAAAAAGACAAAAAATTTATAAACATATTTTCTGACTTTTCAGAAGCTAGTTAATTTATCATTTTTTTATCGGATTCTGTCGCTGGGTAACTAGTTAATTGATAATATATCCGTTACACAAAAAATAAGCTATTATAAATTATTTCCAAAATTGTCATTTTTTCCATACAAGTTGTCAGTTAATTGACTGGAGTAATTATCGTGCGACCGTTGACCGTCTATGATTGTTGTTATGAATGAAGGGTATAGGTCAGTAAAGAGCATACCGCAGCGCAGTGGGCATGTAGTGTCGTATGGTCCGCTGGATGCGCACGGACAGCGTGGGGTTGCGGGCGGCGGCCGCGGCCGCGCGGCGCCGCTTCAGCCGCGCGTCGTCCAGGAGACGTTGCTCCTCTCTGCGAACACCATCAATCATGATACACGCAGTAGGACAGTCGTATCGAACATTAAAATCGCTAGCTAAAGGCTCCTCTACACAATCGGTCATCATGGCCGCTCATACAGGACACAACTATGCGTTAGACGGGGATAAACATTCTTCCATCGCATTCCAACGCATAACTGTGTCCCTGTCCTGCGCCATGATGGCCCATTGTGTAGAGAAGGCATAATGGTCTTTCGAAGCTCCAAACTTGGATATACGGTACTGGTAGTGGTCCTAACAATATATAAAAAATCAAAACTAGCCGTTAGTTTATAATATTTTTTCAAGTATCATTATTATTTCATTGCGTTCTTTGGGCTTGTCCATAAAGGGTATAGCCGTGTTTGGATGGCGAAACTGCCTTTGACGAGAAAATGGTTTTCCTTTTGCTCGGATAATTATCTTTATATACGTTGTAATTTCACCAAATATCAGCACCAAAATCGTCATCGTCGTTTTTTGACCCCCCTCACTCTATAAGATTACATGTCACCTAGCCCATGGAAAAGTGTTTCTCACTATACTATGGACTAATATACCTAGACAACTAATCCCTGAAACTAAGAAATTGGCTTTATGTAGATGGCGTTACTAGTCTATGATACCATCATAGACCGGCAACACCACAACAACGACAAAACCAGCTGTTCCATACAAATGGTGTGAGCTCAGCCGCCAAAATGTATGGAACAACTGGTTTTTTTTTTCGCGTTTTGGATACAACTTATTTGATCAATTTTGATCGAGATGACCCACCAAATCACCTCCGAAAATTTGAACGGTGAATAATATTTCATCCTGTATAGCTAGTATTTTAGTTTCAGATGAGCCGTTGAGGGTATATGATTATACCGAATAATATTATTCGATACTTAGTTACTATTTGACTTCGTTGGTATAGGTATTTAATTTTAGTTTAAGGTATTGTGTTGTATTCTTCTGATTATGTTTTTTATTAAATAAATTGATCTCTCGATTAAGAATAGTGTAGACTAAAATAAACTTTATGACAAAGGGAACAAGTGAATGTCAATATTGTCACAAATAAAATGCATGCTTAGATGGACTATATAACTCACTCTCTCCTCTCGAGCGCGTCGACCTCCGGCTCGAGGTCTGCGGGGTCGTTCTCGTCGTAAAGGTCCTCCGCCGTCACCAGGATGTCTTCGAACGGTAAGTCATCCGGTAACTACGGACAAGACACAACTTTATATACTACACTAGCTGATGCCCGCGGCTTCGCCCGCGTGGTTATAGGAAAATGTAACATATTGAATTTTCCCGTGGGAATTAGATGTTTTCCCGGTGGAAAAAGTAGCCTATGTCACTCTCCAGCCTCTAAACTATCTCCATACAAAAAATCACATTGATACGACGCTCCGTTGCGACGTGAAAGAAGGACAAACCAACACACAAACACACTTCGCATTTATAATATTAGTAAGGATTTCTTGTCCCCCTAAGTCTAAATAGCTAGTTTATTATATATATAAAGTTTGTGACATAGGTAAAGTTTGTGAACTTGAGAGTTTTTAAGTGATATTAAAAAAAATCTTATCCAGTAGTTCTGCCACTCTGTAGAGTGGCATTCAGGGATATGGGCTATAAATAATGCTGAAGCTTTGCCTGCGCTCTTTGTAATTCGCAAGCGCAGCCGCGTAGGTAACTAACTTAAGGGGGATGAATTAGAAATTATCGCGTGCTTTGAAACGCCGTTCTGACTAGATTAAGAAACAAGAAGGTCTGATTTTCAGATATATGATTCTTGACTATATGATTGTTTATCTGATTTAATCGATACATGATTGCCTAAAATTATCTCGATACAAAATTATTCCAAAGTTGGGTCTTTATTTTTCTTTTTTTACTCAGCCTACTCAAGCAATACATGATTTTATGACAGAATCAAGTTAATACTATAGTATTTTATCTTAATGAAATATAAATAAAACTTCACTATTTTCACTAAGCAGGTATTTATCGAAATTTGTCCAAAAAAGCCATTCCCGAAGAGTGTTGCATCTCTCTTTCTAGTGCGCGGAAGGCATAAGCGTGTCTCTGTCTAGGGGGCGTTTTGACGAGAAGAGATAGTTCGTGGCGTAACTGAGGAGTAACATTTTGTGACCGGCGGCGGCTGTAGACCTTCCTCAACGTGGCTACTCGTCATCCTATTTACCCTAGTCTGATGAACGATTCAGGTATCGCACTCACCCTAGACAGTAAACAGTGCAGCATGGCCATGTCGCAGTCGCACGCGTACACTTCCTGCTGCCGATGCAGCACGATAGCCGCCGTCACGTACACAGGGAACAGTGGAGGCGCGCACAGGAAGTAGTCGTACAGACGGACCACGTCGGAGTACCGGTTCAGCGAGTGGCCGAACCAAGTCAGGTACCAGGGTAGCGCGAACATCGTGCCGACGCCCGCTCTGGAAGCAAACATGTCAGTAATTATGTGATGGTTTACGTAACATTTGCATTTCTTTGATTGAATTGCTACGAAGAAATCTAAGAATATTTTTCTCAACGTCTAAAATGATAAATACAATCTGAATTATAATATTTCTTGATTTCGGAGGTAGTAGCCTGATCTGTGTAGGCTTGTAAGAAGGCTAACTTTATCAACAGGAAACATTGTTCTCTAATCCTATATAAATAAATAAATAAATAAGATATGCCGTTATACCAGAGTACAGAGAATTATCGACAAACGTTCTCATCCTTATTCTTGGTAATTATTGGTCGTGAGTATAGTTGAGTTTCCAAATGTGGAATCTTAAAATATTTAAGTTAGCAAACGTTCTCAGCGGCACATCACTACTCGTACTTTTTCCGTGCCATCTAATAGAGTAGTACTCACTTCTCCAGACAGCCGCATGTAGTTGAGCAGGTGCTGTGTCTGGCTGCATGGTTGGTCTGCATGAAGGGCGCCAGCGGAGCCCCGGGCCCGTACGAGAGCTCCCACTATAGACAGAGACTCACTTCTCCAGACAGCCGGCAACGCGCTCGTCCGCGCGCCGCACCACGGGCAGCATGTAGTTGAGCAGGTGCTGTGTCGGCTGCATGGTGGTCTGCATGAAGGGCGCCAGCGGAGCCCCGGGCCCGTACGAGAGCTCCCACTATAGACAGAGACTCACTTCTCCAGACAGCCGGCAACGCGCTCGTCCGCGCGCCGCACCACGGGCAGCATGTAGTTGAGCAGGTGCTGTGTCGGCTGCATGGTGGTCTGCATGAAGGGCGCCAGCGGAGCCCCGGGCCCGTACGAGAGCTCCCACTATAGACAGAGACTCACTTCTCCAGACAGCCGGCCACGCGCTCGTCCGCGCGCCGCACCACGGGCAGCATGTAGTTGAGCAGGTGCTGTGTCGGCTGCATGGTGGTCTGCATGAAGGGCGCCAGCGGAGCCCCGGGCCCGTACGAGAGCCGGCAAAGCAGCGGGAACGAGGCGCGGTCCCCGCACACCAGCAGCAGGGTTATCGCCACGTCGTGGTAGCCCTGAATCACAAAAACAACTAACTTACAGTAGTACCATATAAGTTACATCGGCAATCTTCGTCCACGCCGACGAGTGCTGACAAGTACCGAGTGAAATCGAACCTTGACCTTGTTGCACTATACGTAAGGTACAATATGCAATGACAGGTGAACTCATGCTTTCCCGCTCATGGCGCCAGACAAAATGGCGGGCGCCGGAGCTGCCGGCGTCGCGCGCAAAATTTTGGCCAATGGGCGTTGAAGATTTTACTCGCGCAAACGCACTGCCTTATGATTGGTTATAATACTTATAATGTTTTCAAATAATGCTTTCTGCGCAGGTACATCGTAGTAACTTATATTTGCGGTATTCAAATTCTAAATACGTCCGACACGATGTTTCTTCAAAAATCTATTCTAAATGATAATCAATACTACAACACAGTACTTTTAATGTTATAACATATATACAATCATCATCCTCCTAGCGTTATTCCCGGTTGTGCCCTAAAGGAGCTCAAGGTCCGCTTTGACACCTAATTCCAAGATTTGGCATAGGCACTAGTTTTACAAAAGCGACTGCCATCTGACCTTCTAACCCAGAGGGATAACTAGACCTTATTTGGATTAGACCAGTTTCCTCACGATGTTTTCTTTCACCGAAAAGCTAACGGCAAATATTCCGCACATAAGTTCCGAAAAACTCATTGGTGCCTGCTACTTGAATGCCTGAACCACTAGGCTACTGTAGCTTCTATAACAATTAACAATGTAGTTATAAAATACAGTCGAGTATATTTCAGGTTCACTCTTCACAAATCACTACACTAAATCTTCTCGGTCTGTCTTATCCCGATAACATATGTTCGGTCTGTGTGAAACATGAGGCGTCCCGCTTGGCGTTCCCGTTAAATACATAAACTAAGTAAATAAACAATAGATACATTTTATGGGACAATATTACACTGATCAAACTAGCCCCATAGTAAGCTCAATAAGGGCGGGTTGCAGCAGCTTATGATTACAGACCGATCAACGCTAAATATGGCGCCGGCAGCTCTCACCCCGTAGAAACTTGAGAAACTTATCATATATCCCGATTTTAACAAACACCTCTTACGCTTACAGGCGGTTCGGTGCAACGTGCAACCCAGGGTGTCTGTTATAGACGTCGATATATTTAAAAGATATAAAGATTAATTTTCTCGAAAAAGGATATAGTTATTTACGATGCAAGTGCCGAAAATAGGAAATTCGCAACGAGTGGTGATAAATTAAAACACGACCGCAGGGAGTGTTTTAAATCGACACGAGTTGCGAATTATCTATTCGCACGTGTATCGTACAACGTTTTACTGTACATATGGCTCTTTAAAGTTTCGACATATGCACGAAAAGTGCTCTTTTCCGCACTAGTGCGGGAAAGTAGCACCATATGTACTGTAAAAAATATTGTCCAATGATGAAAAACGGATTAAATAATCACAAAGTAATAATACAAAGTTTTAAGAGGAGGTTAATTATGTCCCTTTTCCGCAAAACGCAGCTTCATATGAAACGATTGTCATTTATGACTCTATGACGCTCGAGTGTCGTGACATCAAGATCCCCGAGCGATTTCTCTCTCTCTACCAAGAAGTATTAAAACGGTTGTAGCTTCGTAATTGAATTTTGAGATATTTTTGGAAGGGGATGTTTGTCACTGGCATATTTTTTTGCCTTCTTTCTTTTGGAGTATGAAAACATTTTGAGTCTACAACCCTATCAAGTCTCGTACCGGAAGACGCGGCGTGGGTAGGCCCCCGACAAGGTGGACTGATGACCTGGTAAAGGTTGCGGGAGTCCGCTGGATGCGGGTGGCGCAGGACCGGTCGCTTTGGCACTCTTTGGGGGAGGCCTATGTCCAGCAGTGGACGTCTTTCGGCTGATATGATGATGAACCCTATTAAGAGTCCTGTTTCAACAAATGTGTTTGACAATTTAACACTTTCGCAACCGGACTAAAAATGGAACAATACTACTGCCCGCCTAGCTGAGCCGGCATCTGAGCAAACATTACGAGTGCCTACCGGGCGGGTTAGTTGCGAACGTGTTAAGGCAAGGCCCACCTGGTAATACTTGAGGTGCGGGTGCCTGATGATGACCCGCAGGATGAGCACGGTGAGCTGGTCCTGAAGGGCCACGCGCTGCTCGTACGGGATGCCGGGCGGAAACCGCTTCAGCGACCGGTTCACGTCCAGCACCACCTGCGGACGTAATGTTAATTAAAATAAGGCAAACAAGCGTATGGCCCGCCTGATGGTAAGCGGACACCGCAGCCTATAGAAGCATGCAACTCCAAAGGAGTAACATGGGCGTTGCCGACCCTTGATATGTTTCAGAATTCGCCGTGTTGACAGCTGAAGGAACAAATTCCATTGCTCTCAACACAACGCATCCTCGGGAGCTCTGGCGACCTTGCACACCTCCAGGAACACAACACTACTACACAGCAAGTAGTAGTGTTATTATGGCTGTGGTCTTCTGCAAGGCCAAGGTACTTCCCCAGTTGGGCTGTTCCAAATTGCGCGGGATGACATTTCGCTGTTCCCAACCTCACCACTACGCAAATATAATGTTAGTGCTAATATTGAAATAAATAAATAAATAAATAAACATTCACAATTTGTAGTCTTGTAGAAGAATGGCTACATTATCAACTCTATTTCAACACCACAATGGTTCAAGAGACCTATCACTTCTGCTCGAATATCGGACAGGTCAAAAGTTCAAAACATTGGAAAATATTATGAACAACCCATCTGCAGACCTAAACTGTCTAATAATTTTTGGGTCTCTTGTCATGAGTAATGAGTGCATGAGATTTAATCCCTAAAATCTGAATTCCCACCATGATTGCCAGCAGAACCAAGCATATGCTATGCACTGTTAAAAGTAGATAAGGCAGGCACATACTAGTGCACGACATACTACTAGTGCTAGTCTGTGGTCGGCATCAAGTGCGCTAGTCCCCCTGTACTCACTTGATTGTATTCACTATGTGTAGAAAGCTCGTCTAGTGACGGTGGCTCTGTCATTTCTTCTGTAGTCACGCCCACCAATAGCGGCCATATTTTTCTTCTGTATTCATCTGTTGATAGATTATTATGTTATTTACTTGGTAAAATTCTGTGGCTATTATTAGTAATGAAAACTTCCACTTCCAAACATTGTTTCATGCGGTTTTAGCCTAAACAGTGTTTTTGCATCATTATAGTAGCAAATGGATTAGCTAGCAGTGACGGCGCGTGAAAGTTGCTGATGAGCAACCCATAGTATCCTGGAATTGGTAAAAATACCTCAACATGCCATGCCAGTTTAGATAAGATAAGATAGCCTTTATTTGCTGAGTTATTTTGTTACATTTCATTTACTACATGCATGCTTATTATATAACAAACTAATTTATTTTCCTAATTAAATATTTCATTTTTCTATACATATTTGTTTTATTTTCCTAACTTCAGCTTGCCTCTCGGACATAGGCCTCTTCCCAAGCTTTCCATTTTGTTCTGTCTTTAGCCTCCCTTCTCCATATTGTTCCTGCTTTCTTTTTAATATCGTCCTCCCATCGCATTATTGGTCTTCCTCGTTTTCTTTTTCCCTGTCTTGGATACCATTCTGTGATATCCTTTGTCCACTTTTCCATATTTTCCCTCATCATGTGTCCTGTCCACCTCCATTTCAACTTTTTGATGCACCGTGTTATATCCGCCACTTTGGTTTTCTTCCTAATTTTTGTTAGGGACACCTTGTCCTTCCTTTTTATGTTAAGCATGCTGCGCTCCATGCTTTGTTGGCATACTTTCAGCTTCTGGGTGTTTCTTTGTGTGAGGGCCCATGTTTGGCTTCCATATGTGGCACAGGGAAGTATGCACATGTTGTATACTTTGCTCTTTAGTGTTTGTGGGAAATGCTTGTTTTTCATTACCTCTTGGAGGGACCAATATCGCTTCCATGCACGTGTTACTCTTTGGTCTATTTCTTTATTCATCTGCAGTGTTGGGGAGATAATCTGTCCGAGGTATGTGTATTCTTCTACATATTCGATCTCTTTAGAATTTACTTCTATTTTGGTTTTTTCACTGTTAGTCATGATTTTTGTTTTTCCAGCATTCAGTGACAATCCCACTTTTGTACTCTCTGCAGCCAATTCCTGAACCATCGTCTCTAGTTCTATTGAATTATTTGAGATTATTATTAGGTCATCAGCAAACCTGAGATGGTTTAGTAATTTGCCATTTATGTTTATTCCGTAGTTGGCCCAATTTAGTTCTTGGAATATTAGTTCAAGCACTGCCGAGAATAACTTTGGAGAGAGAGGGTCTCCCTGTCTTACTCCTTTTTTAATCTGGAATTCTTGGCCCTCCCTTTCCATCCTAATCCTCGCAGTGCTATTTTTATATATTTCCTTGATTACTCTTATGTATTTGTATTCGATCCCTTGACTTTTGAGAGCACTCCATACGGCACTATGGACACATGTCATGCCAGTTTACTAATTATTAATTCGTGGGAATCGGCTAGTATGGGTGCTCTGCCACTGGTAGCTAGAAGGCTGGGGGTGGTCACAATCACAATCAATACGAAGCTCCGTCTGGGTGACACCCACACAATCTCCGCCCCCGGTGGCACCCATACTAGGCTACGCCAATGGTAGTAGCAATCATTGTAAAATGACATTGGAACCATAGGAGAGTTGTGGGCATAGCATGGTTGCCAATTTATCAGTTCATCATCATATCAGCCGAAAGACGTCCACTGCTGGACATAGGCCTCCCCCAAAGAGTGCCAAAGTGACCGGTCCCGCGCCACCCGCATCCAGCAGACTCCCGCAACCTTTACCAGGTCATCAGTCCACCTTGTGCGGGCCTATCCACGCCGCGCCTTCCTTCCTTTTATCAGTTATCACTGTGGATAAGTCGTCCGACCGTCTGTCACATTCTGACAAGTATGTGTGCAAGAGCGACAGAAGTCTTATTCACAACAATAAGTGATAATATATGGCAACCATGCTACGCCCGCTGGGTAGCTACTCATTTTGTGACTTTGATGATATATGGAGACAAAAATTAAACCCTATGTATAAAGGTTTACATTGGTAAATAAATAAATGAAAGCCAACATGACACTGGCAACATGAGATAAGGTTACACATTTATCATTGTGGTTTATTTACCTACACAGTCTGTACCTACCACAACAAATTTTAACATGAATCTTTTGTATTTTAAACAGTATATGGCAGTAATAGTAGTGTTAACGTAACATTTGATTCTTATTACTTCATCAACAATATTTGAATAATACAATGGTTTGAACACATGCACAATAGGTACACATACACATCTTTCACACATTGTCACAGACATGGTAAATATGCAAAGCAGCTGTAATTATTTGTTATTATGATGCAAATGCGGGTGGCGCAGGATCCGTCACTTTGGCACTCTTTGGGGGAGGCCTATGTCCAGCAGTGGACGTCTTACGGCTGATATGATGATGATGATGATGCAAATAACAATGGGTGATGTCAAATCTAGTTGATTAGCTTGTACCATACATTTCCACTCACCACTTATAAGTCCACCTTTGCTTTTGGCAAAGTTCTGCCACTGTTCCAGGTTAGTAGAGTCCGGGTCCAACAGACACTCTTCTATCTCCCTCCTCTTCTCCGTTATATCAGGATCCACGAAGTCAAAATCTGTGATACGAAATCAATCACAATACTTTCACTTTCAACTTCTAAAGATATCTGTGCATGTGTATGTAAACTGTATAGGGTAAACCCGTCATGCTCGTAAAGTTCTATGAATAGGAAGTATTAAACCAAAAGTAATTGTAATGGAGTCAATTATTGTTTACAATACCATCATCGAATTTTAACTCGGAAGGCGTAGATATGTCATCAATATTTTTGGCGTGGTTCATGTCGAGGGTCGGTTTCTTCGGCGGCGGCGAACAGTCCCCGTTGATGTTGCACTTGTCGCCGATGTCGGCGTCGGGATTATTAGACTCCATTCTAATGAATCGAAATTTTTACAAGCAAAAACATTACACCATTTTCCTGAATTTAGTGACAGAATTGACAGTTCTGATTGTGACTTGACATTTCAACTGCGAGTGTGAAGGCGTTCGAAATCTATTTTATAATACATAAGTTCAATGTGTTTATATGGTGTAACGTTTAATTATACAAGGCTTCTATTAAAATCAAATAACTAATAAAATATTAAGTTGGATTTATAATTTATTTCATGGCTTAAGTCGGCTAAAAGTTAGTACAAACAACGCTACAACGAGGATACTAAGTTGCCGTACCTACACGTTAATATTCAGAACGTCATCTGAGTGACAGGTCAGACTACGTTCCGTTGTACGCATTTATTTTGGGTAAAAATGAGATTTGGCAATTACTTTATGAATCAAGTAAGACTCTCCTGAATACGTTTGAAATGACAGTGCCAAATACAAATGACTAACAGCCATCAAGATTGTTAAAATAAAAAATAGAAATAAAAACCAAAATTTTATGCGCTAATCATTATTATGGAATTGGAAAAAAAATCTCAAGATAGAAATATTACAGAGATAGAAGATGTGATAGACATACAGAAAGCAAAAGGAACTTATAACACTCGACAAGTGGCCTTTGCTTTACCATCGGACTCCGAAAGCACGGTGTCTGCAAATGTAGCCAAGAGTTTAGAAAGTGGTCTATCGGATTCAAAATCTAAAAACATCACAAAGAAGAAATTAAAAAAGCTTCAGGGTACGTATCATAAGAGTGCGAGCGTAGTGCCTGATGTGGTATCATGGCCCAGCGATTCCGATATCACTGTACTGAGAATGAAGCTCATGGAGCGTGCCGACTTGAAGGAAAATGTTGCTAATATTTTAACGGGCGATGGTCTCCACCAGCCAGACAGCTCGTCAATGGTGAACCTGGCCACGCTGATACTGCAGTCCCAGACAGCCTCGAAGCATAGCGTCTTGGAAGAATACCTGGTACCCCTCACTTCTTGGGAGGAGAAGGGAGCTGATCCGAAAATCTCCTTCGACAAAGAACAACAAAATGACGATGTTGCCGCTTTTCGCAGCACAACGGAAGAAGCCCTCTCTTTTATCAAGAAGACATATCTTTCCTCTGAGGCTTTAAGCTCAAGGGACAGTTGCTTTTTAGCGAACAGACCGAAAAAATGCAAAATAGCTAGATTTTTCCGCCTTTACTTTTGTCCTTGTTGCTCTTGCCTTTACGAAATCGAAAGAATGCGACACGCTGCGTCGTCTGAAGTCTGAAGAAAGAAAGGAAATGTTTGCCTCGTCTGTTTCTCCAATGAACGTTAGCCTACCCTACCTACCATTAGTAAATTAACTTTAGAATTAGGTATAATTTGTTTTGAAGTTATATTTGTATTGCCGTCGAAATTGTAGAACTTACGTATAACCGATATATAAACGTACATTTGTTAACAAAGTGCTTCTATAAGACTAGTCAGCATCGTATAGTTAGTAGCAGCCTAAGTGCTCTCACAACTATAAAGACGATATATTTGGCTAGTTTGGCCGCTCTAACTATATGATGCTGACTGTACCTACCTACTCATCCTAACTGTGTGGTTCTCCTCATTGACAAAGAGAGGTAGATAGGTGGTATAGAACAAGTTCCCAAACTGCGAGTATTGTTGCCCTTGATTTGCAAAGTTACCTCATTTGCTCAAATGAAGCTTGGCGATCAAATCCTCAAGTAAAGCTCTTCTCTTCTTCGTCACTACACGCCATCGGCATCGCTGCCACAAAATAATACTTTAGCGCCTACGTTATTTGTTATAGCAACACAAAAGGAATACATTGTAATCAAACGGCACAATGTCGATTTTATTGGAACTGTGTAAGCTCGGGAGCGTTTCAGTTACACAGGGGCGATGAACTTGTACAGTCAGCAAAAGTAGCTGCGCAGTCGAAGACGTCATAAGCTCTTATTCCCTTTTAATAAGGACTTTTGACGGTTGCGTTTGCGCAGATACTTTTGGTGCATACTGTACACCACTTGGGTATGTTAGTTCCGCTTTCGTGAATCATATTTACGTCCCTCTCGCACTTAGGCAGGTACTTTGCTGGTCCAGCAAAGTAGGTACCTGCCTAAGTGCGAGAGGGACGAATGCTTTGTTGGAAATCAAAGCGAAGGTGCTACCAAAGCGGTCCAGTCGACATAATAATATGTAACTTTAAAAACTTTCCAATATACTTAATATCGTAGGGCTAGCTAGATGGTAAAATAAGATACCATTCTCTTCTCTTATAACTCCTTTA
The DNA here is from genome assembly GCA_947578815.1 of Epinotia ramella. Lineage (NCBI taxonomy): Eukaryota > Metazoa > Arthropoda > Insecta > Lepidoptera > Tortricidae > Epinotia > Epinotia ramella. The sequence goes on along the minus strand of OX388206.1, from coordinate 2,728,668 downwards.
TATCGTGCCTCCATACTTACAATCGTTCGCCGCCATTTTGAGTCGTAGGGAAATAATTTCCGTGATAATAATATCACCTATACTATGTCCTTCCCAGGTTCTCAATATATCTCCACTCCACATCTTATCACAATCGGTTCAGCTGTTTACCGTAAATAAATATGTAACTGACAGACAGAGTTACTTTCGCATATAATATTAAATATGAATCTATGTACAATTGTACGGTTAATAATCAGTGTGGGTGCAGTATTGTATATTAGGCTTTAGATATCGCAACCACTCTCAAGTCGCAACCAAGGACCGCAGACGGCTCTAGACCAGACGCCCTTGTAAGTGGTTGTCTGCATTCTCATCTACATTGTTCGTAGCTGATTCATTAGGCCTATACATCCAATGAACTCAGCTTGCGACGCTATTTCACTTAAGGTATTGGTTTGAAATCATTTTGTTTTTTTTTGCGCACGGTCCTTCCAACAGGTTAGGTTTAGCGCGCATGGTAGAAATCTAAAATAAAAGCGATTCCAACTCGGTCCGTTAAAAGCTAAATTTGTGATGATTAAGCTAGAATACATGTAGGCTGGCACATAGCACGTAGAACCGATGGCCGTTGGGGCGAAAAGGTTCGCGAGTGGCGACCACGTTCCGGAAGGCGCGGCGTGGGTAGGCCAAGGTGGACTGATGACCTGGTAGGTCGCGGGAGTCCGCTGGATGCGGATGGCGCAGAACCGGTCACTTTGGCACTCTTTGGGGAGGCCTATGTCCAGCAGTGGTGTCTTTCGGCTGATATGATGGTGATGAAGGCCCTTGCCTAGGAATCTTATCTTGTCTTGTGCACGACAAAACAGAGAAAGATATCTGACACGACCTAACAGCTCTATAAAAACAAACTTGTGTCATACGGTCTTAATAAATATCAGAGTGACAGATAAAGACGAATTTTAACTGCATTTTGACGATCTCTTTAGCCTAGTTGGTAGTGACCCTGCCAACGAATCTAGAGGTCCCGGGTTCGATTCCCTGGAAGGGCATTTATTTGTGCGTGCAATATTTGTTCTTGAGTCATGGGTGTTTTCTATGTAAATATTTAAGTATTTATTTATCTATATAAGTATGTATATCGTCGTCTACTACCCCATATTACAAGCTTAACTTTGCTTAGTTTGGGACTAGATTGATTTGTGTAAGATTATCCGAAAAATATTATTCAATATAATTATTTTAGCTAAAATAGGTTTGTTTAACGTTTTACTTGATAGGTTAAATAAGAACTGCATGTTTCCTATGTCCAAGAGAAGAAATGCGTTGATTCCCACCACATTAACATGCAAACGAAGTCGCAGGTACAGCTAGTTCGAATATAAATTACTACACATTCAATACAATACAACCTCACAAACAATACAGGTGGGTAGGTACAAATTTTCTAGCCGACATGCAAAATAGTACCTAGATATTTATGTAGGTATATTACGTAAAAGTGCCTACTCTTTTTCATTGCCCTTCACTATACTGATTCGATTTAACTAATATTAGACCGCAGACTAAACTCTCAACACCATCGGGCAGAGAGGCAAGCGGGCGTTCATTGAATGAATTCGATCAAAGGACAATGGGCAAAAATGTATGGAGCTTGGTCCAAGAAGCTCCATGATTGAAACATGTGCCAAACTAAAGGCTTTTATGCTTACTTCTAAGTGTCAGCAGAGCATCAAAATTGGTCCTGGTGATTTTGAGAAAAAATACTTTATATTCGATTCTATAATACTAGGTTAAAGACTGCTGATGTGCACTAAAGTAGTTTCATACAAAACTAGCGACTCCCCCCGGCCTCGCACGGGTAGGTACTATATTATACATATAAACCTTTCTCATGAATCGCTCTATCTATTAAAAAAAACCGCATCAAAATCCGTTGCGTAGTTTACAAGATCTAAGCATACATAGGGACAGACAACGGGAAGCGACTTTGTTTTATGTAGTGATGATATGGATTGGTTCTAATCTAACTCTAACTAGCAACTACTGTCAACAGTCCATCCAGTGCTCGATTCGAAGTTCTTATAGGAAAAAGGGACACCTCTTAAACAAGCACAAGTCGGTTTACTGTGGCGGGGTATTTTTGTTTTCTTTATCTTTTTTTTTTCACAACACTTCAGGGGCTGCGCCCCATGTAAAATGAGTAATATGTGGTGAACGGTGTTGGTCACATATATTGTATTTATTTATAAGGCTATTATTAATATTAAGACTCCCTTGTAGTGGCTGTTTGTTTACCGAAATAAAAATAAAATAAAAAAGACAGATTACAGCACACGAATAACACGGCGAACTCGGTGAGATCTATCTCGTGCGCGCGCGCCTCTCGATTCGGAAGCGGGAGTAGTATAAAAATACTTTTTAAAAAAAAAACTTCGGGATGGATTTTAGATTTAGATTTTTAGATTTATTTATTTCGAGATAAAAATTAAAATATAGATTCGCATACAATGGCAAAATTATAAGAATCCTTATCACGATCGTCAATAATAAGAAATAAAAATTAAATAATATTCAAAATGTCAATACAGAAAGTGGAAATAGTATCTCCGATTACGGATTGTCATTTAACAAGAAGTGGATAATTAATTTTAACAAAAATAAACAATGTCAATTTACGTAAGTATTACGATTTCACAGTAGAAATACAATATAAATATAACACAAGAAATAGTATCAGACTAGCTATCAATAAATCAAATAATTATACTTAAAACATTATTTCCATGAACTCGTGAACAGAGTACAGAGGGTTATCCAACAAAAGATTTCTCAGTTTACCTGTGTTCAGTTTTATTTGGAGAGAAAAAATATCTCTATTGTTTGGTACTATTCTTATCCGCGGAGGCTCTTTGTCCTTTAAATAAATTGCCGCTCATCGCTCCGGTGCCCGCTGGCGCCCAGGCCGCGGCCTTATTTATTTATTAATACATAGTATAACACAGTATATTATAGTTAACATTAAGGCGCGGAACACACGGAGCGGTGCGGCAGTGCCCATACGAGGGACACTGAAAGGGGCCTTACTGAAGCATGCTCATAGATCCTCGCTGCGACCACCCATCATATAACTATTTACATTCACATACATTGCACGGCGAAGCACGGATTAGTCTTCGGATTGAGTAGTTACCAACCAAGCACTTCCGTGCCTTGAAAGACACGTAAGCCGGCGATCCTGGTTGTCTATGACATCAGTCGTTAAGGGGCTCCCCGAGGTTTTCATCGATTTTTGACAAGTTTTGAATCGTATCTCCTACTTTTGCACTACAGTCCATATATCCATCCATATATCCATATATCCATATTATCCATATCCATATTTATCCATATATCCATATCCATATATCCATATTCCATATTTATTATTTATTATTATAATATTATATAATTCATCATCATTCTCCTAGCGTTGTTCCCGGTTATGCCCCAAAAGGAGCCCGGGGTCCGCTTTGACACCTAATCCCAAGATTTGGCATATGCACTAGTTTTACGAAAGCGACTGCCATCTGACCTTCCACCCCAGAGGGAAAACTAGACCTTATTGGGATTAGACCGGTTTCCTCACGATGTTTTCCTTCACGGAAAAGCTAACGGTAAATATTCCGTACATAAGTTTCGAAAAACTCATTGGTACGAGCCGGGATTCGAACCCACGACCGCCGCTCGACAGCCGCATGCCTGAACCACTAGGCTACCGTAGCTTGTTATATATTGTAATATTATATAATTATTTATTATTTTTATTATATTATATTATTATATTATTATTATTTGTATGTTTTTCCATATCTCAGGACCATGGGGTCCCGGACTTTTGGAAGGCATGCGTGGGGCCGAAGCCAACAGCGCAGAGGCCCTTTAAAACAAATATAATATAAAGCGAGGGATACACATGGCGGATACCATCTCCGAGCGCACAACATGATACACCCGGTGATGGTCCCCGCCAGTTGCAAAGACTATTGCAGTGCAACACTGTGCTGCGATGAAAACTAAGGTTATGGGTTATTGGGTTGAATGGTGGGTGGTCTGGACAGTGGGTTATGGGAGGAGACTAGCGGACACCTGCCGTGACAATAAGTCTCAAAATTGTGAAAAGGCAGGCGGTGACTCGCCAACTCGTTAAGTGGGCCCCACAAACAGTCGCACGCACAGTGCGACAGAGCAGCAACACGTATGAGCGGCTGTGAAGTTGTCGAGAGGTGAGTCTGCGGTGCGCCAGATCCCGGTAATCCGTTCAAGGGTTAGGTTAGGTTAGGTTAGGTTATGACATTTTACACTTCCAACCTGGAGCATAGGTTCTGCTCTTGCGACTCCACTCTGGCCGGCCGGTTAAGGCAAGCACAGAGGTGAGGGCCGGATCACTCGGGCCCTCTGGAGGTTAGGGGTCCGCGGTGTCGCCACCGTCAGCTCGCCACAAGCTGCCCCCGCGGGATTATTATTATATTATTATTATGATATATTATATAATATTATAAATATATAATATTATACATGCGAAAGTGTGTCTGTCTTTCTGTCTGTCTGTTACCTCTTCTCTTCACGCTTAAACCGCTGAACCGATTTGGATGAAATTTGGTATAGAGATGGTTTGAGTCCTGGGGAAGGACATAGGATAGTTTTATCCCGGAAATCATCCTCCAGGGGGATGAGGTGGGGGGTGAAAGTTTGTATGGAGCTGCGATATGGACGAGTTCCACGCGGACGGAGTCGCGGGCAGAAGCTAGTAGAATTATAAATCAAACGGCTATCGGTTCTTCAATCTTTTATCTCCATTTTGGTCCACCGGATTTTGAAACAAATGAATACTTTTTTCGTATCTCTATTGACGTGAAAGATCTAACATATACGAAATCTACATATTTGGGTTCGTCTGTGACGTCTCTAAAAACTCGTCCAGGGTTTTCAATTTAAACCAATTAACACAAAAGTTATGACCAGAAAACCAGTTTTTTGGCCTAGAACTGTTCAACTTTGATGCTAAATATCTCGAAAACAACGAACTTTGAAGTAAATATGGGATACTATGTTGCTTAAAGCCGTTGTTGTTAATATAATAAGCTACAATAAACATTAGAAAACTAAGGGATTCAGATCGAAGGTCATTGGCGTATGGGAGCCCCTTAAGCCGAGTTAGGAGCCTTCGGGCGGCTTGTGAAACTTTAATGTAGCAGTCAAGTTGCTTACTCACTTCAAACTTGACAAGTCTTAGTCCCATTAAGGAATCTCTTTCCCCGAGTATAGCACCATTTGCTCATCATGTCGCGCATCATCTCATATAGCATACCTGCCTACCCTCTATTGTCTTCTTCTTCTACATAAAGCATTATCCTGGCTTTTGCCAGGGTCCGCTTTCCTGCTTACTTTCCTGCACTTAACATTTTGTTTGTCGGTACATAACGCACTAAGTTATCCGCTTACATAAGAAGGAGCGCATATAATTTAAATGCGTCATTTCACGCTTTCCGGAATTGTGACCATGTCAGTATTCAAATTAAAAACCTTTATAGTTTTTTCACCAGTAGATCAATTTCGCCAAAGTACAACAAGCGTCAACCGTTCTTCTATTATTTAACATCCAAATAGCAATTTTAAATTGCTTTTTGATGAATAGATTGATCTTTAATCAAATGAAGTTACACGCGCCGTCATGGCTTCAATTCGAGGTATTGTCCACAGGTTACTTAAGTGTCTAGATTTAAGTTTAAACCCATTTTACTCAACTTCTGAGTAAAATGTTTGCTAATTTGATTTGAAATTTGTCGTAAATCGTCAAGGTCCCCGGGCTGAGTGATTTACTCATTTATTTAATCGTATGCCATACGATTAAATTTACTCATTTTAGAATTTGGTATTTTCTGTATGTTTTTTATTTTTTATTTTTTATTAGAAACAAATTGTATTATGTATTTTCTAATTTGCCCCTCTCATCTAATTCCCCTACGAGCTTGATTAAGAGGGCAGAATAGCTTTGCAGCAGCGAGCAGCTCGCGACTGAGAATAGGTATACTTTTTTGATGAAATTTCCAATTCGGGAGAAAACGGTTTCCACTACCTAAGATTTATCTTAGCAAATCACTTTGATTTTGATGTCGGTCGCTTCAGCATAATGTATCATAGGTTGGTATGTATGGTAGGGTTGTTTCGTTAAAAAAAAAAATTGTGGTGCGCTTGAATTTATTGCAAATTTAAAAAAAAGTTAAACTTATAAGCATATCTGCCACGACTCTATTCTTAGGACCGTTAGGAAGTGTCAGATATTGTTACCGGCTTTGTTTGGCAGATATTAATGCTGGTGACTGTACAATGTGCAATGAGGCCGGTAAGAGTTTTTTTACGAAGGGTGAGGAAGTACGAGCAAGTGTAATGATAAAATAAAATTTGCACGCCAGAGAAGCTATTGAATAAAAAAAAACCGGCCAAGTGCGAGTTGGACTCGCGCACCGAGGGTTCCGTACAAACCTATAACAAGCAAAAGTTGTAGTATGTTTTATCGCTCCATCTGCCTCAAAAGGTAAAGTAGCAATACTGTAACATCTAGAATGGTTTAACTCTACATCCATAGAAGTCATACGACCGACAGCCATATTACCTTCTCAGTTTTAAATTATGCTACTTATATTGCTATTTCTTATGATTGCGTGGACATAAAAGTTTCGTTTTGCTACAGCTGAAAGGTATTATAGATCTGAGTATTTGATATGAATTTCAATTTAATACCTCTACGCGTTTACGAGGAAAAAGGTAGTAAGTTTCAAATTGAAAAAATATGTTTTGTATGATTTTACTAAAAATGACTACTTTTCGTAATTTTTCCTTTGTCTGTGCTACATGAAGTTTCTTCGTGCCAAGTTTCAAGTTTCTGTGTTAACGGGAAGTACCCTTTAGATTTTGAGTTTCTTGCGAGTACTCAGTTTCAAAATATGCGACTTAAATTGCTATTTCTTTTGATTGCGTTGACATAAAAGTTTGGTTTTGCTACATCTAAAAGGTCCTATAGCCTTGAATATTTGACATGAATTTCAATTTAATACCTTCACACGTTTACGAGGAAAAAAGGAATTAAGTTAAAATTAAAAAATATATTTTTCTGCATGATTTTACTAAAAATGTCTACTTTTCGTAATTTTTCCCTTGTCTGTGCTATATGAAGTTTCTTAATGCCAAGTTTCAAGTTTCTGTGTTAACGGGAAGTACCCTTTAGGTTTTGAGTTTCTTGCGAGTACTCGGTTTCAAAATATGCGACTTAAATTGCTATTTCTTTTGATTGCGTTGACATAAATGTTTGGTTTTGCTACATCTAAAAGGTCCTTGCCCTGAGTATTTGACATGAATTTAAATTTAATAACTCCACACGTTTACGAGGAAAAAGGTATTAAGTTTAAAATATTAAAAAATATTTTTTGTATGATTTAAGTAAAAATGTCTTCTTTTCGTAATTTGTCCTTTGTCTGTGCTATATGACGTTGCTTCGTGCCAAATTTCAAGTTTCTGAGTTCACGGGAAGTAGGTTTTGCGAGTCTCGAAAAACTCTAAAATTTGCAGCATATAAACGACTGTATCTTTTGATTGCGTTGCTTTTTAAGTTTAATTTTTTGATAGCTCTAAGGGACAATAGACCTGAGTATTTGATATAAATTTCAGCTTGAAAACAGACAGACAGACAGACAGACAGACGGACAACAAAGTGATCCTATAAGGGTTCCGTTTTTTTCTTTTGAGGTACGGAACCCTAAAAAGACCGGGTTGCACTCCGGGAGTGCCGGCAGAAGTGAAAACTCAATAACATTGTAACAGTTTTTCGATCAGGTCACGTGACATCTTACGGTGTCACCCTAAAAATGAATTTGACGCAAATTTATAAACAATTATCAATTATTTAGGCGGACGGGCTGCGGGCGCGTTGGGTGCGACGGGCCGCCGGCTCGCCCATCGGCGCGCCGACGGGCGGCGGCAAACACAATACCAATTTGTTTTGGCCATTGCCAAATATTTTTCAAAGCTTTATCTCTTTAGGAATAACGTTTAAATTCGAACTATTCGAATTTGCAAGAACAGCAAACGGCGGTGGCAACCAAAATATCAATTTGTTTTTGCCGTTGGTAAATACATATTTTTCTAAGCTTTATCTCTTTAGGAATAACGCCCAAATTCGAACTATTCGAATTTTCTGAGTGAGAGCAAAAGTGACCTCCTTCACATCTGACGTCACAAAACTCTGTCGCGTATTTAACAATTTTTCCCCATTCCAAAAAGTGCTCAGCGCCGCTAAAGAAGTTTTCACTTCAAAAAAGTGATCTGGCCAGTACCTTCAATAAATTATTTAAAAAAAAATATAGTTCCAAAGCCAATTAAGTATATGCCCCTCTAAAATTGTGAACTTAGTCAGGTAATAAACTAACGCGTTAAACTAACCTAACCTAGGTACCCGTCAATTTATAATCTTACTAGTGGCCGGTTCCAATAATCATCCACCGACAGTTTTCCTTACCAACATTTACATTTTGACACATTTTCTACGGGTAATCTGTCAAAATGTAACTATCGGTAAGGAAAACTATCGGGGGATTGATTATTGGAACCGGCCATAAGTAGATTATAAACTAAACTACCTATTACAATTTGACGGTGACATATGGGTCATTCTTGAGAATTGCATTATTCATCTCATTCCCTCGGCGTTTTTTATTTTAAGAAATTTCTACTAAGTTACAATAAAATCAAATTAAGTATTTAGTAATAAACATATTTATCGAATAGGCATCACTTTGGGTCAATTAGGTACGGAAAAATACCAATTCAAAGTTTAGCTGTCGAGGGAATGAGAAAACATGACGGGGGAATGATAAAAAGTACGAGGGAATGAGAAAAATTACGGGGGAATGATAAAAACTACGAGGGAATGATATAATTGACGAGGTAATGATAATCTTTGGTATTAGATCAGATGTTTTATTAAATAATACAAAATATCAGTTTGAATAAATAAAAAATCACAGTTTTTTCTTAATAATCTTATGTTAAGTACCAATCTTCGCATTACTTTCAAAAATCATCATTATCCTAGCGTTTTTCCCGGTAGTGCCCTACACGAGCCCGGGATCCGCTTTGCAAAAATACTTCTACAAATATATATTTTTCTTTTGCTTGTCACAATCTAACAGGGAAGTAATTTTAATAACATCTAACTCACTTCAATTCACAAACTTCTGAAAATGATTATCATTAAGTACACGCTTCGTATCAAAGACTAAAATAAGTAGGTACTTTATGTTTTTTTCTCAAATACTTGATTTAATTTTTGAGATCCCATAAAATTGCATGCATGATTAGAAAAAAGTGAAACAACACACAGTAATAGGTCCAGTTCAACAAAAATAACACAAAATCGTTTTGTTTAACTGGACATTTGTTTTAAAGCAATTATATTTTTATAAGTTACATTTGTTGATAAAAATCAGACTTTTAATTAGTTACCTAAGTATTCATATTCATATTCATATTCATTTATTCGTTGCAACCATGGTATTCACAGAAAGTTCTTAAAATCTAATCAGTACAGACATGGACCCTACTAGGGTGTAGCAACATATTTAAGTACTAAGCTAACCTAAACAACATATATTTATAGAATCAACATGTTATACATATATATCTACACATTAGATAACAACGGTATTTATAACACTTTCATCTTATTCATAATTAGTCTACTTATTACATTATTACAATTGAATGGCCCATGAACTCCTGCAGAGTGTACGGGCATTTAATAATGAGGTACGTTTTTAGTTTATTGACAAAGTTGTTAAATATTACTTCATTTGTTATATGCTGCGGAATTTTGTTGTAGATCCTTATGGACATAGCGTAAGGGCCTTTATTGAAAGCTTGGCGGGAACTGCTTGAACTATTTTATTGCGGCGGCGTAGGCGGGGTAGGTATTAACATCTTTTTGGTTTGATTCCTAAAGAAACTAAAATTCGCAACTTTACTTATAGCAGTCGTGTGTGGTGGTAAAGCGGACCTGAAATATTTATATTCATAAGCAATCGGAAATCAAAGACACAAAAGTTTTACTTGCAACGTGTCATGGAAGAGCCTAAATATTCGATTATTATGTATAATAAAGTTCTGTCCTACGCCAAGGAGAATCGATATAAGTATTTACGTATTCTAGAAACCCACACAAGGTACATGTTTAGTCTCACCACTGTACATTATTCCGTTTACGTTGCGACCTACTTTAGGCCGCGCTACAATATGACTTTATGAAGTAAATTATATTAGTGCAAACATAACTCGTATACGACAATCATCAACTGAAAGAAACGGCCAATAAATCGAACTATTTTGTATCTTAAAAGTAATAAATCAGTTTAATAACTATAACTTAACTTCACCGTTCTCTCAACGCACTCCAACACAACATCAAGTGTATGGGCTAACTGGCTCATACAGTACACTCGAGAGCAAAAGTTTCGGGTCACTACCATAAATCGTAATAATTCGAACACAAATTCATCTAGCTAAAATAAATAAATTAAACCTTATAGACAATTTAATAATCCTTCATAACACGTATAAAAACTTATTGGTTGACGTGAAATAATGGCATTAAAAAAGTTATTAACATAATGATCGCTTTTTTCTCAAATTATAGCTTCTAATTTTCGCAACTGTCTTTGCTTTTGTTCTGTCATAAAATTTATTTATAAGAAGTCTCCCAAGTATCCACTAGTCATTATTAAAGTAGTAATTATGTCACTCACACCCGATGAATGTACGAGAATCCTCACGATACTGGAAAATGGGAGAAGTCAGCGACAAACAGCAAGAATAGTCGGTGTAAAATGTCTACACTTCAGCGTGTTCGAACTTACGCAGACCAATAACAGGCCCAGGTGTACGACGGCACGAGAAGATTGATATCTACGCTGCGAAGTCGGTTTCTTACGGGAACTAGTCGGTGTATCGTTGTCTACACTTCAGCGTGTTCGAACTTACGCAGACCAATAACAGGCCCAGGTGTACGACGGCACGAGAAGATCGATATCTATGCTGCGAAGTCGGTTTCTTACGGGAACAGCACTGACTCATCTTTTTTTAAGGCTTGGTGGAACCAACCCTAGTGCTTGGACTGTAATGTAAGACTGTGACTTGCTCAAGGCAATTTGAAACTATTTAGACCCGCAGTTGGTCCGAAACTCGAGAAGCACCATCGTATAGCAACACGAATTCATGCACGCGAGCACTCGGATTGGACGATTGAAAATTGGACAAATGTCGTGTTCTCGGACGAATCAAAATGTATGCTGTATAAACACAACGGAAGGGCAAAGGTGTACCGAAGACCAAGAGAAAGATTTATGCAATCCTGTATTGAAGAAAAGGTGGCATACGGTGGTGATTCGGTACTCGTGTGGCCAGCACATAGCCCCAACCTCAATCCGATCGAGTACGCCTGCTCGGACGACGTGTAAGACAACGAGATCCTCCTTTAATTACGCTTCGTGACTTGAAACATGCATTGGTAGGGGAATGGGAGAACATTCCGCAATAGTGTTTCAGAAACTTAGTGTACAGCATGCCGAATCGCATTGCAGCAGTCCAGACAGCACGTGAGGGTAATACCAAGTACTTAAATGTGTTAAAACTACACGTAAATATAAAAAGTTCAATATTTGCAACCAAATTGACGCCATTTTTAATTTGTCGTTTAAACAAAATAAAATTAACGATCAGTAATAAATAAGTGTAATGCATTTTATTTTAGTGACATTAAATTTTCCATAAGGTTCAATTTATTTCTATACGATAGCTTTATTCGTTTTCAAGATATTGAAGTAAATGCAAGTGACCCGAAACTATTGCACTCGAGTGTAATTTAAATAAAAATATGTACAAAACCAGTAAAGTTTATTCCAGAAAGCATTAGATAGACTAGAATTCAAAGAGGCAAGAGTTATATGTACTTATATCAAGTTAAAGCTTTATGTTAAATGTTCTATTCGTGGATATGAAGAAACATATTCAAGACCTTCTATTTAACACAAAATGTAATGTTGCGTTCATGATATTATAAATAAATTGTTGAATAGATGAGTCGACCATAATATGTTATAAGTACGGTATAAGGGTTTGGCCTGTAATATGAGCAATAAATGAAACGGTGAATTACTAACCCAATCAGCAATCAGTTCTAAGTGGTTTAACAAAAAACAAACAAGAAAACACTCTTAATCACTATGACATATATTCTATGGAGTCATCCTTTAAATTTATTGTTCCTATTACAGGCCACACCCGGTACATATGATAAAATATAATCATTTTCAAGAAACTTCAGAAATCTATCATTACCCCGTTCAGAAAACCGGGGGAATGAGAGTCGAGGGAATGAGAAACCGAGGAAATGAGAGTCGGGGGAATAAGAAAAAGTATGTTTCTTGTCGATTATGCCGAAACTGTTATTAATATAAGAGTAACTATTAAATCAACACATGCAATCATTCATGTGTTATTCTCTACACTAAATATTGTATGCCAATTGCAGGAAATTGATTTTATACGTAAATATAGGGTAATGATAATCATAGTGAACCAAAGTTAGGGGATGATATATCTACCTTCATTGCTCCGAGCTCCAGCGACGAGACGCATCTTCTCTCCGCGGCGTCGGTGGCGCTACAGACGAGGATGAGACACGGCCGAGATTACGCGTCACAAGACGTTGCAGTAAGGATGTACGCGTTGTTTAGTCAGGCATTAGGGAAATGATAGGTTAGCTCTGGACAAACCTTTGATATAGATTCCTATAAAAACTATAATAAATAGGGGAACCATATTTTTATTTTTAAATCATTAACTTATATTCTAACGATTTAACTCGATACAATATTTAATTTTGATCCTTATCTAGTTGTTTTCAGAGTAGATTGTTCACAAAATGGCAGATGGACGCACCGGGGGAATGATAATTTAGGTGTTTGACATTTTTTTATGGCTAATTCTACTTACCTTTAACAAAAAGTAAATCCTGCCCCAGTTTGATTAAGTGTTGAACTACTGTACAAAAATGTGTAAGGTCAATTATTTTATTTTTTCGGGTACTTTTTTCCTCTGGACGCTGAAAATTGACCCTCTCAAGAATCACCCATATCCACAAATTACGTCAAATCCGTACACAATTCGCGCGAAAACTTTCCTTTTCTAGGTTCAAACAGTCAATCGATTCACACCGCGAACTCGAATCAAAGTCATCTGTTGACTTTAACAGTTTTATTTGTGTTTTACCGAATTAGTTCGATTCGACCGCTGGTTTCTTCGCCCCACGGAGCAAATGCAGTATAATATAAAGCCTGGAGAAAGCAACGCGGTCGCAGTCTCCGATATACCGCTGTACCGCGAACCGTGTTACCGCGCCTTTTGACGTTTAAGTTTTTTTAATTTAAACTTTTTAATCAGTGTTGCTATTGCACGGATACTTAAATCACATTGAAATGGATATGAGGTGAATATTTTATTTTCATTATTTTGTGGTAGATTGACAGAATTCATTTATTTCTTGAGTGTTGTTGTACTCATTGTAAACATGGAATTCGCCATTGTTTGAAGATTTTTGTTTAGTTTCGCTATTAATAGAGTTGTATAAAAACTCACATATAACTGACGATGAAAAAATTATAAGTATAAAAGTAAAGTAAAAAAAGTAAGTTTAATAAAATTATAAGTATGTATAATATAGGTACTTTTATTGTTGTAACATATATATATATATATATTTTATAATAATATTTCATATAAGGTATTTGTATCTACTGACACAAGTCTCACAGTACGCTGTCCCGCACACCCCGCTGGCTCCACAGAAAACCAGCGCCGTTGATCACGCTAGCCGTGCCAACTGCATTGCTGAGTGGAGGCCATTTCAGGTCCACATCCCGATCTACTTTTTCGATGTATTTGTTAATGTGTTTTATTTTTATTACTTATGATGTGTTGTTGCCTGAATAAATGCCATTCTATTCTATTCTATTCTATTCTAAAATAATTAAATGTTGATAAAATAGTATTTACTAACTTCAAAGCAAATACTTTTCTGTATGAGTAAATAAAATATTTTCAAATATTACCTACAATATTAAATCAGCACCTACGTTACTACCGACTAGAAAAACCTATAGAAAGTCAACTTAAAGAAAACGTAAGTATTTCTATTTTTGCCCGTTCGAGTCTGTTAAATAGAGTTCGAGATGGATTGGAAAATCGGTACCTACCTGTCTTCTACATTGTTTTAAAGTAAGCACCATAACCTGAAAACTACAAAACTCGTTACACTCAGTTACGAAATTTACCCGTATAAATTATAACTATTTTCCACTATTACACAATGAAATCAACTGAATTACTGTCGATTTTTTTACCCGATTACTGTTAAGCCAAAGGGTAGTTAAAGGTACCTAATTGTACTTTATTGAAACCTTTCTTTAGCGCTTTTATACGAATATACTTATATTCGTAGCTAAATTCCAACTAATTCGCTAAACTAATACCTTACAATTGTATAAAAGTCTTTAAGCAGGCAACACAGGTCTAATGGCCCATAGACTCGTAAAATTGAAACTTATAAGTCTTATAACTTCGTGAAATGGGCCCCAGTTACATAACACTGGGGTTATTAGTTTACATCTTCGTAAAAGCGCGTCAAATAAACAATCTCGTCTAGAAAGCGATTGTTTGCCAAGCTCATCTAATTTGTAATTCCGTTTAATATATTAAGTAATATAATGTAAGCAATCTGTCGATATATCATGCACTTTCTCCGGTAGCGAGCTAATGTAACGTTATGCGATCGCGGGCAGGCGAATCTACCGGCAGTGCTCGACTAGATCTCTGAGAAAATCCTGAAGAAAATAGTATGTAGCACAAGTATTGGCACCTACTCGTATAAACAAGCTATTTAATTCGAGATTTTTTATTCGAGAAAAATCTGGAAAATTAAGTTAAACGTTGACTAAGACGTTAGCGAATAAGTGCATAGAAGTACCTAACTAGTTATTAAGGTTATTTTTTATTTTTTACTTAGCTATAAAATACAGTTAGTTACGAGTAGGTGGGTACGCCGAAAGAAAAAAGAAAGAAATCGGTGAGATTGTTTTACAGATTACGCAGGTTTAATTTTTTGCATCGCTAAAACCGAATCAAAATTGAATGAGTCACAATCATATGAGCATTGAAATTAATGCAATTCATATTCAATTCGTTAGATCTCCTGACAGTTATAATTAAATTATATACATAATCTATTCTATCATGATAACCTTCGCCCCCTTCATTATATAATAAGCCTGTGTTAAGTTTTTTGAGAATATTTTCGAAGCCTCCCCTTGAACTGTACATACTTAAATACCTAGTCCAAACGGCATTTCAATATTTCCCTAAAAGAACACACCCAAATTATCTTCACAAAGTTCTCTCTAAGGAACATGCAGCATGATACCTTACTGTCTAAATCACACCGGTCTTTAACCTATTGGATGCCCTGGGCATACTAGGATAATGGGGCCCCTATGACTTTGTATTTGATCTGAGGGGGGCCCCTATTGATCGCGGGGCCCTGGGCACTTGCCCAAAGTGCCCACTGGGAAAGACCACTGCTCAATCATAAACTAGCTATGAAAATGGAAAGTGATCTTGTGCGTCAACAAAATCACCAAGCTGCGTAGGATACGCGTTATACTTTGTAGTTTGCTGTAATTGCAGCGGCGATTGCGTCCGCGCAGTTTCCCCGCTGCGCCGGAGTCCGCTAAAATTTGTACGTAAATTTCATTCTTATCCCACCGATATATGTTCCAAAATTACCTACAAAGATTGTGTAGTGTACAGGCTTCGAGTAATTGAAAAGCTCGGGAAGCGTTATGTAATCCGCTCTTCCAATTTGAATACTTCCTTCGTTCTAATTGAGGATTTCTTCGTTATTGGATGATCTTACTCAGTGTAAAATAATTAAGGTACATAGTTCTGTAATTAGAAGCATATAACTATGTAAATATTTACGGAACTTCCTTATCAGTATAATAGGTAGGTAGGTAGGTAGTATAATAGGTAGTACGTCCTATGTAATGAATACTTCCACTTAGATACAAGGATCATCTTCATATAGTTGTAGGGAAAAGAGAAAATATAGAGCATCATTACACGCCCCAGACGTAATTTTGTTTATTTAAGGTACCTTACAAATGATTATTAACGTTATTAACGCTAATTAAGCATTAGGATAGAAATTCTTTATACCAATTCCGTTAACAACACTACGCTGCACCAAAAATGCTACAAAAGTTACGATCACTGGTTTATAATGTATGTAAGAAAGCAGACGGGTTAAAAAAACTTTCAATTGTTTTGAAGGTTCAATAAGGCGCAGATTAATTCATTGCTTACTTACTTGGTGGTCAGGGTTGAGTTTCTCAAAGAGAAGGTATATGCGTGTTTCCTCTTATCAAGGACTCCTTGTTTCCTGTCTAATTTCCGTTAATAGATATCGTAATGTAAAATTATGTAACTGTATATCGATTTTCATTGATCCGCGTTTGTCATTGACCTTGATTAAATTGGAATGTGTGCAATTGTTATTGGTTCCTGCGCACGCGTAGGATCTTAGCGTTGCGTGGTGTCACGCGACGACGTGCATTTTTGTAGGAAACCAGCGTTTATCCACCAATATGCGGACATTTTCCGCTAGCTTGGTAATAGGAAACTCATGAATAAATTCAAGTTTTTATGACATAGTAGTGTTTTTGTTTATTACAGTTATTACGTGTGTGGTTTTAGTGCCTTATTTGAGTATTACTACTTTGTATAACATTTAAGCTGTCATAAAAAAACAAAGAAATCTTCGATAAAATCCTAAATACCTTTTGAATTCCGTGTCCAGTCAATAAACTGACAACTTGTATGGAAAAAAAACTATTTTGGAAATCATTTATAATAGCTTATTTTTTCTGTGTAGCGGATAATTATAAATTAAATAGTTACCCAGCGACAGAATCCGACAAAAATTCTGACACCAACGACCGACGACCGGTCAGCCTAGTGGGTAGTGAGTGTAGCGACGCTGCCTACGAAGCTGAAGGTCCTGGGTTCGAATCCCGGTAAGGGCAAATATTTGTGGGATGAGCATGAATATTTGGTTCTGAGTCATGGAAGTTTTCTATGTATTTAAGTATTTATATCTATCATATATATCGTCGTCTAGTACCCATAACACAAGCCTTAATGAGCTTACTATGGGACTATGTCGATTTGTGTAAGATTGTCCCCTAATATTTGTTTATTTATTATTTTATTTAGTTTTATCAAGAAAATGATAAATTAGCCATAGCTTCTGAAAAATCTGGAAAGTCAGAAAAAATGTTACTTACTTAATAAATATTTTTGTCTTTATTTGGGTTCATTTACATTTGCTCTATATCATTCAAGATTAATCATACAAAAAATACATACTTGTCTGCGGCCAAGGTGTGGACCAGCTGGGTAGACATGGCCTATCATGTAACAGAAGCGCCGGCCGCATGTACCGCCATGGTACCATAAACAACCTGCTGCGTCGGGCGCTCGCCACTGCCTCCATACCTTCGTCACTAGAACCTCCTGGTATGACGAGAGACGATGGCAAGCGCCCGGACGGAGTAACTTTGGTTCCGTGGAAACTCGGTAGGGCCCTTGTGTGGGACGCAACATGAGTCGATACGTTCGCACTGTCCCACATACAGGCAACACGGTCTCAGGCCGGCGCTGCGGCTGATCAGGCCCAATTACTTAAGCGCCGCAAATACTCTTCTCTAGTTCAGAACTACGAGTTTGCGGCGCTTGCAGTTGAAACGATGGGACCCTGGTCAGCCGACATGAAGGCCTTCATGAGGACCCTGTCGTCGCGGCTGGTCCACGCCTCAGGGGACCCCAGAGCTGGCGCGTACCTTTCACAAAGGATCGCTCTTGCGGTCCAAAGGGGAAATGCCGCCAGCGTCATGGGGTACATGCCGCAGGCAGAACTTTCGGACGGACTATTGTTTCTTGTAATTAGTTTAATTTTTTTCGTTTTATTATTTTTTATTTAGTATTCATTAAATAGTATTAACAAAATAGGGGTAGGTATTTTCTCTTGTTCGAGATGCATGCTTCATTTACCTAAATCTACATAATTACTTCCGGGTGGAAAGTTTGTCGGATTCTTGAATCATCGTAGAATAACATTTTAAAATTAAACCATCAAAAATTAATGTTTGTCAAAACCGTATTTTTCCTGGAGTAAGGGTAAGGGTTTTAGACAACTGTCCAATCCGGTAACTCTGTTGTATTTTCATCATATACTATGGGAGTCACCCTCTGGGATGCCTTATCACACTTGCGATTTCCAAGCGTATTTTGTATGAAGGCGATCACGCAGCGTGTTCGCCGCGACTGATAATTGTATAGAAAACACGCTCGCAAATCGCAAGTGTGATAAGGCTCTAAGGTGACACACGGTTTCAGTACTTAACCAACTAAGTATCTATTGGATATTTTACAAGACGGCATTTGGACTCGTGTTTCGCGAGCGCACGCGCAGTCAAGTACCTATTTGGTCGCCGTTCGGTAATGAATATAGTAGTACCTACACCCCGTTCCCGTTCATCCTGAGAAAAGACTTGTGCTCAGCAGCTCGCATTTGATAGTTTTCTATGAACGCTCACCCGCTCGTCACCCCGCTACCCGCCTTGCCACACTTTTCTAACTTTTCTAATAAGAGAGAGACGGATAGTTCGAGAAAAATCGAGAGAGCTCGCGCGCCGTCTTGTGAATTGTGATAACCGTGCTGAACCCGGTAGCGGGCGTAGGCTGATAATAATATGAAATGACCTGGTAGAACACCTGTACAGGAGACACTCAAGCGACCCAGGCACACACCTAAATTAACAAACTATTACAAGATCGGCACGAGTTAACTAACTGCACAGACAATAGACACGTGCGCCCCACCAGCCATTAGCTATGCTAACATACTCATTACACGTGCACATTACCGCTATAACAATAAAGGCTAATATCGCGTGGTGCACACTTGTGCAACCCGTCTGGGGCTTTCTTCATTGAGGTGTGCTTATTTGAAATAATTCCTTTTGACATGTTAATGCGTGGCTACTTAACCGTTTGGGAGTAGCATTTGGTATGTCTTGGTTACTATGTCTGTGACAGTAGCAGGGTAGCGCGTAATGCTAAGGCCAGGGTGTGACGTAAGTAAACTAACTTGAAATCCCCGTTAAATCTCGAAGGAGCCCAGAGTCCGCTTGGTTACTGCAACTGCTTCCATACATTTGGTAACAAAACTCGACAATTCATCTGAATAGGGGAGCTATTTAAACAAGGGAATAATATTTTTTGTGGGCGCATCTCGCTATATTTTAAGGCCTAAAATCGAATACAACTTCCTTGTAATGTTATAGAAATTGTTATGCAAAAAAACCGCTTGTAACGATTATCTTAATGTGTGTATGATTATGTAAAAAAACTAAGAGAGAGTCGTTAATTAAGACGAATGTGTACCGACCGGGGGCGTACTGGCCGTGTATGTAATATAGTACAATATCGTGTTAAATGTAATATAGTACAATATGATGTTAAATGTAATGTACCAACAATGTGTATAACATGTTAATGCACATTTTTGGTACTCTTTTTATTATGACACGGTGAACGAACATAATTAAACTTTAATCCGGTAGGTACCTATTATGCAATAAATTACACGCTGAAAGAAAAAGTTATATCATTATGTAGGGGTATGATGTATATATACTTACCTACACAACCTCATTAGTGTTCCGTCCCAAAATTGGTCCAACGGAACACTTATGCGATCGCTCGGAGGCTGTCCGTCTGTCACAGCTCATTTTCTCGGAGACCGTTTGACATAGGAAGCTGAAATTTGGTATAGATATAGAAAATGGCCTAATTACATAAATAAAGTCAACAAGTGAAATTAAAAGATTTTTCAAAAAACCCAACTGCTTTTTTCAAATGTCATAGCCTATGTTACTCCCACGATTAAGAGGAATCCAACGACACCTCATATGTCGAAATCCGTCAAACGGTTTAGGCTACAGGGCGTGCCAAAGAATAAGGTCACATACATACATACATTCACACATACGCTCGAAAAACATAACCCTCCTCTCCTTCGGCAGTCGGGTAAAAAGGTGTAGGTAAACCCCAATACAGGGGGCAGTTTGAGGGGTAATAAGGGGTTTCGCAATTTTTTTTTTTGGTTTGAAAAAATATTTTGTCTGACATCACTATCGTCCAACCCGAAGTCAATCTGACTAGATTAATAATGATACCACAATAATACCATATTTTAGGCGACATGTTGAGTTACGTAGATCTTGTGGTTGTATGTACGTTACGTAGTTATACAGCAAGATTTGTCATTTGAAAGGTTAAATTTAATGCAAACGACTTGCATGAAGATAAATCTGTCTGGCGGTAAAAAAAGAGGTTCAGACCCCATTCAAAACATATATGTGTGTGTGTGCAAATCTTCATGATGTTTTTATTTTTTTCTTTAGGACGGGACGGTGGTCTCGCATTCAAGTACAATGAAATGCACTTTATTTGTATCGGTATTTGCAATCATGTCCTTTTATTGAAAGACTTATTAAATTCTCTTTTTTTTTTTAATACGGGAGGACATTGAACTGAAAAACGGTCAGACTTGAGACAAAATAGCGCAATGATGGTAGCAGATTTTGGGTTAGGCTCGTAAAACACACTTTCCCGAAATGTGCACTTTTTCAAAACAGTGCACTTTTCCAAAACGGACGCTTTCCCAAAATGTACACTTTCCCATTTCGGACACTTTCTCAAAAGGCACATTTATTATTTAGACACTTCCAATTACAAAGTGACTAACATCGTACTGATTATTTTTGGCCTTTTTCCCAACAAAACTGAACGTACTTATGTCAGGAAACCCTTAATACTATAAACAGGGACACCCATACCCCTAAAGTGTACTTTCCGGGAAAATATATCTTCTGCGAAATTGCACATTCTGGGAAAGTGCATCTATTGACAAAGTGTACATATCGGGAAGTGCACTTTTAGAGACAGTGTACTTTCCAGGAAAATGATCATTCTAAAAAAATGCACCTTTACAGAAAGTGTACATTTCGTGAAAGTGTGCTTTACGAGCCTAACCCCAGATTTTTATTGTTTCAAGGTATTTGATGAGCAACTACTTAACAATTAGGATAGTACCTATAATAGATCTGGCCTTTTAAACTACAGGCAAAACTAACAAGCTAACAACGTATAAAATAGTCGAGTCAGCGTTTGAAGTTGGTACCTATTATTCGAATAACACATTGCTAAAAGGTTTATCTTGTATCCTGGAAAATTACAAAATCCACTTGTTCCATTGCAAAAAGTAATAAATCCGATTACATTTTGTAAGCTGCCGCCGTCACAATTACACACTTGATTTCTCGTCTGCGTAAGCACTTACATGATTTACATTAGGTCATATTTCGGCCACTCGGACGGTAAGGAGCGTGTCACCAGTCGGAAGGATTATGCGGTATTATGCAGCCAATCGAGCATTACGAGCAATTATGCGGCATTATGCCGTGTATGCGCGCACGCGCACGCATAATTAAACTCGCGAAATTGGCTGTCTTGTTGTTAAGCTGCATAATTCTTGCAGTTAGGTCTACTTTAGAGCAATCGTAATACAGTTCAGATTACAGTTTTCTATGTTATCACCGCGGATGTAGAGTGCGACATTGTTGCACCAATCAAAACTGAACTTTCCAGTAGACATATATTTTAATAGCTTGGTCTAATAATTATACATGACGGCAAAAAGTTACAATGCACCTAATCATCAAAACCTCCACCCAAAATGAAATAATCTGATAATAATCTAATTTTTGATGTTTATGCTAAGGAAAAATACAGAATACAGAATTGTACACATATGTGATATGGGTCCCTACAATGAATAATTTTGCGTCCATGGTTCCTCCTGGTTTCTTAGTTCCTCCTTTGTCAATCGACTCTGAAAAGGAGCGTCTTAACCAGGTATTTTAAAAGAAAATTGCATTGCTGATTATTTCATAGACTTATCGTTATCGGAAGAGCTTTGGCATTGACACTGTTTTCGACATTTTCTTTTCTCAATGCTAACGGATCTCTAGTGATTATGTGGAAAACCAATATCTATTGTTAGACATCGGAAGCATTTCGGATGTTTATAAACGATTCGGACGTGTTTCCGACTCTAATCATTGTCGATAAGGATAATTCAACGCAGTTAACTTAAAACACTGACGGTAAACTATTAATCGACCTTTAAGTATGTTATCGAATATTACTTGAACCGCTCTAATCTCAATAAGGTCTAGTTTTCCCACTGGGTTGGAAGGTCAGTGGCAGTTGCTTTCGTAGTGCCTATGCCAAATCTTGAGATTAGGTGTCAAAGCGGACCCCGGGCTCCTTTAGGGGCACAACCGGGATTAACGCTAAGAGGATGATGATCTAATATAACTTGACGATCTAAAGATAAAGCGTACCTACTTATAAGTAGTTCTGAGCGCAGAATGAGAGTGGTGTTGTCTTGTGTTGGACAGCTCTAGCTTAGTAAGTATTAGAGAGCTATGGCATAGAGTCCATAAAACTCGATTCCTACTAAGTAGCTGGCCTACTTATTTATTTATTTACCGTAAGGCAAATCAGTGTATTTGGAACCCCATCGTCATCAAATCAGACGAAAGACGTCCACTGCTGGACATAGGCCTCCCCCAAAGAGTGCCAAAGTGACCGGTCTTGCGCCGCCCGCATTCAACTGACTCCCGCAACCTTATTATTGAGCATTGATCCTCGTCAAGAAAAAGTAATCGAATTGTTTCTGCTTGCCTACGGACATACATCACGTTACCACCCGGTACTTTTATTGTAATGAATGAAAGTAAACCTGTTCATCAAAGACCAAGGTCCGTTGTGTCACGTGTCCGTTGTGTCACGCTCGTGCAGATGCCGAGATACTATTGTGGATCAAATTAGATCGTTGCGAAACTGTTTAGTGTCAAGGTAGGTGTCAATTGGTCATTAAACGGGCCTCCTTAA
This sequence comes from Epinotia ramella, assembly GCA_947578815.1. Taxonomy (NCBI): domain Eukaryota; kingdom Metazoa; phylum Arthropoda; class Insecta; order Lepidoptera; family Tortricidae; genus Epinotia; species Epinotia ramella. The sequence continues at coordinate 2,705,463 of OX388206.1, read as the reverse complement.
TCAAAGAGACAATTTAGAAGCGAAGTTAATGATTAATTAGCTTTAAATTGAACGAGAGAGCGAAGCGAAGTACTCTGTTTCGGCTTGTGTATATTTTTTTAGTATGTCCGGCTGTTCGCTTGTACAGGTCGCATTTCTCAACCGTTTCTCGTGAAATTTAGAATTTATAATACTAACTTTATAAATCTACACTAATATTATAAAGAGGAAAGATTTGATTGTTTATTTGCTCGTATTAAATAGGCTCCGAAACGACTGGACCGATTTGAAAAGTTCTTTTATCATTAGAAGCCCACATTATCCCTGATAAACATAGGCTACTTTACCTCGGGAAAATGCTTCATTCCTGGGAAAACGGGTACAGTCGCCATCAGATAAATCGGAGCGGCCAAAGTGCTCACAATCATCGGAACACGACGTCTCTAATGCCTCGACAATAGAGGCGTGTTCCGATATTTGTGACCACCTCGGCCGCTCCGAAATATCTGATGGCGACTGTACTAGGACAACGGGTAGTTTAAGAATTATCCGTGCGAAGCTGGGCCGGGCAGCTGGTCCTACTAATATTATGAATGCGAAAGTTTAGATGTTTGGATGTTTGTTACTCAATCACGCTTAAACGGCTTAACCGATTTGGATGAAATTTTGCACGAAGATAGTTTATAGCCGGGATTAAAATATAGAATAGTTTTTATCCCGGTTCCACGCAGACGAAGTCGCGGGCGGAAGCTAGTATACAATGTGTATTGCTTATACTTGATCAAACGAAATGTGCGGATACTAGACAAAAAAATATCGATAAAAAAAATAAAAAAAAAATAAAAAAAGCCTACCAAAAAAAAAAAAAGCCTACCAAAAAAAAAAAAAAAAGCCAAATAAGTGCAAAAAAGTCTACCTCAAACTGCTAGTTTTAAAGTTACAGACACTAATTTAAAAAAAGAATGTTCTTTTTCACAAATTTCTACTAATTACCTTTTTTTTGTAGGTTTATGTTTGATATTGTTATTATTTTTTGGTTGGTCGATTAGCTGCATTTTGTAGCTTTAAAACAAGACTACTTTTGAGAAACTACACCGTTTAGACGCAAAGATATGAATTAAAAACCAAACTCGGAAATATTCATCAGAAAAAAAATTAAAACGCCTTAATTTATTAAATATAATTTTTATTTTTATTTTTTTATCGATATTTTTTTGTCTAGTATCCGCACATTTCGTTTGATCAAGTATAAGCAATACACATTGTATTATAAATGCGAAAGTTTGGATGTTTAAATGTTTACAATGTTTGTTAGGTACTCCATATCACGCTTTACCGATTTGAATATAATTATGCACGAAGATAGTTTAAAGCCTGGATTAAAATAAAGGATAGTTTTTATTCCGGGTCTACGCAGACGAAGTCGCGGGCGGAAGCTAGTAATTACATAGATTTTTTGCAAGTTTAGTACCTATTTATATATTTAAAAAAAGTTATTTTGAAAAAAAGACCGTTACGATTTCTATTTTCATACAACTTTTATACAGTTTTTCAGTAAGCAACCAAAGCACTGTACAATTTTTTTCATTTTTTTATTTGAATTGAACATGTAAAAACAGAAGAAATAATAACATATTTAACATCCTGGGTAAAAGTCGCGGGAGTCTGCTGGATGCGGGTGGAGCAGGACCGGTAATTGTGGCACTCTTTGGGGGAGGCCTATGACCAGCAGTGGACATCTTTTGGCTGATATGATAATGATGATGAATCTAAACATACGTCAGAACAAAAAAGCGTTATCTGTATTTCATCTTATCGCACTATCTACCTCAGACAGAGAAGTTTTTTTGGACTTGCCCTAAGATGGTTTGATAGTTACAAAGATAAACATAATCATACAAAAACTAATTAACAACACACTTTCGGCACAAAAATTTAAATACAACACTCAAACATAGATTAGCCCATGACAATAAACACATAATTAGATTAAACTGTTATAATTAATTAAAATTAGATCTAGTTTGATTATACTACCCCAATCTAAAATAGCTCTTACCCAATAGACTTAAGTTACAAAATAAAACAATTAAAAACATATAATATCGCAAGTGTATCTACGGCACACTTGTCATTGTTTGATATGCGATTTTAAACCGTAACTGTTTGTGATAAGGTTGAAATTAGGAACGTTAGATAAGTCTACACAGACGTGATGTCTGTTTAGTTGAACAAAGGTCGAGATAAGGTTCAATGGCCTCTTAACAGCTGAACAGAGTGCAGTTAAAAGGTTCAATTGTTTATAAATATACTCGTAAGTTATTTATTTAAAGAGATATTTGGTCATTTAACCATATTGAATTGAAATTAAATTGGTGTTCGTTGCTCATCAAAGCAGGCGTATGTATATATGTGTGACCATTAAATACCAATTTGATTCGAGCTAATACGTTTGATGAAATATAAATGAAATAAATGAATTTTATTCTGCAAGTAGGTCGTAATGGCACTTTTACAAGTCAAATTTATACCAGCGTTTCTGAAAAACCCAAGACCACCTAAGTGAGCCCCTTTTTTGTGTTTTTTATTATATTTTGTAACTATAGCTTCTGCCCAACTTCGTCCGTTTATATCGTAGCTCCAAACTTTCACCCCCTATTTCACTCCCTTAGGGGATGGTTTCTGGAATAAAAACTATCCTACGTCCTTCCCCGGGGCTCAAACTATCTCTGTACCAAATTTCATCTTAATCAGTTCAGCGGTTTAAGCCTGAAGAGGTAACATCAGACAGACACACTTTCGCATTTATAATATTAGTATGGATTTTCTAATTTACACTTTTTGTCATTTTTCAAGGTTAAATATCTGTAAAGCGACCCGTGTTATGAAATATAACACGAGGATACTACCCAACTATCTCATTTACGTGTCCAACTTACGTAATAAGTATTGCCGTACTAAAGACATCAACGCGCGAGCACATGTCATGTTCATACAGTTCATACAATGATAAGCACATAATATTTTTTAATATACGCCATACCGTATGATGATTAGTTGTTCTCAATTGACAGCTATTATCGATGTTAATTTGACAATAGCTTCCGACAGCTACAAACATTAATGTAATATCATTATGTAAGTATGATGTCTTGTACAAAAATGTAGGCTGACCTCGTACTACGATAAAGCAGGCGTACTATGTCCGGTTAATGTTGTGTTCTATAACTTCCTGTGAGTGTAGAGCATACAAAAAATAAAAAAGACCGGTTGCACTCCGGGAGTGCCGGCAGAAGTGAAAACTCAATAACATTGTAACAGTTTTTCGATCAGGTCACGTGACATCTTACGGTGTCACCCTAAAAATGAATTTCACACAAATTTATACACAATTATCAATTACTTAGGCGGACGGGCCGCGGGCGCGCCGACGGGCGGCGGCAAACACAACAGCGATTTGCTTTTGCCATTGCCAAATATTTTTCAAAGCTTTATCTCTTTAGGAATAACGTCTAAATTCGAATTATTCGAATTTGCAAGAACAGCAGACGGCGGTGGCGACCATAATATCAATTTATTTTTGCCGTTGGTAAATATTACGAATAGCGTTCAGTTTTGAATGAATTCGAATCGCCAACAGCAAAAAGTGACCTCCTTCACATCTGACGTCACAAAACTCTGTCGCGTATTTAACAATTTTTCCCCATCCCAAAAAGTGCTCAGCGCCGCTAAAGAAGTTTTCACTTCAAAAAGTCATAATAAAACGTAGAAAACTTAAGCAAAGCCGTTCTTGTAGTGGTAGGCAATACACATGAAACGTATGTTCCAGTGTCACTTTTAGAATAAATTAGGGTATAAAAGATCGACAAAATGTGATATCGCAGTGATAATAGGTTGCTAGCCCATCACCTACAACACACTTCAACCCTACATAGGGCTTTACTTTAAGTTGTTTATGTTTACATATACAGTGGCTATAAATTGAAGATGACTGTTGTGAAATTTGCCAGATATATGAGAAATAGTAAAGTGGTCGAAGTGCGAATCGTTTAACAATGGTCGATCAAAAACTTGCAACACGTGTGTTTCCAGATAGTAAACAAATTGCACAACAAACATACCTCTGTTTGAGACGTTCAGTAATACGGCGATTGTATAGCCAAAATAAAAACCTCAATTCAGTAAGCTCGGCCGAATTCACCTTCCCATACAAACGGAGTTTCGTTCTCATTTTAAAACTACGTGTTGGCTTGTGACGAAACTTTGCCTATACAATGACATGAGGTATAACATGTCTGTTTTTAATTTATATGGTTCCAGTTTATAAAACAAACTAAATACAGCAAAAACAAGTTTTGTATAAAAAACTTAAATTCGCTGTATTTTTTTTACTATGGTATCTGAAGCTACATAAACTAATTACCGACCTGGATATACCTCATGTCATTAATGTCATTATACATTTCGTTATAATCCAACACGTTAGTTTTAAAATGAGAGCTTATCTACGTTTGTATGGAGAATCGAGCTTACTGCGGACTCTTTAGAAGTAACGCTGCTATCGAAATTATAAATTTAAATTTAAGGAAGATATTGAAACATTTTATGGTCTGAGCCGAATTCGAACCGGCGACCACAGGCATTCATGGCCCGTCGCTACTAACCAACTGAGCTATCAGAACAATCTGTCTCGGCCACTAAAATCTTTCAATCAGTTCCTCAGTCAGTCAGTGTCAGTTGGTTAGTAGCGACGGGCCATGAATGCCTGTGGTCGCCGGTTCGAATCCGGCTCGGAGCATAACATTTTTCAATTACTTCCTTTAATTGTTTATAATTTCGATAGCAGCGTTACTGCTGAATACAGAATTTATTGAATTAAGGTTTTTATTTTGGCAAATGGGTCATTGCATTGTCAGTCAGTCAAACAAAAATCGTCTTTTCAGTGGGCAATAGTTAAGGGCTTATGTTTATATATAATATGTTTTTATCGCATATAATTATAGAAAAGGCGACGCCGTTTATGCGTATTCAGAGTTCAACCAAAAATTAGGCTTTAAAGCCCTTAACTTCCACCGAAAAGACGCGCACCTAAATCTGACAATGACCCAAATGGCAATACAATCCGATCCGACTGGTAGCTTTAAATTTTTCCTTTAATTTAAATTTATAACCTCTATTCAGTAAAACACACACTTTTACACCAACACGCCTGTTTCCCGGAGGAGTAGGCAGAAATAACGTATTTCCAATGCCACAATAAAACAAACCTTCAATTTATTTTGCCCTATGTTCAAACTGTTCAAGATGTGAAATAATATGGCAATTGTATTGTTATACCTTTACGAGTACCTCTATTAAACACTTTGCTTCGATAAAAACACGTACATACATATAAAATCATGCCTGTTTCCTGGAGGGGTAGGCAGAGATCAAGGATGTCCAATTGCTACCGTCCAATTTTCTACATCTGAAAAGCTGAAACGTCAATTTGAGAAAAAAATATTTACATATATTTTCAATCTGAATACTTAACCTCCGTACAAACCCATTAAGCGTTAGCCCGAATGTGTAATGTTAACATATCATAGTTGCGTGGTTATTGGGCGTTGGGCAGACATCTGCGCAGTCGCCGGGCGCTGACCACGTGCAGGGTGCGCCGGCGCAGGGTGCACACCAACCGCGGATAAAAAATATGGCATATATGTCGCATTGGGTTCGGGCGAAATCTCAGATTTTAGAACCTAAAGCAAAAGGAATGGCTGGATTCGGGTGGCGCAGGACCGGTCATTGTGGCACTCTTTGGGGGAGGCCTATGTCCAGTAGTGGACTTCTTTCAGCTGATATGATGATGATGAAGCTAAAAGTGGGTCAGTTCTTGAATGGATGACGTCTTACAGTGCTAACTAACTGGACGCTCCCGCCGGTGATATGTCCTAGTTGCAAGCGCGCGTTGAGTACGGGTTCGTCAGGCGGTCAGTTTGATGCGTTGGCCGTTCCGCTGATGAGCTAGAAACTGGTCGTTAATAGTGACAATTTAACCGTACTACTTTATCTTATATTCCCGCTAATATTTTTTTAACAAAAGACCAAAACGTATCCTTCAAAATATAATCATCTACGGCCGCATTCATAAACGTTCTACAAGCCTATTTTAACTAAAATTCCGTTAAAATTCGTTAGTCCTTATGTGTATTAGTCCTTATATGTCACTTTGACATTTGAGTTCGTAAGAAAGGGACAAAGAGGGGTTTTATTTAGCAGAGGCATTTTAAGGTGGTTTGATTTCCATGAAATTCGTTATTTGACATTCGCAGACTAACGGCGTGATATTTTAAGAAACTTAAATTATGTAACTAACATTCAAAAATTGGATTTCCATTTGCGCGAAATTCCCCCTTTTCTTGAATAAACTTGTATAAACTCGAATAATTGGAGATATTAGTTTGTGACGTCATACTCTGGGAAAACCGTTTTTCTCTAGTGTCGAATTACCTATTTATGTTTACAATATAATTTTCTCAAACATGCAATTGTTTAAGTAAAGTAAGGGGTTGCCAGCCTCATAACTATCCGGCTCCGCTACGCTCGGCCGGCCGTCTATGTATGTACCCGGCCGGCAACCCCTTACTTCCCGGCCTCTGTAGTAATGTACTATTAACCGTGTGGTTGGTAAACACCCGGTTGTTAACACATGTGGAGCAGTAACATACCGTGTCACATACCTCACGTGTGGCCAGATACAAGCCTAGTGCCCAACCGGATCAGAGCGTGCCAGATACCGTCGATATGCAATCAATTTGGACGACATTTTGGCGTAATTACTGGTAAATGACCTTGATGGTCACATACCATAATTATGTAATAACTAATACACGTATGACTTTACCAAATATGACAACCATCGACATTTATGTATACCGTTGAGTACACGATTATGATTATTGGCGTAAAGTGAATAGTTTGATGAATGTATGTACAGAGTGTATATCTACTTCTTTTAACACCAGCCCAGCCCAGCATGCACGCACTAGGTTTTATCGATACTTATTAGTATACTCGTATTATAAATGCGAAAGTGTGTCTGTTACCGCTTACGTTTGGGTCCCGGAGAAGGACAAATAATAGTATTTATTCCGAAAATCATCCCCTAAGGGAGTGTAATTGGGGGTGAAAATTTGTATGGAGCTACGATATAAACGTGGTCCTCGCGGACGAAGTCGCAAAGTGTCCGAAATAAGTGCGATCATCGTGATTTTCTGTGGCTATATTCCTCTCGGGATCGCGGGACCATATAATATACGGCCAATAATCCGCGTCCACGCATCTTTCCCTCTCTCTATCTCTATTTGTGTTTGGTGCAGGATGGGGTGGGGTTACTCTACAGTTAATTCATATAGGTACTGTACAGTCAGCGTCATATAGTTAGTTGCAGCCAAGGCAGCCAAATAATTCCGTACACGTCTTTATTACTGTAAGAATAAGGGTGTGTTACGAAATATTTGGATACTCTGGCTGCTACTAACTATATGACGCTGACTGTACCTACAGCAAATTCCCTAATTTTGCAAGAGCTATGCTACTATTTACTATTAGTTCCCTGCTTGCATACACACATAACAATTTAAATAAATTCGCGATCCAAATATTACGTAGCCACCCTTTATGAATATTAATTTAAGAAACAGTAGATGCAACGAATGCCGTGCCAAAACCGACTTTCTAAACTTCACAGCGCTCGGACATGTAAACTCCCCTTACCTAGTACCTAAGTAACTCAATGATGGCAATTTACAAACACTCGGTTTAATCTTGGAGATAAGAAAGACTGTTACAGTATCCAACAGTTATTTTAGGGTATCAGCCTAGACAAGCCTAGCCTAGTGTGGGCCCATAGCTATGTTTGGTTTCCATGGAACAGGTCTAGCCTAGTGTGGGCTCATAGCTGTTTGGTTTCCACGGAACAGGCCTAGCCTAGTGTGGGCCCATAGCTATGTTCAGTTTCCACGGAATAGGCCTAGCCTAGTGTGGGCTCATAGCTGTTTGGTTTCCACGGAACAGGCCTAGCCTGGTGTGAGCCCATAGCTATGTTTGGTTTCCATGGAACAGGTCTAGCCTAGTGTGGGCTCATAGCTGTTTGGTTTCCACGGAACAGGCCTAGCCTAGTGTGGGCCCATAGCTATGTTCAGTTTCCACGGAATAGGCCTAGCCTAGTGTGGGCTCATAGCTGTTTGGTTTCCACGGAACAGGCCTAGCCTGGTGTGAGCCCATAGCTATGTTTGGTTTCCATGGAACAGGTCTAGCCTAGTGTGGGCTCATAGCTGTTTGGTTTCCACGGAACAGGCCTAGCCTAGTGTGGGCCCATAGCTATGTTCAGTTTCCACGGAATAGGCCTAGCCTAGTGTGGGCTCATAGCTGTTTGGTTTCCACGGAACAGGCCTAGCCTAGTGTGAGCCCATAGCTATGTTTGGTTTCCACGTAACAGGACTAGCCTAGTTTGGGCCCATAGCTATGTTGGGTTTCCAAGGAACAGGTCTATGGCCTAGTGTAGGACCCTAGCTAATATAACTATGTTTGGTTTCCACGGAACAGGCCTAGCCTAGTGTGGGCCCACAGCTATGTTTGGTTTCCACGGAACTAGCCTTGTGGGAACATAGCTATGTTTGGTTTCCATGGAACAGGCCTAGCCTAGTGTGGGCCCATAGCTATGTTTCTGAGTGTCTGTCCGTGTTAATAGATATTAGAATTAATTTTTCATTCGTTTTTCAGATAGCATGATCGCGTATACTTTATATCACATATAAAGTATTAGTCCCTCTCGCACTTACACACTTGCTAGTAAGGGACATTTGGGTAAGGCCGTTATTTCTTGTTCCTGATTAAGCAGCTTAAATCGTCTACATTTTAATCAATTCCAGTGTGTTACGAATATTAGTAATCCATTTATATGGCTAATTGGCGTAACACACTGGAAGTGATTAAAATGTAGACGATTTAAACTGCTTAATCAGGAACAAGAAATAACGGCCTCACCCATTTATGCTTTATGTCTGATATCAATGTGATCATGGTAGGCAATATTCCGATGCATGAATACATCATATGTAGATACATATATGATGTATTCATGCATCGGAATATTTCAATACGAATTATACGAACCAGTAAGGTGTCCCCTTATTTCACCGACAAACGTTTCACCGAATGCATGTTTTGGCCTAATTTTCGTTTCATCGAATTTCTGTTACTCTAAAACATTTAACTTTTTAAGTACAGCTAAAAGGTAATTCTGTAGAACCCATAAGTTTACTGATTCTGAAAAAAAAAGGTTTTCTATGAAGTAAAAATTCTGCGAAACATACATTCGATGGAACAATTGTCGGCAAAACAAGGTACAGTAGTCTATGAAACTCCTCGACACTGTACAGACTACTCTTTTCTCTTTCCCGCTTAAGTCATCCATACCCTTGTTTACCACCATTGCGCATCCTAGTATATGCGCAGCCCAAGTCATTGACAAATATCAATAAAAAAAACATAGTAGACCGCTTTGGGCTATACAACACACCTTAAACTAAAATACTATTGGGGCTACTGTAGCCATACCATGAAAGTCCGAACTGTAGCTAAGCCACCGCGCCTACTGTGCCTGCGCCACTGTTAAAACCTGTCTCCATAAGCCGCGGTTACACAACCGTCGAAAGTGAAATCTGAGATAATGTCGCATCCACACGCGAGCCGCTTCTGTTTACACGTGCGACCGCGGTGTGTATGTCTGTATGTATAAGTGGTTCCGGAGATTACCTACCATACAAACCTACAAAGCTACTAAATAGATTTCAGAACCCTACTCTTTTATCCCGCTTGCGTTTTGACTAGCGAGCTAGTATAATATAACACCATAGATATCATTTTGACGACCGGTTAACTGCCTACGAAGCTGAAGGTCCTGGGTTGGAATCCCGGTGAGGGCAAATATTTTTGTGATGAGCACGGATATTTATTTCTGAGTCTTGGATGTTGTCAATGTGTTTAATAATTTATATATATTATATGTATCGTCGTCTAGTACCTACATATAACATATATAGCTACTTCAATTCTGCGTATCATGTTCTAGTCATTTTACTAAACGTAATTCTAGTGTAAAATATTACGAAACCCTGAATTACGGACATTCCCAAACAGACCGGCTGTAGCTTTTTTGCCAAATCATGTAATAAGTACGCGGGTCACTTGACTTGACATTTCACATTTCCCGTCATGATTGCCAGAAGCTGAGTCATCTCTTGGATAACTTGTATTTGGCATGAGTTTGGTAAAATTATGAATGCTTTTGGTAAAAATTACAGTGCAGAATTGCAGCTCTTTAGTTCATGATAATGTTTGATATGTGAAGATATGTGTATCTACTTAAACTAAGTAATAAGTTTCCCCTCACTCTCAACATAACATCCTTGACAACTCTGGCGACCTTCATTTACTTGATTTCTTATGTTTCCCTCTTCACCGTAAAACCGTAACCAGTCCGCTGGATGCGGGTGGCGCGGGACCGGTCACTTTGGCACTCTTTGGGGGAGGCCTATGTCCAGCAGTGGACGTCTTTCGGCTGATATGATGATGATGATAAGTTGATGACCGTAAAATTTAAAAACATATCCTTCAACAACGAAACAGAAAAGCACGTCGTCATACATAGGCTTGGATACTATTAGAGATATGAAGCAATGCCACAAAAACAGCTCTCAGCATCGGCAACATGATATAGCATGTAATTATAAAACAATCGGCTCCGATAGTTTCTTAATCCTTCGGCGAGACACAATGCTGTACCCACGGACCTGCCTACGATCGTATTGTATCATTCTTGAACTAGCAAGAGCTGTTAGCGATTTGTGAGTGCCTAATAGATTTAAATCGTTGAATTGAAGATACATTGTAAGGTAAACGTCCCGAGTGCTCGACGCTGTACTGTAGTAGGTACTAGAGTACTAGTCTATGTGAAAGTGACGTGGCTTAAATTCGAATGAAGAAAACCCTCTTAGTTCGAATTTAACCCATATTGCTTTGACATAGTGCCCATGCCATATACTAGTACTGCGTCGAGCACTCGCACGTTTACCTTATTAGGCAAAACTTTAGGTGTTACTGAACGTCCTATTTGTCTATTACCTATCACATTTTATCACACTATGACAAGCTCAAGTATACAAACTTGCATAAGTATCGACACAAAACACAGCCATGATCATTTTTAATTAATATATGGACTGCAGATACAGTCACACAGACACGTCAAACTTATAATTATAACCCGTCTTTTTGCGTCGGGGGTTAAGGCTCTCACCACGGCTCTCACAGACTGCCGGCCGCGGACAATAGTGAACTTGTCATTAGCTGTCAAATGCCACCGCAGGCCGCCCTAGTGTGATCCGGCCTTAAAAAGACGGTGACTAATAGTGAAATCAGAAACTTTTTATGAAACGTCAAAAACGCTCCATGAAGTTCATTACCTTAGGAAATAGGAACAGGTGGCGTCAGATTTTCTCCGGTCAAACAGCGTCCATTTTTGATCTTTATGTATTTAAAAATATTCAAATAGAAAAACTACGTAGAAGCGTGACGTTTTTCAATTGCTTTCGTGAGCTTTGGTTATTTCGGTGATGTAAGAATAATTTATTTTGCCTGTTGCAAACGTTTTTTCTTAGATTAAAATAATAATTTATGGCGCGCTACAAAGTAACTTCTACTCACCCTCTGCTCTATAGCCTCAATTCGACACACTCTTTATTGCACACCTCGAAACAATCAAATAGACATAAAAACATAAAAAATACATTGCGCTTGCGACGAATTACTTTTTACACCTGTCACATAACTACGAGTACATACACACTTAGGAACAGTCCGCTTCACATAAGTTTTCGTCTCTGATGTTAGCTATTAAGTAGGTAGTAGCGTGGCAAAGGTGTCAGAGGTACAGCCCCGCTATTCTGTAACTCACGTCAAGGCTCACCCACAAATATATTCGTAATAACTAAGCGTAGGAGGTCTAGTTTCGTTAGGCGTGGCGCGTGGGGTGAGGCGCATGAGTGCGTAGCGAGTAACAGCCCAGCCCGCCCTCTGAAGTTATCCACAAGACAAGTCGCCTCCTGTCGGCTTCAGGAGGCGACTTGTCTTGTAACTTCAGAGACACAAACTCATGTGGCGCGTATTGTAGCACGCTAACTAGCTAAGTTGCCAAATAGATCTCTAAATGTGCGTATTAGCTAGCTAACCTTGGTCAGCTGTAAAAAGACGAACAAACGTTTCATCAGGACAATGTCTGAAACCGGCCGGCGCGGCGCGTGTCGCAACGATTAATTAGCCGCGTGACATTGCCCGGTGCACTCTTGACAATGAAACGACGGCGTGACGCGCCCGCGAAGCGTGTCACGCGCCGGTAACTGCAGCTTTTCATGAATATCTGAACTATTCTGAACTCGCAATAGGACTCCGCTGCTCTCTCAATTTGTTTCACGTGCTAACTTCGAGACGAGACGTGCCGCGGATACGTTCGTGCAAGAGGGATGAATGCTCGACGTAAACGCGATCATACTAGCTGGGTAGCTATAGGTAATTACATGTCTATACACAAACTGGCTCTTAAACATTGTGCTCACTATCACTACTTAGTGTTTTACATATATTATACAATCCATAAAAACTCCAGTACTGACATGACATTTGAAACGAATCTGTAGGTATCACTTTTATCCATCAGAATATTCAAATAAAAAAGATCAAATAAGTAAGAATAATCGAATACTTTACCTACACATAATTTATCTACGCTGATATTACGAGCTCGTACTCTCACACGTTCTAAAGATCATTGCACAGTACGAACATGTTTTCATAAAACAATTGACATTTAAAAATGCTTTGCTTTGATAAAGTAGTGGAATAAACATGAAAATGATTGTGACATTTGTGACACACCGCCGCGCAATGTTGTCTCAGGTTCACCTTTGGTTTGTTTTCTTCTTTTTCCCGGCCGCCGGCTATTTAGGATTTGTCCAAGTGTTTTTATTGAGGAAAACGAACTTCTGCAAATATTTAGTACTTACAATGTATTATTTATACTAAACGGCACTTAATCGCGTATAATTAACTTATTTAGAGAGTCCCGTGACCATGGATGTTGCAACACATCCGAAACGTCGGGAGACCTCAGTGAGGTAAATAAAGAAGTTAATTATACGCGTCAAGTCCCGTTTAGTATAAATAATGTGTGAGAATCGTGAAAGTTTAAATCAATATAATGTATAGTATGTACAATACAATACAATTTTTTTTATTACACACCGGTTACAGAATCAGAATCAATGTTTATTGTAGAACATAGGTGCCTACCTAAAAAAAATACAGAGTTATTAGGTACATTATGTGATCTTCTATGTCTTGCCAATGGGCGTACAAACATTAGGTAAAAATACAAATCTACAGTCATGTGTGATTGAAAATGAAATACAATTGATGGTAATTAAATGTCAAAAATATAGACAGGAGAGGTAAAAGAACAGACGGTCTAATCGCTAAACAGTGATCTCTTCCAGACGTTTGTTAGCCTATAAGATAGTTTTGGTCAATCACACTTGCATATTCGATTGACAGAGATTCCTACATAAACGAACGAATTTGGCGTTTCGCAGTAGTTGCTCTCCCTCGTAGTTTTGCTTTTCGTTCTCCTACTCCCGCAATACCCAATCGAGACTACCCTTTTCCCTTTGACAAGCATTTGCCTTCGCAACTTCGGTTTTGGATGACTTGATCGAATATTTGTTTATTATGTAACATTTGATGGAAGCGTTGGCCAGTACAACAAAGGAATTATTTCGTTTCCCGAACCGTGGCTCCGAGTTTGAATAATTTCACGATTCGATTATAAAACTATACCATTCAGCGATTAAAAATAAACTATATAATGCTCTCAAAGTGTGCCAACCGGATTATTACAATCTTTGGTCACGGGCCAGATACCAGACGATATTACTGCTAAAGACCTGCGCAACGGACGCGAATACGCAAGTTTCTATTTCACGAGTCAATGGTTTTGATGGAGAAAGCACTAGAACGCTTTACGTTTAGACTGAACACCTATCGAGAGTGCAAGCAAAAACGTACAAGCGTTATGCAAGTCTTCAATAAACAACCCAATTTGCAGCTTTCTTCGAGTTAATTATGATTCCATAAAATAAATACTGTAGGCCGCGCCCTGGAGCGCTGGCGTAACATAGTGACACCTCTCCTCCGCTCTAAAACGACTTATATCAATTCGGGCGCCAAACTCGCATAAAACCTTCTTATTACACATCAATTTGGCCGCAGGCTGTGGCCCAGCGGCTTAGGCAATTCGTGAATACAAGATTTTCGCCTTTAACGAGCTACCAATAAGCCAATCCTCTGGTTTTCCCACTGACAAAGTTATCTGGCGTCTGTCACCTGCTGGCCCACAAGTTTCTTCATGTATGGACACCGAGTGCGTAACGTGTATGGTTGACATTTCAGTATATTTTGTTGTGGTTAAGTAACCGTTTTTTTATGAGATCGTAATTAATGGTTACGTTACGCACTTATATTCGGACAGTTGCCCGGACTGTACTTACAAGGGAACATGACATAACTCGTGTATGCCTTTCCAGGATTCAGAGTTTTTTTTTTCTTTTGATATTCAAGGTGAACCTATTTGTTTTGTCTCCTTACTCGTATTTATACGTTGAGAAATTGGATACAGCATTTTGTAGTCCTCTTTACTATAATGTATCTATCGATTATCAATGTGTGAGCACGTCCGAGCTGTCGACTTTTGGCGTACCTAAAAAGTTTTTACCGCAAACTTGCTAGCTTACCTATTTCATTGGAGGTACTATCGCCTGCGTTCGTGGTGTTCGTTCCACTTAAGAAAAAAATCCTTGCTCCTAGCTAGAAGAAAATCGCTCTAAGTAACACCGCCAAGGCAATACGACTGTACTTCTCCAGTTTCGCTGCTCCAATAAAAATATGAGCGAGATGACATTCCCCTATGTGGCTGTGCACTCTTACGAACACGATACAGTGACGATACAGTGGTGTTTGGGTAGAAATTTGTAAGGAGCTCACATTATATGGTTTTTAGGGGACCCTAATATTACTAAGACTCCGCTGTCCGTACGTCTGTCTGTATGTCTGTCTGTCTGTCCGTCTGTCACCAGGCTGTATCTCATGAACCGTGATCGTTAGACAGTTGAAATGTTCACAGATGATGTATTTCTGTTGGCGCTACAACAACAAATACTAAAAAACAAAATAAAATAAATATTTAAGGGGACTCCATACAACAAACGTGATTTTTTTGCCGTTTTTATAGATGGCAATTAATGGTGCGGAACCCTTCGTGCGCGAGTCCGCCTCGCACTTGGCCGGTATTTTTGTTCGCTGCAGTAACCCTAAAATGTTTAAATATTAACAGACTGGTTCGTTCTTGCAGGTGGTGTCTCCTGTTGGCGCTGTTGTCGCTGTTGTCGCTGGCGGCGCACGCGCAGGCCGAGGAGGAGGACAACGTGCCCGACATGGGCGTCGAGGAGGACGAGGAAGTCGCTCTGGACCAAGAGGTACCGTCCTTTGCTGTTGCTGTGTCCTTTGGTGTGTGTTGTTGTTTGCTGCTTTGGTGTTAGATTAGATTAGATTATTTATTTCATGATAAAAAATTACATTACAGATTTTGCATATATGACGAAAAAATAAGAATTACTATCACGATCGTCAAAAACAGAGAAATATTAAAACAATGTCAACAAATGTAAGAACACAATAACAAGGAAATAGAAGAAACAAACCAAAAGCAAAAGAACACAAATATACAACCTTTAGGTATCGTCATTTTTTATGCGCATTATTTCCACGTAATAATGCGCAGCAGGGTGCATCACTCATGCGCGGGGTATCGGTGTAGTACCAACAGGATTTCGAGTTCGCTTGCTGAACAGTGGACTGACCGATTTTTTTATACACAATATCATTTACCCTAGGTCAATTTACACAACTTTACTATTATGATCGTCAAATGAAATAAAAACTTGAATCAAAATAAAATAAAAACTTGAATCAAAATAAAATAAAAAATAACAAATTATTGAGATGTCATAATATAAGTTAATTTAAACTAAAATAACTGGCATCTCAAAAAAGTCCGTCAAAATTTTACAAAAAAATCACACTACATTAAAATATAACCAATACAAATCAATATACAATTATGTCAAACATATTTAATTATCATAAACTGTTAGGGGACAATCTTGCACAAATCGAACTACCGAACTAACCCCATATCAAGCTCAATAAGGCTAGTGTTATGACTATGACTTATGAGTAGATACTAGACGACAATGATATATTTAATATAATCAGTACTTGATGAATAAAAGACTCCAAAAGATCCATCAGTGCTATAGAAACCGTCAAAACTCGTACGAAACATGTTTCAATAGTATTATATTATATAATTCATCGTCATTATCTTATCCGACACGGTAAGTAAATGTGGCGCCTAGTCAAAAACAAATAAAGAAACGGGCATCGTATCCTTGAGCTTATTTAGCTTATTGTTACTTCAATGCGACTAGTTTCCTCCATTAAATCTAAACTAAATGTTAAATAAACATCGCACACCGGAAACCCTGTCTCCGTCTCGCTGCACATAGGCTCGGCAGATAGGATCTGCCACTGTATCGATCTTTGGACGCATTTTAGATTTCAAACGTATTCAATAAAACCGAAGGTTTGCTCCAAATTGAAATCTAACACGTCTGAAATTAAGTCCAAAACGGCTAGACTTATATTTGTGGTCTGCCTCTCTTTTGTTTTAAAAAGCAATTGCAACATGGCTGACGACAGGTGTGTTCGAGCTTTCAGATTCGAACAGATATTGCAGTATTAGCTGTTCTTTGAAAAATTGATCTTATTTCGTAGGAGAAGGGCCTTAATTTGCTTGATATGTTACACGGACAATTCAGTAGAAGTACTTTCGATTGCTGTATCAAAGACGTCCATCGAATAAAAGGAAGAGTTAGTTTAAAAGCAATTAACCGTCAACAGGTTGTTTGTTACGTGTAGGTAATCAAATATGTGATGTAGGTATAGGCAGGTACTAGGTTTTACCCAAGACAAGAATATAATTCTATATGTATTTGCGTATAGTACACTCGGCGTCAAAAAAATCGCACCTTTCCTAAAATTCGTGTCAAGCTATTATAACTCCTAAGATCTTTACTTTACTCTATCGATATTAGTATCATTTAAAAGCTCAATTAATAAGCTTTCAAAAAAAAATATCATTTGTTTACGGAAAATCAAAAACCACAAATCGCCAGCACTTTGATTAAAAAGTGGCGATGTACGCGTTTGGAGGCTCACTAATTGTACCACCCTGGACGCGTATAAAAGAGGGGGGTTAAAGTCAATTATGGGTTATTCGCTATCCAGACGTCACAGAGGTCACACCTGAAGAGCTCCGACAAGAAAAAACCCAGTGAAAATGGATACCACGGCAGAAGAAGCAGCTCAAGTGGTGGCCCTACTGCAAACCGGACTACGGCAGGTTGAAGTTGCTCGGCAACTGAACATCAGCCGATTTCGAGTGCAACGGGTATACAGACGGTGCCAAGAGACTGGAGGTTACATCAGGAGACATGGATCCGGGAGACGTCGCTGCACTGCCGTCAGAGATGATCGCTACATTGTGTCGACGTCTCTGCGGAACCGCTTCTCCAACGCTGTGGAGCTGCAGCAGCAGCTTCGAGCTACTCGAAGTACAGCAGTCAGCGTCTCCACTATCAGAAGAAGGCAGCGAGAAAAGAATTGAGAGCCCGGAGAGATGCTACAGGCCCCCAATTGACTGCCATCCACCAGGTCGACCAGGAAGCAATTTTCCGAAACGCACGTGCCGTGGACATTCGACCAGTGGAGGAATGTCCTGTTCTCCGACGAAACCCGAGTGTGCCTGTACACCAACGACAGGCGTAAGAGAGTCTACAGGCGACCAGGGGAGCGTTTCACACCAGCCTGCACCGTGGAAACCGTCGGCTATGGAGGAGGATCCTGCATGTTCTGGGGCGGCATCTCTATCGACGGCAAGACAGACCTCGTGTGCGTCTCCAGAGCTGGAGGTAGTCGCGGCCAGGGGTCTCTGACTGCTCACCGGTACATCACCGAGATTTTGGAAGAGCATGTGGTCCCATATGCTGGTTTTGTCGGCGCCAACTTCGAGTTCATGCACGACAACGCCCGGTGCCACACACCTCTGGGACGAGCTGAAACGGCGAGTTCGGGCCCGTGATCCAGCTCCTGCCACTCTCGATGAGCTTCGAGATGCCGTCATCGAGGAGTGGGACAGCATTCCCCAGGAACACGTCGTCATCAGGTCCATGACTGACCGCATGGAAGCTGCTCGGAGGGCTAGAGGAGGCAACACTAGGTTTTAAGACTAATTTTTAAGGGTTGTTATTGTTGATTTTTAATTTTTGTATTGTTCCTTTTCTTTGTAATTTTGATCAGAATACACATTGTTTCACATTTTCCCAGAATTTTATTTTTTTATGGGGGTGGTGGCCAATTTTCTACCGTTTTCAAATAGGGGATTTCATTAGCTTTCAAATGATACTAATAATGATAGAGTAAAGTAAAGATCTTAGGAGTTATAATCGCTTGAAACGAATTTTAGGAAAGGTGCGATTTTTTTGACGCCGAGTGTAGGTATAGGAGTAACTTACTACGCCTCGTCTGTACCGAATCGAATTGCAATATGGTACGAGACTTCTCATCGGCGCAGCATCAATAGGGATGATGACTAAGTTTTTTTTGTGACGTCATTCAAACCAGTTTTTGGAGAGGAACAAATGTTTGTATGGGAGCAACTACAATTAAAGAACATAAATACCTTAAAAATTGAGGCAAAGATTGACCTCGCTGGCGGCAGTGCAAAACGCTTCAGAATACTGTGTGTCTATACAAGTATAACGTCACATTTGTACTAATTGTAGTATGGAAAATTAGGTAAATTGTTGTGTCGGTCGCGAAATACTGCGTTTAAGTACATAGTTGTCATACAATTTTGTTTCTAGAAAAGCGTAAGGATTCTATTGGTAGCTTTTAATTTACTCTTGGACAATAAAAACAAATGCATATTTTTTTCTAAACTTTCAAGGTTCATATCTTTTTATGATTTTAAATATATTTTATAATGTATACTTTATTACGATAATTTGATGGTTTACTGTTCATTTAGCATCACTACGTTATCAATTTGAACATGAGGCATCATGACTATTGTCGCACTTTCCAGGGTGTCAAACCTTCGCCACACCAAATTTTATTTAAATCGGTTCGCAGCAGCGGTTTAAGCGTAAGTTGAAAAGATAACAGACAGTTACTTTCTCATTTATAATATTAGTATGGATTTACGACGTTCTCAGGAGGTTGTGGCACTTGTGGTAGATCAAGAAACTCGTGCGGTATCGTTTCCATGGACGTGTTCGATACGAGCAGGCATTAAACAAATTACCCGTTTTCCCGGCAAATAGGTAGATCGTGACCGAAAACAGCCCAAGCTCTATTTTTTTTCAAGTTCAACGGCCGCCTGGCCGGTGAAAGTCGAAAGCCAGTCATTATTTTTTAATCATTCCTTTTTTCAATCGATTTCCGAACGCGAAAGTGCCGTCATGTTGACAGTTTTTGGCGGGAAAGCGGGCAATCGAACTCGTACGTGCTAGAGCGTAGTGTCATGGGTCGGTTAACAAAATTTACCATAGAGACCACAATTTTTTTTTAAGGGTCTGTTAACCACGTCTTGCCACGTAGCAGAAACTTAAAAAAACGCAGTAGGGTCATTGCGCCGGTTACGAGACCAGCTTCAGTTAGCAACACCCGACGCGAAGGCCAGGGTTTCTAAAATTAAGCATAATAACATTAATAACATTTCTACAGACGTACAGACCCTAAACATAATTATAGTGAGCTGTGTGCATTTTTTTAACGATTTTAAATTATTAAATTATTGAAATAAGTAGTAAATAAATATCCTTTCATCTCAGGTCATCAATTTATCAACGCTGTCGCAAATCGGCACACAAACATTAGTGGTCGCTAACCGGCACAATTACTCTATTCAAGAAATTAAATAGTTATATTATGCCTTTATAACCCCATTTTAACACCTTGTACGGTCGTAGTCAAATATATGTTTATCTCGTGATTATATTGTGTGAACGACTTTTTCTAAAACTTTAGAGGTAGAGTTGCTTTTTGAATGGACTATAGGTACTTTGATGCAATTCAGCCAACTCAAATTAATTCAAGTATAGTTTTGCGTCTTATTCCAGTACTTATTAAGGCACATTTAATATGATGTAGTGTCAAAGTACTGAAGGTAACTAATATGTACAGGATATGCGATAAAAGATTTACGCCTGCGAACGATCCAGTTCTTACATAAGTTTGCGCAAGCGCGTGTGAAAAGCGACGCATTGCTGCATTCCGTAATATCTCCGTTTGTTTACTTACGTCTGTAACGAAATTTGCTTGCAGTTTAACTAATGACACTTTGTTTTCACTGACGAAACGATTAAGTTAAGGCAATGCAATTAAGTATTACGATGTAAGTTGGGTGTTCATGAGTACTCATGCACTTATAGCTTATAGCAATCGGTTGTGAAGTGGTTATGAATGTGAACAATAGGTACCCCCGCATACTCGAGATCGGATACGCGTATCAAGATCGGTAAGTATGGATGTATTTTGATACTGTATCACGATTCACGATACGAAGTTATGATTTGATACGCGATACGCCGTGATCGCTCTCGAGGCGGTTTTTCCCCGATCATCAAGGGGGATAAGGATACGCGGATTATGATACGATACGCTGCTACGCTACGGTTAGTATTGACGCATTTTTTCACGCGACGCGACGATGCTAGTGATACCGTGTGCCCAAAGTGAGCGTCCATACTTAGGATACGCGAGCTCCATACGATACGCGTGATTGTGATCGGCAAAATGATACAAATGTGGACCAAGCTAGGGTGACTTTTTCCTCGTTCACCGCCCCGCAACCTCGCACAGCACGGCTATCACAAGACGGCGCTTAAGCTGTCTCGCGGCGAGATAGACTACTTGTCTCTTTCTAAGTGTTCTAATTGGATAAATTATTTATTATTTATTTATTATTATTAAGCTTAGGTAGAGGTCTAGTTTAGGGCGTTTAGAGGCGGGTAGGGGGAGACGCATGAGCGCGTAGCGTTTAGCCCTGGTGAATAGTGAATACTCGCCTTTATGCCCTCATAATCGTTCATCTAATGAGTAGACGTTACAATATATAACAACAGATTAATTGACCTAAATGAAACCGTTACGCGCTAAAGAACTTTGATTATGTTGTTATAATCTTACTATTCAATACTTTTGCAAAGCTATAATGACTATTTAAGATAGCCTTTAATAATTTCCGAGCATAATTAAGAATTACGTTCACCAATATCTCTATACAAGGCGATATGTTAAACAGGGCAGTTATTTGGATCACGAGTTATATAATATCTATAATATGTAATTATAACAGCACCTATTGAATGCACTACACAAAGCACATAAAGTTTAATTAAAGGGGAGATCGGGGTTAGTTGGAAGGAACTGTAATTTTTCTGTTTCAACATCAACTTACGGATCTAATTGATACTTCTACTAGCTTCCGCCCGCGACTTCGTCTGCGTGGACCCGGGATAAAAACTATCCTATATTTTAATCCAGGCTATAAACTATCTTCGTGCAAAATTTCATCCAAATCGGTTAAGCCGTTTAACCGTGATTGAGTAACAAACAACGAAACTTCTAAACATCCAAACATCCAAACATCGAAACTTTCGCATTTATAATATTAGTAGGATAGGTAGTAGGGTAGTTGCAACACTTGACATTGTAACTCCAATAATTGACACCCTGATGGAGGCTTTATTTTATTCCGCGACTCTGCTGAGTTCGCTCTTATACCCACGCGTTAGCGTCACTAGTTAAAAGTATACCTACCGAGATGAGATACGAAACCGTAGTTTAATCCAATTTTCTCACCACTCTCTCGAAGTTCCTTAGCAGCCCCGCTATTCCGTAACTTGTTTTAAGCTCACCTCAACGTTCACCCACAAATATATCTTCATGCGGCGATTCGTAGTAAATATTAAGCGTAGGGAGAGGTCTTGTTTTGTTAGGCGAAACGGGTTAGGCGAGGCGCATTAGCACGTTCCGAATAACAGCCCAGCGCCATCGCATGCTTATGTAATTGCTATAATAATTATTGCCACTTAATGAGCAATGGTTCCGACAATCTTACAAACGCAATACATAATACTCGATAATACTCGCTCGTGCGAGACGACGCAATTATATCATTCGTTTGTAATGTAATGTGACATGTCGGTGTCGTCCAACAGTCGCTTTCTCGGTGTCTTTCTGACCTGATATCATACAGATATCCACTACAATTTTGTCGGAGGGGTGCTGACCTGGGGACCGATTTTTGATTTTCGAGCGCTCGAAAATTAAATAAAAGTAAATGCTACTGTAGTGTCAACATTACAGGCACTTACTTTCTACCAATAGAATTGAATACGAGTGGTGAATAGCGCTCATTTTTTTAATTTTCTATCATCATTTCAAAATGGCATTTCATCATTTTTGTCAGTTTTCGAGTGAAAGAGTCGAGCGCTCGAAAGTCAAAAATCGGTCCCCTGTAGGGAATGTGGTCGCACATTCTCTGCAAATATAAGCTACGTAGTCACCGGAGAGCTCACGAACGACGCTCCAGTTAGCCAGTTCTCTTTTCTTTTTTCCAGTCGCCGTGGTCGAAACCAGCCAGGATGATGATACAGGTAGATGTTCCAATAGGTACCTTTTGGCATTCTATAAACGAGAACATTTCCTTTCAGTTTATCAACCCATCTAAGTGGTTGCTAACCGACACATGAAATTAGGTGGTCGTTAACCGGCGAAAGGGCCCTAATATATAGCTAGCCCACGCTGCCCCGTAGATACATATGTCCAAGAAATTGATCCGTGGAACGAGCTTATGAGTCCGCAGCAAGCTCGATTCTTCATACAAACGTAGTTACGTCCTTACTTTAATATAACATGTCACATTATCATGAAATTCTCTAAATATAATGAGGTAAGATATATCTAGGGCTAAAACTAGTTTATGACTCTTAAAATGTTAATAGAAAGAAAATAGAGCGAGTACAAGTTTTGCATTTTTAGACCCCAGAAAGTTGTTCAGTTCGGCGGCCTACTACGACCAAAATATAGTTTAGATTGAAGTCAAAACCTATTTCCGGTGTCGATTAAACTATGCAGTTTGAAAAGAAAAAAGATTTATCAAAATTGATCTTGTAGTTTTAAAATGAGAGCGTAACTACGAAAACCTTAAAATAAATTACAAAAATTTGATGCGAAACTGCAGCGAATTACTCTAGCGCGGGGAACGGTCCGGGGGGGGGGGGGGGGCGGTACGCACCGCCCTTATCATAGCTACTCCTTGCCGTGCGCTTAGTTTAGTGACAATAGTGACCCATTTGCTGTGCGCGGGAGCGACATATTGTTTTGGTGAATTATCTTCCTACGATAATCGCGGTCAATTCACGACTTGGACTGATAAAACGGATTTGATTTTTCTTGGTGATACTGGTGGTGTGTGTGATCATACTGATCATACTGATCGACGATCTGTGGCTTTCTTATGGACTTTGCATTTTTATGTTACAAAAATGGATAAACCGGGTAAGTACCTACTTATATGCATTTTAGTCAAGTTCCAAGTATACAAATAAATTATATACATGTAATATGTACAAATTATATTAATGTATATGAGTACCTAGTCATTAATCCTTAGTTGACGTGTTATTTAATTTATTTGGTAGGTAAACAAAATTTTAATCTCACAGTAGGTACTCATTCGGTATTAAATAGGTAGGTACCTACGTAAATATCACTTGGGTACGTCAAATCATTCTGGATATGGCTTTGGTGATATATAGTTTGATTCTTTTATATAGCCAAAACAAAATACTTACATAGTTAAAAAATAATAATACGCTATAAATTTAAATAAGACGAGGATGAACGAACGGACTTTATACGAAAACTACCTATCACACATTATTGCTTAGAAATTTTAATTAGTTTACCTAAGTAGGTATGTAAGTTATAGTATAGTATCCTAAAGTATATAGGATAGGTTTTTTCGTCACTCTCTATAGTAATCTACGTACTTCTATACAACGTGTTAATAAAATAACGCAAAACCTGAAAACTGTTTGTTCAGAATCGATAGTAAAATGCGAAAAAAATAAAAAATAAAATTTTTGACGCGATTTATTTTTTACATTTGTATGGAGCAGGTCGCCCCAGACGGCCAACACTCCATACAAATGTAAAAAATAAATCTTGTCAAATTTTTATTTTTTATTTTTTTCGCATTCTATGCTCGATTCTGAACAAACTGTTTTTAGGTTTTGCGTTATTTTATTAACACGTTGTATATCATAATTATATATAGAAATTGGCACTTACCTACCCTTCCACTTTTTTGATCGAGTGACCTGACAATAACAATACTAGGTAGGTATCTAAATAAAAAAATGACGACGCGACAATAGCAGTTGTTTCTCGGTGCTACTTGAACCTTGGTTGTAGGTATTTATTATTTATGTATGTACTAGGTTCTTACTATATTATGTGCTCAGGTTGGCGCTTGTCCAATTTGTAGATATAAGATGTACAAGGTACATAGGTACATATATTTTTCAACTAAAACTATAAGGGGGCAAACAAGCATACGGTCCACCTGATGGTAAGCGATCACGGGAGCGTATAGACGTTTATAATTACCTATAGTTATTTTTTTTTCTAGAAGCGAAAAGGTGTTCAAAGACAAAATTATGGCTATCGGCTCGAAGGAAGAAAAGAGGACCGGCTCGTCGTCAAAAAGAAAATATAAATCCTAATAGGTAAGTTATAATAAGGCTATAAATTCAGATTTCATTTATTTATGGACCAACTAGGATCATTGTTGTAAGTAGGTACTTTTTACCAAAAATAAAAACAATAATGTATGATCTTTTTTTATTTCCTTCAATACACCAAATCTTCAATGTGAATAAATATTTATAGGGTAGGTTCCTAGGAAAAAAGATCTGGATTCTAATTAGTGCGTATTTTTATTGATCATAAGATATTGGACACCTATTTTAAAAATACACACAACCGAACATAGAACCTCCTGCTTTTTTGAAGTCTGTAAAAATGACGAAGTTATGGCGCGTAGATAATCCGCGTGACTTCACAAACGTATGAACCGTGACGTTACGCGCACTTATAACTTCGACATTTTTTGTTTAGTGACCAAAAGAAAAAATACGTGTCTAATATTTTTGATCATCTATAATACGGATTTTAGAGTTACTTATTTAAAAATAGTTTAAGTACTATCACTGTAATAAGCTTGTTTTGGGAAAAAGACTGACTGTTAAGTTTCTTGCGGCGTTTCTTCTTGACAGTGGTCTCTGCAGAAGCGCTGGTAGGGCTTGACTTATAAAAGTGCTCTTTACTTGGCGGCCTACTTGCAGAATAAATATTCATTTATTTCATTTATAACAAAAATAGTGGTAGTGGTATCTGAAAATCTGCTATGCAATTATGGCACTAGGTTGTTAAAATGACAAAACCTGGTATATTGTATGTTATACTTATGTTACTAGTTACTACTACTTTTGTTTGCACATCAAAACTTGTAGCCTGTACTCTACATTTACGTTTTTAGTAGGTTAAATAATCAGTTAAAATTTGCCTAGCCGCACTTACGCACTGTATAAACTGTATTGTTATCTCGCTATGGAGATGTTCTACTGTTATATTTTATTTACCGCAATAATTTCGCCGTTGTATGAAGATATTTTACTGCGATATTTTAACTGCGACATGTATAGCTCCGCCTCCCCGCGCGCTCTCGCTTTACTGCTAGCGCCCTGTCTCCCTCTAGGTGAAACAACAACATTTTAAAGCGTAAGCGCGCGATCTCAACGCGGAGTTGAGCGGACCTTGCTGCAGACTCTTATGCCACGTAGTGTGGCTGATAAATTATAGTTATTTCGCTTCGATTTCACTCTTTCAGTTTACAGTTACAAGACTTCTCTTCTCTGGGAGCCCTGGGGTTCCGCAAGGCTGCCTTGTCCGAAGGTTAACTGATAGATAGTGCTTTATCTGCCTAAACGATACATATTTTTATTTATTTATTTATTTATTGCATACAATTAACACTAACAGTCGAGCCTTACGTGCTAATCGGTGTTGTATTTATTAACAGCTAACATGCATTATTTATTTTAATAGCAGGTGCAGTGAAATTATTATAAGTACATTCACATAAAATTTTGAACACATTAGATTAGATTTTAGAAGCTATTACATAAGAAAGAGATCGAGGGAATAATATAATTGGTTAAATGTCATTGAAAGATAAATAATCGAGGAATTACAATAATTATGATAATAAATAGTAGAGATGTACCGACTAGTCGCCGACTAGTCGGGAAAGCCGACTCTCCGGCCTCATTTGTAGTCGGCGACTAGTCGGCGACTAGTCGGCTAAATGTGCCGATTAGTCAGCACTTTATGGATCACAGGAAAATGAGACATAGAATAAGTAAATGCCATTTTTTACCATTCGTTTTATATTTTAAACTCAAATACAGATTTATTATCACATTTGGTACTTTGAACGAATGCAGACAGCGCGACGGCATAGCGAAACGAAGTTTCCCGATTGCACCCGAACTTAGCCGAAGTCCACGATCGGCCTAGCCGACTAGTCGGCCTTCTAGGCGGCCGACTAGTCGGCCTTCTAGGCGGCCGACTAGTTGGCTAGTCGGCCAAACCCATAGTCGGCCCATCCCTAATAAATAGCCATAGGTCCACATTATTTTATCCAAGTAACAAAAACAAGGAACTATGTAATAAACCAAGTCACAAATTAAAGCCAATTCAATATAAAATGTGCAATGACCGTTGAGAATTCCTCATAGCGCGGGTTAGTGCAATTACAGAAAAATATATTGGCCCACACGATTACAAGAATTGGACATTACTTATAAAAATGTCTTTTAACCTTTCGAAAGATTGCGAGTGGTGTTAATTTATTATACTTACACATTATATCATGACTTTTAAAATAGGAACCAAATAACCAATGCAATATTTTCTTACTTTATTTGAGCCGATACATTGCGTGTTTCGGCACATGATTTATTAAAAAAAAAAAAAAAACTGGCATTTATAGCCTACCAGTACCTAAGGTAACGGTTCTTGCTAGTACGTCATTTCGTTAGTTTTGTTTCTGAGGCTTATAATAAGCAACTCAAATATTTTTTATTTAAATTATACATTTGTAAAAAAACTAACATTCAATCTTTCCATAAAATCAAATTCTAAAATTTTAACGACTAAACTAATAGCAATACAACGCTCGAAAATGTCAGTCGGCCGAAAACAGCTGTACGGTGTGCGCGAACTGCTTGTTGACGTAAGGTTCTCGCTCCGACTTCTTAAGGGAATAGAAAGAGAAAGAGAAGTCCATTTGAAAAAAAACTTTTAACAGTGCTTTGTCGAGTTCCGTAACAATGGATTTAATAAGAAATAAGTGTATATTGTGGTATAGGTGTCCCTTAAAATTGCAATAAATGGACTCACGAACGTTCTTTATATTTTTCGTCTGGCTCCTATTTCGTGTTACTACCGAATCAAGGATATTCTATGTGCATCCTTGTATCTTATGTTTTTAAATAATAGCTAAGAAATTGTAAATGTTAATTTAAAAAATAGATATTGTATTTAATGAGGTTTTCATTGAGCTAAATTCGGTATATGTTTTATTCGCTTGAATTCTCGTAAAACGAGGTTGAACGTGACTTAAATTTACAATTTTAAGGTGAATTCGCATATTTACTTCCAGCATAATTTGCGATTGCGGGAATAACCAAGAACTAGTAACACGAAACAAGGGACTACTACTTTTAATACTTTTCCCCAAGTTCGTGACAGAGAAATCTATAGTGGTGTAGGCAAACACACAGGTCAAATGTGTACCCTCGTCTATTATTTGATGTTCTTCTTGAAGAGGTAACATGTACATTTATATAATGCAATAGTGTTGCCTGGGTAAATCCCGGGAACTTTTTTGTATTTTTGCGGAATTATTTTTATTAAATGAAAGTTTACATTGTACCCTATTAAACAGTATAGGATTGCTCTTTCAAAAGTGTGTCGTGTGTTCCATACAACATTGTCAAGATTTTAATCTTAGGTTACCTAATCAATCGTAGATAAAGGGGTAGACAAAGGTAGATACGTTTAAGGAATATTGACGAAAATGATTGAAGATATTTATTATTTTTAACATCTGATATCCCGGGACTTTATTTTTAAGGGTTTTTTTTATAGAAGTGAAAGGTATCTTTATACCCTATTAAACAGAATAGCGTTTACAGATACATGTCACGTTCATAAGGTTGCCTAGATTGTTATCTTACGTTAAACAGTTTTGGTTAATATAGATAGGTATTATGTGAGACACACTTTCGAAAAGGTGACTAATTGATAAGTTATTTAACCTTACATTTCATAAAGAACTCCTGGAAAAAGAATAAAGGTCCCGGGATTTTAAATACCGAGTTTTACTCAGACCCCTATTGGATTTTTCCAAAAATCATGTTACTTACCTCTTCAATAATCTTGTTCAATATCAAATAACAAATGAGGTTTCACAAACAAACGTTTCTCTTACTACCTGGCACTCGAAAACTTTATGCCGAAACAGGGACCAAGAACTCACAAACTTAGGAGCAGAGCCAAATTTTATCACGAAATGGGGTTCAAATACGAGGTCTACAAATAAATTATAAAAAAATGTTATTGAAACTAAAACTATACAATTCTTGCATTAAATAATAGGCAAGATATCAATGTTCATCACACAAAAAATTTCAAAGCGATATCATGTTCAGTATTGTCTTAATTCATAAGAGGCTTAACATGCCGAAACAGAGGACGTTTACCTTACTTAACCAAACACTAAACGTGGATAAATATAGGTACCTAGGTACTATCGACAACACAGCTAACTGACCATCGGTGCACCTTAAGTGCATTGTAATAAGGTTCTATATAAACACAGGATGGTTAGTTAACAGTGTTGTCATTTGTACCTACTTACCACATACTTTTTTCACAGATCGTGTAATATGACTTTGTCCACAAGCTATTTCTAAAATACGTCCCTGGAGTTAAACTCTACGTAACTCTAATCTCCGCATTCTATTATAAATCCCATATTCAGCAAGTCCCTAGATACAGACAATCTTCACATCAACCCCATGTCAAATATACATAGTTTTCAACAACATCATTTGCATTTCAGGAGACACGGAATCTCCGGCCGCGCGCATACGCTCCCAACGCCTTCTCCAACACGGTCCCGAGCGGCTTCAGACCCACGCCGTCTCTGGCCGAGCTGGCTGGCTACCAGCAGAGACAGCAGCCGCAAGAACAGGAGGCGTACATCATGCAGCGACAGCAGCAGTATCAGGAGGAGAGACAACCCACTAGAGCGCCTCAGCGGAAGGTAAGCATCAGATCCACGCCATCAATGGTGGTGATAGCTGGTTACCAGCAAGCCGGGGGGTTACCAGCAAGGGACGGGACGTATTTAGTGCAGCAGCTACAGCAGTATCATGAGGAGAGGCAACCGGCTAGAGCGCCTCAGTGGAAGGTAAGCATAACTTCTGGACCTATGCAACATTGGTGGAGCTAGATGGCTACCAGCAGAGGCAGCAGGGGAACGGGGCATATACCTCGTGAGCAGCAGCAGCTGCAGCGGGGCAGATATAGAAGTCAAAGAGCGAAGCTGGCCCGTCAACGTTCTATAAAGCCTTTAGTCGAACTAATAACTAGCTACCAGTAGAGGCAAAAGCCTTAACACGTTCGCAACCAAGAACCCGCCTGGTAGGCACTCGTAATGTTTGCTCAGATGCCGGCTCAGCCCGCTAGGCTGGCAGTAGTATGAACTTACACGCCTAGCGAGTTCTGTCGGTTTCTGGTGTAGGTATTGTTTCATTTTTAGTCCGCTTAACAAAGTGTTAACATTAGGATTGTACCTCGTAGAGAGGCACTTATTAAATTCACCTTGATATATCCTGCTAGATCTACAATTTCACCGCCAATATTCATCACTTCAATAGAATTATCAAAGTTTTCGTCACTAGCGCATCCCGAAGACTGTGAGAATGCGCTGCATTCAGAGTGAGGGATCTGCATTTGTCTCGAGCCGTCCACACAACGAATCTTCAAATCAATATAGGGTCGGCAGCGCGCTTGTGCTTTTTCTGGAGTCTAAAATAGGCGGAGTGTATCCTTGTTTGCCACCGTCGTAAAACCATTAATATAATAACTATCGAAATTTCCAAAACGTAACGACTTTCAAACCCATTAAAACTACAACGTATCTCTTCCAGCTACAAGACCAGCGCCTGAAACTGCAGCAGCAGCTAGAAGCTGAAGAAGAACTCGAAGAGGAGAAGGAGGAGCCTGACCGTCTCCAGGGCCTGCTGCAGCAGTCCAAGTTCGACTGCGGGACCAAGCAGTCCGGGTACTACGCCGACGAAGAACTCAACTGTGAGGTGTTCCACTACTGCCAGGATAGCGTGAAGCACTCTTGGATCTGCCCTGAGGGATTCAGTTTCCATCAAGTAAGATATTACCTACTCTGACCTAAGTCTCGCCTGACCCAAGCCTCAGTGCAGTCAATTTAGACTCGTAAAATTGTAGCTTGTAGGTTTGTGAATCGGGCCACAAGATATGAAATTCCAGCTAGAACACAAAATTAACTTTTCAAAATCTTCGACATGAATCTGAAATAAATACTCTACATGTCTTGCCCAAGACCACAAACGTATCCTCCTACTAATATTATAAATGCATTTTTTTTAGTGTGATGTTTGTTACTCAATCACGCTTTAATGCCTCAACCGATTTGAATGAAATTTTGCACGAAGATAGTTTACAGCCTTGATTAAAATATAGGAGAGTTTATATCCCGGGTCCACGCAGACCAAGTCACGGGCGTTAGCTAGTTTCTCATATTAAACGAAAACGACCGATT
Organism: Epinotia ramella; assembly: GCA_947578815.1. Taxonomy (NCBI): domain Eukaryota; kingdom Metazoa; phylum Arthropoda; class Insecta; order Lepidoptera; family Tortricidae; genus Epinotia; species Epinotia ramella. Next base: position 2,674,208 of record OX388206.1, on the reverse strand, counting down.
TCCAGGTGCACCTGATCTGCATGCCCCCAACCCACGACAACATCTGCCAGAAGTCGTCCAAGTACCACTTCGTGAACGAGTACCTCTACCGGCCGATCAACGAGGAGGAGGTGCAACGTAAACCCAACGTGTCCCTCAAGTACTCCGACCGGTATTACCCCGCTGAGGTGTACAGGGACGACCGGTATGATGGCGAAGACGAGTCTGATGAACAGGTAAGGCCGATTTAATCAAAAATTATTGCTTTTTTTTATTTAAGAATCCTTCTCCATCTTTTCCTTTTATACCGAACACACCACCCACAGCCTAGTGCTGTCACTCTAACTAAACCAAAATGAAGAGGGTGTCCGCTCCGTATGGGTTTCTAATGCCAATAAACAATTCTTACAGGAGGAAGCCCCGCGCCGCAACGCCCCACAACTGCAGCAGCTGCAGGCGCGACCGTCGCCGCGGCCACAGCCAGCCCAGGTGTTCCGCTCCGCCGAGGAAGTCAACATTCCCTTGGTCCAGAGGCGCCCCCAGCGTCCCTATGACTTCGACTTCTAAACCGCCTTCAGTCCAGCCAAAGCTGACGATACACCCATCTCTTTCACTTGAAAACACTTAGAGTACCTAGGAAAGAGATGGATGTTTGGGGTTTTCAAGTGAGGTAGAGACGAGCGGAATGGAGATGAGTCGACCAATCGCAATGGGTTCTCTCGCTTCAATTAGACGACTCGTCTGATCTGCTATTCTCTGTCTCATTGGAACAGCCTTCTCCTTAGCTACTTTCTAGTTTCGTTGGCTAGACTAACAAGCACATCTTATGGCTGATAAAGCCTCTCAATATCGAAAATCCTCGTTATGCTTAGTATCGGCCATAAACTGTGCTTTGTGCACAGTGCGCGCGAGCTCAGGGGATCAGAAGGCCTGTGATAAACTCACTGTGTAGAGGAATAGGATGAGTTAGCTACGGAGAATTATAGCCTTAGGCCTAAGATACCGCCTACTGTTTTGGGCTTTTAGAAGCGACCAAACACATGCTATTAAAGTAAGAGTGTGACTTTGATAGTTTTATAATGAGCAAGGAAATTGACCCATTACAGGCCTCTAATTCAATAGTCGTTTAGCGTCCTCTAGCTCGCGAACGGTGTGTATACATATTGATTTTAAGTATCGACTTCCCCACATGATAATGAAGTTTTATTTTTATTTCACAACATCGACTATGATACCTACTAGGTTTGGTATCCAATCTTTCACTTCACGTTTTATTTTGTACACTGTACAGCGAAATCATGAGTTGCCACATCAATGTTAGAGTTAGATCTTATTTATGTTTCTGTACAATAAAGTATTCGCTCGTAATAAGTTACAAATTAGTTGTAAGCTAGTCTTTATGTAAGGTTTAAAATAAAAACAAGTTTTATAACGAAGAATTTTCTTTTTAATTTACCCACTAGGAGCTTGTTAGCGTTTCAGAGTTGCAGCACAATTACTCCTTTTAATATTAAGAGTTGAGTGTTAACATTGAGGCAAAGAATCCTGGGGCTGTAATTATCACATTCAACGTAGGTAGTGGTCCCACGTATCTAGCCCATGTAGCGCCCTAGGTAAAGCCGCCCCTGGTTCCACCTTCTTGTGTAATTATGATGATGATGTTGTCTACCCGACCATCCGTGTCAGTATGCAGTAGCTCATGTATGAAGAGATAAAATATATTATTTATTTCACTAAAAGCAACTAATCCGGTTGTGTATAGTCTATATTAATAAAGATTATCTAACAAATAAAATTGAGATTAAAAAGTCACGAGTACATACAAGAATAGAAACGGAACGTAAACGAATGACACTGACAGTGACACTTGACATGTAAACAAATCAAATTGTGTGTTGCGGTTTGCAGGTTTACAGTCGGTGGCTATTTAATTTCTATAATTCTACTCATAAATATCATGATAAGATACGATACGAACATGAAATATCTATAAAAGATTACAATAATTAGTACAAACCGTTCAAAATGGCGCAATTTGACAGAAGTGTCTTAGAGAAGCTGAACACTTCTGAATATAAACAATACCACGAGTCCTTCATGCAGAACAACCACGGGTCTACAGCGCTCCACACAAGCTTCAGTATATTCTTCACTATCCAGTGTTCTATATATTGCTCTATTGGACCACGGCGACCAGGCTGGCAGCAGTATCTATCGGAGTTTCTAATTATAGTAATACCTCTCATAGCTGTCCACACAGTACTAGCAGATTATCTTCTACATCTAAATTTGATTGTATTCAGTTTATTATTGCTTGAATATGTTAAAAACTATTCCAAAGTTTGCATTGTTAAGTTGTTTAGTAAAAGAAATAGTTTTGAAACACAGTATTTACAATTAGTGAGTGTCATAAGAGCATTAACCTATCTTATAACTGTGTTCTGTATATTAGCTGTCGATTTTAGATGTTTTCCGAGGTATTTAGCTAAGACTGAGCGCTTCGGTTACAGCTTAATGGACACAGGTGTTGGGTTGTTTGTTTTGATAAGTGGAGTAGTCCATAAAGATTTGAAAAAAGACAACTTAAAGAGTATTCTTTATGGGAATGCTGTGTTAATTACAGCTTTATTGTCCTTGGGTGTTGCTAGGTTTTGGTCAGTGAAACAACTGGATTATCAAGAACATATCACAGAGTATGGAGTACATTGGAATTTCTTTTTCACTATAGCTGTGTGCAAATTGATATCAACAATACTTTTATTTTGTTCAAACCAAGCATTACTGTTCAGTATTCTGACTGTACTTGTACACGAGGTTTCACTGTGGTACAGTTTACAGGATTGGGTATTTAGTGATGAACCCCGCAGCACATTGGTGTCAGCCAATCGTGAAGGGATATCATCCTGTCTCGGCTACGTCTCCATGTATTTATTTGCTGCGCATTTAAAGACCGAGTTTAACAATAGGACTATCACAAGATGTAAGTTATTATGCATGATGTTTTTAGGGTCTATTTTCCTTTGGACCGTGTCCGAAGTTGTTAGTCTATACAGGCCTGCCTCTAGGACTTTGGCTAATGCAGGTTATTGTGTCTATCTAGATGCAACTTTCTTGAGCATTAGCACCGTCATGTATGTAATTGAAGTGTTGTTTCATGATTCAGAAAATAAATTGTACTATAATGTACCAGAAATTTTGCGAATTGTGAATTGGAATGGATTGGTATACTTCCTCATAGGTAACTTAGCAACAGGAATGATTAATTTAAGTATGAGGACGTTAGTGGTGTCCACTAGTGATGCTATTGCTATTTTTATACTGTACATGGCTCTTTCTTTAACAATTACTAGGTGTATTCAAGTATTGTTGAAGCAAAAGTAGAAGTGATTTGGTGTTAAATAATTATACACAATATCAAAGTATATTTTTATTTATCCAAAGACAACAAATGTGCACATTATTAAATGATTATTTAAAATATACGGGGTAATCAGATGCAAATAATAAATGACTGAAAAAACATACAAAATTTATTTTGGTGACCCTTATTGTTATTTTTCACTTGAACATTTTCATTTGCAAGTTTTGCAAGAAAGAGAAAAACATATAGTTGTATAACTTATGCAAGTTACATACATAAGGAATGACATATAGACTGCATGATATACTTATCAGTTGTACTAAACATATTTATGAATAAAGAAAATATGACTCAATTATACCTCTTTCCACATAACATTAGTATTTCAACATATTCGCAACCAAGAACCCTCATAATGTTTGCTCAGATGCCGGCTCAGCCCGGTAGGCGGGCAGTAGTATGAACCTACATGCCTAGTGAGTTCTGTCGGTTTCTGGTGAATTGTTCCATTTTTAGTCCGGTTGCGTTTCTTTATTTATCTAAGATATCAAAGAGAAATATTGAATTAGTTGCTTTGTACTTATATTGATTTGTCACTACTCTTGAGACTATGTTGGTTTTCGTTTACAAATAAATTTCCTTCTAATCGCATGACAAAATTAAACAGGATTCTTCTAATCTTATAATATGGAATCGTAATAGTGTAAACAACTATTTAATATAAAAATAGTTTGTTGTAAATAGTCAAGATTTTTCTCATTCACATTACCAGTGACAGATACCGAACCCAAAATACCTAAATAAAGAGGACTGCCAATGTCTAAACAATGTTCATCATCATCATCATCATATCAGCCGAAAGACGTCCACTGCTGGACATAGGCCTCCCCCAAAGAGTGCCACAATGACCGGTCCTGCGCCACCCGCATCCAGCGGACTCACGCAACCTTTACCAGGTCATCAGTCCACCTTTTGGGGGGCCTACCCACGCTGCGCCTTCCAGTACGTGGTCGCCACTCGAGAACCTTTCCGCCCCAACGGCCATCGGTTCTACGTGCAATGTGCAATGTGCCCATTGCCACTTAAGTTTAGCGATTCGGAGGGCTATATCGGTTACCTTGGTTCTGGTGCGGATAGCCTCATTTCTGATGCGATCGCGCAGAGAAATTCCCAACATAGCCCTCTCCATTGCCCTTTGGGTGACTTTGAGCCTTCTTATGAGGCCCATAGTAAGCGACCACGTTTCCGTGCCATACGTCATCACTGGCAACACAATGTTGCATTCCTTTAAAACGAGTTTCACTATAGAGGTCTCTGTACCATGAGACACTTAAGCGCCTCCTAGACGGTCGCCAACAAGCCCCTCCGACAGGGCGACCTTTGTCCGGACGGACCGTGTAGACAGTTGTCTCCAGCAAAATTTCGTTTGACCATTGGACGGCCTGGGTCGTCGAGCGACCACGAAGAGTGTAGCGTGGTCGGCCAGACGACGAGCAGCGAGGGCGGAGGCTTGTAGGCGACCTTCTAGCAGGCGCTTTAGACCAAGACACCTCTACTGCACGCTATTGTAGCGTCATCTATGATCTCGATCAAAAAGCTCCTATAAATAAGCGCACATTGTTAGTCGTCTTGATTTAAGTTACAAGTTACATCTTAACACATACAACTACGATACGGATTTATTAGTACCTGAGGGGCTAGCACACTAGGTTTTATGTCCGATATAAAGCATTTGTCCCTCTTGCACTCGCATATTGGCCAGAATGGGACGAATGCTTTATGTCAGACATAAAACCTAGTGTGCTAGCCCCTCTGACGAACATTTTTTTTTTTTTTTTTTTTTTTTTTTCCATTAGAGAACTGCCATCAGTCGATAACGACTATTATCAGTTTTGGTGAGTGTTTGTTTAAATTGGGTTTAGGAGGCCATCGCCTCGCTCAACCACTATGCAGCCCTACACAATGTGCTTTCGTTTTAGGCGTTTCACACCTTGTGTCGTATCTAGTAACCTTATAGCCAAAGGATTTGGGTGGCCTGCAAGGCGCTCGATATATCGTCTCGTGTGCTTTATAATTTCGTCCTTTATGGTGGGCATGTTGAGGTAATCGTGTATTTCGTCGTTCCGGGTATACCAGGGTGCGTTGGCAATTACACTGACGAACATATATATGTTATTTTTACTAAACGGGCCTTAACTTAGGCTTGGTTGCACCAAACCATCTTTAATCGTAGGCGGTGTTCGTTAAAATCTGAATGTATGTAAAGTTTGACAGTTTCTATGGAATGAGAGACTGCCGGCGCCATATTTAACGTTGATCGGTCTGTAATCGTAAGTTGGTGCAACCCTTAGTCGAGTTTAATTAGAGCATCGAGTCTGCTCGCAACCAAGGACTTTATGACACATCCGAAACTGAACTTACATATGTAAATAAATTAAATAATACGCGGTTAAGCCCCATTTAGTCATAATGATGTGTGAAAATCGTGAAAGTTACTCAAATATATCAAAAAAACGTGTTTGTAGTCCGCTGTAAAAAATCTACTTCAGGATATCAGAATATTTAAACACATAGTTGGCTAATCTTATAGAATAGTAATGTTGGTATAAAACTAATCAAACTATACCGTGTTTTGGTCATTCAGTCTTGGACGTAATAGTACATTACTTACCAAGGGCTGTAAAAGAAAGAAAGCACGAAATCGTAGGTATTTGTGACCCGAGCCGCAGGCGAGGGTTGCCATAAGCGATAGAGGGCTTTCTTTTTTACTGCCCGTGGTGAGTACACAATTTTACGTCTTCCACTGGGCGTAACCCGAGTTTTACCGTACGCGTAGCGTGCGATAAAACTCACATTATGGCCAGGTGTGACGTAAATGAATATTACTGCTCTTAGATTTCATCATTTGATGATGATTATTATGACAAATAAAATGCGGAAAAATAATAATTACATATTAATTGCAGTGTTTAATAAGAGGTAGTTAAAAAACAATCAATATAAGTCAATATTGAAATAAATAATTCGGCGGATAATCTACTGGCAATACTACTAACAATAATTAAATGCTGATAAATTCTGAAAGTACAGTTCCCAACAATATATCGGAACGAAAGTGATCGCAAATATCTGAACATGGCTCCATTGTCAAGGGGTTAGAGTGCATATTCCGATATATTTAAGCACAGATATACTTGATAGCGAATATATCTTTGTAAGATTCTACCTATCAACTTTATAAGTATTTTTATATAAACATACGATCGCAAAACTAGTAGGTATATTTGTTCTAATTTCTCGCCAAAAGGCCATAATGTTCGTCTAGCTACAGTATAAATTAAATATCTTTATAAATACTACAGTATAATAATAACTATGGGGCAAGCTCTTCATCATTAAAATTCGTTTGGTCTATAAACTTAACAAGGACTGCAATAAATTATCACAAATAACAGTAAATAACTAATTACAGTAAAAACTAGCCGCTAACATACACTAGCTGTTATTTTTGTAAATTATCCAAAACGTACATCTATAATACTACGCATTCTGGAAAATAAGAAAGGTTGAAAATATGTAAATGCATTGCGAAACGTTGCCAAATTATTTTGATAACACATTTAGGACATTTAAATATGTAAATGTAATGTGAAAAAGAAGCGGGTTGTGTCGGAGATACAACCGTTAATTAAGTTCAAGTGGATACTTCTTTGTTGGCTATGGAACCCTGTACGCTGTGTGCTATTGTTAAATTCAAAGTGTTTTGATTATTTAAAGGAATTTCCTATTATGGTGTACCCGTAAAATATATATCTGAATTAATTCACTAAAATCTGTATAAGTACAGATAAATCGGTATATATGGCAACATTGAGTGACGTAGCTCATTTGACTCGCGATACATTGAAAATGGCGGTCATTTCAGCATTATTTTCATGTCCGCCACATAAACTAAAATAATATTTTGTGATTAACAACTAATGGCAAATAAAGAACGATTAAAACATGTAACAAACAATTATTTGAAATCAGATTAGGCTTCTCTACAAAAAGTTATTCCGGAAGTCACGTGATACATTTTGAACTGTACCCCTATACAAGACCGCGAGCTAAGAAGTATCAACTTCAAAAGGAATGTTAAAATTTGTTGTACGCCAAAACATCCGGTTTTACATTTACTGGTACGCGAGTACCAGGAGCACAGGATACGCGTGGAGGTAGGGAAAGCGCTCGGGCGACCAGAACAACGTGCAACGCGTCTCCGTGGTGTGATCACGAGTTCGTCGACAGTTTAGTATACATCGGCAGCGAAGTCCTCGTGGTGCAGTAGCAAAGGCAGCACAGTTTGACGAGGCAGGCGGCCGTGAACGCCAGCGCGACTACCAGGAGCGCAGCGTACGCGAAGAGGTAGGGGAAGCGCTCGGGCGACCAGAACACCGTGTAGCGGAGACGCGTGTTGTTGTAGTCTGGAAATATATATTTAAAAAAAACATGACTTGGATACCTATTTTTTTTTAGTGCACGGTTAGCACAAGACGGCGAATTGCCAAGTCACAAAATTTTATTTTGCTAGCAAATAAAGATTAACAAGAATGCCTGAGACTTGGCTCCACGGAATATCTCACAACTTTTTACGGTGGAAGAGTTTCGAGATTTGGCCTCTTTTTTACATGGAATGTTTTATATGGGATCTCACTTGTTTTTGTAGGTTATTGTTATCAATACATACAAATTATGAAAGCAGTATCCCATTCTTGCTTTTTCATTTTTCGTCCCATTCATTGCAAATGTTACTTTGTAATCCTATATATTTATATGGGATTTTATTTATGCAGTGTATCTAGAAAACTGGACCGAGATTGCAAAATATTTTAGTTTTTGCTTGATTTATACCCTAAACACTAATTTTATTCTAAATTTGAAGCTTCTATGTCTGCTAGAGGTGCCTTAGAGTTTTGACGATCGGTCAGTGAGTGAGGGAGTGACAATATTAAGAAACTTTGGCTATTCATAATTCTTAAACTACTTGAATGAAATTTGAAATATACCGTGTTTATACAATGCCTGCTTGGTTACTGAAAATTCAGGCTTCTAGTTTTATCGACAACGAAGTTATAGGGGGGTCGAAAATGGCCTGAACTGCTTCGAGAAAAGGATGGTACTGCCGTGCCGCTGTTTTGCTCAACTTGGCGAGGGCGCTGCCGTGCCGCCAGATATTCTCAGTCTACAGCGAGTTCAAAATTGCATTCTCAGGGAAATAGTCCACGCTTCTAGGTTCACAAGAAATGATGAAGTTCATGAATATCTCAACGTGCCGACAGAACAGTTACATCTGAAATCGAGCGGTATAAGAAACAATACAAAGACCGTCTATCCCTACACCAAAGTCCAAAATTCACTCGTAGCAGATTTGTTGGACCCGTCTGCGGTGATCAAGCAACTTAAAAGGGACCGCCTTATTTAATACGGGTGTAGACTCGAAAATTATTACTGCTCCAAAAGAAAGAAGGCAAAGAAATATGCCTAGTGACGAAAATCCCATTCAGATATCTTAAAGAATTACGAAGCTACAACCGTTTTGATATTGCTCGTTAGAGAGAGAAAACGCAAACAGTTTGTGACGTCACAATCTTCAAGGCTGCCGCAGAGCGAGCCGCGTCGACGGCGGCGCCAAACACGACGGGGCACGGCACGTTGCCGTCTATTAGTGACGTCACTAACTGCGAGCGTCGTTTCATATGAAGTTGCGTTTTGGGAAAAAGGGACAGAACATACACACCCCTTCTTAAAACTTTGGACACTTATAACTTCGTGATTATTTAACCGCTTGCGTTGCTTATTTCTCCATTTGACTACACTTTTAATCCTTTTTCAAGAAAATACGACATTATTTAGTGCCTACACCCCCATTGGTAGAGGTGGCGCTGGCTACCCCACCAGAACAAGCCATTTTTCTCACAGCAAATTCGCTTATGGTCTAACGGCCGCTTGCAAATACACCAAAAATAGATATTTACGATACAAGTGCCGAAAATAGGAAATAAACACGACCGAAGGAAGGGTTTTAAATCGACACGAGTTGCGAATTCCCTATTTTTTTTTATACAACGACGGTGGCAAACAAGCGTACGGCCCGCCTGATGGTAAGCGGACTCCGCAGCCTATACATAGACGCATGCAACCCCAAAGGAGTAACATGGGCGTTGCCGACCCTTGATATGTTTGAGGATTCGCCGTGTTGACAGCTGAAGGAATAAATTCCCTCGCTGTCAACACAACGCATCCTCGAGAGCTCTGGCGGCCTTGCTCACCTCCAGGAACACAACACTACTACAGAGCAAGTACTAGTGTTATTATGGCTGTGGTCTTCTGCAAGGAAGGTACTTCCCCAGTTGGGCTGCTCCAAATTCGAGCGGGATGACATTTCGCTGTGCCCTACCTCACCTAGGCGGAGGTACTTCCCCAGTTGGGCTGCTCCAAATTCGAGCGGGATGACATTTCGCTGTGCCCTACCTCACATGGTACATATTCACACCTATTCGCACGTGTATCGTACAACGTTTTACTGTACATATGGCTCTTTAAAGTTTCGACAAATGCACGAAAAGTGCTCTTTTCCGCACTAGTGCGGTAAAGTAGCACCATATGTACTGTAAAATATATTTTAATGTGAGCTTACCCAAAACAGCAGCGCCATATCCGATCTTACTCGTCCCCATCCGGTACGAGCAGGTCGGCACGTATATCTCGTACACGTCCGGCTCATCGAACCGGATCTCAAGCGGCTCGTTCCCGTAGAACGGCCGCATCCGGTTCCGGTCCGAGTTCTGCGTCTGCGTCGTGTATTTGGACTCGTGGTCGTGCGCGCAGAAGTATATGTTTGGACGGACGTGTTTGTTTATCTGGGGGATTGGATACACTGACGAGTTTTTTTATAAAGTAACGTAACACCTTATGTTTGTCATTAATGACAAAAAGTTTCGGTCAAAAAATTAATTTTTGGACAAACCTTTTATTGTCGACTATACTTTTTATCATCAACTACTCATTGAAACGATTCAAACGAGCCCAAACTCGACGGGGTTACGTCGGTTAAATACTGATAAATACGGTTAAATACTGGCCACCTTCTGTCTCAGATCAGCTCGATGGTGCCATAATATTGCATTGTCATCAAAACTATACTACTATACTAATACCCAAAATTTCAGCTCAATCGGATAACGGCAAGTGACTGAAAAATGGATTGCAAATTTTGACGGACAACTTACATACATACATACGAACGGGTCAAGTTAATATAGAAAAATGTACTGAGCTACTGAGTTGCGAATGTTCGTTCTGACATTTGCTCTAACGCAGCTTTATACAATTTTCTTTGAAAAAAAACTTTCGACAGACTTCAATTCAGTACCCAAATCGCTTCAAGTGTGCCTATAAAACTTGAAGAGTTCCGTCGATTTCTCCAAGGTCCCATCATCAGATCCTGACCACCTGGGAAGGATACCCTATCAAACAAAAAAGAATTTTCCTAATAAGTTCAGGCGAGAACCTCCTTCTTTTTTGAAGTCGGTTAATGGGGGTGTATACATGTCATGATTTGTTAGCCCCAATTTGTCAGAAACTTAGTAATTGTTAGCGTCTGAAGGCATGTTGCGCTGCTGATCCAACTGTCAAACGAGTTGTACTGAGAAATTGCATGCACATGTGGTCGGATTGTTACATCTGTACGTGTAATTATGACTTCGACATGTTGTACTGAAAAATTGGGGTAAAATCAGATAATCTGTATAAAACCGGCCCTAATTGGATTTACAAAGATCCTTTGGGTGCCACATATACCGGTAACTTATCGTGTACAAATTACTCAAAAGGATTGCCAATGCATAAAAGCACATATAACACCCGTAGAGTTTTAAGCACCCATGGGCAGGCCTTTAAATAGCGCTATTTTCGTATAGCGCTATCATTTATAACGTTATTATTCCTAAAACCGCTATACTCAAAAACGATATTTGACGCGCTGTATAGCGATATCCATTATAACGTTATAAATCTAAACCATTAATATAAAACCGATACTTTTTTAACCGATATAATAATGTTATAACGTTATAGGCTACCCCTTTCTCGCATTCAGTATAGCCTACTCGTGCAATGTAAGCGATTTGATTACGTAACGTAGGTTGTTTGTTAGAGTGCACGACGTCATAGTAAAATACAGAATTTTTCGATTTGCTCGGCTTGTCGGTGCAGGTTGTAGCCTGATACGAATATCCTGACTAATCATTTTCAAATCAGATTGTCTTTAGCTACTCTGTGCCTCATTAATCGGAAATGCATCATCCCATAAAAAACATGCCATGTAAAAAAGAGGTCAAGCCTAAGACTTGGCTCTACGAAATATCTCACAACTTTTTACGGTGGAAGAGTTTCGAGACTTGGCCTCTTTTTTACATGGAATGTTTTGGCTTGCTAAATAAAATTCTGCAACGTGGCAATCACACAACTTAACTGTATTTATAGATTTTTGCATACTTACCTAAAATTATGTAGTATTGTGTGATTGCCAAGTAACAAAATTTTATTTAGCAAGCAAATAAAGATTAATAAGAATGCCTGAAACTTGGCTCTACGAAATATCTCACAACTTTTTACGGTGGAAGAGTTTCGAGACTTGGCCTCTTTTTTACATGGAGTGTTTTTTATGGAATCTCACTTCTTTTTGTAGGGTAATGTGTTATCCATACATACAAACTATGAATGCAGGCCCATTCTTGCTTTTGAATTTTCCCATTCACTGCAAATGTAACTTTGTAATCCTATATATTTGTATAGGATTACAAAGTAATGTATACAGTTGGTGTATCTAGAAAACTGGGTTGAAATAGCAATTTTTTATAGTTTTCCCTTTATGTGGCCATTAAACCCTAACTGTACCAAATTTCAGCTCTCTGAGTTTATGGGAAGTACTAGTTCTATTTTGATGATCATGAGTGAGTGAGTGTCATAAATGCGAAACTTTGCTTTCGCTTAACTTCGGAACTAAATGACCTACAGACTTGAAATTTTGGATTTTAAGTATGTGATTATAGTTTACTGGATGACGAAAATTTCTGCATTCTGGTCTTATCCAGAGGTTCTCAAATAGGGGCCTGAAAATGTGGCGAAATGGTTCCAGTAAACGGCAGTGTTTGCTTCGCGCTCGACTTGGCGGGGGCACTGCCGTGCCCCCAGATATTAATGGCATTGTTATAACATGGTAAATTATTTATAATTTAAATGCCTGCATGAAATGTTTCTGACTAATTCATCAACGCACAGCCGAAACTACTGGGACTAAAAAGAAGGGACAAGATGGAATTTTTGGAAATCCCATCCCTAAGGGGGTTAAATAGGGGTGCAAAGTTTGTATGAGGGAAACTTTTTTTTTTACTATTGACTTGAAACTTTGTAGGAAGATTACTTATTAAGATGCATAAAAAGTTCTTGCAGCGTTTTAGAAAATTCCACTCCTAAGGGGGTTAAGTAGGGGACAGGGGTGCAATGTTTGTATGGGGGAAACATTATTTTTTGGACTAGAGACTTGAAACTTTGTAGAAAGATTACTTATTAGAATACAAAAAAGTACTTTCTGTGTTTTAGAAAATTTCATCCCTAAGGCGGTTAAATAGAGATGCAAAGTTTGTATGGAGGGAACTTTATTTTTTGAGCTAGAAACTTCAAACTTTGTAGAAAGATTACTAAATACAATACAAAAAAGGACTGTCAGCGTTTTAGAAAATTCCACCCCTAAGGGGGTTAAATAGGGATGAAAGGTTTGTATGAGAAACACTTTTTTTGAGCTTGAGATTTGAAACGTTGTAGAAAGATTACTTATTAGAATAGAAAAACAGTTAGTACTTTTAACGTGTTAGAAAATTCCATCCCTAAGGGGGTTAGAGGTACTTATGCAAGATTAGGATGAGAAACATTTTTTTTGAGCTAGAGATGGGCAACTTTGTGGTACGATTACTTATTAGAAAAAAAAATCCTTTCATCGTCTTGGAAAAAACCCACCCCTAAGGGGGTTAAGTGTTAAAACGGTATTCAAGGTTTATATGGAGAGCAAGAAAATATAGTAAGATATTTCTAATGTCAGTCTTAGTCTGTATGTTAAAAGACAACAAAACTGATTTCAGAGTTTTTTTTTAATTCATCCCCTATAGGCGTTAATGGGGCTTCAAAGTTTATATGGAGGGAAAAGTAATTTTTTAAGTAAGATTTTTTAATTTTGGTCTTAAAATAGAGAGAGCAGATTAGTAGATTTTTTTATTCATCACCTAAGTAAGAGTGTTTAATTTAAAGGGGATTCGAAGGCCGTATAGGGTCAAGACCATTTTAAAGTAAAACATTAGTGTAACTACGATTTTAGACGGTTTGTTTAAAACTAAAAAATACATTTCAATGTTTTTGAAATTCATCCCCCAAGAGGGTTTCTAGGGGGTTCAAAGTTTATACGAAGAGCAAGATATTTTTAAAATAATAGATTTATTACTTAGGTTATGGACCGTTTGTTTAATGATTAGAAAACGATTTCAGCGTTTTTTTTATTCATCTCCTAAGAGAGTTAAAAGGTTTGAAGGTTGTATAGAGAGCAAGACCTTTTTTAAAGTAAGACTTACAGATTTGAACAGTTACCAGAAATGTAGGATAGGTTAGGTTAGAACTGCGATGCTCCCAGAATCGAATAGATTTAATCAACATTGGGTACTAATTATTATAACAGTAATGTAGCTTAGTAGACATATAAAAATATATTTTACTTTAATACTGTATGAAAACGTCTGTTGATGATTCTTAAGATATTTATGTTTGTAAAAACGAAGTTTTCAATTTAGATTTATCAATTTAAACTAACGAACTCATCGCACTGTTACCTTTTACGTAGGTCGAATCCCTGAACGGATTTAGATGAAATTTCCCGTACAGATAATTTGAGACCCTTGGAAGGATATAGGATAGTTTTTGTATATCTTTAAGATGGTAGAAGTGTGTTTGGGACAGCGATAAATAGCTTGCACCGAACATAATTTAATAGCAATATTTTTTCTAAGACCATAACAAGTTCCACGCGAACGAAGTCGCTGGCAACAGCTAGTTATTTACATAAATATTTAGTGACTAAGGATTAATTAGAAAAGGAGGATAAATCGTAAGAAAAGGAGGATCGATACATATTTATGTGTACCAACCGTCCTTGGTCTCCCCTATCTATCGCGAGCCTATCTAGACAGATTATGGCGAAGAACCGAAATCGAAAATTCACACATTCTTTGGTTTCATAATCAGGTTTTATTTAACTTGTCGTTTTCGGAATGGCTCTAAATCAAAATTAAATATAAAATGTCAGAAACTAAAAGTATATTTTAATTTTATTACGATTAATGAACAAAAGCACATACCAACATACCTATGCATAATTTTTTGCTCACGGCAACACCGTCGGTCGTAGGGCTTCTCAAAAATTATCGGCAAAGTTGACACTGTGTGTTGGCACTCTTTCTTTTTATTTATGAGCAAGTCCACGAATCTGTGGACAGCGTTGCGTTTCCTGCGTCCCATTTTTATTCCGCCATTTATCGTCGCAACCAACCAAATATTCACAATTCACAACCAATTTGCAAATGATCGAGGTAAACAAGCATTAATAAGATTTAGAAGCTAGAGCAACGTAACGGCAACGTCGCACGTCGCGCTACGGCCCACGTGGTGGCATGTTGGCATTGGCACAGAGCGGCAACGGCGCAGCCGTAGCGCGCGGCTCGCATTTTAAAACGATATTATAACGATATTATATATCGTTCTGTTATTCATTCTGTTACGGTATTTATATCGTTATGGAGAATATTGGTTTTGTTATAACGTAATTTTCGAACACTAACGGAATATACCGTTATAATTCCGGTTCATTTTATAACGTTTTAAAGGCCTGCCCATGGGTTACAGTGTCCGCATACCATCAAACTTTTTAATACAGATTTAAATATGAATATGAAATTACCTCATCAATAAAGGCATGTCGTGTCAACAGAGGATAATGCGAGACGGCTATCTTGAAATGGTCGTCTATCTCGTTCTGGCCCAGTTTCGGGTACGCATGCGTGATGGCATTGATCCTGTGTCAGAAAAAAATACTTGAAATTTTACCCTTACAATTGGCGCCCCAATGCACCACCACCATACCACTTAGTACACGCTACTGGACTGGAACAACTAACGAATTTACACTGGCAACACTGAGGTCCTTTGTTAACCCTGTCATCGTCCACAAAATCTACCCAGAATGTCAGGTCCAGTGAAATGATATGGTCCTCAGTCCTGTAGGCGAGTTAACTATTAGGTTAGGACGTAGCGTCAAAAAAATTAAAGCGACTATACTCGACTACCGAATATGAGAGCTAATCGCACAAAACGAGTCAACTCGTCAGCCGGACTGAAGGGGTTAACTTGCAGCACCATCTGTAGAACCTTTTTCATTGAGTCCATACAGGGCGCTATTGTGGTAAGCAGAGGGCCTAGCACGATAGGTTTTATCACCACGTTTTACGTGATGTTTCAGTACATTTTCGCCGTAAAAGACCTAGTGAAACTAGCTACAGCAGTCTTATTATTTATTTAGACTACTGTCCTCTTGATATATGCGTCCATGATGGTACCCAGATTTTTATGTGGTAAAGCTGGCTGTAATGCTGAGCTGTCTCCATTTCGTGAAAAGGCTTCTTATTTTTTATTATCTTTTAATTGTTTGTCATGAATAAATGTTTGAGTTTTTTTTACCTGTAGAACGATATATCCTTCAAGGCGACGATGGCAGGCTGCGCGAAAACCTTGTGGAACAGCTTCGCCTTGTCCCATCTGATTGTTTAAATCTCTCCTCCTATGTAATCATCCGATGGTATCTCGAGTCATATGTATGTGGTACCTGTAGAAATATATATCCTTGAAGGCGACGATGGCAGGCTGCGCGAAAACCTTGTGGAACAGCTTCGCCTTGTCCCATCTGATTGCTTAAATCTCTCCTCCTATGTAATCATCCGATGGCACCTAGAGTCGTATGTATGTGGTAACTGTAGAAATATATATTCTTCAAGTCGACGATGGCAGGCTGCGCGAACACCTTGTTGAATAGCTTCACCTTGTCCCATTCCCATCTGATCGGTTCGTTCTCTCCTGCTATATCATTGTCCCCTGGTACCTAGAGTTATATGTATGTGGTACCTGTAAAAGGATATATCCTTGAAGGCAACGATGACAGGCTGCGCGAACACCTTGTTGAACAGCTTCACCTTGTCCCATTCCCATCTGATCGGTTCGTTCTCTCCTGCTATGTCATTGTCCCCTGGTACCTAGACTTATATGTATGTGGTACCTGTAGAAGGATATATCCATGAAGGCAACGATGACAGGCTGCGCGAACACCTTGTTGAACAGCTTCACCTTGTCCCATTCCCATCTGATCGGTTCGTTCTCTCCTGCTATGTCATTGTCCCCTGGTACCTAGACTTATATGTATGTGGTACCTGTAGAAGGATATATCCTTGAAGGCAACGATGACAGGCTGCGCGAACACCTTGTTGAACAGCTTCACCTTGTCCCATTCCCATCTGATCGGTTCGTTCTCTCCTGCTATGTCATTGTCCCCTGGTACCTAGACTTATATGTATGTGGTACCTGTAGAAGGATATATCCTTGAAGGCGACGATGGCAGGCTGCGCGAACACCTTGTTGAACAGCTTCACCTTGTCCCATTCCCATCTGATCGGTTCGTTCTCTCCTGCTATGTCATTGTCCCCTGGTACCTAGACTTATATGTATGTGGTACCTGTAGAAGGATATATCCTTGAAGGCAACGATGACAGGCTGCGCGAACACCTTGTTGAACAGCTTCACCTTGTCCCATTCCCATCTGATCGGTTCGTTCTCTCCTGCTATGTCATTGTCCCCTGGTACCTAGACTTATATGTATGTGGTACCTGTAGAAGGATATATCCTTGAAGGCGACGATGGCAGGCTGCGCGAACACCTTGTTGAACAGCTTCACCTTGTCCCATTCCCATCTGATCGGTTCGTTCTCTCCTGCTATGTCATTGTCCCCTGGTACCTAGACTTATATGTATGTGGTACCTGTAGAAGGATATATCCTTGAAGGCAACGATGACAGGCTGCGCGAACACCTTGTTGAACAGCTTCACCTTGTCCCATTCCCATCTGATCGGTTCGTTCTCTCCTGCTATGTCATTGTCCCCTGGTACCTAGACTTATATGTATGTGGTACCTGTAGAAGGATATATCCTTGAAGGCAACGATGACAGGCTGCGCGAACACCTTGTTGAACAGCTTCACCTTGTCCCATTCCCATCTGATCGGTTCGTTCTCTCCTGCTATGTCATTGTCCCCTGGTACCTAGACTTATATGTATGTGGTACCTGTAGAAGGATATATCCTTGAAGGCAACGATGACAGGCTGCGCGAACACCTTGTTGAACAGCTTCACCTTGTCCCATTCCCATCTGATCGGTTCGTTCTCTCCTGCTATGTCATTGTCCCCTGGTACCTAGACTTATATGTATGTGGTACCTGTAGAAGGATATATCCTTGAAGGCAACGATGACAGGCTGCGCGAACACCTTGTTGAACAGCTTCACCTTGTCCCATTCCCATCTGATCGGTTCGTTCTCTCCTGCTATGTCATTGTCCCCTGGTACCTAGACTTATATGTATGTGGTACCTGTAGAAGGATATATCCTTGAAGGCAACGATGACAGGCTGCGCGAACACCTTGTTGAACAGCTTCACCTTGTCCCATTCCCATCTGATCGGTTCGTTCTCTCCTGCTATGTCATTGTCCCCTGGTACCTAGACTTATATGTATGTGGTACCTGTAGAAGGATATATCCTTGAAGGCAACGATGACAGGCTGCGCGAACACCTTGTTGAACAGCTTCACCTTGTCCCATTCCCATCTGATCGGTTCGTTCTCTCCTGCTATGTCATTGTCCCCTGGTACCTAGACTTATATGTATGTGGTACCTGTAGAAGGATATATCCTTGAAGGCGACGATGGCAGGCTGCGCGAACACCTTGTTGAACAGCTTCACCTTGTCCCATCTGATCGGTTCGTTCTCTCCTCCAATGTCATTATCGCCTGGTACCCAGATTTGCTGTAACAAGATTTTTAAATTTACTGATGCAAAGTGTATTTTAAGCCTTAGTATTTTGACGACCGGTTTAGCCTAGTGGGTAGTAAGTGTAACCCTGCCTGCGAAACTGACGGTCTTGGGTTCGAATCCCGTAAGGGCAAATATTTGTGTAATGAGCGTGAATATTTGTCTGAGTCTTAGATGTTTTCTACGTATTTAACCCATTCGCCGCCACTGACTTGAACACCAGTTCGTCACTCGTCACAGTTGCCACGCACCTGCCACCACCTTCATAGAAAGTTCAAAAACAAAAGAAGTTCAGAAACAAAAGATAAGACTTGCGTGACGTGGAGTTGCCACCTCGATTTTTTTTTCTATGGTGGCGAAGGGGTTCATTATTGATATCTATATATTAAATACTAGCGACCCGCCCCGGCTTCGCACGGGTACTATACATATTATGGTTCTCTATTGTATGGGCAAAAATAATTTCCCAAAGTGTCACTTCCCAAAAAAATTTTCCCAAATATTCATTTGGCAAAAAATCACTAGTCAAATTATTGTTTCGCATTTGGCACTTGGCATTATCTCCTATTTATATCTCCTATCCTATGGCAAAATATTACTTCGCAAATTATTGTTTGGCAAAGTTTTATATAGTCAAGTTTCATTTAGTCAAACATATTATTTGGCATAACATTCGTTTTCCAAATTATTTCATGGCATACGATTTATATCCTAATTGTGTAGTGCATAGGTACCAAATATATTGGCAATTATTATAACCTAACCTAACCGCCAGCGTGTCGACGTCACCCCGCGAATGCCTATTTCCGCTCTAAGGGGGCACAAGTGAACCCTAACCTAACCTACTTGTAATTTTATTTCTCAAATTATTGTGTCTATTTTTGCCGTTGATGAAAGATGGCCGTTATTAAGTTAAAAAAAAACACGGTTTGTTAAACTTTTCTTATATCAAAATGTGTATTGATAAAATATAAATTAAAGTATGTTATGTTTTGCATTTGTTTGTCTTTTCATTTTAGTTTGTAGTAAAAATAAAATATTTGCCAAAGTTATGCTATGTGAAGTGTGCGAAATGAAAATTTGAGCAAATGTTTTGTTTGAAAAACAATATTAGCCCAAACAAAGTGTTTGCTAAATAAAATTTTGTCTTAATAACATTTGACAAAGCAAAATGATGCTAGATGATATTTTGACCAAATGAACAATTTGCGAAACAAAAATGTCCTATTTGTTCGTTAGGGAAATGAAACTACTGCCATAAGTTTTGTGGGAAGTGAAATTTGGCGAAAAATATTTTGCCGACACGGCAGGACCCCACATATTATACATATAAACCTTCCTCTTGAATCACTCTATCTATTAAAATAATCCGCATCAAAATCCGTTCGTTTTAAAGACCTAAGCATACATAGGGACAGACAGCGGGAAGCGACTTTGTTTTATACTATGTATACAGGATTTTAACGGGGTCATGATCCGGAATGACAAAAAGCGAATAAGATGATCATACTGAACAACCTTTCCCATGGGACCAACCACGAAATCGCAAAAAAAAAAGAGCCAATTAAGAGTTAACTGTGAGTTAACTGCGATTTAATTGAGAGTTAATGTATGGAATACCTGGTTTTTTTTTGCGATTTCGTGGTTGGTCCCATGGGAAAGGTTGTTCAGTATGATCATCTTATTCGCTTTTTGTCATTCCGGATCATGACCCCGTTAACATCCTGTATACACCTTACTCTTGAATCACTCTATCTATTAAAAAAAACCGCATCAAAATCCGTTGCGTAGTTTTAAAGATCTAAGCATACATAGGGACAGACAGCGGGAAGCGACTTTGTTTTATACTATGTATATAAACCTTCCTCTTGAATCGCTCTATCTATTTAAAAAATCCGCATCAAAATCCGTTGCGTAGTTTTAAAGATCTAAGCACACATAGGGACAGACAGCGGGAAGCGACTTTGTGTTATACTATGTATATAAACCTTCCTCTTGAATCGCTCTATGTATTAAAAAAATCCGCATCAAAATCCGTTGCGTAGTTTTAAAGATCTAAGGATACATAAAGACAGACAGCGGGAAGCGACTTTGTTTTATACTATGTATATAAACCTTCCTCTTGAATCGCTCTATCTATTAAAAAAATCCGCATCAAAATCCGTTGCGTAGTTTTAAAGATCTAAGGATACATAAAGACAGACAGCGGGAAGCGACTTTGTTTTATATTATGTATATAAACCTTCCTCTTGAATCGCTCTATCTATTAAAAAAACCGCATCAAAATCCGTTGCGTAGTTTTAAAGATCTAAGCATACATAGGGACAGACAGCGGGAAGCGACTTTGTTTTATACTATGTAGTGATAATTATCGTCGTCTCGGTATCCATAACACAGGCCTTATCAAGCGTACTGTGGGGCCAGTTTGATTTGTGTAAGATTTTCACCTAATAAGTATTTATTTATTTTATACTAGCCTCCGCCCGCGACTTCATCTGCGTGGACCCGGGATAAAAACTGTCCTAATCGGTTGAGTCGTTTAAACGTGATTGAGTAACAAACATCTAAACTTTCACATTTATAATATTCACTAGACGTGCTCGCGGTTCCACCCGCGTGAATGAATTATATGAATGTATTTGTCACAATTGTATCATGTTTTCATGTTCAGACCGAATGCGTCTACTTAAACGTAAGAGCGATCCGAAAGTTAGCCGAACATTTCCGAACAATGGCCGACGGTTCAAATTGTCAATGTTATCGAGATTTCATTACGTGATTGTAGAAAAAATACGCAACAGAACCGGGAGCCTTTATGCGCTTATTCTAAGGTAATATCCAGAAAATTGATTCTAACATTTATTTCTCGTGTTACTTGCGTTGTTTTTGAGAAACGTGACTGGAGATCCGTGTTTTTTGCAAGGCGCTATCTCGCTCGTTCCTTCGTGTTTTATCCCGTTCTGGTTTTTCGATAATAGATAGTAAGTAGGTGTTATATATTGGACAATGTGGGTAGTTTTGACATTTATGCATGAGGTGAGGTAGATGAAGAAAATCAGTCTGTCATCGCGATCCAGGCTAGCACATGTGCTAGGACCCCTAAACCGTGAGTTATAATAGTGGCGACGCGAAAATAAGGACAATAGTGTACATTAGAAGTGTAAAAGTACTATAGGTATCATTAATGTCATGATTTCAGATATCAAAGAAGAATGCAAGTTTAGAGCCGAAAATGCTTTTGGTGATATCAAAATAAGAATGTCAAGAAAGTGCCACAACTGTGAAGTTAAAGTTTTAATTCTTACATGTACAGGATAAGGTATGTTGTCAAATATATCCGACAATCTCTTGATATAGTGTGAGTACTGCTCTGTGTCAGCGATGGACCCCTCGTCCATCAGGTCCCCAAGGTACACCATGACCTCGGGTCGGAAGTGACCAACAACTCTTTTAAAGGTGGTCTGTACATATCTGAAAAGTGGTTTGTTCAAAGATAAATGGTCAATTATGGTGTAGATGTTATTTAAGTTTGACACTGAGTAGTGTCATTCTGGCATTCGAAAATGTATTTTCTCAAACATGCAATGAAATATTGACGTTGTGTTCTTCATAATAGGCTTCGAAGTGTCACGTTTCTCTTTTTTAATTTCCATTCCACAATTTGTGGCACAGGATCACGGCGTTCAGCCATGAAAATTAAAGTTTGATTTCTTGGAGATTTTTAAATTTATTTCATTGCATGTTTGAGAAAAGCACTATACATACCTCGGCGTGAAAAGGGGTTGCCAGCCTCATATCATAACTAGGCTTAGGACATACCGTGGTTCTAAAATCCATGGAGTCACCGAATGTGAAATTTTGGAAGTGAACTTCGAAGTATGAAGTTATATTAAAGGCTTAGGACTTTTTGAAACATATCATGCTTCTATATTCTATGGAACTTTTAGTTGTAAAATAATATATAATAAAGAAAAAAGGACATTTAAAAATCTTTCTAAACTCTGGATGGTTCACTTTGTTCCAAGCAATATTGCAGTTGATGAGAAACAAGCATAGGTCTAGAAAAAAATCGTTCATACTGCCAGTTTTTTTTTGATGACTTTGGCTTTTCACGTGCTCCTCTACGTTAAACTTTCTTAATTTCAAATTAGTATCACACACCGAACAATATAAGTGTGACTTATCTTCACTTACCGTTAGTTCTTCGTAAGGTTTTATACAACTTAGGATTATACTATTCTCATCACTGTTATTTTGATGAGATATGCTATTGATATGGTTCACAACAAACATTTTTTTGTCGCTGTAAAATATACATCACATAAGAAACAATGAATACAATATTTTTCTTCATTATATTTTAATTCCTTAAATGGCTCTATCCAGTATTTAATCTCGGAAGTAGGAATATAATTCATTTTAGATAAAATCAAATACCAATTTGACGGTCTCGTATCAAAAGTGTCAACTGATTATGTCAATATTTTTTAATTTTAAATTGCGATTTAATTTGCACTACTCACTAAACACGGGCATTAAAGAGGATGTATAACTTGATAAATAATATTGTAGCATCACATGTGATCAGTAATTAGTATTATTGTATAGGTTTGTGATAACATTAATTACGTTCGATTAAAATGCACTCAGTACCTAACGATGTGACAGTATGTATAAATCTTTATAGTTAATAAGACATCATACTTTTTGACTTTGACTTTGACTTCGAAATTTTTACACATGGCGACTCCAAAGATTTTAGAACCACGGTATGCTACGAAAAGTCCTAAGCCTAATCATAACTATCCGACTTCACTACGCTCGGCCGTCTATATGTACTCAGCCGGCAACCCTTTACTTCCCAACCTCTGTAGTAATGTACTATTATTTAATGTTTTGTAATGCTAAGCTTCTTCACAGGGTGAGGCATGAATTGAACTAAATTAAAAAAGAAAAGTTATACTATACTATTTTGTACTACATTTTTAACAGATTTCAAAAATGGAGGTTCTCAATTTGTCGGAATATATTACTTACTCAAAAATGGCTGGACCAATTTGAAAATTATTTTTTTGTTCGAAAGGGTATCCTAGGGCAGGTGGACCCATCTTCAACTGGTTGGGATCTGATGATGGGATCCCGGAGATATATAAACTCTTCAAATTTTATGCACATGCTTGAAGCAATTAGGGTCCTTATTTGAAGTTGGTCAAAACTTTGTTTTTAAAGTAATAAGTGAATGCCTTTGATTACTTAAGTATTCAAGTATTTATTGCAATCATGTTGTTACAGTATGGTACATCAGTTGACATGTGTTACAGTAAGTCTCAAAACATGAACGCGGTGAGGGCATCGCAATGTTTCTAAATTAACTTACAACTAAATACATTTATAACATAAAACAGTATAGATCAATAGTTAACAGAGCTAGGCACAATTTTTTGGTTATGTTGTATGTGTATCATTATGTATGTGTTGTTAATATTAGTATTTATGTATTTCCTTATTATTTAAATTATTAAACTTATATATCTACTTATATGGGTACAGATATGGTTTAGTAGTAGTAATGTTTATGTATTGTTTAGAGTTTGTCGTCTAGGTATACATTTACAGAATAATAAGCATTTTTTTGCAATACATGCTTTAGTTTATTTATAAAGATATTATCTTTATTTTCTCACCTATCACTGTCCCAGTTGAACAGGTAGCTCAGAGGCGGGGCCACCGCCCGCTCGCCCTGTATCTGCGGATCCGCGATAAAAAGTATCTTCGTGCAACTCGTGTCCCCGACTTGGCATTGTAAATTCTGCCAACGCAGTGTTTGGATATAGTACACAAACACTTCAGCGTATAAAACTGCCCCCAACACGACCGCCAAGCAGTATTTAACTGCTGTGCTGTAAATTATGATTATAATTATTCAAATCAACTCATATAAAACTTGCCCTGTCTTTACAATAAACATTATTTACTTAATAAATATAAAATAACTGTCTTACTTTCTTCTAATGTACATTGATTCTGGAGTATATTATTATTTTGTTCTGGGGTGTAATTGTAATAAGTTCGATAAGAAAAGAAAACTACTAATGTGTGTATGTGTAATAATAATAAGCCATCGTTATCTTTATTTTTCTGAATGAATGAAATGAAGTAGAACTTGAGTAGAACGAAGAATGACAAGAATCTGTATGACAGGTTGACAGGTGCGCCTATAAACGTTTTGTTCTCAGGCTAGTATATTTCTTTTATAATGAACCTGACCATTATATTTAAATTGCGGCCTTTTCAATACCCATCAATGACTTGGATAAACATTAGTTACTTCAATCATAGATACTTTAAATATTTTCCATCGATATTGCGACTTAAAGTAGCCTTAACCTTTTTGCTTGCTCTTGTAACAAAACGAGAATTCTGACATTTCACTTTGAATGCGTCCAAAAATAAAAAATTAGTGCCAAAAGGTGTATAGTATTAAAATTTGCTTTTGCCACTAATGTAAATCGAGAATATACATTTGTATTCCTTCTCTATTCAAAGTTGACCAAGAGTTATAATAATGTTAATCATTAAGAAATTCTTTATTGAAGACGGTTTTCTTACTCTTAAATTTTTGAATGTACCGACAACAAAAACATTTGAACGCTTCTCTACTCTATTGGTATTGCGGCGAATTGACAGGTCAGCTTCAAGCCACTTTTTAGCTTCTCGTTAGTTTTATTTTGTGTTATCGTTTAATTTGATTATTAAAATTTATATGTTTATAGACGCAATGGTAGTTAGAGTGAGTTATTAGCTGAATTACAAGTGCACTTACAGTGTTACATAAACTAGTGGTATCGGCGGTCTCGAATCTCGATGCATACAACTACATAATACGTCAGTGAATAAATGGTGGCTGATAATGGATGTGGATGCCCCTAATATATTGAAGCGGTGCAGCAGCGCGCCGTTGATCAATGAGGTGGCTCCAACGGCGGCGACGTCTCCCACGACAACGACAGCGCCCAGGTAACGTCCGAACGCCTTGTATAGAGCGCGAGGAGGCCCGCCACTGCCTATTTTTGACAGCTGCTGAGGTCGGCCGTGGGTGCCGCGCCGTGTGTGCGTCCCGCGCGGCGGTGACTGCATCTAAGTGTTGTTTTGATAATTTAGCAGCCAGTCATCAGGTTGCAGTATCATGTTGCAGACTTGCATGCAGACTGTAGTTAATGGGCTGACAGTTCAGGACAAATTTAGAGGTGAGTTCATTATTTTAGTATCTTTCACAGTAAGTTGCACATAGCATTCAGTAGAAAAAATATATATTTTCAAGTGGTGACACTTTTAATCACTATCATGTGCCATTTTGAGTTGAGTAAATGCTGAAGTGTAGCCGCACCTCATTATTTTAAATATTGTTATGACAAATCTAATCAAGCACACCCTTGCTTTATCTTGGAATTGGTGTCTAATTTATCACGGAACACGGATTTAGCGCGGAACCCATGCCTAGGGTTACGGGTGAAGTCCTCAACGGCTGAGATGGCGGAAGTGGAAACCACTGGTACGGCAGAGCAGGCGGAAGAGGCAAATCCCACCGGCAAGCTGCCCTTACATATTGAGGTCACAGGTTCCGGTGGAACTACACTACTAGGTAGGGTGGTGTAGTAGGACTGGCGGCGGACGAGACTTCGGTCCAACGGCGGCATCCGCAACTCTCCAGGAGAGATACTACCTTGACGTCAGGTGGCAACCGGTCGTAAAAAAAACTCTCGCCAAAACTCATATTAACCATGGCATACAACAAGAGAAAAACAAGAATGATGAAGGATAGGGCGTCCCCCTTAAGCGACGGCACAAATGAAGATGCGATTAATACTAGGGCGTTCCCCACAAGCGACGGAAAGAAGAACCAGAGCATGGCTCCAGTAATCCAGATGCGAGTTGCCACCTGGAATATTGGATCCATGACAGGACGAAGCGCTGAACTAAGTGCCATACTTGAAAGAAGAAATATAGACATATGTTGCGTACAAGAGACTAAATGGAGAGGCGCTAAATCACGACAGATAGGGAAAGGTTTCAAGCTTATTTATAATGGAACTACAAATACTAGAAACGGAGTAGGTGTCATACTGAGTAAAAATTTAAGTGATAAAGTCGTAGAAATAAACAGGACCAGCGACCGAATCATATCGGTTAAAATTGCCTTAGATAATCAACCATGCCTAAATGTGATGTCGGTCTATGCCCCACAAACAAACTGCGCGGAATCTGATAAGGATGAGTTCTGGGAAGGACTAGATGCTTTAGTTAGAAATATCCCAAACAAAGAACAGAAACTTATATGTGGTGACCTGAATGGGCACGTGGGCCGTCAGATAGATGGATACCATGGATCTCATGGTGGCTTTGGTTATGGAAGCCGAAATGATAGTGGTGATAGGATCCTAAATTTTGCTGTCTCACAAAGTTTGGCTGTCGTAAACACTTTTTACCAGAAAAAAGAGGAGCACTTGATTACCTTCAAAAGCGGAATATCAAAAACTCAAATAGATTACTTCCTAGTAGAAAGCAAAAATTTAAGGCTGGTAAAAGACTGTAAAGTAATTCCAGGGGAACCGCTGACGTCACAGCACAGATTGTTACTTCTTACGATTAAACTGAAAAGACCAATACAATTTAAAATCAATAGAACAGAAAAAATTAAATGGCACACACTTAAAGGGGATAAAAGTGAAATCCTACGACAAAAACTAGTTAATCATTTTATTGAAAACCAGGGTGACTCTACTGACGCTCCGAACCAACAATGGTCAAACTTTGAAAAAACCTGTACTGCGGCCGCTAAACAGATACTAGGCATTAGCAAAGGTGCTCTGCACAACTCCAAAGACACCAAGTGGTGGAATGACCAAGCTAAAAGCAGCGTAGCCGAAAAGAAAATATTTTTCAAACAATGGCAAACATCTGGTACCGAGGAGGATAAAGAAAAATACAAGACTGCAAAAAAAGAAGCCCGAAGAACGGTTGCAGTACAAAAGGACAAGTCTGACCAAGATCTCTACAAGCGACTCGAACAAGTAAATGATTACGAAATTTTCAAAATTGCTAAACTTAGATTTAAAAGCACGCTAGATTTTGGCAGTACTAAATATATTAAAAACAAAGAAGGTGTTCTTATAACATCAAATGCAGACATTAACAGGAGATGGTTCGAATACTATAATAAACTGTTAAATGAGGAGTTTCCCAGACAACAAGAGGTAGAAGAACCTTCAGTCAAAGGTCCAATTGAGGCAGTAACTAGAGAAGAGGTTAGAAGAGCAATCTCCAAAATGAAAAACTGCAAAGCTACGGGTCCAGATGAAATACCAGCAGAGGTGTGGAAACTACTGAAAGAAGACGGTGTCGCATGGCTTACTGACCTTTTTAACAACATCCTGATGGATGGAAAAATGCCAGGATCTTGGAGGAAAAGCTCACTTGTACCTTTTTATAAAAACAAAGGGGATGTACGTTCATGCGAAAATTTCAGAGGAATCAAGCTCACCTCGCATACCTTAAAAATTTGGGAAAGAGTCGTAAACCAGCGCCTTCTTAAACTAGTTACAATCACAGAAAACCAATTCGGCTTCACTCCTGGGAAGGGCACTATGGACGCAATTCATG
Organism: Epinotia ramella; assembly: GCA_947578815.1. Classification (NCBI taxonomy): domain Eukaryota; kingdom Metazoa; phylum Arthropoda; class Insecta; order Lepidoptera; family Tortricidae; genus Epinotia; species Epinotia ramella. The sequence goes on along the minus strand of OX388206.1, from coordinate 2,645,999 downwards.
CAGTAAGAACGGTAATGGAAAAAGCAAGAGATAATAAACAGACGCTGTGGATGGTCTTCATAGATTTAGAAAAGGCGTTTGACAGAGTCCCTAGAACCCTTATATGGCAAGCCTTAAGAGCGCACAATGTCCCCGAACAGTATGTGAAGATCATCATGGACATGTACAGCAATGTTCAAACAGCCGTCAGAAGCCCTGCAGGTTTGTCTGAAAGCTTCAAGGTTAAAGTGGGCGTACATCAAGGCAGCGCTCTGAGCCCATTGCTGTTCAATATCGCTATGAATTACTTAACAACCAAAATACAAAAGCCTACACCCTGGAACTTATTATACGCTGATGATGTTGTGTTGATATCCGACAATAAACACAGCATGCAACAAGATTTGGAACAATGGAGGGAAGCCCTGGAAAATAACGGATTAAAGATAAGTAGAACAAAAACAGAATACATGGTCTGCCACTTTAACCACGTACATCCAGCTGATACAGATATCACATTAGACAATGTAAAGCTGCCACAAGTCAAACATTTCAAGTACCTGGGATCTGTGATATCAGACGATGGCACGATAGACGCGGATGTTACACACAGAGTCACATCGGGGTGGTGCAAATGGCGTCAACTTACGGGAGTTATGTGTGATACAAAGATGCCAGTAAGAACCAAGGGCAAAGTGTACAAGACTGCAATAAGACCAGCGATACTATATGGTACCGAAACCTGGGCTGCTAAAAACATACACACACAGAAGCTCCACACCGCCGAAATGCGAATGCTGAGATGGTCGAGTGGTGTCACGTTAAAAGACAAAGTTCGCAATGAATATATTCGAGGTAGCCTTAAGGTAGCACCGATTGCTGATAAGCTCGCAGAGACCAGACTCAGGTGGTACGGCCATGTAATGCGAAGACCAGACGATTATGTCATTAGGAAGTGCCTTTCCATCGCAACAGGCAAAAGGGGAAGAGGTAGACCACCAGCCACATGGCTAACGACTGTCCAAAGGGACATGAAAATTCTCTCGTTGGAATCCAATGACGTGTATGACCGCGGCAAATGGCGTGGCATGGTTAAGAAAGCCGACCCCGTGTAGCGGGACAATGGCGAGGACAAAGAAGAGGTGTCTAATTTATCAACACCAATGTTTTCTAAGGACATGAGAGTCACTGAGTCAGAAAATGCTGTAATATTGTGTTGTATAGTAATCAAATGATACAAGTACACATCGAGTACACATCGCACAAGTCATAGCTGGCACCTGACAGTACAAACATATTAGTGATGTGACAAGCTTAAAGGAATGACATGTAAAACTATGTTTTATAAAGGATTAAATGAAATGAAAAAATGAATTATTTCTAATCATTGTGTTTTTACTTTCTCCACACATGCAGGAAAATCATTATCAAATCACGAATCCGTTTGTACTGTCATGTCAGGAGCGATGTGTAGTTATGAGATAAGTATTAATGCCTGACAACTGGCCTAACCTTAATGAAAGTGAAAGTGGTTGAATGAAAGTGATAAGATATCAGTTTGCCACTTTGTAAACAAGTGTTTTACTTGATTTATAGGTACCAAATGTGTAATGTGTGTGTGTCGATATTAGACTAGAGGTTCTGTGAGCTGTAGAACTTGCACACTGTTTTTTTTTTGTTTATTTAGGTAATTTGTTTCGAAATAAATGAATTTTATTCTGCAAGTACGTTTTACAAGTCAAAATTCTACCAGTGTTTCTGAAAAAGAAGACCACTGTTAAGAAGAAACGCCAAAACAAACTCAACAGTCAGTATTTTTTTGCCAAAAGAAGCTTATTACAAACTAAGTCCAACTGAAGAAAAAAAATTCATCATAATGTGTGATTCTACAAGAACATGTCCGAATACGCTATATGAATGATTCAGCTATTTGGGCTCTGGTTTGGGCCATGCATTTCTGTCAGTGAGATAGTCCTCAACCCTGTAATAACCTTTGACATCTGTTTTTTTTCAAATAATTTTTAAGAGCTGGAAAGGGTAGAGCCAAAACTTCATTAGGTAATTCGAAAATCTGAATTGTCAGAAAAACTGCTCATATCATAAGAATCAGTTGAGCAATGCGATCTGACAAGGAGAACAGCCGGACACCTGGACCATCTGGACATGTGAATGAATTCTGGCCCAAACTGGAATGCAGAACTTGCCCTTGTTCAATTAAACACACATCTCCGCTGCATCTACTGTGTCAAGTAACTGTATCATCATCATCATCATTATAGATTTGAGAGCCAGGCTCTTATCAATTTCATTGAAGTAATTGCCACACATTACAAGGAACTGGTAAAGTGGTGGTTTCTCCACTGGCCTTCCACATTGCAGCATAACCTCGTATGTCCCTGCATAGCTACCTATGCGAGTACAAATTCGCTCCCAGATCAGAAATTTGCCTATTTGATAGAATGTCACAAGGTCAACGGAATCTCGATTATTTATTTTATATGAAATTCATGGTGTCCCCTTATTTCACTGACAAACGTTTCAACGAATGCATAGTTTCGCCGAATTTTTGTTTCATATTCATATATTCTTTTTAGGTACAGCTTAAGGTCATTCAGCTTAGGGGCCTAGGGTCCGCAGTGCGTCCCCTTCGCCCCCGCTCGTGCAAGCTCATCGGCCTTCTCGTTTCCCTCGATACCTGCATGCCCTGGGACCCAACGTAATATTACCTTGTTTTTTGCGCCCAGGTCATTCAATAGATCCCGGCAGTTCTCGACCAGCCTCGACGTTGTGACGTTAGAGATTAGGGCCAAGAGAGCCGCCTGGCTATCCAAATGGATATAAATAGTACGATTGAGGAAGGTGCTTTGCAGATTGGCTGTCGTACATTCTAGAATGGCGTATACCTCTGCCTGGAATATAGAAGTATGCTTACCCAGGTTCATGCTGATCGATGCCCTGGGTGCTTCTCCATATATTCCGCAGCCTACCTCCGATCCGGATTTGGAGCCATCAGTGTACCACTTTAGGCTGCCTGGTTTCCAATTTATGAGGCTGTTTAACCAGTCCTCTATCCTGAGGAGTTCCACTGAGTAGTTTGTCTGTGTACAGAGTTTTGGGGGCATTGTGTCTTAGAGGCATCCCTAAAACAGGAATATCGTAAACTGAGTCCTTGAGTGTTCTCAAGGCTGAGGATAGCCAGTCTCCTCTCCTTGATGCCGCTATTCTGAGCATGCTGGACCTCGCCTCCTTTTCCAAATGGAGGTTCAGGGGCGGAAGGTTCAGCACGGCTTCAAGGGCAGCTGTTGGAGAGATTGACATGGCTCCACTAACGATAATGCAAGCCATCCCGTCGCAGACTGCTGAGCTTTGCTATTATTGTTTTCTGTGTCGTTTTCCTATACCAGGCCACAGAGGGATATGACACCATCGGCCTCACAATGGACGTGTATAGCCACAGGGCAATTCTGGGTTTTAGACCCCATCTGTTACCCGCTAAACGACAGCAGATTGAGAGGGCTACTTTAGCCTTCTGCAAAATACTGTTAACGTGCGGATTCCAGGTCAATTTCTGGTCGAGTGTAACGCCCAGATATTTGACTTCGGAAGAGAGCGGAATTGTTTTGCCGTTCATAGACAGAGGTCTCAGACTGTCGAGTTTCCTCTTGTTTGTGAACGGCACAACAACCGTCTTGTCAGCATTAACAGATAATTCGTCATTTGCTGTATAATTTGTCAGTCTTGGAAATGTTTTTTTTTATTGTTATTATGTATATATATTATTGTACTGGCATTTAAGTCAATGGATTTAATTGAATGAGTGCAAAGCGGATGTCCGGCTGTACGTGTTATTTCTCAACCAATTATTGTAGTTTTGTGAGCAGATCCAATAATCATTGTATAGATTTTCTTAATGATTCAGATGTTCTAAATAAATAAATAAACATATAAATAAACATAGGGAGGCTTGCGATTTATACAGCTAGCCACTAATCTAAAGACGCTCTTACACGGCCGATTTTTCGGGCAATAATTGCCCGGCGACACGTTGCCGAAATTAATGGAGCAATTAATTGAGCAATATGGGGCAATTTATAGAAATTGCGGCAATATTTCGGAAATATTTCGGAAATATTTCTCGAATTGCTCCATTCATTTCCGTGTTGCTCCATATCGCCGACTACAATTTGCTCCACTGAATTTCTCGTGTATGAACGTATTGCCTAGTTTCCCGAGTTGCGGCAATGATGGGGCCAGAATGGCGCCATACTGGAGCAATAATCGCTCCATTTTGAGCAATATTCGAATTGCTTGAAGTGGCCGTGACGTCATAAACGCCCCGAATTTCCGGCAATTCGGCAATTTTTATCGCTCGTGTAAGAGCACCATAATATTGACAAAAAAACTTATGACGAATCCGATTTTCGAAATCTTAAAAAATCGTTTTTTTAATAAATGGCGTTTTAGCAGCCGCTTGTTCTGCAGTTCACAAAGCCACTAACTAGTATATATTTTTTTTCGCAGTATTCGCTCTGTGACAATTTTTCATGTCAAGGTTTTTCAAATCTAGGGCCACTGGCCACCGCGCACCGCCATGATTATCATTTTTCATTCGTACAGAATGACAGAAAATACATAAGCTACGGTAGCCCTAGCCTCAGGTCCTCAGTTCAGGCATGTGGCTGTCAAGCGGCGGTCGTGGGTTCGAATGCCGGCTAGTACAGTCAGCATCACATAGTTGTAGCAGCCAAAGTAGCCAAATATATCGTAACACTTCCTTACTCCTATAGTAATAAAGACGTGTTCCGATATATTTGGCTACATTGGCTGCTACTAACTATATGATGCTGACTGTACCAATGGGCACAACCGGGAATAACGCTAGGAAAATGACTGAATGACAGCAAATCTTTACTTGCAAAATCGTAATGAAATTGAATTACAATTGTAGTTATCTGTTGAATGCTTACTGATTACAGCGGCGTTTGTCTTGAGTGACAATCACTTTGCCAACAGAATATTGATATCTCTTATTTGCAATGATATCAGTATCAGGAAACTGTAATAAACTGAGCAAAGAAATGAGACACTTACATTATTAGGCTATTAGCTTCTTCCCGCGACTCCGTCCGCGTGGAACTCTTTTATATCGTAGCTCCATACAAACTCTCACCCGCCATTTCAACCCCTTAGGAGATGCTTTCTGCGATAAAAACTATCCTATGTCCTAATCTGGTACTCAAACTGTCTCTGTACCAAATTAAACTAAATTGATTCAGCACTTTAAGCGTCAAGAAGTAACAGACAGATATATTATAATATTAGTATGGTCAGGTCATCAGTCCACCTTGTGAGGGGTGGTCGCCACTCGAGAACCTTTCCGCCCCAACGGCCATCGGTTCTACGTGCAATGTGCCCCCACTGCCACTAAAGTTTAATAGCGATTCGGAGGGCTATATCGGTTACCTTGGTTCTGCTGCGGATAGCCTCATTTCTGATGCGATCGCGCAGAGAAACTCTCAATATAGCCCTCTCCATTGTCCTTTGGTTGACTTTGAGCAAAAATATGCATTGATTTAATCCTCATATAAATATTTACCGAAACCTTAATCTACTGACATAACAGCAATGGGACATATTTATCATTAAGTTGTAGCCACCCATATTCTTACACTTGACTGTATATCTGTAAAATATTCAAAGACATATTTGAAGTCTCCATCCTGAGCCAGGATGGACACTGCAGCTCATTTCCTCATCCACGAGAGGAGGCCTTTGCTCAGCAGTGGGGCGTAAATAGTCTAATGTTCATGAAGATGTTAGTCTGCGGTCTGATTGAACAAGTTATTATGGATATAGTCCCATGTCATGAACATGTTTGTCTGCATTATAGTCTATGTCATGCATGAACATGTTTGTCTGCATTATAGTCTATGTCATGAACATGTTTGTCTGCATTATAGTCTAATGTTCATGAAGATGTTAGTCTGCGGTCTGATTGAACAAGTTATTATGGATATAGTCCCATGTCATGAACATGTTTGTCTGCATTATAGTCTATGTCATGCATGAACATGTTTGTCTGCATTATAGTCTATGTCATGAACATGTTTGTCTGCATTATAGTCTAATGTTCATGAAGATGTTAGTCTGCGGTCTGATTGAACAAGTTATTATGGATATAGTCCCATGTCATGAACATGTTTGTCTGCATTATAGTCTATGTCATGCATGAACATGTTTGTCTGCATTATAGTCTATGTCATGAACATGTTTGTCTGCATTATAGTCTAATGTTCATGAAGATGTTAGTCTGCGGTCTGATTGAACAAGTTATTATGGATATAGTCCCATGTCATGAACATGTTTGTCTGCATTATAGTCTAATGTTCATGAAGATGGTAGTCTGCGGTCTGATTGAACAAGTTATTATTGATATAGTCCCATGTCATGAAGATGTTTGTCTGCATTATAGTCTAATGTTCATGAAGATGGTAGTCTGCGGTCTGATTGAACAAGTTATTATTGATATAGTCCCATATCATGAAGATGTTTGTCTGCATTATAGTCTAATGTTCATGAAGATGGTAGTCTGCGGTCTGATTGAACAAGTTATTATTGATATAGTCCCATATCATGAAGATGTTTGTCTGCATTATAGTCTAATGTTCATGAAGATGGTAGTCTGCGGTCTGATTGAACAAGTTATTATTGCTCTTTTTCATTTCAGTACTTTTTTACAAGCTGTTATTTTTGCCGATTACGGCAGAGCCGAAGGGAAGAGATATGCGTTTAAGATACTGAACTGATTTTGATACATGAGATGTCAAGCGATTGGAAATTATAGTCCAGGCGACATAGGCTACTTTTTGAATGAGAAAATAAACATTTTACAGTTAGTTTTTCGTAGTCAGGTTAGAGTTTTTTGAATTATCTGTGCTTGTTTGCCAAACAATTGAATATATAATTTTTGGTAGTATAGGTAAGTAACAAATTACGAAAAATTTCAGTCAATATCCCAGTCTCCTGTGACATTGATAGAGTTGTGCCGTCACGACGCAAATGTATGCGGTATTTCTGCGCTACCCACTCTTAATATGGCTCATCTGGCTTGATTAAGGCTGTGATATCATTCGCATATAAATGTATCATTTATGATTTTGTTTTCTAAATTTGGTGTACAATTGGGAACTGACTGTTTTCTTATATTTAGGAACCCAAGAGTTTATTGAAGTTAATCCGTTATATATGACTCGCTGCTCCCGCAGCTCAGCCCGCAAATTACAAAAATAAAACTTCAATGACTTGTTGGACATAGGCTGGATTACAGCATGGATTTCGACCAAGACTTTACTAGGCATGTAGCGGCTTCCCGCGATCTTCAACGGTTTTTCGAAGTTTGGATTTATCCGCACTGCCCTCCTATAACTGTTTCCGGGTTAGAATCCCGGTTAGCGCTTCTGTTTCTGTGCTAACCACGAAAAGATATACAATACATGTTTGTTGTCGAATCAGTTTTTTCAGCTCACAAGAGACACTAGTTTTTCCGTTAACTAACTTTACTTCGCTGATAGTTACACTTTACTATCCTCAACAAGGATATCAAACAGGATATCAGCTGCCTTTTATCTTCCACTAAGTGTCCCCAGATGTAATTATCAACGCGCAATTTTAAACAATTGGCACCACGCCACAGCACGCACGTTGTACAACCACGCTACATTGACCACTGCTACACCTTATCCCGTTGTAATAAGGTCTATTATGAGTCAGTTAACTATGTTATCCATAGATTTGTATATATTTTGAGCCGTATTACATGGAAATAAGGTTCAATATTGTAAACATATTTCTGACCTCTACTGTACGCTTTACTGAAAAACAAAAGACGAAATTGACTTGCGAAAACATGGCTGTTGCGCTGTTTTGTATTTAGAACATAGTATCGTCAGCGGATACTTGTATTTTAGTTCTTATGCCTTTGGCATAGAGGCTATAATTGCTTGCTTTATGTTTTATTTTTGTATCTGAAAACTATTTAATGCTTTATATAATAATAAAATGTACAGTTTTTAGTAAAAAAAAAACAGATTTTAGTAAAAAAAAAAAACCCACACGTTATATGAGGAAGGCGTTCGTTCGTGGCATTATTTGCCTTTAGTTTCTTTCTACCTATAAGTACCTATATGTAAGGCAACCCAATGCCATTTGCGCATGTTCATGCCGTTCATGGCAAACTAGAAAACTAATGGATCGATTTAGATGCGATTTATTGAAATAAAACGCAATCCCCGCGCACCCCCTTTCATAAAACAATGAGAAATCGTTAGTAACTGACAAACTATTGATTTAGTGTTCAAGCCTAGGTTTATAGCGTGCGGCTGTTTAACTGGGCTCAGAGGTCGTGGGTTTCAATTCTGACTCATACCAGTTTTTCAGAACTTATGTACCTACTCTCCTAGGCACATAAGTTAATGATATATCTATGATTTGATATTCTACCATCGGATTTTCCAAGGAAACATCTTGAGGGTCTCCCTCGCTGATATGAATTGAAATGTCACGTGATTTGCCTGCCCCTTTTAAGACTACAGAGGCCCTAGCGCGATAGGTTTTATCGTCAGATTTTACGGCGAAAATATACTGAGACGTCACGTAAAACATAACGATAAAACGTATCGCGCTAGCTGGGCTAATATGAGTTTATGTGTGCGTATGACAGCCACATGCGAGTTCTTGGACATCGCTAATACTTGTTATTCAAATATACTCTCATAATAAAGTATTGCAACAATAGACATTCATACACTTTCGTATTTATAAACAGGACGCAGCCACAACAGGGTATATAAAGAGAAAGTACTTTATTATTGACGACAAAATATTTTTCTTAAACGTGCAATGAAATATTGACGTGTAGTGATCTACATAGTATAAAACAAAGTCGCTTCCCGCTGTCTGTCCCTATGTATGCTTAGATCTTTAAAACTACGCAACGGATTTTAGATTTTTTGGATTTTTTTGAGATAGAGTGATTCAAGAGGAAGGTTTATATGTATGATATAGTACCCGTTTGAATTCGGGGCGGGTCGCTAGTAATCTATATAAAATTGGCTGCGAAGTATCCCGTTTCGGGTGTGGCGAGACGCCAGGTCCATAATGGTTGCGGGTCGCTAGTAATCCATATAAAATTGGCTGCGAAGTATCCCGTTTCGGGTGTGGCGAGACGCCAGGTCCATAATGGAATTTCATTCAAAATTTAAAGGCCTGAAAAGTACGCTTCTTTTGTTTCAGTATCAATAAGTGATCCAAACATACAGCCATTTTTTAATTTTGATTTTTTTCTCGTATTAGAAAAGCACTATAAATACCTCGGCGTGAAAGAGGATTGCCAACATCGTATCCCTATCCGTGTATATGTACAGTCAGCAGCAGAAGTTGCTAAGCAGTTCTACTGCTCAAAATTATCTACACACGAACTCTAATGTCAAGGGAATAAGGATCTGTGTTCTGATGCTGACTGTACTTGACCAGCAAAGCCGCCCACCATACAAGGAAAATTGTCAATGAGAGTTGAATCAAAAAAGTAGGAAATAGAGTAGTTTGTTTTGTTTCAAAATCGAAGGGAACAAAACAAATGCAAAAAATTCCTAATTAAAATGGTTAAAATTCCATTGAAGAACAGAATGATGTCTTCCTTTTAATATACTTATTATTATAGTACAGAAGAATGTGGTCTTTAGACCTTTGGGCGGCAAGAAGTGAAATACACTCGTGAAATATTTTTTTGAAACATGATGATTACTTCTGGAGATACTCTAAATACAAACGTTCATGGACTTACGAGTATCCTTCCCTCTCTTTATAATATCACAATCACTACATAGTATAAAACAAAGTCGCTTCCCGCTGTCTGTCCCTATGTATGCTTAGATCTTTAAAACTATGCAACGGATTTTGATGCGGTCTTTTTGAATAGATAGAGTGATTCAAGAGGAAGGTTCATATGTATAATATGTCCCGTGCGAAGCCGGGGCGGGTCGCTAGTAGAATAATATAGATTGGTACGTGTGTGTTTCAGGAGCACATCGGTGTTCAGCAGCTTCAGCATGTTTTCGAACAACAGCCTGCGCGCGCGGCGGCACAGCGGCTCCTTCAGCCCGCTAGCCACGCCCCACAGCCCCAACGTGAGTGCTGGTATACTTTACTTCAATGGTTCGGCGACTCAAAGAGCGAGTGCAGCCTCCGACACGAGTTCCACGAGTTATCGCCACTTGTTGATCTTGCTTGAAGATCGCGCTGGACCGATTCGACGTCGTTCCAACGATACCAGTCCCCCTATTCTGTAACTTGTTTTAAGCTCACCTCAACGCGCACCCACAAATATATTTTGACACCGCGATGCGTAGTAACTTTGCGTAGGTAGAGGTCTAGTTTTGTGACGGGTGACCGGCGGGGTGAGCTGCATTAGCGCGTAGCGGATAACAGCCCTGGGGCGTCCCACCGGTCAGATAATACGGGTGTAGACTCGAAAATTATTATTACCCCAAAAGAAAGAAGGCAAAAAGATATGCCTAGTGACGAAAATCCTATTCAGATATCTCAAAGAATTACGAAGCTACAACCGTTTTAATATTGCTTGTTAGAGAGAGAAAACGCTAACAGTTTGTGACGTCCAATCTGCGAGGCTGCCTCAGAGCGAGCCGCAGCCCCGATGGCGGCGCCGAACACGATGGGCCCGGCCGTCTTCTCATCGAACGTCATCGGTTCAAATGAAGTTGCGTTTTTCGAAAAAGGAACATACCCATTCTTAAAACTTTGGACACTTATAAGTTATAACTTCGTGATTATTTAACCTTTTGCGTTGATTTTTTCTCCATTTGACTACATGTTAATCCTTTTTCGAGAAAACATGACATTATTGATTATTTTATTGAATGTCTACACCCATATTGCAGCGATTCAACATGTTCTAAAATAAACAACAAACGACGTAAAATTGTCTAATGAACGTAACCTGTTGGTTATATAGCTCCATAACAGCTTAGAAATCGGTTACACGCTAATTCTGGCGTCAGTTCAGTCTAGACTGATTAAGAGTATTGACTGATCCCAGAATGGTGGACCGTGGACTCGGTTACACGAGCAGTCCAGACTGGCAGCAGACTGATCAAAAGTACGAACAGTCGCCCTTGGTTGGTTGGACACAGAACACAACCAACAACCATTTAGCCACCATTGACGGTGGATATGAATGATATTATAAATAAAAAAGCCCTCATCATCATCATCATATCAGCCGAAAGACGTCCACTGCTGAACATAACCAAAGAGTGCCAAAGGGACCGGTCCTGCGCCACCCGCATCCAGCGGACTCGCGCAACCTTTACCAGGTCATCAGTCCACTACCAACGCCGCGCCTTCCGGTACGTGGTCGCCACTCGCGAACCTTTCCGCCCCAACGGCCATCGGTTCTACGTGCTATGTGCCCCGCCCACTGCCACTTAGTTTAGCGATTCGGTGTCTCAAGACAAGAGTCTTTCTGTTGTCAGTGATGACATATGGCACTGAAACGTGGTCGCTTACTATGGGTCTTATAAGAAGGCTCAAAGTCACCCAAAGGGCTATGGAGAGGGCTATGTTGGGAGTTTCTCTGCGGGATCGCATGAGAAATGAGGCTATCCGCAGCAGAACCAAGGTAACCGATGTAGCCCTCCGAATCGCTAAACTTAAAAAAGGCCTGTGTCATACGTCATATCACGCATAAAAAGAAAACGGTGGATGACAAGTTGCCTAATTCAGGCGGCAGTACTTGCGATGCGTCTTGTTCCATTTCGCTGCGGACGGTGACTGAAGCGAGAATAACACAAACAAGTTACACGATCAGTCTGCTGTCAGTTTTCTGTCATTCACAGCGGAGTGTCACGGCTATCAGTAACTAATGAATAAGACACGACCCGAGGACTTCCGATTCCACTATTCCGTTTTCAATTCGTATCCACGCAACAGTAATAAATTAAAATAGATCAACGAATTGCAAATTCGGTCATTGTGTTATTCACATGGTCTCAATCTCGACTCGACCCAAATTGACGATTTAGGAAATAAATTACGTAGAAAACTGCCAACGAAAATGCTTTCTTGTTTTGCTGAGCTAATGACCTCAATTTTATACATACATACTTGTATCTTTAGTAGTGTCATGGAATGTCTAACAAATATTCTCTAAATATCCCTAAAATATTTCGGGCCAACAGCAAACTTGACACTCTTGACAACTTTAATGAACGTGTTCGTTTTGTAGGTATATTACGCAACAAATTCGCTGTTTCTGAACGAAATTAATTTTTCTTTCTTTTATTTTAACATTAAATTACTTAATGGTGTTATATTACGAATATACACACAATAACCAGTCGGGTCCCTCAAGGAAATCATTAGAATGGGATTATGTTTTGACAGCTTTGTCTTGTCTATTATGTGGCAATGCTGTTGACCTGTGGTGAGCCAATGGCAAAGCTAACTTGTGGTGGGTTCGCTCGCAAGGTTCGCCACTTTCGACTTTATTTCAATGCTGTACTGTTTCAGTTAAGTACTGAATTCCCATGGCCACCTGTCTCCATCATCAGATCAGCTCGATGGTACCATAATATAGAATTGTCATCCAAACTATACTTATACCCAAAATTTCAGCTCAATCGGTCACCGGGAAGTAGGTCAAATTTAACTTGAAAGATTTGATTACAGACAGACAACGGAACAGGTGAAACTATCTTATCTTATCTTATCTTATATAGATGAGGGCTCTTTCGGATACACTTCGACCCTATGGGATCTTTTGTGCATTTGCCCTCTCCTTTATGTCTACTCCCAAGCTCGCTCCATCATTTCCACGAAACGGATGATGCAGCTTAACGGGAGCACCTTGAATTCCTTTGGTTGCGGATAGCCGTTACCAAAGTAATTCATTCTTTGTCTGGCAAGGGCATGACATTCACACAATAAGTGTTCCATGGTTTCATCCTCCTCGCCACACATTCTACAGTCGAGACTGTCCGATAATCCCATCTTGGCCAAGAGATCCTTGACCCCGAAGTGACCCGTGAACACCCCAGATATGATTCTGAGTTGCTTCCTGCTGGATTTCCAGAGTTTGTTAGTCCAGCCCGAGTCCACTCCTTCTATGAAGAGCTTAGAATGCCTTAAGCCCGCCTCATTCCTCCACTCGTGTTGGTGTTTGGTTTTGGCGTAGGCTTTAAAGGCCGAAATTATGGTTCCCTGCGAGAGTCCCACAAATGGTTCTGGACCTACAAAGTGATTTGTAGACCCCCCTCTTGCAAGCTCATCCGCTCTTTCGTTGCCGATGAAGCCCTCGTGCCCTGGTATCCAAACTAGTTGCACCTTATTGTGCTTTCCAAGCTTGTTCAGTGCCTGGACGCCGTTATAGACTAGTCTAGAATCCACTTTCGGCGCCGTAAGTGCTTTAAGGGCTGCTTGACTGTCACTGAGTATATAGATGGTCTGCCCTCTGGTTTGCCTGTCTATATTCTCCTGTACACAGGCAATTATGGCGTATGTCTCCGCCTGGAAGACGGTTGCCAAACTACCCATGCTTACACTACTACTGTAGTCATTCGCATAAATGCCTGCTCCCGTACCGGATCCCATTTTTGATCCGTCCGTGTACCATATACTGTCTTCGATACCAGACCTCGGTGGTTCTAGACCTTCGGTCCATTCAGCCCTGGATGGAACTTTTGTTGTGTAGTTCCTATGGAATACAAACTTGGGTAGCATTTTGTCGCTTCCCATGTTTGTTATTCTGTCTAGGAAACCGTCAGTCTCCATGTTCGTGTGCTTAGTCTTTGGCATGCTGTCGCTCCACAATCCAAGAGTTCTTAGTCTGTAGAGCGATTTGCGCGCCTCTGACTTAATCACCAAGTGAAGTGGCGGTAGGTCCAATAGGACTTCTAGCGCCGCTGTGGGCGTGGTACGAAACGCCCCTGTTATAGCCATGCATGCCGATCTCTGCACTTTCAACAGAGCATCTCTGCATGTGCTCATTAAAGTCCTTGGCCACCATACCAGGCTACCGTACAACAGTATGGGCCTCACCATCATGGTGTAGATCCACCTCAGTACCTTTGGGTTCAGTCCCCATGTTTTGCCATACGCTGATCTACACATTCCAAATACCCTCAGTGCCTTTGTAATGGTGAGATCTGTATGCTTCTTCCAATTCAGTTCCTTATCCAGTGTGATACCTAGATATTTCACATCATTGGACAGTTCTAGTACCCTCCCGTACAGTTTTAACTGCTGTACGCCGCGGAGGGTCCTTTTCCTAGTAAAAGGTATTACTACCGTTTTGCCTGGATTAATGGATAATTGGTGCCGGTCGCACCATCTCTCCACTGTCTGCAGTGCCTTGTTCATGATTTCCGATACCGTGCCTGGGAATTTCCCATTAACCAGTATCACTAAATCATCAGCATATCCTACCGTGTGGATGGGACCTTTATTGAGTTCTACCAGGAGTGAGTTCACCACCAAACTCCAAAGAGTTGGTGAGAGTACCCCACCCTGTGGACATCCCTTTGTGGCCGTGGCCATTATCTCATCCCCCAAGAGAGATGACTTTATTAGTCTGCCATTTAGCATGTTGCCTATCCATTTACATAGGGTCGGCTCTACACCATGTTTTGCAGCTGCTTCGCTGATAGCTTTATACGTGGTACGATCGAATGCTCCCTCCACGTCTAGGAAAGCTGCCAGACATAGTTCTTTATTCTCTATAGCCCGTTCAGCCCTGGTTGTTACCAGGTGAAGTGCGGTTTCCGTTGACTTCCCTGGCTGGTATGCACATTGCAGTTCGTGCAGCGGATGTCTCCTTAATGGGCCATCCCTTATGTGTCTATCTACCAATTTCTCCAATGTTTTGAGGAAAAACGACGATAAACTTATCGGCCTATACGATTTGGCTTCACTGTATTCCGCCTTACCCGGTTTGGGTAGATAGGTTACTTTTACCATCCTCCACACACGCGGTACGTGTGCAAAGGCCAAGCACGCCCTGTACAATCTGCTAAGATGCGGGATTAGTATATTAGCGCCTTCTTGTAGTAGAATGGGGTAGATTCCATCTGGCCCCGGGGCTTTGTAAGGTTGAAATGTTGAAAGTGCCCACTTTACCTTTTTAGACGTGTCCCAATTGTGTCTCGTTGTACTTGTGGTTTGTTCCAACGCACTAATTGCACCATCGTCTGTTACGCTGTCGTGTATTACTGAGCCTGGGAAGTGCGTGTTACACATTATCTTAAGGGTCTCCAGCCCCGTTTTCGTCATTCTACCGTCATTGTCCCTGATGGATGTGAGCGGGACCGACTTTGTGGTTGCTAGTGCCTTTGTTAGTCTCATTCCATCCGGTATTGACTCAATCTGATCGCAGTGGTTCCTCCACGCTCTCCTTTTTGCTTTCCTCACAGCCTTGCTGAGTTCTGTGAGTTTTTGTGCATAATAACCGAAGTCATTAGATAACTTTGCGTCATTAAATATTGCCCTAGTTTCCCTCCTGAGCTGGACAATCTCTGGGGTCCACCAAGGTAACTTTTTAGCCAGGGTTTTCTTCTCCGGGCAGTTATTAGTGAAGGCCGTGTATACGGCTTGTACTATTTTATCCGCTTCGAATTCTATGTCAATAATAGAGTTTAGCTTGCCTTTTGGGTCTCCTAGGTCCACTTTTAGATCACTTCTGAAGGCCGACCAGTCGGTGTTCCTCGGATTCCGTTTACGTACCGTATTTGATTTTATTTTGGTTTGGTACCTAAAGCAAATGTATCTGTGGTCCGAAAGGGATATGTCATCAGATACGTCATATCAGGTGAAACTAAATAAAAGCTTGTAAAAATATGATAATATTTATTTAAAATGCGTATATTAACGCAAAATTAACATGTAGGATCTAGTGTTTTAAAGGTTCCGTACCTCAAAAGGAAAAAAACGGAACCCTTATAGGATCACATCGTTGTCCGTATGTCTGTCTGTCAAGATCTTGGGAACGCCTGGAGGTATCGCGTTGAAATTAAAACCATATACTCAGGTCTACAGTCCCTTGAGGCTGTGAAAAAATCGATTTTCTAAGTTATCGTAAACAAAAGATAAGGCCGTTTATGCCGCCAAAAACGTATATTTCGGCACTCAAAGGAATCACAATATTTAGGGTACTTTCCGTTGACTTAGAACTATGAAATTTAGCAGTAATATCGTCTTATACTACAAGTACAGGGAAAAATCGGAAAACTATACATGTGTAATTAAGTACGGAACCCGCGGTGAGCGAGTCCGACTCGCACTTTTCCGGGTTTTTTCATCACGACGGTGGCAAAGAAACAGGTATACGACCTAGTTGATCGTAAGCAGAAGCCGTAGCATACTCCAGGCCCCGTATCATGGTCGGTCTTATCACGCGATAAGTGACAAGATAAGAGCGTCGTCTCGTTCTATCGAACGGTGTCAGCCAGTGACGGACGCTCTATCTTGTCACTTATCGTGTGATAAGGCGGACCATGATACGGGTTCTGAAGAGTCTGCCGACCTTTTATTGATTTGATGATGCTCTTTGTTGAGTCAGAGATAAATAGGTAGGTAGGTAGGTCCCTTAGGTTTCGTTCACACGGTACTGTCCTGCACGTTTTTTTGCAGTATACAACGTGTTAATAAAATAACGCAAAACCTGAAAACAGTTTGTTCAGAATCGAGCATAGAATGCGAAAAAAATAAAAAAATAAAATTTTGACAAGATTTATTTTTTACATTTGTATGGAGTGTTGGCCGACTGGGGCGACCTGCTCCATACAAATGTAAAAAATAAATCTCGTCAAAAAATTTTTTTTTTATTTTTTTTTCATTCTACTCTCGATTCTGAACAAACAGTTTTCAGGTTTTGCGTTATTTTATTAACACGTTGTATATCTTAACGTATACATAGTGGCACATACAAAATGTTGTTTATACGTTTAAACGAATACCCACCGGACTTGTCAAGCAAACCGAATGAACGTGCAGAAAACGTGCAGGACAATGCCGTGTGAACCCAGCCTTACTCTGTCTCACCACAGCTCATCCTCGGCAGCTCTATCAGTGCGTATACTCTTCATCAAGCTCCCATGTCGTGTGTTTATGGTTTACTAAAACCACATTGAAGACCGGTAAGACTAGGTAACGCTGCATTCGGTGCTGAAGGTCCTGGGTTCTAATCCCGGTAAGGGTTAACAATTGTGTGATGAGCATGAATATTTGTGTCCGAGTCTTGGATGTTTTCAGTGCAGGTATTTGAGTATTTATATCTATTAAACATATCGTCGCCTACCTATTATTCAAGCCTCATTGAGCTTACTATAAGGCATGTTCGATTTGTGCAAGATTTTCCCCTAATATTTACTATATAGGTACAGTCAACGTCACAAGTGAGTGATCAAAATAAATATTTCAAAACATGTTCTAGCTTGACGCCCCAGATATAACAAATTATACCAGAATCATTTTTAACTGAACATTGAATTAGTCAAAAGAAAATGATCATAATAACACCGGGACACATTAACAAACGAAATGCCAAATCAATATGTCATAGCGGGACATAAGTCAAAATTTCAAAATGTCGAAATGAGAACTTGATATTCAAAAAGGATTTATTTAAAACTAGCTTCTGCCCGCGACTCCGTCCGCGTGGAACTCGTTTATATCGTAGCTCCATACAAACTTTCACCCCCCCACTTCATCCCCTTGGGGGATGATTTCCGGAATAAAAAATCTCTATACTAAATTTCATCCAAATCAGTTCAGCGGTTTTAGTGTGAACAGGTAACAGACAGACAGACAGACAGACACACTTTCGCATTTATAATATTAGTATGGAAATATGGAAATGTTTCCAAAAAAATCAAGCTGAAGTAATAGGAACCCATTTCAACCCTTGACAGACACGAGAGCTGTTACAGTTGTTTCGCGTGTTTATCCGTCGAATATAACCGAGACTAAGCGAATATATGACTTGTATCCCGAGGTGATCTTGCGAGGTTATGCAGTCCCAAAAATCCTTATTTAGATAATCAATTAATCAGTTTAATTTGACACACTCAATAATGACTTTAACTGTTTGAATGGTGCCAGAGGCCCGTACTGTGTCGCGCAAGAACTCGCCGCTGCTCCGCGCTCTCTCTCAGCTTAATGCGCTCATGGCACCGCACCCGAATGTGACCTTTTTGCTTGGCGATGGGCGGCTGTGTGTTGTGAATGTCTGAGATTCAGTGAGACGATGGATGCCAAGGAATCAACTGTACCATTGTAATTTTTAATCATTGTTATTTGCTAAGTTATAAGTGTCATGACGCATTGGATAAACTGTAATGTCATGGATACTCAATTATTTAATAAATAAATAAATAAATAAATGGCATGTCACTTACTTAAGACACATTTATGGCCATTCCCAATAATAGTTTTCCTGACCAGCAGTTATATTTTGACAGATTACCCGTAGAAAATGTAACTGCTGGTAAGGAAAACTATCCGTGGATTGATTATCGGGAATGGTCGTTAGAGTTAATTTACATCTGATTAACTACAACCGTCAGTAACATCTGAATTAATTCATTGTATGTATTATTTTGGGACCCTATTTTCATCAGTTTCTTTTGCTGTTGACTGTACCTACTAATTAACACTCCAGGGGCCGTAGACAAGGTTACAATCGACAAGCGCTAATGCTAACGAATAAAATGTATGGGAATGACAGATGCCCACGAAACACTTGTCGTTAACATCTGTCATTCCCATACATTTTATTAGTTAGCGTTAGCGCTTGTCGATTGTAACCTTGTCTAGGCCCCCAGTACCTACTCGACGAGAGGCTGCCCAGCAGTGGGCGATAGCAGGATGATCACGATGATGAGGAATTATCATGTCTCCAGAACTGCTGGGGCCCGCGCGCGCCGCGCGTCGACCAGCTGCGACAGGAGGAGTGCGCCGACGTGGGCAACACGCGCGAGCTCGCGCACGAGCGGGAGGTGCACTCCGCCATGCAGCTGGGGCAGTCCTGCGAGGACCTGTCCTTGCCGGGACTCTCCAATTCACCCACGAGGGTCACCAGGTTCGTTGAACTTAAGGCGGTGCATTGGAAATTATCGCGTGCTTTGAAACGCCGTTCTGAATAGATTAAGAAACAATGAGGTCTAATTTTCAGATATATGATTCTTGACTGTATTGATTGTTTATCTGATTTGATCGATACACGATTGCTTAAGATTTTCTCTATAGAAAAAAAATCCAAAGTTGGGTCTGTATTTTCCTTTTTTTGCCGGCCTATACAAATACAAATACAAAAAATACAAAATTCTTTATTTGGTAAAAACACTTCATTTACATTACACAAGGGATGGTGCCTCCCTTTAAGCATGATAATGCCTGTGTCGGAAGGCGCCGCTCTTCGTTGTGGTAAAAAGTAATATAAGAAGGTACACAGTCATATAGTAGGTATTTAAATAAGTAAAGAAGAGATTAACTATTTATAAACATGTAAACTAGGAGCTAACACAGTTCGATTTAAAAGCTAAGTTTCAGGTAAGTAGGTACCATAAATTATAATAGTACGTTGTGTGTGTGCGTGTATGCGTGCGTGCGTGAGTGCGTGCGTGTGTACGTGTGAGTGAGTGTGTGCATCGTCATATCCAGTTTTTGTTTATATTGCTTTATTTAGTTTAGTAACAACTCAGTCTCATCATACGTTCTAGTTTTTAACCAGTTCCTGAGAAGCTTTATGCATTCGTGGTAAGTTTTAGGGTAGAAGTTAAGTTCTCTGTTGATTTTGTTATAGAGGTGTACTGACATCGCATTCAACTGCCTTTTGGCGAACTTGGTTCTGGTTCTGTCTGAGAAAGCTATGCTGCCTATCTTCCTTCTGTTGTTGTAATCTGGATTAAATGGTAGGATTTTGTGTTTATTTAGGACACAATGCAGAATGTATAATTTACGAACAGTTAATAGATCGGTAATACGGTATAACTTCTCTGTTGGAAACCTAGTTTTTTTGAAGTACATGACCTTTATAATTGCACGTTGACTTCGCTCTAGGTCTATAAAACGGGTTTTCGCTGCACCACCCCATACTGTAATGCAGTACGTTAAGACAGATTGTACCAAAGATATAGATGTAGAAGATGTAGATTGTAGATAAGATATTTCATTTAGTATGTTACGTGGTTTTGCTTTATTTTCTAACGCATGTTTATTTTTTGGTACAATATGTCTCAGCGCCCCAAATATCCACAGTAATTTCCTAACTCTAGCACTAACTAAGTCGAGGTGTGCATACCAATTTAAGTGCTCATCCAGAAGAACCCCTAGATACTTTATTTGGGCAACTCTGTCAATGATAGGGCAGTCACAAGTGGTATGGTTTAATGGCTGACATGAGTGTATTCTAAAGGGTTCTCGAAATTCTGGTTGTGTACTTTTATTAATGCTGAAACAGATGTATTTAGTTTTATCCGTATTTAGTGACAGGAGATTTTTATTTAGCCATTTCGAGATTAGAGCCATACCCACTTCAGCATTGGTTTTAACTTCACTCCAGGTATTACCAGTGAAAAAGACTGCGGTATCATCAGCGTATGAAAAAATGTTTGCGTTTTGGATGGTCATGTCACAAAGGTCGTTAATGTATACGAGGAAAAGACTTGGGCCCAAGACGCTTCCCTGGGGGACGCCGTATTGTACATCTTCATAGTCACTTACAATGTTGCCAAGTTTTACCTTTTGCTTCCTGCCAGTCAAGTAGTCTTCAAAAAGGCGAAGCGGTAATCCCCTGATTCCTTTCATCTCTAATTTGTGCTATTGAAACGATACATTGTTATGCGACACAATCAAGTTAATACTATAGTATTTTATCTCATCTAAAGTCTCACTTGATGAAATTTAAATAAAACCTCGCTAAGTTAGGTATTTATCGATATTTGTCACAAAAAGCCATTCCCGAAGTGTTACATCTCTTTTTCTCGTGCGCAGAAGGCATAAGCGTATCTCTGTCTAGGGGGCGTGTTCGACTTAAATCAAGGCATCCCCTTAACTCATTAGCCACCACTGACAATGTGCGCTACGAGTGTTATTTATTTATTAAGAAACAAACAGTCTCATATAGTTACATTGACACAATAAAAAGTAGTAAATTATGGACTTACAGTTTCCTTAATGAGAATATTTAAACCTAAACATTAAAAACATTGAAAAATGTTGAGTTGTTGAGATGCATTGTTAATAGGAGTGTTTGTCGAGTGAAGTATTTTTGATTTCATTTTCCTATTTCTAGTAATATGAACAGTACTCTCTTTGGTAATTAATGTTCTGTTAGTCGTAAACTATACTAGGCGTCCTTAATTGTACACACATTGCTTATGTTTTCAATCAGCAACAATGTCGTTACAATTTTTTTATACAACGACGGTGGCAAACAAGCGTACGATCCGCCTGATGGTAAGCGGACACCGCGGCCTATAGACGCATGCAACTCCAAAGAAGTAACATGGGCGTTGCCGACCCTTGACAGCTGAAGGAACAAATTCCCTCGCTCTCAACACAACGCATCCTCGGGAGCTCTGGCGACCTTGCTCACCTCCAGGAACACAACACTACTACAGAGCAAGTAGTAGTGTTATTATGGCTGTGGTCTTCTGCAGGGCGGAGGTACTTCCCCAGTTGGGATGCTCCAAATTCGAGCGGGAAGACATTTCGCTGTGCCCTATCTCACCTAAAAGTACTAAGTGATAATTCCCCCATCAGCAGGGTCCCCCAAGTGGTGTCCCCGTCCCCCACGCGCAAGTACACGACGCGGCGCAGCCTGTCCCCCATCGCCATCCGCGCGTCCAGCTTCAGCCCGGTGGCGCTGCGCAAGCGCCGCGGCGACGAGCCCGACTCGCCGCTACCCAAGCGCGTGTGCGAGCGCCCGCCTTCCACCCCAGGTATGACGACTTCTTTACCTCGTGTCCTATAGGACATATAGGGTATGGGATATATCCCATAAGCAGTTCTACCTAGCTGCACTGTGGAATTATACCTACACTTTGCGCGCCGCTAGCGGGGATTCAGCCAGTCGGTTGGCACACGCGGTCACGGCCGGACGCTGCTTACGCGCGCAATATAAGATATGACTTATTATTAAAAAAAATACTTCGTCGTGAATTCTTTCCGTTCGAATACTTATTGAAATTATTCATCAGGGTCAGAATTTTTACCACTGTAATTTAATAACCGAACATTTAAAGAAGAAAAAGAAAGGTAAAGCAATTGTAGACACATCATTATAAAAATGATTTATTGAGAATATTTCCAAAACAAACCGCTTTTTAATTAATTATAAAATCATTTCTAAGCGGTGTCAACCCTAGCGTCGATTGACCGGCACGAGCGGGCATCGACCCGCGCGTTCAAGTTAGCTCCATTGTAAAATTTTGTAGGCATGCAAAACGGTAGGTATTCCCTTTTTTATTCAAACTTAAGTATCTATTCGTAGAACTATTATATAATCTGTGCCATAAGGGCGTTCACAGAACTGCTCCGTTACAATTACAATTTCTCTTAGCATAAGCGTAGCACTTAATATTAGAACTAACGGCTCGGCCACGACTTCTGGCGGCGGCGGTAGCGGTAGCGGTGCGCCATACGTGAGCGCGGCCTCTAGCTCTGACGTATAGCGCACCGCTGCCGCCGTCGCTAGAAGTTGTGGCCGAACCTAGTTTTAAGGCTTGTCCGACGTAAATCATTGCAAAAACCATTTTGTACATTAATTATTACAGTTTGAATATCAGAAATATATATCATAATCTGCATGACATGAAGAGTAACGTAGATTTCCTCAAAATCCATATTAATAAAAATAAATTAGACAAATAAATTGTAGTCCCTATTGTTCAATTTTACTGCATCTCTTACAGAAAAAATAAATTTGGTTTTCATACTTTTTCGACACATCGAACAAAAAATAGGGCTTTAAAGCCCAATATCTCGCAAACTAATCACTGATTTGAAAAATGGTTTTAGGAAACCCATAATATTTTTGAACGAGCTATCCAACGATGGGTTCACACCATGGTTTTAACGAGAAAAAAGAATTACATACCTTTAGGTGTAGTAGAAGTACCCTAAAAAATTTTTTTTTCAAGATTTTATTGTACTGTTTTGTTGGCGTGATTGATTTATATATCCATGCCGAATTACAGTTTTCTAGTAGTAATGGTTACTGAGCTAAGCCAAGGACGGTCAGACGGACGTGGCGAAACTATAAGGGTTCCTTGTAGACTACGGAACCCTAAAAACTAGCGAACTCGAAGTCTCAAAAGTCCAGTATGACGTTAATTTATATTCCAGGTACCCCCGACTCTGACTCTCTGGAGTGCACGTTCCGGCCGGTGTCCCCGCGCGTGCAGCCCATGCTCGACAACGACCAGAACCATAAGAGCGAGGACCCTAGCTAGTACTCCGTTGGGAAGGCCTGAAACGCGTAGGAACGGTGTCAATGTTTCTGCGAGGACATGCTTGATTCCCCCGATTTGGAATCGCATTGGTTAGTACGTCCTTGCTTGTGCTGACCGAGTAATGCGTCAAATGTATTGAGCCCTCTGCAAGGAGTCTAAAGTATCCCGTGTCGTAAATATGATACTTGAATATCGGTGTCGTCTGAGCGTAGTGATTCTTGTGATTTGTCAACTGCAATTTTAATGGCACGATTTATTTTACCTTCTCTCATCAAGTTCTCAAGTGGATACTCCAGGTTGTTTTGTACGATCGATTATAAAATAACATACTTGAATTCTATAAGTGTCCTAGTGACTCGATATACGTGTTTTAAATTGAAGTTTGAAACAGAAATATTTAGTTTTGTCACAATACGTCACCAGTGCCTCTATAGAAAAATGGTTTGGGAAATCAGTTCGTACGAAAAATACTCTAGTTTAGTTTTGTCTCGTGGGAAAAAAGACCTTATCGATAAAACTAAGGTCCTTTTTCCAATGAAGGACAATATGCGCAGTGACACCAAACTACGTGTTTTCAGGCGGTAGCGTAAGGTGTAATATTTTGTAGGGTTCTATACGTTATCCAATGTTTGTAGCCTAGCTGCTAGGCTAGAACAGATCCTAATGACTAGAGTTCGTTATCATGGGGGCTCGAAAGTAGACTAGTGAATGTGTCACTCAATCACCGTGTAGACAAGTATCACCTTAGCTTTCTATTTCTGAGACATTTTACATTTGCAAGCCCAGCGCGGCGCAAGCTACTAGCGATGCGAGCCACTCGTACGTATGTTATACTATCCGGTCACAATATCTGTCACGGTCCTGTAATACTCAGGACAAGCTATAAGTGTTGCCACAATGAGGGACGGAAAGGCTTTTATGCAGCTAAATTAAGAACTGATCTTAAAATGGCTGATGGTTTACCGTAAACAACGTACTTAATGTGGGTGGGTAATGGTTTATTTGCCGCAACCTCATACTAAATCAGTTGCAGCCAATAAAAAAAGTGGAGCTATGACAAGGACAACGAATTATATTTCCCTTTCTGACATATTTATTGAGATTTGTATGCAACCATTTCGCTCGGACGTGGTATTATTATTAACCATAGTTTATCCTGAATATTATAGGCCCATGATATCTGTGCACCAGCCCGGAATGCGACGTGAGATTTAACCCATCTGCTGCTAATGACTTGAAATCAAGTTCGTCACTGCCATCATCCGACGTCTTAAAACTTGCATGGAGTAAGGGTGCAACCTTGCATTTTTTCGTGTGGCGGCGAATGGGTTAACAGTGATAGTCCTGCTATGACATGGCTACCATATGAATTGGCCACATTAACTGGTTAATTGGACAGTTTACTTGCTTAATCATAAATTGTGTCATTAATTAAGGGTAAGTCTGATACCAACCATACGTCTTTGTCGATTGTTGTGATAAATTGCATTGATGTGTAATAGCGTCTAGTTATAGGTGTATCATAATTTCCACTGAAAGACGTCCACTGCTGGACATAGGCCTCCCCCAAATAGTGCCTATGATTTCCTAATTCACTCTTATAATTGTAGCCCCCCATGATAACAGTCTCCACATAACCTAGGATATGTTAACGTAGCTTTTAGGAAGAAGCGAAGCCCTAAATAGCCAAAGCATCCAAAACTTTATTGTAAATAGTTAATCGCGTTGCTATATAGAACGCAGTGTATATAATTTATTGTAAGTCTTAGCTGTTATGTGCAAGTATTTCAAAGTTAGGTTGATTCGAAAAGTTTTTGTTGATCCATACAGGGTTCAGGCGGAATTGAATCGCACAGCATTTTACTAGAGCGAGCGTTCGCCGGAATGAATATAAAACTTGATCGCTAAAGGCAGCAATAAAGAAAGCCTCAAAGCGTTTCTCAAAAAAATGCCACCGTTATTAAGTGTATATTTCGAAGTAGTGTTCTAGGAGTTTTATGTTATTACCACTGAAAATCGAGCTCTTTCCATCCTAGGGCAAAAGTGTCCCAAAGATTGTCCTAATGAGTTATAATTTTCCGTATAGTTTGTATGGCGGGCGGTAACACAATAGGAATGTTCAAAAATGTATGGAAATTTTGGGACACTTTTTCTCTTATTGCGATGGAAAGAGATCGTGATGATGCGTAGAAATAACATAAAAGTTGCAGATAATCTGATAAAAAGTGTATTGGCAATTTGTTTTAAGAAAAACCCGTTTACTGACACATTATTTGTGTTACCGCCAGGCCCCTATTTCTCCAAATCGACAATTCGCTTCCATGGCTGCGTCGACAGGTTAACCTTTCGTATCCCGATGTCAAAAAAATTCAATCAAATCATGACCTTGAAGTTAACGTAAGTTCGAACCGTTGTGGACGGATCCGGGACATGGCATACGAAAGGTTAAATGGTTACTGGACAGCTTATTGACCCAGTAATGTACGTGGAATTGTCAATGTCAGGTGACAATTGTCAAGGTGGTGAAATAGGGCCCAGATGAGGCGAGTAACCTCATCTTTGGTCCTGCTGTGACGTCACTCAAGTAACATGTAAACTTCTCACCGTTAGATTAGTAGCTGATATCTAAGGCTCTGAGGCTCTAGTATAAGTTTTACCGAAACAAAACGTTACGACCGCGTTTGCGTTTAGCTGTCAAATCCCATACAAATTGAGGGTAAAACGCAAACGCGATCGTAAAGTTTTGTTTCGGTAAAACTTATACTAGAGCCTCAGGTATAAGTTTTACCGAAACAAAACGTTACGACCGCGTTTGCGTTTAGCTGTCAAATCCCATACAAATTGAGGGTAAAACGCAAACGCGATCGTGAAGTTTTGTTTCGGTAAAACTTATCCTCCTCTAGTTCCATTCAGCGTATCGTGTTCATCGTCACATGTCCACATATATAACTTGTATTATAATGGTAGCGTAGGATTCATAATGAATTGAATAGCCATTCTGCACCAAGGATCCAATTCTCGATGCCAACGACGCAGTATACTAATAATCTACACGTAGTAATTTTCACTATGGGCGACATGTTTCGAACCCTTTACACTTGCACCTACGCCGTAGGCGCTCACCGCTACTTAGCGGTAAAACGAAGGGATCGTGTTAATAGCCATGCACAAAGCGTTTTTTAAACGCGCCGTCGAAGCACTTAGTGTCGATTTACACGTGATTCGCGAAACAAACGCAAGTGGACGCTCGCGCCGAGAGGATAGTAACGATGCTGTTTTGCGTCCCAGTTGTGTGAGACGGTATAAACAATAGTATACTTCTTTTCTAAACTAGATTCGGGATAGTTTATTCAGCCAAGGGATTTGTCGGTGTCATGAGAATTGGGTCCGAACTACCTGTATTGCGTAGATGGTGCATATTTTAAGTACTAGTGAAACTTGTCGAACGATTCGTATCGTTGTAAAATTACCATTATTACATTTATTACCAATCTCACTATATTATTGACATGTTTGTCGTATAATCAGTATCGTACAGTTAGTAGCAGCCAAAGTAGCTAAATGTATTGGTCG
Source organism: Epinotia ramella (assembly GCA_947578815.1). Classification (NCBI taxonomy): domain Eukaryota; kingdom Metazoa; phylum Arthropoda; class Insecta; order Lepidoptera; family Tortricidae; genus Epinotia; species Epinotia ramella. The sequence continues at coordinate 2,618,925 of OX388206.1, read as the reverse complement.
CACTTACTTGGGAATGCGTGTTCGCGTTGCGTCGTTGCCTCTCTTTCATTTGCCGTAGGAAGAAAAAAGATGCACACGAATATTTGGGCAAATACCGCCAAGTGTAGTGCCACTATATCGTAACACATCCTTACTCTTACGTAATAACGAAGTGTATAGTTAAGATGATATTAGCTGTCCGTTTAGCACTTGAAAGCTTATCTTGTGAACAATGGTCTGTTTCCTATTGTATAAGCCCACCGCATATCCTCCGACCAGATAAAATTAAGCAAGTAACAATAAAACTCATATAAATAGCTACCATCTCCTCTAAGTCACAAGGTTGAAATTGCTATAGCTTAACTCATTAAGAAAGTCATTTTGTTAATAACAATCTTTGTGGACGCACTAAGCCCTGGTTCCCACTATGTCCTCTGTCGGGACGATTTTTTATCGTGTGTCGTAGTGGCAGAACATTTTACATATATGAAGCTGTTCACACTTGTCGGACACCAATTTGTATGAGGCGACGACACACGATAAAAAATCGTCCCGACAGACGACATAGTGGGAACAGGGGGTAAAACGTCGGTGACTTACCTGACTGCGGCTTTCAATGTCCAAGTGTTATTATCGAAAGTGTTATGCTATAGCAATTTCAACCTTGTGACTTAGAGGAGATGGTAGCTAATTTGTATGAGTTTTATTGTTACTTGCTTAATTTTATCTGGTCGGAGGATTTGCGGGGGTGGGCGTATACAATAGGAAACAGCCCATTGTTTACAAGATAAGCTTTCAAGTGCTAAACTGACAGCTTATATCATCGTAACTATACCATAATAATTAACAAATTTGGCTGCTACTAATTATAAGATGCTGACTGTACGATTGAAAATCTGATTCTAACATTAACAAAGCCAATTTTACAGTTTAGAACCCTCATGTAATTCTTCAATGTAATGCAGTATGCAAGGTGCTCGGGAGGAATCCAAATAATTTTCACATCACACCTGGCCATAAAGGGGCTATTACCGCCCGCTACGCGTGCGGAAAATCCCGCTCCGGGCCAGGACAGACGTACAGTTTTGTACCCACCACGGCCTGTAATAAAGACAGCCTCAGATCGCATATCTGTCGCCGTTGCGTTTGACTAGGGCGGCAATTACATGCGATCTGGGACATTCATTGTTTTACCGCTCTAGGTAGTGATGTACAGTCGGCATCATATAGTTGGTGGCAGCCAAAGTAGTCAAATATATCGCAATGTCTTTATCACCGTAGGTGTAACTGTGTTGCGATATATTTGGGTAATTTGGCTGCTACTAGCTATATGATGCTGACTGTACCAGCGTATTGATGGGGTAAGGCCGCGGTGCGGTGAGCAGGCGTTCATACCTTCGAGCGAGTTCAATTATGTTATTTTTTCATACTTCAACAATTCTTTAGATTCCTCCCGAGCAACCTGTATACGCAAAAGGTGTTGCGATTGCATTTTTATTGTATTTTGTACTGTGTACATAATGTTATGTGGAATCTGTTGACCCCACCAGGCTCTGAATATGGTGTCCGCGTGATCTGTGACCTGATGACGCGGGGACTCTGTTCCCGCGCCGTAGGGGCGAGATTGCCCCGGCCGCGTACCTCTCGAGTGTTTTGTAACTTTTGTATGCAGTGTCGGACCCGAGTATCGTTTTCAAAGGTGATTAAATCACGTCAGGAAATTGTTGCTTGTTTTATTATACCCTCTTACAATTTGTTAGTATGTAATCAAATCTTGCAAGTCAAATTTGACCTACCTCCCGGTGACCGATTGAACTGAAATTTTGGGTATAAGTATAGGTTGGATGACAATTCATTATTATGGTACCATCGAGCTGATCTGATGATGGAGACAGAAGGTGGCCATGGGAATTCAGTACTTAACCGACGTAACACTGTTGACTTTGGGCTCGTTAGAATCGTCTTAATGAGTAGTTGATGATGGTATACAGTAAAGTACAGTCGGCAATAAAATTTTTGGTACAAGCTCAGAATCGAGAGCACTTTCGAACCTAATAGGAGAAAAAAAAACCTGTCCAAAATGTTACATATAATTTTCGGGTTTCCGTTCCGTTACCATCATACAAGCTTAGTATGGAAGCGGTAACGGGATGGATTAAAATATCTTTAGTTTTTTTCTCCTATTAGGTTCGAAAGTGTTCCCGATTCTGAGTAGAAAAAACCCGATTACATCAAAATTAAAAAAAAAAATGAGTACAACTTTCCGTAAAATGGCCCACCTAGTACAGTCAGCATCATATAGTTAGTAGCAGCCAAAGTAGCCAAATATATCGGAACACGTCTTTATTACTATAGGAATAAGGAAGTGTAGCGATATATTTGGCTGCTACTAATTATGTGATGCTGACTGTACTCACAAATCCCTCTTTATAATAGAGATTTTGTTTGCCTCGCCCTCGTACAGTCGACTACAAATATGTATAAACTTATTCACCTTGTTGAGTCGCGTTAGTTGTAAATAACTTTCGGCTGGACTCGAAACAGGAAAGTCAGGTTTTTAACTTATATTGTCACTGACCAGAACGAAATAGGTGTCAATTGCCTTGACTGTACATACTTGGTTAAAATCAGTATAGCATAAAATGTACAAATCACTGGTCAGAACGTTATTCTGGCCTCCAATTTGTCGATTCAAAAGCTTAACCTTGTTTGACCCCAACTAACCAACGCGTATGTATATGATACTTTCCGAAATTGTGCTGATACAATACATTTTATTACATTATTTTGCAATATCATCAGTGAGATTAGGGTTGTAAGCGTAACTACCAAACTGAACATCCAAAATTATAACTATTTTAGTTCCTATGTTTGTTATCGAAATGCTCATCTACTCTTATTTTGGAATTAATAATGATAATACAACAGCCGGGAAGTCAGGAAAAAATACATAAATACAGATTATTTGTTTACGAAACAGTCCATATTTTGCAATGGGATTACTTCTTTCGTGATGTTAGCAAGGTGTTGTAAAATTGAAATTCGTATAATAATGTGCATGTAGCAAATGAAATTGAGTTGTATTTTGTACAAATTAATAATTCTGAGTTACCAAACCAAAATCACTTTATTTACAAGTTGGGGTTTACATTAGCTTTGTATAATTAGACGACAAATGATATTAGGTAAAAACAGCATTTAAAATTGAATTATTCTAAAACTTATCATTAATGAACAACATTATTATTATAACATTCCAATATTTTGTACTCTTTAAAATGTGATAAATTACAAAACATACGACAAACGCTGTGAATAATCTCACAATAATTACTATGTAAAGTTTATTATTAAAACATTACAAAAATCCATTCAATAATAATTGTTATAATTAAAAGAGTATTAGCAAAGCCTATTTTGTATAAAAAACATTTGTGCGTCCATGGGCATTGGGTGTGCTGTCTGTCACCTCGGGGTTGCTCACACTACATCTAGCATTAAGCGTACAACTTGTGGGACGACACGCGCGGGCGAGCGAACAGTGGATAGCGGGTAAAACTTTCACTTCTAAATACAATTGAAATGGGCACTAAACTGCAATCGCTTTATTTAATTATTATAGATGTAGTGTATGAAATGATAGCAAAGTTAGTAAGCTCATCAGTACACTTCTGTACGTGAAAACCATCGCTTCGCTGCCGCCCGGGACCCTCCAAACCTTAGCATATTTTAGTACCTACGGCTTTCCAGCATCAGAGAATTAAACTTCTTAATTAAATCATACCGTATTATAACTAAAATGTACTATAGGAAGACAATAACACTAAATAATATTTATAGAAGAATAAAGCGGAAAAACATTGGAATGTGGGTATTATCATGTATAAGTTTTTGGTAAAATTCCATCTACTTACTGTAAATTTGTGCGGGAAGGCGGACAAGGTTAGCAATGATTTTGGTTCATGTTTTTCTTAAAACAGTTTGAGACAACACAATGAAACTTTTAGCTTCAATTAACTTCGTTTCAATTTGTGAACTGTGGTCAGATTTTTGCCATACACACATATGGCACATTAAATAATCAAGTAGCTCTTCCAAAAGTAGGTAAAATAATACCTTAACATTAAAAAGCGTCAGTCTTTCTTTCGGATTTTTGTTCTCTTTACGAAAAAAAGATTGTAAATAAACTTTGCAAAAAAAGCAAATATTATAAAGACTTTATAGCGTTATAACAATTCGAATTGTCATGCTCCCGCTCTCGACGTAAACCTTCAAGTAACTACAATTATCCTACTGGTTTCCGCCAGATAGCCCGCGTCACTGGGTTATTCCCACCTGTTACCACCAATTTGTTCAGTAGTAACACCTGGGATTATTTCCCCCATTTTTTACCAGTGGGAACTAATGGGAATAGTAATTGATGGTAACAGCTGGGATTTTTCCCCCCAGTAGTTGCCACTGAGTACTTCAGAGGTAAAATATGGGGAAAAAATACCAGCTGTTACCACTGGTAACAAATTGGCGGGAAGAACCCGTCACTGGCAGTCGGCCGCCTAGTCCGGTCAACATTACATTACACGTATACATACAATTATTATCATAACGAGAACTCTTCTAAAATTAATTGGTCACATCCTAATCTAGAATTAATTAAATAGCGTTGTGGCACCTTACCTTTTGTTGCTGTAACAATGCGACAAAGCTATTTATAAAACAACTTAAGTCACCGTTGAAACATATTCAATTTGAATATTTATTACCAATTTAATACTTACACGTCTAGCCGCTGTTTTTGTACAAAATGGGCATTATTATTTCACTCGAACTGTTGAAATTTGATTGTCTGAGCTAACTCTATACAAGTAGGTACAGTATTTCAGTGGAGTTCGTAATTTTCGAACTCGACTGTACCAGCTTTACAGTACCTATCGACTATCTATCGCTAACTCGCCCTCGCATCTGCCAGTTGAAAACCTGCTTCCAAACTCATTCAAATACTCATTTATTAAGAATCTCGTTCACTGACCCGTCTCGTTCGGGTACAATGATGTTGTCGCATACGCACATTTGGTCATCAATATGGTATTTGACAAAAGTCGATTCAGCTTCTTTTTATGAAACTTCAAAAACGTTCCGTTAGTATGGAATACGTAGGGATTACTTGCTTGTGACGTCACAATCAAACAACGTCCTTATTGTTAGTTTTAATGTTTTCTTTTTAGTCACACATAAATTAAAGATTGATATTTCCGATTATTTTCGTAATGTTGTTAGCAAAAAACAATTTATTTTCACTGTTGTCAAATACCCTATCAGAGAAGCCAATTGAATGCATCCCTCTTTGAGGTGAGTGATTGCGTAACAGACTTAGCTCCTAGGCAGGCCATAGCTAGCATAGCATAGCAGGACGCAGCGTGTCATGTAGTGACGGGTTAATGTACGAAATTCTTCTTGTTCGGTAGCCGTATTTTATTGAGCCGAATCCATACTTATCTGACGCGGATCTCTCTGATGCGCTGGCACAACAGCCCCCCTATTCTGTAACTTGTTTTAAGCTCACCTCAACGCTCACCTACAAATATATCTTGACACCGCGATGCGTAGTAACTAAGCGTAGGTAGAGGTCTAGTTTCGTGACGGGTCACCGGGAGTCATCACGTCAGTGCCTCAGATGAATGTGAATATATCCGTAATAATATGACACCAATATCGTTTTACCGCGTAACGACGCGACATGTCAGACAAATATGAACCCGGCTTTGCATTTTTCGTAAATGCGTTCACACCTTTATTTCCATAATGGGTAGGCAGAACACATGAAACTTGTGTTCCAGTGCCACTTAGCACAAATGTAAGTAGTATTGGGTGCGGGCATTTTTAATGTTCTTTACAAAAACGTAGATTGCCGATAGCCGAAGTCTGATAGCCTAGCCAACTAATCAAGCCAGCGGAACATAGCTGAAGACACATATCTCTTTATTTAGCGTGACAATAAAGGTGCGTTCGAAATTGAGCAGCCTCCGGTTGAGGCACGCACGGCTCACCTATTTATTTGTGTGTACCTGAGCCGTGCTGGTGCAATCGTGTTTTTAGTACATTTGAAACAATTATTGATACAAATATATGAAATGGAAAAGGTGTCCTGGGATCAGCAATCAATCAGCCGTCATCGTGTCGACGCCATTTTGAACGAGGCGAAATGTCGGCTCGCCACGCGCACGCTGCCTCGCCGCGCATGTTTATGTGCAACAGTTTGTCTCGCGAGCAGCTCGCCGCGCGGGGCGAGCATGCCTCAGGCTAAGCCGCTCAAATTCGTACGCGGCTTTAGAAAGATATGTGTGTCGCAGCTAGTTCCCACTGTCATAATTACCTAGCGAGATACTGCATCAAAGTATGCGGGCCCACCTGAGTATAGTCTGTACGAGTAAAGTGCCACCCGGCCGTCCTCAGCTGCTGAGTGTCGCGTCGTTGAGAAGTGGCACCTTGGCTACCTCGAAGAAGATCTGGTGGGAATACTTGTTGCGGACTGTGCTTATGGCGGATTTGGGCTTCTTGTGGAGCGACGCGTTCTGTTCTAGCACTATGGGGAGGATCTCTTCGAAGCTGTAACCTGGAATTTGAGAAAAAGCAGTTTTAGGGATATGTCCTAAAGGTGTCATCAACATTCTGTAGTTTCGTCAGCTTTTCTAATCTACATTAATAATATTAGGAAGGGGTAAATAAAGTATGTACACTTGGATGTAAATAAATTAGATATCTGATTAAAGAGATACCTTTAACTATATTTAGAAATGATCTCCAGATTAGGCCTTAGGCGGCACAGTACATCGTTAAAATAAAAGTGCTTTTTGCGAGCACGGGAGACGCGGGTCTACCTAGTGTGATAATTGTGATAAATAAATAACTACAACTTAGAAAAGTTGAGAAACCCCCGACATTTTCATTTCAAAGTCCAATATCTCAAAAACGGCTGAACAGATTTTCATGAAACATGGCTAAGAACACCCGGGATAAAATTATCTATGACACTTTGCGTGGGGGGTTAAAAAACCAGTGTATCACACGCTAGTCTTTTATGTGAAGTTAAAGCTTGCTTCAAAACAGACAGGTGGGATTGTGGGATGTTCACTCCCTTTGTCTTTGTACTTTTGTCTAGTGAATAAATATGTTCTTTCTTTCTTTCGTAACATTAAAAATGTCCATAGAAAAGCTTTGCTAATTTGTATTGCATATTCTAAAAACTTGGAAAGTTCATAGGGAAGCCGATGGAAACCGCCGGTGGCTGGGTTCAATAGTTCACCACACAACCACGGGTATTATACCCACCCGTGTAGTACTCGAGCGTGGGCGTCCAGTGTCCGAGCGACTTCATGCGCAGCGCGATGTACAGCGCGGCGGCGGCCATCTTGCTGTCCGAGTGCTGCACGAGCGCGTAGTCGAGCAAGCACTGCTCTAGCACGAACCGAGCTAGGGTCAGCGTCGGCATGGACAGTCGAGCGCACTGGAAAATTAAAGTATGTTCTATGACATATTGAAGAAAACTTATTATCAAGTGATTTTGTGCTATATGACCGCTTTTCCACGGAAACTTTGGTCAAGACGCGCGCGACTCAATAAGGGTGTAGACTCTAGGAAGGAAAAAAACTATGCCTAATGACGAGAATCCCATTCAAGTGTCTCAACAAATTACGAAGCTACAACCGTCTTACTGTTGCTTGTTAGAGAAAGCTCTAGCAGATCGTGAGCTCGATCTTTGAGCGTCATAGTAAATGACAATCGTTTCATATGGTGCGTTTTGCGGAAAAGGGACAGAACATACATACCCCCTCTTAAAACCTTTGTGATTATTGAACCTCTTGCGTTGCTTTTTTTCCATTCTTAATCCTTTTTCAAGAAAATACATCATTATTGATTATTTTATTTAATTAGTGTCTACATGAACAGCACGGCAATATTTAGTACATGACGCATAAACAAAAACGTTGCCGTGCCTCGCCCATTCTCGCGTCGTGCGCATCTTGTATCAGGCGCGCTAGTGGAAAGCAACTGAATGCAAGTTTTAAACAGTTAGTCCTGTTAGAGATCAAAAAGGTAGGGTTTGCAGCAAAGGAAATAAGGAAGAAGTCATGAAGAAATTAATTTCTTGGATAGATTAGTCCCATAACCTAGGGATAAACTATTACTGCCTTGGCAACTTACCGTTGGCCAAGAATATTTAAGCAAACCTTTATACTCACCGAATAGGAACTTCTAGTTCCATGATAGTAAGTGCAAACCCAGTAGCACCATCACGTTGTCACAAAGCATCTATTCCTCACTAGCAAGTAAGGTTGCGGAGTTGGCTCAGTGTGTACCACGTGCAGTACTGACCCTAGCGTAGCGGCGCAGGAAGCGGTAGGAGAGCGGCACGCCGAGGTCGAAGTCCACGGCGCGGAGGATGGTCATCTCCATCTTGAGGAGCTGGCTCAGTGTGTACCACGTGCAGTACTGACCCTAGCGTAGCGGCGCAGGAAGCGGTAGGAGAGCGGCACGCCGAGGTCGAAGTCCACGGCGCGGAGGATGGTCATCTCCATCTTGAGGAGCTGGCTCAGTGTGTACCACGTGCAGTACTGACCCTAGCGTAGCGGCGCAGGAAGCGGTAGGAGAGCGGCACGCCGAGGTCGAAGTCCACGGCGCGGAGGATGGTCATCTCCATCTTGAGGAGCTGGCTCAGTGTGTACCACGTGCAGTACTGACCCTAGCGTAGCGGCGCAGGAAGCGGTACGAGAGCGGCACGCCGAGGTCGAAGTCCACGGCGCGGAGGATGGTCATCTCCATCTTGAGGAGCTGGCTCAGTGTACCACGTGCAGTACTGACCCTAGCGTAGCGGCGCAGGAAGCGGTAGGAGAGCGGCACGCCGAGGTCGAAGTCCACGGCGCGGAGGATGGTCATCTCCATCTTGAGGAGCTGGCTCAGTGTGTACCACGTGCAGTACTGACCCTAGCGTAGCGACGCAGGAAGCGGTAGGAGAGCGGCACGCCGAGGTCGAAGTCCACGGCGCGGAGGATGGTCATCTCCATCTTGAGGAGCTGGCTCAGTGTGTACCACGTGCAGTACTGACCCTAGCGTAGCGGCGCAGGAAGCGGTACGAGAGCGGCACGCCGAGGTCGAAGTCCACGGCGCGGAGGATGGTCATCTCCATCTTGAGCAGCTGGCTCAGTGTACCACGTGCAGTACTGACCCTAGCGTAGCGGCGCAGGAAGCGGTAGGAGAGCGGCACGCCGAGGTCGAAGTCCACGGCGCGGAGGATGGTCATCTCCATCTTGAGGAGCTGGCTCAGTGTGTACCACGTGCAGTACTGACCCTAGCGTAGCGGCGCAGGAAGCGGTAGGAGAGCGGCACGCCGAGGTCGAAGTCCACGGTGCGGAGGATGGTCATCTCCATCTTGAGGAGCTGGCTCAGTGTGTACAGTCAGCGTCACATAGTTAGTAGCAGCCAAAGTAGCCAAATATATCGGAACACGTCTTTATTACTATAGGAATAAGGAAGTGTTACGATATATTTGACTACTTTGGCTGCTACTACCTATGTGACGCTGACTGTACCACGTGCAGTACTGACCCTAGCGTAGCGGCGCAGGAAGCGGTAGGAGAGCGGCACGCCGAGGTCGAAGTCCACGGTGCGGAGGATGGTCATCTCCATCTTGAGGAGCTGGCTCAGTGTGTACGCGCCGTCGCAGATGTATAGGAAGTCGTCCACCAGCGGGGGGATGCGTTCCTGTACATAATTACACGTTATTAGCGTGCTATAGTAATGGTGTTTATAGACTTGCTTTCGCAAAGACTAATATAAAGCTAATCTTGGGATTAAGTAGCTAGTAGACCCGGACTCTTTTAGGATATGATTTGCCTAAAGCTAAGAGGAGAAATGAATGGTGTGTGTTAGCGATTGAACACGGAAGAGCATTGGTGAGTGGTGAGTTGGGTCCATTTCGTGACACGCCTGACGACGTAGTAATGAACTTAGTATTATAAATAATAAATAAATAAATATTAGGGGACAATCTTACACAAATCGACCTAGTCCCACAGTAAGCTCATTAAGGCTTGTGTTATGGGTACTAGACAACGATATATATAATAGATATAAATACTTAAATACATAGAAAACTTCCATGACTCAAAAACAAATATTCATGCTCATCACACAAATATTTGCCCTTACCGGGATTCGAACCCAGGACCTTCAGCTTCGTAGGCAGCGTCACTACCCACTAGGCTAACCGGTCGTCAAAGTGTATCGCATGCACAAGTATTGTAACAACTTGTGCATGCGATACACATGACCATGTTATATTTGCATGTCTGTATGACGAAACATGTAGATCTGTATATTTTAATTAAGTTGCCTATTTTGTACCATGTTTTGAGCAAATAAAGTTCCGATTCTAATTTCCTGTCATCTGTTTATAACAAGCACATATGAGCACACGGGCGACAATAATAATAGGGATGATGACTAAGATTTTTTTGTGACGTCATTCGAACCAGTTTTTGGAGAGGAACAAATGTTTGTATGGGAGCAACTACAATTAAAGAACATAAATACCTCAAAATTTGATATAAAGATTGACCTCGCTGGCGGCAGCGCGAAACGCTTCATACTGTGTGTCTATACAAGTGTGACGTCACATTTGTATATTTGTACTAATCGTAGTATGGAAAATCAGGTAAATTGTTGTTTCGGTCGCGAAATACTGCGTTTAAGTACATAGTTGTCATACAATTTTGTTTCTAGAAAAGCGTAAGGATTCTATTGGTAGCTTTTAATTTACTATTGGACAATAAAAAAAAATGCATATTATTTCTAAACTTTCAAGGTTCATATCTTTTGATGATTTTAATTATATTTTATAATTTATACTTTATTACGATAATTTGATGGTTTACTATCCATTTAGCATCACTATGTTATCAATTTGAACATGAGGCATCATGCCTATTATGGACATAAGAGCAGTCGCATTGGCCAACATCGGCCGCGGAACTTATACTATTTAATATTGTGGTTGTGACGCTACGGTAGCCTAGCGGTTTAGGCATGCGGCTGTCAGACGGTGGTCGGGGGGTTCGAATCCCGGCTCGTATCAATGATTTTTCGGAACTTATGTATGGAATATCATTTGATATTTACCGTTAGCTTTTCGGTGAAGGAAAAACATCGTGAGGAAACCTGCATACGTCCACAAGTATGTGAAGTCCCCAACCCGCACTGGGCCAGCGTGGGGACTAATGCCCGTTCCCTCTCATGCATGAGAGGAGGCCTGTGCCCAGCAGTGGGACGTATATAGGCTGTTTTTTTTTTATTGTGATTGTCAGGAAAAATATTTGATGCTCGAGTCAAATAGCGTCCAGTGATAATTTTACCAAAACGTAAAATCGTGAACATGTGAATCTGAGGCTCTAGTATAAGTTTTACCGAAACAGAACGTAACGATCGCGTTCGCGTTTAGCTGTCAAATCCCATACAAATTGAGGGTAAAACGCAAACGCGATCGTAAAGTTTTGTTTCGGTAAAACTTATACTAGAGCCTCTGAGGTATTGATCGAACGTTTTTTACAAAGGACGTCAGAATGAGCCTAATACTTTGTTGCCTTCGCCACGGTCACGGTATTAAAGTGAATCTTTTTTTTTTTATAATTAACTCATTTATTTACCTCTCTCGAGGTTTCCCAACGTTTCGGATGTGTCGCAACGATCACGGAAATAAATAACGTTATTATACAAGATCCCGTTTCATAAAAAATATTTGTGAGAGTTCAAATCAATATAACGTGAATCTCATATTTAATAAAATTCCGGAAAGCATTAAATCTCAGCCAAGTTTTAACCGCATTTAAAACCTATCTCAAAACACTATTAACAGACTAATGTTATTACACTGTTAATCAATTCCTTAACGACGAAACTTTGTGATTTTATTTTGTATAATCATCTTGACTGGATCAAATAACAAAATTGCCATTGACTTAAACTAACACTAGATCTAAGCACATATTATAGTACTAAGAAATAAAATTAAAATAAACAATTAAGATAAAATGGACCTTAACATGCATGCTTCATATTATTATTATTACTTCAAATTATAGTGTGTGAGTAAATTTAAAATTGCCTTGCCCTATCAGGGTTCATGTACTTTAGTATTAAGTTCTTAGACATAATTACGAAATGTTTATAGTACTAAGAAATAAAATTAAAATAAACAATTAAGATAAAATGGACCTTAACATGCATGCTTCATAATATTATTATTACTTCAAATTATAGTGTGTGAGTAAATTTAAAATTGCCTTGCCCTATCAGGGTTCATGTACTTGAGTATTAAGTTCTTAGACATAATTACGAAATGTACATGACTGCAATATATTAAATAAATAAATCTTCGTTCACGAGCTCATTTATGATTTGATAAAAAATAAATAATATTGTAAATTATGGCGCACCTCGACATCGCGTAATTTCTGCGTTGACGAGGCGCGCACTCAAGTGAGACAGAGGCTCTAGTATAAGGTTTACCGAAACAAAACGTAACTACCGCGTTCGCGTTTAGCTGTCAAATCCCATACAAATTGAGGGTAAAACGGAAAAAGTTTTGTTTCGGTAAAACTTATACTAGAGCCTCTGTTAATGGACGAGTGGAGCTTGAAGCGACACGCGTACGCTTTTACATAAATGCCTACACATCGCCATCTTCCTGTTAACTCATTCGCCGCCACAGTAAAAAAATCGAGGTGCCACCCCAAGCTACGCAAGTCTTAAGTCTATTGTTTTTGGACCTCGTACGAAGTCGGTGGCAAGTGGGTGGCCAGTGACGCACTGGAGTTCACGCACCATATCATCTTATCACGCGATAAGTGACAAGATAGAGCGTCCGTCACTGGCTGACACCGTTCGATAGAACGAGACTAACGCTCTATCTTGTCACTTATCGCGTGATAAGGCCCGCCCATGATACGGGGCCAGGTCAGTAGGCCGTCCAACACCTACCTTGTCCATACACATGATAAAACTACGTTAAATTATGTAATCAAATCATGCCTTTACACACCTCTTATGCGGAAACGAAAACCGTGCATAACGACCTAATACAAATCACTGCATCAAAACCCACTTTAAAAAGATACCTCAACCAGGGCGTGAGATTTCGAGTTTAATCAAAGACTTAAATATCACAGCTGAAATTAGGGTGCATAGGGAATGAACATATTGTCTGTTTACAGGGGTGAGGGGGGCCATTGTCGTCAGGTACACGAGACTGACATACAGAGCAATGCATGGGTGGTTTTCTTAAGATTATAGAAATGGGGTTAGGGTGCAAATAAATTGGCAGATAGACGGTTTTGGCAACGGTGCTCCCTTGTTATGGTTGGTGATAACTTAGATTTTACGGTGGGAAAAAGGGATGTGTAACATATTTGAAAAAAAAAAAAAAAAAAAAAAATAATGTTACCCGGGATAAAAACTATGCTATATTCCAGGCTATAAACTATCTTCGTACAAAATTTCATCCAAATCGGTTAAGCCGTTTAAGCGTGATTGAGTAACAAACATCTAAAATTTCGCATTTATAATATTAGTAGGATATTTCAAAATACGACGACCGGTTAGTCTAGTGGGTAGTGACGCTGCCTACGAAGCTGAAGGTCCAGGGTTCGAATCCCGGTAAGGGCAAATATTTGTGTGATGAGCATGAAATACATAGAAAACATCCATGACTCAGGAACAAATATTCGTGCTCATCACACAAATAAATGCCCTTACCGGGATTCGAACGCAGGACCTCTTGCTTCGTAGGCAGGGTCACTACCAACTAGGCTAAAGCGGTCATCTTATTTATTATATATATTTATATTTATACATTACAAGAATTTTTGTTGAAGGTATTAAAAGTAACAAAGTTTTCCGTTGTGACGCGAAAATTAACCATACAATGCCATGGTTCATTTTTGTGTCACAACGGAACTTTGTCCATTTGTCCAGTTTGTATGGCTTACTACTGACTAACCAGGCTAACTACTGGCCAATAATTTGGTCCTCACCCATATGTGATGGATGAGAGTTGCATACGCGTTTGAAAAAGACGAAGTCAAAAACACAACTAATTGACAATAACGAGGAACAAGGAAATGTTGAAAGAAGTATTGAGATATGGTTTATCATAATAAGCGTGTTGGAGTATCTTGTGTATCACGTATACACGAGGTCAGCAAAGAGTTCGCAGCAACCCTCTTTTCAGCTAAGTCGTTTTTTTTGTACACTGTAGATCGTTCAATCCACGACATGGGGACAATAGCCCAAGGCAAGTTTTATGTCCGACATAAACCATTTGTCCCTCTTGCACTCGCATATTGGCCAGAATGGGACGAATGCTTTATGTCCGACATAAAACTTAGCGTACTAGCCCCTCAGGAGTACCTACCTTAATGCGAACTAGGTTGGCTTGTCCAAAGCGGAGGTAGAAGTGGGGATCGCCGATCTAGTCATATCAACTTTTTGTTTCAAGTGTGTTTCACTTGACCTATCTCTATGTCTCTTTCACGGTTCGGGCCACGACCTCGGGCGGCAGCGGCAGCGGAAGCAGCCGCCGCTTGAAGCAGTGGAAGACCCTTGGAACACTGTACGGGTTTTTTTTGTAGTGCAACTCCGTCCGCAGTAAGTTTAGGTGTATAGAAAGAAGATAGCTGGGCATAGCGACTTGGCGCGATATCGTACGACCCGTGGTGAAGGTGTTTAAGGCGCCGTAGGTTCAGCGAAGTTGAGCGAACAGAGTTTTTGAAACAATATAATGCGTCTGTTTATGATAATATGGTTTCAAAAAAATACCAATAGTAATCTTGAGGCTTTTTTGCAGCGAGATCAGTGATTCGAAACATGATTAAATAAAAATATTTAATATATAAATTAAATATTTGTAAATATATATGTGTTATTGTTTTTTTGTGTGTTTGTATTTGTGTAAAATATAAATATTTGTGTGATGAGCATGAATATTTGTTTCTGAGTCATGGAAGTTTTCTATGTATTGAAGTATTTATTGTATTGAAGTATTTATATCTATTATATACAGCGTGTCTCTGACTTTGGGGCTATAAATGCAAATGTCAATTATGCTCCTTAAACGGAACTACTTTTGCTCTACAACTTTTCAAAAATACGTTCTTTTTATATTTTCATTATTCCATACAAATAAAATAAAATGTTCAATGTACATCATCCATTAGTTAATTTTCATACTTGTCAGTGTCATGGATGTCAAATAATGAGGCCGTGTTTGCAATACATTGATGGTACAGTTAAAGTTCAAACACGAATAAATTATAGAAATAATAGTTATTTTACAAAGTTGCGGAACAAAAGTGGTTCAGTTTCAGGACCGTAATGGACATTTGCATTTAAAGCCCCTAAGTCAGAGACACGCTGTATATCGTCGTCTAGTACCCATAACACAAGCCTTAATGAGCTTACTATGGGACTAGGTCGATTTGTGTAAGATTGTCCCCTAATATTTATTTATTTATTTATTAAGCAAATTTCGCTCGATATAAAAAAATCACGAACATGTCTAAAATACACAAAAATACACTTAAAATATTCGTAACAAATTATACACAGAAGCTATAAGTAATAAAATTGCTTCTAAAATCGGCAATATCATGTTCGAGAGAAATCAGTGACTAGATTTTTATTTCTTTAAACGGCCAAAAAATTTAAATTAAAAAACAAGATATCCGCACTTCCGAGCACGCTTAAAAAAACTCAACAAACATCTGTTAAGTAAAGTGTGTTGAAAAATGTCATAACTAAAATTATTTATATAATACCAACTAAATTGGGTTTGATGCATGTCTAGTTTTCCCTGACGGTTGGAAGGTCTAATGGTGTCGCTTTCGTAAAACTAGTGCCTCCGCCAAATCTTGGGATAAAGGTGTTTGACCCCAGGCTTTAGGACCCAATCGGATGCTGGATGCGGGTGGCGCAGGACCGGTCATTGTGGCACTCTTTGGGGGAGGCCTATGTCCAGCGGTAGACGACTTTTGGCTGATATGATGATGATGGATAAACGCTAGGAGGGTGGAGAATGTCTATAAGGGTTTAATTTGATAAACTTACGTCGAATTTGGAAGCAATGAACAGCGCCGAAGCTCCCAGCAGCTGCAGCTCTTCCTTCGTGAGGTGGTCCTTCTCCGGCTGCTTCAGCGAGGACTTGGTGAGGTACAAGTCCACCAGCTTCACCGCCAGGTACAGCGTCTCATGGTTCAGCTCGAAGCTCTCCTGGACCTCCACCATCCAGTCTATGAGGAGCGCTCGCATCCAGGAGGTGATGCCCTTCAGCCGGGTGAGGTAGTCGTCCACGGGGAATAGTTGCTGGAATAGTGCAAGTATAAGTTAATTGTTTAATTTTATTGATGCTAGACAAGGATTTCAGTGACCCATGCAGTCCACTTGATGAGGAACTAAACTGCATGGACGGCAATAGTCGGGTCGTATGCCTAGCCCGAGCGTGCGCGCTCAGTGTAGACGTGCCTCGGCGAGTCACGCCGTTCAGCAAACAGTCCTCGCCCGAAACGAGCGTTGCCGGCTTTGGCAGAGATCAGAGGCCGCGGCAAGTTTATAGGTAAATTCGGCCTTGCCGCGCACGGTTGCCTCGGACACGCTAATAGTATTGACAGACGATCGAACGGTCCGGCGGACCGAGAGGGACACAGCTATCTGAAAGAATCAGAGAGATATATGACTCTCTGATTCTTTCAGATAGCTGTGTCCCTCTCCGTCCGCCGGACCGTTCGATCGTCTATTAATACTTAAAGGCGCTCTTACACGGGCGATTTTTCGGGCAATTATTACCCGGCGACACTGCCGAAATTAATGGAGCAATGAATTGAGCAATATGGGGCAATTTATAGAAATTGCGGCAATATTTCGGAAATATTTCTCGAATTGCTCCATTTATTTCCGTGTTGCTCCATATCGCCGACAACAATTTGCTACACTGAATTTCTCGTGTATGAACGTATTGCCTAGTTTCCCGAGTTGCGGCAATTATGGAGCCAGAATGGCGCCATACTGGAGCAATAATCGCTCCATTTTGAGCAATATTCGAATTACTTGAAGTGGCCGTGACGTCAAAATTGCCCCGAATTTCCGGCAATTCGGCAATTTTTATCGCTCAAGAGCACCTTTATAGTCCGACCAAGCGCGAATAGTTCAGTAAACAAGGGCGAACGGGCCGCATGCTCGGCGCCACTCCTCGCCCGAGGCACGCGTGCAGTGTCAACCGTCTCCCAATCCTCAGCTGTGAGAGATCTACTGGCTTCCGACCATCGCGGCTCTATAGCAACGGTCGCAGCGGCTCAGACGCAGATTCGCTTCCCAGCAGCGCGACTCCGGCGTCAGTCACAGTTATTAGTCCATACCTGATAGTTGTGCGCCTGTGCGGTACAGTATAGGAATGAACCGATCAATTAAAAAAATATTATTACAAGAAGATGATGGCCTTTTGCTTCGTTACTACTATAGTATAGAGCGAAGCCTTACAATATATGAACTTTGAACAATCCACCAAGAAAACTTGAGGATAACTATGATGCTCTTTACAAACGTTAAAATTGATTTGGATCACTCACCTCTCTGCTTTTCAAATAGTTGAATATATCCATAGCATATTGTGACACTTGGAACACATCGTTCCAGTTCTCCTTGTCAAAGTCAGCTACTCCCGCAGGAGCCTGGTGGGCATCTAGCTCATCGTCCAGGGATTTGTTTATCGAGCTGTCGTCCAGGTTCACTTTGTCTAGTTTCTCGCTGATCACCTTGCATTCTTCTTTAGTGGGATCTAAGGGGCTTCTGCAAGGGTGTGTTTGATGTGAGAATATGAGTAAATAGGATACTAACTGACAAATTTCACTACTTGATAATGTTATTTTTTTAAGACCAAGCAACGCAATTTTTTTATTAGTAGGTACACTTCTAGTTTTTAAGACTTATTTTCCACCTTGAAGTGCTTGTAGAAGAATAAAGCCCGCTCCACACTATGGGCCATCATGGCCCATCATACAGGACGCAACTATGCGTTAAAGGGAGTAATACATATTTACGTCTCGTTCTACCGCATAACCGCGTCCTGTATGATGGGCCATGATGGCCGATAGTGTGGAGCCGGCTTAAGGGGAATAATGGGTTAATATAGTTACTTGCATTGGTTTAAGAAACTGGTTAGTTGTATGTGTGTATAATTGTGACCAGCCTACGAAACTAGAGGTCATCCCGGTAAGGGTATTTATTTGTGTGATTATTATTATTATTTATTTATTTAATAAGAAAGAAACAATAATACAACATAAACAAGTACAGGGTCCCGCAAAACCGTTTGCACAGTTTGACTGTGGGATCGAGCAGTCTCTACTCTCTTCTATTTATAATATTTATCTATAAGAACTATTTATCTACTTCTATAGGTACAATAATTATTTTATTTTATACATTTGACAAGGTAACTACGCAGCTTTTTACCAAGATTAGCTTAGATGGATGAGTATGAATATTTGTTTCTGAGTCATGGATGTTTTCTATGTATTTACGTATTTATCATCTATATAAGTATGTAAATTATCAATATTATCATCTAGTAACGATATTATAAGCTTTTCTTAGTCTGGGACCTATCTAGTCGCAATTTGTGTAAGATTGTTTGAAAGTTTTTAGTTAATTATCTTACCAAACAAAATTAAAACAAATTGATTTGCCGTTGAAGCTAGAAACTATGCAGCAGTCTAAGCTACATTGTTTTAACAACTTTTCTTTGAAGATGAGACTCTTCAGTTGAGCTGAAAGATAGTTAAGGAGAAAAAATATTTCACTTACATATTTTCTAGCGCAGTCATATACAGTGAGGGCTCTCCAGAGACATCACTCCTTAAAGACTTGGCCGAGTTGGAGTTCTGGCTCTGATTCTGATTTTCCTTGAGCACCTTCTTCTCAATGTTCTTGAGGATGCCGTTCTGGGCCCGGGTCGCCACGGGCTTAGGCGGGTCCTTGGCGAAGTGCTTCTGTACAGACTCTATGGCATTACTGGCTACTCTCTGTAGCTGCTTTGTCTTTGATGTTTTGCCATTGAGTGTGATGTGTGGTTTGACATTCTAAAAATGATGGTAATAATGAAAGACTGATAGTAACTTATAGTTAATATTACTAATGGATGTGCTTTTTATGGTAGCTGTCGCTAAATAAGTTAAAATGTATCTTCAAGATTGTAAATGAGTAAAGTAGAAAATTGCATCACTAAAACATTTTGGAGGGAAAGTTCATTGACCTGCAGAAGGATGTAAATAGAGCCATTCTTTTAACCATTCACCATTTGCAAATCTACATAACAAAGGCACATTGCAAGATCTCAAAGAAAAATCAGGGAATTAAGTACCCTCCTAACAGAAAAAATACACAAGTTATTTATGGTTAACCTTAAGTGTGGGGAGCATTTTTGACTCCACTGTAACCTTTTTGAGTGGAACAGCTTTTTCAGGGGCGACGGACTTGTTGAACGCGTTGGTGAGGTCCCCGAACGCTGCTCGCTTCGCCGTCGCATCTTTCAGAGGACTGTCCGCTTTCCTCTTGTTTGGCATCTTCATACTGTCTTTATAGCTCTTCAGAGTAGCCAACTGCTTACTCCTCGTCGTGATGCCATTGCTCAGGATGCCGTTCAAGTTCTCATTGACGCCGATTGGCTTGGATGCCAACCTGGTTGGCGCCATTACACACTGGAAAACAATTACTAATTCACGTGCACTGCTTCAACGTGGTACTTAACACTAAGCGCACATACAGTTCAAAATTAATCCATAGAACACGAACGATAACATGTAAACAAGGCCTTCGAAAATCTCACGTCTAACCGTCTAAAAATGGAGGCAAAACAAGCGAACGTCTGCCCGTTGGGACAGCGTCAAACGGTTTTCTAATGATTTGCGAATACTCACGTTTCTAGACGGCGGCGGCCGTTGTGTATTACTTTAATAGATATTTACGGAGTTGCACGTCCCGATTGTTTGCTAAGAAATGTAAAATATTATATAAACTTAACAAAAGTCCAGCCTGAGACCGGACTGAACTCCAACAACCACAGACAGAAACCGTTGCTTTGAAATTCTATTGGGCACAAAGTTGGCCAATGGGGGAAAAGCTTGTAAAGTCGCTCCAATCTACGGAACCTTAGAGTTAATGTACGTGACTGTATGGCTTTTTGTGCAGACTTACTCAGATAAACCGTACTTTGAAAACCGCAGTAACAATTTTAGATATGGTTATGGTAATAAAAGTATTATAATATAATCATGAACATTTATATAACAATCTGGATTTTATCGTGAATTTTACATTACTGCCTTAGAACGGAACGTCTGGTACATTCAAAAATAGTTTTAGTTGTGTTAAAATATAATGAATTTACTATAGTTTTTCAGCATTTCAGGGAAAAAAAATATTATGATGAAACAGCACTTTCATGATTATATTTCAATAAATTTTACTGTATTAAAATATTGAAGAATTAGTTGTAGTTGTGCATCCAAATATTCCAAATTACATTTTAAATAGCATTCCGAACGGACACAATGATACTAGAGTAAAAGTATGCCGTGTAATTATGGACTTTTCCTGAAATTAAACATTATGATTAAGGATGTGCACAATAAGTACGACTTGCACACTGCATGACTCAAAAAAGGTCAGCCTGAATAGATATTTTGTTTTGTTAGTTCTGTCAATTGAGATTTTTAGTAGCCATGTTATACTTGGCATACGCTGTTGTAATTTATAACCAGGGGCCGGAATTCTCGTGGCACTTTCGAGCTGTCGAATATGAATATCAAAAGTCAATAAATGAGATGTCCCTATGACAGCTCGAAAGTGCCACGACAAAAAAAACAGCCTCTGGTTCTAACTAATAATAAACCTGCTCACTGAGAGTTACTTAGTCTCCTTCATATAATCTGCCCTGTGTAGTTCACTGTTAGGTAGGTATACATCAACGTGTCCCAAAAGTCAACGTCAAGCCGAAAATGGGAATAATCTTTTTGTAAATTAATAAAGTTAAACCAAAAGTGCTTCCATTTTAAATAAAATTACCCTTTTTCCCAAACGTATAATCAAAATCGTAAGACCAACCAGCTTTGACTGCCTGTACTGAAAAAAATAAATGAATAAAGCTAATTAGTAGAGATGGGCCGAATACGGATTTTGCCGAATACGAATATTCGGCCGAACATTCGGTTCAGATCTTACCGAATCGAATATTTGGCCGAATTATTCGGTAAAACTAAACAGGTTTATACAGGTCCGCGCGGCTCGCTGAGCGCGAATTTGACCGACCATGGCATTGTCAATGTCAACATTTGCAATTGTTATTGATGGTGAATTAGTGACAGACGTATGGTGATTTAACTGAATAATAAAGCTTACCAAAATCAAGTTTTCTTATTTTATTATAAGCCTAATAACAATTAATATATAACATAACTTTTAAGAGCTACAAATAGTATGAATGATTTATTTATTATCAGATAAATATCATATGTTTATTCGGTAAATATTCAGCCGTTTTACCGTATAATTCGGCCGAATACCGAACATTGAAAAACATGCCGAATACCGAATAATAACCGAATATTCGGCGCATCTCTACTAATTAGTCAGTAGTTAAGAAATCCCCATCGGCATCGGCACACAAACCTCTTCAAGTTTTTGCCTAGATGGGCATTTTAACTGTAACATGTACTACACACACTACATACTTACAGAGCAAGAAAACAACAGGCCTCTTAAGAGTAGAGCGTGGCCAGCGAGTCATGTAACACAATTTTTTGTAATATTCTTTACTTGCACGCATTTTTCTTTAATTCGCCTTATTTTTAGGGCGCGTGCCAATCTAGCCAAGATAGAACAGGCAACTACGGAACCCTTATACTGCACGTGGCTCGACACGCACTTGGCCGAATTTACACGACTCGCGATTCTAACCAAGGGATTTTGCAATAAAAGTCTGGCAACATTTTTTTGACAGCGACAGTGACACTGACAGTCCGAATAATGGCAATTGGCAGATAAATAATACTTGGTTTTGATTACAAAATATATTCTTTATTATCGTTAAAGTTTCTTACTGTATTTGTTTTATAATAGTATAGTGGTATGATAGTGTTACGTTACATGTTGTGTATTCTGTCTATAAAACCTTTATATTATATCTTTGGGTGAATAAAATGCTTGGTGGTGTGAGATTGCAAGTTGCTTACACACACGAAAAGACTTGTTTTGCTTATTTAAGTTCAAAATACAGCACCAATAATGAACAGGTAATAAGTTTATATGTTTATACGAAGTCAAGAAAAATACTATGTGACTAGTTTTACTAATCTACGAATAATTCAAGTTTTAAGGTTAAGTACCTATTGGTTTTTGTACCCGATGTCTTATCTTTTCATGCATTGAAATTATCTTAATTTGGCATATTTTTATCTGCCATAAAACTACTAAAATGAAGAACATGTTATGAATATTATTTCCGTTTTCACAATTAGAATTTTAGGTCAGTGACAAAGTCCAAAGGTTTTATGTTTATTGACTAGATTATTGTATATAAGTCAAATCACATCATCATCAATCAGAACATTATTTATTTGGACACTAGCAAAGGTGGACTGGACTATACATAGAAATGGAGACCTCTCCATATATTTTAATACTTTGACCATATACATATTTTTGAACACCGGCAGAAAATTGTCATTTTTTAAAATAACAGTGAAGCAAAGAGTATTTTGAAAAACATACTTTTTTTTTTTTTTTTATTTAAAAAAATATACTTAATTTTTTTTTTGTTAAAATTGGAAAAGAACTTATTTTATTTTACTATTTATGTATTTTAAATGTCATAGAACATGAACATGATAAAGGTCTACCCGTAATATTTGACCGCGAGTGTTTTTAATATTTATTTGCACTCTTTCATAAAAAAAATAACCTTGAAGATGAAAGCTTCTAACCTACCTGCGATTCAAGTCGGTTTTGCGACTAAGTCCCTGTTCCCTACTGCTTGAACTTTATACACCACTATCTTGGCATTAGTTGATTTCAGAGAAAAGTTTATATGACATTTTATGCTTATTTTGATAGGTTCTACATGATGGGCCAAAAAAAACTCGAAATCTTTCTAAGTCCTGACCACCCTTTGCTATATCCCAACCAACTGGTTTATTTTTGTTTTAAATTTCAAATTAAAAATTAATTAATTAATTTATGTTTGTTTCTCTATTCTTTCTAGGTATTTGTCTAGCATTTTCTTTCACGTTTGTCTGTCCATTGCTACTTTTTCCAATCAACTACTGAAACTAATAGGTATTTTTCGACTGACAAGTTAGCAGCTCTTAAATTATAATAAATAAATAAATAATAAATAATAAATAAATATTAGGGGACAATCTTACACAAATCGACCTAGTCCCATAGTAAGCTCAATAAGGCTTGTGTTATGGGTACTAGACGACGATATATATAATAGATATAAATACTTAAATACATAGAAAACATCCATGACTCAGAAACAAATATTCATGCTCATCACACAAATATTTGCCCTTACCGGGATTCGAACCCAGGGCCTTCAGCTTCGTAGGCAGCGTCACTACCCACTAGGCTAACCGGTCGTCAGATTATGATATACTACTGATTGCCTCATGAAAGGGGTTGCAGTTGCAGCCATGGGTTTCAAAGTAAAATGATGACAGGAGATTATTGTAATTAGAATAGAATAGAATAGAATAGAATAACATTTATTCATGACAACAACACATACACGCACATAAATCAAAATACAAAATAGAAGACAACATCGCCACGAAACGGTTCCATCTCATCTTATTTTATACAACGACGGTGGCAAACAAGCGTACGGCCCACCTGATGGTAAGCGGACACCGCAGCCTATAGACGCATGCAACTCCAAAGGAGTAACATTTGATATGTTTGCGGATTCGCCGCGTTGACAGCTGAAGGAACAAATTCCCTCGCTCTCAACACAACGCATCCTCGGGAGCTCTGATGACCTTGCTCACCTCCAGGAACACAACACTACTACAGAGCAAGTAGTGTTATTATGGCTGTGGTCTTCTGCAAGGCGGAGGTGTTTCCCCAGTTGGGCTGCTCGAAATTCGAGCGGGATGACATTTCGCTGTGCCCTACCTCACTACAAAAAAATACACTTAAAAAAGAAGATGAAAAAAAATGATAATGATGATGTTATTATGACTTCTGTCATATCTTTAGGGTCAAAGCATCCAAGTGATCATCAAAGACCGCCAGCTGTTGTTATGGGTGGTATACAGCAGCAGTGTCTCGGAGGGCCTCCTGGCCTGCAACTCCATACATGCCCGCCTGCTAGGGCTGGACGAAGGGGCGGAGGTGTTCGCGTCTCCATATGGAGATGTGAAGGTGCTGGATGAACTCTTTGTGGACACGGATAGTCCTGACGATCAGGAGATATTGGTGAGTCAGTAGGTTGTGATATGAATGCCTATAATTCATGACAAAATACAAGACAATTTACAGACAATGACATTAAACTTCTGCAATTTGCCACGATATGGTCACAACTCAGCGTAATGCTGGCAGAGCCAGCGCTGATCTTCCGTTGTGACCATCTGGTGACGGCACAGTGACTCTTATACTTTGTTCAAAGCAAAAGCAATTAAATTCTCAATTAATAATAAACAATCATTGAAATTGGGTATCAGATATTTCTTGTTGTTATTCTGTATATTGTCACGGTATAAAGAAAGATAGAAAGAAAGAAGAAGACATTTATTCACTACACAAAAGACACACGGAGACAAAGAGAGTAGACAAACAATACAATTGACACATATTGTGTATGTCTTAATATGACAGGAGTTTCTTAGAAAAATATTAAAATGTGGACTTCCGGCATGCTTAGAAGATAACCAATAATAAACCGGCCATGTGCGTGCCGGGCCACGTGCAGTGTAGCGTTCCGTAGTTGCCTGTCTGTCTTTGTTACATCGACACGGTGCGCGAGCCAACTAAATGGTGCGGTTGCGTCGGGCGAATTTGTACGAAAGTTGGCCTTTCTAAGTACATTTTAAGTTGATCGACTATTACTCGGTAAAGTAACTAGTTATGCCTTGTTTTCTAGTAGTAAGGTTTACTGAGCTAAGCCGCAGACGGACAGACGGACATGGCGAAACTATAAGGGTTCCTTGTTGACCAGTTAAAATGTAAAAAAAAAACCCTGCACATAATGGACTCGTAAATAACATTTCTAAAATGCGACGACGAGAGGTAACTATGGCAACAAGAAACAAATAAAAAATGTATTCACCCAATCATATAAGTAAACAAGTTTCTGACAAAAATTTCATTTTTGGTACAAGCTTTTATTGCCGACTACTTTTCTGTAAACCATCATCAACTATTCATTGAGACGATTCTAACGAGCCCAAACTCAACGGGGTTACGTCGGTTAAGTACTGAATTCCCATGGCCACCTTCTGTCTCCATCGTCAGATCAGCTTGATGGTACCATAGCAATTTCAACCTTGTGACTTAGAGGAGATGGTAGCTATTTATATGAGTTTTATTGTTACTTGCTTAATTTTATCTGGTCGGAGGATTTGCGGTGGGCTTATACAATAGGAAACAGCCCATTGTTCACAAGATAAGCTTTCAAGTGCTAAACGGACAGCTTATATCATCTTAACTATATGTATGTATGTATTAGTATGGTTTCCAGGAACACAATGCCGAGCTCCTCCAGCTGAGAATCCTGGACCAGCTGCGGCTGGTGGTGGCCGGGCAGAAGTGTGTGGTGTGGATCTCCGTCTCGCTGCCCATCATGTTCACCCCCAAGCAGACCGGGCTGCTGGTCGACCAGAGCAGACTCCTCGTGAAGGTTGACGCTTTCAACACGCTGCATCACAATATGGTAAATATTATACTCAAGTCAAAAAATAAAATAAAAAGGAATATCATATCATAGTACACTCACATACATTATAGGGGCCTGAAAATGCGGCGAAATGGTTCCAGTAAATGATGGTACGGCAGTGTTTGCTTCGCGCTCGACTTGGCGGGGCCACTGCCGTGCCCCTAGATCAACGTTTCGTAGTCCCCTGATTTCTTCTCCAAAACTTGACCTATTTAACTATTTTTTTTATTAATAATTAAAGAAACGCTTTGGCCGTGTTCCTATGTTTTCCTTTTTTTTTAAATAATCTAGTCAAAATTGTTTTCTGGATGTTGTAACACAGCGGAAAATCTGGCATTTATTCTAGGTTTTTGAAGGTTAATATCTCTTTTAAGAATAAATTTATGAAAAAAAGGAAAACATAGAAACATGTCAATAGTAGCCATAGATTTATTGAAAAAAAAAAATTGCTCTAGTGCCATTATCCAGGGAGAAAACATGGGACTACGTTTGTATGGAAAAACGGCCTTTGTGTTTCCTCTTAAGAGCTAGGGTTTAGAATTTTAATAAATAAATAAATAAATAAATATTAGGGGACAATCTTACACAAATCGACCTAGTCCCATAAGAAGCTCAGTAAGGCTTGTGTTATGGGTCAGCTTC
This sequence comes from Epinotia ramella, assembly GCA_947578815.1. Taxonomy (NCBI): domain Eukaryota; kingdom Metazoa; phylum Arthropoda; class Insecta; order Lepidoptera; family Tortricidae; genus Epinotia; species Epinotia ramella. Next base: position 2,592,269 of record OX388206.1, on the reverse strand, counting down.
ACATATTTAGTAGCACCCAAAGTAGCCAAATATATCGTAACACTTCCTTACTCCTATAGTAATAACGACGTGTTCCGATATATTTGGCTACTTTGGCTGCTACTAAATATATGATGCTGACTGTACTAGACGACGATATATATAATGGATATAAATACTTAAATACATAGAAAACTTCCATGACTCAGAAACAAATATTCATGCGCATCACACAAATATTTGCCCTTACCGGGATTCGAACCCAGGACCTTCAGCTTCGTAGGCAGCGTCACTACCCACTAGGCTAACCGGTCGTCTTAATTATAAAAACATGTTAATTATTTTAATTAAAATACATGTTAATTATTTTATTCACAGGCACCAGTGCAGAATTTAACGAAAGATAAAGAAACTCGCTTCAACAACATAGGAATCATTAATCAAGGAATGCTTCGGCCGTATTTAAATCCACCAAAGAGGTTATATCTCAGAGCTCTACCTATAGACAGCGACGGAAAGCGAAATTTAATACATCCCTACACAGTTTTTATGCACGAAGACTTATTAGAAGCCAAGTATAAAGACAGTACTATTATATTAGCTACAATGAAAAATATACCTTCCGTAATACAAGACAGCAATGAAGAGAAGGTTGACCATACAGAAATCAACGATATATGCGTTGAAATAGTTCCCGTAGACAATATAGTTTTTAGAAGCCTTTGCCACGAAGTATACAACAAGCATATACCTACAGCGCTTATACCAAAGTCATTAAATGCTATCATTAATATTGATAACGGAATGAAAATGTGTTTTACTATAATAGGAGATCATATTGAACAGCCAGAACACGTGAACATAGTGACTTATTCCGAATTAACGCAAAAGGAAGCGGATGTTATAGAAAAGTTCAAGAACTGTGTTATAGAAAGCACGCATTCTGGTAAAAAGTTTCTAATTAACGATGGTGTGCTTAAACAGAATCCTGAGGTTAGCACTGGCTTTCTACAATTCAAGTTGAAACCAGAAAAGATGAAATATACACTGCTGAATTCCGAGTCTTTCAGGCATTGTACTGTGTCAGCGAAATGTCTGAGTGATACGGACTTCGAGTTTCCTAAAGTAAATACGTCAAGTCTGGAGTATGATTGCAAGAATTACTGCAGAGGGCTGAAATCGACGGAGGCGTTGGTTCAGAAGGTTGTGTCGCATCTGTTCTTCGAGATACACAGGGAGGCGACGTTTAAAGGTGTCTCGGAAATAAAGAGCAACGTTCTTGTTACTGGTGAGTCTCCTAGAAAACTACTATTTCGTTCATCATCATCGTAATAATGACAGCTAGAAAACGTCTACTGTTGGCCACAGGCATCCACCAAAGACTACCAGATTGACTGGTCCTGTGCCGCCTGCATCCAGCGGACTCCCGCGACCTTTATCAGTCCACCTGGGAGAGGACGTAGTGTTGGGTATTACATGAAATTAAAATGAGTTTGTATGAGCACCTCATTTCCAAAAATGAGGTAGTACAATGTCCTACTTCAAATGAGGTGAGGTGCCATCTAATAATTAACATCTACCGGAAGTAAAAACAAGGTTTTTTTCAAGTGTAGCGTACAATAGACCACCAATTACTTTCATGTTCAATATTCTTACCAGAGGCCGGAATTCACGTGGCACTTTCAAGCTTTCATAGGGACTTCTCATTTATCGACTTCCGATATTCATATTATATCGATAAATTATATAACACAACATATTAAAGAAGATTGAAAGTAGAGGTAAACAACGGGCGCTCTTATCGCTAAATACTCGTATATATGCAACCAAACGAAAATAATGAAAAGTTAACATTGTCACATTTAATGAGTTCAGTTCAGTGTTTTATCAATTTCATGTTCAAAGTCTGTTTTAGTGCTAACAAGTGTTTCAACATTAGTTTCTCTATAAAAGAAATATATAGTCATTTTTTTTTCCAAATTATCTGGTTTTAAATTACTTCTTTTACAGTCAAATGTATCGATATAATATTAATATCGGAAGTCGATAAATGAGAAGTCCCTATGACAGCTCGAAAGTGCCACGAGAATTCACCGACGACCGGTGTTTGACGACCGGTTAGCCTAGTAGGTAGTGACGCTGCCTACGAAGCTGAAGGTCCTGGGTTCGAAGTATTTAAGTAACGAGGTGAGGAATGAAGTACATTTTTCAAGCGTGAAGTGATGCGACAATTTAATGAAATGAGTATGACAAATGAGGTGCCTTACGAGTGAGTAACCCAACACTATTGGAGAGTCTACCCACGAAACGTCTTCCGGCACGTGGTCGCCACTCGAGAACCTCTCCGCCCCGAACTTGAGGGCTGAGATTGTCAGTGTAGGTATGACCTGACCGGAAAAGAGGGAACATGACACCTCTGTTGCGCTCTCTGTCGCACCAGTCATGTCAGGTAAATGGAACAGGTGTCCCGTTTCCTCTAGGTCAGCGCGCAGCAAGTGTTTGGCCATAGTATAAAACCTGTTTGCAGGCGTCAGCGGCACCGGCAAATCCGCCCTCTGCCACATAGTCCAAAAGGACCTCACAGTCTGGTCGCACATTCTCCACTGCCGCTCCCTCAAAGGCCGGAAGGACATCCCTGAAGCCCTAGGGCGCGCGATCCTGATGTGCCAGGAGCGGAGCCCGGCTGTGCTGTTATGTGATGACGTGGATAGTCTGGTGCCTCCCAATCTGGAGGGTTCCTCGCCGCAGGACGTCGCTTATTATCAAAGGTGGGTTGCCGTTTAAGAACCGGCCTAGGGAGGCCTTAGAAGTCTGAGGTATCTTATCTTATCTTGTCTAGATGAGGGCCCTTTCGGACACACTTCGTCCCAGTGGGATCTTTTGTGTATTTGCCCCCTCCTTTATGCCGAGCTTTTGGAGCAGGCACTCCCAAGCTCGCTCCATCATTTCCACAAACCGGATGATGCAGCATTCTTGGCCAAGAGATCCTTGACCCCGAAGTGACCTGTGAACAGCCCAGATATAATTCTGAGTTGGCTTTTTGCTTGATTTCCAGAGTTTTTTGGTCCAGCCCGAGTCCACTCCTTTTATTGTGCTTAAGTGCCTTAAGCCAGCCTCATTCCTCCACTCGTGTTGGTTTCCTGCTCACTCGCAGATCCTATAAATGGTCCTGGACCTACAAAGTGATTTGTAGACCCCCTTCTTGCAAGCTCATGTGCTCTTTCGTTGCCGATGTAGTCCTTGTGCCCAGGGGCCGTAGACAAGGTTACAATCGACAAGCGCTAACGCTAACGCTAACGAATAAAATGTATGGGAATGACAGATGCCGACGAAACACTTGTCGTTAACATCTGTCATTCCCATACATTTTATTAGTTAGCGTTAGCGCTTGTCGATTGTAACCTTGTCTAGGCCCCCTGATGGGCTACCGCGAAGTGAAAACGAACTTTGTTTGTGTATCTCCGTCTCCGTCGCACTTGCTAGTTCGAGCAATAGAGAGAGAGATACACGAACGAAGTTCGTTTTCGTTTCGCGGTTGCCCCTCTGGTATTCAAACTAGTTGCACCTTATTGTGGAAATAAACCAGTCTAGAATCCGCTCTCGGCGCCGTAAGCGCTGGCCGCTTGACTGTCGCTGAGTATATAAAGAGAAGGCCCCTCGCACCGATGTGGATAAGGAGGGTTTCACGTCGGTGGTGACAAGAAAGCGCAAGCCGCGAAGGACTCAGTGTGGTACAGCAGAGCCGGTTGGTTCTGGTCTGCGGGTTGCCACATCTAGTAAGGCGCTGTACGTGTCGCGCCTGCATTACTCCGCCACGGCTGATGACATGGCGGTGTATATTCACCGGAAGACTGGCTACTCGCTGAGGGTTTTCCAGCTGCGTTCGCGCCACTACGTGCACTTCAGGTCGTTTGTGGTGCGCGTGCCGCGGCCGCTGCAGGAGACCATCGCGTGTGCTGACTTCTGACCGAAGGGTGTCGTGTTTCGGCGGTTCCGGGACAACCTACCGAATTCTACACCGGACTTGAGGCAACGGAGCCACGCTGTTTCGTCGGCAAAATAAATAGTTTTTATATGTATAGTATGTATGTTAGGCTTTAAGGTATTTGTTATTATGGGCCTTGGATGCCTGAAATAAATGGTTTATTATTATATTATATAGATAGTCTGCCCTCAGTCCTCCTCAGCCAGAGGTATAGTCTAGCCTCCTGTTCCTAATTTACAAGGTGAGACTCACACACAGACAGGGGACAGATGTCGCGCAGGATGAGTTTCCGTTTAAGAACCGGTGTCTAGAGAACGCAATGCGACGAGTGTTGGGGCAATCTAATTCCCTTTCTAATTTGAATAGTGGGAGTGAGGCAGGAGTATTCGTTTAGTTGGGACTACTAGCATCGCGTTACGTCTCTGGTTCAATTCTCGATTGAAGAAAAAGTCAACAAAAATTCACTGCATGTCCGTTTTTCTATTGTCTAGACTGGCGGTGGTGATAAAGCATATGCTCCAAACATGCACTGGCGTGTGTGTGTTGCTCACGGCTTCCAGTATCAACGAGCTACACCCCACTCTACGGCAGTTCAGCGGCAAGCCCCTGTTCACGGCCCATTTCAGTATAACTGAGCTGCAGCAGGTGAGTGCCAGTCAAGGTCTATCAAATCTGGTCGTTGTTTGCCATAGATACGGCCATCGCCTCTTATTATAAAGAGGAAGTCTGTCAGATTATAAAATGTAAGTTTATATGTAAGGTAATCACCGCAATCGCTTATCCAATTTCAAAAAATCTTTCACTAATTATGTCTCTAAGTCAGTCACCCAAACGGCAATAGAGATGTTGGGAGTTTCTCTGCGTGATCGCGTCAGAAATGAGGCTTTCCGCAGCAGAACCAAGGTAACCGATATAGCCCTCCGAATCGCTAAACTTAAGTGGCAGTGGGCGGGGCACATAGCACGTAGAACCGATGGCCGTTGGGGCGGAAAGGTTCTCGAGTGGCGACCACGTACCGGAAGGTGCGGCGTGGGTAGGTCCCCCGCAAGGTCGACTGATGACCTGGTAAAGGTTGCGGGAGTCCGCTGGATGCGGGTAGCGCAGGATCGGTCACTTGGGCACTCTTTGGGGGAGGCCTATGGCCAGCAGTGGACGTCTTTCGGCTGATATGATGATGATGATGAATTATGTCTCTTAAATAATGTATGATGATGAACCACCTTACGTATATAATGTTCCTAAAATTGTTATTTTAAGGACGAGAGGATAGAACTCTTCAAGCACCTGCTCAACAACAAGCTGCGAGAGCAGTTCCTAGTGGAAGAGGACGACTTCACGCGGCTGGGCGCGGCCACCGCCGGCCTCTCAGCTAGAGAACTCATCGATCAGCTCAATAGGAGGATCTTCCAGGCTGTTAAGAAGAAAAGTAAGTAGATAGTGTACGGGACAGTCTCGCACACTCTTGAGATGATAGTTGATAATGAACACTGCTGTTTTCCACCGAAATTATGATTTATTGATAACGAACTGAAATGATACAATCTGCAGGCTTAATGGGAATACACTCCGCGGCGGTCGGACATGTACTGTCTTAAAGGAATGAAATATGAATAAGAATGAATGCACACCTTTGTACAGACCGTACAGATAGAGTAAGAAAGACCAGCGCCCTAGTGAGCCATGAACCCATTGCTGCAACGCACACAGCAATTGTATGTTTTTTTTGTTAGGTTACTGTTATGTCTATTCTGTTCCTGTGTGACTGACTGATGACTGTGAAACAAGTCTATAACTCGATACAGAGAGGGCGCTAGTCTTAGCGGGAATATAGTGGAAAAATATACAACTTCCGTCACTGTCCTCGTAGCTCAGTTGGCAGAGCAGTCTAGCGTTAATAGAAAGGTCGCAGGTTCGAATCCTGTCGGGGGCTACAGACGAAGATGGTTTATTTTTCCATTATATTCTTTCTCTGTATCATATCGTTTATAAAAATGATCGGGGTAACTTCCTCGTTAAAAATAACACGAAACAAAAATATTGAATTAAATAATTTGTTTCGTGAAAAAGGGTATAACTTACATAGGTGTTAACGATCTAGGTTTTACTGCTCATGGGATTTGATAGCAATAATAATCGCTCGTGAGTGGGGGAAACATCTGATACTGAATTATTCATAAGATAGGAGAAATTAGGTCATGTCGCCCCACTCCTCACCTCACACATAATAAAAACCATTTTATTCCACAGAATCGAATCCGTCTGAGCCTACGCCACGTCTGATAGACAGCGTGACGCAATCAACGAAGCAAAACGATGCGTTCGACATCTGGGGCGCCGTCGGCGGCATGGGGGAGGTGAAGAGAGAGCTCACTGAGTGCATCTTCTGGCCGCTCATGGTGAGTTTACGGTACTTAGTGGAAACTGTTCTATGTACGGCTATCCTGCGAGCTACACGTCCACATGTGTTACATTCGTCGAGTCCTGGAGCTGCTACGTCTCATAGACAGCGTGACGCAATCAATGAAGCAAAACAACGCGTTCGTTCATCTCACTGAGTGAATCTTCTGGCCGCTCATGGTGAGTTGAAGAAGGTACTGGCTATGTGTTCTGCGGAATAGTCGAAACTGTTCTTCAAAAGGCCATCCTGCGATTTACACGTCCTCATGTCTTTATTCTGCGAAATACTGTTAACGCTTTTGGCTATATTCTGGTCCTTATTGCACAAAACTTACTATTACATAAATACATATAATCACGCCTATTTCCCGGAGGGGCAGGCAGAGATCACAGATTTCTACTTGCTACAATCTTGACAAACCTTTCTTGCTTCATTCACTTTCATTACATTCTGCATACATGCTCGTCGGCATACTGCATAACATTTAACTCATTTACTCCATAGCTTTATTTATAACCCAGTTTTGAAGCAGATATCTTCAACCGATTGAGCTGAAACTTTGAGTAAAGGTATAGTTTGGATGACAATTCGACCTCGATCGATCATCAACATCGAGTTGATCTGATGGAGACATAAGGTGGCCATGGGAATTCAGTACTTAACCGACGTAACCCCGTTGAGTTTGGGCTCGTTAGAATCGTCTCAATGAGTAGTTGATGACGGTATTCAATTTATGACAGAAACTTATTACTTTTCCGGATCCTATCCCCTAAACTATATCATTATCCACAGTATCCAGCGCTCTTCCCGTCCCAGTCCTGCGGGATATTACTGTACGGAGCCCCGGGCACCGGCAAGTCGCACGTGGGCTCGAGTCTGGCCCGGCTGCACAACACGAGCCTCATCGTGGTGAAGGGCCCCGAGCTGCTCTCCAAGTACATCGGCCAGAGCGAGAAGGCGGTGCGGGACGTGTTCGACAAGTGAGTATGCTAGACAGAGACGCACTGACCAGCCCTGTTCCCGTTATGAAGTTATGGAGTCGGATAAAGAAAAGTGTCCGTCTTTTGAATCGATTGTGACCGAGACGTTAGTAGTATGGTCCTGTTTAGTTGTCATTTGTCGTTAGCTATGATACTTTTCCCTTCATTTACAGAACTTAAAATGCATTTGCCAAATAAAATTACTTTTGCCTCTTCCATACAAACACAAAAGTCAAAGTGACAGATAAAGGAAAAGGAACTTTAACGGCATTAGCTAAAATAGGTTTAATGGGCGTTTATGAATAAGGCCGTTTGTTTCAGAGCGGATATGAAGCGGCCCTGTATCCTGTTCTTCGATGAGTTCGACAGTCTCGCGCCCAAGTAAGTCAAAGCTTTGTAATGTACGTAAAAGCATGGCACTTATGCTGGGACCACACTAACGAGAAATGCCATTAATTAAAATTTAAAAGATTTCTCTTGGACAAGCAAGTGGCAGGAATTCCTCATGGCTATTTGGTTGCAGATTTTGTGATATGATATGGGCGTGCTTCTAAGGGACATCACACATCTCACCACACGCTTTTTCATAATATATACAATCCTTGTCGACACATAGTTACACCTTATATTTTGTCATTTTTATTACTCACCTATCAAACAGATCTATTTTATTTATTCGATATTATTTGCAAGCTTTATTTATTTATTATTATTTTTTCTTGTAATATTTCACCTGCATCGTGACCCGAGGTACTGGCAGAATATCAGTGCTTGCTCACACGAGCAAAGCAAAACTGAGCTAGTACCTTTTTGGCATTATTGCAACGCACAAGTATGCCTTAAATTTAATTTATAATTCTATTTCCGTACCACAATTGTTTTACTTGTTCTTTTATCGTTGTTTTTTTTACGGTTTCTTTTTTTCTGTATTTTTTTTTATTTTTATTTTGTTGCAAAATCTATCTAATTATCGCAATAATGGACGTTAAAGGTACGTCCACACTACGATTATCGCAATAATTAATGGCATTTATCGTTAGTGTGTCCCCAGCATAAGTGCCATGCTTTTACGTACAGTCCGACTACAATGTGCAATGAGATGTCGAACTTAGTCCGAGTCATGTTTTAAGGTACTACGGTTAGAATATTAAATGACGCTATGGGCGACATGTTTCGAACTCTTCGGGAATTTTTCGGGATGGGTGTTCTCGCGGTTGTAGCGCGTGACCTATTGAAGAAGTATAAGTTTCGAAACATCGGCCCATAATAATTATTATAACAATGAGATGTATCCATTTCTCACATTATTATTATTACGGGGCTTAAGCAAAAAACGATCCATTGTGTTGAAATCGACTATACACATGTATACTACACCTATGCTGAAACTTTCTGAGCAAATTGATTTAAATCACGGACTGACTAACTAGAAAAACAATTAGAGCTAAAAGAACAATTTCTACATCCTGATTAGAGTTATTGTTGTCATTCCGCTTTTGTACAGTCGCCGTCAGATATATCGGAGCGACCAGAGTGCTCAAAAATATCTGAACACGTCTCTAAGGCCTCGACAATAGAGACGTGTTCAGATATTTGTGAGCACTCTCTCTGGCCGCTCCGATATATCTGACGGCGACAGTACAGCTGCATTCTCATATTATTTTTCATCACACTTGCTCGAAAAGGGCTTCATAATGCGCAGACATATAGAGCTGTAATAGCCTGTGTTACGCCCACGGGCGTAATGGTTTTTTTCTTAAATTGTATCTGTCACTCATGCGGCAGTTACAAAGCAAAGAGGTTTTATATCAAATACGATGTCTGAAAACGTATTTATAAATAAATTTAAACTTAAAAAACTACTTAAACATGTTTAACTGAATTATTTACAGATTTAATATGTAGTTATTTAGTGTCTATCTAAAATGTTTTTAAGTGTTTTCAAATCGTGGCTGTATACCGAAGGGTCTTTGCCATACGCGCCTCACGTCAAATTCAACAAAATGGACGACTGACATGTTGCAGTTTTTATTACGATTCGTATTAATTTCATCTAAAATGTATTTGTTTCCTCGCAAATGTGATGAAAAACATTGTGTATAACACGGGCATAAGAATATTGCAAACTCGAGTCATCAAAAGCCCTCCGCCTTTGGCGTCGGGCTTCTGATAGACTCTTGTTCGCAATATTCCACTTACGCCCCTCGTTAAACAATGTACTATTATGGGGCTTCTAAACGGGCCACATTTTCCTGCATTTTCTGACCGGCAACTATTGCTGTCTTACGATGACTTTGTACGCTAGAGCAAGATGCACATACTTGCCGGCCAAAAATTGCCGTAAAAATGTTGCCCGTTTAGAAGCCCCATTATAGTCGCCCGTTGTTCATTTGCAGGTGAAGTTAAAGATATAATCCCTTTTTTCTGGTTTATTCAATTACTAGCTTCTCTGGAACTGGAACTCGTTTATATCGTAGCACCATACAAACTTTCATCCCCAATTTCACCCCTCCGGCGATGGTTTCCGGGATAAAAACTATCCTGTGTCCTTCCCCGGGATCCAAACTATCTTCATACCAAATTTCATTTCAATCGGTTCAGCGGTTTAAAGACAGAGAGACACACTTTCACATTTATAATATTAGTTATTAGTATGGATTATAATTTTACAGACGTCCACCATCTTCAACGCTAGATATGTCAGAGAGGGAGCGAGACCGCTTTATCCTCGTGAGTCGTTCGCACTCATTCGTTAAAGCGTTTTTCAACTCGCCATCTAGCGGAAACAGTGGGAACCAATAGGTATCCGACTATACTTAGAGATAATTAACAATTAGCTTAACTGGTTCCTCTATTCCCCGCCAGATGGCCTGTCGCGATGCGACACCCGTCTATAACCCATGCCTAAGGCCAGGAAGGCACTATGCGGCTTGACGTGCGGATGGACGGAACATATGAAACCGCAAACGAAAAACCTCTACGCACTAAGCGATTGGCCGCAACCGCACCGCAAGTGCGTATGGGGCTTTATAGTGAGCCGTCAAACACAAGTCGTATTTGAACAGGCGCGGGCACGACTCGACAGGCGTCACGGACCGCGTGGTGAACCAGCTGCTGGCGCGACTGGACGGCGCCGAGGGCGGCGCTCGCGGGCCGGTCATCGCTGCGACCAGTCGCCCCGACTTGATCGACCCCGCGCTGCTGCGACCGGGCAGGTTGCAGCGGCATATATACTGCGGGCCTCCGGACCTGGTATGACCATTGTTAGAGGATTTAAGAGGAAACACAAGAGCCGTTTTTTTCATTCAAACGTAGTCCTCTGTTTTCTCCCTGGATAATGGCAGTAGAGCAATATTTTTTTTTCCATAAATCTATGGCTACAACTGACATGTTCCTATGTTTTCCTTTTTTTCATAAATGTATTCTTAAAAGAGATATTAACCTTCAACGCCTAAAAAAAATGCCAGATTTTCCGCTGTGTTCAAATGTCCAGAAGACAATTTTGACTAGATTATTAAAAAAAACCGGCCAAGTGCGAGTCGGACTCGCGCACGAAGGGTTCCCTACCATTATGTATAAAAACAGTAAAAAAAAAGTTTATTGTGGAGCCCCCCTTAAATATTTATTTTATTTTGTTTTTAGTATTTGTTGTTATAGCGGCAACAGAAATACATAATCTGTGAAAATTTCAACTGTCTAGCTATCGCGGTTCTTGAGATACAGCCTGGCGACAGACAAAACGGCAAAAAAACACGTTTATTGTATGGGAGCCCCCCTTAAATATTTATTTTATTTTGTTTTTAGTATTTGTTGTTATAGCGGCAACAGAAATACATCATCTGTGAAAATTTGAACTGTCTAGCTATCGAGGTTCTTGCGATACAGCCTGGTGACAGACAGACGGACGGATAGTGAAGTCTTAGTAATAGGGTCCCGTTTTTACCCTTTGGGTACGGACCCTAAAAAGGAAAACATAGGAACACGACCAAAGCATTTCTTTGAGTTTTAATTAAAAAAAAATAGTTAATTAGGTCAAGTTTTGGAGAAGAAATCAGGGGACTACGAAACGTTGATTTTATGTACGTTTGATAGGTATTTTCGGTCCAAGCTGCAGTTGTCTCTATCGCGCTCTGCGGGGGAGCCTTGAGGTTGGCGCGACAGCAATACATTTTACAAATACCTATTTCTCAATTATCTCGCCCTTAGTGTTTCCTCTTAATAGATAGAGCTAAATTAACCTGACTAAATTGAGAAGGATCAAAAGGCCCGGGTTCGAATCCCGGTAAGCGCATTTATTTGTGTGATGAGGACGAATATTTGTTCCTGAGTCATGGATGTTTTCTATGTGTATAAGTACGTATATCATCGTGTAGAACTCATAGTACAAGCTTTGCTTAGTTTGGGATGACGCAGGCCCAAATGCTTGCTTGTAGCTCATGGAGAAGAGGTGCCAAAGATAATTTCTCTTGTAAAGTATGCATTTCCATCATCAACTCCCGATAATTATAATTATGATAAATTTTGTGATTGGTCTTGATAATGAACAGACTGTGCGAAGTGAAGAGTTTTTGAAGAAGTCAGGATTGCAACGAGAAGCTGTGGATCTCTTGCATAGTACATTACTACACCTTACGTACCATTATTTAATAATAGAACATTACTACAGTGGCCGAGAAGTAAGGGGTTGCCGGCTGAGTACATATAGACGGCCGAGCGTAGCGAGGTCGGATAGTTATGAGGCTGGCAACCCCTTTTAACGCCGAGGTATGTATAGTGCTTTTCTCAAACATGCAATATAATAAATAAAAAAAAATAAAAATAAAAATAAAAAGCCTTTTATTTCTTTCTTAATTAAGTTTACAAAGTAGTTAAGTTGAGCTGAGTAACTAATTATTTTTAATGTTAGTAAGTTAAGTTTTTATAAAGAGTATTAGGTAGGTATTTTAAAATATATTATTACTTATAGTTATTTTTGTTGCACTCATTTTTCTGCAAGAACCCCTCTGCAGGCAAAGTCCTCCTCCAAAGTGAGCCAGTCTTCTCTGGACTTTGCTGTTTGTAACCAGTTTGGACCCGCTGTGTGTTTAATTTCATCCTCCCACCTGTTGCAAGGTCTCCCTTTCTTTCTTTTGCCTGCTGGCCCCCTCCATACTGTCACACTTTTTGTCCACCTCTGATCTTGAAGGCGTGCTACGTGCCCGGCCCACCAAACATGCAATATAATAAATAAAAAAAACTCCAAGAAATCAAACTTTAATTTTCATGGCTGAACGCCGTGCTCCTGTTTGTATGAAATTTTATGACGAGGATATATTTAGGATTACGGGTCTCTCGTCTCGCTGCGTCCGAAACGTGACACTTCGAAGCCCATTATGAAGAACACAACGTCAATATTTCATTGCATGTTTGAGAAAAATATATTATTCGCACTAAAATTGGAGAAGGACCTATAGACGTCACTGACGGTTCTCATTTGATGGACCAAAATGGTCTCAGGTTGATTAAATATTATATTTATTTATTATTATTATGTATCCACAGAGCGATCGATTTGATGTGCTGAAGACCCTAAGCAAAGATGTGGTGCTAGAAGACGTGGACCTCCAGAAGTTAGCGGGGGTCACTGAAGGTTACTCCCCGGCAGACCTCAAGAGTCTACTGGTCACAGCTCAGCTGGGCAGCCTGGAGAAACAACTGGTAAGCATCATCCACGCTTAGGGTGTCCATCGACTTAAGATTTAACGTTTTTAGGGTGCCGTACCCAAAGGGTAAAAACGGGACCCTATTACTATACCATTTTTTTTCTAGATTGATTAGAATGACAGATGCCAAACTAACGTAACTAGAGGTGCTACCACTGTTATGCTAACTATCGATGCTATTCGAATGCAGTGTAAACCTAGTGCTAAAAGTATCGATGGTATACTTAATATTGTTGGAAACGTAACGTTGTAACGGTATTGAAATAAAAGTCAGTACGACATTCCACCGAACTGCATACTAGCAAGTAAGCAGTTCGGTACAAAACCTCTGGCCTTCCCTGCGTGGTATATAATAAGCCTTTGGCCCTTTCCTTCATGAACTTCTGAGGTGTCTGTCCATATTTTTCCAACACTATGATTCGCATTTAACCATGTTTCATCTAGGAACACAACTTTGTCCCAGTCGTCAATTGTTTTCACATGTGATGAGAAGTCAAAGCGAGCAAGCGCTATGTTCGATCTTTCCACTCGTACTGTCTGACTGCGTACTGAGGGGCTACCGCGAAACGAAAATAAACTTCGTGTATCTCCTCCTGTATATCCTCCTCACTAGCAAGTGCGACAGAGAGGGCGACACGAACGAAGTTCGGTTTCGCTTCGCGGTAAGTCTTCTGCACGTCTATCATGGGACGGCCGCGACATACGTACGTACTCTTGTTCTAGGTGCTCTAATAAGAGAGAGACGGATAGTGCGAGAAAAATCGAGAGAGCTCGCGCGCCGTCGCGTGATAGCCGTGCTAATTATTACTCCAGGCAAAATAAGGTTTTGAAAAACATAAATTTATAATAGCGTTTTTTTTGTTGATTTCATTTTAAAATGTTATTCTAAGAAGATTAATTCAAGAATCCGACAAACTTTCCACCCGGAAGTAATTATGGAGATTTAAATGAAGCATGCATTGGTCTTTTTTTGTACGATTTATCTTGAATATTATAGTGCAAATGTAAATGAACCAAAATAAAGACAACAATATTTATTAATATTTTTTCTGACTGTTCAGAAGCCAGTTAGTTTATCGTTTTTTTGATGTCTGAAATTTTGACGGATTTAATTGATAATATATCCGTTACACATTAAAAATAAGCTATTGTAAATTATTTCCAAATTTGACTTTTTTTCCATACGAGTTGTCAGTTCATTGACTGGACTATATTGTTATTTGACAAGTGTTGACATCGAAATACAAAATGGCGGCACGGCACGGAGGTCCTATGTGTGTTGCCAATTTATATTGCAATTCCTTATTTTGTAACACAATATTTGATCGTTTTTTTCTTAATCGATAACCCTCACCTCTAGCAATCCAAGCGTATTGAAACAACATTGTAATGACGTTCACTTAAGAATATAAGTAAATATTACGTAGTGTTTTCACGGTATCTAGACCTTTTATTAACTGTTTTGAGATCAAGTCTATATAAAATTCGCATATTAGACGTGATTTAATTTTTACAAGCAATATTTGTCCCTTGGAAAAAATATGAATTTTGCTTACCGCCTTACAAAGTTACATGCTATCATGAAGTGACATCTATCATTCTAATCAACCTAGAAAAAATATGGTATAACACTGCTGTCTGTCCGTCCGTCTGTCCGTCATCAGGCTAGCAACCGCAACCGCGATAGCTAGACAGTTGAAATTTTCAATAATTATGTATTTCTGTTGCCGCTATAACAACGAATACTAAAAACAAAATAAAATAAATATTTAAGGGGGGGTCCCATACAACAAACGTGATTTTTTTGCCGTTTTTATAGATTCGTGCGCGAGTCCGACTCGCACTCGGCCGGTTTTTATTTTAATACTACGACGGTGGAAAGCAAAAAGCTACGGTAGCCTAGTGGTTCAGGCGTGCGGCTGTCACGCGGCGGTCGTGGGTTCGAATCCCGGCTCGTGCCAATGAGTTTTTCGAAACTTTTGTACGGAATATTTAGCTTTTCGGTGAAGAAAACGTCACGGTCTAATCCCGATAAGGTAGGTAGGTATTTTCCCTTTGGATTGGAAGGTCAGATGGCAGCCGCTTTCGTACACTAGGCTACAATACAATACAAATATTCTTTATTGCTCACCAGACATAGTAAAAATAAAATAGAGGTAAATTCAACATAAAAAATGGTAGACAAAATGCGGTCTTATCGCTAAAAAGCGATCTCTTCCAGACAACCTTTGGGTGGTGGAGACGATGCAAGAAAATATATGATTTGAGTAGGTGAAAACAGAATATAAGAACAACTTAACTATAAGAAAGACTATACACTTACATAAATACATATATATATATATATATATATATATATATATAAACCTACATAAACATACAATAACTAAATGTCATAGAAACAGTATCACTTACAGCCGAAAACAAACAGCACACACCAAGTAGAAATGACTAGTTACGGAAGAGAAAAATAGTAATCCTTAAGTAAAGCACGTTTAATTTCAATAGGCAAAGAATTCCACAAACGAACAGCTAATTGTTTTAAAAATTTAGAGTTTGTTTGTTTGATCTCACACTCAACTTCTGAGCAGACCTAGCTGAAGAAAGAAATTTAAAAGCGTTCCTTGAGGTAGCGAGGAGTGGCAGGGTTAAAAGGAATTCCATAAAGGTGGGCAAGAATGTGAGAGTTACGTCTGGATCGGATAGGAAGCCACTGGAGTTGAGAACGGAAACTGGATACGTGGTCATATTCGCGTAACCCAAATATGAACCTGACACATAAGTTTTGAATACGCTCAAGCTTGTTAAGTTGCTCCTCAGAAAGATCAATATAGGACACGTCAGCATAATCTAAAATAGGGAGGAGAAGCGATTGAGCAAGCGCAACTTTGGTAGCAATGGGAAGGAAATTACGAAGCCTTCTCAAAGAACCCACAGCTGCAAACATCTTCCTGCTGACCTTATTCATCTGTGGCACCCACGAAAGAGTGCGGTCCAAAATAACGCCAAGGTTCTTAACTTGCAGAGAGTACGGGATCAAAACGCCATCAAACAAAATCGGTGGGAGATTAACATAGTCAAGTCTAGAAATCATCTTAGCACTACCGATGACGATAGCCTGGGTCTTTGCTGGGTTAACATTGAGACCATAATTACTACTCCAGTCTGAAATGCGTACTTGATCGGAATTCGTAGCTGAGATGACTAATGGCAGATCGCTGACCTGAGCGTGGGAATAAATTTGAAGGTCATCGGCATAAAGGTGATATGATGATGATAGATTGCGAGTAATGGAATTTATGAAAACGCAAAATAAAAGTGGAGATAACACGCCGCCCTGCGGAACGCCGGCTAACGTGCTACACCATGAGGAGCGGGAAGTATCCACCTTTATACGCTGCCGAGCACCGGTTAAATAGCTATGAAACCAATCAATTACCGCAGGAGATATGTTATAAGAACGCAGTATCGCCAACATGAGATCAAAATCAACAGTGTTGAACGCTTTACTAAAGTCAAGCAACGTTAACACTGTCAACTTCTGATCATTAATACCTGACCGTATGTCATCCGTAATTTTAACTAGAGCAGAAGCCGTACCATGACCAGAGCGGAAGCCAGACTGAAAAGGATTAAGGAGATCATTTCTATTTAGGAAAGATATAAGTTACTGGAAAACTAGGCGTTCAAGGACTTTAGAAAGGAAAGGAAGAATGGAAATAGGTCGATACTCTGGGAAAGTGGGAGGATTGGACTTCTTTGGTAGAGGAATAATATCAGCATCCTTCCATGCCGAAGGAAATATACTTGACGTAATAGAATTATTGAGGATGCTGGTAATTATCGACCTGGTATTTGACGACCGCTTTAGCCTAGTTGGTAGTGACCCTGCCTACGAAGCAAGAGGTCCTGGGTTCGAATCCCGGTAAGGGCATTTATTTGTGTGATGAGCATGAGTATTTGTTCCTGAGCCATGGATGTTTTCTATGTATTTAAGTATTTATTTATCTATATAAGTATGTTTACGTCACACCTGGCCATAATGTGAGTTTTATCGCACGCTACGCGTACGGTAAAACTCGCATTACGGCCAGTTGAAGACGTAAAATTGTGTACTCACCACGGGCAGTAAAAAAGAAAGCCCTCTATCGCATATTTACAACCCTCGCCTGCGGCTCGGGTCACAAATACCTGCGATTTCTGGCTTTCTTTCTTTTACAGCCCTTGGTAGGTAATGTACTATTATCGTTGTCTAGTACCCATAGTACAAGCTTTGCTTAGTTTGGGACTAGGTCGATTTGTGTAAGATTGTCCCCTAATAAAAAAAAAAAATATATATATAAGAGTCAAGAGGTCAATGAGGCTACCATAGCTACTAACTTTACTAACAGGACAACGTTGACATAACAATATTTGTTTCAGTTGGGCGGCGTGGAGAAAGACTTGGAGACCGTGGTGGTGAGACAGACGGACATTGAGAGTGCGCTACTGGAGACGAAGCCTTCGTTGTCCAAGGAGCAGCGATTGTTCTACGATATGATGTAAGTTTGACACCTAAAGGTTGGGCCACGACTCCGAGTGGCGGCGGCAGAGTGAGTCTCCGGCGGTTTAAAACGCTCGCTCCTAAACTCATTATCCTCACGATTGTCACCCCGAAATTACTTTGATGAAATAAAAACCAGTACCGGTACTGTCATACGGTAAAAACGGGACCCTATTACTAAGGCTCCGCTGTCCGTCCGTCCGTCTGTCACCAGGCTGTATCTCATAAGCCATGATAGTTAAACAGTTACAACCTTTTGCCAGTTACATATAACTTGGATCTTTTCAAGACGAGAGTGAATAGGCATTATCTAGGTATGCATGTAACACCCTCGACCTCATCATCACTTACCATCAGGCGAGATAGTGGTCAAATGCGTACCTATACTTAATAAAAAATATAAAATGTGCCGCTATAACAACAAAAAAAATAATTAAGGGGGCCCCCATACAGCAAACGTGATTTTTTCCGTTTTATAGATAATGGTACGGAACCCCTCTTGCGCGAGTCCGACTCGCACTTGGCCGGTTTTTTTACTTTGATCATGATTTCATTTCACAATTTTCCGAGATAAGAATGTCGAAAAACTAGAGATATTCATTATATACCTATAATTCAACAGGGCCGCCATAAAATTGAAGACGGCTGACGGAGGAGTTGGTTCCTATCAAAAACTTAAAGATATGTATCTAACTAGTACAGTCAAGTGCAAAAATATGTATCGATAAAATCCTCTCATAATTAAGTACTAAAACCTTAATCCGCTGAGATAAGTGTAAGTTGTACTATCGACAACACAGCTAACTGACCATCCGTGCACTTCATGTATATTGTAATAAGGTTCAATATAAATACAGAATGGGCAGTGTTGGCGTTTGTATGCACCCATCTTTTTACACTTGACTGTACTTCACCCCCCCCCCCCCCCCCCAAACGTCTTGTATGAACTGTTTTTTTTAAATATCGATATTAACAGCACTAGCGAAACTGGCAACAGTCGTATGCAATGAACTGTCAAGTTAGTTCGCCTAATTAAAAATCCGAGTTTAGCTAGTTCGCTCTGAAACTTTGTACTTAGAATAGGTTACGTACTTAGTTTATGTATATATCCAGTATATCCAGGTCTGTACTTAGTTTATGTAGCTTCAGATACCATAGTAAAAAAATACAGCGAATTTACGTTTTTCATACAAAACTGGTTTTAGCTGTATTTCGTTTGTTTTATAAACTGAAGCCATATTAAACTAATTACAGACCTAGATATACCTCATGTCATTGTATATGCAGTTTCGTTACAATCCAACACGTAGTTTTAAAATGAGAACGAAACTCCGTTTGTGTGGGAAGGTGAAATTCGGCCGAGCTTACTGCGGACTGTTAAGCCTGAATCACTCAGACGCGGCCTGCGGTGGCGGTCAGTAGTGCATACATTGCAAGTTAAATAAAAGATTGTAAAAAGTTACCCAGGAGACCTAGTGACAGAAAAAAAGACCGGGAGTGCCGGTAGAAGTGAAAACTGACGGAGGGCACCGCTTGGGGCCAGCGCGGCGCTACACAGCTCCCCCCGCCCCCGCTCCCAAGCCCCGTACGTCTTACATCAAACAATTTTCCCCCCCCGCCCCGAATCTCTCTGAGAGAGACTCTCTCCATCCTAAGGTCACGTGACCTCCTACGCATCTGACGTCACAAAAATCTGTCACGAGTTTAACAATTTTTCCCCATCCCAAAAAGTGCTCAGCGCCGCTAAAGTTTTCACTTCAAAAAGTTGATTCACCCAACTTAGCTTTATGAAACAGGAAATACTAAAATACATGTTTGTTGCAGATACAAAAGGTTCCGAGGCGAGAAGCTGTCTACAGACCAGCGACTAATGTCGCGGCAGTTGGAAAAGCAGAGGGTCACATTAGCTTAGCACCTCGCTGCCATACTGTGCCTTATCGCCTTAGACATAGAGTTCAAACTTGAACAAGATTAAATACCTACTTTGGACTTGAGGCATATATATAGAGTAAAACCAGTCTTAAAATTAAGACTAACCCTTATTCATAAAACTTAAAATGCCTCTTCTAAATAAAATGTGCTTTGTCCCTTTCTTACGAACACAAATGTCAAAGTGACAGATAAGGACAAACGAATTTTAACGCCATTTTAGTTAAAACAGGCTTATAGGACGTGTATGAATACGGCCGATAGAGTTCAGAACATGATTGAATACCTACTTTGGACTTGGGGCTTATACAGGGTGTACCAAAAATGGGGTGTGAACCGATGAAGGATATCGTGTTCTGATAAGAAAAAACTTTACACTTAAAATGTAACTCGTATTGCTTTGATTTGAATAGGATTTTTACCTTAGTGATAAAAAATATATAGGTACAAGTGCGAGTCATTATCATAATCATAATCAATTTATTGGTATTATAAATTAGATTAGACATTAGGTAGATTGGTTTTACTCTATCAATGTATTTCCTTTATCAAGCAAAAATGTTGTTGAATAGGGATAGTCATTAATTAAATAATAACACAGCCATCCTGCCAAAGTGGGCATGCAACAATGAGTCGAACCTCTCTCTCACACACTGCATGGGGCTTGTCCATATATAACGTCATATTTTTTTGACGATTTTTGATCCCCCCCTATCATCCTGTTAATTCTTTGATCGACCCTCCCCGCCTAAGTGCTACCGTCATCCACTAGTCAGGCCCCCTACCCCCTTTGACGACCGGTTAGTCTAGTGGGTAGTGACGCTGCCTACGAAGCTGAAGGTCCTGGGTTCGAATCCCGGTAAGGACAAATATTTGTGTGATGAGCATGAATATTTGTTTCTGAGTCATGGATGTGTTCTATGTATTCAAGTATTTCTATCTATTAAATATATCGTCGTCTAGTACCCATAACACAAGCCTTATTGAGCTTACTATGGGACTAGGTCGATTTGTGTAAGAGTGTCGCCTAATATTTATTTATTTGTTTACCCCCTTATTTCGAAATAATTTAATATATGGACAGCCCCATTTAATACATGCACTGAAGAGACAGCGAACGCGAGCAAGAGACAGATGGTGCGAGTGAGAAGTCCGACTTATTGATTTATGGCCCCTGGCGAGGTTTCAGGTGTGAAAGTGTTACTGGAGTTTGCTTAGTATAAAAGAAATGTCTGTGGTGCAGTGCAATCTAGATTCTAGTTTGTAAGTAAAGTTATTTAAGCACACGAAGTGATATAGGTGATTTGTATATTTTGCAGCTATTTTTTAATTTGAATTATTTATTGTTTAATAAAAATCGGGTTTTACGTGGTGTGTTTTAATTAAATAAATATATATTAAGGCCCATTCAGACTGCGTTTTTAGGGTTCCGGACCAATAAGGTAACAAGTGAAATTAAAAGATTTTTCAAAAAACCCCCAACCAAAAAAGGTAAAAAAGGAACCCTTATGGTGCGACTCCGTCCGTCTGTCTGTCTGTCTGTCTGTCACGAAGTGCAATATCTCATGAACTACTTCAGCCATCAGTTTGAAATTTGGAACGGTTTTAAATGAGAGTCATCCACGTGCATGGAAAATGAGAAATTTAAATATACATTTTAATTTTCTATGAAAAATGAGGAATATGAGGTATCATAGGTCAAGTGGGGTATCATATGAAAGGGCTTGAGTTGTACTTTTTGAAAGTTTTTTTTTCTACACAGGTAAAATTTCGATCTACGAAAAAAAAATACCATTCCCCCTATGTCACTCCCACAGTTACGAGGAATCCAACGACACCTCATATGTCGAAATCCGTTGAACGGTTTAGGCTGCAGGGCGTGCCAAAGAATAAGGTCACATACATACATACCTACGCTCGAAAAACATAGCCCTCCTATCCTTCGGCAGTCGGGTAAAAAGGGAACCCTTATGGTGCAACTGTCCGTCTGTCTGCATTTTTATTATCTATCTAAAATTACGGATAAGAGGGGGGGAAAATGTTTAGTTACTAGGTCAAGTGGGGTATCATAGGAAAGGGCTTGAGTTGGACATTTTAAAACAGTTTTTCTTTATAATGCAAATTGTTGAAAAACATACCATGTTGCTTGCTTTTTCATTCAAGATTACGACGAAACTATTCGTATTTATTCAAAAACTGATAACGTACTAAAATTATCATTTCTTACTTAACTGTAAGAAAACTGTATATATTTAACCTAATCATAAAAGCACACAAGACAACCACATATACACCGGAAACAACAATTACACGAAGGAAAAAAACTAAAGTTATCCACACTCCAACTGTGAAAACTGCATTTGCAAGGAGACAACAAGCAGCACTATCTGCCAACCTGTATAACCTTATAAATAAGCACATAGATATGTATTCCTCCACTACACATGAGTGTAAAGCTAAGTTAACAAAATGGTTAAAAACCAAAAGCTATTTGGATATTGAAAACTTACTTCAGAAACCTGTATGTTGAATGTGATACACAAGCCATAACACACACACACACACGCACACACACACACACACACACACACACACACACACACACACACACACACACGCCGCATATATAATACGAAATGTTTACTTTGTAAATTATATTTAAGTTATACCTACACCTAAGCTAATTGTAAGTCACAACATGTGGAAGAGCGGTGTTCTCTTAGCACAAGTATATTATATACTTAAAAAGAGGCACCAGCACAGATACTGTTTTCCAACTTAAGTTACGTAAATAAATTATTTGTTTTTTTTTTTTTTTTAAACTAGGGGCTAAAATGGTTCAAATTTTCATTTTCTGTTTCTAAACCTAAAATAAATGAGTTTTCTTGGGAGTCTATTTCAAATTTTGCAGTGAGAGGTGTCGTTTCGCTTTTCAATTTTGCAGTAAACAATAATCATTAGGTACCTACATGAATGATTACAATTCACATCACAAAATATTTTACGAGGGGCTGACATGATTGAAAATCAAAGAATCATTTTAAAAAGTTGATGAAATACCTTCCGAGTTTTCTTAATTTTTTTGGTGAAAACAGGATTACATTATATTTTTTTACCGCAAATTGTACTTTTATTTTGCCCTAAAAATAATATGATAGCAAATTATAACTTTATATTAACCCATAAAAAAATAATCATAATCATAACATAACTATAAGACCTACGATGCCGTAATTGTATATTTTTTTATAAGACGTATAAATCACGCTGCACAGACGACGCGCGCCGAAGTTTTTATTTGAAAAAAAAAAACTTTTTTATTACGTTATCAGTTTTTGAGTAAATACTAATAGTTACGTCGTAATCTTGAATGAAAAAGGAAGAATTTTGCAAAATACCCTTCTGCTTCTGCTTATGTGGGGCGTAAGGACTCTTAACACTTTTGTGTTTGATATTCATTCTTTAAATTTGGATGCAAGTATTCTGTGTGTGCGTTCTATCAAATAAAAAAAGAATTATCGAAATTGGTTTAAACTAATGCAGGGTGGTGACGGGTATATAATGTATGAAAGTTTGTACGGAACCCTCGACGCGTGAGTCAGACTCGCACTTGGACGGTTTTTTAAACTCGCTTAAAAAACGCAGTCTGCATAGGCTCTTAGGGGAAAAGCTGTACTATGGGTACTAGACGGCGATAAACATACATACATATAATCACGCCTATTTCCCAGAGTACCCCTTACAAACCTTTCTTGCTTCATTCACTTTCATTACATTAACCAACTAGGCTAAACAGGTCGTAAACATTACTTGGCCACTTGGCCAAACAATGTTTTTGTTTTCAATCTAAACATAATGTTTGACTTGACCCAACGTTGATAAAACGTTTTTCTGTGATAACTGCATTTGACCCAACGTTGATAAAATGTTTTTCTGTGATAACCGCACTTGACCCAACGTTGATAACGGTGGTGACCAACATGTGTCGCGCAGATTTATCAACCTTTGGAAACACAAATAAGAGAATTTCTGCGAAATCTATACTTCATCATCATCATATCAGCCGGAAGACGTCCACTGCTGGACATAGGCCTCCCCCAAAGAGTGCCACAATGACCGGTCCTGCGCCGCCCGCATCCAGCGGACTCCCGCGACCCTTACCCTGTCATCAGTCCACCTTGTGGGGGGCCTACCCACGCTGCGCCTTCCGGTATGTGGTCACCACTCGAGAACCTTTCCGCCCCAACGGCCACCGGTTCTCCGTACAATCTATACTTATGCCTTACGTAATATATGGAAAACCACAGATGTTAAAACTGCAGTTAGTGCGAAGTTATTATGCGTTTACCCGGTTTGCTGGGTGTTATTTATCGTATTCCTTAAATTAACATTAGCAGACAGGCTATGCATGTTAAATATACATGACGATATTGTACAATAAGGTGCTTAGGTCTAGATAATACAGTAGCTATCAAAAAAGTATGGAACTTGATGCCGTACTAAACTCCAAATATCGGCTGCTAGTCGAGAGAAATTGAGATTCCGTGCTGTGAAACTTATCCAGTTTGCTGTCGCTGTCCATTATATTATTGTGAAGAGTCAGGCCATGGTGCAGGGGTGAGCGAGATAGCCGGGGCCCTATCTCGCTCACCCCTGCACCATGGCCTGACTCGTGCCCTATCATAGGGCACGAGTTCGTGCCGCCGGGACAGCGAATAGAATGCGGCGACGAGGACGGAGTTGAATACTGGGGATAGGTCGCACTTGGAGTGAAATGAGAGACGAAGGGTTACTAATTTGGCCGCGTATTAAACGAAAGAAGTATTTTATGGGGGACAAATTCGTTCTGCGTTCTAGAGATGTATATATAATTTACCATTCCTAGTACAATCCCCTACATAGTCCTATGTCGGTGTCGGGTACCCATAGAGTTTACGGAAAAGGAAGCTCTCCAACATTATTAATGAGGCTATCCGCACCTGAACCAAGGTAGCCGATATTGTCCTCCGAATCGCTAAACTTAAGCGGCAGTGGCCGGGGCACATTGCACGTAGAACCGATGGCCGTTTAGGCGGAAAGGTTCTCGAGTGGCGACCACATACCGGAAGGCGCAGAGTGGGTAGGCCCCCGACAAGGTGGACTGATGACCTGGTAAAGGTCGCGGGAGTCCGCTGGATGCGGGTGGCGCGGGACCGGTCATTGTGGCACTCTTGGGGGAGGCCTATGTCCAGCAGTGGACGTTTTTCGGCTGATATGATGATGATGATGCGTTTACCCAGACTTGATTGCAATATGGGATAATTATACACGGTGGAATTTAATCGGTGAACAGGAACCCATTTTTCTAATTCAGTAATCGATGGCGGTCACGTTTATGTAGTACTTAAGTGGAACCAAGTATTTTTTTATCATAACTAATTTTTAAGTTTAAATTAAATTTTAATTAAAATTTATTGTCACCCTACTAATGGTTTAGTCTGAAAAGTTGAATACCTCTTTTCAAACTATCAGCCATATAAACTTAAAACATAAATGAGCAATAAGCTGTCAATTTGTCATTGTCAAATTCATAACAAACGTCTGATCTGTCTAGTTTCCCGCCAAAGCCAGCAAGCACTTGACGTATGTACACTTACGAGTAACTTCCCTTCAATAAAAGTAGGGTGTCCATTTATTCAGTCAGTGTACATTTTACCGATGTTAATTAAGTGTGATTAATTAGATTGTGAGCTATATTGCACGAGGTCTCACGTATTGGTTTCTGTGTAGATTGATAATTAAGATTTTTGGATTCCTGATCACCGATTAAATTCCACCGTGTATAGGGCTATTGTAGGTACATACCTAACGGATTAATTTCGTATTACAAAAACGGTGCATAAGAATCCTCACAACATTTAAAAATAATAATACATGCAAACCGCACTTTAAAATATTAAACATTTTAACATTACCTACTAGGTATCTATATCATAGAGATAAAGTAGCCCTCCTAACAAGTAACTTACAGATGAGTAATAACTTAAGTCGCAGTGGGCGGGGCACATTGAACGTAGAACCGATAGCCGTTGGGGCGGAAAGGTTCTCGAGTGGCGACCACATACCGGAAGGCGCAGAGTGGGTAGGCCCCCCACAAGATGGGCTGATGACCTATATGCGGTTGGCGCAGGACCGGTCATTGTGTCACTCTTTGGGGGAGGCCTATGTCCAGCACTGGGCGTCTCCCGGCTGATATGATGATGATTATGATGATGACAACGATGACTGTCCTAATAATACTGTTGACATGTAAAACTATGTTTTATAAAGGATTAAATGAAATGAAATGAAAATACGCATTTCCAACAGTCTTCCTAAAGAAATTGCTGATGAGGTCAAATACCTACCACTATACCTCTCTCTCTAAGTTTTCTAATAAGAGAGAGACGGATAGTGCCAGAAAAATCGAGAGAGCTCTCACGCCGTCTTGTGATAGCCATGCAGACTGTAAGATATTTAAGACCTGATGTATGTCTACATGAGAATAATAAAGTATTATTATTATAACGGGAGTCCGTGCGTCCACAATGGATTCACAGCTTCGAATTTGACGTGTGACATTGTCACATCATTATGTATGGCGACAGTAAAAGTGTTAAAATAATGTATGTATTCTAAGTCTTTTCTTGAATGCATGTATGTTGGTGGCTTCCCTTCGTCTCATGGTTAGGTACCTACCTATCTGAATCACTAAAAAATGTTTCCCATTGTTTGTTCGAATTTTCATTTAGTCACCACAAAATTTTCGAGATAAGGTATTATAAAACAAACGTAACCGAATGTAATCTAGAATGGGTTATATACGATGCATTAGAAAAAATAAAACTTGTACCTAAGTACCTGGTCGTTTACCTGGTCGGGCAAAAAGTGTGGATAACGTAAACATTACGTAATCTTGCACACAGGATGATGTTTGTATTTAAACTTCCGTGTGACATGTAGTAACGAAGTAGTATTAATAAACTAACAAAATAATCGTAAATAAATCAATGGAAATCAGTGAATAAAATAAATTTCACGAAACTTGTTACCATAAGGTTTTTATACCTTAGTAAATATACATTTTAGCTAAATATAATCGTGAAGATACAATAGCTAAACAATAACGGAGTCAATTTATTGTTCATGTACATGTGATTGACAATGTGTCAGTCAAAAACGTACCTACTTACTCATTTCAAGTGGCGATATCGTTTTAATAAAGAGGTTGATAAATGATAAGTGGTACCTAATTGTTTATGAAAATCAAAAAAACTATTTGAAATCATCCTATAGGTAAGTGGTTTGACGTCATCCGCACTTTTTGTCCGCAAACACAAAAAGTGCGGATGTTGATGGGGAAAACTGTGGCACTAGCAATTAAACATAAAATTATATAAATCCATTACGTTTTAATTCAATAGGCGAAAACGAGTTAAGTGACACCTCAGTCAATCAAAGATAAAACATTCTAAAAAGTATTTAACCATGAGGTAGCATCACAGCTTCCAACACCTTCTCCTGATGTTCACTCATGTGGCTAAGACACGGCACTATCCACACATTAGCGTTGCACAGTGTCTTGCAAACTTTACTTTTGACAGCGGCTTTGTCATTATATCAGCTAGCTGTATTTCTGTTGGACAGTAGCTGACATTGATCAGTCCACTCACGAAGTGTTCGTGGATGAAGTGGTATCGCACGTCTATGTGCTTCGATCGCTTGTTAAAGGAACCGGACTTTATAAGTTGAATCGAACTTTGGTTATCAACGTGTAGATTTATTTTTACTTCAGAGTCGGTTATTTCCTTCAACAGAGATTTTAGGTACAGTCCCTCTTTACAGCAGTCGGCTGCGGCTATGTACTCGGCTTCAGTCGACGATAGGGCCACTATAGGCTGTCTCTTGGATGCCCATGATATTGGTCCATCGGCTATCATTAGCACGGAGCCAGATGTGCTTCGTCTCGTCAGCGGATCTCCATCATAGTCCGAGTCACTGTAAGCATCGATGTTCTCGATAGGGCTGTTTCGTTTGAATAGTATGCACATATCTTTCGTCCCAACTAAGTACTTGAATATTTTCTTCAGTCGTGTCACATCTTCCTTAGTGGGGTTTTCAACTTTTCTGCTGACTAGGTTAACAGCTTGTGCGATGTCTGGTCTGGTTCGCGTGGACAGGTATAGTAAACTTCCCACTGCCTCTCTGTAGGGGTAATCCTTCTCCTGGGCAGTTTGCTGTATCGACTTTACATCATTGCTTCCAGGCGTCTCACTTGCGCTTTTGCACAAGGCTTTGCGTATTTCATATTATACTTTTCCAGTATTTCGTTTGTATAATATTTTTGAGTCAGCTTTATTCCTTCTTTGGAGTTATGAATCTCCATACCCAGGTAAGTACTTGGGTTTTCATTCTTCTTCATTTCAAATTTGGTTTCAAGTTTTTTCATGACACTCTGAATCTTTTCTTTATCTTTTCCTATGACTAGCCCGTCATCGACAAATAATCCAATTATTATCGACTTATCTTAATTTATAAACACGCATCTGTCGGTTTTAATTGTCTTGAAACCCAACTCAAACATCGCTTGGGTAAAAGTCTTGTTCCATGTGAATGGAGCTTGTCTTAAACCGTATAAAGATTTTTTCAGTCGACACACAACATCTGTGTTTTTGTAGCCAGTATTGTAGCCAACAGGTAATTTCATATAAACTTAATCTTTCAGTTCGCCATACAAAAATGCAGTCTTGACGTCAAATGTCATGAAGTGGTAAGATTTAGATGCGGCAACGGCAAGTAAAGTCTTCAGGGCAGATTGACTTTCTTCGAAATCTAAGTTTCCTCTCTGCTCACAGGCGCGTACGACTAATCTAGCCTTATACCTTCCATCATCTTTTATCTGGAATACCCATTTGTTGGACAAGATTTTATGTCCTCTGGCTTCTGACTTGTCGACTAATACCCACGTGTTGTTTTGTTGTAGTGAATCCATTTCAGATTGTATTGCCTTCTCCCAGTTTTCCTTGTCGGTGCCTGACACAGCTTCTTTATACGTCAGTAAAGAGCAGTCATAGTCATTATTATTTTCAGACATCAACATAGTTACGCATCGACTGAGCTCGTAATCTTTTGTCCATCCTGGTGGCCTCACTACTCGTTGTGGTCTTTCACTTGCAGGTCGTTCAATTGGCTCTTCCTGAGATTCTTCATACGATTCATCATCAGAAGTGACATTTGATTCTGCTCTTGGTGGTCGTCCACTGGTAGAGGGTACATCAGCTGGCGGATATTGATTGGAGCTGGAAGAAGGGAGATTAGGTTCCTGAAAAGGTAAGTTATTATTAGTATTTTTCCCTGTTAATCCTATTTCTATTTTTCCTGTTTCTGGTTCCGGATTTTTTTCTTCAACAGCAGGAGTATTCGTATAGTGCATTTTTCCTATTACTCTCACATCTCCGCTGATAATGACATCATTCTTTTCCGGTAGATATATTCTAAAGCCTTTTGCATTTTTCGCATATCCCAAAAATACACCTTCCATAGCTTTGGCTGAAAATTTTCCTCTTCGAGTTTTGTTCATGACGAATGCTCTGTTACCGAACACGTGTAGGTGATTTCCTGATGGTGTTCTTCCCACCCACTTTTCATAAGGGGAGTTTCCTTTTAGAGCTCTCGCAGGGCTTCTATTTATCAGATAGTTTGCAGTGTTCACTGCCTCTGCCCACAGGTACGAAGGGACGTTGGAATCTAGCATTAAACATCTTGCTTTATCCAGGAGTGATCGGTTTTTCTCTCACTGCAGCCATTTTGCTGTGGTGTGTAGGGAGCGGTTAGTCTACGTGTTATACCATTTTCTTTAAGAAGGTTATCAAATGCTTTAGATCTGTATTCGCCTCCATTATCAGAATGCAAATTTTGAATTTTTTTCTTATGGAAGAGTTCAACATTGTTCTTATATTCCTTGAATTTTTCCATTACTTCGCTCTTTTCTTTTAGGAAGTAGACACAGCAGTATCGAGTGTAATCGTCAATGAAGGTGACAAAATACTTAGATCCGGCCATCGATTCATTCTCGAAGAGGCCGCAAACGTCGCTGTATACTATCTGTAGTGGCTCGGTAGAGATTATTTCTTCATGGCTTTGGAATGGTAGAGAAGTAAATTTTCCCTTGATACAGGTTTCACACGTACCCAAAGATTTTTCTTTAAAGTCGAGTCCTCGCATCATTCCATTTTTCGCCATTGCTTTTAGGTCTCTTTCATTGACATGACCTAATTTCTTATGCCATTTCATCATGTCTGTTTCAGCACCAGGCGTGAAGTTAGCTGTCTCTTCCGGCTCTTCAAATTCAAGATAATATAGGCTATTTATTCTTTTAGCTTTTAAAGCAATGTTTCCATCTTCTATGACACTGGCTTGTTCCTTTTCAAATAAAACTTTGAAGCCGTTATCTGTCATTTTACTTACTGACAGCAAAATAGTTGATAATTCAGGCACGTATAGTGTGTCAGTTAAGTTGTGCTAGCAATGTTTCGTGAATAGTTCAACTTTTCCTCTTCCTTGTACTTCAGTAGTGTGCTTTTCTGAAGCTAATCTTAAGGTATCGGTCTCAGGGGTCAGGTTGGTGAACAGGTGCTTCTCTCCTGTCATATGGGATGTGCATCCACTATCTAAACACCATATACCGTCCTTGGTTTTCGAGGTTCCAGTTGTCAGACAAATATTGTAAGTCTTTTCTTCACCTTTTGCTTTATTATTACCAGGCCTCTTTTTCAGCCAACAATCCTCAGTAGAATGCCCTTTCTTATTGCACTTCTTGCAAAACAATACCTTTATCTTCGATTTAACGTAAAAGGTTTCTGAAGTTTGAGGTTCGGTTTGCCTTCTCGCTTCATATTCTTCTACAATTTTAATTTTGAGGTTGTCAGGACTTGGTAAGACATCTTGTAATGGGCTACTTGTTTTCGAACGTTCCGCTGTTAATAAAATCAACGAGGGTATCTCCATCTTGACGGTTGGGGGTAGATGGAGAAATTTCCATTCGGCAACGGTGACTGATGAGCGTACGCCGGATCGCGGATTGTATGCGAATGCAAATTGAAGTGCGGACCATGGTTTGGTCGTAGTATTGTGTTGTGTGTGTAAACGGCAGACACGGGGTGAGTCTAGCATTTTAAGGGTTTTCTATACGAGAGATGTACGGACCGTGTCATTAACGGGTTATTTTGTCCACAGCCTGTGGGAACGCCCTTTAGTAATACACCTGAGGAGATTGTGATCTCGATTTCCGTATCGTACCATGGGCATAGCTGCGACGTGGTCACCAACTGAATTTTAGCTGATTCTGGTTCACGAGTGTCCGGTCCAAACTGGGGCCTTATTTCGGACTGTTTGTCATACCGACTGTAGCGCTGTGGTAAGACGTCGGCTTAGCGATATAGAGGACGGGAGTTCGAGACTGGTGACCGCGAAGGACAATTTATCTTTTTGTGTTTTTTTTGTGTTGCTATTGTTAGCGTAATTTGTTGTTTCTTTTATTATTCTTTTCCTTCTTTTATTATATTATCTGCTGTGTTTTTTTTGTTGAAGATCTTAATTACTTTAACCTTTTTTTTTTTTTGTCGTTTTATTTTTGTTTGCATAAATGTGCATAAAAAGGAAGATATCTTTCATTAGCAGTGACCCCACCCTAGCCGATTGAAATCCTAAGGAATTAATAACCTTACATTTGGCGCCCAACGTGAATTAATGAAAGATTTCTTTCTGCACAGGATTTAACTGAACTGTATACACATACTTGTACCCAGGTAGGGTGTCCATGAGATTGTATATTTTGCTAGTTTGTGTTTGTGTGCTTTATTTTATAGATGGTAATTTGCGTACAGTGTATATTGTAGGTAAGGATACCGACTCAGATTTTGATTTTGTACTCAGATTATTATATCCCTCAAGATGGATGCGGGCGATTTATTAAAAGATGAACTCGAGTTCGAGTTGGCGTGTAGGGGTATTTATAATATACTAACAGTCATGCCCATGAGGAAGATACTTAGGGAAATGTTAAGCTCAGAGAAGAGAGGGGAATCATCGATTCAGCTCTCGACCCCGGCATCTTGCGTTGGTAAACCTGAGGCTGAGTTAAATATATGCCAAGGGAAAATTATTTCGCTTTCACAGGCTGTAGATGATATGCTAGACACACCGGACAAGCTCATGCTTAAAAGAGTCACTTCTCGACTTTTACATTTAAAAAGTCGGGTAATTTTGATCAAACAGACGTGCCAGGGAGAACGTGATCCCTGCGAAAAGCTGGACAACGATATCGTCGGTTTATTTGGAATTATTTCCTCGCTGGGTACCGTCGGCCAGGAGGATGAAGGCATACTATCCGACAAAGAGAAAGAGATCTTACACCAATCACTAGGCCAGGAAGCCATAAATTTGATCGCGAACTTAGAACTTCAGGAAAAAGGCCCTGTGTCTACTCAGAATTCAGAGGCAGCTCGGGGAGCAGGTGAAGTACAGACAAAGGCGGAAAATTTTGCGCCGGACCAGTTCCAGGATGAGAGGAACTTACTAAAGAATCTCGGGAGCCATAAAAGATCAGATTCACAGTCTTCTCAGCCGAGGCATCTTGACTGCGGGCACATGTTGGAACGTTGTTCTACGGTAGAAAAGGAGATTGTGAGTAGGAAATTATTTCCCATAAAAGACTGGGGCGTGAAATTTTCGGGCACTGGAAGTGTTAGCATCAATGCATTTTTGGAACGAGTGGAGGAGCTGAAAGATGCACGGAATGCAGGAAAAGAGGATCTATGGAGATATGCCATTGATCTTTTTGAGGGTGATGCTCTTATTTGGTTCAGGGCCAACAGGGAGTATGTGCGGAATTGGGACGATCTCAAGGAACTTCTTTTGTTGACGTTCCAAAGGCCTTATTATCAGGATGAGTTGTTACAGGAAATAAAGGCAAGAACCCAAGGCAAAGCAGAGAATGTGACAATATATGTATCGATCATGCAAAACATGTTTAAAAGGCTGCCGGACGGCCTGGAGGAACATCAAAAGGTAGCTATATTATTGAGGAACGTGCAGCCTTACTATCAGCAAGCCGTGTGCCGAGACAGGTTCGCGTCCGTGGCCGAGTTGATAGCGGTACTGCGAATTATAGAGCGTACTAAAACAAACTGCGACTCGTTTCGAGAGCCGAATACATCGGTCAATGCCATAGAGCCTGACTTAGCGTATAAGGGGCACTCAAGCCATGAGATTTATGCCGCTACTCACAGGTCGTCGTTCAAGCAAGGTGAAAGAACGTTCAGCAGAAATAACGCTGAAATGAAATGTTGGAATTGCAGGGCTACGGGACATGGATTTAGGAACTGTAAATTGCCAGCTCAAAGGCTGTTCTGTTACAGATGTGGGAAGTTTGGGCAAACAACGATCAATTGCCCGTGTAGTAGCAAGACGGGAAACGGAATGGCGGAAGACGTGACTGCTGCCGAACGTCTTCCCAAACAATAGATCTCGGAACTGCTGAAAGAGATGAATGGCAGGAGTGGTTGAGAACAATATCTAACTACTTTGCGACGGGAGAAATATGCGACTTGATGAGAGTTCGTAATGACAATCGGTACTATGCAAATATAAAGATTCTGGGGAAGGATCACGTGGGTTTGATGGACACGGGAGCAACCACTTCCGTTATTTCAAGGAGTCTGAGTTTACAGCTGTTGGCGATGGGATTCACAGCGCAGGAAGTCCCCCAAACCAGATTGTCTACAGCAGATGGTACGGCACACGTGATGAATTGTATTTTTTACTTACCGATCGAATTCCACAACAATTACAATGTAGTCCAATTCTATGTCATGGACGAGTTGAAACATGACATTTTGTTAGGTATGAATTTCTTCGAGGCCTTTAATGTGGTCATTGGAAGTGGTAGAGAAAAGCTAGCAAGTAGTGGGATATATCAATTTTCCAAGGATGCAGAGACACTAGAAATTAGCGCATCGCCGACGGTGATATCGCGACATGAGCTGACAATGGATCAGAGGCGTATTCTTGATAGATTAGTATGTCATATGCAAGATACCGTCGGTTCGGGGCTTGGCCGCACCGATTGGCTTGAACATAAGATAGATACAGGAGACAGTGATCCAGTCAGTCAAAGACAATATCCCTTCTCCCCACAGATTATGAAGGAGTTAGGTGAGGAAATCGAGGAGATGCTCAGGCTAGGGGTTATAGAGCCCTCGTACAGTTCGTGGCGTTCTCCAGTGTTGTTAGTAAAAAAGGCCTCGGGTAAAAATCGATTATGTTTAGACAGCAGGCAACTGAATAGATTGACCAAAAGGGACACGTGCCCCCTGCCACGCGTTACTACAATACTGGACAACTTGAAGAATGCTCAATTCTTATCCACACTTGACTTAAAATCCGCGTTCTGGCAGATACCGCTAGACAAAGCAAGTAGCGAGAAAACGGCATTTGGACTGCCAGGCAAGGGCCTATACCAGTTTAAAGTGATGCCTTTTGGATTAATGAACGCTAGTCAGACGCAACAAAGACTGATGGATAAGCTGTTCCCACCACAGTACGAGGGAAAAATCTTTACTTACTTAGATGACATTGTCATATGCACGCAGACGTTTGAAGATCATATAGTGACTCTGAATTGGGTAGTGGATCAACTAACCAAAGCGGGCCTGACAGTTAATATCGAGAAATGTCAATTTGCACGGGCCTCTCTTAAGTATCTTGGCTATATAGTTGATAAGGATGGACTACGTACGGATCCTGATAAAGTGAGCGCTATCATAAATTACCCGAAACCAAGAACATTCACAGAAGTGAAACGCTTTTTAGGGCTGGCAAGCTGGTACAGGCGGTTTGTAGAAAATTTTGCTATGGTGGCAGCACCGCTACATGATCTTACGAAAGGGGGTAAAAAGGGACGCGAAGTGCATTGGACACATGAAGCCGAGAAATCATTCAATGATCTGAAAACCGCACTGACATCAACGCCGGTTCTGTGCTGTCCTAATTATGAGGCAGAATTTACGATTCAATGTGATGCCTCTAACAAGGGCACAGGCGCGGTTCTTATACAACTAGTAGAGGGGATAGAGACACCAGTTGCATTCACAAGCACTAAGTTATCAGAAAGGGAGACCAAATACTCCACGTCGGAGAGGGAATTACTAAGTGTTATTCATGCCATCGAACACTTCCGGCCATACGTTGAAGGTACACACTTTAAGGTAATTACGGATCATAGCACTCTACAGTGGCTATATAAGTCCAAAGATCCCCATGGAAGGCTGGCTAGATGGGCCATGAAACTGCAGCAGT
Organism: Epinotia ramella; assembly: GCA_947578815.1. Lineage (NCBI taxonomy): Eukaryota > Metazoa > Arthropoda > Insecta > Lepidoptera > Tortricidae > Epinotia > Epinotia ramella. The sequence continues at coordinate 2,557,378 of OX388206.1, read as the reverse complement.
TCGATTATGAGATTATATACCGAAAAGGCAAGGATAATATCGTTCCTGATGCACTATCCAGAGCAATAGAAGATCAGGACGTCAGTCTTATTGAAATTAAGTTAGAAGACAAAGACGACTGGTATAGAGATAAGGAGTCGAAGACCGAAGAGGGTAGAGAAGGGATAGATTGGGCTGTAAATCAGGGTATTCTTTGGAAATACCTGAAACTAAAGCAGTTTCCCGATGAAGATGATTCTTGGAAAATGGTGGTTCCGGAGAGTCTTAGGTGGAAAATACTGAAAGAATGTCATGATGATCCTGTTGCTGGGCATTTTGGAGTCAAAAAGACAGTGAATAGGGTGCGACACAGATATTACTGGCCTTCGCTCATAACAGATGTGAAGCAGTATGTACGAAGATGCGAAACTTGTGCAAAACACAAGACTCCGCAACATCTGCCACAGGGGCATATGGGTAAGCTTAGAGAGGTTACCGAGCCCTTTCAGATGCTGTCGATGGATCTAATGGGACCGTTCCCACGATCAAAAGCAGGATACACAATGTTGTTAGTTATATCCTGCTGGTTTAGCAAGTTTGTATTACTCTTTCCCCTGAGAAACGGTAAGGCCTCGAATATCACTAAGATAGTGGAGGAGCAGGTATTTTTGGTTTTTGGTACTCCGCAAGTCGTTATATGCGATAACGGTAAACAATTTGTTGCCGCGGAGTTTCAAGATATGATTGGGAGCTATGGCTCTAAAATATGGTACACTCCATACTATCATGCACAAGCCAATCCGACGGAAAGAGTAAATAAAGTAATTGGCACGACTATCGCAGCATACATACAGGACAACCACAAAGAGTGGGACAAACACATCGCCCACATAGGATATGCCATCAGGACGGCGGTACACGAGGTCACGGGCCGGACACCCTCCTACTTATTTTTTGGCCGGGAAACTTCTCATCACGGGAGAAAGATTCTTCCGTTTGATAAGGATCTTCCCATAAAATTTAACAGGGACATTCATGAAGATAGATTAAAGAAGAGGAGTCAGATTTACGAAGAGGTAGTCAAACTATTGAAAAAGTCATATGAAATTAACAGTGGATATTACAATAAACGAAGACGCATATGTACATTTCAATTAGGCGATCTGGTATGGAAAAAGACGAAACCGTTATCAAATGCAAGCAAGAACTTCATGGCGAAATTGTCACCAAAATATGAAAAAGCAGTGATATCAGAGAAGTTGTCAGATAACGTATATATGCTTAAGAGCCTTAGGGGAAAAAGCTTGGGGAAATGGCACGTCTGTGATCTAAAGCGGGTTATATGCTGATTGGATGAATCCGGGTCGGATTCTTTTTGGGAAGGGGGATAATGTAATGGGCTACTTGTTTTCGAACGTTCCACTGTTAATAAAATCAACGAGGGTATCTCCATCTTGACGGTTGGGGGTAGATGGAGAAATTTCCATTCGGCAACGGTGACTGATGAGCGTACGCCGGATCGCGGATTGTATGCGAATGCAAATTGAAGTGCGGACCATGGTTTGGTCGTAGTATTGTGTTGTGTGTGTAAACGGCAGACACGGGGTGAGTCTAGCATTTTAAGGGTTTTCTATACGAGAGATGTACGGACCGTGTCATTAACGGGTTATTTTGTCCACAGCCTGTGGGAACGCCCTTTAGTAATACACCTGAGGAGATTGTGATCTCGATTTCCGTATCGTACCATGGGCATAGCTGCGACGTGGTCACCAACTGAATTTTAGCTGATTCTGGTTCACGAGTGTCCGGTCCAAACTGGGGCCTTATTTCGGACTGTTTGTCATACCGACTGTAGCGCTGTGGTAAGACGTCGGCTTAGCGATATAGAGGACGGGAGTTCGAGACTGGTGACCGCGAAGGACAATTTATCTTTTTGTGTTTTTTTTTGTGTTGCTATTGTTAGCGTAATTTATTGTTTCTTTTATTATTCTTTTCCTTCTTTTATTATATTATCTGCTGTGTTTTTTTTGTTGAAGATCTTAATTACTTTAACCTTTTTTGTTTTTTGTCGTTTTATTTTTGTTTGCATAAATGTGCATAAAAAGGAAGATATCTTTCATTAGCAGTGACCCCACCCTAGCCGATTGAAATCCTAAGGAATTAATAACCTTACAATCTCTCGATTCGATTGCTGTGCGGAAGCTGTCGAAAATTGTAGGTAGACTGTATAACATCATTATGCTCAATAATTTTGGATGAATTTTGACATCCATATCTTCTAGCTTACCCACTACGTCCATAAAATGATGAAGATGATCTTTTACATCTTCTTGAGGGTTCATTTTCTTTAAAACTAGTTGTTTTAAAAGTGTGGCCTTTCGTGCTGGCCCAGAACTTTGATAAATTGACTTTAGTTTATCCCATACCTCCTTTGAAGTATTGCAGCTTTTAATAAGCTTTAGTTCTGGTGGGGATATGAGTAAAAGTAGCTCTGACCTTGCCTTTGAGTCTTCCTTTAGGAACGCACTTTTTTGTTCGGCAGTCGCAGTCGCCGCTAACGTTTTCTCACCACTAGCGTATTCCCATAAGTCGCTTTTAATGAGAATCGCCTGTGCGTGTAAGCACCAGGTATCGTAATTCGATTTTGTCAGCGGTTCTATGCTTCGAAAATTTGAGCTCATTTTTTTTTACTTTCTCACCTTTTATGTTTTTAAATATGCTTTTTCCCTATGCCACAACCACGCTCTGCTACCACTGATGGGGAAAACTGGCACTAGCAATTAAACATAAAATTATATAAATCCATTACGTTTTAATTCAATAGGCGAAAACGAGTTAAGTGACACCGTCAGTCAATCAAAGATAAAACATTCTAAAAAGTATTTAACCATGAGGTAGCATCACAGCTTCCAACACCTTCTCCTGATGTTCACTCATGTGGCTAAGACACGGCACTATCCACACATTAGCGTTGCACAGTGTCTTGCAAACTTTACTTTTGACAGCGGCTTTGTCATTATATCAGCTAGCTGTATTTCTGTTGGACAGTAGCTGACATTGATCAGGATGAGGTAGCATCACAGCTTCCAACAGATGTAAGCTAGCTAAGTAAGTAGGTAGTGAACTTATTTGAAAAACCGTATTTTCGCCGAAATGACAATTCGGTCAAACAATTCGGGTAGTGAAATTATGATAATCGTATTTAGTCGAATGGCTTACATTGAAAAGGTTAGCAAGACGACGTTCCGTTTAGACCTCTTTTGTTGTGTTAAAATAAATATTAAATAGGCTTAATCTGCCATAAAAGTATTTCTATAATAGTTAACAGAGTAAATAAGTATATTTTAGGGCTATGCGGTCATATTCATCTGTATTTGAGCGTTTGAAATAAGCGTGTGAGTAACGCTTTGGCATAAAAAATATAAAACTTTTGTGCAATAACTACTCTTTTCTCTTCTATCGAAGGTGTAGTTTAAATATTTTTAAACAACTAGGAAAATGTATAAGGATTTCATAAACGTTAAAGTTTTGTACGTCATCGATCTTATTTACAAGAAAAACTAAATAATATCGAACATTAGCCACAAAATCCCTGTCGTATATGTTTAGACTAAGCGTTACAAAAAACCACTTAATATTTTTGAAAAAATTAAATACCGTGACAAAGTTGATTATGTTATTTACAAAACGGCGAAACATTAGGAATACCTAAAACCATGCCTTCACGGTTTTTAGGGTTCCGTAGTCGACTAGGAACCCTTATAGTTTCGCTTTGTCTGTCCGTCCGTCCGCGGATAATCTCAGTAACCGTTAGCACTAGAAAGCTGAAATTTGGAACTAATATGTAAATCAATCACGCCGACAAAGTGGTAAAATAAAAAGTGTTTTTATTTTATTTTAATAGGGTATCCCCTATACGTAACGTGACGAGTGTTTTTTTTTTATTTCAACCCCAACGTGTGATATATTGTTGGATAGGTATTTAAAAATGAATAGGGGTTTGCTAAAATCATTTTTTGATCATGTTAATATTTTCGGAGATAATCGCTCCAGAAGTAAAAAAAAATGTGTCCCCCCCCTCTAACTTTTGAACCATAACTTTTAAAAATATGAAAAAAATCTCAAAAGTAGAACTTTATAAAAAAATTCTAGGAAAATTATTTTGAACTTGATAGGTTGAATAGTTTAAAAAAAATATTCAAAAACTACGGAACCCTACACTGAATGTGGCCCGACACGCTCTTGGCCGGTTTATTTCTTAAAACACTGGGGCAGACAAGTGAATTTTCAAATTGGGTAATTTTTGTACCCAGGGTCATATGAGCGGATAAAAAAATTGACAATTTTAGGAAAAACTGTGACATACATAATATTATTACTGTATGTGTGTATTATTATTACAGTGTTGGTTATTTTTTTTATTTACTATTTATTTCTATCTGTGTTTGTCATAAATAAATGCTTTTCTTTCTTTCTTTCTTTCTTAAATAAGCATAAGCTCGCGGTGCCCACCACTCGGCTCCAAAAAATTAAAAAAACCATTCATGGGTAATTGTGTAAGGTTTTATAACAAACTTCCTGGAAACGTAACTGAGTTACATTAATAATAAATTCAAGAACTATGGGAAGCGTAAACTTATTTTGAAAGCTTATTATAGCACACAAGACTACATGAATGATAAAACTCCATGGGACTAATTTTGACTGAATTTATGACATTGTGTTTTTAATTTATTATTCTCGTTTTATACATATATTTTTTGACATTTGATTGTTTTTCTAAAAACAATCTAGACTAGTATTTTTTATAAAAATTTTACTTCGAATAATTTTTACTTTTTATGTTTAATAAATTACTCTAAGTAATTTAAGATTATGTTTCTACCTGACGATTTAAAAGTGCTTGTTACTGGGCCTACTTGAATAAATATCATTTTGAGTTTTTTTTAGAGTTTAGTGTGCCACTTTTGGAGTGCTTATAACCTATCTACCTCTTTTTTATATTACATCGTATTGTCGTGTGTTATTATTATTATTATCGTATTGACGAGAGACATCATTCTGATCTTGACACGTTTTATTGTTATTGACATCATACATCTCTGACAATATAACATTAATGTTCCTTTTTTGTTTTGATGCTTAGAGACCGTATACATCTCTTAGAATATTAGAATAATTATTAATTGTATTTGGACGCTCAGAGACCTTATACATCTCTGGAATACTGAATAATATCATTAACTTCTGTTAATGCTGGATACAGAATCGAATGTAATGGTCATATTTTGCAATTTTGTTTTGTTTACATTAACTTAGTGACATTTAGTTTGTTAACCTTATATATATCATTTTAAATTATTATTGTGTAAGATTACTATTTTATTGTAAATTACCGTTTGACATGTAAAAGTGCCATTGTGGCCTATTTGCAGAATAAATAATTGATTTGATTTGATTTGATTTGATTCATCATTGCATAGCACTATATCTCCAACCCCGCTTGTGCCGGAAATAATTACAACGACCGCGTCCAGTCCGGAGTCTGTGTATTAGGCGACACCAATGATTACGTACGTGGTAGTGAAATGTTGTGAATGCGATAGTTTTCCTGGTTGGGGATTTCACATACATGTCATGTCATCGCAGACGCATGCCGTTTCCCAGGGTTTATTCCGTTAGTACGGTGGCAATATCGCAAAAAGTCCTCTCCTTCACGATTTTCGTAGAGATGGAGAAAAGCGTTACATTTTGATATCAGTTACTGAGGAAATCGTTCCAAAAAAGTCACAGTGAAAAGTCATCGTGACTTTGTCACGTCTGTTACTCGTGTCACTGCATGATATTTGTGATAAGTCACGGTCCTGTAATTAACGTTTTTTTGTGACACTGTTATTTCAACGTGACTATGTCACGCCTGTTACTCATATCACCATATCGCGGGTCGCTTCCATCAAGCACCGCGTGGCGGCCAGCACCAACAGCATTCTTTGTGGGATCGCCGGTAGGCTAGATTGCCCCATAGCGATGCACTGGGATAGCCTCCATGTACAGTCAGCTGCAGAGAAAAGGACCCCCCCTGCATAGAAGTTTGCATACCAAACTTCTATGCAGAGGGGTTACCTTTCTCTGCAGCTGACTGTACACTCGTTGCATCGGTTTGTTTTATTTTAGTTCTAGATTTTTGACATTGTAATATAATTCGTTAATTTGGGTATTGTTATTTTTAAAGTTGCTGACATTTTTTATGTAATTTAATTTAATTTACTCTAGCTTATTACTACTACTAACATATTATTTAATTACTTTCTTTGTTTTTTTTTTTTGAGACATGTACCACTAACACATGATGGATCCTTAGTTATCTGAAATAAATGAATAATAATAATAATATAATATTGTCGCGGTGCTATTATGACCGTGTTTTTGTCAACGTCAGTAGCGTCACGCTCCACGTTTGTCGTGATTTGAGTAACAGAGACTGCGCTAGGAATAGTTGGAACTTGGAACATATGTGATTTTGTAACATGGACCTATAATACTCTGGACAGGCTGTACGTGATGCCACACTGAGGGACGGAAAGGCTCCTATGCAGCAAAATTAATAACTGATCTTAAAATGGCTGATGACTTGCCATAAACAACCTACTTAATTTGGACGGGTAATGGTTTATGTGCCACAACTTCATACTAAATCAGTTGCAAATAAAAAAAGTGGAACTATGCCAATGGACAATGAATGATAAATCCCTTTCTGTCACACTTATCGAAATTTGTATGCTACCAGCTCGCTCGCACGTGGTATTATTATTACCATAGCCTCCAGAGGAGGTTCATGTTTCGTAACGTTGTTCTTTTGTGAAAAGTCACAGTGACATCTTTCGACGGCGAGTCACGGTGACTTTGTAGTACGAATCTACCGGTTTTAGTTAAAGGAGAGGTGGACGGACATAACTGTGACGTCACAAAGATGGCGGCCGACGGTCATCGATTTATGTTCAAATCTCAGGTCCTTTTTTCTGATCGATTCGTGTGAGGTGTCATTTGAAAGCATATTAAACGTTCTATAATTGTTGCTTTGAACCCTATGATGTCATCATTTTTTATATATTAGAAAAAAATATGATTTACCGTGCGCGTTTGCATGAGTACTGATAAAACACGGTTGTAACTCAAGAAATAATAACTTTAGCGCAATCAAAGTTATTATAAAAAAGAGAGAGAATTTATAAGCTTTCCAACAATATAGATTTTGGTGGTGTATATGAATAAATAACGAAGTAATAATACATTTTGTTAATTACGCGCCGATGAACTATCACCAAGCTCGACTCTGCTAGCGATCGCTGTCGTCACGTCGTGCCTTTAGAAACTCTTTTTTTGTTTTTAGAGTAATTATACGAGTCAGACGGTCATGATATGCACCTAAAGCAGTAAAGTAAAGGCTACCTCAGGAACTTTGTAGCCCGAGCCCGAGGCGAGGCGAGTGCTCTGAAGCGTTCTTTTTCACCACACAATTTTACGTCTTATTTTGGCTGTCAAGTGAGATTGTTATTACCACTTTACGCCCGGGTGATGTAAAATTAGTCTAGTTCCGAGTATCACATTGAAAATCCTACTAATATTATAAATGCGAAAATTTGGATGTTTAGATGTTTGGATGTTTGTTACTCAATCACGCTTAAACGGCTCAACCGCAGACGGAGTCGCGGGCAGAAGCTAGTAAATAATAAAACAATTAACGCAAGTAGCTTTATTAGACTAGCTTCCGCCCGCGAGTTGGTCTGCGTAGACCCGGGATAAAAACTATCCTATATTATAATCCAGGCTTTAAAATATCTTCGTGCAAAATTTAATCTTATTGGTTGAGCCGTTTAAGCGTGATTGAGTAACCAACATCCAAACATCTAAACACTTAAACAAACACACAAAACATCTTAAACGGCTCTTTAAGTTGAGTTTGTTAACGGTTGAGTAACAAAAATCCAAACTTTCGCGCATATAATATTAGTAGGATTAGTAGAACTTGTTTTTGCCCGAGGTACCTGTGTTGCAATTTGACTTGTATTTACCAAATTTGACTTGTTTTGATTAAGTATTTCCTCGCAAAAGAGAAGTGAAAAACTGCTATGGGAAGCGAAAAGCGGGAGACTGATTTGTAACTGAAACGTTGCACGGACCGAGCGTGTGTCCGCTTGTTGAGTGTGTTAGTCTTGTTTGTAAAAGGCCGCGTTGCCGGTCCTAAATGGAGCTTGGCCTTCGGCCTCGCATGCATTGCCGCTCACCTTCGGGCCTGTGGCCCTCAGGTTCACTTTTAAAACAGTCAGGGGTGCGGTGTCCGAGAACGCGCCCTGAAGGGACGCTACAGACCTTCGTCCCTACGCAGAGCTCGGCCTGCCGCTGCCATGCCTTCGGCTCTCAGGTTCACTTGTAATACATTCAGGAGTAGAGTATGGAGGGACGCTCAGGGCTTTCGGTCCTACGCGGAGCCCGGTCTGCGGCCTCGTGAGCCTCGCCGCTCACCTTCAGGCCGTGTTGTTCTGTTCGAACTTGTTGCCTGCAAAACTGCAACGACTTGTAGTTCCATAGTTCACAACATGTATCAGTCGACAAATCGTAAATACCTACACGCATATCCAGAGAAAAAAAATGTGTTTACCTATAGCTGTTGCTAGAAAGGTAAATGTAACAAATCACCACTTGCAAATGTCTGCAAATTCAACCGCAACTTTCCCTCGAATAAAATGAAATATGCGCGGGCGTAGGGTACGGCAAGGGTGACCTTGTCGCCAGTTTGGGTTCTAGTCTTTGGGCTGGATTTTGTCGAAAGCTTGCGGCCCACAGTCAACGAAGTTATGAATTTAAAATGCCTTTTTATTGAAACATAACTATTTAAAAAGTAAAATATGCTCATCTGGCTGATAACTTGCTCCTGCTGCTCCATGCTCTTAAACACAATATTTATGAAATCGACTACAGTACCTTTCATTAGGGAACACCAAATTTATTTTCAAAGTATTTCAATCATACACACACAGCATGCCGGTTGCCGCGGACTTGCGTTTAATTTATTTTCCAAACGGTTGGTTGTACGTTTGAATTTCAAGAAAACAATTATAGTACGTTTAATATGCTTTCGAATGACTCTTCACACGAAGCAATCAGTAATGTAGAACCCGAGATTTGAACAAAAATCGATGACTGTCGGCCGCCATCTTTGTGACGTCACAGCTATGTCCGTCCCCCTCTCCCTTAACTAAAACCAGTAGATTCGTACTCTGGAGACAACAAGGAACACATCCATACCAATTTTAGGTATATAGAAGACGTGTCCACGACTTTTGTCAATATTGGCAATTTCCGCCGTACGTCACGAGGTAATAGTAAACATCAAAACATTAGGGTACGTCATCCTCTGACCTTATATAAGGCAAGAGATGCCTGAGCAATTATCGTTTTCGCAGGTCACGATAGTGAGGTGTAGTCGTGCTTGATCCGTGGCACATTTGTAGTGTTTTATAATATAAGTAGTAAGTCATTTTAAAGATAGCATCGTAAGAATGAAGCTTGCTTTATTGTGTCTGGTTTTGTGTTTGGGTAAGTGTTTTCGTCTATCGACTTTATAAAGCAACAGAGAAACTGCTTCTGTTTAAGATGAAGTTCTTTAAAAACAAGGTTTTAACCGTCTTCAAATCAGTACGCAAATCGCTTCAAGTGTGCCTATAAAATGTGAAGAGTTCCCTCAGTTTCTCGAGGATCTCATCATCAGGTCCTGACCTGATTACCATGGGACTGATAACACCTGGGAAGGATACCCTTTCTGACATAAAAATATTTCGACTAATAGAGAACCTCCATTTTTAAAGTCGGTTAAAAACAGTACCTATTTAAGTCCCATTTGCCGTTGAGAAACATTATATTTCATGAAAACTTATTGGATAGTGTTAACAATGTGCTTACATACTTAATAGCATGTTTACGTACTTAACTACCGACCGGTTAGCCTAGTGGGTAGTGACGCTGCCTACGAAGCTGAAGGTCCTACGTTCGAATCCCGGTAAGGGCAAATATTTGTGTGATGAGCATTAATATTTGTTTTTGAGTCATGGAAGTTTTTTATGTATTTAATTATTTATATCCATTATATATATCGTCGTCTAGTACCCATAACACAAGCCTTACTGAGCTTACTATAGGACTAGGTCGATTTGTGTAAGATTGTCCCCTAATATTTATTTATTTATTTAACTGCATACGCCTGGACATAATACTTATATATTACACAGGATCTCGGAAGTACAGATTTTTTTTACCTAATGCAACTTGTATTTTCATGTCTATAACACTAAGTTATCTAACACAAGCAAAGTTTTAAATTGATACGACTCACGGAAGGGTGAAAATCGACTTTAATACCAGATTGCTACATGCATACGACGAAATCCCTCTAAGGGCTAAGTTCACCTTTGTACTTGACATATTTTTAATACTTAGTAAGTATAGCTACGGTAGCCTAGTTGTTCAGGCAGGTCTAATCCCAATAAAGGTCTAGTTTTCCCTCTGGGTTGGAAGGTCAGATAGTAGTAGCTTTCGTAAAACTAAATATTGCCTATGCCAAATCTTTGGATTAGGTGTCAATCGGACCCCGGGCTCCTTTAGGCCACAACCGGGAATTACGCTAGGAGAATGAATTAAATACTAAGTATGTTTATAGTGCACAATAAAACGTGATACTTCTACAACCGACTATTGGTATCAGGAACTCGATGTGAAGCCGATAAGAGAGGCTACATGTACAACCGGGATGTGGATGCGTGGCTGCACCTGCACATCGTGCCGGCTGTCTGGAGCGAGGCGGCCATGCGCTGTTACCTCGAAGGTATGTTCAACAGGCATCCTCAAACGAATTTATAATTTATACCATTCTAAATAGGGACAGCGTTAGAGATTATCTTCTCAAACATGCTCAAAAATGTAGGTACAATGTGATGTAGGATGTGTGTGGTGTTCGCAAAAATCCAATGTGACACACAGCGTTATGGCATTCCATACAAAGGCCATTGCCTTTGTATAGTTTAGGATATTGCCGGCGTGTTTGTACATTGCCGGCGCGTTCGCCCCCCGGGCGCAGTGACCAGCAGTTTTGTTACTGAATTTGAGAATATTTTTTTTTTCTTATAATTTTCTTATTTCTGAGCTTTTTTTTGAGAAAAGCATTTTTTACACATATGCCTCGGCCGGAACTAGGGAATCCCTAGTTCCGGCCTAGTCCCTAGTAGGGATTGCCTGCCTCGTATTACTATTACTATGTCTATATCACACTGGGCAGGCAATCCCTTCCTTCCCGGCCATTGTAGTAATATTACATTACAACAGAGGCCGGGAAGTAAGGGATCGGATAGTTATGTTATGAGGCTGGCAAGTTGCAACCCCTTTTCACGCCGAGGTATGTATAGTGCTTTTCTCAAACATGCAATGAAATAAATAAAAAAAAACGGCGTGCCTGCCTAGTCCTCCAATTTCGTATGAAATGCCATTACGGATCTCTCGTCTCGCTGCGCCATGAAATGAAAAATATCACCACTCAAAAAACATAAATATCATCCACAAATCAGGGATCGGATACCGGTATTTTCATTCAAACCGGTTTTGGCTCTACACCCCAAACCAAAATAAATAGCTTTCTTGGTTTCGATTACCGGTTTTAGAACGGTGTCATGGCAAAACCGTTATATAGCAGATTTCGTTTTTGTTGAACAGAATTCTACGATTGAGCCGAGATACAACGAATCCTTCTTTCTCATTGGTAATATTTGTATATAAAATAGATGGGTTATCTGAGTAGATAACGAATAATACTCTATGCATTTTAATCTTTCGGTTGTGTTGTATGGAAGAGATCGCTTTTTACCTACATACCTCCCCACCACTTACACACCTATCCAAATCAATTGTATTTATTGCATTTGATGCCTAGCTAGATGTCAATGTCAATTAATCAAACATAATGGCATTTATGACTTTATCACAACAAATAGGTGTAACGTCATGCGATAGCAGTGCATTGCTGGTTGAAGAGACTATTATAGATAAGTAAATTGACAAATAATGTCATCTTATTTACCAGTTCAATAAAGTTACACGGAACTTTTTAAATTCTGTTCTTCTGGAATAACGATAACCGAAATATGAAAACGTTACTGTAGTATACGGGTTTACAAATGAACGAAAATTTGAACGGTTCACGAACAAAATTGAACGGTTTTTTTAAACCGGTTCCGATCCCTGCCACAAATATAAAATCCAGCTACACGACAAAAGACTTTTAATTTTCCCTCCAATCCCTCCATAATGTTTTTTTTACGGAAGTCGTCCGTATTACGCATGTTCGAATAGACCCTATTAGGGCCATTATACACAAACTGATAACTGATAGTGAGAATCTTCATTTCTATAATAAATAAAATAAATGCAGAGGATTTTAAATATTGTCTATGGTTTCTGGTGACTTACGAATATACAATATTTTAAATATATTCGTCAACACATTGAATCATACAGATTTGTATTCTTAATATCAGTTCGTGTGTAATAGGCATTAACGCGGATATTTTTGGTCCGATAACCATTCAGCCACTAGAAAAAAATTAAAAAATATAATTCAGCTGTTTAGCCTGTTCATGAACACAGACGCCATAGATTAGATTAAAAAAAAAATACTTCCCGGCCTGGGCCTTCAATTTTGTATAAAATTCCTTTACAGTTCTCTCGAATTGTTCCGCCCGAAATGTGATACTTCTAAGCCTGTTATGTTATGTTATGATGCACGTAACGACGACATTTCATTGCATGTTTGAGAAAAGTACTATTGTTGAATTCGATTAAACTAGTGGCTCTGTGAGCTGTAGTAATCCCGAGCCTGTCTTATTCTCTTAAATATTATTTTTTGAATTTCGAGAAAGTGAAACGACAAGAAAATTCTACATAAATCCTGCTCACAACATTTCACGCGAATAGGTTGAGAAATGGGACCCGTAGAGGAGATTAGCGGGGAAGCGGGACATCCGGACATCAGGATATCTGGACATACAAACGATTTTTGGCCCAAACTGAAGCATTCATTCGCTTCGCTCCCTCTTTCGAAAAATGTTTTAATCTATGCACGTGAAAAGATTAAACAAGCGCTGTCGAGCTACAAGTTTCGCGGGGTAAATAAAATGCCTACATCACGATTTCAGGAGGGCTCCTGGCGTCTCCAACGGACAGTGCCATGTCTCAGGCCATGATGGCCATGATGGCCGAGCAACAGCTGACACGCAGCGTGTACACTGGGATAAACTCCATCCTCGCCAGGGAAAACTTCTCGTCCCTTGAGGGTACGTTCTGTGGGACTTTTCTATTTCTATGACTAACCGAATACAGTCCCCGCGAAGGATACGGGTGGCTGAATCCCCGAATCGTACATTTTAACTTCATCATCATGTCCGCCGAAAGATGTTCACTGCTGGACATAACCCTTCCCCAAACAGTGCCACAATGACCGGTCTTGACTCTTGAGCCACCCGCATATTACAATTTTAACGTATGCAATGATTTCTTATGTTTTCTTTTAGAACAAGTAGGAACTGTGGGAACTGGGTTGAAGTGTATTAACTTATTTATTGTGGGCGACGAGCTAGCAACCTGACACTATAACATAAGATATTTAGACCATTCATTGTTGGAAATTGCACTGAAAATTTAATTCCATGCGCTCTGCCTACCCCTGTCAAGAACACAGGCATGATTACGGATATGTACCTACGTAACTTTAAGAATTTGACTAATTTGTACTGGACAGGGGTGCCACTTGTTGACATGCAGCTAAAATGGGCCGCCAATGAGCCAGACAACGGAAACTCGGATGAGAATTGCCTGGCGATGACCGGCGCGGGCGCAGTGGCCGACGTCAGCTGCGATAGCATGCTGCCGTACTTCTGCCGCCAAAACGCCAAATGCGGCTCCGAGGGTGAGTTCTGTGAGTAGGTTTTTAAGGATAGGCGACCCATGCAACAGCGCGGGTCCCACGTTCAAAGTTGTAAACATATGGGCAGTAAGAAAATGCTCAACTTTATCATCATATCAGCCGAAACACGTCCTCTGCTGGACATAGGCCTCCCCCAAAGAGTACCACAATGAGAGGTCCTTCAGTAGGCCATCAGTCCAACTTGTGGGAGTCTACACACGCTGCGCCTTCCGGTACGTGGTCGCCACTCGAAAATCTTTCCGCCCATTTCCCTACGGGGGGTTCTACGTGCAATGTGCCCCATCCACTGCCACTTAAGTTTAGCCATTCGGAGGAACCTTGGTTCTGCTGCAGATAGCTTCATTTCTGATGCGATCTCGCAGAGATACTCCCAGCATAGCCCTCTCCATTGCCTTGACTTTGAGACTTCTTATGAGGCCCACATAGGCGACCACGTTTCGGTGCCATACGTTGTCATTGGCAACACACACTGGTCAAAGACACTCGCCTTAAGACACTGCGGAATATTGGTGGCAAGCGGCAACCTCTAATCTATCTACCGTACAGCAGATTAAAAATAAGTGCTTTCTCCAGGGTACCAGTATGAACCCCGCACCGGCAGCTGCTACAAGTTCCACCGCGTCGCGAAGAATTTTCGTCCTGCCGTGGCCGCATGCCACGCCGAGGGCGGCTATTTGGCTGTGATAAACGACGCTACAGAGTCCACTGTGCTGAAGGAACTTTACGCTAAGAGCCCAGAAGAAACGATTGTTGGGGCAGAGGAAAGCAAGCATGCTTTCATTGGCTTCAGGAAATGGGATGATGGAGAGTGGGCGACTCTTTATGGTGAGGATTTGATTGTTATAAGTCATACATTTTGGCTCCCATACCCAGTCTACGAAACTGACTATCCTGGGTTTGTGTAATGAGCCGCATGATGATTCGTTTCTGAGTCTTGGTGTTGACGAATGAATGTTTTCTTTGAATTTAAGTATGTACAATCTATGAAATATATCGTCGAATAGTACCCATAACACAAGTCTTAAATTATTAAGCTTATTACGGGTTTTTCGGGGCTATAGGTAGATTAGGTACACAGCTTAATTCAGTCATTCAGGGGTAGGACGATAACGGGGCGCGGGCGACGCGCGGGAGGCAAAGCCAGGCAGCCGAGGCGCAGCGCAGGCGAGGACAGAGTTAAACGTTCTACCTAATATAGAAAGAAATAAAACATTTATTCGTGGCAATAAACAAAGTGTGGACACATACACATTTGCCACGAAATGGTCACAACTCAGCGTAATGCTGGCAACGCCAGCGCTGGTCTTCCGTTGTGGCCTTTGGTAAGGTACGGAACAATGACGCCACGATCACACACAAGGACAAATTGCAAAATACAAAAACATTAAAAATACTTAGTTCGGTTTGTGTAAGATTGTCCCCTAATATTTATTTTAAACCACTTCCAGGAGCCACGCTTGAGGAAGCTGGCTTCGCGGGCTGGGACCATGGAGAGCCTACTATAGGCACTGGGAACAGGGTCGAGTCCTGCGGCTCCATTCACCGGAACGGCCTCATCAACGATGCCTACTGTCAACAAATATGCCCGTTCATATGTGAGAAGAATCCGAAATAATTTGATTTCTAGTTTACTATCATCTGTCAAGAAGAACCGCCAATAAAGTTATTTTGTATTAAGTTTCCTTTTGGTTTTAATTAAAGAAATGTACCTATTGCTTTGATCCCTGGGACCTAATAACTTGGAAAAGCAGAGAGTCACATTAGCTTAGCACCTCGCTGCTATACTGTTCCTTATCGAATTAGACATATAGTTCAAACTTGAACGAGATTGAATACCTACTTTGGACTTGAGGCTTATATATATTATAGAGTAAAACCAGTCTTAAAATTAAGACATATAGATCAAACTTGAACAAGATAGAATACCTACTTTGGACTTGGGGCTTATACGGGGTGTACCAAAAATAGGGTGTGATTGTGAAACGATGAAGGGCATTAGAGGTATCGTGTTCTGATAAGAAAAAACCTTACACTTAAAATTTAACTCGTATTGCTTTGGTTTGACTAGGATTTTTACCTTAGTGATAAAAAATATATACAAGTGCGAGTCAAAAAAAAAAACCATAATAAATTTATTGGTAATTTAAATTACACTAGTTATATTGGTTTTACTCTATCAATGTATTTCCTTTATCAAGCAAAAATGTTGTTGAATAGGGATAGTCAATAAATTAAATAATAACACAGCCATCCTGCCAAGGTGGGCATGCAACAATGAGTCGAACCTCTCTCTCACACACTGCCTGGGGCTTGTCCATATATTACGTCATATTTTTTTGTCGATTTTTGTCTCCCCCTATCATCCTGTTAATTCTTTGATCGACCCTCCCCGCCTAATTGCTACCGTCATCCAATAGTCAGGCCCCCTACCCCCTTATTTTGAAATAATTTAATATTAATATATGGACAGCCCCATTTAATACATGCACTGAAGAGGCAGCGAACGCGAGCAAGAGACAGATGGTGCGACTTAATGATTGCCCCTGGTGAGGTTTCAGGTGTCAGTGTTACTGGAGTTTGCTTTGTATTTAAAAAAAATGTCTGTGGTGCAGTGCGATCTAGATTCTAGTTTGTAAGTAAAGTTATTTAAGCACACGAGGTGATATATGTGATTTGTATATTTTGCAGCAATTTTTTTTTTCTAATTAAATAAAAAAAAAAAAAAAAAATTAGGGGTGCACTCCGTGCACAACACTGAAAGTCAAAAAAAGTTTATTCATTGCAAACTCACGTGTGGCACAGCAATCGATAGGCCTTTCAACATAAATATAAGGTTTCTCAGCATTTTTTTTGATTAAGTGAATAGAGTCGGATATAATCGCCCCGAAAGTCACAAAAATTGTGTGTCCCCCCTCTAATTTTTGAACCGTGTATTTTAAAAATATGAAAAAAATAACATGGACATAGGGCTTATTAAATTCTTTCAGCGAAAATTGTTTTTAACAAGATCGGTTCAAAGGTTTTTAAGATATTTCTAAAAAACTGCCTTCCTTAAAGAAAAGGACGTAAGTGCCATAATTTCAGTAACGATACGACCTTTTAAATAGGCACGGATCCCTTCGTTGTGCGTGGTCCGATATGCACTCGGCCGCTTTTTTAAACGCGCCGTCGCTTTAAAAGGCAGTCTGTATAGGCTCTTAGGGGAAAATCTTACACAAATTGACCTACTTAGTCCAAACTAAGCAAAGCTGTAGGTACTATGGGTAGGTACTAGGTGATAAATATAATAATAATCATCATCATCATCATTAAGAATTTAATGTTACAATGAATAAGTTAGAACATATACAAAATTCGATGAGCTGGTGCCACATAATTATCATATAAATAAAATTCTAATTAAACAACAATAAAAATATAATAATTGACGTCAGAGAAAATAAATGTCATCAAATTAAATTAAAATTAAAATACAATCCAAATTATTAAAACAACTAAGTACCTACAGTTAAAAATTTAAATAAATTAAATTAATGGGTCAATTTTTTTTTTTTTTTTTTTTTATGATATAGGAGGCAAACGAGCAGACGGATCACCTGATGGTAAGCGATTACCGCCGCCCATGGACACTTGCAACACCAGAGGTGTTGTGAGTGCGTTGCCGGCCTTTAAGATGGGAGTACGCTCTTTTCTTGAGGGTTTGAAGGTCGTATCGGTCCGGAAATACCGCAGGCGACAATCCATTCCACAGTTTAGCTGTGCGAGGCAGGAAGTTTCTGGAGAAGCGCACAGTTGAGGACTGCCAACCATCTAAGTGGTGAGGATGGTAATGTTGTCGCGTCAATGTCGTGTCGTTGTCAATGTCTCAACATAAGCATAATATTGTCACCAGTTAAAATCCACATGACTGGAGTGAAGACCAACCCATCTGAACATGGGCGAGTACATACATACGGATGGGTACGCAGAGATCACGGATTTCCTCTTGCTACGATCTTGAGAAGCCTCTCTTGCTAGCTATTACCCTTGGTCCCACCAACATGTCCCCCTGGTCGGTCAACGGGTAATTTTTTTACCCGTTGTCCTACTGTTCTAAATAGTGTTGTTCGCCAGTGGGCCAACGGGTAATTTATTTTTACCATGGTCCCACCGCACTAAGTGGTATAAAGAATTTCAATCCTAATGCTTAATTAGCGTTAATAGCGTTAATAATATTAACCTTAATTAACAATTTTGATTGACAATGTCTATACCAATTCCGTTAACAACACTACGCTGCACCAAAAATGCTACAAAAGTTACGATCACTGCTCATTACACAAATAAATGCCCTGACCTGGATTTGAACCCGGGACCTATAGTCTCGTAGCCAGGGTCACTACCAACTAGGCTAAACAGGTCGTAAAAATTACTTGGCCAAACAATGTTTTTTTTTTCAATGTGAACATAATGTTTTTCTGTGATAACTGCACTTGCCCAACGTTGATAACACCACCGTTATCAACGTTGGGTCAAGTGCAGTGTCGCGCAGATTTATCAACCTTTAGAAACACAAATAAGAGAATTTCTGCGTAATCTATAGGTGCTAACCTATGCCTTACGAAATATAGGGAAAACCACAGTATTGCGTTTGTTACCCGGTTTGCTGGGAGTGTCTCTGCGTTATCGCATCGGAAATTAAGTTTTTAATTTATTTATTTATTCATTCCTTAAATTAACATTAACAGACAGGCTATTCAAGTTAATTAATTTAATTATACATGACGATATTATACAATAAGGTACTTAGGGCTAGATAATACAGTAGGTATCAATAAAGTATGTATGTATTTTGAAGCCGGGAAGAGAAATTGCTGTCGCTGTCCAGTATATATAATTGAGAAGAGTCAGGCCACGGTGCAGGGGTGAGCGACATAGAGCACGAGTTCGTGCCGCCGGGACAGCGAACAGAATGCGGCGATGAGGACGGAGTTGAATACTGGGGATAGGACGCACTTGGAGTGAATGCGGCGATGAGGACGGAGTTGAATACTGGGGATAGGACGCACTTGGAGTGAATGCGGCGATGAGGACGGAGTTGAATACTGGGGATAGGACGCACTTGGAGTGAATGCGGCGATGAGGACGGAGTTGAATACTGGGGATAGGACGCACTTGGAGTGAATGCGGCGATGAGGACGGAGTTGAATACTGGGGATAGGACGCACTTGGAGTGAATGCGGCGATGAGGACGGAGTTGAATACTGGGGATAGGACGCACTTGGAGTGAATGCGACGATGAGGACGGAGTTGAATACTGGGGATAGGACGCACTTGGAGTGAATGCGGCGATGAGGACGGAGTTGAATACTGGGGATAGGACGCACTTGGAGTGAATGCGGCGATGAGGACGGAGTTGAATACTGGGGATAGGACGCACTTGGAGTGAATGCGGCGATGAGGACGGAGTTGAATACTGGGGATAGGACGCACTTGGAGTGAATGCGGCGATGAGGACGGAGTTGAATACTGGGGATAGGACGCACTTGGAGTGAATGCGGCGATGAGGACGGAGTTGAATACTGGGGATAGGACGCACTTGGAGTGAATGCGGCGATGAGGACGGAGTTGAATACTGGGGATAGGACGCACTTGGAGTGAATGCGGCGATGAGGACGGAGTTGAATACTGGGGATAGGATGCACTTGGAGTGAATGCGGCGATGAGGACGGAGTTGAATACTGGGGATAGGACGCACTTGGAGTGAATGCGGCGATGAGGACGGAGTTGAATACTGGGGATAGGACGCACTTGGAGTGAATGCGGCGATGAGGACGGAGTTGAATACTGGGGATAGGACGCACTTGGAGTGAATGCGGCGATGAGGACGGAGTTGAATACTGGGGATAGGACGCACTTGGAGTGAATGCGGCGATGAGGACGGAGTTGAATACTGGGGATAGGACGCACTTGGAGTGAATGCGGCGATGAGGACGGAGTTGAATACTGGGGATAGGACGCACTTGGAGTCAATGCGGCGATGAGGACGGAGTTGAATACTGGGGATAGGACGCACTTGGAGTGAATGCGGCGATGAGGACGGAGTTGAATACTGGGGATAGGACGCACTTGGAGTGAATTGAGAGATGAAGGGTTACTAATTTGGCCGCGTATTAAACGAAAGTAGTATTTTATCAGGGACAAATTCCTTCTGCACTCTAGAGATGTATAATTTACCATTCCTAGTACACTCCCCTACATAGTCCTATGTCGGTGTCCGGTACCCATAGAGTTTACGGAAAAGGAAGCTCTCCAACAAAAAGGTAAGAAATGAGGCTATCCGCAGCAGAACCAAGGTACCCGATATTGTCCTCCGAATCGTTAAACTTAAGTGGGCGGGGGCACATTGCACGTAGTACCGATATCCGTTGGGGCGGAAAGGTCTCGAGTGGCGACCACGTACCGGAAGGCGCAGCGTGGGTAAGACCCCCACAAGATGGGCCGATGACCTGGTAAATGTAATTAACTGTATGCAGTTGGCGCAGAACCGGTCATTGTGTCACTCTTTGGGGGAGGCCTATGTTCAGCACTGGACGTCTCCCGGCTGATATGATGATGATTATGATGAGTAATTTATGGGGGCTAGTGAACTTATTTGAAAAACCGTATTTTCGCCGTAATGACAATTCAGTCAAAGAATTCGGGTAGTGAAATTATCTAATCGTATTTAGTCGAATGGCTTACGTTGAATAGGCTACTAGAAAGACATTAAGAGGTCTAAGCCAGTTAGCTGCGTGAGGGGGAAGGTCGAACAGATCTCCAGGGGGTCCATTATAAGACGTCAGAGGACAGCGTTGGACAATGTGCTCCATGGTCTGTGTTTCTTCGCCACATTCACACATATCACTATATCTCCAACCCCACTTGTGCCGGAAATAATTACAACGACCGCGTCCAGTCCGGAGTCTGTGTAGGCGACACCAATGGTTAGAAAAAAAAAACTCAATAACATTGTAACAGTTTTTCGATCAGGTCACGTGACATCTTACGGTGTCACCCTAAAAATGAATTTGACGCTATAAACAATTATCAATTATTATTATTTAGGCGGACGGCCCGCGGGCGCGTTGGGTGTGACAAACACAATACCAATTTTTTGCCATTGCCAAATATTTTTTAAAGCTTTATCTCTTTAGGAATAACGTCTAAATTCGAACTATTCGAATTTGAAAGAACAGCAGACGGCGGTGGCGACCACAATATCAATTTGTTTTTGCCGTTGGTAATATTTTTCTAAGCTTTATCACTTTAGGAATTCGAACTATTCGAATTTTCTTATCACTTTAGGAATAACGCCCAAATTCGAACTATTCGAATTTTCTCAATAGCAAAACGGTGAAGAACGCGTTGGTATTATTACAAATTTATTTGCAGAATATGCTATTGCAAAAAGTGTTTAACGGCTTTATACTCTTACGAATAGCGTTTAGTTTTGAATGAAGTCGAATCGGCTAGCAGCAAAAAGTGACCTTCACATCTGACGTCACAAAACTCTGTCGCGTATTTAACAATTTTTCCCCATCCCAAAAAGTGCTCAGCGCCGCTAAAGAAGTTTTCACTTCAAAAATGTTTTCTATGTGGTATTGAAATGTTGTAATTGCGATAGGATTCCTGGTTGGGGATTTCACATGTCAATCGATGTCATCGCAGACGCATGCAGTTTCCCAGGGTTTATCCAGTCACGAGCTAGTAAACATCAAAATATTAGGGTACGTCGTCCTCTGACCTTATCTACGAGTATATAAGACCAGCGATGCCCGAGCACTTATCGTTTTAGCAGCCGCGATAGTGAGGTGAAGTCGTGCTTCATCCGTGGCAGATTTGTAGTGTTTTATAAAATAATAAGTTATTTTAAAGATAACATTCGTAAGAATGAAGCTTGCTTTATTGTGTCTGGTTTTGTGTTTGGGTAAGTGTTTTCGTCTATCGACTTTATAAAGCAACAGAGAAATTGCTTCTGTGTAAGATTAAGTTCTCCCTAAACTTGACAGTGTATCTTTAAATGGACACATTCATTTTTGCATTTTTTGGTGCTGATTTTTCGCGCTCTTTGCCTAAAGAACGCACGATTTTTTAAATTTTTGCCAAGTTTAGGGTTAAAAACAGAGTTGTAACCGTCTTCAAATCAGTACGCAAATCGCTTCAGGTGTGCCTATAACATTTGAAGAGTTCCCTCAGTTTCTGCGGGATCTCATCATCACATCCTGACCACCTGGGAAGGATACCCTGTCTAACATAAAAATATTTCGACGAATTGAGAACCTCCTTTTTGAAGTCGGTTAAAATCAGCCATTTTACGGAAAGTTGTAGGTACACTCGATTTTTTAAAGAGCACTTTCGAATGTTAGTATACGAGAAAAAAAGTGTTCCAAGATTTTTTATTCCATTCCGTTACCGTTTCCATACTAAGCTTGTATGGTGGTAACGGAACGAAAAATTATGTGTAACATTTTGGACAGTTTTTTTCTCCTTTTAGGTTCGAAAGTGCTCTCGATTCTGAGTAGAAAAAACCCGATTACCTACTTATATCAAATTAAGAAAAAAGCGAGTGTACAACTTTCCGTACTACTTAAGCCCTATTTGCCGTTGAGAAACATATATAATATAATATTTGATGAAAACTTATTTGATAGTGTTAACAATGTGCTTACATACTTAATACTTATAGTAGCACGTTTACCTACGCCTGGACATACATTTATTACACAGGATCTCGGAAGTAGAGATTTTTTTTACCTAATACAACTTGTATTTTCATGTCTATAATACTAAGTTATCTAACACTTGCAAAGTTTTAAATCGATACGACTAATGTAAGGGTGAAAATCGACTTGCAATACCAGATTGCTTCATACATACGATGAAATCCCTCTAAGGGTAAGGTCACCTTTGTACTTGACATATCTTTTTAACTAAGTATAGCTACGGGTAGCCTAGTGGTTCAGGCATGCGGCTGTCAAGCGGCGTTCGTGGGTTCGACTCCTGACTCCTACGGAATATTTCCGTTAGCTTTTCGGTGAAGGAAAACATCGTGAGGAAACCGGTCTACTTAATCCCAATGAAGGTCTAGTTTTCCCTCTGGGTTGGAAGGTCAGATGGTAGTAGCTTTCGTAAAACTAGTGGCTATGCTAAATCTTGGGATTAGGTGTCAAAGTGGACCCCGGGCTCCTTTAGGGGCACAACGCTAGGAGGATGAATTAATAAATACTAAGTGATACTTCTACAATCGAGTATTGGTATCAGGAACTCGATGTGGAGCCGATGAGAGAGGCTACGTGTACAACCCGGACGTGGACGCGTGGCTGCGCCTGCACATCGTGCCGGCTGTCTGGAGCGACGCGGCCATGCGCTGTTACCTCGAAGGTATGTTCAACAGGCATTGTCAATCGAATTTATACCATTCTAAATAGGGACAGCGTTAGAATTCTTCTTGGAGGTTATCTGTGTCTCAAACATACTCAGAAATGTTGAATGTTATGTAGGATGTGTGTGGTGGTCGCGAAAATTCACTGCGAAACACAGCTTCACGGAATGGGCTTTGTATAGGATATAGCCGGCGTGTTTGTACATTGCCGAGTGACGATCACCAGCAGTTAGTTTTATTACTGAATTTGAGAAATATACTTGATTTTTTCTTATAATTCTCTAATTTCTGAACTTTTTTTTGAGAAATACATACATGCCTCGGCCGGAACTAGCGATTGCCTGCCTCGTATTACTGTTAATATGTCTATAATACACTGGGCAGGCAATCCCTTCCTTCCCTCCTATCCGGACATACAACGGATTTTTGGCCCAAGCTGAAGCATAGAAGTTCATTCGCTTCGCTCCCTCTTTCGAAAAATGTTTTAATCTATGCACGTGAAAAGATTAAACAAGCGCTGTCGAGCTACAAGTTTCGCGGGGTAAATAAAATGCCTACATCACGATTTCAGGGGGGCTCCTGGCGTCTCCAACGGACAGTGCCATGTCTCAGGCCATGATGGCCATGATGGCCGAGCAACAGCTGACACGCAGCGTGTACACTGGGATAAACTCCATCCTCGCCAGGGAAAACTTCTCGTCCCTTGAGGGTAAGTTCTGTGGCACTTTTCTATTTCTATGACTAACCGATGTAGTGAAAATTAAATAAAAGGTTCACTCACAAGAATACGAACGTAATTTATTTAATGAGTTTCTAATATTCTTTCGCATTTAAACATTAAAATGAACACGCACTTCAAATGGGAACTCTTACTTTAAAACAAGGTTTAACAAACCACACGCTAACAAATGCCGTGCCGACAATTGTACCGCAAAGAATAAAGCTCGTTGGTATGGCAAATCAAATATAAAGGGGGTGAGGAACGTTAACCTTTTGAATGTTTAGAGACGACGATGAGAATAGCATGAAATAAATGAATGACGCGAGGAATTAATGAACGGAGGCCTAAATGGTAACCAAATGAACTGAGGACGTTGGCATCGAGATTGCCTTTTTAAATTTTGAAGAAAATGTTTGTCAGTTGATTAATTCCGTTCCATGTTGCGGCCTTTTGAACTATTCGTGCTCGGCAATAAGGCGTACGCGTATTGCACCTCGTTAAACCTATCCTGGAGTTACATACCAAATCATGGGGTGGAAAAATAAGACTAACTACTTCCCGGAAAAACCTTCCTTCACGTCTGGGGCGGAGAATTTATCCCGTGTGATGTCTAAACGTCCACGACGAACTGACCGAGTCCCCGAGTCCGCTTCGAGGAGAATGCTCCTGAGCGTGGCACCTCGTGACCTCGTGGAGATTAATAGGATGACTGCCGAAAACCCGACGAACTTGATGATGAAATCCGAACCGGAAAGGCTACGGATAAAATAAAAACGGTGATTACTACATAACCATTACTAAGCCTGTGAACCGACGCGAGACATAATCACTGCATATTTACCCGGATCGCCTTCCGCGTCCAGCCTTCAAATGCAATAGGAAAACACGTAGAATCGCCACCTCGGCTTTCACCAGCGTCAGGAAAAGGATTCCTGCGACCTCTATCCTTGCTCTTCGGCCTTGCGCCTCAGGGGCTATAAAACCTCGCCTTGCATGCGAGAATACCGGAACTATCGCCAAAAAGGTGACAGAATTACTGCTAAAACCAGCAAGAACTCAAAAGAATCCTCAGAAAATGAAAATAAGGTACTTGGACCAGATCAGCTGTTTATCAATACAAGCTTATGTCAAGTATCACTCTTTTCACGCCCTTCAAACTCCGAAACCGAATCTAGTAAAATTCATATTTAAAATGTAAAATTCTCTTTATAAAAACCAACCAGTTCAGAACTGTCCATACAAACTAGCTAGAAAAAGTAGTGAACACACGAGCATATGAATAATGAATAATGTACGCCATCTATAGGAGAAACCTAAAAGTTTTAGACGCGCCTGTCAAGAATAAAAGAAAACACAAGCGACCACGAACCCTGAAGGAAAAAGGTTCATGTAAAAAGCGCTAGATGTCGTGGTAATAAACCAACGGCCTGTAACCCCAACCAATTCGTTAAAATAAAATAATCTAACAATAGAAACGACGACCTGCAGTGTTTGCTGCACCGAATACAGTGCCCGCGTAGGATACGGGTGGCTGAATCCCCGAATCTTACATTTTAACTTTATCATCATGTCCGCCGAAAGACGTTCCCTGCTGGACATAACCCTTACCCAAAGAGTGCCACAATGACCGGTCTTGACTCTTGAGCCACCCGCATCAAGCGGGAGTTCTTTTTAAAAACTTTCTTATGTTTTCTTTTAGAACAAGTAGGAACTGTGGAACTGGATTGAAGTGTATTAACTTATTTATTGTGGGCGACGAGCTAGCAACCTAACACTATAACATAAGATATTTAGACCATTCATTGTTTGAAATTGCACTGAAAATGTTATTCCATGCGCTCTGCCTATCCCTGTCAAGAACGCAGGCATAATTATGGATACGTACGTACGTACCTTTAAGAAATTGACTAATTTGTACTCGACAGGGGTGCCACTCGTTGACATGCAGCTAAAATGGGCCGCCAATGAGCCAGACAACGCAAACTCGGATGAGGATTGCCTGGCGATGACCGGCGCGGGCGCAGTGGCCGACGTCAGCTGCGATAGCATGCTGCCGTACTTCTGCCGCAAGAACACCAGATGTGGCTCCAAGGGTGAGTATCTACTGTGAGTAGGTGTATAACCATAGGCGACGCATGCAACAGCGCGGGTCCCACGTTCAAAGTTGTAAACATATGGGCAATAAGAAAATGCTCAAAATCATCATCATATCAGCCGAAACACGTCCACTGCTGGACATAGGCCTCCCCCAAAGAGTATCACAATGACCGGTCCTGCGCCAGCCGCGTCCAGCTGACTCTCGCGACCTGTGACCTGGTAAAGGTCGCGGGAGTCAGTCAGTAGCGATATCGAACCGTTGAGTCTAAGGACTTCGTCTTGTACAACGGGTTGTGCTCTGAAGAACTGTTCGACATGATGCCTAGGCTGCTTTTTACCACCGCACCGCTCGCCGTCGGCAGGGTATTCATCCTCAAACCCTGGAACCTAAATGGTCGCGTACCGTACGGTTTCAGAGAAATTTCCTCCCTCGGACGCTCCGGTTGTGGAATGAGCTCCCTGCCGAGGTTTTCCCGAGGGACTACAGTATGCGGTTCTTCAAAAAAGGAGTGTATAAATTCTTAAAGGGTCGGCAACGCGCATGTAACACCCCTTGCAAGCGTCCATAGGCTACGGTAACCACTTACCATCAGGTGGGCCGTAAGCTTGTTTGCCCCCGACGTGGTATATAAAAAAAAGTTTGGAGTCAGTCCAACTTGTGGGAGTCTGACACACGTTGCGCCTTCCGGTACGTGGTTGCCACTCTAGAACCTTTCCGCCCTAATGCCATCGGTTCTACGTGCAAACGCAGTAAGCGACAACGTTTCGGTGCCATACGTCGTCATTGGCAACACACATTGGTCAAAGACACTCGTCTTAAGACACTGCGGAATATTGGTGGCAAGCGGCAACCTCTAATAATCTATCTACAGCAGATTAAAAATAAGTGTTTTCTCCAGGTTACGAGTATGAACCCCTCACCGGCAGCTGCTACAAGTTCCACCGCGTCGCGAAGAATTGGCGTCCTGCCGTGGCCGCATGCCACGCCGAGGGCGGCTATTTGGCTGTGATAAACGACGCTACAGAGTCCACTGTGCTGAAGGAACTTTACGCTAAGAGCCCAGAAGAAACGATTGTTGGGGCAAATGAACACAGGCATGCTTTCATTGGCTTCAGGAAATGGGATGATGGAGAGTGGGCGACTCTTTATGGTGAGGATTTGATTGTTATAAGTCATACATTTTGGCTCCCATACCCAGTCTACGAAACTGACTATCCTGGGTTTGCGTAATGTGCTGCATGATGATTCGTTTCTGAGTCTTGGATGTTTTCTTTGTATTTAAGTATGTATAATCTATGAAAGATATCGTCGACTAGTACCTATAACACAAGTCTTCAAATATTAGGCTTAACTATGGGGCTATAGGTATTTTAGGTAGACAGCTTAATTCAGTCATTCAGGGGTATGACGACAACGGGGCGCGGGCGACGCGCGGGAGGCAAAGCCCGGCACCCACGCGCCGCGCAGGCGAGGATAGAGTTAAACGGTCTACCTATATAGTTCGGTTTGTGTAAGATTGTCCCCTAATATTTATTTTATACCACTTCCAGGAACCACGCTTGAGGAAGCTGGCTTCACAGACTGGGACCACGGAGAGCCTAGTAATGGCAATGGGAACAGGGTCGAGTCCTGCGGCTCCGTACACCGCAACGGGCACCTCAACGATGCCCCATGTGAACAAATATGCCCGTTCATCTGTGAGATTAATCCGAAATAATTTAACTTCTAGTGTACAAATATCCGGCTAGAAGGACCATCAATAAAGTTGTGTTCAATAAAGTTTTTTCTATCTATTGCTTCGCTTCCTGTGGCCTAATAATACCACTCATCTGTGAGATTAATCCTAAATAATCTAATCTCTAACTAACATTCCCATTCGCTTATACCTCGATCCATTATCTAACATTAGAATTTTAACGGACAAATTCGTCTACGTTTCCTCGTTTATCGACGATATCAAAGGGAAATATTGTTTATACTCATGATTTTCTAATTCCATGAACATTTACATTACATTTATTTACTGATATTTATGGCTAATCTAGATACAAATTTGCTCAAGAAATTGAATGCAAATTATGAAAATTCAAAATGTTGACACACACACACACACACACACACACACACACACACACACACACACACACACACATACACACATGAGCATGCACTTAACTAAATTAAAATAAATAAATTTAAGTTTTTACTAAAAAGTAATTTAATCAATCAATGAAATTGTATCTACTAAACTGCGGCGCTACCACGAACTTCGAAGGTCGAAGTTCGGCTATTTCCATCTCTATCGCACTCCCTTACTCGAGTGACAGGGGTGCATGTATTACGAACTTCGACTTTCGAAGCTTGTGGTAGCGCCGCTGTATTATAACAGGACAGGTGAGATGGGACTATTCTTTCGGCTCGGATGACGTCACGGTAATGGCGGCTGCCGTTTTTGAATTGTATACTTTGAATAAACATATTGTTTAATTTTCCGTCTGTGTTTTTTTTACTTTCCTCGTATTCGATATGAAAAGTAGAGTGTATAACTCGGGTGGAAGTCACCCATTTCTGACTCGAACCATTGGCGCTCTCACTTCGTTCGAGCGCCAAAATATCTCGTCAGTAATGGGTGCCTTTCAGCCCTTGGTTAACAATCTACTATTTCATTTCTCATCGCTTTTTATGCTCTGGTGCATAAAGTATCTTCGTCGAAGACCAAGGCAATCGGTCCAACAGCCACACGAGCAACTTTAACTTCATAGAATTAACTCTTCATTTTTATTTTATTATGTTTCGTTAGTATTCTAGGACCTAGGCAAGGATACCAACAGCCAAAGTACACAATAAAACTTCATGAAATAAACTTATAGTTTTTAATTATCATTTCATTTCCTCGCAATCGAAGTAAAAATTCGTCCATAAAACCCACTTTACCTCGATTTTAGTTAAACGTTTCGCGTAAAATGGTGCGTTTTATGCACTTGTTGCACCCCCTTAGGGGATGATTACGGGGATAAAAACTATCCTATGTTACTCTCCATCCCTTCAACTATCTCCACTTAAAACATTGTAACGCTTGTTGTTGGGATGTGTCAAACAAAACAATATTGAACAACTTTACAATATTTAATTAAAATTTCGGTGCTCCAGAATGTTCAACTATGGTGTGGGCCAGAACTCCCAACAATTAGATAAGCGTAAATTTAGATCTCAGGGATGGGTTCTAGACTAGAATTCACAAATGTAGGTAAGCCGTGTCCACTTCACACTGTCTTATTAGGCAACACTTCCCTGTAGCTGCGTGGCAGGTGGAGGCGCGCGTCTGATGACGTCACCGATGTAGTCTGGAGTCCGGCAAGGCAGTTCAGCAGCAGGAATAAGTGGCCATCAGGGTCCCAATGTAGTTTGGCCCGGTAGTAAAAACCCCGACTGGGGAACAAACACACACTTATTAGAATTGATAGGTAATTAAATATTCATCTTCGGATACTGTGTTCAATGCAACAGCCCGAGAGAATTAAAATAAAATAAATTAATTTAAAATATACGTTAAATTATCGCCCCATAGTGGTGGCAGTGAACGTTAGGTACGGTAGCTCCAAACAAAGTGCGCGATGACCGCGCCCCGATCCGCGAGTAGGTGTCTCACGTCTACGTATGACTTGCCTATTCGTAAAGTAAAGCGCCTGCGGCTTTTGTCATAGCCAGAATCTCACCAGGATCGTCGGTTAGTTAAATAACGCCAGGCTCTTACTCAGTTTGTAGAAATGTAATTCGTTTATTTATTAAGTTTAGGTAATAGGATTAAGGTAGAATAAAATTAAGGTTGTAAATAATATACAATTTCAATAAAATTGTTTACTCGTAGCATGTAGAACAGTTATGTTACAACATCACGTCAATTCGTTGCTCCGTTTTGCCGTGAAAGACGGACAAACATACAAACAAACAAACACACACACTTTCGCATTTATAATATTAAGTATGGATTATTATTAGGTACTTAATTACTAGTTATATACAAACTTACAACCTGAGACTTTTTTCTTTACTAGCTGCCCGCTTGGCTGCGCCCGCGCATTGCTAATAGCCTATAACCATCGAGAAAGTCCATTCTTCACGCAGGTTCCGGAGATTACCTTATAAACTTACAAACCTACAATCTCACAGACTATTCCTCTTTAAAATATTATTAATATTATTTCTTTAAATTAACTTTATACTGTGCTATGAACTTTATCGATACTAATATTAAGGTAAGTATTTAATAACAATAATGACAATCCACGTTGGTCCCTGAATCAATGAATTGAATAGAATATTTGTATATATCATATTAGTATTAAGTAGATTAATTACGTTGTACACACCGCTGGCTTCCACTCGATAAGTATCGCTATATCACGAACACTAATCACCGCTACGAAGTGGAGCTCTATTTGATGGTATCTGACTTCATCTCCGCGCTCGCTTAATTAAGAGATAAAAGTTTACCCATCAACCGAACTCGGGTTAATTTGCCGGCTTCAATAAGATGCATAGATTGGGATGTCTTGTATTCAATCAGACAGCGCATAAGTTATTTGCGGAAATCGTGGAACGTCTATCATGAGACGGCCGCGACATACTCTCGATTTTTCTCGCACTATACGTCTTGTTCTAAGTTTTCTAATAAGAAAGAGAGGGATAGTGCGAGAAAAATCGAGAGTACGTCGCGGCCGTCTTTGTAACTGGTGACCGACGAGCTGGCGGTTTTCTCGCGCAAACGGCGCAAAGGATCGGCATTATACTTAATAGCGAGGAAATGCCGCCAGCATCCTCGTTACAATGACTCGAAGACCTTTTTTCCCCGACGCAAAAAGAGGGGTGTTATAAGTTTGACTGTGTGTCTGTCTTGTCTGTGGCATCGTAGCTTCTAAACAAATGCACCGATTTGAATGCGGTTTGTTTTGTCCGAACGCTGACGTGGATCGAGATGGTTCTTAGCTACGTTTGAACAAAATCGGTTCAGCGGTTCTCAGACTGAACTTTGAATAGGTTATATATACCTATCGGTATTAACAACTTTTTAATAGTAGTTGCGGCATAGGTACCTTAAAAAGGAGTTCGATAGCTGTAATGGATAATTTTGATAGGAAAATGTAGTAAAACCAAGTCGACTAGTTGTGTATAACAATATTTTGACAACCTGAAAAAACAAAATACAGAATTCTAATAGTATACAAAAAATAATAGCCAAAAGTATGTACAAAAAAGGTTGCATCCGCAACATACTTAGTTTAACAATTAGCGGATACACCAAATGAAAGACAATGGCTTTGTCATATCTTTGTGCCTAGTACGGTCGAGGAAATTGAATGTTTGGCACATGTCAACTCTATTAGAATGACGTTAAGGTCCAAAAGTGCTAAACATTCAATTTCCTCGACTGTACAAAGAGAAGCGAGTTCTTTATTGAAAAAGGATTTGTACTATATCTACCTATTTTTCCGTATCAATGTGAAGCGAGTAAGGCCAGGTAAAGTCTCCAGTTTAAGGTAACCCAAATCAGAAATCTCTAGCAAACATTGTATAAATATCAATTTGTAAATCATAACGCGATCACAGCCCGCGCGACGCGACGCATCCGCGCGTAAATCAGCGCGCGATAGCGGTGGTTTATTGAAAAACTTGCGCCCGATTAGCACCAACTTGCAACGTAATTTAGATCGCGGGGAAATTCGCGGCACCACGCGCTATGCGTGCTGGATGGGCACACAGTAGGAGTGTGACCTAAGATTTTTTTACAATGCCATTCGAACCAGTTTTTGGAGAGGAACAAATGTTTGTATGGGGAGAAACTACAATTAGAGAACACAAATACCCAAAAAATTGAGTCAAAGACGGACCTTGCTGGCGGCAGCCGAAACGATTCATATTAATTGACATAAAAGTACGACGTCTCAGTCTGCTATTTGTACTAACCGTTGTATGGAAAATCAAGCAAATTGCGTTTTAAGTCGCGAAGTACTCCGTTTAGGCCCATAGTTATCAATTTTATCATCACAATAGTTTGATGATTTACTAATACATTTAGCAACACTACAATATAAATTTTAACATTTAACATGAGTCTACATACCTAATTGTTAGGGTTATTCACCAGAGATCTGCGGAAGCGTGTTTTTTTAGGTAGTCATGAAACCAATGTATTTGTAAGCTGCGACTACATAAATATACTTCAAAGAGTCTGAGTCTTACAGCATAAGTTTTTGAATTTTGAATGTTTGAATTTTTGTTTTTTTTTTGTCACCTTTGACAGCTAGGTCCGTGGTTACCCAACATCATATAGCCTAAGATACGAAAAGGGGCCCAACCTTCACACATCTGCTTAATGGATAAAAAAGTATTATATATCGAATTTGATACATTAAATATATGTAGATATATCACTAGGTAGGATACTGATAACAACAAAAAACGTAAATAGACTAAAGTAACCTAATATTAAAAAAATAAGAATTAATTTAAAAAAGGTCCCCAAAGTCGGAGCCCTGCGGAAGGGTTCCCATAAGACTAACTAGCTGCGTTCCCCCTTTGGATAGCTGTGCCGATCCGTTGGGCAAGAAACGAGCCAGCCCTATGGTCTCCGGATACTCTGACCAATTTTCTTGATATTTGGCCGAATAATTGGTGAGCGCCTGGGCTCCAGGGTCCGAGTGTTTCGACAGCAAAAGCCGCAAATACATCGGCGTCTGTGAGGCCAATGTATATACGGCATTTTGCTGCCTCGGCCGCTGCAGCTGCCCCGCCTGCTCTCAGAGATGTAGTGCTAAGGTGGGCGGCGCCAGGGTGTCTACGCATGTGGCGTCCCAAATAAGGGGCCGTCCCAGTTTCCAAGGCACTAGGGTCATACCGTCTGGCCTCTTGCCGTCGTCCCGCGCCAACCCCGGCGGTTTCAGTACGGCCGGCACGTTGGCGCTGACGAAGGCCCGACGGATGATATGATTGAGGCAGGCGTGGCGAGACAGGCGTCCAGCACTCTTTGCGCAAGATAGGCCATGGCGTCCCAGGCTTCCCGCCAAGGTTCCGCAGGGGCAACGATGTGGAGAAACAATGTCGGCCCCAAGGCGTAGACCGACAGCCAATCTCAGAGTGTTGCAGTCAAGGAGTGTCCCGTAATTTGTAGAGGGAAGAGCATGGAGCCATGAGCCGGCCTCCCTTTCCGACACAGCCAGTAGTCTTGCTTTTTCCTGGCTGGTGGAGCAGGAGTCCAACAGATGGGAGTGGACTTGCTTACAAAAAGGTTGGTCCCAGATCTTTTGAATATTTTTGTTATTTGGCAAGTCCACTCCCGGGCAGGCCATCTTCCACGCGTCCTCTGCCTCAGACAAGTACGTCACCTCGAAATCATGTAGTGATGGTCTAAGGATTTTACCTACGAGGGTGAGCGTACTATTTACTAGCGCACTTAGCGATATTATGCTGTTGAAACCTGATGACAAATATTTAATCTTAGGGGATTTCAACCTGAGTGCTATTAGATGGGTACCTGAACAGTATTACTTTGTACCTTTAGGGTTGTACACATCTGACGAGAACTTATTAATTGATGATTTAAATGTTTTGGGCTTGCGACAATTTAACGGTATATTCAATCATTATGGCAGAATCCTGGATTTAGCAGCAACTTTCACTAGATACCTATTTAATAAAGCTGACTACGAATCTATCAATAAGGAGATCTCGAGCGTGGACTGGGTAAGGGAATTCACTCTGAAATCATTGGATGAGTGTGTCGAATATTTTTACTCAGTTTTCGTTAATGTCAGAAACAAATATGTGCCTTCCCAAATATTTAAACCGGATTCATACCCTAAATGGTACTCGCCAGCCTTAAAACGTACTATAAAAGAACAGTATAAATATTACCGTAAATTCAAGACATATCATAACCTTTGCGATGCCCAGTCCTTCAAATTGTTGCGTAGTAGGGTAAAAATGCTTGAGGATAAATGCTACCTTGCCTATGTTTCGTCTGTAGAATCCGCGATCGAAAAAAATTCCAAGCATTTTTGGGGTTTTATTAAAACGCGTTCGTCTTCGAATGTAATGCCTAGTAACTTGAATTATGATGGAGTCTCTGCCAACACTGGTAATGCTATTTGCAATCTTTTTTCTGATTATTTTCAGTCCACTTTCTTGAGTGCCGATTCCTCCAGTGCCGCTTCTACTGCTGACACTCTGAACTGCCCACCACATGTTACTGAATCCAATCTACTGTCTGATATATCCACAATTGAAATCGACCAGGACGTTGTATGTAGCATGCTGCTCAAACTCGACCCTGCTAAATCTGCGGGCCCGGACCACTTGCCGGCTGTATTTTTGACTGGCTGTGCTAAAACCATAGCAATGCCGATATCGTTACTATTCAAAAAATCGCTGTGCGAGTGTAAAGTGCCCAGTCTGTGGAAATCAGCTTTTATCACACCTGTTCACAAGAAAGGGTCGAAAATTGAGGCAATTAATTATAAACCGATTTCCAAACTATGTATAATTTCTAAAGTGTTTGAAAAAATTATCCACACTCAGGTTTATGCAGCTGTTCGACATTCCCTTGATGAATCCCAACACGGTTTTCTGCCCGCTAGATCAACTGTCTCCAACTTGGTTATTTTCAATGACTTTTTAACATCATCTATGGATAGCGGTCGGCAAGTTGACGTCATTTACACTGATTACAGTAAGGCATTTGATCGCATAAACCACAAGCGTCTTGTATACAAACTGGAGTGCATCGGCATTAGAGGGGATTTGCTCAGGTGGTTTTCGTCCTATATTGTCAATCGTACTCAGGCTGTTGTCGTGAGCAATTACATCTCTAGCTGGGTTAGAGTCCCTAGCGGCGTGCCGCAAGGTTCGTTGCTTGGCCCGTTGCTCTTTGTTATCTACGTAAATGATATTGCTAGTTGTTTTCTCACGTCAAGGCTGCTTTGCTTCGCCGATGACATGAAGATTTTTGCTTCTGTGTCATCGCAGCGTGAAGCAGATGCACTTCAAAGTGACTTATCCAGACTGGATGATTACTGCTCACTAAATCACCTGGACCTTAATCCCTCTAAATGTTCGGTAGTTACTTTTACTCGTAAAATTAATGCACTCTCGTTCGATTATCAGCTCAAGGATCAATCTTTACAACGCGAGATTGCTGTGCGGGACCTGGGCATCTTACATGATCCTAAACTTCTTTTTAATAACCATATCAATAATGTCATATCTAGAGCATCAAAATCACTAGGTTTCTTGTTTCGTTGTTCAAGGGATTTTAAACAGGCTAAAACATTTAAGATTCTATATTGTGCCCTTGTTAGGAGTACCTTGGAATATGCATCTCAGGTCTGGAATCCTCGTTACAAATGCTATGTTATGAGATTGGAAAATATCCAGAAGAAGTTTTTTAAGTTTCTTTGCTTCAAATTGGGGATTCACTACGACTCAAGTAAATATTTGGATCTGTGTAGGAGATTCCATCTTCTCCCACTTGAGACCCGTCGCAATATAGCCGACATTACATATCTACTTAAAGTTACATCTAATTCAGTCGACAGCCCCACCTTACTTGGTAAATTGAACATCCGTATACCCAGTAGAGCTCGGCGTAAGCCGCCACTATCCGTGCCATTATCATCCACCAACTATAGGCAAAATAGTTTTATGATCAGAGCGAGCAACGGCTTAAATGATGTGTTTCAGAGGTTTGACGACCTGGACCTATTCAGTGCAAGTGTTCCCTCAGTGAGACAACGTTTATCTCGAGAATTTTTCGGTAGAGGTAGGGAAATAGTTTAGGTGACTCTTTTTAGTCTATTAGAAATAAGTACTTATAAATTATGTAGCAGTACCAAGACGCAAAAGCGCTGTGTTCTCGTTTGGCTTTTGCTCACTTATTTTTTGCATATTTATTACGCTATCGGTGAGGATCTGTTATTAGCTCACTGTCACTACTGTTTTAAGCTACTGTGTAGTATTTAAGATGATGATCTTCCTATATACTTAATTAGTTGACATTTCTTTATATAATATTGTTAGTTAAATTTGTATTGTGCATAATATTTACGTGTAATTTCAAACACAATCGTTGTATTGTTAATGAATAAAATTGATTGATTGATTGATTGATATAAATAAATAAAAATAAATAAATAAAAATTTGCCGAGGAGAGGAACGCGGGCAGGGCAACGCTGGAAATTTGACGGATACCAAGACCTCCGAATCTGATTGGTAAAGTGGCGTGTAGGAATTGTCTATCGTTGATTTTGACGTTAATGATATTTGGAGCTGAAGATGAAGCATGGAGTCTATGGATTCGGAATATTATTTAAATTTCCAAAGGGGGCTGCAGCGCATAGCATAGGTGAATTTCGGAACAAACATGCAAAATCGGAGGATGCAAATGGCCATATGGGCATTAATTTCTAGTAAACGGTTCGAAAATTCAGAGAAACGATTAATTTTGGAGGTAATGAAATCCGGAATTGATTCCTCGAAAACAGGTGCTGGTGCTAGGAGGTGAAGTGAGTTCTTTTGCAGAATTTTGATGCCGGGACAGATATTCTCGAAATTTTGTTGAATTTGTGATTGGTGTGGTATGTCAGCATTGATGAAAAGTACACACTAGTTTATATTTCATTCCAACCCAATTAATTTATATTTACTTACTATGGTCGAAAGGTCGTTCATGACTGAACTAGCATCACCACCCAGACTTCCGTCGTCGAGGTACCAAACGTTAAATTTTGAATTTAGTGTCGAAATAATTGGATGGATAGCGAGGCTAAACATGGCCGGCCCCAGAGGGTCACCCTGTTGACAGCCGACAGAAGACAAGATGTTGTTTTTTCTGTAGACTAAATTTGTGGAAGCGCCATAACATTGGTAGATGTAAGGATATATTCCAGGGCTACTGTTTTGGATTTCTGTCAACAGTGCACTTCTATCGACTGAATTAAAGGCATTTTTCACGTCCACCTTAAGCAATACCTGACCTTCCGGGCTATGCAGGAACATTCGGCATGCGTGGACGGCTGCTTCACATCCACCTTTACTGCCGAATCCGAGTTGAGTTGGTTGAAATTTGGTTTCCAAGTCCGAGATTATATATTTAAAACAAATGTAGAGCCCTCGGCTATGGGTCGAATTCCGCCATCTTTTTTTTTTAAAGCACATACATCTATGTGCTCATCAGCGCCGTAAAGAGTGGGTACGATAGAAGAATTTACTTTGCCCGCAAGCATTAGAATGGCCAGACGGGTAACGCTTGACACCAGACTACCGTTCTGGCCTCCAGGCATGCCTGTGGTCAGATCTTTTAAATGTTGGGGTTTCAAACCATCAAGGCCGCCTGCGGAGCCATTTTTAAAAGAAGCAATGCGTCCTCCGAGCATTGCATGTAAGGTAAAGCCGAGCTGGGTGGGTCCGGGAGATCAGGTACAGAGGGCGCCGGTGGTTGTTTGCTTTGTAAAGCGATCAAAGTTTCCGGGGTGTCCGGGCTGACGTGTCGCTGGAAAAAGAAGTTGAGCAGAACCTTTGAGGTCCCCATGGTTGATTTTGGATTCTACAATTTTATGGATAATACTAGGTTTGAGAAGATATGTTAGGTTACATATTTATGTCGATGTTGCAGGGTCGAGAGCAATTTCTTTTGATTTTTGAGGTTAAAGATTTATTAGTGTCGGTTTCATCGACATGGAGGATGTTATGTTATAAGCGAAAGAAAAAAGGTATTCCCAGCTTGTGATAGAATTATCAGTTATACAGTTATCAGTATAACCACCAGTCAGTATTGCCTTTGTAAGATGGGTTGCGACGGAGTTCCTCGCGCCTCTTGGGATGCGTTTAATAAATGGGGTAGCATTTTTTAGAGAGCTTAGTTTGGCTGATAGGTCTGTATGAATGGATGCTGTGTGTCTGACAGCTGATGAGGTGTGAGAAACGGGGATGTTTTGGCTAGATGTGAGTTTATGACACTTGCCTAGATGAATGTGCAGGCCTCGGCGTCCTTTTAAAAGTTTTGGGGACGATGGGGGCATTGAATATATTCATCCAACGACACGGCTAGGTTACAGCTGCTCCGCTGGCTGTCGGCATGCGCATTGGTAATCATAATATTCATAATACACTGAATAATTGTAAATGTAAACACAAATTATCAACACAACAAACAAAAAGATGTTTCAGTTTGACGTCGCTGTCAGGGCTCCGTCGTGTCGGGGGTCGGGAGCAAGTCGGGAGGCGAAAGATTCTTCTTTTTCTAATTATATTGCATAAACGGGATGGCTAAAAAATTCCAAGCCAGAAAAAAAAACTCTTTTTTTACATTGCTGGGTGGAATGTAGAAAAATACTGTTTTTTTACATTGCACTCAATTACATATTTTATACTACTTAATCGAAAGTATGGAGCGTATAAAATAACTTTTTTCAAACTTTACATGGCTCAAATATCTCGTAAGTCACTTCCAGTGTGACTTAAATCTCTACATCGGCAACATCTTTTAAGTGCTTAAGCCTAGTTAACACTTAGCGTCTGTCGAGCTCCTAATGAATTAAGCCGAATTTACGCTCCCTCCACCAAACTGCATAATGTGTTGCTGTTATTATAAAGTTTTGTAGCGAGCGCTCACCGACTCGTAAATAACACAGTTTAGCTTTAATCATTTTGAGATTTCGGTGGTTGTTCGTATTAGTTCCTTTGAAAGCAACTACTGCGAATATATCATCTGCACAATCCATTTATTCATATAAACTTTCTTGCACAACAAAAATAAGTACAAAAGGCGGACTTACTGCCTTAAGGCATTCTCTAGCAGTCAACTATAGGGCCAAGCAGACTTTCAAACGGTGGGTGCAAAAGGCAGATTAACAAAACAAAAATTAGATAAAATAATTAATAACATGTTGATTAATACGTATTACGTATTCATTGGTTTATTTGCAATCGTTCCTTCAGGGGTCCTGCCCAAAGGAACTAAGGTAAATATTCCAATACTCGACACCTTAACGCCTAGTAGTTGACACCTACTGTTTTCCTCTATTGTTTTGACACAAGATTGATAAAGCCAGTGACGGGCACTGAGATGCCTTACTTAGTTACTTACCTTACAGTGAATAGTCCGATTTTGGTGGTTGTATCATTCAGAAATTGCAGAGGTATCATTCGGTAAAAGGTAGGCCAAGGAAAAGGTGGATATATTGTGTGAGAGACGATTCGAATAAGGAGGATTTCATTGACAAGACCCGAAACGAATGGAAAAAGGCAAGAATATTGATGATGATATTATATTGAAAATTACACTGAAAAGTTAACAACTGACATGCATATCTTAATATGTTTATAATACTAAGAATCGCGGCGACACATTGGCAATGGCGGGGCTTCATTTAGCGGCGTGGCTAGGCCCCCCACAAGGTGGACTGATGACCTGGTAAAGGTCGCGGGAGTCCGCTGGACGCGGGTGGCGCAGGACCGGTCACTTTGGCACTCTTTGGGGGAGGCCTATGTCCAGCAGTGGACGTCTTTCGGCTGATATGATGATGATGATGATGAATACTAAGATGTATAAGAGGAGAAAGCCGTTTACGCAGATTAAGAATCCAAACAGAAATTAGGCTTTTTAGTCGTTAACTTTGTCCATGTCGACAGGAAGGACGCGAGCCTAAATATCTGTATGACCCGTCTACTATTGTGGGCTATGAACAAACATGTCACCTGTAGTGAAATTTAATACGTAGTTTAACCGAATAGTTATTAGCATTATCGCTCGCTGCTGAACAGGCTCACAGGAAGCTCCAACAGCATTCTGGGTGTCATTGCTGACAATAAAATTACGACTGCCCTATTTGAATATACAGGGTCAGCCAAATAAAATAAAATTAAGAGTTATGTAGATATAAGTACGTATGTGTACGTGTGTTACATGCTAACTAACTTAGATTATGATTTACTAACATTATATGGATATTGAAAATCTGAATCTTTATTTTTTTATTTTATTATTCATCCAAATTCAATTCTGTATTTCCAATTACTAAATGCCCAATTCAATGGTTAATACATATTCAAGTGACTAATGGTCAGTAAGTTCTAAGCGGAGCATTCAGACAAATATAAAATTCCAAAGCCCCTCAATGGCGGTTCGTTTGCGACTTTCTCGAAGTAGTTAGAAATGGTGCTCGCGCCCGTTCATAAGCTGCGTGAATGGATGAAATGTTGAAAGTGATTTGTAATGTTTAGCAAATATATTTAGGTTTTATAAAACGGGACTTCGTGGTCTCTGGAAGGGTTCGTATTTGAAGATCGAGAGTTGAAATTGATATAGTATAGTGTAGTGCCACCATGAGCTATAACCATGAGCTATAACCACGAACTTCGAATGTCGAAGTTCGGATATCTCTATCTCTATCGCACTTACATTACTGCTTATTTTTACTTAAGATATATGTATTCCTTAAAATATGTTTAGGTATTTGTTTTGTGTTGCCTTCCAGGAGGTAACTCGTGTAAAGGTTCCGACGGAAGACCAGCGCTGGCCTTCTAGGTTAGCACCATGCTGAGTCGGGGCCTTTTCGTGGACCCTGCTACTTTTACGTTACTGTGTTTTGTTTTTTATACCCATTGTTTTGTCCACGAATAAATGTTTTCTTTCTTTCTTTCTTTATATATCGACAGTGAAAACATCGAAGTACAAAATATCGAACGATCGAAATAAAATTATTAGTAACATCATCGATGCCCCTTCGCATACATTCGCTTTCTTTTAGATTACGCCGGCGTTGTGAGCGAGCTTGTAGAAAAAAACCCCTCTTTCATACCCCCCGTAGTCGTCTTCTTATGCAAAAAACGGTTTCATTAGAAGAGCGTGCATGCTTTATGGCGAAAAATTTCACATGTTAGATATTCTCCATGAGACATTTTGTAGCTTCAAACGAAAATAATACTAATGTATTATACATAACTGTGAGTTTTCTGGCACTGTTTATACTACTATCAATCTCAAAATTTGTAATGTTTTTAATATTTAGGTTTACATATTCTAATCAAGGAAACTGTAAGTCTACAATTTAGTACTTTTTATTGTGTCAAATGTATGCAAATGTATGTATGAGACTGTTTGTTTCTTAATAAATAAATAAAGGCGTGTACAGATATTTATGTCCCTATTTATGTACGAATATTAATCAGACTGTATCCACATCTCAAGTAGTTGCATTTAAAAACAAATCGCTCCAAGATTCAGCGCAGCCCTAAAAACATATTAAAATAAAATCCAGAAATCAGGGCTGGCACAAAGCGTCTTTGTGTCAAAATATAATAACGCTGGAGGTGAATTAAGGCCCTTGTCGCGGAGAAAGCGTTTTTATACGGCTTAAAGTAATTATTGTGTTTTGTGAAAGAGTTTGTTAGCGGCCATTCACGGGAGGACACGGACGCTCCAGCGGGGCGCGGACTTTGACGCCCTGTATAAATTTATATTTTATTTCACATAAAAAAATGTCTTGCAGCGTTTGTGTTGTTTTGTTTTGTTCTATGAAGCTTATCTATACTAATATTATAAAGAGGAAAAATCTGTGAGAGCTTTGTAAGTTTATAAGTTTGTATGTGTTGGGTAATCTGCGGAACCGCTTATCTAATTTCGAAAGTTTATCGACATTCATAGATATAGGTGTAATATGCCTAAATTAAAGAATAAATAACATTGACTTTATAATTCCATAGTAAATAGAAAATAGTCAAGTTTTTTTTTTAATACCATGCCCCACAAAGATATATATATATATAGGTATATATAAGTATGTACGACTATTATAAGTAAGAATATTAGTAAACAAAAATATGATGAGCGTAAATGGAATCGGGAAATGGGAAAATATAATTCCCGACCGATCGAGTCCGGCCCTGCGCCACTCCGGAAAATTTCTTGTTTTCACCGAGTTTTCTCAGCTTTTCTTGGCGTTTTCTTTTCCTTAATTAGCTGATTCACGCCGAGGCTGAATTATCTTGTTTATTGAACGCAGTTTAATATTTCTTGGCGGATGAACGCCGAATTTATACGGGGCAGTGACCCCTTACAAAAAATAATGTGATTTAGTTTTTGTTTGATTTCAAAAGACCAAGTAAGTAAGAAATGGTATGATTATGATATTATATATGGACCTACAGGACATCCCTAGGCAATGCAACAAGGAAGGAAAGCACTATGGAAATAAAACTCTTTCACTGCCAGGATCGCGACTAGCGGGCGCCTACACCGTATGCGTTTTTTGCTACGTAGCGGGAAAACCACGGGATCGACTACGAGCGTGGCGATTCTTGGCAGTGGATGTATTCAATTATGTTTATTTGATATATTGATTGATAAAGACATTATCTTAATTGAACATGTAATTAATTTATACTGATTATTACGCGAATGGTGCGCGTAAGCATGACTGTCAACGTCGCTAACAAGCTAATACATATAATATCTAATTATATTATTAAGTATATTATAATGTTAGCTTACATAGATTAGTAACCGCTGTCGTAACTTTCATAGCTAGGATGACGTATTCGAGGTGCTACGCCATGGCTCTACGCCGTAGCTTTGTGCTACGAATAAAAACGAAGAAACAAAGAATGGCTACCCGCTACGCTCGTAGCCGATCCCGTGGTTTTCCTCGTATGTAGCGGAAAGCGACTACGGTCACTACCACGTAGTCGTCACTAAAGCGAGGAAAACAACGACCAGAAAATGAAAAATTGGGAAATTTTGCGAATGGAAAAATCACTATTAGTATAATACGATTTTCGGAAATTGATCGCCACACTCGTCTAATGTTTTCACTTGCTAAAACAGCCCATGTTTTTGTAGCAATATGATATTAGTAGAATTGCGTAGTATAATGTATAGTGGTATAATACATCACCGCAGAGGCTAGCAATCTGTTTTCACGCTCAGGTATATACTATATTCAATATTCTCTTTGTATATACCATATATACTTGGTGCTTATCTTAAACTGCAATAAAATAAAAACAAAAATGAGATTTTTTTAAATGGCTGCACGCACCATTTCACAAATTAATATTGAAACAAAAGGTCACTTTGCAGACCTTAAAATTTATATGGAACTCCATTATGGACCTCTAATCTCACTGTAGCCGAAACGTCATACCTACTTCGCAGCCTATTACAATGAACAATCATAACTCATACCGTCAATATTTAATGCTCCATTTACTCGTAAGTCTGAGAAAAACAAGTTAAGTAAAAGGTTTTCTTTCAACGTAAACAAAATTAACGACCCTCAACGAAACAAGCACGTGTTCAGCTATCTCAACCTGGGCCAGACGTGACCGTAAAAGAAGAAGGGAAGTGTCGCGCGCGATAACCGCATAATGGCGGCAGATAACGGCTTTGTCGCGCTTTGTCGCGGGTTATGAAAGGGTACAAGCGGTACCGGTATTGACTTTAGCATTTAGGCATCGATGTTAAATGCTTCTCTGCATTTAACGGCAGAGAAGCATTTAACATCGATGCTTAAATGCTTCTCTGCCGTTAAGTGTAGTACCGGTATCACCCTACCGTAAAATTAAAGCAATACATATCTATATTAAATGCTTCAATACCGTAAAATATATTACGCATATTAGGCATTTGAATGATCCTATGTATAGTGTTCGTCAATTTCATTAGTTTTCGTAGTAAGCCGCGTAATGGCGGCAGATTAAGGCTTTGTCGCGTGTCATGGGAAAGGGTACAAGCGGTACCGGTATTGACTTTAGGATTCAGGCATCGATATTGAACGATTCTCTATTAAAATATGTTGACCTAAAATATTTAATTGTCTCATCGAGAAAATAAGAGCTGCTGTTTAGTTTGTCTCGGGTGACATTTTGCCATTGCCATTTTGTCTGGTTATGGGAAAGAGCAGTGGTACCCAGTATTGACTCTGCGAAGTTGCATAGAATTTGGCTCTGTGAGCTGTAACATTATTCACAATAACGCTGCGCGTACGGTAAAACTCGCATTGTGGCCAGCTGAAGACGTAAAATTGTGTACTCACCACGGGCCCCAGCATCAAATCCCTCAATCCCTCACCTTCGGTTCGGGCCACAAACACCTGCGATCTGGCCCATTCACGAATTCACCGCCCTAGGTAGGTAATGTACTATTTTTAATTTTCCACAAATTCACGAGAATCGGTTGAGAACTGCGACCTATAGAGGAGAATAGTCGGACAGCAGAACCAGCGGTCTCTTTGTACTTAAGGGGCTCCCATACGCCAATGACCTTCGATGTGAATCCCTTAGTTAATGACCTTCGATGTGAATCCTTTAGTTAATGACCTTCGATGTGAATCCCTTAGTTAATGACCTTCAATGTGAATCCCTTAGTTAATGACCTTCGATGTGAATCCCTTAGTTAATGACCTTCGATGTGAATCCCTTAGTTAATGACCTTCAATGTGAATCCCTTAGTTAATGACCTTCGATGTCTATCCCTTAGTTTTCTAATGTTTTTTGTAGCTTTTTATATTAACAACAATGGCTTTAAGCAATATAGTATCCCATATCGGCGACAGCGGGACCCTGTACTTGTTTA
Source organism: Epinotia ramella (assembly GCA_947578815.1). Taxonomy (NCBI): domain Eukaryota; kingdom Metazoa; phylum Arthropoda; class Insecta; order Lepidoptera; family Tortricidae; genus Epinotia; species Epinotia ramella. The sequence continues at coordinate 2,512,525 of OX388206.1, read as the reverse complement.
TGTTGTATTATTGTTTATTTCTTATTAAATAAATAAATAAAATAAAAATATTTACTTCAAAGTTCATTGTTTTCGAGATATTTGGCATCAAAGTTGAAGTAATAAACCAAAAAACTGGCTTTCTGGCCATAACTTTTGTGTTAATTGGTTTAAAATGAAAACCCAAGACATGTTTTTAGAGACGTCATAGACGAACCCAAATATGTAGATTTCGTATAATTATGTTAGATCTTTCACGTCAATAGAGATACGAAATAAGTATTTTTTTAGACAATGTTTTAAAAAATCATACAAAATCAAATACTCATTTCTTTCAAAATCCGGTAAACAAAAATGGAGATAAAAGCTTGAAGAACCGATAGCCGTTTGACTTATAATTCTATATATCTGTAGTGCAAAAGTAGGAGATATGATTCAAAACTTGTCAAAAATCGATGAAAACCTCGGGTAGCCCCTTAAGGTGGTTCAACGACCATACAAACCGTTTTTTGACATTCGCAGGCTAAACGGCGTGATGTTTTAAGGAATTTATGTAACGCACTTTCATAAATTGACATTCCATTTTCGCGAAATTCCCCCTTTCCTAGAATAAAGCCAATTTATGAAGTATATCTATAGGAACATTTATAACATGTGTATTGAAATATACAACCGTATACCAAATGACATAAGATTAAGCCAAGGACCTATTTTTAAGCATACATTGACGGACTGGTTATTGGTAAATTGTTATTATAGTGTAAAGGAGTTCTTTGACAGCAATAGGATATTATGATTATTATTTTGACATTGTTTTATACAGGGAGGAACATTTCCTTGGACTAAGCTGAAAGGACAGTGTTATATAAGTGACGTACAAACGATCTATTATAAATGGTAAGCTGGATTAAAAGAAAAAAAAAACATAAAAATCGAAATATTTTATCTTAGTGACAACCCTAATACTATACATAGTTATTATTTTCATTTGAAATTGACACATGTCACAAGTCACAAGAATCTTGCTGACTTCATTGAATCTGCTGGATAGGGTTGAAACATACAGTTTTTTTCACCAAAGTTTAACAAGTTGTATCTCGGTAACCGTTAGAAATATTAATATGGTTACTAGGTGAGAAGTAAAGCACTAAACCTGATCTATATCCCATTTGCTTAAAAGTCCATCGATCTGTTCCACCCAGTATTGTGTAGTGAAATTTTGACTTTTTGAAATCGATGATTTATGCACCTATGTAATGGAACTCAAGACATTTGCATGCCTGCATGTGGGCTGAATACACTGTGCTGTGAAATCTTATTGACATCTGTATTATATACCTAGTGTATTCTGGCAAATAAATGATATTGATTGATTGAAAGATTGTTACATAAGTTTCTTAAAATATCACGCCGTTAGCCTGCGAATGTCAAAAGACGTTTTGTATGGTCGTCGAACCGCCTTAATAATTTGTATGTGTACAAAGTCGCGCGCAGAAACTTGTCCATACCTAGATATTTCGAACACTACGAGTATATACCTACACGGCATTGTCCCTTGATATTGAGACTATCACGCCGGCTGTGACGTCGGTATTAAAGTTACCTATCGTTTTAAAGAATGGGGAGATTCCGCCGTAATGGCGGTTGCTGATAAAGGTGGAGCCGCTTTGTGCCTTTATTCCGTCGTATCACAACCACATAAGTGCATTGTAAAATGTGCCCTGTCCCCCTATTCTGTAACTTGGTTTTAAGCTCACCTCAACGCTCACCCACAAATATATCTTGACACCGCGACGCGTAGTAACTAAGCGTAGGTAGAGGTCCAGTTTCGTGACGGGTGACCGGCGGGGTGAGGCGCATAAGCACGTAGCGAATAACAGCCCTGTGTGTTTGAAAAAAATAATTAATGACTACTTCAGCCTAGTTGGTAGTCCTGTCTATTAAGCCAGAGGTTCGATTCCCGGTAAAGGCATTTTATTTTTGTGCTGAGCATGTATATTTGTTCCTGAGTCACGATTGTTTTCTATATAGGTAGTTATTTCAGTTTTTATGGTTCCGTAGACAACAAGGAACCCTTATAGTTTCACCATGTCCGTCCGTCCGTCTGTCTGTCCGTCTTCGGCTTAGCTCAGTAACCATTACAACTAGAAAACTTTAATTCGGCATGGGTATATAAATCAATCACGCCGACAAAACAGTACAATAAAATCTTGAAAAAAAATTTTTTTTGGGTACCTTCCCCTACACCTAAAGCGAGGATGTAATTTTTCTCGTTAAATATCGTGGGATATCGTTGGATAGTTCGTTCAAAACTATTATGGATTTCCTAAAACCATTTTTCAAATCAGTGATTCGTTTGCGAGATATTGGGCTTTAAAGCCCTAATTTTTGTGTTTGGGAGCTACGATGCCCCAGACAGGCACACATACACATGCTAAACTTATAATACTACTCGGTTTCGTTGCACGAAAAAAAAGAGATTGTCCGTCTAAATCACTTGGTAGCAATGAATAGAATAGAATAGAATAGAATAACATTTATTCATGACAACAACTCATACATGCACATAAATCAACATACAAAACAGACAACATTGCCACCGTGACCATCTTATGACCTCTTGGTACTATTCCGATTCGTGTTCGTCAAGTACCTACAAAAACTTTATTATGTGCTAATCATTATTTACTTATTCAGACTGAGCAATGTAGCCCCACCTTATGCACATAAAGACTTCCCGAGCACACAATATCGTTCAAGTATTTTATTTACTACAATTTATAATCTTTCTTGAGCTCAGCTTATTAAAATATTAATAACGCACTCACCCATTCAAGCGTTCTCAATTTGCGGTTTTAATAAAACATTAATTGACACGTATTACGTTTCGCGAGCAAATTACAATGGAGGCAAGCGTGCCTTCACCTTACGAACATTAGGCGGTGGGGGCGAGCGACAAATTTTTGTTTTTGCCAAAGACAAGGAGCTCTATACGCGGGGACCACGCGAAGGAGCGGGACGAGCGTATGCACACATACCCTTTGTTAAAGACCAAAAATAATAGAGAGAAGTCGTTTATCTCTTTTTATGGCGCGCGCTATCTCGCGCCGCTATTATGGCGGACAATTTTGGCGCCAAAGAGAAAACTGCTTATTACTTCTTATTCTTGAGCAGTTTGGCGAATATTCTTATTTTAAAATGTGAATTGGAAAGTTCTGGGGCGTTGGTTGGTTCGGTTGATTTTCAACTGCTGGTGTCTGGGATAAGGTTGGGTTATTGAAAATGGAGTTCCATCTATGGAGTATCGTCGTCCGTTCCATTATAATATAACATTAGAAAAATCGTCCGTTAATCGTGATGCGATTCCAAGAACAAACATCAGTATTACTTAATTCTGATTTCGCATTTGGTTTTAATACAATTGTTACAATGTCTCTACTACCTCTACTATCTCATAATATGGTAAAACAAATACTCTATAAGTACCTATTTATTTATTCATTTAATCTTTATTTCACAAAAGAATAACTTATGGTACAATCGGAGGACTTATTACTATAAAGCATACTCTACCAGTCAACCTTAAGGCAAAGCAGATAAAATAATGCCAATGCAACTAAAGATAATAATAAAACCTTTAGCTGGTCTTCGTCATGGATCTCATCCTTAGACGTAGGTACCTTATTTTACAATATTATCCAAATATAGTTAAATACAATACGAAATAATTTACATATATACATATAAATACATACATACACAGCATCTAGATGAAACTTACACATGAGATAGATTAGGTATATTTATTTTAGTTCTGCCAGCAAAGAAATTTAATAATGACTTTTTGACGAGACCAGGCTTGCTGTTTGGAGATTGCCGAATTTTGAGAACTATGGCACTCTTCAATATAATATTATAAAATTGAAGAGTGCCGTATAGAGTGTTTGTATTGCATTTTATTTTACAACAATAAATGGGCACATCTAACATTAATTATATAAGCAACGAAACATTAGATAGAGTCTGCGAGTCTGACAATTTCCTTTTACTCTTCATCCGAGTTGTTTTCCAAATGCTCCAAATCGCAATAGCTCGGTGTGAGAACGAAATGGTTTTGTTCTGCACATTGTTGTAAAGTTTTTGTTCACTGTCCCGGCCTAGCCCATGAAAGGAGTAACTGGTTAGGTTGTTCCTAATACTTACGGCTTTCATTGTACAGGAGCAGTGTTAACTTAATTATCCGCATTTAATTTGGTGGACAAAGATAATGGATTAACGAGTCTTGATACTATGGTCGTCTGGTTATTGTTTTTATACATCTTGTCCAACTTTGTAAAGGTATTATCAGCGTTTATGTGAATCGGTATAGTCTGAATCCCGTTTCTAGAACGTATCTTATTTTAAGACCCATCGATGCTTTTGTTTAGCCCCGTGCCACAAATGCTTCGAAATGAAAAGGATATTTTTAATAAATACGTTACTCAAATAGTGACTCTATTGTTAAAATAGCAAGGATCAAATTAAAACTAAATGTATATCGGTATTAACAACTTATTATAAGTGCTTAATTGCAGCATACTTATTACAACGTAAGCAATTAGAGGTTAAACTTGACAATGAAAGACAAATGCCTTTGTGCCTGGTACAAAAAGAAGTGAAACCGTTCTGAAAAGAATTTGTCCGATACTATTAAACTTATTCGATTACAATGCTTAAATATATAGGAAACATCTTTGACTCAAGCACATATTCTGCTCACTAGCGAATGGCTTTTTCATTATTAAATTATTAATATTGATTATATCTTTAAATAAGTCTAAAACTACCAAGAATGCGCGTTTCCGTCCATTTTTCCTCGTGAATTAGGGCGCAAATGGATTAAAGCGGTAAGTATTTATTTACCACCCGGTAATCTCAGATCACCCGCGCAAACAGAGGGTAAATTATACGCTTTGTGCTCGCATTTTGTATAATTTGTACAAGTGAGCGCTGACGCGAGCGATGACAAACGTTAATTGATTTATTTTTTTGTTGAGGTTGATGGTAAAATTGTAACTGGCGATATTTTACTAAAAGGTGAGCAAAATGATAACTGATAGAGAAGTCTGTATGGTAATTATGATATAAATAATGTTAACATTATTACTGCCGAATATATTCCAACTTTGATAAAAATAACTGTCAGCTTCTAATGAGATATGAAAATGAGTAGAACTAAAGAAAAATACATTTATTTATCAAACAAAAATTAATGAATGAGATACATTTAAAACTACCTTAATTGAAATAAGGGGAATTATAAAATGATCGAATAAAAATAACTTAGCGACTGATGATGGACATACTGTTTTAATGACTTGAGCGGTATGAATTTGAGTAAGCGAAAAATTAACTAAACTAACGACGAATATTGATTTATAATAAAATCCAGAACGAGCTTACAAAAAGTGGGTTGTGATTAATCCATTTCAGATATTAACATTCTATCGTGCGACTACATTACTAAGTGAGTGTCTAGAAATAGGTCGCGGATAGGTTAGTTTTTTTTTTTAATAAGAGCGGAATCGATATAGTATTTTTCAAAGTGGTTTTTGTATTCGAAACACTTCATTTAAGATAAAATGCCGCTCAGTATAAAAAAAAACATTTCCCAAATATTGAAAAAAATGTAGGCATATTATGAAGCTTCTAATTTTGTATTTTAAGTAACTCAAATTAATGTTGTGTTGTTGTTGCTGTTCTGTTGATTTCTCCTCACTCGCAGTCAGTCGCTCACTTAGTAATACTATAACGTTAATGAATTATTTTTGATACTTAAAACTTTAATTTACAGTCACTTGTTTAAATACTACTTACCCTTTAAATAAGACAGATACAATAATCAAAACTTTGCCCTTTAATGCATGGAAGTTTTTCGCCATATGCGTCGGAAATACATTCATGCAACACGTTTTTATAAAGTAAAGAAAGGGTTTTTATAAGCTAATATAAATAGAACAGAATCAATGATTGTAAACGTATTTTACAAACATATGATGCAAAAAAAATATATTAAGGGATACTTATTAAAAGAGCCTGAACTAGAAAGAAAGATTCGATCTATTTCATCATGAACTTGCAAACTATAAAAAATGCTAAAAGGTAGAATTTACAGCCTTTGAAAAGTAACGCGGACGATATTATATTATTCTTGAAGGTTTTAAGCAATGTTGTGACCATTATTAATATACATATAGTATCTGCCTGTAAGTCTTAAACATAAATATCTACTTGCCATAAATAACCATAGCAATCTAGAGCCTAGCTCTGAGAATACTTGTTAAAAACAGTCTATAATAAATATGTTACTAGGGCTATGGCGTCCGGTAAACTGTGCGTACCGAAGGTTAAAAACCATTATGGCGATAGAACGCTAAAAAAACGTATCCCCTATCTTCTGAACAGCTTACAAGAAACTATCAGCCGTGAAAGTTTAAAAAACGACTTTAATAGAAAATTAAAACGGCATCCCATCCATCCCATTTCGTTGCTGGTTACAAAACTCAGTTACGTAGCCGGACGGAAGGATTACTTAAGTATAATAAATAACACCTAAGGCATAGCTGTATGTAACATTTACAAACACAACTTAAGTATGTACAAATTAGTTAACTCTGTACTATAAAGTGATAACACACAGACTGTTCCGACAGTTTTGTGGGACCCTGTTAAATATTAAATTTCTATATTCTGATTATTAAAAAAATTAAATTAGTTTACTTTGTTTAAATAATTGATTATTGTTATAATTATATGCATGATAATGAATAATATTAATTAACATAAACGTGTTCGTACGCCTACCCGGCAAGACATAGTGATTCGCAATTATATTATTAAGACCTATACAATGTACCTATGTTTAACGAATAAATAGATGCCGATTCTGATTCTGATTATAATAAAAATAATAACAGACATAACCTTGTAGCCAGAATTATTCACCAGCAACTTGCTCTTCGATACGGTCTTGTGGTCTCCGAAGTGCCTTACTATAAGTACACACCTGCGCCAGTTCTCGAAAATGGTCGTGCCACGCTCTATTGGGATCGATCTGTCATCACAGACAGGACTATTCTTGCCAATAGGCCAGATATCGTGCTGACTGATCGATCGAAACGCCAGGCAGTGCTCGTCGACATCACCATCCCCCATGACGTGAACCTCTTGAAGGCCGAGAAGGACAAAGCCAGCAAGTACCTAGACCTGGCTCACGAGGTAACCGCCATGTGGGATGTTGATTCGACGATCATCGTCCCGATAGTCGTTTCGGCGAACGGTTTAATAGCGAAGAGTCTCGACCATCACCTCAAGAGACTCTCGCTAGATGGCTGGATCAAGGGTCAGATACAGAAGGCGGTACTCCTGGATACTGCGCGGATAGTCAGGAGGTTCCTGTCTCTGTCGCCCTGACCACCGGCAGCTTAGGCCCCGCCTCGCTGCCGGCGGTACCCTAGGTTAGGTTTTTATAATGATTTTATGTCTTGTATGTATAGTTTTATATTTTACTTTTTATATAATTATTGTAAAAACCTAGCTTAAGAAGAAAATTTAATAAAGATAATAATAATAAAAAAAAAATTGCATATTCGGTTTGCGTTACACGGTCAATTGCATTACCTACGTCTAGATCTAGGACTATAAAGTTTATACAGAATACAACAGGGACCAGACTGCACTCATATATATACGTTATGAGTATGCTACGGTGCTAGTATGGGCTAGTACTAGCCCATACTAGCCCACGACATACCTAGTCCGTACTGCACTAGCCCTCAGGGGCTCTATAAGTCTATACCTCCATCGAATGGAGGCAACCCGAATGGGGGTAACCTCGTCGACCCCAGACAGGCTTTCCATTTTGAACAAATTAAATTGCGCTCACCGCCTTCGGCCAAACACCTGTATATCGTTTGGTAATGTGTTCCATAAACTAGATTTAGCAGAAAGGAAATCGATTTATACGCGATGTTTGAATATATAAAGACGTCAATGTTGCCAGTGTGGAAATTGGTTAGCAATTGTTTACGAAGGCATACTCGTACAGGAACCCGCCTAGCGGGCGCCTGCGCCGTCGTCGCTTTCCGCTACATACGAGGAAAACCGCGGGATCGGCTACGAGCGTAGCGCGCAGCGATTCTTGGCAGTGAATGTGTTAAGTAGGATCAGTTCGCCGTTTACGCGACCAGCTCCAGTTACCAACCAGCTGAAGGAAAGTCTTCGTCAATTAACAGTACATTGTTGCAGAGGCCAGGAAAATGGGGATTGCCGGCCACGTTGATATAGGTGGACGAGCGTAGCGAGGCCGGATACGAATACGGATACTGGTAGAGAATGCCTTGAGGCATGCATTAATTCGCCTTTTGTATTTTTTCTTTGCAATTAAATAAAGAAATACTCCAAGTTTTTTAATGGCTAAACGCCCCAACGCTGACGCACGAATTTTTTTTTTTTTTTTTTTTTTTTTTTTTTATTGAGTATAGGTACGCATTTGACCCCTATCTCGCCTGATGGTATTGATACTGAAACAAAAAAACGTCGCTTCGCAGGCCTATTAGCCTCCAATTTTTAATGAAATTCCATTCCGGATCGCTCATCTCACCGCGCCCGAAACGTGATACTTCGAAGCCTGAGAAAAAATAATAACTTTTCTAATGCGCGTGTCGCGCCGCCGCACGCGTCGCCCCAGTGCATAAACAAGGGCTTAAACTAAACTCTCATGTGAGAATAATATTTTTATTCAGGCTTTACGTAATAATAAGTAGAACGGCTAGCTGTTTTTTTTTCAGTACTTATTAACGAAATGCTAAATCTTGTTAATATTTCATTTAAAAGAAGAATCTTTAATTCTTTAAACATTCACTCATTTCAGTATATAATCTTCTGATAACATCGCTTATACCTAAAAATTACCACAACAGCTTTACGACCAACCTGTCAACATAACTGTTCCGCAAACATCACCAAATATAATTCCCACTTAAAGATCCGAATCTGAGCTGTGTTAAATACATGTGTCGATAAATGTATTGAACATCCGAATAGGTTCCGAGTCAGTAATGGAATTAAAAGTTGATTATGGGACAAATTGAAGCAAACCCCGCTAATGACACTCGGCCGAGTCAACAGGCGTTAGAAAGAAATTAAAGAACGGGGCGACAAGCGCGAGTCGGTGGGAAGCTACAGGCTTTACAATCTTTTTTACTAAAGGCGGGTTGCACCCACTTACTATCACAGACCGATGAACAGTAAATTAAATATGGCGCCGGCAGCTGTCAACTTGTCAAACTTTCTATACATTCAGATCAGCCTTTGGAAACTCTCATAGAATGAAAAAACGTACGGGGACGAAGTCCCATTGCAGCCAACCTAACAAAACACAGAATACATGGACCTAATATATACTCTAATACAGAATATAATATATTGGCAATATTTTCTTTACGTTGGTAGTAGACACAAGAGAATCTTAAAACAATGTATGAAGTTCCGCCTCTTAAAACGTAGTGGTTATATTCTCTTTGATTCAGATTTTAACGAACACAGAGGGGTAAACACTTAACGTTTTGAACGCGCGTCACGACAGTCTGTCATTTTTCCATATAAACATTGACATTTAGATCTACCCAACGTACGTACAATGCGTTACGTGATCGACCTGTCGGTTACGATTACCCTAAAGCAGTGTATCGTAAAGGTACAAGGTAAGGTAAAAGGTGTAAGGCGGAACAGCACACGTTGGTACTGGCTGGTGGTAAATTATTTAAATCTCGAATTGGTTCTGTCTCTGTTTCTGATGGGAACAAAAATGTTGATGCAACATTGAATTCGAAGTGGCTAGAGCGAGACGTTGCGTGTTTGGTTATCATGTCCTGTAAAGTTAATATTTGCATTGAGGAGGATTTTGGCGTCTATAGTAAATTTGACAGCTAATGACAAGTTTACTATGGACCGCCGCGGCCAGGCCATGCCAGTCTGTGAGAGGCGTTATACTCCAGATTGTCCGACATCAATCTTCCGAGAATCATTCATTCATTCGTTCATTCATTATTTAGTCTATGATTCCTCAGAAGCGGCATGTCCATTGATTGTCCAACTTGTATAAGCCTCTCACAGACTGGCGCGCCCTGGGGCCTATGCCACAAAACTTTACAAGCGTACAATTTGACAAAAATGACAACTTTTTCTATGGAAAATTGTGCAATTTTGTCGAATCGTCGAATGTCGGAAGTCAATAGTGAACTTGTCATTAGCTGTCAAATTAACAACTGATGACCACTGCAGGCCGCGCCAGTGTGTTGCAAGGCTTTACAGGTTATGGCAACCGATTCTGTCACTCTCCGGCCATTGACCTTCGATTTCTTGGAAGCTTGCCGGGTATTTGCACTGCTTAAGGCGGTCATCAAACTGCCGCCGCATCCCGCTGCTGCGTGCGGAGCTGCATACAAAATTACCGTGTGTGTGAAGTACCGTGCGGAATTTATATACAAACTGAGGTACTGGCATACATATTGCGAGCCGTCGCTCCGCACGCCGCAGCGGGATGCGGCGGCAGTGTGTGATGCGCCTAAGTGGGATAATTCGTGTGTAAATTACACTCTTCGCGTGACCAATAATTTTGCACCACATGAAGTGTATGTACCAAATATGTGGAAATCGTAAACGTTATCCATAGGCTATGTCCGTGTTTGTAAGTATTACGATCGTATTTAAACCGTTTTCTTAGGTATTATTCTAGTACACACAACACAAAGTAGAGTTTCTAATGAAAGAAAACCAAACTTTAGCACCACCCTGCACCCCTGTGCTAAAGAGTGACGAACTTTAAAGGCGAAATAAAGTAAATAATGTATTAAAAACTTTTTATATGGCAACAGTAATATCATTGTTGTCTAGTACCCATAACACAAGCCTTAAGGGGCTCCCGTCAAAAATCAACGAAATTTAGTAGTTTTCATTTCGACACTCGTCCTCGGTTTATTGAAGCTAGCTTTCCAAGAGCAAATATGGGAAAGTTTGATTCCTGTTTAACATTTTTGATATTGAATAACTTGAAAAATGTTAATACAGAATTAATTATCCATTTTTAAACAGAGGTCTGTAAAAATACAAAACCCGACACTTCATCGTCATTAAAACTTTTATACACCCGAAACTCATACCTACTCATACATACTGAACTTACCTATAAAGATATGCGTTTTTATAATATTATTAATTAACACAAAAGTTATGGCCAGAAAACCAGTTTTTTGGCCTAAAATTGTTCAACTTTGATGCCAAATATCTCGAAAACAATGAACTTTGAAGTAAATATGGGATACTATATTGCTTAAAGCCGTTGTTGTTAATATAATAAGCTACAAAAAACATTAAAAAACTAAGGGATTCATGTCGAGGGTCATTGGCGTATGGGAGCCCCTTAATGAGCTTACTATGGAACTAGGTCGATTTGTGTAAGATTGTCCACTAATATCTATTTATTTATTTTATTTTTATTGTCAAATGTGTCGAAAGTCTTAAAATATATAAGTTGATGTAATCTTGATATGCCCACTATAGGTACTAAGAAAGTAACTGTTTCATAATAAATTGATCGGTTTCTGATTTTTAAAAGGAATAAAGAGTGGTCTACAGCAAACATTATTTACATTGAAAAAAAAATTATATATATATATATATACAGGGTGATTCAGGAGACATGAGCAGGATCAACCCTACGGATTCAATAGTTTATAAGCTACTCAGTCGTACCAGCATTGGTAAGATTAACGTTAATTTTTTTTTAGTTGTGTAGGGTGACCATGATTTATTGTGAATGAAACTTTCACACAAAATGTAAAAAAAAACTGTGGGCGTTTAATTTAATTACGATGGTAAAAGATCCATTAACATTAACTGTATGTGTAGGGTTGATCCTGCTCACGTCTCCTGAATCACCCTGTATATATACATATAGTAGGTATAATCCAAATTGAAAATTTTGGAGTGTTTGATTATAATTTTTATACTTAATGTTATTATTATTTTAATTTTATTCAAGTTTGAGTGATAAATCGGTGCCTAATTTATATTGTAATTAAAGAATTAGTATTTCGTTGTTCATTAGATAAAAAAATAAAAACAACTAAGGTATAAATTTAAGTAACATATCTTTTATTTCTTATGCCTTTGTTTCCTTCTGCTTGTTCAGTTTTTGTGTGTTAAAAAAAAATGTTCAGGTAGGTATGATTACTTTTCTAGGTGCATCTTTCATTAGCCAGACTCTAGCTGCACACAACAGGGTTCTGGGTTACTTGGTACGGACCCCTGCTCGCGCCCGAAGGCATATCGCACACTGGGAGTAAATTAGTTTGTACAGCGCCGAGAACCTTCGGCGCCTGCGGTAACCTTTCAACCAATATGTGACGTCGCCTATATAGGGGAGTCAATGGATTTGACAATTTCGTTTACTCCTGTATTATATGATGTCCCAAAAAGCTAGTTTATTCGATTGGAATAATAGTAATAGTCAATTAACTTAGAATTATGTTAATTCCGCTCTGTAAAACCCACTAAAACGGGTTTAAGAAACGTTAAAAACGCCTTGTTACTATTTAAGCCTCTCACAGACTGGCCCGGCCTGGCCGCGGCGGTCAATAGTAAACTTGTCATTAGCTGTCAACTATTGTCCGCCACCGCAGGTCGCGCAAGTGTGTTGTCTTTAGTTGGATCGCCTCCAAATGACGTAAGGATTGTCTATGGTCACATAGGGTCCATTTTTTACCCGACTGCCCCCGAAGGAGGGTTATGGTTTTCAAGCGTATGTTATGTATGTCGACAAGAAAATCCTGTTTCACGGGCTACAGTCAAAACGGCTTGAGGATTTTAACATTATGAGGTGTCGTTGGATTCCTCATAATCGTGGAAGTGTCATCGAGGTTAATATTTGAAACAAGCGGTTGAGTTGTTCGAAAAATCGTTTGATATCACTGGTTGACTTTTATGTTAATTACCATCTGTAACAAAAATATAATTGCAAGTTCTATTTATTGGTAATGTAAGAATAATTTACTTCTATCATTGTCTACTACCGTATCGGGTTCCTATAATAAATTGAAAGAGTCCACATTTTAAATAAAACCATGTAAAGGAATCAATTCAATCGGAATGAAATTTAGAAGAAAGCGCGCGGAGCCGTTTTATGCTGAGCGTAATGAGATCTTTACTGCCGCGGCTGATTGCGTTTGGAGAAGCGTGGTTTATTGGCCGGGACAACTGATGTGCCGGCAATATTCCCAGAGTAATATTGTCGGGAATATTGCTAGTGGTAGTTGAACGAAGCCCGGTTTAATCTTGTGGGTAGCGAAGCTGAAGGTCCTGGGCTAGTATCCGTCCCGGTAAGGGCAAATATTTGTGTGATGAGCATGCATTTTTGTTTCAGAGTCTTGCAATTTTTTTATGTATTTAAGCATTTATATCTAATAAATATATCATCGTCTAGTAATGGGGCTAACTAGTTCGATGTACTTAAGTAAGATTGTCCCCTAATATTTATTATTATTTATGTCCACAAGAAATGTGAATGGTATATTCTCTTGGTTTTAATCATATATTACGGCTCATATGGTGAACTATCCCGGCTCATATGGTGAACTATCGCTATGAAGAAATTCCATCAGATTAAAAAAAATGCGGCCACAGACAGCTTTAAGTAAAGGACAGTTATGTTGCTGTATTTGAATGCTTCACTGGCATCGGCACATCACTAGCTAACCGGGACTGTAAACTCAAAAAAAACAGTTCTGATTCCTGTAATCTGCAGTGGTTTATGAAATTATTTATTGATTATTAAATCACTTTGAAACCAAATCTAACCTCTTCCTTTTCTTGTGAAATGTAAGTAGAGAGTAGCTACCATCTGTACTTAAGTAACTTTAGACGGTTTATTGCAAAATTCATTTAGGATAACTCTGTTATTGCTAGGTTTAGCTCCTAGTTCCGGCCTTAGCTCAAATCTCGCAATCAACTCCAATATCGCATACAATTTGGCATGGCATTAAGCCATGCGCCGGGCACCGTGGACCGTAGAATTAGGCGCTGCACAAAATGCAATCAGTTCACCGTTTTCCTCATGCAAATCTCAATTTCCGGGCCAGTGTGAGCACCATTTCTTACGCTAATAAAACCTGCACCAACCGGGATGCTGTTTCCCTGATGAACGCCAAATGATGTTATGACAGCGCACGCCGCCATTTAACGCCTATTTGGTTCCAATTTCAAATCTCGCGCGCTCCCCTGCGGTTCCGGCCAGCGAATGGGGCGTAGATAATGCCGTTTTGTTTTAAGTGTAAATGACTTTCGCCGTTCAGCCGGAAACGGTTTCAAGATTTCGTGACGCTAAAAAAGTTAATTTGTTGAAATATTTAAAAAGTTGTGATTTAAGTGTGTAGGCTCAAAAAAAAATGTTGCCGGTAAAATGGCTGCTATTGTGCACTTTTAACCTGGATTTTAAGTTTAGGCTGATAGGTTTGCAGTTGTGAATTTGCGGAATGGGGCCAAGACTTAAATCTGTGGAATTTAAATAAAAATCCCGCTCTCATCAGGGTTTGGCGTATAAACCGCTCACGTAGGAGTTTTATCCAAATGAAATTTGGATAGACCGCTTTGTGAATGGACAAATAGGAATAAAAATGGTTAGGTTGTGGGCAGAAAAAGAAAATGAAAGAAATCAATATGGCCGAAAGCCCGAAACAGAGGGGTGGCTGTGACGCGCACAAAAAAGACGTTTCCACTGCCAAGAAAATTGTTTTTACGATGTCGCTGCGTTCCATTTGTTGTGTAACATGATGTTAACTTGCTTTTAAATACATTGTGAACGCATATTGTAATTTGCTGATAAAACTGGAGAGAACCGTTGGGAAAATTGATCTGTGGAAACTTTGTTATTAGTCTAGTTATCACTTGCGAGAAAAGTGGAATTTCTTTGTATTTTATTTCGGATAACAATGTTTTTGTGACAGAACTAATTTAGGAGTTTAGAGTTTTAGAGCCTCTTTTTAGCATCACACATAGTTAGGCCTCGCACAGTACTGTCTAAGGCCTAAAACAGACTGGCGCGGCCTGGCCGCGGTGGTCAATAGTAGGTAAACTTGTCATTAGCTGTCAAATTTACTATTGTCCGCTCCACAGGCCACGCCAGTGTGATGCAGGCCTAATGCTAGTTTCATGTCTAACCTTAAGTTTCAAATCTACATAAACTGTATGGAGTGCAATAAAGTTTATATTATTTCTATATCTATAATCCTATTATATTTCTAACCAAACACAAGCATCGGAAAACGCAAACACAACCACAATACAGACACATCCCGCCCGAGTAAGCGGTCGGCCCGAGAAGAATGAACAACATAAATAATATCGGTAAATAAGAGTAAAATATTGAGAACTGTCGACGGAGGCGCGAAACTGGATATCCCGGGCTTCCGGACCGAACCACCCGGATATCGGCTAGTGCCTGTCGTGTTGCCGTAGACAATGTCTGTTTTGTGAGTTTTTAGATGTTAAGAACTTCGTTTAGTTAACTCGTGTCGTAGGTGGGTAGACAAAGAAAACAAGGGGTTTTAGTTTGGTTCAGTATAGATCTTTCGCATCTTTCTTTATGGTGCTAAACCTTGACTAAGGGCGGGTTGCGGCAAGCACATTTGACGAACCTGTTATCGTTATATATGGCGCGGGTAGTCAAATTTCACTGACAAATTTCTCATACAATCTAATCTATGAGCCGCTTCAACCAGAAATGCATCTATTGTTCACTGTTAATTGCTTAGGGCATCATGCAGGACGCAACTATGCGTTAGGGGGAGAAATACATACTTTCATCGCATTCCAACGCCCCTTGTCCCGCTCCATGCTGGCCCATTGTATATAGGAGCCTTTAGATCCGTTGCTTCTAGAAAAAAAAACAAAATATGATGATGAACCTATGATGGGCTGTACCTATGATGTGCCTCCCTAGATACTTCTTTTCAGCATTTGTTGTTATATTTATGCAAAGGCGTTTCTTCCGATTTCTGGCGGTTGCTATTATTGCAATATAATTCAGACTGCTCCAAAAGTCTATTATTTTTAAACAATTGTCCAAAGTGGCCAGTGCGCGCTTAAAAATACAAGTACGCATAGTTACGTAGCTAAGCCGAACACAAAGGCACGTCCCTAACTGAGCCCTAATACCTTTTTATTCCCGAATGCGGGCCCAGGCGCCGTGCGGTCAATGTAGGGCGCCACTAGCCGTGCCAAGACGGGGTGACACTGACACACTGGAAATGACACATACGTTTTTGTTTTTATTTAATGTTAGGTACAAACGCACCACAGTTAACACAGCCACGCCAACACAGTTAAGTGACCATCGTGCATTTATACAGGGTGATATAGTATTCACCGTTCAAATTCTGGGAGGTGATTCGGTGGGTCATCTCGATCAAAATTGGATAATAAGTTGTAGGTATCCAAATCGGAAAAAAAAACCAGCTGTTCCAAACATTTTGGCGGCTGAGCTCACGCCGTTTGTATGGAACAGCTGGTTTTTTTTTCCGATTTGGATACAACTTATTATCCAATTTTGATCGAGATGACCCACCGAATTACCTCCCAGAATTTGAACGGTGAATACTATTTCACTAGAACCTTATTACAATGCACATAAAGTGCACGAATGGTCAGTTAGCTGTGTTGTCGATAGCACAAGCTTTCATTGCCGACTGTATTTAGCACAGTCACCAGTAAATCAAAGATCACAAACCCGACGGGTTTCTCCTATGTAGTTTTGGCCACCTTCTGTCACCATCATTGGATTAGCTCGGGTGCCATGTTACTGCGTTCTCGCCAAAGGTACATAAGTATGCCATTCAGCTCAATTAATTGGATACCGGCAAGTGGCTGAAAATTTAGTTGAAAGATTTAACCCGCACATACAACCAACGATGAGTAGATGAACGTAATGAACAAGGCAAAACCTTTACTTGTGTTAAAAACTATATGGATAGTTTGATAATTCCACAAGGAGGCATTTGACTCCTCATAGTGTACTACATAGTTTGTATTTGTTTTTATGTAAATACATATATGTATAAGTATAAACTTAGTTGTCCTTCTTTAGCAAAGCATTTTTAACCAGTTTTGCAGGCAGACAACGCAAAATTATGGCTCAAACGAGACACACGATAGACAGGCAACAGGCACTGGTCGCGTAGCAACTCCTCAAACTGAATGTTTGGCTAGAACGACAGAAACGTTTAAGAATAACATGGATAAGATCGAATCAAGATCGGCGTTAGAATAAAAATATTTTGACTTCACAGTCAGTTGTCTTGACTTGACTCAAGGTCGATTGTACTCGAAAAGGGGTGTTTCCCGATCGTCCGATCGGTCGGGCGGTCAATTGGCCTAATGGGATTTCTTTAATGGCTCCTCTACATGATGGCCCCCATCCTGCTGGTCCACTTGATCGGTCGAACGATCGGGCGAACGGGATACACACTACAAGCCTATTTTAACTAAAACGCCGTTAATATTCGATTGTCCATATCTGTCACTTTGACATTTGTGTTGAGAAAGGGAACAAGCCACAGATATAGATATACACTAGATAACTTAAACACCTCAATCTGTATGAAAACCGACCGTGTCACTTTTTTCTACCTGCTTTGACGTCACACGGACGAATTAGTGATCTGAATTCCCCGTTGTCCGCGGAAAATCGATTCTGCAATAAGGTATTTTCTTAATATTCACGGACAACCGGCTACCACAACAGACGCGCTGGAACGTAAGTCGGAGTGCCAACTCGGAGTCCGAATTCTGACACACGTAGTTAGACATTTGCGTGATCTATGTGTATCTATATCTGTGGACCAAGCACATTTTATTAAGCAGATGCATTTTAAGTTCTATGAATAAGGTCAGTTACTCCATCTAGTAACTGTATCTCACTGGCCAGAAAGCCACCGGATATACAACAGGCGGTGCTTTGACGCGATCATCCGATTAGGCCTCCATACGAGTACGCTCAGGTCTTTGTGCGTTTTTGTTGCGACATTTAATCGCAGCGATTGTGACCCGTCGCGTGGAAAGGCTTTAGCGTCTCAAAGTGAATAGCACAATGGTATCGGTTTTGAATCGGTTATGCAAATCGTATGAATACGCCTTTTAATATGTTTTATTGTATTTTTATTAAGGGGCTTCTTGTCAGTCAATGTTGTCTGGGGTTTAGCAGAGGGTGGAAATATTGGAAAATGTTTTCGTTTATTAGAGCTTTATTTAAGATCGTACCTACACAAAATAAATATAGTGGTTGATAATTTACATTCATCATCGTCATCATTATATCAGCCAAAAGACGGGCTTTATCAATACTTAGGTGTTAATTGCCACATGCATGACAAGTATATATTGAAGTAAATTAACGAGACACGAATCAAATGCCCTGGCAAGACGCAAGTAGGTACCTGTCTAGTGTCTACTTCACTTCAAGAATTAAATGTAGATAGACCATATACTTAATAGTCAGTGAATAAGGGCTGTATTAAGTTTCTTTTAAACTGCCGGCAAGGCGGCGGTAATTGTACTCAAGTAGGTATTTAATTCGTGATAAAACAAGTCTCTGTTGTATTGCCGAAATGCTGGAATAACCTCCCACCACCTATCAAGGAGAGCATTACTATTAGTGGGTTCAAGTCCAAACTGAAAAAACACCTAATGGCTCAACAAGTTATTGCTGCCTAAGGGTAGGATATCCAAAACACCATTACTAGCTCCCATTCCTAAAAACTATTAGCCGCAATTTAGTTAACCGCTAATTAATAAAATTATAAGTATGTATAATATAGGTACTTTTATTGTTGTAACATATATATATATACATTTTATAATAATATTTCATATAAGGTATTTGTATCTACTGACACAAGTCTCACAGTACGCTGTCCCGCACACCCCGCTGGCTCCACAGAAAACCAGCGGCGCTACCACGAACTTCGAAAGTCGAAGTTCGGGTATTTCCATCTCTATCGCACTCCCTTAATCGAGTGACAGGGATGCATGTATTACGAACTTCGACTTTCGAAGTTCGTGGTAGCGCCGCAGCGCCGTTGATCACGCTAGCCGTGCCAACTGCATTGCTGAGTGGAGGCCATTTCAGGTCCACATCCCGATCTACTTTTTCGATGTATTTGTTAATGTGTTTTATTTTTATTACTTATGATGTGTTGTTGCCTGAATAAATGCCATTCTATTCTATTCTATTCTAAGTCTTTTACGCTGCGCCTCAACTCGCCTCGCCGTGGAAAGCCTCTATAAGAGTTCAATAAAAACACCTCTGCAAAGGGAGTTCAGGGAGTTGCATTGAAATGCACAGCTTTGCATTTCTATACATCCACATTGAGACAACACTGCTGGTCAAATTAGACTTAAATACCATAGCAGCAAGAAGTCATTGCACGCTAAATAATATATAACACTTTCCCCCAGGCTAATTGTCTATGGCAACAAACAAAATGCTAAGTCAATTACCGGGCCACAATTCGTAATGAAAGAGCCTTTATCGAGTTACGGGAGCCGCCATTACGGAAAGAATCGGCACAAACGAACCATTGTCGGCGACACTGGCTGCTATTGTCTGGTGTTATCGCTCCCACTCCGTTTTTGCCGGTCTTCCGTTGTCTATGGTGCCCAGACTGGCACTTTGGTATTGGTTGGTACGAGTTTGTTGCTGTAAGCCTGCAACAGGCCTCTCACAGACTGAAGCTGACTGCGGCGGCGGTCAATAGTCAATTTGACAGGTAATGACAAGTTTACTATTGTCCGCCGCGGCCAGGCCGCGCCAGTGTGATGCAGGCTACACACTGGCGCGGTCTGCGGTGGCGGCCAATAGTCAATTTGACAGCTAATGACAAGTTTACTATTGACCATCGCGGCCAGTCTGTGAGAGGCCTTAACCCTAAAATAGACATATTATCTAGCAAGTGCAAATTTGCAAAAGCAACCTAAAAACATGAAATGTGTTACAAATTATGCAATTTGTCACACCAATTTGTTATCTATTCATGTCTGAATCACGCTGACGCGGTCTGCGGTGGCGGTAAATAGTAGACATTAGCTGTCAAAATGACTATTGACCGAACTAGTTACTCAAACGGCTTCCTAAACGCAATGATTGAAATAACAAAGTTGTACCTACAATAAAATTCCCATTTTTAATGTTTGAGTGGTTTACTTACTTCACAGAAAGACTTCGTGCAACAAGATTATCTTTGCCAAAAAATTTGTGTCAAGTGCACTTGCCTCCCACGACCTCACAAATGCCGGTTCATCGTAGGCACAAACACGGCCAAATATTAAATTACAACAGCAAATATTTATTCATCTTGTCATTGAATGTTGTCGACCTCGCGCCCTTACAACCTTATCGCGATATTTGTTCAGTTTTTATTTTCACGATACACCTAGACAAATACCTAACCGACACACAAAGGGAAACAACCGCTTAAAGCCAAAGGGGTAAGGTTGAGAATGGCGTGGCATTTCTTTTGTTAAGGGTAAGTATAATGTGGTTTTTCACAGCCGTAGTCTGAGCGGAAATAAGCTTCTTTGTGACACTATCGGGCCGGATCGTCACCCGTTTCCTTTCTAAAGATTATTGTAGTCGAGCAAATAAAAGTTATCGGTGGTAGTCTAGTGTTTGGTTGGCCTTTTGTGTTTTGTTTAATGGAAATTGGGCGCGGCGCTATCGGGCAAACAAGATTTCGACGCATCGATATTCTTTGAACAGTTATGAGATAGGATACACCACGGTATTAATAAAATACGGCCGCATTCATAAACGTTCTACATGCCTATTTTAACTAAAATGCCGTTAAAATTCGTTTGTCTTTATCTGTCACTTTGATATTTGTGTTCGTCAGAAAGGGATAAAGCACATTTTATTTAGCACAGGCATTATAAGTTTTATGATTATCCTTTATGCCGATAATGTTTTTCGACTGACTTAGGAATTTATTCGCCTATCTTTAGCAATCCTGTAATACGTTTTGGGAAAATCTTAACCAACAAATGCACGTTTGTTCTTCCAACATAGCTTCTTCTGCCTTATGAAGTGCCCAACCACGGGGCACGGGGTCATACTGGCATAATGACAGGTTTAATCGGATGAATGAGAGGACTGGTACAGCCTCTTATCTTTGTTAATCTCCAGAAAATACTTCTAATTAAGCTCCTTTCAGGTTCCCTTGTAACGGATTTTATTTGCGTAATACTACTGGCTATTTATCACATCCTATGAACGAGTTTCACCTAAGTCCAACAGTGGACGTCTTTCAGCTAATATGATGATGATGAACGAGCGGCGTGGGCGGCTGGCTGTGCATTAATGTGATTACTTATAAAAGAAAAACCGGCCAAGTGCGAGTCGGACTCGCGCACGAAGAGTTCCATACCATAATATATAAAAACGGCAAAAATATCACGTTTGTTGTATGGCAGCCCTGTTTTTTAGTATTTGTTGTTATAGCGGCAACAGAAATACATCATCGGTGTAAATTTCAACTAACTATCACGGTTCATTAGATACAGCCTGGTGACAGACCGACTGAAAGAAATACAGAGAGACATACGAACGGACTCTTCGTAATAGGGCCCTTTGGGTACGGAACCCTAATAAAAACAGAAAGAACGTAAACATATTTTTTTTTGTAGGTATTAGTGCAGTGTACAAGGAATGTATACAAACTCAAATAAGATTTGCGACTAGGTTAACAGGTAAAGAAGTATCTGTCATTAATCCGCCATTAATGGGTAATTTTTCCATTATTTTGTGTAACGAGTATTTTCTTTTATTTTCGATGCCTATATAGTGACCCACTGCTGGCCAAAGGCTTTTTCTCTCGACTTCCACTCGTCCCGATGTACTGAGAAGTTTTTGAACAATGTCTGGCCATCGTTATAAGACGCGTCCAGGTGGTCCCGCCATCTCTGTCTCGGCCTGCCACAACGTCGTAGAATTCCAACTTAAATTAATAAATCTAACTAACTATTTAACTAAACAACCCTAACTCGCGTAACTAGCCTTACAAAACATAGACAATAACTTTTTTTTCTCCAACAAAGGCGTTTCCGAACGGACGCGGGGTGTCATGCCCGCGCGCGGGGGCGGCATAATGGCAATTTTTCGTATACATCGGCTGAATGCGATGAATGCCCGTGCCTCGTAATCGGGCCGCGACGTGCAAATTTGAGGCCTTTGTGTCGCGCGGCGGCGACGTGACGAGCATGCCGCAGCGGCCGGATTGTGCCCGATGGAGTTTGCACTAGACCTATTGCGTATGCGGCCAGTAGACAGGAACACTGGTACAAACGAAAACCTAACCTTAATAAGTTTTTGTAATGTAACATTGGCCCCGATTCTACAGTGGCCTCTAAACTTCCTAATTTTATTTAGGTGTCGCTAAAACACTTTGCTATTCTATGAGCAGCTGTCATAATCAAATGACAGCGCTAATTTGAATCTGATGTTTCTTATTTTAGGCGGTCTATACAACTTACTTAGCTGCCTAAATGCTATTCTAAATATGTCGTTTTTAATCTGCCGCCTAAATTATGTCTAAAAATTAGATAATTTAATTTTAGGCTAGTTAAGCCATTTGTACGTAGAATCGGTTCCATTATTTTTGTTTTAAAAGTCTTCCTGCAGACAAACTGTATAAAATAGGGACAATTTTGCTAATCTTGTGAGTGAAATAAGTACAAAGCCAATATCAAAGAGAATATATATAACCATGGTTTCCAAAGGCTGGCCAATATTTTGTCAAATTAAAGACATTTGACGTAAGCGGTAAGATTATAAATCTTGGCTGTCGCTTGAGGCGTGAGGTGATGGGTGAAGATCAGTATGTATATTGTAGTATTTGAGGTGAAGTGAAAGTTGAGGTGACCAGTGAGTTGAAGGCGTACGAAGCATTCACAAAAGATGTAATTTTTGTAGAAAATTACATTTCAGTAGGCAGGTACAAACGATGCAATTTGTCACAACAATTGACAAGGAACCAGCTAATGGTAACAATGAAAGGAATTCTAACTATACATGCATAGAGATGAATTTGTCACAACAACCGACCTATATCTGACAAATTAATCGTTTGTAACTTTGTAGTGTGCGTTAAGCGCATTCAATAAGACCTATGCAGTCTAAGTTTTTTTCACGCGCTGTCAATGCGCGTTCCTCTACTACCATCCGCAAGTTCATCTAGTAGGGGAACGCGCGGCGAAGGCGCGTGAAAAATACGCAGTCTGCATATATGTAGGCCCTAACATTCCGTTTTTAATGGACAGATTTGTCTACATTTCGTCGGTTATTTAGCATATCAAAGATAAATACCTACTGTACCAGGTTTACTAATTTCGATCATTAAGTGCGTAAATTTTCTTTGCGTTTCAAAAACGTTTTCCTCCAAATCGCATTACGATTAATGCGCGATTTTTGTAATCTTGATATAGAATAGAGTATAACTCTATGACTACACGTATTAAGCGCCCTCTTTCAATCATAGTGATTCCTGAACTTGTATTATTTGTTTGACGCCCCGAGCGGTGACGGCGGCGGAATCCGAATGAAAGGGTTCAGGTTCGAACCCGGCTGCAGTTTACACACGTTGTAATATTCCGATGAAAACTTACGAAGAAGTCTTTTGAGGGGTTTTTACTAGTTTAGCGTTTTATTTGCTATAGATGGTGTACAATTTCATTCGTTGGAGTATTTTCCTAATGTAGGGTTATTTCGCCGGACAGCGACCAGCCAATTTATTATGCCGGTTTGCGAACACTTAGGGGTAGGTGAAAGGATAATTTCAGTCTCTTTACATACAGCTGCCGGTTTGTTTAGAGTCGGTTGAAAATTATCTTTATTGAAGAACCTTCTTTCAGATCGTTGCCAAGCGTAGGTAACCGGTATAATGGATCTTTATATTTGATACAAAATATCACGAAAGCTATTAACTAAATATATAGGATATATATATGTTATATTATATAAAAGGATAATATTTTATATGATATGATAATTATTTTACTATAATTTTCCCGGTAGTAGGTGCGTAGGGCACCACACTAGCCCGGGGTCCGCTTTCGCATCTAATACCAAAATTTGACGTAGGCACTAGTTTTACGAAAGCGACTGCCATCTGACCTTCCAACCCTAGGAAACTAGACCTTATTGGGATTAGACCGGTTTCCTCACGATGTCACCCTTCACCGAAAACCACTGATAAATATCTAATGATATTGCGGACATAGGTTTTTGGAAAACCAGTGGTATGAGCTTAATGAGCTGGGGTTCGAACCTGAGACCTCTTGATTAAAAGTCTATAATACTTTACTATATGAGAGTATAAAGATCAGTGACTGGGCGACCGAGCTCTGCTGTGATAATATACGAAAGTTACGAGGTATTTCTCGTAATTCTGCATCTTATTTTAGAAATTATCCTATACTATTAAACGAGCAATATTTGTATATACCGGGTGGAAAAATCGAATGCAACATGGATGGCAACTACCTTAAATATTGTAAATAGCACATTCTGTGTAAAGGAAACATTCCTTTGTTTTTAAAAACAAATTCTGCATTTAAGGTTTTATGAAAAATCGCTTGCGTCAGCCGGGACTCGAACCGGTCAAATGTGACAAAAAATAATGTGCTGTATTTTATGATGCAGATTGAAAGGGTTACTGATAAGGTTCATTTTTCTCTAAATAACAAATACAATCAGAATAACGGAAGGCCATGAAAATTGTAAACGAAAAATAAAAACACACAAAATAAAACAATATTCATTTAATAACCTAACTAAAGCAGTTGTTCAAAATGAGCCCCGGTTTGTCGTATGCATAAATTTAATCTTTTGAGGAATTGACTTTTCGTAGCTCGTTGCAGTGAATTGTGGTGAATATTAGCAATAGCTGCATGGACTTCGGTTTTCAATTCGCATACGTTTTCGTAAGTTCTTTTATAAATAACATCCTTTACATATCCCCACAAAAAGTAGTCCAATGGGGTTAGATCCGGAGATCTGGCCGGCCATTTAATAATCCCCTTTGTACCGATCCATGTCTGGAAATGGTTATTTAAATATGTAGTCGATAACCTGCTGTTATGTGCTGGTGCACCGTCTTGTTGGAAAATAAAAGTGTCGTATTCTTCGGGTAGATCATTTAATGCATTTCGCAATAGGTCGAGGATTTCGAGGTATTTTACTGTATTCAGGTGTCCTTCAAATATGTGAACCATAACAACCCTGTTTTTCATTATCCCGCACCAAACGTTAAAAGAGAATCTCACCTGATTATTAGTTTCATGTGTACGCATCGGGTTTATACGGGACCAATAATGGTTATTGTGACGATTGTACATACCATTATTACTAAAGTTACTTTCATCTGTAATCATGTAATCCAAAAAAATTTCGTCTTGAGCCAATTTTGCCTGGATATCTTGACAGAATTGAAACCTTCGGTCAGTGTCTCCCGGAAGCAATTTTTGCACCAAAAGACCTTCACGGTAACATTTATAATTGTATTTTTTGAGCACGCTTAGCACACGAGTATGATTAGTACCAAGTATTTCAGCGGCTTCTCTGCTCGATGCTTTCGGGTAGGCTTCAAAATAAGTTAAGACACTTAAATCAAAATCGGAATAATCAATCGGCTGTTGTAGTCGCCGAACGCGGCTCTCAAGTCTTCCATGGCGTTTTAAGTTTTTAACCATTCGTAGCAAGACGAACCTGGATGGTATTTGCCTGTGTGGATATTGTTCCGCGTACCACTGGAGTGCTCGTGTTACATTTTTTGCATTAACAAAGTACGCTTCTAATAAATCGAACTGTTCTTGATAATCGTCAGCCATTTATAATGTAAAAGCACTTGCAAGTCACAATTTCAATTTAACTACGTAAAATAGTAGCTCCAATATTTGCAAATGGAATAAACACAATTCGAAAAAAAAGAAAACAATGCGTTCAACAAGTCTGGCATTATTTGTTTTAAATTAAAAAGATTGCACTTAAAAAACAAAAACGGCTCGTTAAAATGTTCCATTTTTAAAAATTTACCTATCCTAGCTACTATGATGATTAGAGAATAATTGATGCAATTTTCCTATCTAACTAAGGAAGTAGGTAACTAAAGTGGCATTAGTAATCGCAACTAAACTGATAAGTAAACATAAGTGTAGCTCATCATTATCATGTCATTTAAACGTCTTTATTTTCCTTGCATTCCAGGGATTACTTCTTAATTCACGAAATCAAATTTAAAAGGTAATTGTTAGTTTTCATGGCCTTCCGTTATTCTGATTGTATTTGTTATTTAGAGAAAAATGAACCTTATCAGTAACCCTTTCAATCTGCATCATAAAATACAGCACATTATTTTTTGTCACATTTGACCGGTTCGAGTCCCGGCTGACGCAAGCGATTTTTCATAAATCCTTAAATGCAGAATTTATTGTTTTTAAAAACAAAGGAATGTTTCCTTTAAACAGAATGTGCTATTTACAATATTTAAGGTAGTTGCCATCCATGTTGCATTCGATTTTTCCACCCTGTATATATGTAATAGCTTCTGCCCGCGACTCCGTCCGCGTGGAACTCGTTTATATCGCAGCTCCATACTAACTTTTACCCCCCCATTTCACCCCCTTAGAGTATGATTAGGGGATAAAAACTATCCTATGTTACTCTCCATCCCTTCAACTATCTCCACTTAAAAAATCACGTCAATTCGTCGCTCCGTTTTGCCGTGAAAGACGGACATGTATGTTACAAACAAACAAACACATACACTTTCGCATTTATAATATTAGTATGGATATATATTTATAATCACTTTCTCCAAAACGGCTCTAACGATTTCGATGAAATTTGGAATATAGGGGGTTATGGGGGCAAGAAATTGATCAAGATAGGTGTCTCATGTCTGGGCGAATTTTCCTAAAGTCAGTCCTCGGGTAAGTCATTTATATAATCGTAACTTTCGACATTGGCTGGTATGTTTGAAAGACATCACCAAAAGTACCCACATAAAGAAGTTAAATGAAAATTGTAAGTAAATTGCAATTAGGCCGGGCGGCGAGGCAATTTTTATCATTTTCACAATATCTCATTTTAATCTGCTGGCTGATGATGGGAAAATGAGTTTTTGAAGCTGTTCCTATCTTCCATTAGTATTAAAAAGTAGAGACGACTTTTTATTAACATTAATAAGTATCTTTAAGTATAAAAGTTATTAGGCATAAGTTTTTAGTTATAAATAGCTGTATGTTTACTTTTACTACTGAACATAATCTACACTATCTACACTAATATTATAAAGAGGAATTGGATTGTTTGTGTGTTTGTTTGTATTCAATAGGCTCCGAAACTACTGGACCGATTTGAAAAAATATTTTACCATTAGAAGCCGACATTATCCCTGACGAACATAAGCCACTTTCATGGCGCAGGAAAATGCTTCATTCCTACGGAAAAACGGGTAATGCGAAGCCGGGTGGGGGCGGGTGTATCAATATTTTTAATTTTAACTAGCTATCATAAATTTATACACAGTGTATTTTTTGATTTGACACTTGATATAAGGATGAATCACTTTTTTTGAAGTGAAAACTCCTTTAGCGGCGCTGAGCACTTTTTGGGATGGAGAAAAATTGCTAAATACGCGACAGATTTTTGTGACGTCAGATGTGAAGGAGGTCACAAACTTTTATATTTTGCTGCTAGCCGATTCGACTTCATTCAAAACTGAATGCTATTCGTAAGAGTATAAAGCCGTTAAACACTTTTTGCAATAGCATATTCTGCAAATTAATTTGTAATTTTGTCCACGCGTCCTTCACCGTTTTGCTATTGAGCAAATTCGAATAGTTCGAATTTGGACGTTATTCCTAAACAGATAAAGCTTTGAAAAATATTTGGCAACGGCAAAAACAAATTGGTATTTTGTTCTGTGCCTTGCGTCGTTGGCGAGCCGGGCCGACGCACCCAACGCGCCCGCGGCCCGTGCGCCTAAATAATTCATAATTGTTTATTGCGCCAACCGATTTCGATCAGGTCACGTGACACCGTAAGATGTCACGTGACCTGATCGAAAAACTGTTACAATGTTATTGAGTTTTCACTTCTGCCGGCACTCCCGGATTGCAACGCGGTCTTTTTTTTGTAAGAGCCTGTCCAGTGGTTGACCTAAGCCTCACCTGATGGTAAGCGACGACAGAGCAGAAGCTCACTGGTTCAGGAATTGCCTTCACTCTAGTCTTTTCAGTTGAGATGCTATATGAATCAAGGAATATTTTTATTAATAAAATATCAGTGAAAATTTGAGGCCCACCCCCAATTTCATATCTTTGGAGAACGATTTTCGGGATGAAATGTATCGTACGTATTAACTACCTCGGTCCAATAATGTATATATCCGTTAAGCCGTTTTTGCGTGAGTTAGTGACAAACATCCACCAATCAGATATATTTAACATACATAGTTTGACAGCTACAATATTCTATAAGCAGGATTTCTATTTATTTACTTAATCCTTATTGCACAAAAGAAGAACTTATACTATAAAAGGTAAATTTCATGCTATAAAGCATTCTCTACCAGTCAACCTTAAGGTGGTTCGACGAACATACAAAACGTCTTTTGACATTCGCAGGCTAACGGTATGATATTTTAAGAAATTTATTTATTTATATTTATATTTATATTTTAATATTTATTTATATTTAATATTTATAATTTAAGAATAATCGTTTTCCCAAAGTATCACGTGACAAACAAATTTCTCAAATTATTGTAGTTTATACAAGTTTATTTAGGAAAGGGGGAATTTCACGCAAATAGAAAGACAATTTATAGTCGAGTCAATGAACTGACAACTCGTATGGAAAAAAAGTCAAATTTGGAAATAATTTATAATAGCTTATTTTTAATGTGTAACGGATATATTATCAATTAAATAGTTACCCAGCGACAAAATCCGACAAAATTTCAGACATCAAAAAAACGATAAACTAACTAGCTTCTGAAAAGTCAGAAAAAATATTAATAAATATTTTTGTCTTTATTTTGGTTCATTTACATTTGCTCTATAATATTCAAGATAAATCGTACAAAAAAAGACAATGCATGCTTCATTTAAATCTACATAATTACTTCCGGGTGGAAAGTTTGTCATCTTAGAATAACATTTTAAAATGAAATCAACAAAAAAAACGCTATTATAAATTAATGTTTTTCAAAACCTTATTTTGCCTGGAGTATTATGAAAGTGTGTTGCATAAGTTTCTTAAAATATCACGCCGTAACGGCGACTGCGAATGTCAAAAAAAGTTTTGTATGGTCGTCGAACCACAATACAATACAATACAAATACTCTTTATTGCACACCTCACACAAACAAAGCAATTAAAAAGAGAAACAATACAATAACATGTAGGTAGAGGCCACCACCTTAAGGCGAAGCAGATTAATTGCGAGCGGTGCAATTTTATTCAGACGGAAATGTATTTAATACAGTACAAACTGATATAATATACTTTAATAATATATACCAATACATACATACAATACGTATATACAATATAGATATTGATGAAAATTAACGTTTTTTTTAGACCTGCCAGCAAAGAAATTGCATTGCGATTTCTGATGACAAGTCTGTATGGAGATTGTTATTATCGACAGATTGCCTAATATCGACAGATCTATTGACCTCAATATACTTATTGTACATATTTGGAAATCTGAACAAGTCTTTCATTCACTAACCATAGACAACTGAAAGTTCCACAGACGAACTGGCGGGCGCTAGTGTTACCACAATTTCATGTAAATTTCCAAGACTCCCGCGTCCCGATGACGGTGATTTGCGAAATGACGCGCCGATCGCTCAATTCCAACCGTTTACCTGCCCATTGACGTGTGAAAGAGCGTTACGTAGTCTAAAGTCTGAGTGTGTAGATGTATTCATGAAGTCCCCTGGTACATAATAAGTTCATTACACACTTACCCCCTTATTCATAAAACTTAAACAGCCTCTGCTAAATAAAATGTGCTTTGTCCCTTTCTGGCGAACACAATTGTCAAAGTGACAGATAAAAACAAACGAATGAATACGGCCGTTAGAGTATAGATTTCAAATAATAGGTCCATGATTACACACCTTTGTCACATGACATATCCTTCTAGAGTTAGGAAACATCTTATTTATTTAGTAACAAGTTACATGTACACTCAACCTTTACGTTAAACAGAGAATATTCATTGTTGGGTTGCTTTACTTCTGATATAAATTTAAATACGTAGTCATTTTCTATAATAACTTAAAAAAGCGTATCTTTCAAGAGCCCGATAAATTCGCATTTTTATCTCGGATCTCGATAAGAGCGATAGAAGCCACAGTAAACAGAATATCGCAAATAAAGCGCAGGAGTAAATCAGACGATTTATGGGCGATAAAAACTGGATCGCCACCTCCACAATTAGTTGCCAAAGGGTGTATAGGGGGAGCTAGGGTGGCAACACTGTGGGGTAAGAGGGATAGTTTCTTAATAAAAACTATTTGTCAACAGTTCGTTAAAATAGCTACATTTATTGTTGGATGTAGAGTCAGAAGAGAAGACTTTATTCGCAAAACTATAAAAGGCACTGCAGTGCATTGTTTGACTTAATTTCAGAGTCAATGTTCATTGGTAAGCATACGCGTTTGTGTTATATTTTACAAATTTTACAAAAGAGTAAAGTCTCGAGAGAAAAAAAAATGAAGTACTAGCTTCCGCGTGCGACTTTGTCTGCGTGAATTCAGGATAAAAAACTAATCTATATTTTAATCCACGCTATTAACTATCGTCGTGCAAAATTTCATCCAAATCGGATGAGCGGTTTAACATCCATATTTTTGCAAACGCATTTATAATATTAGTAAGATAGTAAGTTAGTAGGATGAGTAGTATACGGGTTATGTTTTGTTTTGTGATCAAAGCGTAATGTAGCACTAATCTTAGTTTTTTACATACTCGTAATTCACGCAGGGGCTAAGATCGTACAAACGCAGAAAAGCGACGAGTAAAATATGTATGTATTGTTGAGAAACCGAACTATGACGTGCTGCAAGTTCCGGCGAAGTCGGTGAGTAGGAATAGTAAATAAGTATAGAGTTTATGATAAATTATCGTGCAGTATTGACGCAGGTCATTAATAAAATGCAGTAAAGACAATGGAATAATACCTATGTTTTTCCTGCAATGACTTACTTAGTCACAATCTTGGAAATAATGACTATAAAATGTTTAGTCTGTGTGAAACTTTTGACTAATGTTGACATTTGTTTGTTTACTGTTAGGCGCAATAAAGAGGAGACCGGTTGAATTCAGTTATTTTTTTTTAACATGAAGCCACAGAAGAGTACAAACCACGAGTAATTTATAGCGAAAAGGAAGAGAAAAGGGAAAGCCACGAACAAAACTGTAATTAATCAGACAAGCCTGAACTTATTAGGAAATTCAACGGGCTCTCAAGTAGCATACTACAATCTACCGCTGCAAGATTACATAGTATACTTCAAGTGCTTCTGGTTCAGTGTTGTCATCCTCTCGACTGCTACTCTCGTATTCGGTGTGGTCTCATGGATTGTCATATCCAAGTGGCGTCAGTTCCGTAACTATGTGTTCCTTAATATTCTTCTCTCAGTATGTCTATCCAAGCGCCTACTTATTTCCATTTAGCATTCAACCATTGGTTGATTGTGGCAACGGTAATGTTCTATTTAGACTTGGTTAACGTTATTGATCATAACAGTCTTACTGAGCACAGGTTTTTAAAAGCCACAATATTGGGATGGACTTTGCCCGCTTTGTTACAGTTGCTTAAATTCTTGACTGGAGTACGTTTAGCGTACTTTACTTCTGTAGAGTTTTCAATACTTTTAATCTTGTATTTAAGAGTTTTGTATGCTTTGTATAAAATGAATCACAAAGTTTTATCAAAAATTAACGTTATTTTTAATGTATTTAAGTCTACATTAGGTTTAATATTAGCAGGTTTTTTATTGTATTTCTCTAGCTTATTTATGTTCATGTTCAAAATTTACCACGCTAAAGATATTAAGGGTTCTTCATATGTATTTGTGACCTTTTTATCTCTGGAAGTACTATTCGTTAATTTTGTGTCTTTATTCAACAGAAAACTATCAGTTGTGGATTGATCATATTAATCGTAGAAAAGCTTTATGCTTTTAAATAAATTTCTATTTATGTTTGTCATGGCAGCTTATAACAATATGTTATTATTTTTGTACTTTTGATTAAGGTTTCCAGCAGAAATTAGAGGTGGCTCAAAGTAAACGACTTTAAAATATCTGTATCTTGTTGTTTTTCCTATAATTTAACAAATAAATTAGGCGTTGTCTGAAACCATAAAACGCACAATAAATCAAGTGTAGCAAATTGCCAAATACCTAAGATGTGCTTCCTACATAAAAAGTTCCAATAAAACATTTCGCAATGAATAAAAGACTCATTGTTATCCCGCAACATCTGAGCATCAAGGACACCCTACATCTAGCTCCCCTCGCTAATCGCTAAGCGGACCGATTTCATATATAAACTGTCATTATTGTTTTTTTATTGACGCTTTATAATTTTTAATTCGCCGATAAGTGATTTTTATTGTTTTATCTTTATGCGAAGTGCTTCGGAAATGTTTGTTTTGATTATGGTTGAGTTGATAGCTTATGAATATTTTCTTGTACTATTACGTTCTACTGTTAGTAGCCTGTTTTTTTGTAGCCGGCTATTGAAACTAATATCACATGACGTAAATATACCTACCCATACAAGTTTTGACCGGAGGTAAAGGATTTTCAAACTTTCGGCTTTTTTTTTTCTCTTGCTCAGCACAACTCTCGAACTGCTATCATGCATTTTATCATGTTGTCATGTGACGTAGGTGTATTGGGAGTGGGCCCATGGTCTATAATTGTTCTCAAGAATTGTACTCCTGATCTCTCAGTCAAGTGTTTGAGGAGACTACGACAGACGGCGATATTGTTCCACCGTCTCGATAAAATCCAATCTATTTGCCCACCTAAAACTAATTCTGCACAGGCAGTGCCACTGTCTCGCGCGTCTAACAGTCACTGTTATTCACAAAGCGCTACAACCTCGACTGTGAACCGGTGTCTACACTATAACTATATCATGCAACATTACAATTCGCATTTTTTCCACGTCAATTTTCTTCTACTAGTCAATCTTTTCAGTATTTCAATTTCTCTTTCGCTATTTCTTCCTATTGCATATTTTCTCACTTTATATGCTTTCACTTTTCTCCTCCTTTAGACTATTATTTAAATTGATCTTTAATTTGATCTTTTGATTGATTAAAAACACCTTGAGCCTCCGTTTAATTAATGTAAATTTATGAATACCTAACTAAGCTAAAATAGGTAAATAGGTAGGTTATGCTAGTCTTGCTGCGGCCAGAGTTCCAAACAGGAGCGCCGTCGAAACTATTTAAATTAGATTAATTTTAAGATGCATGCTGAGGTTGGGGAAAAATGAGAATAATACAGTAGTGAAATAAATGTACACCCCAGCCTCTACACGAGTAAGAAAAAAATCGCAAATGGCAAAACTAGCTACGAAGAAAACAATTTAGGGATCTGATCTAGCTACGCGATGAGATACGTTGTCTGAAAAAGATCGCTCTTTAGCGATGAGACCGGCCCGTTGTTGGCCTCTGCTCTAATATTCGCTGTTTTATGGACTACCTGTTGTGCAATAATGAGTATTTGTATGGTATTGATACGCAATGTATCGTGTGTGGAGACCTCCAGTTAACCAGTTCACCACGTATAAGGGATCGTCCTCATCCAACGCGACTACGCGATTATCGCAAGTTTGCGCGATTGTCAATTAGGACACCTATTCGAGTCCAATATCAATATGTTCGCGCGAGTAATATTCGCGCGAACTTGCGATAATCGCGTAGTCGCGTTGTATTAGGACGATCCCTTAGTCTGAACTTATACTGGTATGCGAGTGGCGAACTGGTTGGTTGGGATTGTTGTGAACCACAGTCACTTGACGCTCAGCCGAGTGTTTATTCGGCAATAATTGTGCGCAGCCCCTGTTTTTAAAGTCCAGTGGGTTCTGGAGTGCCCGATGCACATGTCGTCTTCCATTACAGTTTTAATCTTCGCTGTGAATGGATTTAGATATCGATTTTAATCAACAGTTTATTAGGGCACGCCTCAGGTGATGGGGGGTGTGAAGTGTTTTTTGATATTAAATGTTTTTTTTGTTGGATGTTTTGGTTGATTTTATTTAACACATTCAGTGCCAGATCCGCTCGGGCGATCTCTCACTTAAGGGGCTACCCGAGGTTTGAATCGAATCTCCTACTTTTGCACGACAGATAGAATTATAAGTCAAACGGCTATCGGTTCTTCAATCTTTTATCTCCATTTTTGTCAACCGGATTTTGAAAGAAATGAATATTTAATTATGTATGATTTTTTTAAACATTGTCTAAAAAAACACTTCTTGCGTATCTCTATTGACGTGAAAGATCTAACATATGCGAAATCTACATATTTGGGTTCGTCTATGACGTCTCTAAAAACTTGTCTAGAGTTTTCATTTTAAACTAATTAACACAAAAGTTATGGCCAGAAAACCAGTTTTATGGCCTAAAATTGTTCAACTTCCCCCTTCAGTACATTTTCGGTAAGATATGTCTCGCGGTACCAAGAACACACTCCCGTAGAACTCCAATACGTACTTTCAGCGTTCCCGGACGAGAACCAACGTGAAAAGGCACGCACCCCTGGATAGGCTACTAACAACTTATAACAGCATTGCCACACAAGCGAACCTGGACATTTACCACGATCGAATCCAAACTCATACCACAAAACTAGGCCTGTATCTCAGCGGATCCAGTTAATGACTCAATGTTTTATTTTTATTACACATCTTATTCATTATTAATTAAGTACCTAATTTGTTTTTAATCTATCGAATTCAATTCAATCTAATGTTATGTTTAATTTAACTTTAATGTATATATATATATATATTATACATGTATTTATATAATTATTACCGGTGTTTTGTTTATAACTAAGTATGTAATCGAAAATGATGTGTGGATAATTGGGGTCCATAAGTGACCAAATAGTCATAGAAAATGTTTATAATGTAAACAATGTCTTATGTACTCTGTTGGTGTCCCGTATAATAAATAAATAATAATAATAACTTGGATGCCAAATATCTCGAAAACAATGAACTTTGAAGTAAATATGGGATACTATATTGCTTAAAGCCGCTGTTGTGAATATAATAAGCTCCAAAAATCATTAGAAAACTAAGGGATTCAGATCGAAGGTCATTGGCGTATGGGAGCCCCTTAATAAGAGCTTTCATCTTCTTACAGTTTATGGGCATTTTCCAAAAGGAGCGTATCTACGCTACTGTAATACATGAAGTCTCTTTCGGATTCAATTGTTTTCGATTCTTCTATCTCTGAATCGTTCTTACAATTCTTATACAAGAAAAAATGTCTATGATTTTTCCATGTAACATTTTCCAGTGCGCCATGTTGTGACAAATGGAATATTTGGGTCAGTTTTTCTTGTATGAGAACTGTCAGCGTTAGGTGTCAAAGCGGACCCTGGGCTCGTTTAGGGCACAACCGGGAATAACGCTAGGAGGATGATGATGAGAACTGTCAGCGTTTAACGATTTTTGACTATAAAGATTGATTGATTGATTGATTGAAAGAACCGAAAAAAAATTGTATTATAAAAAAGATTATACTTATAACACTTTTATGGAAAACGCTCTTATAGTACTTAAGTAATAATAATATGTGACATGTAATATTTATATGATATTATGAATAAATGAGGATGAGTATATTATCGACAACGATCGTAGCCCTGAAAGGAAACGTGAGCCAGAAACCAATAAAAACCAACTGAAATGAATGAACCTTCAGTGTGACATATGGTACTTACATATCACCTCTTTAAAAGGGTTTTGGTGGAACGCAGGCGGAGATGCGGGCTCACCTAGTTGTCAAATGAAGGGATAATTAATTACCTACGCCGCGTGTCGTGAGCTTTAATTGAATTTGAGCCAACGAGCTCGGCTAAATCCGCTTTACTAATGAACTTAATACTCGTAAGACAGCTCTTCAATTGATTCTGACATTCTATAGACAATAAGATCAGACATTTATAAATAATTTATGTAAATTACTCCTTGACAAATGTTATTATTCCTTGACAGACTTTTTATCATTGTAATGTTTAATTTGGTTGACATTTTTATTTTTATTTATTTTTAATATTATTTACGAATTTAATGTATATCCGGGACATAGGGTAATTGTAATTTAAGCTTATTCTACTTATAAGTTTTAGGCATCGTGAATTTAAATGTCACTGTCTTTTTCACTAATGGACTGTAAATTACGAGATTTAAAATATACGAAATGTTCGAAATAATGTTTGTGTGGAATAGTCTCAAAGTCAATCAAATTGAGCACTTACCAGGCTTGTCTGCGATTGAAGTATGCAGAAGTCGGTGTCAGCTAACAGGGCAGAGTACATTCACCAACCTTCAGCTAGCCGACTTACCTACAGTTCGCGAAATACCTTTCCTGAAGCTTCCACCGATAGGAGTCTCGTCGGCACTCAACTGAATTGACTAAATGCTTGGGTCCTGCTTCCACACACGTCTTATATTTAAAATTATGTTATTCACAACTGCGATACGACAATCAGTTGTTTTACGGAATAATTCAGCGCAAGCCAATCGAAAACGACACGATAACTTTGGCTGCTACAAAACGACTCAAATTCGACTGGTCATTGCATAGACAATATATTTTATTTTTACTTTTTTAAAAATCTTAGACCGATAATGTTGCTAGGCGATAATTGGTTAATTGCAATCTTTAACATTCCGCCCACCAAAATACGAGTTATTTTAAGAAATCCTATAACTATGGGTTGTATCTCTTTTAGAGGAACTACGATTATATTAGGTTATCTATAACTTACACTAAATAAGAGCGACGATAAAACTAATTAATTTTGTAAAGGAAGAGGACACAGTTTTACAACTGGTCTTTTAAGTTCACCAGATTCGGTGCGGACTGTCACAACCCTACAAATACCATCAGTTCCTGGATGGAGTTGGACCACCCGACCCATTTTCCATTTCATTGGACTACATTGCTCATTAACAATGAGAACAAGAGTCCCGACATCTATTTGGTTTTGACCATCGAACCATTTGTGGCGCTGTTGTAGAGTGTGCAAATATTCTAAGTGCCACTTACGCCAGAAATCTTGATGGATTTTTTGTATTAATTTCCACCTCTGAAGGGGGCCTAACTTTGCATCGACTAAATTACTTTCAGGTAATATAGTGAGCGGCTCCATCGTCAGAAAGTGGCCAGCTGTTAACACCGAAAAATCGTTAGGGTCTGAACTAACGGGTGATAGAGGCCTCGAATTCAACATGGCTTCTATTTGAGTCAAAACAGTGTACAATTCTTCGAAAGTGAGACGCTGCGATCCTAATACACGCGATAAGTGTGTTTTTACCGACTTTACACCGGCTTCAGCCAAGCCGGAAAAGTGCGGGCTACCCGGGGGATTGAAAACGAATTCAATTTGCTCGGAACGCGCAGCTTTAGACATCAAACCGTGCAACGCGTTGGAGGCACCAACAAAGTTCCTTCCTTGATCCGATACGAGTCTTGAGCAGCGACCACGACGCGCAATAAACCGGCGCAGAGCGGCCAAATAAGCTTCCGTCGTAAGCTCGGAAACAAGCTCTAGATGCATTGCTTTTGTGACCGTGCACACGAATACGCAAATGTACGATTTGAATGTGCGCAAGCCGCGACCGCGACCTAGACTTGTGTCAAATGGACCCGAGTAATCAACCGCCGAAGACGAAAAGGGTTTAACTTGGTTGATTCGAAAGGATGGCAAATTGCCCATTATAGGAGGCTCGGCCAGCTTAGGATGAGCGCGAAAACATTTCATGCAAGATGAAATCACAGAGTTTATAGCCCTTTTCGACGACATAATCCAAAAGTCTTGAGCTATTAGATTTTGCAGCGTTTGCAATCCTGGATGCATAAGCCGATTGTGATAATCCTCAATGACCAGCGTTGTTAACCTATGATCACGAGGCAACAAGAGCGGATGTTTAACATCAAACGACAGAGTACCTTTGGAAAGGCGACCGCCCACCCTTAAACAACCAGATTCGTCCAGGAAAGGCGACAATTTCCGAATCGGTTTGGCTACAGAGCGGAGCGACTTCTCCTTCGACAAACCACGAAGTTCTGAAGCGAAAGCACATTCTTGGACATGCTTCACTAGAAAATGGAGAACACTGTTAAGTTCTTCAGACGACAAATTGGGGTTTGTATTTTTCGACGAAGGATTTTGCAGGTTGTACATATATCGAAAACAATAAGCCAAAGTGCGCAATACCTTCTGCAACGACGAAAATCGATTTAACATTGAGTCTATAAACGAGGCGTTAGAGACTGTGAATAAACTATAAATCTTCTGTTCACTGGAAGCAGCATCATCCAAAACCATCTCTGATTGTGGCCAATACTTTTGAGGAAGGGGCAGCCAGGAAGGCCCCGCCCACCATAACGGGTTCTGGATCAAGTCCGCGGGTAGCAAACCGCGGGAACCGGAATCCGCTGGGTTTTCCAAACCAGAAACGTGATGCCAACATTCAGGGGGTACTTGTTCCTGTATGTGCGCAACCCTGTTTGCCACGAAGGTTTTCCACCTCGAGGGACACGACCGAATCCAGGTCAGGGCTACAGTGGAGTCCGACCAGGCATAGACACTGTCAAAGGTGTGGAAGTCTTTTAAAGCTTCAGTGAACGAAGCAAGCAAGTCCGACAATAAAACGGCTGATAACAACTCCAAACGAGGTATCGAGCACTTACGAAGGGGAGCCACCTTCGATTTTGCGCAACAAAGACGCACGACAGTAGAGCCGTCATGTTGAACGACACGACAATAAATGACAGCACAGTAGCCCCTCTCCGAAGCGTCGCAGTACCCGTGGAGCTGCAACGACGCGAAAGTTTCAATAATTCTACGGGGAATGGACAGTAAGCTTAACTCCGACAATTGTGACTTAAACTTACGCCACTCTTGAGCGATAGCACTAGGGATTTCACCGTCCCATTCGACACCCGAAACCCATAAACGTTGTATTATGTATTTTGCGAAAAATACAACAGGCGACAACAAACCCAATGGGTCGAAAATACGGGCGATGTCCGAGAGGATCGACCGCTTCGTACAGCGACAGTCATTCTGAATTGTTTTAAATGTGAAATTATCTTCCTTTGGGAGCCACGAAAGACCCAAAATTTTGAGCGACAAATCATGAACATCATCGAAGTTATGAAGTTGCTCCGAATATAGCTCCGACCCAGGCAGACTTTCAAGGAATTGAGGACTATTAGAGGTCCATTTGCGCAAGTGAAGCTGAGCGGATGACAAAATGTCCACCAACTCCTTACGCAAGTTTATCGCACTCTCGACCGAATCCGTCCCTGAAACAATATCGTCGACATATGAATCCCTGGCCAGCACTGCGGCACCGTGGGGCGCGCGAGCTGAGAATTCCTTCGCTAACTTAGAAACACACCAGAGCGCTTGGTAGGGGGCACAGGAGACGCCATAACTAACTGTGAGCAAGCGATAGTCTTTCACAGGATCATCAGGGGATGAACGCCATAAGATGCGTTGATAGTTGCAATCTTCCAGATCGACAAAAAACTGGCGATACATCTGCTTGATGTCTCCTGTGAAGACTATCGCATGCCACCGAAATCGAACCAGCAAATCGAATATACTTTTTTGTAACTTGGGACCTGGTAGCAAAGTAGCATTCAAGGATTTCCCGGTAGCATCCACTGAACTCGCATCAAAAACCGTACGCAAGGGCGTTGTTACCGAGTCACGCAAAATTCCCTGATGAGGTATATAGAAGAAGTGACCTTCAGACGACAAGGGGGGATCTACTTCCGCCATGTGACCACACTCCAAATAATCATCCATAAAATTGACATAAGCTTGCCGAAAGTTGGGATTTACCATAAACTTCTTTTCTAAATTTAAGAGCCGCTTGAGGGCAATCTCTCGAGACCCTGAAAACTTAGGCTTTTCCTCAGTGTCAACAAAAGTTAATGGTACCACCATCCTTCCATCAGGATTGCGACAGTATGAAGACTCCATTAAATTTTCACACAACAATTCCGATTTCGAAAAAACCACCGATCTAGGAGCATCAATATTTTCCAACTCCCAGAAACGCTTTATATTATTGTCCAAAGATAGACTCGACACGAGAAGGCAGTCTTTCGACTCAACACTGGAACCACTACGAGAACGAGAACGAGAAGAAGCAACACTGATGGCACACTCACCCATTACAATCCAGCCGAAAACTGTGCGGATGGCAATAGGCTGCCCTGCATTGCCTTTGACAACACCGGGTTGAAGAGCGGAAGCGAGAATATTCACACTAACCAGCATGTCAATAGGTCCAGGTTTGAAGAACGATGGATCTGCAAGATTTAAATTTCTGATATGCCCCCACGAGGCGACATCAATTTGTTCCGAGGGCATATCAGAGCAAATCCGCGACAAAATGAATGCTTCCAATGAAAATTTACAATGGGACTCACTATTTGTAGGGACAATTTCACAATTGACAGATCCCAGAGTCTCCGTTGACGTTTGGCCAATGCCATTCACTGATTGCCCACTAGCATTCTTTATGGACAATCCAAGCTTTTGAACGCATCTCAAAGTCATGAAATTGCAAGCACTTGCACTATCTAGCAATATTCGAATTGGTACCAATTTATTATATTTATTTTTTATCAGCACAATAGCTGTCGAAAATAACACCTGTGCACTACAGTTTGGAACAGCCAAAGTCACCGGAACATCTGAGACCTCTGATACTGCAGGTTCAGAGTCCCTGCTTTTATCAAAATGCAATAATTTGTGATGTCTGCCATTACATGTGTGACACATGACACTTGATTTACAATTTTTTACCCCATGTGATGGCCGACAACAGAGGATACAAAGTTTCTTATCTTTTACCCTATTAAATCTCTCCGTCGGAGACAATTTCAAAAATTGAGCACAGCTTTCCAAACTGTGACCCGAAGCAGCACAAATTACACATTGGCTGACAGGCGGCACAACAAAAGACGATTTAGATTTAAATGCGGGCTTACTAACAACAATATTTGCCCGAGACACCGAATTCTCCAAGGCCTGACTCCGCTTTTCGATGAACGAAATTAACACTCCATAATCTGGTATGTCAATGTTTGATTCGAGATGCAACTCAAAAGCCTCTCTGGTGGAAACATCCAACTTAGACCACAACAAATGGTACAACATGAAGTTTTTATCAGGTAACTGATATTTTTCTAATATTTCTAAATTTTCTCTAAAGGTGCGACAAACACGATTCAATTCGACACTATTTTTCGATTTTACCGACTCGCAATTAAGCAACTTTTCATAAAACATTGAAGCAATTACTCTTTTTCTTTCATAATGCTGCTTCAATGTGTTATAAGCAGCAACATAGTTCTCGTCACACAAGGGATAGTTTTTTATTAGGTTAAAAGCCTCACCTTGCACATTAGTTAACAAATAATGGAACTTCTCAACTGCAGGAATGTCTTTCTTGTGAATTAATGAATCGAATATTTGAATGAAAGACACCCACTGCTCCATCTTCCCACTAAATGGGGCAATAACAATACGAGGCAATTGCACACACGAGCTAGGACTGGAAGGTGACGGCTTTTGTTCTAACACTTGATTAGTGAAGCGCAACTTAATAGCTTTTACCATCATTTCGAACTGCGATGAAACTTGTAGCTCACTTTCCCTATCTCCGCTCGACAGCGACGATAACAATTCTATCTGGAATGAGTGGAATTCCCTCTCCAGTGCCTTGACATCTTCGAGCGAGTACCCGGCTAAATCTGAGCTCGCAATGTACTCCATTCGAGCGAACGCGTAATCGCGACCTACGCGGTTTCTATCACACTTGTCACTAGTTTTATCACTATTTCCTCCAGTCATTTTATCCGTACGAAACACAATAACACTTCACAATAAACAAAAGCACCGGCAATTATTATTTATTTATTTCGTCTAACCTCAACTAACTATAACTGATTTGACAGCTTAGAAACGTTCCGAAACTAGATTTTATTTTATTTGACAGATCGCGACGTGTACCAACACACAGAAACGAAACGCGTCTTCTATCCAAAGAGAATCAACCCAAACGTTTCTAGGATTACCCGCAAATTTGTACAACGAGAAAAAAAATATATAAAACTACAAATTCTTGTTAAAAACACAAAATATTCCACGATCGCCTTACAATATTATCCGGCTCGAAGGACCAAATGTCTTTTTCACTAATGGACTGTAAATTACGAGATTTAAAATATACGAAATGTTCGAAATAATGTTTGTGTGGAATAGTCTCAAAGTCAATCAAATTGAGCACTTACCAGGCTTGTCTGCGATTGAAGTATGCAGAAGTCGGTGTCAGCTAACAGGGCAGAGTACATTCACCAACCTTCAGCTAGCCGACTTACCTACAGTTCGCGAAATACCTTTCCTGAAGCTTCCACCGATAGGAGTCTCGTCGGCACTCAACTGAATTGACTAAATGCTTGGGTCCTGCTTCCACACACGTCTTATATTTAAAATTATGTTATTCACAACTGCGATACGACAATCAGTTGTTTTACGGAATAATTCAGCGCAAGCCAATCGAAAACGACACGATAACTTTGGCTGCTACAAAACGACTCAAATTCGACTGGTCATTGCATAGACAATATATTTTATTTTTACTTTTTTAAAAATCTTAGACCGATAATGTTGCTAGGCGATAATTGGTTAATTGCAATCTTTAACAGTCACGTTAGATTTTAAATTTGTATGCGTAACGGCGAAACATAGCGCCACACTGTACCTTTTCCACCACCATCCTGTAACCTATGTTTACAAATAAATCACTTACTTACTAATAAAGTAGCAAAAATATCTTGGTACCGACTTAAAGATACTGTTACAAATGCTCTTTAGTAGCACGAAAGCATGCTAGTTTCGAGTAAATAGCGTGTGTAAATGTAAAGTTGCTAGTAAGTAGCATGCTATTTGCATATATAATAATTGAGCATGCTCAAACAAGCATGCTACTAAAGGCATGTGTACCAGTACCTTTAAGTTATACGATGCACAAAAATGGCAATTAAATTTTAAGGGGCTCCCATACGCCAACGACCTTCGATCTGAATCCCTTAGTTTTCTAATGTTTTTTTCAGCTTATTATATTAACAATAACGGCTTTAAGCAATATAGAATCCCATATTTACTTCAAACTTCATTGTTTTCGAGATATTTGGCATCAAAGTTGAATAATTTTAGGCCAAAAAACTAGTTTTCTGGCCATAACTTTTGTGTTAATTGCTTTAAAATGAAAACCCTTGACCAGTATTTAGAGACGTCACAGACAAACCCAAATATGTAGATTTCGTATATGTTAGATCTTTCACGTTGATAGAGATACAAAATAAGTGTTTTTTTAGACAATGTTTAAAAAAACCATACAGAATTAAGTATTCATTTGTTTCAAAATCCGGTGGACCAAAATGGAGATAAAACATTGAAGAACCGATAGCCGTTTGATTTATAATTCTATCTGTAGTGCAAAAGTAGGAGATACGATTCAAAACTTGTCAAAAATCTATGGAAACCTCGGGTAGCCCCTTAATCGACTATGATAGGAAACAGAATACTAAGTATACTAGTTTAAGAAGAATACTAGTTAACGGAACAAAATAAAAGCAACTTTGCTAAAAAAATGAAAAGAAGAAAGAATGTTATTAATATCTGGTTGAAGAGGAGGATGCCTTTTAATAGTTATTTATTTAGTCGATTAGTTTCAAGATAACAGCTACATACCTACCTACT
This sequence comes from Epinotia ramella, assembly GCA_947578815.1. Taxonomy (NCBI): domain Eukaryota; kingdom Metazoa; phylum Arthropoda; class Insecta; order Lepidoptera; family Tortricidae; genus Epinotia; species Epinotia ramella. Next base: position 2,468,335 of record OX388206.1, on the reverse strand, counting down.
TACAAACATTACCTCTTTATAACATTACCTCTTTATAATATGAGTAGGATGACGAAAATGCACCTAACGAACAAATTCAACTTCTTTTGTTGCTTAATGGGAAAGGAAAAGATAATACTGAGACGTAAAACTGACCGAGGTGGGGCATGTGTACTGCCCAGCATATAATAATTTCCTCTATGTGCCCAGCTAACACGTTTGGGACTAGGTTGTTTTTTTTTAAAATCTGAATCGACAAAAAAAGATTATATGGAAACTGCACACAAAAATTCACGAGAATGGGTTGAGAAATGCAACCAGCGGGTCTAGCACAACAACTGACGCCGCGCCGCGACGCGAGTCGAGAAAGATCTACCCATCTTATTCTAATTTGCACAGTGCGAGTGAGATACGAGACGCTTAGTCGCGCGAGAAGCGTCAGAGCAGCAAATTGTGCTAGACGTACAGAGGCTGCAGTATAAGTTTTATCGAAACAAAACGTTGCGACCGCGTTTGCGTTTAGCTGTCAAATCCCATACAAATTGAGGGTAAAACGCAAACGCGATCGTACAGTTTTGTTTCGGTAAAACTTATACTGGAGCCTCTGTACAAGAGCTGGACATACGACATACGAAAGAACTTTGGCCAAAAGCTGAAACAGAGAAATTCGTTCGTTCGTCAGTGACGAGTGGACATATTTGATTAAAAATGGAGCGTGATAACTTCGATACAAAACTTAATAACTGGTTAAGTCCTTCCTGAGCTGACCTGGCTGATACGTTTTATCGTTATGTTTTACGTGAAACATACTAAGTATGTCACGATAAAACATATCGTGCTAGGGCGTCTGAAGGAGCCACTGTTAGTTATAACTAATAACAATATATTGTACTAGCTTCCGCCCGCGACTCCGTCCGAACCCCTTTCACCCCCCATTTTAGGTAAGTGGGGGGTTAGAAAGAGACAAAAAGTAGCCCATGTCACTTTCCATCCCTTCAACTATCTCCACTTAAAAAAACACGTCAATTCGTCGCTCCGTTTTGCCGTGAAAGACGGACAAACAAACACACACATACACTTTCCCATTTATAATTAGCATGGATATGCATAATTGTTTTACTTACAAAACAACCCTAGTTGTAGATAAACAATAATCAATAGAGGTGGCTATGTTAATTTTAACTGACTGGTAGCTATCTACCTATGACTTATGTTTAGTGTGTAAGCGATTTGGTCCTGTACTGTTATGCTTGCGTATGTCTAAATAAATAAATAAATGTCGCTAATGGTTGGTTTTAAGTACTTTTCGTCATCTAAACTAAAACAAACCATAGATTAGTTACAAAGTCTATACAGGGTGTTAACGGGGTTATGATCCGGAATGACAAAAAGCGAATAAGATGATCATACTGAACAACCTTTCCCATGGGAAAAAAAGAGCCAATTAAGAGTTAACTGCGATTTAATTGAGAGTTATGTATGGAATACCTGGTTTTTTTTTGCGATTTCGTGGTTGGTCCCATGGGAAAGGTTGTTCAGTATGATCATCTTATTCGCTTTTTGTCATTCCGGATCATGACCCCGTTAACACCCTGTATATACAAATTCGACGCTCAAATGATGAGGCGGCTTAGGTTTATATCCATCATTAACGTGCGAAGCTGTGATTTGAATGTGGGATGTGTATTTGACTCCTAGCTGTCACACATGTGAGATGTATTATATTATGAGAAAACACATAATCGCATATCATCATCGTCATCATCATATCAGCCGAAAGACGTCCACTGCTGAACCCGTCCCTCCCCCAAAAAGTGCCAAAACTGCCAGATCGCATATATTTAGTGGAAATCCACCCTTAACAGCGTAAACCTTGTGTGAAAATAAAACCGTGCATTATTCCTTATTCTTTTATTGTATTATTTTCACATTAATCAACTAAAACCCTGATGTAAACACAAGAGGAAACTTAAACAACTCGTGAAACATAACAAACATTTATGTCCTTGTCTTTGGAAGCCTTAATCTTTAAATTAAAATGATAACAATAAACAGTCATATTCACAACATCAATATAAGCAATAAACAATATTAAAATTACTTAATTATCATAGTATTCATTATTACGGTGGGAAAGAAATCTCGTTCAAATTACACGCATTCAAAACTTAAAATCGAGGTTATAAAATGTCATATTTGCTCTCGTAACGAATCCATGTAGGTTGTCACGCACAGTTAGTATAGTACAACATATCAGCATTATATTGGCTTTCACTGATGCGCTGTTGTCTCTGCGACAATAGGGGGGTAGGCACCAAATAAAATGACCAATAGGTAATGTCGAAAAAGGACAACAAAAACCTGTCAAATGGAGAAAAAAGTAAAGCAGGGGATTAAATAATCGCATGGAATAAGTGTGCAAAGTTTTGAGAGGTGATATATTCTGTCCCTTTTCCGCAAAACGCACCTTCTATGAAACTATTGTAATTTACTATGACGCTCGCAGATCGTGACGTCACGATATGCAAGCGTTTTCTCTCTGTAATGCCGGCTGTACACATTGGGCCAACGTTGGCGTGTGAGCAGGAGGCAGCTATGTAAACGAAAGAGATCAATGATCACAATTTAAAAGAATGCGATAGTGCTACTTTTCTTGGCTTCGTGCTGGATGATCATTGTAGTTGGAAACAGCATGTTGACAATGTTTGCTCTTGGCTGGTACAAAAATGCTTTTATAGTATCACTGAATATTTTAACAATGTGAGTATTATTATACATAGGTTATTTTAGCGAGTTAGCAAAACAATTAAAAATTTGCATGACTTATTTAAGTCTAGATATATGGACCTGTATATGTTAGCCTAAGATCTGTAAGTACTATATCTATTGCAAATAAAGTTTTATAGATTTATGAGATCGAATTATAGCCCTCTCCATCTAACGCATAGCTGCCTTCTGCTCAAGCGCCAACGTTGGCCCAGTGTGTACAGCAGGCTTTACAAGCAATATTAAAACGGTTGTAGCTTCGTAATTCTTTGAGATATCCGAATGGGATTTTCGTCATAAGGCATAATTTTTTGCCTTCTTTCTTTTGGAGTAATAATAAAATTTGAGTCTACACCCGTATTGGAGGATGGACGTTATATTAAGACCACATTCTCGGGTGCACCACTTAGTTTCCTTACAAAACAAATGGCAAGTTTTACTGATTTGCTCCTAATATAAACCAATGGACGTACCTACCATGACGCACGAATTAACCGCGCGCCGGACTGAAATAATATAACTACTGTGATATGTTATACTATTTGCACTATGTGTTACAAACTAAGAACACGTTTATTTAATTAACAATAGCTTACTACAATTTATACAATTTAATTAATACAATTGTAATTGTACAATACTTAATTACACGTATTAAGTGTCACGAGTCTTGCATTATTCATGAACGAACTTTGCTTTTTGTGAAACTACGATTAAAAATCTAACTATGGCGAAGAGTGATGGGCTGGTTGGAGTTAGCTATATTAATTATTAAATATATTCTGTATGGGTTCATCTGATTATTGAAAATGAATTAAATTATAAAGAAATAGCGGCCATAAACCTCTAATCGACTCCCGATATAAACACTTGTATTACAATTCTTACATTTACCAAACCTAACTCATAACATAATGGACATAGATCATAACATAATATTTAATTCACCTACCGGATGATAAGTACATACATGGAACGTGCGTTTATATACAGAGTCGATATTTAGTATCTAACGTGTAAAAACAATGAAATATAACCATGACTTAATAGATTAATCATTACTGATAGTTAGGCATAAGATTGCCGAAATGGAATTACATTTAACTCTAACTATTGTAAGCTCAAAAATGCTTATTATGTTGATGAAGAATCCAATGTACCTAATTTCATTGCCTTTGACTAACGGAGTGTGATAATGGATTACTCAATCCTTTATCACTTTTTGCATACTCATGCAAGACTGATAATTATGTGTGTGAAAATTTTAAACACAGATACCTAGTATTTTTAACATCGAATCACTCTCGGTTAACAACGTTACTCAGATAGTAATGAACTGTTGTCTGATATCATCCTATACCTCAGGGGTAATCACGTAACGTTTTGAACGCGCGTTAGGTAGATCCAACTGACATTTATTCATATAAAATGGATGGATTGTCGCCTGCGGTATTTCCGGACCGATACGACCTTCTAACCTTCAAGAAAAGAGCGTACTCCCATTTTAAAGGCCGGCAACGCACTCACAACACCTCTGGTGTTTCAAGTGTCCATGGGCGGCGGTAATCGCTTACCATCAGGTGATCCGTCTGCTCGTTTGCCTCCTATATCATAAAAAAAAAAAAAAGTGACATTTAGATCTTCCTGACGCGCGTACAATGCGTTACGTTATCGACCTGCTCATTCCATATAACAATAGAATGTTAACGGACAAACTTCTCAACGTTTCTTCGCTTATTTCGGATATCAAAGGGAATTATTGCACTAGTTTTGCTTATTTCGATCCTTAAGTGCTTTTCAAACATAACGTTACTAGAGTCTGGCAAAAGAAAGTTGAACCCACTAAACTTGATTACCTACGCGGCAACACTGTTGATCAAAATGCTGTTGTCCACGTTAATCCCCTAGCCTGATCCCCCAGGGGAAAAAAACGGTTAGGTTGTTAGTTGAACTGCGACCCTACAGCGCGCGAGCCGAGCGAGCGAAGCGAGCGTGACGCGGTAGCGTCCGGCGAAGCGCCATAACCGAACATTATCATTTTTTCCTAGTTGAATATAAAATAATTGCCGCTAATTCCCTTGGGGGATCAGGCTAGGGGATTAACGTGGATAACGTGATCAAAATTTATGCGTATGCCGTTTAGTGTGGCCGCGTAATTGAGTTTAGTGGGTTCAACTTTCGTTTGCCAGACTCTAAAGTTTTTGCGTTTAGAAATGGTTTTCCTTGAAATCGCATTACGATTAACGGTCCATTTTTCTAATCTTATATGGCATATGGGTATAGCATGCTAGGATGTTGTTGAATTCAGTCCAACAGTAGGTAGATATTAATACGACAGCAAACATACTATATTTTGAAAGTAGTAATCAATATGAACATTCTCATATTTTACGATTCCAGCGATGAATCTGACCTATACAAACACCAGTTAAGAATTTCAAAGATTGCCTCTAAATATACAGTGCAGAGTAATGCTGAAAGTCTTTTTTACAAATTGACATATACTTTACTAACACTTAGCTTAAACTAAATTTAATTATGATATGTTATCTATTCAAAGATACTTACATTGCACAGTTCATAAGATTGCACTTAGCACTTCATTCGTCATTCACTCGAGCACTTTAAGCACTTACATAGTGTCTATTTCTCATTGCACTAAGGTTCAGTTCAGTCTTGACGAACCTACATGGTCTCCTAAGGGACGTTAGGTAAACGACGCTTCTATATGTAAGGATGAGAGGTATATAGTGTAGATACAGGTTGCTTGGTAGCTGAGTGCAAAACTTTCGGGGATGGTTCTTAGAAGATGATGAGATAAAAATGCCTTAACATTCTACATTTTTTGAACTGAGCTCTTCCTCACAATACAATGATGTGGTCGGAGCGTGCCAAAAAAAAGTTACCAGATAGCCAAATACATTTTAATAATGAACATCCTAGCCAAAGATTCGAAATAAATAAACAAAGAATGGAGTAAACTTTTCTCTAGTTTATACCAGGTATGGTATTTTATTTCATAGTTAACGTCGCGGTAAGCTTTTCTTGCAAAGATGGCTCGCGTTGACCACAAACAATGGCCTTTCATGACCTCAGTTCAAACAATTTAGACTATATATCTTGCGCAATTGTGATGGGTCGCGGTTCTTTCGGCGATCATGACGTGGCAGGTATATTGACTGGGTTCATCAATCGGTTTAACCAGTCTTTGTGATCGACACGTAATTGGTCTTAACCTGAAGGTGTACCCTGAAAGTAACCCACCCGTCATAAATTGTAGAAGTTATAAATGATATTACCAAGCGCCATTCCTGAGGCCCGTTTCACGAAGCTCAACACTGTTTAGGTTGACAGTCTCAAGTCTAAACTGGTAACACTGTTGGCGCTTGACAAAATAACAACAGTACCTACGTCTAGCACAACTTGCTGCTTAAGTCGCGCGCGACTGAGCGTCGCCTGTCTCACTCGCACCGTGCAAATTCGAAAGAAAGTCGCGGCGCGGCGTCAGTTGTGCTTGTGCTAGCCCCCCAGGCCATTAGACCAGTGTTGCCCGTTTACCCGTTAAAATCTGAACTTGTCGCATCGTGACTACTGGAATTTCACACTCAACTTCCAAACGCTCGATTCCTAAAGCTTCTCACAGACAGGTGCAGCCTGCGATGGCGATCAATAGTACCTAAGGCAATTCATATTGGCCAGCACCAGACCGCGCCAGTGTGATTCAGGCCTAATACCTCCTCCTATTCGATCATATAGTTCCCCGACCCGACCAACTTGACAAACGAACTGCACCTTTCAGCCAGTCGCCGCTTGGTCGGAACGTTCGTCAGGCACTTTAAATGCTATCCGGAGAGTCAGCGTCCCTCTCTGTCACGCTCGTAGAAGGCCGCTCCCAATGCCCAGGCCAGGCCCGGGCCGGGAGCGCAACCGGCCTTCATATGACGTGCTGGGGGGGTTCCTCGTCAGACTTCATGAGGACGTAGGCGACGGGCCGCTTGACGTCCGCGGGGGGCGAGGGGGAGCGCCGCGGGGGACAGCCGCAGGGGGAGAGGGAGCTGCCGTAGAGCGCGTTGGTGTAGAGCGCGCCGCCGTATAACGCCTGTGGAGATTGTATAGTTTAGTCACAGTGAACATTGGAGCAATTACAGTCGCATAACCATGCATCAGCTGTCAAGATACTGTCTCTGGTTTGTAGCGCTGCAAAAAACCATAGAAGTCTAAGTGCCCCACAGAATGTCAGAGTGTCATTGCCATTAACGGGGGTGGGGGCGGGGCGTCAAAACGATGGCAGACAGCCGTTTAGTTCGAACGCATACAGGGTTTTAGGAACGTGCACATGATTGGGTACAAATTTGTAAGGACCTCGCATTCTATGGTATTTTGGTTCGCTGGTGTAACCACTAGCTAAAGCAGTTTCTCAACTAGAGTCGTTTAAAACCGTGAGCTTCATTTAAAACCAGTTCCACCATTCCGTAACTTGTTTTAAGCTACCTCAACGCTCACCCACATATAAAGCTTGACGCCGCGATGCGTTGTAACTAAGCGTAGGTAGAGGTCTAGTTTCGTCGGGCGTGACGAGTTTGAGTAAGGCGCATGAGTGCGTTAAGAACAACAGCCCAATTCTAATCGGCACAGGCGCATATACCGCCGCCTACTCCGAGTTGCAATAAGAGTCAGATATCATTTATTTACATGAATAACGGTGAAACACACCCTTGTATTTTACAAGGTATTTAAAAAAGCTGACAAGATTAACAGCAGAGTTTTAACGAGCACTCTAGCGAAACGACCGTAAATATGCTTCGAGCTTTTTGCCGCGCTGAGCAATTTTGTTATTGTTGGCCCCCTTCCCTCTCTGCCCATACCTCCCGCACAGCATTTAGTATAGCGGTCGCTAGAATTATCGTGAAAATGTTCGTAGCGATGTTTGGCTCTATGCTTGGTTCAGTTCGACAAATTTAAAAACGGTGAATGCTTCATGTTCTGTTACATGTGAATGCTCATAGGCTTGAGCACCTTAAGGAAGTCAAGGCGACATCAGTAAGCTCTCGGTAAAGTACAAACTATCGCATCATCTTCATCATCATATCAGAGCATTTCTAAAAAAAAAATGCCACTATTATTAATTGTACTTCTAGGAATTTTAATATTAACTATTTCCACTCAGAACCAGGACCTCTTACGACAAAAAACTATCCCAAATATATGTTTCCTATTGTGTTACCATTTACCTTAGAATACTTTGTACGGTGGTAACACAATAGGAAAGTTCAAAAATGGATGGACATTTTGGGACACTTTTTTTCTCCTATTGGGATGGAAAGACATCGTTGAATTTGAGTAGAAATAACATAAAAGTTGCAGAAAATCTCCGAAAAAATGTAGTGGCTTTTTTTTTTGATAAACGCTCATCAGCCGAAAGACGTCCTATGCTGGACATAGGCCTCCCCCGAAGGGCAGTATACATGTTATGACTGTATTGGTATCTACTTATTCCTACTAATTATGGTGAATGCCATAACCGTCAATCATTATTCATACGTGACTATGTATATGGCTGAATAAAGCCTATTATTTAAGGCATAGTTTAGTATATTTATTTAAATTTACAAAATAAAATAAAATTTCACATACATTAGCCATTACCTGCAAATGCGCTAGCTCGGCCGCCAGTTTCCCATCATCAGCCGGCAGCTTCGCGAAGGGGTAAAACGGGTACGGCAGCGGGGGGAAGAGCGCTCTTCCCAGATCCGGTTTATCCTGCATTAGCGACATGGACAGCGGTGGGGGCATGCTCGGATGCAGCCGCGGCACTGGAGCCATGAGGCCGCTTATACCGAAACCGAACTTAGGCTCCTTCTTCACGAGCGCTTTGGGCTTCCGTCGGGGCCGGTATTTGTAGTCGGGGTGCTCTTTCATGTGAAGGGCTCTGGAAGGAAGGGGTAAGTTAGGAACCAGTTGATAGTTTCTTGTTGTGTTCAAGTTGGTATGTTTGAATGTTATTCAATCAAGCAAAAAAGACAGGGCACGCAAAAGTTTTAAACTTGGATTACTCGTAAATTATTTGACACCATTTGTCCTTGAAATTAACCTCGTCAAAGAGGTAAAATTAATGGTAGGCTATAAGTGTAGGTATATTGTTGTTTGGATCAATGAAATGTACCGAATGCCTAAAAGTGACGTAAAATTTTAACAATACAGCAAGCGCCTACACTTACATCCGATATTAATAACTCCTTAATTATTCAGTACCTAAGTCCCCGGCGACCGAGCTTAGCTCGGGTGAAAATACGGAGAAAACTAATTTTTCTCAGACATGAGACCTAGTTCGATTAGTTTCGATTTCTCGCCCCCTTAAACCCCCATATTCCAAATTTCATCGAATTCGAGCCGAGAACGTGATTGTTATATATATAGGTATAGTGCTCGTTTAATAGTATAGGATATCTTGCAGGTTTCAATCCTGAACAACATGGTTGGAATTATATTTACATACCTTATATTTATTTATACAAGCTCAACTATGTTGATATTTTTTTTTATCAAGTAGGTAGGTAATCAAATCATTCGCAAAAATGCATATAAGGTCCACTTGCAATAATAAGCAGATCATGCGATAACGTTTTTATACTCCACGCAATAAAAAACAGCTCGCAACTTTATTGCCTCCAGAACCCACATAAAGCGTTCCTTCATATCGAATCATATCACTTATTTACTGTATTCGATTAGCTTCACGAAAATACCGATAAAAAGATACGTTTTTTCTACAGATATTGTGTATTTTGTATCCTCCGTATCGTGTTTGCTTGGTCAACATAGTAATGAAGGAATTGATAGTGGTCGGCCGTTGACCCGAGTTTCTGTCGAAATCGATCTTACGAAAGGTCCACGGGACAACAGAAGTGATAACGGGACAATATTCACGGGTGTTGTTGCGAAAAATAACAGAGGATGTGCATTCGTTTATCTGTTTACGTTTCAAGTTTCCTTTTAGGGGGCAAGACTGGATGTTTGCCTATTGTCATGTTTTTGATGGCAATCGACCTCGGCACATAAGCGTACGGTCTGTATGTAAGACGTCGTAGCCCATGAACGCTCCATGAGAGTCACAAGCACCCTTTGTAGTTTAAATGAAAGCCCCTCACTCTCAAGTACTCTTAACACATGACCTCGGCAGGCGACAAAACTGAACCAAGTATAATTGAGGTCGCGTAAGTCCGCTGGATGCGGGTGGCGCAGGACCGGTCGTTGTGGCACTCTTTGGGGGAAGCCCATGTCCAGCAGTGAACGTCTAGCGGCTGATATGATAATGCGACCGATTTTTTATAAACCTGTCATTGGAATTCTAACTTGGGCGGTAGACTAGATCATGGAATCGACTACTTTGGACCAATTCGGCCAACTCAAGTAATCTCAAGTATTATTGTTTTGTTCTGCAAGGTCGAGGCTCCCCAGTTGCGCTCCAAATATGAGCGAGATGACATTCGGCTGCGCCCTTCCTCTTTTGTTATCTGATTGGGTGTCGAGTTTCCTTATAGGGGTGTCGAGATATCTGTGACTTTTTCTAAAAAAACATGTTAGCTATATGGTTGCGATGAGGAGCACTTTAAAATATCTCTATTGTTGAATGTGTAAAGAGTGATTTTATACCGAGTTGCCGAATGGTGTTCTCAAATGATGCAATGTATTTTTGTAGCTACGAAGATAATTTAAAATATATCTGGATCTGAATTATTTTTAAGCACTATAACGTTCTAATAGATTAGATTTATGAGAGATTATACAATGATATTGGTGTAACTTATTAAAATTAGAAATAATATAAGTAGTCCTATGCTGACATCAAACAATTTTCCTTAAGTCCATAAGTACAATACAATACAAATATCTACTCTTTATTGCACGCCTCAATAAAATAACACTGTGCAGAACATATTAAACACAAGTCTCTACTTACAAACAACAGGCGGTCTTATCGCTAGACAGCGATCGCTTCTAGACAACCTTAGAGTAGCGGAAATCAAAACGAACCAGTAAGTAGCACTGGTAGTTATTTGTCGTCAATTAAGATAGTTGGTTAGTGTAAAATTAGCCAAGAACGGGGTTCAATTGCGCATAGTTTAAAAAAAAACTAAATAAATATCGTTTTTTAACATGACCAACAAAGTTGTACCAAGATTGAGCATGTGATATTTTGGTGGTAATATTTGGTAACACATATTGAAACATTGTCGCCAGTAGGAATCGCACGTACACCATTGATATATCCGCTAATACACTCATTCCCATAATCGCGACGGCATCGTTATGACGTGATTCACCCCAGAACAATGATCCTAATCATCCGCAAAACAAGCGCTCGTCCAAACATCGCGGGCGCGAACTATCTCCCCGTCCACTCGGATAATTACAATCGACTCGCTGACAATCGCGATTCTATCACAAAGCTCGCATAATCGGACGCTATGTCGACTGCCCCCGCAACACTATTCGCCGGAATCACCAAACGCAACATTTAAATGTCAGCCTTGACACGACCACGCAAGATCGCAATTCTATTGCGCTGGAGAGCGACATAGTGATGGGAACGGAATAACACTCGATTGTGACTGGGACAATGCAATAATCCGCGCATTGTTGGGCCGACATTGTTGTTTTAAGGGCGGCGCGCGCTACAATTGTACGCTTTATTGCATAAATAATATTATTTTGGCCGGTGACGTTTCATTGTGGCACTTTTGTTGCTAAAATTTGATATCGTCGAGGGATACAAGTTTTTGTTGTTTGTCTGGAGTGCGCAGCGCACGTCTGAGAACAAAAGGGGGTGAAGTCTGATTACCTATTCTTGCTTCGATAACATTTTTTTCTCGAACAATCTTAGGGTCTGTTACTGCTCTCTCGCTTGCTTGATGTTCTTTATGCTAAAGTAATCGATTTCACTCAAAATTTGAGATTATTTCTAAGAGCCCACAGAGTTAAGGTGGGAAAAGTCATTTTTGTTTAAGTTTTTATACCATTCATTTACGATTCACCTGGTCTGTGGAAGAGGTTATTTCACTCTTTTGTAATTGTATTCAAGTAGGTAAGTGTGCTAAACTGTGTCGTTAGTCGTGTTTGTAAGACTTATTCTAAACTGATATTAATTTTTTCAATAAATTAGTAGGAATATAGACTAGACATTGTTAACTTATAATAGTGTACACTGCAGAGCCAAGGTAAAAACCCTTGCTGTAGTATATGTAGCGATGCGAATGGTTTAAATCTCATTCCAGATTCCTACTTATTTTGAAATAATCGCAAGACCATTAGCGAACGATTTTTCAAATCTTATATGAAATAGGGTTATAGAATATATACCTATGGTTAGTGTTAGAAAGGGCACCCCTACTTTGGTTTTGTATGTATGTAAGCACTTTATTGTACACAACAACAGGTTAAAGAATATGCATGTCACACAATATATCAAAGTACAAAGGCAAACTTATCCCTATAAGGGATCTCTTCCAGGTAACTTTTGAGCAATTGAGAGGAAGGTAGGTAGAACGAGATAGGCAAACTTATACGGTGTACAAAAACACAGAGAAATAGAAAACAAAACCTAATAGGTAATCCTAGACAAATAAAAACATGCCAATACATATATAAATATACAATATAAAATATAATACACACTATCATATGTAATATAATATATATCGCAAATATACAATAAATAAATAAATACTATTTTCAACCAATTCACAAGTCGTTGGAAAGCCACAACTTCTTCAAATTCATCTTAAGTGACGCTTTGTCACACGCGCTCAAGCATTCTGTTTCGACATATTGCATATAAGTTGATGTCAATGTGTTGCACGTTTTCAGCGCACGTACGCTGCCAGTGCCACATACGAAGATAATTAAGATCATAATTGGTATGCAACAATATAAATGCATATAAATGTTGCTTCTGATTGACCTTCTGAAGTGAAGCGTATAAAGAACACAATTATCGTCTCCCCACCCTAGAAGCCCGCGGCGCTGTCGCGATATTGAATATCTTTTTCATTATTATGTCACAGAAGAGTCTTTCTTATCTTATCGTTATCTCGGTTGCAAACTAGTGACTGCGCCAGTTCCAAAAAATGGTGCAGGCACTAGTTTTCAAACGTGGGTGGTCGCCGGCTTCGGTACTGCGTCTGGCTACGTTAGTTAGTTTTTAGGGTTCCGTACCCAAAGGGTAAAAACGGGACCCTATTACTAAGACTTCGCTGTCTGTCCGTCCATCCGTCTGTCTGTCACCAGGCTGTATCTCAAGAACCGCGATGGCAGACAGTTGATCACAAATTATGTATTTCTGTTGCCGCTATAACAACAAAATAAAATAAATATTTAAGGGGGGCTCCCCCTAAATATTTATTTTATTTTGTTGTTATAGCGGCAACAAACGTTATTTTTTTTACTTTTTTTATAGATAATGGTTCGGAACCCTTCGTGCGTGAGTCCGACTCGCACTTGGCCGGTTTTTTATTTTCCAAACGCTATTTTCCGCTAAACGAAACACAGATGTATTATTGAAATATTAAATAGGTTAGCTTAGTATTATATCGACCATCCAAAGGTTGTCTGGAAGAGATCGCTTTTTAGCGAGAAGACCGCCCGCCTGTTGTCTACCATTGTTTATGTTTAATTTAAGTACCTCTATTTTTCTTTTGTCTACTATTTCTGGTGAGGACTAAAGAATATTTGTATTGTATTTTATATCGTGAAAAATCAAAAAATCCTTCAGCGTAGCAGGCCGGAACAGTTTTCAGAATTATAAAATTCGGAAAAAACAAGCTTTCGGACAAATGACTGAAATTTTACTATAGGCCGGCAACGCAGACCGCACCAGTGTACCGAGCCTAATATTATTAGCCTTATTTACCCGCGTTCGAGCGAATAGCACCTCGAAGGCGAGAGAGGTCCGCGTTTAGCCGAAGAGGCAAGATGGATAGGCCTGCACGACTATCACAGGACGGCACGCGAGCTGTGTCGCGGCGAGATAGACTATCGGTCTCGTTCTAATCAGAACGCTTAGAAAGGAACCGATAGTCTATGTTGTCGCGTCGCGAGTTCGCGACCCAGCTCGAGGGCGGTACTGCGATAGCCGTGCTGACGCGACTTCAGTTTCTCGGAATAATATTGCATCGTCCATCAAAAACCCACAATTGTATCTCAAAGCCAACAGTCCACGGATATTGTATGTCGATCAAACACGCGATAAAACCCGTGAACAAACAGGCGTCGCCCATTGTGACCGATAACGATATGGGAACTTTAAAATAATTCCACACACAATGTCTTTGATATGCATTGCAACATGTTTCCTGTATTTTGATATTGTTTTGACCTTATTTGAAGTGTACGTCCCGAGTGCCTGTGCCGCTGTGAGTGGGGCGTGCAACGCTCAAATGAAGCAATACCGCAGAGGCCGGGCAGTAAGGGGTTGCCGGCCGAGTACATATTGACGTCCGAGCGTAGCGAGGTCGGATAGTTATGAGGCTGGCAACCCCTTTTCACGCCGAGGTATGTATGGTGCTTTTCTCAAACATGCAATGAAATAAATTAAAAAACTCCAAGAAATCAAACTTTAATTTTCATGACTGAACGCCGTGATCTTGTGCCACAAATTGTGGCATGGAAATGAAAAAAGACCATCTTGCAGACCTAGGCCTCCCATTTTGTATGAAATGCCCCATTACGGGTCTCTCGTCTCGCTGCGCCCGAAAGGTGACACTTCGAAGCCCATTATGAAAAACACAACGGCAATATTTCATTGCATGTTTGAGAAAATGCAATTTATATGGATGCTCCACGTAGCGGAGCGTGTACTCAGGCCGTAAAGTAAGGGTGCGTTTATGGACAAACGTGGGCGGCGTGACGCCCGCTTCAGAAGTCTCAAACAATATAACGTTATATATAGGAGTGTCTGTGTCCTGTATGTTTGTGAATAAATGTATCTTTCTTTCTTTCTTCTTTCCATGCTGCTGTAACGGCCAATTAAAGTAATAATTAGAGATCATTTCCAGATATTATTGGGTGCTCAAGTCAAGTGAGTTTCATTTAAATTGTGGTTAGAGTGCCAACTGACAAGCCGTTGACCTTCATGGAGATCTGGCCGAAGGGTGTACTTTTCCGGCGATTCCGAGAACGGTAATTTGACACCCAGAAGTCCAGACCCAGAGTGTAATGTTATGATATAAGTTTTATCTATTGATATCTACGTTAGTCTGTAAGGTATTTGCAAAAAAGTGGGCCTTGATATCTGACGCAAAAAAATAAATAAAGTACCTACTTAATATAATAGATAGTACATGTTCAATGTGCATTACGATCCGACTTGAAACATGAGCTACCGATAACGAAGTTTCCTGTTTAAGAAAAGAGGGTTAGAATCCGCGTCAACATAAGAGGTTCAGGGAAAAATGGTCCATGTGATTATAAAAAGTGTTAGAAAAGTGGGGCGAGAATTGATTAATCTTAGTCCACTCATGATTACATCTTCTGGCACTCTGAAGGAGGTCCGGCAAAAGAGGGAGAGGGAGACCAAGGAAAAGTTATGTGAATTAAGTAAAGGAGCATGTAGAGGTAGAGTCGTATAGTTTATTTTTTTGACAACATCTTTTGGTCAACATGAATGGAAAAGATAACAAAGAGACGTCATAAACCTGACCGAAGTGTGGCACGTGTAGTGGAGTAGCTATGGTTAGTTCTACTGTTTATGCGTAATTGTTTTACAACCCTACTTGAAGCTAACAGTTAAACAATAGACTGATGTCGATATTAATGGTTAGTTTTAAATACTTTTCGTCATCTAAACGAAAACAAACTACACCAGCCTGTCGGCCTGGGACCATCAAAGATGGAAATAACTGCATCCAGCTGAACCGGCAAGAAATGAATTAAATAAAAAAATTGATGATGATTTATTGAATCGTATGGCATACATTATTTTGGCCTCTAAAGTTTGTCAGTCTTTAGTACCACCCAGGGGACACGTGCAGGGTTGTGCTGGGTAGCTCCTGCGGACGCGAGTAACAGTTGTCCCCCCTTTGTCAAGTGTGAATTGATGATGATGATCCGGAAGCACAACTGTTTTGCTAATCTTGTGTGTGAAATAAGTACAAAGTCAATATTTTGTCAAATTAAAGACATGTGACGTATCGGGGTAAGATTATCTTGGCTGTCACATGAGGCGTGAGGCGTGAGGTGAGAGTTGAGGTGACCAAGACGCCCTCACCAAATATATAATTGTATTAGAGAATTGCACTCCTGGGCCTACATTTATTCAATTCAATTCAATTATTTATTTCAGGCATATAGAACCCATATATGTAGTGTTAGAATTGCAATTAATCTAAGTGTTAGTAGGTTGCAATAATAATTTAATATTTTTTTTACATAATCCATACTAATATTATAAATGTGAAAGTGTGTCTGTCTGTCTGTCTGTCTGTTACCTCTTCACGCTTAAACCGCTGAACCGATTGCGATGAAATTTGGTATGGAGATAGTTTGAATCCCGGGGACGGACATAGGATAGTTTTCATCCTGGAAATCACCCCCTAAGGAGATGAAATGGGGTGTTGAAGTTTGTATGGAGCTGCGATATAAACGATTTCCACGCGGACGGAGTCGCGGGCAGAAGCTAGTAATAATATATAATAATAATAATATGAAACATGAGTACAGCGTTTTGTGATACTCAGTATATTTTTCAATGATTTGTCTGACCGTAAGAGCCTTATCACACTTGCGATTTCCAAGCGTATTTTGTATGAAGGCGATCACGCAGCGTGTTCGCCGCGACTGATAATTGTATAGAAAACACGCTCGCAAATCGCAAGTGTGTTAAGGCTCTAAATGTGAACTACACTAGAAAAGTTGCGTCTAAACCCAGCCTGTTCTGTTGGTAGTTGTGATTCAAGCTCTTATTCAAGCCTTATTCTTCAAAGCACTACATTTGTAAAGAGTTTGTAAGTACTTTGTAGTAGGCTGATGTTGTAATATTGAGGGGGGTTTTTTATAGGACAAATGAAATTTTATATGAATTTATTGGTAACCATAACAATTTGAAATGGCAGTAGATGTGACATTGTCGTGGAATCGTTGAACAATGGAGTACTTTGTGTTCACTCAGGTGGTGGGTTCGACTATATGAATCATGGCAACTAAATGATAAGCTAGTTTGAGATATCTATAGTAATATTAGGGGAATTATAAAACGATCGAATAAAAAAAACTTAGCGACTGATGATATACATACTGTTTTAATTACTTGAGCGGTATGGATTTGAGAAAGCGAAAAATTTACTAAACTAACGACGAAAATTGATTAATAATAAAATCCAGAACGAGCTTACAAAAAGTGGGTTGCGATTAATCCATTTCAGATCTTAAAATTCTATCTGTGCGACTACATTACTAAGTGAGCGACTAGAAATTGCTCGCGGATAGGTTAGAAAAGAGTTAGAAGAGATTTTTTTAAATAAGAGCGGAAAAACCTCTGCTCATTATAGTATTTTTCAAAGTGGTTTTTGTATTCGAAACACTTCATTTAAGATAAAATGCCGATCAGTATAAAAAAAAACATTTGCCAAATATTGAAAACAATGCAGGACGTAACGTTGACACTCAAACAAATATTAGGTCGCTCAAATGTTATGAAGCTTCGCATTTTGTATTTTAAGTAACTCAAATTAATGTTTGTGAGTTGCTGTTCTGTTGATTTCTCGTCACTCGCAGTCAGTCGCTCACTTAGTAATACTATAACGTAAATTAATTATTTTTGACACTTAAAACTTTAATTTACAGTCACTCGTTTAAATACTACCCGTAATATTATAAAGTGGTAAAATTTGCAGCGTCGTGAGTTTGTATAGGGACCCTCCTACGTCTAATCTATGGAATTACTCATCTGATTTCAAGACTTATTTCAACAATATTTATATCACGTCGGTGGAAAACACGCTTACCATCAGGCGGGCCGTAAGCTTACCTTAGCCTATGGACACTTGCAGTTTCAGGTATGTCAGGCGTTGCCAAGCCTTTAAGAATGTATACACTCCTTTCTTGAAGAACCCATACTGTAGTCCCTCGGGAAAAGCCTATATATAAACTTTAACTAACGTTATAATAGTTTAGATTCTTGCTATATTGTATTAATTGTAGTTGCAGCATGTGTATAAAATGGTATAACGTGAGGGGTAATTGCGTAATTATTAGACCGAGTGTTAGATCAATTAAACATTGATTTTCCCATACAAGAAATGCCGTTTTCTACCTAACTTATGTAGGTACTTAGGTACGAAATGTAATGCAACGACCACTTTAGCCTAGTTGGTAGTGACGCTTCCTATGAAGCTAGAGGTCCTGGGTTCGAATCTCGGTAAGGGCATATGTGGGATGAACACGAATATTTGTTTCTGAGTAATGGATGCTCTCTATGTTTTTTATCTATATACGAGTAAGTATATATATCGTCGCTTAGTGCCCATAGTACAAGCTTTCCTTAGTTTGGGACTAGGTTGATATTGATTGCCCCCAATTTTTACGAGCTTTTATTTAACTTGCCCTGTTGTAGGTATGTATGGGACAAATCTTGTGAGTTAAGATTGATCCACTTCCCGGTGACCGATTGAGCTGAAATTTTGGGTATAAGTATAGTTTGGATGACAATTCAATATTATGGTACCATCGAGCTGATCTGATGATGGAGACAGAAGGTGGCCATGGGAATTCAGTACTTAACAGACGTAACCCCGTTGACTTTGGGCTCGTTAGAATCGTCTCAATGAGTAGTTGATGATGGTATACAGAAAAGTGCAGTCGGCAATAAAAGCTTGTATCAAAAATGGAATGTTTGGCAGAAACTTATTCATTATTCTTATTATTTAATGTCAACTGCTAATAAATGCCAAATCTTGGGATTAGGTGTCAAAGCGGACTCGTAGCTCCTTTAGGGCACAACCGGGAATAACGCTAGGAGGAGGATAATGATTTAATGTGAGCTGCTGAGCCATATAACTATGTAACGTTTGTCGGATCAGGAACACTGAGCATCGTGCAACAATACTTACCCCAGCGAAACGGTATACAGTCGTGCGTATCTTCTGAAAGGTACGATGAAGTTACACAACTTTTCCCTCTATTCTCAAGTTTTGATTTACCATCCACCTCAACTCGCTTACAAAACGGCCCATTTCCAATGGCTCTACCTAATCTGTTTTCTGTTTAGAGCCGTAAGCCCCTTTTTATAGCCCTGCGCGCCGCGATAGGGGCACAAAGAGCCACAATGAAGATATTATAACATTTATAACTACTGATGGGGTTGGGTTCTCTTATGGAGATTAAATTGATTTGGAAGGGGACGTTTTTGTTTTTGAATTAGTGATTTTGCTTCTTTTGTATGCTTTAAATGACTAGGCTGTCGGTCACAGTTGTTAAGGGATATCATCAGAAGGGACTAGGTATGTCAGTAATTATGTGAAGATTAGCAGAGTTGTGTATGTTGGTTTTAGACGATCTACGGACGGACGCGATTCAAGGGAGTGGTCGTTTAATTTAAATTAAAGTAAAATAAAATGATCGTTTATTTGTATATTTTTATTGAATGCGGTTTTTTGTGTGTCATAGACAATTTTATCCCGAGTGTTGTTAGCCATATTTCATGAAAATCTGTTCAGCCATTTTTGACTTTGAAATGAAAATGTCGGGGGTTTTTCAACTTTTCTAAGTTGTTTTACTTTTTAATCTTTGACGTTGGATGGTACAGTTGCTTCTCGAATGGACTACTTTGAAGAAATTCGGCTTGCAATACTTTATATTCCACTAATCCAAGTTTCGGTGCACCATTTGCTATTGATTCTTTATTCTTAAGTTTGGAGACATTTTACCAACAGATTTTCTATTCTTATTACAACATTTTCTCTGTTATATTAAAATTCAATAGCTATAGCTATTCTCTATAGCTAGCTATAATATTTTTGGGTAACATAATAAATAATGCACAAAAAGGTGTCCCGAAGAAAATAGGGTTGATATTTAAGAAAATTATATAAAATCCTTGATTCACATGAAATAATATTGAATGAGAAACTCGTTACCATACGTTTATTGTATTATTTTAATTTGTTTTCGCATGGGGAGAAATGAAAAAACTCACAGAACACAATTAGAGTTGCCATACATTTTCCATACCTACTTGTCATCGATGTGTTTTAAGTACCTATGTATTTATTTTTACGTCATACCTGGCCATAATGTGAGTTTTACCGCACGCTACGCGTACAGCAAAACTCGCATTATGGCCAGATGAAGACGTAAAATTGTTTACTCACCACGGGCAGTAAAAAAGAAAGCCCTCCATCGCATATTTACAACCCTTGCCTGCGGCTCGGGTCAGAAATACCTGCGATTTCAAGCTATTTCTTTTACAGGCCTTGGTAAGTAATGTACTAATATATAAGTATATGTAAGTTTATCGTCGTCTAGTACCCATAGTAGTCATTTCGCTGGTTACGCGACCACCTTCGTTTAGCGACCACCTGAAGGAGAAGGTTTTTTCTATTGAAGATAACATCAATTCTACACGCCCTATTGAGACAATTACTTGTACATGCATTTGTTTGTTGTTTTAGAATATAAATCTACTAAAAAACCGAGAAAATATCCTTTCAGTTCACCAACTCAGCTGAAGTGGTCGCCCACCGGC
Organism: Epinotia ramella; assembly: GCA_947578815.1. Lineage (NCBI taxonomy): Eukaryota > Metazoa > Arthropoda > Insecta > Lepidoptera > Tortricidae > Epinotia > Epinotia ramella. Next base: position 2,447,853 of record OX388206.1, on the reverse strand, counting down.
ACATTAAATTAGGTGGTCGCTAACCGGCGAAATGACCCTACAAACTTTGCTTAGTTTGGGATTGGGACAAGGTTGATTTGTGTAAGATCCGCAAATATTTATTTATTTAAGTATTTGAGATACAACCGTAACTAAAAGGAAGACTTAAAATATTCTCCATGATTCTTCCACAGTCATACCTTACTGTTGCTAATTGTTAATGGCGAATAAACAGACAAAATACAGTAAAAACACTAGGAAGCATGCATCAGATCAACACAAAGAATGTCGCCCACTTCGCACCCTACTTCACACTATTTAATCTAATTTGTCTCCGCGTTTCTATCTCGTTATCTCCAACACACAGAGAGACAATCACACCTGTTGTTATCATTATTTTACAACAAAAACTATTTAAACAGACCCACGCTACATCTGTATTAAAAAAACCTCGTGCGCAGGTCGGTTGAAATCCAACCTTATTACAATGAAATAAAGACTGACATGGAATACTTCTTTATCTGTACGCGCCGGTAACACACATACGTTTGCGTGTGGCCAAAAATGAAACTATCTTGTCTTCCTACTATTTACCAACACAGTTTCGATGCTAGCGACTTCTTTAGATACATTAATAAGTTGGTAATTATGCTTCAGTGTACCAGAGACAAATAATGCAGCCGGAAGTTTTTTTTAATTAGATAAAGACGTCATAATACCATGGCTGCTTGAGATTTGGGCTTCTAACAATAAAGATTATAAGCCCGTGCTTTTGTTTGATAAGGACAAATAAAGTGGTTTTTGAAATAGGTATAAATGAGATAAAAATGTTTTAAAAGGCTTAAATAGCGTTATTCCCGGTTGTGCCCTCAAGGAGCCCGAGGTCCGCTTTGAATTTGAACCTAATCGCAAGATTTGGCATATGCACTAGTTTTACGAAAGCGACTGCCATCTGACCATCCAACCCCGAGAGAAAACTAGACCTTATTGGGATTAGACCGGTTTCCTGACAATGCTTTCTTTCAGCGAAAAGCTAAAATAAATATTGCGTACATAAGTTCCGAAACACTCATTGGTACGAGCCAAGATTCGAACCCACGACCGCCGCTTGACAGCCGCATGCCTGGAACCATTAGGCTACTCTCGATTTTTCTCGCACTATCCGTCTCTCACTTATTAGACCACTTAGAACAAGAGGTATAGTGCGATAAAAATCGAGAGTATGTCGCAGCCGTCGTGTGCTAGACGTGCAGATGTTTGGATGTTTGTTCGAGCACTTCGACGGTGACCTGACGCCATAACCTAAGTTGGTAAGTGATGGAATTCGAGATGGAAAATGTTAACACTTCTTTACACGTTATTTACATTTGTATTAAAAAAAAAACCCTAGCCGTAGAGAATGGAAAATCATTGAAATACTTCAAGATAATTATCTGGTTCAGAATTTAAGTCAACTAAAATCGTACGAACAGGTGTATAGTAGTGTGTGTCGTTTGACAGAAGTTATAATACAGTTTTGGTAAGTAAGTATCATCATCATCATCATCAGCCGAAAGACGTCCACTGATGGACACAGGCCTCCCCCAAAGAGTGCCACAATGACCGGTCCTGCGCCCGCATCGCAGTCCAGCTTGTGGGGGGGGGGCTACCCACGCTGCGCCTTCCGGTAAGTAGTATACCTACTTAAAAATATTTTTTAATGCAGTCGTTCAAAAAGTGCTACTTTACGTAGCTGTTTAGCGTGCGGAAAGTTGGTTTTCGCGAACTAGTGCTTTTCACTTTTCCCACTGAGTAGAAGAAAGTAGGAGAAGACGTAAAATTGTGTACGCACCATGGGCGGTAATTCGTAAAGCCCCAGATCACCTGCGATCTGGGGCATTCACGAATTCACCGCCCTAGGTACGTAATGTACTATTGAACAACTTCATTATTTTTCAACTGTATTGCAATAATGTTACAGAATTAATAATATAAAAGTTTCGAATTCCTTAACTAGTTACCTAGGTACTTTTTTTTTTTTTTCGTAACTGTACTAAAAAACGTCGTTCAATAGGTACCTACACGTGCGGAAATATCATTCTTCACTCGTCCCGAGTCTATCTCGGTACTCGTGACGTAATGACATACTTTCCGCACTAGCATCGAAATGTACTATTTCTGAATTTAATAGCGAACAGGGGTTTTTTTTTAGCGCGTAATGGTTTTGATTCAAATTATAATTCGAATCATTGATTGCACTCATGTTAGTATACTTAGGTACTCTAACATGAGTGCAATACATGAGTGGATTACAGTTCAACATTTAAATATATATATTTTTTTAATAAATAAATATTAAGTGACAATCTTACACAAATCGACCTAGTCCCACAGTAAGCTCAGTAAGGCTTGTGTTATGGGTACTAGACGACGATATATATAATACATATAAATACTTAAATAGATAGAAAAACTTCCATGACTCAGAAACAAATATTCATGCTCATCACACAAATATTTGCCCTTACCGGGATTCGAACCCAGGACCTTCAGCTTCGTAGGCAGCGTCACTACCCACTAGGCTAACCGGTCGTCATGAACCCTGTAAGGTAAGGGCACAGCAATGAAATTAATAATAATGATTGTTACATTCTATTTTTATATTTCTGACGCAAAGTTAAGTAATGTTTAAAATGTAATTGACAAAAATGTGAAAATGAAAATATTGAAAAAAAAAAGACAATTTGTAAATAAAAAAAATCACAATAGTGAATTAATAAAAATTCATTAAATAAAATACGGGTAGATTATGTTCTCTTTGGATTTAACTTACGAGTGTGCTACTGGCAATGGTAAGAAGGTTTTAATCATTTGGGTCGTAATCGAAACGGACGGATTTTGCTTAATTTAATTGTCAATTTCATAGAGAAATGCTACTTCCTGGCTCTGCGGTCCGGAGCCGGTGCAATATCGGTAAAATGTATCTAGTCCTCGCAGATTCTTTACTGCATGCCTTTTTATGTGGTAACAGTCAAAAGCAATTGATATTATACCTAATATTATCCTAGATATCCAAAAGTCTACCAGCTAACGTCTACGAGTATCACTGAAAAGGATAACCTTTAGGTACTTTATACATAAACAAGCTACCCGAAAACCGGCCAAGTGCGAGTCGGACTCGCGCACGAAGGGTTCCGTACCATCTATAAAAACGGCAAAAAAATCACGTTTGTTGTATGGGAGCCCTTAAATGTTAATTTTATTCTGTTTTTTAGTAGTGTTATAGCGGCAACAGAAATACATCATCTCTGAAAATTGTCTATCACGCGGCGGCGGTCAATAGTAAACGTGTCATTGGCTGTCTTTATTATTGACCGCCGCCGCCGTGCCAGTGTGATTCAGCCCTAAATCAAGGTCATTTTGAGATTGAGAGAGAGAGAGAGAGAAGACAATTGATTGTTTACAGGGGACCGATTTTTGACTTTCGAGCGCTCGACTCTTTCACTCGAAAACGGTCAAAAACGGTGAAATGCTATTTTTGAAATACGAGCGATAGAAAATTGAAAAACGAGTGGTGTTGACCACTCGTATTCAATTCTAACGGTAGAACATATTGACACTTCACCTTGTACCTACATATTTAATTTTGGACTGACTATTAATTTAAAAGATAGACATATTTAAATATATCGATTCGATGCTAATTGATTGGCTGGTGTACGATTATATTTAATTTCCTGCCATGTGGTTGAAAACCAAGATCATTAGTCTATTGGCGGGAAAATAAGCGTTTCGTTTACTATTACTCACTACTTACTTTTGTTTTTTTTTCTGTTATGAAAAGCATAATATACTAAAAATTAATCAATCCACTATATTATAGATACACAACTTCCAATAAAGTACTATTCTCTATATTAGGTATGTTGAAAATTCAAATTTGAAAAACCGGTAATTATCTAATATTGCAAACAACGAAACGCAAAAGTATCGATAGCCAATCACTTAGCTTTCTAGTGATGATTTCAAAAATAGCTAATATGGAGGTATGGATGTCTATGTTACAGTCCCCAGCATGAATGTGCTATAACAAAACGGGCAAACAATCTGACACATCCTAGAAATACAGTCGTGTCAGATATTTATACGCACTCTCTTGTGGTAGATATGACTGGCGACTGTACATTTATATTGTAATCGGTCCAAGTATGGACAGCAGTTGAAACGCCGTAATACTCATCATTACAAATGATCCTACTCAAAAAAAAAAACAAATTATGAATTATGTTGTGTCATATATTTTCAATACGATATGGGTTCGTTTCCCAGTCGACAAAAATATGAATAAATGAGTGAATAAATATATTTCAGAACAAGTTCCATATGTGATAGTAACATTTGCCGCCATCATCCTAGGTATAATGCCTCGAGGGCCTTTTTAGGGTTCCGGAGCCAGAATGGCAAAAACGGAACCCTTATAGTTTCGCTATGTCCGTCCGTCCGTCCGTCCGCAGCTTAGCTCAGAGGCTCTTGGTACTAGAAAGCTGTAACTTGGCATGAATATACATATTAGTCATGCCGACAAAGTGGTAAAATAGAATCTTGAAAAACATTTTTTTTAGGGTACCTCCCCTACATGTATAGTGGGGATGATTTTTTTTATTGTCGTCTACCCCATAGTGTGGGGTGTCGTTGGATAGGTCTTTTAAAAATATTGGGGGTTTGTGAAAACAATTTTTCGATTAAACGATCCGTTTGTGAAATATTAAGACTTAAAGTGCTAATTTTTGTTAGATTCCAGTGTCCCCACCCCCTGCTAGCTAAATGGTTGTTTTGGGATATGTGAAAAAATTCATGGTAGTAGTACATATAACGAAGTTAAAAGGAAAACTATCACAGCTAAGTAGGCTTTACACGTTTACGAGTAATAGTCGACCAACTTATAAAATGTACTTCAAGAAGTAATAGTTTCGTACAAATTCTATTGTAATTTATTATTATATATAATGGTACGGAACCCTTCGTGCGCGAGTCCGACTCGCACTTGGCCGGTTTTTTTAGATTTAACTTAGTTTTAATTTAATTTTGTTAATGTTAGTTATCATCTTGTATATACTTTAGAAAATGGGTGAGGACCAAATTCTTGGCCAGTAGTTAGCCTAGTTAATTGGTAGTAGTTAAAAAGTTCCGTTGTGACACGAAAATTAACCATAGAATTGTATGGCTAATTTTCGTGTCACAACGGAACTTTTTAACTACTACCAATTAACTAGGCTAACTACTGGCCAAGAATTTGGTCCTCACCCAAATAGCAATTAAAAACTATTGTAAAAATTCACATTAAAAACTACACATATTTTTTATAGGTATGTATAATAGCCGAACCCACGAAATTCGTACCGCCATAGAAAAGTATGAAAATAAAAACAAAAACTGAAATTTAGCCACGTATAATTAGTACCTACCTACTAACTAATTCTGAGTGAAGAAAAATCCAACAAATCAGACATCGGACAAATCGGGTCAGCCGTTCTTGAGTTATAATATAAATGGTGTAACAAACACGACTGTTTTATACCTATAGATTACATCTCCTTCTCTACTTATACATTTTTTTTTTAATCTACCCAAGGACAAGTTTTCTTGAGTACCTCGCGCATGCATCGAGGGGAACAATGGCGGCCGGGCCGGCCATTTTCCGCCCCGCCTTTCTTGGCGGCGGATTGCTTCTTTTGGCGGGGAGGCGATAAGACAATGGATGCGCCGTTATGTTGCCGTTATAGCCAATATGCTTGTGTTGCGATAACTTTGCGCACTCGTGTTTAAGGGAGACTTATGTAATTTTAAATACAAAATGCTTCATCATCCTCATCGCTTTATATTTATCACAAAAATACCCTGATGCGTTTAAGACTTAATTAAGAGAATTTCTAAAAAGTTTTCTTTATTGTAATTTTTTAAATTCAAATCAGAATTAAGAAAATATTAGAACTTACTTATAACAGAACTTTAACTAAGTATGTACCAAAAAAATAATATAGTGCATTTACATACGGTTAGGTAATTACAAAAAAATTGTAACTTAATAGAAAGTTAACAGTTGTTTGCCTTTATTTGTACAATCTTTTAGATTTTAATAAAATGAGTTTAAATAACAATACCTAAAACTTACTTTAGTCGCCGGGTACAATTATAATACCTACATTATTGTCCGAAGACAGAGGAGATCAGGTAGGTACAGTCAGCATCAAAAGTAACTGCGCAAACGAAGACGTCAAAAGTCTATTAAAAGGGAATAAGATCTTTTGACGTCTTCGATGGCGCAGTTACTTTTGATGCTGATTTTATTGTAGTTGGGTAACATTTTGTTTATCAGAAAATATAAGTAGCACGATAATCCTCATTAGACGGTCAATAAAATAAACCTCGAGCGTTAATGAAGATTATTACGCTACATATTTTATGGAAATGGAACGCTTATGTACATAATTACTATACTATATTATTACTATAACTTGTTGGTAATCTATACTTGTACTAATACTTATGTACCACTGGACCGTTTTCAAAAATTATTTAATCAGTAGAATGGACTTTTTGGATGCTTTCTTTGCAATATGCGCGCGAAGCCGCGCGGGCAGCTAGTTCATATATAAAATAGGTTTGATGTATGTTTATGAATATAGGCTCTAAAGTTTTGTTTTGACGCCTGAGCCGAACGCAATGGCGATAAATATGCGATCTGAAGCTATCCTTTTTACCGCTCGTACAAAGTCAAACTCCAACCATTTATTCGTTACAAACACACACAGATAATAAAAGAAAAAACATTCGATTGAGTACAAGACAGGTGCTAAATTATTAAATTAATTCTACACTCTTTTGTCACCTAGCGCTAAATACAGTAGATTAATTAATAACTAATCTAGTAATCTGTGGACAATGTGGTTGGTCTCATACTCATGAACTGTTTGTTTTTTTAATTTATTTAATGCTCAAAATCATATGTGTAAGGTACTGTATTTTGTACCAAAATTGAAAAAAAAAAAAAAAAAACTTCCATTAGTAATCCACAATTGCCGCTTTGCGGGCAGAGGAGTCGAAAAGACTTGTATATCGCTCAGGGAAACAATATATATTATTTGACTAGAGTTTCGTCGCGTGATACGATGATTGTGGACGGGCAGATTTTTTTTTCGATTTTTTCATGTTTTTTACACCGAATAATTGTATTTAACATTTTGTAACTAACACGACCCCAATCACAAAACAATTAAAATCATTTTAGAATAAATTCCAGATCTACCCAACTAAACATTTAATATGGAGGTCGAGAATTCAGAACTTTAATGTTATTGATAATACCTACACAAAAATTGCAATAATAGCATGAATAAAGCTTAGATAAAAAAACATAAACCGAGAAAAGTTTTTTTAACATCAAACCGATAAAAAATCTCCGTAAAATGGAATTAAACAAAAACCGTCACCAAACGTTCAACACACGAGCTCGCTCACCTCAACCGCTTGGCCTCGTCGATGAACGGCCGCTTCTCCATCTCGGTCAACAGCTTCCACTCCGCTCCCAGCCGCTTCGAGATCTCAGAGTTGTGCATCTTCGGGTTGTCCTGCGCCATCTTACGCCTCTGGCCACGCGACCACACCATAAAAGCGTTCATAGGCCGCTTTATATGCTCCACTGGCTGCTTCCCCAACGACATTTTCGAATTTTTCAAATATCGAACACACTTTGCATTATTTTCAAACTCATTTGTTTTCGAATTTCGAACGCGACGCGTGAAAAGCTCCCGAAAGCTCAATGCGGCGCTTTTCTTGGCAGTGTCATGTTTAAAACGACGGGACCTCGGCCTTGCTTCCCCCTGCGCGGCCCCCCTCTGCGCGGCAGCCAATCAGCGCGCGGCATGGGCGGCCGCTGCGCCCTGATTGGCGGAGACGCCGGCCGACTCGCGCGCCCGCAACAGGTAGTAGCTGCGTTCTTGTTTGCATGTTTATTAGCAGATTAAATTTCTTTTTAAGCCGCAACCTGGCGAGATCGCGCGCTGATTTCATTTGGAGAGGTGGCGTAATGAAATGAATTGAGATGAATTTTCGGGTGGTTTACCCCTGGATTGTCTGAGAGAGTTGAAGAGAAGGCAAAATAAAAAATATCACGTAATGACTAGCGTTAATTAAAAAAAAAAAGTGTGAGACTGGTGAAAGTTTAAATCAATATATTTAATCTAAACCCCTGTTAACAAATACTTACGAAACATGACATTTAAAAATTCATAGCTGAATAGAAAACTCAGGAGACTGGTAGTGTCAGATTATGGAGGTGGTACCGTTATCTTAATAGGTACAACACTATTGTTTTTTAATTTACTAGATATCAATCTCAATTAAATCATAGGTATTTGAATAATGTCATAAAATAATTCGGTGTAGGTATTAAGAGTTAAGTTGGGGCTATACAGAACGACAAAATAGGACAACAAATATACAGACTAGTACAAAAAGATGTATACCCATTTTCTTTTTCTTTTTGTAGTCGATCTACTATGAATGTCTTTTGTTCGCTGGAACCTCATTCGAAGGATCATACACACGAAAAAAAAGCGAAAAGCTGCTTTTCTCTCAACACATTCGTTTTATTATCAAGACTAAAACAAACCTGATCGACTTTAATATTACCTATATTTTTTTTTTTTTTCATTTATTACCTTTATTATTTCTTCACTTCAAAATAAATGTATTTCGTGAGTTACCTACCTATATTATTGGAAGAATGATGTATTTGTGAGAAAAAAATAATTATCTCTAAATCACTTCAGCAAAAAAAAAAAAAAATGTATACTACCTGCAAAACGCGTCTATAGGTAAAATACAATATAGGTACAAAATGAAACTTCTTATTAAACACGGGTACAAAGCGCGATAGCTTAAACAAGCGTGAGTGTAAATTATTTCCTCAGTTTCGTTGCAACTCTAATGCCAATTTGTTGTTAAACCACGACATGTTGTCGGACACAACACGTCAACAACCCGATTGTGGAGTGGGCAGGATCGCCGTGGTATAACGTAGTTTTGTGTAACGCGGTTACCAGCCCCGGGCGTTGGCGAAAATGCCAATTTTGTTAGCGTGAATGTTGCGGTGAAACTGCTGAATCAGGCATTACTTTACATGACAGTGTACTTTACATTTTTATTTTACCGGTTCTGTTCCTTTTAGAAACAATCGTGGCCAGTAAGTCACAGAAACAAAACAAGAAATATACCATTTACTAGAAGGAGTTTTATTTGTGACTAGAATTGAGAAAAGAGTTTATTATCAGTGTATCAATATTTGTTGCCGTTTGATATGCCACTACGGAGAAATAATTAACAACTTAGGAAAGTTAAAAAAGCCCGGACATTTTTATTTCATAGTTCAATATCTGAAAACTGGCTGAACCGATATTGCTGAAACATAGCTAAGAACCATCTCGATCACGTCAGCTTTCAGACAAAAAAAACGCATTAAAATCGGTTCATTCGTTTAGGAGCTACTATTGCACAGACAGACACACAGATATACAGACACATCAAACTCATAACACCCCTTTTTTTGTATCGAGGGTTAATGAGGGTTTTAGTGAGTACCTTCGTATTAAAAGTGAAAAAATCGGAAAAAAAAAAATAGAAACTTTCGACAACAATACTGCTTTAATAGCGGCAGACAGCCTTTCTAAGTAACGGATTCCTATATTATGATTGGGAGAGTTGTCAGAATAATGCCTGGCACCCTGCTTAAAAAAGGAGATTACCCCTACATATAAACGTTCAAAGCCATAAACTTTCATTTTACAGACATTCACTCTTAATTATTGGTACCTAATTTAGTGGTAGAATATACATATAACAAGAGAGGTCGGTCTGCGACGTTTTTCGAATAAGGAATAAAAGAAGGTCATAACTTGTCTCTATAATAAGGTTCAAAATAGGACGTTTTTTTAAAGTTCCTTTTCAAGAACTTGGAGTTTTGAATAAAACGTGTCAATTTGTGTCTGAAGGCGACTAGCCTGCGGCGCGCGCGGCAAAATGGCGCGTAACGTGATATTGTCCGCGCGGCGGATTGTCTGCGGTACCGGCGCGCGCGCAAGTGTCTACTTTTTTAATACCTACAAAACAAAATAAGCCGTGATTAGAAATTTGTACGGCTCTCTGTCATTTGACATTTGTAATTTAATTTGATGATTTGATTTGATTTTTCATTTTATAAATTATAATTACATGTAATATCTTACAAATGTGTTGAATGATAAATTGTCATTTGACAAAACTTTTATTTCACAAACGAATTATTTGATAATTTCGCTATTTGACAAGACGTTGGTAGACGCCATTTGAATAAATGACTGTTCAGTTCATAAAAAAACGTAACGTTCAGTTAATAAAGATACGGAAAGCGGTAAATGAAATTTCGTACTGAAATTCCACAAAGTCTAATTCCATATAAAAGAGGAAATAAAAATCTTTACTAGCCCGCTGTTTGACATCATACGAACCTAACCTATTTATACCTTAATAGTTATTTTTATAACTGGAAATATTAATCAATGTAAGAAAGGCTACTTTGCCTGTTAAAATAACAACCTGAAATACCTACCTGTACCTACCAACACGAAAAAACCGGTAAGCAAAAAATAATGCATTCAAACGTTTCTTTATCGTGTTTACTTCGAGAAATATTTTTTTGAATAAATGAAGTGTTTTTAAGTAAAGTTTTATGTACATTGGTCAAACAAGAATTTGTGGGGTTGAAGAGAGTGTGTGGCAAGAATGTGTTGTATTTCATAATTAAATCCACTTAAGAAAATTGACCAATACTGTAGCCGCCTTGCTGCCATTTTTGGTATGCCATATTTTGGTCCTAAAATTTTTGTCAGTGCTTCATTATCTGTTTGTAAAATGAATTTGTGCCCAAACAAAAACTCATAAAATTTGTTTACTCCAAACACAATAGCATACGCCTCCTTTTCTAAAATTGGATACTTCAACTGAGTATCATTTAATTTCTTGCTTGCAAATGCAACTGGTTTTATAATATTGTTACTGTCTTTTATAGATAATACAGCAGCTACCCCACTATCTGACGAATCACAAGTAAGAACTATTGTAGATGATTCATCAAAGTGTGATAAAGAGGTTGTATTTGCAAGGGCTTTTATTATTTCCTTAAATAATTTGTCACATGACTCTGTCCACTCAAACTTGTCTCTCCTTAAGCAATCATATAGGGGCTTTAAAATTATTGCCATGTTTTGTAGGAATCGATTGTAATAATTTACTTTTCCAAGGAATGATTTCAACATTTTTGTATTTTCAGGCTTTGGCAACAACAGTAATGGTTCAATTTTACTCTTAATAATTTTTACACCCATTGTATTTACCTCAAAGCCAAAAATATCCAGCTTTTCCTCAAAAAATTTACATTTGCTCATTTTTAACTTTAATCCTGATTCGTTAAGCCTTTTAAGTACCTGTTTTAATTTATTATTTGTCTCTGTTAAAGTTTTTCCACATATATATATGTTATCTATATAGTCAATGACATCTAATCCATTAAGTTTTTGTGTAATCAGTCTCTGAAAAGAGCCTGGCCCGGTACTTACACCGTAAGGTAAGTATAAGTATTTAAAGATACCTTCTTCCGTTACTATAGTAACTAATTCCTGAGATTCCTTGTCTAATGGAGCCTGTAAATAAGCCTCCTGCAAATCCAATTCACAAAAATAATTATTTCCTTGCATTTTCATTAATATGTGATTAATGGTGGGCAAGGGGTAGTGATCAATCTGTAAATACTTATTTATTGTGATACGGAAATCACCACACAGCCGGACTGTTCCATCTGGTTTTAACACTGGTACAACTGGGGTACCCCATTTTGAGTATTCTACTGGTTCAATTCGCTTATTTGCAATTAATCTTATAATTTCTTGTTTGACCTTATTTTTTAATGCAAATGGAACAGTCCGTACTGGCATGAACACAGGCTTTACATTGGGTTCAATAGAAAAATGGATTGGCTCCCCTTTGAAATCCCCCATTCCTGGCTCAAATAAGGTACCATATTCACTTTTAATGTTATTTATTAAATGATCTTTAGAGATTTCTCCGCACATTTTTTGTTCAAATCTTGGTGGCCATAATTGCAAGGAGTAGAGCCAATCTTTGCCTAGTATTTTTGGCAATCCGTCTTTGACAACAAATAATCTTTGATTATTTAGATTAACAGCCCCATATCTGATATTTAAATTTTCAACCACTCCTAATGGGGTTGAGGTTGACTGATCAAAGTTGGTGAATATCACATTACGTTGTATAATTTCTAAATCTGGGAAGTACTGTTGTTTATCAGACCAAGTAATAGTACTCACGTCTGCTCCAGTGTCCACCTCAAACTCTATGATCTTGTCATTTACTCTAACCTGTAAAGTTGAAGGGGGAATTTTGTTTTTGTCACTGAAATAAAAAATATCAAATGTTTCTGTTTCAGCTCCCATGTTCTTGTTGTGTTCATTGTCTTTGTCCTCTTCCCCAATTGTAGTTTCCACCATATTTAAATTTTTTACCTGTGAAGTAGCCTTGTTTCTTCTGCACACTTTGTAAATGTGTCCTTTCGCACCACACTCACTACAGAATTTATCTTTAAGCGAACATTGTGCTTTTAAATGTCCAATTTTTCCACAACAATAACATGTTATATTCTGGTTGATTGAAGTGTTTGGTTGAACTCTGCCGCTCCTATTATTATGATATTTTTTTCTTTGAAATTGGAACATCTGTGTTTGATCCTGTTCTTTTTCATGGTTAAATGCTAATTTATAGGCAATCTCTGTTGTTTTCCCAATGTTAATTAACATGTCTAATGATTTATCAGCTTCTTTCAATAACTCAAATTTGACAGCATCACGATAGGCTCCGTTCAATAACCTTTCTTTAAGCTCTTCATTTAAGTTCTTGAATTCACAATTTTTAGATAGTTTTTTTAGTTCTATGATGTATTCTTCTATAGACTCATTGGGTTTTTGGCATCTTTTTCGGAATTCTGCTTGATGTAATGCCTTATTTTTTATGGGATGATAATATTTATCAAGTTTCTGGCATATGTTTTCGTAGGTTTCGTTTACAGGTAAGGTTGGGACACACAACGTTGTTAATAATTCATAAACTTCTGTGCTTAACTTGGTAATTAGTAAAGGAACTTTCTTTTCTTTAGGTATGTCATTTATTAACACAAAACATTCAAATTGTTGTTGATAAGCCTTCCAATTTATGCCTTTAAACACCTCTAAACCGGTAATCGCGCTCATGATGACACTGCCGCTTCGCAACCTGCCTCCTATTTCTCCTTCTTGCTTCTTCTCAACTATGTACCCGCGCAAGTATTTTCTGACTTCATCAATTGAACATTTTTTATCAAATTTAGTGTCTTTTGCTAAATCATTAGCGATGTTTATCAACTCTTCTTTAGACTTCTCTTGAATCCACGCCTTCTTTCCTTCTTTTATTAGTTCATGTGCACTCATATCATAATTTTGAGGTTATTTTTGGTAATTGTTACTGCTACACTTTCTGTTTACGTTTGTCATGGCCGGCAAAGTACGTCAAATAAAAGTTCGTTTCGTGCGCTCGTCGCCAAATGTTATAATGGGTTTTAATGTGTTATTAATTAATACACTCAAATTGATTAATTGAGAAAAACACGTTTATTATTCAGACAGACCACTTCATACAAAATATATCTTCTGACAGTTTTCAACGCAGTGTTGCCAATACCCATTATCGATACAACAGTGCATTCATCTAAACTTAGATACAAGTACATTGCAAGTAGTACAGCAGGCAAAAACTTTGAAACAGATAACAGAACACCTACAACTTAAAACAATTTGGTTTTATTTAGAAATACATACTGTACCTACACTACAAAATATAAAAAAGCAATTAACGGTAAATTATGGAAAACAAAAAAACTCAATTAAGTACGGCAAAATTTCTTCTATTTTACAAAATGTTCAGCGAGTACAGTCTTACGCTTTCCGCTCTTATGTTTGCAATATTTCTGTTTTTTATTTCTACGTAGCACTTGTGTGCGCGAAAGTACACGGCAGTAACCGAATCAGGCGCTGCTCTGTTCCAATCTGCGTTGAGTCTGCGACCGTTATTTCATGGTGGGTACATATATAGTGTAAATATACGTCAATAGAGCACCCCAGATCAAATAAACGTTCCAAAATTAGTTGGCTATGAAATCTGTTAATCCTCACCTATTGTAAATACTAGCATAAAAAGTTCAAAAGACTAAAAAAAACCGGCCAAGAGCGTGTCGGGCCACGCTCAGTGTAGGGTTCCGTAGTTTTTGTAATTTTTTTCAAAAACTATTCAACCTATCAAGTTCAAAATATTTTTAGTAGAAAGTTTTTATAAAGTTCTACTTTTGTGATTTTTTTCCTATTTTTAAAACTTGTGGTTCAAAAGTTAGAGGGGGGACACATTTTTTTTTACTTCTGGAGCGATTATCTCCGAAAATATTAACATTATCAAAAAATGATTTTAGTAAACCCCTATTCATTTTTAAATACCTATCCAACAATATATCACACGTTAGGGTTGACATGAAAAAAAACACTCCCCACGTTACGTATAGGGGAGGTACCCTAATAAAAAAAAAACACTATTTATTTTACCATTTTGTCGGCGTGATTGATATACATATTAGTACCAAATTTCAGCTAGTGCTAACGGTTACTGAGATTATCCGCGGACGGACGGACAGACAAAGCGAAACTATAAGGGTTCCTAGTTGAATACGGAACCCTAAAAAGGTCTGTCACCTGGAGCATAATATCGAATCGATCGATATCGACCTCATTTATCAAAATCGGTTCAGTATCTTAAACGCTACAGTGGAACACGCGTGAATACAACTTAGACTGCTCCTTTCGGCTCTGCCGTAGTCGGGCAAAAACTAACATGTCTGCGGAAATTTTGTATACTTTTTGAACAAATTGAAAAACAGACAAAGCACACATTAGAGAAAAAAAAAATTATACTTAAAATATAAATATGAAAACAAACAAAGATATTTTATGAGTTCAGTAATGTGTGTTATAAAAAAGAGGCTAAGACTCAGCATTATTGTTAATTGTTAATTGCAAACAAGCAGTAGATAGCCCTCCAAATGGTGTGGGCGGTACCGGTACCGTACCTTAACTTAATTCTATATAACACGAATTTATAACAAGGTGAGAAATTTGTACGCATGTAATAAAAAATATAAGGCTAATTCGTTTTTAAGTAGAGCATGTAAAACATATATATTGAATATATTTAAAATTTTGATATTATACCATTCATTAACACATTAGCCAAAGAAAAAAAATTACCCGCTTATTCAAAAAACTTAACTAACCTCTGTTAACTAATTGTTTTGTACAATTGCCAAAGTGACAGATAAAGACAAACGAATGTTAACAGCAATTTAGCTAAAATAGGTATGATGAGCGATTTTGAATAAGGCATTATGCGGCGAAATTATCTTATGAACTTCAGTCTTTTTGTATATGCAGCAGTTGACACGCAGATATAATATTTAGACCGGTTTTATAGTAGGAGATACGTATAGAGGCACAACCTACACCCATCTGCATAATGGATGAAAAGGATTTTATATCAAATTTAGCATATTAATAGTACATTGTGCCACAAGTGCGCTAAGAGATGTTTTACGAACGACAGTTTAGAAGTAGAAGCTATTTACACCGAAGGACTTTGATGACTCGAGTTTCTAAAGTCCTCAGCGCACGTGTCGCGCACAATGTTTTTCATCGCATTTGCCAGGAAATGTATTAGACATATGAAAAAAAAACTAATCGCAATAAAAAATACAAGATGTCAATCGTCCATTTTGTTGGATTTGACGTAAGCCGTGTACGGCAGACCCTTCGGCATACAGCCACGATTTAAAATTACCGGTAAAAATATTATACAGAGACACAAAATTAAAGCATTAGGTAAAATGTTTAAACCTTTAAAGAATTCGGTATAACATGTTTCATCAGTGTTTATACGTTATGATTTATTTTGAACATACATACATTCACGCCTTTATTCCCAAAAAGGATAGGCAAAGCATATGAAACGTATGTTCCAGCGCCACTTTTAGCATAAATGTGGGTATAAAAGATCGACATGGACTTAAACATACATATAGCCAAACTACTAGGTAACACAGTATTCCAGGCTGAATGCGTAGGGATAATTGAAGCCTGAAATGCCATAAAAAGACGACAAGTCGAGAATACAAACATACGGATACTGTCTGACAGTAAATCGGTACTACAAGCACTGAGCAGTGATAGCATCACATCTAGCTTGATATACGAATGCCACCAAATCCTCACAGAGGTGTGCGCAGATAAAAACAACGTTACTATACATTGGATCAAGGGGCACAGTGGCTCAAGAGGAAACGATGCAGCGGATGAACTGGCCAGAAAATGCTCAGAAACAACGGCATACGGACTGGAGCCAATTATGCCCCTGCCACAAAGCTACATATATAATCAACTGGACCTATACACCAAAGACCTACACCAAAGATACTGGGAGGAGATAGACACATGCAGACAGACTAAAGAGATTTTGTCGAAACGCGACAAAAAACTCACAACCGCACTACTGAGGACACAGAGAAGCCAACTACGCAAGATAGTTGGAATAATAACAGGACATAACACTCTGAACAGACACCTCTATGTATAACTTAGGTATCACAGACAGCCCCATGTGCAGAGCGTGCATGGAAGCAGAAGAAACAACTAAACACATTCTACTGGACTGTAAGCAGGTAGAAGTATACAGGAAAAAACACCTAGGATCTCCGGACACACTATTGAACGCAGTCAGCAACACCAAGGCACTCACAAACTTCCTGGAGGAGCTGGGGTGGTTAGAGTAGCGCTACCCCACCTATTCACGCAAAATAGGAACACTGGATGTCGACTTGCGGAAAAAAGCCCAGTAAAACTAACTAAGATCGACAAAATGTGATATTACAGTGATAGGTTGCTAGCCCATCGCCCACAACCCACAACACACTTCAACCCTGGTCCCTTAGTCGACTTTTACGACACCCACGAGAAGACGGTTAATTTATTTTTAAATAGGTTTTTAAACATCATATTTGAGTTAAAACCTCCTTGCTTTATAACTAACGCATGAGTGACTGATAGAATTTAAGAAAAAAAACATTAAACCTGTGGGCTTAATATAGGCTATATTAGCCGTCTGTATGCCTGCGCGTTATGAAACCTTTTACGAGCAAGTGTGATAAAAAAAATATTTTGCCAATGGGTTGGCTAAAAAAATCCGGGCCAATGGCCGCACGGTTGTTGACACGTTGGTGCGTTTGCACAATCTGCCCAGATACATATCTGTGGTTCGCCCGGCGCTCCATTAGGGTGCATTCACACGTGGTGTTTGCGGCGGCCTGTCTCATGCTAATGTGACCACACGCTGATGATGGACATAGTGTGGAT
This sequence comes from Epinotia ramella, assembly GCA_947578815.1. Lineage (NCBI taxonomy): Eukaryota > Metazoa > Arthropoda > Insecta > Lepidoptera > Tortricidae > Epinotia > Epinotia ramella. The sequence goes on along the minus strand of OX388206.1, from coordinate 2,430,310 downwards.
GTTGGTATTATAGGATTAACAAATACCTACATGGAAAAAATTAATAAATATGATTTTCCGAAAACCCGAAATAATATCAGTATACTTACAATCTAAAGTTCAACTTCTACCCTGTCATCTGGACCAACTCTTTTACGATTAGGTATACTTCTTATTCTTTGATATTAAAAACTCACCAATAAAATGGGTATAATTGTGTTGCTGTAAAAAATAAGCCTCATTTCGTCGACCAATGTTTTTTTTAAAGCCAAAATAAAATAATTGTACTTATAAAAAATTACATGTGCACGTCAAATAAGTTACCTATTTTACGATTACGATTCACAATTTTACGATTACATATATTGTTCGCCTTTATGAAATAATATGTTGTTCGGTATACAGGGTGTACCAAAAATGGGGTGTGAACCGATCAAGGGCATAACAGGTATCGTGTTCTGATAAGAAAAAAACACAAGATATTTTTACTGGACGCGATTTTTTCTTACATTTGTATGGAGCCAACGCTTTATAGAAATGTGAAAAAAACCCCACACCCCATCTTTGGTACACTCTGTAGCAGGGATCGGAAACCGGTATTTTTTGTATGGGAACGAAAACGTTATTTTTTCGTTCTTTGTCAATTATTTCATTTCTAACTGGGCAATCTAATAATACGCAGTCGTTACCTCAAAACACAACTGATTCCTACATATGAAGTATAAAATAGTTCGAGATATGTGCTTATTTCGAGGTTTTTGCAAAAAACCGGTTCCGACCCCTGCTCTGTAGTAAAAAACCCCCACACCCCATTTTTGGTACACTCTGTAGCAGGGATCGGAAACCGGTATTTTTTGTATGGGAACGAAAACGTTATTTTTTCGTTCTTTGTCAATTATTTCATTTCTAACTGGGCAATCTAATAATACGCAGTCGTTACCTCAAATCACAACTGAGTCCTACATATGAAGTATAAAATAGTTCGAGATATGTGGTTATTTCGAGGTTTTTGCAAAAAACCGGTTCCGATCCCTGCTCTGTAGTTACGGTTAGCCTATATTTAGTTATATGTGACGTCACCCCACTAAATCTTACCATCCTTAGCACAATGTACAGTCCCTTCTTCCTTTCCACTATACTACTATTGAGGCAGACCATAGTGACGGACAGAGGCCGCATTAGGGCGCATTCACACGGGGTGTTTGCGGCAGTCTCATGCAAATGTGACCTCGCGCGGGAATTATACTGATTACGGCGATGTATGAGACTAAACGAATTTGAAGCGGTTCTGTGAGTAATATAGGACAGTTTGAGCCGTTAGCGTTTTCACGAATGCTATAGTGCGAATTGTAACACATAAAAATGCAATATAAATATCTAAATATTTGGCTTAACAATTTATTAATTTCAGCTCAGATGGCGATCTCTAAACGCTCATTTGCTTCTTGTAATGCCTGCTTTGCACACCCCCAAATCGATTGAGACAACTGTCGTGGCCAAGATAAATTATAAGTAAGTAAGTAATTTATTTTGTGAAACATAGGTAAGTATACATACAGTAAGCTACTTTGATTTTTATAATAATCATTGTAGGCTAACATTTTAATATTCTATATTATTGATTGTTTCACTTCACAATTATGTACCTATCTTCGAAAACAATTTTTACGGCATACATATAAAATGGGGATGATTTTTTTTACCTAAGGGCAGGTAGAGGTCTAGTTTCGTTTGGCGTGACGGGTGAGGTGAGGCGCATTAGCGCGTTCCGAATAACAGCCTAGCAACTAAAGCAAAGCAAAGCAAGCCGAAATCCCTCGCAAAATAACTAGATCACGTGGGCACGGCAGCGCTACGAACGTGCGTAGCCGCCGGGCACAATATCGTGCTACGCGGCCGCCATGTTTGTTCCCGTTGTCTACGAGCTCTACGTGCGATAATAAAGGACGATGCTACGTTTGTCTGACGATCAAAAAATATAGAAGAGGTATTTTGTTCGATCTGAGTTCAATTCTGGATGTAGCCACGTTGCCGCCATATTTGTTTCTGTCGTCTAAGAGCTCTACGAGCGATAATAAGGGATATACTTTTGTATGACGATAAAAAAAGATAGAATAGGAAATGTGTATAGGGAGGCCTATGTCCAGCAGTGGACGTCTTTCGGCTGATATGATGAGACACAATTCTGGAACTTTTCGCAGAGTTTTTACACTTCGAAATTCACTCAGTTGCTTTCTCTCGTAGCACATGGTGAAGTGTGTGTGAGCGTGACACATTTATATTACTGACGTGTTAGATTGGGCGCGGGAAAGATATTAAGATGCGGTTGATATGCAAATGTGACGAACAGAATTGAGGACTACCCAAATGGGATAAAAGTAAACTGAAACTGTAATTCACTTCGGAATGGATCAATTTTAATTGAAACTTTTCACCAAATTTTACACGTCTGTTCTATAGGCGAATGTCATTCTAAGTTTACCATAAATTTATGCCAGATTATAATTGCCCCGATATTGAAATGGGATTTATAAAATTGAACTTTGTCACGTAATTTTTCACCCATGTATTAGAGATCGAATGTGTCGCCATCTGCTATATTATAAATTATAATATCTAGAAATATAAATACAAATCCTTATTGTATAACTTCTGTGTAAGTAGAGTGTACAAAGTTGACATGGTAATACAAAGTATCCACAATAACCGGATACGGTCATAAATATCTATTTTAGTCTTTATTTTAGTTGGTCTAGTTTCTATTGGCACAAGTTAATGAAACATTCTCAGGAAATGTATTATTTACGTATCACAGAGACCTCGTAACAAAACAGTGGGTCAATTAAGCACTGAAGTTTCGTATTCTGATTTTCCATTGTATTTCACGTGTTTACGCAGAGGAAGTGAATACGGGAGAAATACCGTAAAATGTTGCAACAAACCTAACTTTGGATATGTTTAACCAAATGGTTGTTTTTTGTTGACAACAGTAAAAATAAAGCGGCAGCGTGTTATACTATTATACTTACATTACATCAATAAACCCACAAAAATGCTAAAAAACGTCAAGCTTCAACTTATTTATTTACCCGACTGCCGCAGAAGAAGGGTTATGTTGTTGGCGCGTATGTATGTATGTAATGTATATGGACAAGAAAATTGTGTTTCAAGGGCTACAGTCCAAACGGCTCGATGGATATGAGTGACATCTTAAGCTCTAATTTTGTAAAAACCAGAATTGGGGTTTTTGAACAATCTCGTGATTTCACTTATCTATTTTAAAGATTTGTACATACCTAACGATAAACAACGCCTTTTGGCCATAGAAAATCTACGACCCTACAAACTTCACTGACATACTTAAACACTTCACTGCCAGACCGTTTTTGGTGCATTATAAAAAGTGGCTGATTTCACTAAGCTTCTCCCGATCATGGATATAAAAACATCTAACTGACAAAGGGGTAGTATTTATTTGTCAACAAATATAATAAACAACGGTTTGACAAAGCTTTTAAAATATTGCAAACCACATCAAATTAGAATAGACCGTAAGTGGCCAGTCGTCCCCTGAAACTCGCCCGGTTGTGCGCTGATAGCAATTAGGCCCTCGTCCAGCGCAGTTAGTGTCTCCAAGCTACTATAAATCTATATTACAGCTTCGGAAGCAAGCGTGTGCAAGTGTGTGCAAGTGTGTGTAGTTCAGCAAAGACGTTTGAGCGGTTATACTTGAAATTATTTGAGTTGGCCGAATCAAATTAGTCCATTCGAAAAGCAACTCTACTGTCCGAGGTAAAAGATTCTAATTATAATGACAGTTTTATGAAAAGTCTGTCACAGTAAAAAATCTCACACACACGGCGACTTTTTGCATCGATTCAAACGCGCGTTTTAAGCCTGAAACACACTAGCGCCTGTGGTGAGGGTCCATACTCCATAGTCAGCTTGACAGTTTGTAGACAAGTATTGACTGCCACTTCAGGGCGCACCAGCGCGGCCCGCGGTGGCGGCCCATAGTATTGACAGCTATTGTCAAATTCACTATTGACAGCTTTTGCCAAATTTACCATTGACCGCCACTACAGGCCGCGCCATCGCCAGTGTGATTCAGGCTTTACGAACACGCGACTGTCGTGCGACACCTTGCCTTTGATCACCAGTCAAAATCACCCGTATCGATACTGTATGTTTTAATGTTTATATGTTATGTACAGTCGAGGAATTTGAATGTTTAGCACTTTTGGACCTTAACGTCATTCAAATAGAGTTGACATGTGCCAAACCTTCATTTTCCTCGACCGTACCTACTAACACTAGAATTAAGTTTTTCGTATGGTTTTTAACTATGAACATGTTCTGAAATAAATTACTTGAATTGAATTGATACTGTGTCGCGTGTGCCGTGTGTAACCGCTCGTAGGCCGCGGTCTGGACGCTAGCGGGTAGCGGGGCGACGAGCGGGCGTTAGTATATTAAACCCGATTAAGTGTATGACTAGTGCCGCTTGTTGCCCCGCCGCTCGCTGGCGTCGAACTCAGCCTTAGGCCATATAAATATACAGATTGCAGATCAACTTTGGACAGTCGCTTCCGATCCCACATTTCATTTCTAATTTCATAATAGGGAAGAGGACTCTAATTTCATTATTACTCCAAAAGAAATAAGGAAAAAATATGTCTGCCTAGTGACGGAAATCCTATTCAAATATCTCAAAAAAATATATATTTTAGAATAAACATTTTAAAATATCAAAGAAAAGTTAGGCATTGAGGAAGATAAATATATTTAAAGACCTGTAACTGGCCCCTGCTCTTGATTGAGTAGATATATCACACACTAACTAAGGACTTGAAAGTTTGAATGCAAGGACAGAGAGAACCCAATAATTATGAGCTCGCAGTTCGCACAAACAACCAACGGGTAGAAAGGAAAATGTTATTCCCGCCGTATAATGGAACGTCTTCGGGGACGGGGCGGCGCGTGAGCGCACTTTGTTGAGACAAGTCTGAAGATATTTCAATGATTTGGTCATCAGAAATCGCGGCCGGTGAAACCCGTGTCAACACGTCAGAAAAGGTAAGTAAATGTCGGGTTAGACTTTTCCCAGACATGAGACCTAGCTAGATCGATTTTCCCCCCTTGAAAACTCTTTATTTTTCCATCGAAATCGTTAGCGCCGTCTCAAGGCGACAATGAAAGAAGTTTTCTCATGATCAAGGATTTTGCAACACTTCCGAAATATAACATTTCGTATTCTAATGTGATAATATCATAGCAATTCATATATATAAGGGGAAGTCCCTTGACGCCGGATGGCACCTAGTGCCGGACACTCGTGTACTATCTCGATAACCAATAACGCGGGGGGAAAAGCCCCCCCCCCCTACCCCGCCCCTTTTACTTGTCCTTGAATGCTCTGCTCCTGAAAAAACCTGTGACTAAAGGAAATCAAATATTTCCGTAAATCTCTTATTGAGAAATTGGACATGATTAGTGCCTAGGCCTCCAATCACCTTATTCACAAAACTTAAACCTCAGTGTTTTTCCTTTTCTCACAAATACAAATGTCCAAGTTTCAGGTAATAGATTCAACTGTCATTTTTCCATGCAAAAAGTGGTATTTAGATCAACCTGACGCGCGTACAATGCGCTACGTGATCGTCCTGCCGTGATGGGCCGACAGTAGCTGACGCGGTTGCATCGAGAGGGTGTACGCACTACGCACTACATATGCATCCGTCGCGGGCTAGTTAGCGCTGCTCATACTAGTTTTCAATAGGCGTCCGCTCCGTGCAAACCAGCCCCCCTATTCTGTAACTTGTTTTAAGCTCACCTCAACGCTCACCCACAAATATATCTTGACGCCGCGATGAGTAGTAACTAAGCGTAGGTAGAGGTCTAGTTTCGTGACGGGTGACCGGCGGGATGAGCCGCATTAGCGCGTAGCGAATAACAGCCCACGACTGCTAGCGTCGGCTCTTACTTTATCTTGGGATATGTCTCCTGCGCCGCGCTCCCCTCGTAGCGGCGCGGCGGGTCTTTTATGCCAGTATTGATACGATATTTTTATTTCCCGCTCAATACAAGCGCTTTGTATCACTATTTACATAACTTTGTACGTACAATGCGACACTGTATGCGAGAACATTCTAAATAACGACGTTATACGTTGCTGGCTTGCGCTGATGCGATTTTATAAGATTTTATAAAGTGAACTATTTAATGTTGTATGAATACATATTTTGTGTCAAACATGCGATAAAATGACGTTACGTTCTTTATAATAGGCTGGGAAGTATGATGATTCAGATGCGGCGAGACATACTATAGGTACAGGACAATGAAATGTCATATAACATCGGAGGCCTAGCAAAGTGATCTGTTTTTGTTTCTTCTTCAATTGGTGACAAAACATTATGGTCACTGGTCAGAAATTAAAAAAATCTTATTTTTTTTTAAATCGTCGCTTGCGTGCGAAATTGCCACTTATACATACACAATTATTTATACACGATCTTTATGTTAAGTCAATAAAGCCGTGTATACATATTTTTGTAACTTTGGTTCTATCGATTATCGATCTCTTTGCAGTCGACTGCACGTATGTAAAATTGAAAAGGCAAGTCCGAAGACCTTTTCTGGAACCATTGACAGTTCCAAGCTTTTGAAAAGAGTAAAATAGTAACGTATGGTATGGAACCCATAGGTTTTTTTTAATAAAAACATAGATATAACGGTCTCAGAATAAAATCTATTGAAACTTTGGCAAATAAAGCTTGAAACAAATTATCGGACGCGTCTGGCGGACGCGGCACACAGCCGGTATATAGATAATGAATATACACTGAATTGTGCAAACTATCGGACGTAAACCGTGGACGTAACTTTGAGCGTTCGGACGTCCGACAGGCATCTGGCGCGCTAGATCCCGTTCGACTGTGCACATTTATCAGTCACGGACGTCAGTCGCGTCCGCCGGGCGCGTCCGATAATTTGTTTCAAGCTTAACTCTTTTGCAGACACTTCGTGGTTGTGATAGGTAACCGACTATAAGCACCCAACCTTCCATTACAGCCAATGCCTTCGCCATTTTGCGAATAATTGTACGGAGCCCCACAAACAAGGCCGCCCACATAAAACAGGCTCGGGCCCGCCATAACAATAAGTTACGGCTTACGGCGTCCTTTACTACTCACGATTTTATATCTACCTGACAAAAGCGCAGGAAAAAACCATGGAAGTCCAAGTAGCGCCGCAAAATGGCCCCGCAGAATGGGTACCATTGCCATTATGGGGGGTTGGGGGCGGGGTGTCAAAACGATGCTAGGCAGCCATTTAGTTCGAACATGCGCATACCGGGTTTAGGCACGTTTCGTTCAAATCCTACTCCAAATCTTGGGATGAGGTGCCAAGCCTGGGCTCGGAAAAAAGCTAAGAGCATCTAACTGACAATCTAGTACACATAAACTCATGACTGTGTACCCAAAAAAGGTTAGAGTACCTACATGAAATTTCATGTTTGTTGCCACTTCTAGTAATAGTAGTGGTAGTTCCCAATTCCCACGTTACAATTTATGACGCAATGTTGCTACTAGTATGTGAGTAAACCATTATTAACTTATTATTAAAGTGTGAATTACAAAATATAATAAAAAAGCTACAACTTGCTATAGAAAATTAATTTCATAGGTCGGAAATTATCGCTCCGTATTTGATTGACCTAGCTAAACAGTTTTTCCATAATAACGTAAATATAAACAGATTAGGTACACAATGCGCATGGTAGTTGTCAATAACAAATTCATTATTTGTTGGGAGACAAAACACGTTTGATATCTCGGAAAGGAGCGTAGGTTCGAGATATCCCGATGCCTCCCATAAACGAGTTTACGAGTCATCATCGTATCACCTAAAAGGCGTCCACTGGTGGTCATTGGCCTCCCCCAAAGAGTTTGGCACAGTGATGGCCCTGTGCCACCGGCATCCAGCGGTCTCCCGCAACCTATCCCAGGTTCAGTCCACCTTCGTCTACCCACGTTGCGTCTGGCCGAGCGAGTTTACGAGTATGGCCGACCATCCTGATTCGGATGACGCAACTAAATACAGTGTCAAATGGCTCAATAGGGATGCGGACTAAGATTTTTTATGATGTCATTCGAACTAGTCTTTGGAGAGGAACAAATGTTTGTATGGGAGCAACTACAATTAAAGAACATAAATACCCAAAAATGTGAGACAAAGATTGACCTCGCTGGCGGCAGCGCAAAACGCTTCATACTGATAGACACCCACGTATGACGTCACAAGTGGCATTTGTACTAATCGTCGTATGGAAAATCAGGTAAATTGTTGTTTCGGTCGCGAAGTACTGCGTTTAAGTACATAGTTGTCGTACAATTTTGTTTCTATAAAAGCGTAAGGATTATATTGGTAGCTTTAAATTGACTATTGGACAATAAAAAAAATGCACATTTTTTCCAAATTTTCAATGTTTATATCCTTTTATGATTTTAATTATATTTAATACTTTATTACGATAATTTGATGGTTTACTATCCATTTTAGCATCACTTCGTTATCAATTTGAACATGAGGCCCATTGCCTATTATACCGATTCGCTGTCCTTCCCCATTCCGTCGTGTCGTGAGATGTAAAGGTCCGCCCGCCCCACGACGGTCGGTTTTGTATTTTCTATTATAGCTTTACGGCGTCTTATTTCCATAAATATGGCGGCTAAACACTCGCCCTTTATGTCGCCCGTGATTTACAAAGTGTCGCCATTGCGAGAACAGATTAGATTGTGCGCTTTGTGGTTTGAATTTCGGGTCGTAGAATTTGGAAAGATACAAACGAAGAGGTTTTAAAGATAGGAGAAAGAAGATGCTACAAACTATAGAGAACTGAAGGGGAAATATGTCGGGGCACTTGCACGGGTATCACAGGAGGGCCCGCGAGATGTGTCGCAGTGAGAAAGACAATCCATCTCTTTCTAATTAGAACGCTTACGCGTGGCTTACGCAGGCAAAAATACATACTAAATGGTATACAAACTAGGTAAGTATTCTTGAACCAAGAATTTTTGTAAAGTAAAGTATTTATTAATTGTAAACTGTGTAGGTACATACAGGTGTTAAAAATATACAAAAAAGTAACAACAGTTGCTCATTTCGAGCGTACAATGTTCGATCTTAAAATGAAAAGTTAATAATGATACTGTGCATTTACTGAATATATAGCTATTCTAATTGATGCGCTGCTGGTACTCCAAAAATTCGTATAAACTATAAAATACATTATCCATGAGAAAAAAATCAACTTAGATTTGAATTTATTACCCTCTAACATTTTAATAGTTAAAGGTAGGACATTAAAGTCACGTATCGCAGTAATGAACGCGCTTTTAAAGTAAAGGGAATTACTGCGGCGTTACCACGATATTCGAATCTCGAAGTTTGTATATCTCTGTGTCTGCCGTTCGAGTACCATAAACCATAAGTGGTTCACCATCATTTCATAAAAAACGTTTCATAAATGAGCATTTAAAAAAAAACGATTCACATACTATTCATTTCACAAACCTATCATATCATTCCTCAAAATGCTTATACTATATTATTTGACCAATATTCATTTAGCAAATGTTACACTTTAAAAAAACATTGAATGTTAAATTGTCATTTTAAAAATGATCATTTTACCAAATAAATCGTTTATAAAATAGGTCATTTTACAAATCGTCGATTGATAAATGATCTCTATCTCTACATATAATAAATGTGAAAGTTCGTCGAGGTTGTCAGTGAGACATAATAAGTAGAGCTTGAAGGAAATTGTATTTATACAACATACATTAAAAACTTCAATAGCGCGATGCAGAACTTCACCAATTTCCACGCATTTAGAAAGTCATTCTCCAGATTTTTGTCGGCGTCTGAACTCCAACAAACCATATTAAACGTATAAAAAAGTTTGATGGAGTTCGGTGACCCACAGGCCAAATTTGAGAATATTTGGATAAAATCGTCTTTACGCAACAGCGCCATCTTACGACAGCCCAACGAAAAGGAGTGTTATGTTTTCTGTTTGTCTGGTTATCATGGGAAAACTATCAAATGGATTAATATGCAACTTTCACTAAAACGTTCAATGGATCTTCGGCCACGTAATAGGCTATAAAAAATATAAAGATAAGGGTGCAAAAGGGTTAAAAAATGGGGTTGAAGTTTGTATGGGAATCCCATGAATCTATGAGCTAAAGACTTGAAACTTGGCAAGCATATACTTGACTAGAAATTAAAAAGAACCCTATTCCAACTTTCAGCAAAATATAGATAAAACGTGAAAAAACACTGGTTGTAAAATTGTTTATATATATATTTGTAAAATGTGCAGTATAGGGGTTTACGGGGCCGAGAGACCGATCTAGCTTCGTCTTATTTTCGAGAAAATTAGTTTTTTCCGTATTCTCTCGCAAAAGGCGGCTTACTCTTCGATGACGACCAATGGTTACCCAATGGTTGGTTTGTTGATGGCTGCGAGTTGGAACCCCAGCGATGAGGTTTTTTTGTTTTCTTTCTATCAGTTTATTTCGTTTTTTTTGGTAAACGATCAGTTATTGGTTTTTTGTTTAATTTTGAATAGAAATCAATTTTTCGTAGTATTACAGCCGAGAAAAACTCGGTCCCCGGAAAAAACAAAACTTAAGCATTAATAAAAATATCGACGGTTGTGGATTTGAATGCATTCATGCAGTCTTAGCGTTTTTTATTTATGCCGAGTTTCTCCAACATGACCCCAACCTGGGCCAAACTTAATTAAAATATGAACTGATCAAATGTTCTGTTTGCGAAGTTACGGAAATATTGTATGGCATTATACTTAGAAACATTTACAGTTTTACATTAGTTTTCCTTTTATAACTTTAGAATCAAATAAAACTCATTTAATACGGTTTGGTATGTTATTGTTATTAGTCTAAATAAAATCAAAAGCTTATAATTATAGCGGCATCTATCGAGCTGAAATTGGACTAAACTTAAGCTCGGTAGACGGCGCCAATCGACAACTAACATCAATGACCTCTATCAAACTGAAATTGTACCAAAATCATGCTCGCTAGATGGTGTTATCATTATAATATATACATCAAGCATTAATAATGTTTCTTTTTCATTGAATTTGCGACTGATAATCATGAATATATTATTGTTAATATCCGTTGTAATAGAGATCTGAAATTGCGTTAGTTTTAAGACTTTTAACACGTTCAAAGGCACCCGGCGCGCTTCATCGCTGCGAAAGTCCGACTCCATCTCGGCCAGTTTTATCCCTTATTTAATAATAGCTTCCGCCCGCGACTTCGTTTGCGTGGACACGGGATAAAGCTATCTTATATTTTAATCCAGGCTATAAACTATCTTCGTGCACAATTTCATCCGAATCGGTTAAGCCGTTTAAGCGTGATCGAGTAACAAACATCCAAACATCTAAACATCCAAAAATCTAAACTTTCGCATTTATAATATTAGTAGGATGATCTCACATTTTTTTTATTTCTTGTGCGTCTACCGGTACTAAGAAACATACTGTTACACACTTTATTTTTGGGGCTTTCACTGAAAACTAGCGTCACGGTTCCGTGACAACATGCTGAGTGAGGCTCCCGTTAGCACTTTATATAAGGTTACCTTTTTGATTATATTTCTATTTTTAGTATTTGTTGTTATAGCGGCAACAGAAATACATCATCTGTGAAAATGTCAAGTGTCTAGCTATCGCCGTTCTTGAGATACAGCCTGGTGACAGTCAAAACGGCAAAAAAAATCACGTTTGTTATAAGGGGGCCCCCTTAAATATTTATTTTATTTTGTTTTTAGTATTTGTTGTTATAGCGGCAACAGAAATACATCATCTGTGAAAATTTCAACTGTCTATTAGCTATCGCGGTTCTTGAGGTACAGCCTGGTGACAGACAGACGGACGGTCAGCGAAGTCTTAGTAATGGGTCCCGGTTTTACCCTTTGGGTACGGAACCCTAAAAAGAGCAAATTAAGAGTTCACTGTGAATTATAGTCTGGCAAAAAAGTCTAGAAAATAATAGGGGCGCCACTATCGCTCATATGGCACGAATAGTACGACCTAGAGATTTTGATCCTTCACTTTTTACTGGGGCATTATTTAAATTTGGTTCCTAATTTAGGAAAATCACATACATATTGGTATAGACATACAAACTCATTAGCACAAATAAAATTAATATTTAAAAATAATTAATTAAAAACCATTCCCTTATATAATGCATTGAACCAGATCAATAATATTCTCCGTTATGACAATTATGACTCTACCTTGGACATATTCTCGGAGTCGGAGCCGAAATTCCTGGCTACACCCACTCGGTATCTGGAGTCAATTAACACTCCTACCTCAATACAGTACTAAATGTGTCCTGTATACAAACTTGCTAAAATGCATGAAAAATCCTATGTTAATTTAATTTTGAAGTTTGTTCATTTAATTTCATATAATTTAATATTGTTACTAATACTGTAGGTAACCTATAACTTTCATGTTTGGCAATATGCTGAAAATATAAGTTGGTTAAAATAAATAAAAAAATCCAGCAGTTCATTTATAAACATTGTCCAATTCTGACAAAATGATTCCGGCTTGATATTCCGCAAGACATCGCTTGTATACCTACATTATAAATTACTTCTCGAGCGGAACCGCGTATTGTCTATGTATGGAATTTTTGTTGCATTAATTTGAATGTTAATAAAACCTCGAAATTTAATAAATACGGTAAAATAACAACACAATGACATTGCGTCTAGGAAAAAGAGTCAAACAATTTAGTACCGTTTTTAAACTTTTTTGCCAAGCTGTAACTGTGATTTAATTGAGAGTTAATGTATGGGATAGCTGTTTTTTTTTTTTGTATTTCGTGTTTGGTCCCATGGGAAAAGTTGTTCAGTATGACTATCTTCGTCATTTTTTGTTATTCCGAGTCAATACCCCCAATATCAAATAGGTAGTAGTATATTAGGTAAGTATTATATATTTTACAAAATGGTGGAAATAAAAAAGCGGTATGCGTACGGACTTAAAATTTTCTAAACTTTTAGTACCCATGTCAAAAAAAAAAAAACAAAGAACTAAAAAAATCAAACCCCGTCTGTGTGGGAATTATTATTATGACTTCAAAGGCTATAATATCTCCTCTACTAATATTTAGAACTTCGAGCGCCATCTATGTTTTTTCAAACTAACTTTCTGGATCTGCGCCATCTAGTGTACTTTTACGGTGTTATTTAGCGAGCAAGCTCGCATTGGCAGAATAGTCTGGAGGAGAGAAAAGTTATGTTTGAAAGTTCGTAAGTTTGACGTATGATGGCGTTGTGAGTTAATTTCTGTTTTGGGATAGCCCAAACTTCACAGATTTACTTAGGTGTATAGTAATTAACTGACACAGAAAATCTCAAAGATTATTATATGCTACGAGGGTCAAACTGAAAGTTCTTAGAAAATCAAAAACTGAGCAATCAAGCAACTTATTACTTTTATTATATCTTTTCAAAATAGCCTCCCTTCACATCAATACATCGCTGCATTCGATAGAACCACTGAGAAAAGCACTTTGCCCACTCGTCCTTAGGGGTCTCTTCGACGGCCTTTTGAAACGCAGCCACTGCTTCGTCGGCGTCCATAAAACGTTTTCCTCGAAGTTTTTCTTTAATTTTTGGGAATAAATAAAAATCACAAGGTGCAAGGTCGGGGCTATAAGGTGGGTGACCCAGTAATTCCACGTTTGCCGTCGCCAAATAGTCGATCGTTTGCTTGGCGGTGTGCGATGAGGCGTTGTCGTGGTGAAGCAGGATCCTACTGCGAGGCCGTTTTTCTCGAACTTTTTCTAAGACAAGTGGTAAACAATTGTTAGTGTACCACTTCGCAGTAACTGTTTTTTGATCCTCTAAAATAATTGTTGCGTAATGACCAGTCCTTCCGAAGAACGAGGCCACCATCTTTTTTCCCACACTTCGACCTCTCTTCACTTTAGTAGGCAACTCCTCGGAAGGAAACACCCACTCAGCAGACTGTCTTTTAGTTTCAGGATCATAACAGTAAATCCAGCTTTCGTCACCCGTAACTACGTCGAACACAGCATTTGAGTCACCTCCGTTGAATCTTTGACCCATTTCACGGCACCAATCAACACGACGGACTTTTTGGGCTTCTGTCAAATTATGAGGTATCCACCGGGCACAAAGCTTCCTCACCGCTAAATGTTCATGGAGGATTTTGTGGACTTGACTCATACCAATGGCTAAGCTTGTACGAATCTGCTGATAGGTTACTCTTTTGTCAGTCTCTATCATACGCCGCACAACACTGATGTTATCTTCAGTAGTCGCCGTAGAAGGCCGGCCCTCACGCAGATCATCAGTGAGATTAGTGCGGCCACGTTTAAATTCATTAAACCAGTTGTAAATAGTAGCACGAGATGGGGCTTCATCGTGAAAGGCCAATCGAAGTCTATCATAACTTTCTTGTTGACTTAAATTACATCGAAAGTCGTAAAAAATCATTGCTTGAAAATTTTCTCGCGTTAAATTCATGCTCACGTAGTTCACACAATTTTCAATTTGCCGCCAAATCGTAAAACAAATGACAATCGAGTGGAATTCGTACACAAAAATATTAAGAAAGAGTTCCATTTTCAAATTTTGAACTTATTTTTTTATTATATTTATTATAAGTGGCCAGTTCTAAAGACTTTCAGTGTCGCCCTCGTACTTATAGCTAATATTGAGCTGTTTGTTTATTTCTCTTGTTTCTATGTTAACTTAAAGTCTTATTCGTTTAATTTTTATACTATTGTACCTACTGTACCTAGTGATTAATAGGTCTTAATCTAATCTATTACGCTTTATGTTTTTTTTCCATTACCCATAATGAAATGTATCGGTAAGTAACAATTTTTCAACCGATTCTCGTGAAATTTCGGGAGCAGCTTCAATATTTGTTTAGACTATTTTGTCAACTCAGTTTTTCAAAAGTAAAAAAAAAAATACGGGCTCGCCAGTTTTACAGCGGGCCTAACGTGACGGATGTCTTAATATCCACAGCGATAAAATGATAAAATGATAAAATGATAAAATGGCAACAATGCTACGGTGCTACGCCCGCTACCTAGTCACAGACCAACTAGTGTTTATGATATGAGTGTACAATATGTAAACTTAGTACACCTAATTTCATGTGCCGGTGGGGTCAGACTATGACAAAGGGGGCCCGTTAAAAAGACATAGAATTTTTTTGACCAAAAGTGAAAAATATACAGTAATCATAAAAGACTTAGAAAAATTTCGTGCAAAACGCTAAAATAAGCATGTTTTGTAGAAAAAACTTTTGTCTAAAATCAAAAACGGCCGAGATATTTTACTTGAAAGTTGGGAAAATTCTAGGACTTGTAAAAATTTCAATGGGTAAAAAATGATTTTCAGACTTATTTAATATGTTACTATTAGGTAGTAATAAAATGTCCGGTTCTGGCGCTTCGCCGGCCGCTACCGCGGCACGCTCGCTTCGCTCGCTCGGCTCGCGCGCTGTAGGGTCACAGTTCTTCCTAACACTCCTCCTCGCTTCGCTCGTCGTCGTACCTACACCGACCTGCCTTAAAGTTTCTTCATACAAAACATGCTTATTTTAGCGTCTTCTATACCATAGCGGGTCCCACCCCCAAAAAGACTATAAAATAGGGGTATTAATGACACAACATACATCGAAAATTTTACAAGTCCCAGAATCTTCGTGTCTTTGAGGTCTAATAATTCGGCCATTTTTTAATTTAGAGAAAAGTTTTTCAAATAAAAGAAGCTTATTTTAATGTGTTCTACACGAAACTATCATTTAAAATGGGTGTCATAATGACACCACTTTGACGAAAACTATTATAAATAAGTGTCTGAAAAACAAAATATTTGAAGCCCCATATTTCCGCCATTTTTCATTTTAGAGAAAAAATTTCAAATAAAAGAAGCTTATTTTAATGTGTTCTACCCGAAACAATCATTTAAAATAGGTGTCATAATGACACCACTTCACTCGAAAAATTTTTAAGTCCCCGGCCCCCTTTATCATAGTCTAACCTGCCGGTGGGCGACCACTTAAGCTGAGTTGGTGAACTGAAAGGATATTTTCTCGGTTTTTTAGTAGATTTCTATTCTAAAACAACAAAAAAATGCATGTACAAGTAATTGTCTCAATAGGGTGTGTAGAATTGATGTTATCTTCAATAGAAAAAACCTACTCCTTCAGGTGGTCGCTAACCGAAGGTGGTCGCGTAACCAGCGAAATGACCCTACTAGGTACTTGTACTATGTTTGGCATCCATTTGGCGCAGATATAAACCGTGCGCTAGTAAATGCCAAAACAACAGACACGACCACCACGGGCAAGTGACAGCTGACGTAGCGTGGCCGTGTATGCAGGTTTTTTTTTTTTTTCTTCCGGTCTTTCTAAGTTGGGACCGTGAATGTAGTCAAAATATTCGATCCCATAGGAAAGATGCAGCTATAATATTTGCAATTTTTTTATTTTGTGACCAAAATGTTGAGAAAACAAAAAATAATAGCTGCTGAAACGTTTTTACTTTAATTTATGGTTATTTCAAACAATAATTACGATTTGAAGTAATGATAAATTGAAACGGAACGTGTTTTGATCCAACAATCAGCGTTTGGTGACGTCACTCCTGTCAAAAGTCAAAACTTAGGCAACTCTATGACATCTAAGGACACCCACGGACAAACAATTACGGCCAGTGACACACATGAGTGACGTCACAGGCACTGTAGATCCATTTAGGCGCGAAATTTTAAATTGTCAGGTTGTAACAGGAATTTTTGACTACAAAATTACAAATTATAGTATTTAAATTTTTTAATACTTTCGTGGTCTATTCTACTCGCGATTCTTTCAATGAAAGCAAAATTGAAAATATTGCATCTTCCCTATTGGACGCATCTATATTGGTCGCAAAGACAACGGCGCGGCTCGACGCCTAGGTGAATGCCCAGCCTTAGGGTGATTATCCACCAAAACTCTGCGAGGTTGCGAGGCGGTAAGCGAGGTAAAAACGCACCAGTAGGAAGTGACGTGCGAGTGAGGCCAGCAATGGCATTGGAGGATTATTTTCTTGCTCACCGCCTCGCAGCTCTGCTCAGCTCCGCCGGTGACTCACCCTTACCGCGTGTTCACACTGCGTCCGTTTCCGTGTCCGGGAGGTATGCGTCTCTTTCGCACTCGGGCGAAACATCGCAAGCGAGAAAAAGAGGGATGCCTCCCGGTCACGGAAACGGACGCAGTGTGAACACGCGGTTAGACAGAGGAAGTTATGTACGTATACGTATCACGGCGAATGCCTATGACAACTGTCATCTCTGTACAATTTTAAGTTTTAAGATTATAAATTGTACGGCGATGACAGCTGTCATAGGGATCAAGTTTCGCCACGATGCGCATGAGGCGCCGTAGGTTCAGCGAAGTTAAGCGAACAGAGTTTTTGAAACAATATAATGCGTCTGCTTATAATAATATGGTTTCAAAAAAATACGATTAGTAATATTGAGGCTTTTCTGCAGGGAAATCAGTGCTTCGAAACACGATTAAGCAAATTTCGCTCGATAGAAAAAAATCACAAACATAGGTCTAAAACACACAAAAATACACTTAAAATATTCGTAACAATGTATGCACAAAATCTATAAATATTAAAATTGCTTCTAAAAATCGGCAATATCATGTTTGAGGGAATGTACAGTGTTTACATTTTTATTTATTTAAACGGCCAAAAAATTAAAATTAAAAACATGAAATCCGCGCTTCCGAGCACGCACTTCCATCTCGCTCACGCTTATGCTCAGTGAGAAGGAGAGAAGACTATGAACCTACGGCGCCTTAAATAGACATTCTTATGCCAAGCGCGTGGTTCTCGCGCGCTTGAAAAATATCATACCAATACCGCATCAATACGTCAAGTGAGATGGACTTACCCGATCAATCTGTGCCATTGGGCCACGGGGCTATTATGTTAGCCTCGCCTTCAGCTAAACCAAAGCAATGAATGGGCATACAACTATTTAAAGGTACTCTAGTTCATGTTTACCGCGCCTTCGATTCTAATCCGTACAATGCACATAGATTGTAGATGAATGGCAGACTTTAGCGAAACTTGGTACAGTCAGCATCCACGCCTGAGGTATTAAAAAACCGATACAACTTAAGGCGCCGTAGGTTCATGGTCTTCTCTCCCTCTCACTGAGCATAAGCGTGAGCGAGATGGAAGTCCGTGCTCGGAAGCGCGGATATCATGTTTTTTAATTTTATTTTTGGCCGTTTATATAAATAAAAATATAATCACTGATTTCCCTGAAACATAATATTGCCGATTTTTAAAAACAATTTTAATATTTATAGCTTTTGGGCATAATTTGTTACGAATATTTTAAGTGTATTTTTGTGTATTTTAGACCAATGTTCGTGATTTTTTTCTATCAAGCGAAATTTCCTTAATCATGTTTCGAATCACCGATTTCCCTGCAAAAAAGCCTTAAGATTACTAGTCGTATTTTTTTTAAACCATATTATTATAAACAGACGCATTATATTGTTTCAAAAACTCTGTTCGCTTAACTTCGCTGAACCTACGGCGCCTTAACATAGAAAACAGCCAAGACAAATATTAGTGCACATCCCACAGAGATATGGTTTTACCGGTTTTAAGCGTGCCTGAATAAAGTTTTAATCAATCCGTCAATCAAGAAATCAATTAACAATCGGGACTGGGAAAGCCTCTTCGTAGGCAGGGTCATTACCAACTCGCCCAAAGAAGTCATCATACAAATGTTGAAGGTAATTAGGGAGCCATCCTATGCTCCTATATCCTATTTAAGTTATTATCACTGTATTTATAACGATCAAATGCAAATGTATTATACAATATATAAACTATGTATTGTTGTGTTATATAAATCGTGGCTAAAAGATGATATGGACATTGAGAGGGAGCGCAGGGCGTTAGCGGTTCGTAGTAATATGCTTGCGCGCAGGTTTGCTCGATGTTCATACGAAGTAAAAATAACGCTTTTTAAAGCTTATACACAGTCTTTTTACTCGAGCAGCCTGTGGGTTAAATATACAAAGCGAGCCTATAGCGCCCTGCGTGTCCAATACAATAATGCGTTTAGAATGCTGCTGGGGCTGCCGAGGAGGTGTAATGCCTCGGGCATGTTTGCCGAAGCCCGTGTAGACGGGTTCCAGGCGATCATGCGCAAAAAGATAGCCTCGCTATTAGGCAGGGTGAGAGCAAGCGCCAACAGCATTCTACAAGAAATAGCGTTAAGATTTAACTGTCCAATCTTATCGTTCTGGGTTGGGCAGATTAAGGGCGTTGCCCAATTTATCATTTAAAAATTGTATGTTGTTTTTTCTGCCTACTTTTACTAACCTAATTTAGATTTAAGTCGCCTGTTACTAACATACTATGGATCAACCGGTATGAAATAGAGATTTTTTATTTTATTTATTACTAGCTTCTGCCCGCGACTCCGTCCGCGTGGAACTCGTTTATATCGCAGCTCCATATAAACTTCAACCCCCCATTTCATCCTTTTAGGGGGTGATTTCCAGGATGAAAACTATCCTATGTCCTTCCCCGGAATTCAAACTATCTCCATACCAAAATTCATCGCAATCGGTTCAGCGGTTTACGCGTGAAGAGGTAACAGACAGACAGACAGACAGACAGACAGACACACTTTCGCATTTATAATATTAGTATGGATATGAAATTTGTATACTACTAAGATAAAATAAACTAAACTTAACTAAACTATGAGAGGTACACACACTCCCATAGAGTGGTTTTAACCTAATAAAATGCTTGTCTTGAATGGATACTGGTTAAATTTGCGTCTAGACGCACTTCTGTATTACAATATATCCGATTTAGTTCAACCTAAGTAGGTCATAAAAGAGGTATGCGGCTTTCCTGTGGATATTGCTAGTTAATTTTTGGTTGGACTTTTAATGAGCACAACCCAATAGTTATGCTCATTAAAAGTTAAACCAAATGTTGAAGCAATACAATTCAATGTCAATACCACAAGAAAAAGAAAAGAACATTATTCGGTTTGTAGGGTTCCATTCCAAAAAAATAAAAAATAACCCTTATGATGCAACTCTGTCCGTCTGTCACAACGTTAAATATCTCAAGAACACCTAATCATTCCTGAATACCTACCCACGTTAAAAAATTCGTGCGTAAAATCGTTCATTCATTAATTGGACATCTTATAGCAGCACACACTTCGTCACAGTACAAACAACATCCTCCTAAACTATCCAAATGTGGACCTTATCTCATTGCTATAAGATTCACATGTGGTCAGTCAACCACGTCGTCGACGGGAACTATTACATTATACGTGACAATAGACGTTGCCGGCAGTTGTTCGAAGCGTGTTTCGCAGTGATCTTATTGGGTCCATCAATTTTGCATCCCAATCGGATTAACCCCAAAGAGAACGAGTGTGACGTAGGAATCATCCCAAGATTCAGATTCACACCAAGGACGAGTATTGACTTATATTTGGCCTGGTTGTGTGATATGAACTATGATGAGACTGAAAAATTTCTAGATCGGGGTTGATTCTGCAGGGTCTCATTAGTAATGTCTCTTATCCTAAGATCCTCATACTCACGCACGCACACACACACACACACACACACTCTCACACACACCCCCTCACGCACACAAACACACATACACGCATACACGCACTCACACACACGCGCACGCACACTAGTGTACATACGCATAGTTCTCTTGAACATGATACAACTTACTCTTATTAACGTGTAATGTAAATGTGATACCTATAGTTACTTCATTACCATTATTATAAGTCTGGAAGTTCTTATCACCAATCTCTGACCATGTAATTGGGCTTTCACTGGGGGCTGCAACACAGTGCAAACTAACGCAGTCGCCAGGGCTCCAAACTGTACCATGTATCATAAGTATGAACAATAAAGATTTTTATTATTATTATTTATTATTATTATTCAGACTTTGTATATTGAAGTCGACGGCACAGTTTTTGAAGAAATGATATATGATTTAAATATCAACAATCAATATTTTAACCTATTCAGGAATGATATTGGCACAATCATAGTCCATATTATGTGATACAGTCGTATCAATCAATGCGTGTATTCTGTCGCCGAGTGTACAGGACCATCTTTTAATAAACCAGCCCGGCGCGCCTCGCACAAAACATACAGTATCATTTGACAATTTGTGAGCAATCAGTGCATTGTCGCCGCTCTTTATTCAACGGCAAATAATACATGGAAAATTGTCATTCCTATTGTACGGCGGGCATTGTTGGTCTAATGACAGCGTTCAGTTCGCCCGAGCAGTTTGGGCCCGGCCGGCTGACGGACGGTCATCGAAACTACACTTAAATACTAGCCATCTCCTTTTATCTAAATTATACCGCGAAAAATGACTCAAGCACACATCGACAAAGCCACGTGATTATACTGTCATGGCGTATCCGATAGAAGCCTCCGCCCTAACGAAACCAGTGCAGAAACTCTCGCGCAACCCGAACCCTTACCACATCAAGCGGCCGATGAACGCCTTCATGGTCTGGTCACGGCTACAGAGGAAGAAAATATCGCTGCTAAACCCCAAGCTGCACAACTCGGAGATCTCTAAACGGCTCGGCTTGGAGTGGAAGAGCCTGAACGAGACCGAGAAAAGACCGTTCATAGACGAGGCGAAGCGGCTTCGCATCAAGCATATGCAGGATTACCCCGACTACAAGTATCGTCCGCGGCGGAAGAACCGGCCTGACATAGCTGTGTTCAATCCCTACAGGGAGCCCGAAGAGCCTCGACCCGAACAGACCTACCAGATACCATTAAGCTACTCGGACCAGATCATGTACAACAACATGATAAGTTATACAGTCCCGGCGGTACCGCAGGCCTCGTACGTGCCAGCGAGGCCTAAGGAAGAGACTCTGCCGAGTTTGGACTTGCGGCCTCTGCCTTCGATTGAGAGTATCTCCCCCAGGCCGTTCGCATTGGTAAACCAACAGATGATGGTGAAGGCCTACCAGGATCTGCACTACGTATCGGATGATATTACGAGGATATCCTACCATTACCCCTTTGGTGTTCAGTAGGGAGTGGAGATGGAAGGAATGGGGTTTAGTTACCATAGTGATTTTAATTTATTCATTAATCGTGTTTTGTTTTCACTCAGAAAAGTTTGGTTTCATAATCTATTTAATGCTAAACAGGCAAACATTCATGTGGTAGTTATTGCAAAATGAAATGCAGTGTACCTATAATTATTTAATTGGCTTTGTATAAATATGTTCGTGGTGCTAACAAAACAACTACTACTACTACCTACCACTAGATATGATTTCATATGAGAGTTTGATATCAAAATGTGCAAAAAAGTGAAAGTAAACGTCAACGTCTCATTATTCTTATATTTTAGGCATATATTTATAATATCATGAATATTTATTACCTGAATGTTACCCATTATGTATAATTATAGGATTAAAATACTCATCAAATCGTTGTTGTTATTGCCATAGTTAATTGTAGGGCTAATCAGGCACATGTGGTGGTGCACGCTAGAATAACCAACAAAAAAAAATTGGCATGTTCAAGCTTTTGTTTGCCGACTGTGCTTTTTAAACTGTGGTAATCTAAAACTGAGAAGGATCTTATGAGCCCAAATATGACGGGGTTTCTCTTTTGGCCATCTATCTCCATCATGAGACCAGATTTAAGCTAGGTATCATAATATTGCATGATCACTACTTTACAAATTTCAACTGGGTTGAGCTTCGGGAAGTTAATCTTTGTAATCATCGCACTTTAATTGCGATAACGCCGATAACTTAACAGAAAATTACAATTCAAAATGATGATGATGATGTCCTCCCAGACGTATCCGTCGACGGCGACATCCTGACAAAACGATTGTACAAGTTATTATTTGCGTGCATGGGCGCGAGAGTGACTCGCAAATCCAACTTTGTTTTGAAGCTACGGTGACATGAAAAACAAAGGTCTCCACTTCAGTTGTAAGTGTAATGGTAGGAGGGCTTGGGCCGTGTTTTACGAAACTGGCGTTTTGCGTCAAGATTTTCGAGAGGCATCAGGTACTTTCAAAATTACTGAGCCCCATGTTGACAGCAGACAATTCAGAGTACTGTCTGTTCAATTAATAAATGAAATTATAAAAACACAATGAATTTTATTATATCTTATATTCCAGGAATTACAAACATGATTATATAAAGTACTCGAGGCATAACTGATAGGGATTACCAATAACCAAATCACGAAGCAATCAAGGTCCAGATGAGAAAACTGCAGGCCCAACAGAACGGCGCACTCGTTACAGAAGACAATAAACGATAAAATAATAACTAGAGTATTAAAATAATAAAAAGAATAAGTAGAGTCAAATAGTAAGCGAACAAATAATAATGAGGCGGCTGTTTTAGAGCCACCTGGCATTCTAAGAAACGATGGCAAGAGACCGGACGAGATGTCATTGGGCCCGTGGAGTATGGGATGGGTCCTGGTGTGGGATGCAACCTGTGTTGACACACTAGCCCCGTCGCATCTCCACCGTATAGTCCAGGCAATGAACTGACAACTTGTATGGAAAATAATGACAATTTTGGAAATAATTTATAATAGCTTATTTTTTACGTGTAACGGATATATTATCAATTAAATTGTTACCCAGCGACAAAATCCGACAAAATTTCAGACATCGAAAAAATTATAAGTTAACTGGCTTCTGAAAAGTCAGTAAAAATATTAATAAATGTTTTGGTCTTTATTTTGGTTAATTTACATTTGCTCTATATTATTCAAGATAAATCGTACAAAAAAAGATAATGCATGCTTCATTTAAATCTACATAATTACTTCCGGGTGGAAAGTTTGTCGGATTCTTGACTAAATCATCTTAGAATAACATTTTCAAATGAAATCAACAAAAAAAACGCTATTATAAATTAATGTTTTTTAAAACCGTATTTTTCCTGGAGTAGTACCTCTATGTGGGCAGCAGCTGCAGCAGAGGCGGCCGAAGCTGCAAAAGTGGGCAAATATAGTGGTCTGGGCGGTAATATAATTTCGTGCCTTTTGGCGTCGAGACCCTTGGTCCGTTGGGCCCTGGAGCCCTAAGCCTCTTCAAAGAGATGTCGAAGAGGCTTACAGATGCCACAGGTGACCGAAGGGCTGGCAGTTATCTCGCACAAAGAATTAGCTTAGCTATTCAGCGAGGTAATGCTGCCAGCATCTTCGGCACAATGCCGCAGGGGCCATTTTTAGATTTAGTTTAGTATTATTCTATTTTATTTTTAATTTAGTTTTTTATTATTACTTTTGTTGATTTACGCTAATTATAATGTTATTACCCACTACATAATTTGAATAATGAATAAATGTCATCATCACGATATTTTATCATAATGAGCTTTCAAGTCAACAGTCACAGTCTAACTGTATCGGATTTTTGGAATTTAGTTAGGAGGTTGTGAAAAGTCATAATGATAATTTATAATCCATTTATTTGTTTGTCAAGCATAGGTATAAGTACATTTTTGTTACAAGTATCAGTCTAGAATCACTATGTTCTGGCGTACGTGACAAAGGTACATTTGGTATTATTAATATAAAGTATTGTAGTATAAATAAAAATCGGTAGGTAAATCATGCATAATAGGTATCTATCTTAAGTATTCTTGAGGGGTAATCACGTTACGTTTCGAACGCCAGTTAATTGGGACAGTTTAACTGTCACTTATCCGTCCGTATACAAATTGAAATTTAGATCTACCTAAACGTACGTACAATGCGTTACATGATCGACCTGCAGCACTGAGTAGTTGCCTTTTTTACCCCGACATTCACTAAACATTCTTTTGAAAAGTGCCAGGTCCTTACTGCTACTTACTTCGGATGGATAGTAAGAACCTGGCACTTTAAAAAAAAATTTTGCGTCGTTCCATTCCATCTAAAATTGTCTAATCGTAATTTCAAAATTCTGATTTAATAATACCTATATTTGTATAAAATGTATGGTATTTTTAGCCGAATAAATATATATTAGCGTGAAAATGTATTCTAAGATATATAACACTGTACACTACAGACTGGCTGCGAAAATAGTTACGTACGCAGACGTAGGCCGCCATAGTAGTGCGTTGTTAAGGCCTGAATCACGCTGGCGCGGCCTGCGGCGGCGGTCAATAGTAAATTTGACAGCTAATGACAAGTTTAATATTGACCACCGCGGCCGGGCCGCGCCAGTAGGTAAGACGCTTAACACGGCCAGTCTGTGACAGGCTTAAGGATCCCTGTTGATTACGGAACCCCAAAAACCATAATCGTTTTCGATTTTAGCCTACTCTTAAAAAAAAAACTTGTTCAATACAGAGTTTACGAGGTCAATAGTAGTGCCAGTGGCAAAAAATAAAACTGGGGATCTGTCAAACAAAGGTAACTATCGGCCAATCTCACTGGCCACAACAGCTGCGAAAATACTCGACCGTATGCTGGACATCATACTCGAAAAGCACCTAAAAATATGTGATACTCAGTTCGGCTTCAGAGCTGGACTGTCCACTGAAAGTGCCATTTTATGTCTCAAGCATACGGTCGGGTATTATACGCGAAGGAGGACACCGGTTTATGCCTGCTTCCTCGACCTGTCAAAAGCTTTTGACAAAGTGGAGTATGACTTCCTATGGAAAAAGCTAGAGGAATCAGGCACTCCGGTTGAAGTAGTGAGGATTTTTAAATACTGGTACCATAGCCAACGAAATCAGGTGAGATGGGCCGATAGTCTGTCTTCCGAGTATAGGCTTGATTGTGGGGTAAGACAGGGGGGGCTGACGTCACCCAAGCTGTTCAACTTATACGTTAATGAGCTGTTGGCCGGACTCAGCAGCATGCATGTGGGATGTCATATAGATGGCGTTTGTATAAACAACATCAGTTATGCAGACGATATGGTGCTGCTGAGTCCGTCCATCAGTGCCTTGAGAAAACTGTTGGAGGCGTGTGAGGATTATGCTAAAGCTCACGGGCTACAACCCCAAAAAAAGTGAGGTTATGATATTCGAGGCTGGCGGACAAAAAGTTACTTGTACACCTCAAGTTAGTTTGCAGGGGACCGCCCTGTCTTTTGTGAAGAGGTTCAAATATCTAGGTCACGTTATAACGCACAATTTGAGTGATGATCTGGATATTGAACGTGAGCGCAGGGCATTGGCAGTGAGGTCGAATATGCTGGCCCGCAGGTTTGCTCGATGTTCCACGGACGTTAAAATCGTTCTATTTAAGGCTTATAGCCAATCATTCTACTCGAGCAGCCTGTGGGTAAAGCATACCAAAAGAGCGTATAATGCCCTGCGCGTTCAATATAACAATGGATTCAGGATGCTGTTGGGACTGCCTAGGTGGTGTAGCGCCTCGCGTATGTTCGCCGAGGCCCGCACGGACGGTTTTCAAGCGATACTACGCAAGAAAATCGTGTCGATGCTGGGCCGACTCAGGGGAAGTAGCAACAGCATTCTGGGTGTCATTGCGGACCGGTATGACTGCCCAATCTTGTCGTACTGGGTCGGGCAGATTAAGTCCGTTGCACTGTTGGTGGGCAAATAGCCTATAATATAATGTAAAACTAGAATATAATGCTAACATACCTAGTTTAAGTAACTTACTAATACTATATGGATAATTTGTCCGAAATAAAGAGTTTATTATTATATTATTATTATAATACCGCATTTGACGTGTTTAAGTCGTGCATTATGCTCTTGAATACCTTACGAAACAATATTTCCCTGATAATATTAAGTTAGGCTCACCACTTACGGACTGAATTCCGTTGCTCTGTTCCGACCGCAGCTACTTCATAAACAATAGGAGGATAAATTCCGCTGCGGAAATCGTCCGCAGGTCTGTGGCACTGGCAGGGCTATCCATACTTCCATACTAATATTATAAATGCGAAAGTGTATGTGTGTGTTTGTTTGTTTGTTTGTCCGTCTTTCACGGCAAAACGGACCGACGAATTCGAATGAACCATGCACTCGGTTAATTTACTAAGTGGCATGCTGATGAGGAAGGTAAGATACGCTGACGTCACGAGCTGTCACGGGAATGATTTACCTGTTCTCTGGTCGCATTTCTCAACCCATTTTTTTTTTTTAATACTACGACGGTGGCAAACAAGCGTACGGCCCGCCTGATGGTAAGCGGACACCGCAGCCTATAGACGCATGCAACTCCAAAGGAGTAACATGGGCGTTGCCGACCCTTCATATGTTTGAGGATTCGCCGTGTTGACAGCTGAAGGAACAAATTCTCGTGAAATTGTGTGAGCAGGTTCATTAATTATATATGTTTTCGTTTCAGTTTTTCGCAAAATAAAAAAAACCGGCGGGCTCTCGAGTTTTATATCTCACAAAGCCACTAATTTTATTATATCAGAAGATATGAAGTAGCTACGTTTGGAAAACAGCCCAGCAGAATTCGGCGATGGAATTGAACCTGTACCTGGCGAGCCTTATATCGTGTGCGAGTACTTTGAATAGCTACTGACAATCATAATCGGTTAGGTCGTGCGTGAAACACTTGAACACCTTATGTCTATAAATAATTGTTAAAGGATATGACGTTCCATGACGTTTGTAGTCACGTGCCGGGCGTAAATAAAATGTTTACGGCATCGTAGGCATGTAACATTATAATCAGATTTTTTTCTAAATAGGGTAGAGCTGAGGCCCGCTTGTTTGCATCCCGCGTTACAATTAATATGGTCGTTCCCACACAAACACAACACAGAAATGAAGTCGGAGACGTTATCAGAAATACATTTGCCACCTCACCAGTTCGGAAAGCCTTACTTTATCGCTCAAATCTGCACACAGAAGTCAATTTTAGTGCCACAAAAGTGACATTGAAATCCCAACGTGACGCACTACCACGCGATTCAACTTTTTTCTCTATTTTTTTTATTTTTTTGAAATACACATTATTTTTTTGAGGATATAAAATAAAACGAGATGAAACACTTATTACTTAATGCCTATCTTATCTATGCGTAAGGTATGTAACTAAACTGTACTGTTACAACAGGAATTGGCTACAGCAGGAATTCTATAAATTAGACTGAGACATTATTATAGCAACGAGTGGTGATAAATTAAAACACGACCGTGTTTTAAATCGACACGTGTTGCGAATTACCTATTCGCACGTGTATCGTACAACGTTTTACTGTACATATGGCTCTTTAAAGTTTCGACATATGCACGAAAAGTGCTCTTTTCTGCACTAGTGCGGGAAAGTAGCACCATATGTACTGTAATAGTTATTTATGCTACAAGTGTGGAAAGTAGGTGATTTCCGACGAGTGTCATTTTTATACATGAGCGAGTGAAGCGAGCGAATGTATAATTCGACACGAGTCGGAAATCATCTTTACGCGCGTGTATCATACAACATTTTACTATGCCTTGTGTGAGGAAATATATTAAATGTTGAAATGTTGGTTTAAAATAGATCTAGGTTAAAATTGAAGAACCCAGGTAGATTGTCAGGTACCTACTTATTATCTGGAATTGCATTTAACAACTTCTACACATCTTTTGCTGTCAAGCTTATTCACTTAAAAGTTAAAACCAATCGTGGTTTTGGAACACAATTAATTTTGAGTAACTCAATATTATATTAAACAACAAAAAGACGCTGTACCGTCGTAGTTCTAAGAAACATACTGACACTAAACACTATTGAAACGCAATAAATCATTATTATTATTGATTACTCACTTTCACTCGACCTTTTTAACATATTTACATAAAATAAATACACAAAACTCACAATAAACAACAATGGCGGGCTTTTAGATACATGCGCGGTCAACATATGCGCATTGCGCATGTGCAAGCCGCCATACTGTCGTATTGTAAAAGGCATAAGAAAGATATGCGTTCAGCCAAACACATTAAGTGAATATTAAAAATTAATTAATTAATTGACCAAATTCAAAATTCATAAACATTAATAAATCATTTTATACGTTATTAGTATTTATGTACCTTTTATATGAAAGAAAACGTGTAATTTAAATATTTGTAAAACTTTTCTCGAGTAATAAAAACTCTTTGTGTCGGGCTGACGACGAACTAGAAAATTAAAAAAAAATTGAAAAGTAAAAAGCACTAGTGCGAAAAAGTGGCACTTTCCGCACGATTTTAGTGCTTGGAAAACGCTCTTTTCGAGCACATGCATTGTAAAAAATGTTACGTAATGGTAAAGTTCATTGTATTGTTTGGCATAATTCAATTAATAATACTTATTCTAGATTATTGTAGAAAAGCCTTAACGTTTCAGTTTTATATATTGCGAATAAATGTTTTTTTATGTATTTTCTGTAATGTTTACGCTTTGAGGCGATTTGGAGTAAGTAGGTACACTTACTGCATAAAAAGTTAATTTTAAGGAAACAAAAGAAAACGATATTATGCTCTGGGTAAATTATATCTCATTGTATAAAAAAAACAGTTTTTAGGGTTCCGAATCCAAAATGGCAAGAACGGAATCCTTATTATAGTTAGTTTCCCTGGTTTCGCCATGTCCGTCTGCGGTTTATCTCAGTGACTCTTACTACTAGATAGCTGCAATTCGGTAGAGAATAAAATTTTGAAACATTTTTTTTTAGGTGCTTCCCCTACATGTAAAGTGGGGATGTCATTTTTTTTCTAGTTAAACTCATGGTGTGGGGTATCGTTGGATAGCTGCAGCGTTTACCTGTCTTACTGATGGTTGCCGTTGCTGCCAAAGAGTATAATCTGCGCGAGCAACCCCTCCCTCTTGCTCGTATGCCGTCTTCCTCGGCGTCCTTGCAATATTAATCAAGCATGCGGTCCCTTGGTTGTTTTGTAACGCCAAAGTTTGAACAGTAAATTTCTGCGCGCTGACAATGTTCACGTGCGGTTTAGGTACACCCTATCCTTACCTGTTTTCTGTTACGAGTACTTTGGGCTGTATTGAATCATTATTTTCACAATAATTTAGGTTTCCTGAAAATATTTAAAATGTTGTTTACCTTTAATTTATTGAATCAGGCGTTACTTTGCGGAAGTCCATGATATATTACGAGAACAATATTTCTTTGCTATTCCGCTAAAAAAACGTGCTGGTCTATCAGCGAAGATAAGATGCAACTATTTGCGTATAAACATGCAAAAAATTACAGCAAACCACCACCAATATTGACAAAAACCTCGACACGTGTTTCGCCTCTCTACGAGGCATCATCAGGAGATGCTGGCAGGAGATGTTGCTTGCGCCACGTCCACTGAGCAAATTGACTGATTTGGTTTGAAATTGATTGATTGATTTGCTCAGTGGACGTGGCGCAAGCAACATCTCCTGCCAGCATCTCCTGATGATGCCTCGTAGAGAGGCGAAACACGTGTCGAGGTTTTTGTCAATATTGGTGGTGGTTTGCTGTAATTTTTTGCATGTTTATACGCAAATAGTTGCATCTTATCTTCGCTGATAGACCAGCACGTTTTTTTAGCGGAATAGCAAAGAAATATTGTTCTCGTAATAGTTGTTTACCTTTGACAATCTGTCATACAATGATAGGTAGGTACGTCGATTTTTTCAACCGCGCTGCCATGAAGTTTACGGTTGCATACTTTTAGTCTAAGGTTGTAAGAAGTTATATAATTTATTTTCTAAAGTATAAGATGATAACTAACATTAACTAAATTAAATTAAAACTAAGTTAAATCTAAAAAAGGTTTTAATATTTTTTTGTAAATATGTAGTCCTGCTACCTTATAAATTTGAATTTGTGAATTTAGAATCGGACTGTGCATCCTCAGGGGTAAATAAGCCGTACAACGGACGGATCCCTCAGTTTCACGTCGACTTCCGAAATAAGAGGTCTTCTAAATTGATCCATTGCGGGGTCACAGCTGGCCCCACAACTCAAGAAGGATCCCCTCTACTATTTTGTCGGTTCTCCTTGCATACCTGCGCGCCCACTTGCCACGCACCCCAGCTGCACGCCTATCTGCCGCGCACTCTAACCGTGGGCCTGTCTGCCGCTGAGCAATGCACCTGCGCGCCTGCCTACAACGTGCCCCTGAGCTGCGCGCCTTCAAACAACGCGCCTTTGAGCTGCGCGCCTTCAAACAACTCGCCCCTGAGCTGCGTGCCTTCAAACAACGCGCCCTTAAGCTGCGCGCCTTCAAACAACGCGCCCCTGAGCTGCGCGCCTTCTAACAACGCGCCCCTGAGCTACGCACCTTCACCTGTTCTCGCCCAACTGTTTGTTCCCCTGAGGGATCGCTCCGGTTCCTTTTTTTATTTTTGTCTTTAACTTCCGTACCCTCGTGCCCTGTCCTACATATTTGTCAAGAATAAGAAAATAAAACCCTAACCCATATCTCTTCTTTTTAATTTAGTAGTTAACTTTTATCTGTTCCGTGGGCTTTCAAACTCCCGGAAGTCCACGTAACGTTACATAGCTTGTTCAAAAATATTATGAGTTTAAAAAAACTATTTTTCAACTTAGTTGTCCATTTGTGTGTAATATTGGGCTTTAAAGCCCAAATTTTTGTGATCACAAAAATTTGGGCTGATAAATGGCTGCTATACTGTGAAAAAATTCGTGGCAGTAGTAGATAATATAATAAATTGTAAAGGTAAGCTATCACGGCTAATACCGCGTAATATTCGACCAACTTAAAATGTACTTGAAAAGTCCAACTTTCGTACAAATTCGCCCGACGCAACCGCACCATTGGCGCGTGTCGATGTAACGAATACAGACAGGCAACTAGGGAACCCTACACTGCGCGTGGCCCGACACGCGCTTGGCCGGTTTTTTTTTCAGTTATTTTTCCGCAGTTTTTATGTTTTTATTTTGTTAACAGGTTATTTTTACAAAATAAATTAACGGTATTTTATTATAAAACTAGTGCGTGAAAGTTCTCTTTGAATATATTCGTACCCCACTGCCTTTACGTTGCGTAGTATACAATTCATTATATACAATTGTACACGTAGGTCGTGTGTATAAGACGAGGTATAAATATAAGACAGGTGATGAGCGGAATCATTATATTCATTCAAACAGTGGAATCTTCACGTATTACCTAGTGGTGTACTTACTTCTGATAAAGTAAATCATATAGAGTTACATAGTAACATTTAAACGATAGTGGAATAAGTGCTAACTATTGAAAAAATGACCGTGATTTTAAATTTATGTCTTATTTTCTTTATGGGTAAGTTTAATGTTTGTTATTTGAGGGATGTTCTGATACTTTGTAGGGTTGAACAGGGAAATATTTCGAAACCTTTACAACTCAAATTCGATAGTCGATTAAGTACTATTGCGAAATTGTTCTTGATTTAGAATTGATGTCGTATTCTGTTTATGGTATACCTAAGTATATTTTTTGTAATTTTCCGGAAGGTTTGATATTAAAAATAAATAAATAAATACTTTCTAGCATTAAATGGGTAAAGATTGAAACTTCCCTGTCATTACTTAGCAACTTGAAATTCCTGATTAGATCCAATGTATACACAATTATTACTTACATGTGTGTTTTTGTGTTATGTTTATGAGTTTTGTATATTGTTATGTATGTTACTCTGTAAGGTATTTGTAAATATGGGCCTTGTTGCCTGACTCAAATAAATAAATAAATAAAAATATAACACATATGATTAAGTATGAACAATTTGCACAATTTAGAAATATGATCATGTCTTAGTACTCGTTATGAAATTGGTTTGACCTCTATTTATTCCGAGATAAGAACGACATTTTGCCAGATCAGTAATTACCAGACATCCAAATCTGAAGAAAATTAGTTATCCCGCTTTGTATCTTACGTATACTCAAATATAATGTTATACTTATAAGAGTTATAAGTACACACGGGGAAACAATAATAAAAAAGCGGCCAAGTGCGCGTCGGGCCACGCGCAGTGTAGGGTTCCGTAGTTGCCTGTCTGTCTTAGTTACATCGACGTGCACATGACTTGAACAAAAAATAGGGCTTTAAGGCCCAATATCTCGCAAACAAATCACTGATCTGAAAAATAGTTTCAAGCAACCCATAATATTTTTGAACGAGCTATCCAACGATACCCCATGAAATTAACGAGAAAAAAAAATTACATACCCGCTTTTGGTGTAAAAAAAAAATCAAGATTTGATTGTACTGTTTTGTCGGCGTGATTAAATTGATTTACTTATATACCCATGCCGAATTACAGTTTTCTAGTACTAATGGTTACTGAGCTAAGCCGAGGACGGACAGACGGACGTGGCGAAACTAGAAGGGTTCCTTGGGTTAGGGTTGACTACGGAACTCTAAACAGAGATTAGACGAAAATACAAAACCTATTAGATTTTTAAGAGTGTCCTGTGACTGAGGAAGGTTTCTTTGCAGGGTCACAGTACGCCGCCGGTGACCCGGTGCCCCAGTACGCGTACAGCCGGGAGGTGGACGCGTGGCTGCGACTGTACACCGCGCCCGCCGGCTATTGGGCCGCCAGCGCCAACTGTCACCGAGAAGGCAAATATCTACAGTCCGATTCTGTATCTTGGTACCTCACCTCAACGTTCACACATTGATTTATCTTCACGCCGCGATTGGTAGTAACTAAGCGTTATCAGAGGTCTAGTTTCGTTAGGCCTGACGAGCGAGGTGAGCCGCATTTAGCGCGTTCCGAATAACGGCCCAGTTTTCACAATAATTATGCACGTGTCACAATAAAATGTTCCTTCCTATTATGAAGTTCTGTAAGTGGTGACATATAAATATAATGATTTTTGTGTGAAACCCATCAGGTGCCGTGGGGTTAGAATTTCGTCGATATTTAATACCCACATTTATGCTAAAAGTGGCGCTGGAACATAAATTTCATGTGCTCTGCCTACCCCTGTTGGGAATAAAGGCGTGAATGTATGTATGTATGTATACATCATCATCATCATGTGTGTGTGCTCTCATCAAGAGCAGCAACTCGAACATCAAAGATCAATTTATTCCGCTTGCTCTGCACCTCGGAGTATCCGCTTTATGGACTTCATTCGGACAATATCTCCAATAGGGGCGTAGACACTAAATAAAATAATCAATAATCTCAATGTCAATGTCATTCTCGAAAAAGGATAAAAATTTAGTCAAATGGAAAAAAAATCATCGCAAAATGTTTAATAATCACGAAGTTATAAGTGTCCAAAGTTTTAAGAAGGGGTATGTTCTGTCCCTTCTTCGCAAAACGCAACTTCATATTGAAACGATGACGCTGGAAGAATGTGACGTCACAGAAGACGGCAACGTGCCGCGCCCATCGCGGTCGGCGCCGCCGTCGACGGGCCGCCCGGCAGCACCCTGCAATGTGACGTCACACACCGTTTGCGTTTTCCCTCTCTAACAAGCAATATCAAAACGGTTGTAGCTTCGTATTTATTTGAGATATCTGAATGGGATTTTCGTCACTAGGCATATTTTTTTGCCTACTTTATTCAGATTCAGATTCAGATTCAGATGTTTATTTGCTTAACGTACAAGTACATGCAAATACAGGAATATAGCACAATTTACAAGTTATTTTGGAGTAATACTCATTTTCGAGCCTACACCCGTATTGTTCCAATGGATGTAATATGCAGGAGGTGTGCTGGCGTCCCCCACGACCGACGCCATGGCTGATGCGATGCGCGCCGCGATGGCCGACCACAACCTGGACCCCGCCGGTGTATTCGCCGGGATGGCCGGCCAGGGCAATGGAGACAAGTCCCAGAGCAGTAAGTTCTATTAATCGAGCTATAAATACAATTTATTTATTGTTATTTATTAGTAATTTAAATAGGAAGATCATCAGCTTAAATACTAGGTACACAGTAGCTACAGTAGTGAGCTAATAACAGATCCTCACCGATAGCGTAATCTACAGTAATAATAATATTATAAAGAGAGATGATTTATTTTTTTCTTTGTATTAAATAGGCTCCGAAACTACTGGACCGATTTGAAAAAATATTTTACCATTAGAAGCCGACATTATTCTTGATGAACATAGGCTACTTTTCACCGCGGGAAAATGCTTCATTCCTACTGGAAAACGGGTAATCCGTGGGTAGCCGGGCATCTAGTAAATTATAAATTAAATTTAAATTTACTACTTGTCATTACGTGAACGCGTCGCCTGTTGATGATATTTGATGCGATGACCTGAATATTGATATTACTAGTGGATATGTGAAGAAACTAAAGTATATTGTTTGAAGTTTTCAGCAACACCTCCCTGGAGTGGGCCGCTGGCGAGCCCAGTAACGCCGCCGGCGACCAATGCTTGGCGCTGACCGGCGCGGGCGCACTGGCCGACGTCAGCTGCGAGCGCGCACGCCCCTACTTCTGCCGCAGGGAGAGCGCCAGAAAATGCGGCGCCTATAGCAATGGTAACCTCAGACCTAATCACATATCTAATCACCACACCAAAGAAAATTAATTATAGATCCATAATGAAGTCGAGCCCATGGTCATGATAATATGTCGAATTATTTAGTTGCTTCTTATGCCTTACGACAAATAATAAAATAATTATGATCTTGTTTTTTAACCGACTTCAAACAAAAGCTGGAGGTTCTCAATTCGGCTGTATGACGTATGTTTTTTTTTTATCATTTTTTTTTTCAATATTTGTTACCTCAGAACTCCGTCATTGATGAGCCGATTCGTAATTTTTTTTTTGTTTGTAAGTATATGCTTCCAGGTGGGTCCCATTTTATTCAAAAATTCAGTTAGATGATGGGATCCATTAGGAATTGAGGGAACTTACACCCGGAAATCATAAATTTGGTGGAGTGAAATAAATTGATGATGAACACAGATGACTTATGGAATTCCTCAATTATGTACTTGTAAGTACAAAAGTATATCACAGATTCTGATAAGATTCCGTTGACATAGCAATTAATGAAGTGATCTTTGTGGAATCGACGGAAGTCCTCAAATATTATCGGACCACACGGACACGGATTCGGTTTTTTTTCTCTTATAATCAACGCATTTGCTCTTGGAAATCAGTTCATGCGGTAAATTGGAAATTAAAGTCGGTTAAAACTTTGTTTTTAAAGTAAATTATTCTCATAGTGATATCAGTCAGTTTGAAAACTGTTGAATCTGATCTAGGAACACCCCGTATCATGGTCGGCCTTATCACGCGATAAGTGACAAGATAGGAGCGTCGTCTCGTTCTATCGAACGGTGTCAGCCAGTGACGGACGCTCTATCCTATCACTTATCGTGTGATAAGGCCGATCATGATACGGGGTCTGGTGTGTGTTATAAATCTAAATAAGAGCTCGGAGAGTGGCGACCATAAAACCTAATTATGTACTATTTAGCAATTCGGCAATATTGTAAATAACATAGAAAATGAAAGTGGATATAAATAGCCAAACATGTCAGCCACGTCACTTAATTTTCGATGTCATTAAAGTCCCAACAAAACTCTCTAAGCTTTTAAAGGTTCTATCAATGTGTCAAGTCTTCCGAATAATTACTAACAAGATTTTCGCAATAAGCGAGCAAACCTGCATGCATCTGCTAAGAAATTCGAATGTGTATGTGTAATTGTGTAGCAACCCGAACTGGGATTTCGATGGGGACTAAACTGCTCATTCCATTATCCATGAGGAGGCTTTTGCTTCGTAGTGTAATGGATATAGGCTGGCTGATAATTATAATAATGGTTACTTCAGGGTACGAGTGGAACCCTCTCACTGGTAGCTGCTACAAGTTCCACCGGATCGCGCTGCCCTGGCGACCCGCGTTGGCCACGTGCCACGCCGAGGGTGGGATGCTGGTTGTCATCAACAGTGCCATTGAGTCCTCTGTGGTCAGAGAAATATACAGCAGGAACCCAGAAACGATGATTACTGGAACAGATGACCGCAGGCATGCTTTAGTTGGCTTCAGGAAGTATGAAGACGGCCAGTGGGCGACTGTATTCGGTGAGGATATAATCGTTTTAAGAGTTGTCAAGAAGATATAGCACCAAAATGGGTCAGCATTATAAATTTTTCGTGCTTTTAAAATGTTCCTGACTTTGTTTATAAAATAACAAACATCAGTAAAAAATATTAGTTGTTGCTCAGTCGTCAGCAACTCGCCAGGAAATTATATGAGGACCTAACACGACGGTTTTGTCATGTGTCATTTACGAGTTTCTATGGCCACGTTTCGACACCATCACCAGACCAGTTCAATGTGGTGTAACTATAATATGTTACTATTTATTACATTACATTGTCTTCAGACTTAAATAATGTGTCCACCATTTTGACTGATTAGACTTAGAGAAATGGCTCAAAAGGGCCGGGACATGAGAAAATAAATTAACTCTAGTAAAAAAAAGTCAATCGCGTCGAGCGTGTTTTACTGAAGTGGTTCTTTAATTGGGTCGTACGTAGAATTTAGTACATTTAGGTAGTTTGAATTGTTATACTTAGTGACAATTTTTTCCTAATATCTTCGCTTAAGGGGCTCCCGTCAAAAATCAACGAAATTTAGTAGTTTTCATTTCGACACTCGTCCTCGGTTTATTGAAGCTAGGTTTCCAGGTGCAGATATGGGAAAGTTTGATTCCTGTTTAACATTTTTGATATTGAATAACTTGAAAAATGTTAATACAGAATTAATTATCTATTTTTAAAGAGAGGTCTGTAAAAATACAAAACCCGACACTTCATCCTCATTAAAACTTTTATACACCCGAAATCAAATCAAATCAAATCAAAATATTTATTTTGTAAATAGGCTTAAGCTAGCTCTTTTACACGTCATGTTTTAACTTAACTACTCAACTTAAGCTATTTTACAGATAAATGCTTCTTTGTCATCTATAAATTCTTTTACAGTAGGTATAATAAGATTTCTCTATAAGATGGCGCTTAACGCTGAACTTAAATCTATTCATTGACAATTTCAGTATATCAGAAGGTAACTTATTGTAAAATCGTACACAGTTCCCCATAAACGACATATTCACTTTGCAGAGACGGTATCCGGGAATGGCTAATTTATTCTTATTTCTAGTGTTATAATTATGAACATCACTATTTAATTTATACATGTCAAGATTTTTACGAATATACATTATATTTTCATAGATATATTGTGAGGCAACGGTGAGAACATTGATTTCTTTAAACCTATCTTTCAGAGAAATGCGTGATCCTAAATTATAAATATTGCGTATACCACGTTTTTGTAAAATTAAAATTGAATTAATGTCAGCAGCTTTGCCCCACAATAGAATACCGTAGGTCATGACACTATGAAAATAGGCAAAATATACCAATCTTGCCGTCTCAACGTCTGCAAGTTGGCGAATCCTTTTAATTGCGTAAGCAGCTGAACTCAGTCTCCCTGCCAGAGTAGAAATATGTGGACTCCATTGCAATTTTGAATCTAAGGTAATGCCAAGAAAAACAGTTTTATCCTCCAATTCAATAAGTTCGTCTTTTAGAACAATCTGTGTGTTATTTTTATGCTGTACATTAGGCAATGAGAATCGAATACACTTTGTTTTTTTTGCATTAAGGAGCAAATTATTTATGGTAAACCAGTTAACAATAGACGACAGTACATTATTTATTTCACTAAAACTGTCTTGGTTTCTTTTGACTTTAAATATTATCGATGTATCGTCTGCAAAAAGAACTAATTTATGTTTTCCATTCAGTACATAAGGCAAATCGTTTATGTAGACAAGAAATAAGAATGGTCCCAGAATAGACCCCTGGGGGACCCCCATAGAAATAAGAGACCCAGCTGATTTGGTTTTATTTATGTCTACTCTTTGAGTTCTGTCATTCAAATACGATCGAATGAGATCAAGTGCTTTGTCTTTCATGCCATAATGGTTCAGCTTTCGAATTAGAGTGTCGTGATCCACGCAATCGAAGGCTTTAGACAGATCACAGAAGACGCCTATTGCATCTAGTGATTGCTCCCATGCTTCAAAAATATGTTTAATTAAGGTCGTGCCTGCATCAATAGTAGACCTGCCCCTCGTGAATCCGTATTGATCTCCATGAAGCAAATTATTCATATTAAAATGGGATAGTAACTGATCGAGGATATTTTTTTCAAATACTTTGCTTATGGCAGGCAAAATGGATACTGGTCGAAAATTTGTGGGGTCTGATTTTGACCCGGACTTGAACAAAGGATTGACGCGACTGTGCTTCATTAAATCAGGGAAGACCCCTGCATCGACACATCCATTGAACAATGAAGCTAAATGCGGTGCAATGGGATCCATAATAGACTGCAAAACCTTTACAGATAAGCCCCAAAGATCTTCAGTCTTTTTTAAATGTAAAGACCTGAACGCTTTCGTAACCATTTGAGGGGTGACGTACTTAAAACAAAAAATCTTTGAACATTCAGGCACATTTGTTTTTAACAGTGACTCAGCCATGAAAGGAGAGGAATTCAATGATCTGGTTGTTTCAAGGGGGATATTTCTAAAAAAGCGTTCAAACTCATTTGCAACTTCTAAGTCAGATTCTATAACTTTATCACATACTAGCAGACTAAATTTAGGGTCACGCGACGTTACCTTACCAGTTTCACTGCCGATAATTTTCCAGACGGTCTTAAT
This sequence comes from Epinotia ramella, assembly GCA_947578815.1. Classification (NCBI taxonomy): domain Eukaryota; kingdom Metazoa; phylum Arthropoda; class Insecta; order Lepidoptera; family Tortricidae; genus Epinotia; species Epinotia ramella. The sequence goes on along the minus strand of OX388206.1, from coordinate 2,390,481 downwards.
TTTGTCATTTGAGTCTCTAATTTTACGTGCAAAGTGCTTGGATTTGGCTATGATACATATTTGCTTAAATAGTTTACTATAGGATTTTACATACTCGCTAAGGTCATTATCCCAGTGTGATGCTCTTAATGCGTATAACTCATACAAATGATTTCTCGATTTGTGAATCCCAGGCGTTGCCCAATCACTGAATCTCGCCCTGTTCTTTCTTACAACTTTTTTTAGTTTAAAACATGCGTTAAACTCATTTTCAATACATATAAATAATTTACTATAGAAATCATTGGGGTCCTCAATTGGTACTCTTAAAAAATCGAGTTTACATTGCACATTATTGTTAAAAGATTTTAGCCTCCTTTCTGTGACTGGTCGGAATAAGATGTCTGAAGGTAATTTACCCATCTCAACACTGAAAGATGCGATTTGGCCGCAGTGGTCGGAGCCCAATTTATCAAAAACATTTTTACCTACTGGGGTTTTAGTACAAAAAATATTATCTATACAAGTTGCCGACGTTTCTGTAAGTCTTGTAGGTTCACAAAAAAGATTTACCAAATTGAAAGACTTAAACAAATGTAATAAACAGGAGGACGTGTTTGAATCATCTAGTAAATTTATATTGAAGTCTCCACAAACAATAATACATTTATGACTGTTAAATACTCTATTTAATGCATCCTCCATAATGGACTCAAAAATACCGAAATCCGCAGATGGGGGCCTGTATACGCAAATTACAATGAATCGATCGAGCTCAGCGCATGACAGTTCAATTGATCTCTCGACAGATAAACTAACAATGTCTTTGCGTTCTTTACTTGGGGTAGAAACTCATACCTACTCATACATACTGAACTTACCTATAAATTTGATATGCGTTTTTATAATCTTATTAATTAACACAAAAGTTATGACCAGAAAACCAGTTTTTTGGCCTAAAATTGTTAAACTTTGATGCCAAATATCTCGAAAACAATGAACTTTGAAGTAAATATGGGATAATATATTGCTTAAAGCCGTTGTTGTTAATATAATAAGCTACAAAAAACATTAAAAAACTAACGGATTCAGATCGAAGGTCATTGGCGTATGGGAGCCCCTTAAACGAGACATCATGCCAGTATTTATTTCGTTCTTAAGGCATGATCACTTATGCTATTTACTACTCCATTTTCAGGTGACACATTAGCTGAAGCCGGATTTGAGTTCTGGTCGACTGGTGAGCCCAACAACGCCGGAGGAGTGGAGTACTGTGGCTCTATCTTTCAGGACGGCCTGCTAAACGATATCTCGTGCACTAAGCCATATTCATACATCTGCGAGATTACCCCAAGTTATGAATAATTCGTGTTTAATCTTTTGTCGTTTTGTTATTTCCTGTAGTATGCTTTGTTTTTAGTTTTACTATTTTGGCTGAGAGGTCATGCAGTGTTTTTGTACTAGCTATATTATTTTTATTATCAATTATTGTACCCTTGATGATCAATTGATCATTGTATTAATTACACAGATATAATTATATGCTCTGAGATTAATTCTTATAGATTGACATTAATGTTGTTTATTAGTATAGTTTATGTTATATGATGAGATAAATAAATATCAATATTAATATTTTCGCTGAAATGGTGAAGATCACATGTTTGTTATATTTTATTTACAAGCATTACATAAATAGCTGTAAATATTATATGTAAGCAAATGTCTTTATACACCCATGATTATTGAATTAGGTATATCAAAATAAAACACTTATTTTATTTCATGACGCTACTGTTTGTCCAACACCATCCTTAGGTACTTACCATGTTACATGGCGACCCTGTCAGTTATATCAAAGGTGTCACGATGGCCCATGCGCAACTTACGATAAAAAAATCTCATTTTTTAATAGCCTATGTTATGCACAGGCCTCCCCTTTTGTTCACCATTCGTCTTGGTTCTGTGGAAGTTCCCACCAATCGTTACAAAACGAATTGAGGTCGTCCGGCCATCTCCTGTTCGGTCTGTCTCTGCCTCGGTACTCGGTAACCATCCCGCATAATCCATTCAGCAGATATGTCCAGCCCAGTCCCTCTTCAGCTTGCAGCTTAGTGGCCTATACTTCCAGAAACCCCATCCCCATTACTACAAGTAAAGGACCATAATATTTAATTAACATATCCCAGAATTTTGTAGGGTAACATTTTGTTTTACTAAGACATACACGCGGCGATTATGGTAAAACAAAAGACCGGGTTGCACTCCGGGAGTGCCGGCAGTAGTGAAAACTTGAATATTAACGTTGTGCCTTTTTGATATTTGGGAATAATTTTGCACGAATTGCTTTAATTATCAGTATAAACGATAGGATAGGATAGGTATAGGATCTAAATTTACACTTTGTTAATAGACCTTGTTCATTAACACTTTGACTGCCAGGAACCCGTTCCGCGGGCACCTACGCCGTAGTCACTTTCCGCTACATACGAGGAAAACCACGGGGTCGGCTACGAGCGTGTCAAGCGAGTCGTGGCCCTGGAAATTTCGCGAATCCTACTAATATTATGAATGCTAAAGTCTGGACCTCAAGCATGCAAAAACGGCTAAACGGATTAAAATGAATTTTGGTGTACATATACGGTCGTATTCATAAACGTCCTATAAGCCTGTTTTAACTAAAATGGCGTTAAAATTTGTTTGTCCTTATCTGTCACTTTGACATTTGTGTTCGTAAGAAAGGGACAAGGCACATTTTATTTAGCAGAGGCATTTTAAGTTTAATGAATAAGGGGGATAGTGTATAACCTGGATCAACATACGAGTATTCCCTTGTTTGGCATAATACCGTTTTGTCTAATTACAGTTTGTCCAACAACTTTTAGTATAATGCATTGTTTGTCTAAAGTCAATTTGTATAATTTCAATTTTCATAATAATTGTTTGTTCGAAATACGTTTGCTCTAAATGACGATTTTCATAACTCTTGTTTTGCCAAACAGAATTTTCTTAGCAAAAGCTTATATTCAAAACCTACATTAGTTTCTGGCGACAGTCCGACCGGAGGGAGTGATTAAACAAAATGAAAGTATGCGAAATGTAACATACAAAATATAATTCTTTCAGTCAAACAGTATACAAAAAAAGATTATACAAACTAAAAATTAGGGTAAATTAAGTTAAAATAAAATTAGGTGAAGTGAGTATTGGACAAAATAATTTTCGCACAAACAAAAAATTGCCAAAACGTGCTATTATGCGAAACAAGATTAGTTAAATAAAATTAGGCAAACCGACATTAGGCAAAACGTTGTTGTGTGCATCGTGACCCGAGGACCGAGGTACTAGCAGAATATCAGTGCTTTTTGGCATTATTGCAACGCACAGTATGTCTTTAATTTAATTAATTAATCTTTTTTTTTCGTAACACTTGTTTTACTTGTTATATTTTCGTGTTTTTCTCTGTTTCTTTTTTGTGTATTTTTTATTTACTTTGGTGCAAAATGCCAAATAAATAATTTATGTATCTACCTATCTATCTATAAACATAGGCAAGCTGATCTTAGATCTTAAACCGTTGCAATAAAGTTATAAATGGCCAATTAACTGTTATCGGAGTGGTTTTCGTGAGTTAGTGGAAACTGGAAACCCATACATTTATGACACTGGGAGGTTGCGTTGATGAAATGAATGTGACTTAATTAGATTTTGAACCTAATAGAACCAAAAACATATTTTTTTGGAATGGCGGCCATTTTTATAAGTAATTATATTTATTAATTTGAGTGAGTGATTCAGTGTTTATTATAATCATTACATCAACTGGATGAGACAATATATAAAGTAACACTCAAAATGAGGAGAGTTTTTAATGATTATAAACGAATAATCAACACAGATTTTATTCCGTGCACATTGTCGTCGATAAGATCTAATTAATTGAAGTTAGGAAATCCAGTGCATACATTTATTATTTTAGTTCGATTAGATTGCAAATTGAACATTTATTATCCTTTAAAAAAAAGAGAAATAACTAAGAAAACTAAAACTAAAGGTAAAATATTTGCCCCAGGTCGCTGCCAGGCGGTAGTGTGCCCAGAAGGCTGGCAGCATTGCCACGTTGAATGGCAATGCTGATTCTCTGGGCGAGGTAAAAGCCAGCCTTCTGGTCACGTGAAGCCTCGACCAAGCGCTTGCACAATCCATTGAAGATTCGGTGCGCGCCTGGTCCCCACGGTCCGAGGGTCTCTACGCCGAACGGCTCAAATATGAAGCCACTGTCGATGGCTTCATACTTGCGCCGTTTGAGACCCTCGGCTGAATCAGCAGCGGAGCCAGCCCCACACGAAGTCCCCGGTAGATGTGACGACGCCAGGGAAAAATGCAAATTAAAAAAAATTGACGACCTCTGTAGCCTAGTTGGTAGTGACCCTGCCTACGAAGCTAGAGGTCCCGGGTTCGAATCCCGGTAAGGGCATTTATTTGTGTGATGAGCACGAATACTTATTCCTGAGTCATGTATGTTTTCTATTTATCTATATAAGTATGTATATCGTCGTCTAGTTCCCATAGTACAAGCTTTGCTTAGTTTGGGACTAGGTCGATTTGTGTAAGATTGTCCCCAAAATATTTATTTATTTAATTAACATAAAAAAAAACATTTACATAACAAATGAATAGGGTTAGGCAAAATGCCTGTAGCATTGTATTTCGAATATAAATTACGAAATATATTCATGTGTGTATTTAAAATATGTCTTATAGAAAATACTTCCTTGGCAGTCTTATATCTCAGCATGCAGCTGTTACGCGCAATGTTCCCGGGCCCAGGTGGGGACCAATGCACCGAAAGAATGTGTAGCCAGTGCCCTGACTAGTTTGGATACTGCCAGAATCGAGCGCGTTTGTTTAGGCTGAGGATTTTTTCTAGAAGTATATTGTGGACGGATTTGACCTTTAATTAATTCTAGGCAACTTGGCGAATTATTTCAGTAGGTGGGCTTTCGGTAGGCCCAACTCTCCAGATTGATTCTGTATCAGCCAGGCCTGTCACTACCGCATCAGTTATTGAAATATGGCCCCGACCGATGTATATGTATACACATGTATGTTAATTAGATTTTTTTGCCACATTAAACTTATCATTATTTTTAATGAAACTAACAAAACTAACTGAAGCCAGACAGTATAATTGATATAATTGAGTATATTTAATAACAACATTGAAATTCGCACGGTGGGAGAGATTATAAAAGTGGGAATATTTTGTCGTTTTTCATATACTCTTTTGTCCCCACGTTGGATACAGAGTTTTACAGAAAAACAAGTGTAAGTATATTTTCCTATTTATTTTTAGTTTATTATTCAATTCCTAACAAAATAACATACTTGACTTTTGCATGTCGAATCCAATTATAGCCTCTCTCTTAGTATAGTATTTTATGATATCGACGCTTATCTAAAACAAGTCAGTATCGCGATATAATCCGTTTTGCTACTAAGTATAAGACTAGACGCAGAACACGTTAAAGTTTATCGTGACTAAGACTCCCGTGTTCTAATTCAAAAAATTGCCACCGTGGCAGCATTGTGCCGTTATGCCATTGGTGGGGTGTCGACGTCATTTTATCTGGAAGACCGTCCGTAGGCCAGATGAGCCATAGCGATCGACGCCGTCACCACGTTTTTTTGTTGACTACCGGCACATCCCCAAATAATTCGTTAAAACACGTCAATTTGTTTGTACAACAGCGGCATTACGCGAAATAGCTCAGTGGAACACTAGCGAAATTTTTTGCAATATAGGATTATTCATGGATGGGACACTTTCCGTTAAACAGTAAGTACCGATGTTTTGACTTAACCACTAATAAACGAGTATTCACGAAAATAATGAAAGTTGGCTTGTTCATGTAAGCAAAATAAGCCCCTATACTACATAAGATTTACTTCATTATTGGTATACTATAGTATAGTATACCAATAATGAAGTAAATCTTATAGTCCAAATTCGTATAGTAACTATACGAATTTGGACTATGTTCATCATAAATATGCATTTAGTTTCTTGATTCAAAACGAGAAAAGCGACTATAAATAGATAAGCAGCACGATGATAAACTTATTAAAATGTTATATGTATTGCAAAAAAGGTATTTGCTCGGTATTTATGTATTTATATCAATTAAAATAATAATATACAACACAAGCCTTATTGAGCTTAACTATGGGCCTAGTTCGATTTGTGTAAGATTAACCTCTAATATTTATTTATTTTGTAATATCAAAAAAGATAAGTATAAGATACATACCTACTACATGCTCGTGTGCGTCTCTTTTTAGTGTTCCGTACCAAAATTGGTCCAACGGGACACTTATGCGATCACTCGGAGGCTGTCCGTCTGTCACAGCCAGATTTTTGTATAAAAAGTGGTATAATAACAATAATAATTATATTTTTATTATGGACACTATTTAAGGGTTTGTCCTGCCTCACTTTCGATGGCTGAATTTGTGTCAAAGATTCAGTAACTCATTCTTTTGACTATATTATACTTTGGTTATAGAAATGAACACGCGAACTGGAAAAAATATCCGAAATCTGCTTTGGTTTTGCTGCGGGTAGCCTCATTTCTGATGCGATCGCGCAGAGAAACTCCCAGCATAGCCCTCTCCATTGCCCTTTGGGTGACCCCGAGAGCTTTCAGCTGGAACTCCAAAACCGTTTCGATTGCCTAGGTTTTGAGGAACCTGTCCGTGCCACTGGGTCTATGTTCTTCGAGGCCCAGCGGGCCATCAGAACTAAAAGGCTCTCTAGCTCCACTCAGAAGCTCATGAAGGAAAGGAGTGAAATGATTCTGCAGTCTTCAAACGATGCGACTTTACACCGGCAGCTAAATAAACAGATCTCCAAGCCCCTTACCCGCGATCTGCGCCAATTCACTACGAACCGTATTGAAGAAGCCATCGAGCGAAATAAGGGCTCTAATGTTTCTGCACGAGATCTCGATCGAGTCTATTGGGCAGAGCTAGCTCGCAAGGTAAAAAACTGAGGACTGGATAGTCGTTTTTTCCAAACCTGAGCTTTTGAGTGAGTGAGTTTTTACACGTCATACATATCGTATACACGTCAACTCGCAGACCCGAAGTTGGTCTGGCGGAAGACCCTAGCTAGACCAACCCGACACTTTACCGACGACATCCCGGACATCAGCCTGTACGAGATTAGAATGGCTCTGAAACAGATTAAGAAGAGCAAGGCACCCGGTGAAGACGGAATTACAGCCAAACTCATGACGGCGGGTAGAAAACCGATTCTTACGACCCTTCAGAAGTTGTTCGACACCGTCCTACTGGAAGGGAGAACGCCGAAGGCGTGGAACAGAGGTAAGGGGTGCTGTTCTTCAAAAAGGGGAACAAAACCCTGCTGAAGAATTACCGACCCATCTCACTTCTGAGCCATGCTTACAAGCTAATTTCAAGAGTCATTACGAATCGCCTCGCACGCAGGCTTAGTGACTTCCAGCCTCCCGAAAAGGCCGGTTTTCGAAGAGGTTTTAGTACCGTTGACCACATTCATACGCTCCGCCAGGTTTTACAGAAGACTGGAAAGTAAAACTTGCCTCTCTGCTTAGCCTTCGTGGAGAAAGCTTTCGATTCGATCGAAACCTGGGCTGTACTACAGTCTCTCCAGCGGTGAAAAGTAGACTGCCGCTATATCGAAGTACTGAAGTGTTTGTACGAGAACGTCACTATGTCAGTCCGACTCCAGGATCGGAGCTTGAAACGTATTCCGCTACAGCGGCGTGTTAGGCAAGTGAACGTTATTTCCCCAAAACTGTACACCGCTGCAATGGAGGACGTTTTCAAGACTCTAGACTGGAGAAGGGTAGGCATCAACATCAACGGCGAGTACATCAATCACCTTTGGTTTGCTGATGATATAGTAGTCTCTGAGACCATGGAGGACTTGAGTACTATGCTCGATGACCTCAGTAAAGCCTCCGAGCGAGGTCTAAGGATGAACATGGATAAGACAAAGATCATGTCAATCGGACACTTTCAAGACTTCTTCAGACTGCCAAGTTATATAGGTCCGTCCAACTTTGAGTAAGAGTCCGATTTGGCTGGGTAGCATTCGGGAACCTACGGCACATCTTTTCGTCCAATACTTCGCAATGTCTCAAGACGAGAGTCTTTGACCAGTGTATGTTGCCACTACCTCACTGTGTGATGACGTATGACACGGAAACGTAGACGGTTACCTCATAACAAGGCTCAAAGTCACCCAAAGAGCAATGGAGAGGGCTATGCTGGGAGTTTCTCTGCGCAATCGCATCAGAAATGAGGCTACCGCAGCAAAACCAAGGTAACCGATATAGCCCTCCAAATAGCTTAAGTGGCAATAGGCTGGGCACATTGCACGTAGAACCGATGGCCGTTAGGACGGAAAGGTTCTCGAAACGTGATCACGTACCGGACGGCGCAGCGTAGCTAGGCCCCCCACGAGGTTCAAAGATTTCAAAGATTCAAAGATTTTTATTTTGCTCGGAATGCAGTTACATAGTTCTTAAAAATACAACATAATCGTCCAGTGCATTCAGCCTGCGTACAGGCGTGCAAAACATTTTTATGGAGCCTTTAAGTCCGAAATAATATATTATCTTTGAATCTTTCAAAAAGAGTAACTATTTTACATCCATACCCAAGTGTTGTAAACTAAACTATACCGTTATTGTCTATATAGTTTAAATATTATTGTGATGTATGTCGTTTAAGGCCATTATTGTCCATATTAAAAAAATTTATTTGAGAAACAAAACAAAATAAGTCACTATTCTTTTAATTTTTTATATATACGCTTGTCTTAAAGACGAATAGTACACTATTATTCATAAGAAAAAAATAATTTTTTTTCTATTGAGACGTTAGTACACATAAAAACTTATCCAAAGTATATAAATATCGTGTCACAACTCTAAATTGTAGTACATTTTTGAGTTTTTTTTGTGTAGTTTTTTGTTGTTTTATTTTTATTTTCTTGGGTTTAAATAACTGGATGACAGAGGAAACTGTGACTAAAAGAAGATTTTAAATTGGTTATCTTAATAAATAAATATAACAATATCTTTTTTGTGTTTTTTTTAAACCTCTGCCCTGAAAAAACACAGTTTTTGAGATACAATTATCTTAGATCTTATATATCAGAAAATAACTTATATAGGGTAAATCGTTAGTAACTGGCCACTTTACTACCTTGCTTGCTTAGAATGTTTATTGTGATCACCTGTAAAGAGATATCGACCATATTATTGTTTTAGGGGAAGTAGTGAATGTTGACAATAATGAACATGTGTTTACTAGAGGACGATATTATTTATTTCTTAAAATATTTGTTGTTTTATTGGACAGTACGTTTAACCTAGTTATTAGCCAGTATTTTCAATACTAGCCATTTTTTTTCAATACTTGGCCAAATAAAATATTAACATAATAAAAGCTTCTTAACATAAAATAAACAATAAACTCTTGAGGAATTAATCCTCAATCCTCACTATCCGATGAGGAACTTGCCCGGTGAAGATAATAACAAATATGACATAAATATGGTCCTATCACAGGTATTTTGTTTTCATGAAACAGGGGAACACATTCTTCATGGAAGTATTTACTACATCTTAAACAAAGCAGCTCATTTTGCCGACAATATTAAGTTCACAAGTTTCACATTTGTCTCTTTTGTACACAACTTCTGAAGACACTGATGGTTGATCAACATCTAATATTGGGTGCATCAAGTTATCAGTAATGTCTTCTTTTTAATACTTTTATTTTCATCTGCAACTCTGTTTTTCCTTTTTATTTTCACTTGTTTAGGTTTGGTTTCGATTACTTTACTTAGGACATCTTTATTTACTCGCATATTACTACGAAGCAAAGGGAGAAATGTCTACTTTTATAAAACAAAAGATTCCAAAGTATTGTAATAACCAGCTAGTATTAATTCATCTAAGGTACAGGCAACAAACCTCTTTCAACAACTTACCAATCATATTTTTATAGCGTTTTTAAGTAACTGACATACGTGGCTAGTATTTAAAATAAAGTCGAATTACATTTCAGAAATTAGCCAACCAAATAAGTTATAGAATTTGAAATTATTATGTAAAATAATAGTATAAAAATATTCCCTTACCTTTTATGATCACATTTACCTACACTGACATAACGTCATTAGTCAAAATTATAATAGACATTTCTAAATTTGAAATGCATGTCCGCTAAGAGAAAAATTAAGCAACCAGCCAATTCAACGCCTCGTCAAAATCAAACTCATTTTATTATGAACTCTTACTTTAATCGATGTACATAAATAGTTGAGAAATACTTGTGATAACTGCTGTTATCTGGTGATTTACTTTAATTGTGTGGATATGTTATAGAATTCAAAATTTAATCATTTTAGTATAACGTGGCCAATTACTGGAGGGTGGCCAATTACTGGCGATTTACCCTGTATATTTATACTAATTTTATTCAGTAATTTCCAACTAGTACAATTCTAAAGATGTACCTACCTAAAGTTTTTGACTTTGTAAGTGTGTACACTTCACGTTTTATTCTGGGCTGTGTAAAAAAATAACTAGTAGCCAAATCAAGATAAATCAAACATTGCTGAATTAACCATTTGTCTGGATTTAAAATAAGCGTAGTTTGATGTCAGTATAAAGAGACAATGAAAGAGCTATGACAGTTTACCCAAAAAAAGGTGTATGAAACATGGCTTCGTACACCACCGTTTACATCTCAGGACCTTAATCTACACATTTGGCTCCAGTTTCCTTTCTTGCAATAACAATATTTAGCAAACCGATTATTTAAGCAGAGGTGGGGGTGCATTCGTACAGTGCAGTTCTCAATGAATTATAAGGGTTCCGTAGTCAACAAGGAAACCTTATAGTTTTGACTGTACGAAACCAATATAACCAAAAAAAAAAGTAACTTTGGAGGAGACCCTAAAATTGCGAATAAGTTGTTGTTATTTTAAATAATTGCAGAATGAATGGTTGATGAAGAAGATGGTGGTCTAAAAATATTTATAAAAATAATGTCTTGAAAAATTAAGTAAATAACATAATTAAAAAAAATAAAAATGATCATGAGCCTTGCGAAGACCACGGTCTAGCTAATCAGATTAACTCGATGGGAACAAAATATTGTCATTATTGTATTATCATCCTTATTAAATAAAAAATAAAAATAAGTAAATATTAGGGGACAATCTTACACAAATCGACCTAGTCCCATAGTAAGCTCAGTAAGGCTTGTGTTATGGGTACTAGACGACGATATATATAATACTAGCTTCTGCCCGCGACTTCGTCGGCGTGGCCCCGGGATAAAATCTATCCTATATTTTAATCCAAGCTATATACTACGTTCGTGCAAAATTTTATCCAAATCGGTTGAGCCGTTAAAGCGTGATTGAGTAACAAACATCCAAACATCTAAACATCCAAACATCCAAACTTTCGCATTTATAATATTAGTAGGATGTATAAATACTTAAATACATAAAAAAATTCCATGACTCAGAAACAAATATTCATGCTCATCACACAATTATTTGCCCTTACCGGGATTCGAATCCAGGACGCAGGCACCGTCACTACCCACTAGGCTAACCGGTCGTCAAACCGGTCGGTATTGTATTAAAGTTGCAAAGTTTTCAGTTGTTAGGTCGTTAAGACTAATATAGTAGGGCCGACTTGCAAGATTTGATTACATTTGCATTGTTATAAATATACACTTAGTTACAGAAGAATTTAATATAAGGCATCTAATATGATAAAATTATATTTTACAGGCTAACTAAATACCATTGCCAGAGGATACTGTCCACTGCCGCAGAAGCGACTGGGACTGGGAAACATTTTTTAGGGAACCATTAGTGTTCCTGACAACTAAAAAATGTTGTTAATTTTGGTATTAAGTTTGTTGTGAGTATTTATTATTACAAATTAGGTTCACTGAATGTTTTAAATCCAACACAGTAAACAAGTAAGTAGGTGTATTCGTCTTGCCTGATGGTAAGCAGGCGCCGTAGCCTATGCACGCTTGCATTAAACAATTGCTATTCGCAATCGCAACAAACATATTAATAATTATGTAGGTACTCGCACTAATCACTATTGATAAGTGCAAAAAGTAGTACATTAAGTTAAAATGTGTCTTGAATTAATATATCAAAATTTAAGCAGTTTTGTTGTTTTTTTTTCATCTGGTCAATAATATTGTTATTGTGTAATGATTTTAGTTTCAATATTAACAAAGTGGTGGAGTCTTCTTTTTTAATAAATGATAACCGGGATAAAACATTAGGATTTTCGTAAGTAAAAATATTTGTATCGTTGTTTTAGTTGTACAGTATCATGTTCCGATCGGTACTCCACACCGGAACTGGCTCGCGACCGGACCCCAGACGTGCTTCTCAAACTTGTGGAGGATACGTATAAGACCGACCGAGGCAACACCGGCCCGGTGAGGTCCGACGGGGACGCCGGGGAACCCCTGCTCCTCACGCCGCTCATCGAGCAGAATAAACTGCAGGAGGCCAGAGATGCGGCCAAGGTCGACTCCCGTCATATACTGTCGGACTTGGACAGCTATGCTGGGTATTTGACGGTATGTGACGATGATTTGAAAGTACCCGGGACATCGAGCTTTGCTTTTTTGAGCTTTGAGCTAAGAGATGAGTTCTAGCTAGATTTTTTTTTTTTAGTCGTATTGTAAAGCTCATTGCGATCTTTGTAGCCGGGGTAAGAAAACCGGTATCTCTTGTCTAATATTCCTAAGTACCTACCTACCTACCTGTTTACTGTTTCTTCCGATCTTGCGCCAATGCACCTGACGTATCTTGTTTTTTTAGGTAAACAAGGAGTACAACGCCAACCTTTGGTTCTGGTATTTCCCGGTGGCGGAGAAGGTGGAGGAAACTCCCTGGATCATCTGGCTGCAGGGCGGGCCTGGAGCCTCATCGTTGTTTGGCCTTTTTAGGGAAATCGGTCCCATTGTTGTCACTGCAAACTATACTGTAGAAGGTAAATAACATGCCCTGACGCGGTTAGACATAAATGCGTGAAGTTTCTTGACAGTATGACTTAAGCCCGGATTTTGTCCTCAAGTAGATGAACGTGGTCGCCAGTTCTATTTCTCTACGGGCATCTTTATCAACTTGTCAGCGCGGCACCCGTGCCGGAACATGCGCAAAACAACCTATGATAAATTTAACCGACTTGAAAAAAAAAAAAAGGTTCTCAATTCGGTTGCTTTTAACCGACTTCAAAAAAAAGGAGGTTCTCAATTCGGTTGTATTTATAAACATTTTTTTATGTTTTTTTTTCAATGTTCGTTACCTCAGAACTCCGTCATTTATAAGCCGATGCGTACAATATTTTTTTTTGTAAGTATATGCTTCCAGGTTGGTCCCATTTATTTAAAAAATCCAGTTGGATGATGGGATCCATGAGGAATTGAGGAAACTCCTCAATTACATTAAGCACGCGTGTAATGATTTCGGTATTTTCCATTATAACTCGAGTATTTACACCCGGAAATCATACATTTGGTGGAGTGGAATTGATGATGAAGACCACAGATGACTTATGGAATTCCTCAATTATGTACTTAAAACTATAAAAGTACGTCACAGATTCTGATATGATTCCGTTAAGATAGCAATAAATGAAGTGCCAAAGGTGATCTTTGACGAATCGACGAAAGTCCTTAAATATTATCGGCCAACATAAAACAATTCGGTTTTTTCCTCAAATAACAAACGCATTTACTCTCGGAAATCAGTTCATGTGGTAAATTTGGAAAAGAAATGTGGAAATGTTCATCTGGCTTGGCGGAGTACTAAATTTAAGTCGCTTGAAACTTTGTTTTTGAAGGAAACTATTTTACCTTCAATATGTCACTATTGCCACTACTGCGGTGAAAAGTTGTATGTGTCACACGAGAGCAAAGTTATTAACATCTTGTGCCTTTGAGTCCTTCCCTGAGGTTAAAATTATATCTTTTGAGCTAAGCTTGTGATAGGGTCTTACGATTGCTCGAGACTATTTTATCTTATGAGAGGGGACGTGTTGAGGTGTTGTCAGATGCGGGCGCCCTTTTATACACTTCGACCCAGTGGGATCTTTTGTTCCGTTGCCCCCTCCTTTATGCCTACTCCCAAGTATGCCGCTCCATCATTTCCACAAAACAGATGATGCAGCTCAGCGGCAACAGCTTGAATTCCTTTGGTTGCGGAGAGCCGTTACCGAAGTAATTCATTCTTTGTCAGGCAAGGGTATGACATTCACACAGTAAGTGTTCCATAGTCTCATCCTCCTCGCCACACATTCTACAGTCAAAACTATGCGATAGTCGCATCTTGGCCAAGAGATTCTTGACCCCGAAGTGACCTGTGAACATCCCAGATATGATTCTGTGTTGCCTCCTGCTGAATTACCAGTGTTTTGGTCCAGCCCGAGTCCACTCGTCATGAAGAGCTTAGAGTGCTAAGGCAGCCTCATCCCTCCACTCGTGTTGGTATTTGGCTATGGCGTAAGCTTTTAAGGCTGATGTTATGGTTCCTTGCTCAAGACTAAAAATCAGCACTTTTATAAAACAACGATGCTCCTTGTTTTAAAAATAAAACTAATACTGCACTATTTGTTTCAGAAATGAAATATTCTTGGGGCAAGAACCATTCGTTGTTGTTTATAGACAACCCGGTCGGGACTGGCTTTAGCTTCACATCAGACATTAAAGGATATGCCACTAACCAGACTACGGTAAATAAGAAAATATGCAAATTTTGCTGATTTTTTAAAATATTTCTTTAACAACATGTTCTAAAATAAAACGTTCACGGACAAAACATTATTCTGAAAAAAACAGGTTTTGTAATAACTCGTATTTTGTAGTTGAGTCTATATATTCAGTTGGATCCCCTGCTGTTAAGTATATGCACATTTCTCACGAACCAAAACTATCCCCTTGCGGCAACATGGCCAAGCCGTTACGTCTACAGACGTATACTTAGTGTCACAGCACGCGTAAAGACGCGTCACCAAGCCACCCCCTGACGCACCAACACCAAGTGACCCCTGAAGCATTTGTTGCGGCACTACAAGAATCTGTGATGTGCAAAAAAGGTACAAAATGGCCAGCTTCATTATAAATATATGTCCTGTGATAATCTCGCGTCTACGGACGGACTGGCAAGACATCGGAAGATCACCGGCCACCGTCGTAGTGTTGTATCACGCGGGTCTTCATTTACGTCTCTGACCGTACTGTCCATGAATGTGTTAAGCAAGGTACTTAGGCGCATTGTGATTTGTGGAGTTTAATATTCCATTTGCAGCTAGCAAACTGTGTGAATTCGTATAACCATTAGATCATTTCACCAGTCGAAGTTCTGGTCCGAGTCAAATTTCATTTGATTATATTGACATTCTTTCTTGAAATTTAGATCGGTGAGAACCTGTACACAGCTCTTCAGCAGTTTCTGACCATGTTCCCTGAGTTGCGGAAAGCCCCTCTGACGATAGCCGGAGAGTCGTACGCTGGCAAACATATACCATCCATTGGCATACAGATCCTTAACAACAGGGAGGAGGACCGAGACCAGCCGATAAACTTACAGGTATAGTACGCGACAGAGCAGCATAACCTGCTGCCAAGTCGCGTCTCGTGTGGCTCAGTGACACCTATGTCTCACTCGTGCTAAGCAAACTAGAAAGAGGAAGGTAGATTCTCTTGTCCCGCGTTGCGGTATCAGTTGTACAGCCAGCATCAAAAGCAGCTACGCAAACGAAGACGTCTAAAGTCTTTATTAAAAGGGAATAAGAGCTTTTGACGTCTTCGATTGCGTAGTTACTTTTGATGCTGACTGTAATAAATAACCCAGCAGGAGTGCGGGGCACGTGTGACGTGGGACGCGTGCGTGTTCCCCCGCCAGCGACCCCAAGTGACTGCATTTCTTCGATGGACGAGGGACATAAAGACAATACAGTATGACGTTTTAAAATTAAACATCAATTTGTTTTCATCAACTAAAATGTTTTCAGGGGCTAGCCATAGGCAATGGGTTAATCGACCCGAGTTCGCTGATGCGTTACAGCTTTTTCCTGCGTGAGATCGGGCTGGTGGACGACAATGTCGCCGACTCCTTTCGGGAAATGGAGCTGGAAGTTATGCAGTCCATCGACCAGGGCGACATGATGGAGGCTTTTGAGGTAAGCTTCGGATCGCATATATGCGTCACCATCAAACTGTGTGTGTGAACGTATCTTACGTGTAACATTATAAAGTGATTTGAGAATTCGTCACAAATGCAGGTTCCTCACTCTCAACACAGCGAAGAGCTCTGGCGACTTTACTCACTTGCGTAACTTTTCGACCTAGCGTTAGCACAACTCCACTGTCAGTTTTCCATGTAAAAAATGATATTTACAATCTACCTAACGTACGTACAAAACGTTACGCAATCGAGCAGCAGGAACACAACACTGGATACCTGCAGAACACGTAGGTAGTAGTATTATTATGGCTGCGGTGTTCTGTAAGGTGAAGATGTTGTTCCCCAGTTGGGCTGTTTCAAGTAAGAGCGAGACGACTTTCCGCTGCGCCTAACAATAATAACGTGACAGTAATGCACAGAAATTTTTTATTTTTTTTATTTTTGCAGATCTACAACTACCTTTTATTTAGAATTGAGAACGAGGCTAGCCTGAACCACTTGTACAACTTCCTCCGGCCGAAGATTAATCTCGGCGGTCCCCATTTGAAATTCCTAGAGCGTAGCGAAGTGCGTCGCGCGTTGCACGTCGGAGACACTGTGTTTGGCTCGGGGAGGGTCTACGAGAACCTCTATCCTGACATCATGAACAGCGCTAAGATGTGGCTAGAGGAGTTGCTGGATAACTACAGTGTTATGCTTTATAAGTAAGTCCAACGCGCAACATTGGTCGATTCCTTTATGAGACCTCGCCTAAGACATACATAAGATAGGTACGTGGGGTTAGACAAAGAGGACCGAAGAAAACTTACATTTAAATGGTCCATTTAAACCTATGAATTTTGGTTGGATGATACGTCAAGCCAGATAGACCTCCTAGTAAGTAATAAGGAGGTTGACTGTTAGTCAAACCAGCAACTTTTTACAATTTGTTTTAGATGATTTTTGACCGTGATGTACCTCATAATCATAATTTTCATATCAACCCAAACCCGTCTACTGCTAGACATAGGCCTCCTTCAAAGAGTGCCACAATGACCGCTTCTGCGCCAGTGCGCCACCCGCATTCAGCGGACTCCCGTGACCTTTAGACCCTAGAGAACCTTTCCGCCCCAACAGCCATCGGTTCTACGCGTAATGCGCCCACTGCCACTTAAGACAAGTTTAGCGATTCGGAGGTCTATATCACTTTTCGGAAGCGATCACGCAGATAAAACTCCCACCACACCCCTTTCTGTTGCCCTTTCGGTGACTTTGAGCCTCCTTATGAGGTATATAGTAAGCGACCACGTTTCGGTGCCATACGACATCACTGGCCAAAGACTCTCGTCTTGAGACGCTGCCGAATGTTCGACGAAAACATGTGCCGTATGAAGATCGAAGTCGGGAAGCCGAACGCTGGCCAGCCGTGTCGGATTCGACGATTGGTCACTTTCTCAAAGTTGAACCTACCTGAGTAACTGGACAGTCTGTCCTAGGTATACACAATCATTGACAACTTCGAGCGTAACGTGTCCGATTGTAATGGGATTTATACTGGACACTTCGAAGCTTAATTATTAAAGAACTAAAATTAGTTGACACCTAAATCGCCCAACAATTAAAGTCCTTGACAGACCCATATAAAAATCTAAGAACAAACACTAAGGGCGAGATAATTGAGAAATAGGTATTTGTAAAATGTATTGCTGTCGCGTCAACCTCAAGCCTCCCCCCGCAGAGCGCGATAGAGACAACTGCAGCTTGGACCGAAAATACCTATTAAAAGTACATAAAATCAACGTTTCGTAGTACCCCGATTTCTTCTCCAAAACTTGACCTATTAAACTATTTTTTTTTATGAAAAATCAAAGAAACGTGTTCCTATGTTTTCCTTTTTTAAATAATCTAGTCAAAATTGTTTTCGGGACGTTTGAACACAGCCGAAAATCTAGATATTTTTTTTAGGTTTTGGAAGGTTAATATCTCGTTTAAGAATAAATTTATGAAAAAAAGGAAAACATAGGAACATGTCAATAGTAGCCTTAGATTTATGGAAAAAAAATGATGTACTGCCATTATCCAGGGAGAAAACAGGGCACTACGTTTATATGGAAAAACTGCCCTTGTGTTTCCTCTTCGCGTGATATTTTCTGAGTATTTAAATGAGTTTTATTACTAAAATATTCTACCATTTCAGTGGACACCTCGACATAATAGTGGCGTACCATCCGTCCGTGAACACATACAATTCTCTCGTGTTTTCCGGCTCTGAAGACTACAGGAACGCGACCCGCAAGCCTTGGTTCCATGGGAACAGACTGGCTGGGTAAGAGTTTCCATGTCTAGAGCCAGTCGAGTTCGAAAATATATGCACGAACAAAATGATCGAAAATATGTGAACACAACGTTTGCGTAGCATACTTTTGAAGCATTAAGAACGTACATAGTTTTCGTAAACAAATCGCCAGCGATAAAATCAAACAATTTCGCTTAATTCGCATCACGACGCGCGACACGTCTTCAAATACCTAACCACCATTCATATGTCCAACGTAGTACCCATAGTAAGTACTTACAAGCTTTGCTTAGTTTGAAACTAGGTTGATTTGTGTATTGTCCACAATATAACATATTATGTGCCGTGCAAAGTCCGGCGCTACTTCACTCAACGTCGCTGAATATTGGTCTTGTGATGAATGGCTTGGCTTCAATCGCAAATAATATAACCCAAGTAGCATAATTAATAATTATACAGTTGTGATTTGACCAGAACATACAGCCAGAGTAAACGCACTATAGCATTGTTTCGTGTTATTTTAGCATAAACATAATCGTATTCCCCATTGTGACGATCGTTTGACGGGTTAAGGCTGCGTGCGTGTAGGTACGCACGGGCGTAATGTCGCGCGACACGCCGCGGGAGCTCGGGCGACCATAGAGTTTCTCGCCTTTTTTTTTTAACCCGAACAAGCGAAGACTAGAACTGGCTCAGAATAAATAAATATTAGGGGACAACCTTTAAGGCTTGTGTTCTGAGTACTAGACAACGATATATTTAATGGATATAAATACTTAAAGACATATAAAACATCCAAGACTCAGAAACAAACAATAATGCTCATCACAAAAATATTCGTTATTGTAATAAATAAATAAAATAAAAAAGTTTTCTTCGTTGGTTAGCATAGCGCACCAAGCCGTTATCCCCTGTTCTGATGATTGAAGCTTGAAGCACACAACCGAATCAATTTGACACACGAACAGTATAGTTACAGTGAAATATATGTATTGCTATCCTATTCTTACTAACTACAGCAAGCTGTTGTGACAAACTGCTTGTATCTAATGGCTTTGACGAGGTGGTCTTGTTGTAGGTACTACAAGACGGCGGGGAACCTGACGGAGGTGATGGTGCTGGGGTCAGGCCACATGGTACCTTCCGACAAGCCGGCGCAGGCGCTGGGCCTCATCACGGCCTTCGTCCGCGGCCTGTCGCTAAACGACACAGGCCGGCTGGTAGATGTGGAATAGTCATCGAGGCGCTGTCAGCTTCCCTGTGACGCCCAAAAAATACAATTTAAATCACACTGTTTAGAAAATAGAGCTGAATTCAGATTTTAATCAGAATCAAAATTATTTTATTTCTATTAAGTTTGAAACTATATTACACTACAATGGAGCGACACGAGGCCTGCTTCCACCTTAATTTACAAAAGTCTACATAAATCAGTTTTAGAAATGGAGCTTTATTTATTTATGACACCCCATAGTTTTTAATGGGGATGCTGGATGCGGGTGGATGGCGCAGAACCGGTCACTTTGGGGGAGGCCAAAGTCCTAGCTCTTTAAATCAGTCACGCGGACAAAACGGTAGAATAAAAAATATTATTAAAAAAAGTCTACACGCAAATTGGGGGTGGATTTTTTTTTCTCGTTAATCTCAAGCCATAAACTTCGCCATTATTAAAACAGCTTATTTAGATAGAGCCGCAGCTGCAGGCAGGATCACCTTTGCCGCCCAGGAAAACGTTCACCCTGTGTGACAAATGTCGCTGAATAATGAAAATTAGTGTATATGGATAAATCCACTGTATACCTAAGTATTTATTCATCTATATAAGCTACCGTCTTAGCTTGTGCCTAGGTAGGTAGGTAGTAGTAGGTAGGTAGGTCCTTGCTGGATTTGACCTTCTCAGCCTTCACGAGTTTCTCATCATGGGGGATGGTGACGTCGACGAGCACTGCCTGGCATTCGATCAATCTGTCAGCGCGACATCAGGCCTATTGGCTAAAATAGTCAGGTCCGTTTTAAACATTAATCCCAATAGAGCGTGGTACGACCATTTTCGAGAACTGGCGCAAGTGTGTACTTATAGTAAGGAAGTCCACAAGACCGTATAGCAGAGCAAGTTGCTTGTGAATAATCCTGGCTACAAGGTTATGTCTGTGCAAATACTCGCCGTTTGCTAGATGACCACAACCGGAGATAATAATGCCTGCACGGCTAGCACGCGACGGCGCGCGAGCTTTGTCGAATTTTCTCGCACTATCCGTCTCTCTCTTATTAGAACACTTAGAACAAGAGGTATAGTGCGATAAAAATCGAGAGTATGTCGCGGCCGTCGTGTGCTAGACGTGCTGATTGACTCCCCGGGACGGCGGTATGCCCGACAAAATGTCGACCGGAGAATATACCTCCGTCTACCGCTTCTACGTCGTGATGCATCCGTTAATAAGTTTTGATGTCAGCTACATTCACCGTGGGTACTATAATGACCAAATCTCAAAATTATCCACACCGTATTTAAAAAAAGAGTAATCCGTCAAATGTGGATAAGAATTTGGTGGCTTAACCAACCACACGTGAAACATTAGTTTCATGCAATAACAGCACTTCAAATATTAATATATGAGTAAAAACGTCACTTTTCCATGCCAGCCCCGAAAGGAGGTTGACGATAAACCAATTAAATTTAAGGAAATGAAACAGAATTACCTACAATTGCGCGGAAATATGGCTTTTAAATCACACACATAATGTATTAGAATAGAATAGTATTTTTTTTATTAGGAGCATATGGTGTCCCACTGCTGGGCAAAGGCCTCCCCCCTCCGTTTCCAGACATCCCGATCCCGAGCCTCTGGTCTGGTCTGGTCTATCTCGTCCCGCCATCGCCGGGGAGGTCTGCCGCGTCTCCGTTTTGAGTTGTCGGGCTGCCATTCAGTGGTGGTCTTGGCCCACAGCTCACTTGGCATGCGGCAGACATGACCAGCCCAGTCCCACTTCAACTTAGCCGCCTTCCGAGCTTCGTCCATTATTTATGTCTTAGAGCGCAGCGTGGTGTTCCGGATACGGTCCATTAATTTTACACCTAATATGCTGCGCTCCATGGCCGCTGGCTAACCCCGAGTTTGGACTTCTGAGATAACGTCAAAGACCAAGTCTGTGCACCGTAGGTGAGAGTCGGTAGTATGCACGTGTCCATGAGTCTCCGCTTAAGTGAAATAGGGAGATCACCCTTCATGAGATGTTTCATGGACCAATAGATCCTCCAAGCGTTTTCAGTCCATCCTTCGACTTCCTTCTCCTGTCGCGCCTGGAAGGAATCTATTTGGCCCAAATAAAGGTACTCCTGGACATATGCTATAGATTCTACATTAATCTCAATCTATAGATAGAATAGAATATAATATTTTTATGGTATAACTGTCAACATAAGTCTAAAACTATCAGCATCAGTATCATATATATTAGCATCAGTTTAAGACTAGATCTTCCTTAAAATGCACCTTTATAATCCATCAAAATACAATAAAAACTTGTGGAGTACTCGCGCACTGACCGTACGTGCCTTATACGACGAACTTTGTTTAGAGTTTGCTTGAATTATTATAAAACGTACGCAGGCGCCACCCTAAGGATAAAGAAGGGTTTTTCAAGAAAAGGATAGAAACGTTTATTAGCCGTGGTTAGATATAAAATTGTGAGCTCCGACTATTCACACTATCGTGAACACTATAGTGTCCAAGGTGAAGCGACGTCCAAATAGCGTTCGGTACTGTAATACCCTGGGTGAAGCGACGGACCACGGCGTAAACCGCCGGGTAAAGCGAGTGGATACTGATATCGTTATACTCAATTATGCTCTTAATAAATAAATATTTGAGGACAATCTTACACAAATCGACCTAGTCTCAAATGAAATTCTGGTCATCATAGAAAATTTCTTGTTGAGGCATATTGTTTATAACCTTTTCGGATTTGTACTTACCCTGTAGCCTTCTGCGGCGGAAGAGGTGCTGCCGGTCAGCAGAAGCAGTAGGCTACGGTGTCTGCCTACCAAGGCAAGCCGAACGCTCGTTTGCGTAGCTTTTAATGGACATAAAGTAGATGAAACTGAATTCTTACTAAATTCTTAGGATTAAATGTAGACAATAAGCTGACTTGGAAACATCAAATTGACTCTATGTGTACGAAATTAAATCAATTCTCATACGCACTATATAATTTAAGGAAAAGAGTCAGTTGGTCAGCAGTGCTTACCGCATACCATGCATTTGTAACCTCAACGTTAAGGTACGGTATAATTTTCTGGGGCAATTCAACTGACCGTGAAATTATATTTCAAGTCCAAAAAAGATGCGTAAGGTCAGTATGCGGTGCTGCTCCTTTAGAATCATGTAAGCCATACTTTAAAAAATTAAATATATTGACACTTCCTAGCCTTTACATTTATGAAATGTCGGTCTTTGTTAAACAGAACTCTCATTTATATCATAGCTTCAACAGCACACGTCTTCGTCATAGGATATTGCATCATGTAGTACCTAATACAGCATTGTATCAAAAAAATGTACTTGGAATGGCTCCAAAAATATATAATAAAATACCACTACGAATTAAATCTGTACAAGAGCTGAATATGTTCAAAACCCTCCTAAAAAAATTACTACTCGATAAGTGCTACTACACTGTTAACGAGTTTTTGGAAGACCTAATTTAAGTACTTAGAATAAATAAGGTGACATGCGTGCCCTTACAATTTGTATGCCGAAAGGCGCCACATAGTGAAGCTATAGCATAAAGTAACAACCTGTATACCTACGTTGGACAAACAAAGATTTTATGATTTATGATTTATGTTTTCCGTATTTGTATTGTACTCGTATTGCACAATACCATTATTCATTAACGGTGACCTCTTATATTAAAACTATTCTTAAACATAATACTTACCTAAATGTATCACGTCATGACACATACTTATGTTTAATGGGAAAAAACAATTATATCGCAGTGAAGCTAAATTTATTCCAATTAATACAACATGAGGAAGGAAATGTGTATATTGTTACTAATTATACCACTGTCAAGTCTAACAGTCATCGCTTAGCGTGCTGACAGGAAAGTAGTCTTATCATTATTTACCTTTGAATACTACTTAAATAAAACCGTGTCGTTGTGCAGCCAGAAGGTTTACCAGCAGGTTAGTAATCAGCTTGCTTAGAATAAGTACAATAGAATAAAAAAAAGTGATACACACGAAACGACAAACAGAAAACAAAAGAACGTCAAGGAACGGTCCCTGCATGCAGCTGACCATTGTGAGCTTCTTAATTTGTATACTCGCACCACAAAGGTTGCCTGTCTGGGGGCCTAGACAAGGTTACAGTCGACAAACGCTAACGCCAATAGAAACTAATAAAATGTATGGGAATGACAGATGTTAACGAAAAGTGTTTCGTCGGCATCTGTCATTCCCCTACATTTTATTAGTTTCTATTGGCGTTAGCGCTTGTCGATTGTAACCTTGTCTACGGCCCCTGGTTTTAGGCAGACACCGCAGCCTATCAGCGCTTGTGACCCTTTATAGAATTGAGGCGTCGTTGTGTCGACGGCTAGAATTAATTCTTTAGGTCTGACCCACTCTCAAGAGCTCCGGACGATGCTGTGTTAAGATTCTCAACACAGCATCAATAGCTTATCAGGAACACAACACCACATACCTAAAGAGCAAGTAGTACTTTCTTGATAACTGTTATGTCTTGGCCTATCACCCGTTTTCGGCTTGACGTTGACTTTTGGGACATTGCAATTTTGTTTTGGTCGATTCTGTTTTCCGAATAAAATAATAATGATAATGCGGCCCACTCAAACGCCGGCCATCCCTAGCGAGGCCCGCGGATTGGACGAGTCACGTGCCGCACCGCAACAGCCCAAAAAAATCGGAACGCACTGCGCGTGAGCGAGGCCTCGAAAATACGTTCCCGCCGCACCCGCGCAGTCCAGCATCCAACGCGCTATAGTGATTAGCTCTATTATTACTATTGTAACTAATATTCCAACGAGAATACGTTTAGTGGAGATTATTCATTTGTTTGTCATAAACAATGCCCCTTACTTGTCATTAATCTGTAACAAACTGTACGCGTGTGTTTCACTTAAATACAGCCTCGCACGAACCCGAGCTAGCTATGGCGCTACAAAATCCTTTTTTTAAGACAGGCTCACGAGTTCTACCTCTTACAGAGCACTAGTTTATCTGCTTTCAACATCCCTGTTTCTGTCTCAGCGTAATGTCTGTCTGTTACAGGGCAATGAAGGTGCTGCTGTGGGCGTGCGCGCTGGCTTGCACAGGCGCAGCGCGATTCCAGCTGCCTGCGTGCAGCAGCAGCAGGTGCTTTGCGCGCGACGAGATCGGCCATGACAGCGACGATGGCTGGTATTCCAACGACTATCTCGTTGACGGTAATGTCTTAACTACAGACGGATAAACACTTTATAGAAATCCACATGGACACAAAGCTTCACAAGGTCAACCCGTCGTGAATGGGCTCAGTGGAACCTTCATCATCATCATCATATCAGCCGAAAGACGTCTACTGCTGGACATAGCCCAACCCCAAAAGAGTGCCACAAATGACCAGTCGACGCCACCCGCATCCAGCGGACTCCAGCGATCAAAATCCACATCGAAATAACTAAATAGTGCGGACAAACTTACACGTATCGATCTAGTCCCAAACTAATCAAAGGTTGTACCTACTATTCGTACTAGACAACTATATAACTACTAGATAAATAAATACTTACCTAAATACATAGAAAACATCAACGTCTCAGAAGCCATTCGAGGCATTCGTTGCTCATTATAGAAATAAATGTCCTTAGCTTTATAAGCAGGGTCAATACCAATAAAACTAAAGTAGTCGTCAAAATCATACATGAGTAAAGTAGAAAAATAAGAAATACCCATAGCTAAATGAAGCGTATGCAGAGCGTAAGGTATAAACGAATTTTTTTCACACCTGCTAATTCAGAAAAGAGTAATTGTTTCCCAAATGAAGATCAAATTTGCATTGTTGTTCCCTGATCCTGCTGTTCAGAAGAGACATATAGTAGCCCTCAAATGATTGAAATTTTGAAAAACAGTATGTGCCACTCACTAGCAAATTAATTTCCGTCTTGGGCGTAAACTCTTGAATCCCAAGTTACGCTTAAGATTAGAATATTAAGTGTAGAATCTTGCGCTTCACTCAGGGTTCAACCCCACCCTCGACCTATATATATATAATTTTGCTCCCTCGAGACACCATCTAGACACATTTACTATTTTCACAGGAAATCGGATGTCCGTGGCCACTCACGCGGACGCAATTCGCTGGACGTGCTGGGGCAGTGACCCCACGAGTTTCTTTGCTCCCCACTTCTCAAAACGGTTACCGTTTATCGCCAAGAAAGTCGAGCTAATAAACTGTACCATCCCCTCTCTGTCTTACAAAGATCTCTTCGAAAAACTCACCGTGTCCAGCAAGAACGTGAAAACCCTAACAATCTCAACTCAACCGCAATATACATCCAACGGCCATCGATGGAAGAGCTACAAGAGTTTAACGCTTTTTGTAATAAAAACGAGCAACCTTTCTCTAGAAACTCCCTACAACATTTAAGCTTACGTGGATTTTCAATGAGCATTGAGCACTTGACGAGTATAAAAAATGGGATCTGGACCTTGACGTTAGTGGATACTGGCTTGCCGCGAGTAGTGAATTTGAGTGAGTTCTCGGAGCTTTATCGGCTGGAGCTGCATGAGCCAATGCTAGAGGATGCTCAGCTGCTTGGCACAGCTGCAGCTCTGGAGGAGCTGGTTTTGCGCGCGCCTGATGCAGCGCTCGCCCCAATGCCGCTCTTGCGGGTGGCTATTTTCCTGGATGTCTACATAACGGGGAGTATTTTCGGAGACTGTAATAATCTGGAGGAGCTGACGATTCAAGGCGGAGACCTGGACCAGATTCGCGAGCACTGGCTAGCTGGGTGCACAAACTTGAATTCTCTCAAGTTAACTCGACTCCAGTACCTACGCAATCTGCCTTACGACCTTCTCTCGGACACTACGAACCTTCGACTGCTAGATCTCAGCCATAACAGCTTGGAAAGTCTTCCTGAGGGTTTGTTTACCAACACCAAATACCTAACGTTCCTTAACTTGAGAGATAATTCCTTAATAGCGCTTCCAAGTGACTTGTTACCACCTCCAACATACCTCAAATACGCGTGCGTGGCTGGCAACCACCAAACCCTGGATCGGCAACTCGAACACTTCCTCGGGGTCCGTAAACTTTACTCCGGTCATTGTGATAATTGGTTTCAATGAATTATTTTAAGTATGTTTGACAAGAACATGAAAAACATATTGACCGGTTCCCGCAAAAAAAATATTTTCCAACCACTGAAAACCATATGAAATAATTTACTTTAAGAACAAAGTTTTAACCGACTTCAATTTACTAATCCGCCAAGCCACGAGAACATTTCCACATTTATTTTCCAATTAACCACATGAACTGATTTCCGAAAGCAAATGCGTTGATTATTAGAGAAAAAAAGCCAATCGCTGTATGTGGGCCGATAATATTTGAGGACTTCCGTCGATTCCATACTCCACAGGGATTACCTTTGGCAGTTCATTAGTTGCTATTTAAACGGAATCTTACCAGAATCAGTGACGCACTTTTGTGCTTTTAAGTACATAATTGAGGAATTCCATAAGTCATCTGAGGTCTTCATCATCAATTCCACTCCACCAAATTTATGATTTCCGGGTGTAATAGAAAAACACGAGTTATAATAGAAAATACCAAAATCACTACACGCGTGCCTAATATAATTGAGGAGTTCCCTCAATTCCTCTGGATCCCGTCAGTCAACTGGATTTTTGAAAAAAATGGGACCATCCTGGAAGCATAGACTTACAAACAAAAAAAATATTACGAATCATCATCTCGGCTCATCGATGACGGAATTCTGAGGTAAAAAAAAAACATTGAAAAAACACATGATAAAAAAATATATAACCGGATTGAGAACTTCCTTCTTTTTTTAAGTCGGTTAAAAAAGGCTGTAGTGCGCGAGTGAAAACGACAATTGGAATGAATATATATTTTTTCGATCTAGTTTCTTTTTGGCCAGCTTTATTATATGAATTATTCCACTAACGCCTTGGCCACGACTTTGGTATTAAGCGACCTGCGGCACCGTTTTATCTGTTCATTGCGCGGTCGAGACGCGCAACGAACTGTGGTTAGTTGGGATCACGCGCAATCAATTAGAAAAACCGCTGCCGCAGGTCGCTTAAGACCAAAGTCGCGGCCAAGGCGTTAGGCTTGGTCTACGGCGGATAAGGGTAAAGACACATCTATCAGCATCGAATCGCATTTTGTAATACAGTAAACGTAATTTTGTATGAGATGCGTCCGCATGCGGAAGGGTGAATTGATGTGGACGCATCTCATACAAAATTACGTTTACTGTATTACAAAATGCGATTCGATGCTGATAGATGTGTCTTCACCCTAACAGAGTGCTCGTGTGGACAGTGAAACTCTCTGTATTATTAATTGGAGATGATTCCCAAATCAGGGCTACAGCCATTGAGCCATATGATATGCTCTTGTTCACTGAGACGACTATTGTGCGGGCCAAAGCAACGTTCCGATGGGGTAAAACACCGAGCTGTCAACAAGGATGCGGCTAAAGTCGATATTGCTTATCGATGATTTACCCTTGCTCGATGAAACAGTATTATACATCTTCATTCATTACTGTACAGGTTTAAGTATTATTTTAGAATTAAGGTGATTACCTAATTATTTCATGTGGGCTATTAAATTAGTACTTAATAGATAACTAATTATCATAGCATGCTATGCATGATAATTAGTTATCTGTTAAGTATATATCCTACGTTCTAAACAGTCATTAGTAAAATGTTATCGTGGTATTTTCTAATTCTTTTAATGTTATTTTGTTAAAATCTTGTCTTTATATGTATTTCTTTCGCTAACATAATATTTTTACGATAAATTTGTGAGTTTTCCCTAAGAATAATTTCAAAACTAACATAACCAATTATTATTATAAATATGTAACACCGTCGATAGTTTCAATACATTGATTTTTATTATATTATTTCTTGTAATATTATTTTGTTAAGAACGTGTCTTCACATGTATTTATTTCGCTTTGATATAATATTTTTAATAATGTGGTTTTCCCATAGGAATAAGTTCAAAACTAACATAACCAATTATTATTATAAATATGTAACACCGTCGATAACCTGCGAAGGGTGCGACACGCATCCCTACAAACAGCGGCGCTACCACGAACTTCGAAAGTCGAAGTTCGGGTATTTCTATCTCTATCGCACTCCCTTACTCGAGTGACAGGGATGCATGTATTGCGAACTTCGACTTTCGAAGTTCGTGGTAGCGCCGCAGGTACTAAAAGGGGCGTGGCCGGCCTTATGATTTATGGCCTCACCGGAACGTTGCTTTGGCCCATACAATAACGCGCTCGAAAATTGTTCCTTTCCGCTAAATATGTATTCTCAAGGCATGTAATGCTAAATGGGCCATCCAGTGAAAATAAATCAAAAGTTGTAATACCAATCATACACACCCCTCTGATCTATCTACATCTCTAATGTGAGGTCACTGATAGGAAGTCCGACTTCACGTTATAACTTTTATTAAGTTAAGTACGTAACCCGCTTTAACGTCTCTGTTAAAGCAAGTTTTCATTCTAATTCTAACGCACTCAAAAGACCCTTGGTAGGATATAGGTTAGTTTTTATCTCGGAAATCATGGTAGAAGTTTGTTTGGGACAGCAATAACTATTGCAGCTTGCGCCTAAAATAATTTAATAGCATTTTTTTTTTCTAAGATGATTTTCTACGCGGACCAAGTCGCGGGCAACAGCTAGTCACTTTATATAATGGCTGACGGCGTATCTAAACAATCTGCTTAATTTGGGCTGGTTATCGTTTATTTGCCTACCAACTCAGTTGCGGCAAATAAAACAAGTGGAACTATGACAAGGACAACGAATGATATATCCCTTTCTTTCACACATATTGATATTTAGTTACTACCCACCTCTCTCGGTTGTGGTATTATTATTACCACAGCTTGTCCCGAGTATTATAGGACCATATGATTGGATCCCTCCCAACGAGTAGTTGATGAGTAGGTATGCGAAAAGTTCAGGAAACCGACAATTAAAGCTTACACTAATAAAACAAATTTTGAGGGAAACTTAGGTATTCTTAGATCAACTAGCGTTTCCTATTCTAGGTATTTAATATATCCTAAATGCGTAGTAGGTACCAATAAATTCTGAAACTTTATTATGTTTAATAAGATAAAAAAAGATGTAAATCTTTTGTAGTGGGCTGTACAAACACTGACAACCTGAAGTATAGAACTTAGTCCGTTACAATAAAGTAAAATGGCCAGTTAGCTGTTCAATCAAAACAATCCAAGCGATAACCACAAGGGTCTCCTCTCTCCACCTCCGGGAAAATATAGTAAAAAGTATGGCATGACGAGAGTTGGTAGAAACTGGAAACCCATACATTTATGACACTGGGAGATTGTGTTCATGTGATTTATTGAAACTTTACTGCACAACACACAGAAATGTACAAATGGCGAGCTTAATGCCAAATGGCATTCTCTACCAATTCAGCATCGCGCTAAACAGAGAATTATAAAAGGCGCCAAGAAAAACTTTGATTATATCTATTAAGAAACCAAGGTGAAAAAAAAAACAAATGTACCCATTATACACTACAATTGATAGACTAGATGAAACATATATGATGACTTATGATGACTTATGACTTATATGATGTATGTAATGATACATAAATAAATATATATATACTACTTAGGTACTACATATTCAATAGATAAGGATAGATTCTCCTCGAATTCTACGCGTTCGCTGACAGTACGTCGACAAGTGGGCTATATGTAGGCTTAAGAACGCTTAATTGACGATATTGTCAACGAACGTGTTAAAAGCAAACTTGCTTGGGCGATTGTGACCCTCAATATTGATGATAAAAAAGTGTTTTTCATCACACACCCTCGAAAAGGGCTTCATAATGCGCAGACATATAGAGCTGTAATAGCCTGTGTTAATGTTTTTTTTCTTAAATTGTATCTGTCACTCATGCGGCAGTTACAAAGCAAAGAGGTTTTATATCAAATACGATGTCTGAAAACGTATTTATAAATAAATTTAAACTTAAAAAACTACTTAAACATGTTTAACTGAATTATGTACAGATTTAATATGTAGTTATTAAGTGTCTATGTAAAATGTTTTTAAGTGTTTTCAAATCGTGGCTGTATACCGAAGGGTCTTTGCCATATGCGCCTCACGTCAAATTCAACAAAATGGACGACTGACATGTTGCAGTTTTTAATACGATTTGTATTCATTTCATCTAAAATGTATTTGTTTCCTCGCAAATGTGATGAAAAACATTGTGTATAACACGGGCGTAAGAATATTGCCAACTCGAGTCATTAAAAGACCTCCGCCTTCGGCGTCGGGCTTCTGACAGACTCTTGTTCGCAATATTCCACTTACGCCCCTCGTTAAACAATGTACTATAGTGAGTACCTATAAACCAATTTAACACAGATTTATTCCGTACCCATTTTCGATGATAAGCACTAATTAATTGAAGATATTGATTGCAGTGCCTAAATTCATTATTTTAGTTGGATTACGATAATAGGTACATGTGATTCCAATTTCCTTAATAAAATGCATTACATTATATTTATATGCAGGGTTGGGCTAAATATTGCATTGTATTTCGATTACAAATTTCGAAAGACAGATGTGTGTATTTAAAATAATATGTAATATCTACTTACAAAATATTTCCGTTGCAGTATTAATTTGTACTAACAAATATAGAAATTACTGTATTTATAAAACATTTAGCTACTTATTGGTACGTAGCTCTTTATTTCACTATTAGAATACATAAGAAAAAAACAGCATGAATAAAACGCGTGCACGTAACAGTAATTGTATGGCGATGTAATAGGTACTTTGGTGGCGAAATAATTGATTGGTAACATTGTTGACTTATGAAATAATTGATTGGTAACATTGTTGAGTTATGAAATAATTGTTTGGTAACATTGTTGACTTATGAAATCATTGATTGGTAACATTGTTGACTTATGAAATCATTGATTGGTAACATTGTTGACTTATGAAATCATTGATTGGTAACATTGTTGACTTATGAAATAATTGATTGGTAACATTGTTTACTTATGAAATAATTGATTGGTAACATTGTTGACTTATGAAATCATAGATTGGTAACATTGTTGACTTATGAAATCATTGATTGGTAACATTGTTGACTTATGAAATAACTGATTGGTAACATTGTTGACTTATGAAATCATTGATTGGTAACATTGTTGACTTATGAAATAATTGATTGGTAACATTGTTGACTTATGAAATCATTGATTGGTAACATTGTTGACTTATGAAATCATTGATTGGTAACATTGTTGACTTATGAAATCATTTATTTGTAACATTGTTGACTTATGAAATAATTGATTGGTAACATTGTTGACTTATGAAATCATTGATTGGTAACATATTGTTGACTTATGAAATAATTGAAAAAAAAATGCTTTTGACACGAACTGCTGGCCAGACTCTATATACATACATCATAATTACTTAAAAAAAAATCAAATCCTTATTATAAGTAAGCAGAATGGTCCGCCCTCCCGTCCCAGCCGGGGCACGCCGACACATTCTATCGTGGGGCACTGTTTCCAGAGCGCGCAGGGCTCGCATTTTTGGCAGAACGCAGGACATGGGGACGGAGCCAACTCACGCGAGTCACGTCCAATCGTCCCTGATTCCACGGCACTATGATGAGGTAAGGCACAGCGAAATGTCATCCCGCTCGAATGTGGAGCAGCCCAACTGGGGAAGTACCTCCGCCTTGCAGAAGACCAAAGCCATAATAACACTACTACTTGCTCTGTAGTAGGTAGTGTTGCGTTCCTGGACGTGAGCAAGGTCGCCAGAGCTCCCGAGGATGCGTTGTGTTGAGAGCGAGGGATTTTTTTCCTTCAGCTGTCAACACGGCGAATCTTCAAAACATATCAAGGGTCGGCAAGGCCCATGTTACTCCTTGGAGTTGCATGCGTCTACAAGCTGCAGTGTCCGCTTACCATTAGGCGGGCCGTATGCTTGTTTGCCACAGTCGTATAAAATAAAATAAACTATATGAGCATCCGTCAGGCCTTTTGCCATCTGCCGTGGAGAGACCTACAGGCTCCGAAGTCCATCCGGATGGCTTTAGGGCCGAGAGCCCGGTCGATGAGATCAGACTACGCGTGGTCGGCCTTATCACGCGATAAGTGACAAGATAGGAGCGTCGTCTCGTTCTGTCGAACGGTGTCAGCCAGTGCCGGACGCTCAATCTTGTCACTTAAAGTGTGACAAGGCCGACCATGATACGGGGTCAGAACATCGTCTCAACAACCGACTCTAGGCAGCTTGGCTATAACAATCTATGTATTCGCATATGCTACAGATCGCCATACGATTCAATAAATCAGTAGGTGGGCTCTCGTCAAGCCTGTCATTACCGCTTTAGCTATTGTACTACTACCACCTACCCCTATATAATGATATGTTAATTATATTAATTTTCTCATTAAATTTATCGAATTTATTAATTCAACTGATTAAAGCCAGACGGTGTAATTGATATAATCGAGTAAATTTAATAATGTCATTGAAACACACGATGGGAGAGATTATAATAAAGCCATTCCTCATTCGCTCTTTTCTCCCCACGTTGGATACAGTTTTAAGAAAAAATAAATTTGTAAGTATATATTTTTCTGTGTATTTTATTTTATAATTAAATCTCGCATAAAATTACATACCCAACACTCAAGAATAAGAAACTAACATTACCAATCCGTTTGCCTTTGAATAAGTATTTATTTAGTTGTACATTGTTATTAAATTTTGCATGTCGAATCCAATATTGTGACTACATAACTGAGTAAATCATAAAATACTTTAAATAATCATCTATACCAATTTTATTAAATAATTTCTAACTAATATACCATAATAATATAATAACTATAAAGATGTACCTAAACGTTATTAGTTAAAGCAATGACGCGTAATTTCAGTGCGCGGTATTTAAGCTCCCGAAGAAGCGTTGTGAAACCGCCCTGTGTAACCCAAACTGAGCCAACGACGTAGACTGGGGCAAAAATCGGAGGGGGGGTAAAAACATTTATTATTTTTTTACTAGCCCTAGTCCATGTTGGCACAGGGCGGTTCCACAACACTTCGGGAGCTCAAATACCGCGAGCCATCCGACTGCCTCTTGGACCTACTACGCGTCATTTCTCTGAATCACTACATAGTATAAAACAAAGTTGCTTCCCAGTTCCCGCTGTCTGTCCCTATGTACGCTTAGATCTTTAAAACTACGCAACGTATTTTGATGCGGTTTTTAAGTGAAAACTTCTTTAGCGGCGCTGTGCACTTTTTGTGATGGTGAAAAAATGTTAAACTCGCGACAGGTCACGTGACCGTAAGATTCGACACAGGTCACGTGACCTTAAGATTCGAAAGATTGAATTCTTAAGACGGACACGTGACCTGGGGACCGATTTTTGACTTTCGAGCGCTCGAAAATCAAATACAAGTTAATACGTTTGTAGTGTCAAAATGGCAGGCACTTACTTTCTACCAATAGAATTTAATACGAGTGGTCAATACCACTCGTTTTTAGGGTTCCGTAGTCGACTAGGAACCCTTATAGTTTCGCTTTGTCTGTCCGTCCGTCCGCGGATAATCTCAGTAACCGTTAGCACTAGAAAGCTGAAATTTGGTAATAATATGTATATCAATCACGCCGACAAAGTGGTAAAATAAAAAGTGTTTTTTTTATTTTATTTGGGTACCTCCCCTATACGTAACGTGGGGAGTGTTTTTTTTTTCGTTTTAACCCTAACGTGTCATATATTGTTGGATAGGTATTTAAAAATGAATAGGGGTTTGCAAAATCATTTTTTGATAATGTTAATATTTTCGGAGATAATCGCTCCAGAATTAAAAAAAAAAGTGCGCCCCCCCCTAACTTTTGAACCATAAGTTTTAAAAATATGAAAAAAATCTCAAAAGTAGAACTTTATAAAAACTTGAATAGTTTGGTGTTGGTTGAATAGTTTTTGAAAAAAATTACAAAATAATTTCTGGACGAAAAACTAAGGAACCCTACACTGAGCGTGGCCAGACACGCTCTTGGCCGGTTTTTAAATTTTCTATCGCTATTTCAAAATAGCATTTCATAATTTTTGACAGTTTTCGAGTGAAAGAGTCGAGCGCTCGAAAGTCAAAAAACTGATCGAAAAACTGTTACAATGTCATTGAGTTTTCATTTCTGCCGGCACTCCCGAAGTGCAACCCGGTCTTTTTTTTTAACAGATACAGATAGTAACCGTGCGAAGCCGGGGCGGGTTGCTAGTATAATATATGACTTTGTAAGTGTGTATACTCATAGATGTATGAACGAATAATCTCTGGAACGACCCATGCGATAACAACACTTATATAGAATGGAACTTTAATGCCGGCTGTTACACATTGGCCCAACGTTGGCGCGTGAGCAGGATGCAACTATGCGTTAGAGAAAGAGGGCTATAATTCGATCTCATTAGTTTACATAGCTGCATCCTGCTCACGCTCCAACGTTGGGCCAATGTGTACAGCCGGCATAAGATGGATATGGGTTATATGTTATGCCTCGGCCTTGCTTGAGTCCTTTGTAATGTAGGTAGACATGAAACAAGCACGACGATAGTATAATAATTAAAATCTCGGAAACCTATCTGTTATTCTAAATCAGTTTCAATAGAAGATATTAATCATCTGACTGTATTTATGTAAAAAAAAAAAAAAAAAAAACAAATAACTTAAAGTAGGTAAGCTACGGTAGCCTAGTGGTTCTGCCATGCGCATGTGTCAAGCGGCGGTCGTGGGTTCGAATCCCGGATAGTACCAATGAGTTTTTCGGAACATGTACGGAATATTTACCGTTCGTTTTTCGGTGAATGAAAACATCGCGAGGAAACCGGTCTAATCCCAATTAGGTCTAGTTTTCCCTCTGGGTTGAAAGGTCAGATGGCAGCAGTCACTTTCGTAAAACTAGTGCCATGCCGAATCTTGGGATTAGGTGTCAAAGCGGACCCCGGGCTCCTTTAGGGCACAACCGGGAATAACGCTAGGAGGATGATGATGAACCTTGAAATAATTTAAAGTGTTTCACGTTCTCATCAGATTATCTGGATGGTAACAAATTATTGTCATCTTTATTCAACGAGGGAACAAAGCGAACGGTGTATCTACGCCGTTTCAGCTTGGGGACAAAATATCTCGTATGTCCGGCGTAAGTGCGACTGTTTTCGTTTACAGGGGACCGATTTTTGACTTTCGAGCGCTCGACTCTTTCACTCGAAAACTGCCAAAAATTATGAAATGCTATTTTGAAATAGCGATGGAAAATTTAAAAACGAGTGGTATTGACCACTCGTATTAAATTATATTGGTAGAAAGTAAGTGCCTGCCATTTTGACACTACAAACGTATTTACTTTTACTTGATTTTCGAGCGCTTGAAACTCAAAAATCGGTCCCCAGGTCGCATTTTTTCAACCGATTCTCGTGTTTTTGTCTGAGCATGTTCAATAATTATATACTTACTATTATATTTATAATACAAACAATAAGAAAACAAAAAGTATCAACTATTAAAAAACTAAATTAAAAGTAAAATAGAATAGAACTAAACTAAATCCGAAAATGGCCCCTGCGGCATTGTGCCGAAGATGCTGGCAGGTAATCCTCGCTGAATAGCTTAACTAATTCTTTGTGCGAGATAACTGCCAGCCATCCGGTCACCGGTGGCATCCGTAAGCCTCTTCGACATCTCTTTGAAGAGGCTTAGGGCTCCAGGGACCCACGGACCAAGGGTCTCGACGCCAAAAGGCACGAAATTATATTCAGCGCCCAGACCACTATATTTGCCCACCTTCGCAGCTTCGGCTGCCTCTGCTGCAGTTGCTGCCATCATAGAGGTACGGTGGAGATGCGACGGGGCTAGTGTGTCAACACAGGTTGCATCCCACACCAGGACCCGTCCCATACTCCACGGGACTAATGACATCTCGTCCGGTTTCTTGTGCCATCGTTTCTTAGAATGCCAGACGGCAGATGCCTGATTATATATGTACTTAGATTTTTTGTGGATTCCCGTTCGCGAAATCTAAGTTCTACTACAGCTTACAGAGCCACTAAAATAATACAACTTTTTAGGGAGGCGTGTAGCGACATCTACCAGAAGACTTAGGCTTCTTAACGGCACCACAGAATAGATAATAGTACAAGTACAGAAGGGACACTCTTTTGATTTTTACAAAAGGCGCTTTTTTCTCAGTCAAAACATTAAGATTTATGGCCCGTCTGACGATGTCGACGTATGTATGGGGTGGCGCATCGTTACTGACGATTTCTCAATATAATTTGAGACGTTGGTGCCGTTAAGAAGCCTAAGTCTTCTGGTAGATGTCGCTACACGCCTCCTTAAGGCGTTGTAGGAAGGAACTGATTGAAAAGTTTGGTGGCCGAACCGGACTCTTCCGATAGCTCAGTTGGTTAGTAGCGACGGGCCATAAATGCCTGTGGTCGCCGGTTCGAATCCGGCTCGGAGCATTAAATTTTTAAATTTTTCCTTTATTTAAAAATGTATAATTTCGTTAGCAGCGTAACTGCTTAATACAAAATTAATAATACAACTTTATTTGACAGGCTAACCACCATCGTCAGGTCACAGGAACTGCCGATACTGTCCACAGAACAAGTGACTGGCATTTGGGAAACATTTTCTAGTGAACAACGAAGAATGTTGTTGATTTTGGTATTAAGTTTGTTGTGAGTATTTATTATTACTAATTGTTTCAAGGTTGACTAAAAGTTTTAAGTAATTTACTTTAAAGCCACAACAGTAAACAAGTATATTAGGCTTGCCTGATGGTAAGCAGACGTAGGCGTAGCCGGTGGACACTTGCATTAAACAAATACTATTCGCAATTGCAACAGACATGTGAACTCGCAGTAATCACTATTGAAAGTGTAATGCCCTGGCATTAAGTTAAAATGTGTTTCGAAACCAAATATCAAATCTGAAAGTTTTTATTGTTTTTTTTTCGAACAGGTTAAAAATGTTGTTATTGTGCTAATGATCTGTGTTTCAATAGCAACAAAACGGTGTTTTTTTTTTTTAAGAGCCTTAAGTGTCCCACTGCTGGGCAAAGGCCTCCCTCTTTTTCTTCCACACATCCCTGTCCTGGGCAGACTCCCACCAGTTTTGGTCAAAGACGTCAAGCTGGTCTCTCCATCTCCTACGTGGTCTACCGAGACGCCGTGTTCGGTTCTGTGGGACCCACTTGGTGGTAATTGTAGCCCACAACGCATCGGTATAAACATTTAGATTTTCGTAAGTAAAAACATTATTGTTTTAGTTGTACAGTATCATGTTCCGATCGGTACCCCACACCGGAACTGGCTCGCGGCCGGACCCCAGACGTTCTTTTCAAACTCGTGAAGGATACGTACGAGACAGACCGAGGCAACATCGGCCGGGTGAGGTCCGACGGGGACGCCGGGGAACCCCTGCTCCTCACGCCGCTCATCGAGCAGAATAAACTGCAGGAGGCCAGAGATGCGGCCAAGGTCGACTCCCGTCATATACTGCCGGACTTGGACAGCTATGCTGGGTATTTGACGGTGAGTGACGATTATTTAGAAGTACCTGGGAGATTGAGCTTTGCAGCAGAGCGACCAGACAGAAGAAAACGATTTTTCCCACAAGTGAGATATAGCTAAATTGATTTTTCACCACCATAAATATATTGTAAATCCTACCGTTTTTCCCGGTGGTGCCCAAAACGACGTAAATTTCATCGAATTTTGAATATTGTAACTAGCCGTTTTCGGAACAAGTTTTAATACCGGGGAAAGAAAACCGGTATCTCTGGCCAATATTCCTCAATATTGGATTTTCCGGTCTTACCCCACTGCACCTGACATAGCTTATTTTTTTCTAGGTAAACAAGGAGTACAACGCCAACCTTTGGTTCTGGTATTTCCCGGTGGCGGAGAAGGTGGAGGAAACTCCCTGGATCATCTGGCTGCAGGGCGGGCCTGGAGCCTCATCGTTGTTTGGTCTTTTCACGGAAATCGGGCCCATTATTGTCACTCAAAACTATACTGTAGAAGGTAAATAACCTTTACGTCACACCTGGCCATAATGTGAGTTTTACCGCACGCTGCGCGTACCGTAAAACTCGCATTGTGGCCAGGTAAAGACGTAAAATTGTGTGCTTATCACGAGCAGTAGCTTAGCCCTCTATCGCATGTTTACAACCCTCGCCTGCGGCTCGGGTCACAAATACTTGCGATTTCGGGCTTTCTTTCTTTAACAGCCCTTGGTAGGTAATGTACTATTACGCGTCCAAAGAATAACGTATCCGTCGACGGCGAGAACCCGAAGATTTATTATTTGCGTGAGTGACTCGCAAATCCAAACATAGTTCTGAAACTTGTCACCGGTGACATGAAAAACAATAAAAATCTCCACTGGAGTTAAAAGTGCAACGATAGCAGGGCTCGGGCCGAGTTCGAATCTGTACGAATCTGGCGGTGGCGTCAATATCTTCGAGACGAGTACGTTCAAAGTTACTGTGACCCGTGTTGATAGCAGTAGTAATAGTAATGACTGGATCTTGATAGTTTAATAACTTAACCCCGGGCTTTGTGCTCAAGATTTTAGAAAACCTATTAAGATGTAGATGCGCGTGGTTGTCACTTCTGCTTCTACTCGTATAAGGTCGGGCGTGTCTATGAACAAGTAGGCCATGCAGTGGCGCAGCGCACGCATCAGAATATACGCAATACAAACCATTATATTTTCTACCTTTAATATAAACTATGTTCTCACTCCTGCGACCACACGAAAGGTAAGGTACTTATGTACGTCCCACGCCTTTGAGCCCCTCACTGCGCTCAATTTACAAGTTTTGAGCCACGCTTGTGATTAAATTATATGGTAGGTATTTCGCGACTCGAGACTCAAAATCAGCACTATGAAAAAAACAACTGCTTTGTTTGACAAATTATTATTGACTAGCTTCCGCCCGCGACTTTGTCTGCGTGGACCCGGGATAAAGACTATCTATTATTTTGATCCAGGGTATAAACTATCTTCTTGGAACATCCAAATCGGTTGAGCCGTTTAAGCGCGTGATTGAGTAACGCACATCTAAACCTACAAACATCCAAATTTACGCATTTATAATATTAGTATTTGGATGTAAGTATTTCTTATTTGTTTCAGAAATGAAATATTCTTGGGGCAAGAACCACTCGTTGTTGTTCATAGACAACCCCGTCGGGACTGGCTTTAGCTTCACATCGGACACTCGAGGATATGCCACTAACCAGACTACGGTAACAAAAAAAAGAAACAAAACTGAACTATAACATAACAGAACACGTTTACGGACAAAACACTATTCTGAAAATTTTACGATATGAAACATGTTAATTCATACAATGGATTCTACTGCCACAGACGATCTACCACGTTTGTTCAATTGTTTCGTCACCACAGAAAAGTATGTCGTACAGTCAGCATCAAAAGTAGCTACGGAAACGAAGACGTCAAAAGTCTTTATTAAAAGGGAATAAGAACTTTCGACGTCTTCGATTGCGTAGTTACTTTTGATGCTGACGTACAATACAAACTAAAACATTCTTCTTGAGGCAGCATGGTCAAGCCGTTACGTTTACAGACGTATTCACAGCCACGCGTTGGTAGCAAAGATATTATGTAGGATTAAGAGTCCGCAGTAAGCTCGGCCGAATTTCACCTTCCCATACAAACGGAGTTTCGTTTAAAACTACGTGTTGGTTTATGACGAAACCTTGCATATACAATGACATGAGGTATATCTATGTCTGCCCCCCTAGCACGCTAGGTTTTATGTCCGACATAAAACATTTGTAGCTCTTGCCAGAATGGCAGAATGGGACGAATGCTTTATGTCCGACATAAAACTTAGCGTACTACCACCCCAGTCTATATGGGGGAAATGCCTTTACGCATCCCGCCCGCCACGGGTATGACGGACTAACCGCGTCAGAAGCCTTGGCCTACAGTCTAAAAACCCAACGAGTGCCAGAATCGCTACGCGCTACGCTCGTAGCCGATCCCGTCGTTTTCCTCGTATGTAGCGGAAAGCGACTACGGCGGTCTGACGCATATGTGTCGTCATTGGCCCTGAAAGGGTGGGGCGCCGCGGGATCGCCCCACAGGCCCACAGGGTAGCGGGCCGCAGACATTACGCGCCAAATACAAGCGCATACAGTCTAGGGACAAATTTTTGCAGGGTATCCCCCGAACCACTCACCGTCCCACTACGGCGGAGGATGCAGTAGTCCTATAGTCCCTATCCCATATTAAATTAGATTGTGGTTTTTTTTTTTGAATTTAGATCGGTGAGAACCTGTACACAGCTCTTCAGCAGTTCCTGACCATGTTCCCTGAGTTGCGAAAAGCGCCTCTGACGATAGCCGGAGAGTCGTACGCTGGCAAACATATACCATCCATTGGCATCCAAATCCTTAACAACAGGGAGGAGGACCGAGACCAGCCGATAAATTTACAGGTATAGTACGCGACAGAGCAGCATAACCTGCTGCCAAGTCGCGTCTCGCGTGGCTCAGTGACACTTATGTCTCACTCGCGCAAAGCAAACTAGAAAGAGGAAGGTAGATTCTCTGGTCCCGCGTTGCGGTATCAGTTCTACAACCAGCATCAAAAGCAGCTACGCAAACGAAGACGTCTAAAGTCTTTATTAAAAGGGAATAAAAGCTTTCAACGTCTTCGATTGCGTAGTTAATTTTGATGCTAACTGTAATAACCCAGCAGGAGTGCGTTGCACGTGTGACGTGGGACGCGTGCGTATTCCCCCGCCTGCGACCCCAAGTGACCGCATTTCTTCGATTGACGAAGGACCAGTTTTCAAATTAAAGATAAAATTGTTTTCATCAACTTAAATGTTTCCAGGGTCTAGCCATAGGTAATGGGTTCATCGACCCGAGGTCACTGATGCGCTACAGCTTCTTCCTGCGCGAGATCGGGCTGGTGGACGACCATTTCGCCGACTCCGTACGGGAAGTCGAGTTGGAAATTGTTAAGTACATCGACCAGGGTGACATGAGCAAGGCTTCAGATGTAAGCTTCGGATCGCATATATACGTCTTACTTAGTGCTATTGCTATCTGTTGTATGAGAACCTTGTACTTATTGACTGTGCGCTGAAACTTGGCACAGTTGATCTTGATAGTCTTGAGTTGAGCCATCGAGACTATTGATGCTAGATGCAAGGGGAACATTTGCATTACTCGTAATTAACTTGAATAATTAAACTAAACTAAATTATTAACTACCATCATGGTATAACAACACAGGTACTCTCTTCCGAGACTCGCAAACCACGTGACTGACACAAGCCTACGTCATCATGCTGTCGAATGCCGTTTGATGACGTAGGCTTGTGTCAGTCACGTGGTTCGCGAGTCTCGGAAGAGAGTACCTGTGTTGTTATACCATGAACTACCATAAAGAAGATAGGTACCTACCTACGTGTAACATAATTATATTTTGACCCTTATTTATTACATCCTCGCAAACCTAATCAAATCAAAATGGCGGTAGGTACAAATTCGTTTGTCTTTATCTGTTACTCTGACGAGTAGTGCCTGAGAACAGATTCCGCGGCACCTCTCTAGATCATGTTAAAATAATGTAAGTACATAAACTTCAACATTATTCTGTTTGCAGAACTACGATTACCTTATATTCAGAATTATGCTAGAGGCTCGCCTGGACCACGTGTACAACTTCCTCCGGCCGAAGATTAGTCTCGGCGGTCCCCATTTGAAATTCCTAGAGCGCAGCGAAGTGCGTCGCGCGTTGCACGTCGGGGACACTACGTTTGGCCCGTTGGAGAAAGTCTATTATCTTATTTCTGACATGATGGACAGCGCTAAGATGTGGTTAGAGAAGTTGCTGGATAACTACAGGGTCATGCTTTACAAGTAAGTCCAACAAGCTTAGAGGCTTATTAACTGGAGAGCCTTTCAGTAACTTACTTTACTACTTACTGCTCTGTTGAAAACCTTGCACAATGTGCAAAAAATCATACAAATTCACAATCGATTAATGGTCATTCACAATATCGCCTCGCAAGAGATCATCAAAATGCCCACATGTGCTGTAAGCTGTGGTTAATAAACGTTCAACCACTTCATGCTTATAAAAAGATGGAAAGATATTCCATTTGTAAGTAGTTTTAGTATTTTTGCATTGCTATAATATTATTTTTATGATCGTTTCGTTTAATTTGATGTGTCAAGTACCTATATTGTTCTTGACACATCAAATTAAACGAATATACTGTATTCGATTTACAATTCTTTTTTGGATACGTCATGACACCCCACGAGACTACGTTTTCATGTGTAAGAAATAACTTAATGGTATTTGAAAAAGTGTCTATAATAATATTAGCATTGATTAATCAAAATTAGTTATTAGTGTGTACTCCCCACGTGAATGAGTCTCCGTTTTCATGCTTTGTAAAAATTGACCTAATTTCAACTGGAATACAGTTAATAATAAATATCCTGAGACACTACTGTTTCATCGACACTACCCTCATCTCTACTTCCGCTCCGGAAAATCAATAATCATCGATAGTAAGTATGATTCACTAAGAACCTACAAAATTGCCAAGTGAACACAATTTGTTTGAAAAAGCGATTATCAAGCGCTACTGTAATATACACTACTCGCCACTTTATATGTATTTATTTAGTTAATTGAAATGTAAAATTGTCTATGATAAATAATAAAACGTCATATTTTTGCGTTATTGTAGTTTAGATTTTTTTGTTCTCAAATACATAAGGCTACTCCAGTTATGTACTCGTATCCTCTAAGCCAACGTGCAACATTGATCGCAACCTTTGAGACAATATTATACTCCTTTGCTATTCTGCTATAAAGGGCGCAGGTCTATTAGCGATGATGAGATGCACCGATTGGCGTACTTTTGCATGCGGTTAATACGCCCACCCTCCCTAAGCTCGTGCAAAGAAAGAAAGAAAGAAAGAAAGAAAGAAAACATTTATTCGTGGCAAAAAGACGAACTGTGGACACATACGCACATACACATTTGCCACGAAATGGTCACAACTCAGCGTAATGCTGCTGGCAACGCCAGCGCTGGCAGCCGCCCAGTCCGTTGTGGCCATTTGGTGAGGTACGGAACAATGACGCCACGATCACACACAAGGACAAATTGCAAAATACAAAAACATTAAAAATAACGAAGAAGACAAACTCATTAGAAACAAAAATCCATAATACGCGGTGGAATTTAATCGGTGAACAGGAACCCATTTTTTAGGGTTCCGGAGCCAGAATGGCAAAAACGGAACCCTTATAGTTTCGCTATGTCCGTCCGTCCGTCCGTCCGTCCGTCCGTCCGCAGCTTAGCTCAGAGGCTCTTGGTACTAGAAAGCTGTAACTTGGCATGAATATACATATTAGTCATGCCGACAAAGTGGTAAAATAAAATTTTTAAAAAACATTTTTTTTAGGGTACCTCCCCTACATGTAAAGTGGGGATGATTTTTTTTATTGTCGTCTACCCCATAGTGTGGGGTGTCGTTGGATAGGTCTTTTAAAAATATTGGGGATTTGTGAATACAATTTTTCGATTAAACGATCCGTTTGTGAAATATTAAGCCTTAAAGTGCTATTTTTTGTTAGACTCCAGTGTCCCCACCCCCTGCTAGCTAAATGGTTGTTTTGGGATATGTGAAAAAATTCATGGTAGTAGTACATATAACGAAGTTAAAAGGAAAACTATCACAGCTAAGTAGGCTTTACACGTTTACGAGTAATAGTCGACCAACTTATTAAATGTACTTCAAGAAGTAATAGTTTCGTACAAATTCTTTTGTAACTTACTTATAAAACGTTGTTAGGTGTGTAAAAGAGGTAGTAAATATAAGTGAATGAACCATGTAAAAATATTGTAATATAAAATCATAATATCCTTAATAACAATAAATAAAGAATTTAAAAAATAATAATGTTTAAACTCAAATGCTTTCGCATAGTGGTCGGCGATAGATAATATTTTTTCTAACTTCACATGTGAAGTTGG
The DNA here is from genome assembly GCA_947578815.1 of Epinotia ramella. Classification (NCBI taxonomy): domain Eukaryota; kingdom Metazoa; phylum Arthropoda; class Insecta; order Lepidoptera; family Tortricidae; genus Epinotia; species Epinotia ramella. The sequence goes on along the minus strand of OX388206.1, from coordinate 2,345,495 downwards.
ATTTTATAACTCCTTCTTCAGTTACCATCGTCCTATGTGGGCTCGTTTTTATTATATATAATGGTACGGAACCCTTCGTGCGCGAGTCCGACTCGCACTTGGCCGGTTTTTCTAATTCAGTAATCGATGGCGGTCACGTGTAGTACTTAAGTGGAACCAAGCTTTTTTTTATCATAACTAGTTTTTAAGTTGAAATTAAATTTTAATTAAAATTTATTGTCACCCTACTAATGGTTTAGTCTGAAAAGTTTAATACCTCTTTTCAAACTATCAGCCATAGAAACTTAAAACATAAATGAGCAATAAGCTGTCAATTTGTCATTGTCAAATTCATAACAAATTGCTTCAAATCGTCTGATCTGTCTAGTTTCCCGCCAAAGCCAGCAAGCACTTGACGTATGTACACTTACGAGTAACTTCCCTTCAATAAAAGTAGGGTGTCCATTTATTCAGTCAGTGTACATTTTACCGATGTTAATTAAGTGTGATTAATTAGATTGTAAGCTATATTGCACGAAATCTCACGTATTGGTTTCTGTGTAGATTGATAATTAAGATTTTTGGATTCCTGATCACCGATTAAATTCCACCGTGTATATAAAAACATAAAAGACACCTACAAATTACAATAAAATGAACGCGTAGCAGCCACTTAATTTTTAAAAAGAAAAAGAAAAAATGTACTAAAACTATGGCTTATTTCTATGGTAAATTTGACATTACATAACTACAGGTAACAACTAACTAACGCGTGTTAATGCAAAACATTCTGCAAAGATGCAAATAATTACAGCAAATCACCACCAATACCTAGTAACAAAACCTCGACACGTGTTTCGCCTTTCGACACGAGGCATCATCAGGAGATGATTTATTTCTATGGTAGATTATTATTTCTATGGTAAATTTGACATTACATAACTACAGGTAACAACTAACTAACGCGTGTTAATGCAAAACATTCTGCAAAGATGCAAATAATTACAGCAAATCACCACCAATACCTAGTAACAAAACCTCGACACGTGTTTCGCCTTTCGACACGAGGCATCATCAGGAGATGATTTATATACCCATATAAAAAACTTTAAATAGCAAATATTTATAAGTTAATGCAAGATGTTTTCTGAGTATTCATGTGAGTATTGTTACTAAAATGTTCTCCCATTTCAGTGGACACCTCGACATAATAGTGGCGTACCATCCGTCCGTGAACACATACAATTCCCTCGTGTTCTCCGGCTCAGAAGACTACAAGAACGCGACCCGCAAGCCTTGGTACCATGGGAACAGACTGGCCGGGTAAGAGGTTTGTGGCCAGAGCTAGGAGCTCACTAAGGCACAGTTGAGTTTGGAATCGCACGGACAAAGTGAACAAAAATATGTGAATACGACTTTATTGTTAAGGGCATAAGGTTGCTCAGATATTTTTGAAGAGAACTCACACATATTTATGAACTCGACTTGACCAATGGCCAACGACGTTTGTCGCCAGCGAAGTCATATGAACTCGCATCATTTGGCTTCAATCTCAACTAATAGAACCTATTAAGTTATGGTTACACCGGATAGCCAGAGTAAAAATCACCCTGGCGTTGTTTTATGTAACTTTAGCGGAAACATGATCTCATATGGTCTGGTCTCGTACGGTCTCATGGGGTCTCTGGCTGCTCAAAACTCGACCTAGTTCCTGACCACACCTACCTTGGGATGATCATTATTTGATCTTAGATTTAATTGGAAAAACCACATTGATGGAATATGGAGGTGGAGGGTCGAACGGTGGGTTTATCTATACGACCGACAAAAATAACCTTTGATATTTACCAGACAGCTTTTCACTGAGGGAAAACATTGTGAGGAAGCCAGTCTAATCCCAACAAGGTTTCGCTTCCGCCCTGGGTTGGAAGGTCAGATCTTTCGTAAAACTAGTCGCTAAGCTAAATCTTGAGACTAGGTGCCAAAGTGGACCCTGGGCACCATTAGGATACAACCAGGGAAACGCAAGGAGGATTATGATGAGTTGGCTTTGTTGGTTAGTGTTAAGCCGCTGTTGCTTGCACTCGTGGCCAAGCCGTTATCCAATGTTCTTACTGACTGACGTCGCACCTTCTAGGTACTACAAGACGGCGGGGAACCTGACGGAGGTGATGGTGCTGGGGTCAGGCCACATGGTACCTTCCGACAAGCCGGCGCAGGCGCTGGGCCTCATCACGGCCTTCGCCCGCGGCCTGCCGCTACACGACACAGGCCGGCTGGTAGACGTGGAATAACCACCTCGGCCATCATTCTCGTGACGCCCAGAAAAGACAGTGAAGCTTGAATCCAGCTGTTTAGAAAATCAAGCTGAATTTTGAATAGAAACAAAAGAATTGCATTTTCTATAAATGTTTGAAACTGCCTTGAAATTATAACGTACATCGGGCGGCACGAAGGTTCAAGCAAAGTTCTCAATAAATATAATATATATTTTTTTAAATGGAGCTTTATTTATTTATATCAAGGTTCATATCTGCAACTTACAGTGGTTCTAACGTGAGATTAATAAGAATGCCTGAGACTTGACTCTACAAAATATCTCACAACTTGTTACGGTGGAATAGTTTCGAGACTTGGCCTCTTTTTTACATGGAATGTTTTGTATGGCATATATTTAAGGTTATTACATATCATATTGTATTGTATTGCCGCAGGACTGGTCATTGTGGCACTCTATGGGGGAGGCCTATGTCCAGCAGTGGACGTCTTTCGGCTGATATGATAATGATGACGCTGTATATTGTGTAGCAATCACAAGCTAGTCATTATATCTATCTATTAACAATGCCATAAGTACCCGGCGCAGCTGAATAAAGTACACATTTTTGCCTTTGTATTTTGCCCATGCCGAATTACAGTTTTCTAGTAGTAAGGGTTACTGAGCTAAGCCGAAGACGGACAGACGGACAGATGGACAGACGGACGGACATTGCGAAACTATAAGGGTTCCTTGTTGACTACGGAACCCTAAAAAAATACATTTAGAGCTACCTAACGTACGTAATACGTATAATGCGTTACGTGATCGACCTGCTGCATTTCATTTTATAAACAGCGTACACACTTTCAGGCAACCGCTGTTTCAAAACTGCCTCGCAAAAAAAAAAAACGTTCGTTTTTCCATTTCCGCCCCAGTCCAAGTTGGCTTGGTTGGTTGGTTTGCACAGGGCGGTTCCACAACACTTTGAGAACTCAAATACCGTGAGCCATCCGGTTGCCTCTTTGACACTCAACTATATTAGGCGGTTATATTATACTTATTTAGGCGGTCGGCCCGCGGGCGCGTTGGGTGCGACGGGCCGCCGGCTCGCCCGTCGGCACGCCGACGGGCAGCGGCAAACACAATATCAATTTGTTTTTGCCATTGCCAAATATTTTTCAAAGCTTTATCTCTAGGAATAACGTCTAAATTCGAACTATTCGAATTTGCAAGAACAGCAGACGGCGGTGGCGACCAAAATATCAATATGTTTTTGCCGTTGGTAAATATTTTTCTAAGCTTTTTCTCTTTAGGAATACCGCCCAAATTCCAACTTTTCGAATTTTCTCAATAGCAAAACGGTGAAGGACAAGTTGGTTAAAATTACAAATTTAAAAAGTGTTTAACGGCTTTATACTCTTACGAATAGCGTTCAGTTTTGAATGAAGTTGAATCGGCTAGCAGCAAAAAGTGACCTCCTTCACATCTGACGTCACAAAACTCTGTCGCGTATTCAACAATTTTTCCCCATCCCAAAAAGTGCTCAGCGCCGCTAAAGTTTTCACTTCAAAAAACTTAAGTACCTTGTAATATATAACTGTGTTTTCGTCGCGGAAATACGCCTCTGTTCTTTTTGATTGTCGATTAAAACGGTGTCTCAAACAGACTTACTTCACTCAGTGTTGCCTGAATGCTAAATTGGGTTTCCGCTCGGTTCTAAAATAAACCATCCCGGCATTTATAAATCGTAGTATTTGATAATTTGTCGCTACTCGGCCTTCTTTCAGCGTTTCAGGCTCCTGCATAATTTATTTGTTTCAAACAGTACACGCCAACGTTTGACGTTAGCGTGATCGGTATGGACAATTCGATACTGGCAACTCTGTTTTTTCCTTTCCGGCGAGAAGCCGATATTTCATCAAATAATTAATTTCTTTACTTTTTCGTCTGGCGGAGCGCGGCACGAGAGAAATACGTGTCCGAAAAGGTGCACATGGTGGGCACCTCGCCCTAACCTTACTTAGGCTCACCCTGGCTAACGAACGGTGACGTAGCGGTACCGCGGCCCGCGGCCAAAGTCGCGCCAGGAGTTGACATTTGTCAGCTCTCTCCGCCCAGTGGGACAATTATCCTCCAACAGGAGGTGTGTGGTCAGGGCCGACAGTGGGCCGGCCTCCACTGAGCAGCAGGCAACCTGCTAGCTGCGACCGAGCCTTCCCGGAGAGACTCAGCTAAGCCCGACCCAATTAATTCCCGAAAGCGGCAGGCGGTTTGGTTTCCCCCTTAAATCTAGCCAAGACCGAATGTTACCCTACAATAGAACCTAGCTAGCCGACAGGCTTAGGTCACCTAGTTTATAAATATATTTGCCTTTCTAACCTATTCTAGAATAAAAACTTAATACTAAGTACCCCGTGTGGGGCGTTTGCTAATAAACCGATGTTACTATCTCTCTAGTTTACTTCCATGCACTAGCACCAAATATTAAACATTACATGGCGCCCGAACAGGGACTTCAGCAATATAGCGGGACCGTTGAACAAACTTACCTCTACTAAGAAAGGTGCCCCGCCCCACCTTTTCGTTGGTCTTCAGAAGCTGACATTGCATTTAACGAATTAAAGAAAGCCATGACCACGGCTCCTGTTCTTGCATATCCAGATTTTACAAAAAGCTTCTCAGTGCATTGTGACGCCTCGGATTTCGGCATAGGCGGAACATTGACTCAAGAGTACCAAGGCGAGGAACATCCCTTGGCTTATTTCAGTCGTTCTTTAGCCCCAGCAGAGAGAAACTACTCTGCTACGGAACGCGAGGCCCTTGCGGTGGTTGAGGTAGTACAGCACTTTAGACCCTACCTAGAGGGGAGTAGAAAATTTACGATAATAACAGACCACTCCAGTCTAAAATGGTTCCTTAATCTTAAGAATCCAACGGGTCGCTTGGAGAGATGGGGTTGTCGCTTATCCCCTTATAATTTCGTCATTGAGCATCGTAAAGGCTCCCAAAATGTGGTACCGGATGCTTTGTCGAGATCCGTACCATTATGTATAATAAACAAAGACTTCATTTTGGATACTTGGTACCTAAAAGTCCGCAAACGCTGCGAAGACAACCCGACCAAACCTCCTGTCCAAACTTCCTGATAAAGGACGGCCGCCTCTACCGATATACTAAGTCGGGAAATGCTCTACAAAAGGATTTTGAATGGAGGGAGGTTATACCGGCGGATTTCAAGGAGGAAATACTCCACGAAAATCACTCTGTTCCAATGGCGGCTCATCTCGGTACTGCGAAGACGTACAGGAGATTGAAACTTCGTTACTTCTGGCCGGGAATGTACTCAGATGTAGTAAGTTTCGTCGCAAACTGCTCGGTATGTGCGGCATACAAGCACAGTCAGCAATCTACCCCTGGTTTCATGGGCCATGCGAAGGAATGTTCGAGGCCGTTTCAGTGTCTAAGTTTAGATTTGGTTGGTCCCTTACCGCCATCAAGGAAATTAAATACTTATTTATTAACAGTAGTATGCTGCTTCAGTAAGTATTGCATGCTATTCCCGCTTCGTCGAGCCACAGGGAAGGTAATAGCCCAGCGTCTCGATGACCACGTCTTTATGATTCACGGCATACCCCAGACTATCATAGCGGACAATGCATCTTACTTCACAGGCGGCGACGTACAACGCCTCTTTGCTAAAAGGAACATACCAGAGATACATCTACGCCGGTGTATTGCCCCCAAGTGAACACGACGGAGCGCTACCAGAAGACAATTATGATAGCGGTTTCGAGTTTTGTCGAAGCGGACCACCGTACATGGGATGTACACCTACCGGAGATACAATTTGCCATTAATACTTCAATAAATGAGTCGACACATTATAGTCCGTTCTTGTTGACCCATGGACGAGAAGCGGTTCCTGACGGCACCATCTACGGTGATGCCACAGACGTTGAGGAAATTGTATTCTCTTCTAGACGCGACTACCTTGACAAACTCACAGTTCTCAAGGATGTTTTTATACGTGTTAAAAGGGCACTACAAGAGGCGCATGATCGAAATATTAAACATTACAACGACAAGCGTCGCGACATTGAATTTGAGGTTGGTGATGAGGTTTGGAAAAGAACTTACAAACAAAGTAATGCGAGCAAATACTTCGCCGCAAAGCTAGCACCAAAATAATATGAGAAGTGTAGAGTGATCCGTAAACTTTCACCACTAGTTTATGAACTTGAGGATGAGAACGGGAAACTCCTAGGTAAATGGCACGTCAAAGATTGTAAGCCACCTACAAGTGCATCCGGAACCGCTCCGGGTCTGAACAACACCGGTCAGATTCTTGGGACAGATGAAGATGCGACCGCTGACCTCCAGTCACGTCTGTAGATGATCCCACGTACGCCTAATTCTAACCACGTTATATTTCATCACACACGTACAAGCGCTTAACACATTTTAGCCTGTATACAGCGACACACCCATTTGCGAGGACTTGAGTGCCTCCAAGTGATACAGAACACTCACTAAAGCGTACCATTGATATTGATCGACTGATACCACGACAGGCCCGCCACCACTAGTCCCTATTAACCTTCATAAATCTGGCCATGGAGTAGGACAAGCCATGCCTTGTTCCTATAGCCTAAAGGGGCCTCAGTTCACTACCCTACACGGAGTGATACCTACATTTTTTCGGATTGGGGGGGTTTTAAATTTTCTGGTTAACAGTGTCAAGTCGGGCCATGAAACACTGGTTCCGCAAAACTACAATAGAATACTTTTGTTAGGGACCAGCGTCGGCCCCGCGGATTCAATTGATGCCTAGGTATTACTGACTTGTGATTCTGGGCCGGGGATCCTTGTCTTAGGTAAGATTTCTGCATGTCATTTGTGCATGACTTCTCGTGGCGACGAGGAATTCTATGCAGCTCGAGGGCGAGCTGGAATTTTACTCGTTTGGTGTCCACCCTTCGTAAAATTTTCCTGGTTAAGGGGGTGTAATATATAACTGTGTTTTCGTCGCGGAAATACGCCTCTGTTCTTTTTGATTGTCGATTAAAACGGTGTCTCAAACAGACTTACTTCACTCAGTGTTGCCTGAATGCTAAATTGGGTTTCCGCTCGGTTCTAAAATAAACCATCCCGGCATTTATAAATCGTAGTATTTGATAATTTGTCGCTACTCGGCCTCCTTTCAGCGTTTCAGGCTCCTGCAAAATTTATTTGTTTCAAACAGTACACGCCAACGTTTGACGTTAGCGTGATCGGTATGGACAATTCGATACTGGCAACTCTGTTTTTTCCTTTCCGGCGAGAAGCCGACTTTTCATCAAATAATTAATTTCTTTACTTTTTCGTCTGGCGGAGCGCGGGACGAGAGAAATACGTGTCCGAAAAGGTGCACATGGTGGGCACCTCGCCCTAACCTTACTTAGGCTCACCCTGGCTAACGAACGGTGACGTAGCGGTACCGCGGCCCGCGGCCAAAGTCGCGCCAGGAGTTGACATTTGTCAGCTCTCTCCGCCCAGTGGGACAATTATCCTCCAACAGGAGGTGTGTGGTCAGGGCCGACAGTGGGCCGGCCTCCACTGAGCAGCAGGCAACCTGCTAGCTGCGACGGAGCCTTCCCGGAGAGACTCAGCTAAGCCCGACCCAATTAATTCCCGATTTTCTAAAGCGGCAGGCGGTTCGGTTTCCCCCTTAAATCTAGCCAAGACCGAATGTTACCCTACAATAGAACCTGGCTAGCCGACAGGCTTAGGTCACCTAGTTTATAAATATATTTGCCTTTCTAACCTATTCTAGAATAAAAACTTAATACTAAGTACCCCGTGTGGGGCGTTTGCTAATAAACCGATGTTACTATCTCTCTTGTTTACTTCCATGCACTAGCACCAAATATTAAACATTACAACCTACGCAATATCATTTCATATTTAACAGTAGCTTTTCGGTGAGGGAAAACATCGTGAGGAAACCGGTCTAATGGTGGGTACACACTGAGCAAACGAACGACCAACGAACGCGTAGCATTTATGTGACAGCTATTTGTTAGAGTGAGATACATCCGTTCGTTGCCTTGGTACTCACCATAACTCTAATCCTAACAACGTCTAGGTTTCGTCGCTCTGGGTTGGACGGTCAGACGGCAGTTACTTTCGTAAAACTAACGCCTACGCCAAATCGTGAGCGTCGATACTACTGGGAGAACACGCTAGAAGGATGACGATGATATTCAATTAATTATGGCATGTTTTCCCTTACATCCATTAAATATAGGATTAAAAAATGTGGTTTTCAAACAGTGACTGTATAATGTATTTGAACATCGTATGATTTCTGGGAAATTTACTGTTAGGATCAAGGAAAACGTTATCGATATGCGTCAAAATATCGGTATATAAAGGAGTGGCTGTGGCACATACTACCATAGATTTACATTCAAGCTGTAAGGATGTGGCTACGCATTATTCCGATCGTGGTGTTAACAGTACAGCTGCACGCGGCGCTCGACGGGTTCCCCCCGCTGGTGCCAGGGAACAAGCTCAGTACTGAGAACAAATTAAATGGCAGTAAGCTAATTGACTGCCGTGTTGGACAACAAATCTTAGCCGACTTTAAGAGACAATCGACGTTTAATCAGAGCCAAGCATTAACACAATCCAATTTCAAGACCTTTATGTTCTCCTCTCGTGGGGTGACGTTGAACACAACTGCTATCAGAAACTTCTCGTTTGCAAAAGTTGCGTACAGGTAAGTGTAAATCTATAATCCCATTAAAAACTTTAATGTGATGATTGCCAAGACTCTCTAGCTCATATAGCTTTCAGCATTCGTTATTTTCATTATCATATCATTCCTAAGTATATGTGTATACCACTTGTACCAAATATCAGCTTCCTATGTCACATCACCATCACATGTCACGGTTTTCGAGAAAACTGGGTGTGACAGACGGACAGACTCCGAGTGATCATGTAGCTAATTTGTCTCAATACAATTTTACCAATTTGGTGTAGCAATAATACTAAGAATAATTAAACAAAATCACTAGGTTTCTTGTTTCGTTGTTCAAGGGATTTTAAACAGGCTAAAACATTTAAGATTCTATATTGTGCCCTTGTTAGGAGTACCTTGGAATATGCATCTCAGGTCTGGAATCCTCGTTACAAATGATATGTTATGAGATTGGAAAATATCCGGAAGAAATTTTTAAAGTTTTTTTGCTTCAAATTAGGTATTCACTACGACTCAAGTAAGTATTTGGATCTGTGTAGGAGATTCCATCTTCTCCCACTTGAGACCCGTCGCAATATAGCCGACATTACATATCTACTTCAAGTTACATCTAATTCAGTCGACAGCCCCACCTTACTTGGTAAATTGAACATCCGTATACCCAGTAGAGCTCGGCGTAAGCCGCCACTATCCGTGCCATTATCATCCACCAACTATAGGCGAAATAGTTTTATGATCAGAGCGAGCAACGGCTTAAATTATGTGTTTCAGAGGTTTGACGACCTGGACCTATTCAGTGCAAGTGTTCCCTCAGTGAGACAATGTTTATCTCGAGAATTTTTCGGTAGAGGTAGGGAAATAGTTTAGGTGACTCTTTTTAGTCTATTTAGAAATAAGTACTTATAAATTATGTAGCAGTACCAAGACGCAAAAGCGCTGTGTTTTTGTTTGGCTTTTGCTCACTTATTTTTTGCATATTTATTACGCTATCGGTGAGGATCTGTTATTAGCTCACTGTCACTACTGTTTTAAGCTACTGTGTAGTATTTAAGCTGATGATCTTCCTATATAAATAAATAAACATTAAGTACAGCATAATCGAATTGAATCTTTAGTTTTCCCAACATCGTATGGATGATTTTTTTCCCCCTAATGTTTTATTTCCTAACGTCACTTGCCATATTGATTATCCATCCTAACGTTATGTGTCATAATTCATTCGTTGTGAGTCATGTATCATAATTATCAGTAAGCCTAATGATCGTTAATCCTAATGATTATTTTTCCTAACTTTGTATGGCCTATTGTAGTTTGTTCCTAAAACAGAGTTCGCTCATAATCATGATAGCCGTGCAGCGAGTCGACGCCACCCCGCCGCGCGGGGTGTCTATTTCTGGTGTGAGGGACACAAGTGAACCCTAACCTAACCGACCTAAAACAGAGTTCGCTTATGACAAGCCATTTTTGTCCGCCCTGATAATGCACGACCGACCCAATAATCCGCGTCCACAAAAAGTGGACACGGGTTATCGGGCCGTACATTATTTCATTAATGAGTTTTAGGGCAATCATTACATCTAAATATATAAAAGAGAGTCGTGTTAGTTACACCATTTATAACTCGAGAACGGCTTAACCGATTTAGATGATTTCGGATTAGTTGGAATCGTCTCGGCCCTGGTTAACAGAATAAGTATTAAAAACATTGCAAAAATTGGCGAAAGCAAAATAATGAAAGAAAAATCATTCCCATACAAAATGTTCCTAGGTATCTTAGCTGTCAAACATTTGATCTTTATCCCGTCGATACGGTAAACTCTCACCTCAAATTAAAGAATGTATTTAAATAAGGGTTTCGAATCGACAACATATATCCACAATAATTGGATTACGTCGTATTTGAGATTTAAACATTGAAAAATAGTGACATGACACCATGACAGTAATGAATCGGTAGGGCAGTGTTGAAACCACACACCTTTCATTCGGAAAAGTAAGTTTTGCTCCACGACGAGAGGGACCAAAATGCTACTTTTCTGTTCAAGCTACTTTTTTAATTTATTCATTGGCATGCAGCATTTACGCAATGTGCCAATTGAACAGAGATAATAATAAAATAATCGATTGTAATTTCATCGTAATCGATTACAAAACGAACATATTTCAAGTTTTAACTTTAACAAAGGGGTGGCCGTCTAGTCGCATAACAACTATTGTCATACAACATTACGCATTAAGTTAAGTAACTTTGTAACTTACTTGCTTCTGGAGAGCAATTTTGTACTAAGTCATCAAAGTAAGAAAAACATAGGCTTATGCGTTTGGCAGTTTATGCGTTTATACAGTATAGTTAAATTTTATGAGCAACCAATTTGTGTCCATTATAAAGTATGCTTAAATAGTTTAATGCTCATCAAATTTATGCGAATTACACAATATTATGTTCTTAAACAATATGATTAAAAACGTTATGGGCATAAATGTATGACTATTAACAGTTATGCATAATGACGGGTATGATGACGTATGCCTATCAAAAATATGACTTTATACTTTATGCACCCTTAACAAAGTTATATGAAAATTTATGATTTTTATGTAATATTTAAAAATATGTAATAAAAATTAAGAAAATTTGTTTAAACTTGTTAAACAAGTAAGTTAAACAGCATCTTTTTAAAATTTCTTCATAGTCGATGTAAAAAATAGTAATAGTATGTGTGTGTAGTATGTATGTGTAGTTGTTATTAGGGATGTTACGGAGGCGGCTTTACCGGAGCCGGAGCCGGATCCGGAGTTTATTTTTTTTATTTAACGGAGTCGGATCCGGATCCGGAGGCGAAGTTGGAGCCGTTACCGAAGCCGGATCCGGAGCCGGATCCGGAGGTTTATCGGAGGCGGAGCCGGAGGTGTGAGATGTTTGATTTTTCGTCAACACATCTTGTATTCTAAAGGCGAGTAGCACCGACTTACGGTTACAGACCGATCAACGTTAAATATGGCGCCGGCAGCTGACACCCCATAGAAACTTGTCAAACTTTCCATACATTCAGATTTTAACGAACAGCGTTTACGATAACAGACGATTTGGTACAACCCCGCCTAATTTGTTTTTTTACCTCTTGAATAGGCGTAGAATTCGAACCCGAGGACACGGAGCTACCTTTTTTTCTGAGTCTGCTTTGGCAGTCTTCATATTCATACTCTTTATGGTGCAACGATTTTAGGTGGCCCTTATTCGTCCTTTCCTAGAATAATTACACTTTCTCACATAATTCACACTTTCCGAGTTTGTACTTATATTAACAAAGTAATTCCATAGGGCACTAGTTTTAAACGTATTTTTTTAAACTAATATGACGCAACGCAATACCAACACGGAACTAACTGACGGAACTAACTGATTTATATTTTATATGAAATGGCCGCTGTACACATTAGGCCAACGTTGGCGCGTGAGCAGGATGCAGCTATGCAAACTAAAGCCGGCTGTACACATTGGGCCAACTTTTACGCGTGAGCAGAATGCAGCTATGCGTTAAAGGAAGAGGGCTTTATTTCGTTCTCATTAGTTTGCATAGCTGCATCCTGCTCACGCGCCAACGTTGGCCCAATGTGTACAGCCTGCTTAAGAAGTTAAGACAAAAAGCGGACGATCGTGAGGTTAGGTTAGGTTAGGATAGGTAAGTAATTCCCGGACAAGTCAAAACTCGTAGGCGTGCGCCGCGCTACCGCGACAAATGCAATACCTTCAGCTCCGGTATAACTTCGGTAAAAAATTAACGGAGGCGGAGGCGGAGGCGGAGGTGTAAAATAAAAAAATAGCGAAAGCGGAGGCGAATCCGAAGGTGTAAAACCGAACGGAAGTTCCGCCTTAACGGATGCGGAGGCGAAGCTCCGTAACATCCCTAGTTGTTATACCCTACCAGGGTCCATGTGGTACTATTATTGTGTAAGATCCTTTGTAAACCATGGTACATGAATAAATGAATATGAATATGAATATGAATATGTGTCACTCGGTAGCAAAATTATCTTCGTCTCGGGCGTTAACACTGGTATCCCTCACTACGGTCAGGATTCAATACACCGCCCTCGCCGTAAATATACTATTTTGATCCCTTGTGACACAAATAACTATTGACCTCGACTGTACACCCTAAATCGGGCCTGTTGTTGGGTGCCCTGAAAACCAGAGCCTTTAGCATATATTGCTGGTGGCATATGCTGAGTGGCATCCATTCTGGTGTATTTAATTGTTATAAACACATGTATAATTTCTTTGTCACACCAAATAATTATATTTTTTCCTACTTTCTTTGCTGTCGTTTCGGCTAAACTCGGCTTTCACGCTCCTCCAAGTTAAATCCACCCGGCCGCGGTCGACAGTGTCATCGAAAGTGGGGTCGAAAGCACTTGGTATCCAATCATTTCATAAAAAAACTCTTCATAAATATTCATTTTAATAACAACGTTTGACAAAGTAACGATTAATAAATTAATTGATTCATAAAATATTGATTTCAAAACAGTTCCTTATTACCTATTTCGTATTCATCATTTTTGTTCCAATCATTACTTTACAAAAACACAACAGTTTGATCCTTTCTCATTAAAATTATCAAATTTATAAATAAACTAATTAGGTAGGTACCTACAACGATGGAGAATAATTGATGAAATGTTTTTAATTGTAATTAATTGCAACGCTATGGGAGAGATTATAAAGTCCCGGAAATATAATCGGCCCTCACTTGCTTTTTAGTCGCAACGCCGCGGGATACAATAGTTATAAAGAAACAAAAAAATGTAAGTCTGGTGTTTTAATTTTTTTTATACAATAAAAATGTATTTATTTAATACACCTCATACAATATTTAAAAGAATGATTACAATAAAATAGAAGAAAGAAAGAAAGAAAGATGTATTTATTCACAAACACACAGGACACACATATTAAATAATAAAATAAACAAGAAAAGCACATAAAACATGAAAAAAAGTGTGTCTCTGCGGCAGTGAACCGGACACTGGCTCAGCATTATCCTGAGGTGTCAAGACACCTACAGCGCTGATTTCCAGCCAGCACCGTTGGTGACTCACGGAAACGTCATACAATTTAATATATAAACTACTATACTAATACACTATTTGGATAGACGAGAGAGAAATAAATATAAATACCAGGTGATATGTAATGTAGGCCTACCTACATGCAGCATCAATACAGTAAAAATAACTTATTAGACATTAAATTTAATTCTAAACTAAAACAACTAAATACACTAAACAAGCTACCTAAAAGAGAAGAAAAAGTATAAAGTAAAACTACATCCCGCGCTGCGTCATGCCCGAACCCATGTTGGACGAGCCACGATCCAGAGCGAGGGTCAGGAACCCTCTCCCTTAACAAATTACAATATCAAAATAACGCTGTCTGTTCAGGTTAATGATATGTACAACAAGTGCATAAAACAATTCATTTTATCCGAGAATAATCCGAGACGCAGGCGAAAGTCGATATCAACTATGAAGTCCGGGATAAAATATATACACGAGTTATAATTATTGACACGGGGAAAAACTGAAACTATAGGCGATTCCGACGAGACCATTTTTAGAAAAAACAAAAACGGTATGATTTTTAATAACTAAAGCCCCCCATGCATGGCCGGGATACGGGGCCATCCCTTTCCGTAAATCAAACAATAAAATACGGCATTTTCCTGGATATACACGGTCACCTAGCAACAATTGTTCTTTACAACTACCACTATTAATTTCCGCCAAGACCAACTCCGAATTATACACAGATTTGACCTGGTTAGAAAAAAAAAAAAAAAAAAAAAAAAAAACAAATTTCCTTATTTCCCACATTTTCCAATTTTCCCTCACTGCCCCGGTTTGAATAATGTATTATCTGCTTTTAACTTCAATATCTAGCAAATGAAACAAAATAAAATGAGTGTATAATTATTAATTAACTCTGCCTCATTATGTCTGTCGATACTGTGGTGCTGAAGGGGGCTTCAGCGACAGACCGCACGGCCATGGCGCCACATTTGACTTTATGCACTAGAGCATTAATAGCTTCTGATTCTTAAATTATAGCATTTAATTATTATTAGCATTCTGATTTTTAAATTTGATTTCGAATTAAATAATAATAAAAACCGGCCAAGAGCGTGTCGGGCCACGCTCAGTGTAGGGTTCCGTAGTTTTACATCCAGAAATTATTTTGTAATTTTTTTCAAAAACTATTTAACCTATCAAGTTCAAAATAATTTTCCTAGAAAGATTCGATAAAGTTCTACTTTTGAGATTTATTTTCATATTTTTAAAACTTATGGTTCAAAAGTTAGAGGGGGGGACACATTTTTTTTTATTTCTGGAGCGATTATCTCCGAAAATATTAACATTATCAAAAATGATTATAGCAAACCCCTATTCATTTTCAAATACCTATCCAACAATATATATCACACGTTAGGGTTAAAATGAAAAAAAAAAAAACATTCCCCACGTTACGTATAGGGGAGGAACCCTAATAAAAAAAAAACACTTTTTATTATCACTTTGTCGAAGTGATTGATATACATATTAGTACCAAATTTCAGCTTTCTAGTGCTAACGGTTACTGAGATTATCCGCGGACGGACGGACAGACAAAGCGAAACTATAAGGGTTCCTAGTCGATTACGGAACCCTAAAAAGTAGCTACCTAAGTATATCCTTCCCCAGGATAAAAAAATGCTCCACACCTATAATTTCAATCGGTATAGCGGTTTAAGCGTGTAAAGGTAACAGACAGACCGACAGAGCTAGTTTCGCATTTATAGTATAGAATAGTATATTCGAATTTAAACTTTCGTGAGGCATGTTGAAATAATACGAGGGTCAAACTGAAAGTTCTTAGAAAATCAAAAACTGAGCAATCAAGCAACTTATTACTTTTATTATATCTTTTCAAAATAGCCTCCCTTCACATCAATACATCGCTGCATTTGATAGAACCACTGAGAAAAGCACTTTGCCCACTCGTCCTTAGGGGTCTCTTCGACGGCCTTTTGAAACGCAGCCACTGCTTCGTCGGCGTCCATAAAACGTTTTCCTCGAAGTTTTTCTTTAATTTTTGGGAATAAATAAAAATCACAAGGTGCAAGGTCGGGGCTATAAGGTGGGTGACCCAGTAATTCCACGTTTGCCGTCGCCAAATAGTCGATCGTTTGCTTGGCGGTGTGCGATGAGGCGTTGTCGTGGTGAAGCAGGATCCTACTGCGAGGCCGTTTTTCTCGAACCTTTTCCAAGACAAGTGGTAAACAATTGTTAGTGTACCACTTCGCAGTAACTGTTTTTTGATCCTCTAAAATAATTGTTGCGTAATGACCAGTCCTTCCGAAGAACGAGGCCACCATCTTTTTTCCCACACTTCGACCTCTCTTCACTTTAGTAGGCAACTCCTCGGAAGGAAACACCCACTCAGCAGACTGTCTTTTAGTTTCAGGATCATAACAGTAAATCCAGCTTTCGTCACCCGTAACTACGTCGAACACAGCATTTGAGTCACCTCCGTTGAATCTTTGACCCATTTCACGGCACCAATCAACACGACGGACTTTTTGGGCTTCTGTCAAATTATGAGGTATCCACCGGGCACAAAGCTTCCTCACCGTTAAATGTTCATGGAGAATTTTGTGGACTTGACTCATACCAATGGCTAAGCTTGTACGAATCTGCTGATAGGTTACTCTTTTCTTCTCTTCATACGCCGCACAACACTGATGTTATCTTCAGTAGTCGCCGTAGAAGGCCGGCCCTCACGCAGATCATCAGTGAGATTAGTGCGGCCACGTTTAAATTCATTAAACCAGTTGTAAATAGTAGCACGAGATGGGGCTTCATCGTGAAAGGCCAATCGAAGTCTATCATAACTTTCTTGTTGACTTAAATTACATCGAAAGTCGTAAAAAATCATTGCTCGAAAATTTTCTCGCGTTAAATTCATGCTCACGTAGTACACACAATTTTCAATTTGCCGCCAAATCGTAAAACAAATGACAATCGAGTGGAATTCGTACACAAAAATATTAAGAAAGAGTTCCATTTTCAAATTTTGAACTTATTTTTTTATTATATTTATTACAAGTGGCCAGTTCTAAAGACTTTCAGTGTCGCCCTCGTACTAACAATTACACGGTTCAACTCATGTATTAGAATAGTATATTATTGTATAGTATACATATGTAGTACGGACAAAACCTAGTTTAAAAACATGATTTGAATCGTAAACTTAACTTCACAGCCTGGCGCTACCACAAGAACTGTCGATACTGTCCACTGCAGTAACGGGATTTTTTAACCACTAAGGAATGTTACTACTTTGGATATTTACTTTGGTGTGAGTATTTATTATCGTGAATTATGTTCACAGATTTTTTATTTATTTTATAACAACGACAGCATTAAACGAGTAGGTACGGCTTGCCTGATGTTAGATTTGATCACTGATCCAACTGGAGTTTTGATAACAATGAGACCAGTCTGGAAGCATAATATATGTACTTTCAAATTAAAAATGTATCCGACTGTTCATTTAGGAGTTATGTCTTCTATCATGAACTCACCTTAATAATCTGAAAGACTACAACTATCCATCGATATGTAGAATTATCCCCCAACTCCTAACTCGTAAGGATTTGTACTTACCTCCCAATCACCAGCTTACCTACATGAAATGATAATTACCATGGCGCAAATACTTGATTAGGTAGCTTCAGAATATATTATATCAAACGCGTTATACGAGCCTATAAAGTTGCCCTGGATTTCCCTGGGATCCTAGCATCAGATCCTGACTTGGTTACAATGGGACCACATCAGGAATATCAAAAACACATGAAAATCGGGATAGTAAAATTAAGTCTGTTGGTGTTTTAGTTGTGCAGCCTCATGCTCTCACCGGTTCTCCACACCGGAACTGCCTCCCGGTGGGACCCCTGACGTCTTCCTCAGGCTCCTGAAGGATACGTACAAGACCGACCGAGGCAAGACCGGCTGGGGGACGTCCAAAGGGGACGCCGGGGAACCCCTGCTCCTCACGCCCCTGATCGAGCAGAATAAACTACAGAAGGCCAGGAATGCGGCCAAGGTCAACTCCCGTCATATATTGCCGGGCTTAAACAGTTATGCTGGGTATCTCACGGTAAGTCGGTTGTGTTTTGACCGTATGAAGTTTTATTCGAATGTCGTTAGTTGGTACATGCGCGAACATAGAGCACAGCATACTGAGCTAACATTAGCTGTGAACGAGACACATTTTTGACAGTCGTAACCTTTTTATTTGAAAGCCCTAACTGAAGTGCGACTTTGCAACCCTTAAAGTTACCTCAGAAAGCCACAACTAAATCCATGATTATAAGCACAGCTAGCACAAGATGCATGCAACGCGAGAGAAAAACACATTCGCTAGCGCTAAGTCGTACAGGTAGGATAAAAGGAACTAGGTTTCCTTTCGGCTTAGAACTGGTATTAGTATCTTTAGTGCAATATTCCTTGAGTGGTTGTTTTTCTGCTTTTAACCCACTCCTAACTTAGCTCGTTTTTTGTAGGTAAACAAGGAGTACAACGCCAACCTCTGGTTCTGGTATTTCCCAGTGGCGCAGAAGGTTGAAGAAACTCCCTGGATTATCTGGCTGGATGGCGGGCCTGGTGTCTCATCGTTGGTCAGTCTTTTTAAAGGAATTGGGCCCATCGTTGTCACTCGAAACAAAACTGTAGAAGGTAAAAAACCAGCAATTACGCAAAAGTTTCTTGACAGTACTCATAACTTAATGATGATCTTTGCCCACGACATTTTTTTGTCCATGCGAAAATCTACTTAGGATGAGGTGTACGTTATGTCAATCGTCGCCTTTCACATTTTAACAGGAATGATTTGTTTAGTCCTTTCAAATCCAGATTCCGCCCCGGGCATAGCACGGTCACAGCTTTAATTAACGTCACCGATACATTAATTCGTCTCAATATTTAATCCAAAAAGCTTACTGTTCTTCTTCTTCTTGATTTTAGCAGTGCTTTTAATACGGTAGATTTTGATATTCTGCTAGGTATTCTCCGCTGTCTTAAAATTTCTGAAACTCCCTTATCCTGGTTTCGCAGCTACCTCTTTAGCAGTCGCCAGCGCGTCATGTTCGATGACAAGTTGTCCGAGTGGTGCGAACTCTCCGCTGGCGTTCCTCAGGGAGGTGTGCTTTCTCCATTATTGTTCTTTGTTTTCATAAATAGTATCACCGAATCCCTAACTACATCATATCACCTTTACGCAGATGACCTACAGATTTATGCAGCGACTACTGTAGATGGTATCTCCTCATTAATCTCGGAAGTCAATCGAAAGTATCGAAACCCTGAATCTATATGGTGCTGGGCGTGTAAGTTTGGTTTACAAATTAATGCGAAGAAATCTCAAGCGATTGTTATTGGTAGTCCTTACTATGTAAATAAGCTCTCAGAGGTGGTGGTGCCTAATATTCTTTTTGATGGAATTTCTATTCCTTTTTCCTCTAGTCAGGAATTTAGGTATCACCATGGACCAGACGCTTTCTTGGTCAGATGATCTTTATATCCCTGCACTCCCTAAGGCGTCTCTAGAATTTCCTTCCTCTTCGTACCAAGTTGACTCTTACTCAATCTCGTTTGCTTCCTCTTCTGGACTATGGCGATATTGCGTTTCTGGACCTCAACGAGGAGCTACTTGATAAGCTGGAGCGCCTACAAAATGTACGTATCAGGTTTATTTTTGGTCTACGCAAGTGTGATCATAACTCTGAATTCCGTTCTAAGCTTCGATGGCTACCGACTCGCCGGCGCAGGGACGTGCATATCCTGTCATTACTTTATTCAACACACTGTTCAGCCCTACTTCCCCTCCTTATCTTTGTGAGCGGTTTAATCCCTAGTAGCATTTTAAGTTGGCATTTCGTAGGGCCATTGATCACCGAATGGTTGGTCAACCGTTGCGAGTGAAACACCTGTTTTCGGTAAAGCCAACGATGTCTCCCAACATTGGGCCTACTATGATGACTATGTTGGCCCAACCACCGTTTCCGGCTGTAGGGCCAATTTACATTTACAACGTAGGGCCTACAGCAATATTACTACGACAACTACGTTGGGCCAACCACCGTTTCCGATTGTAGGGCCAATTTACATTTGCAAAGTAGGGCCTACAGCAACATTACTACGAGAACTATGTTGGGCCAACCACAGTTTCCGACTGTTGGACCTAAAGCAACATTGCGTAAGAAGGGCCTACAAAATAAAAGCACTCTGTACCAACTGTAGAATAGCCGTTGGCAGTTAGTAGGGTTAGGTACAGTTGTTTATCTCACGAAGGCGGGTTGGTCTTACTTATGCACGGTCTCCACTGACCGGGTTACGCCGGGGCGCACATTGTGAGTGCCAAAGGAAATTGAAACTTCTCTGCTGTAGTTAAATTCCATATTTGCACGGAATTTACGCAGCTTGCCACCTGCGCGCGCGAGTAGTGGAATTTAACTACAGCAGAGAAGCTTCAATTTCCTTTGGCACTTACAATGTGCGCCCCGGCGTCGCTCGTGGTCGGTAGGGATCGTACATTTGTTGTGGGTTGGTACCTATTTAGTGCACATGTCCATGGTTTCTAGGTGCGTAATCTCGAGAGAGATTCTATATTGGCCGAGCACACAACAATGTGCATGTGCATAATACTCACAAACCGCCTTCGTGAGAATAAACATCTGTAACATACAAAGTAAACGTCTTTAAATAACCGAATTTACAAACGTAACTGCACATTAACTGTTAACGGAGATTTAAATGCCTTCTGAGACTTTTCACATTTACTTGCGTTACCATCATTTTGTACAGCTAGACCGTAAAATAAAACTTCTCATAATACGTTTATAATTTTATTGTAAGGAAAAAAAAAGACAACCTTGATTTATAATCGATATGTTTCTATTATAATTAATTGTATTTGAATGCTGGCCCTGTAGTACGATGCTTTTTGACCGGCCTTAAAGCATTTATCACTTTCTAGCAAGTATGTAAGTGAGAAAGGGATACATTCTTTATGGCGGGCCATAAAAGGCATCATACTAGCCCAAATTTGTCAACGTCATGACTGGACTAACATATTTTGACCTCCGATTCCGAGCAGTTGCACTCCGTCATTTCAGTGGGTTCAGGTGTCAAAAATCCAATGGTCCGCTCATCGCGCAAGGTCCAAATAAGTTAATTAGACGCTGGATTATTCAGCAACTTTAATGTGGCGTCCACACTAGCCAGTTTCGTCAGCCAATTGACAAGGACGCAGCCATCTGTTAGAAGAGAGATGAACACACATTTAAATGACACCGACAAAGAGGACTGTGATGAAATAGCTAAAACTAACCTTTTCATAAAAACGACAAATAGCTAAAACTATTTATTATTACCTATGTACTCATAGAGAAATGGCAGCTCGAAACTTTTGCCAGCATCAGTTTTAAACAAATATTAAACCAAAATGAACACACGACGTTACAAAACTAAATTGACCTTGTGATTTAAAAATTAAATTAACTAATATTAACTCACCTGTCTCGTACAATATGCGTTTAATGGGATACACATGTCAATTCTCGTCCGGTAATATTTTAGTTGTGAGGCATAGGTACTGTACTGACGATTTTATGAGGAGGCCAAACGCACTCCTTCTTGCGAGGCGTGATCCACTCTTCTGTTACATAAGTATTACACTAAGACCACGCCGTCACCAGAAATCATTAAATTCCACCACTTTGATCATACTGAACGTGATTTTGAAAGGATTGCTTAATAAACACGATATATTGTTATTTGATTAGAGAATATAACATGTAAGTATTAACTTGCACACTATTTTTTATATATATTTGCTAAGTAAATATGCAACCCTTTCAAAAACAAGTAATACTTTATACCATGCACGCACGCACTCAAAAGACAATATAACCACTAAGTATACGTTTACACGCACTATTCACGATGGAGATCGATAGCAAAATGGCCGATCGAATTCGCGCGCCGCGCGTGCTCTTGTCCACCGCCCCCCGCACCGCACTTTGTTTCCGAATTCCCCTCTCCCCTCCCGCTGCCATTGGATTCCTATGTGGCCCACTGTTGGCCCTATGCTGTTTTCAATATGCAATAGTACTAATGCTATGTGCTCTCTGGTGATGAATAGCGTAAAAAGTACTTGTTTAGCCTATGTCCAGGCCCGTGACAGATGAGCAATGCCTCTACTCGACACGAGATAGCGCTAAATTCCAATTTTTTGGTAGGAAAGCCAACTAAGTCGGCGGTAGGGCCTATGTTGGCGGCTCGTATGGGATTTTCTGTTGGAAATCCGACCAAAACCGCGGTAGGTTGTATGTTACATGATCGTATGGATTTTTTGTTCGGAACGCCGTACAAAACCTCAGTAGGGCGTATGTTGGCTGCTAGTAGGGATTTTTTGGTAGGAAAGCCAACTCAGTCGGCGGTAGGGCTTATGTTGTATGGTCGTATGGTTTTTTTGTTGGGAACGCTGCGCAAAACTGCAGTAGGGCCTATGTTGGCTGCTCGTATGGGATTCTCAGTTGGAAAGCCAACTCAGTCGGCGGTAGGGCCTACGTTGTATAGTCGTATGGTTTTTTTGTTGGGAACGCTGCGCAAAACTGCAGTAGGGCCTATGTTGGCTGCTCGTATGGGATTTTCGGTTGGAAATCCGACCAAAACCGCGGTAGGGCCTATGTTGCATGATCGTATGGATTTTTTGTTCATAACGCCGTACAAAACCGCAGTAGGGCCTATGTTGGCTGCTCGTAGGGATTTTTTGGTAGGGAAGCCAACTAAGTCGGCGGTAGGGCCTATGTTGTATGGTCGTATGGTTTTTTTGTTGGGAACGCCGCGCAAAACTGCAGTAGGGCCTATGTTGGCTGCTCGTATGGGATTTTCTGTTGGA
The DNA here is from genome assembly GCA_947578815.1 of Epinotia ramella. NCBI lineage: Eukaryota > Metazoa > Arthropoda > Insecta > Lepidoptera > Tortricidae > Epinotia > Epinotia ramella. The sequence goes on along the minus strand of OX388206.1, from coordinate 2,322,506 downwards.
AATCCGACCAAAACCACAGTAGGGCCTATGTTGGCTGTTCGTATGGATTTTTTGTAGGAAATCTAACCAAAAACGGTAGTAGGGCCTACGTCGTTTGTTCGTATGGATTATTTGTTGGCAACCCAACTGATAACTGTGGTAGGGCCTATGTTAGATGTTTGTATGGTTTTGCAGTTGGAAAATGAACCATAAATAGCATTAGGGCCATTGTTGGCAATTCGTTAGATTGCTACTAACGATTTCCCAACTTTTTCCCAACCGTTAGCTACGGTTGGCCAACGCAAAATGCTACTAGGGATTATATGGTAGACGGCAGTGGCCACCGCTTGCGGTCGAGTGCTAAACTTACTCTTGTTGTACCGTCTAGAAAGACGCGAACATACCTACGTATTGGTTGAATATAGTATTTATTAATTTATTGTATATTTGCGATATATATTACATATGATAGTGTGTATTATATTTTTCACACCACATGCTCGACAATGCCGAATTATAGGTCATGTAAACCCTACCGAAAGCAAGACATTAAATCCCTTGGTATTAGCCGGGTTATAATGTTGTACTGAATTTCATTATAACCCGCTGGTTAATAATATGATTTCACTTTTCATAATTCTTATTACTATATGCATAAAGTTTAATTTTGCTAAACACAATTTGTCCTAGGCCATGGCCTACTTGATTTGACAAAATAAATGAAGTTTGCCTCCGTGTGAACCCCGGTCCGGAGGAGCGCGGTGTTCGAAATTCGAATTTCGAATCTAGGACCACGGCTTGTGCTTTCGAATTTGGAACGTCGCGCGCCTTCATTTGTTCACGCGTGACGAACAAATCGAGTTCTTGTAGGTGCCTATAGAAGATTTAATTTCAAAAATAATATTGAAAATGTCGAGTGATGAAAGTGTTTTGACTCCTGAGTTTATCAAATTAGATGCCATAGGCATTGTCAACAATCTGCTGCCAGAGAAGTCAAAGGAAAAATACCTAAAAGCCTACAACGATTTTGACAAATGGAAAGCTGTAAAAGGCGTAAAGTCTGTGTCTGAATCAGTGCTTCTGGTCTACTTTGAATATTTGTCAGCTACAAAGAAGCCAAGTAGCCTGTGTGTGTGTTGGGTTTTTTTGTCTCGCATAAGGTGTGAAAAGTAGAGTATACACCTCGGGGATAAGACTGTTTTAGTCTTGGGCGGTTGAACCCCTCACTGCACTCAGGACTCAGTCTTAATTCCCTCGCTTCGCTCAGGAATTAACTTATAACTCCCTCGCTACGCTCAGGAGTTAAATTATGAGTCCTTCGTTACGTTCGGGATTCAATTCGCTCCCGTGACATAAAACAGTGCTTTATCCCCTTAGTGTATAATCTACTATTAAACCCCCGACGCAAAGAGAGGGGTGTTATAAGTTTAACATGTCTGTGTAGCTGTGTATCTGTCTGTGGTATCGTAGCTCCCAAACGGATGGACCGATTTGAATGCGGTTTTTTTTGTGTCATAGATAATTTTAACCCGAGTGTTCTTAGTCATGTTTCATGAAAATCTGTTCAGCCGTTTGAAGATCATCAGCTCTTTAATAGTTGATGAGGGGATCTGACTACCTTCCGTATGTCCGATCGATTCGAAATTTGGTACCGTGTTACTTCAATGATATTGAAATTATATGGTAATGTAACCATGGTCTGATCAGGCGTTTGAAGATCATCAGCTCTTTTCTAGTTGATGAGGGGATTTGACTAACTTCCTTATGCCCGATCGATTCTAAATTTGGTACCGTGTTACTTCAATGATATTGAAATTATATGGTAATGTAACCATGGTCTGATCAGGCGTTTGAAGATCATCAGCTCTTTTCTAGTTGATGAGGGGATCTGACTAATTTCCTTATGCCCGATCGATTCGAAATTTGGTACCGTGTTACTACACATACATGCATGACCTGATCAGCCGTTTGAAGATCATCACTTTAAAAAGGACAAAATAAAAGTAAAATTTAACATTTTAAAAACCCCCCGACACAAAAAATAAACTAAAAACTAACAAATAATATTTTAAACCTATTATAATTATTATCGTCACTTACTGATCCTTCTGTCACTTATAATAAGTAAGTTCAAATATTACGACGGTCCCCCGACGCGACGACGCTTGAAAAATAAAAGTATTTGAATTTACATAAATATGTGACGGTGGCTTGGGAGGAATAGTAGATTGTTAACCGAGGATTGAAAGCCACCCATTGCTGACGAGATATTTTGGCGCTCGAACGAAGTGAGAGCGCCAATAGTTCGAGGCTGAAATGGGTGCCTTTCCCCGAGTTAAACACTCTACTTTTCATTTCGAATAGGAGGAAATGAATTGAAAGTCAAAAACTTAAATATTCTCTAAATCAGTCAGCTCCTATAGAACCCACTTAAAAAGCGTTTGTGTATGGACCATTTGCATTAGGGCGGGTTGACAATTTTAATAATGTTAGTGTGTGGACCATTTCCTGGAAGCGCTTTTGAAGTGGTTATATCGAAAAACTAATTTTAATAGTTCCATCATAACTATCAACAAGCTTCAAAAATCAACACAATTTTATGGAAGTGTGGCAGTATAGGTTTTTTATGACTTGAAAAATATTCAATAGTCTTCAAATAGTAATAATAGTCAACCAATAATTAATTTATTATCATTATTTAAAAACATAACGCATGATTGTCAACAAGTTTCAAAATAAAAACTTAAAACTGTGGCTGTACAGGTTTCTGCCATAGCTTTTTTATTTTTTAATACTTTTCAGCCCTAGGGGCGACATGCCTCACTTTCAACCCGCTGTTTAGATAAACAATGACCTACTTTCAGAGTATGAGAGATGAAAAATAATTATTTACAGATCACTGGTTACCTAATCCTGGTTTCCTGTTCGGAACACGGGGTATTTTTAGTGTTCCGTACCAAAATTGGTCCATAGGAACACTTATTTTGGTGCGCAGTCAGTATTCTTTAGGGGAAGCGATTAAAATTTTCCCTAGAATATCAGAACAAATACAAAAACACATAATTGATATTTTTTTTACCATAATTATTTTTATGTTCTCATTCTCACTGCTGTGATGAAAAGTATTGCGAGTGAGTTTGTGTCAAACACGAGCAAAGTCATTAGGGTCTTTCGCTTACTCGGGATTCAAAACTAGTACTCGCATTAAAAAATACTGTGCACTCCTCTTTCACAAATAGGTATTTGTTTCAGAAATGAAATATTCTTGGGGCAAGAACCACTCGTTGTTGTTCATAGACAACCCCGTCGGGACTGGCTTTAGCTTCACATCGGACACTCGAGGATATGCCACTAACCAGACTACGGTAGGTAATTAGAAAATATGGAAACTTAGCAGAACGTTTTTCAACCGTATATCGAGAGCAATTTAAAGCGTAGTATTAGACGCAGAGCGTGATTTGTGGAATTTTCGATTTCATTTTCTTTTCGATTAACTTTCTTTTAATCATGTAACATTCTTTATTCAATTAAGATCGGTGAGAACCTGTACACAGCTCTTCAGCAGTTCCTGACCGTGTTCCCCGAGGTGCGGAAAGCACCTCTGACGATCGCCGGCTATTCGTATGCTGGCAAGCATATACCATCCATTGGGATCCAGATCCTAAACAACAGGGAGAAGGACCGACACCAGCCGATCAATCTACAGGTATAGCGCATGTTGCCGCCAAGTCACTCAGTGACTGCCCACTCACGAGGTGCAAATCAGAAGGAGGATGGTTGATTTTCTCGTTTCTTGCGTTGTCGATTGTTCTAGCTCCGTTGGAGTACAGCGAACGTGTGACTTGGGGCGCTGGTGTTTTCCCCTGCATGGAACATCAAATAACCCACATTGAGAAAATACAATAACTAAATTGTTTTAACCAACTAAAATGTTTCCAGGGTCTAGCCATAGGCAATGGGTTCATCGACCCGAAGTCGATGATGTGCTACAGCTTCTTCCTGCGCGAGATGGGGCTGGTGGACGACCATGTCGCCTACTCCATACGGGAACTCGAGCTGGTTGTTATGAAGTACATCGACCAGGGGGACATGGACCAGGCTTATTATGTAAGCGTCGGATCGCAAATATACTCACTATTCAATTGTGAACGTTGACAGCTTAATAATCTTACGCCTAAGAATATAAACGGAGCTACTATACTTAACCTGTCATTTTATAAGTTAGAGACAGAGAGAATCTTAAAAAAATCCATAGGTACGCGTTTCACCGTAAGGGACGGTAAGGCAGCTGCAAAGAGAACTTCTTTCAAAATGGCTGATGGCCATCTTACCATTAAACAAGTCATTTAATTTGGGCGGCCCGGGTACGACTTACTAACTGTTTATTTGCCAAAATGTCATGAAATAGATTGCGGCAAACAAATAAGGTTGTACTCACGTAAGTTGTGGTTTAATAAAGTTTATATTTTCTGTAAATCGGAGGTATTGATCCAGTTGGGCTGCTCCAAATATGAGTGAGATGACATTTCATTTATTCATGCAACCATGGTATTACAAGATCTTATATATACATATATATACAGGACACCCGAAGATAATACGTGTCCGTAGGGGCTCGCATCGAGAGCGCTGCGCTCTCTAAAGGGATGCTTTGGGCCTTTCATTACAACGTAAAGCTCGGCTTTGGCCTCGCCGCCACCTGGGGATAGTAAGTGCCCGTGAGGGCTCGCACTCCGGCCTTTGGCCCTCAGGCTCGCATTGGGAGCGCTTTCTAATGCTTGATTTGGACCTTTCATTGTTACGAAAAGCTCGGCCTTCGGCTTCGCTTGCCTGGCCGCTCTCCTTCGGTACTTATTTGGTCTCCGGTTTCGCTTGCAAGACACCAGGGGATAGTAATTGTCCGTTGGGGTTGATCCACCGACCTTCAGCCCCCGAGCACGCATAGCGACCGCTCTCTAGAAGCATTATTAGGGGCCTTTCATTCCTACGAAAAGCTCAGCCTTCGGCTCCGCTTGCCTCCCCGTTTACCTTCCGGTTTCGCTTCCAAGTTAATATCGGAGATAACGAGTATCCGTGGGGGACCTTAGGCCCTCAGGCTCGCATTGAGAAAGCTCTCTGAAGCCCTTCAATTCCAATGAAAAGCTCGGCCTTCGGCTTCGCTTTCCTCGCCCCTCGCCTTCGGGACTTTGGCCTCAGGTCTCGCTTGCAAATACACCTGGGTCTCTACATCCCTACTTATATTGTGCTAGAATGCATTTTTCTGAATCCATCCCTGAGGCCTACTCTAAATAATAATAATGCACAGAAGTTTAATTCATGTGTTATTTTTGCAGGCCATGAATAATCTTTTAAATACAATTAGGATCGAATCTGACCTGAACCTGTACAACTTCCTGCGGCCGCAAAAGGCTATCAGCTATCACTTTTTGAAATTGCTCAAGGGCAGCAAAGTGCGTCGCGCCTTGCACGTCGGCGACACTGCGTTCAACATGCTGCAGCTCATGGTGTACCACCACCTCCGTCCTGACATCATGAACAGCGCTAAGATGTGGCTAGAGGAGTTGCTGGATAACTACAGGGTTATGCTTTATAGGTGAGTCTGTACGTTCACGAAAGTACACGTTTCTATTTTACAAATCTTTATAGGCAACACTAAAGCACGAAATTGTATAAACATTTTTAGGCAAGCCGGTGAGAATCGGCTGAGATATTTGTAACGAACTGTTTTATGAAAATTGAAATCCTTCATTTGGGTTTAACAATAGGTATCTGTTTTCCGAATAGCAGGATGAGGGAAGAAAAGTCCGACTTTAATCCCTAATTTGTGGGTAACAATGCAACTGCCAATGTAGATGTGAACGAAATATACTTAGGCTGCTCATTCACGATACGTACATCAATCCAAATGGAGTGGTCGTCTTCCAAAATCCTTTCGTCAATGTGAAAAACGTGAGCCAATTGAATGGAAGTCGTCTAGCTTTGGATTTCCGAACGGATTGATCCATGCATCCAGTCCAAATGGATGTCATCCGCAGCCGACTGTCAATGTCAAAAATGTGTGCCACGCCATTTGGAAGACGTCCGAATTGTCAATGAATGTGCAAAACCGCGTCCATTTTTTTTGAGATAAGTATTCGTCTCAGTTCAAGTTTAGCTTTCGGCGTTTGAAGATATTTTGTGCTCGATCGTTTTTTTTATTCCAAACAATATGCCGTTGCCAACATTAAAAGATCCATTATTATATTAATTAAAGAATCTACAGTGGCGACCTGTCCAGCTTGGCGTTCACAGTCAAGTGACGGTGCGTACCTACGTCCAAATGGTAGTGTAGTCAATGTGCCTTCAATTTGGAACACTTCCATTGGGAAGTATTCCATTAAGAAGTCTTCCAAACAGACGTCTCGTGAATGGGCAGCATTATACTCCTATTTCAGTGGACACCTCGACATAATAGTGGCGTACCATCCGTCCGTGAACACATACAATTCCCTCGTGTTCTCCGGCTCAGAAGACTACAGGAACGCGACCCGCAAGCCTTGGTACCATGGGAACAGACTGGCTGGGTAAGAGTTTCGATTTGCTTGGCGGTCTATGTCTTTTTTGTACGTGACACCGCTGTGGTACCGTGCTACCGTGGAACCAACTACAGACCAATATTGTAATTATGAATTTATTTTGTATCTAAAATAAATAATAAATCAACGTATTTTATGAATAAAGCGAAAATTCAAACATACATGGTACCTAGTGACATGGTGGTAGGGGAGATGTGTACAAAATCCCCTTTAGGGAAAAACTTTAGTGTGTTCAAAGTTGAAGACAAAAACACAGGATTTAGATTTTTATGAATAAGTAGTCCAACTTTTCTCATGTTTTGTATGTAGTTTATTAATTACGTTAGGTTTTCTAGAAGTTTAGAAAAGGATCATGTTATACCTATGTATGAATAAAACGATCCCTAGGGTTCGGTTAAAATGATCCAGGGATCATTGTGTACCTATTTCAAAAGCACAGAGCTGGAAAAAACACACTGCTTGTTGTTTTATAAGGTATTCCATCTTTAACGGCAATAAGAACCTATAGCATTGCTTCCTCAGTCCAATTTTGGCTTTGCGTACGTACCTAAATTCGCGGCTTGATCTGTAAAAATAAAAATACCAATGGGGTAAAATTATTCCGGGATCATTTTGCACGCAAAAACATCATATTATGCACATCTCCCCTATTATCAAATCGCGATTGGAATGGGATTGGAACAGACAGGTTATATAAGTACGTTAACGTTTATATTCATGAACTGACAATAGTCCAATCCTAAACTCATCACAACGCGGTTAAGTGGCACACCCACCAGTAAAGACAATAAATGTCAAGTTTACCTACTATTCACCGCCACCGCAGCACAGGCCGCGCCAGTGTGATGCCTAAATGGCGAGGCCTACAACTCTGGTCTAAAGGCTGCTCTACACAATGGGTCATCATCAGAGATCTGAAAAATTTGCGACATTGTTTGCAATTATGTGGACATGACTCCAAAATTAATCAAAATGTTAATTAATTATTCATTGAAAGATAATTTGAATTATTGGAGATAATAGTTTATTTATAAAGTGCTTATAAGCACGTATATACTATAATAACTTAAAAAAAAATGACGTTACGACGACGATGAATTACATAAATAATTATTAGCAAAAGGTTCGTATTTAAAATGGGTATCGTTTCCGTAAATATTTATATATAATAAATAAATAACGATTTTAAACTGACACGATTACTTACACTAGAAAAAAATTTGAAAAAAATACTGATATATTTTTTTAATAAACCTATACTTTAACAAACTTTTGTATTTATTGACTAGGAATCAAATTATATGTCAAGTAAAAAATTAACTAACTGAATAACATTTTGATTGATTTTGGAGTCATGTCCACATAATTGCAAACAATGTCGCAAATTTTTCCGATCTCTGGTCATCATGGGCCATCATACAGGACGCAACTATGCGTTAGACGGAGAAAGACATACCTACTGCCATCGCATTCCAACGCATAATTGCGTCCCTTTCCTGCGCCATGATGGCCCATTGTGTATAGGAGCCTTAAACGTATTAACTTAACGTAACAGTTTATAAGTAGGTACCTAGCGCGTAAATATTACATCTTGTGGACTTCAGTTCTGCCGCTGCCGTGGCAAAGCCGTTCCGCTGTTATTACTGAAACTAAACTAAAGTGACGTTGTACCTTGTAGGTACTACAAGACGGCGGGGAACCTGACGGAGGTGATGGTGCTGGGGTCAGGCCACGCGGTACCTTCCGACAAGCCGGCGCAGGCGCTGGGCCTCATTACGGCCTTCGTCCGCGGTCTGTCGCTAAACGACACAGGCCGTCTGGTAGATGTGGAATAATCCCCGAAGCACTATCAGCACTCGCTCAGCTCGGGCAAAATAACATTGATATTTGAAATCATCTATTAATAAAAAAAACAAAAATAAAATATTTCAGACTTCAGTGGTCCATAGGTATTTTTGGTTAGTAACAGTCAGCTTAAGGAACTATGTAAACTGGAGCTAATACTTTTTCTAATATAAAATGAACTAATATGAAAAAAAAAACACAGTTTCTATTAAATTTCAAATTACATTGATAACAATATACCTACGTTGCATGGCACGAGGCTATCTCAAATCATAACTTACCGAATGTTTAATAAAATCAGTTATAAAATGGAGCTTTACTTGTATTTATTTATATTAATGCTTAATAACGCGATATAGGTAAACAACTAAGTGAATGCTAAAGCCCCTCTCGTATATAGTAGTTGACGTGTTCGAATAGACATTACTTACATAGGTATTTAAATTGTGCAACACAAAACAAATACCTATTCGAACACGTCACCCCTATATAAAAGAGGGGCTTTACTTAAGTTTTATCTATACAGTGTATCGCTGGAGACCGGAGTAAAGCATTCGATTGTTTTACACTTACAAAATATGTTACAAGGATAATATTTTACAGATAATCAAAGGCGTCCCAAGACGAATCAATAGTGGATGTAGTAGCTAATGTGACACAATAAATTAACTGCATCATCCATGGAGCATGATAGTTTCTTTAGTGGCATCCCTCAAGGGTCAATGCTGGGACTTTTACTTCTTTTCCATGGGGCATTTGGTTTTGCCTTTTTGGAAGGTAGATAATGATGATCTAGGGTGATGGTCTGATGGTGCCCTCCGAGAAGGTGGTCTAGCACGAAGTCCGTGATGAAGCCAAGTCATCAGTACCATTATCCACTACAGTTACAGCAGTTACAATATTACAAGTCTGAAACAGGCCACGTGGAGGCGCTCGACCACCAACGGCCAGCCGTTTGACTGTAAAGTTGTAACTTGTAGCGTCATAAAGTAGGGCTCTGGTGGACTTGAAATATGTAATAATAATCCTTATTGTAATTTACGCAAGATACGGACAAATTAAACTTTATTTCAAGGTTCTATCTAGTACTTCAAGGGTTTTATGATATGGCATAAATAAAAACATATAGTGTCTTCCATCAATTTTTAATTAAGTAATATAAAATGCTAAACAATATATTTAATATTTAAGGCTACACAACTTAGCTAAACATAAATATGTGGACTTTATTTACACTAAACCACCACTCTTCATACAAAAAGGATGTCTTTGTACTTTAACTGGTACTCAATTTTGATGACAGCATAGCACAACGGTTTCATAATTATTAGATACTAGTGTAAAAGCTGCCTTAAATGGTTAGAATAGAAGATAACAGATATTTTGTCATCGAAATCAACAAATGATTTCAACTGAGCTGATCTACTTATCTACAAAACAATTAGAACTTAGACAGAGTGCTAGCCGTGCGGGCACCCCCGACCGGCATTATAGTATTTTTTTACGGTGGCAAACAAGCGTACGGCCCACCTGATGGTAAGCGGACACCGCAGCCTATAGACGCATGCAACTTCAAAGGAGTAACATGGGCGTTGCCGACCCGTGATATGTTTGAGGATTCGCTGTGTTGACAGCTGAGGAAACAAATTCCCTCGCTCTCAACACAACGCATCCTCGGGAGCTCTGACGACCTTGCTCACCTTCAGGAACACAACACTACTACAGAGCAAGTAGTAGTGTTATTATGGCTGTGGTCTTCTGCAAGGCGGAGGTACTTCCCCAGTTGGGCTGCTCCACATTCGAGCGGGATGACATTTGCTGTGCCCTACCTCACCATGATGAGTGGTTCAAGTGTTTAAGCCCATGACAGGAATAATTTTGCTAATGAGTAGCACATACTGCGTTTCACAACTTCTATGAGGAAAATGGAAAGTAATCAAGGAATATCAGGGAATAAAATTACCTACATAGAAATTCATAAGATTACATTACATTGATTTGATGGATACATTTTAGACACTAACGGCCGTATTCATAAATGACATATAAGCCTGTTTTAACTAAAATGGCGTTAAAAATCGTTTGTCCTTATCTGTCACTTTGACATTTGTGTTCGTAAGAAAGGGACAAAGCACATTTTATTTAGCAGAGGCATTTTAAGTTTTATGAATAAGGGGGTTAAACATTATCTATGTTTGAAACAGTGCAGTATAATATAGTAAAATATAACAAAATACCTTTACAGGTATAAATATCAAAAGTACCGCATGTGCAAATGCGACATTAATCACAGTGCCTGTAATGGCCTCCCCCCTGCCACTGATTTCGCTGTTATGGCTTGTGTACCTATTAACTTCGGGTTATTCCCAACTGTTACCACCGATTTGTTACCAGTGGTAACAGCTTGGATTTTTCTCCCCATGTTTTACCACTAAAGTACTCGGTCGTTTTTCACCAGTAGTTACCGCCGATTACTTTAGTGGTATAATATTCCCAGTAGTTACCATTAATTACTAATCCCATTAGATCCCACTGGTAACAGCTGGGATTGTTCCCAGCTGTTACCAGTGGTAACAAATTGGTGGTAACAGGTGGGAATAGCCCGCTTCGTGTGGCAAGTACAGCTAACTCCGTTCGGTTAGTGTGCAGTGCAATTGGCTGGCTTAAAATTATCTAGCATCATGTACAATCAGCCAAGAAAGTGGTCTACCACTTTTCGACTCTATTGCATGCAAAATAAGGTCCAATAGTGGTAGACCACTATCTTTGCTGGTGGTACCTAACCAGCACTGGCATGTTCAAAGCGAGGACAGTAGGTATAGTACAGTCAGCGTCATATAGTTAGTAGCAGCCAAGGTAACCAAATATTTCGGTCCACATCTTTATTACTGTAAGAATGAGGGTGTGTTACGAAATATTTGGATACTCCGGCTGCTACTAACTATATGACGCTGACTACAGTATTTAGCTTGCTAAAATAGCTTCGTGTATCCTGGACATAATATTTATTTTTATTTATTTATTAATATATCAAAATAGACAAGCTAGAGTTCTTGGTACACCCGACCACAGCTACACAGATAAGTTCTAACGATGTACACAGAGTATATTATTCAAAGGCAGTGAGGGAAAATCTGAAACTATCCATACAACTAACCACTACGGGTTAGTATGGCTTCCCTTTCTGTAAATCATCATCATCATCATATCACCAGAAAGACGTCCACTGCTGGACATAGGCCAAAGAGTGGCAAAGCGATCGATCCTGCGCCACCCGCATCCAGCTGACTCCCGTGAACCCAGGTCATTAGTCCACCTTGTCTATCTACGCTGCGTCTTTGAATACCTTTTCGCCCCAACGGCCATCTTTTCTTGTAAATAAAACTATGAAATACGGCATTTTCCTGTGACCGTTGATAGAAGGTTCCATGGCTACAATTGTTCCTGACAACCAGCACTATTGATTTCCGTAATAAACCGAATTTCGATTCTTAGACTGATTTGACCGGGTTCCTCCTTGAATGCAGTTATTTCCCCGTACGAACGTCTCCTATGAACTAATTTCTGCATCTCTTATCGTTTCTGATTTTTTGTCAATACCCCGTTTGAATAATATACCTGTCAGCATCATACAGTTAGTAGCAGCAGCAGTAGCAGTAGTTGGTAACACATCCTTTATTCCTACAGTAATAAGGACGTGTTGCGATATATTTGGCTCCTTTGGTTGCTACCAACTATATGATGCTGACTTTACACAGAAACATATCGCCGGCTTGCTAGTGTTCTTCATTTACAAAAATATATTCTCTATGCTGACAGAGCCAGCTGCGCAACCCAAGTCTAAAGCCAGATTGATACTCATCACACGCTCTAACTTCGTCAGGTTTAGAGCGTAAACAATATTTAATTTTATTTATAACTCGGCGCCGATATGCCATAACTGTTTAACAAAAAAACATTCTGATCATCATTTATAGTGATAATATACGTCGAGACAATGACAAAGAAACGCCTTAAAAACGCCGAATATTCACCCGACTGTGATGTACTGGGAAACAAGAGTTTTCATACATTCAATAAGCTTGAGCGTGTTGCAATAAGCTTTATAAATGGCCATTTAAAAGCTAACCGCTTGGCACGGTGTAGTATTGCCTAACCTGGCCCGACAGACTTATCCTCTTAAATGGAATTCAAATCATTTTAAACTGTCACACAGTTGAAATTCTTTCGAACGTGTTGAAAGGGTTATTCAGGTTTAAGATCATTTATTCTCAAAAGAAGTTATTTACATCTTCACTTATATGAGAATTACATTTGTAGTTACATGAGTATAACTATCTATCACTAATTTAACTTAGTCTAGGCTGCTAATGCACACCTAATATCGCAGATATGCAAAATGTATATGTAGGAACATAAAATTTAACAAAAAGATGATTATATATTATTCCCACCTGTTATCGCCAATTTGTTGCCAGCGGTAACAAGTGGGATATTTTACCATCTTTTACCACTAAAGTACAAACGACAACACTGTTAACTGAACATCCTGTGTTTATATAGAACCTTATTACAATGCACTTAAGGTGCACCGATGGTCAATTAGCTGTGTTGTCGATAGTACTTGATGGTAACTGCTGAGAATATTTTTCCCATCTTTTAGCACTAAAGTACTCGATGGTAACTAAGCTAGGATAAAAAATCCAGTAGTTACCATCGATTACTATTCCACTGGTAATTATTAGTTTCCACTAGTAAAAGATGGGGGGAAAAATCCCAGTTGTTACCACTGGTAACAGGTGGGAGTAACCCTTTTGAACAACAAGTGTAATTCTAGTCCTTAGACCAAATGTGTCCTCATGGTAAAGGGGCCTTGTCGCGCGCCATTATTAGCGTAATACAAATGGCGTGCCGCTAAAATAACGGCACTAGCGCCAACAATAATTGATTGAATCAGGCGTTACTTTAAGCACTTCCATGATACGTTACTAGAAATTATGATCGCTGAAGAATTTGCGTGTTTGTAGGTTTCTTTAGCAGACTAGCCAAATAATAATGTGCCTTTTCTCTGACGACAGAAATGATTCAAATTCCATTGCTATTTTGGTTGTGATTGGGCTTTATAAGGTTAATTGATCGCGAAATTCTGCGTGAAATCATACTCTATGGTGGGTATCACGGTCTGCACGAACTTCAGGAACACTATGAGGTAGGAGTGCACGCCCATCTCTCCGCCGCTCTCTGTTACAGTCTCTATTATTTTCTTCATCACCTCAGCGTGCCTGTAACAATGAATTGGACGTAACGAAATGGAACCGAAACTTGTCTAAGTAAACATTTTAAAAGTTTCTGTGCAATTTTCAAGCAAACTGGGCTTTGCGTTATTACAAAACAGTAAGAATATTTTTATGTGTATTGATTCAGGTGAATAAACAAAACACTTTAGCTGATTTTTTAGGGTAGTTGCAATTTTCACAGATGATGTATTTCTGTTGCTGCTATAACAATAAATACTAAAACAAAACAGAATAAAATAAATATTTAAGGGGGCTCCCATACAAGCGTGATTTTTTGCCGTTTTTATAGATAACGGTACGGAACCCTTCGTGCGCGAGTCCGACTCGCAATTGGCCGATTTTTTATATATTCGTTATTACACCATTCGTTAACGACGGAGAATTTTAAAACGCTAGTACTAAGGCTTACGAATTATGATAGTTTCGCAATAGTGATGTGACAATAAAAAATATTAGGACCACCAAATAACCTTCGAAACATGTCGCCCATTGTGACAATGAATACTCGAGTTTAGCCGTTATTATTTGTATCATTTTGAGCCAATTATTGCCAATATTAATTTAAACTTGACGTCAGTCGACCGCATCAGGCGACAGGGACAAAACGCTACACTTAACACGAGATGTCGGAAAGATGTGGTATTATCTTATGGGGAAATAGCACAGACGCCCACGACCTGTTCGTAGCCCAAAAAAAGTGTATACGCATAATAGCTAACATACGCCGCCCGGAAAGTTGCAGACCCCACTTTCTCAAACTTAAGCTGCTGACCCTACCGTGCATATATACAGGATGAGCAATCCAAATGGGTCAGTATGGCGGTTTTGGAAACCATAACAGATAGCGAAATCTTGGCTTAGGAACCATGACGTTGATTTTAGTAAAAAGAAAAACTGCATTCATATACTTACAAAAATACGTGTACTCGGCCCAGGAATCGAACCTGGACTTTTTGAAAAATTAAATTTCGTTATTTTCCTTTGAATATCGGTTATGTAGCTCTTAAATAGTAAATGTTACTAAGAAACATGATATCTAAAACTAATAAAACGCATTGTTTTTAAACAACGAAGTTTTATTTTTCAATACTTCAGGGCCGCCGCCGGCCCTTTGACTTTGTATGGGGAAGTTTTAATATTGTTTAAGTAATCGAACGAAATCTTATGTAATTATCTTTGTGTTGTGTTTTTGTTCAATTACTTAAACAATATTAAAACTTCCCCATACAAAGTCAAAGGGCCGGCGGCGGCCCTGAAGTATTGAAAAATAAAACTTCGTTGTTTAAAAACAATGCGTTTTATTAGTTTTAGATATCATGTTTCTTAGTAACATTTACTATTTAAGAGCTACATAACCGATATTCAAAGGAAAATAACGAAATTTAATTTTTCAAAAAGTCCAGGTTCGATTCCTGGGCCGAGTACACGTATTTTTGTAAGTATATGAATGCAGTTTTTCTTTTTACTAAAATCAACGTCATGGTTCCTAAGCCAAGATTTCGCTATCTGTTATGGTTTCCAAAGCCGCCATACTGACCCATTTGGATTGCTCAGCCTGTATACTGGAAGTAGCACTGTTTGTTAAAAAACATCTAACCCAATACAAATTTGTTAAAAGCGCCCGTCGAAATAACCAATTAGCCCTCCCGGAACCTAAGCTGAATATGTATAAAAGTGGACCTCACTACCAATCAATTAGAGTCTACAACAAAATCCCTGACTTCATAAAAAAAGAGGACAAATATAATAATTTCTGAAGTAGACTTAAAGATTGGCTCATAAGTAAAACATATTACTCATGTCAAGAATTTATCACAGACACCCTTAAATAGTTAAATAGTTTAATAGAATCTACAGTTATTTACTACCCAAAATAATGAATTGATATAGAATTACATATATAATATAATTATCAAATAATGTTATAGTTAATAGTTGCTAATAAGTATGTTTAGACATATAGGTATGGACATTGTTAATAATTTGCTATTATGTGAACTAGTTAGTAATTAGAGGAGAATTAAAATGCATGTGCATGATTCAGAATTACCTAAAATTAAAACGAAAATATTAGGTTTTAGGAAGAAATTGTATGTTAGCCGCATTTGACTTGAATGTACATTTTCACAATTTTGACATTTTGAATTTTAAACTTGTAGTTTTAAGAAATTGCTATGCTCAACAGAGCTCATGTTTAACTGTACCTAGCTTTAAGACCTATTATACTAACATGAAACGCAATAGATTATGATTAAGAGAAAGAGTGACCTGCAAGGGTGCACGGACGCCATCCCGGGCCCCGCCAGGTGTGGGTGCGCCTCTATAGTGACGGTCTTCTTCGCGTGCTCGGCGGAAACGTCCTCGTACATCGCCTCTACGCCCAGCAGCGCTCGGTTCTGCACACACACACACACACACACATGTTTTATTGAGTCAGAGTCAGAATCACTACTTGCTCTGTAGTCATGGTATAACAACACAGGTACTCTCTTCCGAGACTCGCGAACCACGTGACTGACACAAGCCTACGTCATCAAACGGCATTTATTTATTTATTTATTTATTTATGCTTAAGGAGTACCAACAGCTGCAAAAACATAATATAAGTCTTACATAGTAATACAAAGCCAATTAAAGGAACTCACAGATAGAAATGGCATAGAAAAAAGAAAAATGTTTGACACACTTAGCACACAATATCGCACTAGGTATATGTACACTACAAATACAGAATAGTGCACCAGAAAAACAGATTTAAAAAAAAAAAACATAAAACTACATAGCAACTAATTAACAAAGAAGGAACACGTGAGCAAAGTCACACGCACCTGAACAAATCACCACTTGCAAATTATGAATTGTTATTATGAAAAAAACTGACATGCTAGTTTTCGCCTCACAGAAGGAACCGAACAGTTGAATACATCAATATCCATCTCTTTCGACAAACTATTCAAAGTGCGACTAGCGCGATTCAGGAAACTATTTTGCCTGTAATTGGATGAGGTGTGGACATTTAAGTGAGATAGGGGGAAAGTGTCTTTTAGATCGAGTAGGCGTATTAAAAGAAAGTTTATTGAGTAAATCCATAAAGTAAAAATTTAACAGCATGATGACGTAGGCTTGTGTCAGTCACGTGGTTCGCGAGTCTCGGAAGAGAGTACATGTGTTGTTATACCATGCTCTGTAGTAGTGTTGTGTTCCTGGAGGTGAGCAAGGTCGCCAGAGCTCCCGAGGATGCGGTGTGTTGAGAGCGAGGGAATTTGTTCCTTCAACTGTCAACACGGCGAATCCTCAAACATATCAAGGGTCGGCAACGCCCATGTTACTCTTTTGGAGTCGCATGCGTCTATAGGTTGCGGTGTCCGCTTACCATCAGGCGGGCCGTACGCTTGTTTGCCACCGTCGTTGTATAAAAAAAAAGCAAACTAAAAAGACAAAAGAAAACATCAACAATGCCGTCTCACAAAATGGCCTCAGCACACACACACACACACTACTGATAAGTAGCAGTCAAAGTTAACAACGCACATGCGGTGTGTTCTAAATGCACATAGCACGTAGAACCGATGGCCGTCGGGGCGGAGAGGTTCTTGAGTGGGGACCACGTACCAGAACCGGACACTTTGGCACTCGTTCGGGGAGGCCTATGTCCAGCAGTGGACGCCTTTCGTCTGATATGATGGTGATAATGAAAGTTAAAAGCATTGTTCTAAAGACAAGCTACACTCACCCGCAGAAAATTTGGCCCAAAAACTTTTCGTGATTTCAAACTATAAATTGAGTACATTAAATAATGTTTTAAATAATTAAATTCAATTTCTAATTTGGGCCAAATTTATTGCCGGTGAGTATATTTATGTCCATTCGGACATCTTAAAACCATGCAATATTTTTTTTTATACGACGGTGGCAAACAAGCGTGCGCCTGGTGGTAAGCGGACACCGCAGCCTATAGACGCATGCAACTCCAAAAGAGTAAAATGGGCGTTGCCGACCCTTGATATGTTTAAGGATTCGCTGTGTTGACAGCTGAAGGAACAAATTCCCTCGCTCTCAACACAACGCATCCTCGGGAGCTCTGGCGACCTTGCTCACCTCCAGGAACACAACACTACTACAGAGCAAGTAGTAGTGTTATTATGGATGTGGTCTTCTGCAAGGCGGAGGTACTTCCCCAGTTGGGCTGCTCCAAATTCGAGCGGGATGACATCACCCCGTCCCGTACATATAAATACAATGTTCTATTCCAGTGTTTTTCAATCTTTTTCATGCCGCGGCCCCCTTAGTACAGAAATAGTTATTTACGATACAAGTGCCGAAAATATAAAATTCGCAACGAGTGGTGATAAATTAAAACACGACTGAAGGGAGTGTTTTAAATCGACACGAGGTGCGAATTACCTATTCGCACGTGTATCGTACAACGTTTTACAGTACATATGGCTCTTTAAAGTTTCGACATATGCACGGAAAGTGCTCTTTCCGCACGAGTGCTGGAAAGTAGCACCATATGTACTGTAATAGTACATTACTTACCGAGAGCTGTAAAAGAAAGAAAGCCCGAAATCGCAGGTATTTGAGACCCGAGCCGCAGGCGAGGGTTGTAAATATGCGATAGAGGGCTTCTTTCTTCTTAGAGGGTTTCTTTTTTACTGCCGGTGGTGAGTACACAATTTTACGTCTTCATCTGGCCATAATGCGAGTTTTCCCGTACGCCCTGCGTGCGGTAAAACTCAGATTATGGCCAGGTGTGACGTAAAAAATATTTCGCGACCCCCACCCTAAGCTGTTCAAAATACTTACAGCACTTTAACTTAAATAACTACAACTTAGAAAAATTGAAAAAACCCCCGACATTTTCATTTCAAAAACAGCTCAACCGATTTCCATGAAACATGGCTAAGAACACTCGGGATAAAATTATCTATGACACAAAAAAAATCGCATTCAAATCGGTCCATCCGTTTGGGAGCTACGATACCACAGACAGATACACAGAGACACGTTAAACTTATAACACCCCTCTCTTTGCGTCGGGGGTTAAAAATATGAGCAGCCGCGACCCCCTTTAGAAGGCTTCGCGGCCCCCCTGGGAGTCGCGACCCCCTTTAGAAGGCTTCGCGGCCCCCCTGGGAGTCGCGACCCCCTTTAGAAGGCTTCGCGGCCCCCCTGGGAGTCGCGGCCCCCTTTAGAAGGCTTCGCGGCCCCCCTGGGAGTCGCGGCCCCCTTTAGAAGGCTTCGCGGCCCCCCTGGGAGTCGCGACCCACAGTTTGAAGAACACTGTTCTACTGCATGGTGTGTGCTCACCTCGTCATACCCTATGAGCCAGAGGCGCGGCGTCTGGTAGTACTTGTCGTACGTGATGTGCAGGTCGTAGGTGCGCGTGCGCACGATGTCGTCGTCGCCGCGCGTCTCCTTGCGCGCCGGCTTCACCTCCTTGCGCGCTGCTAGGTCTGTCGACTAAACGCGGAGAAAGTAAATACAAGACAGGGTTCGAAATTATCAAGATAATTACGCTTCTTGATAATTATCGGATAATTATCACCAGTATAAGAACCAACGATGCTCGAGTTCGCTCAACTTTGTATAACCCGAACTGAATAATCTCCACGGCGCGGCACCTCACGTTGACACTTCATGCGTTCGGATAGACGCAAGTGCGGAAATAGAAATACACGTTCGAATACTTCGAATACAGTTCACTTTCACGAGCGCAATTTTTTGTTATTATCAATCGATAATTATCCATCTGTTATTATCACGATAATTATCGTGATAATTATCATTGATAATTATCCTTTCGAACCGTGATACAAGATACAAGAAATCTATCATATCATAACACATATTGATCCCAGCTGTTGTCCATGACAGCGGTCGACAGTCTTTAAGCGGCTTGAGGAATTCCAATCGCCAAGGGCTCAATTACTTGGAGAAGACTATTACCAAAAAGGTCTAGGTACCTCTCTGATGAAGTCTATGCCAGTATTTGGGAATAGGAGGACCAAAATGAACGTCATAATAAAAATACATAGTAATCCGACAATGTAAACATGAAACTAGGGTCAGAAGTTCTTGGCCAGTAGTTAGTCTTGTTAGTCGGTAGTTAGCCATACAAACTGAAGAAGTGAAAAAAATATATAGAATTGTATGGTTGATTTTCGTGTCACAACGGAAAACTTTCATAGAAAATTTAATTGAGTGAGTTAAGCTGGCCAAGAATTTCGTTCTTAACCGCTAACCATAAACACAAACAATGGTGCTATAACCATGAAAATCGATATGATTCAAAATTCGAATATACCTTTACGTCACACCTGTACGTCTAGCACAACTTGCCGACAAGTCGCTTCCCGCGCGACTGAGCGTCCCCTGTCTCACTTGCACCGTGCAAATTCGAAAGAGGACGGTAGATCGGTAGATCTTTCTCGACTCGCGTCGCGGCGCGGCGTCAGTTGTGCTAGCCTCCCTGGCCATAATGCGAGTTATACCGCACGCTGCGCGTACGGTAAAACTCGCATTGTGGCCAGGTGAAGACGTAAAATTGTGTACTCACGACGGGCGGTAATACGTAAAGCCCCAGATCGCATATGCAAATAGCATGCTACCTTCTAGCAACTTTCCATTTACACATGCTATTTGCTTGAAACTAGCATGCTTTCGTGCTACTAAAGAGCATCTTGAGATTATAACAAAGATTATTTTTGTGAGCACCAAGTTCCTCCATCACTATGGACTCACCGGGTCCACCTCATCAAGCAGCCCCGACTCCTGGAACTGTTCCATGTCCTCTGCGTCACCGTCCTCGTCGTCTTCATCCTCATCATTGTCGGGGTCAGCCGCCTCGCCGTCGCTGTCGCCCGTGTCTGCGGCTTCTAGCGTCATCTCGCACACCTGACAATTTTTTTTTTTTTACACGACGGTGGCAAACAAGCGTACCAAAGGCGGGAGGAGTAACATGGGCGTTGCCGACCCTTGATATGTTTGTAGATTCGCCGTGTTGACAGCTGAAGGAACAAATTCCCTCGCTCTCAACACAACACATCCTCGGGAGCTCGGATGCGTGATGCGCTCTAGTCAAATGTCAGTATCATATCAGTTAGCAGACACATTGACAAATAGGTTGGTTAGGAATTACTTTACATAACTATATGCATACATACGCTCGAAAAACATAGCCCTCCTTCCAGTTGCAGTCATGTAAAAATCTATATTTTCAAGTAAAAAAAAATGTGTTTCCGCCCCAGTCCACGTTGGCTCAGTTCGGGTTGCACAGGGCGGTTCCACAACACTTCGGGAGCTCAAATACCGCGAGCCATCCGGTTGCCTCTTGGACGCGTCATTGCTCTGAACATCCTACTAATATTATAAATGCGAAAGTTTAGATGTTTAGATGTTTGGATGTTTGTTACTCCATCACGCTTAAACAGCTCAACCAATTTGGATGAAATTTTGCACGAAGATAGTTTATAGCCTGGATTAAAATATAGGGTAGTTTATATCCCGGATATCGTATGTCAGCGGATTAAGGCACTTGTCCCACCGCCGGCGAGTGACGAGTACTCTCATAGTAATTGAAGTGAAAACTTCTTTAGCGGCGCTGAGCACTTTTTGGGATGGAGAAAAATTGCTCAATACGCGACAGATTTTTATGACGTCAGATGTGAAGGAGGTCACTCTTTGCTGCTAGCCGATTCGAAAGATATAAGCTATTCGTAAGAGTATAAAGCCGTTAAACACTTTTTGCAATAGCATTTGCATGTTCTGCAAATGAATTTGTAATTTTGTCCACGCGTCATTCACCGGTTTGCTATTGAGCAAATTCGAATAGTTCGAATTTGGACGTTATTCCTAAAGGGATAAAGCGTTGAAAAATATTTGGCAACGGTAAAAACGAATTAGTATTTTGTTCGCCGCCGCCGTCCGCTGTTCTTGCAAATTCGAATAGTTCGAATTTGGACGTTATTCCTAAAGAGATAAAGTTTTGGAAAATATTTGGCAATGGCAAAAACAAATTGGTATTTTGTTCGCCGCCGCCGTCCACTGTTTTGGCGCCGAACATTCATTCAAAATTCATTTTTAGGGTGACACCGTAAGATGTCACGTGACCTGATCGAAATTTTTTTACAATGTTATTGAGTTTTCACTTCTGCCGGCACTCCCGGAGTGCAACCCGGTCTTTTTTTTTACTCGCGCGAGTAAAACCGAATAAGAATTACTATGAGAGTACTCGCTACTCGCCGGCGGTGGGACAAGTGCCTAAGGTTTCTATGAGGATTAAATCGATACAAATTTTTGCACTTGACTTTACTACTAATCCATACTAATATTATAAATGCGAAAGTGTGTCTGACTGTTACGTCTAAACGGTTAAACCGCTAAACCGATTTAGATGAAATTAGGTATAGAGATAGGTTGAGTCCTGAGGAAGGGACATATGACAGTTTTTATCCCGGAAATCATCCCCTAAGGAGGTGAAACAAGTTCCACCCGGCAGAAGCTAGTCTACACTAATATTATAAAGAGGAAAAGTTTGATTGTTTGTTTGTATTGAATAGGCTCCGAAACTACTGGACCGATTTGAAAAATTCTTTTACCATTCGAAGCCGACATTATCCCTGACGAATATAGGCTACTTTTTACCGCGGGAAAATGCTTCATACCTACGCACTAACCGTGCGAAGCCGGGCCAGGCAGCTAGTTTTTCGTATTACGAGCTTTTATTAACTTTGACCTGTCCCGTTGTCTGTCTGTCTGTAATCAAATCTTGCAAGTTAAAGACCCACTTCCCGGTGACCGATTGAGCTGAAATTTTGGGTATAAGTATAGTTTGGATGACAATTCAATATTATGGTACCATCGAGCTGATCTGATGACGGAGACAGAAGGTGGCCATGGGAATTCAGTACTTAACCGTCGTAACCCCGTTGAGTTTGGGCTCGTTAGAATCGTCTCAATGAGTATTTGGTAATGGTATACAGAAAAGTACAGTCAGTAAAAGCTTGTACCAAAAATGACTTTTTCGAAAGAAACTTTTTTACTAAGTATTAGGTATACCTTCTCCTCGACAGTGGGCGCGCCGGTGTTGTCGTAGTGGTGGGTGTCTACCCAGCCCCCCTCTCCATCTTGATCCTGTTCTATCACCTTCTCTTTGTCTTCACAGTACTCTATCTGAAATAAACATTTATTTAAAGACCACTGCCTTCATTGCACATTTACAAGCATCCATGGTTAGGGTTCATAAAATCACAGAATAATGAATAGTACTTATTTATCGACGACCGCTTTAGCCTAGTTGGTAGTGACCCTGCCTACGAAGCAAGAGGTCCTGGGTTCGAATCCCGGTAAGGGCATTTATTTGTGTGATGAGCACAAATATTTGTTCCTGAGTCATGGATGTTTTCTATGTATTTAATTATTTATATCTTTATATTAGTATGTTTATCGTCGTCTAGTACCCATAGTACAAGCTTTGCTTAGTTTGGGACTTGGTCGATTTGTGTAAGATTGTCCGCAAATATTTATTTATTATTATTTATTTATTTAAACTTTATTGCACAAAAGAAAACTTATCGTACAAAAGGCGGACTTAATGCCATATGGCATTCTCTACCAGTCAAACCTTAAGGCAAAGCGGAAAAGATTGTGGGGCAGTGCAAATAACAACTAAAAAAAATAACATTACAGTATTCCTATATACAACATATTTACACAAATAAATATATATACATAAATATACACTACATACATACTTACAAGCGAAATTTTCAAACCTGTAACCTTTAGTCTACTCGGATCTGCCAGCCAATAAATTACGCACAGATTTCTTAAAGACGATTACTTAAAGCCCTTATTACACTTTCCTAAATTTAGTCATCCTAATTAGAATGCTTGGGATAGGAAGGAGGCTCCTGATTACACTGTTCTAAATTTAGTCACTGATTCAGTCAGCATTTCACATAACAAGACACGTCCGCCCGCCGTCAGGTGTGCGAGGCAACTGACTGCACACTAAATGTTATCACACCTATCCTAACTAGGATGCTAAAATCATTCAGCTTGTCAGAAACCATGCTTGCTTACTAACTTGCTCAAGGCGATTACACTTTACTAATTTAGGATTCTAAATCATTTAGAATCCTAAATTTAGGAAAGTGTAATAACCCTTTAAAGGTACAGAAGGCCCACTGCCTAAGTGATGACGTTAGCTGTCATTTTTAGGGCTCCGTAGCCAAATGGCAAAAAACGGAACCCTTATAGATTCGTCATGTCTGTCTGTCTGTCCGTCCGTATGTCACAGGCATTTTACTCGAAAACTATAAGGTGTATTTGAATAAAATTTTCAGAATAGGTGTATTTTGTTAACCGCTACATAGTTTTGTAACTAAATTATTGAAAAAAAATTTTTTTAGGGGTGCACTCCATACATAAAACTGAAAGTCAAAATTTTTTTTTTCATTGCAAGCCCACGTGTGGCACATCAATCGATAGGCCATTCAAAATAAATATAAGGTTTCTCAGCAATTTTTTTGATTAAGTGAATAGAGTCGGAGTCGAACACATCCCCAACCCCACCACCGCAAAACCCGTCCACATCGAAGGACCCCAACCACACACCCGCCCGAAAGGTCCTTCCGGGACCAAAACGGGCAGTCCTTCCCAACCCTGCATCCCATCCCACAGCGGGTACATCGGGGACACGGCGGTTTCCCACCAACAGGGGGGGTGACGTTTCTGCAGGCCAACTTACACCACGCCATCGCGGCCACAGCGGTCGTGGAAAAACTTTTCGGCGAAAATGGCCTAAACATCGCCCTCATACAAGAACCATGGATCAACACCAAAACCATGGGAATAGGACTTAACAAAGCAGGTAAGGTATTAATACACGAAAAAGGTTCCAAACCAAGGGCCTGCATCGTGTTTAACAAAAGCATGAATTTCTTGCCTGTTACAGAACTATGCAGCGATGATCTTGTAGCTGCGTATGTTGATCTCAAAGGAAAGGGCTCACGAAAGGTGTTGATTTGTTCCGCCTACCTGCCCGGAGAAAAACATGATCCCACAGAAGAACTGGCTAAAGTTGTAGAGTACGCTGAAGCACAAAAGGCAGAACTGATTGTGGGTTGCGACGCAAACGCTCATCACACCATCTGGGGGAGCACCGGCATCAACAAAAGGGGTGACTTACTCTCAGAATTTATTTTTACTAACTGTCTACACCTGTTAAATAGGGGCAACACGCCAACCTTCGTGACCAGGGCAAGACAAGAAGTATTAGACATAACTTTTGCAACTGAAAAGGCAGCAAACTGCCTCATTAACTGGCACGTTAGTTGCGAGAATTCAATGTCGGACCACAAACATATTATATTTAGTGTAAAGGGCCCGTTAGATATGGAACCACAAACACGGAGAAATCCAAAAGAAACTTCCTGGGAAGCCTACAAGGCTCACCTGGAGGACCATCTAAAGGATATCCCAAAATATGTCAAAAATCCAGATTCCCTCAACATAGCAGTAAACCAACTCTCCAAAGGCATCTATAAGGCCTACGAACTAAGCTGCCCATTGAGAGAATCAATCACACAATACACTACGACATGGTGGAACAGAAGACTAGAAAAGCTCCGTGTGTCCACCCATCGCATATTCAATCACTCAACCAGACCAAACGAGTGGGAAAGGTATGGTAGAGCATTGACTGAATATAACAAACAGATCAGAAAAGCAAAAAGGAGGTCTTGGCGGAAGTTCTGTGAAGAGATCGCCCAAACACATAAAGGAGCGAGAATTCACAAAATTCTCTCCAAGACACCAACCAATTACCTAGGCCTACTTAAAAGACCTAATGGCAGCTTCACGACCACGGAGGTGGAAACAATGGACTTGCTCAGAACTATCCACTTCCCAGGTTCTTACCCCACCAGTGATACTCAGTTATGCACCCAAAGGAGCACACAAGCCCGGAGGGCACATAACAACGACTGGAATTTGGCTGCAAATATTTTCAGACCAAACCAAGTTATATGGGCACTGAAAAAATTCAAACCATTTAAATCGGCGGGAGAGGACGGTATCTTTCCTGCATTACTACAGCAAGGACAAAACCTAATCCTTCCGCACCTGGTAAGAATATTCCGAGCTAGCTTTGCTTGGAGGACCATACCGGAACAATGGACTAGTCAAGGTACGCTTCATACCAAAAGCAGGGAAAAAGGACTACTCACAGCCCAAATCCTTCAGACCAATTAGTCTATCATCTTTCTTACTTAAAACGATGGAAAGAGTCATTGATCAGCACATAAGAGCCAAATACCTGGCAGTCAGACCACTAAGTCTGAACCAACATGCTTACCAAAAGGGGAAATCTACGGAAACTGCACTACTTGATCTGGTCGACAAAGTGCATAAAACCCTAGAGGACAAGCAAACAGCTCTATGTGCTTTCCTTGACGTCGAGGGTGCCTTCGACAACACACCCACAGAAACTATCCTCAGGGGATTGGCATCAAAGGGCGTGGACGAAAGCACCATCAGATGGATCCAGAGCATGCTTTCGAATAGAATAGTCACTCTGACCCTCAATGCAACTGAGCATACATTCTACACCACAAGAGGATGTCCACAAGGAGGCGTACTATCCCCACTACTATGGACCCTAGCAGTGGACCAACTCCTAGCAACTATGAAGGACCTAGACTATGACACACAAGGATATGCCGACGACCTTGTAGTCATAATCAAAGGTCCGTGCCTCCACACAATCTCGAACTTAATGCAAGGAGCGCTTAACACCATAAATAAATGGTGCAAAGAGAATGACCTGTCCATCAATGCGAGCAAAACAGTACTAGTGCCCTTTACAAAAAAAAGGAAACTAGACAAGCTCGCCAAACTAAAACTGAATGGACAGGAAATATCGTACTCAAATGAGGTCAAGTACCTAGGAGTTACTTTTGACCAAAGGCTAACTTGGAACGCTCATTTGAAAAGTATAATACAAAAGGCAAAAATGGCCATGTGGACTTGCTGTCGAATGGCAGGAGCAAGATGGGGCATAAGACCCAAAATTGCTTTGTGGCTTTACACAGCGGTAGTGAGGCCTGTAATCACATACGCCTCTGCAGTCTGGTGTAACAAAGCCAACCAAAAGACAGCCATCACAATGTTAAGCAGTCTACAGCGTACAGCTTGCTTAACAGCTACAGGAGCTTTATGCTCAACACCGGGGGCAGCCTTGGATGCACTGCTCGATCTAACGCCACTCCACCTGCATGTGCAAAAGGAGGCGAAGCAGTGCATCTACAGGATATGCACACTAACAAGGCCAAAATGGCGCTCTCAAGCGCTAGTCAAACTGGAGGCCCTTGTTTTTGATAACAAAAAACTAAACATGCCCACTGACGATACTTACGTGGAATGCAAATTCACCAAACTGTATACAGTGGAAATACCTCCGAGAGACAAATGGTTAAACGACCAAATGGACTTCAAGGAAGGAAGCCACGTTTGGTATACAGATGGATCTAAAAAAGGTGACGATGTTGGATGCGGTATCTACGGTGAGAGGCCAAAGCTCAAAGCTAGCGTCAGCATGGGGAAAGAGGCCTCAATCTATCAGGCTGAACTCTTCGCAATAAATAAATGCGTGGAGTTCAATCTTGAAAGAAACCTAAGAAACCAACACATCTACATCAACTCAGACAGCCAAGCTGCTCTGCTGGCACTAGAATCCCTAGAGTCCTACTCTAAACTAGTCCAGAACTGTAAAAACAATTTAAACACCCTGGCTAATACCAACAAAGTCATACTTAGATGGGTACCAGGTAGAGGTGTGCGCCGATGGCAAAATCATCGGCGGCGGCGTCCGGTGGGATTTTGATCGGCGGCGGCGGCGGGACCGGCGTGAAATCGGCGTGGAATTTTTTTCCCGGAGTATCGAAAAATAACTATATATAGCGTAATATCTCATTTATGACACATTTTCTGAAATGTAATTGTACCAAACATTTTAAAAAGAAATATCAAGCAGGAATCTTGATAATCTTCTTTGTTTTCTTGAGCTCTGCCTCTATTTCTCTTTCCTTCGACGCAGCCAACCATTATCATCTTCTCCAAGCTGGACTGGTCTCGGCGAGCCACGTAGTCCATGAATGTCATCATTCTCTGGAAGCATGTATTTGAAAGCTGGGTGTTAATACGAAGGCTCCTTGAGTATCGGCGTTGTATACATGAGATGCCCGACATTCTACGCCAGCACATGATGATGATGATGATCTGTCCGACCTTTTTCGGCCTTGGCGACCACTCCGACTCCTATCAGGCGTTAGTCCATTAACGGGAGCGGTCAGATGCGCAGGATATTTTAAGGCCAGCACATAGATGCATTTAAAATGTGACAAATGCATCTATTTTTGATTTCACGCGCGGCTTCCATGTCCATGTTTCAGAGGCATAGAGAAAAATAGAGAAGATAAGGGTGCACGAAGTCAGTCTTTGGTGTTGCGGTGGATATTGCTGTTCCTCCATATCTTTTCCAAGCGCGATCTTCTGATGACCTTTTTAATACAGTTTCCGTCGTTGAAGATCTGTGAGCCCAAGTAACATAATGTCTTGTACCAAGTCCAGCTGGTTGATTACGTAAAGCACGCGCGCCAGGTAGATCTAAATGTCAACTTTTGTGTTGGAAAATTATAGTTGAATTGTCCTAAAGCTCGTTCAAAACGTTACGTATTTTCCCCTCAGGTCTCGCAGTTCCCATGCCCTCTGCATCAACCCATCTCTACCTATAAACATCAGCTTCGTTTTTTCCTGTGTATGTGGAGTAGGGCTCCCGCTACACGTGTTAACCCGCCCGCCCGAATACACGTGTTCTTAAGCCCGCGGTGCTAAGAGTCCGTTCTACACGTACACGCCCGAACCCGCCCGGCCCGCGGGCGGGTACCCGGGTACCCGTGTACCCGTACACACGTACCCGCGGGTTCTAATTACACGCGGGTTCGGACGGTCCGTGGCCGTTTGAGTTGAGGCAAATAGAATATAATTATTTCATTTTACTCTATTTGCATTAGTAACTCTATGGGTTTGGTGTGTATGATGTTGATTTATATTAGGTATGTGGCAAATGGAAACTTCGCAGGAAGCCTATGTTTGCTTTATTGCGTCATAATATTGTATAAACCTAGTATTTTATTTAATGATTGCCCGACAAAGGGCACGCAAACTGTTTAACTTTTATTAATAGCCGCTTATAGATATGATAGCTAAACAAAAACAGTAGGTAAGTACAGTCAGCCAAGAAAGTGGTCTACCGCTTTTCGACTTTATTGCATGCAAAATAAGGTCCAAAAGTGGTAGACCATTTTCTTGGCTGACTGTACATGAGAACTATTTAATTTTAACCGAGCGCTTATTGTATTGTCCAGTCGAGGAAATTTAATGTTTAGCACTTTTGATCCTTATCGTCATTCAAATAGAGTTGACTTTTGCCAAACCTTCATTTTCCTCGACCGTACATGCCATTATGGTTCTAAATAAGGGACCGAATGTGTTATCGAAATTAAGGGTATTAACGGTACTTAATAAAGTAAGTAAGCAAGCTTGCAAGGTATACCGTTTTAAACCTTACCTTTACTCACGAGGTTGAATATGAGCACCGAATAAAGGCACTGAATCAAAACGATACTTGCAACATTACTCTGCCTACGATACCATCTAAAGGATACAGTAATCATTTTAAAACAAAGTATACCGTTATCATTATATAATAAAAGTACTCGAACAAAACGATATTGCGACAATTTGCTACTGCTTCAAGTATTCCGTTATCATTTTAAAATTAAGGTACCTACTCAACCAAAACGATACTTTAACTTTTACGTTACCGATTCAAAGTATACTGTAATTATTTCGATATCGGATAACGGTACCGTAATTTAAGAGTATAGTATATCCAAAACTCGAGTAAATTCTATCAAACGAATGCAAGCAAAAAACGATTTTGTACTCTCATGATAAAGTCGTTTCTGCTTGCGTTTTTGACAGGATTTTATCTTACAATTTCGGACGTACTAAACATTGTTGATGTAGTTTAACGAGGTAAAAATAATTTGCAGTAACTAGATTATCATTTGGATAGGCATTATTCAGTGTCTTGCAACTTTTTTTGGATAAACCCAAAAGTCATAGCGATTAAATATTCATAAACAAGTCGTTGAATTCCAAAGCAATATTAAGTATTATGCGTTTGCGATAAAGTCGAAATTTCAACAAAAAAATGGAAGCTAATTACTTACGTCTTAAGACTCCTAAGTTTCCTTTGTTTGTTTTGTTCGTCGCCTGCCGGCGAAAAACCTTTTATGGCATTACTTCCTACAAGTAGAGCAAAAACGTCATCGTTCTAAAGAAGGTAATAATCCTTTATCTGTTATCTTCGCCGACCTGAGCTGTGGTGTTTTACCGCTGAACGGATATATTATAATGAATGCACTTCCCAGATAAGGATTAAGTATTGTTTACGTCGGCTTCACACATATGGTATTTTTTACCTGGAGCTGTAGTGGGTGTGAGTGAGAGAGAACAATTGCAATTAGAACTATAGGCTCTGAATGAGTGATTTAAAATGTTCTAGTTGCAAATTAGTAAGACTCTAGTTGTCCAAGCAGTTGGTCGGTTGGATAAATCGTGCGGTTTTTGATACTTAATTACTTTCATGGTAGCTTTCATCGTTACTGTTTTTGTTAAAGTTTTGTGTTTTGTTTTTTTTTTGTTGTTTATTGTTAAAAATGAAAAAAAGTTGGGTGTGGAGTTACGCCACTAGAATTGACGATAAAGCATATTGCAATTTGTGCTGTGACCGGACCAATAATGAATTTTCATGTGTTGGTGGTTCAACTGGAGCTATAGGAAGGCATTTGAAAACAGTTCACCAAAAATCACCAACCGTGACATCGCCTTCTGAGTAAGTATTTGAGTCTTGAGTCCTACTTATATTTTACCATAGGTAACATGTATTATTTTTTCAAAGAAGTTATTTTACCTAGTTTAATTAGATAGCTTACTGCTTTTAGTAAATTATAATATTGATATAAATGTGAGTATCATGTTAACTGCATGTAATTACTCCAACCCGTTAACTTGGACTTGTATTTTGCATGCATATCTACTAGGGCCTGCTTTTCAAAAAACCCAGTACCGTTTGTAGCGGTTTAAAATCCCGGTTCTTCGGTACTTTTCGGTATTGAGTACTTTTTGTATTTAAATGACAAATTATTGAAATAAAACGCCAATTCTATTTCAATCACATACTTCTGATTAAACACAATCGGTAAAAGTAATCGAATTAACAAAAGCTCACATCACATCAAAAGATGATTTGTTTAAGACCAATAAAAATCATATTAAGTGCTAAATTTTGCTGACTGATAACTTGTAATGTTATAATCATCTTTAAACTAGTAAATTCATTTTACGTAGGTATTGCTACTAGTTTGGGTTTAATTGAGAATTAAATTTTATTTTTTATTTCATTAAATTTGTGCGTTGCGTACTTAATAAGATTGATAGGTTCTTCTTCCATTTAACCAGCGAAAGAAAAAACCATAGAAGTCTAAGTAGTGCTGAAAAATGTTCCCACAGAACGGGTGCCATTCCCATTTTGAGATGGGGGCGGGGTGTCAAACAAAACGATGCCAGGGAGCTGTTTAGTTCGATCGAAGTGAGCAAACTGGGTTTTACGCACGTGTTCGAGTAGAAATTTCTAAGAAGCTCGCCTTCTATGGTTTTTTTCGTTCGCTGGTTTTAACACTTTCACACCACTGTAAAATTGGTTTCATATTTTAATGAAATACATACATATAAGAAATACTGTTTATTCTTTAGGATTGTTTCATTGTGCAATTTGTTGATTCATCGGTTAAAAAATAGCCTCTGTCCATCAAGAAAGTCCAATCATACTGGTAACATAATTTCTGAAATCGGTTAAGCGGTTTGCGGAACCATTATTTACCTCCTAGCCCCCTACATACAAACTTACAAACATATAAAGCTACAACCTCACAGACTTTTCCTTTTCACAATATTAAAATAGAGTTTAGATATAGATTAACCGATTGATGAGAACTATAGTGAGCACATTACACTCCACACCTTTTACTACAAGATTTTATAACAACTAATAATAACAAGTTATTTATTCACCAAAATTTTGCACCTAATATGATATTCATAAAGAATATGTTTTAGTATTGTTTGATTATTTTCCCGATTGTGTTTATTCAGAATTATATAATTGAAATAAAATACACAGTACCGAAAAAACGGGAATTTCCGGTACTGGCTCAGTACCAGAAATCGCAGTCCCGGTTCTTGGAGCGGTACCGGTATTGCACCCCCATATATCTACTGAATGAGCGTTGTTTACTTATTCGGCATACAATATGTATCTGTAAACTATGAAAACCAACATAAATAAGTAACTCGCCTTAAACTTTCCCGATTTCATACAATTTCTGGCTTTATACGTTAATACGTTGTTCTTTTCTTTGGAATCCATAAAATAATATTTACCTGATTTGCGGTCACTTTACGATAACTCAGTGTAATTTTTTCAATCGGTCTATGGACTGTTGTTTTACCTTTTTAATAAATGTTTATTTTATTCTCAAGTACCATTGACTACCATTTTGGTCCCAAACATTTATAGGTAGCACTTAAAGTTTTCCGAATGCAGCAATATATATCTTGTAATGGTTGAAATATTTGGATAATGACCCTGGACAGAAAAGTCGATATAATTTTATATAAATAAATAGGGGTCCTGTCTCTTGACCAAACAACTTTTAGCCAAATGTATCATTTGACAATTGTTTCATTTGACCTAATGCATTTTTCGTCAAAACAGTGGTATTTTCGGGTATTCATTGAATATCATCAAATAGAAGTCATTAGGTTAGGTAAGGTCTGTTTTATAATAATCCTATAAAGCTTTCTATTTATGAAAAAAATGCATTATTTCAAATGAAACTTTTGTCAAATTAAACATTTGGCCAAAAGTCGTTTGGTCTAACAAGGGAGAACCGTCAGATACTGTTGTGTTATATTTAATTTGTGATATTGAGTGTTCGTAAAGGCCCACACAATCTGAAATAAATGTGACCAATTCTTAATAGATACCTACATGCTTTTTATTACCTGATTCCTTCCCTTTGTGAGGTTATTAATAAATCGTCGTGCTAATCTCATCATTATTTCTAATATCTACTATTAGAGCTGGTGGTCTAAAATTGGGACCGGCCAATTTTAGACCACCAGCTTCGTAACTATTCTGGTTCAAAACCAAAACTAGATTAATGCTACTACATTATTTTTCACATTTTAAGCTCAAATAAAAACCTGGGGGCATGGCGGTGCCCCCGCCAAGTCGAGCAAAACAGCGGCACGGCCGTACCATCTTTTTTCGAAGCACTTCAGGCCATTTTCGACCCCCCAATAACTTCGTTGTGAATAAAACTAGAAGCTCGAATTTTCAGTAAACAAGCAGGCATTGTATCACGGTATACTTCAAATATCATTCAATTTGAATCACTAGTTTAAGAATTATAACTAGTCAAAGTTTCTTACTTTTGTCACTCACATACTCACTGACCGATCAACAAAAGCACTAATTTAGAACATTATTAGTGTTTAGTGTTTAAATCAAGGTAAAACTAAAATAGTTACCAAATTTCGGTCCAGATTTCTAGATACGCATAAATAACTTTGTAATCCCATATAAATATAGAGGATTACAAAGTTACATTTGCAGTGAGTGGGAGAAAAAATTAAAAAGCAAGAATGAGACTGGAATCATAATTTGTATGTATTGATAACACAATAACCTACAAGAAGAAGTGAGATCCCATAAAAAAACATTCCATGTAAAAAAGAGGCCAAGTCTCGTAACGCTTCCACCGTAAAAAGTTGTGACATATTTCGTAGTACCAAGTCTCAGGCATTCTTATTATTCTTTAGCTAAATAGAATTTTGTGACTTGGCAATCACACACATAGTTTTGGTGTGCAAAAATCCATAAATGCAGTAAAGTTGTGTGATTGCCAAGTGGCAGAATTTTATTTAGCAAGCAAAAAATATCTCACAACTTTTTAAGGTGGAAGAGTTTCGAGACTGGGCCTCTTTTTTACACGGAATGTTTTTTTATGGGATAAAACTTACTATCTTCTGCCTGCGACTCCGTCCGCGTGGAACTCGTTTATATCCTATGTCCCTCCCCAAGACTCAAATCTCTATACCAAATTTTATCTAAATCGGTTCAGCGGTTTAAGCGTGAAGGGGTAACAGAAAGACACAGGCAGACAGACCCACTTTCACATTTATAACATTAGTATGGATTCGTACTTACTTTTTCTTTAATCGGAATTTGAGAAGGCGAACTTTACGTACCTACTTTGTTATAATTTGTTACATTAGTTAATCTGTTATTTTTATTTACAAAAAAAAGATGTTATAATTGCAAAGCTACGAACACTCTTTTAGTATTTATATGTACATTCTTAGAACAACGGGATAGCTCCTAGCTTCACACCTCAAGGTCGGGTAGTACTACCCGCGTGTAAATAGGACGCGGGTACCCGTGTACACGTGTACACGTGTACACGGGTACCCGTGCGCTAATTACACGGATCCGTTAGGACCGGTCGCTTAAACCCGCGTGCGTGTTACACGAGCACGGGTACCCGACACGAATACACGAAACCCGGACACGACCGCGAGCCCTAATGTGGAGGGGCAATATTGTGCACTGATTAATTTGACTTTCTTTAGATGTCGTGTAGCTAGCTTAGCCTCATTGACTCCTTTTATGGTCGTGTGTGTCATTGAGCCATGTCTTCCAGCCGGACACGAGATTTGGACGGTAGGGGTTTTGCACTTAAAAGGACAGATGTTCAGGTATACCCATTTCCCCAAGCACTACAAACATTTTTCGCCAATTTATGTAGTCAAACGCTTTCGTGTAATCGATGAAGCATAAGGCCATGTGTATGTTAAATTCTCTGCTCTTCTGAATTAACTGCCTGATATTTAGGTTCTGCTCTATTCTGCCACTACCCTTAACTGCATGCTTGCTCTATTGTGATTTTTTTGCTTATGTAGTACTCCAAATGTTTGTTCAGAATGTGCAATAGAACTTTACCAGCATTGGATATAAAAGAGATAGTTCGATAGTTGTCATATTTACGGGAAGAGTCTTTCTTATGGATATATATGGGATAACAGTGGAATCTGCCCTTTGTTGTATACCCAGAGGAATTAGGAAACAGATTTCTTCATGGAATGAGTTAAAAATATTTTGTTACCGGAATTAGCCCAGTCGATTATACAATTAGGTCACGTGCTCAAGGATGGACGTGCTAGAGAAAGGAATTCACATTTACTTATCGTCGGCTAAAGTCGCAAACCTTTTCACTCAATCGACGACCGGTTGTCTAGTGGGTAGTGACCCTGCCTACGAAGCTGAAGGTCCTGGGTTCGAATCCCGGTAAGGGCAAATATTTGTGTGATGAGCATGTATATTTGTTTCTGAGTCATGGATGTTTTCTATATATTTAAGTATTTCTATCTATTAAATATATCGTCGTCTAGTACCCATAACACAAGCCTTAATGAGCTTACTATGGGACTAGGTCGATTTGTGTAAGATTGTCCCCTAATATTTATTATTATTATTCAACCTGAGCCAACATGAGCATTACATCACGACAAAAAATACGAAAAAAGTAAGATTTGCAGTAGTAGTACCTAAAAAAGTCATCATATCCGCTTAAAAAATACGCTTTGAATTTTTTAAATAAGTAGCATGTCTTGTTTTTTATTTTCAATTTTTTTGATGACATTGACTTTTGAGTTGTATAAAAGAGTCAAAGCATGATTTGAAAAATGGAATTAGGTTTGTGACTAGACTTTTAGAATGTTCGCACTAATATTATAATTATGCATGTATATAGCACGAATGTAAACCACGTGAGGGCATTCATTTCGTTTGAACGTGTCCCGCTGCAGAATTGCCGATTTTTATTTTATTGCGAAGCGAATGAAATCAAACTCTTCAATGTAGAACATTACAGAGTTGACATGTGCTGTAAAGAGTCCTTGTTCGGCGTTAGAATTAAAATGAGTTAAATAAATTGCATATAATAATTAACACTGTTCCAACAAAAACGAAATTACGCCACGCCGATTTCACGCCGGTCAATTTGATCGGCGGCGGCGGCGTGGAAAAATCGTCGGCGGCGGCGGCGCGGCGGCGCGGCGCACATGTCTAGTACCAGGACATTCCGACATAGTAGGAAATGAAAAAGCAGATGAACTTGCAAGGAAGGGCGCAGACACAACCCTGGTCGGCCCAGAACCGTTCTGTGGTATCACAAAACGGAAAGCATATTCTCTGCTAAACAACACAGTAAAATCAGAGGCAATAAAGTTGTGGAAGTTCGCCAAAGGACAAAAACATGCTAAAGCCTTGATCAAAGGGTACAACAATAAACTGTCTAAAGAGCTATTACAACTCAGAAGACACAAAACCTGCGCAGTGACAAGAATTCTGACAGGACATTGCAAATTAAACAAGCACCTGTTTCAAATGGGTATGACACAGGACACAACTTGCAGGTTTTGCCAGGAGACAGAGGAAACAGCAATGCACATCCTCTGCTCCTGCGGACCACTCATGCACAAAAGAAGTATCCACCTAGGGCGGCACATCGTGCACCCAGAAGAGGTACAACATATCACCGCCCAAAGAATCTGGAATTTCTTAGAGGCAACGGGTCTTAACGGTGAAATCTAAAACAAAGGGCTGCCACAATAGATCACTAGCTGGTCGAAGCGGCATATAAAGGCCCACAATAGCACACAATAATAATAATAGAGTCGGAGATAATCTCCTCGAAAGTCACTAAAATTGTGTCCCCCCCCCCTCTAATTTTAGAACCGTGTATTTTAAAAATATGAAAAAAATCATGCTCATAGGGCTTATTAAATTCTCTCAGCGAAAATTGTTTTGAACAAGATCGGTTCAAAGCTTTTTGAGATATTTCTAAAAAACTGCTTTCCTTAAAGAAAAGGACGTAAGTGCCATAAGATTTCAGTAACTATACGACCTTTTTAATAGGCACGGAACCCTCATTGTGCGTGGTCCGACACGCACTTGGCCGCTTTTTTTGCACTAGACAATCGTAGAGTGAGATAGGGTTGTCAATGTACCACATAAATGAACATCCAAAATGATAACTATAGGACACGTTTGTTATCGAAATGATCATCAAAATTTGGAAATAATAATATGATGTGATAATAAAATAATACAATAGCCGGGAAGTCGGGATAAAGTTAAAAAAATATTGAATACAGGTCAAGTTTTTACAAAGTTCATACAGGGTGTATCAAAGATGGGGTGTGAACCGATCAAGGGCATGTTCGGTAGCGTATTGGGGAGCCAATAATGCACGGCCCAATAATGTACAGCCTGATAATCCGCGTCCACTTTTTGTGGACTCGGATTATTGGGTCGTGCATTATCAGCCCGGACAAAAGTGGCTTCCAATTATTGCCCCGGACCAAGTTTGCTCAGGGTGATAAGATAATGCACGGCCCAATAATGTACAGCCTGATAATCCGCGTCCACTTTTTGTGGACTCGGATTATTGGGTCGTGCATTATCAGCCCGGACAAAAGTGGCTTCCAATTATTGCCCCGGACCAAGTTTGCTCAGGGTGATAATGCACGGCCCAATAATGTACAGCCTGATAATCCGCGTCCACTTTTTGTGGACTTTTCCATTATCAGGGTGGACAAAAATAGCTTGTCATAAGCGAACTCTGTCTTAGGTTGGTTAGGTTAGGGTTCACTTGTGTCCCTCAGACCAGATATAGACACCCCGCGCAGCGGGGTGGCGTCAACTCGCTGGAGATTATTAGTCCGCACAGATGACCGTCCCAATGTACATGGATTATCAGGCTGTACTATCGGCTGCAATAATGCATGGACACCTTACGGCCTAGTTTCGCTTGAATGGTTTGACGTCTTCAACTCACATAGTTGCACGTTGTGTGCAATAAATAAACTAGATGGCGTTCTTGGCGATGGTATTTGAACATCGCGGAACATAAGCCAATTTACTATAAATTTACACCTATTATCACCAGAAGTATTCTCCTAATAGTGTAATTATACTAATTATTAGCAAATACCAATTTACAATAGCTTTATTTAAGTGTGATACAACTGATATGTGAATGCTATATTTCCACTAGTAATTAAAATGATGCGACAGCCCAGTGGATTGACACATGTGCTATAAACTCGGCAGCCAAGATCGATTGAAGATCGATTCCCTGTTAATGGTAGAATAAGTTATGTTTTTGCTTTTTTATAGTTTTGTATTTCTAGATGGAAGTTTTTTAGATATAAATAAAAATCGTTTAATGAAATAAAATATTAATAACTTAAATAATTAAGACAGCTTTTTTTGTTTTTATTGTGTTTATTTCGTTAACTACAGTACTGCTAACGCAGTTTTTTAATAGAACTTAGTAATAGTTACTTAGCAACTTTTCTAACATTTAATTAAGGTGATAGCTTAAGTTTCATTTCCGAAAATTGGAAAAAGATTGAAGCTATACCCCCAATAAATATAACATTAACAATTATTAACTTAAGGCCGGGTTATCTAACATTCAAATCAATCGAACGGATTTAGATGTTAATTGACATACTTATACATATATATATCTATACCTATGTGAGCGTTCAAATAATGAAAACTGTTATTGATTTTTTAATAATGATAATAATATTATTCGGACTTTCACGGTTACTTACACTAGTTAGAACTTATGATTATATAGTTAATAATAAGTAATAATAACTCACAATCACATTTCGAATAGTAAAGCGATAAAAAAAATGCAAACATCATACCTACTAAGCAATGTTTTTGTTTTTAATTTGTCTAGCATAACCCGGCCTTTTCCTAAAACATAATGTATAAATCTAAATGTAAACTGCACTGCACTGTTTGGTCGGCCTCTTCACCTTCTCCATGTTAGGAACTACGCGAACATTATCATACGTATTATTACGATATCATAAACTTAAACGGCCGTGTTCACTGGATTTAAAACACTTCACCATCATTTAAATTCTATAGGGTAAATTACAACCGTGCCGTTTTCTGTGCATCTGTTAGCAACGGCGAACTGTGTCTTCAACTCTTCACTTGCGTGGAAGTGGCTCATCGGTTATAAGCAACTTTCTTCGTAGGTCATCACCATTCACCATAGCTGCACGCTGAATAATGGTATGATTGAGACCTGATCTACTATATCCTTCCTTTTGTGCCCATAAAACAACCGTTTTTTCGCTGTAACAACAGTATTACATAATAACAACGATGTAAGATACGAGTAGGTAATTAGATTAAGTATCATTAATATTACAAAACATGTAAAAACTACTTACGTTTATACATTATATTAAATAGCAATTAACTGTGATCTTTTAAAGATCAATCGATAACTCATTGCTATATTAGTAAAGAAAGGAATCAATTGGTAAACGGCTAACGAATGAATACGAAGTGAGTGTAATAAAAAAGATTACGGTAGTTATATGTCATCTATCTACCTTCTTCAATTATTATACTAAACGTAGTCGTAATGGATATCTGTAGGTATAAAAAAACAAACTGATGATTAATTTCAATCTACCATCCAAATGGCAAATGGCCCAGTGGCAAATAGACTGCAGTTTAAAGTCGACCTGAGAATTCGGGTTCAAACCCGCGGCCGCGTCCAGCCAAATTATGTTTTTGTAATTTATTCGATGTTTGGAGTTCGCTCTTAGTGCAAAACACTAACAAGAAGAAGAAAATTTAATAATACCTCCACGAAGGTGTGTTGTTAAAAACAAAAAATCGGGAATGCGTTAAAGTTGACTCGATAAATATACAAAAATAGTAGGTGGTGGTTATCCAAGTAAATAGAAATTTCGAAGACGCGGACGAAATCAATTTTTATTTCATTAAAAATCAGCTAACAACGCCATCTAGTGAAATCTCGCTTAACTTTTGAGGCTTACGTTTACATCTATAATAATACTACACGTTGTGCTCATAGATGGCGTAGGATTCGGCGGACAAGCGAAACTGTTTCTGAATTGACCATGGACTTTTGCTGTCTAGTGTACATTATTGGGCCGTACATTATCAGCTCGTACAAAATTGACTTCCAATTATTGCCCCGCACCAAGTTTGCTCAGGGTGATAATGCACGGCCCAATAATGTACAGCCTGATAATCCATGTACAGTATGGACGCGGATTATTGGGCTGTACATTATTTTGGCCGTGCATTATTATGGCTGTACATTAACCGGCACCGCGTATTGCAATTCCAAAAAATAATTAGGTTATTTTTTGTTTTTTTGTTTTTGTGTACATTGAAATGTTTGTCATTGTTTACATTACATTACGGTCTTTGTTTTTGTTGACATTGCCATTGCTAGACCACCACAGGAGGTTACCATAGAGAAACTTCGTTTCCCGCCAAGTTTGTTCCTAGGGGGCATGGTCCAGTAGAAATGCATCCTATGAAACATTTTATGAATGTTATGTTGTTGTTTTTTATCCATATTTTTGTATCAAATGTGTGGCAATCAATATTTTCTTGTATTTATTCTTAATTAGATCCATTTTGTTTTACTAAACAACACAATCATAATACATCATATTCATTTTAATGTTTTGTTTGTCTTGTCTC
Source organism: Epinotia ramella (assembly GCA_947578815.1). Lineage (NCBI taxonomy): Eukaryota > Metazoa > Arthropoda > Insecta > Lepidoptera > Tortricidae > Epinotia > Epinotia ramella. The sequence continues at coordinate 2,281,992 of OX388206.1, read as the reverse complement.
ACTCTTGCTTTTCTAGACATTTTTAACTTTATTACGTACTGCCTGGGCGACCGCGCTCTGCTCGGGTACAATGTATTTTCCCCATAGATTCTATATAAGTGTTCTGTTATTTACCTTCTTTTTTTTTTGGTATACCTCTGCCCGCACTAGCAGTCAATCCGGTATGAGTAAAAAGGGGTCAAACTGAAAACCAGCGCTGTGCAGCCGCTATGACTGCCACAGTTCATACTGACTTTGTTCCTTTTGTCACACAAATCATATTGTCTTTTTTATCTCTACATTTAAGTATTTTGGATTTTCATATACCTAGTACATTAAGTAACTATAAGGATGTTGCTTTTATTTTCTAACATATTATATTATACATGATAATTAACATTTTGTTTTTACATCTGCTTGATTGACAATTAACATTTACTTCTTCTGTATTTTCTTTCATTATGTATCCACATGTACAGTCTGGAACCGCACAAAGCGACAAACGCGTACGCATCATTTCATAATTCATACATTACATAAACCGCGGTCCGCGTCAGTGCAAGACAAGACAAGACAAAATATTTATTTGTAAACATAGGTTCAAAGGTGTTACAATTATTTATATTAGTGTATCTCTATGTTTTGCCATAAGGCATACAAATATTTTAAGTCAAGATGGAGCATGCGTCAATTGTTACAATTCTTCATCTGTCAAGTATTCCCTTAGTGAATAGTAGGCTTTTTTAACAAGAAATGCGAACAAGCTTTTTTTGAACGCTACCAATTCTTCTAACTTAGTTATATTTCTTGGCAATCTATTGTATATTGTAGGTGCCATCCCGAAAATACTTTTACCAAGAAGAGCTGTTTTTTTGGATTTCACATATAGTTTGACACATCTTCGAGCACTTTTAAAAACAGAAAATTGGTCCATATTGGCCTTAACGTATACTGCTGTTTCATATATATATAGACATGGTAATGTCAGTATATTGTTCCGAATGAAATGTGTTTTACACGATTCTGTTATTGGTAACCTGCATACTGATCGTAGACATTTTTTTTGTGCCTTGAAGGCCATCTCTCGGTCTGTGGAATTGCCCCAGAATATGACGCCGTATCTCAGAGTCGAAGTAACATACCCGTGATAGGCGGTTAATACAGTCGGCTGGCTTACTATTTTACTAAGGTTATATAATGCATACGAAAATTTATTAAGCTTCTTACATACAATGTCAATCTGATCCTTCCAAGTCAACTTATTGTCTAAACTTAACCCTAAAAACTTTGTGATGTCCGTTTCAGCAATTTGGTGTTCTTTGTATGTCACAGTAAGATTAGGTATTCTTTCAGTTCTTTGGTTGAAACTCATAATTTTTGTTTTATTCAAGTTGATACGTAAATTATTATTTTTCAGCCATTCTATTACTGTCTCCAATGCGTTATTTATTTTGATCTGCAATGTGTGTGGATCGCTTCCAGTAAATACAATAGTACTATCATCAGCGAATAGAACCATGGGATGTTCTACAGTCAGTGGCAAGTCGTTGATGTATATAAGAAACAATAACGGGCCTAATACACTGCCTTGAGGCACACCGCATTTTATTTCTTTAAAATCTGATGATATACACATGTCTGTTTTTGTTTTAATACAAAGTTTATTAATTTTAACTACTTGCTTTCGTCCAGTTAAGTATGACTTAAGTAGATCGTGGACGTTACCGCGTATGCCATAATTATAAAGTTTATCTAACAGTATGTTATGGTCGACAAGATCGAATGCCTTGGACATGTCCATGTATAATGCACAGACTGGTCTCTTTTCATCGACTTCTTTCATAATTGTTTGCAAGAGATCGAAAATTGCCATATTAATAGACTTGTTTTTTCTGAAGCCCTTTTGTTCTGCAGCAAATAGGTTGTGAGTTTCAAAGTATTGGTACAAACGGTTGTAAATTACTTTTTCTATTATCTTTGAAAAAACGGATAAAAGGGCTATTGGTCTATAACTGTCCATGTTTTCCTTGTCACCCTTTTTAAAAAGAGGTTGTACTACGGCCCATTTCAGCATTTCCGGGAACTGACCTTTCTCGATACATATATTCGTAATATAGCTGATGTGTGGTGATATTATGTGAGCTACTTTTTTTACAATCTTACATGATATGTCATCGCAGCCAGTACTGTTGGTATTTTTTAATGAATTAATAATATTATGGATGTCGTAAGGGTTTGTGGGTGTCATGAACATTGAATTAGGCGATTTAAATGTCATAGTCATATTATTTGTAGGAATTGAATTGTTATTACTAAAACTACAAACATCAGATGAATTATTTGAAGTAACGAAATCTACAAAGTATTCATTAAATGCATGTGCAATATCTTTTATGTCATTTATTCGTTTATCGTCACGTTTTATTAGTGTAATGTTTTCTTTGATGTAGGCCTTTTTTGGATTTTTTATAATACTCCATGTAGCTTTGCATTTATTTACAGAGTTCTTGATTAAATAATCATTCTGGGACTTTTGAGTGAGTAATATGATTTTTTTTAGCCTATTGGAATACGCTTTCAAGTATTTCTTATCACGTGAGTTAGGGGAGCGCCTATATTTCCAAAGTAGATCCCTTTTTTTCCTACAGCACTTTCGAATACCATTTGTTATCCATGTCGGTTTTTTCATAGTTGATATTTTTATCCTGATAAATGGGAAACATAACTTATAAAATAGCCGAAAATGATCAATGAAATATTCGAAGGCTTCATTGGGGTCATTAGCCATGTACACACCATTGAAACAAAGACTTTCTAAGCATTCGACAAACTTTTTAATATTTTCTACACTATAATCTCGCTTTGTTACAAACCAGAATGGTAACAAGTAAGTTTTTTTAACTGGACATTGTAATATCTGTGCTGTGTGGTCAGAAATAGCGAAGTCAAGCACTTCTGTCTTGCCACCTCTAACATTATGCAGAATATTGTCAATACATGTTTTACTTTGCAAGCGGGTAGGCTCCATTACTCCTAATCTAAGATTATAGCTAAGTATTAATGCTTTAAGTTGTACAGAGTGTTTTGTTCTTTTTAACATATCAATATTAAAATCGCCGCAGATGATGACTTTCTTACTATTGTAACATACCTTAGCTAAAATAATGCTTAATCTATTGAAGAATGTATCTATGGCACAATTATCAAGTTTTGGAGGTCTATATACACAAATAACAATGATATTATGTTCTTGGAGTTCAATGGCCAAACATTCAAATACATTTGAGACAGAACTGGAGAGAATATCTGTCAAGACTGTGTATTTATGGTTATTTTTCACAAGAATACAAGACCCCCCATTTCTGTTTTCCCTCGAGTAGCATGTGGCTAGATTATAGTTTGTAATACACAGCTGGTCTTCGTCGCCTGGCTTCATGTTATGCTCTGTAATACATATTATGTCAATTGGTTTGTTTGAATTTCTCAATTCTTCTAGGTGAACAGTCAGGACGTCGGCTTTGTTTATTAAACCGTTTACATTTTGATGAAGTAGAAATATATGGTTATACACGAAAAAGCTCGTTAGGTGAATTTATGTTTCCTGAACTAGTATTTTATTTTTTCGGCTGTGCTGGACTGACTAGTCTGTATACTACCTAAGGCGTGACTGTCCCGTGAATCCGAAGTGCAAGCTTCTATGAGCTTCGGCGTTGATGGGTTGCATTCAGCTCCATTAATGTATAATCGGTTGTTTCTAATTATAGCAAACTGTCCTTTTCGACGTGCGATTAAAAGGTGCTCTCTCATAATTTTCCTTTTTTGCAACGCTTCGCCATCTAACATTTCGGAGACTCCATAACCAGTGTTTTTGAAGCACATTTTATTTTGTAGGACATAATTAGTCATTCGCTTGCTAATGAGCTCCACTTCAAGCGGGCGACGGTTCCCTTTTTTCCCAATCCGTTTAGCCGATTCGATAAAACCATTAATATTTATATTTAATAATTCATGAAACATGTTGTCGATACGGTGGAATAAGGATAATTCGTTTTCTCCATAGTGTTCGTCTAGACCGTAAATAACAAATTTCTTTTCAGTGTCCATATTTTTTTGAGTATAGTCCGAGATAGTTTTATTTGAGATGCATGATTTTAGTTCTTCCATTTCTCTTTTTAATTTCAGGTTTTCGCTCTCGAGAAAAACAATTTTCAGCTGGGTGTCCTCCAATTGTTTTGACAAAAATTGCTGGTTTTCCTGTAGGTTGTTAAACTCTAAAGTAAAATCATGCCTTAATGTACTAATAGCCGTATTTATTTCCGAGTGTATAAGGTGTTTCATTTTGCCTATTATAGTATTGTTATTTTTCTCCAGTTTCGAGTCGAGTAGTGAGCCTATTTGTTCTAATAAGGTGAGAGTTTGCTGTGGCATTGAGTGTTGTTGTTGTAATCCGACGTACCCGGCGGACCCGACGGACTTGACGGTGTCATCAAAAAGAGTTTTTTGTGTCTCGTCGAGTAATAAATTATCTATAGACATATTATTGATCGTCATATCAGAGTCTTCGAGTGTTGTGGTCTCCAATTGTTTAAGGACTGGAGTGTTGTCATTTTTTCTTCGTGATGTAACATTTGTACATGACGGACAGCGCCAGGAGCATTCGAGATCCCCTATATTTTCGTTATAAAGCGATTTTGACATACCAATACACATATAATGGTATGTGGTTTTACATAATACGCATCTCAGCATCTCAAGACTGGTACTAATTGGATTTTGACACGCTAAACAACTCATTTTTGCGATTTATAAGCGATCAAACTTTAATTGTGATCCTAAAATCTAGGCCTATTTTATTGTTCACTTCCCGATAACAATGGGAGTGGGCGGAGACTACTGATGAATGAGTTCTTATCGAAGCAGAAGTATCAAAATATTGTTTTCTCGTTCAGTCCTACGCATTCGGGTTTGCGCGCAAGAAAGACGAACTGCGTGGTGCTTCCGATTGCCAATAGAGGGAGTAGTTTTCAATATCGATCTTATTTCATTAAATATGGATTTTATTATTTAATGTTCACTTAAGATTGTAAATATCTTGAATAGTTCATTATCCACGATGTATTTGGTTGGCTATAAATACTTGAAGCAGAATAAATGCACTTATTTTTGTCATCGATTGTTTTGACGGCCCAAGTTTTAATCAGTTCAAACGGTCAACACTGTGTTTCAGTAATTTAGCACACCAAAACACTATATAAAGTCTTTAATTCACTGTCACAGATAGTTCGTAGTCATAATTCGCCGTTCCGGCCATTATTTACTTCAAACTACACTTTATTATATTTAAAACACAAGTAATTCGCGGATCAGATGTTTACATAGACAGCAGCGCCATCTCGACCCCGTGCATAACCAAATGTTGCGGAATGCATTCTATTCAGTTTTATAATAAATCAGTTTTTAGGTAATCATTGCAGTTTCAATTAATCAAGGTGTACAAACCTACCCCTTATTCTTTTTGGTCCTTCGAACCGGAGTGTCTACGAAGTGTGTTGAGAAAATAAAAGTGAATTACCTGCTTACACCTCCTGTAGCACGGCACATTCCTCGTCACCAAGAACTGCTTGTCATTGGGCAGGTAGTTCCGGAGCTTGGACTCCTCTCCCTTGGCCCACTGCCATGTTGGACAGTGGTGAACCAGGTGGTCACCAGCCGCCACAAACTCTTCCGGAGTGAGCACACCAGTCTCTTGGAACTTTGATTCCTATAGGGCATGGTCACATTATGGTTAAAAGGTTTTTTTTTAGCCTATGTATTGTACAGCTGGGCTAACGCCTCCCCCTAGATTTCCAACTATCCCGAAATTCTGGCCAGTCACTTAGAATGACGTCCAGTTCGTCGCCATCTCTTCGGCCGACCATGGTAAAAAGGTTTACAAGAACGTTTATAATTATTCGAATAAATATTAAAGCTGTAATCATTGTTTATCAATTAATAATGGGCCACTGATAAACTCGGCTTAAAATAGCGTTACAAAGTAAATTCAACCTTCAGAACATGGCCTAAGCGTTATTTACATATTAATCAATCAACCTCATTTATATATTGATACGGTCTCGGTCACGGGCAGTCGTGATAAACCCACCTTTAGCACAGGAGTGAGGTAGCCCGCGACTCCCAGGGCGGTTCCCTTGACGGTGTTGATGACACTTTGCATTGTGAGCGGTGTCTACACAACCGAGGCACAATGTGATTGCTTTTGTGTGCCAAACAAAAGGCAATAACAATATTTCCTTTAGCCAAACAAAAGAATACGAAACGCACTGAACCGCCCGCTGCTGTACGCAAAGCAAACGACAAACTCGCTTTAGTCGCTTTTCGTTTGACATTAAGTTAAGGATTTTAAGCAATGACATAAGTGATCAGTTCAGAAATCAATGCCCAAATTGAATAGAAAATAACATTGCACCGTATTTAATTTAATTAGGTTATGGGTTATCCACATTATGTGATTTTACCCCAATTTGTCAGTATAACATGTCGAAGTCGGAATTGGGTGTAGCGTACAGATGTAGGGGGCTGGCCGTGGGCGGGACGGTGCGCGTTATGGGGTGTATAAATGTCATGATTTGTCAGCCCCAATTTATCAGAAGCTGACTAATTGCCATCGTCTGGAGGCATGTTGCGCTGCTGATCCAACTGTCAAACGAGTTGTACTGAGAAATTGCATGCACATGTAGTCGAATTGTTACATCTGTACGCCAAATTGGGGTAAAATCACATAATCTGCATACCCCCATTAGACACCTATCGCAGATCGCTCGCGAGGCACCGGGCCGCCAGTCAGTCGAGCACAAACTAATAAATAAGAGATCCTAATGGGGTAAACAGATTATGTGATTTTATTCCAATTTGTCAGTACAACAGGTCGAAGTCATAATGGGGTGTAGCGTACAGATGTACCAATCCGACCACATGTGCATGCAATTTCTCAGTTTAACTCGTTCGACAATTGGATCAGCAGCGCAACATGCCTCCAGACAATAGCAGTCAGCTTATGATAAAATGGGGCTGACAAATCATGACCTGTATTCACCCCATAACGAATCAGTCTAGGGCAAAGAGTAGTATGATATTTGCTGCATGCTTGCTGCATGTATTCTGTGGCTGGTGCACGACGTGATCAAATAAAAAAATTAAACTGTCAAAATTTTCATTACAAATATTACAATTCACGACCGACCGTCAGATTTTTCGACTGATATACGCGAAAATAATGATATTGTTATTTTCCCCGTAGATTCTTCATAAAATCGTTTTGTATTCGTAAACCAAAACTCTACTACCATGGAAGACGTATTGGACGAGGTGGTTTCCTCGGAAGATTTGCAAGTAATTATTGTTTTTGTGCAATAATTTGTGTGAGTCACTGGTGCATTGTGTTGAGTTTTTTGTTGTTGTGCAGAAGTTCGAGAAAGTGTTCCATGAGCAGCTGCACCAAGGGCGTGTCACGCAGAAGGCGCAGTTCGAATATGCGTGGTGCCTCGTCCGGAGCCGCTACCCCACAGACATCAAGAAGGTATGTCCAAAATTGGCTGTATAATATATATTTTTTTTTTCTCTAGTCGCGCAGTTTAAAAAGTTGTATTTACGTGTGCGTGTGACGCTATGATGCTTTCTTCAAGGTTACATCAGATACATGTGTTTTGATCAAATATACCTAATACCATGAATCAGCATAGTACATATTGATATCTATCCATAGGATTTTTTTACCATTTTATCCCAGGATTTATTTATACAAATAGTATGTTATCTTAACTCTTGGAAGTAGTGATATGATGGACTATTGTTTTCAAATTATTGATTGTTAGACTATATTGGACTTTGGATTCTAAGGACATCTTTGCTAGAAGTGCATTTGTATGCAAAATTATATTGAGTCATCATTTTATTGCATGCTTTAAATTGATCAGTCTAATCATTTTATGGCCTTTTATGAATGATTATAGATTAGAATCCTAAACGTTTTCTTCAAAGTAACATTTAATAATGCAGGACTTCTAGAAATCAAATATATTATACAAATATTATCAAGATGTAAAGTTTGTGAGTTTCTATTTAGTATTAAGTTATATTAATATTGTCTGTTTATTTTTTGTTTATAAAAAATTAATGGTCAATTTTAATTATGTTAGTGTATTTGCCTCTGAGGTATGTACAGTCACCATCAGATATATCGGAGCGGCCAGGGTGCTCAGAAACATCTGAGCAGGCCTTTATTGTCATGGCGTTAGAGTGCATGTTCAGATATTTTGAGCACTGTGGCCGCTCCGATATATCTGATGGCAACTGTACATTATATTAACTGGTTCAGGGGGCATGGAAAGCCTTATAAATTATATTCCGCTTTAAAAAGAAACATCACCTTTTACAATCCACACAATGTCACATCTCTTAATTTTTAGTCTATGACAAATGACGCAACATGGAGCCCACTAAACATTTTGCTCAAATTAAGATTTAAAATGATTATATAGTTACTGACCGATGGAAAGTTACTCCTTTGCAGTTCGACGTATTGCTTGAATGATTAGTGCAATATCGCAGCACACACGAGGGCATATTTAACGAGTTTTTACTCTGTTTCGTTTTAAAACATTACGACTGCGGCGCTTTAGAACTCGCAAGCGACTGAGTGACGTGCGGCCGGCCGACCGCAGTTGAACGGAACACAGTGGGCGATGTCTTGATGCATATAAAACGGCCCCCATATATATATATTTTTTAAACTATTACCCTCCAAACAACGAAATGGCGGGGCCCAGCTGGAAAGATAAATGTGGTAAGACAAAGAAAAAGATGGGTTGACAACATCATAAAAACGGCAGGAAAAAACTGGACTGAAACAGCAACAGACAAGGAAAAGTAGAAAAAGATGGAGAAGGCTTATAACCCTTGGGGATCACTAATGTGGAAATAAAGCTATAATCATTATACTATTATCATTATTATTTTATTATTTATTATATTATTATTATTTTAGGGCTCTGTCAGTGAGGGCCAATATGATTTTCCGTAAATTCGCGCGGTGTACGAGGGAGGTTAAAATAACTCTGTTCAAAGCATATTGTAGTTCCCTGTATACGTGCGGCTTATGGAGGTATTACACGCAACGGGCCCACGGAGCCCTCCGGGTCCAATACAATAACGCGTTCCGGGTGCTGGTGGGGCTGCCCCGCTTCTGTAGCGCATCAGGGATGTTCGCAGAAGCGCGTGTAGACTGTTTCTATGCGACTATGCGCAAGCGCTGTACATCCCTGGTGCGCCGGGCGCGGGCCAGCCCCAACCCCATCCTGCGGTCGATAGCGGACAGGTTAGATTGCCCGTATATGAGGCACTGTTGTGAAATGCATGTTTCCAACAGTGTATATTTTATATAAGAATTTAATTTAATTTTTATACAAAATCTAATTGTAAGTAATATGTAATTTTCTGTATGAGTCCTGGGTTACTTGAAATAAATGTTTTCATTCATTCATTCATTCATTCATTATTATATATTAGACAGTCTAACTAAAGTGTCTATTGAAGAAAAAAAGAAAAAATAACTAAATTGGAATATGTTATATTACCTAGTTTAGTTTTAGTCATGTCATAGGCACCTCAGTTATATGCCAGCCTTTAGCATACATTCTGCCTGATGGTAAGTGGTAATAGCTATTATTGATCCCAAATTGTCCCCGGAATCAACAGACATGGGCATACTGATGACCATGATACCCCTGTTGTTTGTCTCGACTTTGTGGCTGAATCTTCATACACATTACCATGCCTAAATTTCTTTCATGTTTATAATTCAACACTCATGACCTTTTGATGATTCTTCCAGGGTATCCTGCTCTTAAAGGAGTTATTCAACTCACACCCGGAGGGCAAGCGAGATTACTTGTTCTACATGGCCATTGGCTATGCCCGGACCAAAGAGTACAGCAAGGCACTGCACTATGCCAAGGGTTTCCTGGAGATAGAGCCGGCTAATCAGCAGGTCTTGGCTTTGGAGGTTAGTTTTTTTTTCTAATTATCAGTTAATTTCTGTTCATAGCCAAGAAAGTTGTAAAACTTCTAATACACATAGTAATAAAGGAAATCTCAGACTGACAAGACCTACTTTGGTGAAATTGATGTTATTTAAGCAGTTTTTAAGAAAAGCTATTTGTTCTAGCACTTCAAATAAAATATATGTTAATAGGTATTCACCATATTTCAAAGACCGTGGACGGGCTCGATACATAATTGGACGAAATCGACTCGATAGAAAATAAATGCAAAGATTGGTCTTAAAATCACATTAAACGGTTCTGTCCTTATTTTTTTGACGTGTGGGTCTGCAATTAAAAATATGAAGTCAACATATTCATACCTAAACCGCTAACGAGTCATATTTCACAAATAATCCACCCTTTTTTTTATTTCAATATTTATGTAATACTAGCTTCTGCCCGCGACTCCGTCCGCGTGGAACTCGTTTATAGTAGCACCATACAATTAAACTTTCATCCCCAATTTCACACCCTCCGGGGATGGTTTCCGGGATAAAAACTATCTTATGTCCTTGCTCGGGATCCAAACTATCTTCATACCAAATTTCATCTCAATCGGTTCAGCGGTTTAAGCGTGAAGAGGTAACAGACAGACAGACAGACAGACAGACAGACAGACACTTTCGCATTTATAATATTAGTATGGATTATCTTCAAAAACCGGGCCGCCCAGTAACACTCGCTCTCGTTTACTCCGATACAAATAGACAGTGTGCGCGCTATCCGACGACCGCTTTAGCCTAGTTGGTAGTGACCCTGCCTACGAAGCAAGAGGTCCTGGGTTCAAATCCCGGTAAGGGCATTTATTTGTGTGATGAGCACGAATATTTGTTCCTGAGTCATGGATGTTTTTTATGTATTTAAGTATTTATGTATTTATTTATCTATATAAACATTTATCGTCGTCCAGTACCCATAGTACAAGCTTTGCTTAGTTTGGGACTAGGTCGATTTGTGTTAGATTGTCCACTAATATTTATTTATTATTAATTATCCAAAATCCTCAAGGGCATTTTGGTGTTGACAGCGTCTTAATCACCCTTGCCTTTGGTTCTAGCTACAAATACCTGGGAATTTCATTATTTTACCACTACAGCTAGATAGAGTAGTCAGTGCTTTGACGGTCTGGCGGACCAACACTCAGAAGTGTGTGACAGAAGTCCGGCGACCGTTCAATCATCTGTTAATACTACAACATTTCACGGCTAATAAAGACAGTGCGCACGCGCCCAGTCTCTTTCTAATTAGAAGACTTACGGCCGTATTCATTAACGCTCTACAAGCCTATTTTAACTAAAATGCCATTCAAATTCGTTTGTCTTTATCTGTCACTTTGATATTTGTGTGCGTAAGAAAGGGACAGCACATTTTATTTAGCAGAGGCATTTTAAGTTTTATGAATAAGGGGGTTAGTAATAGACGGGTAGTTTTTCTATCACATTCTTGTGCTAGCCGTTGGTTTATTTTGAATCTTTGGCTTGGACGATAGTTAATTATTGTACGAACTTTTTTTGGGTGGGACTGGAAATGGGACCCGCCTACCACATAATAGGTATTATGACATGAATGCCATTGTTTTGAAGATAAGTAGATCAGCTCAGTTGAAATCATTTAAACTATTAGTATGAAAAACTTATGTACGAAACATCATTTGATATTGAAAACATCGTGTCACCGGTCTAAACCCAACAAGTTCTGGTTGCCTCTCGGTTGGAAATTCAGATGACAGGCACTAACGTAAAACTAGTGCCTTGGTCAAATCTTGGGATTAGGTTCCAAAGTAGACTGGGCTCGTTTAGCGTACAAGGAGGTTGAATAAGAAGTATTTTTCTGATTTTTTAGTTATTCATTAGCCGTGTCTACACCGGACGCATGCTCGGCCGCACGTCTACACTGAGCGCCCGCGCTCGGGCGAGGGTGCTCGGCCAAGGCATGCGTCCAGTGTAGACACGGTTATTGAAGTCTTAGAGCTTCTAAAAATATAATTTAGAAACATAGAAAGATTCATTTTTTCACACACACAGGACACGCATATTAAATAATAAAATAAAAAATAAAAGCACATAAAACATGAAACACGTGTCTCTGCGGTCGTGAACAGGACACTGGCTCAGCATTTTACTGATGTGTCAGACACCTACGGCGCTTTTTGTATTACTACTCGCCTAACCAACTGATTGTCTACAGCGGCAGATCAACAAACGCATGGAGAAGGAGGGTCTCATCGGCATGGCGGTAGCGGGCGGCGCCTTCATCGCCATCGGGGGGCTCGTCGGGCTCGGGATAGCGCTAGCTTCCAAGAAATCACTCTAAGTGAGTACACATACCCTGCTGTGAGAACACTTAGCCCTGTTGTGAGAACACTTAGCCCTGCTGTGAGAACACTTAGCCCTGCTGTGAATATACTTAGCCCTGCTGTGAATACAATTAGCCCTGCTGTGAGAACACTTAGCCCTGCTGTGAGAACACTTAGCCCTGCTGTGAATATACTTAGCCCTGCTGTGAATACAATTAGCCCTGCTGTGAGTACACTTAGCACTGCTGTGAGTACACTTAGCACTGCTGTGAGTATACTTAGCACTGCTGTGAGTACACTTACCCCTGCTGTGAATACACTTAATCCTGCTGTGAGTACAATTAGCCCTGCTGTGAGTACACTTAGCCCTGCTGTGAGTACACTTAGCACTGCTGTGAGTACACTTAGAACTGCTGAGAGTACATTTAGCACTGCTGTGAGTATACTTGGCCCTGCTGTGAATACACTTAGCACTGCTGAGAGTACACTTAGTACTGCTATGAGTACACTCATTGGAATCACCTGGACGAGTAGTTGATGAAAAAAATACATTCAATTCTATTAGTGACCAATCGGCTAGAACTTAGTCAGCACGGCATACTAGACAAAAAATACAAATTGCATCATATATAATAATATGTATAGTCGTAGTATAGTAATACACGGTGGAAACGATAAGTGATCTGACTCGATTATTTCTATATACAAGATATCGAAAAACTGGTTACTGATTCTGAAAGTTCTTCACAAGCTCTATTAAACGGTATCAATAATAGGTAACAGAATAAACTGGATCTATCCGAGAATTCAATGTTTTCAATTCAACTCAACAGCTAAATATAATGGATGAAAACACGCCACCTAATCCACCTGTTTAAAAAAAACTTATAGGGAAAATGTCCTTACATCCGATATTTGACAGCCGTCATCCCGGTACAATATACGTCAATGATACATAAATTGTACTGGGACACACAGCTGTCATATATTGGATGTACCATTTTCACTATAAATATTATTTTTTAAACATATGTAGATGGCGTGTTTTCATACATTATCTTTAGTTGTCGATTTTTTTTATCGTGTGGACTTTTTAAAGTTTGTCACTCTTTAGTACCACCCAGGGGACACGTGCAGGGTTGTGGTAGGTAGCTCCTGCGGACGCGAGTAACAGTTGTCCCCCCTTTGTTCGAGTGTCACGAGTGGGCAACGCGTATGTTAGAAGTTCTTAAGGCCTGAACTCGGCTAAAGCACTATTTCCACCAAACGGCCCGCATCGGATCGAATCGGAAAGAATACGAACGGATGCGGCGACAACCGATCGTGTCCGGCAGCATGTCGACGCATACGATCAAGCGGTAACAGCCGTTCGCGGCCGACAGGATCTCGACGCACACGATCGGCACCGTACGGTTGTTTGCGAACATATCCGCATCTAGTCAAATATGTAGTTTCGTTCGGTATCGACAGCCGAAAGGTTCCGATCGCACACGACGACAAGCGAACGGGGCCGATCGCAAGCGAACGGAGCCGATCGCGTGTCGCAGCATACTTTCGGTTACGATACGATCACATGTCGCGGAAGACGCCCGCGGTCAAGCTGTCGTGCGCTGCTTGGTAATGTAGACTTAAAAACAGTACATATATGATTCAGTATCGTTTAAAGACTATAAAATTATTTCCGTTCCGATCCGTTGCGGGCCGTTTGGTGGAAATAGTGCTTTAACGACTACTGTCATAGACAGCAGCCGGGATCAACTGCTTAGCGTGCTCTCCAAAGCACGGAATCGCTCATTTATATTAACTACTCAAACATCAGGCGGTCACCCATCCAAAGACTGTCCGCTGCCATCTTTGCTTAACCTGCGTTAAAGTTTTCTGACTCGCAGGCGCCGCTAGGCAATGAGCGCTTCTAGTTGTTGAATTGAATTAATTTCATAATTCACCGTTTTCTTTTCAGAATGAATGTTGCGGTCGGCATTCATTACTTCCTCACAAAGAAGAGGACCAAATAGGACTGGCGCCGTGCCCACGGCTTGCTTAGCCCCGTGTTAATACCGCTCTTAACTCTGATACCACACTCAAATCGTCACATATTCAGTTCACGTTAATCTCTTCTTATAGTCCTTTAAAAAATCGCTACCATCTAAGTTAAGGGGCTCCTAGCTCCCAATGACCTTCGGTTTGTAACTGTCGCTTTTTTCGTGTTTTGGCTTATCGTATTAACAACAACGAGGTTTACCGTAATAGTATCCCATATTTACTACAAACCTCACAGTTTTCGGGATATATTGCACCAAGCTTTTGCAATTTCAGGCCAAAATAACAGTTTTTTTGGACGTAACTTTTGTGAAAATGAGTTTAAAATATAAATCTGTCGTGGGTTGTTAGAGACGTCAATAAGGAACAGTTATATGTAGATTTCATATATAAAAGTGCATGAACACGATACTAATATCGAAAACAGAGCTTTTTTTGAATCATTAAAAAAAAAAACTCGTGCAAATAAAGGATTAAAGAACCGATGAGTGTTTGTGACATAAATATATCTATAGTTTTGACAGAGGAATAACAACTCAAAACTCGTCAAAACTAGCCAAAAAGCGCGTGGAGCCCCTTAAGATGATTTCGCCAATGTCATGTTGTTGAACGTTGTTCAGTAATTCGGTCAGTCCTCAATAATGCAATCAGCCTCAGAATCTCCGCTTAAAAAGCAGAAGTCCACCGCTGACCGCAGCCCCGACGAAAGACCAATCATTGTTTATACGTATCGCGGCGAGTCTTGATCCCTGTGACAGCTGTCAGACATACGATTTATAAGGGGATGCCTTGATTCGAATCGACCACACCACCTTAACAGAGACACGCTTATGCCTTCCGCGCACGAGAAAAAGAGATGCAACACTCTTCGGGAATGGCTTTTTTGGACAAATTCCGATAAATACCTAACTTAGTGAAGTTTTATTTATATTTCATTAAGTGAGATAAAATACTATAGTATTAACTTGATTGTGTCGTAAAATAATGTTTTGTTTGAGTAGGCTGAGTAAAAAAAGGAAAAAAGAGACCCAACTTTGATCGAGGAAATTTTAGGCAATCATGTATCGATTAAATCAGATAAACAATCATATAGTCAAGAATCATATATCTGAAAATCAGGCCTTATTGTTTCTTAATCTAGTCAGAACGGCGTTTCAAAGCACGCCAAAATTTCCAATGCACCTCCCGTTAAATTGTACTGAGATGACAGCTGTCAAAGGGATCAAGAATATCAAGATACATACATAGCATTCAGGGTTCGAAAGGAATATCTGGATAATTATCGCGATAAAAATGGTATGATAATGATCGTTAGCAGTAACACATTCGTGATTACTTCGCTGCCGCGCGCCGAAACATTCGTTTCAATACCGTCGCAAAACTGCCGGTTACACGTGCACAAGACCGTTGTTACGTTTGAAATTATTTTATGTGTCCGTTTTATAAAACTTGTCATTGGCATTGGAACCTTCTGCCTTGGACGGTGAGTTGCTTTTTGAATGGACTATTTTGATGCAATTCGTCTAACTCAAATAATCTCACGTGTCACACGAACCTCTCTAAAGTGAAACTGACTACAGCGGGCATTATTTTAAAAGAACGCTATACAGGGCGTCCTACGCCTATGCCACATGGAGGGAAACCTTGAATATTGGAAATGGAAAATTTTACTTCAAGACTGATCCATGCGACAGTGTATTTTTTTTTTCTCGTGTAGCGGATTGGATTCCCGGTTCAACCATGTAATTATTTAAAAATCTATGAATGCTGTTAAAATTGTTTTTTAAATTAAAATAATGGTCTTCTTTCAGTAAAATGTTCGATCTACAATATTCAAGGTACTTTCCCTCCATGTGGCATAGGCGTGGGACGCCCTGTATATCATAAATATCATATATATGCCTTAGACTAGTAAATTATATAGACATATCGGCAGTAATAATTGACAAGTCTCACATGAGTGACTACTTGAGAGCGGTATCAGACTTAGTGCTACATTAAAATGATTATTAGTGCACTGTACAAAACACTAGACTGACATCAATAAAATAAGAATCGCTTTTCACCCGAGGGATTCTGTGTTTCTATCGATTGTAGTGTAGATTTAGTATAGTGTATATGCGGGCCATACATAGGTTCGCGTCTCCTGTGGACTCAAGTTACGCGCTATTAATTAATCTTGGTTAAACTCGCATCAATGACGTACAGATACAGATACAGATAATTTATTGGTAAAAGTAGAGGTACATTTTACAAGTCGATTTGTTAACAGGTAATTATTATTAAATCTAGTATTTTAGGCTTAGGTTAGGGCTTATTCACATTTCCCTAAAAACAAAATCATTCACACGTCATCTTATTTAACACGTACCTTGTCCAAGTGCCCCCAATGATGGGTCATGCACCTGCTTTGCAAGTCCGTGCTTCCAGAATGGAGCTGGAGCTTCGAACTGGAAGTAGACTTGAATGTGACGTTGTCATTTTGTATGGGGAGTTCACTGTCCCTCTGAACTGAACTGAACGTGTTAAAACTATATTAAACAAATTAACATAAGTACATTTAAAAAAACGTCCCCCTCGATACAACAAACAGCTAAGAACCATCTAGACAGCCAAGACGGTTTAAAACACCGCACAGTTGAATTTTGAGAGGTACGATGCCACTGACCTAATAACCCTTCGTTTGCGTTGGGGGTTAAAGCGCAACTTGTCCACATAACTATTGACCACAGGAAATACGAATTTAACACATTCACTGCCAAGAATCGCTACGCTCGTAGCTGATGTCGTAGGTTTCCGCTAAGAGCCTTATCACACTTGCGATTTGCGAGCGTGTTTTCTATACAATTATCAGTCGCGGCGAACACGCTGCGTGATCGCCTTCATACAAAATACGCTTGGAAATCGCAAGTGTGATAAGGCTCTAAGTAACGAAAAGCGCGTACGGCGAGGCGCCCGCTTGGCGGGTTCCTGGCATTGAATGTGTTAATTAACTCTGTATGACCCATGTTTATGCGTAATGTATTTAAATTTATAATTTTAGGCACTATTTAATTGTAAGAGCATTGTGATTATTTATGATATTTATGATTACAAATAGATGTGTCGATGGATTCCGTTAAATAAACTTATTTTGTTTTGATATGGTTCGTATGTTAAGTTGCATGTTTTACCTTATACTCTTACGGCCGTATTTATAAACGTTCTACAATCCTATTTTAACTAAAGTGCCGTTGAGATTCGTTTGTCTTTATCTGTCACTTTGACATTTGTGTGCGTAAGAAAGGGACAAAGCGCGTTTTATTTAGAAGAGGCATTTTAAGTTTTATGAATAAGGGTATTAAGTTCGCGTGCTTACGGCTCGAAGACTATTCGCCGGTGTGTCATTCTGTACGCGTACTTTAAAACTGCTCGGCTCGTTCGTCTGTCACTGCCGCGAATGGCGAGTCGCCATTTTGTTTGTGCAATCTGTGGGTGCGTATCGCTTGGCATTTGACGTTGCGTAGCGTGATCGAGCCAAGTTCGCGAATTTCAAAGCTCGTCGCCCTGTTTATAGTTTACGGTGTCCGTTTTGAGGGGTTTTTTTCTGTCGCTAGTTGCGGCTGTTACGTCTCAACGGATAATTTAGATTTTAATCTATTTCTTTTTTCTTTAATCTAAAAAAACAGCCAAATGTAGGGTTTTGTTTCGATTACTAGAAGACGCCTGAACCGATTTGGAAAATGTTTTTTTTGTTTGAAAGGGTATCCTATCCAGGTGGTACCATGGTTATCAGGTCAGAATCTGATGATGGGATCCAGGTGAAATCGACGGAACTCTTCAAATTTCATAGGCACACTTGAGCGATTTGGGTACTGATTTGACCGACTGGATTGCAACCGACTGGTTAAACTTTGTTTTTGTTCAAGTAAATTATAATGGGACATTTTCCAAGCATGTTGGATGTTGCAACGACTCTAAGACGCTCTCCCATGTTGTCTCCGGGCTGACGGGCAGAATAACAACAATAAATAAATAAAATAAATAAATATTAGGGGACAATCTTACACAAATCGACCTAGTCCCATAGTAAGCTCATTAAGGCTTGTGTTATGGGTACTAGACGACGATATATATAATAGATATAAATACTTAAATACATAGAAAACTTCCATGACTCAGAAACAAATATTCATGCTCATCACACAAATATTTGCCCTTACCGGGATTCGAACCCAGGACCTTCAGCTTCGTAGGCAGCGTCACTACCCACTAGGCTAACCGGTCGTCAAAAAATAAATTGTTGATTGGCCGTAATTATTTATTCCAGTAAGAACAGTTAACACTTTCACTGCTAAGAATCGCTACGCTCCTAGCCGATCCCGGTTTCCCACTACTTAGTGGGAAGCGCCTACGGCGTAGGTGCCGGCTGGGCGAGCTCTTGGCAGTGCTACTGTTAAATGTGCATTAACTCTATCATTGTGTAAAAAGCGTGATGGTATGCTTGAGACTATTTAACATGTTCACAGTCCAGTGCCCCATGCATGGGTCACTATAGCCGACCAGGTACGCACTCAAATCACTATAATTATAGTTGTTCCATACATAAGGATATTTAGCCATCAATTAGCTATCAATTAACTCTTAATTTGGTGTTTTTTTTCCGCGATTTCATGGTTGGCCCCATTGTAAAAGTTGCTCAGTGTGACCCACCCCATCACCCCCTGGCACTTCAGATCACGACTTAAAAATCACCTTGTATTGTAATAATCCGAGTGCGTAACCTGGTCGTTTCACAGTGACCCAAACCTGGAGCATGGACGTGTGATGGAAGTAATTTTCTTGGACGTCTAAGAAAATTGAAACATTTTGTATGGGGATTGTGAACGTGTTAATGCGGCCGTCTTTTTATAAAACAATCAAATGCAAGCTTCTATCTGGGCTGGTAGAGTTGCCTTTTGAATGGACGACATTGTTGCAATTCGGCTCTCAAATAATCTCAAGTATAAACGTGACCATGAAAACCCAAGTTGAAATGAAACCACACAGTTCAAAACAATTATTTTTATTATTCATGTATATAATAATGAATTTAAGCGGCGTACAACTAGTACACTAATGTACAATGGCGAAGGCGTGGCATCCAATTAAATTATACAAATCAATTTTTACTACTAATCATGCTGACTCAATCCTTGCGCGCATAATAATTTCAATTATTGCGGCTCAACGCGCAAAGATTGCGACAGCCCTGGGCAAATAAATATGACGGAATGGCAGCCCTAATGCAGTAGTCGTATACAGTGGCCACCGGCGGCGACGGGGTTAACAATTTAGAGTAAAACAACGGGACCGTGGAACTGCTCAACACTGTCAATGACAATGTTCGAAATATGAACCCGCCTCGCGGGTTGTTGGCAGACAAAGATATACCTGATCATTTCGGTCGTAACGACCACACAACTATTAAAAGAAAAGGTCTTAACAAAATGGAAATAAGAAACTTACACATTATATTGCCGCAAATGAGCTCTCTTCAATTGCCTAAAGTTTAAATATACCTTTCTTTTTTCTTTCCCTTATCCCATCTACTTGGGGTCGGGTCGAAAAGTTTAAATATAACTGCATAATCATATGAGCTATTAACTTGATTTAATTCACAGTCCCACGGCCCTAAATGTAGAAACAGAACAAGGCAGAAATGCTTATAATAACCGGTGGTAATACGTCAAACAAACATGCCCGAAACTAACAGCTATCAGACCGAACTTAATTATTTGTGCTCGCTATGAGATTCTAGTATTCGTGTTCTTGCACAACTAAGACCGTGATTGCTGAAATGGACACGCGAGGTGAGTCCTTGGTGTGTCAAATTGGACTCGCGAGGCGGGTCCTCGGTGTGTGAAATTAGACTCGCGAGGCGGTCTTAGTTGTGGAAGTAAGGAGACACATGATACCACATATTGAATGAGTATTTCCCTCATGGTTTTTTTATGTGAAAGAGAATTCGTATACGTAAATATTTCATGCTCGTCAGCTAATATGGCACAACATGTATTGACATAAAATCTCGATATTTGTAAATATTTCTGTAGAATTTTATTTCCAAATATATTTTAGGTCAGTGTACAATATCTTTACCTATATTGGAAAATCATTTATGACAATAAAAAATAAGCCAGACTGCCATTAATCATACTAAAGTATGCAGATACTTTGGAAAGACTTTCCGAAGCAAGTATGGTCTTCATTCAATAGATGGCTTTTTATAAGGAATTTCTGTCCCATGATTTTTGTATTGTACGAACAGTAGCAGCAATGCGGGACGAAGGGGAGGGGCAGTTCGCAAGGCGAATTGTACGTGCGAGCTGTCCCCCCACTTCGTCCCGCGTTGCGCAAGTTATTTGCCGGCACCTGTAGCTGCAAACCTCGCTTATATACAACCTCATCCAGTGTAAACCGTTTTTTCACACGAACGCAGCTTAGTATGAATACATACTCGTATTGCACTCATAGCTGACTTGTGTTTTAAACATTGAAGGTATCATGCGTCTCCGCTAAGTATTCAACTCTAGGATATTTGCACAGTATGACCGATATAGAATTGACATAGATTCAAGTACTTAAATTAACGATCAACACCAAACAAGACATCTCTCGGCATTAATACTCCCGTCCATACTTGGGAGGATTTTGGTTGGAGTGACGCTTGGTTGGACTAATAAACAACAATAGAACTAATACATTGAGTTTTACATGAATTGTCATGCTAGTGAGGTATAGTAGGTAAATAAAGAAACTAAACGAACTTCCTAAGCTCATTAAGGTAACTAACGCGTGTCCTGAATCGTTCGAATCGTGCCGACTCTTTCACTCATCGTTCTGCAGATAGAGAGTAAGAGAGACGGATCTTTCGATATGACCCTTGAGTAGACTTATAGTACTAGTTACACGTTTCACTGGTTTGCTTATACATATATTATTTTACAACGCAACAGTTACGATGTTGGTATTACGGTGTGCAAGGATAATATACCTTATGTTATAGGGGCAATTTATAGCGTTGCCATGCGAAAATCACCGTTTTGTCGGTGTGTATAAGAACCATTTCGAATTGAGTTGTTATGGCAATAGCGCCTTATTCACACCCACAAAGTAATGCTTTTTGCCTGAGAATGTTCATGGGTTTCTGAACGAATTGAGTTGCATTTGTTTTGCATCAGTCGGTTTTAGTAAAACTTTGTATTTATACTTCCATGCCAAAAACACGCGACGCGGGTTCATTTTGTTTGAGTATCGACGATTGGCACTCAATGTGTTAACCCTATACATATCGACTAATATTAGTTAGTTTGATTGGCGGATAGGATAGGCATTTATACATGGTATCATAACTGTTGTATTGCTTTGACATATTATTATATTATCTGCGGCAATCGGTTGTATTGAAAAAATATAATATCTATTCATAATCACATTCTGGTAACTGGCTATTGGCTAATATAACATATTTGTGTTGTGTGAGACAGTATACATTTATTATTGAACAGTAAAGGAATCTAAATAAAAACATAATAATTTGCAAATCTTACACGAGACTCATCTAAACAAAACTTATTTTATATACAGTCAAGTTTACTCACTATGGCAACACTGTCAACGGTCAACAAGTATACAAACCGAAGTGATGCTTCTCACTCACACTTAAAAAAAAACCCGGATCTATGACGTCATTATACAAAAGCAAGAAAAAAATGGTATCCAAATTTGAACTTTTGGCGAGCTTGAAGTTACTGTGCGTAATATTTTCTTATTTGTTCGTTTGATATTTGTACTTGGGGGTAAGTGCGGGTTAGTTTGGCATTTGGTGGGCAACTTTGCCCATTCCAAGATCATTAACAGGGTAAATTAAAGTAAATGCGAAAGGGCCGTCTAGAAAAACAAGACTTGAGTCAAAGTTACGCCATAGTGCCCAAGTAACTCACGCGTGTATCATTAATTAGTAGCTCAGAAATAACAATAAAAAATTGCCTTGTTTGGATATGCATTCTTTTCATGGTTTCGTTGTATAATGACGCTCATTAGATACTCAAAAAAATCCCTAAACGCTTTAATATCTTTCATATAAAAGGTTAAATGCTCCACCTATTGCTCTAAATACTTAAACAACGTGAAATCTAATGTTTAGGGAAGTAAATATAATTTTGTGACTCGCTTACAAATATACTTATTAATATACTAAATAACTATAACATTGTACTCTAAAAAATATGTATAAGTATTGAAGGCTATTATGAGATTGTAATCACAGTTATTGTTATAAGTAACGAGCCCACATCATTACTACAAAATAAACCTTCTGCGTCTCTGCACAACTGG
This sequence comes from Epinotia ramella, assembly GCA_947578815.1. Lineage (NCBI taxonomy): Eukaryota > Metazoa > Arthropoda > Insecta > Lepidoptera > Tortricidae > Epinotia > Epinotia ramella. The sequence continues at coordinate 2,259,219 of OX388206.1, read as the reverse complement.
CCCACGACGGGCCGACAACGGCATGCGACGCGCTACGGCCGACATTCGTCCGCCTCCTATATACAACACTCCGAAGGCAACATCAAGGTATACTTTATTTATTGCTTTTTGTTACTATCTGTTTATTTATTAAGTATGTACTTTACATATCACTCGAATTTATATACAATGCAATATTAGGTAGGTATGTCTTATTACGATTTGTTAAGTTTCAAATTTGAACTTCATTTTCAATAAATTCGCAAAATTTCATGCGACAACAACTAGGTATCCCTGGAAATAGTGTTCAGTCTCAAGGCAGTTGAAGATGCTGAAGTGACGCACACTTTAATAGTAATAGTATGTCTTAAGCTCTGTCGTTTGTTCGTATACAAGATATCGTAGATATAGGTTAGTCGCGAGCTCACTCGATGTCGGAGTCTACGTGGCTACGCTACGGTGAGGTGACGCGGCGCGTCGCGCTCTCGTCACGACGTCGGGACGACTCCGCGACGACGTGGCGGCGAGCGCGGCGCGCCGGGGACACGGGCAGTCTAATGATCTCTAGTGAGTGCGCACTACACAACGCAATGAGAATGTCGAGTATCTATGGGCAGCACTAACAATCACCTAATGACTTGCGTATATTTAACTACTATATGCTCTACGTAGTATATATAAATGCAATCTGCAAAATACATAAAACAACAGTTATTTATATCTATAAATTGTATAAAATATTAAATTAAATCTATTGAAGTGAGGTAGATGGATGGAATTTCACAATTTGTGTGGATATATTTTCTCTTTAATTTTTACACGCCGGATTGGCCCGATGCTGAGGTAGTTGGATGGAATTATGATGTAAGGCCCTACTATGTGACAGGGTCCATTACATGCACGTACAAAAACACTACCCACTATAGTCCGGCCAACAAGCCTGCCCCTTACATTTGCCGATATATGTATTATATGCTGTATAACTCATCAACAATATCAGTAAGTCAGGAGTCTAGTTCTAGTACTCCTGACTTACCGAACGTCAGCAAAATCCATTTATAATGCCAAAGCACCAAGGACGGCTAAAGGGGGTGTCGTTACAATTTATGCCCGTTGACCAGGATACTACTTAGTTACTACTAAAACAATCTCACGATCAAGTGGCGCCGACGGACTAACGCGGGGCGGGGACCTACAGTGATCTCACACAACCTAACGCTCGCCGCTTTAAACCTAGTTTAAAAATTTACATTACATCGGAAATGGCACCAACGACATTCCACGGGTCAACAATCAAACCGATATTACGTTGCGAAACGAATCAGCTAAAACATAACACTCAAGCACCGTTTGTGATCAACAAAACATCTTTCATGACGCCTTTCTCTCCTCGTCGGAGTAGCCGGGGTCGTCGGGCGCGTCCTCCTCGTCGCGCCGGTCTTCCTCCGCGTTGAACTCCTTCCCGTAATACTCTTTCTCACCTTCCTTGTCATCTCCATCTCCCATGCTTTCGCTCCGTTGCCGTTCCTTGCCGAGGTTGAGCGGTTCGTCGACGTCGCGCGTGATGTCCGGCTTGCCGATGTCGGTGTATTTCCTCTGCATCTGCTTGAGGAAGCTCTGGTGTGCGAGGGTGGTGGGGGGAGGGGGCAGCGAGCCCATCGAGGGCTCGTCGTAGGTCTTGCGGTCCATGTGCATCGCGTTCAGGTTGGCGAGGTGGTTTATGTTTGGCATTCCTGTAATAATGCGGCAGGTTAGTATTGGTTATGTGCAAACATATCCCGATAAGGACTGTTGAAGTTTGTGATAATGTACCTTAGTCTATACTACTCGTACCTATGTACGACTTTATTAAGATCGAAAATCCAAAGATATGTAGATATGAACGTAATGTAAGTCTGGATAACCCCTTCATGTATATGATTATAGTTTTAGGGTTCCACGCGCCTGTCAAAGTCTCTCGTTAAAACCTATATGCATTGTATTATTGGCATTCCTTCCTCATTCTACCTACGAAATGTCGAAAGGTAGGTGGACTAAAATCTTAACAGTGGCGGTTCTAAGGAGAAGAAAATCGTGGATAAGATCGAAGCGGCGATTACAGCTATATTAGCACAACTGACGCTATACTAGAAAAATCTACCCTCTTTTTAATTTACTCAGTGCGAGTGGGACTGGAGGTTCTGGCAGGACTCCCCAGGCTGAAAATGATGAAGAGGCTCACCAATATACTGCAGATAAGTGTCGATGAGCGTGGAGCTGGCGTTATATGGGTAGTCGTCGCGTCGCGGCGCCGGGGCGTGCGCGTGCGGGCCTTCTGCCGCACGCGCTGCTAGCGCCCGCACCGCCGGGACCTTTGTGATGGTGGTGTTGGCCAGGTTGTTGATGTCTGCGGGGAAGAAATCTGTTAATGTAGGCTAACTGGCTTAGAATTAGACTAAGACATGTCACGGCTGACATAAATCTTGTTCGATCTTACGCAATATATCTTCTCTGCTTCGCTTATAGAAGATCTATCTTCATAAGACTGCAGCCATAGTTTAAGCTAGACGTATGTGGTATTGTGTCCCTGATGGTAAGGTGGCCAGAGATCCCGAGGGTACGTTGAATCAATAAAAGGTCGGCGTACGACCCCCGCGACTCCTCTCGAGATCGCGTATAGTACCCGCTTACTATTTATCAGCTAGCTCTTTACGCATTACCGAATGCTACCGCGAATTATAAAGGTACAGCGTGAAAAGTCTGGTATTCGCCATCGACACGGGGCTCAAAAGATCGTTGACTCACGTTGCTTATCCAGATATCTATTGTGACAGCCTGAGATTCTCATTGTTATTATATGGTATGTTATTAAGAACAGATTAGCGACGCGCGCGGAACCAATTAATGATTTATGTTATGACCTGTGATTGACCCTAGTCTCATCCGATGGTAGGTGACGACAGGGTCCAAGATGAAGCTCACCGGTTCAGTAATAGCCTTTTCGCTCTTGCTTTGAAGGTATGGTATGGTCAGGGAATATACTACGGCGCCATCTATTGGGAATACTTACGAGGTGGCGACACCGGTAGGTCCCCGTAGCGCGACTGGCTGAGATCATCATTGTCGTTGTCTCCGCAGATCGAGCTGCTCTCTGAAGCCGCAGACTTGGCGTCGAGCTTGATGTCGCACCGCCGCGGTCCGGTGGGGGAGGCGCGCGCGCGCAGTTGTTCGGGAGATACTTTTACGCCAGCTTTCGCTAGGAGTCTGGGGAAAAATACTCAGTATCAGTACAGTCTAAAGGCCAAGGTTTGGTATACAATTTGGTATCTTCATTCTCTAATGATTGAACTTAAACGTAATCCCCAATTCATTTGACTTCATCTAGACCAGTTCTACACCTGGGTTTGAAGGTCAGATGACAGTAATTACCGGAAAAACTAGTGTCAACGCCAATTAGACTACAGGTATCTTTTACCTCGGGCTCTTTCAACGAACTTTTACCCCATTCTGACGAAAAATAAAATTCGGCCCCATTATATACGTGTTAAGCTTTCTGAATTAAGAGATATTCTATTCGTTACTATATTGAGTTATCTTACTGGCTGGCCAGCTCTGGATCGAATCTCGTGGGCATCTGCAGCACGGGCAGATCCTTGGTGGAGATGCCACGATGTTGCCGAGACATGTGTGAGTGCAGCGAGTTGCGAGACTTTGCCACCGTGCCGCATAGAACGCACCTGTGATAATGAAATGAGATTAGTGAGTGGGTGGTTTATTCCGTAGATACAAGCTGCCTGCGCGGTTCCGCTCGCATTGCAGAGTGTGACAACCCAAGTGGAGTTGCGGAATGAAGTATTATATTTATTTATATATCTATGCCTATCTTGAAGGTATCTACACTAATATTATAAAGAGGAAAGATTTGATTGTTTGTTTGTATTGAATAGGCTCCGAAACTACTGGACCGATTTCAAATAGTTTAAGTGTTTTAATAGTTTTTTTTTATGTTACGTACCGGTAGCCAGGACAGACGGTGTGCTTGTCCTCGAGATGTGTTCGCAGGGTGTGCGCAGACCGGTAGATCTTCCCGCACTTTGGACACGGCCGCGGGTCCGTGGCGCGCACGCGCAGGAGGTCTTGCGTCCGCCGCGAACCACCTGAAAACGACACCTTAAGTATGTGCTGGTAAGGTTGAAAGTAGATCGACAGTGGAGTAGCAGATCTTACCTTTTATAATATCAGTGTTCTAGAAGTGTGAGCGTTTTGTTAGTGGAATTACAGACGGGTCAGTTGCGGAAAGTTTAAAAAAAAATGGAAACTTCTCGGAAATTTCAGAGAACTTTCACAAGAATGTAAGTAGATTAGGTACCTACGGTAGGTATAATTTTAGGAAATTTTCGTATAGGACATTTTGAGAAATTATCAAGATCTTTACGAAATTTTAGAAACTTTCCGTCGGCACATCAGTACCTAAGTGAAATACATCTATTCTACTTCGTAGTTTTATTGTATAGTATATTATATAAGCAGACACTTTTTTCGGGTAAAAATTAAATTATTACGTATATATCGTATCACTAATACAATCGCAACTAGAATCGTTTACTCACATTGAACATTTTGGTTATTGGGTTGACTAATTTACAATGTTGTACGCTTAAAAATAGTTATATAATCGTAGATATAGACAATGCCTCACAGGCGGTCAGGAACAATTTCACTACTCGCTAATTTACCAATATTAATTTTCGAGATCTATTCGACATGGGTTCCTATCGCATATATTTTGAAGGCAACCATTATTGTAATACTATTTGTATATACATATTGAGTTTCAGACTGGACTTTACGCTAGGCCGTCTATATAAAAACAAAGCGAATTGAAACAAAAAGGTTTTTTTTGGAAGACTACGACACTATTACATCTGACTTATATATTATGGGTAATTTAATTATGGAATAACAAGCTATAATCAAGGAATGACAAATTATCTATAGTAATTATGTATACCTAATGTATAATAATCGTCCAGTCTAATCACTTCGTCCACTATAACTTCGTTAAAAGAATAAATTCTATATAAAACTTACTCGAACCCCTCTTCATTCATTAATACGAAAATATATGCGAATGGAAAATGGTTATTTATATTAAATAAACCCTCCGTACTTTCTACATTGACTAGATATGTTTTGATTGTGCTCGCCACGTACTTCAACTTTTAAAAATAAACCCTATACTGGTTGAACGTATCTTAGGTACCTATTGCGCTAAAAGGCATTTGATTTTTAATTCTATTTCGTATTGTCTTAACTATGGTCGAAAATATACATAAGTACGCACGCAATATAACGCGAGACAATTTTTTTTAATTGAGTTGCCGACGCAATGGTTCGTCCAAAACGTAATTCTATAAATTAGGTAAGTAGGTATTAAGTCACGTGACATCATCTCATTAGCCATCAATGTTCACTTACGAGTTCACTTCACGAGTAAATCGCCCATTAGCATCCTAGTTAAGACTGTTAAGAGGCGATTATTTCTTATTAAAATAATCGCTAATTGAGTTCTTTGCATGCGCGGAGGTGGGTCAATATTGGCACTAAGTATTAGGTGTCTTCATTTGAACAACCACGGCGTCGGTTAAAATAAGTTAGTCTATTTGATGAACACATTCTTATAAACGGCTTCCTATCAAAATATAAATGCAATTATTGTTTAACTTCAGCAAAAATGCCTGTGGCTTACCTGCCGTGGATTAAAAATGCATTTGGCGTTTTGTGTAGGAATAGATTGGCATTTTTACAAGTCGAACAATAACCGCACGTCTCTTCTATACAATATGACGACATCGAAACGAAAGGATCACTGTTTAGAGGACACGAAACGGCGGCAGGAGAAGGGTCGAAGCAACAATGGAAGAGTACAGGCGTCAGGAAGTCGAGGGCACGATCGTCACTCCTAGCACTCGGTTATCTATCAATGGCACCAAACATCACATTTCTTATTTACGCGCTTAATATACCTTACGTAAACAATATCAGTCTAATCTACTACAAAAATAATTTTCAGTCGATATATCCTAGTCGCGCGCGCGCGAGAAATGCGTCGAGATCGTTCCGGTTTAAGTCGCACTTGGTTCGTTCACAGCCGTTCGTTCGGGCGCTAGGCCCAGCCGCAGCTCCAGCGGAGCGTCTTCATGCGCTCCCACTGCGGGCGGTGCTTCAAGCGCATATGGTTGCGCACGCTGTTGGGGTGCGCGAACAGGCGCGCGCAGCTCGCCACCGGGCAGTAGGGCGAGTCGCGCGGGTAGTGCGCGGCCAGGTGGCGCCGCGCCAGAGCCGGCGAGCCCAGGCGCGCGCCGCACAGCGGACACGCCCCCGCCGCCGGGTTTGCCACGGCCGCGGCATCTGCAATGCCAACAGTTAGTCAGACGTGGCAAAACCGGCGGCGCCCGACCCGCCCCGTACACGGTGGTGCACTCGAGATCCGGCGGGGTCCTACGTTACTGTCGTCCGCGGGGAAGCGAGCTAGTCGTCGGCGACAAGCGCGGTCCAGCCCCGGGCCGCGTGGCCGGGGCGTCACCACCAGGCGAGCGGCGGTCGCGGCGGGTAGGGCGCCACGGGCGCCACTACAGAGGGCGCCGCGGGCGCCACGGGCGCCGGCGCAGGCTCCGCGCCGACTCGCCGTCTCTAAGAGTTCTGTCGCTGGCGTATGCCGTGCGCTTGCAGCTGGTGGTTGATGAGGTAGTGCTTCGTTTTGCACTTCTTGCCGCAGTGCTGGCACGGGAACCACTGGTCGCGGTCGGTCTGCGAGTGCACATTGAGCATATGCTGGCGCAGGTTGGAGGTGGACGAGTACACGCGGCCGCAGAGCGGACACTGCGGCCGGTAGCCCAGCGCCCCGCCCGCCAGGGCCGCCCCTGTAACACAGAGGCGGCGGTTAGAGACATCGCCACACGTCACATTAAGCGCTACTGTATGTGTATCGGTCGAGGTCGGCGGACGGAGCGAGGGGCGGGTACGCGAGCGGGGCGGGCGCGGGCCCGGAGTCGCGGCGGCGCTGCTTGATGCCGTGGATGGAGTTCATGTGTATCTGCATGTACTGGCGCGTCTTGAAGGCACGGCCGCAGGCGGGACAGCGGTGCGGCTGCGCGGGCGCGGCGTGCACGTTGAGGAGGTGCTGCTTGAGGTTGGAGTTGTTGGAGTAGCGCTTGCCGCACGCGGGGCAGGCGGGCTTGTGCGGCTCACCCGTGCCGTTGTAGGGGAACTGCTCCGGCTTGGCCTCGCCGCCGCCCGGCCAGGTCGCTCCTGTTGCAGACGGAGGTCGCGTTCATTTTCGTCTCTCGCCCTAACCACCGGACGCCTAACTCGCCCGAGAGCGCTCTCTCGCTTCCATTGTTGCTTCGACTTCCCTAATCGCTTGGGGGACCAAGGTTACTATGACCGTTTATAGGGGTGCTCGAGCGCCTGCCGCTCTCGTTAATAGAATGTTAGTGTTAGGTATAAGTCAGCATGCAGTGCATAGGTACATGACTCAATAATGCGTACTTAATGATGCGATTGACTCGGTTGTCTGTTAATCGATGAATTGTCATTAATTTTGAATTGAAATATGTTCTGGTCGGGTCTAATTGTTTTCTTACCGCGACTTGGAAAAATTGATTCATTATTGAGTCACGTTAGGGAGGCAAGATTGTTATAAAGAAGTAGAATGCGATAGGTACATTACTCACCGAAGTTATCTGGTATCCCTGATGGTCCAGGGAGTCCGGGGAATCCTGGAATTGAGATATTATTTTGATTTCCGAATTAAATATATGTTTTAATAAGTCAAGTTCCATTTAATTTGCCATCAACAGCACAGCATGTAACTGCGTAGTGATATATCATGTATCCTTTTGCTCCTAACAGAGCAAGCTTGGATCAAATCATCCACACGCATCGCATCCTAGCTAAACGTCTTCGGAGCGAAACGTCTCATTACTTCGCTTCAGGCTTATTCTTATTTGCCGGCCGTCCCCTAGGTCTCTCCAGGGTGCATAGCCCCGTTGCCTGTGAACTTTCCCAGGCCTACTGCCATACCTTGCAGGTTCAGCAGTCCAGGGAAGCTGTGCGGCATCGCCCCGTTGGTGTTGGCCACGTGAGCTGGATCGTCGTAGTCGATGGGTTCTTGTTTGGCGCGCGGCTCGCCCTCCGTGTCGCTGGCGCCGGCATCCGACGACGATTCCTCGCCTTCTCCAGACTGTGGGGAAGGAAACTTGAATACGCTGACTATAGTGTCTTTAGCTGCTGAAAAACTGATGAATGGTGTATTTTTGAAGTGAAAACTTCTTTAGCGGCGCTGAACACTTTTTGGGATGGGGAAAAATTGTTAAACTCGCGACAGATTTTTGTGACGTCAGATGTGAGACTCTCTCACCATGAGAGACTCGGGCGAGGCTTGGCGGCGGGGGGGAAAACGTACGGGCAGGGGTAGGGCGGGACTGCGTTAGAACCCTATTGCTCGCTCGGCCCCGGGCCGCCAGTCAGTCGAGGGCCGGCACCGAGCGCGAGCACATGTGCGTCGTGCTGTGATCCGCCGCCGCTGCCGACTTGAACGCGACGAACCGCGCGTATCTATTTTTAACCCCGGACGCAAAGAGAGGGGTGTTATAAGTTTAACGTGTCTGTGCATCTGTCTGTGGTATCGTAGCTCCCAAACGGAATTGCAAAATTACAATTAAGTATTCAAGTTTTCACTTCTACCGGCACTCCCGGAGTGCGACCCGGTCTTTTTTTTATATTTAAGCCTTTTTTAATTACAATTTTGTAGTTAAGTAACTGAAAAACTTTCGAGGTGCATTAAAGTTATCTGTACTAGGTAGTTAAATTAATCCGATTACGTCCAGAAAATCTAGCTTTATGACGGGTGATAATTAGGCGGTAGATATAGTACATTACCTACTATAGAGGCCGGGAAACGAAGGGTTGCAGGCCAAGTAGATATAGACGGCCGAGCGTATAGCGAGGCCGGATAGGGATACGCGGCCGGCAACCCCGTTTCTCGCCGAGATTTGTATAGTGCTTTTCTCAAACTTACAATGAAATAAAAATAAAAAGTAGCTAGTCAATTTGTTTTATTCGCAGGATAACACAACTACAAATACGTTTCTGAAGTGCACCGCCTGCACCGCCGCCGCCGCGCCGCCAGCTGACCCGCGCCCACCGTTTAAAAACAAAAGAAGGTTGCTTTACAGGCCTAGGTGTGTAAGGCTGTATGAAATTCCTTTACATATCATCTTCACTCATCGCACCGGATACCGGATACGTAGTATTTCCGAACCTAATTTGAAGTAAGTCACGTCAACATTTCATTGCAAGTTTGAGAAAAGTATTTATAAAGGTGTATGTGAAGTCACCGACCCGCACTGGGCTGGGCTCTCATCCATGAGAGGAGGGCTGTGTCTAGCGGTGAAACGTATACAGGCTGATGATGATAAAAGTGTTAACAGTGGAAAGGTTGAGTGCTAGCAATTATAGCTGGAAAATTCAGCTGCAAGTGTGCTGCTTACCAAGTGATTTGTAGACTTCTCCTTCGATTTTTAGCTACTGGTAATACTTCAAGCATATCCCACGCAACGGAGCCACACTGTTTCGTCGCCTAAATAATTATTAGTGTTTTAATAATATAATTGTCTGTAAGGTATTTGTAACTATGGGCCTTAGTTTTTGCCTGAAATAAATGGTTATTATTAATCTTATATGCTAGTTTGTGAGCTTACCAGGTGGTTAGATAGGTTGGCAGAGAGGTGTGCGTTTTGGTCCATCGTCGGTCCGAAGAGAAGTTCGTGGCCGTTGCGCTCCGGGCTGCTTTGCGCTAGAAGCTGCTCCGTCCTACACCCGGAACGGTTACAGGATCATTAGTATGGGCGTTACCTGATGATTCTTAGTTCAAACTATCGAAAAGCTAGAGCGTAGCCAGAATCAATCTTCTCAAGAAGTTTGAGTAAGAGCACAGAAGAGTTTCTTCTTTGTCAATGGGGCAGACAATGATGATGGACAGACCGTGTTCGCCCTTAAACAATGATACATGGTAGGTACATTTATATTTTTACGTCACACCTGGCCATAATGCGAGTTATACCGCACGTTGCGCGTACGGTAAAACTCGCATTGTGGCCAGGTGAAGACGTAAAATTGTGTACTCACCACGGGCGGTAATTCGTAAAGCCCTCACCTTCGTAAATTCACCGCCCTAGGTACGTAATGTACTATTATTTAGGTAAATCGGTGAGTGTGTGATTTGTACCTTGGTAAATTTGTATGAAATTACCCAATCTCCGACACTAGACATCCGGTTTAAAGAAACATTGACTGGTTGTTACATAGACAGGATGTTCAGGATTGACATAGGCTACATAGAAAATAGGACTATCCTCACCTCGTCTTCATCTGCGCTTGATACAGGTCGGAGGACCTGGCCCTCTTGGGCGGCGGCGTGCTGGACGCGCCCTCCTCCGGCCTGCGCGCGCGCCGGCCCTCGCGCACCGTGCCCTCGCGGCCCTCCCGGGACCCGCCGGACCCCGTCTCCGTCCATGATGTTGTTGATTGCTGCAGATGATGTAAGGTTACAAATGTTGCACAATCGCCTTCTCTCGCGTTATTTGTAGGCAGGGCCGGTGCTTAACTCGTTGCAAGGATGAAAGCTTTTGTAGCACTGGACCTATGATGGCCTCATTAATAGTGATAAATACTAGAAAAGGTGTTCGTTACTTTATGACCCTATTTGACAGAGCGTTACGAATGCTATAGCGATGAATGCGACCATAATCTGTTCGCTATCTGTTTGCTACACTTTGTACAATATTTGTTACCACTAATTGATATATAAATAGAAAACTGACAATGTGACATGGCGGCTTAAAGCCCAAAAAACAACTGCGAACCAGGTGACTCGCATTTTAACTTGCTAGATCATCTAGTGTTAAAGAAAACTGTGACTAACCGGTGAAGCTTTCTGGTCAAGCGTTGGCACTGGCGCAGTCGGCGGGACGTCGGTCAGCCCTCGGACTTGCAAGAGTTGTGCAGCTCGCAGAAACTCTTTTAGCTGCTCCTGTCCTATGTGGACTTCACCTTGGTACATAAACCTGTCAAATGAGTTCATTATGTAGTAACTAGCTTTAACTCGCGATTTTGTACACGTGAATTCCCGTTTCAACTTCAGCCCACTATCGGGATAAAAAGTATGCTTTTATTTAATCCAGTCCATTTTTTGTATTGCTTTTTTATTGAAGTGTTATCCGTTTTTGCGCGATTCAGTGTCCAATATCCAAACATGGAACATGCAAATATTGACATTAATAAAAAGGATAAGGATAAAAGTCTTCAATTTCAGATTTTTGGGACATAGTTCTTCGACCGGAGATAGAATAAGCACGTGCAACAGTCTTTGATATTTTTGACACGACTTTACCGCAAAGCAAGTTGACAAGACATCATACCTGAGTAAGCTCTCCATGTCCTTATCGTGGACATCCCTGAGTATGACAATGGGATGTTGGCAGGGGTTCGCCTTCAACAGTTTCCTGAAGTATGGGCTGCATGCTGATAGCACAACCTTACAAAAACAATTGACGAATTAATACAGGCCCTAAATTAGTGCTTAATGTTAATTGATTGAATTAAAAAAAAACAGCTGACGACTCTGGTTAAGCCAGTCTTGCACTCTTGAAGAGTCGATGTTATATGAATAATAAAACATGCGATGTGATCGTCTTGGTATTTCGGCTATTCCTAAAAAATATCCAGCTAGGGCACCATATTCTGGGGTACCTTGTGCGCAGTGAACGTAGCCCCGGCGCAGGCTAGCGTGACGTCAACGAAGTCCTCTTCGTCACGCAGCCGCCGGAACGAGGAGACCATGGCAGAGTGAAAGTCGTTCCAGCGCAGCGAGTACTGCTGCTCGCCGCCTGCGCCCGCGCCGGCCGCGGCGCCGCCTGAAGGAAACACTGAATAAATAATCGTGTACGTACAGGTCATCTATGTACCAAAATTAATAACAAGTAAACAATTTTTTATTGATATTATTAGTTTTTCTCTGACTTCAATTATTATATTTTTTATTTTTTATTGATGTTTAATTAGAATTTATGTGGCACCAGCTCATCGATATTTGTTGTTTTTTGTTGTATATGTTCTAACTCTTTCAACGTAACCTGAAATTCTTGCCTATGTTTTACGATCCTTGTATGTTACTAACATTAAATATGTAAAAGTAACTAACATTTTATGGGCACTGCCTGAAATACATGATTTATTATTATTATTACAAGATAAGATTACTTATAATATAATTACTTTGGCATTTATATAGGTATTTACATTGAATGAATTCTATTTTAATATTAATCGTTATTGGTGAAAATAATATCTAGGTACAAAGTATGCAGCCTATAGGTAAGAACAAGAAAAAATATCTTAAAGTAGCGATTTTATTTGTTTGTATGACTTATTTTTTATTGTTAAGTAGTAGTCTTTTTGACCTTCCAAAAAATAGGACAACTCTAACAACACAACATAATAAGTATGTCAAAGTTTAACATGTAGCTCGTGAAATATAATTATTCTTTTCCATATACATACATACATATCAGACACAGACGCTCAGAAAAACATAAGCTTTCTGAGGCAGTCGGCTAAAAATACGCACATCGTGCCTTCTCGTTCCCACCCGCCAAGTTACACTTATTGCGAATAGCGATTATCTTTTGATATTTTTCGGTGAACAAAATATCACGAAGAAATCTCAACATATTCTGCGCGGCAGTCTAAATAAGTGTGTTAAGTCGCCAAACCCTACTGGGCCAGCGCGAGGACACCATGCCTTCGCAGTCACCAAGTTACACTTAATACGAATATCTTTTGATATTTTTCCGTGAACAAAATATCGCGAGGAAATCTCAACATACTTATACTGCGAGGTAGTCTAAAGAAGTGTGTATAAATAAAGTCGCCGAACCCTATACTGCGCCAGCGCGAGGACACCATGCCTTCACAGTCACCAAGTTACACTTAATGCGAATATCTTTTGATATTTTTGGTGAACAAAATTGCGTGAGGAAACCTGCAGATATCTGCGAGGAAGTTTAAAGAAGTATGTAAAGTTGCCAACCCATACTGAGCCAGCGCGAGGATTAGGTATGGTTGAGATCATTAAATGTGGTCGACTTTTTATGTTGCATTTGAATGGACTACTTTGATGCCATTCGGCCAACTCAAATAATTTCAAGTACACTAAATAATAGTAAGTACCTAGTGCATTCCCTTTCACCCACGAGAGTGTGAGACGATTATCAGATAATTTATATTTCAAAAGCGACTATGCAGTATTAACACGCAGTGTATACCTAATTAAATGTAGATTTTGCATTTAGGTTACATCGCAAAGAAAATGAATATCAATTGAATTAAATTATCGAACACGTGTTCGTGTTTACAGTAATCTTTGCGCGGCAGTTTTAATGGAAAATCCATTAATTCAAGAAGAATGATTATCTAGGTACTTATCAGCAAAATTACTAATAAATATTGAATAAAACAGTCCAATGCGGGTCGAACTCGCGCACTAGGGTTCCGTGCCGTACTCTCGTGATTTGTAACTACTTAATTACATTTTCTTTTGGTGCATGTTTAAGTGGTGAACTCCCGTCGCGACTTTTCTGCGCCGTCTGGATGTCCTTTTACACTGGTTACGTTTATACAGTAGTTTTATATCATCATCATCGTCATCCTCCTAGCGTTATTCCCGGTTGTGCCCTAAAGAGCACGGGTCCACTTTGACACCTAATACGATACATATATATCTATATTATATTTTATTTTTATACGATACAAGAAGTTACATTTTCACAGATTTCTTAATTACCTACTTATTCCCTTAGGTACTTGTTATGTTGTTGTGTCATGTGTTAAACCTCGCTGCTTGCCAAATATTATTATTGTAGGTCAACGGGACTTCTGTGAGTTATTGAGCGAATCCTAAAAATTGACGTAAATTAAACTAAAACACTAAATATGCTTGCTGCAACCGTCCGAAATGAGCGATCTGTTTATTGCCATTATTCTAATGAAGACCTAATGTCAAGGCGTTGGACATGTTATCTGATCGCACTTATCGGCCATTTTCCTCAAACAATAATTGCAAATGGCGACCAGTTGGGATTCACACGTGAGGATGGCTCACAACCGGTGTGTCTCAAAGATAATGATGAAATTTTCTGCCTTAATACAATGGAACAAGATCAAAAAGTGTAAGCATGACTCTGAGGTCGAATGTATCTAAAATCCCAGTAATGTAATAAGTGTAGGTATGTTGATTTAAACTTTCACGATTCTCACACATTATTTATACTAAACGGGACTTAAAATCAGTGAGTCGGTGAGGTAAATAATAGTACATTGTGTAACGAGGGGCGGAAGTGGAATATTGCGAACAAGAATGACTCGCGTTTGCAATATTCTTACGCCCGTGTTATACACAATGTTTTCCATCACATTTGCGAGGAAACAAATACATTTTAGATGAAATTAATACAAATCGTAATAAAAACTTCAACATGACAGTCGTCCATTTTGTTGAATTTGACGCGAGGCGCGTATGGCAAAGACCCTTCTGTATACAGCCACGATTTGAAACACTTAAAAACATTTTACATAGACACTAAATAACTACATATTAAATCTGTAAATAATTCAGTTAAACATGTTTAAGTAGTTTTTTAAGTTTAAATTTATTTATAAATACGTTTTCAGACACCGTATTTGATATAAAACCTCTTTGCTCTGTAACTGCCGCATGAGTGACAGGTACAATTTAAGAAAAAAACCATTACGCCCGTGGGCGTAACACAGGTTATTACAGCTCTGTATGTCTGCGCATTATGAAGCCCTTTTCGAGCAAGTGTGATGAAAAATAAGTTAATTATACGCGATTAAGTCCCGTTTAGTATAAATAAAGTGTAGGTATGGTTCAGTACCTAACAATAAAATAATTGGAAGGCGGATAACATTTTAGTTTTAAGTATAGTTTTTTTTTGCGGAGAATCATGGGAATTTTCAAACTGATTTCAGAAAGGGGCTTAGGTATCAAGAGCATTCATTGTTGTATTGCAGGGTCACTACCAACTACATAGGCTAAAGCGGTCGTCAATCTTCAGAACATGACAGCGGTGCACCACGGGTAAAAGGCAGTTTTGTTTCAATTACCCGTAGTCCCATTCTGGAGCAGTGGGTCTACGGGGAAACCAAAGATACCCATGGACCCACTGTGGATCTTAGCGGTGGGACCAAGGTTAATAGCTCGTATTTCTTTAAAATGTTGTATCTATGAACAATTTTTGTCAAAAAAATCCCGATCAATCAAGACCTAAATACCTACGCATCATAATTGCGCACGGAACCGGAAATCTAAAACTGTGCAGAGCTTGCAGTGAAACCATGTACCTAAATCCGATTTGGCCGGGATCAAAGAGACCCCTCGCAGTAATTGTAGATCGGAATTAATCCAAAACTATCCGATTCGGCGGATTGTGAAAACACGGCCAGATGGAAAATTTGGGCCGCTCCGTACGTGAATATTACCGTTTTTACCCACGACGGAACGGAGAAGGTAGGGTAAATCGCCAATAACTGGCTACCGTTCAATAACTGGCCAACTCGTATTAGAAATGAACTCTTCACTTATAATGTTTTAGTATAAGGTTACTACTGGCCACCCTTCAATAACTGGCCACGTTATATTGAATTATGTTTGTAGGGGAACAGAGTTCATTTTTAGTATGAGGGGGCCAGTTATATTAGGGTGGCCAGTGATTGGCGATTTACCCTATTACCTTATTGCATTTGGTAGAAAAAGTGTTCAGTCCCCGTATCATGGTCGGCCTTATCACGCAATAAGTGACAAGATAGAGCGTCAGTCTCGTTCTATCGAACGGTGTCAGCCAGTGACGGACGCTCTATCTTGTCACTTATCGTGTGTTAATGATAAGGCCGACCATGATACGGGGCCAGTGAAAAATATCCGTACTATTAAACGTCATCAGGATAATGCAGGGTACTTGGCTATGTTTCAGGATAACTTTGTGATCCGAGATTTTCATTAGTGTTTTTTTTTTTTTCAAAATAAGGAACTTTTGGGTTTTCATAACTGTGAATCTCGAGTAGAAAAGAAAAAAAGTGTTAATAAAAAGAGAATCAGTTTTGTGACGTTCTTTGTGCACTTCCAACCCTTCACAAAACGGACAATTAAAATGTATTTAGGTATTTTTTTACTATAGTAAAAATGCGTAAAAATAAGCATGTTTTATTCTTTAAAACTTTTCTCTCAGATCGATATTTACCGAGATATTTGGGTCAAAGGTCAGTCATTTAAAGGTGGCAAAACCGACTCGGATGACTGACAGCCCGATAGGTTAGTTATTTTTTTTTATAAAAGAGTGGAAAAAACATTTAGAGAAAAGTTTTTCTTGAAAAAGATGCTTATTTTGACAAAAAAAATTAAAAAGTCCTAAAATCCTTAAAAGTTTACTTAAAGTAAGTTATTGAATAATTTAATTACCAATTAATGTAATTTCAATTACAAATTAATGTAGTAATGCATTACCTACATTTTGTAATCGCATTACATTTGTAATCGCATTACATTTAATGCCATTACGAGTAATGCAATTACACGTGTAATGCATTACTCGTAATTGCAATATGCAATTACACGTGTAATCTATTACTCGTAATTACATTACATGTAATGTAATTTGTGCAAAATGCATTACGCCCAACACTGCCCAGAGGGAAAACTAGACCTTATGGGGATTAGACCAGTTCCCTCACGATGTTCCTTCACCGAAAAGATATTTAACAGTGATTATCATTTGATATTTCGTATATGACTTTTTTGAGACAACCCAGTGCTATAACGGGGTTTGAACCCGCGACTGCCAGACAAAGTCGCGTGTCTTACCGCTCGACAGTCGCTTCTACACAAAATAAAACGGAGACGATAACGCAGGTTAAGCAAAGATGGCAGCGGTCAGTCTTTGGATGGGTGACCGCCTGATGTTTGAGTGGTTAATATAAATGAGCGCTTCCGTGCTTTGGAAGGCACGCTAAGCAGTTGATCCCGGCTGCTGTCTATGACAGTAGTCGTTAAGCCGAGTTAGAGGCCTTCGGGCGGCTTAAGAACTTCTAACAGTCGAGTTGCCCACTCACTTGACCAAGGGGGGACAACTGTTACTCGCGTCCGCAGGAGCTACCTACCACAACCCTGCACGTGTCCCCTAGGTGGTACAGTCAGCATCATATAGTTAGTAGCAGCCAAAGTAGCCAAATATATCGGAACACGTCTTTATTACTATAGAAATAAGGAAGTGTTACGATATATTTGACTACTTTGGCTGCTACTAACTATGTGATGCTGACTGTACTAAAGAGTGACAATATCAAAGGCCAAAATAATGTATGCCATACGATTAAATAAATAAAATACACAAAATAGTGCGCCCTCGTCGCGTGGAGCGAGTTCTCGACGATTTACCAATCTATATTGTTTTATCTTTGTAAGTTTAATTGTAGCTGCGACAGTAACGAAGTGGCAAGTCTTCAGTTGTCGCCGGCGGGCTTTGTCGCAATGACTAATTAACAGGGGGGACGGTTTTATGTTCGAGCGGAATTCGTTTCAGTCGCTACGTGCGTAGAATTTAGGGGGTTTAGCGTAGTTGCTGAATTATGATTATCGATTAAGACTGGGTTGCACCAAAACGTCTGTAATCGTAAGCGGTGTTCGTGAAAATCTGAACGTAAGGAAAGTTTGACAAGTTTCGATGAAATGACAGCTCCCGGCGCCATATTAAACGTTGGTCGGTCTGTAATCCTGCAAACGCAACCCGCTCTTTACGTTGTTTGTTAAGTTTGACTAAGTATTGTGATGAAGGCTGTTGCTGTAGTAGTAAGCACAAGATTATAAATTACACTAAATATAAGTACGAATAACAAAACAATACCTTCGAAGGAATTGAGAAAAACAAGAGAGTTAAGAGATTTTGATTTTATTTACGTATTGATGTGTGTAGGTATGTATGCTATCCACCTTTTCACAAAAACGAAATCAATTATTTATTATACGAATATTATGGCCTATTTGCAGTTTCACGTGTCAAACGGAATTTACAAAAAAATAAAAATATTGTTACACAGTATCATATTAAAATTGTAGATTAACGACCGATAAACGTTTAACAAACTAAACGTCACTAAATCACAAACATGTTCAGGCACCTAGGAATGTAACCCACGCTGCGCCAACTAAGTAGTAGGCACATTAAAACTCGCAATTTGGTGGCGCGACAAACGCCGATTTCGTCCGACACTAAGTTATCGCAATCATGTCGGCGTATAAGTCGCCTATCAAATCGGCAGTCCCAATACACGGCCTGAAAATCGCAGGCTAGTGCCCCTATCTCAGCACGTCTATCATGAGACGGCCGCGACATGCATACCCTCGATTTTTCTCGCACTATACCTCTTGTTCTAAGTGTTCTAATAAGAGAGAGACGGATAGTGCGAGAAAAATCGAGAGAGCTCACGCGCCGTCTTGTGATAGCCGTGCAGGTAAACGACCGTCGACCGCTATGATACCGCGCTGAAATTGAAATTTGCCGTTGCTGTTTTATTTTGCCGCATATTTATTACACTGTTGCTTGGCTTGCCCCCTGAATACATTTGGGTTTCAAATGGCGCGAATTTCTTTGTCCTGGGGAAACGTATGCGCAAGTTTAAATAGGGTTACATGTGGCTTAACGTGACTACATAGCAATGAGCGCGTCTCGGCGAATATCAAAACATGTAGTTGGACAGGAAGTGCGTAGAGCCGCGATATAGGCCTTGTTAGACAGGTTGTTTGTAATGTTAGTCAAATAAAATAGAAAAACTCTTGGGACGCTTCTGGTCGTCTGGTAAGTCCGGCTCTACAAAATGTCAACATGATGTCGTGAGCGAAATTTTATAATCTTTTGTGATACATTTCTTACACAATACCTACAGCCACTGCGGATATGAAAAACATGGTAATTGAGGATTTACAAATATTGGCATTTCAGGGAACTCTTGAAAATAGTACCCACAAATATTCGTCATTGTTTAATTTATAATGATGTAACTTCGTATTTACATTCCCGGAATAATCATATTCGCAACATTTTTTTAACCTGTTGACATGACTTCTTTATTTATTGGGAGCTTTAATCAAAATATTGGAACCAGTCATACCTAACTACTATCCAGTAAAATGTATTACAAAAAATGTAAAAAACAAATAAAATTTGTTAAAAAACGGAGAAAGGTACGAAATTGTAACCACGATATTTCTTTTTTCCATCTTTTTTTTTAAAGACAGACTCAATTAATTAAGTAAAAAATGTCATAAGATTAAATGAAATTTTAAGTATTTTAAGTAATTTTAAGTCAATTTATTAATTATAACTATAATTATAGTAATATCTACGCCTATGTTATTTAATGGCGTAAATACCATTTATTTTCCACATGCTTACTTTAATCCTAACTTTAATTTATTCGTTAAAGCTATAGGTAAATCTATGTTTATTTCGTGATGTCGCGCGTATTAAGCGATTTCCGTCGGGGCCATTTGTATTCAAAATGATGTATACAATGTATTATGTAAGCTATTTTTACTGGAGCCTTATTATAAAATACTTAAATAATCGCACGTATTCCATACAACTATCGCAATAACAATAGGGCTGGTATAAAAAATATTAACTAGACTTGTTGTATAGGTCTTAGTAGTAACTAGTAAAAACGTACGTACGTAATTTTTCACCTCAAGTCGGATAAGTTGTATATCGCTTAGACTATCATGGAAAATCGATATTAAATAGTTAGGAACGAATTAGTTAAAATTGTCACCGAAATAAAGTAACTATAACATTATCCACCGAAATATAATTAATGATGAATGTCCGTGAAAATAAGAAAAAGCAAGCGCAAGAAGCAAGAAGTTGCAAAGTCCATGGGCTACGGTGACCGCTCACTATCAGGCGGGATAAACGCATGCTTGCCACCGACATGGTATTCAAAAATAAAAAAATATTCACTAGTATAGACAACATCCGCTTCCAATTCGCGACACCCGCTTCTGATTGCCGCCGACTACCGCGTACCGTCACCAACATCGTAAAAACAACAAATTCCCCGCAAAAGTGAAAATGTGCCCGAAAAACAAAATCACACCCTATAAAAGTGGAATAAAAGACAGAAACGTCATTAAACGAGAGCTGTGGCGATCCCCCGAGGGGGGTTATCCTGCCGGGTGGCTCCCCCCTTTTGGGGGGTGAATATCAACGAACTCGTGTCCCGTGCCGTGCGTATGACGTACGTATACATTTTGTTAGTAAACAATTGAGTACTGGGGATGTTCGGATTCGGCATTTGAATAAGCAACTTTTTTTTTAATTTGCATTTGTTTTGGGGCTGCATAAATATTGCATTTGTCTTGTTTTTAAGGGGGCTTTAATACTTTAGCTAAACTGATTTTGTAAAATGAGACTGTTTTCATTAGCAAATAAGTAAATGTTCTTATTATAGCTGGGTATAGCCTTTCCGGAAGTCAAATACCTCTGTGATCAAGAATTTGTAAAAAAAAAGGTTTTCTAATTTTGTTTGCGTTATAGCTTAATTTTTAGAATATTCAGTTTCTGAAATAAGTGCATTCAAATCGAGTATTTTTGTAAAAAAAAAACACTGCATTAATAATGATACTCTCCACTTTTAATATAACGTTCTATCGTTACTTTAATTTCCGTTATAAAACATATCGAAGCTCGCGTGTAAGCTCGCTCGGAGCTTTACCGGAAGCTCTTCCCGGCGCTACGTAGTTCACGTAGCACTTCCGGTATATACACTATAAGAGAAAAGTACCTACAGACTTCCTCGTTTATTCGCTAATTAGGATGTTTACTTATTATTTATAACTAGCGACCCGCCCCGGCTTCGCACGGGTACTATATTATATAAATAAACCTTCCTCTTGAATCACAATATCTATTAAAAAAAAACCGCATCAAAATCCGTTGCGTAGTTTTAAAGATCTAAGCATACATAGGGACAGACAGCGGGAAGCGACTTTGTTTTATGCTATGTAGTGATTAATATAATCTGTTACATTCTGTGAATATTATGACAACGTAGGTAAAAATAGATATTGTAGAGCCAGCAAATATACATTTCACTTAAGTTATAATTGCACAAATTAATCTTATTTGAAATTTTAAATATCTCCGGACTTAAATACCTACTGTCTTAATTTAATTATCATTGTTTGCCTACATTTATTTAAATAATAGTGTGTTATAGGCGATACGCCGCACAAGTAGTAATTTTATTTCCTTTTTCCAGTTATTCTTTAAAAAAAATGTTATTGGTTTGCAATAAAGAGTATTTCAGACGACCGCTTTAGCCTAACTAGTTGGTAGTGACCCTGCCTACGAAGCAAGAGGTCCTGGGTTCAAATCCCGGTAAGGGCATTTATTTGTGTGATGAGCACGAATATTTGTTCCTGAGTCATGGATGTTTTCTATGTATTTAAGTATTTATTTATCTATATAAGTATGTTTATCGTCGCCTAGTACCCATAGTACAAGCTTTGCTTAGTGTGGGACTAGGTCGATTTGTGTAAGATTGTCCCCCAATATTTATTTATTTATTTATTTTTCTAATTGTACTCGTATTGTAATGTTAAATTATTTGTAACCAGCCAGCAGTCTAAAAGACTGCTGCTCATCATATTGCTAATTCAAACACAACTCATTAATTAATGTATACAACAAATTTGATTACTGTGTTTTTCCGGGTTTCTCAAGTTCGCGTGTCTGAGTTACGGCGGAAGGTAGGTACGGGCGTGAAATATTTAATCGTTTTATTTATATTGATTACATAAATATTGTACGTATACATGTACAACATTTCTACCCGAGCACATTTAAAATTTGTCCTTACAATTTATAATAAACTAAACTTTATAAGGATTAGACTAACAGTGCATAATTTTCTTTTATTTATTATATACTTATATTCGTGCACAGTACTCACCAGTTTCGGTCGCCATGGCCGGCAGTTCGGAGGGCGGCACGGCGGAGTCTGGGCGTGCTCGCGCGCTAAATTCCACTCCCGCGCATTCCGCGCGCGCCAACAACGCCGCCACTTTCACACTTTCCTTGCTCCCTGGTCCCAAACAAATCCAAACAGCCTCTTCTAAGAGCCTTCTCTAGCGTTTTCTATGCCCCGTGCGCTTGCGTTCCTTTTTTTGAATTTGTAAATATAAATTGCGGCTTAAAGCTTGTTTCGTCCGTTCCTGTTTTGTTTGACGCTGAAAAAGTTCGGGCGTTTAGCTCTGGCTGTATAGTTTTCGTTTTCGATTAATAAATAATACATTTTTGCCAAGGGGTGAAGTATTTTACTATTACGGGCTACTACTCAACAGTAGCCAACGTTCGATGCCAAAAAGAACTTGTAAAAATGTATCTAATAAATATAGGTAATCGTAATATTTATGTATCGAATACGAAATATATTGGTGTCGGGTTTAAGGGTTGTTCCGGTTTTTTTTCCGGGTGCGGGCTAGGTACGTCTGTTCGCGTGTCTGAGTTACGGCGGAGGGTGCGAGGGTTGAATATTTCATTGAAGCGAGCGAATGTTTATTGCCATTTATTTTTATTACTCTTAAATCACCAAACGTAGTCTCAAAAAAGTAATGTTATTAATTTCTATAGAAACGAAGATACACTACAAACTTCTTTGAATGCATCAATGCGTATTAAGATGTTTTTAAAATTGCCTTAATTGAAACAAAACAAATAACTAGTACTTAACCAATTGTGCGACATCAAGTTAAATCATTTTTAATTGGCAAGTCCATAACACAATAAATCCAATGATTCGAAAAACTATTATAAAGTAATTATTATTTCCACAATAACGCGTTCAGAATAACTCACGGTACATGCATCGGAGTGACGTAAGATGAACACATTAGGGGACACTAACACTGACTCAAGTCCGGTGCAGCGGTCGATACGTGCACCACAATAGGGGAGGCGCGGGCAGATAGAAATCAATACGATGTCCATCATCGCATGCACCCTCCCCTCCCCGCGCGGCGCCCGCCTGCGCCATGCACCCGGAAAATGCATTTCCACGCAACCCTGCAACCCCGACACCTCCATCGAAATTCCGGGTTTAAAACTAAGATGACTACGAAAAACACAATTACTTTATTTTGTAATGTCCGGTATCGAATGCACCGCTGTGTCGGACCGTGTCCGGTGCGAGACGCGCGCGCGTGCGGTGAGTCCGGCGTCAGTCAGGCGACTGTCGCGCGACTCGCGCGCCCCGCCAGTCGGGCTGAGAATAAACAGCGTGGGGCGCGCGGGTGTGAGGCGCGCGCGGCGGGGCGGGGGGCGGTGCAGCCTGCACGCCCACCGCGGCCGCCCACGGCCGGCCGCCGGACCGCGCCGGACCGCCGGACCGGCGGTCAGGTCAGGACAACGCACCCGTGATTGCGAATTTATCACATTTAAAATCACGAATACGAAAGCACATGTTTTATTTATTGATCTTTGTTTTGAGCGTTACGCGATATTTTTCTCTAGTTGAATTATAAAGACGGAGATGGATTTAATATGATCTGTGTCGAAGGATGTGGATTCGATATTGGAATAGCGAGACACTGACCATATGGCGTGTGCTAGAAGGCAGCTAGCTGTCTTAAAATCCATACAAATATTATAAATGAGAAAGTGTGTCTGTCTGTTACCTCTTCACCCTTAATCCGCAGAACCGATTTAGATGAAATTTGGTATAGATATAGTTTGAGTCCCGGGGAAGAACATAGAATAGTTTCCCGGAAATTATCTCCCAAGGGGGTAAAAGTTTGTATGGAGCTACTATATAAACGACCGGACCGAGTCGCGGGCAGAAGCTAGTAAATGAATATAAGCATTAAGTAGTTAACGATAGTCTTGTCACCATGGCACAAAATACTCATTTATTCTAAACTTTCCGCTACTGTAATAAGGTACAATACTTTTTTTTTATCATAATCCTATTAAATTAATTTTACACACAATATCCATTCATAAATAATTTTCAACCGTGTAGTGTCGGCTTAGAATAGCACCACCCCCTTTCTTCCTGTTGGTGTCACAGTAAGAGTCGACTAAGGAAACAGGGTTGAAGTGTGTTGTGGGCGATGGGCTAGCAACCTGTCACTGCTATATCACATTTTGTCGATCTCTTATACCCATTTATGCTAAAAGTGGTACTGGTACACAACTTTCATGTGTTCTGCCTGCCCTTTTTAGGCATGAAAGTATGTATGTATGTAATATGTATGTATGTAAATAATTTTATATTACTTATATGTGGGAGGCGTTCTTAAAAGATACATTAGTATACATACAATTAGTATAATAATGTATTTTTAGTATCTAGTATAATTAGTTTTAGTTTACAAAATACAATTTTGTCTCACCAATTTTTATAAAGCCAAAATAACCTACATGAGAAAAACCTATTTGGATTTTTGCATTTTATCGGTCCGTGTTAATCGGGTCATTATAAAAGTTAAAATATTAAGTATAATTTTTTTTTGGGGACAACATTCATCAACAACGGTTTTAATGACCCGAATTGCTAATTGTTAATTATTTCATAATAAACGAATGTATTGCAATATAATAACAAATAGTTTACCAAAGACAAACCAATTATTAGGCAACTCGGAGTGTAGGTATTTTACTTTGATATCCTACGATTTATTGAATTTAATATAAACATTCAGTTAAAACCAAAATTATCATTTAAAGCCCAATTCGATCATAATATTGTAGACTACACGAGAATCTATTCCATAAAAATTGTGGGTACATGTTACTTGTTTGTCATCCCGATAAAGTGTCCCAATTTTTTCCATTTTTTGACGTGTTTTACTACATCGTCACAAAGCGGAAAACTATAAAAAATATGGAAAATCCAGAACACTTTTTTATAGGAATCAAATAGTGTGCACGAAATTGCTAGATTTTATTACAGTAAATTTTATGGAAAGAGTCCATATAAGGCCACACGATTTTACGAGAAAGTCAGTGTTCTAGCACTTGATATTAAATCGTTTCATCGGAGGTGTCAGAGCAAGCAGTCTGGAAGCCCGTATTACCTAACCAAAAGAAAAATGCACCAACTCCGCGAAAAGTTCATACAATTGTACTGCGTTTTAATATGGTAGAGTTATCCTTCTCCGTCTTAGGGATTTCATTAACCATTCGATTTTTCACGCTCAAAGATGGATTAATTTCTTCTTAAGATTTACATTTTTATTAACTGATTAGATTGAATGAAGTTGATACGAATAAGGAGTTTAGTTGTTTAGATAAGTAATAACTTGATCGACAAATCGAACCGGTCCCACAGTAAGCTCAATAAAACTTATGCTACGGGTACCAAATATATAGAGGAATGTAACTATACAGAGTGTACCAAAAATGGGGTGTGAACCGATCAAGAGCATAACAGGTATAGTGTTCTGATAAGAAAAAACTAAAAGATTTTATTTTGACGCGATTTTTTTTTACATTTGTATGGAGCAGCTCGCCTTTAGTCGATGATTTTTTATATAAATCTAAAAAAAAATCACGACTTTTTTTTTCTCTTAGTTTTTTCTTATCAGAACGCGAAACCTGTTATGCCCTTGATCGGCTCACACCCCATTTTTGGTACACTTCAAAACTTAAAAAAAAAAGTTAAAGGACTTAAGTACTAACTTAACCTAACTTAAGCTTACGGGATGCCAATTTAATATTTATTTTGTAATCCGACGATATGTAGTAAAGTAACTAAATTAAAATTACGTAAAATAATAATTTATTGAAAGTTGAGGATTAACATAAGCTACGGAAAATTGTATCACTTACCAAAAAGTACTGACTGCGCACCAAAAATACAAAAAATACTAAATGGATATCAAAATTTTACAATTGCACATCAAAACCGAATTTTGATGAACGATTTGTATTTTTGCTGTGCAAATCAGTATTATTAAAGTTTTTTTTGATGTGCCTTCAAATAGCCTAGCCTCAACTAGCCCGTTTCAATATACAATATGTATTTCCTAGTATAATAGATTTTTTAAAGCAATTAAGTCCTGTTTGGTGTACCTAATGTGTGAAAACCGTGAAAGTTTTATAAGTCAGTATACACGCTTTAACTGCCTGGAAAACACATTCCTATTCAGATGTTTCATTTTATATCAATATATATGTCGGCGGCCGATCGTAAAATCCGCCAGATCACGAAATTCCTAGGCATATCGTGAAACGCCGCCATTTCATGATTTGGCTAAAGGACATCCGCCATATCGTTCAAAACTTAACGTTTAACGATTTGTCTAATAATGACGTTTAGGCAGATCATGAAATTCCTAGGCATATTATCATGAAACGCCGGCATTTCATGATTTGGCCAAGCCAGTGACGTTTAGGCTGATCATGAAATTCCTAGGCATATCATGAAACGCCGGCATATCGTTCAATACTCACCGTTATACGTAAGTAGGGTGTCCAAAATTGAATTAGGTAAATTAAAAAAAATAAGAAGTGCGGACTGATAATCTCCAGCGAGTCGACGCCACCCCGCTGCGCGGGGTGTCTATTTCTGGTCTGAGGGACACAAGTGAACCCTAACCTAACCGACCTAAGACAGAGTTCGCTTATGACAAACCATTTTTGTCCGCCCTGATTATTAGCCCCCAACAAAAACGGCCGCCATCGCATGTGCAGCGCCACCAGTGGCCAAGAAAGAAACTATTTTACGATGTGCCCAGTATAGAGCTAGGAATATCGACGAATGCGTTGCTCTAATCGATCTGCCGTATTGTTTATCAGGCACATCGTGATAAGCCTAGCCGACTTTTAGGCATATCATGAAATGGCGCCGTTTCACGATATGCCTAGGAATTTCGTGATATGGCGTATTTAACGATCTGCCGCCGACATATATACTAGATACTAAATTAATCGAATCGCTACAGTAGCCTAGGGGTTCGGAAATGCGGCTATCAAGCGGCGGTCGTGGGTTCGACTC
This sequence comes from Epinotia ramella, assembly GCA_947578815.1. Classification (NCBI taxonomy): domain Eukaryota; kingdom Metazoa; phylum Arthropoda; class Insecta; order Lepidoptera; family Tortricidae; genus Epinotia; species Epinotia ramella. Next base: position 2,232,072 of record OX388206.1, on the reverse strand, counting down.
CCGGCTCGTACCAATGAGTTTTTCCGAACCTGTGTACGTAATATTTACCGTTAGCTTTTCGGTGAAGGAAAACATCATGAGGAAACCGGTCTAATCCCAATAAGCTCTAGTTTACCCTCTGGGTTGGAAGCTCGGATGGCAGTCGCTTTCGTAAAACTAGTGCCTATGCCAAATCTTGGGATTAGGTGTCAAAGCGGACCCCGGGCTCCTTTAGGGCACAACCGAGAATAACGCTAGGAGGATGATGATATCTAGGTACTAATTCAGGTTTGAGGGATTTTTCTTATCGCGAAAAAGTTGTTGAATTATTTTTAAAGCTTCCCACATCAGTCTGCCCTTATCTAGGGCTGTGGGAACCTAGATTCATTGGTAGCGTGTGATTTCGAGTAGGAGCGACATCGTTATTAGAGGGGTTCATATCCGAAATACCTACTCTATTCATTTTGCTTAGTGTGAACTCGCTCTGCTAATGATTGCATTAGAATTAAATTGTACGTTGCTTTAGCTGCATTTTATGCAGGATTGCAAGCTTTATATAGTTTGTATGTTTTAATGTTTACCAATTCATTATTATCGATGCAAGAACTTTTTAAAACTTTTGTGTAAGTTTATACCATAGGTGTGTACCATTCACGTGTGTCATTTATTTTTTTGCTTACCGAATTATTCATGCAGAGCTGGTATTGCATTAGTCTATTATTAAACATTGTTTAATAGAGACAAAACAAACATTATCATTATAATATTCAGTCCCCTGGGCTCTTCAACTAGCAGTATCGCTTGATTTTCAAATAAAACACGAGGGCGGAAAGCACCGCAAAACAAAACCCGCCCGGCAATCCGTCAAACGGCTCGCCCGCCCGGAAGTGCGGATTAGGAATCAATAGTGCCGTAATGATAGTTGTACTGTAATCGTGCGCTGTGAGCGGCGCGCATTACGGGGGGTGCAATCGTTACTTTACCACTCTAGGCCGGAAAGTTGTAAGTTCACAAGTTTAACAGCGACATAAGGCTTTTTGGCTTAATCGTTAGACGGAGCTGCGATTGGTAATGAACGGCCGTCTTTAGTAGTTAGGTTAGTGTACGTTTTTGGGGGGTTGCTTTGCTTGGATAATTTAAGTCTGTGGTAATTATGTAATTATGTATGCGTAGCTATGATTAAATGAAATTATGCTCACTGGTTTTAAAACGTGTCAATTCATAGCTGTATTATAAAACGGTTTGATGGATTACCTACCGGCAAGTGAGGTGTCGTTAGATTCCACTTAGTCGTGGAACTGATATAGGCTTAGTCAGCTTTTTTTGGGTAGTTTCTGTATTTATAAATTAGATTTAGTATTTTTCATTGCAGTTGGCTGTAGACGGTACAACCTACGTTAAGCAATGTTAATTACCACTTTTTTACACTGTTTTAGTTACAATACAGACGGTGACTGTTAACATCGATACAAATGCGATACCTACAGGTAATATTTTCGGACAATCTTACACAAATCAACCTAGTCCCAAACTAAGCAAAGCTTGTACTATGGGTACTAGATGACGATATACATACTTATATAGATAAATAAATACTTAATTACATAGAATCCATGACTCAGGAACAAATATTCGTGCTCATCACACAAATAAATGCCCTTACCGGGATTCGTAGGCAGGGTTACTAAATTACTACCAACTAGGCTACAGAGGTTGTTATATTATTATACGTACTCAGTAAGTATAGTACTCTTACGATTTTTTTATAATATAATAGCAATATTACCTGTCACATATTATAAAATTTTAATTGCATATTATTATTATGTCAGTTCTATAAATGTTTACCCATATTTTTCAATTATTATATTTTTTATTTTACTCATTTAAATTATAAAAGGCATGTTCAAGTCACCATATTTTTAATTTATATCTGAAGGTGCTTGTACATACATTCCTTTATCGTAATTTCTTCGGATAGTTTGTAATACACCTTGGGGCCTAAAACGTGCATTGTCTTGAAGGACTTAGTCGGTGACTAGACGACAGAAGTCGCTTTTTACTGGCTAGACGGAACGCGTGCGTTTTCGATAATGGCTAGTTAGCTACAGTCGCGTGTTCGTGAAACGCGCGTTTGTATCGCTGTCAAAAGTCGCCGTGTGTAACCGCTCGCTCCAAAACTGCAGCCTGGAGAAATTACTAGTACATATAGTATAATTCATATCTGGATAGTAGATGGAGAGTTTTCAATCTGTTTGCTCGGCTACTACATGAAAACCCTGACTCCATCCCAGCAGCTCCATCAATTAGCAATCACATGCCCATAAAACTACTTAAGGGCACTCTAGGCATCCTAAATCCGAGCATTAACCCGCGGCACTAGTGACCCCCCGATACGGCGCAATAATCTGGGGGCGGGGGACAACGCCTCCACGTCCGTCACGGAGACAAATGTCTCCCAGGCACTTTATTAGGGACATATTAAAATCGACGAAATGTGTCCGACTCGGGTTTGCGGAGGACTTTGAATTTTGGTTATCGGAAAGACCGGATTCGTAGTATGTTCCGTACGCGATATTACGATTACAGAAGCAATTATTAAAAAATAAAATGAATTTCAAATACAAATACAAATAGTTTATTCGAAGTAATATGGTTACAAAGGTCATAAATTACATTACAGTGGATCGACATATTACCTACATCTTTTCCTGGCGTGCGAATTTTAATAAATGCTTATCGTCTAAAATTCATGATTACATTAAATCTATCCTGCTACTAACCTAACTATTGTATACTAGCTGATGCCGCCCGCGTGGTTATAGGAAAATGTAACATATTGAATATTCCCGTGGGAATTAGATGTTTTCCCGCTGGAAAAAGTAGCCTATGTCACTCTCCAGCTTCTAAACTATCTCCATACAAAAAATCAGATAAATACGACGCTCCGTTGCAACGTGAAAGAAGGACAAACATACAAACACACAGACTTTCGCATTTATAATATTAGTAAGGATGGTACACAATATCTATCATGCTACTAACCTAACTATTGTATGTGGTACACAATATCTATCACGCTACTAATCTAACTATTGTATATGGTACACAATATATATCACGCTACTAATCTAACTATTGTATATGGTACACAATATCTATTATGCTACTAACCTAACTATTGTATATGGTACACAATATCTATCATGCTACTAACCTAACTATTGTATATGGTACATAATATCTATCATGCTACTAACCTAACTATTGTCTATGGTACACAATATCTATCATGCTACTAACCTAACTATTGTAAATGGTACACAATATCTATCATGCTACTAACCTAACTATTGTATATGGTACACAATATCTATCATGCTACTAACCTTATTATTGTATATGGTACACAATATCTATCATGCTACTAACCTAACTATTGTATATGGTACACAATATCTATTATGCTACTAACCTAACTATTGTATATGGTACATAATATCTATCATGCTACTAACCTAACTATTGTATATGGTACACAATATCTATCATGCTACTAACCTAACTATTGTATTTGGTACACAATATCTATTATGCTACTAACCTAACTATTGTATATGGTACACAATATCTATCATGCTACTAACCTTATTATTGTATATGGTACACATTATCTCTCATGCTACTAACCTAACTATTGTATTTGGTACACAATATCTATTATGCTACTAACCTAACTATTGTATATGGTACAAAATATCTATCATGCTACTAACCTATCTATTGTATTTGGTACACAATATCTATCATGCTACTAACCTAACTATTGTATATGGTACACAATATCTATAATGCTACTAACCTAAATATTGTATATGGTACACAATATCTATCATGCTACTAACCTTATTATTGTATATGGTACACATTATCTCTCATGCTACTAACCTAACTATTGTATTAGGTACACAATATCTATTATGCTACTAACCTAACTATTGTATATGGTACAAAATATCTATCATGCTACTTACCTAACTATTGTATTTGGTACACAATATGTATCATGCTACTAACCTAATTATTGTATATGGTACACAATATCTATCATGCTACTAACCTTATTATTGTATATGGTACACATTATCTCTCATGCTACTAACCTAACTATTGTATTTGGTACACAATATCTATTATGCTACTAACCTAACTATTGTATATGGTACATAATATATATCATGCTACTAACCTAACTATTGTATATGGTACACAATATCTATCATGCTACTAACCTAACTATTGTATTTGGTACACAATATCTATCATGCTACGAACCTAATTATTGTATATGGTACACAATTGCTACCATGCTACTAACCTTACTATTGTATTTGGTACACAATATCTATTATGCTACTAACCTAACTATTGTATATGGTACATAATATCTATCATGCTACTAACCTAACTATTGTATATGGTACACAATATCTATCATGCTACGAACCTAACTATTGTATATGGTACACAATATCTATAATGCTACTAACCTAACTATTGTATATGGTACACAATATCTATCATGCTACTAACCTAACTATTGTATTTGGTACACAATATCTATTATGCTACTAACCTAACTATTGTATATGGTACACAATGTCTATCATGCTACTAACCTAACTATTGTATATGGTACACAATATCTATCATGCTACTAACCTAACTATTGTATATGGTACACAATATTTATCATGCTACTAACCTAACTATTGTATTTGGTACACAATATCTATCATGCTACTAACCTAACTATTGTATATGGTACACAATATCTATCATGCTACTAACCTAACTATTGTATATGGTACATAATATCTATCATGCTACTAACCTAACTATTGTATATGGTACACAATATCTATAATGCTACTAACCTAACTATTGTATATGGTACACAATATCTATAATGCTACTAACCTAACTATTGTATATGGTACACAATATCTATCATGCTACTAACCTAACTATTGTATATGGTACACAATATCTATCATGCTACTAACCTAACTATTGTATATGGTACACAATATCTATCATGCTACTAACCTAACTATTGTATATGGTACATAATATCTATCATGCTACTAACCTAACTATTGTATATGGTACACAATATCTATCATGCTACTAACCTAACTATTGTATATGGTACACAATATCTATAATGCTACTAACCTAACTATTGTATATGGTACACAATATCTATCATGCTACTAACCTAACTATTGTATATGGTACACAATATCTATCATGCTACTAACCTAACTATTGTATATGGTACACAATATCTATCATGCTACTAACCTAACTATTGTATATGGTACACAATATCTATAATGCTACTAACCTAACTATTGTATATGGTACACAATATCTAACATGCTACTAACCTAACTATTGTATATGGTACACAATATCTATCATGCTACTAACCTAACTATTGTATATGGTACACAATATCTATCATGCTACTAACCTAACTATTGTATATGGTACATAATATCTATCATGCTACTAATCTAACTATTGTATATGGTACACAATATCTATCATGCTACTAACCTAACTATTGTATATGGTACACAATATCTATAATGCTACTAACCTAACTATTGTATATGGTACACAATATCTATCATGCTACTAACCTAACTATTGTATATGGTACACAATATCTATCATGCTACTAACCTAACTATTGTATTTGGTACACAATATCTATTATGCTACTAACCTAACTATTGTATATGGTACACAATATCTATCATGATACTAACCTAACTATTGTATATGGTACACAATATCTATCATGCTACTAACCTTACTATTGTATTTGGTACACAATATCTATTATGCTACTAACCTAAAAATTGTATATGGTACATAATATCTATCATGCTACTAACCTAACTATTGTATATGGTACACAATATCTATCATGCTACTAACCTAACTATTGTATATGGTACACAATATTTATCATGCTACTAACCTAACTATTGTATTTGGTACACAATATCTATCATGCTACTAACCTAACTATTGTATATGGTACACAATATCTATCATGCTACTAACCTAACTATTGTATATGGTACACAATATCTATCATGCTACTAACCTAACTATTGTATTTGGTACGCAATATCTATCATGCTACTAACCTAACTATTGTATTTGGTACACAATATCTATCATGCTACTAACCTAACTATTGTATATGGTACACAATATCTATCATGCTACTAACCTAACTATTGTATATGGTACACAATATCTATCATGCTACTAACCTAACTATTGTATTTGGTACACAATATCTATTATGCTACTAACCTAACTATTGTATATGGTACATAATATCTATTATGCTACTAACCTAACTATTGTATATGGTACACAATATCTTCTTCGTTTCAAGGTATTTATCAAGAATCGATTTGATGGAAATCTATTTGAATTTTTAGTTATTAGACAATAGAAAAACGAAAAAAGAATAGAAAAGGTTGCTGGAGTCCGCTGGATGCGGGTGGCGCAGGACCGGTCACTGGCACTCTTTGGGGGAGGCCTATGTCCAGCAGTGGACGTCTTTCGGCTGATATGATGATGATGATGAAATCTCGTGTTATATTTTATTATTTGTTTAGTTTAGTCGAGACGGAATACCGTTGTATTTAATTTTTATAATTTTAATTCCTTTTATTTGGCGGTGTGGGACTGATAAGTTACTTCTATTAGTTAAACTAGTTAAAGCAATGACGCGTAGTTTCAGGTCCGAGAGGCGACCGGTCGCGACAAAAAATAAAAAATAAAATTTTGTATTTCCGCCCCAGTCCACGTTGGCTCAGTTCGGGTTGCACAGGGCGGTTCCACAACACTTCGGGAGCTCAAATACCGCGAGCCATCCGGTTAACTCTTGGACACTGCAACTACGCGTCATTGCTCTGAATATATGGTACAGTCGAGTTCTCTAATATCTACACAGATAACCTTTCAAAAATATCTATACAGAGACTTTATTTAAAGGTTGTCTGTATAGATATTGGAGAACTCGACTGTACCTACATAAGTACGAGTATATCACTTTAATGGTAATAATACCACATTCCTCAAATGTTATGTAAATGAGGATTTTTTCATATGGATATATTTCGTAATTTAATGTCGAAAATAAATCACAGTTACCATTGAAACGAGAATCAATGTAACAATATTACGTGCATTCCAGCGTAGCAGACCTAAAATCGAGCTCGGCGTTTTTAGATTACCTACCTCCACTTGTTATGGAGAGGCATAGTTTGATTCTCAGTATTTTACAATTTCCGTATTTGTTTTTATTAACGTTTAATTGTAGTTACCTACCTACCAATTTATTTAGATATAGCAGTATCTCTCCAATAGATATAACTGCTTACACGTAGAATACCATAGTTTGCTACAATTAATTTAATTAAAATATCATAACAATATAAATTAAAGCTAACTTAAACATAAATACAAGATGGATCATAAACGATAAAAAAAACTAAATTGGCTATAACTACAAATTAAAGCATAAAAAAAGAAGTTATAAAAAGAACACCGCCTCTAGGAGGTCAGACTGCGGCATGGACCCCATTACGCTGGCAGCATTACCTCTCTGAATCGCAATGGAAATTCGTTGCGAGAGGTAAGCGCCAGCTCTGGGGTCACCAGTTGCTTGGACCAGCCGCGAAGACAACGCCTTGAAAAATATACACATATCTGACGAACAGGGACCCAAGGTTTCCACAGCAAGCGCCGCAAAGTCGTAATCCTGTAAAAGGAGGAGTATTTGCGGCGCTTGTTTACTTGGGCCTGGTCGGCAGCAGCGCCGGCCTGTGAACGGGTGCCCTGGATGTGGGACTGGGCGAAGGTGTCAACGCAAGTTACATCCCACACCAGCGCTCTGCCTAGTTTCCAAGGCACCAATGTAGCCCCGTCTGGACGCTTGCCATCGTCACGCGCCAAACCAACAGGTTCTAGAATTGCTGGTACGGAGGCGGTGGCAAGCGAACGACGGATCAAATGATTTAAAGTGCCATGGCGGTACAGGCGGCCGGCGCTTCTATGACAAGAAAGACCATGTCTACCCAGCTGGTCCACGGCCCTCCCACAGTAACACGTATGAGCGACACAAATTCTGGCTCCAAGTCTGAGGCATACGGATATTCTCAGGCAGCTTGGATCCAGAACTGTGCCTATGTTCCGCGACGGGAGGGCATGCAGCCAGTGGCCTGACTCGCTCGCCGAAACAGCCAAAATACGAGCACGATCTGCGTCGTCCGGACTATTGGCAAGATGTGAAGTATGGACGCTTGAGACGTAGAGTATCCCAAGCTTCCTGAACTTGCATTGAGTCGGGGACGTCTGCTCCAGGGCACGAGTCACACCAGGCTCTCCTGGCCTCCACCAGGCTCGCTATCTCCGTGTCAAGTATCTGTGGATGATTTAAGATAATACTGACAAGTGACAGGAAAGTTAGGCGGAGGACAGGAAAGCCGGTAATGCCACGCTGGATGAGGAACGGACGCCCAGACCACCGAATCTTATTGGGAGAACCGCTTGGGACCAAGAACTAAAATCGAAACTTATGTTTAAAACTTTAGACAAAGTGGTTTGCAGCGAGTTGCCGATGGCAGATAAGATGGATGGAATTTTCCAGATTGGACAGCTGCGAAGTAAATACATGAATTTCGGAGTGAAAAGGCAGAACCGAATAATAAAAAGAGCCATGTGGGGGTTGAATTGGAATAGTAATTCGGAAGTACTGTTAAAGAGGTTTAATTTACAAATGATGATGAGGTTTATAGCATCGTCAAAAATGGGTGAACAACAATACAATACAATACAATACAATACAAATACTCTTTATTGCACACCTCACACAAACAAAGCAGTTAAAAAGAGAAACAATACAATAACATGTAGGTAGAGGTAGACAACAGGCGTTCTTATCGCTGAAGAGCGATCTCTTCCAGACAACCTTTGGGTATCGGAGAAAGATATAAAACTAGATTATGTAGTAGGTGGTGCAGAGATTATAATAAGCCAAAAATCAAAATAATTATATTAATACACGTACATAAATAGCTCTATATATGAACATACATACACAATCATACATATATACAAATAACACAAATAAAAATATATAAATATAATACATAAACAGTCAGCCAATAATACTCGTAATAATAGTAAGACAATCAGGGTTAGGGGAGAGACAAATAATGTTCTTTAAGAAGAGATTTGAAGTTACCGATAGATTTAGCTTGTCTTATATCAAGAGGGAGAGGTGAACCTAAGAGAGATAGCGATGAGTTTTAATGAACTGAAATGTTGGGCAAAACTGCGTTAAAATTTGTCAGTATCTCAATTTTTTTTCAGGTGGAAGTTGACTAGGTAAAAAAATCTTGCATTTAGTAAAATTTAGAGAGAGGCCAATGTCTGAAAAACGGTCTATTATTAGATGCAGGTCCTGTAGAACTGTTTCGGCGTCTACACCAAGGGAGCCGTCATCCAGGTACCAAAGATTGAAAGATGATTTTAAGTTTGAAATGATGGGATGTAATGCTAAACTAAAAATAGCGGGCCCAAGCGGATCTGCTTGTTGGCAACCCATGCTAGAAAGAATAATATTGTCGCCAAAGAGTAATTTTGTAGGAGCTTCGTAGCATTGCCATAAATATTTGTATATGTCTGGTAATTCTTTTTTCACCACTGATAAGAGGGCCCCTCGATCAACCGAATTGAATGCATTTTGCACATCAATTTTAATAAATACCTCGTAGTCCGGACGACTGAGGAAGGTGCGGGCGGCATGAACCGCTGCCTCGCAGCCGCCTCTAACTCCGAAACCCAGCTGACGGGGCTTGAAAATATTGGTCAGTGTTTGGTGGAATTTGCGGCAGCAGATCTTCAATGCCAATCGCCTGAAAGTGCAGCCGACCGAAATTGGGCGGATGCCACCGTCTTTCTTGGCAAGGGCAATGAGGTTGGCACCATAAAGGAGCGGCAACACTTCGGCATTAACGCGGCCCGAGAGCATTAAATTTATTAAAGCAGTTATCTGAATGAGCAGAGCCGCTCCGGTGTCCCCTGATGGTACAGAGATCAGGTCTTTTAGGTGTTGCGGAGATAACCCATCTATACCACCGGCAGATTCGGGAATTAAAGTAACGCTTGATGTACAGCGTCTACGGACACAGATGCGACAGAGTCATCTGGACCGGGTGGGTCTGGGAGTTGAGATGAAGCCGGGGGGACTGGGTGTTTTGCTCGTAAGGCCGCATAGGTCTCGGCGGAGTGCGACGCCAGGTCGTCGTTAGAGAATAAAAGCTTGGCCGCACCACTCACATTCCCCTCAGACAGTTTACTCTCAATAGATTTTATTTTATTATAATGATGAATATTACAATTACTACGGTGTAATACCAAGTGGCCTATGCCAGCCAATAAATTATTGATCGTGGGTTTAGATCGATCGAGGTTCTACAGTGATAATCCTAGTCATGACGAGGCCTGTCATATATCAACAAGAGTATCCTGTTAATTGGTCAGCAATAGATGTGATAGCCACATCATGACGACGGTATATCATGGTTATATGTCGCTATGTCCCTCACGGCCCATCGCAAATTGGCCAAAAATATCTTAGCCATGAAGTCGCCATTTTGATCGGTATTAAAATTATATAAAATATTCCATTTATTACATTTTTGATACAGTGCTATAAGGGTGTATTCGTTTGAATTGTATCGGTAGTCATACCTTTTTTTTAATTAATAAATCCTTTAGCACAGAAAAAAAAAACGTTCAAAACACTGAAAATATGAAATTTATAATACCGATATCATGAAAACAAATACCCAGCACCTCCACCAAATGTAGGGGTTGTTTGAAATTGTGCCTCCGCTTGAGCAAACCAAACAGCTGGCCTGTCAGTCCAAAACGGCGGCAACTTGACAGAAACTCCGCAAATTTCTTTAGCTGGAGGTGGTCCATGCTCCTCGTGTGGATTTAATTGGGCTTGTAGTGCGGCATGTTGTGCCCTCAGAGCATCCAGCTGGGTCCGCAGTTCCTCAACAGACATTCTAACCTGCGAATACCACAACCTGACTACGACGCATAAAAAAACAAACACCCGAATAACACAGGAATGCGCAATCCATAATAAGAAGGTAGTATTTTACACATGGAACAATTTTTTTTTTTTAAGTAAACATGAATATTGTTAAAAAACAAAGCAATGGTAAAATTTTGCAATATAAAAATACAGTTCGTAACTTCGGAGTAAAAGCTTTAGGTACTTACATACTTTATGGTAACTTAAATGACGTATACGACCCGGACATGATAAATAAAAATAAATAAAAAAATAAATAAACGTTTATTCACGGACTTGCTTACAACTAAATACATTTATATTCTTCTGCCAAACCACACAGTGGTTTGTTGGCAGACGAGGCTCCTTTACTTTTGTGTAAGCTATTATTATTGGGTATTTATTTATGACATGAAGTTAACTTAACTAACTTTATAATAACTTATCTTAACTTTATAATCTGCGCGTACAGTATAAAAATGTAATGTATTAAGTATTAAGGTTGTATTTGATCTTTTATTCGATTTAATAGAAAATTACTCAATTTCTTTTTAAATGTTTGTTTTGTCATCCTTGTGGTCTTTAAATCCGATGGCAACTCATTATAGATCTTAGGAACTAAATATTTTCTACATCTCTGGCCAAAATAATTCGTAAAACTAGGTACCAGCAGTTTATTACTATCTCTGTTTCTTATTAACCTTTGATTGACAATAGGTATTTTAAATTCATCATTACAAATTTGTTCCAAAGCTAAGAACAACGTGACTTTTTCATGAACTGTTAAAATTTTACATTCTAAGAAGAGTTGTTCATAGGTAGTACTCTTACATTGAAGTTTAGTTTTTTTGTCCACCATTAATTTCATGAATCTAATCTGCAATGCCTTTATCTTGTCTTGCCAATTTGGAATTAAATATTTGAGTAACTAGTTCAATCGGTTTCTCATTTTTAAGTACCTCAATAGAGCTCAGATTTGCCATAAACCATTTAGGTGTTTCAGTGTGGAAAAGGAAGCTATAAAATCGATTAAAAGTAATGAAGGTCGGAGGCAACAACAAAATGCTGAGATGAGAGGGAAATTTCGTGAGCAGGCTCAATAATCATATAGATATAGGTAAAAAAAAAATGGAAAAGGACAGGTGTTGATTAGATTATTTCGAATAAGTAGATACTTTATCAAACAGTATTTATCGATTTACGTTTCATAATGTCGTCCATTTCCCATCGCAACACGTTTATATGTAACTCAAAAGATACATCCCTCTATTTCCGGCTGCGGTATAAATAGTTTTGTAGGAAATAGAAGTTCACTTAGTTCACACCCCCCCGTACGTGACGCTCCGAAGGGGGAAGGGGTGTGTAATGAAGCTGACTTGTTCTCCCTGACTTAGGAGGTGTGCTGGAAAAATACGATAGTGCACAGCTACGGTTACAGATCGGGGGAAATCGGGTGCGATCGGGACTGCTCGGAGATTTGGTTCTGATTTTAAAACCGATGAGGGGAAGAGTTTGTCTGTTAGCTTCGCGGAAAGACAGTTTTAGTACCATGGACATATTAAGGACGCCATTTGAACCAGTTTTTAGAGAGGATGAAATGTCTGTATGCGATGGTTACAACTAGTTGATCTGAGAGCTGTAAAAATTGCAACTGTGTCTATTTTTTTGAAGTGAAAACTTCTTTAGCGGCGCTGAGCACTTTTTGGGATGGGGAAAAATTGTTAAATACGCGACAGAGTTTTGTGACGTCAGATGTGAATGAGGTCACTTTTTGCTGCTAGCCGATTCGACTTCATTCAAAACTGAACGCTGTTCGTAAGAGTATAAAGCCGTTAAACATTTTTTGCAATAGCATATTCAGCAAATAAATTTGTAATTTTAACCAACGCGTCCTTCACCCTTTTGCTATTGAGAAAATTCGAATAGTTCGAATTTGGGCGTTATTCCTAAAGAGATAAAGCTTAGAAAAATATTTACCAACAGCAAAAACAAATTGATATTTTGGTCGCCACCGCCGTCTGCTGTTCTTGCAAATTCGAATAGTTCGAATTTAGACGTTAATCCTAAAGAGATAAAGCTTTGAAAAATATTTGGCAATGGCAAAAACAAATTGGTATTGTGTTTGCCGCCGCCCGTCGGCGCGCCGACGGGCGGTCCGTGGCGCCCAACGCGCCGGCGGCCCGTCCGCCTAAATAATTGATAATTGTTTATAAATTTGCATCAGTCATTTTTAGGGTGACACCGTAAGATGTCACGTGACCTGATCGAAAAACTGTTACAATGTTATTGAGTTTTCACTTCTGCCGGTACTCCCGGAGTGCAACCCGGTCTTTTTTTTTTAATTTCATGGAACTGAATCTACAAAAAAACTATATAATTATTGAACCATATCACAAAATTTCACGGAAATTGGTTGGAACATGTGACCTGTAGAGGAAAACAGACGGACATACGGAAGAATTTTGACCAAACGAAACGGAGAATTTCGTTCGCTTCGCTCGCTTTTTTAATTAGAGCAAGCCAAACTGCGTCCGCAATTACGGCCCATACTATTTGACAGAGATCTGTGAATAATCTGTAAATAGCGATTTACTGGCGTGAAGTCGGGCTGCAACAGCGTCGAAGACTGCCTTTCCACTACGGTAAGATATTGGGCTAAAAAATTGTCCTATAGATAATGTTCCATATTTAGGAATTTTCCTGTATTTTATGTCCCTAATTGTGATCTATCTGTTCTGACTCAAATAAACTGTATTCTACACTGAGGTGCGTGAATCAGTGAACACCCAGCGGTAATGTTATGACTCACTCGCGGTACCACTCGGCACCACTCCGCCCTTGCGTTTTCGTGAGGTGTTGGAAGGGTGATATCGAAGTCAAACTGTGTTTTACCGTTTTATTGGGGTTCGATTCTAAATTTGACTATGTAAAGCAATAAGTAGTAGTAAGTAGATAAACTATTGGCCGGCCTGTACCGGTGGGGTGACTAAGTCCGAAAAGACCTGCGTCGTCGCATAGTTGCCACTTAAACCACTTATCGTTGTTGATACATACATCCGTCACTCTCGCACTCGCATACTCGTCAGAACGTGACGGATGTATCCATAACGATATGTGATGAAATGGAAACCATGCTACCCCCGCTGAAGGAACTCTGGGCCTTCGATTGGACAGAAACGGCATTTTACAGGGAAACCTGGCGGTTTTTAGTGTCGTACGCCAAGATACACTTTGGGTGGCGCCACAGCAGTAGTAAGTAATGTAGTAAGTAGATAGATAAGACTGTCTTTACCATAAGTATGCTTGTGTGACCGTTTGCCTACTGTATAAACGTCAACCACTACTCACGGAATTATTTAGCACTAGCTTCTGCCCGCGACTCCGTCCGCGTGAAACTCGTTTATATCGTAGCTCCATACAAACTTCCCCATTTTAGGGAAGTGGGGGTTAGAAAGAGGCAAAAAGTAGCCTATGTCACTCTCCATCCCTTCAACTATCTCCACTTAAAAAATCACGTCAATTCGTCGCTCCGTTTTGCCGTGAAAGACGGACAAACAAACACACACATACACTCTCCCATTTATAATATTAGTATGGATTCCGAGTCCCAGTTTTCAATGGAAAAAACAAATTGGTTTACGGAAGTCTAACTTTAAAGTAATATTGGTTTTGCTTCGTTTGATTTTAAATTAAACAAAAATCAAAATTACGAATATATTTTTTTAATTTTTAGTTTAAATTCTTTTTTTTTTTAATACCATGTCGGTGGCAAACAAGCTTACGACCCACCTGATGTCGTGATACCACATGATAAGTGGTTACCGTAGCCCATGGACGCTTGCAACTCCAGGGGTGTTATATGCGCGTAACATGTAGGTATTTCATTCTTTGGCAGCCCAGGAGGTTAAATGATTCAAAGAAATGGTGTTCGGAAATGAACAGCGTCGAATCTTTTTATTTGCGTCCTTTAATATGTCCATGAGTATAATTGTAAGTGTGTGGAAATTGGCTCGTAATCAGTGATCTCCATCTGATAGCGTTAATAAAACAGTTGTTTACGCCCTAGCGCGTAAACACGACAATTTGTATCAATAGTCGTAAATAAGCCTTCAAAATTATATCTCCCGGTTCGACCGTGGTTGAAGTGGAGATACTTGATGCGTTCTTTATGAAGACAGTAAAATAGTGCGGGCGGACAAGCAATTAGCAATTTTGTCATTACAGGAGAAACAAAGATATATATTTATTTATTTCGTTCAATTTTATTGCACAAAATACACAAATGTACAAATCGTTATTTATTTATTTAAATTTTATTGCACAAATTACACAGATATACAAATGGCGAGTTATATGCCCAATGGCATTCTCTACCAGCTAACCATTGGGCTAAAGAGACATTTATAAAAGGTGCAAAGAAAAAAGTATGGTAATTTCTGTTACGAATACGAACACGCGTGGAGAGAAAATATAACAAATATAAATTACACTACATATAGACATACGAGTACTACTATATAAAAAATATAAAAATATATTTATGAGCAGGTTAAATTGTTATATAGTTTTTTTGTAGTCAGATTTACAACTTTTTTTTGCTTTGCAGAGCCACTGATATTTGGTGCAAAAACGGAGTCCACACAGCATAATATATACGCCCTAATTCAAGGGAAGTCTATAAATAGCCCACCTGTTTATATAATAGAAGGTTACCGTTGTGGACGTTCCGCGCCCAAATATAGCCGATACGTTATCAAACGGTGGGCTAAGGCTAAGGATAGGCCGGACAGATAGCAATGGCTCTACAAAAGTACTTCACTATAGATAGGTACTTCTTTAGGGCTAGATTACCGTTGAAATTAGACGTAATTATACCTCAACCCAGTTGTTAGATTAGTTAGTAACATGGTACCTGGGCCCATAACCTATTCGACGCGTTTATGAAGCGAAAAGTATAAGGAAAATAAGGTAATAGCTTTGAAAATAACTTTATTGTAGATACCGTGTTCAGTTATAAATGTTCTGCCGATAAATAAAATCCTGTAATCCTGTATACTCGGTATAGTTCTAAAAAAACGTATGTCAGATTTCGATCATAGTGGAAAATTTAAAAATTATTTGCCACGAGCGGGATTTGAACCCACAACCTTTTGGAATCCGTCCATAAAAGGTTGTGGGTTCAAATCCCGCTCGTGGCGAATACTTTTTCAATTTCCCACTATGATCGAAATTTGGAATTTCGTTAGCGGACGTTTCTGCTTAATAAACATTTACTGTTTAACGTATGTCAAGTATGAAGTATGAATGATCAATATTAGGATACAATCTTACACAAATCGAATGATCATCATCATCATCATCGCACAATAAAGCTTGTGTTGTGGGCACTAGACGATGATACTCGTAATACTTAAATACACAGAAAACTTCCAAGACTCGGGAACAAATATTCGTGATCATCACGCCAAAAATATCCGTGATCATCACGCCAAAAATTGCCCTTACCGAGATTGGAACCTAGGACCGTCAGGATCGTATCCGGTAAGCCAAACCAGTCGTCACTTATGACCCATTTTTACAAATACTTCCATGCTAAACTAATGTAAAGTCCGAATTTATTTTCCTTTACATCATTTTCGACAAAGCAAGTCGAACACAAATGGTTATAGCTTGGCTAATAAGCGAGTCCAGCACCTGGACTGATTTACTGGCTATCAGATAGGGCCTGGCTAGAACTTGGCTAAAAACAAAAAGCACACAAACATTCCACTTTCCACGGCTCATACGTCCTACTTAATTTCATAACGTAGCAGTTCGCAGTAACTCTCCGTAGCTCGTATCGTTTTATGCTGCTGTTAATTCTGAACTTTAGGTACAAGGTGTCTGGTTGGGTTTTAAGTAGCAGGTAATTGAGAACAGAGTTTGAGTGGATTAGTTGGGTTGGGAATAAGTGGAGTATAGATCTGACCTCGAGAACAGATGTTAAGGAATTACTGTTGAGGGCTCTGTGTTATTGAGGGCTTAGGGGATCTAGATAAGATCCTAGGGTTCCAACGGCGTGGCTTTAATCAAGAATTAAAGGCAGGTATAGTTTTTTTAAATAAAGAAACGTTTATAACTGCTCTGAAAAAGTTAAATGTAAGCGCGCAGTAAAGGGTCGGTACTGACTAGACTGACAGCTTACTGATTTCGAACCGCTTCAAATCAGATAGCTGCCTTATATCGCTGAACCGATTGAGATTGAATTTTATACGAGATAGTTTGAATCCTTGGAAAGGACATAGGATACTTTTTATCCGAGGGCGTAATTTGAAAAAACGAAGTCACGGGAAAAAGCTAATACATTACTATAGGTATTTATATAATTTATCCAAGCCACGCCAACGTGAAACGGTACCCTGAAAACATGAAATTAATTTAGTTTCTCGATTACGTATAATAATTGCAATCTAGGACGCCAATTACCCAATGTAGCAACCACGAAACAACATTGTACAAAAGAACATACGTGTATATGAATGACTTGGCGTATAGGTCCTTATTAAAAACGATTTTTTTTGGTGGCGTGTGCCGGTGATTACGGAATATGATTTGGTTTGTTACGTTACCCCTGTCTGTCACTTGGCTTGAAGGTTTGGATTTTTAGAATGGGTGTTTTTTTAGGTTTGAATATATTGTACTAAATACTTCGTAACTAGACGAGCGAGCGAAGCGAACCAAGTTCTCTGTAGCTTGGTCTAAAATTCTTTCATATGTTCGGATGTCCCGCTTAGGGTTGAAAATTTCCGGAAAAAATCCCGTTTCTTTCCAAACGACTCGTTTTTTCGGATTTTTACGGAAAATAACCATGTGATTTTCCGCGTCAATTTTTCCGAAAAAAACGATTTAAACAGGTTTCAACCGGTTATTTTTCTTAATATCTACTGGTGGGAAGGTGAATGATTCAATCAATCTTTGTATGTTATGGCCCCATCGGTACTGTCGATGATTTCGCCAACGTCAACGTAGGTGAATGATTATAGACTAACTTTGCCATTGACATCCGTGTCAGTTCAGTTCAGTTGTCAAAATGAATTATTGTTTTTTTTCGTTAAAAATCCGAAGAAAACGGAAAAAAAACGAAAATTTCATAAATTTCCGTAAAAATGGTTTGATTTTTTCCGACATTTTCAACGCTATCCCGCTGTCCGGCTGGTCTCCTTTCGCATCTCCGGGCTCCCATCGCGGGTCGCATTTCTCAACCGATTCTAATGAAATTTTGTGAGTAGGATCGATAAAGTATTTTTTGTCAATCAATCTATTTTTTCGAAGTCTACAGACTATTTAAACATTTCGTGAATAAGATAAGTTGTAAACCATACGTTCTGGTAATGTGACTGACTAAATACAACTAGTGGCTGTGAGCTTAATAGCTAGCGAGCCTGTCTTTAAAAAAAAATCTAGCGATTCTAAAAAAAAAAAAGTCGAACATATAAACTATTTTCAGCCTAAGCTGAAGCACAAAACTTAGTACACTGCGCACGTTCGCTCGAAAAAAATTGCTCCGTAATCAAGCAATGCAATCGGAAAAACTATGGAAAGCAACTCGAAACCCCCCCCCCCCCTTAAAGCAAGCCATATAAACCCTTTTGCATTCACGCCGGTCGCGTGACGGCTACTACATGCCCTTCGCTTCCGTGAGGAAATTACCAGCATTACCCGCCTTCTCCACGCATACGGCGTAATGGCGTACGAATACTAGAAATTATATGATTTGGCCGAATTGCATCAAAGTATCCATTCAAAAAGGAACTCTACCGTCAAAGGAAGAAGATTCAAATTCCGATTACAGTTTTACAAAGAGTCGGCTACATTAAATACATTCGATCAGTTACACGTGCTTTTTAGGAGTGAAGCTTAATTGAAATAAATACAAGTAATCAGCGGCCATTATTTAAAAAGCATTGTCTGCCAACAAACCGCACTGTGGTTTGGCAGATTTGTGTCTAGCTCTATAAGTATTTAGCATGTAAGAAAAAGAGAATAAACATTTATTCTTTTTTTTTCAGGCTGAAAAATTCGTGATACAAAATAGCAAAATGTGAATCTAATCGCGACTCTGAACACGTTTTACTATGGGATCAACTTTGTATTATACCAAAAAAGACCGGGTTGCACTCCGGGAGTGCCGGCAGAAGTGAAAACTCAATCACATTGTAACAGTTTTTCGATCAGGTCACGTGACATCTTACGGTGTCACCCTAAAAATGAATTTAGCGCAAATTTATAAACTATTATCAATTAGGTACCTACTATAAAAACCAGGGTATATAATAAACAGCGGACGGCGGTGTCGAACAAAATACCAATTTGTTTTTGCTATTGCTAAATATTTTCCAAAACTTTATCTCTTTAGGAATAACGTCCAAATTCAAACTATTCAAATTTGCAAGAACAGCGGACGGCGGCGGCGAACAAAATACCAATTTGTTTTTGCCGTTGCCAAATATTTTTCAAAGCTTTATCTCTTTAGGAATAACGTCCAAATTCGAACTATTCGAATTTGCTTAATAGTAAAACGGTGAAGGACGCGTGGACAAAATTCATTTGCAGAATATGCTATTGCAAAAAGTGTTTAACGGCTTTATACTCTTACGAATAGCGTTCAGTTTTGAATGAAGTCGAATCGGCTATTAGCAAAATATAAAAGTTTGTGACCTCCTTCACATCTGACGTCACAAAAATCTGTCGCGTATTTAGCAATTTTTCTCCATCCCAAAAAGTGCTCAGCGCCGCTAAAGACTTTTACTTCAAAAAACGGCTGTAAACACATTTTCGTCCGTCGGCCAGTTTTGTTGGTCCCGTAGACCAACTTTGTGTTATGCCAAAAAATGTCCAGCTATGTCTATGAAAAACCTACACTTTGCTCGTAAAAGTCAATCGACAAGTCAAGTCTCGTAATTCACATTTAGCTATTTTGTATCACGAATATACTTATAGATGGCTATGGAACTAAGTATCAGGGAGACATAACAATCACTCGTCCGATAATCTCGGAACTAGGTCGTTCAGTGGGTCATCGCGTCAATGAAGACAATGCGGTAAACGAAAGTTTTATCCCCACTTTTTTCTTCCACAGAAACAAAGTCAACCAAGGATATTGTATAATCGAGGATTTATAGAGAGGCCAAGACCTAATTTTGATGAAATTGATGTTTTTAAGCAGTCTTTTAAGAAAAACTATTTGTTCTAGCGCATCAAAAAAAAATATTTATGTTAATTATATTTATCATATTTCAAAGACCGTGGACGGGCTCGATACATAATTGGACGAAATCGGCTCGATAGAAAATAATTGCAAAGATTGGTCTTAAAATCATCTTAAACGGTTCTATATCTTTGCTTTTTTGACGTATGAGTCTGCAATTAAAAACATGAAGTCAACGTATTCATACCTAAACCGCTAACGAGTCACATTTCACAAATAATCCACACTTTTTTTATTTCGATGTTTATGTACTATTTATTATCTTCAAAAACCGGGCCACCCAGTGACACTCGCTCTCGTTTACTCCGATACAAATAGACAGTGTGCGCGTTATCCGAAATCCTCAAGGGCATTTTGGTGTTGACAGTAGCTACAGCTAGCTAGCTAGGTAGCTAGACACAGTATGCATTCCTCAAAACGAACACATTTTGCCTTAATTTCTGTTTATTCTTTTTTCTGCCAGAAATATAACCAATTTTAAAATACATTGCCATTTATGTCAAACAAATGTTTACATTGCCTAACAAATTTAAAAA
Source organism: Epinotia ramella (assembly GCA_947578815.1). Lineage (NCBI taxonomy): Eukaryota > Metazoa > Arthropoda > Insecta > Lepidoptera > Tortricidae > Epinotia > Epinotia ramella. The sequence continues at coordinate 2,211,122 of OX388206.1, read as the reverse complement.
AACATCAATATCCTATGTATATTTGCTATTTTAAAGATTGTATAGGCACATCAAAAAAATAATGCTCTTTCACCATAGAAAATTGTGACGTCTTGAGCATATTAATACCCATCCCTACAAAATTCTTTATAACATTTGCGCTTTTGACATTTTAGGTATATAAAGTTCGTTTGTATCAGTCTCGTATTCCGTATGATTATAAATTCAGTTAACTGCAAAAAATCCAATACGAAAAAAAATCGCTATAATAGCTGACAATAAGCTCGTCGCATCTAGCTACTAATGTCAGAGAATATTTTACCTGCTTCCGTTCTTGTCATATATTCACGCAGACTGCACAGACTAATTTTAACTGTTCGTAAACAAGTGTGATAATTTGAAAACTATTCGAATCAGAACATTTATCAAAAACTTCTACCTACCTACAGTAAATTAAAAACCATCTCTTACATACCTAACTCCAAACATTCTGCATAAAGCTACCGCACAAAACTTCGAGCTCAAAGCGAATACCGAGTTGGATCAAACGACATCGCAATAAACTGCGTACAATTACTGGAGGTGTCTGCGGGATGTGCTGATTAGTGATGGTCAGGTGGGCAGGGGGCCCCCCAACTAACCCCCCCCTGGGGGGACGATCGCCTGAACTTAAGTATTGATTCGCGCGAAACGTGATTTGTACGCACTCATCTGGAGGTTAGCTTGCGGCTTGCTAACTTAAAACGGGATGTTTACGAATCGCTTGCCGCGTCTGCCACTGCTGGTTTCACATCGCTTATCCTTCTCTGTTGCGTGATGATGGTTCAGTGTATAGCGTAGATTGCGTAGGATGTGTGCAAGGTTAGTTCCGGAGGGTTTCGTGGTACGGTGCGGTGTTTACGCGTAAACCCGCGGTCAATAGGACCGGGGCCGCACCTAGCGTTGTCTTCGGTAATGCCTCTCCGTCACGGCATCTGGCGAGTTATTGCAAGCAAGGGGCTTAGTGCCCCCGAAACGGCGTAACCGACCACCTTTAAGAAGTACTCTTCGACCTTTCCACGCGTCTGAACGATGTTTTATTTGCTAAGTGGTCGGTATAGTTTTAGGGCGGTGCTAGAAAGCCTATTTGACGTCGTGATATTATTTTAATGGCGGGTTTATTAGAGTTCACGTTTAATTTTAATGATCCGCTTGTTGTTTAGGGGGTGGATTTGAAGGTGTCCTGCCGTTTGGCAATTTATTTTTCCCAAATATGACTTCCCAAATAACTTATCGCAATAGTTTAATTTCCCAAACTAATCATTAGCAAAGTTATAAGTCGCAATTTATTTATTTGTCAAATTATCATTTGGCAAAGTTTCACTTCGTCAAGATTTCATTAAGCAAATGCTTATTAAGCAAATGTTTCATTTTGTCATAAATTATATGGCAAACAGTTTTTTGTCAAATTTGTTACTTCCCATGCGCAACTCATAGCAAAAGCCTGGCAAATGATAATTTTACTGTTGCAGGAATACAATATTAGGTATCTATACTGGGATTTCAAGTATAAAACGAACAAATGGCAGAAATTACATATTTCATTGCATAAATAAAGAAATAGTTCGTACAATTTAGTATTAGCATAATAATTTTATTCGGCATATTATCGATTGTCCGATACTTACTAAGCATACTGTACAACGGGGTCCGTCTCACGAGATATAACAACAATATAATTATATGATTTTTCCTTCCTCCTTCCAATCTCCTTATTATAATATAGTAGATTAGGTTATGGCAGCTAGAAAAAGGGGGTATGGGGGAGCAAAGCCCCCCGCAGTAAGAAAAAGCAAATAATCGTAACAATGGTATCATTATTAGGTTAGGTTAAGGTCTGCTTGTGTCCCTTAGAGCGGAAATAGGCACCCCGCGAAGCGGGGTGACGTCGACACGCTGGCGGTTAGGTTAGGTTCAGGTTAGGTTAAAATAATTGGCGTTTGTTTAAGAAAAAAAAGAAAAAAACAAACAACCAATATATATTTTTATTTCAAACGAATGAGCAATCAATAGTTCTTGAAAACTACCCATACATGTCACAGGCAAGCATAAGAACACTATCCACTTATAAAATATAAACATATTGTAATTATTATTATATGCACTACTCAAATTGGGATATAAATCGTATGCTATGCAATGTTTTGGGATTAGTATGTTATTCCAAACGATACATTTGCCAAAAAAAAATGGGAAAAAATGCCTTGATCATGTAATTATTTGCTAAACAATCACTTGCCAAAAAAAAGATTTGCTAAATGTAAAATTGCGATAAGTTGTTTTGACACATGAGGTTTTGCCAAATAACATTTTGGGAAAAATAGTTTGCGATGTCATACTTTGGGGAACATTATTTGCCAAACATTAGTAATCCGAATTTGAAATTATAATGCACTTTATTGCAGTAATACTGAACTGATTTTCTTTATTTTTGTGTGTAACAAATGCCGAAGTAAATGTAAAGGGTGATTCTTGAGAGGGTCAATTTTCAGCGTCCAGAGGAAAAAAGTACCCGAAAAAATAAAATAATTGACCTTACACATTTTTGTACAGTAGTTCAACACTTAATCTAACTGGGGCAGGATTTACTTTTTGTTAAAGGTAAGTAGAATTAGCCATAAAAAAATGTCAAACACCTAAATTATCATTCCCCCGGTGCGTCCATCCGCCATTTTGTGAACAATCTACTCTGAAAACAAACTAGATAAGGATCAAAATTAAATATTGTATCGAGTTAAATCGTTAGAATATAAGTTAATGATTTAAAAATAAAAATATGGTTCCCCTATTTATCATAGTTTTTATAGGAATCTATATCAAAGGTTTGTCCAGAGCTAACCTATCATTTCCCTAATGCCTGACTAAACAACGCGTACATTCTTACTGCAACGTCTTGTGACGCGTAATCTCGGCCGTGTCTCATCCTCGTCTGTAGCGCTACCGACGCCGCGGAGAGAGGACGCGTCTCGTCGCTGGAGCTCGGAGCAATGAAGGTAGATATATCATCCCCTAACTTTGGTTCACTATGATTATCATTACCCTATATTTACGTATAAAATCTATTTCCTGTAATTGGCATACAATATTTAGTGTAGAGAATAACACATGAATGATTGCATGTGTTGATTTAATAGTTACTCTTATATTAATAACAGTTTCGGCATAATCGACAAGAAACATACTTTTTCTTATTCCCCCGACTCTCATTCCCTCGGTTTCTCATTCCCTCGACTCTCATTCCCTCGATTTCTCATTCCCTCGACTCTCATTCCCCCGGTTTTCTGAACGGGGTAATGATAGATTTCTGAAGTTTCTTGAAAATGATTATATTTTATCATATGTACCGGGTGTGGCCTGTAATAGGAACAATAAATTTAAAGGATGACTCCATAGAATATATATGTCATAGTGATTAAGAGTGTTTTCTTGTTTGTTTTTTGTTAAACCACTTAGAACTGATTGCTGATTGGGTTAGTAATTCACCGTTTCATTTATTGCTCCTATTACAGGTCAAACCCTTATACCATATGCTTGTTAGCTTATGACATATTATGGTCGACTCATCTATTCAACAATTTATTTATAATATCATGAACGCAACATTACATTTTGTGTTAAATAGAAGGTCTTGAATATTTTTCTTCATTTCCACGAATAGAACATTTAACATAAAGCTTTAACTTGATATAAGTACATATAACTCTTGCCTCTTTGAATTCTAGTCTATCTAATGTTTTCTGGAATAAACTTTACTGGTTTTGTACATATTTTTATTTAAATTACACTCGACAGCAATAGTTTCGGGTCAGTTGCATTTACTTCAATATCTTGAAAACGAATAAAGCTATCGTATTGAAATAAATTGAACCTTATGGAAAATTTAATGTCACTAAAATAAAATGCATTACACTTATTTATTACTGATCGTTTATATTATTTTGTTTAAACGACAAATTAAAAATGGCGTCTATTTGGTTGCAAATATTGAACTTTTTATATTTACGTGTAGTTTTAACACAGTTAAGTACTCGGTATTACCCCCACGTGCTGTCTGGACTGCTGCAATGCGATTCGGCATGCTGTACACTAAGTTTCTGAAACACTATTGCGGAATGTTCTCCCATTCCCCTACCAATGCATGTTTCAAGTCACGAAGCGTAATTAAAGGAGGATCTCGTTGTCTTACACGTCGTCCGAGCAGGCGTGCTCGATCGGGTTGAGGTTGGGGCTATGTGCTGGCCACACGAGTACCGAATCACCACCGTATGCCACCTTTTCTTCAATACAGGATTGCATAAATCTTTCTCTTGATCTTCGGTACACCTTTGCCCTTCCGTTGTGTTTATACAGCATACATTTTGATTCGTCCGAGAACACGACATTTGTCCAATTTTCAATCGTCCAATCCGAGTGCTCGCGTGCATGAATTCGTGTTGCTATACGATGGTGCCTCTCGAGTTTCGGACTAATTCCGGGTCTAAATGGTTTCAAATTGCCTTGAGCAAGTCACAGTCTTACATTACAGTCCAAGCACTAGGGTTGGTTCCACCAAGCCTTAAAAAAAGATGAGTCAGTGCTGTTTCCGTAAGAAACCGACTTCGCAGCGTAGATATCGATCTTCTCGTGCCGTCGTACACCTGGGCCTGTTATTGGTCTGCGTAGGTTCGAACACGCTGAAGTGTAGACAACGATACACCGACTAGTTCCCGTAAGAAACCGACTTCGCAGCGTAGATATCGATCTTCTCGTGCCGTCGTACACCTGGGCCTGTTATTGGTCTGCGTAGGTTCGAACACACTGAAGTTTAGACATTATACACCGACTATTCTTGCTGTTTGTCGCTGACTTCTCCCATTTTCCAGTATCGTGAGGATTCTCATACATTCATCGGGTATGAGTGACATAATTACTACTTTAATAATGACTAGTGGATACTTGGGAGACTTCTTATAAATAAATTTTATGACAGAACAAAAGCAAAGACAGTTGCAAAAATTAGAAGCTATAATTTGAGAAAAAAGCGATCATTATGTTAATAACTTTTTTAATGGCATTACTTCACGTCAACCAATAAGTTTTTATTCGTGTAATGAAGGATTATTAAATTGTCTATAAGGTTTAATTTATTTATTTTAGCTAGGTGAATTTGTGTTCGAATTATTACGATTTATGGTAGTGACCCGAAACTTTTGCTCTCGAGTGTACTGTATGAGCCCATACACTTGATGTTGTGTTGGAGTCCGTTGAGAGAACGGTGAAGTTAAGTTATAGTTATTAAACTGATTTATTACTTTAAAGATACAAAGTAGTTCGATTTATTGGCCGTTCCTTTCAGTTGATGATTGTCGTATACGAGTTATGTTTGCACTAATATAATTTACTTCATAAAGTCATATTGAAGCGCGGCCTAAATTAGGTCGCAACGTAAACGGAAAAATGTACAGTGGTGAGACTGTACATGTACCTTGTGTGGGTTTCTAGAATACGTAAATACTTATATCGATTCTCCTTGGCGTAGGACAGAACTTTATTATACATAATAATCGAATATTTAGGCTCTTCCATGACACGTTGCAAGTAAAACTTTTGTGTCTTTGATTTCCGATTGCTTATGAATATAAATATTTCAGGTCCGCTTTACCACCACACACGACTGATATTGACATCATCAAATTTAAAAATGGAAGAAAAGAAGAAATCTATAACGACTATAGTAAAAACGGTATTATTCCAGTAATACAAAAATATTATATTAATGCTATAAGTAAAGTTGCGAATTTTAGTTTCTTTAGGAATCAAACCACAAAGATGTTAATACTTAGGTAACTAATTAAAAGTCTGATTTTTATCAACAAATGTAACTTATAAAAATATAATTGCTTTAAAACAAATGTCCAGTTAAACAAAACGATTTTGTGTTATTTTTGTTGAACTGGACCTATTACTGTGTGTTATTTCACTTGTTTCTAATCATGCATGCAATTTTATGGGATCTCAAAAATTAAATCAAGTATTTGAGAAAAAAACATAAAGTACCTACTTATTTTAGTCTTTGATACGAAGCGTATACTTACTTAATGATAATCATTTTCAGAAGTTTGTGAATTTAAGTGAGTTAGATGTTATTAAAATTACTTCCCTGTTAGATTGTGACAAGCAAAAGAAAAATATATATTTGTAGAAGTATTTTTGCAAAGCGGATCCCGGGCTCGTGTAGGGCACTACCGGGAAAAACGCTAGGATAATGATGATTTTTGAAAGTAATGCGAAGATTGGTACTTAGTCTATAAGATTATTAAGAAAAAACTGTGATTTTTTCTTTATTCGAACTGATATTTTGTATTATTTAATAAAACATCTGATCTAATACCAAAGATTATCATTCCCTCGTCAATTATATCATTCCCTCGTAGTTTTTATCATTCCCCCGTCATTTATCTCATTCCCTCGTACTTTTTATCATTCCCCCGTCATTTTTTCTCATTCCCTCGACAGCTAAACTTTGAATTGGTATATTTCCGTACCTAATTGACCCAAAGTGATGCCTATTCGATAAATATGTTTATTATTAAATACTTAATTTTATTTTATTGTAACTTAGTAGAAATTTCTTAAAATAAAAAACGCCGAGGGAATGAGATGAATAATGCAATTCTCAAGAATGACCCTAAAACGCACTGTTTGTAAAGCTAGGGAAAATTTTTACTCATTTATACTTTTTAGTAAAAAGTTTTTACTTGGTTCTGCCCACGACTCCGTCCCCCCCACTTTCACCCCATTAGGGGATGATTACCTGAATAAAAACTATTCTATGTCCTTCCCCGTTAATAAAACGATCTCTATACGAAATTTCATCCAAATCCGTTCAGCAATTTAAGCGTGACACACAGACAGAAAGACAAAGAGATAGACAGACAGATCACTACCACTATCGCATTTTTAACATTAGTATGGATATTGGATATGGATTGAAGAATTATTATGTACGGCTTGTAATATTCACGATTTTGAGTCATTAGCAGTGTTTCCGGCCGTCTTGAGTCAATTATAGAAAGCTGCGGCGCTACCACGAACTTCGAAAGTTCGGGTATTTCCATCTCTATCGCACTCCCTTACTCGAGTGACAGGGATGCATGTATCACGAACTTCGACTTTCTAAGTTCGTGGTAGCGCCGCTGAAATACTTGGACGATTCTTAGTGCCATCAAATAGATATCTTTTTCTTTTTATAAAACGACGGTGGCTCACAAGCCTACGGCCCGCCCGATGGTAAGCGGACACCGCAGCCTATAGACGCATGCAACTCCAAAGGAGTAACATGGGTGTTGCCGACCCTTGATATGTTTGAGGATTCGCCGTGTTGACAGCTGAAGGAACAAATTCCCTCGCTCTCAACACACCGCATCCTCGGGAGCTCTGGCGACCTTGCTCACCTCCAGGAACATAACACTACTACAGAGCAAGCATGTCTAACAAGCGATATTCAGAGCTGACATCAAAACGTGTTGAAAAGAGCCCATTTTCGTCATCATGGCAAGTTAACGGTAAAGCTGGTTAAAGGTGAAAATACTATAGGGAGGGATGAGATTGTGGAAATAAAGCTTTTTCGACACGAATGGTTTCATATTTCTTTGGTTTGGATTATGCTAAAACCCTGTCTGCTAAAGGTATCCCTTTTTTAGGTATAGAAGAGAAGCAACGGCAGCCTAGTGGTTCAGGCATGAGGCTGTCCTACGAATGATTTTTTCGGAACTTATGTACGGAATATTCACCGTTAGCTTTTCGGTGAAGGAAAACTCGTAAGGAAACCGGTCTAATCTAAATAAGGTCTAGTTTTCCCTCTGGATGGAAGGTCAGATGGCAGTCGCTTTCGTAAATTAGTGCCTATGCCAAATCATGATTTGGCATAGGCACTAATTTACGAAAGCGACTGCCACCCCATCCCATGGGATAAGGTGTCAAAGCGAAACCCGGGCTCATTTAGGGCACAACCGGGAATAACGCTAGGAGGAGGATGAGAAGAGAGCTTACCTCTGCGCTATATAACCCATACGGTCTGTCTGATGGTAAGAAGACTTCGTAGCCCGTGTAAGGTGGATGTCACACTGCGACGCATCTCCGGACGGGCGGTGCGTTTCTCGTTGTACGCAAAAACCTCAGTTTGTATATAAATTCCGTGTGGTACGACACACTTCAACGCACCTCCATTCGGCGAAATTTGTATGCAGCTCCGCACCTCCGTCCGTTGATGCGTCGCAGTGTGTCGACCGCCTATAAGGTTGCGATTTAAGAAGAAACAACCCTGTATTGATTTCAGCATCCGTTGTTTTGATAGCTAGAGATGAACTGCCACCCTTAACAGACTGCACCTTCGGGAAGTCTGGTGACCAGACTTACCACCAGGAACACAACACCACATACCAACAGAGCTAGCAGTGGTGTTATGTCTGCGGTGCTTCTTCATCAGTTGAACGACGATGACAGACTTCATGGATCAGACTAGCACGGGACCGGGATAAGTGGCGTACTCGAAGTGAGGCTTATGTTCAACTGTGGGTGACTACAGGGAGATTATGATAATGATGATGATGACATGATTATCCAGTAGTAGGGTCCAGTATAATAATGCGTTCCGGGTGTTGATGGGACTGCCTCGTTTCTGTAGCGCATCAGGGATGTTCGCGGCCGCGCGCGTGGATTGTTTCTATACGAGCATGCGTGCGCGCGCCGCATCCCTGGTGCGCCGGGTGCGCCGCAGTCCCAACAGCATTCTGCGCATGATAGCGGACAGGGTTGACTGTCCCTACATGTCGCACTGCGAGGGATTGCACTCCCCTGTCAGTGTTGTTTTGTTTTAAATATAAGTCAGATGTGCCAACTAACCCCGTGGTTTTGTAAGTTCTACTAATAAAATATGTGTCCATGGTTACACGAAATAAAGATCATTAATTCATTAATTCATTCATTATTGTCCTTAATAGGCAGGATCACACGCTGTCCAATGGAACGGTCATCCACTTCAGAAATTAGATTACTTGCTCTTTCATGAATACCTTCAATTGATAAATGCATTTATTTTCTAAAGTACATACAAGATGAAAATTAACAATAACTTAATTAAATTAAGACTAAGTTAAATCGAATAAAGGCCCTCGAGGCATTGTACCGAGGATGCTGGCGGCATTTCCTAGCTGAATTGCAATGCTGATGTGTTTCGCGAGAAAGCCGCCATCTCTTCGGTCACCATTCATTCAACACAGTTTCTGTACAAAATATCTAGAGTTTTTCTGCATATTCAATATATCAATATATTATTCAATGTATCAATTGTAATTGTAATGTAATGTATGAGTCCTAGTCACTTGAAATAAATAAATATTATAAAAAAGTAATCATTTTCAAATGCTTTCACCCTGATTACAAATTCATTGACCGACCATTAAGGCCAATAAAATACTTCGTACGAACGATCAAAACACTAAACTGTGGGAACGCAATCTCGTACAATCGCATCTATGGCGGCAATTATATTTCTATTAGAATAATCAAGGAGTTGCGTTTAATTATCTTAAATCTATCAGTTTCATTAGCTACTGGCGCAGGCGCACCGGATACATATCTCAAATTTATGAATGATTGAATCAATACGTGTTTTTCAACCAGTATATTGACTTGATGTAGAACGCTCGAGCAGGGTATTTTCGATACTTAGGTTTAGTTTATTTTATCTCAGTATACAAATTTCATAAAACACTATACATTAGTGACCGTTATAAATAATGTGATGATAATTTTAAAATGCGTAATAATAAACAATGTGCAGCGTATATACAAAATATACAGCTGCATTTAAAATAATGTATTTTTTTTTTAAAGTGTTGTAATGTCTTGTGTACAGTCAGCCAAAAATGTGGTCTACCACCCTACGGTTGAGATTCGTTTAAACGTCATGAAACAACAAGGTCAATTTTCCCTGGCAATAAGATTGTGTCAGTGACTATTGCTCTCTTTGTCATTTATGATATAACGTCATGCCAAGTGTCAAGTTTGAATTATCGCTTATATCTAACCTTCTTGTCTAAGCACTGTTTCGATTGATCCGGTCAATTTGAAAACAGCCAAAGTTACTATGGGTTTCAAAGTGACTTTGGTTATACTCAAACTGATGCAATTTTCATCTAATAGTAAATACAACTATTTACGAACTTTTGAGCCAATTCGCGAGTTATTCCTACATAGTGGCCCGCTACAACCAAATTATATTCACACAAATGATTCAGATATTTCAGTTGTCACTTATCAGTCTTTATTTGAACCATTAACTTAAATATTATTTTATTCATTCAAATTAAAAACAAAAACATAAAATGATGATCCTACTAATATCTAGTGTATCCGCCGTCAGCGTCGATAACTGCTTGAAGACGGTCTCTCATTGATCCGACAAACCGTTGACAGAGATCGGAACCGCGGGTATCCTCCCATAGTTCATTACAGTGTCGCTCAAGAGCTTCCCGTGTTCTCTCGTGACGGTTCCACCATCTCTGAACCATAAGGCCCCAAAGGTTCTCGATAGGGTTCAAATCGGGCGATTTTGCAGGCCAAGGTATTAAATTAATTTCCGGGTGTGCACGAAACCAGGCACGCGTCACTAACGCTTTGTGCAAAGAACAATTATCTTGGCAGTAATTAAATTGAGGCATTTCATTTTCTGTATAAAAAGTCCGGACAGTTGGCAACATTGAATTTTGAAGGACATCAACATAATCAAGGGCCCTTGCTCGCGGTGGCATACAGCACAGCTCACCAACTCCGTCAGCAGTCATCCAACCATAAATATTGACAGAAATGCGGCCCGATTCCTTGTTCGGTATGACATGGTCTTGTGTGTAACGCGTCCCATCCCGACGCCAAAGTTGTAATCGCCCATGCTGGCTGGACTGAAACGTTTTCTCATCACAGAACACAGTATTACTCCAATCGAAATCTAAGTGCTCCGTAGCAAAATTAAATCGAGTGATTCTATGATTTTCAGTCATATCAATTTTCTTTGCGTAATGTCTGTAATGTAAACCCATGTAATGCAAGTGGTTTCTGATTGTTTGAGTAGTAACATCAAACATTGTTGCGAAATGTTTAGTCGGAATGAAGCCATTATTTTCATATTCACGTATCATAATTTCTCTTTGATCGTCCGAAATTTCACGTCGGCGACCGCTTCGATGACGATCATTTAAATTTCCCTCTTCGCCGTCACGTCGAATCCATAAACGAACAGCTTGTCTCTAAAATTTAGAATTAAACAAACATAGGAGTAAAAAGAATAAGTAAAAATAATATTTAAATACGGCGTGGTGAACTTAGTAATACTTACGGACACATTTAGATGTCTTGAAATCTTACTGATATTGAAGCCCTCGTTATGAAGTGCTATAATATTAGCTCGTTCGGCTTCCGATAAATTACGAGGCATTGCAGCAGCAGAAAATCAAGCTATTTATTAGAACAATATGAAGAAATAGTAACAGATTGGTATTAATATTTCATTGACGGAAATACTTGACAGTAAACTTGTCAGTGAGACTTTCTTTTTCAGTAGGTAGTAATAAGTTTCTCTTCAAAAACATGGTTTTAGTTGAGTAAAATAGATTATCGCATTTAATAATAGAGGTCAAACTAAGTCAACCCAATGACGTCAAATGTCAGGCATCTCAGATAACAGACAAAACGTCATAACATAATTGTGCATGTGTTAAACTCTGTTAGAAAAGTCAACCTTAGCGACCGTTACATCTCTCAGAAACTTTTCTCAAAAGTGGTAGACCACTTTCTTGGCCGACTGTACACAGAATTAAATAAATAAAATAATTAAAATAAAAATAAAAATCATTTATTTCAGACTTCAGTGGTCCATAGGTATTTTGTTAGTAACAGACAACAGTCAGCTTAAGGAACTATGTTAGTGTGGAATTGAATGAGATAATATATTATACATTAAATTAGATTAGTTTAGTTCCATTAATACATTGAATTGAAATTGAAATTAATTGAAATTAAAAATAAAATCAAATAAATTAACTAAAATGCAATAAAATCAATTAAAATACCAAATAAATATTAGCGCACGGCGTCACCGTCTGCTGACGTGCACCTGTATAAGGTGGCGCATTATGTGCGAGTCAAACCGCCCGGCTATGGTCTTCAGGATGGAGTTGGAACTAGCGCAAAGTCTGCAGAGCAAGGAGGCAGTTTTTTTGCGAATGATGGCGTAGAAGTCGTCCACTCCCGCGAGCGCAAACATACCTGATGCGCTACAGAAACGCGGTAGTCCCAGCAACATCCTGAAGCCGTTGTTGTACTGGACTCGATTAAAAAGTCACAAATAATTAAAACGAACAGAAAGATTACGTATAGCTACGATACGTTGCGAACGATCATTAGGACATATTTATTACATTTTGAAAATGAAAGCTAATACAAATACTCTTTATTGCACACGAAGAGAACAATAGTTACATGAAACATAATTTAAGATAAAAACAATGGTAGACAACAGGCGTTTTTCTCGTTAAAGAGCTGATATGTTCTAATAAGCGATTGAAAAGTTAAATTACATAATTACCCTGCTATAAATGTGTAGTTCTTGTAAGAGCAACGGCTAAATTCTGAGAGTACTAACGATACATTTTCATTTACATACTAATACTACTATTAACAGTGGCGTATTAAAGGCGAAGAATTATAAAGTAACTCGATTATTTGACTGTACAAAATAAAGTAATAACCATAATGTTGAAATGTGTAGAAATATGTTTTAGCAATCTTTTACTTTGACTATCCGATTCTATCTTTCTGTGCTGCCCAATCCATACTAATATTATAAATGCGAAAGTGTGTCTGTCTGTCTGTCTGTCTGTCTGTCTGTCTGTTACCTCTTCACGCTTAAACCGCTGCACCGATTGCGATGAAATTTGGTGTGGAGGAGTTTGAATCCCGGGGAAGGACATAGGATAGTTTTCATCCTGGAAATCACCCCCTAAGGGGATGAAATGGGGGGTTGAAGTTTGTATGGAGCTGCGATATAAACGATTTCCACGCGGACGGAGTCGCGGGCAGAAGCTAGTTTATTATATAAAAAAGTATTGTGTTTACTGTTACTAATCTAATTTCGTAAGGTCAGTTCGGTTATGTGCGCCACAGGGGAAAGTGCGCCCCCGGGGTAAGTGCTGATATTGATTTAAATGACTGAATGATGAATAAGGCGCACTTTCCCCGGTGGCGCACATACCCGAACTGACCCTAACAAATAACTTAAGAGTTATTTGTTACTAAAATACTATGGATCAATTAATATAAGATTTTCCATTTCTATCCACCAGTAACACACTTTGTTATGCAAGACGTTGGTAGTTAGCGCCAGCCGACTGCAGCGTTTTTTATACAAGTAAGATACTGTAAATATTATGTTAACTGTATCTGTATGAATGGGAGTCGCAGGAGCAGCTTCATGACATGTTTGATTGCCAGTGATTGTCTCCCATGCCGACACATATATGTTTATCGTCATTTCAATTTTATCACGGTGTTTGAGCTACCGACATATTGATGTATTTTATGGTATGGGAAATTCTTTGACTTTTAAACTTTAGTTAAATATTCAGATTACTTACGTAAAAAATGCAGGCACGGAATTCTGTTTCGTGATGTGAAAAACTTTTGTATGAAAAGTGTGATGTATACTGAGGGGTAATCACGTAACGTTTCGAACGCGCGTTAGGACAATTCAAGAGTCATTTTCCCATGTAAAAATTGATGTTTAGATCTACCTAACGTATGTAAAATGCGTTACGTGATCACCCTGCTGAAGTACAACACCTAAGTATCATTATGTTGCAAAACAAAAATCTCTTAGTTTTTTCTTATCAGAACACGATACCTGTTATGCCCTTAAACGGTTTTGCGTTATTTTCTGCAGCTTATTCCTTTTAAACGCAAATTAAAAATAATAAGTTCGTTTCATTCATACAGCAAAAAATGTGTTTACCTTGTAGAAATCGCTAGTATGATCAACGACAGATTTGAGAAAATAAAATAAATAAATATTAGGGGACAATCTTACACAAATCGACCTAGTCCCAAACTAAGCAAAGCTTGTACTATGGGTACTAGACGACGATAAACATACTTATATAGATAAATAAATACTTAAATATATAGAAAACATCCATGACTCAGGAACAAGTATTCGTGCATCACACAAATAAATGCCCTTACCGGGATTCGAACCCGGGACCTCTTGCTTCGTAGGCAGGGTCACTACCAACTAGGCTAAAGCGGTGACACTTTTCTCAAATGTGCCGTTTTACTCATAAAAATACATAGAATTGAGCCCCCGTTATACTTAACTTATAGTGCAGCTAACCCCCAGCACTGCCTCAAAGGAAACTCTTGTATCGTAAAACAAAACACTAAGTACCGCGTTAATATTTATGCGCGAAACGCCCTATTCTATCAAATCGTCTGCCTACTCCATCAATCTCCTATTCCACTACCACCCCAATCAAAAACCCACCTTAACACTCACAAACTACGCTTCACTTTTGAAAAGCGAGAACGTACGACGTTGCAGAAATAAGTAGTTGTAATGGCCGAGTGGGGGGCAGTGGAAAGGGCAGGGGTGGAAGGGGGAAAAGGGGGGAAGGGCCGGGAATGAAAAATTGCGCAATTAGCTCCGCAGACAGTGAAAAACAAGTGCACTCGATCTGGGCAGTCGATCGGCTATGGCCAGTAATTTCCGGTGATATCTTGGAAGGAAGGACGGATTTTGTGTCATATGATGGTCACTTTAGCCGTTTTACTATCAGAATCAGATGTTGTATTTGCTTAGATACAGTTACAAAGTGGTTCTACTATGGAGTACGCACAGTGTATCTAGCCTGCGAGTAGGTGTGCAAATCATTAAAATATTTAATATCTTAAGTTCATAAAAAAAAATCGAGTAATTATACAATAATCGATCAATACAAATAATAACGAATAATTAAGGGGCACATATAATACACGAAAATAATTATTTTTTATTTTTATATGCATTAATTAATTATGCTCAAGGTAAGTTTTCACGCTACAAAACTTTTGGCAGGACCGGGAAAACAATGCTCCAGGCTACGGCGTAGCAGCTGAAGCGTAGCTTAGCAGTTATATTAGTCTTCATTGCTTTGACTTGTAACTCTATAGTTATCAATAAAGTACTGTATTCTATTTGACGTGTTTACTCGGCAAATTGTACCTATGGCCGATGTTATTTAACGTGGGCGACTTTTTATAAAACTGGCCATGGAATTGGAATCGTATACCTAGGAGAGTAGAGTTGCTTTTTGAATACACCACTTTGATGCTATTCGGCCAACTTATAGGCGGTTACCCTAGCCTATGGATGGCTGGAACTCCAGGGAACTCACATGGTCGTTGTCGACCCTTCGACTGCGAAGAACCGCTACGCGCTACGCTCATAGTCGATCCCGTGGTATTCCCGATAAGTTGGATAAATTCTTATTATGATTCTTGTTATGTTAATGCTATTTCCTAGGGCCAATAGTAAATATTTAACGTGAATTAAGTAATTTATTAAGTTAATATGATTCAGTATAAATAATGTTCTCAATGGTACATTAAATTATATTATGAATCTAGATTTAAGGTCAATAAATATTGAGTGCCCTTTCCAGGGTGCCATGTACCTACCATCTATGCTTGTAACACCTTAATGTACTATGAACATGACTACAATATAATAAAGAATAAAAAAAAATGTTTAGTTTGACAAAGTAGAATCACAATTAAAAATAATTTCTAATTAAATCTCTGCTACCACTATGTACTCCCTAATTAGTCAATGCTATGTAATCCTACTTTATACTATCAATGTGGAAATTTGGATGTTTAGATAATTGAATGTTTGTTACTGAATCACTCTTAAACGGTTCAACCGATTTGTATGAAATTTAGCACGAAGATAGTTTATAGCCTGGATTAAAATAAAGAATAGTTTATTTTTGTTAGTTCTTAAGTTGCATGTTCTCCTGTTATTTTTATGCCATGTATATTGTGGGTATGAATAAAGTTTTTATCTATCAATCTATCCGGGGTCCACGCAGACGAAGTCGCGGGCGGAAGCTAGTTGTCTCATATATGAGTAGAAAATACCTTTTAAGGTTTATTTAAATCAGTGATGTAATATACGTGATGTGGATGTACTTGTATAAATAATAAAAGTAGACACCCTGACGGGTGCAGGTGGTACTAGCGCCTATACTCCAGGCAAAATACGGTTTTGAAAAACATTAATTTATAATAGCGTTTTTTTTGTTGATTCCATTTCAAAATGTTATTCTAAGATGATTTAGTCAAGAATCCGACAAACTTTCCACCCGGAAGTAATTATGTAGATTTAAATGAAGCATTCATTATCTTTTTTTGCACGATTTATCTTGAATATTATAGAGCAAATGTAAATGAACCAAAATTAAGACAAAAACATTTATTAATATTTTTACTGACTTTTTAGAAGCCAGTTAACTTATCATTTTTTCGATGTCTGAAATTTTGTCGGATTTTGTCGCTGGGTAACTATTTAATTGATAATATATCCGTTATACATAAAAAATAAGCTATTATAAATTATTTCCAAAATTGTCATTTTTTCCATACAAGTCAGTTCATTGCCTGGACTACTACAGAGTAGACGCCCGCTAGGCGGGTTCCTGGCAGTGACAATGTTAAACCTGTGCATTCATGTCCTGAAGAACCCTATACTGTAGTCCTTGGGCAAACTAGCAGCTCATTCCACAGCGAGAGCAGCCACGTGAGGATGTCTGGAACCGCACCATGCATTCGTGGTTTATATCTTCAGCTGAATTTGACAGGGCAGACGTACCTATTGATGTCGACGCGTCTGATGTAAGGCACACCAGTCACGCGAGACATATTGAAATGGGTCATACTGAGATTTAGGTTCGCTCTTTTGTAGACATTGCCAAAGTTAAGGGCTGTAAAGTCAGATTTTTGGTTGTACTCTTAATGCGCATAACAACTTCTCCTCTTATCGGGTGTATCAAAAATGAGGTGTGAACCGGTAGCGCAGTGCTATTTCAAATATGCACCTATCTGAATCACTAAATTTTTATTGTTCTAATTTCATTTCGCAATTCACTATTCGACAAACTTCGTTTGCCTTTTTTTCCGTTTGTCCGACACTTTAGTTCGCGACGTTTACGGCTGGTCATTTTATGGTTTTACTCCAGGCAAAATACGGTTTTGAAAAACATTAATTTATAATATAGCGTTTTTTTTGTTGATTTCATTTGAAAATGTTATTCTAAGATGATTTAGTCAAGAATCCGACAAACTTTCCACCCGGAAGTAATTATGTAGATTATGAAGCATGCATTATCTATTTTTGTACGATTTATGTTGAATATTATAGAGCAAATGTAAATGAACCAAAATAAAGACAAAAACATTTATTAATATTTTTACTGACTTTTCAGAAGCCAGTTAACTTAAATAATTTTTTCGATGTATGAAATTTTGTCGGATTTTGTCGCTGGGTAACTATTTAATTGATAATATATCCGTTACACATAAAAAATAAGCCATTATAAATTATTTCCAAAATTGTCATTTTTTCCATACAAGTTGTCAGTTCATTGCCTGGACTATTTAGCTTTTGTAATTGTTTGACAAATCAATGATTCCCAATTACCCGCAATATCGTTATACCGACGTAACGATTCGGTTGATAATCTGTTCGTATTATTTCAAATTGGCTTTATTATATTTGACATAATATTATTGTTTATACGGAGCACACGTATGTTACTAATTCATATGTTTGTTTATGAAAATGGTTGTTACCTAGCCATTTTCAATATTTAAAAACATTAGCAAAAAGTTTGAAATTAAACTAAGGTTATCCTCCCAAAGCTGTATTTATGGTAAATAATGTATACAAACAAGTGTACCTATACTATTCCATTATTACTTAAGTATATGTGTGTTCTTTAAATAAATCGATACTAAATAATTACAACATTTGTTTATCAAGTTATTTCTTCCGACCTGACCCTTACTTATATAGTAAAAAAGTGTTCGGCTCGCGCGCTGTAAGGTCGCAATTCACCTAACACTCCTCCTCGCTTCGCTTTCTTTTTTTTCTTTTTTGTTTTCCTTACCTATCTTTCCAAGTTGGGCCCCGAAGGGGCCCTTAACTAATTACCTATAGCTAAATACAAATAAACGTGCAAATCATGCAGTCCGCAAATCATGCAGTCCGCAAATCATGCAGTCAACCTCCTCGCTTCGCTACATAAATATACCTACATTTTATCGAATGAGATAAACATTATCACTCTTATTCATAAAACTTACAATCATCATCATCCTCCTAGCGTCATTCCCGGTAATGCCCCTAAAGGAGCCCGGGGTCCGCTTTGACACCTAATCCCAAGATTTGGCATAGGCACTAGTTTTACGAAAGCGACTGCCATCTGACCTTCTAACCCAGAGGGAAAACTAGTCCTTATTGGGTTTCCTCACGATGTTTTCCTTCGCCGAAAAGCTAACGGTAAATATTCCGTACATAAGTTCCGAAAAACTCATTGGTACGAGCCGGGATTCGAACCCACGACCGTCGCTTGACAGCCGCATGCCTGAACCACTAGGCTACCGTAGCTTTACAATGCCTCTGCTAAATAAAATGTGCTCTGTCCCTTTCTTACGAACACAAATGTCAAAGTAAGTAAAACAGATAAGGACAAACGAATTTTAACGCCATTTTAGTTAAAACAGTCTTGTAGTATGTTTATGAATACGGCCGTATATCTATAAATTGACATTTGTTTCAGACTCATGCTATCACACTGTAAAATTTCATTTTAAAGTACTTCTCTCATTTTATTTATTTATTTATTTCCAACTAATTACACAGTATTACCCTAAAACACTGCGGAATTTAGAACACACTCAACATTATAAAAGTTACACATAAAAATGATAATAACATCAATAACTATATTAACGATCATACGGACAAATTTTACATCAAACATAAACAGAAGTGGGGCGGTCATCCATCGGTTCACAGTACGACAGACATTCACCACATACACCACCACTCCACTCCCAAAAACATCACAGTCTGGTGTTGATGGGACTGATGGGAGAAGGGCATTGAGGTAGTTCAGAGCGCGCACAAGCGGTGAGTTGGCGCGAGACAGGGCGCGCCTCTGGCACTGCCAGCAAGAGATGCTTGCGCGGTCGAAGGTTGAATTTCGATTTCGACAGGGAGGGAATGTGTAGCCGCACCAGTTGCTCAACCAATTCAGGACAGTCTGAATCTCCTCGCAGGACGCTACACGTAATAGTCAGACTTTCGACACCGAGAGATTCGGGACGAGGCTTGGGGGCGGGGGCGAAAATTGTTTGACGTAAGACGTACGGGGGAGGGGATGTGAGGGGAGGGGTGGGGTTTGTGGGGCCTATATTTTTTGTTTTTCCAAAATTATTCAAGTTTTCCCTTGTACCGGCACTCCCGGAGTGCAACCCGGTCTTTTTTTTTTTAAGAAACCGCAAGAAGGCCTCTTGGATTTTCTCCAGAAGCAAGGCGTAGGTGACCTCGTGAGGATTCCAAATAACAGACGCGGCCTCAAGTTTGCTTCTGACTAGTCTGTCCTTTTGTCTATTAAAACGTGTTTCATACAACTTCAATAATATGTTTTGCCACGTGTGAGAATCTCATGGCTATTCACTGTGATTATGCTATTAAATACTAATCATACGATAAACTTCGCTTTATTTTAATTTAAAAAGTCATAAAGTGATGACAACATATTTTTTATGTAGGCTTGACGACCGGTTAGCCTAGTGGGTAGTGCTGCCTAAGAAGCGGACGGTCCTGGGTTCGAACCATTCGTTCGCCCAACCACCAAGGGCATTGTGGGATGAGCATGACTATTTGTTCCTGAGTCTTGGATATTTTCACTTTATACAGGATGTTAACGGGGTCATGATCCGGAATGACATTTCATTTATTTCATTTCATTTATTTATTTCACTGAACAATATCAATTGTGTTTGAAATAATACATAAAATTAAACAATAAAAAATACCTTAACTAAAATTACGTGTAGTGTAGGTAAATATTACAAACGTGGAACAAATCATTATCAAAATAAAAAATAAATAAAAAATGTCATAAACGTGTCAAGATAAAATTATTAAAGTTAGAATTCCAAGAATAGGTACATGTCCACATTATTAACTAATATAACAATAACAATAAAGTATAAAATTAATTTACTAAATCTCACAAACAGCTATGTCGTTAATTTTATTAAAGCCTAAGTACATTTTAGTTTTTCACATGTCAGTCTGAATTTTGACAGTATTCCTCAACGGAATAGAAACACTTTTCCAACAGATATGCTTTGAGCTTGTTTTTGAACGCGTTAACACTTATGATCGTCTTGAGTTCTACTGGTAGCTTATTGAAAAGAAATACTCCCTGATAACCTGCCGTATGCTTGACTACTTTGAGTTTAGTTTTTATCACCTGAGGCAGATCTTTTCGTCTAGTAGTCATTCGCTTTTGTCTTTCTTCAGCAGTTTCTATATCTACAATGTGCTTCATTAGATCTGTAAGTACTACTAGAATGTACAAGCTTGGAACGGTTAGAATTGCAAATTCTGTGAAGAAGCTTTTACATGAAGTCGTTTGGGGTACTCTAGCTATCGTTCTGATAGCCCTTTTTTGTGCTACGAAAGCAGTGTGAACGTTGTACTTGTAACTGTTTCCCCACAAGGATATGCTGTAACGCAACCTCGATTCTACTAATGCATAGTATACGATCTTCATCTGGGTCAGCTTCGCCTCGTCTCTAAAACTTCGAAGGGCATAGCAGGCAGAACTCACAGAATTTCTTATCGCCAGCAGTTCATCCTTCCAGTTAAGGCTAGAGTCTATACAAACCCCAAGGAATTTCACTGATTCCACTTGACTGATTGTTGCATCATCAGAAACAATGTCCAGAGAATCTTTATTAGCTGCCGTGGTTCTAAAGAGCACAGCATGCGTCTTACTGCTGTTTAACTTCAGGTTATTGATGCTGAACCAGGTGTGAAAAGCTTTCATGGCGCCATTGGCTCTGTTATTTAGCTGTGTGAGGTTGTCCGCTGAAATAATTGCGTTAGTATCATCCGCAAAAACTACTAGTTTGGTATTCGGAATAGTCTCTGTTATATAGTTTATGAGGTCATTTGTGAACAGTATGAAAAAAATTGGTCCTAATATGGATCCTTGGGGGACTCCCCTCGTGATCTTGGCCATTTTGGAACTGTGCATTGTCTCGTTGGTATCTGTTATCCATTTAATTTCAACATATTGTTTTCTGTTAGTTAGATACGAACGAAACAGGGCCAGATCTTTACCTCTTATTCCATAATGTTCGAGCTTTGCGAGTAAAATGTTATGATCGACCGTGTCGAAAGCGGAGCTTAAATCTAGAAACATGCCTGCTACTTTTTTCTTGCCGTTAATTTGATCGGTTACATCTTTTACCAACGTGGTGATAGCCTCCCTTGTGCCTTTACTTTTCTGGTAACCATACTGTCTTGAGTTTAATACATTATTCTGATACAGATGCCTCATCAGTCTATCCTTTATTAATCTCTCAAGAAGCTTAGAGAGTGTGGGCAGGAGAGAGATGGGTCTGTAGTTTTTGGGATCTAGCTTAGAACCCTTTTTGTGAATGGGAAGTACTTTCGCCACCTTAAACTGATCCGGAAAGATACCACATTGGAAGCATTCGTTGAACAGATAGGCCAATGGTTCTGCAAGTATATCAATGTTATCTTTGATAACTGCTATCGGAATCCCGTCATATCCACTTGAGGTTTTAGGCTTTAGGTTTTTAACTATTGTCTTAATCTCACCTGGATTAACTGGCTCGAAGGCAATATCGTTTTGTATCCTGGGGACATGGGCCTGTAGTAATCGTAAGGCTTGATCCGTCTGATCAGAGACGCCATCTGTGAAAGTGAATTTTTCAAGAAAAATTGCAGACACGTCCTCAGGAGTATTTACTATTATTGGATTACCAATTTCGTCTTCTGTTTTTAAAAATAAATTTTCCTTTGCATGCTGCGTAAACTTATTACGATGCTTGTTTACCACCTTCCATAATTCTTTTGATGAGTCTTTCGCTTTTTCTATTTGAGTCTGCACTGCCAACCTCTTGGCGTTCCTAATAACACGATTGTAAATGTTTAGGTACTTTTTTCTGTAGCTTGCTATTGAGTCCGGTATACAATTTTTGTGGGTAGTCAGAATACGTTTCATCTTACTTGAAACTTTTATTCCTTTTGTGACCCATTTTATTTTAATTTCATTGTGCGATGATGTTTTAATTTTCGTTTTTTTAAAACTTTCCTTAAACAAATTATTAAATTTGTTGATGAAGGTATTTACGCCTATGTTGACCCACCTTTCTCGTAAAATAGCTTGGCGAAGCTTCCGTTTCCCAGCCGCGTTAAGTTTCCTAACTACTTTCCACGTTGTTTTATTATTTTTCTTGTGATTAGCATTCTCAGACTTGTTTACTGTGAAAGTACTGAAAATTCCTGCATGACCA
Source organism: Epinotia ramella (assembly GCA_947578815.1). Taxonomy (NCBI): domain Eukaryota; kingdom Metazoa; phylum Arthropoda; class Insecta; order Lepidoptera; family Tortricidae; genus Epinotia; species Epinotia ramella. The sequence continues at coordinate 2,188,415 of OX388206.1, read as the reverse complement.
TCAGCTAGACCATTGTGGTCGACCACAAGAGATGTCACACAAGGTTCTGATAAATTGGTAAGGATATTATCAAGGCAAGATTGTGATTCGTTTCGTATAAAAGTAGCAGTTTTAATGAGATGCCTAAAACTAAAAGACGCAAGCAACGACAGAAAATCAGCAGCCCGTTTATCTTCCTTCAATAAATTGATGTTAAAATCGCCACAAATTATACATTTTTTATTGAAAAAGTGTTCCAAAAGCTGTTCAAGTTGATCCATAAAAGCATCAGCGTTAGCTTCTACTGGGTTGCGATAACAGCAAATTACGTTTACGTCAGTGTCACTGTCTTTAACGCCACAAATTTCAAAAAACTCGTCTCTGTATAACTTTTTACACATTAAGCATTCCTCATACTTCCTGTTTATGTCAACTAAGATTAACGAACCTCCCCTCTTCTTTTTTGTTCTGATATTAAAAGTCGCCATTATAAACCCCGCTAAACTTAATAATGGCGCTGAGAAAGCATTTAAAAAATGCTCACTGATGCAGATATAGTCCTTTCTATGTGTTTGATTATATAAATATAGTTCCAGTTCGTCTTTTTTGTTTGTGATACCACATATATTTTGATGAAAAATACCTAACTCAGTGACATAATTTCCTACGGTGTTCGTGTTTGGTGATGGTTCTTTTCTAAAAAAGGAGATCCGTTAGCAAGTTCAGTCTGACAAACTCGAGTGCCCAAGGTCATATTTGTTTTTGAGGCGTCACTAGGCATGTTGACAGTCGGGGATAGACAAAAATTACTTGAACTTATTTCTCTTGTTATTAACATTATATAATACTCTAGGTCCTCAAAAACAATTGACAATGCTATGTTGTTTATTTGCCCACTCCTTTTCCAAAACATCCTGTTTGTGTATTGCAGATTTTTACATGAGTCCAATAAAAAAGCATATTTGTGCGTCAATATGTCTGTGTACAATAAACTATTAAACAACTCGATTCTTCTATTAATAAAATTACAAAAATCTTTAACTTTGAAAGTGGGAGTGCAAATTATAACATTTGTATTTTTTATTGTCAGCAAATTATTTCTAATTAAAGCAATGACTTTCTGATAGTCTGGTGTGTGTTCGAAGTCTTCATTACCCAAAAAAATAATACAGAAGTCCTCCATGGTGAAATCCTTCAGTTTACCGTCGATTCCGTCCAGTAGCCGAGAAATCCCCCCGCGAGGATAGACATAGTGACATATGTTGTATGCTCCAAAAGTGTTTTCAGCCGTCCTAAGAACTGAATTTTTGTTGTTACTGCTGATGATACATAACTTCCGTGCCAATTGTTGGTTTGTACTTGTATTGAGTATTTTTCTTGCCATTCTTGGTTGGTGTACAAGTTTTTTTGGTGTAGATGTTGTTATAGACCGTTCAGTTTCGTTACGAAATATTATTGTATCATCAGGTCCATTTTGCATTTGTGTGGTGGCCGTGAGTTTTGTGTCAGGTCCATAACTTGACTTGTGAAAATTTTCCAAAATTTTACACACTGCGTTGGAACGCTGAGTACTTGATGTCATCGTATTACAGAGTTGGTGTATTTTTCTGTAAGCTGGGGTGCAAGACATCCTTGGTAAAATCTTTGGCGAATATAGTTTTTGCTTGATGACATCCGACGCTGTGACAGTCTTGAAGAGATCAATTTTGGTTTTATATATCTCGTTTGATTTTCTTAACTCTGTAATTTCAACAGAAAGCTTAGAAATTTCGTCATGTGCAATTTCTAGTTCGGTGCGTAAGATTCTCACTTGATTTTGTAGATCTTTCCTCAACAAAAAGCGAATAAGATGATCATACTGAACAACCTTTCCCATGGGACCAACCACGAAATCGCAAAAAAAAGAGCCAATTAAGAGTTAACTGTGAGTTAACTGCGATTTAATTGAGAGTTAATGTATGGAATACCTGGGTTTTTTTTTGCGATTTCGTGGTTGGTCCCATGGGAAAGGTTGTTCAGTATGATCATCTTATTCGCTTTTTGTCATTCCGGATCATGACCCCGTTAACATCCTGTATATAGTATTTATTACGTACTACATATGAAATATATCGTCGTCTAATTACCCATAACAAGTCTTATTGAGCTTACTATGGTAGGTCGATTTGTGCAAGGTTGTCTGCTAATATTCATTATTTATTTATTTTCATAACTACATATAAAATAAAGCATATAAAAAACTGAATAAATCACGAGAGAGTGACTTGGTCAATAACTTAAAATGCATGTAAGTGCAAAAACGTTTTGTTCTTATAAAGAAACTACCATTCGTGTTCTGTACGAGTAGTAGCCAATGCGACAGTTAACTCGCAGACATACATATATGCGTATACCCCATGTCCGCTAGCACGTGCACCCATAAAGTTAACGCCAAACCGTCAAGGAACACCAATCAATCTTTAATTTCGCCACAATAAATCAATAAAATCGCCATTAATTTCGCGTACCGCATGGATGGAGGCTGCTAAATAATGGACAGCCATCTCAGCTCTCATTAGCACGGGGGCGCCACCGGCGGCCGGCGGCCGGGCGCCGACCGCGCCCGATCAATACTCCGAACCCACCCGAGCTCCCCCGAGCGGCCCCGAAGCACCACGAACTCCCCCGACCGCCCCCGATTTCCTGCACATGACAAATGTCAGGAGACAGCCCAACAGCCTTCAGGCTTTGGTGAAAACCGTGGAAATCCCTCGGAAAGTGCATCGGTGTGATGAGACGTACAGTGCGGTGATATTTGCCAGTGGCTATTTGTACGTGAGAACTGTTTTTAACGTGGATATTTGTGTGTAGTGTAAGTATTTTAGACGGTTGTTTAGAATAGAGTATCTTCAGTTTTTGAATGGATTACACCTATTTTGTTGCTGTTGAGGGTTCAATTCGCATTAGAGACCCCAATTTGATCAGTCAACACCCTTTTATATTCTTATTTTACGTTAGTAGCACGAAATATCAATAACCTGAATGTAGCGAAACATCTGTCACTCTTGTCAGTTACAGTATCTTAGTTGCGCGTTAGTTTTTTTTTTAATTTACTGCATGTAGACTTGGGCATTGGATTTAGTAAACCATGAGAGTAGTGTTGTGGAAATTCTGTAATTTATATTAAGAAAATGTTTTAATAGAATTACAGGGAGGTTCTGCGCATGCGCCCTGAAGGCTGCTTTGCGTCATGTGTTTTTTTTTTACTTTTAATGGTTCATGTGGCTAATGGCCAGCTTAACAGGTGTTAATTAACAGGGCATTGTAACATAAATTTCTTCTGGCACATGTTAGTTCGTGCTTGATTTATGAACTTACATTTAAAAAGCTCAAAAAGGCTTTCTAAACTGATTATTTACTTATCGTTTATTTCGTTTTAAAAATACCCGGTTATTATGATTGTCTTGCAACATTATTGCTTAGAGTTCATTCATTATTCGCTACCAGACAAAACGATAGTACCGTAGTAAGAAACTTACTGTATGTGTGGGTTTTACTTCGAATTTTCCAAATTCGTCAAGACTCATGTGTATCAAATTGAGATCCTAAGATAGTGAGTAGTATAAAAGTGGTGTAATAATAGCTATATTAGTGGGAAATTTGCAGTGATTTTCACTAAAACAGTGAGCAAGGCGCGGTGACCTTGACCAATTTCCCAGAAAGCCTGCGCGCGGCGCTGCAGTCGCCGTCCGCCATCCTAACAAAACCTCTGCACGTTTAAAATTAATCCCTAATCTCATAATCATAAGGCGCAAACTTCATCGCCGACAGTTCACCGTTGACTGCCGAGGGTGCGAGATGGCCTATCAATGTGACAATTTCGAGGTCAGCTATAAACTGGAGTGACAGAGACGGCATGCGTCTGAAAATCGAACTATTTAGTTTGAAAATGGAAGGATATTTGAAATTTGAGTTCGTGAATTAGAAGGGGACGGTGATAGATGGAATCTCTCGTCGGGTTGAATGCACTTTAGTGGACATGTGGCCAATTATTATTGTAGGTTTGATTTGAATTTAAATGGTATTGGCGAGGTTTCAATTATATCATTTATATTGAACTCGTTACCTATTATTTACTAACGGTATAGCCAGAGTCAAATTTAAAACTAGTGCAGTCGCACCAGTTTGGCAGTAAACTCAAACTCAAACTCAAAATGATCTTTATTCAAGTAAGCCTAGTAACAAGCCCTTTCAAATCGTCAGTTATTTTTTTAAAGTAATCTATGAAACATAAAAAATAACAAAAAAAATTTATATGAAGTAAAAATTGTATAGAAAATACTAGTGAATGTTTCTAGAAAAATAAACTAACTTAGATATCAGACTAACCAGCTCATCTCAACACTCTTTACCTGAATCCCTTGTTCGCCTGTTAGGTAGGGTGATTGCGCCGGTTAGTGACCAGCTGTGTGTCCTTTTGCGACCATTTAGATGATTTGGTACCTAAATTTGCAAATCATTTTGCAGCCTCATGTAGTTAAATCCGTTATACTTATGTACATTTCGTGACACTATCTTATCGCACAACCGAGCTACTCTGATGATGGAGCCAGACGTTGGCTATAGCAACTCCTAAACTACTTATATAAGATGAACCCGTCGTATTCGGGCTTATTGGTAATCTCTCAACGGCAAATAAAGCTTTCTGTTTTCATCATTATCGTAAGCCTATAGACGTCCCTCTGCTGGGCACAGGCCTCCTCTCATGAATGAGAGGGTATGGCAGTAGTCTCCACTTTACATACATCTTTGAACCGATCTTGAAGTTAATAAATCTGAAGAGATATTGCCCTTTCAGTGGTCGCTTACTGAAGCTGGTCCCATGACTGGTGCAATTACCCTTTGTCCTGAAACAAATGATGCACGCTTAAACGTAGGTAGCATGCAAATTATACATACATACATTCACGCCTCCATTCCCAAAAGGGGTAGGCAGAGCACATGAAACTTATGTTCCAGCGCCACTTTTAGCATAAATGTGGGTGTACCACGATCGACAAAATGTGATATCGCAGTGACAGGCTGCTAGCCCATCGCCCACAACACACTTCAACCCTGCTCCCTTAGTACGACTCTTACGACACGAAGAAAGGGGGTGGTGCTATTCTAACCCGACACCACACGGGGAAAAATAGTTTATACTTAACTACAGTTGAATTCGAAAACAAAGTGATCATAGTATGTGAACACTACTTTATTGTTAAGGGCATAAGGTTGCCCAGATATTTTTGAAGCTTTGGGAACGTACATTTATTTGTGAACTGGACATACAGTCAGCAATGTTAATATCTATCTGTACAACACGAAAGACAAATATATCTGTACATGCCTTTAACTATGTTTAGTGATGGTACAGTCCTGTATAGATACATCTACAGATTTTTATTGCGTAAGAATGGTACAGATATTAATATTATTAACGTTATTGTCAGCTCATTTTTAGGGTTCCGTAGTCGACTAGGAACCCTTATAGTTTCGCTTTGTCTGTGCGTCCGTCCGCGGATAATCTCAGTAACGTTAGCACTAGAAAGCTGAAATTTGGTACTAATATGTATATCAATCACGCCGACAAAGTGGTAAAATAAAGTGTTTTATTTTTATTTTATTAGGGTACCTCTACCTCCCCTATTCGTAACGTGGGGTGTTTTTTTTTCATTTCAACCCTAACGTATGATATATTGTTGGATAGGTATTTAAAAATGAATAGGGGTTTGCTAGAATCATTTTTTGATAATGTTAATATTTTCGGAGATAATCGCTCCAGAAGTAAAAAAAAATGAGTTCCCCCCCTCTAACTTTTGAACCATTTATAAAAACTTTCTAGGAAAATTATTTTGAACTTGATAGGTTGAATAGTTATTGAAAAAAATTACAAAATAATTTCTGGACGTAAAACTACGGAACCCTACACTGAGCGTGGCCCGACACGCTCTTGGCCGGTTTTTTTATTTGTATGATAATATAGGAATTATGGCATGTTCAAATTATATTTGATTATTTATGTATTAAATTGCATGTTATGAGCATGTTGTGATAAAAAAATGTTTTAGATTTAATCAGTAGAAATAAATTATCGGAATATGAACTTGTTCCACATTAAAATAACGTGTTTATGCATATCATTTATAAATTGAAGAGAAAAAGTTAACTTTTATACACACTGAATACTTAATTGTCGTCACAAACCTGACACTGTTTTGTGTAAAGTGGTTAAATTTATTTTATGTAGGTATAGGTACTTAACGTTAAAAGAACTTTTTTTTTTAAACAAAAACATATTTCATGTCCATATCGTGTGACATTTCAATGACTATATGTTTGTCAATACTGACATAAAATTTATACCATTAAATATATCAAATGTTAGAAGCAATCCAAACAGTGACATACCATTTCTCAGTCTCAAATCTTGCACGTGGTCCCATTTCCCTAAACAACTCCAACTGTGACGTGACCCGCCATTTAATTTATTATAAAATCATCCAAATGTTTACAGAAAACGGTTATATTTGCATCCAAATCGTCAACAAGAGTTTAATACAAATGGCACAGTTATGTTCACAAGATTCCCGAATATGGAAATAAAGTTCTTATCATCAATGTAATTTGAACTGTAACATAGTTACATAAAGTCGAAATTAAACATTTTCCTCTTAAGATATCATCTGACGTGTATGGTCTCTGATGTTCAACTACTTACGCACAGTACACCTTTTTAATTTCCACTTTAATCTTTATCCGATGTAATTAAAGTCGAAATTTCAAGTTCGCGGGTTCCTCGAAAACATTCGCAACGTTCGAATTGTCGTATATCCATCGACTTACGCTAGATTTGGAACTTTATCACAAGTTATTAAAGTCCAAATACGTTTATGAAGTCTGTCAGTCATGTGATTTGTCCATCGAATAGCTTCATTTTTATTCGGAAATCTGTGGAAATAGTTGACCCGGTAATGAAAGACCGGCGACACTGAGTACGGACGACACAATACTATGAGTAGATCTTACCTCAAAGCGATAAGGTTCAAATTGCGTCGGTATGGCAAAGTGGATAGACAACTTTCCAATGTTCTAAACGCACTGCCGTTAACCTCTGGCCCTAGGTTCGATGCCCGGATTGTCACCTTGCGATATATTACAGGGATTTGTTTATGAAGTATCTGCTAATGTTAACTTTCTATGTAACGTGAAAGTTCGAGATAAGTGCCATTATTATACATAAACTCAATCATATTTATTCGCAATCTTAAGGCATGTTTTTACAATATCTACAGAAAAATTTAATGGCATTTATTGTATATATGAGTAAGAATAGTTTTTTTTAAGGGACCACTATAAGTAGTTTAGTTACTAAGGTCATTACACAGGCCAGTCTAAATCTAGGCATAAGCTTATTTTTTTTGCTCGGCGTTTGAAAAGTAGGCACACATGAACCCTAAAACGACGCCAATCGATCATAACATAGCCAATCGTGTCACCCAATCGGCTAAAATTAAATCAGACTCAGTCTATTATCAGCACAGGTTAAATAAAAAAATAAATAAAGCTTAAGTAAAGCTTAGTCAAACTCGTCACCCGCGTGACTTATTAGTATTTGTAATTTAACCACATGATTTTATCAATTACCTAATAAATGCATTTTCTGTAACCTAATACATTTTCCTAAAATAGTAGATCTGTCACCTAAATTGAATCACCAAATAATATTATAACGCTTACCTAAATAAATATTAATTAATCAAGAATTACTTGGAAATAATATCAATCGTCAAATAATTACATTGGATTTCAATATAATGTAACTAAGACTGATTCACGGTCGAGGTGTAGCAAAGGGTCAACCAGGTAATTCAAAGTAGCTGTATACATATTTTTGGAATGTTGGGCGTTTCCATATTTTTGGAATATTACAATTAAAACAAAAAAGGTTCTGGCGCTTCGCCGGCTGCTACCGCGGCATGCTCGCTTCGCTCGCTCGGCTCCCGCGCGTTAGGGTCGCAGTTCATCCTAACACTCCTCCGCGCTCGCTCGTCGTCGTACCTACACTGACCTGCCTTAGAGCTTAAAGTTCTCTTAGTTCTCTACCAGTCAACCATTGAGCAAATTTAAGAGTGCAATATTTCGGTAACTATTTTTAAATTTGAGAAAAAAGATTTAGTAGTGAACCATGCTTATTTTGACGTATTCTGTAAGATACAATCATAAAAAAGTTGTGTCAATTTGACATCACAGCATCACACCGACCATTTCTTTTTTCGAGTCCTGGTTATTTAACATTTTGAGGTATATCGAATATCATGGCCATTTTTAATTTTAGAGAAAAGTTTTTCAAATAAAACACGTTTATTTTAGAATATTCTGTAGTCTCTTCAAATCATAAAAAAACCGGCCAAAAGCGAGTCGGACTCGCGCACGAAGGGTTCCGTACCATTATCTATGAAAACAGTAAAAAAAAAAGTTTGTTATATGGGAGCCCCCCTTTAATATTTATTTTATTTTGTTTTCAGTATTTGTTGTTCTAGCGGCAACAGAAATACATAATTTGTGAAACGTTCAATTGTCTAGCTATCACGGTTCTTGAGATACAGCCTGGTGACAGACAGATGGACGGACAGCGAAGTCTCAGTAATAGGGTCCCGTTTTTACCCTTTTGGGTACGGAACCCTAAAAATACGTGTCATAATGACATCCCACCATCGAAATATTATCGCTGCCCGTGACTTACTTCACACAGACAGGCTATAGAAAAAAGTGATCTACTCGTAACTATAACTTAAGATAATTCTATAATTAGATATACAGATTTGATTAATATGATGACTAGTATATTTCTTGGGGATAGATATTAAAATTAGCGTAATAGTCCAGTCAATGAACTGACAACTTGTATGGAAAAAATGTCAATTTTGGAAATAATTTATAATAGCTTATTTTTTATGTGTAACTATTATCAATTAAATAGTTACCCTGCCACAAAATCCGACAAAATTTCAGACATGAAAAAAATTATAAATTAACTAGCTCCTGAGAAGTCAAAAAAAATATTAATAAATATTTTTGTCTTTATTTTGGTTCATTTACATTTGCTCTATAATATTCAAGATAAATCGTACAAAAAAAGACAATGCATGCTTCATTTAAATCTACATAATTACTTCCGGATGAAAAGTTTGTCGGATTCTTGAATAAATCATCTTAGAATAACATTTTAAATTGAAATCAACAAAAAAAACGCTATTATAAATTAATGTTTTTCAAAACCGTATTTTGCCTGGAGTATATTGCAGATTAGTGATACATCTAAACTTAGGTGACAGAAAATATTGTACCCATTTAAATAACTGTTTATTCGACTTTACTAATACATTAATCAACATTTACCTTACCAATGGCTTGGGCACAGGGTCGTGATGTACTGAAATGTTAATTTATCCAATAAACTTTTTTCATTTTTTTTTCATTTTTTTCAATAATCAGGATTGACCTGCCCACAGCGCGGCGCCCGGGCCGCGGCGGGCATGCGGGGCGGCGCTGAGGCATGAGCGTGGCGCGCCCGCCCGAGCCCAGCGACCCACCGCGCCAGCATCGCTCTCACCGCCACCAGGTAACTGCTCAGTACACTTAGGTAACATGTAATTAACATCGGGTAAACAAGTGACTCGTGAGGTGGAAATGCGGTGCGAGTTACTGCAATTAGGTAACCTTGGGTAGACTACGATTAACGCCAGCTGTGAGGTGAAAAATACAAGTGCAAGATACTGAATTTAGGTAACATAAGGTAAACTGCGATTAACCACAAACTTTCGTAAATAGAATCGTGGGGTGAAAATGGCGAGTATTAACAGCAATTAGGTTAACATAAGTAAAACATAATTAACATGGTAAACTGTAACTGACTCGTGAGATGAAAAATACGGTACGAGTAACTGCAGCTAGATAATCTTAGGTAAACTGTGATTAACATAAGGTAAACTGAAATGAGGTGAAAAATATTGCAGTATAAGAGACTTCAAGGTAACACCTTAGGTAAACTGTGATTTAACCACACCTCAGTGACGTCACTCGCAGCGTAGGTAAACTGTAATTAACGGCAGGTATGCTGCAAGTGACTCAAGTGAAAAATGCGGTGCGAGTAACTGCACAGTGCACATGGGTAACATCTTAGGTAAACTGTAATTAATTACCTTTAATATTGATAATAAATAATGCGTTTATGATAAGTTATGTAAGTTGTACCTACTTTGGAGGATAACCGGACTAGGGGAAACCTGTGTATATACAAAATCAAGTAGGTATAACATCAGTTTTAATTTTCAGGTCAGGTAAATCATAATAAATTTACCTACCTACGCATTGATTCATTTACAAAAATTATACACTCGCCTAAATCTCAATCAAGTCAAAAACAAACACGCGTCATGGAAACAAAAACTTGTCTACAAAGTAATTGCGCTCAATCAATTTGAATTGCAGACAGTACCATGTCATGATAAAACGAGGAATAAATCACGAGAGGCCAATGTAAAATGAGCCGTCGGTCAGTTTTGATAAGGTTGATTTAAGTTAATCGGATGGATACAGTAATTGTAGCCACACGTCCCGTGTCCGATGCGTACATAATAATTGGACACTGCGCACGCGCTGTCCGAGTTGTCCCGAAATTATGGCCAACACGCGATCGCAATCACATTTTGATTCGCAGTTAAAGACGTTTGGGTTACAGACGTGTGGTTATTTTGTTCTAAACAAAAAAATAGGAATAATTTGTAATTTCCTAGCATTCTCTTTTCACAAACACTGAATATTTCCAGACCACGATTAAGAATGAACAAATAATAATCAAACCTATGGAATTATACTGGGTGGTCCAAACAGCGACGTCTATCTGAAAAATTGAACTCTAGCTCGCTGAAACGTAATTTATTCACTTTTGAATAAAATTGTCGCTACATGCAGTAATGCTAGGAAGTTAATTGCTGTGCATGTAAAGCAATTTATGAAGATTATGTTTCAGTAAAAAAAAAACCCAAAAAAACACATCACTTTTATTTATTTTCATTTTTAAAGGCCATACTACAGAAATTTCCTATGTGATCATAAAAAATCATAACTTGAAAACAACAAAAAATCGCGGAACATACAATGGGGTATTTTTGGGTACCCCGGTGGGAGAAATCCAAAAAAAAATATTGGTGTTGCTGTTTGGACCACCTTGTATAGTATCAATTTTAAATATCGTAAATAATAATTTTAATTGCCGCCATTTGAAAGTCGTGGCCGAACCCTACGGGCGTAGCATGGTTCTACTTTTAACACTTATCGCTGTGAATAAGATATCCGTCGCGTTTAGACAAGTACCTATGCGAGAGTGACGGATCCACAACGATTAGTGATAAACTGGCAACCATGATAAGCCCGCTGAGAAACTAACAAGACATGTAAAAATTATAAAAAAATGTTGAATTTTTTCTTAGTAGGTATAACATGTTCTAAAAACTAACAAAATACTTCCTCAATGATTGCATGAAACAACATTAAGTATACGCTAAGTTAGTGAAACTCTTACTCGACACATAGATAAAGAATTGACCAATTAGAAGATTCGCGGCGAAGTGTCGCTGCGCCACCCACGCGTCGTGTTAATGGCAGCGATAACTTTTATTGCCCGAGTGGTCGGTGATGGGGTTAACTGTCATGGTTTCACAGCTTGACGTATGACTATATTTATACGATATTTTGATTATTTTTGTTAATCCAAGGGAAAGGGGCTTTGAAATAGTGTTGTTAATAAGAACTTTTTTACACTATAAAGTGGTGCTTCTTAAACGTGTGTGTGTACCTGTGTACCTACTCGTGGGTTGATGAATTTAAAAAAAAAACGAATGTTCTCGTATAAGTTTTAGTACCTAGTTTAATTTTTGCGACCAACAACTTAATATTAGTGTTTCTGTTTAGCCCAATAGATGACTGGTAGACAACGCCTTATGGCATTAAGTCCGCCATTTGTACTTTCTCTTGTATTGTGAAAAAGTTGAATGATGTGTATGATGTCGTATACGTCATATCCGATTAGATAAATCAATCATTTATTCGTGACAGCAAATACACACTAATACATATGCCTGCCTGAATGCCTTATGAAGGCCTAAAAGACATAGCGTCTGCAATCTGCAAACGTATTTTCTGAGGGATCACGTTTCTCTGCAGCTGAATGCAGGCTGTGTAAGCCACGCCTATCGCAAAAAAACCACACCACCACCACTACTACCACCATAATAAGGGGGAAGGGGGGGGGGGGATAAGGGTCAGACCCGTATCATGGTCGGCCTTATCACACGATAAGTGACAAGATAGATCGTCCGTCACTGGCTGACACCGTTCGATTGAACGAGACGACGCTCCTATCTTGTCACATATCGCGTGATAAGGCCGACCATGATACGGGTCTGATCTTATGCGAGAGTCACCTTTCCGGCTAAAAACTATTAAAATTCCAATACGCAATTACCTAAGAGCATATATCACAACCATACGGTTTTAAAAAGTTACATGTACCATGGACATTTATCAGCTTTATTACTTTTTAATTTCGACTATATAGCGTCAATTTACGGCCATTCTTGGGTACGACCGAACGTGTTCTTAGAAAAATCACCACAGATAAATTAATTGCTGTTAGGTTAGAGTTAGTCATACACAAAATTGTTCTTTGAGGTCAATGGATTATCCTATTGAGCAAATTACCATTTGGAAATACCAAACCTTAGTCAACTGGTATAGTACACATATACTACTAATACTACTTTAGAAACCAACTTGAAGAATCATCATACTCCTAGCGATTTCCCAGTTGTACCCTAAGGGAGTCCGGGGTCCGCTTTGGCACCTAATTCCTAAATATTGCAGTAGGCACTAGTTGTACGAAAGCGACTGCCATTTGACTTTCCAACCCAGAGGGAAATGTAAGCCTTGATGTGATTAGATCGGTTTACTCACGACGTTTTCCTTCACCGTAAAGCTAATTAAATTAATTTCGGACAATGTATTTTTGGAAAAACCCAGGGGTAGGTACAGTTGTTGCAAAATCGAGCCTCAGTGGGATCAATCTATGTGTAGTTCCCTAGTATCGTAACCACAAATTTCCGCCCTCCATATCACCGCCTTATGGGATAAGTTCAGGGATAATAACTATCCTATGGCGTTTCCCGCGATTGAAACAAGACTCTACACAAAATTCAAGCATTTGTTCTGAGGTTTAGGTATGCGTGAAAAGGTAACCGACAGACAAACATAAAGAGTCACTTTCGCATTTATAATATTAGTATGGAAGTATGGATCATGTGTGTAGTTCTCTTCTCTTTTCTCCCTTCATTTCACCGCCTTAAGGGATAAGTTCAGGGATAATAATTATCGTATGGCGTTTACCGCGATTGAAACAAAACTACACAAAATTCAAGCATCGGTTCTGAGGTTTAGGTATGCGTGAAAAGGTAACCGACAGACAGACATAAAGAGTTACTTTCGCATTTATAATATTAGTAGGGAAGTATGGATCTGTGTGTAGTAATTTAGTTCCCTTATATCGTAACCACAAACTTCCGCCCTTCATTTCACCGCCTTAAGGGATAAGTTCAGGGATAATAATTATCGTATGGCGTTTACCGCGATTGAAACAAAACTACACAAAATTCAAGCATCGGTTCTGAGGTTTAGGTATGCGTGAAAAGGTAACCGACAGACAGACATAAAGAGTTACTTTCGCATTTATAATATTAGTAGGGAAGTATGGATAGTATGATCATTACGGCGGGGAGGGCCGGTGGGCGTGGCTGCGCCGGCGCCGCTGACCCATTGATATGGTTCCGTGTTCATTCAACAACGACGCATGCGCCGCTCAATCTAGAACGCTACGCGCATTCAGACGAGTGACGGTGAGATTTTTTAATAACATCAAATGCCGGCTGATTTCAATACTTATGACCTTTTAAAATAAGAACGTTCGTGTACATTGCTAACTATATACTCGTAATTTAAAAATACTTAGGTAAGTTTCATAGAAATAGGAACGTCCAAAGGTGATTTTGGAAAAGGTCGGTCGCGTTCGCTCATTGCGCATAGTGTCGTCATTCATTCAGTTGAGTGAGAGGATGTTGAATGGCTTTATGGTGAATGAGTTGTGAATGCTAATGGTTTTTATTTAAATTAGATGTTAATGATTATAGTGGTCAAAGTTAAGGGGGTGCATTGGAAATTATCGCGTGCTTTGAAACGCCGTTCTGACTAGGTTTTCAAGTGTTGCATCGCTTTTTCTCGTGCGCGGAAGGCATTAAGCGTGTCTCTGTCAAGGAGGCGTGGTCGACTCGAATCAAGGCATCCCTTTAAGGCAAGTCATTTCGTTCCTTACAATGGCTAAGTACATAATTCTAAAACGCAACTAAACGCGAACACAACAAGCAACATTAAAATAGAAGCGTGGTGGTTGGTACGCTCTCGCATGCGTACATGTATGGATAAGACTTTATAAAAGCGAGGGCCCAAAATAATACGCGTGCAATGTAATCAGATTACGACGAAAATGTGCCCTACTTGGGCCCTATAGGCCCTAGAAATCGAGCCATCTAATCTTCTAGATTATTTGGGAATTACGATGTAAAATGAGTGGAACTTAACAATCCTCCTGCTCAAAATATTCGTAAACTCCGGTAAAATGGTGAGCAATGAAAATAACGTTTGATTATACTTAGTACTAAACCACACCAACAACAATACGGATCCCAAACAATAAACACCAAATACAGATTGAAAAATACTTAACCCAAACGCATTTAAAAGTTCAATTATATCCCATTGCTTATTTATCCCCAAGCATCCAAGATAATGATCCCATAAAACCCTCCACTTATCTTCCATCGGCGGCTCCGCTTACGTAAGACCATGGCCACAGAAAAGGTCGTATCGATTAAGAAATCTGTATCATTTAAGTTCATTTCTGTAACACGGGAGCCGACAACAAACCTATTCCATCAACATACTTAAGCCATCTCTATCCCACTAACGTTCCACGACCGAGCGCGAGTGAAGCGGTGTCATAGTCTGTTTTGTGCGGTCGCATACCGCCGCGAATTATTCCGCGATTCCCAGAAAGGTAAAGGCTATGTAATAAATTTGGCGGGTTCATTATGCGGTACTCCCTACATTCCGTCCAGTTAGGTTAGTAAAAAGTCGACTATTGTTTGGGTCGTGCCTGAAGATTGCTTTTGTTTGTGGCCGGCGAGGATAAACTGTATCTAGACCATTGTAATTCGAATTTCTTAGAACTTGTAAAGTGTGTTGTGTGTTTGGAAATCTTTCGTTGACTGCCTATGTATATATATGTAGGTTATTCCTGTGAACGTCAGTACCGCCTTATTTTGGGTCAGACTCATAATCCGCATGCATAGGGGCGTCTTCTCTTATAGAAATACGTCTGATTAAATCTTAATTTATACGACTGCGTGCACATAAGCCTTTGACAACAGAAATATATTTTTTTACTCTGTATGCAAGTACACTATGTACCTTCATACTCAGTAAAGCTAATACTATGTACTTGGTTAAAACCGAATCAAAAAAGCCTGCATCTTTAGTATAGTCGTTCGGTTTGAGTTGTGTCCAATCCATTGTCTCATTGTAGTCATTGTGCGGGTTTGCTACCTCATTATGGTTCGTCATAAAAGGTAAGCACACTTCGTAGATAAAACTGCATGCATTAACATTTTACTGGATTTTCAACTCTAGGGCCTTTGCCAAAAGTTTAAAATGATTGATTGAAATGTGACGTTTCTGACGTTTACCTGAGCACTGAGAATCGGAACAAGTACAAAGGCACCTGGACCGCCATTTTCCTATTAGTGCACTCGTAACCTATTACTTAGGGACATAGAGTCGATATTCAATTGAACTTTCTAGGTGGCTGTAACGGCTTTTTACAATATGGTAATTTTGGTGTTTTGAGGTTTCAGTCAACAAAGGCACTGTTCCTTTAAGTAGATTGGACACAACTCAAACCGAACGACTATACTGGCTGTTTGTGTTTGATTTGGTCTATTTAAATGACTGTCTAACTTCATAAAATGATCGACAGACCCTTTTTGTAATGCTTCTTTATGCACTGTAATTCATTATTACTTCAATTTATAACCTGCTTTCTACATAAAGCTACCCTTCTGGACACCTTAAATTTCATTTATATTTTATCAAACTGTCAATTCTATACACCTTGTATGCGCGAGCGCAGCATTTCTCGAAACAATTCGACGCGGAAACGAGACAGTGTGTTCGGCGACACTCGAAAAATAAAACACTAGACCACAGCCAAGGAATTGTGTCCAAATACCCATATGACACTTTCAAGTTTACCCCAAATTCAACCTTGAGTAATGAGACTTAAAGTTTTATTTTGGCTAGATTTTGTCAGTCGATGCACGGTTGCTAAATTTATTCTCCCATAGACATTATTCCGGACATTTTTCTAAGTCAATTAAATCCCAAAATGGCGGTTGAAACAACGCCGATTGTTTTTTAGAGGCTGTTTAAATGCTTAACTGTTATTAGTAATGTTATGCGGACTAGCTTTGCTCGTTTTTTAATTTACTGTAATTTTGGTATGGAATGCTCGCCTGGTTTTCTTGGGAATAGAACTAAATAGTTATATAAAGGATTTCTAACATAGTTTAATGACCAAGATTTACTTGTGACATGATGTTGGTTTAGTTTTAAGTTAGTTACAATTTTACATTGTAGACTGGCAACCTTGAGTGGTTTGGACTTGTAAAATTGTAACTTGTAGTCATCTTAAGATGGCCGACTGTTCCGTAGTTTGGTAGAAAATTCAGCAAATCCCGGAAAATAAAATCGAGCAGGACATGTTGTGCTATTTATTTATTAAACTGACGCATTTGGAATCAACTTGAAATATAGCCATGCTAAGTTTTCATATGGTTACCTATTTATTTTTCAAACTAATTCAGATTGTTGTTGAGAAATTCAGGATATGTATTATTTATGTTTTGAGGTCGCCTCATTAATGTGGATGAACAAAATGCAGGAATCGTTGAATTTTAATTAACTAACTTCATTAGCAGAATAATCTATTCAAAAATCAATGAGTCACCGTTTTCTATTAAACTCTAACAAATTTAGTTTAAAATGAAGTGTTGTCGCATTTAAAGGACACATTAGGACCTTAAGATCATATAAAAACATTCTACAATGTGGTTACATAACTTTGTATTTATCTATATAAGTATGTATATCGTCATCTAGTAGGTACCTATATTGCACGCTTTGCATAGGTACTGTGGAGGTAGGTCGATTTGTATAAATTGACCAGATTGACTGTTCAAGCCCAAATTAAGAAAAGAATATCAAAATCTTCGCTCATATTTCAGTTTTAGAATTAGGCTACGCTTTACGCTCTAGTATACACACTACTCTAACAATTCACACAAACACAGTTTCATGTGACTAGATAACACAAATTCTCATTTCCAAAGAAACCGCTTCAAAACACCAAAATCATTATTCCTCGGCTAATTCACCATCACAAAGCAATGAAGGAAACCATTGTCACTCCGAATGTAGAACGGGCGGTAAAAACAAAATACCTTTTAAGTCCCGCTCATAAAGGTGCCCACACACGGGCTAATGAGTTGGCGAGATTTACGGCCTATAAATAATGTTAGTTACGTGTAATGTCCAAATGCGTACGCGCTCAGGTCTAGTACGTACTTTGGGGCACGATTCGATTGGTTTTAATGACGGCTTACGATATACCTTATTGTAAAAACTATATTAAAAAGTCTTATGCCTACCGATTGTTTTTACATGTCTGTAACAAAGGTACCCAGTTATCTTTAGATTATGGGTTACATTCTCTATATAATACTTATTTTAGGGCTTCCGTTGATTTCTCATGGATCTCATCAATTACTTCCAGCTTTATAGATACCTGCTTGCTTGCTGCCTGCCTGTTTGCTTATTATATATTGGACGAATATTTACCAGATAAGGATATATGGACAAATGCTTAATGCCATTACTTAAGTTACCTCTTGTTTTAAATTTAATATATGTAAAAATATGACATTCAAAAAGTGTTCGCCATGAATTTATATTGAATAAAAAATTTACTTACTTACTTAAGTACTGACTTTTTAAAAAAAAATATTGAGATCCATACTAATATTCAAATTACGAATATGTGTCTGTCTGTCTGTCTGTCTGTTACCTCTTTACGCTTAAACCGCTGAATTTATTTAGATGGAATTTGGTATGGAGATAATTTTAATCCTGGGGAAGGACGTAGGATAGTTTTCATCCCGGAAATCATGGAGGGTAAAATAGGGGGAAAAAATTGTATGTAGCTACGATATCAACGAGTTCCACGCGGACGGGGTCGCGGGCATAAGCTAGTTTCATATAAATAAATAAACCATGTTGGAAATTGGGCCGATTGAGCGCATAATAAGGGCTCGTCCAGAAATCATGTGATCGTTTATGGGGGGGTGGGGGTCAGACAAATATCACAAATGATCACGATGGGGGAGGGGGGGGGGGGGTCCGAGAAGACATCACGTGTATTTTTTTACCAAATAATTTTCTCAATTCAAAATAATACGAGAATAATTTGAGAAAAATGGTTTTCCCAAAGTATGACGTCTCAAACTAATATCTCAAATTATTTTAGTTTATACAAGTTTATTCAAGGAAAAGGGGAATTTCTCGCAAATGGAAAGCCAATTTATGAAAGTTAGTTACATTAGTTTCTTAATAAATCACGCCGTTAGCTTGCGAATGTCATAAAACGTTTTGTATGGTAAGCGAACCACCTTAATTTAGCTGCATAGGAGCCTTTCGGTCCCTCACTGTGGCAACACGTGTAGCCTGTCCTGAGTATTATAGGTCCATGTCACCACCAAAAATATTTGCGAAAACCCGTGGACCGACGACATGATGTAGGAGATGGCTTAAATTAAAACCAATTTTAATTAAAAAAAAAATTGACTAACAATTCATACTTAGTCACAAAAATACACGTGATCTTGAATGGGGGGGCAGAGGATAGTGAAGGGGGAGGGGGGGTCTAAAGTAGGCCAAATATGATCACATGATTTCTGGACGAGCCCTAAGATAATTCACCCAATTTATGTGCTTCGCTTTGCCGAAAGTCGACTGGTAGAAAATGCTTCGACATTTACCTCTTAATATAGTGGTATTAAGAGGTAAATGTCGATGATTCGTTTGTATTTATTTGACATTTGTGTTTGTGAGAATAGAACAAATCATATTATTCTAGTTAACTAATGTTTTATGAATAATGGTAAAAGTACTTAAATTAGTAATCTAGTTTTCAATTTGATGTTTTGCAAGTTAGAATTATCATTTTTAGATTAGTATTTTCAATGTGTATCAACATGTAACTCATTGATTTTACTTAGCAAACTGAATTTATTACAACTTACGTAATATAGAGTGGTCTTCAAGTACAATTTGGTTCATGGTGACCTTGAATATTAAACTACTTCATGACTAAGGTTCACTTGATTTTGGGGCGATTTAAATGCGGCCCAGGTATATCGTCTCTGAGGTTATGAAATAAATTTTAATAATGAACAAATTTGGCATAATATTTATTGTGTAGGTGTGCTTTAAATGAAAAGTAAGCTACTACCTACTTGAAATAATATTTATTTATACCTATTATTTCTGAACCATGTTATTAAAAATCACCCGACACAACAAACACATAACTAATAATCATCTCGACAGCCATAACTTTCGATTGAGACACACACTCAAATCGGTTCATCCGTTTCGGAGCTACGAAGCCACAGACAGACACACAGATACAAAAGCTTTTATAACTATACGTAGGGGAAGGGGGGGTGAAATCGGATAGCGGGTCAAAGCAGATAGTATGCTATTTCACATTTCCGCTATCGCTGACTCGTTCCGACACGTTAGACAGTACGGGCAGAGGCCACTCAGTGCGATTGCAAATGGCGTCAAGTGAAGTGCATCGTGTCGCGTTGCTGTGGACGAAAAAAGTAAAAACAGGGAATTGATGTAATATTTCAACTTTTTTCATCACGTATCAAACCACTGTCAGTGTGAGAGTATGTTAGTTAACATTTTAAGTCGATACAGTGACTATTTGAGTTATGCTTTTCGATATTGTTCCTATTTTAGACCTTGAAATTCTTGCGTATTTATTTCGTTCGTCAAATCAAGGCCGTTGGGTAGAAGCAGACGGGGTGAAATCGGGTATCCGGTCTCCTTATAAAAAAGGACTTATTACAAAATAAATCTAAAGCACCACGTACTCCCTCCCTTCAGGGAAAAGGAAAAGGAAAAAAAACAAAAGCTGGAAAAACTACAAACCGTAAACAGAAAGAAAATGAAGAAGATGCTGAATGTCTTATTTGTGACGAGAAATTAGTCATACAATATCTTCAGATGCCTGGATCCAATGTACGGTGTGTCTGAAATGGGCCCACGAGTGTATACAGCACAGGAATTATTGTTTTTTGTATGTGATAGTTGTAAGTAATGAGTATCCGTAATCACCCTATCATAAAAATAATGGTATCTGGTTTTACCCGTATATGAGGGGTGATATCGGATTTACTAAATCTAAGAAAATGTTGATTGATCTCTTAAGTAACAACTTGATCTCTTTAATTTTGTGCCAAAAGAAAGAATAATACTTGTTGATTTTGATGTTATATTTTTTTTAATATATCTATGTGGACTAATTACATATGGTTTTTTTTTCTTAACTATCCGGTGTTACCCCTCTCTCCCCTAATACAATGTTTGCGTTGAGGATTAAAAAACGGATTTTGACAGTTTAGATACCTAATTCGAGATTCCGCTAGGAAATCGGTCTAATCCCAGTAAGATCTAGTTTTCCCTCTGGGTTGCAGGGTCGCTTTCGCAAAACTAGTGCCTATGCCAAACCTTGGAATTAGGTGCCAATGATGACCCTGGGCTCCTTTAGGGCACCACAGGGAATAAAACTATGAGGATGATGACAGCGATACCTAATTGTAACTACATAACTACAACTTAGAAAAGTTGAAAACCCCTGACATTTTCATTTCAAAGTCCAATATCTCAAAAACGGCTAAACAGATTTTCATTAAATATGGCTAAGAACACTCGGGATTAAATTATCTCTGACACAAAAAAAACCGCATTCAAATCGATCGATTCGTTTGGGAGCTACGATACCACAGACAGATACACAGACACACGACACGACACGTTAAACTTATAACACCCCTCTCTGCGTCGGGGTTTAAAAACATTTCAGCGCAGAGGTTTACTTACGTACTAGTAAAATAACGCATGTTGACAAAATTTTTCTTCTCGCTAGTTTAGCATGATCAGGTTTACGCCTAACCTAACATATAAAGGAGGTGTTCCGCACTTACATATATGCCAGTAAAAGACGAATGCATTATCCGACATAAACAAGATCTAGTCTGAGGATCGTTGAAAAAATCTAATGCGTTCTTACCAGCGAACGAAAAACCATAGAAGTCTAAGTAGCGCCGCAAAATGGCCCCACAGAATGGGCCATACCACTATACCATACCACCATTGCCACTATTCGGTGATGGGCGCGGGAAGTCAAAACGATGCCAGCCAGGCAGCCGTTTATAGTTCGAACATGCGCATACCGGGTTTAGGCACGTGTTTGGGTAGAAATCTGTGAGGAGCTCGCATTATGGTTGTTTCGTTCGCTGGTTCATATTGGGCTTAGGCATCAAGTTTAATTACGAATGTATTTACCTAACTAGTAGCTCTGTTACCTGTTTTTTTTTCGAATAACTGGATTGACAAAAGAAGCTATATAATTATTGAACCTGCTCTCAACATTTTACGGGGTCGGTTGAGAAATGCGACCAGACCCCGTATCATGGTCGGTCTTATCCCGCGATATGTGACAAGATAGGAGAGACGTCTCGTTCTATCGAACGGTGTCAGCCAGTGACGGACGCTCTATCCTGTCACTTATCGTGTGATAAGGCAGTCCATGCTACGGGCTCTGTAGAGGACATTAAACGGGCAACCGGACTTTTGAATTTTGGCCAAAGCTGAAATGGAGAACTTAGTTCGTTTCGCTCGCTCCGCTCGTTGCTAATATACCGCATTCCCGAAATACCAGATTTTGCAAAATATCGGATTATCAATATATCACAGTTTGAGCTAACCACATTCCCATTACACCAGGTTTCGTAAGGTACTCATGGAACTAAATCGTTTTAAGTATGTCCCTATACTGAAAATTTGGTATATTGGTAATGTGATAAATCAAGAATGTGGTATTTTGCAAAATCTGGTATTTCGGGAATGCGGTATATTAGCAACGAGGGGCTCGCTCGTCCAATAATTACTTTTCAATGTTTTTTGATTTATAAGAAAGTTTGCAGTGTTCCTAAGATATTTAATATCGGTAGTAATCCGCGCGGCCCATATTAGAAGCGTACTCATAAGTTTATCATATATTATAAATGTATATGTTGGATCACACGTGAGATACTATAAACCATTAGTTATATGACACTTCACAGTTTTGACATTTTCCCATCGCTTTCTCGTTATACTTACACTTACTTACACATTTTAGTAGTTTATTAAATAAAGTGAAAACAATGTGTTTTTTTTAATCTTTTTGAATACTAATATTGTAAAAGGTATCAATTTGTGTGGATTGGATGTTAGATTACATAACATCGAGTAATATATTCTGTAAAATAAGTTTAAATTATATTCTTTTAAAGTTTAACCCCCTTATTCATAAAACTTAAAATGCCTCTGCTAAATAAAATGTGCTTTGTCCCTTTCTTACGAACACAAATGTCAAAGTGACAGATAAGGACAAACGAATTTTTACGCCATTTAACGTTTATGAATACGGGCGTAAGACATTACACACTAGCCCACAGAAACGATTAAGTAAGCGTCTATTTTGATCGAAAGTATTAAATAATTGGAAGTACATTATATTACTTTCTTACTATTTTTTTTAAGGAAATCGTAGCACTAACTTGAGAAATCTGCTGCAAACAGTGGGCGCATGAACTTGTGGCAGTTTTGGCACAGTCAGCAACAGAAGTAACTACGCAAAATAACACGCTCAAAATGATCTACACACCCTAATCTAGTTTTGACAGTAGAAGCGTGTGTAGATTTTGAAAACTTCGTCCGCGTAGCAGCGTATAGCTGTAGCTATACTTATGCTGCTTACTGTACGGAATACTACAACTAGCGTTTTTTTAACTCGTCCACAATATAAGTGTTTAATGAGTGCTAAGACAACTAATTGCCGAGATAAATCCGATTGCGCGAACTATTAAATCAACAATCGGCGCGGACGCAGATCGTTGAACCATAATAAAGTTTATGGCAAATGTCTGCCCACGTTGAGTGGCAATGTAGCGCAGCGCTTACCTTCACATTTTGACAATGAAGATCTTAAGTCTTGTCTCTCAATTTTGGACACAAATATTTAAGGTAAAGCATACCGCGTAGGGATACCTATAGAATATCGCGTTTTAAGTCCGTGAAAGACAGCATTACATACATGAATACACGGATTCGGATCGGTTCACTTGCTATCTTTCTTGCTTCATTCACTTTCATTTACCATCCTCACCACTAAGATGGTTGGCAGTTCTCAACTGTGCGCTTCTCCAGAAACTTCCTGCCTCGCACAGCTAAACTGTTTAACTATTGTCGCCTGCGGTATTTCCGGTCCGATACGCCGTTCAAACCTTCAAGAAAAGAGCGTACTCCCATCTTAAAGGCCGGCAACGCACTCACAACACCCCTGGTGTTGCAAGTGTCCATGGGCGGCGGTAATCGCTTACCATCAGGTGATCCGTCTGCTCGTTTGCCTCCTATAGCATAAAAAAAAGAAAAAGACACCATTAAAGTGGGAATATCTCTGTGACAAAGCGGGGATTGCACTTCCCTTGGTATCGTGGACCGTAACTCTCTCTCTATCTCCGATCGGTCCATCTGCATTACTAAGGGTCATGGTCACTGTAACCCCCAAAGACTGAAGATATGCTTCCATCGATTCCGGTCTGCAGCACTGTAGACCTATCTGAATTATCTGGAAGAATTTCCTGCTAAAGATATGTTCACCGTTCTTTTAATCTTGTCTTTATTGTATGTAATACATACATACTCACGCCTATTTCCCGGAGGGGTAGGCAGAGATCACGGATGTCCACTCGCTACGATCTTGACAAACCTTTCTTGTTTCATTATTTTAATGACATTCTTCATACTTGCCTTAGGGTACTCTTGACCTGACAGAAATAGTTAGACGAGGTCGTCCCTTTCCAACTGTACCACCCACTTTACCCTCATTTACTCTCTTTGTTAATCTTCCTTCATCCATCGTCTCTACATGCCCAAACCATCTTTGCATGCCCTTATCAATTTTCGTCACTGCACACCTCACTCTTATCACACCATTTCTTATTCTATCCTTCAAACTCACCCCACTCATAATTCGTACCACTCTCATTTCCACTGCATTCACTTGACTCTTATGCTTCTTCTGCCACACCAATAAATATATTTGAAGCTCTCCAATAATCTTGCTAAAATAACTACTTACAAAGTAAGAATTACAATCATACATTTGGTTTAGTTGAAGCGGATCCAGATTGAACCTCTCTCAACGACCCGAGAGTAAACTGGAATTAAATCCCTTCCAAAATAAATACAAGACTGTATCCTTTCGTCCTTACACTTTACTTGAATAAATATCGCTTGATTCGGCGGCCACACTCGAAATAACCTCGCTGTCTGTCCCCCACCCCCAACTCAATCTATGATACATCTTCTTCATACATTACTCATACATTGCTCCTTCCACAAATGAAAGTCTGAGCACCCACTCAGCAAAACAAGCAATGAACGTGACACAAAGCGATTGCAACGCGGATCGATTTCAAAGCGTCAAAGTAATTTAATTTTGCTTATACAATTTTTGTTCGTTTTGCACTAATGAATAATGTAAGCTTGCAATTTCGTCTCCCTCTACAATTGCAAGCTAGAGAGGGACGAGGCGTGTCATTAGTGCAAGTTTATTATTTTTACTGAGTTATTTCGGTCCGGCGGGCGCATCCCTTCGCTAATAATTACAACACGATACATTTAACTTGAACCTTTGATGTTAATTAAACCCAAGTCCGATGCGACGGCCCTTAATGAGTGCTGCTTATAAAACAGAGTTATGTTCGAATAAACTACACCAGTTAATTTATATTTAGACGCGGGAAACATTCGATTTTTCTTTTTACCGTTACACTTACTGTCTTAAGCGAAATGCCAACTACTTTAAAGAGATTATCATACAGTTAACAATGAGGTAGTTACCTACATGCTTAAATTGAAGGTCAGCTACGCCGTAGCACTCGTAGCATCTCGTAGCACTGGCGAAATGCTTTCACCACAATGCGCGTACGCACCATAGTCCGTCCCGCTACGCAACGGGATCGTGCGTGAGCCGGTTTTCGATTCTGGATTTGAAAGCACGCACTTTGTTTGGGTTTTTTATGAGTGCGTGGAAGGTTTTTTATAGCGACAAAGGTGGACTGGTAGTTTAGTGAGTAAGAACAGTGAAATGGATATGGTAATGAAATGAAGTTTAGAGATAGATTATAATATAAATATGTATTAAGAATTAGAAAATATAAAACTTTTATGAACTCAGTTGCAGGAATAGACAAAATACTGCCATCGTTACATTCACATCAGGTTACTAAATATAGCAATTACAATAATGCTCCTACTTTGCGTAGGACTTAGTCAAAATTATAATTATTTAACCAACTAAGATAGTACATATTATTATAATTACTTCTAGTAAGTAAATTTCTTCTTCTATAGTTAGATTATCAATGCATGATCTTAACCTAAAAGTCAGCTTACAATCGTCTAACGGTATGCAGGTACAATTATTACTAAGCGCAACCACAGGAAAATCATAAACAAACAAACCATTAGATTTCACCCTAAATCGTATGCCAAGTAAAACACCATCCCTCCATCGGCAACGCAAGAAAAATGTCGGCAATAACGTGGAAGCCTATTCAAGTCCATCGCATTCGATCTCAACCACATCCACATTAAAAATCATCACACGCTCTCTTCCTCACGCACCGCCCTAGCCAGTCAGAACAAGAAAGCGATATAAAAATACGATTAGGACGAGACGAGATTGGAAATTAGAATGTAAAGTCTATTCATCCTGACGTGACGTGTCTTAACATGTAAACAAACACTTTTAGAAGACATTGTCCCACTTTTCTCTGGGGTTACACTATAACAGTCACCTTAAATGTTGTTGTATACCTACTTAAAGAAATTCAGAGTTATTTCCTCCCTCGGAAGCTCCGGTTGTGGAATGAGCTCCCTGCCGAGGTTTTCCCGAGGTACTAGAGTATGGGGTTCTTCAAAAAAGGAGTGTATACAACTATACATTCTTAAAAGGTCGGCAACTCGAATGTAACCACTAACCATCTGGTGGGCCGTAACTTGCTTGCCACCGACGTAGTATGAAATGAAATTCTCAAAATATCAAAATCAACCAAGTAACCACTGCAAAATTCAATTTATACTAACATTTTCTTCAATAATCGAAGTAAGGAACGAATGACCTCAAACATCTGACATCACGATGGCTAGATTGTCTATGAATCACACTTCATATATATTTTATCGTCATTTCCAATCGCTAGTCATTGTCTATCATCATATTTGACGTCATGTTTGTTTACATGATAGGACACGTAAGAATGGATTGACTTTATATGTATGCTATGTGCGTACGATAAATGGATTTTTACACCTTCAAACAGATCCGATGATGGATATTGGACGCTCGAGTCGAATCTGAAATCCGCACGGATTGACAACAATTTCTCGCACTCTTGCCAGCTTTAATTGTTATCCTATTTTGTTTGAATGCTTCCGCATAATTATCTAACAACGGAAAGCGGGAATCATTTCAACAAGCATCGTGAGGAAACCGGTCTAATCTCAATAAGGTCTAACTTTCCCTCTGGGTTGGAAGGTCAGATGGCAGTCGCTTTCGTAAAACTAGTGCCAAATCTTGAGATTAGGTGTCATAGCGTCCTCAAGACTCGTTTAGGGCACGACCGGGAATAACACTAGGAGGATGATGGAAAGAGGGAAACATTCCCATATTGTTAGATAAACTGGAGGCAGCGTCTATAGTGTGGAATCCCCATGACACTTACGCCTTATTGCTTCTGGAGAAAATCCAAAAGACGTTCCTGAGATTTTTATTTAAAAAAATCTATGGATACTATCCCTTCCTTTACCAGACAGAATATTTGCTTGGAACTCTGGGTTTTAACTCCCTGGAAGTGAGGCGTAATTATGCACTCATGACCGGGGCGTGCAGAATATTACGGGGGATTCAGACTGCCCTCAGCTGGTCTCGCAGCTGTTGCACCTCCGCGTCCCTTCTCTGTCTCAGGCAAAGTTTAATTTTAGACCTCGTCATTGCGACTTACTTGCAGCACCTAAAGCGCGCACTGTGGCACACAGGCAATCACCACGGGTTCGCGCTTTGCACTACATCAACGCACTTCTCAAGTCGGCTCCTGACTGCGATGTTTTTGCAAGTAGTTGGAGGCTAATTTGTGACAAATGCAAAAACCTTTGTGTGGCATTGGATGACCGTCCGTCCTCAGTTAGTTAATAAGATTGTTTTTATGTGTACATTTTGTAATTTCGCAGTGCATTAGTAAATACTGTAATGCTGTGTAATTTCGTTTAAACCAATAAATAAATAAATATAATGTACTTAATAACATGTATGAATAACATGTCAAACGCGATATACATGTTTAATCTAACCCTCTTATGGGCTTTTATTACAGCACTTAGTAGCTATGGTGCATGTGGCGGATGCATTAGCGATACCGATCAGCAAACTTATATGACGCCTTACACAGCTTACACTTTAATGGTTAACTAGCAATCCCCGTGGCTGCGCCTGCGTTACAGCGTAGTACTGTGCTATATATCACGTTGAACCGATGGCCGTTAGGCCGGAAAGCTCGCAGCGTGGGTGGGTAGACCCCCGACAAGGTGGACTGATGACCTGGTAAAGGTCGCAGGAGTCCGCTGGATGCGGCTGGTGCAACATCGGTCATTGTGGCTAGTGGCACTCTTTGGGGGAGGCCTGTGTCCAGCAGTGGACGTATTTTCGGCTGATATGATGATGATGATGACTGTGGTATACGCTGGCGTAATACTTGACATTTTCATTCTTATGTCCAAATCATAGATCAATAGTTGTCAACTATTAGGCATTAAGGTGTCAAGAATTGGGACTTATTACATGCTTAGAAAAAATATCGAACCTCTCCGGATAATTTTTAAGAGTCCGCAGCAAGGTCCGCTCAACTCCGCGTTGAGATCGCGCGCTTACGCTTTAAAATGTTGTTGTTTCACCTAGAGGGAGACAGGGCGCTAGCAGTAAAGCGAGAGCGCGCGGGGAGGCGGAGCTATACATGTCGCAGTTAAAATATCGCAGTAAAATATCTTCATACAACGGCGAAATTATTGCGGTAAATAAAATATAACAGTAGAACATCTCCATAGCGAGATAACAATACAGTTTATACAGTGCGTAAGTGCGGCTAGGCAAATTTTAACTGATTATTTAACCTACTAAAAACGTAAATGTAGAGTACAGGCTACAAGTTTTGATGTGCCAACAAAAGTAGTAGTAACTAGTAACATAAGTATAACATACAATATACCAGGTTTTGTCATTTTAACAACCTAGTGCCATAATTGCATAGCAGATTTTCAGATACCACTACCACTATTTTTGTTATAAATGAAATAAATGAATATTTATTCTGCAAGTAGGCCGCCAAGTAAAGAGCACTTTTATAAGTCAAGCCCTACCAGCGCTTCTGCAGAGACCACTGTCAAGAAGAAACGCCGCAAGAAACTTAACAGTCAGTCTTTTTCCCAAAACAAGCTTATTACAGTGATAGTACTTAAACTATTTTTAAATAAGTAACTCTAAAATCCGTATTATAGATGATCAAAAATATTAGACACGTATTTTTTCTTTTGGTCACTAAACAAAAAATGTCGAAGTTATAAGTGCGCGTAACGTCACGGTTCATACGTTTGTGAAGTCACGCGGATTATCTACGCGCCATAACTTCGTCATTTTTACAGACTTCAAAAAAGCAGGAGGTTCTATGTTCGGTTGTGTGTATTTTTAAAATAGGTGTCCAATATCTTATGATCAATAAAAATACGCACTAATTAGAATCCAGATCTTTTTTCCTAGGAACCTACCCTATAAATATTTATTCACATTGAAGATTTGGTGTATTGAAGGAAATAAAAAAAGATCATACATTATTGTTTTTATTTTTGGTAAAAAGTACCTACTTACAACAATGATCCTAGTTGGGCCATAAATAAATGAAATTTGAATTTATAGCCTTATTATAACTTACCTATTAGGATTTATATTTTCTTTTTAACGACGAGCCGGTCCTCTTTTCTTCCTTCGAGCCGATAGCCATAATTTTGTCTTTGAACACCTTTTCGCTTCTAGAAAAAAAAATAACTATAGGTAATTATAAACGTCTATACGCTCCCGTGATCGCTTACCATCAGGTGGACCGTATGCTTGTTTGCCCCCTTATAGTTTTTTTTTTTTTTTCTTTTTTTCTTTTTTTAAATATATATATATTAGGGGACAATCTTACACAAATCGACCTAGTCCCATAGTAAGCTCATTAAGGCTTGTGTTATGGGTACTAGACGACGATACATATAATAGATATAAATACTTAAATACATAGAAAACTTCCATGACTCAGAAACAAATATTCATGCCCATCACACAAATATTTGCCCTTACCGGGATTCGAACCCAGGACCTTCAGCTTCGTAGGCAGCGTCACTACCCACTAGGCTAACCGGTCGTCAAAAGACGTAGATATAAGATATTAGATGATATAATAATAATGATAAGATAATAGATATAAGATGTACAAGGTACATAGGTACATATATTTTTCAACTAAAACTAACTAAATAATAAATACCTACAACCAAGGTTCAAGTAGCACCGAGAAACAACTGCTATTGTCGCGTCGTCATTTTTTTATTTAGATACCTACCTAGTATTGTTATTGTCAGGTCACTCGATCAAAAAAGTGGAAGGGTAGGTAAGTGCCAATTTCTATATATAATTATGATATACAACGTGTTAATAAAATAACGCAAAACCTAAAAACAGTTTGTTCAGAATCGAGCATAGAATGCAAAAAAATTAAAAAAAAAAAATTTGACAAGATTTATTTTTTACATTTGTATGGAGTGTTGGCCGTCTGGGGCGACCTGCTCCATACAAATGTAAAAAATAAATCGCTTCAAAAATTTTATTTTTGATTTTTTTCGCATTTTACTCTCGATTCTGAACAAACAGTTTTCAGGTTTTGCGTTATTTTATTAACACGTTGTATAGAAGTACGTAGATTACTATAGAGAGTGACGAAAAAACCTATCCTATATACTTTAGGATACTATACTATAACTTACATACCTACTTAGGTAAACTAATTAAAATTTCTAAGCAATAATGTGTGATAGGTAGTTTTCGTATAAAGTCCGTTCGTTCATCCTCGTCTTATTTAAATTTATAGCGTATTATTATTTTTTAACTATGTAAGTATTTTGTTTTAGCTATATAAAAGAATCAAACTATATATCACCAAAGCCATATCCAGAATGATTTGACGTACCCAAGTGATATTTACGTAGGTACCTACCTATTTAATACCGAATGAGTACCTACTGTGAGATTAAAATTTTGTTTACCTACCAAATAAATTAAATAACACGTCAACTAAGGATTAATGACTAGGTACTCATATACATTAATATAATATGTACATATTACATGTATATAATTTATTTGTATACTTGGAACTTGACTAAAATGCATATAAGTAGGTACTTACCCGGTTTATCCATTTTTGTAACATAAAAATGCAAAGTCCATAAGAAAGCCACAGATCGTCGATCAGTATGATCAGTATGATCACAGACACCACCAGTATCACCAAGAAAAATCAAATCCGTTTTATCAGTCCAAGTCGTGAATTGACCGCGATTATCGTAGGAAGATAATTCACCAAAACAATACGTCGCTCCCGCGCACAGCAAATGGGTCACTATTGTCACTAAACTAAGCGCACGGCAAGGAGTAGCTATGATAAGGGCGGTGCGTACCGCCGCCCCCCCCCCCCGGACCGTTCCCCGCGCTAGAGTAATTCGCTGCAGTTTCGCATCAAATTTTTGTAATTTATTTTAAGGTTTTCGTAGTTACGCTCTCATTTTAAAACTACAAGATCAATTTTGATAAATCTTTTTTCTTTTCAAACTGCATAGTTTACTCGACACCGGAAATAGGTTTTGACTTCAATCTAAACTATATTTTGGTCGTAGTAGGCCGCCGAACTGAACAACTTTCTGGGGTCTAAAAATGCAAAACTTGTACTCGCTCTATTTTCTTTCTATTAACATTTTAAGAGTCATAAACTAGTTTTAGCCCTAGATATATCTTACCTCATTATATTTAGAGAATTTCATGATAATGTGACATGTTATATTAAAGTAAGGACGTAACTACGTTTGTATGAAGAATCGAGCTTGCTGCGGACTCTTAAAGTCTTATTCTGAAACTAGCCTCTGCTCGCGACTCCATCCGCGTGGAACTCGTTTATATAGTAGTTCCGTTTAAACTTTCACCTCCCCATTTCACCCCCTGGGGGGATGATTTCCGGGATAAACAGTACTATATGTCCTTCTCCGGGATTCAATCATACCAAATTTCATCTCAATCGGTTTAAGCGTGAAGAGGTATGGACAGACAGAAAGGCAGACAGACAGACACACACATTCGCATTTAAGAGTTTTGACCGCGGGGATGAACGCCCATTTATAACATAATTCTAAGTCCACGACTTCCAGGAGCCATAAATTGCCGTCGAAATTCAAATTGAAACACTCCATATTAAGTTATTATGTGGAACGTATAACATTGTATGCAAGGGCAGCAGATGCACATCTAAGCCAAAAAGACGCATGTCAAAAATGCATGGAGGATTTTTTGACTTAGACGTCGGTCTCCCATTGGGACAGCAGCGTGGCTGCAAAATTCATGATTTATATAAAAATCGTCTAGGTTTTTTTTATTGTAGTTGTAGCAAATAAGCTAACGGCGTGCCTGAAACACGTTGTTGTGCGTGCGTTAATGTTAAACCCGAATTTAATGGACCGTCAAATAGACGCCAAGCATTTAAGGACCCAACAGAGGTGGCGTTATGTTCCTCATTACTTTTTTTGCATAATCCTATTTTTATACTTTACTTTAAGAAAACATTTTTTTGCCAAAATATGGTTTATTTGGTATTTTTAACAATGAAACTAACCTAACCTAATCTAATTTATGCCAAAAGTATAGAGAAAAGTAAGTACCTACGGTTCCTAACCTGAATAAATCGCATTAAGTATAATCAAATGTAAAAAGTTCGGTAGAGGTACCTACCATAAAAATTTACTTCACAAATGCAATGCAAATTAAATCATCTTAAAACAATTACCTACTCATGAATAATTTAAGAATTCTTGAAAACTGTAGAAGCTTTCGTCTATCACTCATATGCCAAAAAGTTATCCTCGTAAGTCCCCGCGTACTTGCACAAGTACAAATTCACATCGAGTTTCGAACTCTAATGGAATCAACGTGGGTTCCAAATTCAAAATCTCAAAAAAAAACCTTAAATCTGGGCCTCACACCGAATGTGCATCAGTGAACAGGAGACCGCGACCTAAGGGCGGCAGATGCGAAGGCTGAGAGTAGGTCGTGCCCTTGGTGCGCCCGCGCGGCCTTGGCGCATGCGCGGACTTGCCAGGACGCCATCTTGTTTCGGGAACCAAATTGCGGCGGTTATCAAGCAATTACTGTTTGGCGTAGGTCAGTTATTTTAAATTGGCTAAGTTTAGTCATGTCTACATTTTACTTTTGAATTACGGTTTCTATATGTATAAATAGAAAGCACTAAAAGACAACATAGTAGCTGATAATATAAACCAATGCCTTATTTATTGCTGAAATAAATTTTAAGGCGAGCGCCAAATGAACATGTTAAAAAAGATTTGTTCTTAACGAAAATTGCCATTATTTCTTCTAGCCAATCCAAAATTGTTATATACCTACCATATAAATATTAACACATTCTATGCCAACTGTTTCGCAGCACTGAACCGTATAACATGAGAAAAACCGTTGGTAGAGGAAACTAGGTGCTTTCCTAACCTCACAGATTGTTAATGGTAGTGGAATCTTGTTAATTACTCTCGGTCTGAGGGCTCCTATATTTTTTTTTCTAAAGTTTACATGTGATTTATAAATGTTTACAAAATTGTACCCTGAGTTCGGGAGGATGCATCATCCCCGTGGCTACTGCGCTGGCAACACCAGGGTCACCTCTGCACGCGATAATTTATATTATTAGCGGCATCGACAGGTGCACGCGCCGATTTATGCACTCTTGCGCATCGCTGATATACAGCGTGATACAAACATACATACATACAGATGATACAACTTGCTTGAGTATGTTTGTTTACTACTTATAATGTTATGTATTTATCAAATAGAAAAGAATAAAATTTATTCATGACAACAACACATACCTGCACATAAATCAACATACAAAAGAGAAAACAACATTGTCACGAAACGATTCCATCTCAGCGTTGTGCTGGCCTGGTGGCCAGCGCTGGTCTTCCGATGGAACCATCCGGTGATTCCACGGCGTAACACACATTTTACACATGCACAAAAAAATTAAAACAAAAACAATACAGTAAAGACAAATAATAAAATTTCTAGCTAGAGCCACAAAGTGTGTGATCCCAGCAACTAAAACGTCAAACAAGACAGACATGTGACGCGGACGCAATGCCGATTTGACAGGCCATATAATTATGTAGAAACAAAACAAATATTTCAAGCAAAATGATACAAAGACAAAGCCAAACTGAAAGCAGTACAATAACAAACATTAAAAACTAGAGGGAAATAACACAGAGGTGAGACAACGTTATCATTTGAGTTCCTAAATGCAGCTCGTGTCTAGCCTGCAAGTTTCCTGGCTCTTTTGGTGGTTGTATAAAAAAGTTTTGAGTTTGATTCTGAAGCTGTCCACATTTCCAATTCCAATCAATTTCCATTTCATTTCAAATAATATAGTTTCAACATAGATACAGTCGATTATAAAAAAGTTTTGGTTTGATTCTGAAGCTGTGCACATTTCCAATTGCAATCAATTTCCATTTCATTTCAAATAATATAGTTTCAACATAAATACAGTCGATTCGACACATATCAACATTATGTTTTTATAAAAAAATATGGCAGGAGTTGTAAAATCAAATGAGGCTAAAAAATGGAAAAACGAGTATATACATGTTTATCATGATTCAGGAATATATATTCTATAGACGGATGCAAGAATATTACAAATCAGATGAGCCCGTTCCAGAGATTATCTCCTGCACACCTCACAGAATTTTCCTCTTTATGAATATTAGCATAGAGTATAGAAAAATAACGATTCATACGAAAAATCATAAACAAAACAATCAAATTACTTCACACCTCCTTCGCCAGTTCGTAATCCCTGTAATAAGTTTCAACCAAAATCGGAGCAGCTATATTTAGCGACGGCAGGTGCGCGACACGCGCTGATTTACGCTGCGCAGGCGCAGGCTGTCCGTAGTGCACCTGACGCTTGCCAAAGTATGTATTGTTTTGTAAGGAATTACATTAACTTAGTAATCCATACTATCCATACTAATATTATAAATGCGAAAGTGTGTCTGTCTGTCTGTCTGTTACCTCGTTACGCTTAAACCGCTGAACCGATATGGATGAAATTCGGTATAGAGATATTTTGAGTTTTGGGGAAGGACATAGGATAGTTTTTATCCCGGAAATCATCCCCCAAGGGGATGAAGTGGGGGCTGAAAGTTTGTATGGAGCTGCGATATAAACGAGTTCCACGCGGACGGAGTCGCGGGCAAAAGCTAGTAAAACTATAAAATTGTAAGTAAGTATCAATTTGAGAACGCAAATCAAATCGATCTTCTCTCGCAAGCATATCTAGTCGTATCTATTTATATTAGGTATATATAGGTGTAGGTGTGTGGTATTAGGTATACTAGCTGCGATGAAATTCAACGGTGCATGTGAAGTCCCCAACTCGCACTGGGCCACCGTGGCGACTTCTGCCCGTTCCGTTCAGCCATGAGAGAAGGCCTGTGTCCAGCAGTGAGACGATTTACGAGTATTATACTAGTTGCCAGCGCAGCGTTGCCAGCGCGGCGTTGCCCGCGTATTGCAAAGAACGTGCCAACTTGATAAACTTACAGCTACAATCTTACAGACTCTTCCTTTTTATAATATTAGTATAGCTACTAATGTTATACTCGTAGAGAGGAAAGTCAAGAAAGAGTAAACGTCTGTGAAGTTGTAAGTTTGTATGAAGGGGGTAAATCCCAGAACTACCTACGCATCGGATTTCAAAGACCCTTTTACCAGCATAGACAATGGATCTTCAGCATAAGCATGCAATCGCGAACCTAGTCTTCTACTAATGGGAAATGTCGTTTTTTAGCTTTATAAGTTTTTATATAGAGGGCAATCTTGAAACTACTTATCCAGTTGAAATAAATCTTGTCCTAGAATAAACTTAACCTCTGTGAGCTGCTGAATTCGCAAGCCACTCTCCTTTCAAAAATGTTTCTTATTTATTTGAAGTCTTTGTTCACAAAAAATCTATATAATTATTGAACTTGCTCACAAAAAATCAAGAGTTGATTGAGAAATGCGACCTATAAAAAAGAACAGAACAATTTAATCATCACAATCACATAATAAATAAATAATAAATATTTGGGGACAATCTTACACAAATCGACCTAGTCCCAAACTAAACAAAGCTTGTACTATGGATACTAGACGACGATAAACAAACTTATATAGATAAATAAAAACTTAAATACATAGAACACATCCATGGTTTAGGAACAAATATTCGTGCTCATCACACAAACAAATACTTACCCTTACCGGGATTCGAACCCGGGACCTCCGGCTTCGTAGGCAGGGTCACTACCAACTTGGCTACGGAGGTCGTAGTATAAACCTCCGTGAAGACCATAACCATATCCAGTCACATGGTATAACGACACAGGTACTCTCTTCCGAGACTCGCGAACCTCATGACTGACACAAGCCTACCGTCATCAAACGGCATTTAACAGCATGATGACGTAGGCTTGTGTCAGTCACGTGGTTCGCGAGTCTCGGAAGAGAGTACCTGTGTTCTAATACCATGTCCAGTCACCTGTTATTTCATTAGGATCAGTTCGCACCGCCAAAGCGCAGCCCTAAAAGAACCACACCTAAATAAGTTAATCTCAAAGCTCTAATGAAACGTCACACGGCTTGACAGCCCTGTGACCAACTTGAACGTACACTTGACGTGAACCTTAAAACTGAGGCATAAGGGTCGGTTTTGGTCGGACAATTGTGACAGAAGTTGGCAGGGAAACATAATACGGAGTGGAAAGATGGCGCGATAAGAGTACCTGCAAGTACGCGTAGGGTTGTCGAGGGTTCATTAATTATGATTGAAGTTGAGATTTATTTTTAACTTTTAATTAATAAGATATTTTTTGCAAATATTTACATACACGAAATTAGGAATTTTATAACTTCCATAACTTTAATTTTCACGTTCATAAAATGACAGCAGTGTTTCAAGACAGTTGATTAAAATTAAAATCATCCATACTAAATTTCAAATCAAAGGGATTTCATTGTTCAGAGCTCGAACTGAACCAGCGACAGAAACCTTCTGGCTCGCTCGAGTTGTAGGTAGTTTTGAAGCAGTCGCTACTGCTTAATTCAAAATGATATCTGTACCGAATTATATCTCAATCAGAGGTTTGAAAGTGAAAGTAAGTTTCCGTCAAAAAATGTATTTTTGGTATTTAAGCTTTTATTGCCGACTGTACTTTTCTGTATAACATCATCAACTACTCATTGAGACGATTCTTACGAACCTAAACTCGACGGGGTTACGTCGGTTAAGTACTGAATTCCCATGGCCACCTTCTGTCTCCATCATTAGATCAGCTCGATGGTACCATAATATTGAATTGTCATCCAAACTATACTTATACCCAAAATTTCAGCTCAATCCGTCACCGGGAAGTGGGTCAAATTTAACTTGCAAGATTCGTCCCATACATACATACTAACAGGGCAAGTTAAATAAAGCTTGAAAAAATGCAGACAAAGTAATTTTCACATTGTTTACGATTTTGACATGGCTTGTATCAGCCCTGCGCAAGCGCAAATAAATCGGTCGCATTAACATTCTTCCCGCGTCACCCACCACCGCCGCCCGAAACTTACCGACATCGATATCATCTCACACGAACGTTTACAGTAACATAACAATCTTTACTTTAGGTATTCATCATCATATCAGCCAAAAGACATCCACTGTTGGACATAGGCCTCCCCAAGAGAGCCTCAATAACCGGT
The DNA here is from genome assembly GCA_947578815.1 of Epinotia ramella. Taxonomy (NCBI): domain Eukaryota; kingdom Metazoa; phylum Arthropoda; class Insecta; order Lepidoptera; family Tortricidae; genus Epinotia; species Epinotia ramella. The sequence continues at coordinate 2,150,632 of OX388206.1, read as the reverse complement.
CCTGCGCCACCCGCATCCAGCGGACCCCCGCCTTTACCAGGCCGACCTTTATATTATTATGGAGTACAAAATGTATTAAGGAAACGATCTAGTACTTGACACTAGCCCTGCGCTTGACACATATAATCCTATTTAATAGCAATACAGGTGAACGACTAGGTAATTTATGTAATTATTGGAATTAAAGTATTTATCGCCTTTGCCTTCGGCTCAGGCGTCAAGCCTATGTACGGGTTTCTCAAAGTTTCCATTATTTGCTAAAACTATTTACACCTACAAATATTTAAAACGTTAATCCTAAAAAAACATTTCACCACCTTACTAAAACCTGCCGCGAATTCTCACGTACCCTCGCAACCCCATAAATTATCGATATGGTAACATTGCCGTGACGTGGCAACATTGCCCTTAAAAGAGCGTAACTGAACAAAAACTAATAACACATACGCCTTTTTCAAGGGACTGCGCAAAGGTTAGGATTCACCTGACTTGACACACACACGTACAAGGAATCATACAAATATTGCGTCCATACACGAAGCGTTAGCATGTTTCTGTGCACACATGTAATACGTGATTCTTTGTGCAGGTATACTATACGGGGTGGAAATAGGGGTGTTTTTTGTGACTAAAATATCAGCAGTTAACACGACATGTTTATTTTACAATATTCTTGTGACATTTTTAAAGAGGTACGTAGCATTGAAAGCAACGAATCATTGTGCCTGTTAAATGGTTCCAGTTAGTTAGGTCACCGGAAAAAACATAGCTCAGGTACAAAGTTTATATGTAGTATCCCGTATTTTGATACGGAGTCTATGCATAAATACGACCTTAGTTAACATACGAATAAAGAAAACACTTCATTCTGAAGTTCACTCGACACTTGGCAGGTTGTGTTCACTTTATTAATTTGGTTTCCAGTATTTTTTAAACATGATGTGCCTGAAGTTTGACGCTTCTACCCAATACTTTATTTTCCGTTCTGTTCTGTTCCCAATTCTTTATGGGTATAAAATACACCATTATTAGCTTACGTCTACCTGTATGCAACTTTATGCATTCGTTTCCGAATTATTTCATGCACACACAAAAAATAAAGAATGTGTGCGTTGCCAACCCCGTGCCGGTCCGTACAAAAAATAATATCATATCTTGTTACCAATCTTAGGATCAACTAATATTTGGAAGTGGCAAGTACATTAGTGTCCTATTTCTTATATTTAATGGTTAGGTTAAACGAAATTTAATTTCATAATGGAATTGTCAATTTGGACACAGAGGTCAAAATAAAAATTCTGGCAAAGTTAGAAATAAACAATTTGATAAAGTAGATATATTTGTTTATGTCCTACGTCAAATTAAGAACTACTCGCGCAATCCAATAACCATGTACATAGTATAAAATATATTCTGTTAGCTAAAAAAATGTATCAAAAACCAGTTATATTCTCAAAAATCCTTTTTTTATTGCATGATACCACAACAATTCAAATCCCTATCAACTGCCGCATCCGTATCGACCTGTTTCGTGGTCCAACAATGGATGCACTTTCGTTTTTATGCGGTCCCGGTCCTCAAATCGACGTCGCAACGCGTTTTTTTCCAAAAAGGTTTATTTCATTTATCTTCGAAGTCATGATTCGTTGCATTGTGCCAGGCGTAAATAATTATAAAAAACTTTACCAATGATACTGGCCGAAAACGTTAAAAAAGATTTTTTATTTTCAAATAAGGAACGCCACTATTTTGTTTGCGTAGGCGAAGTTGCGAGAGCGATCGATGTACCGTTTTTTTCTAATTTTATAGCCAAACGCCAGCCAGTTGTAAAATAGATTTTTATCAGAGAACGTCATATTTTAATGAGATTATTATATTGGACATTACCGGTTATTTCAATTATTTATTGCCAGTATTAAAGCTCTGATCAATTGATTAAACATAAGGTACCTGATTAGAAAATATACATATTGCTACTTAGATAAGAAACTTAGATAGCTACGGTAGCCTAGTGGTTCAGGCATGCGGCTGTCAAGCGGCGTGGGTTCGCATCCCGGCTCGTACCAATGAGTTTTTCGGACCTTATGTACGGAATATTTACCGTTAGCTTTTCGGTGAAGGAAAACATCGTGAGGATACCGGTCTAATCCCAATAAGGTCTAGTTTTCCCTCTGGGTTGGAAGGTCAGATGGCAGTCGCTTTCGTAAAACTAGCGCCTATGCCAAATCTTGGGATTAGGTGTCAAAGCGGACCCCGAGCTCCTTAAGGGGCATACCCGGGAACAACGCTAGGAGAATGATGACTTAGATAAGAAAGATGTTCGGTAACAGATTTCAATGTACCAACTGTGACTAAAATGTGGGACCTAAGGAAATTTTAACAAGTTCACAAATCACAAATGAATATTCGAAAATCACTTCCAACCAGCCAGCAGTTTTTCCAACCCTGTAGTAGGTAGAATGATGACAGTTTTCTTTTGCCCTGGTAAAGGTCGCGGGAGTCTGTTGGATGGGCGTTTTTCAAAAAAAGTGTACAAAACTTTTTTTTTTTCAGATATTGTTTTTTTTGGTTTTTCTTACTCAGAATCGTTGACAATATCGATCCTCATACAAGAAAAAAAGTGTGAAAAATTTCCATTCCAGATCGTCACATTTTTGTATGCAGGCTTTTTTTATTTAGGTGTATGGTCGTGATCGTGACGCACTGGAAGAACAAACTTACATAGTAAAATCTGGGACACTTTTTTTCTTCTATGACGATCGATAGTGTCAACGATTCTGAGTAAGAAAAACAAAAAAAAACTAAAACTGAAAAAACAAAAAAAAAAATTGTACACTTTTTTTGAAAAACGCCCGGTTGCGGGTGACGCAGGTCGTTGTGGCACTCTGAGGAAGGCCTATGTCCAGCAGTGGACTGTTTTTGATATGATGATGGTGAATTTATAGGAAATACAAAGCAGGACACTCACTAGCATCATTTAAGGGAAACGTCCAAGTCCTAGTTCTCAACCTCGACGTTGTACTAGTGTATGACATGGGAACTTTATGTCAAAGCAATATGGGTTAATTTGAACTATGAAGAATTTTCTTCATTCTCATAATGAAAATAATGAAAATGCTTTATTATCAGTCCAAAGGTCCATAAAAAAAAATGGCAAATAATTTAAATCAAAACACATTAAATCAAAATTTCAAAAACATTAAATAAGAATCATAAAAATAAAATTAAAAATGTCAGGTTAAGTTAGACGCCCTGCCGCATTGTTTGCCAAAGCAATAGGAAGGGACCATCTAGGCGGGCTGCCACCGTCTGTAGGCTGTTTGGGCTTAAAGTATACATATAAACTTACTGTCATACACTAGTGCAACGTCGAGGACTCGGCTAGACTTTACCTGACTTTAAGCGATGCCGTTGACTTGGAGCGAACTATGCTCGCTTTTATGATCTAGGGACAATATCGGTCTAATGCAACGCGACCGACCGATACTGTTCTCAAAACCATTACGGTTGAGATTATTTAAGGGTCATTGGAATTGGAATCTTCTACCATTGACGATAGAGTTGCTTTTCTAATGGCCTACTTTGACGCAACGGCCAACTCAAATAATCTCATAACATATAACTGTATTATGTGTTCTCTGTACATATAGAGTACCTACTAGCTTCTGCCCGCGACTTCGTCCGCGTGGAACTCGTTTATATCGCAGCTCCATACAAACTTTTTCCCCCCCATTTCACCCCCTTAGGGGATGATTACGGGGATAAAAACTATCCTATGTTACTCTCCATCCCTTCAACTATCTACATTTAAAAAATCACGTCAATTCGTCGCTCCATTTTTCCGTGAAAGACGGACAAACAAACAAACAAACACATACACTTTCGCATTTATAATATTAGTATGGATATGGAAATGTTGTTTAGTTTAGACCAGCGGTTGGCAACAGGCGCCCCGCGAGCCTCCCTGGCTTTTAGTATGATATTAATCAAGTTATCAGCACGATAAAATTGTAAAGAGATCTCTAAAGTGTCCAGATCATCAGTAATTACGTAATCTACTGGCTGCTTTGTATGTACACCTTTTCCGTGATAAATTAACAAGTGCGGTCCGCGTCAACCTGTAATGTCACAAATTATCAAAAATCGCGGACTGCGTCAATTTCTTTAGTTACTATGTGGTCCTTGGCTGCTAAAAGGTTGCCGACCGCTGGTTTTGACCATAGCGAAGCATAAACGTCAACAAAATTAACTGCATCAACCATAAACATACTTACAAAACTGGTATAGTTCGAATAGGTCACTCACACATGCAAAGTATGTTACGATATGGAAAAGGTACTTTGGAAGAGAGTTTTTTTGTTGTAAGGAGACGCGACTGCGACTCCGGACACAAAAGCGTTGTGAACTCTATGTTGATTTGAAGATACGTTCTGGCGATTACTAGGGATACGAGATACGAGTACTTAAGGGGCCCCTATCTCCCAATGTAACTGCCCAACAAAACTCACAATCTTCGAAATATATAGCACCAAACTTTGGCAATTTTAGGCCAAAAATACCGTTTTTTGAACGTAACTTTGGTGAAAATTTGTTAAAAATAAAAATCTCTCGTGCGTTGTTAGATACGTCAAAAAGGAACAGTTATATGTCATAAACAATATACTTATATCAAAAACGGAGCTTTCCTTGACCATGTTTGAATAAATCATTAAAAAAAAAGACATTCCTTTGTGCAAATGTAGATAAAGGATTGAAGAACCGATAAGCATTTGTGCCATAAATATATCGATAGTTTTGACGAAGAAATATCAAATCAAAACTCGTCAAAACCCTTAAACAAACGCAGGTCTTCAAACTCATCACAGCGTCTTAGGGAGCTCTTGATTTACTAAATTATTGCTAAGTCTTGTTTTAACTTCGCTCTATACTTAGATTACTTACGGCCATTCCCAATAATCAATCCACGGATAGTTTTCCTTACCAGCAGTTACATTTTGACACATTTTCTATGGGTAATCTGTCAAAATGTAACTGCCGGTAAGGAAAACTTTCCGTGGATTGATTATTGGGAATGGCAGTTAGTGTATGCAAACTTACAATATAGGGTGAAACCCAAGTCGAAAACAGAACTTTTGGTTTCTATCGCACTATTTTAAGGTAAATTCATTGCGTTAACTCTAGAAGTAAACATTTAAACTTTATTGATAATCATTTTAAATTGCAAAAAACATCAGCCTTATTGTCACCCTTTTCGACAAAACTTAGAGACAGTTTAACATAGCAATTAGGGTATCAGAGTAAAAAAAAAAAAATTAACGAATTAACAAACAACGTTTACATATTTTAAACTAAAGTTAAACAGTAAGAAACAGATACTCTATTCACGGCTTAGGATTCAGCCTGTATGATACCTAATTGAACGAGCGAGCAAAGCGAACGAAGCTCCGTTTGATGGTGTCAGGCTGTTCCCCTCTAGAGGTCGTGTTGCTCAACCGATTCTCGTGAAATTTTGTGAGCATGTCCAACTATTAAGTACCTAATTAGTTTCTTTTTGTCGACATAGTTTTTTGAAGTGAAAACTTCTTTAGCGGCGCTGAGCACTTTTTGGGATGGGGAAAAATTGTTAAATACGCGACAGTGAAGGAGGTCACAAACTTTTATATTTTGCTGCTAGCCGATTCGACTTCATTCAAAACTGAACGCTAGTCGTAAGAGTATAAAGCCGTTAAACACTTTTTGCAATAGCATATTCTGCAAATAAGTTTGTAATTTTGTCCAAGCGTCTTTCACCGTTTTGCTATTGAGCAAATTCGAATAGTTCGAATTAGGACGTTATTCCTAAAGAGATAAAGCTTTGAAAAATGTTTACCAACGGCGAAAACAAATTGATATTTTGTTCGCCGCCGCCGTCTGCTGTTCTTGCAAATTCGAATAGTTCGAATTTGGACGTTATTCCTAAAGAGATAAAGCTTTGAAAAATATTTGGCAATGGCAAAAACAAATTGTTATTTTGTTTGCCGCCGCCGACGGGCGAGCCGGCCCGTCGCACCCAACGCGCCCGCGGCCCGTCCGCCTAAATAATTGATAATTGTTTATAAATTTGCGTCAAATTAATTACACCGTAAGATGTCACGTGACCTGATCGAAAAACTGTTACAATGTTATTGAGTTTTCACTTCTGCCGGCACTCCCGGAGTGCAACCCGGTCATTTTTTTTAAATATATTTTAATGGATGCTTGTGGCGCAGGACCGGTCCTTTGTCCAGCAGTGGACGTCTTTGATGTGATGTGATGATGATGATTGAAAAAAGATAGGCTCGCGTGTTCTATAGCTTACAGAGTCACTAGTGTAATTTGTATATGTGTGTGCAATTTATCATATGTCTCCAAATGATATGTATATGTCTCGGCCGAGTTCATTATGCAAATTAGACGATCCATCCCAACATCAACAGTCCAACGACATAAGTCATCTTTGATATCACAAAGCGATATCTTGACAATAACAGCTAATCTATTATACGCCTTAATATCTATTCTTTAAAGTCTAGAATTATACTTGCAGACAGCGGAGATACGCTTTTTAATTTTGGAGGAAGAAAATGCTTGTTGCTATCGCTTTGTCGTATATTGTTTTGCAGTTTAATTAAATATGAACTTTAAAATATTTAATATTTGGTTGAAATTCGTTTGCTGATTAAGTAGTATCGTATAAGGTATAGCAGTGGTTAAACTGTGGGTTACGGTGTTGCCACATTTTGTGCATGCTCTATTAGACATAGTGATGGGTACCATTACCATTACATATTACGAGCAAATCGTGTAATGTTGTTAAAAAAAAACTCAGAAAAGATTTTTAAAACGAAAAAAGTAAAGACCTAATAAATTTAAGAAACAAGACAGCTGTGGATATTACGAAAGATTAACAAGTGATTTTTCTTGAAATCCTTGAACAAGTTAGACATTTTTTGCACGTTACCGATTTTAATCTTTGTATTTAAAATGCCCTGTTAAAATGTTGTTTATCTAATTGATGTTGTGACGTGCGTGCATGTTTACCAATAAAACAAAACACTTAAAAAAAAAACACGAATGCACATTAGTTTTAATTCGTCGTGAAATATAAATACTTAATACAGATTATATGAGCGATTTATAAAGGTCACAAAACATCTAATTGTAACTCTCGCAGTGACAACCAGTTTCCAAACGAAGACTGTTGCTATTTACGCAAGTAGGTAAAACCGACTTTTATACGGACTACGCACGTACACCCAACTAACTAAACTTAATACACCAGCCAAGCGAAAATAACTCTTAATACGAAGATTTAGAAGTCACAGAAACCATCATAGATAAGGTGGCGACTGTATGCGCATACATTAGCAGGATTACCACAAGTAGAGATGTACTCAACGATGTCGCGACAATAAATAACCGATATTCAAATCGCCTCGATACCGATTCGGTACCGCAATTAACACGCGAACTGGTTCCGCTAGTGATGGGAATCTGTCGATAAATTACCGAAACATGATACGATCTTATCGCGTCCATCGGTTTTGATATGCATTTAGTGAATGTTACGTGAAAGGCAAATAAGCTATTATTTAGTAAGGTATTCGTTAAAAGACGAGATTATAATTAGTTTTTAATTTAGACATTTTGGCCGGGCTTGTAGTAATTTCAATAAATTTGCAATATTTTCGAATATTATGACAATAATTTGTAAACTTAAACAGTTTTACCAAGTTTTGCGTGACTCTATTAAGTAACAAAGAATCATCAGGATATTTATTATAATTCAACTTGAAAACCTGACTTCATAATTAAGCATGGTGCATTAACTTGCTAAGCTGCGAATGTAAACCTATTTTAAATCAAAATAATAATATGCATTTAGCAACTGGTCTCAAGCTGAGCTTTTTTATCGTTGGGACTTCTAAAAATACGACATTTAGTGACAAGAACTTGTCATCTGTAGGTATATGGCAATTTTTATTATCTTATACATTTCAGTATAACGCAGAAAATGGTAAACGCAAGATACAAATATTGCAAATATAGATGCAAATATTGGATTCATCTGATAATCGGATTCATTAATAATGGTTTCCAGTAAACCAAATGTAAATTATAGTTTACAATACATTACGCGACAAAAAAATAACTTTTATTATGAATTTACATATAAAAGTATTGTAAAATGTAAAAGAATTGACAATATAATTTTATTACTCCCATTTGATTGATTAGTTTGAATGCGTATTTCGTCTGAAAACTTGAAAAAACTATATAAAATTGACGCACCATCGATACATCTATTACTAGTAACCCTACCCATTCCTAGCTAATACACAAAAATGGTTTTATTCGCTCTGTCCAATAAGCGTAATGAATCTTATGAGTATGGAACGATAATGGCGTCCAACGTGGGCATGGCCCGTTTTTTTATAATTTCGGTACAGTCGCCCGTATTTAAAGCATAGACGGTCGTGATTATTTTTTAAATAGTGTGGAAATAGAAATGCATGCCAGTACGTTCCTAAATTAAATAGAGACAAGTATATATGTACTCGTATAATATATAAGTGTAGTATAATACTACTGTTTTCTTAAAGAAGAGTTCTAAAATACAATTAGCAGCGGACTGTACGTACATTACTAATACAGGTTTGACTCTAACTGTGATGTGTTGTTTCCGCCACACGTCGGTTTCACCTTAATGTATTCGCCGTCTAGCCCCGTAGCGTAATGTATACTTACTTATTTAAATCATCTTGTTTTCGCCATATGCAGCTGTTCCTAAAATCAATTCGGACGGGAAATACGTTAGTCATTTTAGTATTTTATATCCCCCCGTGCGGTTTCCGTGCTTGCGTCCCCGTGTGGTGTCGGGTTAGAATAGCACCACCCCCTTTCTTCCTGTGGGTGTCGTAAGAGTCGAACTAAGGGAACAGGGTTGAAGTGTGTTGTGGGCGATGGGCTAGCAACCTATCATTGCGATATCACATTTATGCTAAAAGTGGTACTGGCACATAAGTTTCATGTGCTCTGCCTATCTTTGTGAAAGAAGGCGTGAGTCTATTATGTATTTTACAGTACACATGATGCTACTTTCCCGCATTAGTGCGGAAAGAGAGCTTTCCGTGCATATGTCGAAACTTTAAAGAGCCATATGTACAGTAAAACGTTGTACGATACACGTGCGAATAGGTAATTCGCAACTCGTGTCGATTTAAAACACTCCCTTCGGTCGTGTTTTAATTTATCACCACTCGTTGCGAATTTCCTATTTTCGGCACTTGTATCGTAAATAACTATTATGTTGTTAGTGGTATTTGTTTAATTGTATGGCATACACAGTAAGAGTAACACATTATTTTTACGAAACGGGTCTTAAACGCGTATAACTTATTTATTTCCCTCTCTAACGTGTAATGCATGGTCACGGGACGTCTGAGTCATGTTGTGACACGTCCGAAACGTCAGGAAACCTCAGAGAGGTAAATAAATGAGTTAATTATACGCGATTAAGTCTCGTTTAGTAACAATAATGTGTGAGTATCGTGAAATTTTGAATCAATATATATTTTATCTACGCACATATCATTAGTGCTCTAAAATGCGTTCAGAAACCGTAGGAAATGACCAGCATTATTACAACCAATTTTACTATAAGAACTTTCTTGTCTGTGGTAATAGGTAAAATCTGTACTGTATTTTAGTTGAAAATATGAGTAGTAGTGACTCCGAAAACGATATGCACACTCCGCCGGATATCGTAAATGGAACCACGATTGCAACAAGGATATTTTACAGGTAGCACTATAGTAGCAATGCTTGTCATTTTCCTACGGCTTCCGAACCCATCTTAGAGTACTTATGATATGTGTGTAGATAAAGTAGTGTATGCAACTGTACATAATTTAGCCTTAAGACACTCGTGTGATCCTATTATGAAACTCGCTGGCGCTCGTTTCATAAAACCACACTCGTATTTTAAGGACTCTGATTATGTATCAGTTGCATAAACTACTATTACAGTACATATGGTGCTACTTTCCCGCACTAGTGCAGGAAAGAGCACTTCTCGTGCATATGTCCAAGCTTTAAAGAGCCATATGTACGGTAAAACGTTGTACGATACACGTGCGAATAGGTAATTCGCAACTCGTGTCGATTTAAAACACTCCCTACGGTCGTGTTTTAATTTATCACCACTCGTTGCGAGTTTCCTATTTTCGGCACTTGTATCAAAATAACTATTACAGTACATATGGTGCTACTTTCCCGCACTAGTGCGGAAAGGGCACTTTTCGTGCATATGTCGAAACTTTAAAGAGTCATATGTACCTACAGTAAAACGTTGTACGATACACGTGCGAATAGGTAATTCGCAACTCGTGTCGATTTAAAACACTCCCTTCGGTCGTGTTTCAATTTATCACTACCCGTTGCAAATTTCCGATTTTTGGCACTTGTATCGTAAATAACTGTTATATAGGTAAACGTAACTTTTCGAACTCAACCGCCATTTCTCCATAAAAATTGTTATTTTGTTATACAAGGGTGCAAAGTTGTATTTTACCCGCGAGTGTGGAATTGAAACACGAGCAAGCGAAAGGATGCTATACTTGGACCACTCGCTTCGCTCGTGGATCTAAATTAGAATCCTGGGTGTAGCGAGTGTTTCAACACACGAGAAGTAAAATGCATTTACACCCGTGTGTAACACAAAACTTTTCACCTCACTGTAGCGAGGAAAGTGCAACATGCAAAACAACTTTATTTAAACGAAAGAACAAAATTTTCTTAATCTGGGGGCACTGCAGTGCGTCCGCCAAGTCGAGCAAAACAGCGGCACGGCCGTACCATCCTTTTCTCGAAGCAGTTCAGGCCATTTTCGACCCCCCTATAACTTCGTTGTGGATAAAACTAGAAGCCTGAATTTTCAGTAACCAAGCACCCATTGTATAAACACGACATATTTCAAATTTCATTCAATTTGAACCAGTAGTTAAGAATTATAACTAGTCAAAGTTTCTTAATTTTGTCACTCACTGACTGACTCACCGATCATCAAAAGTCTAAGGCACTTTTAGCAGACATAGTAGCTTTAAATTTAGAATACAATTAGTGTTTAGTGTGTAAATCGAGGGAAAACTATAAAAAAATGTAATTTCAGTCCAGTTTTCTAGATACACCAACTGCATAAATAACTTTGTAATCTCATATAAACATATAGGATTACAAAGTTATATCCCATAAAAACATTCCACAAACAATGGGACAAAAAAAGAAAAAGCAAGAATGGGACTGCATTTATAATTCGTATGTATTGATAACACAATAACGTACAAAAAGAAGTGAGATCCCATAAAAAACATTCCATGTAAAAATGAGGCCAAGTCTCGAAACACTTCCACCGTTAAAACTTGTGACATATTTCGTAGAGCCAAGTCTCAGGCTCTACGAAACATCGCGTTAGGTTGATTAAAATTCATTTAATCAACCTAACCGTTCTTCTTATTGATAAACTAATTATATTCAGTAAAGGAATTTATAGACATTAAACATTAATAATATCACTGTTTTTGATATTGTGAATAATATCGTTATTTGTATTTTCTCAATTGTTCGTTTAGTTTAAGGTATAGTTTGTTATCTGACGATCTTTATGTGATATTATCTTAGTAATTTATTTACTTTGCCTATTCATTAATTGTGACTATAATTTGAACCAAATGTACGAGTAACTTGATATTTTATTACTAATTCTTATTCTCTTTGACGATCATAATATAAATTCATATACATTAAAGCTAGCTTTAATGTATATTGTAATTGTATAATAATATTGTGAAATAAATAAATCTAAATCTAGTCATAAGTTTCTTAAAATATCACGCTGTTAGCCTGCAAATGTCAAAAGTCGTTTTGTATGGTCGTTGAACCACCTTAAAGCAATAAAACGACCAATCCAATTTGACATACTCACACAGACAAGCGTTGCTACAGTACCCTACCATTCTCTTGAAAATCTATCTCAAGTCAATGTGTATGTATTGACAATGTACTGTTCATAATTTAAATTCAAAGAAACGTATTCGCCTTTTGCGGCAATGTTCCTAATTCAGCGTTTATACTTTGCAGCATAAGCCTTTAGACATATCGCCGTGTATCTAAAGGCTTATTTAGACCATTTGGTTCTAAGTAAGGGAAGTTCTAACTGTATTTAAAGTGAAACGATGAATGTAGCAGCGTTGGCGGCCAAGCTCTATACCCATAAGTGTTTCTGTCACTTTTGCGCAACATGACGGAAAGAATGTCGTATTCTTTCCGTCAATAATTCAATAATCACAAAATGGTATTGGTTGCGTTGTCACAAAACTTACTTATGTAATCAATGATTAAATCTGAAAGAAAGAGGCTAAAAATGTTTTTTTTGATCGTAGACATTCGCTTTATGCGTTGATTTAATTACTACAGATATAAAGAAACAACAAAAAGTCTGCTCATCACTCAAAATCAAATTTCACGATGTTGTCTCCTAGATGCAAAGGACGGACACAGGTGGCGAACTCTAACAAAACCTACTCATGGTTAAATAGATACAATTCTTCTACAAAGAGGTAGTCTAACATTCCACAAATATGCCAACTAAAAAAAATGTTGACTGGACTATTTTTACCATCTTTTTTCTACTCCTGTAACGTTATCCGTCATTTATATAGGCTTTAAGCGGCCTTTAGACCTATCTAAATGCAGTACACTGATTCAGAGTGGCAGTGTCGAGTCTAACTGTCTAATTAGCGTGACTTACATGCTAACAGTCTTTACACTTGTCTTTTTGCAGAGTCTTTCTGATTTAGTGTACTGCATTTAGATAGGTCTAAAGGTCGCTTTAGTTCAAATACAATGACACCGATAATAAGTCGTCGAAAAACTCTATACTCTATTGCCCATAAACGCACTGTTTAGCGTACATTTATGGTTCATACATTTTTCATAAAAGCACTGTTTTACCCCGATGTCAAATCATCTAACTTTTTTTTAATCGGCCGCTATATTGCAGTGGTACCAACTTCATAAGCAAATTTTTCGAAATAAAAAGTTTTTATATAAGATTTAACATTTGTATATTAAAAATTATTTACTAAAATAATAATAAATCATCATCTATTGTGTGTTAATTTACATGTTTTATAAATTCTTAGTATTATTTAATATAATAATAAACCGTTCGGATTCGGTTCGGGTCAGAATTCGGTTTGGTTCGGATGGCAAGTGCAAACAAATTAAAAGCAGAACAAACCATAAACAAGAGGTATCATATTTCTGATTTCCCTCCAAAATACAGTTCAAAATGAAAAGACGAAAGATGATAAACTATAAACTCCTAGACTACGAGTATTAAGATTTCGTTCGCGTTTGTAAAGACAAAAGTCTACGTTCCTTTTAAAATGGTCAAAAAAAATCATAACTGAACTTCTGAAGAAATTGCGTGAGTAGCAAGCTTGCTACTCATGCAATGCCTGCCTTAAAAGTCTAAATAATGCAATTTATTCAAAACTAGCTGCCCGGCCCGGTCGCACGGATTACCCATTTTCCCGTAGGAATGAAGCATTTTCCCGCGGTAAAAAGTAGCCTATATTCATCAGGGATAATGGCGGCTTCTAATGGTAAAATATTTTTTCAAATCGGTCCAGTAGTTTCGGAGTTTATGCAATACAAACAAACAAACAATCAAATCTTTCCTCTTTATAATATTAGTGTAGATTTGTCGTAGAAAAAGTATTGTATGCAACGGTGTATAACTGGTCTAAAAACGCTCGTGGCGTCATTAATTGCGATGCGAGCCTTGGCGAGCTCGACGACACTCGCGTTTTAAGAACCTTCTTATACAACAGTTGCATAAAATACTATATTGTAACAGATATTAATTATGATTAACTTTGCAAACATGTATGCGCCGGAAGACTTGTGTGGGCTAAAATCACCACCAACTTGGTACCACACAACCGAACACAGCATCGCGGTAGACCTCGTAGGAGATGGCGAGACGAGCTTGAGGTCTTTGACCAAGACTGGTGGGAGTCTGCCCGGAATAGAGATACGTGGAAGAAAAAAATCGACCAAGTGCGTGTCGGGCCACGCGCAGTGTAGGGTTCCGTAGTTGCCTGTCTGTTTTAGTTAAATCGACACGCTCGCGCCAACTGAATGGTGAGGTTGCGTCGGCCGAATTTGTAAGAAAGTTGGCCTTTCTAAGTACAGGTACCCCACACTATGGGTTTATCGAGAAAAAAAAAATATTCTACTCTTTTGTCGGCGTGAGTGATTTATATACCCATGCTAAATAACAGTTTTCTAGTTGTAAGGGTTACTGAGCAAAGCCGAAGTCGAACGGATATACAGACGGACGTGGCGAAACTATAAGGGTTCCTTGTTGACTACGGAGCCCTAAAAAGGGAGGCTTTTGCCGAGCAGTAAGACATTTAAAGCTATTAAATAATAAATGTACATAACCTTGTTTCTGGAACCATTACAGCGATCTGATTCTGATGGTCATCTATGTCTACAGAAGAAGTAAATGTTACCCTACTTTGAAAAGCTTTTTCAAACTCTTTATTCTGAGTAAATTTCAACTTTTTTCTTGGCTTAACGTTTACTTTCTTCGTATTTCTTGCAAATTCTCGTGGTAGCAAACAAATTGCTACGCTTTAGTTTTTATAATGCTTTTATGCTAACTAATAGTCAAACAGTTTTTCATAAAGGAAAGGACTAACTAACATAGCTACTTATGAGTGTCTTTGTAGTAACTTCCTAGCTAGCAATAACGAAAATCAGTCAGGGATAAGAATTACTCTAATTTTGCTTATAACTTTCACTAATGGGGCTTAATTGCGTATAATTCAATCTGTGTACGACTTGGATATCATTCGACGCTCCGAATCCATCCTTGTCCCGAGCAAATGAAAATTTAGTTATACGTGATGAAGCTCCTTTTAGTAAAACGAATGTCTGAGAATCGCGAATTTACACTAATTTTGCTTATAACTACTTCGACTTCGACCACGAGAATTTGCAAACGCTAAAGAATGATTACATATAGTTACTAATAGATATAGTTGCTTTATTAGACGCTACATGATCACACATTTCGATGCTTTATCTTAGGCACTGACACTGGTTTGCTCCGATAAGTATAACACTGCTAAATAAAAGGGCACTTCTGATGTAAAGAACCATACTTAAAGCAAAGGGACGTTTTCACTGAATTGTAGTTGGGAGAAGTTTAACTCATTTTCTTGTGGTGTTATAATTTATCGGATAGATTATGGATTCTTAGAAAGATGTAATACGTTTTAAATTGTTTGGGTTTCAAATACCAGCATCTTATTTTCCTACATTTGGTATTAAAGCCTTCATAGCGAAAGGTCCTTATAATTTAAACCTAGACAAGACAAAATGTATTTTCAATTCTTTCTAAATAATTTGAAATGCTAATATTTCTGTCAGATCTTTAGGATAATAGTAGGCAGAAATAATAGCAACACATTCTTCTATTATTATGAAGTGTACATACGATAAACACTAGTAGCGACCACCTTTAGAACTGCATTCTTGACATAGTTCTTCCGTCCTTCACTTACTCGTACTGTCCTCATTTTGTGTTTCACCTCTGACACCATCATCCAGAGAACCTTATTTTACAGGATTCGCTCCGGGACAATCTCCGTTTTTTATCCTATAAAAGCTCCTTTTATGAGTCTAAAGTAATCTTAAAATAGTGCTACCCCAATTATATAGTTCAATCTATACCCCATTAAATGACCATGTAACCAGTACCTATTCATAGTAGCGCAATTATTTTTAAAAACATAAATGATATTATGTCGCATAAAACTTACCTGTTACTTGCTTGATTAAACCTTTCCCTACTTTGATACTCCCCAAAGTGGTAGTGGGTTACAATTTGTATGTATACTTTATATGAATGTTGTGTCTAAATTTGTCCAGTTATTGAGGGCTAGTTTGGATAGCTGGTAGCCAGAGTAAACTCATTGGGTTACAATTAGTACTTAAAGTGATGAGGTGCCTAGTGAATAGAGAACATTGAAGTAGATTACGTAGAATAGTGTAATCAAGCAAGTTTAAAGCATTTAAAGTGTACGTTGTGTACGTTGTAGTCAGTATAAAGTATGTAACTGCTGTTAAAAAGCTAAAAGCAGGCATTGTTTTAAAGCTAGCACTGATACTCTTTGGTATTTCAACTGAAGTAGGGTAGCTAACCAGGTTACAAGTTTAAGTGTATGGTAGGCATGCAGGTTACAAGGCAGTCCAAGTGTAGACTACACTGGTTACACCACCAATTATAAGGTAACCAAAAATGTAAGCAGTCCAAGTGTAGGGTGTCCAGGTAACAAGCAACCGAAGTGTGTGATCATGGCCGGCGCTTGACGCTGGTGGTGACGCAGGGCGGCGGCGGCGGGCGCGGCCAGCGGGCCTCCGGGTCCAGCACCTCGGGCTCGCTGGGGCGCAGCGGTGCGCACTCCGACCCTGACCTCAACTTCCGACTGCAGACCAACATCAACATCGGCTGGGTTCGTATTTTATTTGAACGCTTTCTCGCCGGTCCCTATGAAATGTTCCAACCGTTTATTTTAGTATTAAAGTCAAGGATACAGTCGTGCTTAAAAGCTGTTATTTTTCAATAGACATGGGTTTGGGGATGGATTAGCTGTCGGTTCATTATAAACTTGAAATAAGTACCTGGGGCTCTAGTATAATTTTTACCGAAACAAAACGTTACGACCGCGTTTGCGTTTAGCTGTCAAATCCCATGCATATTGAGGGTAAAACGCAAACGCGATCGTAAAGTTTTGTTTCGGTAAAAGTTATACTAGAGCCTCTGTACGACATAACTGTCACATTCAACCCGATTTTAATCGCCGTTTGATAATATTGGCTTCATGATTGAGGCACCATCTAATATAATGCCAATTTTTACGATGCGATATTGTCCTTGACTTTAAAAATAAAATCTATACAAGTTTAGATATGCAAAATTACGTAAATTTAACAGCCCTGTGATTTAAGATGAGGTATTCCATTCCACTCGTGTAAAATGCTTATCACCCCTAGATTGCTTATGGTGTCTTGCTGTTACATATTCCTTTTCTTCTACAGGAGGTTATTAGCTTAATCGTTAATCGTTACCAGTCTAAATATACGTTGTATTTTGCTTGTATAGAGGTAGGCGTTTTAATCTGTATGTTAAAGTTCTACCTGTTTAAAATTAAAAACAATTTTTTAAGTTCTTTTTAAAACATAGGAACTTAAAACTACTGTCGCCATTCTTGCTATAACTGTCAAAAACCAGTCTACGGACACACTGCATTACAATCAAGTGATGACATAACAGCGATTAAAATTTGAGTGTACTTGATATTATATGAGTTGGCCGAATTGTATCAAAGTTGTCCGTTCAAAAACAGCTCTACCGTCCAAGGAAGGAGATTCTAATTTCAATGACAGTTTTGTTAACAGCCGGTCACGCAAAATAATTTCAACCATACCGAGTCGTGCATATTTTTTTATAAATATGTAGGGTCACTCGTTCTCAAATGTCACATGACGGGTTCCAACAAAAAAACAATTAAGGTACTATTAAGCACATACCTTTGCATAGCAAGTCACTTATTTTTGCGAAGGCGTGGTGACTTCAATATCTATAGCTGCAAATATATTATCGCTAAATTGACTACTCAGTATTTTTGCACTCCACTACGAATACAATAGTATCGATGTCAACATATTTTTGATAGTGCAGATATTTTTGCTGAGTCGGTTTGTTTGTCTTACACATACGCTTTGTTAGAAGCACTGCACTGTAGAATTAATGTTAAGTCTTGCATGTTTACTGGGATAAAAAAACAGGATGTATGTACATCAACTCTCTGAAATGCATGTGTGCACGTTTAAATTGCATCTTCGTATTTTTTTCCACTTTTTCTCTTTGCCAAGATTCCCTTTCATTCAGTATATTATTGCTGAAAAGCTGACATGTTATCTTTTCTAAGACATCTCAAATTGTTTTTGTAAAATGTATTTCAGGATCGTCATTGGAGGTTACTATGTAATATATATGCGCGATGGTCGTGGTTTATTGATGTTAGACTCGACTTTCTAAATCCAGATACATTAAACAATCGATACACAAACAAAGCAAAAGATTCGTATCTATTCACGAGCGACACCAAAAAAGTACGTATATAGCGGAAACTTTGACACCACCTACTTACATATACTTTAAATAAATAAACAATAATAAACTAGATTATATGAGACATGCTTCGATGATGCATACCGCTTACCAAATCCTAACAATTTTTATTACCCATAGTTACCAAATAAGGTAGCCGGTGGCATCGAAAATGAGACTCAATTCAGTAAATAGTAAAGTTCTGTTTTGGTTGCGCGTGCGCCTGTCCGGCTAGGTTATTTATTGCACATTGCGCAGATACTCGTTCCCAGACGTTATTCTAATATAATTCGTAAATCGAAATGCCGAATGGTTTTAATAGAAATCAGTAACATTGTTTATGTTAAAGTACCATCTTAAAGCGGTTCTCAAAGTTTGTTTTTTGTAACCCTTTTTTGTGTTTGCCGTAATCATTATACACAATTCTTAACCAGCTTAATGATGGCTTTTTAATTAAATTATAGATAACGAGATACTCTTAAACGTGTTACCATAATTATCCAATCGAGGTTTGAGTGCGAGCTAGCACAATTTCCTGGCCAGGTGCGTCGCGCGCGCCATAGCGACTTCTGTTCCACGCTCACTGTGATAATTAGAAAGAGAGGGGTAGATTTTCTCGACTTGCAACTTGTCGTGGCGTCAGTTGTAGCCACTGTAGCACTAGCAATACTTCAGCACGGCTAGCACAAGACGGCGCCCAAGCAGTCTTGGGCGTGACATAGACTATCCGTCTCTTTTTAACTAGAATATTCAGTAAGAGACCGATATTACTTCTCCTGCGCGAGACAGCTTGCATGCGGTCTGTACACGTAGTGCTGTACGTCGAGCACAACTTAATGTTTAGTCGTTTCGCGCGCGGCGCCTCTTGTCTCACTCACACCGTGCAAATTAGAAAAAGGAGGACAGATCTTTCTCGACTCGCGTCGCGGCGCGGCGTCAGTTGTGCTAGCCCCGCTGTTGTATAAAGAATATCGATTGATACGTCCGTAGCACTGACGTAAATGACGTCACCGCTACGCCTCTACGCGCTACGCGCTACGGTTTGAGAGCCGACGCGCCCGCGCCGTGTTTTATGGGGCATTATACCATAATAATATTTTTTACTTAGCACATTTGTTTATACCTGCGTCCGTGTGCGCCCGCGCATGCCACAGGTAAAGTAATGTCACTATATTGACTTTGTATAGGCGTGGGCGGATTGCCGCTGTTTTAAACCATCGTATCTTAGGCACGGATTTGCGGTATGTATTTGATCCTATAGTTTTTAGGGCATATTTTGACTAGTTAATTTTGATATACGCATACAAGGAGCTAATTTGCATTCACTGTTATACCGTGCACTTGTTGAACCCACACAGTGTAAAACTGAGCAGCCATCTTTACAATCAGTTTCAGTAGCGAAGTGAATATGAATATATATATGTATATGAAGTCAAAATCACGACGTGGTAACACATTTGCTAGTCCCACTGGTGTTATATATCATATCAGCCGAAAGACGTCCATTATTGCTGGACATAGAGGCCTCCCCCGAAGACTGCAACAATGACCGGTCTTGTGCCACCCGCATCCAGCGGGCTCCGCGACCTTTACCAAGTCATCAGTCCACCTTGCGGGGGTCTACCCACGCTGCGGCTGCCGGTACTGAAATTGTCAAGGTACTGCGAGGCAATGCTTTAACTGCATATGTGCCGCTTTCAAACTAAAATGTCGTACGTTATTACGACCGCGGAATCTAATAGCCAAACGATTTTTATGTTCTTTCGCGGTACGGGATTGTGTTACCGTCCGTTAGTTTTTTCTACTCTTTGTCGATGGAATTGACTTTTGTATTCCAAGATGGCGTCGTTTATGGTGACGCCCAATTAGCGGAGCATTGCCGCTTCTTTTGTTACAAAGATTTATGTCCATGAATTTTTGTTGGTAATTGCAATTTTTTTTATATTAATTTGGAATTTTCGCTTATTACGATGGCAGTTGTCGTAAATCTTGAGTTTATGGTCGGAGGCTAGATAGCTAATTTTAATAAAAATAAGCAGGTTGTATTGGCTTATCCGTTACTTTATAACTTTTGTCTACAAAACTGACGGTAAACGCATTTGCATTTAGCTTTCACAAAGCCTTTATTGCAGTTCATATTTAAAAGTCTCACTAGTTTCATGATTATGACTTTGTTGTTCGCATTATTGTCATTAGCTATCTGTTTAGATATATACTGGGATATTATAGACTGTTAAATTACATTAATTGTTCATTTTAATAAATAAAATAAATACAATTTTGACACTAAAACAAACAACTGGGATAGCTTAGAATGTTAAAACGAAATCGAAACCCAATCTATCGTTCGCACAAAATTGCGCGGTCGGCAATGTCTTCCAACATTTGTCCATGGCGTCTTAGGCGCCTGCTAGGGTTCCTGAGAGGTACAGCCTACAGGTCGATCACGTAGCGCATTGTACGTACATTAGGAAGATCTAAATGTCAGCATTGTCACTGCCACTGTCACACAAAACGCGAAAACCTTAACTGGACGAAAGAGCACGAGCTATACGGTAGAGCGGGAGCTATGATTTGAGTTTTCTAGCCGTCAAACATCACATCGGTTATGTTAGATAGAGAACCTTCTGTACGTACAATTTGTTCTGTGGTTTGACACCCGAATTTTATGGATTCCTTCTTAAATAAGTAATCGAAGCCCGCGCATTAGGTGATCTGATCATGAAACAAGTAGGAACATAACTTGAGGACGAATAAATTACGAGAGACTTTAATTGGACCACACGCAATGACACGGTAAATTATTTTCTTACGTCGGTACTTACGTCGGGCTCATTTTAGGAATGTATTCTTTTATCTTTACTCTGTGGCATTCAGAAGTTTACGCCGGTAGCTTGTATTCGAATTTGGAATTTCGATATTCAGATATTTCTGCTCTGTGGCGTTCTCAATTTGGTCGTCCCGCTAGTTTGAAAACGTGTGTCTTTTGGTACTTCTACAGTTGTTGCCAGAGCTCTTAAGACAATGCCTCCTTGGCAGCTCTGAGTTCTTTCAAGATTAAACGAACTGGGATTTGACTCTAGCTGACGTCACGAATCCTCAAATTAATAAAGGTCGGCGACGTGATTGTGAGTCACAGGCGTCCATAGGCTATAATGTCTACTAACTATCATGCAGGACGTATCCTTGTTTGCCATCGGCGTGGTATCAAAAAAATACACTGACTATGTGGTTTTAATTATTTTTGGTCGCATTTTGAGTCCGATTCGAAAATTCCTTGTTAAGTTATTTCTGTTGCGTGTTGTTAATGGATTTACGGTGCAATTTATTTCTTTTATTACCCTCAAATGCAGATTCGGTTAACTACATAGGTACATTATACGGGTAGTTCGACATTAAATAATAATAATCCTCAACTATGTCTTGAAAGTCATAGAGTTTTAAGAAAAATGCTGACTTTTCTTTCTAAACAATACCATATTCATAAAACGTAACAATAAAGGCTTTATTTATTAAAATGTGTTTTGTCTCTTTCTCACAAACTCAAATGTCACAGTGACAGGTATAAAGAGAAAACTACTTTCAGGGCATTTAATATCTAAAAAAGGTTTGGAGGTTTATGAATTCGGACCTAAATAATACTACCTATTAATTTGATTGCTTCTCTGTCTTAAAATACAACTTTTATTAACTCCATTTTACTCGTGACAAACAGCCATCTCTTACTTTAAACGCGCAAACTTTTTAACGTCATCCATAAAAACTTACCAACACCAACCAGACATTAGTATTTTGTTTTCCCCATATTAATACCCGATTTATAGATGTTTTACTGCTCCCATGAAGTTTATTGTAGGTTTAACGAGTTAGAATTTTTATGAACAATGTTTTATACTCAGGTACGGGCTGGTTAATTAGTTGGACGATTAAAGTTCGACGATGACTTTGGTCGACGAACTATAAACTAACTAATAACTATTTGGTTCCGTATAAAGGTAAAATCAAAATAACTATGGGACATTTACCTGATACCAAGGGTCGGCAACGCCAAGGGTAGGCTGCGGTCTCCGCTTACCATCAGGCGGTCCGTACGCTTGTTTGCCACCGTTATTGTATATAAAAAAAATGGCCCAGAAATTACCAGTGTGGTTATATTTTGGTGTAAGCAAGTAATTATCCGCTTATCATCAGGCGGGCCGTACGCTTGTTTGCCACCGTCGTTGTATTAAGAAAAATAAATAAAAATATATACAAATACAATACAATGCAATACATATATTCTTTATTGCTCACCAGAAATACAACGATTGGCACATTAGACGTAGAAACGGCCGTTGGTGCGAAAAGGTTCTCGAGTGGCGACCACGTCAGGGCAGGCACAGCGTACGTCTAACGGACAAGGTGGACTTATTTATTTATTCGTATGGCATCATTAATTACGGATGACCTGATAAAGGTCACGTCACTGGATGCGGGAGGCCTAGGACCGGTCATTGTGGCACTATTTGGCCTATGTCCAGCAATGGACGTCTATTGGCTAATATGATGATGATAATGATGATGACGATGATATATTATACGATAGATAATCAAAACACGGTACAAGAGAATGGTGACCTAATTATCAGGGTAACATATATTAACTTTCCTGGCTTTTGCTAAATTTGAATTACTTATATCTGGTAATTTGTATAAACATTAATTGTTTTGGTGGTTAATTATGTTGCCTTGCTGAATCGCAGGTACTGGGTTCGATTCCTTGTCTGCTAGGTAGGTAGGTAGTTAATTCAGTATTTTCTTTACGCTTAAATATTTGTATGAAACAATAATTCGTAGTAATTTAGCTAACAGATAATGGTTTTGCATCCTATTAGATAATGGACTCGTTTTTAAGAACACTTATAATGTAAATTAAAAAGAATGCCCGCAATATTCTGTTATTCAAATTTTATTGCCTTGGCGATGAATGACTGAACTTTACCAATAGTCAAAGCTTGCAAAACTTGAAGATTTTTTTAGGGATTTGATCAGAACTAAAAGTAGTTCTTAGAATTTAATACTGAGCCAAAAAACCCTCAGCGCTAATGTGTGAACGTTCGTGTATTGTATATCGTTCAGATATTTATGTTTTTCCTGTATTAATGAAGCAACTTTGGTTACAACTGAAATCTAGTAAAATTCTTAATGTTGACATTAATTAAATGTTCATTCACTTGAATGTTATCGGAGAAACACCTATGAGATTTAAATGACTATAGCAATTGGACTACTATCTTCGACGTTTACTCTGTGTGAAGTAATTTGTCCTAGCATGGTATTTGTGTCTAACCAGCACGTCTATCATGGGACGGCCGCGACATACTCTCGATTTTTCTCACACTATATCTCTTCTTCTAAGTGTTCGAATAAGAGAGAGACGGATAGTGCGAGAAAAATCGAGAGAGCTCGCGCGCCGTCGCGTGATAGCCGTGCTGACATAACCGTGTATAAAAAAATAGGCGAGTATTTGAATTTTGTTTTATAAATATCCAATTGTAAACTAGGTACCTATTGTGACTTATATCATACCTAATGTCTAAGGAATTGAAATCGGGCTTTGTGCTATCCTAATCACGGCAAGATAAATGTATTTTTTAAATTAGCTTGACCGCATCAAGCCTGTCATGATGAATCATCATGATAAATTGAAGAGCCGGCTTCCAAATGTCTTGACTTGGAACTTCTCGGACAGCCTGATACTACATATGATACATAGTTTAATTACTAGGTTTTTGATTTGGTTCATACCTACTATCCCGACACTGAGTTGAGACTTACTTACATTTCAGTTAGCCTAGGGTGGTCAGAACTCTAACTCAGGCTCTGACCTCGTGCAGTCACGACCCTCAGTCATGGGGATGCGACGAGGAAGAAGAGTCTCAGACCCTCCCCCGAAACCCCAAAATCCATACATAAAACTCGAACACTTATTCGGTGGCCCGATCTCACGGTAAACAGTTTTTATTGGAAAGTAACAGTCTATTATCAGATCAGATGTATGCGGCCCATAAACGTTTTATAGGGAGGTAATAACTGGGGGTATTTGACGCGATACAATCTGTTTATCGGTCCTGATTTCTTGATAGGTCTAGGCTACTTACTGGCACAACGACTCGACATAGATCTTGGCCACAGACAGTAAAGACCGCTAAACTAATCTGTCCAATGTCTTTCTGGCCAGTCGATGGCCTGAAGTTCCGGTCTTTTTGGTTTCATCATCCGTGCCTAGGAACGTAGGCCATTATATTAGAGTTTTTACTTATATAACGCTTCTGCCACTTATCGAGGAAAAATCTGCGAGGCTGTAAGATTGTAAGTTTGTGCCTATGTAGGGGGTTATCCCTGGAACTACTCATGTATCAAAAAATATTTCACCAGGATTCACGATGGACTCAGGCTATAATTTAGCCCGAGATACCGCCTGGGTTCTCAGTAATACGCCGTTGAAATGGGGGGCTAGTTACAGATAAAGAAGGAATTGAAGAGAACATTACGTAATAAAGTAGTCTTCTAGGAATGTTTCGATCGAGCTCTATGGCACAAAACTCGTTAAACCGAGAACCGGAATGTATTCTGATCCGGATGTGCCCAATAAATGGCTGACTTTGTTACAAATTTGAGACAATGCCCTCGCCTGGCCTACACATAAATTAACTTCAGGATTAAGTTTAATTAAACGTCACTAAGTGATTTTATAGGGTAGTAAATTATAAATTATTCATGATCATAGTGCTCCAAACGGTTTTAACCAGAGTGAACAAGGATTTCATAGACATTGCTATTGATATCGCTATTGCTATGACATTGGCCACGATTCCATTTGAATATTTCATACTATAAAATCTTATGTTTTCGTAATTATTTAAACAATAGCTTACTAAAAAAAGCAAAAGTTTAAAGATGAGATTAGGTAATAGAAATAAAAGCAATTTAGGTTAAGTTACAATAGTTATAGTAAATGAGCGCGTCTCGCCATCAAACTTAATAGTTTGGCGAGTATATATTTGTAGTTTATCATGTAACTTGTATTTGGAAATAAATAAATTAAAAATTACATTTGATTAACTATTGCCTCACATAATAAATAAATAAATATTAAGGGATAATCTCACACCAATCGACCTAGCACCGTAGTAAGCTCAATAAGGCTTGTGTTATGGGTACTAGACGAAGATATTATATTTAATAGATGTAATACCGTAATATGGTCCTACTTCGCTCCAAAATTGGCTCCACTTTTACTAATTGCATCGCATTTTTATAAATATAGAGTTATGGTACTGGTAATGATTTTATCGGAAATATGTACTAATTGCCTTTATTTTAGGTTGAATTTTGTTGCAGTTTAGTTGATATTTTAGATTTTTTTAAACTTATTTTTTGGAGCAAAGTAATCTGTATGAGGCGGGAAACTTTGCTCCAAGACAATTTTTCCTTGTATTCTGCTTTATTTCTGCCCTGGAGCATTAATTAACGTGTTTTAGCTATCAATTGTCTGTTCGATGATTATTGGAGAACCCACCGGTGTTGCAAGGTGAAATCTTACGTTACCCGATAAAATCATTTCAATTTACAAATTTAACAAGGGTTTTCGTCTGTAACGGAACGTAACTTTTTTTTTTTTTTGGAGCATAGTTACCACCCTAGGAGCAAAGTAGGACCATGTTACGGTACCTAAACACACAGAAAACATCCAAGACTCAGAAACAAATATTCATGCTCATCATACAAATATTTGCCCCTACCGGGATTCGAACCCAGGACCGTCAGCGTCACAGGCTTAACCGGTCGCCATTACTAATGTTATGTTGATATATTGTGCCATTCCTCTTAACACATGTAGCTAAACTGTGTAATAACTAGTAATGTTCATTTATGGATATAAAAAAAAATATAGATAAAACACCAGAAACGTCTAAACAAAGCAATAATCATGGCAATTCAGCACACCGAACTACGCCGATATGTATGACCCTAAATACATATTCAATTTGGCGATCACCATGTTACAAATAGTGAAGAATTTGTCGTAATAGGCGCTACTGGTTCTGAGCGCTTATTGAAGAACGCCAGAGCCCATGTTAGGTATGTGAAGAGTTACATCTTTTTGGATGCAGAGCGTAACTGAGTGTCTTATGGGAAACTTTCTTCCGTAGAATGCGGGTTTAACAACCGATATACTAAACTTGTTGATCAGAATTAGAGTTTATTTAATAGTTGTCCAATTAAAGATGGTAAACATGTTTCTGGCAATGTTAATGCAGTTTTAGAATTTTGTGAAGAAATGTTTGGTTTTATTTTGCACGTAGTTTCATTGCGTTTTCTTACTTATGTTATACAACACTACTAGGGTGGACTCCTTGATTTGATGATTTTCGCCTTAAAAAGCTTCCTTACCTTGTCTTTTTTGCTCGTATCAAAAAAACTTCAAATCCTACTAATATTATAATATAAATGCAAAAGTTTGGGTGTTTAGATGTTTGTTACTCATGAGCATTGAGATTGCAATCACGATTAAACGGCACTACCGATTTGGATGAAATTTGCATGAAGATAGTTTATAACCTGGATTAAAATATAAGATAATATTTATCCCGTGTCCACGCAGTCGCGGGCGGAAGCCAGTCTAAAATTCTACCCTATAAGGGTACTGATTTGAATACTGTTCAGCAGTTTAAACTAGTTTACGATTTATATAACAGTGTTATCACCTAGTTCTTACAAAAGCACAAAGGAGGGTTTATTTACATTGTAATCTGCAATTGAAAACCTTAATATTATAAAGGTCCCTACGTATATTCTAGTTACTAATAATTGCATGAATATGCATTTACTAAAAACCTAGCAGATACTCGTACTCATAATTTTTCACACGCTTAAAATTCCAAACAAACATTTTGCATATGCATGACACGTGACATTTCGACGACCATTAGGACATTTTATACCATTTTAATGAATCGATAAACAAAGCGATAAAACCATATCTATCACACATTTCACCTGGTGGACACATAAATTTATGGGTCTGATCTGGTTCGAACCGGTTACGAGCGGTTATAGCCGGTTACAATTACAATCAGTATCGCCCTGGGTTTACCTGTGGTTGCTGCTTAACGTTGTTATTTATTTATTTATTAGGAGGTACTAGTAGTGATGATATTTGGGGTCCGTGGGCTTTAAGGCACCGTATATTCATGGTCTTCTCTCCCTCTCACTGAGCATAAGCGTGAGCGAGATGGAAGTGCGTGCTCGGAAGCGCGGATATCATGTTTTTTTAATTTAAATTTTATAGCCGTTTAAATAAATAAAAAAGTAATCACTGAGTTCTCTCAAACATGATATTGCCGATTTTAAGAAGCAATTTTAATATTTTTAGCTTTTGTGCATAATTTGATACGAATATTTTAAGTGTATTTTAGACCTATGTTCGTGATTATTTTCTAATGAGCGAAAATTGCTTAATCATGTTTCGAATCACTGATCTCGCTGCAGAAAAGCCTCATGATTACTATTCGTATTTTTATGAGACCATATTATTATAAACAGACGCATTATATTGTTTCAAAAACTCTGTTCGCTTAACTTCGCTGAACCTACGGCGCCTTAAGTAAAAAATCCGATTCCGGAACATTGTTGACTGACATACCTAGTGCATATGCAATATTTTTTGCGGAAGCAACTGTCGTCGGTTCTCGTAAGTAAGAAAGGAAACTATTTAGACCTTGTAGGCAAGCTTTGTCAAGTCTAGGGGCAACTTGACTGTTTGGCGGCTAGACCGCCTGAAATCTTCGGCTACTATCATGGACCACTAAAGGCTACGTTATCTTCAGTGATTTAGATTTAGATTAATTTATTTCACAATATATAATTACAATATACATTAAAGCTAGCTTAATCTATATGAATTTATATTATGATCGTCAAAGAGAATAAGAATTGTTCAATTTCAAATTATAGTTAAGTACTGTTTATATGTCACACCCGATCTAGATAATGGAAGAGCGGGGTCTCCTGACACAAGCAATTTATATGCTTAAAAGGAGGTTCCAACCTTTAATGTATTTTCAACATGTAAGACACTAATAAATATTTTTCATTTTTCATTTTTTCATTTTTCATTGTAATAAAATGTCAAGTTACATTTGGTTCAAATTATAGTCACAATTAATTAATAGGCAAAAGTAAATAAATGACTAAGATAATATCACATAAAGATCGTCAGATTACAAACTATACTTAAAAGAAAAATACAAAAAAATACAAATAACGATATAATTTACAATGTCAAAAACAGTGATATTATTAATGTTTAATGTCCATAAATTCCTTTAATGAATACAATGCGTTTTTCAATAAAAAGTTTCTCAGTTGGCGTTCGAATGTTTCGGCAGATGACTCTGTTCGCAATTCGGCGGGTAGTCGTTCGTAATAGGTTGGGCCTATCACTAGTGCTACTTCTAGAAATAAATTATAGGTTCAAAGATGGAAAAAATATGGTATTGCAGCGATATATTGCTAGCCTGTCCCTGTCGGCCACAACACACTTAAACCCGAGACAGACATCCACGGTACGAAAAGGGATGATGCTATTCTAAATACTAATGTATATACAATCGGATGCGCTAGCACCCGACGGTAGCCGACCGCGTTTTAATAGAGTGCACAGGCAAGAACCGGACGGAGCCGGTCAGGTGCGACGACAGCTGAGCGCAGCCGTCCGCGTCCATGAGGAGCCGGCCGGCCGGAAATCCATTGCCATATGAAATGTAACGTGAGTTTTAAAGCTTCTAATTCCTCTGGCAACTTGTAAAATGCGCTCAGATGCGCTCCGGCCCGGCCCGTTCGATGAGAATCGTATGAGTGATGTTGACACTAAAGGAGGTCGTTATTACACAGGTACCTTTAACACGTAGATAACAAAAATAACAACACTTATGTAAGAGCTCACATGACAAGACTAATTGCGCCTTCATTAATAGAACCTCCAACTTTCCAATTTATTGTCTTGGATAACCACAAAATAAAATAGAAAACCTCATTACTTATGCTTCACAAATTTCCACCTTACTCTAAGTGACATAACAAAGCCAGTCACAAACTCTGATCTGACCCTTCTACCCGGACAAAATTAGACTATATCGCGTTTCGGTAAAGTTCAAAGTTAAAGGTTCATTATAGTTTGATAGAAGGTTGCGAGCGTCGTTCGTCTTTTGTTACGTTAGTTTAGGACGCTGATATGTTTAATGCTGGGCCATAAATTAATCGTCGTTTGTGATTTATGGAACGCCGAGATCAATGGCGGCGAATGTCATCGAAGCATGTTAAGGAAACGAGAAAGCGACATAGGGTATATGGTTCGCATTTGAGTAATATATATATATATATATATGTATATATATATATATACATTACATATATGTTTAATAAATATATATATATGTATAATTTTAGGCAACAAACAGTCAATTAAACAGAAATAAACTTATACAAAATGTTAAATAAAAACCTTGAGTGCCATATTCTAAAGTTACTTAAACATTTTAACTTAATGTAGCTTACCACTAAGAAGCGAAAACCATTCGCCAATCGAGTGCATAATATATATATCTATATTGTATATATAAAGATACAGGTTATCACTTACACTGTATTTCCAAAAGGGGTAGGCAGATCACGTAAAATTTATTTTCTGGCTATTCAGAAACCAGTTATTGTTGCCCTCAAACGAGTGATTTAAATTTTCCTCATAGAATATGTGTGAAAAACAGTACGTGTCACTCGGTAGCAAAATTATTTCAGTCTTGAGCATAAACACTTGATCCCTCGCTACGCACAAGATTCTACTTTAGAATCCTTCGCTACGCGCTGGAACGGCGAAGCCGCGCGGGCAGCTAGTGTACAGTAATACATACATACATACACAAACGAAATATATTTAGCTGCAGGGATTCATGTAGTTGGTTATTTTAAATGCAATACTCCGTTCTCTATTTAAAGTAAGTGTTAGGAGAGTAAAGAAAGAGAAACAACCAAATAAGCAATATAACCCTGCAGTCTGCACAATGCGCACTTGCACAACTTTAACTTTGAAACAAAACCAATTTAAATTTGCACAAGGAAGCGTTAAATATGCACTTAAAGTTTTGTCATTTCCAAGTTTATAGAGGCTTTACTTCCATTCAAACGAATAATTAATGAGATGGCAATATGCATCTAAATATGAAATACAAACTATTATCTGTTTAAGTACTAGCATCCCGTGGTTTCGCCCGCATCCAGCTGCAATCGAATTTTTTGACCCCTGAGGAAATACCGTGATCAAAAGTGTTATTATTTTATCCTCCTCTGAGGCTCATATCACTTACATACTCGTACTAATTAAAATCTAGTGGTTTCAGTGTCAAATTTTCACGTACTCTATAAACTTTAGCATTTGTTTAATTTATTTATTCCATATAATTTATAAACGCACGAGCTACACTTGATATTTAGGTACCGTTAGCTTTTCGGTGAAGGAAAAATATCGTTACGAAACCTGCATTCATCATCATCATCATCATATCAGCCGAAAGACGTCCACTGCTGGACATAGGCCTCCCCCAAAGAGTGCCAAAGTGACCGGTCCTACGCCACCCGCATCCAGCGGACTCCCGCAACCTTTACCAGGTAATCACTCATCAGTCCACCTTGTCGGGGGCCTACCCACGCCGCGCCTTCCGGTACGTGGCTGCATACATTTGGGAAGAAATTCAAAGAAGTATGTGAAGTCCCCTCCCCGCACTGGGCCAGCGTGGGGACTACTGCCCGTTCCCTCGCACTCATGAGAGGAGGCCTGTGCCCAGCAGTGGGACGTATATAGGCTGACGATGATACATATATACCAATAGAACTTGGAGTAGAAATATACTCCAAGTCCCGGCTGGTATGACTGCAAGAAAACGATAAAGTCCTGCGACATATATATTTTCAGTTCACGCCGCTGTCTTCTAAACCGGTATATGTATACTGTATAGGTACTTAATATTCTTCCTTTTCCTAATATAAATATAAGTTATTCCTATTTCAATTATCGAGTACTCATTTTAGTAAAAATATACTAGGTTGATTCACAGTTACCATCATAAATGTCGAACTGATCTATGTTAGATTATAAAAATGAACAAGTTTCTTTACACATTCAAATTCCGTGGCACTTGCTCCCACACCTCTTTTATTATTCACCATTAAAATCTTTCACATACTTGTAGCAATTAAAGATGGCCACGTATCTCAGTAGACGCTCCCAATATTGCACTTTCCAATTTCATCGAGGACGTTACTGGCCAAATTGCGCTTAATTTATATGCTGATTCCATCTATACCAGTTCTTGTAGCGGAAACACTTGGCTATTACGACCGCATTAGCGGTATAACAGCGTCGTAGTGACTAGGCACACACGGGCTGAAGTTACGTGAAGAATCTCTGCGTTTTGTCGACAGGAGGTAGACCGGTTCGTCTAGCTTAACTTGCTGCAAAGTCTCGTCGCGCGCGATTCTGCGACTTCTGTCTGACTCACTCTATGCAGATTAGAAAGAGGAGGGTACATTTTCGCAGCTTCAGTTGTGCTAGTCCCGCTAAGAGTCGAGAAATTTGGCATTCTTAGTTTGTTTTCAATGTGTTCCACACGCTTGCGAATATTTTTATGCTTCCGATAGAAAGAAAGAAAATAAGTTAATTTCGTAAATACAGAATTACACATTTTGGCACTTCGTGATATGCGAAGAAGGAGTCCACTCAGCACAATGTCGACCCACAGACGATTACTGTAGGTATTTCAAAACTTGGACAGGATCATCAAAAATATACATTGCACATATTGCACCACTAAATACGAGTACCTAGAGACAGACTTATCTGAGAACAGTGCATTTATATACCCGAAATTAAAATTTTCCTCATGCAGAATTGTAAATTATATACGCTTGCCAGGTAGCCCCTTAAAAAAAAATGAGTCTTCACCATGTTAGATTATTTCTGTATCATATAAAATTACAGAACGCAGTAGGCGCCCACGGCAGAATATAAACAAAAGTGTCGCGTCTGCGACGGTGACATCGCATGACTAGTTAGCCGCCCTCCCCGCGCCCCGCACTGCCGTGCTTGCTACCCACATTTTGTTCGTGCTGTCTGTTCTATGTACGTAGTACATTATACTTCAATGCTTTGTGCTGTATCTATGTGTCGTTCTACTAATTCTACCTATATTAAACCTAGACAGACAAATCAATGTATAATCTGGTTTAAATTTAATGGGTTAGAGGTTGTGAAGGCTAATAATTTACTATTTAAATAGACCCTGGGGCATAGTTTGGAGGCCCTGTAGTTGTCATAAAGACCAAATTAAGGTAGTTGTGACTGAACCAGCATTTACAATCGTACCTACATCACAGACAATGGGTGGGAGCGTTGTTTCAAAGGCATGACTTCCATTCTGTGGACAGTAATTTGAAATGCTGTAGCCATCAAACCCAAATCCAAAATCTCCGGTAGAATGTTTTTTTTTTAATCCATTCTTAGGCCGCGTTTACGCCTGAGCTTGTGCGGCGTGTCGCACGATATTACGCCTGGGTATAGACGCGGCCGTAGTTAGTAATAGGTACTTTTAACTTCATTCAGTAAGTAGCAATTTGAAGTGTACAAAATCACAAAACGAAGATGATCTCAATTTCAGTCGCGTGACTAGAAACTCGGTCTAATTATACGACGATGCAGGGCTGGCAAAAGCTGCAGAGGCACAGATGAATAAAGATGATGATAATATAAAATCATTTCGTTTCGTACTTACAACGCTGCGTTTGAACACAAGATGTCCGCTCGTGGGTCGCCATTCCAAGCGTGGTTTATTGGTTACGATTTGGTTTAATTTATTCGGATTGCATATAAAATGATTTTAATTGAGCCAAGCGATAGATTTATTTTGAGACGCTTCTATTTTTCTAAATGTTCTCTTTCTCAGTAACGGTATACTTACTTCGTCATAGGTCACGGGTGACATACCGTATATGGTGAATGTTGGCGTCGTAGATGCCTTTCGGTTGTGACGACAACGGTTAGTTTACTATATAAATGATTTTGTTGATACAAGATGGATAAACCAGATCTGGTGCAGCCAAGGCGGATGAACCAGATTTGACGGGCCGGTTAACGTTAAAAATGGCACCGGTGGATGTCATCACAAAACTGAAATTCTCATACAATCAGATTTTAACGGAATAACTTAAGATTACGTGCAGACGATTTGAAACAAACTTCAGGTAAATTTCTTCTAGAGGCCGCGATTATATAATTGACAGAAAGGACATAGCATATGATATAGCTTTTGTTTCATGTCTCTGTCATTCTGATTTTGAAAGGTGACATGAAAGCAAGGAAATCCTTAATCTTCCGAGGACAAGAAATGGAATAGAGCTCCTTAATTTATGTTCTCATTAATTGGACGCATCTTGTGACTCAATTCTAGAATGGCCCAATATTAAATGCTCATCATGATCAAATGGTTCTTTAATACTACCTTATCAAATGATTTCCCCACTTCAACAATCTTGTAAATACAGCTTATTTATGTTATGACAGATCATTGACTTAATCACGCTATTCATCAAAATAGATATTTAATGTGGGTTACTAATGAAATTCATAATTAATTTTCCAAACTGTCAACTTTTTTTTTATATGACGACAGTGGCAAACAAGCGTACGGCCCGCCTGATGGTAAGCGGACACCGCTGCCTATATACGCATGCAACTTCAAAGGAGTAACATCGGCGTTACCGACCCTTGATATGTTTAACTTATCACGATTTTTATAAAACAAACCTAACCTACAAGGCTCAATACAAAGTTTATATAATTTATCCTGAAAATGGTAGAGAAGATCACTTTTATGGCAAATGATGATAAGGTCAAAAACTAGCGTTATGGCAACTAAAAATAATATAAATATCGAAGGTATCCGATTTCATACGTATGATGAATGAATGAATGAATGAATGGTTTATTCATAATGAATATATGGTACATAAGGTCTTAAATATCTATACATGTTTCTTCCCATAATATATTCAGCCAGGTCAGGCATATGAAAACTTAGGTCAGTGATTAGATCACTCAGTCTATAGACCGGGATAAAATTACATTTAAATTACTACACAACACACATAATTATTGCATACTAGATCTAATAGTAAATATTAAACATTATTTCATCGCATGCTTCATTATTAGCTACACTAAATTAAATTGATTTATATAAATAACATTGATAATATTCTAATTAAATTAAATAATAATAACAGTCCAATATTATTCTATGTCACATGCTTCGTCAAATTTATAATTTAAAAATTCCTTAATACTATAGAAACACTTTTCTGTTAACATTTTGTGCAATTTTGTTTTAAATTGATGAACAGGGAGTATTCTAAGTGCGGCAGGTAGTTTATTAAATGAAGTATGATGAAAATAAACCCCCCACATGTCTGTCATGTGACGAGCTGTCTTTAAAAGTCATGAATATGGGCAATATCGCCACGGGTTTTGGTCAACCTTAACCAGTTTGACTCCGGTTCGGGTCAAATACTGATAACTGCTGATACAAATCTGATAATTTGTTTGGTTGTCCCGTACACTTTTACAAATTGCTCATTTAACGTGACAGTTGATTTTAGAAATTTGTTTATAAAATAGCGGTGGCACTATTCGGCTTAGTATTGAAATAGAAATAGTTATAGTAGAACGCAGCGATGATAACACGATTACTTGTTGTGTAGGTTATGCCGGCTGTACACATTGGGCCAACGTTGGCGCGTGAGCAGGATGACAACGAAATAAAGCCCTCTTCCTCTAACCCATAGCTGCATTCTGCTCCGCGCTAACGTTGGCCCAGTGTGTACAGCAGGCTTTAGGTTATGTTTCAGCTTTGGGTCTCTGGGTAATGGCCGGTTCCAATAATCAATCCACCGATAGTTTTCCTTACCAACAGTTACATTTTGACACATTTTCTACGGGTAATCTGTCAAAATGTAACTGCCGGTAAGGAAAACTATCGGTGGATTGATTATTGGCACCGGCCATCCATACTAATATTATGGGAAAGTGTATGTGTGTGTTTGTTTGTCCGTCTTTCACGGCAAAACGGAGCGACGAATTGACGTGATTTTTTAATTGGAGATAGTTGAAGAGACGGAGAGTGACATAGGCTTCTTTTTGTCTCTTTCTAACCCCCCACTTCCCTAAAATGGGGGGTGAAAGTTTGTATGTAGCTACGATATAAACGAGTTCCACGCGGACGGAGTCGCGGGCAGAAGCTAGTAAGTAAATAAAACTACTACCTACTACTTAAGGGGCTCCCCTACGCCAATGACCTTCGATCTGAATCCCTTAGTTTTCTAATGTTTTTTGTAGCTTATTATATTAACAACAACGGCTTTAAGTAATATAGTATCCCATATTTACTTCAAAGTTCATTGTTTTCGAGATATTTGGCATCAAAGTTGAACAATTTTAGGCCATAAAACTGGTTTTCTGGCCATAACTTTTGTGTTAATTGGTTTAAAATGAAAACCCTGGACCAGTTTTTAGAGACGTCACAGACGAACATAAATATGTAGCTTTCGTATATGTTAAATCTTTTACGTCAATAGAGATACGAACTAAGTGTTTTTTTAGAAAAAAAACATACAAAATTAAGTATTCATTTGTTTCAAAATCCGGTGAACCAAAATGGAGATAAAAGATTGAAGAACCGATAGCCGTTTGATTTATAATTCTATCTGTAGTGCAAAAAAAGTTGATACGATTCAAAGCTTGTCAAAAATCGATGAAAACCTCGGGTAGCCCCTTAACTACTGTTAGCTTAAGAGCGCACAGTCGTGACCTCACTCCGCGGAAGCTCGAAGACAAATGGCAAGCGCTCCCAGCTCGGCCGGTCACGAATGCTACCCTCACTCATGGTATAACAACACAGGTACTCTCTTCCGAGACTCGCGAACCACGTGACTGACACAAGCCTACGTCATCATGCTGTTAAATGCCGTTTGATGACGTAGGCTTGTGTCAGTCACGTGGTTCGCGAGTCTCGGAAGAGAGTACCTGTGTTGTTATACCATGCACTACATCAGGTATCAGCACGTCTAGCACAACATGCTGACAAGTCGCTTTGCGCGCGACGGAGTTACTCCCGTCTCACTCGCACCGTGCAAATTCGATAGAGGAGGGTAGATCTTTCTCGACTCGCGTCGCGGCGCGGCGTCAGTTGTGCTAGCCCCCCTGGTGGTGTGTGTCTAGTCGCGAGTAGAGTTGTCAGAGCTTTCGTGGATACGCTCGGAAGGACATGCGTTTATCTCTGTCAACACAACGAATCCTTAAATCAATATATGATCGACAACGCTCTTATGACTCTGGAGTTTCAAGCGTGCATAGGCTAGGATGCCCACTCCATTTGGCTTGCTTTGGTTTCCGGCAGTTTAGGGTACTCCTTCATTTAATGATCCGTGGAACGTTACCGCCCTTATTTATACTAATATTATAGAGAAAAAGTCTGTGAGATAGTAGCTTGTATGTAATGGGTATTTTCCCGAACCGGTCAAACGGAGTAAGTTAGTAAGTATTTCTCTACGTTTAACTGACTGACGAAACAAAAACAAAACGGCTGGGGCAAGTTCATTAGAGACAGTGTTTTTGTAAAGCAGATGTGCGACATTGCCAGTAATACGGATGTGCCAAATGTTACCGAGTGCCGCATTAGGGATCCGCGGTGATGCATACAGACACTCATCCTTATTTACCCATATCTGGGTAAATAAGGATTGATAGTATCATGAAACAAGCAAAAGTGCGTAATATTTGATGGAGGTGTAGGGATCATGCTTATCCTCTGCATACATCTCGTCTTTATAATGAAATCCATAATAATAGGTATGTATATCGATTAAATAGTGATGTCATATAAAATTTCTTAACACTTAACATATGTTTACCTCAATATTTGCAGTGAGAGCTGCCCGCGAGTATATTGAATGTGAGTCAATCCGTACTGAGTTACCGCAAGTATGTATGAGTCAAACCGTAGTCCGCACTGAGTATCTGTAATGTATCTCAGTACCGGGAAGCGATGGGCAGGATTTTATCTTTGAATGTGGTAATAAGGAAATCCTAAACAAATTAGGTATAAAGATGGGTAAAGTGCTTAAAAAGTATTTCTTGTAAGTTCATAGGAACTTCGTGTCTGTGGCCTAGGGTAGATCTAATTATATTCGCTTCGGTTTTGGGCAAATTGAATGGTTTTATTTTTTTGCAATTTGCCCTCGCAGCCGAATTATATGTACTCCAGGCAAAATACGGTTTTGAAAAATATTAATTTATAATAGCGTTTTTTATCTTGATTTCATTTGAAAATGTTATTCTAAGATGTTTTAGTCAAGAATCCGACAATTTTTTCCACCCGGAAGTAATTATGTAGATTTAAATGAAGCATTCATTATCTTTTTTTGTACGATTTATCTTGAATATTATAGAGCAAATGTAAATGAACCAAAATAAAGACAAAAACATTTATTAATATTTTTACTGACTTTTTAGAAGCCTACCTTATCATTTTTTCGATGGCTGAAATTTTGTCGGATTTTGTGATTATAAATTATTTCCAAAATTGTCATTTTTTCCATACAAGTTGTCAGTTCATTGCCTGGACTAATGTAGGTTGCTCCATAGATTGTGAAAGTGATCGTCACACGATGTTCTTTCGAATTTTTTTTTTATGTTCCAGAAGTTCGTTTTGTTATCTTAATTAAACGTATTGCTTGGGCATTACTTTAATAACGTACTTAAGTGACATAAAATCCATAATATTTTCAATGGAACCCTGCGCGTATTCTAATCTGCTCCATACTTTTTGCCTCAGCAGTAAGACACGAACTTTTTTCCCGGTTTTCGGAAGTGCAAGGAGCGTGCCATCTGCCGTGTCGAATTACCGACCTCTTTGCTCCCTTTGCCCCCTGCTTCTTGCCCCTTTGCCCCCTGACCGCAGTGCCAACATATCGGTGACGATGGGTGTTACGCCACTTAGGGTGCTTAGGCGGTTGACAAGGAGATAAGCCGAAGAAAATTCGGCTTTTGTTTATCCCGAACGGGCTAAGGGTATTTTTACCGGGATGTTTTTCGAGCGTATGTATGTGGACAAGAAAATTGTATATCACGGGCTACAGTCCAAACTAATGTTAGATTTTCGTCGTTGCGTTCCTCATTATCGTGGAAGTGACATGGGCTATATTCGAAAAAAGGAGTTAGGTTTTTGAAAAGTTTTTTGATTCCACTTCTCTTACAGGTACTTTTTTACTGATATCTACAATTACAGAAGAAACGTTAAGTGTGTAGCCTTGTGAGTGTGGAAATGCATGTTTGTGTATATAAACTGCGATGCTGATTGGAAGTGATGACTTTTTGTCACCCATAGTTACGGGCGATTTGCCAGTTTTTAAATATGGTTTTCTTAAACTATGGGTGACAAAAAGTACAGCCGGCATAAAACTGAACATTAAAATGATACTCAAGTGAACTAAGTATCTTAATGTATAAGCAGGTTTAATAAATATTTTATAGTGATTATATTCATACGCAATAACGTTTCATTCAATAAATATCCAGTTGTCATTCGTAAGTATAGGTGTCAAAACTTCTCATAACTTCTCAATGATTGGATGTAGGTATGGTACCGTTGTTTGGCTAAATTGAGACTTTATCAACTGCGACAAAGTAGATTTTTCTTTAACCGGTTTGGTGATATGTCATCTTATTCGTGATCAAAGCAATAAGCTCGCCAATTATGTTGAGGTTTCAATGCATTGCTGTTTAAGAAGTAAGTGCTAACTACACGATATTTGGGCATTGTAAATTTTTATTAGCCACCCAACAAACGGAATTTACTTGGTAAAATATGATGTGCGTCAAACAATTCGTTGAGTAACTGTGTCGAGATTGGGCACTAATATTGTAAAGAGGAAAGGCTGTAAGGTTGTATGTAGCTTGGTAAGTTTGTATGTAGCTAATTAATCTCCAGAACCACATATTCGATTTAAAAAAAATAGGTATTTATGTATAGATAGATAAATCATTTATTTGTTTTGCTAAAATACACACACATTACAATAAGAGACAAAAAAATACAGAAAACACAAAACTTAAAGAACATTATCATGACGACCACTTTAGCCTAGTTGGTAGTGACCCTGCCTACGAAGCAAGAGGTCCTGGGTTCGAATCCCGGTAAGGGCATTTATTTGTGTGATGAGCACGAATATTTGTTCCTGAGTCATGGATGTTTTTCTATGTATTTAAGTATTTATTTATCTATATAAGTATGTTTATCGTCGTCTAGTACCCATAGTACAAGCTTTGCTTAGTTTGGGGCTAGGTCGATTTGTGTAAGATTGTCCCTTAATATTTATTTATTTATTTATTAAAATAACATAAACAATCAGTTTATATGCACAGAAATAAACTGTGTGCACTGCAGCAAGACAAAAAGGCTCCAACTCAGTGCGTAGCTTTGCTCGCAATTGAACAAAAACACTGGTATTCTGTTGGAACCCAGAAAAATATATGAGTAGAAAATATATATGGAAGGACAAACATACATAAACAAATGGTAATTTTAGTCATATAACTCAATGACAACAACAAATGGTACGATAAAAAAAAGAGAAAAAAAAAGAGGTTGCACTCCGGGAGTGCCGGCAGAAGTGAAAACTCAATACATTGTAACAGTTTTTCGATCAGGTCACGTGACATCTTACGGTGTCACCCTAAAAATGCATTTGACGCAAATTTATAAACAATTATTTAGGCGGACGGGCCGCGGGCGCGTTGGGTGCGACGGGCCGGCTCGCCCGTTGGCGGCGGCAAACAAAATACCAATTTGCTTTTGCCATTGCCAAATATTTTTCAAAGCTTTGTCTCTTTAGGAATAACGTCCAAATTCGAACTATTGAATTTGCAAGAACAGCAGACGGCGGCGGCGAACAAAATATCAATTTGTTTTTGCCGTTGCTAAATATTTTTCAGAGCTTTATCTCTTTAGGAATAACGTCCAAATTCGATCTATTCGAATTTGCTCAATAGCAAAACGGTGAAGGACGCTTGGACAAAATTACAAATTTATTTGCAGAATATGCTATTGCTAAAAGTGTTTAACGGCTTTATACTCTTACGAATAGCGTTCAGTTTTGAATGAAGTCGAATCGGGTAGCAGCAAAATATAAAAGTTTGTGACCTCCTTCACATCTGACGTCACAAAAATCTGTCGCGTATTTAACAATTTTTCCCCATCCCAAAAAGTGCTCAGCGCCGCTAAAGAAGTTTTCACTTCAAAAATGTCGGTGTCGGATCGGTGTAAAGAAGGAAAGAGGAAGAAAGAAGAGTCAACGTCGTTTTGAGTGCACAGTCACACAACGAAATCTGCAGCCGTGTGGAATTCCTACCACTATGAGCATCTTCTTAAAGTGCGACTTAATTAAATGAAAGTTTCGATGGTAAGACTATAGACTATATGTAGAGATGCACAAAAGAAGTATCTACCTAGGGCGGCACGTCGTGCACCCAGAAGAGGTACAACATATCACCGCCCAAAGAATCTGGAATTTCTTAGAGGCAACGGGTCTTAACGGTGAAATCTAAAACAAAGGGCTGCCACAATAGATCACTTGCTGGTCGAAGCGACATATAAAGGCCCACAATAACACAATAATAAATAAATATGTAGAGATAGGTATAGACTTTCGGACTTTCTGGATGGATATAGGCTTTTTAGGGTTCCGTACCTCAAAAGGAAAAAAACGGAACCCTTATAGGATCACTCGTGTGTCTGTCCGTCTGTCACAGCCGATTTGCTCCGAAACTACTGGACCGATTTAGTTGAAATTTGGTAAACATATGTAAATTGGTGACCCAAAGATGGACGCGTAAAGTAAATTAATAAATTCTGAACAGATTTGAAGTAATTGAGAAAACACGACGAAAATTGACCATTCCCCCCCCCTTATCTCCGAAACTACTAGGCTTAAAATTCTGAAAAAAATATGGAAAATAGTTCCTTGCCTAAAGATTACAGGAAAACCTATAAGAAGTTTGAGTATTCAAAGTAACGGGAAAATTCTCAATATTATTGTGTATTTTGTATGGAGCGCCTGATGATTGAGCATAGCAATTTTTACGTCCGATTAAAAAAACACTTATGAAATTTAGAATATATACGGAACCCTCACCACGCGAGTTAAACTCGCACTTGTCCGGTTTTTTTTATTCATCGGATTTGCCTGCTTTCTTTGCAATATAGCAGGATAAAATATAGAGCCATGTCTATCGCGAAGTTTTAATTATATATAGGTATACATATGAAAGACTTTTTTGTCGGATGTGTAATTTCTTATTTTACTCCCAAAATAAATACTTGACATCTTAGAAAAATTACTACGACATGGACTAACATCATCCTCGTAGCGTTATTCCCGGTTGTACCCCTAAAAGAGCCCGGGGTCCGCTAACCCCAAGACACCTAATCCCAAGTTTTGGCATAGGTACTAGTTTTACGAAAGCGACTGCCATCTGACCTTCCAACCCAGAGGGTAATCTAGACCTTATTGGGATTAGACCGGTTTCCTCACGATGTCTTACCAAAAAGCTAACGGTATATATTCCGTGCAGAAGTTCCGAGAAATTCATTGGCCGAGCCGGGATTCGAACCCACGACCGCCGCATGCCGGAACCACTAGGCTACCGCAGCTCTTTAAGACATGGACTTCTAACATTCTTAAGTCAACAAAACCATACATTTGGTTGCTTAATAAGTGACCCAGTAGACGTAGCCATGGCAACCACCAGAAAAAAACGACCGGGTGTGTCGGCAGAAGTGAAAACTGGATGACATTGTAACAGTTGTTCGATCAGGTCACGTGTCCGTCTTACGAATTTTCAATCTGTCGAATCTTACGGTCACGTGACATCTTACGGTCACGTGACCTGTTGCGAGTATCTCTCGAATCTCACGGTCACGTGACATCTTACAGTCACGTGATCTGTGGCGAGTTTGACAATTTTTCCCCATCACAAAAAGTGCACAGCGCCGCTAAAGAAGTTTTCATTTCAAAAACTCGATTCACACATTATACAAATCAGCGATAACCTTATCATATGCCCTTTTCGTCATTTTTTCTTACAGTGCACCACGTCACTGCATGACGCGGAATGCACGTATAAATCGCTCAAAACTTTACATTGCACAATGATCATGATCCAAACGTGTGAATCACGCGCAGGTATTAAACGGTCGATTTATAATTGCGCTGCGTCGCACGCACAATGGCCGACGGTTAAAAAATTGCCACTTTACCTGCCCCGAGATTATTTAATTCTGACCTTCATTAATCATATTTTTTGCGTCCGAGTCAGGTACTGCGAGTAATGCTTTTAACCTTTTTTTTCGTTAAAAAAATGGTTTTGTCTATGCCTTATTATTAGATATGAAGCAGGCGAAATCCTTTTAGATAAAAAGGTGTATTGTCTGTGATGCGCTTACGCTTATAACAACTTATGATTGTATGGTATCTGATTGGATATATGACGTTTTTAGTATGTGTTTTTGTGAGTCGTGTGCACAATATCGGGTTACGATCGCGGGCGGGCATCGGCGTGTCAAGTATTATGTTGCTAGATTAATTTCTACTTCAGTATAGTAAATAGTTGTGATGACACCGTTTTGTGGTGTTCGTGAGTTGGGGTACGTTTTAGAATGCTAGTTTAGAGCGCAAAATAGTACATTGTTGTAAAGGCTAGAAAGTAGGCAATAGATGGACGAATGTGTTCGAGGTCCGAGCCGCAGGTGAGGACTGTGATTGTTCGAATCGCTGTTCAAACTGAACTACAAAACATTGTTGGACAGTTTGAACTCATAGATGGCCAGGTTCGTGCGGCGTCCAACTAACCCCCAGCTTTGAAGCCTGAATTCTAACCATCTTATGCCACATTTCCGAGCAGTGTCGTGAAAATTAAATTTCTGGTCTTAAAAATAGATAATATGCCAAGCCAAATCTTGGGATTAGGTGTCAAAGCGGACCCCGGGCTCCTTTATGACGACAAATAGATAAGGATAGATTTGTTGACTATTTCTTTTTTATCCACAAAACCAACTTTTTAATACTCTAAATCAAAATGAAGAATTCCTGTTATTTTTTGGTTAAATTATATTTTTCCTAAGCGATAGAGATAGTTAACAAGCACGGTTTTATGTACAATGCTGGCCTAGTATAGTGCAGGCTGTTTAATGCTTCTTGAAGAACCAGCGATGTACGGCGTTTGTTAAGGTAATTTTAATT
Source organism: Epinotia ramella (assembly GCA_947578815.1). NCBI lineage: Eukaryota > Metazoa > Arthropoda > Insecta > Lepidoptera > Tortricidae > Epinotia > Epinotia ramella. The sequence continues at coordinate 2,106,918 of OX388206.1, read as the reverse complement.
TCTTCAACTTTTATAATAAGGGCCAGCTGTGTGCTCAATTTTCGGACATCGTACCGCAGATATCGAATTGATTTTATGTAAATAGCTTATTCGGTGATTTACCCAAACGCAGAACATGCCTCCGTTTGCCGCTGGCAAACAAAACGGTTTATACTTCAACTCTTATTCTAATAGTGATACGGTGTCGATTTGATTGGTGATAATAGTTTCATGATCTGTAAGTTTAAGTTGGTGTATAGATTCAAGTGTATATGCGTATTAGCATAGCTTTCTAAGTGTTTGCGTAACGACAAAACGTGACAGTTTGATTGTAATTTATAACTATAATTTCTTTGATTTCAAATATACGGCGGGTTTATGGAGTTTATGTAGAAAGTGTCATAAATTTATACTTACGTTAAGTTCGGGATATTGTTTTAACGTAGATTAAAATAATAATGCGCTTGCGGTAATGCCGTGATTATTGAATACTATCTGCCCGCGCGGCGCCTCCCGCGTACGTGAACCCAGCCACCAGCCAGCCAGTGACGGACGCTCTATCTTGTCACTTATCGTGTGATAAGTCCGTCCATGCTACGGGGTCAGATGGAGACGCGGGGTAAAATATAGTCTACTAGCTTCTGCCCGCGACTCCGTCCGCTTGGAACTCGTTTTTATCCTAGCTCCATACAAATTATCATCCTTAATTTTATCCCTTTAGGGCATGATTTCCGGGATAAAAACTATCCTATGTCGTTCCTCGGGACTCAAACTCTATACCAAATTTGATCTTAATCGGTTCAGCGGTTTAAGCGTGAAGATAGGTAACAGACAGACAGACAGGCAGAGAGACACTTTCGCATTTAAATATATTACGTATTAGTATCCATTTTTTTGAAATCGGTTGAGTGATTCCGGAGATGACCCCCTAAATACAAACTGACAAATGACAATACCTACCGAAGACTTCTCCTCTTTATAATATTAGTATCGAATAGTATAGACACGTCATGTTTAAAATAATCGCATAGAATATGTATCCTTACCTGTTCTTATCTTACTTAATTTCCATTAAAATATAACATTAACAAAATCCATGTGACAGCAATCACGTTTTAAGAGAACATAGACCTTTTCAAAGGATTACAAATCCTACACGTCATGTTTTAAGGTTCAGTTTTGACTTGTAGGCGTACCAGGAAATGTGCTCGTGATTGACGTGTGTGCGATTGCGTTTGTTTTTTGCGCGATTGTCGGTGGTCGCGGGGGTGGGGTGTGCTCGCGTTTATGTACGGCGATTCGACGCTTTCGCACCTAGTTTTATAGATTTCTGAGTTGACTAGGCTGAAATAAATATGTACACACAGCAACACACCTAACTAACCATACCGTGAAAACCTAGAACCTTATTACAGATACAGATACAGATACAGATCATTTATTGGTAAAAATACTGGTACATTTTACAAGTCAATTTGTTAACAGGATTATCTAGTATTTTAGGCTTAGGTTAGGGCTTATTCACAATTTCTCTAAAAACAAATTCATTCACACTGTAACAACACAGGTCAATTAACATTTTTTTAATTCTGTTATAAAATATGTTATTGTTCGCCGAGGTAATTATGTCACTAGGTAGGGTGTTATAAATCTTGACACCTAGGACAGCGAGTGACTTTCGAGCTTTAGCGAGTCTGCGGTGCGGGATGAGTAGCAGGTGTGCACCCCGGGTATTTCTACCATGACACTGACGGCGCGTTGTGTATTGGTCCAGATTAGACCTTACATGTTGGCAAGCCATCAGTATGAAGATACAGGGCAGAGTGAGTATTTTATGCTGCTTAAATAGTGCTCGGGCTGGATGATCGTAGGGCTTACCAGATATAATTCTGAGGGCTCGCTTTTGCAGTTTAAACGGTCTATCGCAGTCTGCTGACGTACCCCATAGCTCAACACCGTGGCTTAAGATTGAGTGGAAGTACCCAAAATAGGCGGTTCTGAGATTGTCAGGTGTCAGGGTGGGTGCAAGTCTGGATAGAGCAAAGCAGGCAGACGCTAACTTGTCGCAAACTGCGTCTATGTGGGGGGACCATGTTAAACCTGAATCCATCGTGAAGCCAAGATATTTCACCTGATCGACTTGCGGTAAGTTAATGTTATTTATAACAATATTAAATTGACATTCGCTACTTTTACGCAGTTGGAAGTGCATAATGTTAGTTTTGTCAATGTTCAGTTGCATGCCATTAGTTGAGAACCATTGGGCAATCTTATGCATGACCTTGTTGGCTTTTATTTTTAAATTATTAAAGTTATCTGCATTAATTATTATGCATGTATCGTCAGCAAACATAATGTATTCAGGTTCCGAACATGCAGTCGTTATGTCATTAACTAACGTTAAAAAAATTACAATGCACTTAAGGTCAGATTAGATTTCCGATGGTCACTTAGCTGTGTTGTCGACTGTACGAGCCATTTTAGGTATTCGAATGCATCTGAAATTTAAACTTTCAAGCGTGCTGTTCAAGTTAATTTTGACTTGGCAGTCTTATCTGAATAAGTAGATGTGTACCGTCAACTACAATATTTTCTTCTTTAAAAAAATATCTTCATTCATTTTTTATCGTCATAGTATATCGATTACAATTTGTAACGTGAATATTTTTGCAGATTACCTAGAATTGTGTTTTGAGCTCTTGTAACAGTTTTCAGATTCGGGGATACGAAACAGCTAGAGTAAGGTAAGGTGGATGTCACACTGCGACGCATCTCCGGACGGAGGTGCCTTTCTCGTTGTATGCAAGTACATCAGTTTGTATATAAATTCCGTGTGGTACGACACACTTCAACGCACCTCCGTCTGGCGAAATTTGTATGCAGCTCCGCACCTCCTTCCGTTGCGGCGCAGTGTGACAACCGCCTGAGTATATTTCTGTCTCGGCCCGGACGGACTTTAAAGTAATGCAATATCAAACCCGCCGTCCGCACCGGCAGTGCCGTGTCGAAGGGCGGGGGCGATTCGGGTCGCCCGATAAATCACGTTCGCTTTGTGCGAATATCGCCGGACGTGAGAATACTCTCCCCGACGCGATCGCATGCACGTGTAACTCGACATGTGGACCGTGCGATTTTTTGTCGATCGATTTGGGGGTGGGTTTTTGTAACTACTGCCAACCACTCAAATGAGATGAACCAGTGCAGGTGTAGTTTCTGCTCTGGATACGCAGTTCTTATCATCTCGGTGTCTAGATATACTGGTGGTGTGTGTTGCAGGGAGTTGAGACAGTTTGCGAATGGTACTAGTTTTAGGATGGCGAATGCTATGCCAGTTGTGAAATGACATAAGTCTGTAAGCTCTTTTTACTATTGAAGATATGCAAGGTTCCAAGATGGTATTATTGTGTAGGAATTTTGAATAGACTTAAGCCATTTTAATACAAACGAGTAAAGTCGACTTGTTGCGATGCATGGTTCATTAGTTGCATGTGTAGTTTTGTTGAGAAATTGTTAAGAAATGTTTGAATTCATACTTTATTACACACTTTTTTTTTTTTTTTTTTTTTTTCATTTAAGTACCTATCTTTCCAAGTTGAGCCCCGAAGGGGCCCTTAACTAATTACCTATAGCTAACTTTATTACACACCATGATGTTAGCAAAAAAGCGTACGATGCTACACATGTACTTATTTATAAGTTAAGAGTAAAATCCTCAGCGCATTATCATGAATACGGGTGAAGACGCGAAAACTATTATTACTCCAAAAGAAAGAAGTCAAAAAAATATGCCTTGTGAAGAACATCCCATTCGGATATCTCAAAGATTTACGAAGCTACAACCGTTTAACTATTGCTTGTTAGAGAGAGAAAACGCTCGCAGATAGTGCCGTCACAATCGGCGAGCGTCATAGCAGATGACAATCGTTTCATATGAAGGCGCGTTTTGCGGAAAAGGGACAGAACATACCCCTTCTTAAAACTTTGGACAATTATAACTTACGATTATTTAACCTCTTGCGTTGCTTTTTCTTCATTTGACTACATTTTATATCTTTTTTCGAGAAAATACGACCTTATTGATAATTTTATCAAGTGTCTACACCCCTATTATAACGACGACTCATTATCAGAAATACAATCTCATATAAGAAGAGAACCTCCATAGTAGTTTTATTTAGCTGCAGCTATTTTGCTTAAACTAGATGACATTTATAGTACTAAGGACCTCAGGAACACGCTCTTAAAATTATTTTCAAACCACATGCTTGACAATGCCGAATTATAGGTCATGTAAACCCTACCGAAAGCAAGACATTAAATCCCTTGGTATTAGCCGGGTTATAATGTTGTACTGAATTTCATTATAACCCGCTGGTTAATAATATGATTTCACTTTTCATAATTCTTATTACTATATGCATAAAGTTTAATTTTGCTAAACACAATTTGTCCTAGGCCATGGCCTACTTGATTTGACAAAATAAATGAAGTTTGCCTCCGTGTGAACCCCGGTCCGGAGGAGCGCGGTGTTCGAAATTCGAATTTCGAATCTAGGACCACGGCTTGTGCTTTCGAATTTGGAACGTCGCGCGCCTTCATTTGTTCACGCGTGACGAACAAATCGAGTTCTTGTAGGTGCCTATAGAAGATTTAATTTCAAAAATAATATTGAAAATGTCGAGTGATGAAAGTGTTTTGACTCCTGAGTTTATCAAATTAGATGCCATAGGCATTGTCAACAATCTGCTGCCAGAGAAGTCAAAGGAAAAATACCTAAAAGCCTACAACGATTTTGACAAATGGAAAGCTGTAAAAGGCGTAAAGTCTGTGGCTGAATCAGTGCTTCTGGTCTATTTTGAATATTTATCTACTGAGCCTGTTTTTTTGTCTCGCATAAGGTGTGAAAAGTAGAGTATACACCTCGGGGATAAGACTGTTTTAGTCTTGGGCGGTTGAACCCCTCACTGCACTCAGGACTCAGTCTTAATTCCCTCGCTTCGCTCAGGAATTAACTTATAACTCCCTCGATACGCTCAGGAGTTAAATTATGAGTCCTTCGTTACGTTCGGGATTCAATTCGCTCCCGTGACATAAAACAGTGCTTTATCCCCTTAGTGTAAAATCTACTATTACATTCCTCCCGAGCACCTTGTACCTATATAATAACACGGTGTTCTGTTTCATTTCCTCCAAAGTGACTTCGGGATACCTTCAATTAATAATTATTTAGGTATTTGAACCTAAAAGCCTTTTTCAACTTAGCCTTCCCCAAAAAACATCCGGTTGTGGATTAAGCTCCCATGCCGAGCTTTACCTGAGGGACTACAAATGGGTTTTTTAAGAAAGGAGTGTGCGAGCATGTGGGCGTCGCCGACCCTTTGAGTATGTACCACCGATGTAGTTGTAAGCGTACGTTACGATATATAGGTTACGGTGTACGCTCGTTTGCCACCGATGTGGTATAAAAACATCAACATTGCCACCGAAATGACACAGCCGAGAAACGCAAATTGCTTACCACGTAAGCATCTCTCAATGCTAAGCAAATAGGGTCACCGTGTAGTCTAGGCTGAGCAGGCTTTGTGCGAATCTGGGTCGGCTCAGTGGCGCTCTCCAGCACGAGGGCGTTTCTGCGTCTCCAGTTTTATCTTGACACTTGTTAGTGAGCTGTACTGACTTGACCTGCTTGTATACTGCGGATTAGCTTGCTGTTTTAAATGGGGAGGCTTGACGAGACTTGTTTTAGACTTAAATCGAATTTCATTTTTCCAGCGGCCATTCAAATGATGGCTTGATAGCTGTCTTGTTTTAGTGGCTATAGGTTTGAATGAATTAAAAGGAGATCAATTGAGATTGCATTATCAAGAATGTACTTGAATAATTATTTAACTGAAAACTATTCTTTATTTGGCTGATCATTCTCCTAGAAATATTTTGAAGGTTAGGTTTTACAAACAACAGAGACCATAGGGCTGGCTCGTTCCTTGACCAACGGCAATGCTATCGGCATAGCTATCCAAACAACCAGGAACGGTTCCAGTATTATGGGAATTCTTCCCCAGGGATCCGACCTTGGGGGTCTTTAATAATTTTATCTCTCTTCTTGTATTTAAGTATTTTTGTTCTTTCAGTTTTCAGTACCATATTTGACATTAACACATCGCCAATAAATATCTACCAGTATCTAGGAGGCAGTTTAAGCGTTCATAAGTACAAAGTAATGTCAAAGAAAAAATAAATAATCTTCATAAAATAAGTAAAACCTTAAAATTAAAATATGCGTCGTTACCAGCTCGTAAGGAACAAAAACAATGTTAAATTGCTTAAATACGAGTTTATACGTACCTAACACTAACGAATTAATTATATTTGTAATTATACTATATGATAATTATCGTACGTAATTGTTTCGGAGTATTGATCTAAGCCGCAATCACGATTTGACTTCGCTTCACCGGTTCTGCACCTAAATTATATAATCCAGGTAGTTTTTGCAAAGTGCACAAGGTTACTTAAGCCACGGAACTGATATAATCCTTGATTCTTATGGCTTCGACATCAAGGTCTATTATTGATTTAATTATAAACAATTTGATTTCTAAACGTCATGGATGAAAGCCACAGCTATAATAACGCCGCAGGCGCAGCATTTAGACCAACTTGTGTTGTGATGTTATTTGAAAAAGGGCGTATACACATTGAAATATTTACTCAGTTATTTCATTATTCCTCGCATAGGCGACCGCGAATAAAAACAACATTACAGATTAAAATCCTACCTGAGTTTACAAAAGTACCATTGGCCCGCTATTTATTTTCGCGTTGATAACTTTACAATACAGCTTTTTACTCCACCACCATTAGAATATCGTCATTTGAAATTGCTATCGCTATCGCTTTCTGATAACAATAGAGATACATTCAATCATGTACACAGAGTGTACCCAAAATGGAGTGTGAACCGATCAAGAGCTTAACAGGTATGTTCTGATAAGAAAAAACTTTTTTTTTTTTTTTTACGCGATTTCTTTTTACCTTTGTAGTTTGAGCGTTGGCCGCCCAGGGCGACCTTTTAGTTTTTTCTTATCAGAACACGATATACCTGTTGTGCCCTTGATGGGTTCACACCCCATTTTTGGTACACTCTGTATGATAAAAGTAGATGTTTCACCCCGTGACCCTGGGATATGTATGATCTACATGCTCTGGTGCGAAGTAAGCTGGAAGCGTCTGCGATAATATGGAATCCTTACGAATCTACTTATATACTACTCTTGGAAAAGGTCCAAAAAACTTTTCTAAGATTTCTATACAAAAAAAATGTACTATTATCCATACTTGTAAGTACCCCACAAAATTTCTTCTTGGTACTCTGACTTTCCACTCTTTGGAAGTGAGGCGCAATTTCAGGCTGCTCAATTTTGTTTGCCGTGTTTTACGAGGAGAGTCAGATTGCCTAGAACTGCAGGTGGAACAATTTGTGAGGCTGCACGTTCCAGAAGTTCCACGAATGGTCCTTAGACCTCGTACGCGCCCGCTTTTAGCAGTGCCTCCAGCTCGCACTGTGTCGCACAGGAACTCGCCGCACCTCCGTGCCCTGACGCTGCTGAATGCCTTGTTGGTGTCAACACCCGAGTGTGATCTGCTTGCGTGGCGATGGACACAACTGTGTGTAGGGAGTGTCTGAAGTTTTGTGAGATCAAGGATCGGCTTTCTAGTGTACGTATTTGATTATTATTATTATTGCTTTGTTCCTTTAAATTGATGTTTCATTTCACAGTATATTAGGCTTAATTAATCTGTAATGCTGGGTAAAATATATTTAAACAAATAAATAAAATAAATAAATAAACACTTGTGTACTAAACCTTGGTAAGTTGTGTGAACAATATCAGGGATGCCGCGGATGCGATTTTTTTGACATCCGCGGATGCGGATTTTGGGGACAGACACTAAAAAACGTAAATAAACGACGTCCACTTTATGATATCACGCAATCATCAAACACGTTGAGAATAAATTACAATATAGCGAACCAATAAAAAATGCGTCTGCTCTTGGTCACAGAAACGAAATTACGTTTTTTTGACTAATGACGAAAATATATTAAACGCGCGCGGTAGGTAAGCGCCGCTTGGGCTCCTTTCTTGTCGTAAATTGCACTACATCCGCATCCGCAAAAACACCGCATGGATTTTTGCGGATGCGAATGGGAATAAAAACTCCGCATGGATTTTTGCGGATGCGGATGGGAATAAAAACTCCGCATGGATTTTTGCGGATGCGGATGGGAATAAAAACTCCGCTTGGATTTTTGCGGATGCCGATGGGAATAAAAACTCCGCATGGATTTTTGCGGATGCGGATGGGAATAAAAACTCCGCATGGATTTTTGCGGATGCGGATGGGGATGCTGATGTTGAAATTTGTGCGGAACTGCCGCTGTTGCGGATGCGGATGCGAATGTCTGCAACATCCCAGAACAATATACCTTTGCTATTCCGCCATTATTCTGTATTTTTAGCGGAATAGCAAAAGTATATAGTTCACGTAACGTATTTGGTACTGCTTCTTCAGCTGTGTTCTAAGCATTCTAATTAGAAAGAGATGCATAGAATCTCGCAGCGTTGTGTAAAGCCTGCTGTACATACTGGGCCAACCTTGGCGCGTGAGCAGAAGGCAGCTATGCGTTAGAGGGAGAGGGCTATCACTCGATCTCTTTCGTTTACATAGCTGCCTCCTGCTCACGCGCCAACGTTGGCCCAATGTGTACAGGCGGCAGTAGCCGTGCTCTTTGATAACACCTATTTGTGATCGACTTTTTATATTTAGACAATTAATAAATACAATCTGCACACTGTAACTGCTGCATTATACATTCCCAATCCCCTAAGCCAATGAACAAAATAAAATAAAACCGGCCAACTGCGAGTCGGACTCGCGCACAAAGGGTTCCGTACCATTATCTATAAAAAACAGTAAAAAAAAAAAGTTTGTTGTAACCCCCCTTAAATATTTATTTTATTTTATTTTTAGTATTTGTTGTTATAGCGGCAACAGAAATTCATAATTTGTGAAAATTTCAACTGTCTAGCTATCGCGGTTCTTGAGATACAGCCTGAAAAAAAAAGTTTGTTGTATGGGAGCCCCCTTAAATATTTATTTTATGTTGTTTTTAGTATTTGTTGTTATAGCGGCAACAGAAATACATCATCTGTGAAAATTTCAACTGTCTAGCTATCGCGGTTCTTGAGGATACAGCCTGGCGACAGACAAAACGGAAAAAAAAGACACGTTTGTTGTATGGGAGCCCCCCTTAAATATTTATTTTGTTTTTAGTATTTATTGTTATAGCGGCAACAGAAATACATTATCTGTGAAAATTTCAACTGTCTAGCTATCGCGGTTCTTGAGATACAGCCTGGTGACAGACAGACGGACGGACAGCGAAGTCTTAGTAATAGGGTCCCGTTTGGTACGGAACCCTAAAAATTGCAATCTTGCTTTAGCGATGGCGATTGGCATAACGTAATACGTCCGTGACATATAATAGCAAGTAATACAAGGGCATATAATTAGAGTAAATAAAACTACCCCAACTATCGGCATCCTAAACAAACATGGCGGCCGCATTACATTTCTGTCACGATGCTGGCACAAAACATTCACAACTTGCCTCACCATCCCATCGTTTCCCTCTGGTATATCTTGACACCTTTCCTATGGTTGAGATTATTGAATCTGGCCGACTTTTTACAAAGCTGTCGTTGGAATTTCAATCTTCTACCTTGGTAGTATGGTTGCTTTTTGAATGGATCACTTTGATGCAATTCGGCCAACTGGAATAATCTCAAGTATAAAAACAACGCGTGATTGGAGGTCTCACTTGTTCTGGTTCGTCTGAGTTGAGGTGCGTCGTGAACAGCTGGTGTTTGGGCAATTTTTTCATAGACAAGTTAGAGTGCGTGTTCTTGGAAGTCGGGTATTACGTGTGATGCATATACGGGAATTATTAACGCTGACGGGTATTCAAATAAACGACAGCGTGTAGCTTTACGCATCCGACTTGGAAAAAGTCGTAAAATTGCGACGATGGTTTTTTTTTCACATATATTTTGGGAGATAAGCTCCACCATTTACGTATGGACGCCGGGGGGTGCAAGGATGGTGTAGAATCTGTGTTAATATTACAGTCAGCATCATATAGCTAGTAGCAGCCAAAGTAGCCAAATATATCGGAACACGTCTTTATTACTATAGGAGTAAGGAAGTGTTACGATATATTTGACTACTTTGGCTGCTACTAACTATGTGATGCTGACTGTACAAGCGCGGAGGATGAACGGTTGATTGTCTCACTAATAGGGAAGATGCAGCTATGTATAATATTTACTATGTATTATTTTGTGACCATAATGTTGAAAACACATAAAAATAAACAGTAGCTACTGAAACGTTTTTACTTTAGTTTATTTTATACTAATTTCAAACAATAATTACGATTTGAAGTAATGTGAAACGGAACGCGTTTTAATGCAACAATCAGCGTCTGGTGACGTCACTCCTGTCAAAAGTCATAACTTAGGCAACTCTATGACATCTAGGGACGAACCACGGACAAACAAAATATGGCGAGTGACACACATAAGTGACGTCACAGGAACTGTAGATCCGCTTAGGCACGAAAGTTTAAATTGTCAGTTTGTAGCAGGATTTTTTGACTTTAAATTATAGGATTTTAATTTTTGAATTCTTTCGTGGTCTATTCGACATGCGATTCTTTGAAATGAAAGCATAAATGAAAATATTGCATCTGCCCTAGTAAAACTCATTGGTTATATTATATGGTCCCTAATCATCTATAGGTACTAATAGTATAAAGAGGGACGTTTGTTGCTATGTAATGCGTAGGTAATCTGCGTTCTCTGCATTACATGGGCGAAACCGCGTGGGCAACTAATAATTTATATTCAAATGCCACATATGTATATTTTATTCCCACGCCTTCTACTGAGACCGCCTGATATAATAGTCCAGGCAATGAACTGACTTGTATGGAAATAATGTCAATTTTGGAAATAATTTATAATATAATAGCTTATTTTTTATGTGTAACGGATATATTATCAATTAAATAGTTACCCAGCGACAAAATCCGACAAAATTTCAGACATCGAAAAAATTATAAGTTAACTAGCTTCTGAAAAGTCAGTAAAAATATTAATAAATGTTTTTGTATTTATTTTGGTTGATTTACATTTGCTCTATAATATTCAAGATAAATCGTACAAAAAAAGATAATGTATGCTTCATTTAAATCTACATAATTACTTCCGGATGGAAAGTTTGTCGGATTCTTGACTAAATCATCTTAGAATAACATTTTCAAATGAAATCAACAAAAAAAACGCTATTATAAATTAATGTTTTTCAAAACCGTATTTTGCCTGGAGTACAAACCGAGTCGAAACGTTACCGCTTTTATACTTTTTTTTAAAGCTTCTATAAAATAAAAACAAAATAAACAAGATAGCAACTCCGTTTCAGCTTTAAGTAGATTTTTTCATACTTCAGATGAACCCTTGAACTCTGAACTCGCTAAATCATTTTGACTCCCAAATGTACTGAGCGATTCAAAACCTGTCACGGCTCTACTATAGTGCCTATTGTAACTTGACTGATTTAAATCAAATAGTTTTAATTATGTACGATGGTGGCAAACAACAATGCGGCCTACCTGGTGTAAGCTGACTCCGTCGTCTATGGACACTGGCAACTCCAGAGTCGCTAACGCGTTGAAAGTGATTGGAGGTAAAATTTGAAGTCATTTTTACACTGCCGTGTGGCGGAATCTGTTTGCGGTATTAACTTTACCGAGAGCTTACTGATGTCGTCCAGATTTCCTTACATGTCGGTATAGTACTGAAAGTCCATGTCCACTCCATTGATCTAAAACTGGTGACCGAGCTGGCGGCTTTCTCACGCTATGCATCAGCATTGCAATTCAGCGAGGAAATGCCGCCAGCATCCTCGCTACAATGCCTCGAGGGCCGTTTTGAGATTTGACTTAATAATTAAGTTTTTGACTTGATGTAAATTATCATCTTGTATACGCCTAAGGAAAAAAAAAAGTTAGGTAAAAGTCCATAATTCCACATTTTATTCGCGTAGTAGTGGTACTGCATTCTTAGCGCCCCGCGTCCACGCATCTAGCGCAAATGACAGGAAGGTCTCGTAAAGGATCTGTACTGACTTGACACTGACACCTGTCAGATTACCGGCACCGTACCGACTCCGCATCGCCAAATGGCGCGTGTCAACTGGTTTACTGATGCGTAGTTACTAAGCATTTTGAATAAGGATTGTGATTTTCTCGATCGGTGAACGCACTCCATTTGAAAGTACAAACGACCCCAACGTCGACAACATAAGCAATTTAAATACCGGCTGTGGCATGAAAATTTTGTGAATTTCAATGGCGACTTTTGCGGAGGTGAGTGCTAGGAGCACTCGGTCACTGAACTGAATAACATTTGAACATCTGTATTTTTATATGAATACTGTTTCCCGCGCGGCTCCACCCGCGGTTTACCAAGAATGGACATACAGCCGAGTATGTACTCAAATATCTATAGTATATTGAGTATTGAGTACTGTACAGAACATAATAAACACAAACAACAGGCGCTCTTATCGCTAGAGAGATATCTTTTAGACAGCCTTCAATAAAAATAGTACGATTCATAGTAAATGATGCAGAAATAATGTATGAAACCTAGTAACAATTACAACACTGACACTAATAAGTCTCTGTCAAAAACTTCATTTTTGGTACAAGCTTTTATTGCCGACTGTACGTTTCTTTATACCGTCATCAACTGCTCATTAAGACGATTCTAACGAGCCCAAACTCGATGGGGTTATGTGGTTTTATTACGGAGTTCCTATGATCACCTTCTGTCTCCATCATCAGATCAGCTCGATGGTACCATAATATTGCATTGTCATCCAAACTGTAATTATACCCAAAATTTCAGCTCAATTGGTCGCCGGGAAGTGGGTCAAATTTAACTTGCAAGATTTGACGGACAACTTACATACATACGAACGAGTCGAGTTAATATAAAGCTTGTAAAAATAAGAATGACACACAAAAAATAAATAAATATACAATTGTACTCGCATAAAATAACATACAGAAGAAATGTTTAGAAAGACTCAGCCACAAAATCTAAGGAGAAAGCGTCATGAGAGAGAATAGTTACTTGTGCAACAAGGGAGCAAAGTTTGTTTTTGCTGCGAATGCTGATTTGAGTCCTGAGGAAGCGAAAGATTCAAAGCTTGAATCTTGAGCGCAGCGAGGGACTCGAAAGCACGAGCTCTCACGGAGTGAGCAAAATCCCATTTTGCACACTGTTTTCAAGCAGGTAAATATGATTGTTCGAGCTGCTGAGGTGAAGGTTTTTTGTAAACATACAGACAACCTTTCAAAAACAAATAAAACACTTACTTACTACTTAAAATACATACACATGCGTCGTATGTTAATAACAATAAAGACTGTGTATAGACTTTGAAAGGTTCAAAAAACAAAATTCAAAATTCAAATTCTGTATAGATGATATAGATATTAAAGAACCAACCAAAGACCATGGGATAAAATATAAAACCTGTCTATGGCAACCCCAAAGGTCCATTTTATAAACTGGTGAATGAATTATTGAAAACAAATCAGTAGGTACTCGTAGTTCCGGAGACTATCCCCTACATATAAACTTCCAAAGCTATTGTTTTAAGAGATCAGATGTACATTTTTTAACCTCTTATAACAAAAAGCTACGGTAGCCTAGTGGTTCAGGCATGCGGCTGTCAAACGGCGGTCGTGGGTTCAAATCCCGGCTCGTATCCGCACGTTCGATAAAAATGATTCTCCTATCTTCTTTAGCGGGAGTCCGCTGGGTACGGGTGGTGCAGGACCGTTCGTTGAGGCACTCTTTGGGGGAGGCCTATACCCAGCAGTGGACGTCTTTCGGCTGGTATTATTTTTGCAGATGCTGATTTTATTTTTGTTACCGGCTAACCTATAAAACCGGTATTCACAAGCTAAGAAGCTATATAAATCTATATAACTCCAAAAGGTTAATGTTAGCAAACGAATAAGTATCAATGCATGAGTGACCCCGGCCGTAATGCGTATTAACTTCACAGTCGGTTTGCCGCTAAAACGTTTAGACTGTGCATAAAAAACATACACAATCTATATATACAGACAGTATCTTGGATCATTTTCATTTTGCACACTGTCACAGCCTTGGATGTCACCTTGGATGCAATTATCTTACATCTAATGCAATTATCTTCCACAAAGCGAGTTTCGATTCATTTGTGGTGAGAGTACCAACTAGCAAGCTGTCGACTCTCATGAAGGAGGAGATCTGGCCGAAAGTGTAGTTTTCCGGCGATTTCGAGGCCGGCTATTTGACACCCAGAACTTGCGCCGAGTGTCGCCATCTTAACGTGTTTTTGGGTTATGTCTAAGTATTTTATATTGTTATGTATGTCAGTCTGTAAGGTATTTGTAAATATGGGCCTTGTTGCCTGACTCAAATATATAAATCAAATTATAATAATAATAATATAAAACGACCGGTTAGCCTAGTGGGTAGTGACGCTGCCTACGAAGCTGAAGGTCCTGGGTTCGAATCCCGGTAAGGGCAAATATTTGTGTGATGAGTATGAATATTTGTTTCTTAGTCATGGAAGTTTTCTATGTATTTATAACTATTATATATCGTCGTCTAGTACCCATAACACAAGCCTTAATGAGCTTACTATGGGACTAGGTCGATTTGTGTAAGATTGTCCACTAATATTTATTTATTTATTAAAACGCTAATGATGAAGATGAATTTATTGAACGACCCAGCGAAGCTAACAAAGATTTTCCGTTTCAGCTTGAGTAACAATTCTTCTGTATATCTGCATCTGTGTTGTTCTCCTCTACAGGGCTCATTTCTCAACCGATTCTGAAGTTTTGTGAGCAAGTTCAATAATTATATAGATTTTTTTTACGATCTATAGTTTTTCAAAAAAACTCCTGAGTTTTACAGCTCACAGAGTCACTAGTTTGGTAATGAATTACCGTATTTGACTAAATAAAGAGTAAAATTCTAAATCAAATTACGCACATGGTAGTCACATCCACGGATGCCCTTTTTGGGCCTGAACATGTTCGAAACTTTGAATCCTCTCTATACATAAAGGCAAAATAATGTGTGCCATACGATTAACTAAATATACATTTATCGGCAAATGTGTGCCTAGGTTTTGGCCTATTTTGTTGTTGCTATGTATTCATGTCACTGTTTAGCTCAAATCACTCGTATAGACATCCTACTAATATTATAAATGCGAAAGTTTAGATGTTTGGATATTTGGATGTTTGGATGTTTGTTACTCAATCACGCTTAAACGGCTTAACCGATTTGGATAAAATTTTGCACGAAGATAGTTTATAGCCTGGATTAAAATATAGGATAGTTTTTATCCCGGGTCCACGCAGACGAAGTCGCGGGCGGAAGCTAGTTACTCATATGTGGATCATGGGTGTGTTAAGATACTGCCTGGAGCGTATATTGTGTACGAGCGTAACGTGCAATAAGAAAAAGTGCAGATTATACCGACTGTGTAATAGCATTATGTTTATTGTATTCCTTTTTGAACTAAGTGAACTATGTTGTCATTGTCCGCAAAGATTTTTTAAGAATAACGAGAAAAATTGTCATTGCATCAATATTCTCATGACTACTGATTCTTATTTCTAAACCCTAGTTAAACACAAGTGTTTCTACAGATAAGTTTGTAGGTCCTCGTTTGTCCAGTGCAGGTGAACTTGAGATAATTTAAGTTGACCGAATTGCATCAAAGTTGTCCATTCCAAAAGCAACTCATAGAGTTCCAAGATCATAGAGATCCAAGGTAAAAGATTCAAATTCCGATGACAGTTTTTGTAAAAAGTCCGTCACATTAAGTAATCTCAACTACGTATATAATATTGTCACTCAATTTTAGAAAAGAAAGAAAATATGTTTATTTAGCATATAAGAAATAAAAGACACAAGAAATTACAGACATAATCAAAACATGCTAAAATGGTCGCCACTCAGCTTTGAGCCACGAAATTTTACAACTAGGTACCTAGATACTACTATTTTACTTTTACGTTCCTTACTTGATAATGATAAGATGCAATAACAAAGCTCTGATTGGGAACCTGCAGTATACGGATTCTATAGAAATAATAATTTGTGAAATTCAAGTCTAAAATATGACAAAAAAAATTGTAATCATAGGAATCTGTAGAGCTGAGAATTTGAAGAAAGAGTAATCTAGTTGGAAATTATGCTTCTTGTTTTATGTTTCTCTTTTTGCTTTGAAAGACCGAGATATGAATGTTAGGATATCCCTATGACATGCCAAATCAACTTTTTTCAAGTCGAATACTAAGTTAGGATATCGCTATGGTATGCCTGGTCAACACTTTTCAAATTGAATACTATGTTAGGATATCCCTATGACATACCAGGTCAACACTTTTCAAGTCGGATACTGTTAGGATATCCCTATGACATTCTAAGCCCACAGTTTTCAAGTCGAACACTAAGTCAGGATATCCCTATGACATGCCCGGTGACATGGCCTTTTCAAGTCGAATACAAAGTTAGGACATCCCTATTCCATAGTGTATTCTACTTGGAATACCTACTATATTTATTTTCTGAATTATTGAGCAGGCATAGTACCAAGGTAGGATTCTGACGGCATTTCCTCGCTGAATTGCTGCAGCTCTTCGTTCACCAGTTACATCAATCATACGTTACGCGATTTCCAAAGGAATACTAAGTTTGGATATCCCTATGACATGGTGAGGGGCCCAGGTCAACACTGTTTAAAAGTCGAATACTGGCCATCACGAGACACGGTGAAATGACTGATACGGTGAACCCAACCAAAACAAAAGAGCGCTCGCTCCAATAGCAAGAACAAAACAATGATATTTGTTGCACCATGATCAAAGCCTGGTTACCCATCGATTTGCCTGCAAGTTTTCACATGAAAGACGTTTAAGCAGCTTTGATCTAGTCTAGACCTGTGTGCAGTGGGATGCATGCTATAATTGTGACCCGATGAGCAACGAGTGTAGCCAAGGGTAAAGGATTTATCGATGTTGTGGATAGAGGTGGTCCTAAGCCTTTGCGAAGGACTTGAAACGAAGACACAGACGTAATATACGATATTCAGACACAGTTTTATAGAAATGATACTGTGTTGTGTTATCATCTAATGTTAGAAAATCGCCAATTTTAAAAAATATGGCAAAATTTCAAAAACACAATCGTGCTTACCACACTAAGCTCGTCACCTGGAAGCGTTTGTATGAATCCGATGAACTTACACAGGGAGGTTGTCTTGTCGGTCATAAAGTTCCGATTTTGGTTTCTGAGACAGGACCAAATTCTTGGACAGTAGTTATTGGCCAAACATTTTAAAGAAGTTTACAAAGTTCCGTTGTCACGCAAAAAAATACTGTAGTATGGTTAATTTTATAACCCAAAAAATAACCACAGAATTCTATGGTTGAGTTTTTTTTTATAGCGGTGATAGGTAGCCAAGACTTTTAACATGAGACATCCATCACGGACACTAGAAACGGAAAGTGCTATCTAGTCCAAGGTACTATTTATACATCAAGCTATGAGTTGTCAACGTAAATGCCTCAGTCCGGTGAGAATAAAATGCGTCATTGTTTTTTACGTAAATGCAGATTCTTAACAAGGGATGACTCAAACTAATGAAGTGAGTAAATCTTAAACATTGCGCTTTAAATGCCCACGTTTTGATACACTTTCACGCAATCGAATGCAGTGTCATTTTACCAGGAAATTTACTACTATTTACTTACACCACGAATGTCACATTACTGCACAATGCCACTGAAATTATGACTTATGCAAATTTTAATAAAGATCAAAATTAGGTAGCAGTGGATATACTTAGGGCATTTGGCAATGGAAGAGTGGAAGAGGAAAATTCAGCGCATACAGACTGTGAATGAAGGACCAGTTTTAAATTGCGAGAATGCAGTGTGAATGCAGCACCCGACCTACTGGCCGACTGAGCGGGGCAAAAAGAAATGACCCATTTTATATGCCAAAAGAACTGGAGGTTTAGTAGACTATGAAAGTAATAGTATCTGGAACTTAATAAACGCTTTGATAGTACATATGTAAAATCGTCTAGATCCAAACTAAGCAAAGTTTGCATCTGTAAAAAACTTTATACATAAAACGTTCAAATTACTTTTGACTAAAGGCGATATACTTACCTAGGTATATACATCGACATAGATAAATAAATACTCCAATACATAGACAACATACAAGACTCAAGAACAAATATTCATTTAAACAAAGGGGTTTTGATCGGGCCAATTATGTAATTGAATTGTATTCTTAATTTAAAGATAATACCCGGTTTCTTGCATCTACAAAAATACAATTCTTGAACCTGTGAAAAGTATAGTTTGTTACCGCATTTACAATTTATTACGAATCGTAGCGTCATCTCATCACAACATAATGTAAAATCCATTGTGTTGATACATTTCATTCGATTTTACAATACCTATAACGAACACGAAACCCGTTCCCTAAGAAGTTAAGTACGGCCAACGAAAATAAATAAAAACTTTAGAGCCCCAAATAACTCGAAATTAATACTGCCCGTTTACCCTTTTCAATCACTAGTGCCTCTAATCGCGTATACTTAGATCGTATGTAAATGTACCGCTGGGCCTTCCGAGAAGCCATCTTGTTCCTAATTATTTTTAATTGCCGCAAGCCACGGCGCGTAGTCGTACAGCCAGTGCGGCCTTCGTCAATAAGTCTTAGATTTTTTTTCGCGTCTAGTCTGATTCACGTATTAGGTACTCTATAAATGAATCATGACTGCACGCGATTAAAACAAGTAAGTTTTTGTTTTTACCTGAGTTTTTCTAAGAATATCGCTCGTAAATCAATGGTGGCGCCCTGTTATTTAGATTCGCATAAATTTTTGGGTAAGGGCGGTAATTGCGACTGCGGATATTTGAGCGTTTGCTCGCCGCGGGTGGCGCGAGATTACGGGCAGGACCTTACTTTCTAATTAGTTATAAAGTTTGCAGAGTCCCACAAGGTCGGTAAAAATGATGGTTTAATTTTGAGATAGATGGCGCTGATGATGTACTTTTATATCGCGCTATCGTTTGTTGTACCAATTTATAGGCTTTTAAGACATAAATTTTTAATTGTTCATGTCCATTAGCTCATCTAGGAGCACATAATGCTCGGTCGTTTCAATCTGTCCGTAATCGTAATGTTACGTTGGTTAAAATTTGTTTGTATGGAAGGTTTGTAAGTTTTCTATGAGATACCAGGTGGGGTGCCATATTTAACTTTTTCCGGTCAGTAAAGTGTGATCGAGGCAGCTTTCCGTTACAGTAACTGGCTTTTTGCTATCCTAATTGTAACAATAAAAAAAGACACGCATCGATTGGCCAGTGGCTAAACTTAACAAGCTGATTAAGCCAGAAAAAAAAAACAAAATAAGTAGCTCCAATTTTAAAAGCTTAATCAGCAAAGTAAAGCGTCCTTGCGGAAAAGAGTGTTGTTAGTCCAGACGGTTAATAAACTATTGGTACTTGTGTCGACTGTCCTTAAAACTTGTGGCGGTCAAAAAATTGTTCAGACATTTTAATTGCCCATTACGAGACCATATGTCCCGTCAGTACCGGCAAATGGCAAAGCTTCTGTTTTGCTTTTTTGCAATGCCCGATTTTTTGTGCCATCTTGCTGTGAGCACTTTCCTTTTGGTCAATTTGACGGGCTTCAGAGCGTTAGTGTGTTATAAGTTAACGTTTGAATAGGATTGTATGGGGAGGGTGATTTGAAAGATATTGATGCGAAGTACCTATAAGGCGCTTAACCGAACAGGGGCCGTAGACAAGGGTTACAATCGACAAGCGCTAACGCCAATAGAAAACTAATAAAATGTATGGGAATGACAGATGTTAACGAAAAGTGTTTCGTCGGCATCTGTCATTCCCATACATTTTATTAGTTTTCTATTGGCGTTTAGCGCTTGTCGATTGTAACCTTGTCTATGGCCCCAGGTCTCTAGAGAATTACTGAGCTAGTTTTGTAACTTAAATTCAGGCCTGTTTTCAGTTATTCTTAAATGTTAATAGGTATTTAAGCTTTAAATGAAGCTAATAATAGAGCTTAACTTAAAAGCTTCTAATGTAATTTAATGCACCGAATAACGTTGTAACTCCCAAATTCCATTAGAGGATTTATCTGTAGCGACGCAAGTGTTTGCGCAAGTGTCACGCACACAGACGCACGCACACATGCGTACGCGCAGGTACCGGCGCTAATTGCTTTCGTATGCCAGGTACCCGCGGGAGACGTATGACTTTGGATTCATGTTTAGCGCGGTTTCCGATTAAGGAATATTTTGTGACTTGATCAATTTGAACTGGGTGAGAACTGACTGGATAGGTATGCGAGAAATAGTTGTTCAGGAACCGTTATTTTATCCTTTAATTTTAGAAATAAGGGGACTTTATCTCTGTATGTATAAAATTTTGTACTTGACCCTTGATAGGTAGGTATCTTATAAGACATCTATTGGTTTTTTTTTAAAAGCTGTTATTGTGTGCAATGAAGTGCTGAGGCTTAAGTTCTTATATACTTATTGTAAAATGTGGAAAAGTATTCGGCTGAAAAAGCTACAGAATTCAGCAGAAGCGAACGTTAAATTTAAACAGCTTTGTAATAAAGTAAATTATTTAAATCATACACTTGTACATTTTTATTGACTTGTTATATCTATAATAGGCAAATTATTATGTCTAATCTCATGATAGGCTGTCTAAAACTTTCCACATAATGATATTACCATACTCGCTCCAATACTGAACGAGAGACAAACGATTGTTTTTCTAATCGAACACGTTTCAAATGCAACTAGACAGAGACAGAATCTTCACTCGTCCTGCTCCGGAGAAAAAAATCATAAGTGTCTATGGTATCCGTGCGTATTGAGGCGTTTTTCAATTGGTTAAAAGCGTGGGTCAGTATTGTCGAGTACCTGCGGGGCGGTAATTTTTAATTGACACCAAAAAAACGACCCGGCCGAATTTATATATGGAATTTATCTTATTACACTGTATGTGTGTGTGGGGTTTAATGCGGCATTATTTTTTAACGCGACGTATTATAATGGTTGTAAATGCTTAGGGTTATCTGGATGCTGGGCTTTTGTTGTTTTTTGTATTAGTTTTAAGTACCTTAAGTATTTTTTGTGAATGTGCACCTGACATTTTAGGTTTAGAGTTCAAATGATTTTTGATCGTGTAGGTGTAGGATATATGCGAGTAGGATCTTTTTTTTCAAATGTGTGGAACTTTAATATTAGGTGTTGGGATTGGGACTTACATATAAAAAAATACACATCGAAGCTTGGTTATATATATTTTGTGAATTTATAACTTTGAATCTTAATAGTTCCGATGTGACGGCAGTTAAATGCACAAACATTCATAAAAATAGCGTGATGATAGTAGTAAATCATAATTGCAATAAAATAAGCTTATATTACGCACATATTCCAATTTAACGGTCGATTTAAAATAGTAGCACACACACAGGTAGACGCGTTCGAACAATGCCTGTTCCAAATTCAAACGCAAAAACCCGGTAATGAGCGCACTGTCCGTCATAATGGGGTCCATTGTCTATGCGGCCAGCATTGCTCCCGGCAGAAAAAACCTTTTCGACTTACAATTTTTTGTTACGATTTTAGGTTAAACCGTTTTGAGGGACGCGTTTACGACTTTGGAAGTGAATTTAAGTTTTATTATTGGAATGAATTAACTTTAGGGATGATGCTGTTTTGTTTAGAAGTTAGATTCATGAGACAAGGTAGGCTTAAGCAGTAGCTGACGAAGCAAGGGAAAATACTAAAATGTGAAAAAAATATTAAACCGACAAGGATGATCAAAACGCGAGGAATGTTATAAGTCAGGGCAATAAAGAAAGCGTACGAATATAGAAACAATAAAACAAGAACTGGTCTAATTCACCACAAACTAGTCAGCTTATGTAAAGTGCTGGTAATCTCAATATTGCACGGCTAGTATGCTAATCCAGCAGGCTCGTAAAGATACTTTTTTAAATTAAAACCGAATTAATAAAGCACCGGAAGCGGGCACAGATTTATATGAAAACATAAAACGTTTCGCATTAACAACCAATTATTTTGTTCTTAGAAACTTCTAATTATGTAAAGAAGCTATGCGATAACTGTACTCTTCTTAATAGTGCGTGGCCAGTGACATTAGTTCATGTCGCTGTTTGGATACTTTATTTAAATTTGTTTTTTTTTTAATAAGCGATTAGATCAAGCATGAAGACATGTCGTAAGCTTCTAATTCCAATTCAATCTGTTCCGTGAAAATAGATCCCCTTAATATTTTTTTTGATATTTGTGTGTTGTTGTTGTGAACTCGAGTAGAAAAAACACTTATTATGCTACTGTCATATAATAGTTACGCCTTGTTAATTTTCATAGAGAAATGCATATCTCTCGTAAACAGTTACAAATTATTTGGCGCATTTAGAACTAAGTATTTATGGTGAAAAACACGTAAATAGTCAGCATTATTAGTAAGTACCTATTATTACTTTGTTTACGAATAGGTATTTCACCAAAACGAAAAAGGTTATATAAGTATAAAACTACATTATTCAATATTCCAAATTGTATTAAAACATTACTCTATAGTAAGATGACGCCATAATCGATTATCCATTTGAGATAAGCGAGTAAAATATTCAATGTTTCCAATTACACTGTCTGAATCACCCCGGTATTTCCGTGATACCGTCCACATTGAGAAACATACGTTTTACCAAGCAACGATAATTGTGTGATGTAACGTATGTATAATGTGATACCTGTTTTTGAAGTATACTGTTAGATACATGCTGTCGTAAAATCTACGGGTTTTTTTTTACAATCTTTGCTTTTTTGCTTTGCTCTTGCATGTACATAGTTGTGATCAAATGGACATTACAGTCATATAAACATTTTTTTTTAAATAATCAATGTAATGTGAATCGTGGCTAATGGTCGTAAAAATGACTACGGCGTTTTATTATTGGGTACAAGCTTTGCTTTCTTCTTTGCTCTTGTATATTGTTGAATTACATATAAAATTTGATATTTTTAAGAATCAATGTAATTAAATCTTGTAACTCGATTTTCACTTAGGTACTTTACTTTACTTGGTACCATGCTGCTGGGGTGGGCTTGTTGGGGTGGTAATATGATGATGGATCCAGAAAACGAATAATAAGTGTTATTAAAAAGAAAAAAACCTGTTTGAGTAGCTAGTATCTAACATACTCGTAAGTTTTATTGTCAACTTTATCATGCGACATATCATCTTATACGTATCTACCTACTCGTGAAAAGTAATAAACAAACCAGCATTTTTTTAATTAGCTGCCACACAATTCGATCTATTGCTGTAAAAAGCTAACATTATCATCTCGAAAATGGCTGTCATGTATATTTATTTCCACGACGCGCCGGCAATTGTGGATTATCGCGTTTTTATTTAAATATCGACCATTAGCCGAGTAGAGTTCAAGTAGTTATGGATATGTGCGCCCGCGCAAATCCGCGCGCTAGTGATGCGCAAACAAGTTTCACCGAAAAATAAAAATAAATCCGGAGCCGCTTAGGTGAAGGTATGAAAGATACTTTATTTAAAATGATATCTGTGTCAGAGAAAGGGCTGAGTTAGTGTCACAGTAGTACCTTGACGCAGGTTGGCACGCGACCTGTGTCGCGGTGACATAGACTAGCCGTATCACATCGCGTTCGAATTAAAAGGAGACGAATAGTCTATCTTGCCGCGACACAGCTCGCGGGTAGGCCTGTGATAGCCATTTTTTTTTTTTTTTTTATATAATGACGGTGGCAAACAAGCGTACGCCTGATGGTAAGCGGACGCCGCAACCTATAGACGCATGCAACTCCCAGGGAGTAACATGGGCGTTGCCGACCCTTTATATGTTTAAGGATTCGCTGTCTTGCAATCTAGCGCTCTTATCTGCGAATAATTGATGACATAGGTACGTAAAACACTTAGAAGTCCAACACACCAGAATACAAAATATGACTTAATCATGTACGTTCTGTATGTGTGTGTTGTAGTGGAAAGACCACTAGAGCCCCTGTGGGTCCTGTATTAGTCCCTTAAGAGGCTGACAAGACCTAATTTTGTTGAAATTTATGATATTTTAGCAGTTTTTTAAGAAAGCTTCTAGCACATCGGAAGAAATACATCTTAATATTCATCAAATTTCAAAGACCGTGGACGGATTCGATACATAATTGGACGAAATCAGCTCGATAGAAAATAATTGCACAGATTGGTCTTCAAATCATCATTAAACGGTTGTCTTTGTGTTTTTGACGTATGGGTCTGCAATTAAAAACATAAAGTCAACATTTTCATACCTAAACTGCTAACGAGTCATATTTCACAAGTAAACCACACTTTTTTATATTTCAAAATTTATTTGTTATCATCTTCTTGTATGTACCCGCGGCCGCCCAGTAACACTCGCTCTCGTTTACTCCGATACAAATAGACAGTGTGCGCTGTATCCCGAATCTTCAAGGACATTTTGGTGCTGACAGCGTCTTAAGCTGTCAGCACGTACAATTCTCGTCCTAAACACTTTTACATAGTCGGGAACACGCACATGACACAAGGGTTTGATAGTATGGTTGAGATGATTTAATGTGGCTTAATTTTTATAAAACTGCCATCGAAATTGGAATTGCTATATTGGACGATAGAGTTGCTTGCTATTTGAATGGACAACTTTGATGCAATTCGGCCAACATCTCATGTATAAATCTTAAGGTCGTGTAGGTCGTTATCAAACTCAAACTCTTTAATGTTGGTTATATGTAAACTAGTATCTAATACAGATGTTACAGAAACTGAGATTGTTGTATATTTCTGTACGTTTTTTTTTTGTCGCAAAATTTTGATTCGTTACTTACCCGAAGACAATCGAAAAATATGACAAATTCATCGATCATTGAAATACTCGTGCCTACTTCGCGCATCTCTAGTTTCTACATTTCTAAATTTTATCTCTTAACGGTACAGCGAAGATGTCGTTTGAAATTGTCGAAACAAGGTAAGATCGGTATATGTTGACATATTCTTGTTCGGTAAATAAATTACCTAATTATCGTAATGGATTTGTGTCTCTGAAAATGTTCGATGGAAGATTACCATCTGTTTATTCGTTATGCTTATAAAGTTTACTATCTTACCATTATACACGTAAACACAATTAAAAACAAATTGATTTGTTTAATTTGAGATGAGTATTTTGTTTACCTGTGGATAATTAAAAGAAATAAAAACGATTGAACATGATTTGATTTAAAAAATAAGTAAGAATACTGGCCACCTGTTAACTCCTGAAAAAGAAAACCGAATTTCAAATTTAAAATTCAAAAGCGTTCTAAATCGTGTGTCACATAATCGCCGAATGCGTTCGAAAATCCGACCCGACTTGTTATTGTTATTTACGGGTATCAGAGCTGGCCGAATTGCCTGGGCCCTTCGCACTTGGCGAGAAAAAAAAATAAGCCGCTTTAGTAATACGTCTCATTTGATTCTTATTGCATTCGGATAGAGTTCTTTTTAGTGTGATTAAGTGGATTTTTAAATGTGTCTAATGCGGGGTATGGAATGCAACGCATTGCGCGTCTCGCGTAGGTACTAGTTTTTTGTCAGAGTGCAAGCGAGACAGAGTAAATAGGGGTCGTTCGCGAAGTGTACTAATGGGGATTATATTTATTCTTGGGGATTGTTTTGTGACGTTTTATTTCTTGAGACTGCGTTGATTTTTGACACTTGAGCAGGTAGAGACGGGATGAGACATTATATTTTGAAGCACTGTAGCGGAGATCATATTTTATATTTTAACTTAACTATATTTAGGTTTATCGTCAAATTGTCGACACTCACTCCGTCGAATTTCACTTCAAAGTCAACCTTTCATGTATTTTCATCGACAATCATATTACATATAATTTAAGATAGTTGGCATACACAGTTATCTATGGCACCTAACCTAACCACCAGGGCCAGCGTGTCGACGTCACCCCGCTTCGCGGGGTGCCTAATTCCGCTCTGAGGGACACCAGTTAACCCTAACCTAACCTACTTATTTTTTTGATTATTTTGTAATCTTGTAATACAATCTCGAACAAATGAAATTCGTTGTTTTGTTATTCTGCCATTTAAAATTCATACAAAATGAATCATTTGCCAAATAATATTCCCTGAACAGTTCTATGCAATAATAAAAATTGGAATGATCTGGTCATGAAATAAAATTACACCAAACAATAATTATTACCCACAACACCCATATTTTTGTTATAATTTATCTAAGGGATTACTCCCTTAGATAGTATGAACTAATAATGTAGTTAAGTAAATAATATTATTTGTTACTTCATAACTTACTACTGATATGGACCTCGCTAATATCTTCTTGGTTAAATAATATGTAGAAACTAGAAACCACTGCAACAAAAGCTTTACCCTCACCACTTACGATACACACAATAGCCGACTCTAAATTCAAAATTCACGTAACAAATGTAGCGCAATGGGTCACATTGCCAACCGGGCGTCCTTGGCTCCCGATTTAACCCTACCAACGCCAAAACGACCTATAAACCCGTCAACGGCACAAGAACTTAGCTTTTCAACTTTGTTTTCAACCCTACTAAGTAAAGAACGAGTTGTAAATATTCCGTTTTTAAACAAGTTAAGACCTTATTCGTTGCTCGGTGTAATCTTATCTTTTAAAATCATAAAGGTGGAAAAAAGGTTTGACAGTCCTGCAACTTACAACTTTTTCACTTCAGCAGTTTTACAGCCAGTTATAACACCAATCCTAAACAATTTTTAGGATCCCGCTAATAAAAATAAACCTCTAGAGTTGAGATAAGTGTACGTCGGTACCAGAATTTCGGTATCGTTTAATTAGTGTTATTTACCTGATTTTTATTGGTCCGAATGGTTTGAAAGTTAATTGGCGAGATGAGTACCTGTTTTATTAAGATTACGAATTTAATTTATAACTGATTTTGACCGCGGGCTAGTCGAGGGAATTTACCATCAGGTCAGGTAACCGAGTTTTGGATGCGTGAATAATAATAGAATAAATGTATTCAATCGTTGAAATATTGATGTACCCGTTAATCACGACCGCTGAAGAGGGCTCGAAACGGGGGGATGTATTTAATACATAATATGCTCAATAAAGTACGTTTAATTTCGTTCATTTTATGAGCAATAATTGAGAAACCCGACAAATATAACATTTATCTATTCGTTACGCGTAGCTGCACGGTTAGGTCGAGACCGCACGCGACCTTTGTCGCGGCGAGATAGACTATGCGTCTCTTTCTAGAGAACGCTTAGAAAGAGACGGGTAATATATCTCGCCGCGACAAAACCTCGTTTCAGCGGCTTATGCGTATTAAGTATTTATTCCAATTCCAAAAGTATCAATGACTGACCAGATGCCTTCACGCATTACATAAAGATGTTAGTAGACTTATTTCTACGTTTGTTAAAAAAAACATAATTGTATTCAAGAATTTCAATATTACATAATAAAACCATAATTACATTTCACGGTTTTTATACGACCTACTATTGCTGATTTTATCAATATATCAGGTACCTATAAAACACGTACGTACTAATCCCTTTCAAAAATCAAAATCAATTATACATTATGTAAATAGGCACAAGGGCAATTTTATATAATATGTCAATTAATAATAATGATCGGTAATGAATAATAAAATAACAATAAAAAATGATCGTACACAGTAATATGTAATTTCAAAATTGCAGATTAACGACCGATAAACGTTTAACAAACTAAATGTCACTAAATGTGAACGGAAACATTATCCATTACATTCGATATAAGGTTTGTATCAGAATAAACAAGAAGTTTATGATATAGGTTCTAGTAGGTACCTTACCTACCCAGCGCTCAAATAACCAGCCAAACAGCTCAAAGCATTTAAATTCAGACCGTCGCTTCCCAGTAACCCACGCCACTAAAACAATAATTCAGCTCCACATATTATTATCCCAACCAAATATTCCGTATGCTTTATACCGCGTTTTTTACCGCTACACTATCCGTAAACCTAAAAAGTGGTACCATATTTAAATAAACCGGTTCTTACGTCGTTTCGGTTGCGTGTGGATGCAGCACTAACACTGCGTAAAGTTTTAGAAGGCTGTAAACGTTTAACAGGGTAACTTTTACGATTAACTGCCACTCGGAGGGGTAAGGGGTGGGGCACGAATGTTTTGTAGCCCTTTAAACACCGCCGGGTAATTTTGGCGTGCGTCGGTAGTACGCTTTATGGTCGTAACTAAAGTGTAGTTTATATACGAGTTATGTAAGTTTATGTAGCTTGCTTCTTATACAACGAACGCCAGGTCAGCTATGCAGAATCGTATATCAGATTAACTGTAACAAAGTCAGTTTTGCCCAACGTTCTTTCACGTTTACACGCTCAAAGAATGATTAAAATTGGATAAGTCATTTATTAGATTAGCCACCCACTTCCTTGTGGCAACCACACCAATTTCGCGGACTCCTAAACTACACATATTACATATCTATAATATTAGTATCATCATGATAATATTAGTAGCTGAGTTCATGAGTGGTCGGCGGAATATCCAACTTAGGTACTCAACAGTTTTCGCTACTCTAATGTAGGAAGTGTAGTGATGTTCCCCCTTTCCTTACACACTGAAGTTTAGTTGGTCTCCTCTCATCTTAACAAACCAGATTTTATATCTTCGTTCTAGAAGCCGGGTCAGTAACAAAACTACCTATACGCGGTCCTACAGTGCTCCAAATGATCTACGCCCAAATGTTAAGTGAATAAGGACTAACAACATTCTTATCGAGGCGTTAACTATATACTTCAACTGTAGAGCCATCGTTAACCTTCTAGAGTTTTCCCGGTTATACCTTAAAGGAGCCCACTGTCCGCTTTGGCACGTAGAAACTAGTTTTTATGGAAGCGACTGTCACTGTCATCTGACCTTTCAACCCAGAGGGAAAACTAGGCTGTTGAAATTAAACCTCACGATTTTTAGTTTTTATCTTCACCGAAAGGGAAGCTGTTAAATATCAAACAGTTCCTACTGCTAACTGTAGTTACTAATAATTAGTATAGTTGCACAAAATACGAAAACTGATTAGTCGGAGCAGTTGGCAAAAAGTGATTTATCCGCGACGCGAGCGCACCTGCCGTTCGTATTGGCATATTGAACTCTGCACGGTTATTATCATAAAACAATAACCCAATGCTGACGTTTGTTATTTAAATGCCAGTCATTGTTTAATTAGGAAATCTAATAACACCTGCGAAACTGCATACATAAATTAGTGTCTAAGTATTTCGTGACCATTGAGCACCGTATCTGACTTATAAATTACCTGTTTCTTAGACAAAATTTACTTTTAAGTGGGTTGACGTTAACTTGCAAGATTGGAATTAAAGGTACATACAAATATACATGCCAAGTTAAAACTAAAGCTTATAAAAAACCTAACTTTCCTATATTTGTTCATGTTCTTGAATCATTAAAAACTGTATTTTAGAAACAGAATTTTTGGAAGAATGTTGTTTTCAATAAACAATGGGGAATCCACAAGTAAGATTGTGTTCTAATATTTATTTGTTTACCCCCTGCGACGTTGTTTTTGATTAATAATCCTAGTATTAAGGCTTTATTACTTTCCCACTGGGAAACCTTCAATTGCGCAAAACACTGAAAAGCGTGAATCAGCTCTCAAACTCTTTCAGTGCCTGATTGAAAGGCGGACATGGAACTGGGTCGCTTCCGGCCTCGCCCGCCGTGATGTATGCCAGCTGTATTCACTACCACCCTATTCACCCAGCTGTATATCTTGAGACCGGGATACGTGAAAGCATCTCGGGAGAGGAGGTCTGACTTGGGCTGGTTGTGTGGTGAGGTGCAGCGTCACGAATAGGAGATAAATTCGCAACTTGAACAGCGCCCTTATTCACCCAGTATAACTTGAGCTGCACTAACTACTTCCTAGTTGCTGCTAGTAAGGTCGCCAGTGCACCCGAATATGAGTGATTGTAGAGAGCGAGGGCAGCATTGTCTCTCGCTATTATGACAGATAACCCTGAAATGTATACAGAGTTGTTAATGCGCTTAAACTCTTCTAGAAGCCACAACTCGTTGCCATGTTGCGTCACGCTCAGGGACTTCTATCTCTCTCGCTCCTTGCAAATTAGGAAGAAGATACGATCTTCTCGTTTCACGCGGCGGCAGTTGTACTAGCCGCGCTGAAATCCCAAACCGTAAGACCAAACGTTGTCCGCTTTCCATCAGACAGATTGCAGGCTTGTTTGTCTTGGTATTAATACTATGTGTATCTGGAGCTCAGCCTTATGCTGGCTCTCCTGAGGCGTTGTTGGCGCGTTGTGAATAGCTCAGGGCGGGACTGGAGGGTAGTTTGGTTTTCACGTTGGCTACGGTTTGCGTAATTAATTATAATTATTACAATCACGGTGGTTCTAAAGAATAGATAACGGTAGATTTTAAATGCCACAGAAGGGAGGATAATGTATTTTTCTACTCCTGTTCCGTTATCTGTCATTTATACAGGATGTTGGAAAAGGAAAAAAAACCAGGTATTCCATACATTAACTCTCAATTAAATCGCAGTTAACTCACAGTTAACTCTTAATTGGCTCTTTTTTTTTTGCGATTTCGTGGTTGGTCCCATGGGAAAGGTTGTTCAGTATGATCATCTTATTCGCTTTTTGTCATTCCGGATCATGACCCCGTTAACATCCTGTATAGGCTTCAGTTCAAAAACAATGACACCGATAATAAGTCGTCGAAAAACTCTGTGCTGTGCTCTATGGCCCATAAACGCACTGTTTAGCGTACTTTTATGGTTCATACATTTTTCATAAAAGCACTGTTTGCCACGATGTCAAAGCATGTACCTTTTTTTTAACAGCCGCTATATTGCAGTGGTTCCATCCAACTTCCAACTTCATAAGCAAATTTTTCGAAATAAATAGTTTTT
This sequence comes from Epinotia ramella, assembly GCA_947578815.1. Classification (NCBI taxonomy): domain Eukaryota; kingdom Metazoa; phylum Arthropoda; class Insecta; order Lepidoptera; family Tortricidae; genus Epinotia; species Epinotia ramella. Next base: position 2,075,608 of record OX388206.1, on the reverse strand, counting down.
ATTTACGATTTAACATTTGTATATTATAAACTATTTACTAAAATAATAATAAATCATCATCTCTTGTATGTTAATTTACATGTTTTATAAATTCTTGTCCGGAAATTAAAAACAAAACAAAACATAAACAACAGGTAAGTACTTATCATATTTCTGATTTCCCACCAAAATACAGTTCAAAATGAAAAGACGAAAGATGATAAACTATAACTCCTAAACTATTAAGCTGGACTACGCTAGGCGAGCCGAGCACGAGCCGTGCACGAGCCGAGCACAAGCCGAGCACGAGCGGAGCCGTTCTGTTCGCGGCGTCAAAAGGCGTTCGTGGCTTGTAAGTCGGTCCACACTATTAGACGAATTGTGGCTCCGCTCGTACTCGGCTCGTGCTCGGCTCGCCTAGCGTAGACCCAGCTTAATACTGGGTAACAGTGCGGAGAATTAAGATTTTATTCGTGTTTGTGAAGACAAAAGTGTACGTTCCTTTTAAAATGGTCAAAGCAGTAACACACACAACTGCCCTTCTGAAGAAATTGCGTGAGTAGCAAAAGAACGAATAGAAAACTTGCTGCCTGAAAAGTCTAAATAATGCAATTTATTTAAAATTCGTCGTAGAAAAAGTATTGTATGCAACGGTGTATAACTGGTCTAAAAACGCTCGTGGCGTCTTTAATTGCGATAACAACCCACGACACTCGCGTTTTAAGATCCTTCTTATACAACAGTTGCATAAAATACTATTAGGCTCCACAATATACCTATGTAGGTAAAAATAATCTTTGTACGCCATCGTGTTCAGTCTTTTGTGTGTGTTGTTGGTGGTTGTAATGTCTTAAGACTTGACACGATTACAAGGCTAAGTTTGGCGATGTAAGCGATGTTACAGGCTGTCAAACAGCAACGTGGAATGGCGTCCCTCATTGACATTATCCTCTCACGCTTCTGAATAAGTTCCCGCTAACCGCTTACAGAACCCCGTGAGTCACAGGCATTTCCGACGAAATTGCACGAATTATAGCAGACCAGTTTGCTTTCAGTTTTATTTTCATTCGATTTCGTATTTATGGTAGAGGTACGCAGTGACTAACAATGTCATATCTCTGCATCGTAAATACCCAAGCTCTGCAACAATTTCATTCACGTTGAATTCGCTATGATACTATATGTGGCCCGCCTCACTAAGCTACAAGTTACAAATTTACAAGTTTAAACTGACAACACTGGTTAATTGGTCAGGCTTTATTGGTCGAGCGCCTCAGTGTTGCCAGGTTGAACTTTTGTCTTGTCACCCGTAGCTTCGTGTAAAGGCATGTTTAGTTAAGTTTATTTAATCGCAGCATACAATTTCCTAAAAATAATATAATACATTTGCTTATACTACTCGTCGTACCGTTATCGTTATAAATACAGTGATAGTAATTTTAAAATGCGGAATAATAAACAATGTGACATAATACTACAGGAAAACACCGAATATTATGCATACGAGTATTTTATTTAACTAAAGTATATGTTGATGTATGTATTTTTATATTGTATGTAAGTGTGTCGTATGTAATAAATATATGCAAGTAAATATGTATGTAATTTGTCTTCGTTGCAATTACTTTTTCAGTTATTTGTCGGGATGAAATTATGAATGCTTATGAATGTTTGCTAACAGCGAGCGCTACATTATGGTATATCACTGACCTAATTTATTTATTTATTACACAACCAATTTACACCTTAACAACTAAATCCAAAAGGGTACAACTTATAACATTTGACATTAAACTTAAGTAACCACGTACATTTTACAGCAAAGTACAATACAGGATCAGTTCATAATAACAATAAACAAACATAATTATATGGTTCTTACAGGCACCCCACTCTCTATCACTTTATTTCACTCTATCATCAGCCTTCCACTGATGTGCTGATGGAGACATAAGGACCTTAGACACTCCGAAACTACAAAAGATAAACTCATTATGGTTGGGCTCATTGCGACCCACTCAACGAGTAGTTAATCAGTGTGTAAAAAGCTTGTACCAAAAATATTTTTTTTGACAGAAACTTATTCATAGGTACGCTACGGGAATCATCTCAATATTTTTAGCCCATTGCTGATCATGGCCTCTCTTCGAATACGCCACCGTCCCGATCCTGAACTAGTCTTATCCAGGGCTGTTATTCGCTAAGCGTTAATGCGGCTCACCCCGCCGGTCACCCGTCACGAAACTAGACCTCTACCTACGCTTAGTTACTACGCATTGCGATCTCAAGATATATTTGTGGGTGAGCGTTGAGGTGAGCTTAAAACGAATTACAGAATAAGGGGGCTGAAGTGACCAGCGATCTTCATAATAATATCGACCACCCAACGAGCTGGTGGACGGCCGACGACGCTCCTTTTACTTATAAGGGCCACCAATCTGACGGGAATACGGAATACCTACTCGAAATACTAACTTAACCATAAGCGTAAACGGAAAACTACAAACAATTTCTCGTTCACGGGTCAAATTATAATATGTTCAATGTATTTCGCGTGTTCGAGTTAAATTAATCCGACTGATACAATTCTTATTGGAAGTTAATCTTTGATTGTACGTCGAGTAAATTGCACCGCTCACGTCGCCCGTGTCGATGCCGACTGTACGCGGTCAATAATTAGCTTTTTGCCGTCCTAATTTCGGTATGATTCGTGTTAGGTCGAACCAGCACCTGTCGCTTCGAGCCCCGCTGTCAGACTCGCGAATTTTGACAGCTCCAGCGTTGTCAAGTGCTTGAAAGTATCGATATCGATATTGTGATGTGATGTGCATTATATTGGCGAAGTAGCTTCCGCGCGCGACTTCCTCTGCGTGGCCTCGGGATAAAAACTATCCTTTATTTTAATCCAGGCTTTAAACTATCTTCGTGCAAAGTTTCATCCAAATCGGTTGAACCGTTTAAACAACAACAACTGTTTCAGTGGATTGAGTGGCTCAGGGACTACTTTGACATAGTTCAAGTAGTACCGCAGTTTACAATGTAATAATTGCTAACATAGTTTTCAAGATTATTTTGTTACTAAATGTATATGGATCACTTGGTCTGAAATAAAACATTTTGAATTTGAATTAAGCGTGATTGAGTAACAAACATCCAAACTTTCGCATTTAAAATATTAGTAGTAGCGTTTTTTGATTTTTAACTCTCAATGAAAAGGCCCGTGTCCTAATTTTATGTGTCTGTGTATAAGTGTCTGTCTGTAGCATCAAAGCTCACAAACGGACGAAGCGAGAGCGGCTTTTCTTGATCGTAAGTCTTATCTGTGACGACGGTTGTGATATTTGTTGCGTTTTTTTATTAATTCCTAATGTTGTTATTTTAGGTAAAATATGTAATTTAATGAAATCAAGAAGGCATTACGAACGCATATGAATAAATCGCTTCCCTAATATTTCGTCGAAAATTATTTAGCAAATTTTTAACTCCCAAACTATGTTTCCCATATTTTTATTTGGGCGAAGTTTTATTTCCCAACTCAACTTTTCGCACTGATATCATTTCCCAACTAATGATTTGATAAATTATTTTTAGGCAAATTATTACCTGGGATTTTTTTAATACGTCATTTATGTATTCGTCAAATGTATTGATTGGCATAACATAATTTTAGCACTGGTATCATTTCGCAAACTATTGATTTAATACATTATTGCCTGGGATTTTTTTAAGATGTCATTTATGTATTCGTTAAACGAATGAAATACGAACTAGATTGGTTCAAAGTTATAGTATTCTGCCGTAGTTTTATCTGTGCGGACTGATAATATCCAGCGAGTCGACGCCACCCCGCTGCGCGGGGTGTCTATTTCTGGTCTGAGGGACACAAGTGAACCCTAACCTAACCGACCTAAGACAGAGTTCGGTTATGATAAGCCATTTTTGTCCGCCCTGATAAGCACGGCCCAATAATGCGCATCCAAAATAGTGTTCCGCGCCTCAGTATTTCTATGACCTTTGAAGCGGTCTAGTTCGGTCAAGTTAATAAAAAAACTTCAATCTATAAAAGATGCTTATTTTAGCATGTTCTATATGATTCAGTAATAAAAAACAGAAGTTACACTGGTTAAATTTTTTCATCGTAAATTTTCTGTCCTAAAATCGGGCCCCTTTTGCTATAATACCCCAACCTGTGATTTGCAAATCATTTGCTTCATAATTATTTTCCTCATTAGAGTTTGTTGCAGTAATATTTTGTAAAAATGTTGCCAAACAACTAAGAAAAGTGCGTAGTAAAGTTATGCTAACGGTTGGTTTACCAAATGAAAATTCTGCGAAAAGAGAAATTTGGGGAAATATATTTCGCCGGAATACCGGAATACCAAGCAAATCATTTGCTTCATAATTATTTGTTGAAGTGAAATTTGGGGTTATAAAAATGTTGCCAAATAAGAAAAGTGCGAAGTAAAATTAGGCCAACGATTGGTTTGCCAAATTAAACTTCTGCGAAAAGCTGGTTGCGAAGTAAAATTTGGCGAAACATATTTCGCCGAAAAAGTAGGATACCGAATAAATCACCCGGCACAAAGAAGAAGAAATTAAATACACTTTGGTGTGTAAAATAGTATAAACTTACCGTAATCTATAAAATCATCAGTGTACTCGTAAGACGGCATATACCTATGCCAGTATCGTTAATTGACTTCCCTATTTTAAAAGTGTCAAACATTAAATACGTGAGAATCGCAATAATCAGACGTTTCACATGCCATTATCATACATACGTAATAAACATTAACATGATTCTTTATGACTGCTTCAATGATTTCGTAACAGATTTCAATTTTATGTAATCGAAGTTAATGTCATTCAATGCTTGATGATGATGTTCTTATGACATATCAGCTCGCAAGAATAATCATCTCTAATTAACAGATATTATGCCGTTTAAGGTTTTATTTAATGATAGATGTATTTAACAATGTCTATTTAAATGGAGTAATACAAAACATCAATAACAAAACATCCATTTTGACATTAATATGCAAAATAAATGAACGTTTAGCATATCTTACTGATCAACCTTATAAAATAATTGATGCTTAACAACGATAACAATTAAACCAAGGAATTGGATTATTGATGTATACATCTGATCACAATCCTTTTATTGTTGTGCAATTGCCATCAAAATTGATTTTTAATGATTTAGCTATTTTATCGATCAATATCCTAATGTAAACACTCCCCACCTCCCTACAGCTGGTCATTTCAGTAATGGCGTGTCGGACAACGCATGCGAATGCAAGAAACGCGGGCGGCGGGGGAGGGTGCGCAAGGGCAGTCTCGTGCCCTTCATGCGGGTCACCTTGCGCGCAGGTACATGCGCCAGCGTCTATTGTGTGCGCAACCTGACACCCGACAAACCACCACTTTTATTTTGCAGATGGAAAAGTGTCTACACGGTCGAGATAAGGTTACATTTCGCGTGGCTGAACCCTTTGGGTTTACGATACGTTATTCTAACGAGTTCCAATTTTGAGTTTGAATTTTTTAAAACCAATTGCATTTTATAGGTGAGCGTGACAGGATAATTTAAGAAAGGAAGAGTGGTTTTTTGCTCGTCAACTCGAGAGCATGCGATTTTGTTTTTGCTAGCATTGAAGTTTTTTGTGGCGCTTTGTTTGGTATCATTACTTAGGTGCGTTTAGACGTACTGCAATAAACACTGGTTTTAATACTTTCGATACCTGTTTCTGGTATAATTATGCGCCGTAATGTTTTGGTCGTTAGTTGTTTTTTATCGATATAATTGAGCGGTTTCGTCTGGATTTTTCTTAGGAATCGATCAGTTAGTTAATAAATATGGATGCGAAAGATGGTATCCCGGAATAATGCGACATTTTCCTGTCAGCGAGCTTTCGCTTTTCTACCGCGAAACGGGGTTTGACTAGTGTTTTTGCTGTGAGTCATAAAGTTGAGTAATAGCGGCTTAGTGCTAGCTTTTATTAAGCTTTTACTCTGTCGTTTTAATATTGTGGAAGTTTTTAAAGGATTTACCGTAAAATGAGTACGTTGCGTTCTTGGATTCTGTATTAGTTATGCATTATGGTGTAATAGAGTCGATACCAATAAAATAATCTCATGTATATATTTTTTCTGCCTACTGTTTGTATCTAATTAGGCAACGGCAAATACAACTGTATTATATATGTTAAACAAGGCTCTATGTTATACTACGGTAGCCTAGTGGTTCAGGCATGCGGCTGTCAAGCAGCGGTCGTGGGTTCGAATCGCGGCTCGTAGCAATTAGTTTTTCGGAACTACGTAATATTTACCGTTAGCTTTTCGGTGAAGGAAAACATCGTGAGGAAACCGGTCTAATCCCAATAAGGTCTAGTTTTACCTCTGGTTTGGGAAGGTCAGATGGCAGTCGCTTTCGTAAAACTAGTGCCAATGCCAAATCTTGGGATTAGGTGTATAAGTGGACTTCGGGCTCCCTCAGGGGCACAACCGGGATTAAATCTATTTTATACTAAAATTCTTCTCAATCCGTTCAGCCTTGCGTGATTTAGTAACCAACATCCAAACTTTAGTTTTTATAATATAAAAACATAAATTCAATACCATTAATACGGCAGTATGTTATGTACTAGTGCTGGCAATTATTCAATTCCTTTCTAGAAATGTCGGCTAATAATTGGTATCTACTTGTAATGAGTTTGCATTATTTAACTAATCGCTTGTAGTTTTTAGAGGTCGGGGTAAGTTGAAATGGATACGATATACCTAAAATACGACAGTGAATTTCAGGGGGTGAATTGGAAATTATCGCGTGCTTTGAAGCGCCGTTCTGACTATACTTGAAAATATAATTAGATTCCACAAAAATAACCTCAAAATTGCCATTAAAATGAAAAAGTAACCGACACTGGCAGACTTACACTCTTCCAAATGTTGGACGTAGCTAGTTTTTACTTACGTCCATCATTTGGAAGAGTGTAAGTCTGCCAGTGTCGGTTACTTTTTCATTTTAATGGCAATTTTGAGGTTATTTTTGTGGAATCTAATTATATTTACAAGTATAGATTATGAAACAATAAGGTCTGATTTTCAGGAATATGTTTATCTGATTTAATCGAAACATTTTTATTTCTTATGATTGACGATCGTTCTTATAATTTTGACATTGTATGCGAATCTATATTATCATCTTTATCTCGAAATAAATCAATCTAAATCTAAATCATGATTGCGTAAAATTTCCTCGATAAAAAAAACCAAAGTTGGGTCTTTATTTTCCTTTTTTTACTCAGCCTACTCAAACAATGCATTATTTTACGACTGAATCAAGTTAAAATACTATAGTATTTTATCTCATCTAAAATCTCACTTTTTTATTTCATACCACGTCAGTGGCAAACAAGCTAAAAAAACCTAAACCTATAAAATGAAATATAAATAAAACTTCACTAAGTTAGGTATTTATCGAAATTTGTCCAAAAAAGCCATTCCCGAAGAGTGCTGCATCTCATTTTCTCGCGGAAGGCATAAGCGTGTCTCTGCCAAGGGGGCGTGGTCGACTTGAATTAAGGCATCCCCTTAAGAATCTTTGGCAGTGGCCGGGGATCTTGTTGCTTTTCTTCAACGATTAATCTTCTAGTACTTGGCACAAAGAGAATAGAAAGCCATTGTCTTTATTTGTTAAGCGTAACCGCTAATTGTTTACGTTGTAATAAATAAGCTGCAACGACTTATAAAAAGTTGTTAGTACCGATATACCTTTCGTTTTCATTTACAAATAGTCACTATTCGAGTAAAGCAGTTATTAAACATGGCCATTCAATTTCGAAGCGTTTGTAGCACGTGGCTAAACAATCGTATTGGGGGGGTGGTTCGTAGCTGCTGGACTTTCGTGATATTAATAAGACCTATGTACCAACACAGCTTTGACAATAAAGAAATCTCATATAATTGTTGTAACGATGGGTCTTAAGATACGGATCTTCCGTTCTAGAAAAGGCATTAGATTAGAGGGACTATAGTCCGTATACCGAAGTATATAGCCGGATTCATATTTGTCTGACGTGTCGCGCTGTGATGCAACAGAACGATATCGCTTTCATACATTTACTATGGGTTACCCCGACTGTGGGTTTGGCGACTAGCCGACTAGTCGGCTAGGCCAATCGTGGACTTCGGCTAAGTTCGGGTGCAATCGGGAAACTATTTTTTGTTATAAAACTGTCATTGCAATTGGAATATTCTACCCTGGACGTTAGAGTTGCTTTTTGAATGGACTACTTTGATACAATTCGGCCAACTCAAATAATGTATAAGTATGAATGAATCTGGATTATACTAGCTTACTGACGCTTGCTTCACCTAATCCTGGCTCCTGCTTATTACAGATTGAACTTCTGACGCAAAATAATGAACTTCTCCTAAATATTTTTTGTATCGAGTGCGGCGATAATAGTACATTGTTTAACGAGGGGCGGAAGTGGAATATTGCGAACAAGAGTCTATCAGAAGCCCGACGCCGAAGGCGGAGGGCTTTTGATGACTCGAGTTTGCAATATTCTTACGCCCGTGTTATACACAATGTTTTTCATCACATTTGCGAGGAAACAAATACATTTTAGATGAAATTAATACAAATCGTAATAAAAACTGCAACATGTCAGTCGTCCATTTTGTTGAATTTGACGTGAGGCGCGTATGGCAAAGACCCTTCTCTATACAGCCACGATTTGAAAACACTTAATAACATTTTACATAGAAACTAAATAACTACATATTAAATCTGTAAATAATTCAGTTAAACATGTTTAAGTAGTTTTTTGAGTTTAAATTTATTTATAAATATGTTTTCAGACATCGTATTTGATATAAAACCTCTTTGCTTTGTAACTGCCGCATGAGTGACAGATACAATTTAAGAAGAAAACCATTACGCCCGTGGGCGTAACACAGGCTATTACAGCTCTGTATGTCTGCGCATTATGAAACCCTTTTCGAGCTAGTGTGATGAAAAGATACTTCTTTTTTATTCATCTGTAACTTTCTATTTACACTTTGTTTTTTTTTTTTATGAACTACCTACCTCCTGGTTAGTAAATGGAGCTTTTTACATAACTTGAAAAATGACATCATTTACACTCGATTTTAGTAGTCACTGTTATGTATATCATTGTTTTTTTTTTTATAATTACTTACCAACCCCCTCCCCATATTGCCTATGATATCATGCCACACTTTTTTGTAATATTTATACAATTATTTAACTTCGCGCTGAAAAAAATACTCTTTACAAGTTTACATTCATATTTTAGGTAACCTAGGTACTTGAGTAACTTCGTGACTGACTTGACTCGTCGAATTTTTTTAAGTCCTGAATTTCGAGGTTACCATTTATAAGCTCTATATACAATTTCAAATAATTGAACGACGTTTATGTCTTTAATATTTCCATTTTATATTTATTTATTTATCAAAACCTTTTTTTGAGCAGAAATCTAAATAACACATTTTTAAATAATCAATATCAAAGTGATATTAGTGATAACTTGATATCTCTTACATTTGGGACTTTGGCAAACGCGCTATTTTATCATAGACGATTTTTTTGTTAAAAAAAAACACAATCAAAGCAGGACACTATTATCGTATGTTTCACAGGAATTCTCGCCCACATTGACGCTTATATCGTCAAAGGTAAGTGGCATATAGTGTCATTGTCACGGATTTAGAGTAAATATAACTTTTAGCGTAAATAATGAATGCCAAAAAACACATCAAAATAATACTGGCATAATTTAAAATGTGATTAATAAGGAAACTTGTTATAAAAATTTGATGAATATTTTAAGCTCTAACCTGAATATTTAATATAAAAAAAACAAACTAGGATAATAAAATCTATAGTTACTCTTAACTCTGTGGTCATCATCATGCCATCACTTTTTTCCCGTGAAACAAAATTCCTGCGCATTTGTTTACATTTTCCGTTTTTGGACATTGCACGGTATTGTATGAAGTATTTAAGAGAGGAGGTATTATAATCGTCAGGAAACCTAGTTTATTCCAAAGTTAAAATTGTTTTTTTTTACCACAAAATAATGACTCGAGTTTTACTTGTAAATTTTTAATAAATGGCCTGTTGAAGTGTTCGACAGTTTTGCTATTATAAGTAAGTATGACAATTTTGCTAACGATTTTTATTTCTATTGCATATACGGTTGCTTATGACTCGTAGATTTTATACATATTTTTAACAAGTACCTAACTATGACAACGATTAAAATACAGCGATGGCAGCCCTAACGAATAATTCAGCCAAACCAAATAAAACTCAACGTTCACCTAACATGAATATGTCGCTTCTATACCCTAACTTTATCGCTTGCTATCTTTCTAAAGATCGTGCTTGCCAGTATAGTTGATACTGAATTGTCCCTTTAAAATTAGTTCCATTATCATTATATTGGCTATTTCGAGGAATGAAAAGGTTAGCCACTTTTCAACTTTATTTTAATGGTCCAAAAGTGAAGAACCTATTCATTCCGCGACTGTAAGTACTGTAAACCGTATATAAATGGGGAACATTGTTTATGCATGCTACTGCCGTCACCGTCAACGTCATTCATTAATTTGAAGCTATATTCGGAGCAATAGTTGTTAAGGCAGGCGTAACGTCCAAATGACATGTTACACGGACTATTTCGAGAACGGAGACACTTACAAGCATATCCCTTTTAATCTGGATGTGTTTATCAAAGCATCATGTAAATAGTTTTGTGCCTATTTTCAACAATTACTTCTATTTCTACCGGTGGTGCTCCACTTCAACTTGAAGCATTTTTCAAATTGTGGGTATTTTTTTGTTGCAATCAAAATTTAAAACGGCCACTAATACTTAGTTTTACTATTCTTGTGTCCACTACCCAAAGGTTTTCTGGAAGAGATCACTCTTTAGCGATAAGACTGACTGTTGTTTTATCTCTACTGTCTCCCTGTATCTGTGTTTTCATTGCATGTATGCTATTATTACTTTGACATGTTTTTGTTTGATATAACTTATTTATGATTTTTGTAAATGTAATTAATTATATTGTATGTTCCCTGCTATTATTTCCAAATGTAATTTATTAATTGATAATGTAATGTAATTTTCACTAATTTATAGTCTTTGTTTATTTACTACATGACAAATTATATGTGATGTGTAATTTTTAAATTATTGCAAATACCCCTAAGGGTTCATGTATTATTCTGTATAACTGTGTGATCATGATTGCAAAAATAAATGAAAAAAAATGAAATCCGTGTGAGGTGTGCAATAAAGAGTATTTATATTGTTATAACGATAAAATAGTAGACACCATAGTCAGCTGTTCTTAAAATCACGGTTTAACCAAACCATTTTACCGTACTTATCTAAAAAAAAGTTGGACTTATTAATGCCTGTAATTGATATCTATTGTTCATCTCTATTGCATTTTCCGGCAAAACTGCACAATATGTAGGTAGCTATTTTTACTCAATCTATAATTATTCGTCTTTGTCGTCACACCGTTAAAAATATGTTTGTAATTTTCCATCAAAAAACATCTGTCAAATTCTGAAGCTAGCTGTTTACATGACTCATAAATTTTACATAATTTCCCATTAAATTTATGTAAAACTTCCTAGTTTTTCGTAAATTTTCCAACTTTTTCGGGAAATGAACAAGCCTTATGGGGTTTTTTTTAATGTAAAATTACATAACTCTTAACAGTGCACACTCTTCAGGGGTCATCACTATCATGGTGGGCAAGCTTCACAGTCCGTTGCCATTCCTTTCGTACTGTAAGCTCTTCTTGTACATTCGTGGGGTGAAATGAAATCTGTGGCTCTTAAAATCTTTACATATTATAATATCATCATCATCATAATTTCAACCGAAAGACGTCCACTGCTGGACATAGACCTCCCCATAGGCCTCCCCATAGGCGCCAACCGCATCCAGCGGACTCCCGCGACCTTTACCAGGTCATCAGTCCGCCGTGTACGAATGGGATGAGGACACCAAATCAAGTAATCAATAATGTGTAAATTTCTCGAAAAAGGATTAAAATGAAGAAAAAAGTAACACAAGAGAATAAATAATGATAAAGTTATAAGTGTCCAAAGTTTTAAGAGGGGGTGTCTTCTTGTCGTACTTTCAGGTTCACTGACGACATTGTTTTGTTTGCCGAGACCCTGGATGATCTCCAGAGCATGATCCATGATCTTTACCATGATTCATTGCAAGTAGGTCTCAAGATGAATACCAAAAACTAAAGTTATGATGAACACAAAGACTAAAGTTATGATGAACGTCTCCGGTAACTCGAATTCAACCATAACGTTAGTAAACGATAGACTGGAGTCGGTCGACCAATACGTATATCTTGGACATATTCTATCCTATCACACAGAGCATCAACATAAAGATATCTCCAGGAAAATACAGCTGGGTTGGGCGGCATTTAATAAACTGGACGATATCCTCAACTTTGACAATGTCTGAAGATTTGCCTCTTTAACCAATGTGTCCTGCCCACCATGACGTACGGTGCCGAGACATGGATGCTAACAAGTGAGGCTTTGCACAAAATACGTGTTGCACAGAGAGCCATCGAGCACGCCATGCTCGGTATTAAACTACAAGACCGAGTAAAGAATGGTGAGATCCAACGTCGCACTAAGGTGCGCGACGTTGGAGATACCATTACCAAACTCAAGTGGAGTTGGGCAGGACACTTTGCCAGACAGAATGATGGTAGGTGGACCAAACAGGTGTCAGATCGGTGGCCACTTCTAGGTAAAAGGTGCGTCGACTATCCAACAGCTCGATGGGTGGACGATATTAGGAAGATCACGGGTTACTTCTGGATAAGATTAGCTCAGGATAGGAACGAGTGGCGTACTCAAAGAGAGGCCTATGCTCAGCAGTGGGCGATTACGTGCTGAAAATGATGATGTAATACATTCTGTCCCTTTTCCGCAAAACGTACCTCATAAAACGCTTGAGATCCGTGACGTGAGGCTTTTGTCTCTCTAACTAGCAACATTGAACGGTTGTAGCTTGGTTATTTTTGAAGTATTTGAAAGGAATTTTCGTCATAAGCCATTTATTTTTGAAGTTATAAAAAATATCGAATCCACAACCCTATTACGCGTATAAAATTATAATCGTCTAGATATGGTATATATGTATAAGGCATCCAGTACAACAAATATCGTACCAGTTTCCGAACTTTACTGTTACTTACCTATTAAAACACATATACCTACCTATATGTTTATTGGCCACTTTACATACATTATGTGTCGTCTAATTTAAGTTAATCGTCGTGAATATCAATGTAATTAAACTTTGCTTCGTATTCGATGAATTTAGATTAATGTAAGGATTTGCACGCAATCGTACTATAAAATAGGCGATAATATATGCATTTTTATGATTGCCTAATAAACTGGGCGCACCTACTTTGATACAATTTTGATTATCTTAAAGTACCTGTTTAACATAACTAATATTATTCCTGATGAGTTTGGTTTTGGAATCGAAGATTAATACGACATTTACATGATGTTGATGACCGAGGCTGCAGTTATTATAAGGAGCAGTAGCAGGATATTGCTTCTATCTCATTCTAACGTATAACTGCATCTGCACGTCTATCATGAGATGGCCGCGACATACTCTCGATTTTTCTCGCACTATCCGTCTCTCTCATATTGGAACACTTAGAACAAGAGGTATAGGGCAATAAAAATCGGAAGTATGTCGCGGCCGTCTCAAGATAGAAGTGCTGGCAGGCTTGCCGAAGGCGGCCCAATAATACCGCATTATATTACGAATAAATAATATATAAAAATATGTTCCTTCTTACAAACAGTGCAAACATGAATTTATATTTTTGTTTTTCTGGTTAATTATGGCAATTTAAGTCTTCTTATTTCCTGTAGTTTTATCAAACATTTCTTTTTTTAAGAGCAGCTTGGAGGATGTCATGAGTTGTCAAAAACTATCCTGTATCATGCGGTGCGTTCTGTACACGTAAAGATTTCAATAACATCGCTATTTACTCGTATTTGACATTCGTTTGAGACCCAATCATTTTCGCGAAATCCTTCAATTGAATCGTTTTAATGGTGCCATCTACACTGCTGTCTAACACAGCAGCAAAGTAGGCAAATAACAATTAAATAAAATGATCGATTATCATTGTCGCGACAGGTTTGTGGCGGAAACAAGATGGCGGAACGTTAAAATTCCAAAATTGTAGAACATCGCCTCCATAATGTGCAGGTATCTTCTATTTCAAGTTACGGTAAAAACTAATGTACAGAGAGAAACAACGTTGGGGTTCCGCTGACGAGTGAATATGTGAACCATCTAGTTGGGGATTTATTCAATTGAATTCAATTCAACCATTTATTCGTGACAACACACATGAATGAATAAGATTTATTTCGAAACAACCACTTCAACAAAAACAGTTTACAATATTCTTAAATCTAAAAGTATATTGTGGTGTTGTACAGATATGGAAAATATAAAAGTAGTCACGAAATGGACCCGGCTCAGCATGATGCTGGCTTTAACTGCCAGCGCTGGTCTTCCGCCGAGTCCATTTGGTGAAGGAACGGAAGGCAACACAACAAGAGATATACAAATAAACACATAGTGCAAGAGAATGACAACATAAGGGAAACAGCAATATAATATAAACATTGAAAAAGGAACGACAATGCGCGCTTATTTTAACCCTTGGCATGCCTGGTAGGGTCTGACAGACCCGGGCTGTTAAAAATCCGTCGTTATTTTTTGAAATTTTAAATTTACCGCGTCGCGTTTCTGAGTAGCTTCGCGTCATGAACTACCCGACGTTTTGACGCTGCTCCCGCAGTCGGCCGCGAGCACCCTTTCGATTTGGACGTGCGTAAAGTGCTCGCGGGCCTGAGAAACCCGACCAGGCATACGGCGTAACATTTTATCGCTAAGTACATTTACGTTATTTTTCGTATATATTTTATATACATACGAGTATATATTTTATAGATAGTCACAATGATATAATTATCAGTGCCTTAAATAAACCTAAGACTGACGTTGATCTTAGGTATAAGTTTAATTTTTATGTTTTTTGACATGAGAGTCTATTTTTGTGCTGTTGTCCACGTTAATCCCCTAGCCTGATCCCCCAGGGGAAAAAAACGGTTAGGTTGTTAGTTGAACTGCGACCCTACAGCGCGCGAGCCGAGCGAGCGAAGCGAGCGTGACGCGGTAGCGTATGGCGAAGCGCCATAACCGAACATTATCATTTTTTCCTAGTTGAATATAAAATAATTGCCGCTAATTCCCCTGGGGGATCAGGCTAGGGGATTAACGTGGATAACGTGATTTTTGTTGATGGAAATATCAAATGTTTATATTTATGTAATAAGTTCTTATGGAGTTTCTTGGATTAAGACTTGTATTTATTTCTAGTAAAAATAATGTACAAAATAACCAAAAACACACAAACCAACAAGTTAAAAAAACAATTCATATGTATTTTTTTTTTTACATTTACGGGTTTGTCAGACCCACCAGGCATACAGTGTGACTTTCGTTCACCAGGCATGCCAAGGGTTAAGTCTTTCACGGTGCGCGCTGTGAAGTTGTGGAACGGCTTGCCGTTGTCCTTTAGACAGTCCCAGTCCGTGGCATAACTAAAAGAAAAGTTGAAAAGGTTGTGGCTCTCCAATGACTTGTGATTTAATAGGATACTGTTTGTATATTGTGTAAAGATGTTTATTGGTATATGTACATATATATATATACACGGTGTTTTTTTTTTAACCGTCTTAGAGCCGAAGCCCAGTTAATGTATTGTTATACATTACAAAGAACTTACAAAAAGCTTATTTTAAATTTTTAAATTAAAGGAAGAAAAATAAAAATTGAATGCTCCGAGCCGGATTCGAACCGGCGATCACAGGCATTCATGGCCCGTCGCTACTAACCAACTGAGTTATCGGAACAATCCGGTTTGGCCACCAAATCCCTCAATCAGTTCCTTCCTACAAACGCCTTAGGGAGGCGTGTTAATTTATAATTTCGTTAGCAGCGTTACTGCTTAATACATAAATTAATTTAAGTTTATTTTAGTTTTTGTTTTTCTTGTTTTTTTTTAATGTATTAATATTGTTTTTTTTTAATATTCATATTAATTTTGATCATCCAGCCGAGTGACCGCGGTGACCATTAGCCGCCATCTTATGTAGATAGGTACGAAATCTAACCGGGTGAATGAACTTCGCACCCCGCGCCATACAAGATTTTTCAAACTTAATTACCTTTTATTACTAAAAACTTAACTACCTATTTTTTTTTTCACGAATGTTTAGTACGTTTGGAGAATTTAAGTGGGCTTCGGCTCTAAGACGGTTAAAAAAACACGTTGTATTATATATGTATATAAATATATATATTTATAGTATGTGTATAGTATTCATTTTATTTGTACTTGCATGTAGTATATGTATGTATTAAGATTAAATGACTGTAGCGTCAAGGTATATTTTCACCTGTGTCTTGTGTACAAGAAAGTATTTACATACATACAATCTGAGTGAGTGATCTGAGTTAGTTAAAAAAAACAGTAAATTAGAAGACGTATCAACTTGTTGGCATGCAACAAGTTGCTACGCCTGCTCAGGCCTTTTTTACAAATTATGAACGCAGCCATAATATATTGCTGCTAGCGCCAGCAGTGGCAATAATGGGAAACAGGAAGCAAAACATAAACAACAAAAGAAAACATGGTTGAGATGAGCTGAGTCATGCGAATAGTAACTAGAATAAACTACATAAATGTATAAACTACAGACTTACAAATTAGTGACAACGTACATGGCAATGCAAATATGACATGACATTATTTATGTCTTCTTTCTTCCCCTTCCTTGGCTAAAATGTATGATGGGTTCTTTTAGGTACATATTGCAACACTTCGCTGAAATTCAACATCCCAGAATAAAACATATTCTTACACTGTACCGTTAATTATTGCTGCCAGAAAATGTCGAACATTGTTCTTTCTCTTTTTACCATTATTATCTTATATTAATGTGTTAGTATTAAGTTATTATTATATTCACTTATCTATCGCATTAGGTAATAAGCCTGTAATGATAGATTTAAGGTACCTATTGATTGAATAAATAAATAAATATCAATGGAATTCAAAAACCATAATTTTCCGATCCCCAGTGTGGTGTTGGGTTAGAATAGCACCACCCCCTTTCTTCCCGTGGGTGTCGTACGAGTTCTTAGGGAACAGGGTTGAAGTGTATTGTGGGCGATGGAGCTAGCAATCTTTTATACCCACATTTATGCTAAAAGTGACCGTAGAACATAGGTTTCATGTGCTATACCTACCCTTTTTGGTAATGAAGGCGTGAATGTATGTATGTATATATGTATGTTAATTTCCGATTTTGAATCCCCGTTGAGAGATGATTACTTTTCGCAGGTTAAAAGCAATATTAATTAAATGATAGAGACGTGAATAATACAGAAAAGCAAAAAGGTGTAACCTACACTACTCAGTGTACTGAGCAGAGATGTACAAAATACTTTTAAAAAAGTATTTAAATACAAAATGCAAATACTTTTCTAATTTAATATTTCAAATGCAAAATACTTTTGCTTTTTGTATTTAAATACTAAATACAAAATAGGTATATTCAAAATACTTTATTCAAATAAAATACTTTCAAAAAGAAATCGAAACAAAATCAAAGTTAATCTCGTTAAAAAGCGAAGCGCAACGTCATGTTTCACAGATGAATAACGTTCATTTTGTTTTAACTGTCATTTTGCACATAGATTTTCAAAGTTGCAGCGCCTCTAGTGGCCATTTGCCGAATCGCTGACTGACCCATTCACTTGAAAATTTGAGTGGTAAAGGTAATACTTTCGAAACTTAGCAGTAAAAAGTATTTTATATTTGACAAATATAAAATACATTTCGAAAAGTATTTCAAATAAGTCACAACTCTGGTACTGAGTGCCTAATTTTGGTTTTCAAAGTGTATCATGACGTGTCTTTAAACCTGTTTACGTGACTATTGCCAAAAACACAAGAAAACCCGCAGTATAAAAAAGTGCAGCCTACAACCATTCAAGTCCACTCTACACACAGGTGAAAGAGTTTTTGAAATCGGATAGGTGGTTCCGGAGATTACCCAAAACATTAATTCTCTAATATAATCCTACGGAACCACCTGTACAAAAGCCGCTGTCGCTTCCACCTGATTATAGCTCTAAGATGTCGCGGCCGGTCGAGATAATTTATTTTAATTAAACAGGTTGCGCTCGCGCACGCGGCGTGGGCGGTGCCTTATGGGACCTTACATCATTACGGTGTTCATTAGACAATTACTTAAGTTGAATTTTGCGGATTCTCTCAAAAATATATGTTGTATATACAGCCTTACAATCCAGAGAGTCCATTCTACCCGCAGGTACAATAATGTTTAAAATCGAATTAGCGGATCCGGCGATTTCCCATTACATACAATCTTACAAACTTACAATCTCACAGACTTCTCATCTTTTTAATATTAGTATAGATAGAAGTATTGAGAAAAATCTGTGAGATTGAAACTTTGTAAATTGTACTCGGTACTCCAATAAATGCCTTTTACTCGTGAGTAGTCTCAAAAAAAGAAGCATTATACATTTTAGAGCGCACATACGTGTATAGCGCGTCGGTGAATCATTGTCCTTTAAATATTCTTTCTTTAAGATAGACCACACACGGATGTACAAAATAAAGTAAAAGTTAATGGAGACGCGATTCCGGTGTTCTCTGACTCGTTCAGTTAACTACACATACATCACGACTCCATTCAAAGAAAAGGTAGCCACAGGCAGAATAATAAATAAAATACTGTATTTGAGTGATTGTCACAACAACTACTTTTGTGTAGTAGTTTGTAGAGAACACAGACTAGTAACTCCACTGTTTTCTGTGGTCAAACAGCATCCGTTTTATTGCTTATGTAGTAAAAAGAGCAAAAACTGTCGAGGCAAATTTTCGAGTATTTTTGTAAGTTTTGATGGTTGTTAATGTAAAAAGAAGTGATGTTTACTGTTGTCATATACCCTATTTTCAGCGCTAACTAGTTACTTCTAGCTAGGCTATTAAAGTGGCAGTCTAAAATAATATCTACGTAATTAACGTCTAAGTATATTTACGAGAGGTACTAATATTTGACCACAAATAATAATTAAAAATACCAGATTCATTACTCACTGCGATGAGTAACCGCCGCGCCATGTGCAAGTACAAAACAAGTAAAAACTACATTGTACTGTTATAATGTCTTAAGTTACCGTACAGTTCTTACTTATATTATGTTATTGATATTGTACAAATTGAAGTTGAATTTAATGAGTGTATGAATTCCTGGTAAAGTGGTGTCTAAGGATGAAGAGTTTGTTTTATAAAGGTCAATTAGAGTAAAGGGATTTTATCGCGCTTTTTTAGGTTTCCGTACCCAAAGGGTAAAAACGGGACCCTATTACTAAGACTTCGCTGTCCGTCTGTCTGTCTGTCACCAGGCTGTATCTGAAGAACCGCAAAAGCTAGACAGTTGACATTTTCACAGATGATGTATTTCTGTTGCCGCTATAAGAACAAATACTAAAAACAAAATAAAATAAACGACGACGGTTCAAAAGCGATTTTCGTGAAATTATTTAGGTACATCGAGTTTTTGTAGATTCATTTCGAAATTAAGAAAAAAACAAATAAATTTACACTAGTCATACTATACTAAGCTTACACAGGAAAAATTGTTGCCATATAGATATTTTGAAAAAAATCTTACTGCACCACCTCTTGCTGGTCAGACTCTACTATAAAAATCTTTAATTGTAATGAATGCAAAGATACATGGTAGCGCGTGCCCGAGTTGTTTTCGTCCGCGCCGGATGCGTCGCGAGCCACTCCGGCGCATGCCGCGAGACTGTGCCTACGAAACTCATAGACCTGCAACATATGCGTAAATTTTCGAACGGGCGTAAATATAAATAGTTCTTACGAAAATAAGCATAAAACATTACACTTCAAATAATTCGTGCTATTTTAAAGATTGTCATCTCTACCGGCAATACAGACAGAGGGCACAAGTTCGAGTCTTGTGGGCTTCAAACGATGACGTTTTATTTTCCCATAATATTTGTTCTCAGTATCATATCGTTTAAAATGTTATCGTGGAAACTTCCACGTTAAATTGACACGAAAACTAAAAATATTTAATAAACTAGTGTGTTTCATTGAGAGATTAAAAAAGAAAATACGCTGGATAAATCAACTCTTGTTTTTTGTGACTTATTCTAGAATGTTTCATGCCTAGATCGGCACGTTGGTTTTTATTAGTAGTTACTGCTTACGAGAGTACAGACAATTTTTTAAAGGTTTTTTCCCTGACGTACACCATCCATATAGGTGTTTCCAAAGCAAGTGTGAATAGACTATTACTGAACCAGTGACCTTACCCTCATATGAGACTAGTTTCAATCTCTAATCAGTCTTTTAAAAATAAGTTTCTGTCAAAAATTTCATTTTTGGTACAAGCTTTTATTGCCGACTATACTTTTCAGTATACCATCATCAACTACTCATTGAGAGGATTCTAACGACCCCAAGTTCAACGGGGTTACGTCGGTTAAATACTGAATTCCCATGGCCACCTTCTGTCTCCATCAGCAGATCAGCTCGATCGTACCATAATATTGAATTGTCATCCAAACTATACAAATACCCAAAATTTCAGCTCAATCAAAAGAAAAAAATGATTGAAAATTTTGACGGATAACTTACATATTTACATACATACGAACAGGTCAAGTTAGTATAAAGCTTGTAAAAACACCACAATATTCGAACCGTTTGATTAGTACTCAAAGCGCCGGTTCTACCAGTTTCTAACTCTGCGCAGGAGTCACACATCCAGTAAGTGTACCCGTAAGTGTCTCTGCTGTCGCAGTAGAAATAGCCATAGACGAGGGGGGGATACGTTTCCGTCGAGGGAAGCACGTGGCATCGCGTTTTTTTTCTTAAACTTCGCGTTTTTTTTCTCAACTGTTGATACTTTGGAAAAGTCGTATCCGAAGTACGCGTCGCTTGATGACTTACGATCTTTTGAGTTAACACGGTAACAGGTTCGTGGGTTTTGGACTCGACACGTGTTTATGGAGTTGAGGAAGTGTAGAGGACGAGCGTTTGATGGAATATAAAGCAGATTACTTTTATTGGAACTTTTATAATACGTTTTCTGGAGATTGATGTCACAATTTTAGTAAAAACATCGAACGAATTGTGAAGAATGGTCAACGAAATACTAAATAATATGTGCTCAGTTTATTTGCCGTAGCAGTATTACAACAACTTTATCTAGATATATAACACGGCACAGAGCCGAAAACCTAGATTAAGTTAAATTTCTCCTCTGATCTTAACAAAGAAATACTTCCAAAAAAATCACTGTCTAGTGAAAATTTGTTAAAAGATACATCCGATGGAACAATTATTTGAGTGTGTAATCGGTATCTTTTATTACAGATTTAGAACTGTATTGACAGGTTACAGGTCCTACTGTTGGGCCTCTCATGGCTGAAAGTGAATCTAACTATAGTCCAAACAAAAGCTATCATCGTCATCCTCCTAGCATTATTCCTGGTTGTACCCTAAAGGAGCCCGGGGTCCGCTTGGGCAACTAATCCCAAGATTTGGCATAGGCACTAATTTTAAGGCCATTTGACCTTTCAACCCAGAGGGAAAACTAGACCTTACTGGGATTAGACGGGGGACTATTATAGTCCAAAACAAACCAAACAGACGAAACGATTGGATTGTCCAACTGTCTCCAAACTACAAACATTCCACGGCGGTAATCTTTATAAATTGTGCGCAGCAATGCTCGCGCATATTTCACTAGTATGTGGAAAGTCAACCGAAATAATACTGAGCGTGTGGGTGGATGCACTCGCGGCGGCCGCGATGATTGAGCGTGTGGATGCGGCATAACAACTCGTCGTCAATATAATAAATAATAGTGCTTACCTACAGAATGTCCTCTGTCAAACAACAGCACAGCTGGAATTTCAAATAAATCGATAGAAAATCATGGCATCCCGCTTTTAAAAGCGACATTTCTTTTACCTGTCAAAGTAGAAGTGGTTTTCATTTAGATGACGAAAAGCACTTAGCCAACCACTGCTGACTTCTATTGTATTGTATCTTCGAGTGCGGTTGTAAAACCTTTAGAACACCTTTACAAATGAACAAACCCCAGTACACGTGCCACACTTCGGTCAGTTATGATTAAATTTATAAACAATATTGAAAGCGAATAACAAAGACAAAAACGCCTTGCTACAAGGCGCAAGCTTTACGTCTGTGTTATTCAGAATTTGAAAGACAGACACATGAAAGTGTCACACATTGAATCTTGAACTAGGCCTCTCACAGACTGGAGCGGCTTGTGGTAGCGGTCAATAGTAACAATTCATGACAAGTTTTCTATTGAACACAGGCTCCTAAAAGCAAGACCTTAAATGGCTCAGTCATTTCGACACGATAATATATGTCAGAGCGAGTGCGCGCACTGCCTTTACCAATCTCACTGAAGCGCAAGTTAATGGAGAATTGCAGTGTTAAACCGCTTGCGTGGTTGTATCTGAGGCTCCCCAGGATGTTCCGTAGGCTCTTCTTCTTTCTTGTTTAGCCTCTTCTTTAAGTCCGAGGCTTTTAAGTTTCCTAGGCTACTTAGTAAAAAATATCTTACATCACAAGACACATACCGCATCCTCATACACCAGCCCTACATCTTCGTTCATCCCGTGTCTCGGTAAACTTTTATCTGCTCTAAGATTATTCACGCGCCTGCTGAACGATATATTTGTTACTTTTATCGTTTTAACCAAAAAGTCTCATCTGCATACTAATCTTTAGTAACATTTGACTTATTCACTTGGAGTGTTGTGGTCATCGCCGCTAATAAACGGCCCTACTGTATGATATTATATTTAAACTAATAGCTGTTCCTTGGCTTACAAGCGCTTATTCAGTTTTGCGTTGGATAACATTTTAACGTCGTTTCTTAAAAAAGCATTCCTTTAGCTCAATTAATTTGAAGAATTTGTATTATGATGTGTGGTGACTTTTTAGGGTTCCGTACCCAAAGGGTAAAAACAGGACCCTATTACTAAGACTTCGCTGTCCGTCTGTCTGTCTATCACCAGGCTGTATCTGAAGAACCGCGATAGCTAGACAGTTGAAATTTTCACAGATGATGTATTTCTGTTGCCGCTATAACAATAAATACTAAAAACAAAATAAAATTAATATTTAAGGGTTGCTCCCATACAATAAACGCGTTTTTTTTGCCGTTTTGTCTGTCGCCAGGCTGTATCTCAAAAACCGCGATAGCTAGACAGTTGAAATTTTCACAGATTATGTATTTCTGTTGCCGCTATAACAATAAATACTAAAAACAAAATAAAATAAATATTTAAGGAGGGCCCCCATACAACAAACTTTTTTTTTACTATTTTTATTGACAATGGTACGCTACCCTTCGTGCGCGAGTCCGACTCGCGTGATGACGTATTGGTGTCTGATCTTCTCGGTTATTGTACCTACTACTAAATAGCCGAGTATCCGAGTATCATAATACAGGTATCGGTTCATCATCATTATCATCATATTTAGATTAAGGTATAGGTTACCTGCATGTCTATCCAAACTAATTTTGGTAAACACACTCAATGGAATAGTATTTTCTGTTCGCCTATTCGATGCCATTGATAATTTAACGCTCCGTTTGATTCATCTGGCGGGTTTATTTTGTTTTTTTATTGGCAATAAGCTTATACTGGATTAGACTTTATTTTCATACGCTATTAAGAGCAACAGCTCATGCCACCCAGAGCTTTACATATCATTTGTGACACATAGTCCTACACAAGGTTTTTTGTTTCGTTAGTCTGTCTCTTGGAGAGCGTTTTAAAGTATCTGTTTGGCCCTATGGTTGACTGGTAGCGAATGCCTTGAGGCATTAAGTCCGACTTTTGTACTTATTTGTTTTGGTAAATAAAGTTTAAATAAATAGTAGGTTAGGTGCAAGAAATCTTTATTTCTTGGTGTATTATAACGACCACCTATACGCAATAGGTGCTATATATTATGTAACTATTGTTTTATTATACGCACCATTTCAACATGTGTCACGAAAGTTTAAATTCGATTAGTAGAACAACTAATTGTTTAGTGTATACTAATATTATAAATGCGAAAGTGTGTCTGTCTGTCTGTCTGTCTGTTACCTCTTCACGCTTAAACCGCTGAACCGATTGCGATGAAATTTGGTATGGAGATAGTTTGAATCCCGGGGAAGGACATAGGATAGTTTTCATCCTGGAAATCACCCCCTAAGGGGATGAAATGGGGGGTTGAAGTTTGTATGGAGCTGCGATATAAAAACGATTTCCACGCGGACGGAGTCGCGGGCAGAAGCTAGTTTAAAATAATTTCGATATAACGTAGATCATTGCAATACATATTTTTCAAACGAAAATCTCTCAACGTTGATCTTTTTCTGCTTTATCATGATGTTCATCGCTCTTTGCTACACTTAAAGTCATCATGTGGTCTACGCGTACCCCATCGAGTACAGGCAGTTTTCCTCTTATTTCATAAGTCACTTCATGCTATTTGCAGAAACCATAGGTATCATGGTACGCTTCTCACGTGATAGACTAATGATGAAGAACCGGAGATATTCTGCTAAATGCCAGGTTTTTGGGAGCACGAGATTAAGATCATGAGTGCAATCCGTGGTTTACTTTGCAAAAGTAACCACGTTATTTGTCTACGAAAAGCAGTTTGGGGCTAACAATCGTAGTTACGTGTGTGAAAAATCTTGGCAGGTTCCTCTTATTTTGAATTACCGCCGGCCAAATGACCCGAGTAAGTGCTCTAGAATTAGACAAAAAGTAATTCACATGTTCCCGCCGTGCAAATGATGTCATTCCAGTTCGTTTACTGGGGAGAATAGTGCGCCGCCATTTTGGATATTTTTTTACAACTTGATCCTTAGTGGACGTCATGAAAGTGAATGTAGCAAGAAAGGTTTGTCAAGATCGTAGCAAGTGGAAATCCGTGATCTCTGCCTACCCTTTCGGGAAATAGGCCTGAATATATGTACGCATGATCTTTAGTGCACTGTTATTGAAACGTTTTATTTTTGTTTGAAAGTTCATATTTTTGATTTGGCACTCAACTAATGTAAGTGAGTCTCATGAGGCAAAAGTACCTCTTAATATGTAGAGACAGAGTCACAGTAAATTAATATGCTAAAACAGTGCCTCAACTAGTCTCATAAGACCTTTGTAGACCTGCGCTCCATTGACAACGAGTTGCACTGCACACAGTACCTACGCAGCTAGCTCTTACTGCAATTAGCATTGATTTTGCTGGTCCAAGAAGAATAGTCATTATATAACCTCTAAGGGCGGGTAGCACCAAACCACAAAATAGATAAATACAGAAGTCAACCACATGTATGTACCTCACTTTTCATACCTACGCTCGGCGGTCGCTCTAGGGTTGTCAACTATGGCTTATGCACAAACAACTATCGTGGTAGTGGCACTCGTATCCTGTTGTTTGATTTATTGTTGAGAATGAAATGAAAGAATGGAAATATAAATTAATAATGACTAAAATATTTTATTTTTAATGTCATTGTTTTCCTCATCATCATCATCATCATTTATTGCGTTTCATGTTAGTATAATAGGTCTTAAAGCTAGGTACAGTTAAACATGAGCTCTGTTGAGCATAGCAATTTCTTAAAATTTTATTACAAATTAGCTTAAAAAACGACAATTCACCGTTTAATGTTGAATTTAAACAACCGTCCACTGAACTGTCTCACACTGTGTGTCTTATAATAACTTTTTTTGGTGCTCCATTATTGCACAAAAAAGTTCTCAGACGCGTCGCATCGCAAGCGGATGGCAGTCGCGCTCGCACTGGTCCGAACCGGTCCGAGATATCGTGTACGTGAGCAGTGTCTATGTGTGCGTTGCTCGAGCGCACTTTGTAAATATGTAGATTGATTTCTGTACCTATCTGTTTTGTGACCAAACCGTCTGTAATCGTATGCGGTGTTCGTTAAAATCTGAATGTATGGATAGTTTGACATGTTTATATGGAATGACAGCTAGCTGCCGGCGTCATATTTAACGTTGACCGGTCTGTAATCGTGAGGTGGTGCAACTCGCCCTAAGTATTTTCCCTGTTTCAATTAGTTAGCGCCTGCTACAAGTAGTAGTTTGGGTTTAATCCTGCGCCTACGTGCCGCATCGCGAGTCGGACAGCTTAGCCGAAATGTTTAGTTTTGTCTCCTGGTGGACAGAAAAATAAGCATTAGGTACGAACAAAACATGTGAGAATGAGCAGTGTAGAAATTATTTGGATAGTTTCCATCTCGCACCTTACCCGAGGATAGGATTTTCTCTATTATATGTACAGTTTGTGACTTCCGTAAGACCATATATTTTAAGGGCTGAAAATATAAGCCCGCTAATGAACGCAAATTGGTATTTCTAGTTAAAATAAGGTTTTTTTATTACATATTAATTCGGCACGCATCGGTAACAAAGCTAACAACTGACAGTAACATTTGAAACTAGCTCTGCCTCGTTGAAACGTCAAATAAATGTTAGGAGTACATTGCTGCTCGAGTTTTTTTTATTCGTAACTTTACATTAATGCTGCCTTTCATAATGGGGATGAAAATATGTCCAGTTAACAGTGTACCAGGTAGACCTAAATATAATTATTGTACGGGAAAATGACAGTTGAATTGCCCTAATGCCCGTTCGAAAAGCTACGTAATGACCCCTCTGGGCATCCATTTACCGAGAGATGTATAGATTCTCCGGGTGATGTACTATATTCCGAAGTTGCAAAAAATAAAACGAACTTATGAGAGAGATATTCAATGTGAACTCTTTGTGCCCACACTTTAGACTAAGAATAAAATTCTTAACTTGTACACTTACCTCCTTATTCATAAAACTTAAAATGCCGCTGCTAAATAAAATGTGCTTCGCCCCCTTCTTACGAACACAAATGTCAAAGTGACAGATAAGGACAAAAGAATTTTAACGCCATTTTAGTTAAAACAGGCTTGTAGAACGTTTATGAATACGGCCGTAAGAATGTTTCACTTGAGGTTTGGTTTCTAAACTAAATATTACACGGTAAGTACGTCATTACGTCTAAGAATCTTGTCGATAATTTAGTAATTTTTTTCAACGCGTATCAAACGAAGTTTTTTATGAGTTTCTAAGAATTACGTGATTAAGAATAATTACACCAGTTTGTATGTAACGTTACCCGCGAGACCCGGCACCGCTTGTAATTAGAGAACTGATTTACAGCTTCTTTATTTACTGCGGCGTATTTATTGACTAATCTCATAGAGATTTTAACAGTTAATTATTTGAAATATTGTTTGAGGTGCAGACGCATTTATTTGTTGGTTGGATATAGTCAGATTCTGACGTGGCGTCCATACATTTTATTCACACTCATTTGATGCGCTCTGACGGGACTGCTCCTGTGATGTCAGGCGTTAAAACGCATCCCGAGATACCTTTACCTTTATTTACCTTTGACACAATGAAAAATAATGGTTTCATGATGAGATGGAAAATGTAGACGTATTTGTACCGTCTACTGTAACCCATTACCTATGTGTTTCTTATTCAATTTTATACTGTTTCTGTTCTTTGACAGTCTTGGGGGAAAATAAACAATTATTTTGGATTATCGCGTTATTTCCTTAAAAAACTATTATAATAACATTTTAAACAAAATATATGTAATCATACCCAATAAAAAAAGTTATATTAACATAATATTTCAGATAATTGCGCTTCTGAAACTTGTGACTGCAGGAGTCATCAGCGCGTTGCCGAGCCTTTATGGATCTGAGGATTCGTTGTGTTAATAGATAGGGATAAATTGTCCCTCACCCTCAGCACAGCGCATCAGCACGGAATTTTTGGCGCTGCATTCATACTTATAATAATAATCATAATCAGTTTTATATTTTACTTTTTATATATTTATTGTAAAAACCTAGTCTAAGAAGAAAATTGAATAAAGGAATCATAATCATAACCACTTTATTGGAAATATTAATTACCTGACAACTGCTGCCTTATACTGAAGTGATTGCCACCATAGGAGCAGTCCCGTCAGAGCGCATCAAATGAGTGTGAATAAATGTATGGACGTCACATCAGAATCTGACGTCAGATAACAGAAGGGATAAGTCCGTATCTAATTCTGCGTATGACAACTCCAGATAAATGCACGTGTGAATAACACACTTAAAATAACAAGTGAGCATAGATCAAAGATGGCGGTATGTCCGGCGCTTGCGCACGCGTGACAAACGCGAATTATAAGAAATGTGCGCGTATTAATAGTGTGTGCGCAATACGAATTACATTACTGAGAATACTTTTTTTTAAATATGACTGCCTTTGCCCGCGGCGATACCCGCGTTATGAGATTTTGACTGATTAATAGGGTTGCAGGGTGATCATATACATTACATAGTATTATATCGTCTCTGAAGGCACGCTGTGAATATTGCGAGATTTATAGTTTAGATCCATAATTACCAAACGTAACCAGACCCCGTATCATGGACGGCATCACGCGATAAGTGACAAGATAGAGCGTCCGTCACTGGCACCGGTCGATAGCGATCTATCGAGCGGCCTTATCGAATTGTCGATAAAGCCGACCACGATACGGGTTCTGTAGGCATATCATTAGAGCAGACTATTTGTATTAAGTAATTTGTAAAGTAAAAGTAAAAGTAATCTATACTAGTATTATGTAGAGGACGTGTCCGTGAGATTGGAACTTTGTATGTTTGTATGTAATGGGTAATCGCTGGAACATTTCAACATTTCTTTCACCTGCATGTAGAATGAAATTTCTGGATAGTTATACGATGATATCAAGTCCAGATCACACAGTCGCTGTGGCCGAAATCGGTCATGACAGCATCATTATCATCATATGTTATATTATACCCTGGTGGGTTTGCCAGCGTTCTTTGCAACACGCGGGTGAAGTCGCGCTGGCAGCTGTATTATAAGGACTGTGATACTTATTTTTTGGCTTTGTTTCTGCAAGAAACGGGAATGCAAATAGCAACATTTATTTTTATGTACATATGCTTGGTCTCATTTACCTGAAGACGTACTTCATGAAATGAAAATTGACCTGAAAACAAAGTTTTTTCATAAACATGTGCGTTAGGCAAACCGCCAATATCTCGAGGACTGTTTACTCTCAAAGTAGCTCATTTAATTTTATTATAATGGTACTCACTAATGTGACGCGTATTGTTTCGAAAATTTTACATGTATTTGTGTTCAAAAACTTGCTTGGCGGCAAGTGGTGTTACCACTGTTGCGTTTTTTTTTAAACAGTGTGTTTTCTTCAGGATCAGAAAACCTGTATGTTTTTAATACCTTGAAATGATGTGAAAATTTCACATTTTCTTAGGCTTATTTGTTAGGTTGGGTTTATCTAAAAATATTTTTTTTTTAAGACAGTCTTGTAAGTAACAGTGTTGAAAAAGCATTCTAATAATAACTCAGCCGTGATACTTTCGAAGTAGAGAAGAGAAGAGGTAATGTTTAAATGTAACTGTTGAAAAATGCTAGTTTATCGACAATTCTAATTTTCTCAAGTATATACAAGATGATAATAAAACTAAGTTAAATCTAAAAAAGGCCCTCGAGGCATTGCACCGAGGATGCTGGCCGGAATTTTCTCGCTGAATTGCAATGCTGATGCGTTGCGCGAGAAAGCCTCCAGCTCTTCGGTCACCAGGGGCCGTAGGCAAGGTTACAAGAGTCTTTCCTGTCATGAATAGTTCAGGGTTTCTTTTTTTTTTGATTGCATGAAAACATTTAAGAAGAGACGTCGTTTATAAGGATTCAGAGTCTAACCAAAAATTAAGCTTTGTGGCCTTTAACTTTAGCAATGTCCACAGAAGACGCGAACCTAAATATATGCGTGTCCCATCTGTCTGTCTTAATTTGCTTACTCCATATATGTCGTCAAAACAAAAAACCGGCCAAGTGCGAGTCGGACTCGCGCACGAAGGGTTCCGTACCATTATCTATAAAAACAGTAAAAAAAAAAGTTTGTTGTATGGGGGCCCCCCTTAAATATTTATTTTATTTTGTTTTTAGTATTTTTTGTTATAGCGGCAACAGAAATACATCATTTGTGAAAATTTTAACTGTCTAGCTATCGCGGTGCTTGAGATACAGCCTGAAAAAAGAAACGGTTGTTGTATGGGGGCCCCCCTTAAATATTTATTTTATTTTGTTTTTAGTATTTGTTGTTATAGCGGCAACAGAAATACAAAATTTCAACTGTCTAGCTATCGCGGTTCTTCAGATACAGCCTGGTGACAGACAGACAGACGGACAGCGAAGTCTTAGTAATAGGGTCCCGTTTTTACCCTTTGTGTACGGAACCCTAAAAATATGTTTTATTGATTCATTCCATAATTACCCATTATAACCAAGCTTTTACAACGTAGTTTTTGCTATACAATCCAGTTTGCGATCTATTGCTTGTAATCAAAATAAACAAAATGGCGATTGCAACCTCAATCCATTCGGAATAAGGAGCAATTAAGAATGGTACATCATAGCGACTCCCCAGATGTAGCGTATGGATTGAGAGCTAGAAGAACTTAATCGTAGATATGGTTAAACATTACTTTATAACGAAACTCTATTTTTTCTTATTATCCGCGAGCTGCTTAAAATTCGAATTCATCGTCTTTAATACATATTTAAAAATATATGAAAGATGTAGCGTAAATATCAAATGCAACTTCAATTTTCATATGATGTACAGTCAAGGAATTTAATTTCCGACCCAGCTAAGGCTCAATATTGTATAGCAAACTGTCACCATAAGAGCTAGCTTGAGCACGACGTTCCTTTGACATATCGCATGCATTGTTATATGTTAGTAACTAGGCAACCAGATTAACTACGTTGGCATGGTGAACTGAAATTTTAAACGTGTTATCTCCTCAATCCCCACTTCCTGGTGTAACTCTGCTATTTCTAGCTCTTAATAGATCACGGTTAGCGGCAGGTATTTTATTTTTCAAATTAATAACGTAATTGAAAATTATTTTTCAGATTTCTCGATTGACACTGTCACATGTTCGTAATTAGAAAAGCAAATGATAACTTTTCGCAAAGAGGTTATCTGTAATGTGAAGTGACAAATAAATATGTATTGACAATTTGACATTTCAATACTATTACTGAAATAGAAGTTTCGACCTTAATGCATTGCGAATGTCTAACGACATTTCAACGAAATGGGTAGGTATTTAAATTCCTTGACTGTACATCCTCGTACCGCCCAATGTGATCACATATAATATATCTGAGTGGCTACCGTGAAAGGAAAACGACGACGTTCGTGTATCTCTTTTTCTGTCGCTCAAATTAGCAAGTGCGATAGAGAGAGAGATACACGAACGAACTTCTTTTCGTTTCGCGGTAACCGCTGGTCCTTATCATATTCCATTTCCTTATCGTTTGTCAAATTTTCCATATAAGAAGCACAATTTAGCTTACTCCATTGCCACATCTATTAATCGCTCATCATAACATTTTCCAATTTCAAAAGGTACAGGTACACTTATTCATCATACACTCATACAGACTAGCTGTCAATTCGCCTCGCCCGTCGCCACCTCCGCTAAATATCGCAATCCACCAAATAATAAAATGTATAAAAACCAATCACACCCGTATTAAAAACCCAAATTGATAGTTCATACTCTATAATTTCCTGATCGCCGATTCTAATCGTTTATCGCATCTAAACTTTAACGCTATCGAAACTCTCGCCGCTTTATGACTAAGGCATCATCGGTTTGGTTTTTTGAACGTTTTGGCTGCAGTTTCTTTGCAGTTTTAGCGTGAATCTTCATGCTGAATTGTAACTGGTCGGATAAATCATTTGATTTCTATATACTCTTGAATTGCAATGAGTGTTAGCTTTAGTTTTATGATCCTCGAGCGTTGGCCTTTGTGATATGATAAATCCAAAAGATAGTATGTCCATACCTACTGATGTTGTGATTTAGGTCTTTTAAGGTAAGGAGGATTGTGTGGGTGGATTATTATATTAATTGTTTCCTATAACGTACCGTGTTGATTGAATCTTGGTTATCGAGTCTGTAATACAAGTTTATAATTACTGAGCGTCTAGTTTTTTTGTCGGTCAGCTATTTGTGTTGTTCGATAAAGTTGGTGAATTTTGCGAGTCAGTACTTAATGTAACGTTCCGCGTTCGCATGTCTGGGAATTTAATAAAACAATTACAGTCAAATATAACGGTACATTTAATAAAACTGCACACGTTTTCTTAGACGTAATAGGATTCAACTTATTTCATTCATAAAGCAGTTGTCCCTCCGGCATGCACTTTTTTTAACGCCCGGAATGAGACAAATATTTCACAATTGTTAAAACAAAATAGGAACTCAGTGTAAATGTCTAGATATATCGTGAACCGAACATACTCTATTAATCCTAAGAATATGTTTTTTGAGTGCAGAAGACATTTGCTATAGGTGTGCTCATAATATTAGCGACGTTACCTCGAATAGGTATTCCAAAATCTCTTAATTTTCACGTTATAAAAGTCGGTTAAAAACATTTTTCATCGATAAAACAATTTACATAGATACACAATTTTACATAGACACAACATATACAGCACGCGGTAAACATACCATCGTTTCGTATGTCCTACAGTTATTTTCCTTGCCACTGCATTCCCATACCACATCCCATGGCGGCGCTATTTTCATCTGCAATAACACACACACACGTACAGACATACATACGCGGTATTTTTATTACACACCCGTTTTATTTCAGCTACAATTTGACAAAATAGAAGGGCCATCGTCGCGTAACATGACACTGCCGGGCGTAAATATAACTTTCACGTGTATTACTGGCTATGTTACTCTATCTCACTATAACTATCTAGTAAAAGAAGCAGTGGAAGGTGATGTTGATGGAAATCGGTGGCCCTTTAATGAGAGTTCGTTCAACTCTTGAGTACGTTTTTGGAGACACGCGACAAATCCGTTTCCGTATTCATTAGGTTTAGTTTTATGTCTTGTTTGATTTTTATGTACGGGTTTAGACGATCTTCATGTTGGGGATTATATCATAATACGGCTCTTAAAACATTTAAAACGCTGGCTCCGGCTATGTTGTCGCTGAGACTTTTCCACGGGGCATAAGTTTGAACAAGAATACAAATCCTGGGTAATTTATTAGGAAACTTTTTTTACATTTCTTATTGAATTTCTTCTGTCGATGTTATTGATATACCTTGGTACTCGCTTGATACGTTTTCTTAGACACATTTTGCGTAATTTTCCACCGGTCCCTTGACTGTTGACAGTCTTTTTAGTGTTGATAAGTTAATGCTTTTTTCTGGGTTTCATCTGAGAGCTTACAAATACAATTGCAAGTAAAATCGTATCATTAAGTGACACAAATACTTAGCAACTATGAAACAATAGTTAAATAGCTACCTCAAATACACACATTTGTCGAGAAATATATAATTTCCTATTGCTTTATATTTATCCTTGTTACATCCCCGGTTAGGGTCATTTCGCCGGTTAGCGACCACCTAATTTAATGTGCCGGTGGGCGACCACTTAAGCTGAGTTGGTGAACTGAAAGGATTTATTTTCTCGGTTTTTTAGTAGATATCTATTCTAAAACAACAACAAAATGCATGTACAAGTAATTGTCTCTGTAGAATTGATGTTATCTTCAATAGAAAAAACCTTCTCCTTCAGGTGGTCGCTAACCGAAGGTGGTCGCGTAACCAGCGAAATGACCCTACTTACTCCAGAACCTTCGGGACTTGTACGAGTAGCTGTGTAGTGTATGATTCTCGCAAAACATATATTTTATTGGAGGTACTAATCTCTGTATAAGTATTAATGAATAATTCATGAAGTTATTTTTATGGGACGACCGATAATAATTTTTGCACCCCTGCGATTGTTCAGTATGATAATTTATGCTGTAGATACAGATCGAAAATGAAACATTACTCTTCTTGATCTATCTGTAATCTGCATCGCTTAACCATATCAGAGTATAGAGCTAAGTTTATTTATTTACGTAACCCATTTATTTTACAGATGTCAAAAAGTTCGACAGTTATTTTTGACAATATTATTACTAACTGCACGCAAAAGCCAATTATTCAATAACAAAATAAACAATTATGCTAGTACTACAGTTGAACTGACAAGGGGCTGAACAATATCGTACCGTGTCGCTTTAACGTCATGTTTATACTTCCATTCTTCCAGACGAAGTTGTAGATCGGTTGAAAGCGACAGGTTACTAAGCTGTTCAGCTACTTTTGAGTTCGTCTGTACATGCACCCCTCCTAACCATAAAACGAGCGTTTTCAGGACACCAGCAGAACCGTAAAACCCGAGGTGTTCACCGCCATAACTCGCGATGTAATCGCCGACGCGTAAATCCGACACCTGTCTAAAAACCAGTTAAACACGCATCCATTGAGCGCCAACTTACGATGCTTAAAAGTTGGATATGTACAAAACAGACAGTGAGAATCGCGTGCCGCTTGAAAACAGTTGAAGACCGCGAAGATTTGCCCGCGTGGTACCGGGAAGGCGTTTGGGTAGCGTAAAGTTAAATGACTTATTTTAATGGGGAACTCTTGAGACTTAAGCCGTCTCGTATTCAGAGTATAGTAGGTCCCTTTGAATAATTGCTGGCCTTCAATGTTCTCAACTTGTTAGTTGGTGGAGTCGATAAAGCACTTGCGTTCTAACATTTGTAAGGGCTTTAGTTTTGCGTGATCAGTGCCAGTATAATGGAATGTAATGGTTATTTTTACTGCCTCTGATGTTTGTTTTCTTCATATACGAATTACTATAGAAGTGCTTTTACATAAAACAAAATAGCTTAGCATTTGTACTGTAACATTTTTTTATCACAGAAAATTGGGGACACTAGTCACAAAAATGTTCAGATCTAACCAAAATAATTTTCAAATTATGAGGCTTTTTTTTATTTATTGCTCCGAGCTTGATTTGAACCAGCGAACTTCTAGCTCGAGCTATTGAAACGTTTCAAAAGGTCACTGGTTCGAATACAGCAATATTGTTTTGGTATAAGTACAGAAACTGTTAATATTTTTCCAATTTTCGCCTGGTAAACAATAACACTACTAACTTTCCTCATTCTCATAAATTCAACAAATAACTTATAACTTCACCTGACTGAGCACGGTTATAAAACGACTCGGATTCTGCTGCCACTAACTGTCAAAAGAAAAAAACCACACCACGCGTTTCAAGACTTTCAAGCTACACCAACTTCCTGGCCTCTATTCAACACGCAATACGCACCCAACTAACGTACCTGCCTTATGTTGCGTAAGCGAGAAATGAAACGTAGAGGTTTAATTTGAATATTCAATATTTATTAATATTTTTGGACAATCTTACACATTACGACCTAGTTCCAAAGGTACTATGGGCACTAGGCGACGATATACATACTTATATAAATAAATGAATACTTAAATACATAGAACACATCCGTAACTCAGGACCAAATTCATGCTCATCAAACAAATAAATGGCCTTACCGGGCTTCAAACCCAGGACCTCTAGCTTTGGACGCAGGGTCACCAACTAGGCTAAAGAGGTCGTCAAATTTGGGGATTCGTTGCATATACAGCTGGAGACAAATGCAGGTTCCTCATCCTCTGAAGCTCTGGTGACCTTACTCCACCTGGAACACAACATCACATACCTACAGAGCATACAGTGGGCTCACTGGCAACAGTTTTTCCCCAGGTGAAGGTACTTTTCCAGTAGGTATGCTCCAAATATGAGCTATGAAATTCGGTTGTGCCCTATCTATCCGTTCTTACTTATCATCATCATCGTATCAGCCCGAAAGACGTCCACTGCTGGACATAGGCCTCCCCCAAAGAGTGCCAAAGTGATCGGTGCTGCGCCACCCGCATCCAGCGGACTCCCGCGACCTTTACCTGGTCATCAGTCCACATACCCACGCTGCGACTTCCGATACGCGGTCGCCACTCGAGAACCTTTACCCCCCAACGGCCGTCGGTTCTACGTGCAGTGTGCCAATTCTTTACTTATAATCCTCATCAAACTCCTGTGACTTTAGTACCTGTTTAGATATCTTCGAGCACCTTTACGTATACTTCAAAATGTATAATGTTTCACGGGGCAAAACACGAATACCCTCAAAAGAACCCTAAAACTAGTACGTGAGGAAGTTAATTGCCCTATCATTCAATCGGGGTGAGACGCAGTATCTGCTTCACACAATCCTGCGTGCCGAGCTTGGCGGCTCACGCATCGCCGGGCTGGCTTTGGGTGGGCGAGCTACTGGAATGGCAAGTTGGAACGTATTTATGTTCGGGGATGTGTAGTTTGGGGTACTAACGCTCCCAGCAAGTTTTCTTTGCAATACAGTAGTTGAAAAAAAATATATTTAGACAAAGCTTAAGACAAACTCGGAATACACCATGCTTCAATGCTTCATGCTATTTCAAAGATATACTTAAATAAAGTACTGGGTAGTACTAAAGAGTCACAAACTTTAAAGGCCAAAATAATGTATGCCATACGATTAAATAAATAAAGATCAAAACATTCCTTGGCCAAAGCGCTCGTAGACTCAAATTATAGATGTAACTCGGAAAGAAGTGGGACTTAGCTGGTGACGTCTGCCGTATAACTGGTGAGTTATGGGTTAAGAGCACCACGAAATGGAAACCTCAGGACTCGAAAAATCTCGTCTTGTATGCCCAGATCAAGCTCAACACCGGAAGCTGTGAAAGAAGAAGAGGCCTTGGTCCAGCATTAGGACACATCAGGCTCTATATAATAATGAATGTTTGACAAAAATCATATGAGACGTCATAATGTTCCTATTTTGCTGCAAGCTTCATAGTTAGATACGAGTACTAACAGAGCGTATTTGACTGTGTGGCAAATTTTACTAATGGAACAAACCTAAAACATCTAGTCAAGTAAACTGGCAATTATACAAGCCTTCTTCTAGCACCTCCTTAAGCCGTATAATGCATTAAACATGGCCTTATGGGTAACGTTACAATGATACATTTTAACTGTCGTCAATATTAGTCAAGTAACCAGTCCGTACTTATAAACAAGTTCAGACCAGACGACTCGTCTTCTGTTAGTACATTACATCTAGTCAAGTAAGCTGGCGAGCACACTCGCCTCCTTCCAGCACCTCCTTAAGCCGTATAATGCGTAAAACATGGCACTAGCAGCAATTAAGGACGCACGCGAGGCGCCGACGTCCCCGCGCCCTAATAGCGAGTGTCTTGACGCAAATTATCTGCCTACTTCCGACTCTGTTTCGCTTTTCAATGTTCTGTTGTTTCGTGATTGCTGCTGGTTTAAATTATGTTTTTTTTTGTGTCAGAACCAGGTATGTCAATGGTCAATGGATGATAAGGACAGGGTCAGTCTCCTACATATTTTTTTATTATTATTCACGTCAACACTAGCTGTAGTGTAGCCCCCAAAATTAGGTATTGCTTGCTCGCTTATGTCAGCTCAAGCTCACACGGATCAACTTGTGACATTTGAATAAAAATCAAAACGAATGGTTATTTCGGAACAAGCTACAGAATTCAGATTAATTAATTACCTTTTTTTTAAAGAACCTCGATAATATTATAGTTAAATGACGCGTTTAGAAGCCAACTAAAGACATCCTTATATTGGTGGGAGCAATAGCGCACTTGGCTTTTCCACTGTCGGATGAGGCCAGGGCGCTATTTAAGCTAGTGAGGATAGCTCTCAATAATACACATTAAGGTGGACTGTTGTTGATCATATGGGGCATCATAATCTCTAAGCTATAAAGCTCATTAAAAAAGATTAAAAAAAAACTAGTTAAATAGTAAAATTTTAGTTGTTAATAGCCTCTTCTTAAGAATAATTTTGACATAGTAAAGTATTTATTTAGTGTGCTACTAGAAATTCAACCATTCAGTTTAATCTTGAAAATTAATAATACGATATGTTTTTTTTTATCTGTTTTTTTCTGCCGGTTGTTTTCAGAGCCTTAGCTTCAAACACCAACATTTCATATCTACTCGCCTTAACTCGGGTTTTCTTCCCTTTTCTAGTAAATTAAATGTAGCGACAGTCGCATTAGACTGAATTTGTCCAACTGCACGTAACGACGTCTGAAATAGAAGGTTCGTTCACCCTCAGACGACTCTTACAAAGCAGTGTCTCGCAAGCGTGGCAAGTGTCAATTACGATTAAGCTGGAAGCCATTGGAGATGCATTGCTGAGCTACGCACATTCTAACTTGAATCAAGTCCTCAAAATCAGGCCCTTTGGAAAGCGATGTAGATATTTATTCTAATCAGCCACCTCTTCACCAGCTATGTTGTGTGCTGCTGTCAAAAGGCAGTCGCAAGTTTGAAACCCGGTACTAATATATTTCTCGGAAGCTATGTACGGAATATTATTTGGTTTTTAACACGTTCGCCAAGAACCCGCCTAGCGGGTACTCGTAATATTTGCTCAGATGGCAGTTGAGCCCGGGCAGTAGTATGAACTTACACGCCTAGCGAATTCAGTCGGTTTCTGGTGAATTGTTCCATTTTTAGTCCGGTTGCGAAAGGGTTAATATTAGCCTTCCGGCGAAGGAAAACACCTTGAAAAAACCTGTTTACATCTGCCAAGAAATTCTAAGGTGTATGTGAAGTCCGGCGCTGGACCGGTCATTGTGGCGCTATTTGGGGGAGGTCTATGTCCAGCAGTGGACGTCTTTCGGCTGATATGATGATGATAATGATGATGTGAAGTCTCCAATCCGCACTGGGCCAGCGTGGGGACTACTGCCCATTCTCTCTCATCCATAAGAGGAGGCCTGCGCCCAGCTGTGGGACGTATATAGGCTAATAATGATGTGGTACCGCTTCGTGCATTTGTTCGCGGGTATCAATCAACACTCGATGTAATGGAATGTGTTTTTTAGTTAGTGGTTAGTATTTTTGTATAAACACTCATAGAATAGAATGAGCTTACTTACTTGATTTAGTTATGAATGTAGATTCTGAGTGTTTTTATCAATTCATTTAGGCCCCACGTTGGGCGCCAATTTATTCAAGACATTGAAATGGCTGCCATTGCTAGCTCCAGTCACTTATTACAGAGAACCAAGGCGAAGCCGTGAGAGGAAATATAGTCACTATCCATCCTGAATGTTTATTCTAAAATTATACTGGTGTAAGAAATTTTGGTATTGGATGAGTTCCAAAGATCACCCCCTACATATAAAGCTTCCAAAGTCTTCTCACAGACTCAACCCTCTTTATTAGTAATAACTTAAACGATTCACTAAATTTCAATTTAATTCAATGGATGGACTAGGTCTGAAACAAACGGTTTCTTATATCAATAATTAAGAAAAAATCAAGCCTTTTGCCATCACGGTAGTATAAAAAAACTATACTTACTGGTAATGTTATTTTACGTGCACCCGTCAAAGTACTGACCAGAATCCAGCGCCGTTCACGCGCTACAGTTACGGTCTTCAATAGTAACACACTTATTGTAGTCTCGTCTATTTTAATGTAAGTTTTATATTAGCTCGGAATAGTTGGGATTATTGCGCAAGCGACGCGGTCCTAACGCGACTCGGTGCAAACACCCGAAAACACCAGTTGGAACCGTGCCAAATTAAACGGCGATGAGTAAGAAGTGATCTTTATGGGTGTCCATTCATTGATGTTGGATTTTGTTTTGTTTGTTGATATGAGTTTTGTTTTAATCGAGTTTCGAAAGGGAGAGTTGAAGTGAGAAGTTTATTAGGCTAAGGCGGTCATCACACTGCCATGCCGTTGCATCCCGCTGCGGCGCGCGGAGCGACGCGCGACGGTTCGCATTCGCAACGTTGTATGCCAGTACCTCTGTTTGTATATAAATTCCGCGCGGCACTTCACACTGCACCGCAGCTCCCTCGGGCGGAATTTGCACGCCGCTCCTCACGTCGCAGCGGGATGCGGCGGCAGTGTGTGATGCACCTTAAGGGGCTACCCGAGGTTTTCATCGATTTTTGAGAAGTTTTGAATCGTATCTCCTACTTTTGCACTACAGATAAAATTATAAATCAAATGGTTATCGGTTTTTTAATCTTTTATCTCCATTTTGATCCACCAGATTTTGAAACAAATGAATACTTAATTTTGTATGATTTTTTTAAACATTGTCTAAAAAAACACTTATTTCGTATCTCTATTGACGTGAAAGATCTAACATATACGAAATCCACATATTTGGGTTTGTCTCTGACGTCTCTAAAAACTAGTCCAGGGTTTTCATTT
Organism: Epinotia ramella; assembly: GCA_947578815.1. Lineage (NCBI taxonomy): Eukaryota > Metazoa > Arthropoda > Insecta > Lepidoptera > Tortricidae > Epinotia > Epinotia ramella. Next base: position 2,034,959 of record OX388206.1, on the reverse strand, counting down.
TAAACCAATTAACACAAAAGTTATGGCCAGAAAACCAGTTTTTTGGCCTACAATTGTTCAACTTTGATGCCAAATATCTCGAAAACAATGAACTTTGAAGTAAATATGGGATACTATATTGCTTAAAGCCGTTGTTGTTAATATAATAAGCTACAAAAAATTAGAAAACTAAGGGATTCAGGTCGAAGGTCATTGGGGGAGCCCCTTAATAAATGTTTAATTTCATGGAACCGATCATACTTTTTCGGGAACACGTTCATGCATATTTTCGACGTGATACTTAGCGCTCTCGCATTAACATAGACAGTAAACATGCAGTTCAGCGGACATGACTGCCATTTTAAGACTTATCATTTGACAATAATTGTCATCAGACGACATTTTAAGCGAATTGTCACTGCCACAGGACAATTGTTAAGATGGTGAAATAGAGTCCTGCCAATATACTCGTAATAGAAGTACCTAAACTTATAACCAGTATCAAATACTGTGTTCATGGACCACTTTAAAATTTAGGGCTCGCGGTCGTGTCCGGGTTTCGTGTATTCGTGTCGGGTACCCGTGCTCGTGTAACACGCACGCGGGTTTAAGCGACCGGTCCTAACGGATCCGTGTAATTAGCGCACGGGTACCCGTGTACACGTGTACACGTGTACACGGGTACCCGCGTCCTATTTACACGCGGGTAGTACTACCCGACCTTGAGGTGTGAAGCTAGGAGCTATCCCGTTGTTCTAAGAATGTACATATAAATACTAAAAGAGTGTTCGTAGCTTTGCAATTATAACATCTTTTTTTTGTAAATAAAAATAACAGATTAACTAATGTAACAAATTATAACAAAGTAGGTACGTAAAGTTCGCCTTCTCAAATTCCGATTAAAGAAAAAGTAAGTACGAATCCATACTAATGTTATAAATGTGAAAGTGGGTCTGTCTGCCTGTGTCTTTCTGTTACCCCTTCACGCTTAAACCGCTGAACCGATTTAGATAAAATTTGGTATAGAGATTTGAGTCTTGGGGAGGGACATAGGATATAAACGAGTTCCACGCGGACGGAGTCGCAGGCAGAAGATAGTAAGTTTTATCCCATAAAAAAACATTCCGTGTAAAAAAGAGGCCCAGTCTCGAAACTCTTCCACCTTAAAAAGTTGTGAGATATTTTTTGCTTGCTAAATAAAATTCTGCCACTTGGCAATCACACAACTTTACTGCATTTATGGATTTTTGCACACCAAAACTATGTGTGTGATTGCCAAGTCACAAAATTCTATTTAGCTAAAGAATAATAAGAATGCCTGAGACTTGGTACTACGAAATATGTCACAACTTTTTACGGTGGAAGCGTTACGAGACTTGGCCTCTTTTTTACATGGAATGTTTTTTTATGGGATCTCACTTCTTCTTGTAGGTTATTGTGTTATCAATACATACAAATTATGATTCCAGTCTCATTCTTGCTTTTTAATTTTTTCTCCCACTCACTGCAAATGTAACTTTGTAATCCTCTATATTTATATGGGATTACAAAGTTATTTATGCGTATCTAGAAATCTGGACCGAAATTTGGTAACTATTTTAGTTTTACCTTGATTTAAACACTAAACACTAATAATGTTCTAAATTAGTGCTTTTGTTGATCGGTCAGTGAGTATGTGAGTGACAAAAGTAAGAAACTTTGACTACCCTTTTCACGAAACAAATTATTTAATTGAATATTTTTGTTTCGTGTTATTTTTTTTAACGAGGAAGTTACCCCGATCATTGACGAAGATGGTTTATTTTTCCATTATATTCTTTCTCTGTATCATATCGTTTATAAAAATGATCGGGGTAACTTCCTCGTTAAAAAAAAAAAAATAACACGAAACAAAAATATTCAATTAAATAATTTGTTTCGTGAAAAGGGTATAATGTACACCAGCGCCATCTCTCTCGCTAAGTCCGAAACTACCTGATGTGGTTCGATTAGAATGGAGCGAGCGCACAGCTCGCCCATTAGAGTGGTGCCAAGACTGTGAAACAAGTCTATAACTCGATACAGAGAGGGCGCTAGTCTTAGCGGGAATATAGTGGAAAAATTTACAACTTGCGTCACTGTCCTCGTAGCTCAGTTGGTAGAGCAGTCTAGCGTTAATAGAAAGGTCGCAGGTTCGAATCCTGTCGGGGGCTACAGACGAAGATGGTTTATTTTTCCATTATATTCTTTCTCTGTATCATATCGTTTTTAAACTTTGACTAGTTATAATTCTTAAACTAGTGATTCAAATTGAATGATATTTGAAGTATACCGTGATACAATGCCTGCTTGTTTACTGAAAATTCGAGCTTCTAGTTTTATTCACAACGAAGTTATTGGGGGGTCGAAAATGGCCTGAAGTGCTTCGAAAAAAGATGGTACGGCCGTGCCGCTGTTTTGCTCGACTTGGCGGGGGCACCGCCATGCCCCCAGGTTTTTATTTGAGCTTAAAATGTGAAAAATAATGTAGTAGCATTAATCTAGTTTTGGTTTTGAACCAGAATAGTTACGAAGCTGGTGGTCTAAAATTGGCCGGTCCCAATTTTAGACCACCAGCTCTAATAGTAGATATTAGAAATAATGATGAGATTAGCACGACGATTTATTAATAACCTCACAAAGGGAAGGAATCAGGTAATAAAAAGCATGTAGGTATCTATTAAGAATTGGTCACATTTATTTCAGATTGTGTGGGCCTTTACGAACACTCAATATCACAAATTAAATATAACACAACAGTATCTGACGGTTCTCCCTTGTTAGACCAAACGACTTTTGGCCAAATGTTTAATTTGACAAAAGTTTCATTTGAAATAATGCATTTTTTTCATAAATAGAAAGCTTTATAGGATTATTATAAAACAGACCTTACCTAACCTAATGACTTCTATTTGATGATATTCAATGAATACCCGAAAATACCACTGTTTTGACGAAAAATGCATTAGGTCAAATGAAACAATTGTCAAATGATACATTTGGCTAAAAGTTGTTTGGTCAAGAGACAGGACCCCTATTTATTTATATAAAATTATATCGACTTTTCTGTCCAGGGTCATTATCCAAATATTTCAACCATTACAAGATATATATTGCTGCATTCGGAAAACTTTAAGTGCTACCTATAAATGTTTGGGACCAAAATGGTAGTCAATGGTACTTGAGAATAAAATAAACATTTATTAAAAAGGTAAAACAACAGTCCATAGACCGATTGAAAAAATTACACTGAGTTATCGTAAAGTGACCGCAAATCAGGTAAATATTATTTTATGGATTCCAAAGAAAAGAACAACGTATTAACGTATAAAGCCAGAAATTGTATGAAATCGGGAAAGTTTAAGGCGAGTTACTTATTTATGTTGGTTTTCATAGTTTACAGATACATATTGTATGCCGAATAAGTAAACAACGCTCATTCAGTAGATATATGGGGGTGCAATACCGGTACCGCTCCAAGAACCGGGACTGCGATTTCTGGTACTGAGCCAGTACCGGAAATTCCCGTTTTTTCGGTACTGTGTATTTTATTTCAATTATATAATTCTGAATAAACACAATCGGGAAAATAATCAAACAATACTAAAACATATTCTTTATGAATATCATATTAGGTGCAAAATTTTGGTGAATAAATAACTTGTTATTATTAGTTGTTATAAAATCTTGTAGTAAAAGGTGTGGAGTGTAATGTGCTCACTATAGTTCTCATCAATCGGTTAATCTATATCTAAACTCTATTTTAATATTGTGAAAAGGAAAAGTCTGTGAGGTTGTAGCTTTATATGTTTGTAAGTTTGTATGTAGGGGGCTAGGAGGTAAATAATGGTTCCGCAAACCGCTTAACCGATTTCAGAAATTATGTTACCAGTATGATTGGACTTTCTTGATGGACAGAGGCTATTTTTTAACCGATGAATCAACAAATTGCACAATGAAACAATCCTAAAGAATAAACAGTATTTCTTATATGTATGTATTTCATTAAAATATGAAACCAATTTTACAGTGGTGTGAAAGTGTTAAAACCAGCGAACGAAAAAAACCATAGAAGGCGAGCTTCTTAGAAATTTCTACTCGAACACGTGCGTAAAACCCAGTTTGCTCACTTCGATCGAACTAAACAGCTCCCTGGCATCGTTTTGTTTGACACCCCGCCCCCATCTCAAAATGGGAATGGCACCCGTTCTGTGGGAACATTTTTCAGCACTACTTAGACTTCTATGGTTTTTTCTTTCGCTGGTTAAATGGAAGAAGAACCTATCAATCTTATTAAGTACGCAACGCACAAATTTAATGAAATAAAAAATAAAATTTAATTCTCAATTAAACCCAAACTAGTAGCAATACCTACGTAAAATGAATTTACTAGTTTAAAGATGATTATAACATTACAAGTTATCAGTCAGCAAAATTTAGCACTTAATATGATTTTTATTGGTCTTAAACAAATCATCTTTTGATGTGATGTGAGCTTTTGTTAATTCGATTACTTTTACCGATTGTGTTTAATCAGAAGTATGTGATTGAAATAGAATTGGCGTTTTATTTCAATAATTTGTCATTTAAATACAAAAAGTACTCAATACCGAAAAGTACCGAAGAACCGGGATTTTAAACCGCTACAAACGGTACTGGGTTTTTTGAAAAGCAGGCCCTAGTAGATATGCATGCAAAATACAAGTCCAAGTTAACGGGTTGGAGTAATTACATGCAGTTAACATGATACTCACATTTATATCAATATTATAATTTACTAAAAGCAGTAAGCTATCTAATTAAACTAGGTAAAATAACCTTTTTAAAAAAATAATACATGTTACCTATGGTAAAATATAAGTAGGACTCAAGACTCAAATACTTACTCAGAAGGCGATGTCACGGTTGGTGATTTTTGGTGAACTGTTTTCAAATGCCTTCCTATAGCTCCAGTTGAACCACCAACACATGAAAATTCATTATTGGTCCGGTCACAGCACAAATTGCAATATGCTTTATCGTCAATTCTAGTGGCGTAACTCCACACCCAACTTTTTTTCATTTTTAACAATAAACAACAAAAAAAAAACAAAACACAAAACTTTAACAAAAACAGTAACGATGAAAGCTACCATGAAAGTAATTAAGTATCAAAAACCGCACGATTTATCCAACCGACCAACTGCTTGGACAACTAGAGTCTTACTAATTTGCAACTAGAAAATTTTAAATCACTCATTCAGAGCCTATAGTTCTAATTGCAATTGTTCTCTCTCACTCACACCCACTACAGCTCCAGGTAAAAAATACCATATGTGTGAAGCCGACGTAAACAATACTTAATCCTTATCTGGGAAGTGCATTCATTATAATATATCCGTTCAGCGGTAAAACACCACAGCTCAGGTCGGCGAAGATAACAGATAAAGGATTATTACCTTCTTTAGAACGATGACGTTTTTGCTCTACTTGTAGGAAGTAATGCCATAAAAGGTTTTTCGCCGGCAGGCGACGAACAAAACAAACAAAGGAAACTTAGGAGTCTTAAGACGTAAGTAATTAGCTTCCATTTTTTTGTTGAAATTTCGACTTTATCGCAAACGCATAATACTTAATATTGCTTTGGAATTCAACGACTTGTTTATGAATATTTAATCGCTATGACTTTTGGGTTTATCCAAAAAAAGTTGCAAGACACTGAATAATGCCTATCCAAATGATAATCTAGTTACTGCAAATTATTTTTACCTCGTTAAACTACATCAACAATGTTTAGTACGTCCGAAATTGTAAGATAAAATCCTGTCAAAAACGCAAGCAGAAACGACTTTATCATGAGAGTACAAAATCGTTTTTTGCTTGCATTCGTTTGATAGAATTTACTCGAGTTTTGGATATACTATACTCTTAAATTACGGTACCGTTATCCGATATCGAAATAATTACAGTATACTTTGAATCGGTAACGTAAAAGTTAAAGTATCGTTTTGGTTGAGTAGGTACCTTAATTTTAAAATGATAACGGAATACTTGAAGCAGTAGCAAATTGTCGCAATATCGTTTTGTTCGAGTACTTTTATTATATAATGATAACGGTATACTTTGTTTTAAAATGATTACTGTATCCTTTAGATGGTATCGTAGGCAGAGTAATGTTGCAAGTATCGTTTTGATTCAGTGCCTTTATTCGGTGCTCATATTCAACCTCGTGAGTAAAGGTAAGGTTTAAAACGGTATACCTTGCAAGCTTGCTTACTTACTTTATTAAGTACCGTTAATACCCTTAATTTCGATAACACATTCGGTCCCTTATTTAGAACCATAATGGCATGTACGGTCGAGGAAAATGAAGGTTTGGCAAAAGTCAACTCTATTTGAATGACGATAAGGATCAAAAGTGCTAAACATTAAATTTCCTCGACTGGACAATACAATAAGCGCTCGGTTAAAATTAAATAGTTCTCATGTACAGTCAGCCAAGAAAATGGTCTACCACTTTTGGACCTTATTTTGCATGCAATAAAGTCGAAAAGCGGTAGACCACTTTCTTGGCTGACTGTACTTACCTACTGTTTTTGTTTAGCTATCATATCTATAAGCGGCTATTAATAAAAGTTAAACAGTTTGCGTGCCCTTTGTCGGGCAATCATTAAATAAAATACTAGGTTTATACAATATTATGACGCAATAAAGCAAACATAGGCTTCCTGCGAAGTTTCCATTTGCCACATACCTAATATAAATCAACATCATACACACCAAACCCATAGAGTTACTAATGCAAATAGAGTAAAATGAAATAATTATATTCTATTTGCCTCAACTCAAACGGCCACGGACCGTCCGAACCCGCGTGTAATTAGAACCCGCGGGTACGTGTGTACGGGTACACGGGTACCCGGGTACCCGCCCGCGGGCCGGGCGGGTTCGGGCGTGTACGTGTAGAACGGACTCTTAGCACCGCGGGCTTAAGAACACGTGTATTCGGGCGGGCGGGTTAACACGTGTAGCGGGAGCCCTACTTTAAATGTTTGGGAACCATAAATGACAATTTCGGATTAAGCCTTGTAGGTTGAATAGCTACTAGATAGGTAGATTAGCCTCTAATTCAAGCTTATACAAATGACAATTCACACAAATTATGATCTAGGTACTAAGTCAAAAATCAAATAACCTCGTAATGAGCTCGACTTGACGGGGGGGCACCGTGCCCCCAGATATATAGGACAGTTGATTCATATTTTGCATGTGTGTTGTCTTTATTCATTGAATTTCAGCCGTTTAAAACTTTCAATTAGTATACGCTGTCCACAAAGTACCTAGATATAATTTAATCTTTAGCTTTGCAGAAACTTTGTCAACATAATTATATCAGTCGCGCCATCTATGAAAACATTCTGACACTATACAAGCCTTTTAACTTTAGCGCCCTCTAGCAGTATAAACAGAAAATCACTCGCAAACGACTTCGCTCCAACTCAAGCAGCTCGCTCTTAGGTTCTCGTACTTCTCAAACGTATCCAAACAATGTTTAACAGATGGCGCTAGTAGTGTCAAGTAAACTGAATGTTTATCAGCTTGCGGAACTTTTGATTTTCTTCCCAGTAGTTAGGCCTAGCTCAAAATAATGGTGTTTTTCTAAGTTTTTTTAAAGGCATCGTCCGTAGCCGTAGTCAGTCTACTTACTAATATTCTGCATTTTTTGTTTTAATGTAAGTAATAATATTTTTAACAGTAGGTAGGTATCGTCGGTAAGGGAGAGCCTAATTGGTCTGCTATAAATAGGTATATTTTAAACGTCGGCTGTACATATGAGAAATGTTTTTCCTTTTCAAATTGCTGAGTTGACGAATTAAGGTTTCCGTACATAGCTATTGTGAGAGTATTGATAGGTACATAATATTTTTACACAATCTACGATTTTACATACCCTTAAAAACAGCGAACCATGCCAATTAAATGATAGGAATCTTTAAAAAAAAGTCAAAAACAATCCTCTCAGTTTACTAACTCATCTAATTGTTTACTGACACAATGACCCTGCCACATGCTAGCACCTAGACAAAGACAGACAAATTGCATTTATAATGTATGTATGTACATATCTACCAATAAGTTCGAAAAAAACTTTCTCATATGATATACAGCGTGTCTCTGACTTTGGGGTTAAATGCAAATGTCGATTATGGTCCTGAAACTGAACCACTTTTGTTCCGCAACTTTGTAAAATAACTATTATTTCTATAATTTATTAATGTTTGAACTTTAACTGTACCATCAATTCAATTTTTTTTTTAAAAATGGCTTCCATCTAAGTTAAGATGATTTCGCCAGTGTCAAGTTTGCTTATAAAGCGACGTTGTTCGGTAGTTTGGTCAGTCGTCAATAATGCAATCAGCGTCAGAAGCTCCGCTTGAGAAGCAAGGCGTCCACCGCTGACCGCATCCCCGACGAAAGACCAACTGTACCATCAATGTATTGCAAACACGACCTCATTATTTGACATCCATGACACTGACAAGTATGTAAACTAACTAATGGATGATGTACATTGAACATTAAATTTAATTTGTATCCTGGAATAAGTAATGAAAAAATGAAAAGAACGTATTTTTGAAAAGTTGTAGAACAAAAGTAGTTCCATTTCAGGAGCATAATCGACATTTGCATTTAAAGCCTCTAAGTCAGAGACACGCTGTATGCATACCTACATAGTTCAGTTTTCAATACGTCACTAATATGCCCACACTTTGTGCCCGTGGACTTGACTCTGACACTGAATTTCTTTAAAAACATCTAAATCTCCATAGACATGACATGTGTCCATGCATCGCGAGCTCATAGGACACTCCCCAGACGTACCGATCAATGTCACACTATCCGGAACTATTGGCTACACTAATCTCCTTAAACAAACTTATAAACACAACAAACAAGCGAATATCATCCTAAATACATTGTGCGAGGAGCTAACGCGAATGCAAACGCGGCGTTACTGGCCAGACGAATGTATTACAGAAAAACAAACGAGTCTCGACCTTATTACGTGGGGATAAGAGATAGTATTGCTGCAGGGATAAAGTAGTTGGTTGGCATGCAGAAAGCCGGTAGCGATCTGTGAAATTATTGCTGAAGGCGATGTATACAGTCACAGAATAAATTATAAAATAAAATTTAAACACGTAGGTACCTAAGAGATTAAAAGGTACCTATGTATTTTATTTTTGACGACCGGTTAGCCTAGTGGGTAGTGACGCTGCCTACGAAGCTGAACGTTCTGGGTTCGAATCCCGATAAGGGCAAATATTTGTGTGATGAGCATGAATATTTGTTTCTGAGTCATGGATGTTTTCTATGTATTTAAGTATTTATATATATTATATATATCGTCGTCTAGTACCCATAACACAAGCCTTACTGAGCTTACTATGGGACTAGGTCGATTTGTGTAAGATTGTGTCCCCTTATATTTAATTATTTATTTATTATTTACATACATTATTATTTATTTTCATTTTCCGTACATTAATTATTTCGTAATTGATTACCTATAGATTATAGTTCGCATAATACAAATTAACTAATTACAAAGAGATAATACCTGGGAATGTAAGGTTGTTGCTAAGTTTGTATGTAGGGGGTAACCTCTGAAACTACTCATCCGATAGAGACAGAGAGAAGCGCGCGACAACGTCGCGTCGCGAGACCTGAGCATCCTACCCTCTATTTTCTAAACTGCTCAATACGAGCGAGACAGGGCTAGCACAACAGCACAGTTAGCACAAGACGGGCTCTCTCGAGCTGTCTCGCACTATCCGTCTCTCTCTTATTAGAAAACTAAGAAAGAGACGGATAGTGCGAGAGAGCTCGCGTGCCGTCTTGTGCTGACCGTGCTGACGCAACGCGCTTCTCACGGTTATAGTCTTCACTAAATCTACCCTCTTTTTCTATCTGCACAATGAGACTGAGACAGTAGTCGCGCGCGACGCGCCTCGGCAGTAAGTTCCCGTGATCCCCAACGATACACGCAACGGATCGTTGTACTCGCTGCGCGAGCGTCAGTATTTATAGCGCTAGCGCCCGCGCCGTCGCCCCGTACGAAAGTATACTTAATGCAATAGTGTTATTCAAAAAGTGACATGTGCTTATGACGATGGATCGATTAAGGCGGCAACGCCTGTATAAGATTGGGAGGAGGCGGGTAAGATAGATCCTAAATCATTTTTAACTATAGTGTTGTTTTGAAGAAGCTGGATCATCAAACATGGGGTATTTTCCTTAGTATATTTTTGTGGAATCTTGTGTATGAGACTGTGTGGTTTTCGATTTTGTTTCTTGACGTGGTTATTGTGAGGTCTCAGATTTTGGTTTTGAATGGATATGCCATTAGATTAGAAGATTCACTACAATAGGTAAATGATCTTTGGGAATGATAATGGGAAGTATCTGTCACTCAGTGATACAATTATGTATTCATATATCAATTTTTTTACTCTTTTATAAAATGTCATCATCATCAAAACATTTTACCCTTTTATAAATTGTAACAGGCCTTTATTAGATATGTGTTTTGTCTTTTTCTTACAAACACAACTGTCAAATTGACAGATAAAGATGGAACAATTTGAATGTCATATTAACAAAAATTGATTTGAGATGCGTTCTAGATAAGAGCATAAGTACTATTAGCAGTTATGGTAGAGACCCTAGTGCTCGACACTAACCCAATACTCGACACTTTCAATCTTAATTCAAAACAACAGTTAAAGATACATGTGTCATCGGTTAGACATCTTCAGGTGCCAAACCATTGGAATATTTACCGTGCTTTATAATATGATAATCTTATTGAAATTGCATTACTAACGTAATTCCTGAATGAAACATACATAATAGTACATTGTTTAACGAGGGGCGTAAGTCGAATATTGCGAACAAGAGTCTATCAGTCTATGACTCGAGTTTGCAATATTCTTACGCCCGTGTTGCACAATGTTTTTCATCACATTTGCGAGGAAACAAATACATTTTAGATTAAATTAATACAAATCGTAATAAAAACTGCAACATGTCAGTCGTCCATTTTGTTGAATTTGACGTGAGGCGCTTATGGCAAAGACCCTTCGGTATACAGCCACGATTTGAAAACACTTAAAATCATTTTACATAGACACTAAATAACAACATATTAAATCTGTAAATAATTCAGTTAAACATGTTTAAGTAGTTTTTTAAGTTTAAATTTATTTATAAATACGTTTTCAGACATAGGATTTGATATAAAACCTCTTGCTTTGTAACTGCCGCATGAGTGACAGATACAATTTTAGAAAAAGACCATTACGCCCGTGGGCGTAACACAGGCTATTACATCTCTGTATGTCTGCGCATTATCAAGCCCTTTTCGAGCAAGTGTGATGAAAACTATATTAATAAACCACTAAATCAATAATCGAAATATTTTGTTCAATACATTCAATAAAATGTATTTAGGGTAACCTATATGTGAAATACTACAGCGTGTTTCCAATAAATTTCAATGAAAACAAAAACAAAAGAAAAAAAATGCATTTTTGGAATCGCAATACTCTACCGAACATGGGGACCGATTTATGACTTTCGAGCGCTCGACTCTTTCACTCGAAAACTGACAAAAATTATGACATGCTATTTTGAAATAGCGATAGAAAATTTAAAAACGAGTGGTATTGACCACTCGTATTAAATTCTATTGGTAGAAAGTAAGTGCCTGCCATTTTGACACTACAAACGTATTTACTTTTATTTGATTTTCGAGCGCTCGAAAGTCAAAAATCGGTCCCAAGGCCTTGATCTGTTCATATCCCATTTTCGTTACAGGCTGTATATTGGAAACACAGCCTAGCATCTTTGGTGATGATATTCACCCTTTACGGGTTCTAGGTAGGTGACGATATAATATTAAACATATAAACAGCTATATAGAAAGCAACAAAACTCTGAAACAAAATACATATATGCTAATCTCACAAATATTATCCTCCCCCCGAATTTGAAACACTGGACCTCAGGCTACGTAGTCTGAACCGGCATTCAAAAGATAATAACTGATATTGAATCAATTGGTCACTCTCAATTGGTGCATTATCAGCATTACAATACTCATAGGCAAGGTCAAACAACTTATCAGACCCGAAACTACTATCTATTCAGTTCAGCCCATTCAATTCGTATCTACCCACTGCTGTATAAGCCTCTTCTTTATAACGCCACTCTCCTCGGCTCTGTGTTAATTTTATCCACTGCTGGCTTGCTATAAGAGCAGATATCGTCTGACCATAGAGCTGGTGGTCTGCCCGCTGTTCGTTTCCATGTCCATGGCCACCATTCAGTAGCCTACCTCCACCTCCCGTCGTTCCTCCTCGCCAACTGTCCTGACCACCTCCACTTCACTTGTGTTATTCGTTTAACTAATAAAAATAAAAATAAACATAAACCAATTATTTATTCTGCAAGTAGGCCACAGGCCAAGGGCACTTTCACATGTCAAACGGTAATTTACAATAAAATAGTAACAACCTTACACAATTATCATTTAAAATTTGCAGGTTAAGGATTGATATAAACGGTTTACAAACTAAATGTCACTAAATGAAAACAAAACATAATTGCAAAATATGACCATTACATTTGATATCAGCATTAACAAGAAGTTAAAATGATATTAATTCAGTATTCCAGAGATGTACTTGTATAAGGTCTCTGAGCGTCCAAATACAATTAACAATTATTCTAATGTTCTTAGGGACGTATACGGTCTCTAAGCGCGTACTACTTTCATACTATCAGAGCCCTAAGTACATAAACATTCTTCAGCAACGCCATATTATGTTTGTGTAGGTAGCAATATATATCTTCTGATACGTGTTCACGTACCGTAAGACGCAGCGTGGGTAGACCCCTCACAAGGTGGAGATGACCTGGGAAAGGTCGCGGGAGTCCGCTGGATGCGGGTGACGCAGGACCGATCACTTTGGCGCTCTTTGGGGGAGGCCTGTCCAGGCAGTGGACGCCTTTCGGCTCATATGATGATAAGGATGGTGACTTATATCTGTGTGGGCGATGAACGCGAGCCTGCATTTGTCCCTAGCTGCATGTCAACAAAGTAAATCAAACCAATAAAGAGTCGGTAACACGCGAGTGATTTTTTTGGAGTTGCTAGCGTTCATAGGTGTGTGTACATGTCTGCGTACAGTCAGTTCACCGAATGCGTATTAGTAAAAAAAAGATAAAAGAAGTGGACATTACGAGTATGTCATAGTAGCTGAAATGGCGGTCACATCACGAACAATCAGAAAATCAATGCCGAAATCATCCCAATTACGTGTTTACAAAATTTAAAACTCAAACCCAGGAAAATATCTTGTAAATTGCAAACATAATATTTACGTGACTGTTTCCCGTTCTTGTGCTTACTTACAATATTTGTAGGGTAAATAAGGGGAACTATTTGCCTGAGTCAGTTGAGTTGGAAATGGTTTGCTATTTGTCACGAGCTCTCTTTTACACTTTTATAAATAGTAAATAAATAAATAAATAGCTATATTCATATGTATTTGCGGACAAGCGTAAGGATCGTCCTAATACAACGCGGCTACGCAAGTTCGCGAGAATTTTACTCGCGCGAACGCGCGATCAAACATATTGGACCCGAATAGGTGTCCTCATTGTCACAAATCGACCTAGTCCTAAACTAAGCAAAGCTTGAGTACTTGGTACTAGACTACGATAAACATACTAATATAGATTGAACAAATACTTAAATAAATACATAGAAAACATATGACTCGGGAACAAATAAATGCCCGTACCGGGATTTGAACCCGGGACCTCTAGATTCGTAGTGTCACTAACCGGCTAGGCTAAACCAGTCGTCAGCAAATCTTTACTAAGAAACGACTCCTGACCAACTCCAAATCCCAATCAAAGTGAAAAGTTTCAAAATTAATCGCTGGCCCTGGGAGCGGGATATGAAGTTCAAATCCCGCTTCTTCTTCGTCAAATTTTGAACCCACGACCTCTCGCACGAATCCAAAGCCAATTCCAATTGAATGCGCAGTGAAACAGACCCCCAAAAGGTTGTCTTTAAACCACGACACGAAACCGGAAGTGGGGCGCTCAGCCAATAACCAGTGCGCGCCCGGAAGTGACGTGCACGCGACGGTGCCTGAAATTTCTGGGAAAACAATTAAAAATTCCTTCCTGTTTGTGTGAATTAGTAATAATGACTTCGGGCGGCATTTTTACCACGAAATGGAAAAATTAAATACAGTTTTCTATACGCGATTACGCTATAGCTTAATTGTACAGTCGTTTTCATTTATATCTCGACTCGAAACTTCAGGATGCTCAAAAATTACCGAACGTCATCATCCACCTGGCGTTTCCTCGTGTTAACCCTAAAGCTCTACTTACATGGTGCAAGAACTCGTAAGCGAGTTCCATCATCTAGAGGTCCCGGGTTCAAATCCCGGTACGGGCATTTATTTGTGTTATGAGCACGAATATTTGTTCCTGAGACATGGATGTTTTCTATGTATTGGTTTAATCTACAATATTAGTATGTTTATCGTCGTCTAGTCACCCTCAGTACAAGCTTTGCTTAGTTTAGGACTAGGTCGATTTGTCACAATTAGGACACCTATTCGAGCCCATTATGTTTGGTCGCGCGTTCGCGGCTGCGGGGTCTGGGCTGCCGAGGTTCGTACCCCGTCGTACTGGTGGCAGTTCGACCAAAACCTGCAATATAATGAAAATCGCATGCGAGTTTTTGCATCGTGTAAATGGGCCTTAAAGGACCCGGCGGTTCGCTTTGGCACCTAATCCCAAAATTTGGCGCAGGCTAGTGTCAACTCCAATCCACTACTGTGAATCTAGGGAGAGGGGGCTAAGCTCCCCCCAAAAGCACCAGTTAGCTTTGAGTAATACAATAATAGAATTGCGTTGGATTGGATGGTCAAAGATTCAATCATATCAGCCGAAAGACATCCACTACTGGACATAGGCCTCCTCCAAAGAGTACCACAATGACCGGTCTTGCGCCACCCGCATCCAGCGGACTCCCGCGACTATTACCAGGTCATCGGGCTGCGCCTGCAGATACGTGGTCGCCACTGAAAATCTTTCCGCCCCATGCAGCGGCCATCGGTTCTACGTGCAATGTGCCCCGCCCACTGGCACTTAATTTTAGCGATTCCGGGGCCTATGTTGGCCGGTAGCTTTTAATGCAAAATACTTACTTAATCCGTTTACAATTGATGCTGCAATAACTACAACTTAGAAAAGTTGAGAAACCCCCGACATTTTCATTTCAAAGTCCAATATCTCAAAAACGGCTGAACAGATTTTCATTAAACATGGCTAGGAACACTTGGGATAAAATTATCTATGACACAAAAAAAACCTAACGAAAATCGGTTCATCCGTTTGGGAGATACTATACTACATACAGATACACAGATACACAGCCAGACACATTAAATTATAACACCCCTCTCTTTGCGTCGGGGGTTTAAAAAATGGTACAGTCGACTGTCCCATGACGTCAGCGGAAATTGCACACACATAACATATTTAATACAAGTATACAGGGTGATTCAGGAGACATGAGCAGGATCAACCCTACGGATACAATAGTTTATAAGCTACTCAGTCGTACCAGCATTGGTAAGATTAACGTGAATTTTTTTTTAGTTGTGTAGGGTGACCATGATTTATTGTGAATGAAACTTTTACACAAAATGTAAAAAAAAACTGTGGGCGTTTAACTTAATTACGATGGTAAAAGATCCATTAACATTAACTGTATGTGTAGGGTTGATCCTGCTCACGTCTCCTGAATCACCCTGTATATATGTCCGTGTGACTAACATAATATGTGACAGACAGACGGCTCACGACCACTGATAGCGGACGTGTGAGGCTGGCTCCAATGCCAAGCTATTTGCATATTCTTATTGTATGTGTTATTATTGCGGCGTCGGTTATGATGTGAACATTACGCGTACATGATACAATAGATAATCGTTATTTATAACGTATATTGGATAGGTACAATCACCGGCATTATTATTGAACAAGCGAGCGAAGCGAACGAAGTTCTCTGCGTCAGCATGGGCCTTGTCCGGCCGTTTTCCTCTACAGCACCTCTAGCACACGACGGCCGCGACATACTCTCGCGGCGCGAGCTAGCTCGCTCGCGGTTGCGAAATTTCTCGGTCGCGCTGTCAGTTTTCTCGATTTTCGTAGCACCACTTGGCACATCGAGAAAACCGGCCCAAGCGAGAGAGCTCTGTCGCGGTCGACACAGTGAGTGTCGCCATTTATCTGAAAAATAGTCCCTGATGCCATATTGCTGTATGGCAACACTGAATCGATGGTAAAACATGGAGTAAAGAGTGAATGGCAAGCCTTATACTAGCAACGTCCCTAATCACGATAACTTTGTCTCTTTCTCTAAAGCTTCAAAATGAAAGAGACAGAGTACATGACGTTTAAAAATATCCCGCGGGAAAGAATTTGTCAATGTGAAAGAAATTGAAGTGTCAAAATAAAATATAATATATCTAGTATTTTAAACAGAGAACTCGCTTGCCGTGAGCAAAGAATATAATACTCACATTACTCACTGCCGTGAGATTCTCGTGCTTTCTAACAATAACTTTTAAAACAGAAGAGTTATTTAATGCGTTGCTGTAAACGGAATCGGAATCGAAATAAATGCAGACAGCCCAAAAACGATAATACTTTGCTTCATTTCGATGATTTCGATCAGTCTAAATCGAGGAACTTAGAGAACAGAATATGGTCCGTTAGAATAATAATATTCTCCATGAAGAGCTGCTGGATTTTCGCCGAATACGAACACACATGGAACAGACATGGAAACATGGTAGAAGGTAACGAGTTCCTAGATGGTAGGAAGAAAAAGTTCATCAATCACTAATCTAAAATATTGTCGTAAGTATGTTTGGAATCATAAGCAATGCATAATCAGCGAGTAAGTATCCTTCAAAAACTATGTCAACCTTCTACAACTAATTTACCTCAAACAGTTATTATATTTGGACAGCAGTTTGTTCATTGTATTTAACAATATTTCTAACAATACTCAATTCATTCCAGGGACTGGTTGTGGAGTCAAAAGTCAAGAACGGTGGAAGCAGACATTATGGACACCAAAAACTATATCTTATGAGGCTATTCACTAATGTATTTTAAAGACGATCAGTGTTGACTATTATACAAAAAAACCTTTATCTTCCTCTTATGTATCACTATTGGATAATGAAACAATGGCTGTAAAATGCCGGTAAGGGCAATTATATTGATAGCATATCATATATGATTACATCAATGCCAGCGTTCTTGCACAAAGACTTGCCCAATTTAGAAAGATATTTTTAGTCTTTGGTAGGTTATTTTTAAGTTAATTTTAGTTTGAAATCTGGTTTTAAACTTATATTCGTATATATTCTATCATGTTTTTAATGAAATATATTTTTCTTTAACACTGACATAAGTAACAACTCATAAATCATTGTCTAGTTACTCATAATACAAAAACCTTAATAGGTAAGCTTACTATGGGACTTATTCAATTTGTGTAAGCATTTGCATTTGTGTCTCTAACACTACCTACCTGCCCGTACACTCCCATCCATGAGACGAGGCCTGTGCCCAGTACGTCTAGCACAACTTGCTGACAAGTCGCTTTGCGCACGACTGAGTGTCTCCTTTCTCACTCGCACCGTGCAAATTAGAAAGAGGAGGGTAGATCTTTCTCGTCTCGCGTCGTGGCGCGGCGTCAGTTGTGCTAGCCCCGCAGCAGTGGGACGTATATAGGCTGATTTATTATTTTTATCTCTTTATTTATATTTCATCTTAAGCTAGGTTTTTACAATAATTATATAAAAAGTAAAATATAAAACTATACATATAAAACATAAAATCATTATAAAAACCTAACCTAGGGTACCGCCGGCAGCGAGGCGGGGCCTAAGCTGCCGGTGGTCAGGGCGACAGAGACAGGAACCTCCTGACTATCCGCGCAGTATCCAGGAGTACCGCCTTCTGTATCTGACCCTTGATCCAGCCATCTAGCGAGAGTCTCTTGAGGTGGTGGTCGAGACTCTTCGCTATTAAACCGTTCGCCGAAACGACTATCGGGACGATGATCGTCGAATCAACATCCCACATGGCGGTTACCTCGTGAGCCAGGTCTAGGTACTTGCTGGCTTTGTCCTTCTCGGCCTTCAAGAGGTTCTCGTCATGGGGGATGGTGATGTCGACGAGCACTGCCTGGCGTTTCGATCGATCTGTCAGCACGATATCAGGCCTATTGGCAAGAATAGTCCTGTCCGTGATGATAGATCGATCCCAATAGAGCGTGGCACGACCATTTTCGAGAACTGGCGCAGGTGTGTACTTATAGTAAGGCACTTCGGAGACCACAAGACCGTATAGGAGAGCAAGTTGCTGGTGAATAATTCTGGCTACAAGGTTATGTCTGTGCAAGTACTCGCCGTTAGCAAGATGACCACAACCGGAGATAATATGCCTGAGTGACTCCCCGGGACGGTGGCATGCCCGACAAATGTCGACCGTACCGTCCTTCAGGATATACCTCCGGTAATTGTTCGTCATGATAACTTCGTCCGCAATTGCACAGACAAAACCTTCGGTTTCCCCGAAGAGATCCCCGAAACGTAGCCAGTTCACCGACGCGAGCAGATCTACATCGGGCCCTGTGAGGGCCTTGTAGAACCGCCCGTGTAGCTCCTTGCTCCTCCATACCGCCCTGCGGTCCTCGGCGCTCATTACTTTAAGTCTGCGCCAGTTCTCGTTTGCCAAGGAGAGCGGGGTGAAGTTTCCGTCTACTGCTACTACGTCGCGATGCATCCCACACTCATTGTTTAGGAAATAATCCCTAAGACTGCACACCTCGCGGTTGTGGAGGTCTTTGGCATTTAAAAAGCCGCGCCCTCCACACTTCCGCGAGATGTACAGTCTCATAACAGATGAGCGTGGGTGTAACATGCGATGCGCAGTAAGCAGTACTCGGACTCTTCGGTCCAGGGCATCCAGCTCAGTCTGCGTCCACCTTAGTACGCCAAAGGAGTAAGTAAGCAAGGGCATCACCCAAGCGTTGAAGGCGCGCACCTTGTTGCCGCCCGACAAAAGACTATTAAGTACTTTGGTCAGGCGACAAAAGAAGCGCTCCTTCACCGCCCGCTTTACGCCCTCACCCTCAATACCCAATGACTGTGACATACCAAGATACTTATAGGTTTCTGCTTCGGAGATAGATTTGAGGGACATTGTCTCTGAAAGTTGCAAGTTTGTTGAATTTACAACTTTCCCTCGCTGTACATGCATGACCGCACACTTATCGACACCAAATTCCATTTTGATGGCGCTACTGAAGACTTCTGTTGTTTTCAGTAGTTCCAACAGGTCATGTCCATTCGGTGCAAATAGCTTAAGGTCATCCATATAGAGCAAATGAGAAATGACCTCACCCTCTCTCCGAAGCCGGCAACCTAGTCCTGAATCCTTCAGCAGGGTGCTAAGCGGATTCAGCGCTAGGCAGAACCACAAAGGACTCAGACTGTCGCCCTGGAAGATCCCACGTTCAATCCTTATAGAGTCCTGCGGACCAGAAGGGCAATCTCCTCCCCCCGGTTGACGAAGGACTGTGGTCCACTGCCCCATGCAAGCGCCTAAGAAGGATCTTAGAACTGCATCAATTTTATACAACTCTAAGATCCTCCTCAGCCATGAATGAGGCACCGAATCATAGGCCTTCTTGTAGTCAATCCAGGCGGCCGAGAAGGCCGCTTTATTCCGCCGGACTCGTTGGCAAATGGTCATGTCTATGAGGAGGAGCTCTTTAGTACCACGAGACCCAACCCTACATCCATTTTGGGCAGGGGCCAAAACGTTGTTTGCAACGATGTGTGCATTAATTTTTGCTCTCAAAATGGATGTAAGGAGCTTGTACAGCGTAGGCAAGCACGTGATGGGTCTGTAGTTTTTCGCTTCCGCGGTACTACCGGACTTATAGAGCAGGGAGGTGATACCAGTTGTCAAGAAAGATGGCAGGGAACCGAGCTCAAGGGCTTGCTGGAACTGTGTTGCCAAACGCAGGTGTGAGCATCGAAACCATTTCAACCAGAAGTTGTGTAATCCATCCGGTCCAGGACTTTTCCAGTTCGTGGCCAAACGGATGGCACAACTAACGTCCTCGGGGCTGATGGTAACAGCCCCCATGGGTTCAATGAACTCACACTCACGTTCGACAATACTCATCCACTCGCCTTCGGTGTGTTCGACTGGCACTGACCAGATACTACGCCAAAAGTCAACCATGGCAGTAGCATCTGGCTGCTGCCCGTCGGACACACGAAGGTCGGTTCCCTCCCATTTTCGGTATACCTTCCTTTGATCGCTCTGGAAAAGGCAATTCTGCTGGTATCGATCCACTCGCTCTCTGTAGCGGCGAATACGGCCTGCCCATGCATAGACTTTCTGCTTCAGAAAGTCAATGCGCTCCGTGATACAGGCCATGTAGTCGCGGGGCCTGATACCAGTTCCCGCGAAGGCCTGGTTCACAAAGCGCATGACTCGGGGGCGGCTGTTGCCCCCCCTGAAGCAGATCAGCTTTGCAATGAGAGTCCTAAACGTATCGATACGACGCTCAATCCGTACTTGCCATGCAGGGACACCCCCGGCGGTCCTAGGTGCACGGTCAGCGTCCGGAAACTTGACACGAGCAACACGGCACGCCGCGATGGCCCCGCAGTACATGATTGAGTGTGTATCAAGTAAGTCTTCACTAGCCTGTATATACGGGTCTAGCAGACCGTTTAGAGCTCCCATTAACGCTATATTGCGTCTATTTACGGGCAGGCGTGGTAGTCGTGGCCTAGAGTTGTTTGTAGAACGATACCCCGTAATCGCATCTTCCAAAGCCCTCCTCAGTTGCTCATTGGCCTGGGTACTCACGCTCTGATTCGCACAGTCCTCCACGTCGGCACTGGGATCAACCCGCGGTGCCCCCGGTGCCAGGTCGGGAGCAGGCATCGGAGCCGGCAACAAGGCGGGCGGATCCCTCGCCGAGGTAGAGGCTGCACGAGTAGAGAGTGCTTCCAGGCGTAGCCGATCAAGCGTAGCGTCATCCAACCGCTTGTGCCGCTGGATGACGCGCACCTGATCCGATAGACGCTGCGCAGACACGGTGATGGCCGGTTCAAGCGCCTGGAACAGAGGCAGCATCCGGACACGGTACGCGGACAGATTAGTTCCTCCCTCTGTCGCCCCATAGTAGGCGCGCATGCAGTTTTCGTTAATGGATTGCGTCCACTGCATGCGGCGCACTATACCACCGGCAGCGGGAGCCGTGGGCGGAGCAGGATGCCCCGCAGGCCCCAAGCGTGCCGGCAGCGGTGGTCGTCCTCGTCGCGCAGGTGGTCGCGGCGGCGGGGACGGCAACCCGCGCTCGTCGCTCGACTCGCTGGTGTCGGGCGCTGTGGCGAATTCATCGCCCGACGACGATGGCGAGGAGCTGGACGGCGCGGGCGAAGGTGGTGGGCGTGCGCGTTGTGTCTCCGCTCGAAGACGTGATCTCGTGATCATCTAAATTTGATTCTTCTCTAGTCTTGTCTTGTCTTAATTGTTTTGACAGCTGGTTGTCATTCCAGTACAATTTTTGCTGCGTTGCAAATTCATCGCCGTTGGTGTTTTATAAACATTGCATTTGGTGTTCTGCATAATTATGTACACGAAAATAAATCTAAAAAGGCAATGTAGGCGTAAAGACTATAAAAAGCTAATTTTCAAATTAGAGATAGCGATTGACACGTCCGTCATTGTCAGCGGTTTTTTTTTTTTTTTTTTTTTTTTTTTTTTTTTTTTTTTTTTTTTTTTTTTTTTTTTTTTTTTTTTTTATTATTTTTATTATTATTATTATTAAGGATTATTATTATTATTATTATTATTATTATTATTATTATTCATTTTTATTATTATTATGTCCCCTAGTACCTACACATCTATTATCTTGTTAACTTAATTCAATTTTCTTGTATGGCATAGTTGTATTAAAACATAATGTAAACGCCTTTGTAATAATTGTAGGTCAACATCAAGTATTCCTCTAGCTACTAAACTAATATTCATAAAATTCCCAATGGAAATGTAGTGATATTTTCATAATTCAAAAATAAAAATATAGGTAAGTATCAAACTCATAGTCATCAATGTCATCATAGTACTAAGTATTATAAAGCTGAAAGACAATTCATGTTGAAACGGTCCCTAATTTTAGTCTGGTTCAAATCAAGAAAGGACTTGTCATATAAATTTTAACCTTTCATAGTTTTCACACTAAGTATAGTATAGGTAGGCATACTTTAGTAGTTACGTTACATAAAACCTATTGTATTGTTAATGATGTGTATGATCAGTAATAAAGCATAAGAAAACAGGTTATTGTTATTATTTGACTGACACTGACCAATGTGTATAGGGGTAAGGATAGGTAGTTTAGCTAACAGCTGTCTATTAATTCCTTGTCATTAAGTTATTGTTATTGTGGATTTATTTATATGAACACTTCACTATTACTAAAGTGATATAAATTCTGTTTTTAATTTATATTTAATTTGCCTTATTAGTTTGTATGTTTGGGTCATCAAGCAGTTACTAAATATACTTTTTATAAACCAATAGGGCTGAAATTTGCTATACTCAGTGACGGTGACAAGGCAAAATTATGGCCACACCGAGCTGAGCTGATGGTGGAGACTGAAGGTTGCCATAGCAACTTCTAAACTACACCAGATAGTCCCCCGTCGTATTTGAGCTCATTGGAACCCTCTCTAGTAGTTGGCTGTTCATGACTGTAAAAAAAGTACAGTCAACAATAAAAGCTACCATTTTTTGAGAGAAAATGATTAAGTAATACCGCGACGGTGGAAAACAAGCGATCGACTTCACTGTGTTGTCCACCAGAGACGATTGTAGGACCCTCACTCTCAAAATAGCGGGTTCTCGGGTGCCCTGCCACCTTATTCTGTAACTTGTTTTAAGCTCACCCACAAATATATCTTGACACCGCGATGCATAGTAAATAAGCGTAGGTAGAGGTCTAGTTTCGTGACGGGTGAACGGCGGGGTGAGCCGCATTAGCGTGTAGCGAATAACAGAACACCTAACACAACACCCACAGGGCAAGTAGTCTGCGGTTTTCTGCAAGCTAAAAGTCGAAAGTTGATACCTACCTCCTTCCAAACCAAAAACTGAAAAAGAACTTCCAAGATTATGTTGTATGCACCTAGGTACCCATATGATGCTTTTGTAAGTAGGTAATACCTCACCTCAATTCAGCATGTTTTAACCCTCGTTGTTCTTGCACGTAAGTCCTACTTATCATTTAGAAAGAGGGCTGTCGCGTCGGAAAATTCAATGAGTAACTGTAGATCATTCCATTACTTTAGCGATATATTTTGCATCATCCTTAATAATCATTATTAATTTAGGTATTAGACTGCATGACTTGTGACGGGAAATAACTAATCTAAGCAAGCAATTTATTATACTTCCTAAAAGTACCTAGGTAAGTATACCTAGCCTAATCTATACCTAGTCAACAGCAAAAGTAAGTTAACACTTTTACACTTGATTTTGAAAAACTTTTAACATACCTACTTCAGCTATTGACTATCGGTTCCTACCTAAGTAGGTAGCGGATCCAGGGAAAGCATTGAGTCTTTACCAAAATTGTGCTGAAATCTGACCACAGTGGGGTCCCCAAACGGTGTCATGCCCCCCAAAGCATTATTAGAATTCTGAATCTGGCTTATGGCAGCTCTAGACAGTCACAATATTTTCTTTGAATATTTTACAAGCAGTTATTAAATTAATGGTTTTCAAATTTAATCAAATTAGGTATAGGTAGTAAAAAGGACACTAAATATCATTACATTTACGTATGTGTCCCTAATTAACTTAAAATTAATAAAAAAAATGTTTGCTCTTGTTCCTTGTGAGTCAAATTATCAAGTTATTATCGCTGTCGCGGGCTCCACATCTCGAAGACAATGTCTCGCATTTTGACGTTGAGACGCGAATAAAGCGATATATTTTGTCGCTCTAAAGTGCACTTGTGCTGCGAGTTTCGAGAGTGTCTCGCGTCCAACTGTCAGCGACAAAAAAAAATCGCTTTGACATATGACCGCGAGACAAGAAGCGTCTCGTGCTACGGTTTCGCTATGTCGCTCCTTGTATCGCATTTTGACGCGCGAGAGAGCTCGCGCGCCGTCTTGTGCTAAGCGTGCAGGTCGCATTTCTCAACCCATTCTCGTGATACTTTGTACTCGAATAGTCAACCGGGGCAAATACGTCTATGGGGTAAATGTGTCTTTTGATTACATCACCGAAACTCAATATTATACAACTCACAATCCCCTAAATTGAAAGTTTGGTTACCATACTTTGAACGGCTGTAATAGTTATAAAATGTTGCGTTTCGAAGAAATCTTCCAAAGACGCAATTACCCCATCGACGCATTTACCTCGGTTGACCTTTTTTTGACGAGTTTTTTGAAATTTATAAAATTTAGCCTCGCGTGTACATTTCACTTTTTGTGTTTGTATGTAGTAGGGGTAGTCTCCAGAACTTTTTATCCGGTTTCAATAAAGGTTCAAGTTGGAACCCGTCAGCAGCAGCAGACGACTAGTCGCAGCGACACCACAGGTTCCTATGTATTTCTATGACAGGAACGTGTCGCTATAGGGCGCCAAAGGTATTTCAATTAAGGGGCTCCCATACGCCAATGACCTTCGATCGAATTAGTTTTCTAATGTTTTTGTAGCATATTATATTGACAACAACTGCTTTAAGTAATACAGTATCCCATATTTACTTCAAAGTTCATTGTTTTCGAGATATTTGGCATCAAAATTAAACAATTGTAGGCCAATATTCATCAACATCATTTATTTTCATTTAACAATAATACATTGTGTCTGAAATTACATGTCAATCGTAATGTTGAAACAAAGAACGAAGTCTATTATAAACTGGTTTTCTGGCCATAACTTTTGTTTTAATTGGTTTAAAATGAAAACCCCACCAGTTTTTAGAGACGTCACAGACAAACCCAAATATGTAGATTTCGTATATGCATACGTCGATAGAGATACGAAGTAAGTGTTTTTTTAAGACAATGTTTAAAAAAATATACAAAATTATGTGGTCATTTGTTTCAAAATCCGGTAAACCAAAATGGAGATCAAAGATTGAAGAACCGATAGCCGTTTGAGTTATAATTCTATCTGTAGTGTAGGAGATACGATTCAAAACTTGTCAAATATCGATGAACACCTCGGGTAGCCCCTTAATATAATGAAGTCAATTAACATTAAACATAATACCGAATAATTAACTTGTCACTTCCAAGAAATAAAGTTGTTTTCTGAAGGTCTAAGTGAGTGGGTTCTCGGAAAATTGTAGGCACGGCACGAGCCATTATTATTTTTATACCAGG
Source organism: Epinotia ramella (assembly GCA_947578815.1). Lineage (NCBI taxonomy): Eukaryota > Metazoa > Arthropoda > Insecta > Lepidoptera > Tortricidae > Epinotia > Epinotia ramella. The sequence continues at coordinate 2,009,373 of OX388206.1, read as the reverse complement.
CTGGTTAAGGGGGTGCATTGGAAATTATGCGTGCTTTGAAACGCCGTTCTGACTAGATTAAGAAACAATAAGTTCTGATTTTCAGATATATGATTTTTGACTATACGATTGTTTATCTGATTTAATCGATACATGATTGCCTAAAGTATCCTCGATAGAAAAAACATTCAAATTTGGGTCTTTATTTTCCTTTTTTTACTCAGCCTGCTCAAACAATACATCATTTTATGACACACTCAAGTTAATACTATAGTATTTTATCTAATCTAAAATCTCACTTAATGAAATATAAATAAAACTTTAGGTATTTATCGAAATTTGTCCAGAAAGGCATAAGCGTGTCTCTGTCAAGGGGGTGTGGTCGACTCGAATCAAGGCATCCCCTTAATTATACCTAAATGAAATTATTTGAGTTGGCCGAATTGCATCAAATTAATTCAAATTCAAATTCAAAAACATTTATTGCAAGTCACATTACAGTTAAAGAGGTGGAATTAAGGATAGGTTTACATGTGACGCCCTGCAAGGGCACAGCAACATACTTAAAGACTAATTTGTAACATAACATAAGATAATTTTACTTATACTACTATTTATACAAACAAACTGATATACATACTTATAGCTATAATGCAATTATTATTATTTTGAAATTATTATGGCAAGGTGAAATTAGTCCATTCAAAAAGCAGCTCTACCGACCAAGATAGAAGATTCCAATTCCAAAGTCAGTTTTGTAAAGAGTCGGTCACATTAGACAATCAATCTAAAGGTACTAGTACATATGCTGTTTAGTAGCATGCTTGTTTGAGCATGCTCAATAATAAGTGCAAATAGCATGCTACTTACTAGCAACTTTACATTTACACATGCTATTTGCTTGAAACTAGCATGCTTTCGTGCTACTAAAGAGCATGTGGGTAAGGCACGTTATTTCTTGTTCCTGATTAAGCAGTTTAAATCGTCTACATTTTAATCAATTCTAGTGTCTTACGCCAATTAGCCATATAAATGGATTAGTAATATTTTGAGTAGATTGTTCAGGACCATTGTTGAATATATATATACCGGTTAGCCTAGTAGGTAGTGATGCTGCCTACGAAGCTGCAGGTCCTGGGTTCGAATCCCGGAAAGGGCAAATATTTGTGTGATGAACCTTGGATGTTTTCTATGTATATACGATATTCTATTAAATATGACGGACCCGGGCTCCTTTAGGGCACAACCGGGAAGAAAGCTTTGTATGTTTGTATGTTTAGGGTAATCTCCGGAAGCACTTATCCGATATTCAAAAGTTCTCTCACCTGCGTGTAGAATTTACCTGCGTTCTTTGCAATACTGTGTAGTTATACAACTGTATCAAACTTTCGAACCTAAAACAAATTCGTAATTACCGGTGAAATACCGTAATTGGCTTTTTGTATCTATGTATATATATTACCTTAAAGCTGGAACAGCTTTCTCATTAAAAAAAACAAAAAACAACAGACAATCAGCCGCCAGCCAACTGCGCCTTAACCTAATAAGCCCAATATCCGATGAAAAATAACGAGAAACTTAGATACTGAAAGATTTGAACAGCTCTCAAGCTGTTTTGGACCTTGGCTCAAGTACATAGAGTGCATACTTGAGTTACGAGAGATGCCCCTCTGAAGACCTTGCCAGTCAGTACAATTTTAGGTTGGGTTCCACTGACAGCGTGGATTACAGTGGCGACCGGCTAGACGTACGTTACGTACAAGAAGTCACGCAATCTAAACATGTTTTTGTCGTAATGCTCGTTCAAAAAGTTAAACAATTAAAAAGAAAAAATAAAGAAAGAAAAAGAAAACATTTATTTACAGCACAAAAATAACAAATAGCCCGCTGATCACGACATAAGTGTAAGCGGGTTATAATTATTTTCGTTACACTATGATGGTCCGGTCTCTCACGGTCGTATAATGAATTGGTATTCATGTGTGAGTAAACATGTACTGAAGGGACATCATCATCATCAAACATTACATCGTACACACGTTTACAGACGTACTTACCACATTCACGAAATAAATAAATGATAATGATTAAGACCGCCTGTTGTCAAACATTGTTTATGTTTAATTTACCTCTATTTTTCTATTACCTACTGTCTGGTGAGAAATAAAGAATATTTGTATTGTATTGTATTGTATGATTATGATTATCAAAAGTTCCGTCTGAAGTAAACGTATTTTGTGAACTGATGAACTGGAGTAATAACAATAATAAGGGCCCAACAAACAGTGATATCATGGTTACTCGGCCGAAATATCATCCGCTACAATTAACAGAAGGGGTTATTTATACCTCAGTCATTCTGATTTTTAAAGACAGATGCATGTTACTAGGGGTCTTTACAAATTCCTTCTGTCATCTAACCGTTACGAAATAACAATAACAATCCTTTTGCAAAAACAAATATAAATTGTCACATTCGTTCCTACCAGTTTTAGAATAAGTTAGGGCATCTGATACGACATGACAATTACATAAACACTATAATTAAAGGAAAGATAGAAGGCAAGAGGCGAAAAACCAAGGTATGCGTTTGGATCAAGCTAAAGAGAAAGATGTAATGTCGTATCAGAACTACAAAACAGTGGCAGAGAGAAGAACAGAATGGAGATACTACGCTTGTAGCCGATTCCGTGTTTTTTCCCGTATGTAGCGAAAAGCTACCACGGCCTAGGCGGGTAGGAACCCGCGTGCAACTGCGCTGCCAAGAGTCAGTGAAAGTTTTAAGTTGCTACGGCGTAGCGCTACGAGCTTGGCGCGGCTGTGAATGGACTGACTTATACTAGCAACCATGTTTCTTTACTCAACGCTGTCACCGGCACCCAACCCTCACCCAAGCACACTTGATGACGGCCGTTGCCCACGAGACATCGCTCCGTCCTTGTCCCCCACTATTAAGGGCGGCGAGACACCCACATAACAGTCTACAGCCCACAACATTATCTACATAATTATGAGGTCACCGCCATAAAATAATGCCTACAGTATGTAATCAAGTTAGTGACGTACATTATATCCCAGTTCTATGAGTAGTGTACCCGGGAACAATTTCAATTTATGCCGGCAGTATTGCCGTTGCTTTGCGCTAAATTGGCCATATTGTCAGTATTGTCACTATTATATGATGATCAATAGCGACAATATAGTTTGAGTTTGAGTCCCCAACCCGCACTGAGACCAACCATCCCCTCTCATTCAAGGAGGCATGTACGTCTAGCATAACTTGTTGCTTGCTGACTAGTCGCTTCCCGCGCGACTGAGCGTCTCCTGTCTCACTCGCACCTTGCAAATAAGAAAGAGGAGGGTAGATCTTTCTCGACTGGCGTCGCGTCGACCCCCTGTGCCCAGCTGTGGGACGTATGTAGGCTGATGTATTTATTATGGTCATTTGGGTGAATCAACTGTTTTTCTGTAACTATATGGTTTCGTTCACTTTTTAAAACTGCTTTATATGCAAACCGAACGCGGGGTTGTCAAGTTCAACCTCTCTTTATAGATAACTAGCTTCCGCCCGCGACTTCGTCTGCGTGTACCCGGGATAAAAACTATCCTATATTTTAATCCAGACTTTAAAATATCTTCGTGCAAAATTTCATCCAAATCGGTCGAGCCGTTTAGAGTAACAAACACTATACATCCAAACTTTCGCATTTATAATATTAGTAGGATTATCTAAGCGTGTCCACGTTGTAACAATTTACTCTGCCATATTGTCCCCTGGCTAACAAGGAAAATTGACAACAAGAAATAGTTGATAAAACCCCATAGGTATATGGAAGGTACCCATATAATCGCAGTTTCAAAAAGTCATTCGGAAGACGGGACCATGGCAACTGGAGAGAGAATAAGTTTCTGTCAAAAATTTCATTTTTGGTACAAGCTTTTATTGCCGACTACTTTTCTGTATACCATCATCAACTACTCATTGAGACGATTCTAACGAGCCCAAACTCAACGAGGTTACGTCGGTTAAGTGCTGAATTCCCATGGCCACCTTCTGTCTCCATCATCAGATCAGCTCGATGGTATCATTAAATTAAATTGTCATCCAAACTATACTTATACCCAAAATTACCTCAATCGGTCAATCGGCTCAGTTGGTCTTTAACTAGCAAGATTTCTCCCACTAACAAATTTACAAAAAACCGAACATGTCAAGTTAAATAAAAGCTTGTAAAAATTGATCCATCCAAATATTTGATTCATAAATTAATACATACGAAAAACATTCCAGTGCACGACACTGCCCTAATAATTGGCACTTTCAATATTAATCCAAAGGTCACAAGCAGGCAAATATTGGGTCAAACATTTGGACGTTTACCTTTCATTCACCACTACATTTATGTCATTTCGAAAAAAAAAACTTAAAGAGTCCGCGTAAGCTCGATTCTCCATACAAACGTAGTTACGCTCTCATATTATAACTACGTGTTGGATTGTAACGAAACTTTGCATGTGCAATGACATGAGGTATATCCAGGCCTGTAATTAGTTTATGTAGCTTCAGATACCATAGTAAAAAAAATACAGCAAATTTAAGTTTTTCATACGAAACTTGTTTTACCTGTATTTAATTTGTTTTATTAACTGGAACCATATAAATGAATTAAAGACATAGATATACCTCATGTCATTGTATATGCAAAGTTTTGTCACAATCCAACAAATAGTTTTAAAATGAGAGCGTAACTACGTTTGTATGGGAAGGTGAAATTCGGCTGAGCTTACTGCGGACTCTTAACTACCGCCGATAATTTTCATGTCTAAAGGTACCTAATCGAGTATACTTCCGATCCTCGATTAACCTACATATTGGCATGCTCCGTCGACTTAAGTAGACCCCCGCAGGCAACGGGTTGACGTCTATGCAAAAAGCTTGTCCCTAAAATTAAAGCTAACTTCTGCGCAAAACTATCCTTGTAAGTACTCTACTACAGGATCGCTGAAAGCTTGCTATCAGTTCCAAAACGCACTAACTGTACCCAATTGTTATTTAAACTTGAACCGTGTTGCTGAAATCATACGGTTGGATTTAGAACGCGGCGGTTAAAAAAACAAACTGCGTTATAAATGCAGTTGGTAACGACTTTACGCGTCGGTGATAAGGGTGGTATCCGCTTGGCAGCGCGCATCGCCGTGACCGAGGTGTAGTGAGGTCATGCGGGTATTTGTGTCGTCGACACTCGCTGCCGCTTTCACCCGGACTCGTCTGCCGCAACTAGGTCAGCGGCCATCGATCCAGCTGCGCGCATGCGTGTTCCTGTCAAAACAGAACAACCTGATAACAACCCTAATGCTATCAGCATAAGGTTGAATTCGGAATGGCGGTGTCAAGAGAGTTCCTGTGTACCGCATGTCTATTACAAATTTACAACGGCAACTGTTTTGAGTTTTATTGTTTACACATTACAGTTGCTTTTCTATTGGCGCGGGTTTAATTTTAAATATGTTTAGCGTTGCAGATGCTTGTGCGGTTGAGAGTGCTTTATGCCGTTGTAATAAGGTTGATTTTCGCTTGCGTGGGTTGTGTGCAAGCGTGTAAAGTTTGGGTGAATTTATTATTAAAATAAAACGGAGGATCTTCGACCATGGGTCGACTCTCCGGATTATTGCACCGTAGGGTTTTTCCTTATTTTTAGTGTATGTGTACAATATTGGAAAAACGAAGTTTCTGGTTTAATTCGCCTTTTTGTATTTTTAGTTGAATGTATCAAAAATGTTGTGTTTTGTGAAGAACTCTAAGACATTGTCTTTTAATATGAATCAGGGATATCAATAAGTTCTTAGAAGTGTCGAGTAAATGTTAGTATGTTGGTAAAATGCCACTAACTCATTAAAGGCATATGAGTACTTACATATGAGTCGTGGCCCTACATGCCATTTCCGCTACAAGGCGGTAAAATGCTGAGCTTCCTTGTGTGTTCGTAGGGTTTATCTTTCATTTTAATGCTAATTAAAAGAAAGAAATACATTCGTTAGATGCGCTGTTCCGAATGACATACACATATGTTTTTATTTTTTTATAGCGGAATAAAATATAGCCTATAACTCAAAAAGTCCATTTATGAAATGGCATCAACGGAGATCACCCTTTACATACAAACTTACGAAGCTACAATCTCACTAACTTTTCACCTTTTTGATATTAACACATTTGCTGCCACGCTGCGCTCATAGCCGATCGCGTGGTTTTCCCGCTAAGTAAAGGGAAGGCGCCTACGGCGGAGGCGCCCGCTAGGCGGGTTCCTGGCATTGGAAGTGTTAACAAATTTACTGCCATGCTGCGCTCGTAGCCGATCGCGTGGTTTTCCCGCTAAGTAGTGGAAAGCGCCTAAGGCGTAGGCGCCCGCTGGGCGGGTTCCTGGTGGTGAAAGTGTTGACTTGGCTCATTCACAAATATACAAATATTTATTTTATTATAGAAAAGTAGTATCGCCAGCCCTAGGGTGCCCGTAGTCCGCCCTAGCAACCATGCCGCTACGGGGGCATTGCCACTGCGGCATTTCTACGCACTACGGCTACGCGCTACGCCGAAGACACTCGTAGCGCTACGAAGCCTCGAAATGTACCTAGGTTATGCGTATAAACATTTATTGTTATATAAACTTTTTTGTAATCTAAATTAAAATATAGAAGCTATATTCATGAAGTTCTAATAGCAGTTGGTGACATGACCGATTCTTAAACGGTTTTTTTTACCACGTCGGTGGCTAACAACGCAGCCTTTGGACGCTTGTATATTTGACGTCTCAATTATACCGTGAAATTATAATCCTAGACTGAATTGTGTCTAGGATAATGGTACTAATGTAATATTGTAGACTGAATTTTTAATCTATTATTCTCGTTATATTTTGTTTTTTGACATTAGATTGTTATTCTAGAAACATTCTACTAGTATTTTTTATACAATTTTTAATTCATAATAATTTTTATTTTTTATGTTTAATAAATTACTTAAAAAAATAACTGACGATTTGAAAGTGCTTGTTACTAGGCCTACTTGAATAAAGATCATTTTGAGTTGAGTTTGAGAATTTATTTTGACGATATCTGTAGCCTAGTTGGCAGTGACCCTGCCTACGAAGCGTCCCTGGTTCGAATCCCGTTACGGGCATTTATTTGTGTGATGAGTACGAATATTTTGTTCCGGATTCATGGATATTTTCTATGTAAGTATTTAAGTATTCATTTATCTATACAAGTATGTATATCGTCTTCTAGTACCCAAAGCACAAGTTTTGCTTAGTTTGGGACTAGGTTGATTTCCGACGTGTGTACACAATCTCTAAGAAGTCGGTCTCCTCAGTAATGACGTCATCAAAACCGCCAAGGCCGCGTTGTAATTGACACTTTTCCAAACGTCTCCCAGCAGTTTTTGGGTCCAGAAGACATGCCTAACAACATACTAAAAGATGGCGCTGGTATCCGACAGTGAAGTATTTTCCCGTAACAACATGCACTATTCGTTCGACCCCCAATTTAACCCTGAAGCGGGCGGCTAAATGTCAAATGCCAATTTCCATTGACTGCGCAGCGTAAACAAAACAACGCACGCACACACCAGGGGCAGTGACGGCTATTTTTAACCTCGCAAAATACGGGTGTTATAAGTTTAACGTGTGTATCTGTGTGTCTGACGTCGTAGCTCCCAAACGGATGAAAGAAACCCGAATCAAGTAGGCTTTTTAGGGTTCCGTCGTCAACAAGGAACCCTTATAGTTTCGCCATGTCTGGCTGTCCGTCTGTCCAGTTGCGGCTTTACGGTATTTTTTTAGGGTACCTCCCTTAGACAGAAAGTGTTTTTTTTCTTTTTAAACCCATGGTATCGTTGGATACCTAGTTCAATAATATTACCACTTCAAAAACCATTTTCATCACACTTGCTCGAAAAGGGCTTCATAATGCGCAGACATACAGAGCTGTAATAGCCTGTGTTACGCCCAGTGTTACGCCCACGGGCGTAATGGTTTTTTTCTTAAATTGTATCTGTCACTCATGCGGCAGTAACAAAGCAAAGAGGTTTTATATCAAATACGATGTCTCAAAACGTATTTATAAATAAATTTAAACTTAAAAAACTACTTAAACATGTTTAACTGAGTTATTTACAGATTTAATATGTAGTTATTTAGTGTCTTGTCTATGTAAAATGTTTTTAAGTGTTTTCAAATCGTGGCTGTATACCGAAGGGTCTTTGCCATACGCGCCTCACGTCAAATTCAACAAAATGGACGACTGACATGATGCAGTGTTTATTACGATTTGTATTAATTTCATCTAAAATGTATATGTTTCCTCGCAAATGTGATGAAAAACATTGTGTATAACACGGGCGTAAGAATATTGCAAACTTGTTCGCAATATTCCACTTCCGCCCCTCGTTAAACAATGTACTATTTTCAACTCAGGCTTTCAAGCTCTAATTTGTTCGGAACTGGTGTAGTGGTTCGCAAGTGTCTTCCTCCCTGCCAGGTTAATACAGGAATGTGAAAAAAAATCGTCGCAGTAGTTCATGTATTTTATTTAAAAAAAATGTTTTTGAAGTGAAAACTTCTTTAGCGGCGCTGAGCACTTTTTGGGATGGGGAAAAATTGTTAATCCCGCGACAGATTTATGTGACGTCAGATGTGAAGGAGGTCACAAACTTTTATATTTTGCTGCTAGCCGATTCGACTTCATTCAAAACTGAACGCTATTCGTAAGAGTATAAAGCCGTTAAAAATTTTCTGGAAATTAATTTGTAATTCTGTCCACGCGTCCTTTACCGTTTTGCTATTGAGCAAATTCGAATAGTTCGAATTTGGATGTTATTTCTAAGAAGATAAAGCTTTGAAAAATATTTGGCAATGGCAAACACAAATTGGTTGGCGGCGGCGACGTTGGGGTACGGCGCGGGGCGAGCGGCGGGCATCGGCGCCGGCCCGGCGAGCTGCGACGCGTCCCACTACCAGATCAAACCACACACAGCAATGACGCGTCCGTGATTTTTATATTAACATTTTTGAAGTGAAAACTTCTTTAGCGGCGCTGTGCACTTTTTGGGATGCGGAAAAATTGTTAAACTCGCGACAGGTGTCCCGTGATGAAATTTGACAAACTGAACAACAAGCAGAGCCAAACATCGCTACGAACCTCACAATACAAACGCAAACGCTCTAGTAAAGCCCGGTAAAAAAATATTCTTCACGAAGATATCAGTCTCGACGCTCGCGTGACAGAATATGGGTATAGACACCAAACAAAATAACCAATAGTGTTGAATTTTCTCGAAAAAAAGTAAGTTATAAGTGTCCAAAGTTATACGAGGGAGTATATTCTGTCCCTTTTCCGCAAAACGCACCTTCATATGAAACGATTGTCATTTACTATCATCGTCACGATCTGCGAGCGTTTTCTCTCTTTAACAAGCAATGTTAAAACGGTTGTAGCTTCGTAATTCCTTGAGATATATTAATGGGATTTTCGTCACTAGGCATATTTTTTACCTTCTTTCGTTTGGAGTTATAATCAATTTTGAGTCTACACCCGTACTGCTCGGCTCGGCAAAAGACACAACGAAAATTAATTGTCATTTCGCTGGAATGCTCACTAGAACTATCACTAGAAGGCTGATCTTTGAAAAAAAAAAATATTCTGCAAGAACGCCGTAATGGCACTTTTACAAGTCAAAATTCTACCCGCGTTTCTGAAAAAGACGACCACTGTTAAGAAGAAACGCGGAAACTAACTCAACAGTCAGTATTTTTTTGCCATAAAAACTAAATCGAACGTATTGTTTTTTTTCTTTGTATTCTTACAAAGAAAAAAAACATCATATAATGCGTGGTCCTACAAGAACACATGTCCGAATAAGCTATATGAATAATTAAGCTATTTTGGGCTCTGGTTTGGGCCATGCATTTCTCTCAGTGAGATAGTCCTCAACCCGTTACGTTATACACATTATGAAAAGAAACTCATATTTCCAAGTGAATGCTATCAGTATCATTAGATATGTTTGCCCATTATGTTTAAGTTTTTTCATTCGTCGTTATTGGACGAGTTTTGTGTCATGCTACAAAAAGCGTTACGTAGACTTGATGTAACAGTGGATAATATCCTTACATACATGAACTCATGCCTGTATTCTATAAAGAAGTCGGTAGAGCATTATTATTAGGACCCTGCGGTGGCCCACTGCTGGGCAAAGGCCTCCGTTTCCAGAAATCCGGATCCTGAGCAGCCTTTGGCCAGTCCAAAGGTGTCTAACTCGTCCCTCCATCACCCCCTAGGTCTGCCGTGTCTCCGTTTTGAGCTTTCAGGCTATTCAGTGGCGATCCTGACCCACAGTTCACTTGGAGTGCGGCAGACATGATCAGTCCAGTCCAGCTAGAGCATACACAATAAAAATTGAATGTGCTCTATTGCTACCATAGCGTATCACTTCTCTGAATCTTACACGCCATCAAAAACTGATGCGAATCTATTTGTCTTGAATGTATTGATTTTATTTTATGTTTAATGATGCGCCGGTCCTGTTCTCTACTTTTCTTCCATTAATAATTTGAATGTACCTACTACTAACACTAATTAATTTAAGTCTGTACTTACTTACTAACAACGATATGGGCCATGGCCTGAAATAAACGTTTTTTTTTTTTTTTTTTTTAATACATAAATCTTAATCTAAATCGTTGGGGCGGAAAGGTTCTCGAGTGGCGACCACGTACCGGAAGGCGCGGCGTGGGTAGGCCCCCGACAAGGTGGACTGTTGACCTGGTAAAGGTTGCGGGAGTCCGCTGGATGAGGGTGGCGCAGGACCGGTCACTTTGGCACTCTTTGGGGGAGGCCTATGTCCAACAGTGGACATCTTTCGGCTGATATGATGATGATAATGAATCTAGATCCAAGCTACAATCTCACAGACGTTTCCTCTTTATAATATTCAAAGTCAAGGTTATTTATTCGTCAATTCAGGCATATTAAATGCACCTAATGAATCTATCGATATTATAGATAAATTCCATTGATTAGGAATATTAGGATGCCTTTTAATAGGCCTTGAGCCGGCTAGAGGGTATAGCTATGGATCTCATAAAGGCGCCGCCCTGGCGGCGTAGGCGCAATTATTTTAACGACCGTCCTTACAACGTGTGACGTCATCGTATTAATATTGGACAACCGATCACTTGTTTATTGGTTTATCGAGCGTTTTAATACTAAATATGTTCAGTAATGTTTTGAAATTGATAAAAGTGTTTCAATTTTGATTATTAATTTTGTATTAAGCTGCTAACGAAATTATAAATTTAAATTAAAGGAAAAATTTAAAATTTGGTGGCCGAGACAGATCGTTCCGATAGCTCAGTTGGTTAGTAGCGACGGGCCATGAATGCCTTTGGTCGCCGGTTCGAATCCGGCTCGGACCATAAAAATTTTAAACTTTTCCTTTAATTTAAATTTATACTTTTGATTATGTTGAATTCTTGAACCAACATCCACTAAAACGATGTTATCTTTAAAATGTATAGTTAGTGACGATCTTTGAATATATGCTTAATATTATACAGTGGAAAAATCTGTATATAGCTTTGTAATTTTATAAGTTTATATGTTTTAGGTAATCTCCGGAACCACCCATCCGATTTCAAAAATTCTTCCACTTGTGTATAGAATGGACTTTTTGGATGGTCATGGGCAATTTTTGTTTCTTTTATTTCCTTATCCCGCGGTTTTACTTGCGCACAGTTTAATAAGCGAGCAGAGTCGCGTGCGCAGCTACATACTACTTAAAACAAATCAGATTGCCTTACGGATATTTTTTTATTCATGTTACCGTAAAATGGGGTGAGTAGGGATGGCGAGGAGAGTTGGGTTATGAATGGGGAGAGAAGGGATGAAAGGGGGGTGAGATGGGATGTTTATTTTACATAATGTAATCGAATTAAAAATGGAGCTATAGTAATATTCATAATAAAAAAAATCGATCCAACAATCTTCCAAAATCACCTTTGTATGAAAACCCATCTCACCCAGGGATTTCATGTTTATCGTTAAATTTATGAAATGGAACTACCCAAAATCATAAAAAACCAAAATACAATCGTCCGGAAGACTTATTATCATATACAACATTCAGTTTGCATATGTAAAAATAAAATGTTATCGAGGTTTGAATGTCAGTTTTGTCCCTACTCACCCCGTTTTACGGTATTTTATTAAACATTTTAGCACTCAAACGCCAGACGTGCCAGATCTTTACTGTGTGCTGATATAATTTTAGTATTATATAAACTTGGTATTGTACATTTAAAAACTAAGCCGCCGCCCGATTTCCGAGTATCGCCGAATTAGGTCACAAATGCATTGGTATTATTGGAACGAACTTGTTTGGGTCAGCAGGTGTGCCAGTTTAAGCTAGACATGGTGAATTATGGTCATACATAGATTTAGACGTCCCTTTTGTGGGTATTGCCAAATGTAAAGGCTGTAAAGCCTAATTTTTGGTTGGATTCACAATCCGCATAAACGGCATCCCCTTTTATATGATATCATGCAATCCAAAACCTCCATTCTAATATTATAAATGCGAAAATGTCTCTGTCTGTTATCTCTTCACGCTTAAACCGCTGAACCGGATATATGAAACTTGGTATAGAGATAGTTTGGCTCCTGGGGAAGGACATAGGAAAGTTGTTATCCAATTTATTTTATTTAATCGTATGGCATAATTCAGTCGTATACTATAATAAAATTTTCAAACCACATGCTCGACAATGCCGAATTATAGGTCATGTAAACCCTACCGAAAGCAAGACATTAAATCCCTTGGTATTAGCCGGGTTATAATGTTGTACTGAATTTCATTATAACCCGCTGGTTAATAATATGATTTCACTTTTCATAATTCTTATTACTATATGCATAAAGTTTAATTTTGCTAAACACAATTTGTCCTAGGCCATGGCCTACTTGATTTGACAAAATAAATGAAGTTTGCCTCCGTGTGAACCCCGGTCCGGAGGAGCGCGGTGTTCGAAATTCGAATTTCGAATCTAGGACCACGGCTTGTGCTTTCGAATTTGGAACGTCGCGCGCCTTCATTTGTTCACGCGTCACGAACAAATCGAGTTCTTGTAGGTGCCTATAGAAGATTTAATTTCAAAAATAATATTGAAAATGTCGAGTGATGAAAGTGTTTTGACTCCTGAGTTTATCAAATTAGATGCCATAGGCATTGTCAACAATCTGCTGCTAGAGAAGTCAAAAGAAAAATACCTAAAAGCCTACAACGATTTTGACAAATGGAAAGCTGTAAAAGGCGTAAAGTCTGTGTCTGAATCAGTGCTTCTGGTCTATTTTGAATATTTGTAAATAAACATTATTTATCTACTGAGCCTGTTTTTTTGTCTCGCATAAGGTGTGAAAAGTAGAGTATACACCTCTGGGATAAGACTGTTTTAGTCTTGGGCGGTTGAACCCCTCACTGCACTCAGGACTCAGTCTTAATTCCCTCGCTTCGCTCAGGAATTAACTTATAACACCCTCGCTACGCTCAGGAGTTAAATTATGAGTCCTTCGTTACGTTCGGGATTCAATTCGCTCCCGTGACATAAAACATTGCTTTATCCCCTTAGTGTATAATCTACTATTTCAAATTTTGCATCCATAGGATTACGTCATTGTCGAGGGTGAACAAGTCCGCTGGATTACCGTCGTATTTACTGAGCGGGCAGTTCTTGATGATGTGCTCAATGCCTTGCACCGCGGCCCCACAATCACACCTCGGAGACTCTATCCAGCCGCATTTGTGTAGGAATGCACGTGAGCGTCCGCAGCCAGTTCTCAACCTGTTCAGCTGGCACCATTCTTTTCTAGGCAGTGAGAAGCCGGGTGGTTTCACTGTAGGATTGATTGTAACACCCATGCTTTTGGGAGGATCGTCTTTCCATTCCATTTCCCATTTTGCGGTTGTGTCGAAGTGCGTGCCCATGAGGCTTCTTGCAGTCTGGTAAGGAGGGTGTCGAGATTTCAGTCTGTGTGTCGGAGTGTTTACAAACTCGGCATTGGCAGGCAGGTCGGGGCGGGCCAATATTTTTCGTGTCTCACGAACCAGCGCTTGCTGTCTTCTCAAGTGAGGAGGAGATATGTGGCAAAGGGCTGGGAGCCACTTCCCGGGTGTGCTCTTGATATTATCCAATCATCCCCTAAGGAGATGAAATGGGGGTGAAAATTGTATGGAGCTACGAGCGGAAGGAGTCGCGCACAGAAGCTAGTTTTTATATGCACGGAAACCTTATCTATCTCACAGGAAAGAAGACTTTTTTTTACTCAATCTGTAGGATCCCTCTTCTAGTACTTTAAACTATAATCATTGTTCCGGTTCTACTCATCCAATTGACGACCGGTTAGCCTAGTGGGTAGTGTCGCTGCCTATGAAGCTGAAGGTCGAGGGTTCGAATCCCGGTGAGGGCAAATATTTGTGTGATGAGCATGAATATTTGTTTCTGAGTCATGGATGTTTTCTATGTATTTAGGTATTTATATCTATTATATATATCGTCGTCTAGTACCCATGACACAAACCTTACTGAGCTTACTATGGGACTAGGTCGATTTGTGTAAGATTGTAAAAAAAAGACCGGGAGTGCCGGCAGAAGTGAAAACTCAATGCCATTGTAACAGTTTTTCGATCAGGTCACGTGTCCGTCCTACGAATTTTCAATCTGTCGAATCTTACGGTCACGTGACATCTTACGGTCACGTGACCTGTTGCGAATTTAACATTTTTTCCCCAGCGCAAAAAGTGCACAGCGCCGCTAAAGAAGTTTTCACTTCACAAAGTAAAATCTATATATATATAATAATTCTTCCACATATATACAGAATGGGTCTTCACTGGACAGGACATAGGCTGTATTATATTTTAAGGTTTGGCCTGGGTTCACTGTAAATTAATACAAAGACGAAGCCGAGCCGGCAGCTAAGCTAGGAAGCACTTAAATTTTGACCAACTGCCCGCGTGACTGCATGCGTAATACAGGGTTCTCTATTGGATCGCATAAAATCATTTGGAATAATATAATAACGCATAATTTTTTATAGCCGAATTAGCGTTAAGCCTAATCATGTTATGGCATAAATTTTTAGGCATAAAATTGAAAATAATAAACGAAAATAGCATAATCATCACAAAGAATAACATCAGATAGCATAAATACAAAATGACATAATAATTACTTGGCATCATTACAAAACGCATAAGTACACAAAGCAATGAAAGCATAATGCACGGCCCAATAATGTACAGCCTGATAATCCATGTACATTGGGACGGTCATCTGTGCGGACTAATAATCTCCAGCGAGTCGACGCCACCCCGCTGCGCGGGGTGTCTATTTCTGGTCTGAGGAACACAAGTGAACCCTAACCTAACCGACCTAAGACAGAGTTCGCTTATGACAAGCCATTTTTATCCGCCCTGATAATGCACGACCCAATAATCCGCGTCCACGAAAAGTGTAAATGCATGCTATGTAATGTATTTAGAAAACAGAAATTATGCTTCAAAACAGATATACCAAATAATTATTAGCCCAAACAATAGTATGCGTAATATGTATTCGGCCAATACAGATTAGTTCAACTGAAATTATGCTATTAGCGTAGTATGCCAAACAAAGTAGTAGGCTAAAGTATTATTATGCGACAGTATTATTATGCCAATAGAAATTATGCCAAATCAATTATGCGAAACTATATTAGTCTAAAAAAAATTATGCCAATGAAGGGGATCCCGTAATACAGAGTACTCAAGAAGAGTCGTGGGTTAAATTCAGGCAACATAGGTGAACTGGGTACAAAGGCGAACTTAGCCCTTTATTACCTTTGAGTAATTGAATAAATATAACCTATGTCTATCCAGAAAATCCTTTCTATACACAGGGGAAAGTTTTTGTTCATCGGGTAAGAGGATCCAGACATTACCCCCTAGATACAAACTTATAAAGCTCCAATCTCACAGACTTTTCCTCTTTCATTATCCTCCTAGCGTTATTCCCGGTAGTGCCCCTAAAGTAGCCCGGGGTTGACACCTAATCCCAAGATTTAGCATAGGCACTAGTTTTACGAAAGCGACTGCCATCTGACCTTCCAACCCAGAGGGAAAACTTGGGGAGGGGGGACTTTTCCTCTCTATTATTAATATATTAATTGGTAAGCAAGTAGTGATGTTATTATGCCTGCAATCTCCTGTAAGACTGCACATTTGTCAATTTTGTATGCAAGCATAATAAGGATTTAATTAGAATTAAAAAGCGACCCGAAAGTACCCGGCGTCAGTGAACCTGATTTGTTTGACCTATATTTATATCAATTTGTCTCCGATGACGCAATTTTCGCAACAGCCGTGTATAAGACAACCCACTGAAGCACACTCAAGGATAATAGAGTACGGATAAAGGCTTTTAGGGTGACGTCATTAGGAAAGCTTTTGCAGGTTTTGTGTTTCGAAACTTTTTGCATTCGTGTCAGGAGTTGACATTAAACTTTGTCAGCCTAGCTAGCATGATCGTGTTTGTGTACGGACATAAAGCATTCGTCCCTTACTAGCATGTATGTAGGTGCGAGTGACATAAATGCTAGGCAGGAGACAACTGCATAAAAGTTTATGAACTACATAATAGTTGACTCGAATTTTATTATTACTCCGAAATCTGAAAACCCTTGACAAAATACTGTGTTAAAGATGTGAACCAAGTGATTATATCTCAAAACATAACGGAGCTACAACCATTTCAATGTTTCTAGTTAGAGAGAGAGAGAGAAAGCGCCACAGGTTAGATGGTGTCACGAACCTCTAGTATCATAACAAAGATTCGAATCTTCCCGAAGATTGTGATTCGTTCCTTAGCATCAAGTAACAGTTATTCCCGGGAACACTCTTTCGGAGACATGTTTTGTTTGCCTGAGTTTTCCTATTGCCTCTCCATTGTTTACTTACCAGTTTATCTTGACAACCTAGCATGAGTGATATCTATTGTGGCATATTTTTGTTGGGTGCACTGTGTAACTTTCAGATATATGTTTTGTTTTCATGGATTTAACTCCTATTCATTGATTCGTTTCATCTGTTTATCCTGATAACCTTACACTAGTGACTTCCATTTTGGTATAATTTATGGTGCATTGTGTAGCCCAAAGGTCAGCCACTTTTTTTCAAAACTCCCACCACGCACTGTAAAGGACGTGCGTACAGGAACGATATCTAAGGTGACCCAGTTGTCACTCCAGTAATCGTTTAATCTTGGCGTACGGTTGATGAACCGTGTTGCGCGCGCATCCATTCACGGAGGGGCGGCCCTGTCGGCTCGGTTGTTCGCCCGCGGCCGAGCGGGCCGCCAGGCGCGTCTACGACGGCCGACCCGGACGCGATCCCTCTGGTGGTCCAGAGAGGCCACCACCCGCCATGTCGGACCATGATCTATAACCAAGGGCACGGATACAACAAGTTGTTCACGCAGGTGCGCGCGCAGTGCTAGTGCTAAGTGTTTCTTTGTTGTGTTTGTGATAAGTCATCATCGGTATGTAGTACATTTTCATAATGAGGTCGACGCGTTGTTTACGTTGAGTGCTGATAGCGTATTGGTAATTACATGTAAGGGATAGGGTGTTTCCCTTTGACAGAAGAGCGTATATCGACGCGTGTTTTGGTACACATGCGTCGTTTTTCGTCGAGCGTGGCGACTCCTGTAATGCGGAATTATTTCCATGCAATTTACATTACTACGGCAGGTTACAGGAGTCAATACGGTAGTATCTATTAGGTTGAAGCGAAATTAGATTGTAGATTTAAAACAGGAATGACGCTTGATAAGCATTTCTTTAAAAGGCTGTAGAGAAAAACCTATTTCAAACATTGAGGATCAAAACTGTTAAGAGAAAGAAATAAGAGATTCTCAAAACGTACTGTAAAGCTAAAGAATTCCATTTAATCGTAAACCAAACAAAGCATTACAAGAGCTTACCTACATAAAACTATTTTCATCATTTTTACTCACCAACCAGCATCAAGTGTTTGTTCAAATCCATTTGCATTACATCATGCTTTCTGTGTGTTCGCAGAACAAGCCAAAAACAGCCCAAATCCTTTCAGAATTCCTTCAGATATGTAGCTGTAGGTAAGCGGTGTTGTGTTCCTGATGTTCAAGAGCTCTCGAGGATCCGTTGTTTTGAAAGTCTGCCTAGATTTATCTCTAGCCGTCAACACAACGAGTCCTCAAATCAATAAAAGTCAGCTACGCTCTTTTTAGGGTTCCGTACCCATAGGGTAAAAACGGGACCCTATTACTAAGACTCCTCTGTCCGTCTGTCTGTCTGTCCGTCTGTCACCAGGCTGTATCTCATAAACCGTGATCGTTAGTAGAAATTTTCACAGATGATGTACTTCTGTTGTCGCTATAACAACAAATACTAAAAAACAGAATAAAATATAGTTTTAGTGTTCCGTACCAAAATTGGTCCAACGGAACACTTATGCAATCACTCGGAGGCTGTCCGTCTGTCACAGCCAGTTTTCTCGAAGACCGTTTGACATAGGAAGCTGTATACATATAGAAATGTATGGCCTTATTACATAAATAAAGTCAAAAAGGTCTAAACCCCAATAAAGGGGGCAGTTTGAGGGGTTTCGCAATTTTTTTGGATTGTAAGGAAGTGTGGGATAATTCGAAAGCTCGTAAAATTTTGAGATTTTGAGTTCTTTTTACGATAGCTCTTACGAGTGTAAAATATGACCAAAGTAACTTTTTTATAGATAGGTAATGGTACAGAACCCTTCGTGTGCGAGTCCGACTCGCAATTGGCCGGTTTTTGAACACTACGACGGTGGAAAACATGCATACAGTCTGTCTGATGACAAACCGACCTCATAGCCTATGAGAACCTGTGATTCCAGAAGTTTTTTTTTTGATGTGGGCATTCGTTGTGTTGATAGCTAGAAACGAACGCGTGTCCCTTGCTCTACACACAACACATCCTCGAGCTGGCGACCTTTTCACCACCAGGAACACAACACCACATACTTACGTATACGGAGCAAGTTGGGGCTTTATTATGGCTGCGATCTTCTGTAATGAGGAGGTACTTCCCCAGTTGGACTGCTCCAAATACGAGCGAGATGGCATTCCGCTGTGTCCTACCTCTCATAAAAACCTCTATCTCTCTTGGATTTTTTTTGTATTCGCAAGCGTCCGCAGGCTACGATGTCTTCTTCGTCAAGTAGGCCGTTATTTGCTACCGTGGTATAATATAAAGAACTAGCTGATGCCCGCGGCTTCGCCCGCGTGGTTATAGGAAAATGTAACATATTGAATTTTCCCGTGGGAATTAGATGTTTTCCCGCTGGAAGAAAGAGCCTATGTCACTCTCCAGCTTTTAAACTATCTCCATACAAAAAATCACATCAATACGACGCTCCGTTGCGACGTGAAAGAAGAACAAACATACAAACACACACACACACACTTTCGCATTGATAATATTAGTAAGGATTGTATTAGGAATTAGCTGAGCGGACGCATCACGTCAAACTCAGCACAGTTAACGTGAGTCATCCATTAGACATTGAACTATAATGATGATTTCATGGCATTTAGATTACAAAAAAATGTTTGGTGGATTGCTAATTATAAAACAATATGCGGGTAAATGAAAGCAAAGTCAGATATCATGCTGGATGGGGTTTACGATGTACATTCCATTATAATGTTTACTGTTGGAATGTCTGTTGCAAATAGTACTCAGTGAAGGCGTGCTCAATATCAAAGCCAGTATACATTCAGAGCCAAAATGTTCCGAACTTCCGACAAGTTGTTACACTACGTATTTAATCTGTTTAAAGCCACATTCATACCTATCTGATGACGTGTCGTTTCGTGTCATTCTAGACGACGATATATTTAATAGATAGGCATTATAAATCACGCAGAGAAACCCCCAGCGTAGCCCTCTCCAATACCCTTTGGGCGACTTTGAGCCTTCTTATGAAGCCCACAGTAAGCGACCAAGTTTCAGTGCCATATGTCATCACTCTGGTCTTGAAATACTACGGAATATGCCAATGTGCAAGTGTAAGGTCGCGGGAGTCCGCGTGATGCGGGTGGCACGGGACCGGTCACTTAGGCACTTTTTGGGGGAGCCGTATGTCCAGCAGCGGACATCTTTCGGCTGATATGATAATGAAGATGACATACTTAAATACATAGAAAATGCTTAAGACTCAGAAGTAAACATTCATGCTCATTACACTAATTTTGACTCTACCGGGATTTGAACCGAGGCCCGTCACTTAGGCAGGGTGACCCACTAGACCAAACCTTCCATCTCATCATATCTTTAAAGTGCTTTGCATGTTTTATAGCCGTCGAACGCCCTACATAGGTTATGTACGTATTGGAATGTGTGTCACAGAATGCATGCCCCGTTTTGAGCTATATTACAGTACTTGTAAACTTTTCATAGTTGCCACAAGTGTGAAATAGGGCAGTTAAACAGCGCTGCAACTTCCGCACGCACTACGGACTGAAATGCAGTAACCCACGAACATTATCGATCTATAATCAATCTTAATTCGTCTCAGTAAAGTTTCCATTTGGAAGTCTTGATATTATGTTTACGCATAATCTGCCATTTTGCAGGGCCTCGCTGGATTGTTTATAGCTAATATTGATTATGCCTGCCCACCATGCTGAAAGCATGCAAATTCTAGACGCATAAATAGTTTTGTTATTACATGTATATGACCAGGCATGTGTTCCCGGCGAAGGCAGATCAAATTAATGTTTCCACCAAACAATTGGACCACAATAGTCTATCCCATGTTTTTTGAAATCAAATCCCTGCGTTAGTTAGTTACTTACTTTTAGCATCATTTAAACTTATATATTAATATCACTACTTACTTACGCTTTAGCCTAGTCTAGTTTGTAGTGACCCTGACTACAAAGCAAGAGGTTCGAATCCCGGAATGGGTATTTATTTGTGTGATGAGCACGAATATTTTTTCCCGAGTCATGGATGTTTTCGTATTTAAGTATTTATTTATCTATATAAGTATAATTTTACTATCGTCGTCTAGTACCCATAGTACAAGGTTTGTTTAGTTTAAGTCTGCGTCGATATGTCACGGATAAACGTCTAAATGGATTTCGATTATATTCGATCCACATAATATACAGCCGTATTCATAAACGTCCTACAAGCCTGTTTTAACTAAAATGGCGTTAAAATTCGTTTGTCCTTATCTGTCACTTTGTCATTTGTGTTCGTAAGAAAGGGACAAATTACATTTTATTTAGCAGAGGCATTTTATGTTTTATGAATAAGAAGGATAGTTTATAACCAGGATTAGGACATAGATACATTTTACTTTATATAGAAAACTGCCTCGAGAATCAGACATATTAAAATATAATGAAAACGGGCCACTCACGTATTTAAGGTCGAAAGTCGCTCGACATGTTTACACTTTTTATCACAGAAATCATCCCGAAAGAAGAAAATTAAATGAAATTGGGGTATAATGTTAAACGGGATTTTGGAATTTATGTCGAAGTAGGTAGTAGGAGTAGGTAGAAGCAAGTTAAAAAAGCCTTGCAAATCCAAGCCCTATGCGGACTATTGGCGCATAGTTTCTTGAGGAAATAGGTCACAAGTCAAGCTAACATATTAATGAAGGCACTAGTCGACTTCTGCTCCGATGACGTCAATTATGCTGGTGAACATTGCCAATAAGGTTTTCCGTAAAACATGACTCATTGTACGGTCAGCATTAAAAAATATTAATATTTTAATCATATACATAAACGTTTCATGCAATAACAATTATAAGTCCACAATCAGGGTCCCGAGCCACGTGATAGCGTCAGGTGTTAACTTATACAGATCTTCTGGAGGCCCCGACAACGCTGCTCCCTGACCCCCTAGCATGGACGGCCTTATCACACGATAAGTGACAGGATAGAGCGTCCGTCACTGGCTGACACCGTTCGATAGAACGAGACGACGCTCTTATCTTATCACTTATCGCGTGATAAGGCCGACCATGATACGGGGTCTGCACTCATACTGCAAGGGGCAGCGTTGTATGATATGATCTTTGTTTTGATCCTCCACGCCTCAGTCGCAGAGACACACCTAAGTTCTGCTTGATGAGATACTAGCTTCTGCCTGCAATGTTATCTGCGTGGATGGAATTCGTTTATATATCGTTCTCCTCCATACGAAACTCCGTTCAAACTTTCGTCTCCCATTTCACCCCCTTAGGGGATGATTCTCGGGGTAAAAGATATCCTAGAAACATATTTTTCGATAACAACGTGATGCTAAATTGAGCAGGGACGGCTATCTTGTCAGTATGATCGTGTGATAGCAGAGACTTAGGTAATATTAATGCGAAAGTATTTCAAAAATCGTAGATTTGTGTAAATTCATAACGTGTTTATTTAGTTGTTTAATTGTATGACACCGATTGAATCGAAACACCTACAGTAATAGAAGTGGCAATGTTTTAACAACACTAATACTTAGATGAAATACACATAATATTTCTTATGAAATGATATCATTGTCATTGTCATTATTACTTCGATATATGGCTTGCCTGTGTGATATACATGTTTATTCTTCCCAAAGTTTACACTTTCTCATTCCTATTAGTTGTACCTACATAGAATACTGTATTGTTAAACAATTATTGAAGGAATTCGTTAGTCGAGCTATTCACGTGACAAAAACCGCAAATCAATTCTGACCCAACCAACGCCACAAATGTTTGTAAAAACAACCGCAAAGCGGCAAAAACTTGCATTCACAACAGAATAGCGCACAAATGTCACCGAAAAATACCGCTCGGCCCAAAACGGGCGTAAAATATTCAGGGGTAGGGGTGGCGCGGGGGGGAGTGACGTCACGGCTTCGACCCGCCACTCTGCCGCCGAAACCCTGTGCCTCCAGTTAGACCTCTTGATCAGCCGAGCCTAGATGGCTGGCCGGAAAGAAAACGTTTCAGAAAATTAAAAAAGCGGGTGTTCCAATTTCGAAATAGTCTTTTGTTTTTATGTTGCTGTTTGAGCTGTAGCTAAGGTAAGTAGTTGCGAGTAGTTGGTTGGTAGTTTCACGTGACTGTAGATAGTTGTTAGATTTTATTTGTTAATTTCGTATATCTTCACCGCATCTATTACAGTGAATGTTTCTAATCAATGTTAACGTAGTTTGCATAGTTCATAGCAGAATAACAATATTTATGTTGTGTATTAGCACATTTGACACGATATTATGATGAATTTTCAATATATTTTAAGTCTACCGAGATTGTATCAAATTTTTGAAACCCTGAATTTTTTTTTGCATTACAATTTGGTATGTTTATTTCTATAAATCTGGTACGATGTCGTAATAAACAAGATCGACTATTTTCCTTGTCTTGACTTTTTGCAAGTTTCCTCTTAAACCTTTAGCACAGACAGTTTTATAGTGGTTCAATAATATCAGTATGGAAATTCTTTGCATGCTTTGCACGTCTAATAACTTCTTATTGTTTGCCATAAATACGACTTTTCAAAATCTTTGTTTTTTTTTTTATTTAATATAAATATCATAAGAATATAATTTGAATTGGAATAACTTACTTAAATTTATTTAAAGTCCAACATTTGACGTTTATTAAATAAAATGTAAAAATATATAACCTTATACGTAGTATGCATTTAATAATGACGACGATTAACGTCAAATTGTATTTCATCATCTTCACTACACATTGCTTTTTGCGATATCCTTCTTTATAATGATTTTTGTCCAATTAAATAATATTTATAAATGTATTGTATTGTACACGTTTTATAACTCTACTAAATATAATCACATGCATGCAAGATATTACCTTTTCTTGGAAATTATAAAAAAAAAATTAAGGCTCGTTATCGGCTTGTAGAGCAACAAAAATGACCAGCACCAAAAGTCATTAAAAAGGTTATATTATAATGTCAATATAGGGGTTAATTATACTGATTTTATGAACCACACCGTTACTTCGCACTGTCTATAGATTTCTATAACAACCTCGAATGGGCATGTGTCTGATTCCTTGTCCGTGTGCTTGCATGCAGCCGCCAGCACCCAATGACCAACTACAAGCCATTGGTAAGGACACTTTATTAAAGCTTTTATTAAGCTACGCCATGCAATGTAAATTTGGAGGTGTGGATATCTTCAGAACGAATTTAAAACATTCACTGACAAGAAACGCTACGCGCTACGCTCGTAGCCGATCCCGTGGTCCCTCGTATGTAGCGAAGAGCGACGATCGCGTAGGTGCCCGCCAGGCGGGTTCCTGGCAGTGTTGGCTTATTTTTATTATACGAGAATGCATTTTTAAAATGAAAAATCCACACAAACACTTTCCCCCTTATTCATAAAACTTAAAATGCCTCTGCTAAATAAAATGTGTTCTGTCCCCTTCTTACAAACACAAATGTCAAAGTGACAGATAAGGACAAACGAATTTTAACGCCATTTTAGTTAAAACAGGCTTGTAATACGTTTATGAATACGGCCTTTTTTAGTTAGGCCAATACCGTCTCCAAATTTTTACTACTGTACTATAAAAATGCTGGCATGGTAGGTAAATATATGCCAATAATGGTGTAAAAATGTCTAAACTATTTTTTCTTCAGTAATATAATTCTCACAGAAGTTTCTCTCAGTAAAAACAGCTAACTGCCGGGAACCCGCCTAGCGTGTGCCTACGCCGTAGTCGCCCGCTAGCCGGGTTCCTGGCAGTGAAAGTGTTAACAGAAAAACCACGGGTTGGCTACAAGCGTAGCGCGTGAGCAGTGAATGTGTTAAAATAATTTTCATCATAAACACACAATTTCAACATAAACTATATTTTTTCCTATATTTGCATAGCGTAGGTCACTCGCCAAGTTTATTACTGCCTAGTTTTTTCAGAAATCGCTTCTAGAAGCACCTGTTTTGTGTAATATTTAGAGCAATGACGCGTAGTTGCAGTCAGTGCAGTCCAAGAGGCAACCGGATGGAACGCGGTATTTGAACTCCCGAAGTGTTGTGGAACCGCCCTGTGCCAACTTGAACAGGGGCGGAAATAGAAAAAATATATGAGAGTCGATTGAAACAGCGGTTGCCTGAAAGTGTGTACGCGGTTTATATCATGAAATGCTGTTTCAATCGAATACCTTTTTCGTTGACAATTATTTTTTTCACTTCCCCCAATTTCCTTCCCAGTCCAAATTGTTCAGCTCAGTTCGGGTTGCACGGGTCGTCATAGTTTAGCTTGGCTGCGCGTATCACATCAAAATTACAGCCACATAATGAAATCCTTATCCTTACTAATATTATAAATGCGAAAGTGTGTGTGTTTGTATGTTTGTCCTTCTTTCACGTCGCAACGGAGCGTCATATTGATGTGATTTTTAGTATGGAGATAGTTTAGAAGCTGGAGAGTGACATAGGCTACTTTTTCCAGCGGGGAAACATCTAATTCCCACGGGAAAATTCAATATGTTACATTTTCCTATAACCACGCGGGCGAAGCCGCGGGCATCAGCTAGTGAAAAATGAAATCGTAAAAAATAACCACACCTATCGCGAGAAAAAAAGGTGCAAGTTTGTCAAGACCTGAGCAAAACCACCTTGCCTCAAGAAAGGCATATCGTCTCGAGAATTTCCTCTAAATGCATTACGGTATCGAATGAAGCTTCTGGTATTCTTAATAAAGCGAAAACTCTGGAGAATACCCTTTACAGCCCATTGGCTTAACAATAGTAGGTAATACATATCGTCAAACCGTATTTATTACAGGGATTTAGGTTCATCCCTAAAGGCTAAGGTGTTGATGAGAAAAAATGCTTGGCAAGCGTATGTCCATCGCGGAGGCCCATGCAATGTACTGGGGAAAGATTTTATTTTATTCGGTTAAGCAATTACCACTCAGCATGTTCCTTCAAAACTAGCTGTGCCCAACAGGGTTCCTAATGCGGTTCCTTACACCTTTAATACATAATTACATTAAGGAATGCAATACAGTATTGAGTACATACAAACCTAGATTTCGAAGACATACCTCTTTAATAGTATTCGTTGTTTTTTGTGTGGACAATAGAGGAATTACCTACACATATGACGTCGAGTTGCGGAAACCCAGCCCGCGTACACCTATAACCTAAAACCTACCTACACATATTTATTTATTTATTTATTACATAGTAATACAAAGCCAATTATACATAATGTATTTTATCACAAGTTGACAGAATAGTAAGGGTCGAATGTTTTATGTCCGACATAAACGCAGTCATGCTAGCGGGTCAAACTGTATTATAACAATACAGGGCGGAGTTCCTGGCAGGGAAAGTGTTAAGGAACTATGAAAATTACGTAATCTTAGTCAAATTAAAAATCAAAATATTTATTCAGCAAATAGGCCACGAAGGCACTTTTACAAGTCAAAATGTATATCTATAGACTCTAGATAGTATTATTTGGGGTTTACCACTGACAGATAGTTTGCCTTCATTTAATTTTCAACTTTAACCTCATACAAATTAAGTAGTTATTTCTAAATCGGTAGACGTGGGTAACAGTATTCTGAAAATTGCTTATTTGTATGATATTAAAGTTGAAAATTAAATAAAGGCAAACTATCTGTCAGTGGTTAACTAACAGTAATCGTACTGTACGTCATTCATAATAGAATTAACTACATCAAAGTATACATGACATAAGTAATAACTAGTGTTCGGAGTTTCGGTGGCAAATTTCACACAGTGGATAATGGAGTCGTTTTTGTGATTAACTTTTTAAGATTTGAATAAATAAATTATTCATTTACCTGAAGTACTTAGTATGACATTAATTGGCGGCAGGTACAAACATTATACTGTCCCGACTGTTTTGGTGACATATTGTACGTAGTAATAAGTAAAAATAAATAAATTAATTCAACAATGTTTACCTACATACTTGTGTTATTAGTAGTCCTGTGTTATCGTGGTATAAGTAGGTAATGCTCGCAAGATAAGGAGTATTATGCAAAATTATTCATTTAATCGTTATTCGTTTAATCAAAAAAATAGTTAGGCGACTCCACTCCTCCTCTGTTAAATTTTCCACCGAAACTCCGAACACTAGTAATAACAATCTCTCAATCTAATTCTTATAGGTATAAACAGAGATGTATAATGTCTCTGTGTGTCAAAACTAAGTAATAAAATAACACAATCAAGGAAGACAGTGAAATCACTCGAGTCAATTCCGCAGAACAGTGGAATGAAGTTATGCTTATCGTCTTTGAAAACATGAACTGACCGGACTCCACTAAACAGCACCCGTTCACGAGTATGACGCGTATCTCAGCCATCGATGAAAAAGCCCCTTAAACAAAAAATCGTTTCTGGTGGAAACTAAAAAAGTATTTTCCTGCTAAGTGCAGCGCCTGAAGCCTTTGAACCGAGTTCCAAGTGTTGTAGTTTAATAAACTCGACCCGAAACCTAGTCAGACTGCGATCTAAGCTTATAGTGTCAACGTCAACACGTCTATACGGTCTGCAATTAGGTATATTAACTGACCCATTTAGCGCCAATCAAAATCGTCGTACAGCGCTTCGAGCGTTTTTCGTTACATTTGCAGTTTAACACTTTCACTGCCATACGAGATACAGCTACATACGAGAAAAACCACAGGATCGGCTATGAGCGTAGCGCGTAGCGATTCTTGGCAGTGAATGTGTTAAGACTCCCCAGGACGCTCGGCTCTCCATACAAACATACGGCATGCTGGAATAACATGAAACTTTTTATACACAATAGTGGGATCTGCCATATCTAGGCAAGAAAATACAGGGTGTTTTTCTCAATTTCCTTGAACTTCGGCATATTGCAGAGTCCATTCACCGAAACAAAGTAGCATAATTAGTTTTTCAAAAAAGAAAAAAAGTTTTTTTTTTCGATTTTCATACAAAATAATTAAATTTAGCATTAACGGTTATTGTACAAGGGTCTTAAGAGTTAATGAAAAGTTAGTGTCAAATGTGATAATGTTCAAATGACATCACATGACATGCACGTCAAAAAACCGTTTACACTGGTTAAAGTTGCATAACTGATTAAATTAAAATGTTGAATATCTTGCTAACAAGTTAAGATACTGGTGTCTTGGAGAAATTACCTTTATTTGACCTAAGCTATGCCCCCTTTCAATTAACGGAAATTGGCGGGAACACGTTGTATACTGCTGCAAAAAATTATAACAGAAAAAAATTGAGACAAGAAATGTTTCATAGTAAACTTCTTTTCTCTCTATTTTATTATATTTTGAGCCCAGTGTATATAACTAAGTTTAATATTATTCTAGCATGCCATTTTAAAATGAGAACCTACGATTATATGGGTAAGTCGTCTTGTGTGCCAAGCGGGTGCCTACGCTGTAGTCGCTTTCCGCTACATACGGGGTAAACCACGGGATCTGCTACGGGCGTAACGCGTAGCGATTCTTGGCAGGGAATGTGTTATAAATATTTTTTTTAATAAAAATGGGTTGGCGTTTGACTTTTATCTAACCTAATGGAAAGTTAAGACAAGGCCTAATATACATAACAATATCCTTACTTCCTTATCCTTACTAATATTATAAACGCGAAAGTGTGTGTTTGTATGTTTGTCCTTCTTTCACGTCGCAACGGAGCGTCATATTGATGTGATTTTTTGTATGGAGATAGCTTAGAAGCTGGAGAGTGACATAGGCTACTTTTTCCAGCGGGAAAACATCTAATTCCCACGGGAAAATTCAATATGTTACATTTTCCTATAACCTCGCGGGCGAAACCGCGGGCATCAGCTAGTAATACATATATCATTATTTTGAGATGACCATTTAGATAAAGCGAAATTAGCCGTTCAAATACCAACCCTATGCCTTAGGCAAGAAGACTTAAATTACAATGACACCGTAAATTTTCACTAATTGAAAGCATAACTGCAACATTGGTGCAGAGAACCGGCGCGCGCAGCAAGCGTCGAATTATTAAACACGTGCCAGCTAGGCTTTGATTCAACTGTTACCGCGCATGCTAATTTCAGCTTTATTTAGTACTGTATAAAGTATATAATTAGATTTGGCAAAGTGTGATAATTTTCTATTTTAGTGATAGTGTGTTTCTTGTGTTAGATGTTGTTGATATATTAAGAATTGATATGAAGGCGAATCGGTTACTCATTTTACACATTATATTTGAAGAGAGTACAAATTCCGCAATATGTATAGTCAGCATGATTTTATTTATTTATTTATTAAGAAAAAAAAAAAGAAAAAAAAAAAACATGTAACATTACAGGAACTACCCTAAGCCATGATATAGTTGGTAGCAGCCCAAGCAGCCAAATGTTTCGGTACACATCTTTACTACTGTAATGC
Organism: Epinotia ramella; assembly: GCA_947578815.1. NCBI lineage: Eukaryota > Metazoa > Arthropoda > Insecta > Lepidoptera > Tortricidae > Epinotia > Epinotia ramella. The sequence continues at coordinate 1,979,861 of OX388206.1, read as the reverse complement.
CGGCTGTACACATTGGGCCAACGTTGGCGCGTGAGCAGGATGCAGCTATGCAAACGCATGAGAACGATATAAAGCCCTCTTCCTCTAACGCATAGCTGCATCTGCTCACGCGCCAACGTTGGCCCAATGTGTACAGCGGCCATAAGATGACACTGACTGTGCACAAACTGTCCCCTCCTCTTTCGAGTTTGTTTGCAGGGGAGATTACTTTTAAAATGACACTGACTATATAGTTATACCCACAAGTACTTCACCACGCTCTCTCTCGCTCGCTCGGCTCTTAGTGCTACTGCGTTGCCCGTAGCAGCTGAAGGAACACCCAAATACTCCGCCTTTGCTAATTTCGATTTTCAAAACTCCGAATTTCATAATTCCTAAGACTTATAATTTCGATTACTAAAAAACACGAATTTTATTTTACCGAATTCAGAATTTCGATTGCTTTTTAACCGATTTTTGTAACTCCGAAGAATGAAAGCACGAAGTGTTATTGACCCGAAAAACAACCGATATAGCCCTCCGAATCGCTAAACTTAAGTGGCAGTGGGCGGGGCACATAGCACGTGGAACCGATGGCCGTTGGGGCGGAAAGGTTCTCGAGTGGCGACCACGAACTGGAAGGCGCGGCGTGGGTAGGCCCCACAAGGTGGACTGATGACCTGGTAAAGGTTGCGGGAGTCCGCTGGATGCGGGTGGCGCAGGACCGGTCACTTTGGCACTCTTTGGGGGAGGCCTATGTCCAGCAGTGGACGTCTTTCGGCTGATATGATGATAACATAACAAATTAAACATTAGAATGACGAACAAAAGGTTCAGTCAACTTGATCAAAACGACAGTCAAAATTTTTAACATAACACATAGATGAACTAGTCAAACATACTCCGTTTAAAAAGTAAAGTACCTAATTCCCCTGCGCAAATGGTCTGACAATTAATTGATGAGACTTACATTTAAGTATTACATTTTTTTTTATTCATCTTATTTTATTCTTCCGCTGATGCGCTGGTGACACCAAAATGCACACTTAACACTAACTGCCAGGAACCCCTCTAGCGGGCGCCTACGCCGTAGTCGCTTTCCGCTATCTACGAGGAAAATCACGAGATTGGCTATGAGCGGAGCGCGTACCGATTCTTGGCAGTGAATGTGTTAATACTTTTATCATAAGATTGGTTCTAAATACGTTTACTTTGTCAATTCCAGGGCTCAGCGGATTCTAACTATTCGCAACCTTCGTCGGAGCTGTCGGACGACGACAAGGAGGCTGTGCGCCGAGAGAAGGAAGCGCAGGCTCTCTCACAGCTCGACAAGGCTCGGGTATGTACATTTGTCATGTACAAAGCTGTTGCACAAAGTAAAATCTTATTTTATTTTAAAAAACACTGTCCAATGATTGATTCTAGTCTCACTTAAAAACAACCGGTGCTAAACCGTGACGACAGAGCCTTAAATCACGCTCACTGATTCAGTTATAGCCTTTTCACTCTTGTTTTAAAGGTACCTACATTATTTCCAGAGAACTGCGGTTCTCAGGAAATAAAGATGAAGGGAGCGATTTCCATTCCTTAACAGCTCGCATCAGGAAAGACAAAGGGAAATCGCTTTGTGCGAATATATGGTACGTTGACAACATAAGGATGCATTCGCTGCCCACGCCGGGTCGTTCGGTGATGGAACGGGGAAGGTGGAATTAAGTGGTGCAGTCCAGCGCACACTTTCCAAAATATACCCGATAAAATACCAATAGGCAAGCTACCCGCCGTCGGTGTTCGAGATTCAGTACTCTCATCCTTCTCAGTTAGGCTTGGCTTAGTGAACCAGCGATCACACTCACATTTCAGATTCGGTAGAAACAGCCATAACAATTTCACTGCCAGGAACCTGCCTAGCGGGCACCTACGTCGTAGTCGCTTTCCGCTACATGTAAGGAAAGTCACGGGATCGGCTACGAGCGTAGCGCGTAGCGATTCGGGGCAGTGAAAGTGTTAACCAATCTCACTGGAGTGCAAACACCAACGGCCATACCTGGATTTTTCCCAGACTATTCCCCCACCACGCATTCTGAGCTATTTACTAAACTCGGCCTATAAAGCAACAACCAGGTTAAAATAAAGTACAAAGTTATATAAAACAAATTTTGTAATCCACTTCATCAAAGCTTCGCACCGTTTTCTCCTGAGTTTTACACTGGACCCTTAAATTGACATGCCTAAATTGATGACGTATCTTGGGAACCCTTGATTCGATCTTGTTCTGAAGCTTCGGCCACACTCTAGTGACAAGAAAACGTTAAACATAGCACCGGGAACTGTCACTTTTAAGTAAGCTATCGAACTTCCCATAGAAACAGGTTCTATTGGACGTTACTAACGGTTACCGACGATTTATGTTGGCCTAAGGCTTCCCGTGTTTCCTCGCCAATCCTACTTGGCGCTTTTACTTGAACCTCATCATCTTAACCGCTTCAGAACGAGGTCTAAACTAGCTTTCAGGTTACAGGCCATGAAGCAAAAGTGCCATTCCGCAAACAAGCCGCATCGGGACCGGTATTGATTCTAAGTAATTGGCACTATTCCAACACCACTATTGTCCTTTACCAGTCCAAAAGAACTTATACACAATGGTTTCCATAGTACATATAAGTCATTTCCAATATGGGGATCTGCGAAAGCATTTGTTGGTAGACAAAGTGAAGGAAAAAAGAGTGAATTACTGTTGGCCTTTTGTTTTGGACGTTTTGGCTCTCTTTGGTCTTATTGATTATCGTTCTCTGCCAACTGGGTGTAGAATTATGACTGTTGTCAAGGTTACAGAAAATATAATTAAAGTAGTAAAATTCAGTCCCAAAATCTTGGCGTTGGAAATTGCTGCCTTGTTACTTCTTATCTATGCTTCTATACTGAGAATACAATGGAAATAATGGAATCCATATTTCGTATCTAAGCTTCTATGCTTATAGAATTAAGGGGTTATAATTATTGCTAATTATACGTAATAAAAAAAGTTGTTTAGCCTTGTCAGGGTTTAAGTTTGTATGTAGCGGCTAATATCTGGAATCTCTCATCAGATTTCAAAACTTCTTTCACCAGTTCGAAATAAAAGGAAAGGATGTTGGAGATAGACGTAAGCTTTATTTTATCGCAAATCGAATCGCGTCGCGTTGTAGTTTTGACGGCCTTACACACTTTCAACTGATTCATATCATCACGTCGGGTTCCCGAAGGTGCGCACAGATCACTGACATCTATTTGCTATGATCCTGACAAACTTCTTTCTTTTCATTCACTCTCATTACATTCTCTCAGTTTATGAATGCTTTTTCATCTTTAGTATAATTTATGTTATGACCATGTTGTAATTTCCAGTCGAAGCCTGTCGCGTTCGCCGTGCGCACCAATGTGTCTTATGATGCCGCGGTGGACGACGACTCCCCAGTCCACGGCAGCGCCATCTCCTTCGACGTGCGGGAGTTCTTGCACATCAAGGTATGTTATTTCATAGTTGACGACCGCTTTAGCCTAGTTGGTAGTGACCCTGCCTACGAAGCAAGAGGTCCCGAGCTCGAATCCCGGTAAGGGCAATTATTTGTGTGATGAGCACGAATATTTGTTCCTGAGTCATGGATGTTTTCTATGTATTTAAGTATTTATTTATCTATACAGGGTGATTCAGGAGACATGAGCAGGATCAACCCTACGGATTCAATAGTTTATAAGCTACTCAGTCGTACCAGCATTGGTAAGATTAACGTTAATTTTTTTTTAGTTGTGTAGGGTGACCATGATTTATTGTGAATGAAACTTTCACACAAAATGTAAAAAAAAACTGTGGGCGTTTAATTTAATTACGATGGTAAAAGATCCATTAACATTAACTGTATGTGTAGGGTTGATCCTGCTCACGTCTCCTGAATCACCCTGTATAAGTATGTTTATATGTATGTATGTTTACTTTGTCTAGTACCCATAGTACAAGCTTTGCTTAGTTTGGGATTAGGTCGATTTGTGTAAGATTGTCACCTAAAAAGATAAAATAAAAAAAAAAAATAAAAAAAAAGTTACCAGCCAAAATGTCATTATTGGTACCAAACTTCATTGCTGTCCGAACATGTTGAGACCCTGTACCAATGGGCCCAAAACACAAACAACAACTATACCTATTGAAAATTTACTTATTGCCATGGGCATTTTAAGGCCCCATTAGATGGCCTAATGGATTCCGGGTTTTATTAGCGATTCTTTTAATAACCAAGCCTAGATCTCTCCCAATCTCCCCCAAATTCCTCCTAAAAAGATGTGGTGAGAAGACAAAAAGACTCAACATATTGGGAATCAATACTACTGGGCAACTGCAAAAGCCTGCGAATTACATTCATACTGCGGTGGCCCGATTCGAAATGACAAAAAGTGATGTATGCGGCATATCATAGGGATTCAGGATATACTTTTTAAACAAAAGCGATATCCTTCTGCTGATTAAAATAGATGGATCCGTGCCTCTGGTGACCTATCGAAAATTAATCATGAAAACAAGTGAAACTAAAACTGTTCCTTTGTTTAAACCATTTGAAGATATCTCCAGCGATCGATAGACACATGTATTTTGTTATGGCATTGGGCTGTGCTGACCGCTGGTAGTAGCAAGCGTAACACTATGCAATTAGGGTGTGCTGCTGGGCTTTCGCCTTCCCGATATTGTTTTCCTTAAAATTTTCATACGACTAATACTTTGAATACAAATTATTAACTATATTCATTACAATCATTTTATTGTGTTAGTACCTAATTAGTGATTGTCATATTTGTTATTGTTATTGCTTTTTTACATTGTATATTTGACATTTTGAAAGAGCTTAATTGTATGCCTACTCAAAAGGATAAAACTTTGACTTTGACATGCATATCAGTTAGGCATAATTTTAACAATCTTCCTGCAGAAATGCCCTGCCTGGAAGGAAATAGTGTCTGTGAAAAAAATAGTGTTTAAACTGGTTCCATGATCCCTAGTGAGTCTTTTCAATTCCAACGAATGCTGTTCGGTGTAAACATTTCACCAAAACGTTTTTCTCGCATTTCCAGGAGAAGTACGACAACAACTGGTGGATCGGGCGTCTCGTGAAAGAGGGCTGCGACATCGGCTTCATCCCGTCGCCGGTGAAGCTCGAGACTGTGCGCGCGGGGCAGACCCGCGGCCGGTACCCGCGCCCCGCCTCCGCCAACCTCGCGCCCGACGCCAGCCGAGGTAGCACCCCTCCCACGCCCGGTACGTTCACCTTAGGACGTTGATGGTCTGGTGGCGCTGCCGGAGCCACCATGGCGTTTGCTCAAGTTTCCGGGGTGCAGTGAGCTGTCGAAAAGTCCTTCTATTATTATCATGAGATCGCGTTTACTGTGTGATGTAGACAAGATTGTCCTCCATTTCGCGTATTATGAGGGGTCGTAATTCCTCCACCAAATCATCTCATTTAAAAAAAAAGTACAAGGCAAGATAAAAGTCCATTGTTTAATGTTTTATTAAAAAAACGAACGGTTTATATTGTTTTTATGACAAGATAAACTTTACTATTAATATCATATGCAGTTCCTAAACGCACCCAGAATGTATGTCAAATTGTATTGACTGTTGACGCTTCCTTCTGCATGGTAAATGATAACTATTTCTAAGTTCGAAGGACTGTTTAGCGGCTCAAGGATTTTACAGTGTTCAATTTACTTTGTCACTGACATTTTTGATTTAAACATTTCTTCATTCAGTTCTGAAGGACCATTAGATGATACAAAATTTACAATTTAATTCGAAGAAACTTGAGCAAATTATTCTATAAATGGGGTTCCGGCAGAAAGTTTGACCGTCCACGGACCGTTTATATCATGCTCCGGACAAAACGAGACTACGATTAATAATGTAACCTTTGCTGCAAAATCTTTATTATTTGATAAGCATGTTACTAACTTTTCTCCTGGATATGAAAATACAGTTTATTTGATGGCTATCAGAGACGTTTAAATTGCACATAATAAATATAATAACTTACATCATTGATGTTTTCATTTGTACAGAAGAGACTCAATTTAAAGTATTTTTTATAAACATCAGATTAATTGTATGTTCATTAGTACAATCATAATGAATGTATTAATTGCCGATGATGTCTGTTTTGTTCGGAGCGTTACGTACAACGCAGTTGTTTGTATCTTCTTAACTGATCGTCTGGCTCTTTCTAATGCCTACATGTCTCTGATTTAATTTTCAAATAACAAAACTACCAAGTAACAATTAATACCTTACTAATAGAAAGGCTAGGCGATCGTGTATGTGTAGTCGTCATTCGATGTAATTGGCTGTATCGTGAATATTGAGTAAAGATCTTTAACCTAAATTGCAAGTGGCATTTCTTCGTCTAAAATATAAAATTCTTCTATTATATATTCTTCAAAGTAATTAAGATTTATATTAGTATTGTATTGTTAATTAACTTTACCGATATAGATATTACCCCTGTACCTATTAGCTGTCTATCTATCTAAACCATCGTCCAATGTCACTTGTGGTTCAGTAGCGAATCAAAATTCTCCCTTATATTTAGACCTGTAATTATACAAATATTAATAATTATGTATGGAATGTATAACTGCTTTGTACTACCATTTCATCTCACATTCCCATTAATGACTCGGGTGGAAATTGCTGGGATTTCCTGAGTGGTACCAAGTGTCACATGACACCCTTTTTGGACCCGACTGATGACAATGTGCAACTTCTAATTTAATATCAATGTGCACGTGACTTTAAATTTGTTTGTCCCGAGTTGATAAAGAATTTAATGCATGGTCCTCATTTCTAATTTCTATTTAACAGCAATTTATTAGCCGTTCTTATTAAAAAAACCTTTGTCTATTATTGTTTTGTATTTGTAAAACTAAAACTATACCTATCTCTAATAAAGCAAATAAACACGAAAAAGTATTTGGATCAATAAAGCATTATTTTTTTCAAAAAAGAACAAAACGTAAGCAGTTAAGCTTATTCGCTTCGGCCTAATTTTGAAATTTGTGACTTAAATTTATGTTCCTATAATGTGTACAATATTTTTAATTCTTATTCAATTACACTGTGACCAACGAATCTTCTGGAAAGTTATTGATTCTAATTGGATTTGCCGTCTTGTTCGGGTCTTGGGTGTCTTGTGATACGGCGGACGGTTGCACTCACACTTGCCATGTTTTCAGATGCCACTTCTTTCGATCGAGGTAAGCTCACTTTCACTCATTACTTAAACACCAGGAAATGTTACCAGTTTTCACCAGCCCTCTATGTTTGGCTTTGTTATTATCCTTATTTATATAAATGTTTACTTTATTAATAATCTTTATATTATTAATTATTATTTTATCATCTTTGCGTGCCATCCTCATTCCATTTTCCTGTGTGGTGTTCCCGATATGATGTGATACTTATTTACCTTTTATTTTCTTACAGTATTTTGGACATCAGTTGATACTTTATGTACAGAGAAGGTCTTTTTTTTAGTATTTGTTGGTTCTGATAATTGTCTTGAAATTTTCTCGTAGATGTTAGTTTTCAAAATGTAAGTGTCTTGCAACAAATGTATTGATAACGGTTATAATTTCTTGTAATTTCCTATATGTACTGACTCGTTTAGTAAATGTTGGATTTGATCGCCACATAAATGGTCAAAAACCATTACAACTCAACCAAATATAGTGCCGCTTTTGCAGTACTGAAGTAATTAAGATAATTTACGAGTCTACGCTAGAAAGATTTTTGTAAGAGAACAATAAATACGTCACGTCACATACTGAAGTAATTATACCCACCACCTAACTTTTAAATATAAAACAATGCTGATTCAGAAGTGATCTCTCAATGTATTGAAGTCGTAAACAATGTAGATACTTCTGGTATCCCCCTTATCCCCCTTTATCCACAAACACACACCTACTAACAAGCACAAATCCACAGGCGAAGACTCAGATTCAGCCGGGCGCGGCCGCGGCGCAGGCGTCCTCCCCGCCAACAAGGAGAAGCGAAAACCCTTCTTCAAGAAACAAGAGGCTTGCACGCCGTACGACGTAGTGCCTTCCATGCGACCCGTAGTTCTGGTCGGGCCCTCCCTCAAGGGATACGAGGTCACAGACATGATGCAGAAAGCGCTCTTCGATTTCTTGAAGAGGAAATTCGAGGGCAGGTAAGGTCTCAAAGATACTATTACTATCGTAATTCTGAAGACGCGATGTGAATACCTACTTACCTTGTACATTTAATATTCTTAGAGTCTTCAAATTTAACATAAGGTTTACCACGTAAATAGATTTAGATGTTGGGAGATGGTTAACTTAGATAGTGATTTTCCAATAGTTCTGTTATTACAATAGATAGCAGTAGAGCAGGATGTGAAGTATAGATTAGTCTTGGAAACTAGCTTTTAGATTGTGATAGTGAATTTTCGCTAGCCTCCTTAGTCGCAACTAGAAGACTAGAGCTAGTATTTGAACTAGACGATTCGGCCATAAACATACGTAAGCGAAATTAACTTTGCAGGATAATAATAACTCGAGTGATGGCCGACATATCCCTAGCGAAGCGATCGCTGCTGAACAACCCTTCGAAACGAGCTATCATGGAACGATCCAACTCGCGTTCCACGTGCCTAGCTGAAGTGCAGGTAATGATTTCCACTTGTGTTCCAGGATCATCATCACCCGGGTGTCAGCGGACATATCGCTGGCAAAACGCTCCTTATTGAATAATCCACCAAAGAAACCGATCATGGACAGGTCAAATTCGAGATCGAATTGTTTAGCCGAGGTTCAGGTGCGGTGATTGTGCTATTCGTTCTCATCGTAGATAACGCTAGTACTGACTGCAGCGTTCTGTACTTCGCGGTGGATACCTCTTTGCTTGTGCTGGACATTACGCCCCGAGAAACCTCTACACTCACACGATCACAACTTTACAGCATATGTTTATTTATACTACTAAGTAAGCTGTGACTATGACACTAGACTTTCAATCTCCGGGACGTTTGAAATTTACGTTCGCTTTGTTCTTTTGGACATTGCCAAAGTTAAAGGGCTACAATAACGTTTTGGTTTGACTCTTATTCTTCATAAATGGCGTCTCTTCTTATATAATTTTTCGCGACAAAATCATAATCATGTAAGCTCTTAGTAATGGACCACAAGCGTGACGACTTTTGTTGTTTGCATCTGTATGTCCCCTATGATGTGGGAGATTAAAAGTCTTACAAAACAAAGAGTATGTATGACTGTACGAACGGAACTCATCACACGTGCAAGCACGAGCAAGGAAACCTAGGAGTACAGACGCGGTAATGCTTGGGTTGAAAATGCATTGACTCATAACACTTCCATTCCTAACATGACCGTTTTGCCTGATTGTCGTTACCTAACGCATGTCACACGTGATTTGTGTCGTAGTTAGGGTCTAGTCTAATCTGGTTTCGAAATCTAAAAGGCTAAAATTTTACGACCCTACAAGAGTGCTCTGAGATCCAAACAACTTTACAACACTGCATCAAGTTACACAAATAATTATGTGGTTGAACTATCTGATTTTAAATGTTACTCAGGCGACGTGTTTTTAACTTCTCGGGTTCTTCTTCAGGTCTGTCTGTCTGAACTGTCGAAGATATGTAAACATATCGCCCGTAGTAACATTTAAAACCTGACTTTAACCGGTATAATCATTAGTTTAACTTTAACCATGACTCATGAAAGTTTAAATTGGATTGCTGCATAATGACTGAAGTTATTAAACTATACAATACATTGATTGGTTGAAATACGCACTCTTCATTAAGCTTGCAGTTGCCGAAATAATTTGTTTTGCAGCTGTTGAGAATTTCGTTCACATTTGCTACTTGATCACTACATTTATAACTAACCACATTAAGTTTACTAAACATACATTCTTGCAGCCCCTAAGCTGCATAATAATAACGTTATCTTTTGTACTCGCTTCGGCATCGTGACCTATTTAAGTTGCCCTTTAGAAATAGATACCAGATCGATTCAAAGATGTGTGAATAATTTGGCGTGTGTGGCCATATATATATTATGTCGGCGGCCGATCGTAAAATCCGCCAGATCACGGAATTCCTAGGCATATCGTGAAACGCCGCCATTTCACGATTTGGCTGAGTGACATCCGCCATATTGTTCAAAATTCACCATTTAACGATTTGCCTAGTGGCGTTTAGGCAGATCATGAACTTCCTAGATATGTCATGAAACGCCGGCATTTCATTTGGCCAAGCCAGTGACGTCTAGGCTGATCATGAAATTCCTAGTCAAATCATGAAACGCCGCCATGTCGTTCATTACTCACCGTTATACGTAAGTAATTGAAGTAGGTAAATTAAAAAAAATAAGGAGTGTGGACTGATAATCTCCGGCGACTCGACGCCACCGATTTCTGTTCTGAGGGACGCAAGTGAACCCTAACCTAACCGACCTAAGACAGAGTTCGCTTATGACAAGCCAGTTTTGTCCGTCCTGATTATTAGCTCCCAACAAACACGGCCGCCATCGCATACGCACCGCCGCTAGTGGCCAAGAAAGAAACTATTTTACGATGTGCCCGGTATAGAGCTAGGAATATCGACGAATGCGTTGCTCTAATCCATCTGCCGTATTGTTTATCAGGCACATCGTGATAAGCATGGCCAATTTTAGGGCTTATTGTGAAATGGCGGCGTTTCACGATATGCCAAGGCATTTCGTGATTTGGCGGATTTTACGATCGGCCGCCGACATATACATCTTTGGACGAGGCTATCAATTTTATCACGCCCCACACAAGTTGACAACAAGTTTGTAATCATGGCAACCCAAACAAAATTGTCATAGCCTCCTATGGTCCACCAAATTTGAATCATATTATGTACGAAATAAAATGACATTTCTTTTGTTTCGCAGAATGACCGAAATAAAACAAATGCAACTCTGTGCCATTTCAAAATGATTAAAATTTATTTAAAAGAATACGTCCTTCCAATAGGCCCATGGGTCTTAGGAGGATAAGCAAAATGCCTGGGCACGATTCGAGATTCAAAAAGTCAAGTCCCTGGCACGGCATGCCATACGGATATCCCCACTTTCATGTCCCTGTCTTTCCAAGTTCGAATGACAACGATATGAAAGAAAATCGATTTTCCGAGGACCACTCCTTTTGTCAATTAAGGCAACCGAAATGCGGCCCAACTTCCTACTTCAGGAAAGGTATAAAGCTCGTATCAGAAGGCTTGTAATGGTTCAAGTGTATGTGTTATGGTACAAGCTTGTAATAGTGCTGGACTCTTCCAGCCATGACCTGCACTTATCTCTTGTGAAGGTGCATTGGTGTATTCCTTGAGTGCACATCCATGGTCTGTTCCACCTGCCTCCCGAACGTTGGTCTCTAGCCTAGTTACCGTGCTAACCGCTGGCTCCCCCAGGCGGAGATCGAGAGGATATTCGACCTGGCGCGAGGTTTACAGCTGGTCGTTCTGGACTGTGACACCATCAACCATCCATCGCAGCTCGCCAAGACCTCGCTCGCGCCCACCATAGTGTACCTGAAGATCTCTAGTCCTAAGGTGAGTCAGTTTCATTATTTCAATATAAATAGGTATTCGGTAGCCTAGCGGTTCAGGCACGCGGCTGTCAAACGGCGGTCGTGGGTTCGAATACCGGCTCGTACCAATGAGTTTTTCGGAACTTATGTACGGAATATCATTTGATATTTACCGTTGGCTTTTCGGTCAAGGAAAAACATCTTGAGGAAACCTGCATATATCCACGAAGAAATTCAAAGGTGTATGTGAAGTCCCCAACCCGCAATGGGCAAGCGTGGGGACTACTGCCCGTTCCCTCCATCCATGTGAGGAGGCCTGTGCCCAGCAGTGGGACGTACATAGGCTGATTTATATTTTTTTTATTAAATAGGTATTCATAAATATTACTCCAAAACCAATTTCATTTAATTTCTTGATTGTCAAGGACGGTAGGGCCTATTTTATCTTTGAAGAAACTCCGCTGCGATACTTTAAAGCGATCACGACTGTAATAAAATTATGTGTATTCAATAGGTACTCTCTCTCTCTTCCTAGCTATACTCGTACTATAATCCCACGCAGTGGTGGGGTCAGCTTTCTTTAAGTTCCTGGCGTCCTTTAAAATAAGTTTGTATGGGATGTTTGAAAGTTTTATATGACACTACAGCTGCTGGTGCCTAATTTGACATTTACCCCACCTCTCTCAGCTGTGATATTGATGAGTGTTTATATGATAATAATGATAGCGAAAAGGGAAAGGACGAGGAAACACGGAAAATAATGAGCTCGGTGACCTCAGACAGACCAAATTTTACCTGTAATATCATGAGTGAATGAACGAAACACGTCTGATAACAAAATCAGACGTCTTTCGCTACACAGTCACAAAGCCAGGCGTAGATTCATATTCTGCCTTGACTCTCGGAATCAGTGTTAATGAACCATCCAACAATTTCCAGGTGTTGCAACGGCTAATAAAGTCCCGCGGCAAGGGGCAGAGCAAGAGTCTCTCCGTGCAAATGGTGGCCGCGGAGAAGCTGTCCCAGTGTCCGCCGGAGATGTTCGATGTCATTCTCGATGAGAACCAGTTAGAGGACGCCTGTGAACACATCGCGGAATACTTAGAGGTAAGCCTTGATCACACCCATATGCTACCTGTAGAGCACAAAACGTGGCAACTATGTGGAAAGAAATGAACCAAGGCAAGTTCGCCTGTGGAGCATTAAATTTGGGGTCATGTAGGAAGACGTGAAACAAGGCAAGAGCCTTCCCGCGCTGTTGTGGCCGCGGAGAGGTTTTTCTGAGGTACGCAAAAGTTCGCCTCGATGAGAACCAGTTGGATTACGTCTGCGAACACATCGCGGAATACTTAGATGTAAACTATGATGACACTCAGTGAACCGACACATATACTTCATGATGTAGAGGCTAGAGCGAAGAAAAGTAGCGATGTGTCAACTAACACTTTTTATTTGACTATTCATTAATCCGACCAATCGAATATAGTGTACTCCGAGATTGTCGTACACAATTTTAATATTTAACCTCAAACAAAGCCCTTGTTCTTCTTTGATCAAAACCACGCTTTTTATCCTTTATCGAAACTTTTGTAAAATTGTCCCCTAATCGAACGAGGGACCGAAGCGAACGAAGAAATGCTTCAGCTTTGGCCGAGATCCGTTTTTATGTGCAGTTGTCCCGCTGTCCCGCTGTTCTCCTCTACAGGTAGCATTTCTCAACCGATTCTCGTGAAATTGTATGGGCAGGTTCGTTAACTATGTACTTTTATTTTGTCGCCTCACTTTTCGAAATTCGTAAAAAATATATAAGAGGTCGACTGCTTTTTTTCATAGTAATATTGATTTATTTAACTTCTTACGCTTACGCGAAAGCCTCGATGCCGGTTTTTTTTTTAAATTTATAACCCAAATAATTACACAGCTTTTGTACATACACAAATCTGTACACACCCTTTTTACCTACTGTGTATTTAATACAAACTATTTAACCCTTTGTATACCTACTTAATATCTAGCACAAACAACTTCAACCTCAACCTCACAATTGACATTGTTAGAGTTGACCTCATGCATCTGCGATAGCGGCATTCCTATTGCTTACCCACTCATTGCCAACTGAAAACGCGTCGCGTCAAAGTGGCCTCCGCTACCGCCTTCTTTTCCAACTAAACTTTTATTTATAACTTTCCAGGCGTACTGGAGCGCGACGCACCCGACGGAGTCGCCGCAGTCGCAGGTCCCGCGGCCGCTGCCGCACGCCGCGCACGCGCACGCGTCGTCGCACGCGCAACCTGGTGAGTCCACAGGAAACATGGCCACAGGAAAACATTAATGACTACTGCAAGGTCTCAACGAAATTCAAAAGCTAACAGTTTATGTCATGGTCAATTTATAATGATTTTTTACACCAATCAAGAGTAGTAAGAGCAATGGGTACAGCCTACCCATTTTCGTTTCATTGTCCCTTGAGATTTACATTTCTCAGGCTTAGACAAGATGTTTATTTTTGTTTTTTTTTATGTCGTTTATAAATGTTCGGTTTTGAATTTCGTTGTCCGAAAAGGAATCATTAGGATCGTTTTGGCTCTCAAGTACAATCAATTGTGGTCTAATGTTGTTGTTGTTGTACGTAAGCTTCAATAATTCTCGGATTTTGCCTAAGAGTACAAAATATCCATATTTTACATATAATATTACCTATACTTTAGATATTTTAACAGACTCCCCATATAATTTCCAATAATTGAAGTATCGCTTTTGTTGTAATTAATTAATTATTAATATTACTTTTGTCAATGCACAGGTGTCTGGTTCCAAGAACAATAATCTAACTACTACTTAGGCTATAATTTCTAGGTTTATTTTTAATGTTAATGCTTGCGTCACACTCTACCAATATTCTTGAAGTTTTCTGTTACACTGACACACACACTCCAACAAACTTACTCAATTTCTCGTCGTTCCAATGTTAATAACCTCTAACATGTGTGTGGTTACCTATCGTTCCTCCGAATGACCGTTTCTCCGAAAGGACAACACTTTTCCGAACGCTTTTTTTTCTTGAACATTCAATTTTTCGAGATTATTATGAAGGAAATCAAACCTACATATATTATGATTTCTACGATGATAAGTATTTTCAAAAGCTTGGGAAAGAGATATTTTCAAAAACAGATTAAGAAAAAAATACAAGTAAAACTTCGTCAAAAAGTGCGTCAACCATCATTTGAATAGACGATGCTAAAGGCAATAAGCCTTTAGAATGTAATAGTAGATTGTATGACAAGGGGCTAAAATAAGCCATATTACCACGAGATGGTTATTTTCCCGAAAAATTGTTGGAGTGGTAATATGGCTTTTAGTCCAGACTTATACACTCTACTTTTCACTTAGGCTGCGAGAAAATAGTGAAAACAAAGGTTATCCATCCACAATCAATAATAAATTCCACAGCGAAAAGATTGTTCAATTTGGCGGCATGATTTTTTAATAAACTGTTTGACACAGATACAAAATATTGACATCACGAATAAACGCTATTTACCGCCGCTACACAGCCGGTTACAAACGGCCGAGCGCGGCGGACAGCATACGCTACATAAGATAAATCGAGATAGACAGCAGTCTATCCCGCTCAATCTAATAGCTTATGTCATGTTTGCAGGCCACCCCGCTTGAACGTTTGGACGAGGCTATAGACGGCCAAAGGCGTTTATTTTTTTTAATCATTGTGAATTCAGGAAAAAAAACGCCTAATATTTGAAATTTATGCTGTTTCCTGTTTGGTTGATTTTAATATATAGCTGTATTCTGATTAGTTGATAGCAAATACAAATGGTTGTTTAAACAGTTGTCATTGGTGGATTAATACGTTGAACTGTTTTGATTGGTTAAATTAAAATGTTTAAAAAATCATAAAATAAATATGTTTACGTAATTTCCCTAGGGGATAAATGTACTACTTTAGCCCCGCTATCTAAGCCTAATATGACACACTTTTCGAGCATGAGAAGTGAAAAATATATATAAGTACCTAGAGGATACATAAAGGCCGAAACGCACTGACAGCGGTGGCGGAGCGGCGCGGTGCGGCGCGGAGGCGGTACCGGTTGTAATGTTCGAGCTAATATGAAAGGGTCCGCACAGAAAACCGGCCGGGAAAAAAGCGTGGCGGAGGCGGCGCGGAGGCGGTAGCGGCGCGGAGGCGTGGAAACGCGTGCACAGATAGGCGTGCGCGGCGCGGAGGCGGCGCGGGGCGGTTTTGCGGCGGGAAGTTGTATTACGCAGTTGTCAATGCACCGGCGCGCACTGGCGGTGGCGGCGCGGCGCGGCGCGGAGGCGTGCTGAGAGCGGTGCAACAAGTTGTATTTTTTTACAACTTCAGTTCAGATTTTATTAATTTTAACAATGAGTACAACTGTAAAATTTATTTCCCTGGTGAAACTTGGTACCCTGCTCAACAATCCTTGGTTTTAAGATGTCGTGTAATTCTTCAAGACTGTTTTTACTCATGTGAAAATAAGTGTAAAAACGATCTTCATAAGAAGTCAGCAATATGATGGAGAGAGTTCCGAGTTTAAACTTAATATTTTATATATTAATACTTTTATTTCAAAAAAGTTATTAATGCAATTTTACTCATTGGGTAACGCACTTTCGATATCAGTTTGATATTTTCTAATATCTCTTATATTTACGGAATAATCGCCTGGCTACACTTAACGATTACACCTTGTATATTTATTATACTATACCTATAATGAAAATTCCTCTTTTTTTATTTATTTCATGGACCCGGATGTCCGTTTATAGTTTTCTTTTTGTTTAGGAACGTCTCGTCATCGCTATCTGAATCTGAGGATAACATTTTTGATCTTTCCGAATCTGACAACTGTCGATTACCGCTTGATATGTCACACACGCCGCCTCCGCGCCGCTATCCCGCGCGAATACCGGGCGGGATTTTGGTGCGACGTCCTCCGCCCCGCATTCGCTTTACCGCAAACCCGCCTCCGCACCGCACCGCGCCGCGCCGCTCTCTGTGCGTTTGCTGCTTAAGTGACACGGAAAAATTCGGCAGCATAATTGCCGTGGCGATGGCGAAGTGGTATACGCGTTGGACCGGGAATCCCCTAGATTCCCAATTCCCGCTACACAGTATGCGCGTTTCAATTTCTCTTTGTGCTTTGATCTTTTTTTGGCACATTCTAAGAATTCATTTCGGAGTATCGATAGTCCCATGTGTGTAACCGTGTGTTCCCTCTGTTGATCCCCCCACGCACTCCGGAGGACGCGACCGGGCAGACTCATACAGCTACGATAGGGAGCGAGGTAACCTGCTTATTAGTAGCTCTTGGACTAACGTTAGATGCATGTGTCCGTTCGGTGTAATCTGGCATATTCCTCTTTGAGATTCGGCCATAAAGCTACGGCTATGCTGCCTCTCAGCGGATACCAGACACAGCCCAATACATATCTACAACGCAACGCGACTGTTTTGACATCGGAATTAATTTAATGACTATCTAGTTTGTTGATCCAGTTATTTATGTTTATCTGGAATGCCAGATAATATGGAATGGAATACGGGTTAGTTTATCTGAAGGTCGCACGGTGTTGTTTTCCAAAATAAGTCAAAACAATAATTTTATTTCGGGAGCTCCTAGGATCTAGTTCTAGGTTATTATCTGAGGTTTATCTGACTCGACAAGTTACGATATGATAGTATAATATTGGTTGCCTGCATTAATTTCATATCAAGTCAAATAGACCTCCCGATTGGTTTTTGAATGAACTATTTGTGGTTATTACTTGGTGTCCAACTTCAATTCGAGGTCACTTTAAATATTAAGGTAATAAATGCAAACCAATTAAGGCAAAACATCACCGTATGGCTTTCATCTGTAGTCCAATTCTGATACTCTATGGAATTAAAAATTAATGGACTACTACTTAGCACGTTGTCGTTAGGTGTGCACGAGGTACCTTGTAGTTAGAATATGCATCATAACTATATGTACTAAACTGTATGTTTGTCAATAGTTTGCACTACCTTAAAACTGCGTATCTATGTACCTTTTAGCTATTATACTATCAGTTTCTCAATAGCTATTGACTGATCTGTCCTGCGGCGCTACCACGAAAATCGACATTTGAAGTTCGTGTATCTGCACCTCTGTCAGTACGATAGGTAAAATAAGTGCGACAGAGACGGAGATACCTGAACTTCGATTTACTAGTTTCGTGGTTACAGCTCTTCGACCACTATTCATTTATGTTTATAAGAAAATTAAGAATCAACAAGCTATACAGAAGCTGGTAGTACTGTACATGTTTCTCTATAGGCAGTATGTCTTTCTGCCTTTAAGATTTATGTCCTAATGCATTACGTGGTAAATTTCCTTGTTCTCTATGTCCATTGTAGCTAATCCCACAGCAAACGGCCCAGCACTGTACCCCCTCCACTGACAACCCTGTTCATTTCAGTACAAGCGTCAGGACAGGCGCACTAACATCGAGTTGAAGACCATATATTCCAGTATACATTATATAGCAGAAACAGCCGGCCCCACAGGTTCCAAACACTTTCTAGCGGCATAACCCGCTTGACTAGCCGATTGAGGGTGGCGCTTACTAACTGTTTCGCTTAGGTTTCTCAAGATGGATTGTACAGCCTCATGGAAAAGTAACGCCCTGAAACAACTGGGGTTACCTTTCTCTGCAGCTTTACCTCGGGATCCAGGCAAGAAGATTGATACCGCTGTCCGATTCAATGAAGGTTTTCTGAAATATCCTGCATCCTGGCAGCATGATCGCGTTCACGTCAGACATAGAGCATTCGTCCTTCTATACCAAATATGTAAGTGCACAGGAGAGAACAGTGCCTTACATTCAAAGCAAACGTGATCATGCTAGCTAGATAGGTGGGAGCAAGGAGGCGTCATGTCCATAGCTGATACCAAACAAGTCGGATACTGATGTTACTCTTGCTCCATCACTATTGCTCTTACAATGGAGCCGAAGAGATAGAGATTATTATGGATCCAGGTGGTGGTAACGTGAGATCCAGACATCTAAGCGCTTATGTTTTTGAAAACACTCATTGGAGCGGCATCGGATCTCTAAAGCTTGTCGCGATGATCCATTACCGAGAGATACCCTCGGACCGACCAACACACCTCTAACAGCGTGTAGTCATGGCTTTGCTACTCCAGTCATGTTAGGGCCTCGCTCTCGCTTGACCGCGTGCTTTTCCACAGCGACGCCGACGCCCCCGCCCTGTGCGGAATACGTGCTGCCGTGTCCGGGGAAAGTCCGCACGTCCGGAGAAGCCATCATCCAGATCTCCCTCAGTCTTGTGTCGTAGGGCCGTAAGTGCGCGTGCCCCAAGCGTGTTCCCGGCGCCCGTGTGATGTTTGCAGTGTGCTGGATTGATCATTGTGTGCTGAGACGTTTTCTTATCCTATGTTTAAATATACCATCTCAGAAAATGCCCTATTCCTTTTGTACTAATAGATGGTTGCCGTCGTGAAACATTCGTCCGACTATTCCGCATTAGTGCTCGTGAGAGAGGGGTGATGTACGTCGGCGAAGAACGCTATCCAAGCTGACGGTCGGTTTGTAATATTCTACTAGAAACCATAAAGCGCGTACGTTGAACGAGGAACTAACAATTTTGAAGATGTGCGACTGTGAAGTGACTATCTATCGATGAGAAAACGTCTCGATTGGCGGGCTCCTCGCATCAAAAACAACTCGACACGCAATTAATCTCGCTCCGCACTTTTTCCAGGTGGAAGATCACGACAGCCGCGACCGGAGCGGCTCGAGGAGGAGTACTACCCGTGGGACCCGCCTGACCCGCGCGAACTGAGGGACCCTCGGGACTTGCGGGACCCCCGGGACATGCGGGACTCGCGAGGCCTGCGGGATCCACGCGACGCTCGCGACCCGCGCGAGCGGTACGCGCGCCACGGCCGCGGCGAGGGCCGCGACTACGCCGAGGGCCGTCCCCGGAGTACCGGGGACAGCTACGGGCGCGAGTACGGGCACGACTACACGCGCGACGCGTACGCGCGGGAGTACGGGCGCGAGTACGGGCGGGAGTACGCGCGCGAGGAGCGCGGGCGGCGCGAGCGCGAGCCGCCGGAGGAGTACGGGCCGGCGCGGCGCGCGCTCAACGCCGTGTAGCGCGCGCGGGCGGGCAGCCCCCGCCGCCCCCGCCGAACCCGCCGCCCCCGCCGCCCCCTCCGCCCGCCGCTAGTGAGTGGTGCTTGAGACGGTTGTTTTGCAGCGGGGCCGGCCGCGGCCGCCGCGCGGAGTGCGGAGTGCGGACTGCGCGAGCACAGTACCGACCAACCTCGTCGCCTCGCGTCGGTCCGCGCACGCGCGGCTCGCGGCGCGGCCCCGGTCCGCTGAGCTTTAGTGTCACGCTTGCGCGGCCGCCACAGACCGCGCGAGCGGCGCCAGAGAGAGTATTAGGCTAGTAACACTGTCGCACTCGAAGAGGAGCTCGCGTGGAATGTATAAATTTTACATAAAAATAATTTTAGTACCGATTAGATATTATCCATTTCCCATTTTTTGAACATACATACTCTGTAATTATATTGCATCGTCTGTACTTCATTGTTGCGATCATTTGTAAATAAAATACTTTATATCGAACCGTGGCCGTTTTCTTTGTTACGGATTGTACTCGGGGAGGTTTTGGGGTGTAATAAAGTCCACATTTTATGAAAACCTTGCATTTTATTACAGGCGTTGAAGTAAATTCGTCGACATGCGGCCGTCCTCTCATAAATAAATTAAACATTACAATACATAACAGGAAAATAACTCTAATTTCATATATTTTCGCTTGCCTCTTTGGTGTCTACTAGCTAACAATTATATTAGTTATTTACAAGTTTAATTTACATCGATACTACCAATTCCATTATTGTCCAAATTTTGACACTTTAGTTCGAGGTGAAATACAACAAGACTAGAAAATAAATGTTACTTTACATCAATAATTATCCTTATCAAACTGAAATACGTAAGTGAAGATGGAAAGTTACATCGTATTCCACCCCGTCTATTAAACAGAAGTTCACAATAGTCCCTATTGCATTGTCAATACAGTTTAGTATCCCGTGTCATTAATCAAAGCCATACGTCTTTGGTTTCACTCCTAGAAACATCGTCCTGAGGTAAAAGCTATTTACACTTCACACGAAATCAAGTCTTATGTACACTGCAGAAGTCTCACTGTCCATTGACCATTTAAACATGTCAGATGTAGAGATAGTCGTTTTTTGTTTCTTTGCAATAGCTGATGCTGGGGAACTTGTAGACGGGGCTGTATCTCCTGTTGTCGCTGTCTGACTCGAGGGAGAGAGCGGAGAGGGAGCGGGAAGGCTCGTCCTCTGGTTCCTCGACGGGCGGGGGGATGGTGCGCGGAGGGAGGGGGGGCGCGCGCGGGTTGCGGCGCACGCGGAAGTGGCAGTCGCTGTCGGACGGCCACGCTCGTTGGACCAGGAGTGGCAGGTCGTCGGGGTGGAGTTTGCGCTCATACTCTTGTGAGGGACAAACCTGAAAAGCGAAAATAATTTGAGGAATTAGGAGAAATCCATAGGTCTTGTTTGGCTTAAATGAGACGCCTACAACTTTTGAATAGCAACGTGTTTCCTATTCCGCGTGTACAAATCTATAGGCGTCAGCTTTAATAAATTTCACTGAATGCAAAAGCTCAGTAAATATTAAAGGAGGTGTGTTCGAATCTCAGTTTGATCATTAATTTGTTTCTATGATCAATCACCCTAAAGATTTCAATTCCAATCTATTTAAGGATTCCCTATGGGGTTTTTAACCTTGACACCTTTATTTCGAAAGCTTGCTTTAATAAGTACATACTCAAATCCGTGTGTTATCAGGCTGTATTAGCCCCACACCTCTTTCCACCCCTGGGTCTCATAAGAGGAGACTACCGGATAGAGAGTAAGCGTGTTGTATGCGACGGGCGAGCAACCCACTGCAATTTCACATTTCTTCATCTTTAAACTTGCAAATCGAATTTCATGCGCTCTGCATATCTTGGGAATACAGGCGAGAACTTACGTACATACATATAATGAACCTACCTCATACAGAGAGAACCGCTCAACGCCCTCGGCAGAATTATAGCATTGTAGCAGAATCGCCAGCAGCTCATCAGCCGTTGTCCTCTCACTGGTCAGCAGGCACTTGTACTGGGAGGAGGACATCAGGGCCGAGTCGTATATCTTCACCAGGCCGCCGGGACGCATCTCTAGAGAGAACCTGGAAAGAACAAAAGATACACTTAATACTGTTTGAATGGTAGCCGCTAAAGTGATGGAAGCCACTGAGTTCAATTTATTTTATTTATTTAATAAACAGAATATATAAACTTAATAATCATGTACATTCGAATATAGATCGCTCAATCCGTATGCCCCACTCCTACATCTGCTATGGACAAAACATAAAGTTGTTGAGCTATATAAATGTGTAGGTACATTTACAGGGTGGGATGGATATTTTAAAGTGAGTATGAGAACACTTGCAATGCCACGCACGCCCAAAGTCGTTGCCTGTAGTGCCCAGACCCCAAAACTATGGTCGGCGTAGTTTAAGTTGTCAATGATTTAAAGGAAACATTCATGTAGCCATATCATTGATCAAGATTAAAGGTGCACAGTATCTAATTACTATTTAGTAGTTATAAAAGAAACCCTTCTTAAATACAAACATATAATTAAAATAAGACAATTCACAATGATCTAATGCGTTTTTTGTTGACTTTAACAGCACCCTTCAACAATAGGATGGCCTATTTTAACAATCCTATTAAACCGAAGTACTTTTTAATCCACAGTGTATGAAACCCTTCCAAATCTATTACAGGAACAAAAACCCTTTTTATCGACACAGGGCAATAACAGAAGTATTATGTTTACAAAAGTTATACCGCCCAAGTTATTATACCAGTAAGTCAAGCAATTATAACCCCTGCATGCTTAACAATAAGAGCTGTAGTAATAACTGTGACTAATGTATATGGTCTGTAATTCGAAGTGTCAACACAACGCAGTCCATATGGTCTGAAAAACTTTCTTTGCACAATCCAAGCTAAAGCATTCTGTATATCAACGGAGTAAGAGCTACCGTTTGAAGAGAAGATCGACTTTTATTTTTTAGTGTACGGGAATAGACAGCGGAAGACAAAAGTCTTTTTTAAGCGGCTAGCCGGTGGTCCGGAGAAAAGTCGGGGTTATTTATATGGCAGTGTTTGGAATGGCTAAAGTGGGATTCATTAACTTTCACCCGCCTTTTTGGAGAAAATACAACTTTTCTGACGTATCATATCATTTCATCATTTATTTATTCAAACACAAACACAGTATTACAGTTTACACTAAGGCACTGTGAGTATCAAAAAAATAACAGACAAATAAAAATAAAAATGTAAACATAAAATAACACACATAACATAACAAAAAAAAATTAACATTGGTAAAAACGTAAACAATTTATTTAAAAACAGAAGATTTTCGAACATCCATCGCCTCACAGAACTTCAAACACTCCGCACAAACAACCGCCCAGCTACACGCAAAAAGATCGCAGTCAGGTGCTGATGCGAGGAGAGCATTGAGGCTCTGCAAAGCTCGAACAAGCGGAGAGTTCCGGTACGACACGGTGCGCGCCGCCGGCACAGCCAGCAGGAGGGACTGGCGCGGGCGAAGGTTAGCCTTCTTCTGTATTGAAGGGACATGGAGGCGTACCAGTTGCGCCACCAGGTCCATACAATCCGAGTCTCCTCTTAAGATCTTGCACGCCCCCATCAAAAGCCCAACGTTACGCCTTACCTCTAGAGAATTGAATCCCAGGACACCTAGTAAAAACTGAGATGGGTACAGAAATGGATAGTACCCATAAAGTTTCTTGTAAAAGAACCTCAAAAAGACTTTCTGTATTTTCTCTAGGAGTAACGCGTAAGTGGTCTCGTGCGGGTTCCACACAATAGAGGCTGCCAAAACCTTGGGGTACGGCTCGTGAGTCTACCCCGCTGCGATCGGGGCTTACAGCGTCTATATTTGTATGAAACAAACATGGACGCTGATCCGCAAAACTAACAGATCCGCCACCTGTCATCGCTGCGTCAAAAGGAATTCACGAATGTTAATTGATTGACGGTGAACCTTTTGCTGTTTTCAGCATATGTCAATGGTCAACATTACAGACTTTACAAGTAAATGATTCAAGCTCAACCATTTCATGTTTAAGAACATTCAATATTTATATCTACAGGCTGTCCAGTCTATAGATATAAATGATATAATTATGATTAGAATGGCAAAACTCAATTTGAACATTGCTAAACTCAATCCTCGAATCGAAGCCACGTCATTGGAAGCAGATTCATTCATAAATAATGCAGTTGTATTGTAAACCAACAACATTCCCATCGAATGTAAACACGTAAAATCATTAATGTCACATTTAGACCAACCGCGAGGAGATTTGTATGGAAATGTGGAACAGTAAACAAAACTACAGAATAGAATTGATACCATGTTTACAAAACTATAAACAGAGGTGGTGGAAAACTGCGACATCTCTTATACTGCGGAAGTCACTGACTATACACTATGGCGCTCTTTTCTATCCAATATTTTTTACCGAGATTCTATTTCTACTTCTGTTTTTGAGGTGCGGTAGAATAGAAGTTTAGTATTTCATGTCTTGAAGCTGTTAAATAAACGGAACATTATCAATAATTAAAATGATTAGTAACCAAATCCGAGCCGAGTGGAAAGTACTCTACTACGATTAAAAAACCCAGCAAATTACGGAAGTTCAATTAACGTTCAATTACGAGATTTCTAATTGGTTCTGTGAAATGTATATGACAAACTGGGGAAGTACATACTATGCAAAACCTACTCTACATTAAAATTTTTGTTTATTCTTATCTTGAGACAATAAACGCTCCGACGTTTGACGTCCGCTTCCACTTTGAGCATATTTTATGCACATACACATATGGATACACATATGGAAAGCACGGAGCTTCATCCTCATATATAATAGCCGAGGATTCGAGTGAGAGAAAGTAAGAAGTAGCATGCAATTCTAGACATCGTTTATACACGAATTCACTTACTTAGAGTATCCTTTCGGGTGGCACGCCTGCAGCGCGGCTGGCCTCGCATCGTCGTCCAGCACTAGCGTCGTCCGGAGACCAGCAGCGCGCACTCGCACCTCCATGCACAGGTAGAACAGCCGAGGGTCCCGGTGCCTCATCCTGAACTTCCCCAGGAGTGTGGCTACGACTTCTTGCGCGCGAGTGCCCCAGGTCACGGAGAGGGTTTTGTATTCGATGTCGGGGCGGAGGCGGCGGGCGTACACTTTTATTGTGGTCTGCGGACAATGGAGAGTATTGTTAAGACAGGTCGTAAACTCGAATCGAACGCAGCTTGAATGTCTTGGGAGCTGAGTTATTCAGCGATTATTCGGGCTTAAGACATTATTCGTTAAGGAAGAAGGGATGTGTTAAGTCTATAATTGTCTGAATGATCATTATCCAGAAACAAATGGATAACTTTTGAATAAAATTGTTGTTCTTTTCAGAACTTTCTTAAATTAGGATCCAAATGCAGTAAGTCTGATTGGGGTTTAAGTGGTAACGTTTCCCTGATAATTATAATAGGGATAGCCATACCAACATGCCTACAAGTAAAATCAGTAGTAAGTATTCGGCTTCGGTGGAGGATAAACAAAGGTAAAGACGCAACAGTGAGACTTCTGCCAGATTGTCTGGCAGATCATATAGGAGGTCGGTGGTTGCTCAACGCGGTAGAATGTCAGGATTGCGGAAATTCAGGTTTCGCGCCCGGTGCAGTCGCGGCGTCTGGATCTTAGTTTCTCACGGTTCTAAGAATTGGCACAATGCCTTTAGATTCGCTAAGTGGTCTGAAATTGAATGATATAATAAATGCTAATCTAGACATAATATTATAAATGCGTAAGTTCTGTTGCCTCACAGCTAAACTACTGAACAGAATGTGAAGAAATTTGTCTTGTGGAAGTCTATAATTTAAGCCGTAGGGAACATGATAATTTATGTTAGGTAAGTACATTATTGTTCAGCGTCCCTGCGTCAGCTACCTCTTTTTATTTTATTTTGATTAAACGTGTAGACCTTTACCACTTTTTATATACCATTTTTTTTAAATATTTTAGTTGTAAATAAACGCACCGTATAAAATACAGGTTCTATTTGGTGCCTATTTTAGTTATTATTATTATATTGGAAACTTATGAAATGTTCTTTTTAAGACGGTTTTAATCTACACTTGACTGATTTCAATTCAAATGGAAAATTTTCAGTATGAAAATAAATACTTGAAACTTTGTCACTGGTTAATCGTGGACTTAACGCTACCAAAATAAAAATCAAACCAAGCCAAATAAATAATTCCCGTTTGTACACCACCGAAATCCAAACACACAAGAACATACTCGTACACCAAAAACTAAACCTAACTCACATGAATGTTATGCGGATGAAACGCTAGACGCAAGCGCGGAGCCGGCACCGGCTTATACTCTTTAAACTCTAGCATGGTGCGCATACGCAGGCGATTGAGACGCGACTGACTACCCGTCAATGTTGCCAGATGGGTTTTACATTCCGTTACGCGCAGCTCTTAAAAATAGTACGCAAATTCAAGTTTGAGTACGCAATACAACATTTATTGACAATCGGTGCCTTAATGTCATTTGAATTGAATTTGTAGAAGTAGTAGTAGTTAACACTTTTTTGGTGCGTTCCTAAGTAATATTAATATGAAAACCTAAAAATTTTTTTTTTTCTGTCAAGTGAAGTAACAGCTGCTAGAATATAAAAAAAAGTACGCAAATCGACGGATGAGTACGCGAGTACGCAATACCATAAAATAGTACGCCGTGCGTACTATTGCGTACCCATCTGGCAACGCTGCTACCCGTGGCCCTTCGAGGCCGGATATGCCCTTCCACCCTCATTTCCAAACGACGTAACAACCACTGTTTCTACACAAAACCGTATCCTATTCCAAACGATTTAAGATCCAATGTATTTATGTATACGTCTGTTTAAAGACCCGTGTTACGAAAGGGTGTAGGTGATTAGGTTGTGATATAGATTTCAGTCTTTTTGGATTGTTGGGTAAGGTGATATGATCACCTGTCACAGGAAGGCTTTCGGGAGGGTGCGAGGGATGGATGGACAGATGGTGTTTTATTGAAAGGATGAGACGAAGTTAACTGCGGTAATCACAGGTTTCGTAAGGAATTTAATGTTTTTTATATAGCAGGCAAGTAAGCGTACGGTCTAAAAGTTAATTACTTTTGTCATGTGACGCAATGTAAAAAAATAATGATCTCAAAATTCACATAGATCGTAGTATAGGAAATATTATGTTTTAGATCCAAAAGAAAGATTCAACTTTTAGAAATGAAATGCTGGTAAAATATTAGAGGTCCTGAACTGGTGGAATATTTTATTAATATTTTTTTATACTTAATGTACTAATACCCTCATGATCTTTTCTTATCTGCTGAGAGTCCCCCTGCCGGGCAAAGGGCCTTTCTACTCAGCTGGCCACTCGTATTTTTTTATGAAAGTGAAATGCAATAAACACCGATTTCCTGATTTCGCAATAAATAATGCGTTCTGTAACGCACATTATCTTAAAAATGCCTTATGTCACTGTGCAACTCGTATATAGATAGGACCTTTTGTAGTAACACAGCAGTATTGTGACGGAACCGATGGACACCCGATACAATACGCAGGAAGCGTTTGCGCAACAATCACACATTGACAGGTATACAACGTATACTGTTATTACAATTTGAATCTTTCAGCTTGAGCAATTAAGTCGCTATTTGAATAAATTATTTTGTTGCAAATTGGCCAAGTCGAAATCAAATCGATCGATTCCTATTCTAAGTTTCTTAAAAAAGGCGTATGTGCATTTGTTTTTCATCGTTGCATATTTTTTCTTTTTAAAGATAGTTCAAACGACTTATTTTGTATTAATTTGAGCAGCAGTTATTACTTTTTAAAATAGGCTAGTGTTGGGGTGCTTCTTATGTATCGATTGATGAATTACAGGATGTGACTCGATTATATCGATACGCTCATTAAACGAAAGGAAGTTTCAATGAATTATTGGGGTTTTTATTAGGTTGATTCTTAAAAGGGGGTTTTTAGGGGGGGGATTTATTTTATGCGTTGGTAGTTTATTGCGTACATTGTGAGAAATCGATTTAAGGAAGTCATAGTATTTATGGTTTGGCAAAAATGTGAAAGGCAAAAGCTACCTTACTAAGTTGCTGAGTTTTTTTTATTTTATAATAAAATAAGTATGTATATGAATTCCAAAGAAGTCTAGTTTGTCATGCTATAACACTAATAAAAAATACATAATAAATTAATATAAATATTTTGAAACAATCTTATACTAATCAACCTATTAGTCTCAAACTAAGGAAAGGCTGTACTATGGGTACTAGACGACGATATACATACTTATTTAGACAAATATATTACGATAGTAGATTCAGTTCGGTGAGATTGCCAAATCCGTTATGTGGACGGTTTGAATTAAGAGACATAATACCATATGTGTACCTAATTACTAGAGCATTATTTTCTTTGACGTAAATTATCATGACGGATTTGGCAATCTCACCGACTTAAATTACAACGCGCATGAGGCCCTAAGAAAAATGTGACATAAAAAAACGGCTTTTTTTTATTGCCATGTTTGGAACTCCGACGTAGTAAACCTTATTAACATTGTATGCTTCCCTATTTGGTCTGGCCAAAGACCTCCCCTCACTAAACTCTTTCATCCCCTTTACGTAAATTAAGTGTTTCCTGTATCGTTTCAAAACAATGTCCCCCTCATAAACCGGCGACACTCAAACATTAAACATGTTGTTTTATAAAGTACTATGACCAACTATCATTGTATCACGCAAAATCAGCATAAATTACTGATTCTATCAGCGACATAATACGGCTCGGAAGCCGCATTACTGATGCGAAAATGTCGCCGACAAATCACCGTGACCAAGCCAACCACATTCTCACTTGAAAACGCAACAACTACATACACAACCTATTGGCCGTTACGTCGTTTAATTTCGAGCAGAGCGGTGCGGTTCAGTAATGACGTTATTTTTCTCCGCCTTTTCTAACGCGCACCAAAATACTTTGCGGCCAGCTATCCGACCAAGGCAACTAGACAGCGCAATGTATAACTTTTCTACCAGCAAGTTGTGTATCTCGCTTGGTCGGCTTATAGTTTAATGGTCAAGGAATTCAAGTCTAAGATAACTTGATGTCCGGTACAAGTTTTTGCGTTTCCTCCGAGTCAAGTTCACGAAAGCTTTACTTTCTTCCAGTTAATACGATCTTGGTTTTTAAGCTCAAAAAGACGTAATCGCAGAGGCTTTCTCAGTGAGATACGATGTTTGGTAAGTGAGTGTAGTACGGAAGACACCATGTGTTTTTGCACTAGTGATTATTCCTTTCTTCCTGTTTGGAGCAGATTACGGAGCTCATTGAAGACTGTTATTAACAGAGTAACTTTTTTTTAGCTGGGCTTGAGTTTTATGTATGTATCCAGAGACTTAATGAAATGTTATATCATTTCTACTCCGAATATTATTGACACAGTATTACGTTAATCTCTTTAACCTTACTTTATGCTTACATGAGCAAACATTTTAATTTTGTTTGAAAAAATCACACACACATCACACATCACATTCACTTCAAATCAAAGCCGAAGAGTGGATCTCTATCAGGATACAACAATAAATAGAAAAAAAATGTGTGAATCCATGAGAAAGTTATTGACCTGAAGAGCGATATTTACAAGTCAATAAAAGTTAAAAATGTTATGTGGGCGAACTTTAATTGTTACTCAAGGAAGGATAATCTGCGGGTCACCAGAGGGCGCGTCAAATCGACCACCATCGCTGCGCAGGCGCCGGCTCCCTTTTAACCAGTTTAACTTTGCATCTTTAATCATCCTTATTCTCTTGCCTTAAGGCCCTTTTCCCTTGACCAAGCATTTTCTATCAATGCCACAAAAAGTTTAAACTTTGCGGCCCGTTAAGACTTTATTTTAAAAGAGTTTAGGTCGTTTTTTTGTCTAATGTGTTCCTGGTGATAGGGTTAGGTTAAATGTTGATTAAGGCATTTAATTACCGTGTAATTTTAATCTACTGTTAAAAGTAGCAGTTACGTGTCAAGATTAATTGGACTCCATTACTAATAGGAGAATTTTAGATGAGGTATATTTGTTATAAAAAACATTGGAAGATCTGCCATCAAATAAATGAACAATTAACAAAGTAGGTACTCTTAAACATGTTGAACACGACTCTATATCAAGCCTGTTCATATATTTTTGAGCAGCCTCGTCTGTTTCCGTTTCATAGCGATTGCTTTCTCTTTGGGCTTACTTTATGATGATGATGGTGCAACACTGCCGAATACAAAGCGTTTTCTTTAAACAAAAGTTATAAATAATTACTTAAAAAAAACTGAAAAAAACGAAAAGCGCTTGTGTAGGAAGCCGTGATTCATAACGGTTACTGAACGAACAGGGACTGCAAAATCCACAAGAATGGGGCATGTGAAAGCTTTTTCGAGTTTTTAATTATGTAACAATTCTCATTTAACGTTCCCACAACAACATTGTATAGTATCTTGCATCCTTGGGCATTAAAATAGAAATAAATTGCATCCTCTTTAATTTCACTCATTTAAACCAATTTACATAAACACAAACTCTGCCTCAGTTAAAAGGCCATATGTGACCTATAGACTTCTATGGACATACACCTTTTTGGTCTTACTGAAAGTAATCGGTCCAAAACAGTCACAACGATCATTTATAAAAATAATGACGTAAGATTAAACTTCCGACTTTACCTGCCCAAAATACCTATTTGAAGATAAAAGTGATAAAGCCCATGGTTTTCTTTGAAAAGGCGTTACAAATCATCTTAACGCTTTTAATCGGAATGCGCCGGAAATCCAAATTACGGCTCTTGGCCTATAATAAGAGGCGACAACTAGTGCTTCAAAAGGGCGTATGTGTCATAGAGGTTTGGTGGAGATACGCCCTTCTGAGGGATGTAATAGCTCGTGCTTCCCATTTCCTAATTTCCTGCGCGCGTCACACCTCATTCACCCAATTTAGTCGACGTCCTGTGTCCGACTTCAATGTAAATAATAGCAGAAACTAAGTTAAAAGAGGCCCTCGAGGCGATACTGATGATACTGGCGGCATTTCCTCGCTGAATTGCAATGCTGATGCGTTGTGCGACAAAGCCACCAGCTCTTCGGTCACCAGTTACATACAACAACTTATGCGCTCTCCTTTCCTACTCCACAAACCGAAGAAGAAAACTACACGGATATATTACTCAAACATACAAAATCAACAATACCCAATAACAATACTCAATATTGTCAACAGATACAAAATAGTTACGGTAGCACTAGGGTTTGTAAAAACCGCCCGAAATCAAAACCCGGTTTTTAACCGAAACGTTAGGCTCAAAAACCGGGTAACCGGTTTTACCGGTTTTTGACCGGTTTTCGACAAATTTTATTTGTCGCATTATTAAGCCGTTTTTGGACCATACATGAGCATTACTGTTCTCAACGATACTTCATGTAATTTACAGGACGGTTTCTGACATTTAATAAATGTTAATAACACAAAAATTTTGCTATTGAAATATCATAATTTCATGTGGCAGTTGGTTTGACTGGCTTAATTTAATTGTGTAGAATGATTTTTTATATTATCACAGTAAGGTCGGTAAATAATACACGTACATTTGGAATCATCTTTTTAATGACAAGTTGACAACAATCGGAACAATCAACAAAGAGCAAACAAATCAGCTTTTTTAAGCCAAGTCAGTCGTCACTATAGAATTTCCGTTAAAACATTTGACAGTTACATATAAAATAATATAATATGCTTAAACATTATTTGAAACTGGATAATTAAACATTTATTAAAGTAACAGTGATTTAAATGCTATAATTAATCAACATGAAATATAGTTTCTAAACCAAGAAAATAAACTAGCATAATTTTTTTAACATCAGAGCTTGTCTAAAACAAAATCTTTAGATAGGTAATAAAATAATTTTCTTTTTGATCTGGTTTCCGTGCCACGCTTCACGCCCAGTGGTGGGGTGGAGTGCAATATTTTAACTCTGCAGGTACATGGCAAGAATAGCAGCTATATTTTATGTGTTAGTTTATGTCACGGGAAGACTGAGAAAAACGTAAATGTTAAAAGAAAAACGTAAAGTAACACGCCAAAAATTCATGTTATGGATTTACGCAATATAATCCGTATTAATCTTTTTTTTTGATATGTTACAGTCGTGGAAACCGAAGAAAATAAGTCGTTTAATAAAATAAAACATTTCGGTTTTAAACCCGGTTTTTGACTTTTGAAACCGGTTTTTAACCGAGCCTAAATAGGCCGGGTTAACCGGTTTTTCGGTTACCCGGGTACCCGGTTTTCAATCCCTAGGTAGCACTAGCTCTTGCCCCGCGACTTCGTCCGCGTATACTCGTCAAAATCCGATAGCAAATAATAAACTATATTAAACTGCTGACAGGCGCAGCATCAATTATCGCACTCCTATAAAAACCATACCATACTCCAATTTAATCCAGGACCATATCAGAGCATACCAACAAAATCAGTAGGCACCACGAAAAAGTAGTGACTTCGCAAAATCCACCCAAATGTAACAAAAACTACGTGTAGTTTGTTCCTTATCTCTCTTGGATTACACAAATATCAGCCCCAACTAGACCACGTTCAAGGTTATTGAGTATTGTAACCTATCAATTTACTATAACTACGAAAAAAACTACAGTTTTTGGGTCGGAAAGCGTCTCTGTTACCAAAATTACAGACCAAACAGAGCGTCAACATAAAATTACCGAGCGCACGTAATGACAAACGCCATGGCACGCGACAGCAGCCCAACAGAAGCCATCTTTTAAAACAGAAGACGAATCCGTAGAACTACCGTCTGAACTTAAAAGTTGACTTTATGATGAAGAACTCACAGTTGGAATTCCAATGAATCTACACGGATGAAACTTATTTGCCCAATCAGGGACTATTGACCCTGGGTTTATTTGACTCCGGAAGTCTTGTGTCAACACGGACAAATATTGGGGAGTAGCCATTACAAGGCATTACTCGATGTTACAGTAAGGCAAACAGATAGTCGTGAGTGTCGCAACGTGTGATAACCAGAATACGGACTTTAGGAG
The DNA here is from genome assembly GCA_947578815.1 of Epinotia ramella. Classification (NCBI taxonomy): domain Eukaryota; kingdom Metazoa; phylum Arthropoda; class Insecta; order Lepidoptera; family Tortricidae; genus Epinotia; species Epinotia ramella. The sequence continues at coordinate 1,946,867 of OX388206.1, read as the reverse complement.
AGTTTATCAATGGAGTCTCGGTCTGACGCCTCTTCCTATTTGTTCATTGGCATTCTGACCTTTATTTTAACACGTCCCCTGTCCGTAGTATCTGTGTGTTTACCAAACCTGAGCCTACCATATAAAGCGACACGTTATTAGCTTACAAATACAAAGAAAGAAAGGTTAGGTCAAGAGTACCCTAAACCGACGATGTATGAAGAACGTGATGAAAGTGAATGAACCAAGAAAGGTTTGACAAGACCGTAGCAAGTGGAAATCCGTGATTTCTGCCTACCCCTGGGAAATGGGGATGATTATATGTATGTAACAAAACAAAGACATCTGAAGCTACTAACGTCAGTACTAAGGACTCTTCAGTGAAAAAGGCATAAATTCGACCAGTCATCACATAAGCTCACTTCATGTACGTAGTAAATAAACCATTTCTCTAACTCTTTACTACCAAACAAACAAACAAACCTCGCTGTTGTTACAGTTGCTAGGTAATCAATCCAAAATAGATGCAGATGCCTTCAGTTATGAGGTCGTCAAGTGGAACAACTGAATTAGATGCGGTTTGAGTGGAACGGGCAAGATGGATGTTGTTGAGCTACGCAATGAGCGACTTCGGATGGAAGAGAAACCAACATGATGCCTTCATTTGAAACTCAAAATTCAAATGAATCCGCCTATGCTGATAGCGTCGTGCTCGCATATCTGCATAAGCATGCATAAATGCCAAATAGGGCTTGATTTTTACTGCATCTAAAAATACGTATTAAGCAACTGTAGCTTATCATTTCATATTTAACAGTGGCTTTTCGGTGAAGGAAAACATCATGAGAAAACCGGTTTAAACTCAATGAGGTCTAGTTTTCGCTCTGGGTTGGAAGGTCAGATGGCAGTCGCTTTCGTAAAACTAGTGCCTATGCCAAATCTTGACAGGTGTCAAGGACCCCGGGCTCCTTCAGGGCTCAACCGGGAATAACGCTAGGAGGATGGCGCTAAAAAATTAAGAATATGTATGTATGTATATAAGCACTTTATTGTACACAATAACAGGTTAAAGAATATACATGTCACACAATAGATCAAAGTACAAAGGCGAACTTATCCCTATAAGGGATCTCTTCCAGCTAACCTTTGAGCAATTGAGAGGAAGGTAGGTAGAACGAGATAGGCAAACTTATACCGGTTAAGTCTTGTTTTGTTTTGACATCTACATAACATAACATCTTGCTATTTATTTACATTCACATTAGGCTGGCCGCACACGCACGGAATTTTCGTTCGGTTTCCGAACGGAATGACGTCAAAAAGTGTTCCTGTCTCTGTCTGTCATATGGAAATGTCTCTGTCTGTCATACGGAAACCTAATCAGGAAACCGTGCGTCCGCGGCCAGCCTTAAGGTTGATTATTAGACGGCTTATAAAATAAATACTGTACCTATTGTCTAGATTATTCAGCAGCTGTATCAGTAACCCCATTCTGCCACCATCTAGTTCCAGAACAACAAATTGATAGGCGCAAAACAAAAGCCAGCTGCTGATCACCTGTGGCCGTCCATATCATTATAATAAACACAGGAACCATGTGCTCTACTAAAATAAAACCAAACCGGATACAGATACTGCAAAGTCTCCAGTTTTTACTAAAATACGTCATATTATCTCAGGTGACAGAATAGCTCGGTCGCGTCGATTATTTTAAGACATAAGTCTTTCTTACAAGAAGTAAAGGGTTATGTTCTCTAATAAAAGGGCATAAGTGATTCAAGTTTGTTATGAATATATGTCGTTTGAAATGGAGTGAAGTTGAGCAAAAACGCGCTTGCGCACGTGCGGAGCCAGGTGCAGGAAGCAGGAATCACGGCGCGCCATCAGTGGGGAGTTTTTGTAAACTCCGTTTTATTAGGGGGTTTTTTAGGGGCATTGTTTTCCGTTTTCTTCGATTATATTTATATTATTATGATGAATGGAAGAGGTAATGCTGAAACACTTTTTTTGTGGATTTATACGCCTATACGCACGTGCCTAGTTCTTATCTTATAAGTATTCTATGCAGGTGTGGTTGTACTTCATCATCTGATCTCGAAATAATTATTTAATAGGTACCTACTGTGTATTTTTAGTAGGTGTCTCTACCTTGAACACAATGGGTTCGTTCTAGTATGTAAATAAGCCCAGCGCATTCAAACTAATTTATATTTCAACGCAACAATGAGACACAATCATATTTAATATTAACGTATGTCTTGAACACAAAACAATTGAATTTGCGATATTGCCCAAATATGAATACCTACCTGAGAAGTGAGAACCTAAGCGACCCAAATCCCTATTAGGTACACACAATAATTGTAATTTACTATTTAAGTAAGTACTCAATGCTTAAAACGGCGTAAACCTTTCGCGTCGACATGCAAACTTACATAAATCCTTGAATATTACGGAACTCAGGATCAATTCAGAGTATTTATTTACATTTAACTCAATTTATAGAAGTTTGCTAACGCAACTTTATGGTAACAGCGTTAATAACGACCGAATGCAAATATATTTTGTGATAAGGAAACAGGCTAGTTGTGCTGGGTGCGGTTTAGAATTTAGACTTTCTAGAGTTGATTTTACAATTAAATTACCTGGAGTTTTAGCTAAAAATGGATGCCGGTAAATCATCCCCCAAGGAGATGAAAATGTGGATAGAAAGTCTCGGGAGAAGCTACTAGTAGAAGTTACAAAAAAATATATTCGAAAAACAGTTTTTAAATGACAGACTGTCAAACTGAGTCCCAAAATACGTTGGTATTGACGGGTGACAAGGTATCAAAGTCCACGTTTTAATTTGAAGACGAGAATGTCACTTTATGTGTATTTTTAGCTAAAGACAAAAATAAATTAGATCCTCTACGTTAGAATATATTACATATCTTAGAGTACTTTATGAATTCATCGCTTTCAGAAATAAACTAATAGAACACCGAGCAAAATATATTTAGGAAAGAGAATAACATTTATTGTAGTTTCGGTCGTTGTATCCGGTCATTACTTGGAAGTCAATGCAATTTCTTCAAAAACCAATTGGAAATTTTTATTATAGGCGTTCACACTTGAATCAATAATGCTTTTATTAGTCGATACGAATAATCGATTTGTAGTCGATGCAAGTAAATACACCGATTACACGCCATTGGACTTCAAGATACCGGAGTTTAATAAACAAACGCGCATTATTTGTAATCGATTTGTTTCACCTTCATACGTGTGTAGGTCATTAGGTGAAGTATTGTTATAATTATACATATATATGCAGCAGTAAAACAAATAATTGTATCATGCAGAGATTTAGGTTCACGTATTTCCTGTGGATATTGTCAAAGGGCGTGCATTGAAAACATCGTATTGAACAGGTATTTATTGTTTCGGCGCTTCAAAGAATGCAATGCAATATTTTCCAATGCTTAAGGGCTACTGTAAAGCCAAACTTTTGGTTGAACTTATATAACTTTAGACGCCGTATGCGTATGACCCATATACGGTTCGAGAATGATTCTTAACAACGGTCCCAGAGGATTTAAGTATTACGTAATGTTTACATTTCTTATCAGATCTGTGTACCCGACATTGTGTCGCTAAGATGCCCGTCACGGCTTGCAGCCCGTCCCTAACTACCTATAAATATAACCACAATTACACTGATAGACCAATCAAGGAATACATTGACGTAGACATTTATTTCACATCGACAGAATTTTATAAAAAAAGACAGTTTCAAAAGTTATTTTGATATATATTAGATACTAGCTTCTGCCCGCGACTCCGTCCGCGTGGAACTCGTTTATATCGCAGCTCCGTACAAACTTTTACCCCCCCCCCCATTTCACCCCCTTAGGGGATGATTACGGGGATGAAAACTATCCTATGTTACTCTCCATCCCTTCAACTATCTCCACTTAAAAAATCACGTCGATTCGTCGCTCCGTTTTGCCGTGAAAGACGGACAAACATACAAACAAACAAACACACACACTTTCGCATTTATAATATTAGTATGGATATGGATTATTATGTTAGCTAAAATAGATGCCGTTTGTAGGAAAACAAAAACAAGTGGATTCTGACGATTATAGACGTCCAATATTAAGATAGCAAATGCCTTACTAAACTGAGGACTATAAACGAAATGCCTCTTAGCTGGTCATTTTACCGGTCATCTTGGCCCTTAGCTGCAAACACTGCTGTTTGGCGGCTGATAAGTGGGTAAGATGGTTGTGGTTTAAGTTCTGCCAATATTATATGGCCTGTATATTATGCTGTAGAGTATGTAAAATCGCAAATACAATAGCACCTACAAATTGTGAAACATATAAACGCCATGCCTCGATAATCCAGACACAACTATGCGTTATTATTATTGTGAGTACGATAATATATCTGAATCTTACTGTTACGGGTATCAGCGTCATTAGCTTGCCAAGGTTACTATTATACAGTCTTCACCTGACATACGCGCCGAAGCTTGATGAACTTTGTAGCACGCTGGTCAGCATAAATGACTCTATTCTCGACGACCTCGGCATCAAACCGGTACAGATGATGGAGAGGCTCTCCACCATCTGTACCCAACGTTTCCTCAGCTTCTTTGGCCATCTGGTCAGGCCTGGATCATAAAGCCTGGACAAGATGATAATCACTGTCCGCAGAGGAGCAAAGGACGGATGCGTATGCGTTGGGCAGACACGGTAACATCTGTGGCTAGAGCCACACTTCAGGCAGCTTGGAGAGTGATGGTGAAGCACGCCCACAGCCGTCACGTCCCTCAGCCATGAGGATATGACAAGGACGACGAACGCCAGCATAATCCTAGTTCTTAAAGTTGTTCAAGCTTTCAAGACTGTGTTGATTGGTGTACGTTTGCCGCGCTCATCGGCAACGTGCTCAATTACTGAGCAGCTGCCCAGACTCAGAATATTGAGCATAATTTCATAATTAATTATTGAAGCGACGGGATGAGGGATGGTTATAATGACAAAGTGGTGGTTAATATTAGTAATGGTAATGTTTCGTTCCAGGCAAGGTGTATTGAAACGGTTTTCTATTGCAAAATAACGTCATGTCACCTGTTTTTACTGGAATACGCTGCATATATTATTAATAATCGGTATAAAAAGTAGTCACGATATCAGGTAAACGTCACAGTGCTCGACACTGTATACTTACATACTTCAAAATAGAGATGAACATGTGTCAACTTTTAGGAATTAAGATGTCAATTATGTGTTGAGGTGGAGGGTACCAGATCGCGCAGGTCACCTATGGACTGGACTGACCAAGTGAAATCCGCAGCAGGAAACCGCAAATCTAAATGCGCGAGACAGTCCGCCAACACAAGAAAGATGGCAGGAGATGGTGCGGAGAGCTGTGTCCGCCTCTACCACGACGTCGATGCCTCGGCGTGACCACAACCGCACCGCTAAGAGCGAAACGACAGAGAGGAAGAAGATGCAGTTTAGAAACTGTACCCACTCGGTACCCATAGCATACCGATACCACATCGATTCCGCACAGCCAAGTGAAGAAAATGCCCTAAAAAGCAGAGGCAGTAAATTATAGACATCATAAAGAAGGCATACCTCAAGGTAACATTTCGTTATAATGTTTCAATTTGTTTGTTTTAATAACTTTCCAGTTAAATTATTCAAATAAAAATAAAAAAAAGACTTTAGGTCAATGTTAGCCAACTAGCGTAGCAATCGTTCAGCTTAAAATCGATTTGACAGTAAACAATAACCTTATTAAATACTTTCCTTTATTGCGTGATACCGTTAAAAACCAAAATGACTTATGTCACAGTAAATTGGTATGGAAAGAGGTCTATTTGGATTAACACGGTGTTGTGCCGAGGCCACACTATTGTTCTTGTTTTGGATTCGCACCGCTTTCGCTGCTTTTACAACGCGAAATAGCGCTTACCTAATTGGCCGAGGTGGCCTGAAGAATGCCATTGACGGTAAAGAAATTATCCCATTTGCTCTTGGATACCTATGCTTCGGTCACGTTGCATCCAAAATGATACGATGGTTACTTTAACAGTTCCGGAGGTCAAATGGACTGGTTGATGGTACCGGCCCAGGGAGGACATTATGATCCTAGTTTTTTGAAGTGAAAACTTCTTTAGCGGCGCTGAGCACTTTTTGGAATGGGGAAAAATTGTTAAATACGCGACAGAGTTTTGTGACGTCAGATGTGAAGGAGGTCACTTTTTGCTGCTAGCCGATTCAACTTCATTCAAAACTGAACGCTATTCGTAAGAGTATAAAGCCGTGAAACACTTTTTGCAAAAGCATATTTGTAATAATACCAACGCGTCCTTCACCGTTTTTGCTATTGAGAAAATTCGAATAGTTCGAATTTGGGCGTTATTCATAAAGAGAAGAAAAATATTTATCAACGGCAAAAACAAATTGATATTTTGGTCGCCACCGCCGTCTGCTGTGCAAATTCGAATAGTTCGAATTTAGACGTTATTCCTAAAGAGATATATTTTTTTAAAATATTTGGCAATGGCAAAAACAAATTGGTATTGTGTTTGCCGCCGCCAGTCGGCGGGAAACCGGCGGCCCGTCACACCCAACGCGCCCGCGGCCCTTCCGCCTAAATAATTGATAATTCTTTATGAATTTGCGTCAAATTCATTTTTAGGGTGACACCGTAAGAGGTCACGTGACCTGATCGAAAAACTGTTACAATGTTATTGAGTTTTCACTTCTGCCGGCACTCCCGGAGTGCAACCCGGTCTTTTTTTGTCTAAGCACGTCGGTGGCATCAATCGTACGGTCCGCCTAATGGTAAGAGGTTACTGTAGCCTATACATATGGACGCTAGCAACTCATGGGGCCTCGCATGCGCCTAGAAGTCGATGAGTGGTTTGGAAATTGGCAGTATATTTTTATACAACGACGGTGGCAAACAAGCGTACGGCCCGCCCGATGGTAAGCAGACACCGCAGCCTATAGACGCATGCAACTACTCCTTCATTATATGTAACCTACTATGTGGCCTAATAAACATCAATTTGACCACGATTCCTGGAACTGGTGACACGTGTGTTTGCTCCCGCCTGTCCCGACGCCATCTCGTTCGGCCGCGTTTGAAGTATCAGCTAAAATTAGGTCTGATAACATTGTCGGCTCGGGCTGAGTGGTAAGCGAGGAGCGAAAATGTTTCAACAATCTTCTCCAATAAGCACTGAGAGATTTAGAGACACAGAACGAGCGAGCGAAGCGAACGAAGTTTTCTGTTTTAGCGTGGGGATTAATTATTTCGTATGTCTGTCGGCTATTCTCCTCTACAGGTCACATTTCTCAACCGATTTTTGTGTGGTGATCAGGTTCAATAATTATAGTTTTTTTTTGGTCGATTCAGTTTTTCGAATTAGAATCAGTTTAACACGTACTGCCACGTTTGGCATGAACCCCCCGATGTAACAAAGGTGAAGACAGGCAGCTAGGCAACTTGGAGACTGAGCGTGGTCCGACACGCACTTGGCCGGTTCTTATTTCTGTTGTTTTTAAGTTCGCCTTTGTACAAATGATAGTTATTTTTATACCCTGTTATGTACTTGTTCTGTACAATAAAGTGTGGCTGCTACTTTTATTAAAATACGGAGAAAATAAATTTTCCTAGACATGAGTTCTAGCTTGATCGATTTCTCGCCTCCGCATGGGGGGCTATACGGGGGCGAGAAATCGATTCCAAATGTCATCGAAATTGTTAGAGCCGTTTCCGAGAACGTGACTGCAAATCCATACTAATATACTAATACTAATATACTAATACTAATATATATACTAATATACTAATCCATACTAATATTATAAATGCGAAAGTGTGTCTGTCTGTTACCTCTTCACGCTTAAACCGCTGAACCGATTGCGATGAAATTTGGTATGGAGATATAGATTTGGTATAGTTTGAATCCCGGGGAAGGACATAGGATAGTTTTCATCCTGGAAATCACCCCCTAAGGGGATGAAATGGGGGGTTGAAGTTTGTATGGAGCTGCGATATTTGTCCGCGTGGAAATCGTCCACGCGGACGGAGTCGCGGGCAGAAGCTAGTAATATTATAAATGCGAAAGTGTGTCTGTCTGTCTGTCTGTTACCTCTTCACGCTTAAACCGCTGAACCGATTGCGATGAAATTTGGTATGGAGATAGTTTGAATCCCGGGGAAGGACATAAGATAGTTTTCATCCTGGAAATCACCCCCTAAGGGAATGAAATGGGGGGTTGAAGTTTGTGTGGAGCTGCGATATAAACGATTTCCACGCGGACGGAGTCGCGGGCAGAAGCTAGTATGTGTATAAATATATACATACAAATATTGCTCAATGATAAGAAATCGTAACAATGTCACAAAGTCGGAATTATAATTTGCCCGCTATTTCCTTGTACCTTAGGCCGCCAACACACCGGATGTGCGGCGTCCTATCAGTGACCTTAACAAGAATACAACCGCATTGTACCACATAATGGACCCCGTGTCTATTGATGCTTTAAATTGTAAAAAAAATGTATAGAGGCCTATTGTGTTATTATTATAAAACGGTTTATTTACGATACAGCCAGATATTAACATAACAAAACATTTGTCAAGTGCATAATGGGAAATATTATGGGGACCCGGGATAAAAACTATCCTTTATTTTAATCCAGACTATAAACTATCTTGGTGCAATATTTCATCCAAATCGGTTGAGCCGTTTAAGCGTGATTGAGTAACAAACATTAAAACATCCAAACTCTCGTATGTCGTATTATGAAGTAGGATTATCTCTTCAGTGACCTTCATAAGATGAGGCGGCTTTTCGAAAACTTACAGACTGCGGCGCTACCACGAACTTCGAAAGTCGAAATTCGGGTATTTCCATCTCTATCGCACTCCCTTACTCAAGTGACAGGGATGCATGTATTACGAACTTCGACTTTCGAAGTTCGTGGTAGCGCCGCTGGCGCGGCCTGCGGAGGCGGTCAATAGTAAATTTGGCAATAACAAAAACCGTCGAGTTTATTATTGACCGCCACCACAGGACGCGTCAGTGTGTTTCAGGCTTTATTTTGCAAAGTCAAAGGCCAGGGAAAGGCATATTTGCATCGCTCGGTGACAGGAAAAACAAAACGGCATCGAATGAAAAATTAAAATATGGAATATTTAAAGATGACACGAAAGGTTGCGTTCGAAATTCGAAATATCGGCGAACGTCAGAGTCGAGGCGGCTGCAATCCGATACTAAAATAAATGATACCAACATAACACTGATTAAGGGTCGGACACAAGGGCGCGTTGTCGAGGTAACTCGAGAAGCGCTCATTATAGTGATCACAGAGCTCTTTGTTTTATGAGATAAGTATTAAATGAGTTTACCGGTTTTAAAGAAGCTAGTTCAGTAAGTAGGGTCTTTCAATATTTTTAGATCACCACGCACTATAAAATAGTCCCAGTTTAGTACAGGCTTCGAAAGAAGTTGGATTTCATATTGTCCATCAATTATTTTATAGTTACATGACACTTTGAAGTTGAATCAGAATGGAAATTACTCCACCGACAAGAGCCAAGCTCTTAAATAAATGATGATGATGACACTTTGAAACTTATGTCAAAACAATAGAGTGAACAATAAGTGTCAACTGTTAGGAATTAAAATGTCGTGCATTGGTACATTTACGTTAGTTGTATCTACCGAAACCGAAACTGCTTTACTGACTTAATCCTAAGTTGTAACCACCCAAAACATTCGGAATATGCGACGGCATTTAATTTTTTACGGTTGCGTTCCAAGTTAGCCGTTTGGATTACCGTTCTAATTATAGCTATAATCATTTTAATTTGTTGCACATTTTTGCCAAATCTGCACTTCAGAACTAAAATGGCCGATGTCCATGTGAGCTGTACAACATTTTAGGCCGTAAATTTCTAGCTTTTAGCATCACAATTGTGTACACTATACAATATTAGTACAAAAGGTATGATGACGGTTAAAATTATAGTGACAATTTAACGTAATTAACAATATTAATATCAGTTATGTTAAATTACGCGTGCATCAACTTGCATCATTATAATTTAATTTGAGTAATAATTCCTTTCTAAAAGTAAGAGTAAAAATTTGTAAAATGTTAAAAACGTCAAAAAGCAAAAATATACGTAGGTGTACTTGAGATTATTTGAGTTGGCCGAATTGCATCAAAGTAGTTCATTCAAAAAGCAGCTCTACGGTCCACGGTAGAAGATTCCAAATCCCATAACGGTTTTATAAAAAGGTAGGTACCCAAATTAGATAATCTCAACCACTACATGCTTGTTAATTTATGATCCAGCAATTTATGACTAATTGCCATTGTATATTAAAGAAGGCAAAAAAAAAATGCCTAGTGACGAAAGTCCCATTCAGATATCTCAAATAATTACGAAGCTGCAACCGTTTTAATATTGCTTGTTAGAGAGCGAAAACGCTCGCAGATAGTGAGCGTCATAGTAAATGACAATCGTTTCATATGAAGGTTCGTTTTGCGGAAAAGGGACAGAACATAGCATTGTGATTATTTAACCTCTTGCGTTGCTTTTTTCTCCAATTGACTACATTTTTAATCCTTTTTAGAGAAAATACATCATTATTGATTAAGGTGCAGCGGGGCAATTTCGACTAGTTAGTTATAAAGTACAACTTTGAGTACTGAAAAATACCATCTACAGTACTTTTACTGACAATTGATTGCATTCATGCAGTAAATTAGTAACTGAGGCTTCATTTTTTCGAACCCATATCCAAAAATATTGACCTTAAAATGTGTTTTTTTATATAAAAAGGCAAAATTAGTCGTATTTCCCCCGCTGAGGGGCAATTGCAACTATCGATAGTAAGTTCCGTTACAGTGAACTTACACTGCTAAAACTGAGCTCCTGAGCTTATTCATGGGACCAGCAATCTAAATTGGACCCTTTTATTTATGCAGCAAGGTTAATTTTTGCAAAAAAAGGCTTACAAGATTTTAGCGGGGTAATTTCAACTGCTCTCCATAGTAAATAGTGATGGGACTCATGATATTAAATATAAGTCGATAGATGTGTCTACAGGTCTACAAATAATTTTGTTCCAATTGAATTATTGTATTTTTTTACCATTTTAAAACATAATAAAAACAAAACGAAGTCTGTCAGAAAAATGTAATACCTATTAAAAAAAAACATGAGGCATTTTGAGATCAATTTTAGTACTCTTATTTAAATTCTCTAATATCAATATCTTTTAGAAATATATAATCGAAGTCTTTCACTTCAGGGTCGGGAAGATAATCAATTATCTCATCTGCGTCAATAATTGAGTGGTCATTTTCAATAATACGGAAGATGTTTTTACTTTTATTTAAAGAATGAAATCCTTGCACCACAATTTTGCCTTGTATCACATTTTCTATCATGCACACATATTGAAATGTTTTCTTTCCCTTAGAGGAACAAAATTTGGCCAAAATGAATTTTCCTTCTTTTGGAGTTTGTTTAGAGTAACGTGTTGGCTTTTCTCTAGTTGTACTAGCGCCAACATCTGTAGAAGTGGAACAAACTGTTGGTTTTTCGAAATCAATATCCAAATCAACAAGATTATCCTCATATTCTGCTGCAAGGTTTTGGTCATGTATTATGCGTTCGGAAACGTTTTGCATTTTATTTTCCATTTCTGTCTCACTAAGAGATACATATGAACAAGGAGGATCAGCGTGTACTTCATACTCCTGTTGCTTGGAGACTTTATTTTGACGTGTCTTTTTCATAACTTTTGACTCTTTGTCTACCCGTTCTTTTTCTCTTTTATTTTGTTTTTTGTCATTCGAAATGTTCTTTCTTTCATTTTTCTTAATCTCTTTCAGTTTGTTTTTATTTTTAGTATCTATTAATTTCTTCTCTTCTTTTTCTTTTTTCATTTGACCAATTACGTCTGCGTTTGTTAAAACTTCGGTGGTGCTTAGTTACACGTTTTTTTTTATTTTCAGGTTCAGGTATATCCAAATCTATATCCAAAATGAACTTCCTCTTTGGAGTTTGTTTAGAAAGACGTGCTGGGTTTGAGTTTCCTTTGGATGTACTTGCGCCAACATCCAAAGGTTGCAAAACGTCCGATGAGTGCGGAGGGAGTTTTAAAATTGTAATTCCTTCAGAGGACGCATATTGAATCACATTCAAGTCGACGTGCGAAGCGTGACCATCGTATATTAGCAATACTGGCCTTTCATCTCCCAGCGCAGGAACAAATACTGATTTGAGGTATTTTTCAAATATACTGGTTTGCATCCAGCCTTTTTCGCTAACCGCATAGGCAGTTTCAATGTTCTCATTTTTAAACATCCATTCAGTCCAAAGATGTTTGCCCTGAAAAATTATTAACGGTGGAACCTTTTTTCCACAAGCATTCGTCGCCAACAAAACCGTGGTATTATTTCTTCCGGGACCACTAGTAGTCCTAGTAGAGCGGTATCCTTTTTTACCGATCACTTTACCTTTGACGGGATCACTGCATATACTGGTTTCATCTAAGTTATAAATTTGTTCTGGTTTATCTCTCAATCCCAGTTCTGTTAACACACTTTCTAATAAATCGAAATAACTATAGACAATATAAGGATCACAGGCCTTTCGTCTAGCTATCTCAACTGATTGAGGCTTTTTTATTGAAAGGCCGTTCCTTTTTTGGAATGCCTGAAGCCAATCTTTGCCTGGAATATCATTTTTAAATGGAGTGTTAGTTCCATTTCGGCTCACAAATTGAGACACCAGAACTGCCACTTCTTTTCGAGTTAACGGGAAACCATGTTTTTCCATAATGTGTAAGCAGTCTGCGATGGTCTTTTCTACTTTTTCTCCGAGAACAATAGGTCTCCCAACCTTGTCATTCATAACACTGCTGTAAACTCTGCTCAAAATAGTTGATCTCGGTATACCATATATTTCCGCAGCTTGATAAGTAGTCATATTTTTATTTTTTACATATTGCACAGCTTGCTGCAGTTCTGCCATTGTGTAAGACTTTTCGGTCTTTTTTTGATAATGGCGAACCATCTGCGATAAAAAAACATAACTTACATTACTATCAAAGTATAATTGATTGCAAAATTTGACATGTTAATCCCATGATTTTGTTCGAAAAAATAATTGTATTGTGTTATAAATAGACGTTTTAATACTTAATAAACTCATAAATTGTATCATTATTCATTACATTATCGAAAATATTGATATTTTCATTCTACACAGTATCTCTTATTTTTTTGGCTCAGTATTTTTTGCACTCAAATGTAACCAACTCGTTCAAGTAACCATTTGAAGCGTTTATTTAAACGACGAATTTACATCGATAAAAACCTCGAATCATGCACATCACTAGTATTTGTTCATTTTCATATAAAATATGGTGGGGTAATTTCAACTACCAAATAGTCGAAATTTGCCGACATCTCAATTTTAGTGGGGTTATTTTAACTGTCGCCAAAATACGATTAAAACTAGAGATCGGAAATTCGGGAGCTTTTATACCTAAACTTTTGCCCCAGTACCTACACCGCGTTGTTGTTGAGTAGCATGGAGGCGGACTCAACTTAATTTTACTAATAAATTTCCAGGGATTTCCCGGAATACCGAAAATTAGGATAACATGAACACATACGTATTAAAGTGTGTGTTATTGTGTTTTTTGTGGCAATAAAATTATTTTCTTTCTTTCTTTCTTTCTTTCTTTCTTTCTAAAGTATTTAAATAAACTATTCTTTTTTTTTTTTTTTTTTTTTTCAAGAAGGTACATAACACATATTCAATTTCAAATTTACTCGCCAAACTGACGGAACAGTTTGTTGGCGAGACCGCGCTCATTCTTACAGGTATTATAATGCACCTAAGTTACTTACTACTTAAACACAAATATAAATCTGACCTAAACATACATCTAGTTGTTCCTATTTACAAAATATTGTTTAATTCACATATTCATTTAACTAACAGTTAGATAACATCAAACCAAAATTGTTTTGTAACTTTTATTAAAAATAATGGTACAAACGTAAGTATCTCTGTAAAATCAATAATTAAAACAAATCTACATAGCCACACAAAAGTGAATAGGTAATCAACCTACAGCGACACACGTGGTATTTTTGCATTTCCGTCCTTGTCTAATGTATGTCATTAAAACTGTTTACCAACGTGTATGTTGACAAAAATCGCTGAAAATAGTCATAACCTAAAAAAAAGGTAGGCTTTTCATGATGCTTTATACAATCCCGGAATTTAAATAATTAAAATATTATTTTTAAGAAGCCGACTCCATACTTGCTTCGCTTTTTCCGGGATTTTGCTAGGTTTAGGTATAAAAGCTCCCGAATTTCCGATCTCTGATTAAAACATAAACTATATCATAAATAAGTAACATACGAACATGAAATAGGTTATAAATATGCGACTCACCTTTGCAAAACTTGTCAAAACACATTAAAAACCACTATTTTTGAAGAAAATTTGAGGAGCCAACTCGCACGTGCACACAGTAAATTTCATCGAAAACAACATGGCCGCGTAGATCACAGAGCATTCGTTCTATCGACGCCATCTATCGTGAAATATTGAAAGCGCTTTTCCGCTATCCGGACATAGATGGCACTGCAATAAATGATGTAAAACACGGAAGATATTTCGATTAGTTGAAATTTCCCGCAGTTGAGATTGCCCCGCTGCACCTTATATTGTTTAGTGTTTATATCCCTATTTTTGAAAATGTACAAATTAACGAAACAGGGGCCAGATAACTGTGGTTGTTTAAGACGTGTGTACTCGTAAAATACGAGATCCGAAAGTAGGCCAACCCAAGTTAAGTGTTTAAATCTGTATAAAGCTGTTCCTTCGCCCACGCCCCGCAACACGAGCCTCCCTGCCTACTTAACGTCATTCATTAAGTATTGTGAGATATTTACTGCATGAAAGGCTAAATCGTCTTGGGCATTCAAGGTTTGTAAAGATAGTAATGTGCCTAGACGTTTCAAATAAATAATATCATATAATATCTAACAGTTATTTAGATATCTTTATCACAGGTTTTATAAAGATCCGTAATACATTACAAATACAAATATTCTTTATTGCTCACCAAAAATAGTAGAAACAAGCAAAAAACATTTTATTGATGTGTATGTTATGTGTGTGTGTGTTGTTGTTGTTGTTGTTATGTGTGTGTTGTGTGTGTGTGTATGATTATGTTGGAAAGTAGTCAAAAAAATGTATGACATTTGGTCAAACCGAAGCGCACCACATAATCAAACATGGTAGTGACATTTGAACCAACTGATGTAGTGACAGAGTAGAATGTCTTTTGTTTCAAAAAACTACCGACACAAAGCCAATCGAAGTCTATCCCATTTGACAATGATTTATATTCATTTAAAGGAATAACTCCTATCGGTAGGACAACAGGCCCCTATTTCACCAACTTGACAATTGACACCTGACACTGACAAATTGCCATATATTGCACGTTCTAGAACAGGGGTAACCAAATGGCGGACCGCGGTCCGGACGCGGACACAGCAACTTGCACTACAGAGTACCTACGTTACGTAATTAAATAAAAATGTATCCCCCCCGCATTATCTTTGTTGACGTCAATTCGAAAACGGCCGGGCGAAGCAGGTAACTTGCAAGAAAGAGTTCTCTGGTGTAAAAAAATACATTTGATATTTCTGTACTGTAATTACATTTGTTTAATATACTTTTTTCTGTAAAATGTTGTGCGGACCGCGGTGGTCATTTCATTTCTTAAAACGGACCCTGAGCGAAACTAATTGGTGACCCTTGTTCTAGAAGTTAAGGTGGTTGCAAGGTTACTTGTGAAACTAGCAATTTACGGAGAATTGCCGTTGTCAGGTGAAAATTTTCAAGTTGGTGAAATAGGGGCCAGGCACTTAGTGATTGTCAAACGGGCGTTCTGCGGCTTCACAGTGAATTTGATCTCCCTAACAAGCCCGTCTCGGTCCAGCGCCGCATCCCGTCATTCCCGGGGCCCGGTCGACCGTGCCCCGGCACGTGGTACCGGTCGACCGGTGAAGCGTGGAGAGATTGAATCGGGGTGCCTTGGGGCACAGGACTGAGGCTGATTTATAAAACTATCTAGTACAGCGGGATATCATGGTGCATGCAGACCTGCAGAGTCCATTCGCAACAATACAGTGCTTCATACGGAGCTCTGACCATCATCATCATCATCATATCAGCCGAAAGACGTCCCCTTCTGGGCATAGGCCTCCCCCAAAGAGTGCCACAGTGACCGGTCCTGCGCCACCCGCATCCAGCGGACCACGGATGATACATGGTTTTTACGAATCTAGAGATTGTAGTGATTGTGGTGGGTCGCTGATATTGAGGGTTCTATGTCAGGTTCGAAAGCCCATGACCCATGGCCCATGACCGGTTAGACCATTAAGTATCTAATTGAAGAGGTGGAGACCGAAGAATGAACCACATAAAATATAAATATATACCTAATTCTTAAATAAGAGAGCCGATTTTTCATTCATTTATTCTACCCAGCCTGCCATTATGTTTCTGGGACGTCATTGGATACATACTTACATATTGGTTATACATAGCTACGACCTTCTCCAATCATGTTGCCCTTTGTATACTTTAAAAGATCGTCATGGCATTCATTAAACTGTGCAAGGTCCCAATAAAGTTCCTTTTCATCTTCACGCGTTCTCGCTCGATCACCGCGGGCTCGCAAATTGGTGCCCGTGCGCATATGTTTGCCATTAATCTGCGCATGCCCAAACCGGGTGCGCACGTGTGGCGTCGGTGAGCATCGGAGATGGTAAATTTTACGAATGGCTGAGTACCACGTCTTGTTTCACCTCACCGTTTACTCCCAGTATATCTTGACGCCGGGATTCGCATTAGCAACGCGTAAGCGGAGGTCTGACATGAGAGAATCTTATTAGCATAAAAAACCAGCTGTCTTTTTCGATTTCAATTGGAATTTCGGCGTCTTCTGATTCACGAAAGACGAGATGCACGCGGATTGCATCCTTATCACTGTTCTCTGCAGAAACTTGACCTATTTATCGATTGTAGTATTAATTGCTGTTCGTGTCCGTTTTCAACTTTTTGGCGACCTCTGTCAACAGTTACTTCAAAGTTCGCCCTCGGCTATAATAGCGGTTGTGACTGTGAGGCATGTCAGAGCAACTTGATCTGTCCATTGACTAGGAAATCGGCCACTCAATTGTGTACTCCACCTTCCCAACCACTGCCAACTTCTCCAGGTAGTCCGGTTCTCTGCGGGCTAAGTGACCAAAGTACTCTTTTGTAGCAAGTAGTGGACATTCTAGTTTGGACTCTAAGTTATTTAATGATCGAGATGTTGGTCGTCTTTGCCGTTCATGGAATGTTGGCCATTCACCTTCAGCCTTAGGTCTTAAGGCCTGGGGACCGATTTTTGACTTTCGAGCGCTCGAAAATTAAATAAAAGTAAATGCTATTGTAGTGTCATAATCACAGGCACTTACTTTCTACCGATAGAATTGAATACGAGTCAATACCGTTCATTTTTTAATTTTCTATCGTCATTTCAAAATAGCATTTCATAATTTTTGTCAGTTTTCGAGTGAAAGACACGAGCGCTCGAAATTCAAAAATCGGTCCCCTGGTCGTGCGCTTTAGTACCTAGGTCAACTATTGAAACCACTCCGAAAGCTGAATTTGGCAAGGCACTAAAGAAAGTGAAAACAATTTATTTGCTATAGCGGCACAAAATAATCGTACACAGTATAAAGACCGCCAATTAGATTAAATCTTTACAAAAGACATGAAAAGTAAAAAGGTAGGCAAATATTATGTTTTTTTAACATACTTCAGTAAAAATTGAGGAAATTGGTTGACACTTTTAATATAAAACGCACAGCGTCCTTATATGAGAACTGTGTTAATGTGTGCATTTACGAACTGATAAGGCACTTTTCCTTGGACTTATACCAAACAACTGTGATACCAAGTGGGTGTAGGTGTATACCTCTGCGTTCAATAGAGCACAAATTCCGCGCTTTTTAGCGCGCGCTGTTTAACCAAACCTTGGAACTATGCGTGGGACACGCTGTATATAAAACTACTTAATATTTTTTCAAGGGACAATGTTAATATTAATCATCATTTGAGAATCTATAGTAAAAAAAAGAATTGTTTTATTCCCATTAAATATAAATTCTTCAATTGAATGATACCAAAATCTCCCATTAGTATCTAAATACGGTAATTAAATTATAATACATGAACAATTTAGTATACTTATAAAATACAGTCAGAAATAAAGTGCTATAATGAAATTAACCTTTACCTTTTAAACGCCAAAAGTATGTATAGGATCGTAAATTAAAATACACTCAAGAGAATTGGAATCTAAACTTATTCGTCAACTGCATTATTTAAAAAACCGAGTGGCTGCAACTTTATGATGTAGATGCACTTTCATTCCTTAGATACACAACCCTAAATAAGGCCAGACGCACTTGTCTTATTAAGTAACAATACACTTATGGAGAAGTATATTGTGATGTAACAACAAACGTCTCAATATCTTATCTTTATATTTACCTCGCGTGTAGCATTCAAAACAAGGAAGCATTTAGAAGTGTCAGTACCTACTTCTAAAGAATTAATATAATATAATAGATAATACCGATCTGTACCTAACAGCACAGTGGTCAAACGCCACGCCAAATAAATGCCATTCTAGTATCATGCTCCTAGCAACAGGTAGTGTAACAGCGTGTCAAACCAAACGAACATAGGTCATTCTGGCTTTCAGCTACAGATTACATTCATCTCGCAAACAAAAGATAACCCGCTGCTGACTGTGCGGCGCCAGCACATATCCACCTACTCGTATCTTACTCTTGAGATACTAAATGTAAAAGCACAAACACCATTGTAAAAACAGCCATAAGTCTTGCTGCGTTGAGTTTAAAATGGTTTACTGAATTTTAAATTAAATATGGATGTAATCTGAGTCCAGTCCTTCCTAATCATTATTCGTGGTCGGAAGCGTTATCACCATTTAAGTCCTTGGGCGACAGAGCTCTGCTCGAGTGAAATGAGAAAAAGTGGCAGAAAACTAATTTTCCCAGACATGAGACTAGCCAGATCGATTTCTCGTAAATTCCTTCATACCAAATTTCATCGGAATCGTTAGAGCCGTTTCCGAGAACGTGATTGCAAATATACAAATACTGCTCGTTTAATAGTATAGGATAGGATAGGATAGTAGTAAAAATGGTTAGCATTTCAATTTAAATAGTCCCACAGGTTTTGGTATAGTGACGAATAATGTTATCAAGAGGTATAGTTGGTAAGGTTTTAGCATTAACCTCAAAATTAATTAGCCTAATTAAACTATTATTGGCAATAAAAACCAAAACTCTGACGCAAAGAGAGGGGTGAGTTTAACGTGTCTGTGTATCTGTGTATCTGTCTGTGGTATCGTAGCTCCCAAACGGATTGACCGATTTGAATGCGGTTTTTTTGTGTCATAGATAATTTTATCCCGAGTGTTATTAGCCATGTTTCATGAAAATCTGTTCAGCAGTTATTGAGATATTGGACTTTGAAATGAAAATGTCGGGGGTTTTTCAACTTTTCTAATACATGACGCACTTTGCGTCATCATCATACGATTCAAAGTCATTTCTGGAATAAAATAACTGAGTCCGTGCGTATTAAAATAGTTACTACTAGAAATAATTGCGCCTATGCGGTTTCATTTTCCGTTTATTATCATTTAAATATACACATATGTATGCTTAACATTATAGTAACCCATAGGCATTGGTACGTCATATTTATTACAATTATTTGGATAAAATAGTGTGTACCTATTCTATTGATTTAATTATCGTTTTTCAATATGGCCATAAGGATTTCATATTATTACAAGCTTTTATTTAACTTGCCCTGTGGTTACGCCGTCAGAGCAAAATCCCTTTTGGCCTCTTTTCTTAAAAGCTGCTGAGACTGCTTACACCGCCTTCAGAAGAAAAAAAAGTAGTGTCAGTCTGTCAAATCTTTTCCTCACGCATGTCACCGAACAATATTCTCACCGCTGCAAATAAATTGCGAACAAAAAAGTTTTTGTGCTTGTTCCTGACCGAATATCGTTTGCTCGAGCTCCTCGCTCGCCCGCGCTGCACACCAGCTGCACACCAATAACCTAAAGGTAAACAGTTTCAGCTCTTCTAAATTAACAATTTGGTTTGTCTTTAAATTTATTCTACGGCGTAACCTTGCCTTCAGCTCCGCACCGCTCATTACCGCATAGTTCAAATTGCCTATTTACACGGCCCATATTGACCCACTTTCCGGTGACCGATTGAGCTGAAATTTTGGGTATAAGTATAGTTTGGATGACAATTCAATACTATGGTACCGGCGAGCTGATCTGATGATGGAGACAGAAGGTGGCCATGGGAATTCAGTACTTAACCGACGTAACCCCGTTGAGTTTGGGCTCGTTAGAATCGTCTCAATGAGTAGTTGATGATGGTATACAGAAAAGTACAGTCGGCAATAAAAGCTTGTACCAATAATTACATTTTTGACGGAAACTTATTTTATACATCATTTATGCATTTTCCTTTGGCAAAGTGTTTAGAAGCCGATTAGTTGTTGTTTGTTGACGCTATCGTTTGTTGACGCAAGGCTCTGCCCATGCAGCACTCCTAATGATAATACAATCCATACTATCCATTCCATACTAATTCCATATCCATACTATCCATACTAATATTATATGTAAATGCGAAAGTGTGTCTGTCTGTCTGTCTGTCTGTCTGTTACCTCTTCACGCTTAAACCGCTGAACCGATTGCGATGAAATTTGGTATGGAGATAGGTTGAATCCCGGGGAAGGACATAGGATAGTTTTTATCCTGGAAATCACCCCCTAAGGGGATGAAATGGGGGGTTGAAGTTTGTATGGAGCTGCGACATAAACGATTTCCACGCGGACGGAGTCGCGGGCAGAAGCTATTTCTCAATATGATCTTAATAGGTATTACAGGTTTGGAGGGAAGCACTTACCTAATAACACAGTTCGCTACTCATTATCACTGTCAAAAGACCAAAAAAATGCCGCAACTGGGCCATTCAAAAATCGTTCTAATCCCCACAATATAACGCCCCAGGCAACTACCGTCAGGTTATATTGGTGGTAATAAAAAAGAAGTGTCACTTTCGTTTGTTTTAAATGATACCAATTGGCCTTGTACCTACTAGTATTAAACGGGTTATTAATGCTGGTTTGCGGGAGAAAAGTAACGCTTAATGTTGTTAGGAAGCTGAGCCTTCTGCGATTAAGTATAGGCAATTAAGCAACTGGTTGTAAATGTTAAATGTTTTACATTGATCAAATTCAGTGTCGTAAGTCAAGTCAAGATCAAAATCAAATTATTAACTTGAACCACATACATACAAAGTTTTTCGGTTAAAGATTACAGTTTAACATGAACCCTGTAAGCGAACAGATACTTATTGTTATTTTTTTGGGTAGGTACTGTCGAGTTTATATGGTTGTGATCAGTGAGGTACTCATTTCAAAATTATCTAAAGCCTGCTGTACACACTGGGCCAACGTTGGCGCGTGAGCAGAAGGCAGCTATGCGTTAGAGGGAGAGGGCTATAACTCGATCTCTTTCGTTTACATAGCTGCCTCCTGCTCACGCGCCAACGTTGGCCCAATGTGTACAGCCGGCATAAGGTAGGTGAACCAAGAATGGCCCAGCTCCTAATAAGACCCTCCTTAATTTCAAAGCCGTGTAATACAATTTCAGTAGGTATGATTAATAAAGAGTTCATAGATACTAATTTGATAACTTCGCGGTAATATTTATAATATGTTTGCATGTTACGATAGTTTCTGCAACTATTCGTGTTTTAACTTCGAAAATGCACGGCTTCCTTCGACCAAATCCTATTAGTTCCGGTATCATAAACTAGCAGATTGAAAACATTGTTAACAATCCTACACAAAATAACGCATTCAATACATTATTATGGTCCCTGGCGCTACCATCAACAGCAGCCGAACAATCCGCCAATCTTCACGTTTTAAGGATTAACTCAACCATCCGGCACGAAGAACCATTTTCAGTGCATTCCAATTGCGTATTTTATCACAAGGTGACAAAATGACATCTTAGTATTCTTAGTCACCTACGCAGGCGCCAGCGAGATTTAGCAAAAAGCGTGCAATAAATCTTTAAATCCGTGATAAATGCGTTCTAAGAAACACCTGAGTTTTCGCGACACCTATTCTGTTGTCGTTTAAAAGTAGTTTGAACCTTGATGTGTAAATAATACGTTTTATAATTGAGTGTGTTTAAATGGAGGCGGTTCGCGTTTGTGTAACCTATTGAATAAAATGCAGTTCTCAGAAGCAATAGGTCGTGTTGAGGTCAATGGACGTAACCGGTTGGTAATTGTGGTAATTGTTGGGTAATGTGACGTCATAGCCGTCAACAATGTAAGGTGAACAAAGTGCCCATCACTGGCCATACATGACACTTTAAATTATTATTTATACTAAATCGCGTATAATTAACTTATTTTATTTACCTCACTGAGGTCTCCCGACGTTTCGGATATGTTGCAACATCCATGGTCTCGGGACAACTGTTGCTGTTGTCCCGTGACCATGGATGTTGCAAGTGTTGCCACACATCTGAAACGTCGGGAGACCTCAGTGAGGTAAATAAAATAAGTTAATTATACGCGATTAAGTCCCGTTTAGTATAATAATTTGTGAAAATCGTGAAACTTTTAATTATGTCAAAACAATATAGGTGAACAATATCAACTACCTATTAGGCAATAGGCATTAAGGTGTCAAGCATTGGGACATTTACCTTATTGAAGTTCGTGTTAAATTAAAGGACTTCTTGAGTACGAGTAGCTCTAGCCTATGCTGATGCCAATGGAGATGATTTTGCAAAAAATATTACATTATCTTCGAACTCAGATCGACTACGAAAACAACTGTCCTTGTCACTGCTCACTCGGCTTCTAACAGCTTTATCCACTATACCAGTGTTTCTAAACCTGTGGTCAGTGGACCCCTGGGGGTCCGCGACGCGAGTACCTATAGTTATGTACGGGGGTTCGCAGCAGTCTCACCCATAGACCATTTCACAATAATAAATAAATGCCACAAAAAGTCTTGCCTGTTTTTTATTATTAATCCTTGGATTTGTGCTTGATTTACTAGGGCTCCGTGGACGGAAAAAAGATTAAGAACCGATGCACTATACAATTCAATGCTTTACTAGTAACTAGTAATAAGTACTACCGGTAGGTACTCATTATTATTATTATTACTTAATTTTATTTGACCAAGGAACAAGGTTTTGGTTTTGTCCTTGTATTTCTATGTACGCCAATTATTGATAAGGTACCTCTCAGTACAATAATTGTTCATGATTTTTATATTATTTGTATTCTTAACTTTGAAATTTTGACATTCTTATTTTTTATATTCTATTTGTTGATTTATATTATTCTTTCTATTATTGTTGCGAAATTGTGCCTAACGATCATTATACAATACAATAAGTAGTATTTACAAAGGTATTGTTATATGAGAATTGTGTAATGAGATAAATAAAACTAAACTAAACTAAACTAGTATACTGCTTATAAAATTTATCATATTTCTTTTCAATGTTGCTGTTAAAGTAAACTTTAAACAATATTGCATGACCGTCCCGTACTTTCAGAACCCCTGATATGTCACTTTGACAGTGACATAACTTAGTTTACATTTTTTCTGGCTGATTAATAATCAGAGTTTAGTTAGATAAGAGATTTTTGTAGGTTAGGTACTTTAGGCAGGTAGGTTTATATGGTTAGACTTTCTGAATCATCCAAGCTCTTTTTCTCAGATTATGGCTAAGCTTTTAAATAACTATTTGCAAACCAATAACGTTTTCCTAGAAGAATGTAAGTACGAGTAGAATGTCAAAGTACATTACTGGTAAAATGTCTATTTCCTGGTAATACCAACCAAACAAATCGCAAGGACGTCGGATTTACCGATACCGGATCTGTTTCTACGGCGAGTGAATTCCTAATTAAGCCACAATGGTAAATGCAATTAAGATTATTTATTACAACTAATTAATTTTACTTTTAAATTCTACACGTGACTGGAATGGACACGGGTATGGAATGATAATAAATTAGAAAAGTTGAAAACCCCCCGACATTTTCATTTCAAAGTTATACATCTCAAAATCCCCTGAACCGATTGAACGAAACTAAAATCATCACGATCAACGTCAGCTTTCGGACAATAAAACCCATGGAACTATAATACTCAGGACGAGCTATGGTAATAATAATACCACGTGCGAGCGAGCTGGTAGCATACAAATCTCGATAAGTGTGACAGAAAGGGAAATATCATTCATTGTCCTTGTCATAGTTCCACTTTTTTTTATTTGCCACAACTGATTCAGTATGAAGTTGTGGCACATAAACCATTACCCGTCCAAATTGAGTAGGTTGTTTATGGCAAGTCATCAGCCATTGTAAGACCATAGTTCTTAATTTAGCTGCATAGGAGCCTTTCCGTCCCTCGCTGTGGCATCACGTATAGCCTGTCCTGAGTATCATAGGTCCATGATAAAACCGCATAAAAATCAGTTCATTCGTTTAGGAGCTGAGATGCCACAGACACACACAGACTCGTCAAACGTATAACACCCCTCTAGCGCGTCGCGGGTTAAAAATAAAATAAAGGTTCTTCGAAGAGAAACATACCGCCTCTGCAAAGGATATTCGCGAACATCATTATGTAGTACGAGTACATAGTGTAGTATGTACGTACCTGAAACAAAAATATAAAAAATATTAGTATAGACGTATCGGAGTCATAATTGGTGACATCAAAAGACTTGAAACGTCCAATCCACAGGTATAGATATACATCATCATCATCATCATCATATCAGCCGAAAGACGTCCACTGCTGGACATAGGCCTCCCCCAAAGAGTGCCAAAGTGACCGGTCCTGCGCCACCCGCATCCAGCGAACTCCAGCAACCTTTACCAGGTCATCAGTCCACCTTGCGGGGGGCCTACCCACGCTGCGCCTTCCGGTACGTGGTCGCCACTCGAGAACCTTTCCGCCCCAACGGCCATCGGTTCTACGTGCTATGTGCCCCGCCCACTGCCACTTAAGTTTAGCGATTCGGAGGGCTATATCTGTTACCTTGGTTCTGCTGCGGATAGCCTCATTTCTGATGCGATCCCGCAGAGAAACTCCCAACATAGCCCTCTCCATAGCCCTTTGGGTGACTTTGAGCCTTCTTATGAGGCCCATAGTAAGCGACCACGTTTCAGTACCATATGTCATCACTGGCAACACACACTGGTCAAAGACTCTCGTCTTGAGACACTGCGGAATATTGGACGAAAAGATGTGCCGTAGCTTCCCGAACGCTGCCCAGCCGAGTCGGATTCGACGATTGACCTCTTTCTCGAAGTTGGACCTACCTAACTGGATAGTTTGTCCTAGGTATACATAATCGTCTACAACTTCGAGCGTAAAGTGTCCGATTGTAATGGGAGTTGGTACTACATGGGCATTTGACATGATCTTCGTCTTATCCATGTTCATTCTTAGACCAACTCCCTCGGAAGCTTTACTGAGGTCATCGAGCATCGTACTTAAGTCCTCCATGGTCTCAGCCAAGACTACTATATCGTCAGCAAACCGAAGGTGAGTGATGTACTCGCCGTTGATGTTGATGCCTAGCCTTCTCCAGTCCAGAGTTTTGAAAACGTCCTCCAGTGCAGCGGTGAACAGTTTTGGAGAAATAACATCTCCTTGCCTGACTCCCCGCTGCAGCGGAATAGGCTTCGAGTTCTGGTCCTGGAGTCGAACTGACATAGTGGCGTTCTCATACAAACACTTCAGCACTTCGATATAGCGATAGTCAACTTGGCACCGCTGGAGAGACTGTAGTACGGCCCAGGTTTCAATCGAATCGAAGGCTTTCTCGTAGTCCACGAACGCTAGGCAGAGGGGCAGGTTATACTCCTCGGTCTTCTGTATAACCTGACGGAGCGTGTGGATGTGGTCTACGGTACTGAAGCCTCTTCGGAAACCGGCTTGTTCGGGAGGCTGGAAGTCATCTAGCCTGCGTACGAGACGATTTGTAATGACCCTCGAAAACAGCTTATAGACATGGCTCAGAAGTGAGATGGGTCTGTAGTTCTTCAGCAGGGTGTTGTCACCCTTTTTGAAGAACAGCACCACCACCCCTCCGTTCCATGCCTTTGGAGTTCTCCCTTCCAGTAAGACGGAATCGAACAACTTCTGAAGGGCCGTAAGGACCGGTTTTCCACCCGCCTTCAGGAGTTCGGCTGTTATTCCGTCTTCACCGGGAGCCTTGTTGTTCTTGAGCTGTTTAAGAGCCATTACAATCTCGTACAGGCTGATGTCCGGGATGTCGTCGGTATAGTGCCGGGTTAGTCTAGCTCTAGGGTCTTCCGCCCGACCAACTTCGGGTCTGCGTGTTGACGTGTATAGCTGTCCGTAAAAGCGCTCTATCTCACCCAGAATCTCGGTTTTAGAGGAAACGATTCTACCATCTTCAGTTTTTAACTTCGCGAGCTGGCTCTGCCCTACAGACAGATCTCTCGAGAACACTTTAGAGCCCTTATTACGCTTGATGGCCTCTTCAATACGATTTGTATTGAATTGGCGCAGATCGCGGGTAAGGGACTTGGAGATCTGTTTATTGAGCTGCCGGTATAAGGTCGCATCGGCTGAAGACTGTAGAATCATTTCACTCCTTTCCTTCATGAGCTTCTGAGTGGAGCTAGAGAGCCTTTTAGTTTTGTTGGTCCCTTGGGCCTTGAAGAACTTAGACCCAGTGGAACGGACAGCTTCCACAAACCCGTCGTTCAGTTCGTCCACATCGCCGCCTAGGCAATCGAAACGGTTTCGGAGTTCCAGCTGGAAGCTCTCGGGGTTTCGAATTTGGATTGATGCTGGACGGAGCGTAGACTTCATCAATCGAGAGCGCTCTTGCTTGACGCATATATTCAATGTGCCTCTTACTAGACGGTGATCGCTCCCGGTTTTGACCGTATTGATCACAGAGACGTCATTGAATATATGCTTCCTCGTCGACATGATGAAGTCAATCTCGTTTTTAGTTGCACCGTCGGGACTCATCCAGGTCCACTTTCTGTGCTCGTGTTTCTTGAAGAAGGAATTCATCATGTAGAGTCCCTCCTTCTCCAAGAAGCCAGCCAGTAGTTGGCCCCGGTGGTTCCGACTTCCAACTCCAAATTGCCCCACTCTCTGCTCTTCACCATCTCTCTTGCCCAGTTTTGCGTTAAAGTCCCCCATGACAACGGTGAAGTAGGTTTTGGAACTATGCATGGCCTTCGATATATCTTCATACATAGCCTCCACCTCTTCGTCGGAGTGTGCCGAGGTCGGCGCGTAAACCTGTATGACCTTCAATGAGTACCTGTTGGATACTCTGAGTATAAGGTACGCCACCCTAGTCGACACACTCTCGATCTTCACCACGTTGTTCACAAGGGACTTGTGGACGAGGAACCCGACACCTCCCTGGGACTGTTGGTCGCCCTCCCGGAAATAGAGCAAGTTGCCGGATTTGAGGGTTATCGTGTCCTCCCCCTCTCTTCGGACTTCAGATAACCCTATGACATCCCAACGCAACTTGCTCAACCCTTCCTCCAGTTCCGCTATCCTTTCGTCGGTCCGCAGTGTGCGCGTGTTATACGTTGCCAGGGCCAGGGGTCGTCGGTGTTGGTAGCCGGATCTTCGCCGGAGATTCTTCGCACCCCTGACCCCGCTGGTACCCTGGCCGCTACCACAACCAGGGTACCGGGGGTCGCCGGAACCTCGGGGCCGTGGTTTTTTTGTATCTTTCATTTGGGGGGTACATGCCATAATCGCCACGCTTGGCATGCGGGTTGGCGATCGCAGTATTTCCACCGCACTCCAGGGACGCTGCTGCCCATCCCCCGGTGGTCTTGGTCGTAGTTTTAGGACGTACCCGGGTCCTAGATAGATATACATAGATATACATAGATCACGCAAATGCATCTTCTTCGCGTGTCCGAACTCGGTCTGCGAGTTGGCCGTCCGACTGACATTCCGCGCGCGTCTGTTGTGGCAGCCGGTTGTCCGTGAATATTAAGAAAATTCCTTATTCCAAAATCGATATTGCGCGGACAACCGGGAATTCACATCAATAATTCGCCCTTGACGCCTGCGACGTCACAGTAGGTAGAAAAAAGTGACACGGTCGGTTTTCATACAGATTAAGGTGTTTAAGTTATCTAATGTATATCTATATCTGTGGTCCATAAGGCGGGACGCGATGATAAACAGAATGAATAAATATGCATGTTGGTCACAGTACGCAGGTCCTGGTTGGACGTCATTGCTTACTCAACCAAGGAGGGCTCATTAAGGGCATTAATTGAACGATGTTTAGTCACAGGTCACAGACACCACACTAATTGCAATGTATTTTTGCAGATTTCATTTCAGAACGGTGCTCTCCTATAATGTTCGTAAGAGGACACCCGAGGTTTTCATCGATTTTTGACAAGTTTTGAATCGTATCACCTACTTTTGCACTATAGATAGAATTATAAGTCAAACGGCTATAGTTTCTTCAATCTTTTATTTCCATTTTTGTTTACCGGATTTTGAATGAAATGAATACTTAATTTTGCATGTTTATTTTAAACATTGTCTAAGATAACACTTATTTCGTATCTCTATTGACGTGAAGGTTTTCATTTTAAACTAATTAACACAAAAGTTTTGGCCAGAAAACCAGTTTTTTGGCCTAAAATTGTTCAACTTTGATGACAAATATCTCGAAAACAATGAACTTTGAAGTAAAAATGGGATACTATATTACTTAAAGCCGTTGTTGTTAATGTAATAAGCTACAAAAAACATTAGAAAACTAAGGGATTCAGATCGAAGGTCATAGGAGCCCCTTAACACTTATGAAGGAGGAGTTCTGTTCTGGCTGAAGGGTGCACTTTTTCGGCGGTTTTGAGGCCGGTTATTTGATTCCCAGAAAATGTGCCGTCGTGTTATTGTAATCATTCAGTTATTATGTTTATCAATTTGTATGTTAGTCTGTAAGTTATATATGTATTACTATAGATCAGAGGGGTAATTGCGTAATTATTTTAAGTGTAAAGAAAGTAGGTAAGTGTTTCATTTGTAAACATATGGCTTAAATAGAGTACCTTATAAATACCTGGTATCATGCATACAAAATTCAGGTGCCATTGTACAAATTATAACTCTACAATAACGTCAGTAATGGCAGTTAAACAATTCAACAAGTTTTCTAACGAACGTTAGAGCAACTCAACTGTCATTTTCACAAACAAAAAATGTTATTTAGATCTACCTAACGAACTGACGGAACGCAACGTTCCTAGGTACAACCAGGATTTATCACTGTCGTACCTAGGTTGCAACTTGCAACCAGGATTTTTAGTGTAGAAAACATGAGTAGGTACGCAAACGCGCCCAGTTATGTCTATGATTCATTAAACGCATAATACTGCATAACACTTTGCGGTTAAAGACAAATGGTTATTGTTAGTTACTGATTAAACCCTTAATTAGCGGTATTTACACATGATGTAGGCAATAACGTAATATATTAGTTGGAATGTTCACCATCATCGACATCATCATCAGCCGAAAGACTGCTGGACATAGGCCTCCCCCAAAGAGTGCCAACGACCAGTCCTGCGCCACCCGCATCCAGCGGACTCCCGCGACCTTTACCAGGTCATTCCAACTTGTGGGGGGAGGCTACCCTACCCACGCTGCGCCTTCCGGTACGTGGTCGCCACTCGAGAACCTTTCCGCCCCAACGGTCATTGCGGCCATTGCAACGGCGGTTAGGAAAATTCCTCAATTAGACCTCAATAATTTCATACATTGTGGTTGTTCCTACAACTTATCAGCTTCATCATCTTTAGCTAGCGTTATTCCCGGTTGTACCCTAAAGGATCCCGGGGTCCGCTTTGACACCTAATCCAGATTTGGCATTAGCACTAGTTTTACGAAAGCGACTGCCATCTTCCAAGCCAAAGGGAAACCTAGACCTTATTGGGATTAGACCGGTTTCCTCACGATGTTTTCCTTCACCGAAAAGCTAACGGTAAATATTCAGTACATGTTCCCAAAAAATCCTTGGTACTACGAGCCGGGATTTGACAGCCGCATACCTGAACCGCTAGGCCAACTTAGCTTAGAACTTATCAGCTAATAGGTGCATAATCGGTAAGTGATAAATCGTTTATTGGGAAAAAAAAAAAAAGAAAAAGGCTTATCTATCGTCCTCCTGCAAAACTAAAGATTGATTGAATATAGGGAACGCCTGTTAGTATGAAGACAAAAGTCAGAACACTAATAGTAAAACGTCAACTAGTCATAAATTAGCATCAACAATGCGGCCTAGCGCAAGGCCGTAGCTGTGACGTCAATACCAACATAACTATGCCGTCGAGAAAGGCGCCGCTGTCAAAAACTAGTTCCTAACATAGTACAAATATTGGTAGTTTTGTATTTAACTAGATGTAAAGGTAATTTGGTGATGTACATAATAGTAAAGTAATTGATGTAATATGCTACGCGTATTAATTCTGCTACACAAAGCCAAAAAGTCGTATGTTATACAATAGTAGTGACATACGAGTCTCATGTATAATATTATAAAAAAGAAAAGTGTTTGTAGCTTTGAAAATTTGTATGCAGATATAACCTCCCGAACCGCTCATCCGATCTAAAAAAAATCAACCTGTCAATATTTAGATAGAGCTCTCTTGATGGTTATAATATAATGGCGCGGGCAGCCAGAAATATAGTTTTTTTATCGTACGGCATACACTTATTCATAATAGGCAAACAATAAAACAGAACTATCTAATATGTACATGTCGAATTGAACAAGTCTCGGGTACGTTGGGTTGTTAAATGTCGACATTCAGGGAGTAGAGCGACGCGACTATGCCAAGTAACGTGTTAGCTACAGAAGGTTCTCCTCCGGTCCCACACATGAGTGTAGAGGACAGCGTCGGCAGATGTGCTCAATGGTTTCAACCTCTTCGCCGCACTCACACATGGCCGAAACCCAGCCCCATTTGTGCAAGAGGTAGTCGCGCAGCGGCCGCCGTGACGCGTTCTTAGCCTATTTAGACGGCACTACAGTTTTCGAGGGAGGTCGTAGGACCCTCGCAACTTACGTCAGTTGTACCATAGGATCTTTTGATACGAGTAATAGACGTATAGGATTGACTACGAACCGGATTCTACGGGCCGTTTGACGTAGTTGATTTATTGATACAATAATTGAGTCACGACGAACACGGCACGCTTCAAGGCAGACACTAATTAGCATAAATATGTACGCGTAAAATAATAGTATCCTATTTGTGCAAAGATATTAGTTGGCAGTACCTGAATCGTTAATTACAGAACTAACTAAATGAATGCAATATGTATGTTACCATGGCTAGTCTTGTCAAATCCGTTTTTTTAACTGACTGTCCACTTTTACTTCCCACGATGAAACCCTACTTAGATAGAGTGCCAGATATCAGAAGCCGATATGGTGGATAGAGTGAAGGACGTAAGGAAAGCTGACCCCACTATGTGGGATACTATATATCAAGGAAAAGAGAGCGGTGAAATACCTACTTGACAGATCTTGCTCATTAGCACTAGAGGTAATATAGCATTGCAGTAGCATCACAGGAATCCCCATCTACGCGAGTAGCTATATCCTCAAGATTTGGCAATAAGTAGCTGCGCGTGCGTCGCAGTGGCGCAAGCACCGCGTTTCCTAGAACGGCGAGGCCGCGCGCATACATTACGCGAGGAATTCGCACTGGATCCTAACTACGTAAATGGGTTAAACGCACGTACATTCAGTACTCCACCTATAATTATAGCACAAAAACTATAGCAAAAGATGTATATTCTGTATTTTGGAAGACGCACTATAGTTGAGTCTTAGTCCCGAGTCTATGACATCAGTTTTAGAGCTGGAGACTTGATGGTTAAGAACTTCTAGCAGTCACTCTTTTGACAAAGCTTAATACCAATTAAAGCCTGCATCACACTGCCATTAGCTGCCAAATTTACTATTGTCCGCCACCGCAGGCCGCGCCAGTGTGTTGCAGGCCTAAGACCGAGTCTGGAGCGGCCTGCGGTGGCCACGTTATCCACGTTAATCCCCTAGCCTGATCCCCCAGGGGAATTAGCGGCAATTATTTTATATTCAACTAGGAAAAAATGATAATGTTCGGTTATGGCGCTTCGCCGGACGCTACCGCGTCACGCTCGCTTCGCTCGCTCGGCTCGCGCGCTGTAGGGTCGCAGTTCAACTAACAACCTAACCGTTTTTTCCCCTGGGGGATCAGGCTAGGGGATTAACGTGGACAGAACTGCGGTGGCGGTCAATAGTAAATTTGACAGCTAATGAAAGGTTTACTATTGTCCGCCGTGGCCAGGCCGCGCCAGTGTGATGCGGGCTTAAATATAGTTTCAAGTCACTCAGTTATCGCTCTAACTATTGTCTATGCCGATACTTAAGGCCATTACACCTTACGATTTGTCACAATGCAACTAGCAGCTATAGCTGCGCCTTTATCGGTTATTGCGACAAATTGCAAGATGTGTAATCTGAGCACAGACCAGCACTGGCTCTAATGTAGTAGAGTAGGTTCCATTCAAATTAGTAAACAGCTAGTCATATCATTAATATTTACAATGCGATGTTTTTGAAGCCTTTCAATTATACAAACCTATTCCCCCCAACTTTAATCGCCAGACAAGTTCAATGTGCATGTTATATTAATCACTGTTAGTCCAGTCAATGAACTAACAACTTGTATGGAAAAAATTACAATTTTGGAAATAATGTATAATAGCTTATTTTTTATGTGTAACGGATATATTATCAATTAAACAGTTACCTAAAGACAAAATCCGACAAAATTTCAGACATAAAAAAAAAAAAAACCAGCTTCTGAAAAGTCAGAAAAAATATTAATAAATATTTTTGTCTTCGTATATGTACGTCGTTCGTCTCCGTCTTCGTGTATGTGTGTCGTTCTTTTTATGAAAAGAAAATGAATGCTTCATTTAAATGTACCTACATAAATACTTCCGGCTGAAAAGTTTGTCGGATTCTTGAATAAATCATCTTAGAATAACTTTTTAAAATGAAATCAACAAAAAAACGCTATTATAAATTAATGTTTTTCAAAACCGTATTTTGCCTGGAGTATGTCGAATATGAACACTACACGCAGACTTCTAGGTTGTCAGGTAAACTCTTGAAAATAAAGTCTTCACAGAACTACCAAGTAGTTACATCCAAGGCATGTTTTACAGTGCAATATTCGTTGCTGGGTGCGTTTTTTGGTGAACAGTAAAGAATATTTGTATAGTATTGTAGGTTCATGGGAACAATTAAAAAAATAATTGTAAATTATCGACATTCTGACATTTTGTTCGTTCCAGAATCATTGGATTATTTTTACGTACTATAATAAATACTATAATAATACCGCTCGCATAACACCATCCTCATGTCGGTGTGCCGCAACATTAGTTGTAACATGTTCAGACACTGGCTTTCTGTACATCGAAACGGAAACAAAAAATAGTATTTGTTTTACTTGTTTTAATTTTATTTTAGTTTTAAGCATTTATTATTAGTTTGATATGGGTGTACCATTAACTGTACCTACTTGTTGCCTGAAAATAAAACTTTTTTTTTTTTTTATAATTACGGAAAAAAAAAACTTAATGTATACTGTTCCCGACGATTGTATGGGGATTACCGAAAAAACAAAGCAGTGCCCAAACAACCATAACACAACATTTGAAAACGGAACTCTATTAATATCCGATTACCCCCTTTGACAAAAACGCGGTCACGCGCCGCGGCAAGTGCATTTCCGGCAGCACTTCCGGGGCAATTGAGCCCATTGGGCGGTGGCCCTTCGCCATCCGGGCTGGTGAGGGGACAAGTCTGGAGTTATCGATAAATTTGCGACGGATTTTATTGTATTCTAAAGGACTCGTTCAAAAGAAAACCGAACAAGGATATCTAAGTATACAAAATGATGCAGAAAATCGCATAGGTATACACTTATTGGTCAAAATGAATTATGATTGCATGTAAATTTAACCAGATTTATAGTTATGTGAGAATTTCTTAAAACTAATAGCGGTCGGATTACGAGGTAAAAAAAGGTCACGACCAATATAATATTGTACATGGCGACCAATCATATCATAGCAGAGAAACTGAAAGCATGTGCTTTCTTTGTGGTAAAAAAACTCTATTTCTTATACAGTTTTTTTTCCGGCTATAGGTACTTAACAAATCCAAATGGTTCTAAAGTTAGATTAAAACGTTGCAATAATTTTATTATTTGGTACAGAAGTACACTAAAATCAAACCAAGTAAACGGCACTGCCCTCGTAAAACTGTTTAATAAAACACGCGCACTGGTTCACAGTGAAACATAACTTACAGGTAATTCTACACATGATCGCCTTTCACTTTCATACAAACAATAGTAACCTTTTGAAAATCCATTGTTCCTGTACCGTTTATTTACAAACAATTTCAATGTTTTATTCAACACCAGTTATTTGCCATTGTCACCGAGTTATCCGTAATCGGTTAAAATCTATGTAGACATAATAGCTACAATAGCAAAGTGTCACAAAGGTTATCGTCCTATCTACAACTACGGTACGCTGCTCATCAACTATTCCAATATATTTTAGTGACCTACCTAAGTATATACAGAAAAATAAAGAGATACATTGAAACATAATAATATAGTTTCAGTATGAATTATCTATAGAACCTGTTTCAGGAATATATTTATCATCACGTTTTACTAATGGTCAACACCTTATGGAAACATTTCATAATGTTTAATATATAAACTATCGTGAAACAAAGAACATATTTAATAACATTTCCGATATATTTAATAGCGGCAACCTTCAAATACTTTTAAATGGACAAACTGCAGGTCGATCCCGGATCGCATTGTACGCGCATCCTAAATGTCAGTTAGTCTTCCTAATTGTCCTTACGCGAAATGTTACGTGATCACCCCTCAGACCCTATCTGAGTTTTTCACGCAAGTCACATCCGTAGTAACATTATAAATGTGAAAGTGTGTCTGTATGTCTGTCTGTCTGTTTGGTACCTCTTCACGGTTTAACCGCTGAACAGATTTAGATCAAAATTGGTATATAGATAGGATAGAATAGTTTGTATTCCGGAAATTAAAGGGGTGAAATGGGGGTGAAAGTTTTTATGGACCTACGAGATAAACGAGTTCCACGCGGATAGAGTCGCGAGCAGAATGCGAGTAATATATTATAATTATGATATCAGTCAGAGGATTTCGATAACGTAATGTTATCGATAAATATTTCAACTCTAGTACTAATAGATGGAACAGCGAACTAACGCGCCGCAAGTGCAGTGGTTATCACTCTGTTACAAATTGTGCCCTCGAAATTATTGTTATCTGTGGAATAATGGCACATAATAGATAAAGCACTTACGTTCAGAAAGTTCACTGTCAGCAAACCTCAAGTTTGATGAGAAAACACCCAAGACACTGTCTAACAAAACCGAGGTAAGACGGGAAAACAGCATGAATCATTTTTTCTCTTGTGCAAAAGGAATTGCGATAATGTAGATACTCTGGCAGGCGTAATGCCAATAAATACCATAGCAACACATGTCTTTCTTGACCTTCATAGTAAATTCTTGTTCGCATACGAAACAAAGTGACGGCAAAAAATCCAAACAGAAGTTTGGCAGCGAGTTAAAAAGCGTGATTAAAGGACAGCGGTTTTCAGAAGAAGTTTTTTCCTTAACCACGAACATGAGTAACGAATCGGTGCATTACCTGTGGGGTCGATGCACTGTGTATAAAACTACTTTTTCCGCATTTAAAATGCTTTTGAATTTTATACATTAAGTGCGATGAAAATAACTATACTTTGATGACAATGTTATCATTATCTACCATAGTTGTGGTTTGAGTTTTTCGGAACTTAGGTATTTACCGTCAGCTTTTCCGTGAAGGAAAACTTCGTGAGGAAACCGGTCTAATCCAAATAAGGTCTAGTTTTCGTCTGGATTGTAAGGTCAGATGGCAGTCGCTTTCGTAAAACTAGTGGCTATGCCAAATCTTGGGTTTAGGTGTCAGAGCGGACCCCGGGCTCCTTTGGGCACAAGCGGGAATAACGCTAGGAGGAGGGCATCAGTGGAGGAGATCATGTAGGAAAGCGGATCCCGGCAGCTGCAAATACGCGAAGCAAATAGCTGAGGATGCTACCGGGAATAATGCTAAGATGAGAAAGAGAGAGAGATTTGTGGTTCTGCAGTATGACCAGCCTAGAAAGTTATGTATGCATTCGGAAACTTTTTCGCACGCACATTTCCTCAAATTACATTCTACTTTTTCTACGGACCAACACGGTAATGATTTTGCAGTGCATAATAAATATTTGAGTAGCCTCTAAAGTCTAATCTAACCACTGCTTCACGAGGTCTTTGCTTAAAAAATTTTTTTTTTTATAACCTTAAACGGCCTCTCGAATTATTTTAACAGCAGCTAAATTAAATAAACTTTCAACTTATTTGATGAGCTCTTAAGAAGTGTAGTGTGTGTGTATATTCTACTATCTGCACCGTACTTTGTGTTGTTGAATGCAGTTATTTTTCTCCCGATATCAACTATCGGTTCTAAGAATGAATGGTGCAACTGGGTTAGCACTGTTTAAGTATGCGGTCTGATTGATCTATACGGGAGCTGTTAACCATGTTTACATTAAGCGACGTATGTTCTAATGCGTAATGAATGGCAATTATTACCGTCTATGTTATTTTATAGATGAAAATAATATAATAGAGTTTTTTTTTATCGGTATTCATTAAGAAAAAAGTCTTGAGAACTACGATGTATAGGTGCCTTCCAAACAAGAGTGAATAGGCTATTACTGAAACAGTGAGCTCCATCTTAGGCTCTGTGGTCGCTTAAGGTAGAATCAGACGGTTCACTTTTCTTTCATTTTCTTGTTTCATTTTGTATCTTTCACTGAAAAGTGGCCAGTCTGAAGTGAAGCAAAACATGAAAGAAAAATGAAGAATTCACTCGAGTGAACATTCATTCAAGTGAACCGTCTGATTCTACCTTTACCATCAGGTGAGACTAGGGTCAATCACTAGACAGTCTTTTATTAAATTAAATAAAAAACGCATGACATTTAGTACCTACCTATCAAAAATAAGTCTTATTCATTAGCGTATTTTTCTAAATAGATTACAATTCTAAATAAAGCGTAATATTACACCCATAGTAAAGTGTCCGTCAATAGAATTTGCTAACTATGTAAACAAATCGCCATATTGAAATTGTCTTTCACTATGGCGGTTTGTATTGTTAGCAGATTCCATTAACGGCGACTTTAGTGATATTCATGGACGTGCGAAAAATGAGTAGATATGGCCCTTTTACCCAAATTAGTAAGTGTTCTCATGGTTTATTTAGTATCAAAAGACCGAATCACTGCCAAAATCAATGATAAGGTACGGCAAAACAAGATGAGATCACTGATTTAATTTCTGACTTCGATAACTTCCGTCCGTTCCTACTTATAAATTAACAGATGGAACCGCTTTATTTATAAACTAATTCATAAAACTTTACTCAGGTATGACACATACTGTTTTCAACATCAGAGGGCCTTATCCGCCACTAGGTGGCCATAAACATAGGATTTTCTTTGAATTAAGCCAGGGTTAGATTTTCTATGAAACACATGGATTCAACAACTGAGCAAAGGTCTTTGCATAATCATAGAAACGTGATTGCTTAGTCACTATGCAAGTGTGCATTTGAGTTAACATTGCAATCTTATACTTCATGTTTAGTTTAATGCATGCAATCCTGCGGTTGGCATGTAGGCATTTTGGATTTATACGCATGCACCCCAGCAACGTTTGTAAATTTGCACGTTTTACGGAGATTTCTGTAGAGTTTATACGAAGTTGAAGTCTTCGAATTCAAATGTTTCAAGGATAATCCCGTATTTGCCAAGCTTTTGCTATACCTCCTGAGTACTTAAACGAAGGAAAACGTTGAATTGTCCTGTGCATTTGCATTGTTCAGCCAGACACTGATTTATGTATGTGTCGTGTGTCATATATAAAATAATGACGTCATACTACATGTGCCTTACAAACCGCATTAGCTCTAGGATCCAGGCCCTCCGACACGCACGATGCGTCATCACGCGCGTGATGTCATGCCACTGCGCAAACGCATCTAGAACCAAAACGCACTAAGTATTTATCATACTCATACATATTTAGTACCTTTGTATTTTGGATAAGTTCCAATTGAACGCACGCAGCGCATATTATGCGGATCTCTATAACAGCTACGCTATTCAATAATTGTTTCACCTCTAGTATAATTATCTTGGATTCTTAATGACTACGCGTAGTCCCGTAATCGGAGGTCTGACTTACGCTGGATCCAGCTTGCGATCTATACGTGCTATTCAGCCACCGTAATGATTCATCATCCTCCTAGCGTTATTCCCGGTTGTGCCCCTAAAGGAGCCCGGGGTCCGCTTTGACACCTAATCCCAAGATTTGGCATAGGCACTAGTTTTACGGAAGCGACTGCCATCTGACCTCCCAACCCAGAGGGAAAACTAGACCTCATTGGAATTACACCGGTTTCCTCACGATGTTTTCCTTCACCGAAAAGCTAACGGTAAATATTCCGTACATAAGTTCCGAAAAACTCATTGGTACGAGCCGGGATTCGAACCCACGACCGCCGCTTGACAGCCGCATGCCTGAACCACTAGGCTACCGTAATGATTACTAATGATAATCTGAGTAATTTCATTCGCAAGGATTTCGACGTAACGGTGGAATTACTGACCTAAAATCAAAATGATCGCGCATGCGGGAATCGGTATCATAGTACTCGTATCTTTAATTGTAATGCAAGACCTTCGGTTCTTGCCAAATGTCATGGTTAATATGTCAACGGAACTCCTCTATAAGTTACCACTCATACACGTATTCACGCTAGATTTAGATTTAGATTTCTTTATTTCATAAAATAAATAACAGTTAACTTTAAGCTAATTTACACGAACTTATTTAATGATCGTCAAATAATGAATATTAATTGAATTACATGTCACAGGTACAATGTAACATTATTATGGACATTTATATTACAAAATTATTAATGATAAAGTCAAAATAAGGAATATAAATATTGATATTGATATCTCGTAATGATCGTCAATATAAAAACTAACATCCAACTCTAACATCTCCAACATCTAATTATGAATCAATTTAAATTAAATTAACCATGTAAAATATATTATATGTCCATATGCTCACATACAGAAAAAAAGTAAGAACGGTGGCAATTTGAATCTATACGCTACATACTTCTGGACAAATCACAAACTCTATGAGATGGATTAGGTGCCTTTTCGTGGATAAACGGACTATAGATACAAAGAATTAAAATCGAATGTTAGTTTTTATACCTATCACATTAAAAAAAAAAAAACCTATTAAGACAGGGAAGTTCTCTTTAAATTCGTCATGTAAGTTTTTGTCGAGTCAAATTATGATATTATTAAGGTAAATTAGAAATAAAATCTCAATCTAAGAATAACAAAATCGCTTTGACATTTGAAATCTTCTGTAGAAAGTGCTTTCCAAATGGTGTTAACAAAGTTGTATAACGGTTATGTAAAGACAAATATCGGATTGCTCAGATCATTACATTTCGTTGTCTTCGGTTGGGCTTGTCACAGTACATAATCTGTGCAGTAGATCAATGTCGTTTCTCGATCAAGATTAAGATACTTGGGTACTCATTTCATGAAGTAGAAACTCAAATACTTAAATGAAATATTTAATTGGGTTTTATATCTGTACTCGTTATTTATATTACCCTCGCATAAGGTCGTGTACGTGATCTATCGAAGCCATTTAATTGATAGAAGGAAAATACTACACCTTGTTTCATCGTCTAGTAACGTTTATGAGTCATATATAAATATAACACATCAAAATTATTTCGGTGCACATTTGAACTTTAGTCAGGTGCGTAACAATCTCGGTAAGAATAGGCCCTAAAATGGCGGGTCTCTTTTTCTTACTTAAGGTTCAGGAGTATTCTTTATTGATCGCCAAAAATAGTACACTAAAAAAACAACATCAGGCAGCGATGTGTCTTGGAGTCTATAATGTAGAGTCACTAGGTAGTGACTCTACATTACGAGTATAGAACTAAGCTT
This sequence comes from Epinotia ramella, assembly GCA_947578815.1. NCBI lineage: Eukaryota > Metazoa > Arthropoda > Insecta > Lepidoptera > Tortricidae > Epinotia > Epinotia ramella. The sequence goes on along the minus strand of OX388206.1, from coordinate 1,906,323 downwards.
TTGGTTTGAAATAATTTTTATGTTTCCCGGTTGCTTCATGGTCAAGGCCGACAATTTTTTTTATTGCGTTTAACACATATTTTGTATCAGGTATGGATAGCCCAAAAGTATCACAAAAGTACCAAACAGAAAACAAAACAGACTGATAAAAAACAAAGACCGGGTTTCACTCGGGGAGTGCCGGCAGAAGTGAAAACTCAATAACATTGCAACAGTTTTTCGATCAGGTCACGTGACATGTTACGGTGTCACCATAAAAATGAATTTGACGCCAATTTATAAACTATTATCAATTATTTAGGCGGACGGCCCGCGGGCGCGTTGGTTGCGACGGGTCCAACGCGCCGCCGCGGCGCAACGGTGCCGGGGTCCGGCGCGCCGACGGGCGGCGGCAAACACAATACCAATTTGTTTTTGCCATTGCGAAATATTTTTCAAAGCTTTATCTCTTTAGGAATAACGTCTAAATTCGAACTATTCGAATTTGCACAGCAGACGGCGGTGGCGACCAAAATATCAATTGGTTTTTGCCGTTGGTAAATCTTTTTCTAAGCTTTATCTCTTTAGGAATAACGCCCAAATTCGAACTATTCGAATTTTCTCAATTGCAAAACGGTGAAGACCCCGTTGGTATTATTACAAATTTATTTGCAGAATATGCTATTGCAAAAAGTGTTTAACGGCTTTATACTCTTACGAATAGCGTTCAGTTTTGAATGAAGTTGAATCGGCTAGCAGCAAAACGTCCTTCACATCTGACGTCACAAAACTGTCACGTATTTAACAATTTTTCCCCATCCCAAAAAGTGCTCAGCGCCGCTAAAGAAGTTTTCACTTCAAAAACTTTAATTTTGACGGCCTAACCCTTATGTTTTGTCGTATGTAAGAGTGAGGCGCGTAACCAATTACTATAATGTTAGAACTAGTGCGTGCAATAAATGAACACATGACTTTCTGTACTGATTGTGTTATTACACTGCGTATGCGCGGGAGCAGGCTGCGTGAGCGAGTGCCTCATTTGATACGGTAGCTTTTGTTTTGCTCGTGGATCGTTACATGTACTTACATGACAGCGTGGGTGGTTGCCGGTTGCCGTTATGTGCGTTTGTAAGTGGCATTATAAAGGTAATTTATCCAAGTTCCGTTCATCACAGGTTGACAGTAATTTTTCTATTTTGCGTAGTAGAGCAATCGTGTTTGGGGCGACAATGTTGCTCGCCTTTGTCGCATGACGCCTGTGCCCTGCACGGTTAGCCCAAGACGGCGCTATCAGTCTCTTTCTAAGTTTTCTAATAAGAGAGAGACGGATGCAGTGGGACGTTTATTGGCAGGATAAGCAGATTTGTCTCCCATACAATGGATCGACTTGATATGAGGAGGACAGTGCTTGGCTCCGTATAATCGAGGGTCTACCACTTGGCCGTTGGCATTCGCTCGCTCGCGTATCGTTGACGAAATATAATTTGCACCGGTTCGCCATACAATTCGTTCGAGGAATCGATGCAAATAATATTTCGTCAAGTTTTAATATCGAATTTAACTGTTGTTGGCTGACGCGTTTGACGTGAGAACTTGATTCGCTTGATGACCCTAGCAAAATGCGAAAGAAATGCATTCCGTTTTTTATCCTATCAAACATTAGTTAGACAGTGGGCCTTCTGTGCCTAAGTACTATCTATTCCGTGACATAGGAATAGGAGCCATGCCAACTTCCTCAATCACCCATGCAGATTACACCAATGTTGACAACTTGACAGAGGTCATGCGACAATGGCCGACTTTGTTTACCGGAAGCAGTAATGACATAATTGCGTGATCAATGGACGCGCGGGCGCACGGCGGAAGACCGCCTCGCTTCCGCTCGGCTTTCTAGCTGCCTAGAGATCGGGGGAACTCTGGCGCATGCCTAATGCCTGAAGGAAAAGTCTAAGAGAGAGGACTAGTGTCTTGTTACTAAAACTGAAATATTGGAATATTTACGTAGTAGTTGTATTGGCTCTACAGTCCCCCAAAGATCGGCTTTCTTGCTGCCATATAGAGGTGGAGGGAAACCTTCAGTCTTACCAAATACCAAAAGAAAATGTTATCAACCTTTAGGACAGTCAGACTTGATGGACTTATATTGTTATGGATATAATTGACATTTACACCGAAATATTATGTGTAAAGTAAAAGATACACTCCAAAGCTATCGTAATTTAGAGATAAATAAATATATATACCTACATATAAATATAAGATTAGATGCTAAAGATTAGTCTTTCCTGTTTCCGAAACATAAATACCCCTTAGTTGGTAAGTAATAAGTAGAGATCGGAAATTCGGGAGCTTTTATACCTAAACTTCGGCCCCAGTACCTACACCGCGTTGTTGTTGAGTAGCATGGAGGCGGACTCAATTTAATTTTACTAATACATTTCCAGGGATTTCCCGGAATACCGAAAATTAGGATAACATGAACACATACGTATTAAAGTATTTAAATAAACTATTTTAGTTGTTCCTATTTACAGAATATTATTTAATTCACATATTCATTTAACAAACAGTAAGATAACATCAAACCAAAATTGTTTTGTAACTTTTATTAAAAATAATGGTACAAACGTAAGTATCTCTGTTAAATCAATAAATTAAAACAAATGTACATAGCCACACAAAAGTGAATAGGTAATCAACCTACAGCGACACACGTGGTATTTTTGCATTTCCGTCCTTGTCTAATGTATGTCGTTAAAACTGTTTACCAACGTGTATGTTGACAAAAATCGCTGAAAATAGTCATAACCTAAAAAAAAAGGTAGGCTTTTCATGATGCTTTATACAATCCCGGAACTTAAATAATTAAAATTTTCTTTTTAAGATGCCGACTCCATACTTGCTTCGCTTTTTCCGGGATTTTGCTAGGTTTAGGTATAAAGGCTCCCGAATTTCCGATCTCTGGTAATAAGCTTATATATTGCAACATCAAAGTAAGCACGGGATGAGAAGAAATACTGCAAAATGTTCATTATTCTAAGATAGAATTACTTATAGCCAATGTAATCCAATATTGATTCAAGGAAGTGTCGTTCCCGGATTTCCGATGGGACACCAAGCCTTAAAAACAGCATGTGAGTGCTCTTCCAGATGTACTTATCCAAAAAAATGGTCGAAATTTGTATATTTCTTCTAACTGGAGTACAGATGCATTTCGCATCTCCCCAAACAATGGGTGACGTACAAAAATAAACCGAACAATGCCGCAGGATGCACATGTTGCCGTGAGAACCGACTCTTGCGCAGCTCGCACAGTTTATGGCATTCCAAAGTGAACCTTATCCCTTTGACTTAAGCATCTTAAAATATTCAGTGGCTAAGAGACACAACCGACACGCCAAATTGAACTTTATCGCATGAACTTAAGTATCTAAAAGAAAGATGTTGCTATGCGTCAGGATTGATACTATGACACAGCTGCCATGCCAATCTGAACTTTATCGCATCAACTTAAGTATCGAAAAGTATTCGATGTTGCGTGACGCTGAAATAGCCTTTAAATTTGACTGAAATATAAGATGTGGGTTTATGTGTTTATGTGAAACAAATGGAGCGAGCAGTTCGTTAATTTGTATGGTTATCGAGGGGATATTAAAAGTGATGCGTATTAATGTTAACTTTTGGGTGCTCTTTAGCGTTTTAAACGACCGTAACAATACATTATTTACAGTATAGTGTAACAAAATGTTTAAGCAGTTTAGTCTACAAAAAACTATGGCATGATGCTGCTGCAAGGTGTGAGAGTTTTAGTTTTCTTTAAAACGCTGCACCTATTTAGGATTCATCTATGTACCGAGTGTATATTGTCGTCTAATTGGTTCTACCAATACAAAAGCCCTATGCTATAGGATGGCTTAGTTGCTAGCTTAGTTATTAAAGCTTACTACCGATCGATTAACAAGAGCTGGCGCGTAATGTCTATGAAATTAATGACAGTTTCGTATATTTTCCGCGCCAGATCTTGTGAATCGACCTGTGGGTACTTATATGACTAGATCAATTTGTGTAAGATTGCCCTCTAATCTATACTAATATTGTAAAGAGCAAAAGTCTGTGAGATTGTAAAAATAATTAAAAATAAAAAGCCTTTATTTACAGACATTATTAGTTCTACCTTTCAACTACCTCGCATTTTTTAAATTTAGTGTCTGTTTGCCCTTCGGCAAAGGCCTCCTCCAGCCTTCTCCACTCGGTACGGTCTTGTGCGACCCAGCTCCAGGTGCATCCTGCCACTTGCCGTATATCATCTTCCCATCTCTTTTGGGGCCTTCCCTTCTTTCTTTTTCCCTCTCTAGGGTACCATTGGGTGACCCGTTTGCTCCATTTGTCTGCGCCTCGGATAATGTGTCCAGACCACTTCCATTTGAGCCTTCTAACCTTTGTGGAGATGTCTTGGACTTTCGTCTTGCGCCTTATCTCATCTCATCTCATCTACTGTGAGATTGTAGCTTCGTAAAATGTAAGTTTGCATGTAATGGGTAATTTCCGGAACCGCTAATCCGATTTAATTTCTGGATGCCTTTTGCCTGCGTTATTTGCCATACGCGGGCAGCTGGCAGCTAGTATTTAATACTTGGCTAAAACCAATGACATTTCAATAATACTGCACATTCCACTGTAGTTTTTTTATAACTGTGCATCTCGACACACTTTAGCATATTCTTCTTTACCGGGAAATTCTCAATTACCCAGAGCCCACGTTAACTCACGAGCAAAAAGCTTTACATATCTAAACTGGATAATTCACATCATTGTCGAACCTCTATGATCGCGTGATTTGCTAACCATCTAAGAAACCATGGGAGAGTTGAAGAATCGGGGGCGTGGGCGCCATTGTAGCTATCGTAAAAAGCGACATCTAGCGGCGGGAAAATTAACAAGCTTGTCAAAGCGGGCAAAAATATTATGTTATCTGTGGCTGGTGGTAATTTGAAAAATAATTAAGGTAGGTGTACAATGAAGTGATTTGAATGCAGTCATGCAATTGCATGCAACACGATGTGTTGATGATGGATAATTAATCATGGGTGCTATTTGCGAACACGATCCGCGGTTTTCCTTATCATTTTGAGGAAAATATCGATAGATAATTATAATACAGCTTGCTTTCCGGATTTCCATGTTTTAGAACTAGATAAATAACTTTTCTATTGCTATGAATCAAAACAGGAGACTTGTATGGATACAATATGATACATACGTTGAGCAACTTTTGTTGTTCATTTTTACTACACATTTTTAAAACGCTTCATAACTTCCAAGGTGTCTACCTACTTAACCTACCTACTTTTCACAATTTGGACGACAATTAACAGCCAAGCTCTTCATTTAGTAACCGTGCGTCATCTCCCGCATATATTACCGTAAAAACAAAACTAAACAATAACAGGACGTTAGCTAAATCATACTCGAAAATACCATATGACTAACTAGGACACTAAATTAGTAAATTGGGTAACAGTGGTTAGCACAGATTATGCACATGTGAACTATATGTTACCGCATGACAAGAAGGTCAGACGACGCCCTGGGGCAACGCCATGTGCGCTTGCGACGATTCAAAAAGGGTATTAAAACTATTATGCATCAAGTCCAAAATCAATAGTTTTTTTTTATTTAAACGTAAAATACGTTCGTTGCCTTCTTCTCAGTGTCTTGAGATGACCATTAAGCAATTGAAGACTTGCAATTGGTAATTTGATGGATGAGAATTTTAGGACCAAATTTGGCCGAATAATAATTGGAACTTGCTGAATTTTGGCATACTACTAGTGGTTCAGTACCAAACAGAGTAAGAATGCCAAGAGACAGCTGGTTACCAAAGATTTCCGATCTTGAACGACTACGAAATCAATATTTTAGTAAAAATCAATTTACGCGACCCTGCCAGTCTGTAAAGCTTGGGTTAAACGCGTGAGAAAGGAGACATTTTGAAATCCATTGAATTTAATAAATTATATTAATAGGGAACGAATAAATAAGACATAAGACATTTATTCAGCAAAAATAGTTTACACGTACAAGTACCAGTCCCTGCACTAGGCTTTGCCTGTATTCAGGAGACCGCATATTATTAAATTTTATTAAATGGGGTAGTATATTAAATATTATAAATATCAGTTTAAATGAAGAATAAAATGTATGTGTGTTTGTAAAGTGTTTCTGTGTGTATCTGTGTATGTTTTACTTGACTATTTCCAGAATCTTCTCTATGTCCTCATAAGGAAGTGAATTGAGCCATGATTGCACCTTAAGTTTTACTTCCCTCGTTGAGTAGTCTTGCAAAGGAAATTTTGTACATATTTTATTATATATGAGTGGATGGAGAAACAAGCCAAACCTTTGGGCAAAAACTGAATTTGTAGAGGAAACAGGAACTCTGAAATTACGTTTTTGCGATAGTTCTGTATATTCGAGAGAATTAATAACCTTTGAGTGACATTTCAATACCACACGCATAATAAAACTCCCACGGACATTAAGTACATCCATGATCTTATATGTAGACCAGCAGAGTCGGGAAGCGGCGACGTTCCCTTAGGATAATTTACATGATGTGTTAAGGTAACATTGCAAAACAAAGCATTCTAACAATGTTAAACAACAGAAAAGTGCGCTTACAAAACTTTGTGATGTGATTATTTGAAGAACAAATGAAGCACACTTGCTCGGACCATCTGTCCAAATCCCATCGTCATGTCTCCCACAAGCTTTCCACGCTTACGGATTCCTACCTTAAGTAAAAAGTCACTTCTCAATACTCCTCTCACAGTAACTTAGGACTTTTTACATTAGCATGGTAAGGCTATCTTGCTAAAGCGAAAAGTAACAATTGCGCGCGGTAATCATATGTACGTATAACCTTCTTTATTCGGGCAATGTTCAAAACCATACAGAGCTGAACAATCGTGAAATCATCTCTATCTCACTCGGCCATCACTCTAAACAATAAAGCATCTGATCATACACTTGAATTTGGACTCAATTTACGAGACTTGGAGGTTGTCATTTCAATTATTTTGTACATACACTTATGTCCTTTTGAAAGTGTAAATGTCAGTGTCGCTTAATTAGTGCTTTGATAAAATTTTGGTGCAATGTCGAAACTCGTGCGCAATTTGCTTATATGTAATCCGTTTTATATGTGTAATAAGATTATTGATATTAAGTTTGAATTGCACCTTGATTTGTTTCCTTTTGTGTAATCAATTAAACCGTATTATAATTTTATTATTTGTTTACGTTTACACGATAGGCCAACCACATCATTATATTAACGATTTCATTACCATTCATTGTTCTCACCGTCGACGGTAATATAAATACTATGTAATAAGATGTATGTAGTTACATAAATAGGTAATAATAATATAGCACCACAAACCAGTGGTGTACCCGACAACGTAGTGGTTAGGTACAGTCGAGTTCAAAAATACGTGCACGAACAAAGTGATCAAAAATATTTGAACACGACTTTTTTGTTAAGGGCATAAGGTTTCTCAGACATTTTTTAACCTTTGGGACGTGCATTATATTTATGAATTCGACTGTACATTCCAATATTACTTGGATTTACATCAGTAATAATCATCAGTAAAGTATGTTTTTGTAATAAACCGAATTTTTACCACCCACATTTGTGCCATACTGAACCACTTTTACTATTAATTACAAGATCAGTATGACCCACTAAGTGCCACAAATTCTGCCACTAATAAAACCTTATACCATAATACATTTGATAGGGCTAGTCACCATGAACATTCCAGATGCCGGATAAACCCAACGGAAGTTTTTACCATGTCAGTACAGATGAAGACAAAATACATTCTCTCAGTAGTCTAAACGGGACTACGCATGACTAGGCTAATGGTCTAATGGTAAGATTATATGATTACATAAGTGACGACGGAGGATGTAATCAGTATGCTCAGATGGGCTGGCGGAGTGACAATCTTGGACCACGTTAAGAACACCTACCGAGGCAGCTTTAGAGTCAGGTCGATTCAAGAGAAACTCGCAGAAAACCAACTCAGATGGTCCGGCCATATCATGCGGTGATCACCAGACCACATGACCAGAAAAGTTCTGGGCTGTTATGTTTTACGCGCTCAGCGTTCACGTCATCCAGCATGCCTAACGAAACTAGACCACCTCCACACAGATATAGATATACAGATATAGTGTATATCTATATCTGTGGGTGTCAAGATATATTTGTGGGGGATCGTTGAGCTTAAAACAAGTTAGAGGATAGCGGGGCTGGAGATGAGTGAGAAGCTCAAGGCCGCGGGAGAGCTAAACTTACATGGATGTGAACAGAGTCATGAAAAACGCACAAATAGCTACGCAGACCACCCAGTTTAGAAGTTCCTGATGACGACATATTAGGAGACGGCGACCCTAAGTAGATGGGATAAAGGCTAGGAAGAAGAATAAATATATAATAAATATTAGGGGACAATCTTACACAAATCGAACTAGTCCCATAGTAAGCTCAGTAAGGCTTGTGTTATGGGTACTAGACGACGATATACAACGTGTTAATAAAATAACGCAAAACCTGAAAACAGTTTGTTCAGAATCGAGAGTAGAATGCGAAACAAAAAAAAAAAGAATTTTTGACGCGATTTATTTTTTACATTTGTATGGAGCAGGTCGCCCCAGTCGGCCAACACTCCATACAAATGTAAAAAATAAATCTTGTCAAAAAATTTATTTTTTATTTTTTTCGCATTTTATGCTCGATTCTGAACAAAGTGTTTTCAGGTTTTGCGTTATTTTATTAACACGTTGTATATAATGGATATAAATACTTAAATACATAGAAAACTTCCATGACTCAGAAACAAATATTCATGCTCATCACACAAATATTTGCCCTTACCGGGATTCGAACCCAGGACCTTCAGCTTCGTAGGCAGCGTCACTACCCACTAGGCTAACCGGTCGTCAAGAATTATTATAATTAATAGGACCCCATTGTGAATAAAAAGTTTCATGTTCTTTCAGTACGCCGTTCTAAATGAGAACCTAACTGCGACTGTGCTGCTTCTTAAGTGATGAGAAATAAAAGCATTCTTTACCAAATGGACGGCGATGACAGACAAGCATACGATCATTTCAACACAAACCACAACTTAAACCGAGATATTTCTCCATAATTCTCCAATTGTTCTCATTCTTTGTGAATTATTGCCCACAATAGAATATAATAACTATTGTGAAGTTTCATGCAAAGTCAGACAATGGTCGGGTCTTCCCAGGATTTCTTAATATGTGTTTATTAATTTAGAAAATTAATAATAATTAGATATTAGCACGCGAGGCAATGAGACTAGACAAGTAATGTTCCCTTGCCACTATTCTCGTTCCCAGGACTGCCAACGGCAATATTGCTGAAAACATTGCCGGTATGAGTTATGCATGTGTTATTAACTTGATTTATACGCAAAAGAATAAAAAAGTACGTGCGTTGGCGTAAGTAAATCATGCACGGTGAGTGGTGACTAAAATATAAACAGTTTTCAAATAAATACGCGGCGACCGGCGATTTTCACCCTCAACGTTGCTCGCAACATTGCCGTTGTTCGAGATATATAAGTATCGCAAATACTGTTATATGACGAGATGTAAATATTATAGGTTCATATTTTTTGGTGTAACCTTGCCCATAATTATATCAAATTAGATTTGAAATTAACTATAACTTAATAAAAACAAATTATGCCTCATTTAATTAGTGTTGTGTGCGAAACTCAATGAATCCAGTAAAATTAAGAAATTATTGAAAATACGCCACATAAATATCGACGCCATACATCAGGAAGGAAGCGAATGTTTACACAAACTGTTCGATTTGAACAAATTTCGATAACACTATCAAAAATTTTGGCCTTAAGCCAATATAATTTCCTGCATCGAAGGTTACTTCTGGTCAAGGTCTCTTGGGAGATAACTTGCTTAATACACAAGGAGAAAGTAATGATAACATTTCTTCGTGCATACTTAAACAGAAACGGATAAGGTGACCAAGTCTCGGACCGATTTATTTCGTTTTAGTTCCCAACTTTTTTTGAAAAAGTTTTAAGAACTAGGTAGGTACCTACCCTACCTATGGATTAACATAAATAAACTGATTTATTCGAAGAGCTGGCTGCGTCCGTAATAACCAAATTGTGTCGTTCTAAACTGGTATAAAACTAATGTAATGGTAATGGTTTATGTATCGAAACCTAAATAAAAAGGTTTTAGTTCAAGTATCTGAACCCTGAAAGTGAGTAAAGTTTTCCCTGTCAGTCTTTATAGCATTGACATAAGATTGAATTTTACGTGGCCTGGTAAAACTCTTTAACTGTACAGTGGACGCCAAATAGGTACATCTTTCTCCCCCTTAAGGAATAGAATATAATTATTTATTTGGCAGCATACTTATAATTACAGTACAGGGTGTTGAGGTAGGTACAGCACTACAGTATTCAGTCGGTCGATGATTTCCGGGATAGAAACTATCCTATGTGCTTCCCCGGGACTCAAACTGTCTCTATACCAAATTCCGGCTAAATCGGTTCAGCGGTTGAAGCGTGAAGAGGTAACAGACAGACAGACAGACAGACAGACAGACAGACAGACGACACATTTTCGCATTTAAAATATTATGGATACTATGGGTTAGATGAACACTATTCTAACCGGCAAAGGAAATGCGTAGTTTTCTTTTACATAATTGCTAGAGTCAGAGGTCTTGCATTATTTCTAGTAATGATGTCTTTTGCTTTCTAATGATGTGAATGGAGGCATATTGTCGTCAATTAGCTGACGTTACTTCAATCCCTGAGTTTTGCGTCATGTACTGATATAATCAGTATTATACTGATATTATTGATATAGCCAATTTCTAAACCAGTGGAAGTTTTAAACATTTTTGTAGAGAACTTGCCAAAGTGCCGGGTTTCGTAAGAATAACAAAGCGTAACAAAGTATTTATTCGCAAAAAAAATCGTAATTAAGTAGTAGGTATAACATAGAATGGCACATAAACATACTGTAAATCTTGCTATTTTAACAGAGCCTTACAAAAAGAAACTGCAGAAATGTTCGTGTTTTTGTCGCAACCTTAACAACTTAAAAGTTTAATAGAAAGAACACAAAAATAAAAAGAGGTATCAAGAACGAAAGACTTGAAAAATAGATTAATACCTACCATATATATTTTTTTTACTTTCTGCGATCTACCTACCAAGCTTTAAAAATTACCGGTAGATAAAACAACATTTATGTGTTTAAGTGCAAATTTAAGCCTCATCTTGTGAACAAATCTGGGGGCACGGCAGTGCCCCCGCCAAGTCGAGCAAAACATCGGCACGGCCCGGCCGTACCATACTTTTCTCGAAGCAGTTCAGGGCATTTTCGACCCCCCTATAACTTCGTTGTGGATAAGACTAGAAGCCTGAATTTTCAATAACCAAGCAGGCATTGTATAAACACAGTATATTCCAAATATATTACATAAATAACATTCCATGTAAAAAAGAGGCCAAGTCTCGAAACTCTTCCACCGTAGAAAGTTGTGAGATATTTCGTAGTGCCAAGTCTCAGGCATTCTTATTAAGCTTTATTTGCTAGCAACAGTTGTTTTAGTTTTAATGCATAGCGTCATCCAGGATATACTGATGCGTCAATGAGCGTTTCTTGAATACATTATGTCACCAGAACTTTATCTGTCAAAATCATGTCAATTTGATTAGTGGTTATCAAAGTTGCTGTCAAAAAGACCGCTCTTTACAGTGCTTCGAGCTGACCATAATGCATTCTGGAAGCGCTCATTGTGCCAACCTATAATCTCCTACTATGAAACGCTTCGTTCGTTCCTCTTACATATTCAAGCGACAGAGAGAGTGACATTGCGATTTTCGATGTTTTGTGGTAAGGCCGCTAAGCGGGAGCAAAATCGTGACTTACCGTCCTATGCGAGAGATCTCCAACGGAGTCGTGTCGATGGTCCAGCGAGCCCAGACTGCAGCAGGACGCCGAGGAGGCGAGGCTCACGGAGTCGGCGCGTGCGCGGTGCGGGGACACCGCCACGTGCTTCAGCATGTCTGGAAAACAATAGATTGTTATAGTGCGGGAGGAAAGTTGGACATTGTTTAACAAGGTGCAGTAAGTTCAGTTAGCATTTTTGAAGTGAAAACTTCTTTAGCGGCGCTGAGCACTTTTTGGGATGGGGAAAAATTGTTAAATACGCGACAGTTTTGTGACGTCAGATGTGAAGGAGGTCACTTTTTGCTGCTAGCCGATTCGACTTCATTCAAAACTGAACGCTATTCCTAAGAGTATAAAGCCGTTAAACACTTTTTGCAATAGCATATTCTGCAAATCAATTTGTAATAATACCAACGCGTCCTTCACCGTTTTGCTATTGAGAAAATTCGAATAGTTCGAATTTGGGCGTTATTCCTAAAGAGATAACGCTTTGAAAAATATTTACCAACGGCAAAAACATATTTATATTTTGGTCGCCACCGCCGTCTGCCGTTCTTGCAAATTCGAATAGTTCGAATTTAGACGTTATTCCTAAAGAGATAATGCTTTGAAAAATATTTGGCAATGGCAAAAACAGATTGGTATTGTGTTTGCCGCCGCCCGTCGGCGAGCTGGCGGCCCCACGCACCCAACGCCCCCACGGCCCGTCCGCTTAAATAATTGATAATTGTTATAAATTTGCGTCAAATTCATTTTTAGGGTGACACCGTAAGATGTCACGTGACCTGATCGAAAAACTGTTACAATGTTATTGAGTTTTCACTTCTGCCGGCACTCCCGGAGTGCAACCCGGTCTTTTTTTTTAAACTGACAGAAATGTGCGCGCGCCAAAATATCAATGTCACTTCTAAAACCATGCCAAGGAATCACGATATGCACAAATCGACTCACGTGGTCTCACATTTCAATACACCTTCTCTATATAACTTGGGACCTAGCAGGATCTAGTTTAATTCGGAAAGTGTCTACTTTCCCAGAATTGAGGTATGTTGAGGTACTACAAGGAAAGCGTACCAGAAATAAAGCACTTAGTAACGACACTAACAGGATACAAAGTTGTCGAAGGCATCGAGCACAGCTTATATATCAACAGCCATTTCATTTTTACCGACGAATACAAAGTTGTTATTAATAAACGCCTGGTTTGTAAAAAAAATACTAAATCAAACGTCAAGTCTCTTCCTTACTAAACAATATACATATATATATATATATGTCGGAGAGGAGAAGTTTCATGCAGCGCCCTCTATTACATTCATCGTGACTTCGGTCGTAATGTGCTCCACTGTCAATCTACAAATGTCATCATTGAAATACATGCGAACGAGGACATATTTGTCTGGGCAAACTCGGGAGCTCATTAGTTCCGCCGCGCGCCAACAGAGGGCTATGACGAGTATTATTTTGAATTAGAAACAGAACAACGGACGGGTGTGTTCGCTGTCATTGAGGAAAAAGCCTGACAGGAGGTGGTTGCTCTCTTGGATGGAGAATTAATCGTTTAGAGAATGGTGTGACGGAATACGAGAACCGAAATTGCCCGTTCACTGTATTTCACATGAATTTTGTAATTATGCTGTGGAGAAGTCCTTAGTAAAGTTTGTAATCATAGTAACATCGTTTCCTATCAATGCCCGAGAACCCAGGATACGCCCACACCTCGACATCAGAAGTGGTGCCAAATCGGGCTAAGGAAGAAACTTGAGAAAAAATATCTTTGAAGAAATTGTAATTTGATCCATGGAAATATTGACAGATGTCAGAAAAGATTTGAAGGAACAACTGGAAATAATTTGTCTACATTTCTGCTGGGAACTATTGGAATAAAGCGGCATTTACCTACTGCCGAGGCAGGAACCACCAGGCCCACAAGATCATAGTTCGTGACGCGGTAGAAATGCGAGCTATTTTGGAGCGTCGAGAGGACATGAGGTTCCCATGGGCGAGAGTCTGTCGTTAATCGAGTGAGTCGTTTTCATTTTGTTGGTTCTGAGTATTTTGAAAATAACGTTGTTGAGGAAAATGTACAGGCAAATCTATAGAGAGTTAAGGAAGACCACAAGTAAAGTTGGGTACAATTCTAATATAAGATGTGCAGTTATCGAAGTCATTTATATCATAGTTGACTGATAAGTAATTTAATTCAATTTCCATATGAAAAATTCAAGTTGATGCTGGTATGTCTCTAAAATACCACACCATAAGCGTAAGAATGATTAATTCGTCCGTGATACGATGAAGTAAAATCTAATGCTAACACAGCACAGTTCTGTTGCTATTTTGGGAAAAAATGTGGGAATGACGTACGTTTTGGTCAGATTTTTTTATTTTTATTTTTTTCATTATGGGATATAGAATTGAAATGGGTCAATCAGCTTTTTCTTGTTCTTGTTCTGGGCCAGTGAGCCGGGAGACAGCAGTGACAGAGTTTCTATGCTGAGGAGATATAACAGAATATAACAAAACACGTGTTTGTGATTAAAAGTCAATAAAATCATAGTTTTAATTAGTGACCCAGGAGACGTAACCATGGCAACGAACAACAAAAAATAGTTTATTGTGTCAAATACAACATACGGGTGACAGTTTGAATGCCAACGACACCTATACAAGTCGATCGATTTTTGTATTAATGGCTCCTGTCCAGAGGGACAATTATACCTATACTGGTCGTGAGCGGCTTTCATCAATGAGCGACTTAGACATTAGACTTGCCATCAGATAATATCTGACAATTTACAGTAAAATATACTGCCTATATGCCAATCTCCGTTGAGTAACTGATGTTTTTTTTCTTTGTGTCCCTTAGAAGCTTTTATAACATTATCCACAGTTTAAGATGACTTCGACGCTCATTTTATTTGAGCCAGTTTCAATTTGGAAATAAGTGTTATATTTCCTGAGTGAGTTATTCAATTATATTGGAATAATAAGATTTTAAGGTGTAGAAAATGTATGTGTGTAATCTATGTTCTCTGTCGAGTTCGCAGTAAATGCTCGCAATGTTGTTTATAAGGTGTATTTTTGAAATACTTGTAGTCGAAAATGGCGCATTCAATAGGTTTTCAAAGATTATCGTTTCACCCTTGTTATTAAAACCTATTTTTAAACGTCAGCTGATTAGACGACTAAGCAACGTCAATATCAAAAGTGTGGCATATGACAAAAGTGTTAAGTCGAATATCAAAATATTTACCGAATAAAATACAAGAATGCGATATGCTTACTTAGTTAAATGTTCAGTTGAGGTATTTTACGTGTATTCGACGGCTTGAGAGTTCAGCCGATGGAAAATATATTCCATATTATAACATTTTTCGTAAGTAAATTGTTTACTATTCGCCTGTATAGAAAAATATGAAGCGTAGTAAAAATAACATTGCCTAGGAAAGTACATACTTGCCAGGGTTTTCGTGTAAGTCTTTCAAGAAACGTGACAACCTGTGTGTAGTTTACATTACTAAACAAAAATTGGGACTACAATCTGAATATTTAACAAAATTGTGTACGTGCCAAGAGTATTTTACCCGTTCAGTAATTAATTGTACGATTAGTCTTACCTAGTGATGCTAGTGCCTGAGCAAGTGAGCACATTAACTATGTGTGTCTACCTAAAACTTTTGTCGGAAAATAAGTATGATTTTGGAACATGATCATTTAAGAGTAAACACGAGCCTTTTCAGTAGTCTATTTATGACGTATGTATGATTGGTGAAGTCTTTTCATTACACATTATATAGCATAGTGTATAGATCTACAGTTTATACAGGGTGTTACAAAATACCCCTAAAGCCGCAAGGGGGTTGAGGGGTCCCTTGTGGGGAGTCTGTTAGCAGTATTTGAGAACCGTAGTCCACAAAAAGTGATTGACAAAAGGAGGTAATTTGGATGAATCATAGAAGAGTATGTAGCTAGTAAAGTGGTTTGCATTTTTGCCTGGTGTCATCTGAGAGGTACATGACAACAACCATGACCGAGTTAGGGTACATGTTCATGTTTCTCAATTTATGACGAATCGGCAACATGAACACGAAATAGTATTTTAGTTGTGAAATGTAAAAGTTGATAAAGATTTAGTGAGATGGCTTGTAATGGATACTTTTTTTTTCTTATGTTATAAGTACTTAAAGCGGTTTGATTTCCTTTTATTGAGATTGCAAACCTATTTTTGTAATAATCGGTATAGTGGCTTATTTGCTTTTAAACTGGGTAAATATGATAAGCAATTGGTCTTTTGTTAAAGTAATCTATGAAAATTTGGTTTGATCGACGTACAGGTGGTTGGGGTTGGTACTTTTTTTCGGTTAAATAACGGGTTTCTTTTTCATGGGGAATTATGAAAAACGTTGTATATGGTTGGTCTAACGCCTCCGAAACAAAACTGCAGTAACTTACGCTAGACAAGTCAGATTTCTAAAGAAAAAGTTATTTTCACGTTTAAACTGTTTGGTGACGGTGGTTTGTCTTAGTAGCGGTACGAATATCTCATATGACCCCCGGGACCGAACAAAGAATGTACGGAGAATCCTCTAATTAAAGGAACCGATGTTTGTCAGCTAGAAAACTCAAATAGTGCCGCCCTGTTCTGCCGCCTAGCAATGATATTGGAATGCCGGCCGTGCGATTATGCCCGAACGAGTCACTGTCCGGCGGTGTGAGCCGCGTTCGTGTCAATTTACACCTCGGAGTTGTGCGAGAGCTGAGTTTGACTTATTTGATTGTACTTATGTGGACATTTCATGAGAGCAAGAATACGCGTTACTGCATACAAAACTGCAACAAAATAAGTTACTTAATGCAATTTAAATTTGTTATTGTCGGTCTTAGACGTGTACGTTTTCATCAGAAAAAATCATACCATAGTCGTCAGTTTCTCTATATTTGTTTTACTCGGCCAGGATATTTTTTTTTTCACTGCTTTCTATTGTATAGCTACTCCTATTGACTTTCATAAAGTGGAAGAACATACCTAATTAAATGGTACTTTGGCACAATCATGATCTTGCGAGGGACAGGCAACTTATTGATAAGTTGGTGCAATAAGTTTTGATATAGTTAGCTACCTACTTTGGGCGCTTTTGACATAAATATACCTACCTACACTACCGTACAAATTGATTCGAGTATGATTATGTCAGTTGTGTTGACTGGTATTTATACCTTTGAAAGTCAGTGGTTTATTAATCAATATTTTTATTTAGCAAAAATGATGATTCCTAAACTTGTAATGGTTGACGTTTCATTTGCGCTCCAAAATTGCAAGTATTGAGTTGGTAAATCTTTATTTTCTAGCGAATTGAGCGATCACGGAGGGTTTATGTGAACAGAGAATTTTGTTTTGCGTGGCATTCAGAGTTACTAACGATAATGAATTAGTTAATCAATTGGGAATCCATAACTTGAAATCGGATTTCTAAGAATTAAAGACGCTACGCTCGTCCAGGGTTATAATAAGTAAGAGAGATTAAGTGACATTTTCCAAATTGGCGCAATGGAGGTGCTCGTAACTTATCTGGGTACTATATTAACTGACTTATTAAAAGGCAGACAAGTTTGACGGTTGGAAATCAAGTGTTTGAGCTCTTGACGCCGACGTGCTTGATAGTAATGTGAAGTTTATTTTCGGTTCGAAAATAAGGGATGCCTTTCCGTATAAATTAAATTGCATTTGATGTCGGTGACGTTGGAGTGATATTTGCGTTGGAGGCGCTACATGAATCAGTGGTCGTAACCGCAACTCGGAGGGGTTGTGGACTGGGCGATGAGACTGATTATGTAGATGTCGGTGACGTTGGAGGCGCTACATGAATCAGTGGTCGTAACCGCAACTTGCAGGGGTTGTGGACTGGGCGATGAGACTGATTATGTAGTGGGGCCTTGGTGTTGACAGACTTGGTCTGGTTGGAGAATGAGTCTGTATGACTCTCGGTGATGTACTCATGGTAATGATGTTGATTTTCTGTCGTGGTTCTTTAAAAACAAGCACGTTTAATTTGAACGGATTGGCATTTATAGTGTGGCAATGTTGAGTAGGTGAAACACGGGATAGTATTTATTGGGTGTCAAGGAAGTCAAGTGTTATCATTGTCGTAGACTATTATTTACAAAAATCAAACGCTCAAGTTACAATTAGAGCAAAACATGATTGAAATGACTGAAGCCTCGCCTGGGTAGATATTGAAAACTACAGCAAGTACTGGCAGACATAATTTTGATTAGTTACTTGACAGCTGTACTTACTTTCGTTTAGATGGTTCTGAGCGTGCGTCTAAGTAATTTACGGTTATACATTAATTTTATTAAAGTTTTACGAACGTATATGGATGTTATTGTTCAACAATGCAACTGTTAGGCGTAATTAAATTGGTCAGAGAAAGGGCTCTTTTTGACGTATACAGCTTTTTTTATGTCAGGTAGGCCGAGCGATGGCTTTAGATACTCCAAACTTTTGTTTTTACAGGTGTACGCAGGGACGCGTACATTGTCAAGTTGGCCGTGTCGGAGAGGAGAAGTTTCATGCAGCGCCCTCTATTACATTCATCGTGACTTCGGTCGTAATGTGCTCCACTGTCAATCTACAAATGTCATCATTGAAATACATGCGAACGAGGACATATTTGTCTGGGCAAACTCGGGAGCTCATTAGTTCCGCCGCGCGCCAACAGAGGGCTATGACGAGTATTATTTTGAATTAGAAACAGAACAACGGACGGGTGTGTTCGCTGTCATTGAGGAAAAAGCCTGACAGGAGGTGGTTGCTCTCTTGGATGGAGAATTAATCGTTTAGAGAATGGTGTGACGGAATACGAGAACCGAAATTGCCCGTTCACTGTATTTCACATGAATTTTGTAATTATGCTGTGGAGAAGTCCTTAGTAAAGTTTGTAATCATAGTAACATCGTTTCCTATCAATGCCCGAGAACCCAGGATACGCCCACACCTCGACATATATATATATTTTTTTTCAAAAAACATCTTAGCGATAAGTATACATTTCAAGATCGCCAAACTGAGGGCAGTTTGTCGGCGAATGTGCGCTTTTTTCTTAACTTTAAGACGAGGCATTCGAATTTTTGTCAGTTTTCCTTTCGATATTGTAAGCAAAGTAAGTAATCCACGTGATTGAAATTTTAGTATGTTATTATTCATCATATATTCTAACAAACTGGGATAGGAAAACACGATTAGTAAAACTTTTCTCGATAGATTTTCATTCCAAAAAAGTGTCCATTTTTATTTTATTTTGCTAATTATTCCGGAACTATAAGCATTCATATTTGGAAGTTTTCAGTAATGACAGTAATGCTATCTATCTAGCAAACTGGGATATATCATTTTATTTACTGTCGTAGTTTTTTTTTTTATTATTTATTTTACACTTTCGGAACTTATGCCGCATATGCCATTGTGTTCATTAGCGGCGCCACTGGCTTTCGTCTCTTTTTTTTGCGCGTGGAAGTAATTGATGCTATCTCATCGAGGCTCCGCCTCCAGTCGCCTGTGATTCCTTGCCGACGACGGATGTGTGCCAAAATTGCGCTTGCGTTGACATCTCGCTAAAGTTATTAAAAAAATATATCTTCAAGTAAAATACTCGGACTTTTTGTATGCCAAACTTAGAAACTAATACGTTTAGATTATCTCTGTGTTGTTGACTGAACAAAATAATTTTGTAAATGTAAGCGGACCGAGCACATCAGAACAAAAACTAGTGGAGTCGCCATTGACAGTTTTAGACTTGGACGACTATTCTCTCCGTACAAGTGGGTTAGTAGCCATTTCATCATTGTATCAAAATCATGCTCGCTAGATGGTGCTATCATTATAAGCATCAAGCATTAATAATGTTTATTTTTCATTTAATTTGCGACTCATAATCATGAATATATTATTGTTAATATCCGTTGTAACAAAGATCTGAAATTGCGTTAGTTTTAAGACTTTTAACACGTTCAACGGCACGCGGCGCGTTTTACCGCTGCGAAAGTCCGACTCCATCTCGGCCAGTTTTATCCCTTATTTAATAATAGCTTCCGCCCGCGACTTCGTTTGCGTAGAGACGGGATAAAGCTATCTTATATTTTAATCCAGGCTATCGTTTTATCTTCGTGTAAAGTTTGGACCTCAATCACGCAAAAACGGATTAAAATGAATTTTGGTATACATAGTGTTTATTCCGGGAATCATCGTCTAAGGGGGCGAAATAGAGTTATATAAAAGAGTTCCACGCGGACGAAGTCGCGGGCAGAAGCTAGTAGTAATAATATAGCAGTTAGCAAAATTAATTAAAAAAAAATATTTTCTCTATTCTATTCATTCGATGTTCTCACTGCAGCGTTGCATGCCTAGGTGTGGTAAATAAAAGCAGCGCACTAGCACGGCTTACGAGTTTCGCTAGCGGGTGGCGGGGTGCGATGGGCGGAGCAAGCGTGGGAATTATTTTCGGGTGCCTCGTCCTATTTACTACTAAATGAACTATTTTAATGGCAATGAACTTAGTGTACCATCGACAGCACACCCAACCGTTCAGTGTGTTGCCGCTAGTAATTGTCGTACGTGCAAGTACAAAATATTAATATTAATATTTTTATATACTACTAATTTTATATATCTATTTTTATATACTACTATCTAAATTGATCTTATCTAAAAGTATTGTTTTCAGCCTTTGTTTAAATACCTGTTTGCTAGTACTTTGTTCCACTGCTAGGCTTAAACGAATATAAATATATAAATGAGCGTTTCTCAAAAAAAAATGCCACTACATTTTTTCGGAGATTTTGTGCAAGTTTTATGTTATTTCTACTCAAACTCACGATGTATTTCGATCCCGATAGGAGAGAGAGTGTCCCAAAATGTCCATACATTTTTGAACTTTCCTATTGTGTTACCACCATACAAAGTATATGGTAAATGGTAACACAATAACAAAAAAAATATATCTTTGGGACAATTTTTTGTCCTAACAGGGTCGAAAGAGCTCCTAATTCTGACTGGAAATAGTTAACATAAAATTCCTAGAAGTGCAATTAAGAATAGTGGCATTTTTTTTGAGAAATGCTCAAATAGTTGTGGGTGCAGTAGTAACATACTAACCTCAAAAATAAGCATAGGATACATTGAGACCTCAATAAAAGAAAAACTAGAGGAAGCAAGGTTCTAATGGTCTCCCATCAATTTGCAATACACTTCTAGGTCACCAAATAATCACCCTCGCTTGGTTTAGGCACCATTGCTATTGCTAATAGTCAACCCAGAAACGGCGGCGAATTGGCCACCTGTGGCCTAACTTAAAGTATCAAATCAAAAATATTTATTTCGGACAACTTGATCCATAGGTATTTTGTTAGAAATTACAGTAATAATGTATGCCTAGGGTTGCTATTTATAAAATAATACAAAATTAAATTCAAAATTAAAAGCGGCGCGTTGGGTGCAGCTGCGCAGCCCGCCTCACCAGCGGCGGATCCCAGCGCAGGGCTACGTGCTCAAGATGTTGTTGATGTATCAACTACACAATGTAATTTGTTTGGAGATAAAATTGGTGCGAGCTGCGAGCCCATACATTTGCTGCAAGTGCTGACAGCGATAGTGATAAGATGTCAACCATGCTCCCGCAATTAAGAGTCCGCAGTAAGCTCGATTCTCCATACAAACTCCATACAAAAAAATACTACGTGTTGGATTGTAACGAAACTTTGCGTGTACAATGACATGAGCTATATCCAGGTCTGTAATTAGTTTATGTAGCTTCAGATACCATAGTAAAAAAAATACAGCGAATTTATGTTTTTCATACAAAACTTGTTATTGCTGTATTTTGTTTGTTTTATAAACTGGAACCATATAAACTAATTACAAACCTAGATATACCTCATGTCATTGTATATGCAAAATTTCGTTACAATCCAACACGTAGTTTTAAAATGAGAACGAAACTCCGTTTGTATGGGAAGGTGAAATTCGGCCGAGCTTACTGCGGACTCAGTGCAGAGCGAACTATCTTACAGTTACCATATCTGCAGTAGCTACTAGCTACCTTGAACTACTCTCGCCGGTCACCCACATAATTACGCGATCGAAAGCGATTACCACACCACCCATAACCAAAACGGCTTAACCCGTTCTAATTTCCACTAGGCATGGAACCTATTGCACAGTGGTAGTATTTGGTAAACTTGGAATATAAAAGATTTGCGGTTTTGTTTCCAAATTTGACTAAAAAGGAGGTTAAAGAACGTTTTGCAGGTGACAGAAACCATAACCTGAGTTATGATTGCTCAACAAATTGAAAGTTAAAATGGTTTTTGAATTTTTAAGTTTTGTTTTGTCAAAGTTAACTAATTCATGAAAAACTGCTTGTAATATTGCGCAGAGATGTTTATCAAAAGTTACCTATTCAAAAACATGAAATTCCATTCTCGTTTTTTTGTCCAATAATAAAAGTAATAGACTATCGCCGTACATTTTTATATTTATTTATTTCCAGTTTTCTTTTAGGTTTATTGCACCTACAATAGCTTCAATGAAATTCTCAGAAGTTCACCTTGGCTCTATTTATCATACAACCGTATTTTTTACGATACCTGTAATAAAATATTTTACTGCCCAGCCCCGAATTTAGGTAGCCGCTCTGTCTTTATAGATCTGCAGTAAATTCGCACATGTTTAGGATCGAGTGACCTTGCATCCGGCGCCGGCGCCGTCACAGTAGAAATATAGTGTACAGCATTATAACTGCCTAATTTCACTTGGTCGGTTTTGCTGAGAACCTTTGTTAAAGTAATGAAATACTGGAATTGCTAAATAGGTACTCAGGATGCAAGGTTTAATTATCAATTGAATAAAAGTATAACTAAAGAAGAGTCAAAATATTTTTTGTTAAAACACCGCTTTAATCATGTCTAGATACATATTTAGACATAAAATAATAATGATTGACTAATAAGTGAAATATTGATTTACTTATTAGTCATTTTGATACCCTCTGGGCGGTATACAGCCTATGCTGTTAATATACGAGTACCACTGGCCGCCATCTACGAATATAGTTGGGTCATTGTCAGATTTAGGTTAGTCTTTTCGGTGGACATTGCCAAAGTTAAGGGCTTTAAAGCCTAATTTTTGGTTGAACTCTGAATCCGCATAAACGGCGTCGCCTCTTCTATAATTCTATGCGATAAAAACATATTATATATAAACATAAGCCCTTAACTATTGCCCACTGAAAAGACGATTTTTGTTGTACTGACTGACAAGTGTGACAATGACCCAGCTCCGATAAACACGCGTAAGTAGGTATCCTAATTCCAATAATTGACACCATGTTATTCGTCTTATTAGCTATGTGTCAAATGAAAGATGGCAAGTAATGGCCCAGTGTCGAATATTGGGACGTTTAACTTATATTTTAGATTGCCTAATTGAGCAATTCTAGACTTTTTTCTTAGCTAACTATTATTTACGTCATTTAAGTCAAACTTTTAATTTCCTTCCCTTGTTTCTTTTGAACTTTAAAAAAAATGCTCAAAACAAAAATTCATCGATGTTAACATACTGACATATTTCTTAACCGCGTTTGACTGAAACGAAAGGAAATAGGCAGTTGCTTGTGACAATAGAACTCTGAACAGTCATTACTTCTTTGTTCCGCGGTATTCGGAATGTAGCACATATACGGCACAATGAGAGTATGTCACTTGGTAAATAACGATAGGCAGCTACCTAACAATTACTGGACTAGAATTGTATAAATATGTAATTACACATAATATTTCTGTTTATGGATAATTGATTCTATTAACAAGAGACATTTATTTAAAGGCTTGTATATTTCTTCTGCATTTTTTTTGTCTATATCTTTACAAAGCCTTTGGGCGTCCGGACTCTTGAACCTCTGGTAATCCAAAGAGTATTGTCATAGAGGTACCAGAGATCTTATCTAATTTACGGTGATCGAGACTGAAAAACATTAAACGGCCAACAAAAAATCAATTTCTACAAAACCAAAAAAAAGCATAAGCCTCGCTTCGAGTAGGTACGCCTCTTAATCCGGAACCGAGCTAGTCTCATCCAGGAATTGAATATTTAAAAAGTGGAACACGCCTTTGTATCTCTGGCCAATAGAGTCATGTTTTTAATCTCTTCTTTTTTGACAGCAGACTCGTGTCCGTAATTTTATTAATTTATGGTTTGGTTGGCTGCACTAGGTATTCTATGCCAAAAGACGATACTGACGCACTAATAAATAAATAAAACAGCCTATACGTTCCACTGCTGGGCCCAGGCCTCCATTCAAGTATGAGAAGGAACGGGCAGTGATATCATACGCAAATCGTAAGGTCAAACATCAACTCCAAACTACACTCAAAACGTCAGCGCGCACACAATACACTCGAGCCAAAATTCATTATCGCGGAACGAAATCTCCAAATAGACAACACAATAGACAGAAGCATCGAGACACCACCAACCCGTCAAGATGTTTGACATTAATTAGGGATGAAAGGAACCCCGCAGAGGGGAGCAGGTACCCCGTTCCCAGAAATGTCCGGCCAGTGCGGCTAAGCTTACGAGATACAAGATACGTGATACAAGTGTCATTTGGCAAGTAGAAATGTGCCTCATTTACTGCTGCCACTCACAGTCAGTGCTTCTTTTTAACCTACTCGTATTTTGGCACCAAATGACACCTATGGAAACCTCTTTAAGTGGCAGCAGGAAATGTGCCATTAGGTCTATGGAAGGGTACGTATTAGAAGATCGAAAATTGAAATATCGACAGTGAAAACATCGAAGTACAAAATATCGAAAATCAAAATATCGAACGATCGAAATATCTAATGTTATTATATCGACGTCTAATTGGTCTAAAATACAAATGCCGAACGGTTAAAATATCGAAAGTACCAAATATCGATAACTATGCAGGCGATATATTAAAATTTCGAATGACAATATATCGACCATTGAAATGGCGACGCCCAAATAATCGAAAAGTAAAACGTCGAATCATCAAAATAACTAAAATCATATGGTCTGCTTGCATACCACTGGTAACATTATTAAAGTTGTGCTAACATTTATTATTACCTAACTTAAACCTTAGCTAACCACCAGCGTGTCGACGTCACCCCGCTTCGCGGGGTGCCTATTTCCGCTCTAAGGGGCACAAGCTAACCCTAACCTAACCTACAAATAATACCATCGTTAAAATTATGTTGTTTTTTGACTGCGGGGGGCTTTGCTCACCGAGCCCCCTTTTTCTAGCTGCCCTAACCTAATCTTCTATATTATATACCAGTATCAACACTCAACAGTAACAGTACGTAAAAAAGGTAGAAAAAACACTTCTCTAAAATCAAAAATGGCCGAGATATTTGAGCTCAAAGTAGGAATTTGGAATCCTAAAATGATCCAAAACCGAATCGGAGCACCCCACCATCCACGTGGTTTTGTCTGCCCTACCCCTAGAGTGTTTATAAAAGAGAACGGAGGAGCGGAGGGACAGCAGCCCTCGCCCGCCGTGACGGAGCGCGGGACCGAGTGAGGCGAGCGGCTGAGGCTGGTCACGCAAGGGCGGAAGGGCTGCTGTGCAGGCAGCACCGGAGCTACGGGAAGTCACTATTGATCTAAATTTCTCCGTGCCTCCGTTTTTTTTTATAAACACTCTAGAGGTAGGTCGGCAGACAAAACCACGTGAATGGTGGGGTGCTCCGATTCGGTTTTGAGTCATTTTTGGATTCCAAATTCCTACTTTGACCTCAAATAACTCGGCCATTTTATTTAGCTAGCAAATAAACAATGATAAGAATGTCTGAGACTTGGTACTACGAAATATCTCACAACTTTTTACGGTGGAAGAGTTTCGAGACTTGGCCTCTTTTTATGGGTCATATTATAGGCTACCTAATTACCTATTTAAGAGATTGTGCAATCGACATTCTTGTTGACTTTCGATGTTTCTTATAATGTCGATAATAATATTTTCGACAATTAGGCAGTTGATCTTAAATCATTCGGTAACTAATACTTTTGACGTTTTAAACTATGGCATTATGAACTTTCGATGTTTTAAATTCGATATTCTCATTTTCGATATGTTTATTTCGATATTTTAATCGGGCGGTAAATTAAACTTTCGATGTTTTGAATTTAGACCATTCAACCGTTCGATATTTATATTTTCGATATTTTGTACTTCAATGTTTTCATTTTCGATGTATCAATTTTCGATCTTCTAATACGTACCCCTATGGAATGGGTAGTTTTTGTCTGAATTGAACCCACACACACACATTAGGCATTATGAAAGAGCGATGTTTCTTAAGACCAAGCAAAATTATTTTTCAATAATTGGCTGTTTTGCTTTATTCTGTCTCACATCTACACTCCAGAGCAAATAAAATGGACACACTTTGCATAGGAGTCCAACTATACCCGATTTCATATTATCTTGAGGGTATAGGTATTAAGAAATTAAAGTAATTTCACTGTCGATAATAATGCTATAACCATAGTGTTAAACGAGCAAATAATAACAAAGCTAAACGTAAAAAGCCACAACAGTCATTGAAGTCCTCAAAAGTCTCCTATTCGCAATATATTTATTTAGTTCGAAAAGGTCCTAAATATTAGTAAGTTGTTACGTTAACACAACTTTAGCACATTAAGGTCTCGGTATATTGGAGGCGGGGCGCGCCGCCCGCGAATCCGTTCCATCTGCGTGCGCGCCTTTGCGAAGTCGTTAACCGAAGACCAAAGTGCTAAAGGGAATGAAACAAAGTATGCATACGAATTTGAATCCTACATCATACTAATATGAGTCAGATTGTTACAGATGTAGGCTGTAATAAGCTCTAGTTTTAAAAGGACAGTTAACAGGTCTAAAAGGAACTACATATGTATATCATGCTTGAATAACACTGAGAAACTTAAAATAAATAACTTTCACCGATGCTTTGGTAAATGAAGCAACTACTGTAGAATTTAAATCGATTGCAATACAAAGAATTTTGACAAAATTACAACCGAATATAGGGTGTTAAGGCCTATTTTCTTCATCTTTTGCACTTGAGTGAGTTGCAAGATTGCTCAAACTTTGAAGAGCGCCTTTTATACAATGGGTAGAGCAGAGAACGGAGGGTAGTCGCACAACTCACTCATCTCTCCTGTGATACAAATAATAAAAGGAAATGAAGAAATTTTACACCATTACCAATCCATAACCGACCATTAACATACCATAGTCGGCACACAAATGATAGAGCGTTCAAACAATTTGAATACGAATTACATCGCAATCAATCACGAACGCGAACTGCCAAACATAAAGTAGCGTATTCTAAAATTATAGAGTCGACGGCAAAATAATCAAAGTATATGTGAAAGTTCATACAATTCTCGGCTACAGACTTTTAGCAATTGGTACCTTAATCCGGTGACTAATAATCGAGTCCTGGCACTGTAGAGTTATAAATTAAAAAATTAAAATATACTTTAAATATATGTGCCCGGGTATTAATGTCTATCGTGTCAATGTTGCTATTTATGTCACTTAATGAGTTTTACCACAGTTTTACATATTTATTGCAATGATTCATAATATAATATTAGTACGGATTTTATTTTGGATCTCATTGTACGCTTTATTATAGCGTTGTGCGTTATATGTTCGTAGCATCTAATTGCAGAATGATTTACACTTCCGTTCACAAATTATTTTAATTGTAGCCCCATGCATCACTAGACTGAAGGTTACTGTTATGCAAAAGATTTATAATGTTAATTGTTTGAAGCTAATGATCAAATCCGTTAACGTAGCATTTGGCCAAAATAGATCACAAATAAGAAGCTATAGAGAATAACAAAGCAAACATCCATACAAAAAGAAATCCTGATACGGATATGGCATTCGATTTGTGCCTTCGGAAACCCAATTCCCACCAGTCCAAGATAGCCAGGGCTTTAGGTCAGGACCTAGCAGATATAAGGGAGAAAAAGGTCATCCCAGAACAACTTAGTGACGTTCCGTGGAGCTGTGGAGCCTGGGTTCTATGGGGATGAAATGGGAAGAAGTAACTCTAACTGCCTAAGACCGAAGCAAATAGAGGATTCGAGCGTGTCACCTCAGCAGAGAGCAAAAGAAAATGTGTGTCCGGGTATTTGTCTATTTTGACATTCATTGTAAATGTATTTGTAAAACTCTGACTTAAAGTCGGCCAGCCTTTTGACGCTCTGATAAATAAAGGTACATATTTGAATTTCGAATAAGCACACCTCAGCAGAGGCTAAGGCCTCTCACAGACTGGAGCGGCTTGCGGTGGCGGTCAATAGAAAATTTGACAGCTAATGACAATTAAGTTTACTATTGACCGCCGCGGCCAGTCCGCGTCAGTGTGATGCAGGCTTAATAATAATAATAAAATAAATAATAAATATTAGGGGACAATCTTACACAAATCGACCTAGTCCCATAGTAAGCTCATTAAGGCTTGTGTTATGGGTACTCGTACTAGACTAGTACTAGAGATTAAGTTCCATAGATATGTATTGTAAAAATATAGTTTTAAAATTATAATATGAAACTCATAAAGCAAGCTCGATTACCGGCTGTTATATATTTCATTTCATATTAATTACACATATCTCATTTACACAGCCTAAAACGTACTTTAAGCGTAGGTCTATTAACTGGCCAGACAACAAGTTAGTATTTTTACGACTTGGTCGTATTTTTATTTCCACACCACCCCGGCGATTCCTTAAAAGCCCAGCCGTCAAAATGACATGTTAACAATTTTACTACTCACTAAATACGCATTGTGCCAACTCCTATATTAGGCAGCCGCCAAACCGCCTTCCCACGTAATGTCTTGTAGCATTTGCATACAAGACACGCAAACACTCTGAATTACAACTTCCTATGGTTATCAATTAGGATAATCATATGGATTTTATTCAATGTATGGGAATTAGAATAAAATCTGGATCCATAAATAAGATTTGAAACAATAAACATTATTTGAAATCGTTGTGATTAACATATTCAAACTGCCAAAAAATTTAAGTAAGTATAAAGGATTTAAGCTAACTTTTTTGGAATTGTGCAGACAGCAAAAAAATTGTACGGCCAGGGGTATTAATATACGTAGGTATAAGGGCATAAATAAATCTACACGCCTTTATGACATTAACAAAAGAGTCCTTTACAGATATTTACGTTCGTACGTATACCCCTGACCTTATCAAATGTGTTTTTCCACTCACCCAGATTTAGGGCTTCTTAAAGTTTGAAGTAGTCGTTGTAAACCTCATGGCTTTCACATTGGTCATTACAGAACAATCTCAGTTCCCTTTAAGTAAAACAAGGAGAGCAATACGAGCATACGGGAATTACGGGATGCAGCCTGTACCGACCAGTGTAAACGAGCGTTACTGAATCATGTTTTTACATCCTTATCACCACTTTAAAAAAAGCTATGATTGAAATCGAGAGTACCAAAGATTCCGTTAATATTTTAATCGATCGACATTCCGGGATATGGCTTACGAGTATGTGCGTTTTATTGATCCGGCCTGGTCCTCTCCGGTCCGGGGGCCATTAGGTCCCAGATATGAAGATTCCCATGTCGGTAAAGATAAACAAACTTTCAACTTTGATGAACATATATGAACATACTTTTATGGAAATCGATGGGGTATGGCGAATTTTATGACTCCGAATTTTTCAAGTAGGTAAGATAAGAACTTCTATAACATTTATATTTGAAACTCTAAATCCGCATAAACGGCGTCGGCTCTCTTATAATTATATGCGATAAAAACATATTACATAGATATAAACATAAACCTATAAAGACGATTTTTATTTTTTTGACTGACAACGATCCATTTGTGGTAGGTACCTATATTCCATATACTACATTATCACTCGAAGAACATACTAGTTTCTCGCGCGCCTCTATAGTACATATAATATATTATAGCTATGTCATAGTTTGAAAAGTATTTAGGACCAAAAGCAAAAACAGCGATGACGGCCGGAGATGGGCACGAATTTGCGTCTCAAAACTAACATTTCAGAACTCATGTTTATAACCTTCTAAACAGCACTAGAAATAAACCCAATTTACATTCATCATTCCCCATTATTTATGGCATGCATCCACAAAACAAGCATTCAAGCTGGAAACACAAATCAAACGCCAATCGCAAACATGACAAATCAAACAGAGGCACGCCGCGGCAAAACACTAGTCCATTACCCGCGTCTTAACACAAAAAGGGCCTATCTCCATACGAGTCTCATTGCAACATACGCCTGTTTGAGCTATTAGTGGTGGTCACTGGAATGCAAGCTAAATGAAATAACAAACGTACTGCACGTTCAACTCCTTCATTGTGATGAAAAGCACTCAAACTTAAACCTTATTCGAAATGAATAGCATCGCAAATCGCATCGCACAGTAACTCTTTTCCAAAGTCGCCAAGTTAAGAGGAAATTGAGCCTTACACGTTTAACTTGAAAGTTGATTTTGGCATGCTCTGGGAAAACGCAAACTGCACGTCACGCGCACGCGTCAATCGGACGCATGCGCTATGCGGGCAAATGCACTGAAGGTAATGGATTGCTGAACTGAATTCAATAATGAAGATGCATTAGTCTCTGTAAGAATGAAAATCGAAGACAATACGATTGATAACTGTTTAATTTTAGAGGTTCAGG
The DNA here is from genome assembly GCA_947578815.1 of Epinotia ramella. Taxonomy (NCBI): domain Eukaryota; kingdom Metazoa; phylum Arthropoda; class Insecta; order Lepidoptera; family Tortricidae; genus Epinotia; species Epinotia ramella. The sequence continues at coordinate 1,875,514 of OX388206.1, read as the reverse complement.
GCTTTGTATAAATAATGTGTATTTGTTTTGGTATTGAGCTCAGAATATTTCAATGATCTGAGGTATTCATTGACAGTAGACATTTTAGTCACTTGGGTGTTGATTTTCGACCAAGAACTAAGAATAGAGTTTGTTTTGGAATTACCTAGTCCTAACAATTTTGTCGTTTTACCTCAGGTTATGCCTCTCACACACTGGCGCGTCCTGCGGTGGCGGCCAATAAGTAAACTTGATATTTAGTGTTAAGTTTACTATAGACCGCCACCGCAGGACGCGCCAGTATGATTCATGCCTTACATGTTCTTATGACTGTTTAGTCGCATATTTCTCCATCATTATATCTGAACCGTAAAAATATACACACTTCAAATATACTTATCCAACGAAATAAACTTAAAATATTTACAAAATGTCGTCTTTACTTATTAAGATTTAATACTTCAAGGTATTGCAGCACACGGCATTCGTTCCCAGCATCTCAAAACCCTCGAATCCAAATTGAGCAACGTTTTAAAATATTTAAAAACCGAACGCCACATCCGACAATTTATGGTCTGCATTTTTAATGCCGTCATGTTGGCAGTACTGACGCGGTATCTAAATTCGTACTAATTAATCGTGTGGAGGAAGCAATAAACGATCGTGTGATGTGAACTTTATGTTACACAACCTCTAAATATGTGCAGCATGAACGGTTACATTTTATTGGCTGGTTACCGGTTTTATGCACTCGAGCTTTTTCATAAGAACGAGTTGTAAATATAGCTTCATATTAAATTATATAAGCAATGTTCAGTTCTCAGTCACAATTTGTCGGTAATTCGAATTTTTGCAACCGAAAATGTCCCATAGATATCCACAATGACATCCTATATCAACAAAAGTGTCGCATAAATTGCCATCTCTAATTTATTGTAGTCAAATCTGGACACAATTCCTAATTGCGCTCCATTAATAGTTGTTTCCAACGGTGGGGTTTCCCAAATACACATATTATTGTAATCAATTTTAGTATATTTTTTAGTTTAAAGTGACAATAATTCTCTTCGCACCTGTCTCACTAACACAATGGAACAGATTACAAACAAGCGGCAAACCTGACGCCTCTTAATCTCTATTTTGCTTTACAACGAACGTGATGTTATGGCTAAAGCTCTGTTACAGCTATTATTACAGTAAAACAGGACACTTGTTGTCTTATCTAAGCCGAGATAATACTCTAATGCCATTAAAGTTTACAGCTAAGCATTTAGTTTTAAGATAAAGAGAAAACTGACAAGACAATTAAGTAAATCTTAAATTAGGTCTACCTTTTGTACTGATTGTTTGTTTGTTGCTTTGTACAAAAGGTGTATTCAAATTTGCGCAAATTCACTATAAAAAAGATTTTGAGGACCCTGTGCAAATTATATTTTACAGTACATATGGTGCTACTTTCCCGCACTAGTGCGCAAAAGAGCACTTTTCGTGCATATGTCGAAACTTTAAAGAGCCATATGTACAGTAAAACGTTGTACGATACACGTGCGAATAGGTAATTCGCAACTCGTGTCGATATAAAACACTCCCTTCGGTCGTGTTTTAATTTATCACCACTCGTTGCGAATTTCCTATTTTCGGCACTTGTATCGTAAATAACTATTGTCAACTCTACAATTTATTAACCCATAGATTAGATTATACGCGACGCTACTTCAACGTGGCAAAAAACCTAGTATCCATATCCATTCTATTTTAAGACCTACACGTGTCTATCGTGTGAAGCATCCTTGACAGTGTCGCCAACCCAACGGGTAGATAATGATTAGTGAGGTGATTTGTATGCAACTGACGTGCGACATATCCGCCGCGCCGCTGGAAAGTGTGAAGCCGATATCCGGGCTCCAAAACACTGGCTGGCAACAGATTTATACGCAATATTTTCAATTTCGAATTGTATTTTCTTCTTTTATGTCCTCTGAACTCGTCAGACATAGAATAGAATAGAATAGAATAGAATATCATTTATTCGTGACAACAACACATACATACACATAAATCACAAATACAAAAGAGAGAACAACATTGCCACGAAATGGCAATGGCATGGATTAGATATGTAGTTGCATGACACATGACACTGGCTGATTAGTAATTTTTGTTAATTAAAAAATAAATCGGGATTCTCCAGACTTCCACGAAAGTTGAAAATCGAAGTTTAAAATAACACAGTCAGTCTATCTCACTTATTACTCTAGCGAAATAGATGGAGATATACAAACTTCAGCTGGAAGATCAGCGTGCGCCAACAGCGTGAAGCATTCATTTACATGCAATAATGAAATAACTCGATAAAAGATTATTGAAATACGAAATTGATAATTTACTTTTATATTATAACAATAAGCAAATTAGCCACGCTTTATTTTTGCAGATGAAGATTGGCTCAATGCAAAATACTATCAATTTAGATTTGCCGTGCTTTTCATTACAAATTATTGAGTCACGCTGTTACTAATGATTTAATTTGGGCAATGTCACAGAATGATGTTGCTGCACTATAAACGCAAAGTGTAAATGGCCAATAAGTACTTCAACGTACTCTCGTTTCTTCTTGTTAAGTATTGTAACGTTCCACTGCTGGGCACAAACCCTATTTCAACAGCTGGCAGCTTTTGATAACTGTGAACAGGTAATGACATTCTCTGTACGTTTTACGCCTGCAACACCATGCGGTGGCGGTCAATAGTAAATTTGACAGTTAATGACAAGTTTACTATTGACCGCCGTGGCCAGGCCGCGTCATCCAGCCTGTGAGAGGCTTTAAGGTTCACACATTAGCAATGCTAATAGTCACAACTTACTAATTAACCCCGAATTATCTGTAATTTAAAGCTTCAAAAAATGACAGCCGATAAGTCTTAGGTCACGTTCAAAAAGTTACACAATTGTCCCTCAGTAGATAATCATGTCGTGTAATGGCCGGTTCCAATAATCAATCCACCGAGTTTTCCTTACCGGCAGTTACGTTTTGACAGATTACCCGTAGAAAATGTGTCAAAATGTAACTGTTGGTAAGGAAAACTATCGGTGGATTGATTATTGGAACCAGCCATAAATCGACCATAGCACCCATTTTCCGACTTGACAGCTGATAGTGTTCTGTCGTGTTCATTCTGATACTGTTCTTTGGAAATGGTATAAGAGACAAGATATAACTACTTACAATATTTACAATGACAATAATATAAGAATCTAAAGCTAACTTAAACAATCTCTAAAAAGAGCACCCATGGCATCGTAACAAAGATGCTGGCAGCATTACCTCGCTAGAAGCAAGTAGTTTTACATAAAAACCAGTCAATGTATAAATATTAGATTCGTCCAGTACAGCATCATAAAAATGTGTAGGTACACTTTTCAACCTTATCGCTAAGCAAGGTCCTAAAAACACGTTTAATGAATACATGTTTATGATGCTGACCGTACAAAATGTAAGCTGACACGGATGGTCGTGTTACTATCGTCCTATCACTACGAGTATCTATTCTAGGAAGAGTCGAGACTAAACAGTCCTGTTATAAATATGCTGTCAGTTGTTTAAGCTATTGTGCTTTACAATTTACATTGTATCGATTTCAATGTCATTTGAATGACAAGGGCTGAAATTCTGTGATACGAAATTCAGTGGGATTTGGATGATTTGGCATAAAAAATACTGTAGGTGACTTAAATGTGTACTTGTTTATGGTGACTCGAAATCGCTTGCTTTGCACTGTCAAAACAAATGATTATTTCGGAATTAGTTACGTTCAGGTTAATATTAATTTCTCAATATCACTTGTATAGTTTTTGAAGCAGTAGATAAGTACATTCTTTACAATACTTTACATTTTGAATCTTGATTCCAAAATATAAGGTCCAATTTAATATATATGCGTATTTTTAGATGTGACTGGACAACGGGACCCGCATAGCTGATAGTTTAAATGTGGTTTAGGTGATTGGTAATTTCCTAATATAATTAATTATAGACTTTCAAGTCTTGTATTGCGACGCCGACATGTAAGAATCTAGTTTGAAAATTTACTTCTTATAGTAAGACTTCACAATATAGGTCCCAGATAAGCAATTTTAGAAGGGTTTGTACAAAGTTAGCACTGCTAAAATGTCCGTTTTCTTTTGTTACCAATATTCTAAGTAATTTCTAACACCATTTAAAATTATTTGGAATTCTTCTTCTTCTCGTGTCGATGGTTTCAGACTGTGCGGGACCAGAAGGTAGCGACGCTTATCGCCCTGTCTGTTGCGTCTCGAAAGTCTTGCTCGGAGCAGGCGTGCGGGCACGCTGGGCAAGACATGTGCTCCATCGTTTGGGGAACCGTCCCACACGGGCATTATTATTTGGAATTAAGACAATATAAGTATGACGGACAAGGAGAAGGAAGACGCAGCGTGGGTAGACCCCCACAAGGTGGACTGATGACCTGGTAAAGGTCGCGGGAGTCCGCTGGATGCGGGTGGCGCAGGACCGGTCATTGTGACAGTCTTTGGGGGAGGCCTATGTCCAGCAGTGGACCTCTTTCGGCTGAAATGAGGATCATGAAGTATTACACTTATCTTAAGTTTTCTAGTACTGCTCACCTTTTATGGTAAAATATCTAAAAAAATATATACTACTACTATGTGTGTATTAAACAAATGCGTACGTATTGTAACTAGTCAACGAAACAATGACAAAATGAATCAGATTAATTGTGGGTTTAAAAACCACAATGATTACGCGACATAGAGTAACTTTCCCCATATAGCCCCATGTCATTTAAGGATTTTCCATATCCGGCTAACTGTTTATTCATAGTTATACCTATTACATTTTATTTTCTGTACGTTTTGAGCTTACTGTTTATGCTTACTGCTTTTTTTACTTTTTAGGGCTTTACTCCCTGGGGAAAACGTTGTTTTATTGGGAATCCTTCCGATCACCGTGTATAACACCCCCTCCCTCCCCCACACACACACAACAAACATAGGTATATCATCCATTTCGACAGACAAGAGACGGTGAGTATTATATATTCTTTGGAAAAGTAAGATATTTAAATAAAAAAATTGAGAAATCAAATCAATCAAATCTGTGAATTACTGAGTTTAACCTAAGCCGTAGCAGTATGCCTTATTTTATTATATGTACCTCTTTCCATATAGGTAACATTATAATTTTTACGTCACTGGTAAGTGAGATTTACCGCCCACGGGCGCAGCGGCAAATCTCCCTTCACACCCAGGAGAAGACGTAAAATTGTGTACGCATCACGGGCGGTAATTCGTAAAGCCCCAGATCGCATATTTATGGCCCTCACCATTATTTCAGTCATAACAAAAGTAATGTTTTCGCATGACGATTAACGCACGTTTTTTCAAATTTTACCTGGAATAGGCATATGTTGGAGTTCCCCACAAACTCCGTCCTACACTTTTAAATCACAAAATGACTTATATCCTTACAAAATTCCCGCATCTCACAAAATGACTTAATATCCATACGAAATTCCCGCGCCTCACAAAATTACTTATGGCCATACAAAATTCCCGCGCCTCACAAAAGGTCTAATCCTTACAAAATTCCCGCATCTCACAAAGTGACATAGGTATCCATACGAAATTCCCGCGCCTCACAAAATTACTTGTGGCCATACAAAATTCCCGCGCCTCACAAAGTGACTAATAACCATACAAAACTCCAGCGCCCTTTTTAACTACGTACCTAAATTTTATTAGACTTCTACACGTCGCCCGCAATTACCAAGACGCATCTCGGTACGTGAGCGAGGTAAAAATCTAGACGACCTTTGTCATCTTTGAAATAGTGTCTGGCTGACAAAAACATATTTTTCAACTTTATATGGCAACAGTTTTAACTATGAAATAAGCTGTCAGTTATAATAAGCAGAGTTAAATACGTACAATGTACATACATGTCGTGTTACCAGAATGAGTTTTTTTTTATTTGTCGCCTTTTTCTTGTGACACGCTATAGTCAGACTCTAATACAGAATAATACTGAACTACGAATATGCTGAAGGGTGCAAATCTTCAAAATAGTACATTACTTAAGTAAAACACTTATTTCACACCCGAGCCGCAAGGGCGATAATTTTTGGCTGTCTTTATCACCGGCCGTGGCGAGTATACAATTTTACATTACTTGCTGGCCAGGAAGTGGGATCCTCTTCACAAGATACGACTCGCACTGAAATCGCAATTTTGGAATATGTCAATGACAACGTACCTACTTGTAATTACCATATACCGAGAGCTGGGGACCGATTTTTGACTTACGAGCGCTCGAAAATCAAATAAAAGTAAATACGTTTGTAGTGTCAAAATGGCAGGCATTTACTTTCTACCAATAGAATTTAATACGAGTGGTCAATACCACTCGTTTTTAAATTTTCTATCGCTATTTCAAAATAGCATTTCATAATTTTTGTCAGTTTTCGAGTGAAATAGTCGAGCGCTCGAAAGTCAAAAATCGGTCCCCTGAGCGGTCACACCCGATAGGTAAATCGCGTAAAAGGATTTTGAAAATAGAACAATGTGTAACGAATGTTGAGTTCTTACCTATTTCAAAAAGCAGTCATCTCTCTCTTTGGACAAACATTTTTGTGAGAAACAGAATTGTATGTTGTGCACTCGGAAATAACCGTTACATTTAAATTTCAACGCACGTGTGAATCTTCGATCTCACCGATACGTCAGTGCTTCTGATTAAACAAATATCGGCATTAACTATACTACTACAAGGTCTATTTTCGCTTAGCTAACGCTTGGGAGATAGGCTTGTTGGAAAAAAACTAAGCCTCCAAGTCGGCCGATAAAATATTAATAAGTCGATTGTTCGTTTCTTGGAAATAATGATAACCTTTACTTACACCATTAGAATAAGGATAAAAAGCGTGACCCACTCATTATAATACTTATTGTATAAACAATGTTCACACAAGAGCAATAACACATTTTAATTGCTCCACGCTAAAATCAAGTCATAATAATCTTGTTAAATGATAAAATACAAATTTGGTGACAAATGTCTTCGCAACTTACTTTTCTCCGCGAAGTTTTCCCGCAGTTACAAAGAAAATTTAATATCAAGTCAGTAGGTAGTGAATAACATATCATACTCTCCTCTGTTCTTTTGACTGTTTTTTTATTGCATTGTGTTGTATTTTTAAATTTTATTCTTTTTGTTTTTTTTTTGTGGTTTATGTTTTTTGTGGTATGAGTGATAAGGGGACGAACTGAAAACCAGCGCTGTACAGCATTCCACTGTCACAGCACATGCTGAGTTCGTTCCTTTTGTCACACAAATAATCTTGTTAATTGTCTTACCTTTATATCTATTTTGCTTATACTATTTGTATGACAATAACCATTTTCTTTCTTTCTTTCTTTCTTTCTCTATTTATCAGCAGCCTGTTGTAACGACATGAATGACATGCAGTCGAAATAAAAATGGTTTTTATTACTTACAAGCTTTTATTTAGTTTCACCTGTCCCGTTGTCTATCTGTCTGTAATCAAATCTTGCAAGTTAAATTAGCTGAAATTTTGGGTTTAGTATAGTTTGGGTGACAATTCAATATTATGGTACCATCGAGCTGATCTGATGATGGAGACAGAAGGTGGCCATGGGAATTCAGCACTTAACCGACGTAACCCCGTTGGGCTCGTTAGAATCGTCTCAATGAGTAGTTGATGATGGTATACAGAAAAGTACAGTCGGCAATAAAAGCTTGTAGGTACCAAAAATGAAATGTTTGATAGAAGCTTTTTTTGAATAAATAGGTAAGTACTTACATCGTCATTTTAACTCATTGGAGTAATTCACAAGAAACGTTCACATTTTCATTGATTTACTTCGACAAAATACTAATCCCGTTAATTAAATGCATATATGAGAAAGAACCAACAATGCAAGCAAAACATTGGCAAGCGCGAAGCGAGCTGCCATCATCAACAAAAAAGTCTTACATCACTACGAGACTCATACTTAGATACAACCTTTTACATTTAGCGTCTGTATCATCCCACGGTTCAAATAAGCTACTGCCTTGTAAGTCAGAATGTTGTAAGTTCCATTAGCCTACAATGAAATGTTGTGGTCTTTTACTTGCTCAGGTATTGGCAGAAATACTAGATCGTGTACAGGAAAGATAATACTTGCGTTGCATTACTGTTAGGTAAGGGTATTCGAGAGGCATCGAAGTCGGCAGTGATTGAGTTTTTATGTTAGGTAAATAAGTATAAGTAGTCGATTTGTTACTCTGACCAGTCAAGTGGCTCCGGGAGCTGTAGAAACAGCAAGCCTGTCTTTTTTTGAAGTCAAAACTTCTTTAGCGGCGCTGAGCGCTTTTTGGGATGGGGAAAAATTGTTAAATACGCGACAGATTTTTGTGACGTCAGATGTGAAGGAGGTCACAAACTTTTATATTTTGCTGCTAGCCGATTCGACTTCATTCAAAACTGAACGCTATTCGTAAGAGTATAAAGCCGTTAAACACGCATGCAATAGCATATTCTGCAAATAAATTTGTAATTTTGTTCTTGCGTCCTTCATCGTTTTGCTAAAGAGATAAAGCTTTGAAAAAAATTTACCAACGGCAAAAACGAATTGATATTTTGTTCACCGCCGCCGTCCGCTGTTCTTCCAAATTCGAATAGTTCGAATTTGGACGTTATTCCTAAAGAGATAAGGCTTTGAAAAATATTTGGCAATGGCAAAAACAAATTGGTATTTTGTTCGCCGCCGACGGCGAGCGAGCCGGCCCGTCGCACCCAACGCGCCCGCGGCCCGTCCGTCTAAATAATTGATAATTGTTTATAAATTTGCGCCAAATTAATTTTTAGGGTGACACCGTAAGATGTCACGTGACCTGATCGAAAAACTGTTACAATGTTATTGAGTTTTCACTTCTGCCGGCACTCACGGAGTGCAACCCGGTCTTTTTTTTTTCTTTGGTTAAAACTAAATTGGGAAAAAAAAACTAAGTATATGTAAACGAAGTCAATTGCACTTCATTTAGTTTGGCGTTATCTGTGACTGTCAATGACGGATGACAGCTGTCAGAGTTTAGACGGGTTGTCAACCGTGATTGATATAAAAACGTACAAGTAATGCAGAGAGAAATTATAACGGTGTAAATAGGATTAATATTTGAATCAAGGACGTGTATGTAAAGAAGGTGAAATAATAGCATTAATGTTGTTTCTCTTTCAGGTAAGCTATTAATTTAATTAGTATTAAGTTCCACAAATGTAATGTTTGGGTAAAATATTAGTGAGTAATAAAAGCAGAAGCATCAAAGCATCTCTTCTCTTTCAGAGCAACACAATCTGGTTTTTATTTCGCCAAAGCAATATCTTGCAAGAAGTGTGTTAAACACACATTATAAAACAACATTTTCGGCTATTTCACGGCAAAGATGGGCAAACTAAGGTTTGAATTTGTGGTTAAGGCGAGTACTGAAGATCCGAAAACGAGCGTGATTTGTATAACTTCTATTTCGGATGTAGATAAAAATGTATTTTTAATACCAGAAGAATACCAATCAGTGAAGCTACATGACAATATTATGAAAACACAAGCCTATTTGAAGGTGAGAAACACGTTACAGAGGAGACATGATAAAAGGCAAGTGTGGATCACAGAGACACCGGATATAACCAGTACCTATAAGGATGAAGACGGCAATATGCAGTTTAAGGGATATTTGTTAGAGGAATTTGTACCGAAGACTCAACAACAGACTCCGGCACCTGGAATTTCAGAAGAAGTATTATCGAGGATCCTGGAAAACTATGCTGAATCAAAGAGTGAAAGATCTAAACCTCAAAGCATAACTGGTTTGAAGGATAAGTTTGTAATAGAGAAATTTACACGGAAAACATCAAATGTGTCGCAGTGGATTACAACTTTTGAAGCCGAATGCACCCGTTTAGGCATCGTAGAGGATATGCAGCGGATTGAAGGTCTTAGGTTATTTTTAGAAGATTCGTGTCTTGATTGGTACAGGGCCATGCTTATAAAGTATACAGTGGATTCGGAATGGTCCCTATGGAAAAAAAACTTATGTGAGACATATGCGGACCGAGGTTGGTCACCAGTCAGGTATGCAATACTGTTTAAATATAGGCAGGGCTCTCTATTAGAATATGCGTTGAAGAAGGAAAGACTTTTATTAGAAATTAATAAAAACATGGATAAACCTACTCTCATTGATCTCATCGCTACGGGGTTACCAAACTTTATAGCGGATAAAATGGATAGGAGTACTTTGAAAGAAACGGAGGATTTGTATAGTATCATTAGGGGGCTGGAACATTTAGTGGAAAAAAAGAGTTGGGAGAAGAAGCCATTGGGCACTGAAAATAAAATTATTGGAAAAAATTTAAGAGAGCAACCGTGTAAAATTTGTGAGAAGGAAAACAAGGGAAAACGGTTCCACCCTGAGTCCTTATGTTGGTTTAAGAATAAGAATAGTGATAGATTTAAGCGGGACCAAATAAGGAGTGTGAATAATTCAGAGTTAGAAACGGAGTTGAATGACATGGATCCAAAAAACTAGATATCCCGCCATTAATCAAAATTACTTTATTAATAAATGATACATTACAATTATTGGGAGTTTATGATTCAGGATCTAATGTGTCTTTGATAAATTCTAGGTTGCTGTCTTTGAAGAATAATTCCAATAGTAATGGTATAATAAAAGCAGGCTTAAAAACGATTAATGGTGTGAAAAAATCTATAGGAATAGTAACTCTAAAGATAAAAATATTTGACATGGAAAAAGATGTTAATGTTTTTGTGATTGATGAGGAAAATTTTGACTATGATTTTCTAATAGGATTAGATTGCATACAAAAGTTTCACTTAAATCAAGATGAAAGACTGGTAATTACTCAAAATATTCCCGTCCTTGAAAAACAAGATAATATACAAAATGATGACCCCAAAAATGCAAAAATAATTCCTGGCTTCACAGGTAGCAATTTTGAGGGAAAACAAGATGGAAATAAACATAAGGATGTGAGTATTTTGGAAACAGCTGGAAAAGAAAGAAAACAGGAAACTAAAATAAATTTTAATGAACATTTGGAAGTGGAAAGCTTTAATGTTTCGGTAGGTCACCTCGACCTGCAACAACAGTCAGAGATAAATAAACTTGTTTGCAAATATACATCACTTTTTGCTAGGGACAAGTATGATGTGGGTACGGTAAAGGACTATGAGGCACATATTGATTTGTTCGTTGATAGGTATTGTAGCAAGAGGCCATATAGGTGCACTATTGAAGATAGGAAAGAAATAGAGCAACAAATATCGATGTTATTAAAAAAGAACTTGATTGAAGAATCTTATAGTCCTTTTGCTGCCCCAGTAACATTGGCTTACAAGAGAGACGAAGGGAAAAAATCTAGATTGTGCGTAGATTTTCGTGATTTGAATAAGATTATAGTCCCTCAATCACAACCCTTTCCGCTAATTGAGGATTTGGTGGTAAAAACGAGGAACTGTCGTTTTTTCTCCACACTGGACATAAACTCAGCGTTTTGGTCAATCCCATTGAGAATTGAAGACAGGAAAAAAGTAGCGTTTGTTACACAAGAGGGACATTTCCAATGGACATGTCTCCCGTTTGGTCTAAAAACTTCGCCTGCAATTTTTCAGAGAATACTAAGCAGTATTATAAGGAAACATGGACTGTCAGACTTTACTGTCAATTATATAGATGACATATTAGTATTTTCTGAAACATTCGCGGATCATATCAGGCACTTGTCACTGTTATTGGGAGCAATTTTAAAGGAGGGGTTTAGACTGAAATTCTCGAAGTGTAACTTTGCTCAAGACTCGGTCAAGTATTTGGGTCACATTATCAAGAATAACACTATTACTCCATTAAAGGATAACTTAATTGCAATAAAAGACTTTCCTGTACCAAAAACAGTGAAAAATGTGCGACAATTCTTGGGTAAAATCAATTTTTACGGAAAGTACATTCCTAATATATCAATGATATTAGATCCTTTGCATAATTTGTTAAGGAAGGGACAATCCTTTATCTGGACAGAAAAGTGTCAAGAATCCTTTGAGACAGTAAAAAAACAGCTGTGTCAGAAACCAATTTTGGCTATATTTGATCCGAATCTGCCGATACGTATATACACTGATGCAAGTATACAGGGTATAGGCGCGATATTGAAACAGCCACAATACAATGGGGACGAAAAACCTTGTGCGTACTTTTCAAGAAAACTGAATGACGCACAGAAAAAGAAAAAAGCCATATATCTTGAGTGTCTAGCTATAAAAGAAGCTGTATTTTATTGGCAACATTGGCTCATAGGTAAAAATTTTACGGTTTTTACTGATCACAAACCCTTAGAAAATATGAATATTAAATCGAGGACGGATGAGGCATTGGGAGACCTTACATACTACTTATCACAGTTTGCTTTCGAGGTTGTTTATTCTCCTGGGAAATACAACTTGGAAGCAGATTGTCTAAGTAGGAATCCTGTTTTAGAACCAGGTGATTATCCACACGAAAATATTAAATGTGTAAATTTTATAGGACTACAAGACATTCAAAACGATCAGGATAATAATGAACAGGTACAACAAAATAAGAATAAGCTAGAATTAAAGGATACAATATACTACAAAAAAATAGGACAAAAGGAAAAAATCGTACTATCTGAGGAATTTAGTAAAAATATCATAAAAAATATACATTTTTTTTTCTGTCACTTAGGATCACAACTAATTGAAAATAAACTTAGGCCATTTTACACAGCGAAACACCTAACAAGTAATATTAAAACTATCTGTGACAATTGTGAAATTTGCTTAAAAAACAAATCTAGAGGGAAATACAAGTTTGGATTGATGTCTCACCTAGGACCTGCAACACACCCTTATGAGATTATGTCCATAGATACCATTGGTGGTTTTGGTGGTTCGCGCTCTACGAAAACATACCTACACTTACTTGTAGACCACTTTACGAGGTATGCCTATATACTAACTTCTAAAACTCAAAGTGCTGGTGACTTTATTAAGCTTGTTAATAAAGTAATCCCTTCAAATAAAATTGGCATGATTCTGTCTGACCAGTATCCAGGTATAAATTCAAGGGAATTCAAAAACTTTTTACACCAAGAAAATATACCAATTGTCTTTACTGCTGTCAATGCTCCATTTTCAAACGGTTTGAACGAGAGGCTAAATCAGACGTTGGTTAACAAAATAAGATGTAGGTTAAATGAAAGGAAAAATAAATTGGCCTGGACTACAGTCGCTCACGAGTGTACTGAAAGGTATAACGAGACTGAACATACGGTGACAGGATATTCTCCGAAATACTTGTTAGAAGGTACATCAGTTGCTATTTTACCGAATGAATTAAAGCAGGAAATAACATATGATGAGTTATTGAAAGATCGGAAAATCGCACTAGAAAACACTATAAAATCACACAACTATAATAAAAAACTATTCGATAAAAACAGAAGAATATGTCAAATACAAGTAGGTGACTTAGTATACGTTGAAAATGGAAATCGATTAAATAGGAAAAAGTTGCATGAATTAAAAGTTGGTCCTTATAGAGTTTTAGAAAGGATGTCAAACTCCATTTATAGAATTGACACAGGCCATAAGAAACCAGAATCAAATCTTTTCCACATAACGAAACTGGTACCATTACTGTAAATGATGGAAATAGTAATATAAAATGTTTTTATTAGGTTTAATCGGGGCGGGGGGGGAGATGTAAACGAAGTCAATTGCACTTCATTTAGTTTGGCGTTATCTGTGACTGTCAATGACGGATGACAGCTGTCAGAGTTTAGACGGGTTGTCAACCGTGATTGATATAAAAACGTACAAGTAATGCAGAGAGAAATTAGAACGGTGTAAATAGGATTAATATTTGAATCAAGGACGTGTATGTAAAGAAGGTGAAATAATAGCATTAATGTTGTTTCTCTTTCAGGTAAGCTATTAATTTAATTAGTATTAAGTTCCACAAATGTAATGTTTGGGTAAAATATTAGTGAGTAATAAAACTCTTCTCTTTCAGAGCAACACAATCTGGTTTTTATTTCGCCAAAGCAATATCTTGCAAGAAGTGTGTTAAACACACATTATATATATATAATTATTGCTCCTGCAGATCGATCACATATCGCATTGTCCGAACGATAGGTAGATCTTAATGTCAATTTTGACAGTAGGACTGTCCCGCGTTCAAAACGTTACGTGGTTACCCCTGCTCACAAAATTTGACGAGAATCGGTTGAGAATCGCGACCTGTGTTGAGGAAAGTTGCGCATTCGCAGTAATTGTGGTAATTTTAGGGATAATACTTTGTGATTTTTGTTTGACATTTATTTTATAATTAGGTACTTATTAATAACTTTCTGAACTCTATTATTTTGTTATTGTATTATTTGCCTATTTATTAAAACTGACATATTGTTATAATAAAATTACAAATGATTTAATCGTAACGTACCTACCTAGCACTCGGAAATGTTTGCATGCCTGCATGCAGGCTGAATACATGGAACTGTATTTTATTTTACAAGACCTATTTTCATTACTGTATTCCAACAAATAAACGATTTGATTTGATTTGATTTGATTTTTTTAAAATAGAAAGGGATAGTACCTACATGTTACGTTTATTATAATGCAATATAATTTTCCTGTTACAAAATACATAATCATTTTCCCGTTGGTAATTGGTAACGTATTCTTGTAACAATTATGTGATCTCATAAGCAATATGGGTGCATACAACTCACTCGTAAATAAGTATTACGCTCTTCTGTCGGCGGATTACGGTTTCGGTATATATTTATGAGAGGGTTAAATCGCTACATATTTTTGCACTTGACTGTATACTACTGTGTCACATAGAACTCGTACCTTTCTACGAGTTTTTATGGAATTCAGTTACGCAGCCGCCATATAAATAAATGGCTGCTTCACACCATAAGCGCTAGCGCAGCTTATAGAAACGATGATTTATAGTGGTAGGTTTCCTTCCGAGTGCGAGCTGTTAATAAAACATGAAGGGTATGAATTTATATCTGATATATATGCTGTGAGACCATTGCTAGAACGTGGAGAAAACATTGTTTAGGTACTTTTTACAAGCAATTAATTTTATACTAGCTGCCCGCATACTACTGAGATTCCAGGCGGTGCTGTGGGACAGAATATAGCATATGTCCACCCTGTAGTTACGTTTTACTATTTAATTCTACTTGAAATGGGCCTAGTATATAACGTATGTCACCGAAACAACGGGAGATGCAACAACCGCGTTCTGGAATGGCGTCCTTGCTCGAAGACACAGGTCGGCAAGATGGTACGACGACATAAAAACGGTCGCAGAGCCGATCTGCCCCCCTATACTGTAACTTGTTTTAATCTCACCTCAACGCTCACCCACAAATATATCTTGACACCGCGATGCGTAGTAACTGAGCGTAGGTAGAGGTCTAGTTTCGTGACGGGTGACCGGCGGGGTGAGCCGCATTAGCGCGTAGCGAATAGCAGCCCTGGGGGCGAGCTACGGCAAATCGGGCTGAGTGGAAGAAAATTCTAAAATGGAGAGGCGTCATGCCCAACGGTGGGCGAACGCATGCTAAAGAAGGAGGGAAGAGACCCCTGTATTATTAGTATAAATATAGAAGATAACAGTGGGAAACAGGCGTATGGGAACCAATCACTGTGCGTTTACTTATAATTCCTGCGGGTTGCTACAACGAGTAAGGCGCTGTACGTGTCGCGCCTGCATTACTCCGCCGCGGCTGATGACATGGTGGAGTATATTCACCAGAAGACTGGCTATTCGCTGACGGTTTTCCAGCTGCGTTCGCGCCACTACGTGCACTTCAGCTCGTTTGTGGTGCGCGTGCCACGGCCGCTGCAGGAGACCATCGCGAGAGCTGACTTCTGGCCGAAGGGTGTCGTGTTTCGGCGGTTCCGGGGCAACCTACCGAATTCTACACCGGAGGTGACGACCGTTGCGTCGCCTAAATAATAATTCATTTTTAATTTTATAATTGTATGTATGTTAGTCTTTAAGGTATTTGTAACTATGGGCCTTAGATGCCTGAAATAAATGGTTTATTATTATTATTATTAATTATTATTATGTGAGTACTCAACCTTTACGAGCTTGTCAGACCAGATTCGTCCGGAGATTTTATATTTAAAAAAAAATGTCGGATGAACTAATCAATAATCAATGAATCGTGGAAAATGTCATTTCATGTTCGGTCAATTCGACAGAATTATGCTCCTGCTTGTTTCAGTTTAGTTTGCAGAGACTTGGCAAACTTTTAGGTAGCCAAATGCAGTCACAAATTTTTGCCGAAATAAAAATTCGGACTAATGATACAGTTGGGATTGGGACATCAAATTTAGTGATTGCGATAGGTAAATTAGGTAACCAAACTTTTAAAAGGTAACAATGAATTTTCCACAAACCCTTTCTACTGACCTTCGTCTCAGACCATGAGAACAAAACCGCAACGTAATAGAAATATCCAGCAACAAGCGACCTCAGTGACAATTAGCGATCAAAACGTGCGCGCGCGCTTAGAAAGTTAATCACTCAAATTACGACGATTTCGGGAATACACCACTCGCTCGTGTAATTGTAGTGATTTTGCTGTACCATTGTTCTTAGTTTCGGTATGACATAGATTGTGTCGTACAAACGCCAACACAGTTAACTGACCATCCTTTATTTATATAGAACCTTATTACAATGCACATAAAGTGCATGGATGGTCACTTAGCTGTGTTGTCGATAGTACAGACGTAATTAATTTAATTGTTGGAAAAATGTAACCTGTCTAACGTATGTACAATATTATAGTGGACGAAACTATATCTATGAAGGCTTTTGATAGCTAATTATCTAATACTTTAAGATTTAGGTAGTTAGGTACTTCGAGACAAATGATAAGTTAATTTTGGTATATTGTACTTCTATTAAATTGTTAATCAGTTAAAATGGGATGATTATTATTGAAATGATCTAAGGTGAGTCGGGGCAAGAGTAACATCGGGGGAAGAGGGTCAAAAGCTTCTCCAGCTAATTATTTTGAATTGAGCGCCTTTTTGTACCGTCGGTAAAACAGACAGGCGCCTAGTCTGTTTTACCGACGGTACAAAAAGGCGCTCAATTCAAAAGAATTAGCTGGAGAAGCTTTTGACCCTCTTCCCCCGATGTTACTCTTGCCCCGACTCACCTTATAATTATTTACCTATTAGTATTACCTACGTACCTTTAAGTAACAGATAGTATCAATAGTATGTAAATACTGAACATCTTTGAGGAGTTGGCGTGCAGGAGGATTTTGGAGACATTTTGTGACTAACAACGACAAACGGAAATTTAAAAAATGGTGGCAAACCCGTATTCTGTAGCCAATGGTCTTCAACTCGAATTAAACACAGTATTTATGTGTCCGAGCTTCAAGCGGCGCCAATGAGCCAGATCTGAAGATCGCCAATCGCTTGTTAAAGCAATTAGCTAACTATTAGTTAATTCCTTCAATTACCCCTCAATTGCACTGTCGTTCTCTCGTGATCACTGAACAGTTACTGCAAAGAGTTTGGTTTGCCAAGGACCAAATTGATGACTTCACTTTTAAACGTTTTCGTTGGCTCGCGCTATTTTGGTCTCGTAGGCTGTTGTTTAACCATGTCTTTAAGGATATTTCTAGTACTTTTATTATTTCAGCTCATAAGATTTTCTTTAATGTATTGCTGTGATCTCTAAACTGCATAGTAGCAACGGGATTGGGTACTTATAGCACATTCCATTCATGAAAATTTAAACGTACCTGATGTTTTTTTTATGGTGGGTGTTGATGTTCATGTGCTTCTTCTAATTTTAATTTAAAATAATTCGATGTCCTGAGATAACCATAATGTGAAACAAAAACTGAGACATACTACAAACTAATAGATATTCCAATGTACCTAATTGATTGACACAATTAGGACTATTATTTATTCTGTGCTCTTAATACAATGCTCCATCATTCGATTTCGTAAGAACAACAAACAGGCTTGATAAGACGATACGGCCCACGCTCGAAAGTTTGGAAAGGGTCACCCAACTCTGGTCGAGATAAAACTACACATACTAGAAACAGGAATATGCTGGGATAGCAGATACCTGTTATAAAATTAACATGTGTGTATCTATATGTTGGAAATTACTCTACCGACAAGAGCCTAGCTCTTAAATACGTAGAAGAAGTATCTCTATGTCAGTCTATACGAACCGACTTGCGTGCAGTTTTTTTAAATCAAGAGTGTTAATCGTCGTAATGGTTCTTAGCTGTGTTTGTGGTGAGAAGTTGCTTTCTTCTCATGAAGTTGCTACTTCTGTCCGTGACTTCTACACGAATAAATGTTAGCTTTCATGTTATTCTGACTTTTGAACTGCTCGTTTTATTAAAATTTGGTTAAGTATAGGTTTTTTACGTAAACACACACATCATTTGAATTTGCATTTGAATTCAAAAGAATTGTGAGATTACTCCGAAATATTATATTTGCATGCTGTTAACGAAATAGCTCATCTAAAATATGGTCTAAAACAAATAACCGCTACTCCCGTAAACTTACTTAGTGAACGGTTAATAAAAAGGCATTAGGTACAGAAGTTCCATACATACTGCTTCCGTTACTATGTAGTTGATTACTGAGTTTCGTTGCAACGTGAATATGGAGTGATAAGAACTTAACATGTATCTATTTATGGGATATTCAATAACTATGCATTGCATTTAAGTAAAAAGTAGTTTTAAGTCATAAAATGTGTGCAGTATTTTTGACATAAATCCTTTAGGTACATACAAGTATTTAGGATCGCGTTGCTGTGGACACACATTAAGTTAAGGTATAAAACGGCTAATGTTTGGTTGGGCTCGTGGTCATAATCCGCTCAAACGGAGTCTCTTGTTTTAAGTTTTTCTGGTTAAATCATAACTTACCTACATGTACAATAAGCTGCTAACTAAAAGGCGTAAGATACAAAACTCTAAACTAACCGCTGTCGTCAAAAGTTCAGCTCTCTTGTATCTCAGTCGTTGTAAACGAATATGAATCTATAAAAGCAAAAAAATAATTATAACACGTATTATTATAACTGTAGAGTAAGTAGAAAATTACTCCACAGACAAGTGCCATTCTTTTAATATCTATATCCTTTATTGCCATTGTGAATTTATGACATTTGCGAGAAAGGTATTCAGGTATTTTTATTTCCTTAGTTATAGGTAGGTACATATAATATATATATATTGATTTAAACTTTCACGGTTCTCACACCCCGACGTTTCCGATGTGTCGCAACATAGGGACAACTCGGAAGACTTAAAAAGGTAAATAAAAAGTTAATTTAGTAAATAAATACATACATATTTGCGGACAATCTTACAGAAATCGACCTAGTCCCAAACTAAGCAAAGCTTATACTAATATACTATGGGTAGTAGACGACGAGAAACATACTTATGAAGATAAATTAATACTTAAATACACTGAAAACATCCATGACTCAGGACCAAATATATTCGAGCTCGTCGCACAAATAAATACCCTTACCGGGAGTCGAACCCAGGACCTCTTGCTTCGTAGGCAGGGTCAGTCCAACTAGGCTGTCGTCATAAAAATTATGTATAGGTACATTCAACATACACATTAAATTTTAGAACTGATTTTAACTGATAATATTAATCTGTTCGGTACTTTCATATCCTTTAAATACATCGAATCTTATCAACCTCGTTATCGAGCGACGATAGTACACCCTCAATTATGTAGTACAACCTATTCAGGTTCAACAAATACTCGTATCAGTGTGTTCTTGCATAACATTGGTTTATTAAACGTTACAATGTCCATTTCCCAACGTTTAAATCGACCGATACAGTAGGTACAGTACGACGCATTTTGTCGTTCAATGTTATGTAGCTGACCTTTTTTGTGCTTCATATAACGTATATTTTTCCTCGTGACCATGATCATAAATCAAAATTTTAGCTCTTTGACCATTCCAACAAGTTTGTTACTTATCCTCGAAGCACCACACATGACAATTCAATACAGTTTAGAAGAATAGTCTTCCACACCACAAAACACACATCAGTCATACAATAACGCTGTCGTCAAATTCTTAAGACCTTTGACTTGCACCAAAACATCTTGACCCTTAGACCACTTCAGATCTTCCAGAGCTTAAGACTTAACTAAGTATACACGCTCTATGTGACACAGCAGGTCTTGTTATACTGGTCGAGATGGTATCAAGGCAGTGTAGCATGGCGCCATACTCATTTGTTTCAATTGCCGACAGCTGCGTGCGGCGACCCTCCGGATCTGCCCGGTGTCCGGAGTCGGTAAAGGATGAGCTTTAATTGAGGAAAGTGGTAATGATATTGTTATTTGGCTGTAGAATGTTCCAGAGCACAATATGGATCGGTACGAGCAAAGAACGCTAGTGAAATAATTTTGAGACGGAACTGTGCCGAAAATGTTGACACAAGTTGACATAAACGAAGAGATGTTTTCATAGACTAACTGTGTTTTTAATAAATCTTACTTGGGAAGCCGAAACCTTTAATTATAACAGTGTGAATTTTCAATCACTTAAAGGCGGGTAATCTGCTTTGAAACTAACTAGAAACAGAAGCTATGCTCAATATATTTCTTCATCTTGGTATTTTTATTTCTTTTCTAAAATAATATATTATTCAATAGCACGCTAAAACACACACAGTTTAATGTAAACACCGAAGATTTAAGTCCGCCATTAAACGATGACATGTAACTAATTAAAACAAATGTACCGTCTCTAGCGAATGACGATGATTAATGTCCATGTGTGTGGGATGCCGAGATTGTCTCCAAACAGACTAATATTGAAAAATAGTGTCAGTTTATCCCAAACGATGTTGACTATCCTAGTAATAGGAATAGGATCAAAAATAAAAGAGTACCTATAAGAAAACAATCAAGCTGTGTTATATATTAAACACATGATAATATTTTTAAATGCTTCGAAAAGCCTTGAGGGTCGTTAACACTTAAAGGACTAAATAAAATGCAAACAGGAAACGAACATACATGTTAATTCCCTAATTCTTATCAGGTATCCCGTATCAGCCACGGTCCAAAAGGTTTAACCCAATTGCCATGTTTGCAAGCAAGCGCCAACGCCTGGACCGTTATCTACACTGGACAAACTATCATAAAACCCTTATCATTTCCAGCCTTGACACTGCCAGCATCCGTTACCCAAAAATATTCTTATCAAGGACATCAAAAAGAGTTTTCTACGAAATCGCTAAAACAATCAACAATAAAACGAAAGAATTTCTCAAGGTTTCTTTAACCTCTGTACACTTATTCTTATCGGTTTTAACCTCACATTTCATTTTAATTAGGAATAAAACGCCTTCTTCTCATGGTAATTATAATTAACTTTTGAATTAATGCTTTCTGATCCACACAATACGGTATTTGCAAATTTGGATCCTTTGCCGATAAAACAATGACAATGTTGCAAAGTCTGTCAAGAGTTTCACTAGATTTCGTGCAAGCTAGACTTTGAAAATTAGTGGTTAGCGAGAAACAACTGAATATTGAAGACGTTCGTGACAATTCGCTCGAGTGCGTCTGAAGAATCGTGGGAGAAAAAAAAACAAATAAAAACGTGATAATGCTCTCATGGCCTTGAGATTAATCCATTGGAAAGTTAGTTTTCCTTTTTTTTCGAATCAAGGGGCATCGGCCAAGAACGGAATGCCAAAGATAGGAATCAACTCCGGATGAAGCAACTGGATAGTGATACAAAAAATGTCACGAGTCATTGTGTATTTAATATACGGACATTACATCTTCTATTACCACTTTACGCTGAGGAATGCCGCGTCCAATATTAACAATGATAAACAGTTTTCATCGGAAATATGCGGACTAATCTATTAGGTGTAATTTCAGTGTTCCGATGAGAATCCGTTAAAACTGTTCGTTTATTTATGGAATTAAAAACTGTTACAATGCACGCGAGACGGGAGCTATGGCCAGCTATGCGGGACGTAAAAAGATTAACGAGATATACCAAACATTGCTCATTACTCATATTACTGAGACAGTAATAGTTAACATCAAACATTTTTAAAAATAAACCGTCAATTTTAGCACAGTCGCGTCTCTCATTCAAGGAGATGTCAATCATTACGTGAACACTTTAAAACAGGTGTTTACAAGAATTTAGAAAACAACTCATTTAAAAGCCGACAAGACATCTTATCTTAGATTGTGTTACTAATGCTTTCCACAGTTTCTATGTCTGCAGTGTGGAGTAAATCATTGGTTCATACGTCTGTGAGCACGAACAGTATTTCGCATTCCGTCTGGATCTCACGCTACATAGCGTGAGGTGCGAACATGCTGCTTAGTTCAGGATTACCAACAAACTTTCGCTTGTCAATCCGAGTTTGGAAACGATCGATAGCTGGGTTACCAAGATTGCTTTGTGATTTTCAATTTGGACATCACACTTTCGTTTTTTTTTCGCATAAAGTTTCGAAGAAATAAAATTCCTCCTCTACCTTAATTACGTCTTTGTTTTTTTAATGGGTCATTTTTGTAATTCAACTTACGGTATACTTTAGTCGTAAATAATTTACCTGCAATTAATGGTTATATTTTCAATAAATTGTAGTTTTGCCGTGTATTATATTATACATAATTTTATTGTTGACTAGATTCTGCCCGCGACTCCGTCCGCGTGGAACTCGTTTATATCGCGCAGCTCCATACAAACTTTCACCCCCCCATTTCACCCCCCCCCCATTTCACCCCCTTAGGGGATGATTTCGGGGATAAAAACTATCCTATGTCCTTCCCCGGGACTCAAACTATCTCGATACCAAATTTCATCGCAATCGGTTTAGCGGTTTAAGCGTGAAGAGGTAACAGACAGACAGACAGACAGACAGACAGACACACTTTCGCATTTATAATATTAGTATGGATGTATATGGATTAGAAACATTCCTGTTTTTTTTACATTTTCTCTCAATAAATTATAATTAGCTAGCCCTAAACTCAGCTATGTACAATTATTTTGTACCAAAAGACACTTAACAAAACGATATTGAGCTAAATTAATTAACTTCCTTAGCTATAATTGATCACCAAAGGCCAAGGTCCGACATTTAGCGACGTATGAAACATAATATGAGTTAATCCGTGCAACTAGTTACTATAAGTAGGTTTTGTCTTCAAACGACACGACATCAGTGACTCATCGGTCAATAGCTATTGACCGTCATCAGCGTACTTGAGTTCTCGGAAAATCTTAAGTGACCGGACGATACTGATTGGGGAAAAATTAACACAACCTTAAAAGGAATTCCAATTTCGCAGATTCAGATCTGTTTGCCAAATTTTTAAGTACAATCAAGGTGAAACTGCAATTATTCTCACTTATACACAGAAGTCCTTTCGTAACCTTTAAAGATGGCATATGGCTTAAAAGTTTTTGACCTCGGGTATGCTTGGAAAAGAGATCTATTAAATTTATAACAGGCTGCTGACAATGTTGGTCTGAATGTCGCAAGAACCACCCACGGAGAGCGTGAGAGCCGCGCGCATTGTGCGGTATTCACACGAACTGCACCGCGTCTGCAGAACTCTGAATATCGAGCATTGTCCATCCTTGCGCAACGAGATTATCAAGAACAGAGCTAAATCACAAAATTGGATGGATTCATTGCACCGATCTCAAGTTACCACATATTTAATGATAGTTATGGAGTTGATGCCAATTTTAAAGTATTTAAGACACCGCGTTGCGTCACAATTAAGACAAATGAGGATAATAGAAAAGTTATAATCAGCCCTTATCAAGTTCTTCAAAACTGAACGTTATCTATGACCAAGAGTAAGAAACGATTGAGTCATTATCTTAGCGTCAACGCTTATTTATATTTAGTTAAGTAATCTAAATATTTGAGCTGGCATCAGGCATCACAAAAATGCAAGAAAACGAAGCTGGGCAAACAATCTCTGAGGATTCTTCGAAATCCTAAGCAAGCTGTTAAGTCCTAAATAAACATGCATTAGCCTCTGATCCAAATTTGATGGCGACCACTGTGGTAAAACATCTGACACGGAGACTAGGACGTCAACTAATATTTGAACAGGCGAAAGATTTGTTTAATTTTAATGATAATAAAATATGATCTAATATCGTTTTTAACTAAGAAATACTCGCTGCTGATATTGTGTTCATAGCTTTAATGTGCTCTGTCAACTTTTTGCAAGAGAATAATTGTTTAGAAAATGGATCAACGAACTGATTACCGTCATTGTTCGAACGAAACGCCATTTTTACTGATGGCAATTATAACGCACACTCTCTGGCTAATTTACGTCTAATATTGCTAATTTCATTTTTTTTTTGTCATTCATGAATTATTATTTATTTATTAAGAAAGAAACAATAATACAACATAAACAAGTACAGGGTCCCGCAAAACCGTTTGCACAGTAATGAAAAAGTGTTGACTATTTCATTTATATAAAACAACATCACGTGAAAATCAACAGGAACGTCAGAAATAATTTATTGCGATCGCATGTCTGTGCTTCGGAAACTCATATTCTGTTTAATTAGCCGAGTAATGATCACCCTGATAAACAATCATCGCAATGTTGAGGCGTAATAACTCAATCATGTAAAAATATCTGAGAGAATTTTCCTGCAACGATACGTGCTATGCACCTACATAATCCAATCAAGTGGGCAGGACAATGGCCCCGAGAATTAGCTCTCTACAACTACTTTAATGTAATAAACTGGAAAGAATGTTAGATAAGGAATATGCCAACTAATGATTTTATCTGATATAGGCGAAGAAGACGTACCACATTTGCTGATCTATTTGATAAGATAATTATTACATATTACAATAGACGTGTTTGTCATTATATTACTTATTACAGATGGTCAGCTCCTCCGTTATTACTTTTTCTGTTCATGATTCGATTTCGAAGATAATTCTTAGTCATTAATTGTTTTAGAATGTTTAATAGAAATAGGTGGATGATCTTCAACAATATATCTATTCATCGTGTATTGATGCTTTAACTGTATTATATACGAAAATTAATCAACGGGGTTACTGCATTCATAATCACTATTAAAAAATCCCTTAGCTCTGAGTGCCTATTATAAGAAGCACCGCAATTGTATTGTATTTTTTTCGTCGCTGAACCGGTTGGAAGCAGACGTTAGTTTTTTGTACATAATTTCGTCGCGTTTAGTTTTTAATAAAGAAATGTAACAGTATAGCATAAATGAAGAAACAGTTTTATTTATGAATCACGCAAAAAGGTGTTTCGAATTTTATTCACGGTGGGTGCTTTTTATAATGAGTCATTCCACGACCTCCTTTACTATTCGATTGGTCTAAATGTAATTCTCGATATTTGCTTTGAATTTTGCAGTACTAAAAGCAATTATATGTCAAACTAGCTGCCTTGAGGCTCCAACCGCGTACTTATTACAGAGAACACAAGCGAAGCCGCTGAATAAAATATAGCCTATGTCTAACCCAAATGTCCATTCTATAATAGAATGAGACGAGAGAGAGAAGATCAAAAGATTGTTCATTATATTTTGTTATAATTACCATATTTGTGATTAGCAGTGATCGTAACTTTTGTAGCATTTTTGGTGCAGCGTTGTGTTGTTAACGGAATTGGTATAGACAATATCAATCAAAATTGTTAATTAAGGTTAATATTAACGTTATTAACGCTAATTAAGTATTAGAATTGAAATACATTATACATTTAAAGTACTTCCACCAGATAACTGTACAACTTCTTTCTTTAAACGATCTATTTACACAATGGCTCCAAATTGTATAATAAATTACCAGAGTCTATCAAAGATGAAAAACTGTCAACATGATTAAGATAAAATATAATCTATTAATGAGAGAAATGTTATTATAATTTAAATGTTTATTTGTCAATTTTACAATATCGGTACGATAATGTGAGAATTTTATTATTTACTGTTTGACATTTTTTAATTTTGTTTTTATTTATGAGACTGACTACTGTAGTTATAAGTACAATTTGATATAAATGTACGTGATTGTTTGACATAAGTAATAGATTATTATTGTTATTTTTATTTTTTGCATGAAATCCTTGATTATTATTATTATTATTAAATTATTGCACGTCGTAAGACATGTCACAGAGAACTGACCTATTTGTAAGATCTGTATTAAACTACCTGACATTCTGATTCTGGTTAGACGCAAACAATTACGTTTCACTAACTGTTATTCTTTGTAACGTTATGAATATTTTAAAGACCTTTAATACCTATGTATGGTGAAAAAAAATCAGGTAATTTTCAAGAATCCAGTAATTCTTCATACTTTTGCTGCAAACGCCTCAATTAATTCCGTTCCCTCTGGGACATAAACGCCCCCAGAGAGGTTTATCAAGAACCATATCTGTAACTGGTCGCTCTGCAGGCCAAACAGGGCAAAAAAAACCTATAACATACTTATACCAAGAACAATCGTGGGAGATAGAGCAAACGCAGAAAAAGGATAGATGATAAATCGCAATTTGCTATTGCCTTATAAGAATAAATAATTATTAATTGAATGACAAGCATCCCGACGTTCGTAATCGTTATTTTTTTTCCTGACTCAAGATTTAATTGTCTCGAGACTCGAGCGCCAACAAAGCGACAAACTGGACTGGACGAGACGACGTTTTTGTAATTCCAGTCGAGCTGTTCCCAAGCATAATGACCTATTTTTAGTATAGGGACTCGTATGCCAAGTGTTTTAATACGACGCTATACGGCCACTTGAAAAACACGTAAAGATTTGAAGACCACATAAACTCAAACTCTTCAATATGAAGAATGTTAATAAAATAACTGTAAAAGCATAACGTGTGGGGCCTGTCAATCAAAAAGTTATGAATACAATAGATCATAAAGACTTGGTGCTTCACTTATTTTTGTTGTAAACTTTTTTAAAACAAGTAACAAAACTAGCAGAAACTTTGTAAAAATCTGGAAAAGCAGTACATTAAATATAAATTTCACAAAACTCACCTTCTGCAAATCCAGTACACAGATTATCCAGAGCCCTGAGGGGCGGTCACAGAACAGAACATCACAGATAATCACTGCACTATCGATCGTTCGTTGCGCACGAGTGGCGCGGACAAGCGGCGCGCACGGTGTTTCGACGCGGAGTGGCGGGAAATGTTGCGTGCGCGCAAGCGTTTGTTTTGGTGCCGCTGTTTTGTTTCGGTCATGGATAAAAACAAACGAGGATTAGTTTTAGATATAGCAATAAAGTTGAATGCTACTAAGGTTAAGTTTAGATTTTAACCTTAAACTATAGACGCGTTTCGATGCTTTGGGACTATAATCCGCTAATTAGTAAATACTTAGTGGTAGAACTCCAAAGCTTAATTTGTAAATTTCACATAAGGTACATAATAAAACGTTAATGAAGGGGGACTTTATTATTATTTTCGTGAACAATTTTTTGAAGTCCTTTTGTAAAAATAATTTTACGCCTTGTTGATTACTGTAGGTGTACAGATTGTACTTGATTTCATAATTTACGTTGAAATATTATTTATCGATCTCTATCGCTTTTCGCGTATGCTAGTTTTGTTTGTTTGCTTATTATTAAGATCACCTAAAAAAGCTAATGCTTACCAACGTTAATTAATAAAAAATTACAAGATACATCGACAGACGTCAATCTGTCATTAATTTAATATAAACTCATCATTATGCCAGATCAGGGACGACGCCTTTAATTGATGACCAGTTAAGTTAACACCGACAGGTTCTCTATCTATCGACTTAATTACTGAGCCATCCGTGGGACTCGTCGATTATCGAGTGGGCTCGATTAAGACATTTGTATTTCGAATTTCGAATTTCAAGGCTGTGAGCTAACGGGAAATGTTACGTCATATCGTGGGTAGTGTAATATTAAGTTTTAGCTTCTGAATATGCAATGGTTTGGGATTATTGGTATCTCATTGACCTTTAACACCCACTTCAAATACTTACACAGAAATCGACAATTGCCTGCGATCGTGGTGTTCTACCTAAGAAGACTTCGCTTGTTTCTTGCAACTCTGAACTCTGCGTGTTCACAAGTTAGTTAAGATTGTAGTAGTCATAGTTTTTCGAATTTACCGTTAGATGGCGCTGTACCGTCGGCTAGCTACTAGCTAACGCCTGTTTGCCGGAATATACAGACTCTAGTAACGTTTTTTTTATGTTCGGTGAGTCCCGGTACCTAACTACCTAGGCTAGGTTTTAGCGAACCAGCGATAAAACTCCCAGTAGTTCGACACCACTCACACCCCAGATTCCAATCTCACTGGCGCAAACTCGTAGAGTATTCCAGTGTATAAACTTTCCCGCGTGGTCGTGCCGGAGGCTTCCCCTGGATTTTCCCAACCATGCAACTCGACCCCTATATTGGGTCCGTCCTATCCTATTATAGCCACAGTCAGGTTCAAAAAAAAAGGTTCGGTGAGAATTTATGTGTGGTGGAATTAATACATTTGTTAGATTACTGATCCCGGTGTATTATTCTACGGTCCCCTCGAGACCTTATGGTACATTTGTACATGGTCCAGTCGAGCCGGGAAGCCATTTGGTATTGGCGTTTTTGGTAGTTCAGTGTCAATAGAAGCCGGGAAGAAGGAAGGGTCTTCCTACAAATGACGTGAGATGTTCAAACGAAAGTCACTGTTGAATCATAGGTTATCATGATTAGAGTTATCCATCTTTAAATCAAAGAAGTTCTCTTTATATTCAGCGCTAGCACGCCACCAGCCACCATAAGTACAATAAGTCAATATACCTAGGTAGCTTTATATTGGTATGAACTAAAAATAAAGGAGCTACGGTAGCCAGGGACCGGAACCGGTTACCCTAACCAGGGTTTTCCATAGGCTTATTTTAAAGGTGTTTTTAAAAACCCTATCAATAAGGTTACCGTATGATAAGATAACCTTATTGATAGGGTAACCTTATCGATCGAGTTAACTGAGTTAACCCAACTTACTAACCTAACTACTAACCGAAATGAAAACCCCATCAGTTACCGGTTACCCTATCATAAGGTTTTGAACCACTTTAAAGGAATAATGATTTTAACGCACACTTAAATACGACTTATTATTGAATAACCACAAGTGGCTGGCATGGGTAGCCTAGTGGTTCAGGCATGCGGCTGTTAAGCGGCGGTCGTGGGTTCGAATCCCGGCTCGTACCAATGAGTTTTTCGGAACTTATGTACGGAATATTTACCGTTAGCTTTTCGGTGAAGGACAACATCGTGAGGAAACCGGTCTAATCCCAATAAGGTCTAGTTTTCCCTCTGGGTTGGAAGGTCAGATGGCAGTCGCTTTCGTAAAACTAGTGCCTATGCTAAATCTTGGTATTAGTTGTCAAAGCGGACCCCGGGCTCCTTTAGGGGCATTACCGGGAATAACGCTAGGAGGATGATGATGAACTAAAAATAAAATTAAAATAAAAAAAGATTTCTTAATTATAAATTCGTCCACCTATTTCTAGACTGACTGCGACTGTTCCTAGATTTTTAGTTTCTGAATAAACCAAAAGGCATGAGATAAAACTAAAATGTTCAAACAACTCCATCAGGTCTGTTTCTGCCACCAACGTTACAAGAAGCAACTTTCTTGCTTTCCTCACTTTCAATACGGACCACTGAGCATGACTTGCTAACCTTGCAAAAAATCACGTGCCTCGGCTTCAGCCGTTTCCTTTTCCTTGCATATTGTAAATTATTGCATTGCAGCTAACCAACCGACTCAACCTAACTCACGTGGGCGATAAGCATGCGACGCTTATTTATATAACTCGAGTAAAACAAAGTCAAGTTTAGTTTATTCATAGGAAACACTGAATGTAATTTTATAGTTCAGTGGTGTGGAAATTATGTGGAGTTGCAGAGAAATAATAAAAAACTTTTTTCTCAGTGATGTTATTTTTTTACACAAGCCTTAATCTACACTATATAAGTAGTATAGTTATGTTTCCGAACAAAATGACTCTTCGATCTTGGGCATTTAGGTATATCTACTTATTTGATTTAGACAAAAAAGAGGCGAAGAACTTTGAAGTATTCAATGTGGAAAGTCGAGCAAAACGATTCATATTGCATAATTTCTTATACGGACCAGGCAATATCGTTGAAACACAAATCACAAACCACAAATTTTAGTCACTTGTACTGCCTATAAATATCAACCCGTATTAACGAAACTAGCGAACATACACTTAGTATAGCGTAAAATCGAAAGTATTTTCTTAACACTGGCTTCAAACAAGTTGTTGTAAGGTTTCTATGTCTTCTTCAATAAAATACCTGTGGTTAACCGCGCAGGTCGATCCTGAGCCGCCCCTTTGGCTTGAGATTTATTTATTACTTTCCAGTCATTGATCTGACCACTTTCCCACCAAAATCTCTCTTCTCTCTTCCTAGTCGTATCCTCATGGCTGAGGGACGTGACGGCTGTGGGCGCTCTTCAGCATCAATCTCCCAGCTGCTCGGTCCTGTGCTTGATGCATGCTGGCCTGAAGTATGGCTCTAGCCAGAGATGTTACCGTGTCCGCCCAACGCATGGGCATCCGATATCTGCTCCAGACACAATACAGAATACAGATAGTGTCATTTTTGAGGATACTTCTAAATTGACAATATTGAGTTACTTGAGAGGTTGAAACTGACCGGCATATGACAAGGCAAACGACCACGGGGCAGTAGACCAACGCGATGGCCTACTAGGGAAGACTCACATGCACATGGGTTTTAGGGTGTCTTCCCAAGGAAAAAATATTTTATCTACTTTCGGTAACTAATAGATACTAGTAACTTTTTATTGAAAAACGCATTATATTCAGTAAAGGAATTTATCGACATTAAACATTAATAACATCACTGTTTTTGACATAGTAAATTAAATCGTAACTTGTATTTTTTTTAATTTTTCGTTTATTAAGGTATATATAGTTTGTTATCTGACGATCTTTATGTGATTTTATCTTGGTCATTTCAAATTCAAATTCAAAATTCAAATTAATTTATTGCCAAAAAAAATACACAAAATATAACTTTTAACATATAGGTACAAAGAAATAGCTTGACAATGTCTTAGAATTAAAACTAAAAATACTAAATTGCGTTAGGTTGGGCAATGGGTGCTCGTCTCAGCATATGCAAGGCTTGAAGCCTTGCGCTGGTTTTCAGACGAGTCCCTTCGACAGGGTTGGTCGTAACACTACGTCTATCTTATACACGTACTTAATGTTAAATTGGTAAATGATTGCTCTACGATCATATTATTCTTGTGTTAAGTGTTTAGATGTATAAGAATACTATAAATAAATAGATACTATAAATAAATAAATACTATAAATAAAAACAATTGTTAATAAACGTCTTGTCTATCTGTATTTTACGTATATATAACGATTGTATATGTATGTGTGTGTGATGTTATGTGTGTTCGTTGTTGTGTGATGTGTTGCTGTTTTGTGTGTCGTGTCGTGTTGTGTGTTGCGTGGGTTTTAAATTTGCCTCTGCAGTTCGAGGGAATGAGCATTTATTTACTTCTGCCTATTAATTAATTGTGACTATAATTTGAACCAAGTGTAACTTTACATTTTATTACAATTCTTATTCTCTTTGACGATCATAATATAAATTCATATAGATTAAGCTAGCTTTAATTTATATTGTAATTGTATATTGTGAATTAAATAAATCTAAATCTAAAAATCTTGATTCTCGAAACACCAAACATAACACAATCCTCAATATTTGAGGGACCGACTGAGGAGGAAGAAAACATGACAGACAAAGCCATTGACCTTCGGTAACCAATAAGTACCAGTCAAATCTTGTTCCTTGAGACCCCAACCGTAACAGAATAATAACTTAACCCACGTGTATTAAGGCGCGTGGTCATAAGCCACTGGTTTTGTACAAAAGCGTCGCGGGTCGACGCGTGCGCTATTAACATTTCGTGCTGTCTTAAACAAAACTCTAAACTACAAGAAATATTTGATGATGCCTATTCGTTTTGTTAATTGCCTTAGTTATTCGATACCGTAAAGGATGACTTCCGTGCCTAGCCTGCAATCAGCTTGTTCGTTCCGTCAGGAAGTTCGTGGAAGAGATCGTTTTTTTGCAATAAGACCGCCTATCTACTTTATATTGTTTATATTTAATTTCCTTTTGTTTTTTCTATTATGTACAATTTTTTGTGAGCAATAAAAAATATTTGTATCGTATTGTATTAAGTACCCAATACAATCCGGAATACGAGTATATCATCATTCATCATTTATTTCGGAGCTGGGGTCTTGTCATTGCATTTTGATGCAGTTCTACTACTCGTCTGCTGCGGTAACAATATAAGCCGACTATATAAATTATAAAGTATTGGTGTCAATGACACATGTCATAATTACGCCGCCTAATTATTTGACTGGCGACACCGCCGTTTGCTGGCCGCATGGAATCCGTACGGTTGGCACGGGTGAATGTATAGTCCAGGCAATGAACTGACAACTTGTATGGAAAAAATGACAATTTTGGAAATAATTTATAATAGCTTATTTTTTATGTATAACGGATATATTATCAATTAAATAGTTACCCAGCGACAAAATCCGACAAAATTTCAGACATCGAAAAAATGATAAGTTAACTGGCTTCTAAAAAGTCAGTAAAAATATTAATAAATGTTTTTGTCTTTATTTTGGTTCATTTACATTTGCTCTATAATATTCCAGATAAATCGTACAAAAAAAGATAATGCATGCTTCATTTAAATCTACATAATTACTTCCGGGTGGAAAATTTGTCGGATTCTTGACTAAATCATCTTAGAATAACATTTTCAAATGAAATCAACAAAGAAACGCTATTATAAATTAATGTTTTTGAAAACCGTATTTTGCCTGGAGTAGTATGCGGAACACGATGATCGAGCGCCATTCAGACATCATACACAGACGGAAACATGCCGGACTCGGCACGGTGTATCCTTACAGAGTTTTATTTTTTATTCCTCCGTCATCAATGTCATCAATGTCATCATCAATGGCCACTATAACTCTGTATTGAAAGCAAATGGTGGAGATACTTAAATGACTGACCTAATTTCTGCTTGCTCTGTTCAGATTGACTCATTAACTTTCTTCCTGATTGATCTTGAAATCTATACTGTGGCGGCACACGGGCATTTATTAAAACTGATAATAATATGGTCCATTACAACTTTTTATATATATAATTATGTAAATTAACTGCACATATTAATTTCCGTAATGCGAACTTGCAATGTATACAGACTTCACATACCTACATTTATCTTGATGACGTTGTAATAAACAAAGTAGAGCAAATAAACGGAATCACTCTGCACGTTTGGCTTTTCCGCCCAATAACTTTTTCAATTTTCATGCAATCCTGAACAAATTGGTACCAAATGATAGCTGAGAGTGTAGCCTACATGAAAATGCATACATTTTCCTTGATATGGGGGTCAATGATTGAGGAAAACCCTTATTTTCTAAGATTGGGCAAAAACGCCTGGAATAATCGTAATATAAAAAATGAAAGACAGACATTTTTCTTAATTAAAAAAAAATATTTAACAAATTCAATACTTTGTGTTCCCACCCCTAGCCCTTTCTACACATGTTAATCGATTTTTCATTGACCTAATCAATTTCTGCACGTAGCATTGCGGAATCGCCGCCCACTCCTCCTGTAACGCCGTTTTCAGCTCCTCAATGTCGGATGGTGCAGGATCTCGCTTCCCAACATTCCTCTTCAGGTAGTCCCACATGTGTTCAATTGGGTTGAGGTCCGGGCTAAGAGCTGGCCAGTCCATGACGGGGATGTTGGCCCCGTTCAAGAAATTTTTGGTGACCCGAGCGTTATGACAAGGGGCATTGTCTTGCATCAGGAGGAACCCCTCGCCCAAATTCCTAGCGTACGGGACCACATGCACTTCCAGGACTTCGGTGATGTACCTCAAAGCAGTCAAACCGCCGCCCCGGCCCCCACCAGGCACGAAAACGAGCTCCGTCCGTCCGCCGTAGGAAATGCCCGCCCAGAACATGACAGAACCTCCGCCATAGGCGACGGTCTCCCTGAAGCAGCATTGCGTATACCGCTCTCCTCCCGTCTCCGGTAGAAACGTCCTCTTCTGTCGCAGCCGTTCAAACACATCCTGGACTCGTCAGAGAAAAGAACGGGGGTCCATTGCTCAAAGGTCCAGTTCTTGTGTCGCTGAGCAAATATCAGTCGAGCTTCACGGTGTCTTGGGAGCAGTTTGGGGCCGGTGGCAGGCCTTTTTAATTAATTTATTTATTTATTTCTTACACATTACATTTATAGGCTTACAGTAAAGTACCAAGGCGCCTATAATGTTAGGACTTAATTTAAAACTGTGCTTAATAAGTTGAATGAATACATAACAAAACTTACATACTAATCGAGGCACGTTGCTATATACCTACTAACAATACATGTTACATAGGGCACTTATTTTAGTGAGCAGGGTTTGCCAGCTATCGGCAAACACGTCGGCATCCTGCATCAACACGAGTTGATTGAGTAGCGCCGGCGCACGGGCCGCGGGCGCGTTGCCGGCGCGGCGCGTGCGTCGGCCCGGCTCGCCCGCCGCCGTCGGTGCCGCGAAAAGTGGACGGCGGCGGCGCCCTTTTTGGAGTCAAGTTCGCTTCCTTGAGTCTTCTTCTAACAGTCCATGAGCTGCCAGTCACTCCTCGTACGTCCCGAAGCCGTTGCTGGACTGCAACTCCTGTCAGGTGACGATTTCGGAGAGCGGTAGTAACGATGAATCGATCATCCCTCAATGATGTGCACCTCTGGCGGCCGGTCCCTGGTCTTCGAGCAAAGCTCCTAGTCTCTCGGAACCTCCGATAGACTTTTGAGATGGCAGACTGGCTCAAATTCATCCTGGCAGCAACAACACGTTGGCTATCCCCACGTTCCAGCAAAGTGACGATTTGGGCGGCTTCAGCTTCGGTGATGTCCATTTTTTAGGGTTCCGGAGCCAGAATGGCAAAAACGGAACCCTTATAGTTTCGCTATGTCCGTCCGTCCGTCCGTCCGTCCGCAGCTTAGCTCAGAGGCTCTTGGTACTAGAAAGCTGTAACTTGGCATGAATATACATATTAGTCATGCCGACAAAGTGGTAAAATAAAATCTTGAAAAACATTTTTTTTAGGGTACCTCCCCTACATGTAAAGTGGGGATGATTTTTTTTATCGTCGTCTACCCCATAGTGTGGGGTGTCGTTGGATAGGTCTTTTAAAAATATTGGGGGTTTGTGAAAACGATTTTTCGATTAAACGATCCGTTTGTGAAATATTAAGCCTTAAAGTGCTAATTTTTGTTAGACTCCAGTGTCCGCACCCCCTGCTAGCTAAATGGTTGTTTTGGGATATGTGAAAAAATTCATGGTACATATAACGAAGTTAAAAGGAAAACTATCACAGCTAAGTAGGCTTTACACGTTTACGAGTAATAGTCGACCAACTTATAAAATGTACTTCAAGAAGTAATAGTTTCGTACAAATTCTATTGTAACTTATTATTATATATAATGGTACGGAACCCTTCGTGCGCGAGTCCGACTCGCACTTGGCCGGTTTTTTCAGGTTCTGTTCACTGGGTAATTAGCGGAGATGTGTACTGGTCAACTTCAGATAAGCGACTGGTAGCTCTCCCTTTTTTTTTTTTTTTTTTTTTTGAACCTGACTGTTGCTAAATATAATAGGACGGACCCAATATAGCGGTCGAATTGCATGGTTGGAGGGTAGCCTGGGGAAAATCCAGGGGAAGCCTCCGGCACGACCACGCGGGAAAGTTTATACACTGGAATACTCTACGAGTTTGCGCTCCAGTGAGATTGGTTGAACGGTATCAACCGAATCTGGGGTGTGAGTGGTGTCGAACTACTGGGAGTTTTATCGCTGGTTCGCTAAAACCTAGCCTAGCTGAGAAGAGTCCAGCAAGAAACTCAGCTAGGCCCGACCTGGGTCGGACTGACTCTACCCGGTATGCGGCGGTACCGGGACGAATAGGGACTGTATGTGTCTGTGTTGTCGCGATCTCGCGGTAGACGTCCCCGCCGGCGGGAACGCCGAAGTGTGCGCGATGTGATGGACGCCGAAAGCGCAGCGTTCCATCTTTCGATGGACGCTGTGATTTCGTCGTCCGGGTCCGTGAGTGTGTGCCTAGGACGCCGGACCGTGCGGCCCCTAATCAGTGAGCGCCGAGTAACGACTGAGGGGGGAGGGATGGGAACGTAATCAGCAGCCTTCCTAACTAACGGATTCCTATGGTGGGGAGCGTTGTCAAAATAACGTCTGGCAGCCTGCTTAAAGAAACCATACATGGTGCTAATCCCCATGTCGTGGTGCAGGCTGAGGTGATAGCTCTCCCCTCCCCTACACCCTTTTTATACCCTTTAATGGGTGTTCCATTAGTGACCTCAGCAACGCGTAAATTTCGACCAATCGGGAAAACGTTTGTAAACTGAAAAATCCTAAACCGATTTTCATCATTATTAATTTATTTTAAAACTAAATGTACAGGAAATATATTTTCATCATTAGAATTCTGAGAAAAAACTTAAATTTCAAGATACGACGGAAAAACTGAAAAATGCGAAGTGATTTCGTTTATTTGCTCTCGAGTGTATGAAGAGCTGTCATTTACACTCACTTGTCAATTTACTATGCCGTACATTTCCGGCAACTGAAATTTTGTAAGAAAAATGAAGTCGAAATTTTAGAATAGAATACTCATACTCATACTCATTTATTCATAATATTATCCTACTAAATTAATACCTAATATTATAAATGCGAAAGTTTGGATGTTTAGATGTTTGTTACTCAATCACGCTTAAACGGCTCAACCGATTTGGATGAATTTTGCACAATACACACGATATGATGAATAAATAAATGAACTATGAACTATGAACGAAGTCGCGAGCGGAAGCTAGAATTATATAAATATTACAATAGAATAGGATAGAAGTATACCTTACTAAAACCTTCTTGCCAATAACGAACTGTATTTTCAATATAGGTTGGTAAATGAAAGCATCGCAGACTAAGTTATAACGATGCTTTAATTTACCAAGCTTATATGCTCAGCCTCAAACAAATAACAGAGAAATGTCGTGAATATGGACAACAATATTACGTAGCATTTGTAGATTATAATAAGGCATTTGATTCGCTTAACCATGCTGAGATATGGAAATCACTTAAAGAACAAAATGTTCAAGAAAAATACATAAGAATAATAAAGGAAGTCTACGCAAACAGTACCGCAAAAATTAAATTGGAGAGAATAGGCGAAGAATTTCCAATAAAGAAGGGAGTCCGGCAAGGTGACCCTCTATCACCTAAGTTATTTATTGCCGTCCTAGAAAGTGTGTTTAGACGTATGAACTGGGAGAACTATGGGCTAAATATCAATGGCAGAAAACTCAACCACTTAAGGTTTGCAGATGATCTTATACTAATTACAGATAATCCTACAGAACTGCGATATATGTTAGAGGAACTTGACATTCAAAGCAAAAGGGTTGGTCTATCCATGAATATGTCAAAAACAAAGCTGATGACAAATGATAGTAATGAAGAGCAGATCTTAATAAACGGAAGTACCATTGATTATGTTAAGGAATATGTATATCTTGGGCAGATTATATCACCATTAGACCAAACAAACAAAGAAATTGAAAAAAGAACCTCAAACGCATGGAAGAAGTTTTGGTCACTAAAAGAGGTTATGAAGGCAAAGGAAATACCAACTAGCCAAAAATTTAGGGTTTTCGACACATGCATTATACCGGTGATAGCTTATGGATGTCAAACTTGGGCACTTACAAAAAAACACTACCAGAAACTTGCTACATGTCAAAACAACATGGAAAGGAGCGTGCTAAATATAAAACTCAAAGATCGAGTTAAATTATCTATAATAAAAGCCAAATCGAACAGCAAAAAAATTGGGCAGATCATAAAACAACAAAAGTGGCGCTGGACAGGCCACATGATCAGACAAAACCTAGATAAATGGACAAAAGAAGTAGTTGAGTGGTATCCAAGAGGAACTAAAAGGAAAAGAGGGAGACCAATTCTAAGATGGTCAGATGACCTTAAAAGAAATGGTGGAGGAGTGTGGATGCGGGACGCGAGGGATCGCAAGGTGTGGAAAGCTTTGGAAGAGGCCTTTGTCGGAGGACAAGTTGAGGTTGTCGATGGAAAGAAGTAAAGGAAACGCAGTAAATAATAAGTTATATTTTTAAGTAGTATAAGTTTTTGCAAATTGTAAACCTCAGCAATAAAGGCTATTTTATTTTTATTTTTATATGCTCAGCCTCAGCAGTGGGTCATTATCTGTAATGATCCACTGCTGAGCATATAGGTCTCTCTTCAGGTACATACGCCAGTCATTTCCACCCCGTGCTTACTATCCAGGAATAACTCGCTGTTTTTTAATGTCATTCTGAGACAAAACTTAGTGTGTTATTGTATTTTTATTTGTTCTGTTTATTTTTGTTTGTCACGAATAAATGTTTGAATTTGAATTTTGAATTTGAATTCATCAACCCATCGAGCTGGTTTACTATAATTATTAAAGCGTGTTTACAAAATCATCCCAACTGATTTTTTTTATTTTTTATATGGTCCGTCAAACCGGATTAACGTTGACATAAATGTCAATGATTAATGTTTTGCCAGAACTGGATTGCCATTTCAGGAAATGTGGATGCAACTAGTCTACCTTTTAATAGCCTTCGTGAACATTTCTCTGCAACCTCAAATTCAACAAAAGTAGGCATTTTGGACTCCGATTTAACCCTCTATCTTCATCATAATTCTCATATCGTAGTGATCGGAAGGACATTAACTGCAAATTAAATAAATGTTAATGATGACAGTTCCACAGTTAAATACTGTAACACATTCGTTGCCCAAAATCGCTACGCGCTACGCTCGTAGCCGATCCCGTGGTTTTCCTCGTATGTAGCGGAAAGCGACTACGGCGGTCTGACGCATATGTGTCGTCATGGGCCCTGAATCAAAAATACGTATTTACTAATTTTATTGCATTGCGATAATGTACAGAAACTTTTTGATACTTAGTTAAATTTAAATTTTAGTCAGGTGTAGAACAGAATACCTAGGAATGTTGATCTAGCAACGAAGATCTAGCTTTAAAACGAGATCTGGGCAGGTCGATTTTTCGCCTCTATAAACCCACAAGAGTTTATGGTTTCATGAAAATAGTTCAATTTCGATTTAGTATAATACTAAATTAGAATAGTACCATTTTCGAAAATCCATTTTTTTCCCCCTTTTACAACCATCATGTGAATAAATTCCTACTAATATTATAAATGTGAAAGTTATTCTTGC
Organism: Epinotia ramella; assembly: GCA_947578815.1. NCBI lineage: Eukaryota > Metazoa > Arthropoda > Insecta > Lepidoptera > Tortricidae > Epinotia > Epinotia ramella. Next base: position 1,835,826 of record OX388206.1, on the reverse strand, counting down.
GAATGAAATTTTGCACGAAGATTGTGTATAACCTGGATTAAAACATGGGATAGTTTTTATCCCGGGTCCACGCAGACGAAGTCGCGGGCGGAAGCTAGTACCTAATACCTACACAAATATTGTTCTAGTAATAGTTAAAAACTGTACCTATAGATAGCTTTTAAATTAAAATCAGGCCATTTTTTGTAACATTCGATAATACATCGCCGCATTGTTTTCAATCAGGACTCCGTTTAAAACGCCATTGTATATTGACCACAGTACCATCAGTGCCGTGGTGCGTTAAATGCATCCCGGAAGAACCTTTGTTCATTGTTAGCCGATACACAGCGGAGATAACATTGATTTCATTAAAGAATATGAACGCACAGTTATAGGGATCTCAGACCTCAGACCTCAGTCGTAAGAAACAAACATTACTAGACTTTTAACTGTATGTATTATGCACTGGCTGCTCACGCGGCTTCACCCGGAGGACCCCATAGGACGCAGGTAAACCCGCGCGATAAAATATTGCCTACTAGCTTCTGCCCGCGACTCCGTCCGCGTGGAACTCGTTTATATCGTATCTCCATGCAAAATTCCCCCCATTTCACTCCCTTAGGGGATGATTTCCAAGATAAAACTATCCTATGTCCTTCCCGGGGACTCAAACGATGTCTATACCAAATTTCATCTAAATCGGTTCAGCGGTTTAAGCGTGAAGAGACACAGACAGATAGACGTCAGACAGAAACTTTCGCATTTATAGTATTAGTACAGATAACCATTCAAATATAGATAATAAACTACCTTTCGACAGGAAATAAGAATATTGACACCACTTAAAAGAAACAATCACTTCGGATGTTGTCGAAAATCAATATCACTAGATAACATATCTATACAAAGCTACAATCGCACATACTTTTCTCTTTATACTAATACAATACTCATATCAGTATTGAATAAGTATTCCCCGAACACACAGTGCTACCACTGTCAGGATATTCAGCATGCAATGGGAAGTCTTGAAGCTGGGGCTTCAGTATAAAAACATTAAAAACCTGCAATATCCGGTGACGATTCAGTGACTTCGGCAGCCGATTGAAACAGCGGTTGCCTGGAAGTGTGTAGCTGTTAAGGCCTCCACCCACCGAACGCGTGTCGTGCGCGGGCCCGCGCGGGCCCGCCGCGTGTCGGGCGCGGTTAAAGGAGGGACTACACCGGTGCTTAACGCTGCGTATACGCGTTGACGTGTCTTATGCGTCACGTATTCTTTATACATTTTGCTGCGTTTACGGTGCGTTAGCGTATTTTGAGCAGCGGTGTGGTCGCTCCCTGAAGCGGTATATTCACACCGCAACTTTCCGCCTCAGTCCAAGTTTTGGTTCCACAGGGCGGTTTTCTTAACGAAACAAGTTATTTTGTTGAATATTTTTGTTTTCGTGTTATTCTTAACGAGGAAGTTACCGCAATCTCGTATAGCTTAGTGGTTAAAGCAATCTACCGGAAATAGAGGGATCGCAGGTTCAAGTCCTGTCGGGGGCTACAGACGGAGATGGTTTATTAGTTATTGGCAATTAGTTGAGGGGCCTGTCGGGGCCCAACTCAGAACGACAGGGAGGAAAAAAAAAAGGAGATGGTTTATTTTTCCATTATATTATTTCTCTCTGTATCATGTCGTTTAGAGCTGATAACAGTTACTGTTTGACTAAGCTAAGCTTGTAAGCTTGGATAATCACAATAATGTCTAATTTCGCCTTTGGGTTGGAAGGCTGGCGGTTCAAAATTTGTCATTGTAATCGCCGACTGCACCGGTTCGCACGTGACTTGTTATTTCAGTTTAGTTTCGAGTAATTTTTGAGATAAGTTAACAGTTCCAGCGCAATATTAGTTCTAATTATATTCGCCCTGTCCCCCCGTCCTCCGCGCCGTGGTGGGCGGGATGCACCAAGGCATTTCCCCAACGTAAAAAAGGCGGCATTACAGAGACCGCCGGAGGCCGGACGTACCAAATAATTTTGAAAATTTGCATGTGTATAAATTTAGTCATTATCATCATCATATCAGCCGAAACACGTCCACTGTTGGACATAGGCCTACCCCAAAGAGTGCCACAATGACCGATCCGGGGCCACCTGCATCCAGCGGACTCCCGCGACCTTTACCAGGTCATCAGTCCACCTTGTCCTACCCACGCTGCGCCTTCCGGTACGTGGTCGCCACTCGAGAACCTTTCCGCCCCAACGGCCATCGGTTCTACGTGCAATGTGCCCCGCCCACTGCCACTTAAGTTTAACGCGTCTGAGGGCTATATCGGTTACCTTGGTTCTGCTGCCGATAGCCTCATTTCTGATGTGATCACGCAGAGAAACTCCCAACATAGCCTCCTCTCCTCATTGCCCTTTGGGTGACTTTGAGCCTTCTTATGAGGCCCATAGTAAGCGACCACGTTTCCGTGCCATACGTCATCAATGGAAACACACTGGTCAAAGACTCTCGTCTTGAGACACTGCGGAATATTGGACGAAAAGATGTGCCGTAAAAATTTAGCATCTACCTTTAAAAGATATATAGAATTCAATTGAATTTCAATTAATTTAATTCACACATTAGTTAACAGTAAAGCACTTTCATGAGAAAATCTGTGCCTCTGTACACACCTGCGAACAAATTCGCTAGCATGATAGATTCAATTTATCATTTTAATCAATCAATCAAAGACAATTATGAGAATTACCCGAATCATTTCCATAATGAAAGCTGAAAAAAATCCAATTGCTTCCTTTTCCACGCAAGTGCAGCATGTAGTTTTAATACTTATGACAACTAAACGGCCAAATGGCATGTTTCAATTTGTAGAGTGTAGTGCGGTTGTATACCTTAAAAATAACTACCAGTTGATAACATAACATGACGCACCAGTCACCGCCTAGTGTTTCCGTACCACAGTACAGTCGTAATAAAAAAAAATCAGAAAAAAGAATAAATTGTTTACAAACTTAGTTAAAGTAATCTTTACATTTTAAGATTTTGCTTAACTAAGAAGTGCGATAATGATGTTGGGTGCTTATCTACGAGTATAGATAATCGGAGCGGCCAAAGTGATCACAAATATCTGAACACGTCTCCATTGTCGAGGCATTAGAGACGTGTTCAGATATTTGTGAGCACTTTGGCCCCTCTTATATATCTACAGAGACCAAATGTCACCTGCGACTTCGAGCTCCATAGACACATTACCTCTTTATCAATCAAGAAGTTAGTGCAATTGATATCTAATGGTCACGAAATTTCATATCAAATATTTTATTCTGCATTTTATTTCTTTTTTATGGAAATAGGAAGAACTAGTGCTCGACACCGGAACTGCATCAGCATCAAATCAGCATGACAGCAGACAATTTATTATCTACCCGTCACAGTCAAAAACACTCAGCTATGTACTATTGCAAGAGAGAGCATGAACCAAGAAGATTATCTATCGATTTAATAGGGGTGTAGACGACGTAGAGAAAATCATTCAATCATTACTTCAAAAGAAAGAAGGCAAAAAATATGCCTTATGACGAAAATCCCATTCAAATATCTCAAAAAATTACGAGAGAGCTACAACCACTTTTAATGTTGCTTGTTAGAGAAAGAAAACGCTAGCAGATCGTGACGTCATGATCCTGGAGCGTCATCGTAAATGATAATAGTTTCATATGAGAGTGCGTTTTGCGGAAAAGGGACATACCCCCTCATAACAACTTTGGACAGTTAAAACTTTGTGATTACTTAACCTCTTGCGTTGTTTTTTTCTCCATTTCACTACATTTCTAACCCTTTTCCAAAAAAATACATCATTATTGATTATTTTATTTAGTGTCTGCACTACACCCCCCCACCCCCTTAAATACGACTAAAGTAGGTAGGTACTTTCTTCTCGTTTACCCCTCTTGACTAAGGTATCTTACATTTTTTAATTTACTTATTCACTAAAAACTGAAATTCTTATATTATTTATATCCTCCCAAGTCTATTTTTGAATAAAAAATGTTCCCAACTCGAAAAGAGAGAGAACATGCCCGAAGACGATTATAGATCGATATAAACTTTACTTGCCCCAGTTTAAAATGCTCAACTACGGTATCAAAAAAGTACACAATTTTATTCACCAATATTCGTATATTTTTTTCTATAAACCCAAGTTTATTTATAAAACAAAAATATGCTCCTTACTTGAAAACGCATTTTTACTTTACAAACATCTCGATGCAATCTACAAATTCAGTCGCATACGACGTTTAAGGCTGTGTATTGGAAATTACCGCGTGCTTTGAAACGCCGTTCTGACTAGATTAAGAAACAATAAGGTCTTATTTTCAGATATATGATTCTTGACTATATGATTGTTTATCTGATTTTATCGATACATGATTGCTTAAAATTTCCTCGATAGAAAAAAATTCCAAAGTTGGGTCTGTATTTTCCTTTTTTTACTCAGCCTACTTAAACGATACATTATTTTACGACACAACCAAGTTAATACTATAGTATTTTATCTCATCTAAAATCCCACTTTATGAAATTTAAATAAAACTTCACAAAGGTAGGTATTTATTTATCGAAATTTGTCCAAAAAAGCCATTCCCGAAGAGTGTTACATCTCTTTTCCTCGTGCGCGGAAGGCATCAGCGTGTCTCTGTCTAGGGGGCGTGTTCGACTCAAATCAAGGTATCGCCTTAAGCTCTTATAGCAGTGAGGACTGAACAATGCCCGGCGCAGTCGAGCGCGGCGTGAGTCAGCGCGCACGCGCGGCAAGGCCGTCCCAACTGCGCAGATTCCATAATGCATCTAGGTACTTACTGAAGTTTAGTTAGGCTGGTACGGTTGTAACTTCTAGATTTTAGCTATTTATATCGATCGGTGGATGCAAACATTGCAAACTCGAAAATCTACGAAGATACATATCTTCGTATTTTTGAAATTGGTAGGTATGGATTTAGATTTGAACTTCTAAAAAGGAGGAAGTTCTATGGTACTACTGTATGTTCCGCTTTCGTTTTTCATAAAAATTATGGATTTATTTTTAGGATGATAGTCAACTCATTCGAGGCCAGGCATCGCTAGGTGTGCTACGTCGTAGCGCGTAGCATCGTGAATGGCTTAAGTAAGAGTAATTTTATCACTTTGATAAAGTAGCACGTGATTGTAATCACAATCATCGATGTGGACATTGTCTTTGGTACATAGCCGAAGCGACTGTGCGCCGCAGTTGGCAATGGCATCCCCTAAATATTCACCAACATTTTCATGAGTTCGGCCGGAGAAACTTCAAAAACAAACCTTAGGTTCGGTTGTTTCAAACCGCCAGTAAACGTTACATGCGTTAAAGTCTGATTGTATGTGAAGTTTGACAGTTTCGTATGGGATGACAGCTGCCGGTTTACCGGCCTGTAAAGTGTGGTTGATCCACCGCACTTTTACGAAACGTTAACTTTCCTCAAGTTCGTGTCCCTTTAAAATTGAAACGTCACACGCTATTTCAACTTGTTCCATTTCACTTCATAATTCATTTAGCCCGATTCCGACAAGTTCAAGTTTCAAGATGGCGGCTTCCGGCGCCGTTTCCTGCGTACGCGCACGCTTCAGCGCCGGCGGTTTCAGGACATGCTGAATACAGTGCCACGGCTATGCGTCGTAAAGTGATAGCGCAACTAATAGATACTACTGTTTATAATTTTATTCCAAAAAAAAAACGAAGATTTGGGATTCGATGACGGGTTCGAATCCCGGTAAGGGCAAATATGTACGTGATGAGCATTAATATTTGTTTCTGATTCTGGATGTTTTCTATGTATTTAAGTATTTATATCCATTAAATATATCATCATCTAGTACCCATAACACAAGCTTTATTGAGCTTAGGTACCATAGGGCTAGGTCGATATGTGTAAGATTGCTCCCTAATATTTATTATCTTTATTTTATTATTTATAAACAGTTCAAACAACTGTAACCCGACTGCGGAAAAGTAAGACACAAACAAGTTCTTTTATAATACTAAAAGGTAGCCTATGTTACCCGGACCATAATTTCGGATCGATTGATACCTCATTTATCAAAATTATTTCAGTATCTTAAACGCTGCGGTTGACACACGTAAATACAAACATACACTGCTAAAAACATATCCCCTTTCGGCTCTGCCGTAATCGGGCATACAAAAATTCTACTTCAACGCGAAATCAATTCAATCATGAAACTTGAATCTGTTATTTTACGGAGATCAAAAATCAGTTTCATTGTTGGCCAGATTTGATGTTCATGATGATGCCATCCCATCCCATGATGCCCGTTCCTTCTCATGCGAGCTATCTCCCTTGCGAGACTCTTTCTAGTTTGAACACTAGAAAGAGACGGGTATATTATCTCGCACAGATGCGCGCTGTGCTATGTTAACTACGCTGGCGATCTAACTTACAATCCAAGTCACTCTCAAAAATACGCAAATTCTTACAAGCTTTTATTTAGTTTCGCCTGTCCCGTTGTCTGTCTGTCTGTAATCATTAATCAAATCTTGCAAGTTAAAGACCCACTTCCCTGTGTGTTTTGGGTATAAGTATAGTTTGGATGACAATTCAATATTATGGTACCATCGAGCTGATCTGATGATGGAGACAGAAGGTGGCCATGGGAATTCAGCACTTAACCGACGTAACCCGAGTTTGGGCTCGTTAGAATCGTCTCAATGAGTAGTTGACGATGGTATACAGAAAAGTATAGTCGGCAATAAATGCTTGTACCAATAATGAAGATGTTGACAGAAACTTGTTCCAGTTCCACACACTGAATCACTCACGCTTAGCGGGCGCTAACTATGCTAAGGCAATACTCGTAAACTTCATCGATAACAAGCAAATCCATGAATCACGGCGGAAAATATAGCGTCGTAGCGCGTGACTCAAGCTCGGTAAACAAAGAAATTAATTATGGTATGCACTAGAACGATTAGGCCAAATGTAGGGAGTGGGTGCCAAAGTGGACCCCGGGCTCCTTAGGGTACAACCGGGAAAAGGAGGATGATGATTGATGATTCAGTAGCGACTGTAGCGACGCCGCATCAGCTCCCCGATTTATAACGCTACAAGTTAAGCCTCGTAGCGATGAGTTATTCGGAAAGTATACGGAATCTCGTTTGATATTTACTATTAGGAGAACATCGTGAGGAAATCAGAAAACTTGAACTCATCGGCGATCTAATTGAAAAGTAAGGTCCTCTACTTTATTCTCAACCGTCAGAGGAGGCCTGTGCCCAGCGGTGTCACGGACGGATCTACGCTATTGAACGATTTTAGAAATCAATAAAGGAACCATCCCCACGCTGGCCCAGTGCGGATTGAGGACTTGACATACACCTCAGAATTTTCAGGTTTCCTCGCGATGTTTTTCCTTCACCGAAACGCTAACGGTAAATAAATATCAAATGATATTCCGTACAGGAGTTCCGAAATACTGATTGCTACGAGCCGGGATTCGAACGCATGACCGCCGTTTGACAGCCGCATACCTGAAATACTATTATAATAGGCTACTGTAGCTTCTACCGTATGTTGTAGATCTGTATTCTGTATAGTTAAATAATTTATTATATATTTAACACTTTCGCTGCCAAGAATCGCTACACTCGTAACCGATACCGTGGTTTTCCTCGTATGTAGCGGAAAGCGACTACGGCGTAGGCACCCGCTAGGCGGGTTCCTGGCAGCATGTGTTAACCCATCTATACACTAGGACTTTGTAAAATAAAGCTTTACATAGTAAACCAGTAATTACTTCTTAAGGGGGTGCCTTGATTTGAGTCGAACACGCCCCCTAGACAGAGACACGCTGATGCCTTCCGCGCACGAGGAAAAGAGATGTAACACTCTTCGGGAATGGCTTTTTTGGACAAATTTCGATATAAACCTAACTTAGTGAAGTTTTATTAAAATTTCATAAAGTGAGATTTTAGATTAAGTAGATAAAATACTATAGTATTAACTTGATTGTGTCGTAAAATAATGTATCGTTTGAGTAGGCTGAGTAAAAAAAGGAAAATACAGACCCAACTTTGGATTTTATTCTATCGAGGAAATTTTAAGCAATCATGTATCGATAAAATCAGATAGACAATCCATACCGTTACTTTCTTACTTAACATACTAAACTAGTATCAATTCAGGACACACTAATTTAAGACGTTGACAATGATAATAACTGTTGCCATATAAAAAGTTTTCAATAAATCTCAGGCTCATCTTTCATTAGCCAGACTCGAAGGACGTGGACGAAGTCAAGAATCATATATCTGAAAATCAGACCTTATTGTTTCTCTAGTCAGAACGGCGTTACAAAGCACGCGATAATTTCCAATGCACCGCCTTAAGGGAATCAGTTGTCACTATCATTGTAGTGTGTGTGTTGAGTCTGCTATAATAATGTTCTTAAATGATTTATTTCACGTATAACGCTTTCGAGCAATGCAGAGAGAAGCACAACGAAATCATTTAATACTTATGTCATTAAGTGATTACAATTATAACCCGCTAATGATCCAGGAAACCTGGATTGTCCAGTAATGGAGATGAGGACGTCGGCACGGGATGTGGTAGGCTGTGGGACTCCTGGGCCGCGCGGAATGTCGCTCGTTACGGATATCTTCACTTACACACATACTGACTGTAGGACACAGGTTCAGAATAGGGGTGTGACCTAAGATTTTTTTTCGATGCTATTCGAACAAGATTTTGGAGTGGAATAAATGTTTGTATAGGAGCAAATACAGTTAAAGAACATAAATACTTGCCCAAAAATTGAATCACAATCGACCTCACTGGCGGCAGCCGTAACGCTTCATACTAATTGACATAAAAGTATGACGTCAATGTCTGCTATTTGTACTAATCGTTGTATGGAAAATTTAGTAAATTGCTGTTTCGGTCGCGAAAATAATTGAGCGTAAGGATTGTATTGGGAGCGTTAAAATTACCATTGGACAATAAAATAAAAACATATTTTTTTAAACTTTCAAGATCCATATCTTTATATGATTTTAATTTTATTTTTTAATTTATACTTTATTACTATACCTAACTTGATGGTCCACTATCCATTTAGCAACACTACGTTATCAGTTTTAACATGAGTCTACACCCCTATTAGATTGATGTAACTGATAGTTAGTTGAAGTAACTGAATTCACCAATTCAAATGTTATGTTACATTACAATCTTTTTCTTCAAACTTGCTCGAAAAGGGCTTCATAATGCGCAGACTTACAGAGCTGTAATATTCTGTGTTAAGCCCACGGGCGTAATGCTTTTTTTTTTAAATAGTATATGTCACTCAAGCAAGCAGTTACAAAGCAAAGAGGTTTTATATCAAATACGATGTCTGAAAACGTATTTATAAATAAATTTAAACTTAAAAAACGACTTCAACATGTTTAACTGAATTATTTACAGATTTTTAGTGTCTATGTAAAATGTTTTTAAGTGTTTTCAAATCGTGGCTGTATACCAAAGGGTCTTTGCCATACGGGCCTCACGTCAAATTCAACAAAATGGACGACTGACATGTTGCAGTTTTTATTACGATTTGTATTCATCTCATCTAAAATGTATTTCTTTCCTCGCAAATGTGATGAAAAACATTGTGTATAACACGGGCGTAAAAATATTGCAAACTCGAGTCATCAAAAGCCCTCCGCCTTCGGCGTCGGGCTTCTGATAGACTCTTGTTCGCAATATTCCACTTACGCCCCTCGTTAAACAATGTATGTACTATTCCTTTCTGATACAGGCCTACTCCATTCCTTCCACGCCTGTCGCTCTATAGCCATCATCAAATTTCTGCCAGTTTACTGTCCGATCTCATCCCATACATAAACACAAACTATCTAATACATCAATGCGGCTCTATGTTTTGCTTTAAAATATGGTCTATTTTTGTTTTTCAGTATATGACCCCCTAGTGTTGTATTTGTTTGCGCAAAGCAAGCAAGCTAAGCTCTGTATGTTTTTCTTTCAAGTGTGGTCTATTTTTTTTTTAGTATATGACCCACTAGTGTTGTATTCTTTTGCGCAAAGCAAGCAAGCTACATATTTAGCTCTGTATGTTTTTCTTTCAAGTGTGGTATATTTTTGTTTTTCAGTGTATTACCCACTAGTAGCTTATCTTATTTTTTCGCGCAAACCAAGCAAGTTAAATATTTATGACACTATGTTTTGGGTACGAGGTCAAACCAGTCACTTCAAAAATGAAGACAAATCCGTACAATAAGTTAACGAAATCGGCGACGTAAAACTAATTTACCTAACCCTATACGTGCCTGCCGGGTCAGAGTATGACTTTACGCGATATGAAGTATAGTCCACTTTACTATTCAACCTTATTCGGTTGTAATACGGCAAAAAAGGAACAAATACTTTTGATATTGAATGTACATAATTATAGTTATCTGACTACATCTAACTTTTAACTCCAACCGATTCATCCATTATGTAGCATATTAACATCCATGTAGCACTCCATCACCGCTTTTATCGTCTAAATCTAACTAATTCACGTTCAAAGACACCCGTGAAGTCATGGTAATAATCTAAATTGGCTTTAAATTTCGGCATTAGTAGTGTATTGACTTCACCTTCTATTATGCTTTCAAAATGTCGTAAGTGCTAGATAAACTGTATGTGAGGTACGTCTTTGTTTGGTGCACAGTAGCCTTGGTACAGGGGAAACGGCTGGCATTACCGGCGCGTGAGTTGGAAGTCGATTGGGTAAATTTACGCCGGAACAGTGCGGGCGACGACGCCCCGACTATTTGCTTAAACTTATACACCAGTAGCTTCCGCCCGCGACTTCGTCTGCACACGGTACACGGGATAAAAAATATCCTACATTTTAACTATGTTCGTGGATGAAATTGTATTCAAATCGGTTGAGCTGTTTAAGCGTGATTGAGTAACAACCATCTAAACAACCGAACATCCAAAAAATATTAGGATCAGTAGGATTCTAAGCGACAATAGTCGCTACTGGTACTCCTTCTAATCTTTCGGGAAAAAGAGTCGAAATTATGTAAACTATTTATCATTGTCACTATTACTCTTTTAGATAAAGATCCATTAATTTTACACTAGACTCGAACCGGGTAGAGTGAAGAACTGTACTTGGTTTTCACTTCAGACTTGCCCACGACAGATGGCGTCGTGATTGGTACCTCTGCTGATGACACAGCAGCCTTAACTGACCATGATGATCCGGCTCAAGCAAGTACCCCGGCGGATAAAAGCAAACGAAGCTAAGTCGATACAGGTGACTTTCACGACCCGACGCGACACATGTCCTCCTGTGACGCTCAACGGAGTACAGATACCCCAAGCAAACGAAGCCAGCACTCTGGGGCACAGCCTCTAACTCAAACCTGGCGATACTCCAGAGGTTCCAATCTAAAATGCCGAGGATTATCACAGACGCTCCATGGTTATATATAACAAACAAGCAATTGCATCACGACCTTGACATCGGAACAGTCCAAGAGGAGATTAAACACTCAATGAAATCCTACAGGAATAGATTAGACAACCATCTAAACGTACTGACTATGCACTTAATGAATAACATCAACATTCAAAAGGCTAAAAAGAAAGTCCCCTAGAAACATGTAGGGATTATTATTTATTATTCATAATGGGCGCACGTCGCTGGACTGACTGCCCTTCAAGACAAATTGAGAAATTCTTAACCCTATGCTAAATGTTCGAACAAGACAGATTGCAAGTAGAAATATGTAAAAAAAAGATTCGAACCGGAGATCACAGGCATACGCGGCCCGTCGTTCATAACCAACCGAGCTAACGGAACAATCTGTCTCGGTCACTAAATCTTCAATCAGTTCCTTCTGTCGCTACACGCCTTCCTAAGGTGTGTACGACATCTACCTAGAAAACTCAGCCTTCTTAACGGCACCAACGTCTCAAATTATATTGAGAAATCGTCAGTATAACGATGCGCCACCCCATGACTCAATCAATTTTGTATCAAGCAGTAATATCTGCTAGGAAACTTTATAAATTTCAATTTGAAAAAAAATGGATATGATAACCCGACTGAAACGAAATGCGACCACTTCCACAATGTCTGAAAGTTTAGTAACATAACGCGGTTTTCTCTAGGTAGGTACCAATATTCATTTATACCTCCCGCACCGGCACCAAATGCCGGAGTCGGGAGTCAATCAGCAAGTTAAAATTATACCGGAACGTCCGGTCGCCAGCCGTAATTACACAACCTAAACTCGAGGATTATTGCAGCAAACTATACTCAGCGTGTAACTACCTAACTACTCAATTATTCGGTAGTTTCTTGCTCGTATGTTAGCCTAATAAGGGTGTTTAGCGGGTTAATGCACTGGGGCAATTACGAAAGTAAATATAGTGAGTAAAGATATTTACCTAGCGGTTCAATAAATCCCGTATTTTGTTGCTGTCTGCGTGGAGACTTAGGTGGTCAGTGTTTTTAGGGTTCCGTAGTCGACTAGGAACCCTTATAGTTTCGCTTTGTCTGTCCGTCCGTCCGCGGATAATCGCAGTAACCGTTAGCACTAGAAAGCTAAAATTTGGTACTAATATGTATGTCGGCGGCAGATCGTTAAATACGCCAGATCACGAAATTCCTAGGCATATCGTGAAACGGCGCCATTTCATGATATGCCTAAGAGTCGGCTAGGCTTATCACGATGTGCCTGATAAACAATACGGCAGATCGATTAGAGCAACGCATTCGTCGATATTCCTAGCTCTATACCGGGCACATCGTAAAATAGTTTCTTTCTTGGCCACTGGTGGCGCTGCACATGCGATGGCGGCCATTTTTGTTGGGGGCTAATAATCAGGGCGGACAAAAATGGTTTGTCATAAGCGAACTCTGTCTTAGGTCGGTTAGGTTAGGGTTCACTTGTGTCCCTCAGACCAGAAATAGACACCCCGCGCAGCGGGGTGGCGTCGACTCGCTGGAGATTATCAGTCCGCACTTCTTATTTTTTTTAATTAACCTAATTCAATTTTGGACACCCTACTTACGTATAACGGTGAGTATTGAACGATATGCCGGCGTTTCATGATATGCCTAGGAATTTCATGATCAGCCTAAACGTCACTGGCTTGGCCAAATCATGAAATGCCGGCGTTTCATGATATGCCTAGGAATTTCATGATCTGCCTAAACGTCATTAGACAAATCGTTAAACGTTAAGTTTTGAACGATATGGCGGATGTCCTTTAGGCAAATCATGAAATGGCGCCGTTTCACGATATGCCTAGGAATTTCGTGATCAGGCGGATTTTACGATCGGCCGCCGACATGTATATGAATCACGCCGACAAAGTGGTAAAATAAAAAGTGTTTTTTTTTATTAGGGTACCTTCCCTATACGTAACGTACATAACGTTTTTTCATTTCAACCCTAACGTGTGATATATTGTTGGATAGGTATTTAAAAATGAATAGGGGTTTGCTAAAATAATTTTTTGATAATGTTAATATTTTCGGAGATAATCGCCCCAGAAGTAAAAAAAAATGTGTCCCCCCCCTCTAACTTTTGAACCATAAGTTTTAAAAATATGAAAAAAATCTGAAAAGTAGAACTTTACAAAAACTTTCTAGGAAAATTATTTTGAACTTGATGAAAAAAATTACAAAAACTACGAAACCTTACACTGAGCGTGGCCCGACACGCTCTTGGCCGGTTTTTTTTTACCTCAAGTTATTTTCAAGTGGTATTTTCTTCCAATTGTGGCGGCGTGTGTTGTGTTAGTAGGTAAATTGCTTTGGAGGTATCATCAAATTTCACTTCGTTCTAAATACAAAAGGTACATAGGTAACAGTGACGGCTTCAGGCAGGGGTTTCACTGGACAACCTGGAGCAAAATTCGGCTGGTTTTTGATGATTTACGAGTTTTTAGATAAAGCAAGAAATTTTAGGCAAGCCGGTGGAAATCGGCTTGTATGGGTGCTTCGCCACGCTACCTAATATAGATCATATAGCACTCTGGTGGATGGTGGTGGTGGTGGATGGCTAAATCAGTCCATGCTAATGCAGCCATCCCACAAGCGGTCGGCAGTTTTTTTGTGTGTTACACCGTGGAATCTCCGGGTAATTCCATCGGTAGACCAGCGCTGGCCAGCACCATGCTGAGACGGAACCGTTTCGTTTTTTTTTCCTTACACGACTTCCTAACTTATGACTTTCTTATGATGACTTTTCAGGGTTGACGTGTGTTGCGGGTGATGGGCTAGCAACTTATCACTGCAATATCACATTTTGTTGATCTTTTATATCCATATTTATGATAAAACTGGCGCTGGAACAGTTTCATGTGCGGCCTACCCCTTTTAGGAATAACGTCGTGAATGTATGTATATTTGTATTATGACTTGAAGTTGGGCCCCGGTACCGTTTAGTGGCACTATTTGTTGATTTTATATGCTGATCTCAGTCCATGTACATGTTAAATGTTTTATTAAGCAGAAACGTCCGCTAACGAAATTTTATATTTCGATCATAGTGGAAAATTGAAAAATTATTCGCCACGAGCGAGATTTGAACCCACAACCTCTGGAATCCGCTTAATAAAACATTTAATGTTAAGAATGGTGTAGCACATTGTTACTAACGATTCTCAATGTAATTTGAGACGTTGGTGCCGTTTCAGAAGTTGTAATAACTTCGCGGTAGATGTCGCTACGAGCCTCCCTAAGGTGTCAATACAATAGTGGAAGGGATTGAAAGATTCGTCGCCATTAGCGGACCCACGGTAGCTCAATTGGCAGAGCGATGGACGGATTCCAGTGGTTGTTGGTTCAAAGCGCGCTCATGTAGATGTTCTTGTCATGAATATTATTCCATTCTATTAAAGTCAGTCGATTCTGAAAAAAACTCCTAGAAAATATTACTAACAAAGCTATGTCCACAGGGTACGATTCACAGCAATGAGGGACCAATTAGAGGAGGAGGACATTACTCAACACGAAGGTTTTATGTTTGGGCGTTCCCCAAATCGCATGACAGCCGCATGTCGCGCCAACGTACGCATGACCTGTCCATAATTGAGGCTTAACAGTATACATTCAAAAATGGCCAACCTAAACACAGAATAAAACAGCAAATCACCCTCTTACACGACAAAGATCCCGGACCTTGAACCTGCGCCGAATCGTGCGCAAGTCGACGTGACGTTGTTACTCCGCGCGCGCTGCGTGACGGGCGCGGCGCTAGTCTGCTGTGACGAGATCTGTGCCAGCCAAGACATATGGTATTCTTCATACAAAAGCCAAGGCTGGCCACGGACCAAACCTTATTTTAGGGCAAGGGCCTTACTTCATGGGACCCTAGCATGCTCTTCTACCCAACGGGGTCTCGATTGATTTCTGGGTGATGTGTTAGCTTTTTAATGGCAGAAGCCTTGCACTTCTACCAAGCGTTTTTGATGACGATTTGTGGCTAGCTTATGCAACAAGCAACTACATTTATTATTTATTTAAGAGCCTTAAGTGTCCCACTGCTGGGCAAAGGCCTCCCCCTTTTTCTTCCACACATCCCTGTCCTGGGCAGACTCCCACCAGTTTTGGTCAAAGACGTCAAGCTCGTCTCGCCATCTCCTACGTGGTCTACCGAGACGCCGTATTCGGTTCTGTGGGACCCACTTGGTGGTAATTGTAGCCCACAACGCTTCTGGCATGCGGCAGACGTGCCCGGTCCACTACTACTAACTACATAGATGTGAAGAAAAACAACTGTGCCGTGCTGTGTTTGAAAAGCACTGTAGCTCCAACCGATCTTAGCTATTGACTTACTACTCGTACTTACACAAGAACCTACACTAAGTACCGCACAGATTAATCACTGATTACCATGAGGAAATACTCAGTACTTCATAATTTACGATGTTAATACCTGTTAGCATTGTCCGTCATCTTCCTTGCGATCCTATCTGTCCAGCAGCAGCTTCCAACTTCGCCGCTCGACGCAACATTTCTGCAATTGATTTCAAACCTAGTTACCATTACACAAAGTAGATTTTCGTATGTTTTTATTTGCCTATATTGAGCTATGCCATCATAAGATCAAAATGCCTGCTTGATGTATCTCGTATAATGAATGGGAATCCTATTGTGTACATACAAGTTCCTCAATGCATCTTTTTGTACTTTGAGTGGTTTTGCCTGGTTTCTGATGTAGCTGTTGTTAGATAATGATTTAATGATAGTTATTGGGCGGACAATGATGATGACTGGTACGTTTCCGCGGCAAAATAATGTCGAAGCAGTAAATACAAGGACATGGTTATTGACGTAAAGAACTATATCTCGCAGTTGTTGACTGTTCGCTAGGTTGTATTATAGAATGCACAAATGCTCATACTACCTGCCGACTTAAAACTTAAAACTCATAAGTTAAACTTGGATTTGTCATTCATAGTATCCATTTTGTATGTTTAACAATGTTCAGCGTAAATATACGTGCGTACTTACGACTGCGAACCGGGACCGCGCCCGACACTCTACTTGCATTGCTGACGTTGGACTGCCAAGCTGAAATGGGAATGCGCTGGCCACGTGCCGCATGCATCCCTAGAGGCGTGCTAAACTAGCCACAGAGTGGGTGCCACTCGATGGGATGCAACGGCGTGGCAGACAGAGACGGAAATGGCGGGTTTAAAAAAAAAATACGACCACAGATAATCGTAAATACCCAACGATGCCCTAATTTACCTACTTCTGCTGCAAGATGGCACACTAACTGTGAGCTCTATAATTAGCTCTTTGTATCGGCTGTCAATATTTAATGTGTGGATATAGGTGTTGGTTCTCCTAAAAAAACAATAAATAGAAAACATAGGTACCTACGGGTCAAACTAAGACCCTCCTTTTTTTAGAAATCGGTTAATATAAAAAGATACCGGTGTATTCAGACTAGGTACAATTTCAAGTTTACGGTAAAAACTAGTATATTGTCTCTATAACCTTGTTAAGTAACTTGCGTCAATCACCAAAAGAGTAATAAAACAAAAACCATTTGACGCAAGTCCCACCAATTAGCACCACTGACGTCAATCATTTCATTTCACCATTGTTCGCCGTCTTTTGTTTTATCACAAAAATCAACCGCTGCGTTTATCCGCTCTTGAAATTAACAATTTATCATTTTTCTTACGTTTCAAACCACAAGGTCATATCTTGATGCGATTTCCATGCTTATACAGCCTTATTATTACTGATGATAGTTTTCTGGAGAGCTTTCCAACGCCTACGAACGCGGTGAGGTGAGTGAAGAAAGAATGCATTAATTGCTGGTTCCAGACTGCACTCTTCTAATCCTCTGTGAACTAAAGCCGCAATGGAAAGACAGTTAAGGGCCACACCCACACGCAAATACTGACCTTAGTAGAAGAAGATAGTAACCGACATGTTTTTTCTATAAAAATGTGTCTTTTTTGTTAAGAGCCTAGTGTAAGTAATTGTAAAACGGCGCCGCCGCCTACCGCGTTGATGCTGTTGCCCAAGCGCAGCTTTTTACTTTAATTAATTATTGGGTCTTTTAAAACGATTTTTATTTTACTTTCTGTTAGGTAAGTTCTTTCTCTTTAATTTTTTCTGCATAATTGGGTACCTTGTACACTTTTTTGGGGCAGTTTGACAAAAAGTACAGCACTGTTATAGTGTCTGTGAAAATAAGTCTACAACTAACTCACTCATAAATATCTTGACATCGACGGTAATCTAAACCAAACCGAGGTGCAAAATTTAGCATGATTTAACTGCGTATCTATGAGTACTTGTAAAATGTATAAAAATGAAAAAAAAAAAAATAATAATAATAATATTACGAAGGTCCTTTCTATTCCAGGAGTTTTTTTTATTCGTTTAGTGCTTCCGGTGTTTAGGCTCTAAATACAAACGAACAACGCTACAAGCTTACAGACTTTAGTTGCTTGTTACATGTGTATAGATTACTTAACAATGGTTAAAAAAATGTCCTGCATGTATTAATTATTACTGATTTGACTTTTAAATATTTGTACACCAGATTATGGTAAAATAAGGAGGACGTATTAAATTGTAAAACCTAATTATACCCTCATTTATGCAAATAAATATATGATTGATTGATTGATTACATACATACAAACACGCCTTTATCCATAAAAGGGGTAAAAATTAAATAAACAAATAAATATTACGGGACAAAATCGACCTAGCCCCATAGCAAGCTCAGGAAGGCTTGTGTTATGGGTAGGTACTAGACGATATATATATAATAGATATAAATACTTAAATACATAGAAAAGATCCATGACTCAGAAACAAATATTCATGCTCATCAATTCAATTCAATTCAATCGTTTATTTATAAAATAATATTTAACATGTCAATTTCTTAATTATTAATATAGTTCACACAAATATTTGGTCTTCTCGGCTTTATTCTGCATAAGATTGATTATTATTTCTACTAAACGGAAGTTATGTAATCGCGTAGCGTACGTACTAAGGATTTTGCGACACATTCGAAAGAAGAAGGTAAATAAATAGGTTAACTTTACGTGCTGAAGTTCCGTTTAGTAGAAATAATGTGCGAGAATCGTGAAAGTTTTAATCAATACATATATCAGGTAGGTGTACAGTCAGCATCAAAAGTAACTGCGCAATCGAAGACGTCAGAAGCTCTTATTCCCTTTTAATAAAGACTTTTGACGTCTTCGTTTGCGCAGTTACTTTTGATGCTGACTGAACTATAGGTGTGTCATATATCGGTCATTGCTCAAAAACGTGCTATTTGCAACAAGGAAATTTACATTCCACGTATTAAATACTTCCTCCTCTCGTACCAAAACAATATTCGGTACTAATTCGAATCCAATTCGAATAAGCACGTGGGCTCAAGTGGAACACAACATCCTTCGCCTCAAATATTGAACTATTCTGAAATTTCCCTTAGCAATGCTAAATTGGCGAGCGCTTGCGTCAACTAATGTTTATTCTGATATGGTTGCAGTTTATTCTGAAGTGGCAAAAAGCAAATATAGTTTGTAAAACTAGTTATATTAGTTACTAGCGACTTCGTCCGCATGGATCTCGTTTTATATCAGATTTCTGGGACAAAAACAGACGAATTAGTTCCTATGTCCTTCCCCGCGATTTAAACTCTCCAAATCTCCATACTACATCTCAATCGGTTTAGCATCTCAAGGTGACAGACAGACCGACAGACTGAAACAGCTACTTTCGTATTTATAATATTAAATATACATTATGTATGGATATGGTTTCTGAAATTTCCCCTTAGCAATGCTAAGTTGGCGTGCTCTTGCGTCAACTAATGTTTATTCTGTTGTGGTTGCAACAGTAATGGCAAAAAACCAGTATACTCTGCAAAAAACTTTATTAGTTATTTATGAAGTCGGTTGAGGCAGGAAATAACTGTTGTTTTAGGTCTAATTTATACTTGAGATTATTTGAGTTGGCCGAATTGCATGAAAGTAGTCAATTCAAAAAGCATCTCTATCGTCCAAGGTTGTTGTGATGTTGAAGATCGAAAATTCGCATTGGGTCGCAGTACACCTAACACTGCTCCTCGCTTCGCTCGTCGTCGTACCTAACAGGGACCTGCCTTAAGGTAGACTATAGGCTACACAGCCCGCAGCGCCGGAGCTGAAGCATGAGTAAATTACGTTTAGAACATTACTATAATAGGACACGTAATTTTACATCATAAGTATAGAGATAGGGTATTTAAGAGATTGCGCAATCGAGATTCTTGTTGACTTTCGATATTTCTTATGTACTTAGATAATAAAAGTTCGACAATTAGGCAGTCGATCGTAAATCATTCGGTAGCTAATACTTTCGACTTTTTAAACTATGGCATTATGAACTTTCGATGTTTTAAATTCGATATTCTCAGTTTCGAACTGGCTATTTCGATATTTTAATCGGTCTGTAAATTAATCTTTCGATATTTTGAATTTCGACCATTCAACCGTTCGATATTTTGTACTTCGACGTTTTCACTGTCGATGTATCAATTTTCGATCTTCAAATACATACCCAACTTATTCGTATAGGCTTTTTTTTTGTCTGTATTCTTACCTGTGTCTTGTGTACAATAAAGTATTTACATACTATGTATAAAACTAGTGGTTTTGTGAACTGTAAAACTCGCGAGACTGATTTATATCTAGTTATATATGAAGTTATGTGATGTCTTCGGGTAAGGTAATGGCGCGAGCGTATTAACAAATCATCGGCCTACATAAATACTCTAGAGTTATGAAAGCAGTCAGTTACGTCGATGATGAATATGTTAAATAATAAAGGTCCCAAGTGGGAACCCTGTGGGACTCCTGAAGCTATATAACGGGCGGTTGATTGGTAGCCTTTAACCACAACATAGAAATGTCGATCATTAAGGTAAGAGCAAATCCATTCCAACAAGGATCCAGATATTACATAAGCAGACAATTTGTGCCTTAAAATATTATGGGGAACTTTATCAAATGCCTTACTAAAATCTGTATATGTTACGTCGGTTTGTCCAACACGATCAATAACGTCTGATAAGTACCTACTTATTCAGTAAAAGTCTCTACCCATTACACCGTATCATACCATGACCGTACTATGAAGTGTCAGGCAAAAAAAATATTCTTCATATTAAAAAGTGCCGGTCTTTGCAATTGAAGGCAAGATAGAAAATGGTCTGTAGTTTGATACTATGTAATTTTGGTACGTAACACTAATTAATCTGCCTGCGCGGATTCGCCCGCGTAATGCTAAGAACACAGGATAATATATATTACATAACCATCCAGAAAGTATATTCTATACGCAGGTGAAAGATTTTTTTTGCGTTTGTCTGCCCGGTCTGTCTTCTCTACAAATCGCATTCCTCAACCGATTCTCGTGTAATTTTGTAAACTGTTCGTTAATTATTGTTATGTTTGTAGTCACATATTCATTTTTTTTCTTTTTTCTTGTAAAGTATGGCTCGCGAGGTCTACAGCTCATAAAGCCACTAGTTAATTACGAGTAGTAGGTACCTAGTTATCGATAACAGTTGAGTTGTCCTAACGCTCGATCAAAAAGCTGTACAATTATCCCGCAAGTTTAGTCCATCGACTCTGTTTCGGCGAAATTGGGATCATTACAACGATAATGCATATACTCGTATTCGCAAAGTAAACACGAGGTGTAGAGTGAAGATGTGCATCGCTAAACCAATTTCAAAGTGAAGTAAACCAGGTGGAATATTGTAAACTGCCCTATATTTCAATGTTCTAAAATTGGTATTACGCGCTTTTTGCACCTGGGAATTGTTCGGCTCGTAGACGAAAACTGTCGGTCTTTTGTTGTTTAATCTTGAAAATAACCTGAGGGTCGATTTTTGACTTTCGAGCGCTGGACTCTTTCACTCGAAAACCGTCAAAAACGAGGAAATCCTGTACTATTAAACAAGCAATATTTGCAGTCATGTTCTCAAAAATGGCTCTAAAAATTTCGATGAATTTTGGAATACGGAGGTGAATTATCGATCTAGCTAAGTCTCATGTCTGGGCAAATTCGTTTTCTCCGTATTTTCTCTATTTTCACCCGAGCAAAAGCTCGGTCGAGCAGGCACTGCAGTTTTGAAATTCATTTTTTTTATTAGAAAGAAGCGAGTGGTATTGCCCAAATTGGGATTACGTGCATTCACACCTGGGAATCGTTAGAACCGTAGACGAAAACTGTCGGTCTTGTGTGGTTTTCTGTGGGATTAAGAAGTTCAGAACGTACGAGGTCGCCAGAGCTCCGGGGACGCGCTGTGTTGACAGTGAGGGATCTGCATTTGTCTCTTGATGTCAACATAGCGAATCCTCAAACCAATAAAGGGGTGGCAACACGCTCATAGCCTATAGAAGTTTGTGACTCCAAAGTACATAGGCTACAGTGTTCGTGACGTTACGCCATCAGCACCACAGTCGTGAGGGCACAGGAATATGTCGACATGCAAACATGACACGCTCCGCGAAGCACATCATTGCTGCTTGGCCAATGAACACATCCACTTTAACCTCATGCGTATGTATAAGTAGCATTGCGTTTTACCCAATAAGACAGCGTCATAAATAACTTAACGATTGGCTCGGTGATCCAAAAAGGGTCTCCGAAACGAGAGCACGCCACTTATGCCGATCCTGCGCCAATTCCTGTCAGCTTTCAGCTTGAAGATGACGCCGATCTGCCTGTATGCTATCCCCCGAGCGATAACTGGGCCACCTGGCAACCGGTCAGTCGACCAAAGTACGCTCTCTTGACTGCCCAGTCCTCTCCCATTCGCAGTAGGAGATGACCGTACCAGCGAAGTTTGTGGGATTTCCTTTCACCGATGATGCTCGGCGACCAACAAGAATCAATCAATAATAATTTTGCAGACCGTTTTGCAAGCGAAAACATACTTGACTGAAGGTAATCTATATCGTCGTCATAGTACAAGGTTTGCTTAGTTTGGGGCTAGTTCGATGTGTGTAAGATTGTCCCCTAATCTTTATTTATTACTTATTTATTTATCTAGAAGAAGTTCCTTATAGAGATAGGCCCCGTCCCACCGTCGAACCTACTGCCCTGATAGCCTTATATCCTGATGGCTGTCTGTTTACCATCAATCACCTGTGACTCCGTCAGTAGTCTGCATCTCAGCCTAAACTACGCTTCTTTCAAAAAATAAATAGTAGTACGTTAGTACAGAAAGTCCTCCGTCTAACAAAACCTATGTTTGACAGCTAGAAAGTTGAAATCATGCCACCCCGCTCTAGCGTATAGCGCGAGGTATTTCGGCTTGTTAAGCTTGTCGCGTCTTTATGTGTGATACTAACAGTGATGCCGGACACGCGACTATGTGCACCGATAGTAAATATAAATATAAATATAAATATTAGGGGACAATCTTACACAAATCGACCTAGTCCCATAGTAAGCTCAATAAGGCTTGTGTTATGGGTACTAGACGACGATATATTTAATAGATAGAAATACTTAAATACATAGAAAACATCCATGACTCAGAAACAAATATTCATGCTCATCACACAAATATTTGCCCTTATATATACCGGGATTCGAACCCAGGACCTTCAGCTTCGTAGGCAGCGTCACTACCCACTAGACTAACCGGTCATCGGATAGTGTCACTGTCCGGCGGTGTCAGCCGTATCCGAGTGCTTTTTCACCTCGATGTTGCGCGAGAGCCGAGTTAAGCCCAAGTGGCAAGGGCCTGGTTTAAACACAAAAGAAGCAATGTATCATTCTCGGTGAAAAGGGACCTTATAGTCGTTGGTGCTTTTTGTATTGTTACGTCGGGAATCGTGGCATTTGTATCGCCAATAATAAGTTCCCTTTTCTTTGAGCATGAGATTAATAATCACTTTAACACCAAGTCAAGTCAATTCAATTACAGAAATTGTCATTCATAAGCCATCGGCGCCTGCGCATTTTTCATTCCGTCAGCGCGCGTGTCAAGGCTGATCGAGAACGAATTATATGCGCGGATATTTATGACTTGGTCGTTAAACCCTTATAATGTCTCGTGACTTTAAAAACTGGCTACGTGGGTGGTCTTGTTCGAAGTTTGGAGCCCGCTACGATGTTCGTCGAAGGTACTTACAGTCGGAGTCGAACTCATAAGTAGCTGAACACCAACCATAGTCACTTTCACCCTTGACAACTTTATAAAACAGTTTAAACATGGCGTTAAAGCGGCTCGATACAAAAGTGCTCAATAGAAGTCTCCTTGTCACTTACCTCCAGTAACGCAAAACCACATATCTACAGAGCAAGTAATTATTATGACTGCGGTCATTTGTAAGTTAGAGTTATGTACTTCCCCAGTTTGGCTGATCCAAGAATAAGCAAGATTACATTCCGCTGTGGCCTCTACAACCTCTCTACAACAACAACTGCGACACAATCCTCATCATCCTCTTAGCGTTATTCCAGGTTGTGCGTAGGGTTTGCAATATTCGTCCAATTTCAGTATTCGAATAATACGAATACTTCGATTTCCTATATTCGAATATTTGAATATTTCGAATAAAACGAATATTTTTGAAAATACAACAAAATAATGATTCAAGGTGTGTAATTGTTGTTACAATTTAAAAATATCAACATTTATGGTCGATGATAAAAATTAAACTTCTAAAATAATAATACTAAATTAATCACAGCTGTTACAATTAAGCACTGTTTCCGTTTGTAGGTTGTATAATGATATAACTATCATACTTATTCGCGAGAATCGCAGCAAAAAAAATAAAATTTTCTAAAACATCTACAGGTACTAAACTAAGTTAACAATGTATCTAAAACTAACAAATATGGATGTCTTTACTCCGAAATAAAAGTATTTATCATTATTATTATTATTAAACTATAACCGACAAAAAAAACTTATTTTACAGTAAATATGGAGCTATTTTCCCGCACTAGTGCGGAAAGAGCACTTTACATGCATATGTCGAAACTTTAAAGAGTCATATGTACCTACAGTAAAAATTTGTACGATACACGTGCGAATAGGTAATTCGCAACTCGTGTCGATTTAAAACAGGGAGTGTTTTAATTTATCACCACTCGTGGCATTTCCTATTTTCGGCACTTGTATCGTAAATAACTACGAGGGGCGTCTGAAAAGTTCTAAGCCTAAGATAGAAAAAAACAATTTACAAAAATGAACTCGTGTTTATTTTTCAATATAGTCTCCTCCTAAATCAATGCATTTTTTACATTTTTTATACAGTGCTTTTAGGCCATTAAAAAAATAATCTTTATTTTGCCCTTCAAAATGCTCCTGTACAGCCGCCTTCATCTCTTCGTCACTTCTAAATCGCTTTCCCCTCAACTCTTTCTTCAAATTATTGAATAGAAAATAATCGCTTGGGGCTAGATCTGGGCTGTAGGGTGGGTGGTAAATTTCCTCAAAACCAACTTCCTTCAGAGCACGCCTCGCAACATTAGCGGTGTGAACGGGTGCGTTGTCTTGCAAAAACAAAATGCCTTTCCTTAGTTTACCCCGCCTTTTCTCAACTATGGCTTGTCGCACCTGTCTTATTAGATTTGCATAATAAGTTCCGTTTATCGTAGAGCCTTTTTCTAAATAATCGATTAAAAGAATGCCATCACAGTCCCAAAATACCGTAGCCATTAACTTAGAGGCCGACTTTTGCACTTTAAATTTCTTCGGCGGCCTTTCACCCTTTTCAATCCACTGCATCCACTCAGACTTACACTCCGGATCATACTGTCTGATCCATGTTTCATCAACAGTTACTATTCGGGAACAAACTTCATCTAAATCATCTTCGCACAATTCTAAAAACGCCCGAGAAGTTTCCACACGACGTACTTTATCGAAGGCCGTTAGCATTTTCGGTACCCAACGAGCACTCACTTTACTCATGTACAAATGTTCATGTAAAATTTATCCGACTCTTTCTTTACTAATACCTAAGACCTCAGCTATTTGCCAAACCTTAATTCTTCTATCTTCTAATACCAGCTTTTTGACTTTTGCTACGTTTTCTTCGGTCACTACCGATATTGGCCGTCCTGAGCGGGGGTCGTCTTCGATCGATTCCCGTCCGAGTTTAAATAAGCGACTCCACTTTTTGACTGTGGCATAAGAAGGCCCAGAATCACCGTAAATAATAGCCATTTCCTCAAAAATACACTGCGGTGATTTGTCACTTTTTGTAAGGAATTTAATTACAGCACGGTGCTCAATTTTCGTAATATTCGTTGGTAATTCACACATGATGTACTTTTCCGTTGAATATCTCGAAACAGAATAATAAAAACGTGACATGTTATTTTTTTATAATTTGTTTTTAAATGGCCTTTCTAGTGGCCAGTATCATAAACGCATATATAACCTCGAAATACCTTAGGCTTAGAACTTTTCAGACGCCCCTCGTATTACAAGTTATGTAATTGTAAAATATCTGACTGGTAAAATTTAAAAAATATAGAACATTTGTGGTATTTTCTATCTATAATAATTAAACTTTTGAGATAAATCACAGCACAGTTACAATATAATATTACTTTGTGTATTACAAGTAACAGTAAAATTAAATCAGAATAAAAAAACTTTTTCCATGTGTAAAAAAACGGTTAGCATAATGTATCACGTATACAAACACAACAATTTTAATGATGGGTTTAGTATTAGTAAACAGACTCATCATAACTGAATCTTATGGTACCTCTATCAGCACGTCTAGCACACGACGGCCGCGACATACTCTCGATTTTTGTCGCACTATACCTCTTGTTCTAAGTGGTCTAATAAGTGAGAGACGGATAGTGCGAGAAAAATCGAGAGAGCTCGCGCGCCGTCGCGTGCTAGCCGTGCTGGTAGAGATGCCAGAAAGCAAATGTCAAAATTGTATCTTTAATCTGATAAATATGCAGGTATAAGATAAATAGTTCGTCGCGTTATTAAAAATTCACGAAATAAGTAATTAGGTTCTGCAAGTTCCGTTGAGGCCTTTCCTAATAACCGCTTATTGTAGTTTGAGTTTGGCAAGAGTAAAGAAAATAATATTTTATATGTCTTAGATTAAACCTTTTTTAAAATATTTAAATCTATTTCCACGAAATGTTAATGTGGAGGATATTTCTAGCATTTTATTTAAGATTTTCGCAAAGGTAATGTAAATTTAATGTCAGAAAAAATCTGCACTATTCGAAATATTCGATTTATTCCAATAATGAATGTTGCCGAATTCGAACATTCGAATTGCAAACCCTAGTCGTGCGCTAAAGGAGCCCGCGTCCGCTTGAACACCTAATCCCAAAATTTGCCAATTTAAGAAAGCGACTGCCATCTGACCTTTCCACCCAGAGGGAAAACTAGACTTTATTGAGATTAGACCGGTTTCCTCGCGATGTTTTCCTTCACCGAAAAGCCAACAGAAAATACTCCGTACATAAGTTCCGAAAAACTCATAGGTACGAGCCGGAATTCGAACCCACGACCGCCGCTTGACCGCCGCATGCCTGAACCACTAGGCTACCGTAGCTATACACAGCAACTGCGACAAACACTTCGCGTAAATCAGTGGCCAGACGACATTAACTGCCTTTTACAAATTCGGGGTTTATTGGTAATAAAATAATGTGAACGTGAGATAAGAGCCTTTTGGGTGTTCGAGGGCTTTCGCAGATGTCATTTTTATAGTGACGTTTATAACACAAAAATTTCGGCATTTAAAATAAGATAAGTACGATCTTTCCCAGATGTAAGTTTACTTCGGCGACTAACTTTCGCTTGCTTTAAGTATCAATTTATTGTATACGTAGGTTCAAAATCAGGGTTACCATACGTGTGGAACGAAACCTCAGAAACCCGGTACAATTATCAGGTTTCATTTACATATCTCGTTTTTCATGGGTCAACTTGATAATGTTACTTTTTTCAAACTATTTACACCCCTAATGCACACAGAACGGTATTCAGTCACTCACGATCAAATAAAACAATACACTTTGTGCAGAATCGCTACCAGAGGGAGTACTTCTATTTTGTTCTTGTCTTGAGTAGGTAGGTCAGTGCGTGGATTCAGACTGTAAGCCCAGCTTAAACGATCTTGTCACAATTGTTTCCACGAGTCATGGTGAAAAATACCTTCTCCATAGGCCAGGTGAAATTCAGTCATACGTCAATTTGATAAAGACTCTCAGGGAAAATCTTTTCTCACTTTATCTGTAATTCTTATCCCTGTTCTGAAGACTTCTAAAAAACGGCTAATATAATAGCTATTAAGCTTGTAAAAATAATCTACCCATTACCAAACAACCTTCACAAATATCCCCGGCATTCCAGCACAGAACTGTAAAAAGCCAGTAAACATTGTCAAACGCAATACGCCTTTACTTTTTACCTCGAAAAATGTATCAACAAAGTCATTCTATTAACAACCTTAAATTACTATAATAGAGTTCTTTTTCAACAAACCTGTAAAAAAGTGAGGTTAGATTTACGTTCGAACGCCGCGTTTGAAATTGGAACCGCGCGCTTTTCTAATAGCGCTGGAAATAGCTGCGCGGGCGGCGAAACACCTGGCCGCGGTGACCACACTGACAATACGGTCATGCAACACTCAATTTATAAATACCTAAATTAAAAAAAAACCCTCGAGACATCAAAGATAGCTTGTACCAGCATGAACCATCTCGCAAAAAACCGCACACTCCCTTTGGGAGCTACGGTGCCACATACAGATGTGCAACTTAGGTACATGACACTCCATATAGGTAGTTATCAAATCGTTTGCGTCGGGGTTAAAAACAACAAAATTCCACGTGGTGAAAATCAGAACTAAAAGTAGTTGTCTTTTTTGAAGGTGGAAAATACAATAGTTAACGGTTTTGGTACACTCTTGACAATAAAGTTGTGTTCACAATTTTTTGATCACTTTGTCCGCGCATTATGTTCCGATCATACAAGTGACAAGCCGCACAGGCGCTTTAGAAGTTTACGTATATAAATCAGTTTGATATGTCCACAAAGTCGAGTTACTTAAATCTTTCGGAGAAAACCTTCTCCTTACTGACTAATCATGGTCACCCCGTATCGGAAGTATAGGAAACAATAACCGTAATACATTTCCCTTCCCTAGTAATCACGTTTCACGCATACGTCTCTATTTAGCGCCCTTGCGCGCAAACGAATTACTTTGCCCTTTACTTTTTACTTTATTCAACCTTGAAACTTGATTTGTTGAACTTAAGGTTGGTATTCCTTTTTCACATCGTTGGTGGGAGTATACATGATGGCTATTTATGGCTTTTATGCGTGACTTCAGGTGACATCCTATATTTAACGGTAATTGACGTTTAGTGAGGTATTTATCATACGAATATTGGAGATTTAAAGCCCGTTACTTGATGAGGGTAGAAGGAATACAATTTCAAAGTATCTTGTTAAAATATAATTGTTCAGGAATATAATAATATCCTCAAAACATGGGGTCTACGATACTAACTAATTTAGTGAAGTTGGAAATCATTCGTTTTAATTTTACACAATAGAAATTAGAGAACTAATAGTGTAACTAATTCTTGCCCAACGTCCTTTATAAATGATGACCATAGATTAGATCCGTCTTTGGTATTTTTTTTTTATTTCATTTGAGGACAAGAGATCATCTATGATTTCGTAAGACGAGAGATCATCTACGATTTTATATACACATCGAACAGCAAAAATTCTGCCATCACCTATTTACATATCAGTGGCGGAGCGCCCATACAAGCAGATTCCCTTCGGCTTGACCAAAATTAATTGTTAGGCAAGCCTATAGTTATGTACTCTACACTCTTTCATAACTTTAGTCCAGTTTTACTCACGATTTTACTGTACAATCGAAAATGGCCGAGTTATTTAAGAAAAACCGTTTTTCGAATACGCAGGAGCCTGATTCAGTCTACTTTTTGAATTTACACTCCCAGTAACCCCCCCGAGGGACCTACGAAAAAAAAATCCAAGAACTAATTATTCACGGGTCAAAATCTATAATGACTGAACTACTTCTTTTGTTCCGGATTGCCCATCGAAAATGTTCACTGATAAATATACTACATTTCAAATAGCTACTATGTAAAATATCAATGTCTAATGATAAACAAATAAAGCTTTATGACGGATAATCAAACATTCACTATCTAAGTGTAAATGATCGTTTCCGTTGGAAGTAATTGGTACCCTAATAACGACACTTCCCGTTATATCCTCAAATATGTTATTAATTTGTCCATTACCACTCACACGGCGTCCCGTTTAGGAAGTATTGTTCCTACAAGTCGGAACAAATGACAGGGACATCGCACCTTAATGTCCATTCATTATAATTATTTATAGCGTTAGTGTACTGGCGTGAGAAAAGGATTTCATCGTTACTTCGGTGCATACTGTCACGTTCTGATATTTTATTGGTTACTTGATTGGTTGGTAGCTAAGGAAGGACATTTTAGTTAGTGGGTGCTCGTCGTAAGGCGGGATTCCACCGGTGTGCGGCACTGTGCGGCACAAGCATTTTTGTACTGAATACGCTTGTGCCGCACAGTGCCGCACACCGGTGGAATCCTGCCTGCAGCAAAAGAAGTTCTATGGTTCAACTTGGGCCGAAAATCGATCGTCTGTCCGATGTATGTCCCGCTGTCCGGCAGTTCTCAACCGATTTACTTGAAATTTTGTGAGTTAATTATATAGATATTTGTCGAATCACTTTTTCGAAGTAAGTAAAAAGTATTTTAGAAAGACAGGCTTGCGGGTCCTACAGCTCACAGACCCACTAGTGTTTTGTATTGGCAGACTAAACTGGGCACACCATCGAGGTGAAAATTCACCCGAACGCGGCAGACAGGCACCGCCGTAGAGTGACACTGTTCGCACATGGTCGCGCAGCCGGCGTCGAAACTGTCAGTATTACACAAAATGCGACAACCTTCATTAGACGAAAGGGCACGTGCTATGCGTTACGGTTACTTATCCCAATCACTTTTCATTTCCCACTCTATCGATTACCCGAATTTTAATTTATGCAAAAATCCATTTTTCTCTGAAAATGTCATTTTTAGGATTTATATTTATAAAAATATTAAACACTTAATTGTAGTGTTAGTAGGTAGGTACATAGAGTTTTAAAATGTTTTAAATAGAATTAGAATTAAATTAAATTAAATGAAAATGTCAACTGACACGAGCAGTAATGAGCTTCCCAGTCAGCTCGACCCAATGCCTGCATCAGATCTGCCACAGGCATATCTATCAGCTAATACATTCAGAATGCTGTTGGAGCTGCTTCTTGCATGGCACGATGCATTAGAGATGCCACGTCCTTACGTAAGATGGCTTGAAAACCATCAGTGCGTGCCTCCGCGAACATCTTCGAAGCACTGCAGAACCAAGGCAGCCCCACCAGCATTCTGAATGCATTATTGTACTGGACACGGATGGCGTTAAGAGGCTGACAAGACCTAATTTTGTTGAAATTTATGTTTTTTAAGCAGTTTTTTAAGAAAAACCATTTGATCTAGCACATCAAAAAACTATACAACCGACCACAATCGAACCGAACCGGAACCAAGAATCGAACCGAGTCGGAACCCCCAAAAGCGCCAAAAACACATTTGGCGCGTCGGCCAAATGTGATGGTCGTCGCTTGGGGCGAGCCATACATATCCTTCCGCCTGAAGGGCGTAGTGAAGGTTTCCAGGCTAACTCAGGGGTAGAAGGGATGTCCACTAGGGTAAATGGAAAACACTGATCGACTTGGTAACAAATATGGGTCTTTTATGCCCTTTTATTAAAATAGACTCTGAGCTTAAGATTAGGCGCGAGGTAGGTGGCTTATGCACCAGTAAAATACGGGCCCCGTAGGGCGCTTCGTGGACGTGGTCGCGGATAGCTTGTCAGAGGTGCTACGGTGGAGTCTCAGCCGCACGTACTCGGTACGCCCAGGCCGCGCCTGCTGAGCTCCCTACTCTAAGCCCTTCAAGGGTTCCCCGGTGGAGTCTCAGCCGCACGTACTCGGTACGCCCAGGCCGCGCCTGCTGAGCTCCCTACTCTAAGCCCTTCAAGGGTTCCCCGGTGGAGTCTCAGCCGCACGTACTCGGTACGCCCAGGCCGCGCCTGCTGAGCTCCCTACTCTAAGCCCTTCAAGGGTTCCCCGGTGGAGTCTCAGCCGCACGTACTCGGTACGCCCAGGCCGCGCCTGCTGAGCTCCCTATTCTAAGTCCTGTCAGGCACGCACTCGGTAAGCCCAGGCCGCGCCCTTCAGGGGTTCCCCGGTGGAGTCTCAGCCGCACGTACTCGGTACGCCCAGGCCGCGCCTGCTGAGCTCCCTACTCTAAGTCCTGTCAGGCACGCACTCGGTAAGCCCAGGCCGCGCCCTTCAGGGGTTCCCCGGTGGAGTCTCAGCCGCACGCACTCGGTATGCCCAGGCCGCGCCTGCTGAGAACTCCCTAAGTCCCTAAGTCCCTAAATCCCTAAATACCTAGGCACGCACTCGGTAAGCCCAGGCCGCGCTCTAGGTATAGTCGACCCTTGCGACCGCCTCGGGACCGCGGCAAAGACCGACTCGGTTCCTCCGGTTCAAGCTCAAACCGGCCGGCTTCCGGTCTCAAGTTCGAATTCGACCGACAATTGTACATAATAAACATACAAAGACAAATATAAAACTACTTAACTATTTGTCGTTAGGCCCGCGGGCCCTGTTTGGTTGGAGATGGAAGGCATTATTATTGTGTATAGGCCTTTAAATCTTTTATGTGTGTTGTTATGGTTCGCCGGTTCCGGTTTTTATCTTGAAGTCTAAATACAACCGGTGACTTTTTCTCAATTATGTTGTACGGTCCTATATACTTTGGTGCTAATTTTGCGCAAAAGTTTTTGCTCGCGTTTGATAATACCTGGTTTTTTTTTAATACCAGGTCTCCGACTTCCGGTTCCCACCGTTTCCTGTGTTTATCGTAGTTTCGTTTCTGGATTTCGGACGCTTTCTTCTGGTGAGCGCGAACTAAGGAGTATATCTGTTGCAGTTTTCCTTTCTCTTTTAGCTGGGGAGTTGGGAATATATTTGCGTCCTGTGGGTTCCTTAGTTCTCTGCCGTAAAGTAGGAAAGCTGGTGTAAATTTTGTCGACTCGTGTTCGGATGTGTTAATAGCGAAGTTAAATTCTGGTAGGTATTTATCCCATTGTTTATGGTTCTCGTTTATAAATGTCGCTATCATTGTTTCCAGGACTTTATTCACCTGTTCCGTTGGGTTACACTGGGGGGCGTAGGGGGGGGTTAGCCTGTGTTCCGTGCCGTATTTTTTTAGCGTGTCGGTAAATATTTTGCTTACGAATTGTCTTCCGTTGTCGCTTAGTAGTGTTTTCGGGGATCCGTGTCGCAGGGCTATTCTTTCCTCGAATGCCCTGGCTACGGCGTTGGCGGTGGCGTTCCGCAACGGCGCTACTTCTGTCCACTTGGTGAATTTATCGTGGAACACAATTATCCATATGTACCCTTTTGACGACCGTGGTAGTGGCCCGATCAGGTCGGTGGTTACTACCTCCCATGGGGTGTCCGCGTTTTTTATATGCATTAGGCCGTATTTCTTTTGTTGTAATCCTTTGTTCCTCTGGCAGGTGTCGCATCTTTTTACGTAGTCTATTATGTCGCGCCTCATTCCCGGCCAGTAATATCTCTGTGCTATTCTCCTAATTGTTTTAGCCCTCCCCTGGTGTCCTGCGCTCGGTACGTCGTGGTTTTGTCTAATTACTTGTTCCCTGTCTTCTTTCGGAACGCATACTGTCCACTCTGACGCTGGGTCTGCCAGGTCGTGGTATGCGCGGTTTGTTCTCTTTTTATATAGTTTTCCATCTCTCGTGCAGTATTCCTGTGACTTGTATCCGGTCTCCTCCGTTTGCTTTCGACGTTCTTCGATCCATTCCCGTTCCTCCGCTGTGCATATAGGGTTTCGTGAGAGTTCGTCCGCTATGAGGTTCTGCTTGCCGCTTCTGTAGACTATGTCGAACTGGTCCTGTTCCTCGTCCTTCTTCACCACTACTACTGGTGAACTGTATGGGCTGTCCGACTTTTCGATTATTCCTTGTTCCAGCATTTGCTTTACGTGCTCGTCTATTCGGTTTCTCGGGTAATATTTTTGCTTTACTGGTTGGTTATGCTTTAGCTTTATCTTGTGCTCCTCCTCTGTGTCGGTTATGCAGG
Organism: Epinotia ramella; assembly: GCA_947578815.1. Taxonomy (NCBI): domain Eukaryota; kingdom Metazoa; phylum Arthropoda; class Insecta; order Lepidoptera; family Tortricidae; genus Epinotia; species Epinotia ramella. The sequence continues at coordinate 1,802,002 of OX388206.1, read as the reverse complement.
GTGTCTTATCTTTTATCTTTGGATTCGGTTTCGGTTGAGCTTGTTGTTGCTCGTTGTGTTTCTCCGGTTCTGTTCTGTCTCCGGCCCAGGTGACCGTCATTCCGACTCTTCTGAGCACGTCCATACCTATTATTGTGCACGCTGCTGTTGGTATTACTCGTACCCAATGCTTTATCTTTGCCTGCTTCATTTCCAGGTCTACTAAGACGCTATTTCCCACTTGTGTGGTTCTTCCGTCTGCCAGGATCACTTTCCTTGTCGTATTACTGACTAACGCGCCTTGAGATATGCAGTCGTCGTATATCTGCTGATTCACGTACGTGTTTGTGGCGCCGGTGTCTACCAAACATCGGTGTGTATGGTCCATTATGCGTACTTCCACATAGATTCTGTTATCCTGTCTGTTACGGTCGTTTGCTGCGCCCACGGCATCTCTTTCGTGCTGATTTCGCTTGCAGCAGTTCGTGCTTAGCACACCCATCTTTCCGCATCCGCTGCAGAATATCTGTCGTCGTGAGCGGCAGACCCTCGCATCATGACCTGGTTTGCCGCAAGACCAACAGCAGGTTTTTGTATCGTAGTAGGGATTTACCTTTGTAAATGCTGTTTTCCCGAGTCCGGTCCTGTGTGGGTGTTTCTCCTGTACTTGGTACCTGTCCCTGCTTGGTCCTGGGTATGCTGGTGCTTGGTGTTGACCCCATTGCGCGTTCGGGCTTATCCTCGCCTCGTCTGGATCTGTGTATCTGTTGTTTACGTAGCGGTTTCTTTCTGGCGTTATGGATATGCGTTCATATTCGGTGGCGAGTCGGAGGAGTCCCGGGAGGTTGCTGTAGTCCTGGCTCTTGATGTATAATTTATACTGTCGTAACATATTTTCGTGGATCCGGTGTACTTGCTCGCTTTCTGTGAGTCTGTTATACCTCCGCATTAACGTTTGTAGGTCTGTTAGGTAGTTGGTGAAGGTTTCTCCGTACCTTTGTTTCCTTGCTACGATCCTTTCTATGAGGTCCTCTTCATAATTGTTCGGGAAGTAGTATAACTTGAATAATGTCAGGAACTCGTCCCATGTTCGCCACGACTTAGCGTTGTTCCGGTACCATAGTAATGCTTTACCTTGTAAGATTCGAGGCAGGGCCGGCAGCACGTCGTCTTTGTCAATCTCACTTGCTAATAGCAGTTCCTCGAGTCTCTCCACGAACTCGACTGCGTTGTCCACTGTCCTGAATGACAAGTTCCATTCCTTTATAAGTTTACCCAGGTTTCTCGCCCTGTGATTCTCTTCGTCGCTCTCCATCTCTCGAGCCGGTGTTTCCAGTGTGGACTTACACTTGCTTTTCTGTTCCTCGTCGGCTATCAGGGTTTCTACGAGGAGCTTTCTGATCTCTTCGACGGTCAGTCCTTCTGTTGACAAACCTCTCTTCTCGGCCTCTATTGTCAGTTCCGGTTTCTTCAGGCGATATATCCAAGCTTCGGTCGGCAAGTCGGCATTGGCGGGTCGAATGGCGCTCGTTACGGTGTGGGCAATACGTTCGGTCCTCGGGGTGTCGGTTATGGTTTGGCCAAATGTGATACCAATACCAAATGTGATATGTGATGGTTTTGAACGTACTCACTGTTGATCCTGTTCGGCGGTAGCGGTCAGGGGACAGAGCAAACCTGTCGTCGGTGATCGGGTCGGTATCGGCGGGCTGGGCGGGCGGGGAAGACCTGTCTTCGGTGATCGGGTTGGTGTCGGTGTGGGCTGGACGGGGCAGCGCTGTCTTCGGTGATCGGGTTGGTGTCGGTGCGGGCTGGACGGGGCAGCGCTGTCTTCGGTGATCGGGTTGGTGTCGGTGCGGGCTGGACGGGGCAGCGCTGTCTTCGGTGATCTGGTCGGTGTCGGCGGGCGGGTGAACGGCGGGCTAGGTGGGATGAAATTAGGTTATCCCTACGTTGCCGGATGGGCTAATATGGTGCAAAGATGCTGTGATGTCTATTTTACTTTTGTCTAGCTAGTGGACCCCTTGTGAGCTAGCAAAAACGTGAGTTTTTTAGTTGGGCGCCAAATGTGATGGTCGTCGCTTGGGGCGAGCCATACATATCCTTCCGCCTGAAGGGCGTAGTGAAGGTTTCCAGGCTAACTCAGGGGTAGAAGGGATGTCCACTAGGGTAAATGGAAAACACTGATTCACTTGGTAACAAATATGGGTCTTTTATGCCCTTTTATTAAAATAAACTCTGAGCTTAAGATTAGGCGCGGGATAGGTGGCTCATGCACCAGTAAAATACGGGCCCCGTGGGGCGTTTCGTGGACGTGGTCGCGGATAGCTTGTCAGAGGTTCTACGGTGGAGTCTCAGCCGCACGTACTCGGTACGCCCAGGCCGCGCCTGCTGAGCTCCCTACTCTAAGCCCTTCAAGGGTTCCCCGGTGGAGTCTCAGCCGCACGTACTCGGTACGCCCAGGCCGCGCCTGCTGAGCTCCCTATTCTAAGTCCTGTCAGGCACGCACTCGGTAAGCCCAGGCCGCGCCCTTCAGGGATTCCCCGGTGGAGTCTCAGCCGCACGTACTCGGTACGCCCAGGCCGCGCCTGCTGAGCTCCCTATTCTAAGTCCTGTCAGGCACGCACTCGGTAAGCCCAGGCCGCGCCCTTCAGGGGTTCCCCGGTGGAGTCTCAGCCGCACGCACTCGGTATGCCCAGGCCGCGCCTGCTGAGAACTCCCTAAGTCCCTAAATCCCTAAATACCTAGGCACGCACTCGGTAAGCCCAGGCCGCGCTCTAGGTATAGTCGACCCTTGCGACCGCCTCGGGACCGCGGCAAAGACCGACTGGCTGCGTCGCTGCGCGCGCTGCCTTTTATACGGTCGGCCGGCGCCTGTGTGTGCGTGTGACGCGATGCGGCCGGCTCCATGTGTTCGTGTAGCGCGGTGTAGCCGGACCGTGGCTTAGCGTGCTGCGGTCGGCTCCGGTGCATGCGGGCGGCGGTGTAGCCGGACGGCGTCTTGGTGCTGGTGCGTTTCATGCGGCGCGCGCTGCGGCCCGTGTTGCGAGGTTGAACCGTCGCACTGTCTATATAAAAAACTATAGTATCACCATATTTCAAAGACCGTAGACGGGCTCGATACATAATTGGACGAAATCGGCTCGATAGAAAATAATTGCAAATATTGGTCTTAAAAGCATCATTAAACGGTTCTATGTCTTTATTTTTTTGACGTATGGGTCTGCAATTAAAAACATGAAGTCAACATATTCATACCTAAATCGCTAGCGAGTCATATTTCACAAATAATCCACACTTTTTTTCATTTTAATATGTATGTACTATCTTCAATCTATCAATTATCTTCAAAAACCGGGCCGACCAGTAATACTCGCTCTCGTTTACTACGATACAAATAGACAGCGTGCTATACCATAGCTATCCCAAATCCTCAAGGGCATTTAGGTGTTGACAGCGTCTGCACTCAGCGTTCCCTTCGTTACTCACCCACAGTCCCACAGGCTGCTCAATAAAACAAACCTAACCTAACCTAACCTAACCTAATGGGATCTACATCATAAGTACACCTATTTCAAAACATTCAAAAACTATGCGGTCTTCGCGTAAACTGGCTATTTGCCGCAAAAATGAAACGTAGTGATTGCGAATTGCGATAGGATACCATGTGTTATAGCTAGGTAGCATGATTTGAGTTTTCTAGCTGTCAATCATCGGTTTCGTCAGCTAGAGGACCTTTGGAAGGCACGTAAGTACGGTACTGCAGGCACTGTCGCAAGTACATAGTTTTTATTCTGTGTGGTATTAGTCTCGTGCTTACAGTGGTTCTGTATATTTTGCGCGATAAATACATTATCATCGACCCGTCTGTTGATAGAAACTCTTTACTATAATGGTGGCTACATTAAATGCTCCGCAGCACAGAACGCCCCGGCCGGACGGCACGTCGAAACCACACAGCAGACATGGTCATCGACATTAATGTAATTATTACATAGCAACCACCTGTCTGTCCGTTACATAATGATATTCGTGAGCCAGCAGACGTGAGTAGTTGCAAAACTTTCAGCGACGGCGATTGGTTTTATTTGACACCGTCATACATTTACTTATACAGTCTGACAAACTAAAGCAAATTAAGTCGATTGTCAAAATTTAATAGCCAAATATGTGCCAATAACGCTATAAGCTGTCTACTGTCTGGATGAATGTCTGTATACCAAAGCACCTTAGAGCATGCACTGCTCCTGGTCAAACTAATAAGATAAAAAAAAGACCGGGTTGCACTCCGGGAGTGCCAGAAGAAGTGAAAATTCAATGACATTCTAACAGTTTTTCGATCAGGTCTCACGAATTTTCAATTGATCGAACCTGACGGTCACGTGACATCTTACGGTCACGTGATCTGTTGCGAGTATCTCTCGAATTTCACGGCCACGTGACCGTAAGATGTCGTCGTGTGGCGAGTTTAACAATTTTTCTCCATCATTAAAAGTGCACAGCGCCGCTAAAGAAGTTTTCACTTCAAAATCTAAAGATTTTTTTCTGTAAAATTTGCAGGAACTGAACTGACAAAAAAACTCATATAATTATCGAGCCTGCTCACAAAACTTCACGAGAATCGGTTGAGAGATGCGACCTGAAGAGGAGAGCAGCTGGACAGCCAGACCTACGAATGAATTTTGGCCCAAGCCGAAGCAGAGCACTTCGTTCGCTTCGCTCGCTCGTTCGACGACACAGGGGTCAAAGGACCACTGAACTTCATTACAATGTTTCGCAATCAGTCTGCTATTCATTAACAAACCAAGCCCTCCCTACGAAGAACGCCGCGAAACCCGAGCCCCCGACCACTGCGGTGAGCGGCTCCCACGCATCGTCCTGAGACAGGTGCGGCGTCGGGTTCCTTCCACGAACCTGTGCCTGCCTACTAACCACAACTTAATCCTCATCTCACCCACCCTAAGTAAATATATCTTGACGCTAGGCTTTGTTATAGCCACGCGTAGCCAGAGCTCTGAATTAAACTGGTTTGCCTGAGGTGCGGGGAGGTGAGTGGTGAGCCCATCGTTTAGTGGCACACTAAGATAATGTCATAATTTGATAGTGTCCGAGTGGCGCTTATTACGTTTTGTGACTGATCCGGTCTGATGGTCACCGAAACCCCGTTGCATATTAGGTAAACAACATGGAACCGGACTGCGAACTGCCATTTAAACAGTTTCATGTTTCAGTGCGAATTAGTAGAATTAGTTACATTGAAGCATCGGTTTCAATCGAAGGGTAGATTATTCTGACCCCGAAATTGTGGAGACATATGGAATATCATTCAAATATTTTGTAGCTACTTCGTAAAATAAAACGGAAGAAAATAATGCCTAGCAAAATATATATAAGGTGCTAACAAATTAAGTACCAATATTTTAAGAGGTGTTACATTACATCAAAACAATTGACTTTAAATAGAAATTAAGAAAACTTTTCATATGATATTTTTGTTTTAATTTCCGGTACAAAATAAATAAATTAAAATTTCGACCAAACATAATCAGCCTGTGCATTCAAATGACGAGATGTTAAAACACTATCTGTCAAGTGAACATCGTCGTTTGTGACAAACGTCAATGATTGATTGTTGACTATCTCATTAACAGGGTGTTTTTACGCAGTAACGTTGTATCCCTAATTATCTCCAAAAAGTGATACACACTTTTAAATGTTTCATACTTAACTCTACTCCTAGAGACTAGTACTATCAGCTCTAAAAGTATTGGTACCTAATTTGTTAGCACCTTATATAAAACTTATACGTAGCAACGGTTACATAAATGATTAAGTACACCATTTATTTTAATCTCCGTTTCGATTGTCTTTCCCAAAGTGTTTAAAGAATAGGTTTAAACTAGTTTAAAGATTCCTAGCTAGACATAATTTAGCTGTAGAAAAAATATGCATTAACCTAAATCTAAACGAAGTTAACCTTGATGATAACCTAATTACTTAGGTAATCTTGTACCAAAAAAGCCTATATCAAAAATTATAATTATTATTTATTTAATATTTATTGCACAAATATAAAAAAGTAAAAAAGTACAATTGGTGGACTTAATGTCTATCTTATCAAACTAAATAATATCCCTCAAAATATTACGTAGTGTAAATACAAATTGTCCCCTAATCACCCAGACAGCCCAGGAAAGGACACAAACCCGTGAGACCGACAACGCCAACCGCAGGTATTCTGCTAAAAACAAACCCTCCATCTCCTTTACTCTTTAAGTGTACAACAAAAGAATGACAAAGATACATGCATAGTTTTGTTACATGGAGTGGGAACATCGCAGACACGCGGTAGACCATACCTCGCGGCAAAGAGGCTGTGACGACGCGTGAGAAACCTTCGCGGCATCGAATACTACCCTAAACTTAATCGTCAGAAGTCACTATGATTGTGTATGAAGTTACGCCTTTTTAATTTAGCTCGGTGTATCAGTATGTCGTCTCATCTTGTGATGATTATTGATATGGGAAACTTGACACTGCATCTTTTGTTTCTTCCTGAATTGATATAATTAGTTTAGTTTCGTGGTATCGGGGGTACTGTTATCAATATCAGTGTCAAACTAAGTTAATCCGTTACATCTTCGCAAGTGGAGTGGATATGCTAGAGTATAGTAATATGAGACAGGAACACATTGATACAGCTAGGTTGTGTCATTTTGTTTAGCTTTTATTGGTATATGATATGCGACCGTTATATAAGACAAGCTCATTCGATATCTATTATTTGTAACGGTTCATTCAGCTTCAAGATCATGCTTAAAGAAGAAGATATTTTGATAAGTCAATAAGAGCCAAAGTACGAGACAGTAAGATTTATCCACAACAATACGGTGATTTTAATTTTTTAACGTGACCAGCGTAGTTAGCTTGACCGCGTTTAATCTGTCCCTTACTAGCACGAATGCAAGTGCGAAAGGGACGAATTGTTTATGTCCAACATAAACGCGATTATGCTATTAGCTGGGTAACATTTCAACCGTCATATATGTCGTTAGCTGCCTGAACTGGTTTCCCGATTACATGGAAAATGTAGAGCCAATGCGAAATCAAGCAACGACGATTTTGTATACGCTGTCATTATTTCAAATTTATTTCGAATACCGAATAATTTTACAATTCCATTCATCTTAATGAACGGGTGCATCAAAGAAATAAAGAAAACAAAATAGTGTCGTAAAGACACACCGGTGAGAATCGAACCAACACGTCGGGCGTCAGGCCACCCGCCCGTGACGGTCGTGAGAACACGCGACACACCCGACTTGGCCTTAATGATGGAGTATAGTGGCTAAAAAGCAGTTTAGGGGTTACTGGGGCTTAAATTAACACCCTGATAAGTAAATCACTTATGCATGCATGCAGTACACAAAAATTGAGTGAAATTAAGCCCAAATTTAGATGTCCCTAGCCAGGACTTAATAACATGTACGAAATGCCTTGAATTTTAAGTCTTATTTTGCAATTAAGTAGTTTTTTTCTTCAATTAAGTTTGCAGTTTGCATGTATCTGTCACTTTCGACATCGATCAACCAAAAACCATTGTCAACAGGTGACGTTTGAGGACCATATATGGTATCCCAAGCAATCTCTAAGTTCCAAAAGCATTACTAACTGAGGAATGAAAAGGTAAAGCCTGTACAACGAGTAATGCACGGACCAAACAGTTTCGTGGCAACAGGTCAGTATGGATAGGAAGGTGGCAGTGACCTTGACTGACACTTGTAGGTATAACCATCACCTAGCCAAAGCCCATTAGATGACCAAGCCATAACAAGGAAATTAGTTAACTAATAGTTATAACCACAAAAACACCGTTTTAACTAAACACGTTTAATTAATCTCCCGCGGCTAACGGACCGAAGAAATCCCAATTAAATTTTATATCAACAAAATTCAAAGTAATTGTGTTTTTGGCCGTTTTCCCAACAGACAATGGTCCGGATCTCTTGCCCGCCATCTTGAAAAGTCGTATACGGTTATGGAGTTTTTGTAACATAAGTCTTTTCTGAATGGGTCTTTTCTATTTAGTTGGGGTAACGAGGCAAGGTCGCGACACAATGGTGCGAGCTGACCCTAATGTCGTTAACATTAACAATTCGCACTAGTCAAGTAGAATTTGTTAAACTGCTTTGAAGGACGCCTTTACTTAGTTGCTGTAAACTGTAGAACTTGACAGGACAACCACCAAAACCAGGCCAGTATTCCATTTGTGATATTTGACAGAAGGTGACATAATTGTATCTCCACTTTGATGTACCTACTGACCTACCGACGGTAAGTTTCCACTTCTGCAAATCTTTCCAAATGGAAAGATCTTGGTACCGTAAAATGCTGCAACTTTGCCATTTAAACTCAATTTTGCCTATTTCGTTTCAATTATGACCTCTCGAATTTGCTTAGTTTTTTCTTGTTTTTTACCATTTGGTAGGAATTTTCATTATTCTGGCAACACATATTTAATTTTTTACAATGGTAACTCCATTGTTGCTCCGCCAGTTACGCATCATAAGTCGGAGTGAGTGGCAGCATTTTTTTAGTGTCTCGCAACTTTTGAACTTTTATCTACAAAAAAGGTGTTTTTTGAGAAGTGGTAACGTCCCAGGATAAGTAAAGACTGTCTATTTTCCGTAAGTTTAATATTTTCAAGAAAAGGACATGATTTCAGCATAATAACGTACTAGGCAATATTGGGCAGTGTTTTGGAAACTTGAATGACACAATTTTGCCTGGGTCTAGGGCTGTCACTAGCTGGGTTTTATAAATGTACAGAAAATAGTAAAAATAAGCCTCCTTAAATGAGTTTTGCTTTTTATTAACTTGCAATGATTGTTGGTTTAAGTCAAATCTTGCAAGTCGATTTTCACGAACTTTCAGTGTGGGTAGATCTGCTGACAATGCAGTAATAAACTAACGTTAACAAAAAAAACTTAATGGTACTTAAGTTATTTTTATTGTCATTACTTGCAAATTGTATATCTATTGTATTATAATTAATAATTATGTTGTATGTTTGTCTTTTAGTTCAAGATTTGCAATAAATTTTTCAACCACTTATTAGCGACCAATTGAGGTGTTTAACGTACTTATGTAACTTGGGTGACAGTGCAATGTTTATGGTACCATCGAGATGGTCTGATAATGGAGACCGAAGATAGAAACTTCTAAACAACACATAATAAACCCACTGTGTTTAAGCTTGTTTGATTTGTCTTGCAGTTATCTTTCTTATCAAATGGGTTGTCAGGTCGATTACCTACAGTTGGAGTTTAAAGGTGATGGGTGATTAGAACTTTACAATGAAATAGAACTTTACACTATAATAATGCATTGTGAATTAGCAAAAAAGTGTACTTGCAATGTACTTATAATAAATAAATAAAAGACCTGGTTGCACTCCGGGAGTGCCGGCAGAAGTGAAAACTCAATAACATTGTAACAGTTTTTCGATCAGGTCACGTGACATCTTACGGTGTCACCCTAAAAATGAATTTGGCGCAAATTTATGAACGATTATCAATTATTTAGGCGTTATTCCGTTTAAAAAAAATAAGGAAAAAAATGGGTATTATTGTTTGTTGATTATTTTGTAACTAAAAATAAAAATATTTTATTTAAATAATGATCTTTTTCTTGGCACAACCCTACAGTTAACAATATTTTTGTATAGAAAGTTTGTGGAACCTGCTACAACTTTACCTATTGCCTGTGAAAAAAAAAGTATTAAGCTTATGGCAATAATTTGACTGCCAGGGACAAGCCCAATGTCTCATGCACACGAGTAAATATTATTACAAATAGCAACACATTATTTATTGAGATATCCGCCTAGGCAAAGTTACGTCTTAGGTCTACAACTTTGCCTGCCACTTTGATTGCTTGTAAATCGGAAATACAGTATGATTAGGTAATGAGATTTGAGTCTTATCTGGCAAGACATAGGGTATGTTTTCCGACTAATACTCATTAAACTCATAATGAAAAATAGGTTCACAGATATAAGAAAAAAACGTCAAAATCCAGGCAAAGTTGCAGCATTTTACGGTAATCCAATGTTCCCATGGGGAATTTACTAACATTCTTTAATTCTTGTGAGAGTTTCTTAAAATTTCTGAGAATTTAAGACATTTTCTGCAATAATGTACATTATACCTGTCATTCTTTTTACAAAATCCACTCGTAGCAGATTTGCTGGACCAGTCTGCGGCGGTCAAACCACCTTATTTCATTGGTAAAGGTGCGACAGGGCGCTGGCCACCCCACTAAACAAGCCATTCTTCTCAGAGCAAATAAATGAGTGTCTCTCGCTTAATGGTCTAACGATCGATTGTAAATTCAACATGAAAAAAAACTTACTATTAAAGACCAAGATATGAAAGTCCCCTTCCGTCAAATATTCTGGAGGGAATACCGGTATTTATATACGGTATTTAGGTACTTTCATATCTTGGTCTTTCATAGCAATTTTTGATTTTTGGCGCAGTCGTTTGCCAAACGACTTAGCCAGATAGACTCATGATAGTACCCCTAGCGATTACCACATTAAATCTGTGCATGAGTACGATGTTGCATATTAATTTCAACTTTCAAAATGGCATAGGATTATGTGTTGACCGGAAAAAGTGGGCGATAATGTCTTATCGCATCATTTCGGAAACCAACGCTTAAGTAAATAAACACACTTCCCATGCATGATTACTTTAAATTATACAAAAATCTTCGTCAAACTGCCGAACTTACCTACTTTCGATTGCGCTACAACCCTTTGTGCGTCATGGCCTCCTTTACAATCTTCATCCATTTGCTGCGATCCGTGGCGACGTTCTTCCAGCTTTCCCATGTTCCGCGGGTCGTCTTCCACGCTGTTGCTCCAACAAAAGTTGCGCAACTCAAACTGCAGAGAAAATCATTGTAAAAGTACATAATTATCAGGCAGTGTCATCGATGGTAAAGTGTACCGCTACTCGGTGGAATGTCGGGTGCAGTCTGTAAAAATAAAAACGTGTGTAGCGCGGGAGCCTTATTCGGCGGACGCGGCCTTGCGAGGTCGGCGCGGGCGCATGACACACCGTACCACAATGCACCGTGTCTTCGAGAGTTGTGGACCTTACAAAAACAAGAGATGTAAGCAAAGGAAGGGAAACCAAAAGGTTCTTCGTATCTCCATAGTGTACAATACCTACCCAAGGTCCCCTTTTGGTACCAAGATTTGGCGTAGGCACTAGTTTTATGAAAGCGACGTTGCCATCCTCTTAAATTTCTCACCCGCGTTTCGGTGAAGTAAATTGATATCAAAATATGATATTTCGTTCATACACGTGTTATTCCAAAAACGCAGTGGTACAGTCAACAGCAAATATGGATGATCATTTTAGTACTTTGTCACGCTCAACGTAACTACTGCGATAGTTGGGATGCGTCAAAGTAGTGAACGTGACAAGGTACTAAAATGATCCTCTACTTTTGCTGTTGACTATACATACGAACCAAGTTTAGATTCGAACCCACGACCTCTGGAGAATCTGGAGATTGAAAGGCACGTGCTTGCTTATTCGGAAGTTACCATCTCCACCACCACCACCAGCTCTAAGCGCCAGTTTTTATAAATGGTTTATCATTAGGTCTTGATTACGAATGCTAAGGTGTTCGGCTCGCAACGGTGTGATTGCGACGGACCGGTCCCTATCAGACGGTAACTGTACATGCACCGGGGACGCCTGTTGCGTAACCAATTAACACAACTTCTGGCAACTTTGTGGCTACCTAGTTGCCAACTTGCCACCAGGACATGCAAGCTATCCCGGATAGATTGAAGAGACTTTGAGAATGCAACTATGCAACCTACATGACCTACATGACTAGATAATAAGATCTAGGTATGATAAAAACAACTCTATAGTATTCTAGTAGGTTACTTACAATATGTTATCTAGATACTAATACAAAGAGCTAAAATGTGTGTATGTATATGCAGCTTTGTGAGGGTGTGTAGGTTGGATTTGTGCATAGAGGGCAATCCCCGAAAATATGATCCGATTTCAAACCAACCTGAAAACATATGAAGTTTATTGTTATAAAGTGACACAGTTCTGAGCAACGTCAGTATCCATTTTGAAGTTTATTTTCAAATCACTTTATAATCAACCTCTACATTATTAGTATGAGTACCTACTGATGCTATAATCGAATATATCATTCAAGACCAACATGGGTAGCCACTAAAATAAAATATATTTACGGTGGTTCGGTGGTGGTTCACTTTTTAAAAGGAATTTATTTATTGGTAGTTTTAACTTTTAAACCTATGATTTAATAAAAAAAGTTATTTCAAGTTGAAATAACTTTTTTATTAAATCGTAGGTTTAGGTTTGAAATCTTCAACTTACACAAAAACAAGATGCCCTGTTAAATACACTCAGAGGCAATGAAAACGGGTCACTTCCCATGGATTACTTTTACAAAGTGACCCGTTTCATTGCCTCTGAGTGTATTTAACCACAGAAGATTTTTGTAGCAAAACGGTTATTGCACTTGTAATACTTCAGGTACCTAATAATAATATTTGGTACGATTTATAAACAGTAGTGAACAACGTTAGATGCAATTTAAATATTATTAAGTACAATGCGTTTAGCTTTTCGACAAAATAACAGACCATAAGTGTGTAGCTCACTTTATAATCACAATTACCCGCTATTTTGTCGGCCATGACACCATGGGTGTCTATACTTTTTAGCCAAGATGTAGAATTTGTAGAGCGTGGTGTGGCTGGTAGTTGTAGAGTTACGCCGCGTGGAGTAGGAAGCTTGGCGCTTCTTATGATCTGATATCTTTTTAACGCTGAAAGCTATATGAGCTAGGGAGTCTTGGCAATCACTTTACATGTAATGTTTTTGGTGGGATTACGTTTTCGAGAGTTACTAAGAAAACAATTTCCTACTCCAAGCCTTCCAACAAATCGTGTCGTACGCTGCATCGTAATACCTTTAATACTCGTTCTTCAATATTTGACTAGCAGTTTTAGAACACTACTCATATACCTATCTCAGTGCGCATGTCTACTTCTACCTGTCCAGTATCTCAGAACAGATCTCGAATCTGTATCAACCGCGACGTGAATCTGAGAAATCGCTGCATTCTTATGTTAATCAGGACTATCGATGCAAGATCCGATGCGATGCCGATTGTCCCAATTTATTGCATCGATTCAAGGACCCGGGGGTTTAATTGGTCATAGACAAGCTGATATGTATTGTTAGATTGTATCTTGTTTATGATGACTTAGACTTTATTTACATGGTATAAGATCTGTTTTTCTTTGGCTTAATTGTAGTCAGGCAGGAAATTTATCAGTCAATAGTCAGTGTCTTGGAACTTTTACAACACAAACCGTAAATGATACAGATTCCTTAAATAAAAATTGTAATTTACGCAGCGTATCGGATATTTTTTCTTTTACAAGTCATTTTTATTTTTATGCACCGGTGCAAACGCATGGTGTTATTTAACGCATGCATTTGTGTGTCTGTGTATCTGTCTGTGGCACCTCCCAAACGAATGAACCGATTTGAGTGCGGTTTGTTAATCGAAAGTCTTCCTCATCAAGATACCTATTCTAGGTTTCCACGTGTCGGTACTCAAGTACTTACTCTGTTCAGCAATTAGCGATAGGTGCTAAAAGGTACTAAATGGCTCCAAGATTGCCCACTTTTACCTACTTAATTTATTTTATAGATTAAACTAAGCGATCAATTGCTGTATTTTAGGTAAATGTAATATAAATACTGTCTGCTAAGATAAAGTAGAAAGTACTTACCTACTATCTCCCTTTTAGAGTTATTCCCGGTTGTGCCCTAAACGAGCGACCCTAGGCATTGACACCTAATCCCAAGATTTGGCATAGATACTAATCTTACGAAAGCGACCTGACTACTGACCTTCCAACTCAGAGGGAAAACTAGACCTTATTGGGATTAGACCGGTTTCCTCACAATGTTTTCCTTCACCGAAAAGCTAACAAATATTCCGTACATAAATTCCGAAAAACTCATTAACTACGAGCTTAGATTCGAATAACCCACGACCGCCGCTTGACAGCCGCATGTCTGAACTGAACCACTAGGCTACCGTAGCTTTTTTTTGACCTACTATCATGGCCCAAAAACTTTTGGAAACTCTATAAACCCCTTTCCATAGCTAACTGCAGGTGTATTGTTCATTAGGTACGGTCCAAATCTTATTAAACTAATTAGACCTGATTAACGGAAGAGTTGCTCAATAAGTTACACCAGGTTCGGTTCGGCAAAAAATACGCAACACGGTGTAATTTCCGTTCTAGATACAGATCGATAAGTAGATCTTCAGATAAAGATCGAAATGGCGATTTTGGCGGTTAAGTATTGTTTGTTTTTTTCTCGTTCGTTCTAGTGGAAAAAAAAACAGGACAAGTGTGAGTCGGACTCGCCCACCGAGGCTTCCGTACGAAGTTACAAATGTATTATTTTCATATTTTTCCCTATACTTGTATTATACTATAAGACGATATAACTTGCCAAATGACATAGTTCTAGGTCAACGGAAAGTACCCTAAATATTGTGATTCCTTTGAGTGTCGAAATATACGTTTTTTGCGGCATAAACTTGGAAGTTTGACTTTTTCACATCTTCAAGGAACTGAACCTGGGTATCATGATAAACTTAATAGCCGGGTTCTTGTCGGTGGAGTAATCGTCATTCCATTTTTCTATCTGCCACTGTTTTGAGCTCTTGATACGACATTATATTAACTTTCTCTTTAGCTTAGTCCATAAACGCTCGTTTTGGTCTTCCCCTGCCTCTCCTCTCCCAAGACCTGAGTATATTTTATTTTATTATTTATTTATTTAATAAGAAAGAAACAATAATACAACATAAATAAGTACAGGGTCCCGCAAAACCGTTTGCACAGTTTGACTGTGGGATCGAGCAGTCTCTACTCTCTTCTATTTATAATATTTATCTATAAGAACTATTTATCTACTTCTATAGGTACAATAATTATAAACTGGTTTTAATTTCAACTTGATACCTCCACGCGTTCCCGAGATAAAGGGTCTTGACAGTGACAAGACAAGTGATCCTATAAAGGCTCCTTTTTTTCCTTTTGAGGTACGGAACCCTAAAAATGATAACTTTTATTGAGGATGTAAACACTGTACCAATGCGAAACCCAAACTAGGCCAAGCATGTATCTTGGGAGCCATGGAATGTCAGGTAAGTGTCTTAATACTTTGCATCGTTGCACTGTAGTAAGACTAAGTGCGGGTTGCACTGCACCAACATACGCTGCCAGACCGATCAACGTTAAATATGGCGCCGACAGATGTCACTCCATAGGAACTTGTCAAGCTTTCCATACATTCAGATTTTAACGAACACCGCTTACGATTACAGACGTTCGGGTGCAACTCACCCTAAATCTTCTCTCTTCCTCATGGCTGAGGGACGTGACGGCTGTGGGCGCTCATCACCATCACTCTCCAAGCTGCTCGGTCCTGGGCTTGATGCATGCTAGCCTGGAGTGTGGCTCTGGTCACAGATGTTACCGTGTCCGCCCAACGCATAGGCATCCGTCCTCTGCTCCTCTTTCCTGCCATGCGGCCGGTGATGATTAGCTTTCCCAAGCTTTGCGGACCGGACCTGACCAGATGGCCAAAGAAGCTGAGGACACGTTGGATACAGATTGTGGAGAGCCTCGTTTTGATGTCGAGCTCCTCGAGAACAGACTCATTTGTGCGGCGCTCAGTCCATGATATCCGGAGCATTCTGCGCCAGCACCACATCTCGAATGCATCTCGCATCGCATTGGTCCAGGTTTCTGATGCGTACAGGAAGTACCAGGTACCCTAAATCTATACGGATAATAAAAATTGGACTGTTCATTGTACTTTGCAAAAAGTATGTAAATCCTCAGTGCTCCAGTCACGGTAGGATGGACTCTGATGCCGGTTGTACACATTGGGCCAACGTTGGCGCTTGAGCAGGATGCAGCTATGCGTTAGAGGAAGAGGGCTTTATTTCGTTCTCATTAGTTTGCATAGCTGCATCGTGCTCACGCGCCAACGTTGGCCCAATGTGTACAGCCGGTATGAGGGTGACCATAGGCTATTATCCCGCGCCTCATTGCAATCAATGCAACTATACCCCCGGGGCGACTATCCGGGTTTTACCCTAGGTGAAAAAAAGTTTGATAAACGTTTAAGAATAAAGACAATCTACTCGTACCTAATCTCAATATGTCAGTTACGCGTTTCGAATGGAACGCCAGTGGGCTAACCGGTCACATATCGAAACATAATATTTGGACCACATTCCCTTGGGTGACATAATGTGTTACAATACAAAGGAAGTGGCCAATTTGTCGCTCTATCAAAAGTTGTACATGACAAGCTATATGCGCACGCGATTGAAGTAGCGGTAGCGGTCATATCCGCCCCATTTCATAATTCACATACAATTTTTGTACTTTGATAAAGAAAATAGTAGATCAGGAAAAATTCAGTGTCGACATCGAACAAAATTGAAAATCGAAATTGTACCTACATAACTATACTGGGAGTTTATCTGCGTGATCGTATCAGAAATGAGGCTATCCGCAGCAGAACCATGGGAAACGATATAGCCCTCCGAATCGCTTAACTTAAGTGGCAGTGGGCGGGGCACATTGCACCTAGAACCGATGGCCGTTGGGGCGGAAAGGTTCTCGAGTGGCGACCACGTGGAAGGCCTGGAAGGCGCAGCGTGGGCAGACCCCCAACAAGGTGGACTGATGACCTGGTAAAGGTCGCGGGAGTCCGGTGGATGCGGGTGGCGCAGGACGGGTCATTGTGACACTCTTTGGGAGAGGCCTGTGTCCAGCAGTGGACGTTTTTCGGCTGATATGATAACGATTATGACCTATGTCATGGGAACTTGTACGTATTTTCCAACCACCCATGATTTGTTAGCCGTGGCTCCAATCCAATACACGGTTAGTCCAAATAGCATTTCAATCTTTGTTTGACCCATTGAGTTATATAGTCCTAACAGCATTCTAAAGGAAATTGCTGTCAGGTTTGACGGCTCGATATTAAAACATTGTCCGAACAAATTAAAAGCATAGCGCAATTTGTAATATATAGATACGACGCTGGAGTTGTGTATATATATTGCAAATTAGCTGTGCATTGCAATTGCTTATGTATAAATACTAACACTAGATTAAGATGTTTGTTTTGTCTCTAGTATGTATATGAATACTTTATATGTCCGAAATAAAGAATTTGAATATATAGCATAGAGCAGATATCCCCTGACACTTGCAGAGTCGGGGCTGACCGGCACGCGGCAGTCGCTAAATACCTACTGAAAAATAAACAAAAAAAAACCGAGGCCGCGGCCTGATGGAAGACATCAAACAAAATGTTCTAAGTGGCCAGTCTATAAGACTCAATGTTTTTAACCCACATACACTATATTTGGTCCAACCCGCATTTCTTCCAACAAGTGTATGATCCACGCGGTACACATGATCATCGTTTACAGTCTGTTCGGCATGGCGTCCTTCCATAGACTAAAGATTCCTATCCGACTCCGTCCCAGCGCAGAGGCAAACGAGGAATACATTATGGACTTTCCAACTCTTACTTTTAAATATCCACGTTTTCTTCAATAAACTAGCTGCCGTAAACATCAACTAATATCTTTATCTCTCTTGCATACTAGATCTAGATAGCACCTTTCCGAGTTGAACTGTCCGTCTCTCACGGTCCGTGTACATCTGCCGCGTCCCATGCGGTGTTAAAAAACTGTAATCCATCA
Source organism: Epinotia ramella (assembly GCA_947578815.1). Taxonomy (NCBI): domain Eukaryota; kingdom Metazoa; phylum Arthropoda; class Insecta; order Lepidoptera; family Tortricidae; genus Epinotia; species Epinotia ramella. The sequence continues at coordinate 1,784,128 of OX388206.1, read as the reverse complement.
CGAAAACAATACGGTACCGCAATTACCACCTCAATAAACACTTTTTACCGGAAAACAATAAACAAGTGAGAGTCGCCGTTCTAACCAATTCTAGAAGGTCTGAAGAGCTGACGAATGGAATGTTTTTGTGACCTTTTGAACTAACAGTAACATCTCTCAAGTTGCATTAGCCTACTTGTCCGTGCTTATTACTGGGGCAATTCAAAAAGCTTACCTGCTTTGCAGAAGATCCAGTTAAACTTTGACCTCCGAATGTATGAGGTGTTGTGTTCCTGGTTCACTGAGTAAGGTGGCCCGCGCTCCCGGATGGCGCTGTGTTGAGAGTGAGGCACTTTCATTTGTCTCTGTCGTCACAACAAATCCTCAAATTAATAAAGTTCATACTGGTGGCTGGAAGTTTCTGTTTACTATAAAACCGGCGGCGGCTGTATGCTTTCGCTTATTTGTACCGTCGTACTATTACAAAAAAAATACTTTTTTTTTTAATTCGTCCATTAGGACAGGCTAAGACCATGGGCCATACTGCCTCGTCTTCAGTAAATATAATTTCATTTGGTCGAATCCAGTAATGCATTATTACGAATTGATGTTTCAAATTATAATAGTGAAGCGTTGACATGCGATTCGTTTTCCGAATACGATTGTAGCTCTACGAAAAGGCAAGATTTCTTAGAAACGCAAAGTTCATAAGTCCTTTGTTAACTGAGTTGATTTAGATTGGTAGTTTTTACGCATGCGCGTTCCCACGCGTGATGTTGGCGCCGCCGTGACACACTCTTGATTCATTCGGGACTTTTATCAAATTCTAATCATTGACTTACTATTACTACGTGTAGCACGTGACATCTTACGGTGTCACCCTAAAAATGAATTTGACGCAAATTTATAACAATTATCAATTATTTAGGCGGACGGACCGCGGGCGCGTTGGGTGCGAGGGGCCGCCGCCGCCGGCTCGCCCGTCGGGGGCGGCGGCAAACACAATGCCAATTTGTTTTTGCCATTGCCAAATATTTTTCAAAGCTTTATCTCTTTAGGAATAACGTCTAAATTCGAACTATTCGAATTTGTAAGAACGGCAGACGGCGGTGGCGACCAAAATACCAATTTGTTTTTGCCGTTGGTAAATATTTTTCTAAGCTTTATCTCTTTAGGAATAAGGACAAATTCGAACTATTAGAATTTTCTCAATAGCAAAACGGTGAGGCCACTACAACATTTTTTGGGACGTTTTCCATCAGGCCACCATCATAGAATTCAGTAAAGCGCCTGCCAGAAACTATGAAAAGGTCACTAGAGTAGTTTAGGGTCTATGCACACCGCTCGACGTGCGTTGTATCGAGTAACGTGAAAATAGACACAATCGCGCGTCGACGGCGCGATTAAGAAACGCGGTGTGCAAATGTCCTTACATGTGCAAACTTGGGCTCTATACCTATTCAATACTATAATAACTCAATAATTCTAATACACACTGTCTGATAAAGTCCAGAAACGTACAGTAAATCGTCAGTGTGAGGTAACAATTTCCAAGTAAAGGAATTAGGAGCCTGGGCTCTCTATTGAACGCGCTTACGGTTGCGATGGAGGGTTTCACGGTGACCAATCAAGGTCGACGACGATCATAGGTCGATCAGTATCGACAGTGTCATGTGTATATTACTGTCACTTTAAAAAGAACACTAAGGTTAAATCGCACTTATCACATCACAGCCCTATTAGCAGTGGTGGAATAATGAAGACGTGGTAGAGCCTTAAACTTGTTACGAGTTGCTTGGCCCAAAGGTGGCCCAGAGATGGCCCAGAGGTAGTCCAGAGGTGGCCTAGAGATGGCCCAAAGGAGGCCCTGAGATGGCCCAGAGGCCAAAGCCTCGCGGGCGACTCCTTGACGTTTGCAAATCTTCAGACAGCTTGATTCGAAAAGAGAATAAATTGCCTTAGAGTAAGTATAGGTGTATATCTACAGAGGAGCTATGGTAATAATAACACCACGACCGAGCGAGATGGTAGTATATCTATTGCAATAAGTGTAACAGAAAGGGAGATCTCATTCTTTGTCCTTGTCATAGTTCCACTTTTTTTATTTGCCGCAACTGAGTTAGAGGCTTGTGGCTAATAAAATAAATAAATAAATATTGGGGACAATCTTACACAAATCGACCTAGTCCCAAACTAAGCAAAGCTTGTACTATGGGTAATAGGCGACGATAAACATACTTATATAGATAAATAAATACTTAAATACATAGAAAACATCCATGACTCAGGAACAAATATTCGTGCTCATCACACAAATAAATGCCCTTACCGGGATTTGAACCCAGGACCTCTTGCTTCGTAGGCAGGGTCACTACCAACTAGGCTAAAGCGGTCGTCAACCAACCATCAATGAACCATTATCTGCACAAATTAAGTATGTTCCCCGTATCATGGTCGGCCTTATGACGCGATAAGTGACAAGGTAGAGCGTCCGTCTCGTTCTATCGAACGGTGTCGGCCAGTCACGGACGCTCTATCTTGTCACTTATCGTGTGATAAGCATTTCCGTCCCTTATGGTGCCAACTGTATAGCTCCGCTTTAGAACTCTATACCTGTACCCATAGCCAGTACTGTAGAGGTTAAATATAGAGAACCTTTACAGTACACTATGTAACCTCTCGTTGCAACACTATACCCACCTACTTAGATAAACCGTTCGAATTAACGGTACATTGTTTGTTTTTTAAATTATAGAACACCTATTGTCTAACTAACACCAATTCAGACACATTACATTACGTTATGACATACAATAATATCACATACAGTATAATCGATACTAAACCGTATTCTTAATGTGCTTAGAACTAAAATTGATCGGACAAAAAGTTAGGTCAAAAATATAAATACAACTAAACAGATAAGCCACATTTCTCATACATTAGTAACGATAATGTATAATTAAGATTTTAAGTACAATAGTAATTATCTCGAGACGTGTCTAGATTACTAATTATTTTACACTGTTCCACTGACTTTGAATGACACCCATTACCTGAAACAAACTGTATGAGTGTAATGTATTTGTTATAGCTTGACCACAACCGCTGTGCCGCTCCTTAGGTATGCGAGCGGCGAGACGGGGGGGCAGAGCCTTTGTCATTCCGCCGTCCCCGCCTCGCCCCGTCACCCCGCCTCCCCGCGCATACCTAAGGAGCGGCACAGCGGTTGTGGTCAAGCTATAATAACTAGTAAGAATACATTGTTCTGTTGATTTTGGTGAGACCTTGATCGCAACCGAACTGAGGTAGATTTTTGGTAGGTCCAGAACCATTTGTGGGAATGATGCCGCCTTAAGGCAAGGAAGGAGTGGACTCGGGCTGAACCAATCAACCAACCAACCAACAGGTCATCTCGGGGTCAAGAATCTTTTGGCCAAGATGGGACTATCGGATACTTACTTAGTTTAGACTGGAGAATGTGTGGCGAGGAGGTTGAGACAATGGTACACTTACTGTGTGAATGTCATGCCGTTGCCAGACAAAGAATGAATTACTTTGGTAACGGATACTCGCAACCAAAGGAATTCAAGGTACTTCCGCTGAGCTGCATCATCCGGCTTATGGAAATGATGGAGCGAGCTTGGGAGTAGGCATAAAGGAGGGGGCAAATGTACAAAAGATCCCACTGGGTTGAAGTATATCAGAAAGGCTCTCATCTAAATAAGATAAGAGGTAGATTTTACTTGAACGCTTTTGGGGGGTGACCTGAGGGGACCTTTTTCGACTACCCTAGAAGCTTCCTTCAAGAGCTGGCTCCTAGATGCAAAACAAAAGGAGTCTCTTACATGTAATTATTAGTATTATGTTATGACACGTAGCAGGCTCCGCACTAAATTGGCACATATTTTTCCTAAAAGCAATAAAATGTTAATATCAACAGGATGAAGCTTGGCTCGTAAGCTTCAGATGTCGACCACCCTGTATAACACTACGGTTGAGATTATTTAACGGCCGACCTTAAACTTTCATTGGAATTTGAATCTTCAATCTGGGACGGTAGAGTTGCTTTTAGAACGGACTACTTTGATGCAATTCGGCCAACTCGGATGATCTCAAGTATACGCTCAAGTTACGCTCCTATTACGCTCTAAGCTCAAGCGTGGGAGCGTGTCAGGTATTTCTAAATGTGACCTTTACAAGTGCAATCTGAGATAGGTAAGTGATAACAGTTTTCAACTACATAAGTACGCGATGGTCGTCAAGCCACATTGTTTACAGTGTATCCATGGTATTGCATATTGAACATGCGTATATATTATATACCTACATATATTCAATATATTGCATAATTCAAACCTAATCCCTCAGCAATACAATCAACCCACCCACTTATGTTAAGGTAATATGGCATTAACAAAACATGTTGGTAAACATAACCAAATATGGCCGTTTACCGCCCCCTCCACGGCCTTGGAGCCCTTAAAACTTGCGCAAACGCATCGCTTGACAAGATAACAAAAGAATCTATCAATTATCAAGACTTTAAACGTTATTACCCAGTCTTAAGGATTAAGTTGGATCGGACGCGAGCAAGGAGTTAATGCGTTTTAATTTTGAGTGTGATTTATGAAAGGTCGCCTGCGAGCTGACAATCGATTAATTTAAAAAGTATTTACATGATTTCGGTGGTCAATTATAACTTTTAACGCTGTAGGTGAAGTATTTATTAATTACGGTTATTTTGACCAAAACAAATAAATTATTGCTGAGTATTGCGGTTTTTAATGTGTGTCTGAATCCAGACTGTAATTTACAGTGCATATGGCACATCAATTGGGCACAAATCTCTTGTTACACTTGTCACTTTCGGAAAACGAGTCATACACAAGAGTTGGGTTTCTACTTGGTATTTTGTGCTTTATAAGAGTACCCTTAGGCTCTGCTCCCGTGTCCTTAAGACGCTGTCAACACTAAAATGCCCTTGAGGATTTGGGATAGCGCGCACACTGTCTAATTGTATCGGAGTAAACGAGAGCGAGTGTTACTGGGCGGCCCGGTTTTTGAAGATAATTAATTAGTAAATAAATATTGAAATAAAAAAGGTACGGATTATTTGTGAAATATTACTCGTTAGCGGTTTAGGTATATGTTGACTTCATGTTTTTAATTGCAGACCCATACGTCAAAAAAATAAAGACAGAACCGTTTAATGATGATTTTAAGACCAATCTATAGAGCCGATTTCGTCCAATTATGTATCAAGCCCGTCCACGGTCTTTGAAATATTAACTTTACTTAACTTTTTTTTTGATTTGCTTGAACAAATAGTTTTTCTTAAAAAACTGCTCACTTAAATAACATCAATTTCAACAAAATTTGGTCTTGGCAGCCTCTTAATTTAAAGGAACATAATAATATTCAGTCTTCGCGGGAAATAATTTATGTATTTATAGTATATTTATTTTGTTTATATTGTATAGTTATTTTTTACAATGACACTAAAAACATAATAAACGTTACAAAACTTAGATAAACAGAGACACAACTACATGCTCTGTTAGGTGTGTGGTGTTGTGTTCCTAGTGGTGAATAAAATGGCAAGAGCTCCCGAGGTGTTGAGTGTCAATAACCAGTAACCTGCATTTGTAGTCTGCCTGTTAACTACCTAAATACTAGTGTTACCTACTATTATTATTTTCGTCTTGACGAGAAACATCATTATGTTCTTGACACGTTTTATTGTTATTGACCTTGTACATCTCTGACAATATTACATTAATCTTCCTTTTTTCAGTTTGACGCTTAGAGTCCGCATACGAGATGTATGTCCGCATACATCTCTAAGATTATTGGAATAATTATTTATTGTATTTGGACGCTTGGAGACCTTATACATCATCACAAATTGAAGAGTTAGACTCTTGTCGGTGTAGCTCCCTCCACCTGACTCTGTCTAGAGCCGCCTCCTTGACCTCTTTATACGACGTGGCTGCTACTTTTTCTTTTATTTGATTCATGTAACTTATCCTTGGTCTTCCCCTTCCTCGCTTGCCTTCTACCTTGCCTTCTATGATGTTATTGATAAGAGCATCATGTCGTATAAGGTGACCAATCATTTTCCCTCTCCTATTCTCTATCGTTTTTATTAGTTTCCTTTTCTCTCCTACTCTTTTCCTTATACATCTTTGGGATAATAAATTAATATAATGTTAATTCTGGTACAGACCCTATATCGAATGCAAATAATGCAATGGATAATATTTTGTAATTTTGTTTTGTTTTAATTAAGTTTGTTAACCGTTTAGTTCGGTCCTTAATCTGCTTGAATACTTATTATGTAAGATTATTATTATTTTATTGTAACCGTGACATGTAAAGTGCCCTTGCAACGTATTTGCAGAATAAATAATTAATTTTGATCTTTTGATTGTTTAGGTCTATCGGCATAACGAATCAATGAATCAATTGTGGCTCTTGACCTTGGGCCGTATGCTTGCCAGCGTCGTGGTACCAAAAATAACCCACAGTTTACTTAAATTTCTTCAAGCAACACCGAACGACGTCCATGGATATTCCTTGGAGCATTACTAGGTTTGTTTCAGAAAAACGACTTGGCCCGCTACAATTTTTAAACGTATTAACCATAACATTTGAACAAAAGAAGCCAAACCTATTTAAATCTAAACTCATAACCAATTCTTTATGACCGCCATGCCCAAACTCGTCTGTTTACTATAATAAAAGAAGCCTTTATACGACATTAATGTTCTACGCAGCTAGATATCTATTTTACCAAATTCGGGCCAACCGTGGGCGCCGCCCACTAGAGGTCAAAGGGAGAGGCAGCAAATCACGGTAATACGTACTTGAAAGTGTGTTGACGTGCTTTTTATTGGGCCGACATTAGAATGGGAATTGTATAACTGTCAATTGGTTCACACTTTAAGCAGAAGGAAAAACATTCGAAAGAACCTTTCGCGCCTTTGGCTGAGGTTTGAAATGCACTTTCGTAGAATACAAATTCATAGTTATACTGAAAGAAATCCCTATAATAGGGATGATGACTAAGTTTTTTTTGTGACGTCATTCGAACCAGTTTTTGGAGAGGAACAAATGTTTGTATGGGAGCAACTACAATTAAAGAACATAAATACCTAAAAAATGGAGACAAAGATCGACCTCGCTGGCGGCAGTGCAAAACGCTTCATACTGTGTGTCTATACAAGTATGACGTCACATTTGTACATTTGTACTAATCATAGTATGGAAAATCAGGTAAATTGTTGATCCGGTCGCGAAATACTGCGTTTAAGTACATAGTTGTCATACAATTTTGTTTCTAGAAAAGCGTAAGGATTCTATTGGTAGCTTTTGATTTACTCTTGGACAATTATAAAAAATGCATATTTTTCCTAAACTTTCAAGGTTCATATGTTTTTATGATTTTAATTATATTTTATAATTTATACTTTATTACGACAATTTGATGGTTTACTATCCATTTAGCATCACTACGTTATCAATTTGAACATGAGGCATCATGCCTATTGCCGATAAGTTAATAGCGAATTGCCTTGGCATGGGCATGTACTGCGGAGGGATGAAAGTAATGTGACCAATAGATGAAAGTGGAGGGATCTAAGAGAGGAGAGAGAGGAAATGATGATGAATAAGGAAGCGAGTGCCGAGATGATGGGCGAAAGAGAAGTGTGAAAAAAAAAGGCGTTACTAATGATACAGAACAATTAAAGTTATAGACATAGTTTTTATACTTTTTATTCATGAACAATACCTACAAGATTTTGTTAGAAATATATTTGCGCTTAGCTAGAAATAAAATAATGATCTAATATATAAACGTAAAAGTCCTGAATGACTCACTCACTCACTTAAATCAACGCCCATCCCAAACCGTTGAACCTAGAAAGCAGTTTTTTCACAATAGGTAGTTTAGTATATATATGTAAGACTAAGTAGAAAAGGTTGCCTATGTCTGTATTATTGCCGGAGCCGTTTAGCATCTTCTTAATATAACCGTAACTTGTAACTTAAACAGACAACTCTACAATATTTATGGCCAACTACTGAACCCTAGTCTATTATTTGCTCATTAGCTTTATCTAACACGCGTCAGTGGGTGTACATCGACAAGTAACATTTTCTTTGATCGGGCCCTTTGGACAAGGTCCGTTATGCCATATGGCCCAATAAGGCCTTACGCGGCCCGCCCACGGCCCGTAGGCGGGCGGCTTTAAATGTTACTTTACAACGTTGCATTTTGATGAAGTACCAGTGAAGTACGTTACAAAGGGGCATAATATCTAATAAGCTAGTTTGTAAGGTAGCAATATGGGAGGTGAATTGTATTAGAGGCAATTTGTTCGCTGAGTTTTATAAAGGAGGTTCCCAATTGAATTGGTTATTTCTGTGCCTGTTACGCGAAACCTTAGTTATTTATTATATTAGTTAAACAATTTAAATAAGTGAACCTTCTGTTTTGTAAGCTTAACCGTTCGAGTTGAGACCCATACCTACTAAATATGGCCAGTGTCAGTTAAAAGTCAATTTCGTAGGGGCCAAACTTAACAAATACTAAGATATTGTAGTTATTACATTTGTGTTTGAGACTGAAATATAGGATAATATTTTTTTTACCTGAGTAAGTGTTTTAATATCGAGAAATATATTGATTTAAACTTTCACGATTCTCACACAGTATTTATACGAAACGGGACTTAATCGCGTCATAATTAACTTATTTATTTACCTCACTGAGGTCTCCCGACGTCTCGGATGTGTTGTCCCGTGACCATGGATGTTGGATAGTAAATGTAGATATATATTTTCTAAATGATAAGATGATAACTAACATTAACTAAGTAAATTAAATTAAAACTAAGTTTAATCTAAAGAAGGCCCTCGAGGCATTGTACCGAGGATGCTGGCGGCAATTCCTCGCTCAATTGCAATGCTGATGCGTTGCGCGAGAAAGCCGCCAGGTCTTCGGTCACCAGTTACGTCAACCAGGCGTTTCGCGATTTCCGCAAATAACTTTTTCATCACACTTGCTCGAAAAGGGCTTCATAATGCGCAGACATACAGAGCTGTAATAGCCTGTGTTACGCCCACGGGCGTAATGGTTTTTCTCTTAAATTGTATCTGTCACTCATGCAGCAGTTACAAAGCAAAGAGGTTTTATATGAAATACGATGTCTGAAAACGTATTTATAAATAAAGTTAAACTTAAAAAACAACTTAAACATGTTTAACTGAATTATTTACAGAATTAATATGTAGTTATTTAGTGTCTATGTAATTTTTTTTTAAGTGTTTTCAAATCGTGGCTGTATACCGAAGGGTCTTTGCTATGGACCTCGTGGCGCCTCACGTCAAATTCAACAAAATGGAGGACTGAACTGTTGCAGTTTTTATTAGGATTTGTATTCATTTCATCTAAAATGTATTTGTTTCCTCGCAAATGTGATGAAAAACATTGTGTATAACACGGGCGTAAGAATATTGCAAACTCGAGTCATCAAAAGCCTTCGGCGTCGGGCTTCTGATAGACTCTTGTTTGCAATAATCCACTTACGCCCCTCGTTAAACAATGTACTATTGCGCACTGGGACCCCACTGACCGAGGGTCTCGACGCCAAATGGTACAAAGTTGTACTCTCTGCCGAGGCCTCTATATTTAATGCGTTTCAGATTTTCGGCATTTTCCGCCGCTGCACCCGCTTTAGTAAATTACTATTAGTCCAGGCAATGAACTGACAACTTGTATGGAAAAAATGACAATTTTGGAAATAATTTATAATAGCTCATTTTTTTTGTATAACGGATATATTATAAATTAAATAGTTACCCAGCGACAAAATCCGGCAAAATTTCAGACATCGAAAAAATGATAAGTTAACTGGCTTCTAAAAAGTCAGTAAAAATATTAATAAATGTTTTTGACTTTATTTTGGTTCATTTACATTTGCTTTATAATATTCAAGATAAATCGTACAAAAAAAGATAATGCATGCTTCATTTAAATCTACATAATTACTTCCGGGTGGAAAGTTTGTCGGATTCTTGACTAAATCATCTTAGAATAACATTTTCAAATGAAATCAACAAAAGAAACGCTATTATAAATTAATGATTTTCAAAACCCTATTTTGCCTGGAGTATATCACCAAGATGGTGTTCCTTCTTTGTTGAGGACAAATATAGCCAAGTACCGAAGAAGTTAGATAACTAAACTTCTTTCCCAAATGGATTCCGTGAACAGAGACGAACAAAGCCGTTCCGAACGCGTAGTTTATTTACAATAGGAAAGTGTTTAGGGGTTCAAACCGCGGATTTATTTTACACTCAATGTACAGTCGGCTTCAAATAAGTATGCAGTCACAAACTCAATATATTTTTTACTAAACGGGACTTAATCGCGTATATGTATGTATGTATGTAAGCACTTTATTGTACACAATAACAGGTTAAAGAATATACATGTCACACAATAGATCAAAGTACAAAGGCGAACTTATCCCTATAAGGGATATCGTCCAGCTAACCTTTGAGCAATTGAGCGGAAGGTAGGTAGAACGAGATAGGCAAACTTTATACCGTGTACAAAAAAAAACAGAGAATATAAAAACAAAACCTCATAGGTACTCGTATTAATTCTAGAAAAATAAAAACATGCCAATACATATAATTTATTTATTTACCTCACTGAGGTTGCGTTTTCCCGAAGTTTTGGATATGTCATCACAACATCCTTGGTCACGGGACGACCTAATAATTATGGTCGCATACGTCTTCAGTCTAGAGTTCTAGACTATTAGAACATTTGCCAAAATGCCAAATTTTTTCGAAATCCACCCTGCTTAGTGTGGTCATTCGCGTCGAGGTTGCTAGTATATGTAGAAATGTAAAAAACAATAAAATATAATTAGGTCATGTTTAATAGGGCAAAATAGAGAAAACAAATGTTCTCAGATACGAGAACAAGCTAGACCCGTAAATGCCTATACATACTTATAGCAAATTACATCGAAATCGTTAGAGCCGTTTTTGAGAACTTGATTACAAATATATATATACAAAGGTTGCTCATTAGACAAACCGCAGTAGAACCAAGGTAACAGATATAGCCCTCCGAATCGCTAAACTTAAGTGGCAGTGGGCGGGGCACATAGCACGTAGAACCGATGGCCGTTGGGGCGGAAAGGTTCTCGAGTGGCGACCACGTACCGGAAGGCGCGGCGTGGGTAGGCCCCCCGCAAGATGGACTGATGACCTGGTAAAGGTTGCTAGAGTCCGCTGGATAAGGGTGGCGCAGGACCGGTCACTTCGGCACTCTTTGGGGGAGGCCTATGTCAAGCAGTGGACGTCTTTCGGCTGACATGATGATGATGAATGACGTAGACTGTACATGTGCAGAGAAGAGACCACCCAGCGCCGCCAAACAAGTGCGCTTTGTTTGGTAAGGTCGGGGATGGCCGGACATGCGTTTACTTACAGTTTACGGCCCATTTTACGAGGCCCTGACCAGATACAATAAGTGCCCTAAGGTGAACCATCTATGACTTTACAAAGATATTATGTGATTGCTAAGATAGTAAGTTTATTTATACGCCACCGAAAGTAACATTAGATTATGATCTTAAAAAATCTATGGTATTATACTTTATGTGCGGTTAAACATGGTGCTCGAACGGGTTGTTCAAATGGCATGTTTAAAAAATAAAAAAGGCGCAAATTACCTATTATTTAATTGATTACCTAGTATTTATTTTACTTTTAATATTTCCTCACATCGTTTGAGAAAAGTACTATACAATCCTCGGCCGGAACAGGGATTGCTGGACTCGTTGTATTCGGCCTCGTCTACGACTCGGCCGTCTACCCCAATCTCGTCCAGCAATCCCTTACTTCACGGCCTCTGCAGTAATCTACTATTTCTCAAACATGCTCGGAAATGTACGCGTTAATATCACGAAATGAAGACGTGAAGTTTCTTGTTTATGGCTCCCTGCATTACTTCTTGGCCTTACGCCAAGAAGTAAGTATGAAAACCCTAAGTAAAAAAATTATTGTCCGCTACTCTAACTTTTTAAATTTGCTTATTAATATTAAACTGACAAAGGAAAATTTACATACTGCCAGCCACCACTAGACACTGTAAGCATACTTGCTTCATAAAAAAAATAAAAATAATCTATGGTATACTTTAGGTGCGGTTAAACATGGTGCTCGAACGGCTTGTTCAAATGGCATGTTTAAAAAATAAAACAGACGCAAATTACCTATTGTTTAATTGATTACCTTAATATTTATTTTTATTTTAATTTTTTCTCACATCGTTTGAGAAAAGTACTATACAATCCTCGGCCGGAACAGGGATTGCTGGACTCGTTGTATTCGGCCTCGTCTACGACTCGGCCGTCTATCCCAATCTCGTCCAGCTATCCCTTACTTCACGGCCTCTGCAGTAATCTACTATTTTCACAATCGTGTTATAATAGAGAGCTTTTTAGTCGAGTACCGTGTTTAGGCCACGAAGCTTCCTGAGTGGCCTAAGTAAGGTACGAGATTAAAAAGCTTGATTATGACACTATTGTGAACAATACTTTTTGTACGAGTTCATTAAAATTAATAATTTAAGTAATTAATACGAGTATATGAGAAAACTAAATATCGTAAGTAGGTACTATATTGTCTAGTTCGACTATTGTAAAGGCTCTTTGACTTTTCAGGTAGCAAGGTAAGTGTGGCTTCCTCTGCCATATTAGTTATTTCTTGAGGAGTTAAAGATGTTTCGTCACTGTCACTACTCATTTTCTTAGTTTTTATTTTATCTTTTTAAGTTTAACTTTGAAAAGAAAAGTTATCACATCACACCACCGGCGTCCGTAATGTTGCAGTACTGTGCTGTGATTGTCTGAATACTAGCCAATCACAAAGCGTAGTTTTTTTTTTTTATTCCCTGGATACAGCAGCAAGTTCAAGTAGATTTTTGACAGATGACGCGACGCTGCTACGTTCTGAAACGCCATAGATTGGCAATCTTGTATCGGTTCGAGTCTCCTTAAACAAGGACACATTATTGAAATACGAAGTTCTATTTTCATTTTTTTTTCGGTTGTCTAGAGCGTATCGAAATAATTATTTCGATTGTCCATAGAGCATAAACTTTTTCATCAGAATAAAAGTATTCCATTGGGTTATGGTTTGCGAGGTTCTAATTTAAAGATTATAGTCGACGAGTATAAAAAGATACTTTATTGATGCCCTGTAGAAATCTTCTTAGTAGGTAATAGTAAAATAATGTAGAGTGCCTATACATTGTAGATATTTAAGACACTACTATATTATGTTAAAGAGAAATGAGACTGTAATTTTGACTCCACAGTCAAACTATCGATGTAGTTTTGTGGAGCAATGTATCTTGCTATTTAATAAATAAATAATAAAATGAATTACGTTTCGGGCGGAACAACTCGAGAGAACTGTAAAGGAATTTCATACAAAATTGAAGGCCTAGGCCGGGAAGTAATTTGTTTTTACTTATCTGTGGCACAGCATCACGGCGTTCAGTCATGAAAATTAAAGTTTGATTTTTTTGGAGATTTTTATATTTATTTGAGAAAAGCACTCCTTTCCATTCCACAAATTGAAATGCCAATAAGGATCTCTCGTCTCGCTCCGCCCGAAACGTGACACTTCGAAGCCCATTCCATTATGAAGAACACAACGTCAATATTTCATTGCATGTTTGAGAAAATAATTTAAACAGACCCCGCACATAGTAGTTAGTGTTCCAGAATTAGAGTAAAAACAAAATGTGCATCGCGAGGTGCGCGGCGGTTCCTTGAAACATTGTTAGCCCCTCATATCCTGCGCAATACTAGTATCTTGACCAGTACATTACCACGGCTCGGCTTACTAGAACCATAGAAGTCTAAGGTAGCGCCGCAAAATGGCCCCACTGAATGTTTGTCACTGCCATTATGCGGGGTTGGGGGCGGGGTATCAAAAAGATGCCACGCGGCCATGTTACTCCTTTGGAGTTGCATGCAGTAGGCTGCGGAGTCCGCTTACCATCAGGCGGTCCGAACGCTTGTTTGCCACCGTCGTTGCATTAAAAAAAAAAAAAGCCAGTTAAGTTCGAACATGCACACCGGGTTTTAGGCACGTGTTTGGGAAAGAATTTGTAAGGAGCTCGCATTCAATATTTTTTTCGTTCGTTGGATGTAGGGTTATTATTCGAGCGTTTCAACCGCCTCACTTTCGTGGAGACATTTTTCTAGATAGTTGAGCGTATATTTTGATGTCGTGTTCGGATATTTGTTAGATGTCACGGAGACTTATATACCTAACCAGAAACGAAATCGAAATGTGCAGCCACTTCCACAAAAATAACCACGAAAGTGAATCGGGTCGAACGGTCGATCTATGTCCAAACACGATTTTCCAGAAACTTACTAACTGTAGGTAGGTACTTAGCACTTGATTATAATATTAAAGCTCTATCAGTTCTGGTAGAAGTGGTAGGGCTTGGTTAGTGACAGAAAAGGAAAGTTTCGTGACATGTTTATACGAACTTTTTAATCGACTTCATAATTTAAGTATAAGACATCGATACCCAACAATCATACGGCCCGCATGATGGTAAGCGCGATGGTGGACGCTTGCAAGTCTTGCAACTTCAGGGGTGTCACGAAAGTGAAACTTACTTTAGCGCGTTCTTCTTCATGTCTTAGTAAACAGTGTAATATCACATGTTCGCCATCTCTTAATTTAAAATTGCTAGAAGTAACACTGCTCTTTTGGAAATACAGGACCACCTGAAAACCATTATTCGATTCAGATCCGTTTCCATAATATTAAAGTAAATAAAAACGTGCTAATTTGTGTTAGTAGCCGTGGAGTAATATGGAGGAGGCCTATGTCCAAAATTGGACAAACCCAACCAACCTTACTTAATCTTTGTTTATTAGCAATTGTATTGTATCTTATCTATTTCCAGTATCATTATTATTTTAATTGTGCATTCTAAAGTTTATTATGTATGAAGTTTGGGTAAATAAAGGGCTTTATTATTATTATTAATAATAATTTGTGTTAGAGTCAAGTATCTCAATCCCCTTCGCATACCAAACTTATGAAAAACGTATGCATGTGTAGCCATTCGGTACAGTACAGTATGCTGCATTGTACTGTATATTTGACTTGCGCCACGTTTCCGGCGCGGGAATAGCCTAAAGACAATGTCAAGTTCGCGCGGAAGGGGTGCGCGCGCGCAAGCAAACACGCGGCGGATGTGCGCACGTGTAATTAACCCTTTACTGGGCAACATACACAGAAGCGGCAAATAACCTCCATGCTTATACAGGGTTTTATTTAACTTGGTCAGTGTTGGTAAGTTGTCATCAAAATTGGCAAACAACTTTTGAGCGACTTGCCCAATGATGCGATATAACAAAGAGGTAAGTAGATAGGTTGTCTATACGAAATTCCGTGTTTAAAAATGGCCACCAAAGCTGACAGCTGAGATACGTTTATACGTTTCCATTGACGACGCGAAACTGAGGCAAGTAGTGCAATTACTCAGTTTTAGTGTGCTGCCTTTACATCCTTGGACTTGCCGGTATCCGATTGACCTGAAAAAACAATGGGCATTTAGTATCATCGGTGTATACTGTTGAGACAACTCGTTTGAAAGGTCTAAATCCTGGCATTATTTTATTATGTGGCACCAATGTTGGGAACCGTCGGATGACATGACATGTTAGATGTTTAAAAACATCTAAAACACGGCGCAGCGGACCCGGCTTTTGACCAAGGCAAGGATACCAACAGCCAAAATACACAATAAAACTTCATAAAAAAAGATTTTCATTTCATTTCCTCGCAATCGAAGTGAAAAGTAGTGTACAATTCGTCCATAAAACCCATTTTTCACTCGATTTTATATCCATAAACGTCTCGCGTAAAATGGTGTGTCTTATCTTAATGCGCTTGTTGTACAGTCGACAACACAGCTAAGTGACCATCGGAAATCTAATCTGACCTTAAGTGCATTGTAATAAGGTTCTAGGTTTTCACGGTATGGTTAGTTAGGTGTGTTGCTGTGTGTACAATCTACTATTTCACTTCTCATGTGCGTCATATTAGGCTTAGCAAGTGGGGCTAAAGTAGTACATATAGCACCTAGGGACAAAAGACAATATTATGTATTCAAATTAATGATTTATTAAACATTTCAATTTGACCAATAAAAACAGTTCACCGTATTACATCCACCAATCACAACTCTTTAAAAAAGCATTAGTATTTGCTATCAACTAACCAGAATACACCTAGACATTAAAATCCACCAATCAGGAAACAGAATTCATTTCAAACGTTAGGTGTTTTACCTACTACACAATCTAGTTTTATCTCTTTCTCCGATACCCAAAGGTTGTCTGGAAGAGATCGCTCTTCAGCGATAAGACCGCCTGTTGTCTACCTCTACCTACATGTTATTGTATTGTTTCTCTTTTTAACTGCTTTGTTTGTGTGAGGTGTGCAATAAAGAGTATTTGTATTGTATTGTATTGTTTTTTATTCCCTAATTCACAATAATTAAAAAAATAAACGCCTCTGACCGACTATAGCCGCGTCCAAACGTTGAAGCGTGGTTGACTGCATACATGACATAAGCTATGAAGATTGAGCGTGAAAGGCTGGCTGTCTATCTCGCTTTATCGTATGCCCCGTATGCTGTGCTGTCCGCCGAGCTCGACCGTTTGGACGCGGCTATTAGACGGTCAGAGGCGTTTTTATTCATGGTGTCAATATTTTGTATCTGTGTCAAAGCAGTTTATTTAAAAAAATGGGGCCAAATAGGGGTGTAGGTAGACACTAAATAAAATAATCAGTAATGTCATATTTTCTCGAAAAAGGATTAAAAATGTAGTCAAGTGAAGAAAAAATCAACGCAAAAGGTTAAATAATCACGAAGTTATAAGTGTCCAAAGTTTTAAGAAGGGGTATGTTCTGTCCCTTTTTCGCAAAACGCAACTGTTCGCTACTAGCCCGGGCTTGCAAGACTCTACTCGGTTGAAGCCAGGGCTGGGCCCGACGAGTTCCTGACCCGAATAGAGGCCTGGACTAGAGCGACCGGTATAACCCCGCTAAGCTATAGCTTCCAAGAAGCGTGGCATAGGTACCGAAGATGCGCCAGGTATCGGTCCGGTACAAAACAAAACGTGCTTTTACCTTGATGGAAGCTTCATCCGCCGCTCGACAGGGCGGCTTCGATATGTGTATCTGAGTGTATGAGTATTGGTGTGTGTGTCGAGGCCGTCGCGTGTCCTGGTGAACACTTCCTGGCTCCTTGATGATAGCCCACCATATAGGCGCACCAAACTACCGTCACTAAATTTATCACTTCAGGCTCCAAACACTGGCAGGCAAAAACAAAACTCCTCGATAGGAGCGCCTGGCCTCAATTATGAACTGATTCCAATTAACATACATCAAATGTCCCGAATGCTTTCTCAAAAATCAAATACAAATCAAAGAAAAGGTTGCTCAAACCAACACGGTCAAATTCTAGGTTATACTACCAAAAAAATTACAGACGTCAAACGTCAAATAGTGACGTGTCCTTTTCTTTCCCGATTATCAACCGAGTGATGCCCGCGGTAAAAGACCGGTATCGAACAGCAACTTCATATGAAACGACGACGCTGGAAGAATGTGACGTCACTAATAGACGGCAACGTGCCGCGCCGCATCGCGGTCGGCGGGGCCGTCGACGCGGCCGGCCCCCCGGCAGGATCTTGTAATGTGACGTCACATACCGTTTGCGTTTTCTCTCTCTAACAAGCAATATTAAAACGGTTGTAGCTTCGTAATTCCTTGAGATATCTGAATCTGCGCCAAGTCGAGCGCGAAGCAAACGCTGCCGTACCATCCTTTACTGGAACCATTTCGCCGCTTTTTCAGGCCCCTATTTGAGAACCTCTGGATAAGACCAGAACGCAGAAATTTTCGTCATCCAGTAAGCTATAATCACATACTTAAAATCCAAAATTTCAAGTCTGTAGGTCATTTAGTTCCGAAGTTAAGCGAAAGCAAAGTTTCGCATTTATGACACTCACTCACTCACTCACTCACGATCATCAAAATAGAACTAGTACTTCCCATAAACTCAGAGAGCTGAAATTTGGTACAGAGTTAGGGTTTAATGGCCATATAAAGTGAAAACTATAAAAAAATGCAATTTCAACCCACTTTTCTAGATACACCAACTGTATACATTACTTTGTAATCCTATACAAATATATAGGATTACAAAGTTACATTTGCAGTGAATGGGAAGATTCAAAAGCAAGAATGGGCCTGCATTCATAGTTTGTTTGTATGGATAACACATTAACCTACAAAAAGAAGTGAGATCCCATAAAAAACATTCCATGTAAAAAAGAGGCCAAGTCTCGAAACTCGTCCACCGTAAAAAGTTATGAGATATTTCGTAGAGCCAAGTCTCAGGCATTCTTATTAATCTTTATTTGCTTGCTAAATAAAATGTTGTGACTTGGTAATCACACAATACTACATAATTTTAGGTAAGTATGCAAAAATCCATAAATACAGTTAAGTTGTGTGATTGTCACGTTGCAGAATTTTATTTAGCAAGTAAATAAAGATTAACAAGAATGCCTGAGACTTGGCTCTACGAAATATCTCACAACTTTTTACGGTGGAAGAGTTTCGAGACTTGGCCTCTTTTTTACATGGAATGTTTTTTATGGGATGGGATTTACGTCACTACGCATATTTTTCTGCCTTCTTTCTTTTGGAGTAACAATAATTTTCGAGTCTTCACCCCTATTGTACAATCTTTTCGCCTTGGTATTTATTATTGATTGTGGATAGATAATCTTTGTTTTGACTATTTTCTTGCAGTCGAAGTGAAAAGTACCTAGAGTGTATACCTACTGAGGCTCTACTATAAGTTTTACCGAAACAAAACGTTACGACCGCGTTCGCGTTTAGCTGTCAAATCCCATACAAATTGAGGGTAAAACGCAAACGCGATCGTAAAGTTTTGTTTCGGTAAAACTTATACTAGAGCCTCTGGTCTAAAAGCCATATTACCCCTCGAACAATTTCCCCTCACTTCGTTCGGGAAAATAACCATCTCGTAGTAATATGGCTTGCTTTAGAACCTTATCATACAATCTGCTATTATATTTACGAAGTAAACGCATTTGAGGCGTGGTCAGTTTAATATCGGTTTTAGGTACTATACTAGTACTAGGTAGGTACATGTTCAAAAACCGTGAGATAACTTCACAGCATCACAGCTGATTGTCGTTATACTCTGTTATGAAGTAGGAAATCATCTCGCGAGAGCGTTTTGATTTAATAGACTATGGGATAATAGCCATACGTCAGATCCGGTGCATCTGTCCGCTATTCTCACAGCCGCCATTTTTTCACTTTTCGAATTTCGAACGCTTGTTTTTTTTATTGTTTCGGGACAGACTCGGAAGCGTTTTTGTGATGATTGATTTAGTAGAACGAAAGATGATCACACTAGGGACTTCATTTGAAGAGAATAAAAGGTGTAAGCTGATTAATTTTGGTAGACCTATTCTTTGGGATAACACATTTTTTTAGTAAGTCCTTGCGTACTTGTGCAAGTAAGTGCAACTTAACATCGACTGCCGAATAGGAATATGCATGCTGATTGCTGGTGCATACTCGTAGTGTGCTCAGCATACGAGGGCTGTTTGATAAGTACCCGTTTTTTAAAGTTATGTATGTCACTGGCTGAAAATACGTATAGCACCGCTTTGAGGCATTCTTCATGGGCTTGAAAAGAAAAAAAACGGCGTCGCTCTTTTGTTTTTTTTTTCATTAGATCACTGTCAAATGAAAGCATTCGATTGTAGTTGCAAGTATGGAGAAAGAACAGTATCGGTCAGTAATTCGGTTCATGTTTTTAGAAGGAAAAACTTGTGAGGAGATAAAAGTAAAGTTGCAGGCGGTTTATAAGGACTGTACTCCTTCCATGACTACCATCAGATATTGGTTTAACGAATTCAAGCGTGGCAGAACATCCGTCTTTGATGAGGATCGTCCAGGCCGGCCTATTGAGGTAACTACGGAAGAAATGGTCAAAAAAATTCAAAATATCGTACTGGCCGACCGCCGAATAAAACTTAGAGAAATCGTTGATATTGTAAATGTTTCCATCGAGCGAGTACAATACATTATAGAAGAAAAATTGGGTATGAAAAAAGTATCTGCGAGATGGGTGCCGCGTTTGCTCACTGAGGAACAAAAACTGAACCGGGTGACTACATCTGAGTACTGTTTGGGGAGGTTTAAACATAATCCAAAGGAGTTTCTGCGTCGTTTCGTCACGGTGGACGAAACATGGATTCATAACTTTACTCCGGAAACAAAAGAGCAGTCAAAGCAGTGGATTTTACAAGGTGAACCTGCTCCAAAGAAAGCTAAAACCGTCCCATCGGCCGGAGAGGTTATGGCGACCGTGTTTTGGGATTCGCAAGGCATTATACACATAGACTATCTGGAAAAAGGTAAAACAATAACAGGGCACTATTATGCCAACTTACTGTGCAAATTTGACTCCGCGTTAAAGAAAAAACGACCCCATTTAACAAAGAAAAAAGTTCTCTTCCACCACGACAACGCACCAGCTCATTCATGCAAACTTGTAAAAGCAAAATTAAAGGAATTACGTTACGAATTGTTGCCGCACCCGCCTTACTCGCCAGATTTAGCTCCGTGCGACTTTTTTTTATTCCCAAACCTGAAAAAATGGCTCGGCGGAAAAAGATTTGCGTGTAACGAAGACGTCATTGCCGCTACAGAGGCCTATTTTGACGAGTTTCAGAAATCATATTTTTTTAACGGCTTACTGAGACTGGAATACCGTTGGCAAAAGTGTGTAGACCTACATGGAGATTACGTAGAAAAATAAATAAATACATATCCAAAAAAAAGTTTTTTTTTCCTAAACACGGGTACTTATCAAACAGCCCTCGTATCTACGAAACATTCCCAATGTTAATGCGTATCTCTTTTAACCGATTTTTAAAAAAGGAGGATTCTGAATTTGACCTCAGAACTCCGTTATTTATGAACCGATTCGTACGTAAATCTTTTTTATTTGAAAGCTTTCAGATTGGTCCCATTGTTTTCAAAAAGCCAGTTGATTGATGGGATCCATGAGGAATTGTCTCAATTTTATTAGATACGCATGTAGTGATTTCGGTAGGTATTTTCTATTATAGCTCGCGTATTTACACACGGAATCCACAAATTTGGTGAAGTGAAACCAATGATGAAGACCACAGATGACTTATAGAACTCCTCAATGATTTAAAGTACACGTACCTACGTCACAAATTCTGATATGATTCCGTTTAAGTGCCAAAGGTGATTCTGAGATCCTTGAGGAATCGACGGAACTCTTTAAATATTATCGGCCTACATATATGACGGGTTATTTCTGAAATAATCAAGGCATTTGCTCTCGGAAAGCAGTTCATGCGGTAAATTGGAAAGGAAATGTTTGTGTTCACTGGCGAAGTACTGAATTGAAGTCGGTTTAAACGTTATTTTTAAAGTAAATTATTGTACAAAGATTTCTCTGTAATTTTTGAATAAGTAATATTATCCTTATAAATTAAATGCGGGAACTTCCTAAACGGAAAGTTGCCGTAAAATCTCGTGGAAGTATCCAGAAGTTTCTCGAAATAGGAATATTGAGAATTTATTGCAATTTGTAAGTAGGTAGGTGCACGTGCTAGTTTCGAATTAAAGTTCCTAATGCAAAATCGCAAATATCAATCCGCAAATATTAATTTCAACGTTGCAGTAGGTAAGGTACGATAATAAAATGTTGCCGGGAGGATCTGGGTAGCTTCTCCACCACCCAAAGGTTGTCTGGCAGAGATCGCTTTTTAGCGATAAGAACGGTTTATGTTTAATCTACCTCGGTTTCTGTTACGTACTATTTCTGGTGAGCAATAAAGAATATTTGTATTGGATTGTACTGTAGCTTGGTAAAATTAACAGATTTTTTTTAATCTAGACAAAATCATCAGTCTTCAATATAGGTACTTATTGTCATGCAATCAATTAATGGGTACGTTAAGTACCCAGTTACGTAAGTATCACAAAATAAAGTCCAATAAATTCTCAGCCATCAAAACACAGATAAAATAATATTTATTTTCTAAACCGCAATTCTGCGGGCGTGGCATAGACTATAGATGCGCCGTATGGGGCGGGAGACAGGTGTTAAATCTGTAGTTCCCACAGCACAATGGCGTTTTTGCCGGAATCCGAACAAGTGGCATCACTAGCTCTCATAGACATGTCGAAAAAAATAATGAGATGAGAGACGGGTGGACTGCAGTGTATCGATAACAGAATAAACAAACGATGATTTGTCTATCATGCACTTTAGTAGCCACTTTATTTTAGTTTATACTAGAGGTAGGGTGTTCTTGTCGTGCTGGTTGCTTTGCTTAGTTTTTTTTTACTCCGTCTCGTTATTTATATTTTTGGGAGTTAATTCTTCCTGGTAAAGGTCGCGGGAGTCCGCTGGATGCGGATGGCGCAGAATCGGTCATTGTGGCACTCTTTGGGGGAGGCCTATGTCCAGCAGTGGACGTCTTTCGGCTGATATGATGAGTTAATTCTATTGGCTACAGAGTTAGCCAAATAATACGGAATAATAATACGTTTTACTGGACTTTCACCACCCCATCACAATTTTCTATTTGAAACCGCGCTTATTTTTGATAATTCTGTATATTAGGTATTATTTAAAATGGTATAAGTTGAAGCTTCATCTTTTCAGGGTATTTCCTCAAGTTTTGTTTTTGGCAATGTTAAAAATAATTTATCTCTTATTAGTGTCTGGGATAAATCGAGCTTATCGACTCCGCACATCCCTAGCCTCATGTAACGAGTCTTCCGCACTCCCATGCATTATGGCCGCCGCTGTCTGGGTAACGAGCGGGAACTAGGAACAGAATGTTCTCATTCAGTGTGATAACAGGCTTCCTAGCTTGCAAATTAGTTGGCATAGACGGAGGAAAAAATGGACGGCTGTTTGTTAAAGCATGCTCTCAGTTACGTAATTTATTAACGGGGGGGGATGACTCGAATACCCAATATCTCGCAAACGAATCACTAACTACCCATAATATTTTTGAACAAGCTATCCAACATGGGTTTAACGAGACAAAAAATACATCCCCACTTTAAGTGTAAGGGAGGTACCTAATAGTAGATTGTTAACCGAGGGATGAAAGCCACCCATTCCTGACGAGATATTTTGGCGCTCGAACGAAGTGAGAGCGCTAATAGTTCGAGGCTGAAATGGGTGGCTTCCCCCGAGTTAATCACACTACTTTTCATTTCGAATACGAGGAAATGAATTGAAAGCCAAAAACTTAAATATTTTGTAAATCACTCAGATCCTATAGAACAAATTTTAAAAGCGTTTGTGTATGGACCATTTGGACGGGAACTGTTGACAGATTTTAATAATGTTAGTGTGTAGACCATTTTTGGACGCGCTTTTGAAGTGGTTATATCGAAAAAATAATTTTAATTATTGTTTGGATGATAAACATTACTAATTGTATTTATATATACCATATTCGACGACCGGTTAGCCTAGTGGGTAGTGACGCTGCCTACGAAGCTGGAGGTCCTGGGTTCGAATCCCGGTAAGGGCAAATATTTGTGTGATGAGCATGAATATTTGTTTCTGAGTCATGGAAGTTTTCTATGTATTTAAGTATTTATATCTATTATATATGTCGTCGTCTAGTACCCATAACACAAGCCTTACTGAGCTTACTATGGGACTAGGGCGATTTGTGTAAGATTGTCCAACAATATTTATATTTATTATTTATAATTATTATTATTTATGTAGTAATAAAGAATGAAAACCATCATAATTATATCAACAACCTTAAAAATCAACACAATTTTTTGGAAGCGTGGCAGTATATTACACACACACACCACACACACACACACCTATCTCATACAGCTCTTTGACATTCACGCTCCGATTCGTGCTATAAAGGTGAAGCACCTGCCTGCTCCTTGGCTCACTGCAGACATTAAAAAAATAATTGAAAGGAAGAATGTTACTAAATCTAAATATAAACTTGATAACTCGGACAAAAACAAATCAAGGTATCATGCTATTCGGAATCGCTGTAGTACTATATGTCGTGATGCCCAGAGGCGCCATATACATACTTCTGTAGAAAATGGGGATCCAGCCAAAGTATGGAAATTTCTAAAATCTCTAGGAGTTGGGAAAACTCAGCAATCATCATATACAATCAACACAAATTTCAATCAGCTCAATCAGCATTTCTCTTCATCTACCTCTTTTAGCGGTCCTATTAAGGTAGATACACTAAACTATCTTTCAACTTCCCAAACTTCTGATTTCTCTCCTTTTACTTTTCGTCAATTCACTGACAGTGAAGTTAAGAAGAGCGTACTTAGCATCACTTCAAATGCTGTTGGTGTTGATTGCATTAGTCGTAAGATGATAGTTCCTCTCCTTGACCTACTGCTTCCTTTTATTACCAGCATCCTAAATTTTTCAATTTCATCTGGCATGTTTCCTTCTCAATGGAAGGATGCTGATATTATCCCTTTACCCAAAAAGTCAAACCCCAGTTCCTTTTCTGATTATCGTCCCATTTCCATTCTTCCTTTTCTATCCAAAGTATTGGAGCGACTAGTGCATCAGCAATTAACT
Source organism: Epinotia ramella (assembly GCA_947578815.1). Classification (NCBI taxonomy): domain Eukaryota; kingdom Metazoa; phylum Arthropoda; class Insecta; order Lepidoptera; family Tortricidae; genus Epinotia; species Epinotia ramella. The sequence continues at coordinate 1,759,314 of OX388206.1, read as the reverse complement.
TCCTTCTTGAACAGATATGATCTTTTAAACCAATTTCAATCGGGTTTCCGTTCAGGGCATAGTACTAGTACAGCCCTTGTTAAGATCACTGATGACATCCGATTGGGGATGAACGACAGAAAGCTTACAGTTTTAACTCTGTTGGATTTCAGCAATGCTTTCAACACTGTCGATTTTGACATTATGCTCGCTATTTTACGCTCTCTTAACTTATCTCCTGCAGTGATTGACTGGTTTCGTAGTTATTTAAATGGTCGTCGGCAAAGAATAAAGGTGGATTCTTCTTGTACTTCTTGGTGCAGTACTCTGGCGGGCGTTCCGCAGGGCGGTGTGCTATCTCCTCTCTTATTTTCTATCTTCATTAATTCCATCACACATAATATCTCCTCTCATTATCACCTTTATGCCGATGATCTTCAGATTTATACACAGTCCGTGCTTGGTGATCTCCCTTCTGCCATAGAAAGAACTAATGATGACTTGGTACGCATTCTGAAATGGAGTCAACGATATGGTCTGAGTGTGAACCCAGCGAAGACCCAAGTCATTATTATTGGCAGCAGCAATCTGATTTCTAGAGTCGATTTTGTAAATCTCCCTCCAATACTTTTTGATGGGATTCAGATTGATTATTCGATGCAAGTGAAAAATCTTGGGATCATTATGGATCGCTCTTTGTCTTGGGTGCCTCAAGTGAGTGAAGTGAGCAGGAAGATATTTGCTGCAGTGGGGTCTCTTAGGCGGCTTCGTAATTTTCTGCCTACTGCAACTAAAATTGCGCTTGCTCAAACTTTACTTCTTCCTATTCTTGATTACGCTGATGTATCCTATCTCGACCTTTCTGAGGAGCAGCTTAATAAGCTTGAGCGTCTCCAAAATGTCTGCATTCGGTTCATATTTGGGTTACGCAAATATGACCACGTTTCTAGTTTCCGTTCCAAACTCAAGTGGCTCCCTATCCGTTATCGTCGTAACTCTCACATTATTTCGCTTCTGTTTAGTGTCCTTTTTAACCCTGCAACTCCCCGCTATCTCAAAGAGCGTTTTAGTTATTTTAATTCTGTTAGATCTTCTAACAATTTGCTATTAACTGTGCCTTCGTCATCTTCGAAATTTTACAGTAGTTCGTTCACTTTTAAGGCTATTCGACTGTGGAACTCTCTCCCTCTTGATATAAGACAAGCTAAATCTATCGGTAACTTCAAATCTCTTCTTAAAGAACATTATTTGTCTCTCCCCTAACCCCGATTGTCTTACTATTATTATTATTGGCTGACTGTTTATGTATTATATTTATATATTTTTATTTGTGTTATTTGTATATATGTATGATTGTGTATGTATGTTTATATATAGAGCTATTTATGTACGTGTATTGATATAATTATTTTGATTTTTGGCTTATTATAATCTCTGCACCACCTACTACATAATCTAGTTTTATCTCTTTCTCCGATACCCAAAGGTTGTCTGGAAGAGATCGCTCTTCAGCGATAAGACCGCCTGTTGTCTACCTCTACCTACATGTTATTGTATTGTTTCTCTTTTTAACTGCTTTGTTTGTGTGAGGTGTGCAATAAAGAGTATTTGTATTGTATTGTATTGTATATTATTTATAATGACTGAATGTTATTTTTTTTAATGACTTTAGCACGCTGGTCTGAAGCGGTCACAGTAAACTACGAACACTTCAAAAAATATTCAATAGGCTTCAAATAGCAATAATTAACGCATGGTTTGAAAATTGTACTGATTTTGAAACTTGTCGACGTTTCAAAATCAGTACAATTTTCTTAAACTGTGGCTGTACAGTTTTTTTACTTTTCAGCCCTAGGGGCGACATGCCTCACTTTCAACCCGTTGTTTAGATAAACAATGACCTACTTTCAGAGTATGAGAGATGAAAAATATTTTTTTTTCAAGATTTTATTCTTCTGTTTTGACGGCGTGATTGATTATATATACCCATTCCGAATTACAGTTTTTTAGTAGTAATGGTTACTGAGCTAAGCCGAAGACGGACGGACAGACGGACATGGCGAAACTATAACGGTTCCTTGTTGACTACGGAACCCTAAAAACTGTGGAGGGTAGACCGGAAAAACGTCCACTACCCATCCATTATTTCATGAAATAAAAATTATATTAGGTGCTAATATGATAATAATGTAAACTCGTTCTTAAGTAACTTTTGATTAAGCTTGCTCATTACAAGTGGCCAGCTTTGATCCGTTCACCGCGATAGCAACACGATAGTCCCATAAGATTATAATATTTCAATTAACTTAGATGTGTTACGACGATACCTACTAAGGCCGACTCACAATTGAACTACTACTTAAGAGGCTGACAAGACCTAATTTGGTGAAATTGACGTTATTTAAGCAGTTTTTTTAGAAAAACTATTTGTTCTAGCACATCAAATAAAATATATGTTAATATTCACCATATTTCAAAGACCGTGGACGGGCTCGATACATAATTGGACGAAATCGGCTCGATAGAAAATAATTGCAAAGATTGGTCTTAAAATCACATTAAACGGTTCTATGTCTATATTTTTTGACGTATGGGTCTGCAATTAAAAACATGAAGTCAACATATTCATACCTAAACCGCTAGCGAGTCATATTTCACAAATATTCCACTCTTTTTTTTATTTAAATTTTTATGTAATATTATCTTTAAAAACCGGGCCGCCCAGTAACACTCGCTCTCGTTTACTCCGATACAAATAGACAGTTTGCGCGCTATCCAAAATCCTCAAGGGCATTTTGGTGTTGACATGACAGCGTCTTAAGTAAATTCAAAGCTTAAATATGAATTTAATCTTAATCCACAATATCATTTAACATAGTCCCAATTTCGAAACGCGCCTTTGACGTATTAAACTCATATGTAAACCGTCTTTGTTATGCGCTCTCGCTGGCCTAACTCGGCCTAAGCGTGTTGCTTTGAATCTTAGGACCATTATAAACTTTGATCAGTGGTTATAACTTGCAATTCTATACGAAATTCTGTTTATATGAGACGTTTATACGTTTCCCTTGACGACGCGAAACTGAGGCAATTTGGTGCAATTGACTCAGTTTTAGTGTGCCACTTTTGGAGCGCTTATAACAGTTATAACCTATCTACCTCTTTTTATATTAGATCATTGGCTCTAGCCACTAATGAAAGTATCATACTGGCGGCGATTACAGTATAATGGTAGTGCATTGTTTTCCCAAGCACACAACCCGCAGTGATTCACCGGGAAGAAAATGGGAGACAAACGTTTTGGATTTTAATTTGATGTCAATATGTTAACAAGCTCTTATTTAACTTACTTGCGCTGTTCGTAGGCATGTAGGTACTTGATATTTATTCAATTCTTAACAATGTATAATTGTGCCGATTAGGTAGGTACAGCCGGCGCCATACAGTTAGTAGCACGCAAGGTATTAGCCAAATATTTCGGTACACGATATTACGAAATATTGCGCTACTCTGGCTGCTACTAACTATATGACGCTGACTGTACTTACATTACAATTCATTTAATTACAAAATTTACAAGATAAATCATAAACGAATTTACGTCCGTAAGGTAAAAATATAGGTAGGTAGGTACTTATGTAAGTTGTCGTCCAAATTTTCCTAACCATTGTTCAGTCACATACCGGACGGTATCCGATTGGGATCATGGAAGTCTCTCAACAAGTACAATGATGACTGCAAAAATAAACAGTCAGAAATAAAAGCTTGTATGCAGTTGTTGTGAGTTGTGAGTACCTACCAAAAATGCTTTATTTACAGAAACTTTTTACACGTTAGCCCGTCGCGGGTGAAAATTTAAATGGGAAATGTGTGTTGAGATTGCCCTCCTGTTTCCCCGTAGCCATGCAATTCGAGACCTGCATTGTGACTAAGCCATTGAACAGAATTAACAGAAACTATAGCTGATTCAAGGATGCTAAGGAATCGGTTCTCACAGCTCAGTATATTTTTTGTCGCTGCTCGGTTTGCGGAACGCGTGTTCAGTTTTCTCATGTCGACATGCGAAATCAAAAAGAATGTCCGAAGTGAAGTGTTTGAAATCGAATGTCTCAAATATGCCGCTTAATATGAAACATAGTAAGCGGCAGATTTGCATTGATTCCACATTGTTTCTTATGTTTAAAATTCAAACATCTTGTTGACGCTTGTAACTCTTGTAAGAGCAATACTCTTTGTCTGCGGTTTTCTTCAAGCCTCTCACGGCGCGGCTTGCGGTGGCGGCATGGTGGCGGTCAAAAGTAAATTTGGCAGCTAATGTTTACAAGTTTACTATTGACCGCCACCCTAATGTGATTCAGGCCTTAAGTTTTCTCATGTCGACATGCGAAATCAAAAAGAATGTCCGAAGTGAAGTGTTTGAAATCGAATGTCTCAAATATGCCGCTTAATATGAAACATAGTAAGCGGCAGATTTGCATTGATTCCACATTGTTTCTTATGTTTAAAATTCAAACATCTTGTTGACGCTTGTAACTCTTGTAAGAGCAATACTCTTTGTCTGCGGTTTTCTTCAAGCCTCTCACGGCGCGGCTTGCGGTGGCGGCATGGTGGCGGTCAAAAGTAAATTTGGCAGCTAATGTTTACAAGTTTACTATTGACCGCCACCCTAATGTGATTCAGGCCTTAAGGAAGCGCTACGGTAGTTGTAAAGCTGCTCCATCTCAAAACATAAAGTGCTCCATACATGATCCAGACTTTTCGCTATGCGCTATTCCTACAGCTATTTATCAAGCAAACAAGCGTTAAATAAAAGGAACTTGTTGATTAATTTTATTCCTCTATTAGAAGGAAGCTCGTCACAGAACCATTGTAAGAATGTCAGTACACTCTAAAAACGGTTTACATTCCTATTTAGGTAATACGCAGTCCAATTATCTCTTATATATGTAACGAAGCGTGTAGCGGAACGTTACACGTGAACTTTTTGCCTATTTACTTAGAAGGGTAAAAGAGAAGAGAGCAAATATTGGACACCATCAGCACTATTAGAAGGGGGAAAATGATTGGTCATTTGATACGGCACGACCACTTCTTTGAAACCATCATTGAAGGAAAGATAGAAGGAAGGAGAGGCAGGGGCAGACCATGACGCAGTTATATGGACCAAGTAAAGGAAAAAGCTGGTGTCGAGTCGTATCAGCAAATCAACGACGACGGCGTACGACAGAGAAAAGGAAAATACTCCACAAAAGGATGACTCTTCAATTTGTGATGATGACCTTGGAACTTACCATGTAAAATAATATAAACACGCTTTAGGCTTGCACGCTTGACAATTAGGGGGTCGTTGCGTAGGTATTCTAATTTAATTGGATTCAATTTCAATGTGCTGAAACGGTCGTAACGCATTGTACGCACGTCAGGTAGATCTAAATCTCAGTATGTATATTGCAGTCTTTGGATCTAAATGTCACTTTTTGTTTGGGAAAATGACAGTTGAGTTGTCCTAACGCGCGTTCGAAACTTAGGTCACATTTTATTAATACCACGTTGGCAAAGAAACAGCCGCCCACAAAGCAGACGCCGTTCCACTGGAAACAAGGGCATTGATCAAAGAGTAAAGTAAGTTGTTGTGTTGACATTGACAACTAGAAACAAATGCACGAATCACAATTTCAAGTGGACTCAAAATGTATTATTACTCCAAAAGAAAGAAGGCAAAAAATATGCCTATAGTGAAGAAAATCCCATTCAGATATCTCAAAGAATTACGAACAACTGTTTTAATATTGTTTGTTAGAGAGAGAAAACCTTCGCAGATAGTGACGTCACAATCGGCGAGCGTCATAGTAGGTAAATGACAATCGTTCATATGAAGGTGCGTTTTGCGGAAAAGGGCCAGAACATACCTCCTCTTGAAACTTTGGACACCTTATAACTCTGCGATTATTTAACTCTACTTTTTTCTCCAATTGACTACAACATTAATCCTTTTTCGAGAAAATACAACATTATTTATTATTTTATTTAGTGTCTACACCCCTGGGGGCCTAGACAAGGTTACAATAGAAACGAATAAAATGTATAGGAATGACAGATGTTAACGAAAAGTGTTTCGTCGGCATCTGTCATTCCCGTACATTTTATTCGTTTCTATTGGCGTTAGCGCTTGTCGATTGTAACCTTGTCTACGGCCCCTGTTGTTAGCAATTCAAAAAGCATCCTCTAGAACTCTGCGCGTTAGCGCTGGAAATAGTCGCTGACAAGGAAAATGTAGTGATATGAATGGCTCGTACATAGTTGCCGCGGTACCTTAAGCCGGCTGTACTACACATTGGGCCAACGTTGGCGCGTGAGCAGAATGCAGCTATGCGTTAGAGGAAGAGGGCTTTATTTCGTTCTCATTAGTTTGCATAGCTGCATCCTGCTCACGCGCCAACGTTGGCCCAATGTGTACAGCCGGCAGGGCCGTAATTGCGAACGCGGAGACAGGAAGCTTGAAACAAGGCATCATCCAATTCTATTGTAAGTCGGCGACAGGGCTGGCAACTTGCAGTTATGTAACTTAACTACTGACATTACGATTAAAGAGAACCGTTAGGAGAACAATATTCCTTTTGATAGCAAAGGAATAAGCCGCTGACAACGTGCTGGTTTAAGTGAAGATGAGATGCAACTATTTGCGTATTTTGCATGCGGTTACAGGAATATTGTTGTTTACCTACTAAGTCACTGCACTTACTAACTTATTTGAATGAAACAACTTAACACTCATACAATTCAGATTTCGAAGGGAGCCTTCTACAATCTACGAGAAAACAACGAAGACTTGCAACCCTAGCCTAGCTGTTCGTAAGAGCTCGCGAATGCTCACAATGAGGATGTGGCTAACTGTGGGCTAACAGCTCAGGTGCGGGTCACAGGTCCAAGTGACACTGTCATGTATAGGTGACAGCAACACGGCTAGAATAATGGACATATTACACAATTGTCTCGTGAGCTCTAATAAGGTTCGCAGGCCCTTTGGCAATTCTTAAAGTTGCCCTGCTGTGTTGTGTTGTATGTGTATGTGTAGCAGGGCTTAGGTCTCCCTTTACATAACTGGCCTTTTATGTCCAATGTTATGAGACGGTTTTCCTCAAGCAATTTGATTTTGTTATCAATCGTAGACCACCAACATGACCTCTTGACGCGCCACGCAAGATCTATAGCGCAGGCGTTACCTACAGGATGGTGGTAGCGTGCAGCATCCATATAAAACAAATGCAATTTATAGATAAAACAATTACATTTCATACAAACATATCAAATATATTTGAGATCAGTGTGAATGCATCAATGAGCCCCTGAAAAAAAAACACCTAATCGTCATCTAAACTGACGACGCCAGGCTCGGCCCTGGACATCATCTCCCGATAAAGAGTTCCTCCAACTAAATACACTTCTGTTCCAGCTGGTATAGGGTTGTGGGTGATCCTGTTCATACTCTGAGATCTTGGGCTAGAACGGCTAGAAGCTTCGTTCACTCGTTGCCCACTGACGTGCCCTCTCAGAGGCTGTCCTCTGATCTCTCGCTCCCGCGTATGAGGTTCCGCTTCCGCTGCCGCCTCCGCTCGAGGTCATGGCCCAGCCGTCAGGCTGCCTCGATTCATTACGTGGTTGTCGTGGGTTTGACTGTACTCTTTCATAGAATAGTTCTCTCACCGCTTCAGCATAAGTTGGTCTTCGTTGACTGCTGTTTGGTGGATTGGGGACTGTTCTCACGGCTATAACTTCTGGTTCGGATTCAGATTCGCTTGTTATCTGAAATAGTTAACCATTTTGAGTAACATTTCCATTTATTGCAATTCATTTCATCAACGTTGGTTAACTAAAATGTCTTTTTTTTTTCAAAATAACTGAAATAGTTAACATATATGGGGAAGTCCCGTAACGCCGGACGGCACCTAATACCGGACACTCGTACTATCTCGATAACCAATAACGCGAGCGAGTCAAGGACAAGTATAAGTGGCGCGGGCCTATACTACCTATAGAATAACATAAATTACTGCGCCTGGTCAAATACCATAAGCAACATTTTTTAGAGCGTAGTACGAATTACTAGGCAATAACAATAATTTGAAAAATAGTTTATTTTGTAGTCGACTGCATATCCTACACTATTAAACGAGCAATATTTTTATATACCTACCTACCTATATATTTGCAATCACGTTCTCGGAAACGGCTCTAACGATTGCGATGATATTTGTAATATAGAGGTTTACGGGGGCGAGAAAACTAGAGATCTAGCTAGGTCTCATATGTCTGGGAAAAATCGTTTTCCCGTATTTTCAGCTTAGCTCGGTCGCCCAGGGACTTCAATATTAAGTAAGCTGCAAGATAGACGCTCTGTGTCATGAACTATACGTACCTGAATCACGTCATTATCATCATCTTCAATGACAAAAACCGTCTGACTTCTGATGGGGCCATCGTCTACGTCCATGGGTTCAGGGACTAGAAAAAACGCTCCCATTATACATATAGGTAAATACACTCCCGGCGTTCATATTGAAATAACATAAAGGTTCGAGTATACCCATGCATATACAGGATGTTAACGGGGTCATGATCCCGAATGACAAAAAGCGAATAAGATGATCATACTGAACAACCTTTCCCATGGGACCAACCACGAAATCGCAAAAAAAAAGAGCCAATTAAGAGTTAACTGTGAGTTAACTGCGATTTAATTGAGAGTTAATGTATGAAATACCTGGTTTTTTTTTGCGATTTCGTGGTTGGTCCCATGGGAAAGGTTGTTCAGTATGATCATCTTATTCGCTTTTTGTCATTCCGGATCATGACCCCGTTAACATCCTGTATTTTATAAATCGAAAAGAAAAAATGGTTTTTACAAGATTTTATTTAACTTGCACTGTTCGTATGTATTGTAAGTTGTCCGTCAATCCATTTTTCAGTCGCCATTATCCGATTGAGCTGAAATTTTAGGTAAATGTATAGTTTGGATGACGATTCAATATTATGGTACCATCGAGCTGATCTGATGATGAAGACAGAAGGTGGCCATGGGAATTCAGTAGTTAACGTACGTCCCTTGAGTTTGGGCTCGTTGGAATCGTCTCAATGAGTAGTTGATGACAAGAGATTTTTGACACAAACGTATTTTATACAAACTGAATACTTACCTACTTAATTGCCATCACAAAACCGCTACAGAGTTAATTTTTGTTTAACAACTCACGCTAATTGGGTACACGAGTTTTTGAAAATGCCCCTAGATTAAATATTAGTATTTACCTAGTACTTAGTACCTGAATATTGAAAAGATTTCACCATTCTTTTTTTTACAATCGAATAAAATGCAATTGTGTCAACAGGCTGTCTTATCACTTAGGTACGTTATTAAAGATAGGTACCTACAGATATCAGAAGTTGATATACAAGATATAAGTACCTACAGAACAGATTGAAATCGTACAAGACTCCGAACAAAATAGTCATAAGTAGGTACCATTCGACATTTCAGCGCGAGTTTGTTAGTCCAATCAAAAAAATCGGTACTCTCCGGTACACTTTAGCTTCCATACTTGAGGTTAAGACACGTTTTCAGTTTTTGGGGACATGCAAAAACCCGACGCACTCCGAAACGCTTCCCCAAGTTTATGACCTATAAATGTGCCCTTGGCAGTGACGCAGGCTCGACCGTCCTTAGGTGACATTGTTGTTCGCTGTTCGCAAACCGCTAGTGTAGTTTTCCGCCAAAGCAAATGGAAACTACAGGACTAGGTATGTCCAGCAAAGTAGATCTTTCGGCTGATATGATAATGAAGATGAAAATTAAATGGAAACTTATAAGCATGCCCTTATTCCGAAACGTTCATCAAACCTATTATTGCTAAAATTCATTAATTCTTACCTGTCACATTCCTTGCCAGACAAATAATGAACTACTTTGGTAACAGCTTTCCACAACCAAAGGAATTCAAGGTAGGTGTGGTGGTGCAGGTGGAAATGATGGAGCGAGCTTGGGAGTATAAGAGCTTAGGGGGCAAATACCCAAATTATCCCGCTGGGTCGAAATGATATGTAGATAAGATAAGACGCCATGCATGCCAAGCGTTTGTGTTGATGAGAGAGGGACAAAACGCATTTTTAAACGACTTCAAAAAAAAGGAGGAGGTTCTCAATTCGGTTGTATTTTTTTTTTATTTTTTTTTTTTTTTTTCAATGTTTGTTACCTCAGAACTCCGTCATTGATGAGCCGATTCGTAATTTTTTTTTTTGTTTGTAAGGTGGGTCCCATTTTTTTTAATTCAGTTAGATGATGGGATCCATGAGGAATTGAGGGGACTACTCAATTATATTAGGCACGCGTGTAGTGATGTTGGTATTTTCTATTATATCTCGTGTATTTACACCCGAAAATCATAAATTTGGTGGAGTGGAATTGATGATGAAGACCACAGATGACTTATGGAATTCCTCAATTTTATTATGTACTTAAAAGTACAAAAGTACGTCACAGATTCTGATAAGATTCCGTTAATAACAGCTTATGAAGTGCCAAAGGTGATCCTTGTCAATCCTGGTGTCCTGGTGTCCTTGGAATCGACGGAAGTCCTCAAATATTATCGGCCCACATACAGCAATTGCGTTTTTTTCTCTAATAATCAACGCATTTGCGCTTGGAAATCAGTTCAGTGGTAAATTAGAAAATAAATGTGGAAATGTTCTAGTTGCTTGGCGGTGTACTAAATTGAAGTCGGTTAAAACTTTGTTTTTAAAGTAAATTATTGTTAAAATAGGTTCGTTGGTTTATGAAATAGAGCGGGTTGTACCAACTGTGGCACCAACTTGCAATTACAGACCGAACAACATTAAATGTAGCGCCGACAGCTACCACAGAAACTTGTCAACAATCCATACATTCGGATTTAATGGGGTATACAGATTATGTGATTTTACCCCAATTTGTCAGTACAACATGTCGAAGTCATAATTGGGTGTAGTACCTACAGATGTAACAATCCGACTACATGTGCATGCAATTTCTCAGTACAACTCGTTTGACAGTTGGATCAGCAGCGCAACATGCCTCCAGGCGATACCAATTAGTCAGCTCCTAATGAATTGGGGCTGACAAATCATGACATGTATATATCCCATAAAGGAACATCCCTTACGATTGCAGACGGTTTGGTGCAACCCTATCGGACGGAGTCGCGTCGCTAAGTTCACGCACTTCCATACTAACCCATAGACTTGATGTGAGAGACAAAATAGTCGCGGAGACAAAAGTTGCTCGTGCGCGCATGCCGGGTCCGCTGCGCCGTATTTCGATGTTTTTTAACATCTAACGTGTTGTGCCAATCAAAACAATACCCTATTTTTTTATATATTCGGACAAACTTACACAAATCAACCTAGTCCCATAGTAAGCTCATTAAGGCTTGTGTTATGGGTACTAGACGACGATATATATAATAGATATAAATACTTAAATACATAGAAAACTTCCATGACTCGGAAACAAATATTCATGCTCATCACACAAATATTTGCCCTTACCAGGATTCGAACCCAGGACCTTCAGCTTCGTACGCAGCGTCACTACCCACTAGGCTAACCGGTCGTCAAAACGTCGGTCGTATTTGTTTGCCGAACGAAACTGACGGATGACATGTTAGATGTTTAAAAACATCGAAAACACGGCGCACGGCTTTAAGGAAAGTGTGTATTTGAGAAGCTTCATGACTTGCATGACCAAGGAAAAAGCAGCAGATGCCAGTTACAGGAATACCTATAGTTACAGTTTTCCCAGGGACACTGTATATCAAAACTACCTTCATTCAAACTGGTTGTTATTTATTTCTCTTATTCTTTCTACTCTACTTATAAAATAAAAACAAATAAAATATATTGTACTATTAAAAAAAACTGAACATTATCACAGGCAACATTTTGGAGTTACATAGCAGCCCATTTATGAGTCAGGACAGAGGTCAAATCATAAGTTAGGTTTAAAGCACACACATTGCAGTTTGTCCAAAGAACTGATACTCAAACCGTGTTGGGAGGAGCTAGCTGGAATCAGGTCGACTTGGTGATCTACCATCTTAATGTTAAATGTAGAGACGCAGCTATAGTTGATATGAGACAGAAATACACCTCTCATTCTAACCATAGCTGTATCTCTGTCAGTTTAACGTCAGCTCTAACGGGCCATAGACAAATGTTCAATTCAAACTAGAGGTCAATCAAAGGCAAAGTTTCGCTTTTCGATATGATTTAGCGTTTCGCGCGGCAAGCCAACGTGTCAGAAAGCGCGAGATGATGTCTAATTGCATTTAAATTTATCAAAATGCGATACGTAATGGAATATGTAGACTGCGTATATACAAAGTATACAATATATTATAGCGGATGGTGGTAGGGGAACGCGAGTCGACGGCGCGTGAAAAAAACCTAAGAGCGACCGCACATTAGGCCACTAGTGGTCGCATAGAGCCACCACTAGGCTTGACTGGACTCGTTTTCTAGTGGCGGCGACTAGTGGCCATAATTTGCGGCAGCTAATAAGGACACGCTACACGAGCCGATATCGGCAGGACTGCAGGCCGCCGCGTGATTCGGCCCGTGTGGACACGCGTCGGAAGCACTGCGGCCGGCCAAATCAAGGTCACTCCATACTAGATTTTCTGTGAGCTTGCTTGGCATTCCTGCCGATTTCGGTCGTGTAGCGTCTCTTTATCTGTGATCATCTGCTATTTTGACGGTTCTTCGCACCTCCGACTTAAACGTAGAGCTACAAGTCCTTGTGCATGTCGTAGAGCACTGCGCAGAGCCGATAGAGCGGGAGGCCTACCACGGTGAAGTAGTCGCCCTCTACGCGCTCCACGAACGTGCCGCCGACGCCCTGGATGCCGTAGCCGCCCGCCTTGTCCCTGGATAGGATAAATCCATACTAATATTATAAATGCGAAAGTGTGTCTGTCTGTCTGTCTGTCTGTCTGTCTGTTACCTCTTCACGCTTAAACCGCTGAACCGATTGCGATTAAATTTGGTATCGAGATAGTTTGAGTCCCGGGGAAGGACATAGGATAGTTTTTATCCCCGAAATCATCCCCTAAGGGAGTGAAATGGGGGGTGAAAGTTTGTATGGAGCTGCGCGATATAAACGAGTTCCACGCGGACGGAGTCGGGGGCAGAAGCTAGTAAATAAATAAATATAAATATTAGGGAGTAGATTGCCTTAAACAAATCGACCTCGTCCCACAGTAAGCTCATTAAGGCTTGTGTTATGGGTACTAGACGACGACATATATAATAGATATAAATACTTAAATACATAGAAAACTTCCATGACCCAGAAACAAATATTCATGCTCATCACACAAATATTTGCCCTTACTGGGATTCGAACCCAGGACCTTCAGCTTCGTAGGCAGCGTCACTACCCACTAGGCTAACTGGTCGTCAATAATAGAATAAATAGCCTATCAAAATATATTTAAACGGTCACTACGTCTTTACTTTAAGGACAAATATCGCTCGACATGTTTTGAGTCAATATGCGGTTTGAAATCATGAGCGCTCACGATTAGAACTGTGCTAACTTTAGCGTTAGCATAGCGTTGTGTTGCCGTTTCATTATATCCTATCCTATCCTATATGATTAAACTAGCAATATTTGTATACGTATTTGAAATCACGTTCTCGAAAACGGCTCTAACGATTTCAATGAAATTAAGTCAGTCAGGCGAGCTAATTTGGACAATGTATTTATGATTGTCTGTGATAATTGAACTGACTATGCAATTATTTAATGAGTTTTGGTTGCCAAGTAACCAATGATACTGGGTTCTTTAATAAGGAGTGAACAGATCTTTAAAGAATCTGCAACATGCATGTGCATGTGACTCTCCTAAGTTTCAAGCATACATAGGCTATGGTAACTCATTACCATCAGAAAGAGATCATATGCTTGGTACCTACCATCATTGTGGTAATTAATATTAAATACCATTTGAATTTTGAAACATGAACTTACATAGGCTCTCCAGTAGCAATGTACCCCTTTATCTGTTCCTCATTCATCTTGCCAAATATGACATTAGTCTTCTCAGTGAACTTGACAGTTTTGTCATGTGCTTTCACCACCACCCCGGTGTACACTGTGTGTGTTCGGCCGGACAACCTGCCAAAGTATAGCAATGAATGAGTATAATATTAGGATTGGAAAATTATGGTATAACAAAATACTGGCTTGAATGTTTTATAATTTCACCTTTCAAACTTTAATTTATATTTTTCTTGGAAAAAATATCAATTACATGCAATCATTTTAGTTTTATTTGAGTTATGAATATGATTATTCAATTACTGTTATGATTATCCTGAAAAGATCATGTTGAAAAGAAAAATAATAATAATCATAAATTTTATATGAGCACATGGGTAGAATTCGTACATAATTTCTAAGCAATAAGCACCCCATTTCCTTTGCTCTTAAGGGTTTAATGTACAATAAAAGTGTGTGATAAATCTGTTTCAACATACAGAAATAATATCTCAATCTCAACATTATAACAAAAAAGTTGAAAGTTATGTGAAACCAACAAACCTAACAACCTTGACAATATCTGGAACGCGTCCGCCTCAGACGTGGGCTTCCCGAACATCTCTCCATCCATGGTCACCATAGTATCCGCTCCTATCACTATGTCCGGCATCTGCCCCTGGTTTCTCAGTCTGCCCTCTACTTCTAGAACCTTCTGTAGCGCCGTCTCTTCCACGAACTCAGAAAAACTCTTGAAACTCTTCGTGTCAAGGTTCTCTTCAAACAGAGATGGACACAACCCTACTTTCAATCCCTAAAACAAAACTGTATCAAGACGGTATTTTACTTACAAATAAGTCACATTAAATTATTATACTAACTATATTCTCTATTAGCTCTTTCCGTCTCGGCGAGCCAGACGCTAAAATTATATTTTTCTGTTTCAAAACATGCATCACTGGTTGCAACATTTTGATAACCTTTTACTTTTACTCAGTGAGAGGAAGAACCGTTAAAAAGCACTAAAGATGGCCTTCCACTAAATATTTAAATGATTGCAGTGATATATTAATTTGATTTCCATTAAAAACTAGCACTGGCTCGGTTCTCTCTAATCTGTTCATGATATGATTTGATTTTATTCATTCATTGCACTATTGCACTCCACATGAGTTTGACAGTTTAGAGGCGTATTTACCTCAACTCTACCCAAATTTCTCATTCAAAATTGACCTCACCTATTAATGGGGCATCCAGATTATGTGATTTTACCCCAATTTGTCAGCCCAACATGTCGAAGTCATAATTGGACGTAGCGTACAGACGTAACAACTGCAACTACAATTTCATTCGGTGTGGCCAGTTAATAGTAAGAAAGCGAAAATTGCCGCATTCAAACGGTCCTGCGAAGCGGGCTGCAAGATTGTTACTAACCGATGAGATAGGGCAAGACAGCCAGCACGTCTAACATGGGACGGCGGCGACATACTCTCGATTTTTCTCGCACTATACCTCTTGTTCTGAGTGTTCTAATAAGAGAGAGACGGATAGTGCGAGAAAAATCGAGAGAGCTCGCGCGCCGTCGCGTGATAGCCGTGCAGCACACCAAAATCGAGAGTATGTAACGGCCGTCTCATAATAGACGTGCTGTCTCGCCCTATCTCATCGGTTAGTAACAACCTTGCAGTCCGCTTCGCAGGACCGTTTGAATGCGGCAATTTTCACTTTCTTACTATTAACTGGCCACACTTAATGAAATTGTAGTAACAAAACACCGGTTTAAAAAAATTGACAAAATGACAGTGTACAATATTAAAACAATATTCTTTAGTATACAATTTTTTATTTTCGTTTAATTTTATTTGAATGAATATTGTGAGAAAAAAAACACTTGGCAGATCATGCCAATTCCATGGTCCAAATTGTGATTTTCATGCAATTAGTCAAAGAAAAACTCGTTTGACGGTTGGATTGCAGCGCAACATGCATCCACACGATAGCAATTAGTCAGATTCTGATGAATTGGGGCTGACTAATCATGTAATGTATATGCCCCATAACAACGCCTTTGAATAAAGTCTGTTCTGTTCAAGTCACTGTTATTACCGCGCCTTTGACCCCTTAGAATGTTCAAAACCGGTTTATCGTTAATAATCGGTTTTTCACGAAATGTAATTAGCGTCAACGAAACGAAACTGTGAACGAAACGAATCGCGAATCGGTGGATATCGGTGCCGTTGTGCTTTTCTTTTTGTCGAACTTCGTTTTAGCATTTTAAACAGAAATACAACCTCCAAATGGTGATGGAATCATAATTTTAATAAGATGATGTCCGTTGTGGCTTATGTGCGCAATCTTCTCGGTTGGTGTGATGAAGATGATCCAGCCATTAGGACCAGCTTCAAACGAGACAGGTATGACTATGACACTTGTTTACAACGTTTCAGTTATGGCGGCAAAGACCGTGAAAACTCATTCTTATTAGCTGTAATACTGAAGAAAATATGTATAAAATATCCTTAAAAGTTGCCTCGAGGTTCTGGAAGTAAGTTACTTCAGATTTGATGCGAATTGCGCGTCAGAATCCGTTTTAACGGCGTGTTCTCTTGCAGGACCGAGGACGATGTTTTGTTGGACGAGGGACCAGCGCTTAAGCGGCTCAAGCAGTTGAGGAGCACTAATTTTCCCGACATCATGTCTTCTAATGGTGAGCTTAACTTCACTGTCCTGATTTAACATATTATCGTGTATAGTTTCATAACAGTGCAGTAATTTTAGATACCTGGGAAAAGAAGGAAAAGAATGTTCGGTATGTGCCTATACAAGTTGAGAGTGGGCACCCAAGCACATCAACCCCGCTGGAGGTAACACGTTCAGGCGGACGAGGAAGGAATGTGCCGGTGAAGTTAGTGGATGTGTCTGGCAACGGGCCAGCAACACCACTGCGGAAGCCTCGTATGCACACCCCAGTGCGGCCAGTGATGCATGCCGTGGTGGATGATGATGACGATGATGATGAGGAGGAAGAGGTATGATAATGTTTTTATTGTTATTTGCATGTTGTGAATAAGGTATTGGTACATAATAGTTTAACGTCATAAGACCGCACACTAAATTTTGTGCAAAATTCACAATTAACTTTAACTGAATGACAAAAAGTTCCTAATTCTAAAATATAAACGCATACTCCAGGTTATCCAAATTTCATGCATAGCATATACCCTGTGAATAAGCATTGAACGCTTATAAAACTACAAGGGAAATTGTTAGCCCTTTGCATCACATTATTTGTTATAGGTCAGGATCAAATTAACTCTTTTTGTTGTAATTTCTATGTCCAAATGTTCAGAATGCTTTTAGCTGTGATTCATAGAACAGGCATTTTTATTTATGAGTTTAGTGGTAAGCTACCTGAGCCAAAGAGTAGCTAATTAAGATAATAAGACAGCAGGATCCCAAACAAGTTGCTTTTTAAATCATTATTCTCATCCTCCTAGTGTTATTCAAGATTTGTCATAGGAAATAGTTTTACTTAAGCAACCGCCATCTGACCTTCTAACCCAGAGGTAAAACTAGCCCTTATTGGGATTAGACTGGTTTCCTCATGATGTTTACCTACACCAAATAGCTAACGATAAATATTTTGTACACAAGTTACGAAAAACTCATTGGTACAAGCCAGGATTCCAACCCACGACTGCCGCTTGACAGCCTCATGCCTGAACCACTAGGCTGCTGTAGATTAAAAAGTTACTTTTGACATGTTAAAGCAAAAAATCGTTAAATAATTTACCTGCATAGATGCTACTTGTAAATGGGTGGATCAACTATTTTCTGCCACTAGTTACGTTACCTGAGTCACTTTTTAAAACTGGGATTTATGAGTTTTAGATCACTAAATGTGGGGTTTTCTTGTCAAGTTCGACGCCTTTTTGTATGGACCATCTTCTGGGCATGTTAAAAAATCATATTGTAACATTTTTTTCTAAGAAAGTTGTAAATTTATCTCCTGGCTGATGGGACAA
Source organism: Epinotia ramella (assembly GCA_947578815.1). Taxonomy (NCBI): domain Eukaryota; kingdom Metazoa; phylum Arthropoda; class Insecta; order Lepidoptera; family Tortricidae; genus Epinotia; species Epinotia ramella. The sequence goes on along the minus strand of OX388206.1, from coordinate 1,741,242 downwards.
AATAACAATAAGAAATAATTGATTGACCCAAATACTTAAAGTTCGTATATTGCAATGAACAAAACACTACATGCACATAATTGATAATATACAGTAATCACGTCCCAGTAATCTTCTTTCGATGTGTTGAAAATTAATAGAGATGTTGTCACCAAGTAAAATAATCAATACTTTACTCCAAATGATGTAATTTGTCCATATATTACGCCGTTTTTTGTCGATTTTTGACCCCCCATCATCATCCTGTTAATTCCATGAATGGACTGCGGACTACCGTCATACCGTAAGACCGGTTCAGAATGGTTTTTCAGGCACGCATCAAAAGGAATCAATGGTAATTCTGTAGTAGGCAATTGGTAATTGCCTACTATAGACGATCATGTGGATGCTTGCACGATGATCGTGCCGATTATAGACGATCACACGATCAACGATCATCGCCAAAGGGCCATAATGTACAGTGCAGTAATCCAGCTTGATCAAACTTGGTTGAAGCCATTTGAATGGGATTTTCTTCATTAATAACGTCCTTTTATTTTATTGACAACCTAGTATGGAAAAAATTACAAATAATGCAAGTACATACATGTTTTACAATAACCGTATTTTTACTGTAGTAATTAGTAATGACTAAGAAAAATTAGAGATATAGCTTAATTTCTTGCAACTTGTTGCTGCTGGAGGCAATACACTATTTGAATGTTGCTCAATACGCTCCGGACGCTCACATCTCTGGAATACTGAATTAATATCATTAATAACTTCTTGTTAATGCTGATACAGATCTTATACACTAAAATCAGGCTATTATAAATTAATGTTGTACAAAACCGTATTTTTACTGTAGTATTATAATCAGTAATGACTAAGAAAAATTAGAGATATAGCTTAATTTCTTGCAACTTGTTGCTGCTGGAGGCAATACACTATTTGAATGTCGCTCAATACGCTCCGGACGCTCAGAGACCTTATACATCTCTGGAATACTGAATTAATATCATTAATAACTTCTTGTTAATGCTAATACAGATCTTATATCGAATGTAATGGTCATATTTTGCAATTTTGTTTTGTTTACATCAACTTAGACACATTTAGTTTGTTAACCTTTTATATATAATTTTAAATTATTATTGTGTAAGATTATTATTATTTTTGTGTAAATTACCGTTTGACATGTAAAAGAGCCCTTGTGGCCTATTTGCAGGATAAATAATTGATTTTGATTTTTTGATTTTGAATAATTTTGACAGCCAAAACTACACAGAGCCTGCATAATTTCACAAACATTTTAATTCCAGGTCACTTGGGTTGAGAGCAAGCGAGGAAAATCAAAGAAACCTGAAGTGTACATAGACATAGAAGACGACGACCATGATCCGGAGGAAAGTGAGAACGACGTCATATTCGTCAAGAAAGTCTCAGATCCTTCCGCTAAACCCTTCAAATTCTTCGTAACTAAAAACGACAGAAGGGAAACCACTAAAGAAGTCCCATACTACAGGATAAGTAGGAAACTGAATGACAGACACCAATCACCTAAGAGTTACACTAAGTTCAAAGCCCCAGCCGGTATCACGAAAACATACAAGCGAACAGCCATTCCAAAATGGATGCAGCCTCAGAAGCCTTCAGCATATCCTCGCAGCAGACTCCTCAATGCCAACGGGAAGAACATCAGGTCAACACTATCAGAAGTATTCAATCTAGACGAGAAAAGAAATTACCAGGAATTAATCCGAAGAGTAGCGGGTATTGCCAAGCCAGTGACGTTCTCCAAGCCAATAGATATAATTAACATCGCTGACGATTCTGCGTCGTTCCGGATTACGCAGAAAGCGCAGAGGAAATCCTTAAATGAAATAAGATTAGTAGAAAAAGGTCTCATAGCAGAGAGAGAGGGTGAAGCATCTAAAGAATACGATCCGATAACTGTAGCATCCATCAACTCTTCAGATTCCGAAATAGAAGTAGTACCCTCCGAGTCTTCCACGTCATCTTCAGTTAGAATCGATCCTATAAACTCGTTGAAAGACTCTTATAGAGATCATGGCGTAACATCGACAGACTGGCTCGCGAAATTAGACGCCAAATACAGAAAGAAAAGGCAAGAAACACGGGAGAAACTAAAAGACGCTCGGTTCGAATCTGACGTCATATCTAAAGTTAACTATGAGCAGAAGTTGGCGCATTTAGAGCATAAGCTGAAATATGAGCTGAGCATACCGGAGAGTCTCATCGAGGAGCCCCAGCCGACGGTGGAGCTTCCTGAGTTGACTCCGGAGCAAGAGAAACTTGTTAACAGGGCCATAGGGCCAGGGCCGTCTGGACAACTACTTATAGAGAAATTCAATTTGAGAATACACAGGTATGCACTTGAGATCTTTAATTTTTGTCAGGTTGAGTCTGATCCTAATGTCCTTTTTCCCAGAGAACACCTCTTCCTTATTTGCTACTAGCTTGCCCGCGAATCCGTTCGCGTGGAACCTCGTTTATATCTTAGCTCTATACAAACTTTCACCCCCTTAGGGGATGATTTCCGGGATAAAACTATCCTATATCCTTCCCCGGGACTCAAACTATCTACACCAAATTTAAATTGGTTCACCGGTGTAGGCGTGAAGAGGTAACAGACAGACACACTTTCGCATTTATCATATTAGTATGGATAGCGAAAACTGGCATAAAAAATATATTTTTCAAGATGAAGTTTATCTTTCAGACGCGATCTACAAACGCTATGCGGCCTGAACTGGTTGAACGACGAAGTAATAAATTTCTACATGAACCTGCTGATGCAGCGGAGTAAAGAGCGCTCCGAGCTGCCAAAGGTGTACGCGACTAACACCTTCTTCTACCCGAAGCTGATGTCTGGCGGACAGGCTGGTCTGAGGCGGTGGACAAAGAAGGTACATTGTTCTGGGGTCTAGAAGTAGCGCTACCCCACAAATTCACGCAAAATAGGCACACTGGATGTCGATTTGCGGAAAAGAGCCCAGGATAACTAACTAACTCTGGGGTCTAGAATCCCCATGTGTTGTCGTTGAGGTGCAAAAGGCCTCATAAGGGCCCCGCCTGTCCTTGGCGAAGTCTTTGGCCTCTAAGCAGCTCGGTCCAACTGCTCGCAGCTCACTCAAATTCGCCGCCATGTGTGGTCAGGACGTCCGCAATTTCGCCATCCGTCTGAGGGAGCAAAGCTTGCATTTGTTCTTGCCCAAGGTGTACGCGACCAACACCTTCTACTCGAAGCTGATGTCTGGCGGACATCATGCTCTGCGGCGGTGGACAAAGAAGGTACATTGTTCTGGGAATATGGTCACACCATGTCATGTACCAATAATGCTTAGTACCTACTATGTATCTTAACATATTCTAGTGGAAACCGGTTTACGAATTTTATATTAATAGGTACTAGGTAGGCATCAGTTAGGTAGGTATTATTTAAGTATTTAATATGTATTATAATTATTTTATAACATTAGATGAATTGAAATTATTTAGCACCTATTATAAAGGCAAATAAATTTTACTTACTTTTTTTTCAACAATCTTTTTTTTGTTTGTTTTTGCCTCAAATAAACGTTTCTTTCTTTCTTTTTTTAAATTAGTTTATCTATTAAATCTACATGCTTTTTGTTAGGAATTGCTTGGTTGTATAGATACATTGTTTAGTTAGCCACAGTATTCTACAGAACTGTCTAACCGCCAAAATGGCTTATTCGTAGTGGTATAGAGTTATAATATAAATCAATACGGCCATATAATAACAGTTGTCTCTATATAATGTTATCCGCCTTAGAGGTGCAAAAGGCCTCGTAAGGGCCACCTGTCCTCGGCGACGTCTTTGGCCTCTAAGTGGCTCAGTCCAACTGCTCGCAGCTCACTCAAATTCGCCGCCATATGTGCTAAGGTCGTCCGCATTTCGCCTTCCGTCTGGCGGCTGCCACTCATGAGCAATGCGTGCATTCGTTGGATCTCCTGTACAAATAGTATGACCTAGCCATCCACGTCCCCACGCACCCATGTTCTGCGTTTATTTGTTTTGGTGCAATAAAGAAGATTAATTATTACTTATATTGCTAGACAACAGCTAAAACGGGTACTGATTGTGTATGATTTCCTAACCAAAGTTTCCTTTGCTCTTTAGTGTACTCTTGGACTCGGAGTTTGATATCACACTAGAGCTAAATCGTAAGATGTCGCTTTTGAAATGTGTTGATATGTATATGTAGACTGCTATTCTCGGGTTGTTCATAAACGCCGGAATGAAATCATCCTTTGTCACACATTATTTTAAGCGACGATGACGTCATCTCGTTGGAAGCTGATTAAGGTCGTACAATAAAACACTAATAAGACTGGACATCCTAGATTATACTGGTTAGTATAGTTTTTGACTAACCTGAAGAGTACAGTCTACGTCAAAAGTATGTTTACACTTTTGTACTTTAATTCAAATTCTTTATTTTAAATATTTATTTCGGACGTACATCCATATTTTTGAGTAGTAACAATAAAAACACGCCGGTTCCAATAATCAATCCACGGATAGTTTTCCTTACCGGCAGTTACATTTTGACAGATTACCCGTAGAAAATGTGTCAAAATGTAACTGCTGGTAAGGAAAACTATCGGTGGATTGATTATTGGAACCGGCCATTTTAATATACGAATGTTAGTGGACACAATTGTAATTATAACGAAACTAAATATTAACTTGGAACTAAATAAAAACCGGCCAAGAGCGTGTCGGGCCACGTGCAGTGTAGGGTTCCGTAGTTGCCTGTCTGTCTTAGTTAGATCGACGTGCGGTGCGGTTGCGTCGTCCGCATTTGTACGAAAATTGGTCTTTCCAAGTACACGTTAATTTGGTCGACTATTACTCGATAACTACTTATGCCTATTTATCCGTGATAGTTTTCCTTTTATATGTGACATGACTCGAACAAAAATTAGGGCTTTAACACTTTCGCAACCGGACTAAAAATGGAACAATTCACCAGAAACTGACAGAATTCGCCGGCGTGCAAGTTCATACTACTGCCCGCCTAACGGGCTCAGCCGGCATCTGAGCAAACATTACCAGGCGGGTTCTTGGTTGCGAACGTGTTAAAGCCCAATATCTCGCATACGAATCACTGACTTGAAAAATGGTTATAAGAAACCCATAATACTTTTGGACAAGCTATCCAACAATGCCCCACGGATAAACGACAAAAAAAAATACACTTAGGGGGATACATGAAGTTCGTTTTAGTTTCGCGGTCGCCAGTGTTCCCGCAACCCCAGATTGCGCTATGTTGAGAGTGGGACCTGCATTAGTCTAGCTTTCAACACAACGAATCCTCCTATTAATAAAGGGTCGGCAACGCACTTGTAATTCTTCTGGAATATAGGCTATGGTCGCTTACTATGGGCCTCATAAGAAGGCTCAAGGTCACCCAATGGGCTATGTTGGGAGTTTCTCTGCGTGATCGCATCAGACATGAGGCTATCCGCAGCAGAACCAAGGTAACCGATATAGCCCTCCGAATCGCTAAGGGCGGGGCACATAACACGTAGAACCGATGGCCGTTGGGGCGGAAAGGTTCTCCAGTGGCGACCACGTACTGAAGGCGCGGCGTGGGTAGGCCCCCACAAGGTGGACTGATGACGCGGACCCTATTTCACCAACTTGACAATTGTCACCTGACAACGACAATTCTCTGTACATTGCTGCTTCCACAAGTAACCTAGCAACCACCTTAACTTCTAGAACAAGCAATGTATGGCGAATTGTAAGTGTCAGATGACAATTGTCAAGTTGGTGAAATAGGGGCCTGGTAAAGGTTGGTGGAGTCCGCTGGATGCGGGTGGCGCAAGACCGGTCACTTTGGCACTCTTTGGGGGAGGCCTGTGTCCAGCAGTGGACGTCTTTCGGCTGATATGGTGGTGATGATGATGATAATCTATGCCGTCTTCTTACCATCAGTCGTAGTATTAAAAAAAAGTTTTTTATAACCAACTCAATTGCGACAGGTGGACGTATTCGCGCACGACCTAATGATCGTGCCCGTGCACCTCGGGGTGCACTGGTGTCTCAGCCTGGTGGACTTCCGCAACAAGAAGGTGCAGTACATGGACAGCATGGGCGGCCGCAACCAGCCGTGCCTCAGCGCGCTGCTGCAGTACCTCCGGGACGAGCACCGGGACAAGAAGGGGGGGCCCTTCGATGATGGCGGCTGGAAGCTCGAGTGTATCAGCAAGGTAAGAGTGCACAAGTCATGCATGAGTCGTGTATTAATAATATTGTAATATTACATGTTTTCTTAAATTAAATTAAATTTGTATACTAAGTATGTGAACATTCATTCTTATTGTGGTAGGTTATAGGTTATAGGTGTACGCGGGCTGGGTTTCCGCAACTCGACGTCATAAAAAGCGCCCATTTTGCGTATGGGTTATTGGCGCTACTGCTATTCGTGCCAACCCAGTTCCACCAGGAAGCCTAGCAGACCCTTTATGTTGCCGACGGCCTCCGCTAGTGACCCCGGTGTTCCGAGGTGCTTTGCCCGGTATTCTGCCACCCCTGGGCACGTCAGAATGACGTGGGCGGCTGTCTCTTCCTCTTCCATGCAGGCTCTGTAATACCTAGAGTGAAAAGGTGTTTGTTTAATAGTGCATGACCAGTTATGGCTCCTGTCAGGAGACGGAGTGCCGGCCTCTTTAGCAGCTTTAGCTTCCTTGACAATCCGGGGTTGATTGTTGGGAGGGCCTCCCTGGTTTGCCTGCAGGTGCCTAGGGTACTCCAAAATTTTTGGTGTTCTACCTTGGTGTTTAGTCGTAGTGTGCGTCGCAGCCATGCAGGTGGTAGAGGGATCGTAGGTTCTGGTCCTACGGCTTTTGATTCTGAGCCTTCTCTAGCCAGTGCATCCGCTGCGTCGTTTCCACGTGAATTGCTGTGCCCTTTGATCCATTGTAGGGTTATGTCGCTGTTGGTACATACCTCTGATAGGGCTTGGTGTCACTCGTGTATCAGCCCAGACGTTGTTGCGTGACCTTGTAGGGCTTGCAGTACAGATCGACTGTCGGAAAGTATGCGGATGGGATATCCCCTTACCTCCCTGGCGGCGATAGCATGGGCGGCCATTATTATGCCCATAAACTCAGCCTGGAAGACTGTGTTTTGGGTCCCTAATGGTGTCGAGATGCGTATGTTTTTAGTTCCTCCGAGAATACTCCTGCTCCGGTGCCTGACCTTGTCTTGGATCCGTCCGTGAATATTCTTAACTCCCTGGGGTTAAGTCCTTCCTGGGGGGTTTCGTATAGCTCGATTATGTACTTCTTCACGAAGACGAACTGTTTCGGAATGATGTCGGTTGTTGCCTCTATGAGGGGTTCCCTACCTACAGCCTCGTGGAGTATCTCGGTGTGGGGAACCCTGGGCGGCCTCCAGAAATGCTGTTTTTTGAGCCGTATGGCTGACGCCAGTGCTTCTTGCCTGATGAAGAGGTGTAGCGGCGGAATTTCCATGATGGCTTCCAGGGCTGCGGTTGGTGTGGTTCTCATGCAGCCACTAGCCGCCATGCAGGCCAGTCTCTGGAGGCGTTGTAGTTTCGCTTCGACCGTGGTGAGTGTGGTGCCAGGCCACCACACCACAGCGCCGTAGCTTACTATTGGTCGAATTATTGCCTGGTAAAGCCATAGAGTGATCTTGGGGTTTAGCCCCCAGGTCCTACCTACCATTCTACGGCATTGCCAGAAAGCGACTGTAGCTTTTGGATTTTTTTGTCTGTTCGGTACCGGCTTTTTACCGCGGGTATCACTCGGTTGATAATTTGGGTAGAAAAAGACACGTCACCTTTTGACGTTTGACGTCTGCCATTTAGTTAGTATAACCTAGAATTTTGCTTTTGTTGGATTGAACACGCGATTCTTTGATTTTTATTTGATTTTGAGAAAGCATTCGGGACATTTGATTTATGTTAATTGGAATCAGTTCATAATTGAGGCCAGGCGCTCCTATCGAGGAGTTTTGTGTTTGCCTGCCCGTGTTTGGAGCCTGAAGTGATAAAGTTAGTGACGGTAGTTTGGTGGGCTATCATCAAGGAGCCAGGAAGTGTTCACCAGGACACGCGACGGCCTCGACACACACACTAATCCTCATACACTCAGATACACATATCGAAGCCGCCCTGTCGAGCGGCGGATGAAGCTTCCATCAAGGTAAAAGCACGTTATGTTTTGTACCGGACCGGTACCTGGCGCATCTTCGGTATGCCACGCTTCTTGGAAGCTGTAGCTTAGCGGGGTTATACCGGTCGTTCTAGTCCAGGCCTCTATTCGGGTCAGGAACTCGTCGGGCCCAGCCCTGACTTCAACCGAGTAGAGTCTTGCAAGCCCGGACTAGTAGCGAACATATTTTGGTAGCAAGGGCGTGGTTCTTTGAAACGCCTCTGGCCGTGTCAATAGGTATCTTTGACTGGTTCACAGTATTATTTTGAGATTTGTGGAAAAAACGTTTTTGAGGTTAACCCTTGATGGAACATAGTTATTGAAAATAGCAAAATATTACTGAATTGGTTTGTAGTGATATAATAGCATACATTGCTAATTGTTTTGATAGTTGATTTGATATTATTTGGTGAATTTCTTGGTCACTGAACATAGCAATAGCAATAGCAATCTCAAATTCAATTCTTAGGTATATACTAAACACATAGGATAATTATTAGGATAATTATAGGATTACAATTATTTGAAGTTTGCCCCTGGTTGTTTGACATTGTTTGTTTGGCTTAGTTTAGCAGTTATAAATTAGAGTTCACTCAGAGAATAAGTAATATTCTGAGGGGTTCCTTGGCAAGCCATATAAGTTGGTAATTAAATATAATTTGCATTGACTAAAATTATTTGGAATAATTGTTTTGTGCGTTGGGAACATACAGTTTGGAATATTTTGGGGTTCCCTGAGAAGTGAATATTGTCCAGAAGGGTTCTGTATTGACCAATGTGTTGCGATTTGAAAATAAATTTATACTTGTTAAAATAAATTAATTCTCATTATAAATATTACTTGATGTAGGGTTCAACAAGTAACATTTTGCAGGGTTCCTGGTGCCAAATAATTTTAGTTTATATTGTTTTTGTTTTGCATTATTGAACATTTTAATTAGAAGTCGATTGGACTTGCGTTTGTTTGTGAGTGTTTGTTGTTGCTGGCTACAGCCATGGCAAAGTGGACAGCCAAGATTAGGGCGGAGCTGAGATGGCTGTCCTCTGCGGTGCATTTGATAGGTAGACCCGACCGGACCGACGCTTTGCTGAAGCGATCGGCTGAGCTACCGGACCGAAGTGCGGTAGTTCAGAGTGCTTATGCAGCGCTTTTGGCGATGGACGAAAAGATTGATGATTCAGTGGAGGCAGACATCACACAATTTTATGACTTGCATGATGAGCTGGTTCAGGCTGCGCACAAGGTGCAGCGGGGTCCTTTGACGGCGGAGACGCGATCACCGCCACCCCTGGCTCTCCTAGGACGTTTGCCAACCCTGGATTTGCCCCATTTTGACGGGGACTTAAAATGTTGGACCGCCTACCACGACTTGTTTTCAAGTCTGGTGGACGCCAGGACGGACTTGGCACCGAGCCAAAAGTTGGCATATCTTTTCTCCACCTTGAATGGAGAGGCACTGGAGTTAGTCTCACATCTTGCGGTCACCGACCAAAATTACACCACAGCCCAGGAGCTTTTGGAGAAACGATATGCCAACATTAGGCGTTTGGCAGACACCCATGTGGCACAAATTTTGGCGCTTCCTCACATTTATGGGGTTGCCACGTTGCGGAGGGATTTGGTGAATCCCGTGATGGTGGCCTTGAATGCTTTACGACGGCTTGGCCTGCCGGTGGATGAATGGTCGTTCATGCTCTTGCATATAGTTTTGTCACGGTTGCCCACGGACTTGAAGCTCCGTTTTGAGTACAAGCACGGTGGGGGCAGTGCCACACAATTGCCACGTTTTGCGGACCTTGTCTCCTTTCTGGAGGAGGAGTGTCGGTTGGTGGACAACGCCGGGATTGAAGGCCCCTCGGGACCCTCGGCGGGACCTCCACGGGAACAGCGGCGTGTGGCTGCTCGCCCCCCTAAGCCAGGGGTGGTAGAGCCACGCCGCCCGCCTCTCCGATACGCGACGGCCACGCGCCCCCAAGGTGCGTGTATTGCACGGATGATGGCCATTTGGTTGCAGCATGCCCCAGGTTCCTGCACAAGAGGGTGAAGGATCGGCGCGGTGTCGCGAATGATCGCCGGTGGTGCTACTCCTGTTTGGGGCAGCATTTGCAGCGGGATTGCCCACGGCCTGAACCGTGCCCGCAGTGCCAAGGGAAACACCACCTGGTGTTGTGCGCCAACCAAAATGGTGGTAATCGGTTGGATGGTGCGGGACGTTCCCCCACGGGCGGGGGCCCGCTTCCCCATTACCCCCAAAGGGAGTCTCGTCGGGGCTCGCCGTCCACGGGCGGGGGTACCCCTCCCCCATCTCCTCGTCCACAGGCCAGGTTCGCTGCTGCTCAGCGCAGCTCCCCGCCTCGGAGCTTCTCACCACCGTTGTGCGAACGACCGCGGTTGGAACGCCGCCCGCCCCAAGTTGGACGCCGCTCCGAGTACTACGCGTCGACCTGGGCGCGCCCGGGTCGCTGCCCTGAGGTTCCGGCGGACCAGTACCTGGTGCGGTCCAATTGGGCGGTGCCAGCCCAACAGGACGGCGCCTATGAGGGTTGTTGGCGGCCCGATGAGGGACGCCCCCAATAGGTAGCTGCCGCCCGCTCCTCCACCACAGCCGCCCACCCTGAAACAGTACTCTTGCCAACTGTTTGTGTCAGGGTCTGGGGCCCGATGGGGAAGTCCTTGTTAGTTCGTGCCCTTTTGGATTCGGGTGCCCAGGGCTGTCTTGCGTCGTCTTATTTGGTGGAGAGATTGGGCCTCCCATGTAGACCCCGCCCCTCCGTCATCCACGGAATAGGTGGCCTTCAGGTGCAGGGTTCCATGGGGGAAATTAATGTTTGTTTTTCAACTGTCAATTGTGGGCCAGCCATTGTGGCCAAAGCGGTTGTGTTGAACGATATTTTGGGCAGCAACCCGCAGGTGGTTATCTCCCCTACCGCGGTGAAATTGACGTCAGAGTTGACCCCCGCTGACCCCCAATGGTTTGTTCCAGGACCTATAGACCTGCTCTTGGGTGTTGATGTTTTAGGTTTGATCTTGTCCGGGGACAAGCGGGTTTTACAACCCTGCGGTTTGATGGCTTTGCAAACCATTTTTGGTTACACCTTTTTTGGACCCGTGTTGAGGGGCTTGGTCCCACGGGTTGAAAATGAAATTGTTACCGTAGGGCTCTCGCTCTCGGACGCCGTCCAGCGTTTCTGGGAGGTCGAGGAGCCCCCCAAGGCTCCCAGAGTCGATCCAGCGGAACAAGAATGCGAATTGTCGTATCAGAATAATACGGGTCGCCTCGCTGATGGTCGCTTTGTTACTCGGTTGCCTTTTAGGGCTGCACGCCCCCCTCTCGGTCAGTCTCATGCCCTAGCGGAAAAGAGGTTGTTGTCCATGGAGCGCCGAATGAAGAGGGATTCAGATCTTCGTGCTAAGTACATTGAGTTTATGCGCGAGTATGAGGCTTTGGGACATATGTCACGCTCGACTATTGATTGGCGTTCGCTCGAGCACTATTTTTTGCCCCACCATGCGGTTTTGAAGACGCCTGGGGGCCAAATTCGGGTGGTTTTTGACGGTTCGGCCCCTACGTCAAATGGGGTTTCCTTGAACCAGTGTTTGCACTCCGGTCCCAAACTGCACCGGGACATTTCGGATATCCTCACCAACTTCCGCCGTCATCAAATTGTTTTTGTGGCTGACATCCGAATGATGTTCCGTCAATCGGTTGTTCACCGAGATGACCGGCGTTATCAGATGATTTTGTGGCGTGAGCGACCTTGTGATCCTATGCGAGTGTACGAGCTGAACACTACCACGTACGGTCTTACCTCCAGTCCGTATATTCACCGCCATCCGGACTTTGTTGGAGTTGGCTCATCGGGAGCGATTGAACTACCCCCGTGCAGCGGCCATCTTGGAAGATTCAGTATATGTTGATGATGTTTGCACTGGGGCTTCCACTGCTACAGAGGCTTTGATTTTACGGGATGAGTTGATTGCGATCCTGAAGTCAGGTGGGTACGAACTGCGTAAGTGGTTGTCAAATTGCCCTGATTTGTTGCGAGATCTTCCGGTGGAACATCAGCAGGATCCTCTCTTGTTCGAAGATGCGGACAACCCTAACTTGATTGCGGTCCTTGGCATACAGTACCAGCCCGTCCAGGATGTCTTCACTTATCGGGTTAAGTTGGACCCCCCTAAGACCTGGACGAAGCGTTCGGTCTTGTCGACTGTTGCTCGGACCTTCGATCCTAATGGATGGATCACACCTGTCATTTTTCTGGCTAAGTGTTTTTTGCAGAAGCTGTGGATTGCGGAAGTTACGTGGGACGAACCTCTTCAGGGAGACTTGCTAACCGAATGGTGTTCGATTGTTTACTCACTTCCGGACGTGAACCGGATTTCCTTGCCCAGACTCTTTCTGCCATCCGGCAAGTGTAAAGTTAGCCTCCACGGGTTTTGTGACGCGTCTGAACGAGGGTACGCGGCCGTGGTATTCTTGCGGACTATTAGCCTATCCGGTCATGTGGGACTACATTTGATAATGGCCAAGAGTAAGGTGGCTCCTATCAGGACTAGGTTAACTATTCCTAAGTTGGAATTGTCGGGAGCAGCCCTCCTTACGAGGCTCCTCAATCATGTTTGTGATACTTTGGGTCGTACCGTGGAGATTTCAGATGTTTTTGCGTGGACTGATAGTGAGATCGTTCTTTGTTGGCTTCGCACCTCCGTGCATAATTTAGAGGTTTTTGTTGCGAATCGGATTTCACAGATCCAGAGTTCAGCGACCCCGCTGATTTGGCGACATGTTCCAGGGGAACTGAACCCCGCTGACTGCGCTTCGCGAGGCTGCGAGGCTCCGGTACTTGTAAACCATTCCCTGTGGTGGGGACCAGATTGGTTGTCGCATCCTGCGGCATCTTGGCCCCAGAATCGGTTCTCTTCTCCAGAGGCGTTGCCAGGTTTACGTGTGGGCGTTATGGAAACGCAACCTGTCTACGACTTGAATCCTCTGTTGGAGAGGTACAGCTCTCTGTCGAAATTGATTGGGGTTACCGCGCGGATCCGACGTTTCTTGCTCCACGCACGGAACCCAGCTCAGAGGGCATTGACCACGGAATTGACCTTGTCGCCCTTGGAACGCCAAGAGGCCCTGCTATTTTGGGTTCGTGTGGTGCAAGTGGAGCACTTCGAACCGATTATTGACGCGCTTAAAGGAGGATCGAGAATTAAGGGTTCGATCGCTCGTCTGAATCCATTTCTCGACGCATCGGGTTTGCTTCGAGTCGGCGGACGACTTCGAAACTCGAACTTGCCCTATGGAGCTCGCCATCCTTTGTTGCTCCCCAAAGGGGGGACTTTGGTCAGTTTGTTGGTGTCTGATCGACACGTTGCTAACGCTCACGCAGGCTGCAATGCCCTTGTAGCCATTTTGCAGCGTGAATTTTGGATTTTGTCTGCCAGACGCACTATTCGCGGCATTATCTTCAGATGTATGCCGTGCTATCGTTTGACGGCCACCCCCACGCAGCCCATGATGGGGGATCTGCCCTCCGACAGAGTCTCGGAGAGTCGACCATTTGCTTGTGTGGGCACGGACTTTGCCGGCCCCTTTTTGGTAAAGACCTCGCAGCTTCGCAACGCTCGATCTGTCAAGGCGTACTTGTGTGTGTTTGTCTGTCTGGCCTCCAAGGCAGTTCACTTGGAACTGGTAAGTGCCCTCAGCACGGAAGCGTTTCTTGCGACGCTAGGTAGATTTGTATCTCGCCGGGGACTGCCATCTCTGATCCGCTCTGATAACGGCACCAATTATAAAGGCACTGACCGTTACTTGAATGAAATTTGTAATTATTTGAATAGTGATAAGGATAATTTAAGATTTGCAATGTCTCGAATGGGCATTAAGTGGCAATTTGATCCCCCTGTTTGCCCACATTGGGGTGGTATTTTTGAGGCTGTTGTAAAAGTTACAAAAACGCATCTCCGCCGAGTTATTGGTGAAACGATTTTAACGTTCGAGGAACTTGCTACGGTATTTTGTAAAATTGAGGCTGTCCTCAACTCGCGCCCTCTCTGCCCTGTCTCGTCGGACCCAAATGACCTGGAAGCATTGACTCCTGGTCATTTTTTGATTGGCCAGCCCCTTACCGCGCTGCCGGAGTACCCCTTCAGGGAGATAAAATCATCACGCTTAAGTCGGTTTGAGTTGCTACAGCAGATGACCCAAAGCTTCTGGCATCGTTGGTCGCTAGAATATTTGCACATCTTGCAGCAGCGCGTTAAGTGGACTGACAAAACTGATCCTCCTCACGTTGGAGATCTTGTACTAGTTAAGGAAGCTAATTTATTACCTTTGTATTGGCGTCGTGGACGCATTGTAAATTTGTTGTATGGGTCTGACGGGGTCCCCAGGGTTGCGGAGGTTATGGTCGGAGATTCGGTTTTGAAGCGAGCTGTAGCGAGCTTAGCCCGCCTGCCCATTTATTAGCAGACAGAGCTCCTCTGCCTGGAGCGGGGGATTGTTCGGTACCGGCTTTTTACCGCGGGTATCACTCGGTTGATAATTTGGGTAGAAAAAGACACGTCACCTTTTGACGTTTGACGTCTGCCATTTAGTTAGTATAACCTAGAATTTTGCTTTTGTTGGATTGAACACGCGATTCTTTGATTTTTATTTGATTTTGAGAAAGCATTCGGGACATTTGATTTATGTTAATTTGAATCAGTTCATAATTGAGGCCAGGCGCTCCTATCGAGGAGTTTTGTGTTTGCCTGCCCGTGTTTGGAGCCTGAAGTGATAAAGTTAGTGACGGTAGTTTGGTGGGCTATCATCAAGGAGCCAGGAAGTGTTCACCAGGACACGCGACGGCCTCGACACACACACTAATCCTCATACACTCAGATACACATATTGAAGCCGCCCTGTCGAGCGGCGGATGAAGCTTCCATCAAGGTAAAAGCACGTTATGTTTTGTACCGGACCGGTACCTGGCGCATCTTCGGTATGCCACGCTTCTTGGAAGCTGTAGCTTAGCGGGGTTATACCGGTCGTTCTAGTCCAGGCCTCTATTCGGGTCAGGAACTCGTCGGGCCCAGCCCTGACTTCAACCGAGTAGAGTCTTGCAAGCCCGGACTAGTAGCGAACATTGTCTAGGTGATTGCTCCAGTTAAGCTTGGCATCGAGTATTACACCTAAATACTTTACCTCTGTTGACAATTAGAGCTCTGTATTGAACAGTCTGGGTAGGCGCTAGGTCCCCAGATTCCGTTTGTAGGTGAACATTACATCATTGTCGTTGCACCAGTGTTCCACTATGGCGAGTGCGAAACGGGTGACCTCGCACACTGTACCTGTGTGGATGCCGCTGGTGAGTATCGCTATGTCGTCAGCATACTCGATGGTGTAGTGATGACTGTCGTTTAGCTTGGTGATTAAGTCGTTGACCACCATGTTCCAGAGTAGTGGCGAGAGGACGCCTCCCTGGGGGCACCCTTTCGCTACCCGTGCCTGCCTTGTCTTGTCTTCCCCGAGCCTGATGACCCGTTGACTTAACATGTTGTTTATCCATTTTGTCATAACCCCACTCACTCCGTGTCTAGTCAGTGCTGCGGTTATGCTGGTGAATTTAGTCTTGTCGAAGGCTCCCTCGATGTCAATGAAGGTGCCTAGGCACATTGACTTGTTTTTGATTGCGACTTCAGCCTTGGTGACCACCGCGTGGAGCGCAGATTCTGTTGATTTACCTGAACTGTAGGCATGTTGGTTCTGATGCAGAGGTACACGCACCAACGCCCTCTCTCTCAGATGTCTGTCACACAGCCTTTCCAACGTCTTCAGCAGGAAGGAGGTCAGGCTTATCGGTCTAAAGGATTTGGGGTCCGTGTAGTCTCCTTTACCTGGTTTCGGTATGAAGATGACCTTGACTTCTCTCCACTGTCTAGGCACAAACGTATGTGCTAGACAGGCGCCCAGGACGATGGTGAGCCTATGCGTTAGCGGCGCCCCACCCCACTTCAGTAGGGCGGGGAAAATTCCATCTGGCCCTTGTGATTTGTAGGAGTCAAGCTGTCAATGGCCCACTGTGTTCTTTGGGGGGTTATTACCTCGTTGGCCAGTCGCTACCCCTCCTCTGTGGGGGGGGGGGGGGGGTTTCCTCATCCAGTTGCCTAATTGGACTCGATATCTCGCAGTCCGGGAAATGCGTCTGAACCAGAACGCGCTCTGCTTCCTCCGGCGAGTTGGTGAGGGTGTCGTCAGGTTTACGCAGGGTTCCTAGAGTTGTGTGTTCCCTGTGTAGTGGACTCAATGTTGGTACAGAAGTTGTGCCATGAGCTTGTGCTCCTGTATCTGAGCCGTCTTTTGTACCTGGACTTGGTGACCTTGTATTCGTCCCAGTCCTGGTCTGCCATGGTGTTCATTGCTCTGTTGAGTTGCTTCCTCATTTTCCTTCTGAGTCTCTCCAGCTCAGGTCCCCACCAGTTGGCCTTGTTCCCTTTGCCTGTTGGTGGGGTTGATAGAGGGCAAGTTTGATGGTAACAGTCTATGATGGTATCCGTAAGGATTCCTACCTGTTTGTCTATTTCTGCGACGCCTGTTATTTCCGGAGGAACCTCGGTACGTATCAGTCCCTGGCCAATTTTCTGTGCGTACTGGGCCCGGTTCGTTTTCCTTGGGTTCCTCCTGGGTGCTGCCGCGAGTGTATTCTTATTGTGGTAACCAGCGAACGAAAAAACCATAGAATGCGAGCTCCTTACAAATTTCTACCAAACCACGTGCCTAAACCCCGGTGTGCGCATGATCGAAGCAAACGGCTGCCTGGCATCGTGTTGACACCTCCCCCGCCGCATAATGGCAATGACACCCATTCTGTGGGGCCATTTTGCGGCGCTACTTACGGCCTGGCCACGGACACGCGCGGCGGCGGCAGCGGCAGCGGTTTTTCTCATCCATTGTGTGTGATCCCAACTAACCACAGTGCGTTGCACATCACGACCGCGCAATGAACAGATAAAACGCTTGCCGCGCCGCAATTCGCGCAATGTTAGGGTGGGTTGCACCAAACTGGCTGTACTCGTAAGCGGTTATTTATTTTTCATCACACTTGCTCGAAAAGGGCTTCATAATGCGCAGACATACAGAGCTGTAATAGCCTGTGTTACGCCCACGGGCGTAATGGTTTTTTTCTTAAATTGTATCTGTCACTCATGCGGCAGTTACAGAGCAAAGAGGTTTTATATCAAATACGATGACTGAAAACGTATTTATAAATACATTTAAACTTAAAAAACTACTTAGACATGTTTAACAGAATTATTTACAGATTTAATATGTAGTTATTTAGTGTCTATGTAAAATGTTTTTAAGTGTTTTTAAATCGTGGCTGTATACCGAAGGGTCTTTGCCATACGCGCCTCACGTCAAATTCAAGAAAATGGACGACTGACATGTTGCAGTTTTTATTACGATTTGTATTCATTTCATCTAAAATGTATTTGTTTCCTCGCAAATGTGTTGAATAACATTATGTATAACACGGGCGTAAGAATATTGCAAACTCGAGTCATCAAATCTGATAGACTCTTGTTCGCAATATTCCACTTACGCCCCTCGTTAAACAATGTACTATAATCGTATGGCATACATTATTTTGGCCTTTTTAAAGTATGTCACTCTTTAGTACCACCCAGGGGACACGTGCAGGGTTGTGGTAGGTAGCTCCTGCGGACGTGAGTGACAGTTGTCCCCCCTTTGTCAAGTGAGTGCGAGTTCCCCGCTCGTAAGCGGTGTTCGTTAAACTCTGAATGTATTGAAAGTTTGACAAGTTTGTATCGGATGACCGCTGCCGGCGCCACGTTTAACGTTGATCAGCCTGTTATCGTAAGTTGCTGCAACTCACCCTTAGACTTTGTTTTTTTTCGTTGGCTGGTGGTAACTGATGAAAATTTTGTGCCATAAAAAGAGTGGGCGAGAAGCCACGAGAGACTACCCGCGCATTTTAAATTCACGGGTATTCTAGTTTATATAAGTATATTCTAGGAAACGGGCGAATTTCGCGCAAATGAAAACCCAATTTATGAAAGTGTGTTACATGGGTTTCTTAAAATATCACGCGGTTAGCCTGCGAATGTCAAAAGACGTTTTGCCATATATACTTTTGGCCCCACATGAGAGATGATTTTAGTTGACTTGGTCAGTCGAGTGGTTTGTGTGAGGAGCTGATTCATTGACCCCTACCTTGTGCGAGTTATCTTTTTGTGGGGAAAAGTGTCAATGTTCTCTATGACGAATTTAACGTCGTGCACACATGGTCAACTACCATATCATTATTTCACTCTAGAATTCACTGCTCCCCAAAGACTACCACAGCCTTACTATCTCCTGCTAAGGGTTACCTATCAGAACCACTAAAATTTTCGAACTGTATTGTTTTTCCGTATTTTCATTTGTCCTAAAAGCCGATTATCTCTGAAGCCTGAACATTTTCAGGATTATTGTAAAAAAAAGACCGGGTTGCACTCCGGGAGTGCCGGCAGAAGTGAAAACTCAATAACATTGTAACAGTTTTTCGATCAGGTGACGTGACATCTTACGGTGTCACCCTAAAAATGAATTTGACGCAAATTTATAAACAATTATCAATTATTTAGGCGGACGGGCCGTGGGCGCGACGGGCCGCCGGCTCGCCCGTCGGCGCGCCGACGGGCGGCGGCAAACACAATACCAATTTGTTTTTGCCATTGCTAAATGTTTTTCAAAGCTATCTCTTTAGGAATAACGTCTAAATTCGAACTATTCGAATTTGCAAGAACAGCAGACGGCAGTGGCGACCAAAATATCAATTTGTTTTTGCCGTTGGTAAATATTTTTCTAAGCTCTATCACTTTAGGAATAACGCCCAAATTCGAACTATTCGAATTTTCTCAATAGCAAAACGGTGAAGGACGCGTTGGTTACAATTACAAATTTATTTGCAGAATATGCTATTGCAAAAAGTGTTTAACGGCTTTATACTCTTACGAATAGCGTTCAGTTTTGGATGAAGTCGAATCGGCTAGCAGCAAAAAGTGACCTCCTGCACATCTGACGTCACAAAACTCTGTCGCGTATTTAACAATTTTTCCCCATCCCAAAAAGTGCTCAGCGCCGCTAAAGAAGTTTTCACTTCAAAAACTAAACCGAACTAATGAGTTCTACATGATAAATATTAAAATAAAATTGGCTTTTTGCCGAAATGAACGAACAATACAGTTGGGAAATGAAGTTTTGTGATACGATACTGCTACTACTCTGCCAAGGCTTACAACTGTAACTGTTATTATCATTATATCATCTCAGGACCATGCAAAACTATAATCACTTTTCTCGCAGGTGACTCCCAACTCCTAAGCTTCCGTGGAATGACCCTACAAGAGCACTGCACCTTTAACCTAGTTGAGGGCATTTATTTGTGTTATGAGCTCGAATATTTGTTCCCGAGTCATGGATGTTTTCTATGTATTTATTTATATAAGCGCGTATATCCTTGTCTAGTACCCATATTACAGTCAGCATCATATAGTTAGTAGCCAAAGTAGGCAAATATATCGGAGCACTTCTTTATTACTGTAGGTGTAAGGATGTACTACGATATATTTGGCTGCTACTAACTATATTATGCGGGCTGTACAAGCTTTGCTTAAACGATATGATACAGAGACAGAATATAATGGAAAAATAAACCATCTTCGTCTGTAGCCCCCGACAGGATTCGAACCTGCGACCTTTCTATTAACGCTAGACTGCTCTACCAACTGAGCTACGAGGACAGTGACGCAAGTTGTATATTTTTCCACTATATTCCCGCTAAGACTAGCGCCCTCTCTGTATCGAATTATAGACTTGTTTCACAGTCTTGGCACCACTCTAATGGGCGAGCTATGCGCTCGCTCCATTCTAATCGAACCACATCAGGAAGTTTCGGACTTAGCGAGAGAGATGGCGCTGGTGTACATTATACCCTTTTCACGAAACAAATTATTTAATTAAATATTCTAGCTTTATTATAGCTTTGCTTAGTTTGGGACTAGGTCGATATAATAAATATTTATTTATTTTAATTGAATGTGGTTCAAGATACGCGCTCAAAAGCGCGGATTAAGTCGAGGCAAAACATTAGAGGAGGAGAGTCTTCAGAGTTGCATCTGTAGCGAGTGAATTATACTCAATGAAAACGTAAATGTTCCAGGACATCCCGCAACAGATGAACGGCAGCGACTGCGGCATGTTCGCGTGCACGTTCGCCGAGTTCTCGTCGCGCGACGCGCCCTACTCGTTCTCGCAGCAGCACATGCCCTACCTGCGCCGCAAGGCCGCGCTCGAGATCCTCACCGGGCGGCTGCTGCTGTAGGCGCGGCCCGGTTGCCGTACCTCACCCTATCTGTGAACTGACTGTGAAGTGAAGGGGTTACCACTGTCCCATCACTGTGAGACTCGATCCGTATAGTTAAGGGGTCGCCAGTGAAATTAAGGGTCTCTCCATCAGGGGTTACTATTGTGGCCCAATCACAGTGCAACAGTGAAGTTAAGGGGTTACCATTGTCGCCCCATCATAGTAAAACAGTGAAGGGGTTACCTTTGTAGCACAATCACAGTGCAACAGTGATGTTATGGGATTACCATTGTCACCCCATCATAGTAAAAAACAGTGAAGGGGTTACCTTTGTAGCCCAATCACAGTGCAACAATGAAGTTAAGGGGTTACCATTGTCACCGCATCATAGTAAGTGAATGAAGGGGTTACCATGGTAGCCCAATCACAGTGTAACAGTGAAGTTTAGGGGGTTACCATTGTCGCCCCATCATAGTAAAACAGTGAAGGGGTTACCTTTGTAGCACAATCACAGTGCAACAGTGATGTTATGGGATTACCATTGTCACCCCATCATAGTAAAAAAACAGTGAAGGGGTTACCTTTGTAGCCCAATCACAGTGCAACAATGAAGTTAAGGGGTTACCATTGTCACCGCATCATAGTAAGTGAATGAAGGGGTTACCATGGTAGCCCAATCACAGTGTAACAGTGAAGTTTAGGGGGTTACCATTGTCGCTCCGTAACAGTGAAGTGTTTGGGCTAGACTGGACTGCTTGATTACTGCTCAGAGAAGGTTGGGATGAGTCCCAAACATATGGTAAGAATATGTGAAGTTAACCACTAGCATTCTCATAATCAACTTACCCTATCCCTGACGTGATACTAGTGGATATTGAGTTGCAAATGATCACTCACCCCACATTTGAATGAAATAGTGAACTGGTTTTTTTGGCTGGTTTATTTTCTGTGGCCTAACCACAAGGCAGTAAAGGCATACCAATTCTCTCTCAGGTTCTATTTGAGGCATATTAAAAGTCCCTACATTGGATTAGAAAATAAACATCAAAACACTTGATATCCATTTAAGTCAGCATATATGCGTCCATATCAACGGCTTTTCTATTCTACAATCCTCTGCGAAAACCATTATTTCCAAATAAATCACGGTTTCAATGATTTCTTGATCGGGGCAAATAATATATTCAGAGAAATAGATTAGAGTGGTGTGATTACATTTCCAAAATGAACCAGTGCGTTGAAACGACAATATTAGTGATGTGAACAACTGCAGTACGTTTTTCAATTAAGCGGTTACTAAAATATTAAAATATTGATTACATCTGCATTTATTTATTTTGCATTATCGCGAAAAGACGCAGATTAGTGACGTCACCGAGTTCAGTTAAAAAAAATCATTTTGTAACTTTTATTTGTCGTACAAATAGTATCGGTTACAAAAAGGAACATTTTTTACTTTTACTTGCTGACGCTACCAACGATGCATCTCTTTTCGCGAAAATGCCATATTTTCTCATTTGCCACAGTTTTCCAGAATAATCTATTAATGACTTTTATAAAATTTGATGTACATACTAAAACGATAGAAAACACTGCAACCATACTATTGTCATCAAATCATCAATTATTATTCAATAAGGCATAAGTATGATGAGTTTGTCACCTTTAAAGTGTATATTCGACTGAAGAATTTCAACGATATGTGTCTTTGACAATGTAAATGTGCAGAGAAAATAAGCTGTAATTATTAGTATTGATTTTCTCTGGTAAAAAACCGGACGCGATTTACCATTCTCAGAATTCCTTAAAAGCTTTTGGTTAAAAATAAAACAAATCAATATAATATTTTGGAAGGAATCGAAAAATCTGGAAGACAGCATGAATAATTTAAAATCATTTACGTCACTCTGAGCGGTAAGTGAGATTTACCGCCTACGGGCGCAGCGGTAAATCTCACTTCACACCCAGGAGAAGACGTAAAATTATGTACGCACCACGGGCGGTAATTCTTAAAGCCTCCAGATCGCATATTTATGGCCCTCGCCTCCGGCGCAAATACCTGCGATCTGAGGCATTCAGGAATTCACCGCCCTAGGTACTATTATTGCACAACCTTAAGAGTAAATTATATTTATCTTGACTTTGATTTAGACTACCCTGTCTGAGGGGCTACCGCGAAACGAAAACGAACTTCGTTCGAGTATATCCGTCTCTGACGCTCGAACTAGCAAGTGCGACAGAGAGAGAGATACACGAACGAAGTTCGTTTTCGCTTCGCGGTAGCCCCTCTGTCCATTGATTATTAAGGTGTGTTTTCGAAAGCAATGGCAGATGACTACCACAGGCGGCTTTGATTTGCTTGTACGTCGATCAAATGGGGCTACGTCTGCGGTCGCCAGCGGAATCGCACCTTAAGTTGTTAGTTAATGAACTCACTGTAATCTACGTTTGTGTATGAACGCTTTATTTAATTGAGGAGACTTGAATGTGTTTAATTGACACCAATTTAATGATTAAGGCTTAATTTTGTAATTACTTATTTTGTTTATACTTGAAAGATGTATAATTTATACTTATTTAGCATCTAAATAATTGTAACACACATGTTTATAGTTACTATAGATGTAAATCAGTGGACAGAGGAATTCACAAAAGGTTAATATTATGGGCAACAGTCCAATGTTTCAGAAATAAATTAGTTTCAGCACTGCTTTGTACCCAAATGCGAAATGATTTGAACAAAGGTTATATTTTATACTAAATTCGAGTGTAGTTCAGCATGCAAAGTTGACGATGATATAAACAAAGTAGTTGCTCTTCAGAGTTTAGCAACAGTTTGGGTAAGAATGCGTGTGTAATTTAGTTTGTATAATTTCAAAGACTGAGGCCATGCCACTCCAGTTGTATTCTTCTCGCATCAATAAATGGGCCAATTTTTATTTTGTTGTTTCTTTATATTTTAACATAATTGGGTTTACACACCCCCTCTACACAGAGGTCCCACTTGTTATAATTCTTAGCTCGTTTTTATTATTTCCACAATGATTCAAACGTACGAGATTCTCATGAGTGACAAAAAATTAAAACGGATCACGAAATAAAAATCGGCTCTAATGTGCCCCATCAGACGGTGCACAAGAAAGAGTTGTGAACTGAAAAGTCTATTTCTAATACATACTCGTACTTACCGAGACAGGGCGAAAGGAAAGGGTCACCTTTGACGTCTCCCTCACACCTCTTGTCACGTCACATGTTTCATGTGTCATCACTTCTTGAGAATTAATAGATATTTCCTCTATAGTCAATTGTTATTTATGAATGATATTATTTGCTTGAAACACCTTGTTAGACTTGCTACGCAAAAATCTTAGCGGCTTTTGCGAGGACGATGTTGGATGATTATTATGAACTTACAGAAATCGATGGATTTCGGTCAAACTGAGTATTCACTGATATTTATGAATCTTGACAAAGATATGGGGGAAATGGTATTAGTGTGAGGAATTGGGTGGTTTTGATATTGTCATGAGTGAATATTTCATTATTTATTTTTGGTCTATGTGACATGACATTCAAATGTCGATGAAATTTGGCATTCAATTGCTGTAGAGCTAGAAAACTGCCGGCAGTTGCGGAGCGTAGTCAAGCGCGGAATAGCACCTTTAATTTAAAAACTATTTGAGTCTTTGAATGATTTGTGATTATACATCCCACTTTTGTATTTATTTCAAAGTAAAAATAATCTTACTTTGACTTGAACATTATTATGAACATTATTAATATACAATGTAAATATAATTAATGTGCTTTTCATGAGCAGTTTCTTTTGAAGTAGGTAATCAGTATGCTTGGTTTGCCAAGGGTCATGTGAAGTGGCGTGTAACTATCCCTGTATCTTTGTCAAGAACTAGCTTAACAATTATTACTATTGTAAATTACCGTATTTTGTAATGTCAGAAATATAAAGTAAGTTACACTTAGTTATAATCATTCACAGTTGTTTCGTTTCCACTACCTAGTAATAGTCCTGAGAATTTTCTAAATAAAAATAATCTAGAAATAAATGAGAAGAACATCAAATTAAACTTTTTTTATTGCCAACTACCTTTTCAGGGTTTCGACCCTCAAAAGGTATTTATTTACATATTATATAATTTGTAAAATTATGCATTATTATATTATAATATAAATATCACACGTTCTACTTACCAAACGTTAACCAGGCAACATTATACAAATTGTAATAATCATAATAGTATACGCAATATATCATTCATTCGTATACGTTCTATTACTAACCCGAAAATTAAACACAATTGGATACTACTTAACCGGTACAAAACGCCAACATAGTTAACTGTGTCGCTTAACTTCAAACTCAGATAAATCCATTTGACCCTCTGCAAATATCTACCCTATTACCTTTTCATAATACCAAAATCGCATGATCTGACAGATGGATTTACCTGAGTTTGAATTTAAGCGACTCAACTGACCATCCTGTATTCATATTGAACCTTGTTACAATGCACATAAAGTACACGGATGGTCAGTTAACTTGGCGATGGTACTTTTACATGTCCGTGTTTACCAGTAAGTACTTCAAAATTTGATTTGATTTTAATATTAAGGCAACTCGAGCGGTGCGTTCATGTGTTCCTCGCCTAAACTGGGACGATCCAAACATTCAACATGGGATGTAAACATTCTGGACAGATGATATTATACTATGCGATGCTGTTTAAATAGTAGGAAAGTGAAATGTTGATAGGGCTGCAAAACGTGGTGTTACTGAAACTAATATAGTTAATGCGAAAGTAATTATTTGTCTGTCTGTCTGTAGGTTGTACTTCTGTACGGATAAACATTTTTTGAGGAAATTCGTATAGAATTAGACTGGAACCTGGACCTAGGGGATGCGAATGTAATTATGTCAGCCTGTCCGTCTGTTAGTGTTCATACCTTAAAGCGTTGAATCGAATTTGATGAATTTTGAGCGTTGAGGGCCGCAAGAAACACTAGTGAAACCTGTGGCTGTCGATTTTCAGATAAAATATTTATATACAAATAAAAAAATGTCAAATTGGATTAAATTAAAAATTCAAAAATGTATCATGCGATATTATTATTTAATAAAGGGCATTTTCACTATAGCAAAATAAAGACCATAAGCATGTAGTAACATTATGATAGCCAATCACTGTCCGGTACAAACGCAACCGGACAGTGATTGGCTATCATAAAGAACTTTATCTTCTAGAGTATGGTAGTCAATGAAACACTGTCTGATACAAACAAAGTGCTATGTTGCACTGACAGCACATGTTTACTTGGTCCCTCTTCCCCATCGCCTTGCATCGGACGCAGTATTCAAGTGCAGCAGTAGGTATTCAGTATTAAGAGAGATTTGGTCGTATTGCGACAGGCGCGCTCGCTTTGATCAATGCCTCTCCTAATCTGTAGCGAAACTCCTCGTGGGAGAAACTTGCGGTGATGGCATGTTTTTGGTAAATGATGTATGCATTTAAAATGCTAGTGTTTAACAGCCTAAAAAACACCTTCTTGTACCAGCTAAGGCCGCGCTCTAGCTCCATCGTGAATGGGCTTATCCTCCGGTCTTTCAGGTTCACGCCACCCATAGATTTGTTGTATACCTCGACCGCCTCAGGTTTCGTTAGTGTTTGGCCGCCGCGTCTGCCCTGAACTTGGTCATTGTGGGATGTAGATATAACTGCTAAGAATTTCAGTTGGTAATAACAATAACAAGTGGTGATAGCTATGTCGCCGCAATGGCGGGAAATTGGCTCCTCGCGCCCCATTCGCTTTTGGCCGGCGTTTTTTATCTCGGGAGGAACGAATGCCCTATCGAGGTTCATGGTTCCTTCAACATCGGTTCCGCGGCCTTTGAGAAACCTGGTTAGGGACAACTGGTTATACCAGTTGTCCATAACCACTAGATGGCCCACGTCCAAGAAGCCATCCATCAGTTCGAGGACAACCTTTCCAGTTTTATTATCCAACCCATGAGTAGCTCCTTGGCCGGAGATGGAGTCATTACCGGCGTAAAGTATGGACTTCAGCAAATACCCGGTTGAAACCTCGCACAACTCTAAAGCTTTGATGCCAAAACGTGCTTTAGATTTACAACACTGGACCCAGCGGAGTCGCCCCTTCCACAACAACAAACTTTCGTCCAAAGACAGCTCCCGTTCGGGAGTGTAGATGGACGAAAATTTGTTGTTAAGATAGTCAATAACTGGTGCGATTTTTGCAATTCTCTTTTCATACGTCGACTGCTGCGTTATATGGCTATTATCGGCGAAATCCAAAAATCGCAACAGCAATTTAAATCGGGTGTGAGCAATCAAGGTCCGAAATACTGGCATCCCCATGACTCCGGTGGCCCAGAACTCATCTACGTGCGGCCTAGAACACAGAGACATGAGTATGACCACGCCAAAAAATCGTCTGATCTCATCCACGGTGGTCTCCACCCAATTATCAAGATACTTGGGTAGAGAGCCCCGCTGGGTGAGATCCAGGATCGTTCGGCATGCATATTCGTTTGTTCGGCGGGCTATTTGGGCCAGAATGCTTTGATCCCATATTAAATTGAAAATTTCGAGAGGGTCGGGGTCGCATGACGTAGTGGGTCCGGGATTCCTCGTGTACTCCTCCTCTTGGCCCGAAAACAAAGAAAAGTCATCTGACCAAGAGAAGGAGTACTCTGGACCAGCCACTTCACTAACATTGGCCGACTCAAGTACATCCTCCACAGAGCGAGGATCCACGGGGTCGACCTCTGCCAACTCCTCTGTGGCGATGTCGGCGTCGGTCAGAAAGGCCGCCACGGCCTCAGTCTGTCGCTCTTCCTCGAGAACGGCTAGCTCACGCAGCTTTTGAGCGACGAGCCGCATATTGGCTGTGTCTGCGTGGATGTCTTCATCGTCGCTCGAGCTTAAGACGTCCGCCTCACTCCCAGAATAGCAAAGAAACTCCGCGATCTGGGAGTCGGCCAACCCGTGCCGAGCGCCTCGTGAGTGTCCGGGCTTTGGGGAGTCACCGGGCTCGGAAGAGGCAGCTCCTTTTGATGAAGGGGTCCGTATGGGGGTTGCCACGGAAGGGGTAAGGGCTGGGCTCCAAGTCTGTGAGAATGAGAAGGTACCTCAACACCACAGCAATACCATATAAAAAGAGCAAACATTTTTAAGTAGATTACATTAATCACATACCTAAGATATCACAACGAAAGCGAAAACTTAATCTTATAGTTGTTAACATACGCCACTAAACTGGATATACCGAGAAAAAGTCACGTTTAACGTTGCTTGTGCATGAGAAGGTAGAATAAAACACTCGTGCGCAGACTTCTGAATGTAAACTCTAGTCGTACGTAGCCGTTAGTCTCGCCAACGAAGCGCGCATATAAAAGTAACGAAGTTAATGGATGCGCTAAATAAAACTTAACTGGGAATCGAATTTAGAAAAGGCTAATTAAGAATTAAACAAAATTAGGTAGGTACTAACCTTCAGATGAGAGGGTGATGGAGGCTGCTCCAGTGCCGCCTGCCCGCCGGACTCGGCTTTAACTGGCCCGCCGGGAGGCCTGGTTGCGGCCGGCGCCAAATCAAATTTTACGGTTTCTTCAGACATCTACAATAACAGTTTACTTTAAAAAATGCGTTATTACAGAAAATACCCAAATCGCTTGATGTGGGCCGCTAATATTTAAGGAGTTCCGTCCAAAGAGTATAATAAGTATATTTATGTAAAGAGTGGCAACACCAAGAAATTACTGGTCCCACAGCCGCCTAGCAGCGAGTGGATTGAACTACTCTGACGCACGCACGCGTGCAGCGTGCACGCTTCACATGCACACTATCGCACACATACATATTCACGCAGCACGCACACACTTATACAAAAGTTGTATTCTCTGTTTTGACTTTGAAGCCTACAATGCGACTATCAAAGTTAGGAAGAAAACGTTTCTAAAACATGATATAAATCACATTTTAGTTACCTAAGTACGCTTCCCTTCATACTTTGCCAGTCACATTGTAGATTTCAAAATAATCACCCAACTATGAAATGGATCTGAAAAGTGAAACATGCAACATTCATATAAGTATTTATTCAACTTAACAAATAACAAATTATGTAACAAGAACTTTATAAAGCACAACCTTTTTAACAAAAAAACACGAGACAAGGATGAGATTTAGCTTCAAAACTTTAGATTAAATCTCCTGGACCAGATTTAACAAATCCACGTACAGCCGATCTACACTGCATATTACTCAACCTCAAATTATTTACTGCACACATAATACCGGGATCCCCTTCATTGGCATAATTTTTTTTAGACTAATATAGTTTCGCATAATTGATTTGGCATAATTTCTATTGGCATAATAATACTGTCGCATAATAATACTTTGGCCTACTACTTTGTTTGGCATACTATGGTTTTAGAATAATTTTACTTGGACTAATTTGTATTCGACTAATACTCATTATGCATACTATTGTGTGGGCTAATAATTATTTATCATATCTGTTTTGAAGCATAATTTCTGTTTTATAAATAAATAAAACACAGTTTCGTTGTTAGCATGCATTTACACTTTTCGTGGACGCGGATTATTGGGTCGTGCATTATCAGGGCGGATAAAAATGGCTTGTCATAAGCGAACTCTGTCTTAGGTCGGTTAGGTTAGGGTTCACTTGTGTTCCTCAGACCAGAAATAGACACCCCGCACAGCGGGGTGGCGTCGACTCGCTGGAGATTATTAGTCCGCACAGATGACCGTCCCAATGTACATGGATTATCAGGCTGTACATTATTGGGCCGTGCATTATGCTTTCATTGCTTTGTGTAATGCATGATTTTATTTTTTAGGACACAATTTTATGCGTTTTGTAATGATGCCAAGTAATTATTATGTCTTTTTGTATTTATGTTATCTGATGTTAGTCTTTGTGATGATTATGCTATTTTCGTTTATTCTTTTTAATTTTATGCCTAAAAATTTATGCCATAACATGATTAGGCTTAACGCTAATTCGGCTATAAAAAATTATGCGTTATTATACTATTCCAAATGATTTTATGCGATCCAATAGAGAACCCATAATACCTAGATATTATTTTTATAAACAGATACTGTGTCTAAAACTATTCCTGATTTTATTTAAATATGATTTAAATGTGTTTTCATTCAATGTTTTTATAGACAATACATTGACATTTATTTACTGACTGACACGTAGGTATGTATACTTCATCTAAAACC
This sequence comes from Epinotia ramella, assembly GCA_947578815.1. Taxonomy (NCBI): domain Eukaryota; kingdom Metazoa; phylum Arthropoda; class Insecta; order Lepidoptera; family Tortricidae; genus Epinotia; species Epinotia ramella. The sequence continues at coordinate 1,711,381 of OX388206.1, read as the reverse complement.
ACTAAGGCCGAACAACAAACACAATTCCATATTAATAAGATATTTGTTCATGTTCAGTTAAATAAAATGGATACTTAATAAATTCTATCTCAAAACATAAAAATATATTTTATTTCATTTCAAAATCTTAAAATTTATAGTCGTGGGTCTATTGTACTGACATATATTTCCATTTTCTGTCAACAACATTAAATACAGCGATCCGCTTCGCCAGAGATGTCACTCTCACTACTTTCCATACAATAAATCGGCGTGTCGCCTCTTTTCCAAGTTTCCAGCCCCTGGTTCCGTCTATTCGTCGAGGATGCCAGTCGGATAATAACCTTGACTTTTTTTATAAAGTAGTTGCTACTTCAGCGGAATCTCAACGAACCTGTTTGATGTGTTGTTGTGTTGTGAAATATGTGGGGCGATAATATTTGATGAGTTTGTGTTCCTTCGATTCATCAAGGATCTCAGGGCTCGTCCAGAAATCATGTGATCATATTTGGCCTACTTTTGACCCCCCCTCCCCCTTTGGTGATATTTTGTGATTATAACACTACCCCCTCCACCCATTCAAGATCACGTGTATTTTTGTGACTAAGTATGAATTGTTAGTAAATTTTTTTTTTTAATAAAAAATGGTTTTAATTTAAGCCATCTCACGCTACATCATGTCCTCGGTCCACGGGTTTTCGCAAATGTTTTGTATGGTGACATACATAATACTCTGGCTGGACAGGCATGCAGCTAAATTAAGGTGGTTCGCTTACCATACAAAACGTTTTATGTTATGACATTCGCAGGCTAACGGCGTGATTTTTTAAGAAACTCTTAATAAATTGGCTTTCCATTTGCGCGAAATTCCCCCTTTCCTTGATAAACCATTTTTCTCAAATTATTCTAGTTTATACAAGTTTATTCAAGGCAAAGGGGAATTTCGCGCAAATGGAAAGCCAATTTATGAAAGTTATCTACATAAGTTTCTTAAAAAATCACGCCGTTAGCCTGTGAATGTCAAAAAACGTTTTGTATGGTAAGCGAACCACCTTAAGAACTGGTCTTAAAATGGCTGATGACTTGCCAAAAACAACCTACTTAATATGGACGGGTAATGGTTTATGTGCCACAACTTCATACTAAGTAAATCAGTTGTGTCAAATAAAAATAAAAAAAGCGGACAAGTGCGTGTCGGACCACGCACAACGAGGGTTCCGTGTCTATTAAAAAAGTCGTATCGTTACTGAAATCTTATGGCACTTACGTCCTTTTCTTTAAGGAAGGTAGTTTTTTAGAAATATCTCAAAACAATTTTCGCTGAAAGAATTTAATTATCCATGATTTTTTTCATATTTTCAAAATACACGGTTCAAAAATTAGAGGGGGGGGGGACACAATTTTAGTGAATTTCGGGGCGATTATCTCCGACTCTATTCACTTAATCAAAAAAAATGCTGAGAAACCTTATATTTATTTTGAAAGGCCTATCGATTGATGTGCCACACGTGGGCTTGCAATGAAAAAAAAAATGACTCAGTTTTACGTGTGGAGTGCACCCTTTAAAAAACTTTTTTTTACTAATTTATTTACAAAACTATGTAGCGGCTAACAAAATACACCTATCCTCAAAATTCAATTCACATACACCTTATAGTTTTCGAGTAAAATGCCTGTGACAAACGGACGGACAAACAGACAGACAGACAGACATGACGAATCCATAAGTGTTCCGTTTTTTGCCATTTGGCTACGGAACCCTAAAAATTGGAACTATGACAAGGACAATTAATTATCTATATTTCCCTGTCTGTCACACTTATCGAGATTTGTATGCTGCCAGCTCGCTCGCACGTGGTATTATTATTACCATAGCTTGTCCTGCGTATTATAGGTCCATGGATGCCTGGATGGTGATGATGGGACAGACGTCGTATTATTTTGATATGAGAAAAATATTGAGTAAAAAAAATACACGTGAGTTCTTCTCGGACCCCCCCCCCCCCCCCCCACCCCCATCGTGATAATTTGTGATATTTGTCTGACCCCCACCCCCCCCATAAACGATCACATGATTTCTGGACGAGGCCTCAGTCGGATCATAATCTTGTGTTTTTTATAAAGCAGTTGCTACTTTTTCTCTCATTTTTAAAAAGGCAGATTGGCTCTAATAAATTGAACATATTCTATATACCCGATCTCTTCTTACACTTGTACTTAATAACGAGTAAGAAAGGGAAAGAACCATGTTATCTGCCAGGTCTTCATACGTCATTCTCTGCTTTTTCTCTCGCACGATGTATCTCGCTCTCTCGCTCGCTCGAGTGCAGCGAAAGATATTTTGTTACAAGTTATCGACATCGATATTTACTTTTCATATACATATATTCGTCATCTGCACCATTCGTAAATGAATTGTATCTTCATACAAATACATGTATACAAAATGTAATTTACGACATTTACCTACTACAATAAAAGCAAAAACCGTAGGTACCATAACTTAACTACCTAAGTCCTGTTTCTGAGACACAACTACCTACGTGAGGTGTACTATCGGCTGCAATAATACATGGACACCTTACGGCCCAGTTTCGCTTGCATCGTTTGACGTCTGCTGCTCACACAGTTGCACGTGGTGCGCAATAACTAAACTAGATGGCGTTGTTGGCGCTACTATTTAGAGATACCGCGGAAAATAAGTACTATACTAGGCACATTAAATACCTATAAATTGACACCTGTTATCACCAGAAATATTCTCATATTAGTATAATTATTAACAAGGCTATTAAATGCTAATTTATAATATCTGTATTTAAGTGCGATACTGGTATGTGAATGCTATATTTCCACGGCGCGTATTATTATAACACCATAAACTTAAATGGCCCTGTTGACTGGATTTAATACACTTCACTTTTTCACTCTTCACTTCAGACAGCCATATCATACCCAAATGGCCAAATTACAACCTTGTTTTCTGGCCTTCCGTTAGCAACGACGAACTGGGCTTTCGCTTGTGTGGAATGTGGGTTATCCGCTTAAACAAATTTTCTTCGTATAGGTCATCTTCACAGCTTCATAATGCGCGGCATCAATGAGACCCGCCCCCCTAGCACACTAGGTTTTATGTCCGACATAAAGCATTTGTCCCTCTTGCACTCGCATATTGGCCAGAATGGGACGAATGCTTTATGCCCGACATATAACTTAGCGTACTAGCCCCTCTGGTCTACGAGATCCTTCCTCTTGTGCACATAAAACAACCGTTCTTCGCTGTAACAACTGTATTCGTAAATACACAATAAGAACAATGTAAGATACGAGTATGTAGTAAGGTATAATATATATTACAAAACATATGTAAACACTATATACTTACGTTTGCATTATATTTAACAAATTAATTGTGATCTTTTAACTAGCTCAATCGAGAACTCATTGTTATGGTTGTATAGAAGGAAATCGAATCGTAAATGGCCGACAAACGAACAAGAAGTAAGTGCCATAAGAAATATAAGAAATTGGATGGTAGATATGTATTACAATACTTGTGATGTGACGAACAGAGATGTACAAAATACTTTAAAAAAAGTATTTAAATACAAAATACAAATACTTTTCTAAAATAGTATTTTAAATGCAAAATACAAAATACTTTTGCTTTTTGTATTTAAATACTAAATACAAAATACGTATTTTCAAAATACTTTATTCAAATAAAATACTTTGTGATACTTGTGATGTGACGAACAGAGATGTACAAAATACTTTAAAAAAAGTATTTAAATACAAAATACAAATACTTTTCTAAAATAGTATTTTAAATGCAAAATACAAAATACTTTTGCTTTTTGTATTTAAATACTAAATACCAAATACGTATTTTCAAAATACTTTTTTTCAAATAAAATACTTTCAAAAAGTAATCGAAACAAAATCGAAGTCAATCTCGTTAAAAAGCGAAGCGTAACGTCATGTTGCACAGATAATAACGTTAATTTTGTTTTAACTGACATTTTGCACATATACTGTCAAAGTTGCAGCGCCTCTAGTGGCCATTTGCCGATTCGCTGACCCATTCACTTGAAAATTTCAGTGGTAAAGGTAATACTTTCGAAACTTATCAGTAATAAAGTATTTATATTTGACAAATATGAAATAAGTACATTTCGAAAAGTATTTCAAATAAAATACAAAATACTTAAAAAAAAGGATTGAAGTACAAAATATAAAATACGTTATTTTGTATTTTGTATTTGCATTCTAAATACAAGTATTTCAAATAAGTCACAACTCTGAAATTAACTTATGATATGATCGAAGCTTATATTTATATTACATACTTGCCACAATGCCCACAATGACATCTTTTTTGTAGTGCTGTTTATGTACCGGTTTTTTATAAATATATTTTTCTATTTCTGTATTTTTATTTGTCATTTATACATTTATACATTCATAATCACTTAAATACGAATCGTTAAAATAACGTATTATTTATTGCCTACACGGCATAATGTTTAAATACAATTTGTTTTGGCATTTTTTTAAAGACATTTCGAGCGAACAACACAGAAGTAATGAAATAGCTGCCAACACTGCAAAACGTAACAGTGACTTTGAGGATTGTCAAGAGGGGTCCCTCATATATTATTGGTCAGGTTTTATATGCGTTTTGTTTCATCTGTCATTTTGCGCATAGACTTTCAAAGCTGCTGCGCCACTAGTGGCCATTTTTTGTTTTTACTGAATCGCGGAATGCTTTAGAAAAATGAAGCTAAGAATAAAAAAGTATTTTGTATTTTACAAACCATTTTTGACGACCGGTTAGTCTAGTGGGTAGTGACGCTGCCTACGAAGGTGAAGGTCCTGGGTTCGAATCCCGGTAAGGGCAAATATTTGTGTGATGAGCATGAATATTTGTTTCTGAGTCATGGATGTTTTCTATGTATTTAAGTATTTCTATCTATTAAATATATCGTCGTCTAGTACCCATAACACAAGCCTTATTGAGCTTACTATGGGACTAGGTCGATTTGTGTAAGATTGTCCCCTAATATTTATTTATTTATTTATTTATTTTACAAATACAAAATACGTCTCGAATAGTATTTCAAATAAAATACAAAATACTTTTTTAAAAAAGTACTTAAGTACAAAATCCAAAATATGTATTTTGTATTTTGTATTTGTATTTTAAATACAAGTATTTCAAATATGTCACAACTCTGGTGACGAATATTTGCATACAAAATTAAACTGATGACGAATTTCAACCAATCTTTCGACCGTCATAATGGCCCAATGGTAACTAGACACTAGACAGGTTTACCTCGACCTAAGTTATCATCACTGGAAGGTTCCGAGTTCAAATCTGCGCTCAGCCAAGTTATGATGGGAATCAGTGTTTTTGTAATTTTATTCGATGTTTGAATATTTCCTCGTAGCGCAAACATAAGAAAAAGGTGAATAAATCCACAAAAAGGTGAGTGACAAACAAAAAATTGGCAACGCGCTGGAGTTGACTTGATAAATATAATGTAAAAATAATAGGTGGTAACCCACAAGAATACAGTTTTAAAAGACAATAAAAACATCAATTTCATTTTTGCCAAAAAATTGCTTACAACGCCATCTAGTGAAATCTCGCTAATAGTCGTGCGTCGTGCTCATAGATGGCGTAGGATCGGCGGACAAGCGAATCTGTTTCTGGAATGACCATGCACTTATGCTGTCTGCTGTACACAGCTACTTGATTAGGACTTGAAATAAATATTAAAATGTAATTAGATTTAGATTTAGATTTAGATTGATTTATTTCACAATATACAATTACAATATAAATTAAAGCTAGCTTAATCTATATGAATTTATATTATGATCGTCAAAGAGAATAAGAATTGTAGTTAAATTTCAAGTTGCATTTGGTTTAAATTACAGTCACAATTAATGAATAGGCAAAAGTAAATAAATGACTAAGATAATATCACATAAAGAACGTCAGATTACAAACTATACTTAAACGAAAAATTCAAAAAATACAAATAACGATACAGTGTACAATGTCAAAAACAGTGATATTTTTAATGTTTAATGTCCATAAATTCCTTTACTGAATATAATGCGTTTTTCAATAAAAAGTTTCTCAGTTGGCGTTCGAATGTTTCGTCAGATGACTCTGTTCGCAATGCGGCGGGTAGTCGTTCGTAATAGGTTGGGCCTATCACTCGAGGATTCCTACATGAAAGTGCCATTACTAGTGCATTATAACAATAATCTGTTTAGTTTTAGCTATCTATTAACATAAACAATATAAAAGTTAATGTGGTAAGTACAAGTACGCGGAAGTAGTACAATAAACCTCCAGCTCACTCACACTCACATCTGTATTTCCAGTCTCTGTCTCTCAAACTTACCAAACGCCTCGCCTACATTAATAATTCATGCCGATAAAATACCGATAAATATGTTTTTTTTTTAATTCGTCCATTCGGACAGGCTAAGACTATGGGCCATACTGCCTCGTCTTCAGTAAATATAATTTCATTTGGTCGAATCCAGTAAATATGTCTTCAGTTATTTCCAATTCATATGATCAAATCCAGATATAAAGCCATGAGTACTCGTATTATCAACAAATGTGTCAAATCCAAACAATAAGTCTGTTGTTCCAATCCAATTCATGAAGTCATCGATGAATATGAACTTTAAAATAGTTACAACACTATAATTGTCAACTTGACGTTGACGTCTCGACAGTATGGTATACTATTTTAACACTGTGGTGGGCAGTAGATGGAGACAAGTCGTTAATACTCAAAATACCGTACTATTCGTCTCATTCTAACTCAGCTCAGCTGCCCATAAGAAGTGACAGAGACAACTATATGAAACATCGTCTTGCTTTATAATTGGGGGTCTAAAGACTGTGGGGTCTGTATTGATTAGTCTGTGGTGCGATCGAAACTTTCATTCAGGCGCCATTTTGCAACTCTGTATGTGTGTTTCAAAATGGCTTTTGAGATTTCTAATTTGCGAATGTGTGAGTGAGTAGTTATTTTAGCGCAGTATGTAGGTATATTGTAGTCTTTGTTTTAGCGTAAAAGCGATTTGGTGATTACTGATTATACTTTATACTGTAAGCTTGCAACTAGTGTATAGTTGCATTGTATCACTATTATGAATAAATAAAACGGCCACTTTATATAAATTTACGTACTTATGATCAGGAATCATACGTAAATATAAAGTGGCCGTTTTATTTATTCATAATAGTGACTTGACTACTCACTTGACTTCGCGCTAGGTACTAATATATTCGTGTTGCATATTTTTCCTTCCTACGGCAAATAAAAGAGAGAAACGCAATGGGAACACGCAACGCCAAGTGAAGTACCACCATGAGAATCGAATTATTTCTGGTATATTACTAAAACAGGTACTGGTACACATGCTGTTTAGTAGCATGCTTGTTTGAGCATGCTCAATTATTATATTATTATATGCAAATAGCAGTCTACTTACTAGCAACAACATTTACACATGCTATTTGCTCAAAACTAGCATGCTTTAGTGCTACTAAAGAGCAAATGTAACAGTACCTTAACGCATAACATAAAATATCGCTTGTTGAAAACCTTGTAAGTAACGGTCAACCACGTGTCGTTTTCTTTTTGAGATTTTGCATTACTAATATTACTATTATTATATTAGAATAGTCATAAATAAAGTTTATTGTAATCTTTATACTATGAAATGAATACTGTAAAAAACAACAACAACTTACCCTTTCAGTCCAAAACTTGAACAAAAATGACTAAAACAAACACGTCAGTTTGTGCAGTAGGTATGCCGAAATGTCCACCAGACCTTCCACTTCCAGAGAGAGAACTTTGACTGACTGGAGTGACTGGTTGTTTTGTTTGTAATTTGCTTTGCTTCACTGATATGAGAGTGAATGCATGAATGATTGGCTCCTAAGGTTTTCTCTCGGTGCCCAGTGTCATCATATGATGTCACATCTGAAGTCTAAACCTGTCAAGGTAATTTCGTTCTGAATTGAATGGAATAAACCCACACCTCAAATTTTGTACCCCGTACTCTCCCCATATTACAATACTCTTTGGGGTGACCGGCGCGCGACTGATGCGCGACTGCGAGCGCAATTGTGCTACAACGCGTTTTTAGCACAATTGATTCATACCGCGTTTGAAGCGTTGTTAGTGTATCTAGAGTATTTTAAATCGATGGTCATACCACTGAACGCGAAATCTATGTCATAATGAGACAGTTAAAAAATAAAAAAAGTTATGGCGTAGACGAGTTTCCACCATCGCTTATTAGACTGTGCGCATCTGAACTTAGCGAAACTTATCAATCAATCATACGATGAAGGAACTTTTCCGGACGATTTAAAAATATCAAAAATAAACCCAATATTAAAACCAGGTGGCGATAGACTGGATCTAAATCATTACAGACCCATATCTCTGCTACCGGCTTTTTCTAAAATATATGAAAAAACTATGTCAAATCGTATCTACCATTTCTTAGAAAAATATAATCTGTTGGACGATGGTCAATTTGGTTTCAGAAAGGAACGCTCCACGGTTCTCGCATGCGAGAACCGTGGAGTAGTAGCCCTACGGCATATTGTTTTTTATCTATTAGGTCTAAAGCAGACGCAGATCTGCTTTAGACCTAATAGATAAAAAACAATATGCCGTAGGGCTACTACTTGATATGTCCAAAGCATATGATAGGGTGTCACATTCTATCCTACTAAATAAATTACACGCAATGGGAATTAGAGGTCCGGCTTACCAGTGGTTAAAGTCATATCTGAATAACCGATACCAACTGCGGCGCTACCACGAACTTCGAAAGTCGAAGTTCGGGTATTTCCATCTCTATCGCACTCCATTACTCGAGTGACAGGGATGCATGTATTACGAACTTCGACTTTCGAAGTTCGTGGTAGCGCCGCTGGTTCAGATTGACTACTATCCTACAACATCAAAAGAAGTCAAAACAATAACGTCACAAATGCGTCCAATTACTTGCTCTATTCCACAAGGCTCCGTAATCTCTTGCCTGCTATTTATTGCATACATAAATGACCTGCCGAAAACAATGAATACAACAACTGTCATGTTTGCCGACGACGTGTCGATATTGTTGGGCTGTAAAAGTAATATTGAATGTAACGAACGATTAAGACAAACGCTCCAAAACGTAACGGAATGGCTTACTGAGCACAATCTGCAAATTAACTTAAAAAAAACAAAGGTTATCCAATTCAAGCCAATCCAGAAAAAACCCTTGGAAATAAAGTTGAAAATCGCTGGGCAAAATATTGAGGAAGTTACCGAATTTAAATTGTTGGGGCTAACATTAGACACGGGGATAAACTGGAAAACCCATATCCAGGATATAAAAACTAAAATGTCGAGATTTGTTTATGCGCTAAATACTCTGAAAAGAAATACAAATTTAGAGTCCGCACTAACAGGATATTATGCATATGCCTATGCGTGACTCCGTTATGGTGTGGTCATGTGGGGCGATAGCACTAGTGTCCAGGATCTGTTTCAGGGGCTGGAAACTTAGAAAAGAGGCGACACGCCGATTTATTGTATGGAAAGTAGTGACATCTCTGGCGAAGCGGATCGCTGTATTTAATGTTGTTGACAGAAAATGGAAATAGATGTCAGTACAATAGACCCACGACAATAAATTTTAAGATTTTGAAATGAAATAAAATATATTTTTATGTTTTGAGATAGAATTTATTAAGTATCCATTTTATTTAACTGAACATGAACGAATATCTCATTAATATGGAATTGTGTTTGTTGTTCGGCCTTTGTGGTTTTAGATGAAGTATACATACCTACGTGTCAGTCAGTAAATAAATGTCAATGTACTGTCTATAAAAACATTGCATGAAAACACATTTAAATCATATTTAAATAAAATCAAGAATAGTTTTAGCCACAGTATCTATTTATAAAAATAATATCTAGGTATTATGTGTGCAGTAAATAGTTTGAGGTTGAGTAATATGCAGTGTAGATCGGGTGTACGTGGATTTGTTAAATCTGGTCCAGGAGATTTAATCTAAAGTTGTGAAGCTAAATCTCGTCCTTGTCTCGTGTTTTTTATTAAAAAGGTTGTGCTTTGTTAAGTTCTTGTTACATAATTTGTTATTTGTTAAGTTGAATAAATACTTTTATGAATGTTGCATGTTTCACTTTTCAGATCCATTTCATAGTTGTGTGATTATTTTGAAACCTACAATGTGACTGGCAAAGTATGAAGGGAAGCGTACTTAGGTAACTAAAATGTGATTTATATCATGTTTTAGAAACGTTTTCTTCCTAACTTTGATAGTCGCATTGTAGGCTTCAAAGTCAAAACAGAGAATACAACTTTTGTATACGTGTGTGCGTGGCGCGTGAATATGTATGTGTGCGTTAGTGTGTATGTGAAGCGTGCACGCTGCACGCATGCGTGCGTCAGAGTAGTTCAATCCACTCGCTGCTAGGCGGCTGTGGGACCAGTAATTTCTTGGTGTTGCCACTCTTTACATAAATATACTTATTATACTCTTTGATCTGTTTATAATGCAAAAGAAATGTCAGGGGCTGGAAACTTAGAAAAGAGGCGACACGCCGATTTATTGTATGGAAAGTAGTGACATCTCTGGCGAAGCGGATCGCTGTATTTAATGTTGTTGACAGAAAATGGAAATAGATGTCAGTACAATAGACCCACGACAATAAATTTTAAGATTTTGAAATGAAATAAAATATATTTTTATGTTTTGAGATAGAATTTATTAAGTATCCATTTTATTTAACTGAACATGAACAAATATCTCATTAATATGGAATTGTGTTTGTTGTTCGGCCTTTGTGGTTTTAGTTTAGATGAAGTATACATACCTACACGTGTCAGTCAGTAAATAAATGTCAATGTATTGTCTATAAAAACATTGAATGAAAACACATTTAAATCATATTTAAATAAAATCAAGAATAGTTTTAGCCACAGTATCTATTTCTAAAAATAATATCTAGGTATTATGTGTGCAGTTAATAGTTTGAGGTTGAGTAATATGCAGTGTAGATCGGCTGTACGTGGATTTGTTAAATCTGGTCCAGGAGATTTAATCTAAAGTTTTGAAGCTAAATCTCGTCCTTGTCTCGTGTTTTTTGTTAAAAAGGTTGTGCTTTGATAAGTTCTTGTTACATAATTTGTTATTTGTTAAGTTGAATAAATACTTTTATGAATGTTGCATGTTTCACTTTTCAGATCCATTTCATAGTTGTGTGATTATTTTGAAACCTACAATGTGACTGGCAAAGTATGAAGGGAAGCGTCTTAGGTAACTAAAATGTGATATATATCATGTTTTAGAAACGTTTTCTTCCTAACTTTGATAGTCGCATTGTAGGCTTCAAAGTCAAAACAGAGAATACAATTTTTGTATACGTGTGTGCGTGGTGCATGATTATGTATGTGTGCGTTAGTGTGTATGTGAAGCGTGCACGCTCCACGCATGCGTGCGTCAGAGTAGTTCTATCCACTCGCTGCCAGGCGGCTGTGGGACCAGTAATTTCTTGGTGTTGCCACTCTTTACATAAATATACTTATTATACTCTTTGAGAAATGTGTCCGGCTCCTAACGAATACACAAGTACCAAATAGCTGCCGCCCGCATTTTGTCAAACACAAACTACTTACGTTACCCTGTATACTCGTACACATATTGGAATCAGCACTTTTTGTGAGAAAACATTCGGCCTTATTTAAAACCAACAAAGATGCTGGTAAAATAAATAGTCGGTTCTTAAATCAGCTAGTTATACCGAATGCGAGGATGGCTATGTGCAGGAAAGGCCCTCATTATCGATGTACCATCATAACAAATAAGATTCCCGACCGAATCAGACAAGAACAAAATATTTTTTTTTTTAAAAAGAACTTGAAAAACTTACTACTTAACAAGGCATACTACTCAATAGATGAATTTTTAAAAGATCGATCAATGAAGGAATGTTTTTAGCCTAATAGTAATAATACATATATTTTTATAACTAATTATCTTCTGTCCCGTCTTTAATGTAATTCTAAAGATATTCCTATTCTTATGAAAATTTTAATAAAAGGTTATTTATTACGAATGTTAAGTAGCAATTGTGTGAGTGCATGTTAGCTATAAGATTATATTGCTGTGCCCTAACAGGGTTCATGTTTTGGACTCTAATGTATTGATAAGACCTTTGTTAACAACATGATGCAATCAATAAATAAATAATTTGGTACATTTTTAGGGTTCCGTAGTCAACAAGGAACCCTTATACTTTCGCCATGTCCGTCCGTCCGTCTGTCCGTCTTCGGCTTAGCTCAGTAACTCTTCTTCTACTTATTTAAGAGCTAAGCACTTGTCGGTGTAGCTCAAAGTAGGCCTTCCATTTTACCATGAGCTACATTACAACCCTTACAACTAGAGAACTTTAATTCGGTATGGGTACCAATCACGCCGACAATACAGTTGACCAAATCCTGAAAAAAAAATAGTTTTAGGGTACCTTCCCTATACCTAAAGTGAGGATGTCATTTTTTTTTTCGGTAAACCTATAGTGTGGGATCTTGTTCAAAAATATTATGGGTTTTAAAACACCATTTTTCAACTCTGTTATGCGTTTACGAGATATTGGGCTTTAAAGCCCTAATTTTTGTTCGAGTCATGTGCCCGTGCCATGTGCGTCTTGTCTTATCCCTTATCAGGAACATAGGATCTCAGGAAGGTCTTCCATCTGTGTCTGTCCTCTCTCCATCCAAAGCCTTCGAGGCAGCCTCTTTGTGGACTGTGTCTTGATAACTTCGCGCGCAACTGCTCAGACACCTTCGATTTCCCCGAAAAGATCCAGTGAAGCCAATTAACCGACACGAGCGGGTGTGCATCGGGCAGAGATGTACAAAATACTTTAAAAAAGTATTTAAATACAAAATGCAAATACTGTTCTAATTTGATATTTCAAATGCAAAATACAAAATACTTTTGCTTTTTGTATTTAAATACTAAATACAAAATAGGTATTTTCAAAATACTTTATTCAAATAAAATACTTTCAAACAAAATCGAAGTCATTCTCGTTAAAAAGCGGAGCGTAACGTCATGTTTCACAGATAATAACGTTCATTTTGTTTTAACTGTCATTTTGCACAGACTTTCAAAGTTGCAGCGCCTCTAGTGGCCATTTGCCGAATCGCTGACCCATTCACTTGAAAATTTGAGTGGTAAAGGTAATACTTTGGAAAATTAGCAGTAAAAAAGTATTTTGCATTTGACAAATATAAAATACATTTCGAAAAGTATTTCAAATAAAATACAAAATACTTGAAAATAAAAGTATTTAAGTACAAAATATAAAATACGTATTTTGTATTTTGTATTTGCATTTTAAATACAAGTATTTCAAATAAGTCACAACTCTGGCATCGGGCCCTGTGAAGTGGCGTAACTATAGGGTGGGGGTGACATAGCGGGCAAAATGCCACGGGCCCCCTGGCTGAGGGGCCCTGCCGCCAGAGAGGCCGCGTGAGCACATGACGAACCTAGGTATCTAACACTGAGGAAGGGAAGCCCCAATGAATTCGCGACGGGCCCCGTGGTATGCCGTGTAGCACCTTAGTCCTCAATTCCTCATCCTTAAGCTGGTTTTCCACCGGAGGGGCGAGACGAGACGATGCGAGAATTGAAATCGTATGGGACTTACTATTTCCACCGCGCGCGCGCGCTCTCGGTGCTAATAGTTAAAACCAGGTGGAAAACCAGCTTTGCTCCTCCATACCGCCTGGCAGTTCTCGGCGCTCAATACCTTGTTTGCCAGCGCCGTGGTATGACAGTAAAACAACATTCATGAGTTAAAAAATATATATTATTTTGTGAAAATCGCTTCAAAAATAGAGTATTACACTGGCGGTACAAAATACTGCGTTAGGGGCTGTCCTTATATTACGTCATTTCAAAATAGGGGCGGGGGGGGGGGGGTCTGGCCATTGAATGACGATAGTCATTTTATTAGGCGGGGAGGGTCCATTTCAAGGAATAACAGGATGATGATAAGAGGGGGTCAAAAAACGATGACGTAATTAATGGACAAGCCCTTACGGCCCGGCCACGACATTGTGCGAATTTAGGCGCGGCAAGCGTTTTAAGTACCTGTTCATGGCGCGGTCGAGACACGCAACGCACTTGAAGCGGCTTACATGTAAAAAAAGTTGAGCAACTATTGTCCGTCAGCAGTATCTACACGCGTCCCCTAGCCTGCAAGTCAGAGTGAGACAACCATATCGTTGACTTATTCGGCGTCGATGCGGAGTAATCGCAGCTTCCCGTCGTCCAGCAGCGCGACGCCGGAGTCGTTGTTGCCGCCGCAGTACCGAGACGAAGAGAACACCGACACGAGCCGCCCGCGCAGCTGACACTGCCACAAAACAGATAATTCAATTTAGGACACAAAGTAGACAGTGACCATAATTAACTAGTGGCTCTATGAACCGTAGGTAACCGTAAAATTCCCGAGCCTGACTTAAAAAAAAATGAATAAAATAAACTGACTCGATAAACTGACTCGACTTTTTTTTTTTAAAGCGAACCTGTACGTCTAGCACAACTTGCTGACAAGCCGCTTCTTGCGCGACTGAGCGTCCCCTGTCTCATTCGCACCGTGCAAATTCGAAAGAGGAGGGTAGATCTTTCTCGACTCGCGTCGCGGCGCGGCGTCAGTTGTGCTAGACCCTCTGCTCACAAAATTTTACGAGAGAAATGCGACCCGCAGAGAACAGTCGGACAGACACCGGACACTGGAAGCCGAATAGACAAATGATTTTCGGCCCAAGCAAGCATAAGCAAGAGGGAGAAGAGATAATATTGCAAGATTGATGTCTGCAACGATAATGACGTTGCTGACAGCAATGATGATCACGCTGATGCTAACATCGATGATGAGAATAACAATACCTACCACCACAGATGATGATGGCAATACCAATGATGATGTTGCCATGACGATGATGTTCTCGATGAGGATTATGACCGCTTCGCCTTTGTACTTTGATCTATTGTGTGACATGTATATACCTTAACCTGTTATTGTGTACCATAAAGTGCTTACATACATACATACATGACCGTAATTGATAGTGATGATAACACCAATGATGACACATCTACGAGGATCAAGATGTAAAGTACATTCAGTCGACTGACTATGAAATGAACCCGGCCTTGTGCAGCTCGTGCGCGCGCAGCACGTGCGACTGCTGGTTGGCCAGCATGAAGCGGTCGAGCGCGCTCTGGTCGAACTCGTGTCCCGTGCCGCGCTTGGAGTTCACTGCGAGCCCTCGCTATACAATGATGACATCGTCACAGACGCTAGACTAACCATGAACCCAGCCTGGTGCAGCTCGTGCGCGCGCACCACGTGCGACAGCTGGTTGACCAGCAGAAAGCGGTCGAGCGCGCTCTGGTCGAACTCGTGTCCCGTGCCGCGCTTGGAGTTCGATGCGAGCTTCGCTGTACAATGATGACATCGTCACAGACGCTAGACTAACCATGAACCCAGCTTGGTGCAGCTCGTGCGCGCGCACCACGTGCGACAGCTGGTTGACCAGCAGGAAGCGGTCGAGCGCGCTCTGGTCGAACATGTGTCCCGTGCCGCGCTTGGAGTTCGCAGCGAAGCCCTCGTTGGCAGCCAGTTCGAGCGCTTGCGTGGCTGTGATCTTGTGAGGTCTGCAAGGAAACGATTGCTTAACATTCACATGCTCACCGCTATGGATTTGTCGCTGCGAACTCCATTTCCGACGTAATGTCGAAGCATCTCGTGCACGCCAAGTAGTCCTATCTTGATATACTTCCGATAGAAAGTCAAATGTTACGGACATATGGTCCTATATTATTATTGCCTGTTTGTAAGCTACAGTCTGCTTAATTCCATCCGCTTCAGGGCAGCTACATCGATAGCTTTTATGGTAATGTCGTACGTGACGATTTGGGCCGTAAAACTTGACCATAAAACCCATTGTGCAAGCTGGGTAGGCCGAGGCGAACCAGTATGTATGACGCAAAAGTAGTTGTTAAAAATCTTGGGGTTGACGAAGATGTAACGACACAGTGACAGGCCAGAAACAGTTACGTACTTGACAGGGTCATTCCACAGCAACTCCCAGGCTATGGAGCTCTGTTCTGATGGCTTTGGTAGAGGCACGGGGACCTTGTCGATAGCTGATATCAGCGGGCACACCCACGGGGGTGGGATGCCTCCATGGCAGCAGAATACCTGGGGATCATGGTAATAATCTTGACTGGGTACTTATTAGTCTTATTACTATTTACTTATTACTTCGAAGGACGTTTTTATCACCACCATCGTCATCATCATCATTAACAACATCACTGTATCAGCTGAAAGACGTCCACTGCTGGAAATAGGTCTCCCCCACAGAGTGCCACAATGATAGATAAAACGTTTATTTGTTTGCTACAATCACACAGAAACAGAAACAACATCGTAAAAAACAAAATTATAACAAATATTCGATACACAATATGGAACAGAATAGACATACAATAACATACCAAAAAAAGTTCGACATACAATGTGTGCTGTGTGCGTTGCGTTGCGTAAGTTGCGTTGCAGCAAAACAAAAGGGTCCATGGCTCAGTTTATACGCTTCGCTCTTTCGAGAGAAGCACTGATATCTGCCTGAGCCCGAGACACGTAAGTTCAGTATCACAACATACAAAAAATAAAAATAACTAAATCAAAACTGTACTAAAACCATTGCCATATATTTTTCAAAGCTTTATCTCTTTAGGAATAACGTCTAAATTCGAACTATTCGAATTTGCACAGCAGACGGCGGTGGCGACCAAAATATCAATTTGTTTTTGCCGTTGATAAATATTTTTCTAAGCTTTATCTCTTTAGGAATAACGCCCAAATTCGAACTATTCGAATTATCTCAATAGCAAAACGGTGAAGGACGCGTTGGTATTATTACAAATTTATTTGCAGAATATGCTATTTTGCAAAAAGTGTTTAACGGCTTTATACTCTTACGAATAGCGTTCAGTTTTGAATGAAGTTGAATCGGCTAGCAGCAAAAAGTGACCTCCTTCACATCTGACGTCACAAAACTCTGTCGCGTATTTAACAATTTTTCCCTATCCCAAAAAGTGCTCAGGGCCACTAAAGAAGTTTTCACTTAAAAAAAAGAAACAAAATTAAAAATATTTAAGTATAGCATTCTTCCATTCATGCCAGGCGAAATTCAGTTTCATAACGGTACGTCGTCGTGCCAACTTGTGTGAAGTGTAGTGTATGTAGGTGAGTAACATCAATATCACGAAATAAAATACTTAAATAGAAGCCATAGAAGCTAACAAAATAAATAATAATTATAATAAAATACATGTGCTCTGTATGATATTTCCCGCAGGTCTAACTACCTATTAGCACAAAACTAGATTCTGAAATCAGCAACCAAATAACCGTAAGGTAGCCCTGCGCACTGTTTGGTCAAAAGTTTTTTTTTAAATTATATTTGAAAGCATTTTTGTTATTAATGCGTCTGACAGAGTGCCACAATGCCCTATCTTGCACCATCCGCTTCCAGCGAACTCCCGACAACAGCCCCCCTAGCACACTAGGTTTTATGTGGTTTTATGTCGGACATAAAGCATTCGTCCCATTCTGGCCAATATGCGAGTGCAAGAGGGACAAATGCTTTATGTCGGACATAAAACCTAGTGTGCTAGGGGGGCAGGTCATATAACTTGCGGCTTCCTGTACGTAGGTCGTTAGTTTCCAGTCGAGGCTCTTTTTGTCTTCCAACGGGGACCAGACCCCGTATCATGGTCGGCCTTATCACGCAATAAGTGACAAGATAGAGCGTCCGTCTCGTTCTATTGAACGGTGTCAGCCAGTGACGGACGCTCTACCTTGTCACTTATCGCGTGATAAGTCCGACCATGATAAGGGGTCAGTTCTACGCTTCTACCTACGTGCAATAAAATAAAATACCAGTGTAGTTTTACCAATCGAGCCGCAGACGAGCTATGAAATTCTAACGGTCAGTAGCGTGTCGTGTCGCTGTGTACCTTATCGTCGACAACAGCAGCCAGCGGCAACGCATCAAATACGTTGTTGATCGCTGCCCACACACGCCCGCCTTCAGTCTCGCCGTACTTGGTTATACATTCGCTGCAACAATGCATTCAGGACAGACGTTATTCCCACTAAATAAGTAAGTACTCCTTAGACCTGCAAATGAGAATGTCCTTTGCAAAGCAATGCTTGTTTCAAGTTTGTCAATCTCACACAGAGTGACATATTGTCCCAAACTATATCCTTATGTGTAAGATTTTTAATAACTATGAAGTACGAGTATGACTTTTTTCAGTTGTTTTCGGCGTGACGTTGACTTTTGGTTTTGGGTCATTCTGTATGTAATTATGGTCTGATAAACAAATTTCTAATTTCCCTTTTTGAATGTCTTAAATGTCATAAAGGCTTTCCGTTATAACATTTAACAAATTAAAATAAACAATACTAGACATAAATAGCGTTCTAAAAAACTTACGTATGAAACGTGAACATCTTCTGAATATCCCTGGTCTCATGGTTCCCTCGTATCATGAACACAGCATGAGGCCTCTGCAGCTTCGCCGCAAGCAGATACGCGATCAGTTCCGACCCGTGAGGCCCTCGGTCTACGTAGTCCCCTAGGAAGAGGAAGTGGGTGGGAGCCAGCGAGGGTCCCATTGGCCAAAAGGCTGACTCCATGGCGAGTAGAGCGGCTAAGTTGCCGTGGAGATCGCCTGGAGGAAAATAAAGATGGAAGTTGTATGTAAATTGAGCAGCGTGAATGGGATAGGATGGATTTGCAGCAATAAACACAATATAGGCGTAGCAGTGCTTGGACGTATCGTTTAGAAACGACATATCTACTCGTAAGTTTTAGCGCTGTGTAGCGAATGTGCCAATGACTCAGCGATTAAACTGCGTCCGCCAGGTTGAGTATAATGCCGCCCAAGTCGGCTGTGATTGAACCAAGTCCACTTGGGTTTACCAGCCTTCGACGCACCTTCGACGCACTTGCCTAGTGACATGCTACAAGAAATTGGAGAACTGAAGAGTATATTACCTAGCATTCTTCAGGTGTGAGAAAACATCGGGAGTACTAGGTTAGGGTTCAAAAGATCTGGACTGGTCTGGTTCCGAAGATTCACCGGCAATGCATAGTTGTGCACTGGTTATTACAACCTGCAGGATCATTATCATCATATCAGCTGAAAGCTGTGCTCTGCTGGACATCCGTATCCAGCAGACTCTCACGACTTTCAGGATAACGCCTCCAAGCATCGCTCTGTGAAAACAAGAAGCAACGTCCTAACCTACAGCGTATATCGGCGAATACAGCCGCAGCATCCTAGGTTTACTAGCGCGGATGCCAGCTTGAGGATCAGGTTTCCCATGTCAACCTCCACGGTTGGCCCAAGTCCCAAAGGCCTCCAAACATCGATGACTATGGGAAAACAAAAAGTAATGTCCTAACCAACTAGATGCGGGTGGTGCAGGACACGTAAATGTGGCATTATTTTAGGGAGGCCTATGTTCAGCAGGTATTTCGGTTGATATGACGATGATCATTAATATCCTAACCTATAGCGTATATCGGTGAGTGCAGTCGCAGCATCCTAGGCTCACTGGCGCAGATGGGGGCCACAGCATCCGCCAGCTTGACGATCAGGTTGCCCATGTCGACCTCCTCCGCGCGGTTGGCCCAAGTAAACGCTGGTTTTCCAGGATTTGGTGCCACGTTACAAGCAACCGAATGACGTTTCTGGATAAGACATATTTAAGAACTCTTTAAAAACAAGAGAACTTTTTAATCCTGCGATGGTCGCTACTCGCTTGGTTTGAAAGATAGGTACTTACGCAAATAATTAGCAATCTTTTACTGGTATTTTTAATCCAAGCCTGTCGTCTATGCCTACTAAGTAGTTTCGATATCCGCAACTTATTCAAGAGCGCTATAACGCAGATTAACGTTCGTTGTCACACAACTAAAGAAATTGGTCTTATTCTCAGAATAGTTACTTTCTACTGGCTTGGGTTGCTAGACTAGCTTCCCTGATTTTGCTAATACCTATCAGTCACAAAGGAGGCTTCATTGGGTATGTAAAGAGGTAGAAAATGTGCCAATGATCTTACGCATTAACGACCCTCTCAACTTAATAAATATTTGTCATTAACCAAATGACCTGTCAAGAAGGCAGGCTATTTGTAGACTAGGAGAGCTGGGAACAGAACTATTTGGAGACGGTTGGGAGAGGCCTTTGCCAAAGGGCAAACAGATACAAGCACATAGTGTCAATCGTTTAAGGTTTAAGTTGTAAAGTATCGGAACAAAGGCTATTTAAGAGACTGTCACTTACGAAGGTTTCTACAGTCACTCACCGATGATGGAACTCCAGGTATGGACGTGGCGAAGTACCGCACGGCGGCGAGTGCCACGACTGGTGTTGTTGACGGGCCCAGGACCTCCAGCGACCGACATCCAATGACGTTCACCGTTGACGGGCTCACCGCTTCCTCTGCCATGGAATAGTTAGGTAAGTTGTAACCGGGTTATTCGGGAATTCGGGACATGCGTGCGGTGGATTGCAGTTGAAGATAGAGGCCTAATAAGATCTAAGTTCCAAGTTGTTTATGTTGAAGAAAGGGTGGTCTATTTAATTAACGTTGACGATATAAAAAACGGAACACGCTCCTGATTCATTGAGCAGTCGATTGATGAACTTAACGAGAGGAAAATCGATGAGATGTTGCCATCATGTTAAAAGAACGCCTCCGAAATACGTAGCCAATAAAGAACTTGGTCTTGCTTTGCCTGGTTTTCGGTGACAAGGCAAAGGTTAAGGTGGCTCACTGTTTAGGACATTGACTCGCCACTGAGCTGGGCTGAATCCAACCGTAGCAGCTCCAGCTCCATACAAAATTGTCTGCACTATCACTGGTAGGCCGATGAATTCTGTAGCAGAGTTCGTCCGCCTGTCTGTGAAGTGGTTGCCATCACGCTGAATTCGGCGGTGGAACAAAACCGCGGCGGAATGTCACCGCCCGTCTGTGGCAGGGCCAAGGGCCATAAATTGCGTCCAATGGAGTGACGCGGAATCAGCCGGCTGAATACGGCAGCGGAACTCAGCCTGTATATGGCGGGCTAAAGATGATGTCCAGGATAGAACGAAGTGAAATCAGAGAAGCGGACCCGGTCTTGGCTCTGATAGGAGGGTGTCCGCTTATTTCACCGACAAATGTTTCACCGAATGCATGGTTTCGCCGAATTTTTAGGTGCAGAAACCGTTAACTTTTTAGGTACAGCTAAAAAGCAATTCTGTAGAACCCATTAGGTTAGGTTAGGATTGTTTTATAGCATTCCTGAAAAGTTTCCTGATTCTTAAAAATATGGTCTTCAATGAATTGAAAATTCTGCGAATCATACGGTCGATGGAATGGAACAATTGTCGGTAAAACAAGGTACAACCCTGACGGGAGATACGTTCAGATGATGATGATAGGTGCATGTGAGCTGGACTTTAACTGATGGACCGTCTCCGTACCATCAAAGGCGCCAAGCTCCAACATTTCGTTGGTGCGGCGTCCCACACGCACAGTGTAGGCGGCGACGGCGTAGTCGTTGCGGCACGGCGCGCCCGCGCTTGCCTTCTGCGTGCGGCGGGAGGCGGCGCTGTCTGTCTGCATGCCTGTGGCTGTTGCGAAGAGTGGCAAAGCATTCAGTGCCAAAGATTTCGTAGCGCTACGCTAGTAGCCGATAACATGGGGAACTAGAGCAAAGCGCCGACGAGCAGCACGTCTATCATGGGACGGCCGCGACATACCTACTCTCGATTTTTCACGCACTATACCTCTTGTTCTAAGTGTTCTAATAAGAGAGAGACGGATAGTGCGAGAAAAATCGAGATAGCTCGCGCGCCGTTGCGTGATAGCCGTGCTGAGCCTAATAGCGAGGTCTATTGGCGTAACTGAAAGTAGTAAGGGCAGTCCATGTAATGCACGGCCCAATCCGCGTCCGCTATATCTCATCTCTTTTTAACCCATGCATGAAGAGAGAGAAAAAGATATGTGGACGCTGACCCGTAAAGAACAGTGTAATTATTAAGTAGGTACTTATCCTATTATGAAATAGGCCCACGGTAAAGGCGTGTCACATCTGCACGGCTATCACAAAACGGCGCGTGAGCTCTCTCGATTTTTCTCGCACTAATTCTCTGGTGCGAGTGTGCGCTCTTTCTAAGTTTTCTAAGAGAGAGACGGATAGTGCGAGAAAATCGAGAGAGCTCGCGCGCCGTCTTGTGATAGCCGTGCAGATCCGGTATCGCCGACAGACAGATCAAGATTGTACTTAGCAGTGGGGAAATGAAAGTAGGCGAACGCAGGCAAAACCCGCAGGATTTAATATAGCACATGTCCGTCCTGAAGATCCATTCTAAGTATAGGTGGCGGCACGTAAGTCTAGCGGCGAACGAATCGTGGAGGGGATAGCTGCGCATAGGTACTGTCGCAAACGCAATTGTTATCACTACAAGTTGATTACAATAATCCTTACTAATAAAAAACTGTCTTTGTTTGTCCTTCTTTTATATCTTAGGTAGTTCGTTTCAACTAGTCTCATCACTAAAATAGTAGAGATGTTCCTTACAGTTGCAATTGATGTTTTTGTGGCCTCTGCTGTTCTTTTTTGAATTTTCCGTAACTCACTGACTAAGTACACTATCTAATTTCATATTTTCCGTCTTAATAACTTCTGCAGTTTGTTTCATCATGTTTAAATCCACAGTGCCGCTGCCTGTCCAAGTGACTGAGCAACATATTCGTAGTTTCGTCAATCTGACTTTTAATATGTTTCAAGGAATCAATTAATTCATTACTTTCTGTCTTTAAAAAAGAATGCACGTCATATATCATTTTCCGTGCCTGTCTTCTCAAAACAGTATTTCTTCTAGGCATATTTACTGTTTAAAATCACAAATAAACACTAACTTAATTAAAACAGTCGATAAAAAACAAATTCAAACTTAACAAAACGACGACGGTAATATAGTCCAGCGGCGCTACCACGAATTTCGAAAGTCGAAGTCCGTAATACATGCATCCCTGTCACTCGATTAAGGGAGTGCGATAGAGATGGAAATACCCGAACTTCGACTTTCGAAGTTCGTGGTAGCGCCGCAGGCAATGAACTGACAACGTGTATGAAAAAAATGACAATTTTGGAAATAATTTATAATAGCTTATTTTTTATGTATAACGGATATATTATCAATTAAATAGTTACCCAGCGACAAAATCCGACAAAATTTCAGACATCGAAAAAATGATAAGTAAAAAGTCAGTAAAAATATTAATAATTGTTTTTGTCTTTATTTTGGTTCATTTACATTTGCTCTATAATATTCAAGATAAACCGTACAAAAAAAGATAATGCATCCTTCATTTAAATCTACATAATTACTTCCGGGTGGAAAGTTTGTCGGATTCTTGACTAAATCATCTTAGAATAACATTTTCAAATGAAATCAACAAAAAAAACGCTATTATAAATTAATGTTTTTCAAAACCGTATTTTGCCTGGAGTAATAAGTTAATAACAATTTAGTACGCAACTGTATAACCAGAAGTGAGCGGGGCGTCGTATCGGTGCGCGGGACGGAGTACGACTGGAGAGCCAATAAGCGCTCACGCACGCCCCCGCGCGTCCCCTTCACTCCCCCGTAATACCTTATTTTCGACTTCTGCGCAGGAACGGTCAGCGCTAGACTTACGTGCCGCTACCTATAGTTCTGTTCTGGAGGATTACCATTTTTTACCTGTGCTTTGTCCCTTTCTTACTTAGCTTTCTTACGAACACAAATGTCAGAGTGACAGTTAGCTGTCACTGTGACATTTGTATTCGTTTGTCTTTACTTTATAGACAAAACGAATCAAAATGTATAGGGTAAGTACTTTCCGTTGACATTGAACTACGAAACTTAGCAAGTAATATCGTCTTGTAGGTACTACAAGTACAGGGAAAAATCTGAAATCTAACTATAGGTACCTACATATTTGATTAAGTACGGAACCCTCGTTGGGCCAGTCCGACTCGCACTTGTCCGGTTTTTTTTAATACTTACTTTATATTAATCAATAAAGGGTGGGCAAATAGTACATTATACTTCAATGGATGGGGCAAAGTGCAATGCATTGTGACTTGTGACTTCTTTGGACTTACGGCCGTCCATATAAAGCCCGCATCACACTGGCGCGGCCTGCGGTGGCGGTCTATAGTAAATTTGATAGCTAATGACAAGTTCACTATTGACCGCCGCTCAAGTCTGAGAGAGGCTTCTGGTACCACCGCAAGTGGTACGCTATTTTACCACCATTTGGGTAACTTATAAAAAAACTCACATCGTGTTGGCGTAATCTTCGTTATCTGCGGCAGCGGTACATTTTGTCTGCAACGTTATATATGTATAGGCACGGTGGAGTAGCTGCCAAGTTCAAGTATTATTCTATCGCATCACATACATATGTTTAGTTCTATCCTACATATTCTCACCTCATTTCACAAAGCCGTATTAGATTGATAATTAGGTATTTAAGCCGGTTAACACACTAAAAATATTAGAAACAAAAAGGGAAAAAAAATTGATCGTTGAATTTTTGCAAAGTACCAAGGACAAAAAATAAGGTTTGATCTATAATAACTAAACAAATAGTATCATTGTTTCTACTGCTAATCGTTACAGTAACATTTAATAAATAGAACAATATTCTAACTTACTGATTGTCCACGACTTGCGGCCTTGCAAGTTTCATATTCCTGCATCAAGAAAATTCATTTAGTTTAGGTATACTTACATTGATCTTAATTATTAAATAGCTTCTTCCCTTTGGCTCCATCGAAACATTATTTTGTTAGTGGTTAAGATCGGACTTTTCTTTATTATATCGCAATTATTCTTGCAAGCATCATTATGATCGTCACATCAGTCGGTACCGTTTCTCACGTTGTCAAATAAATCCTAGTGATTTTTTGACATTACTGGCTTTATATCGCGGAGTAAATAGCTTGGCTAGTTTTTTTTTTGGGGAGTTAGACCGTTACTTGGTTTGTTAACTTACGTCGTACTCGTATCTTGGAGCATCCTTATAAAGTTATTTATAAACAGCTACGACCCAACTGTATATTACTGCAAGTCGATGAGGTAGTTGGCGAGTCCGCGCAGGTAGTCCGTCTTAAAGCACAGCTGCGACTCGCCTGGACATACTTACTGCAAGTCGATGAGGTAAGCTACAGAACAGGTAAGGCAGTCATTAGATAGCTGTGAGCACGGCTGTACAGATTAACTGCAAGTCGATGAGGTAGTTGGCGACGCCGCGCAAGTAGTCCTTCAGTGACTGCTGTGACTGACTGTAAAGACTTACTGTAAGTCGATGAGGTAGTTAGCGATGCCGCGCGGCGCACACAGCATTGCGCTCGTTCCGCGCAGCCGCGCCTCACCGACGCCGCGCAGGTACATCAGTGACATCTGCGACTGACTGTAAAGACTTACTGTAAGTCGATGAGGTAGTTTGCGATGCCGCGCGGCGCACGCAGCATGGCACTCGTGCCAAGCAGCCGCGCCTCACCGACGCCGCGTAGGTAGTCCGTCAGCGACTGTTGCGACTGACCGTAAAGACTTACTGTAAGTCAATGAGGTAGTTAGCGATGCCGCGCGGCGCACGCAGCATGGCACTCGTGCCGCGCAGCCGCGCCTCACCGACGCCGCGCAGGTAGTCCGTCAGCGACAGCTGCGAGTTCGGCTGCAGGCCGAGCTGTCTGATGTAAACGAACTTTTAACGGCTAATAATGGTAATTAACGTATGTCTCTTAATACTGTGGAAGAGAGACCGGCATTGTTTTTATCAATCTTTAAGGTTTCGCCACGATTTCCAGCGACGGCAGCGGCAATACTCCGTACGCGGAAGTGAGAGTTTGGAGCGCTGCCACCACCACTGGAGTTATCGCGAAGCCTTTTGGAAACATATAACCATCGTCAATTTTATCTTAATCACTTAATATTCGACAATTTGGGTAGAGATGAGGATTGAGTTCATTATTGGTAAGTAGCACAATTTTTACACGTTGAAATCTATCTCGGTCTTGCGAATGGGGTTTTTAAACCGGTACCGTTTGTGTGTTATGCTCCAGCTTCGAAGCATCTAAACAAGTTCAATCTACAATTTTAATTTGCATGGGTGAACGCGTGTACCGATTGGTAGCCTGTACGCCATTGCCGGTTTTTGTGTAAATCTTTGGATAGAGCCTGTATCCATCAGTCGATCTCTTCTCGGGTCCCCCAAAGCATTTGAATACTTACCAACACCTAACCTCAGCGGAGTCAAGCCCGCCCAAACAGTGTCAAGCTCAAGCTCACCCCCCAAACCCTGGTTACTGCTGTGATGATTCTAACCTGTAGACGTTATCAGCGTCCCGCGCAACGCTGAGCGCATCAATCGGCAACTGCCGCGCTGCCCGCGCCGCCGCCACCAGCTCCTTAAACTCTGTGTAGTCCAGCTTTAGGTCACGGTCGCTGTCGAAGTATCTGCGTAAATCGACGAATAATAATCCTCTTTGGGTGACCCACTCACAAGTCCTTATAGGTTTTTTAGAACACTAACAGTCGCATAAACAAATGTATATAATGTCGCATACACATAGAGTACTAACAGACATAAAGCATAAAAACCTCGAGGTTCATCATCAGGTTCATTCATAGGATGTGGGAAACCCTGCTTTTTTAGCAGCGTTCGTTGCTTTGTATCATCTATTATTCTGATTGTTACAGTCTGTAAACAGTTGCTTGCAGAACTATTTAATTGCCATCTGATCTGACCTTAGATTAAACCTCGTTGGGATTACTAAACATTGTCGGGATCACTCTGTAGCATTATTAGAACAGGCCTCCTTATTGAAATTGGGACACAGTTCTAGTATTTATATATATTTTTAAGGTATGAACAGCACGTAAATCGCACAACAACGACTTTGGTTGCCTCTAGTCTTCTCAAACGAATAAGAGTTAACTAAGTGACCACAAAACATCTAGGCATTGAGTTCACGTCTACGCCATGAGCCTGCTAGGCATTAAACAAAGTACCATACATAGTACCTTACATCAGACCATGTGATTTACTTGCCATCAAGTAGTACCTGAAGATATATTTACACCGAATCTCCGCCGTGGATCCGCTGTGCTGCGTGACTGGTTCCAGCGCCGCCGTCCACAACAGCAGTTCGTGGAACGAGAGCCCGCCGCGATTAGTTACATCTGCTGCTCTGAAATGGGGGGCTCCTTCAACGGGGTATAGACCTCTATCGTAACTGGTATAATAATCATTTATACAAAACCTCACAATGAACGGCATAAAAGAAAAATACTTTTTTGAGCGAATATCACCAGGATCGGGGTGATGTGGTAGGTCAGGAAAAACTACTGAACATTACCTAAAAAGTGCTGGACACTGTTGGTACTGCCATCCTAAATCCACCATGAACTGCTTGAATAGGTGCGGGCTCATGTACTGCGAAGGGTACACCATTTCCACAAACTCGCGGTACATCCGGATCTGGTCTGCAACGGGAATAAAGAAAAGTGAAGTAAAAACATTGCAAACGATATGATACAGAGACAGAATATAATGGAAAAATAAACCATCTTCGTCTGTAGCGCCGGACAGGATTCGAACCTGCGACCTTTCTATTAACGCTAGACTGCTCTACCAACTGAGCTACGAGGACAGTGACGCAAGTTGTATATTTTTCCACTATATTCCCGCTAAGACTAGCGCTCTCTCTGTATCGAGTTATAGACTTGTTTCACAGTCTTGGCACCACTCTAATGGGCGAGCTATGCGCTCGCTCCATTCTAATCGAACCACATCAGGTAGTTTCGGACTTAGCGAGTGAGATGGCGCTGGTGTACATTATACCCTTTTCACGAAACAAATTATTTTATTAAATATTTTTGTTTTCGTGTTATTTTTAACGAGGAAGTTACCCCGATCATTTTATAAACGATATCATGGCCTCCCAACTAGAACAACGTATAATTGATACTAAAAAGAACTCATAGATGGCGACACAGGTACCGAGCAAAACATTTGAACCAGTAATCGTGAAGATAGAATGATTTTTACACTTTAATAAATTCAACGTACCTTAATTATATCACAAACATACTTCCGCACATACAATAAAGGTATATTTTATAAGATTAGTAAATGCAATAAAATTGATACTAAATCCATCTAACTCGTACTATACGAGTGAGCTTTCAAGCTTGCTACGTATTATTGGGTACTGTCACTAGATGGCGCCATCACGGGTCGCGAAAGTTCTATGGAACCACAGGCTCTAAGCATTTGTTTATGTATATTTTTGTGTGATGTGTAATATTGTCTCTAAAATACTACTTTTATATCGAAAAAATCAAAAATACTCTATTTGTTGCCCGGGAAGTCAACGCCATCTGGTGATATCTCAATGTATTACTAAAGGCTGACAGCGTCATAGCCGCGGTAGCTCGGATACTGCATCTACTGGTGTAGCTACGGGACTAAAATTGTATACAGAATTGCCTACATTAGGACGGTACGCTTTTGCTCTATGAGATTGGGTATCTGTACTTGTATTCTTTAATCTGTGACGATATGATACAGAGACAGAATATAATGGAAAAATAAACCATCTTCGTCTGTAGCCCCCGACAGGATTCGAACCTGCGACCTTTCTATTAACGCTAGACTGCTCTACCAACTGAGCTACGAGGACAGTGACGCAAGTTGTATATTTTTCCACTATATTCCCGCTAAGACTAGCGCCCTCTCTGTATCGAGTTATAGACTTGTTTCACAGTCTTGGCACCACTCTAATGGGCGAGCTATGCGCTCGCTCCATTCTAATCGAACCACATCAGGTAGTTTCGGACTTAGCGAGAGAGATGGCGCTGGTGTACATTATACCCTGAATGATCGGGGTAACTTCCTCGTTAAAAATAACACGAAAACAAAAATATTTAATAAAATAATTTGTTTCGTGAAAAGGGTATAATGTACACCAGCGCCATCTCTCTCGCTAAGTCCGAAACTACCTGATGTGGTTCGATTAGAATGGAGCGAGCGCATAGCTCGCCCATTAGAGTGGTGCCAAGACTGTGAAACAAGTCTATAACTCGATACAGAGCGGTCGCTAGTCTTAGCGGGAATATAGTGGAAAAATATACAACTTGCGTCACTGTCCTCGTAGCTCAGTTGGTAGAGCAGTCTAGCGTTAATAGAAAGGTCGCAGGTTCGAATCCTGTCGGGGGCTACAGACGAAGATGGTTTATTTTTCCATTATATTCTGTCTCTGTATCATATCGATTATAAAATGATCGGGGTAACTTCCTCGTTAAAAATAACACGAAAACAAAAATATTTAATAAAATAATTTGTTTCGTGAAAAGGGTAAAAACATTGCATTGCATTTCAGGTCTTGCTGTCGTGAAAATATCATCATCATGGGCTTTAGCATTGGCATTTGACAATACCTTCCTTTTCGTAGTTGGCAGCATGTAGCAGCTGGCAATGCTGCAGAGCTGCCCCTAGAAGGCTGCCCGAGCAGTCCGGCCCGATCAGCGTGTTGTCCTCACACACCTCCACCAGCATACTGCTCTTCAGCTCTTGCTGTAGCAACAACATCGCCATCAATAATGTCGTTTTCTGTGCCTAGGTCAATTTATGGTATTTGAGCTTTCGGACTCTTGTGTCCAGTCAATACGACGTATTTATAAGGTTAAATCAGTTTTGAATCCCTAGAAATGTTTCAGGCCCACGACATATTATCATAAATACTTTACGTAACTCGAAAATAGTTAGGATACCAGAAGACGACTAATCATATAGTGCCTAAATTTCCTTCCCCTTCTTGCTCTTACCGTCACCACAGCTCAACCCTACTCATCTCTAGTCCCTATAATATGTACAGTCGGCACCATAAGTAGTTACGCGAACCTGGTTAAATATTACCTACACAAACACGACTTGAATTTCAAGAGAATAAGGGCAGTATAAGCCATTTTGAGCGTGGCTACTTCTGCTACTGACAACAAGGTCTAACCAATCAAACCATGTAAGTAGTAAAATATGTCCGTGGAATTTCTAAATTATCTTATGATGAGACAAAATAATGATGAGTCTAGTTGAAAGCCTCGACGCTTACAGCCTCCTGGTCCTTGCAATGGTCCCCGATGGTCATGGCAGCGAACATGGCGATCTCTGGACTGCGTAGAGAACAATGCGCGCGCAGGCGTTCCAGTTCTACTGAGTTTATCCATTGCCGGTTTTTGACGCCCTGATGGTATCATAACAAAATGTGTTATAAAGTTTCTGATGGTAAGGGGGCATGGCAGCCTAATTGGTGATTGTGATTTTAGTCCAGAGACACGTGCGCTTAGATGTCAGGATCTGCAACGTGCATTTAAGTATCCTATTATAGAGTTACTGGCGTCCATGATAGACTACGGTAAACGATTACCATCAGATGGTCCGTAAGCTTATTTGCCAACGACAACTTATTAAAAAACCTTTACTAAAACAACCTACAGTGTTCCAATTCCAACCATACAACTGAAATGCTTCTATTTTTTCATCCGAGGAGGAATACTCACAACTAACGTTTTGTTCCTCATCCGTTTCTTAACATCAACCCTGACGGCAGTCTTGAAAACGGCGTGGTAGACGCACGCAGTCTCGTGGTTCGGCAGCCAAGTCTTCACCACTTGCAGTGGCTGGCAAACGCCTGCGTCGCTGCCGAACAACTACATAATGGAGCTGGTAGTTAGTGTAGTTACAATGTTTATGGACACCAATGGCGCATTCTTGTTAGTCGACAAGTCGATAGATATCCAGCACGCGGTTGCTCCCCACAGACGGGATAACTTGTGGTGTAACTTGTAATATGTATATATATATATATATATTAGGTACACTATACAGTTTCTTTATGAATTGCTTGATAGACTTGCATGACATCCAAGGCAGTTGCCTTGAACTTGCTGATCATGCTGTATGCAGTTGCATACAGCATGATCAGCAAGTTAGCGCATATGCAATCAACTGCACAGTATACAATATTAGTGTCGTGTCGACCAAGATAGAATAGGGTTGATTCCAAGAACAGTTATTTCAATTAGTATATCATATGATAAATTTACTATGGGTAGTTACAAATACACTTACGGATAAATAGGTACCTAAGACCGGTATAAACGTTTTAGGAGACGCAGGGCTTACCTATTGTGGAATGAAACCCACACGGGATATCCCTGCTACATACTAAGTAAAGTGAGTGATAACTGAATGTGTATTATGGTATTGGGTAATAACGTACATCATTATTACACTACGGATTTTACGGTAAAGACGATGTCATGTCGCCGTTCAACTTCATACCCTATCAGTGAAGAGTCTTATACCTATGTATACCTGCATTTATATGCATTTTACAAGTAGTTGATATAATGCAGACCAGCACACACAACTAAATATTACCGAACTTGACTTATACTCTTCTGTGCACTTGATAAAACCGTCATGCCGAGTTTGATTCGAAGCAGAAACTAAACGTAAACTTGTATTATGTTTGTGTAACAACATAATATACATCGTACATTTAATTTAAGGCAGATACCTCTATATTTATTTTCTGGGCAGTCGTATTCCAGCAATTTTGCTCGGTTTTACAAGACGGGACCCAGTACTCGCCGGTTGCTTCTTTATTTAACAAGTAAGTTCTCTCGGAAGGGCAGTATGCCAGCAAGGAGACGACATCGCATATATCTTTGTATTTCTTAAACATGTTGTTAATTCACCAGAATTTACTTAAGTTTGGACTTCATATTCAGATTTAAAATGTAACGCTATTATTGATTGTTTGTCTGTCAGTCATTGTCATTTTCTAACGTCGTATAGTCGGCAGTGAACAGCACAGACTAATAAGAGCTGTTAATAAGAGATACTAACGTATGTGAACAGTGAATCAGCATTTTTTTTTTACAATTAAATAGTGCTGTACCTATTTAATAAATCGATAGTTTAGTAACAGATATAGTTATTTAGTATTTTTTTTAATGGGACTGTAGTCTAGAAGCTAAGAGTAACCAGAAATAGTCTATAAGCCCGAAGAAAGGGATGTGTGTGCTGAAAACGTCAGCTTTTCTGCTATACACACGATCGATGGCTAGACCATATTCTTGCAATAACAAAACGTAGCTAACTTACTTTATGAAAAACCACAACAGATGGCGCTAAAAGAGTGCTAGAAATGAGAGTCCATGAGCTGTAAGATTCTTCGCAAAAGCATTAAAAATAAATCCATTTCATTAAGCTATAAAACACTATTGGATGAGTTGCGGCCAAAAGTTGTCAAAATCTGGACTTCCTGAGTATTGATTTCTAGGTGTGTTATAAGAAGTTTCTTATGTATATCGTGACGTCGCGATCACGCCACCTTTCTAGGATCAGTTGCTGCAATGTGATTGGCTGGAGCCCCCCCTACTAATCAAAAATACGGGACATTCAACATGTCTAGTGATGGACTAAACGATTCGATATATTGTTTCAACGTCACAGAAAAATCGATACTTAACTCGATTGCTAATATATATTACTTTGATCAAAACTGCTAAAAAAACTCGAATAATCTTAGTATTGCAGAAAGCTTTTGCTTTGTGTAACGTTTTTATCTTTAAAACTTTCAAAATATGAATCATGTCTTGTTAAGGTTTTTAGAGATTGTTATATTCCGATTTAACTTGACGACTATCGAATCGGGATCGGTACTTCAAAACTTCAAAATGACAACAAGAAAAACACAACACTAGTATGTACGAAATCGTTGAACGTTGAGTGTTTATTTCACGTTTATTTAAAGTTTGGTGTTAATTTACAAGTGAAACGCTGCGAGCAGGTGCGCAGAAATCCAAGGTATGTATTTGTAATATGATTCAGAATGAAAATTAACGTAGGTAGCATTTTAAGTGTTCCATGCATAACCTATAAGAAAAACCGCTCATATAATTTGCCCACTATTTTCTTTCATTCGTGAGCGTGTACGTTATTAAGTAGATCGCGTAAATTAGAAACTGTTCCTTGAGGACCTGGCGTCCTAACGGCTTTGAGCGGCAAGCACTCTTTCATTGAACTTTTTCATACTGTAATGTAATGTAACCACTACCTACACATTCGTCTCCTGACTTGTGGTCAACACCTGTACGCTTTCTTTATTCTTTTATTTTATGTGTGGATGGAACTTAGGAAGCTTTCTGTATTATTCTCGTGAATCTATTCTTTGTGTTATCCCTTTGACGTTTATTGAAATTTACCAAGATACCCATTTATAGAAATTTTGATGTTTACTTGCCAGACGTGGTTACAAAAAGAGGTTACGCGCGTTCTGGGGCATTCAGATAAAAATAATGTTTCTATAATTAATGTAATATGAGATCACTTAGCACTCAATACATGATTTAATCATGTAAAACATTTACTTAGTTACAATATCCCAAACGATGAAACTGGATTATTTAGTCCTAAATCAAGCTGGTCAATAATACACCCTGTATGATAGCTGCCGTTAATATCAATCATAATAAATCAAATCATCTATAATCACTTGAGCAAATTTGATAAGATACCAATACCGTATACTTGAAAACATGATGTAAACCCACTCTTTGTATAATGGTGGTAATCTGATAATCTACTTGAAGATACCATTTTTAATGTTTCATACAAAAATTGCCGTAATCTCTCTATCTCTAACTCTTTATTTCAATTTATGACTTGTCAGTTGCTTGTGATGTGATGTTAGTTTCAAATACAGACAAGTTTTCTAACATATGAATGTATATGGTCAGTTTCTTCGATGCTATTAGTGTATACTATTAAAAAAAGAGGTGAAGAAAATGTAAGTTTGTATGGTGGTGGTCTAGAAATACTAAACCAGTTTAAAAAATCAAGCTTATAAAACGGACCTCCGGGCTATATTTTGTTCCGGCTTTGTATACAATCTTTCTCAGATCGGAGCCACTTTGCTCCCTAATATGAAGAAACAGCTTAGGCACTAGTGTTCAAGGCTACTATGATGGAACCTGCCTGGAGACTAGACCTAATGGAAATAGTATGAGAAAGAGACTGGCTCAACTGGTCTCAGCTAGAAAAAGCTAGAAGAAGTTGTGCATTGTGTAAAATAGGAAACTGTTCTGTGAGCCCTATGTCCCTAATGATGGATAACAGGAACATCATCATTATAATCAATGGAAGTAGACTTTGACAGGGGAAAGGCCGATGAGCCTGTTAGAGGTCCTTAAGCCACCTTTAATGCCTCTGACTCGACTCAATGACTACTGTCACTGGCCGTATAAGGTGTACATGTGTAAATATGTGTCATTATCAGAGATAAGGGACCTTATTGTCGTTGGGGCTAATGCCATTACTATGTTGTGAATTGTCGCATTTGTATTAGCACATCGTTAATAGTGAAGTCGTTAACCCGAACTGGGCTAGCACGGGGACTACTGCCCATTCCCTTCATCCATGATAGGAGGACCGTGCCCAGGAGTGGGACATATATATATATATATATAGACTGATTTAGTATTTTATTTATTACTAGCTTCTGCCCGCGTGGAAGTCGTTTATATCGCAGCTCCATACAAACTTACACCTCCCATTTCACTCCCTTAGGGGATGATCTCGAGAATAAAACCTCATTTATAATATTAATATGGATGGATAAAAATTGCATAAGCAAAAACAACACCCTCTTTCCCCTGAGAATGAACATAATATTATGTATGCTTACTTTAAGGTGCTATGATATTTTAAAGGAGCCAGTTAACAAGAATAAAAAGTCTGATAGCAATACTAATCTACAAACTACCACACCTCCCTAAAACCAATTATTAAGATTATTTCAGTTTTGTGAACATTTACCTTCAAATCAAATAAAAGATAAGATTTCTTAGTTACCAGCAAATACGATTAACTATAATATGCTTCTAGATATGGTTACATATATTATGAACTACTACTAACAAATTGCTAATTTAACCAAGTTGTTATAAAAACCGGTCAAGAGCGTGTCGGGCCACGCTCAGTGTAGGGTTCCATAGTTTTTCGTTCAGAAATTACCTATCTAGTTCAAAATAATTTTCCTAGAAAGTTTTTATAAAGTTCTACTTTTGAGATTTTTTTTCATATTTTTAAAACTTATGGTTCAGAAGTTAGAGGTGTCCCCCACATTTTTTTTTACTTCTGGAGCGATTATCTCCGAAAATATTAACATTATCAAAAAATGATTTTAGCAAACCCCTATTCATTTTTAAATACCTATCCAACAATATATCACACGTTAGGGGTGAAATGAAAAAAAAAACACTCCCCACGTTACGTATAGAGATAAAAACCCTGATAAAAAAAAAACACTTTATTTTACCACTTTGTCGGCGTGATTGATATACAGGGTGATTCAGGAGACATGAGCAGGATCAACCCTACGGATTCAATAGTTTATAAGCTACTCAGTCGTACCAGCATTGGTAAGATTAACGTGAATTTTTTTTTAGTTGTGTAGGGTGACCATGATGTGAATGAAACTTTTACACAAAATGTAAAAAAAAACTGTGGGCGTTTAACTTAATTACGATGGTAAAAGATCCATTAACATTAACTGTATGTGTAGGGTTGATCCTGCTCACGTCTCCTGAATCACCCTGTATATTAGTACCAAATTTCAGCTTTCTAGTGCTTACTTGGTTACTGAGATTATCCGCGGACGGACGGACAGACAAAGCGAAACTATAAGGGTTCCTAGTCGACTACGGAACATTTATATGAATTTTAATGAATGTTGCCTGGAGTTTGTTCTCACTTAAAGTTTAAGTCTGTCGCTTAAGTGTTTTGTAATCTTTAAGAAATAAATAAATCTGAACTGAACTGAATAGTTGACGGTTAATATATTTTTTTTATACCACAAATGCAAACATATGACTATGGTCCGTGAATTGTATCGGCGCAGCTAGGCTATGCGTGCTTTTCAGTATTGCTACACATGAAATGCACAAAGAGAATTCCTCTGAGTCAATGTGCTGTTGCAATACAAGCAAGCAAAGCAACATTACTTTGTATTATTTATAACTCTACCCTGTGAGTCAGCACTACTTGGGTAACTTCATGGGAAAGAATAAGAGGGCTGATTTCTTTCTTAAGTGACCGATGGACTTATTTATTAATGTTTCTTTACAATCCAACACGTAGCTTTAAAATGAGAGCGTAGCTATTGTGAGCGGGTTCATTCATTTAACAGGTTTTTATTTAGATATAGATAGTAAAAAAATACCAAAAAAAAAATGTTGTAAAGAAGACAGGCTCGTGAGATCTACAGCTAGTAGCCACTAATAGTATTAGTGCTATTAGTAAAGATAACCTTTTTCATTCCACCTAAGATTAAAAAGTAACCTACGACGTAAAGCATCTCATCTCACGTCAGGGTTTAATGAAAATTCTTTCGTGGGAACTATCCAAGCGCGAGCGTCATTGCTGTAAAAACGGGCTTTTGTGAAAAACATACTATGTCGCGTTATTGCCTTAAGTATTACACAATTAGGGTGTGCGTCCACCAGAGCTGTGCGAGGTAGCGGAGCGGTATGCGAGAAAAAAAAACCTGACAAGTGCGAGTCAGACTTGCCCACCGAGGGTACTTAATTACAAATGTGTTAGTTTTCCGTTTTTTTTTCCCTGTAGGTACTTGTATATAAGACGATATTACTTGCCAAATTTCATAGTTCTAGTTCAACGGAAAAAATTGTGATTCCCTTAAATATGCCGAAATATACGTTTTCTCAAACATGCAATGAAATATTGACGTTGTATTCTTCATAATGGGCTTCGAAGTGTCACGTTTCGGGCGCAGCGGGACGAGAGACCCGTAATGGCATTTCATACAAAATTGGAGGTCCAGGATCACAACGTTCAGCCATGAAAATTAAAGTTTGATTTCTTGGAGATTTTTAATTTATTTCATTGCATGTTTGAGAAAAGCACTATACATACCTCGGCGTGAAAAGGGGTTGCCAGCCTCATAACTATCCGACCTCCGGGATAAGTTCGCCTTTGTACCGAATTAACTTTTTTTTGTCTGTATTTTTACCTGTGTCTTGTGTACAATAAAGTATTTACATACATACATACATACATACCTCCCTACGTTCGGCCGTCTATATGTACTCGGCCGGCAACCCCTTACTTCCCGGCCTCTGTAGTAATGTACTATTATTCCTTCTTCGGCATTTTAGCTACAACTGCACGGCATATAGACGGCCGGGCGTAACGAGGTCGGATAGTTATGAGGCTGGCAACACCTTTTCACGCCGAGGTATGTATAGTGCTTTTCTCAAACATGCAATGAAATAAATGAAAAAAACTCCAAGAAATCAAACTTTAATTTTCATGGCTGAACATCGTGATACTCGTGATCCTGTGCCACAAATTGTGGAATGGAAATTAAAAAATACCTTCTTGCAGGCCTAGGCCTCCAATCTTGAATGAAATGCCATTACGGGTCTCTCGTCTCGCTGCGCCCGAAACGTGACACTTCGAAGCCCATTACGAAGAATACAACGTCAATGTTTCATTGCATGTTTGAGAAAATAAAGATTAATATTATTTTTCTCGTGGCTTAGGGCGAAGGTTATCAGCGCTAGCTAATACTCTGGACTCCGACTGGGTTTGATTAGACAAAGTCCAGAGATCACACGATCTTCTGGCCTACATGTCGCGATACGATGTCCCACTAATGTGTTTATCTGTTAGCAAAGTCCAAGCGATACCTAGTTGTAGATGATGCAGCTGACGACCACGAATAGACACGACTTGAACCTAAAGGTGCGTACGAATTAGAGCAGCCTTCTAGGGTTGAGGCACGCACGACTCACCTATTTTGCTCTAATTCGTACGCGCTCACGCGCTGTGCGCGAGCAACGGGCGAGCGGCGCGCGGCGAGCCGCCTACAGGGCCATTTACATGGTGCATCAACTCGTATGCGATTTTCATTACATTGCGGGCTGCGGGCTAGCGGAATACGACGAATTCAATCAAACCCTTCAATGTAATAAAACTCGCATAAGATTTGTTGCCCCATGTAAATAGCCCTTTAGAGTCGGTCTTTTGACCGTGCTCAAAGGCGCCTCAGTGTGCGTGCCTCGCGTAAATTGGACGTGTATCCGAGCGTGCCGTGGACAGAACGATGTAATTTGGTAAAGTAAATGTGCACCACATGAATTACGACTTTTATACAACTCTTTCATCCACCACCAAGGCGATTTCCTCTTCTTTTTGATAATAATTCGGTGAATTACGATAAACGAGGGGTGAGCATGACTCGGGCTGAGCCGCTCAAATTCGTACGCAGCT
Organism: Epinotia ramella; assembly: GCA_947578815.1. Classification (NCBI taxonomy): domain Eukaryota; kingdom Metazoa; phylum Arthropoda; class Insecta; order Lepidoptera; family Tortricidae; genus Epinotia; species Epinotia ramella. Next base: position 1,672,757 of record OX388206.1, on the reverse strand, counting down.
TAAGAGGCAGTACAATATCGACGCTTTACCCCGAAAATGGAACCGCGAAGTTCCTGTGTCTCCATATCAGTGCGATAGATACGCTGTCTATCACAATTACAGTTGCCGGAAGACCAGCGCTGGCAGTTAAAGCCAGCATTATGCTGAGCCGGGTCCTTTTCGTGACACGGCTTAGGCCGTATATATATTTCTTTTTTATTTTCCGTATGTATTAGTGTGTATTCGCTGTCACGAATAAATGATTGATTTATGATCGATTGACTTGCTTTTACAGCTGATATATTTGTCGTCGAAAACGAAGATTGACGAGGGACATTTAGAAATAGGAGCGTTGCACAACCCGCCTGATGGACTATAACTATAACTTAAGCAATTCCACTTCACGATATTCGGAGAGCAACTTTCTGTCAGAAATGGGGGAAGAAAGAGTATAGGAACAAGGGAATTACTAAAAAGGCCAAAGAAGTAATGCTATCTAAGAATACGTATATATGTTACTGGAGTAGTAAGTATGGTCTCAATGTTAACCCAGCAAAGACCGAGGCTATCATCATCGGTAGTACTAAGATGATTTCTAGACTTGACTATGTTAATCTCCCACCGATTGTGGCGGCATTTTGTTTGATGGCGTTTTGATCCCGTACTCTCTGCAAGTTAAGAACCTTGGCGTTATTTTGGACCGCACTCTTTCCTGGGTGCCACAGATGAATTAGGTCAGCAGGAAGATGTTTGCAGCTGTGGGTTCTTTGAGAAGGCTTCGTAATTTCCTTCCCATTGCTACCAAAGTTGCGCTTGCTCAATCGCTTCTCCTCCCTACTTTAGATTATGCTGACGTGTCCTATATTGATCTTTCTGAGGAGCAACTTAACAAGCTTGAGCGTATTCAAAACTTATGTATCAGGTTCATATTTGGGTTACGCAAATTTGACCACGTATCCAGTTTCCGTTCTCAACTCAAGTGGCTTCCTATCCGATCCAGACGTAACTCTCACATTCTCGCCCACCTTTATGGAATTCTTTTTAACCCTGCCACTCCTCGCTACCTCAAAGAACGCTTTAAATTTCTTTCTTCTGCTAGGTCTGCTCAGAAGTTGCTTCTGAGTGTTCCCCCATCAAACTCTAAATTTTACAACAATTCTTTTACTCTCCGAGCTGTTCGATTGTGGAATTATTTGCCTATTGAGATTAAACGTGCTAAATATTTGTATAAATAGCTAGCTAGCTATAGCTATACATTTGTAATAATACCAACGCATCATTCACCGTTTTGCTATTGAGAAAATTCGAATAGTTCGAATTTGGGCGTTATTTCTAAAGAGATAAAGCTTAGAAAAATATTTACGAACGGCAAAAACAAATTGATATTTTGGTCGCCACCGCCTTCTGCTGTTGGCTGTTCTTGCAAATTCGAATAGTTCGAATGTAGACGTTATTCCTAAAGAGATAAAGCTTTGAAAAAATATTTGGCAATGGTAAAAACAAATTGCTATTGTGTTTGCCGCCGCCCGTCGGCGCGCCGACAGGCCCGTCCGCCTAAGTAATTGATAATTGTTTATAAATTTGCGTCAAATTCATTTTTAGGGTGACACCGTAAGAGGTCACGTAACCTGATCGAAAAACTGTTACAATGTTATTGAGTTTTCACTTCTGCCAGCACTCCCGGTGTCATGTCGGGTGAGCAATAAAGAATATTTGTATTGTATTAGTATGTTTTCACTTGGAATATCACTTTTTGAGTTTTATATGGGTGGTGTAGTGTTCACTGGTGTAATAATATTACATTAGAACTAAATAAATTGACTTAAATTGAATCTCATACGTTATCGAACTCTCATATGGTCTGTGGTGTAAATTTGACAGCCAACGTCATCACTAAGGCATTGCACCTTCTGTACCTTAGTATAGTTGAGATTATGTAAGCAGACCGGTTTTTTTTAACTGTCTTTGTAATTTGAATCTTTTACCTTGGACAGTAGAGTTGCTTTTTGATGCAATGTCGTCAACTTATAAATAAAACTAACTATCATACATAATATCTTACGTATCAGCACAGTTACAACAAAACCGCGAAAATTAAGTACCCGTTTCATTCTAATCGCTCTAATTAGAAAGAGGTCATGACACAGTTCCTCGCGGTCTTAAGTTAGCTGTGCATAACCTTACAGATGTTTTGTCCAAAGACTACAAAGCGTTAAAACCACAAATGCAACCACCACACCAGTACAGCTTCGTATCTTTCCAAATGTCTACTTGCGAAAGCCGAAAGTCGTCCACCGCTGGACAAACGTCTCCCCAAAGAGTACCACAATTACCCGTCCTGCCCCACGACAACCAGAGGACTCCCGCGACTTTTACCAGGCCATCAGTCCACATCCACCTTGTGGGCCTTGAATGATCTACTTCAAGTTTATCAAACCACAGAATAAACAATAGTACTACAATTAAGCTTGATCGCAGTTTATCTAGCCCCAGAAACGTCAGTTAAACACGTCGTGTCAACAATACCGGTGTTATTGTATTTTCTCAAACATGCAATGAAATATTGACGTTGTGTTCTTCATAATGGGCTTCGAAGCATCACGCGCAGTGAGACGAGAGACCCGTAATGGCATTTAATACAAAATTGGAGGCCTGCAAGATACTCTTCTTTAATTTCCATTCCACAATTTGTGGCACAGGATCACGGCGTTCAGCCATGAAAATTTAAGTTTGATTTCTTGGAGTTTTGTTTATTTATTTCATTGCATGTTTGAGAAAAGCACTATATACAAATACATACCTCGGCGTGAAAAGGGATGGCCAGCCTCATACTCATAACTATCCGACCTCGCTACGCTAGGCCGTCTATATGTACTCGGCCGGCAACCCCTTACTTCCCGGCCTCTGAGGTAATGTACTATTATCGACGCTTACATAATGGACAATGAGCAAGCGTCTATAGAGGTCACAAAGGTGACGTAGATATTAACTAAAGAATTCTAACTATTGTCTAAATATTATAACTGTTGTCGTATTCTTGATAAGACCGCGAAGTGCGTCAAAGATGGATTCAACATTCGTAATTCCTATTTCTAGGACACAATTTTTACATACACAAATCTAGGTATTTTATTGTAATTTACATCTACCTAAGCCGTTTTCGAGAGAAACACACATATGAATACGATACATGCCTTACCTGGCCCCTATTTCACCAACTTGACAATTGTCACCTGACAACGACAATTCTCCGTACATTGCTGGTTCCACAAGTAATCTAGCGACCACCTTAACTTCTAGAACAAGCAATGGATGGAGAATTGTCGTTGTCAGGTGACACTTGTCAAGGGGCCTGGAGTAAGTTCTTTCTGACTGGTAATAGATGCCTAGTGTTATAAAAATACGGGTCGGGCAAACTCTTACTCCCCTAACATTGGTAATCTAGACTAGAGCAGCAGTCGGCTACCTTTTACCAGCCAACAGTGGTGTCTCTGGCTCACGTAGGGCCCTCTAGTAGGCCATCGGCTCGGCGCCCCCTAGGACCACTGCACCCATGTGCAATGCACACCCTGTACCATAAGGTAAAGCCGCATCTGGCAGCCAAGGGCCACTAACGAAATTGACGCGGGCCGCACTTGTTTATAATTTGTGACTTTATCAGGTTGACGCGGACCGCATTTGCGACTTTATCAGGCAAACATCGCACATGCAAAAACAGCCAGGGAGGCTCGCGGGCCGCCTGATGCCGACCGATCTAGAGTAAAGCTCATCATTATCAATTTATCATAAAAAAACTACAAAAAACATTTATTTTCTAAAGTATTTATATACAAGATGATAACTGTCATAAACTAAATTGAATTAAAACTAAGTTAAATCTAAAAAATAGAGGCATTGCACCGAGGATGCTGGTGGCATTTTTTTTTTTTTTTTTTTTTTTTTTTATGATATAGGAGGCAAACGAGCAGACGGATCACCTGATGGTAAGCGATTACCGCCGCCCATGGACACTTGCAACACCAGAGGTGTTGTGAGTGCGTTGCCGGCCTTTAAGATGGGAGTACGCTCTTTTCTTGAAGGTTTGAAGGTCGTATCGGTCCGGAAATACCGCAGGCGACAATCCATTCCACAGTTTAGCTGTGCGAGGCAGGAAGTTTCTGGAGAAGCGCACAGTTGAGGACTGCCAACCATCTAAGTGGTGAGGATGGTAATGTTGCATTTCTTCGCTGAGTTGCAATGCTGATGCGTTGCGCGAGAAACCCGCCAGCTCTTCGGTCACCAGTTACGTCAACCAGACGTTTCGCGATTTCCGCAAATAACTATTGCGCACTGGGACCCCACGGACCGAGGGTCTCGACGCCAAATGGTGCAAAGTTGTACTCTCTGCCGAGGCCTCTTATATTTTAATGCATTTCAGATTTCAAAAACTTATATGGACGTTGCTGGATAGGGAATTAGGGATTAATATAATAGAATATTTCTCGTCGTAGGAATCCTTTCCGGTGAGCAAATTTTTTTGGATCTTTGTCCTTGGGGTTGTGCATTAACATTATGTCTGTTGTACCACAGATTAAAGAATACAAGTACAGATACCCAATCTCATAGAGCAAAAGCGTACCGTCCTAATGTAGGCAATTCTGTATACAATTTTAGTCTCGTAGCTACACCAGCGGGGCTACCACGAACTTCGAAAGTCGAAGTTCGGGTATTTCCATCTCTATCGCACTCCCTTACTCGAGTGACAGGGATGCATGTATTACGAACATCGACTTTCGAAGTTCGTGGTAGCGCCGCAGTAGATGCAGTATCCGAGCTACCACGGCTATGACGCTGTCAGTCTTTAGTAATACATTGAGATATCACCAGATGGCGTTGACTTCCCGGGCAACAAATAGAGTATTTTTGATTTTTTCGATATAAAAGAAGTATTTTAGAGACAATATTACACATGACACAAAAATATACATAACCAAATGCTTAGAGCCTGTGGTTCCATAGAACTTTCGCGACCCGTGATGGCGCCATCTAGTGACAGTACCCAATAATACGTAGCAAGCTTGAAAGCTCACTCGTATAGTACGAGTTACATGGATTTAGTATCAATTTTATTGCATTTACTAAACTTATAAAATATACCTTTATTGTATGTGCGGAAGTATGTTTGTGATATAATTAAGGTACGTTGAATTTATTAAGGTGTAAAAATCATTCTATCTTCACGATTACTGGTTCAAATGTTTCGCTCGGTACCTGTGTCGCCATCTATGAGTTCTTTTTAGTATCAATTATACGTTGTTCTAGTTGGGAGACCATGGTTGTACTATTTCGTATTCATGGTGAGTAAACCATTCCTTGTCTGTTTCAAAGGTTTATTCGGTTACCTGGTTAACTTAAACCATAACCTTATGTCACAGCAATAAGGGCTATTATAGCTTCCCTTGACCGGGCACGTCACAAAGCCGCGAAAGCCAACATTGTAACAATAACCTATAATCAAATCTATGCATGTCAATGTTGACACACGTGGAATGTCAGCCAGTGGACTTTATACTTTGTAATAGCATTATAAGCATGTAGAAGGTTACACATCGGATGACAATTTGTGGTTAAGTTAGTTCTTGAATATTACATTACATACCTAGAGTCTAGCCAGGGAAAGATGAGCCTAATAGAAAAGAGCGGCAAATTTAGAAAAACAACGTGTAGCAACAGCGATAAAATAATAATGATAATTGAACAATAATTATTTTCCATTCATTCACACAATCTAAATACGTCTCTTTACACGTGTTAGTTTGTCAATCTTTTATTAATTATCTTAATTAAACTATAATAAATAAATTATATTCATCTATCTTTAACTATCTTATAAAGCAAAAACGGTCAATTTTACCAGTTACTTTCTTAGTTACCTTATCAAGTAAGTATCAAGATTAGGACATCAAACTAATTAAAGACGTTTGACACATTTGACAATGATATTACTGTTGCCATATAAGAAATTTAAATAAATCTCAGGCTCTCTATGGTGATTGGCCTGTAATAGGGGTGTGAACTCAAAAGTTATTATTACTTCAAAAGAAAGAAGGCAAAAAAATATGGCCAATGACGAAAATCCCATTCAAATATCTCAATAAATTACGAAGCTACAACCGTTTTAATGTTGCTTGTTAAAGAGAGAAAACGCTAGCAGATTGGGACGTCACGATCCTCGATCGTCATAGTCATAGTAAATGACAATCGTTTCATATGAAGGTGCGTATTGAAAAAAAGGGGCAGAACATACCCCCTTCTTAAAACTTTGGACACTTATAACTTTGTGATTATTTAACCTCTTGCGTTGCTTTTTCTCCATTTGACTACAACATTATTAATAATATCATTAATGTAATAGCAAACAATGTGGCGTCTTTGGTGCGTTATTGCTGCGTCTAATCGTCAATAAAAATGTCATTAAATATTCTGATGGCGGGTATTTCGCGACGACTTATTTATCTAGTCTATTAGTCGTTCACATTAAATGAAAGGCTAATCGATTTGTTCTAATACTCAATTCATTGTATTAAGGTAGTAAGGTAAGTATTAAGGTAAGTAGGTTTGTTTGATCGATCTTAAGTTACAGATAGTTGAACTCGCCTTTGCACACTGCGTGCAAACAAATCAGATATCAGTTATGGCTGAGATAGTTTAATGTCGCCGACTTTTTATGAGACCGTCATTGGGAATTGGAATCTTATATTCTGGACGTTAGAGTTGCTTTTTGAATGGCCTGCTTTGATGCCTTTGATGCAATTCTGTCAGCTCGTATAATCTCAAGTATGCAAGCGCACGCGCACAGCATACAGCCGCGCGCAAAGATGAGTTCTGTTGGATATCTGTATCAAGCTACAATATTGTAATTGCTTGCCTGTTGAATCGTCATCAGTGGGTCATTCTACTTTTCTGTGACCGTTAATCTATTGGCAGAAAAAAGTATGATAAATACTGAAATGGTGTATAAAGTATATATTGCCTAATTCTGCCTGAACCAAAATTTGGATATTGGTAACGAAAATTCATATATTAATATTGATAATTGTAAAAAGATGGTAACGCAGTGGTAAATGCCTCATTTTCATACAAATCGGGAGACAATCAAGGACCACTGAGTTACCGTGATTAAGAATATTGGCAGTGATTATTTATTAAACAAAGCTATCGGAATTGATAGCTTAAATAAGCCTCTTTCTCAACCAAAACATAAAAAATTGAAATAATTGGCAAGTTTTCTAAAATATGCATTTTACGAATAAGTAACAAAAATTTATGGTCACGAAAAAGAAGAATTGCCCGTGAGCTTTTGTACACAGTCTTGACAATAAATAGATTATGATAATGATTAATATAATAGTACATTACTATAGAGGCCGAGAAATAAGGGATTGCCTGCCGAGTGTCATATAGACGGTCGAGCATAGCGATATTAGCGGATAATACTATGAGGCCAGCCGAAGTTTGTATAGTGCTTTTCTCAAACATGCAATAAAATAAAAAACCTTGAGATTTATTTTGGCTGAACGCCATGATGTTGTGTCTCCAATTGAAGATGAAAGAAAAGAAGATTACTTTGAATCAATAAAAAATATATTAAATTTCATTATGGGTAACGTCTCGCCGCACCGGAAACGTGATACCGCAGCAATATTTCATTCCATGTTTGAGGAAATGCAATGTTATTTACCCAGTGACTGTTATAAACATATTTCCTGTCGCTATTAGCTAAGGGGTTGCCCCACTGACCTTTGCCCTATTCCTGCCCTTTAAATCCAGGCAAAACTCGTGATGCAATAACTTACTTCCTTTCTTCTATTATATTGTTAATGATGAACCTAGTCGTTGCGTTAGGTGCATTCAATATATTGGGGTCCACTGCTAGATGTAGGCCTGAACCAAAGAGTGACTTTACCAGGTCATCAGTCCACTTTGGGGATTCTACCCATCTACCTACTCGTAGTTCTATTTGTAAGACAATTGGATATATAAATACTTAATGGTGCAAAGATGGCGACGAAACGATATTATCATATGCGGGTTATTTTCCCAATTCGCATTAGCACATTCAATAGCCCAATCTACTATGGATACAACTTGAATAACGCTTTCGAATACGCAAAAACAGACCGTTGCCCAACGCGATAAGAGAGTCTACGTATGCACTGTTTTCGTGGTATTAAGTGGTATTGAATAGCTTTTATCGCTATGTAAGCAGCTTACGTGATGCATTGAGGATAACCATGATTATACTGACCGCTGTCAATGCCATACAAACTGATCAGGAAAAACAGAGCGCAAACGAGTGACTGGTTTCGATTCTAATTAGTGCTTCCCCCTCTTTGTCCTGGTTTTAATATCATTTTATTTGGGGTCAGCCCTCGCAGAGTTTGTCGAGCCACTCTTGTAAAATAGCGTCAAATAAAAATAAAAAAACGCATGCTGTTAAAACGAAATGTTTGGCTGCGTTATTTCATAGGTAAAATGGTTGCCGTATAAAGAATTGGCTAACTTTACTTTACAGGGACACGACTCGCTTGACAGACTCAGAGTCGACTCTACGTTTTAGCGACTTTGAAGAGTTTTGCTGACCCTGTATCATGATCGTCCTTATCGCGCGATAAGTGACAAGATAGAAGCGTCGTCTCGTTCTATCGAACGGACGCTCTATCCTGTCACTTATCGTGTGATAAGGCCGACAGAGTTGTGACTTATTTGAAATACTTGTATTTAAAATGCAAATACAAAATACAAAATACGTATTTTATATTTTGTACTTAAATACTTTTTTTTCAAGTATTTTGTATTTTATTTGAAATACTTTTCGAAATGTATTTTATATTTGTCAAATGCAAAATACTTTTTTACTGGTAATTTTCGAAAGTATTACCTTTACCACTCAAATTTTCAAGCGAATGGGTCAGCGATTCGGCAAATGGCCACTAGAGGCGCTGCAACTTTGAAAGTCTGTGCAAAATGACAGTTAAAACAAAATGAACGTTATTATCTGTGAAACATGACGTTACACTCCGCTTTTTAACGAGAATGACTTCGATTTTGTTTGAAAGTACTTTATTTGAATAAAGTATTTTGAAAATACCTATTTTGTATTTAGTATTTAAATACAAAAAGCAAAAGTATTTTGTATTTTGCATTTGAAATATCAAATTAGAACAGTATTTGCATTTTGTATTTAAATACTTTTTTTAAATTATTTTGTACATCTCTGAAGGCCGACCATGATACGGGGTCTGGTTAGTAAAGAGAAGTAGGCCACGGCGGATTGTCATCTCGCTCATATTGGATCAGCCCAACTGCCCCCCTAGCACACTATGTTTTATGTCCGACATAAAGCATCTGTCCCTCTTGCACTCGCATATTGGCCAGAATGCGACGAATGCTTTATGTCCGACATAAAACTTAGCATACTAGCCCCTCTGGGGAAGTACAGGCAGCCATAATGACTACTTTGTGGGTATTTGGTGTTGTGTTCCTAGTGGTGAGTAAGTTCGCCAGAGCTCCCGAGGATGGGCTGTGTTGAGACTTGGACCTGCATTTATCTCTAGCTGCAACACAACGAAGCCTCAAATTAACAATGGGTCGGCAGCGCGCTTGGGATTCTTTTGGTGTTCAAGACTCCGTAGGCGACGGTGTCTGCTTGTGCTTACCATCAATCTGGCCGTATGTTTGTTTGCCACCGTCGTGTAGTAGTATAAAAATAAGTTAAGGTATTCTTTGGCAATCTTTGGGGGAGCCAGCGAACGTAAAAACCATAGAAGTGTATGTGGCCCCACAGAATGGGTGCCATTGGCATTATGCGAGGATGCTCAAAACCACGCCAGGCGGCCGTTTAGTTCGAACATACCGGGTTTTAGGCACGTGTTTGGCTAGAAATTTGTAAGGAGCTCGCATTCTATGGTTTTTTCGTTCGCTGGGGAGAGCCTAGGTCGAGCAGTGGACTGATATGATGATGATTCGAGGCAATTCGATATCCACTTTTATACACCAACATTAGTCCTAGAGGTGTTAGGAGTCTGGTAAGAGTGAAATCGCTTCTTATGGCATAAAGAATGGGTGCTGTCAAATCTTCCAAAGTGATCCTAAACACGCCCCATCCCCCATGTGCAGTGCATGTAGTGTACTTAGTATTCCAATAATGGCCAGTATGGCTTGTTATTATCTGCACTACGCTCGCAGCTGGCTTTATAGTCCAGGCAATGAACTGACAACTTGTATGGAAAAAATTACAATTTTGGAAATAATTTATAATAGCTTATCTTTTATGTGTAACGGATATATTATCAATTAAATAGTTACCCAGCGACAAAATCCGACAAAATTTCAGATACTTATCGAAAAAATTATAAGTTAACTGGCTTCTGAAAAGTCAGTAAAAATATTAATAAATGTTTTTGTCTTTATTTTGGTTCATTTACATTTGCTCTATAATATTCAAGATAAATCGTACAAAAAAAGATAATGCATGCTTCATTTAAATCTACATAAATACTTCCGGGTGGAAAGTTTGTCGGATTCTTGACTAAATCATCTTAGAATAACATTTTCAAATGAAATCAACAAAAAAAACGCTATTATATATTAATGTTTTTCAAAACCGTATTTTGCCTGGAGTATTATTACCTGTACTCTTATCGACTCCATTTATGAATCATGTAACAAACAAAGCGCGCGCGACCTGTTTCTCAATATAAACTTTGCTCTCTTATGTACTTCTATGATTAACAGTTCCAAAGTCCCAGCCAGTGGCACACGGCCCGTGGCACGTAGCGTATTAGTATTTATTAATCGAGATGCATTGGCCTTAGGTATGACGTAGTTTCCTTGAATTCGTTTTCCCTGTGGGTATTCCGTTCGCTATCTGTGGACTGTGGACAGTAAATTGTATTATTTTTTGCATCATCGTTCATTCGAATGGTATGTTATTCTAAGAAGCGATGCGGTAATGTAATCATTGTTACTTGGTACTTTTACATAATGTCATTAATGACTAATAACGAAATAAAGAAAGATAAACATTTATTTATGACAAACACAGATAACAGAGAGAAATCTACACTAATATTATAAAGAGGAATGATTTGATTGTTTATTTGTTTGTATTGAATAGGCTCCGAAACTACTGTACCGATTTGTAAATTATTTTACCATTAGAAGCCGACATTATCCCTGATGAACAAAGGCTACTTTTTACCGCGGGAAAATGCTTCATTCCTACGAAAAACGGGTAATCCGTGCGAAGCCGGGCCGGGCGGCTATAGTATCCGCAAAACCAAGTGGCGAGTCAGGCAATAAAAGTCAGTACTATTGTTGCACGGTCCGCTCCATAAGGCAGTGCAGGTGCGAAAGAGATAGCATGATGCAATGATTTATGACCTGACTCGTCACTTGGTTTTGCGGATACTATAGTAAATAAAAATAGGACGAACACTGTTTGTCTCAATAGGGCCACAGGTCAGCATGAATGCCAGGTCTGTTTTTCCGCTGTGGCCCAGGTGCAAGCCACAGCGCGCCGACGACGCGGCTATACTAGCCGATTATTACCATTAAAAGTATAGAAAAAATAATTTTTCGTGCATACCACACTTAAACTATTCATAATCTATACTATAGTACAAACTTGCACAAACTACCAAGAAAATACTGATACGAAACGTCACTGTCACGCCGACCGAATATGCGCGAGCTCTCTCGATTTTTCTCGCACTATCCGTCTCTCTCTTATTAGAACACTTAGAACAAGAGGTATAGTGCGAGAAAAATGGAGAGTATGTCGCGGCCGTCCCATGCTAGACGCGCTGAATATCAATCATACATGCAGGTAGTTCAAAATGTTACGTTACTATCGAAAGAGCGCGCGAAGCGAACGAAATTCTATGCTGCAGCTTGGGCCGACAATCGTTTGTCCGGTGTCCAGTGTCTGTCAGTGTATTTCTCAACCGATTCTTGACAATTTTTTTGAGCAGGCTCGTTGATTATACTGTTTTTTGAAGTGAAAACTTCTTTAGCGGCGCTGAGCACTTTTTGGGATGGAGAAAGATTGCTAAATACGCGACAGATTTTTGTGACGTCAGATATGAAGGAGGTCACTTTTTGCTGCTAGCCGATTTGAATTCATTCAAAACTGAACGCTATTCGTAAGAGTATAAAGCCGTTAAACACTTTTTGCTATAGCATATTCTGCAAATGAATTTGTAATGTTGTCCACGCGTCCTTCACCGTTTTGCTATTGAGAAAATTCGAATAGTTCGAATTTGGACGTTATTCCTAAAGAGATAAAGCTTTGAAAAATATTTGGCAACGGCAAAAACAAATTGGTATTTTGTTCGCCGCCGCCGTCCGCTGTTCTTGCAAATTCGAATAGTTCGAATTTGGACGTTATTCCTAAAGAGATAAAGTTATGGAAAATATTTGGCAATGGCAAAAACAAATTGGTATTTTGTTCGCCGCCGCCGTCCGCTGTTCTTGGCGCCGAACATTCATTCAAAATTAATTTTAAGGGTGACACCGTAAGATGTCACGTGACCTGATCGGAAAACTGTTACAATGTTATTGAGTTTTCACTTCTGCCGGCACTCCCGGAGTGCAACCCGGTCTTTTTTTGTTTTGTCGAGTCACTTCTTCACAAAACTTTTTTTTAAACATGCCCTCGAGTTCTTCAGCTCACGGAGCCACTAGTTATTAAAGATTCAGTTAATGAACTAAACTAAATAGTATGTTCAACATCTTAATGCGTAAGTGACCTTATCTTGAAGCGCAAGTAACCATTGCTCATTAGGCTCATACTTGAAATAGTGTTGCATACCAAACAGCAACTAATTCGTTTTTAGCCCAGACCAAGGAAAAAGGAAAGTAATTTTTCACTGTCCGAGGTTGTTAGCCCAAATAAAAGTGGGAAAAGCTTTCATATATCAGTCTTAGGACATTGAAATAAATTTGTACTTCCTCTGGCCTGTCCAAGAGGTTTTTTCGCTGTAAAGTGACACTAGTGATACTGTAGTGCAGGGGTCACCAATTAGTTTCACTCAGGGTCCGTTTTAAGAAATGAAATAACCACCGCGGTCCGCACAACATTGTACAGAAAAAAAAAAAAAAAAAAAAGTGTAATTACAGATATATCAAAGGTTTTTTTTTGGGGTCCTGTCTCTTGACCAAACAACTTTTAGCCAAATGTATCATTTGACAAATGTTTCATTTGACCTAATTAATTTTTCGTCAAAACAGTGGTATTTTCGGGTATTCTTTGAATATCATCAAATAGAAGTCATTAGGTTAGGTTAGGTTTGTTTTATAATAATCCTATAAAGCTTTCTATTTAAGAAAAAAATGCATTAGGTCAAATGAAACTTTTGCCAAATGAAACATTTGGCCAAAAGTTGTTTGGTCTAACAAGGGTGAACCTATTTTTTTACATATCAATGAGAAAACTCTTTCTCGCAAGTTACTTCGCCCGGCCGTTTGGGGGGGGGGGATACATTTTTATTTAATTACGTACTCTGTAGTGCAAGTTGTTGTGTTCTCGCGGTCCGCACAAAAAGGGTCGGCGGTCCGGATGCGGACCGCATTTGGTGACCCCTGCTGTAGTGTAACAGTTGACGTATTGAGCAAAACTCTTGAATGAACTTCGTCACGCCGCGTGGTGGCTATTCTGGTGTTGGACTTCGGTCCCATCAACGGGCATTATCCACGGGGAACCGCCATCCGGCCGCGGTGCCATCCGCTGCGATAATGTCACCAAACTTCTGCATTCTGTAGGTACATTCCACTGAGATGTCAATAGATCGTCGGTTTCAGTAAAACTCTTGTGTGTTCTCGTGTCAGACCGCGTGGTGCTATTCTGGTGTTGGACTTCGGTCCCGTCATCGGCCATTATGATGCCGTCCGCTCCGATAATGTCACCAAACTTCTCTGTTTTGTGGTACATTCCACTTATACGTCAATTAAATACGTTGTTAATCCGCGGTTCCGTACGTGTTCCGCGTACGGAACCGCGGGTCAGTTACGTTACGATCCAAATAGTTTTGTTCTTGTACGAAACTAGTTGCGATCGAAGATCTTTTTATTCTTTGTACGAAACCAGTTTCGACATTTCTTGTTGCCTTCCGTGAATTCACCCGACGGACCCACCCATCGGAAGATCAGCGCTGGCAATAACGCTGAGGTGGCACCGCCGCAGCAAAATCTGTCTGACAATGCTAAAGTAACCCTCTTTACGTGTGTAATTAAAGAAAATGGAGGCAATTAAAACTGCTTCGACGTTTTGCGGTGGCCTGTTTTTAGGACGACGCCATTTGGGTTTTTTTATTGGTTTAAATACATAATTACTTATATATTTTGGGGACAATTTTACACAAATCGACCTAGTCCCAAACTAAGCAAAGCTTGTACTATGGGTACTAGACGACGATATACATACTTATATACTTAGATAAATAAATACTTATAAACGTAGAAAACACCCATGACTCAGGATCTCAGGAACAAATATTCGTGCTCAACACACAAACCGGGATTCGAACGCGGGACCTCTGGCTTCGTAGGCAGGGTCACTACCAACTAGGTAACACAGACTACAGAGACGGCACACAGAGAGGTCGTCGGTTTGGTTAGATTTTAAAGAATTTTTAAATAAATTATAAATAGAAACCATCGGCACAGTGTAGGTTTATTATTGCCAAATGGAGAAACTACCGCAGTGCAATAGAGGATATAGCATATCATGGCTCATTTACTAGGCTAATTAGAGTAATTAATTGAATGATGTGCCTAAATGAGTTTGATTAAACAAAAAAGGCGAGTTTTCATATCAATCCTCAGCAAGGAACGAATACAATTAGCCATTAAACCACATGCGAGTAGACTAAAATTGCCAAACAATACACAAGTCTAATAGATCGTTAAATCATGAATAAGTTGTTGAATTCCGTGCTAAAGCACTTACACTCGCGTGCAAAAGTATCGAATCACTGCATTTTTTCGTTTGTATCCAATATCTTTGTAAATCGGTTTATTTTTTAAAATGATTTAAATGTTAGGATCCTGGGCTACAGACGAAGATGGTTTATTTTTCCATTATATTCTTTCTCTGTATCTTATCGTTTAGTACTTGATATGATTGATATTTGCTTCTAGTCTAGATATGTCTAGATATATGTCCAAGTGCAATGTATACATATTGTTATTTAATTATAAATTTAATTAAATGAAATAAAACGACACATCATATGTAATGTGAGTAATGTCGTTTGGACTGTAGCCCGAGAAAAATATTTTACATGTCCACATACATGCATACATACTTTAAAAAAAATATGTTGCTTACGAGTAGGGATGTTACGGAGGCGGCTTTACCGGAGCCGGAGCCGGATCCGGAGTTTATTTTTTTTATTTAACGGAGTCGGATCCGGATCCGGAGGCGAAGTTGGAGCCGTTACCGAAGCCGGATCCGGAGCCGGATCCGGAGGTTTATCGGAGGCGGAGCCGGAGGTGTGAGATGTTTGATTTTTCGTCAACACATCTTGTATTCTAAGGGCGAGTAGCACCGACTTACGGTTACAGACCGATCAACGTTAAATATGGCGCCGGCAGCTGACACCCCATAGAAACTTGTCAAACTTTCCATACATTCAGATTTTAACGAACAGTGTTTACGATAACAGACGATTTGGTACAACCCCGCCTAATTTGTTTTTTTACCTCTTGAATAGGCGTAGAATTCGAACCCGAGGACATGGAGCTACCTTTTTTCTGAGTCTGCTTTGGCAGTCTTCATATTCATACTCTTTATGGTGCAACGATTTTAGGTGGCCCTTATTCGTCCTTTCCTAGAATAATTACACTTTCTCACATAATTCACACTTTCCGAGTTTGTACTTATATTAACAAAGTAATTCCATAGGGCACTAGTTTTAAACGTATTTTTTTAAACTAATATGACGCAACGCAATAGGTACCAACACGGAACTAACTGACGGAACTAACTGATTTATATTTTATATGAAATGGCCGCTGTACACATTAGGCCAACGTTGGCGCGTGAGCAGGATGCAGCTATGCAAACTAAAGCCGGCTGTACACATTGGGCCAACGTTTACGCGTGAGCAAAATGCAGCTATGCGTTAAAGGAAGAGGGCTTTATTTCGTTCTCATTCGTTTGCATAGCTGCATCCTGCTCACGCGCCAACGTTGGCCCAATGTGTACAGCCTGCTAGAAGTTAAGACAAAAAGCGGACGATCGTGAGTGATAGGTAAGTAATTCCCGGACAAGTCAAAACTCGTAGGCGTGCGCCGCGCTACCGCGACAAATGCAATACCTTCAGCTCCAGAATAACTTCGGTAAAAAATTAACGGAGGCGGAGGCGGAGGCGGAGGTGTAAAATAAAAAAATAGCGAAAGCGGAGGCGAATCCGAAGGTGTAAAACCGAACGGAAGTTCCGCCTTAACGGATGCGGAGGCGAAGCTCCGTAACATCCCTACTTACGAGTTATATGTTGTTGTTATTTTTACGAGTGACTAACTAACTTAGGCTCACTCATCAAAAGTTAGACTGCTTACAAGTCACTTAGGAAATTAAAAATTATGTATCTACATGTAGGTACCTATGTCAATATGAAGGCTTCAAATTCCTATAGTGGCAATGTTCTGCGGTTCATGTAGAAGACAAAGTTATTCTCGAAGCCATTATCGAATAAAATTGAATGCAACCGAAAAAAATGACAACTTTATTGTTGATGTGTTTTTGCTTTGGAAATGTTTATTATTATAGTTTGACTGAAATCTCCCTTCTACCCGCCATGTCTAAATGGCGGGAAGCGGGAAGCTGTCTATTGCTGATTGGCTGGGGCGAACTGTCAAAACTCAGCACCGATCAGAACAGAGCAACCCTCCTATTGGTTAATTTAATACCAGGATAGTCTAGTGTTGATAACGATTATTGCCATCCTAACTTGGTATAGATAAAAATAAAACTATACTGTTGCTATTTTACTGATATTAGTTATTAACAGCTTTCCGTCACCAAGTAATTGCAGATATATCGGCTTTAATCTTACTTCAAAACACAGAAATCATGACATTAATATGCCGCTTCCACCAGCAACAGCAAGTAATATATTGTGGCAGCCCTTTTTTTAGAGTTGACGGCCCGTTGCCTCTAGGAAATTCCAGATTCTCTGGGCGATGATATGTTGTACCTCTTCTGGCAGCACGATGTGCCGCCCTAGGTAGGTACAGTCACACACTTAAGGTTGACAGACCTGTCATATAGTATGATTTCAAAGAATATTTTTGCGAAATGTGTCCCAAAATAAAGCTAGTGATTGTACTTCTATTGTGCTTGAGCGGGCCGCAGGAGCAGAGAATGTGCATTGCTGTTTCCTCTGTCTCCTGGCAGAACCTGCAAATTGTGTCCTGTTTCATACACATTTGAAACAGGTGTTTGTCCAATTTACAATGTCCTGTCAGCATTCTCGTGACTGCGCAGGTTTGCTTGGTGCCTTTTGGCTTGTAACAGCTCTTTAGACAGTTTATTTTTGAACCCTTTGATTAAGGCTTGGAAATGTTTACTCCTAAATATAAATTATAATATTATTTCCTATGCTTGCTCTCGTTATCTGTATTAACAAATAGTCAGGAAACACCTGTCCTTGACCGTATCATCATCATCATATCAGCCGAAAGACGTCCACTGCTGGACATAGGCCTCCCCCAAAGAGTGCCAAAGCGACCGGTCCTGCGCCACCTGCATCCAGCGGACTCCCGCAACCTTTACCAGGTCATCAGTCCACCTTGTCGGGGGCCTACCCAAGCCGTCTTGACCGTATATCGTACAATAATTCGCGTTTCCAAACAAGTTTAAAGCGAAATCTTTGTTTTTTAGAGACAGATGACAGATAAAAGATAAAACTATAAACTGCGATGTGTCATTCCAATCATACGCACTAAACTCTTTTTTTTGAATAACTTCATTCCATCAGTGGCTTCACGTGTTCGTTGTCTTTGGACTTTGTATATCTGAACAATAGGTCGTTTCTTTGCAGTTTTCAGACCTGTCACTGTAACGGTGATAAATGTTTTTTTCAAGGCAAAAAGTACGGCATTGTTGTAGATCTTACCATTATAGTTTGGAAAGTTTTTTATGTTTGTTACTCAATCACGCTTGAAACTTGCTTAGGTATTTGTAAAATGTGTAGCTGTCGCGCCAACCTCAAGCCTCCCCCCGATTGTAGCCCGAAATGGGTTGCCATTGTTACTCACATATTTATTATTAACACCTAATTGTACACGGTTAACAATAAATCTTTTCTTTCTTTCTTTCTTTCCCGCAAAGCGCGATAGAGACTGCAGCTTGGACCGAAAATACTTACATAAAATCAACGTTTCGTAGTCCCATGATTTCTTCTCCAAAACTTGACCTATCTAACTATTTTTTTTATTAAAAATCAAAGAAAGACTGGTCGTGTTCCTATGTTTTCCTTTTTTCAAATAATCTAGTCAAAATTGTTTTCTGGATGTTTGAACACAGCGGAAAATCTAGCATTTTTCTTAGGTTTTTGAAGGTTAATATATCTTTTAAGAATAAATTTATGAAAAAAAGGAAAACAGGAACATGTCGATAGCAGCCATAGATTTATGGAAAAAAATATTGCTCTACTGCCATTATCCAGGGAGAAAATAGGGGACTACGTTTCTATGGAAAAACAGCCCGTGTGTTTCCTCTTAACGGATGTGGATGATATTTGGCACACATGTAGGTATTTAATCCCTGGTGGATGAACTGTGGGGAAGTGGAATTCTGATTTTAAAAAATCCTGATAGAAGTCGCAAGGAAAAACTATCTTATAAAGAAGAACTAACTCGTTAATATCGTAGCTCCATACAATTTTTCACCCCCCATTTCACTCCCTTAGGGGATGATTTCCGGGATAAAAACTATCCAATGTCAGCTATGTCCTTCCCCGGGACTCAAACTATCTCTATTCCAAATTTCATCTAAATCGGTTTAGCGGTTTAAGCGTGAAGAGGTAACATACAGACAGACCCACTTTCGCATTTATAATATACTAGCTTCTGCCCGCGACTCCGTCCGCGTGGAAATCGTTTATATCGCAGCTCCATACAAACTTCAACCCCCATTTCATCCCCTTAGGGGGTGATTTCCAGGATGAAAACTATCCTATGTCCTTCCCCGGGATTCAAACTATCTCCATTCCAAATTTCATAACAATCGGTTCAGCGGTTTAAGCGTGAAGAGGTAACAGACAGACAGACAGACAGACAGACACACTTTCGAATTTATAATATTAGTATGGATGAGTATAGCTAAATACAATTTCTAATTGCATTTCTATCCCATTTGTGTCTCACTGGCAATCGACAAAGCGTTACTTTTATCTTGAAATAGACTGTTTCATATGGTCACCTCAGTCGGCTCATTCCGAGACGCGTTCCATTGCATTGTCTCCCGCGTAGGAGTCCAGCTACGAATGACACCGCACATCCTTCCATTATCACTGTCCCTTATTACGAAGCATTACGGCGTGTTTTCGAAGAGCAGATATTTATAGTCCTGGATTCCGAGATTGAAATTATTCTATTCGGTTTCATTTCATTCGGTTGAGTTGTCTGGAAGATAATCTATTATGTAATAAGTTTATTGATTGAATGCTGAGATTCTAAAGATATCCAGTGGAATTTGCGAAAATTGTGATAGCTGCTGAACAAGCGTTTGAAAGGGAGCCAAATCTGCTGAACTTTGTAGGCGATTTTCATTATTATCTATTATTATTAGCAACGTAACTAGATTTTATGTTCATTAGTAAACTGCAATGCAATTTTGCCATTCCGCGATTAAAATTCGGTACATTTTTTAAAATCATAATTCTACAATTAAAACACCGAATTATTGGTCGTGGTTTGCTGTATTTGTTTGTGTGTGTGATCGGAGGGAGGTTGGAAACTGGAAACATTAATTGCATGCAATATGCATGTTGGTATCTCATTATCGCTAATAGACTGCACGTTATTTAGCGAAATAGCGGACGAATAATTTTTTCAGTAACTTATTATGGAATTCCGTATTGTAACGCCTGATCAAACAACAGTTTTTCGTTTAATCCTTTTCTAGGCAAAAAAAAATGTGAGTTCGAGCCTCGGTTGCGCCTTGTAGAGCCAAAAAAATTGTCTGTTACAGTCGAGTTCTCCAATATATGTACACTTTTTTACCAACTCGAATGCGGCCGCTAACAATTAGTATGCAAACGCGTTCGATTAGGTAAAAAAGTGTACATATATTTATGAACTCGACTGTACAAAAATACAAAAAGAACAACAACAATTGTGCATCATATATGATACAATGTCAAGAAAAGGGTTAACCGCGTATTAAAAAAATACTTTAAGATAACGCCGATAAGAAGTAAATATCAACAATAGTGGATTGTGTGACAAGGGGCTAAAATGAGCCACATTACCACGAGATGGTTATTTTGTTCCAGGGGTAATATGGCTTTTAGACCAGAGTTATACACTACTTTTCACTTCGACTGCGAGAAAATAGTTAAAACGGAGATTATCCACCCATAATCAATAATACATTTCACGGCGAAAAGATGATGAAAGATATACATATTTTCCCTAGAGGCTAAATGTACTACTTTAGCCCCGCTTGCTAGGCCTAATATGACACACTTTTCGAGCATGAGATGTGAAAAATAAATAACATTTATGTAATTAATAATTACTGTTATACTGCTTTATTTAGCAAAAATTACCATACAATACCGTCTGAAGACACGTCACAAGAGAGGTGTGCCGGAACTTGGATCACGCGACCTGACGCAATGTTGATGAATCACGAGTTTCCCGATTTTCGGTTGTACACATTTCCCCATTGTAGTGCGACCATTTTACACCTTATTCCGACGAGCTAGGGTCAACGTTACTGCAGTTGATGCGCGTGCATCGATGGTCTATTTTTGTTTCTTCTCCAGCCTGTTCTGACAGCAGGGTTGCGCACAACAGTTGGGTGGATCTTGTTAGGAAGAGTAAACGGGGCCGACCATACAAAAAAGGGCAAATTCCATGTCCGACTCGTTTGTATCGTCCTCCAAAATTCAAACTATAATAATTAACAACTTGGAAAAGTCAGCTTTCGGACAAAAATCGCATTAAAATCGGTCCATTCGTTTAGGAGCTACGAGACACAGACACAGACGCACAGACACGTCAAACTTATAACGCCCATTTTTTTGCGTCGGGAGTTTGTACTAGAGTACGATGTCGAAGAAAGGTTTGTCGACGACTCGACAGATCAAATTATCTTTCAATCAATGAAATTATTTGCGTTCTTACGTTACATTCAAAATACTCAGACCTTATGTAAAACGTCAATGTAACAAATAAAGTAAAAGAAAGTTAATAACCATTTTATCACTTCTTTCACCAATTTATTAAAATTCTAATACTTATGTGGTTGTGGATATTCGGTGTGGCAATGACCCTGACTACTTAGAGCCTTATCACACTTGCGATTTCCAAGCGTATTTTGTATGAAGGCGATCACGCAGCGTGTTCGCCGCGACTGATAATTGTATAGAAAACACGCTCGCAAATCGCAAGTGTGATAAGGCTCTTAGTCGTACATACTCGTACCAAAACTTAGTTTTGTTTTCTATATATTTCTATATATTATTGAGCTTACCATGGGGCTACGAGTAGTTCGATTTGTGTAAGATTGTCCCCTTAATATTTATTTAATATATTTATATTTAGTGGGATAGCCTAGCCACCATTTGTATGAACGTGAACCCGTTTGGGTACTATCCTCCTAATGAGCCTCAAAGGGACAGCTGGCTTGTTTATAGATGACGTGGTACCCCTAGACGTGGTACAGACAGACGGCGATCACGGCCGCCGGCTCAGTCTCCGAACGCATGCCGTCACGCACGCACGTCAGGCAGCGTTCAAAACAACCAAAAACTACACAATCTTGCCCCCAAAACAGTGGCTGTGATACTACTATAGTGATAGTTCTTATTTTTAAGCCTAGTGAGAAAGGTGAGCGCTTTTTTTTAATATGCCGACCACGTGAGGTCCAATGTTGAACTTGGACAGTTAACCATGCGTCCGAGCGTACGGTTTTTGCGTCTTTATCGTTTTTTAGTTCAACATTGTGGTTTTAATCAACGATCACTCATGTGGCGTCGAATTTCGCTACACCGACAGATATGACTAGGACAGTGACAACTGCTGAGAAACGGCTATTTGTGTGTGACCTACTTCAGTTTAAAAATGTAATATTGCAATGGTTACAATGTCTAGAAATGTTCCTAAAATTCTGGCACCCGGATAAAGCGGTTAGTAAGGTTTTTGTTTACATTGGTCCCCGATTCGTCATCAGTTGCGTCACTTTGCCGGTCAATAACTTAGAACGGCAAGCGAATTGGGAAATGTATTCGAATGTTAAATGATTTACACCTACTAACGGTTGTCGGAACGAACTTTCTTA
This sequence comes from Epinotia ramella, assembly GCA_947578815.1. Taxonomy (NCBI): domain Eukaryota; kingdom Metazoa; phylum Arthropoda; class Insecta; order Lepidoptera; family Tortricidae; genus Epinotia; species Epinotia ramella. The sequence continues at coordinate 1,650,223 of OX388206.1, read as the reverse complement.
AAACCTTTGAAGCTTTGACGGAGCATAGATTGATAACTTGTATGTATCCATGCAATAATTACTCTAGAGTACCTAGATCTGAATGTCTGTCAAATTAGACCAGATCACCAGAACTAGATTGTTCTGTTCAAACAAATTAATCACAAGCTCACAAATGCGCTAATAATCAAAAGAAAGTAGAATAAATAAAGAACTGTCTTCGAATAGTTCTCACCTAAGCTAATCAGATATAATCGCTCCTTTCGTGAATGAATGAGTTTGTGACGAAAAAGACAGATTAATACTCTATAGACAAATTTAGAAAGTGCCTTTCTAGAATTATGTCGTTGTAAATCGAAGTTATATTATCTATTTTTGATGCACCAAGCAGCTATCAGAGTAATCAGGCACTGGAGGATAATTGGCTTTTTACGATTTACGTTTATTATCAATAATGTACTATTATTTGTTGTTCGTTCGCCTAATAAACAAACAAAACAGTCATAAATGTAATAGATTTATTGAGCCATTCGTGACTGATGCGGTATGAAATGCGGGTGTGAGTAAATATTTCATGCACGTTCTTTAGGCTTGTGACGAATTGATCAGATGCCTTTGACGCACGTGGCCCGAAATACTTTTATCGGTTTCGGTTCTTATAGCGAGTTGTTCAAGAACATTATATTTTCCGCTCTTGTCTGATAAAACCCTGAAATCATCAATCTGTACGTGTTCAGTCCACATCTGTACTTGAGATTATTTGAGTGTGCCGAATCGCGTCAATGTATTCCATTCAAAAAGCAACTCTGCTGTCCAAGGTAGAAGATTCCAATTGCAATTACCGTTTTCAAAAACAAATGCCACATTTAAATAATCTCAACCATAACTGTTGTTAGAAACCATTCGATACGATCTTTAAACCTTCAAGAAAAGAGCGTACTCAGTCATCAGGTGATCCGTCTGCTCGTTTGCCTCCTATAACATTTCGTTATTAGTGCGTCAAAGAAGTGTTTAGTTAGATCATTTTGAGCATACTTATAACGATGTATTTGATGGTGATCGTGAACGAATCTAACTGACCACTGTAAATATAACCTTGTCAATGGCGTAGTCACGAGGAGTTTCATATTGCGGTAAACAGGTTCAAATTACGGACATCTACCGTACCGAGGTTACAGTTAACTTGCTATTTGAACCTTATTGCTACGCGATAGAGTCTACTATCGGTCAGTTCAGTGTTTTATTTGTAATGGACATGTGAAGAATTTACAAGATTCCATGATTTTCTTCCGACAGTTATCGGAATGGAATCTTGCCGTCAAGAACATTCCACGGAAATAAACAAATTGCATACACAGAAAAATATAAAAAAAAATTTTAGGAAGACCACCCCCCCCATTAGAAAAAAAATCTTTGCTCCAATTTCGCTTCATTCGATGTTATTTAAGATCTTCATTGATGTATCTATTGGTTCACGAATTATTGACTCGATTCAAGTAAATATTCCTGTGTGGATACAGATCAATACACAACTGATATAAGATTACGTTTCGCCGGGTCGTAACGTTTCATCTATATCTGTTGTTGAGATAACCGTGCCCTTGTAAAATTGGGCCACAACGATCAGGCGATGTTGATTTGTTTACACCCAACTTTCCGCGGTTTTAGACTAAGCTTTATCTCTTTTATGGCAAGGTCGTTTTTACAATGATCCAGGTTTGTATGTGAAGTTTTGGGAAGACCACGTCAGATCGTTATTCTCGTGTAAACATATTTTAGTCCATTCAAGCGTGTTGGGTATCCCATCTGTTTTGCTCCACGTCCGTTGAACTGCACTTGTTTTATGTCTCATTAAAGTCTTGGTAAATCGTACTTTTATCTGCAGTCCAAACGGCCGGATGTATTTTGACATATGAGGTGTCGTTGGAGTTGGATTCCTCAGTCGTATGAGTGACAAAGGCAATCATATTTGAGAAAAAGCAGTTTGGAAAACTGTTCGTTCGGTTCGTGCTTGCAAGAGACAAGTCGGTGAGTTTTCGAAGTATCCTTCGGGTTCGTTTTGACGTCTTTTTCTTAGACATGAAGTCTATCTGCCCATCAACACGACAGCCGAGATATTTCTTAAATAGTTTAGAATTTAAAAGAAACTTAAATAAAGGTATATTTTTTTACTGGTTTTGTAGATTTTGTTGAGAGAGGAAGAAATTAAAGATATAGATAACCTAATCACCACTTGGGTTTATCTCGATATAAACACAGCTTTAAAAGGGTTTTTGGGAACCAAACATGTTACCCTACCTATCCCCGCAGCAGGGCAGTTTAGTATGGGGAGCGTGCGCCCGCGCAAATGCTTTTTACCGTAGACCCTCTAATGCCTGCACTTCACTCTCGCGCGAGAAGAGACGAGGCCGAAATACATTGACGTTATTATAATAGTTTCACAGGCCGTCTCGTATTTAAAGACGGCAGTGTATCTCGGCCTCGCGTCGACTCGCCCGAGCGTGAAGTGCGGGTATAACACCTTCACTGTATCAGACATCTGACCATCTTTTAGACAGCCTTCTTCACGCCATGGAGGCATAAAAGAACCAGCAAGCATTATGACCGTCGATAACCCAGGTTATCTGTGCAGGCGCTTAGACAACGATACAGGCTAATTAGCCTCTGCACCCAGATAATGGTGTTGCTGGGATCAACGCTATCGGGGCTGCCGAAAACAACGCGTCTATCTGTGCGCTGTGTGTTTTATCAAACGAGTTCCAAAAAAGGAGGTCGGTCGATTCTATTTTAGCTTCTTGAAGTTGTGGCAGAGCCCTTACCGCAATTTATTGGTAATCAAAAACCCGGGGAGGGGGGATAAATAAATAAATAAATATTAGGGGACAATCTTACTAACTAGCCCCATAGTAAGCTCAATAAGGCTTATGTTATGGGTACTACACGACGATATATTTAATAGATATATACATCCTAGCCTCGGAAACAAATACTCGTGCCCATCACACAAATATTTGCCTTTACCGGGATTCGAACCCAGGACATTCAGCTTCGTGGGCAGCGTCACTATACACGGTGGAATTTAATCGGTGAACAGGAACCCGTTTTTCTAATTCAGTAATCGATGGCGGTCACGTTTATGTAGTACTTAAGTGGAACCAAGTTTTTTTTTATCATAACTAATTTTTAAGTTGAAATTAAATTTTAATTAAAATTTATTGTCACCCTACTAATGGTTTAGTCTGAAAAGTTTAATACCTCTTTTCAAACTATCAGCCATAGAAACTTAAAACATAAATGAGCAATAAGCTGTCAATTTGTCATTGTCAAATTCATAACAAATTGCTTCAAATCGTCTGATCTGTCTAGTTTCCCGCCAAAGCCAGCAAGCACTTGACGTATGTACACTTACGAGTAACTTCCCTTCAATAAAAGTAGGGTGTCCATTTATTCAGTCAGTGTACATTTTACCGATGTTAATTAAGTGTGATTAATTAGATTTTGAGCTATATTGCACGAGATCTCACGTATTGGTTTCTGTGTAGATTGATAATTAAGATTTTTGGATTCCTGATCACCGATTAAATTCCACCGTGTATACCCACTTAGACTAACCGGTCGTCTAGTTTTTGCGGAATTGTCACCATTATGACTTTAAAATAAGGTTGAACGTGCGAATAATTGGATGAATGTCTTGTTTATTCAAATCGTTGTGTGAAATTCTGTTCAGTTCTCAAAATTTGTTTTGCATTTGTAAGATGACGTTGATACGAGGGCTGCCTTTTAAGTTCTGTCGTTTGCAAACCTCCCGTGATTGCATAAAAAAGAACTAGTGTCACGTTAAAATATTTGAATTTAGAATTCGAAAACAAAAGAATGACTCGAAATCGGCCCAACCGTTTTAGTACAGCGTTCGTTCAAAGTTGACATGTCAGTTGTGAAAATGGAAATTTCGAAGGAAAATTTACGTGCGATAATTTTTTACAACTTCAAAAGGGGCTTAACGTGACTTTAGTGCTTCGAAGAGTTGACTACGGTTTTCAATGATAAAGCACCATGCCTTCGGACTGTGGAACGCTGGTATTTAGAATTTCAACGTGGTTGCTCTAGTCTTGGTGATAGACATCGTGAAGGTCGACCAAAAACAGCCGTAACCCAGGAGAACATTGATGCTGTACGGCAACTGATCATCGAAGATCGCCATGCGACATACCGTGAGATAGATGCTTCCTTAAGTATTTCAGGGACCAGTGTTCACAGTATTTTGCATGATCACTTAGGCGTAAAAAAGTTGATCTCACGCTGGATACCACATTTACTCAGTGAAGACCAAAAAACGGCTCGCGTTCGATGGTGTCGCAAAACTCTGCGGCAATTCAACCGAGGAAACTCGAAACATGTTTACGACATTATCAGTGGTGACGAATCTTGGATATATGCCTACGATCCCGATTCTAAACAGCAGTCGACTGTTTGGGTGTTCCAAGATGAGCCAAAACCGGCCAAAGTAATACGCTCACGTAGCACTTCGAAAAAAATGGTCGCCACGTTTGTGGCGAAAAGTGGCCACGTTGCCACCATCGTGCTCGAGGATCGTAAAACGGTTAATGCTGACTGGTATACCACTGTCTGTTTACCAGAAGTCATCGGCGAGTTTCGAAAAAATAACCCAAGACGTTGTATAAGACTGCACCACGATAATGCGAGCTCGCACACCGCCCGGCAAACTATTGCGTTTTTAAAAGAGCAAAACGTCGAAATTCTGGAACACCCGCCGTACAGTCCAGACTTAAGCCCTAACGATTTTTTTACTTTTCCAAAAATCAAGCAACGACTTCGTGGTCAACGGTACCAGACGCCTGAAGAAGCGGTTGAGGCATACAAAACGGCCATTTTGGAGACCCCGACTTCGGACTGGAATAAGTGTTTCGAAAACTGGTTCGATCGAATGAAAAAGTGTATTACATATCACGGTGATTACTTTGAAAAACAATAAATACCATTTAACACTTAAATTGTCTTTAGTTTTTCCAAACGACACAACTTAAAAGGCAGCCCTCGTAATCGCAAATACGTATCGAATCTATGCTTGCTTTGCCTGCTACTGGTAAACTAGACTGTTTACATTTTTGGTCATTTTCGTTGACCCAGACTCGGTGACAGAGGACTTTTTGACTTAAATATGCCGACATTGTAACGACCTTCGGAGGGTCAAGGACATCTGCGACCTCGTTTTTGACCAGCCGGAGTGGTTGCCCCGAGCTAAAGGACCGCAGCTAATGAGGGTTAGGACATTGGCGCCGTACTTCAGGAAAAATACTCGAGAGACTAACAAATTGGACGAGTAGTTTTAGAGATACAAAGTCACAAACTTTACCTTCTTATAATTAAAATAAAAGACAATCGCGGTCTGAACGCCCTTCGTCCAAATACGTTATACCACATTGAAGACATAATTACTAAGTTCGTCCAACTCGAGCATCTGCAACTTCAGGCGACACAGTTCATTTGCATTGTTACGGAATTTTCTCTATTAAAGGACTTGAGACAAAGGAGTGTTTGACTCTGTTACTCACTGATGAGACTAATCCTTTTGTTTATTTTATTGTTGCTCATTGAACTGGACGCGTATTCACAACGCTTCAACAAATAGCCTCAGAGGAACCCGTGTAAGGGTAACCTCCGAGTTCGCATCGTTGTGATGAAGCTAAGTGGCAAGTTGTTAGAGTGCTGAAGTAGTGTTTGATTGTGAATGGCATACCGAGTGGAACATAATGTCCGATAGCGTAAACGTGTACTGTGAGTCACGCAATGATGTTTAGTAGTGTTAAAAAGGTAACCGGATTTTACCATTAGTATTATTTCACACATATTGTTTGTATTAGATACCTAATTTGTGGATATTTTAGTGTAATTAATATAGTAGAAGAACATTAACAGTTGGGTAACTTCAAATGTTTCAGTGGCCACAAGAGAGTCTTTGTCTCCAATACGTCTTTCACTCGTATATTTAATCCAGTAGCTCCGCTAGCGTTCTTTATAATACGTGAGCGAAGTCGCGCGGGCAGCTAGTTAGGCCCTACCGCGAAACGAACTGCACTTGCACTGGCAATGCACTTGGTTATTCGAGCGACATAGAGGGAGATACACGAATGAGTTACGTTTTCGTTTCCCGGTAGCGCCCCTGGCTGTGTAAATGATAAGATAAAATCTAAATTCAGGAGGAAGCATGAAAAATATTATGATAATAATCTGTTATCTTTGTATTCCATCTAAAATTTACATTACTTGCACTGAGTCAATATACTTCGCCATGCCGCGACCCCCTTAGTACAGAAAGAATTATTTCGCGACCCCCTACCCTGCCCTACGCTGTTTATAGGTATACTTATATTGTTTATTGTACAAAAATACAAGTAGCAGCGACTCCTTTTGAAAGGCTTCGCGATCCCCCAGTTGGATAAATTCATTGATTAAATTCTAATCAAACGTCATTTCGTAATACTCAACAGAGATGGAATTCCGGAAGTGATTCACTCCATTGATTTATTCACTTCCGGAATTCCATCTCAGTTGAGTATAAATTGATCATAATCAAAAATTAATCGCCTATTTCGCGATTATACAAAGTAACCATTTATAGAACATTCATATAACTGTATACAAACAATGAATGGGCCACAAAGTCCACATGAAACCTAACCTAAACGCTATCCATTGTCAGGCATCTCGTGTTACGATCTTCGTCTTGTGTTCACAACGTCACCTCACCTTAGACTGGCCAGCTTATGTCTGACCTCTACTGACGGTGGCAAATAGGCATAATACGACTTGATGACGAAGTTTGCGAAGAAGAAGCAAAGCGTTTTGCTGACCCTCTATTGATTTGAAGATACGTTATGTTGACAGCTAGCAGCTAAAGACAAAGCAAGGTCCTCTCTCTCAACGCACCAACATTCTGAAAGCTCCGGAAACCCTACCACAAGTATAGACTTGCTTAGAGAGTAGTGGTGTTATTATGGCTCCGGTTTTCAGTAAGGTGGAGGAGGTGATTCTCCAGATGGAGGTAGGCTGCTCTGCTCTGCGTTGCGCTTTGCCCTCCCTCTCTACTTTTGATGTCACGTCAGCAAGGTTCTGAACCGGTTTAGTTCACTTTAGTTTTCTATTAACTTTGTACTCACCGGTTTATTCGACGAGCTGCGCGGCGGAACGGCCTGTGTGGATAGCGGTGCATAAACATGCGTTCGTGCGTCCGTATTAACCGAAATCAATCGTTATAAACCGGTAAATTCAAATAAAACCTTTATATGAAGCTCCTTCATTAATCGGTTAAAATGAAACGGTTTTTGTATCGCAGCCGAAATGAAAAGGTTTTTGAACGTCAAGAATTTAAAATTTTACCGGTAGCAGAGCCCTGCAACTCCTGCAAGTCAGTGACCCTTGTTTTATTCGCACTGTGCAAATTAGAGGAGGGCATATTTTTTCATCTCAGGTATCGCTGTGACGTTGTGCTAGCCCCGTTATACTGGATAGCATTTCCAAAGTAGACTTTCTTTGTGAATAGACCCCGTGTCCCGTGACGGGCAAAGTCCATGTTTTCGTGTCTGGAACCATTATTGTGCGTGTCCTCACGCCGACAATTGCCTTGGTGGACTTCGGGCCTATTGTCGCTCGCTTGTTGTAGATACATAGGCATGGTGCAGGAATGCGCGTTTTAATTTTTACTGGAGGGAACGTTTTTTACGAGTTTTCTTATAGAAAAAACTCCTTGCAAAATTGAGAATTTTGTGTTTCAATTCTGTTCTAGAAATAGTGGAGATAAAAAGTGTGAATTTGTAACACAAATGTCGATTAAAGATTTTATTTGATTTGAGGTTTGTTCCTGTCTTTTTGTGGTCTACAACCAAAGGAGTTTAAACAATCGAAAAAACCGAAATGCAGGTTTTTCTTTTCTTTTGATTCTCTTATTTCCATTCAGACTACCCAACAAATGGCTACATTCGCTTTGAACCCAAATTGGAAAAACTGAAATAAACAAAAGAAAGTAAAGCGCATTCCGCTCCATTTCACCCCGAACAGCGCTCAATCCCTTAGCCACTGTCCGGTCAGACAGAATTACCAGCTCTAGGAAAAGTTTTTTCGCCTGCTTCCTCTGCACCGTGGTATAGGGTTTTTTCACAATGTTGAGTAGCAACATTTCGCCTGAGAAACAAAAAAAATGTTTTTTGTTGAGATATGGGTGTATAATATTTCACTATACCCTCTGAAACTCGACCTTAACCTCACCCAGCACATTATATGTTATTGCATATGTTCGACCGCACTAACCTACATAAACAATTCCATGTTCTGCACCTAGCATTACGCTGAGACCTTCGCGATCACGTGCGGCATTATGCCCCAGTATTGTGCTGCCCGTGCGCATGCCAGATCGTCTCTTACTCCTCTGAAGAATTATACGGAGTGTCCTTACGTAGGTACTTTAAGTGCCTTATGAACAATGAAGTAAGTGTTTTTGCGATTAAATTAATTTTCATTACATATCGTTGTCCAGTCATCTAATCCTACTAATATTATTAATGCGAAAGTTTAGATCTTTGTTACTCAATCACGCTTAAACAGCTTAACCGATTTGGATGAAATTTCGCACGAAGATAGTTTATAGCCTGGATTAAAATATAGGATAGTTTTTATCCCGGGTCTACGCAGACCAAGTCGTGGGCGGAAGCTAGTATAACATAAAATTTTGTCGGTTTTAGGATCCTTTAAAATACGAATAAGTAAGATTTTCTTGTAAATAGGTGTGTAAAAAAAATGACCCCTAACAAAAGTAAATTTTACCCCTCAAGAGTAATTACCCCGGTGGGATCACTGCTTTAAATTCATGCAGTGACCTACTGACCTGTTGCTTCCTCATCATGTTGAGTTGACCGCCAATTCTTAGAAATAGTATTAGAAGAATCGTTAAACAGTGCTATTAATTAATTTAACTAGAAACTGACCTACAATTGAAGTATGATTTAAGGAATTTGTTGTTTTAACACAAACCAACAAACAGTGTTGTAAAGATTAGTCACCAGAAGAGTGCTTTGAACTGACTGTCAAAACCTACAACTGACCGAATACCTGTCGATCTGGTTTACCTGACCAGAATTCGAAACTGGATCGATAATCACGGGGCAGGCCGAGTTGCATCGAAGTAACAAAAAGATTCGTTTCACTAAGCCATGTTTTCAGTGAGCAAGTGCAGGAGTTTACTAAAGAAAATACCTAATTTGAAGATTGTCTTCATTCGATTTCGCATGCTTTCCGTGAGCTCCATGTGTCTAGTGTGATACTGTGGGTCTTCATATTCCTCATGTTAGATCCTAACTTCTAACCAAATCATTATGGAGGTCCAAAGGCAACGCACAGTGTGACAAGAACCACATTTTTTTAGATGTTCTACTGATGATGAAAATCGATAGTCTAGACCAATTCAAAGCTTAGACTAAAACTCCCGGTTGCCAATATCAATTAATTTTTGAATAATAAAAATAATAAAAATCGTACTTTTTTATCCGGTTTTCAGTAGACGTAAAAATAATTAGCAATTAGCAAATATTAGCCGAATGGCGAAACATATCTCACATTTGACTATTAAAAGAGTACATTTTTCAATGATTAAAACAGTCATTTATTCATTACTTTCGGAGTAATTAACTTTTCCTTAAAATAAGTTTTTATTTTATTTTTCAAAAAGTTCTTGATATTATAAATTGTTTGTTATACACAAAAATAGCTGACAATTTCTTCTACATGATATAAAAATATTGCGTCTCTATTGCGTGGACTAATTGAGTTATCAACAAAGATATTTTACACCCGGAATACCCGGATCCAGGGTTGACACTTACAAGTACCGAAATAAATCAATTTATTTGCCTTTTACTGAAGATAGTTTTTAGAATACTGTTGTACTGTCTATCTTTCTCCCTCATCTGAAAGTATTCCTGGTTGCAGTATAAGCCATTTATTGAGAGCGTAGGGCCTTTTTCTCTACTTCTCTTAGTCAAGATATTTGTGTCGGCTTTTATGAGAGTGATGCCACCTGACACTGCACTGACACTGACCTAATATGTCCGCTCTATCTGGCTGGAAGCCTTCGTCAAAACCTCACTAGTGCTACATAATGTGCATCATCACAGGTTAGGTTGGCTCAGTCTTAGCCCTAAATGTGGAGCCCCAAACACCCATACTTATGGTGTGTTGCATTCCAATGAAAGGCTACAAGTGGCATGGGAAGCGGTCCACCCTCGTTAGGTTTAACTAAAACCCCATGCCTATACTTGTAGGCTGGAGGAACGGGGGCGAGGCATTATGGAGCCGTTACAGACCCATAATGCCGCTTTGCCTCAGCAGGAGTTGACCCACCCTGCTGGGGGATGTCCTTCCGGGCTCCGACCGTGGGACTTAGTGCAAGGAGGACATGAGGGCGCCAACCCTCATGTTGGTCCACAAGTGGCAGATGGAGTTGTGGATAACGCCACAACCGGCACTTTTCACCCTCCGGAAGTGTCCGCAAGTGAGTTAGGAGATGCGTCGGCGAGTACAAGTGGATCAATGAGTTTGTCTAGGTTGGACATCTATAAACTTTTATCCGGAAAGTACAAATTATTACCACTGACTGAGCGAGTCGATACCATAATTTGCCACTTTGGAAATGACTACCAACTGTCACTATCTAGGGACGAAATAACATCCACTCTTCCTAGTATACTTGCTAAATGTGGAATCTTTTTTAAAAGATGTAGTAATAACATGACTTATTTCATAAAAAAACATAATGACTGGCTAAATGTCACTTACATTAGTGGTAAATTTAAAAGGCACAAAGATAACGACCAGCATGAGAATGACATTATAGATGCGGTTGCAGAAGAAATACAGAGCCCTGAAAATCAACAGGACCATGAAAATCAACAGAGCCCTGATAATCATATGCAGAAACGAAAATCGGAGACTGACTTGGAGAATGAAGTGCAAAGTAAAAAAATTAAAGAGTTTACTAATTCTTTGACACTCGGCGGACAAAAAATTACAAGGACAATCTCGAAACGAATAGAATCGCTAATAAATTCCTGTTTAGAGTCAAAAACTGCTGCCAAGGATATATGTAACAAAATTGATGCATGTCCTCAGCCATATACTGCAGAAGAAGCTTTGGCTCGTGTTATCGACAGTAAAATGTCAGTAGAGACGTATCAGTCACTCCGTATGGATATGGTTGAACGCAAATGTCCCCTGCTTCCTCCATATTATAAGGTGAAAACGGCAAAATTAGCGTGCTACCCCGAAGGCGTAGTTGTCTCAGAGAGGGATGCATATGTAGGAATGCAATCGCTTGTTCAACATACTTTTGATCGCATTGTATCTCTAAATGATGAGGTTTTCAAACAATACTGCGAAACCCAAAATATACAAGAGTTAGAAGTAATTCTTGAAGGCTCTTGGGGTTTTGACGGAACTACCGGACAGTCTTTATATAAACAAATATTCTGCGACGGAGACAGTGATGAAAGATCTTTGTTTGCTACTACTTTTACTCCCCTGAGAATAATTGTAAAGAGAGAAGGCTCTCCTATAGTTTTATGGATGAATTCAACTCCCCAATCTTATCGATATTGTCGCCCAATAAGTATCAATTACGAAAAGGAAACCGCAGATTTAATATTGTCACAAAAACAAAGAGTGGAAGACCAAATAAATAACTTAACTCCACTTTTAACTCAGAAGTCTGCACTTAATATCATTAAAGCAGAATGTGTTCTATATTTAGCTGCTATAGACGGCAAAGTCTTAAATGTTGTGCTTAACACGTCATCACAAATGCGATGCCCATACTGCCAATTGACAGCAACGAACTTTAATAACCTGGAAGCAGCTTTCGAAACCACTGTAGATACACAAATATTCAAACATGGGATCAGCCCACTTCACGCGTGGATTAGATTTTTGGAGTTTGTGCTCAAATTAGGCTACAAAGTTGAGGTCAAAAAATGGCGTATAACACAAAAATCTAACGAAAACAACCTTGTCAAAGCAAGGACAAAAAGAATTCAGGAGGAAATTCGCAGAAAAATAGGAGTCCTCGTCGATGTTGTTCGGCCCAACAGTGGCACTACAAACGATGGTAACACAGCCCGCACTGTGTTCTCGGAAGAGTACCGTCATGTTTTTGCACAAATCATCGGCATTGAAAAATGGCTTCTTGATGGGCATATACGATTTTAATCGTTTTATCCAGTTGCCTTCCCATCGATTCAGTTAAATTTGCGGACTTTTGCAAGCAACTTGCCTATAAATACGTTCAAGAATACAATTGGCATCCAATGACGGTGACTCTACATAAAATCTTAGTTCACGGAGCCGCTATCATAGAAAACTCTTCAGTGCCAGTCGGAATGCTTTCTGAGCAAGCGGCAGAGTCCCGAAATAAGTTTTGGCGACACGATCGCGTACACCACACGCGAAAATCAGAAAGGACAAAAACCATGTTTGACCTTTTTCACAGGGCATTGGTATCTTCCGATCCGGTAATTTCTGCCCAAAGACAAAACCAGAGGCAAAAGAAGCTACACAAACAATCACTCCCTACTGCCGCGTTATCCTTGCTTAAAGTACCTACTGTGGAAGTTGAGCCTACTCCAAAGACGGCCTCAGAAAAATGTGATGATATCGATATGGAACATTTAGATGCCCAAACAATTGTACTTACCGTGGAAATGGAGGAGTAGTAAGGCACGAATAAAAATGAAAGTTTCCGAAATACACTGAGTCGTAAAATATAAAGTAAAGGAATGCAGGGACTCCAACTTACTTTAATTATCTTTTTTTATACAGGTCAATAAGGAGTCGATACCACGTTACACGATTGGCATCATCGACTCCAAAATAACATAAATTGCATATATTGTATAGATTTTTACACCTAACTTTTCTTATCCGGATAGAGTGAGACAACCCTATCACAAAATTTTAAAATTCCCTAATTCCTTTAGTCCACGGAATTATAGAATGAAAATTTTATGGTGTATATAACAGCATATTACCTTACAAGTTTAATAAAAAAATCTTTATAATATGGCGGATTAAAAATAAAAAAAATAAAAAACCAAAATTCCTTAATTAGGTTATGATTTCGGAACGGACGGTATTTGGACTATACTGATTACTCAATCTTACGCTATTTTTGTAGCTCTAAAAGTTTCATCTAAACTTTTTCTCTGTATTTTCTATAGTTTTTGGATTATCAGCAAATTATTAGTATATCCGGGGATATTTGTCGTGACTTTTAAAAAATCATTTTTCGGAAACTATAAAAAATTGGCAACCGGGAGTTTTAGTCTCAGCTTTAAATTGGTCTAGACTATCGATTTTCATCATCAGTAGAACATCTAAAAAAAAGTGGTTCTTGTCACACTGTGCAACGTGGTAAAAATATCGCTGAATAAACAATTAAACAAATGGCGACGAAAATAGGTTTATTTAAAGTTTTGCAGTGCCGGGTGCTACATGCTATTCTCCTAAACAAATCGATACAAAAGTACTTATGCATAGAGAAATGACAAAACATGACACAAATGTCTTTATCTCCGTTCAAACAGCGCTCATTGTTTTAATTTACATGAACCGTTCTCGGACCCTCGTAATTGAGGTCCGTCTAGTAACTAGACTCTAGTCCGTTACAATCTTAATGGAATTAACACGACCGTGCGGAGGTGGTCTCAATTCCGTTTCAATGTTATGTCTTAATTAATACAATACAATACAATACAAATACTCTTTATTGCACACCTCACACAAACAAAGCAGTTAAAAAGAGAAACAATACAATAACATGTAGGTAGAGGTAGACAACAGGCGGTCTTATCGCTGAAGAGCGATCTCTTCCAGACAACCTTTGGGTATCGGAGAAAGAGATAAAACTAGATTGTGTATTAATGTAGGTTAGCATTAGCAATCGTTTCCCGTGTTGGTCTTATGCGCTTTGGATTTATACCACCGGCTTGCCTATTTTAGGGCAGTTCTAAATACCTCCTTCTAACACTACCCTTTAGTTCTTGAAGTAAAAGTAAGCCAAATCTGCCTCAGCTTGTGTACCGATATATTTCGCGGCTCACCACTGATACACACAATCATGTTATTCTGAGAACTACCTACCGCACAGTTATTCTAATCTAAAGTTAGTACCGATTAGGGTGGAAAGGTTCTCGAGTGGCGACCACGTACCGGAAGACCACGTACAGCGTGGGTAGATCCCCCACAAGGTGGACTGATGACCTGATATGATGATGATGACTAATAAAGGAATTCCGAAAGTCCAGAATGTAACGGGAATTACAAAATCAGTTCCGGGACTAAAAGAGGCTCACATTTCCCGGGAAATCTCGGGACTTTCGTGACCGGGATTTCATTGAAATAGATTTAGATATCGCTAAATCTTCTTCTTTCATTGTTCCAATATCCATAGAAAATTGTGCATTGTTAACACATATAGACTTGCCAAGTTTGCATTTGTTCTGCTAACTATACAATTTGTTGCGCAGTGTTCACTCTTTGTTACTGAAAAACCATTATCAGAATGAAGCAGAAGTTTTCCTTCATTAATATTTATAGCCATTCACTGAGCGATAAGGTTTGCGCAACAAATTAAACATGCATACATATACAAGCTATATGTGTTTTATCAGGCAAAGTCATGTGTAGCGTTGACCCCTCTTCTATGTTCTCTTGACATTGAAACATCCTATCATTCCTATCACAGTGTTACCAAATTCATGCTCGGATTTATCAAGAATTTCATTTTTACTCATATTAATGCGTGTTGTGTTAGTTTGTCCATTCACGACGCAACGACACGTGATTTGCATACATTTTATGGTTCGAATAATGATATAGCTACTTTTTATGCAAAAATGCTTTTGATATTTAGTTCGTCGACACATTCTGTCTTTAGAGCTTGTTCATATTGCACTATAATATCGGTCCGATACTGCCAGTTGCCAATACACAATTTCATCCTCGTTACTTTTCTCCTAATTATCTGGCGTGTATAATTGGATGAATCAATTTTCTTTTTCACTTCTCAAAATTTCTCAAATATAATAATCTCAAACATACTATAACAGTTTTACCACGTGAAGTAGCAGGCGAAAGTCAATGATGAAATAATTACATAACCTAACAGTGCTGGAATGTTTTGAAGACCGGTTTAGCCAAATGAGAAGTGATCTGCCCACGAACCTGACGGTCCTGGGTTCGAATCCTGGTATAAGTAAAAGTTTGTGTGATCAGGATGAACATTTGTTTCTGATTCTTAAGTGTTTTTTTATGTATTTACATCTCTTACATATATTGTCGTCTATACGGATCGCGGCGAAGCCGAATAGTCATCTCCATAACCTTAAAAAAACCAGCCTATATACGTCCCACTGCTGGGCACATTAAAACACTAAATTGTACTGAGATGACGGCTGTCATATTGATCAAGAATCAAGATTCACCACGAAACGAGTACGCCATAACACAAGCCTTACAGAGGCTCTAGTATAAGTTTTACTGATACAAAACTTTACGATCGCGTTTGCGTTTTACCCTCAATTTGTATGGGATTTGACAGCTAAACGCAAACGCGGTCGTAACGTTTTGTTTCGGTAAAACTTATACTAACCTCTGAGCTAACTATGGGGCTAGTTGAATTTGTGTAAAATTGTCCCTTAATATTTATATTAATACTAAACTAGCACGGCCCAAGACGGTGCGCGAGCTGTGTCGCGGCAAGATAGACTATATCCGTCTCTTTCTAAATATTCTAATAAGAAAGAGACGGATATTCTGTCTCGCCGCGAGTCGCGACACAGCTCGCGCGTCCTCCTATTATAAATTATAACCATGCTGTTTCGCCAAATGCATTGTGTGAGCGTTCGCGTCAGTTGTCAACATTTGTGCATCCAAATATAGTGAGAAGGCGCGCCGCGGGTGTGGTTCTGCAGTTTTTCTGTTCGCGCTATTTTCAATTCGAATGTTGTTACTTTTGAAGTGAAAACCAGGGGGGGAGCTGTGGGGGGGCCTTTTTTTTTGCAAAATTAAAATTATTCAAGTTTTCACTTCTACCGGCGCTCCCGGAGTCCAACCCGGTCTTTTTTTTATACTGAAAACACGATCGGCAATAAAAGCTTGTATCAAAAATTATTTTTTTGACAGAAACATACGTTCTTAACAAACAAACAAATACTCTTTATTGCACCACGACAGGAGAGAAACATCTTACAAAAGAATTGCTTGCTTTAATTATATTAAGAAATACTGTACTTGGTTATTTCAGTTCACGTTTAACATGTGTGTTTAAAACACATATAATTAAAAGCAATTATAGTTAAATATAACCCCAAGAGCGTAAATAAATATTGACACTTCATTTCAATATTTTTGTCGTAGTTTTTCATATTGATTCTAGAAACTAAGTATCAGATTTTCACCTTGCACCGTTCGGTGACCGAACCAAGCACCCGATGAAAATCTGGTCATCCAATTAGAGTGTTTTTGAATAACAAGCTACCCTCCACGCGAGCGGGGCTATCAATGCTTTTTTTTACTGCTGTGATCCGTTATTTAATTGAATACAAATGGAACGCTGCTTGTTAATCTTTATTGGATTGGTTAGGTCAGTCAAGGTCGATAAGGGCGTACCTAGTAAATATAGTATTTTTTTACTGGCGTACTATCTAACAAGATATCTAGCTTATTGCAACTTGATTGTAAACACAGCTCAGTCTGTTGATGCGTTTTTTGTGCACTTGGGCAAAGAGATTCTCGGTAAGTTTTTTATATATGTTCAACAAAACTAGTTATCAGGGTAGTCATTTGTCGCTTACCGCTGTCGTTATGTATTAATCTAAATAAAAGTATTGTTGTAAAGTATTAATCTAAATCTCATATTTTATTGTTTTATATCATGACTAGCGCGACCATTATATCCCTTTCATTTTAAAATACAAAGTCTACTGGTAGCATTTCGGTATTATTATAATTCATAGACCCCTGAGGGCCGATGATGTTCTAGTTTGCCATTTATTGGATGTCGTTTGTCGATGTGAGACATTGTCGTTTTTTTATCTAATAGAAAGGTACAAATGCAATATGGATGGATTAAGGAGTTATTCGGTTGGATATACCGCCTTTATTATTTAGTTCACCTTATCAGTGTTGTTGATCAATAGCATACAGCATTTAACGTCATCAACTTAAAATGTCAAACTTAATGAGTTTTGGCCAGCCCTTCTGTTTGATAAATATGTGTTAACGAGCTTTAACATCGTAAAACTTTAACCCCGATTTTTAACCAAGAATTAGAAATATTAAAATAAATATATCAGTAACATTATAGGAGCACTAGTCAAGCCAATAATATTGTCGTCTGTTTTTGCGATTGATACCATTAAATAAAACAAGTATTTTATTATTTTTATTTGACAAAATATGATGCCGTGGGTTCGCATTTGCAATTTAGATAAGCAATTTTAAAACCCTGTTTATGTATACCCTTACCTATCTTTTATTTCGAACGGGATTCCGTCGTCTTTATATAATAGGAATTCTTTTTTGCTTGTATGATACTTTAAAAAAAACTCTTCGTCATCATTATTATATCACCTGAAAGCCGACCACTGCTGGACATAGGCCTACCCCAATGAGTGCCAAAGTGATCGGTTCTGCGAAACCCACGCATCTAGTTATCTGAAAATAAATGTCATTTCTTTTTAAATGTCTAAAAACGTTATTCTCTTGTTTCAGGTCTAAGCAGACAGAAATGTTTATAGACGAAAACGAAGTGTAAGTACCACCTGTTTATGTAAGCTACGTTTGTGGGATGGGTCAACAAGCCACTGGCTTGTTTCCGTCGCTAGAAAGCTTTTTAATGGCGCTTCGTTCTGATACTGTGTTAACGAAGGCCGACGATGGTATTTCTGTGCTATGATGCACATACTAGGTTATTTACAGATGATGTGAGAAGAGTTTAAAACTGTTGAAGTCTGACATTGACATAAGATTTAATTTATCTGGCCTGTACTACTGAATAATTTTGCCAAGTCGTGTCCTCTGTATTAATCAATAAAACAAGTATAAAATACTAGCTTCTGCCCGTGACTCCGTCCGCGTGGAACTCGTTTATATCGCAGCTCCATACGAACGTTCACCCCCCCCCCCCCTATTTCACCCCCTTAGGGGATGATTTCGGGGATTAAAACTATCCTATGTCCTTCCACGGGACTCAAACTATCTCGATACCAAATTTCATCGCAATCGGTTCAGCGGTTTAAGCGTGAAGAGGTAACAGACAGACAGACAGACACACTTTCGCATTTATAATATTAGTATGGATATCTGGAAGACCGGCGTTATAATTATAACTCACAAGTTAATTAACATGAAGCTGAGTGGATTCACCAACCAAATACTTACTTTAGGTTTTAAATAGATGCTTGTTACTTATCTTATAATGTATTAGTTTAGTCTATCTTTAAAGCGTTATTAAGCTGCGTTGCCTTGTTCGGTCGGGCCTATAATATGTTCTTGGGTTGGTCCGCAATTTCAAGGTTAATTGAAAAGGAAACATCCCTGAAATGTCTTCAAATAAAATCATGTTCTATGGACGCCTAACATACTGCGTGCATACTGGCCCCGTAGCATGGATGGCGTTATCACGCGATAAGTGACAGGATAGGCGCGTCGTCTCGTTCTATCGAACGGTGTCAGCCAGGGACGGAAGCTCTATCCTGTCACTTATCGCGTGATAACGCCATCCATGCTACGGGGCCAGATGAACCGAATGAAATCTGCTGTAACATCGCATGTCTCCAATTACCTGTACGAGTATCTCCTATAGAATACTTTCTCCGTACGCGTGTTGCTAGCGGTTATTATGTTTATCATGAGTAATGCAGGATTAATGGTTTTACAGTACAATTTATAGCCTATCTCATTTTGATTACGATTATATGTTAAGCATGACGATTATTTTTATAGGACTTATTTATCACAAGGCTTAACGGATGTGTTGATTCATGCTCAGCACAACTTTCTCGACCTGCTGCCATGCATTTCATCATGTCATGAGACGTATAGGTATAATGGGGGTGGGCTTACGGACTAAAAGGGATACTTAACAGTTACAACATTAGACTTTCTTATATACAAGGTGTATTTTATTATACTGAAAACCTCAGACACCCCAACTGAGTTTTTTAATCCTTAATAAGATTAATACGTCCATTTACAAATACGTTAATTATTTCAAAAGATATTCGTTGGTTTTCTTTATCAAGCAGATCTACTTGATTCGTAACTCTACACTTGTAATCACTAATCAGTACTTGTCAGTGACGTAGATCCTGACGTTCACCTCACAACAACATCCTCCAACATTTCTCTGATTCGCGTATGTTGCCTTCGTAACTTTTAGACCCGGCACAATAAAAAAATATTTTACAAAAAAAAATACAACCTACCTTAAAAGATGGTGCAATCGATTCTGAACAAACTACTTTCAGGTTTTCAGTTATATGATTTACACCTTGTATATTATATTTTAACCTAGGCATGCATGTATGTTTGTGCGTGTGTTTATTTTAACAGAAAACGCGCTTCTGTTTTGGTGTATTTTTCAGCCAAGATTTTATTAGATTTTTGAATTTTGTCACAGTACATTTGTTGTATAAGTGACGAGCTATTCAAATGTCTCCTAGCACAATCACTGTAACAGAGCTTGGACAGCGTAACGGACTATTTTCAGGTAGTTACTTCATATTTTTTTCTAAACGGGACTTAATCGCGTATAATTAACTTATTTATTTAGCTCACTGAGGTCTCCCAACGTTTCGGATGTGTCGTAAGTCGCAACATCCATAGTTCATTCATATCCCTATCTTATTCCGTCTTAGGTTATGACTTGCAGTCATTTAGTATGCCTCGCAGAACTGCCAGGATTCGCCTTTAATCCCATGCAATAGCAAAAATGATCGAAGGTGTATGCTTAACCGGTTATTATACCATAGTAAAACCGGTTTAAAACTGCAATAACCGGTATTATTACAAAAAAAACTAAAATTGTCATGTCCATTTAAAACAGTCAATTAAATCATTCTTTACTTGTTTAATCGTAATATAATCGTAAGTAATTGAAGTCAAGATAAACAAACTAGAATTTAAGGTTAAAGGTTTTTTGCATTATTGATTGCTGTTGACGCACATGTGAACTGTGCAATATTTTCTCTCTATATTATCTTATCGCTTTTAGTTAAATAATTATTAATTCATAAGCTGAGATTATTTGGCGTAAAAATATATTGCACACGTCAATTATTAATGTTACAATCGAGTTCGAAAATATGTGCACGGGCAAAGTGATCAAAAATTGTTGTTCAGATATTTTTGAACCTTTAGGAACCCTTGGGTATTTGTGAACTCGACTACATTGGCGTTATACAATTGTACAACGATATTTTACCTGCAAGTCGGTATCAATATCATTCATCCTCATAGCGTTATTCCCAGTTCTATAAATCTATGCGATAGAAACATCCATACTAATATTATAAATGCGAAAGTGTATGTGTGTGTTTGTTTGTATGTTTGTCCGTCTTTCACGGCAAAACGGAGCGATGAATTGATGTGATTTTTGAAGTGGAGATAGTTGAAGGGATGGAGAGTAACATAGGATAGTTTCTATCCCCGTAATCATCCCCTAAGGGGGTGAAATGGGGGGGTAAAAGTTTGTATGGAGCTGCGATATAAACGAGTTCCACGCGGACGGAGTCGCGGGCAGAAGCTAGTATTATATATAAACATAAGCCCTTAACTATTGCCCACTGAAAAGACGATTTGTGTTTTACTGACTGACAATGACCCACATACATACTTATATAGATAAATAAATACTTGAATACATAGAAAACATTCATGACTCTATATCGTCGTCTAGTATCTATTGAGCTTACTATGGGACTAGATCGATTTGTCTAAGATTGCCCCCTAATATTTATTTATTATTATTTATATAAAGAAAGAAAGAAAGAAAGATACATTTATTCACAAACACACAGGACACACATACGAGTATGATCTTGAAATCATGATTAATACTACTACCGGTATTTTTTGATAAAGGTACCTATTTAAAGAGACTATTTTTTCCGACATGTAATAATTACATAGGCAATGAAAGGTACAAATATCTAATAAGTAATGTACCCATTACATTTGTTACTTGCATATTTTCTTAACCTATGAGGCAACAAAAATACCTTGCTGTTTATGTGGAGTTTGCAAGACAGGATCAATATGAAAGCATGCTACTGCGCAATGCGCCGAACCGTAATTATAATGCCATTGATAAAGTACTATTTGATAGGTATTAGGTCCGACCTTTGAATTCGCTGCTGCTAAGTTTAATAAATAAAAATAAATCAGCCTATATACGTCCCACTGCGAAGGATTAATATGTTTAACGCGTTCCAAAATTATTCACACGGCACACGCGGGTAATTGAGTGACCACTACTTTATGTTGATTACCCGCTTTCCTGTAGGAATGAAGCATTTTCCCGCGGTAAAAAGTAGCCTATGTTCATCAGGGATAATGTCGGCTTTTAATGGTAAAATAATTTTTCAAATCGGTCCAGTAGTTTCGGAGCCTATTCAATACAAAAAAACAATCAAATCTTTCCTCTTTATAATATTAGTGTAGATGTGTTCTGCATGTTTTTTGCTTGCTAGAATTCGCAGTGGATTATTTCAGATAGTATTTGTGTTGCAGTTCTGATAAGTACTACAATCGCTAGCATAATAATAGTCCCCACGCTGGCCCAGTGCGGGTTGGGGACTTCACATACGCGTTTGAATTTCTTCGTGGATGTATGCAGGTTTCCTCACGATGTTTTTCCTTCACCGAAAAGCTAACGGTAAATATCAAATGATATTCCGTATACTGGGTGGAACAGATCGATGGACTTTTAAGCAAATGGGATATAGATCAGGTTTAGTGCTTTACTTCTCACCTAGTAACCATATTAATATTTCTAACGGTTACCGAGATACAACTTGTTAAACTTTGGTGAAAAAAACTGTATGTTTCAACCCTATCCAGCAGATTCAATGAAGTCAGCAAGATTCTTGTGACTTGTGACATGTGTCAATTTCAAATGAAAATAATAACTATGTATAGTATTAGGGTTGTCACTAAGATAAAATATTTCGATTTTTATGTTTTTTTTTTTCTTTTAAATCCAGCTTAACATTTATAATAGATCGTTTGTACGTCACTTATATAACACTGTCCTTTCAGCTAAGTCCAAGGAAATGTTCCTCCCTGTATAAGTTCAGAAAAACTCATTGGTATATACGAGCCGGGATTCGAACCCACGACCGCCGTTTGACAGCCGCATGCCTGAACCGCTAGGCTACCGTAGCTAATATTCACAATAATCACTAATAATTTAAACCAGTAGATATTTCTTTTTTGTAAATGAAGGCCCATGCCCAGTCTGCAGATTCTTATACTAGATCTATCTGTGCAAACGAACTCCATAACTAGCTGAACACCTTGTCGCTTCACCTGGTTGACAACTTCTTATGACAGTTGTTTAAACCTAAAGTTCCGGAGATCCCCCTCCTTAACATTTCACAGACACAACTTCTTTATTATTGGAAGAACGAACGAAGTTCTTCGTTTTAACTTGGGCAACAATTCTTTGTTATGTCCGGATGTCCCGCTGTTCAGCTCTCAGAACCTCTATTTAATAGTATTGACAGTGGCCCTCGACGCTATACCGACTCACCCTTCACCGACTATTTGTTTACCACTCCACATATTACGCAACTGTCGGCTACACATTTTCCAAGTCCGTCTTACAATCCGTTCGACTTATCAGATAACATGTCGTACCGTATTAGATAAATATAACTAAGTCTACGCGTTGTAATAAATAACCATATCAGTTGTGTCTTACTGTTTGTGCGAATAGGATGCATTCCATTAAGAGGTGAGTGGTTGTTCCATTAATTGATATTAGCTTTGTTCCTCATCTTAATAACCATGTCAGTTGTGTCTTACTATTTGTGCGAATAGGATGCATTCCATTAAGAGGTGAGTGGTTGTTCCATTAATTAATATTGGCTTTGTTCGTTATCTTAAGGCGCCGTAGGTTCAGCGAAGTTAAGCGAACAGAGTTTTTGAAATAATATAATGCGTCTGTTTATAATAACATGGTTTCAAAAAAATACGAATAGTAATATTGAGGCTTTTCTGAAGAGAAATCAGTGCTTCGAAACATGATTAAGTAAATTTCGCTCAATAGAAAAAAATCACGAACATAGGTCTAAAACACACAAAAATACACTTAAAATATTCGTAACAAATTATGCACAAAAGCTATAAATATTAAAATTGCTTCTAAAAATCGGCAATCTCATGTTTGAGGGAAATCAGTGATAGATTTTTATTTATTTAAACGGCCAAAAAGTTAAAATTAAAAAACATGATATCCGCGCTTCCGAGCACGCACTTCCATCTCGCTCAGGCTTATGCTCAGTGAGAGGGAGAGAAGACCATGAACCTACGGCGCCTTAACCCTTTAATTCGCAACGTCCAGCTGGGCATAGTGGGCATACTTGTTGATCGTCTATTTTTGCATTTATTTCCTGACCACATATATTGGGTTAGGTTCTCATCTTAGGGCGGGTCGCACGAACTTACGATGACAGACCGATCAACGTTCAATATGGCGCCGGCGCTGTCATTCCATACAAACTTGTCAAACTTCCCACGCATTCTGATTTTAACGAACACAGCTTATAATTAATTACGATGGTTTGGTGCAACCCATCCTTAAACATGTTGGGGTAATTTAGAGAAAGGGTTTTTCAATACCACGTAGATTATGCCTTTTCCCGGTTACATCCTAAAAGGTTGAGGAGCCAGGGTCGGCCCGGGTAACCTAGTCTCAAGCATTTCTTTTCTGATGCTATGTGGCCGGACATTACAATATTATCCACTAATCATTATTTTATTTATAAGGTGACGAGTGTACAGAATTATACAGTTCTTAAACCTTCATTGAATTTTGATTAGGTTTTAGCTGCGTTCTATCAAATTGTGTTAATACAAAATCACGCAAAAATACGCCAGTAATGTCAGGTTTTTTCGGCATTTTCGTTTTATTTGACAAAAAGCAAAGTCCCTCTAAATAGTCTAAATATTAAAACACTATGAGATGAGTAATGTGAATGTATCACAGCTGATCTGAAGGCCGAAACGCACTGACAGCGGTGGCGGAGCGGCGCGGTGCGGCGCGGAGGCGGTACCGGTTGTAATGTTCGAGCTAATATGAAAGGATCCGCACAGAGCGGCGCGGCGCGGCGCGGTTTTCTGTGCGGATCCTTTCATATTAGCTCGAACATTACAACCGGTACCGCCTCCGCGCCGCACCGCGCCGCCCCGCCACCGCTCTCTGTGCGTTTGCAGCTTAAATCAGATACCTACGTAGACACTTATATTAGCTACACTTATAAATTATAAAACAGTAGTAAGCTGAAAATAAACTCTAACTAAGCTACTAAGTTTCGGTTCTCGAAAAAAGGTTTCAGGCTCGCGTCACAAGGGAATGAGGTGCAAAGGTGTAAAAATATCTTTGATGTCGACCCTCTAATTCATCTTTCCATGACTTACTACTGTCGGAAAGCAAACAAGTGAAAGGTTCCCGGTGACATCTCTTCACTCACCACGTCTCGAGATGTCATTCAAGATTGAAATAGTTATGCTGCAAATACTAAGGCTCTTACATCTGAGAGAATTCTCGCTCAATCGGATGTCCTTAACCGATTGATCGAGAATTGTAGGTGAACCTCAACCGATTCAGCGGGAATTTTGGGTAATAATATAATTTGAATGACAATTCAATATTATGGTACCATCGAGCTGATCCAATGATGGAGACAGAAGGTGGCCATGAGAATTCAGTACTTAACCGACGTAACTCCATTGAGTTTGGATTCGTTAGAATCGTCTCAATGAGTAGTTGATGATGATGACGGTATACAGAAAAGTACAGTTAGCAATAAAACTTGTACCAAAACTGTTTTTTTTGACAGAAACTTATTCGATAAACAACTTCCTAGCAAGATCAAATCACGGGCAACTAATGCTAACGTTTCAGACTTTACCCCCGTAACGTGTTTTCTTTGACCCACTATCTCGCGTCAGAGGTTAACTGTGCGGCCATATCCTGATGCGAGGTGATATTGCCGTACCCGATTCACCTTGAGAGGTTATTTTTTATGCACATTTAATTGACGTTAAGACGCTGTCAACACCAAAATGCCCTTAAGGATTTTGGATAGCGCGCACACTGTCTATTTGTATTGGAGTAAACGAGAGCGATTGTTACTGGGCGGCCCGGTTTTTGAAGATAATATTACATAAATATTGAAATAAAAAAAAGAGTGGATTATTTGCGAAATATGACTCGCTAGCGGTTTAGGTATTGTTGATTTCGTGTTTTTAATTGCAGACCCATACGTCTAAAAAATAAAGACATAGAACCGTTTATTGTGATTTTAAGACCAATCTTTGCTATTATTTTCTATCGAGCTGATTTCGTCCAATTATGTATCGAGCCCGTCCACGGTCTTTGAAATATGGTGAATATTAACATATATTTAATTTGATTTGCTAGAACAAATAGTTTTTCTGAAAAACTGCTTAAATAACATAAATTTCACCTAATTAGGTCTTGTCAGCCTCTTAATGCAGACGATTAGCTGAGCTTCAAGTCATTTGCCAAATATTGTATTGTTGAGATGACGTTCGTGTAAAGTTTGATTGGTTCGATTCGATGTAATAATCGATAATGAAAGTGAAAAGAAAGGGCACCTTCGTGTTTTATCAAATCTTTTCCCATTTTTTTTAACGGCAAACAAAATATCTTCGTTATTCACTTGATTATGTTTGTTCTGTATGGCTTTTGATGGTTTGAAGTATGCCAACAATTGAGCAAAACAAAACATTCGGAGTTGATGTTTAATGTTTGTTTGTTTTCCACCGGGCAAGCTGCCTGCCGACGCTGCTTCGATCCACACAAATACCGCAAAAAGACTCCCTGGCAAAAATGCTTCTCAAGTGTATATGGCAATTTCTATGACACGATCTGTACCCTCAACGGCTTGATGGATCTTTACTTGTTTCAACTTGTTTGAATAGTTACTATTTAAATTATTATTTTACAAGGGTCTAACGCGGTCCCAGGTGACACTTTATCTGGATTTCATCTGGGATCATGGCCGTTGCACCCCGTATCGACGTCAAAAATAAAGGCAAATAAATATCACGTAGACCAGTGTAAAATAATAATTTAAATAGTAACTACCAAACAAGTTGAAACAAATTATTTTGTTTGTGCCTAATTTACTCCGCCAAAATTTAAAATTCTTCGCTACCTAGGAGTATAATAAATAATCTATACAAAACCCATTATTAGCGCCGTACTACATTGAGATGACTAAAGCAAAACCATATTCAGCCAACCTTTCCGCGCCTCGGCAATAATGTACCTACTATTCATAAGTGTAGGTAGAGTAGGTCCAAGCGCGATAGTTTAAAGAGTTATAGTCTTTATTTATTGCTATTACGAGTTATTCTCTTATGACGTAACGAAAAGCCGTCATGCGAAGCGCTTACCACTTTCACCGCAGGGCCGATCGACCAGAACCTACGTTGACCATCATGCCGATGATGGCGATGATTTACAACGTCGGTTTTTTTGATTTACAACGTCGACTTTTTGTGAAGACAATAAGGGCCTTGGACCGGAAACTCAATCTTGTGTTAGGAGAAACTGTCAAGCAGTTTCTGCGTTCATACCGACCTTTGGCTTTCACTTGTCTAGAAGTCGCCAGTTGAAATCTGTTAAGATCAGCTGTGCTGTGCCAAGTTCTTCTTCTCGTTTGGTGGAGTCGTTGCAAAATATATGTGTGTTGTTGGATATCTCGCCATCTCTCAAGACTTGTCGCCGTGCTAGTGATCTTGTGCAAAGCTCCGCTGAGCCATTCACAGGCAATAAGTTGATTTGGTTGTTCATCGCACTGGTCACAGGAAGTTTCCTCTAACCTGTGTCCAAACTTGCACAGAATGTGCTAAGGGACTAGCCTGGACTAGTGCCCCTATACTTATATGTGTATTTGTTGAAGCCAAACTGTGACAACACTTTCTGATGAGTCTTGATCTTGCTTGACACAGTAAGAATTAAACATAAATTAATGATGATTGTCAAAATGACCCAAATAACAATAATTGCTCCATTGTTCTTAACGACGATGCTGAACTATTTGACACGCTGATCTAATAATACATGAAAATTAATGAATTGTAGCAGTTTCTTAGAAATAAAACCAATCATATATTTAATTTGATAGAGGCTTTCAGCCTGCCTGATTCCTGCCTTTCTCATATGCCTGTATTGTATTGCCCAACATCATATTGCAAACATTTAACTGTAAAAAGCACCCAAAACAACCCAGAACGGTCGACTCCAGTCGGTTCATCATACAAAGGTGTTTGGTTCTCATCTTCTCATCTTAAAACCCCATACAGGGAAAACATGAAACTTTATACACATTGGGATCCGCTATATCTATTGTTGCTATAAAATAAATTATAATAGAATAAAAACCGGCCAAGTGCGAGTCGGGACTCGCGCACGAAGGGTTCCATACCATTATTAAACGGCACAAAAATCACGTTTGTTGTATATGGGCGCCCCTTAATTTTTTTTTTATTCGGTTTTTTAGTATTTGTTGTTATAATAGCGGCGGCAGAAATACAACATCTGTGAAAACTTCAACTGTCTAACTGTCACGGTTCATGAGATACAGCCTGGTGACAGACGGACGGACGGACAGCGGAGCATTAGTAATGCATCATGCGAGGAAATTAAAGATTATACATAAAAGGTGAAATTTGAATAGTCATGAAATCTCATTCTCGCACGTGTGTGGGAATATTGGCCCGAAATCCATTCCCGCACGGCCGCCCCCCGGCCCGCCCGCCGTGCGGGCATGGAGGGCTTCCCGTGTTCATATGTTGACAAATATAAAGGCGCACTTTCAGTGCACGTGCATTGTAAAATATAAGCCATTGGAGTTACATGTTATTGTCGTTTTAAAATGAGATGCAAACTACGTTTGTATTGAGAGTCGCGTCCTGGCGCCTAACATTGTGGTGGCAAATAGTAACAGTAAGAAAGAGCCCATGCGATAATGTCTTAAAACTTAATAAAAAGACCTGTGGAAGAAATACGTTGCTTTTGAAATCCGAGTAAGATAGCATTTCAATAACATCGCGTTATTTATGAGACTAGGAATCATTAGCCCAATTTGATAGTGGTATCTCAGATAACAACATCATGTAGTAGCATACAAATGATACTCACTTATTTGCTTTGAGGGGTTTCGTGAAATTTCAATTACTAGCTTTTGCCCGCGACTCCGTCCGCGTGGAACTCTTTTATATCCATACAAAATGACCTTTCGCTGGATTCAAACTATCTCCACACCTAATTTCATCTAAATCGGTTCAGCGGTGAGCGGCGTGAAGAGGTAACATACAGACAGACACACTTTCGCATTTATAATATTAAGTTAGTATGGATTTTCACGGGTTCTTGTACAACACTTACCTACTTACCAAAACTCGAAGAAGTTCCTTATTTACTCGGAGGCATATTATTCTATTTATCTACTGCGGTCGCATATTACATAAAAGATTACGGCTTTACTTAAACTATATACAGTTTTGAAAAAACTATACCTCGCCGACTTTTTTTATGCCGGTTCTTCTCGTGGCAGAGGTTTTCTTTCCGAAGCGGTGGTAGTTAATCGACATTTATATGTGCATGTAATATGCCTAAATTGAAAAAAACTGATTTTACAATCTTTAAACGATATCGTCGCAGCATACTTGCGGCTACGATCGCGTGCCGCGGAAGACGCCCGCTGTCAAGCCGCTATGGCTTGGTAATATAGACTTTAAATACTGTGTACATGATTTAATATCGTTTAAAGTTTGTAAAATTCGTTCCGATCCGATGCGATGCGTGCCGTTTGGTGGGAATTATCCTAACTTTGACTTTTTACGCGCCTTTCAAAGTCCATCCAAGAACTGCGGCCTACGAGCTACGTTGCTGCGGCGCTACCACGAACTTCGAAAGTCGAAGTTCGGGTATTTCCATCTCTATCGCACTCCCTTAATCGAGTGACAGGGATGCATGTATTACGATTTTCGACTTTCGAAGTTCGTGGTAGCGCCGCTGACCCTCACTTACCGCCGTCGGTCTGCGTGCTCCTAAGTAAATAATAATACCACGACCGAGCGACATGGTAGTATGGTAGTATACAAATCTCAATAAGTGTGACAGAAAGGGATATACCATTCGCTGTCCTTGTGATAATCCACTTTTTTATTTGCCGCAACTGAGAGTATGAGTTTGCAGCTAATAAGCGATTACCCGCCCAAAATAAGTAGGTTGTTTATGGTAAGCCGTCAGCCATTTTAAGGCTACGTACGCACTTAGCGGCTGGCGCATGCGGTTGATGCAGCCAACCGCATAGTGCGTAGAGGTTTTGCGTTTGCGGTTTCATATGTTTTGTCCAACCGCACGGGTAGCCGCATAGTGCGTTCCTGGCCTTAGACCAGTTCTTAATTTCGCTGCATAGGAGCCTTTCCGACCTTCATTGTGGCACCGTGTATAGCTCTTCTGTAGAAATCTATACTCTAAGAGGCCATGCCCACGAAGATAGAGTAAAAACTGGTTCAAATGGCATCGAATAAAAACCGTAGGAGTGACAAAAACTTAAGACTTACATTATAAAATTATATTTATTTTGACATTATAATTAATTTAAATTGCACTAATAGGAAGCTTGATACTAAAAACTAAAATTCTCTTTATTTTGATCTAAATTAAAATAACCTTGTGTCGTGGCAGAGAAAAGGCGCTGGCTTAATGATGTGGCAAGCCACATTGCTGATATTCTGCTAGGACTTTTAAAAATAATAATAAAGGCTTCATCATCACGTCGTGTTCTTGAAACGAACGGAACCCTGATTTCATTCATAATCAATACGGATTTGTAATTCACATTAACTATATTCTTTATCGGCCTTAAGTCGACGGTGTCATTAAACAACAGCGTGACCATAAACGACACTTTATTAATTGGACATTAACACTTGTTAACTCGGGGTGCACGATTACATAATATATTTGTTACTTGAGACTAAAAGGTAAATTGTTAGTTTAACCGACTTCAAAGACGTAGGAGGAGAATAACATCATGTTCCCCCATTACTCGAAGACGCCTGGACCGATTTGGAAAAATCTTTTTTAATACAGTTGCTGAAATAGTGCGGAAAGTTAGTTTTCGCGAATTAGTGCTTTTCAATTTTCCTACTCAATAATTGTACAAATTGTACCATTCATTATTAATACATTAAAAAAATAATAACTGTATTGCAATGTTACAGAATTAATTAAAATAATTGAGTTAAAAGTTTCAAATTCCTTACTTGTTGTTTTTAATTTTTTTTCTCATCTGTATTAAAAAACGTCGTTCGATACACGTGCGGAATTTCATTCTTCACTCGTCCCGAGTCTTGCTATCTCGGTACTCGTGACGTAATGACATACTTTCCGCACTAGCATCGAAATGTAGCTACTATTTTTATTTGAAAGGGTATTTTTCCCAGGTGGTCCCATAGTCATCACAGGTCAGGATCTGATGATGGGATCCTCGAGAAATCTAAGGAACTCTCCGAATTTTATGGGCACACTATGGGCGTGTTGCACCATATTATGATTATAGACCGATCAACGATAAAAATGGCGCCGGCAGCTGTCAGTCCATACAAACTTGTCAAACTTTCCATACATTCAAATTTCAACGAACACCGTTTACGAATACAAACGTTTTGGTGCAACCCAGCCTGTTTAGGGTTTTGTTTGGCGTTTGTAACGATTTGGGTAGTGATTTGAAGTTGGTTTAAACTTTGTTTTTAAAGTAAATTATAGTTTACAGAGGCTCAATTTTATATGTAAAAAGATATGGGGAAAACAAATCTATCTACACCTACAATATGGCTCTGATCTCAGACTACATGTATCCGGATTAAATCCCGAACCAGGATTCCGGACGCTACCAAAATAGGACAAGAATGCGATACCCAATATTATTTAAAATTTTCCGCATGTTCTATATTTACATGTCCGTGTGTGGAAATAGGCACTGGACAGATAATAGCGGCGGTCGAAGTCCGCCAGCCAAGGCGACGCTCAAGGCTCCTGATAATGATATAAGATTTCACACGACCCAGTCACTTATGTCACATACGATACGACTGTGGCACAGTCGACATATAGCTTTAAGGCGGTCGTCACACTGCGCCGCATCAACGGACGGAGGTGCGGAGCTGCACACAAATTTCGCCGGACGGAGGAGCGTTGCAGTGTGTCGTACCACACGGAATTTATATACAAACTGAGGTACTTGCATACATCGAGGAACGCACCTCCGTCCGGAGATGCGTCGCAGTGTGACATCCACCTAAGGGACGCGCGGCGACTTTTAGCAGCGATTCAGTAGCGATAGCGATGCAGTCGCAAAAAGGCTGCGGTGCAGTTATGTAGTCCCCTCGCACACGTAAACACGTTACGATTCTGTGGAATTTCCGTCAAGTGTGGCGAGAGCCTATAGTTAGCCGCTTAGCCGCCCCTGGCGCCGCGTTGAATTGGTTTTCAATGGAGCGCAGGTCTAAAAACGTCGTAAGAGACCTTAATAATTGAGAAGTATAGCCAATATTAGCTAAAGCAGCAGTTTATTCTTCTTTTCTTGTTTAGTGAGCGGCTACAGACAAAAGAGTGGTTTAAAAATAAAACAAGATCCTTCTATATTCTATCGAACCTTTCTATTATCTTATTATCAGCAGAATATTGACAGCCCCCTTCCGACGTACGTATTAGGCGTAGGCGGCAACTGCATCGAGTGGGCATCTCTAGTGCAGCCTCCAATCAATTCACAAACCCCCCCGACCTCCACCCACGGACTCGTCTGTATATATTATATACCCCTCTCGTCGAGTGACGTGGGAAATAGCGAAGAAAGGAGGCAGGGACATGGTGTGGCAACGTTACTCTTCACGCCGCTCATCTGGGTCCTCGTCATGCCCACCGCTTCCTGTTCTGTCGGTTTTGGCGCGAGTCAAAGGAGCGGCAATAAAGCCAAGTAACCTAGTGCGTAGTTTCGCGATTAATCGCATGAGTAGAGCTGTGTGGCCAGAGAGGGCAACACCGCGGCAGCGCGGGGAGCAGAGCGATGAGTAGCCTAAGGACCATAGTGTGGCTGAGGTAATATCTAACTCCGAGCACGCTTTGTTGCTACGATCTTCGGGTCAGGTTATACTGGGCAAGCTCACAGAGGAGTACAACGTATTGTGATTACGGGCAGTGCTCGGCTTATGCAATCGATTCCCACCTGCGAGTAGGTCGACTGAAGAAGTTTGCTGAGCGGGAAGTTCTGGGAAGTATGTAAACTATCACAATATGCACTCTAGGGGCGAGATGAGAACGGACTTTGGAACTAAGGGGTGTTCTTGATTATGTTTCTTACCGACGATATTATCAAAACGCGTTTAGAACTCTATATCCATACTAATATTATAAATGCGAAAGTGTATGTGTGTGTTTGTTTGTCCGTCTTTCATGGCAAAACGGAGCGACGAATTGACGTGATTTTTTAAGTGGAGGTAGTTGAAGGGATGGAGAGTAACATAGGATAGTTTTTATCCCCGTAATCATCCCCTAACGGGGTAAAATTTTGTATGGAGCTGCGATATAAACGAGTTCCACGCGGACGCAGTCGCGGGCAGAAGCTAGTAAATATATATATGTAAAAGTCCTGACTGACTGTCTGACTGACTGACTCACTCACTGATATCAACGCCCAGCACAAACCGTTGAACCTAGAAAGCTGAATTTTCGCAATATGCAGATGATGATGAGATAACGTAAGTAGGTACCCACTAAGTAGGGATTTTTGAAAATTCCACCCTCAAGGGGGTAAAAAGGCGGTTGAAAGTTTGTATGGGGATGGAGTAAAATTTAAGTGTGAGACTTGAAACTTTGTGTACTTTGTGTAATACAAGAAAAGTAGTTTTAGGTTTTTGGAAAACCCCTCCCCTAAGCACTTAATAGGATTGCAAAGTTTGTATGGAGCAAACTCTTTTTTTGAGCTACAAAATAAAAACTTTATGAAATGGTTCCTTATGCCGGAAATCATCCCCTAAGGGGATGAAAAATTATACGCTACTATATAAACGAGTTCCACGCGCACGCACAGAAAAAAAATAGTTCTCCAGCCAAGTAAACACTCTTGATTCAAGGTATTTTGTGTTTCCTATATAAGGAAAACATTAAATTCTTGCTTTAAGATATAAAATGTCTTAAAGTTTATTACTTAAGCTAAAACAATTAATACTTAATCCAAGCTCTAAAAAGTTCTTTTTTTAAAAGCTTAATATTCTGGCCAAGAGCGAAAGCGTTTTGTTTTGTGTATTGTATTTTTTGAGTCGAACGTAAAGTGTCTTATAACAATACTTTAAGAACTTATACCAAGAAACTTTGTTTCTTGGGGATAAATACTCATTATTCAATAGAGAATTGTATTTCTCCACGGAAATAAGAAAACGTATTGGTTCAAGAGTATGTTACTCAATGTAAAACTTGTATCATTTACATCAAGAGCCGAAATTTCTTGGCGTATGAAACTGGTAACTTGAGAAAAGCCAATAGTATTTTTTGAATTGAACCTTAAGTTGTCTCAGTGCAATACTTAAATAATTTGTAACAAGATACTTTGTTTCTTAGGGATAGATTCTCATAATTCAATTGAGGATTGTGTTTCTTTACGAAAATAAGAAAACATATTGGTTCAAGAGTATGTTACTTAATTTAAAACTTGATATTATTTACATCAAGAGCCGAAATTTCTCGGCGTATGAAACCGGTAACTTAAAAAAAGCCATAGTATTTTTTGAATTGAACCTAAGGCGTCTCAGTGCAATACTTAAAGAACTTGTACCAAGAAACCTTGTTTCTTTGGCTTAAATACTCATAATTCAATTGAGAATTGTATTTCTTGATGAAATCAAGAAAACTCCTTGGTTCAAGAGTATGTTACTCAATGTAAAACTTGATATTATTATATCAAGAGCTGAATATCTCTTGAATAAAGAATGAATTTGCTTAAACCAACATGGCTTTCGTAATTCGTTAAAGATGTAATGTTTGTTGTTCTAAACTTTTTATATTTTGAAGCGAGATACTAGTGTTTCTTATGTCAATTTAGAAGTTACTTCAGGTAAATGATTAGAATTTTTCAAATCAAATATATTCCTCTCAATTAAAGATATTATTATTTGATATAAAATCTTTCAATATTTTAATTAAGGTATTTTTGATAAAAATATATATTTAATGAACGATTTTATGTTTTATTATTGGTTCTGATTAGGTATTACTGGCATTCTGCTGATTTGCATACATGTGTCTATCTATCTATATAGGGTAGAGGAACCAAAAGATGAACGTTTAAGCGACTATCCCAACTTTACAATTTTTTTTCGAGGAGTGGTGATTTAGTTAGTTTACATTTAATTTTTTTATACGATTTCGTATATAGTCGAGATTAGATATGACTATTTAAAAACCATCCTATTACTATACAGTATTTTATTAATTTAATTTTATTTTATTTTAATTTTATTTCAATTTTACGACAAAACGTTCAACTATTGGGTGGTGTTCATCTTTTGGTTCCTCTACCCTATACTTTCCTTCAGATGGGAACACATGTTTATATAATAAATTAGAATCTAATGCAAGTACATTATTTAAGCAAATCATGCCATAACACCATCATAATGATAACCACAACCAATGATAAAACAATGGTGTATTTCTTTCGATACAATACCGTTTTGTTTATATGTTCAAAATATCTTAACTAAAATATTCTAATACCTATTAATAATATCATTAATGAGGAAAATAATTAATTTCATACATTTTAACCATTTACCTCAAGTAACTTCTGAATTGACATACGCAGGACTAGTTTCTCGCTGCAACATATAAATAACAAACATTAACATCTTCAACGAATTACAAAAGCCATATGGGTTTAAGAAAATTAATCCTTTACATAAAAAAATCAGAAACGTCTACGTTAACATGACGCAAGGGCACCACATGTTAGAAAGCAAATAAATGTGCGAGTTAATAATAAACAAACAAAGATTAAGTATAAGTAAACTATGGTTATACCGTAGGTATATAATGTTAACGTACACTATCTCTACCTACTTATTTATTTTATGAAGTGGGCGATCTTATGTTCTTTAAAAATAATATCCAAAATAATTTAACACGTATTTATTTAATAAAAAACCTATTGTCAGTCACAATTAAACAATTCTTTTTGCCTGTATTAATGTCGTATTACGATTTAAAAATACACAACATAAAATTAAACTTCTACATTAGGTAGCGCTGCGGGCGGAATACTCGTAGCAAAAACTGACGTTCATGCTTTCCCATTTAGATTTTATAATACCTTTTCGTTTATAATTTATAATTAGGTTATCAATCATATTGTACCACAAACTTATAGTGAGTTTAAGATGTCCGAATTGCCATAAACAGCTTATCTTTAGAACAAAGTTTTGTGTTCTTTGTTAACTTCGACCACTAAACATCTGTTCAAAATGAAAAGAAACAAGTAACACGATAATGCGCATAATAAGCTACCTCACGTTGTAAGCTATAAGGTTCAAGTTGTAACAACAGGCCGTAAGCAGTAACCAGATAGGCGGTCCACGTGTACTCCGACCGTTCCTAATGCTCTTATACTACAACTTTGGACCTTATAGCGTAGATTGGGAGGTAGATATTTGTGCGAGTTACCTTGTTACTTCTTTCATTTCATTTTGAACTGATAAGTAGTAGCCAAAGTTAACAATAGAAACCAAACCATTGTTATAAAATCTATACAACTTATTAATGCAACAACCTCTGTAGCATTAAAATAGTAACTAAAAACTCTAAAAAGTAACTTGTTACTTAGAGGAGTCCCCAGCTGAGCACGGTCCATACTCTCCATACAAACGTAATTTGGTTTTAATTGTTAAAACGGCATACTGGAATAACATTAAGCTCTTCACATTGGGAACAAAAATATCTAAGTCGGAAACTAGTTTCTTGAAATATATATCTGTTGCTATAAATTATCAATAGAAAAAAAAATTAAGCGTTTAGAGAATTTGTATAAAAATGTTCTATTTGCTGTATTTTTTTTTTCTAATTCAATTTCTAGAAACAGAAACTAGTTTCCGACCTAGATATATATGGTTGGGATCCCATTGTGTATTCAAATTTTAATGTTATTCTAGCATATGGTTTTAAAATGTGAACCAAACTACGTTTGTAAGGAGAGTGGAGCATCCTGGCGACCATTACATTACAATCCTGGACTAACAGAAACATATAAATGCGATTAAATGTCGTCAAAGCATGTTTAAATTAAACGCGAATTATCAGTCATATAGTTAATCACCTCGATACAACTATTTATAAAATGAAATATACAATCTTTCGCCAGCTGAGCGTAGTGTCATAGGCAATTGGCTATGACAATCGGTCAGAGACACTAACTTACAGTTGTTACTAACATCGTTTCGTTCGATATGATAAGCTTTTAAATGGTTGCAATAACCATATACTTGTATTTTTTTGCAAGAAAATAATACCGAGCTTAAATCATTGTTTTTTACAAAAATGTTATTAACAATTAAAAAATCCGGTTCATCGTCTACGCAGTCAAAGAGCAATACACTATTCGTGTCGTAAATAATGCCGTTGATTTCATAAGTTCGAACTGAAAGAAAATCATCCTCCAATGCTTTTGGAATATTAAGGCGACTTGTTTTACCAACTTTAATAGCATCTTTAAAGCCAATATTTGTTATATATCTTGAGCTAGTTTTCAATTCACATCGCAATGCGATTGAATAACACAAATTTTTACGACAAGTTATAGACTGGGCCACTCTTTTCAAATCTTTATGCTTAGCTTCGAATTTGAATGCAGAGTAAAAAATAGGTGGACCGCATTTTTTTATCACTGAAGGATAATGTAACAAGAAGTGATATTTCGGCTTCAAGTGAGTCTGGAATAATTGACAATATGTTTCATGATGCTCTTTAATAAGTTCTTTTAAATTTTCCAAGTGTTTTGAGGAAATCACTTGACTTGTTAACACATCAGTTATTTCTAGCAACATCAAGTAGTATTTCCATATTTCATCGTTTTCAGCGATTAGGTCACCAATCAGATACCGAAAATTTCTTACTAGACATAACATTTCGGAAGCTGACATAATGATTGATCCATTAGTTAAATGTTTGTTATTAATTGGCGGTGGACGATTATCTTCCAAACTGCTGTAATTGAAATATTTAATTCTGGAGTTCAGTTGTTCTAGTGAAAAAAAGTTTCTGTTTATTAATGACTTTATGACAGCAGCCATGCTATATCTATGAACGCCTTCGCAAAGATCGTGCATGACGTCTACACTAATGTTATCACAGATATGAAATCGTTTCAACCCATTCCACAAACAATTTTCTTTCACGCCGACATTATTTTCTAAATAATAATCGTAGTCTTCTTTTTTACGCATTTTCTCTTGTTTTTCAATTATTTCGGTTTGACATTCTTGTTTGTTCATTGTACAAATTCTACAAAATATATTTGCTGAGAAACTTTCTACACAACCCAAAATTGAATTTAGACCTAAGTTGTCTCCACACAGTACTATCAATGTAAATTTAATATTCAGTGTCTTGTTTCCATGACTAACGTTAATGCCAGTAGTTTCTAGAAATTGTAATTCACTGAGCAGTGGTTCAAAAACTTTTTGATTACCAAACTTAGTTCGCTGGCTAGTATAGAAAAGAAGTGTTAAAAAAACGTTTTCTAATCTGCTAGCATACTGAGGAGGCACAGTTCCTATAGATGAATAAACTGCGCCAATTTTGTGCTTACCTGCGTGACTGCCCAGAGGGTTGCCACTTTCAAAATCATCGTAGTACACATAAAGAGGAAGAACTGTGTCTAAGCAGTTATCCATTTGTTGTGTCCACAAAGAGCCATTGACTACATTACGTAATACATCGTTGCCACTACTGCAGATCTTTTTCTGGTAGTCTAGTATTGTGTTCAAAACGTTCGGTAACTCCAAAAACAGTTTTAATGTTTTTCTCAAGGGTAACATATACTCATATTCATCTTTAAGACTCATTAAAACAGTGTTTTTTTTTTTGGGTTCTTTAGAGACGCCAATTTTCTTTTTTACCGGTGCTACTATTTTCCCGTTCATATCTAATAAATTAATAATTTTATGCTCTGTGTCAAACGAGTTAAAACAGATCACGAAATTGTCGATTGCACTTTTTATTATTTCGAAACAGTTTTCATCAAATCTGTTGTTGTTTTTTAAAGTTTCAATCAGTTGTTTCATTGGACACATACTCTGAATAAGAAATAATTTAAAGCTAGTAATGATATCTTTCACTTTACTTCGTGGAATAGCAAGCGCACTGTACAGATTAACTATAAGCTCAAGAATACCCGAGTTAAGACTATTTTGAATTTCTAGTAATTGATTGTCTACATTGCAACTGACATTGTAAGTTGACTGTGTTTCTTTTATGTCAGAATTAACTTTGTCTTGTTGAGGCAATGTAGACATGATAACTGATTGACTCTGCATGGTATGTGGTCGTAAGGTCACTACTTCGTTACTGTCGAGCTTGCGCTCTTTTAATAATTTGTGAAAGTCAAACAAATGATCTTTCAGATTATATTTTGTATCATAAGTCCGGTGACAATTTTCTATAGGACAAACAAAATGATTTGTGATGCTATGAATTATTTCCAAATGGAAAACATACTTTTTGAAGTTTTGAATGTCTAGCTTACACTTAGGACACAACATAATGAAAGGTTTCTCAGCAAATTTACCTCACATAAAAAATTAAGAAAATAATATTTAAAAGCAGACCTACTATTGCATGTTTAAAATTTCTGCGACATGTGGACGAACTGTATCATACTTAGTTACTATTCCATAAACTTTCCTTTGTATGATTAAATATAAATATTCAGAAGCATTTGGGTATGTCACATGAAAGACATGATACATCTTGAATAGTAGGTCAAATGCTTTGTTTGCGCTATCGAATACATACTTTATGTCATCAATGACCATGTACAAACAAGAGAAATTATGTAAGCTGCCCTGAAGTAAGATGTACGGCTGCACTGGCAGTTTACGCGCCAAGTTCTTAGATTTCTGTTCTTGTATCGTCTTGTCGATGTCTCCGGCGGTCTGAAATCAAATAAGTATCATGAGGAATGTTTCTTATTAGACGACGTACAGTTACCGGCATTAATAGGCCGCAAAAATAACTAATGACAACTCTATGCCTACAGCCATTAGCGGCCTTGGTGACTACAGTAGCTGCACTTACAGAACAAGCGTCCAAAAAAGACACGAGGCATGGCATGAACCGCACCGCACCGACTTTACAATTACTTGTTGCGCTCTGCAACACCGACCACGCAGCTGTATGTGTCCCGTCACCGTCTTATTTCACAGTTCTAGATATACCTCATCTCATTGTATATGCAAAGTTTCGTTACAATCCAACACGTAATTTTAAAATGAGAACGAAACTACGTTTGTATGGGGAGGTGAAATTCGGCCTAGCTTACTGCGGACTCTCAAGGTAGCTATTGCGTGCGACTTATTGAACTATAGTTTCACTCATAATAACCTAATATATATTTTACATATGTATTTATAATTATCAATACATATGTAGGTATATGTCTTATACTTACGTTTGTTTGTACGATGAGGCCTTCGCTGGCTTCTGCTGAAGAGTATTTCACAGTTCTAGATAATCTGCCTTTGGGAGGTATCAGGTAGGCCAGTAGGCTCATTTGCACAGGAATTTTCTTATCTATAAAAAATATATAGAAATAATAGAATTTTGAGAAAAACTTTTATACTATATTTTAAAATGAGCAAATTTTACAGCCCTACGTAAGTAATGTACTATGAAAGGAATTTAAATTATTTTCAATTGTGATAGAGTTGCATTTGGTGTTCCGTCCGTTTTTTGAAGCGACACGAAATTCAACTCTATTTACTACACTAGTTGATTCCAATTTATTTACCATGTTTCATTTTATATAGGAGAGGGTAATATTACACGAAAAGGTAATGAGAACCGCTTACCTTCATCTGTTATTGCACTCAATGTTTCTATTAAAGAGAGTGCATTTTTATTATTTATTTGGCCCTTTTTTAATATAAGAAGCTTCTCAAAAAAACCATGCCAATTCTTATGGAAATTCAAGGACTTATCTTTGAACAGTTCTTCAAAATCGGAATTAATCTGAAATAATATTTAAATAACTATTAGCTCCATAACCCATACATCCCAATCATAGAGGCATTTTCGGACACATACCAGTGCGGTCCAAAAGTTTCTGGCTACTGTCCATATACTTCTTTTCTTTGTTAGGCCAGAAACTTTTGGACGGCCCCTCATACAATTGAAAGTAGCCAGTATTCCGCTAAATCCACTCAGGTAAGATAAGTTCCACATATCATCTGTGGCCAAAATGGTCTTCAGCAGAATTATCGGTGAACAATTAAACATACATAAAAAACATACATACACCTGAACATATAACTTCCTTTTTTAAAGTCTGTTAAAAAATAAAAATGCAGAAAAGACTTACTTACCAGGACATGACCTCTATCAGTTTTTAAAATACTCCAATTTTCTAGGAAATCATGAACTGTAGATGAATTGGTGTGTCTCACTCTCAATCTGTATGTTTTCTTCCATTTGCTAATGACGTCTTCCCAAGGGTCGTTATTATTCTTCAACCATAAAACATCATCGTCATCTAAAAAGGCACACCTCATTTTATACATCATTCTGTCATGTAGGGTAAATCGCCAGTAGCTGGCCCTTCATACTAAAAATGAACTCTGTTCCCATACAAACATTTTTCACACAATTTAGTATGACGTGGCCAATTATTGAACGGTGGCCAGTAATTGAAACCTTATACAAAAATGAACTCTATTATAGGTGAATAGAGTTCATTTTTAGTATGAGGTGGCTAGTTATTGAATAACGGTGGCCAGCAACTAACGATTTACCCTGCATACAAATCAATAAAAATCATTCAAAATACTGAATTTAAGTCATTGTATTTTGTTAACTTTTTTTCATTGTTTGTGTTTAAAAGCACCCTTTTATGATATTCTAAGTATTAACATAGTCTTCCTAAGGATAAGGGGTGTGCCACACTGGATGCGTTCTGCAGTCTGCGGTCCGGTCACCTAAACAATTTTTGTTTGACCGGAGACCGCAGAACGCATCCAGTGTGGCAAATCCCTAATACTAACAAATAATGGATCTTGTTATCTGATTTAATAAATGAATTTAATTTTAAGAAAAAAATCAAAATCGGTTCAGACGGAGACAAATTTGGTAAACATTGAAAAAAAAATACATACAGTTGAACATACAACGTCTTTTTTGAAATCGGTTAAAACAGTTAGGTACTTATACGGTGGTGCAAAAGATACTAAAATCTTATTGGTTGTTAGGGTATTCACGCACAACTTAAAATAACATGTTACATTTATAAATTATATAATTTACTTTAAAAACAAAGTTTTAACCGAATTCCAATCAGTACCCGATCAAATTGCTTCAAGTTTGCCTATAAAATTTGAAGAGTTCCCTCGATTTCTCCAGGATCCCGTCATCAGATCCTGACCTGATGACCATCGGACCACCTGGGAAGGATACCCTTTCTAACAAAAAAACAATTTTCCAAATTGGTCCAGGCATCTTTGAGTAATCAGGGGTCATACATAAAAAGTTTCCGACGAATAGAGAACCTCATCCTTTTTTGAAGTTAGTTAATAAAAAATAATAAACAACCATAATCTGTTGATTCAGCCAGCACAGCACAGCACTCTTAAATAGGAATTTATTACAAACCTAAAAGTTCAGTTTCACTAAAATCTTCTCCACTCGCATCAGTTATGTTGTTTTTAGCAGCAGAACTCCTTCGCTTTTCTCCAGAAATGAACAAAAGGTTTCGCACTTTATCCGCCAGCTTCCCTTGTGCAGGAACGTATTTTCCTGTAAGCGACTTAGAAGTCGGAATGGCTTTCACGTAGTAAGTATCTAGAGTCTCACATGGAAAGACTGATAATATTTTGGCACCAAGTATATTAAAGTCCTCGGGTTTCAATTTGCTGAAATCAAGATGTAGGTATGTTTCAGTAAAACACGGCTAATAATGGCAACACATACAATGGTTACAAATCATCATTAAATACATTTCCTACCATTCTGCATGCACAAAGGGGACCTTATCCCTTGAAGGGATTTCTTACCGTTAACAATTTAAGGTTTATAATAAAAATATAATGGCCCTATAATCATGGATATTTGTTTTGCTGACTGTACATTGAGCGAGAGAAAAGAGAAAGCTTGTAAGGGATAAAGTAAGTCCAGCTTTGAAGAGCTCCAAAATAAATATTGTGATTGCTTTAATATGCTTTTGTTACTTTATATTGTATCAAATAACAGTCAAAAAATTTTTTTTGGTATTAGCTTTTATGGCCGGCTGCACAATTTTTCCTCAGTCATCAACTACTTGTTGAGACGGTTCCAATGAGCTCAAATATGACTGGGTTATGTATGATATAGTTTAGGAGTTGCTCTGCCTAGCACACTAGGTTTTATGTCGGCGAAAATGTATTGAAACGTCACGTAAAACGCGACATAAAGCCTAGTGTGCTAGCCCCCCTGGCCACCTTCTGTCTCCATTATCAGATCAGCTCGGTGGTACAGTCAACTACAAAGAGATGTATCCAATTTAATCTTACAAAATGATGTATTCCTGTTGAGTAGCCATAGAATATGGCAAATATAGTATCTACCGAACCTGACAGAAACTTTTTGTTGCCATGTATACTATACATCATTTTGTAAGATTAAATAAATTGGATTCTCCACTGTACCATTACATTGCACTGTCACCAAACTTACATAAGTATGCCAAATTTCAGCTCAATCGGTTGAGGACAACTGCTTTAATTCAGTTACCCACAAGATTTGAACAACACACAAGATAAATACAAACATTGCAAGTTAAATAAAAGCTTGTACAAAACTCACCTAGGTATATCCATTGTGGCATTCTATTAATGCAGCTACAGGTATTATTACTACTACTTGCTTGCACTAATAAAATTAATATATGCTACAAAATCGGTAAACTACAAATTATGATTCTCACACCGGGGCATACTTCTCAGAAGCTTGTAGATTGTAATAAAGCCGAAGTCAGTTTCTAATGAGACAAGTTAAAAAGAGATTTCTGCTTGTATTACAAGTTTGTCAGAAACAGGCCTGCTATTCAGAAAATTCATTGTTGCCCTCAAATGCGGGATCAAGGATGAACTTTTCTTCAATACATATGTATATAAATATAATATAATAGAAGCTATACATGGTACCAAAATTATTTAGCACTTTTGCACAATCTACTATTACCATTCACTACATACCTACTGAGGTATTAACTAAATATTGTCCTATTGAACTAGGTACTCAATTGTTTTTCTATAATACAATACTATAATAATAATTCAGTATTTACTTGTTCACAATGTATGTGTATATGTGTTTGACAATTATGTCTGTCAATATGTTTCTTTTTTTGGCATTAAGTGAACGATATTGGTTGTAATAATTTATAAGATTATTTCCATGTGCGGATGTCTGTAACAGTGTCTTTAAGTCAAATTCTGGTAGGGCTGGCCGGTTGAGGCTAGTGGTTATATCTCTGAAAACTGTTGATTCTTGAGCTGCTGAAAGTGCTGAAACTTCAACATCAGACTCTTGTGCTGCTGAAACTTCAACATCAGAGCTCTGTCCATCAGTCAGGCAGGGCTCTGTCTCTGCCGTGGAATCTAACAGCTCGTGAATAGCATTTCGTATTTGTATCCTATGTCCAATATGTGGACATAATTCTTTTAATAGACTGTCCGTTAGGTCCTTAAAATGCTCTATAGTAATCCCATTATCTAGAAATAAAAGAAATATGGTATTAATTTCCTTTGGTACATACAATGTGCGCGCCGGCGTCGCCCGGTCCTTGGAGGTTGTACATTAAAAGAACTCGCATCTCACCAAAAATCAAGTACCTACTTAAGCGAGTGTATAGCCCGAGATAGACGGCCTATAAAGCCCTCCACAAGTCGGTCGCGGTTGCGTGTCGAGCGCAGGGCCGCGCTAGTTGTAAAGCATTCAAACTACACGTCAATCAAACGTACTTACATCGCGGTTCGAGCCCGGCGTGCGGCACGCCGCGCTATACAACTCGGGCAGCGCGGGGCGAGTCAGACACGGCGCGGGCCGACTGCATCAAAATAGTCAATTCAAAAAGCAACTTTACCGTTCAAGGAAGAAGCTTCCAATGACATGATGGCAGACCCGCGTTCAATGTGACCTTGAAAACGACGCCGCCGTGCAGCGGCGGCGTGGGTTTCAAGGCCGTTTATCTCGTGCTTTGTTTTGATTCATTCGATTGACCTTTAATGTTCTTTTTACAGTCGTTATACAAAACTACTTACTGAAACTGATTGTTAACTACTTACTTACCAACAAAATTCCT
This sequence comes from Epinotia ramella, assembly GCA_947578815.1. NCBI lineage: Eukaryota > Metazoa > Arthropoda > Insecta > Lepidoptera > Tortricidae > Epinotia > Epinotia ramella. Next base: position 1,605,260 of record OX388206.1, on the reverse strand, counting down.
TATTATGTCGTCCGGAATATCCCACGATTGGAATAATGTTTTTGTAGCGTCCATTTGGCACTATTAACATTAAATAACTTACAAGGAAGTCCAGTATCCAGTACAGTTTAAAATGGAGTTCTCATTGGCGTCGGTCAGAGCGACGCGCGCGCGTGGTGCCTTGATTCGGATCGTAAAAAAAGAAGGAAGGAAAGGAAAGGCATGAGGCAGGGCAGTGTTGCCAACTCTGAATTTGAATTAGCGCTAAAATTATGCTGGAAAAAGTTCAAAAATTGTGCTAAAACTTGAACATTTGTGGTTAAAAAATGTGCTTAATAAAAAAAGCGTTATGTATTTATTATTAATACAGTTTTACAATAAACTTTTGTGGCCCACGCAATTTTTTTCAATAATACGATTACTAAAATATATTAAAAATGTCATTTAACACACAGTATGTGATGGGGTCTATACATGTAATGATTTGTCAATTTATGAGAATCTGACTAATTGCTATCGTCTGGAGGCATGTTGCGCTGCTGATGCAACTGTCAAACGAGTTGTACTGACAAATTGTATGCATTTATGATCAGCCAAGTTTTCTGTCAGATAATTTTGAAGTAAATCATTTATGATGAAGTTTGTATTTTAAAGGTGTTATAGTGCTATAAAAACACATTTTGGTCGGGGTGTAGGAAAGGGTGGCCGTACCTGGGACTTGGAAAAATTTCGACCAAAATTTTTTTATTTCTTTTTCCTTTCTGATCATATTGTATGCGTCAAATAAAGCATATTATTTCAAATATTTTTTTTCTACGAGCCACCATTTTGAAGTTATCACAGTATGAAGGGCGCAGGACTTAGACAAAAATTTTATGTATGTGGTGTCATTTTCTACAAAAACTTGTCGTGGCAAATCCGACTCGGGTGGCGGATAGGTTAGAAGACACCGGCGGGAGCTCTGCTCCCGCCGGTGTCTTCGAGGTTATTTTTTTTTATAAAAGAGCGGAAAAATGTTGAGAGCGAAATGTTGAGAGTACTTCAGTCATTTTTCAATTTAGAAAAAAGATTTTCAAGTAAAAGATGCATATTTTTATGTGTTCTATTCGTTCCAATCATTCAAAATAGGTGTTATAATGACACCACTTTGGGTAAAAATTTACTAAGTGCTGAAGATTATAAAACTTTGTGTCGCTATATTTCAGCCATTTTTCAATTTAGACAAAAAATTTTCAAGTAAAAGATGCTTATTTTTATGTAATCTTTAAAGTTCTTATCAAAAAAGTACGAAAAACGCGAAAAAAAAAATTGCAAAATTTTTCTAAGTCCTAAAAATGGGCCACCCTTTGCTACACTCTGACCCACATTTTACAGTCGATTTGAGCCACGCTTTGATGGCCTTATATTTTTTTTATCATCACGTTAGCATCTTATTGCGAATAGCGATACCGTAGGAAAAATAAGTAATAAACACAATCATGACACAGTGGCGCTACCACGAACTTCGAATCACGAACTTCGTATATCTCCGTCTCTGTCGCTCGAGTACCATAAACCATAGATTAGATTAGATTAGATTTTTTTATTTCATAATATAAGATTAGAATATAAATTAAATTACGCTTAATCTATATGAATTTATATCATGATCGTCAAATAGAATATTAATTACAATGCAATGTCAACTTATAGGTCTGTATAAAACATTTAAATAAACTCATAACTAATTGATGTCCATAATAAAATACATAATGTCTAAGCACATAAAAGATCGTCAGATTACCGAAGGTAGGTATACCAAAATAACAATAAAAAATAACAAATACCATAAGTGCGATAGAGACGGAGATATACGAAGTTCGAGATTCGAAGTTCGTGGTTATAGCTCAGGTGTTGCAATTTGCAATTTTTGTGACTTTCGGGGCGATTATCTCCGTCTATAATATATACCCTCAATCAAAAAAATTTGCTGAGAAACCTAATATTTATTTTGAAAGGCCTAACGATTGATGTGCCACACGTCGACTTACAATGATATTTTTTTTTACTTTCTGTTTGGTAGGTCAGAATGGAGAGCACACCTAAAAAAATATTTTTTTACTCATTTTACAAAACTATGTAGCGACTAACAAGATACACCTAATATCCTCCAAGTAAGTTTTATTCAAATACAGACTGAAACATTGCATGCATGCATGGTCGGATTGTTACATCCGTACGACACACCTAATTATGACTTCGACATGTTGCACTGACAAATTGTTGTGAAATCATATAATCATATAATCTGTAGATCCAATGACGAAACTGACGTTTTAGCCAGTTTGGCTCGGGAACTCTAAAAAAGGAATGTTTTCAGCTTCTCTACTACTGACACGATTAGTGGGTCAGATTGAAAAATTGAAATGAAAACATAGAAATAATGGGTCAGATTCTAATCATGTCCAAATTTCTTCTCGGAACCCCGCAGTGTTGCATGGACGGTGCCGATCACTGGGAATAATGCTAATTCAAATAAAATTAATGAACATTAGGTATGTGTCATTACTCGTCTCCGCTGTTGCTGTCATTATCAGTGGGATCGTCTTCTGTGTGATCGTGTTGTGAGTCAACAGGATTGGTTATTAGAAAAACAACATTATTACCAGGCCTCGGATTTTTCATCGCATGGTGAGATGAAAGAAAACTGTGGAGTCGATATTAAAGCTAAATTTTTATTCATATTCATACTCATACTCATCAATTTTCTTAGTCCCGTAATACTTTTGTCCCTTGTGCATAAAAGTTATATAAAAGATAACTTTGAAATCATTGTTGATTCAATCACAAAATTGCAGTGTACTAATATGTCGATTAAGCAAAGTTTTCAAATATTAGACGACGTAAGACAATTTTTAACTATTTTCGGCCCTGAAACAGCCAAGAATAAATTGGAAAATGTACTCAACAGAAATCCGGACTTCATACACTTAAGGCACATGGCAAGTACTGAACAATTTGAGCGAGTTCTAGAATATGCTACGCTAACTTCCGTTGACGTAGAACGATCTTTTTCAAGTCACAAGTGGATTTTCAACCAATATAGAACCAGTTTTCGCCCAGAAAATATGGAAAAAGTTGCCATTATTTACTCGTTTTACAATTGTGATTTTGAAATGGACAATGCACATGCCATACCTTGTCAAGATTTTGAGGCACTCATTCCTATATCTACAAGTTTTATGGATATTGGAAACTAGGAGTATATAATAAAAGTAATATTTTATTTTATTTTATTTTTTATTTACGATATAATTTATTTCTACTCATATGACTTATTTTATTTATAATTTAATTTCGTTCTTAATTAAATGAATGAGTATGAATATGAATTAAAATTTAGCTTTAATATCGACTCCACAGTTTTCTTTCATCTCACCATGCGATGAAAAATCCGACCCCTGATTATTACATACCTATACATACCTACTACCATACACGGAAGGACGGGACAAGACACGCAAATATGACTGCGTCACTTCCTTTTACGATATTAAAGATCGTGCAATACAATAAAGTACCTACCGTGAATACGAATTTATCCTCGCTTTTATTCCAATTTTTTTTAATGTATTAGCAAAAATATACATATCGCTTACAGACTAGTCCAACACGTGATATGTACAACAATAAGAGATTAAGATTAACACAAAAAGTTAAAACATCCATAAAGCTACAAAGTCACAATATACTTACAAATATTTAAGAAAAACACAATTATCTGCTTGCGGTTCTTGTAAACTCAGTCAGAGTGCAATTAAATAAGTCTATTTTAGTTCCTTAGTATTATAATATATATCGTACATACCTATGTTGTGTAATAAACAAAATGTCTGGATATTACCCGTTTCAAGATAATATATTCAGTAGCGGCAACACCACAAACAAGAACAAGAATTACATCCGCTTTTGATTTTCCATTTAAAATTTTAACTGTATTAAATGAAGAAATAAATTATCAAGCCTAGAATGCACTTACAGCACTGTAAGAAATTGATATTTTTTTATCGAATGATTTTGTGTCTTAACTGCATAGCTCTGGCTCTTGCCTGTAGATTAAAAACATCAAACCAAGAATTAATCGCTCTCGCCTAAAATCTTACAAGTCTCGAAGGAAAATGTCTACTTTGAAATAGCTTTGTCTCTTGACTGTAGATTGAAAACATCAAACCAAGAATCAATCGCTCTTGCCTAATAACTTAAAAGTCTCAAAGGAAAATGTTGGTGCTTCTTCTTCGGAATAGCTTTGGCTCTTGACTGTAGATTGAAAACATAAATTCAAGAATCGATCGCTCTTGCTTAAAATCTAAAAAATCTCAAAGGAAAATTGTGGTGCCTCTTCTTCGGAATATCTTTGGCTTTTGACTGTGGATTGAAAACATCGAACCAAGAATCAATCGCTCTTGCCTAGAAACTAAAAAGTCTCAAAGGAAAATGTTAGTGTTTCTTTTTCGGAATAGCTTTGGCTCATGACTGTAGATTGAAAACCTAAATTCAAGAAGCGATCGCTCTTGCCTAAAATCTGAAAAGTCTCAAAGGAAAATATTGGTGCTTCTTCTTCGGAATAGCTTTGGCTCTTGACTGTAGATTGAAAACATCAAACCAAGAATCAATCGCTCTTGCCTAAAACCTTTAAAGTCTCAAAGGAAAATTTTAGTGATTCTTCTTTGGAATAGCTTTGGTTCTTGACTGCAGATTGAAAACATCAAACCAAGAATTAATCGCTCTCGCCTAAAAACTTAAAAGTCTCAAAGGAAAATTTTGGTGCCTCTTCTTTGGAATTAGGTAGCATTTTTGGTTTTATGACGAGTTACTTAATCTAAAGTCGATTTTTAAGAGCGTGCAATATTTCAGGCTAAAAGTGTTTTCTTTTTGCAGTAAATAAGCAATATCTTAACTCAAATCACTCCCATTTCCTTTAAAAAATTATAAAGTAAGAACTGAACCATTATGATTCTCCCTTAAAAAATCATGGTATTTTTAACTCGAGACATATCTATTGGATTAAGCAATTTATTATTATCTTTAAGAAACAGTGTACAAGACAGTTTTGCGTTTTGAATTAAGATATCTTTTTTATCTGTGCGGAATCGCGAGCACAAGCTAAGTCATCATATAAGTACCATCGACAACACAGCTAACTGACCATCCGTACACTTTATGCGCATTGTAATAAGGTTCTATATAAATACAGGATGGTCAGTTAGGGTCCCCCCACATTACGGCGTCTTGCGAACGTTTTTCATACAAAATTGTGCGTTGCGTCGACGCAACGCACAATTTTGTATGAAAAACGTTCGCAAGACGCCGTAATGTGGGGGGGCCCTTAACTGTGTCTGAATCTGAATCAGAGCTATCACGTCAGATAAGTATGAATCCGACTTTAGTTTTCGCTACGCTCGTTAAGGTGTTACCTCACTGTCACCATAGGTGGTCAATTGTATTGTCAGTCATTCCAGCAAATAAAATATTTATATTTCTATTGTACTGTCATCAAAATCTTGACCAACTGCAACTTCTTAGGCTTCTATATTTACACAGTTGTTCATATTTAGAACCCTGTCCCACCTAAGAAAAATTCAAAGTTTCATAGTTATTCTATACTTTACTGGTTAATTGTTCTTAATAACTTGTCCACACTGATAAGAAATTTAAACAAAAAAATTATGTCATGGCGTCCATCTGCCCGCCTTGTGCTGCGTTAAACAGCCTTGTCTCGTGACATACGAGTTTTTCAATTCGGGCCCCATGCAACTCGTGCAATCTCCCATGGGGAACGCAGTTTGATCAGCCATAAACCCCATTAACCTTATTGTAAAAAGGTAAAGGTTTTTTTTTTTTTTTTTTTTTCCTTCCTATCTTCTCAAGTTGGGCCCCGAAGGGGCCCTTAACTAATTGCCGATGACGTACATGGTTAAAAACACACGAAATAAAAACAATATATACAAAGGAACATTGACATGCACACATGAAAGAGAACTAACTACAATACAAAACTAACTACAACCTTAAAACTAATAACACAAAGCAAAATATGCGCCCCGGCCATGCCACCAGCTCCGCACCAGCGACAGCTGATAGCACGTTCCGAGGCGCACAGGCCACGCCCCCACGCCTTCCCCCCGCCGCCAACATAATGCGGTCAAGAGTGAGACGCGCGGACGCGAGCAAAAAGGTAAAGGGCTATCAAGTGTCACTATATATATCAATGCTGCGCACGCGAAACAGTTTGGGACTAGGACACGCTCTCTGTTGCACTTTGCACTTACACGATTGGTGCGACAGAGAGCGAAACAGAGTTGTCCAGTTCACAGATTGTATGGCCCTGCGCGCGCGAGCGTAAAAAACGTTATACCACATAGGACCTATGCAGACTGCGTTTTTAGGGTTTCGTAGCCAAATGGCTAAAACGGAACCCATGGATTCGTCATGTCTGTCTGACTGTCTGTCTGTCCGTATGTCACAGGCACTTTTTTTCCGAAAATATAAGAACTATACTGTTTAAACTTGGTAAGTAGATGTAAAAAAACCAATAAATTTTGGGGGTTCCCCATACTTAGAACTGAAACTATTTTTTTTTTTAAAGAAACCCATAGGGGTATCTATTGAATAGGTATTTAAAAATAATATTGAGGTTTCTAATATCATTTTTTTCTAAACTGAATAGTTTGCGTGAGAGACACTTCCAAAGTGGTAAAATGTGTGTGTGTGTGTCCCCCCCCATGTATCTTCTAAAATAAGAGAATGATAAAACTAAAAAAAATATATGATGTACATGCAAACTTCCACCGAAAATTGGTTCGAACGAGATCTAGTTTCTACTAGATCTCGTTCGAACCAATTTTCGGTTCTACTTTCTAGTAGTTTTTTTTTTAATACGTCATAAATCGTTTTTATAGATATATGGACCACTTCGTGCGCGAGTCCGACTCGCACTTGGCCGGTTTTTTAAGCGCACCATCGACGCGCGTTTGTTTCAATTCACTTGTTATTTACAACAAATGCGCGTCGACCAGTCTGCATTGGCCATAATATTCAGTGACGGCAACTTGACTACACGAAGAAGGCGGTTTCATATCGCTTATTTGTAGGCCGACAAAGGCATTAGTAAACTTCTTATTCAGTTTCATACCTAGTAGTGAGAAAGGTCGTTAGGGCTCCCGAGGAAGCTATATATGGACGGCGAGGTCACTTGTCCCAACACAACAAAATCCTCCACTTGTTGCATTGCAAGCGTAGGTACGGTGTCATTACCGTGGAAATAGCGTTTCTCTCGCGGTCGCCCTGTCATTATGACGACATCTGCTCGTTACTGTATCACCATAAGTGGTCAATTGTACACGCTTCTTATGGGCAGTTTCTGTATTTAGAACCCTATCGCAACTATGAAAAGTTCAAAGTTATTCTAATCTTTCTGGTTATTGCAATTGACCTTGCAAAGGTAGAATTGCAGACATTGAGATCGACAAATATACACATTGCAATACTGCGCATGTCAGGTTGTTATGACAGTCGTACACTGAGAGAAATTTACCTAGGGTGCATACGGAAGTTACGTAGAAAAATGATACAGCATGCCGCTTATAGCCTGCACCATGTTGCGTACGTAGCTAAGCGTAAGTAGCCGCCCTACTGATAAAAGTCATTGGTCGGGCTACGTAATTTCCTGCTGTATCATTTTCCTACGTAAATTAAGTAGGTGAGTCGTTTGCTACTTATGTAAGTAGCTGTCATACACACTAAATTTCCCATTAAATCATGGTGTATGTGTACGTATGTATAGCTGTGGTTAGGGTCAGGTCCAGTATATAATTATGCGTCCTACGTATGTACGTATGTGGTACAGGTATCGCACTGGCCTAGGGCCAGTACATAATGGGCCAGCCTACGTACGTACATATGTCGGACAGGTACCATACTTGCTTAGGGCCAGTACATAATGGGCCCGCCTACGTAGGTACGTATGTCGGACAGCTACCATACTTGCGTAGGGCCAGTACATAATGGGCCAGCCTACGTACGTACCTATGTCGGACAAGTACCATACTTGCTTAGGGCCAGTACATAATGGGCCCGCCTACGGAGGTACGTATGTCGCACAGGTACCATACTTGCGTAGGGCCTGTACATAATGGGCCTGCCTACGTACGTACATATGTCGGACAGGTACCATACTTGCTTAGGGCCAGGACATAATGGGCCAGCCTACGTACGTACATATGTCGGACAGGTACCATACTTGCTTAGGGCCAGTACATAATGGGCCCGCCTACGTAGGTACGTATGTCGGACAGCTACCATACTTGCGTAGGGCCAGTACATAATGGGCCAGCCTACGTACGTACCTATGTCGGACAAGTACCATACTTGATTAGGGCCAGTACATAATGGGCCCGCCTACGGAGGTACGTATGTCGGACAGGTACCATACTTGCGTAGGGCCAGTACATAATGGGCCAGCCTACGTACGTACCTATGTCGGACAAGTACCATACTTGCTTAGGGCCAGTACATAATGGGCCCGCCTACGGAGGTACGTATGTCGGACAGGTACCATACTTGCGTAGGGCCTGTACATAATGGGCCTGCCTACGTACGTACATATGTCGGACAGGTACCATACTTGCTTAGGGCCAGGACATAATGGGCCTGCCTACGTACGTACATATGTGGGACAGGTACCATACTTGCTTAGGGCCAGTACATAATGGGCCCGCCTACGTAGGTACGTATGTCGGACAGGTACCATACTTGCGTAGGACCAGTACATAATGGGCCTGCCTACGTACGTACATATGTCGGACAGGTACCATACTTGCGTAGGGCCTGTACATAATGGGCCTGCCTACCTACGTACATATGTCGGACAGGTACCATACTTGCGTAGGGCCTGTACATAATGGGCCTGCCTACGTACGTACGTAAACCGGACAGGTACCGTACTTGCTCAGGTCCAGTACATAATTGTGCGTCCTAGGTATGTACGTATGCTGGACAGGTACCGTACTTGCTCAGGTCCAGTATATAATTGTGCGTCCTAGGTATGTACATATGCTGGACAGGTACCGTACTTACTCAGGGCCAGTACATAATGAGCCATCCTACGTATGGACGTATGCTAGACAGGTAGCGTACTAGCCCAGGTCCAGTACATAATTGTGCGTCCTAGGTATGTACGTATGCTGGACAGGTACCGTACTTGCTTAGCGCCACTATATAATGGCAAATCCTACGTATGTAAGTATGTCGGACAGGTAGCGTACTATCTCAGGGCCAGTATATAATCGTGCGTCCTACGTATGTACGTTGGCCGGACAGGTAGCGTACTAGCCCAGGTCCAGTATATAATTGTGCATCCTACGTACGTACGTACGCCGGACAAGTACCATACAAGCTCAGGGCTAGCATATAATGGAATATCCCACTTACGTAGATATGCAGAGCATGTACTGTTCTGGCGCAGATCCAATGCGGTATATTTACGTACGTATGATAAACCATTATTTAAAGAGCAAGTGTCACTTGCTCTTTAAATAATGGTTTATCATACGTACGTAGATATACCGCATTGGACCTGCGCCAGAACAGTACATGTCCTGCATATCTACGTACGGCGTGGGATATTCCTTTATTTACTAGTCCTGAGCTAGTATGGTACTTATCCGGCATACCTGTGGAGCATAATTATGTACTATCGGCAAAATGGAACCCTGACCCACCACGGATCAGTTTCATTTTATGGATTGTACATACGTAGGAGAGCAATTATTTACAGAAGCTGAAGCCAGCGCGATACCTGTCACAGCGTGTCTACAATGCGTAAAACACAATTATGTATAGTCCCTGAGTCAGTATGACACTGGCCCGGCCTATTACATACGTATAATTATAAACCATTATTTACAAAGTGAGCAATTGAGCATGGTACTTGTTCAGCATAGTAATTATCTACACACCTAGGATATACAATTATTTACTTATTTTGAGTCAGTGCGCCACCTGGCCAACTTATGTACATACGTAGGAAGACAATTATTTACTGGACCTGAGCCAGTAGGTATTGCACCTGTCCAGCCATGTAATTCCCTAATCAACATCATCGCTAACCAATTTAAAGTTTTGCCTCAATGCGAGCATGATCGATTTCAGCAACAACGTTGCTTAGAGACTCACATGGCAGCTTACATACACGTATAAGTATACACAATTATTATTATGTTACAATTTAATGTAAGCAGTGAACCGTTGTTAAGAGATTTACAAATATTAAGTACATAAGCAAACCTGTCAAGTACGATACCGTCTAATTAGGTATAGGGTTTGTATTGAAACGAACTGATATACAAAAAAATGTATTGTTTCCATTATGTTAATACTTAATTGTACACAAGACAATAAATCAAACGAACCCGAACTCGATAGCCGAACGATTTCCATATACAATTAAACCGCTTGAAAACGTTAAATTTTCTTCAAACTTGTTGTATTGTGTAGCTTGATATATGTATCCCATTTGCGCAAAACGACACATGAGCAGTCTCGAAAGAAGCATAAACAGTGCTCTGACTCATAAAAAGAACTTATTTACTTTTTTCGAGACTGCACATGTGTCGTATTGCGCTAATAGGATATGTCAACCTACACAATTAAACAAGTTTCAACCAACCTATTTAAGCGATTTCTTTATATGGAAATCGTTCGACTCGATTCGCCTTAAAAGTTTAACTTAGCCTTAACTATGTGCGAGTAACTGTATTTCCAGATCCCGACTTTACAATGCTCTTTAAGAGAGACAATAAAAAACAATGATTGCGTTGTTTTATTGTGTAGCTTGATATATCACATTTGCGCAAAACGACACATGAGCAGTCTTGAAAGAAGCATTTAAACAGTGCTCTGACTATTTACTTTTTTCGAGACTGCACATGTGTCGTATTGCGCAAATAGGACATGTCATCCTACACAATTAAACTAGTTTTAACCAACCTCGAACAACGAATCGTTCGACTCGATTCGCCTTAAAAGTTTAACTTAGCCTTAACTATGTGCGAGTAACTGTATTTCCAGATCCCGACTTTACAATGCTCTTTAAGAGAGACAATAAAAAACAATGATTGCGTTGTTTTATTGTGTAGCTTGATATATCACATTTGCGCAAAACGACACATGAGCAGTCTTGAAAGAAGCATTTAAACAGTGCTCTGACTATTTACTTTTTTCGAGACTGCACATGTGTCGTATTGCGCAAATAGGACATGTCATCCTACACAATTAAACTAGTTTTAACCAACCTCGAACAACGAATCGTTCGACTCGATTCGCCTTAAAAGTTTAACTTAGCCTTAACTATGTGCGAGTAACTGTATTTCCAGATCCCGACTTTACAATGCTCTTTAAGAGAGACAATAAAAAACAATGATTGCGTTGTTTTATTGTGTAGCTTGATATATCACATTTGCGCAAAACGACACATGAGCAGTCTTGAAAGAAGCATTTAAACAGTGCTCTGACTATTTACTTTTTTCGAGACTGCACATGTGTCGTATTGCGCAAATAGGACATGTCATCCTACACAATTAAACTAGTTTTAACCAACCTCGAACAACGAATCGTTCGACTCGATTCGCCTTAAAAGTTTAACTTAGCCTTAACTATGTGCGAGTAACTGTATTTCCAGATCCCGACTTTACAATGCTCTTTAAGAGAGACAATACAAACAATGATTGCGTAATAGGTAGTTGGCATGACTTTAGCCTTTTCATGACAACGCCAACGCAATGACTGGTACATGATATAATACTTTAAGACAACTCAAGTTACACACTTTGGTATGCACGAAGAAGTTAAACGCACTTATGTGTTATTCTCATCTGTTATTTGATTTACGTTTAGATATTGCAGTCAGTCAGTCAAATAGTACCAGTTTACATCTCTTTATAAACACGCCCTATCTTAAAGAAATTACTTGCTTTGAACATTATATTGGACGAATATGTCCAGTGAGATCACCCTGGTGATCCTATTGGACGCCATGTCCAGCACGATCCCCTGGGTGATTCTAGTGGACATATGTATATCCAGTAGGATCCCCCAGAGATCAAAGATTTTTGTTTGAGTAATTCTAGTGGCCTGTCATGTCCAGGGTGATCTCACTGGACATGATAGTCCATTAGAACTGATCCTATTGGACGCCATGTCCAATACGATCCCCTGGGTTATTTTAGTGGACAGAATTACAGATATCCAGTAGGATACCCTAGAAAGAGTAATATTACTCTCTAGGGTCCTTCTGGCTATAATTTTGTCCAGTATAATCACCCAGGTGATCTTTTTTGACGCTATATTCTGCACGATGGTGGGTGATCTTACTGGATAAGTTCGCCCACTAGAATCACTTGCAGATTAATATTACTTTCAGGGGTATCCTAGTGGATATAACTCTGGCCACTATAATCATCACCCAGGGGATCGTGCAGGATATAGCGTCCAATAAGATCACCTGGGTGATCTCAGAAGACATATTCGTCCAATACGATCACCTGGGTAATCAGGTCAGGTGATTTCAGTGGATAGCGTGAAATTTACCGATTACGATGACGAACATTTTACATAGTTAAAGAATAATGTGGATCGACACTGCTGATTACCGTATCAAACACATTTATGATAGCGGTAATAGTATTACCGAGTATTTTAATAAGTATCTAGCTTTAATAGTGCTAGCGATACGCCAAAAAAAGCTGCAAATGGTGTTAAAAGTATGAAAATCGGAACGATTCAACTTTAGGCCGTAGCACGAAAAAAAAAATGAGAGGAGTTATGATGTCATCTTTTTTTCGTATGAGTATGGTATCTTCGATAATCGGCTATATGTCACGCGATACGGGGCCTGTTGTAACCGAATCGCGAGTCGCGATACACATGTTCGATAATCGGCCATGTGTCACGCGATGCGGTCACAAGAGCCAGCTTATTCGATTAAAATGTCACTATTTGCTTGTATGAGATAGTTATGTAAAGGGTCATTCTACTTTTTACTGCAGGTTTTTGTGTCCCCCGGTAAAGAAAATGTTCTATAGAGACAACTTTGTTACAGTTGAACAACTGTGTTACCATTATGTCCCTATTTCTAGGTAAAGGTTTTAAATTGTAACAAAACTAGTTTTATATCCTTTTATTATATGGGAAAATCTTTAAAAAATACAGAATTGGATTTACCCGAGTTTGAAGTTAAGCGACTCAATTGGTTTATAAATTACATTACAGGTATATACGACGCAAGATAATATATATTTTTATGAATTTTAAATACTTTGCTAAGATATTTTTTTATTATGTCGAATATTATATACCGCGGTACGTGATGTACTATTGAAACAAAAGTGCACAAAAGTAATACAGTTGTCTTTTAAATGTGATTAATAAGACGTGGTATGATTTTTCTACCTTGGTAGACAAACCTTTATTTCAGAAAAATACTTATTCATTCATAGATTCACTCCTTTATTCCCAAAAGGGACAGGCAGAGCACATGAAACTTATGTTCCAGTGCCACTTTTAGCATAAATAGATACATACAAGATCGAAAAATGTGATATTGCAGATATTGATATTGTGATATGTGTTGTTGGGCGATGGGCTAGCAACCTATCAAGGTTGCTAGCCCATCGCCCAACAACACACTTCAACCCTGCTCCCTTAGTCGACTTTTACGACACCCACGGGAAGAAAGGGGGTGGTGAAATTCTAACCCGACACCACACGGGAAAAAATCCACACGGGAAAATTGTTTAGGTATGGTTACGCATACATACAAAGAAATTACTTCATTTATCTTTAACCAATAATTTTTTGAAACCAGTTACTACTACAGTGCCAAAAACCTGCAGTAAAAAGTGGAATGGCCCTAAATCAATATCGCAAATTATTTTTCAAGAAAAAATATAGTATAGTTGCCACGTTTGACGGTATCTAATGCCATGAGTATTATACTTTGATGGTGAAGCTTCTTAGTTAGTCTAAAGTCCAACGGACGGTGACATAGAGTTTGAAGTCGCGTTGTATGGTCATTGTAGCAGGTACAGGTGAAATAAGAGCATCGTATGTATGAAACTTACTGTCGTTCGTTTTTCGAACCTCGTATGCAAAAAAATGATCATTAAAATCAATACATTCAAACGGAATACAGCGGAATATAACTTTGTCATTGTCCGTGACATATATGTTTTTGACTTCAGCAAATAGTGGCAAGCCAGTAGACTCCGATATATCTAAGACTAAAATCGAAAGTAACTGAAATTTGATACTGTTAATCATCACCCATGAGGTTGAATAACAAGTATCTAAGTTAATATCTTGATATTGTAAATTAAACTTAACATAGACCATTTCAGATGCCGTTACTTTGCTCTGTTTGCCAGTTGTCAATGGAGGTAATGGTATATTTTTCAAAAACATGTCGTTTAAAATTAACTGATGTTTTATAGCTATGGTTTTACAAATATTAACTCTACTCTGCGATGCTCTAGCAATAAATTTAGACACACGATGTTTCGCTTCAAATCTCATTGTCCAGATTTGAGTAAGTGGACCAAACTTCTTTAGCATTTCAGGGTAATGTGTTAGAAAGTGAAATTTTGGTTTTAAATGGGTATCACTTAATTGGCAATAGAGTTCATTTAATTCAGCTACCAGGAATTTTACTTGGACCACAGTACTTTCATGGACTCGACGAGTCAAAAGTTTGTCTAATAATTGTCTTAATTTTATGTACAACATCCAAACGTCGTTTTCATCTGGAACATTATATCCGAGGATTAGCCCGAAATAACGAACTAAAGAAAGCATTTCAGATGCTGAGCATTTTAAATTTATTGATGTTCCGTGTAAGGATACCGCGTTAGACGGCTTTGAACTTGAATCTGGTCCATAATCAAAATTCCGTATTCTCGACGTTAGGTTTTCTAAAGTGATTAACTTTTGTTTTTGCACTAGATCCGTTATGATGAAAATCATGACATACCGACAAGCGCCCTCAAGGTAATCATGTAAAACATCGACTGCAACGTTTTCAAACAAATGAAAGCCATCTAGAGTAAGCCATGTACATTTTTCTTTGATTCCGGACTCGGAAACATCGTGTATCTGTAAATCATTTGAATAGTTTTGCTCGTTTCTTAACAAATCGACGTTTTCATACAACATTGATTGAATTTGTTGCTTGTTAGCAACGCAAACTCTGCACGGTCGATTTGCAGAAAAACTCTCTACGAAACCTAATACACCATTAAGTCCTAAATTGTCACCAGTGACAACAGGCAGATGATATTTTATTATTCCTTTGTATTTTTCAGTCTCAACATGTATACCATTCTGCTTTAAATCATTGAGTAAATCAAAAACTTTTTGAAAAGTTATGTGGTTTCCAAATTGTATCCTATCTGATGAGTGAAACAGGGCCACAATAAAGATATTTTGCAAGAGTGAAACGTAGTTAGGAGGAAGACTTGGAATTGATATATATACACCTCCTAATTTGTGAACCCCTGCATGGCTTCCCAAAGGATTTCCAATTTCGAAATCATCAAAGTATAATACTAATGGTAAATTCAGCTCTCTGTCTGTTACAAAACTTTCTGACATCTTTTTCCATACGGAACCCTGAACTATATTTTCAATGCCGAAAGGAAATTCTTGTAAATTGTGCAGGTAATCTAATGTATCGTTCAATACACTTCCACGTGAAAAAAAAGACTTCAAATTATTTTTTAATGGCATTATTTGCTCAGTGCAGTGAATTGGCACTAACGCAGTTCCTGTGGGAGTTTTTTTTGTTTCCACTCGCTGGCCTATGACCACTTCTTGAGGCTCAACATAAGTTCCTAATAGTTTATAATGACCGAAACGTTTAAATTCAGTGTCAAAATTGTTAAACGTTTCGCAAAAAGTACCAACTGTTTCCTTAAAAGCATCACAAACATTTGTAGTCATTTCACTTGATGGTACCGATTGACTGAACCGCTGAAGCAAAACGTTTTCTGATTTAGAAAAAAATACTCGGAGATTGTCCAAAAATTCTTGCACAACCATACGCGGTATTGTGGCACTAGCGTACAAAGAGGATATCAATTCTGAGGCATGACGAATTAGAGGTGTTTTCTCATTATTTTCTACTACTAATTCTTTTTGAACAGATTCGTTACTTTCTGTGGTACTTGTGGATGGACATTCAGAGATTTCGATAGGATTATCTATGTCAGTGTTGTGACGATTCACGTTTGATGACGACGAATGGTGATCTCTTATCAAATGTTTTTTAAATGACGCTGCAGTAAAATAATGTCGAAAACACCCCTGTTCACCGCAGTGAAAGTTAGATTTTGTTACAGTAGATTTACAAAAAGATCTAATATGGCAGATTAACAAAGACGGAGATGGCATAGGTTTTTTACAATAGTAACAAGTAAATGTCATTTTTTTAGTCACTAACAAGTCCCAGATCAGTCAACAGAGTGTTCACTACCTGTGAGCGTCTATCAAATTGCGTTCTTATGCTATAGAATCCCAATTGGATAAACAGCCACAGATCTTCACACTCTTCTGGGTAACACGCCCCGGTTGATTGGTATATTTTAAAAACACAATCTACGGCTGTTAACAATTTTTTGAAACTGTATATTGTGTCGTTGACGACAACGTATGCAGATTTTACCTCGGCGCTGATCGATGCGACACAAACAACAAATGGCTGCAGAGTCCGCTTTTGCTGCAAAATCTGTTCTTTCTTCTCGATTATATAGGTAGTGACTTCTGCTTCTGAGGAGACGTGCTTGATAAACCCGTCGCATATTTCCGCGCGAGAAAATTTCAGACCAGCTTTTCCTTGCCGTTTTCTCGCCGGCGACACGTTTATGACATAAGCCAGAAGCATTAGACAAACGTTGTTAACAGTCTCAGTGTCGGCCTCTGAAAAAAAAGCAATGTTTATTGAACAAAAAAAAAACAAAAAAAAAATTACCGCCCGTGGGTTGTACAACATTTTGAGACTCGCCCATGCAGTTTCCGAACGCAAGCGCGGCGCCCCACCCCTTTTCAAAAATTGCGCGCTCAATCAATTCAATTTGCCAATGACATTCTTTAAATTTAGAACACAAATAACTGCAACTCACCATGTATCCTTCCAGTTAAGTTTTGTATTTCAGTCTTGAATGTATTGTTGCGAGAACGTTCTGCTTTACCCTTGGAGTAAGCAAGAATATCTTCTTGTTTTAAATTGAGCATGGAAAACAAATTGTTCTCTTTTCCAGGGTACATCTGATTGAAGTCGTTCAGAAGCTGCAAGTAAACAAATTGTTTTAGCAAATGAGCTCTTGTATAATTTGTTTCTACACATTATGATTGGGACAAAGCGATTAAAATGTGTGACATTTTAATCGCTAATAAAAAACTAATAAAATATAGGAATACATGCGTGAATTTAACTTCTTAGTACGTACCAACGTGTAACCTAGAGGCTGTCTTAAAGCTGGATACTTATAAAAATACTCGCTAATACTATTACCGCTATCATAAATGTGTTTGATTCGGTAATCAGCAGTGTCGGTCCACTTTTTCTCCACCGTTTTCCATGGATCTACATTATTCTTCAACCATGTAAAATGTTCGTCATCGTCATCTGTAAATTGATCCAGTGCTGAAATTCAAATGAATAAACACATTAAGGTGGTTCGCCAACCATACAAAACGTTATTTGACATTCGCAGGCTAACAGCGCGATATTTTAAGAAAGTAATGGCTTGATCTGACAGCGGGCGCGGCGTGACGTCGGCGCGGCGCGTCGCGCTCGGCGGTATGGACGGCGCTCATGTATAATTTAGAAACAAGATGATGATGTGATGTGTGAGTCGGACATAGAAGCAGTGGTGACGTCCCGCCGAGCGCTGTTTGACATCGTAATGTACCATGTATGTTAACTATAGTACATTACAACTGCTGCCGTCGCGCCAGCACCGCCCCGACGTCACGCCGCGCCCGCTGTCAGACCAAGCCATTAGACCATCTTTATAAATGGGGAATTCCGTCCAAATGGAAAGCCGATTAATGAAACTTTGTTACCTAAGTTTCTTAAAATATCACGCCGTTAGCCTGCGAATGGCAAATAACGTTTTGTATGTTCGGCGAACCACCTTAACCAACGTGCGGCCCTCAGACACCTTCTTACTATGAATGCCGCTGCCATGCCGGTCTGAATCGGTCCTAAAGGATAATTCCCATCAAACGGCACGCATCGCATCGGATCGGAACGGATTTTATAATCTGCGATGTTAAAGTCTATATTACCAAGCCGCGCACAGAGGCTAGACAGCGGGCGTCTTGCAATATCGCAAGATTGTAAAATAAAATCCGTTCCGATCCGATGCGATGCGTGCCGTTTGGTGGGAATTATCCTTAATTCACGGAATGAAACAGTTGGCCACTTTTAAACCTTAAGGCGCGAATTATACAGAGCCGGCGTAAGGTGAAGGCGCCGCGCAGGCATGTCGCTTCAAAACGTTTTCATACAAAATGTACGTCCGGTGTAGGCGACGTGCGACGTGAATTACACTCCAGCGGTGCAGCCCAGACACCACGCCGCTTGATACAATTGACCAATGGATCTCATTCCATTGTGTTAAGGTCTACAATCGTTTGAAGCGGCATCATGCCTGCGCTGCGCCTGCCCCGCGCCTTACGCAGTCGAAAAGTGACAAACCTTTTCATTCCGCGACTCTACATATACAAACCCAATATGGGCAATATACTAGTTGAAACTAACCTATACCATTATCTTCGCTACTGGTGGACGGTGTAGAAATGCTTGAAGCGTTTGATGAAGCTCTGCTAATTTCCGGAAGTTCTCCACTCTGGCGAAGCTTTCTTCTCCGCGTTATGTATGTTTCGTACAATTTACCGCTGGCATTTTTTTTTTTGGTTTCGCCTGCGCCCGCCAGATATGCCGAGTAATATAAAACTACGCTTTCTTTACTAAATAGCTCGACGATTTCTGTAGCCAGTTTGTAAAACTCTTCGGTTGTTATTTTGCCGGAAGGCCTTTTTTCAAGCACATGATGTACTACAAGCTGACTCAGTTTTCTCCTGGAACCTTCCCTTAGCAGCCCTCCACCACTTTGCCCGTCTTTCAGTATGGCCCTACCATCTATGCTAGCCTGAAAATCAAATATTTCAGAACCTAACAATAATATCAAAAAACAACAACTATGTCCGGTGGAAGAGTTTCGAGACTTGGCCTATTTTTTACATGGAATGTATTTTATGGGATAGATATTAAACGTCCATTACTCGGGTACAGTCAGCATTAAAAGTAGCTACGCAAACGAAATCCGTACCTATGTGTTTTGGCTGCGTTCGCTATTAGCATTAAGGCCTTGTACAGACGCAGCAGTTTGTCAGCATGCAACTTCTCGCAGGCCAACAAACTGCTGGGTCAGTATAATTTTTTTAATTTTCCTTTTCTTAATATAGTTAATTTTATTTATTTCTTTTATGTGTGTTTTAAACTGTGTATGATAGTTAAATAGTAGTTATTTTTGACTTTTTTATTGTATTGCATGTGTCGTTGTTGCCTTCCGTGTCCAGCGCTGGCTGTAAAGCTAGCATTATGCTGAGCTGGGTCCATTTCGTGACATAAATTACTGTGTGATTTATTGTGAATTGTATCACTGTATTGTGCTGTCACGAATAAATGTTTGAAGTTTGAAATCTTCGTTGGTGTACCTAGCTACTTTTGATGCTGTCTGTACTATACGAACCCAGAATGTTTCATAAGAAAGCTATGTCTTAACCAACTTAAGCCAGTCAGGCCGTCAAACTTTTCCTTATAAATACTAAACGATAATGTTATAAATGTTAACACTTTCGGCGCCGGTGACACAATGTCTGTGATCAAAAAATTCTGACTCCTATGCCGGTGACACATATGTTGTGACCACGATAATTTCACCCGGCATAGCTTAAGGGCTCAGTGAATCGCTGCCGGCGCCGAACGTGTTAAATAGGCTCACCTTAAAACTGTACGGCTTCTAACAGTCCTCGTCATCAGCAACAGGAGAAGTGGTCAAAATTACAAACAACCTACAACAAAATCAATCAACTACTAACACTACACTAGTATGTACACTACAAGAAGGTTAGAATTAGGAATAGGACAAAACATTTTAATAAGTATGCAGGATGTTTGGTAAATAATGGATATTTAATCCGTAAACTGACGATAGTGGGCACTTATAAAAGTTGCATCATTTTCGACATGAGCGAAATCAGTAGAAAGCTGTCCTATTCTTATTCCAAGTGCATAGATACGAATAATGGGTACACAAACGTGTCTACAAAATGAATATCATGGAGTTCCTAAAGACTTCTACAGGCTAAAAGCGTGTTTATAACGGTATTCTCAGCTCTAGTTTAAAATACTCTAAATGTGCGTTACCAACGAATGAATACATACATATGAGTATGAATAATCTATCTATAATTCTATATTACTCTATAAGCTGTAAGTAAAATAATGCTTACACTGAGAATTTTTTTCACCTGCAAAAAAAAAAACAATAAGTATATGTACAGTCTGTCTATTTTACCAATACACCACGGAAATCTTCGGTTTCGACGACAAATATACTGTTCTGCAAGAGTAAGTGCGATAGCAATAGAAAGCCGAGGCACACCGTGGTCACGCGGTACAAACGAGTTAGTTCCGGTAGATGTGTGCGCGCCTTGTCGGTGCACACGTCAATGTGTGTGTGAGGGGCGTAGGGTTGGCACAGTCACTGTAGACGTTCAAGTCGTTTGATTTCTCGGGTCGCTAGACGGCGTCATTAAAATTAAAGAAAAACTTTTTTAAAAACAAGCTTTTATTATTTGTTAATAAAATGAACTATAAAGTTAATAATAAATTACTTTATTAAGAAATATAACACTTTATAAGTTAATTGTAACCTTTATAGATAATTAAGCTTCTTCGTCTACGACAAAATAATTCCATATCGTACATAATTTTACATTTTGAACACTAAAACTTTACACCTTAATTATTAAATCTTTCTGTTTTTATCACGTCGCACGTCCTTCTTGCACGTCGCGACGGAGCGTCATATTGATGTGATTTTTTTGTATGGAGATAGTTTAGAGGCTGGAGAGTGACATAGGCAACTTTTTTCAGCGGGAAAACATCTAATTCCCACGGGAAAATTCAATATGTTACATTTTCCTCTAACCACGCGGGCGAAACCGAAAGCGTGTTATGTAACAAAATCCAATGATAGATCCTCTTGCTATCATAATGTAACACGCTTTTATTTATGAAATTGGGACTGTGATAAAGACGGGGAGATTTAATAATTAAGGTGTAAAGTTTTAGTGTTAAAAATAATTATGTACAATATGGAATTATTTTGTCGTAGACGAAGAAGCTTAATTATCGTTAAAGGTTACAATGAACTTATAAAGTGTTATATTTCTTATTAGAGTAATTTATTTTTAACTTTTTAGTTAATTTTATTAACAAATAATAAAAGCTTGTTTTCAAAAAGGTTTATTTTTTAATTTTTTTTTAACTTTCTAGTATTTTTAATTCGAGATATACTACGACGTAGTTCGTAGCGCGTAGCAGCGTTTATCCGTTATGTGGCTTTGAGCACTTAAAGTTTATGTATGGGGGTTGCGTCGTGTAATTACAAAGTTCCTATGGCCACCTTCCAGCTCCATCAACAGACCCTGGTTACCATATAGTATCAAAGTACTCGTCAACACGAATTAAACGAGCCCAAACTCGACGGGGCTGCATCGTTTAATTACGGAGTTCCTATGGCCACCTTCCAGCTCCATCATCAGACTCTGGTTACCATATAGTATCAAAGTACTCGTCAACACGAATTAAGCGAGCCCAAACTCGATGGGGTTGCGTCGTTTAATTACGGAGTTCCTATGGCCACCTTCTTTTGTAGAACCGATGGCCGTTGGGGCGGAAAGGTTCTCGAGTGGCGACCACGTACCGGAAGGCGCGGCATCGGTAGCCCCTCACAAGGTGGACTGATGACCTGGTAAAGGTCGCGGGAGTCCGTTGGATGCGGGTGAGGCAGGACCGGTAACATTGGCACTCTTTGGGGGAGGCCTATGTCCAGCAGTGGACGTCTTTCGGCTTAAATGATGATGTCTTAATAGGAGATGCGGTGCAGTGTGACATCCGCCTTAAAACTCACTAGTAAAATGTAAACTTACAGTATTTTTTGAATTATCCGCAATTTCTACTGCTGTTGTGTGTCCTGGGGTGTCACATGTCTGGGATGGGATGTCTTCTAAAATTTCAGATCCACTTGGTGTGTTAGATCTAAAAGATTGTGTAGCTGGAATTATAACGTCATCCAGCACCTGAAACAAAAAAAAAGCTACTTTATATATTGCCATATACCATTTTGGGCACATAAACAAATCCTACATTTGAAATTCAAAAAAACCGAAATGGATACATGAATTCTACCTAGCCTGACATATGGGAGCCAATCCTGGACATACCTACACAAAGAAAATCAAACATAGAATTAGGTCTAAACTGAGGTTGCCGGACCTAGCTGGTTGCATTTGGCCAAAGACCGAGAAAAATGGCATGAGATGGAGGCGGCTTTTACCGAAATGGGGTCCATATAACAAAATATACATATATGTATATGTACATTTGTATAAAAACATTAACACCACTTTTAGATTAGGGAACACTAACAATATGAAATAAAACCAATTTTACATTGTATTTTATTCTACAACTGTGGCAAACAAGCTCAAGGCCTGCCTGGTGGTTAGAAGACACCGTAGCCTAAGGACAGTGGCGACTCAAGAAGTGGCGATAGATAGGAAACTTGGAGGAGGCCTTTGCCAATAGCCACACCGAACACACATACAAAAGATATAAACAAGAATTGTGTGTGTTTAGCTAGAGAAAAATTAGCATTACTACATTGTGAGACAAAATATGTAGGAGATTGTATTAATACTTACTAAAGATGATTTTTTTGATGAATTGGTGGTGTGACTCGGAGACAGATCGACACCAGCTGTATCTTGCCGTTGTTTTAAACGGTTTATGTAATTCTTCAGTTTTAATCTTGGCCCAATTTTTGGTATTAACTCTCTCAGTTCGTTGTCTTCTAAAAGCAGGAGAGCTTGGTCATCAATATTATTTTCTGAAAGGGTTACGAATTGTCAATATAATATAAACTTTGTAAAATACAGCCGAATTCATTTACATATAAGTTTCTGTCAAAAACTATTTTTTGTGTACCACCATCAACTACTCATTGAGACGATTCTAACTAGCCCAAACTCAACAGGGTTATGTCAGTTAAGTACTGAATTCCCATGGCCACCTTCTGTCACCACCATCAGATCAGCTCAATGGTACCATAGTATTGAATTGTCATCCAAACTATAATTACACCAAAATTTTAGCTCAATCGGTTGAAGATGCTGCTTCAAAATTGAGTTGCAAGATTCCACCCGAACAAACATACAAGTTACATTGCAAGTTATTGATATCAATTATAACACTAATACCATACCTACATACCATTAAATACTGCAACGATGTCTTCCCCTAGTCCCAACGAAAGGAGTGCTTCCTCCATAGTAAGGAGCGTTAAATGGGTTTACCTGGAATTTAGTTTGTATTAGTAGTAAGTAGTGCTGGCCACAGCTCCGGCTTTAGAGGAGGTCGCTTGAAGATGGGACCAGGCTAGCGTATCAACGCAGGTAGCGTCCCACACAAGTCCTCTCCTCCCCAGCTTACATGGAATGAGCGTCATGCCATCGTCACGTGTGGTACTATTCGGCTCTATATAAAATGGCCGGCACGCTATTATATGTGAGAAATGGCAGCCTTTGCCAGTCAGGAAGCGAAATAACCACTTGAATTACGATTTTTGTACAAATATGGCGAATGAATAAAAAAATGTAGTTTCCTTTTACACAGCAATGCCCCGTTCCGAACACATAGTAAATAATATAGAATTGAACTGTGCGAGTTAATTGTTAATATTGTAGTGTTATTTTGTTTTATATTCACGCATAGAATGGATAATGCAAAAGATATGATTGTTGGTATAGATGTACCAACAAAATAAATTCGATCGATATTGGGACGGCTTTGAAACATGAAAACAACAACTATTATAGTTAATAATGCATGAAAACCATACCTTGTTACACGACTGCCCACGGAAAGGATATAAATATACGTATTATTTTTTGGATAAAAACTCTGCAATCACTTCAGCGACGCTAGCGCACAATAAAAAAATGGTTGCAAATGAATGTTGCCACATGCAGAATTACAAAGCGGAAAGTCAGTTTTGAAAGCGCGGATTTTTTTATGAAAATGCCGATGTACGTTTCTGCTGTGCTTACGATAACAGCAGTAATTCTATTCGGAATATTATTCAATTGTTTACTTTATAAATTTGAATTAGAATCAGATAGACATTTGAATTACATTTCGAACGAAGTTACTACTATTTTATCGTAAGCACGGCAGAATATCACAGCTGTGTTTTTAGGGTTCCGTAGCCAAATGGCAAAAAACGGAACCCTTATGGATTCGTCATATATGTCTGTCTATCTGTCTGTCTGTCTGTCTGTCTGTCTGTCCGTCCGTATGTCACAGGCATTTTACTCGAAAACTATAAGGTGTATTTGAATAAAATTTTGAGGAAACGTGTATTTTATTAGCCGCTACATAGTTTTGTTGGTTTATATACTGTGCTTGTATCGCGTGAGAGTAAGCACTTACATAGGTTTAACGATTCTAGATTCTTATCGTTAATGCACTTAAATGGTTATTGGGTTTACACGAGCGTACACCAGATGCTAGGCTCATTCATATCCATTCATTAGGGAATGAATGGAACGTTCATTCAGCATTCAAGTTTATTACTACAATGTTGCATTTCACAAGATTATTAGATATTGCATCATACACCTCACCCTCGTAAGTGCCATAAGATTTCAATAACGATACGACCTTTTTAATAGGCACGGAACCCTTCTTGTGGGTGGTCCGACACGCACTTGGACGCTTTTTTTAATGAAACGGAGTATCACAACAGCGCGCATTTTTAGGGAAACGCTATTCTATTAAATTGTTAATAGAGACACAGCTGTAGTTAGAGCGAGAATCCAAGGTCTCATTCTAGCAACTGCTGCGTCTATTAGTTGACAGATTGCAACGAGTAGCCTTTAGGTATTGTTTCAATTAAAACTAGCAATCACCCGTGTCACTAAGAGTAGCTGAATGACTCGTTCTATATTTTTTTCATGGCCAGCACTGTTGCTACAAGGAAAGGGTAATCTCTTTCTTATTGTGTGTAGTATTTCAGCTTCACTGCTGGTGACACGGTTGATGATCAGACTATATAATAACATTTCGTAGTTGCACTAAGTATTCTTGAATAATCCACCTACATTTAATACCTATATGAAAAGTATAATCTATATTAATTCCGTAAAAATTAGGCGAAAATGGTATATAAACTTTCTTTACTTTATAATTTATTACTTCTATTCTATATAAGTTCTTTGGGATAAGCGCAATCCACTTAATTTTATTAATGAAAAGACCTTTTTCATAGTCCACATGAAATTCAATATTATCTCAAGGTCGTATATATTTCCTTAAAATACTGTCATCTCATTTCCTGATGCATACCAATAGTTTTTGGTATCTTGTTTAGGCAACTACTTTAATCCGTTAGATCTGAAGGGAAATTCATTAAGTTGGCAACACTCACCTAGATGACGCGTCATTTACAAGCTACGTAATTTACGTATGCAAGTTCTTTAAAATACGTATACCTAGAGATTATTTGAGTTGGCCGAATTGCAACAAAGTAGTCCATTCGAAAAGCAACTCTACGGTCCAAGGTAGAAGATTCCAATTCCAATGGAAGTTATATAAAAAGTCGGCCACATTCAATAATCTCAACCACGTGGATGACGAAATTCTGCTCAGTGTGTAATTTTAACTGTACTATACTGTTCGTTAGTTAAGTACTCAGTTTATTAGTTGGAACTGAATTTTGAACCAGTTAACCGATTGAGCTAAAAGGGGCAACCTTGAATGAAAAAAAATACGTTATTTGCAGCGGCCAAGGATGTTTTTTTATAGGAATTATAGGTGATCGTTTAGAGGACCTGACCTTCGCATAGATATATTAAATGAAAAGAGTTATAAAATTATAGATTAGACCCTTGGAAATCAAAATCTTTGTGAGCTCCGTCGGAATGCCTATCGCTCTCAGTTACTTACTGCGTTGTAAAAATTGCTATAACGGATGGTCATAGAGAAAAGTTTATTTGTCATTTTATGCTTATTTTAGCATGTTCTATAGGATAGGTACATTAATAAAAATGAGATGTTAAAATCAATTTCACGATTAAATATGCTTATTTTAGCGTATAATCTACATGATTCAATCTAATTTTATAATCAACCAGTTTCCAGTCTAGCTCGCCATCATTGCATCTTCTGATTGCAGAAGACAGAAAACTAGAAGCTAATGAGATACTGTTGAATACGAGTAGGTACAATAAGAAAAAAATATATAATAAAAACGATCTAGTTTGTGCATTGGTGTGCCGATGAGCTAAATAAATATTCCCAAAGTCAAAGTCGTCCTTTTATTTATTGTGGAGCTAGATATAGATAGTAATATCTGGGGGCACGGCAGTGACTCCGCCAAGTCGAGCAAAACAGCGGCACGGCCGTACGATCCTTTTCTCGAAGCAGTTTAGGCCATTTTCGTCGCCCCATAAATTCGTCGTGTTATGTGTATAAACCAAGGGAAAACTCAAATATTTTGCAATTTCGGTCCAGTTTTCTATATACACCAACTGCATAAATAACTTTGTAATGTACAAAGTTACATTTGCAGATAACACAATAACCTAAAAAAAGAAATGAGGTCCCATAAGACAAATTCCTTGTAAAAAAGAGGCCAAGTCTCGAAACTCTTCGCCCATAAAAAGTTGAGATATTACGTAGTACCAAGTCTCAGGCATTCTTATTATTATTTACTAGCTTCTGCCCGCGACTTCGTACACGTATAAATTATGGTTAACATGATATTCTTATGTTTAACTATACTACTGTCAATTTTGAAAATAAATATTTCATTTCCATGTGCGTGTGCGTGTAACAGTTCAAATTCTCTTCGAATCTAAATAATAACTGTTGAAGTGTGTTCTGACTTCTGTTATCGATTCTAAGAGCCCGCAATTAGGAATTTTAATAATATTTTCAATGTAAGTCTTTCGACTTGTTTCGATCACACAATACTTAGTTACTAGGTACCTACATAGTTTTAGGTATGCAAAAATCCATAAATGCCGTAAAGTTGTGTGATTGCCAAGTTGCAGATTTTTATTTAGCTAGCAAATAAAGAATAATAAGAATGCCTAAGACTTGTTACTAAGACTTGTTAGTGCGACCGGAGCCGAGTAAGCGAGCAAACTACATTTTTTTTTCTTTTCTCGCTTACTCGGCGCTAGCGTCCTTGGGTACGGCAACTGGGTCCTTATGTAATGGTGTTGACTATGTATGAGACGTAGCTGCGTTATCTAAAACAGTAGGTCACGTACGTATAATGAGTCTGCATACTTACTCATCATGGAGCTGTCTACGTATCGTACGTAGCTAGCGTCCTTGGGTACGGCGACTGGGTCCTTATGTAATGGTGTGGACTATGTATGAGACGTAGCTGCGTTATCTAAAACAGTAGGTCACGTACGTATAATGAGTCTGCATACTTACTCATCATGGAGCTGTCTACGTATCGTACGTAGCTAGCGTCCTTGGGTACGGCGACTGGGTCCTTATGTAATGGTGTGGACTATGTATGAGACGTAGCTGCGTTATCTAAAACAGTAGGTCACGTACGTATAATGAGTCTGCATACTTACTCATCATGGAGCTGTCTACGTATCGTACGTAGCTAGCGTCCTTGGGTACGGCGACTGGGTCCTTATGTAAAGGTGTGGACTATGTATGAGACATAGCTGCGTTATCTAAAACAGTAGGTCACGTACGTATAATGAGTCTGCATACTTACTCATCATGGAGCTGTCTACGTATCGTACGTAGCTAGCGTCCTTGGGTACGGCGACTGGGTCCTTATGTAAAGGTGTGGACTATGTATGAGACATAGCTGTGTTATCTAAAACAGTAGGTCACGTACGTATAATGAGTCTGCATACTTACTCATCATGGAGCTGTCTACGTATCGTACGTAGCTAGCGTCCTTGGGTACGGCGACTGGGTCCTTATGTAATGGTGTGGACTATGTATGAGACGTAGCTGCGTTATCTAAAACAGTAGGTCACGTACGTATAATGAGTCTGCATACTTACTCATCATGGAGCTGTCTACGTATCGTACGTAGCTAGCGTCCTTGGGTACGGCGACTCGGTCCTTATGTAATGGTGTGGACTATGTATGAGACGTAGTTGCGTTATCTAAAACAGTAGGTCACGTACGTATAATGAGTCTGCATACTTACTCATCATGGAGCTGTCTACGTATCGTACGTAGCTAGCGTCCTTGGGTACGGCGACTGGGTCCTTATGTAATGGTGTGGACTATGTATGAGACGTAGCTGCGTTATCTAAAACAGTAGGTCACGTACGTATAATGAGTCTGCATACTTACTCATCATGGAGCTGTCTACGTATCGTACGTAGCTAGCGTCCTTGGGTACGGCGACTGGGTCCTTATGTAATGGTGTGGACTATGTATGAGACGTAGCTGCGTTATCTAAAACAGTAGGTCACGTACGTATAATGAGTCTGCATACTTACTCATCATGGAGCTGTCTACGTATCGTACGTAGCTAGCGTCCTTGGGTACGGCGACTGGGTCCTTATGTAATGGTGTGGACTATGTATGAGACGTAGCTGCGTTATCTAAAACAGTAGGTCACGTACGTATAATGAGTCTGCATACTTACTCATCATGGAGCTGTCTACGTATCGTACGTAGCTAGCGTCCTTGGCTACGGCGACTGGGTCCTTATGTAATGGTGTGGACTATGTATGAGACGTAGCTGCGTTATCTAAAACAGTAGGTCACGTACGTATAATGAGTCTGCATACTTACTCATCATGGAGCTGTCTACGTATCGTACGTAGCTAGCGTCCTTGGGTACGGCGACTGGGTCCTTATGTAATGGTGTGGACTATGTATGAGACGTAGCTGCGTTATCTAAAACAGTAGGTCACGTACGTATAATGAGTCTGCATACTTACTCATCATGGAGCTGTCTACGTATCGTACGTAGCTAGCGTCCTTGGGTACGGCGACTGGGTCCTTATGTAATGGTGTGGACTATGTATGAGACGTAGCTGCGTTATCTAAAACAGTAGGTCACGTACGTATAATGAGTCTGCATACTTACTCATCATGGAGCTGTCTACGTATCGTACGTAGCTAGCGTCCTTGGGTACGGCGACTGGGTCCTTATGTAATGGTATGTGTTAGGTAAGAGGCGTAGCCGCTGCATCTATAACTGTAGGTTGCTTACGTATAATGAGTCTGGTGACTGGGTCCTTATGACCTTGTAACTATGGTGTTATCAATAAAGTATTGTATTGTATTGTATTGTATGTAATGGTACAATGGGCTACCCTCTAACTGAATAATTGTACCAGTACATGTATGGATAATGGTGTTTTCTACTTACTTTCATGTTCTTTTAACAGCTACTTATTATAAAGGTATAACTTACTTATAAGTAGAAGGCGTACGTATAAAGAACTTAATATGGTACCAGAACATGTATCGATAATGGTGTTTGCTACTTACGTTCATGTTCTATTAATAACTACTTATTATAAAGGCATAAGTTACTTATAAGTAGGAGGCGTACGTATAACGAACTTGAATATGGTACCAGAACATGTATCGATAATGGTGTTAGCTACGTACGTTCAAGCTCCTTACACAACTACTTATTTTACTGGTATAACATACTTCTTACGTAGGCGCTGCCATTATACGTAGCAAACTGCAATGTCCGTACGCAACATTGTGTATCTCCTAAACGCGTACGTAGCTTACACCATTAAGCAGTATGCGGGAGCAGTATTAAGTAGTCTGCACCCGTAGTAAGTAGTAAATTGCAAGCTACGTACGATTTTGGGTTTCATAAGGAGCTTATTTTTCTCAGTGTACGATGTCAGTCTACATATGTCTTGTCATACACCTATTCTTTCCCTATGGCTGGATTTTTTCCTTTAATTTTCAATGTTCAATTGCATTGCGACTATTGTTTTAGTTTTCATTTCTAATTATACCGTTTTGTATTCATTGGTACGCTTAACACTTTTTACGGTTCCGTACCCAAAGGGTAAAAACGGGACCCTATTACTAAGACTCCGCTGTCTGTCTGTCTGTCTGTCCATGTGTCACCAGGCTGTATCTCATGAACCGTGATAGTTAGACAGTTGGAGTTTTCACAGACGATGTATTTCTGTTGCCGCTATAACAACAAATACAAAAAAATCGGCCAAGTGCGGGTTGGAGTGGGGCTCCCATACAACAGACATTATTTTTTTGCCGTGGTTATAGATAATGGTTAGGAACCCTGCGTGCGCGAGTCCGACTCGCACTTGGCCGGTTTTTAATACGTGGTATAAACGACAACACTGTTAACTGACCATCCTGTGTTTATATAGAGCCTTATTACAATGCACTTAAGGTGCACCGATGGTCAGTTAGCTGTGTTGTCGATAGTACCAAGTAGTACCAACGCACGTTGGACCGGCAATCCGTTGGAATGTAGTAATCTGAACGATGGAGTTTCTATTCCGCTAGGACACTGAATACTATGCCAAAATAAATATTTGAGAAGAGGCTATTTCAACTTGTGCTACGGCTAAAAATATACAAATAATATTTCGGCCATTCTTTCTAAAACAAATGACGGAGTTCTGAAGTAAAAGTATCAAACATAAAAAAACAACCGAATTGAGAAGCTCCTCTTTTTTGAAGTCGTTAAAAATAGGTTTATTCATTTATCTAAAATCTGAACGTAGCTTGTTCCGATATAATCATTCATTTTTGCAATATACATTTTTATTCAAAAGTCCAAGGTTGGTCCGTGCGCGAGAGACGAGTTTTCGAGCACAGCCGCCTTAACGTCACCTGCGGCGCTACCACGAACTTCGAAAGTCGAAGTTCGCAATACATGCATCCCTATCACTCGAGTGAGGGAGTGCGATAGAGATGGAAATACCCGAACTTCGACTTTCGAAGTTCGTGGTAGCGCCGCTGAGGCCCTACCGCGAAATCAAAACGAACTTCGTTCGTGCATCTCCGTCTCCGTCGCACTTTCTAATTCAATCGACAGAGAGAGAGATACATCGAACGAAGTTTGTTTTCGTTTCGAGGAAGTCCCTCGCACATGTCCAAACCGTACGATAATGATCTCGCATCTACATTGCAACATCCGACCGTATAATTGGCTGCTTTCATGACTAAACGTACGTACCGCGTTACGCGATATCATCGAAAATGATTGTGATTGCCGTGTCTACATGCTATACATGTTTTACACTGTAATAATGCGTGTTTTTATAGCTAGTTCATGTTACAAATAAATAATAAATAAATATTAGGGGACAATCTTACACAAATCGACCTAGTCCCAAACTAAGCAAAGCTTGTACTATGGGTACTAGACGACGATAAAATAAATACAAAACATCCATGACTCCGAAAATATTCGTGCTCATCACAAATAAATGCCCTTACCGGGATTCGAACTCCAGGACCTCTTGCTTCGTAGGCTATAGCGGTCGTCATAAAACAGATACCTCAAAGATCACCCGTTTGTTTAAAAGGAACAACACATATTAGTTATCAGAGGTTCGTTACATTAAAGTAGATTAAAAAGTTATTGCTATCGTATTAGTTTAATCATACCTGAACTGAACATGGGGAGTATTCTTCCATTTTGTAAAAAAATATTTTTTTCTCAAACATGCTCGGAAATGTACGCGTTAATATCACGAAATGAAGACGTGAAGTTTCTTGTTTATGGCTCCCTACATTGGCCATGGCATCCCTACTTGGCCTTACGCCAAGAAGTAATGTATGAAAACCCTAAGTAAAACCATTATTGTCCGCTACTCTAACTTTTTAAATTTGCTTACTAATATTAAACTGACAAAGGAAAATTTGCATACTGCCAACCACCACTAGACACGGTAAGCATACTTGCTACATAAAAAAAAAAAAAAAACTATGGTACTATACTTTATGTGCGGTTAAACATGGTGCTCGAACGGCTTGTTCAAATGGCATGTTTAAAAAAATAAAAAAAGGCGCAAATTACCTATTATTTAATTGATAACCTAGTATTTATTTTAATTTTAATATTTCCTCACATCGTTTGAGAAAAGTACTATACAATCCTCGGCCGGAACAGGGATTGCTGGACTCGTTGTATTCGGCCTCGTCTACGACTCGGCCGTCTACCCCAATCTCGTCCAGCAATCCCTTACTTCACGGCCTCTGCAGTAATCTACTATTATTACGGCCGAGGTGTCAATAATAATGTCATTACTGTTGTATTGAGTACCGTCTCATACTATTGACAATATAAATGAGATGAGAAAGTCGCCGTTCACTTTAGGTTTCAAAATGGGTTCTATTTGCTCCTCTGTTTGCTGTACTATAATGATAAAAGCATGAACATTTACAGTATCCCATTAAAATTACCTGTGGCATTCTGAGAATAATAACTTAGCACGAAGCACTCTACATTTCACGAATAACAAAAAAAAACATGTCTGTAATGGAATACCACCTGCTAAGTACTAGCAGTTCATAAATTAAATTTTAACACCTGCTAAAGAATTTAATTAAGAGTCATAAGTAGGTATCATAACCTAACTCCACGTCTAGTCAGACGTAATTAGTTTCAGTCAGCTTATTCGCTTACAAAAACTGCAGCCAGAATTTAACTGAACCGCAGAATGAGTGGCAGTTTCCTGCAAGAAACATGAAAGAATTTTAGAGAGTCCGAATGACCAGGCGTGGGGACTTGGGGAGCGAATGCATCCTTATGTTGTCAACTTACCACTTATTCGCACGAAGCGATTTGCCTCGTCTTTCCGCGTCCTATCCCGGAGACCCCGAAAGTGGAAGGGTGTTTAACTCCCGGACGTTTCCATGTTGTTGTTTAAATTAGAATTTTGATAAATAATAATAATTGAGTACAAAATATTTTGAAAAAAGTGACCCATATGTGGGTCAGCGGGAGCCCACGGAGACAAAATCTGTGACCCATATGTGGGTCAGCGGGAGACGAAGGGTGCGAACTTGCTAAGGAATGGAATTCGCTCCCTTCATCTGTATTTCCTGAGAACCATGATCTAGGTGCCTTCAAAATAAGAGTGAACAGGCTATTGCTGAACCAGTGAGCTTCATCGCTTACCATCAGGTGAGACTAGGGTCAATCGCTGAACAGTCTTTATAAAAAAAAAAAAACCGGGTTGCACTCCGGGAGTGCCGGAAGAAGTGAAAACTCAATAACATTGTAATAGTTTTTGATCAGGTCACGTGACATCTTACGGTGTCAC
This sequence comes from Epinotia ramella, assembly GCA_947578815.1. Classification (NCBI taxonomy): domain Eukaryota; kingdom Metazoa; phylum Arthropoda; class Insecta; order Lepidoptera; family Tortricidae; genus Epinotia; species Epinotia ramella. The sequence goes on along the minus strand of OX388206.1, from coordinate 1,571,561 downwards.
CCTAAAAATGAATTTGACGCAAATTTATAAACAATTATCAATTACTTAGGCGGACGGCAAACACAATAGCAATTTGTTTTTGCCATTGCCAAATATTTTTCAAAGCTTTATCTCTTTAGGAATAACGTCGAAATTCGACCTATTCGAATTGGCAAGAACAGCACAACAGCAGACGGCGGTTGCAACCAAAATATCAATTTGTTTTTGCCGTTGGTAATAATTTTTCTAAGCTTTATCTATTTCTCTTTTATATATCTCTTTAGGAATAACGCCCAAATTCGAACTATTCGAATTTTCTCAATAGCAAAACGGTGAAGGATGCGTTTGTATTATTACAAATTTATTTGCAGAATATTTATGCTATTGCAAAAAGTGTTTAACGGCTTTATACTCTTACGAATAGCGTTCAGTTTTGAATGAAGTCGAATCGGCTAGCAGCAAAAAGTGACCTCCTTCACATCTGACGTCACAAAACTCTGTCGCGTATTTAACAATTTTTCCCCATCCCAAAAACTGCTCAGCGCCGCTAAAGAAGTTTTCACTTCAAAAAAAGGTCATAGCTGAATGTCACCTCGCGCTTATTTGGAGCAACCCTACTGGGGAATACCTCCTCCACCTCACAGAAGACTGCAGCCACGCATAGCATATTAATAACGCCACTACTTGGTTTATGAGTATTTGGTGTTGTGATCCCGGTAGTGAATAAGGTCGTCAGAGCTCTCGAGGATACCTATCCTAGCATACCTATGTTGTGTTGAGAGTGAAGGACCGTTTCCCTAGCTATGAACACAACGAATCCTCAAAGCAATAAAGGGTCAACAAGCGGCCATAGCTTGACCATAATTGAAGTTTTAGTGTAGTTGCGGTAACGTTGAAGCGCCAGTGAAATTTCTTTGGCAACAGTGTCCATTTGCGTAAATTAAGGGTGATAATGATGCCATTTGACCTTTTTGTGAATGCAGGAGGTCTACTCGTTTACGGGAAATGATATCGCGGTGTGGTGAAATTAGCGATCGGGGTAGCGAATGAAGTTATTCATTTTGATTCTTTGCCACGTTATATGTCGTGTGATCTTTATTACTTGAGTGTTGTGTTCGTCTCTCTTTTTTGATGATTTCTGTCACCAGCTACTTTCGACCCATCCTGGCATCGGATTTGTTAATCGCGGTTATGATTTTGAGGCCTCTCAGAGCAACCTGATCTGTCCATCGACTAGGAAACCGGTCGCTTGCCGTCTTCCTTCCAAACCACTGCCAACTCCACCATGTTGTTCGGTTCTCTGTGGGCTGCATGGCCAAAGTAGCTAAGAACTCTTGGGTACCTGCACTTTATAACGGCATTAGAGTCGGCTTTAATGTTTGTTTGCCGTTACAGTTTTGTAATTAAATTGCAAAAAAAAAAATTTTTAGGGGTGCACTCCTTACATAAAACTGAGTCAATTTTTTTTTTCATTGCAATCCCACGTGTGCACATCAATCGATAGGCCTTTCTAAATAAATATAAGGTTTCTCAGCATTTTTTTTGATTAAGTGAATAGAGTCAGAGATAATCGCCCCGAAAGTCACTAAAATTGTGTACCCCCCTCTAATTTTTGAACCGTGTATTTTAAAAATATGAAAAAAAAACATGGACATAGGGCTTATTAAATTCTTTCAGCGAAAATTGTTTTGAACAAGATCGGTTCAAAGGTTTTTGAGGTATTTCTAAAAATAAAAAAGCGGCCAAGTGCGTGTCGGACTACGCACAACGAGGGTTCCGTGCCTATTAAAAAGGTCGTATCGTTACTGCAATCTTATGGCACTTACGTCCTTTTCTTTAAGGAAGGCAGTTTCTTAGGAATATCACGAAAACCTTTGAACCGATCTTGTTCAAAAGAATTTATTTTGAAAGACCTATCGATTGATGTGCCACACGTGGGCTTGCAATGAAAAAAAAAATTTTGACTCAGTTTTATGTATGGAGTGCACCCCTAAAATTTTTTTTTTTGTAATTTAATTACAAAACTGTAACGGCAAACAAAATACACCTATCCTCAAAATTGTTTTCAAATACACTATAGTTTTCGAGTAAAATGCCTGTGACATACGGACGGACAGACAGACATGACGAATCCATAAGGGTTCCGTATTTTGCCATTTGGCTACGGAACCCTAAAAACTGCCTTCCTTAAAGAAAAGGATGTAAGTGCCATAAGATTTCAGTAACGATACGACCTTTTTAATAGGCACGGAACCCTTCGTTGTGCGTGGTCCGACACGCACTTGGCCTCCTATTTATCACAATCTAGCCCCGCTGCTAATTCTTCCGAAAAACATACTTTGGTACTTTTGGCAGATGTCACTAACGTCAACTGTCAAAAACAATCGCATGGTGATTTCAATTACGAGTGGGTAGGGGCACTCGTAAATCGATATCATAGGTATGACAAATGTAAGTCACCGGTGAGTTTCAAAAATACGAACTTTCGGAAATCACTCACATCGGTGAGAATTAGTCACTTGGTGAGATTCAAAAATCGATCCCCTGATCTAGCTACTCGAAAGGGGGCATAGCTTAGGTCAAATAAAGGTAATTTCTCCAAGACACCAGTATCTTAACTCTTCCTGTTATCAAGATATTCAACATTTTAATTTAATCAGTTATGCAACTTTAACCAGTGTAAACGGTTTTTTGACGTGCATGTCATGTGATGTCATTTGAACATTATCACATTTGACACTAACTTTTCATTAACTCTTAAGACCCTTGTACAATAACCGTTAATGCTAAATTTAATTATTAAGGTTAAGGTATAAAGTGAAGGTTTAGGACTCAAGTAAATATACTGTCGCATATAACTGTGTGGCCTAATAGTAGTGTTTCGCAAACTTTTATACCACACATGAGGTCACTCGAAGTTTCATATATGTCAAAACTTAATAAAAGTAATGTGTGGAAATAGTGAAACTTACACCTTTCGCAAAGTTAGTCAGAGTGGCAACGACATTATTTAAGCTAAGCTGAAATGCTCGTTAACGAAATTGCTACTTCTATTCGCGTTTTTTACCCCGACTTGGTATACTTGGATATATGCCAGCACAATTAAGGCAAGCTGAAGCAGTCGCTACAGACACGAGAGATTCGTCGCAACGGTTTAAACAAATGATTGTACATACAATCTGACCAAGTCGAACGATACGATGGCTACCCTATGATTGGGAACCCATGTTCTTTGTCGACCCTCTTTATGTACGGTGAAGACTTGTCAGGGTCAGGTCAGGAGACAATACGCTGTTTGACAAAAATAAATGACTGGCGCGAGGAAAGCTGCATATATCTACGAAGAAATTCAAAGATGTATGTGAAGATTGTGAAGTCTCCAACACGCACTGGGCCAGCGTGCGGACTAGTACTAGTAGTCTATTCCCTCTCATCCATGAGAGGAGGCCTATGCCCAGCAGTGGTACGTATATAGGCTGATTTATTATTATGAAATGACTTTTACATTATATTGATTTAAACTTTCACGATTCTCCCACATTATTTATACTAAACGGGACTTAATCGCGTATAATTAACTTATTTATTTAGGTCTCCCGACGTTTCGGTGTGTGGCAACATCCATGGTCAGTATAAATAATGTGACGTTTACATTACCAATTACCAATATACAAAACTTACAAAAATATCAGACTAACTACAATTTATTTTAGCTACTCTTAAGATTTTGTATGCATAAACGCCAAAAAAGTGCGCTGTTTTATAAAAGAAAAGTATAAGGTTACTGTCACCAGTCTACCCTAAAATTCGAAGTAACAGAGCGTCTTTGACGTTTTATAAAAAGTTCCTGATTTAACTATCACTTATCATCCCAATTGACAAACTAGTTGTCATAGGTTGTCGTTGCTATAAAATATCTAGACTAAATCAACGCGATACTAAAGACAATTATGAAAGTTAGCTACATTTCAGTCTAAGTCGAACAGTGTCACCATATAGGGCAAGCTTTTGTCGTTATGACGACGCGTGTTGGCAGCTCTCCCACTCGCCCCACATATGCATGCGCGAATCAAAATGGCATCCATGAAAAGAAAAAACAAAGTTCGTGAATACGCATAATGAAGCCTAGGGTTGTCACAGACGTAATTTTTTGAATTTTCTTTTGTTTGTTATAAAAGGGCAAGTGATGTTCAAGTTCAGATTATTGACGTAATTTTATTTAGTCACATAACAGTTCTCTCGCATAATGTACCTATACCGTTAGAGGTATGTATCATAGCGGTAGATCAAATTATAGTCGCTGTGGAGTAAGAGCATGCAACATGTCTCTTGTCAGTTCTAACCTGATGAATGAGGATCGCAATGCGTCTACATGCGACCCGGTCAAAGCCCAACTTAGCACTATGCATAGAACGAGAAGCTTGCCACTCATTAGTGGCAGTGATAGGGCAATCCCTATTTACCTACTTTGAATACTCTATCATTATTCATTACTATCAATATCATGCTTTAATAAATAAGCTTCTATTTTTGAAGTGAAAACTTCTTTAGCAGCGCTGAGCACTTTTTGGGATGGGGAAAAATTGTTAAATACGCGACAGAGTTTTGTGACGTCACATGCGAAGGAGGTCACTTTTTGCTGCTAGCCGATTCGACTTCATTCAAAACTGAACGCTATTCGTAAGAGTATAAAGCCGTTAAACACTTTTTGCAATAGCATATTCTGCAAATAAATTTGTAATAATACCAACGCGTCCTTCACCGTTTTGCTATTGAGAAAATTGGAATAGTTCGAATTTGGGCGTTATTCCTAAAGAGATAAAGCTTAGAAACATATTTACGAACGGCAAAAACAAATCGATATTTAGGTCGCCACCGTGCACCGCCATCTGCTGTTCTTGCAAATTCGAATAGTTCGAATTTAGACGTTATTCCTAAAGAGATAAAGCTTTGAAAAATATTTGGCAATGGCAAAAACAAATTGGTATTGTGTTTGCCGCCGCCCGTCGGCGCGCCGGACCCCGGCACCGTTGCGCCGCGGCGGCGCGTTGGGCCCGTCGCACCCAACGCGCCCGCGGGCCGTCCGCCTAAATAATTGATAATTGTTTATAAATTTGAGTCATATTCATTTTTAGGGTGACACCGTCAGATGTCACGTGACCTGATCGAAAAACTGTTACAATGTTATTGAGTTTTCACTTCTGCCGGCACTCCCGGAGTGCAACCCGGTCTTTTTTTTTGTATAAGCTTTTGTTGCTGACTGTACATTTTCTGGCGAAGTCATCAACTAATCGATGATGAATCGGCAATGAGGGTTTCCAGTGAGCCCAACACGTCGGGTTGAATCTCCTGTTTCTCTCATCATCAAATTTGCTCGATGGTGCCAAGTATGCTAAGTTTGTTTAGCTCAATCTTATCTTATACCGGCGAGTGGCTGAAAAATTGCACATTTTGATGACGATTTACATACATATTTACATTATCAGAGTAAGTTAAATAAAGCCTAGGACATGGCTAGGTAGCAACCCTGGGGACCGATTTTTGACTTTCGAGCGCTCGAAAATCAAATAAAATTAAATACGTTTGTAGTGTCAAAATGGCAGGCACTTACTTTCTACCAATAGAATTGAATACGAGTGGTCAATACCACTCGTTTTTAAATTTTATATCGCTATTTCAAAATAGCATTTTATAATTTTTGTCAGTTTTCGAGTGAAAGAGTCGAGCGCTCGAAAGTCAAAAATCGGTCCCCTTCCCCTGTCCGCGCCTGCGCGACGCCCGCTTGTGGGTCACGGCCGGTAGGATGCACCCGGACTACCCCCCACGGCACCCCGCCGTGACACTGACCTATCTCAGCGGGAGCTAGCTCTATTGTCAATACTTTAACTACTGTTTTAAAAGATATCAAAATAAATACACGGACAGTTAGGCTTTCCGCGCCTGTGCAGTTAGAACACACGACGAATATTATCATTATCATATACACCCATACCACGATACGATACGTGTATCACAGGTTATATTGCGATAATATCCCAGCGAATCCGATTCGCCGGCTGTGGGTCACGGCCGGCAGGATGCATCCGGGCTCCCTTCCTTCCCCCTACAGTAGGTACCTATCGCCGTGACACTGACCTATCTTTGCGGGAGTTGGACATTAGGGTGGAGCGACGATGTATGGAGAAAAATAAAAGTTTTCTGATCGACCTGGAACCATTGTAATATGTTGCCTATAGATAAGATATTTAAGAATATATATATATATATTTTTACATATGTTTTAGCCCTCTACTTGAGCTCTAAAATTTAATTTTTTACTCCAAAACGGCGAAATTGTATTTTTTTTTTTATTCACGGAAGTTATAAAAGGAAAGTATTTTTTTATGTAATACGTCAAATAAAGAACTAAATAACTACTACATGTCATATTAGATTAAAGTACAAAGCCGAAACTGCGTCACCTCTTATAAAATTGTATCTTTCTTAACTACTTATAGATAGAACATAGGAAATTCGACTTTTTTTGACGCTGTATGACCGTAATAGGCCTTCACTTCATTCATCATAAAACTAATGACCTTATAACTATTTATATTTGTGTAGTCTATGTGAGTTATCCTGCATTGTTTACCTCTAATTCGCAAACCCAAGGAAGTTGGACGGTTTCCGGCGCCGCGGCCTCGCTGTGGCATTGACCTCTAGCGTGCGATTCCGAATTATACACAAAGCATATAATGTCTGTCCAATCGGACGATTCGGTCGAAGGATTATACGAACACATTGATATTTGATCGTCAACGTCCCACTGCTAAGACAGGTCTCATGGATGAGAGGGGATGGGTTAGTTCTCACGCTAGCCTAATTCGAGTTGGAGACTTCTCATTCTTTATCATCATCATCATCATCATCATCATCATCATTATCAGCCGAAAGACATCCACTGCTGGACATAGGCCTCCCCATAAGAGTGCCAAAGTGACCGGTCCTACGCCACCCGCATCCAGCGGACTCCCGCAACCTTTACCAGGTCATCAGTCCACCTTGTCGGGGGCCTACCCACGCCGCGCCTTCCGGTACGTGGTCGCCACTCGAGAACCATTCCGCCCCCAACGGTCATTCTTTATGACTCTAGCAATTATCTCGTAATAAACTGGTATATTGACAACGTGAGGATGCATTCGCTTCCCAAGCCTGGACGTTCGGTGACGGAACAGGGAAACCAGTTAAACATACATGTTGATCAATAAGAGGTCGGCTATGAGTTTGTGACACTTCTGGAGGCCCAAGCCGTGTCTGCTTGTTTGCCACCATTTTCGTAAAAACTGTTTCCATCCGAGTAAGGATCCAAGGAAATTGACGGAACAAGTACCTAGTAGGAAAACTAAACCATTCACTTAAATTGCTATAGCCGTGTGCCTTGAGCTCTTTCCATAAAATGTCGTTTTCCCGCGCTGAGCGATTAGGCCCTTCTAAGGCGTTTACATTGGCGTTTAAGGCCTTTTCAATTACATGTAATGATAGTAATGTAATTGGTTATGAATCGGCGGTGACGTAGCACAAGTTAGCCCATATTTACACGCCAAAGTTTCACAAAAGAAGAACATTAACTTGATAAAGTTATTTTCATAACAATACGACGAACAGTCAGCCAATAACGTAGCGTATATTTGTGTGATGAGCATGAATATTTCGACGGACCCAATTAAGAGTCGGATCTGCAAAAATTGAGATTTTTGCTTTTCAGCGGCTTAGGTCGTAAAAACTCTAAATTTTAAAACCACATTCACACATTTTAGTTTTTCTTAATACTTTTCGTAAAAACCAAGATAAAAATGTCGGATCTAAGAACAGATGACATTTAAAAACGTCGGTTGTCACAGTTCCGTTCCATTTTTACGGGACATACAGTGAGTACAAAGTGTCGGATATAACACATTCTACTATTTTACACGGAGAAGTATAGCGTGTATTTTGTTGTGTATTTTATGTAATTTACAGCCTGTTAAGTTATCAAGTAAATGTTCTCTGTATTAACTTGTTACATAAGAGTTTCCGTGCAACAATGTCAGTTCTGCCAGTTACGGCATTTTTGGAGTACCTTTTTTGTCGGATGTGGTACATCCGACATAATTATGTATACAATTTCCAGACAAAAATGTCGTATGTGGCACTTCCGACAAATGATGCTTAAGCTATTCCGGTTAAAAAAGTAATATAGGAGGTTTTTTGTATTTTTTTGGAAAAATGGCTGATAAAGTACATGTATGCTCAACGGCTAGTAATAAACAACCTACTAATAAGCAGACATTCGAAGTTTGATAACGATATGCCATTAATTAACAATTTCCCCCATACATTTTTTTTTGGACGAAATTATGAATTTTATTTGGACGCTCAGAATCCTTATAGATCTCTGAGATACTAAATTAATATAATTAACTTCTTGTTAACTCTGATACAGACCTTATATCGAATGGATAATGTTTTGCAATTTAGTTTGTTAACCGTTTATATCGGTCCTTATATAATCTGCAAATTTTAAATGATTATTGTGTAAGATTATTATAATTTTATTGTAAATTACCGTTTGACTTGTAAAAGTGCCCTTGTAGACTATTTGCACAATAAATAATTGATTTTGATTTCAATGCTTTACAAATCCTACGCGAGATCCACTGTTTACAAATTTTAAATGTCGTTTCTAACCTACGGTTTGTCAATTCCATCACACAATCCCTAATTTACAAACAATGGCCGAAGAAAGCTGCTCGTAGGAACAGTATTCTCATTAGCCCTATTTAAAACGGAACGGAGAATTATAAACAATAGGGATGCGGACTAAGACTTTTTTACGATGCCATTCGAACCAGTTTTTGGAGAGGAACAAATGTTTGTATGGGAGCAAATACAATTAAAGAACATAAATACCCAAAAATTTGAGACAAAGATTGAGGCGGCAGCGGAAAACGCTTCATACTGTTGACGTACCCACGCATGACGTCACTTGTACAAAGTACCTAGTTGTATCGTTGTATGGAAAATCCGCTAAATTGTTGTTTCGGTCGCGAAATACTGCGTTTAAGTACATAGTTGTCATACAATTTTGTTTCTATAAAAGCGTAAGGATTCTATTGGCAGCTTTAAATTTACTCTTGGACAATAGAAAATAATGCATCATTTTTTTAAACTTTCAAGGTTCATATCTTTTTATGATTTTAATTACATTTTATAATTTATACTATATTACGATAATTTGATGGTTTACTGTCTATTTAGCATCACTACGTTATCAATTTGAACATGAGTCCGCATGCCTATTGTGTTTATCTCTATTTCTGTATACTTAAGACTTTTGAAATGAAATACCAAAATTTTTATTTGTCGCTCGCACTTTTTGTACTAGACTGAATAAAGTCAGACGCAGTTACTTTATTGAATACGAGCTTTCGCGTTCACTTCGTTTTGTTGAATTTTTACTGGAGTAAAAAGTATTCTAAATATATGTTAATCCAGGCTATACTCCTGTATCTTGATCCGTTCAGCCCTGTTTGCGTTATTTAGTAACAAACCTCCCAACTTTCGCAGTAGGATATACATAACTGACGCACATGCAAAAAAAGCGTGTTTTTTTTTTATTAAAGCCTGACCTGTGATTGACCCTAATCTCACCTTATAGTAAGTGACGACAGTCTAAAATTAAGCTCACTGATTTAGTTATGCCTATTCACTCTTGCTTTGAAGGTACATAGATCATAATTGTCAGGAACAGGTCAGGATGCATCGAAGGGGCCGGTCTGCCGATAACATTTGCTTGATTGTTGTATTTACACATCTATAATAATAACTTAATGAACAACATAAATACAACACAACTTTCCGTTTGATGTTGCACTGATAGAAATTCTAGGCTTGGCTGGCATTTGTGTTTTGTGCAATGGCTGCCTTGCGCATCCTGCATGCCACGCATTATGTCAACATAAGTTAGTGTCACATACTTCGTAGTTGCGTTGCGACAATGAGCATGCAGTTTTAATTTATCATATATATAAACTGGTTTAATTAACCGTTTCGGTATTGTGGTTTTTCTAAGGTTTCCCAAGATTTTTCATGTAAAAGTAAAGACTAACATAACTAAAAAACAAAGAGCAAAACACATTCGATCAAGAAGGCGCTCGGAATCGTGACACATTTTTGAATACCAAAGTTGATCCAACGGAATGCGATCACTCGGTGTCTGTCCGTCTGTCACAGGCATGTCTTTGTACTTGATAAGTTTTTTGATTAGTTAAAAGTTGTTGGTGTTGTGACTAAATAGCTATTATTATTGTTCCAGGCCGGAGTCATGGTGGGTCTCGGCGGCGCTGAAGGCGATCCGAGCGGTCGCGCTCGTGTTCGACGTGCTCACGTTCCCAGTGCACCTCGTGCTGCAGCGGCCGTGGCGCAAGCGCGCGCAGTCCCGCCGGATCAAGGTACAGCTCGACACAGTCACTCGCTGAAGCGATCCGAGCGGTCGCGCTCGTGTTCGACGTGCTCACGTTCCCAGTGCACCTCGTGCTGCAGCGGCCGTGGCGCAAGCGCGCGCAGTCCCGCCGGATCAAGGTACAGCTTGACACAGTCACTCGCTGAAGCGATCCGAGCGGTCGCGCTCGTGTTCGATGTGCTCACGTTCCCAGTGCACCTCGTGCTGCAGCGGCCGTGGCGCAAGCGCGCGCAGTCCCGCCGGATCAAGGTACAGCTTGACACAGTCACTCGCTGAAGCGATCCGAGCGGTCGCGCTCGTGTTCGACGTGCTCACGTTCCCAGTGCACCTCGTGCTGCAGCGGCCGTGGCGCAAGCGCGCGCAGTCCCGCCGGATCAAGGTACAGCTCGAGACAGTCACTCGCTGAAGCGATCCGAGTGGTGGCGCTCGTGTTCGACGTTCTCACGTTCCCAGTACACCTCGTGCTGCAGAGGCCGTGACGCAAGCGCGCGCTGTCCCGCCGGATCAAGATCTTGTCACCTTTTCGTCACTGGAAAATTACACCTGCCAGGCTTGTGGTCGTGTCGGCCAAATTGTCCCAGACACTGCTTGTTTATTCTTATACGAGGGCTGCCTTTTAAGTTGTGTCGTTTGGAAAAACTAAAGACAATTTAAGTGTTAAATGGTATTTATTGTTTTTCAAAGTGATTACCGTGATATGTAATACACTTTTTCATTCGATCGAACCAGTTTTCGAAACACTTATTCCAGTCCGAAGTCGGGGTCTCCAAAATGGCCGTTTTGTATGCCTCAACCGCTTCTTCAGGCGTCTGGTACCGTTGACCACGAAGTCGTTGCTTGATTTTTGGAAAAGTAAAAAAATCGTTAGGGCTTCAGTCTGGACTGTACGGCGGGTGTTCCAGAATTTCGACGTTTTGCTCTTTTAAAAACGCAATAGTTTGCCGGGCGGTGTGCGAGCTCGCATTATCGTGGTGCAGTCTTATACGACGTCTTGGGTTATTTTTTCGAAACTCGCCGATGACTTCTGGTAAACAGACAGTGGTATACCAGTCAGCATTAACCGTTTTACGATCCTCGAGCACGATGGTGGCAACGTGGCCACTTTTCGCCACAAAAGTGGCGACCATTTTTTTCGAAGTGCTCCGTGAGCGTATTACTTTGGTCGGTTTTGGCTCATCTTGGAACACCCAAACAGTCGACTGCTGTTTAGAATCGGGATCGTAGGCATATATCCAAGATTCGTCACCACTGATAATGTCGTAAACATGTTTCGAGTTTCCTCGGTTGAATTGCCGCAGAGTTTTGCGACACCATCGAACGCGAGCCGTTTTTTGGTCTTCACTGATTAAATGTGGTATCCAGCGTGAGATCAACTTTTTTACGCCTAAGTGATCATGCAAAATACTGTGAACACTGGTCCCTGAAATACTTAAGGAAGCTTCTATCTCACGGTATGTCGCATGGCGATCTTCGATGATCAGTTGCCGTACAGCATCAATGTTCTCCTGGGTTACGGCTGTTTTTGGTCGACCTTCACGATGTCTATCACCAAGACTAGAGCAACCACGTTGAAATTCTAAATACCAGCGTTCCACAGTCCGAAGGCATGGTGCTTTATCATTGAAAACCGTAGTCAACTCTTCGAAGCACTGAAGTCGCGTTAAGCCCCTTTTGAAGTTGTAAAAAATTATCGCACGTAAATTTTCCTTCGAAATTTCCATTTTCACAACTGACTTGTCAACTTTGAACGAACGCTGTACTAAAACGGTTGGGCCGATTTCGAGTCATTCTTTTGTTTTCGAATTCTAAATTCAAATATTTTAACGTGACACTAGTTCTTTTTTATGCAATCACGGGAGGTTTGCAAACGACAGAACTTAAAAGGCAGCCCTCGTATAAGACCCGAAGCCCATCGACGAATATAGGGTCGGTGGCACCAAACCTTTTGTAATCATAAGCGGTGTTCGTTAAAATCTTAAAATCTGAATGTTCGGAACATTTGACAAGTTGCAATGGAATGATAACTGTCTCGGTGTGATATTTAATGTTGATCAGTCTGTTATAGTATCTTGGTGTACTTAACTATATTGGACTCCTCTAAGCAGCAATATGCTAATTCTCATACGGAATGAGTAATTTCAAAGGACACGACGCTCCATCACAATGAAGTTCTGCCGAATATAAGATGGTGTCGAACATTGAATTGAAACTAGACGGAACCGTCTAGACATCACGGGTTTAATCCGCATTGAATATGAATACCACACTTATCTAATCTGGGATTCGCTCCTAATTTCTAATCCGAAATTGTAGAGCAACATTTCAACATTATCGCGGTGATTAGGATTAATGTTTTTACAATGTGCCATAAATACATACTTAAGTAACCAATTGTAAGGTTTAATAATCCCAGTATGAGTATGTCTCCGTTATAAATGTATGTATTTGCTTTGCTGCACACCGCTGGTTTCCGATTCGCCTACGTCCAATAAAAAACCGCACAGCGTGGTCTATTTTCCATTGCTCTCGAGAAAACTAGGTCTATGCACTGTTCAAAACTTGGTTATCTATGATTATGAACTATTAATAATACTGTTCATGTCACCCTTTCAATGTTACATGTTACGTAGGAATGTAATATCTCGGAATACTGTTTTCAATCGGAAACGTAATATTTCACTGTCTCCTGCATTCGCATTCTAGGAGCGCTTTGTTGCAAATCTCTATTGGATATCTTTAATTTTGCATGTTGGTCCAAAGTCAGAAATTCGTCAATGTAATCAAAATATGTAATACAAACATTATTATTTGCTTTTCATACACTACAAGATAACATAAACGAAATTAAACTTAAACTATTATAATCATCAGGCGAAGCGTTCTTATCGCTAAAAAACAATCTCTACCAGACATTCTTTTGATAGATGATCACTACTGATGCACCCAATAATATCACTTTACCAACTATACCCGTATTGTGATTGAAATAGGATGTCAATTCATTTTTGCTGCGCGCATGTATACACGTGGCACGGTCACGGGCATCCACTTGCACTTTGACCTTTCGGTGCAGTTTCGAGTCGTGGTTGACTAATAGCTTGCTGCACAGTTACACAATTTGCGACGCTCATTGCAATCTATCTAAATATCCTCACTCCAAAACGTCCTGGAATACTGGTCACGGGTGTTAAAATGTAAGCGACAGACTAAATATCTGTACTTTTTGCTCGAGAATTACACATATAGTTACGTACATTCCAGTGGCGGCACGGGAAAATTTTCGATGGGCAACCCGGAAAAAAATATATGAAAGAGTTTAGAGTATATAACAATAGGCTTGCCTCAAAATAAATTTTAGGCAAACCGGTGTGAAAGGGCTTGTAAGGACGCTCCGCTATACTCTTAATTTGCGGAAGCTTTTTGTCCCTTCAGATTCAAAGCTCTTGGGATGAGATGTTTGTTGCAAGTCGGTAACAGTCCGACCGGGCACCTCACTCACTCATCTCGTTTCATGCATAACCGGGGCATCTGTACCCACTTTCTCTACCTAGCTTTAATCCAATCAGTTGGTCCCTTAATATCGAAGATCATGCCCGCTGTCATTCTCAGGGAAACCAGATGGCCTGCCATTGATTCCGATGGCCATAATGTTGTTATCATCATTTTCAGCCTTTAATCGCCCAAACTGAGCATAAGCCTCTTCGAGTACGCCACTTATCCCGGTCCCGTGCTAGTCTCATCCAGAAATGACCCGCGGTCTTGTTTACGTCGTCAACCCATCGTGCTGGTGCACGACCGACGCTTCTTTTTCCTGTAAGTGGCCACCAATCCGTTAACGTTTTGGTCCACCTACCGTCACGTTGCCTGGCAATATGTCCTACCCAACTCCATTTGAGTTTGGTTATGACTTCTTAGACGTCACGCACCTTAGTGCGACGTCGGATCTGAGTATTCCTCACTCGGTATTGTAGGTTAATGCCGAGCATGGCGCGCTCCATGGCTCTCTGTGCCACCCTTACTTTATGCACAGCCTCCTTTGTGAGCGTCCATGTCTCAGCACCATACGTCATTGTGGGCAGGACACACTGACTATAGAGACGAGTCTTTAGGCATTGTGGAACGTCAACGGATTTGAGGATGTCGTCTAACTTATTGAATGCCGCCCAACCGAGCTGAATTCTCCAGGAGATCTCTTTGCTCTGCTCCTTGTCAAAGGATAGAATATGACCGAAAGAAATAATGTTGTACGACCTTGATAATCTTCCTTACAGTTTCACAATGATACTTATTCCCAATCAATATTACGTGCACTATACAGGAGCTCGGGAGTCACTGTAAGGAGGGATTGGCGAGGGGTAGGAACCTAACTACGTCATTGATAATCTTCCATATAGTTTCACAATGACACTGATTCCGAATTATATTTTCCAGGCCCGCATAATCCAAAGCAGCGCAGACAGCGTGACCGTCCGCTCCGTCGCTGAGCCGACCGACCTCCACGTCCGCATGGTGCGCGACAACGTGCTCACCATGGAAGGCATGCTCCGCGCCGCCGCGTCGCGCTGGGCCGACAAGCCCGCGCTGGGGACACGGACCGTGCTCGGCGAGGAGGACGAACCGCAGCCGAACGGACGGGTCTTCAAGAAGGTACGTCATACACAGAGCTGTCCTCACCGCTGCCCATTGGCCATCTCTTATTTGAAGAACCTCGTCACGAAGAAGAAATTGCTACCACCAAGTACCTCGGGCTCTAGCACGAGCTGCTGCCAAGTCGCGTCGCGCAATTCAGCGACTGATGTTTCACTAGCAGTGTTCCACTTGGAAAGACGAGGGTAGATTTCACGTTTCGCGTCGGCATCAGTTGTGCTAACCCACTCATCCGCGTTCGATTGGCTAAGAGAAATAGGCATGCTAGCAGATGCGTTGGTCTAAATCTAAACGTATACACAGAACACAATTGGATCTCAACTACGTCATTACAGAAAAGACTGGTGAACCGTCACGTCAGTTGACCAGTGTCTACGTTTTTTCAACAAGCCCGCGGTAGCATTTGTGCTGTTCTATGGAGGGCGAGTTTCCAAATGGACGAATCTACAAAGGGATAATTTAAAGCAGGCTACGGGCTATGTGAGCACTATTTCAGTATCCATCTATATATCTTTGCTCAAAAAGACGAACCTCATTTCAATGGTGTAAATTCAACATACAATTAGATGCAGGCTCATCAATTACGATGGATGCGCTTGTCGCCCAACACCACTAGACTAAAAAGAGACCATTACTTAGCGCTCGATAAACACGCCTTTGATTTCGTTCTAATCGTAATAAACAATGTCAATGTCAATGCAATACTTGATGTGTGTATTTGTACGATCACACGAGTATTTGTACGATCGATCCAAAGCCATCCAAGCGTGGGAACTCGATCTTATGTGGCTTCTTGCATCTCGGAATCGGCTTTGTGAACGAGATGTACTCTAATGGAATCCCGTTCCGTTTGGGCAATGATTGATTGGTTTCGAATGTTGGTAAATTTGTTTTTCCAGATATTAATATCAAGGACATTGTTACACAAATCTAGGTCCCATTGCAAGATTCCAACCCATAATATCAAGCTATCCAACAATACCCCACACTATAGGTTTAACGAGAAAAAAAATACATCCCCACTTTAGGTAGGGGAGGTAGTACCCGAAAAAAAATATCGTGATTTTATACTACTGTTTTGTCGGCGTGATTGATTTATATACCCATGCCGAATGACAGTTTTCTAGTAGTAAGGGTTACTGAGCTAAGCCGAAGACGGACGGACTCACATGGCGAAACTATAGGGTTCCTTGTTGACTACGGAACCCTAAAATGAAACTTATTTATGTCACCATTTCCAGTTCAAGATGGGCACCTACACGTGGCGCACCTACACCGACGTGGAGGCGGAGGCCACACTGTTCGCCGGCGGCCTGCGCGAGCTGGGCTGCGCGCCGCGCCGGAACGTGGTCATGTTCGCCGAGACGCGCGCCGAGTGGATGGTGGCCGCGCATGGCTGCTTCAAGCAGAGCATACCCGGTATGTACCCCAATGTACACATACATCTGGCTCGTCACCAGCATCATATCAGCCGAAAGATGTCCACTGCTGGACGTAGGCCTCCCCCAAAGAGTGCCACAATGACCGGTCCTGCGCCACCCGCATCCAGCGGACTGCCGCGACCTTTACCAGGTCATCAGCAGTGGCCGGAATTCTCGTGGCACTTTCGAGCTGTCATAGGGACTTCTCATTTATCGACTTCCGAAATTCATATTATATCGATACATTTGACTGTAAAAGAAGTAATTTAAAACTAGATAATTTGACAAAAAATTATGACTATCTATTTCTTTTATAGAGAAACTAATGTTGAAACACTTGGTAGCACTAAAACAGACTTTGAACATGAAATTGATAAAACACTGAACTGAACTGGTTAAATGTGACAATGTTAACTTTTCATTCTTTTCGTTTGGTTGCATATATATTTAGCGATAAGACCGCCTGTTGTTTACCTCTACTTTCAATCTGCTTTAATATGTTGTGTTATATGATGTATCGATATAATATGAATATCGGAAGTCGATCAATGAGAAGTCCCTATGACAGCTCGAAAGTGCCACGAGAATTCCGGCCTCTGCTCATCAGTCCACCTTGCCTACCCACGGTGCTTAGGGTCGCCGGTTTTAGAATCATTTGGAATAATTGTTCTTCCTGGCGGCACCTTCGGATAAGCGGTGGAAACCGTCGCGCCCCAAGATAAGCCACTAAGGGCAGACCACGTTTCCTCCACAGCGTCCACTAGTGAAAACCCAGTCCCACGAGCGGAAATGGATTTTGAGTGGAATCTTCAGAAGCCAGTAGAAAGCAATCAAATACCTGAAAGCCTCTGCTCAAGGAACTCTTCTCTTAACAGATTATTCTTAATATTGTTAAAAGCCCTTTATCCGAAAAACTGACTTTGGTCCACAGTGGTAACAATCTACGCGACCCTCGGCGACGACGCGATCGCCCACGGCATCAACGAGACCGAGGTCTCCACCGTGATCACCTCCCACGAGCTCCTGCCCAAGTTCAAGAAGATCCTGGCAAAGACACCTTTAGTGGACACCATCATCTACATGGAGGATCAGCTCAAGCCGACCGACACGAAGGGCTACAAGGAGGGCATCAGGATTGTGGCCTACAAGGATGTGTTGGAGAAGGGAAAATTCTCGAAGATTGGTGAGTGTCTTAAGATATCTTCCTAGATCTGCATTTGCTCGCCGTATCTCTCGACGGGTTGAGATGAGACGAAACTCTCCTGGTACCCGTAAAATTTTCCAACTATAGTCCAAAACTTCCAAAAGTACAATAGGCATGTTCAAATTGATAACGTAGTGATGCTAAATGGATAGTAAACCATCAAATTATCGTAATAAAGTATAAATAATAAAATATAATTAAAAGCATGAAAAGATATGAACCTTGAATGTTTAGAAATTTTTTTTTTCATTGTCCAAGAGTAAATTTAAGCTACCAGTAGAATCCTTACTCTTTTATAGAAATAAATTGTATGACAACTATGTATTTAAACGCAGTATTTCGCGACCGAAACAATAATTTACCTGATATTCTATACAATGATTAGTACAAATGTCAGTTGTGACGTCATACCTGTGTGTCAACTGTGTCAAGTCAATCTTTGTCTCAGATTTTTGGGTATTTATGTTCTTTAATTGTAGTGGCTCCCTACAAACATTTGTTCCTCTCCAAAAACTGGTTCGAATGACATCATAAAAAAATCTTAGTCATCATCCCTATTATGGTCCAAAACCAAACTCCCTCATTTCGATCAATCCAACTGTAGTACATAGTTATTTTATTAGATTTTATTTAGATTTGTCTTAGAGATCGAACCACTTGTACGATTGATCATACGATCTGTTTGAAACCTTAAACGCCTAACTAAATATCATTCGTTTTTCTCCCACAGAGTCGGTCCCACCATCAGCCAGCGACACCGCCATCGTGATGTACACCTCGGGCTCCACCGGCGTGCCTAAAGGCGTCATCCTTTCCCACCGCAACATGCTTTCCACCTTGAAGGCGTTCGTGGACGCTGTGCCCATCTACGACACTGATATATTGATGGGCTTCCTGCCTCTTGCACACGTGTTCGAGCTGCTAGCGGAGAGTCTGTGCATCATCGCAGGTTAGTAACCTTGGTCATACTGAGATAAAACACGTCCTCATGTATCATCCTCGACCTCTAAAGGCGAGATGGTCTCCGCAACATGCTGTCGACCCTGAAGGCGTTTGTGAACGCCTGATCCAAGACACTGATATACTGATGGGCTTCCTGCCTCTTGCACACGTGTTCGAGCTGCTAGCGGAGAGTCTGTGCATCATCGCAGGTTAGTAACCTTGGTCATACTGAGATAAAACACGTCCTCATGTATCATCCTCGACCTCTAAAGGCGAGATGGTCTCCGCAACATGCTGTCGACCCTGAAGGCGTTTGTGAACGCCTGATCCAAGACACTGATATACTGATGGGATTCCTGCGTCTTGCACATGCGTTCGAGCTGCTAGCGGAGAGTCTGTGCATCATCGCAGGTTAGTAACCTTGGTCATCCTGAGATAAAACACGTCCTCATGTATCATCCTCGACCTCTAAAGGCGAGATCGTCTCCGCAACATGCTGTCGACCCTGAAGGCGTTTGTGAACGCCTGATCCAATACACTGATATACTGATGGGATTCCTGCGTCTTGCACACGTGTTCGAGCTGCTAGCGGAGAGTCTGTGCATCATCGCAGGTTAGTAACCTTGGTCATCCTGAGATAAAACACGTCCTCATGTATCATCCTCGACCTGTAAAGGCGAGATGGTCTCCGCAACATGCTGTCGACCCTGAAGGCGTTTGTTAACGCCTGATCCAATACACTGATATACTGATGGGATTCCTGCGTCTTGCACACGTGTTCGAGCTGCTAGCGGAGAGTCTGTGCATCATCGCAGGTTAGTAACCTTGGTCATCCTGAGATAAAACACGTCCTCATGTATCATCCTCGACCTCTAAAGGCGAGATGGTCTCCGCAACATGCTGTCGACCCTGAAGGCGTTTGTTAACGCCTGATCCAATACCAGTGTATTGTCACAGGCATAGGCAGTATATCAGTATATACTGATGGGATTCCTGCGTCTTGCACACGTGTTCGAGCTGCTAGCGGAGAGTCTGTGCATCATCGCAGGATAGTAACCTTGGTCATCCTGAGATAAAACACGTCCTCATGTATCATCCTCGACCTCTAAAGGCGAGATGGTCTCCGCAACATGCTGTCGACCCTGAAGGCGTTTGTTAACGCCTGATCCAATACACTGATATACTGATGGGATTCCTGCGTCTTGCACACTTGTTTGAGCTGCTAGCGGAGAGTCTGCTAGTAGCATTTATACGTTGTTAGTATGATCATCCTGACAAACTCGGAGCCATATTGGATTAGGTCGTCTTATCTTATTGGCCATTTATTTATATAGATATGTGTACGCCGTATTAGGCTAAGTCTCCGCCAGAGGCTCTAGTATAAGTTTTACCGAAACAAAACGTTACGACCGCGTTTGCGTTTAGCTGTCAAATCCCATACAAATTGAGGGTAAAACGCAAACGCGATCGTAAAGTTTTGTATCGGTAAAACTTATACTAGAGCCTCAGAGGTATACGAGGTTGCGTTGCGAGGCGGTGAACGAAGAAACAATGCATCAATAGGAAGCGGTGCGCGAGCGATGCCAGCAACTTTATTGGTGTATCTTTCCTCGCTCACGGCCTCGCAACTTCGCGTGGTGGGTTACAGTGAACAAGATGCAAAAATGTTTGACGTCGACTGTTCAAATAAGCTGTTCTTTTCCGGATGACCGGCATATTGAGGCAGTAGTATGTTGTTGTCCCCAGGCGTCCCGATCGGGTACTCCACGCCGCTGACGATGCTGGACTCGTCCAGCAAGATCATGAAGGGCACCAGTGGAGACGCCACCGTGCTGCAGCCCACGTGCATGACCACTGTTCCTGTGAGTACACCCAATATGTTTGTGAAACGAGAATAGAGCCCGCTCCACATTCTCGACAAAACTACACGAGACTGGTTTCGGCGGAACATTTGCCGAGACCGGGCGAAACCGAGAGCGGCCCTCTACATTCTCGCCTTGCGCAGTTCTAATTGGACTTTCACACAAGATGGACGCTTCCTACGGTTGCCGTCGGTCGACTGACGGAAGCGCAAAGAGAATGTGGAGGAGAGATTTCGCGCTAACACGAAACTTCGCGAGAGCTCTTTGATGTTTGGCTATTTTAACGACACGAAACGGAGACTACGCGAATATACGCAAAAAACAATACGAACATAGACGTATACTCACTCCACACTCGTATTCGGCAAATCTCGTGTAGTTTTGTCGGGCATGTGGAGCGGGCTTAAGTTTCTGTCGAGAATTTAATTTTTGCTACAAGATTTTATTGCCAGCTGTACTTTTCTGTATACCGTCAGCAACTACTCGTTGAGACGATTCTAACGAGCCCAAACTCAACGGGGTTACGTCTGATAAGTCCTGAATTCCCATGGCCACCTGCTGTGTTCATCATCAGATCAGCTCGATGGTACCATAATATTGAATTGTCATCCAAACTATACTTAAACCCAATATTTCATTCTCGGTTGAAGATATCTGCTTCAAAGATTCCACCCGGACAAACATAGTTACATACATTGCAACTATTGCAAGTGAAATAAAAGCTTGTAAAAACGCTACAATCATTTCCAGCCTCACCTAAATTCACTCCGTTTTTGTTAAAATTCGGTTTAATAATAATTTATATTTATTTATTATTGAACCGCATTTGAACAAAATAAAATAAAGTCACAAACAACAACTTGCAACTTAAGTGACAATTTCATTGGTTATTAATTGATATGTCGACAGCTAAATAGTCACATGTAATGACGAATTTCCTCCCGGAGGTTAACTGACGACTTGGTAAAGGTTGCGGAAGTCCGCTGGATGCGGGTGGCGCATAACCGGTTGTGTCACTCTTTGGGGGAGGCCTGCCTCAAAAATATGGGAAGTTGGAAGATGTGAGGATGAAATTAAAGTAACAGCAGGAAATACATGGACCAGGGGGCCTAGACAAGGTTACAATCGACAAGCGCTAACGCTAACGCTAACTAATAAAATGTATGGGAATGACCTTCCGCCAAAGCAGGCCGCAGGCCTTTGCCAAAGTTGGGCAAACAGGCCAAGTTGCAGATTTCGATTATATCGATTCCTAATCATGCTACATATAAGTAAAAAAGCGGCCAAGTGCGTGTCGGACCACGCACAACGAAGGGTTCCGTGCCTATTAAAAAGGTCGTATAGTTACTGAAATCTTATGGCACTTAGGTCCTTTTCTTTAAGGAAGGCAGTTTTTTAGAAATATCTCAAAAACCTTTGAACCGATCTTGTTCAAAACAATTTTCGCTGAAATAATTTAATAAGCCTATGTCCATGATTTTTTTCATATTTTTAAAATACACGGTTCAAAAATTAGAGGGGGGGGGGACACAATTTTAGTGAATTTCGGGGCGATTATCTCCGACTCTATTCACTTAATCAAAAAAAATGTTGAATAACCTTATATTTATTTTGAAAGGCCTATCGATTGATGTGCCACACGTGGGATTGCAATGAAAATTTTTTTTTGTCTAAGTTTTATGTATGGAAGTGCACCTGTAAAAAATTTTTTTTTTACTAATTTTATTACAAAACTAGCGGCTAACAAAATACACCTATCCTCAAAATTTTATTCAAATACTCCTTATAGTTTTCGAGTTAAATGCCTGTGACATACGGACGGACAGACAGACATGACGAATCCATAAGGGTTCCGTTTTTTGCCATTTGGCTATACGGTACCCTAAAAATGAAAAAGTGTTTCTGAATAAAGGCTTATATTTAATATTATTATGATATGTCCTCACAATACGGTATATTTCCAGCTGATCATGGACCGAATCAGCAAGGGCATCACGGACAAGGTGTCCCGCTCTGGCCCGCTAGCCGCGTCCCTGTTCAAGTGGGCGTACACCTACAAGCTCACGTGGATGCGGCGCGGGTACGACACGCCGCTGCTCAACAAGCTGGTCAGTACACATTTGATTCCGACCGCCATCCCATACGGAGCTCCCGACCCGAGGATGCGTTGTGTTGAGAGCGAGGGAATTTGTTCCTTCAGCTCTCAACACGGCGAATCCTCAGACATATCAAGGGTCGGAAACGCCCATGTTACTCCTTTGGAATTGCACGCGTCTATAGGCTGCGGTGTCCGCTTATCATCAGGGCCGTACGATTGTTTGCCACCGTCGTTGTATAAAAAAAAACGTTATTTATTAAGTAGAAAAAAAAAACGATGATTATCGAATCCAAAACTGGTGTCATCCAAAACAGCTGGATTCCATAGACTGGTTCCACTAACAGGACAAGTTTTCACATGATTGCACTCTAGGGTCGACCGTGTCGAACAATTTCTCATTAAACTCTCATGAGACGACAGAATCGCAACTATCGCGGCCTTTTTGCGACTGCATCGCCACTGAATCGCTGTGTGCGACCTCCCTTAGTACTTGTAATGTACGGGCGCTCTAACAGCTTATTTATTTATTGATATAGGAAGATCTTCAGCTTAAATACTACACAGGCTAATAACAGATCCTCACCGATAGCGTAATAAATAATTATATAAAAAATAAGCGCGCAAAAGCTAAACAAAAACGCGCTTTTGCGTCTTGGTACTGCTACATAATTAAGTACTTATTTCTAAATAGACTATTATAAATAGCAGGGACTGATTTCGGTTACGGTTTTACCGGTATGAAACCGGTATTCCATTACGGTACCGTAATGGTGTAAAGGTTACACGCGCCGCGCCAACATAACGGTACCGTAACCGTTTTAAAATATCGGTTACCGTTATCGATTTAAAGGTAACCGAAACCTTTGTAATACCTGTTCGAAACCGGTATTATAAAGGTTACCGGAAAAATAAGCGAACTTACATTTACACTGACAACTTCTTCCAATACGAACGAACGAACGAATCAGAAAAGTATCCGAACAGAACCGACAAAACTGAAAGACAAAACGACAGCGCCGGTGGTTTGGCAACGACGCCAAAATCGAGGTATCGGTAACCTTTCAAAAGCGGTTACGGTACCGAAAAAAATTAAGGTTCCGCTACCGAAACCGCTATTTGAAAACCGATATGACGTCATATCGGTTATAAAATATACCGGTATTTTTCGGTTAAACAGTCCCTGATAAAGAGTTGCCTGAACTATTTCCCTAATTCTGCCGAAAAATAGCCGAGACTCTTGTCGTCTACTGAAGGAACAGTTTTGTCCTCGTGGAGTATGTGTGAACGTGTTCGGTTCTTCCGCAGATGTTCTCGAAGGTGTCCCTGCTGCTGGGCGGGCGCATGCGGCTCATGATCTCGGGCGGCGCGCCGCTGTCGCCCGACACGCACGCGCAAGTGAGAGTGTGCGTGTGCTGCGACGTGGTCACCGGGTACGGGCTCACCGAGACCACCTCCTGCGCCACTGTGGCCGACCAGTACGACCGGTGAGAACACATTATATATTGTATTCATTTGCACACTGCCATCGCCGAATTTTTATATGAATGAAAACATATATTTTTCAGAAACAGTAAACTTGTTAGGATTTTTATAAATCAAACCGAACTTATCTTAAAGGGTTCTACACAAGTACTTTATACCTAACCTAAAAAAATATCGGTTTCTGAGAAAAAGAAGTTCGATGGAATGAAAATTCGACAAAACGTTTCTCGGTAAAATAAGGGATTCCCAAATTACATTAATTCATACAGTCACAGATTATCCCGCGGTCATACTGCCCGAGAAACACCTTTGTACACAAATATATCATAGATTTCTTCCATGAACCACGAAATATATTTCTTCTCTCTGGTTTTATGAAAACAAGTATTTTACGTGTATGCACTTCGTCCGCCGGCTTGAAAACCGGCGCATCGTTTCGCTAATCCGTTGTGGATGCAGTATCTACTCCTTTTAGGGTTTGAATTTTAAATAATCCTATGCATTCCAACAAAATATCCGTTGGATCGTTGTCTCGACAATGGAGCACCTGTACAATTAGTCAAAGCAACATGTTGTTCCAGGTCCACGGGCCGCGTGGGCGCGCCCACCACGGGCACGGACATCAAGCTCGTGACGTGGGACGAGGGCAACTACCGCGTCACCAACAAACCCTTCCCGCAGGTAGCATCCGCTTTATATAACTACAACTTAGAAAAGTTGAAAAACCCCCGACATTTTCATTTCAAAGTCCAATATCTCAAAAACGGCTGAACAGATTTTCATGAAACATGTCTAAAAACACTGGATAAAATTATCTATGACACGAAAAAAACCGCATTCAAATCGGTCCATCCGTTTGGGTGCTACGATACCACAGACAGATACACAGACACGTTAAACTTATACCACCCCTCTCTTTGCGTCGGTGGTTAAAAACTATGCTGGCTTCATTTGTGTGGCAATGACACTCGCACTCACACAGCGACAGTTACATTACAATAGTCCGTAAGCCCAATACACTCAAAATTTGTATGGGTAGGTTACCACCCATACCTGACCGTTGACAGTAGGCCACCTTTGGCACCGTCTGCCAAGTACTTCCGGCCATTTCAGGACTGACAAACCTTAGTTTACTTTCTCTACTATTCAATGATGCCACATGTCTCCTACTGTAAACTACTGTTGTCACGTGACGTAAATATAAACCCACCAAATGTTGACCGGAAGTGAAGGATTTTTAAACTTTCGGCCAATTTTAGGTGCGATAATCATCTGATTTTGAACTTTCTCGACCTGCTGCCATGCATTTTATCGTGTTGTCGTGAGACGTTGGGCTTATGGACCGACGCACACATAAAGCCGCGCGCAAATATTAGTTGACCTATTTATATACTAGAGGGTAATAGAAAAAAGGAAAGAAGGGTATATATCTGACGGGCATTTATAAATCGAGCCAGAGAAAATCATCTGAAACTGACCTGGCGTTACTTACCATCTGCTGAGTTCCTCTAGGACCCTAGGGTCAAACTTAGTCTTAATCAGGCAAATTCATCTGGTCCTTTTGTTTCGCGTTGGTCCTCTAAACCATATTTTAAAGCATTCGAACCGTTTTGGATTCAATAGTTCACCTTCCATGCAATGTTTAAAGGGTCAAAAATGGGTCGAATGGATTCGAGAAAGGGATGGTATGGCCCTGCCTTTTTCAAGCTTTATATTAACTTATGTATGTATGTAAGTTGTCCGTCAAAATTTGCAATCCATTTTTCAGTCACTTGCCGTTATCCGATTGAGCTGACATTTTGGGTATTAGTATAGTTTGGATGACAATTCAATATTATGGTACCATCGAGCTGATCTGCTGATGGAGACAGAAGGTGGTCATGGGAATTCATTACTTAACCGACGTGGAGTTTGGGCTCGTTAGAATCGTCTCAAAGAGTGAGATGACGGTATAAAGTACAGTCAGGTAATAAAAGCTAGTACCAAAAATTGAATTTTTCTCAGAAACTTATTTTGCTCGTCTTGGCGCAGATTCCCCCAGATTCGTCCTCCAATAATAGTATGTTGTCTCCCAGGGAGAGATCGTGATCGGCGGCGGCAGCGTGGCCGAGGGCTACTACCGCAACCCGGAGAAGACGCGCGAAGAGTTCCTCGACGTTGCGGGCCAGCGCTGGTTCCGCTCCGGGGACATCGGTGAGCTACACCACGACGGATGCATCAAGATCATCGGTCAGTATTCCACCAGGCCTGTTCTTGCAGCACCTCCGGGGTGTACACGCCCGATCGCGCTAAGAGCGGAAGGGCTCGGGCCAAGCGGCGAGCGCGACTGAGCATGATCTGAAATGTAGCTGTTAGACATCGGCTCGGGCATCGGTCCAGCAGTGGACGTCTTTCGGCTGATGATAATAATGATTCTCATTATCTCTCCCCCAAAGAGTGCCACAATGACCGGTCCTGAGCCATCGCCACCCGCATCCAGCGGACTCCCGCAACCTTTACCAGGTCATCAGTCCGCCTTGTGGGGGGGCCTACCCACGCCGCGCCTTCCGCTACGTGGGCGCCACTCGCAACTCGCAAGGACCATCGGTTCTACGTGCTATGTGCCCCGCCCACTGCCACTTAAGTTAAGCGATTCGGAGGGCTATATTGGTTACCTTGGTTCTGCTGCGGATAGCCTCATTTCTGATGCGATCGCGCAGAGAAACACCCAACATTGCCCTTTGAGTGACTTTGAGCCTTCTTATGAGGCCCATAGTAAGCGACTACGTTTCCGTGCCATATGTCATCACTGGCAACACACACTGGTCAAAGACTCTCGTCTTGAGACACTGCGGAATATTGGACGAAAAGATGTGCCAGCTTCCCGAACGCTGCCCAGCCGAGTCGGAGACTAAACGACTGCCTAATAAGAAATTTATGCGGCCGCTCCGCCGCTGCTAGTTCCAAAGTCTCTGATTAGTGCCTTCGAAAACTTACTCAGTGAAGAAACTAAAAATGTCCTTCAGCCCTATCAGTAATATATGAAAGGTTTCGGCTCTACTTCACGCCAGTTAAGCACACTATTTTATGATTTACAAAACCCGCAAACTGTTCCTTCCAGACCGCAAGAAGGACCTGGTGAAGCTGCAAGCCGGCGAGTACGTGTCGCTCGGCAAGGTGGAGGCCGAGCTGAAGACCTGCCCCATCGTGGAGAACATCTGCGTGTACGGAGACAGCTCCAAGAACCACACCGTGGCGCTGCTCGTGCCGCACCCGCAGCACCTGGCCGAGCTGGCCGCCAGGTATGAACACTTTTTTATTTATTTATTCATTTATTTCAAACCATAAGTACATATTTAACTACAAAATAAAGTACATTAATTAATTAAAAAGAAAGATTACATTAAAATACATAAAATAAAATAAAATCATTAAATTAGCAGCATTAAAACAACACAATACAATAACTAGCTCCAACATCTAAGGAGTTCCAGTGCTGGGATCCAGGGCATTCCAACCTATCAACAATGGTGTTCAGGAGGCTGTTGTCACTGTCTCGCACACGGCGCATCGCACAGGCAACTCGTTTACGAAGTACAGCCTGAAAACTATCAACTCTAGCCTCTGCAAACATGCCTGATGCGCTGCAAAAGCGAGGCAGCCCCAACAACATCCTGAAACCATTATTTTATTGGACACGTAAGGCATTGAGAGCTCTCTGCGTGCACTTGGTCCACAAGCTACACGTGTAGAATGTCTGACAAAATGCCTTAAAAAGGGTTATTTTGACATCCTTCGTACAACCTGCGGACCAACATGTTGCTCCTCACTGCCAATGCCCTACGCTTCCGCTCCACATCAAGATCATCTCAGAGGTCCTCGGTGACCCAGTGCCCCAGATAATTGAATTTCGTGACTTTAGTCAAGTCCGTTCCTCCAAGTTTAAGCGGTGGTACAGATTTCGGCTTTTAGTTCCCCTGCCTAGAACTCAAGTAGCTCGCTTTTCTTAGAGTTATATCTGAGACCGTGGGCCTCCACGTACCTCTCACAAATGCCAACCAAAATCTCGAGGGCCCCTATTGATGGGCCCAGCAGCGCCATATCGTCAGCGTAGCTAACGTACGTAACGTTTTAGGGTTCCGTATCCAAAGGGTAAAAAGGGACCCTATTACTAAGACTCCGCTTTACATGTTGTGTAGCTATCTAAAATATTGTCAAAACTTCTGCGGGTAATAAAACGGACAGTTGATCCAACATGACTGATACTAGCGTAGCTCACAGTGGCGTGCCAAACGTTTACGGAGGTGAAGCGTCGCCGCAATCATTTAGCTTAATCTCAGAGGTGTGGAATAGTTTCTAATAATTAGCTATCGCTTAAGTGGCAGTGGGCGGGGCACATAGCACGTAGAACCGATGGCCGTTGGGGCGGAAAGGTTCTCGAGTGGCGACCACGTACCGGAAGGCGCGTCGTGGGTAGACCCCCGACAAGGTGGACTGATGACCTGGTAAAGGTTGCGGGAGTCCGCTGGATGCGGGGGTGGTGCAGGACCGGTCGCTTTGGCACTCTTTGGGGGAGGCCTATGTCCAGCAGTGGACGTCTTTCGGCTGATATGATGATGAAATAGCTATCAAATAGACAAGGCCTATAGGATCCCGTGTACACCACGCGACTTATTTCCTTAGCTTATTTCCTTCTAAACTAAATTAACTAAACCAATTAAGCAACTAATGTATAATTCCAGGGCCGGCGTGCAAGAGAAGGACTTCGAGAAACTATGCAAGAACGGGCAGGTCGAGAAACTCGTGGTCAAGGAGCTCGCCGAGCACGCCAGGAAGTGCGGACTAGAGCGCTTCGAGGTGCCCACGGCCGTCAAGCTGTGCACGGAGGTGTGGTCCCCGGACATGGGGCTCGTCACCGCCGCCTTCAAGATCAAGCGGAAAGACATCCAGGACAGATACAAGGAGGACATCAAGCGGATGTACGCCTCGTGAGGCCACGAGCTCGGGTCGTTGCCCGGCTAAAGGTAACCAGCTGTTTGGTCGGGTCGCACCGGCTAAGGTTGCGTGTTTGGTCGGGATAGCCGGTGATACATTCCCGCGAATGCTTTTATTTTGGAGGCGGGTGTGATTAGTTGGAACTAGTTTAAGGCTTTTTAAACTTGGTCTGATAGAGGCTATATTATGGACGTCTCTTAAACTTAATGACGTCTTTAGCAATATCTTAGACAGACAGTTACTGCAATTGCAGACTTCTAAATGAAAATGACTTAAACTAGCTTTAACTGCAAGTCGTCGTTAGTTTTGATGCTAGAATCTAGTGTTCAACTGACGTCCTAGGTCTTTGAAATCAATTGTTTTATCTATGTAATTACTGTCAGTGCGACACTAGATATAGCTATACTTAGATAGAACCAGGTTACCTACTCACTATTTACTTCAGAAATCAAATTGTAAAACGGACATGTGATGTGGGTAATCTGCTTTTAATAGTTTCGTGTCAAACTAAATGTTTCCTCGCGAGCGAGTACATTAGACATTAGAGTTAACTGGAACACATGTTTCAACCCTTATTGTCATTGTGACAAGAGCGAAAATGGTACGCGTTTCAATTGTCAAACCAATGTATCGGCAGGTCCGTGGCAATTAGGCCAATAAAGCTCGTCGACAGTTTTGTTAGATCTTCAACGTGTCGCCACTGGTCTCTGCACACTGGTTGGGCGTAAATGGCATCTTATTTTAACTCTGTACCCGTCTGAAACTTAGAAGCCCTATTTTGAATTTTAATTCCTATTCGTACTAGATCTCTCGTCTGAGAGAGGTCTAAGCTCAACCGTGAGTATATTAGCTGGATGATTCATGACATAAAGTCAATCCGATTGGCGCTAAAAATACTTAACTGGCTAATTCTGCCGTCGTTTCTGCATTCGTGCAGCCAAAGCCAAAAATCCAGATTACAGTACCAAACTTAAGGAGATAGGATTAATGGCTTACTTATTTAGTTCGTCAAAATGGCCTTAAGAGTCCGCAGTAGGCTCGGCCGAATTTCACCTTCCCATACAAACGTAGTTACGCTCTCATTTTAAAACTATGTGTTGGATTGTGACGAAACTTTGCATATACAATGGCATGAGGTATATCTATGTCTGTAATTAGTTTACATGGTTCCAGTTTATAAAACAAACGAAATACAGCAAAAACAAATTTTGTATGAAAAACTTAAATTCGCTGTATTTTTTTTACTATGGTATCTGAAGCTACATAAACTAATTACAGACCTGGATATACCTCATGTCATTGCACATGAAAATTTTTGGTACAATCCAACACGTAGTTTTAAAATGAGAGCGTAACTACGTTTGTATGGAGAATCGAGCTTACTGCAGACTCTTAACAGTAGTACACTACTCAACTAGTGTACATTGCTTAACTCACCTAGGGCTGTAGAGAATAAAGGGCTAGGGCGATTTATATGCTATCTGAGGCTTTCTTTATTTCTGCCCGCGGTAATTACACAATTTTACGTCCTCCCTGGCCAGAAAGTTACATGTTCCGCATGTGCAGCGGGCGGTAATTGTCATTTTATGGACAGGTCAGGTTCAGCAATTGAATAAACGTCACACCAGTGTTAAAGCTCAGTGGGCGAGTTGGGTTAGCCCGTAGTGTAGTGATTTCTGTACATAGGGTTTATTATTATATTATCGATACGATACGCGCCTCTGTGAGGCGACCGCTGTTCGTCTGTCGTATTTATTTATTTCCATCGAACGTTTTTAAATTACTAACGTGAGGAGCGATCGAGCATCGTTCGGGATTGTACAGATTTCTTCAATGGGATGTAGTTTTGTATTTTGTAAATTATTTATGAGAATAGATAGCTTAGCAGACCGATACTAGGCCTCATTTTTTATAGAGTTATTTGTATATCGTGCACATCACATTATCTTTTTTAGATAAAACAAATATTGTATGCCAAATACCGACTTGTGTAAACCGAGATGGTTTCATCGGTAGTCCGCTCATAAATATTATGCACGTCAACTTTTAACTTAATTCCAATGCAATAAGGTAAATAATACCTTGATAACTCAGCATGACCGATGGAACCTTCTCGGTCTACAACCATACATCACGCATTTCGATCAATAGCACCAGACTGTAACATTCGCAGAAGCTTCGGTTCTAAGTTTCTATATTATAATAATTTTGATATAAGTGTTGTACATATTTATGTCGAAATAGTTTTAACGGTAGCAATGCAACATGCGTGAATGGTATGTTCGGAATATTTGTGTAAAGTACATCGTCGCAACATGGCCAGAGATTTCATGAGATTTATGTATATTTAAGAGCCTCATGCCAATGTACAGATCTGAATACCGTTGAGAGCGTGTGTGGGGTGCGTCTAGTGGTTTAAAGTCGCCGTCAATGGAATTTGCTAACTATGTAAACAAACCGTTTCAATATGGCGGTTTGTTTACATAGTTAGCAAATTCTATTGACGGCCACTTTAGTGTAGTCACGGGCATTATGTACCTAATATTACAATAAATTGTGTTATGAATTTGAATTAGTGTCGTTTTTCTTGGATTGCAGTCTTCCGTGGAACCTGTTTATAAACCATGCAGTAAAGTTTCGTAACTAAAACGTTTTCGTCACTAGATCGCGCTCCGCAGCTGTCGTAATAATACTGAAATTCTTTAGAGTAAGTTAATTGTTATAGAACTTAGTGGGGCGGGGATGTTTTGCTGCTGTTGAAAACTTTAATAATAATTTTGCAATAAGTTTTGTTTCGTTCGGGATAGCATGTAATGCGAAAGTGTAGCTCAGTTGCGTTATTTTCGCCAAATTTGTTTATGGTTTAGGATTGTCTATGTTCGCTTAGACTGAAAATTGTTAATTAGTTTTACTGAATCATGGCTATTGTGCATTTTACTTTTCGGGCGCATTTACTCCCCAGTTTGGTATAATGGAATTTTAAAATCAATGTATTCCCGTGCATAGGATAGGTATGTGTACCTAGCTAGCATATTCCATCGATGTATTTAATGTGAACAAATGTGATTGTTACTATAATAGGTAGCATCAGATTTTCGATGTATGTAATCGTTTTGAATAACAAAATGGTATTAGCAAGTTATTGCTCAGTTTATGTGACTGCATTTTATTTCAAATTCTTAAAATACAATTGAAAACAATAAATGTTAATAAAATCATTATTATTTTGTTTCATTCTACAACCTCTTCCTTCACTGATATGCCTGATACTACAAGTAGAATATTTCCTTTTCAACACATTTGCTCGTAACGTACCTCTTATTATGACGCTTTTAGGCTCATAATCCGGGGTATTAAGGGATGCCTTGATTCGAGTCGACCACGCCCGCTTGACAGAGCCACGCTTATGCCTTCCGCGCACGAGAAAAAGGGGTGCAACACTCTTCGGGAATGGCTTTTTAGGACAAATTTCGATAAATATCTAACCTATAACCTCATCCACGGAGTCGAGTTAGTACTAGAAAAGTGAGCGAGCATGCGATTGGTCAGCGACACGGAATAAAGAATCCATTGGAAGTGGTGAGTGGGCGTTCCCGTGTCGCCGAACATGAGCAATAATAAGCATACTTCTTGCACAGATTATTGTCACTCACCTAGCGACCGCACGCGGCGTATGACATGAGTGAATATTTGTTTATTCTAGGAAAATGCCGTATTGCGTTATTGAAAGCTGCTCCAATAACAGCACATAAAAAACTTGTCTCATGGAGGTATTTCCTATCATCGTTAAGTAATATTTTAGAATACGTATAAAAAATATTTAATTTTCAATTTCTTAGACACAATTTGCGTCCGTGGTCAAGGAAATATCAATTCTATTTCTCTAAGAATAAAGTTCATAAGCCTGTGTATTATTTCGCTACTCGGAACGTGAAATGCACGGCAAACCCGAAGGTTCGCTACTCAAATGCTGTGGCTAAGGTCGATAATTGTTATCGATAAACCAAAATGAAAAGATTATATTTTAGGAGTGATATACAGAGCCCGGAATTCTCGTAGCACTTTTGAGCTGTTATAGGGACATCTCGTTTATCGAATTCCGATTATACATATGTATGTCGATAAATACAGAATACAATATGTAAAATATGATTACGAATGACCGATCTCTTCGAGATAAACTTTGGATACCCACTTTTAGGAAATTATAAATAGAAATTAAAATAATAATATTTTATTGTTTCTTATAAATAATTTGTGGATTGCTTAAGGGGCTACCCGGCCGTGCTGGTAAAATAATTCTAAATAGTATTTGAGATGTGCTTGTATTAAATTAAACAAATTATATTCTTTGTTTATCAGAAATCTGTGTTTAATTGCTACTACATTTATAACAAAAGTAATTTAACATAAATGTTACCTAATACTAATTATATAATAAACAAGATTTTATTAGAAACAATTTGTAACTAAGTCTTAGCTTAATATTTACCGTATGAATATCATAAAAATATCGATAGTCCAACTCATACCATACCCACATCCCTATTCACTTATAAGCGGTCACATCTCCAGTTTTGAAAACACCGCCATCTTACGTCGAGTAGCCGAACGACCACGTCTCTTGCAAGTCTTGCAACGCATATGGTAACGGACGTAAGAAAATTTACTTGACACTCTAAATTAGACCGTAAATAGTACTCGTTAAAGTAGATTTTGCATATGTAATTTGCTACCGTTAACAACATATTGTCATAGTACGTTTTAACAAATCGAAAGCGTATTGCAATTGTGTGACCGTGCTTTGATTGGTGTATGGATGTGTGCGTGCGGCAACAGTGGTTCTCTATGAAAATCGGTTGAATGCCACTTCCAATGGATTCTTTATTCCGTGGTCAGCGATAAGGGTAACAAATACGCATCGGAGAGGTTTACATGGCGGTCAAAATTCAGTCAACATCTGCATAGATAAGAGTGAACATCTGTCTCTCGTACGGTGCGGACGCGTTATCCTTCTTTGAAATTAGCTTTTGTCAACGTTTACCTGGCTTGCATACTGGATTATTTTTATTGCATTTTCTGTGACTCGGCTTGTTTATAGGACTGTTTCCTACTTTATATGTGACTCGGCTTGTGTACAGGACTGATTCCCGTTTATTTTGTGACTTGGTTTATGTACTGGACTGAATTTGGTGTATAACGATGGATAATTTACCAAATAAAAGACCGAGGCGATATTTTTCTTCGCAAGAAAAAGAAATGATTTATAATTTATACAACACTAATAATATAGGAAATAGTATTGGATTACTTAGTATTTTAATTTCATTTTATGATTTTTGTAATGTATTTAATTTATTGTATAGTTTAAATACATAACCTTTAACATGGTTTATACGTTTAAAAATTGTCCAAATTAAGCCTATTCTTTTATTTAGAAACAGAATGCACTACCAAAAATATAAATATTCCGAACGACGGCATGTAAGCCTGTTCCGGCATCGAGATGCAATTGTATACGCCCAACGGCCTTCCTTTGTCCCTTTCATTTTCATACAAAAGTGCAACAAAGAGGACGCTATATTAACTCGACTCCGTGGATGAGGTATAGTGAAGTTTTACTTATATTTCATTAAGTGAGATTTTAGATGAGATAAAATACTATAGTATAAATTCATATAGATTAATCTAGCTTTAATTTATATTGTAATTGTATATTGTGAAATAAATAAATCTAAATCTATTAACTTGATTTGGTCGTAAAATAATGAGTAGGCTGAGTAAGAAAAGGAAAAAAAAGACCCAACTTTGGTTTTTTTTTTCTATAGAAGTAATTTTACGCAATCATGTATCGATTAAATCTGATAAACTAGCATATAGTCAAGAATCGGAAAATCAGACCTAATTGTTTTTTAATCTAGTCAGCACGTCTAGCACACGACGGCCGCGACATACTCTCGATTTTATCGCACCTCTTCTTCTAAGTGTTCTAATAAGTGAGAGACGGATAGTGCGAGAAAAATCGAGAGAGCTCGCGCGCCGTCGCGTGCTAGCCGTGCAGAACGGCGTATCAAAGCAAGCGATAATTTCCAATTCACCCCCTTAAACACGCGTGTTTTATAACATTACGACACTCGTGTGTTATGGTTATATCCCGATTAAGTCACGTTGGCACCTTGTAGCGAGGTGTAATGCATGAACACGGTGCATTCTTAATTTTACCGGGTTGTACAGAATGTACAGCTTGTTTTTGAATTCTCGGCAAATCGATTCTTTCTTACTCTACTAAACAAATAAAATCCTTTTTGTTAATTAATTGACTGTTTCTTTTTGGGGGTACGTATCAGAATGTCTAAACTTTAAAAAACTAACGTTAAATAACCTACGTTCAAAATCCCTAAAATCTAAATACCTAATGGTTGTTTCACCTAAATTCAAAATACCGAAAGCTTAAAATGGCTACGTATAGCAATGTCTAAAACCAAATAAAAAAACTAACGTAAAATAACCTACGTTCGACATCACTAAAACCTAAATACCTAAAGATTTTTTCACTTAAATATTCAAAATACCGAAATCATAATCATTAGGTATTTAGATTTTAGTGATTTGAGTACTAAGTTTTAATAACAAGTTTTTCCGCTCTTTTATAAAAAAAATAACCTCGAAGATGAAAGCGGGAGCTTCCGTCTTCTAACCTACTTATCCGCGATCCGAGTCGGTTTTGCCACTAAGTCCCTTGAGATCAACCAATTTGTAGAACATAAATTATTTACTAAAATAAAAATGAATGATAATGTATTATGTGTATACATATTTTACCAATTATTGGTATTATTTATAAATATAAACCGATCCGATTCGGTTCGGATCCGGATTCAGTTTGGTTCGGATGGCAAGTTCAACGAAATTAATAACAAAACAGACCATAAACAAGAGGTGTCAATGTGTCATATTTCTAATTTCCCACCAAAGTTCCAATTCAAAATGAAAAGACGAAATATGATAACTATTCGTTATTTATAACTTATTAAGATTTTATTCGTGTTTGTGAATTGAAGAAAACTGTGTATGTCCCTTTTAAAATGGACGAAGAAGAAATTGCGTGAGTAGTTTAGAACTAACGGAAAAACTACTGCCTGAAAAGTCAAATGCTATTTATTTAGAATTAGTCGTAGAAAAAGTATTGTATGCAACGGTGTATAACTTGGTCTTAAAACGCTCGTGGCGTCTTTAATTGCGATTCTCGTCAAGGCTCGCATCGCAACTCACGCCAATCGCGTTTTAAGACCCTACTTATACAATAGTTGCATAAAATACTATTTAAACATTGTTAACATTGGTTATTATCAAAAATGTTGACTCGTGGTGACTAGAAAAGAGATAAATAGAATGGACGCCACTGGAAATTCTTGGCGATGTACAATATGTGAGTAAAAACCTGTTGCTATCATTAAGTAAAGAAAATTACTTGGCAGGCCTATAAAATTTTCATCTTAGGAAAATGTGTTGAAAAACGTCGTATGAAACGCGCGAGCTTTGATAATTACATCCTCGGCTCTCTTATCACGCTCACCTGCGGCTCGTGTGAACAATTCCGCCTCTGATGTGAATATCAATATGCCTCACTTGTATCACAATGTACTATTTCGCCGCCAATCAATAAATCCAGAAGGGTCACAGTCACGCCAACATCATTGTTACGAGAGAGCAAATACAAACTTCACTCGGAAGACTGAAGGATACGGCATACGCCATAAAAGGTATTCCCAGAATCTAAGTAAATTTTATGAATATAATAAATACCAGGCCCCTATTTCACCAACTTGACAATTGTCACCTGTCACTGACAATTCGCCATATATTGCTTGTTCTAGAAGTTAAGGTGGTTGCTACGTTACTTGTGGAACCAACAAGGTACGGAGAATTGTCGTTGTCAGGTGACAATTGTCAAGTTGGTGAAATAGGGGCCAGGTGATTTCTAATATGCCAAATTCCCGAAATAATAAAATTTACCATTTTATTAAATAAGCAGCATGCTAGGAATCTGGTAAAGCTAGAAAATGAGTTTATAAATGTATTCTGCGTACAAGTGAGCATATGGGTAAGATACCGTATAAATAAAGGGTGTTGAAAATAAAATTTATGATAAATTACATCTTTATTTCATAACTTCTACACAGAAGTTGTTATTCTTATGAAAATATAACGATACAATTATACTTGACGATACACGTCAATGTCTATCATCATGGTCGCTATAATTGGTGTTAAGGCCTGTTGCATAATAACTAGTAATACGAGGTGAATAAAGCTTATATTACAAGTCATTACGCAATATCCTATAATCATCTGTTACCCGTCAAATGGTTTCAAAAAGAGACATGCTATATATGGGGTCCTGTCTCTTGACCAAACAACTTTTAGCCAAATGTATCATTTGACCTAATTAATTTTTCGTCAAAACAGTGGTATTTTCGGGTATTCAACAATGAAACATTTGGCCAAAAGTTGTTTGGTCTAACAAGGGTGAACCGCTATATATATCACACGATAAATATTTATCTCACGGTTCTGAAGTATACAACAGTATTCTGGGTCCAACGAAGATCGGGTTTTCCCTAATAAAACATCCAAGCGTTTGTTTTCTTTTCTTTCTATTTCGTTTGTCATAAAGCCCATTTCATGTCATGGCGTAAATTGTAAGGAAAGTAATGTCATAGAGAAAATAAATGATTGGAAATAGTAGGTATATGGGGGTATATTCTTATAGGAGACTGTGTGAAGTCGTTGTCAAATCCATGACTTGAATTTATGTCTGCTGACAATATAATTAGTTTTAACTAAAGATGAGAATAGTTGACATAGCTAAAGAGAAACGAAAATAGACTTAAAACTATATGTTAATTCACTACACACAAGTGTAAAAATATGGGAGAACTCGTTTCATAACATAATATCTGTAACTCTTTATGTCGTAGTATAATAAACACCATTAGCTAACCATTCGGTAACATGTATTATTGTTCATTTTATTATGCTCGTTTACTTGATAAAGGTATTCTACGAACATTGTCAGACATCACACACATTCACACAAGAGCTATGTGTGTGTGTTTTACAGGGTGTCCTAGACGAGTCTGCCGGTTTTTCGGGGAATAATTATGTCCTACGAATGTCGCGTCATGTTTAGTTTTCAGTGACTTATAATTTTAAGACTGTCCGTAAGCGAATTAATATTTGCTTTTAAAGAAATACGCATCTCGTATTCGATATTGATCATGATCATGATACAATCATGTTCTCATGTTTAACGTATTCCACGAATGCATTGGTTGTCCTACAAGTCCTACAAGTATTAATTGCGTCGGGTCTTCGCCATATTTATACAGGTTGTTCTTCAAGTCTGTTCACTCGAGTTATACAAGTGTCCTGCAACTGCATGTTATCTTCGCTATATTTATACAGGGCGTTCTTCGAGTCTGTTCGCTCGAGTTATACAGGTGTCCTGCGACTGCATCTTATCTTCGCTATATTTATACAGGGTGTCCTTCGAGGCTGTTCACTGAAGTTACACAGGGTGTCCTACGACTGCGTCTCATGTTCGCTATATTTATACAGGATGTCCTTCGATTCAGTCTCAGTCGAGTCATACAGGGTGTGTCTACGCGGTGCTCATCTTGCAGAGATGGCGCAGCTGCATGATCTTGATGTCGTCGGTGCCGAACTTGACGACGCCCTCCTGGTTCTCGATGCTGATGAGCTGGCCGACGGCTTCCCGCTCCTCGCCCGCCACCACCTGCAAACATATTCAATCATTTAAATCATTGCTTTTCGACGACCGGTTAGCCTAGTGGATAGTGACGCTGCCTACGGAGCTGAAGGTCCTGGGTTCGAATCCCGGTAAGGGCAAATATTTGTGTGATGAGCATGAATATTTGATTCTGAGTCATGGAAGTTTTCTATGTATTTAAGTATTTATATTTATTATATATATCGTCGTCTAGTACCCATAACACAAGCCTTAATGAGCTTACACTATGGGACTAGGTCGATTTGTGTAAGATTGTTCCCTAATATTTATTTATTATTATTGCATTGAGGGCTAGGCGCATGAGAGGCCATCTCAGTATAAAAGTGCCGCAGCCGAGCCACGCGGTTAGGCAAACTACCGCATGCTAGTGTGCGATACCTGGTAGTATTCTCTTGCCGCCACGGTCACCTTTTGATGATAGATCCTATCCGTCCTCCTCGGTGAAGTGTCTCTATACACAGTACCTTGA
The DNA here is from genome assembly GCA_947578815.1 of Epinotia ramella. NCBI lineage: Eukaryota > Metazoa > Arthropoda > Insecta > Lepidoptera > Tortricidae > Epinotia > Epinotia ramella. The sequence goes on along the minus strand of OX388206.1, from coordinate 1,532,189 downwards.
CCCTCTCCCCGGAGGCGGGCACGACGGGCTCGAGCAGCGCGCCGGGCACGTTGACGACGCGGTCCTCGCGCGGCAGGTACACGGCGCACATGGCGCCGGACAGCCCGCGCACCACGCCCGTCTGGCCCGCGAGGCCGGCCAGACCGTCCTCCTCGGAGCCTCGGAGACGGACTTCCACCTGAAAACGTTGCAAACTTTAACCTAGGCCGAAGGTCTATTGACGTAGCGAATGCCGAAGATCAGCCCATATGAGGAACTTTGTATGTCTACATATGGAGCACTAAAGGCAGGTGTTTTTTAGAGTAAAGCGAAGTACAATCGAATTAAAATAAAGTTGAAAACAGGATATTTACCTCGGTAGTGTGCCAGTCGCCGGCCGCCTCGCCGGCGAAAGGGCTCCTCGGCGAGTACCCGGCGGGCGACGGCGTGCCCAGGTAGCCGGCCGCGTACCCCGCCGGCGACGGCGACGGCTGGTAGGGGCTGTAGCTGTGGTCCGAGCCGTACATCGTGCCCGGCGTCTGCGGCGTGAAGGGGCCGGCCGCGTAGGGCGCGGGGTACGCGGGCGACTCGTCCAGCCCGTAGTCGAAGTCCGTGCGCGCCGGCGTGGCGGCCGCCGCCGGGTCCCAGGCGCCGTGCGCCGGCGTGCGCGAGCCGTCGTGGGACGGCGTCGCGGACCCGTAGTGCGGCGTGCGGTTCCCCACGTCGTAGATCGGGGTCTGCGAGCCGTGCATGGGCGTCTTGAGGCCCGTGTCGCGGTAGGTCGGCGTGGCGGCGCCCGCGGCCGTCGGCGTGCGACCAGGGGTCCGGCTGTAGAAGGAGGAGGACCCGTCCTTGGAAGGAGCGCCCACGTTCGCGATATGGCTGCGGTCGACCGATATAGTCTGGCAGGCGGAGTGGAGCTCCACTCGGGCCGTGCTGCCCGTAGCGTCCTTAACGATACCGACGTTGCCCTTGTAAGGGCCTCCGGTAATCTTGATGGTCTGCCCGATGAGCTCGCGGTCCCGGGTGGCGCCGCCCCCGCGACCCGCGCCGCGGCCGCGGCCGCGCGGCGTGTTCCCGCCGCGGCCCGACGGGTGCATCGGAGATTGGATCCGCGGGGACATAAATCCGAGCGACAAGTTGTTTACCGCCGACGGATTCTTGTTCCCGCCGGCTAGCTGCAGATGCCGCGTTTTGCACACGAATATACCCCCGTTGTCTAAGTACATTCTAGATTGGAGGAACGCGAAGTTTCTGTACAGATGTTTGATTTCTCCGTTGCGGCCGGCGTGCGGCCCGTCTATAACCTTGACTATATCCTTCTTCTGTATCGTATTCTGCTCGGAATCTAACGCTTTCGTGAAGCGATTCTCGCGACGTTTTTGCAAAGCTTGGGGCTTGCACTCTATCACTTTCCCCTGCATTCCGAGTACGTGGAAATTCTCCTTTTCCAGTCTTACGATCACTCCGACGGTTTGAGGATCCAGTTGGACCATGTCGCCCCATTGGAACTGTCCGAGGGAGTCTACTCCGGTAGCCATGTCGGAACATAGCTGGAGATCTCTGGGTAACACTTCTAGTTCGTGCATAGTGAGATCGGAGACCAGGACGACCCGGTGAGGCTCGACTCTGACTATAAGCCCGGTGTCTCCTTCGTAGCGCCCCGCTAGAACCTTCACGTGATCTCCTTGCTTGAAGTACTTCCTCAACTCATTAGGCTTGAACACTAGAGGATCTTTCAAGGCGTCGTGTTTAGGCATGACGGTGATCATAGAGCCATCTATAGCTATGATCCTAGCCTGTAAGTTAGCCAGATCTCCTGAGCATACTTCTACGTTGTCTCCCATGGAGAAAGAGTGCAAGCTTGTTGGGTCGTCTTTGGCGGGAGCTGCTAGCTCAATGTCTATTCCTTCAGGCTGCTCCTCAAAGCGTTCCAATTCCATTAGGGTCGGCTTGACGCCTTCTGCCAATATCGCTGACATTGTGAAATTTTTGTAAAGGAAACCTTTTCTAGAGTATCTATTACCTTCAAAAAGCAGGAAGTCACCATCAGATGTGACTTCACCACCGATAGCTCTGATTGCTTCTGGATCAAAAGGCTTGGCAGCGGGGCGTTTCTTCTTCTTTCTTTTAGCTGCTTCACTCTCACTCTGAACTGTTCTCAAAGCACCACGGAGCCTAGTGTAGTCTATCCTAGGAAGCAGTTTCAGGTGGACTTGATTTTGGGCTAGATCTACATAGTCAACCTGGGCTATGTCGTCCTTGTACAGACCTCTCTTCAACCTCACCCATTGCTTGGATTTCAATCCAGACTGCTCTTTGACCACCCTCAGGACATCTGTCATTTCCTTTATAGGGACCATTTCCTGTTTCCATATGCCTAACCTAAGAGTCCCCACATTATTAATAAGTGACTTTACATGTGTCTGCTTGTAAGCCTCAATATAGATATACCCTTTGACGCCTTCTGGAGCGACTACGGATTTAATTTGGAATGGTTCCTCTGAATGCTGGTAAGCTATGAACTTCCTCATCAGTAACAGAACTGTAGCTTTCTCTTCGCCAATTCTGCACTTCACCATCCATAGATTAGGATCCTTAATGCCGGGTAAGAGAGTCTGTTGTGTGATTTCATCCGACATCTCCTCGCCACCTTCGCCAAAGTGTTTCAGAGCTACAGATTCGTCAGCATACTTGTTCCGGAAGTATTCCTCTATCTTCTCGGCCTTCTGTGTGTCCCAGAGGTTGGTGCCGCGGCGCCGACCTTCGATCTCCCGCGCCGTGGGACCCATTTCATCCACCTCGTTACCCACAATACCCATTTCCTGGGCTCCTTCCTCCCATTCGTCATCTTCTTCTACTTCATCGTCTACCTAAGGAAGTCAAAATATTTTTGTGAATTCATAGAAGATTATGACAATTTTGCTTGCTTCTCAGACTATGAAAGGAAAGACATAATAAATTCATATATATCGTCGTCTAGTACCCATAATGTGTCTTTTTAGGTATATATTGTGTTTTTTTAACGAAATTGTGATGTGGTGTTATTTAGGCTTGCAATAAATTAATTTATATTCTATTCTTCTATTTAATATAATAACACAAGTCTTATTGAGCTTACCGGATCCGAAATCTGTCAGTAGTGCGTCTATTGTGCGATAATCTTTGAACTTGCTTTATATTCTTCCGTTTGGTGTTCATAGTTTTGAAAAATACTTGGATATCAAAATGGCTGACGAGAAAAAGGGCGAAAACGAACACATCAACTTGAAAGTGCTAGGTCAGGATAATGCTATTGTCCAGTTCAAAATCAAAAAACACACTCCCCTGAGGAAGTTGATGAAAGCCTACTGTGATAGAGCTGGATTATCAATGCAAGTGGTCCGGTTCAGATTGGGCAGCCAATCAACGAGAACGACAACACACCAACGTCACTGGAGATGGAAGGAGACACAATAGAGGTTTATCAACAGCAGACTGGCGGGAGCCTAGTGTAATTAGCTACTTAAGGACTTTCCAACTGTCGGATGAACGTCAGGTGTACCCTTCTCAAACATAACATTAAGTTAATTTTTAATAACATCATTTGTATTTGTATGTTGACGAAAATTTCGTGCTACACAATTCCTTTACCGAGCTTTTTGTGCGGGATTGTCTGCCCCGGAGTTATCGCGTTAAAAAAGGAGGAAATATGGTAAACCAATGGTAGGTAACTTCAATATTCCATGTGATAAGTTTTAGTTCTCGTCTACATAGGCTGATATTTTTTTGATTGAAAGGCACTAAACGTCAAGGAGATCTGTATGTGGTATCTGTAATTGATTGGATTTATGTCCATAACAAGTATCAGGTCTATAACCTATTTGAAATAAAGTAAATGTAAGCTTCCTAGTTTGATTAGTGTAAGATTGTATTTATTTATTTATGAATTATCTTGTACAATTGATCATTATTTAATGTTAAAGTTCATTAGGTAAAGACAAGGAATAGACCCTCGAGATGCGTCGCGGTGAGATGGCCTCTTCTGAGATAGTCTCTTTCTAATTAGAATTCCACGACACGGCTCGCGAGACGTCCTGAGAAAGCCGTGCTGGTCAGAAATGACGCAATGGAAGTGAATGAGTTATTAAATATGGTTTAATAAGTAGACTCAAAAAGTATTATTACTCCAAAAGAAAGAAGTCAAGAAAATATGGCTAGCGACGAAAATCTCATTCAGATATCTCAAATAATTACAAAGCTACAACCGTTTTTAATAGTTCTTGTTAGAGAGAGAAAACGCTCATACTAAATGACAATTGTTTCATATGAGGTGCGTTTTGCGGAAAAGGGACAGAATATACCCCCTCCTAAAACTTTGGACACATAACTTTGTGATTATTTAATCCCCTGCTTTACTTTTTTCTCCAATATTTTTAATGAATACTGATATTTTCCACTGACGAAACTGATGAAACTTACCTCGGCCTCATCAATAATGAAGCCACCGTAGCGGCTATCCTTCTTGCGCTTCTTCCTGTGCCGAGCTTCTTCTTCATCCTCGTCATACTCCTCTGAGTCCACCAGGTCCTCACCCTCGGGCTCCTCTTCATCCTAGAACAATTATAATAGTAAGGCTTACATGTTTACGGGCATGGATGCTATAGCATTCAAGTGATCTTTAGTGTGCAGGTGATATGCCAAAAGTAACATGCCTAAAATAAACTAATTAAATTCGACGCGCGCGTGTGTCAGCTGCACAGGTTGCAACTTGTTGCGTTGAGGCCCTGCCGTGAAACAGAAACGAAGCTTGTTTGTGTATCTCTCTCTGTTGCACTTGCTTATTCGAGCAGCAGAGACGGAGATACATGAGCAAAGGCAGTGCACTTTGACTTTAATAATTGATTTCTACTTTTTTACTTTACTTTACTTCTCTCCTTACTTTTTTAAATATTCTATCCAGTCTTGATACTATGCCACCATACAGTATTCAGCAGGATTGTAAAATTGTGGCCGGGTAGCTAGATGGGGAGTTTAAATTCTAATATTCTATTCTAAAAAATTGCCCAGTTAAGTTTAACTAAAGTCATGTATAAGTCAAAACTAACCTGCCGGTTTTGTTACTAAAGGTATGTGATTGATTAATATGGACTGTTGGTTTTTACTGTATAACTATCTGTAGAAGGGACATAAATTAATGATACCAGATGGATATTTGTTGCATCTCTATTTATTAACTGCTGCTGTGATGCCTAATATGGGTCTAAATGAGCAGTCCTAGACTCTTTCACAGCATGATAATTGTCAAAATTGTTGTGTTAGACGGGGGCGCTTTAGTGCATGAATAGATCTACTACTAACCTCAACTTCTTCATCTCCAGAAGCTTCTTTTGCTTCATTGTCTTTGTTCCGGCTACCTCCAGATCCTGCTGAGCGACTCCTAGAACAATTTTATGCATTGATATTTGGTTTGAACTAAAAATATAGAACAGTGCACAGTTTCGTCATGATTAAGCCGTTACTAATCTTGTGCAACACTGGCAACAAATAAAACGAGTAAACACTACAAGGATAAGAAAGTAGCCACTAAAACATGCACATACCTTGAGCGTGAGCGTGAGCGGGAACGGGACCGAGAACGAGAACGAGAACGAGAACGCGAGGGTGACCGGGAGCGCGAGCGGCTAGGGCTCCGGCTGGGCGTGCGGCTCCCCGAGCGCGACCGAGACCGAGACACCGAGCGAGACTTCGCCGACTTATTCGACGCGGCACTCCGCCTGGACCGATTTGACACGACGCTGCCAGCCTCGGAGCCACTCCCGGAGTAATTACTGGCCTCCGAATCAGACATTGTCGAATTCACGAACTTTCACTGATTTTAAGCCATGTAATTAATTGAGGAACTTCACTTCACTGCACTGCACTTTTATTTAGGCGACTATACTTCACGACTAAACACATACAATTGAATTGAAATAAAATGGTTGTTGGTTGGTGCTGGCTGAATGACAGCATTGACAGCGGTCGGAGTGGAGGGGAGGCACAGACAAAGTACTGGACCGACTGTTCGAGTCGAATAAAAAAACTCCGGTACTCGTACCGTGATACCAAGTTGCTTGAGTGCAATGTCTAATTTTTACACAAAATGGTAGGTCAATAATAATATTAATTAACTAATAGTTAATTTAATTCGTAAAATAATAATTTCTTGATTTTACAACTTTCTAAAAAAAGATAGAGTACTGCATTTTGACGATGGTAGTTGAAAAAAATTGCGATAAAAAACTTTTTTTTGTCTATTGATTCATCCATCGTTGCCCCACCGACTGATGTGAAATTTTTACGATAATTTCGATAATTCACCGTTTTATAAGAAAATTCCACTTGGAATTTACGTATAGAATAAAGGGGCAATCGTTGAATTTCACCTAAACATATATTCGTGTCGCAAATCAGCTTAAATCGTCGTCGTATATGTCACCTGTGCATTCGTCGGACGACAGCTTTCGATCGGTTTCGCACGTCCTACAATAAACAATCGTTTGTTTTTGCGGCGCGTTCGTTGTTCGATCGATTGCGAGTGGTGGTGTGCAGTGGTAATGGTTGGTGCAGTGGTCGCGGGTGGTGTGGAGATGCATCAGTAGGAACGGAGCGCTAGCAGCAGGGCTCGCCCGGGGCTCCGATGTTGGAGACGCGAACCGCACGCGCCGCAGACTCGGTGTGGGCGAGCAAGCCGCTGCCGGCGCCGCACGCCATGGCCAACCCGAGGCATGGAAAAAATACACAGGTAACTACCACCCTCACCCACACCCTGTGGTCAATAAACCAGTGTCTGTGCTGTCAGCCAGTTGGGTCACTCCACATTTTCCTTTAAAGTGATTCAAGTTTTACCAAATATTTGCGTCTCTGGACTCTTTGGAGAGGGGTAGAGAGACTCATCCTCATACTAGCATTATTACCCAAAGAAAGTGACGAGTATGTCTTCAGCTTATCTGATACTGACAAGATTTCAAGTTATTCCATCCTAGCCCAGGGGAAGGACTCTTCATGCAATAAAACAAGGAAACTGGGTTTTTCTGTGGTCTTCTTTGATTCATGCAAGCTTCTTAAATTCTAAATATTATAATGTGTGGTAAAACCTATGATCAATTTCACTGAGTCAGATAATTATTCTTATAAGATAAAACTCTACTTCTTTCCATGTATATGTATATATTTCCACACCACCCTTGGTAAGTTGGTATATATTGCAATAGGTGTGTTCTTGTAGTCTGTAAAATATTAATTTGATAGTTGTATAATGTTACAAGTCTTTAATTACATTTACATTTCCTTCATAATTGTTTGTATAAGGATTTGTGTCTCATATGTATGACATTCTTGAAGGTGAAACTGTTTTATCTTTTGTCACTATGAAACAACTCAGCTTAAGTATAAGTAAAGAGCTAGGCATTTTTGCAGAAACATTATCAAATTAATGTTTCATTTGTGGTGTTGTACTCAAATATGAGGCTTGGATTTCCATTTAATGCATGTTTCGCAGTATACTTTATACAGAACTTATCCTTCGTCTTTTTATGGAAGAAAGATTAAAACTAATTCATTTATGCACTCATACAATGCCATTAAAGCCATACAATGCAATACAAATACTCTTTATCACACCTCACGTGCAGGGGCGTATTTTAAAATTCGGCGCCCCAGGCTAATTAGTTTCGCCACACCAAAAGTCAATGAATGGCGTCAAAACCAAAGAAAATGCAAACGGTCAGCGGTGGCTATGCCACTCCTGGCGGATTGGCGCCCCGGGCCATGGCCCGGATGGCCCTAGGGTAAATATACCCCTGCTCACATGGCATAGAGCAGTTACAAACAATGGCACCCATACAACAAATGACTGTAAGAGTGTCATCACATTCATTGATTTATCTGGATATATGTGATCACCAGGTTTGTCTGTATGTCACACAGACAGTTTTTCCTTAAACTATGACATGCCTAAAACTGAAATGACAAGTTAGGTATGATGAATTGATGAATAATAATAAATATATATTGTTGTTACAATTTGACATGATTATTTATTTAGTTTTAATTTATCCTCTTCTGCATTTGGACCGCAGACTAGTGAAAGCCGAGTAGAGTAGTTCGGTTCTCTGTCTTTAATTTTCTTGTCCAACAGTGGACCTGTGAAATAATATAGGAATATAAAATGGTGTGTACATATTTATAGATTACATTGTATGTCTACACTCAGTCATGCCATTAATTAGCGGTCATGCTCTAATAATTCTCATTAGGTAGGTGTAAGTATCATGTGGATAAGTAGAATGTGTACTTAACACTTGTATGCACACTTGTGTGTACACTTGTGTATTACCACCCTTATATGCCAGTATCTTCCTAATGAATTAATGAATGAATGAATATTTTATTTGTTAATAGTGGATTTTTAAATAAAGGAAAAATTGAAAATTTTAATGCTCCGAGCCGGATTCGAACCGGCGACCGACGGTTTCCTTTATTTAAAAATGTATAATTTCGTTAGCAGCATAACTGCTTAATACAAAATTAATTTTGTTAATAGGGAGATCAGTGATGTAATACTTTTAAGACCGTTTTTCTTAAAAGTATTACATCACTGATCTCCACATTATGCCTACAACTACATACAAATATCAATTTCAGTTGAATTTAATTTAAAATTTAACATTTCATTAAGGATTTAAGAACTGTTTAACGCTGTAAAAACATTTCTGACATAACCAATTCCTCATGTTTTTAAATACATTTAATTTCTTGTCTTTGAAAACATCCCGTAGTTTATTATAAATTCTAGGTAATTATAAGACACTCAATCCATATTTTTTGCAAGTTTACAGAGCCTGACAGAGTTCTGTCTGACCACGCTAGGCTAAATTTGAAATGTAAGTGCTTGCTTGGCCCTTGCACGCTAGGCTCTAGCCTTATTAGCCTGTGGGTAAATCAGGCCCTAAAAGCTTATTTGTTTTATTTTAATCCAGGCTATAAACTATTTTCGCGCAAAATTTCATCCAAATCGGTTTAGCCGTTGGAGTGTTAACAAACATCCAAATTTTCGCATTTATAATATTATTAGGATAATGAAAACGGATCACTCACGTATTTAAGGTCGAAAATCGCTCGACATGTTTCGAACCGATTCGCGGCTCCTAGTCAAGAGCACACGCGTTGCGGGCGCGTTTAGTGCTAAACACGCACACACACAATGCACGGGAAACATGTCGAGCAATTTTCGACCTTAAATACGTGAGTGATCGTTTTCATTACATTTTATATTCTGTTTTGAACTTTACCAGGTTTAAACTGAAACTCAATGAATCTATCATAATCTATCAGTTAATCATGTAACAAGTGATGTATTTCCATTTAAATGGATCTACATTACACACATTGCTGCCACTGCCAGGAATGTAGTCATGATATAATTATATGAGTCTGTTAATTACGGTGTTAAATTAGAAGTACTGTTTCAAAGCCACTCTGTTAATAAGGGATTTAATTGATGTATGTATAGCTTCGTTCCCATAATTGCAGCACCCTCTCAGGGTACATAATGTTTACGTCACTCCACATTGAGTATTGACACTATTGAGTATATTATGAAGAATATCAACATAATGAAGAAAGTAATGTGCTTTTCCAGTCTTCAGTTTCAGGTGAAATCATTGATGTTGGTGTAATAAGAGTTTGTTTATTAGAATGTGTGTTTAAGAGCATGTGAGACAGAAGGATTGATCCGAAAAAAAAAATGCTTATGGACTGTTGATTGTTTTGTAAGTTTTATTGCTGAGGAAAAGAAAAAGAACAATGATTGTCTGGATTATAGAAAAGATGTTCACTTTCTGGTCGTATTGTAGAAAAATGTAACATTGTCATTAATTAGTAACATCTTTAGAGATGTGATCACACAACCCCTTATGGCCGCTGTACACATTGGGCCAACGTTGGCGCGTGAGCAGGATGCAGTTATGCAAACGCGTGAGAACGAAATAAAGCCCTCTTCCTCTAACACATAGCTGCATTCTGCTCCGCGCCAACGTTGGCCCAGTGTGTACAGCAGGCTTTAGAATTTAGGTTTTTTTGCCATGTTATAAAAGCCTCATGTGACATCCTTTTTACTTGAAAGGATTATGACCTACAAACATTCTAATCTAAACTAGGTTACTGCTACATTCAGTGATTAGTATTTTAATTATCTAGCTTGCATGCATATTAATTTTAAGCAGAAATTGGAGTTAGGATTAGGCCTTGTGAGTTGATTATAGAATAGATTATTAATTCAGTATAGTTGTATAACAACTTTTACAATTTAGATCCAAGGTGTGCCTGAATCAAACACCTGTTGTTGGTGGTCAAACACCGGTGGTTTCCTATTTTTGTATTGTGTTGTTTTGATTTACTCACAGAATATGATTTTATTTTAATAATTTGTTCGTAACATAATTGTTTTTACTTGTTCTTTAATTTTTGTTTTTCTCTGTCCTATTTTTTTGTGTAATTGTTTTTTATTTTGTTTGTTTGATGTTGCAAAATGCCAAATAAATGATTTATCTATCCTATTTTGTTGACCCATAGATTCATAGGACGTTGATCAAATAGCCAGAGTAGTGAATGTTATAGTTTCAAGTATATATTAAATAACATATGTAAGTTGTACATAATTCTCAAACAAATAATTTTATAATAACTAAGCAAGTACACTGATTACATATTGAGGGCACAATTCAAGTCCGAAAGCACAGTAAAAATAGTTCAAACGATGGAACCCAGCAGGGTTGAAAGGAAGGCCCCGTCGACTCGGAGTGTTTGCAGCTAGATATAATTCAAAACTACAGTATTTCTTCAAAGGGCTCCCTTCTGTTTATCGTATTCTAATCTAACAATAGGGATGATGAATAACATTTTTATATGATGTCATTCGAACCAGTTTTTGGAGAGGAACAAATGTTTGTATGGGAGCAACTACAATTAAAGAACATAAATACCCAAAAATTTGGGATAAAGATTGACCTCGCTGGCGGCAGCGCAAAACGCTTCATACTGATAGACACACAAGTATCACATTTGTACGTTTGTACTAATCATTGTATTGAAAATCAGGTAAATTGTTGTTTCTGTCGCGAAATACTGCGTTTAAGTACATAGTTGTCATACAATTTTGTTTCTATAAAAGCGTAAGGATTCTATTGGTAGCTTTACTCTTGGACAATAAAAAAAATGCTTATTTTTTCTAAACTCAAGGTTCATAATATTGTTATGATTTTAATTATATTTTATAATTTATACTTTATTACGATAATTTGATGGTTTACTATCCATTTAGCATCACTACGTTATCAATTTGAACATGAGGCATCATGCCTATTATTCACTACCTCACGATATCAACTAATGTCCCTTTCCAGGAGGACGTGTGCTACGTGGTGGCGAAGTACGACTACGCGGCGCAAGGCGCTCAGGAGCTCGACCTACGCAAGAACGAGCGCTACCTCCTCCTGGACGACTCCAAGCACTGGTGGCGCGTGCAGAACGCGCGCTCGCAGTCCGGCTACGTACCCAGCAACTACGTGAAGAAGGAGAAACCGTCGCTCTTTGACAGGTAAACTCATTTGTCGATTTGAAATCGGAACATGAACAAAAAAGTACAAAATGGCGGGTAGTTTTTTCGATTATGCGCCACGAGTGCTGTCGAGAACCTTCAGGTCTTTAATAGGCCCCTCTGAGGAGAACTCCACCTTAAGAACGAGCGTTACCTTTTCCTCGACGACTCCAAGCACTGGTGGCGCGTGCAGAACGCGCGCTCGCAGTCCGGCTACGTGCCCAGCAACTACGTGAAGAAGGAGAAACCGTCGCTCTTTGACAGCTAAACTCATTTGTCGATTTGAAATCGGAACATGAACAAAAAAGTACAAAATGGCGGGTAGTTTTTTCGATTCTGCGCCACGAGTGCTGTCGAGAACCTTCAGGTCTTTAATAGGCCCCTCTGACCAGAACTCCACCTTAAGAACGAGCGTTACCTTTTCCTCGACGACCCCAAGCACTGGTGGCGCGTGCAGAACGCGCGCTCGCAGTCCGGCTACGTGCCCAGCAACTACGTAAAGGAGATACCCCTCGCTCTTTGACAGGTTTACTAGTCGGAACCTCAATAATCAATTAATGATTTGGACAAAATGGAGTATAAACAAAAAAGTTCAAAATGACGGTCACGTTTTTCGATTCTGCACCACAAGAGCTTGGAGTTGAGAAACCCTCGGTCATTGATAGGTAACCTACAACAGGTCGTTCTGACCAGAGGCTCTAGTATAAGTTTTACAGAAACAAAACTTTACGTTTTACCCTTAATTTGTATGGGATTTGACAGCTAAACGCAGACGTGGTCGTAACGTTTTGTTTCGATAAAACTTATACTAGAGCCTCAGAACTCTTCCTGTGCCAGAGGGGTAGTTGTGTAACTTTTCGAACGAATGTTAGGACAACTCAACTGTATTTTTTAGGTCTGCCTAAGTTCGTACTAAACGTAACGCTTTCGACCAGCAGAACTAGCTATCACCTCCAATCCAAATATTGGAGTCCATGACTGCTTTGTAGGTGGCCTCGCCTTGTGGTGATCCGACCAGAACCCTACATTAACAACAAGTGCTCCTCGACTTCGAAATGATTACAGTTAACTACTTATTCATCAGTTATTCAGAAAAAGGCAAAAATCTGTTGACTGATTTACCATTTATAATCATAACAATCCATGAGTGGAGATGTGGCTGAGCTGTACGTAAAAATATACGTAATCCCAGTTATTTAATTACGAGGAAAACCGATCTCTTCTTGATTGCTGTATAATAAATATGTGTTGTAAAGTTATGCGGTTTGATTTATCGCTAATGGATATCCGAACTGTGTATTATTATTTTTCAATAGTTTAGTCTCACACACACAACACAACAAGATCTAGTTTACCCTTGGGTTGAAAGCTCAAATAGCAGTCGCTTTCGTAAAAAGCAATGCCTACGCCAAATCTCAAATCAAATCCGGGATTAGGTGCCGAAATAATCTACATCTATACTAATATTGTAAAGAGGCAAGATTTGATTGTTTGTTTGTTTGTATTGAACAGGCTCCGAAACTACTGGACCGATTTGAAAAAATATTTTACCATTAGAAGCTGACCCTGATGAACATAGGCTACTTTTTACCGCGGGAAAATGCTTCAAGTGGGAAAACGGGCAGCTAGTAAATTAAATAAAAATATTATGCCTTTATTTCAGACCTTTTGTCGATCCATATGCTGTTAGTTACAGTGGAGATTTATGACCTATATTAGTGCCAAAACGTACCCCGTGCTGCTTTAGGATAAAACCGGTACAACGCTAGGTTGATGATGAGTCAATTTAGTCTCATATACCTCCAGCGTTAAACATCTCCATGTATCTCAAGACTGTGTACTGACCGTTAACAAACATCTCTATTCCAGTATTAAGAAGAAGGTGAAAAAGGGCTCTGGGTCGAAGACGCTGCCGTCCAACAGCTCGCCGGTCCGCGGCGGCACGGAGTCGCCGGGCGCGCGCCGGCCCGCCGAGCCCACCGAAGCGCTGGGCACCGCTGTCGTCAAGTACAACTACCAGGTAACACGGTCTGATGACTACAGGCTCTGGGTCGCCGAGCCCACCGAAGCGCTGGGCACCGCTGTCGTCAAGTACAACTACCAGGTAACACGGTCTGATGACTACAGGCTCTGGGTCGCCGAGCCCACCGAAGCGCTGGGCACCGCTGTCGTCAAGTACAACTACCAGGTAACACGGTCTGATGACTACAGGCTCTGGGTCGCCGAGCCCACCGAAGCGCTGGGCACCGCTGTCGTCAAGTACAACTACCAGGTAACACGGTCTGATGACTACAGGCTCTGGGTCGCCGAGCCCACCGAAGCGCTGGGCACCGCTGTCGTCAAGTACAACTACCAGGTAACACGGTCTGATGACTACAGGCTCTGGGTCGCCGAGCCCACCGAAGCGCTGGGCACCGCTGTCGTCAAGTACAACTACCAGGTAACACGGTCTGATGATTACAGGCTCTGGGTCGAAGACGCTGCCGTCCAACAGCTCGTCGGTCCTAAGTGGCCTGGTGACTACGGGAAGGCCACAAACTCACTTGTCCTTGGTGGTACAGTCAGCATAATACTGGGTGTACCAAAACAGGGGTGTGAACCGAGCAAGGGCATGTTCGGTAGCGTATTGCGATTCCAAAAAGGCATTTGTAAATTATTTTGAAGTGAAAACTTCTTTAGCGGCGCTGTGCACTTTTTGTGATGGGGGAAAATAGTTCAACTCGCCACAGGTCACGTGACCGTAACATGTCACGTGACCGTGAGATTCGAGAGATTGAAAATTCGTAAGACGGACACGTGACGTGATCGAAAAAATGTTACAATGTCATTGAGTTTTGAAAACATAAGAAGTGAAAACTCACGTGCAACCCGATCTTTTTTTTTTTGGTTTGTATTTGAATGTTTGTTTTAGTTTATATTACAGTCGTTTTTATTGGCATTGCTTGTGTATGACATCAAAAACGTAAAAGCTGTCACCTGCGTGTCAAAAAAACATACACAAAACATTTGTTTTCATAACACAGCTGTGCGCGAAACGGTTTAAAATGAAATAAACCCTCCCACCCTTCACCTTCGCGCTCTCACCCTATTTTTGCTACAACCTGTATAGTCAATAACAGCCACAGTAGCCAAATATATCGCAACACGTCTTTATTACTATGGGAGTAAGTTTCTGTTACGATGTATTTGGCTACTTTGGCTGCTACTAACTATATGATGCTGACTGTACTCGATTCCAAGTGATTCCATATTCAAAAAGTCATGCAGAAAAATCAAATTCATTTGTCATTTGATTGATAAATAAATAACCGTTCGCATGTAGCCGAAGCCGATGGCAGACAGAATTGGAAGCTGTGTCTTCGCCGTTACGGGAAAACATTACACCATTGGACCAAATAGACCACTACAACATCATAGCGAATTGTTTATCTTGTATTCGCAGCTGGCGTCAGTGCAAACAAGATAAGGTGGACATGGATATTATCATACAAAATTCAGATATAGAAAAATATTTTTATACTCGTCGACCTTAATGTTTGAATTAAGACTTAGTACACCAAACTTAAATCACATACTTTTTACTATGGAGCTCCCAACTAAACATTAGATTAGATTAGATTAGATTTATTTATTTCACAATATACAATTACAATATAAATTAAAGCTAGCTTAATCTATATGAATTTATATTATGATCGTCAAAGAGAATATGAATTGTAGTTAAATGTCAAGTTGCATTTGGTTTAAATTATAGTCACAATTAATGAATAGGCAAAAGTAAATAAATAATTGTTAACATTTCATAACTGTTGAGACAACTAAAATGAAATTGACCAATCACGTGGCGCCTTTACTGAACTATAATGTATTTGACCAATAGGACGCCGTCATGAGAAAGTCAAAAGGTAATAGACATAAACGCACAAAAAATAAAAAGCCGTTGGTTGCACTTCGTTTCCAATAGATACCAAGTTTGTTTAATTAGTTCAGTCGACTCGTAGAAAAAGTATTGTTTACAATAGTTTTATAATTAGCTTTTTAAGTCTCGTTTTCAGTAGAGGCTCGTTTAGGCCACGAAGCTTGCCGAGTGGTCTAATTAAGGTACGAGACTTAGAAAGCTAGTCATATAACTATTGTATAGGTACAATACTTTTTCTATGAGTCAACTGAACTAACTTTGTATCTATTGAAAATCTAAGCCCTGCTGAAACGAAGCGCAGCTAACGGCTTTTTTTTTTACGTTGATGTCTTTTACTTTTCATCTGTAGTCAAGAAGGCGTCCTATTGGTCAAATTAATTATAGTTCAGTAAAGGCGCCACGTGATTGGTCGAATTTATTTTAGTTGTCTAAACAGTTGTAAAATGTTGCGTTGAGACCTCCATAGTAAAAAGTACGTGATTTTAGTTTGGTGTACGAAGTCTAAACTCAAACATTAGAGTCGACGAGTATTTAAAAATAATAAATATAAATGATGTTTTATTATTTTCAGGCGCAGCAACCTGACGAGTTGTCCCTAACCAAGGGCACGAGGATCCTTATCCTGGAGAAGAGCAACGATGGCTGGTGGCGGGGGCAGTACCAGGCGCACACTGGGTGGTAAGTCTGCTTTGTAATTTAAAAATGTTGTTACAGCTGCGAATCGGACATGGTATTGGTATAAGAGAAAAATGAAACCGGCTATGTGCGAGTCGAACTATGTAGTTGTATTGGATGGCTAGTGGGCAAGCCTTGAGCGAGTTAGGCTCGTAAAACACACTTTCCCGAAATGTGCACTTCTGCAAATGTGCTCTTTCCGCAAAATGTACACTCCCAAAATGAACACTTTCCAAATTTGGAAACTATCCTGAAATGTGCACTTTTTCAAACAGTGCACTTTTCCAAAACGCACGCTTTCTCAAAATGTACACTTTCGCATTTAGGGCACTTTCTCAAAAGGTACACATTTATTATTTAGACTTTCTTCACATACATACACATACACACAGACACGTCTGTCCGTCTGTTTGCATTTGCACTATTTCATAGAAACTCTTAAACAGGGACACCCCTACCCCTAAAGTGTACTTTCCGGGAAAATATACCTTCTGCGAAAGTGCACATTCAAGGAAAGTGCACCTATTGACAAAGTGTACATATCGGGAAGTGCACTTTTAGTGACAGTGTACTTTCCGGGAAAATGATCATTCTAAAAAAATGCATCTTTACAGAAAGTGCACATTTCGGGAAAGTGTGTTTTACGGGAAAGTGTGTTTTACGGGAAAGTGTGTTTTACGGGCCCTTGAGTCTTTCTCGCTACCGATAATTTAATACCAACCTTAGGACATCCTAAAGCGCAATTTACACATGCAACAAATTGCACGCAAGTTTAACTACGTTGCGGGATTTGATAGATAAAACTCAGTATAAATACCGCGGTGACCCTCGGTAACCCAATGTAATGGCATTGTAAATTGCGCTTTATGCTACTCAATTTTGAGTAATATACCAATTGTTTTATCTTGTCTCCATCATGTAGTGATTGTTCTTCGTCCAGGTTTCCTTCGAACTACACGAGCGAGGAAGGCGACGCCGAGGACCCGGTGCACACGTACGCGATGGCGGAGAACGTTCTAGATATTGTTGTAAGTACATTTCAGATTCCATCATACTTTACGTTACGTGTTTTAGGAACACACTGCAAGTAAATATATAAATAAATAATTAAATAAATATGTGGGGACAATCTTACACAAATACGTACGAATCGTCATTATTGATTTCAAGATTTAACACGTGTTATTACGTGGCACAGTTGTTTTCCTAATTTTCTCCAAAAACTAACAAACTTTTAATTAGTTCTATACTTGAAGTCTACTTCTAAGGACGAGTACTATCAGCTGTAAAAGTATTGGTATCTAATTTGGAAGCACCTTATATATACGTAGCTGAGAAAAGGTCAGCAGTAAGCGACTGCAGGCTAAAATAATGATGATAACGAATTATACTTAACACGTTCGCAACCAAGAACCCGCCTAGCGGGCACTCGTAATGTTTGGTCAGATGCCGGCTCAGCCCGCTAGGCGGGCAGCAGCTACAAACCTACACGCCACGCCAAAGAGCCCGCCTGGCGGGCACACATCTTCGCCACCACAGGGTTGCTTCTGATTATTATGTAATTTAAATACCAAATTTGTGATATCAAATGATGTCTATATAAATATACATCTACAAGAATATACATGAAATGCTACCCCACTGGATGCATTGTGATAAAACGGGGGGCATAAATAGATCAGATAGTAGATTTAATTTTATTCACGTATACTAAAGTGACTTGGCACAGCGCTGAGTGTCCGCCTAGCGGACACGTGGCGTCCGGCATTGCGTTGCACGTCGTGGAACGCCTAGCGAGTTCTGTCGGTTTCGGGTGTATTGTTCCATTTTTAGTCCGGTTGCTAAAGTGTTAATTTTGTCTAGAAATAAAAAAGAATGACCTATCGTATTTGTTTCCAGGTGGCATTGTACTCGTTCACATCCAACAACGAGCAGGAGCTCTCGTTCGAGAAGGGCGACCGGCTCGAGATCGTGGAGCGGCCGCCCTCGGACCCCGAGTGGTACCGCGCGCGGGACTCGCGCGGCCGCCAGGGGCTCGTGCCCAGGAACTACCTGCAGGAGCTGGCCGACTACCTCGCCATGCCCTACAGGTATATTGTACTCGTTCACATCCAACAACGAGCAGGAGCTCTCGTTCGAGAAGGGCGACCGGCTCGAGATAAATTTCGCACACTCTGGTACGCCGGTATTGTCGCGGATTTACTTATATACGGACGGCGTTTGTTAATGGAAGGATATAGCGCATGTTAATCGGAAGCGAGGACGTGCCAGTGCTGCCTCGGAGGTGGTAGTGCTTTCCACCGCGGTCGGTGGGCCACACTGCCGCTCTCGCATCCGAGTCGTCTCACACACCTCACATGGACGTGGAGGTTGCCATGTCAGGGCGTTTGCCCTATGTGGCGGCGTTCTTCTCAACCCGTAATGACGGGTCGGTCTTCGGGGGCTGGTTAAGGCGGCGTCGGTGGCCAGTCTTGGCGTTGTGGGTACCTGGGCATGTCAGGGGCGTCTTCCTTGGGCGCGAGCTCTCTAGGAAGGGCACGTGAGCCTATCCGAGACTATCCGAAAACCAAAGTCACCAAATCAAAAAATATCAGTTTTTGCCAATTTTAGACTTGAAAATATCCGCCTTTTGCTTTCAATGCTGCCGTACACACTTTCGGCATTCGCGTAATTAGTTTTTGCAGTGTTGATGTCGAAATTTTATTCCAACAAATGTGTAGGTATTCCCAAAGCTGTTCTTTATTACTCAGCCGCATTTTTCTCACACTCCTGTCCAATTCATCCCATAACAACTCAATCGGATTGAGGTCGGGCGATTGAGGAGGCCAATCCATATATTTTAATTCGTTTTGTTTTTCTTTGGATGAAATGTAGTTTTTGCACAACTTCGAAGTATGCTTGGGATCGTTGTCTTGTTGGAAAACAAAACCTCTGCCTACAATCCGTTTTCCAGATGGAAAAGCGTGACGTTGCAAAATGTTATGATACATTTTCTTATCCATTATACCATTGACTCTCACGAGATCACCAACTTTATCACCCGCAAAGCATCCCCAGACCATAACTGATCCTCCACCGTGCTTCACTGTTGGCATCACGCATTGCTTTATCATTCGTTCGCCTACTTGTCGTCGAACATATTGACGACGTCTCCCTCCAAAAATTTTTAAACTTCGATTCGTCAGAAAATAAAACTTTAGACCACTGTTCAGACGTCCAGTTTTTGTGTTTCTGGGCCCATTTCAACCTCTTAAATTTATTCTGACTACGTAACAAGGGTTTTTTGGCATCAATACGACCTTTTAGACCATAGTTTCGCAGACGCCGTTGCACTGTCGAAACCGATACTCGCTGTTCTCGGGTGGCGTTGAGTTCTTCGCAATTTTCTGGAGCAGTTAGAGTACGTTGGCGTTTGCTTTGCACGCAAATAAATTGGTCTTCGCTTTTAGACGTGACTTTTGGCCTGCCTGATCGAGATTGACTGCAATTAAGACCGGTTTCTTGTTTTCGTTTCAAAGTACTCACGACAGCGGTTTGAGAAACCTTCATTTTTTCAGCGATTTTCCGCGTCGTGTAGCCCTCTTTTGACAGAGCTACAATAACAGCACGAGTTTCGACACTCAAATCGGCTTTGCGACCCATTTTAAATGATTTCTAACTTCACGAAATCTCATAGGAAATACGGAACAAAAATATTAAATGGATCAAACTGATGACCTGGTAAGGGTTGCTGGAGTTCGCTGGATGCGGGTGGCGCAGGACCGGTCACTTTGGCACTCTTTGGGGGAGGCCTATGTCCAGCAGTGGACGTCTTTCGGCTGATATGATGATGATGATGATGATAAACGCAGACGCGACCGTCATCGTGTCCGACGCCATTTTGAATGACGCACAATGGCGGCTGCCTCGCCCGCGCATGTTTATGTGCACCAAATTGGCTCGCGAGCAGCTCGCCGCTCGAGGCGAGCATGCGTCAGGCTGAGCCGCTCAAATTCGTACGCAACTTATGAATAATTCGATATTGTGTGTTGTGTGTGCAGTGAAGCGACGGAAGGCGGGCGCGGCGCGGCGGGCGTGGCGGGGCGCGCGTGGTACTACGGGGCCATCACCCGGGGACAGTGCGACACGCTGCTCAACCAGCACGGCCATGACGGAGACTTCCTCATACGGGATTCTGAGACCAATGTTAATATTACAATCTAATACCTATTACGCGAATGACACCCTGACGCATTTCACGACTACCATGAAAAACAGGATGAAGATTGGCCTCTCCTTATTTTAAGGCCGGCCCTTAACCATCAATTAAATTGCACAAAATTACGAATTGTGAAATGTTTTTGACAGTTTAGGGTTAATATTGGAGATTGCGCAATGATTGAACAAAAGTTTGAGCAAGTTTAATTTTTATTGCACCATAGTCTTTTATTGCACCATCTAAGAACAGTATTGCACAATATATTTTAGTCTATGTTTAGCCGCCACGAGGACGCATCAAAGTTATTGCGCAACTTTTGCGTGATAATATTGATCGTTTGATCGCAAAGGGTAGTTCAATTATATTGCGCCATAAAAATATTGTGCAAAGTTATTGTAGGTCTAGGGCCAGCCTTAGAACAACCCTACTAGAAAATCATTTGGCTATGGTTACCTCCACTTTCCAGAAAATTGCAGCCATAATAACGTACTTTTTTTTCTCAAAGCTAGTACAAATATTTATTTTCTAAAGATGATATGAATGATAACTAACATTAACTATAGGTTAATCTAAAAAAGGCCCTCGCGGCATTGTACCGAGGATGCTGGCAACATTTCCTCGCTGAATTGTAATGCTGATGCGTTGCGCGAGAAAGTCGCCAGCTCTTCGGTCACCAGTTACGTCAACCAGACGTTTTACGTTATAAGGATTTTAATAAAGGGGCAACGCTCTTTAACTCATCTGGTGTCTATAGATTGCTGTATTTATTTCCTGAGTATCTGTTAATAACCTTCGTGATACAAAAAGAGATGTTTCTTAGTGGATTGAAATAATTGGACTTTCTTTTTGTTCATCAATTTTTTATAATGCTATGCTCAACAGTCTAGTTTTGAATTATTCACTACGCTCATGACTTTGGAATGTTTCGCATACTCTCGACTTACAATTCGCAGCAAAAACAACTCTACTTTCTTGTTGTACAAACTCCAACACAGTTCCATCCACCATCCTGTATTTATATAGAACCTTATTACAACAAACACAAAGTGCACGGATGGTTAGTTAGCTGTGTTGTCGATGGTACAAATATTTATGCAACCTTCATAACGCAAAAATAATTTTCACGCCACTGCTCGGAAATGTGGCAAAAGATGAATAGAATTCAGTCTTCAAAGTTGGGGTTAGTTGGACGTCGCACTAACAGGCCATCTATGAGTTCAAACTCTCCAACAATGTTTTTGTAGTCAAGTTTTAACAGCGATTCGAACAATCACAGCTGCCCCCCGCCACCTTTCCTACTTTCTAGCCTTTACAACAATGTACTATTGTATCATTTGTATCCAGGTGGGCGACTTCTCGGTGTCCCTGAAGGCCCCGGGGCGCAACAAGCACTTCCGCGTGCACGTGTCCGGGTCGCTGTACTGCATCGGGCAGCGCAAGTTCCCCACGCTGGAGCAGCTCGTGGCGCACTACCAGCGCGCGCCCATCTACACCAACAAGGCCGGCGAGAAGCTCTACCTCGTGCGTCCGCTGCCGCGCGCCGGCAACGACCCGCCCTGCTGAGTGCCAACACCACTAGTCTAGCAGCCAGCCGCCAGCCGCCAGCACCCACCCGCCAGCCGCCGGGGACGGGAGGGAACCCGGACTAGCCGCCATTTTGTTTACACCTCAAGGTAACCGCCATTTTGTGCCGTCGCTCCGCCATTTTGTTTGAACCTCGCTTCATATACAGGTAAGCAATGATGTAATATAAAAAAGAGGTAGATAGGTTATAAGCACTCCAAAAGCACTAAAAAATTGTAAGACCTTGCCTCAATGTCGCGTCGTCAATGGACGTCTCATCTGTCAAATTTGGTGGCCATTTTTAAACACGGAATTTCATATAGACAACTTATCTACCTCTTTTTTACATTACATAATTGCGGTTAAGGACCAAATTCTTGGACAGCTTAACTGACTCAATTAAATTTTCTATGAAATGTGAAATGTGGTACGAAAATTAACCATACAATTTAACGGAACTTTGTTCACTCGTTCAGTTTGTATGGTTAGTAACCGACTAACCAGGCTCACTACTGCCCAAAAATTTGGTCCTCACCCATACAGGGTGAATCCTAAGTCGTGAACAGATATGTGTTTCTTACTGTTTAACTTTAGTAACATGTGAATGACAACTGGCAAAAATATATAAACGTTGTGTTAATTCGTTAATTGTTTTTTATTTATTTTTTATTTACTGAGTCTCATGGTCGCCCTAATTGCTTCCTTAAACTGTCACTTTAAGCTACACACCAAGCCTTGTCGAATAGGATGACCATAAGATTGGTGTTTTTGCTATTTAAAATTATTATCAATAAAGTTTAATTGTTTGCTTCTAGAGTAATGCGATGAATTTGCCTTAAAGTACTGGGATAGAAACAAAAATGTCTGTTTACGACTTAGTGTAAGGCCTGAGTGGACGCTCCGCTCAGAGCGGGGCGCCGAGCGTCCATTTAAATTGCTTTTGTTTTATATGGACGCTACACGCCCCGCTCTGAGCGGAGCATCCACTCAGGCCTTAAGAGTTTCACCTGTATATTACCGTAATGAGAATGGGATTGGAGGTGACAGTGACTTTGACGCAATCCGTCTTCTACCGCGGACGGCAATTCGCGGCGGAATACATATGTATACGCGAAAATCTGGGAGAAAACGGGAAATTTAAATGCGTCAAAGTTTATATGACCTGACTGGTTCCCAATTCCATTATATTGTCGTTTTATAATAACACGTCGCCGTTGAAAGTGTGTTGTTCATTAGAATGTACAGTCGACATTAATATTTGTACAATACTAAAGACAAATATGACTATAGCCTTTATGTAAATGATAAGTCCTGTTCAGATATGAATTTAGTTGATTGTACTTAAGCGTGTTTCGCACACTAGTAGCAAATCAAGAGTACTGCATATCGTACGATAGTAGTCAATTGAACAAAGGGCGCTTTCATAAAATCCTTATCATGCTCATACTATTAGTAAGCTTGATAAAGCTAACTAAATATTCAATTTGGTGGATTTTCCAATGCTTTAAAGGCACAGCTACACCAGATGCGTAACGCTGTGAAACGCGACGTCTACTAATTGGTTATGTCCGGTATAACTTGTGTTGAGCATTTGACAGCTATTCCATTCCTAAACCTTTCGTTGTCGAATAACATAAATCTGTAGACGAAATCAGTATTGACGGAGATTTTATTTTATGAATTATGATAATTACCACCAGGTGAAATTCTCTATTTTAATCAACTTTTTAAAATATGAATACTTCCTAATTTCATTGTTATCTTTAAGTAATAAACAACACAACATACTTGGGAGATAGCCTATCGAAATTGGGTGTACATAATTCCCACAATATTGTTTTATATACTGACCTAGGAGACGTCAAAAAGAAAACGAACTACCTCGTCTTCCAGTAATATTCTACTGGAAGACGAGGTAGTTCGTTTTCTGTTTGACGTCTCCTAGGTCAGTATATAAAACAAACAACTAAAGGAATGATTTATTCAAGCACTGACATTACCCAAAATGCATTTTATGAAAGCCCCCTGAATAGTGCGCAAATCAGACGAAAACTAAAATGGTGGTGACTACCGAGGCGATAAATAAAATTAACTTAGATACCGTAATGAAATTACTGACTTTCCACTGTTCCCTTACTAATATTCCTATTATACGTTTTAAAGTCAATTTGTAAAGGAGATTCATTCAATACTGTAGTGTACTCTAAGAGGGCCCTGTTTTAGAAACTTAGTCGTGTATTATAAGCGGACATTATCAGATATTAGAAAACTTTTAAGACTGCGGCCGGGTTTTATAAAGATGCGTTTTTAAAGTAGTTCGTGTCGATTTACACGTGATTCGACACAAAACTCGCGTCGACAGCGCGTTTAAAAAACGCGGTGTGCATTAGCCCTTTAGACCAGATGTCAGATCAAATTTTAGTTAATCAAGTTTTTCTAATATTACTTACTGACATAACAATTACAGTTTTACTAGATGGTTTAGCTGGTTTCCCTAAGTATGTTCCCAATTCAAGAATCTGTGCAACCTTATGCCTTAATAAAGTCGTGTTCACATGTTGTGGATCTCTGTCCGTGCATATATTTTCGAACTCGACTGTACCATCAAAGACACACTTAACACTTTTACTGCCAGGAACCCGCCTAGCGGGCGCCTTCGCCGTATTCGCATTCCGCTACATACGAGGAAAACCACAGGATCGGCAGCGATTCTTGGCTGTGAATGTGTTAACTGACCATCTGTCAACCTTATTGCTATGCGAATAAGATTGACAGATGGTCAGTTAAGCGTGGTACTGTTGGTACAGTCAGCTGCAGAGAAGCATGCCCCCCCCCTGCATAGAAATTTGGTATGCAGGGGGGCATGTTTCTCTGCAACTGACTGCACAAGCGACTGTGGCTCCGCTTACGAAGCAATTATGCATGAGCGTCGCTGTACGCCTTATACAGCAGTATCTAGTGAAACTCACGTAAGCTGTCTTTCTAATTGACTAGTCTATGAGTCGTCTAGTTGGGTGTCCTCCGTCGGAATCCTTTAGGGGCACAACCGGGAATAACGCTAGGAGGATGGAGTCTATGATACCAAGTGTTTTAAATACAGGGTCCTGTTGGGTTATCTGTGGTCAACTTGTGCGGTTAACATGACGTATCTAATTCCTTGTTTTCATTTAAATATTTGACATAAAAAGTAATTAATAATTTTTTTCTACATGGTTATGTCATGCGTAAATTCCGTCATGTTAAAGCCAAGCAAATTCACTTAGATTTAATCGCCAAATGTACCATGCATCTCTTTCCTTTGACGTAGGAATACGAGAGATGCAGTGGCTATGGGCCATTTGAAGATATTCAAAATAGGGCCAGAATTTATTAGGATCATTTCTGTTTCATAGTACAAGTAGGGTTTTTATACTGAAATATGTTCTTGAACCTCTAAGTGAAATATACTCTTAAGTGCCGATTTCGCCTCCTATACAAGATTTCTAAAACAACTAAGGTATAGTCCATTTAATGTTACATTACGTACTTTTGTACAGTCGACTACAAAAATATGCAGAATTTTCATTCATTATTATTACAAGGCTTTATTATTATTGTAAAGTGAAAATTTGTATTCATCTCTTTCTAGTAGACTGTATCGTAGTAGCGTAACATTAAAGATAAACTATTGTACTAGTTTTATAGTTGTTGTTTTTGAAATGACAGAATTGGTCAGTCTACAAATATTTGATTTGTCCATAGAAACTTAGGCCTAATTTAATACAATGTCTCCTGCTAATAGACGGATAGTGAAATAAATAGACAAAACACTCTCGGTCTTTTTGTAAATTTTGGAAAAAAAAACTGGCTGGTCTGTTTTTAGGTAGGAGCTGCGAAACCGGCCACTACTAGCGTTAAATAAGGCGTTGATGCAACGCAAATTAATAATTACAATAATAAACCAAAAATTGGCTTCTTTATTGCATCTCTATTAGTAACTTAAGAGCATTTTCTATATCATATTATTTAGGTAAGTTACAAGTACGGTAGTGTAATGTAAAATGATTTTATAGCCCGTATGTAGTCGTCGCGAAATGCCTTGACTCGTCTGCGGCGGAACTTAGTTTGAATGCTTCATACAAATGACTAATATATACATTATTAATTGCAAAAAGGGTATGTTTAGACGGGAAATGTAAATAAATTATTAATCGACTAGGTTGCTCTATTTAGATGAGATCTACTTAAATGCCATGTACTCTTTATTTTATAACCAAGGATAATATACCCTTCTAAGCTGCGGTTATTTTGTTTAAAGTGAACCCGCATACATTCACTAAGCTACAAATTAATATACCAGTGTTGCCTGTCACTTGTAAAATACAGACAAGGTACAGAAAATATCTACTTAATCTTTAATCAAGGCGGTGCCATCTCTGTATCATCTGCTGTTTTACTGTATGTACTCTTTAGAATAGTACCGGCAGTACTTTTATATATCAATATTCAGTCAGCCGCAGATATCCAAATCCTCCAATGGACCTACACATTATATTGCCAAGGGATCCTATGTATTAGATTACGATCACATCAGCTTCAAACGCCTCCCTTTTTGCAATTAGCGATCCAAACACCTTTTATACACCAGTACGCATATAAGTTGTGATGTTTGGCCACGTAAGTTATATGTAAGTCATCCAGGGAGATCGTGGGTCGTGGGGATTTTGTACTTTTTTATAAAAAAAACGGGCGAGCCCGAGTGATACCCGAGAGGCTAGAGAGATCATCAAAAAAAAAACCGTGTTGGTATAGCAGTTACACTAGATATAGTTACAGCAATGACGCGTAGTTGCGTGTCCACTAGGCAACCGGATGGCTCGCGATATTTGAGATACTGCAACTACGCGTCTGAATAATAGACTCCAATCAACAACAATAGAGCTGAGAAAGACATCTAGTGAAATTGCTATTCAAATTTCACGACTTTTTTTATCTTTAGCGTTATTAAAACTCTAGTCTCTGCTAAGACATGGCCATCCAGACATTATACCCGTCCCTGCTCGCTCTAGAACTAGTTATCTTGTCTGGTTGGCCTGTTTTATTTAGCATAAAGTCTGATTAGGAACGCGTAGACTGTTTCCGCTACAACTTAGTCTATTGACAACGAATTAGGTCCCAGTGTGTGTGTGACGCGCGCAGTTCAAACTGACATTCCTATTCAGTGACAGTAATTAGAAAATATATAATCTGCAAGGTTTCCAAGACTCTTTTACAAGTCTTGACTATTAGCGCTTAGAAAAGTGTAACATCTGGTGAGAGGAAACGATCGGATGTGGAAAACAATCTTTTACTACCTGCTTGTCAGTAATTAAAAGTAGACGAACTTTTTTGATTGTAAAATTTATTCAATGATGTGACGACACGTCTGCGTCATACGCAGTACACAGGTTAGGAGTATCCTAGACACAAATACTTAAGTTTGTGCAAAATTAAGAATACAGCTAAAAATAACATGACGACACGTATGCGTCATGCGCATTAAAAATACCAATGTGATAGATACTAATGTAGTTTGAACTGCACGCGTCGGTTTGGAATCTCAGCCGATTTCCGCTGATGTGGCTCTCACTAGTCAGTAAACGCCGGCATCACAATCCAGCGCTTCGCTTATACATTATAACTGTCAGATTTATACATAAATATACTTTGTAATTAGTATACGTTCGTGCAGGAGTCGTGTATGCCTATATTGAAGTGAAATGAACCTTGTGACAGCGTAGTAGGGTCTAGAATTACTGTTACGATGATAGAATAAAATCTAAGACAGGAATTTTAAGAACAAAGATTATAATTTAAGATTTAAGCGATGTTTATGGGAATTTTACCCCTCGTAGCTATAAGTAGGGTAAATGTGAAACGATTTTATAGCTTCGAATCGGTAAAATGCCAATTTTATACTGACCGTTTGCCGTATGCCAATGACGACGGGTTTGCGACAATTCGATGCCCAGTCAGTCAGTCGCATAGAGCCAACGGTAGAATTTAAAATGGCAAAATAATCTAGGTATACACTATTCCTGTGTTTTTGTGTGAGATAAAACGACGGGCAGCTGTTGTGTTGTTTTTTTAATATATATTTAATGTTAATTTTGTAGATATTTTAATTTTAACGCAATATATCACATCAACGATTTGTGTTCCATAATTTTGAACTGATTAATGACTTTAATGTAGTGTGGTTGTAGTTTTATACAGTTGTGAAAGCTGGCCGTACCTCGGACTAATCTTACATTAATTTTAAAAGATAATTAAGTTATTGACGGGTGTGTATGTCCATATATGCTGTGTTGTGTAATGATACATACAATCGGTTTAGTTAAGTGTAAAACATGACAGATTAGCCAATTTAGGAATAAGTCAACGTTTTTAACGTGATCGATGCCAAGTTTTGAAGTTTTCCACTACTGTACCATGACGCATATCATGGCGTCATGAGCCTTGAACGGATTAAAAAGGCCGTGACTACATATTTCTGAGGCGTTACGTATTTTTACTTTAAACTCGACTTAACTAAGTGTAACATAACACATAGCGACATATATAGCGTGATCAATTGGACATACATGAGCCCCTTTTTATTTGAATTCCAGGCTGCTACTGGCTCGCGTATCGTCCGAGTACGAACTCCAATAATATGTATACTCGTGTGTCGGCACCATAACAACATATCTTGTACATTTTCAGTATACGAACAAATATGGCTATATGCGATTTCTTTTAATGGTGAATATGTCTTTTACGGTGGGCATAAAGCATCTATCTCATTTTATCGTTATTAGGAGCGAGAAGAGAAGGCTTTATGTGCAGGTTAGCAAGCTCGTTTTCGAATACTTGGCTATTGTTAATGGAACAATTTTCTATGGCTATTCCACTAAAGAATATAGGGCAATAGCAAAAGAATATTGTTCTAGTATCATGGAAAGTAACACCTAATTCAATCGATTACTTGTCATTTGATCAGTATTCGGACTCACAAAGTATACATATTATAGTAAGTGATTACGTTAACCGACACTCCAGTCGAGTATTAAAATAGATCGACGGTTATTTTTATACTCCAGTTTGCTTACCAACGGACATTTGTAATGCACCAATGTAGGTTTTTGTATGAGACCTAGGTTAAGGTAGAACTGTATAGATAAGTCTATATTCAACACGCACCAAATTATCGCAATTTTATTACCAACGACATAGAGGTTACTCAATATCACTGGTGCTTGTTGAATAGAGATCCAGCTCAAACGTTTCTCCTGTTCTTTTCAGTATTTAATACATGCATTTAATTTGTATTCAAATGGAAATACTTTAAACTTTAGACCCGTACTGACTGCGCCAAGGCAGTGTATTTGTAACAATGTGTTTTTACATTAAAAAACATCCTTCCGAAATGTTGAATTGAAATATGATTGTGAGTTTGGCATATGATTTGAGCTATATCAAATAGACTTGGTGAACCTGTTTGAAACAAAAATCACATTAATATACTTAGAAGGAAATTCCGTTTTCGTTTTTATTTCAGATGCTTTTATTTAATTTTCATTTTTTCTATGTTTTTTAATATTAAAATAAAGATTGAATGTATGTACCTACATTTAAACACAATTATCGATACTCAAGTCAAATTGCCCACGCGCCGGTCACGACACAGTCAATAGTTATAGCGCACAATTGTCAAAGATAAGTCAAAATTTTAATGGAATGCAAAAAATTCTGATAATTTTCTGATCTTATTGTTTTGTACAACGTCGCAAGAACTACAAATTGATGTTATGATGATGACAGTGGTCTGCCAAATAGTCAAATTGTATGCCAAACGTCTAACTAGTTCGTTTTTGAGGTATTTAACACGTTTTGTACTCGGTAATGTAGACTGCCTGCACAATGTAGGGTGAATAGATAATTATGACGCATATGACCTCTGTACATATTTTATGTGTTACGATATTGACAATGGACTGGGTTATCCGTAAAGTTCGCATTATGGCTTGTATTCGGAATAACCCTATCCAGAAACACGTAAAAAACGCCTAAAGTCGTAATTTTTCTAATACATCACGAGTAACTCGTATCATAGTCCAAAGTTTAACACATTCACTTCTAACTTACTTTAAGAGTGCGACACATTAAACCCGTGACGCATATGTGTCGTGATTGGCACTGAATGTGTTAAAGTGAGACATGTTTCGTTCTTGCGATAGATTATGGCGTGTGGTAGCGGAAAAGGACACAGCTATCTGAGGAAACGAGATAACTGCGCCCCGAATTAGTAGAAAAATACATGTCCATACTTTTGGCGTTTAAATGACTAGAAAAGGACAAATGCGTGTTAGAAAAGGATGGTGGTAACAAATTCTAAACTGCATTAGTCTTCGAGTTCGACTTAGCATCCGGCTAGCACAAACACTTTACGGGTCACAAAATGCAAGCGAATTGTGGAAAATAGATACATCAACAAAAAAAAATGTAATTAATTCATTTGGATTATATAGCACTAACATTACCTTAGAGGTTCCATTTCACACTCGATTTCAAAACGCTGTTAGCAAACAGAATCCTGCGGTCAACAGTCGAGCGTGGAATAGAACCTTAATAAAAGGAAGCTTTACTTAAACATTGCCAAAACTAGAGGAATTACGCAAACTTACATTCCTAATACACTAAAATTACATTTTGTATGTAAATGTCTAAACAATTGTGTACCTAGTAAGGTGCATTTTGTTTTCTAAATTGTATAGATTTTTGGTACAGTCAGGATCATAGTTAGTGGCAGCCTAATTAGCCATATATTTCGGTACAGGTCATTAAGAGTAAGGATGTGTTACGATATATTTGGCTACTTTTGCTGTTACTAACTATACGATGCTGACTGTACCAAGTACCTCCGGATTGAAGCTAACAACTGTATTAATGAATAAGATAGAGTTATAGAGTGATTGAGTTTTTTATTTTTGTATTGCTCAAAGTGTAATGTTAATTTGTAACCATGTGTTTCTACGTTTTCGTCTATACTCCCGTAACGATGATATGATACCGTTGTAAGTGCAGTGTATAATATTTAACTATATAATTTATTTATTAATTTGCTGTGTGGTTTTTATTTCAATGTCCTTTCATTCCCCTTTCGGTTGGAGTCGCAGGCGTGCGTAGGCTACGGTGTCGGTTTACCGTCAAGCGGACTGCTGCTTGTTTGTCACTGTCGTAGTATAAAAAGATAAAAGCTAATAAGTTACAATACTCACCTTAGGACGGTAATACAAATAATGTCTTAAATCGCAGGTATTTGACCCCGAGCCCAAGACAATGGCGGTAAATATGCGATCTGAGTCAGTACCGTCTGTTGTGGGTACGACATTTTACTTCTCCCCCTGGCCAGGAAGTGTGATTATCCGCACACGCAAAAATATACGGAATTGATACATCAATACACAGTCAGGGGTATTAATATACGTACTTACAAAAATATCTGTACAGGACTCTATTGTAAATGTCATAAAGGCGTGTACATATACTTATGCCAATTTATGTTCGTTTATTAATACCCCTGACTGTACTACGTAGTGTACGTACGTACGTACGTGTGTGTAGGTATTACGTGCGTAAAACCACATAGATTCAAGAACTATGAAATCACAATACTCTTGATTATGGCTGCAGAAAATACTACTTGAATCTAGTATAGGAATTTAGGCCTCAAACCAGGTTAAAATACTTATTCATATCATAAGCATTGTAACCGCGACTGTAGGTACCTTTATCAAAGCTGCCGACTCATCAATAGAAGGGGCCTTCAATAGGCCAACTTCCAATCTTGTTAACAATGCTGTTGCATCGCCGAGCCAATCCAATCAAGCCTACGTAAATAGGTCACCGTGTTGACATAGCAACTATTGATTCAACGACTATTGTACAACATTTATACCAAGGAACCGGGAGTGTTGGATATGTTGTCTCGACGGGAGAAACTCTACGTTCAGCCGTGGGAGGAGAGGAGGTTCCAGGATCATAGGTCGAAGGTAAATATCACGTTTTAACTTCAATAAGTCTATATCCTGTCAGGGGAATTATTTTCGTCAGAAGTCGGTTGCTCTTAGGAGACGCTACACGGGCCCATATCGGCGGACGGGCAAGCAAGCTCACAGATAATCTAGTATGGAGTGATTTGGCTTACCGCCGTGCTTCCGACGCGTGTCCACACGGGCCGAATCACGCGGTCGAAGTCCGGCCGATGTCGGCCCGTGTAGTGCCTCCCTTTGTCACTACTTATTGTAGGATTTTTAACCGACTTCAAAAAAAGAGGAGGTTCTCAATTCGGGTGCATTTTTTAATTTTATTTTATTTATTTAAGGAACAGTTACAACTTGCAAACTAAACATATCTAGTCAGCATATGCGTTTACACAAAATTCTTATTTGTAAGTCAACAACAACTGTCCACATCACTTACAAAATTATATACGTATGATGATTTTAAGAGGTCTTATCACAGACTATATAGATAATACACTATAGATAACTTATCAATGTGTATGAAAACCGATTGTCACTTTTTTCTACCTACTGTGACGTCACACGCGCGAATTAGTGATCTGAATTCCCCGTTGTCCGCGGAAAATCGATTCTGCAATTAGGTATTTTCTTAATATTCACGGACAACCAGCTACCACAACAGACGCGCGCGGAATGTAAGTCGGAGTGCCAACTCGGGAGTCCGAGTTCTGACACGCGAAGTACATGCATTTGCGAGATCTATGTATATCTATATCTGTGGGTGAGATTATAGAAATTTCTATAGGAATTTAAATGCTAACCCTGCTATCAACGCCTAGGACGCCGATGGTCTTGGCCGCAGTTACTTGACACAGCACCAATACAATATTTATTACATTGTCAAAGTAACAATTAACTATTTCTGTTAGGTAGTGTATTATTGTGAAGAATGGCGGTGAAAGTAGTGATGTGCAAATTGCGGAAAGTTTCCAAAAAATTGGAAAAGTTCTCGGAATTTTCTAGTTTCACAAGGAATTAAGGAAATTTCCATGTTGGAAATGGAAAGTTTCAATTCCCATACAAAAATGAAGACAATTTCCGAAATTTTCCTATGTTAACTTGCAGAAACATTTCGCAATATAGGAAACTTTCCGTCGGCACATCAGTAGGTGAAAGTACTTACCTACCTAATAGGCTCTGTGAGTTGTATAAGTAGGTAACTCGCGGAACTGTCATTTTTTTTAAATTAAATAAACAAAACAAACTGCGGCGCTACCACGAACTTCGAAAGTCGAAGTTCGTAATACATGCATCCCTGTCACTCGAGTAAGGGAGTGCGATAGAGATGGAAATACCCGAACTTCGACTTTCGAAGTTCGTGGTAGCGCCGCTGAATCGACAAAAAGACCCATAAGGACTTTACTACTTAATTATCGAAAAATTCACGCCAATCGGTTGAGAAATCCGACCTGTAGAGGAAAACAGCCGATATACGAAAGAAACGGAGAACTTCGTTAGCTTCGCTCGCTCAACTAAACAGGCTTTGAGAAAACTATCATCATGTATGTCCGTATGTGCGGATGCAGTGGACCAGTGTGGAGACTGCAGCCCATCTCTCATCAATGGTTGTGTGATCAGCAGTGGGACGTATAATATAACTAAACATCGTTAGCCTAATGGCTATGTGTAAAGAATCGGCGGTGATTCTTCTTTAATTCAAGCGTCCATAGGCGACGGTGCTTACTTAGGTACCATCAGGC
The DNA here is from genome assembly GCA_947578815.1 of Epinotia ramella. NCBI lineage: Eukaryota > Metazoa > Arthropoda > Insecta > Lepidoptera > Tortricidae > Epinotia > Epinotia ramella. Next base: position 1,498,450 of record OX388206.1, on the reverse strand, counting down.
CGTACGCTTGTTTGCAACCGTCGTATCATTAAACAATGTCTTCAAGGTCCGCACAGCGCTCCCGGCGATCGACGACCGCGCGCCGGCGCCGCGCGCGCACGTCACCGTCAAGCTGAAGAAGTCCCAGCGCGAGGCCGACCGCGCGCGCAACATACAGCGCGACAACTACAGTCTGCTGCAGCGGCTGACCGCCATCATGCGGAGCAAGCGGCTCGACAACTGGCTCACGCCGCAAAACAAGTAATCAAAGCTTTATAGCATTTGCCTCAACGTCGACACCGCTGAGCGTTTACGTAAGGCTACTCTTTTGCGGCGCTACAAAACGATAGGTACCTATTACTGTAAGAGTAAGGAAGTTACGACATATTTGGCTGCTACTAACTATACGATGCTGACTGTAGAGGTGATTTTGACGGTTGTATCGTATCAAAAGTCAGCCCTAGATAAGTAGACTAGAACATCTGTGGCCTGTTTCGCAAGTTCACGAAGCTACAAAGTGGGATACCGTGTATTTATTTATTAGGAACATTTTACAGACATCGAACATAATCCATATCTACATTATGAAATACAACGACACTTATCCGATGAGTTATAGATCAAGACATCCAAAGCAAGTGCACACGGTATGATTGTTATGCCGGCTGTACACAGGAGGCAGCTATGTAAACGAAAGAGATCGAGTTATAGCTATAGCATAGCAGCAGCAGCTATGCGTTAGAGGGAGAGGCCTCAAACGCATAGCTACCTTCTGCTCACTCGCCAACGTTGGCCCAGTGTGTACAGCAGGCTTTAGGCTGCTGTGATGATTTTTGCTAGTCCTGCATGGCTATCATAAGACGGCGCGCGAGCTCTTTCGATTTTTCTCGCACTATAGGTACGTCTCTTTCCAAGTTTTATAACAAGAGAGAGGTATAGTGCGAGAAAAATCGAGTGCTCGCGCGCCGTCGTGTGATAGCCGTGCTGCTAGCGAGATAGCACTTTACTTAACTCACTATGCCTCGCTGTGAGTTCAGCGGAAACGTTACTCTCGCGTGGACCCCTTTCGCTCGGAAATTGACGGCCCGTTTGGTTTTAGTTTCCGTCCCAAAGTGGGCATGTTCTACTCGGCGGAGGCGCTGGGCGGGCGCGTGGCGGCGCGCGCGCTGTCGCACGAGGACGACTCCTACACGGGGCACGTCAAGTGCCACGCCTGCTACACCAAGAGGGTAACTCATTTATTTTTCTATTTGAAATGAATTATTTACGTAAATATTTTTAAACATGAGCTACGGTAGCCTAGTGCGGATAAAAAAAAATCCTCTTTTGCTGCGCCCTATCCTTATTGAACCCAAACATGTCATGCTCATGATGCTCACGGCACGGACTCGCCATTGATAAGTGATCGATACGCTTCTTGCGTTGCCGTGACGGTGATATTTATGTATTTCACGAATGACGGTCAAAACACAACAGACATTTTGACCGTGATTCGTGTCAATAGCGACTAAGAAGACCTGACGAGGGTGACTAGGCCATCATCGACAGGTCTTCTTAGTCGCAATTTTTCATTGCTGAAAATAGTGTCTTGAAAGGTTTCCGCTACTTTCTTTTTTATGACGTTCCACTTGAAGGCAGAAGCCTTCCCCTGACAGCCTGACATCATCAACCTGAATCATGACATTCGCTCCTCATGTGATTTAATTGCTGGATGTGGGTGGCGTAGAACCTTTTTGGAAGGCCTGTGTCCAGTGGACGTGTTTCAACTGGATGTGTTAAATTTGTTGCAGAAAACCGTGCTTCAGCTGACCAAGGTCTACGGCTCCACCTCTCTACCCTCCATCTAACTTCAGACTGATTTTGTAAAGTTCACAATAAAGCAACCATTAAATTGGACAGAATTTATTGATATAGATACAAATGGGCTCATTGTCATATCGAACATAATTTCATGGAGCGAGCTCACACGTTCGGAGTTAAAATTGAAACATAAATACTATGTTATATCAAAAGCGGTCGCTGCATACATTAGTAACACGACGCTGGTTTAAAGCTATCCTCGTGTGTCCATATTATAATAAAACAAGATGAAAAAAATTCAAACAATTAGATCATCACATTGGAGTTATCACAACGAAGCCTTAGCACCGATGGGCAGCAGAATTATTACTTTACAACGCGAATTATACAACGAATTCCGGTGCTAGGGCCTTTTTGCTGCCGGCTGATCCGGTCGTGAAGTCGCTTATAGTAACTAACCTAGCCCCGCCCTCGGCTAGCACGAGGTGCAGAAGCTCGCCTGAGACCCGCTCATCACAAAACTTATCAAACAAGTACACATATTGATACAAACATCAAGTAGCATGTCATGTTCGTTAAGTAAACGGAGCTATTCCAATTTGTTCCCGCCTTTTTCTTACCCCTGGGAACAAATGGGTATATATTCCCATTTGTTACCACTGGGGACAACTGGGAAATAATAATTCCCATTTGTTACCACTTTGGACAACTGGGAAATAATAATTTCAATTTATCCCCAGTGGTTACAAATGGGAATAGCCCAGCAAACGCAAATATTTATTACGACCGCAAGTGTTCTTGTAGGCTTTGACCATTTTAGTCAAGTGTTCAAAAATATCTGAACAAACTGAACTGACTACACATACTTGACCCCTTGTATAAATATTGCACAGTAAATGTAGACAGCAAAGAGGCAAAAAGATCTGCACATTTATGCTAATATGATTGGCTTACATTGTTGCCGCTTTGCCCGTATATTCGTGCCGTAAAACCAGCATTAGGGAGTCAAGCGAACTTCCATGCCGCCGTCCAAGCAAGCACATGGCTGCCATCGCGCGGCGATGGACGGAGGCATCACACCTACTTCAACAATTTCCCTGCTAAAATACATCTTACTTTCCACAGTAACAAAAAACAATTTTCGAATATACAACTTTGCAGGGAAATTGTTAATATTTCACTTAATTGTTTAAATACATTCACGTTTTCTTTATTGGTGAATGTGCTATATAGCGTGATTCTACCGTTGCACGAGTTATAATAAGGTCGTAGGTTATATTATATTATTAATGTAATAAGCTTTTAATTAACTTGCAATGTATGTTTGTCTGGGTGGAATCTTGCAACTGAATTTTGAAGCAGATATCTTCAACCGATTGAGCTGAAATTTTGGGTAAAGGTAGCTTGTATGACAATTCAATATTATTCTACCATCGAGCTGATTTGATGATGGAGACAGAAGGTTGCCATGAGAATTCAGTACTTAACCGACGTAACGCCGTTGAGTTTGGGCTCGTTAGAACCGTCTCAATGAGTCGTTGATGACGGTATACAGAAAATTACAGTCGGCGATAAAAGCTTGTATCAAAAAATATTTTTTTGACAGAAACTTATCACTGTAATCAACCCAGTGTGGTGGCATGTTAGAATTTACCACTCCCTTTCTTCCCGTGGGTGTCGTAATGAGGGAGTAAGCTGGGTAGAAGTGTGATGTGGGAAATGTGCTAGCAACCTATCACTGCGATATCACACTTTGTCTTCCATACCCACATTTATGCTAAAAGTGGCACTGGAACAGAAGTGTCATGTGCTCTGCCTACCCCTTTTGGGGATAAAGGCGTGAGTCTACGTATGTACCGACGACCCATTATAAAATGTGCTGGTTATAGGATTTAAGGGATAGCCGCTATATGTTGGACCAAGAGAGCATTACATTTGCGGCAAAATTCCTCAATAATCATGACATATAGCACATAGTTTATTGCTCAAATCAATACCTCATCAATTACAAGCAACATCCTCAAAATCAACATGTATGACTTATGTAATCCATCTCTGATATTTTATGAATCGTGCTAATATTGAGACATGAAGACGCGTTTGGTCGAATTGTCAGTAGAAACCAATACAATAAGTAACGATTGATGTATAATATCTGCTAATTTCTACTGGCATTTTTTTCCAGGCTAGCTTGACTACGAACCCAGATAAATAGCCTGGTTGTGTCAAGTCATTCACAGATTAACAAGTGACATAACACTGTGGCTGTTATATGTATGTCCGGCCAGACTATAGCTGGTCTTCAAAGATGGACCTACAATACTCAGGCCAAGCTATGGTTATAACAACACCACGTCCGAGCGAGATGGTAGCATACAAATCTCAATAAGTGTGACAGAAAGGGAAATATTCCTGCTTGCTATTGATCCACTATTTTTGTTGCTGCAACTGGTTTACTAAATCAACCACTACTCGCCCAAATTAAGTAGGTCGTTTTATGGTATGCCATCACCCATTTTAAGACCAGCTTAGTTTAGCTGCATAGGTGCCATTCCGTCCTTTTGGCAACACGCATAGCTTGTCCCAAGTATTGTAGGTTCAAGTCTTCAAGCACGGACCAAGATGCTGCTTGTATTGTATCACATGTCTCACAGACTAACGAGTGACATAGCGCTGTAGCTGCTATATAATGGAAGCGAAACTCAATCCTTTTGACTTCAAGGCACTTACACATAGCCCGTGTTAAGCAATAATTGACCGTAACGGTTCCCACTCTTGCAGGACGCCTGTGTGGGCAATGCTCGAAGAACTCCCCGTGTAAGCGCCTCTAGGACTCAATTCCATTCCAGTTGTATAATATTCTCTCCGGGGGTCGTGAATGTGTCGGGCGGGGCCCCGTGTGTGTGCGTCTAGAAGTGGAAGCCGTCGTGCGCGCCGCCGGCCGCCGAGTCGAACGTGAAGCCGCCATCCGCCGCCGCCGGGACCAGCGTCGCGTCCTCCTCCTAGCACACGAGAAATGGTTATAACACGTGCCATTAGAACAGGGTCAAACAGCCATTACTTTTTGTTATTCTGTCCCAAAGGACACCAAATTACAGTCTCTTAGAAAACATGTTGCACTACGGACTTCTAAAGTGCCTAGAAGATGGTCTATAGAAAAAGGGCTCGAACTCGATATGAAATACCCACATTTGGTGATTTACAACCCATAAATCGCAGTTTTAAAAAGTGAATCAGGCGACGTAACCATGGCAACTAGTGACACAAAATAGTGATCCACCCAGCAAAATAACGATGCGACACAACCAGGGGCCCGTTGCACAACATCAAGTAACCTGTTTTACAACCTTGTTATACAATAGGCTTCTGATAAAGGCATTTACTTGAATAACCTTCGTTTCGTACCTCGTGTGTCTTGTTCTGTATTCGTCACTTGTCTTGCTTGGTCACATTGGTCTCCCTTTATAATTTACGACGAATACTGGGCTATTCCCACTTGTACCCGCCTTTTTGCTACCCCTGGGAACAGATGGGCATAAATATTCCCATCTGTTACCACTGGGGATTGAACATTCCCAGTTGTTACCGCCTATTTTGAGCAAAAAAATGGTTAAACGTATAGAAACTTTAAAATTATTTATATTTTCAAGTATACTTTGGAAGGCCAATTTTATGTAATATATCTAAGGGTGGTATTCCACTTGTCCAATGTGCATTGCGTCTCACTCACAAGCAAAATGTGAGACGCAAATACACATTGGATCTTGGACAAGTGGAATACCACCTTAAGCAGCGTATCTAAATCCAAATTCTATTTAAAAAAATGGCAATGCATCTTTCCCAGTTGTCACCAGTGGTAACTGATGGGAATATTCATATCCATTTGTTTGCAGGTTTGCATTTGTAACAGAAAGGCGAGAACAAATGGGAATAGCCCTGAATACTAATCGAAAGTCAAATGAAAAATAATAATTTACTTAACTTTAAAAACAAAGTTTTAACCGTCTTCAATTTAGTACTCCACCAACCCACGAGAACATTTGCACATTTCTTCTCCAATTTACCACATGAACTGATTTCCGAGAGCTAATGCGTTGATTATTAGAGAAGATAACCAAATCGCTGTATGTGGGCCGATAATATTTGAGGACTTCCGTCGATTCCACAAGAAAAAAAAACAATATACAACCGAATTGAGAACCTCCTCCTTTTTTTTCAAGTCGGTTAAAAAGACACCACACACAGTGACTATTTGTTTACCATCTGCAATAAAGAACACGTCACTACAAAGTACTGCTGGATGATTGAAACATAGACCATCTTCACATACGAATTTACGCTGGATTTCAGCTGAAATAGATTTGATGAAAATTCATGAATAAGGCCATAACATGTTGGTGACTTTTACCAGGTCATCAGTCCACCTTGTCGGGGGCCTACCCACGCCGCGCCTTCCGGTACGTGGTCGCTACTCGAGAACCTTTCCGCCCCAACGGCCATCGGTTCTACGTGCTGTGCCCCGCCCACTGCCACTTAAGTTTAGCGATCCGGAGGGCCACATTGCGGGAGCGGGAGACCGCTGGATGCGGGTGGCGCAGGACCGGTCGCTTTGGCACTCTTTGGGGGAGGCCTATGTCCAGCAGTGGACGTCTTACGGCTGATATGATGATGATGATGATGATGTTGGTGACTTGACTCACCTCATCAGCGAAGTACTGCTCGATGATGTCGTAGGCCATCTTGTAGATCTCGTTCTTCTCGTGGCTCTGCAGGGCCTCGATGCGGTCGAGCCCGCCGCACTCCTCGATGAGGTTGGCCACCTCCACGGCGCCCTCGCCGGCCATCTTCAGCATGTTGCTGAGCCCGTCCAGCACCACCTGCACATGGAGTAGGGGAATCATTCTTGGGGGCATTACATAACTATTTCGCTTAAGCATTTCATTTAGGCCGCTCATAGCGCAGCGGCGCCTGCGAGTCGGAAACGATAACGCAGGTTAAGCAAAGATGGCAGCAGTCAGTCTTTGGATGGGTGACCATCCAAAGACTGAACGCTGTTTGAGTGGTTAATGTAAATGAGCGTTTCCGTGCTTTAGAAGCACGTTAAGCAGTTGATCCCGGCTGCTGTCTATGACAGTAGTCGTTAAGCCGAGTTAGAGGCCTTCGGGCGGCTTAAGAACTCCTAACAGTCGAGCTGCCCACTCACTTGACAAAGGGGGGACAACTGTATCTCGTGTCCGCAGGAGCCACCTACCACAACCCTGCACGTGTCCCCTGGTGGTACTAAAGAGTGACAAACTTTAAAGGCCAAAATAATGTATGCCGATTAAATAAAAATAAATAAATTAGGCATTTAAGCTGCATGGCTAATACAAACCTTAACACATTCAGTGCTAAAGAGTTCGGGCTGAAAACCGTATGCAGATTAGTGTCCACGAGCAGTGGTGCCTCGATTCTTGTAAACCATGCCGCCGTGTAAAACAAGCGACCGAGACAGCACGTCTATCATGAGACGGCCGCGACATACTCTCGATTTTTCTCGCACTATACCTCTTGTTCTAAGTGTTCTAATAAGAGAGAGACGGATAGTGCGAGAAAAATCGAGAGTATGTCGCGGCCATCTCATGATAGACGTGCAGGAGACCAAGACCGGACACCGCGACAAGACAAAGAAATCTTGCGTCTCTGTCTCGCTCGCGAACTGTCGTTTATACATTGCCTAAAGTGACGATCGCGGTCTCCGGTCGCGGCCTCCCGCCTCTGTCGCGGCGCGAACCGCCACCTTTAGATACGTTTGTCGTTCGCACAGAAACGCAACACTCTTCGGGAATGGCGTTTTTAGACAAATGAAGATAAATATCTAAATTTGTGCCAGGCGCAGCTATGGCTACGTAATGCTATTTATTTGCAACTATAGCTGCGTTGCCGTTGGTTGGAGTAACAAATTGAAATTGCATTGTTTGTATTGTAGTGTGCTTTACGATTAGAATGATCAAAATTTTCAAATTTTTCAACGCAAATGAAGAAATCTGTCCTCCAATAATACTGAATAGTATTTCCCAAGTTTGGAGAATAAAGGATTGTTTTCTAGGAAGTTTGTGCTGAGAATATTAGTATGTCAATAGAAATAAATTGAGAGTAAAACAACTCCAAATAAATCTAAATATGTATATACAAAACCAACTTTTTTTTCTGTTTTCATATAACACACAGGTAGGTTAACCCTTCGTATGTCTTAGCACTGATCTTCCTGCCTTAGATTGTAAATGTATAATCCTTCAGCAACGTCAGCGTCAAAGCATCCAAAGGGTTGATAAATTCTTTGGACTTGTTTAAAAAATAAACTGATAGTATTGTAAACCAGCGGACTCCCGCGACCTTTACCAGGTCATCAGTCCACCTTGTCACTGTGGCACTCTTCGGGGGAGGCCTATGTCCAGCAGTGGACGTCTTTCGGGTTATATATAAACCAACTCACATTAATAACTTGCGTGTCCTTGCACCCGAGTAGATTGCAGAACGGTGGTATAACCCCGCACTGTATGAGCGTGGCCACCTGTTCCTTGGTCCCACTGATGCTCAGGTTGGACACCGCCCAGGCGGCCTCCTTCTGCGTCTGGAACTCGCCCTTGCCGAGGTTCTCGATGATCTTGGGCAGGAGCCCGGCGTCGATGACCGCCTGGACTTGCTTCTTGTTGCCCGCTGTGATGTTGGATAAGAACCACACAGCTTCCTTGCAGATTTTCTCTTTCTGCGGATGAATATTACGGTGCTGTGCATATGGAATGTGGAAAATATAGAACTAGCGACCCGCCCCGTCCTCGCACGAGTACTATTGTATACATATAAACCTTCCTCTTGAATCACTCTATCTATTAAAAAAATTCGCATCAAAATCCGTTGCGTAGTTTTAAAGATCTAAGCATACATAGGGACAGACAGCGGGAAGCGACTTTGTTTTATACTATGTAGTGATTATGATGAAGGGGTTTTTTTACTTACCCCAAAAAGGGAAAATAATCGAATCCAATATCTCAAAAAAATACTAAACTGCAACTTTTTTAATTCCGCTAGCTAGAGAGAAACGCTACAGGTTCGTGACGTGGCGTGAACCTCTGCGTCATAGCAAATGGCATTACTTACTCTTTTGCAACCGAGAAATCGTGATTTGCCAACTCAAAAATAAACTTTATCACACTTTAAAAATACAGTTCAATAGCGTAAGCTCACAGTTGTTTAAAACCAGGTGTAAAGGGGTACGTCTTGCAGAAAAGGGACAGAATATTCCTGAGAAAACTTTGGATACAATTATGTGATTCATTATTCTCTTGCAACTTTTTTGTCTCTTTTCTTATATTTCTGGGTTGTTCTACTTTTTTACCGACAATGCCATATAATTACATTTTGATCGAAGTATAAATTCACAGTTACCGAGTGCCAATAAAAGAAAGTTACATTTTTTATTGGCATTATGTAATGTTTGTGTAAATGTAAATGTAATGTGTGTGTGTGTGTAAATAAAGTATTTTTGCTCTTAGTTCGCTTTTAGAAAAGGCTGTGACAGAGTGGCACGAGGACGGCACTTCGACTTACCATTCTGTCACAGGATTCTACAGAAATGTAAGTTTATAAAAGAGTTACAGGTTCGAGAAAATGAAGACTGATGTGGTACAATTATTTATAAAAGGAACAACGAGGTACATGTATGAATAAAACATAACAACCAAAACTCTAATGACTCGCAGAATATGGTTAAGTGACAGGCTATTGTCTGTAAAAAAGAAGAATGACCCCTTCCATCTTTTTTCGAGAACAAGATTGTTTTTATTCCATTTGGTGGCAACCTGCATATTCCTATTCCTTACCTGATGTGACAGCAGTGCTGGGAAGTGTGACAGAGCTTCACAATTCAGCACCACCTGGGTCTGCTCGTCGGTGCCCGTGACGATGTTGCCCACGGCCCGCAGCGCCGCCGTCTGCACCTTCACCTCCTTGTGGGACAGCAGCGGGATCAGCTTGGGAACTATGCCCGACTCAATCACCATCTGTATCTGGTCATTGCCACCGTCTGTTAGGTAGCTGATCGCCCATACTGTGTCTACTAAAACCTGGAACAACATGGTTGGTTTGATTAGTTGTAGATCTGGAAATAAAGCTGTTTACAGTTAACTTTTTCACAGAAGTCTAGCTATTCTGGGTCTATCTTTACAGGTATATTGTTTACAGTTGAGTTCATAACATGCATGTTCCCAAATGGTTCAGAAAAATAACCTATAATACGCAAAGTAGGCGCTATTATGACGTCGAGTTGCGGAAACCCAGCCCGCATACACCTATAAGGTTCAGAAGTACCTGAGCAACCCTATGCGTTCAACAATAAAGTCATGTTTACATATTTTTGATAGCTTTGTCCATGCACACATTTACGAACTTGACAAGGCTGTTGGGAGAAGAAAGTAGATACTGGTTAAATTAAGATGTGATGTAGCTGTATATCTTGGTAGGTAAACTCAAGAGTAGGTTAGGAGAACACAGTTCTGATAAAACAAATTCGTATTATTTATATTTGCTTGAGATAAATCATGTAGTCTCATTTTTGCAACATGAAAAAAGTGGACTATGTAATCTATTTCACTATTTCAATTTTCACACAAATCAAAGCGAAAATAAAAGGCCACATTTTTAAGAAAAATCCCAGGCTTTTTATTTATTTACCTAATATACGTAAAATATTGAGTAACTAACAAAAAAACATGAATTCATTTGCAAAATAACCTAAGTAACATAGTTATACATGTGCACTGAAACATATGTTGTGGCTTGAATCTTATGTTGATCAAAAGGCAATAAATACTAGTCATACTACTCAAACAAAGTCTGTTACATATTATGCATACTTATAAAATTATGCTCACAGCTATGTCCTTGATACTACTCATGAATCTATGAATCATATGTTTTTGTTATGATCAATGTTATGACTTGCCTAAAACGGATTCTTCATAATGTAAACAGAATTCAGCCCTTCAATGGATTACATTTTGTGTTTTGGTCACTTGAGCAATCAGTAAAATATTTGGTGCTCGACAACCTCACACAGGGACCTTTCCTCCTTTTTTTTGCTTCCTAGTTTTGGGATGTCAATATTTTAAAAGGAAAAACACGCATTTCTAAGGTATATAAATAAATACATTGATTCACGGCCTTATTCCCAAATGTTGTAGGCAGAGCATATGAAACTTATGTTGGCACTTTTAGCATGAGGGTATAAGAAATCGACAAAATGTGATATCACAGTGATAGGTTAGCCCATCGCGCACAACACACTTCAACCCTGCTCCATTAGTCGAATTTTACGAAACCCACAAGAAGAAAGGGGGTGGCGAAATTCTAACCACAGAGGGCAAAGTTACAGTCTGGTGTAAAGACAAGGAAATGGTTGAATCTCTGCTTCTCATGACTAATGATTGTGAAATTGAATACTTCAAACTTTCAAGGTGCTCTTACACGAGCGATAAAAATTGCCGAATTGCCGGAAATTCGGGGCAATTTTGACGTCACAGCGACTTCAAGCAATTCGAATATTGCTCCATATGGAGCGATTATTGCTCCATATGGCGCCATTCTAGGCAATACGTTCATACACGAGAAATTCAGTGGAGCAAATTGTAGTCGGGGATATGGAGCAACACGGAAATTAATGGAGCAATATGGGGCAATATTTCCGAAATATTGCCCCATATTGCTCCATTAATTTCGGCAACGTGTCGCCGGACAATAATTGCCCGAAAAATCGCCCGTGTAAGAGCGCCTTTAGACTGCAACCAATTGCCTATTTAGGTCACATATTGAAGCTAAGCATGTTTCAAAATAAATTGACACATACTTCTTGCAGACATTGAACAGCTATTAAAAATGGTAAACAAATAGCTGTCTCTAAATGTATTCTAAGAATCATGGTTTGGCCTGTTAGCTAACAACAATGTAATTTGGGGCTGTGAGTCATCATACAATTAAATCAATTATCAGGTAATGGCTTCTTGCCACATGACAGAGTAGAAAGTTAAAATAAATTACTTAATTACTGGTCTCCCTCCAAAAAATTTGCAAAAATATATTTTTTAAAACCTTGTTGGTGACAAACTGGTGTATGCCCGGCTTGATAAGCAGTCACTATAGCCTATGGATGTTTGCAAGTCCAGAAAATATACGGAAAGCAAAGCATTTGTGCTAAATGCAAAACTGCTTTTGTCTTGAAGGTATTTTATTAAGGCATCAACAAAGAAAATTGGTGGTGAGTAGCATAGTTTACTCTGTATAATGCGAAAATCATATGAAAACTCAGCAAAAGAAGTTTGACCGGACCTTATGGATATTTGAATCTACTAGTGAAACTACTAATTAAGATAATAAAACGGAGGGGCTGTTTACACCTGTTCTCATGTATCACTGATAAGATACGAAAAAATTCAGAGTGGGGTCAACAAATGTGAACATTTAAACGACCTATGCTACAAGACAGGGGTTGTTCTAGTCTAGATTCAAACTATGCAATATAATCACAAATACATACAGAGAATGTTGCAGGAAAGACCATGTTATGTATCAATAACTGTTATTAATACTTACGTTAATGTCGCTGTGCATGATGAGTATGTTGAGTGCAGGGAGGATCTCCTGGATGGTCTTGACTGGAGGAGGTGGGTCCTTACTTCTACACAGGTTCACAATAACCCATGTGACGTTGCGCAGGAACGTAATAGGTATATCAGGCTTGATGAAGCTAAGCAGCGGCTGCACCATTCCCAGTTCAATCACAAAGTCTCGGAGCACTGGCCCATCACCAATGATGTTTCCAAGTGCCCACACAGCCTGCTCGCACACATTCTCATGTGGAGACATGAGGAGTTGTAGGAAGCAGGGGACGGCGCCCGCGTGGACAACTTTGTTGGTCTGTGCGGAGGTGCCAGAGGCGATGTTGGTGAGCGCCCAAGCTGCCTCGAACTGGAGGGTGGCATTATCGGCGCGAGAGAGGCAAAGGACCAGCACGGGCAGGATGCCCGTCGCGATGAGCTCGTCGATGGGCGGGTTCTTGTCCGAGGACAACAGCTTACGGCACTGCTGCACCGCCGCCAGCTGCACTTCAGGGTTCTCGGCGTTCGCCGCATTCATCACCAGCTCCTTCAGATCTGTCGACGCCAACGTCCTCTCGATCTCGTCTTCGTCCGTAGAGTCTCCGACAGGCACATTGCGCCGCTTTTGAAGGGTTTCCTCTCTTTTATTCTTTCGTAGTTCGAATGTCACTTCGTTTCTCCGCCTGCGCATTTCCTGCAAGCACGCGAAATGAGTTAGCAGCGTTCATAACAGGTTTTGGATTTATCTACATGGCGTTAAGGGATATAGGAATCGTTTGATACTTACGTCGACATCTTTGCCTGTGTTCTTAAAAACTTGCATGCGGTTTTTCGTTGGGTCAGTCGCCATTTTATCTGTGCTCGTACACCGAGCGCTTAAACGTGGATATTACACAATGAAATAAAGAACTAACTTAAAATAAAGCTACAGTGAACTAAACAAACATGTTTTAACGGCACTTTATACGTTGGTGATTCATTAACCTATTTAACACGGAAAAATATACGACTCCTCGTCCCTTGGATTTTTTCTTTTTTCTTACTTTACTTTGTGAACGCGTAGACAAGATAGACTAATGTCATAGACGCAACGGATTCGCAGTTTGTTTTTCTTATTATAGTGACGTACCAGACTTTACCGGTTTACATTGTGCTACAGAAAGGTTGGTGGGAACGAGGTTAGGTCCTATTTTCATTTGTGGCAACATTATAGTTATTGATGTATGCAGTGGGCGGGAGGGTGAATTTTCCTCCTTTTTTCTCCCCGCGCAGTTTGGCTGCGCGACGGGTTTGAATTATACGTAGTTGCAAATAGAAAATATTTGCTGAATCTTTAACGGGAAATTACCGCGTTTCACCATGACTATATTAACGAAGCCGAATGGTTTCATTCAAATAAAGAAGGACACGGCAAAATGTCCTCTTTCGGATGAAATTATTATTGTGGAAGAGGTAAGTGTTTTGAAAAATATTGCTTGATTTTAAATCTTATTTTTGTGATATCACTATTCATATTAGTGCCAGGCTCAAAAGCAATTAGGAACATCAAAAGATATACAGTGCGCGATAGGTGTAGGCAGGATGTTATAGACCGTAAGAGACAACAATAGAGGTGAAAATCGATTGCACGCGAGCTATCCCGGGCTAGCGCATTCTGTATTTTATTTTTGCGGATATAATATGTAAATTCCTGTGCTACCTACACTTTTTACGTTTACCTAGTTGCATATTGCTTGTAATTTTATTGGCGATCTCTTAATTGGTATCAATTGGGTCACTTGAGAACTCATCTATACAACATATAAATTCCTATGTCCTGACTGACTCACTCACTCAAACTTGAAATTTACACCAGAACTTCCTTTTATTACGTAGACAAGGGATACGACGGGATTTTTGGAAATTCCATCCCTAAGGGGGTTAATTAGGGGTGCAAAAATTGTATGGGCGAAACGTTATTTTTTGAACTAGAAACTTTGTAGAAAGATTATTTCGAGGGCTGAGTGGTCAAATCCGATAAGTGTTAAAACCTATGTTTTGAGAAAATTGGTGTTGAAAGTTTAGAGGTCCACAAATCCGCTAGCATAGATTATCGCAATGTATATGTTTATTACACGAAAACTATTGTTATCGAATAATGCATTTACGACTTATAAACATATTTAAATTCTTGTAGTCATGTTATATTACAGTTTTATTGATTTACGGAAGAGACTTATGGGGTTTTTGTTTGAAATAATTGTAAACATTACGGAGTTACTTGGTTGTATTAGTAAACAAATCAACATTTTTTACTGAAACATGATCTAAAAGTAATCTGAATCACAACTGTCGCAATAAGTGGGTTCAATGTCGTTAACAGAATCCAGACCACGAATCCAGGGATGAAATTCTTCTGGTATAATGCCTTTTTCTCGTGGACTCTAACCCAGCGTGATAGAGAGAGACTGAACGCATTTGAAATGTGGGCATGGAGAAGGATGTTAGGTATTAGTTAACACAGAAAGAAGAACAAACGAAGAGGTTCTAAATTCGATAGGAGAAAGAAGATGTCTACTAAAAACGATTGAAAACAGAAGGGGAAATATGTTGGGGCACCTGATACGGCATGATAATTACATAAAAACTATAATTGAAGGAAAGATTGATGGAAGGAGAGGCAGGGGAAGACCAAGACGTGCGTTTATGGACCAAGCTAAAGAGAAAGTTAATGTAATCTCGTATCAAGAGCTCAAAACAGTGGCAGAGAGAAGAACAGAGTGGCGATTACTCCACCGACAAGAGCCCGGCTCTTAAGTTTATGATGAATACCTTTTTCGCACATTTTTTCTAAATCTTTTTTCTTTACTATTATACTTATGGGCAAAGGGTTGTCGTACAACGATTCTATTTCTGATGGGTAATCAATTTGTGCAACGGATGGTGGATTAGATTGAGCACGTTTTCTCGTATTTCGAGTACTCGTTATCTGTAAGGGAGAGATCCATTTTCTATATAATCCGGGTCTAAATCAGAATAGTCACTCCCAAACAAGTGTTCGTCACTGTATAAATCTCTAAATGCGTCCATATCAAAAGATATTGCTTGATTTCTTGTCGAGGGATCTGCAATCAAATTTAATTATGAGCTGTATGATACTAGATCAGTTTATTTATAAGGTAGTAGCTACACAAGAGAAGGAAGAAAAGTAAGGCATCAGCAGTAGGTCATCTCGTGCAAAATCATTTGGAACAGCCCAACTGGAGAACTAGTTACGTCTACTTTACAGAAGACCGCAGGCATAATAACTCCACTACTTGCTATGTAGGTATGTGGTATGGTGTTCCAGGAGGTGAGTAGCCAACGCTCCCAAGGATTAAGTAATCAGTAATCAGTCATTTATTCGCTTAAACATGGTACAAATAGGTGGTTCAATGATAAATACAGAGCTACATGTCACATCAGGGTCATGTCATGCCAGGAACGTGGTTTTACAGCGGGGGGCGACCTGCATTTGCCTTAAACGCTATTACGAATTGGTGAAACAATATTTAGATCACATAATTCGTTTCGGAGCCTACGCCTAACATACAAACTCACAAACATTACCTCTTCAACATATTTTTCTTAGTTCTATATCTACCTATTAATATTAAATATTATGGCGACATATAAAAGTTAACGTAACAGGCATACACACCAAAAATGTGTGTGTAAAGGCCTCCACACATCGAACGCGGGTCGTGCGTGGCGAGGGGCGGGCGCGGCGCGGGTCGGGCGCGGTTGAAGCGGTATATTCACACCGCAGGCGGGCGGCGTCTCTATAATATCTCTATCACACAGTAGCGCGGGTCCACCACGGAAGCAACGCGGGCCTGCGCAACTGTGTGATAGAGATTGTGATAGAGATATTAAATGCGTTGGTAGTGAGAGAGATAACAATCGCCCGACCCGCGCCGCGCCCGACCCGCATCGCGCCCGACCTGCGCCGAGCCCGACCCGCGCCGCGCCCGACCCGCGGCCGCGCTGCCCGAGTAGTTAGCGCCGCGGGCCCGCGGCGGGCCCGCGTTCCGACGGCGTTTGGTGTGTGTTTGAAGTGTAGTTTCAATGTTTTACAACTTGCGCGGGCCCGCGCCCGACCTGCAACCGCGAACAGTGTATGGAGGCCTTTAGTATATTCAGTTTTTTAGATGTTACCTACAACGATAATTATTCGTAGGTACATATTCAGTTCCGTTTGCTCTTATTATTTACCAAACTCGGGTTGCGTGCACACGACATTATCGACGGATGCAAACGCGTCTAGTGTAGGTACCTACCGAATCTAAGTTTGAAACAAGTGATAACATAAAACTTACCTACCCGATGAGAATATTTCACTCCTATTAACGTAATTTTCGATCTCGTTAATGATGTTCAGTTGAATGTCATTAAAATCGGATGAATTCTTGTCATTAAGACTACTTATCTGAGATGACTCTGAAAAAAATAAAAAACTACGTATTCAATAATTAAGGTAAATTCCAATAACTGCACATCTTGAGATAAATAGGAGATTTATAGGGTTCTACCAAAAATGTTTTTGAATCCTTTACAATTAAGTATAAGATTTTGTGTAACTACTGCTACCTACACTTACCAAGTTCCTCGAGTTCAAAGTAAGATGCCTTGTGGGCTTAAGAGTCATCCGCCGAATGATTCGTAATTGTGCCTGTAAATGTTAAGCGATATCTTGAAAACAAATAACAACAGTTATTGGGTTTTACTTCTAAACAGTACATCTTCGTTACCATTCGAAAGCGTGTTTTTCAAAACTGGCCAAATGAGAACATTTCATTTATAGAAGCACTTTAATTTAAAACAACCTTCCAAGTCCGACATTGTATTTGTCTTTAGATTATTTAAGATTATAAAAACAAAGCGCAACTAACTTACCCAATTCCTTATGCCCATGGCGGGCTAAATTCACTAATCTCCTTGACGGGTTCATTTCGATGAAATTCAATGTCACTTTATCAACTCCTTATAAATAAATAAATCACTAAGCACCTTTAACTATTTTTTCGACTAATATTTCGACCGCGACGAAGTGCGGCGCACGAGTGTCAAACCGAACTGATGACGCAACGTGGTGTCGGCTTTGTGATTGAGTACGATAATTGCACTTATTTGGTTTTTCTTCCAAAGCTTTAAAGAGAGTATATTGTTTATCTTATGAAGTAAAAACGTATAAAACGTTTTGACTATGAAATGTTGTTTATATTTTTATGGTAAAATCATACATTTATAGTTATATGTTTTTACTGTAAAAAAGTGTGCGAAATAATTAAACTTGCCTATGAAGTAAAACCTGGTAGGTAAACATAACGGTACTTACCAAATTGTAGAATAGTAAACGTGAACGTATAATTTGTGCGGTAAATACCTATACAAACAGATATACAGTTTTTGCACGAGGATTTTATAAAAAAAATGCTTTTATTGCTACTTGTATGGTTGTTACAAAAAGACATACGTAGACATTAAGTAACTTATTGGGTTACCGCACATTAAAAAACGTAGATGCAGGTTTAAATCACGATATCTGTATTTACCACTAGAAAGAGCTTGTAAAGTAGGGTACGAAACATTAATAACTAGAAATATTAAAAAAAACTACTTATCGGGTTTGACCGCTCAGCCCTCGATTTATTAGAATAAAAAAAAGTAGTTTCTGCTTTTTAGAAAATTCCACCTCCAAGGGGTTTAATTAGGGGTGCAACGTTTGTATGGAGAGCAAGAAAATTTTAAAATAAGGGATTTGTAACTTTATGTCTTAGCCTGTAGATATGCTAAAAAACTGCAAAACAAACTTCAGCGTTTTTTTATTTATCTCCTAAGAGGGTTAAAAGGGGGTTCGAAGTTAGTATAGAGAGCACGACATTTTGAAAGTAAGAGATTTGCAACATCGGTTTTACACTGTTTGTTTAAAAACTAGAAAACTGATTTCAGTGTTTTTTGAAATTAATTCCTTAAGGAGTTATTAGGTCTGTATGATGAGCAAGACATTTTTAAAGTAAGAGATTTATAACTTCGGTTTTAGACTGTTTCCTAGAAGACTAGAAAAAAAAATTGAGTGTCAAACGAGATTCACCCCTAAAGGGGCTAAAAGGAGTTGGAAATATATACGGGGAACAAGACAATTTTAAAATAAGGGAACTGTAACTTCGGCCAAGGAGTAGAATACATTTTTTTATATTCTTCCTCTAAGGTTGGAGGTTAAAAGGGGTTGAAAGTATAGGGAACAAGTACTTTTTGAAGTAAGGGAATTCTTCGATCAGACATATATACTATTTGGTAAGCCTCAGATTAATTCAGAATACATAATCCTACTGCTCGCAGAGAAGTAGGTTAGGTTAAGTTAGAACTGCGACTCTTACAGAACCGAACAGCTACCAGAAAAGTAGGTTAAGTTAGAACTGTGAATACTGCGATGCTCACAAACCGAAAAGAAGGTAATGTTAGATAGAAAACTACAAATGATTTTGTTAATTTAAGAAGTTAATTTTGGCTAATCAAAATAATGTTTTCTCTAACACCGTTAAATGGGGACTGGGGATGGAGATGGAAAGTGCCACGTCTTTTGGCATATGATAATTTTACTTTCAAAACTATACAGGCAGCCCGGACTAACGTCATTAAAACTACTAAACGGATTCAGGCAAAAAAAAAACAGTAGGTAATGTAGCTTAGTAGACATAAAAAAAATCCTTTAATAAATTATGAAAAACAAACAATTTGAGTAGTTAGAAACGTGTGGTAATACTTAAAATATGTCGGTATATTTTTAAAAACGGACATTTCAATTTAGGTTTAGCAATAAACCTTTTACGCCTAAACCCAAAACAGAATTACATGAACATTGGCATAGAGATAATTTAAGACCCTTGGAAGGATTTAGGATAGTTTTTATCCCGAAAATCATCCCTTAATATGGTAGAAGTTTGTTTGGGACAGCGATAATTAAGGTTACGCCTAAAATAATTTAATAGCAATATTTATTCTCAAGTTCTACGCGGACCAAGTCGCGGGCCACAGCTAGTCGTAATATAAATTGCGCCGCTCAAACCTGCGGTAAGTACTGACTGATGGAAAAGTTAATAAATAAATTTATTAAACATAAATAACTTCAAATTTTGTTACGAAACTTTGTTTTATATCGGCATTCAATGAATAACGTTAGAATAAAAAACGTAGTTCGATGTATATCTCTATCGGCCTTGATGTATTCTGCTATGTTGAAAGAGATACCAATAAACGAATGGCACTGTAAGTCTGTTTTTTCAAAATCATGTTTATTGAAAAAAAAATCAAAAACTGAATCAAAAATAGCCTTTATAATTATCGAACCGGCTCACAAAATATCACGAGAATCGCTTGAGAAACCCGATCTGAGGGGCTACCGCGAAACGAAAACGAACTTCGTTCGAGTATATCCGTCTCTGACGCTCGAACTAGCAAGTGCGACAGAGAGAGAGATACACGAACGAAGTTCGTTTTCGCTTCGCGGTAGCCCCTCAGCGAGACTACGGACATACGAACGGTTTTCGGACCAAGCTGAAGCATAGAACTTGGTTCGCTTAGCTGCTTCGTTCAATAATACCTTTTGCAAAATACTCTTTTCTTCCTCCTATTATCTATATATATTATTCTATGCGTTTTAATTGAGGACGTATTGTAATAAACTAAATCAATATATACTCATACTTCCAGTGTAGTTATATGTAGTAGCAGCGGCGCTACCACGAAAATCGAATCTCGAAGTTCGTGTACTTCCATCCCTGTCACTCGAGTTTAGTAGGTAGAGTGGTAGTTATGAGTAGTAGTGCGATAGAGATAGAGATCGAATTCGATCGAATGTCGAAGTTCGTGGTTATAGCTCAGTAGTAGTATAATATGCTTTTTTGCGAATTACGTTTGGAAAAAATGCAAACTAAAAATGTATTAAGTACTTATACTAGTGGCTGAGAGCTGTAGAACGATCGTCTTTTTTTTTTTAGAAAAGCTGAGTCGGTATACCAACAAATTCTATATAATTATTGAACCTGTTCACAAAATTGAATTGTGCCCCTGTTCTCCTCTTTAGGTCGCAATTCTCAACCGATTCTCGTGAAGTTTTGTGAGAAGATGGGTCAGCGGCGCTACCACGAATTTCGAAAGTCGAAGTTCGGGTATTTCCATCTCTATCGCACTCCCTTACTCGTGTGACAGGGATGCATGTATTACGAACTTCGACTTTCGAAGTTCGTAGTAGCGCCGCAGGTACCGCCAAACGAAAACGAACTTCGTTCGTGTATCTCCCTCTCTGTCGCTCGAACTAGCGAGTGCGAGAGGCCCTCAGGTTCGTTTTTTTTCTAAAAGTCAAGCTCGCTATTTCTCGAACAACTTCGGAAATCCAGCAGGAAGCACCTCAGATTGATATCTGGGGTGTTCACAGGGCACTTCGGGGTCAAGGATATCTTGGCCAAGATAGGACTATAGAATGTGTGGCGAGGAGGATGAGACTATGGAACACTTACTCTGTGAATGCCATGCCGTTGCCAAACAACGAATGAATTACTTTGGCTTGTTTAGACAGTTGATTATGTAGCTTGCATTTGCCATCGATGGCAAGAGCCTTATCGAATCAGGTGGAAATAATACACAAAAAACAAAGTTGTGGTTTTGGTTTCCTCCTCTTCTGGGACACTTGGGTAATGAGAGTCAAATCAGACATTGCACGGCATCGTAGTGGGGGAATTAATGGCAGTGAGTAAAATGGCAAACTAAGCTGATTTAGCGTCCTAGCTATGCACAAGATCAACCCCTGGCTAGTACCCAAAAAGAGGGGGGGAAAGGGCCACCTCCCGAGGTCCGGTGTCTGCTACTAAAGCAACTCAAGGTGCTCCCGCTGAGTTACATCATCCGATTCGTAGAAATGATGGAGTGAGCTTGGCAGTGAAGGTGGAAGAGTTGTTGAAGCGGAGTGGGGTGCTGAAGGGCCTGAAGGAAACACTTGAAAAGATCTTCAGGTCATTTATTTCACAGAATATATTTTAATCGTGTGGCATACATTATTTGGCCTTTAAAGTTGCGGTACATAGGTGTATTGCGTTCGGAGGCTTGGCAGAAAGAGAAGGGCATAGAGATCGTGATTTGGGTTTTTAAAGATAAGACCATAGACTATGTAAGGGTGGACATTCATGAACTATCACTTCCCTTCACACTTCACATTTATGAAGAGAAAGTATACTAATTATTTACATGACACACACACAAATATGCATTGACATTAAGGCTCTACTATTTTTAAATTCAAATCGACGACCTCTGTGATGTGTGATGAGCATGAATATTTGTTCCTGAGTCATGGATGTTTTCTATGTATTTAAGTATTTATTTATCTATATAAGTAGGTACCTATACGTATATCCTCGTCTAGTACCCATAGTACAAGCTTTGCTACTATAAATTACTTAACTATAATTTAATTTAATTTATTTCGTATCATTTGTTTTTCATTTAATTTAATTATTTTGATGTATTTGCTGGGTGTGTAATGATTGGTATAACAACTTTTGATAGATTTTCACTGGATATAACCACATTTAATATAATTACATTGGATATAATCACTCAAGGGACATAATAAACTTTTGGTATAACAACAATCAGTATAATTTCATGGCGTATAATGTTCAAATAGTATATAATACATATTTGATATAACGTTTAATGGATATAATGTATATTGGATATAAGTATTAATGGTATAATGTTTTGTAAGATATAATTTTCTTTTTCACACACAGCTTAATTGTTTTAACCTAACCTAACTGCCAGCGTGTCGACGTCACCCCGCTTCGCCGGGTGCCTATTTCCGCTCTAAGGGACACAAGCTAACCCTAACCTAACCTACAAATAATATCATTGTTACAATTATTTGTCGTTTTTTGTCGTTTTTTTACTGCGGGGGCTTCGCCCCCCGAGCTCCCCTTTTTAAGGCTGCGTTAACCTAATATTCTATATTACAATCCTTACACGAAAATATATTGTGTTACCAGTTTATCAGTGGCTATTATACTGTTGTGTGTCAGTGGTTACTCGTCGTCGTACCTACACCAACATGCTTTAGAGTAAAATAGGTAAGAAATAATAGTAATTATGCCAATAGTACATTACACCAACTGAGTTTTATATCGAACAAAGTTATATCCAATGTATGTTATACGTAATGACTGTTAGATTAATAGTTGTTATATTACAAGTTCATTATATCTGTTGATAATTATAATACATAAGAATATATCAAATGTTGTTATATCAAAAGTGCATTATATCCTTTAATCGTTATATACAGTGAAAATATATCAAAAGTTTTTATATCGATCGTTACGCACCCGTATTTGCTAATATGGACTTGCTCTGGATTAAATTATTTTTATTTCATTTTTTCATTTTTCATTTCATTTTGCTTAGTTTGGGACTAGGTCGATTTGTGTAAGATTGTCCCCACATATTTATTTATTTATTTCACACTAGTCGCGCATTTCTGTGGATTACTATTCCAACCAAAATTTAAGCTTTATTAGCCCTTAACTTTGTCTATGTCCACCAATGATGCAATATAAAAAAAGAAGTAGATAAGGTTACAAGCGCTCCAAAAGTGGCAAACGAAAACTGAGTCAATTGCACCAACTTGCCTCAGTTTCGCGTCGTCAATGGAAACGTGTGCTGTCAAATGATGGGACCCATGAGCAGGGGAGGGAACTCCTCAATTATATTAGGCACGCGTGTAGTGATTTTGGTATTTTCTATTATAACTCGTGTATTTACACCCGGAAATCAAAAATTTGCTGGAGTGGAGTTGATGACGAAGACCACCAGATGACTTATGGAATTCCTCAATTATATACCTACTTAAAAGTACAAAAGTACGTCACAGATTCTGATAAGATTTCGTTGAAATAGTATCTAATGAAGTGCCAAAGGTGATCTTTGTGGAATCGGCGGAAGTCCTCAAATGTTATCGGCCCACGTACAGCGATTGAGTTTTTTTCTCTAATAATCAACGCATTCGCTTTCGGAAATCAGTTTATATGGTAAATTGGAAAATAAATGTGGAAATGTTCTCGTGGCTCGGCGGAGTACCAAATTGAAGTCGGTTAAAACTTTGTTTTTAATCATTGATGTCCACAGTGAACGGGAACCTAAATCTCTGTATGATCCTAGTATAGTAGGTATAAACGAGGTGCATAAAGCGTATATGCCAGGCAGCGTATAAATATTGACCAATAATTGTGTACCTGTAGTTAGGTCTCGAGGTCCCGGGCGGGGCAACGCGCGGAATCTAGGTCGCGACCTTTCACATTTCATTGCCTAGGGAGTGCAGGAAGTTTTGATTTGTTTTTGTTAAGCAATACGTACATAAAATCACGCCTGTACTTCTAAAAGGGATAGGCATCTAATTACATTTTCACGTGATAATCCTATGATTATCATGTTCATAGCGCGTGACCATCTTAGAACGATTAGATACCCACGGCGACCGTTTGCAACGATAAAAGCGCGTCGCAACAGGGGCCGATTTATCATCAATTCGGGGAGCGAAACTCTAATGTGCTGGTGACGTCATTATGACGCAAAGTCGCATATAGGATGTTTTTTTAAAACAACATTGCAACCTCAATGATTTTTAATAATGTAATAATGGTAATATAATATTATTGTTTATTTATAAAAATGTTTGGTATTTAATACAAAAAATAACGTAAATATTAAAAAACGATACGATTAACATTTTTATTGGGTAGTGTAATACATAACATATTTTTCCTCAAGTAAATGAAACAACACAACAAATGTTTCGTTTGATGGATGACGAAGTATGCAGAACGCTTAAAGCCTGCAACACACTGGCGCGGCCTGCGGTGGCGGTCAATAGTAAAGTTGACAGCTAATGACGACCGGTTAGTGGGTAGTGACGCTGCCTACGAAGCTGAAGGTCCTGGGTTCGAATCCCGGTAAGGGCAAATATTTGTGTGATGAGCATGAATATTTGTTTCTGAGTCATGGAAGTTTTTCTATGTATTTAAGTATTTATATATATTATATATATCGTCGTCTAGTACCCATAACACAAGCCTTAATGAGCTTACTGTGGGACTAGGTCGATTTGTGTAAGATTGTCCCTTAATATTTATTTATAAAAAAAAAAAAAAAAAGTTTACTGTTGACCGCCGCGGCCAGGCCGCGCCAGTCTGTGAGAGGCTTAAAGTTTAAACATAATAACGCATCTTCTTGGCATCTTCCTTTCTTGTTTTTACCATGACAAAGACAGTTAGTTATGGTTTTATCCGTGGCCAGTACGTATAAAAACTCTCAACTCAAGTTTCAATATCGGTAAACTAAAGAGGCCAATAAGTTGTTATTTGATGAGGTATCTGTAATCTACATAAAAACACTGTATGTAGCTGTACTTTAAAAAAAGTATTTAAATACAAAATGCAAATACTTTTCTAATTTGATATTTCAAATGCAAAATACAAAATACTTTTGCTTTTTGTATTTAAATACTAAATACAAAATAGGTATTTTCAAAATACTCTATTCAAATAAAATACTTTCAAAAAGTAATCGAAACAAAATCGAAGTCATTCTCGTTAAAAAGCGAAGCGTAACATCATGTTTCACAGATAATAACGTTCAATTTTGTTTTAACTGTCATTTTGCACATAGACTTTCAAAGTTGCAGCGCCTCTAGTGGCCATTTGCCGTATCGCTGACCCATTCACTTGAAAATTTGAGTGGTAAAGGTAATACTTTTGAAACTTAGCAGTAAAAAAGTATTTTGTATTTGACAAATATAAAATACAATTTCGAGAAGTATTTCATTAAAATACAAAATACTTGTAAAAAAAGTATTTAAGTACAAAATATAAAATACGTATTTTGTATTTTGTATTTGCATTTTAAATACAAGTATTTCAAATAAGTCACAACTCTGGTGACCGGTCCGGCGTCACCCGCATCCAGCGGGCCCCGCGACCTTTAACACGTCTATTACTAACCGACAAACCAGTCTATCCACCTGGTTGGACGGTTAGTATTTTTTTTTCGTAACTAACAATCTGCCTAGTTGGTTGGTTAGTCATATGAACTTTTATTACGAACCGACCACCTTCTTGGTCGGTTGGTAATTAAAATAAACCAACCGAAAAACCGCCTGACATGGTATGGTATGGTATAGAAGACGCTAAAATAAGCATGTTTTGTATGAAGAAACTTTAAGGCAGGTCGGTGTAGGTACGACGACGAGCGAAGCGAGGAGGAGTGTTAGGAAGAACTGTGACCCTACAGCGCGCGAG
The DNA here is from genome assembly GCA_947578815.1 of Epinotia ramella. NCBI lineage: Eukaryota > Metazoa > Arthropoda > Insecta > Lepidoptera > Tortricidae > Epinotia > Epinotia ramella. Next base: position 1,472,676 of record OX388206.1, on the reverse strand, counting down.
CCGAGCGAGCGAAGCGAGCGTGCCGCGGTAGCGGCTGGCGAAGTGCCAGAACCGGACATTTTATTACTACCTAATAGTAACATATTAAATAAGTCTGAAAATCATTTTTTACCCATTGAAATTTTTACAAGTCCTAGAATTTTCCCAACTTTCAAGTAAAATATCTCGGCCGTTTTTGATTTTAGACAAAAGTTTTTTCTACAAAACATGCTTATTTTAGCGTTTTGCACGAAATTTTTCTAACCGACAACCAACTAGGTGGTAAGTTAAGAAAAAAAATTAACAGCCAACCAACTAGGTAGTCAGTTAAGAAAAAAAATTAACCGCCAACCAACTAGGTGGTCAGTTAAGAAAAAAAAATAACAGCCAACCAACTAGGTTGTTGGTTACGAAAAAAAAATACTAACCGTCCAACCAGGTGGATAGACTGGTTTGTCGGTTAGTAATAGACGCTTTAACCGTCTTAGGGGCCGATTACACAGTGAATACCTCACATCACAATACGTATCACATGCATATTGACGTTATTGAAGCTCCCACAGATATATATATAGACTAGATAACTTAAACACCTCAATCTGTATGAAAACCGACCGTGTCACTTTTTTCTATCTACTGACTGTGATGTCACGCGGGCGAATTAGTGATCTGAATTCCCCGTTGTCCGCGCAAAATCGATTCCGCAATAAGGTACTTTCTTAATATTCACGGACAACCGGCTACCACAACAGACGCGCGCGGAATGTAAGTCGGAGTGCCAACTTGGAGTCCGAATTCTGACACGCGAAGTACATGCATTTGCGTGATCTATGTATATCTATATCTGTGCCTATTTGCCCTAGGTATATACCTATTATATTTTCTGGGGTGTTCATTTTGACCTTTATTTATTCATTTATACAATTTGTATTTATATTTATTCATTAATTTAGCTATGATTACTTATTACTTTTTTACAACTTTTTATATACTTTACTTCGCTCCATTTGCTTGAATTGAATTATACGTTCTCAACTTAAGTACAATGCATACATTTTTGATTATCTTGATATTATTGTTATCAAGATCTTGAATTAATACTCGCTGTGGATGATCCGTCAAAATCACGTATCGATACTGTATAGCGTTGGTATTGCGTTTGTACCGCTGGAAAAAGTCGCCGCTTTTAGTAGGCGCGCTGACCGTATTTTATAGAACACAATAACACATACAATCAAAGTCGAAGCAAACAAAATTCTCATTAGGCGAAGATTGCTCATCGTCTAGACACCCCGGTCAGCGTTTTGATTGTCGAAAGAGCGAGCGAAGCGAACGAAGTTATATGCTTCAACTTCGCCGAAGGGCCGAAAATTGTTTGTCCAGTGTCCGATGTACCGCTGTGCGACAATTGTGCGATTTTTGTGAGCAGTTACAATAATTATAAAAAAAAACTGGCACGCGAGTTCTACAGCTCACAGAGCCTCTAGTGTTTATTAAAAATAATACCTAATTTAAATGTACATGTTCATTTGTAAAATATACCTAATAATAAATTAATAGTGTAAATAAGACATGTACGTGCAACGTTACAACCCCACGGCCCACCCAGCTGAGATCTACGAGTATGAAGAAACGACTGAATTCCTGAGCGTATTTTCTTTGATGACTCATGTCCTTCGGGAAATGTCTGGATCGTATCAGATGCTATACGGTTTTTATTACTAGCTTTGTTATTTTGGGCTCTCACCGCGTATGCGTTGTATGCATCTCTTCTCTACCATTATGGTATTGTATTTTCCCTCGGATTTGTAAACATACTTAATAATAAAATCAGAGTCCTAACAAACCTCTTACCTTGCTGGATCGGCCGTCCCGCGTGCTACCAAGTGTCACAAATTCGTGTAGTGGCTACACTGAATGTTAAATGAGATGAGAAAACGGCTGCGATATGTCGGATCTTTTAACCCATAGGGGGTATTAGTCCTTATTGCGAATAGGTTTTTGTCGAGTGAAACGGCATCTTGACCATTAGAAGTTTTCAAGCCACCCAGAAGCATCTAACCCATCTCAAAGCTTCGCATGCAAATATGCGTGATTAGTTAATTACATTGCATGTAATTGTAGTGTGTAGTGTATTTTACAATTACCTACCCATCACGCATAGGTACTAGTTATTTTATTTTATACAACGACGGTGGCAAACAAGCGTACGGACCTGATGGTAAGCGGACACCGCAGCCTATAAACGCATGCAACTCCAAAGGAGTAACATGGCCGTTGCCGACCCTTGATATATTTGAGGATTCGCTGTGTTGAGAGCTGAAGGAACAAATTCCCTCGCTCTCAACACAATGCATCCTCGGGAGCTCTGGCGACCTTGCTCACCTCCAGGAACACAACACTACTACAGAGCAAGTAGTAGTGTTATTATGGCTGTGGTCTTCTACAAGGCGGAGGTACTTCCCCAGTTGGGCTGCTCCAAATTCGAGCGGGATGACATTTCGCTGTGCCCTACCTCACCAAACATATCATAGGTACTAGTTCCTTAGTAGAATTTACTGATTATGTTATAATGCACTCGGCAGCAACGTCGTAAACAAGAGCCAGATTCAATCGCTAAAAGAGCCTTCAAAAGGCTCTTGGAAAACTACGCTTCTTACTAACCAAATTTTTCGTATTTTTTTCCAGGAATCGGAGAAGGTGGAAACCTACACTCGGAAGCCGCTCCCTTGCTGCTGCATGACCGTGGGTCTGTTGGTGGTCGCGCTGGCGGTGGTGGGCATGTACTCCGGGTTGTACATGCTCCGTCGCTGCCAGCTGCGTCAGTTGCGCTACCAGCGATTCTGCTCCATCCCCATTGACACCAAGCAGGTAGGCTTCATTAGATCATACTGCTACAGCACAATGTCAGTGACTACTCATCAGCTTTAAATCCCTGGAACTGGAACCAAAGTAAACCAAAGACTTACGTAGGTATCCTCATAATCTTTCGCCTATTTTAGTCCGCTGCTGGATAAAGGCCTATTCAAGTTAGGTTACGTTAGGACATTATATGGACAAGCCCTAAGCTAAAAAACAGCCGTATATTACTATCTCAGTCTGATGGCACAGATTATATAATAGTTATACGAACAGACCCCGTAGCATGGTCGGCCTTATCACACGATAAGTGACAGTATAGAGCGTCCGTCACTGGCTGACACCGTTCGATAGAACGAGACGAAGCCCTATCTTACGAGTATCACTTATCGCGTGATAAGGCCGACCATGATACGGGGTCAGATCTGAATACTGATACGAACTGAATAAAAAAGAGCACACCCACCGCTTTGCATGCCTACTAAATTAAACAATGGAACCAATTCAATATTTGCGGAAATTACTCAATACTCAATACTTTATTGCATTCCTAATGTACATACATACATATTACAGGTGTAAGACTTACGCATTAGGAACCCTGTTGGGCACAGGAAGTTTTGATGGAACATGCTCAAATACATATCTCTTAATTAAAATAAATATATACTTAGGTTTCAAGCCAACTACTATTTAACATAACATATATATCACTTAAGGGTAATTAATACATTCCCAACATGTTTCTAGGGTTTTCTGTTAGATATTCATTAACAGTGTTATTTATTCATTCTTATAGTTGCGGAAAAATATTGGACTGATATTTTTATTTTCCTCATACTCCTGGAAAACAATACATTATAGTTAATAGCGTGTTTTTTATTTTCATTATCAATGTTTTAAATAGAATCCTACTTTTCATCCGGGTGTAATTTTATACGTCTATTGAAATATGAATTGTCTTTTCAACTCAATAGGCTGTGTCACCAAGTGGTGGTGTTGTTAAGAGGGGGCGTATCGCCAGGGAAAAATCAGAAATCACCCGCGCGCCCCGTACCTGCCGCGCTGATGCGTCTATTGCTGCCCCGCTCCTTCTCGCATAGTATATGCCCCGACAGTCAGATGAAACATGATGAATACCTATAGATAATTATAATAAGTGGAAAGAAAGACAAAATCTGTAAGTACCTATATTTGAAGATATAGTTTTCGCTAGTAGCTAAGTCAGTTTCGAGAGCTATAACTGAAATGACCTTCCGTTTTTTTACTAAATCACGTAAGGGTTGTAATTTAGCATAATTATGTCTCGTAAAAGGCTAAAGCAAAAAAACAGCTATAATCGAATTTAAACTTTTGTGAGACATATCTAAAATACTACTAATAAATCCACGGTTAAAAAATTAACGTAAATGTCACGGCAGGCGACATGTTTCGAACTCTTCGGGAGTTCTTCTTCAAAATAAACATCGAAAACACTAATCCTGAAGAAGAACTCCCGAAGAGTTCGAAACATGTCCCCTGTCGCGTCATTTAATACGTGAATTTATTAGTAGCATTAAAAAAAAACTGTAATTTATTATGAAAACTTCGATCATGTTTATGAAAGCCAGATTTTCAGGCCACTGTGTGGCGGCCAAATTTTTCAATTCTGACCCCGTGTCATGGTCGGCCTTATCACGCGATAAGTGACAGGATAGAGCGTCCGTCACTGGCTGACACCGTTTGATAGAACGAGACGATGCCCCTATCTTGTCACTTATCGAGTGATAAGGCCGACCATGATACGGGGTCTGATCTCGGATTCGTACTTGGAGACAATGGAGACGCTTTGGCCCTTTAGTTATCAATTTTGAACATACTCGTATTAAAGAAAAACTGCAAAATTGTGTTCACTTTTTTTAATATAAAAATGTCCAACTTCACAGGCAATAATTCGGGTGCAGACTCGAAAATTATTATTACTCTAAAAGAAAGAAGGCAAAAAAATATGCATAGTGATGAAAATCCCATTCAGATATCTTAAAGAATTACGAAGCTACAACCGTTTTAATATTGCTTGTTAGAGAGAGAAAACGCAAACGGTGTGTGACGTCACATTACAGGATGCTGCCGGCAGGCCGCGTCGACGGCGTCGCCGACCACGATGCGCGCGGCACGTTGCCGTCTTCTGTGACGTCACATTCTTCCAGCGTCATCGTCTCATATGAAGTTGCGTTTTGCGAAAAAGGGACAGAACACATCCCTTCTTAAAACTTTGGACACTTATAACTTCGTGATTATTTAACCTTTTGCGTTGATTTTTTCTCCATTTGACATTTTTTTTTATCCTTCTTCGAGAAAATATCACATTATTTTATTTAGTGTCTACGCCCCTATTGTTGGAATCTAAAAGCGTCACCCGTGATGACTTTAAAGAAAAAAAATGTCAATAATTACACGGTTCACCCACGTATTAAACGTCACTACGGGCGACATGTTTCGAACTCTTCGGGAGTTCTTATTCAGGATTGAGTGTTTTCGCGGCGGTGTCGCTTGAATCACGACAAGATTCAAGCGACCCCGCCGCCAAAACACTCACTTTATAGAGTACAAATTACTTTAATTACCCAAGGAATACCACTACCTACATTTTGTTGCTTAAAAAACCACCGGAGCTATAACTGAAATATGGCCTTCCGTTTTTTTACTAAATCACGTAAGGGTTGTGAGCTAGCATAATAATGGCTAGTAAAAGCCTAAAGCAAAAAAAAGCTATAATCGAATTTAAACTTTTGTGAGACATGTCTAAAATACTACTAATAAATCCACGGTTAAATTCACGCATTAAATGTCACAACAGGTGACATGTTTCGAACTTTTCGGGAGTTCTTCTTCAAAACAAACATCGAAAACACTCATCCTGAAGAAGAACTCCCGAAGTGTTCAAAACATGTCGCCTGTCGTGTCGTTTAATACGTGAATTTAACCGTGAATTTATTAGTAGCATTAAAAAAAAACTATAATATATTATGAAAACTTCGATCATGTCTATGAAAGTCAGATTTTCAGGCCACTACTGTGTGGCGGCCAAATTTTTCAATTCTGATCTCGGATTCGTACTTGGAGACAATGGAGACGCTTTGGCCCTTTAGTTATCAATTTTGAACATATTAAAGAAAAAGTGCATAATTATGTTCACTTTTTTAATATCAAAATGTCCAAGTTCGCAGGCAATAATTGTTGGAATCTGCACTCTCGATAACCCTAAAAGCGACACCCGTGATGACTTTAAAGAAAAACAATGTCAATAATGTCACTACGGGCGACATGTTCCGAACTCTTCGGAAGTTCTTCTTCAGGATGAGTGTTTTCGCGGCGGTGTCGCTTGAATCACGACAAGATTCAAGCGACACCGCCGCGAAAACACTCATTCTTAAGAAGAATTCCCGAAGAGTTCGAAACATGTCGCCCGTGGTGACATTTAATACGTGAGTTGAACCGTGTAATTATTAGTACTGTTTCAACACGTCTCACGAAAGTTTAAATTCGAAAAGCAATGTCCGCCATCTTGGAATTCAAAATGGACATCATTTCTAGAATCTTCACCCTCGAGAAGCCTGCCAATGTATGTTGTTCTTTAAAAAAACGCGCATATTAATTTACAACGAATGTTTCACAAATTTTAAATAATGCGACCACTTTTTGAAATATTTCTGACTATGAATTCGTATTTAGACCTCTCAGACATCGATTTTGAACATAACCGGATTTATTCTCAACTTGCGATCCGCTCCGGCTTCGCACGGATACTATATTATACATATAAACCTTCTTCTTGAATCACTCTATCTATTTAAAAAAACCGCATCAAAATCCGTTGCGTAGTTTTAAAGATCTAAGCATACATGGACAGACAGCGGGAAGCGACTTTGTTTTATACTATGTAGTGATAGTGAGTGATAATCTTTCATAAAGTAAATACACGATCGACAGAAAAATGTTCGTCTAGTTTTGCATGTACTGCACAAATTATTCTAAGAAGCCGGTCACCCGCCGATCGCTGCGTAATCTTATAGTTGTATTTTGAACTTTAAGATCTATATGTTAAGGTCGACTTTTAAATATATTATTTCAAAATGTAGCAAAATATCTACTGGAATGTAATGATACGTTCATTCACTGGACGAATATACTGGGTCCCAATATTATTGAAATAATTATGTTCATCGTGCTGTCGTGAGAGCACAGAACGTAGTCCTCTCGTCTCAGCGGAGCGATTACGACTGACTCCGCCCGCGAACGGCAACAAAAGATATACAGAACCGCACGAAACACGCGACGGGAGAAAGGGTATCGCGCTAAATAAAAAAGGCCTATACGCCAAATACGTTTCACCTCAATAAGTCTGAAAAGGGACTACATAAAAATACCCCGCTAGTACTTTCATTAGGTAATGTGAAAAGCTATTATACACTCAACTTTTACTTAATTTATATGCACGGGAACCTCACACTATTGAAAATGAGTAAAAATAAGACATGTTTTGGCGGTTCTTTTCTATCGAGGCAATTTTGGTTTTGTATGGTTTTGTTCAGACGATTCAATTGCAAATATGATGTAGTTTTGGTATGTTCTTTTTCCTGGCATTCGCTTTAGTTTGTCATAGGTAAATATTCAATCTAAGAACCCCGATTTCGCGGAGCGCCCCCTCTTAAGAAGTCTTAATGCTCTGGGTCCTGCCTCTTTTCAGAGCTTTGGGACTAACCTAGCATAAACAAATTTTCAGTTTATAATCGTACCGCGCCGACGATTCTATCAATTTTACGACGATTCATAAACACAATGTCCACGATTTGCCTATTTAAATATCACAGCAGATACATAAATCAATACAAATATTGTAAAATACATAATGGTTACATGCAAAACCAAATGATTTATGTACAAATTCCATATTGCACAATCAATTAATGAAAACACAGCATTTTTTATTACAGTCATTGACGTCATAACACCGAACAAGTATAACTACGAAACAAACTGAAAACATGATAACGGATCTACAGCCGAGTAATGTAAACATGTTTTTGCATGGATTCCAGAAAGATGTTTGAAACTGATATATCTTTGCGGAATTAAAAATTACGCTATGTTACGCAATGATCAAGCCGCATCCTAAAATTAAGTTTTTACAAGCTTTTACTTAACTGACACTGAATGTTAGTAAGTTGCCCTTCGTGCAAACCAGTTTTCAGCAGATTGAGCTGAAATTTGGCATGGGTATTCGGTGATAACGCAATAATATGGCACGAATGAGCTGGTGTTTGCCCACAGCATCTCTTAAACTACACAAGACAATTAAATTTGCAACTATTTTTCAGCAGATTGAGCTGAAATTTGGCATGGGTATTCGGTGATAACGTAATAATATGGTACGAATGAGCTGGTGGTTGCCCACAGCATCTCTTAAACTACACATGACTAGTAAATATGCAAACCATTTTTCAGCAGATTGAGCTGAAATCTAGCATACTCATGTAAGTTCTGTAATGGCATTAAGGTGGTGGTGCCATAATGCCCATAATCTTACGTTGGTCACCGGTGCGCCATACGTGAGAGCGGGAGATCGAAGCGCAGCCTCTCGCTCCCACATGAGCCCACCTCTGCCGCTGCCGCCGCCGCTGAAAGTCATCGCCAAGCCCTTAGTTTTCAAAAAAACTTTGCGCCTGATGATGGACATACTGTTTTAATAACTTGGGCGGTATGAATTTGAGTAAGCGAGAAATTAACTAAACTAACGACGAATCTTGATTAATAATAAAATCCAGAACGACCTTACAAAAAGTGGGTTGTGATTAGGTAATCCATTTCAGATATTAAAACTCTATCCGTGCGACTACATTACTAAGTGCGCGACTAGAAATAGCTCGTGGATAGGTCAGAAGACGTAGAGGTTATTTATTTTATATAAGAGCGGAAAAACCTCTGCTCATTATATAGTATTTTTCAAAGTGGTTTTAATATTCGAAACACTTCATTTAAGATAAAATGCCGCTCAGTATAAAAAAAAAACATTTGCCAAATATTAAAAAAATGAAGGACTCAAACAAATATTAGGTTGCTCAAATATTATGTTATGAAGCTCATCTCATTTTGTATTTTAAGTAACTCAAATTAATGTTTGTAAGTTGCTGTTCTGTTGATTTCTCGTCACTCGCAGTCAGTCGCTCACTTAGTAATACTACTTATAACGTAAATTAATTATTTTTGACACTTAAAACTTTAATTTACAGCCACTCGTTTAAATACTACCCGTTTTCAAATAGATGTTTGCGCAAATTGCGCTTGAGTGAGAATTTGCATTAACTTCTAACACCGCACTTGCAGTTGCAGGAGTCAGCCATGATAGAGCAGAACTACCGCATGCTCCCGCTCCGCTGGTCCACCACCATGGATCCAGAGCTGCAGGTGTTCGCCGACGACCCGTCGCCCGACGACGTCGTCAACTTCCTTCGCGAAGAGCTGGATATCGGCGACCAGATCGAGAAGATAACCGTCTTCGAGAACGGCAGGCAGACTAGCTTCATTCATGACTTTGACGCTAATTATACTAGTAAGTCTTTCTTATATGTCTTCTGTGAGTATAGATTGGATTATCACGAGAAGATTACTTCATTCTTCCTGTAAGGATTTGAGACAGAATAGATCACATAATTTTCACTACTAGGTCAGTATATAGGTTAAGTGGCTCTGTTAACACTGTCAAATACTATGTAGATCGAAATACACCCGTGTACGCTTGTTTCCTGGACCTGTCGAAGGCTTTCGACCTCGTGGCATACGATGTCCTGTGGGAAAAGCTGGAGAGAGCGGGTGTCCCGGAAGAACTGATTAGTATTTTGTCGTACTGGTATCAGCATCAGACAAATAATGTAAAATGGGCAGATTCGTTATCTGATCAGTATAGGCTCAAGCCTGCGGAGTTCGACAGGGGGGTCTGACCTCTCCCAGACTCTTTAATATTTACGTTAACCAGCTAATCGAAGAGCTCAGCAGCACCTATGTGGGGTGTCACGTCGAAGGTGTATGTTTTAACAACATAAGTTATGCGGATGACATGGTGCTGCTGGGGCCCACGATTGGCAGTGTGCGTAAATTACTGGCCATATGCGAGGCATATGCTGCGAAGCATGGTTTGTTGTATAACTCAAGTAAGAGTGAGCTCCTTGTATTTAGAGGTAAAAACAAACTCCCAGCGTTTGTACCTCCAGTCTACCTCAATGGCTCGCCATTACACAGGGTATCGCAGGTCAAATACCTAGGGCATATTGTGAATGAAGAATTGCAGGATGACTTGGATATAGAGAGAGAGCGCAGGGCGTTGGCGGTAAGAGGGAATATGCTGGCTCGTAGATTTGCTGGTTGCACACTTGATGTTAACATCACACTGTTCAGGGCATACTGCCAAACTTTTTACACCAGTAGTCTATGGACTAGCTACACCCAAACATCATACAACACTCTGCGTATATTGTACAACAACCTGTGCCGGGCAATGGTGGGGCTTCCCCGTCACTGCAGTGCCTCGGGCATGTTTGCCGATGCGCACACTGACGACTTCTTTGCGCTCATGCGCAAAAAGGTCACATCTCTTATGAATAGAGTGAGGGGAAGCCCCAACATTCTCATGCAGGTTGTCGCAGGTAGGCTGGATAGTGCTGTGCTAGCTAGGGTCAACGAGCTACACAGCACTATGCACGCTGTGAGAGTGCCTCGATAGCAATATGCATAATAGTTCTTCAATTTAATTTAATTAAAATAACACTAACATTAGCTGTTAAGATCATTTGGTTAATAACAAACTATGGGCCTAAAGTTGCCTGAAAATAAAGATATTTTATTTTATTTTTATTTATTTTAATACCACCGCAAGATAAGTGGGAGACAGACCAGCTTAATTTGTGTGTGTATTGTAGTGCCATTGTCACAAATTAAGCTGGTCTGTCTATTTTGTCGGTGATAGACTAGCCTTCATTTTCGATATTATTGACATGTTAATCAAATAGAAGTGGTGTGTTAGCGAGTTACTGCGGGATCCTGCGTGGCCAGTCCAACACAATCATAACTGAATTCGTACATGTCAACACTATTGCAAAACGCTTCTAATTGAAATAAAAGTGTTAAATTACGCAAAGTACCTAGTTATTCCAAACCTACGACCATTACACATTTTGCAAGTTTTAGCGTTCATATACCTGCTGTAGGTAATAGCCCCGGTTATAGAATAGGCATGATGCCTCATGTTCAAATTGATAACATAGTGATGCTAAATGGATAGTAAACCATCAAATTATCGTAATAAATTATAAAATAAAATTAAAATCATAAAAAGATATGAACATTGAAAGTTTAGAAAAAATATGCATTTTTTTTATTGTCCAAGAGTAAATTAAAAGCTACTAATAGACTCCTTACGCTTTTCTAGAAACAAAATTGTATGACAACTATGTACTTAAACGCAGTATTGCGCGACCGAAACAACAATTTACCTGATTTCCCATACTACGATTAGTACAAATATACAAATGTGACGTCACACTCGTATAGACACACAGTATGAAGCGTTCCGCGCTGCCGCCAGCGAGGTCAATCTTTATCTTAATTTTTTATGTATTTATGTTCTTTAATTGTAGTTGCTCCCATACAAACATTTGTTCCTCTCCAAAAACTGGTTCGAATGACGTCACAAAAAAATCTTACTCATCATCCCTATTTTGCTCTTGCTATTTTATTGGTAATTATGCGGTCAGATTGATGAAAATGCTTGGAAGTAATTGTACTCGATTTTGTTGGAATCCTACCTTTTCTTTCTGCTGATCCGGTGGGAAAGTGACACTGGAGAAGGATGAACATTAAAAAAAGACCTATGCCATTTTATGCTACTGGCGACAGATATTTATTAATCAAAAAACAAATTGAGTAGGTACGCATTATGTAGGTCTGTAATGTGGACGGTAGTAGGAACATTGAAAATACTTAATATATTCATTCTATTTTATTTCATAATTGGGGGCAGACCAAATTTATTTGCCAGCCCCTTGTGCTATGTTGTGTACGTTCGCACATCCCGAGCACCCCGAGAGCGAATCGGAGTGAAACCTAACACAAGTCTGTTTCCGGTTTTCAGCCATCGTGGACTCTGACCGCTGCTTCACCATGGAACTGGACGCCTCGCTGGTGCTGACTCCGCAGGCCTTCATACTGAGTATCCACCAGGGCGATGCCTTCGACGTGACCCCGGTGCGCTCCACGCTGCGAGCTCTGCTGCCCGCGCAGGCTCCTCGCCGTCGCCTGCTCGCCGACCTGTGCCAAGCCAAGCCCTTCTACAATCTGGAGCGTACTGACTCTCCCAGTAAGTTACTCTACACTCCTACTAGATCTCCCAAATAAGAAAGGCATGATTTCCATCCAAACTTTACACTTTTACAACCGTATGCTAATTGTATGGCCTCTTTCGTCATTTATGTTTCTTGCTGCACCGTAGTCCACCAGTAAGTTAATCCAGAAATCGTACCTTTATATACCTTCCATATACTTCCCCAAAATGCTTACTCTTGCGTCTATATATCGAATCAGTAGTTTAAGAGGCGACCCGTAAAGGTAGAATCAGACGGTTCATTTTTCTTTCATTTTCTTGTTTCATTTTGCATCTTTCACTCAAAGTGACACGTCTTAACGAAAAGTGAAACAAAACATGAAAGAAAAATAGAGCATTCATTCGAGTGATCATTCATTCAAGTAAAGTAAGTTTGTCTATTAAGATATCCAGATATCTTAACAGACAAACTTACAATGTCCCAAGAATTACCTAGATCACTTTTAAGTATCCACTTATCCAGTAGTAAAGAACATGCGGCAGTGAAACTGCGTGTTTCTCCTATTTTTGAGATAGGATACCATTTTTGATGCATTAATGGATTTTTTCAATCTCACAAAGATTGATTACCCCTGAAAACCCGAAGTTCACACTCAGTCATTGTCAATTCCAGTTCGCAAACGCTCCGTCGAGGAACCCGCCCACTACATCCAGTTCTCCGGTCGCCACATCCACGAGATCGAGATCGAGAACCTGGCCGATCTCGTCAAGGAAGAGAAACCCAACAACTAAGCGCGCCCGCGGCCTCAGCGGCGTCCGACAGGGCTAAGATAAGACATCCACAGGGGAAGGTAAATATATACAAGAAAGAGGCCTCCACAGTCTACAATCCAGATCGGGTACCAATAAGCAGTGAAAGATATAGTCAGTTCTTTACGGACGTTGCTGGTTTGGTTCTCATTCCCATTTTCAAACCAGCACGTCCTACGGGATTATAGAATTCTGATACTTAACAGGGGTCTTAGTTTAAAGGACGATGCACCTGGCTTTTAGCTCGGTGAGTATTAACAGAGATTCAGATCAGTTTTCGAGGAAAGGAAATGAAAGCATAGCTGAAACAGGAAGTTCTCTCACTGGAACCTTTCTACATTTAGTCGGAGTTGAAGATACGGAGACATCGCGTTTACTGATAGAAAACTGGTCACAACAACTCGATACAACTTAAGGCAGGTTGAATGATTTTGTTGGACGTATTGATCAAGTTAGTACGCGGTCAATAAAATGGCTGATGATAAGGATTGACGTGCCATTCCCAAAATATAACGTGGTAAACATCTATGGAATATCACGTTAAGAGCATTATCAAGGCTTGATTGGCTGGCTGATGATGAGGGGAACTAGATGTGTCATTCTTAATATCAGACTTGGCTAACATCTAACGTAGAATGGTACGTCTAGTTTCCGTCATCTTCACCAGAAATGGCAGAGGCTGGTTTCAAGAAGCTGCAAGTTACAACTTGACAAGTCTTCAAGTTACAATGAACACCGGTGAAATGACCAGTTGTTATTGGTGAAGCGTCTCCGTGCTGTCAATTTTGACTGGTAAAATTGTAAATTTTAGCTTTTTGATATTAGCCCCAGTTGCCAGTCTGAGATAGAACATGAACTGTTAGGTATATGATCTAAAATCTCCGTCTAAGTATGAGAAATAATTTCCGCTTAAGGGAACCTAATGCAAGTTTCGAATTTTATGATGTTGTTCAGCTGAGTGCCTATTCGAGGAAGGAATGTTATAAGGATATTGTGAAAATAAATGGAACGTTTTTATTCAGGTTGATCTTTTTATCTGGTTTAACACACACAACACTGGTCTATATAACAGATAAAAAGGATGGCTTGGATTGATGTGGCTTGAAGGTGTTTATAATCATTTGACGTTCTGAAACTACGTTTCATGATAAGACCCGGGTGGAAATACGAAAAGATTAAGAAAGTAATACAAAATACTCGTGGAAATTAGGATAGGCAAAATCTAATATTAAAAATGTAAGTAATTTAGAAAATGTTACCATCCCAGAAAGACCCAATGAATTTAGACCGTTAGCGTGGTTGCTTTAATACATGTGTAAACTTGCATAGTTTGCAGTTTTGAGGGTGATTTAAGGTTCTGATCAATATTGTAAACAGTTAGCTCATAGAGAGGCAGAAGATACCCTGGAAGGGTTGACACTATGGTCAGGAGAGTCGTGTTGGACGCCACCGACGCCACATTCCGATGTTTTAGACAAGTAAGATAACGTCAGAGCATGGATTGTCGATAAAATAAAGAATTATCCCCTTTTGAGGACCATCATTCCGAATGTTTGTCTGCAAACCATACTCTAACGCACGTAAAATGAATTATTTAGAAATAGTCCAATTTGAATTATAAAATCGATAAGCACTTATATTTCCAAAGTACTTCGACACGACTTTAGTTTTAAGATCACATCACGGAATATAGCCAAAGATCATTATTTGTGTGATAGATATACATCTCATAGCTCACGGTATAGTCGAGATATAAAGATAAACAATATATAATGCAATAGATGTAAGATTAAATAAGTTCATGGTAAATGTGCCATAGTGTTACGAGCACGGTAATTGTATTCAAGTTGAAACCCAACGAGTTCTGACGCTTCTAGAACCAAGGCCTCTCGAGGAAACGGGCCTCAAAGCGAATTTAGATTTGACAAGAATTCAAAAAGGAATCTAAACCGTCTAAGATACAGATCACACGGCAGTGAGGTGAATCATTCGGAGGATTTCATATTGTATCTGTGCGGGTTTAGTGTCCGGTGTTTCAGTTCGCGCCCGTGGTTCATACGTTCGAAGGCAAGTACTTACCTCCACAAACGAATCTAGTTGAACGTATTAATCACGACCGCTTACCCGAAGTTGGGCGCCAAGTTTCGCGATATTTCAACGAGCGACTGCGAGCTTTTGATTGTTCATGTGGAGGACATGCCAAGGCTTCGCGGTTTTATGGAGGAGAAATATGTCAAACGCGCGTCCAGTGTTCGGAACACACACTTCGTGTTTCGTGGTTCTTGTCTCGGGCTGCGAGGTAGCGACGTCTGTGTTCTGCGCGGGAACATTTATTTGGAAATAATGTTGGATGCTTAGTGGGCCCTTTGGAACTACCAAGTATAATTCTGTGTTCTTATTTTCATTATATGTTTAAAAACACATTTACTTGTGTTAAGCAATCAAATAACAACGATCGTTGACAAATAACTTATGAAGAACTTTTGGCTATAGCTATTTTTTTTAGAACATGAGAAGTAATGTTCCGCACTTTTACATCAGGCGCCCAGCGGCGTTACAATATCATGTTCTTAGATTAATCATTTTGTTCTAAGAACACATAGTTTTCGTGGTAGTTTTCGGCCACCAAGTGTCCCATGTAAAGTGTTCCTTCTATATTTATTTGTTTCATTTGTCTGAACACCATTTTAATACAGCCCAGTACTTGGCCACTGGGAGGTGTTTTAGAGTGTGTTCTGCTTTCTAACGGAACAAGAGTTCAAATATTTCGAATGTCACGTTCAAAAGCAGGGGCGAAATATTTAACAAAATATGTTCCCATTGACCTAAAATACCCCATGATTATGTAGTGTTTATAAATGAAGTATTTAAGGTTGAGAAAGCTGGAATTTTTTAATCCTCAATTCGTTTTGCACTGCTCGTTTTTCTTTAGAGCACTTAATTCTAGAAGCGACATACACGTTGGCTTTGAGCGTATTTTGGTTAGTGTGGACACTGTCTAAATCACTCGGCTGTCACCAGCGCCATCTAGTGGTTTAAGTTTTGATGACTTGGCGTAAGGTTTCGCCGCGCTGGAGTTCCTGGGGACAAAGATAGATGGCACTGAAAGCAAGCTGGATCTAGACCCTTCCACGCTAACGTCTCAATTATTAATAATTATAATTATTATAGGTATACTAACAATAGCATAATTATTGACGTACATTATATTATAAAACTAGGGATGTTTCCACTCGCCTATTTTTATTAGACTATAGTTATTTGTGATAGGACTTCCGTTCATTGTATCATTACTGCATTTTACCAAATTGTAACGGGCACCCTGTATTAGAATTTAGTTCTCATGTGGGATATTCGTTTCTGATCCGAAAATTTTGCCTGACTAAATATTGCAAATGTCACTGGTGTTAATTATATTTAGATCATAACATAAGCTATGCAATGTGCATTCTTACTAATAAAATAAATAAAAGCAGCAGAGTTTTATTTTAACGCTCCTCTTCCTAAAGTATTTAGGCCGATCAACGTTAAAGATGGCGCCGATAGCTGGCATTCCAGAAAAGCTTGTCAATCTTTTCATACATTCAGATTTCAACGAACACCCCTTACGATTACAGACGGTTTGGTGCAACGCACCTGTGCAAATATGTGAGATGTGCAATAGGGATGATGACTAAGATTTTTTTGTGACGTCATTCGAACCAGTTTTTGGAGAGGAACAAATGTTTGTATGGGAGCAACTACAATTAAGGAACATAAACACCTAAAAAATTGAGACAAAGATTGACCTCGCTGGCGGCAGCGCGAAACGCTTCATACTGTGTGTCTATACAAGTATGACGTCACATTTGTACATTTGTACTAATCGTAGTATGGAAAGTCAGGTAAATTGCTGTTTCGGTCGCGAAATACTGCGTTTAAGTACATAGTTGTTATACAAATTTTGTTTCTAGAAAAGCGCAAGGATTCCATTGGTAGCTTTTAATTTACTCTTGGACAATTAACATTTTTTCTAAACTTTCAAGGTTCATATCTTTTTATGATGTTAATTATATTTTATAATTTCTACTTTATTACGACAATGTGATGGTTTACTATCCATTTAGCATCACTACGTTATCATTTTGAACATGAGGCATCATGCCTATTATGTGTTTTCATATATCATATACTATTTTGACACCTCGCATGCTTGAAAGTTCTTACCTTTACCTCTTTGCTCACCCTTGGTAGTTAGTCAATCTAAAAGGCGAATTATGAACGCAACAAGAACCGATCGTCAAACATTATGATAAAAATAAAATTCGTGACATGTGTAGGTACTTATTAAGCTTATAAACATTGGCATCAGGAACTTCCCATAAATCGAACCTTCACAGTGGCCTTACAATTTGTTCGACGACCGCTTTAGCCTAGTTGGTAGTGACCCTGACTACGAAGCAAGAGGTCCTGGGTTCGAATCCCGGTAAGGGCATTTATTTGTGTGATGAGCACGAATATTTGTTCCTGAGTCATGGATGTTTTCTGTGTATTTAAGTATTTATTTATCTATATAAGTATGTTTTTCGTCGTCTAGTACCCATAGTACAAGCTTTGCTTAGTTTGGGACTAGGTCGATTTGTGTAAGATTGTCCCCTATTCTTTATTTATTTATAGTACGACGGTGGCAAACAAGCATACGGCCTCACTGATAGTAAGCAGGCACCGTAGCTTATGGATGCCTGTGACATAAGAATCACAAGACGTGATTTCAGGCTTCATTGTTGAGTTCCCAAACCATTCGATTGAGGTCAAAAGCCATAACACGCTTTGGTGCGACAATATGTAGTTCGATACTGGTGCCACCGCTTCAGGCCGCAGCCGAGCCGTTAGTTGAAAATGAAAATGAAAACTTACTACATTGCTGAACATGTCAATGTGGTCTTACAGCATGCAAAGAGAGTGAAACACTGACTAACATTATTAAACTTACTACTCAGGTAAATATTTATACATACTTACATATCAAGCTAGGTCAAATTCATGATTGAATTATTAGTTAGTGTGGTGAGGGGCGGCTCACTCTGCGATTATGACGATATGGCCTGAGGCTGAGACTACGGAACCTGAGACCCTGTTACACTTGTTACTAATCCTCTCGCACTAAAGAACTCCACGACTAAGAACTGTGTTATCGCATGTACGTGACATGTAGGAAAACCTTATTCATAATACATGATATACCGTCACGCCTCCCAAAGAGAATAAGATATGTAGGAGGATATGAAGTAATAGATTTGGTTCTTCCTTTTAATATGTTTAATGATGTTTAATTCACAAACAAGATGTTAATGAGTTACACAGAGATAATTCGTTGCACTCGCGCGAATGCGTACCGTCCGAATGACATAATGGCCGCCGTTCGCCAGCGAGCGAGAGAGCGTGAGAGAGCGACAGAGAGAGGAAGAACGGCGCACACGGCGCATAGACAAGGCGAGTTACAGTTGCGTTTAGGAATAATCTTAGGCCGCGGTTATAGACATAATTAAATAAATCACATCATAAACAACCATCGTCCGACCGTCGGGGCACTTATACTAAAGTGACGTAGCTTAATATTTTATCGACAATTAAATATATCGATATTACTGTCAACATCTAAATGTTCCACAATAGTTATTTACGATACAAGTGCCGAAAACAGGAAATTCGTAACGAGTGGTGATATATTAAAACACGACCGAAGGGAGTGTTTTAAATCGACACGAGTTGCGAATTACCTACTCGCACGTGTATCGTACAACGTTTTACTGTACATATGGCTCTTTAATGTTTCGACATATGCACGGAAAGTGCTCTTTCCGCACTAGTGCGGGAAAGTAGCACCATATGTACTGTAATAGTACATTACGTACCTAGGGCGGTGAATTCGGGAATTATGGCCCGAACCTTTGCGATCTGGGTCTTTACGAATAACCGCCCGTGGTGAGTACACAATTTTACGTCTTCACCTGGCCACAATCATGGCTAGGTGTGACGTAAAATAAATTATATATATACAAAATCGCTTTGAATACTGCTTCTTAAATTCTAATAAGGTGTTTTTTCGAAGAATTTATTTTATTTTTAAACCAGGTCAGTATTTCCACATTGGCACTAAACGTTTTATTCTAATCATTTTATACCGTTATTTATTATTTCTTAAACATTACTCCATCTTCATTTATTGCTAAAAGTACATAAATAGATCCATGAGTTAATAGAATATTCACTTGGGCGTGACTTTTTCTTGGGCGGCATGATTATTTTGGACTTCAGAGGACTTCTTCTTCTAACAGTCGTAGCGGAATATTACCTCATATATTATTCTTACTCTAGTACTACTCTCTAAATTGTAATTTTGTTTAAAATGACACCCGCATACATTTATTATCCTAAGAGGCTTGATATCAGGTGTGATATCGAACCTTTTTATAGTAATCGAGAATTTTCAATGTGCACATGTATTATTAATAATTATATATCGTCATCTTTTTTATCGATTGCAAATCCCTAGCATGTGCCCCAAGTTATCACAGGTTTGCACATGAGCACTCGTATAAATGGTATCAAATCGTTACAATATCATAGGTCCATAGGATGCATCGAAAGAGCTTATGGAAAGAACTCACCC
Source organism: Epinotia ramella (assembly GCA_947578815.1). Classification (NCBI taxonomy): domain Eukaryota; kingdom Metazoa; phylum Arthropoda; class Insecta; order Lepidoptera; family Tortricidae; genus Epinotia; species Epinotia ramella. The sequence goes on along the minus strand of OX388206.1, from coordinate 1,453,021 downwards.
TAGTTTTCCTCTAAATCTAAGACTACAAATCTGCACTTAACTTTTCGTTCGCGATATAGCCGTGAGGAACTCTGACTCGCCTACCCGTCAACATTGTTATATACATGGTTTCTTGTAGGTGTTGCTACATTAAATACATCGGCTGTTTGAGACACGATTATTGACATCAATGTAAATTCTGCCGTGAATCATGGCTACTCACGACATGCGCGTTGCCAATCTGCCATCTATATCACAACTATTGAAGTTAGTATCATAATGCCGATATTATAAACGCAATAGTTGCCTTAAAGGTAGAATCAGACGGTTCACTTTTCTTTCATTTTCTTGTTTCATCTTGCATCTTTCACTTAAAGTGACACCTCTGAACGAAAAGTGAAACAAAACATGAAAGAAAAATGAAGCATTCACTCGAGTGAACATTCATTCAAGTGAACCGTCTGATTCTACCTCAATAGACCGGGAGATACTGACACTATTTGTCCGGTCATTTGTACCAAGTATGGCCACCCTTCAGGGGTCTAATTACGTAATGACGAAAAGGAAAATGATGGTCATAGCACAGCGCTGGTACCGGCGGCCCAATCGCGTGGGCGTTAAGGCGCCGTAGGTTCATGGTCTTCTCTCCCTCTCACTGAGCATAAGCGTGAGCGAGATGGAAGTGAGTGCTCGGAAGCGCGGATATCATGTTTTTTATTTTTTATTTTTTGGCCGTTTAAATAAATAAAAATGTAAACACTGATTTCCCTCAAAAATGATATTGCCGATTTTTAGAAGCAATTTTAATATAGCTTTTGTGCATAATTTGTAACGAATATTTTAAGTGTATTTTTGTGTGTTTTAGACCTATGTTCGCGATTTTTTCTATCGAGCGAAATTTGCTTAATCATGTTTCAAAGCACAGATTTCCCTGCAGAAAAGCCTCAAGGTTACTATTCGTATTTTTTTGAAACCATATTATTATAAACAGGCGCATTATATTGTTTCAAAAACTCTGTTTGCTTAACTTCTCTGAACCTACGGCGCCTTAATCGAACGTGTTGGATCGACGGGAACACAAGTGGGCCTTATTATTAGGAGCTGGGACTTCCTTGGTGCCCATACCTTAATTTAATTATTTATATAATTAAATCGCTCAATATCGCGAGATCTCGTACGAAACTTGTACGAGACTCAGTCTCAGACCAATACCTACTTCAGTCGTACACATATTAAAGTTTAAATAAAGCACATAGATGGTCTTCCCTCATAGACGGACTTACCCACACTGAAATAATTCGAAACAGATTCAATACACGATAATAATATAGGCAGGTAGGTACTTAATAAAAAAAAGGTACTTATGTAAAAAACACATCTTGTACTTATAAACTATCCTAACTAAACAGACACCACTCCAAATCAGTTTAGTGTTTAGAGTAGTTCTGGTGAAATAATGAATTTCACATACAGTAGCATATATGTCTGGCTCAAAACAATGTCCATAAAGACACGTTTCTACTACGAGATTTCATAATATAACTTATAGTCCTTCCACTAATACACGTATGTTACAAAACAATGACTTTGCAACACATTTCAAATTGCCATTGCGCTTCAAAATATGACTTTTTATGTGGGACTAGCTACAATACTAATAATTAATAAATAGGGTAATGTTGGCGTCCTTTGAGTACGAACGGAACCCTGCGCTCGCAAGAACAATAACAAGTCGACTGCGCAAATTAATTAAAAACATTTTCAAAGTTTTCGTTCACATATTTCCCTGGCACAGTATAGAGGCTTTGTGTAGTAAACTGAAATAAGTCCCCATACAAAATGTCGGCATTGTGGCTCGCACAAAACGCTCCGTTCCCGCCAAAATACGTCCGTTCCGTTCCACAATTCCATTTTTGAATCCACAGCGCCGTGTGCACCGCACCATTCATGCCGCGCCTTTGTCTGCCCCTGAATGGGAACCCCACATTCTCCACGCACTGTATTCCACAAATACGAAAAGCGCAAGCAACATTAAGCAGATTAAGCGTCATATCAGCGAAGAATGTGTACTTTAACTTCGTAAACACTAGTTAAGCCGTTCTAATTTACATATTTCAACAATTAAGTAACGTATCCATTATTATTAATCCATAATTACGATTCGGCGGTGCTCTGCTTTGTTTGCTTTGCCATGTTCCTTGTTTATTGAGCCAATATTAGCTGGTATCGGAGTTCCAAGCTATATATCGGCGCGAGTCGGCGCGAGAGTGGCATTAAGATATGCAAATGTTATTAGGAGACACTCGCATTATCTTTTAACTCGTGCTGATAGGACGCTTCCCTTTATAACCAGCCATTGTATTGCCGATGTCGCGATACGAAACGGCTGGATTCAACACAAAGAAAGCTAATTGAGTTTGATTGTTGTTTTATCCGCTGATCGTTTAAACTTTGGTGCATTACATTTAATAACGCCAACGCAGTTTTATCACTCTCATCTACGATGTTAGTGGCAAACTTGGCAGCTTATTTTATATGTTGGTGAAGTCCAATCAAACTTGAAGATTATTTCGGGTTTCATTTCGCGTCAACATCTTTGCAATCGGACGCTGAATATTGAGAAGTGATTTAGATTCGTGGATCGAGATGCGATCGACATCATCAAAGAAGCTGGCCCGGACGAGATTAGATATGCTAATCCGGTATACGCATCCGCGCCGGGCGGGGACTCGCTTCTATTTGATATCGACGTGAATTATGTAAATGCCGACACCTAAAAACTAAATGATTTTCTGCTGAAATCGAGTGGATTAAGGGAGGATGTTTATTCTAGAATTTGTGCAGCTGTGTATAATGCTACAGATACGTTTTTTTCGTTCACGGGACATTTGTGTCCCGGACCTTTGGGAGGCGTGCGTGTGGAGTCGAAGTATGTAGCCATAGGGGGAGCACGACTTTTTATATAATATATCACTTACTTAATCTATTTTGGTTTGATATACCATTGCTTATTATAATGTAAAAGATGGTATAATATTGTTTCAGATAATTACAGCGGAGATCGGGAGATTGAGTCCCAGAAACGAAAGAGGGCTCCGTTAACTTCTTGGCAGACATTGTTATATGCAATTAAGTGCAATTATTTTAAATAATAATCCATTAATCATAATTTATTTATTATTAAAAACATATTTTACAGAATTATGTCTTAATACTAAAATATTATATTAACGGATACATTTTACGAGGGCCTGAACTAGGATACCCTGTGCATATAATATGTATGTTAAACATATTAATGTCATAAATGCGTTATACGAAAACGCAATTATTATAAATAATATGTATGTTAAACATTTATATTCGAAGTTTCATTTATTTTTCATTAAGTGAGATTTTAGATGAGACAAAATACTATAGTATTAACTTGATTCTGTTGTAAAATTATGTATTGTTTGAGTAGGCTGAGTAAAAAAAGGAAAATAAAAACCCAACTTTGGATTTTTTTTTATTGAGAAAATTTTAGGCAATCATTTATCGATTAAATCAGATAAGCAATCAATGACAAGAATCATATAGCTGAAAATCAGACCTTATTGTTTGTTCGGTACCAGTCTTTTACCGCGGGTATCACTCGGTTGATAATCGGAGAAGAAAAAGACACGTCACTATTTGACGTTTGACGTCTGTCATTTTTGGTAGTATAACCTAGAATTTTGACCTTGTTGGATTGAACAACCCATTCTTTGATTTGTATTTGATTTTTGAGAAAGAATTCGGGACATTTGATTTATGTTAATTGGAATCAGTTCATAATTGAGGCCAGGCGCTCATATCGAGGAGTTTTGTTTTTTGCCTGCCAGTGTTTGGAGCCTGAAGTGATAAATTTAGTGACGGTAGTTTGGTGCGCCTATGTGGTGGGCTATCATCAAGGAGCCAGGAAGTGTTCACCAGGACACGCGACGGCCTCGACACACACACTAATACTCATACATTCGGATACACATATCGAAGCCGCCCTGTACAACGGCGGATGAAGCTTCCATCAAGGTAAAAGCACGTTTTGTTTTGTACCGGACCGATACCTGGCGCATCTTCGGTATGCCACGCTTCTTGGAAGCTATAGCTTAGCGGGGTTATACCGGTCGTTCTAGTCCAGGCCTCTATTCGGGTCAGGAACTCGTCGGGCCCAGCCCTGGCATCAACCGAGTAGAGTCTTGCAAGCCCGGGCTAGTAGCGAACATTGATGATTAAAATGATTGACGACTAAAGATTAATAATTACAATAAAACTATTTGGGATCATCCTATATGCAGCGTGACGTCAAATTGATGTCATCGGCATGAACATTACGGGCTCTGCAACAATAATTTCACTTACGCAATTCCTGTAATCTATCCAAAACAGGCAGCGTATTTCAGTTTCCAATTTATACCGACAAAGTACCATCGACCTCCCAAGCCAAGGCACCAACAACCCTGTCTGATTTCACACATCACTGCACGCAAATACTCGGGTCGCGCTGACCTTCCGTAATTATAGTTCTGAGACTCTCGACGAAATATTGGATTTAGTTTTGGCAAGGCCTGTGTTATTTCCATGTGACCTGCTGCGGAAGCTTAGATCACAGATACTTAATTAAATAGACGTTGCAAGTACGTCATCACCATCAGTCATTCCCTCAATGCTGAGGATAGTGTCATTATGTCCTATTCTTGCTGACCAGACTGTTCCATAGTTTCTTATTCTTATCACCCACCTTATCCATGGTATAGTTGGTTTCAGTTTAGATGACGAAAAGTACTTACAAGCAACCATTACCACCCCTATTGTTTCATTATAATCTTCAAGTAGGGTTGTGCAACAATTACGCAGTGGGTACACGTGCGATACTTCGGCTAGTTTTATGACGACTTTTTGTTATTTTTTCCTTATTTAGCAACCATAATGGAAGTTGTAAAATCCCAGGTTAAAGCATTTTCATCATTTTAACTGAAGAAAACTATAGCTGTAAGGGTGCAGTGATTTGGGTACCATCTGTCGCGTGATCTGCGTCGGGACCTCTGGCACTCAATTCCGCAAGTACAAAGAATTAATATTTTTTTCACCTAATTACAAGGCAATCGACTGTACCGCGCTTTGTACGAACACTGAGCATGCCCATTTCTGAGTAAAAAAAAGTGTCGGCCGGGATATTTTTAGGGTTAGACAGTAAATCGATTGTGTCATTGATTTTATATATGTATTAATTTTCTGATTCTGATGTCGACATACAAATTGAGGCCGACAAAAGAAAAAATACCCATACATCCCTGTATCCCTTTATTAAGACTGTATTTAAAATATACATTCGAAAAATGACTTGGATTAAACTACAAACGCTTGAATTAGCTCCTTGGCTTAGTTTGCGTGATCTGTCTAGATATGTCTGTGGTTTGCTGTCATTCACAATAGTATCCGTCATCGATCCAGTATAAGTCTGCCCTCCTATTAAGGTTGTAGCTATTACGGTGCCACGCTATAAAATGTTTTCAGCTCGTACTTACACTACTTAAACTTAGCAAAAGTAGCTAAGCGGGCCAAATGTTGAGAGGATAAGAACTGTCTCTATCATTTTGAGCGTGTTATTTTGCGTAGCTACTTCTGCTGCTGACTGTACGATATATGCTTAGCAGAGCCCGTAATTTTCATGCCGATGACATCAATTTGACGTCACGCTGCATATAGGATGATCCCAAATAGTTTTATTGTAATAATTAATCATTAGTCGTCAATCATTTTAATCATGTACAAATTACTTCAAAAGTAATCTATTCACACATGGAACAATTAATAGGTACCTACTTGAAGGAATTCTGTTTTTTACGTAATTATTGAAATGTGGTAACAATACCGTTCAATAAAATGTATGTATAAAAATAAACAAATAGTTTAATTTACGTTTCACGTATCAAGTAGGTACCTATTAATTGTTCCACGAGTGAATAGATTACTTTTGAAGTAATTTGTAGGTACATGATTAAAATGATTGACGACTAATGATTAATAATTACAATAAAACTATTTGGGATCATCCTATATGCAGCGTGACGTCAAATTGATGTCATCGGCATGAAAATTACGGGTTCTGATGCTTAGTAACCTTTCGGCAGAATTGTTATTAATAAATTTGTCATTTCGTTTCATCTTGAAGAAACCGGTCCAATCCAAACTAGGTCCTACTTAACCCTACCAAGACACAGGTTTGCGCGTTTACCGCAAAAAAGTTAAAGTTCGACGTGTCACCTTGTTTTGAGAGCACTCCCCTGACTGCTGCAGCCAGTATCGGAATCCTTGGCGTCGACATTTCGAGTGAAGTCCAGTTCCGCGGCCATTTAGAGGGTAAGGCCAAATTAGCCTCAAAAAAGCTCGGTGTGCTCAATAGATCGAGACAGTATTTCACACCGGCCCACCGCCTGCAGCTTTATAAGTCGCAGGTCCGCCCACACATGGAATACTGTTCTCATCTATGGGCAGGGGCACCCCAATACCAGCTTCTCCCTCTGGATCGCATCCAACGACGAGCAACTCGAATTGTCGACAGCGAGCATATTTCGGATCGGCTTGACCCCTTGGCGCTGCGTAGAGATGTGGCCTCTCTCTGCATTTTCTATCGCATGTATAACGGGGAGTGCTCCGAGGAATTGTTCGGATTAATCCCTGCCGCTTCTTTTCGCCATCGTCCAACGCGACAACATTACCATCCTCACCACTTAGATGGTTGGCAGTCCTCAACTGTGCGCTTCTCCAGAAACTTCCTGCCTCGCACAGCTAAACTGTGGAATGGATTGTCGCCTGCGGTATTTCCGGACCGATACGACCTTCAAACCTTCAAGAAAAGAGCGTACTCCCATCTTAAAGGCCGGCAACGCACTCACAACACCTCTGGTGTTGCAAGTGTCCATGGGCGGCGGTAATCGCTTACCATCAGGTGATCCGTCTGCTCGTTTGCCTCCTATATCATAAAAAAAAATAAAAAAAAAATAAAAAAAAAGGTCTAGTTTTCCCTCTGGACTGGAAAGTTAGATGGCAGTCACTCTTGTCAACCTAGTGCCGACGAAAAAATGACTAAACTATCTTTCTTTCCATGTTTTTGTTGAGTTGGTGGAATTAACGATTTTTATAACATTCTTTTTTTTTCAATTGTATCTAATCACTTTAATTTTTTTCCCATACATTTTACTATGGATCTCAATTCTGGATCAATTTACACTATATATTTTTTTATCAAACACACACAACGACACAACACAACAAACAAAAGAAAGAAAGATAGAAAGTAAGATAAAAGAAAGAAAGAAAGTTTTGCCCCCACACAATTTTTTTTAAAACGCAATATATGTATTTTCAAGAAAATTCACCGATTGGTGTCCATTGAGCGCCACTTGACGATGCCAGTAAAAAATATTTGTCTATAGATGGGATTGATCTTCCGGACGCTTTAATGGCACCGCGGTTTCATAAAGCTATTTATAAATTTATGGTGGACCGATTTGGACTTCCATCAGCTTTGAACTGCCTTGATAATCTTAAATGGCTATGGTTAGACCATTTTTGTGTTTTACGGCAGTGTAAAAACGTAGCTCGTAAGGCACAGTGGCGTGTCTTACGAGGAGTGTTAGCGTAGTAAGTAAGTATCCTATAATAAATAGATGTATACTTGCTCACTATTCTCGACTTATTAAATCGGCCACTCTGCGTGCTAAACAATCGCGTATAGAAAATAAGTTGAGAGAAAGCGAGAACTCTAGTAAGGCTATATAGAGGATTGTAAATGACGAAATAGGAACCAAAACTAGATCTCAACCAACGTTCAACTTACATGATCCTATTTCGAATACCAAACTGTTAGACAGTGAAGTACGTGCCAAGCATGCTAAATTCTTATTTTTTAGACATTGCATCTCGATATACTATTCGAAATGATGAATCATTATCTACACACTACCTACGTCAGCATCTAGGCAACTCAGACTGTAATATATAATTTGTCACACCTAGGATATTGCGTTCCTTTTCTTTCTTTTTGTTGGCCCGATATTATTCCTAATGTTGGCCAACCTATAACGCGTTGTTACATTCTCGTCGTATCTGTGCGCACCTGCCTTTGTCCGGTGTGTTTAGTCTGTGGTTCGGTGTTGCCAGGTTGTTAATTCCGATTACCCTGACCGCTGAAGGAGCGGGCATAAATAGCTTTCGTTACTAATAAACTCGACAATGCGACAGCCAAGGAGGTTTGTGTTATTTTCGTTTCAGCTGTCCAAGCCCTCGTGTGAGGAACGATACATTTTTGTCACACTTAGACTCGGCGATCATTGGCGTTCGCTCGGACGCCCGGGGAGTTGCGATTGGAAGGCTGGCAACCCGAGATTTAAGAAAAAGAAAGAAGTAAAAGAGAACGCGTGGCAAGACGCCTCGCTTATTAAAGTTAAATTGTAATTCTTCCTCTGTAAGTATTCCGCCCAATCCGGGTACAATTCTTGGAGTATCGTTTATTTTTGGCATCGTATTATATCAATTGTCGTATTCCAGCTAACCAGCCCGATTGACGTACCGGCATACTAATTGGACCGCGTGGGCCGCATCGGGCCCCCCGAGTTGTTGGGAGCCGATTGCTCCAGCGAGCTGTTTTCTCGATAACCGTAAGTGTTCTCAAGTGTCGTGAATAGCCTTGTGAGATCGTGTCCTTGTTGGAAATATTATAGCGTGATTTCGTTACAAACTTGCAGTTTGGCGCGACGCAAAGGCGTCACAGACGGACCCGAGGGCTAGTTACGCCCCGGAGTCGACATTCGTCAATATTTGACCACCAGGCGGGACGATTTTCCTCCAAAAGGTGAGTTTCATATAACCTTAGGCGTTGCTACGCACGTTGGTGCTTCGATAATCGTCCGTATCCGTCATCGTGGCGTGTTACAATCATGAAATGTGGTACCGGCGACAGTGATAACCCCCTTTATAGTAGCTTACTGATTCCCAATCACTTTACTAGACAATGAGTACCGTTTCACTGAACTATCGCGAAGCCCGGGCCTAACCTGGACTGGATTCCATGCTCGCTCCGTCCCGGACAGTCATGCTCCCCACAGCCTGTAGTGTAACCCGTATTATCATACTGGCCAATTCCAGGAGGTGTTTGGTCGGGGCCACTTCGTAGCCAGGCCGCCTAGATCAACCGAGCTAGCGCCCTGCGTCCGAGGGACATTGAGGAGCACCGCCCGGAGACCAGCTAAGCTTAATTCCTACACTTGTAAACTAGCGCAATCGACCAAAACGTCATCAACAACCCTACCCTAATTTAAGTTTGGTATTAAGACACCTATATTATAACCTCCGTTAACTTTCTTTAAATATATAAATATTTACCACAGGACTAGAGTTTCCTTTTTATTCTACCAAACGAAAACTACTAATTACATGGCGCCCGACGGGTTGATGACGTTTTGACTAGGTTTCCTCTTATTTGAAATGAAGGACATAGTCTGGTTGCTTGCGCTATAACTTCCATTGTTTGACACTATTTAATTATAATTATATTCATCTTAGCATTCAAGTCTTAGCCCTAACTATCAAAGTAAAAACTGATTTGCATGACACAAAGTGCACCTTGTGAATTCATGAGCAACTATCGAATATTAATGATTGTAACGTCTGTTTTGCCATAACAAGGATAGGGTTCTAGTGAATAACACACCTGAATAAGTATTTCCAGGCAGTGGCATATTATTGCATAACATATGTCTCACACTACTTTGTGTTAAAGCCCTTTTAGTGTGTCATAGCATTGAGCTGGTTGGAGAGGAATTACTGAGTTTTTATTTATTTTAGTGGTACTTACATACTTCTGCTTTTTAATGTACTTTGCACTGGTTGCATGCCTGTTTTTATTGTTTACATTGTTTTAAGAGTAACCAATATTACTGTGTCACAAAGTAAGGCAGTGACACGAACTTGCTGACGCATTCCTGTGATTGGTCGATCACGCTAGTGTATCTAAAGACACGTATAAGTTTCATCACGCGTTCACTACACCCGGGACGGTTCGGAGATTAAATTGCTAATTGCATTCAAATTAAACCTTTATGATTTTATTGCTTTATCAACAATTTAAACCACAAACATAAATCCAACTTCGCAAGCACTATAACTGGGGCGATTCGGAAATTTATTCACATGCTGCATTCAAATTGCACAATTAAATACGACTAATTTTCTACAAAGGAAAAACACGTCGTTTTGACATTGCTATTTAATATTTAATATAGCAAGGGTGGTTCAGAGGTAAATTGTCTTGTCGCATTCAAATTGCAACTCCGGTTTCGCGCTCGGGCTGATTGGTGGTCATCAGCTTGACGTTAGATTGTACCATTGCATTGAAAAATTAGTAGCACGCGAAGATGTCTTCAAGTACAGCGTTAGAGGAGCGCCCAATAGCCTTCAATCTACTAAAGAAGGATGAGCTCGAGTACGAAGTCAGGGTGCGCCAGGGGGTGCCACTACCTACAGTAATGGAACTTCGGAGCCAACTGCGGAAGCTGAACCAGGAAACCCCCACGGATGAGGTCGCGGACTACGAGGGAGATGTCGCCGACGAGCTGGATGCAATCTCGTCGAAGATGGACGACCTGCGCAGGCTGCTACAAGAGTCGACACAACCTCGCACCTCGCTAAAGGTACTCAATCGCGTACAAGCGGCTGCACACCACCTATACCATCGCCTGACTCGACTCTCACCTTCAGAGTCAGAAATGACCAGGCATTACGAGCTAAGCGAACAGCTAGACAAGTTGCTGGTGCGATTGGATAATATATTGCTCACTTTTAAAAGTGCACTGACAAAGAGCATCGCTCAGGATGTCATTCCTGCCGCTATTCCTACGTGTGCAGCGCCACATAACAATAATGCAGTACAGAAATTAAATATTAAATATGACGGCAAGACCTGCGTTAAGGCCTACCTACACAAACTGGAGCAAGTGCGTGTCTCCCGGGAGATTTCCGACTCGACTCTGTTCCGCTCGGCGTGCGAGCTCTTCACCGACGAGGCATCCTCATGGTTCGATGGCATTTGTGATCAGGTGCAGTGCTGGACGGACCTCAAGAGTGTGATGCTCCACGATTACTTGCCGGTGGACTACAACGAGCGCCTACTTTGCGAAATAAGGGCGAGGACGCAAGGATTTGACGAATCTATAGTCAATTATGTTAGTGTAATGCTCAATTACTACTCACGCCTAGAGACTCCCCTACCTGAAGCGGAAAAGTTAAGCATTTTATTGCAAAATATTAGACCGTTTTATTCAAAACAATTAGCTTTATTTGCTATAAACTCAATCACTGACCTTAAAGACCGTTGTCGCCAGCTGGAGGCAGCAACTCAACGTGCAAAACGCTTCGCTGAGCCTAATAGAGACTTGTCCAAGTCTCTTGCTCAAGACTTAGTGTATAAACCTAATTCTACAAAACCGGTATCGGCGGTGGGTTTGTACCGACTTGACTTTTGTGTACGGTGCCGAGTAGAGGGACATTCGTTGAAGGCATGTAAGGCGGCACCCAAACTAGTCTGTTATCGCTGTGGCGAGAATAACGTAACAGCACGAACGTGTCCCAAATGCAGTCCTGTACCAAGTACTTCAAAAAACGAGTGATACCGAATCAGAGTATGGCTGATCCGGTTTCAATAAAAACCAATAAAGTATATAACAGTAGAATATTCATACCAACACCTAAAATTAATAAACAAAGATTTTCAATACACAAAACCCATACATTTTTACCCGATACTGACAACAACAACAACCGTCACTTTACTCCGATTACAATACCTCACAGCCTCACATCCCCTACTAACGTCCCCGCTGATACCCTGCATCCTGTCCCCATTCCAACTAACAAAGATAACACCCTCTCTTCCCCGCTTACTAACGCTTTACTCCATACAACTAATTCCACGTACTTCCCCGCCCCCGCTGATACCCTGCATCCCGTCCCCATTCCAACTAACACAGATAAAACCCTCTCTTCCCCGCTTATTAACGCTTTACGCCATACTGCTCACAAGTACAACGCCCCTCCCCTGCCTGTTTGCTCATCCCCGCCCTCCCTTCCCCTTATAAACACAATCACTACTGTGTATAATAACCGAACATACTCAAATGAAGAAACCTTAAATAAACCAGTTTACCCGGATAATCGGTTCACCGAAAATTACCAAATAGCAAATCCTTATTCAGAATCAACTACATTACCATCCACAACTACTATTTACCCAATTAACGCAGTTTACCCAAATAACCGGTTCACCGAAAATTACCAAAGTGCAAATTCGTGTTCAGAATCAAGTATAGTACCTCCAGCTACCACTATTTACCCAATTAACGCAGTTTACCCAAATAACCGGTACACCGAAAATTGCCAAATTGCGAATGTTTATTCAGAATCATCAACGATACTTCCCGCTACCATTATTTACCCAATTAACGAGGTTAACCCAAATAACCGGTTCACCGAAAATTACCAAAATGGATATTCTTGTTCAGAATCAAGTATAGTACCTCCCGCTACCACTATTTACCCAATTAACGCAGTTTACCCAAATAACCGGTTCACCGAAAATTACCAAAGTGCAAATTCGTGTTCAGAATCAAGTATAGTACCTCCAGCTACCACTATTTACCCAATTAACGCAGTTTACCCAAATAACCGGTTCACCGAAAATTGCCAAATTGCGAATGTTTATTCAGAATCACCAACGATACTTCCCGCTACCATTATTTACCCAATTAACGAAGTTAACCCAAATAACCGGTTCACCGAAAATTACCAAAATGGATATTCTTGTTCAGAATCAAGTATAGTACCTCCCGCTACCACTATTTACCCAATTAACGAAGTTAACCCAAATAACCGGTTCACCGAAAATTACCAAATAGCAAATCCTTATTCAGAATCAACTACATTACCATCCACAACTACTATTTACCCAATTAACGCAGTTTACCCAAATAACCGGTTCACCGAAAATTACCAAAGTGGAAATTTTTGTTCAGAATCAAGTACAGTACCTCCCGCTACCACTATTTACCCAATTAACGAAGTTAACCCAAATAACCGGTTCACCGAAAATTACCAAAATGGATATTCTTGTTCAGAATCAAGTATAGTACCTCCCGCTACCACTATTTACCCAATTAACGAAGTTAACCCAAATAACCGGTTCACCGAAAATTACCAAATAGCAAATCCTTATTCGGAATCAACTACATTACCATCCACAACTACTATTTACCCAATTAACGCAGTTTACCCAAATAACCGGTTCACCGAAAATTACCAAAGTGGAAATTTTTGTTCAGAATCAAGTACAGTACCTCCCGCTACCATTATTTACCCAATTAACGAAGTCAACCCAAATAACCGGTTCACCGAAAATTACCAAATAGCAAATCCTTATTCAGAATCAACTACATTACCATCCACAACTACTACTTACCCAATTAACGCAGTTTACCCAAATAATCGGTTCACCGAAAATAACCAAAGTGGAAATTCTTGTTCAGAATCAAGTATAGTACTTCCCGCTACCACTACTCACCCAATTAACGCAGTTTACCCAAATAACCGGTTCACCGAAAATTACCCAAGCGCAAATTCCGGTTCAATATCAACTGCTTCCCCATCAGTAACAACCGGTTACCCGACTGACCCGTTTAACGCAATCCACGAGAGTTGTGCGCCATGCCTGGATCCGGTAACCACCGACGATGCTGCTGCCTTGCTTGCCTTTAGCGACCCAGTGACTAACAATAAAGCGCCCGTCCCAACAGAATGCCCTCATGAGTTACAAGTCCCACAGGCATTACTTAGTACTATGAGCAGGCATAACTCATCATGCCAACGTAGTGCAGCAGGCCCATTACCACCAAATTTTGATTGGGAAGAGTGGCGGTCCTGGCTGGCGACGATTAGTTCATTTTTCGAAAGTGGCAGAGCTGCTACAAAATTAAACAGTTATATAGATGGCTCAGACTTGCGTCCTTACCTTACCGTACAAATTTACAGTCTTTCTTATACGGGCCTTTTGGATTCCGGATCGGAATTATCTATTATTGGTGGCGATACTTGGAAACATTTTGAAGAGCAGGTTACCCTTCAGGAATCACACGACTTGAGCCGTATAGTAACGGCAAACGGCTCCTCATCCCCCATCATGGGCCATATATTCTTACCAGTCACAGTCGACGGAAAGACTGCAATAGTAAAATTCTACGTAATCCCGGAGATACCAACTAAGCTATTATTTGGTATAAATTTTTGGAAAGCATTTAATATTGGCCGGGATGTGCTGTCTTTGTTGCCAAATGATTGCTCTTTGTCTGATGAAGAACACATAAATACCGTTACGTCGGAAGTTAGGTTTATACAAGGCTTTGAGTCTCTGTCGTCGGAGGAACAACGCCAAGCGGAGAGTATATTAAAGGAATTCGAATCCATATCCTCTGAGCGCAAGGGCTTGGGGCGGACCCATCTCCTTACTCATACTATTGATACTGGCGACGCGAGACCAATCAAGCAGCGCCATTACATGCTATCACCGTCAAGGCTCGCCGAGCTGAACAGGCAGTTGGATGAAATGCTCGAGCAGAATGTGGTGGAACCGAGTGGCAGCCCATGGAACAACCCCGTAACCATGGCACAGAAATCTGACGGAACCCTCCGATTCTGCCTGGACAGCAGGAAGCTGAACGAGATTTCAAAGCACGATGCTTATCCGCTGCCACTGATTAACCAGATTCTGGGTCAACTCGGGAACGCCAAGTTTTTGTCGTCCTTGGATTTGAAATCAGCCTTCTGGCAGATTGGACTAGACTCACAGGCGTCTAGGGAGAAGACTGCTTTTACGGTGCCGGGCCGCGGTTTGTTCCATTTTAAGGTAATGTGTTTCGGTCTAACGTCGGCTCCAGCGACGCAACAACGTCTGATGGACATCCTGTTCGGCCCAGAGTACAACGGCCGTATTTTTATCTACCTAGACGATATTATTATTGTTTCGGAGTCGTTTACTGAGCATTTGGCCCTACTGCGTACGGTGTTCGAGCGACTACGTTACGCTAACCTGACTATTAACTTACCTAAATGTAAATTCTTCCGCAGACAACTCAAGTACTTGGCTTTCGTTGTGGATGAATATGGTTTGCGGACAGATCCCGACAAAGTGAAGGCAATTATTGACTTCCCTGTTCCCACATGTCGAAAGGACGTGAAACGTTTTCTTGGCACCGCATCTTACTACCGCCGTTTTATTAAGAACTTCAGCAACATAGCAGGGCCTCTCAACCAGCTAACGTCGACTCGGAAAGGCGCACCATCCTTTCGTTGGTCTCCGGAAGCGGATGGGGCTTTCAGCGAGCTCAAGGTCGCCCTAACAACTGCGCCGGTCCTCGCCTGTCCCGACTTCTCCAAACCGTTCGCTGTACATTGTGATGCCTCAGATTTTGGTATTGGTGGGACCCTAACCCAAGTGTTTGAGGGTGATGAGCACCCTTTGGCGTATTACAGTCGATCTCTCTCGCCACAGGAAAGGAACTACTCAGCCACGGAGCGGGAAGCCCTAGCTGTGGTTAACGTTGTCGAACATTTCAGACCGTATCTAGAAGGAGATCGCCAATTTAAGATAATAACGGACCATTCCAGCCTTAAATGGTTCCTCAACCTTAAGAACCCTACAGGGCGCCTCGAGAGATGGGGTTGCCGACTGTCACCTTACAACTTTGTGGTGGAGCACCGTCGAGGCTCGGAGAATATCGTACCGGACGCCTTGTCGAGAGCCGTCCCAGTATACTTGATCGATACAAGCGTCATTAATGATACCTGGTACTTACAACTGTTTAAGAGGTGTGAGTCTAGACCGGGATCCGTTCCCAATTTTCAAATAATGAACGGGCGCTTGTACCGCTACACTAAATCAAACAACGCGCTGTCATCGGACTTCGAATGGAAAGAAGTTATCCCTCAAGACTTCCGCTTAGAGGTCATGATGAATAACCATTCGGTTCCAACCGCTGCGCATTTGGGCACAGCAAAGACGTACAAAAGGCTAAAATTGCGCTACTTTTGGCCAGGTATGTATCAGGACGTCGTCCGGTACGTAGCAAACTGCTCTGCGTGTGCCGCACATAAGCATAGTCAGCTTCCCACCCCAGGCTTTATGGGAAGCGCGAAGGTTTGTTGTCGCCCTTTCCAATGCCTGAGCTTGGATCTTGTTGGACCTTTACCCCCCTCGCGGAAGTTGAACACTTACTTGCTGGTGGTAGTGTGCTGTTTCACCAAGTATTGTATGCTGTTTCCCATGCGACGCGCCACTGGAGCAGTCATTTCCCAAAGGCTAGAGGACCACGTATTCATGATCCACGGAATACCTCAAACCATTATTGCAGATAACGCTTCGTATTTCACTGGCGGCGACGTTCAAAGGTTGTTCGCGAATTATAACATACCACAGCTGCATTACACGCCTGTGTATTGCCCACAGGTCAACACAGTGGAGCGCTACAACAGGACCCTCGTAACAGCCATTTCCACGTTCATTGAGTCAGACCACCGCATGTGGGATTCCAACATTTCGCGTATTCAGTTTGCAGTGAATACTTCGGTGAACGATTCTACTTCTTACACCCCGTTCCTACTAGTACACGGACGGGAGGCGGTTCCCGATGGTACAATCTATGGTGAACCAGAGGAGGTCGACGAAATTGTTTTTTCATCTAGACGTGATTACCTGAATAAAATCAATACCTTAAGAGATGTCTATCCCACCGTGAGAGAGCTGTTACAGAAATCTCACGATCGCAACATCAAGTACTACAACGATAAGCGCCGTGACATCGAATTCGAAGTTGGAGACGAAGTTTGGAAACGTACCTTTAAACAAAGTAAGGCCAGCAAGTATTTTGCGGCCAAATTGGCTCCCAAGTATGAGAAGTGCCGCGTCATACGAAAAGTGTCCCGTTTAGTGTACGAATTGGAAGATGAAAACGGTAAACGGCTGGGGAAGTGGCATATCAAGGACTGCAAACCGGTGTCTTCGAACGCTGTCTGACGACGTCAGCTGACCCTCACCGCTTCAGCTGCGCCTGCGTGATGGGTCTCCTTTTTTTTTTCTTTTTTTTTTCCCTTTTTTTTTTCCTCTTCTCTCCCCTTTCCCTTAACTGGGACTCGGCAATGTACCAAGTCGCCGTGAAGTAAGTGTGGTCTTATTTCCACAAGACTGATTGACATGTGCTGTCGATTACATATAGTTAGTTGTGGCCATTGCTACCGTTTTGTTGTGTGTCTCTCTCTCTGTAGTGCCGCAGGCCTAGACGCAATCGTTTCCAGCGTCGGCCACGCGGATTCTGTTGATGCCAAGGTGCTGCAGACCTTGTGATTCCGGGCCGGGAATACTTGGATTTCGTCTAGTTTTAATTCTTGTTTGATTTAGGGTTAGTCCTGACCGAGTGCTGATTTGCAGCTCGAGGGCGAGCCGGAATTTTACTCTTTCAGTTATCTTTCCTCGTAAAATTCTCCTGGTTAAGGGGGTGTAATATATAATTTGTCACACCTAGGATATTGCGTTCCTTTTCTTTCTTTTTGTTGGCCCGATATTATTCCTAATGTTGGCCAACCTATAACGCGTTGTTACATTCTCGTCGTATCTGTGCGCACCTGCCTTTGTCCGGTGTGTTTAGTCTGTGGTTCGGTGTTGCCAGGTTGTTAATTCCGATTACCCTGACCGCTGAAGGAGCGGGCATAAATAGCTTTCGTTACTAATAAACTCGACAATGCGACAGCCAAGGAGGTTTGTGTTATTTTCGTTTCAGCTGTCCAAGCCCTCGTGTGAGGAACGATACATTTTTGTCACACTTAGACTCGGCGATCATTGGCGTTCGCTCGGACGCCCGGGGAGTTGCGATTGGAAGGCTGGCAACCCGAGATTTAAGAAAAAGAAAGAAGTAAAAGAGAACGCGTGGCAAGACGCCTCGCTTATTAAAGTTAAATTGTAATTCTTCCTCTGTAAGTATTCCGCCCAATCCGGGTACAATTCTTGGAGTATCGTTTATTTTTGGCATCGTATTATATCAATTGTCGTATTCCAGCTAACCAGCCCGATTGACGTACCGGCATACTAATTGGACCGCGTGGGCCGCATCGGGCCCCCCGAGTTGTTGGGAGCCGATTGCTCCAGCGAGCTGTTTTCTCGATAACCGTAAGTGTTCTCAAGTGTCGTGAATAGCCTTGTGAGATCGTGTCCTTGTTGGAAATATTATAGCGTGATTTCGTTACAAACTTGCAGTTTGGCGCGACGGAAAGGCGTCACAGACGGACCCGAGGGCTAGTTACGCCCCGGAGTCGACATTCGTCAATATTTGACCACCAGGCGGGACGATTTTCCTCCAAAAGGTGAGTTTCATATAACCTTAGGCGTTGCTACGCACGTTGGTGCTTCGATAATCGTCCGTATCCGTCATCGTGGCGTGTTACAATCATGAAATGTGGTACCGGCGACAGTGATAACCCCCTTTATAGTAGCTTACTGATTCCCAATCACTTTACTAGACAATGAGTACCGTTTCACTGAACTATCGCGAAGCCCGGGCCTAACCTGGACTGGATTCCATGCTCGCTCCGTCCCGGACAGTCATGCTCCCCACAGCCTGTAGTGTAACCCGTATTATCATACTGGCCAATTCCAGGAGGTGTTTGGTCGGGGCCACTTCGTAGCCAGGCCGCCTAGATCAACCGAGCTAGCGCCCTGCGTCCGAGGGACATTGAGGAGCACCGCCCGGAGACCAGCTAAGCTTAATTCCTACACTTGTAAACTAGCGCAATCGACCAAAACGTCATCAACAACCCTACCCTAATTTAAGTTTGGTATTAAGACACCTATATTATAACCTCCGTTAACTTTCTTTAAATATATAAATATTTACCACAGGACTAGAGTTTCCTTTTTATTCTACCAAACGAAAACTACTAATTACAAGACGTGCCTGTATTTCATCTCCCCGTAGTAACGCACGATCTCTTGCACAGGACAATACAATCAATGTTAAAGACGCGTAAAACCGTGGATACATACGATATTTCTTTAAACATTATCCTATGTATCTATCCGGTCGTCTCTGACATATTCTCACAACGACAAATCTTCTCACATTGGTTGACAGTATTACGGAGCACCTGGATAGGGGCATCCAAGTCGATGTCGTCTATTTCGACTTTAGGAAGGCATTCGATCGCGTGGATAATGATGTGCTGCTAGGTAAACTTGATGATATTGGCTTCTATCCCAAGTTACTCGCCTTTTTTGCAAGTTATCTGCGCGATCGAGAGCAGTATGTCCGACATGGCTGCTTTGTCTCGTCGTCATAACATACCCGATCTGGCGTCAGTCAGGGCTCCATTTTAGGGCCTCTATTGTTTGGAATAATGATAAACGATCTCAACTCGGTTCTTCGATCGGCTCAATGCCTATTATACGCCGATGATTTAAAGCTCGTTTATGGCGTGGAGCAAAGAACTGATTGTGATTCGTTACAAGATGACATCGACTTGGTTTTCCGGTGGAGTCTGGATAATAAACTTCATTTTAATATTGAAAAATGTTGTATCTGTTCTTTTAGCCGCGCGCGTAGTCCCTTGCATGCCCAGTATATGCTTGGGCCTGAACCCATCAACCGTGTCCTCTCTGTTAAAGATCTAGGCGTAGTCTTTGATACGCGACTCACTTTTCATGACCACATTTTATCCCTTGCTGCGAGCAGCTATCAGACACTAGGTTTTGTTATCCGCAACCTGCGAAATTTCCATGACCCTTTGTCAATGAAGTTAGTTTATAATGCATTAGTTAGGAGTAAGCTCGAGACGTCGTCGCTCATATGGCAACCGTATGAATCTACGTATAGCCTCATTTTAGAGAAGATACAAAAAGTATTCCTTAGATTTTTATATAAAAAAATGTATGGATATTATCCGTATTTATACCCAACAAAATATATTCTTGGTACTCTAGGTTACAACTCCCTAGAGGTCAGGCGCAATTACAGTTTGTTGGTCACTGCGTGCCGGGCCCTGCGAGGAGAGTCGGACTGTCCAGAACTAGTGGGTCGACTTGTGCAACTAGCTGTTCCAGATGTGCCCAGAATAACCCTCAGGACGCGACGACGCGGTTTATTAGCGGTGCCAGAGGCCCGTACTGTGTCGCGCAAGAACTCGCCGCTGCTCCGCGCTCTCTCTCAGCTTAATGCGCTCATGGCATCAGCACCTGAATGTGACCTTTTTGCTTGGCGATGGGCGGCTGTGTGTTGTGAATGTCTGAGATTCAGTGAGACGATGGATGCCAAGGAATCAACTGTACCATTGTAATTTTTAATCATTGTTATTTGCTAAGTTATAAGTGTCATGACGCATTGGATAAACTGTAATGTCATGGATACTCAATTATTTAATAAATAAATAAAATAAATAAATATCGGTTGTATTGATAAATAGTATGTTTGAAACTGGCGTCTACGCCGATGTATTGAAATGTACTAGGGTATGCCCAGTATATAAAGGGAAGGGCGAAAAAACTGACGTCAATAACTATAGGCCGATCACCATAGTACCGACCATCTCGAAAATTGTGGAGTCCATCCTGTCATCTAGCCTGATGAACCATCTGGAAGCAAATTACCTCCTCTCACCAAACCAGTTTGCTTACAGACAAAACATGTCAACAACTGCAGCGGCGCACAAGATGGTTGATTGCATTATGACGGGGTTGGACAGCAGGTACAAGATGGCCGGTATTATGTGTGACCTGTCAAAGGCCTTTGACGTAATCAGTCATACGCTCCTATTAAATAAATTAAAATATTATGGCGTTGGAGATAAGGCTCACGATTTATTTAGTTATTTTATGGTAAATCGAAGGCAGAAGGTCAAACTGTCCATAAATGGAACAACTCTTGAGTCTGACTTGGATACATCCACCAAGGCATCCCTCAAGGATCAGCCCTAGGCAACACCTTGTTCTTGGCCTATGTAAATGATCTCCCGTCTGCTATCACCACAGGCTTGCCCGTGCTGTTTGCAGATGACACTACGGTCATTGTTAGTGCGCAAACGCAGGAGCAGCTTGGTGCGAAAATAAGTGACGCATGTAGGCAGTTGCAGCAGTGGTTTTGTAAAAATGGGTTACTTTTAAACGTCACGTCACTCGAACATAATGATATTTTCAGGACGGAATATAACTGTGCCTCCCTTTATACCAAACTGTCCAATGCCACTATGCAACGAGACTAGGTTCCTTGGATTTATGTTAGACTCAAATCTTAACTGGAAGTGCCATGTCGATAAGCTGTGTGCTGGGTTCAGTAGTGCGGTATTTGCACTGAGAAAGTTGAAACCCCTAATTTCGAATGTTTCATTAAAATCGGTGTACTATGCTCATTTCCATTCATTAATGACTTATGGAGTACTCATCTGGGGAAACTCAACGGATGCCAATCGAGTCTTCATAATGCAAAAACGGGCATTACGAACGCTAGCTGGTGTGAAACCTCGTGACTCATGCAGAGAAATCTCATAACGCACAAAATTATGTCGCACTACTCCACATACCTATATTTGAAATTATAATGTTTGTGAGACGAAACTTACCCATGTTTAGTCGAGGTATCAGGTAAGACTATTCGTTCCACAGGCCAACTAAGAACAGTCCCACGTCGCATGGCACTTGCAGGAAAAAACCCGCGCATCATAGGTCCCAGTTACTATGAACGTGTACCCGCCGAAATACGAATAGAAACATCAGAAACCATATTCAAGCGTCGATTAAGAAACTTTCTATTGAAACATCCACTGTATTCTAAAAGTGATTTTTTTGACATAACCGCATAATTTTTATTTATTGTTTTTTGATATAATTCAACTATTGTGATATTATGTACTGACGATCCTTTTAGGTGAACTTTGATAACTATGACATAAATTTAAATTAAGTGGACATAGTTATATTTCAATTGTTTGTTATTAATTATTATTCTTCCAATTACTTTTATTGAATGTTATCGTATGTTGTTGACGATCACAATAGAGATTCTTTTAAATTGACATGGAATGTAATTTATAATGTAATCTTATATTGTGAGTAAATTAATCTGAATCTGAATCTGATATAGAGTCTCATTAAATATAAATATATAAATAGCTACAGGTAGCCCACATGTATAAGCCGGTGCTTAGGCAGGAGCCATTTAAAATGTATTCATTATTGTTTATTCTACTTTGACTTAGGTGAGCGCATGCAATTTCACGGGCTTCCAACTCTACCCTGAGTTGCTTTAGAAACTGTCTAGGTACATTCCTATAATGATGCTTCACGAAACACGTACCTACTTTAACTTGGGATTATTCTAAATGCAGTCAAGTCGGGTTTAAGGCTTTCTTCTTTGGTTCAGTACCTAAAGCCGGAATTACATTACGAAATTAGTGACGTGCATGTTAGTAATTTCGTAAAATAATTAGTGTCGTGAAACCACACGTCCACTGATCCACAGTATCGCAGTGACCATGTGGCCCCATCAGGATCAGCCATTTCAAAATTCATGACCCTAATTTTACCAAAAAATCGCGTATGGCACGATTGATTTGCATTCATGAAATTAATGCATGCATAACGACAATATTAAATTACACGTGAAACTGTTGGTAAAACGAATATCACGAAATTAATTTCATGGCACTCATTTCGTAATGTAATTCCGGCTTAAGTTTTTTCAATTGCTTGATTGGAGACCTATCGTAAACTTACGTTGCTTGGAAGTTACATATACTTTGGTTTTGCTTAAGATTCTTTATGTATGTTCAGTCAGCATACGATATATTTGACAACTTTGGCTGCTACTAACTATATTATGCTGACTGATAATGAAGTGCAAAAAGGGTACGGAATAATTTTTCTCAATAATATGTTCCGTGTGGTGCCGGGTTAGAATTTCAGCACCCCCTTTCTACCTGTGGGCGTCTTAAAGTGTTTTGTGGGCAATGGGCTAGCAACCTATCACAGCGCTATCACATATTGTCGATCTTTTATACCCACATTAATGCTAAAAGGGAACATAGGTTTCATGTGCTCTGCCTACCCCTTTTGGGAATAAAGGCAAGAATCTATGTCACATACAGGTCGATTCACAAGAGCTGGCGCGTAATGTCTATGAAAGTAATGACAGTTTCATATATTTTCCGCGCCAGCTGTCGTGAATCGACCTGTACATAGATTCTTGCTTTTCCGTTCCGTTCCTAAACTTTACTACTATTTAAGCCATGGGTTATACAGTTTTGAGTAAGTTTTATGTACAGTCAAGTGTAAAAATATGGGTGCATTCAAGTTACTCATAATTATGTCCCATAGCTCTTATGTCAGCGGATTAAGGTTTTGGTACTTACTTATTTATGTTATCGATACATATTTTTGCACTTGACTGTACCCATACATTTGCACTTTACAGGGGACTAGTGAGCGTTTTCACAGTCGCCTGACAGCACGCGTATCTTACTACTAAAGTTGTCCATAAAAAACCGTTGATATTCATTAATGACAAGCTTCTGCCCGCGGCTCCGTCCGCGTGGAACTTGTTTATATCGTAGCTCTATACATACTTTCACTTCCTTAGATAATGATTTCCGTGATAAAAGCTATCGTACGTCCTTTCCCAGGACTTAAACTATCTCTATACCACACTTCATTTAAATCGGTTCAGCGATTTAAGCGTGAAGAGGTAACAGACAGACAGACAGACACACTTTCGCATTTATAATATTAGTATGGATTATGGAGTAAGGATTAATAAGAGCATAGACTTCTTTATCATAATTCAGAAAAAAAGATTTTTTAAAAGTATTTTGCATAAACTCCTGCTATAAATTTCCTAGTATAAAAATACTTTATTGGAAACACGGCTCGCCATATTGCCGCGATGCCTTCGGGCCCGAAATTTAATTTTATAATCAACTCCGCTGTACCGAAAGATTAAAAATAAATCAGTCAAGCTGTACTGGGAACTAATTACAAAAAAACGTTCATTTACGAAATTGTCCTGATTGAAAATAGGAAGTTTGGTGACACACTTTGACTTGTTGTGTTTGGAAATTAAAATAAGCGGGGACATGTGCAATCAGTCATCTGCTCCGCTATTCTGTTACTTGTTTTAAGTTCATCTCAACGCTCACCCACTAATATATCTTGACGTCGCGCTTCGTAGATACTACGCTTTGATAGAGGTCCAGTTTCGTTAGGCGTGACGAGTGAGGTGAGACGCAGGAGCGCGTAAAGAATAACAGCCCTTGTTGACTTACTAGTTTGCTAACTTAACGCTTCCGAATCAAAGAGAAAGTAATGACGTAATGCACCAAAGTAACCCTCGGGCTACATTACCACCTTTCTTTAACACATTCACTGCCAAGAATCGCTACGCGCTACGCTTGTAGCCGATCCCGTGGTTTTCCTTGTAGAGGAAGCGGGTTCCTGGCAGTTCAAGTGTTAAGGGTCTTCTTTTTTCTCGTCGTAACCTCATTGCATGCATGCAACTAACCGATTTTCTTGAAAGTAACAAAATATTGCCGTCAAGACAATCTGGCTTTAGAAAAGGGCACAGTACCTCGACTGCCCTCCTGGATGTGGTAGATGAAATTTTATCCTCGCAAGACGCAGGCAAGGGAACAATATTAGCCCTTCTGGATTTTTCCCGCGCGTTTGACTGCATTAATACATCTACTCTATTATCTAAACTAGCATATTATGGTTTCAGCGACAGCTCTATGGAGTGGTTTGCAAGCTATATGACTAACCGATCCCAATTTGTCCAAGTGCAAGGCGCTGATGGCTTAACCGCAGCATCGGGATTACTCCCAATATCGAGAGGCGTGCCACAAGGCTCTATTTTGGGCCCCGTATTGTATAGTCTCTACAGCGCAGATATTGTACATAATATTAAGCATTGCAAATTTCACATATATGCCGATGATATACAGCTGTTCATATCATTCAACCCCGATGACACCCGGCAGGCGGTCAATAGGCTGAATGAAGACCTCCACTGTATTGACAGCTGGTCTGGAAAAAACAGTCTAGTGCTCAATCCCTCGAAATCAAAGTTTCTCGTCTTAGGTTCAAAAAAACAAGTCAGCCGTATTACGGCTGGAAATCCCCACGTAAATATTTCAGGAAAACATGTGGAGATGGTCTCGGAAGCCCGCAACCTGGGACTACTTATGGATAGCTTCCTGCACTTTGAAAAGCACATCTTAGAAACAGTCGGTAACTGTTTCTATAGGCTAACTGTTCTTTACAGAGTGCGTAATTATCTCAGTGTAGATATGCGCGTAAAACTGTGCGATACGCTCATCCTGTCTAAACTTAACTATGCGGATACGGTATATGGCAACTGCTTACTTTCGCGAACTAAGAAAGTTATACAACGGCTACAAAATGCATGCACACGCTTTTGCTTCCCGATACCTTCACGATCCCATATTACCCCGTATCTCAATACAAATAAACTTTTAAATATGAGTGGTCGACGTACACTTCACTTTGCCACGCTATTATTTGGTATTTTTCACAGTAAGAAACCCGCGTATTTGCATAGTAAGTTGATATTCTACCGGTGGCGAGCCAGGCGTATTCCACGACTGGTTTGCCCAAGGCACGATACCGCTGCATTTCGTGGCAGCTTTCGTTATGCTGCCACGAAATGCTGGAATAACCTCCCACCACCTATCAAGGAGAGCATTACTATTAGTGGGTTCAAGTCCAAACTGAAAAAACACCTAATGGCTCAACAAGTTATTGCTGCCGAAGGGTAGGATATCCAAAACACCATTACTAGCTCCCATTCCTAAAAACTATTAGCCGCAATTTAGTTAACCGCTAATTAATAAAATTATAAGTATGTATAATATAGGTACTTTTATTGTTGTAACATATATATATATATATTTTATAATAATATTTCATATAAGGTATTTGTATCTACTGACACAAGTCTCACAGTACGCTGTCCCGCACACCCCGCTGGCTCCACAGAAAACCAGCGCCGTTGATCACGCTAGCCGTGCCAACTGCATTGCTGAGTGGAGGCCATTTCAGGTCCACATCCCGATCTACTTTTTCGATGTATTTGTTAATGTGTTTTATTTTTATTACTTATGATGTGTTGTTGCCTGAATAAATGCCATTCTATTCTATTCTATTGCGATGTGACGGCTGTGGGCGCTCTTCACCATCGCTCTTCAAGCTGCTCTGTCCTGGACTTGGTGCATGCTGGGCTAGTGTGACTCTAGGCCTGTGCCTAGAGTCACACTACACGGTAACATCTGTATGTTACCGTGTCTGCCCAACGCATAGGTCCTCTGCTTCTCTCCCCTGCCATGCGGCCAGTGATAATCAGCTTTTCCAGGCTTTGCGGTCCAGACCTGGCCAGATGGCCAAAGAAGCTGAGGACACTTTGGGTACAGATGGTGGAGAGCCTCGTTCTTTAAGGGTATCAATAGGGAAATTGTAAGATTTTTAAAAGGCTGTGACTGCCTGGATTAGCAAACAAAGTGAGTTAATATTCTTTTTATTACCTAATAAAAGCTTTTGTCCACGGAAAATAATGCATATTTGGGTGTTTATTTTTTACCTCAGCTAACTCAAACAATGCATTATTAAACGACTTAATCAAGTTAAAATGAATTACCCCATGCCGCAACGAACATGCCGTTTAAAAACGTGACCGGGTCACAGTCTATACTGGCTGTGACAGACGGGCAGACTTCGTTCGTTCGTTCGAGTGATCGCATAGGTAAGTGTTCAGTTGGATCAATTTTGGTACGGAACACTAAAAAGGGGCAATTTGGGATTCCACTCTTGTTGTTTACTTAAAAATTCAACCGATTCTGAACTTTGACCCAAGTTGCAAGGGGACTAAGGGGATATCAAATTTAAACCAGATTTACAAAGTATTGAGGGATTTTGGGTATCAAATTGTTCGCCTCCACTGGTGTCACACGAGGACATGAGGGCCTTAGATATCAAATGGTCCTCCACTCGGATGGTCTGATACGACACACGATACAGAACGGGCGGGCGCCGCGCTAACTGCCGCGGCTCAAAGGGAAATTATTTAGACAACCGCCATTTTGTCTTTCTAGATAGGGCTGCCACTGATATAATTACTACATAAATGAAAAGTATAAAAATCTCCGGTGTAACAATCATACTTAGCTAATAAGAACTATCTAGACAGAAAAAAACTTTAGATAAATAACAATAATAATAATCCCCGCGGGGGCAGCTTGTGGCGAGCTGACGGTGAGTGCGGACACCGCGGACCCCTAACCTCCAGAGGGCCCGAGTGATCTGGCCTTCGCCTCTGTGCTTGCCTTAACCGGCCGGCCAGAGTGGAGTCGCAAGAGCGGAACCTATGCTCCAGGTTGGAAGTGTAAAATGTCATAACGCCGGCGGCCCTTGAACGGATTACCGGGATCTGGCGCACCGCAGACTCACCTCTCGACAACCTCACAGCCGCTCAGACGTGTTGCTCCATTGTTGCACTGTGCGTGCGACTGTTTGTGGGGGCCACTTAACGAGTTGGTGAGTCACCGCCTGCCTTTTCACAATTTTGAGACTAATTGTCACGGCAGGTGTCTGCTAGTCTCCTCCCATAACCCATTTTCCAGACCACCCACCATTCAACCCAATAACCCATGTCCTTAGTATCCATCGCAGCACAGTGTTGCACTGCAATAGTCTTTGCTCCTGGCGGGAACCATCACCGGGTGTATCATGTTGTGCGCTCGGAGATGGTATCCGCCATGTGTATCCCTCGCTTTATATTATATTTGTTTTAAAGGGCCTCTGCGCTGTTGGCTTCGGCCCCACGCATGCCTTCCAAAAGTCCGGGACAAATAATAATAATAATGTTTATTGCCACAACTTTAAGTTAATCACATCTACTCTAAACTAAAAGAATCAAAAACTATAACAAGCAAAGAACCAACTTCTAAGAACTTAAATATCACTGGGAACCAGTCTCAGCCTTAGCTGGATAGGAACTTAGGAACCAACCAGCGCTGATTTTCTGACTGATCCTTTTTTTAAATAGGTACTATAAAATAAATAAATAAATGAAATAAACTACAAGTAGGTCGGCCATGTTTACATTTTGATTTTTGTTTTCCGCTCGCGCGCTAGTGGGTGTGTGTGTTTGTATGCGTATGTGCGTGAGCGTGTGTGTACTCTCGTGTGCGTTACTCTTTTTACATATAAATGTACTTCATTTATTTATGGTCTGTTTTATTTCTTGGGGTGGTCTCTCTTTGTAAATCGAGAAAGTTTACTTTTGTATTACCTTGACAAGTTTCTTAAATTTTAAGAAGGGCATTGAGTGGTGGTGGAGGATACGAGGAAAACCACGGGATCGGCTACGAGCGTAGCGCGTAGCGATTCTAGGCCCTGAATGGGTTAAGTGGTTACCGTAGCCTATAAACGCTTGCAATTCCAGGGGTCAACTCTTTAAGAATCCAATCCTTTGTTGAAGAACCCCATACTGTAGTCCCTCGGGAAAACCTCGGCAGGGAGCTCATTCCACAATCGGAGCGTCCGAAGGAGGAAATTTCTCTGAAACCGTACAAGTACGCGACCATTTAGGTTCCAGGGTGTGAGGATAAATGCCCTGCCAACGGCGAGCGGTGCGGTGGTAAAAAGCAGCCGTAGGCATCATGTCGAACAGTTCTTCGGAGCACAACCCGTTTAACACACACAAGGAGGCGAAGTCTCTCCTTAGACTCAACGGTTCGATACCGGTTGTAAGTTTGGAATCGTCCACGATTCGCACAGCGCGTCTTTGTATGTTGTAATAGAATCGTGTACAAGCATTCTGTAATCGGTGTATCGCCTTTGTCGTTCTTCCTAATAAGTTAATAACCTAGGACCGTAAATAATGTCGGTATAGTTAAATGGAGATATAGTACCAGAGATTCAACAAGGACTTCTCTAACTGTTTCAGACAGGTTTTTCCTGAAACCGCACAGAGTTTTGAGACGATAGAACGCATTCCGTATCTTAATATTAACGTGCTGCTCTAATCTTAGTTCTCCAAAACCGGCCAATTGCGTGTCGGGCCACGCGCACGGTTCCGTAGTTGCCTGTCTGTTTTTGTTACATCGACACGCGCGCACCAACACCAACTAAATGGTGGGCAGCATCGGCCGTGGGGGCCCGGAGCACACGCAGTGTTCAAAGAGCTCGCGAAGCGTGTCGTGGAAGCAAGGGGTGACCAAAGGGCTGGCAGCTACCTGGCGCAACGGATCAGCATTGCTATCCAGCGCGGCAATGCCGCCAGCCTTATGGGCACGTTGCCGCACGGCACAGATCAATAGCCGGTTTTTTAGGGTTCCGTAGTCGACTAAGAACCCTTATAGTTTCGCTTTGTCTGTCCGTCCGTCCGCGGATAATCTCAGTAACCGTTAGCACTAGAAAGCTGAAATTTGGTACTAATATGTATATTAATCACTCCGACAAAGTGGTAAAATAAAAAGTGTTTTTTTTTTATTAGGGTACCTCCCCTATACGTAACGTGGGGAGTGTTTTTTTTTTCATTTCAACCCTAACGTGTAATATATCGTTGAATAGGTATTTAAAAATAAATAGGGGTTTGCTAACATTATTTTTTGATAATGATTTTTTTATTTTTATTTTCGGAGATAATTGCTCCAGGAGTAATAAAAAATGTGTCCCCCCCCCCCCTCTAACTTTTGAACCATATATTTTAAAAATACTTATGAAAAAAATCTCAATAGTAGATCTTTATAAAAACGTTCTAGGAAAATTATTTTGAACTTGATAGGTTGAATAGTTTTTGAAAAAAAAATACAAAAACTACGGAACCCTACACTGAGCGTGGCCCAACACGCTCTTGGCCGGTTTTTTATTTGTATGTATGTAGTTTTGTTATTGTTTTGTTAGTTTATAGTCAGGATGTATTTAGTTAGGCTAGTATTATTTTATAATGTATTTTATACGAATCCTTTTTCATATTTAAAAACAATCTTCTAAATAATATATTCAAACACTGACCAAAGTTTTGTATAATGGATGGTACGAGGAACTCATCGTTTGGCTGGGCTAAAGTACCGTAATTACAAGGACAAATAAATTATATTTCACGTAAAATTATTTTCAAAATTTTGTCTAAAGCTTCCTGACGACAATACGTCATCAGGGAAAAAATTCAAGACCACGTCATTAAATTTAATTATGTCATAAAAACGCATTTTCCGTTAACAAATTTGATAAATACCGCCATTAGACCGGTGCCTGCCCGGAAGGATTGAAAGGGTCCGGGTTTTTTCCGGAACTCGGGTGATTACGGTGATAGCCGGATGACAGACATTAAACGACAGGTGCCTAAAGTCTTGAGGTGATTAGGGGGACGGGGCGATGAAAGAGTGTTGAAAGCTTAGGGAAAGGGTGAAATGTAATGGATACTTTATTTTTGCTTTCGAGCAGAGGGGTAATTACCAAGACTAGCTGCCCGGGCAGCTCCGCCCATGTAAAGTAACCGTCCCTTAATTCCAATAGTTGACACCCCATCTGTCACCTTTATTACCATGCGCCAACTAATGAGGCACTAAGGTGCCAACTAATGGAACAGTGTCGGGCATTAGGACAGTTACCGTATAACGCAGACAAACCCGAGGCACGAAACCAGACATAAACCTATCTACGTCCAGGAGCCAGAAATCCATTCTTTAGGGTTCCGTTCAACAAGGAACCCTTATAGTTTAGCCATGTCTGTCCGTCCGTCCTCGGCGTAGAGTTATTGGGCTCTAATTTTTATCGAGTCATGTGTGTTTTTTTTTTAAATCGGTTGAGTGGTTCCAGTAAGCGAACGAAAACGAAGTCTAAGTAGCGCTGCAAAATGGCACCAAAGAATGAGTGTCATTGCCATTATGCGGGGTTGGGGGCGGGGGGCGGGGTGTCAACGATGCCAGGCAGCCGTTTAGTTCGAACATGCGCATACCGGGGTTTAGGCACGTGTTTGGGTAGGAATTTGTAAGGAGCTTGCATTCTATGGTGTTTTCGTTCGCTGGTTCCAGTGATACTCCCAACTTACAATCTCGAAGATTTCCTTTTTACTGAACAAGGATCGCAGCCAAAAAAAAAACCTAAAAAAAAATCTTGCCAATGCTGAAACAGAGGTTTGGTGCCTCTGTTTCAGCATTAGCAAGATTTTTTTTGTATACCTGGCTGCCCTGCTCTACATGTCGCATATCTCAACCGATTCTTGTGAGTATCATTATATACATTTCTTTGTCGATTAAATTTTTCAAAATTATTCTATTTTTTATTTCTGACATAGCCATCACTATTTTATTTAAAACAAACTGCCCGCGCGTCTCCGCTCGCGTATACAAATAACACATGCAAACTCACTGGATAAAATATTTTTTTTTTTTTTATTTTTTTTATTATTGTTCAGAACACATACAGTCATACCTAAAAAGATAGAGGTTAGTTGCTTATGTATATAAAAACAGACCTGGAGGTTCATAAATACAAACATTAAGTAAAAAATACAAAAGCGTCTTAGCGAGTAGGAAAATAAGTAGGTAGAACACTAAGTATTTTTTATCGATATCAATTTAGATCTCGTACGTTCTTTTAAAACACCAAGAAAAAAATATAGCGTAAGTCCATCCAGAAATTCCATTATCTCCATAAGTGAAAATGATAAGTTGTTATATTGACGACCGGTTAGTCTAGTGGGTAGTGACGCTGCCTACGAAGCTGAA
Organism: Epinotia ramella; assembly: GCA_947578815.1. Classification (NCBI taxonomy): domain Eukaryota; kingdom Metazoa; phylum Arthropoda; class Insecta; order Lepidoptera; family Tortricidae; genus Epinotia; species Epinotia ramella. Next base: position 1,421,143 of record OX388206.1, on the reverse strand, counting down.
GGTCCTGGGTTCGAATCCCGGTAAGGGCAAATATTTGTCTGATGAGCATGAATATTTGTTTCTGAGTCATGGATGTTTTCTATGTATTTAAGTATTTCTATCTACTATTAAATATATCGTCGTCTAGTACCCATAACACAAGCCTTATTGAGCTTACTATGGGACTAGGTCGATTTGTGTAAGATTGTCCCCTAATATTTATTTATTTATTTATTTATTATTTATTATATGACAATCCTTAATCGAAGATAATATTTCCAATTTCTGTATTGACAATTTGCATATTATTTTATTTTTATTTCTTATCATTGATGATCGTGATAAAGGATTCTTATAATTTGGACATTGCATGCAATTCTATATTGTAATTTTTATCTCGAATTGAATAAATCTAAATCTAAGTGGTTTCGGAGATTATCCCCTACATGCAAACTTACAAAATCTCTCCTCCTTTTCCTACTAATATTAGGTAGATGTTGTTAGTTTGTGCCAGCCCTAGCTACTGTTTCCACTGCTGCCTCATTCAGTAATGGCGTTTCTTTGTTTGCTCTCCAGACAGCCCCTTAAATATGCTTAATGCCAACTGCAATGCCTAAAGTTGGCGGGGACACTCCTGCTTTCATTTTAAATAATATTATTTGTGTAGGTTTGCACTGAATACATTAAAATACATATATAAATAAGCTACTGAATACAAATGGGATAACTTACTTTAAAAATATTTTTATTAACCGACTTCAATTCAGAGGCTCTAGTATAAGTTTTACCGAATCAAAACTTTACGATCGCGTTTGCGTTTTACCCTCAATTTGTATGGGATTTGACAGCTAAACGCAAACGCGGTCGCAACGTTTTGTTTCGGTAAAACTTATACTAGAGCCTCTGTACTAGTCCGCTTCAAGTGTGCTTATAAAATTTGAAGAGCTCCCTCGATTACTACAGGACCCCATAACCAAATCCTGATCATGGGACCACCTAGCCCCTATTTCACCAATTTGACAATTGTCACCCGACAATACATTGATGGTCCCACAAGTAACCTAGCAACCACCTTAGCTTCTAGAACAAGCAATGTATGGCGAATTGTCAGTGTCAGGTGACAATTGCCGAGTTGGTGAAATAGGGGCCTGGAAAGGATTCCATTTCAAACTGGAAGGATTTTCCTAATATGTCCAGGCGTCTTCGAGTACAGTCAGCATCAAAGACGCGCAATCGAAGACGTCAAAAGCTTTTATTCCTTCGTTTCTTTTGACGTCTTCGTTTGTGCAGTTACTTTTGATGCTGGCTGTACCTAATCGGGTAACATGTATAAAAAATGATACCGATGAATTGGGAACCTCCGCCTTTTTTGAAGTCGGTTAAAAACCCTTATGTGTTAACAGTGTGATGTAGGCTAGTAGCAATAAACTTGGGTCTGCCCCACCGGCAAGAGCTAGGCTTAAATAATAATAATAATATTTGCGGACAATCTAACACCTAGTCCCAAACTAAGCAAAGCTTGTAAGATGGGTACTACTGGGTGGGTAGACGACGATCTTCTTATCAATAATTAAGAGGGCCTGGCCCTCTGTCGTTGCAGCATTCTCCATTCCAGTCTATCTTGGGCTCTCGTCTTTACTTGTTGGTATGTGTGGCTACAGCACCATTCCTTCAGCTGTGTCATGTACGGTATTCAGGGCCTTCCTCTCCCTTTTGTTCCTTCTATTTTTCCTTCCAGGATAATAACGTTCAACCCTTTATGTCTTAGTATGTGGCCGATGCATTTAGCTCTGCGTTTTTCTATAGCGGATATTAGCCTTTTCCAACACTTCTTTATTGGTACACCTTTCTGTCCAGCTGATCTTAACATCCTGCGCCAACACCACACTTCAAAGGCTTCCATATTCCAGCTTTCACATCCATAAAAAATGTACTCCAGGCCAGATGTAGGTTTTTATTAAGTTTTTCCTTATGTTGGTATTAATTTTGCTATTATAGACATGCCTATTAGTAGTAAATGCTCTCTTGGCTATTGCAATACTTGTTTTTATCTCCTTTTCAAGACGACGATAAACATACTTATATAGAAAACAATCATGATACAGAATGATGATTGGAGCTGAAATTATTCCCCATACAAATCGATTTTTTTCCGGGAACGGCCCATAAATAAATTCAAAATTCAATTCAAATCAGATTATTTACTGCATAAAAGGGCTCGTCAAAATACACAGAAATAGGCCCCATAAATGTTACAATTTGCCATTTTGTAGGGTTCCGTATGATAGTCAACAAGAAACCCTTATAGTTTCGCCACGTCCGTCTGACCGTCCGTCCGTCCGTCTTCGGCTTAGCTCAGTAACCATTACTACTAGAAAACTGTAATTCAGAAGACATACAGAAGAATAAAATCTTGAAAAAATATTTTTTTGGGGTACCTCCCTAAAGTGGGGATGTAATTTTTTTTCTCGTTAATCCTATAGTGTGGGATATCGTGGGATAGCTTGTTCAAAAATATTAAGGGTTACCTACTTAAAACGATTTTTCAAGTTAGTGATTCGTTTGCGACATATTGAGCTTTAAAGCCCAAATTTTTGTTGAATGTGAAAAAATCGTGCCAGTAGTACATATGATGAATATGAAAGGAAAACTATCACGGCTAAGTACGCATAACTAGTTACCGAGTAATCGACATTCGACCTTCTTAAAAAGTACTTATTTAGAAAGGCCTACTTTCATACAAATTCGGCCGACGCAACCATTTAGTTAGCGTGCGCGTGTCGATGTAACTAAGAAAGAGAAGCAACTACGTACGGGCTCGTGTACACGCTGCCGCCTCCGCGCCGACACTGCCCCGCCGCCGCACGGGCTCGTGTACACGGTGCCGCCTCCGCGCCGACACTGCACCGCCGCCGCACGGGCTCTTACTCCAGGCAAAATACGGTTTTGAAAAACATTAATTTATAATAGCGTTTTTTTTGTTGATTTCATTTGAAAATGTTATTCTAAGATGATTTAGTCAAGAATCCGACAAACTTTCCACCCGGAAATAATTATGTAGATTTAAATGAAGCATGCATTATCTTTTTTTGTACGATTTATCTTGAATATTATAGAGCAAATGTAAATGAACCAAAATAAAGACAAAAACATTTATTAATATTTTTATGACTTTTCAGAAGCCAGTTAACTTATAATTTTTTAGATGTCTGTCCGCGATAGCGCGGAGGTGCGGCGGCGGTGCGGTGCCGGTGCGGAGGCGGCACCGTGTACTCGCGCCCTACACTGCGCGTGGCCCGACACGCACTTGGCCAATTTTTGTATGTACGAGTAGTAACATGTTAAGTATCCCCTTACGATGCCGTGCGAAGATGTTATCTAATACAAAGTAACAGTTATAAAAATATCGTTACAGCAGATAATTTATTATGATAGTAAAAGATACAATGTTAGTGCTACGGCGCTACAAGTGCTACGGCGTAGCACGTAGACCAACTCGTAGCATCGTACAAGCGAGATCCCAGAGAGGTCAATAAATACATTCAGTTAAACGTAATTAAGTCAAGTTTTATAAAGTACTCGTAATTTACACATCTCGTAATGTGTAAATCGTGAAAGTATAAATCAATGTTATATGCGATTTGAACTACAATTCCTGATTACTTACATTAGTATAGAATTATGGAATTTTAAAAATCACAAAGACCCGGAATCCACTGAATATACTCGTCTGTAACAAAAACACTCATATGCCCCGGCGGAGTCGAATGGAGAATTGGCGGTTCCAATATATTGGGTTAGCGGTATTACGTGGACAGTCGGCCACACAAGCACATAGCCGATATTCAAATATATGCAAATATTAATAATTTCCTAATTTTTTTTATGATGACCAGTGTAGCGTAGCCTACCTCGTGACCGTGTCAGCAAAGCTGACGAACCTGGGTTAAAATCCGTTCCCTATTTTGTGTGATGGTTTCTGAGTATTGAGTATTTATATTTATTACATTAAATACTAGCTGCCCTCGCGGCTTCGCCTGCGTATAGCAAAAACGCAGGCTAACCCGCGGGTTATAATGGTTATATTGATGACCTTTCGGAAAGTCCATTCTACACGCAGGTGAAAGAGTTTTTGAAATCGAATAAGCGGTTCCGGAGATGACCCATTACAAACAAACTTACAAAGTTACAATCTTACAGACTTTTCCTCTTTATACTATTAGTATAGATATAGTCATATAGTACCCACAGCACAGGCTTCATTAAGCTTACTACGGGTTTTGTTCGATTTGTGTAAGATTGTCTCCTAATTATTTATTTATACATGGATTTAAAGAAACTGGCCGTCAGTCATGTTTGTCTCTTGGAATGTTTATCCCATTGAAATACGGTTTGCGCTCGCTTTCATAAGCGTAGCAACACATCAGAACGAGCGCGCAAAACATATTGAAAAATACGAAAGAAAAAGAATATTGTGAACCCGCAAACTTTATTTTTATTAACACATTCATATTTGAATGTATCCTGTCTTACGATACCTTATAATAAAACATCAACAAAAAAAACTCAAGTACCTACTACGAAAAACACGACTTTACGACACGATATTGTGTTGTACTCCAAAACTACAATTCTCAGTGACTATTGTTCGCGACTGTACACGTTTTATTAAAGTTGAGTGCTTGGCTGACGTATCCAATAAATTATAGGTAATATATTCCAATACGAAGATATTATTGTATACTGTCAATTGTTTCAGTCGTCGAGTTGAGAAATAAGCCAAAAATAAACACCCACACGAGGGCTGTTCATCCTATATTACTATTAAAACGAGCAATGCAATGTGCTTATATATATATGTCACCGTAATATTATAAATGCCGTTAGATTACAATATAACTCGCGAGTATATAACTTCTAACCTATCCGTGATCCGAGTCGGTTTTGCCAAAAATCTAACGAAAAAGAATGCGTTAAATTGTAAATAGATTTGGGAGTTCTCAATTTTTCGACAGTTTATAATATCGCGAGTGAGATTATAAACTGACGGTGTTCACAATCTTACGGTGACATATATATATATACAACTATATGTATATATTTGTAATCATGTTCTCGTAAACGTATATAAAGATTTCGATGACAATTGCAATATAGGTGGTTAGGGGGCCAGAAATCGATCTATCAGAGAAAAATCATTTTTTTCGTATTTGCTCTACTTTCACCCGACTGGAGCTCGGTTGCCCAGGGACGTTATTCAAATGATGGTATTTTAACGTGCATATATTTGTGAAGTCACCAACCAGCACTAAGCCAGCGTGCGGATTACTGCCTGGATTGTGTATGATTATTATTGTGAATGAAATCTACGAGAGGCAATGTAACTACAAAACGGCAAATAACATATAAGAAAATAACTAAAAACTTCCTAAGTTTTGGAATAAATCCATACTATGCTGTACTATATTTATATAAATTAGGCAACAAAGGCCCCTATTACAAATACCTTAAAGACTAACATACATAGCCATATACCACTTATTAAAAACTACAAAAACATACTGTTACTGCGATTGAGATGAAATTTGGTACGGATATAAGTTGAATCCTGGGGAAGGACATAAGATAGTTTTTATCCCGACAATCATCCCCTAAGAAGTTGAAATGGGGGATAAAAGTTAGTATCGAGCTACGAAATAAACGAGTTCCGCGCGGACGGAGTCACGGGCAGAACCTAGTTTGTTAATAATTGTTATTCTGGACTGTAGTAGGGAGGTTTTACGGTACAGTCGCCATCAGATATATTGGAGCGGCCAAAGCGCTCACAAATATCTGAACACGTCTCTAATGCCTCGACAATAGAGACGTGTTCAGATGTTTGTGAGCACTTCGGGCGTTCTGATATATCTGATGGCGACGTACATACATACCAAAATGAATCTCTAAGTCTGTACATACCAAACTGAATCTGTAATTCTATACATAACGAAGTAACACAAGATGCTCAAAGGTTTGCTCGCTGCACCATCCCGCTGCTGAATACCCTCAAAAAAGAAACTACACTCGTCCTAGAAAAACCCTGGTTGAGACCTTTGCACGCGCCATCACTGCTGTTTGACTAGAGCTGAATTTGTTCTACAGACATTGAGGTCAAGATAGTCCACTTAGTTTAAAATATTTTTTTAATATTTGAAGTGAAAACTTCTTTAGCGGCGCTGTGCACTTTTTGTGATGGGGAAAAAATGTTGAACTCGCCACAGGTCACGTGACCGTGAGATTCGAGAGATACTCGCAACAGGTCACGTGACCGTAAGATGTCACGTGATCGTAAGATTCGACAGATTGAAAATTTGTAAGACGGACACGTGACCTGATCGAAAAACTGTTACAATGTCATTGAGTTTTCACTTCTGCCGTCCCGGACTGCAAGTACTGCAACCCGGTCTTTTTTTGTTTTTTACAATATGGCGTCTGGTGGCCGCAGTTTTGAATGTTGATTACTGTCTTTTCTTTAGTGACACTTGCAAAATTAAAACGGATCGATTGACGTATGATTTATTAAAATCGACCCACGCGATTGATCTCTAGAGTGCCACATAGGAACAAACATACATACACTGGTAAACTGTAAACCTTTGCGTTGCACAATCGAGTAAAAAACGCTGTAAAACATGAACAAATAATTTGGCAGGCAATTCCATGAGCTGTATTAATGTGATCTATGTATGTATACATTTAAATACTTTAACACTTTCGCTGCTAGGAACCCGCCTAGCGGGCGCCTACGCCGTAGTCGCTTTCATACGATGAAAACCACAGGACCGGCTAAAAGCGTAGCGCGTAGTGATTCCGGGCAGTGAATGTGTTAACTTAATTGTAGACTAGCATCCGCCTACGACTTCGTCTGCCTGGACCCGGGATAAAAACTATCGAAGTCGCGGGCGGAAGACACATAAGTAGATCGAAATACAGCCAAATTAGGTTAAATCAGTACTAACGCGAACTTAATATATGTGTGAAGTTAATAGCTCGCTCGTTAGTTGTCGCTTTAAAGCGATAAGACCGCCTGTTGTTACCATTATTTATTAAGCAAATTTTTTTTGTAAGATGTTTCTCTCTTGTAGTGGTGCAATAAAGAGTATTTATTATTATCTCTTTATTTATATTTCATCTTAAGCTAGGTTTTTACAATAATTAAAACATAAAATCATTATAAAAACCTAACCTAGGGTACCGCCGGCAGCGAGGCGGGGCCTAAGCTGCCGGTGGTCAGGGCGACCGAGACAGGAACCTCCTGACTATCCGCGCAGTATCCAGGAGTACCGCCTTCTGTATCTGACCCTTGATCCAGCCATCTAGTGAGAGTCTCTTGAGGTGGTGGTCGAGACTCTTCGCTATTAAACCGTTCGCCGAAACGACTATCGGGACGATGATCGTCGAATCAACATCCCACATGGCGGTTACCTCGTGAGCCAGGTCTAGGTACTTGCTGGCTTTGTCCTTCTCGGCCTTCAAGAGGTTCTCGTCATGGGGGATGGTGATGTCGACGAGCACTGCCTGGCGTTTCGATCGATCTGTCAGCACGATATCAGGTCTATTGGCAAGAATAGTCCTGTCTGTGATGACAGATCGATCCCAATAGAGCGTGGCACGATCATTTTTGAGAACTGGCGCAGGTGTGTACTTATAGTAAGGCACTTCGGAAACCACAAGACCGTATAGCAGAGCGGTTCAGAACTCGAGTATTCCTGTGCTGTGGAACAGTAAACTATCATCAGTTCACTATACAAGGATATGTCTTAAGAAAGAGGCCACTTGGAAGAGCTGGTCAATCGTGGCTAAAGAATCTTTACACTTGGCTCAACCTGAACATAAGATTAAGGCCAACACCATGCTGAGATTGAACCGTGTCAAAAGCTCATATAGCCATACCCCAATCGGTAGAGGGCACTTTAAAAAGTCATCATCCTCCTCTCAGCGTTATTCCAGGTTGAGCCCTAAAAGCGCCTGAGGTCCGCTTTGACATCTAATCCCAAGATTTGGCATAAGCACTAGTTTTACGAAAACGACTGCCATCTGACTTCCCAATCCAGAGGAAGAACTAGACTTTACTGGGATTAGACCTGTTCCGTCACGATGTTTTCCTTACCGAAAAAAGCATTGGTATCAGGTGTATGATTATTACTGAATAAATGATATGATATGATATGATATGATATGATATGGTACGACAGCCGCATGTCTGAACCACTAGGCTACCGTAGCTTCGCTTGGCACTTAAAAAAGTGAACGATCTATATTCTATAAGCTGGCACGAATGTTGAAATTAGCATAGAAACGGTAACCCGTGTTAATTCGGGGTTCCCATGCTGATTGCGTTCCGAATCTTTTCGGGCTAGTTTATTTGTGCGCTGGTGCGAACTCTAAAACTACACACGACTTGGAACTTTAAACACCATACCTTAAGGTCCAAACTGGAAGCATGTTTTTAGACGCGACTGTGCCGAGGATCCTCAATAAACTGGAGTTACGGTGTTTTTACAGCTAGTTTTGGTTTCTCTTTTACAAGCTTTTATTTAGCTCCGTTTCGAGAAAAGAAAACAGTTTATTAGGATGGTAAAAGTAAACGCAAAGTAATACTAAAGGTTTACTCCAAAATAGTTACTACTCAAAAGCTATAAGGTAAACGTCCGAATGCTCGACACCTTAATTCTAATAATTGACATCCCAGATGGTCACCTTTATTACTTTAAACATATTTACTTAATGAAAAAGCTAATGTTAACAATGTGCTTACATGCGTCTGAACTAGGATGATCCTGTGTCTCAAGATAATAATTACAATCTATTTAGTGCAATTGACAGGTATATCATATTATCGTACATTTAGGAACAATTGTGATATAAAACATAGTAACATATCTATTTAAATGAAAACATATTAGTATATTCATATGAACGCCTAAAAAATTACGTTAGGTATACATAATACAGTGTCAGCATCAATGCATTAAGATTAAAGGTGCCAACTATTCGGGCACTAGGCCAGTTGTCTTATTCTGTAGTTTTTATAGCTAGCTAGTTGAGTTGATGGTTACTGGTGGTGACTTTATTGCACAATCCATACTTACTATTATAAATGTGAAAGTGTGTCTGTCTGTCTGCTGTCTGTCTGTCAGTTACCTCTTCACGCTTAAACCGCTGAACCGATTGAGATTAAAAAAGTTGTGAGATATTTCGTAGAGCCAAGTCTCAGGCATTCTTTAATCTTTATTTGCTTGCTAAATAAAATTTTGTGACTTGGCAATCACACAATACTACATAAATTTAGGTATGCAGGAATCCATAAATGCAGGAAAGTTGTGTGATTGCCAGGTTACAGAATTTTATTTAGCAAGCAAATAAAGAAAGCTTGCCTGAGACTTGGCTCTACGAAATATCTCACAACTTTTTACGGTGGAAGAGTTTCGAGACTTGACATTTTTTTACATGGAATGTTTTTTTATGGGATTAATTATGACAGTAAAGTACAACGTTAGTGCTACGGCGCTACAAGTGCTACGGCGTAGCACGTAGACCCACTCGTAACATCGTACAAACGCCAACACTGGTTAACTGACCATCCTGTATTTATATTGAACCTTATCACAATGCACATAAAGTGCACGGATGGTCAGTTCACTGTGTTGGCGATGGTACAACTGTGTCAAGGTCCTTGTCGATGCCAAAATGGCTGCAAGCAGGCTTGCCGACTCCGACCGGCCATGCCATACCGGTCATACTTGCACAGAATTAGCAACTTGACCTTCACTTACATTTTCTAGAAAATTAAAATCCTACTTGATTACTCGATCATTTAATAACTTGAATGAATATTTGGTATGATATGGTTCTTTATTAATAAAATAAGAACACAACACAATGCCTTAAAAATAAAATAAAACCTAAAATTAAATACACCAACAAGTCAAGTAGAAACTAAGTAATCGAAAAGCCCGCCCCGCGCCCGCCCAACACTAACCGCATTGCCGCGCTGAATTGCTATGGCCAACCTCTGCACCAGAAATGAAAGAATATTTTGAAAAGTTTTATAAATAGATTATTGGTGTAATTAGATTAGTATTATGACGTTTACATTAGAATTTATATTTTGCATGCCAAACTATGGCGGAACATGCCCTCATGTAAATTAATTCTACTGGCATGTACATTTATAACACCTAAATGCTTTCCATACAAAACGTAGTTTAAAGCGGCATACTGGACATAACATTAAACTTTATAACCGACTTCAGAAAAAAGGAGGTTCTCAATTCTGTTGTATTTTTTATTATCTTTATTTTTAGGTATGTTTTGCATAATAAATCATTTCATTTCATTTCATTTCATTCAGCCTGCGGGGCTAGTACTGACGCCGAAAACGCGATGCGAGACGAGAAAATCTACCTTCCTCTTTCTAACCATCACAGTGTGAGTGAGACAGGATGCTCTGCGTCTGCGGCGCTAGACGTAGTGACGAATTACTTTCATTATTTTTCATTGCACATATGGAATATTGACAAATCGAAATTTAGGTCGTTTATGAATAATATTTTCAAAATCCAGCCTGAATAATGCTAAAATTTGATTATGTCCTAAAACTAAAGTTGACACACTTGAAAGAAATACGTCCATATGAAATTACTTACACTCCAAAAATATGACCATTGGGAAATACGTCATATATGAATTTTGTACAAAAAGGTTGATTTTCATATTAATTTAAATTAAACAAAATTCACTTTGCACTTATTTAAATATGAATCCATTTCATACTGGACAAAATTTCATTTGGGCTAGATTCATATTGGACAAGAAAACAATTGGTCATAAAAAGTGAACGATTACAAAATGATGATTTTGTCTTGACAATTTTAAATCGTACTGACTTTCACTCATCGTTTCCCCATCAAAAAATAAAGAAGCACCAATCAAACCAATGCCTTCAAAATCCATCTTATAACCACGAAGCGATGTCTTTTAGACAAATATTAATCGGTTCGTTATTATGCTCCATCCATCTTGCCCGGGAATCAATCAACTTACGCGACTACAGATTATTTAATGGACATGAGAATTTGACAAAATATTTCAGGGACTTTCGGCCCATGATTAATGGGGGAAATTATTAATTTGATAATAAGGTGATTTGCGTGAAAGTATTTGAAGGACGGAAAAGCTTTTTGAATTTAATTTAAAAGCTTGTACATTCTTGGGTACTTTTGGTCCTAAACGGTAATACAAAAATGTGTGGGAACGATAGGCCTTTTTCAGCTCACCTAGCCTGGATCTAGAAGTCTGAATAATTGTTCCTTACAACCGATTTTTAGACTGAATTTGACCGGGTTTGATTCTCGGCCGTGAATTAGGCTTCTATTTAATTTATCAATAGTACTTTTTTTTTTTTTATCTTTATTATTTGGTAAAGGGGTTTTATCCATTATGATAATGTCACCCTTATTGTTACAAATCACTTAAATAACTAGCATCTTCGCTTGATACCTACATTTACAATTTTGTACAATTCTTTAGCTACGTTGGATAGAGGGTGTGCTAAGACACTATTACATTTGCCTGTTTCAAACAGGTTTACCTTATACCTACATTCAAGCGTATTCCTCTCAGTTTCGTTCCGGATGCATTCCACCAGGATGTGAAACACATCCTCTCTCGTTCCACACTCCGCGCAGTTCGGTGAAGCAGTCTTACCCATCAAAAAAGCAAAGCTGTTCAGTGGGATGTGTCCCGATCGTAATCTGAGAGCTAATACTATATCTTTCCTACCCATGCCCGACCCCCTAAACCATGGCACTTGACAGAGAGTAGGTTGGATAGTTCTGTACCATATTCCTTTAGTTAAAGACCGCTCATCAAAATGTTCTTTCCATAATTGCTTGCATTTACGTCGTACCAGGTATAGACAGTCAGTATGGTAAGGTAAGTATGAGGCTATTATTCCATCGGTGACTGCTTCTCTAGCAAGTCGATCAGCTGATTCGTTTCCCTTGAGGCCAACGTGGGATGGTACCCATTGAAAGTAAATCTTTATTTTGGAAATCGCCAACGCGTGCACAGACTTTAAGATGCTGTAGGCTATCGGTGCTCCTCGAAAACTCGAGGTGCATCGAGCCAAATACTGTAATGCACTTCTGGAATCTGTACATACCACGAAAGTACCGGACTCAAAGGATTCGATAACAGCTACCGCCTCAGCCAGAGCCACCAGTTCTATGCCCATTATAGAAATATTTTCATTTAGTTGTAATTTTATAGACCCATTTGTTTGTGGATCAAAAACTGCCAAGCCTGCACCATTAGAATATTTTGAGCCATCTGTGTAAATATAGTAAGCGCCAGGATATTTCGACGTTAAAAAATGTTCACACGTTTTTTCTAGAACCCGTACATTATACCGTTTCTTAGCTTCCTGCACCCCATCAATGTAAAGACATATAGTGCTAGAAAGGTCCACGCTGCTAACCCAAGTATCCAACGAGAAAAGTTCAAACTGACATGACGTATGTATGGGAGTATTTTCCAAATTTTCGTGCACTAAAATTAATAAGGGTCTTTTCTTACGTCTCCAATACATGTTACTTGTTAAACTGGCAAGTAGGTTTAATTTTTCAATTAAAATGTTATTAGTGTACGATTTTGTTTTTAACCAAAACTTGCTCGCTAAATAGTACCGTCGGATGAATAGTGGTGGAAGACTAAGTTCCGACTCCATGACGTGAATTGTTGTACTTTTTATAAAACCTCCAATTGTTCGCATACACTGATTTTGCAGCCTGTCTAGTTTAGCTAGAGCAGTTTTGGTACTGTTTCCATATAAAAAACATGCATAATCTAGTCTACTACGAATTGTGGCAATGTATAGCTTTCTTAGGTGTTCAGGATGAATTCCCCAACCTGGCCCTGCCAGAATTTTGAAAGTATTTAATATTTTTAAGCTTTTCTCGGTAATTTCTTTAATGTGTTTGTTCCATTTTAAGTTTTTATTTAGCCACAACCCTAAATACTTAACATTATCTACTACTTCTATTGAGCAGTTATTAATTTTAAGTGATACGGCCTCTTGCAAATATCCTCTCTTAAAGATACAGATTTTAGTCTTGATTACCGATATATCCAAACCTATTTCTCGTAGCAAGTTTGTGAATGTGTTTAAAGCCGCTTGGAGTACATACACACTATTTTTAACCGTCTCGCGACTAGTATATAACACAAAGTCGTCAGCATATTGTAAAATATTAATTAAATTATCTGATTCAATATTTTTACATATCTTCAGGGTTGCGATATTAAATAGCAAGGGTGAAAATGGATCCCCTTGTGCTAAACCAATTCCAGTGGTTCTAGTGATCGTGCACGTATCATTATTTGATTTTATCATGAGATTTCTCTCTTTTAAAAAAATTCCAAATATAAAGACAGATTTTATACCCTATACCTATTTGATCCATTATACTTATTAAACCTGTCAAGTCTACATGATTGTATGCACTATCTATATCTATAAAGCATGCTAATGTAGGGTAATTGTTTGTTAAGCCTATTTGAATATCTGACACTAACGCGGTCAAACTGTCTATAGTAGATCTGCATTTTCGAAAACCTGTAGTGTAAGGCGAAAAGATATTATTTTTCTCCAAAAACCATTCGACACGTTTAATTAAGATGTTGTGAAACAATTTGCAAATGCATGATATCATTGAGATCGGCCTAAGTGAATCTGTAAATTGTGGATTGCGACCTTGTTTTGGGATTGGAACGATGCTAATAACTCGCCATTGTGCTGGAACGACCCCCGACTGAAGAATCCGATTAAATAGCGTTAATAAAACCAATTTACCGCTTACTGGGAGATTACTAATCATTGAATAAGATATATTGTCACAGCCAGGTGTCGTGTCCTTACGTCGCATACATTTCTCAAGTTCCTGTCTCGTTATAGGTACTTCTAACCGGGGGTTGTGACTATATATTATGGGCTTTTTAGGCAATGCATAGTCTGGAGTTAAGTTGGTAAGCAGTTCACTTGCTTTTTAGGCAATGCATAGTCTGGAGTTAAGTTGGTAAGCAGTTCACTTGCTTTTTAGGCAATGCATAGTCTGGAGTTAAGTTGGTAAGCAGTTCACTTGCTTTTTAGGCAATGCATAGTCTGGAGTTAAGTTGGTAAGCAGTTCACTTGCTTTTTAGGCAATGCATAGTCTGGAGTTAAGTTGGTAAGCAGTTCACTTGCTTTTTAGGCAATGCATAGTCTGGAGTTAAGTTGGTAAGCAGTTCACTTGCTTTTTAGGCAATGCATAGTCTGGAGTTAAGTTGGTAAGCAGTTCACTTGCTTTTTAGGCAATGCATAGTCTGGAGTTAAGTTGGTAAGCAGTTCACTTGCTTTTTAGGCAATGCATAGTCTGGAGTTAAGTTGGTAAGCAGTTCACTTGCTTTTTAGGCAATGCATAGTCTGGAGTTAAGTTGGTAAGCAGTTCACTTGCTTTTTAGGCAATGCATAGTCTGGAGTTAAGTTGGTAAGCAGTTCACTTGCTTTTTCTTTATCAATGTAGTTACCACAACTTCGCGATCCCTTAAACCATCTCATTTTGCGCCATAAATCTGATTGTGTTGTTGACTGATCTAAAGACGAACAAAACTTTTGCCAAGACTCATCCCGTGTTTGCCTCATTAGTTTTTGTGTTAATCGTATTTTAGCTTGCAGTATGTCCAGGTTATTAGGAGTAGGGTTGCGCCTAAACGCTGATAGTGCTAATCGACGTTCGGCTACCGATTTCGATAAGGAAGGGTTCCAATATGGTTTTGGTACAAATTTACTATTAGGATTTAAGCACTGCTTTATATAAGGGATATGAATATCCGCCGATTTATAAATACATTCTACAAAATTGTTGTACGTAACTTGTAGATTATCCGAGGGGTGAAGATTAGAAAGTAATTCTTCAAGCAGGGTCCTATACGAGCTCCAATTAGCCTGTTTGAAGTTACGTTTTTTTAAGATATTAGTCTTATTTAATTCTAAATTACACGTCAACTGGATCATGAAGTGATCACTACCTAGTGTTTCATTTAATATTTGCCACTTAAATCGTAAAGCTATATCTGACGAAACTACAGATATGTCTGGGGCGGATTGTTGTAACTGATTATTCACACAACGGAACCGGGTTGGAGACCCATCATTAAGTGTCACCAACATATTATCAGATAACGCATCATATATTTGTGACCCTCTTGTGTCTACCTTATAAGACCAGTTGCTATGGTGCCCATTAAAGTCCCCAAGAATGAGGACCTTTTTATTTACTGACGCGAAAACATTATCCCAGTCACTTTGCGTTGTTCGTACACACGGCGGACAATACACGACGGTAATATACTTTATTTGGTCACAGTTAAAAAGTTGAACGCACAGAAGTTCGATCCCTGAATTAATGCAGTTAATAGTATGTAATTGTGCTTTCACCGATTTATGTACGAACAAAGCGACCCCTCCGTACGAATCGTACCTGTCTTTTCGATAAATATTATAATTTTTTACTACTAAGTAACTATCGGGTTCTAACCAACTTTCACATACGGCAGCGACGTGGACCTTTTCTTGACTTAAAATATTTTCAAATGCAAGTAACTTGGGTCTGAGGCTTTGGGCGTTCCACTGGAGTATTTTAACTTTAATTACTTTTTTACTATTACTGGCCATTTATAAAAAAATCCATAAAATTCTTTAAGATCGGCCAACTTGAAAGTTTATCTACACACACTAAGATAATCCATTGAATGCAACATCTTATAATTTTGTCTACTTTCACCTGTATTGTTAGTCCCTTCAAGAATAAGATCTCTTTCAACCTGTTCACAAGCTCGCTGAAGTCAACATTTTCTTCCCTTCGGTCTTCTACCTTGTCTTCTTCAACCGCTTTTCCACGCTCACTCTCAGGAAATACTTCGTTTACGAGGGTATCGATGTTGTTATCTGCGCCCGGTGTAAGGTGTCTCTTCACTCTTCGGGGGCGAGGTGGGCGGTCTTCCCCTCGCTGTTCGCTGTGCACTATCGCCTTTGTTTCAACCATAGCCGCATAAGTACTAGTAGTCTGCTTTTGCAAAGGTGGAGAGGGTTGAGTAGGGTCTGTCGGTTTTAGCGACGGAAATGAACTGTAGGTCGGTACCTTATCGTTTTCTTTGACGTCAGGGGACTCAGGTGCTACGTATACTGCCAAAGCTTTTCTGTAAGTACAGTTATACTCTGCCATGAGTTCTCTTAGCTTTTTTTCTTTTAGAAACATTGGACATGACCTCGATAGGGACATATGGGGACCCTTGCAATTAATACACTTAAAAGTGGTTGTTTCGCAATTGGCATGGTTTTTTCCGCACTTCGGACACATTACTTTACTAGAAGGACATCTTTTGTGTATATGACCCAATTTCCAACAGCGGGAACATTGTGAAACCGGAAATATGTACGGGTCCACTTTGAGTCTGAGCCCATCCACAAAAACGTGTGCCGGCAAAAAGTTTCCTTTGAAACACAGGCGTACGACTTCACTCGCTGACCAGCCATCTTTGCAGGTATCGTCTCGTTGTTTTAATCGAAATGCCGACATCAGTTCCGCCGGTTTATTACATTCTACGCTATTAAAAATGTCATCGTCTGTCAATTCCAGGTCTACGTCCCGAATGACCCCATATGATAACATTTTCTCCATCGGTCTCTGAATACGCCAGCCCTTCTCTTTTGCTAAATGGCAGTTTTCCAGCTTTTCTATGTTTACTTCACTTGACATTTCTAAACGAATTTTGTAAGGATTTAAATATTTAACCTTTTGGATATCGGTTATGTTATACTCTTTAAGCAATTTTGCCAGTGCAAATTGTTTAGGTAGTTTCTCCAAAGACGAAATCAACACTTCTATTTGGTCAGTACTTGTTTTAACTTTCTTCTCCTTATTATTTTTTCCTACCATATACCATGGTCCATCTTCATTCAATTCCCTTTTGGATGACCTTGCGTAATTAATGTCCTGGTTTGACTTAGACTCGTTCAAATCTTCATTTTGATATTGTTCTCTTTCTATACCTAAAATCTCTTCGTCAACTAAAGAATTTTCCCTTGCCAACGGTAATTCATCCATATTTCCATCAAACGTAGGTTCATTGTTGTCCTCCATGGTTATCAATGTAGTAAACAACAAAAAAACGCATGTTCGCCGGCCGGCTATGCCAAACCGGTCTCCGGCGCACTAATCACTATTGATAACAATGCAATAGACAACCGAACACAACCGACTCGTACGAATGTCGCACCGCCACTGATCAATAGTACTGGCATCACATAAGGGTAATGTCATTATTATAGCATAGGTATTCAATGGGCATATCATTTTTTTATACTCGTCAACTTTAATGTTTCAGTTAAGACTTCGTACACCAAACTAAAATCACATACTTTTTACTATGGAGGTCGTACAATTGTTTAGACAACTAAAATAAATTTGACCAATCACGTGGCGCCTTTACTGAACTGTAATGAATTTGATCAATATGACGTCGTCTTGAGTACAGAAGAAAAGTAAAAGACATCAACGACAAAAAAGAAACAGCCGTTGGCGGCGCTTCGTTTCAGCAGGGCTTAGATTTTCAATAGATACCAAGTTTGTTTAATTAGTTCAGTTGACTCGTAGAAAAAGTCTTGTATACAAAGTTATATAATTAGCTTTTTAAGTCTTGTACCTTAAATATGCCACTCAGCAAGCTTCGTGGCCTAAACATGCTTCTTAACTGAAAAATCATACATTTATGACGATTGCATAAAATACTATTGTGTGATGAATGACGTTTCTTTTAGCATGCAATACAACAAAATACAAAATAGTTTATTTCACAAAAACAAATAGAAATCAAGGCTCTCCGTCAGTAATCAAATTAGGCTAGTGCGGTTAACAAATAGTACTTTAATTACAATAAAATTTCAGGCGTTAAGTACCTATTTAATATTATAATTGACGATGACGACCATGGTAGGAATTGTAGTGATTTTGACATTTATGCAAACTTAAAAGTAAAACTAACTGTAATGGCTCAGCGAGCCAAAGCGAGTCTTGGCCTCCGACACAAGTTGTCGCCACCTGGCCCGAATTTGTGCTATTTTTCGCCATTTATGCAAACTTAAACTTATATTGTAATTTTTATCGAGAAATAAATAAATTGAATTCGGAGTATATAACTCTCAACATACCGCTACAAATAGGCTTGTTTCCTGATTTTTTCACGATGCCATTCGAACTAGTTTTTAGAGAGGCACAAATGTTTGTATGGGAGCAACTACAATTAAAGAACATAAATACCCAAACATTTGAGTCAAAGACGGACCTCGCTGGCAGGAGCCGAAACGATACAAGTATGACGTCTCAGTTAGCACTAATGCCGGCGACCATGCGTACAGAGTCGAGGAATCTCCAAAAAAGTATATGAGAAAAAAAAAAAACTAATCGTTGTATGGAAAATCAAATAAATTGCTGTTTCGGTCGCGAAATATTGCGTTTAGGTTAATAGTTGTTATACAATTTTGTTTCTATAAAAGCGCAAGGATTGTGTTGGTACCTCTAAAATTACGCTTGAACACTAAAAAAATGCATAATTTTTCTAAACTTTCAAGATTAATATGTTTGTATGATTTTAATTATATTTTGTAACTTATACTACATTTCAATAATTTGATTGTTTAATATCCATTTAGCAACACTACGTGTTTCTTTTATAACACATACATTCATTCATTATTTTATTATATTTATTTCGCCATGGGCTATGCGGTCTCTTTGCGGTCGGAGTACCTAGACATAGACAGTATATGGAAGAAGAAGAAGAGTTGTTACTCTTGTGACTGTGATGTTTGCGGTGATCGCGAGCGGCGCGATATTTTCGAATATATAAAGAAAAAAGGCCTATACACGACCGGAATATCAAAGGAGTAAGCTTAGAATCATTTATTTATATATTTCCACAGAGTTTTCATCCGAGACGGATCAGAGTCCGTGAAGTCGAAAAACCCAAAAGGAACCAGTGCGCTCGTTCAAGGAACATTTGGTCGTCTTCGAATCGGATTTATTTACTATCGGACTCTATTTTCAACGCCACGGTACTCTGATCCTATCATTTCAACACTTTTCGAGCGGTCGTGTTAGTTCATACTTTGGGGAAAATATCGATTTTCATCTTTCAAAATTACGCTACACATTTTGGATATTCATTTATTAATTGCGGTTGCTATTTGACATAATATGCGGGTCACTCATTCAATTCAACCGATTTCTCGGTAAATTTGATTTAATTTCGGCATTTTACATTTTATTGTCACTGCTTGAAACTGTTTGTTACTAAGTTACCAGATTGCGGATTAGTAAATAGCGGTATTTCGTCAAGTATTACAATTGCATACGTGGCGTAGTTGTATATACAACACTTCGGCTACGTAGTACCTGTGGCCCGTTTCACGAAGCTACAAGTTACAATTTTACAAGTCTAAACTAGCAACATTGGTTGAAAAAGTCACTACAAGCGTTTCTCGAAACTACTTTTTTACAAATTGTAAAACTCAAGTTACAATTGTAAATTTTGAACCACAGACATTTTTTATTATTTTATTGTTTGAAATTGCTTAAATCGAACTAACGTTTCTCCAAAATTTTGTTAAATTGTCAACTTGTATTGGTCACATTGTAAAAAAAACTACCTAGCTTCCGAGCTAAGTAAACTTGTAAATTGTTCTGTTCTGTTCTGTAAATACATTTTATTCCAGCAAAATGTGGCATTCGTGGGACTCTACTGATGACGAAGATAATGATGCGGCTTCTAGTAGCTTCCGCCGGCGGTTACCAAGAATTTCCCGGACCAGAATGAATACTGGGTTCCGAACCTCTGTTTATGAATTCAACGGTTTAATCTTTGCAAAATTATTCAAGTTTTCACTTCTACAGGCACTCCCGGAGTGCAACCCGGTCTTTTTTTTTGTTGCTTTCTATACCTTACGGTGTGGACAGTCGCCATCAGATATGTCGTAGCGGCCAAAGTGATCACAAATATCTGAACACGTCTCTATTGCCGAGGCATTAAAGACGTGTTCAGATATTTGTGCATGAGCACCTTGGCCGCTACGATATATCTGATGGCGACTGTACTTATATCTAGTACTATCAGTCTATCAAGTACTATTTTATAATAATAGAGAAAAGGCAGTCTCGGGTGCCGGAACATAAATAAACTACACAATAATAGTTTTCTTCTTTTGAAAACTTTATAATTATAAAAGTCACGTACATAGACAATAATAAACAAACGTCAAAACCATGTCGAAGCATCAACAAGTTTTTTTAAAAATATGGACGTGACAGAGACTTGTTAAATCGAGATGTCATTTACTTGTAATCGAGAATATCGTACAATTTTATTATTCTACCATGGAAGGCCACCATCGAGAAACACTTGTACTTGTAAATTGTAACTTTATGTTCTTGTTACTTGTTCGATTGTAGTTTGTAACTTGTAGCTTCGTGAAACGGGCCACTGGTCGTGGGTTTGTGACCGGTCACGAGTGATCTTTTTGTGTTTTTTATAAGGGTTTTATTTCTTGTGTAGGCGGTGAGGAATAATCAATGATATCGAAAGTAAAGATACGCCTGTCAGAACAATTCGCTTGACATCTGTCCCTTATGGAAAAGAGTGGCGCCATCTGTTGTACGGACTGCGTACCACGTGGCGGACCGCGCGGACTATTCGTTTGGGTGGCCGGAGTAACCTTGTAAGGGGGACTTTTCATTATATTAATAATTCTCAATGGTTGATGCACTGATGTTTACATAGAGATAGTGGTACGTAATAAATAAATATTTATAAATCTGAAAGTGAGGGTATATTTATTTACTTTTACGGCCCAACTACTGAACGGTTCGTCACGAAATTTTGTCAGGGATGCGGTAGAGGATTTTTTCGTAACAGATGTAAGATTTGAATACACAAAAACACTACTGTCTCTAAATGATAGAAAGTCACACGGACGAAATCACGGGCTTAATTTAGAGACTTAGGCCACAGAAGCTCACAATAATTACATCACAAATATTCTTAGTTGCACACCACTTGACAATGTAGCAAATAATAATAGAATAAGAGCCAAATAGTGTTCAAATAAATACTATCAACTATTTATAAATCACATATTTATTGCTTATTCTGCTTTCAAACGACTTTCTTCTGTACATTATTCTTATGCATCTACTTACCAACATTAGTAGAAGATACGCTGTGAGAAATATACTTATATAAAATATATATATATATATGTATGTTTGTGGAACGCGTCACTGAGTAAATAAGATAACTACGCTCATAAGCCCTTCGCTTATGAGCGTATAGTTATTTATATATATTATTGCAATGTAATTCAAAAACTCCTTTGTTATATGTAAATACAAATTAATCAAATGCAGCATGAGAGAATATACTTCTAAAAACGTACCTTAGCTTAGGCCAAATATTATTTCTAGCACTATAATTGTTGATTATTATTCTTAATAGCACTAACCGACTACGATAAATCGAACCCCCTTACAAGGTTACTTCTGATTTCCGAACTAACAAATCGTAATGGCGCTAGGTAACAAAATAAGTAATTCTTTTAAAAATGTGTTACTAAGCGATAAAAAAGAAACGGACGATTCTTATCGATGATACGATATCCCATGTTTTTTTTTCACTTTTGTATCATAATCTTTGCGGCCTTTTACAGCGCAACTGGGCATTTTGAGACAGTCGGCTCTGACACACTGTGACAGCTGAACTGTACGGCGTCCTCACACAGACTAAGGCGCGGTGGCCCGCAGTTGCCAGTCGCGGGCCACCGCATTGGACGAATTACTCGTGCGCGTTGGGCCTATCTTTACGAAGTAATATATATATCTGTGGGAATAATAATGAATGGACAAAATAGATTGTCTATTTAAGTTTTAACGTTTTTAAAAATGTATTTTGCGGTAAATTTACAAATATATAGTTTAGCGGGAAATACCTTGTATATTTAAAACAATAGTGCGGTTTATTGTTTATCATTGCGGCGCGGTCTATTATGAGCAATCCGTTTTAGGTATTTATAATTTTCATGTTGTGGTGCTTATTGTTAGGGTGTTGTTTGATTTTGTTGATTTGGATTCTGCAATTTCTGCATTCAAATAGAACAATGGCGGCAGCTAGGCGGTTACAGGTTGTCACTAATGAAATATCTCACGGCTATCCAAAATATTGATTTATTGGAAGGTTTAGCTCGTAATACAGATCTGTCCTCAGAACAGGAAAGCGATTTCATGGTTCGGTTCCAAGATTTGGAAAAAGTGTTTGAGGCATTTACGGAAATGCATTACGAACTTCAACTTTCGGCCAAGGAGATCGAGAACTTCGATCTAGACGATCACAAACGGATGTACGACAAGTACAATAAAAAAAATTTTTTCATAAAGTAACGTCATTTGGGACTAGCGACTTCAAATTTGGAGACTGGCAGTGATAGCGGTAACAACAATGCCAGGAGCGCGAGCAATAGAGCGGTCTTGCCACGCTTACAAATTCCTACCTTTTCAGGAAGATTGTCATTTCATTTCATTTATTTATTCATAAACAATACAACGATTGTGTTTGAAATCATAGAAAATACAGAAAAGAAATCATAGAAAATATACAGAAAATACATGTTGAGAACAGAGTAGAATTAAATCATCATCATCATAAACTTAAGAGCCGGGCTCTTGTCGGTGGAGTAATCGCCACTCTGTTCTTCTCTCTGCCACTGTTTTGAGCTCCTGATACGACATTACATTAACTTTCTCTTTAGCTTGGTCCATAAACGCACGTCTTGGTCTTCCCCTGCCTGAATTAAATGTCAAATATTATTACAATTCGCAGAAAATAATGTAAACACGTCAGATTTCTTTGTCATAACTATGGTTTAGACAAATTAACAACAATATTTGACATACACACAAACACATACACATTATACATATGACAACATAATTATAGTACACCCAAAAACTAATTATATTTCCTGCTATAGGCTGTCAAAATAATAATAAAAATAAATATTTAAAAGTCTGTTCACCTCTCAAGTGTCATAAACTCTTCCACTGCATATAGACACTGTTCTAGCAGGTTTTTTTTAAAGTTTTCTAACAAATATGCTAGGGCTTGTTAGCAACTTCAGTGCTGAGGGCAACTTATTGTACAAAACAATACCTTGATAGCTCTCAGAGTGTTTAACCACTCTGAGTCGAGTACTAATTGACCGTGGCAGATTTTTAAGTCTAGTAGCCATCCGTAAATCCCTTTCCTCAGACGATTCTATTTCATTTAGACGTTTTATCAGGTCTTTTAGCACTACTAGAATATAAAGGCTGGGCACAGTATGAATTCCAAACCTGACAATTGGAAGAGTTTACTTCCTTCATGGAATTGTTTCGGTCCCTGGTGGACAATGACACATCTTTATCGGATATTGAAAAGATGTATTATTTAGCAGGGTCATTGTTAGGCGAACCGAAAACCTTAATCCAGCATCTGTCTGTCACTGGAGATAATTATTCGGTAGCAATGGACTTGCTAAATGCGCGGTATAACAATAAAAGACTTTTAGCGGACCGGTTGTTATACAACCTGTTAAATCACACGTGCACAGTTTAATGGTTTGAAAACGTTCTTGAATACCTTACTGGAAAACACAAAGGCACTGGAAAAGATGAATTTTCCTGTAGAGTCGTGGTGTTATTTGTTGTTTTATATTAACTTCCAAAAGTTAGACAATAACTTCTAACATTTACCTTCTGAAATGAACCCTGCCGATGTTGCTAGTCGCGGTTGCCGCGCATCGGTACTGCTCGAACACCCTCTGTGGTGGGGACCTGGTTGGTTGACAGGTGATGCGGACACCTGGCCCAAGAATATTATGGATAAAGCGGAAGATCCATTGCCTGGGTTGCGGAAAGGGAAAGTAAATGTTGGAGCTCTGGTGGGGATTGTTGACAAGGATAATATATTTACTCGGTTTAACAGTTTACTTATGTCAGAATTATATAAAACAAATTCAAAACCAGAGTATGTCAGTACAAAAAGAGAAAAATAAAATAAAAAATAGTAATCATTTTAAAATCATTTGAAATTATTTTGAGCGGAAACATCCAGTGATCTTGCCGAAGTCGCATGCTCTCACGGTCTTGATCGTGGATCACTTTCATGTAATGTGTTGCCATGCGGGCGCTACAGTTTTGATGGGAGTACTACAGCGGCGATTTTGGATTATTTCTGCGGCGCAAGTGATTCGTACACGGATTTACAAGTGTATACAAATAAATAAATAAATATTAGGGGACAATCTTACACAAATCGACCTAGTCCCATAGTAAGCTCAATAAGGCTTGTGTTATGGGTACTAGACGACGATATATTTAATAGATAGAAATACTTAAATACATAGAAAACATCCATGACTCAGAGACAAATATTCATGCTCATCACACAAATATTTGCCCTTACCGGGATTCGAACCCAGGACCTTCAGCTTCGTAGGCAGCGTCACTACCCACTAGACTAACCGGTCGTCACAATGTCCGGTCCGTATACAATGTTTTAGGACGAAGGCTAGGCCTACGGCGCCATTAATGGCAGCGTTGCCTTGGGATCGGGTTAACGCGGCGGGTGTATTCCACACCGTGCAAACTGATTTTGCAGGCCCTTTTATGATAAAACATTCTCACAATGTTGGGTGACTGATAAAAGAGGAAAATTTACCTCCCTTGAAGTGGAGATTAGGTAGAATAGAGGGGTTGTTACCTGGCAAAGACGGTATTGTTCGGGTTGTACAACTTAGAACCACGTCAGGTACACTCATGCGGCCTGTTGTTAAAATTTGTAGACTTCCCCTGGGTGATTAAGTTGGTAACAAACAGTTTTTTAGTTCAGTTATAAAGTTGCTGAATCAGTGTTGTAATATTGCGGTTTATTTCAACACCTTACGTTTGGTTTTTTGTTTTCTTATTGATAAAGGCTATATATAGCCTTTCTCGGGCGGGGGAATGTTTCTTTTATAACACATACATTCATTCATTATTTTATTATATTTATTACGCCATGGGGTGGGGCTATGCGGTCTCTTTGCGGTCGGAGTACCTAGTCATAGACAGTATATGGAAGAAGAAGAAGAGTTGTCACTCTTGTGACTGTGATGTTTGCGGTGATCGCGAGCGGCGCGATATTTTCGAATATATAAAGAAAAAAGGGTTATACACGACCGGAATACCAAAGGGGTAAGCTTAGAATCATTTATTTATATATTTCCACAAAGTTTTCATCCGAGACGGATCAGAGTCCGTGAAGTCGAAAAACCCAAAAGGAACCAGTGCGCTCGTTCGAGGAACACTACATTATCAATTTTAACATGAGGAAACTGCCCTTATTCAAATAAATCAAGAGAATAAGACATAACTAAGTGAATACAACGAATCCGCCTCAACTGTCCCCAGCAGCGGAGCCTTCATAAACAAAAGACGATCCGAACTACTTCAGCTCAAACGAATAGTAAATATTCTCATTATAGTTCACAATAGTCGTTCAATCATCCTAGAAAAACCGAATGTTCCGGACACTATAATTACGTCGGGAAAGCCGCCATTGTCCGACGGAACTCTAATTTATAGCCATGAATGGAACCCCTTATAATATGCTCATTAAGTAGGGATGGCAATACTATTTGGGATTTTTTGCTTTACGTAGGTGTTTAAGGGAATTATAGGTTTTTGTTGTGTGTGAGGTATTAGTGTAGTGTAGAATATAAGATACGCGATGAAGTGTTTATACATAAATAGAGGGAATAATATATGTGAAAAACAGCTTTGTAATCAAAATGATTTCACCTTTGTACATACCTTCGGGATAGATAGACTGATCTGAGAGAGTCTGCTTGGGATCAAAGATGTTTGCGACAGATTCCAAACGTCGAGTGACCTTAAAGCGTCGATGTCGTATCGTTTCCTAGATACGTTAGATAGATCTAAATGTCATTTATTGTATAGGGAAATGACAATTCAGTTGCTCAAGCGCTTTCGAAAAGTTACGGAATTGACTAACTACTCAGTGATTGTAATTGTTTATATTTTCTCAAAAGATATAACGTTCATCCCTGAAGCCTCGTCCCTCGCCGCGTGCGCGTGCGATGCATTAGCCGCAGAACATACGAGGCGTTTCGGCAACGCGCAACGTGACGTTCGCGCGTTTCTAAAATGTACTATAACGATGTACGCTTGTAGCCGCGGCGAGCGCAACGTCGTTGCTCTTTACCGCGCTGTGCGCCGCACAAACGCGCGGACGGGCGGTGCTCTTCACACGCGGCATCGCAGTCTTGAGTGTTGACGTGAACCTTCTTGTGCCGACAAGGCACATTTTATAGGAGCGATTGGATATGATTTAAAACGTTTTAGGATAAACCATAGATTAAGTACGTGCGAGATGTATGAATGATTATAAAATGTAGTTACTCGTATTTATGTGTACCGTGTGAGTTGATGAATAAATAATCTACTTCAAACAGTATTTCGAAGTCTCTGTGTGTGGACTTCCATAAACCCGTCTGGAGTGTAGTCACACTGGTACACTCCCGCTTTCTGCTCCCCCATCAACATCTCATATGGCACTCAACTGGACACTATCATCAACGTTTAACCACTGCCTATAGCAAACTTCTCAAAGCCGCCGAGTGGCGCCACGCGTTCGCGCGTTGCGACCGCCCCTCCCCGCGTTCACCCGTCCCGCGTAACGTTTTGAACGCGCCTTAGGTAGACCGGTAGACCCAACTGACATTTTTTCAGTAACCTAACGTACGTATAATGCGTTACGTGATGGACCTGCGGAGCGCGGTGTTGAAACGTCCCGTGTGTTCTTCACCTTACCTGAGACGCCTCTAATGTAACCTTTGTTCACCTCCATTGTACGGGACACTCAATTTAAATGCGTATTAAGCTTTCAAAGGGTGTAATGGGTACGTATGTAATTGGGTTTGGGTCTTAATGAAATTTTATGGAACAGATAAAAACTAGGGATGTCTTTCTGTTTGGCCATTGGGACAAATGTGCGGAAACAAATGGAATCAGTGATCGTGTTCCATTTATATTTAGGTAGACATGTATTTTGTTCAAATTGGTATTGCAAGAAATTGTGTGTTATTTTACTGACTGTGATTGGATTGATCTCAAAGTATGTATACTTGAGGTCGAACAATGTATTGTTTGCGAAGTCCGGTCAGTTCATGTTTACAAGTAAGTTTATTGCAGTCTTTCAGCGTAATTGACAGGAGATACTTCACCCTGTTCCTCATTTGATTATATTATTATTTAGATTTTTGCCCTCAGGCACCGTATACATTTTACTACTTAAAACCACTCAAAGTTTGTTAGTTTATTCTCTTATGCATTATGTATAATTTAGAATCAGCAATAGATGGTTTATATTGACTTGTAAAAGTGTCTTTGTCGCCTATTTGCAGAATAATTACTTTGATTGTTCGAATAATTGGATTGCAGGTGAAATTATGTTCAAAATTATCCTTTAAAATAGCTGCAAAGAACACAATTAGACTCCCGTTTCGTGGAAGCTTCAGTACTTATTATTTAGTTCCATAACCTCTCAACGGTTCCGTGTTAGTGCAGAATAAGTTATAAAACGGGGTAGATATAGCGGCCAGCCGTCCAGCGCCGCGCCGCGGGTATAAATTATCTTTATGTTTCCTGTCGTGATACGTTGTCTAAACAAATAAACTATGCGGCTTAGGATCGTGGCCGGTTTGGAACGATGCGGCAGACCGGTTTTTGTTTTCTTTTTTACATTACGGGCATATACCTGACGAGTTAGGTATATTCATATAAATACCCTGTCGATGAGTTCATTTGGATAGATACCAAACAAAGGGTGTTATGTACATACCTACATAACCGATAATTTTTATAGTGAAACCTGAATATGTCTTCCGGTGGCTAGCCGCCATTTTGATTTGTCTAGTAGCGAAACCTAACTCTGAGCGTCAAGTCAAGTGCAATTGGCAACAAAACTTGTAAGAAATAATTTACTTTAAAAACAAAGTTTTAACCGACTTCAATTTAGTACTCCACCAAGCCACGAGACATTTCTACATTTCTTTTCCCATTTACCACATAAACTGATTTCCGAGAGCAAATGCGTTGATTATTAGGGAAAAAAAAAAACCGGGTTGCACTCCGGGAGTGCCAGCAGAAGTGAAAACTCAATAACATTGTAACAGTTTTTCGATCAGGTCACGTGACATCTTACGGTGTCACCCTAAAAATGAATTTTACGCAAATTTATAAACAATTATCAATTATTTAGGCGGACGGCCCGCGGGCGCGTTGGGTGCGACTGGCCCAACGCGCCGCCGCGGCGCAACGGTGCCGGGGTCCGGCGCGCCGACGGGCGGCGGCAAACACAATACCAATTTGTTTTTGCCATTGCCAAATATTTTTCAAAGCTTTATCTCTTTAGGAATAACGTCTAAATTCGAACTATTCCATTTTGCAAGATGAACAGCAGATGGCGGTGCAAGGTGGCGACCAAAATATCAATTTGTTTTTGCCGTTGGTAAATATTTTTCTAAGCATTATCTCTTTAGGAATAACGCCCAAATTCGAACTATTCGAATTTTCTCAATAGCAAAACGGTGAAGGACGCGTTGGTATTATTATAAATTTATTTGCAGAATATGCTATTATATTGCAAAAGGTGTTTAACGGCTTTATACTCTTACGAATAGCGTTCAGTTTTGAAAGAAGTCGAATCGGCTAGCAGCAAAAAGTGACCTCCTTCACATCTGACGTCACAAAACTCTGTCGCGTATTTAACAATTTTTCCCCATCCCAAAAAGTGCTCAGCGCCGCTAAAGAAGTTTTCACTTCAAAAATCGAATCGCTGTACGAGTAGTAGACTTAGTAGACTTTTGTCGATTCCACAAGGATCACCTTTGGCACTTTATTAGTTGCTATTTCAACGGAATCTTATCAGAATCTGTGATATACTTTTGTACTTTTAAGTACATAATTGAGGAATTCCATAAGTCATCTGTGGTCTTCATCATCAATTCCACTCCACCAAATTTATGATTTCCGGGTAACACGAGTTACAATGGAAAATACGAAAATCACTACACGCGTGCCTAATATAATTGAGGAGTTCCCTCAATTCCTCCCATCATCCAACTGAATTTCTAAAAATAATGGGACCCACCTGGAAGCATATACTTACAAACAAAAAAAAATTACGAATTGGCTCATCAATGCTCATCAATGACGGAGTTCTGATGTAACAAGCATGGAACAAAATTAAACAAAGGCCAAGTGCGAGTCGGACTCGCGCACGAAGGGTTCCGTACCAATATCTATAAAAACAGTAAAAAAAAAGTTTGTTGTTGGGAGGCCCCCTTAAATATTTATTTTATTTTGTTTCTAGTATTTGTTGTTATAGCTGCAACAGAAATACATAATTTGTGAAAATTTCAACTGTCTAGCTATCGTGGTTCTTGAGATACAGCCTGGTGACAGACAGACGGACGGACAGCGAAGTCTTAGTAATAGGGTCCCGTTTTTACCCTTTGGGTACGGAACCCTATAAATGATGATATAAAAAATATATAACCGAATTGAGAACCTCCTCCTTTTTTTGAAGTCGGTTAAAAAGTAGTTGCTACGATACGAATGGGCCCACGATAGTTCAGTCGACGAGAGCACAACGCACGGAACGTAGAGGTTGTGGCTGTTAACTCCGTTCGCTGCGATATTTTTGACTCCCGACGTAAACCCGTCTCGTCAACGTGGTCCGACTGCTTTGTCCTAATTGTCCTACTGATCGGACGACTCAAACGTTTTATTCAGGTTGCTTCGATTAAACTACTACAAAAACGTTTTCCTAGACCACGTGGTCCCGCCAATCGGACCACGTATTCGTGGTGTTCAGACGCGTAAAATAGGTCAGGTTTTTATTCGCGATTTACCTGATAAGCAGATGACCAGATAACATCAAGTACCGAAGAAGGTTCTCGAGTGGCGACCACGTACCGAAAGGCGTAGCGTGGATAGGCCCCCGACAACTTGGACTGATAACCTGGTAAAAGTTGCAGGAGTCCGCTGGGCGCAGGACCGGTCATTGTGGCACCCATTGGGGGAGGCCTATTTTTTATTTATTTATTTAGCTTACTTGAACTACACAGTTTTACATAATATAGGTAAATATATTAGGTAACTAACCACATGTAGTTTTATTTTAAGATCTAAGTATAGGTAAACATTAAGTTAAAGTAAGCCACCTTCCGTACTAGTGTATAAACTGTATTACGGCAAGGTACCCTCCTTCTCCTCATGATTAACCGCGTAGATATGAGTTAGAATTGTTTACATTATGAATTTATGTAATTACCTACAATTATCATTAATACTATTTATTTTAAGGCATATAGGTTTCAATGTAATTGGTAACATCATTAGCATAATTATTGCGTGAGTTTCTAGAGGGAGAATGTATTAAATAGTGAGTATCATATAGTAGTGTGGTGTGTGTGTAAGTGTGTATGTTTGTGATGGGAATAGACTTAGCAGTAGGTACAGTGCGGAGACCAACAATAAAACATTTATAGGCAATTCATGAGTGGCACGGACGGGTCATACAACCATGTACGTACCTACAGTTGGGCTTTGAGGGTAGATGCTAGTTAGATACTAGTGTTAATGTTACATACTGCGCCAAGTCGTAGGCACGCATACACGAGGATTATCAGGGTTAGGCTAGTAACTGTACTATTAATCACTACATAGTTTGAAACAAAGTCGCTTCACGCTCTCTGTCCCTATGTATGCTTAGATCTTTAAAACTACGCAACTGATTTTGGTGCGGTTTTTTTTTTGTTTTTTTTTTTTAATAGATAGAATGAATCAAGAGGAAGGTTTATATGCATAATATAGTACCCGTGCGAAGACGGGGCAGGTCGCTAGTAGGTAATAAAATAAGTACATGTAATTGTTTGTTAGAGCTGTGGGCTGCTAGTGAGCGTTAGTAAGATAGTGCGGATAGTAGGTATATAGTGTTGCTAATAGGAACTTGCATTAGTAGTTATCAAGACATTATTTGGAGAAGAGTCTCAGTTTCCTCGTAATTTAGGTTTTTAAGAAAGGATGTAACAGCTCGTTTGCAGTTGTTATTAGTACATTGCTGTAATTCGACTGTTTTAGATTAGGTTATATAGATATGGTCCAAGGAACAGGGAGAAGCTGTGCGCAAACTTGGTTTTGCAGGTATGGCCAGCAGTGGACGTCTTTCGGCTGATATGATGATGATGAACGAAGATTCATGTGCTCCGATCCGTAGCAAGTAGTCAAGGAAGTCGGACTACATGGCCCGAGGGACGTACGCAAGGGGTATTTATAAGTTCAACATGTGTATCTATGTTTCTGTATGGCGTGGCGGTCTGTGGAGTCGTAGCTTCCAAGTTCTTTTTAAATCGAAAGTTATGGTTAGTGTCAGCGGTGTTTTAAAATTTTAATTGAACGAACGAGCGAAGCGAACGGGGTTCTCCGTTTTAGCTTGGGCAAAAATTCCTGCGTCTTTCCAGCTGTTCTCCTCTAAGTCGCATTTCTCAACCAATTCTCCCGAAATTTTGTGAGCAGGTGCAATAAATATATAGTTTTTTTTGTCGATGTTGTTCTTTGAAGTAATAATAATTTCGAAAAATATACAGGGCCAGTGGCTCCATCAGCTGTAGAACTTGCGAGAAGTTCTACAGCTGATGGAGCCACTGGTTTATGTAGTTATTGAAATTGGTTTGGTAATTGGCAGCTGTCGGAGGATCTCTTCTACGCATGTTAAACTAATTCCTATCTAATATGTCTAGCATGATAAAACCCTTTGGACTAGTTTTTCGTGTAATAGTATATTCTCTTTGTGCTCCGCTGTTCTCTTACTAAACGCAATTCCAATATGGTTAAATAATTTATTTGTTCCCTTAGAATATAGCAAATGTTGCCGGCTTTTCAATGTTATGTGAGCATTTTCATCCTCTTTGTAACATTATAGGAACTACGCTTCAAAAGACTACGTACACGCTAACAGGAAACTAAAATGACTTTCACTATAGCAAAATCAATCTTAAAATTAATATTCTCTACTATATTTCGATTTTTTTAACAGCCGGTACAATAAACGTCAATGATGACATATGATCACATAAATTGTACTGGGATGACAGCCGTCAAATATTGGATGTAAGAGCATTATCATTATATAATCAGCATGGTCCAATGTGTGAGAAAAAATATTTATTACAACACTATAGAATTACATACACTTTCTAAAGCGTTGCAATAAATATCCTCTCTCACAATATTATTTCTGAAGTGCTGCAATATTTACCCCACACACATTTACAATGTGAATTAGTGGAGAGCGTTCATTTTATGATATGGTTATTACTTTATATACCCATATAGAAGCACTCAGGCAGCATATTAATTATAATCAATCTTTACTCAATACGTATGAGCACGGCAATTCGGCGAGTATTTTAATTCCACGACAAAGATGGTTCGTGAATTCAGTATAGTACATTATTACAAAGGCCGGGAAATAAGGGATTGCCTGCCGAGTGTCATATAGCCAGGCCGGATAATAGTAGGTACGAGGCAGGCAATCCCTAGTTCCGGCCGAGGCATGTATTGTGCTTTTCTCAAACATGCAATAAAGTTAAAAAAAAAAATCAGATATCTTTATGGCTGTACGCCATGATGTTGTGTCACCAATTGAAGATGAAACAAAAGAAGATCACTTTGTAGACTTCAAATTTTATATGAAATTTCATTATGGGACTCGTCTCGCGGCGCCTGAAACGTGATACTTCGCAGCCGATAAGGAGCGTAAAGTCAATAATTGCATGTTTCAGAAAAAACATTTTAAGATGACAAAGTGTGATGCGTAAACCCATAATACCCTACAAGCGTACCCACTGAAACCTAGCGCCAAGGCTTGCCACGGCATTAAATATATAATAATATAGGATGCGGGTGGCGCTGGACCAGTCATAGTGGCAGTCTTTGGGGGAGGCCTAAGTCCAGCAGTGGACGTTTTTCGTCTGATATGATGATGATGAATTTATAGTTTTATTACATCAAAAGAAGTATTTATATTATTTCATATCGCATCCTTACCGCATTTAAACCAGTTTCACAACGTGAAACACATTGAGATGCTATTGGAACGTCAAGACATGAACCGAGAGCTCCTGTCTAGTTATATAATTCCGCTTTTTGTACTATAAGTATTTTTTTTATAATATAGATGAGTGCTAAGCGCGCCAGCATTGCGAGTGGCTCACAAATAAGAACCACGTATCGGTACGAATCATAAACGGGACCCTATTACTAAGACTACGCTGTCCGTCCGTCTGTCTGTCACCAGGCTGTATCTCAGGAACGATAAGTATTTAAGGGGGGCTCCCATACAACAAACGTGTTTTTTTTTGCCGTTTTGTCTGTCGCCAGGCTGTATCTCAAGAACCGCGATAGCTAGACAGTTGAAATTTTCACAGATTATGTATTTCTGTTGCCGCTATAACAACAAATTCTAAAAACAAAATAAAATAAATATTTAAGGGGGGCTCCCATACTACAACCTTTTTTTTTTTTACTGTGTTTATAGATAATGGTACGGAACCCTTCGTGCGCGAGTCCGACTCGCACTTGGCCGGTTTTTTTTAGTTTTACTAAGCCACACAGTAAATATAAACGCTAATATACTCGGAGCTGAGCAAAAGTGCCGCACTTAAAAAACATCGAGACCCATAACAAGACCTAACTTCAGCGTCCAGGGGAGGCTGATAGAAATTCATAGTTCACAAAATGGGTATAAGCGAGTGAATATCATACATAGTTCAGCGGGCCTGGAGCCGGCACGCGGCCAAAACATATGACTACACTGTGGACATAAATATAATGAATTTAAACACAAAGAAAGCGAAAAATATCATGCTCCAAGCCGTAAATTTTCAGATAAATTTCGTTAGCAGCGTTACTGCTTAGTACAAAATTAACAAATAAGTACAATGAGTCTATAATGTAGGTACACTAGGTATAGTTTGTTTTAGTTTAGATAACGAAAAGTACATAAAACCTACCATTAGCGCTATCTATTGCTTAATGGTTATCTTCAGGGTTGTCAAACTATTACGCATAAACAATAGAACAAACAGTAGCAACTAGTACAGGTGCGATACTTTGGTCAGTTTTATGACATCGTTTTGTTATCCTTTCCTTTCATATTTATCAACAAAAGAAGTTGCGAAATACCCACGTTAAGTGCATTTTCGTCTTTTTAACTAAAACAAAAGTCTGTTATGTTTTATTTTAATTTTATACACGTTTTGATTTTTGGGTGAAAAGATTATAAAACAAGCTTCTATCAAAAATTTCATTTTTGGTACTACAAGCTTACAGTACTTTTCGGTATACCATCATCAACTACTCATTGAGTCGATTCTAACAAACCCAAACTCAACGGGGTTACGTCGGTTAAGTGCTGAATTCCCATGGCCACCTTCTGTCTCCATCATCAGATCAGCTCGATGGTACCATAACATTGAATGGTCATCCAAACTATACTTATACCCAAAATTTCAGCTCAATCGGTCACCGGGAAATGGGTCAAATTGAACTTGTAAGGTTTGATTACAGACAGACAGACAACGGGACAGGTGAAACTAAATAAAAGCTTGTAAAAACAGAAAATTTGATTTATAATTTTTTTTTTTTTTGTTTTATGTTTTTTTTTGTTTTTTGTACAAAGTCTAAAATTGGTTCGTTTTTTTTCTATTATAGCAACATTAATTTATATCAGCATCAATTTATAGCAACTGAAACTAGTTTCCGACCTTGATATAGCGGATTCCGTTGTGTATAAAAACACTTTTATTTTATTTTATTCAACGGCGGTGGAAAACAAGCGTACGGCCCGCCTGATGGTAAGCGGACACCGCAGCCTATAGACGCATGCAGCTCCAAAGGAGTCACATAGGCGTTGCCGACCCTTGCTATGTTATTCCAGTATGCCGTTTTTAAAATGAGAACCACGCTACGGTTGTATGGAGAGTCTCCTGGTGACCCTTAGCGGTCCTTGATGGTAAAATGAAAAAGGTCTCAAGTGCACTTAAACAAAAGGGCAGATACGTCGATTTAGAAATACTATATTGTAATTGTGTCAAAAAGAGCATAAAGTACAGGAGATTCAAATGCGCATACGGCTTTTTTGCTGTTGTGTAATACAGGATAACCGTTGTGGCTCCCGGGAGGAAAATATAGCTCGCCACAACTAGACTTGAAGTTTAAGTTAAAGAGTGGCGATCGGAGGAAGTTGTTTAAATATTAACAATACGACACGGCAACACTGCAGTCTTGTATCGCTAGTAGCGTCCAATAATATTATTTTCCATTTTTAGGGTTCCGTACCCAAAGGGTAAAAACGGGACCCTATTACTAAGACTTCGCTGTCCGTCCGTCTGTCTGTCACCAGGCTGTATCTCAAGAACCGCGATAGCTAGACAGTTGAATTTTTCACAGATGAAGTATTTCTGTTGCCACTGTAACAACAAATACTAAAAATAAAATAAAATAAATATTTAAGGGGGGCTCCCATACAACATTTTTTTTTTCAGGTTGTATCTCAAGAACCGTGATAGCTAGACAGTTGAAATTTTCACAAATTATGTATTTCGGTTGCCGCTATAACAACAAATACTAAAAACAAAATAAAATAAATATTTAAGGGGGCCTCCCAACAACAAACGTGTTTTTTTTGCCGTTTTGTCTGTCGCCAGGCTGTTTCTCAAGAACCGCAATAGCTAGACAGTTGAAATTTTCACAGATGATGTATTTCTGTTGCCGCTATAACAAAAAATACTAAAAACAAAATAAAATAAATATTTAAGGGGGCTCCCATACAACAAACGTGTTTTTTTTGCCGTTTTGTCTGTCGCCAGGCTGTTTCTCAAGAACCGCGATAGCTAGACAGTTTAAATTTTCACAGATTATGTATTTCTGTTGCCGCTATAACAGCAAATACTAAAAACAAAATAAAATAAATATTTAAGGGGGCCTCCCATACAACAAACTTTTTTTTTTACTGTTTTTATAGATAATGGTACGGAACCCTTCGTGCGCGAGTCTGACTCGCACTTGGCTGTTTTTCTTTTTAACAAGTTCAGTAGTCCTCTTAATTTTTTTAATGCTATCTTCTTTATTCATAAAGCTGCGTCCGCTGCTTCAATGTTTTCGATGTTTTTAAACATCTAACATGTTATCCATCAGTTTCGCCAAACAAATAGGGTATTGTTTTGATTGGCAAAACATTTATGACGTTTAAAATCCACGAAAACATGTTTCAGCGAACGCGGCTTAACACATACAAAACCTCTGTTAACTCATTTTGTGTTTGATACCTTTCTGGCGGATTAAAAGAAAAATAAATTAACGTCATTTTGACTAACATAGTTTTCACCCACGTTTCACCCAATTCATATGAGTCATGCCTCTACGAGCGATTTTCGCTACAAAGTGAACTACAAGTGCTACGGCGTAGCGAACGTAGCATTGTTCAGCCTCTAATGGGTTTATGAAAGATTTATAGGAGCATGTTTAATGTAGGTCAGTCTTATAATATACTCTTCTATGGAAGTTGAAAACTAAGCTGATGCGCGGTATATGTGAGAATTAATAACTGCTTCGCTTCGGTAACTTTACCATAAACTTTACCGACTTCATTTTACTTTATTTTAATTAGACTATGAACCCGCTCAGCGCCAATCACGGCACACCTGCGTTAGAGCGCAGGTGCTTTTAGTTACATATGGAGGATCACTTTCCACCACCACCCTGGTAGTAGTGCTACGCCGTAGTCTGTAGCAGGTTAACACATGCACTGCCAGGACTCGCTACGCTCGTACAGCGTTGGTGCCCACTAGGCAGTTAAAGTGTTAATGTAGGCACTGTGATTCATAAATACTTTTGATTTAACGATTAATAAACTCCATCCTTTATTTTTTCTACGGCAACGAGGATTACTAAAACCCAAATCCATCAAGCAAGCACGAGTTAAAACAAATCTTTAAATGTTACATTCGAACCACTTACCAACTTTTAATGTACTAACATTCTTACCGTATGCAAATCCGCTCAATCCACACATACAATTTCAAAATCCGTAACTATATTAAACTTGGGATGAATATTAGGGAAGTCGGATAACCCGCCTCCCTCCAAGGCGATAGGATTTACATATTTCCCCCCCCATCGTGGCATTTTAATATCATCTACATTTCATAACATACCTACCCACTTTCTTAGCGTTTTTACTTTCGGCGACGAATTGCGATGCGTTTTAGATGCGTCACATAAAACACATTTAATGCCTACGATTTCGTAACGCTACGGTCGTAGCCGATGATAAAATTATAATAATAAATAAGAATGAGAGGCAAATCTTACCCAAATCGATCTAGCCCCATACTCGTAGTAAGCTCAGTAAGGCTTGTGTTATAGAAACATACTAGACGACGATATATTTAATAGATACTTAAATGCACAGCTAGGTAGCTACGGTAGCCTAGTGGTTCAGGCATGCGGCTATCAAGCGACGGTCGTAGGTTCGAATCCCGGCTCGTACCAATGGTTTATTCGGAATTTATGTACGGAATATTTACCGTTAGCTTTTCGGCGAAGGAAAACATCGTGAGGAAACCGGTCTAATCCCAATAAAAAATAATGTCAAAGCGGACCCCGGGCTCCTTTAGGGGCACAATCGGGAATAACGCTTGGAGGATGATGAAATACTTAAATATATAGAAAACATCCAAGACTCAGAAACAACCTTCAGCTTCTTAGGCAGCGTCACTAACCACTAGGCTATCCGGTCGTCAAAACACACATAAAACACACTCACTGCCTACGATTTCGTAGTGTTACCCTCGTAGCCGATAACATGCGAAATACCGTATGTAGAGGAAAACGCTAACGAGCAGAGCGCCCATCTAGCAGGCTCTAAAATATTAACACAAGAAAAATCTTTATTAGACAAACCCCTAAGAAGACAGCCAATATCTAAATAAAACAGCTTGTATCTAGAAATAGATGGTTCTCTAGAACCAAGTGAAAAAGATAATTGATCGCGCAAAGTTCTCCGTTTTAGCATGGGCAAAAATGGTTTCGTATGCTCGGCAGTAACGACGTCCGGCTGTCTTCTACAGGTCGCTACCTCTAATTCTACGACGATGGCAAACAAGCAGCCTTTCTGATGGTAAAAAAAAGGTTGATTGGTAGAGAATGCTTACGGCATTAAGTCCGCCTTTTGTACGATAAGTTGTTCTTTTGTGCAATAAACATTAAATAAATAAATATACAGACACTGTAGCGTCGTCCATACTTACGTCTCTAGAAAAAGCACAAGCGCGTTGCCGACCCATTTTCGATTTGAGGTATCAGACCCTTACTCTCAGCACATCGCATCCTTGGGAGCTGCAAAAGCAAGTAGTGTTATGGCTGGTCTTCTGTCATCATCCCCAGAGATGTCTGGGGAGGTCTATGGCCAACAGTGGACGTCTTTTGGCGGCTAATGATGATGATGATGATGACAGAAGACCAGCCATAATAACACTACTTGCTTTTGCAGCTCCCAAGGATCATGATGCCATAATGACCGGTCCTGCGCCACCCGCAACCGGCGGACTCCCGCGACCTTTGCCAGATGATCATTCCAGCTTGTGGGGAGAGGGTAGGAGGTCTACCCACGCTTTGCCTGCCGGTACGTGGTCGCCAGTCGAGAAGATAAAGATTTATTTGCAGAAAAAGGGTAAATTACAGGTCTTGGGTTAACAAATTGTCCAACCTTCTTCAGCTATTTCTTTTGGTTCCCTGTAATTCAGTGTTGTTAATATTGATATTTAATTTTGGCCTATTTGTTCTATACGAGTGAAATTGCACGTACTGTGTTTTATTCAGATTTACTAGAAGATTGATATTGATAATCCAATTATTCATGTCAGCTAAGGCTTCGTTTATGTCAGTACACTGATCTTTCCCCTTAATTATGAGTTGTGTCATCGGCAAATAGTATGGTCTTAGGTTTCATAGCCTTCGGAAGATCATTACTAAATATAAGTGTCAGCTGTCATGCTGCATGCAGCTGCATGTCAGCTGAAGTTTGGCCTGATAATGCCAGGGTTAAAATGTGGCTTTTTCGGAGACGAACAAATACGCAAAACTAGAGCAAGGAAGGACTCAGATAAAGGACCTTTTCTCTGTATTACTTATCAAAATGTTAGAGGCCTCAATACTAAATTGAAAAGTTTCAAACAAAGTGTACTCGCCCACGAAAGTGATGTTATTGCTGTCACCGAATCATGGTTGTCCGATTCTGTGGAGGATTCGGAGCTTGTGGGAGGAGGATGGAGCCTGTCACGCCGTGATCGAGCTCCTGGTCGTCAGGGAGGTGGTGTGCTTTTGGCGGCTCGTCCGGGTATTACTCTACGACGGCGACACGATCTCGAGACCTCCGACGGGGAAGACTTGTGGACTTCATTTGTGGTCAACCATACCGTGTACTTTCTGTGTGTTGTATACATTCCGCCAAATGCTTGTGAAGGAGTGTATATGCGCTTTTTTCAAAAAGTAGAGTCCTTCATTGACAAATTAACTGGTGTTGTTCTAATTATCGGGGACTTAAATTTAAACCCGAAGCATACGTCAACTAGTATATTAAGTTACTATACCTACTTTAGTACAGTTTGCGACCTGAAAGAGACGAATGAGGTATTGAATGCTTATGGAGGAGTGTTAGATGTGGTGCTGGTGCGAAAGTGCATGTCGGTTTGTGTTGGGAAGGCAGAAGACAATGGTTTAGTTCCACATTCTGATGCTTATCACCCTCCACTAGATATTTGCATACGACTTGTGCGTGCTGCTAGCGACTTAGGAAAGGCTGAGCCCAGTAATGTGCTTGCAGACTTTGACTGGGATTTTTCTAAGGGCGATTACGACCTTTTATACCAGCTAGTGTCTGAAGTGTCCTGGAGAGAAATCTTTGAAACTGTCGATGTCAATATTGCTGTTGACCTCTTTTACCAGATAATGCGTGGTATATTTGACGCGTGCATTCCCAGGAAAATAAGGTCCAGTAAGTGTAGTAGACGGTATCCTGTCTGGTTCACAGGGGACTTAATAAAGAACATCAAGCTAAAGGCCAAGCTGCATCGGGAGTGGAAATGTACCGAAAACCGTGCCGTATATGCAGATTTCTCTAGGCTAAGGGCTGAAATCAAAGTGAAAACCTCAATCGCCTATGACAATTATGTTCACTGTATCCAAACTAAAATTACGCGTGACCCTCGGGCTTTCTGGCAGCATGTGAGCAGCTTAAAGTCTAAAGGTGGATTTGAGACGTCAGTGAACTACGAAGGGAGGGTTCATGAAGGTACTGCTGTGGCACAGGCATTTTCGATTTTCTTCTCCAGTGTGTTTCTCCCGTCTGTTCCGCTTCTCGATCATGGGAAAATCAATCGCAATGAACTTTCGTCTTCTGCGAATTATATCCACGTCGACATGATATTGCCCGATGACGTAAAAGTTGGCATTAAGCGTTTAAAGCCTAATAGTTCCCCAGGGCCAGATGGCTTTCCAGCGTTTATCTTGAAGGGCTGTAGTGAATGGCTATTGTTGCCATTACTACATATTTTCAACCTCGCTTTGTATACCGGAGAGTACCCTCTTCAGTGGAAAATTACTCGAGTCCGCCCTATTCCCAAATCTAATGATACGACGAGGGTTGAAAACTACCGGCCAATAGCCATTCTCTCCTCAATTGCCAAGTTATTTGAATCCGTTGTGAATAAGCTTTTAGCCCCGCAGGTTAAACCCTACCTCTGTGACGCGCAGCACGGTTTCAGACCAGGACGTTCAGTTGAAACGAACCTTCTGACCCTGGTGGACTCCATCTCCGAACCTTTAGATAAGGGGATACAAGTAGACGTGCTGTACTTCGATTTCAGGAAAGCCTTTGATCGCGTAGATAATGACATACTTTTGAGCAAGTTATGCAATATTGGCTTTACACCCAAATTGCTTCGCTTCTTTGCGAGTTATCTACGCGATAGGCAGCAGTATGTGCAGCACGGATGCTATGTGTCGGAAGCTTATCACACGCGGTCCGGAGTTAGCCAGGGTTCTATCTTGGGCCCATTTCTGTTTGGCATCATGGTAAATGACTTGGCATCAGTTCCTCAATATGCCAAGTGTTTGCTATACGCCGATGATTTGAAGCTGGTTTATGGTGTACAGCAATCCTCAGACTGTGATTCTCTTCAGAGTGACATTGATAGGATTTATCAGTGGAGTGTTGAGAACAGGCTTCTTTTTAATGCTGAAAAATGTTCCGTAATGACCTTTAGCCGTGCTCGAAATCCCCAGTGCGCAAAGTATTTGCTAGGTGGTGAGCCCATAGTTCGGGTAGACTCCATTAAGGATTTAGGTGTCACTTTTGGTACTCATCTCAACTTCCATGAGCATATGAAAAAACTTGCACTGGACTGCTACCGAAGGTTGGGATTTGTTATCCGTAATGCTCGTGAGTTTGACAATCCAAGAGCCATCAAGTTGGTTTACACGGCCTTAGTCAGGAGTAAACTTGAGGCAGCCTCTATTGTGTGGAACCCGCACGAGACCACTTACGCGTTGCTCCTAGAGAAAATACAGAAAGTCTTTTTGAGGTTCTTTTACAAGAAACTTTATGGGTACTATCCATTTCTGTACCCATCTCAGTTTTTACTAGGTGTCCTGGGATTCAATTCTCTAGAGGTAAGGCGTAACGTTGGGCTTTTGATGGGGGCGTGCAAGATTTTAAGAGGAGACTCGGATTGTATGGACCTGGTGGCGCAACTGGTACGCCTCCATGTCCCTTCAATACAGAAGAAGGCTAACCTTCGCCCGCGCCAGTCCCTCCTGCTGGCTGTGCCGGCGGCGCGCACCGTGTCGTACCGGAACTCTCCGCTTGTTCGAGCTTTGCAGAGCCTCAATGCTCTCCTCGCATCAGCACCTGACTGCGATGTTTTTGCGTGTAGCTGGGCGGTTGTTTGTGCGGAGTGTTTGAAGTTATGTGAGGCGATGGATGTTCGAGAATCTTCTGTTTTTAAATAAATTGTTTACGTTTTTACTAATGTTAATTTTGTTTGTTATGTTATGTGTGTTATTTTATGCTTACATTTTTATTTTTCT
This sequence comes from Epinotia ramella, assembly GCA_947578815.1. Lineage (NCBI taxonomy): Eukaryota > Metazoa > Arthropoda > Insecta > Lepidoptera > Tortricidae > Epinotia > Epinotia ramella. The sequence continues at coordinate 1,378,724 of OX388206.1, read as the reverse complement.
TTGTCTGTTATTTTTTGTTACTCACAGTGCCTTAGTGTAAACTGTAATACTGTGTTTGTGTTTGAATAAATAAATAAATAAATAAATAAATAAGGATTTGGAAATTCCGCCCTAACGGCCATCGGCTCTACGTGCAATGGTTCCCGCCCACTGCCACTTAAGTTTAGCGATTCGGACGGCTGGTCTGTGGTCTTCTGTAAGGTGGAAATACTTCCCCGGTTAGGCTACTCAAATGTGAGCGAGATGACATTCTGCTGTGCCGCTACCTGTCTAAAAACATTATAGCGGTACATACACAGAAAGAGAAAACGATAACGCAGGTTAAGCAAAGATGGCAGCGGTCAGTCTCTTCCGTGCTTTGGAAGCTTTCTATGACAGTAGTCGTTAAGCCGAGTTAGAGGCCTACCGGCGGCTTAAGAACTTCTAACAGTCGAGTTGCCCACTCACTTGACAGAGGGGGGACAACTGTTTCTCGCGTCCGCAGGATCTACCTATTACCACAACCCTGCACGTGTCCCCTGGGTGGTACTAAAGAGGCTAAAAATAATGTATGCCACACGATTAAATAAATACACAAAAAGGCAATTGTCTCACCACATTATTAATAATGCAGGCCCCATCTAACAGTGAGGTGGCATCTTTGCTCCTAGCGCCATGCAAGTAAAGTAAGTTAATGGCAGACGGAAAAATAATTCAAGATTTTAAGAAACTTTCTGCTCTCGTCCGTGTGGGGATGAATTCGTTTTCTTTGCTCAAGTACTTTATAGTTACGAAGTTTCTGTGACTTGATTTCCAGACTTTTATGTGGTGACATGTTGGGGCTTTTTCTGTGTATTGGACTGAGTTTTCGAGGGATTTGAAAGAGAGAATACCGTCTAGAAGTTGAATAGTGTTGTAGAAATATAACTTTTTTATATACTGCCCGTTCCCTCACATCCATGAGAGGAGGCCTGTGCCCAGCAGTGGGTCAAGCTGATTTATTATTTATATTTTTTATGTGCTAGTGAGCTGTCGGAAGAGCGAGTCCTTGTTAAAAGAATAATAATATACATAATTTTTGACGACCTCTGTAGCCGGTAGTGCATACGAAGCCGCAGGTCCCCGGTTCGAATCCCGGTAAGGGTATTTATTTGTGTGATGAGCGCGATTATTTGTTCCCGAGTGATGGGTTTTTGTATGTATTTACGTATTTATATATGTAAGTATGTATATCGTCGTCTAGTAAAATATATATATTGATTTTTGTATAATCATTGAACCTGCTCACGAAATGTCACGAGAATCGGTTGAGTAATGCGACCTGTAGAGGAAAACAGCCGGACAGCCAAACATACAAAATATTTTGCTCGCTCATTCAATTATTGAAGGTAGTAGGCAAATATTCTTGGTGCACAGAAAAAACATACTTAAATTAAGAAATTTACTTAGAATACCACCATTATCCCCCCACCACCCATAGTACAAGCTTTGCTTAGTTTGGAACTAGATCGATTAAAAAAAGACCTGGTTGCACTCCGGGAGTGCCGGCAGAAGTGAAAACTTGAATAATTTTAATTTTGTAAAAAAACCTATAAATGTATTCCGCAAATCCGTATTTTCATTTCAAAATCTTAAAAATCCGCGTTTTGAAAGCGCAGCTCTCGCTTTTTGTATTCCGGCAGCATCTGGCAACACTAAAGCTTATGGCCACGTGACCTCCTACGCTCCTACACCTGTGGCGAGTTTAACAATGTGCACAGCGCCGCTAAAGAAGTTTTGTTTGTATGTATGTAAGCACTTTATTGTACACAATAACAGGTTAAAGAATATACATGTCACACAATAGATCAAAGTACAAAGGCGAAGTTATCCCTATAAGGGATCTCTTCCAGCAGCAGCAGCAGTTTTCACTTCAAAAAGATCTCGTATGAAACAGAAATCAACTACAAGACGATTCTAATTTAACGTGTAGTGGGATAGATCGCGCCGCCATTTTGAGAAGGTCTAAAAGCAATAACTCCATTAACAGGTCAATACCTAACCAGGTCGTTTATACAAATAAGGACAATATTCTTACGGAACTATGATCACACAATGATAACACAATCGGGGCATAATGTTTGCGGACGCCCTATACAAACAAGGCCGGGATTCAACATAGAAGGATCTGTAATATTAGGAACAACTATTATGCTTATGTCTTTTTCACTTCCTTATGAACCGTTGAGTGAGAACTCTCGCACGAGGGTTCTGTACTCGCATGATTCGTAGCTAATTTAAAACTTTATTTTGGTGCATGTCTTTTTACATTAAACCACCACAAGCCAAGTTCAAAAACTTTTAGTAGTACATTTATATACTAAAAGCTCAAAAAAAAGTATATAAATGTACTAGAGAGCTACGGTAGCCTAGTGGTTCAGGCATGCGGCTGCTAAGCGGCGGTCGTGGGTTCGAATCCCGGCTCGTACCAATGAGTTTTTCGGAACTTATGTACGGAATATTTACCGTTAGCTTTTCGGTGAAGGAAAACATCGTGAGGAAACCGGTCTAATCCCAATAAGGTCTAGTTTTCCCTCTGGGTTGGCCTATGCCAAATCTTGGGTTTAGGTGTCAAAGTGGGAGGATGATGAGTATATAAATGTACTACATGGTAATGGTGATACTTAATTACATTGCATAGTAAATAAAGTAAGTAGGTAGTAGTCGTTTTTATAGTAGGATTTCAAAAAATATTTTATATTAAGCTGTCGTCATCTTTAAATTCGCAACTGCTTCTACACCATAGATAGATGGTTATGATAGTTCTTGCCTTTTTATGAAATATATTGTATTATAATCAATGTTCACTTTATTGAAATAATAACCCGTTTTGACGAATACCAATTGTGAAACCTATTTTTAAGTTTCCGCACGTTGTCAAAGAGCACAAAATATCGAGCTAACATGAGCGAACGAGCAAAACAACATTTTGAGGGTTAAATTCCCCTTCAAATGATATTGGAATACGCACGTAAATCAAACTAATCCCACAGCGCAAGCCTCATTGAGCTTATAAGGCTTACTATATGCGTACTAGATAGCGATATACTTAATAGAAATAAATGCTTTTTAATGCATATAGCAAAACAGCCAAGACTCAGAAACCAATATTCATGCTCATCCCACAAATATTGATAAGGATGTATTTATCGGTTCCACCTACATACGGCAGTAAAGGTCTCCCTCGATCGTCACTTGTTTTTACATAATATAATACAACGGTGCTAAGATATAAATACCTCTAGATTCATGCTCATCAATCATCATACAAATATTAAAAAATAAAATGGATCTATTTCTTAGTTCCACCTACGACAATAAACGATCCTCGATTGTCACTTGTTCTCACATAATATAACACAACAGTCCTAAGCAAATGCAGAAAAATTGCCTTAGCAAATATTCAAAGTATTCAAACTACATCATCCTTTTATACCACCGACGACCTTACTGTTTAGATGATAAGGTATAATTTATAGAAGAGAGAATATGTAATGAAATTACTGAATGTACTGTTTGGTTGTCAAGTATTCGTGCTGCTAAAACCAGTTTAAACAGTATAATCTGTTTATTTTTTCAATTTAACGCCTTACACTAGGTCAGAAAGACAGTTACTATGTAGATAAATACATATCAAAATCCTGACACCAACAAACATATATTATTTAAGAATCTTACAGAAAATACGTATTTACGTTCGAGGCTCATGCATGTTTAATTATGAATAATCTCAACGTATTTTTTGCTTTATTTACAAGCATACAACCTAAACTCTTTATAAAAAAGTATGACTGCACAATTCCAAATTCAATTCAGCTCCCATTGTATAGGCTTTACAATGCTTTAGTACAGAACCAAATCTGAAAAGACATTTATTGCACCACTACTCCTACACGGTAATCCGAAAAACCACAAATAAACGTCGACCGCCAAAAATATGGCTTCCGCGGTCGGTAGTGACGCTCGGAGACAATAGATGGCGCTCGCGGCTATAACTGGCGCAGTCACGGATCTAGGGAAACGTGTTGGCGCATTGGAAAACATGAGTAAGACGTAGTTAGTGCTAAATCGACGAGTTAAAAGTGAGGCAAGAAAACCTGCAAAATAAAATTTTCTTAATAATGTAATAATAATAAATCAGCTTATATATGTCCCACTGCTGGACAAAGGCCTCCTCTCATGAATGAGAGGGAACGGGCAGTAGTGCCTGTGCTGGTCCGGTGTGGATTCGATTATTTTCTTATTTTTGTATATTTTTAAGTAAATAACCATTCGTATTAATAATTTTGTTAATTCTGTGCGTTCGTTCAATTCATTTTATGTGTGTCACGATGATGTTCTCACTTGTTATTCCTAAGGGAATCATACAATCAATCATTCGTCATTCATGAATTTCATGATCTAACAGTCACCCATTAAAGTATGTGTAAGATACTCGACACTTAACTTAACCTTAATTTTATAGGAATGAAGGTGACAAGCAGGATGTCTAATATTGAAATTAAGGTGTTAATAAACCATTTGAATGTTTATTTTATACATAGCCGTCTGCATACTGCGATCGCATGAGTCAAGTAGTAACTTAAAACCTTACGGCATTAATACATCAAAAAGTAAAAATCCAATTAAATATTTCATTTCTATTCCATATTAATACCGTCTCAATCCGATATTCGTCAAACTCACGCACTTTCGGCTGGATTTGGTTATAGTCGAAGTTCGTCAAAAACGCCTTCTGGAAGCGGGGTCAAGGTTTGTTGAACTCATTTGGGTTTATTTTGTGGTGGGATTCAATCTCAGATTGTTACGTATAACTCGTTTTATCCCGCCTGTATAAAGGTGAAAAATTAGACGTTTGTTTCGTCATCATTCGGCATCAGCAAAATAGAATACTAAAGTTCTACTCATGAAATTCGTCTTTGACTAATCAAAGGCTTTCTGCAATTAGTCACATCGTGTAGCCTCGTGAAAACGTCCAGGTGTTTCATTAGAGCATCGATGTATTGATGCAACGATCCGCGAAGGGATGTTGGTACACCTTAATTAGCGTCCAAATAGCAGACTGTGGAAATCGCGACCCGGTCTTTGACACAAAGTAGCACGACGAGCTATTAGTATGATGAGACTAATGAAAATACCAATACTAATCCTACAAGTCACAGAAGAGCTACTAACAGAAAAGATGGGTTATTGGGTACTCTCTCGCGAGTGAAAATCCGCAATCGAAGAAATTAAAGGCAGGGTCGCCGCATCTAAATCTTAATGGATATATAGAAATTACAGTTTGGTGCCGTGTTTACTTTACGATGGAATGCGAGCCTTGTAATTTTCTGTTCTAGGTATCAATAAGTACTAAGTATCAGACTCTCACGAACTCGCGTACGAAGTTTCTAAAGTCCAGCGAATCAACTCCAACCGTACTTCAGTCCTCAGGCAAAATGCCCGTCTGGAAATTCACTTGGATACATCGGGATATAGCAATTGTTCTACCCAATGTATTATTCAGTTATTTGCAAAACCTACCTTATCTTTAACTTTGTTAGTTTTGTTCACAGGATCGCCAATAGTAGTTTATGCAACTGATACATAATCAGAGGCCTTAAAACATGAGTGTGGTTTTATGAAACGAGCGTCAGCGAGTTTCATAATAGGATCACACGAGTGTTTTAAGGCTAAATTATGTACAGTTGCATACACTACTTTATCTACACACATATCATAAGTACTCTAAGATGGGTTCAGAAGCCGTAGGAAAACGACCTGCATTGCTACTATAGTGTTACCTGTAAAATATCTTTGTTGCAATCGTGGCTGCATTTACGATATCCGGCGGAGTGTTCATATCGTTCTCGGAGTCACTACTACTCATATTTTAAACTAAAATGTGAATTACAAACAACTTTTCACAATTCTACTTTCGTAACAGCAAAAGCCAACAAAGAAATTAAAACAGTAATGGCGGCAATTCGATCCTACGTCAAGACGAATGTTTTTTTAATCATAGACAAACGAATGAAGTCCCTATTCTCAAATGTCACTCTTGATCAAATGTCGTGCGGTTTATATTAAAAAAACATACTGAATTGACGTTTCGCATCGATAACTGTTTTAATATCTATGGATACTAGAATAGAGACCCACTTGAGTTTTGACAGCTGTTCCAAATTTAAACTCATAACCTTACAAAAATCTGTACTGTAATAACATTACAGTACAGATTTTACCTACTACCACAGACAAGAAAGTTCTCATAGTAAAATTGGTTGTAATAATGCTGGTCATTTCCTACGGTTTCTGAACGCATTTTAGAGCACTAATGATATGTGCGTAGATAAAATATATGATGTTTCTTGTGCCGGCACTCAGTAACATTCAATCCAATCCATTCTCGTTTTCAGTGTGACAAGCTCTCATTATTGTGTAAATCAGCGCATCTGAGAATAGGATTAATGTATTAATTCATATGAGAAATAATAAACGTCCATCAAACCAATTATTGTTAAAATGCCGTTAAGATTAGTTTTTGTTTTTCTATCAAATTAACATGTGTGTCTGTGGGAAACGGGCATAAACATTTTAGTTACCAGAGATTTGTTGGGGTTAGAGACATTATTAGCTCTCTAATCCTACCTTTGACTGTGGTGCGTCCAGCATCGCAAGAACCTTCGGCTCTGTACTTTTCTCTCCCACATTTTCTCTCTCTCCTATTATATTTTAATGCCAAAATATTTTACCTGATGCCGAAGACAATTCTAAGAACTCACGAATTGTATACGTAGCACCAATGAGCCAAAAATTAGAAACTTACTATGTGGAATATTGTCAATAATTATAAAACAAGTGGAATTAAAATATTTCTTCTCTGTTTAGTCTCCATTCCGTCCCGACCTGTCCGTCTCTCCCGACTATGGGAACAGGGTTGACGTATATCGTGGGCAATACGCTAGCAACCTATGACTACATTTTTTCTCCATCTTTAAACGTAAAATTGCTAGAAGTGGCACTGATATTTAAATTCCATGAGCTCTACCTACCCCTTTAAGAAAACAGGTGTGTACATGTAAGTTGCTATAAGGCCATTGCACACCTATAAAGTCACAACTACTCGTCATAATTGGAATGAGACTTCAATACATACCTCTTTATTTATTTATCGTATGACAAATCAGCGTATTTAGAACCGTGAGATCTTCGAAAAGGCAGTATACGGTTGCCAGGTTGCTGCACTTTAAGTACCACCCAGGGTAGCGGTGGGTAATTTCTACGGACGTGGTGCAACTTTCGAGACCCTTCGAATATAAAGAAAGAAAGGAAATAATTTACTAGCGTAAAGATTTTTGTACATAAAAGCAAAAATAACTACATACAATTTAACCATAATATTACGCTAAAAGGTCCTCATTCAGCGTGGTGTCACACAGCGAGCCACAAGCCGCGCTCAGAAACCCTGATATTCAGTGAGGCCATTAAGTAGCAAGACAGCACGGAAAGAATACAACATAATAGACTCATCAAATTAAGTACAACAAAAATTTGAAACAAAATACATGCCTAACCTAACTTTTAATTTTAACTACAACAAGTTGTTGTGACAAATTGTACGTAATGCGTGTACACACACGCAGATAAAAAGCTCCACGTTCAAGTATTCGCTCTAAGTTGGTGTGGACGCAAATCATCGTAAAAACCTGCCACGAACAGTTTTATAGAGGGAGCAATAAACACACCACACTTCAACTGCAGCCGGCAATCGAACGGGCGGTATATCTCACGTGTCTTGTTAAACTTTAGTTATGAGCATTTGTTTTGCGTTGTCTGAACTCCGGGGGCATTCCGCTCCGTGTTTACATTGAAACTTGGCGCGTATTCTCTTCTTAGGCTTGAACATAATGACTGATGATTATGGTTGGTGATTTTCGTTCCCTCCATCGACTCTAGTCAATGGCGGTCCTTAAAAATTATAGACTGGTTTTTGTTTTTCAGTCGGTCATGGTCAGACCATCTTACAGTACGATTACTGTTAGTTAACCGCTGACAGATAGTTTGCCTTCATTTAATTTTCAACTTTAATGTCATACAAATAAAGCAATTTTCAGAATACTGTTACCCACGTCTACCGATTAAGAAATAACTACTTAATTTGTATGAGGTTAAAGTTGAAAATTAAATTAAGGCAAACTATATGTCAGTGGTAAACCCCAAATAATTCTACTGTACATGTTACGGTCAAGTGATCTTTTGCCTTTCCACAGCGACACAACATACATCCCGTATAACATTGGTCATCTCTATAGATCCTATTAGGAACTCTAAATCGTAATTGTACTGTGTTAACTGTTGAACAAAGATGCGAAAGAACGAGTGCGAACGACAAATACAAAGCCGATGCCAATTCAATACGTTCAGTCACTGACGCATACTAGACTCTTGTCAAATAAACAAAATTCGTCCTGTGGTCAATTAACAGCTTTTGTACATGTCAGTTATGATTTAATCATCATGATCATCATATCAGCTGAAAGACGTCTACTGCTGGACGTAAGCCTCCCCCAAAGAGTGACACGTTGACCGGTCCTGCGCCACCCGCATCTAGCGGACTCCCGCGACCTTTACCAGGTCATCAGTCCACCTTGTAAGGTGACTACCCACAATGCGCCTGCCGGCACGTGCCCGTCACTCGAGACCCTTTCCGCCCCAACGGCCACAGGTTCTGCGTGCAAGAACTTGATCACGCAGATTTATAGAGAAGACACCGTGGATTTTGAGTCAACCAATAATTAAATAATAATTAGGCAAGTCGTTAACTTTCGCTATATCCACAGTAAAAGTACCTAAAGCTCTGTACTACACAAACATACCTACCGCAAAACAAAATCCCATAAATATATTTTAGCCAATGTTAGCTCTGTAAAACCAAACAACTATATAGTAAACTACTCAATAAACAGAACCCTTCCCCTGTAAGTTGTATTGACACTAAATAGTTTTATACCCACACGCGGCCCGCTGAGTGTATTACCCTAACTTTTAGTGTTTGTGGCATTGCCACGTGTACTCGTAGCTATGACATACTCGGGGTCTATTTGACTTATGCATTGAATTGGAATCGGTGCATTCGTTCTATTACGAAGCGCGTATAGGATGGCCCACGGATGGCCGATATGGAGTAATAATAATAAATATTAGGGGACAATCCTACACAAATCGACCTAGTCCCATAGTAAGCTCAATAAGGGTGTGTTATGGGTACTAGACGACGATTTATTTAATAGATAGAAATACTTAAATACATAGAAAACACTCGACTCGACTCGGTATGGGACCGAGTCCCATACCATTGTCTCCGCTGTCTAATTGCTCTGTTGCGTATCCTAACCGATCCTGCGGCGCTACCACGAACTTCGAAAGTCGAGGTTCGGGTATTTCCATCTCTGTCGCACTCCCTTACTCGAGTCACAGGGATGTATGTATTACGAACTTCGACTTTCGAAGTTCGTGGTAGCGCCGCTGTTGCGTGTTCAGTGACTGCTCAGATCTTGTGAGCGAGAAACGCCGTATGGGATGTAATGGTGTATAAGTTTAAGTCACAATCACAAAGTAAAATACCTAAACTTATGTTTTCACTAGAGGGGATACATTACTTACGTAGGGCGGCAAAACATTGAACGTCTCAGATTAGCATAGTATTTGACGAGTAGCCGTAACTGACGAGACCCTGGATTCTGTGTTTGGATGCAAGAAACGAAGATCTCGGCGCGTGTAGAAGCGAGTTCACAATATACGTGGCATAGAAGATCGATTCCATTTCAATACGTTTGTGCGAATAGAGCCCCTACGATGTCACGACGCATGATTTGATGGTTAGTAAAATTACTAAATTCTAGTAAATGTTTTTGTTGTGCCCATAGTCATAGATATATATTCATTGAAATTTTACTGCACAAAACAAATTAATGAACAAACGACCGACTTTATGCCAATTGGCAACGTCAAATGGGAATCTGAGAAATGTCAAATGAGATATTCGTGTCTTTCCGAAAAAAGCGGGCAAAGTAGCAATTAGGCATGTTTGACGGATCCCATTTAGTTTCACCAGAAAATATATTTCGTTCCACGGCACAGAATGAATGGAGAGCACCCCTCCGCTAAATGCACAGAATGCACACGGAGCCCGCGTGGCGATAGCGATAAAGCCTCACGATGCGATATGGATGCGATAAACCGAACGCTCCCAGGGGGACATCTGAGAGTCACATATCGCATTCCAATTTGATTCCATAGTATACGCGCTGCGGTAACTTTAGTGGTTCAGGCGTGCTTTCAAAAGGCGGTCGTGCGTCCGATTCCCGGGGAGTTTTTTTTCTAGCTTATGTACAGAATATGGAACACCGTGAGTCATCCTCCTAGAGATATTCCCGGCTGTGCCCTAAAGGAGCACGGGATCCGCTTTGGCACCTATCACAAGATTTGGCAAAGGCACTAGTTTTACGAAAACGACTGCCTCCTAACCTTCCAACTCAAAGGGAAAACTAGACCTAATTGGGATTAGACCGGTTCCCTCACGATGTTTTCCTCCACCGAAAAGCCACTGTTAAATAACAAATTATATTACGTGCATAAGTTTTTGAAAAACCCAGAGGCACGAGCCGGGGTTTGAAGTTTCAAACTCAAGACCTCTAGATTAAAAGTCCCGTGCTTTACCGCTCGGCTACAGTGGCTCCACCGTGAATTTGCGAAGACATCCAAAGGTGTGTGTCAAGTCCTTGACCCACCCTGGTCAGGGACAGCACTGTGGACTACTACTGTGTCCAGATGTGGGCCAAAGGCGGATGATAAATATATTTATAACGAGGAACGCTTGAGATTAGGTACCAACTATTTAGTGTTTTGAATATTGGCATTGTTCAATATTCTAATTAATACTAATTAGTAGTTAAAGGACTATGAGAAAGCCTTCGATTCGATTGAAACCTGGGCTGTACTACAGTCTCTCCAGCGGTGCCAAGTTGACAATCGCTATATTGAAGAGCTGAAGTGTTTGTACGAGAACGCCACTATGTAAGTCTTGTCCGACTCCAGGACCAGAACTCGAAACCTATTCCGCTGCAGCGGGGAGTCAGGCGACGAGATTTTATTTCTCCAAAACTGTCTTTTTTTTTTTTTTTTTTAATTTATTTATTACAATAACAGGTTACATAATATAAAGATTAACCTTATCTGCCAAACTGCATAACAGTTTGTTGGCAGAAAACATAAACCCTTAATTATTACACTGCGAAGCTGTTTATATATGTACCTAGATTATAAATCGTTTAAACTAATTAGGTATATTGAGATAATATCTACTTAATGCAGACTCGGTCGAAACGGAAAGGTAGCTGCCGCCGCACGCCCGGCTTGCTCCAGTGGTAGGTACTTACTTATTTATACCCTATTCCATATAAGATTAGTAAGTAGTAAAAAGTAAGTAACTAGTACATTATTTCCTTTTGATATCCTAGATAAACGAAGAAAAGTAGATGATTTCATCCGTTTAAATTCTAATGCTATATGGAATGAGATATTGTAGGTATTGTGATAGCTTGGTAACCTGCTCGAGTTGTGCGGCGACCCCGCTATCCGCGCCCGACCCAGTACCGCTAATTCAGTGCACACTAAAACTAGACACTAAACATTTACCAATAATCATGTCGATTTTCTTATGGGCACAAATAAGCAGTTTTAATCTAAACGTTGTTCACCGCTGCACTTGAGGATGTTTTCAAGAGTCTGGACTGGAGAAGGCTAGGCATCAACATCAACGGCAAGTACATCACTCACCTTCGATTTGCTGACGATAAAGTAGTCTTGACTGAGACCATGGAGGACTTAAGTACGATGCTCGATGACCTCAGTACAGCTTCCGAGCGAGTTGGTCTAAGAATGAACATGGATAAGACGAAGATAATGTAAAATTCCCATGTAGTACCAACTCCCATTACAATCGGATACTTCGCTCGAATTTGTAGACGATTATGTATACCTAGGCTAGGACTGACAGTTAGGTAGGTCCAACTTCGAGAAACTTGGATGCGGGTGGCGCAGGACCGGTCACTTTGGCACTCTTTGGCGGAGGCCTATGTCCAGCAGTGGACGTCTTTCGGCTGATATGATGAGTAGTTAAAGTGGACCCATCATTACATATTTAGAGAATTAGAATCAGAAATAAATAATTTCTGATACTGATTCTGATTCCGAGAGAAACCTAATTAATATAAGCCATTTCGGTATGTACTGAACTTTCTTTAAGAGCCCTGCCTCACCGAGACGCCATGGCTACGAGTTAACCTCCATACATTTCTATATGATTTGTTTGGATATGGTAGCCGGTGACGTCGCCATGGCGTCCCAGTGAGGCTCGGCCATTAGTTACTGGAACACTGTATGGTTATTGGCACGTTATTATGAAACCGTAGTCGAACGCCCGTTAAAAATTGAAATAACATTGGACTGTGAAAGGTAACTCTAACATTGACCCCCAGTATTTCTCTAAAATCGGCGCATGCTTTATGGTGGCTGTTTGCGGATGCCCTGGTCTATCTAGGAAATAAAAACTATCCGACTTTATGCCCAGCTCTAGTTGATTGGCGAGCTATGGTTTGCTGTCATTCCATTTTAATCAAGTTGAGTGTATGTTCCGTAAAGTGGGTTAAGTGAAACGGTTGGGTATAACATATCGGTTTTTGTTAAGTGACCGACTGGGAATGGAATGGAATAATTGTCATAATTTTACATGGATCTTAAGGAAAGCAGGAGTATCTATTTGTGTTTTAAAAGCACAATTTGAAGTTAAATTGTGCTAGTTTCGTGATTAAACTTATCAGTGACAAATTAGTATATTATACATTCTCAATTTTAGTGTTATTAGCCATAGATAACATAGAAATCGGGTGTGTAATGATGGGTATAAAAATAAATATTATATAGAGCCTGATGTGTGCCACTGCTGGGCAAAGGCCTCCCCCCTCTTTTTCCACTGATCGCGGTTTTTAGCTTGATTTGGCCAGTCCTTTAAAAATGAGTCGAGCTCATCCCACCATCGCCGACGAGGTTTATAAAAATAAATAGTATAATTAAATCGCTATAATAACATTTGATATATTTCCAAGATATATAATTACTCATTGTATATACTCGTACGTTGGTTATAATTTCAAAATATATATGTTTATTTTGTATAACTATCCTCGGGTATAACACTTATTTTGTATAATCATTATAATATATGGTATAATGCTCATGTTATATACAAGTTATATATCATAACTATCAAGTAGAATTATATTTTATGATCAAAAGGAAATGTAGCAAACATAACGGTTTGCAAATTGTACTATGTAAGTATATATTAGGTATTAAAAAAGTGTTCGGTAGTGGCGCTTCGCCTCGCTTCGCTCGCTCGGCTCGCGCGCTGTAGGGTCGCCGTTCAACCTAACACTCCTCCTCGCTTCGCTCGTCGTCTTACCTACACAGACCTGTCTTAGAGTCTACCAAAAAATATTATGCTAACTGTTTATTAGAAGAAATTCGCATTATATCATTTGTTCACTATAGGAAATATGCATTATATTTAAAGTATGTTATATTAAACCTACATCAAATGATCATTACACAAAATGATACTTAATATCGTATGTAAATATATTAAGTGTTGTTATATGACTCAAGAATTATATGAAAAGAGTGTTATTTCGACTAATATTATTTAAAAAAAAAATATAGGAATCGTTACGCACCCTATTACTACTAAAACTACTGTGATGTGTAATTGTGTAGTATATTTAATTATTCTAAACATTTTGGTGTGGCCGTGTGGTGTCGGGTTAGAATTTCACCACCCCGTTTCTTCCCGTGAAGTGGGTGATGGGCTAGCAACCTATCACTGCAATATCACATTTTGTAGATCTTTTATACCTACGTTTATGCTAAAAGTGGCGCTGGAACATAAGTTTCATGTGCTCTGCCTATCCCTTTTGGGAATAAAGGCGTGAATGTATGTATGGAAACATTTTTCGGTAAGTTGACTGGATTTCTTTTCATATCTCTACTTTTAAAAAAACGCTGCTAAAGGTTCCATAGCGCTGCGCTCAAGTACGCACGCTGATAACGTAGGAATAAGCATTTGTTTGGAATAGCGCCTCCCGGCATGGAAACTAAAGAAATATGGGATGTCCCAATAAGTTGATCATCATCATTACTTAAGAGCCTTGCTCTTGTCGGTGGAGTAACCGCCACTTTTCTCTGTCCATTGCCAGCCTCTTGGCTTCATCATATGACTCGACATCAGCTTTATCTTTTATTTGGCTAAAATATGTTAGCCTAGGCCTTCCTCTGCCTCTTTTGCCCTCAATTTTACCCTCCAGGTTGTTCTGGAAGAAACTGTCGTGCCGTATCAGGTGGCCCACCATCTTGCCTCCCCTATTTCTAATACATCCTAGTAAACATATTTTCTCATCTACCATCCTTAAAACCTCTTCGTTTGTCTTTCTCTCCGTCCAGCTAATCCTTTCCATCCTTCGCCAGCACCACATTTCGAAGGCCTCTAGTCGTTCTCTGTCTCTGGGTTAGCGTCCACGACTCGCTCCCATATAAAGCAATGCTCCAAATGTATACTTTAATGTATACTTTGTTATTGCGCTGGATGCGGGTGGCGCAGGACTTTGGCACTCTTTGGGGGAGGCCTATGTCCAGCAGTGGACGTCTTTCGGATGATAGGATGTGACGATGATTCCGCTAAATAACGTGCAGATCTATGAGTCAAACTCACTGGATTAGTGCCTGTGGCGCCAGCAACATCTCCTGATGACCTCCTGCCAGCAACTCCTGATGATGCCTCGTAGAGAGGCGAGACACGTGTGTCGAGGTTTTGTCATAATTGGTGGTGGTTTGCTGTAATCATTTGCATGAGGGAATTTGTTCCTTGAGCTGTCAACGCGGCGAATCCTCAAACATATCAAGGGTCGGCAACGCCCATGTTACTCCTTTGGAGTTGCATGCGTCTATAGGCTGCGGTGTCCGCTTACGATTGCGCGACGCTTGTTTGCCACCATCGTTGTATAAAAAAAAAAAAAATGTTTTCCTGTGCGGAGGTGACGCATTAACCGCATGTAAAAGCACGCAAATAGGTGCATCTCATCATAGTTTATTTAATTGTATGGCATACATTATTTTGGCCTTTTAAGGTTTGTCACTCTTTAGTACCACCCAGGGACACGTGCAGGGTTGTGGTAGATATAGCTCCCGCGGACGCGAGTAACAGTTGTCCCCTCTTTGTCAAGAGAGTGGGCAACTCGACTGTTAAAAGATCTTAAGCCACCCGAAGGCCTCTAACTCAGCTTAACGACTACTGTCATAGACTGCAGCCGGGATCAACAGCTTAGCGTGCTTTCCAAAGCACGGAAGCGCTCATTTATATTAACCATTCAAACATCAGGCGGTCACCCATCCGAAGACTGACCGCTGCCATCTTTGCTTAACCTGCGTTATCGTTTCCGACTCGCAGGCGCCGCTAGGCTATGAGCGCTTCATCATCGGTAATAGACCAGCACATTTTGTAGCGGAATACCAAAGGAATATTGTTCTTGTAACTTATCATGGACTTCCGTAAAATAATGCCTGATTCAATCACTTACTTGTCCCAATAAGGTCTGGTAAACGTCCCGGTGTTCGACACTGCAACACTTGACCTTCAATCTACAACCCAAGCCTATCAATAAAGGTGATCAAGAGGGTGAAAATTGTTAGTATGAAGTTGCCAAAAATTAGAACGTATGCCTTAGTTGATAGTTCTATAAAACCTAAGTTTCCTACCGGACGCCGACACCTTGAATATAGCAAAAGGCTTACACAAAATCTGCAGATTTCGCATTACATTTATTGCGTCTAAAAAGATATATATCCCGTCGCAACCTCACTTAATATTTTCCTTGCAAATATACCCGTGCATTGTCGCTAGCCTCACTCTTATCACGACTGCGTAAGGTCGATATTTGCGAAGCAGTCTTGCGGCTAGGGTTGTCGACGTATATAAATAATTCATTGGCCGGCCGGCGGTATATTAACGCGGGTACACAGCCCTGTTCATCTTCTGGTTAGCGTTTAACTCGAGTAACATTATCATAACGGGCTTATTTAAAAATATTGCGCTTTATCTGATGAAGTGGATGCTCTATGATGAAAAATGGTCTTTTAAAATGTATCAAAAGAGCATTTTTCAAGAATTATTTAAATAAATTATAAGAATGTTCCCACGCATCTTTGGGTACTTTGTTATACAAGTGACTTTTAAATGGACACATAGCTGCACATTTCATTCAACCATATAGCTGCATCCCTAGTTGGTCTCCGTAAGATGGACAGTGAATAGGCGGTTTAACATCTCGATTTTAGGATTAAAGAATGTATGACTAGTATAATTATGAATTTAAATAAAACGGACGAATAAAACGAATTTAAATAGTAGGATATGAGAAATGTATGATTATTGTCATTATGACTTCGAATGGTTATGACTTACGATAGTTATGATTAAGAATTATTATGACTAATGATTATTGTGTAAATTTTTATGAAAAACATTTTTGGACGTCAAATAATAGGACTTAAAAAAATAGTGAATAAAAGCGCCCCCGACGAAAAAGCATGCCTTGCCTAGTAGAAGTTACGGTAGTCTAGTAGAAGCTACAGTAGCCTAGTAGATGCTAGGGTAACCTAGTAGAAGCTACGGAAGCCTAGTGATTCATGCATGCGGCTGTCAAGCGGCAATCGTAGGTTCGAATCCCGGCTCGTACCAATGAGTTTTTCGGAACTTATGTACCGAATATTTACCGTTATCTTTTCGGTGAAGGAAAACATCGTGAGGAAACCGGTCTCATCCCAATAATGGGTTGGATGGTCAGATGGCAGTCGCTTTCGTAAAACTAGTGCCTATGCCAAATCTTGGAATTAGGTGTCATAGCGGACCCCGGGCTCCTTTAGAGTACAACCGGGAATAACGCTAGAAGGATGATGACGTAAAAGCATTTGACTTCTAACGCCCTTTGTCTAATACATCGTACAATAGTTGCACAACAACGCCACATTGTTGCGGGTCACTATACTTAGCTTTACGGCCAGCAGGGTCGTAACGTTGATGTATTATTTAAACTAGGTTTATGCACATCACATAGTAGAAACTCAGTTTTGGTATCCGGCTCGAAGGACCAAGACTTGCATCTAATATTCCATGTTTATAGTAGTCGTTATGGTAAAAGGAAATAGAAGTTCTAACAGTAATAAGCTAAGGCTGTGTTGAAGGACTGGCGACGCGGTTGGCTTGTTGTCGGGCGAGTGTGGTGCTCACACCTATATAATAAGGACTCCTAAGTAACGCCATGAGTTTCAGTACGGGCGATTTCGTTGCCTGACCATTGACGCGGCCTAAAGGCACGGCCCGTTTACATATTTGACAAATCGGCCACGACTTCGAGCGGCAGCGGCAGCGGTCCACTATACGTGAGAGAGATGAGCGCGGCATCTCTCTTCCACTTATGGCGTATCGCCGCCGCTCTAGATCATGGCCAAGTCCTTATGTACGGTTATTGTGTTACAGATAGTTTAAGTCATATTTGCGTGCGGCTGTATGTGCGCGTATAGAAGTAACATTGCAACTGATAGTAGCCGATGGAGACAGTCGAGAGAGAGAGAAAGAGAAAGAGAGAGAGAGAGTAAGTGTGCGTGCTCGCGCCTGTAATTCAAATTCAAATTATTTAATTCAGACCATGTCCATAGTGTTAGTATACATTACATTTACTTATCCTAAGTTAGTTATATCTAATGTAATAAAATAAAATAAAATAAAAATGAAAATAAAATGTCATACAATCTTATATACAGAGCCTCTCGCTTCCATATGCACCGAGTCCCAGTGTTTCCACAAAGCGCAGGCAGGAGACTCCAGCACCAGGCGCACGAGGCTATTGGAGCTGTCACACACGCGGCGCATCAGGGAGGCAGTTCTGTTGCGTATTATAGCACTGAAGCAATCAGTACGTGTCTCCGCAAACATACTTGATGCGCTACAGAAGCGGGGCAGCCCCAACAGCATCCTGAATCCGTTATTATATTGAATGCGCAGGGTATTGAACGTAGTGTAATGAAGGCTGCCGCGCCACTGTCACAGAAATTAAATCTGCGTGGCTAAAAGCACAAACCGCCCGCCGTGCGTAAAGATGGATTGAACTATCTTCACTACATTTTGTCTCACTTTTACCGCCTTGGTTGAGAGGGCTCGCATTACATATGACCTTGGTAAGAGCGAATGCCCAAATAGTCACTGTGTAGGGTTGAAATAATAGTACATTACTTACCAAGGGCTGTAAAAGAAAGAAAGCCCGAAATCGCAGGTATTTGAGACCCGAGCCGCAGGCGAGGGTTGTAAATATGCGATAGAGGGCTTTCTTTTTTACTGCCCGTGGTGAGTACACATTTTACGTCTTCACCTGGCCACAATGCGAGTTTTACGGTACGCGCAGCGTGCAGTAAAACTCGCATTATGGCCAGGTGTGACGTAAAAAGTACTAACACATTCACTGCCACGAACCCGCCGATTGGGCGCCTATGTGTTAATGTATCACTCGCTTTTTCACAAAATATTTGTTAGACATTTCGAAATAAAACGTGAAACAAAAGAGCCTAATAAATATTTCATCGCAGGAAATGATTTCTGAGCGTCTTTCTTAGATTTTTAAATCCCGATAATATTCCGATTAAATAACACAACCGTTTTCTGTACGTTTGCTTTAGTTTCGTGATTTACTTAGTTTTGCGGTGGATATCAAAGGTTTGACTTTGTGTGTTTCGATATAAATAAACCTTTACCGCACTGTCTTTTCCAAGATCTCACGGTTCTAAATACTGATTTGCCATACGATAAATAAACAAATAATAAACCTTTGAAACAATGCGATAGAAATAAACATTAATGTCGTAAATACATGAAAATGCTTTACTTTTTACAAGCCTTTGTTTATTAAGTACTAAAAATAATATATACTCATACTAAAAATTAACTCTATTCACCTGTAATATAATTCGTTTTTAGCACAAGGTGTAAATTAGCCACCCTTCAATAACTGGCTTCGTTATACTAAATTGAATTCTGTTTGTAAGAGAACATAGTTACTTTTTACTATGAGGGGGCCAGTTATTGAAAGGGTGGCCAGTTATTGGCGATTTACCCTATATATGTTTGTTCGGGTCTAGTCTTGCAAGTCAAAGATCCATTCCCCGAAATGCAATCGAATTTATTTTATAGATTTGTTAATCGGATGACAATGCAGCACTGCTGTCATTAAATCTGACGACTGAGACGGAGGGTCGCCGTAGAAACAATCAAGTTATAATTATATTATGTATAACTCAATCATTCGGCACGGTAGGACTCGTGGTGACCGATATCAGCCAGCCGGCCATCAAACTTGATAGTTTGGCGAGCACAGATTTGTAATTTATCATGTAACTTGTATTTGGAAAAAAATACATATATATATATATTAAAAAACAGCGATTAGAATGGTATTGGAATAGCTGTAACTTGAACGTATTTAGGTATACGGGGTGTATCAAACTGGGCAGTGAGGGAAAATCCGTTTTATTTATTTTCATTACTTGCACCAATCTTTTGTAAACTGTAATAAAATATAATTCCCATACTCATTCATTTAAATAAATAAATAAATATTAGGGGACAATCTTACACAAATCGACCTAGTCCCATAGTAAGCTCATTAAGGCTTGTGTTATGGGTACTAGACGAAGATATATATAATAGATATAAATATTTAAATACATAGAAAACTTCCATGACTCAGAAACAAATATTCATGCTCATCACACAAATATTTGCCCTTACCGGGATTCGAACCCAGAACCTTCAGCTTCGTAGGCAGCGTCACTACCCACTAGGCTAACCGGTCGTCAAATCATTGTACCTGCTAGGTACTGTTCGTACGGGAAGATCCATTTCCGTACACAAAACTATGAAATAAGGCATTTTCCTGATGATCGTAGATACAGGGTTCCTTAGCAACAATTGTTCCTTACATCCAGTACTGTTACTAAACAAAAACTCCGATTCGTAGACAGATAGAAATATTTGACCAGGTTCGATTCCCGGCCGTTCATAAGACGGTTTATTGAAAATCTACGAATGCAGTTTTACATTTTTCTAAAATCATGATTAATCCTCTTGTAGTTTAAGATTTTCCCTCACTGCCCCGTTTGAATAATACATCCTGTATATGGCAAAACTGTCACCAGGTTTGATGACCGGCCGCGACAACAACAGAACCTGACCCCTTTCAAACCAAGTTCTTCCCTTGTAAGATATTAATTCTAGCAAAGATAAAGTTCCCAATGTATGTTGTATTATAGTAGCGTATCAGACAGCCAGCTATACCTTGTTCCGATATCGAAGCGGCTCCCCAGAGCCGTCAACTTGTCGAACTTACGTCCCACGCGGCCACTAAAGTCCGCTGTTGGTCTTGCTCAGCTAATAACAGTATTATTACCACTTGTTTCCTTGTTTCCTGTAAACAGAACAAGTGCTTTAAATGTACGCTTTGTATGTATTGGATTTTCTGTCGGATAATGTACGCTTACTTATATCACAGTATAATAAAGAGTACTACCGTACAGTATGGCCACTCAATGCCTCCCCTTGAAAGTGCCGCCCACCCGCTCTCAGTTACCTCACAGTTACCGGCTGGCAAGGACGCGACGACGCGGTGCGCAGAGCGGAGGCCACGTAAAATATTTAAATATCAAACAAATATTTACAAATCCATTTGTAATGAAAGAAAGAAAGATATATTTATTCACAAACATACAGGACACACATATTAAATAATAAAATAAACAAGAAAAGCACATAAAACATGAAAAAAGTGTGTCTCTGCGGCAGTGAACCGGACACTGGCTCAGCATTATGCTGAGGTGCCAAGACACCTACAGCGCTGATTTTTCAGCCAGCACCGTTGGTGACTCACGGAAACGTCATACAATTTAATATATAAACTACTATATAATACACTATTTATTTTGTAATGGGCGTGTGGCAATGAGTTTTGAGTCATTGAGCTCATCGAACTTGAACGCGGGCGGCGCGGCATGCTTATGCTATAACCTTGTGCGAAAGAATATTCAAAAACTGGATCGACAAAAAAAAACAATTTAATCATAGAATCTGGTCACAAAATTTCATGAGAATCGGTTAAGAATTGCGACCTGTAGAAGAGAACATCCGGACATACAAAACACAGATTGCTCGAGTTAAAACATAGACCTTCGCTAACGCTTTAAATTCGACGCCGCTATTACAAGGTCATCTCATATTGCCGATTGCGTTCCCGATTCGCGAACGCACTAAAATGCCGGCAACCCTAGCATGTCTTATCGCACTCACACAAGCATGGTACGCGTTCACCTACACGAGCTTAGACTATGTGCGTAGAAACGCATTTGTTTCATACATTTGATAGCCAGTGTCCGAGGTGTGCTTATTTTGACCAGTTAGTGTAAGGCCTGAGTCACAGTATAGGACCAGTAGGTAAACTTCGAACAAAGGTAAATCGCACGGCTGCACACATGCGCTCGTGTTCGGTACGCACGCACACATAGCCTTCGGGAATGGTGGAGAATGCTTCAGTCGGGGCCGCGCCGTTGCCGTGTGCGCTCTCACTCGCTACGTCAAAGTTTAAGGAAGCCGCCTCGTAGGTATGAACGAAGACGGCGAGCCGCCAGTGCCACGATATCAAAAGGAGCCGAATAGGCTTGAAACTAAGCACCTACCAACCTAATGCAGTTTAGCAACTTTTATACGTACTAGGAAATATTTTAGGTACCTATAGTATAGTGGTATGGATATAATAGGGCATACATACGATTGCCTGCATGCAGATAAAACTAATTGTAGATGTGCTAAACTGAGCTATGTGGAAACATTCAAATATTTAGGTCTAACTATTGACACAAACTTTAATTGGAAACCGCATATTAACGATGTTTGTAATAGGCTAAGATCTGTGCTAGGCAAATTCTACCAATTAAGTCGAATATTAAGTAAAAAAACACTAATGGTTGTATATTACGCCCTTGCTGACTCACTTATTAGCTATGGTCTAGTCGTATACGGGCGAACATTCGTAACATATATTAGAGATATACGAAATTTACAAACAAGGCTGATTAAATTCTTAGTTAGTAAAAAGGTTAAGAAAGATTGTGAAAAAGATTATGATAAAATATTTCCCTTATGTAAAATATTACCGATAGATAAGAAAGTCACATACCTCTTAGGTTTATAGCATTATTACAGTGAAAAGTACAAAGTATTAATTAACAATAAATATAATACTAAGAGTGTAAGAGAAAAAAAGATAGTACAGCCGAAAATGAAAAATTATTATGGCAAAAGAAGTTCAAAGTACCTAGTACACTAAAATATTCAATAACAGTAGATTACTGCAGAGGCCGTGAAGTAAGGGATTGCTGGACGAGATTGGGGTAGACGGCCGAGTCGTAGACGAGGCCGAATACAACGAGTCCAGCAATCCCTGTTCCGGCCGAGGATTGTATAGTACTTTTCTCAAACGATGTGAGGAAATATTAAAATTAAAATAAATACTAAGTAATCAATTAAATAATAGGTAATTTTCGCCTTTTTTATTTTTTAAACATGCCATTTGAACAAGCCGTTCGAGCACCATGTTTAACCGCACATAAAGTATAGTACCATAGATTTTTTTTATTTTTTTTATGAAGCAAGTATGCTTACAGTGTCTAGTGGTGGTTGGCAGTATGTAAATTTTCCTTTGTCAGTTTAATATTAGTAAGCAAATTTAAAAAGTTAGAGTAGCGGACAATAATGGTTTTTCTTAGGGTTTTCATACATTACTTCTTGGCCTAAGGCCAAGAAGTAATGTAGGGAGCCATAGACAAGAAACTGTGTGTGTATATGCGCGTGCATGTGTGATGACTCCAGAAGCCATTCTCGATTCATCATATATGTATGTGTGTATATGTATGCATATATATATATATATATATATATATATAATTTCTTTGGTATGGGGCCCACGAAATTGTTAAGTACCTAATTTATCTTATAAGATGAGTTTAATAGGCTAAGTAAGTTGTATTAAAATGTAGCGCGTCTCGCCATCAAACGTAACAGTTTGGCGAGAATATAAATGTATAGTATGTAAGTTTTCATTTTAAATAAAAAAAAAAAAAAAAAAAATATTCGATGAAGTGGGAAACTAAAAACACATACCTAACTATCTATAATATTATTACTTTGTGTATACAATATTGTCTATTAAACTGTAACTTTGCATACTTAAAAGCAAATTTAGTATTATAGGTATGCCAAGCCAGAAACGTGACACAGCCCTGAGCATCGAGCGAAAGTAGGTAACGAATGCTCGTAAACGGCCTCTGATTAACTACTGTATTATTCTTCTATACTGTGCCTGAGTGGACGCTCTGCTCGGAGCGGGGCGTCAAGCGTCCATATAAATTGCATTTTGTTTTATATGGACGCTGCACGGCCCGCTCTGAGCGGGGCGTCCACTCAGGCCTTACACTTAGCCTAGTGGGTAGTGAGTAGTGACTAGTGACGCTGCCTACGAAGTTGCAGGTCCTATTTGTGTGATGAGCATGGAGTCTAGTTCCCGTAACACAAACCTTATTGAGCTTACTAATGGGACTAGTTAGATTTGTGTAAGATTGCACCCTAACATTGGTTTATATTTACTTATACGAGCTAACTTCTGTGTCAATGTTACTGTCACAATAAATATATTTTTAGGCAAGACTTTAGTTATATACTTACTCTTTTATAACTTTTTTTGTTCCGGGTTGCCCATCGAAAATTTTCACGCGCCGCCTCTGGTATATTCCCAATGGTTTTAAAAATATCTGAGCAAACTTAGGTATGCTCTTAACAATAAAATCGTGTTAATATATTTTTGATAACTTTATGCGTGACGACATATATTCGAACTCAACTGTACTCGTACATATGTAAAATATGTAGATCTCCCGATATGTCATTCACACTTACGTCACATCCTGCCAAATTAAATTTCGCCACTAATTAGGACTTCCGCTTTGATGGGGCGGAACGCCGGCGGAATGCAGAGTCGATCGTGAATGGAGGTTTTATTCAGCTCGCATTCATATACGTATGTGTATTTAGCCCATGATTTGATCAACATATTCGCAGTCTAATGTTTTCGTGAGCCCGCTCGATGGGAGTCTTTCGTGAGTTTTCTCGTAGACGATTTCCTTTACAAACGGTTTTTCGCATGTTATCGGGTACGAGCGTAGCGTCACAGATTAAAGAATACAAGTACAGATACCCAATCTCGTAGAGCAAAAGCGTACCGTCCTAATGTAGGCAATTCTGTATACAATTTTAGTCCCGTAGCTACACCAGTAGATGGAGTATCCGAGCTACCACGGCTATGACGCTGTCAGCCTTTAGTAATACATTGAGATATCACCAGATGGCGTTGACTTCCCGGGCAACAAATAGAGTATTTTACATTTTTTCGATATATAAGTAGTATTTTAGAGACAATATTACACATCACACAAAAATATACATAACCAAATGCTTAGAGCCTGTGGTGATAGAACTTTCGCGACCCGTGATGGCACCATCTAGTGACAGTACCCAATAATACGTAGCAAGCTTGAAAGCTCACTCGTATAGTACGAGTTACATGGATTTAGTATCAATTTTATTGCATTTACTAAACTTATAAAATATACCTTTATTGTATGTGCGGAAGTATGTTTGTGATATAATTAAGGTACGTTGAATTTATTAAGGTGTAAAAATCATTCTATCTTCATGATTACTGGTTCAAATGTTTCGCTCGGTACCTGTGTCGCCATCTAGGAGTTCTTTTTTGTATCAATTATACGTTGTTCTAGTTGGGAGGCCATAGTAGCGTTAAGAAATTATTAGCAGTGAAGGAAAGGCACGAAGCTTACAGATGGAATCGAACGAGCGGTCGAAGCGAACAAACTTCTCCATTCCAACTTAGGCCTAAAAAAATCTCGTATGTCTGGCGTCTGAACGACTTCTACAGGTCGCATTTCTCAACTGATCGTTGTGAAATTTTGTGAGCAGGTTCAATAATTAGCCTTTTGACAACACAGTAAAAAAAAGTCGGGCTCGCGAGTTCTGCAGGTCACAGAGCAAAGTTGTTTAAAAATGTTTCTACGCACTACTTTACCTAAACCTAACCTAAGAACCACCACAAAAACAAACAGAGATACAAAAGTTCGTTTACGTCGAAGGTTATAAATGGAAATTTCGTTCATATACCTACTCATAAATCATAGCCATTACACATTCTTCAACACATTTAACAAATCCGCTCGCACTATCGCAACAAACAGCAGCCATCAACTATCAATTAGCTACATTATTTAACCCGTTCAACCGCGTTTAGTCGACGCGTTAGTCGCCCATTTTTGTCGCGTCAGCGGCGCCGACAAATGTTCTGGAAAGATAAGCGACCCGCCGCGCTGACAATATGGCAGCTATATAATTATAGGGTTTAAACGACGGTGAATCATTGATTTGGAGAATGCTTTGTGAGTTTATGCGAGGGTTAGGATTATAGGTTTTCTTTCAGCTCAGGGTCAGGAGCGAGCGGTTCGATCGCATCTCTTAGGACATAAGGCCATAGCTGAGACTAGTAAGCTACAATGAATGCCAATGCCTTTTCAATGTCGCGATTCTTTAATACAGTGTGTCCCTGAAACCATTTTTTAGTCCATTATCGTGAATTGAAATGAAGTGGTATTTATTTCTGGAAACTGAAAAACATTTCAACCAAGTATTCATTTAAGCAATCAATTAACGGAAATTGCCAAATTGTTGATTCATTGACCGCTGACAGTTGCATCGTTAACCCCCGCTGCAAAAAGTTGGGTGTTGTAAGTTTGACGTGTCTGTGTGTGTGTCTGTGGCATCGTAACTCCTAAACGAATGGACCGATTTTAATACGGTTTTTTTTTGTCCGAAAGCTGACGTTATCAAAGCTACGTTTCAATATAATCGTTTCAGCCGGTTTTGAGTTATTGAACTTTGAAATGAATATGTCGGGGGTTTTTCAACATTTCTAAGTTGTAAGGATTCAACTTTCTGCACCCTTTACCCCCGTGTAGCACTATGTAACTCTCAAAATTTTTGATTTTTTCTTGGCTTATTTCTACTGCTTTCAATTCAAAATAATGGTTTGAGTACAGGGTTTCAGTATCGGTACGTTGTCCCTTACACCCTGTCCTGCGCCTGCTGTAGATAGTTTCATTATAGAGAGCTATTTATGCACTATTACTTTCACATGGCACTTAGACACTGCTGTGTCAAAATTGATAAGGTTCCGTCAGTTCTGCCGCATGTTTTGCCGTCCTTGTGAACGTATTGTTCCCCACTGAATTGACTAACGTGTGTACAGTCACCAGCATAAACATCTGCCACCACAAAACGTGCATAAACTTCTGACAGGACTTTATTGCCAAGGGGGGTTACTACGTGTCAGATATTGCCAGGGGGGTTACTACGTGTCAGATATTGCAAGGGGGGGTTACTACGTGTCAGATATTGCCAGGGGGGGTTACTGTGTCAGATATTGCCAGGGGAGGTTACTACGTGTCAGATATTGCCAGGGGGTTTACTACGTGTCAGATGTTGCCAGGGGGGGTTACTACATGTCAGATATTGCCAGGGGGGTTACTACGTGTCAGATATTGCCAGGGGGGGTTACTACGTGTCAGATGTTGCCAGGGGGGGTTACTACGTATCAGATATTACCAGGGGGGGTTACTACGTGTCAGATATTGCAAGGGGGGGTTACTACGTGTCAGATATTTTTGCCCTCTTTGTTACGGCAGATATTGACGCTAGTGACTGTACGCTATAAAGAAATACCTATCTACGATCACTGACTATACGTATATGGAGTATAAGTCAGTCCTCGAAGCTAGCACAGACGTCTCAGACTCAATATAATCTTCCCTTTAAGTCCCCAAGTTCCCGTCAAATAAACCACTACCAATAGGTAATGTATATTTTCTGCAGCCTTAGCTGATAATCGCAATTTCCATCCCTTGGATCTTTTTAAATCATCAGCTGGATTAACTGCACGCCGCTTGCATAAATTATTTTAATTTTATACAGCAAATGCATTAAGACAGAGTTTTAAGAAGTTAATTGATTCGCGCTCAGAGTTTTTAATGACCTTTACTTTGCGAATTTAAATGCGGCCAAGAATATATTATTCCAATTGGTGTCGCAGCCACATTTAAAGTTTGGAGTATGCATAAAGGATTTTTATATGAATTTTTAGTTTTCTGAGAGCTCGTTTGAAGATAGATAAAAGTTGTAAAAATAACTTTCAAAAAAAATAACAATCTACGCAACAATCAGCAAAGAAAGTGGTCTAACACTTTTGGACCTTATTTTGCATGCAATAGAGTCGAAAAGTGGTAGACCGCTTTCTTGGCTGACTGTACCTAAAAACGTATTAAAAAAGATTTTTTGAAAAATACTATCCTTTCTCTTCTTTTTTTTTGGTCTGTATGTTAACGCTGTTATTTAATATTTCGAATCTGAAAGACAGACATCAAGATGGGGATGTCACACATGAGACATTTTGGATGTCGAATCGAGTCCCTGATTATCCTGATGTATCAAATAAAGGTGAAAATATCAGAAAGGCGTACTTTTCGACATCAGAACGCTACTATTAACTTAGTAGTGCACAGTTTGTATATCGAACCTCTACAGTTTTTATGTTTAACAAAGCTGTCCGAACTCCGAATAAATTATGAATAGAACAAAATACATAGTCACCTGTTAGTCGGGGTGCGGGGGCGGGGCGGGTAAATGATAAGCGAGCGTCCCGTGCTGCTACGTGTATTCGACTGGCACTACATGCGGTCGCAGCCGCATTCCTTAATTACTAACATTCCTCCACCTTTAGCCTAAAAATATCGTCTGTAGTCTACACGGTTGCGAGTCCTACGAGGGGCCGGTGGCTCAACCTCCGGGGATGCGTTAGGCAACATGAACTGCTCATCGGTCTCTCTGTCTGTCTCTGATGCGGGCTCGCCCTGATCATTGGCAATCGAGCCGGGGATTAGGCTCACAGCTTCTTCGGTAGCCGTACCCTCATCGTGTCCTATCGTTTGCTGTTCTGGCATCATGCTGCCTGACGGACTCGAACCCAGCTCTCCCTCTGTGGTTGTCGTCATCTCTGGCGCTTCAGCTTGCTGCACTGTGAGGTCCTCGCAGCGCTGATCCAGTGGAATAACAACTGCAGGCATTTCAATTATTGGTTGGTCCACTCGAGAGCAGTTTGGTTGAACTACCAAATCATCTTGGTTTACTTTCTCCCCTCTTAGTTTTAAAAGTTGATTAGCGTGTCTTTTAATTATTTGGTTATAACACTGTAACTTCACTGTAAACAAACTTTGTCCTAATTGGCTCATTACAGTTCCTTTGGCCCAATAGGTTTTTTTCGCACTGTACATTTTAACTAAAACTAATTCATTCACCTGAAAAGTCACAACTCGTTTCCCGCCATAGTATTTACACTGCGAAAACTGGTTATCTTTTACAACGCCTTCTAGTGCTGCGTCAGCTGATGTTGGGCGATGCGCAGTCAAGGAATCAAGTCTACTTCTTAATTTTCGACCGAAGAGAATCTCTGCAGGTGACTTTCCGGTAGTGCTATGTTCTGAATTTCTGTACCGGAACAAAAACTCGTGCATTTTGCAATTTATAGATTTCTGGTTTATCCCAGACAAAATGAATGATTTTAAAGCCCTTTTTACAATTTTTACATACGCTTCAACTTGCCCGTTACTAGACGGATTGTACGTAGGTGAGGTTAAATGAGTGATACCATTTCTCAAACAAAAATCCTCAAAGTCCGCCGACACAAAAGAAGTTCCGTTGTCTGTGCAAATGGTGTGGAATAGCCCAAACCTTAGAACCATATCCATTGGACACGTCGAAACATTCGGGCCACTTGGAATATGCATCAATAACAATTAAGTACATCCTGTTGTTTATCGGGCCTAGAAAATCTAAATGTACTCGATAAAAAGATTGCGGCGGGTACCTCCAGGGCGTGAGAGGGGCGCGCGGGGGCGAGGGTCGCAAAGAGGTGCATATTTCACATGACTCAACAAAGTTATCAATGTCCGCAGACATGCCCGGCCACCAAAATCGGCTTCGAGCCTCTGCTTTCATTTTATTTGAGCCTAAGTGACCTATATGCAGTTCTTCCAAAATTTTGTTGCGACTAATGGTGGGAATCACGACTTTATGGCCCCTTGTTACGCATGAGTTTTCTACTGCTAACTCGTTTCTGCATGCAATGTATGGTTTAAGACAATCACTAACCCGACTTGGCCATCCCTGCATAACATATTTGCTTACCAACGCAAGTACATTGTCTGCCAATGTCTGTTTACTTATTTCATTGATAGTTATTAACTGTTCACTATCGTAAACAAAGTTAATATAAGTAGCATTGTCAACCGCCGGCTCAGCGCAAACCGGTCCCTTATCTGTTACCGAGCGGCTCAGGTAGTCAGCTGCGTTATGGGCACTACTTACATACTCGATAGTGAAGTTATAAGACATTAGGTAAATAGCGTACCGTTGTAACCTATTTGCCGTGACCTCCGGTATTCCTTTATGAGGATTAAATATCGACAATAACGGTTTGTGATCCGTCCTCAGTACAAAAGGAACCGATCGGCCATACAAATACTGGTGGTATTTGCGTACACCGTAAATTATTGCCGTCGCCTCCTTTTGTATTTGGCTATAGCTTCTTTCGGCCGTAGTGAGCGATCGGGATGCATACGATATCGGTCTCTCAGTACCATATCGGCTTCAATTTGTGATAAAATACCGGCAATTCCCCACGGTGACGCGTCCGTTGTGAGAATTAATTTTTGCATCCGGATTGAAATGAGCTAGCGTTTCATCGGAACTTAATTCTCGCTTAATAGTTAGTACTGCTATGTCGTGTTCTTTATTCCAATGCCAAGGGACATTTTTTTTTAATAGGTTATGTAAAGGACTCAAGATAGCCGACGTATTTCTGACAAAACTACGGTAATAGTTCACCATGCCGAGAAAAGACTTAAGTTCAGTAACATTTGTTGGTATTTTTGCATTTGTTATTGCTTTTATCTTTTCTTGACACTTGTGAAGACCGTGCCGGTCTATATTATACCCTAAATACGAGACTGAATTCTGGAACAACACGCATTTTTCTTTTTGTAGGACTAGTCCAGACTTTTCTAATCTGTCAAACACTTTATTTAACCTCGTCATGTGCTCCGACTGATCTCGGCCGGTTACCAAGATGTCATCTTGGAAAATCAGCACTCCCTCCAAACCTGACAATATTTTGTCTAACGTCCGCTGGAAAATTGAAGCTGAGCTCGCAAGCCCAAATACGAGTCTCGAAAATTTAAATAGCCCTTTTATGGTGTTAATTGTTGTCAACAACTGCGATGATTCACTCAACACCAGCTGATTGTATGCTTGCGACAAATCAAGTTTCGAAAATTGTTGACCACCGTGTAACTTCGCGAATAACTCTTCAATGCGCGGCAGTGGGTACTTTTCGATAACTAACTGCTTGTTTAAACTAACGGAGTAATCCGCACACAGCCGTATGCTGCCATTATGTTTTAAAACTGGTACTACGGGGCTAGCGTAGTCTGAGGATGAGACTGGTAATAGAATTCCTAGTCCGACTAACCTGTCAATCTCGTTTTCGACCTTGGCCCTCAGGGCAAACGGCACGGGCCGTGGTCTAAAAAATATAGGTTTTGCATCCGGTTTTAAGTGTAAATCAACCAAAACTTCCTTACAGCAGCCTAAACCGCCAGTGAACAGCATGGGATACTCGCGTTCTGCTTTTTCTAAAAAGTTAACTGTATCGCATTTTTTTACGGATGCAATTTCCAAGTGAAACTGGGAAATAAAATTTCTTCCTAGCAAGCACGGACCATCACCACGGACCACGTATACTAGCAGTGTGGCCGTCTGTCCGTCGTACGTAAAGGGCAAGTTGAGGGTACCTACGGTCGGAATGTTGCTACCATTATAACCTTGCAAAACTACATGGCTCGGACACAACGCGATGTTACTGAAGTGCGAGTCATAAATTTTATCTGGAATAATCGTAACCGATGACCCGGTATCCACCTCAAAGGATAAATTAATTTCTCCAACTTGCATTTGCACCTGCATTGGTTCTCCGCGAGATGATCGAATATTAAATATGACACGCTTACCATCATCGCCAACATCAGCATCAACATCACAATCGATATAGTTCTGACGAAACACTTTCTTCCCGGGGCAAACGCGACGAAGATGGCCTTTTTTTCACATTTTCCACATTTGTACCGAGAAAACTTGCACGAAGCTGCCTCATGACCTTCATAGCCGCAAGCTGCACACACAACCTGAGGCTGTTGCGTTACGTTATTGTTATCGCTATAGCTAGGCCTCCCGCGTCGCTGTGTCGACGCCATTTTATACACAGGCATTTCCGGGCACGGCAACGTGTTCATTCCCGCTGGCGACGCCTGCGCAGCGCCCTGCCTAGCACACTGAGTCCTCTCTGCTATCTCCACTGCTTTGGTGATAGTGAGGTCCTCCAAGTCCATGGTGAAAAGCTTCTCCCGTTCGGGGCCGGCTGTCATCCCGAGTACAAAGCGATCCCGTAGCGTTTCATCTAGAGTTGTGGCAGAGAAGCCGCAGTCGACTGCTAATCCTCGAATGCGCGCTGCCCACTCTGCCATTCTTTCAGTAGGTTTTTGAGTCGACGAGTAGAACCTGTAGCGCTCCGCAAACCCGCACTTTGCTGTTTTCAAATGACCATCTAGCAGCCTTACGAGTTCGTCATATTCTAAGGTTCCCACTTGCTTGGGTAATGCTAAATCTCTTAGCAGTTTGTACGAGCTCTCAGTCAAACTACTTAGCAAAATAGCCCGACGCTTGCATTTTGCTTTGTCATCCGTATCGAGTATATCGTTGGCCAAAAACCATTGCTCTAAGCGCTCCTTAAAGACTGACCAATCCTGCACTTCATGGTTAAACATGGTTAACGACCCGATCGACACTTTTGCCATGATCACTTTTATTTTATTTTTTTTGCACGCGTAATAAATAAAGGCCCAGTCGCCACTGTTAGTCGGGGTGCGGGGGCGGGGCGGGTAAATGATAAGCGAGCGTCCCGTGCTGCTACGTGTATTCGACTGACACTACATGCGGTCGCAGCCGCATTCCTTAATTACTAACATCACCCAACTCACGGGCCACGAAACTCGCAATGTTCAGTTCAGTAATTTATTGGATAAATATAATTTACACGTCAACAATTTATGTACCATTCATAAATCATTAATTTAAAACATTATTATTACATGAAGTATATATTTTTTTCGAATTATTATTTAATTAAACATAGTGCATTACAGTTTCGACATTTTTATCAACACTTCATCCACAGTATAAAACGGCATGTCAGCCAATAGCTTTTTTTAATTTTAACGTGAAGGTGTGTCACTGGGCTCATCCTTTATCTCGTCCGGGATAGGATTATATATGTTTGGTCCTACCCGTAAAGATTTGTTGGACACCTCGCAGGTACGTGTATATGGTGCCGACTCCGACTGTTGGAGTTGTGGTGTTCGACATTAGTGGGGAGCTAGGAGCTAGGAATTGAAAGAATCATAACCAAATAAAAACATAACTTTAAAAAAAGGCCGGGTTGCACTCCGGGAGTGCCGGCAGAAGTGAAAACTCAATATAGTTATTTACGATACAAGTGCCGAAAACAGGAAATTCGCAACTAGGAAATTAGGAAGTTGCGAATTACCTATTCGCACGTGTATCGTACAACGTTTTACTGTACATATGGCTCTTTAAAGTTTCGACATATGCACGAAAAGTGCTCTTTTCCGCACTAGTGCGGGAAAGTAGTACCATATGTACTGTAAACATTGTAACAGTTTTTCGATCAGGTCACGTGACATCTTACGGTGTCACCCTAAAAATGAATTTGACGGAAATTTATAAACAAATATCAATTATTTAGGCGGACGGCCCGCGGGCGCGTTGGGTGCGACGGGCCCAACGCGCCGCCGCGGCGCAACGGTGCCGGGGTCCGGCGCGCTGACGGGCGGCGGCAAACACAATACCAATTTGTTTTTGCCATTGCCAAATATTTTTCAAAGCTTTATCTCTTTAGGAATAATATCTAAATTCGAACTATTCGAATTTCCAAGAACAGCAGATGGCGGTGCACGGTGGCGACCAAAATATCAATTTGTTTTTGCAGTTGGAAAATTTTTTTCTAAGCTTTATCTCCTTAGGAATAACGCCCAAATTCGAACTATTCGAATTTTCTCAATAGCAAAACGGTGAAGGACGCGTTGGTATTATTACAAATTTATTTGCAGAATATGCTATTGCAAAAAGTGTTTAACGGTTTTATACTCTAACGAATAGCGTTCAGTTTTGAATGAAGTCGAATCGGCGAGCAGCAAAAAGTGACCTCCTTCACATCTGACGTCACAAAACTCTGTCGCGTATTTAACAATTTTTCCCCATCCCAAAAAGTGCTCAACGCCGCTAAAGAAGTTTTCACTTAAAAAAAAATCGCCCTTCTGATGAAGTCGATTTCTATTGTACTGAAACCCCTATCATATCTACTATTTCAGTTATTCACACGCAAATCTTCATCATAATACTTACATTACACCATAGCCAATGAAATAAAGGCAAAAACTGCAGAAGCCTTAGCCAAGCGTATTGTCCATATTTTATTAAAACACCACTTTGTATTCATAAAAAAACTTGAAGACAAAAACCGGGCGTAATAAATCGTAAAATGCAAACGAACGCAAATGTTTTCCAAGAATTTAATAATTCTGCAAATAGGGTAGTGGGGTGCCGGGAAGAAAAACAATAATACTCGAAGCAGATTGCAATATTGAAATGCATTTATTTCTATGCGACTGTTGTAAAATGGAACAATTTTATTTACAGTTGGGAGCTAGAGTAAATTAATTGCGTTTGTTATTAGTGACTTTTAAAAATGGAAATCTGAAGTTACATTAATATTACTTAGAGTTTGCATTTTTATGGATTTATAATATCTGCTCGTCTTAGAATTGCATATTAGAATAGATAAAATAAATAATTGTCAATTTGCATAAGCATGATGAATAAATAATTTATTTTTCTTAACTGTTGTTTTATTAACAATCAATATACAAACTAAACTATTTATGAAAACACATAACTTGAATATAAAACGAAAGCTAACTACAATTAAAATAACTAAAGCTAAAAATTAAAAATACAAATCAAAATTTTGTGCCCTTGGTAGGGTGCCCAACGGTGCTAGCAACGTTCCCGCGCTGGATTGCGATTGCACTACAAAATGGTATTGTTTTTATAATAATGAAAAACAATTATACATATTAGTGCCTACGTCAGTATGAGCACGCGAAACACATTCACGGTTACGACAATGTGTTCCAAACCAACCTTCAGTGGGTATATGTAATCGGACAACGTTATGTAAAGGTAATAATGGCATTTGTGGACACAAACACTTATGCCGTTATTTATTCGTAAACTTACATAAAAATCTGTTGTCCACGTTAATCCCCTAGCCTGATCCCCCAGGGGAAAAAAACGGTTAGGTTGTTAGTTGAACTGCGACCCTACAGCGCGCGAGCCGAGCGAGCGAAGCGAGCGTGACGCGGTAGCGTCCGGCGAAGCGCCATAACCGAACATTATCATTTTTTCCTAGTTGAATATAAAATAATTGCCGCTAATTCCCCTGGGGGATCAGGCTAGGGGATTAACGTGGATAACGTGCATAAAAATGACATTATAATAGGTTTGTCTTTATCATGACCTTGCCAACTGTGTTTGTGAGAAAGGGACAAAACACATTTGAGAGGTTTGTTATGTGTTATGGACAAGTGGATTTATTCATATCCACTACGTACAAGGCCTTAAACTAAGATTAAGAGCGAGTTGCACAAACTTACGATAACAGACCGCTCAACGTTAAATATGGCGCCGGGAGCTGTCATCCCATAGAAGCTTGTCAAACTTTCAATACATTCAGATTTTAACGAACGCCCTTAAGATTACAGACAGCTCGGTGCAACTCACCCTAATAGTAAAAACCAGCCAACAGCGTGTCGGGCCACGCTCAGTGTAGGGTTCCGTAGTTTAAGTATTTTTTTTCAAAAACTATTAAACCTATCAAGTTCAAAATAATTTTCCTAGAAAGATTTTATAAAGTTCTACTTTTGAGATTTTTTTCATATTTTTAAAACTTATGGTTCAAAAGTTAGAGGGGGACACATTTTTTTTTACTTCTGGAGCGATTATCTCCTAAAATATTAACATTAGGTACTTATCAAAAAAATTTTGTAGCAAACCCCTATTCATTTTTAAATACCTATCCAACAGTATATCACACGTTAGGGTTGAAATAAAAAAAATAACACTCCCCACGTTACGTACCTATAGGGGAGGTACCCTAATAAAAAAAAAATATTCAATTTTTATTTCACCACTTTGTCGGCGTGATTGATATACATTACCAAATTTCAGCTTTCTAGTGCTAACGGTTACTGAGATTATCCGCGGATGGACGGACAGACAGAGCGAAACTATAAGGGTTCCTAGTCGACTACGGAACCCTAAAAAATGTTAAAAGAAAGCATGCGACTACTTAAACTCACCATTTTTAAAGGGGGTAGGATATGGTGATGAAAAGAAAATCCGGTTTCATTTAATCCTAGTATTACGGTTTTACAATTTGAATTGGTTGAGAACGGTCCACGATGTCTCGTATAAAACTTTCTTAAATAATAAAGTAGCTGTTTCTCTTTTAATAGTTGCCTAACTAATGAGAAGCAAATTTACAATTCAGCTGCTAAAACCGGCCAATCACGAGACGGGGTTTATCATACTTTAGTTGCTAGTTAGTTATTATGGCTTAGGACTTTTCGTAGCATACCGTGGTTCTAAAAGCTTTAGAGTCGCCATGTGTAAAAATTTCGAAGTCAAAGTCAAAGTCAAAAAGTATGAGGTCTTATCCTACTAATATCATAAATGCGAAAGTTTAGATGTTTGGATGTTTGGATGTTTGAATGTTTAGATGTTTGGATGTTCGTTACTCAATCACGCTTAAACGGCTTAACCGATTTGGATGAAATTTTGCATGAAGATAGTTTATAGCCTGGAAAAAAAAGGAAAAAAGGATAGTTCTTATCCCGGGTCCACGCAGACGAAGTCGCGGGCGGAAGCTAGTTAAAGATTTATAAATACTGTCACATCGCTACTGAGTGCATTTTAATCGAACGTAATTAATGTTATCACAAACCTATATAATAATACTAATTACTGATCACATGTGATGCTACAATATTATTTATCTAGTTATACATCCTCTTTAATGCCCGTGTTAGTAGTGCAAATTAAATCGCGCTTTAAAATAAAAAAAGATTGACATAATCAGTTGACACTTTTGATACGAGACCGTCAAATTGCTTTTTGATTTTATCTAAAATGAATAATATTCCTACTTCCGAGATTAAATACTGGATAGAGCCATTTAAGGAATTAAAATATAATGAAGAAAAATATAGTATTCATTGTTCCTTATGTGATGTATATTTTACAGCGATAAAAAACCGTTATAAAATGCATCGTTAATTAATATATTACATTATACTATTTTTATTAAATGTCCTTTTTTCTTTATTATATATTATTTTACAACTAAACATTCCATAGAATATAGAAGCATGATATGTTTAAAAAAGTCCTAAGCCTTTAATATAACTTCATACTTTGAAGTTCACTTCGAAAATTTCACATTCGGCGACTCCATGGATTTTAGAACCACGGTATGCTACCAAATGTCCTAAGCCTAAGACCTAAAATATAATAGTACTTACTATAACTTCCATAATAAGATGGGTCTCGGGTTTGAATCACCTTGGGCAAAACAGTAGATAGGTACCTAATATAACAAGTATATTTAACCAGTTATTGTGGGTGATATGTTACTTTAATTTGCCATAAATTAACACTACAGTCAAGCTATAAGTGCCACAACACGTGTTAACAGGAGAGTGATAACATAATATTATGCAGGAATCAGTATTTACATTATATTAGATCAAGGTTTAAAATTATACAATAAAATAATTTGTTTACTACTTACAACTAAATATTAGTAGTAGAGTAGAAATAGACTCCAAGTACCGGCTGACCATTGAGAGAAATAGAGATTCAGAGCTGGAGAATATATCCAGTTCACTGTATATTATAACTAGCTTCTGCCCGCGACTCCGTCCGCGTGGAACTCGTTTATATCGCAGCTGCTGCTCCATACAAACTTTCGCCCCCCCATTTCACCCTCTTAGGGGATGGTTACGGGGATAAAAACTATCCTATGTTACTCTTCATCCCTTCAACTATCTCCACTTAAAAAATCACATCAATTCGTCGCTCCGTTTTGCCGTGAAAGACGGACAAACATACAAACACACACATACACTTTCGCATTTATAATATTAGTATGGGTGTGTTCAATCGATATGACAGGTCCATGTCACTGTTAAATCTCGCAAAGTATCATAGACGTGGTTCTTAGTTAAAAACATGGTAAGCCTATAAGGTAAACGTTGTAGTCCTCGACGGTGCACTAAGTCAAAGAGAAAGAAAGAAAGAAAATAAAAAATGTGCCCTGCCCACTGCCACTTAATATTCCATTTTCCCACATAATATTATAAAAAACATTACTACCATACGTTCAATGTTTGAGCATGAGCAGGGCTCATTCGTGAAACTGGTTTACCGAAGTGTATGCATCTGATGCTTGCCTTGCCTTTCGTTTAAAATTGATTTTAGCGACGAGAGAATAGAGCCAGTCTCATCGGCAGCGCGAACAAAAGACCAATAAATTGCGAACCCGCCTTAATTAATTTTATAGCAAAAAGATTCTTTTAATTAGCAATATTTTGCTCCCTTGGCTCTTGTCAGCTGCGACTCGGCCGGCCACGTCGGTATTGTGGTGAGGCAATTCTCTCTAAGTATTTCAATGCATTTAAATTACAGCAAAAGTTTCGATTGTTGTGTGAGAATAGCTTACGCAACGTTCTATATTTTTTAATCTTATTTACGGCTGAAGCACATAAATGGAACCATCCGTCTATACTAATTGAACAAGCGAGCGAAGCGAAAGAAGTTCTCGGTTTCAGGCAAAATTTATTTAGTATGTCCGGCATCGGCTTTCCTCAACAGCCCCCCTATTCTGTAACTTGTTTTAAGCTCAACTCAACGCTCACCCACACATATATCTTGACATCGCGATGCGTAGTAACTAACTAGTTTCGTGACGGGTGACCGGCGGGGTTTTTTTAGTTTTTTTTTTATTTTTATTCATAAAATACATTATTTGTATACGTTTTATATAGCACGTATAGGCAAGCTTCGTTCCAGGGTGTTCCGGTCGCACGACATAAAACTGTCTACAAAGGTAGCTGTATACATGGCGATTGTCCTGCCAAATCTTCTGAATGCATCAGAAACGTGGTGCCTCTACCGCAAGCATATTCGCTCATTAGATAGTTTTCATCTGAGATGCCTCCGCGACATCATGGGCATTCACTGGTCCGACCGTGTCAGGAACACGGTAGTTCTCAGGTGGGCTAAGGTTGCTGGTATAGAGGCCTATCTTATGAGACGACAGCTGCGTTGGTGCGGGCATGTCGCCCGTATGTCTGATGACAGAGTGGCGAAGCGCATCTTTTACTGCGAACTGCAGAATGGCAAGAGGAAGCAGGGCGGCCAGTTTTTGCGGTATAAGGATGTGCTGAAACGTCACATGAAGAGGACTAATATGCAGCCGTCCGAATGGGAGGCATTAGCTAAGGGCCGATCACAGTGGAGGCAAATGGTGTTCACACAGGTGAACGATTTCGAAGTCAGACGGCGCGCGATGCTCGACACAAAGCGCGATGAGGTAAAGGCCAGACCACCTGCGGTCATACATTATAATTATGTCGGAGGGGTGCTGATGTGTGGCGAATGTGGTCGCACTTTCGTCGCAAAAATTGGCTATGTCAGTCACCTGAGGGCTCACCAGCGACGCTCTCAGCAGTGATTAGCAGTCGCTGAGGCCGAATACGGCTAGGAGAAGATGATGATGATACATGTCAAGGTAGTTTTAACTATAAATAGATATACAATATTCCTAAAAAATAATATTAATTGACATTGTAGATGTCAGTCTAATTAAGGGGTGAGCCGCATTAGCGCGTAGCGAATAACACCCCAGGGGCCGTAGACATCAAGGTTACAATCGACAATCGCTAACGCCAATAGAAACTAATAAAATGTAGGGGAATGATAGATGCCGACACTTTTCGTTAACATCTGTCATTCCCATACATTTTATTCGTTTCTATTGGCGTTAGCGCTTGTCGATTGTAACCTTGTCTAGGCCCCCTTGTCTAGGTCTCTGAAATTTTGTGTGCAGGTTCAATAAACATATGTTTGTGTTGATTCAGATTTTCAAAATTAATAATATTGAAAAAAGACAGGCTCGCGAATTCTACAGCTCACAGAGTCACTAGTATTATAAATGCGAAGGTAATTCTGCCCTTTTTGCGATAATACCGCTGAACCAATACGGGTGTAGACTCGACAATTATTATTACTCCAAAATAAAGAAGGCAAAAAAATATGCCTAGTGACGAAAATCCCATTCGGATATCTCAAAGAATTACGAAGCTACAACCGTTTTAATATTGCTTGTTAGAGAGAGAAAACGCAAACGGTGTGTGACGTCACATTGTAGGGTGCTGCCGGGCGGCCCGTCGACGGTCCCGCCGACCGCGATGCGGCGTGGCACGTTGCCGTCTTCTGTGACGTCACATTCTTCCAGCGTCATCGTTTCAATATGAAGTTGCGTTTTGCGAAGAAGGGACAGAACATACCCCTTCTTAAAACTTTGGACACTTATAACTTCGTGATTATTTAACATTTTGCAATGATTTTTTCTTCATTTGACTACATTTTTTATCCTTTTTCGAGAAAATATGACATTATTGATTATTTTATTTAGTGTCTACGCCCCTATTGGGTGGTATGGAGATAGAGACTGGAAAGGAAATGAAATATTTTTTATCCTGCAAAACATTCCTTAAGTGGGAAGAATACCTTTGGAGTACTACTTACTCGTCCATACAAAAGGAGAAAACGTTTTTCCACTTCTAAATATTTTCCAATCTCAATGATTTTTTAGTACGTTACTGACACCATGAAAGAAGGTTTATAGGTTATCCTTTCTTCAAAATTTGCAATGAACTCGCACTTATAGGCAGCTCAAAAACTTAATATATTTTGCTGAAGCGATCGACATCAAAATCAAAGTGATTTGTTAAGATTTAGTTAGTGTAAAACGTTTTCTCCAGAAATGAAAATTTCATATAAAAAGTACCTATTGTCAGTCGTGAACTCTCATTCTTCCCTCTTAAAGGTGTGAAATCAGGA
This sequence comes from Epinotia ramella, assembly GCA_947578815.1. NCBI lineage: Eukaryota > Metazoa > Arthropoda > Insecta > Lepidoptera > Tortricidae > Epinotia > Epinotia ramella. The sequence continues at coordinate 1,337,971 of OX388206.1, read as the reverse complement.
GTGAAAATCTCTAAGGAGGTGCACTAATTGATGCTGCGCCTGTGAGGAACATTACGTATATTTCCTATTAAAGTGTGCGCCGGAGTATTATTGATTCCTTAGGACTACTGACGAGTATACTCGAACGAAGTTGCGGGTAACAGCTAGTTACTTATAAATGCGAAAGTTTGTACGGATGCTTAAATAACGAATACCCAAATGTTTTAAAAACCGAACGGATTTTGAAGGAACTTTCTAGAAATGTACCTCAGACATAATATGAATACATAGAACTTATTTTCTTTGCCATAGTAAGGTAAACGTCTAAGTGCCCGACACTGCCCTGATACACGGCACTTTCAATCTTATGCAAACAGAATAGAGGTGAACAGCATTGGGACCTTTACCTTATGGACTTAATGTTCTACAAGAAATTTAAGCACTCAGACTATTCATGAATTATCAAAGGATAAAATAAATTGTTTTCAAATGTATCCCTAGCTAATTTAATACCCTTAGCGTCTCAAAGCTACTTCCCTTAAACGTATAACTACATAATATTTCGATTGACAGCGCATGCATACCTCCGCACTGGACGCTTGTTTCAAATCACTCGCAAATTCAAACCCCGTTCAATTTTAAAACGAATCCGAGCTATGCCGGCCGTTCTTAGATGCAGACAACTATTTAATTATATGACCCTCCGAGTTGCTTCTGCCCAGTGCCTCTGTACCCGGCTAAACTGATAGACTATTCTGAGAGATTTAGAAAGACATAAGTAAAGGGAAAAGTAAGGAGTTTTCTGTCTTTCCCGCTAGTATTTCGCTCTGGCACCAAATTGGATTGTTCTTCGGAGGACACTCCGTACTCAGGTGCTGGAAATTCTTTGTATATTTTGCGTATTTTACTGTAGAATTGTCTTTGAAATGAACTTGCTTTGGATTTTAATTTGAAATAGTGAAAGGCTTGTTTGCGTAATTTATTTGTGAAGATTTTGGGCTATCGTTGGTTCGTTTTTACCCGACTGCCCTAGGAAAGGGTTATGTTTTTACAACCGACTAGCTGGCCGCGCGGCTCCGCCCATTTATTACAGAGAACCCAAGCTGAAACGCAAGATGAAACACCCACCTAACCCATGTTCATCTTGAAGATCCATTCTAAATATGTACCTACTGTTAAAAGATTTTTTGAAATTGGATGGATAGTTCCGGAAATTATCTACCCTCTTCATACGACTAGTCATTGTATTAAGATTACAATACTAATCAATCAATCAATGTTTATTAGTACTAAAAGATAATTTAAATATTATAGCTTCTGCTCGCAACTCTGCGTGGAGCGCGTTTATATCGTCCATGTCCATACAAACCTTCGACTTTAACCCCCTTAGGGGATGACTTCCGGGATACAAACTGTCGTATGCCCTTCTCCGGGATTCAGACTATCTCCATACAAAAATTTCATCTCAATCGGGTCAGCGGTTTAAACGTGAAGAGGTAACAGACAGACAGACAGACACACTTATAATACTAGCTTCTGCCCGCGACTCCGTCCGCGTGGAACTCGTTTACATCGTAGGTCCATCCAAAATTTCACGCCCCATTTGACCGCCTTAAGGGATGATTTCCGGGATGGTAACTATTCTATGTCCTGGGATTCAAACTATCTCCATACAAAATTTCATCTCAATCGATTCAGCGGTTTAAGCGTGAAGAGGTAACAGACACACAACCAGACAGACACAGTATTTATGTAGTATGGATTTTCACTATCAAATAGATAGTTTTTTTTTAAAGGTAAAGTCTATATTATTCAAACAAAGCCGACTTATTAGAATCAATTTGTCAGTCGGCCAGCTTTGTTGTGTTCTGTCTAGAACCCCGCATTTCACTAGAGCCCCACCGCAACGACCCCGAGTCTCCGAGCATAAGCAACCAGGATCCGGTTAAAAAACCGGTCCGCAAGGCGTCGGATGTGATTATCCGCCGGAAGCGGCGGACTGCGCCCCCGGTTCCGGTGCCGTATCACCGCTAACCACGATTCACTTGTTTAATTAAAAGCTTCTTATTTTTCTAAGCGACTCTTTCAGCGGAGTGTGCTTTTGATTTCTGCGAAAAGATTTATGATTTAATTGGTGAAACTGTACATACGAGGGGTGATCCAAAAGTTTTGATAATCGGCATAAAAAACAGAAGTTATCCGTTATATATCATTTTTAATTATTAAATACACTCTTTATTAGTTTACTTACCTATATAATGTATTAAAAATGTTTTAATTTTAATACATATAAAAAAAAAACTTTGGATAGACGAAATGCAGACTAGTTTTTACATCGACGCAATTGCACCGATTTTATTGAAGAGTTTTCATTATCTAAGAATAAGAAGTAATAGTAAAAGAGTTGGTCTAGATTACACTGTAGGTAACTAGTTTTATAGAATTCCCAAGCCTGAAAAACAGTCCTGGTACTCGGCAAGCTCGGCCAAGAAAAAAACTCATACAATTGATACTTTTTTTTATTTGGTTTTTTCTGAGACAGCCTCACTTATTTGCTATAGAATTATGATGTATCACTCTCCCTTCGCATTTATATTCATATATTTGTAACCCAGGTTCACCCTGTTTAAAAAAATAAATATAGATATATTGATGGTCAGAAAAACCTACCTTGAACTTTGTTACGTGAGTTGTGCTTAAAAAAAATGATGACATGAGTTTAATTTATTAATTTCGTGGCATCAAAATAAATAAACATTAAATTTTATTATTTTTTATTTTTATTACCGCACCAGAATTTTGCCAACACCGCCCCAAATATGTAACAAAATATCCTCCGATTTTACTGACGGCAGAATATATTCCATACCATCATATTTATTTAGCTATAAAAAAAAACAAATGAATGAAATCTTTTTTTAAAGTTTTTAGTGTAGGTATTATTGAATAATTGCACAATAGGAATGACACTCACAAATTCTCATCACGAGACCAAATCATGCTGATTATCATTACTTTTGGATCACCCCTTATGCGTTTTATTATGAATGCTACATTGAAAGATAATGGCAGGGGCAGAATTAACGTTCCTACTTTATGTATTACCTACACCAGTTTAAGAGGTCTTTAGGTGAATAAATAATGAGCCCCAATGTAGTTACTTCTCCAAAAACTTGTCTTATAATTTAACTAGCTTCTGCCCGCGACTCCGTCCACGTGGAACTCGTTTAAATCGTAGCACCATACAAACTTTCATCCCCAATTTCACCCCCTCCGGGGACGCTTCCCGGGATAAAAACTATCCTATATCCTTCCCCGGGATCCAAACTATCTTCATATCAAATTTCATCTCAATCGGTTCAGCGGTTTAAGCGTGAAGAGGTAACAGACAGACAGACAGACAGACAGACACTTTCACATTTATAATATTAAGTATGGATATGGATATGGAAGTATGGATGATTAATTTTTAAAGCCGAGTTTGTATGTTTAAGGGAAGGTAATATCCGTCTGTATGTGTAAGGGAAGGTATAATACCCGTCTGTATGTGTAAGGGAAGGTAATAGCCGTCTGTATGTGTAAGGGAAGGTAATATCCGTCTGTATGTGTAAGGGAAGGTAATATCCGTCTGTATGTGTAAGGGAAGGTAATACCCGTCTGTATGTGTAAGGGAAGGTAATATCCGTATGTATGTGTAAGGGAAGGTAATACCCGTCTGTATGTGTAAGGGAAGGTAATATCTGTCTGTATGTGTAAGGTAAAGTAAAACCCGTCTGTATGTGTAAGGGAAGGTAATACCCGTCTGTATGTGTAAGGGAAGGTATAATACCCGTCTGTATGTGTAAGAGAAGGTAATACCCGTCTGTATGTGTAAGGGAAGGTATAATACCCGTCTGTATGTGTAAGGGAAGGTAATACCCGTCTGTATGTGTAAGGGAAGGTATAATACCCGTCTGTATGTGTAAGGGAAGGTAATGTAAGCGAAGGTAACCTTTTTTTTGCCCGAGTACGGCAGAGCCGAATAAAAATAAAATAATTACGTTCCACCGCGTTTAAGATACTGAACCGGTTTTAATACTTTTGATAAATGAGGTGTCAACCGATTCTAAACTATGCTTCGGGTGACAGGCTAACCTTACATATGAAAAAAAAAAACAAAAAAAAAACCGTTATATCTCCGTAGTCGAGTAACATTTTTTGAACTGTTTCTGATTGTTATATCAAGACGGTGGCAAACAAGCATACACCGTGGTCTATCGAAACTTGTGACTTCAAAGAAGTGCGAGCGGGATGCCATGAATATTCAAATTCTACAAACAGGTTTTTGTTAGAGAGAGTACCTACTGAACGTAAGAGTAAGTAGTATTATTTATTATATGCTACAGTAAATAAGCCTTTATAACTTAACACGAATGAAGACAGTGCACCACGATGAATGGTTGAAATTATTTAACGTGGCCGATTTTTTCTAAAAGTGCCATTGGAATTGGAATCTTGTACCTGAGACGGTAGAGTTGCTTTTCGAATGGATTACTTTGATGCAATTCGGCCAACTCAAATAATCTCAAGTCTAGTCCAGTACGGCTATAACGTCATTCACAAGATGCTGTATTTGTATGGGAAAAGTGCGATGCTTACGCCGTTTCGACACTTGGTGCAGTCCGCATTAGTAATGTACAGCCGTGGACGACGACTGCACGCGAACTGGGGTGTTCCTCTTGTTGCTCTTCACAGTCAAGACTCCACCTCGAATAACTGCTGAATGATGGTCCCATACGAATGACAACAAGAGGCTCTGTAAGCTGGAGAACTCTAGAGGGTGCCTTTTTTTGAAACACTTTTTTTGAAATATTTACTAAAACTTAATTTAATTTATTGAATCAGGCGTTACTTTGCGGAAGTCCATGATATATTACGAGAACAATATTCCTTTGCTATTCCGCTAAAAAAACGTGCTGGTCTGTGAAGATAAGATGAAACTATTTGCGTATAAACAAGCAAAAAATTACAGCAAACCACCACCAATATTGACAAAAACCTCGACACGTGTTTCGCAGCAGATTTGCTCAGTGGACGTGGCGCAAGCAACATCTCCTGCCAGCATCTCCTGATGATGCCTCGTAGAGAGGCGAAACACGAACTTACTTTACTCAACAGTTATTCGGCCGCGCCAGTCTGTGGGAGGCCTAACCGTCGGGCCACGGCATTGCGCGGTGGCGACAGCGGCAGCGGTTTTTCTAATTCATTGCGTTTAATCCCAACTAACCACAGTGCGTTGCGCGTCTTGAGCTCTCAATGAACAGATAACACGCTTGCCGCGCCGCATTTCGCGCAATGTCGTCCCGGCCGGGCCGTGAGAGAGACAGCGATATGTCATTTGTCAGTTAATATAACGTTGTGGCAAACAAAAATTAACTGCCTACATTGTTATGATGTTGACTGTTACGGTTCTATTTTTTGAACAGACGTATCATTTTCAGAGTCAGAGCTTCAGAAAAAACATATCTGAAAAAATGACGGTCGAATTGTACTAACGCGTTCGAAACGTTACATGATATTTACCCCTGGTAGACATAACGAAGATCAACAAAATGTAAGATTATTTAAAGTATTCAACGGTTTCAGCGAACCGACCAAGCAGATAGAGACACATTACAGTCTTACAGCATCAGTTATAATTAATTAAACTACCAATTCTATCTGTGTTGCAAAGTTTGAACCCAATCTAACGAAATGAATTAACAAATTGCAGCTACTCTCAAGTTTAAAGTGCGGCATAAAATGGATGAGCAGAAATATAACTAGATATTACAATATTTAAGACCAAAGTTAAAATCCTTCTAATGATCCGGGCAACGAACCTATGAATGGAGTCTGATTCTTTTTTGAAGGAACACTATTTTCAGTATTATCACGTACCTTGTGAGTTCAAAAAGGCACATGCCCGTTATCGGCAATGAAACTACGAATAGTAGTAGTATCTTGGAGTCTGATTCTTTTACCAAATTAAGAAGGAACATTGATATTTATTTATAATTTAATCGTATGGCGATCGGTAGAATAAGCGACAGCACCTATTTCGCCGATAGCGTTGTCGCTCATTTAGCACCACCCAGGGGACACGTGCAGGGTGGTGGTAGGTAAATCCTGCAGACGCGAGCAACAGATTATTATGAGCTACCTTGTGAATTCAAAAATGCGCATGTCTCTTCATAGTCCTGTGAGATATTTTTTATACCTTATAATCAGGGTGGCTTGTCACATTATACTATAAGCTCAGAGCTTATTTACAGAGGCGGTTACAACCCGCATCCCGCAGGAGAGAAAGGTGTTATCTTGTTTACCCCTTAAAGAAAAACAAGGATCGAATCAAATCAAATCAAAATCTTTATTTGCTTTAAGCACATTCAAATGCATGCAAATACAATTTAAATTACAACAAACAATAATATTAAAATAAATTCATTCACGTTACATCAAAAATAATAACATCAATTTAATAGTAACTCATTAAAACCATAAAAGAAACTAGTCCAAAATTAATTAAAAACAAAATAAAAATAGTCAAATAATAATAACAATGTCCAGTTAATTTAGAGCATTGGCAAAATATTCTTCGATGGAGTAGTATGGCCTTTTTATAAAATAATCTTTCACTTTTCTATTAAATACTTTCATATCGTCACAATCTTTTAAATCTCTGGCCAGCTTATTGTATATTCTTATTGCAAAATTGCCTAAACTTTTATTAAAATGTACAAAACTAGAGGTAGTCAATGTTCATTTATCATTACTTCTTAAGGATAGGACGAGGTTCCAGCGACCAGTGTAAATGAGCTCTTATTGCCCCGTGATTGTGTGTTCTGTGAGAGGAGCAACCAGGAGATATGACACTAGCATGTAGTGTTTTGTTCCTGTTGGCGGTAAGATGTCCACCTTGAGACGGTTTTACGGCGAGAAACCTGCGCTATAGTTGCAAGCGTGCATAGAATACGGTACCCGTATACCATCTGACACAAACATACGCACTTTTTCTACCATAATTTTTTGACCTTTTGCTTTCGCCGCCGAGTGGATGCGCATACCTAGACGAAGATAGCAGGATTACTAGAAGCTTTCTTTGGCTCTTGGCCGGAAGAAGGGCCGATACAGGAGTCGTGGCAATGGAGGACGCCTTTTTCCAGCAGAAGGACACCTATATACGCCAAAAAGGTTAGCAAAACAATGAATATCGCGGTCCTAAGCAGCATAAACCTCTCAACAGCAACACCTGTCCCCGCCGGCTGCTCAGAATTATTGCAACGTCGCCGCATTCCTGCCCCGGACACTAAACAACCGCTTTCTTACCGAATAACAGCCTTATCACCGCGTCCATGCTCAATTTAAGACGTCTACAGATAATGTAGTAATAATTATTGTGATTCTCCTTAAAAACTTACACACTAAAAAAATATGGTTCTTGTTCTGTTGAGGAACTAAAAAATCTTACGCGTCAGATTATAAAGTAACGATGTTTGCAATTTTACAGTGACGTGCTGCTAACGATGACGATGATGATGATGATTCTATAACATTGCACATCAATGATCAATCGATCGATCAACGACAACCATCGAGCCATGAGTCTGTACTCCTTATTATTTGTCCTTGTGTAAAAAAGTCTACAATGTACTTTTAAGTAACCATATCCAAGACTCAGAAAATCCAATTTGTAGCACCCTTATCCTAGAACTCTAAAATAAAAGGAAACCTACAAGGCAACCGGGACGAACAAAATTGCTCGCTCGCCTCCAACTTTGAGTGACAACTCAGCGGTTCTGTTCAAAACTATTACAGTTTTCGAGTCAATAAACTGCGAACCGCTTTTCATTTACATTCGGCCAATGTCCAACGTAGTGTGAGCTATAAATTGGTCCTGCGACTCCATCCCAGCGCCTCCACCAAGTTACTCAACGCTCGTATCTATTTACACGCTTCACATCGCCGCTTATGGGAAAGTTTGATACCGCGTTTATTCTACCAAACCCGCAATGGATGTTTTCTTGAGACGGCCCGGGAGATCTTTGTGTTGAATTCGCGAAGGGGAACAATAAATTCGACCCTTCGAGTTTATCGCTGATCAGAAAGAAACAATATGAAGAGAGAATCCGCCTCAACCGACCGCCCCGCACAGATTTGTAGGAATTGCGATCGGCAATTGATGTTTTGATAAGGATTGTTTAGTTGATTCGGGTTGTTGTTTAAACAATTTCTAAAGGCAGTAGAATAAATTTAACCTAAAGGTTCAGTTTAATAAAGATGCATAAGACTCACATTTTACACTACGTACATTTTTTGACATTATACTTACCGATATAAGGTCTAACGAAGCTTTATAAAACCGGGGTTTATAAATGCTGCAGACTTCTTTCAGCTAATTAATTTTAATGCGTTTGCGGTTTGACCATTTTTGCAACACTCAGAAGAAAAATCCAAGTATCCGAAACTGTTGACGAGCGTAATTATGTGTTTGTAAACGATTTTGGGAACATGCAGATATAGTGAGAAAACTTCCATATTTACGGCATTAACATAACATTATTTATTACCTAGCGTTTAGAAAAGGTTTTGTTTACTTGTATTAAATTATGAATTGCTATTCTCGTTTAAAGTTTTATTGAAAAATTAAAGTTGTCAATTGGCATTAAATTCATGCACTTAGCCTTAGAGATATGGAGCCGTGAATACGGTCTGATTTCCTTATGAATGGCAAATATATTTCAAGTCACAATTGCATTCCGTTCTATTATATCAGTGTCAAAGAACCGTAATAAGCAGTACGTTGACTTGCGAAGAGAGGCAGCTTAGGCGACTGGATGGTTTTGTTTGGTTTAACACAGCGTGTTGTATGGGAATGGGTCTAAAATCTGTGTATCATTGTACGAATATAAAAAAGGACCATAATTAGTCACAGTATCGTAAAAATGTAGTCAAATGGAGAAAAAAACAACGCAAACGGTTAAATAATCACGAAGTTATGTGTCCAAAGTTTTAAGAAGGGGTATGTTCCGTCCCTTTTTCGCAAAACGCAACTTCATATGAAACGATGACGCTGGAAGAATGTGACGTCACAGAAGACGGCGACCGTGCCGCGCCCATTGTGGTTGGAGCCGCTGTCGACGCAGCCTGCCGGCAGCATCCTGTAATGTGACGTCACACACCGTTTGCATTTTCTCTCTCTAACAAGCAATATTAAAACGGTTGTAGCTTCGTAATTCTTTGAGATATCTGAATGGGATTTTCGTCACTAGGCATATTTTTTTGCCTTATTTCTTTTGGAGTAATAATCATTTTCTAGTCTTCACCCGTATTACCTAAGGAATCTTCCTTAGCTTTTATCTAAAAACCATACTTCAGGGGCCCGATTCCATGCCCTGTCGTAACTATACTACTTTCATGTTCTCTTTCAAAATCAAAATGACAGACACGTGAAACAAAAGCAATATGCTAGCGATATCTCCTTCTATAAGTTAAGACGAATAGAATTGTGGCTCTTTAGCCACTTGAGTAAATATTCATGTTTTGAGTCAAAGTACTGAATGTGATTCTTCTGTACCAGTATTAAAATGGAATAATACCCACTTGAATTAATTACACTCCTATTGACACCCATGTACGGTCAAATCTAAATCATGTACTCAAATTTGAATCTTATTCCTTTGACATAGGTTCCAAAATACATTATTTGACGGAGTAATAGGTCTTTTGTTCGCTTGACCAATGAATTCTTTGTGTATAAGTACCTTGTTAAACTCAAACTAAATCTTTAGTCTCCCGCTGAAAGGATAGCTCATAGGTCACCACCGAATGCTTTTTCAGATCATTCTCCTAGCGTTATTCCCGGTTGTGCCCTAACGGAGCCCGGGGTTTTACTCCTAATCCCAAGATTTGGCATAGGCACTAGTTTTACGAAAGCGACTGCCATCTGACCTTCCAACCCAGAGGGAAAAAAATTAAAATTCAATTTCCATCGAGCAAGGAAATTGTTTTTTTTAAGACATGACTTGCATTAAGTCTTTGGAAGTAACTAAGTATGGGTCTACCACTGAACCGATTCGTGACATACTTTATAGGGAGACCGCTTATTTCAGTCCTCGCGTGCGCAGCGCTTAGGTGTAGGGGTATGACGATAACGGGGCGCGGGCGATGTGCAAAGCCCCGCGTATGCGAGGACTGTGTTAAACGTTCTACCCATAGGCAAAGGCATTCATGCCCCCCCCCCCACAACTAACATCATTTGCTAGTATAGTTTGTTTTACTTAAAACGACGAAAATACAGTTAACGTGGGATTCTTCTGTTGCTAAATATGAAAGGACAAGATAGCAAAGAGACATTATAAAACTGACCTAATTGTGGCACGTGTACTGGAGAAGCTACAGTTTGTTCTATTGTTTATGCGTAATAAAAACAGTAAACATGGGTCGCGCAGGCCTGTTGTGGGATGGAACCTTCATGTCAGCGCTGCTCACCGTGAGGCTCGTTTTTGGTTTCAGTGGTGGTCAACATACGGTAAACCGGTCGCCGGGTTTGTTTATGATAAAATGTTAGAGTCTAAGAAAATATTTAAAGCTAAGTTGAAATATTGTCAGAATCATGAACAAGATATAAAAATGGACATTATTGCTAAGAATCATTCTAAAAAGAACTTTGCCAAATTTTGGAAGAATACTTCTAAGCTGAATCCCAAATCGAGTCTCCCGGTGAGTGTGGCTGGCAATCATGAACCCATTGCCATCGCAAATGCTTTTAAACGGCATTTTAAGGTCGAATCCCCACTCGCATCGACTGAGTTGCTCAGTGCTGGGGTTGAAGGCGGCGGGCCCCCCTCTGTAAGATTCTCGGCAAAGGAAGTCGCATTTAGAATAAATAAAATGCAGAGAGGGAAATCTCCCGGGCACGATGGGCTCAGCATTGAGCATCTCAAGTACGCGGGTGTGCATCTTCCTAGGGTTTTATCTATGTTTTATAACTTGTGTTTGAGTCATAGTTATTTGCCAGACGAACTAATGCATGCCATAGTGGTACCAATTATAAAAAATAAATCCGGGGATGCCTCAGACTTGTCCAACTATAGGCCAATATCGCTTGCTACTATAGTAGCAAAGGTTTGGATAGTTTGCTTGATGATATATTAGGAAAAAACATAAAACTACATGACGCTCAAGTCGGTTTTAGACCGGGTTTATCCACAGAAAGCGCAATCCTATGTCTCAAGCAAACTGCCCAATACTACACGTCTCGTGAAACGCCGGTATTTGCCTGTTTTTTGGACTTGTCGAAGGCCTTCGACATGGTGTCATATATGACTTGTTGTGGCGAAAACTGCATGACTCATCCGTGCCTCATAAACTGAAAACTGAAACTGTGTAAGATGGACGGGTGAATTCTCGGATGCATACGTCATGCAATGTGGAGTTAGACAGGGGGGATTGAGCTCACCAAAGTTATTTAATATTTATATGAATGGCCTGATCGAGGAGCTCAGCAGCGCACATGTCGGATGCCATATAGAAGATGTATGTGTTAATAATCTAAGTTATGCTGATGACATGGTGCTGCTGTGCCCCTCGATGGGAGGACTCATTAAAATGATAAAGATTTGTGAACGATACGCCGAGACCCATGGACTTAGGTATAATGCATCTAAAAGTGAGCTCTTGCAATTTAAAGCAGGTAACAAGTCATATAAGATGCAAACTGTTACTCTTTGTGGGACTACTTTGAAGAGAACCGACAAATTTAAATACCTAGGTCACTGGGTCACTGAAACAATGACTGATGATGTGGACATCGAGCGGGAGCGCCGGGCGCTATGCGTCCGCTGTAACATGTTGGCCCGCAGATTCGCACGTGCTAGTAGAGAGGTGAAATTAACTCTATTTAAACCTTCTACACGTGCGGTCTGTGGACTAGCTTTACCAGGCGGGCGTATGGCGCTCTGCGCGTCCAGTATAATGATGCACTCAGGATGCTGTTTGGGCTTCCGCGGTATTGTAGTGCTTCGGCTATGTTCGCTGATGCTCAGACAGACTGGTTTTACGCTATCATGAGAAAACGAAGTACCTCGCTTCTCAACCGCAGCCGCGGCAGCTCAAACAGCATCGTGAGCACGCTAGCCCAGCGCTGGGATTCGCCGCTGGTGTGGCGGCATGCGCAGCTGCACGCGCCTGTCGCCGCTCCAACGCGCCGCTTTTAATTTTTAATTTGTATTCTCGTAAAAATACTAACCGTAAGTTATTACTACTGTAAATTCTAAAAAAATATGGATCAAGTGTCCGAAATAAATATTTTTGTTTGTTTGTTTGTTTGTAATTGTTTTACAACCTACAAAAGATGTCGGTCATGGTATGTTGTAAGGTCTTTTCGTTATTTTAAGTGTAACAAACTATACCTCGCGTTCAGTCCAGTAATAGGTAGCAACCGTAATTCCGGCCCTGAATCTCGGTACCCCATGATTTAGAGACCGACTTCTTTTTACTTTTTTATCTTTCCGCGACATTTACTTCGTCGTTCCGACCCTTTAGTTCCCGGAGCTAAAAGACGTATGTGGTTAAATCTACTTGGAGACTTAAGACCAATACTTTTGCGTAACTTATGGTGTAATTTTAGATTAAATTGATGAACACGGAGGTTGCCGGACTGAAGTTAAACCGCGATTTACTGAAATGTTAGTTCGATCGTTCTCATACTATTTATTTATTTATTAATTAGCTGTTGTTGTCCGCGACTTTGTACGCATAAAAATTGGTTCTGATACCTATCTAAACTATATTTTGTAAGTTTTGTAATAATCCGTTCTGTAGTTTTTGATATACGGAGGAACAAACATTGGCACAGACTTTCACGTTTGTAATACCACTAGCCCCCAGCCCGCCCAGCTTCATTCGCGTATTGCGGAGTACGCAAGCAAAACCGCGGGAGGAAATATTATCAATATCTATAATAATATGTATAGTCCATTCTATACGCTGGCAAAATAATTTTTGAAATCAGAAAAGTGGTTCCGGAGATTATACCAACTTACTAAGCTATAATCTCACAGACATTACCTACTTATAATATTGAGTATAGGTATACTCGTAGAAGTAAAGATTAGACTTCATGTACCGTAAAATGGGGTGAGTGGGGTCAAAATAGACATGTGGCACGTTGATTTTATACTTAAAAAATGTTCCGGCCACGTGAATTTAAGTTTTATAACGATTATTGTTTAATTTCTTAATTTTAACGATAAATACAAAAATAGAGGGAAATCCCACTTCATCCCGTAGTGCAGTTAGAGGAGATAGCAATGGGGTGAGCTGGGAAAATGAATGGGGAAAAACTGCCGGATTGTGAATTTCGGATTAACTTGCCTCGATCCGCGTTCCGTCTCACTCTCCGCTCATATTTATCATTCCTCTTGCGCATGATCGCTCCCCACAACCATGGATTCACTCCAGACCACATATCTTTCACCTCTCACTTCTAGAGACTCCACTTTTTTTTTAAGTTAATATTTGGCTACTCCGTGTTGCCGCAAGATAAGAAAAAATGTCTAAAAGTATAATAAAATTACTATTAGAGCAACCTGAGCCAAGAAATCAAAGTAGCAACTGAAAATATTCGCGTCCCATCTGCCCTCTCAGCCACTTAGTACCCCATTTTACTGTACTGATTGAATCATACAATTTTACAGTTTACACCAAAGCGAATGTCCATTTCTTATAAAATCAGGCACAAAGAAAAGAACCAATGCAAATATACTTTTTAATTTACGCCAATGTAATAGGCAAGCGCAGCTCAGTGTACCATTTGCAGAATGAAATACGGCCAAAGACGCAACTTTTAATAAGGCTCTGAAAGCCGGTCGTATTATAGACGGCGGATATCAGGCGGATCGCGGTGCGGAAGCCATCAGCCACCATTACCTGGGGTCGTGTTCGCGGGACGCCAGCTGACTTCAACCTTTAACACACCAGTTACTCTATCTATTCATCTTTACCGACCGCTGAGTACAGGCCTCTTCTTTATTATGGCAGTTTCCTTGGTCCTTTGCCAACCATATCCACTTTGTGTTTGGCAGATACAAGGTTAAGGTCACTTGTCGCCCCGGCACCCGACCGTCCTCAGCTGGTGCTGGCCAGTATTTTTTGTGTGAAACTCTAACACGCACACATTTTATGGATGATTATAAAAGGTAGGTTTCTTTTTCTTGACAGGTTAAGTATAAAAAACAAAAAAAATACTTTTTGCCTATATACAATTTTGTGATAGGATACCACACAGTCTGCACACTTTAAAAATATTGTTTTCGTAAGTGTCAAATCCTCGTGCTGTACAGCGATGGCGGCGGGCGGAAATAGGAGTGCATCGGTGCAAGCGCGCCGCATCTTAGAGAGAAATATTCCGTGTCTAGCGCAGAAATATAATAACTATCGGCGGCCGCTGACGTCTGCCGGGCGGGTCGCCAGTGCCACTGGCTTGTTTGTATGGAGTGAAAGCCATTGTGAGGCCCCAAGAGGAGTAGGCATTTGTTTTTACGAAGCTGCCGTTACGTTTGTTACGAAGGTCAGAACCTTCTAATCTAACATTACCAACAGCCATACATTTATATGATTGAGATATCAAAAACTATCACGTCTAAGTTGTAGTATTTTATGCAACTGTTGTATGGGTGAGGACCAAATTCTTTGCCAGTAGTTAGCGTCGTTAATTGGTAGTAGTTAAAAAGTTCCGTTGTGACACGAAAATTAACCATAGAATTGTATGGCTAATTTTCGTGTCACAACGGAACTTTTTAACTACTACCAATTAACTAGGCTAACTACTGGCAAAGAATTTGGTCCTCACCCGTATAAGTAGGGTCTTAAAACGCGAGTGGCGTGAGTTGCGATGCGAGCCTTGGCGAGCATCGCAATTAAAGCCGCCACGAGCGTTCTAAGACCAAGTTATACACCGTTGCATACAATACTTTTTTTACGACTAATTTTAAGTAAGTTTTCCGATAGTTCTATTACTACTAACGCAATTTCTTCAGCGGTACGGTTATTTTCTTCTTCGTCTTATTTAAAAGGAACGTACACATTTTCTTTATTTCACAAACACGAATAAAATCTTAATAAGTTATTAATAACGAATAGTTATCATATTTCGTCTTTTAATTTTCAACTGGAACTTTGGTGGGAAATTAGAAATATGACACATTGACAACTCTTGTTTATGGTCTGTTTTGTTTTTAATTTCCTTGCACTCGAACCAAACTGAATCCGGCTACGCACCGAATCACATCGGTTTATATTTATAAAGAATACCTACCAATAATTGATAAAATATGTATATTAACACACAATACATGATCATTTATTTTTATGTTAGTAATTAATTTATTGTCGCCGCCTCCCTCTCTCTCTCTCTCTCGGTAATATCACGAGACCGCCAAGGGAAGACGGCGACATATTATAATGGGGGTGTAATAGAATGCATAGCGTACCTTTTCTTATCCTTGAAGTTGTTGGTCTAATGGTCGACTCAACGGTAATCGAGTGGGATTAATATCCCGTTCTTATCTGCTTCGCTTAGAGTGCCGAATCTGAACCTCTCCTTGGTCTGTGGAAGAAAGCTCTATAAGTATGGTATTCTTTCTACAACCCACCTCTTCTTCTCTTCATTTCTCTACTTTAATGAGAGCCTCATCTTAGTCGGCCGGAGGAAGGTCACAGGTACAGATCAGGTCACGGCGGCCTAAAGCCGCGGCACCTATGACATGTGGGCAGAGTCCCACTACAGAACAGTCCATGGTTAGGTCACGGCGGCCGAAGCCGCGGCACCTAGGACATGTGGGCAGAGTCCCACTACAGAACAGTCCATGGTTAGGTCACGGCGGCCGAAGCCGCGGCACCTAGGACATGTGGGCAGAGTCCCACTACAGAACAGTCCATGGTTAGGTCACGGCGGCCGAAGCCGCGGCACCTAGGACATGTGGGCAGAGTCCCACTACAGAACAGTCCATGGTTAGGTCACGGCGGCCGAAGCCGCGGCACCTAGGACCTCTATGTACCTATTCCGCCATACCTAAGATGAGCTCAAATAGTTATTCCACAACATGGATTACGTAGCCAATAAAATACATATACGGTAGTTGTCTAGAGAAAACCATACGACCATTGTGAGCTTTACTAAGATATTCAATTATACTTAGCTTCGATGTTTCTGGATTGCGTGTAGGCAATCGTTCGGCAGTTTCACTCTCAACTCACTTCCACAGAACGTTCACACTTGGAGCCATATTGGCGGTAACTAACTAACCGTTACCATTTCAATTTACTTACCGCTGCCCACCCTAGGTGGCGCTAGTCAGTGTTGCTACACTGGAAAATTAGGAGTCTTTCGCGTTCGTCGCGACACTCCCCACGAAAGGCCGAAGCACGGCTACCAGGCTACTCGTCCATTCACGGATCTTCTCAAGGGCTCTAAGGGCAGCAGCTCTCTTCGGTCTTGGCTCAGTTTCTTGGCTGACAGTTTCATAAGGTTCGAGCGGTTCAGACTCAGTGGCTGGCTGATGCGATTCAGATTCTGATACGGACTTAGGCTTAACAATTACAGTGGATTGGGGCAAGGTTTCATCCAGGAACTCTTCTGTGTATTCGAATTGGGTACTTTGCTCCTCTGGAGATTTGGCATCGTCGTTGACAGGTACTTCCACCACTACGTCGTCCCTGCATGACCGCGGTGGAAGCCCTGGAAGCGTCAGATGTTCATCTGTAGAATTTTCTTCACTTTTTGATGTTTGCTTGCATTCTTCTTCTCCATCTTCAATCTCTAATGGGTAGAGATGTGCGATGGACCTTGTAAATTCTGTATCTCCTACTTTAACCTTAGCTACCCTAAATTGACCATCTATGCCAGTGATCAACGAGACTATCTTTCCCACCTTCCAGTTTATCCGATTCTTCGTGTCTCCTTTGATTTGCACTATCTGGCCTACTTTTGGGGCTAATTTTGACGTTATCCTTGGTTCCTTCGGACCGTGGGAATATCGCTCTCTCAAACTGAGGAGATACCGGTTTTCAAACATATCTTTAAATTCCTTTAAAATAACACGCGCTTTCTTCCAGCTTTTAATTAAGGTCTCCTTGGTCACTGTCCCTTGTGACGTTGTAGGATCCTTGTTTGAAGTTTCCATAATGATACATTTTCCCATGGTGAGAAAATCTGATGGTTTAAGTACATGGTCCGGTTCGGAGTCCACACGCGTTAAAGGTCGAGTGTTGAGAACTGCTTCAATTTCCTTTACTACCGTTATCAATTGACTATCCTTTAACATATGTTTCTGCAGGGTTTTCTTCATGCAATTCTTAACAAGACTGACCAGTCTCTCGTAGAATCCGCCATGCCATGGTGCTAATTGTGGTATAAATTTCCACCTTATTTCCTTTTCCACACAGTATGGATTTTGAAGAATCTCTGAAATCAATTTGAAGTTTGTCGCATTGTCAGATGTGATTAAATCAGGTACTCCTCTAGCGGACACCATCCGTCTTAGGGCTAGTAGACCTTCCTCAGCCGTAAGATCGTTGACAACTTCTAGATGTATAGCTCTCACTGCTAGACATGTATATAAGCATATCCACCGTTTGCAATTGCCGTCACCGTTGTTAACCAAAACGGGGCCCATGTAATCAATTCCGACGTATGTATACGGTGAACTGTAGTTAACCCTTTCCTTCGGCAAGGCTGGTGTCTCAGGTAGCTTATATGGCCCTCCTTCATGTTTCACACAGTCGGGGCACCTCTTAAGGACGTGTTGAACTTGGCTTCTTCCATGGGGTATCCAGTAAGTTTGCCTTAACCTGTCTAGAGTGTGGCCAACACCTACATGTTTGTTTTCTTGATGGGTCTTCATTATAACTTCTTTGGTGAAATCCGAGTTTTTAGGAATAAGTATAGGGTAACGTTTATCAAACGACCAGTTTGCATTTTTCATGCGACCTTTGCACCTCAATAGGTCATCTATATCTTTGAATATGCCTAAATTTCGGCTTAAACTAGTTACTTTTCCTTCAACTTCTAGAGGGAAGTATTCCGCTTGAATTTTCTTTAGTTTACGTATCTTATCCTCTAATGTTTTACTATTTTCTCGAATTTCTTCTTCTTTACCTAATGTTTCTTCTTCCGTTTCCATCGGATCGACGTTCCGTGACTCTTGTACTTGTTGATCGTCTACTTCCATCGGCTCTTCACGTTCTTGCACCGCAAGACCCTCCCCAGCCGAGAAAGAACAGGTCTGTCCACTGCCAGGTCTTATTGGCCACGCCGTCAGGCACTGTGTTATAAATTGTGGACCACTCAACCATTTCTCTCTGTCCTCTCTCGAACAGGTGGGTCTCGTACCCACGTCTGCTGGATTGAGTTCCGACGGAATATATTTGATCTTCAGGTCTGAGTTAGTTTTAATCTCCTCAATCCGTCTGGCCACGAAAGGAGGCAACAGCTTGCTGGACTTACACCATTCTATGACAATCTGGCTGTCCGTCCACAAGAATTGTTTTTCTATTTTTTGTTGAAGAAATTTAAGAACAAACTTTATTAGTCTGCTTCCAATCAAAACTCCTAGAAGTTCAAGACGAGGTATCTTGAGGTTTTCCTGGTCTTTTATTGGTACGAGGCGCGACCTGCCAATAACAAAGCTTCTCTCAGATCCGCTGACTAGAAATATAGACGCAGCGTATGCCTGCAGAGAGGAGTCGGTGAAACAGTGTAGATCGTACCTTTTCTCCCCTGGTTCACTCGTGTAGCATCTGTCCAGCGACACCTCTCTGATGGCACGTATTTTTTCTTGGATGATCTTCCATTCTTCTGTGAGCTCGTCTGATAAGGGCACATCCCACTGTATCTTGGCTTTCCATAGCTGTTGTAAAAAAAGTTTGGCTGATAAGATGTACGGTACCGCGTATCCACACGGATCGTAAACTGATGCGATAATCTTCAAGACTCCTCTTTTTGTATTAGTTTCTTCATTTAAATTATATTTCAATTGAAGAGTATCCTTCTTGATATCCCATTCTAAGCCGAGTACATTGACCTTTTCATCCTTACATGAATCCTGAATATTCCGCATGAATTCTTTGGAATTGGAGCTCCAGTCTCTGAGTGACATAGATATATCATGAAAAGTCCCTTTGAGATTTCTGTAGAGCTCCATTGCCTCGCGAGGCGACTCTGTGCCTGATATAAAGTTATCCACGTAGATGTCGTTAGCTTTCTGTCTGACTTGCTGGTCATCTGCGTTGGACAGGTGCTGTTTAATCGTCGCGCTAAGCAGGAACGGCGAGGAAATAACTCCAAATGGGACCCTACAGAATCTCAGGTAAAGTAAGTTGTCTCTTGATACTGGTTTAGACGTATCTTTCAGCCAGAGGAATCTAGTTACGTCACGATCCTTTTCATGTAACGCCATCTGCAAGAATGCTTTCTCAATGTCGGAAGACAGTCCTATTTGGTGAGTCCTAAATTTTATAAGTAATCCTGCGAGGTCTTCCAGCATGAGAGGTCCACGGTATAAGCATTCGTTTAAGCTCTTGCTATCTTTACTACTCTTAGAGCTAGCATCATAGACTATTCTCATGGGTTTCCCCGCATGACGAACTCCGTGAAATGGTAGGTAATGAACAACCTTTTCTGTTGGTGAAGTCTTCGATTCTGGTATAATTTCAATTAGGTATACCTTTCTTCAATTGATCCTTGAAGGTATCGTTATATGTTAGTAACGTATCATGATCTATACGTTTCAATAGACTCGTTAGACGACCTATAGCCATTCCAAAGTTATCTGGTAAGTCTGGTGGATAAGTTATCCATGGCCAGCTCACCGTGTACCGATTATGTATTTTTTGAGTAGTATTATTGAAGTACTTGACAGCTTCTTCGTCCCTATTCGCTTTCGGTGAATCATTGATACCAATGCATTCTAATTCCCATAGACCTTTTATGTCTCCATTACATAAAGGTGGGTCTGGTTGGTTAAGTCTCATTTCGGTACTAGTTTGCGCGTACGTTACAACGTACGACTCGTTGATAGCTTCAGGTTCAGCCCTACCGCTTACTATCCATCCAAGTGTAGATTTGACTAGGAACAGATTCTTTTCTAATTGTATCCTTTCATCTTGAACGATGTTGAAGTAGTGGTCGTTCCCGATCAATATGTGCACCTGGTCGTTCAACGATCCATCGTCGGCAAGCACGAATGACTTTTGTACGTTTTCTAAGTTTGTATAAGGTACGCCGCCTCTTGAAATGTATTCTACGCAATTCGCGTGTATGATTATATTCTCGCCCGTTCGCGATAGCAACTTTAAGATAACTATTGGGCTGTGAAGTTCTTGAGGATGCTCCGCTCCAAAGGTGAAAATTGTGAGGTGGCTCTCCTCTTCTACAGGAAGCTGCAGCTCTTTAGCAACCTTGAAGGTGGTGTATGATCGTTGAGATCCGGAATCTAGGAGGATACGACACTCGGGTGATCTTGACGTTTAGTTCAGCTAAAGCTTCTTCCGCTTCAAGTTGGGTTCTGCTCATTAAAAAAATTTCATCCGCAGCTGGAGACGATGCCATCCTAAAATACTCAACGAGATCGCTGTTGAAACGCTTAACTGTTGCTTCCAATTTACTGTAACTTAATTGCCCTTGCATAACCGTATCATCGTCAATATTATTTGGTAGAGTGCCTAAGTCCGACCGAATTTTATCATGTATAAGCCTAAGCCTTCTTAGTAACGCTTCGTCCATGGTAATGTTCTATCTTGTCTAATCCTGTAAATCACATAAACAAGTTCTATTCAACCTAAAATTCTCGAATAGCTATTGGTTTAAAGATAACAACTCTCATTCAATCACTCAGGTACGTCTTACCAAGTCAATGATTTGAAATTAAGAACATTGATTGTTATCACTAAAACTCTTAATCTATCTTGGGATTCTCTTATCTGTCCAATATTCATTTTCATAGATGCAACTATCATTGCCGAGTTCAAAATTCAAAGAAAAAAGTAAAAATATAAATTTCAGTCAAAAAACAAAGAAATTCCCAAACGGAAATCGACACGAGTTCCAAAATGTTGCCATCCTTGACCAGTACTAAAATTAAAAATTCAAAACCAAAAAAAAAAATCAGTCGAAATCCAAAAATAAATTTAACTCAATAATCAGGTCTAAGTTAATATTCCAAATTGAATCCAAGAGATCAAGATTCAAAAACAAAAAATAAATCCAAAATCAGAAGTAAGAAAATTTTCAGAGTCCAAGTCCAAGTTAACCTGGATTTCTCAAAAGTCAAAATACTCAAATGTCTTAGTCTCAGAACATATGAATTTGTAAAATATTTCATAATCCAGTGCGAAAGAAAACTTAAAATTTAAATTTAAAAATCAAACTAAGTTCAAAGTCATAAAAATTGATGTAAGCAAATAATTTTAAAGTCGAAGTCAAATAATTTCAATCTCCCTCAAAAATATCAAAGCTAAACTTTAAAAGGAGTCAATGATCCACTAGGTGAAATTATTGTTTATGTAGGTCGTCACACAACTAAGCAATGTTCAACAGATATATAATTAAATTATTTTTGTAGTCGACTTTAATTTCAGTTAAGTCCTTCTTACTAAGCAAGTTGATTAAAAAATAAATCATCAATATATATGTAGAAGCCAGGGATCTACCATGTCCCGTCATTATATGTCTATCTGATCAGCCAAAAGAAAGTAAATTTAAAAACATATTGTTTGCAAGACAAGGCACCTCAGACACACTAACATACATCTTCTATTCTATCTGAATAACCAAATTAAGAATACAAAATTTCAAAAATATCTTTTCTAATAGTTATACCGTTGCAGACTCACTCTATGTAATGTAAGTATAATCTTCTATGTAAGTATTGAGAAATAAGCACAATATTAACCAATTATTGTATTAAAGACATACACATACCAGTAGGTACAATGGGTAAAACTTCATAATTGATTACACTAAATTGGACTTTATGTCAATGTCATAAGGACTGACGTATGCAAGCCTTTCCCACTGCATCAAAACATTCCTAAAGTGGGAAATGTTTTGTACATAAGTTCTCTACAAAATCTACACTCAATCACTGCTTGAGTTCACTTCATAATAATAAATTGTACTTTCATTGGAATAATGATTCCCTACTATGTACTTACACCATCTATTTAACAACACACTTGCTAGGGGGAAAAACAAATCATAAATACAAAACACAATAACTGTCACATAAATAGTTATAGACCAAGCGAGAATCCAGACCGAAGTAAATAAACAAACAAAATAAACAGAAACCTTGGTCGCATTCACGATCGGAATAGGGTTGAAGTACAGTGTGGACGATAGACCAGGAACCTATCACCACAATATCACACTAGCTCAATTTAATCTACAGCCAGAAATGTAATTTGTACCGAATATAAAAGTTTTTATTTACTCTATCTACCCCTTGGGGATCACACGCTTGTGATTACATAATGCAAATAATTACTCACGTAAATACTGTCTTTCTCGACTATTTAGTCACAAAGTGTCTATTCGGTTTTCACAAATGAAGTGAAATGGCAATAATTAGTACTGTCTAAGTATTTTTTATGACGAACAGTAAGTAAAACAGAAGAAAGTTTTCCTAGACATAATTATTGTTAAGTCAATATATTTTGTTTGTACGCGTCAAGCTTTCCTGAGCAAACAAGATAAACTTTAGTTGAAAACATATCTTATCCAGATTAATTAAAACTTCGTTAGGTTTTACTGTAATAAGCGGGAATATGATCAATATCTTCGTCTAGAAATATAGTTTTTCGATTATGTTATCATAATTACATACAAAATCAAAAAGATCCGCCATTTGCAATGTTCTAGAAATTTCCTTACGTTCGCGCTCAAGTAATGACCCTTAAGATGTTCGAAATAAGGTCCAGTTTAGCTCGACACACGTCTACTCACTCGAACACCGGCCAAAATTAAACAAAATTACTAAATGCAAGAAATACCATCTTTTGCTCGTTTACCTATCGAAATTTACGTGAAATGAGGCTTTATTATGATTATATCCTAGCAAATATGCCTTGCGTTAAGAAATCGCATTCCTATGTAGGTAGTAGGCGGCTGAAACACTTGCCTACGCGCACTCCGTAACCAGCCTCCCACTTTTAATTGGAAAATCCTATTGTAAGAAGCAAGAAAACTTACCGGGATGTCTAGTCAGGGGGTTTTAATATGTCAATTCCGAGGGGGGTTCGTCAAATCCGGGATGGTCGGAAGCGTTCTTTGCGGTAACCTATAATACAGAGATGGAATGTTATTACGCACATTTCCCTAAGTAGGTACACACTTTTCTTCACTCACGCAGAAGATTTTTCAACAATTACCTGTATAAAACGAGGCACCGACTTAAAGAACAACTATCTTGCAGGGAAAATGGCTTCCGACAAAATGCTTCCGGGGTTCACAAGGAAACAACGGAAACGAACGGCCTCAGGGACACCACCATACCAACTTCTATTTCTGAAAAAAAAAACTTAGGCAAAATACGACGAAGTCGAAGCCTTTCCTAGAGTTTCGCTATTTTCACTATATGTCCGTTTCTGTCGATCGAATACGCAAGTGCAAAAGAGATAGAGATACCCGAACGGAACTTTTCATAGTGGGTACCGTTAAGTTGGTACTGGTATCCTTGATGGATTGTTTACGAACATTATACTTATTAACATAAAATCGCCTTAAACGAATAATTCCTGGAAAATACATAATAAACAAACTTAATTAAAATAAACTTTACTTTAAGTCACGTACTAGGTAGTAAATAAACCTCGAATAAAGTTTATTATAATTTGTAAATCCACGACTGTTTGAGACTGGTAACGCCATCTATAACCTTCAGGTAAAGTAATAAGTTCCTCCTTTTGCCATCATTGTCGCCACTGTCTATGCCTGTGTCGTATAGTTTTAAAAATCAGTGTTCTAATTTCAATTATTCATGAATTTCAACAATTACGTTCAACAAGTTATTTAGTCCCGCTATAATTTGAAGTTCATTATGACGTCTTGGGTTAGTTGTTAGCACAACACAATTAACATCTTTATTATGAAAATTAACACTATGCATTCCTTTGTTATTCATATGCCTTTGATTCTTTAATCATTCTGTTTGATCATAGTCTGATCCCAGCTATTCTCCACCATTTTGTCGCCGCCTCCCTCTCTCTCTCTCACGGTAATATCACGAGACCGCCAAGGGAAGACGGCGACATATTATAATGGGTGTGTAATAGAATGCATAGCGTACCTTTTCTTATCCTTGAAGTTGTTGGTCTAATGGTCGACTCAACGGTAATCGAGTGGGATTAATATCCCGTTCTTATCTGCTTCGCTTAGAGTGCCGAATCTGAACCTCTCCTTGGTCTGTGGAAGAAAGCTCTATAAGTATGGTATTCTTTCTACAACCCACCTCTTCTTCTCTTCATTTCTCTACTTTAATGAGAGCCTCATCTTAGTCGGCCGGAGGAAGGTCACAGGTACAGATCAGGTCACGGCGGCCTAAAGCCGCGGCACCTATGACATGTGGGCAGAGTCCCACTACAGAACAGTCCATGGTTAGGTCACGGCGGCCGAAGCCGCGGCACCTAGGACATGTGGGCAGAGTCCCACTACAGAACAGTCCATGGTTAGGTCACGGCGGCCGAAGCCGCGGCACCTAGGACATGTGGGCAGAGTCCCACTACAGAACAGTCCATGGTTAGGTCACGGCGGCCGAAGCCGCGGCACCTAGGACATGTGGGCAGAGTCCCACTACAGAACAGTCCATGGTTAGGTCACGGCGGCCGAAGCCGCGGCACCTAGGACCTCTATGTACCTATTCCGCCATACCTAAGATGAGCTCAAATAGTTATTCCACAACATGGATTACGTAGCCAATAAAATACATATACGGTAGTTGTCTAGAGAAAACCATACGACCATTGTGAGCTTTACTAAGATATTCAATTATACTTAGCTTCGATGTTTCTGGATTGCGTGTAGGCAATCGTTCGGCAGTTTCACTCTCAACTCACTTCCACAGAACGTTCACACTTGGAGCCATATTGGCGGTAACTAACTAACCGTTACCATTTCAATTTACTTACCGCTGCCCACCCTAGGTGGCGCTAGTCAGTGTTGCTACACTGGAAAATTAGGAGTCTTTCGCGTTCGTCGCGACATTTATGTTCTACAAACTGTGTAAATTGTATTGTATTTGTACTCCCTTTGTCTATGTGTGTCTTTTGCGTAGTGAATAAATGTCTTCTTTCTTTCTTTCTTAAATGTTTGATAGTAAATAAAAACTTTTTATTTCGAAAAAGTTGTTTAATGAAGTTGGTACCACTGCAATATAGCGGCCGATTAAAAAAAAGTTAGATGATTTGACATCGTTGTAAACAGTGCTTTTATGAAAAATGTATGAACCATAAAAGTCGCTAAACAGTGCGTTTATGGGCCATATAGCATAGAGTTTTTCGACGACATATTATCGGTGTCATTGTATTTGAGCTAAAGCCTATATAATTGACAGATAACGGTACAGGAGTAGAAAAAATACTTAAATTAGTGTTTGTATTGAGCATTAACATCTGCTAACAAAATGAAAAATTACAAATCAAAGGAAAAAATAATTGTTGGTGAGGTAGGGCACAGCGAAATGTTATCCCGCTCGAATTTGGAGCAGCCCAACTGCGGAAGTACCTCCGCCTTGCAGAAGACCACAGCCATAATAACACTACTACTTGCTCTGTAGTAGTGTTGTGTTCCTGGAGGTGACCAAGGTCACCAGAGCTCCCGAGGATGCGTTGTGTTGAGAGCGAGGGAATTTGGTCTTTCAGCTCTCAACACAGCGAATCCTCAAACATATCAAGGGTCGGCAACGCCCATGTTACTCCTTTGGAGTTGCATGCGTCTATGGGCTGCGGTGTCCGCTTACCATCAGGCGGACCGTACGCTTGTTTGCCACCGTTGTTGTATAAAAAAAAAAAAAAATAAGGCGCTCCGAGCAAGATTCGATCTTGCGTCCAACTAGGATACGCGGCCAGTCAAGAGTGAGGGACCTGCGCTCGTCTCTAGCTATCAACACAACGAATTTTCAAATTCATAAAGGATCGGCAACGTACTTGGGATTCTTCTGGAATCGCAATGGTGTGTCTGCTTCCCATTAGGAAGACCGTATGCTTGTTTGCCACCAGTGCCGTAAAAAAAGCGTCGTGTCAGTATTTTATGCGTAACTTCATGGACATATTGTTTGTTAAGTAGACGTGACTTAGTATTGATGATGAGACTGCGATCCGGACATACCATTAAACTAGTTATTTGATGGGAAAATTGCCATCTCCGAATTGTGATGAATGTGGTGTACCAGAAGATGTATACCATGTTGTAATGGAACGTGTCCGAAAGGAATCTGTCAGGAGACTTCTGGGTTTTAACACCAGCTATGATGTCGAGAGATCCGTCTCTCTCTTATTAGAACACTTGGAACAAGAGGTATATGTCGCGGCCGTGCCATGCTAGACGTGCTGGCTATTCTGGGGGCTTAGACGAGGTTACAATCGACAAGCGCTAACGCTAATAGAAAACGAATAAAATGTACGGGAATGACAGATGTTAACGAAATGTGTTTCGTCGGCATCTGTCATTCCCCTACATGTTCTTAGTTTTCTATTGGCGTTAGCGCTTGTCGATTGCAACGTTGTCTACGGCCCCTGTTGTCAGACGCGGCTTCAGCACTATTGCAGTTAGCTCGAAAGTGTGTTTGTTAATATAAATTATTCGTAATTAAGAAAAGTCATGTTGATTATAACGAAGCGACATGATCAACTGTGTAATTAGCTCCATAAGAAATAAAAAAGTATATAATTTATTGTATCAGGCGTTACTTTGCGGAAGTCCATGATATATTACGAGAACAATATTTCTTTGCTATTCCGCTAAAAAAACGTGCTGGTCTATCAGTGAAGATAAGATGCAACTATTTGCGTATAAACATGCAAAAAATTACAGCAAACCACCACCAATATTGACAAAAACCTCGACACGTGTTTCGCCTCTCTACGAGGCATCATCATGAGATGCTGGCAGGAGATGTTGCTTGCGCCACGTCCACTGAGGATTTGCTCAAATAGTTGCATCTTATCTTCACTGATAGACCAGCACGTTTTTTTAGCGGAATAGCAAAGAAATATTGTTCTCGTAATAAAAAAAGTATATTATGCGCACTTTTTTGTAGAAGACATTAACGCTGGTGACTGTACGATATTTTTCGTAGAAGAATCGTCATAGTAATATATGAAATAGGGGTGAAAACATATCTAAATAGGTTGCGAATCCATTTATAATAATCGCTAGCAGTGAGGCTTAAGCTCTTCACAGACAATGAATATTGTTGTATTGTGTGCAGATACTTGTTTTCGCAACAGGCGATGGTTACATGAGGCTTTATTCGCGCCATTCTTGGCCCTAGGGCAATGTAGAGATTACCTGCCAACAGCCGCGCGCATATAAGCTAACTATCATATTTTATTACTAGCTTCTGAACTCGTTTATATCGTACCTCCGTATAAACTTTCGAGCCCTAGTTTACCCCCGTACAGGATACAGGATAAAAATTATCTAAGGCCTTCCAGGTCTCAAACTACCTTTTTATAAAATTTCATCTAAATCGGTACTGCGGCTTAACAGTTTCACTATAAGGAACCCGCATAGCGGGCGCCTATGTTGTAGGCGCTTTGCGCTACACACGGGGAAAACCACGGCATTAGAGCATAGCGATTCTTGGCAGTGAATGTGGTAAGCGTGAAAAAGTAACAGATAGGGATGCGACTATTATTTACACGGTCGCTGCGCCAGCCATGTAATGAGGGAACGGGATACCTCTGTTGCGCTTTCTGTCGCACCAATGATGGCAGGTCAGGTGCAATAGAGACCGTGACAGACGTGTGCAATTCTCACATTTTGAAACCGTGCGCAACGAGAGTTTGATAATGGTCCTTTGACTGCAACTCCTGTCACTGATATCTCGTATTTATTTTCATCACACTTGCTCGAAAAGGGCTTCATAATGCGCAGACATACAGAGCTGTAATAGCCTCTGTTACGCCCACGGGCGTAATGGTTTTTTTCTTAAATTGTATCTGTCACTCATGCGGCAGTTACAAGCAAAGTGGTTTTATATCAAATACGATGTCTCAAAACGTATTTATAAATAAATTTTAACTTAAAAAACTACTTAAACATGTTTAACTGAATTATTTACAGATTTAATATGTAGTTATTTAGTGTCTATGTAAAATGTTTTTAAGTGTTTTCAAATCGTGGCTGTATACCGAAGGGTCTTTGTCATACGCGCCTCACGTCAAATTCAACAAAATGGACGACTGACATGATGCAGTGTTTATTACGATTTGTATTCATTTCATCTAAAATGTATTTGTTTCCTCGCAAATGTGATGAAAAACATTGTGTATAACACGGGCGTAAGAATATTGCAAATTCGAGTCATCACAAGGATGATTTTTGGGAAAAAGTACCATGCTTTGATTCAAGTTGCGCGTAAGATATAGGTTGCTAGTGGCTCTGTATGCTGTATAAATTGCGAGCCAGTATGTTTCTAAAAAGTGAATCTACCAATACACTATATAATTAACTTGCTCACAAAATTTCACGAGGATAGGTTAAGAAATGTGAACTCTCCTGGATTTGGAGTTTTTTACTTCAGCAATCTAAGTGCTACTAAGTATATTACTAATACCTAAATCCACGGTTAAACTGAAATGTCACGACAGGCGACATATTTCGATCTCTTCGGGAATTCTTCAGGATGAGTGTTTTCGCGGCAATGTCGCTTGAAGCACTCAGTGCTTGTCGCGACGTGTCGCCTGATGTGACATTTAATAAGCGAGTTTAACCGTCGATTTTTGTAGTATTTTATACATGTCTCACGAAAGTTTAAATTCGATACTAAGTAAGTTCTTAACTTGATGAGTTTCGACAATGTAACCAAAGTTTACGAAACATTTTGAAGAATTTAAACTTACCGATCGAATTCCGGCAGAACTTCATTATTGCAGATTCCCCATTTTTGACGTCCTTTCTTCGAGAAAAGAGTAATTTCTGTTTATAGTCTGGCATAAAGGCCGAAGTATTACGATGCACTATCGAGGCGGTGTGATTTCAGTTTTATGCGCAAATGTTATAGACTTTCTGAGAGTTAAAATATTATAAACTAGCTGTCTCCTTGGCTTCGCCTGGGTTTTACATAGAACGTTTTTATGTATTTGAAATGGATAAAATATAATTAAATCCCCTCGGAAATGTAGTCCTGAAAACCAATGAAAGAATTTTTAATAGTGTACTATACATAGAAGATTTGAAGAAATTGCAGGTCTCTCACTTTCTCTGGTGACCGTGAAGAAAGTTGCAGGTCTCTCACTTTCTCTGGTGACCTCAATACCACCAAAAAACACAACAACACGCGCCTCCAGTGCAAATGATGGTGTTAGTCCCTGGGCGACCGAGCTCTGCTCGGGTAGACGTAGAGAAAATACGGACAAAACAAGTTTTTCCAGACATGAGACCTAGCTAGATCAATTTTTCGCCCCTGTGACCCCCTATATTTCAAATCTCATCGAAATCATTAGAGCCGTTTTCAAGAACTTGATTGCAAATATAAGGTATATATATATTTAATTTATATACAAATATTTATCGTTTTATACTCGTAGTATAGGATTATAGGTACAGCCTTCTGAAAGGTGAAGGTATTTCCCCTGTTGGGGGGGCTGCTGTGAATATGAGCGAAATCAGCGCTGTGGCATATATCTCTAAAAGTTTTCAAAATAAAGGCATTTTTTTTCTATCCCGTCCCATTTTCAATGTGACAAAAAATATGAACTTTTAACAGTAAAATACTATAAAACATTTTTAAATAATATTTGAATAAAACAATACAGAGAACGCAATAGAAATGTAAAGAATATCGACAAGAAATACATGGCAAAGCAAACACAACGGCTAATCTACGAAACTATACACCAAATAACCGAAAAGGAACTCTACGCATTTAAATTTAGGGAAGACATCTCAAAGTTTCAGTGTATGGAGTTAAGATATTGTTGAAACAAGCGGTCTATAAGTAAATAAAATCCATCGTGGATATTTGGCGCACGCTGACAAAGGCGGCAAAATCAATCTCGTTTCGTAACGGTCTACGTCAGAGAGAGAACTGGTTCGACTGTACCTCGTCTACATTTATAAATAAATAAATAAATGTTTGGGGACAATCTCACAGAAATCGACCTAGTTCCAAACTAAGCAAAACTTGTACTATGGGTACTAGATGACGATATACATACTTAAATACTTACATAAATAACAGCCCTAACTCAAGAACAATTTTTCGTGCTCATCACACAAATTAAATGCCCTTACCGGTATTCGAACCCGGGACCTCTTGCTTCGTAGGCAGGGTCACTACTGAGTAAGCTACAGAGGTCGTAATTTGTGCTCTGAGAGGCAAGGCAAGTGAGCTAGGCAGACTGTCACTAGTATGTAAAATAGAATAGATTAATTACTTTAGGTTCGAAGCAACTGGAGGTAAAATTTTCACTGGACCACATTTTGACCAAAACAGTCACGTCATACAGAGAAGTGGACAAAAAGTATCTTGGATGCATCGTTACAGATATCAACCAAATGGAAGAGGAGATACAAACCCAAATTGAAAACGTTCTTCCTTGTACCGCCGCCCTAGATAGAGTGTCTGTAAAAGCCCTTCATAAACGATCATTTATTATACTTTAGTTGCAACTCATTTGTCTTGGAGTGTCACTGACTTGTGTATTTGTAAGGAAGGGACAAAGCACATTTCAAAGAATAGAGGTATGTTAACTTAACAACTTCGTCTGCATGGACCCGGGATATTCATATATTAACTTAACAACTTCGTCTGCATGGACCCGGGATATTCATATATTAACTTAACAACTTCGTCTGCATGGACCCGGGATATTCATATATTAACTTAACAACTTCGTCTGCATGGACCCGGGATATTCATATATTCATATTCATATTTTTCATTGGTAAAAGTATAACATTCTACAAGTCAATTTGTTACAATTTCTGGTTAGTAGGTTACGTTACATGCACAGAACCCGTAAGTGGTGTGTGGTTACATAGATTCTAATATACTAATATAATATTTTCAGTTGGGAGAGTGTTGTATATGTTCGCACCAATGACACCGAGTGACTTTCGTGTTTTCGCGAGTCGACGAGACGGGACGAGCAGGAGATGTGGCCCGCGTGTATTTCTGCCGTTATTTTGTTCGCGGGTAGTGTATTATTAGTTCAGATTAGCTCTTACGTATTTGCAGGCCTCCAATATGAAGACGCACGGTAGTGTTAGTGTTTTATGTTCTTTGAACAAGTCCTTAGCCGGGTGGTCATATGGTTTACCCGACATAATACGCAAAGCTCGCTTTTGTATTTTGAAGGGCCTAACACAAGGGAAGGGACACTGTTCTATATTTTAATCTAGGCTGTAAACTATCTTCGTGCAGAATTTCATCCAAATCGGTTGAGCCATTTTAGCGTGATTGAGTAACAAACATCTAAATATCAAAACATCCAAACTTCACGCTAAAACGGCTCAACCGATTTGGATGAAATTCTGCAGAATGCAGAAGATACTTTAAATTTTATGAAGCATTGGGTCCTTTTTGAGGGGTGCAATAAAGTGGATTTGAAGGTGGGCTATTTTTTCACGGAACTGCGGTAGGTGGGTTTTCGTTCAACCACTAGCGGAGCGCGTTTTTCTTTAAGTGTGTCCCCCAACCAGAAACACCGAACGTTGCTCATACTAAATTGTGATATCACCAATTATGAATATTATGATGCACTGAAGCGAAGCACACTTAAAGAAAAACGCGCTCCGCTAGTGGTTGAACGAAAACCCACCTACCGCAGTTCCGTGAAAAATAGCCCACCTTCAAATCCACTTTATTGCACCCCTCAAAAAGGACCCAATGCTTCATAAAATTTAAAGTATCTTCTACGCATATGTTTCTCAGACCAAGTTATGCTAGGGGCGAGTGATGAGGTGAGTACATTGTGAATGCTCAACAGTAACAGTTTAACCATGGATGAACAAAGTCAAGAGGACCGCCAATTTCTGTACAAACTTGAGTAGCTTCCAAAAAATGCCTGTTGCTTATGGAGAGAATTTAGTCTGTCCCATTTATTTCATAGTGCACTTACGGCCTACTTGCAGAATATATTCATTTATTTCATACGGCACTTACATTTCAACGTAATGTAATGGCGCCATCTATGAACTCACCTATAAAGCTCCTACAGAAAGCGCTATTGTATTAAGCAGCGGTCTGAGTGGCATTCAAAATCAAATTGCACAGAGACGTCTTCTTAGCAACACCTCGGCCGATATTGCCAATAGAGCATCTCGGATGGAATACCGGCTCAGCTGTAGCTGAACAGCACAGCAGGCAATTTATTTTGTGAAAACGGAACTCAGTAAAGAGAATTCACGTCAACCATGCTACAAGCCGAATGGAATAACGCCACATCAATCAGTACATGTGTGTCAAAACTGCAGTAATTGGCGCGACCCGTTGGATATCGAAATGAGCGCGCTGTGCCAACGCGCCATCCAAGTGGAACTGGAAATGTCTAAATTCAAAGCTGGAAGATCAATGCATTCATTTGTCGCTAAGACAGATGGCGCGCTAGAGAATGTCGGAACAACACACTACCATGACCAAGTGTCCACGTCCGTGAATGTAGGTAGTCAAAATATTATATTGGGTCGGCCATTTGGATGCTTCCATTTGGCGCCAAGACAATCGTTGCGGCGCTGCGCCTAGGTAAATGCCTAGCTCAATAATTTCGACAGTCCTCTCGATTTATTCGTCTACGGTTGAACCGTAATTTATTCAAGCTCCTTTTAGCTGCAAAGGTCACAGAAACAGACTGGCATTTTGATGCATTGTACTCGCATGTAATGGTAATAAATATGGATCTAGACATGCCCAGGCATTCCGCTTACTGTTCAGATTCGAGATTTACTGAAATTTCACGATCACAATTTTAAATTGCTGCACAGTTGGTATTTGGAATGAAAACATTGCAGGGGTTTATTCTGCATGTAGGCCCCAAGAGCTCTTTTACGATCTCTTGTATTGTAATCGTGTCTTTAAGGTAATCTTCTGGGTGAGCGTGATCCATCTTAAGCTTTGCCTTAACTTTTCATCGGAGTTAGATGAAGGTAAAACGCAATGGCATTTTTATTAAAAAAAGTGTTTATGATTTCCCCACTGCGGCAGAGCCGGTTTCTAGCAGTTTGTGCTTGTATTTACGTGTGGGAGGTGTGTTCCATCGTAACGCTTAAGATACTGAACCGATTTTGATGAAGTTGTCAATTATACTCCTTGTGATATAGGCTACATTTTGTATGTAAAGAAAGCAGTTTTTTCAGTCAGGTTTTCGTAGTCGGAGTTTGAACTTATATGCTTGTTAAAGTGTGTTAAGCTAGGTTCATCTTTTTGGTGCTACATTTCCACATTTCCGTCGTCTACTGATTACGCCAGAATTGTCAATTGTTTGATTGAGTTATTTATAAAGTCCCATTGACCACCTCCACTGATGTTATAATGTTAATGTATTTAAAGTGTAATCACAATAAGCTGTAAGTGCACATTTTTAACGTAGTAGGTAGGTATAATTCAAATTCAAACGTTTGTATAAAAAATATACTTTAGAACTTTGTTTGCAATGATAAGATAAAACTGAGGTACTACTTGATATAATCCATGACCCGCTCAATCCCCACAATCCTCACATGGTGTTGCAGTTATATCTACCCGCCATCGCCTCCAATGTCAAGACAGACGAACGGACAATGGAGGCTTAGTAACAGGGTTCCGTTTGGTATCCTATGGGCACTCGACCCTAAAAATATCTAGTTGAATTTTCTGATCCCAAATATGTATACGTACCCACCACACACCAAGTTTGTGATTCTAAGTAATTTAGAACTCGAGATATTAATAATATACCAACAATTAAAAATGGCCGCCATAAAATTAAGGATAGCCGACGGAGGAGTTGGTTCTTATAAAAAACTTAAAGCTTTAAGCAACCAATTTTTTTTAGGTACGAGTTTAAACTCGTACCTAAAAAAAATTGGTTGTTAGCGTGTCCACATTCACGATATTTTGTTCCAGCAATGTATCCCACTACTACACCAATTTATTTTAATATGTACGGTTTGACATTGACCGTCATTTCTGTAACGGTTTGGTAACAATGCTTACTTATTTAAACGAAATTGCCGTTTAACAATGATAGGCGCAAGTAGACAGTTATTAATTTGTTAGTAGGTACCTATTTTACCACAAAAACATATAAATTACTTGTAGGGATTCAGCGCGTCGCATTTCAACGCGATCGTGTTTTTAATTTTCGTCTATTGCTTGGTCGCTAATAGCTTGAGTCGCCTTTCACCTTGATCGTGTTTTTGATTATCGCGTTGTGTGTCAATCGCACATTTTTTTGGTCGCTAATATTTTTGTCGGATTTGACCGCGACCGCATATTCTATAACAGTATATTGCCGTGGTCGTTTAATATCATATTGTTGACCTATATGTTAAGTAAGAGATTACTTCGATCTTATATAATCATTTTGTAAAAAAAACATAAAATGAAATCGCCACGCCTACCACACGATATTTTATAACAAATATTGTACTGAATTATTGATTGTACCTATCAATCTTATCTGACCACTTCTTGTCACTGTACTTCAATCTTGTAGTGACATTAGTCACACGGGTTAATATATTAATGAGTTTAAAGCTCCTAAAAATTTAAACTACTTATAGCTACAAAACGCGTTTAAAAAAATACTACAGAGTTGTATTGCAAACAGCATTTATTGCGTCAAATATGACAGCATTCCAATTTCCAAAAAAATATCAATCGCGGCGGTAAAATACTACACGGAAAATAAGATGCTGCAAATTAAGTATACTAATATGAAAAGCCACGCTTTAAATTGCTTATAAAATTCTATTGAGATATTGTCCTGCCGCGCCGAACGAAATGCGACGTGGTGAATCGCTACAGGTAATTTATGCTTTTGTGGTAATCTACTAACAAATGCAGTTATTGGGCCTCTTACAAATGTCTAAAGCGGTTAAACAAACAACGATTCAGATCGCAGGTGTTTGATTACCGTCCGTGGTGAGTACCTACAAAATTTTACGTCACCGCGTCTATCAGAAATTGGGATTTACACTATGCAAACCGGTAATTACCACTTTTGGCCAGGTGTGACGTAAAATATGTGGTTAGCAAGGATATACAAAAGTTAGAGACGAATGGAAAAAGATGGAGGAGGCCTTTGCCGGGAAATGGGCACACTAGCTTAGTAGTATATATAAATATTGTAAATTATAATGAATTTAAGAATGTATTAAGTATTATTTAAATGAATGTAATATAAATATTAATCAAAATTATGTAAAATCAAATTAAGTAAGCAATCTTATTGCATAATAATTAATACCTGATAATGTGATAATCTTATTGTAAATGTACCTAAACCTAGTGATGGTTAAGCTAGTAATAAAGGCTATTTTATTTATTTTATTTAAGGATATACAAAACTATTTAAAGTAAATAAAACATGGTTTCTGCACGCTGCGTCTCCCAAATGGCGCAGTCCGCTTACGGTTTTCGAGGCATAGATTGCAGCGAATCTCGGCACAGCGCTCGCCTTTTTGCCCCGCGACATTTATTGTTTTAATGGCAATGGCGTACTCCACTCATATTTCTCCCGTTCTTTGTTAGTTTTTACTTATTACCCCGTCGCTGCAGTGGCCGTGTGAATATATTCCGCGCCGCGGCGTCGCTGTTCGCGCGATCATTTCGGATTAAATTTTCATTCTGTTGAATTTTCGGCTGGCGTTCGGACGCAAGAAGCGAGACTGCAGTATTCATAATGTGAGAACTGAGTTTGCCGCATTCAATATATGCGTGGAGTATGTGCGCGTGAAGACCGGATTCATATTGAGGGTCGTGAGGTTGGAGGTCTCGTAATACCTATGTGGTCAGAGGCCCAAGGGAGTCAAGTTCCGACGTTTTCGCGGTCGGTTATCTGACACCATGAAATTACGCAACACGTCGCAGGAATTGTGCTTTTGTAGTTGTTAATAAGTTTATATTGCTAATTATATATGTCTTTAAGGTATTTGTAAAATGGGCCTGATTTAAATAAATAAATAAAATCTCTATGAGAACAAGAATTTGTGGCCCAATGTTCAATGGTCGGGGAACGCATTGGTATGCAGAAGTGCACGGATTGTGAGATGTCTTGGATGCAAGCGGGAATTTTGGCTAATTGTATCGTATTAGAATTAGGTTCCCGTTATAGTTGCAGTTAAATTATTGCGAATAACTAACTGCGAGTTCAAGAGGCAGAGCTTTTGTTTCTATTAGCAGTACTGCGCCGGAGCATTCTCAATTTAATAAACATTAGATACTTGCAATACATTGTATTATGTAAACATAAATGTTCTGATTTGTATTAAATTGAAATAGGTTGCTGGAAGTAAAAATATGATACAATGGTCAGCTGCAGATAAATGTAATCATCCTGAATAGACACTCCTAATCATTTCAAATTTCAAGACTCCACACCCTTTCGCCGCGTATACATCTAGATATCTATGATGCTTAAGTAAATGCTGTCAACATTTCACATGACTTGAAAATAAAATTGAATGTAGATAGCATAATATAGGATATAACAAACATAAATAAAGCAACGAGAGCGACCAACATATAACCTACAATTATCACGAAAACATAGCATAACAAATGAAAAGAAATACATAAATGAATAATAGTTAATAAAGTTTTAATAAGTGGCGTACTTAATGATAGCGTCCCATTTCCTCGGTAAAGGGTCTGAGACGTATCAGAGATTGTCTGTATAAAATACAATTTGAGGCTATTATGGTATCGAAAATAAAACTACGAATAACGGAACATTCTTCTTAAATTAACGAAGCACATATTGGCATAAAAGAGCGACTATCCATCCATGTCTCCAATATATTGAGTGATTTCGTTAATTTCGAGTGCTGTCGACAATTCTTCAATTGTGGAATGTGCATGTATTTTGCATTTAGTGAGCCCTTTTTTCCAAGAGAAAACGTTGCCGTCTACCGCGTCGTGGAACACGATGTTGTTGTCCTTGTCGAACACAAATCTATCCACAGAGACCGTCTTGTAAGCTGCATATTCCACTAGCTCATCGGATTTATTCAGCTTGTATATGGCTCTGAATTTGACATCTGCGAGGTAGACATCGCCGTGTATATCCGTTGAAAGAACATGAGGTTTACCCGTTACTAACATAATAACGTTGTGTGTTAAAAGGTAAACTTTATCATTCGCACATAATATGGAGTTTTATTTTTGTTTAAAACGAAATCTGTGACGGTCAAGTTTAATTTTCTGAGTGTATTGTAGCATCTGTGCTCTCCATCTTCTTGAATGATATTTATACCGTCTAAAAGATGCGTACTAGTATAATGCAATTCATCTTTAAACAATAGTAAATTGACATCCGGGGCATTCTTATTTGCATAAAACAATTCAGTGCTTGAATTTATAAATGTTTCTGTTGTAGTCAGCTATGTACAGATACTGCGTCACCTGGTCTACAGCCATTCCTGAAGTGTTTAGTAATTGGACCATTTTTATTTTGAGGTCATCTAGGAAGAAGACGCTGTTCATGTTGGAGTTGAGTTGCACGTAGAGGACGTTATGTGTGTGGTCGATAGCGAGTTGATCAGTTATGTTGAACCCCTTGATGAGTGTCTTCCGCGAGTTGCACCAGCCGGCGACGCACGCGCCGCAGTCGGCGTGCGTGCATGCCGCGAGCGAGCACAGTGCTACCAGCAGCATTAGAACCATGGTGCTGTAGATGCTGCAATGAGAGATATAGAAGAATTAGACAAATACAACCTAACAGCCACCTAATTTATTGAGAACCGTTGGCGAGTACAACCATCAGTGGTGAAACGGAATAAAGGTATACATTTAAGACATAGGGGATGAAATCCCCTCCCCGCAACCTTTACCAGGTCATC
Source organism: Epinotia ramella (assembly GCA_947578815.1). Classification (NCBI taxonomy): domain Eukaryota; kingdom Metazoa; phylum Arthropoda; class Insecta; order Lepidoptera; family Tortricidae; genus Epinotia; species Epinotia ramella. Next base: position 1,299,711 of record OX388206.1, on the reverse strand, counting down.
AGTCCACCTTGTCGGGGGCCTACCCACGCCGCGCCTTCCGGTACGTGGTCGCCACTCGAGAACCTTTCCGCCCCAACGGCCATCGGTTCTACGTACGCTTGAAAATATGTCAACTGTCAATTCAACGTTTGTACTCACATAAGTACATACGTGTCATGTACTATATTACGTTTTACTAAAAAGCTGGTCCTTCGAGCCCGACACACCGCAGTAAAAAGATTGTAATTTAAAGAGCTCCCTACTTTTTCGAGCGTTTATAATACACGGTGCTAAAAGGATAATATTCGCAAAAAGTCCGCCTAGTGCCGTTATAGCGGCGTAACGGCCGGCTAGGAAAAAGTACGAAGAGCAGGCTGGTGGCACACTAGGTATACGTATTTAGTGAAAATACATTCATTGATTTCGCTGGATGCGGGTAGCGCAGGACCGGTCACTTTGGCACTCTTTGGGGAGGCCTATGTCCAGCAGTGGACGTCTTTCGGCGGATGATGATTAATTTGCCAGAACCATTGTATACCCGGGCAGTGGGTACACGCCTTTTATGGATAGCTAGCTTCTGCCCGCGACTCCGTCCGCGTGGAACTCGTTTATATCGCAGCTCCATACAAACTTTTACCCCCCCCCCCCATTTCACCCCCTTAGGGGATAAAAACTATCCTATGTTACTCTCCATCCCTTCAACTATCTCCACTTAAAAAATCACGTCAATTCATCGCTCCGTTTTGCCGTGAAAGACGGACAAACATAAAAACAAACACACACATACACTTTCACATTTATAATATTAGTATGGATGGCTTTCATGATGGGACTACACATGCGTTGACCTTTGAAATTTTTTGCACATGTATGTATATTAACTATCCATATATATAAAACCAAGTCTGGTAATATATACTCCATTTATGACTCAAGCTCGGCTAGACCGATTTTTATGATGAACAACTGTAACAAAACTGAAAAGTGGTCGAAAAAAAGTTATGTATGAATTTGTTTTTTGCGGGGTCAGCTAGTAAAATGATAGATAATTGTGTTTTTAGATAGGGTTTTCCCAGCTGTGGGATGCTATGATATAAGTCTCACGCCTGCATTCGCAAAACCGGTAGGCAGAGCACATTGTCTCTCGAAGCCTATTTGAAGAATAAAAAAGATATTTTTGTTTTCATGAAATTAACTTTTTAGTGCCAGTCCTACCTACTATTTATCTTATATAAAATATATTTATTTATTTATTTATTTATTTATTTATTGAAAAACAGGTTACATAACATTACAGTTTACACCAATGCGTCATGAACCGAACAATATTTATTTTGACGGCGAAACGGCGTGGCCCCGTTGTTCCGAGATCTCGGGTGTTGGATTTGGTAGGTTGCCCCGGAACCGACGAAACACGACACCTTTCGGCCAGAAATCAGCACACGCGATGGTCTCCTGGAGCGGCCGCGGCAAGCGCACTACAAACGAGGTGAAGTGCACGTAGTGGCGCGAATGCAACTGGAACACCCTCAGCGAGTAGCCGGATTTCTGGCGAACATACTGCGTCACTTCTTCAGCGGTGGCAGTGTGATGCAGGCGCGACACGTACAGCGCCTTGCTCGGTGTGGAGACCCGCAGACCACAACCGACCGGTTCTGCAGTACCACACTGACTCTTGCGTGTCTTACGCTTTCTTGACACCGTTGTGAAACCCTCCTTGTCCACACTGGTGCGAGGGGTTTCCTCTTTTGGAGGATCCCGAACTTCACGCGCTTTTGAGGGCGCGGCTTTCCGGCGGGCTGGAACAGGCTCACCAGCAGAAACGACGTCAGCAAAACGACGACGTGGTTTTGATGAAGCGTTGACGGGAGGCCCCGCGAGGAGGGGGCAGGGGGGCCGCGGTTCGGCATGCACAGTGACATTGTTTTGCGCAGTGTCAGCTACACGCGAATTGACCGAGTTGGCATTTGACGCCCGGTCATTATTTTATATGTATCTTAATAAGTGAGTTAGTATGCTCCAAAAGTGATATGTAATATCTTAATTACCGCCCGGACATTACCGCTTCTAAGAAGTTTGATAAAATCTATGTTATTCACGGACATTCGCGGAAGGCTAGGGTTATCTTATAGTAATATTACTCGTATCGGACTTCTAATCATACATTTAAACTATTATCAACTTTACTTTGTGTCTTTTAAAAAACGTAAAGCCTTGGCCACGACTTTGGTTCTAAGCGACCTGCGGCACCGATTTTCTTATTCATTGCGCGTGATCCCAACTAACCACAGTGCGTTGCGCGTTTTGACCGCGCAATGAACAGATAAAACGCTGCCGCAGGTCGCTTAAGACCAAGTCGTGGCCAAGGCGTTACATATTTTATTTATACTACGATTGTGACAATGGCGTATACAGCCTGCCTGGAGGTAAGCGGACACCGCAGCCTATAGACGCTTGCCACTCTTAACACTGAATAAACTAGAGGCTCTGTAAGACCTTCGTTCGCTTCGCTCGCTCGTTCTAAAAGTCTAACATAGATTTTACTTGGACTACCGGTTTGGCTCAGTGGGTAGTGACCCTGTCTGCAAAGCTGACTGTCCTGGTTCTGGGTTCAAATCCCAGTAAGGGCAAATAATGGATACATGATGAACATTTTTTCTGAGTCTTTGATATTTCCAACTACTACAGAACTAGCACTAAGATTGCCCCCTTAAATTCAAATGTTTCATTATTTTATATATTTTATAGCTCAAACACAACCAACTACACAGGTTGGTATCAGATAATTTTTACTACTTAAATGGAACTTAATCGAGTAACATATTTAAATTATATAAAATATTTTCCTCTTTGATGTTTACTGACGTTTCGGATGTGTGGGACGACAAGCGATTATGTCGAGTTAAATAAAAATAATGGGTGAGAATCGTGAATGTTGAAATCAATATAACGGTGTACAAATCGAACAAGTCCCAAGGTAAGTTCAATAAGGCTTGTCTTATGGGTACTAGACGACGATATATTTAATAGACAGAAAAACGTAAATACATAGAAAACACCCAAGACTCAGAAACAAATGTTCATGCTCATCACACACATATATACCCTTACCGGGATTCGAACCCAAGACCTTCAGCTTCACAGGAACCGTCACTAACCCACTAAACTAACCGGTCGTGAAGGATAGTCGATAGAAAACATTCCAATTTTCATTACAACGGCTAATTTAAATTTGTTTAATATTTAAATGTTCCGCTGTGCCCCCACCCGGCGCGAGCGCCCTAATTACTAGCCATTTATAACCGCGCGGACCGTCCGAGCGATTTTTATATTTTTTTTACCCACACGTAATATTTTCGCAGACAGAGTTCCAACCCCGCTGAAGTTGAAATTTTTAATTGTCATTTGCGCAGAACAAACCTTTGTGAGGATGTTTTTTTAGTTTGCAGAAAGGATTTTGATATGCTTTGCTTACAACAAGGTTTTTAGCTCCGTGTTGTTTTAAGTTTTCTTGTGTAAATTAGTTTTTGCGTTTGTAATAAATATTTTAAATCTACGATTCTAGAAATTATTTTAACATTTTACAATGTCACTAATGTAATTACTCAAGTCTTGCGCGATAGTAACAATCATGCATGGCGCATAAAAAAGAGGCGGCGGTTTTTCTAGGATAGACCGTTTTGAATTGCAATCCTTCAGGATAATCGTGCTACTTCGGACGCGCGCTAGGACATATCCAGTGTATAATTAAAGGGTTCCGTAGCCAAAATTACACATGTCATCCCCCTGCTCTGCCCGCTTTCTCTGTAAAATGCAGACAAAGCTGCGGGGACAGCTAGTAAAAAAAAGGACGAATGACGCCTGTCTGACACCTGTCAATGGTTTTTTTATATTTTTTTATTTTATGGCTCTTACATTTGATTAGCCAGTGACATGTCGATTTATTACGAACAAAAACGGTGCGAAGCGCGAGATTTTAATAACTATAAAGCGTTAAAAAAATGTATAAGTATCACCTGTCAATAGTAATGGTACTGGTTGTGCTGCAACAGATCCTGTAGGAGTGGTATGGCTGCGTTCATTGATCACGGGATTATATTTATTAACTAGAATAATCAATGATGTAATATAAAAAAGAGGTAATCTCGGATCCATAATTAGGTGAACAAACATGACAGTTCAGTGCTGTTAATATCGATATTTAAAATATCCGATTCATACCAGAGGTTTGTTTGAAACCAACCTAATAATTTTATTAAACAAAACAATAAAAGGAAAAAAACGGTTGGAATTAAAAATACATCGAACATCATTTTAGGACATCGCTAAGGACGCTGTCTGCCATTTTGTTTTGTTGACAGTTCGACCCATTAATTAGCCAAGCCATTCGATTTGCGATTGATTTTGTGTTAGTTTTGCATTTTAGGAGTAAGTATTGTATATGTCCGATTTAAACCATTCAAGTATGTTAGAGTGCGAGAGTTATGACGACGATTACTTGATAAAATACAAATTGAATCAGATTTATACCAGGTACAAGGTTATACCTATCGACATAAACCTATCACTATTATTTTTTTCCTATGCCTGAAAACATTTTAGCTGTCAAGTTAGTTCTGCTATTTTTTTTTTCATCACACTTGCTCGAAAAGGGCTTCATAATGCGCAGACATACAGAGCTGTAATAGTCTGTGTTACGCCCACGGGCGTAATGAATTTTTTCTTAAATTGTATCTGTCACTCATGCGGCAGTTACAAAGCAAAGAGGTTTTATATCAAATACGATGTCTTAAAACGTATTTATAAATAAACTTAAACTCAAAAAACTACTGAAACATGTTTAACTGAATTATTTACAGATAATATTTAGTTATTTAGTGTCTATGTAAAATGTTATTAAGTGTTTTCAAATCGTGGCTGTATAGAGAAGGGTCATTGCCATACGCGCCTCACGTCAAATTCAACAAAATGGCCGACTGACATGTTGCAGTTTTTATTACGATTTGTATTCATTTCATCTAAAATGTATTTGTTTCCTCGCAAATGTGATGAAAAACATTGTGTATAACACGGGCGTAAAAATATTGCAAACTCGAGTCATCAAAAGCCCTCCGCCTTCGGCGTCGGGCTTCTGATAGACTCTTGTTCGCAATATTCCACTTCCGCCCCTCGTTAAACAATGTACTATTTCCTTCCTGTCTGGAGTTCCTTCAAGTTGGGCCCAGAACCTCCACTAATTGCCAATAATTAGCACGGCCCAACTGGCCTGTGCATGCGCGGCATAAGGCCAACGCTTAAACTAACCAGGGTATTATCAGTTTCATACAACGCGTCTTGTATGGGCGATAAAAGCGTTGCTAAATTTCCCGTTCGATTCCGTTAGATGGCGTCACTATCGATAATTGTTAACAATTAGACTATTTAAGCTTCAGTTAATTTCATAGTTTACTATTATTAATTTAAAATAAATTTAAAATTATTCTCTGTTATAAATTAATGTTTCAGTTGTTTCTTTAAAACTATGAGGTCAGTCTGCTAAGGCAACACTAGTTTTTTTTTACAATGGTATTATTACCGACCTACATTCCATTTCATGCTGAATATTTTAAAAGATGTTTGATGCCAACTTATTGAAACACATAATAAAATTGTAATAAGACATATGAACATATGAAATAAATCCAAAATAAAGAAAATATATTAAATATGTTTGATTTTCTTATCATATTTTACTTTAATGCAATTTGAACGTAATACTTTTGCTCGACTGAATGGAATGGAACGTAAGTCTTTTATTTTGACACATGTTCGGTATATTGAAATTTTCCTTCAAATCTTGTTGAGTTCGTGAATGTGAAGTTGATATTTGCAAGATATCATTATATCAGCCCAAAAGATGAGCAGTGCTGGACAAAGAGTGCGAAAGTGACCGGTCCGGCGCCACCTGCATCCAGCGGACTTCTCAAGATGTCTGAGAAATGTTGTGTCCCGAAATGTAATGTAACCCGTAACCGTAAGATTATAACCGTAAAGATCGTAAACAATGTCTCTTGCATAGACGTTCTTACTTGATTAACATTAGAATATTAAGTATAAGAAAATAAATAGACGAAATTAACTCGCAATTTACTTTTATTTACTACCTACTCCTGCACTAAAACTCTATACCTCAAAGTTATCTGATGAGATTGGGTTGAATTAATCCGTTCTCTCATTAAAAACCAAAACATTCTTCAATTGTACATAGCTGTATAGCTATACGTATACAGGAGCATATACATATGTACAATAAGTACCGCATAAATATGTATAGGTACATACGGTGTTGTCCTATCGTATCCCACTAGATGTCGCTAGTCAGTACTGGCGACTGATGTCTCTATTCTCAGTATATATCGAGGGCTGAGCGGTCAAACCCGATAAGTAGTTTTTTTATATTTAGAGTTATTCATGTTTCGTACCCTACTTTACAAGCTCTTTGTAGTGGTAAATACAGATATCGTGATTTAAACCTGCATCCACGTTTTTTAATGTGCGGTTACCCAATAAGTTACTTAATGTCTACGTATGTTTTTTTGGAAAAACCATACAAGTACCAATAAAACCTTTTTTTTTATAAAATCCTCGTGCAAAAACTGTATATCTGTTTGTATAGGTATTTACCGCACAAATTATAAGTTCACGTTTACTATTCTACAATTTGGTAAGTACCGTTATGTTTACCTACCAGGTTTTACTTCATAGGCAAGTTTAATTATATCGCACACTTTTTTACAGTAAATACATATAACTATAAATGTATGATTTTACCATAAAAATATAAACAACATTTCATAGTCAAAACGTTTTATACGTTTTTACTTCATAAGATAAACAATATACTCTCTTAAAAAGATTTGGAAGAAAAACCAAATAAGTGCAATTATCGTACTCGATCACAGAGTTTGACACCACGTTGCGTCATCAGTTCGGTTTGACACTCGTGCGCAGCACTTCGTCGCGGTCGAAATATTAGTCGGAAAAATAGTTAAAGGTGCTTAGTTATTTATTTATTTATAAGGAGTTGATAAAGTGACATTGAGTTTCATCGAAATGAACCCGTCAAGGAGATTAGTGGATTTAGCCCGCCATGGGCGTAAGGAATTGGGTAAGTTAGTTGCGCTTTGTTTTTATAATCTTAAATAATCTAAAGACAAATACAACGTCGGACTTGGAAGGTTGATTTAAATTAAAGTGCTTCTATAAATGAAATGTTCTCATTTAGCCAGTTTTGAAAAACACGCTTTTGAATGGTAACGAAGGTATATAAAATGATACGTAATTATTACATTACTGTTTAGAAGTAAAACCCAATAACTGTTGTTAGTTGTTTTCAAGATATCGCTTAACATTTACAGGCACAATTACGAATCATTCGGCGGATTACTCTGAAGCCCACAAGGCATCTAACTTTGAACTCGAGGAACTTGGTAAGTGTAGGTAGCAGTAGTTACAAAAAAATCTTATACTTAATTGTAAAGGATTCAAAAACATTTTTGGTAGGACCCCATAAATCTGCTATTTATCTCAAGATGTGCAGTTATTGGAATTTACCTTAATTATTGAATACGTAGTTTTGTGTTTTTTTCAGTCATCTCAGATAAGTAGTCTTAATGACAAGAATTCATCCGATTTGGATGAAATTCAACTGAACATCATTAACAAGATGGAAAATTACGTTAATAGGAGTGAAATATTCTCATCGGCTAAGTTATATGTTATCACTTGTTTCAAACGTAGATTCGGTAGGTACCTAGACGCGTTTGCATCCGTCGATTATGTCGTGTGCGCGCAACCCGAGTTTGGTAAATAATAAGAGCAAACGGAACTAAATATGTACCTACGAATAATTATCGTTGTAAATCACACTAGTCGCGGTTGCGGGTCGGGCGCGGGCCCGCGCAAGTTGTTAAACATTGAAACTACACTTCAAACACACACCAAACGCCATCGGAACGTGGGACCGCCGCGGGCCCGCGGCGCTAAGTTACAACTCGGGCAGCGCGGCCACGAGTCGGGCGTGGCGCGGGTCGGGCTCGGCGCAGGTCGGGCGCGGCGCGGGTCGGGCGATTGTTATCTCTCTCACTACCAACGCATTTAATATCTCTATCACAATCTCTAACACACAGTTGCCAGGCCCGCGTTGCTACCGCGGTGGGCCCGCGCTACTGTGTGATAGAGATAGTGACAGAGATATTATAGAGACGCCGCCCGCCTGCGGTGTGAATATACCGCTTCAACCGCGCCCGACCCGCGCCGCGCCCGCCCCTCGCCACGCACGACCCGCGTTCGATCTGTGGAGGCCTTTACACACACATTTTTGGTGTGTATGCCTGTTACGTTAACTTTTATATGTCGCCATAATATTTAATATTAATAGGTAGATATACAACTAAACAAATATGTTGAAGAGGTAATGTTTGTGAGTTTGTATGTTAGGGGTAGGCTCCGAAACGAATTATGTGATCTAAATATTGTTTCATAGCTTTTAAGGCAAATGCAGGTCTCCCCCCGCTGTAAAACCACGTACCTGACATGACATGACCCTGATGTGACATGTAGCTCTGTATTTATTATTGAACCACCTATTTGTACCATGTATAAGCGAATAAATGACTGATTACTGATTACTTAATCCTTGGGAGCGTTGGATACCTTACTCACCTCCTGGAACACCATACCACATACCTACATAGCAAGTAGTGGAGTTATTACGCCTGCGGTCTTCTGTAAAGTAGACGTAACTAGTTCTCCAGTTGGGCTGTTCCAAATGATTTTGCGCGAGATGACCTGCTGCTGATGCCTAACTTTTCTTCCTTCTCTTGTGTAGCTACTACATTATAAATAAACTGAACTAGTATCATACAGCTCATAATTAAATTTGATTGCAGATCCCTCGACAAGTAATCAAGCAATATCTCTTGACATCGACGCATTTAGAGAATTAGACAGTGACGAACACTTATTTGGGAGTGACTATTCTAATTTAGACCCGAATTATATAGAAAATGGATCTCTCCCTTACAAATAAAACAACGAGTACTCGAGAAAACGTGTTCATTCTAATCCGCCATCTGTTGCACAAATTGATTACCCATCAGAAATAGAATCGTTGTACGACAACCCTTTGCCCATAAGTATAATAGCAAAGAACTATGATTTAGAAAAAATGTGCGAAAAAGGTATTCATCATAAACTTAAGAGCCGGGCTCTTGTCGGTGGAGTAATCGCCACTCTGTTCTTCTCCCTGCCACTGTTTTGAGCTCTTGATACGACATTACATTAACTTTCTCTTTAGCTTGGTCCATAAACGCACGTCTTGGTCTGCCCCTGCCTCTCCTTCCATCAATCTTTCCTTCAATTATAGTTTTTATGTAATTGTCATGTCGTATCAGGTGCCCCAACATATTTCCCCTTCTGTTTTCAATCGAGACACCTTCTTTCTCCTATCAAATTTAGAACGTCTTCGTTTGTTCTTCTTTCTGTCCAACTAATACCTTCCATCCTTCTCCATGCCCACATTTCAAATGCGTTCAGTCTCTCTCTATCACGCTGGGTTAGAGTCCACGAGAAAAAGGTATTATACCAGAAGAATTGCATCCCTGGATTCGTGGTCTGAATTCTGTTAATTGATTTGTTTACTAATAAAACCAAGTAACTCCGTAATGTTTACAATTATTTCAAACAAAAACCCGATAAGTTTCTTCCGTAAATCAATAAAACTGGAATATAACATGACTACAAGAATTTAATATGTTTATAAGTCGTAAATGCATTATTCGATAACAATAGTTTTCGTGTAATAAACATATACATTGCGATAATCTATGCTAGCGGATTTGTGGACCTCTAAACTTTCAACACCAATTTTCTCAAAACATAGGTTTTAACACTTATCAGATTTGACCACTCAGCCCTCGATATATAGTACTCTTTGAAACTAACCTATAACTTAGCTTATAAATACGTATTTTAATTTAATCATTCTTTACACTTCTGATTTGATGTTTTAAAATATTATTTTTATTTAATTGTTTAAATTTGCATGTAATTTTGTAGCTATATATTATAAATAAATTTTAGCTTTTGACATTCACCTATAACTTCATACAAAATATAAAAACATAAAAATAAGGAACCAAACACAACATGCTAACATAAAAGAAAACCTAAAACTATTTACAAAACTACTAACTACCTTAAAACTAACATAAAAACACGCTGCCGGGCGCGCGACCGGCACCACACCTTACGTGCGGTGAAAACACGATATCGCGCTCTGGGGCGCGCAGGCCACGCCCCTCGCCCCGCCCCGGCCGCTCGCCATTGCGGCAGCACGAGGCGAAGCGCGTGAGCGCGAGCCGTAGGCGAGTCGGCATATAGCCGCCCGACCTAGACATGTAATTACAAATATAAAAACTTAAACCTAGCGTGCAACCATGCAGTAAAACTTAATACTTACAATCAATTATACAAAAACCTAAAATAAACATGCAAAAATATATACAAATAGATATACAATTAAGCGAGTAGAAACTAACAAATTGAGTAATTTACATTAGGAACAGAGGGAGGACGGGTAAAATGACGGACGCCTTAAGATCTAACACTCACTCACAAACTCTCCCACCACGTCCTCGTCGGTGTTTAAATCCTCAAAAGATAAGCCAGTGAGCCCGTCCGCACGCGCCGCCCCACAGCGCCTCTGTTGCCGTTCCCGGGCGCGGAACTCAACATCGTATTCAAGTTCGGCCCTCCGCTCCATGGTGATGACATCGTCCGGGTAGCTCAGGACGTGCCTAGGCCGGCGGTCCCTGAGCTTAGTGTTCGGCCCAGGCACATAATCAATTGCCTTTCTAATGAGTGGACTTCCACTAAGTGTCGCCTTTTCAAAGTACTTAGTGGAAATCCGAGTCATGTAATCCGTCACCGAAGGCATAAATAAGTCCGCGTGTTACGTGCGTAATGTCACGCACATAAAACGGAGCGTTTACAGACCGCCGCAAAAACTTATTTTGTAGGGTCTGCAAACGTCCCGAGTGCGTTTTAGCGCAATGCGCGAACGCTACACTCGCGTAGCAGAAAACTGGCCTGAAAGTTCGGCTAATAATGTAGTAAGTAAAGAATAGATATCGATGGCAAAAAGCGAGAACGTAGTAACCGCCAAAATGCAAACTTTACACCAGAGCCAAAAAACTTTTCGATTTCGAGAAAAAAAATTATAACTCTTTCATTTATGAACGAAAATGCTTGATATTTGGATCTAATTCATAACTTATGGTTTTTTTTCAACTGGCATATTTAATATTTAACAACAAAGACTGGTTTACGACTTAGTGGCGGTTACGACAATTGAACTCTTTTTTTCGTTACGCGAAAACGCTGTAAACGCCAGAAGTAAATGTACTAAAATGGTGAAACGAGTATTATTTCCATAAAGCATAAATGCTGTAACCAGATGCATATTTATTTTAAGATTCAATAATTTTGACGTAAATGTCATTACGTTCTTTATAGGACTAACTGAAATGTGGTAAGTGTCCACCGGCAAAAAGAAACTGTGAAAATAAAACGACTTAAGTATCAATCAACTTTTATCAACATACTTTTTTAAAATGTTTCCAAATTTTAAATGCAGGTTTCTTACAAATTAAAAGCTCAGAAGCAACAATTACCGTCTTAACATATCAAATACTATCTAGTCTCAATTTCTCTGTATAAAAACATTACGAAAGTTACTTAAAACCTCCGTTGCTTATAACATTTCAAAAGGCTAATAAAATCTCTCATATTATAAAATCACAACCTTGTACTTATCGTGCTAAAAACAAACATAAATATTCTTAGGGTTAATCAGACTATAATATTGTTATCCGCTAAAACTAAATATTATAGGTAATGAGGTTTAATATTCCCGTGAAAACTTTAAAACTTTACCACTTTTTTACTTTTAACATTTTATCTTCAGTTTTGGCATTAAATTGTCTTTTAAGTAACTTTTATCGATATAAAACTCACTACCTATTAAACCCACTAACTAAAAAAGATGTTTTGAATGTAAGTATTACTTATTATATAAGTTTTCAACATAATTCTTAAACAATTGTTTGAACACAACTATCACCTCAATTATAAAAATATTTCTTTGAACTAATCTCACTGAACCATTAATATTTCACTTAAATAACTAGACGTTATATTACTATGGTACCCGTACAAATTAAAATTGTTATTTCACGGACACACAGAGTACACAGACTACGCACACCGACTCGCTCCGGCGATCGCCGATAGACTAAATAACAGGTCATATTCACGAGCCACATCTCCGCGAGCGCACATTTTTATTGCTGTATCTTCAAGCACTACCCACTTCACGTTGTGTTTCAAATGTCGTTACTGTAGCTTGCTGTTAATTCATTTTCGAATGAAATGTAGTAAGCGTCAATCATAGATAATTTATTTTAGGATAATTGCAGTAAGCTTGGTTCGTATTTTTTTCACTACATGCATAAATGCTGTAACCGCCACGGAACAAAATTTCGGCAACGCTGTAACCGGCACATCCTTTGATTTATGAAAAAACAAAATTAGCGTAAATGTACTCGTTTAGAAAATTGCTACTATTTGGGTGTTTACAGCAATTAGATGTGAGCATCGTCAAAAAAATACATTCGTTTTGCAACGTAGTCCAGTTTTTTCTAAGCGTCGTAGAGCCATGGGACCCAGACCAGTCGACGCAGAAAAATTCGCTGATTCCGAATATGCAAAAAAAACTTTTTTGACCAAGTGGCGGTTACTACGTTCTCGCTTTTTGCCATCGATATGTTGTCTATACGAAATTCCGTGTTTAAAAATGGCCACCACATCTGACAGCTGAGACACATTTATACGTGTCCATTGACAACGCGAAACTGAGGCAAGTTCGTGCAATTGACTAGTGTTTTAGTGTGCCACTTTTGGAGCGCTTATAACCTATCTACCTCTTTTTTAGGGTTCCGTAGCCAAATGGCAAAAAACGGAACCCTTATAGATTCGTCATGTCTGTCTGTCTGTCTGTCTGTCTGTCTGTCCGTCTGTATGTCACAGGCATTTTACTCGAAAACTATGAGGTGTATTTGAATAAAATTTTCAGAATAGGTGTATTTTGTTAACCGCTACATAGTTTTGTAACTAAATTACTAAAAAAAATTTTTTTGGGTTGTACTCCATACATAAAACTGAAAGTCAACATTTTTTTTTCATTGCTAGGCTACGTGTGGCACATCAATCGATAGGCCTTTCAAAATAAATATAAGGTTCCTCAGCAATTTTTTTGATTAAGTGAATAAAGTCGGAGATAATCTCCTCAAAAGTCACTAAAATTGTGTCCCCCCCCTCTAATTTTTGAACCGTGTATTTTAAAAATATGAAAAAAATCATGCTTATAGGGCTTATTAAATTCTCTCAGCGAAAATTGTTTTGAACAAGATCGGTTCAAAAGTTTTTGAGATATTTCTAAAAAACTGCTTTCCTTAAAGAAAAGAACGTAAGTGCCATACGATTTCAGTAACGATACGACCTTTTTAATAGGCGCGGAACCCTCGTTGTGCGTAGTCCGACACGCACTTGGCCGCTTTTTTTATAATTGTCATTGGTCGTTTCTCGTTTTTAGCTAAGTACACATTATTTTGGAGTTTGTTAGGGTTCCGTAGCAAAAAAGTAAAAAAGGAACCCTTATAAGTGGTGCGACTTCGTCCGTCTGTCCGTCTGTCTGTCACAACGTTAAATATCTCAAGAACTACTTATGCTATCAATTTAATTATGAAAAAAATCATGCTTATAGGGCTTATTAAATTCTCTCAGCGAAAATTGTTTTGAACAAGATCGGTTCAAAGGTTTTTGAGATATTTCTAAAAAACTGCCTTCCTTAAAGAAAAGGACGTAAGTGCCATACGATTTCAGTAACGATACGACCTTTTTAATAGGCACGGAACCCTCGTTGTGCGTGGTCCGACACGCACTTGGCCGCTTTTTTTATAATTGTCATTGGTCGTTTCTCGTTTTTAGCTAAGTACACATTATTTATGAGTTTGTTAGGGTTCCGTAGCAAAAAAGTAAAAAAGGAACCCTTATAAGTGGTGCGACTTCGTCCGTCTGTCCGTCTGTCTGTCACAACGTTAAATATCTCAAGAACTACTTATGCTATCAATTTAATTATGAAAAAAATCATGCTTATAGGGCTTATTAAATTCTCTCAGCGAAAATTGTTTTGAACAAGATCGGTTCAAAGGTTTTTGAGATATTTCTAAAAAACTGCCTTCCTTAAAGAAAAGGACGTAAGTGCCATACGATTTCAGTAACGATACGACCTTTTTAATAGGCACGGAACCCTCGTTGTGCGTGGTCCGACACGCACTTGGCCGCTTTTTTTATAATTGTCATTGGTCGTTTCTCGTTTTTAGCTAAGTACACATTATTTTGGAGTTTGTTAGGGTTCCGTAGCAAAAAAGTAAAAAAAGGAACCCTTATAAGTGGTGCGACTTCGTCCGTCTGTCCGTCTGTCTGTCACAACGTTAAATATCTCAAGAACTACTTATGCTATCAATTTAATTATGAAAAAAATCATGCTTATAGGGCTTATTAAATTCTCTCAGCGAAAATTGTTTTGAACAAGATCGGTTCAAAGGTTTATGAGATATTTCTAAAAAACTGCCTTCCTTAAAGAAAAGGACGTAAGTGCCATACGATTTCAGTAACGATACGACCTTTTTAATAGGCACGGAACCCTCGTTGTGCGTGGTCCGACACGCACTTGGCCGCTTTTTTTATAATTGTCATTGGTCGTTTCTCGTTTTTAGCTAAGTACACATTATTTTGGAGTTTGTTAGGGTTCCGTAGCAAAAAAGTAAAAAAGGAACCCTTATAAATGGTGCGACTTCGTCCGTCTGTCCGTCTGTCTGTCACAACGTTAAATATCTCAAGAACTACTTATGTTATCAATTTAATTATGATTACGAATATGAGGGGGGTTAAAAGTTTAAAGTCTAGTTAATACATCAAGTGGGATATCATATGAAAGGGCTTGAGTTGCACTTTCTAAAACCCTTTTATATATTTTTTCTACAGTGGTAAAATTTGGATTTATGAAGGAGAATGTTAAAAAAAATACCAACCCCCCCGTACCGTGTCTCCGAAGTTTACGAAAGTTAGCGAAAGTTTTGAAATTATTACATAATATGGTTATGTTATGGTATAAATGATACAGAAAAAATAAAACAATACCTCTATCTAGTTTTAGCGTTTGTTTCATTTATTAAAAAGAGATTATTGTTAAAGTCCCTTTCTTTTTAATAAATTAAACATAATTATCGAAATCGGTGAATGTGATAAAAAAATATCGCTGAGAAACAAACGTAGGTACCAGGCTGCAAGTTATTAGTACCAAAATGCAGATGGCGCTGTACAGCGGTAACTTCCGGATTGTTCAAGAATGAATGGGGTCATGACGTGACGGGTATGGTGTATAAACGTTTATACGGAACCCTCGGTGCGCTAGTCAGACTCGCACTTGACCAGTTTTTTTGTTTGTTATTCCTTTGCAAAACCATTTTGTTATCCAACATGGAATCCCTCGACAATTCTATCGGAAGATCAGCTCTGGCACGAAACGGTTCGATGTCAGCATAATGCTCAGATCGAACCGTTTTGTGACAAAACATTATGTCTGACACTCTATTGAATTATGCGTTGGTCTGTTTTTTTGTCGTGAATAAATGTTTCTGTCTTTCTTTTTAAATAATAACTCCAAGGGCGATGGCCACTTCTCATCATCTCCGCTCGTTTCCAGCTTGCAGTATAAAAGAACCATTTCGACGACGTAAAGCCGACAGCCTACTTCCCAAAACTACTTTCACTCGTCCGCTCGTGTCTCGTATTATAAGACCTCTATTTTCATAGCAACTATTCGTCATACTAGGTCAGAGTTATACTGGAGGCCTGTTGTGATGTGTGAGATTAGTTCTGAATTGGAGGTCAGTAAGCGGGGTTCATTTTTCAGACTTAACCTTACTGTCGAAGAACATTGCCAGTGCAGAACTTACACAAGTTACTATTTCATCTTAGGTGCTTAACTTTATTGTACAGGGTGGGCGAATAAGAGGTAAGTATACAACTTTGAATCAATATAATAAAAATTAAAATTTATAAACACCAAACGTTTTCGCATGAATGAATCCTTAAGACTGGGCAATTATGTATGGTTCTGGGGTCACGGGAGTGCCCCTGCCAAGACGCGCCAAGCGAAGCGCAAGGGCAGGCACAAGCTACGTTTTTACAAAGCGCTTCGTCGTTTTTTAGAAACGACACACTTATGTGTTTGGATTATGCCAGATAAACAAAATTCTTGGGATATGATGTCAATAGTTGACTTATTAAACATATTAGGTTTCAATTGCATAGCTTTCGTCACTCACTCACTCACGATGATCATCAAAACCCCCATACTTCCTGAAGTCCTAGAAAGCTAAATTTTAGTATATAAGCTAGTGTTAGTACACAAAGAACAAAATATTCCAAAAAATTGGAACTTTTTCCCTCCAACCCGTTAATCTACGGGATGGAATTTTGTATAAACCTCCACATATATCGATGCTAGAGGTCTGAAAATGAATGGTCTGAAATGCATATACATATACATAATAAAATACATATTTCAGGATTTTTAGGAAATCACTCCCCCCCACCCTTTAAATTGGGGATGGAAGTTTGTATGGGTTATCCCATACACTTCCTTAGAAATGACCTTACCAAAAAATAATGAGATCCTTCCTACTAAAAACTTTACATGTAAAGTGATAGCCAAAACTCCCTAGCTCATATAGATTTCCGCGTTAAGGGGATGCCTTGATTCGAGTCTAACACGCCCCTTGATAGAGACATGCTTATGCCTTCCACGCACGAGAAAAAGAGATATTAAGACCCAGAGACAGAGAAAATAAGTCCAGAATAATATATCGAGGAAACTTTAGGCAATCATGTATCGATTAATGCAGATAAACAATCATATAGTCAAGAATCATATATCTGAAACTCAGACCTTATCGTTTCTTAATCTAGTCAGAACAGCGTTTCAAAGCACGCGATAATTTCCAATGCACCCCTTCTTAAAAAGATATCAAGATCGCAAGTAGCATCAAGCTTCCTACTCTACACGACTTAACTCTACCAGCCACGCTCTACAAATTCTATATCTTGGCTAAACGTATGTAACGATTGATCCTGAACTGACCGCGACCTACGGCAATTTTCCGACGTCAAACTTAAGTTTGTCTCTCATTGAAGTGAAGAAGTCCGAGACTCAGCAACAAATATTAATCTAATACGCTAATTACGATAATAAAATGCCCTTTCCGAGATTCGAACCCGGAAGTATCAATTTTATAGGCAGGCTCACGTCTAGCAACTCCAGCCAGATTGGCCGTTTTATTTCTGTAGCAGGAATAAAACAACTTTAGGTATTTCCTATTCTAGGTGCAATATTTTATTGTAAAATAAGTGAATGAGACAAAACAATGTATGCAAGAAATAATACAAGGGAAAGATACAGAAACATTGGATAATTGTACATAACTAATGATTTTTGTGTGCAAAGCTCTACTGGGACATGTTAAGTTCAATTATAATAAACTTTGTATACTTACTTAATAAATTGTTTTATTACAAGATTATAAACTGACTTCAAAACACCTCTGTATGAAAAGTAAGACATATAATTAATTATGCAAACATATTGCCATATTGTATATTCATCTGATACAAAATTATATAGGTAGGTATTATGCCATTCTTTGCCTCAAGCATACCGTCAATTACTATGTTGAGGGAAAAACACCTGTTATTGCCTGTTTTTTGGATCTATCGAAGGCGTTCGATACGGTGTCGTACGAGGTACTATGGGACAAAATGGAAAAGGGAACGAGTACACCGAGGGGGGTGATCAACCTGCTCCGTTATTGGTACGGGAATCAAACCAATCAGGTGAGGTGGGCAGGAGCGCTCTCGGATGTGTACAGGTTGGAGTGCGGAGTGAGACAGGGTGGTCTCACATCGCCCCGCTTGTTCAACTTGTACGTGGACGAGTTGATTGTCAGGCTCAGCAGCACAGGTATCGGGTGCTCGATCGGTGGCAAAATAGTCAATAATATCAGCTATGCGGACGATATGGTGCTGCTGTGCCCGTCGACCAGTGCGCTCGTAAAGTTATTGAAGGTGTGTGAAGAGTACGCGGTCGTTCATGGTCTGAGGTACAACACCAGTAAGAGCGAGCTGCTAGTATTTAAAGCAGGTAACAAGGCCTTTGACTCACTTCCTTCCGTTTTCTTGTGTGGAGCTCCTGTCCGAAGAGTGACTCGCTTTAAGTACCTTGGACATTGGGTGACCGAAAATCTCCATGATGACGTGGACATAGAAAGGGAGCGCAGGGCATTGGCCGTACGGTGTAATATGTTGTCCCGCAGGTTTGCGCGTTGTGATTGGAATGTCAAAATAACGCTGTTTAAGGCATTTTGTCAGACCTTTTACACGTGCAGCCTGTGGACAAATTATACTAAGAAGGCGCTCAATGCCCTGCGCATTCAATATAATAACGGGTTCAGGATGCTGTTGGGGCTGCCCCGCTTCTGTAGCGCATCAGGTATGTTTGCGGAGGCACGTGCTGATTGCTTCAGTGCTATAATACGCAACAGAACTGCCTCCCTGATGCGCCGCGTGTGTGACAGCTCCAATAGCCTCGTGCGCCTGGTGCTGGAGACTCCTGCCTGCGCTTTGTGGAAACACTGGGACTCGGTGCATATGGAAGCGAGAGGCTCTGTATATAAGATTGTATGATATTTTATTTTATGACATGACAAAGTAGATAGATAGAGATAGATATAACTAACTTAGGATAAGTAAATGTAATGTATACTAACACTATGGACATTGTCTGAATTAAATAATTTGAATTGAATTGAATTGAATTATGCCGTTTCTATATTGCTTAGTATAGTATATAGACACAAGACGTTTTGTAAAGTCTTTTGTGATAATAATTATACATTCGATGATAACGATAAAGTTTTAGCAGTATTGAGTAGTATGATTAGATTTAGAGAGAGTTAGAGATTTTCATTATCAGGATCTACAGTTATGGTGTATTTGGAATGCGGCGCATTAATGGTGCACTTTTTATATTGCGGTTTCCAAGCAATTACGTCGCCACTTAGCTTATCGTGGAAAACGATGTTATTGTCACTGTCGAAAACAAACCTGTCTACCGACCCCGTCTTATAAGCAGCATATTCTTCAATTTTTGTCAATTCGTTTACTTTATATATGACATTTACTGCAGCATCCCCAAAGTAAACGTTGTCATTTTTATCAATGGAAATAGAAACATTTTTCTTAGGTACTAATTTCATAAGAAAAGGCCACGATGTTTCATAATAATATACATTTCCATCAGATACAAAGTACATGTTTTGGTCTTTAGTTAAAATAAAGTCAGTAATGGTGAAGTTAACTAAATCAGTTAAGTGTTTTTCGACTCCATCCTCAATTATGAATAACCCTTTATCCGTTTTAGACGTATAATACAACGTCTCTTTGTAAAACATTCTATCGGTTACTTTGGTTCCAGGATGATTTGTAACCATTTCCGTTGTGTTGCTTTCAGGTTTGTACTTATACAGTTCTTTATTTGGTCCAGCTGCGTATAAGATCATTCCGTCCTGATCATAGGCCATGTCAGTTGTGTTCGATGTCTGAATTAGATATATTTTTAGATCGTCAAGGTAGAAAGCGGTGTTGAGATTGGAATTGAGCTTGACGTAGAGAACGTTGTTGACATGATCGATGGCAAGGCGGTCGCTGACGTGGAAGCCGTGTATCAGGGTCTTTCTGGTGAAGCAATGGCCGTCAACGCAAGCATCGCAGTCGGCACAGGCGCGCGACGTGAGCGTGCCCAGGAGCAACAGGAACATCAGCATCCTCTCATCTGAAAATGTATAAATAATAATCTTTTATTTCCTTGTGTTTTAGAAGATCTTTTTGGTACAGCTAAGTGCAAAATTGCATAAAATCTATTCAAAAATATGTCCCTTGGTTCTTACGTCGGCAAATTAGGGCTTTCGTGCATAAGGGGATTAATTCGATACATATTTTTGACTATACTAACCCTACGCAATGGGATTTCCATGTGTCTTCGATTGCTTCTTTGCGAAACAGTCTTTAAAAAGTTATGTTGATTTTGGACGACCTCTGTAGCCTATTTGGTAGACTAGTAACCCTGCCTACGAAGCCGGAGGTCCCGGATTCAAATCCCGGTAAGGGCATTTATTTGTGTGTTGAACACGAATATTTGTTCCTGAGTCATGGATGTATTAAGAAGTATTTATTTATCTATCGTATCTCGTCGTCTATAGTATGTGATGAAATGTTTTAGTTTTTTTTTGCCTAATGTTAGACCGGTGGAAACTAGTATATTTCTAAATGATGAGTCTTTAGAAATACTCGATAAAACAATATTCTTGGGTATAACATTAGACAAAAATCTACAATGGAGTGCCCATATAGCCGTGTTGGCGCGTAAACTAAGTTCAGCCGTATATGCTGACTGCAACTAACCAATGTTGAAACAGCTCGCCTAGTTTATCATAGTTATTTTCATAGTATTATGTCGTATGGTATTCTGGTTTGGGGTAAAGCAGCTGACGTACAGACAATCTTTGTATTACAAAAAAGAGCCATTCGTTATATATATATCCTGAGAGCAAGAGAATTCGTGAGAGAACTCTTTAAAGAAATTAGCATTTTAACAGTAGCGTCCCAATACATTTATGAAAATATTGTTTATATCATTAAGAACATAGATCATTCTGTAAAAAATCTGATACCCATAATTTTATTACACGAAATAAAAATAAAATAGCAGCCAAAAAGTTTCGTGTTCGTAAAGAATACAAGTCTTTTTTGGGGCAATGTATCCATTTTTATAATAAATTACCTAATTAAATTTTGGCTCTACCCTTTACAGCTCTTAAAATTTACTTGAAAAACACATTGATGTCGAAGGCTTATTACAGAGTTGAGCCCGAAATAGCTTAATTATTCATATAGCTTATTTGGACGTGTTCTTGTAGAACAACGCATTATGATGTTTTTTTTTTTGCTTTGTATTCATATTCAGTTTGACTTATTTTAAGTAGGTTAAGAACTATCATTGTAATACGCTTGTTTTGGCAAAAAATTACTGACTGTTGAGTTTGTTTCGGCGTTTCTTCTTATCAGTGGCTGAAACGCTGGTAGAATTTTGACTTGTAAAAGTGCCATTACGGCCTACTTGCAGAATAAAATTCATTTATTTCATTTATTTGCTTAGTTTGGGACTAGGTCGATTTGTGCAAGATTTATCCCTAAATATTTTTATATTTTTCATTTATATATTTAACTTTGAACTCTCAAAAACACAAAAACGGGTTGGACTGTAGCTAAAGGGGGGCTGGGTTTTTTTTTTTTTGAAAAGTGGTGTTATTATTACACTGTTTTTAAATGATTGTAATTTGTAGATCACGTCAAAATAAGCATCTAGGAGTTAGAAACATTTTGTTTTAAGGGGCTCCCATACGCCAATGACCTTCGGTCTGAATCCCTTAGTTTTCTAATGTTTTTTGTAGCTTATTATAAGCGGTAGCGGTTTAAGAACACCGGCTTTAAGCAATATAGTATCCCATATTTACTTCAAAGTACATTGTTTTCGAGATATTTGACATCAAACTTGAACAATTTTAGGCCAAAAAACTGGTGTTCTGGCCATAACTTTTGTGTTAATTAGTTTCAAATGAAAACCCTAGACATGTTTTTAGAGATATCATAGACGAACCCAAATATCTAGATTTCGTATATTTATGTTAGATCTTAAGTTAATTAATTATAATTAAATAAGTTTTTAAACAATGTTTAAAAAAATCATTTAAAATACTGTACTAATGGGGCTGGTTAAGGTCAAAAATTATAATATCCATAGTCCGAGCCAAAATTATGTGCATTCGCGGGACTCGGCACAGATTGTAATAGTATACATTACCACAGAGGCCGGGAAGTATGGGGTTGCCGGCTATGTACATATAGGCGGCCGAGCGTAGCGAGGTCGGATAGTTATGAGGCTGGCAACTCCTTTTCACGCCGAGGTATGTATAGTGCTTTTCTCATACATGCAATGAAATAAATTAAAAAAACTCCAAGAAATTAAACTTTAATTTTCATGGCTGAACGCCGTGATCCTTTTAAAAAGACCAACTTGCAGGCCTAGGCCTCCAATTTTGTATGAAATGCCATTACGGGTCTCTTGTCTCACTGCGCCCGAAACGTGACACTTCGAAGAGCCCATTATGAAGGACACAACGTCAATATTTCATTGCATGTTTGAGAAAATACTTTTTCGGCTTCAACATCGGGGCAGCTCTCAAAATCGCCCTCTAATACTGTACGTTCTTTTTTTTAATATTTTTTGTAAATATTTTAATTGCTTTTTGAAAATAAAGTTAATTGACCTAAAAAACTAAACAATATTGGAAATACATATTTTCTTACCCATTACGTAAATGTTGGAAAGACTCGTCTCACACTGCTGCAACTAAGGCCGGATTCGATGAAACAGATATACAGGATTAATTGTACTTTTATTCGAATAAACTGCTATTTGTGTGGTTGAATTGACACTAAATTATATTTCACGTTCCGGGCCTTATATCTATACAGGAAGGCCGAGTAGTAGGTAGAACTAGTGAGCATAAGGACCATTATACTGTTGTAAGGACTATTGTTCTGTGATAAGGATACAAACTAACATGTTTACTCACTGAAGTACCTACTTTGTATACCCTTTGTACATTTTTTTTATTTGTTTGACTCCGTGCTTTGGAAGGCGCTAAGCAGTTCATCCCGGCTGCTGTCTATGACAGTAGTCGTTAAGCCGAGTTAGAGGCCTTCAGGCGGCTTAAGAACTTGTAACAGTCGAGTTGCCCACTCATTTGACAAAGGGGGGACAACTGTTACTCGCGTCCGCAGGAGCTACCTAGCACAACCCTGCACGTGTCCCCTGGGTGGTACTACAGAGTGACAAACTTTAAAAGGCCAAAAATAATGTATGCCATACGATAACAAAAAATTGTTTGACTTTTATTTGTGTTTTTTTTTTAACTATAACGGTGGCTAGCAAGGATACAACCTGCCTGGTAGTAAGCACACGGCTATGGAAGTTTGCGATACCAGAAGAATCACAAGCGCGAACCTTTTATTGATTTGAGGATTCGTCGTGTTGACAGCTACAGACAAATGCAGGTACCACACTATCAACACAGCATACCCTCGGAAGGTCTGGCGACCTTACTCACCCCCAGGAACACAACACCAAATATCCACAAAGCAAGTGCCAAGTGGTGTTATTGGCTGCGGTGTTCGGTAAGGTGGAGGTACTTCCCCATTTGGGCTGCTCCAAATATGAGCGAGATCACATACCGTTACGTTACGCCCTCCCGCTCTTAAGAAATTTGAAAAATATAATTATAGGTTGTTTAAAAAAAGCATAAAAACTCTTCGCACTAGATCCTGCCTGTACCCACAAATCTTGGTGTAATAAAAACTCTTCGCACTAGATCCTGCCTGTACCCACAAATCTCTTCGCACTAGATCCTGCCTGTACCCACAAATCTTGGTGTAATTTTTGAAAATACAAACATATGTGCAGTCAGCAGCAGAATATGCTACGCGTACGAATAGGTCCAATCGAAATGGAGTACACGTTTTTAGGGTTCCGTATTCAACAAGGAACCCTTATAGTTTCGCCATGTCCGTCTGTCTGTCTGTCTGTCTGTCCGTCCGTCTTCGGCTTAGCTCAGTAACCATTACTACTAGAAAACTGTAATTCGGCATGGGTATACTCGTATAAATCAATCACGCCGACAAAACAGTACAATGAAATCTTGAAAAATATTTTTTTTAGTGTACCTCCCCTTCACTTAAAGCGGGGATGTAATTTTTTTTCTCGTTATAATAATAATAATAAACCATTTATTTCAGGCACCTAAGGCCCATAGTTACAAATACCTTAAAGACTAACACACATACAATATTATAAAATTAAAAACGAATTATTATTTAGGATTATTAATTATTTGTTAGGGTTATCCTCCATAATCCGATTTTCGTACAAATTCGGCCGACGCAACCGCACCGCACGTCGATGTAACTAAGACACAGACAACTACGGAACCCTACACTGCGCGTGGCCCGACACGCACTTGGCTGGTTTTTTATAATAAGGGAATAAGAGCTTGTTTAGGTCATTATGAGCATCGCTCCCGCGTTTCTACTTTTAGCTGCTGAGTGAAGAATGGAAGATTCTTCTATTTTGGAATTTTTGGGATATTCAACTATTTGATTCTTAGCCTCAATGAAATCTAAATAAGTCACTAATGACAACTCCCTGCTAGCTAGCTGATATTTAGGATCCGTCCCAAAGGTGACAGCAGTACTCCATACATGACCAGACCTTTTTTTGCGCTAGATGAAGCTGGTACGGTACAGCTGGTACGGGAAACGCCGGCCACCGCAGTGGCGGTAGGTTAGCATCCTTAACCGACACTAGGTCTCCAACTCTGGGGGGATTGGTTTTGTCAGTCCACTTGAAGCGCTGGTGACCACCTGGCCCAAAAGTTCAGAGCCATTTGTTGCAACATCTGCTAGCGCGACAATCGAGAGCACTTTACTTCCCTGAGGGGATGCTCTGGCAACGCTGTGGCTGGCAGATAAGAAAGTGACCCGGGTATAATGTCTCCAGACCATTTGGGTCGGAGCTGAGCGGGCACAACGGACGGGAATTAAGCACCGTAACATGCTTTTCAATAGTAAATTTGTCATCTCTTCGTAAGATCGCATCTTTTGCATTAAAAGAATCATGAGTTTTGCCTCCAAAAACAAGTTACATCAGGAATACCTTTCCATCCCAACCACAAGGTGTCCCAAATGTCACGCAGGATTGGAATTGTAAACTAAACAAAACTTTTTTTAAATATCATTTTTATTTTGCTAATAAATCATACATAGGGTGTATTGAGAACTGAAGCACACAAGGCACATGTCCTCCTCTCCTGGTCGTCGCGAGCCGTGGTATTTCTTCAGCAACAAAGTTCGTATGCAAAAAAGTCATGGATATTTCGACGTCTTCCTTCCAGAAAAGCCGTGGAGGCCAATTGTTCATGTGCAACTCGATACATAACTATTTACTGTGTACATTGTGATTCATTAACAAAATGTATAAATAAAGACAGTAAAAAACTGTATTTTATTCGCGGTTTAATATTTCAAGCAGTGTCTTATAAATGGATCAAGCAAGTCCAGTATAGGGGGTCCTGTCTCTTGACCAAACAAATTTTAGCCAAATGTATCATTTGACAAATGTTTCATTTGACCTTATGAATTTTTCGTCAAAACATTGGTATTTTCGGGTATTCTTTGAATATCATCAAATAGAAGTCATTAGGTTAGGTTAGGTTTGTTTTATAATAATCCTATAAAGCTTTCTATTTAAGAAAAAAATGCATTAGGTCAAATGAAACATTTGGCCAAAAGTTGTTTAGTCTAACAAGGGTGAACCCCAGTATAGTGCTAAAACATCTCAATGACTTCTGGCTGGTATACGCGATAAACTGAGAAGCGTTTCCGTGTCTCTGTTACTGCAATGGCTGTATAATAGTCTCATAACAGTTTAAGTGAGGTCATCGTTGACCTCTTCAGCCGAATAGGTCACAATGTCTTCGGAGATAAGTAGCATTGTTAAAGTTATTTTTTGTAATATAAATATATCAGCGATATTATAAACCATGTGACCCAAATTATTGTATATAAATACGTAGCTACTGAAACTAATTTCATTCCGAGTGGCACTTGTTTTCTAAGTTGGTAGAACATGGATAAAAGGCCTACGGCACTTATGTCATAGTTGTGTGGGAGGGGGTACTTTTTCGACAATAGCGCGGAACAACTTTTTTTTTTTTTTTTCTAATTTTTGTTGGTACTTATGAAGAATTATTTTGTATTTTCTTCATATTTATTGATGGACCCAAGATCCCTTTTGAACTTACGAAACGATATTTAAGAGGGAACATTTCCTAAGCCCTTTTTCAGATTAGTATATTCTAGATCAGTATTTGTACCGCGCTGACGCTGACGTAGGCGGGACCGCGCTGTAGTGTGATAACTTGCAGCGTCGTGTAAAAACTCAAAAATTCAGGTTTTTTTCCCGATTGTTTCCTCCTCGAAAACTAAACTTAACCAAACGTAACAACATTTCAGAAACTGAATAAAAACAAACAGGCCAAGTGCGTGTCGGGCCACGCGCAGTGTAGGGTTCCTTAGTTACATCGACGTGCGGTGCGGTTGCGTCGGCCGAATTTGTACGAAAATCGGCCTTTCCAAGTACACATTAAGTTGGTCGACTATTACTCGGTAACTACTTCTGCCTACTTGTCCTTGATAGTTTTCCTTTTAATAAATTCATTATATGCACTACTACTACGATTTTTTTCACATTCCCAGTATAGTAGCCATTTAGCCGGCAGGGGGGGGGGGGGGGCGGGGACGCATGAGTCGAACAAAAATTAGGGCTTTAAAGCCCAATATCTCGCAAACGAATTACTGATTTGAAAAGTGGTTTTAGGAAACCCATAATATTTTTAAATGAGCTATCCAAAGATTGGTTTAAAGAGAGACACTATTGGTTTAACGAGAAAATAAAATACATTCCCGCTTTAGGTGTAGGGGTTTAGGGTACCTACCCTAAAAATATTTTTTTTCAAGCTTTTATTGTACCGTTTTGTCGGCGTAATTGATTTATATAGCCATGCCGAATTACAGTTTTCTAAGAGTTATGGTTACTGAGCTAAGCCGAAGACGGATAGACAGACGGACGGACATGGCGAAACTATAAGGGTTCCTTGTTGACTACGGAACCCTAGTCTTGTTTTGATTTTTTCAGTTATTGTTAACAGATTTGTATAATATTTCCGGCTTTAAAAATGGACTGTTTTAATTATTAAACAAGGCAAGTAATTTAACTTAATGATATTATTAAAAAAAAATATCTGCGGTAACAAACCTCGGTGAAAACAGTCGAAACGGTTGTATAAAAATGTACCACTCATCTTTCCCCTTCAGTGACGGACTTACAGCACATGAATAATTGAATATAGTTATATATAGCTCGGACTCCGCTTTTTACACGCTTTTATGCCATGTTATTTATGGAACCCTAAAACCTAATTATCTTAATTTAAATAAATACTGATCAAATTCTCAGAAAATGAAAAACGAATCCATAAAACCAAGAGCTCAATAAGCAAACGGATTTGTACAAGCGTGAGCTCAAGTTAATTTAGTTATCTTGAAGTATAGACTAAGAGGTAGTCTAATTTTGGACCGAGCATTTGACTTTTTGAAATTCTTTTTAAAAAACTGGTATAACGGGTCTAACGCGATATTTTATCATCATCATCATCATCATACCAACCGAAAGACGTCTACTGCTGGACATAGGACTTCCCCAAAGAGTGCCAAAGTGACCGGTCCTGCGCCACCCGCATCCAGCGGACTCCCGCGACGTTTACCACGCTGCGCCTTCTAGTATGTGATCGCCACTCGCGAACCTTTCAGCTCCAATTACCATTGGTTCTACTTGCAATATGCCCCGCAATATGCTACCAACACAATAAAGACCCAAATCAAAAGAATTTACTTTAAAAAAAAAGTTTTAAACGACTCCAAATCAGTACCCAAAACGCTTCAAGTTTGCCTTTAAAATTTAAAGAGCTCCCTCGATTTCTCCCAGACCCATCATCAGATCTTGATGACCATGGACCACCTTGGGAAGGTTACTTTTTCAAACAATACATAATTGTCCAAATCGGTCTCGGGGAACTTAAAAAATAAAACATTCTGAAGTATTGATTCGCCTCCTTTTTTTGGAGGGAGTAAATTTTGTCCAAATATTACGACCATCCATTTGGATCAATATTCAATGTTGGAACAAAGGCCACCGTTCATATTTGGATGCACCCATTCGACGCCGAGATAAAACGTCGCAGCGCCATGATGAATGCAGAACTTATATGTCCCTTCAGTCCTTCTTGGTAGCAACTTCTACGGATTGTACACAAAAGTGTCTAAGAAGGGACTGCTAGCTCTTAGTAGCCGTACCTTCGTACGGAATCGGCACTGAGGCGATTGGCCTGGCAATCTGGAGAGCACTCTGCGACTCGCCAACTTCTCGGAATGAGAACTCGACGATAGTTTTTTCGAGTGTCCAGTTTTTTCGAACTCCGAGATCTGCGGAGCGCTGGGAATTGTCTTGGAGAGTTTAGTTTGAGGGTTCGGTCGGAGTCTAGTGGATGGGATTATTTCTTATAAAACAGGTACGTTAAGGGTTACTTAGGATACGTCGATATTTCGTGTCAAATAAGTCAGAGTTAAGCTGCCTTTAGACCTGGCTGTGCACTAACTGCACTCACACTCACTGTTTAGAGCGAGATAGTTTAACTCCCCCTTCCCAGTTAGTGCACTGCATTTAGCAAGATCTTAAGGCCGCTTCACCTTTACTAACTACAATAATTCCTTAAAAATGTTCACAGGTAACTGACTAGACTTGCCTGTTCAGACTTTTAAATAAATAAATTAATAAATATTAGGGGACGATCTTACACAAATCGACCTAGTCCCATAGTAAGCTCATTAAGGCTTGTGTTATGGGTACTAGACGAGTATACGAGTATAATAGATATAAATACTTAAATACATAGAAAACTTCCATGACTCAGAAACAAATATTCATGCTCATCACACAAATATTTGCCCTTACCGGGATTCGAACCCAGGACCTTCAGCTTCGTAGGCAGAGTCACTACACGCTAACCGGTCGTCAAATAAAAAACGGGCTACCGTGTTAAATGGTAAGTTGTAGCTTCGGAAAACGGGCCACGAGTGGTTTGGTGGGAGTTGAAGTACTAACTCGTCCTCTTGCTAAAAATTCTTAATTTTAAGATGCGTTACACAGGCGGGTCTATGTTAGTTTTAAACTTTTAAGTCGACAATTGGCAAGTGGCGTTATATTGGGATAAGAGGCGTAATCTTGTTTTGGAGGTCAGGAGCTTTTTTAGATAATTGAACGTTGTATTATTAGTGTAAACTAAAGAGGCTTATGTCCTTGGGGATGAACTAAGCATTCAAACTGTATTAGTAAGGAAAAATTAATAAGGACCAAAATTAGTTCAGTAGTGAACCCGTGAAAACGTAACACACAGATTATACATAATTAGTTTCACATATTGAATAAATAATATAAATAAAATAAATATTAGTATGGATTGTCAAAATTCTTGACGATCCACAATAAATGTCAGTCTACGCTCACCTTAAAAAACACGTGTGAGCCCCATCTAAGGCTCTGCCGTCACTTACCATTTAGGTGAAACTAGGGTCCATCACTGATCAGCCTCAAATAAAAAATAAAACAACGTTTAGTGCCCTTGTTCAGTAAACGGGGGCTGAAAATATCGAATATATCAAGGTATTGAGCTGTTGCGGGCGGGCGCGACATAATACGGGCATTGTAGCACCCTTGTGGGCAGGAACTGGAAATACTGGAGGCGGCAAATGCAGTAAGATGTTGAATAAATGAAACACAGGTTCTCTTTGTGAATACGATGAAGTCAGTGGTTTTATTACTCAAAATGTTATAACTTGAATTCAAAACGGTTATTCGGTGTCAAAACGATGCCAGGCAGCCGTTTAGTTTGAACTATGCGCATACCGGGCTTTGGGCACGTGTTTGGGTAGAAATTAATAATTTATTTATTATTGTAAGGAGCTCGCATTTTATTGTTTTTTCGCTCGCTACCTTAGAGATTTTCATAAGTTACAATTTCACAAGTCTAAAAAGGCAACACAGGTCTAATGGCCATTAGAACACTTAGAACAAGATATATAGTGCGAGAAAAATCGAGAGTATGTCGCGGCCGTCGCATGATAGACGTGCTGGTGTGTTTTACTCAAAATGCTGTTGGAATTCCATCAAGTGCCGACAATCTCAGTATACGTAATAGAAGCGCCTAGCCAGAAATTCATAGCAAACATTTTTCTGTTACCTTGTTGAAGTCTGTATACGTAGGAGTTTCTACGATTTATCTTCAGGATTGTAACGATATGAAAAGTTCCTGAAACTGTTTTCATACTGAATACAGCAGTTACAGTTCATCCAGCTATTCAGCATTATATATTACTATGCACAATGTTTATACATTGCTAGGGCAGTGTCCCATACTTCATTTTAGCCATCTCCTTTAAAAGTAGTATGATCTTTATTATTATATTCATGTTTTTTTTACCAATGCAAGTAACAAATGTGAGAAAAGTATCAGCGCCAGATTATTGTTTTTGAAACGCTGCTCTTAATTGAGCTGTGCAGTAAGAATTGATTTAGATATTTCTTAAATAATCTGAACATTTGAATTCTTGCAGAACAGGTACTACGTATGTCGTAAAAATCTTGTAAAGAGGCTGTTTTCAATACGTGGTAATTTTAAGGTTCTTTCGAAATACAATGATAATTTATTTTATTTAAAATCTTTATGGACGTTTTCAATCATTAGTTTTGTGACAAGAATTATTTTATGATAGTATATTCAAATATTCGCTTTGGCACATTGGACGTCTTTCGGCTGATTTTGTGGACTCAAGCCGCCTTAAACTCAAAATCTCTGTCCGTTTCGCAGCTCCATGGAGTAAGCGATAGCCCCTTAGCCAGGACTCTTTCCCAGCATGCACCTGCATGTATTACGGACGAGCCACAATCGCTTTGTAGATTTATACCTTTGAGCGTTGTCCGGTGCTCATTGTGCGCGGCAGGATCGGCTAATGGAGGGAAACCGTTTCAGGTTTAAAGTGGTTTATCACTACGGATATTTGCAAGTCGGTCCGAGATATAACTGCATAACCGTACCACAGTAACAAGTAAACAAAAATTGTATAAACATCCGATTTGACGCGCTCACACAATAAGTTTTACGCCACACCTGGCCATAAAGTAGCAATTATTCCTTATAAATTCCACTTCCTGGTCAGGGCGGTAATAAAGAAAGCCTCAGATCGCCCATTTATCGCTCTTGCCTTAGGCTCGGGCATCAAATACCTGCGATCAGAGACATTCTTTGTTTTACCGCCCTAGGTACTTACGGCTTTGGTGGACTCGGCGGTGCATCGGTAACGTGTGCCGTTTATGTGCCACATAGAACTGGTTTCAATTCAGCCTAGGTCTAGAAAAGGCATAAGACACTAGTTGATATACTGCTTTGGCAAATATATGTATTTACATTAGGTACAGTGACGGTAGGTACGTAATATTATAAATACAAAAGTAACCTTTACAACACCCGACGCAAAAACTGGGGTGTTATAAGTTTCTGTATGTCTGTCTGTGGCATCGCAGCTCCTAAACGAAGGGACCGATTTTAATGCGGTTTTTTTTTGTCCAAAAGCTGACATGATCGAGATGGTTTTTAGCTACGTTACAACAATATCGGTATAGCCGAGATAGAGAGATATTGAACTTTGAAATAAGACCGGAGGTTTTTCAACTATTCTTAGTTGTTAATTATTAGGTACGTTTAAAAGATAATTTACAGTTACATATAGTTCACTAGAGAGTAACGCTTTAGGCTATTAACCCCTTTTTACTAATGATTATGGACCAATCGTTATGTCTGATTATATTTAGTTTGATCACGAGTTCATCCACTCGGATAGCCACTAGTTATATAAGAACAAAACACACATGTTTTTTTTTATTTCAACAAAGAAGGAATAAAATTAAAAAATATATATCGACCCGACAGGTGACGGTGACAGACAGGTGACAGTGACGAATTATGTATTATGAGTTATGACAGAACTCGAACCTGTATCCCTTTTTGCCCGTCATGGACAGGGGTGTATTACCAATATTAAGCCACATTATTTTTGTTTGATTGCAAAAATAAATTCATACTTTATTACATATACTTTATTTCGGATAAATATCCATTTCGGGTTAGTTACAGTAAGAAATTACATCTATGTTATATACTAAGAACTCATTTATTATTATTACATACATAGCAATAAAGCAGAGGTTTACATTTTTTTTGCGTGATAGTAAAACATCTCGAGAAAATTAAAATGTTTTTTTGTATAGGAATTTTAACAAACCTTTTAGCAATTTAACAAAATTACCACTCATTTTAAAAGTTGCAAACCTTCAATTAGAAGTTT
Source organism: Epinotia ramella (assembly GCA_947578815.1). Taxonomy (NCBI): domain Eukaryota; kingdom Metazoa; phylum Arthropoda; class Insecta; order Lepidoptera; family Tortricidae; genus Epinotia; species Epinotia ramella. The sequence goes on along the minus strand of OX388206.1, from coordinate 1,267,320 downwards.
ATTTTGCGAATATTAAAATGAAAGGCTCCAACATTTTCGTACACAGTCTTCTATAAGTCTGAGAAGTTGAACATTCTAACCTGAATTTCAATAAAAATCTTAAAATAAACTTTACACAGCGAAGGCAAACGAGGTCCGTTTCATAATAAATCTCTGGGCCCAAGGGGCTGAGATATTATTCAATCCTTTGTGGAGCAATTTACACTGATTTCGTGCGATTGCAGACCCAAGGACGGGTTTTTAACCCTTTCTGTATAACGTTGACGATTTTTACTTATAGGATATATATATTTTGGTGTAGATTTTGTTGGATTTTGAAAGCATTTCTCTTATTTATATAAATTGCCTGTGCGTTATACCCTATTATTTCTTATAATATTAGAAAAATTGTGCTTCAATCATCTGATTCCAAGTTAAACCATTTTGAAACGCAAACACATAGGTATTGTTATGTTTGGAAACCACTTAATGGGCTGAAATAACTAAAACGTATTTTCTTTTTATATCCCAGATAAACGAAAAAACAGCATTATACCACGTCGGTGGCAAAGAAGCTTACGACCAACCTGATGGTAAGTAGGTGGTATAAAGAGAGGTATAAGTAGGTGGGTAGGGGGCACCTTAAAATGAGATATCTTGATGTAAACACTCCCAAGCAACACCACATGTGTTTGTTTCCTGGTATAGTCGACTACAAAGAGATGTATCCATACGATGTTACAAAAATATGTATACATAGACTTTACTACCATAGTAATAAGATATACATACATAACTTTGTAACATTAAAAAACATACTTATCTTTGTAGTCGACTGTACCTGCTTGCATTCTAGCTGTCAACACAAGGAGCCCTCAAGTTAATAAAGGGTCGGCACCGCGCTTGTGACTCTTCTCGAGTCGCAACTGTAGCAACGCTGTCTATAGGCAACGACGTCTACTTCCCATCAACCGTATGCGTATTTACCACAGTCATAGTATTAAATCAAACATGGCCTTAGATAATGTATAGTCTGCAGCAGGCGGATAAACAGTGTCCCTGATAATGTGCATAAGACTTCATCCCAGCGACCAAAAAAACCATAAAATGCTCCTTACAAATTTCTACCCACAGACGTGCCTGAAACCTGGCGCATGTTCGAACTAAACAGCTGCCTGGCATCATTTTGACACCCCACCCCCCTTCTTTCTTTCGATGACTTCATCAGTTAAAATGCCTTCATTCGGAAATTATACTCAAAATCAGACTCTAATAAATAAAATCAGGTAAGTACCCTTAGGTTCCTGTATTGCATCATAACATTAATAGTACATTACTTACCAAGGGCTGTAAAAGAAAGAAAGCCCGAAATCGCACAAGCTCATAATATCATTATATACTGAAAAATCTATTATCTAAATATTTTATAAATTGTAAATTAAAATTTTTCAGTATATAATGATATTACGTGCTTGCCGCTAATAATAATTAATTTTGTATGCCTCTAAATATGATATACCTAGTTTATAAGTTACAATTGCTGTGCGAAGGGTTCATGTTGCGAACTGTATTATCCTGTAAGACCATTGTAATCCACATGAAGCAATAAACGAATATGAATATGAATGCGTTACGTGATCGACATGCCGATTGAAACTCGCGTGCCTTACCGCTCGCCGGCTACGTGGTTTTGTGGTTCCTGTGTTGTATATTATGTACAATTTAATATAAACTAAACGCAAGAAGGTGCATAAAAGGCGCTATAACTCTAAAGAGCCATTGTCTGAGACGCTAACTCGCACGCCGCCTGCCACTACAAATCAAAAGTTTCCCTCGCCGCGATGCTGGGGCACACAGGTGTAGGCTACATTTATACTGATACTAATTAATTATTTTGAAATACCTTTTTTCTAGCCTGTTTAGGTGTCCCACTGCTAGGCAAAGCCCTTTTCCTCCAATCGGCCCATTGCTGGCTTGCTCCCGCCAACCAAAGCAGAACGCGTCCAAATCGTCCCGCCGTCTCCTTTTCGGTCTGCCTCTGCTTCGGTGGCCGTCTTGCGGGGAAATGATATTAGGAGGAAAAATATAGAGGGAAATAACTTCAACTTGTTTTTAAATTAATAGAGCGGTCACACACGGCGGCTTTCTGCAAGGATACTATGGTTAACACGTTTAACTCGCGACTGTATATCGCAACACAAATCATACCTGTCAAAATCGGCTGTTATTCGCTACGCGCCAAAGCGGCTCACCGCGCCGGTCATCCGTCACGAAACTAGACCTCTACCTACGCTTGGTCACTACGCATCGCGGTGTCAAGATATATTTGTGGGTGAGCGTTGAGGTGAGCTTAAAACAAGTTACAGAATAGGGGGGCTGCATGGCTATCACGGGACAGCCCGCGAGCCGACTATTTCCTTTAAGTAAGGTGCCCAGTGTGTTTCATCCTTGCCTGTTCCTAGTTTATAGGTAACGCGAAAGACGGTAATCCCGGCTCCTCAGTTTACTGTACTGCATTTTACCTATATAGGCTGATAATACGAGCACACATCATCTATGTACTAAAATTAAAGATTACAAAAAGCCTTAGATAGCTACAAGAATTAATAACAATATCCATAATTATAAACTTATAAAATGCCAAAGTAGAATAATACGTATCATATTAAAATCATTCTGTACTGATATTATTATTTTTAATTGGAAATTGATGTTTGACATGGACAAATGAACTCGTGGTCCATTCCAAGCATAAATATTTTATTTAGATATTTTTGTGTACGTACCTATAACTATAAAGCCACATCGTGAGGAAACCCGCATATATACACCTGAGAAGAAATTCGAAGATGTATGTTAAGTCTCCAGTGCTCACTGGGTCAGCATAGGGACTACTGACCGTACCCCCTCATTCATGAGAGTAGGCCTGTGCCCAGCAGTGGGACGTATAAGGCTGGTGATGAAAACCTATAAATTCAAGTGACATGGTACGACACAGAAACGTGACAACCCTAACTAGTCGAAATCATCGTGCTATGCGGTTAAGCGGGATGCCACGATTTGAGTTTTCTAGATGTCAACTACTGGATTTGTTAGACAGAGGATCTTCTGTACATAAGTACAGTGAAGTGCAGGAATATGTACTTTAAACTTCATATTTTAGCTTGAAAACGAACTACCTCCACATCCATTCACACCTAATAAATAAATATAAACAAATAAATATTAGGGGACAATCTTACACAAATCGACCTAGTCCCAAACTAAACAAAGCTTGTACTATGGGTACTAGACGACGATAAACTTACTTATATAGATAAATAAATACTTACATACATAGAAAACATCCATGACTAAGGAACAAATATTTGTGCTCATCACACAAATAAATGGCCTCACCGGGATCCGAACCGGGGACCTCCAGCTTCGTAGGCAGGGTCACAACCAACTAGGCTAACGCGGTCGTCGAACCTAAATATGCTAGCTAGTTAAATGCAACCTGCATTATAATATAACTGTATCTAGTTACCAGAATGCTATTGCTGATGCTTAGGCAGTTATTTAGTGAAACAATTTCACTAGACTTATTAAACTGACCTCCAACGAAACACATTATTACAAAACTTCATTCCCCCACTCCCTAATGCCCACTTTCGTCGGGAAATAAACAGCATCTGAAATGTACAAATGGCCGCACGCTGCGAGTGATCACTTCGATTCCCGCCGACGACAACCCGGCTAGAAGTACCCAAGTTTTCTAGTCCTAAAGATCTTAAACGCCATTCTTTACCTATCACTATAGGACCATACGGCTGCGGAATTGTGTTATGTATTGACATCTTTCAAGGCGAGGATAAATATAAACAATTTTGGACGGTTTAGGACGATGTTAAGGATGTGATCTTTTGTGAATTGAATTAGTAAATAATATAAGGGGGTTGATTAACAAATTATTATTTTATTCCAATAAAAACAGATGTCAAATAATAAATATAAACATAGACGTATTAAAATCTAAATAATAACGAAAATAAAACTAAACTAAATATACAAATATTCCAATATGTTGCACGAAATTGTGCACAAACACAGAATCAATTATATTACGTAAAAGGGCCTGGTAGCCGTTGGGGCAGGCGGACTGACAAGGTGGACGGATAATCTGGTAAGGTCGCGGGAGTCCGCTGGATGCGGGCGCAGGTTCACTTTGGCATTCTTTGGGGGAGGTCTTTGTCCAGCAGTGGACGTCTTTCGGCTGATATAGACTAGAAAATTCAGTTCGTGGCATCCTGTTTGCACTTACGAATTAAACATAGCACGTGCTCTTTCACTCCTAGCCTTTACACCTCAGACGTGAGCGAGAGCAGCGGTTATCAGAAGCGGCAAGAGAAAAAGCGAGAAAGTCGATACTCGCAATATCTCCCGCTCTGTCACTTGAATTTGCAATAGGCATGATGCCTCATGTTCAAATAGATAACGTAGTGATGCTAAATGGATAGTAAACCATGAAATTATCGTAATAAAGTATGAGTTATAAAAAAATGTATATATTATTATTATTATTATTGTGAGCCTGTAGTGTCCCACTGCTGGGCAAAGGCCTCCCCCCACTTTTTCCAGTGCTCCCGATTCTGAGCAGTCTCTGGCCATTCTTTTAAAAAGGAGTCTAGCTCGTCTCTCCATCGCCGACGAGGTCTGCCACGTCTCCGTTTCGAGCTGTCGGGCTGCCATTCAGTGGCGATCTTGGCCCACAGTTCACTCGGCATGCGGCAGACATGACCAGCCCAGTCCCACTTCAACTCTGCCGACTTTCGAGCTACATCGACTATTTGAGTTTTGGAGCGCAGCGTGGTGTTCCGGATGCGATCCACTAATTTGATACCTAATATGCTGCGCTCCATGGCTCGTTGGCAAACCCCGAGTTTGGACTTTTGAGATGACGTCAGAGACCAAGTTTGTGCACCGTAGGTAAGAATTGGAAGAATGCACATGTCCATGAGTCTCCGCTTAAGTGATATTGGAAGGTCACCTTTCATCAGATGTTTCATGGACCAATAGCTCCTCCAGGCGTTTTCAGTCCGTCTTTCGACCTCCTTCTCCTGTCGTGCCTGGAAGGAAACTAATTGGCCCAAGTAAAGGTACTCATGGACATATGCAATTGGTTCTCCGTTTATCTCAATCCTACGTGCGATGCTATTAGTTATAAGCTTAGTCTTAGTCATGTTCATCTCCAGTCCAACCTCGAGGCTTGCGTTGCTCAGGTCTTGGAGCATAAGTTGTAGCTCGGAGGCTGTTGACGAGAACAGAACTATGTCGTCGGCAAAACGAAGATTTATATATAGAAGTATATATTAAAATCGTAAAAAGATGGACCCTCGAAAGTTTAGAAAAAATATGCATTTTTTTTTGTCCAAGACTTAATTTAAAGTTACTTATCAATAGAATCCTTACGCTTATAGAAACAAAATTGTATGACAACTATGTACTTAAACGCAGTATTTCGCGACCGAAACAACAATTTACCTGATTTTCCACACAACGATACATACATTTATTTTAGTCCACATCAAGTCTAGTGGCATACCGGTGAACCCATATATAACTACTTTATAGACAACGGCACCACAGTGGTTCACCAAAAGTCTTCTCTCTGGCCTCTGGCTTAATAATCGTTCACATGTGAGTATTTCTACTGCTTGCGGCATTAATTGGACTTTTTAAAGGCTCACCGGGCTGCTATAGCCCGACACCATTTTGTTTAATATTATAACCAAAAAATATTACCATGAGGACCTATTTATAAAAGTAATATACCTGAATAATAATGATATAACTTAATTTAATACTGCCCAACGAAAACTATTATGTCAATAATGCAAAATTCGTTGTATACTAGCAACAAAAAAAATGTTTTGGTTATTTCACAAATATCTTTATATAACACTTTATATAAAAACCACAAAATATCGAAGGCGCGTGAAAATATTGAATGAAACATATATAGACATTTACAGTAAACTACATTGCGCAGTAATATTTGAAGGCATAAAATAACTAAAGAGTTAAACACTTTACCATCTATCATAAATTTTGCAAACACTCGTCACTGCTGTCAGTTTTGAACACTCACGCATCCATATATTATATATTATTGCGAGACAATTAACATTTGTACTAGCGATGTATTCGATCGATGAAATTTTTATACTGATGTAGGCCTACATGTGAACATTTATAATTCTTTTAGTACATTCTAATTCTAGTCTAATGCTTTTGTAATGCAATTAACATGTTCATTATCAATAATATTGCCGGCTTAATGCTTCTGTAATGTCATTGGCAACTTCATTGACCATAATAATGCTGCTTTAATGCGATTGACACTTTCTTTGACCACAATAATGCTTGTATAATGCGCCTGTCATGCAATTAAACAACTATTGTGAACCTTTTTAGGATCTAAAGCAGTAAAATTTGTGCCCAAATAAGCACTACAATACCCGTATAAACGTTTATAATGCTACTTTAGAACTAACTCAAAATGCCAAAACGATACACAAATGCTGTAACTCGGCTGTTATACTGCTTTGATGTGTTACTTGGGTGTACTTTGTGCTAACAAATGTCGTTGTGACGTCATACCTATCTGTCAATCAGTATGAAGCGTTTTGCGCTGCCGCCAGCGAGGTCAATCTTTCTCTATTTTTTTTGGGTATGTATGTTCTTTAATTGTAGTTGCTCCTATACAAACATTTGTTTCTCTCCCAAAACTCGTTCGAATGACATCATAAAAAAAATAGTCACCATGCCTATTGCGATAGACACAGAGATAGACGAACGAACAAAGTGTTTCATAGTAGCCACTCAGGCTTGACAAAACCTTGTGGATGACAGGGCACACAACCAGTAAACTTGCACATTTTATGATGGGCAACTTTAAACTTATCAATCATCATCATCATCAGCAGCCTGCATACGTTCCACTGCTAGGCTCTAGCCCCCTCTAATGGATGAGAGGGCTGTCCCCAAGCCAGCCCAGTGTGGGTTGGAGACTTTTCAATCACACAAAAGGCCATCTGCGCCTATACTTATTCATGAAAAATTCTGAAACTCAGGACCAATTTTAATGCAGATTTCATAAACATGTAAGTGTGAGTCGCTTGTTGCACAGTCGCTACTTCCTGTTTGAATGATAGGTATAATTTACTACACGTGTTTCGTGTCAAAAATATCAATTCCACCCACTCCTATGTCAACAGCAATGATCAAATGTCAATACAAGTAAATTTTGTATCGAATTTTCATACAAATGAAACCTTTTCATAGCTCCCGAGTTGTTTATAACATGAAATAAAATATCAGTAGTATCACGACAAAAAATCCACGAGAAAAATCAGTGCATAATTACCAAATTAAATTTTGATGAGCGATAAATTCTTCTTAGCCGTCGTCGCTCGTCGTCGGCCATTGTCTACTAAAGGTCAATCTAACACTAACAGTTCACATTCTAATTTAATTTTAATGTATTTCACACATTAGCCTGGACAAACGTGATAATGTGTTAGAACGAATTCGCGAAACACATTAATACAAATTGGAAAGCGAAAAGAAAGTGCCTAATTGAGCCGCAGACTAATGGACCGATTAATGGCCATTCCGAGCGATTTGCTGGCCAGCATTCTTAAACTTTACCGACCGTTGAGCTGCTAGTCGACCAGCAAAAGGGTGGTCTCCAATTGCATGCAGTTTTTTGCAGTTTAGAAGTTAAATTATACTGGACAAGCTCACATGGAGTTGCTAATGTTTTGTGAATAGACTGAAAGCCGCTCGGCCGCTTCTAACGCTATATTTTATATTGGGGGTTTTAGCATTATTGTTTTATGCACATGTTTGTAAGTAATGTTTAAATTGTTGCAAGCTATTATGTTTATCGTTGCACTGTGACACTTCTTTAAAATGTGATACAGTCAGGTAATAGTATGTTTTGCACGGCCTTGACATCAAATCCTCGGACATCGAATACTGCGATCTGAGACGTTCTTTGATTAACCGCCCTAAGTAAGTAACGTATTTATATGTTTATTAGGCGAGTTTACAAAGTGTAAATTAGTAATTATAAACATATTTTGACATGGTTACATTAAACAGTATTGAATTTACATTTCGATAACTACCGAGCACATCTTAATGAACAACAATTCGAATGGAAAAAATATTTGAGATATTCTTACATAAATTAACATAACGTAAATAATTAATAAGATAACATGAGATCGTGAAGTTAATGACCTATATTTTTCCCGGGTTCCAAATGTTTTAGGTCTTTTTTTTTGACTTATTTAACAAAGTATGAGACTATTTTGTTTTAATTTCACAACGGCTGCTATTCAGTAATTGCTGCTCTTAAATGTGGGATTTAAGTTATTGCAAAATTGTTTACGTTTCTGGTGTAAACATTTGAATCCCTAGTTACGATTAAAATTCTACAATATGACCCGTTGCTACGCTCATGATTACTTATATTGTAGAATCATTCAATTTACTCAGGACTTAATAGATTTAACCGCCCTAGACGACGTAAATATATAATTTTTCTCCTTTAAGATACAAACTATTTACTATTACATAAAGTTGCAATTATATTATTTGCCTGCTAAGCCTGCGGATATCCCTAACATATATAACCTAACACTCAACCCGATCCAAAATTAGCGCTTTAAAGCCCAATATCATACGCAAACGGATCACTAAGTTGAAAAATGGTTTTACAAACCCGTAATATTTTTGAACAAACTATCCAGCTCTACCCCACACTACGGGTTTAAAGAGAAAAAAAAAATATTTGTAGGGAAGTACCCTATAAATATATTTTTTTCAAGATTTTATTTTACCATTTTGTCGGCGTTATTGATTTATGTAACCATGCCTAATTACAGTTTTCTAGTAGTAAGGGTCACTGAGCTAAGCTGCAGACGAACAGACGGACATGGCGAAACTATAAGGGTTCCTTGTTGACTTCGGAACCCTAAAAGAGAAACATTAATTGTAACATTGTCAGAGATGCACAGGGTCAATAAGCGAAATAGAGCCGAAGTTAAGTAAGGTAAATATGCGATGCAGACATTTATTGTTTTATAGCCATGTCAGTAGTAATTAAAGAAGGCTCAAAGTCACCCAAAAGGCAATGGAGAGAGCTAATGCTGGGAGTTTCTCCTCGTGATCGCATCAGAAATGAGGTTATCCGCAGCAAAAAAATGGTACATTTAATATAGCCCCCCGAATCGCAAAACTTAAGTTAACCTTGAACCAATAACCCTTGGGGTGGAAAGGTTCTCAAGTGGCGACTACGTACCGGCAGGCGGAGCGTGGGGAGACCCCCACAAGGTGGACTGAGGACGTGGTAACGGTCGTTGGAGTCCGATCACTTTGGCACTCTTTGGGGGAGGCCTATATCCAGCAGTCGTCTTTCGGCTGATACGATGATGTCAGTAATGTACTATTGGTAACAGATAAGAAAATAAAGCATTCTTACTTCTAATAAATGGTTAAGCACTGCTGAGTCTAGACCTAAGATCCAGGTTGATCTGCATCACATTAGCTGTAAAGTCTGCTACAAAAGGCACGGAGGTGTAAATGCATTTTGATTTATACGTCGCAGCGGTTAATTTAAACTTATAATGCTGTTTTCATGCTCCATGATATTATAGCGACAGACTGCCAACTTAATACACAAAGGGATATAGCTGTTATGTGAGACTGAGATTATGAATATAAACGTTATTTTTAACCAACTGTTAATCAATTACTATTAAGAGTTAATTTTCTAAGTTTGTAACGATAAATCTCATCTGATTATTTCGTCTGCATTTAGGTATAATGGATTTTGCAGATGGATATTATGTATATGGATATGGTGTAGAGCAGGGTAGAAGTGTCTTGTAGGCGTTGGGCTAGCAACCTATGTGTTTAAGAGGATCACCAACAGAAATGAATAAGAAACATATTAAACAACATTAATAATTATTAAATTCTCCCACTTACAGGCAATCACAGCACACATTAAAAAACGTTGAGCTAATACAAATTAACAACCTGATAGGTACACAATAAAAACTGTTACTATCACTGCGATAACACATTTTGTCAATCTTTTATATGCACATTTATGCTAAAAGTGGCTCTGGAACTTAAGTTTCATGTGCTCTGCCTAGCCCTTTTGGGAATAAAGGCGTGTATACATACATACATAGATTCACGTCTAGTCTATCAGTACCTTTTTATAAAGGTACTGATAGACTAGACGTGAATCTATACTCTAATCTATACGGCGGTATGGTGTATACCATACATACCTACATATGTATGATGTATAAATGTGCTGATAGACTTGACCACTCACATGTAACAAAACGTCGAGCAGTCGCCGTTTAATTTGTCGAACTGAACCACGAACAGAGCAACAAGCCACTATGTACAGCTCGATCATGTTGATAACAGTACAGGAGAAACGCATATAATCACTTCGGAAATGCGGCATACCTCATGCTCCATACCTCAGGGGAGTGTGATCGGCTGTCTGTTGTTTTTAGCATACATCAACGACCTACCTAAAATTATTAACACGAAGTGCGTTATGTTTGCAGACGACGTTTCTATATTATTGAGATGTGCTGATAGTGCGGAATGCAACACGCGCCTGCTAGAAATCATTAACATGGTCACCACCTGGCTACATGAACACAATTTAGACATTAACCTAACAAAAACAATTCAGTTTAAACCTACTCAGAAGAGACCGTTGCACTTGCACTTAGATATCAACGATAGTCCAATCGAAGAAGTCAGTGAGTTTAATTTACTAGGCATAAAATTAGACTCCGGTATAAACTGGAAATCGTACATCCAAAATATTAAATCAAAACTTGCAAAGTTTGTATATGCACTTAGTGTATTAAAAGTAAATACCAATTTGGAATCTGCTATGACGGCTTATTATGCATACGCGCACGCCTGGCTAAGTTACGGCGTAGTCCTGTGGGGTGAGAGCACCGATGCTCACCAACTATTTGTTATGCAGAAAAAGTGTGTTCGCATTATGACCAATACACGTATCCCAAATAGTTGTCGACAGCATTTTAAAGATCTTAAAATATTAACATTACCCTCTATGTATATTATGGAGGCAGCAGTATTTGTCAAGAGCCACCCATATTTATTTAACGGAACGGAAATATTCAAACCTGAGAGTAGACGAAAAAAGCAAATTGTCTTACCGCCTAGCAAGCTTGCCATAGTTAAAAATGGTCCCTTCTATCGATGTGTCCAAATAATGAATAAAATCCCCGAAACTGTTAAACAATTAAGTGACATTAAATTATTTAAAAATAAATTAAGGAAGATACTTATCGAGACATGTTATTATACCGTAGATGAATTTTTTGAGGACCAATTTTTAGCTAACATGATATAATATACTGAATTATAATGAATTTATTAATAATTATTTGACATCAAGTAACTATGTTAACATGACCAAACAACCTTTTAAATTGCTCTTGTATTTAAATTTAGTTAACCTAGTGCTGCATGATAATTATTGTACTTAATTGTAATTTTTATTTAGTTATTAAGTAGTATAATATGTCCTATATTGTATGCCCTAGCAGGGTATCATGTACCTACTATGACTAAAATGTAAGACCAATGTGCTGATGAACATGATAACAATGGATTAAATGAGTATGAATATGAATATGAACATTTTCACGATCAATCTAACAAAAGCTCTATAGTGCGATTTGTTACGGGATTCCGCCGAACTAATACTTCACTTCGGATACCAGCGCCATCTTTTAATATGTTAGGCATCTGCTCCTAGATTCCAAAACTGCCGGGAGACAGTCTCTAAGGAGTCGGTCTCCCACGTAATGATGTTGATGAGTTTATGCTCGTCAAAAAACGTATTCTCCACGAAGATGTCGGATGTGACGCTCGCGTGTGATGCATTTATAATTATGGGCTATGTAAAAAAAAGAGAAGAACATTAACTTTGCTCGGCTCGGCAAAACGCTCGTAGTTTTACTCTCGTTTCATTAGAATTCTCGCTAAAATGCTCCTGTTTATTTTGTGAGCTTGTACCTGTAATGTAACATTTATTGGAATGCTCATTACAAGTGAATACCGGTGTAGACTCGAAATTTATTATTACTTCAAAAGAAAGAAGGCAACAAAAAATGTCTAATACTCGTAGTGACGAAAATCCCATTCAGATATCTCAAAGAATTAGGTACAATACAAAGCTACAACCGTTTTAATATTGCTTGTTATTGAGAGAAAACGCTCGCAGTTAGTGACGTCACAATCTGCGAGCGTCATAGTAAATGACAATCGTTTCATATGAAGTTGCGTTTTGCTTTTTACAAGCTTTTATTTAACTTGCCCTGTTAGTATGGGACAAATCTTGCAAGTTAAATTTGACCCACCGCCACCCGGTGACCGACAGGGACCCGCCCACCCTTTCCCAGAAAAAAGCCTTTGAACGGGTTAGTCGTTCGTTCAATAGCCCAAATCACTTGCTGCCCGATATTGATTGAATATCTATTCATTTTACTTAGCCGTATGAAGGGGTTTCCCTTACGCGGCGCTACCGCTCCTGATTGGGAAACCCTTTCAAAAGGCTTTTTTTAAGCGCTTGGAAAAGGTATCTGATATTCATTAGGGGAACCGCTTACCCGTATTTAAAGCGCTATACAAGTCAAATGGTAACCTTCTGGCACTGCTAGTATGGGTAGGTATTTGCGATTCGCGTAAAGCGGCATAGATTAATAGTTTCATTCACTTCAGTTCTACGGAAGTCGACGCCGACCGAAGTTGTGTTTAATTTTTAGTACTCCTGTGTTTATTTTTCAACATGAATGGATTGCCAGAAATGGGTAAGTACAGTATCTATTAGTAGGTACCAAACCAAGCTACTTTACTTGAACGGAATGTGTTTGTGTTGACAACCTTTGTTGAACGATTTACATTTATTTGCAGATCGGAAAGAAGATATTGAAGGAACTCAATCACAACAACTTCCACTAAAAAATGTAATACTTACATAGAAAATTGTGTAACGGTATGCATTTTTATTGTTTATTTATATTAAACTAGCTTCCGCCCGCGACTTCGTCTGCGTGGACCCTGGAGATAAAAACAATTCTTTATTTTAAGTCAGGCTATAAACTATCTTTGTGCAAAATTTCATCCAAATCGGTTAAGCCGTTGAAGCGTAATTGAGTAACAAGCATCTAAACATCCAAACTTTCGCATTTATAATATTAGTGGGATGGGATAAGAATAGGTAGGTACGTACTAGCTAGCGCTCGTCTATTGCAGCCACATAATAAATAATACTTAGTAGGTACTACGTAGAGAAGATTCTATGTTAACAAATCTCCTGTTTAGGTATGCCGAACGAGCCTAAACGTGGCCATCCCTTTCTATCGCATGCAACGCGCTGCGATAGAAGCGTGCGTGCCGTAACAGCGCGAACAGCGCTAACAGTGGACAGCCGGCCGGCCGTGGCACCTACTTACAGCGGGTGCGATGAGTCACCCTGTGAGTTGCGCCTGGTATCGTTTTGTGTCTCAATCATCTAACCAAAAAATATGAGACACAAAACGAAAATAAAAATTATGATCGTGGTGAAATGCGATTAGGTGAAACTTTGGAAGTAAAACTCTAACAAACGCGCGTTTGGCTTTACCCTTACGAGGCCTTTCTCCTACAGACAAGCGTATTTTGCAAAATGCTTCCTTTTTCATTCAAGATACCATAACCATTAGTAATTATTCAAAAACTGATAACGTAGATAGGTAAATGCGGCGTCGGTGCAGCGTGATTTATATTCAGTGATGAGCAAAAGGTAATCGATTAACGATTAAGATTAACCTACTTAATCGCAACTAACGATTAAAAATGACGATTGATCTATCTAATTCGTAACAGTTTCGACTAATTTAGTCACGATTATAATTAATCGTCGATTAAATACCAGTGACTAAATCTTTAATCGATTGATTGGTTAGATTAATTTTCTCTCGATTGATTCAGGAATGAATAAGTTTATTTGTACTTACAAAAAAGCTTATTTATTACACAGTTGTATGTTTCGAGTTACGTTGACAGAATGATATATACCTACATATTAAGGAATGTGTAACAATACCTTTGCGAATAGAAACAAACTAGTAACCAACTGATTTTTTTATATCACACAGCATACCTACTAGAATGATTTCCAAGTGTACAATATGACAAGACATATTTAGTTTATGTAACGTGCTGTTCCAATTTTTAATCATGAAATTTCGTCGATTAAAATGACGATTGATCAATCGTCAATCGAACTCTGCGACGATTAATTTACTCTTGACTAAATTAATCGCGATTAATTTTGTGACGATTGATTGTTTAATCGATAAACTTGGCAAAAGTACTGTCTTTACGAAGATCTCACGGTTCTAAACACAATTTACCATTACGATTAATAAATAAATATCGAATAATTATTTTACTCAAAAATTTATCGATTAATGCCCATCTCGTCTTAAAAAAATATATAAATTTACGGCAACGTAGGTCCTATAGTTATGATAATTTTTTTATGGGTTAACATAAAATTACAGTTTGCTATAATAATATTTTTAGGGCAAAATATAAGTACAATTTGCGGTAAAAAAATATAATGTAATCCGGTTTTCACCAAAAAAATTAAGAAAACGCGGAAGGTATTTTATCTTTTTTTTTAATGAATGTTTGATTTTCAATCATGTCAGCCTCTCGTACAAGATTTGGTTTGGTGAATTGAATTCTAATCATTCATGTACCAAATGATTCTTGTTTACTGCGAAACTGAGAAATGAAACGACACTTCTCACTGCAAAATTTGAAAAAGGCTCCCTAGAAAACTCATTTATTTTAGGTTTAGAAAGAGAAAATTTAAATTTGAACTGTGTTAGCCCCTAGTTTAAAAATGATTATTTAAGTACCTACTAATAGTTACGTCGTAATCTTGAAAAAGCAAGCATTTTGCAAAATATGCTAGTCTGTAAGAGTAAAGACCTCACAGAAACACACACACACACATACACGCATACACAGATAACAAGAAACATAACCTAAGGTCAATGAGGGCATTTCCGTCATACTTTTTGATAAGTTCACTTTGGCTGGTCATAACTAAGAGGATATTTACTTTTTAATAAACCTGATCACTGTAATAGATTGGGCATTTATTTAACTATACAAATGTACTCATATTAAATTGCTAGTATTGCTGGGTATTTAAATATGTTTTTCTTTTTAAAACATGTCAGTTGACGGATTTTCCCGACGGTTTGGGGCTATTCCGTCAACCAACGATTTTTCTTGTATCGTGACGTAATACAAACATATACGTCAAGTGAACAAATACAACTGAACTGTTAATCGAAACTAAACTTTAGCGAACTCAATTTAAGGTTTATTTTAGATTTTATTGCCAAATATAGTTTTTTGGGGCAATTCCGGCCTATTTTTATAATCAGGAGTAGTAAACCTTTTAAAACAAATTCCCAAACCCTAGGGAAAATCCGTCAACTGACATCATGTTTTTAAAATAATGGGCTACTGTTTTTGTGTTCACCAGATGGCGCCACTGTTGAGTAAGATCCAGAACAGTGGCCAACTCATTGTTATTATGGGCGCGACAATATTTTTAATTTCAAATCATATTTAATAAGCAAATTGGTCAATTCATTTCAAGTATTGAACGACCAATTTAGCTAAGACCCTATATGCTCAACAATCGAAGAGCGTGATTACCATCATACTGATATTTTGCCTTTATCGAGCAAAATTAATTATTTAACTTTGCAACCGTGCTTACAAGTTTAATATTGAAATCGTATAATGATATGGACTAATTAACACGCGCTAAGACGTATATACACCAGATGGGTATACGTAGACAGGCATTAAAATGTAAACGTAGCTATCTTAAGTATTCCCTCCCAATACAAGTCACACTGCTTGCGAGACGCACGCGTGCTCACGTCACACAAGCGGTAAGTCCTGTCCCACGGAAATGTATACCTTCAAATGCAGTAGGAAGCGCACGTCTAATACACCAATTGTGTAATGCCTTTACATACAACAATTTTAGTACCTACTGATTTTTAATCGGGACTAATCTCAGTCCGCCGAGTTGAACACAAATACAAAAAACAAGCAAAATATAAAAATAGACTTGATCCTCTGCAAATTAAACTAAGAATCGTTGAAAATAAATTATAGTATAATAATCATAGTTATTAATTAACTACGCTACGCTACTACTTAGCTACGCTACCATATTTATTACTAAGCTACGGTAGCCTAGCGGTTCAGGCATGCGGCTGTCAAACGGCGGTCGTGGGTTCGAATCCCGGCTCGTACCAATGAGTTTTTCGGAACTTATGTACGGAATATCGTTTGATATTTACCGTTGGCTTTTCGGTGAAGGAAAAACATCGTGAGGAAACCTGCATACATCCACGAAGAAATTCAAAGGTGTATGTGAAGTCCCCAACCCGCAGTGGCTGCCCGTTCCCTCTCATCCGTGAGACTAGGCGTGTGCCCAGCAGTGGGAAGTATATAGGCTGATTTATTTTTATTTTATTATTTAACTAAGTCAAATCAAAAAGGTTGGCAATATATGAAATGGGGAAATTCCGGCACATGACGGTTTTGCCCGTTTCACAATTGACGGATTTGTCTACTCGATCATTTCGTTAGTACCAATATTTAACCACCCATAGTTTCTCACCAACAGATTATAATTGAAAATTAATAAAACTACCATCAAACATGAATATCGAACTATATAACAAACGCATTTACTAAGCCCTAAAAGCACATTTTTTCATCGCACCGTCACGAAACACAGCAGCACACTACACTCGCATTCGAGTTCAGAGCGCAACTAAACTTTGAAAGCGGGGTTTTTCCGTTCACTGGCTAGACAGCGCCATCTGTTTTTGACTGCGGGTATAAAATTTTCTCTCTGTTTACCGATCGAGTCAGTAAGCGCGTACTGTTGTTTGAATAGCCACAAACGCCGTTTGACGGAAATGCCCCGTTGACGGATTTGGCCACCCTGACCTTATATTATACTCGCACCGCACCAACTTCTTCCGACCCCTCGCCATACAAAAAGAAAGCGTATTATAAATGCAATAAGGTACTTCTTAACCGCAAGCGGCGGCAACTTGGCGGATTTGTCAAAGGCACCGCCGCTTTGACACCTGTGCCGACACTGCTAGACTTCCCGTCGGCTAAAATAAATTTTCAAATTTTGCTCTTATTAACATTAGCAAAAGGATAAAAATTGCATGAGCGTTGAAAGGGAAACCCCTTCAGGAGCGTTGGTAGATATATACCCTTTCGAAAGGCTTTTTTTAAGCGCTTGAGAAGGTATCTGATATTCGTTAAGGGAACTGCTTACCCATATTTAAAGCGCTTAAATAGCTAAATGAATGGGTTTTTCCTTTCGAGGGTTTTTGAAAGGGTTTGGTAACCCAAGCCTTTCAAAAACCCTCGAACGGGATACCGTAGCGCTTTAATAGCCAAATGAATGGGCTTTGAGGAGCATCGGCTTTGGTAAGCAAAGCCTTACGAAAAACCCTTTCAAAAACCCTTGAAGGGGATACCGGGCGGGTCCCTGGTGACCGACTGAGCTGAAATTTTGGGTATAAGTATAGTTTGGATGACAATTCAATATTATGGTACCATCGAGCTGATCTGAAGATGGAGAAAGAAGGTTGCCATGGGAATTCAATACTTAACCGTCGTAACCCCGTTGAGTTTCGGTTCGTTAGAATCGTCTCAATGAGTAGTTGATGGATAATGGTATACAGAAAAGTACAGTCGGCAATAAAAGCTTGTACCAAAAATGAAATTTTTGACAGGGACTTTGATTCTTCATTTGACTAATTATTTTTAATCCTTTTTCGAGAAAATACTACATTATTGATTATTTTATTTTCTGTACACCTCTATTCTCCAGTGTAGACTGACAACGTTTAAACACATTGTACAAAAAAAACTATCCACCCCCTCTTGCCTTCCCAGCTACCACAATAACAATAGGTCAAAATTGTTATTATGGTAGCTGGTTCTAAAACACTTTAATGTAAAAGTCAAATAAGAAATAATTGAAGGAGAAGAAGTCGTTAAGTCATTATCATCATCATTATATCAGCCAAAAGACGACCACTGCTGGAAATAGGTGACCCCCATAGAGTGCTACAACGACCCGTCCTGCGCCACCCGCATCCAGCTGCTGCCCGCAACCTTTACCAGGGCCAGTCATCCATATAATAGATTGTGAAGCATCTTTAAGCATCCTTTAAATGTTAGGAGAAGCGTATAGACTATAGTAGCTGCTAAAGGTATCTTTATAGACCTGTAATCGGAATGGTCAATTAAGGACAGTATTAACGTTATTGAGTATAATTAATCCTGTAAATTTCTGTATCATCTATTCTATTCAATTTAGAGATGACTTTAACATTTGGTCTTGGTGTACGATAAAAAATATATCTAAAATCTTCATATTTAAATTTCGTACCCTCTATTCCCGAATATAGAAGTAATAAAAAAAATTGAACCTACATCACAGTCAGTGAAAAGCCGGTTTTACCAACTGAGGTACCGAGATACAACCAAACCCCCGACTTTTGTTTAATATTTCAGCTCACCGGCGAAACGAATGTCTTACACTATTAGAAATGCAGCTAATAAGCATATAAATCAAAGTCAGTCTGCGATGTTTACAAGGAGTACTCCAACTTAGAACAAAATGGCTAAAGAGGTATGAAACTCCGTGGTTCTTAGAACTTTTATGTTCCGAGTACCATTGTGTCTTTGCAAGTACGATTTATGTTCAGTCGTCGTATTCACGGGCCCGGTAACTTTTGATTTGTTGCAATAAACTCACCTCTTACTGAGGATGTGACTACGTGTACGTGGAGCGAAGACGACTAGTTGTCAGTTTAAATTTACAAAGGTATTTGTCTCATGTTATATCTCGTTCCATATAACATTATCAGTTTAACGGAAAATGTCGTCTACGTTTCATTGTTTATCTAGTATATCAAATACAAATGTGGTACCTACTTGTTTTACTTATTTCGATTAGTTAGTTACTTTTGGAATAAATATCACTAAATCTAAATTAAATAAATGAATTTAATTCCGCAATGGCACTTATACAAGTCAAAATTCTATCAGTACTATTATTGTTTTTAAGTAAACATTTTTTTCCTTGTAATCGCGATATTCGCGATCTATTTTCTTATTTTGTATTATATTATATTACGCTCGTTGCAGTAATTATAGTCGTAACATAATAAAATTATGGACCTAATGATTGGCCAATATACCTATGAAGATACAATTCAAACTCCTGGGTTCTGACTCTCGACGTAATGATACATACATACATAGACACGCCTTTATTCCCAAAAGGGGTAGGCAGAGAACATTTTACTTAAGGTCCAGCTATTGGCATAAATGTGGGTATAAAAGATCGACAAAATGTGACATCTCGGTGATAGGTTGCTAGCCATCGCCCACAACATACTTCAACCCTGCTCCCTTAGTCCACTTATACGACACCCACGGGAAGAAAGGGAGTGGTGAAATTAAAACCCTAAAACCACGTTGGTCCAACCAATCAGAGTTGGAATGTAAACAAACTAGGTTTATTTCGTATACAAGGAAGTATTTGCCGTAGGCATATTTATTAGTACATTAGCACATCATATCAGCTGAAAGACGTCCGCTGCTGGCCATAGGCCTCCCCCAAAGAGTGCCACAGGGACCGGTCCTGCGCCACCCGCATCCAGCGGTCTCCCGCGACCTTTACCAGGTCATCAGTTCACCTTGTGGGGGTCTACCAACGCTGCGCCAGCCGGTACGTGGTTGCCACTCGAGAACCTTTCCGCCCCAACTCTAATTAGCTAGCTTTAAACTATCCGACTTGAACTTACGAGGTGGTCGCCCTGGCGGCATAAATCGGAACATTTTTCTAACTTTGGCTGTAAGTTTAAAAGTTGAGCGCTGACATATGTGGCATTTAAAGTAGACGGCTTATTTTACCGTATTTACTGATCAAGAATGCAGTCAAACCGAAATTCTAAAATAATTCATGGCGAACACTTTTTGAATGTCAAGTTTTTACATGAGATAAGACATACTTTTATACTAGAGGTAACTTGTGGCATTGAAATTTGTCAATAAATATCCTCTATTAATATTTCTTGTGTAATAAGCTCTATCTTTCAGACTAAATTTTATTTTGAGACATGTCTAAAACATGATCTGGTAACTTGTTGTAGAATTTCCATTCAAAACTTTGTTACAAAAATAGGACAAAATCATTGTGTATTGTATTTAATCTTAATTAAGTACTCGTGATAATAATAGTTCAATAAATATTCAGTTCATGCGTTTTAAAAACATGAGCCATGACTAAACTGCACAGCGTATCGTAGAGGGCTGCCCAAAAATATGTTACTACATAGTATAACCCAGAACATCAATATTTTGACACCTAACGCTATTTGAACAGACTTGGCAACCTAAAATGTATAATTAGTAATACGTATAGTTGTATTACTTACTTAATGAAAAACATTGTGAAGTGCTACAAAACAAATATGCTTGTCTAAGATTATGTAAGTATAAAAAATGTAGAACTAAAAAATACCGATAAAACACCGTATCGCTATTTTTTACATCTAAATTCTTACTTCTTACTTACTTCAATTTATGAACGGGTTAATTTGTATTCATGCTTATTATAAAGACAATAACGTGTCTTGTACGTATTTTTAAGTAAGTTTAGGTCTTATACGTTATTATAGGTTAACTAGACTAATAAGATATCGCACAAACCAAAAAATAAAAATAGGCGCTGTTTTAAATTAGTTTTGTTAAGTGGTCGCCTTTAAGTATAGGATTGCCTGCAAACGCGTTAATATTGCGTTTTTACTTAAAGTATCTTGGAAACCGAGCCACTTCCAGGAAAATCGACTAGATAGGTCGACGCAGCTTTCTTTTCTTATCACGAATCATATTAGTGTTTTAATATAATATTGTATGTATGTTAGTCTGTAAGGTATTTGTAACCATGGGCCTTAGTTGCCTGAAATAAATGTTTTATAATTTATGTCGAAAAGTCGCTTTTTACACTATGACGGCAGAAATCTGGACTACACGTAACCAACTATTTTGAGATATAGCATGGCTATCACAGTGTGTCGCGGTGAGATAGACTAATTAGAACGCTTACAAAAAGACGGATAGTCGACACAGCTCGCGGGCCGTCATATGTGATAGCCCGTGCAGCCTTATTATCATGATGGGGCGTTTATATTGGACATAAAACATTCGTCCCCCTCGCACTTATATATTGGCTAGGAGATTTCATCCATTGTGTAAGGCACAACCAGCAGGCATCCTTTAGTTGTAACTAACCGCTAAGCTAATAGACAACTATGCATTTAACCTAAACCTATTTATACATTAGTAAAGTTTGTACTGTACGACGATCACACAGACAAAATTGTTCCGTTATATTACTACATACTTACTATTAAAATTATTTGTAAAATGGTCAAATAATCTAATAATATCTACATGCATAGATACTAAATTACCCACGAAGGTTATATTCAGAAGGTATGATGTTGATAAAATGACGCAAAAACCTCACTGTACGAGGAAGTGTGACAATCTAAGAAGCAGCATCAGTATAGTAATATTGCAATTTATCATTAATTCAAGACTATGCATCAAGTTCCGCCTCACCGCTATCTGTAACGTAGCAGGCCTTTAGCGAGGTTTTGACTCGTATCGAACCATCTTCATAGCCACTGATTCATCATCGGTGAGACAAATGCCTCAGGATGTTTTCACGACCGGCTTCCGCACAAGTTTGGTAGAAGTTGCTGATTGTTTTGATGTGAATGTTGATGCCTAGGAGCTACATTATTGAAAATGTAGGTATATGTATAGTATTAAGATCAGAAGCAAACAAATCAAAGAATTAAAAATACTTTAATGAGTAGGTAGTTCATTTTCACTATTGTATAAAAAACTGTTCTAGCCAAGAACAATGCACTTATTAAATTGTTGTGTAAAAAACGTTGTTTGAATTGATGTAAAACATGTGGAAAGTTCCCGGCAGTTTTATAATATTTTCCTCACAAAATTAACGGAACTTCCTGAATAAAAACTTGCCTTTAGTTCTCATAAAAGATTACAGAAACTTACAATATTCCTATCTTTTTGAGAATGTTCTTCAACATGTAATACATTGCTAGTGACAGCGTTAGATGCATCATATTCCCGAATTGAATAAACGAGCATAATGACGATATCATATCCACTTACCACTTTATGTGCCAGAAATCCACTAGCTTTGCCCCTATAGGCACTCTGCGCTACATACGGTTTTTTAGGGTTCCGTAGCCAAATGGCAAAAAACGGAACCCTTATGGATCAATTCGTCATGTCTGTGGCATGGCATTTTACCTACTCGAATACTATATGGTGTATTTGAAAAAAAATGTGAGGATAGGTGTATTTCGTTAGAGGCTACATAGTTTTGTAATTAAATAACTAAAAAACAATATTTTTAAGGGTGCACTCCATACATACAACTGAAAGTCAACATTTTTTTTTTCATTGCAAGCCCACGTGTGGCACATCAATCGATAGGCCTTTCAAAATAAATATAAGGTTTCTCAGCAATTGTTTTGATTAAGTGAATAGAGTCGGAGATAATCGCCCCGAAAGTCACTAAAATTGTGTCCCCCCCCCTCTAATTTTTGAACCGTGTATTTTAAAAATATGAAAAAAATCATGGCTTATTAAATTCTTTCAGCGAAAATTGTTTTGAACAAGATCAGTTTAAAGGTTTTTGAGACATTTTTAAAAAACTGCCTTCCTTAATGAAAAGGAAGTAAGTGCCATAAGATTTCAGTAACGATACGACCTTTTTAATAGGCACGGAACCCTTCGTTGTGCGTGGTCCGACACGCACTTAGTCGCTTTTTTTTACTAAGAGTGAGTTGCACCAAACTGTCTGAAATCGTAAGCAGTGTTCGTTAAAATCTCAATGTATGGAAAGTTTGACAAGTTTCTATAGAATGACAGCTACTTGGTGCAACCCGCCCTTAATGTGTTACTGTGAGGCAGCGCTATTGTCTTACCTCAACTGGCCCGCCAACATTAGACTCCGTCGCAGGATAACACCCACTTATTGATGGCCCCTCGACGAATCGCGGCAGACACTTTATTTCACTGCCGCTGTCTAGTAAACACGCGTGGACGGCCGATATGGAAGCAACTCGTTTTTCAACAACTGCGGTTTATGATTTGCAATATTTCAATGCGACGAGCTTAGGGTACGAAGGACCAAGTTAACATGCATTTGATGTATAGGTAAACCAGAACTTTGGGAGTATTGTCAAGAGGGCGCTCGTTTTGAATTTTATATAGCAACAATTTGTATAGTGGGGACAATGGAAATTGGCAGATGATTTTTGTTTTATTCCGACAACTTTAATGAGTGCGAAGTTTGATGTTTGGATATTTCTTCGGTTATTACGCTATAAAATTCGTGAACACATAAATCAAAATCATCCACATCTATTTTCTTTTTTTTAGGTTTGTCGTTTAATTCCGCCCTTACGCCCTTCGCTAGCAATTCGTGATACCGATGCATGCGATACACCTAATACACAAATCAAATTATTACAAGACATCAACCAAATCGTGACGACCTGACTATAGTGACATTTGTCCATAAGTTTGAAACTTACCCGTCAATTCAGATGCTAATTTCGTTATGTTTTCTAATGGAAGAAATTTCTATCCCGCACGTTTTTTTTCCAATAAATAACTATATATTATACACTATTTACAACTTTTTTCTCTGTAAAATCTAAAACTTTCGGCATGATTATTGCAGTCTAATAATAATTCACACGAAACTAGACAAAGCAATGTTTACATTGTCAATATTGACAACTATCATAGAGGGTAGATGTTGTCTATTATTAAAATTGTTGCCATTGCAAGAAATTAGTACCAACAAATTTCCGTAACATGGCGCACCCTCAATAGATCCTGGTTCACCTTTATTTAGGCAGAAAACACACAAACATTCCTAAGAATAATTTATCCGGAAACGTTCCCTAATTTTATTATTGCGAACGTCATTTTCTTTTAAATGAAACTTTAGACGCTGATGATAATAAATTATACGTGTTGGGTTTGGGTTGGTTTGCGTTATATCTTGAAAGATTGAAAATTATCACAGGGTATAACATAGTTTTCGGAATCATGAAATTCGGAAAAAATATGCTTTTGGACAAATAAGTAACTCGTCGGCATTAATACATCAAAGCATCAAAAACACGTTCGATAATCGCCCGGGAGGCCGGGATGAGTGGCAACAAACTGTCTGTAATCGTACGCGGTGTTCGTTAAAATCTGAATGTATGGAAAGTTTGACAAGTTTCTATGGGATGACAGCTACTTAGTGCTGGTGCTGGCGCGAAGTAGAGCTAAATATCTTTAGCCCTACTTCGGGTCGAGTTTGTGTATTTAATAAGTAAGCTAGTAAATAATAAGCACTTTCTCGGGCACCCGGGCTTAACCCTCAAGCCCTCACTTTACCAAGCTGAATAAATATTAAACTTCAAATTAAACTAGTATTAACTAAGTTAGATATAATAGTTTTAATAATGGGCCTGCATTTGTTATAACTAAGTGCGTAAACTTGGGGTAATCCCAGTCGGCCCTAAATTGCAAGTAATAAGCTGCAAATAATAAGATAATCGTGATCACATTGTAAGTTCACCGACTTGAGTTACGTTTTGTTATGTTCTGGTTTTAGTACGTGCGATACGACACACGAGAGTGAGGCGACACGGCCACGACGCGACGCGGCCGCGGATGGAGATGTTGCTTGAGGTGTTATGATATGTCACATTCGAACAGACACTAAGCTTTTCGTGTGGCGAGTGGGAAATGGGAATGAAAATGTAGAAGTGTGACCAAGGAATACGCTAAAATGTTTTTTTTCTAGTCCTTTTAAATATTATTTATGAAATATATATAATAAGTGTGTTGTCTTCCAAATTAACGTGAAAGACTGAAATTATATTAAACAAAATGTCCGGTCTGGGCGTGTCACTCTATTAGTCGTAATTTCAAATCGTGTCAAAGTTTTTTCAAACAAGTTCTAAATGACAATAATATAATTCAACATATTTCGATACAATACAATAATTTATTAATAAATTATTTTTTACATGTCAATTGGTTATGCTAACTTAACTTACTTACTTGTATTCTAGTTATATTATATACATTAGAGGTTTGGAATGTGTGGCTGGGTCAGCGAACCAGTCACGTTTTGGTGTTCAACCAATTTACTACAGTTACGTATACAAGTTTGCTCTCGAAAAAGGCATCAAATAGACAACTATATTTTGTACATAATTTAAATCAAAATGGCGCCGGCTTTCACGGCTAGCGGCTTTTCAACTAGCTTCCATGTCGCCCCCGCCCCTTCTAAATCCCATAAATCGGCCCAGCGTTAGCACTTCGCATCAGTACAGTTTAGACTAACAGTAATTAAAACTGGATCCGAACCCGCCCCAAGCGCTAAGCTCAAGATAATTGGCGCCGATTGTCTTCCATTGCCGAAGTTTAAAGAATCGACTGCTGTTATGCGATTCACAAACTTCAAATCATATTTTCACTCGACGTATCTAGCATAACTCGACCCTAAGATCATCTACACTCACGCCTGCTTCCCTAAAGGGGTAAACAGAGTACAGCCGACAGCATAAGTGCATGGTCATTCCAGAAACAGATTCGCTTGTCCGCCGATCCTACGCCATCAATGAGCACGACGCACGACTATTAGCGAGATTTCACTAGATGGCGTTGTAAGCAATTTTTTGGCCAAAATAAAATTGATGTTTTTATTGTCTTTTAAAACTGTATTCTTGTGGGTTACCACCTATTATTGTTACATTATATTTATCAAGTCAACTCCAGCGCGTTGCCAATTTTTTGTTTGTCACTCTGACCTTTTTGTGGATTTATTCATCTTTTTCTTATGTTTGCGCTACGAGGAAATATCCAAACATCGAATAAATTACAAAAACACTGATTCCCACCATAACTTGGCTGGGCGCAGATTTGAACTCGAAACCTTCCAGTGATGATAACTTAGGTCGACGTAAACCTGTCTAGTTACCATTGGGCCATTATGACAGTCGAAACATTGGTGAAATTCGTCATCAGTTTAATTTTGTATGCAAATATTCGTCACATCACAACTACGAATAATTGAGGAGGGTAGACTGTATTGTAATACATAACTACCATCCAATTTTTTACATTTCTTATGGCACTTACTTCTTGTTCGTTTGTCGGCCATTTACGATTCGATTTCCTTCTATACAAACATAACAATGAGTTCTCGATTGATCTAGTTAAAAGATCACAATTAATTGGTTAAATATAATGTAAACGTAAGTATGTATAGTGTTTACATATAAATAAATAATAATAATAAATAAATATTAGGGGACAATCTTACACAAATCGACCTAGTCCCATAGTAAGCTCATTAAGGCTTGTGTTATGGGTACTAGACGACGATATATGTAATAGATATAAATACTTAAATACATATAAAACTTCCATGACTCAGAAACAAATATTTATGCTCATCACACAAATAATTGCCCTTACCGGGATTCGAACCCAGGACCTTCAGCTTCGTAGGCAGCGTCACTACCCACTAGGCTAACCGGTCGTCAAACATATGTTTTGTAATATATATTATACCTTACTACATACTCGTATCTTACATTGTCCTTATTGTGTATTTACGTATACAGTTGTTACAGCGAAGAACGGTTGTTTTATGGGCACAAGAGGAAGGATCTCGTAGACCAGGTCTCATTGATGCCGCGCATTATGAAGCTGTGAAGATGACCTATACGAAGAAAATTTGTTTAAGCGGATAACCCACATTCCACACAAGCGAAGGCCCAGTTCGTTGTTGCTAACGGAAGCCCAAAAAACAAGGTTGTAATTTGGCCTATGATATGGCTGTCTGAAGTGAAGAGTGAAAGAGTGAAGTGTATTAAATCCAGTCAACAGGGCCAGTTATGTTTATGGTGTTATAATAAAATACGCGCCGTGATAATGGTCGCGCAGTTCCTAATATAGAAAAAGTGCTGATACTGTCGCCTAAAGAGTACGGATTACGTTAAGATTTATATATTCTATAAACCGGGTTATTCTAAATAAATTTCAAAAATATATATTGTTTCAGTGGGTAGGTATTAATATGCCGTTTGCTTTCTTTTTTTATATTCCTGTACTATTTAAAATGTGATATTTCATAAGATCAAACAAGTGTAAGTAACGGTGAAAGCCCAAATAAAATTATTATGATTATTTTGAAATAAATACGCTCACATATAGGTATAGATATATTATGGCAATTAACACCTTAATGCGTTCTGCTGATTTGAATGTTAGATAACCCGGTTGTAAGTTAATATTGTCAATATTATATTTATTGGGGTGAAGCTTCAATCTTTTTCCAATTATGGAAATGAAACTTAAGCTATTACCTCAATAACAATGTTACAAAGTTGATAGGTAACTATTACTAAGTAGTATTATAAAATTGCTTTGACAGAACTGTAGTGAACAAAATAAACATATTAAAACATAAAATGCTGTTTTAATTATTTAAGTTATGAATATATAACTTTCTTTATGACTAATATTTGTATATAAAGAACTTTCATCTATAGAAATAGAACAAATATAAAAAAAATACAAAAAACATCCCATTAGCTGGGATTCGAACCTCGATCGTTCTAGGCCGCTGAGCCTAGAGCACATGTCTTAATCCATTGAGCTATCTCAACATTATAGGTAATGGTGGAAATATAGCATTCACATACCATTGGAATCGCACTTAAATACAGCTATTATAAATTATCATTTAATAGCCTTCTTAATAATTATACTAATATGAGAATATTTCTGGTGATAACAGGTGTCAATTTATAGGTATTTAATGTGCCTAGTATAGTGCTTATTTTCCGCGGTATCTCTAAATAGTTTAATTATTGCGCACCACGTGCAACTTTGTGAGCAGCAGACGTCAAACGATGAAAGCGAAACTGGGCCGTAAGGTGTCCATGCATTATTGCAGCCGATAGTACATGGAACTTTTGTCGGTGTTTCTAGAGATTGTAGATTTACCACACGATTCTTAGACACACTCAAATATATTTCCGTATTGGAGTCCTATGATACCCACGGGGAAAAAGGGGGTGGGGCTACTATCAAAATAACAATCTGATCCTACTCCACACGGGGAATTTATAACAAAAGATTATTTAAAATTAGAATATTTATTCTGCAAGTAGGACATGTCAGGAACGGAGTTTACTTACACAGAAGTTTGTATGCAGGGGGGTCACATGTCTTTGCAGCTGTACATGTATTGTGTGTCAGTTGTGTAAATAAAGGTTGGTAACATTTATTTATACAACAAACACACATTCGAGATAAACGGAGTTACCAACGTCACCATTAAATAGGATACAATTACTCTAAGAATAATGGAGATGCACAGTTCAATATCTATAAAAAAATTGAAATTTAAATGGTTTCTGCGAAAAAGGTGAGGTAAAAACGTAAGTATACAACCAAATTCAGTTTTGGAGATGCAAATGATCTCATCAAAACAAACAAAAGCGCTTATCACAAAATACATTTACATTTCAACTAACATACTGGTTCGCGTGAGCCGAGTTGCCGCCAAGTTGCGAATACCAGCTTTTATCTCGATTCGAATTTGGCAAGGGTTAGGTAATTAAACTTGGTTATCCCGAGGATCCTGGATGCCGATTTTTAAATGACTTCTCGGCGGACTTATCCCCGGCTGGATATAAGTTTGGAGTGTTGTGGGTACGGAATACAATTTAAGAGGATTAAAAGACCAGGGGCCCTTTAAGAAGTTTAAATGACAGATTGTGATATTGACTTGAGACTGCCATTTAAATTGAACATTCATTATATTTTTGATGACAAGAGGGGTGATCACGTAACTTTTCGAACGTACGTTAGGGCCATTTCCCACACAAAAAGTGACGCACCCACAATGCGTTACGTGATCGACCAGGGCTGTTATTCGGTACACGCGTTAATACGGCTCACCCCCCCGGTCACCCGTCAGGAAACGAGACCTCTACCTACGCTTAGTTACTACGCATTGCGGTGTCAAGATATAATTGTGGGTTAGCGTTGAGGTGAGCTCAAAAAAAGTTACATAATATGGGGGGGGCAGCAGATTAGCCTAGTGCAGGGGTCGCCAAGTCCGGCCCGTAACCCTAACATTTATATATTCATTAAATTATGAGGATGCTCTTCACATGTAACTGAAAGGGAAAGATGGATTCTTAATTGGACCTAATAAAACTTCAGATTGTAATGCTCCTTTTTGTTTTTGGGGACCTCTTATATCTCCTTTATTTTATGTTGACGCTGGGGACCCTTTGCATCTATCTCTCTCATTGACGGAATAAATATATGATTTTTAATATTTAAAGGTGATCTGTAAAAATTCAAAGTGGTAAGTTCAAACCAGTAGGTTCACAATTACGCAATTTTTTTTATGTAGGGAAGACGCCCCGGTTCTGGCCACTGGGCCGGTTTTGGCCATTTTTAACTAAATTAAATTGAGTTTACTAAGGAACAGAAAACTTTACAAGTCTATGGTTTATAGTAGATACAAGAGTAAATCATGGCAACACAGATGACGCTGTCATCTGTCATGTGTTACTTGTCATTCAGTTGACAGGAGCCATGTTGTGTCGCGCCACGCATATATTGCTAAGTTGTTAATTAAAACAGTAAGGTTGGAGGGTGAGTAATCAGTCATCATTTTTGGAATCCTTCTATATATCTTTGAGTTTATTGTTTAACATGCATGTCAAAAGTATTGTCTATGGATATTTTAGGTCATTTTCTTGACGTGCATATGAGAAATTGCGTTATGCCTAGCGGCCAAAACTGGCGACTTGATTTTGGGATTTCTCTTATTGTGGCCATGAACATGGCCATAACTGGCACACATACTAACCTAGTTCTGGCCACTTAGGTATCTGTCCCAAATTTAATCATAAAAAAATGAATGTTTTTCATGCAGAGACTAGAAAAATGAGTGCATGATGATTCTATCCTTGCGATGACATCAAACAGAAAATCGACACACCAAAAAAAGTTTCGAAGAGAGATGTGTACCGTGTTCCAGAAATTGAAAAGTATTGAGAGTTTTCTACCTAAGTTAGTTCAAAATACCTACTAGAAGATCTCACAAGTACCGAACTACTTATTACCTAAGATTGATTAAGATTAAAAGCTAGCCAAAGACAAATTATATATCATGGCAGAGATTAAATTGATTAATTGTTTATTTTCAATGTTCTAAATGTAACTTACCTACAAATAAATATGTAAATAAAACTGTTTGATTATAACTAATGTTTTTTTTTTGTGATTTTTAATGTGGCCAAAACTGGCACATACGTGTGGCCACAAATGGGTAAAAAGTGGCCAAAAGTGGCTCCCGGGCTCTATTCTGACATTTAATTATATATAAAAAAAACTAACGTCAGAATATTAATAGCAAAGATATGTATGACTATAGTAATATATTCTCAATCACCTAGAACATAAAGAGTGTCATAGTTCCATATTGACACAAAATTACGGTCGTCTGAATAGACAATCAGCCTTAAAGTGGCCAGAACCGGGGCGTCTGCCCTATAGTCCGTTACAATTTTTAATATTTTGTCCGTGATGTACGAACAACGAGTCTACATTACAGCAAAACAAGCCAGCGTATACATTAAATAATTAAAAAAATAAAATGAAATTTATTTAATGACCAGACATCTCCTTGCCTCGTTATTTTATTATCTCCGCTAACACAGTAGGTAATTTTCTCTGTCATTCATTTTCTGATTGCGTGATTATTTTGAGAGAAATGAGTTTTGCAACTATAAAAGACAAAAAAACTCATTTCTTTGCGGTTTTTCCTCTAATAGCGAGATTATATTTAATACACGGCGGCCATTTTGAATTCGCCGTTTTCAATTATTCGGCGCGACGGTGAGAGCAACAAACCGAAGCAAAATTTAACAAATTGGGTTTTAAAATACCAAGTTTTAGTCTTAAATAACAAGCGAAGTTTGTATGTAGCTTCTAAGAACAGATTGAAACAAAAAAAAAACTAGTGAAACCTTAATTACAAACAGCAGCAAAATAGCAAACACGTCATTTAAACTATAAAACTGAATACTTATGTAGCTATTATTCCAACTACTCCGATATTAATGAACTAAAATAACGATTAAAGTATTCATTTTTATCGATTCTTGTGACGTTAAACTTTTTATTTAGTCTGATTTACTGGTATTTATTAATTGCAAATCCCGGTTCGAATTATGCATTATTACTTTATTAGGCGGGCCTTTTCGTGACACTAGCCGATATTATGTTTTATTTTTATTTTATTTTCACTTTAATAATTTATGCATATACAACGTGTTAATAAAATAACGCAAAACCTGAAAACTGTTTGTTCAGAATCGAGAGTAGAATGCAAAAAAAAATAAAAAATGAATTTTTTGACGAGATTTATTTTTTACATTTGTATGGAGCAGGTCGCCCCAGTCAGCCAACACTCCATACAAATGTAAAAAATAAATCTTGTCAAATTTTTTTTTTAATTTTTTTCGCATTCTATGCTCGATTCTGAACAAACGGTTTTCAGGTTTTGCGTTATTTTATTAACACGTTGTATATATATATATATACATTATATATTAAATCCCTGTACATACATTTGCTTTTATGTCATGAATAAATGTTTTCTTCTTCTTTCTGCTGAAAAAAGTGCCTCCCTCTACGAAAAGGTCGTAAGTGCCGTAAGACATCCTATGAAAAAAGTTTTGTTTACCCGACTGCCGAAGGAGAGGAGGGTTATTAACTTACGCTTTAGGAGTGATTTTTAATGCAGGTTTGCTGTAGTAGCTAAGTAGAAGGTTCGGAACCCATCATTATGCGTAGTCCGACACGCCAGGTTTTTGTTGTAAGAATTGAGTTTTTACTATCTTTACAAAAAAAAACCTAAGCTAACCCATCCTATGCTAAGGCATCGAAAAGCTATATGAGGTTTAGGGTTATTTTACCTGGCCAAAACGTACGTCATTCTCACATTTTTTACCAAAATAGCAACAGAACTGTGCTGTGTTAGCATTCGATTTTACTTCATCGTATCACGGACGGATTAATCATTCTTACGCTTATGGTGAGGTATTTTAGAAACATACCAGGATCAACTTGAATTTTTCATATGGAAATTGAATAAAATTACTTATCAGTCAACTATGATATAAAATGACTTCGATAACTGCACATCTTATATTAGAATTGTACCCAACTTTAAAATTTACTTTAGGTCTTTCTTAACTCTCTATAGATTTGCCTGTACATTTTCCTCAACAACGTTATTTTCAAAAGAGTCAGAACCAACAAAATGACAACGACTCACTCGATTAACGACAGACTCTCGCCCATGGGAACCTCGTGTCCTCTCGACGCTGCACAATAAGTAGCTCGCATTTCAACCACGTCACGTCACGAATGGTCTTGCGGGCCTGGTGGTTCCTGCCTCGGCAGTAGGTAAGTGTCGCTTTATTCCAATCGTTCCCAGCAGATATGTAGACAAATTATTTCCAGTTGTGTCTTCAAACCTTTTCTGACATCTGACAATATTTCCATGGATCAAATTCCAATTTCTTCAAAGATATTTTCTCTCAAGTTTCTTCCTTAGCCGGATTTGGCACCACTTTTGATGCCGAGGTGTGGGCGTATCCTGGGTTCTCGTACATTGATAGAAAACGATGTTATTATGTTTACAAACTTTACTACAACTGGCAATTTCGGTTCTCGTATTCCGTCACACCATTCTCTCTACACGATAAATTCTCCATCCAAGAGAGCGTCCACCTTCTGTCAAGCTTTTTTGTTTCTAATTCAAATAATACTCGTCATAGCCCTCTGTTGGCGCGCGGCGGAACTAACGAGCTCCCGAATTTGTCCAGACAAATATGTCCTCGTTTGCGTGTATTTCAATAATGACATTTATAATTGACAGTGGAGCACATTACGACCGAAGTCACTATGAATGTAATAAAGGGCGCTGAATGGAACTTCTCCTCTCCTACATATTAATAGGCGATTAAATCCCTTGTAGTAAGAACGTGCGTGTAGTATGGCAGAGCTTGTGGAGAAAATCTAGAGAAAACACGACTGAGAAAATGCTTTAAAATGTGAACTGTATCGATACCAAGCTACATTCCTCGGATTCTGTGCGTTAATGAGTCATTTCGAAGCTGTTTGTGCCGTTGAACATGTCGCCATAATTAGTACAAGCCGGCCCAATTATGCCTGATTCTGTGCCGTGTTCGGCGGCGGGCGTCGCGCGCCTGGTAAATTACACACCGTCACATTTGTACGCATAATTTACAGGGTATGTGTGTAGGATGCTTTCTACGTGTGTTAAAACGGTGTTTAATACTGTTTTCACTTCTCATGCTCGTAAAGTTACGAAATTATGAAAAGTTGTCATTTTTAGTTAAGTCATATTTTTTTTTTTTCTTAATATTTTAAACTTAATACCTTTTTCCTCGTAAACGCGTAGAGGTATTAAATTGAAATTCATATCAAATACTCAGGTTTATAATACCTTTCAGCTGTAGCAAAACGAAACTTATGTCCACGCAATCATAACAAATAGCAATATAAGTAGCATAATTTAAAACTGAGAAGGTAATATGACTGTCGGTCATATGACTTCTATGGATGTAGAGTTAATACATTCTAGATGTTACAGTATTGCTACTTTACCTTTTGAGGCAGATGGAGCGATAAAACATACTACAACTCTTGCTTGTTATAGGTTTGTACGGAACCCTCGGTGCGCGAGCCTGACTCGCACTTGGCCGGTTTTTTTAAAAAACAAACCCGATTTTAAGCAAATTATTATTTCTTCGAAGAATCGAATTTAAAGTATCGTCAGTCATGTTTAAAGTAATACTTATTACGGTTAAACTTACGTATTAAATGTCACTACGGGCGACTTGTTTCGAACTCTTCTGCAGTCTTACTGCCGCAAGTCTGCGAGAATTACGAGTACTTTGAACTATTTTTTTCTTGTGTTCGCTAGCGTTCTCCAAGTTTGTAATTTTACGGTTTTTCATAATTATTTTGATTAAGTTTTAATCAAGAAACATGACCGGGTAAAAAAATACAAATTCAAATAGACTGACTTAAGCCAAAGTCAATCAACTAAATTAATAACCGATATGATCTTAGAAGCTAGATCTTCTTTGAAAAGATCGGGTTATTAAACGGGCGGTTTTTTTACCAGTTTTCGGCTTGACGCTCTACTTTTGGGACAAGTTCTATAAAATAAGAGACCCTTTCATATCTTCACACTTGACTCGCTAGCACAGGATTGGGCAACGTAGAAGTAAATGAAATAAATGAATTTTATTCTGCAAGCAGGCCATAATGGCACTTTTACAAGTCAAAATTCTAATACCAGCGTTTCTGAAAAAGAAGACCACTGTTGAGAAGAAACGCCGAAACCAACTCAACAGTCAGTAATTTTTTGCCAAAAGTTGGTTCGGTAGGAGCCGGCCGCTCCTCCCGTTGCCCAATCCTACTATTCTACTAATATTATAAATGCCAAAGTTTGGATGTGTAACATGTTGAGATGTAAGTCTGTTTGGATGTTTAGATGTTTGGATGTGTGTGTTACTCAATCACGCTTAAACGGCTCAACTGATTTTAATGAAATTTTGCACGAAGATAGTTTATAGCGTGTATATATAGGATAGTTTTTATCCTGATTGCACGCAGGCAAAGGCTCGGGCGGAAGCTATTATTCTATAATTGAATCTTAAAATAATAAATCTTAATAATAAATAATAATCTTAATAAAGTGTAAAGGAGCAGGGTTGGAGTGTGTTGTGGGCAATGGGCTAGCAACCTATCGTCGATGTTTTATTCCCACATTATTTATGCTAAAAGTGGCACTGGAACATAAGTTTCATGTGACCACTTTTGGGAATAAACGTGAATATGGTAGTATGTAATCTTAAAACCGTTCAACGCAAATCAATTCATGTGGCCTTTTGCACTTTATTTCTACGACAAAGTAAAACAAAATGACATATTCACAAATGACGAAGGAAACAATTGTTCACACAATAGCAATTCACTGCATTAAACAAATGAATATCGGTATTGACATAAGCGAAAGAAATTACCGGGACAAACAACCAACTGAACAGCGAATTGAAAATTGGAACGCGCGAGTAAATAAAGACATAGTTGCATTAATTCAATTTGACACCTAACGCACACAGCGCGGATGTGTTGGGTAGTAACGTGGTAAATGGACTTTTTTGATCTATAGGCATACTAGTCCACGCGCAGCTTCGCCCGCATATTGCATAGTACGCAGGCAAACCCGCCGGATAAAATATAGGCCATAATGTGTCTATGCGGAAAGTCCATTCTATACACAAGTGAAAGAATTTTTGTAATCGGGTAAGTGGTTCCAGAGATTAACCCCTACATGCAAACTTACGATCTCACAAACTGTTTTTCTTTATAATATTAGTATGGCAACTTTGTCCGCGTAAACTCGTGGTAAACTCCCAAATCCCATACCAACTTTGAACCCCAATTTCATCTCCGTTGCTTTTCGGGATTAAATGTATCTTATGTTTTAATTTTGGTTGAATTTGTGGTGTAGTGCAATCCAAAGTGCAGTGCAGTATGGACAAACGAATAGGCAGTACGAGGCCCGCGTCGGATCCCCACCAGGGGGACAAAAAATAGGTATAATTGAAAAAAAAAACCACTTAACCAGGGGGGAAAGTAATTGGGACAAGTGGAATAAATTCCATCTTGCTCTACCATTGAAAGCTAGTAGAAATAAATGGAAAAATATTCCATATGTCCCCACTGCACACAAAAGCAATATAACAAACACAAACCTGCGACGTTCCTTGGGCCATTTTCATTTTATAAAAAGTAGGCCATAAATCTAAAGGTTAATTATTTTTGCTTGCGAGTACAGTGGTGCCTTTGAAATGAGTCATTATTTTGAAATGCAATCTTTGGCGTATCTAGGCCTGTTTGCCAGGGGGGCCCGCTCGCTCGCCGGCAGGTTGTTTTAAGGGGCTCCCATACGCCAATGACCTTCGATCTGAATCCCTGCATGAATCCGAGCATGGAATTTTGGGTCGGTGACCAGCACGGCCCACCCGGCTCCCCCCCCCCTATATACGCCCATGAATGCAATGCTTAATGTCCACCATTCAAAATGTCACCTACCAAGTTCCAAAACACGCCACGCCAACGGAGAACCGCTAAAATGTGCCGCGGAACAATCAAGCGGCAAATTTGGTGCCGGCGCGGCAAAACAAATGAATGTATGTAAATGAACGGATGATTAGTGCGGTGATCGAGTTACGTAACGAGCGGTCTGATTGCGGCCCGGTGTGGGCTTGCCCGCTTTAGGTCGATCGGGTTGGGCCAAGTTGGCTGGCTTTAGAGACCTTTTACATCTCCAAACCTCAATTATATGTCTGTGAAACATAAATCATACATGACATCAACTTTAAACTATTTTCTTTTATATTTGTTTTAGTTTATTTCATCGCTGGAGACTCTTTGCATCTCCAAATCAGGGGGAAGTTAAACTCAGATCTTTACGAGATCGTATAAGGTGGTCTGGCTGGCTTTAGATACCTTTCACATCTCGTACCGACCGTATTTGGACGACCGGTTAGCCTGGTGGTAACCGTCCATACTCCATAGGCAGCGGCCTATGAAGCAAAAGGTACTGGGTTCGAATCCCGGTAAGGCCAATTATTTGTGTGATAGGCATGAATGTTTCTGAGTATTTATATTTAAGTATTTATATCTATAAAATATAGTGTCGTCTAGTACCGATAACACAAGCATTATTGGGCTTACTATGGGACTAGTTCGATTCGTGTAAGATTGTCCCTTGATATTTATTTATTATTTAGGGCACAACCGGGAATAACGCTAGGAGGATGATGATGATTTATTTACATAGGGACAGTTACATTTCCATCATTTTATTCTGACGCCCCACCTGGGGGCCTAGACAAGGTGACAATCGACAAGCGCTAACGCCAATAGAAAACTAATAAAATGTATGGGAATGACAGATGTTAACGAAAAGTGTTTCGTCGGCATCTGTCATTCCCCTACATTTTATTAGTTTTCTATTGGCGTTAGCGCTTGTCGATTGTCACCTTGTCTACGGCCCCTGTTCTATTGTTTAATTCTTGACGTATGGGTGAAAAACTTACTGAACCACCCTGTTGCACCTGTGACTGCTCGAATAGGCGTTTGTTTTGTTTGAGTTACAAATTATAAATATGTTATGTATATGGATTGATTAAAATCAATTTGGAAAGGCTATTTATTCATTGAAAAATGTTACTGCTCTCGGTCTTTAATTGCTGCAAATGGGTTTTTTATCGATTCTGGTAATTATGGGTGGGCGGAGGACGAAGTCTTGAGTTGTGGACTGCATAACTCAATAATTGTAATGCAAGTCATATCGGGGGCAAAGTAGACTTTCAAACCATTGACATGTCTATCTAACGAATCAAATCAAATCAATCAAATCAATTATTTATTCTGCAAATAGGCCACAAGGGCACTTTTACATGTCAAACGGTAATTTTCAATGAAATAATAATAATCTAACACAATGATAATTTAAAATTTGCAAATTAAGGATTGATATAAACGGTTAACAAACTAAATGTCACTAAATTAATGAAAACAAAACAAAATTGCGAGATATGACCATTACATTCGATATAAGGTCTGTATCAGCATTAACATGAAGTTAATGATATTAATTCAGTATTCCAGAGATGTATAAGGTCTCTGAGCGTCCAAATACAATTAATAATTATTCTAATGTTCGTAGAGATGTATACGGTCTCTAAGCGTCAAAACAAAACAAAAAAAAGGAACATTAATGCTGGCAGGCTAAACGCTACCAGTACTTCTAGTTTCTAGCTACTGCATGATTTTACTATTATTACAAAGCATTTGTTCAGCTATAAAAATGAATTAAGAAATAAAGAAAAAAAAATGTACTCTTAAATCCGCTGAGGACAGGATTCGAACCTGCGCGGGTAGAACCCATTGGATTTCAAGTCCAACTCCTTAACCACTCGGACACCTCAGCTGTGAGCGACTGGT
This sequence comes from Epinotia ramella, assembly GCA_947578815.1. Lineage (NCBI taxonomy): Eukaryota > Metazoa > Arthropoda > Insecta > Lepidoptera > Tortricidae > Epinotia > Epinotia ramella. Next base: position 1,228,818 of record OX388206.1, on the reverse strand, counting down.
CGAATTTCACTGCCATTTTGCTACGGAGCGTAATTAAAATCTATTGTACTTTTATTTACAGAACTGCTGAGCTGAAAAGCAGTTTTTCATGGAAGTTTAATAGCCGCACACGGATGTTTTGATTTGAAAGGCAATCTGACGTCACTTTACGATTCAAGTGCAGTTAATAAAGGAAAAAAACATGTTTAACTTGTAATGTACAGCCAGCTCTCACTGTTGAATTTACTTTTTGCAATTACTTGTTTCAGCACCTTCTAGTTTCGGCACCTTACATGTCTGTCCTTTGTTGAAAAAAAAAACTTTTTAATTTCGAAAAAAAGGATCAACAAAACAATACCATATAATTATTTATTATATAGAATTGTTTACTATTGTACGTAGGTTAGGTATCTAGATCTAAATGTTAATTTTCATACGGAAATTTGGCAGTTGGATCTACCTAACGCGCGATCAAATCGTTACGTGATCACCCCTCTGCTCTTAAAATTTCATGAGAATCCGTTGACAAATACGATCTGGTAGAGGATAACAGCTGAGCAGACACCACCCAGACAGACATAAGAAGCTGAAACGGAGAACATCTTTTACCTCAATTTTCCTGTGTCCGCCTTTCAAGATCAGAATAAAAGAGACATGAAACAGAGACACATAGGTATTATTAAACAGATACACCTATCCTAATTTCGTTAGTCTAGAAAACTAAGCCAAAAACTAACATTATTCCGCTGAGGACAGGATTCGAACCTGCGCGGGTAGAACCCATTGGATTTCAAGTCCAACTCCTTAACCACTCGGACACCTCAGCTGTGAGCGAATTCTCCAATTTTACTTCCATTTTGTTAAAGAGCCCACCGTAATAAAAATGTACTTTTATTTACAATATTGCTAAACTGAATAGTGAGTTTTCCGTGCGAGTTTTAATAGCCAGATACGACCTTGTAAGTAAATCGGACGTCATTTCATCAGTGTAGATAATAGGAATATGTTATCATATAATGGTAAATAATATATTGTTCTACGATTCCACGGTTATTACACATTGAGTTCATCGATTTTAATGGATTTTACCACACAATTATACTTATTCTGAATAAAGTGGATTTATCTATACACGGTGAATTTGAGTAACCCGACAGATTTTAACCATAAATTCCTGATGATATTACGAGTAAATAATGTTATATGAACATAGGGCAAATACGGCAAAAAAAAAAAAAAAAAAAATCTATTACCGATGCTACTCTCTTGTAAACAAATCTTTAGTTAAAGGAGTGAAAGAAAAAAAATAAAAAAAAAATAAAAAAAAAAATAAAAAAAAAAAATACCTAAGCTCACTGGTTTGTTAACAGACTGGCCGGAAATCAGCAGGTAGTAGTCTTGCGTATGAATGTGTCAGATCCATCTGGCTACGTCACGTCCTTAGGGTGTGTTATACTTGACAATTTTTTATGTGTATTTTTTTTTTAATAATTAATATCTCGAAAACTAGGCCGTTTTAGACCATTAGTTATACTACTTTTTTTACTCCTATTAGGCTCTGGAAGCGATGGTTAAAATCTGTCGGGTTACTCAAATTCACCGTGTATATATAAAAGAAGACTTCCTGAATGATTCATCACCGCACAGCCGAAACTACTGGGGCTAGAAACTTGAAAACACCAAAACTTCCTTTTATGACGTAGGCAAGGAATAAGACGGGATTTTTGGAAATTCCATCCCTAAGGGGGTTAAATGTGGGTGCAAAATGCGTATGGGGAAAACATTATTTTTTGAATTAGAGACTTGAAACTTTGTAAGAAGGTTACTTATTAAGATACAAAAAAGTAATTTCAGCGTTTTAGAAAATTCCACCCCTAAAAGAGTTAAATAGGGGTGCCATGTTTGTATGGGGGAAACATTATTTTTTGAACTAGAGACTTGAAACTTTGTAGAAAGATAACTTATTAAAATAAAAAAAAGTACTTTCTGCGTTTTAGAAAATTCCAACCTTAAGGGGGTTAAATAGGGGTACAAAGTTTGTATGGCGGGAACTTTATTTTTTGAGATAGAAACTTGAAACATTGTAGAAAGATTACTTATTAGAATACAAAAAAATCGCTGTCAATGTTTTAGAAAATTCCACCCCTAAGGGGGTTAAATAGGGATGCAAAGTATATATGAGGGAAACTTTTTCTTTTGAGCTAGAAACTTGAAGATTTGTAAACAGATTACTTATTTGAATAAAAAAAGAACTTTAAGCGTTTTTGAAAACGCCACCTCTAAGGGGGTAAAATATGGGTGCAAAGTTTGTATGGGGGATACTTTATTTTTTACGCTAATAACTTGAAACTTTGTAGAAAGATTACTTATTAGAATACAATAAAACAACTGTCAGCGGTTTAGAAAATTCCACCCCTAAAGAGGTTAAATAGGGGTGCAAGTATTGTATGAGGGAAACTTTTTCTTTTGAGCTAGAAACTTGAAACTTTGTCGAAAGGTTACTTATTAGCATACAAAAAAAAGTTTTAGAAAATTCCACCCCCAAAGGGTGTAAGGTTTGTATGCGAAATAATACTTCTTTGAGGTAGAGATTTGAAACGTTGTAAAAATATTACTTATAGAATACAAAAATAGTAAGTTCTTTCAGCGTTTTAGAAAATACCCTCCCTAAGGGGGTTAAACAGGTATGCAGGATTAGGATGAGAAACACTTTTTCTGAGCTAGAGACTTGAAACGTTGTAGAAATATTACTTATTAGAATAAAAAAACACTTTCAGCGTTTTGAAAAACGGGATTACGGGTTTATATGGAGAACAAGGAAGTATAGTAAGAATTTTGTAATGTCAGTCTTAGCATGTATGTTAAAAGGCTACAAAACTGATGTCAGAGTTTTTTTAATTCATGCCCTATAGGAGTTAAAGGGGGTTCAAAGTTTGTATGGAGGGAAAAGTATTTTTTAAAGTAAGAGATTTCTTAACTTTGGTCTTAGACTGTTTATTAAAAGACTACAAAACAGATTTCAGCGTTCTTTTTTCATTCATCCCCTATGAGTGTTTAAAGGGGGTTCGACGTTCGTATAGATCAAGACCATTTTGAAATTCAAACATTTGTTACTTCGATTTTAGATGGTTTGTATAAAACTAAAAAAAAAAATTCAACGTGTTTTGAAATTCATCTAAAAAACTAGAAAACATATTACAGGGTTTTTTTTAATGCATCCTTTAAGGAGGTTCAAAGTTTGTATGGAGAGCAAGACATTTTTAAGGTAAGAGATTTGTAACTTCTGTTTTACACTGTTTGAAATTGATTCCATAAGGGGGTTAAATAGGGATGCAAAGTATATATGAGGGAAACTTTTTCTTTTGAGCTAGAAACTTGAAGATTTGTAAACAGATTACTTATTTGAATAAAAAAAGAACTTTAAGCGTTTTTGAAAACGCCACCTCTAAGGGGGTAAAATATGGGTGCAAAGTTTGTATGGGGGATACTTTATTTTTTACGCTAATAACTTGAAACTTTGTAGAAAGATTACTTATTAGAATACAATAAAACAACTGTCAGCGGTTTAGAAAATTCCACCCCTAAAGAGGTTAAATAGGGGTGCAAGTATTGTATGAGGGAAACTTTTTCTTTTGAGCTAGAAACTTGAAACTTTGTCGAAAGGTTACTTATTAGCATACAAAAAAAAGTTTTAGAAAATTCCACCCCCAAAGGGTGTAAGGTTTGTATGGGAAATAATACTTCTTTGAGGTAGAGATTTGAAACGTTGTAAAAATATTACTTATAGAATACAAAAATAGTAAGTTCTTTCAGCGTTTTAGAAAATACCCTCCCTAAGGGGGTTAAACAGGTATGCAGGATTAGGATGAGAAACACTTTTTCTGAGCTAGAGACTTGAAACGTTGTAGAAATATTACTTATTAGAATAAAAAAACACTTTCAGCGTTTTGAAAAACGGGATTACGGGTTTATATGGAGAACAAGGAAGTATAGTAAGAATTTTGTAATGTCAGTCTTAGCATGTATGTTAAAAGGCTACAAAACTGATGTCAGAGTTTTTTTAATTCATGCCCTATAGGAGTTAAAGGGGGTTCAAAGTTTGTATGGAGGGAAAAGTATTTTTTAAAGTAAGAGATTTCTTAACTTTGGTCTTAGACTGTTTATTAAAAGACTACAAAACAGATTTCAGCGTTCTTTTTTCATTCATCCCCTATGAGTGTTTAAAGTGGGTTCGACGTTCGTATAGATCAAGACCATTTTGAAATTCAAACATTTGTTACTTCGATTTTAGATGGTTTGTATAAAACTAAAAAAAAAAATTCAACGTGTTTTGAAATTCATCTAAAAAACTAGAAAACATATTACAGGGTTTTTTTTAATGCATCCTTTAAGGAGGTTCAAAGTTTGTATGGAGAGCAAGACATTTTTAAGGTAAGAGATTTGTAACTTCTGTTTTACACTGTTTGAAATTGATTCCATAAGGGGGTTAAAAGATACTAACCCCCTAAAGGGGCTTAAATGAGTTGAAAGTTTGTACGGGGAACGAGACAATTTTAAAACTGTAACTTCGGATAAATTACAGCGTTTCTTTAAATTCATCCTCTAAGGAGGTTAAAAGGGGTTGGAAGTATGTATGAGGAACAAGTAATTTATGAAGTAAGGGAATTCTTCGGTCATACTATATGGTAAGCCATTTTATTAGTCAAAATACGTAATCCAACTTACCAAAAAAGTACGATAGGTAAAGTTAAAACCACGACCCTTACAGAATCGAACAGCTACCAGAAATATAGGTCAGGTTAGGTTAGAACTGCGATTCTCCCAGAACCGAAGAAGGTAATGTTTGATTAAACCTGCGGATTATTTTGTTAAATTAAAAAGTTTATTTTGGTTAATGAAAATAATGTATTCTCACAGTTAAATGGAGCATAAGATAATTTTGCTTTCAAAACTACGAGTATACAGGTAGCCCGAACTAACGTAAATAACACTACTGGACGGATTTCGGAAAAAAAATCCAGTAATCTAGTTTAGTAGACAAAAAAAATATGTTTCAGAAAGAGAAACGTCTGTTGATGATTATTAAGATACTTATGTATGTAATAACGGAGTTTTCAATTTTGATTTAGCAATTTAAACTAACGAACTCATCGAATTAGGCTTAATCCCTGTACGTCTAATACAACTTGCTGACAAGTCGCTTCGCGTGCGACTGAGGGTGTCCTGTCTCACTCACACCGTTAAATTAGAAAGAGGAGGGTAGATCTTTTTCCACTCGCGTCGCGGCGCGGCGTCAGTAGTGCTAGCCCCCTGAACGGATTTAGATGAAATTTTCCGTACAGATAATTTGAGACCCTTTGAAGGATATAGGAGTTTGTATCTCGGAAATCATCCCTTTAGATGGTAGAAGTGTGTTTGGGACAGCGATAATTAAATTAAGCTTGCGCCTTACATAATTTAATAGCAATATATTTTCTAAGACGATCACAAGTTCTACGCAGACGAAGTCGCGGGCAAAAGCTAGTTTTATATACAAGTATAACTTAGATAATAATAACATAATACCTACGCTTAAAATCTGTTTGTAAAGTTTTATTTAGGTAATGTATTGTAAAATTCTATATAATGTCATACTATTTATTTTGTTAGGAGATACATAATATTGACGTGAATTATTATCGCCAATGCACGTTTTTAGCGGAATAGCAAAATAATGTTGTAATACTAACATTTTAGCGTCAACCGTCAATAACATCAGCATTAATTAACAGTGATATTTTTTTGTAAACAACATAATTATTATAACTTTTTTTCCTATCATTCAAAACAGCTTCATTAAAGCCATTTTTAAGGTGGCCGTAATTTTATACCCATACTTATTTATTTATTGAACATTAAAAAATATAAATATAAAGAAAATAATAATAATTAATATGATATGATTAACGTAAGAATGTAGTACTCATAAGCGATATTCAATAAAGTTTTTTATATTCCTACACTATTAAATGAACAATATTTGTTTATAATGGATAAAGTTTAGTCTTCAATTTTCCTAAAATAAGGTTGCACTTAACTGAAAAATATTTTATTTTTTAAGATAAGTCATACAAAAAGTCATAAAGTAATACTACTATTTTCATATATATGAAGTAATACTACTATTTTCATATATATGAAGTAATACTACTATTTTCATATATATGAAGTAATACTACTATTTTCATATATATGAAGTAATACTACTATTTTCATATGTATAAAGGGGCATTGAACCCCCTTTCGGATTTAGGGATATCTTTGTAACTTCAACGCGTTTCCGCCTTGAACTAGTTTTAACCAGTTCTTTAGACATCCCCAATCAAACGCCGGAAAAACCCGCGTCAATCGGAGCATTCGGAGCAGTCATCGGTGGTTTGTCTCTCTAGGCCGAAAAGTCGTAAGTTTGGAAGTCACATAGTGGCATCCGATTTTTCAGACTAGGGCGGGAATGTTTGTTCCTTGATTGCAGTTGTGGTGGCTTTGCTTATGCGGACGAGGACAATCAATCAACTGGGGCTGTGGTGACCGCGCAAAATACTGCCTTTCCTCATGACTTTTAGCCTGACTTATTAAATGAAAGAGCTGCGATTCGACTAGTTTTTCGGGTTTCACCGGTTTATGTGGTAAGGATTGTTGAATGAATTTATAAGTATCTTATATTATGCTAAGTTAGTGTTTAACTAATCATAATTTACCGTAGGTGCTTGACACTGAACCCATGCTTGATACTTTCAATCTTATTTTTTATCAATAGAGGTGAACAATAGTTGTAAACAAATAAGAATTAAGGTAACCGCACCCATTCCACATGTAAAATTTCCGCCATATCCTTCAGCCAGCCAGCCCAACTGGGGAAGTACCTCCGCCTTGCAGAAGACCACGGCCATAATAACACTACTACTTGCTCTGTAGTAGTGTTGTGTTCCTGGAGGTGAGCAAGGTCGCCAGAGCTCCCGAGGATGCGTTGTGTTGAGAGCGAGGGAATTTGTTCCTTCAGCTGTCAACACGGCGAATCCTCAAACATATCAAGGGTCGGCAACGCCCATGTTACTCCGTTGGGGTTGCATGCGTCTATAGGCTGCGGTATCCACTTACCATCAGGCGGGCCGTACGCTTGTTTGCCACCGTCGTTGTATAAAAAAAAATAATACTTAATGCACGTTTTGTGTACGGCACCAGTACGGCTAATACAGGACGGCCCGCGAGCTATGTCGCGGCAATATAAACTATTCGTCTCTTTCTATGCGTTCTAATTAGACAGAGAGGGATAGTCTATCTCGCCGCGAAACAGCTCGCGGGCCGTCCTCTGAAAGCCATGCAGAAAGACGTAACTCCACACACGTGTATTGTCATGCGGTTTTGTAATTTTGTAATATAGCATTAATAATAACACAAAGCGTATTTATATTGATGATACAGATGTGCTGCTTCAGCAAATGCGCAAACTCAATTCTACATATTTTATTGCCGTCGATTGTGACCGATTAATAAATAAAACTAGTGCAAAAAAAAGTTTTTTTAAAATTTCGATAATCTGAATCTAAGAAAAAATCTATATCAAAAAAAATCATGACAATCGTTTGAAAAACGCAACCTGTAGAGAAGAACGGACGGATAGTAATACATACGAAAGAATTTTTTCCCAAGCCAAGATTGCTAAGTTGCACAATTTTATTTAGCTAGCAATTAAAGGTTGTTAAGAATGCTTGAGACTTGGCTCTACGAAATATCTCACAACTTTTTACGGTGGAAGAGTTTCGAGACGGCCTCTTTTTTACATGATATGTTTTTTAAGGGATCACCAGTTGTCTTTAAACTGCACAGAATACAAGCGGTCAGATAAATTATGTACCTATAAGTGTACAATGAAGATAAACGTTATGGTGCACTTTTCGTACAGTTTTACATCGGACTACACACTTAACACTTAATTTGCTAATTGAAAGAGCGCGCAAAGCGAACGCATTTCTCCCTTTCAGCTTGGGCCAAAATTCATTTCGAAAAAATGACAGGGCCACTAATAAAAAATAAAAAACCTAACCTACCCAAACACGTGCCTAAAACCCGGTATGCGCATGTTCGAACTAAACGGCTGCCTGGCATCGTTGACACGACACCCCGCCCCCCGCCCCCAACCCCGCATAAAGGCAATAGCACCCATTGTGGGGCCATTTTGCGGCACTACTTTGATTTCTATGGTTTTTTCGATCGCTGTTGAAACTACAGATATCATGCACGAGTGATACGGCTGCGTTCATTGATCGCTGTATTGTTTTTATATTTTTAACTACGTTAATTTTCCCTTCTCATGTTTACCTAAGTTCTTATTATTATTTTCTTTGCTTGAATGAGTTTGTTTCCTACCGTGTAATCACTCGACGCTTCCATCGGAAGATTAGCGCTGGCAGTTATGCCATCATTTTTCTGCGATTTAACCGTTTTGTGACATACTGCTTTGTGACACTTTTTATTTCAACTAAGTATGTTCTTTTGACTCAATTTTGTATTAACACCACGTCGGTGGCAAACAATCTTACAGTCCACCTGATGGTAAGTGGTTACCGTAGCCTAAGGACGCATGCAACCCAGGGGTGTTACAGGTGCGTTGCCGACCCTTTAAGAATTTATACACTCCTTTTTTGAAGAACCTCATACTGATGTAGCTTCTGTGAAGATGCTGTACCAGTCGTTCGGCTTCACCTTTCACCTTTCAGCTTTCCTTTTAAGTGTTGCATCTTCTGGGTCCTTGTTAGCGTGGGGTTGTTATGTATGGCTCGGTGAAGAGATCCAGGAATGTAGGCCACTGTGATCCGGCTCGAAGGACCAATGATCCGGGCTGTTTGCCCGTGGAATTAATGTAGTTTGTCAAAGTAAAAGATGTGTTCTATGGAGTGATTTTATTGACACTAAAAAGTAGTCACAAACATACTTTATATAAACGTTGTAATTTATAGGTAGGTTTGTAAACGACGCAATATAATTGTGCAATATAGACATAAAAGTTGCAAATTGCAATGATAGCTCGCTTGTACAGCTTCCTTGGAAAAACCTAGGCAGGGAGCTCATTCCACAACCGCCGTGAGAGGGAGGAAATTTCTCTGAAACAATGTTTTTTTTTTCGAATAAATGATTCTTTCGAAAAAATCTGTTATATTAATTTCTCTATTTCATCAGTTTTTTTTTAACAATTTTTTGCTTTGTTGGTAAAGGATTCGTATAAAATACATTAGAAAATAATAATAGCCTAACTATGTACATTCTGCCTATAAACTAACAAAATATTAACAAAACTACATATTTACAAATAAAATAAAAAACCGGCTCTAGATCTGTGCCGTGCGGCAAGATGCCCATAAGGCTGGTGGCATTACCGCGCTGGATAGCAATGCTGTTTCATCAGTTGAAATACTTTTTTTTTTTTTTTTTTTTTTTTTTTTTATGATATAGGAGGCAAACGAGCAGACGGATCACCTGATGGTAAGCGATTACCGCCGCCCATGGACACTTGCAACACCAGAGGTGTTGTGAGTGCGTTGCCGGCCTTTAAGATGGGAGTACGCTCTTTTCTTGAAGGTTTGAAGGTCGTATCGGTCCGGAAATACCGCAGGCGACAATCCATTCCACAGTTTAGCTGTGCGAGGCAGGAAGTTTCTGGAGAAGCGCACAGTTGAGGACTGCCAACCATCTAAGTGGTGAGGGTGGTAATGTTGTCGCGTTGGACGATGGCGAAAAGAAGCGGCAGGGATTAATCCGAACAATTCCTCGGAGCACTCCCCGTTATACATGCGATAGAAAATGCAGAGAGAGGCCACATCTCTACGCAGCGCCAAGGGGTCAAGCCGATCCGAAATATGCTCGCTGTCGACAATTCGAGTTGCTCGTCGTTGGATGCGATCCAGAGGGAGAAGCTGGTATTGGGGTGCCCCTGCCCATAGATGAGAACAGTATTCCATGTGTGGGCGGACCTGCGACTTATAAAGCTGCAGGCGGTGGGCCGGTGTGAAATACTGTCTCGATCTATTGAGCACACCGAGCTTTTTTGAGGCTAATTTGGCCTTACCCTCTAAATGGCCGCGGAACTGGACTTCACTCGAAATGTCGACGCCAAGGATTCCGATACTGGCTGCGGCAGTCAGGGGAGTGCTCTCAAAACAAGGTGACACGTCGAACTTTAACTTTTTTGCGGTAAACGCGCAAACTTGTGTCTTGGTAGGGTTAAAACGGACTAAGTTAAGTCGACCCCATTCAGAGATTGCACTTAGGGAAGTCTCAATTTCAGACACAAGTTTGTTCCGGTTCTCGATGACGATTTCCCGAGAGATATTGGTACGGCCGGTGTAAGAGGCATCACCTGTACTATCATCAGCATAACAATGAATTCCGCTGATTTGCAGCATTTCATTGATATGCATAAGGAATAGCGTGGGCGACAGCACACAACCTTGGGGGACACCAGCATTCACAGACATGGAGTCGGAGCATTCCCCGTCAACTACGACCTTAATGCTTCTGTCTGCTAGAAAGCTACTGACCCATACACATAATCTCTCGGGAAGCCCATAGGATGGTAGCTTCGAAAGAAGTGCTTTGTGCCAAACCCGATCAAAGGCCTTCGCTATATCCAAACTAACAGCCAATGCTTCACCCTTAGTCTCGATCGCCTGTGCCCAACGATGTGACAGGTAGACTAGAAGATCACCAGCCGAGCGGCCTCTACGGAAACCGTATTGTCGATCGCTAAGCAACTGGTGGTCCTCTAGGTAACGAAGGAGCTGGCAGTTGATAATGGACTCCATTATCTTCGAGAGAAGGGAGGTAACAGCTATTGGCCTGTAGTTGGACGGGTTTGAGCGGTCGCCTTTTTTAGGGATCGGATGCACCAAAGCTGACTTCCACGAGGTCGGGACTACGCCAGAAGAATAAGAGAGCCGAAAGAGACGCGTTAAGACCGGAGCCAACTCGGGAGCACACCTCTTCAGCACAATTGCAGGGATTCCATCAGGCCCACTCGACTTATGAGTATCGAGGGAAAGAAGAGCTTTACGCACCGAGCTTTGGTTGAACCGGATATCCGGCATACAGCTCTCGCACCGTGGAATGGTCGGCGGCGCGTTTCCCCCGTCATCCAAAGTCGAGTTGGACGCAAAGAGTTTACCCAGAAGATCGGCTTTGTCTTTTGCGTCGTGGGCCAATGAATCGTTATCCATGTGCAGAGGCGGAAAAGATGGCGTGCAGAAATTCCCCTGGATAGCTTTGGCAAGAGACCAGAACGCACGAGTTCCCGACGGGAGGCGCTCTAATTTCTCACCAATTCTACCAATATGCAGCGACTTTGCTCTGGCAATATCTCTTTTGAAGGACCTGGAGGCAAAGTTAAACTCCTTTTTTAATACGCTAGTCTTTTCATCCCGTACTGCCGCTGCGTCTACCCAGGCTTGGTAACATTCATGCTTTCGGCGAGAGGCCATTTTACAGAAGCGACCAAACCAGGGTTGGGATTTGCCACCAACAGGGACCACAGAGGAAGGAATGAAAAGCTCCATTCCCTGCAGTACCACGTCAGCAACAGAATCAGCAACGACGTAGGGATCATCCGGCGTGAAGCAAACCTGCCCCCAAGGGTAAGATGCAAAGAAGGACCGCATCTCGTCCCAATCTGCTGACCTATAGTGCCACACACGGCGGCCACAAGCAACTCGCCGACGCGGCGGGCACGCGAGTGGCACCGTACTCCTTTCCTGTCCACGAATTCGTATGACGTAATCTTGGCACGCTGCTAAAATAACACATTATTAGTTTAGTTTGTGTAATAATTACAGTAAACAAGTACATTTGATGGCGAAAGCGTGCGCTGCACACATGCACTGGCACACACACACATATTTCGAACTTATGTCAAGCAGCAGTCGTGGCCGAGCGGTTAAGGCGTCTGACTAGAAATCAGATTCCCTCTGGGAGCGTAGGTTCGAATCCTACCGACTGCGGATCTTTTTGTATTTTATTTCAATTGTCTTATCAATCATTAATTTAGCCCTTTTTCTTGACAATGTATTTATTAAGATTTTACGGTGTTCTGTTTGTATTTTTTTTTGCTGCATAGGAAAACGGGGCTTTTTGTCCAAGAAAAGGATTAAGCTTACATTTTTGACTACAAAGTTCCTGAGTCTTATAGTTTATTTGTTTTGAGTTCCCGGGACGCTCCACTCTCCATACAAACGTAGTTTGGTTCTCGTTTTAACACATGCATTCTCTATTTATTTTCTATTATAAATTCTAGCAACAGAAACTAGCTTCCGACCTAGATATGGCGGATTCCATGATGTGTACAAACTTTCACGTTTTTCCAGCACGCCGTTTAAAAATGAGAGCCTAACTATGTTTGTATGAGGAGCCGACTTGTGTTGAGCGCCTTATGAGAGATTAGTTAAAAATACATAATTTAAATCTGGGCCACGATTCCACCCGCGATAGTTGACGGTAGGGGACATATCGCCACATTCATATCTCTATTATTCTTGAAATCAAAATCAAAACATTTATTCAGCAAATACGCCACGGGGGCACTTTTAAAACTCATAATCTATCTCCTAGACTCTAAATAGCATGCGTTCCCACATCATTCATAAATTCATAACAGATTCAAGTTTACATGTCAAAAACAATAAGAGAAAAAAAATACAATCTTATTTCTTAGAGTGTATAAGGTCTCCCAGTGTCAAAATTAAAATAATTATAATTAAATATCATAGGTATCCACAGTTTTTCATAAGTGTCAAAAACTAAGTAATAAAATAATACAATCAAGTGTAGACAGAGTGACATCTCTCATATCGATTCCGCAGAACAGTAGAATGATAAAAATCTCCACCTGAAAGGCGGCCATGCAATCTTATTACGCTTTTTTTCAGACTCATGTAATATTTGGTTTGGCAATCTGGGGTGGCTGTGTGGACATACAGCGATTATTTATATTACAAAAAAAGTGCGTGCGTATTTTATGTGGAATTAGGTCAAGTCGAGAGTCATGTAGGCAATCCTTCAAAGTACTAGGTCTGCTTACTCTGACAGCTCTTTATATTATGGAGCTCTGCAAACTCGTGCGCCGATTTCCAGACGAGTTTCCATTGAAGAACGATTTTAAAAGTGACAGACTTAATCATATATTTGTGAATGACGTTAAGGTCCCAGCTGGCAGAACAGCAATGTTTTCTAGATGCCATAACCATGTTGCAGCAAAGGTGTACAATGCCTTGCCAGTTGAAATTAAGGCCCTATCGTCTACAAAATTTATACTTGCATTAAAAAAATACCTTGTTGAACTGTGTCCATATAGCTTAAGTGAGTACTATATAAGGAAAATCAATAATATGGAGATATTTTATGTGTAATTAATGTTTAATTATTCTTAGTATTATTGCTACACCAAATTGGTAAAATTGTATTGAGACAAATTAACAAACTGTATCCACTGTACCATCCTGTGTATAACATGCAATTTATGGCAAATAAATGAAATGAAATGAATGAAATGAAATTTTAGCTTGTCGTCTGTGAGATGTCAATGAGATGACTAATTCTCTGGCATGTCATGGCAATATCTCCACTTTGGCGTCTCTGTTTTTCATTATCAGATTATCACTGTATTTTCTCTACGCACCAATTAAACTAAAGTATAAGTATTAGTTTTTAGGAGTTATACTCTTTCTATATCAAATAAACCCTAGTTTTTATATATGAACATGTATTGTGCACTTCTATATATGTCAAGTTACAGCACAGGTATCTCGATACTTAAAAAGAGACACCAACCTGTATTTAGTTAAGTATCTTAAAAGTTAATACATAAACTATTTTTATTTTTTTCAGATTGACCTAGATAAATTAATTAACATGAATACCAATCATTGAATACGGAAATATTAAAGTATACTATAAATTACAAATATGTCTATGAAAATACTAAAATGACAAAAACTAGCTTAATTTATGGGGCCTACACTATATTTACATATATCCCCTAGATAATTACCAGTTGGTAGGGTGCCCATAAGGCTGTCTGCGTTACCTCGCTGAATACTCCAGGCAAAATACGGTTTTGAAAAACATTAATTTATAATAGCGTTTTTTTTGTTGATTTCATTTGAAAATGTTATTCTAAGATGATTTAGTCAAGAATCCGACAAACTTTCCACCCGGAAGTAATTATGTAGATTTAAATGAAGCATGCATTATCTTTTTTTGTACGATTTATCTTGAATATTATAGAGCAAATGTAAATGAACCAAAATGAAGACAAAAACATTTATTAATATTTTTACTGACTTTTTAGAAGCCAGTTAACTTATCATTTTTTCGATGTCTGAAATTTTGTCGGATTTTGTCGCTGGGTAACTATTTAATTGATAATATATCCGTTAAACATAAAAAATAAGCTATTATAAATTATTTCCAAAATTGACATTTTTTCCATACAAGTTGTTAGTTCATTGCCTGGACTAAATGGCAATGCGTTGAGCAAGGAACGAGCCAGCCCTATGGTCACCAGTGGAGCGGATGAGCATTTTTGATATTTTTTGGAACAATTTTAAAGCCTTCGGTCCCCATGGACCCAAGGTCTCCACGGCAAACGCCGTAAATACGTAACTGTAATGAACTGTAGGTTTTAAATATTTACCCAATACCGTACATTGAGTAGGATTTCTATTGCAGAGTTGTGGGAAGAAATTATTAAGTAGATAGGTCGTACTGGTTAGTTAATTGTATGTATCCATACGAATATTATAAATGCAGAAACGTGTTTGTCTGTCTGCCTGACAGTTATCTCTTCTCGCTTATACCGCATGGAGTGATTGAGATGAGGTATGGAGATAGGTCGAATCCCAAGAAAGGACATAGGATAGTTTTTATCCCGGAAATAAGGGGATAAAATAGAGGTTGAAAGTTTGTATGGCGTAATATATAGCGAGTTCCACGCGGACGGAGTCGCAGGAAGAAGCTAGTTTTTAATATGAATTATAAGACAAAAACATTTTCATCTCTCATACTCTGAAAATAAACATAAAACAGCAATGGCAGAAATCTATACAGCCACACTGCACTTTATGACTGATTTTTGAAACTCTTAGATAAGTAAAATGGGTATTATTAATTCTTTATTTTTTATTTAATTTTTATTGTAATAATTATAATATTACTAGCGACATTATAAACTGTCGCTAAATTGTGAACTGTCTAAACTGTTTAACGCATTACTTTTCGTAAGCTTATAATTTATCATTGTGAACTGAGATCAAATTATAAAACGAAGGTGTTCATAATCTGACGGTACCATTATACACTATATGGTATATATAAATACATTTACTAATATTATGTTGAATAAATGAACAATGCAAATTAGTTTTTCAATAAAACCGCTTCAAAAACGCGCTGTTGTCCACGTTAATCCCGGCCAGGAAATGAAAAATCGACACGCAAACATTAATAAAATCAGTCAACAGTCCCCGCCCGCCGTCTACACACAAACACTTTTAAAATGGGTTTTATATATAGGATCTGACTGTTTTAGAAAATGTCTAAGCATTTTTGGCTTTCATATAATTTCCTTGTATTTGAAATGAAAAGTAGAGTGTTTAACTCGGGGAAACCCACCCATTTCAGCCTCGAACTACTGGCGCTAACAACTTTGTTCGAGCGTCAAAATATCTCGTTGGTAATGGTTGGCTTTAAACCCGCGCTGAACAATCTACTATTACCGCCACATGTTTTCAGGGTATATCACGCGACATTCTTAACAATAATAGAGTATGTAAATTCAAAAGACTTAGGCAATGGGCTATATAATTGTGTTACTTGATATTAAACAGTTGTTTCACTAAATAGCAGCCTAAATAATGAGCACGAGGAATAGTTTCTGGTAACTAGATACTGTTATAATGCAGGTTGCAATTAATTTGAAAGCATATATGTTTAGGTATCAATGTGTGGGTTTTACAGTGGGTAGGTACATTACTACAAATGCCGGTAAATAACGTATTGCCTGCCGAGCTTATTATAGATGGCCGAGCATAGCGAGGCCGAATAAAATACGAGGCAGGCGATCCCTAGTTACTGTTATGTAGGTATCTCTAGTGGTTTCCTTAAACATGCAAATAAATTATATAAACCTTAAGAATTTATTAAATGGCTGAACGCCATGATGTGTCACCAATTGAAGATGAAACAAAAGAAGTTTACTTTACAGGTCTCAAATTTTTTATGAAATTGTTTTATTGGCCTCTCGTCTCGCCGCACCTGAAACGTAACATTACGCAGCCTATTTATTTTAAAGAATGTAACGTCAATATTTCATCTCATGTGTGAGAAAAGTAGTTTAACTGTAGTTTGTTAGTTAGACCAAGTTACTAGGCATACGTATGTCCGTAGGCTACGGTGACGCTAACTACCCGATATGTCACGCCTATTCACTACCATCGTGATACTCTGATACTGAATCCCTTAGAAACATATAAATCATCTATTATAATTTATTATCTGTACTTACAGTCGAGGTATAAGATATCTTTACAATTGAGTGTTACAAAAATACCTTAAATTTAAATACTTTACACACTACATGACAAAAAAATACTTACAACGCACATGACACTTTCATCTTTTCACTTAATGCACCAAAGTTCTGTTTACCATCTGTCTTCCATAGAAACATTTTCCCACATTGTGACACAATAGGTTTACATTGGATGTTACAAAATAAGATTTCCTGTCAATGTGCCCTAAATATGTTTACATTAGCAGTGTCACTTGAAACTTTACGTTCAAGCGTACTATCATTTTGCTTACACTTATAGCTACATAAATATCTTTATTATCTTTACAGTTTGACACAAACCACGGTTCATATTTTAAATAATGACAATCACCGAAAACAGTACCATACTGTCAAATATTTCTATCTCTTTCATTTTGGGCGTGACGTCAGCGACGACGTTTTTTCTGTAAGGGGCAGGTCTTCCAAGAGGAGGCCACCAACCCAACATAGAAAAGTGAAACATTACGCGTCAAAAAAATATTGTGTCCTACTTACTTATTTTTTAAACAGGATACATATAGATTATGCCCTTAATTAAACGGGTAATTGATGCGTATGCGTTACGCTCATGTCTAGACAATAAGAAATCCTGTATTTTGTTGTATGTTATGTGAAAGAATTATTTGGATTTGTGCAGTTTATAGTTTTACAATACAATACAATACAAATATTCTGTATTGCTCACCAGACATGGTGAAAATAAAATAGAAAAATAGAGGTAAATTAAACATAAACAATGGTAGACAACAGGCAGGTTTTAATCAAGACATTCAGCTTAAAATTTGAAAATACCGATTGTTTTTATTTCAAAGTTAGTTAATCATTTAAATGGCTGAACCGCTTTTAATTGAACTTAGCTAAGTCAGACTCTTTATAAAAGATTCTAACAAAAAACAACATCACAATCGGTTCATCCACTTGAGAGCTATGATGCCACAGAAAAACGTTCAACTTTATAAAACCCCTCTTTTTGCGTCGGGAGTTAACGTTTTCGACGTCGTGTCAAAGACAAAGGTAACTCAGACGCCACGTCACTGAACTGCCAAAACAGAAGTTGAACTTTATGCATGTGCATGTTGCTTCGCGATCTGTGACGGATTTATCCGTCTTGGGCGTTAGAGCTGTCATTATATCAGCCGAAAGACGTCCACTGCTGGACATATGCCTCCCCGAAAGTTAGTCCCATTAGAGCAATAGTGCGGATATATCCATTATTGGCTTCATAAAGGTTTAAAACTCAACGAATCTTCCTCTTACATAAATTTGCGATCTGTTAGAATAAGATATAAAGAACCGGCCAAATGACAGACAGTAGACATGGCAAAACTGTAAGGGTTTCTTGTTGACAAGGGAGCTCATATAAAAACGACTAAATAAATTCCTCCTTTTTTGGAAGTCGGTTAAAGAGCCGAAATTGATAACAAATATAAGACTCAAATGATGAAATTAAGGAAGAACCATACCATATGACAATTCAATGTCATTATTCAAATTAAGAACAGTTCAATCAACCTGTAATAGTTATTTGTTATACAAGGGTGCAAAGTTGTATTTTACCCGCGAGTGGTTCTAAATTAGAATCCTGAGCGTAGCGAGTGTTTCAACACACGAGAAGTAAAATACATTTGCACCCGTGTGTAACACAAAACAACTTTATTTAATTTAAATAATAATATTTATATTATTTTAACAGTAATAAATAGAAATAATAACGTTTAGTAATATCAAGTAGAATTTTGGTCAAGTGCGAGTCGGGTTTTAATTTTCCCCAGTTTTTTGAGACCCAGCGCCTGAATGAAGTCAACAAGCAATTCTTTAAAAGTTCTTAAATATTTATTTTATTCTGTTTTTAAGTATTTGTTGTTATAGCGGCAACAGAACTACATCATCTTTGAAAATGTTGTATTATGATTATGAGTGTTTTACGTTTTGTTATCTGTCAAAAGTCTCAAAAGCTACTTAAACACGCTGCAATGTCAAATTACTTTCCCCACTAGTGGATAAAATGCGTTTTTGCTCACTGGTTTTAAAGGATAAAATACGGCTTTCCGAGACAGTGAGGGGAAGACCCCCAAGCCCTCACGGATTCCCCATTACATCCGCTCCTCACTCTACGCATAAATTGGTAATCAACTGGTTAATAACGCCTGTTTGATTAATTGATTATTAATCTGATGCGATTACCTATCGTTAATTATCTCGAGTAATAAATGCGATTACATTTTGATAATGGTATTATGCTGTTCTTCTCTGCAAATAGGATTACTATTAATGATACAATTATAACGTGTCCGGGGTTCGCAAGTTTTGCGGGTTTACTTGGCTGAAGCAACATTCCGTTTCGCTTTCTAGGTGGCATACGTTTGTTGTGTTTATGTTGCTATGTATTCTCATTTATTTATCGAGAGAGCGTAGGTACCGTAAAACGGGGTGAGTAGGGACAAAACTGACATTCAAACCTCGATAACACTTTATTTACGTATGCAAACCGCATGTTGTATATAATAAGTGTTCCGGACGTTTGTATTTTGTTTTTTATGATTTTGGGTAGTTCCATTTCATAACTTTAACGATAAACACGAAATCCCACCTCACCCCGTAGTCCCTCGTAGTTGGGGTGAGATGGGTTTTCATACAAAGGTGATTTTGGAAGATTGTTGTTTTTTTTTTTATTATTATGAATATTACTATAGCTCCATTATAAATTGGAATACATTGTTTAGGTACAGCCTTAAAATTCCATCTCACCCCCCTTTCATCCCTTCTCTTCCCATTCATAATCCAACTCTCCTCGCGATTCCTACTCACCCTATTTTACGGTGGTGAAAGAAGTTTTCTGTTTCAGCTTAGACTTAAGTTCTTTCGTATGTTCGGATGGCCGGCTGTCCCGCTGTCCAGGTAATCACCTCTTCAGGTTGCACTTCTCAACCGAAGCTCGTGAAATTTTGTGAGTATGTTCATTAATTATATAGAACTGTTTTGTGGTTTTTTTGTGGACGAAACTGCCATCATACTTGGATGCAAAGCTGGTATCATAGACCCCCTGATATTTATTTACGCAGCGGCCCTTCAAAACAAATATAATATTTATAAAGCGAGGGATGCACATGGCGGCATGGCGGATACCATCTCCGAGCGCACAACATGATAGATACACCCGGTGATGGTCCCCGCCAGGTGCAAAGACTATTGCAGTGTGATGCAACACTGTGCTGCGATGGAAACTAAGGTCATGGGTTATTGGGTTGAATGGTGGGTGAACATCTAAACACCGTGTGTGATTATTATCGTCCAAAGCGTATTAAAACAAGCATATCTTGTATAGATAACGTTTCTATAAACTCAAAAACTGCCGTCTCAAAGGGCCCAGAACATCATATCGATAAATAGTCGGCAATGCGTTCATGACTCTTTAAGCGCAAAAGTCCATAGACTATGGCAGACAGCTCTCCGTCACACAGGTTGCTTGTTTGCATCCGCCTTGATAGACAGTGTGCCCCATCAATGTATTGCAAGCACGGCCTCATCATTTGACAGCCATGACTGTGACAAGTATGATAATTAAGTTTAATGGATGATGGACCTTGAAGTTTAATTCGTATGAAATAATGAAAATGTCAAAATAACATATTTGGAAAAGTTTTATAGCAAAAGCAGTTCCGTTTTAAGACCATAATCGATGTTTGAAAAGCTTGTATATCACCACTTACTCATCAATATGTCCCACTGCTCTTATGACAGCGGATTAATGGGGTCACTTATGGGGTCAGCATGACTACAGCGCAAAATGACCACATCGCGTAAGGACTGCTGCATCGCAAATGTACCTACTTCATTGTAGAAAGCCGAAGTCGCTAAATGACTAGACCGTCTGTTGTTACCATTATTTATTAAGAATATATATAATAGTAGATTACTGCAGAGGCCGTGAAGTAAGGGATTGCTAGACGAGATTGGGGTAGACCGAATACAACGAGTCCAGCAATCCCTGTTCCGGCCAAGGATTGTATAGTACTTTTCTCAAACGATGTGAGGAAATATTAAAATTAAAATAAATACTAGGTAATCAATTAATTAATAGGTAATTTGCGCCTTTTTTATTTTTTAAACATGGCATTTGAACAAGCCGTTCGAGCACCATGTTTAACCGCACATAAAGTATAGTACCATAGATTATTTTTATTTTTTTATGAAGCAAGTATGCTTACAGTGTCTAGTGGTGGTTGGCAGTATGTAAATTTTCCTTTGTCAGTTTAATATTAGTAAGCAAATTTAAAAAGTTAGAGTAGCGGACAATAATGGTTTTACTTAGGGTTTTCATACATTACTTCTTGGCGTAAGGCCAAGAAGTAATGTAGGGAGCCATAAACAAGAAACTTCACGTCTTCATTTCGTGATATTAACGCGTACATTTCCGAGCATGTTTGAGAAAAGAGTATTTATTATTGTTATTCTCACTAAATCGCCAAGATCCGTATAACGCCTACATTGTAAAATAAACATAATGCTGAAAGTCTACGTCGAAAAAAGGCTAACTCGCTAAAAAAATGCCTACTCGGTACAGTCATGATCAAATTAAATTCCAGCAATGTGATCATTTTACGATCTAGTCATTCTATTGACAAAACATTGCATATTTATATCTCCACTCCTGTCGTAAAATATAGATTATAGCTAGGTAGGGTAGGGCCGTTAGGTATCTTCAGATGCCCGAAGGGCAAACAGAGCAGGAATAGGGAGCTCCGCGGAACGATCTGGACTATGAGTGATGTGGTGATATTCCGAACTAGTCATTTTACTAGTGACCCGATTAATGTTTAGGTACATATTTATGAGAGGGTGAAATGGATACATATTTTTGCACTTGAATGTAGACAAAATATAGTCATCATCATATCAGCCGTAAGACGTCCACTGCTGGTCATAGGCCTCCTCCACAGAGTTCCACAATGACCGGTCCAGCGCCACCCGCATCCAGCGGACTCCCGCGACCTTTGACCTGGTAACTTATCGGTGGTCTACCCACGCTGCGCCTTACGATACGGTGGTCGAACCTTTCCTTTGCAATGTCGCAAAATAATTAACCTTAACACCACAGTGTACTGGTTTTAAAACCAGTTGACCTACATTACATGCGCACGGTCACGTTTTGGTTGTATCGGCGTTGGTGAAAGTACTTTTTGTAAGTGCATGCAGATTACACATGCTAAGCAAGCAGCAGTCGTGGCCGAGCGGTTAAGGCGTCTGACTAGAAATCAGATTCCCTCTGGGAGCGTAGGTTCGAATCCTACCGACTGCGGATCTGTTTTGGTCTAGCTTCTGCCCGGGGTTGCGTCCACAATCAGACTAATTGCGCTTTTTTTTGGGTTAGTAATGAAATACTTAATTTAATTTGCCATAAATATAATGTTTGCCATAATCATTGTCCTAATTAGTATTTCTCAGAAACTGACGACTTTTCAGGATTTTACAAACTTTATCTTTAGCCTACTGCTATAGGGTACTTTGCAAAGTTTATATAATTTGTCCTGAAAAAGTTACGGTCTCATGACATGATACATAAGATTTTTAACCAATTAAGCCTAGCAGTGGAACAAAGTACTAGCAAACAGGTATTTAAACAATGGCTGAAAACAATACTTTTAGATAAGATCAATTTAGATAGTAGTATATAAAAATATTAGTATTAATATTTTGTACTTGCACGTACGACACGTACTAGCGGCAACACACTTAGCTGACTATTGGTGGACTTTAAGCCGTTGTAGCAGGGTCCACAATTGAACGGTTGAGTGTGCTGTCGATGGTACACTAAGTTCATTGCCATTAAAATAGATCATTTAGTAGTAAATAGGTAGGTAGGTATAACACAACCCTGTTAAAAGTTAAGAAAAAAGCGCACATTCGCCGACAAACTGCCCTCAGTTTGGCGATCTTGAAATGTTTACTTACCGCTAAGATGTTTTTTTTGAAGTAAAAAAAAAAAAAAAAAATCATTATTATGGCAAATGATGATTATGGCAAATGAAATGATGGATATCGAAGGTATTCGCTTTTTTATTCCGTATGGTGTTATTATATTCTTATAATGTCACCGGCAATCTGTAAAAAAAAAACTATTCAAAACTATGTTTATGACGTTCGCTTGTGCGTGAGCCATAAAGATATGAAGAAGACAAATGGTAGATTATTCAACTGCGATTAGAATAGTATTAGAGGTGACAGTTTTGCCATAACTTCATCATCATCACTTCAACCGAAAGACGTTGACTGCTGGACATAGGCTTCCCCCAAAGAGTGCCACAATGACCGGTCCTGCGCCATCCGCCTCCAGCGTACTCCCGCCATAATAGTTACGTGTATAATGAAAAGACAGCTTTTCCGTTCCAAAACTAATAACATTCGGTCCTACTATTGAAGAATATAATATTCGGCCGGAGATATTCGGTTCAACGTACGGGTTATATTAAAACTTAAATGATTGCATAGAGACGTGTACTTCTAGCATTATTTAAAAGCATTTATGACCTGCATACGGTTATTAAGAGTCTGGGCAGAGATTCGCGGGACATTAAAGCATCGATATATATTTAAATGAAGATCTCGAGATCTCGTACATGTCTAACAAACATGAAATTGTTCATTTTTTCCCCATATTGTTTTGACATTGTATGACGTATGATTTAGAGTTCATACATATAAATTTTGATTTGTAAAAGTGCCCTTATACTGTTACCAATTTATATGTAGTGTTTTTATGAATACAAGTTTAAGTTGGCCAGTTAATTTGTATAAGATATAGTAATAGTCCTTTCAAGTAACATCTGAGCACATATTGAGGTGTCTCATTTTAGAAGGTGTTCTTAAGATTGTTAATTTAGTCTGTATGAATGTCCTGCAGCTTGAATATGTCATGCTCTCCTAAAGGTCTTTGCTTACGGCGGCGTCGTTGATCGGGTCGCCACCTTCCCTAACATATGGTCGAGGGAGGCGATGGCTGAGATACGCGTCATACGTGAACGGGTGCTGTTTGTGGAGTCCGGTCAGTTCATGTTTGCAAGGACGACAAGCATAACTTCATTCCACTTTTCTGCGGAATTGATATGAGAGATTTCACTCTGTCTTCACTTGATTATATTATTTTATTGCTTAGTTTTTGACACATAGATACCTTATGCATCTCTGTGGGTACCTATGAGATTTAAATATAATTATTTTAATTTTGACACTTGGAGACCTTATAGATCTCTAAGAAAGAAGATTGTATTTTTTTCTCGTATTGTATTTGACATGTAAACTCTGATGTAGTTAATTCTATTATGAATAATGTACTCATACTATTTTGAGTCTATAGATAGACATTTTGACTTGTAAAAGTGCCCTCGTGGCCTATTTGCTGAATAAATATTATATTTATTTATGTATTTATTTATAAGACTAAAATCCAGGAAATTCCAAAGTAAGCCCAAAAATGGATAGCAGCTGACATAAATATCCATAACGCCATTCAAAAAGAAAGGAACGAGTCCTTCTTTCAAAATAAATTTTACAAAAAATTACATTTCATATTGAAAACCAGAATTATACAACGATGGCTAGTTTTTTTTGGGGACAAGCTTTGCTCCCGACGCCGTAGAAATGCTTCTGTGTAAACGATAATTATATGACACCAAAAATAGACTTTTATTAACAACACATCTACATCTATAAACGCCCAAAACCTCGCAATTCATACAAAAACGCCTCCACTTCGTGTCGCAGGCATAAGCCTTCCGATGGACACTGCTATACCTACAGCTAATCTGAAGTGACGGAACAGCAAATCTTTTAAACAAGACTTAAGCCGTTTTAGAGCCAGCGTGTTGTCGTCGTCGCCAGAGCGTGTTGCGTGGGAGACACCCGCCATAAATAAACCGTAAGCCCGGCCCGGACCAGGGATACGAATTTAGTTCCAAACTTGAATTAGATAAAGCTGTTAAATGACTTGTGGAGGTTAATATGACCTTAGTACGACTTTGATGTGGGGAGACAGTTTATACGTAATTGCTGAATTAAAAAGTGTAACTTACTGATTTGGCGTACGGATGCAGAGTACACTGCTAGCCACTATTCCTATAGCGTCATGTAAACGACGTTGTAATGGCGTTTTTTTTGGGGCTCTCACTGAAAACCAGCGTCACGGCCCCGTGACAACATGCTGAGTGATGCTCCCGTTTAGCACATTATAATAAGGTTACCTTTTTGATTGTATTTCTTTTTTCCGTGTTTTGTGTGCTAAATAAATAAATTCTTATTATTATTAATGATTGGATTCTTTTATATGATAGGTAGCAGCAAAATATCAAAATTGCTCCTCTAATGAGGATTTTGAGAAAAAAATAGGTTAAAAAGTTTGACTCGGATCCGTACCTAAGCATAGGAGGGGTTAAAAGAAGGCGAAACGTACTATTTCTGTATGCAACTGTATTTTGGCATCCACTCTACTACCAATTTCTCCCGTATACTAAACCAAATTTTGATACTTAAATATAATGCTCTTTATAATTTGCCCATTGCACAGAATGTGCAAATTGTGAAAGGCAGAACTTGACATACTCGTAAGTATGTAAGTCGTCTTCTCTTTACTAATTTTGCCGTGCCCAACAGGGTCCAAAATTAAGTTTTATTCTCATCGCTTAGCAACTAAAACTTAGTTTACCTAAAACCCTGTAAACTAACATTGTGAAATGCAATAAATGATTGAGTATTGAAAAAAAACTCTCTATAGCTTACATTTCTTTGAAGGAGCGTCAGTTATTTTTGCCTCAACACAAACATGCAAATTCTCCGAGCGAAGCTAAAAATAGTTCGCAGTCGGTAGGATTCGAACCTACGCTCCCAGAGGGAATCTGATTTCTAGTCAGACGCCTTAACCGCTCGGCCACGACTGCCGATGGAGAATGATACAAAAAATGCGATCATATTGCAACGTATAGTGTTACGCGAGCGTTTGAAAGATCACGACACAGCTATTGCCGCAGTTGGGTGCCAGTGTAGACCGTAGCGGAGCGACGAGCGAGTGTTCATAGACTTTACTGATATAGGAATTGCCGCTCGACGCTGCGCTGCCCGCTGGCGTTCAGACCGCGGCCTTAACTATAACGTTTAAAGAGCGCATCGTTGCAGGCAATGCGTTTGACTCAAGTTATTGCTGAGCTGTAGAACTCGCGAGCTTGTCATTTTCAACGTTCATAGACGCTTCTAATGTAGACAGTGAAAAAAATACCCTATCCTTCTAAAAGGAACACTACCGACATGACAAACGCTCTAAAAACCGCTTAAGGCGCCGTAGGTTCAGCGAAGTTAAGCGAACAGAGTTTTTGAAACAATATAATGCGTCTGTTTATAATAATATGGTTTAAAAAAAATACGAATAGTAATCTTGAGGCTTTTCTGCAGGGAAATCAATGCTTCGAAACATAATTAAGCAAATTTCGCTCGATAGAAAAAAATCACGAACATAGGTCTAAAACACACAAAAATACACTTAAAATATTTGTAACAAATTATGCACAAAAGCTATAAATATTAAAATTGCTTCTAAAAATCGGCAATATCATGTTTGAGGGAAATCAGTGTTTACATTTTTATTTATTTAAACGGCCAAAAAATTAAAATTAAAAAACAAGATATCCGCGCTTCCGAGCACGCACTTCCATCTCGCTCACGCTTATGCTCAGTGAGAGGGAGAGAAGACCATGAACCTACGGCGCCTTAAGAACCATCTCGATAAACAAGATTACGATTTAGAACAATTGAGATGTATTCAAAAGAGACGAAGATAAAAAAAATCATAGTTAAATGATACAAACTACACGTGCGGTTATTGCGGTGATGTAGGTCACTCGATCAAAGAGTGCGGAAAGAAGACGGAGTCTCCGAAATGTGCGACATGCAGGCTTTTCAAAAAGCCATATAATCACCAAACAGGTGACGCAGAATGCCCTGCTAAGAAAATAGCCGAGCAAAGATATATAAATTCGATTGACTATGAAAGCGTCTAAGGACGCCGTTCATTGGTGGGTGTTTTAATCAATTTGGAAGCTATATTAAGTTTATTAGATGAGCCTAACCTACCGGATTGTAACAGTCTACTTATTTAAATTATAGCCATACTAGTAATTAAATCGCCTAGGTTTACGAAATTAGTTAGTTTTATCGACCTATTAAATCCTTAATTTCATAACCTCGTAGCTTACAAAACATTGTTCTGATTGTTGATATAAATATATTAAACTAAGTGATGATTTATGCAATATTGCAATATTGCTGACGCTCACAATGCAATTGCCTAGTTGAACATATCAAATACCTATGTAATATCAAGGAAAACATTGTTTTATAGTACTTATAGTATTATTTTATAATTGTAATAGTAATTCGTAGTAGTGTATTAATTGTAAACATTTACTTTGTAACTTAGAAAATAATTTGTGCACGTTTTTATCTATTCCTCTGATTGTATGATTCGTTAACTAAGTATTTAGGAAATTACACGAACTCCTTCAAAGCCTGAGATACAGGAATTTCCTAGTTCAGGCTCAAGTATTATGTATGCACCATGTTGATGTAAGACTTTTAATGCAAATTGTTATTATTATGTTTTATTAATAAAGATTATTATTATCTCTTTATTTATGTTTCATCTTAAGTTAGGTTTGTACAATAATTATATATATAAAGTAAAATATAAAACTATACATACAAAACATAAAATCATTATAAAAACCTAACCTAGGGTGCAGCCGGCAGCGAGGCGGGGCCTAAGCTGCCGGTGGTCAGGGCGACAGAGACAGGAACCTCCTGACTATCCGCGCAGTATCCAGGAGTACCGCTTTCTGTATCTGACCCTTGATCCAGCCATCTAGCGAGAGCCTCTTGAGATGATGGTCGAGACTCTTTGCTATTATTATGTATGTCTTTCCCGCTCACGGGACAATGATGTCCCGGACCTTTGGGAGGCGTGCGTGGAGCTAGGTACCTACAAAGTACCAACTGAGCCAACACGTAGAGGCCCTTTTGACAATTTAATAAAATGCAAGGAGTACACCGAGCGGATGCTGTCCCTGCCCGTGTCATGGGACGCACACAGGGACAGCACCCGCTGGGGTGTATAGGGCCTATTGATGGTTGATGGAATCTAAATGAAACGGGTTATTGGGTTAAAATGATGGACTAGTGGCTGGGCTATTGGACGAAACATCGGACGCCTGCCTAATAAAACTGTCTATTATTATTATTATTATACCAGGTGAATTCCCGGATGTGAATAGCTTTGAAAATGCCCGTTAAATAAAATAGGCAAGTGTCGTGTACAACAGCATCAGCTTTGCGCTACAATTTTCAAACTAAAACAATAATAATAAATACAAATAATAAAGGGTGCTATTTAGAACGGGGCCATTAGAAATGCGATTTCTAAAGAAAGCGTCATCATATCAACCGAAAGACGTCCACTGCTGGACATAGGCCTGTTGGACTCTATCGTAGCTGTTTGTGTCAATAGCAATGTCTTTTCATTTTTGCCTCAGTGCTAGTTGAGTCCGCTGTACGCTCCTCTCCTGATCCCGAATACATTAAATTAACTACATAACTGAGCAACTTATTTATTCCCCAAAGAGTGCCAAAATGACCGGCCCTTCGCCACCCAGGCTGTGCTTGGAGTTTCTCTGCGTGATCGCATCAGAAATGAGGCTATGGATAAGGTATGGGGGTCTACCCACGCGTCAAGGAAAGTATTTTTACAAGCTTTATATTAACTTGACTCGTTCGTATGCGAGTAAGTTGTCCGTCATATCTTGCAAGTTAAATTTGACCCAATTCCCGGTGACCAATTGAGCTGAAAATTTGGGTATAAGTATAGTTTGGATGACAATGCAATATTATGGTACCATCGAGCTGATCTGATGATGGAGGCAGAAGGTGATCATAGGAACTCCGTAATAAAACCTCATAACCCCATCGAGTTTGGGCTCGTTAGAATCGTCTTAATGAGCAGTTGATGACGATATACAGAAAAGTACAGTCGGCAATAAAAGCTTGTACCAAAATGACATTTTTGAAAGAGACTTATTATCAGTAAACTTGTGATTATTTGAGTTGACCCAATTCTCTACTCTCGGAGGTAAAAAGATTCCAATTCCAATTTTATAAAAAAGTCAGCCCCGTTAAATAATCTCAACCATGTTACAGTTGGGTGGGTATCGAACTATAGGAAATCCACGAGCAGCATTGCTGGGCGCGCTCACGCGTCGCTTTCTATTGGTGCATTTTTCATTCGCTCTCCGCCTCGCAACCTCGCACTGCTCCGATGGAGCCTAACCCTAAGATAGCTGGTGTTGTTGGTAAAATCGTTGTATTACTGAATTGTGCTTGTATCATATTTATATTTCTACTTAAGACGCTGTCAACACCAAAATGGCCTTGAGGATTTTGGATAGCGCGCACACTGTCTATTTGTATCGGAGTAAACGAGAGCGAGTCTTACTGCGCGGCCCGGTTTTTGAAAAAAAAAAGACAGAACCGTTTAATGTGATTTTGAGACCAATCTTTGCAATTATTTTCTTTCGTGCCGATTTCGTCCAATTATGTATCGAGCCCGTCCACGTCTTTGAAATGTGGTAAATATTAACGTATATTTTATTTGATGTGCTAGAACAAATAGTTTTTCTTAAAAAACTGCTGAAATAACATCAATTTCCCCAAATTAGATCTTGTCAGCCTCTTAAATCGTTACGACACGTATTACGCTTATACTTTTTTGTATTTAATTGCGCTTACAGATAGTCGGGAACAGATATACGAAAATGGCAAAACTATAAGGGTTCCTTGTTGACTATGAACTGAGAAACCATAAAAAGACTGAATAGGTCAATCAATGCAAGAGTTCTAGAGGCCCATTCGAGAAACGCATCAAAATGGAATTGGGTTTATTTGTCATTTCATTTTTAGGGTTCCATACCCAAAGGGTAAAAACGGAACGGGGTTTTTTATTTATTGTTTATACTAATTCCGTTAACTGGTATGCTGCACCGAAATTTTTTTTTTTTAGTCATGGATGTTTTCTTTGTATTTAAGTATTTATTCATCTATATTATTATTAAATATTTAGTTATTTGTTAATATATGTATATCGTCATATAGAAACTAGCTACCCATATTACAAGCTTTGCTTAGTTAGGTACTAAATTGATTTGTGTAAGACTGGCCGAACATATTTATTTCTTTATTTTATTTATTTAAAAACTGCATTTATCTACGTATGAATGATTGTATATATATATGTATGTGTATTTATTTTGCGTGCATATATTTATGCTAGTTTGCACCACCAATTTGTTATTTTCTCTCCGATACCCAACGATTGTCTAGAAGAGATCGCTCTATAGCGATAAGACCGCCTCATGTTTTCCTCTGCTCTTATATTCGTTGTTTTCTGTACTATTGAGGTGTACAATAATAGTACATTACTACAGACGCCGGGAAGTAAGCGGTTGCCGGACGAGTACATATAGAAGGCCGCGAGGTCGGATAGTTATGAGGCCGGCAACCCCTTTTCACGCCGAGGTATGTATAGTGTCTTTCTCAAACATGCAATGAAATAAATTAAAAAAAAACTCCATTATATCAAACGTAAATTTTCATGGCTGAACGCCGTGATCCTGTGCCACAGATTGTGGAATGGAAATTAAAAAAGACCATCTTGCAGACCTAGGCCTCTAATTTTGTATGAAATGCCATTACGGATCTCCCGTCTCGCTCCGCCCGAAAAGTGACACTTCGAAGCCCATTATGAAGAACACAACGTCAATATTTCACTGCATGTTTGAGAAAACTTTATTTGTATTGTTTGTATAGTATTGTATATCTCTCCTATAGTGAGTCCGCGGGTTTCGTGGCCCGACCTCTCGTACAGTTTGACGCCTAGGCTTACAGCGCCTATTTACTTTATTTACGGCCCGTTAGGGGCGCTGCAGAGATTATTACAATTTTAACCTTCGCCTAATGCCCTAATGGCCACTCAAGACAAGCACCCTTAATGGAAAGTTATTTGCCCAGGTTCTGAGAAATATGGCATCAGATGAGAAATGGCCTTTAAAGTTTGCCTGACCGGGGGTTTTAGAAATGTACAAGGGAGGGAAGAATCCAAATAATTATACCGGCGTATTCATGAGGTCATCAGGAGAATCAAATGTTATGTGATCCTAGGTCCAGTAAAAATATATCTTAGGACGAGCTGGCAATGATTATTATTTATCTCTTTAGAAAAAAACCTTAGCTGAATCCAGTTTACTTTAAGTAACACTTTATTATCTAAATATATTTATTTATTTATTTCGATGGGAAACATACAGCGCGTAATAACTATTACAAAAACATTAACAAATAATTTATACATAGTTCCTTTACTCCAGAAATGTTGTGGTAAGAAACAATACAAAGGAATTGGTAACTACTAAATATTATAACTCAATGAAATAAGACATGCACGGTTCTAAATTACACTAAAAAAAGTCAATACGAAGATAAAAATATATTTAATCCGATACACTGCTATTAAAATGATTTGGATTCCCCCAGAGTACCTTGTATAAAAAGTGAAATATAAATTAAGATGTTATTTTAAGAAGGAGCAACAAGCAGCGAGTATTGACTGTTACCGCTTTAACAACAAATACTAAAAAACAGAATAAAATAAATATTTAAGGGGGCTCCCATACCAACAAACGCGATTTTTTTTGCCGTTTTTATAGATAATGGTACGGAACCCTTCGTGCGCGAGCCCGACTCGCACTTGGCCGGTTTTTTACAAACATTATTCCTCCACTCCTCCGAATAAGAGGAATCCAACGACACCTCATAATTATGTCGAAATCCGTCAAACGGTTTAGGCTGCAGGGCATGCCAAATATTAAGACATACACACATACATACACACACTCGAAGAACATAACCCTCTTCTCCTTCGGCAGTCAGGTAATAAATGAAAATAAACGAAAACCGTAGGTAGTCGCCATACTGAATAGATGAGAGAGTTTGACATTAAGAGTAAACACTACGGGCGAGATAATTGAGAAATAGGTAGGTATTTGTAAAATGTATTGCTGTCGCGCCAACCTGCAGCTTGGACCGAAAATACCTATTAAAAGAACATAAAATCAACGTTTCGTAGTCCCCTGATTTCTTCTCCAAAACTTGAAAGTATTTTTTTTATTAAAAATCAAAGAGAGGCTTTGGCCATGTTCCTATGTTTTCCTTTTTTTAAATAATCTAGTCAAAATTGTTTTCCGGTTGTTTGAACACAGCGGAAAACCTGGCATTTTTCTTAGGTTTTTGAAGGTTAATATGTCTTTTAAGAATAAATTTATGAAAAAAAGGAAAGCATAGGAACATGTTAATAGTAGCCATAGAATAATGGAAAAAAATATTGCTCTACTGCCATTATCCAGGGAGAAAACAGGAGACTACGTTTATATGGAAAAACGGCCCTTGTGTTTCCTCTTAACATTTGGGATATTTCTAGTTTGATTATTAGAAAGTTTTTTATGTGGTTTTAATCATTGGGTACAATTCATTTGGGATATTTCTAGTTTGATTATTAGAAAGTTTTTTATGTGGTTTTAATC
Source organism: Epinotia ramella (assembly GCA_947578815.1). NCBI lineage: Eukaryota > Metazoa > Arthropoda > Insecta > Lepidoptera > Tortricidae > Epinotia > Epinotia ramella. Next base: position 1,196,541 of record OX388206.1, on the reverse strand, counting down.
ATTGGGTACAATTCAATAGAATGCAATATAAATAAGAAATACTCGTTGCAGACCTCAATATATAAAACTAATATAGCCACTCACTTGCTGTCGGATTTTTAATAACTACACCTTAGAGAAGTTGAAAAACCCCCGACATTTTCAATTCAAAGTCCAATATCTCAAAAACGGCTACACAGATTTTCATGAAACATGACTAAGAACACTCGGGATCACATCAGCTTTCGAATAAAAAAAACCGCATTCAAATCGGTTCATACCTTTGGGAGCTACGATGCAACAGACAGATACATCAGGACATTTATCAAATCACTAAACAAATCTAGTGAAATGAAAAAACGAATTGCCTTTTTTGGCCGATTTCATCATTTCACTAAACAGATTTAGAGATTTGATCAAATGACTGATTTCTTTAGGCAAATGATAAAATGGATTCGCCATTTTATCATTTGCCATTATCACGCATCTGGTAAATCTTTGTTTCAGCCAGGGAGTTTTCCCAGTTTCTTTAAAACAGTCTTTAATCACCCCCGTATACAAGAGTGGGAGCAGAGACGATGTCAGTAACTACAGGCCAATTTCAGTTCTCCCTGCAATATCGAAGATCCTGGAAAAGCTTCTGAATACCAGACTGCTAAACTACTTAACAAAATTTAACCTCATATCACCCTCTCAGTTTGGATTTAGACAAGGCAAATCCACTGAAGATGCAATAACTGCTCTAACTTCGCATGTTGTAGATAGTCTTGATGGTAACAACAGGAGCTTAGGTGTCTTTTTAGACCTGAAAAAAGCATTTGACACCGTCTCTGTTCCGATTCTTGTACAAAAACTTGAGAAAAAAGGGGTAAGGGGAAATCCACTGATGTTATTTGAAAACTACCTTACCGGTAGGAAGCAGCGTGTTAAACTGGGTGAACATATCAGTGACGATGAAGAAGTATTATATGGCGTGCCTCAGGGAAGCGTCCTGGGCCCAACTTTATTCCTGATTTACATCAACGACTTATGTGACATGTCTATCCCAAACGCAAAAATGATCTCGTATGCCGATGATACTGCGGTGTTGTTTACTAGTAAATCATGGGACGAAGTGAAATCTTGTGCTGAGACGGGGCTGGCTTTTATTTCAGAGTGGCTAAAATGTAATGTTCTATCACTAAACACAAATAAGACAAAATATATATGTTTTAGTATCACTAACAGCATACAACCCGAGTACGACTTGCAACTCAAAATTCATTCGTGTCAACCTCCAGTTCCAAATACTCTTAATTGTAGTTGCCCCAATATTGAAAAAGTTACCCAAACAAAATATCTAGGAGTTACAGTAGATGAACACCTAAATTGGTATTCTCACATAGACCAAGTCATCAGTAGAGTCAGGAAACTGCTCTGGATATTCAAGTCACTGAGACACATTGTACCAGGAAAAGTCACCAAGCAATCAAAGTCACGTAACATACTAAACGAAATATATACGTCCTTGGTACAATCTGTCCTAGTATATTGCATACCTGTCTGGGGTGGTGCTGCTTAAAGTCGTTTTATTGACCTAGAACGTGCACAGCGGGCACTACTAAAAGTCATGTATTTCAAAAAAATGTCATTTCCGACCCAACGACTTTACCAAATCAGTGACGTCCTCTCGGTTAGAAAATTATATATTTTACAATGTACCTTAAAATTACACAAATCCTTACCATATAACCCTAATTACAAAAACAAAAGAAAAATAGGTAATGTGGCTAAATCTCAAAAAACCAGAAGGGGATTTGCCAAGTCACAGTTTATCAGCAAATCTGTACACATTTACAATAAAATCAACAAAGTATTAGAAATTTATCCAATGCTACATCACAATTGCAAGAAGCTGTTTATAAATTGGATTAAAACTAAAACCTACGATGAAACGGAAGGTTTACTACAACATTGATCGTATGCCTCCAACGTACACACACACACACACGCACACACACACACACACACACACACACACACACACACACACACATTCTCCTACCTAGATTACTAGTATATAAAAAAGAATAAAAACCCTTAATTGATTACATTGTTAGTACTTACCTATTATTATCTATGGAAGAGCGGGGCCTCCCAATACAGGCATTGTTTGCTTACCGGGCGGCTCCATCCCTTATATTATAAATGTACAATGTTAATTACGAAATAAAGAATTTTTGTATTTTGTATTTTGTATTTTAACATCCTGCGTGAGTTGATCATATCCCTTAGAGATTTGTTAAAATCTCTGTTTTGGCCATTTCCCTGCGACATATACGAGATGATACTAAGATAATACTAAAACAGCCTCATTTCCTCGCTGAATTGCAATGCCGATGCGTTGCGCGAGGAAGCCGGCCAGCTCTTTGGTCACCAGTTACGCTCTTATCTTTATATTTTTAATATAATCGACTGATGGGCACACTTAGCTTACACCCTGTATATAAATACGTAAACAGGGACGACATTCGCGCGTATCGTATCTGTATATTTATTAATAGTTATAACAAAGTGGTTTCTTTGACTTTAAGATAACACTTGTTAAAGTAACAACGTGTAATTGTAAAGGTTATCAATATTGTGTTATCTTATCAATAAGAGTAATAAGGAGAAACGATTATAGCCAACATTTGTATAGTATGTCAGAGATAGGAGTGAATATAATCAATACTTCTCGGATTATTATAAACGTGACAGTAACTGTGTGTCTGTCTGTTACCATTCACGGCTAAACTATTGGGTCATCAATTCATCATCGGTATCAAAGTGAACTCAACCAATAAACTAACAAAAATATTCTAAAAACATCAAGCTTCAACTTATTCATCCCAAAAAAGTAGAATTAAAAAACAATCGTGACATCGCTTGTTCCTATTTCTCTACCGTATGCTTCATAATAATACCACCGTTATCACAAGATGGCGCGCGAGATGTGTTGCGGCGACACTGTCCGACTCTTTCTAAATATAACACTTAGAAAGAGATGCAGAGTTTATCTCGCCGCGACACAGCTCACACGCCGTCTTGTGATAGGATAGCCGTTCAGGCCCCGTATCATGGTCGGCCTTATCACGCGATAAGTGACAAGATAGAGTCAGTCTCGTTCTATCGAACGGTGACAGCCAGTGACGGACGCTCTATCTTGTCACTTCTCGCGTAATAAGGCCGACCATGATACGGGGCCTGAGCTTCTCTGGAGTGTCATAAAGTCAACACCCCTATGAGTCAGATTTTCCACGCATCGTTAACCTTTACCTTCAAGATAACACTGGGTCACGTAATATTATTAGTATACAAATCATTATCAGTGAACGAGTTATTATCAAGTCAAAGATAACCGGCCCACAAGAACAGGTTCTATCGAGTAACCAGATAACTGGGGCAGGTCAAGTTCAACTGACAACTGCAAATATCTACTGTGAGTCACGGCAGATGAGTGGGTATAATAACCAAGGATAGGACAAACGCCCGTCATTTTGAAAACTTAACCCTGTTCTGTACAGTAGAGACTTCCTTATATTAATAAAAAAAATTAGGTACTAAATAAGAATAAGAATAGTTTATTCGTGACAATACAAAACAAAGGACAAAAGTAATGTTTTATAAATTTATTTTAAGTACCATAATTTATATGTTTCCAGTGACAAATTATTCAAATGACGATGATTAAGGCGATAAATCACTTTCGCCAATGGAAAAGAATGACCACAATTTTTTCCAAATTTTAAAATAAAAATTAATTAATAATTATTTAATTTTAATTTTAAATATCATTAGGAAGTCTCTACTGTACAGAACAGGGTTAAGTTTTCAAAATGACGGGCGTTTGTCCTATCCTTGAAATAACTGTTAATATTACACTTTAAAGAGATATAAACACGGTTTGGTTTTATTTAAGTATGACACTCTTCTTCAGCTACGGTACACTAGTGGTTGTCAAACGGCAGTCGTACGTAGGTTCGGAACCCGGCTAACAATGAGTTTTCCAGAACTTATGTACGGAATATCATTTGATATTTACCGTTAGCTTTTCGGTGAAGGAAAAACAACGTGAGGAAACCTGCAGGCGTCTGCGAAATTCCCAACCCGCACTGGACCAGCGTGGGGACTACTACTGCCCGTTCCCTCGCTCAGAACAGCCAGACAGACACCGGACACACAAACGATTTTGGGCCCAAGCAGAGAACTTAGTTCACTTCTTGCTCCTTCGTTCGATTACGTTCAGCCTTGGTTTTAAACTTAAAGTGGCACTATTGCTACTGGTGAAAATTCTACTTCCCGAGGAAAACGCGAGTTTCTTTACATTGCCGCCCTTTGGACAATATGTGTTTTTATTTGACTGTTAACAAAATATATGCATACCTATCTACACCATAACAATTGACCCACTGACTAACTGGTAGTATGCCTTGTGGCATTAAGTATTTGTATTTATTTTATTTATGCAATAAAGTTTAAATGGCTGGCTTCACTGAAAATCAGCGTCAGGCAATGTGTCCCCTGGCTCGCTCCATGACATTAAGCTGAGTGCAAGGCCTTTGTGCAAATTATTAACTACTTAAAATAATGTGTATTAAGATAGGTTTTGTTGTACTTTTATTTATATTATATTATAATGAAAACGGGTCACTCGCGTATATTATATCGAAAATAGCTCGACATGTTTCAAACCGATTCGCGGTTCCTATTCATGAGCACACGCGTTGCCGGCGCGTTTAGCACTGCGGGCCCGCGCCCTGCTTCGGCTGGTTTGCGCGGGCGCAGGCGGGGTCAGCGACGGAGGCGAGAATCTACCCTCGTTTTTCTTCAGCATTGTTCAATGGCGGGTTACACACAACACTCACTACGTCACATGCTAAAGGTATATTTATGTATAGGTTTGGCTAATCAATTATTTCCTTTCTTTCTTTTCTTTCTAAATATACAGAGTGTACCAAAAATGGGGTGCGAACCGAACAAGGGCATAACAGGTATCGTGTTCTGATACGGAAAAATAGAAGAAAAATAAAATTACGCGATTTTCTTCTTTTACATTTGTAAGCGTTGGCCGACTCGGGCGACCTGCTCCATACAAATGAAAAAAAATTGCGTCAAAAAAAATACTTTTAGTTTTTTCTTATCAGAACGCGAAAGATACAGGTGAAGGGCATACCCTTGATCGGTTCACACCCCCGTTTGGTACACTTTGTATAAATAACATATTTGAATGAAAGTCACCTAATTTTATTTCTAGCTCTCTATTGTCTGACTGCCGAACACAGGCCTGTTTCTTTCTGCCACATATCTGTATATTTTAAAGTCACGTGTCTATTACCATAAACTACAAAATACATCACTGATAATAGTATATTACTACAAAGGCCGGGAAATAAGGGATTGCCTGCCGATTGTGATATAAGAGGCCGGCGATCCTTAGTTCCTTCCAACCATGGTATATATAATGCTATTATGATGCTGACATCCGAGATACCGACATGTTTGCCGACAGATTGAACTGGTTTTTGCATGCCCCTTTGTCCGCCTTAAACTCCATTGCAACTAAGCAGGTAAATGAGATACCAGTTTTACCTATGGGTATTTATTAAGTATTTATTCTTTATTATATTGTATTGTAGTCATGTTCATAGTACATTGAGGTGTTACAAGCATAATAGATGGTAGGTACATGACACCCTGTAAAGGGCACTCAATATTTGTTGATCTTAAATCTAGATTCATATAATTAAATTCATATAATTAAACTAGCTGATGCCCTCGGCTTCGCCCGCGTGGTTATAGGAAAATGTAACATATTGAATTTTCCCGTGGGAATTAGAGGTTTTCCCGCTGGAAAAAGTAGCCTATGTCACTCTCCAGCTTCTAAACTATTTCCATATAAAAGAATCACATCAATAAGACGCTCCGTTGCGACGTGAAAGAAGGACAAACATACAAACACACACTTTCGCATTTATAATATTAGTAAGGATGTATTGAGAAAGTTATTTATACTGTATCATCTTAATTCGTTACTTAATTCACGTAATAACAATACGTTTAATATTATTTGAATAGTTATCCCTCTTCATGTGAATGTTTTATATTTTTATGAATTCGTATATTGTTAAATAGTTTGCTATCGTGTAAGCGTTTTGGTGAAGTCTTTAAATAAATAAGATAAATAAATAATAAGTCATCAAATATATGCAATGAAATTTAAAAAAATACTTAAGATTTTTTTAAATGTATGAACGCCATGACATGATGTTGTTTTTGCCAATTGAAGATGAAAGAAAAGTAGATCACTTTGCTGGCCTCCGATTTTGTGTGAAATTTCATTATGGGCAACTCGTGTCGCTGCACCTGAAACGTGGAAGGCAGCCTGTATAAGGAATGTAAGGAACGTATGTCAATATTTAATTACATGTTCGCATCGAACGAAAAAACCATAAAATCCTTACAAATTTCTATCCAAACACGTGCCTAAAACCCGGTATGCGCTTGTTCCAACTAAACGGCTGCCTGGCATCCTTTTGACACCCCGCCCCCAACCCCGCATAATGGCAATGGCACCCATTCTGTGGGGCCATTTTGCGGTACTACTTAAAATTCTAAGGTTTTTTCGTTCTCTGCATGTTCGAGAAAAAACAATTAAAGTATACGCAGGTAACTATTTAACTCTCTATCTATATTGTATGTATACGATTGATTAAATGCCATACCCATTAATAAATAAACAACTTAACTCTAAAGTTCAAGTGATCAAACAATAAGTTCTTAGTTTAAACTTTAAAGCATAAAGTAATAAGGCCGTAAGTTGTGAATTAATCGTATTACTTTGCTTCCTTTTATTATTTCTAAAAGGTACGTAGTGCAATTAGCATTGCCGGTTGTCAGTAATAGAGCCTTTGTTTAGTTTCCTTTAATAATGGGGGCGATCAGAGCATCGCTCGATATTGTAGTGTAGTAAATACATTTATGATTATAACCAACATGGAGACTTGACGGTGCTATTATACCAAGTGAGCTATCTGAATCAATTGTTTTGCCAGAAGGTTGCTGATTAAAATCCTGTTCGGAGCGATTTTTCTAACTCTTCCCCTCAGACCAAGAAAACAGATAAGCAGGGTATTACAACCATCCTGGTGAAGCCAGTTTTTAACCAAGCCAAGCACATGTTTAATAACACACACATATACAATGCAGTTTTGCTTGGCTTGATTGAAAACCGGCTTCACTAGGTTGTTCTTCATGCTGTAGAAAGACTAAACTAATAGCCTCCTTTAAATTAATTAAATACTATTTATAAGTTAACTGAAATACTGGCCATAAATAAAATACTTGTGATCGTCTAGTACAAGAAGTATGAACCCTCTTCGTTGTGTTAAAATGTCCTCGTAAAACGCATCGTATAAAATTATAAGTCAAATTATGTTTCAAATGAAACCGCAACAAAAGAAACAAATGAATGTGAATAAATAACATTCGTAATAAATAAAACGAATGCAAATAAAGTTTGGAAATGAACCAAAACGCAAATGTAGTTTATTCGACGCATTAAATAATGCGTTAAAATAAAATAAACGACAAAAATCATCTGTAAATACATGACCAAAAGCCGCAAAAACCGAATTAAAACACGTGAAAGGTATTGATCAGTAATTGTAAACATTACTGTAAAATAATAATCCGTCAATACATTTTATCGTCCGCAAAACAAATCAAACGGTAAAACAAGCCGTAAAAAAACCACAATAAGTAATTAAATCCGCAACAAAATGAACATTTAAATTCAAATCAACAATAATAGCCTATCTACATAAGTGAGCATGCAACTCACCTCGTCTGCAACAACTCGAATAAAGATTAATTTTAATAAATTACGCAAAGCATAAGGCGCAGCTGAATTCATGCATACCCTAAACGTTCGTGCAGCCACGGTATTTGTAACAGAGATAGTGATTGTTGTCAATTATGTACAAGGTGCTCTGAATACCATTTGTATGCTATAGCATCCACGGTACTGTCTGTCCCTTAAATTGGCCTGCAGTGTCACTCTACTTCCACTAATTGTCGCAGATATCAAAGGTCCGTATAATCGAATGAGTTACATACCAGAACAAACAAAGTGTAATGTTAAAGAACATATAAATAACTCAGGCCTTGGTTGAATTCCTATCAGGTGTTAGTTTCCAACATCTAGAGAATTGACACGTCAGATTCCTTAGGTGGAAACTAGAGTTGACTCCAGCAATCCAGGATCTAGTATCAGCCAAAAAGCTTTGCATGGAATGTACCTAAGTGCGTGTATATCAAATGAAATCTAAGCTCGTGGTTTGTCAGCTAATATATGTCGTGTTAGTGTGATATGTATCTAAGTGTGTGTCGATTGTAATCAAGCTAAAGCCACGAAATACAATGGGTGTGTATACGAGTTTTTTTATTGTAAGTTCACTATCTTGTCACAAATAATAGAATATCAAAAAGCTATGAAATGCGCACGCAAAGCCACAAACACTAAAATGCCTTAGAAATGTTGGAAAGAGTAGTTATAAAATTGAGATGTGCGTGCGCTTCCCAAGTTTCAATCACATTGCAGTGCCATCATTTATTCTATTCATATATTCTTAGTTTAGAGTTTTATTTCAAAACAATAGTAGTATATCTTTAATCAACTCTCATACTAGAACTAGTACAAACATATTATTAAAATTGAGAATAATATCTGGCCCTAATGGCCCCTTAGTCATCTCAGCGGACCCGTTGTTTTGCAGAAAAGAACTAACTATACCTATAATTTATGAAGCCTTGGAAATTATTACTACGACAGCAATGAGCACGCAGAACCATATATCCACAATATCTCCCGTAGTGACGACCTAAATATTACAGACCAAAAATAAACACAACCTTTAAATTACATAAGTACATTACTATAGATACTTCATGTGAACATTGCCTCTATAATTATTAATTGCAGTTACACACTATTCATATTTATAGAAACAAATTAAGCACATAATGTTTTACACTCACAGTAGGTATTGTTGTCTTTAATTACGCGCCTAGACTAAATTCACCTATTCGTCTATAAAATATCTTGAATGTCTATTAAACATATATCACAGTAAAACTCAAATAATGGAACACTATTTTCTGGCAAATAAAACGCGGAACGCGCACGAAATCAAATATTAATATAATATGATAATTAATTTTACAAAGGAATCCGAATGGGATAATTTCAACCTTCCGTTACGAGGCCAAATCTCCAACTGCCCCTATTTTTAACTCAGAAATCTTACATGGATTCCTTTGCAGTATTCAAAAGGTGTAATTTTTTTACATGCCATACGTCATTTTGCTTTACAATAATTAAGAATCTCACTATAGGTTAGTCAAAAGACATATGTGTTATAATATTGCATTGATATAGGTTCTTTCGGTTCCAAGCCTATGAATTGTTTTTGCTATATGATAATTAAGGGGGCGCCCTTTGGTGATTACCGGGATAGAAACTATCCTGTGTCCTTGCCCGGGAATCAATCTCTATACCCATCTAAATTGGATCAGCGGTTTAAGCGTGAAGAGGTAACAGACATACAGACAGACACTTATTTGCATTAATAGAGCACTATTTATTTGTTGGCAAATTCCGTATTACGTTCTTCACCTGTTTTTCACTAATATCGACTGATTTGTGTTCAGCCCCAGCCCTTCTAATTGAGTTTGAATAAACAATCGCATCCAACAATACGATTGCCGACGTAACTTTAGGCCTGTAATTAAGCCCTGTAGCGATTTGCTTGTCTTTTGACTAATTACTCTCACTCTGTTAAGGTTTGGGCTATTTTGGGGAGTTAACTTTATACTGGTGATAGCAATTTCGAATCAAATTTCGAGCTCTGCATCTTGGTTTGTGAGTAATTGTGAGGTGAGTATTGTAGTTTCGTATATAGTTACCCCCGCGCACCGATGTGGATAAGGAGGGTTTTACAACGGTGTCGAGGAAGCGCAAGCCGCGCAGGAGTCAGTGTGGTACTGCAGAACTGGTTAGTTCCGGTCTGCGGGTTGCCACACCGAGCAAGGCGCTATATGTATCGCGCCTGCATTACACCGCCACGGCTGATGATGTGGTGGAGTACGTTCGTCAGAAGACCGGCTTCTCGCTGAGGGTGTTCCAGCTGCGTTCGCGCCACTATGTGCACTTCAACTCGTTTGTGGTACGCGTGCCGCGGCCGCTGCAGGACACCATCGCATGTGCTGACTTCTGGCCGAAGGGTGTCGTGTTTCGACGGTTCCGGGGCAACCTGCCGAATCCTACACCGGAGATGACGATGCAACGGGGCCACGCCGTTTCGTCGCCTAAATAGTATTATTTGTTGTTTTTAGTTTCGTGACGCATTGGTTTTTACTGTAATGTCACGTAAATGTATTTGTCAATAAATAAATAAATAGTTAAAATAAAAGAGCATCCTATAAGATATTATTAATAGTTTACGAGATACAAGCAAAACACTGAAAAAAGGCACCTTTTTCCCCCCTCACCTGTGCCGGTGACACACCCCCTACAGCTAGGGACTTTTAGTATATACAATCCGGCCATTAAAAACGCACCCTATAAGATATCATTCATATTTTACAAGATACAATCAAAGCACTGAAAACGGCACCTTTCTCCCTCATCCGTCGGTGGCTCACCCCCCCACAGTCGGGGACTTTTAGTATGTGCATCCCAACATATCAAGGAACAGCTGTACCAACTTTCAAAACTACACGAATTATTTGGTCTGATCGACGATTGTTATGCTAATTTCCTAAGACTACTACTACTAGTAGGCTACTCGTAATTAGTATCTCTTTTTATTGCGTAAGTTGACCCCGCGAACAACGTATCGCGATATTCACCATACAAAATGTATGAGAAAATAAAACAATTCCTAGTTATTAATCTCTTTTTTTTGTTATTCTGCTATTCACATGTACATCCGTCCTTGAATTATTAATGGTGTAACTAACACGACTTTGTTATTATATATACAGATTAATAATCAAGAAAACCGCAAAATATTGTAGCTAGGAGTTTGGTCACTATAGAGAGGTCTCCACACCTTTAATTAGTGGCTCTAGCTGTAGGATTTTGGCTGGAGTTGAAACAAGAGAACTTCGGTCGCTTCGCTCGCTCGTTCAATAATAGTATCATCTATAAACTAAATAATCAATATAAGGGGGGACAATCTTACACAAATCGACCTAGTCCCATCCCAAACTAAGCAAAGCTTGTACTATGGGTACTAGACGACGATAAACATAATTATATAGATTAATTAAAACTTAAATTCATAGAAAACAACATATTTGACGACCGGTTAGCCTAGTGGGTAGTGACGCTGTCTACGAAGCTGAAGGTCCTGGGTTTGAATCCCGGTAAGGGCAAATATTTGACTGATGAGCATGAATATTTGTTTCTGAGTCGTGGAAGTTTTCTATGTATTTAAGTATTTCTATCTATTATATATATATCGTCGTCTAGTACACATAACACAAGCTTTAATGAGCATACTATGGGACTAGGTCGATTTGTGTAAGATTGTCCACTAATATTTATTTATTAATATTTAAATACTAGGGGAAAGTCATACACATATCGAACTAGCCCCATAGTAAGCCCAATCATTCTTGTGTTGTGTATCTCTTATAGTTTGATATTTTCCCTACTTGGTTGAATAACACACCCTGTATATGAAAACATAGCTTCGCACATAGCTGGTATATTTAACCAAAGCGTGTGGTTTTAAAAATGTTACATGATAATCGTCAAAGTTTGAGCCACAGCCACATTATTGTACATTAAAATGCATACCAACTTTTGAAGGGAGTTACAAATTTGATTAAAAATACCGTATACATTGTTTACAGCGGTTTTTAATTAGTTGCCGCACACGTACAGATTCGCGATTGATAATAAATACTTTGCATTCGTTATCCTTTTATAATTAAGGTTTAAATTCCTCATTATTTTCATTTTGAATTTCGTGATTAATTTACGTGAAATTAATACGCGAGTTCGGTTTATTGACGTAATAAGCTGATTACGTTCATTACGCGTGTTCGAAATTGGTGGGTATTTTAATGTTGCCAAACTTCTATTGCCAAAATCTGATCCATTTGTTAATTTACATCTGCATGTTGCGCAACGCGACGCCTATGTGCCTGTGCATAAACGCGGCGCGGCCTGCAGATCGATCACGTAACGCATTGTACGTGCGTTACGTGGATCTAAATGTCAATTTTAATATGGAAAAAGTACAGTTGGACTGTCGTAATGCGCGTTGGAAACGATACGTGGTTACCCCTCTGAGGGGTGGTCACGTAACAATTTGTACGTAAGGACAATTCAACTGTAATTTTCCCATTCAAAAAGTGACATTTATCTTCTATCTATCTATCTCCTGGCCTCTTCATTATTACGCCACCCTCCTCGGTCCTGTGCTAATCTCATCCAATGTTTGCCTCCTGTTCGGCAGATATCATCGGTCCATCGAGCTGGTGGTCTGCCCACTGACCGTTTCGATGACCTTGGCCACCATTCAGTGACCAGTTTTGTCCATCTCCCATCGTTCCTCCTCGCCAAGTGTCCCGCCCACCTCCACTTTAACTGTGTTATTCGTTTGCCGACGTCCGCTACTTTCGTTCGGCGCCGGATTTCAGTGTTTCGGACACGGTCTACAAGGGAGATGCCTGACATGGCGCGCTCCATGGCTCTCTGCGCCACATTCATTTTGTGCAGTACTCCCTTGTTGAGTGCCTAAGATGCCGTCCCGTAAGTAAGGGTAGGCAAGACACATTGGTTAAATACCTTTGTCTTAAGGCACTGTGGGATTTTGGACTTTAGGACATGCGCTAGGTTACTAAACGCAGCCCATCCTAACTGGATTCGTCTAGCGACCTCTTTCCCCTGGGTCTCTTGGCCATAGATAAACACTGTTTTTTTCATATTTTTTATGACTGATATTTTGCTAGATTTTGTGTCGAGGTAATGAAGATATATCCGTTATACAGAAAATATCTGCTATAATAAATTATTTCCAAGGTAATTTTTACATACTTGTAAAAATATAAAATACTTTAAAAACAAAGTTTTAATCGACTTCAAATCAGTACCCGAATCGCTTCAAGTGTGCCTATAAAGTTTGTACCTACGCTAATTTTTTGAATAACTTAACCAAGCGTACCCTGGTCTCCCGCAAAAACCACGCCACACGCTTCGAATCTCCATTAACACGGCCTTAGCACGATTACAGTTGCTACAAAAATCTAAATAACGTACGTAAAATCAAAACGATTTTTAACGGTCACATTTAATTCCCCAAGCAATCAGGTGACAGCTTAGACGTGACTCAAGGCCTTTTTTAAACAAGAAAATACCAAATAACCCACTGTTGTATTTTCCTTATGGGAATCTTCGGATGAACCTAATATAGTAGCAGATACGAATGGAGGCACGATCTGCACCCACCTGTTTAATCGATGAAAGTATTTTATATGGAATTTAGTAAATAAAAAAATATTTTGCCATTTCAAAAAAAGTCTTTGGAAGCCGGACTGGAGCTAAATGGAAAGCATATGGTAGTGGGGTATGCAGATGACCTGGCTCTATTGGGTAGAAGTAGAACAGAGGTCCAGGTGGCGACTAAGACCCTTGAGACTGAAGCCTTGAGAGTAGGCCTACGTATAAACCACGACAAGACTGAGTATCTCCACATGCGACGGTATAACACTGGTCGAGGCAAACCTGCAGATCTACAGGTTGGAGATACTGTATACAAAGGGGTGGCCAAATTTAAATACCTAGGTTTTACTGTCAATGACAACAATACCCGTGACGAGGAAATCGACATTCGCATTCAAAATGCCTTGCGGTGCGGTGCAGCTTTACATAAAGTCCTGGTGTCCAGGCTTCTCAGCACAAAAACTAAGATCCGAATCTACAAGACCGTAGTACGACCTATCTTAACGTACGGATGTGAAGCCTGGACACTCACTTTAAGGGAAGAGAATAAGCTTTTGGTGGCTGAGAGAAAGATTCTCCGAAAAATCCTTGGCCCAACGCAGAGACCCGATGGCAGCTGGAGGATCCGCAAAAACGCCGAAATTGAGGAAATGGTAGCTGAACCAAATATCATTGGCGTGACGAAGGCGCAAAGGCTTCGGTGGCTCGGTCATCTTGAGCGGATGGGAGGCGAACGGGCGGTGAAAAGAGCTTACGAGGGAAAACCGACAGGACGCCGCCCGGTCGGTCGGCCTAGGTATCGATGGGCGGATGTGGTGAATGCGGATCTGCGCGAGCTCCAGGCTGGCGACTGGCGGGAAACTGCACAGGACCGGGATCAGTGGCGTGCTGTCGTGTTGGAGGCCAAGACCCACTTTGGGTCGCTGCGCCAGAGGAGTAGTAAGTATTTCAAAAAAAATATTGAATTATTAACAAAGTTCTTACAATACTTGCACAATGCCTCTTTTTAAGTTTTACACTTGTGTTAGGAGGTATTCTTATAAATTGGCTGTAACATACTCGGAAAGAATAGTATTTAATTTTGCACCATTCTGTATTCTTTTTTAGTTTTCTTCCTGTATCACAATTGTATTTTTACTTGTTTTCCGTTTCTGTATATTCACTATCCGAAATAAAAGTTGCGTTCGGTCTGTCAAGTTGACAGTGACAGTGACACTGACACACAGTTTGGCGACGCGTTCACACGCTGCAATCTGCCGTGCCACTCTGAGCTATAACCACGAACTTCCAATGTCGAAGTTCGGATGTCTCTATCTCTATCGCACTTACATTACTGATTATTTTTTACTTAAGATACCTATGTAGGTATTCCTTAAAATATGTTTTTTTTTTTTTATACAACGACGGTGGCAAACAAGCATACGGCCCGCCTGATGGTAAGCGGACACCGCAGCCTATAGACGCATGCAACTCCAATGGAGTAACATGGGCGTTGCCGACCCTTGATATGTTTGAGGATTCGCTGTGTTGAGAGCTGAAGGAACAAATTCCCTCGCTCTCAACACAACGCATCCTCGGGAGCTCTGGCGACCTTGCTCACCTCCAGCGTAGGTATTTGTTTTGTGTTGCCTTCCAGGAGGTAACTCATGTAAAGGTTCCGACGGAAGACTAGCGCTGGCCTTCTAGGTTAGCACCATGCTGAGTCGGGGCCTTTTCGTGGACCCTGCTACTTTTAAGTTACTGTGTTTTGTTTTTTATTCCCATTGTTTTGTCCACGAATAAATCGACGGTCCCTATTAAAAGAGTCGGATCTGCAAAACAGCTACTTTTTAGGAGAAGCTGTCAAAGTTTTTGGAAAAAAAAATTGTATGGGGGAAATTGTTAATTAATGGAATATCGTTATCAAACTTCGAATGTTTGCTTATTAGTAGGTTGTTTATTACTAGCCGTTGAGCTTACATGTACTTTATCAGCCATTTTTACAAAAAAATACAAAAACCTCTTATATTACTTTTTTAACCGGAATAGCTTAAGCATCATTTGTCGGAAGTGCCACATACGACGTTTTTGTCTGGAAATTGTATTCATAATTATGTCGGATGTACCACATCCGACAAAAAAGGTACTCCAAAAAATGTCGTAATTGGCAGAACTGACATTGTTGCACGGAAACTCTTATGTAACAATTGAATACAGAGAAAATTTACTTGATAACTTAACAGGCTATAAATTACATAAAATACACAACAAAAAACACGCTACACTTTTCCGTGTAAAATAGTAGAATGTGTTATATCCGACACTTTGTACTCACTGTGTGTCCCGTAAACATGTCGGAACTGTCACAACCGACGTTTTTAAATGTCATCTGTTCTTAGATCCGACATTTTTATCTTGGTTTTTAGAAAAAGTATTGAGAAAAACTAAAATCTGTGAATGTGGTTTTAAAATGTAGAGTTTTTTACGACCTAAGCCGCTGAAAAACAAAAACTCAAATTTTGCAGATCCGACTCTTTTAATTGGGACCGTCGAAATGTTTTCTTTCTTTCTATTTTATGCAATCGTTATAATATATAATGTATGGTTTTTCAGTCGAGTACCACGTTTAGGCCACGAAGCTTGCTGAGTGGCCTAATTAAGGTACGAGAGTTAAAAAACGAATTATAGTATAACTACTAGCTTCCGCCCGCGACTTCGTCTGAGTGGATCCAGGATAAAAACTATCCTATATTTTAATCCAGGCTATAAACTATCTGTGTGCAAAATTTAATCTAAATTGGATAAGCCGTTTGGGCGTGATTGAGTAACAAACATCCAAACATCTAAACTTTCGCATTTATAATATTACTAGCTTTTACCCGCGACTCCGTCCGCGTGGAACACCTTAATATTGTACCTCCATACTAACTTCCGCCCCCCATTTCACTCATTTAAGGGATGATTTCCGGCATAAAAACTATCCTATGTCCTTCCCCGGGACTCGAACTACGTCTATACCAAATTTCGTCGAAATCGGTTAAGTGGTATGAGCGTGAAATGGTAGCAAACAGACAGAGTTACTTCCGCATATATAATACTTATTACTTATTATTATTATGAGATAAGGTAAAAAAACATAAGTAAAAATGCTCTTCTGTGTAGTAGTAGCCAGCTTGAATAAATATTACCCTCGTAGGTTATTTGATGGACATTTATGAATAAGGGGGGTACATATTTAAAATGTTGATTTAATCTTAAAAATTTACTATAATGGATGAAAACGGCATTAAGGATTCAAAATATATCTAGACCTAATTTTATTCGAATGTTATAGGGTATGATGATATCCCTGATATCATCTTCCATGGGCCACAAACTATCTCTTTATACCAAATTTCATGAAAGTAAATCGGAAGTAGACCAAAAAATTAATAACCCCCCCCCCCCCCCCCTCTCCCCCCCACCCATCACTCACCAGTAGGGGGATGATATTCGGGATAAAAATTATCGTATGCCCCTCCTCGGAACTACATAATTATAAATATCCCTATATCAAATTTAATCTAAATCGGCTCAGCGGTTTTAATAGCTCCATGCAAATTTTAACCCTCCATTTCAACCTCTTAGGGGATTGATATCGGAAAAAAACTATCCTTAACTATCCTTTATCCTTTCCCAGGATTCAAATTATTTTTGCACCAAATTTCACCTAAATCGGATCAGCGGTTTAAGTAGCTCTATAGAAATTGTAACCCCCCTTCACCCCTTAGGGGATGACTTTCGGGAAAAAACTATCCTATGCCCTTTCCCAGAATTCAAACTATCTCTGCACCAAATTTCATCTCAATCGGTTCAGCGGTTTAAGTATCTCCATACAATTTTAAACCCCCCATTTCACCCCGTTAGGGGATGAATTTCGGAAAAAAAACTATCCTATGTCCTTTCCTAAGATTCAAACTATCTTTGCACCAAATTTCACCTAAATCAGTTCAGCGGTTTAAGTAGCTCTATAGAAATAGTAACCGCCCCTTCACCCCTTAGGGGATGACTTTCGGGAAAAAACTATCCTTTGTCCTTTCCTGGAATTCAAACTATCTCTGGACCAAATTTCATCTCAATCGGTTCAGTGGTTTAAGTATCTCCATACAAATTTAAACCCCCATTACACCCCCTTAGGGGATGAATTTCGGAAAAAAAAAAACTATTTTATGTCCTTTCCCAAGATTCAAACTATCTTTGCACCAAATTTCACCTAAATCGGTTCAGCGGTTTAAGTAGCTCCATACAAATTGTAACCCCCCATTTCACCCCTTAGGAGATGACTTTCGGGGAAAAACTATCCTATGTCCTTTCCCAGAATTGAAATAATTTTTCACCAAATTTCACCTAAATCGGTTGAGCGTTTAAGTAGCTCTATAGAAATTGTAACCCCCCATTTCACCCCTTAGGGGATGACTTTCGGGAAAAAACTATTCTGTCCTTTCCCAGAATTCAAACTGTCTGCACCAAATTTAATCTCAATCGGTTCAGCGGTTTAAGTATCTCCATACAAATTTGAACCCCCCATTTCACCACCTTAGGGGATGAATTTCGGAAAAAAAACTATCCTATATCCTTTCCCAGGATATCTTTGCACCAAATTTCACCTAAATCGGTTCAGCGGTTTAAGTAGCTCCATACAAATTGTAACCCCCATTTCACCCCCTTAGGGGATGACTTTCGGGAAAAAACTATCCTGTGTCCTTTCCCAGAATTCAAACAATCTCTGCACCAAATTTCATCTCAATCACTTCGGTGGTTTAAGTATCTCCGTAGAAAATTTAAACCCCCATTTCACCCACTTAGTGGATGAATTTCGAAAAAAAATTATCCTATGTCCTTTTCCAGAATTCATACTATCTCTGCACTAAATTTCATCTCATTCATTCCTTAGGGGATGACTTTCGGGATAAAACTATCCTACGTCCTTTCCCAGAATTGAAACTATCTCTGAACCAAATTTCATCTCAATCGGTTTAGCGGTTTAAGTATCTCCATAGAAACTTCAACCCCCCATTTCACCCCCTTAGGGGATGACTTTCGGGAAAAAACTATCCTGTGTCCTTTCCCAGAATTCAAACTATCTCTGCACCAAATTTCATCTCAATCAGTTCGGCGGTTTAAGTATCTCCGTATACATTTTAAACCCCCATTTCACCCCCTTAGGGGATGAATTTCGAGAAAAAAACTATCCTTTGTCCTTTCCCGGAATTCAAACTATCTCTGCACCAAATTTCATCTCAATCGGTTCAGTGGATTAAGTATCTCCATACAAATTTAAACCCCCATTACACCCCCTTAGGGAATGAATTTCGGAAAAAAAAACTATTCTATGTCCTTTCCCAAGATTCAAACTATCTTTGCACCAAATTTCACCTAAATCGGTTCAAGTAGCTCCATACAAATTGTAACCCCCATTTCACCCCCTTAGGGGATGAATTTCGAGAAAAAAACTATCCTATGTCCTTTTCCAGAATTCATATTATCTCTGCACTAAATTTCATCTCAATCGGTACGGCGCTTTAAGTATCTCCATAAAAATTTTAACCTCCCACTTCATCCCCTTGGGGGATGATTTCCGGGATAAAAACTATCCTATGTCCTTCCTCAGGACTCAAACTATCTCTATACCAAATTTCATCTAAATCGGTTCAGCGGTTTAAGCGTGAAGAGGTAACAGACAGACAGACAGACAGACAGACAGACAGACACACTTTCGCATTTATAATATTAGTATGGATTACTTATTATTATTATGAGATAAGGTAAAAAAACATAAGTAAAAATGCTCTTCTGTGTAGTAGTAGCCAGCTTGAATAAATATTACCCTCGTAGGTTATTTGATGGACATTTATGAATAAGGGGGGGTACATATTTAAAATGTTGATTTAATCTTAAAAACTTCCTATAATGGATGAAAACGGCATTAAGGATTCAAAATATATCTAGACCTAATTTTATTCGAATGTTATAGGGTATGATGATATCCCTGATATCATCTTCCATGGGCCACAAACTATCTCTTTATACCAAATTTCATGAAAGTAAATCGGAAGTAGACCAAAAAATTAATAACCCCCCCCCCCCTCTCCCCCCCACCCATCACTCACCAGTAGGGGGATGATATTCGGGATAAAAATTATCGTATGCCCCTCCTCGGAACTACATATAAATATCCCTATATCAAATTTAATCTAAATCGGCTCAGCGGTTTTAATAGCTCCATGCAAATTTTAACCCTCCATTTCAACCTCTTAGGGGATTGATATCGGAAAAAAACTATCCTTAACTATCCTTTATCCTTTCCCAGGATTCAAATTATTTTTGCACCAAATTTCACCTAAATCGGATCAGCGGTTTAAGTAGCTCTATAGAAATTGTAACCCCCCTTCACCCCTTAGGGGATGACTTTCGGGAAAAAACTATCCTATATCCTTTCCCAGGATATCTTTGCACCAAATTTCACCTAAATCGGTTCAGCGGTTTAAGTAGCTCCATACAAATTGTAACCCCCCATTTCACCCCCTTAGGGGATGACTTTCGGGAAAAAACTATCCTGTGTCCTTTCCCAGAATTCAAACAATCTCTGCACCAAATTTCATCTCAATCACTTCGGTGGTTTAAGTATCTCCGTAGAAAATTTAAACCCCCATTTCACCCACTTAGTGGATGAATTTCGAAAAAAAATTATCCTATGTCCTTTTCCAGAATTCATACTATCTCTGCACTAAATTTCATCTCATTCATTCCTTAGGGGATGACTTTCGGGATAAAACTATCCTACGTCCTTTCCCAGAATTGAAACTATCTCTGAACCAAATTTCATCTCAATCGGTTTAGCGGTTTAAGTATCTCCATAGAAACTTCAACCCCCCATTTCACCCCCTTAGGGGATGACTTTCGGGAAAAAACTATCCTGTGTCCTTTCCCAGAATTCAAACTATCTCTGCACCAAATTTCATCTCAATCAGTTCGGCGGTTTAAGTATCTCCGTATAAATTTTAAACCCCCATTTCACCCCCTTAGGATGTATTTCGAGAAAAAAACTATCCTTTGTCCTTTCCCGGAATTCAAACTATCTCTGCACCAAATTTCATCTCAATCGGTTCAGTGGATTAAGTATCTCCATACAAATTTAAACCCCCATTACACCCCCTTAGGGAATGAATTTCGGAAAAAAAAACTATTCTATGTCCTTTCCCAAGATTCAAACTATCTTTGCACCAAATTTCACCTAAATCGGTTCAAGTAGCTCCATACAAATTGTAACCCCCCATTTCACCCCCTTAGGGGATGAATTTCGAGAAAAAAACTATCCTATGTCCTTTTCCAGAATTCATATTATCTCTGCACTAAATTTCATCTCAATCGGTACGGCGCTTTAAGTATCTCCATAGAAATTTTAACCTCCCACTTCATCCCCTTGGGGGATGATTTCCGGGATAAAAACTATCCTATGTCCTTCCTCAGGACTCAAACTATCTCTATACCAAATTTCATCTAAATCGGTTCAGCGGTTTAAGCGTGAAGAGGTAACAGACAGACAGACAGACAGACAGACAGACAGACACACTTTCGCATTTATAATATTAGTATGGATGGATAGTAGGATTGCATAAAATACTTTTTCTACGAGTTAACGGAAATAATAATTTATTAAACAAACTTGGTAGGTATCAATTGAAAATCGCCCTGCTGAAACGAAGGGCAGCCAACCGCTTTATTTTTGCGCGTTGATGTCTTCTGGAAATCGTGCCTCGTGATTGGTCAAAATTCATTTCAGTTCTGTGTACAGTTGAATAATAATAATTTCGATAGAGCATGAACTTTTTCATCAGAATAAAAGTATTCCATTGCGTTATGGTTTGCGAGGTTCTAATTTAAAGATTATAGTCGACGAGTATAAAAAACTTTTTATATTGCACTTATTAGTCTAACGATCAAATTTTATATACCTGATCTGTCGCAGTAGAATAGTATAATCCGCCATTTTACATAACAGCTAACTGTTTCACAAAACAGCGCTGTTTTGTAATACGGCGGGTTGACGGTCAGGCGAATTGAATATCGCTGAATGGAAATCCGCTGGAATGTGTTTGGCACTAATCGTTGTTCAATACGACTACCGGTAATGTAATACAGTGGGTCACCCGCCGCTTTGGAAATTTTTAGTTCCCATTTTTTATACAAAAAGTGTTTAACGGCTTTATACTCTTACGAATAGCGTACGTCGAATCGGCTAGCAGCAAAAAGTGACCTCCTCCTTCCTCCTTCCTCCTTCTTCCTTCTGACGTCACAAAACTCTGTCGCGTATTTAACAATTTTTCCCCATCCCAAAAAGTGCTCAGAGCCGCTTAAGAAATTTTCACTTCACGGTCCGCTTTGACACCTAAGCCCCAAGATTTGGCTAAAGCACTAGTTTTACGAAAGAAAGCGACTGCCATCTGACCTCGACTAACCATTTAAAAATATAGACAACCCAGCGTTAGTATATTCTATAGACTTCTTACTCTCGATTAGTATACAATTTGTTCGTAAAACGATTGAGTGCCATGTACTCGTATAACAAAAAACTTATTTTCGAATCATTTATTTTTTTATTACAATTATTTAACATGACATTACAGAAAATCCAAAGCGTCATGATAACTAAACTAGACGAATAGCACCTTCAACAATTAATTACATCGGTACTTCGGTACCGTGGACAGACTATTAGCATCCATCGCTTCACAGTATCTCAGGCATGCATAACAGGCAGCCATCCGTCGCCATGCCACATCATAACCAACCCTTGGCGAAATGATGTACAAAAAAAAAAAAAAAAATTCGTTTATTTAAAAGGAACAGAACACTAAATAAATTAACCCATGGTCCCACACTAGGCTCAGCCTGTGTCGTGGTGACCGTTTGAAAAACATTAACTGTATACATTTGTTCGGGTAAAAATGATATAAAATTATTTTCATACATTAAACATTCGTACTCTATTCGTATCTTTGGCTTTTACAGAAATCTTTGGCTGTTCCTAAAACGCGACAATCTGAATTCAGTTAAAAATCCAACGAGTCGGCCCTCTCATTATCATAGAGAGCGATCGGGTCGCACGCTTGCTTCAATTCCCTGATCAAATATTATACTTGTTTTTACGCGTGGCAAACGAAAATAATCGTCGCAAATTATTTTTTAACCCCCGACGTAAAAAGAAGGATGTTATAAGTTTGACGTGTTTGTGTATATGTGTGTCTGTCTGTGGCATTGTAGCTCCTAAACGAGTGGACCGATTTTAATGCGGTATTTTTTGTCCGAAACCTGACGTAATCGAGATGGTTGAACTTTTAAATGAAAATATCGTGGTTTTTCAACTTTTCTAAGCTGGTTTGTTATGTTGTTTTTAAGGTTATGTCAAAGAATGGCACCAAGACTTACTGCTAAGCCGACTACTGAGCGTCCTTTTAAGTCTGTGACAGTGCTGTATCTTACCTAACAGGGACAAAATACACGATTTTAATAGAGTACTTAAAGCCGCTTCGCGAGCAAATAATGAGTAAATTAAACTAAGGCATAGTTCTTTAATTGTAGCTTAGCATTGAATTAATCCTTGCCTAAAAAGTTACTTTTGCAGTTGCTGCTAAACTGTGCCAAGCGTTATTTAACTATTACAAATCGTTTGAAATTACTGTTGAAACTGAGCTCTATGAGCTGCAGTAAACGGGAGTCTTTCTTTTAGATTTTGTTAATACGTAACTGAATCGACTAAAATAATTCCATATAATAAAATTATCAAAGCTCCTCACAAAATTGCTCGAGTATCGGTTAAGTTGCGGCTTGTAGAGATCCGGACGTCGGACATACGAAAGTATTTCTTCCTAAGCTTAAACGGCGAACTTAGTTCGCTTCGGTCGCTCGTTCAAAAATGTAAGAAAGAAACAGAAAATAATGTTAAAAATTAAATGTCACATGTCTGACTAAACGAGGGCACGCAGCACATTGATATCATATTAGTACGCAATAAGCTTAGTGAGATTGACCTCCTGTCCTCCGGTGACCTCTCGTTTTCATGTGCTTCACTTATTCAATGCAGCCAAAGATCGTGATCGTCATTGCTGAATTTTCTTCGCGTCAGAATACAATAAATAAATAATGGCACAAAAGAACACCTTATTCTGAGTAAGTATACAAATAAGTAAGTTTGGCGAAGTTGTATGTTTGTGCAATGTAACAAAGTTTTTGGAAAAAAAAAAAAAAAAAGAATTATAGGTTCCTTAAGTTTAGCAATTCGGAGGGCTATATCGGTTACGCTGGTTTTGCTGGGGGTAGCCTCATTTCTGATGCGATCACGCAGAGGACTCAAATATAATGGATCGATATTTGCGGGCCAGACCTTATCAGTGATAATAATATTTGTAAGTAAAACTGCGTAGCAATAAACTGATAAAATTGATATTTTTATTCAAATCAATAAAATAAATCAGATTTTTTCCTTTAAGACTACTTACTGCAACAAGGCTTTAATAAAGTAAACACTATCATGAAAGTTGCTCTGTAACCCAAAACCCTCCAAATACAGACCTTAATTGAAAAAACTACGTATGTCCACCTAAATGTACATGCCATTCTAGAACGTAAGATTGAGGCAATTAGCAGTAAAGTTGCGTGTAAAAGAAAAGGGACTTCAGCTAGTTGTAGTATGAGGTACAGAATTACCGCGATAGCCGAGAGCGATAACACGTTAATCTGCCATTAACCCGCTGGCCTTTTAGCTACAAATGGTGCAATTATAACCAAGGAAACAAAGCAAAAACGAACAGCATAAAGTCATACATGTACCATACCTTTTCATGTTAGAGTAGAAAAATCTTCCTGCAATTTAAAGGAAAAACGTTCTGAAAGGTAAAAAAACAGTTTAAAGCAAAAAAAAATCATGGGTATAAACCTATTATAAATAGCATTGATTTCATATAAAGTGTACCCGTTTTTACTGCTCTAGGGTTTAGTAATGTTTATATTTGACAAGAAATTGATGATTGATACCTACTAGTTAACCCACATTAAAATCACTATTCTATACCATATAAGTTAAAAGGTTCCCCCTGTTTTGGCATAATTTTTTAGTAAGAATTATATTCCCCCGTCCCCCCTTTTTCTAGAATAGAATATAATTTATTTGCATAGAATAAGTAGGTACACCAGTGTCATTAGGCGGTAGGTCACAAAAGGTAGCTTATTCTGCTATTTGTACTAAATACTAGCATGCAAATATCCTTTGGAATCTTATTGTTTAATATTTTGAGGGAGGTAGTCCTTTACACTATAATAGTTCCTTTCAGTTAGGAGCTTACCTAATTTATTTTTAAATCTATTTAGAGGTAGCTCTTGTATACACTTTGGGAACTTGTTGAAAACTTTCATTCACATTACAAAGCAGTGGTGTCTAGCTACTTTATTATAATCCTTATCGAAACCATATAATTATATTGTTGTTATATCTCGTGAGACGTACCCCGTTTTAAGTATGCTTAGTAGGGGAAGGGGGGGTGGAATCGGATAGCGGGTCAAAGCAGATAGTATGCTATTTCACATTTCCGCTATCGCTGACTCGTTCCGACACGTTAAACAGTACGGGCAGAGGCCACTCAGTGCGATTGCAAATGGCGTCAAGTGAAAGTGCATCGTGTCACGTTGCTGTGGACGAAAAAAGTAAAAACAAGTAATTGATGTAATATTTCAACTTTTTTCATCACGTATCAAACCACTGTCAATGTGAGAGTATGTTAGTTAACATTTTAAGTCGATACAGTGACTGTTTGAGTTATGCTTTTCGATATTGTTCCTATTTTAGACCTTGAAATTCTTGCGTATTTATTTCGTTCGTCAAATCAAGGCCGTTGGGTAGAAGCAGACGGGGTGAAATCGGGTATCCGGTTTCCTCCGGTATTATAAAAATGACTTATTACAAAATAAATCTAAAGCACCACGAACTCCCTCCCTTAAGGGAAGAGGAAAAGGAAAAAAAACAAAAGCTGGAAAAACTACAAACCGTAAACAGAAAGAAAATGAAGAAGATGCTGAATGTCTTATTTGTGACGAGAAATATAGTCATACAATATCTTCAGATGCCTGGATCCAATGTACGGTGTGTCTGAAATGGGCCCACGAGGGTTGCACCGAGTGTACAGCACAGGAATTATTGTTTTTTGTATGTGATAGTTGTAAGTAATGAGTATCCGTAATCACCCTATCATAAAAATAATGGTATCTGGTTTTACCCGTATATGAGGGGTGATATCGGATTTACTAAATCTAAGAAAATCTTGATCTTGATCTCTTAAGTAATAACTTGATCGCTTTAATTTTGTGCCAAAAGAAAGAATAATACTTGTTGATTTTGATGTTATTTATTTTTTTAATATATCTATGTGGACTAATTAAATATGGTTTTTTTTCTTAACTATCCGGTGTTACCCCTCTCTCCCCTACCTAAGTATCGGAGAATCGATAATATGCCAAATAAAATTATGCTAAACAATAGTATGCAAATTTAAATTCGGCCAAACACATTTTCGGAATTTTAGAAATCGATTAAGTAAGGTTTCTGCCACATTAACATTCGGCGAAAACCGAATATGCCAAGTCTGTTATCCGAAAAACGTTTCGGACAATCAAAGTTATGCCAAATAGAGGGAACCCAAGTTAAAAACCGTTTAATTTTCATAGGAAACTCACGGCACGTACTTACGTCTTTTCCGTTAAGGAGTTTCTGAAGCCAGTAGTAGTATGAGTTACTGCTGAAATACTGCTATTTCAGCAGTAACTCATACTACTAACCTTTGCACCGATCGTGGTCAAATTTTTTTTCGTTGAAATTATTAAATTAAAAAGTATTATATCCATGATTTTATTCATGTTTTTAATTTCCACGGTTGGTTGTCATTTGATTATACAACTTTGTAGTGGCTAAGAATTACACCTACCTATACTCCAAGCTTCATCAAAATACATATTATAATTAGTTTTTGAGTAAAATGCCTAGGACATACGAACAGACGGACGGACGGACGGGTTTTTGCAATTATGGCTACGGAAGGGAACTCTAAAAATGCGGCGACAGGTGATTCCAGTGTCAAAGTTGTCGCCAACATTACGTTTGTTACCAACAACGCTGACGCTCGTCTCCGGAAATATTCCATTGTTGCCAATCAAGATTACAGAGTGATATTTAAGATTCGCTTTTATTAATTACTTATTAGGGTTAGATGCATAAGTAGGTAATTCGTATAGGCAAAGTTACTGCGTATAGGCTTAATTTAAAGAAAATATTTAAATGCCTGTTATAATGAAAGTGGGCCTCCTCAATATTTCCAGTAACTAAGAAAAATGGCAAAATATAAATACAGCCAAAAATCACACGCCTCAACTCCCAAGTCAAGTTCTTATTAAAGCAAATCAAATTTATTAATTCTCTACAAAATAATCCTCTCATACATACTGTCGCCTGTCTGTGCTGTCGAAGTTCGCCTTTGTACCGATTAACTTTTTTTTTGTCTGTATTTTTACCTGTGTCTTGTGTACAATAAAGTATTTACATACATACATACTGTCCGTCTCTTCATTCACTAATTTATTTCATTACTCGTTTTAAACAACGTAACCCCTCGCGCATCTTATTATACTCCTATAACAAGAATTTGTCGATTATAAACCGTTGCGATGCATTCTTCTCTGGATATATTTATTGATAACATGGCTTTTAAGAACAGTATTAGAAAAATATTTTTTGTCAGTCAATAATCCCACCCAATAATTATATTAATCCAATTGTTTCACCGTCACCCCATCAGATTAAATAATTAAATAGGTACTTTAACACCCACCGACTATAATTGTACGGCTTTCCTCTAAAAATATATTTTATGTAAAATTATTATTTCTTTAACGGTTTGTGATCTTTAACAATTTCAGAACGCATTCATAATAATAATTCATTTATAAGTTTATAAATATATATATATATATATATATATATGTGTATTTGGCATACCGCAAACTGTGCTTGCTTGATAAACGTGGTTCCGCGAGCGTATTAACTACCTATTACTGTAAATTAGAAGCGTGCTCCATCTTGTCATAAAATATTTGTATGCCTTAATGGCAAAACATAGTGGTACATAATTTTAAGTTTTTGTACTTGGACCATCCATATACCTATGTTTACAAATAAATGATTTTGACTTCTGTGCACACATATTTTGAGTTGCTGTTGGGGCGGAAAGGTTCTTGAGTGGCGACCACGTACCGGAAGGCGCGGCGTGGGTAGGCCCCCGACAAGGTGGACTGATGACCTGGTAAAGGTTGCGGGAGTCCGCTGGATGCGGGTGGCGCAGGACCGGTCACTTTGGCACTCTTTGGGGGAGGCCTATGTCCAGCAGTGGACGTCTTTCGGCTGATATGATGATGATGATATTTTGAGTTATAGTCCAGATCCGCACATATAGCATAATTTGTATTATTCTGTAGACTAAGTTGTTTTGTGAGCCTAATAAAATAAATAAAATATAATAAATCAATTTTATTTGAAGCTTTGTAATTTTAAGCGTCTTCTGCGATGGTTATGTCAATTGAATCGACTGGTGCTGTAGTAATTTCAGTATTGTCTGCGGCAGCGGTACCTTCGGCTGTTGTTTCTCCTGTTTCACCATTCGTAACTTGATCAGTGGCAGTGGCAGTGGTACTCTGTACATCTGCTTTTGATGCGCCAGAGTCAACCGTAGTCTTAGCAACATCAGCATTGGTTGTACCCTCATTAGTCTTTGTGGTTTTTCCCGCTCTCGTCCAAGGAGCTCTAGTGTATAACGGTTCATTCTTTCCCATCCGTTTGTTCGCGCATGCTATGTAAATATTGACATTGATTGGTTGATTGAATACCGATGTAAAGCGCAGGACAATAAAGTCTTTTCCGAGGCCTCCTTTAAGTTTTTCTATTCTAGGTCCTTGGGCTACACCTAGACGGTCTTGGACGCGATAATAGGAGATCTGCAAATAGGACAGAATGTAAATGTTTACTAAGCAAAAACGTCCGCTGAGGCAAAGCTAAATATAATTTAACTAGAAGAGTGGAAGGTAGCTCAGTTGGCAAGAGCGATGGACGGATTCCAAAGGTCGCGGGTTCAAATCCAGCTCGTGGCGAATAATTAATAAAATTTCCACTTTAATCGACATTTTGCATAGAATGTATATAGAACAAAGTGATTTACTAAGCGTAAGTAGCAGTATATGGAATGTATCCCAATATGACACTGAAATCCAAGACAATGGTTTTTTTTAAATGAAGACTTCGCACTCTATTGAATTTATTGCATATTGCGAGGTCTGTCTCTCGACTGATTCATCGTATGCATTGAAAGTGAAAACCGATGCGAGTTTTTAAAATAATTCTTTATATTATTGTTCCCTCTCGTCCATGAGAGCAGGCCTGTGGCCAGCAGTGGAACGGTTATAAGGGTGAAAATCAAAAAAAATGTACATAGTTATCTACGCTTTAACTTTTCTCATTTTAGTAACGACAATTACCCATGTAAAATGTATGGGTAATTGTCGTTACTAAAAAGAGAAAACTTAAAGCGTAGATTAGATTAAGGCCTTTAACTATGTACATTATTTTTTTATTTTCACCCATAAGCTGATTCAATCAATCATTCATCACCTGTGTCCTATTTTTAACACAAAACATCGAGTTTGGATGTAGGAATTTTCTAGGGAGAATTGATCATTTATTTCTCAGAACTGCACATAATTACTGCAAATAGAGATTTAGTCTCAAGTGTTAAGTAGTCGGTCGAAATAGTAAAATGAATACTCACAGGGCATTTGAAGGCTCTACCATAATTTGTTGTAGTGGTACTATAGAACGCTTTATCCTTGTACAACACATCTTGAGCTACTAAAAGATCATTCCTATTGAATACTCCAGCATAGTAGTCGTGGCGGCAAACAGCTGTATTGCAGACGAAAAGTAGACCTAACAGTGTACGCAGATTCATATTGGTTGCTAATATGAGCCGACATCGACAAATTAAGTATTAGATTACATAAACGGTCAGTAATGAAGTTAATTCTTTTCGTTAATGATGCTTGAATTTTAATGCCCGTTTTTTAATTATGTTTTTGTAATATTCTTTTACGGAAATTGAATACGTCATTAAGTTGTTTGCATGTCAGTGATAAAGTATCCATATTAATATTACAAGGGAAAAGTTTGTGAGTTTGTACATTTGTACGTATCCATATTCGGATATACAAATGGATTTCTAAAATACTTTCACCAGGATACATATATCAATTAGCAATGGTTTTATGTTATCGCACGGCTCGACCTGGGTTCTCTTCTCGGTAATTACGCGGGTGAAGCCGAGCGGGCATCTAGTCTTTAAATAATAGGCATGAGGCCTCATGTTCAAATTAATAACTTAGTGATGAATGGATAGTAAACCATCAAATTATCGTAATAAAATATAAATTATAAAATGTAATTATAATCATAAAAATATATGAACCTTGAAAGTTTAGCAAAGTTATGCATTTTTTTTTATTGTCCAAGAGTACATTTAAAGCTGCAATAAAATCCTTACGCTTTTATAGAAACAAAATTGTATAACAACTATGCACCTAAACGCAGTATTTCGCGACCGAAACAACAATTTACCGGATTGTCCATACAAGGATACAACTACTTTGTACAAGTGACGTCATACGTGGGTGTCTATCAGTATGAAGCGTTTTGCGCTGCCGCCAGCGAGGTCAATCTTTGTCTCATTTTTTTGGGTATTTATGTTATTTAATTGCAGTTGGTCCCATACAAACATTTGTTCCTCTCCAAAACTGGTTCGAATGACATCATACAAAAATCTTAGTCCGCATCCCTATTATAGTCAGCGGCTAACATAGTTAAACATATTCTTCTCTCTCTGCAATATTAACGATTTTTTAAACCATGATCGTGGCCAACCAATACACTAACTTCAAAATGGACCAATGGAAAGCGGTGCGCGAGCGCGGGTGCTACGATATTATTGGTGGATATTTTCCTCGGTCACTGCCTCGCAACCTCGCATAGGTCTCTGGTGGATACTGAACCTTATTGTCACTGCAGGTATCGCGCGATCTCGGGCCACGGCGGTGAATTAGCGGGATTATCGCACGATTAACTGGTCACGGCGTGGGATTAGGGTTGCTTACTAAGTGCCTTCTACCACCCCTAACTGAAATCAATTCAGGAGAAGGAAGCAATTTCATTTTATTTTCTAGCTTTGATACCTTTGATAACTTCGCACTGTTCAGTATGCTATTTTAAGAAACTCGGACGGGTTATAAATAAAATGAACTAACGCCATGGTTTTCATATCTTATTATTGTATTTTTAGGGTCCCGTACCTCAAAAGGAAAAAAAGGAACCCATATAGGATTACTTTGTTGTCCGTCTGTCTGTCTGGGAAGACCCTTTATCTCGGGAACGCGTGGAATAGCGAGTTGAAATTAAAACCATATACTTAAGTTTAAAGTCCCTTGAAGCTGTGGATAAACCATCTTCTAAGTTAACGTAAAAAAAAAGACCGGGTTGCATTCCGGGAGTGCCGGCAGAAGTGAAAACTCAATAACATTGTAACAGTTTTTCGATCAGGTCACGTGACATTTTACGGTGTCAGAACGACAAGAACAGCGGACGGTGGCGGCGAACAAAATACCAATTTGTTTTTGCCATTGCCAAATATTTTCCAAAACTTTATCTCTTTAGGAATAACGTCCAAATTCGAACTATTCGAATTTGCAAGAACAGCGGATGGCGGCGACGAACAATATACTAATTTGTTTTTGCCGTAGCCAAATATTTTTCAAAGCTTTATCTTTTTATGAATAACGTCCAAATTCGAACTATTCGAATTTGCTCAATAGCAAAACGGTGAAGGACGCGTGGACTAAATTACAAATTCATTTGCAGAATATGCTATTGCAAAAAGTTTTAAACGGCTTTATACTCTTACGAATAGCGTTCAGTTTTGAATGAAGTCGAATCGGCTAGCAGCAAAAAGTGACCTCCTTCACATCTGACGTCACAAAAATCTGTCGCGTATTTAGCAATTTTTCTCCATCCCAAAAAGTGCTCAGCGCCGCTAAAGAAGTTTTCACTTTAAAAAATAGATGTTTTTCCGCAAAAAACGTATATTTCGACACTCAAGGAAATCAAAATTAAAAAGTATTTTTCGTTAACCTACAACTATGCAATTTGGCAAGTAATATCGTCTTATACTAGGGAAAAATCTGAAAACTATACATTTTGAATTAAGTACGGAGTCCTGGATGGGCACGTCCGACTCGCACTTATTGCCGTTTATTTTTTGTTTCGCCTTTTTTCTAGTTATAATATACTCGTATATAAGTAGCGTAGTTAGGGGCTATGTCGACAGAAGAGACGCGACTTGTAGATACTTTTAAGTGACACTTTAGATTATAAAACAGGCGATTAAAATATCTTCCTCTGTAGTATTTAAGGATTTTCTCAGTCGTATAATCGATTCGCAAACACGAGTTTTTGAGCGCAGCGAAAGATGTCGGCGGAGGCGAGAGATGTAAATGGGAATCAGCATAAATCCCACACACGCGCATTATCATTCGTCGTCAGGCGGCGTTCGTTTCGACGGTCTGTTGCTGGGCACAGTAACTACACAACTGCAGTACGCTAAGCCATACATACCAGTATATGTATATGTTTAGCCATGCTTATCTGACGTGATACTTCCTTATGCACTTCGACGCCTGACAAAACAATAAGCACTATAACGATTTTCGTTAGGCAGTCGTGTAAAACGAGAGAATAAGGCTATTACTGAACTCACTAGCTTCATCCGGGAGAGGTGCGCCAACAAACAGTTTTAATAATAAGTTGACGAATTGGCTTCTCGACAGATGTTTTTATAAGTGTTAAGAGTTATTTAGAGTATAAGTGACATAAATTGATATTATTATTTTGATTTAGTTTGTTGTTTATTATTGCAATTAATAATAATTAAATATGTATTTTTACTAAATTAATCGCCTCTCAGTAAAATATTTGCACGCCTGCATGCAGGCTGAATACACTGTCATGTTCAATTATGTAAGACCGCTGCACTGTATTCTGACAAATAAATACTTTTGACTTTGACTTTTGAGAAACAATCTATATGAATTTATATGAAAAAACAACAGGAGTTGTCAGATGAATGTAAATATAAACATAAAGCTGACGTTATTTTTTGATGTGGTGCTTTGAATTCGGTCTGACGTTTGACACAATTGGAGTCGTCACGTCAGGGCGCATCAGATGAATGTCAACATAGCCGTAATAGATGTATGAAACTGATATAGTTCTGTCGCGCCACGATATTTCACGTCAGATAAATAATTTATTAATCCGACTTAAGGGGGGGTTGTATCAACCACATCAAATATATATAATTATCAAATATAATATAATTAGTATTAAAATGTGGCAGCTGTCATTGTGTAGAGTACTCTCTAACTTCTTATTTATTTATGTGTCCTATAAATTTCTTGACGATCAGAGGGCACATGAAACTCTCGATCCATGATATTAAAAAGACTAATATGTAAATTGAAATACCAACTTCACTAATACAAGTTACGACCAATTTTCATTGGTCCTTATACCTCATTCCATATAAGTCCAGACCTCGGACAGGGTGAGCTGTTTTAAGAGTTTGCATAATATGGACATACCTACGTAGTCATTCAATGGCAGATGTGATGTAATTGAATAACGAATTAAATTATTCTATTTAGATCTTTACATAACTAGCAAAACAAATTAATTGTATAGCAAGTAAGTAGTCCTATGGGCATTGAGATCGTCAGACGCAATGTCGATAAGAGTGGCGAAAAGAATTATACAAACTGAAAATTTACGAAATAATCTAAAATATATTGTTGAGAATTTCCATATAATTGAATATGCCTTAAAGAAATTACAGGAATCTAAAATATCCGTCGTAGATACATTTTTAACGTTGGACCAAGTGAGAGCTGTTATAAGCTGGTCTTCGTCTGCTTCTGTCAGTCCGAAATTAGAAGACGTCATAGCTAGAAACCCAGACTTAGATCTGTTTAGAGACTATGCTGAAAAAATTTCGGAAGGAACAGATGTGGACGGTATTTTAATGTACAACTTCACTCCGCTCACTTCAGTGGAAGTAGAAAGGTCTTTTTCCATCTATAAGTGGATATTAAACTCAAGAAGAAGTGCGTTGAAAATTGAAAATCTAGAAAAAATTATAGTTCTTTATTACAATAACCAATAACAAAGAAAAATTTGAATAAATAAATAATACTTACTCGTTTTGTACATAATGCACTGTCATTTTTGTTTAATTATTATTCATGAATTCTTTTTAATATTTCATCTTGAGGCATATCTATATTAACATCTACACTTGACATTAATGACGTAAAAATGGCTCACTCTGTCCGAGGTCTGCATATAACATTAGAATTTTAACGTCAATGAAATTCTTCTTAGTTTTTCCTATCGAAACATTGTACTAGTTTTACTTATATGCATTTTGGCATTGTTATACCAATACCAATAATTTTGCGTTTCAAAATGGTTAACGCACGTTTTTTTTAATAAGGAACAAGCACAAATTGTTCTCTTAACTTTATACTGTGGCTAAGTTTCCCTTCTGCTCCCCTCCCGGTCTTACCTGTCGATTCTCCCGAGGTGCAATAAACGACCACCCCGTATTAGCATTTGTGAAGAGAGCCGTTTCGCAAAACTACCCTGTGCTGCCGATGCACAGCTTCAACGACAGCACTGGGGTTCTATTCCAGGGAACGTATTTAATTGGAAAAAAATATTGTATTTTTAGTTACGGTAGCAACGCAGCGAACCGAGTGAAACTACTACAAGACTGAAACGGCAGTAGTGGGTTCGAATTTTGAACCGTATCAATGAGTTTTCGGAACTCATGTATGAAATATGATTATTTTTGATGTTTTGATATGGAAAAAATACAATGCAATAGGTACAAACCTTGTTTTAGTAATGATAATTAATTTGGTCGTTTGTTATTTATTTATTTAATCTTTATTGCACAAAAGAACAACTTATCGTGCAAAAGGCGGACTTAATGCCGTAAGCATTCTCTACCAGTCAACCTTTGGACAAAGCAGACAAATTGTATGTGCACACAGGATGTGCACATACATCTGCAAATAAATTCTGACAGTGTATGTGCTATAAATTCGAACGTGTGCGTAAAGCTTCGCTCATGGCTTCAAGATAAATGTCTCTATTGCAACAAGGAATATTTTGCCACTCAAAGTTACTGATTTATATGATTTTTTTTAAGGGTTCCGTACCTCAAAAGGAAAAAAGCGGAATCCGTATAAGATCACTTTGTTATCCGTCTATCTGTTTGTCTGTCAAGACCGTTTATCTCGGGAACGAGTAAAGGCATCGAATTGAAATTAAAACCATATACTCAAGTCTTTAGTAACTTGCTGTGAATTTTTTTAACTTCCAAGTTAACGTAATAAGATGTGGCCGCTTATGCCGCAAAAATCGTATACTTCACACTTTCGAATCAAAATGTATAGAGTACCTACTTGCCGTTAACCCAGAACTATGAAATTTTGCAAGTAACATCGTCTGCATTTTGCAAGTAAAAAATCTGAAAACTATTAATTTGTCATTAAGTACGGAACCCTATGAGTAGACTTTTGTCTTTTTGACTTTGTAAAGTCTCCAACCCTCACTGGGCCATCAGTAGCCCAATTCCTCTCATCCATCCATCCAAGGCCCACATAGAGCCGTGGTCTATAGGCTGATAATGATGATGATGATAATGAAGTATTTCTAACGCGATCTCGTTCTAACACGTGGAAGTGAGCGCGCGAGAAAATAAAACACCGTTCTCAATTCAATATGCTTCGCTGAATTATCCTGACAAGTATTTCCCGTCGGAGCAGAATAACTACTCTCCAAAATTATAAGAAGTGACCGATTCCCTGCATATTTCATATGTTTTAATGACAGTAATTCCGACACGGTGATCATAAGGGCAATGTTATTAAAGACATTGGAGGTCTTCAAAATTTGTTATTTGAAATTATATCCCCAGAGGAAATTTTGACAACTGAATTGCGTAGGTACATTTTTTTCCGCGCAATCGTTTAATTGGCTAAGTAGTCTCGTGCAGTTACGTGATACGAAATGAGGAGTTTAGTCGCATGCACCTCAATGACTACGAAAATATTATCAGTATATTTCTCACATCCGGTTCTATCTCCATTTGATTACATAGCGTAACGAACAACTGAAACCGTGGCAGAGAAAACTAGATCGCATTTTCACTATGAACTAGTGTGCTGCTAACTTAAAACTACTTTAGAGACAGCAGTACAGATAGGACCTTTACAAGGCGTGGCATAATATGCGGCAACGAAGTATTGTGGCGCTCCGGCCTCGAGTCGCTCCCGGGAGTCCAAGCGATGGCGAGCGACTGTAGGTCTATTTCGCTCAACGTATTGATACGATATTACCATTTTAAACCACTCACTTGCTTGTGGCAACCAAAGTTGCCAATTTCGCAGACTCCTAAACTGATGGTGGCAACTTTGGTTGCCAATCGAAGTATGGGTTGCCTTGATAATGAAAAATTCGAAGCAGTTTAGGGTACCTTTTTTAAAATATGAAAGCAAGTGAGTGGATAAGCCCGAAATCAAGAAAATCTTTATCACGAGAAGTTTATCACTAAAAACTTTATCACGAACAGACTTTATTACTCACTAGCGACCCGCCCCGGCTTCGCACGGATACTATATTATACATTTATAAACCTTCCTCATGAATCACTCTATCTATTAAAAAAGTTGCGTTGTTTTAAAGATCTAAGTATACATAGGGACAGACAGCGGGAAGCGACTTTGTTTTACACTATTGTAGTGATATACTTTATCGCGAAAACTTTCTACGAATAGGATAATTTATTTTAATGAAATGTTTGTTTATCTATATGAAACACAACTAAAAATATTACGTACAGAATAAGGGAGAAGCGCACTGTCTGAAAATTTATTGTAAATAGTTTGTAGGAATAATTGCATTTATTTCATGCATAATCAAATGCACTGAAGTGGTTGCAAAGTAAGAGGCACTGGTACCCCTGCCCTGGTAGTGCCCTTCCAGTGGGGCATTGCAAAGATCTTCAAAACGAAATTCACATTTCGTTAAAATTTGTATGCAATTACGTCATAAAATTTAAAATCGGCATGTTTATTCTTATTAAGTACATTTATTTCGGAGTTCGTTGAATAAAATGTTGATTCATTGTAATTATACATAAAATTATAAACTTCAAAGATTTGAGTTTCATTTTTAGTTTCTTACAGAATAGGATACGATAAGTCCTCCGCTTTAATGTCTTCTGGTATTTTATTATAAATGATAACATATCTATACATTGGACCTTGCTTGGTCCTATAGGTATAATTTAGGCCCTGGAACAGCTAGCTTGATTTTGCCGTCGTGCGCTTTTCACGCGGTGGTCCTGAGTCTGACCCTATACCGCCGAAATCGGGTGGTCAATTGCTTTTCAGAACGCGCGATCATGCATAGATCGGTGAGCCCATATCGAAAGAAAAGAAGGAAAAAAAAAACAAAACGCTACGTAGACTAAGACATGGAAAATAAACATTTCTGCTTAAAACTAACGCGAAGTGTTAATTTTAACAAAAGTGTTAGGGATTAAACCACACGCAAAGAAAATACATCCATGATTTGAGTCGCTCTGTGACAAAATATCTTTAAATATAGTTATTATGGCCTTATCTCCTCCTTTTCCTGTGTTTTTCTTTGTTTATTCTATCATATTTGTTCGTGATAATATATGGTTGAAGACAAAGGTTAATTCATGATGAAGTTTTCGTGATTAAGATTTGTGATCACGTGATAATGTACTTTTATAATAAAGTCTGTTTGTGAGAAGTGATACGACAGTCTTAAGAGTCCGCAGTAGGCTCGGCCGAATTTCACCTTCCCATACAAACGTAGTTACGCTCTCATTTTAAAACTATGTGTTGGATTGTGACGAAACTTTGCATATACAATGGCATGAGGTATATCTATGTCTGTAATTAGTTTACATGGTTCCAGTTTATAAAACAAACGAAATACAGCAAAAACAAGTTTTGTATGAAAAACTTAAATTCGCTGCATTTTTTTTACTATGGTATCTGAAGCTACATAAACTAATTACAGACCTGGATATACCTCATGTCATTGCACATGAAAATTTTTGTTACAATCCAACACGTAGTTTTAAAATGAGAGCGTAACTACGTTTGTATGGAGAATCGAGCTTACTGCAGACTCTTAAGTAGTAAGTTTCCGTGAAAACGTTTTTCGAGATAAGGTCATCTTGAGTCTTGGAAATTTTTTCGTCGCAAAATCGTTCGTGATGTAGTTTTTCGTGATAAAATACTAGCGCAGAAATAATTTCCATGTGGAGATTTAATGGACCTTTTTAGATATACCTTTCTTTTCCTGGGACTTTGTCCCCGTGGAACTCGTCATTCTGCTATGTATTTTGCCGAGATATAAACTATCAAATCACACACGGATTTTGTAGTTTAGTTAGCGGTCTACCTATCTCTCTCTTACTTAATAGTTATAGAGTGGAACAGAATAGATATTTGACGTGTATCGTGCCTGCTTTCGATTGTTACATCACAGAGACAGATTACCTTCAACTTCGTTAAACAAATGACTATCACGTGGCATCAAACGATAGCAGGTATTTTTATTCACAACTCATTTCACTACAACTCACCTCTCATCCAAGTATATTTTGACGCTGGGATTCGTCATATCCCTTCAGCTGTGGTCATCCCTCTGTGGGCTTCATATTCTTTCCTGCAGGTTGGTGGAGCCCCCCTCGGAGGGGCGCATTGGCTGTGCTTATTTTCTTAGAAATAAAACCGCCATTCGTGTATTGATCTCGTTTTAATCCATTGAAACGTATAGCCAATGAAGCGAGACAGCTAACAAACGACAATTTCAATGGCCATTGGAGGAAAATTTTGAATTTGATCGGTAGTCTAAAACTGCCACTGGCGCGTTAACCACGGTCGAGTTTCGCGAGTGAGTTTTAATGGTTTTAGTGCGAATTTTCGTTGCCAGAAGGAGATATCTTGGAGAAATGTAAATAATCCTTCGTTTTCTGTTAAAAAAATATAGTTTTTAGTTGATTAACGATAATAAAATTGTGGCTAACACACCATACCTACTCATGGTCAAAATTTGCCTACAGGTTTTTTAGCGCTTTTCTACTAATTTAGAATTACTAACAGCTATTAATATTACCGCTATTTATCGTAAATTTATTTAAAATGTAGGAAATGGACTAACAATCGCCCGAAAGTAGATAAATAGATCGAAATTGGTAACGGTCATAACAGAGCCCTCAAAGGGATGGTAACCGTCAAGGAACTTCCCTCCGAGGGATGCTCACATGAGACCTCGTGACGTCACTTACTCAGCGCACCAGCGCGATTTCATAATATGGATACGCCATGGATTGATTGTCTTGCAACGTTCGTAATTCGTATCTATTAACGGAAAAGTTGGATCTTGTGTTGTGCTCGCGATTTGTTGCTATTGTCTAGCTTTATGTCGGTGAACTAAGATGAGATAAATACTCAGTGCTTGTGTATGTGCCTAATGTGCTTATCAATATTAATATTAATAAATATTCAGGTGTGTCTTTAGTGCTAGTTCGGACTCTTCGGACTAATCAAGTGAGTGAGTGGCGCTTTCGATTGTAACGAATACGATGGTTCATGTGCTATCATAGTTTCAATAAGTGTTAACTGAGCTGTGTGCTGTGTTATTTAGGTGCTTGTACAATCTACGAAGAACCATCGTAAGTAAGAACTAATTTCTACACAGACGAGAGACCAATCAGAAATCACCACTATTCCTTCATATTCATCAGGTTGTACCGCTACTACAAACTCATGGTGTGGGTAAGGGTATATCCATACTAAGCAAACCATTTTTTTTCGAAATGGTCTTGATTTTCATTGTTTTAATGTTCATGTTTTACGTGTTTTTTGTTTAACTGGTATTAATGTTGTAATTTTAATTAAAAGGATATTTAATCAAGATGCTTCCAACCAAATTTGTTTGGTTTAAAGCCCATGGTTGCTGTGATAATTGCAGTCGTTTGGAAGAGGTTATTTTGTGTCAAAGTAGACATACTTTTTTCATTTTACTCTCACATAAAACCTGCTGCACCTACAATAAAAAAAGCTTCGGTTACACCTAGTTGATGGCCCAAATGTATTGTTTAGGCATGAATTTGATTACATACAGTATAAAACACTTCAGATATAAACATGTAAATCGAAGCCCACACGAGCAACTTCTGAGTGTAGGCATTATATTGGTAGAATATTTCAAATGGTCTAGTGTAAAAAAAATACTCATGAGCCTCCCATTTTATGTTATTCGAATAAGTATAACACTAATTTCTTCAAATTAAGCCCGTTAAACACCCCAAATATCCAATTTATTATATTTAAAATGACCAAAATACGTCGTAAACTTCGGTGACCTGGTGACGAGGTCAGCTAGATAGCCTTAATACGACTTTAATGTAACGATGATATATCGTTGCAGTTAGATAATTGAATATAGATCGAGTTTCGTCCAAAATCCTGGCTGTAATTATGTAAAAAACTAAAGAAGATTTAATTTTACCAAATCACTTCACCCCACAAACCTTGGAGGTGGAGCGTCCCTCAGAGGGTGCCACAGACGTGGGTAAGCGGCCATGTTTTTTCGCCACAGCTGAAGGGATATCGACTATAATAGTTCGACGTATAATGGCTTCGTTTGAATTTATCAAAATAAATGTTGTCTCATTTTGTCGATCTTTTATACCCACATTTACGTGCACTAAAACTGGCACTGGAACATAAGTTTCATGAGGTCTGCCTAACCCTTTTGTGAATAAAGGCATGAACATAATGTATGTATGTATGTTTGATTAATTCCACAAATCACGTTTTACTGCCATTTCTATAAGAAGTACATTTATCACGTACGCTCGTTAGATTTAAGTAGTTAAATAGGTTATTGTATTAAGGAGCGAGCACACCGGTGCTTAACGCTGCGTATACGCGTTGACGTGTCGTATGCGTCACGTATTCTTCATACATTTTGTTGCGTTTACGGTGCGTTAGCGTATTTTGAGCAGCGGTGTGGTCGCTCCCTTACAGTATAAAACATGAGCGTTTCTCGTCATCACACGTCACTGTTTGGCGGGTTTTTTATGTTGTGTATAAAATGTAATTTCTTTTTTTTGAATAATAAAAAAAAAAACGTTTTTTTCACGTACGGTGCTGTCTGAAAATCAGCGCTGTAGGTGTCTGTCTGACACCTCGGCATAATGCTGAGACAGCGACCGATTCACTGCCGCGAAGACACACACATTAAGTGTCAATTGTATTGTATCTCTACTCCCTTTGTCTCTGTGTGTCTTTTGTGTAGTGAATAAATGTCTTCTTTCTTTCTTTCTTTCTTTATTTATCATTTTGTTTATAGGTATTTAGTTTATCAAATGGAGCGTTCGAGAAAACATGCGTAGTCTTCTATTTTTTTGAAATTTCAAGGGTAGGAAATTACACCCCTAGTTTCGAACATTTTAATTTCCCCTCTTTTATTTTAGCTATAGCATTTTAGTTATTCTGTACGCGCTCATACACCTCACCCCACCCGTCACGCCTAATGAAACCAGACCTCTATCTACGCTTAGTTACTACGAATCGCACTACAACAAATTGAGGGTGAGCGTTGACGTGAGCTAAAAACCAAGGTACAGATTAGCGGGGCTGGCTGGTCCGCTGTTGAAGCGTTGTGAATAGCCAAACGCTCGCGTGCGACCGCGGATCGCAGGATCGCTGCGATAATCGCATCGCGCGATCTATCTCGCTAATTATTAACAGCTGCGCATCAGTATCTCCTGTCGACGTGAACGATATCATTTATCACAGG
Organism: Epinotia ramella; assembly: GCA_947578815.1. NCBI lineage: Eukaryota > Metazoa > Arthropoda > Insecta > Lepidoptera > Tortricidae > Epinotia > Epinotia ramella. Next base: position 1,154,902 of record OX388206.1, on the reverse strand, counting down.
AAACTTTACGAGCGATGCCGATGCCCTGATTGCAAGTTAGGTTGTAAAGCCATTTGGAGTTTTGAAGTAGAGATTTATAAGTATTATCTGGAAAATGCGATGGTGTAGCTACATCGTTCGATCCATAAGGATGTGCCCCAAACCGTCTCGTTTTCAGGGTTCCGTAGACAACAAGGAACCCTTATAGTTTCGCCATGTCCGTCTGTCTGTCCGTCTTCGGCTTAGCTCCGTAACCATAACTACTAGATAACTGTAATACGGCATGGGTATATAAATCAATCACGCCGACAAAACAATACAATAACCTCTTGAATTTTTTTTTTTTTATGTTACGTCCCCTACACGTAAGCGGGTATGTAATTTTTTTCTCGTTAAACCCTTAGTGTGGGGTATCGTTGGATGGCTCGTTCAAAAATATTATGGGTTTCCTATAACTATTTTTCAAATCAGTGATTCGTTTGCGAGATAATGGGCTTTAAAGCTCTAATTTTTGTTCGAGTCATGTGTCCCCCCTCCTGCCGGCTAAATGGCTACTACTGGGGATGTGAAAAGAATCGTGGTAGTAGTACATATAATGAATTTAAAAGGAAAACTATCACGGACAAGAAGGCATAAGTAGTTACCGAGTAACTCTTAATGTGTACTTGGAAAGGCGAATTGTACAAATTCGCCCGACGCAACCGCACCGCACGTCGATGTAACTAAGACATGCAACTACGGAACCCTACACTGCGCGTGGCCCGACACGCACTTGGCCGGTTTTTTTTACTACGTTGGTGGCATACAAGCATACGGTCCGCCTGATGGTAAGCAGATACCGTAGCCTATAAGCGTTGAGTTGAACACAACGTCTGGAGCTCTGGCGACCTTACTTACCACCAGGAACACAACACCACATACTACGTAGCAACTTAGTCGTTTTTAGGGTTCCGTAGTCAAAAAAGTCATGATCACTGTCCGAGTCCCTATGTCCGTGTCCTAACTCAGGTACCCTTATTATTAGACAGCTCTAAGTTGGCATTGATATTTTTTTGACGATTGGAAGCTATAAGCTGAACGGAAATAAATAGTACATTACCTTCCTAGGACGGTAAAACAAAGAATGTCTCCGATCGCAGGTATTTGACGCCCGAGCCGAAGACAAGGGCTATAATTATTCGATTTGATGATTTCTTTATTACCGGCCGTGGTGAGTACAATATGTAACTAACTTTAATTTCTACTTAATGACCAGGTATGACGTAAAATCGCGGTGGCGAGGTTGCAGCACATTGCTGCGACTGTTCCTTTGCCACCTTTTTTATTTTATTTTTACTTGTTTTTTTTATTTTAATTTATCTCTTTTTTATGTAACTTTATTGTAATTAATGTATGTAATAAAGAGTTAATACTACGATGGAAGGTATTATATAAAATCCGAAATCTTTTAAGCGATAAGGTACGAGTGACTCTCTGTGAATCATTGATACTCTCTAGGTTAAATTATGGAGATACTAGCTGATGCCCGCGGCTTCGTCCGCGTGGTTATAAGAAAATGTAACATATTGAATTTTCCCGTGAGAATTAGATGTTTTCCCGCTGAAAAAATTAGCCAATGTCACTCTCCAGCTTCTAAACTATCTCCATACAAAAAATCACATCAATACGACGCTCCGTTGCGACGTGAAAGAAGGACAAACACACACACTTTCGCATTTATAATATTAGTAAGGATTAGTAAGGATTGTGTATGGAGGTCTCGATTACTGGCGAAGACTCGGCGTCTACGCATGTACGCGTTTCTGTTACTCGATGCCACCTAGAAGCCACATCACACCTTACTTAAACAAGGCTTCAACATTAAACATGTCCTCACGCAGACATTTACATCTCGCGTGCTTTTTTAACCCCCGACGCAAACAGAGGGGTGTTATAAGTTTAACGTGTCTGTGTATCTGTGTGTCTGTGTATCTGTGTATCTGTCTGTGGTATCGTAGCTCCCAAACGGATGAACCGATTTGAATGCGGTTTTTTTTGTGTCATAGATAATTACTCGGGATGAGTGTTCTTAGCCATGTTTCATGAAAATCTGTTTAGCTGTTTTTGAGATATTGAACTTTGAAATGAAAATGTCGGGGGTTTTTGAACTTTTCTAAGTTGAAATACAAAAGGCCAGAATATCTGTACTCGAGGATAAGAATTCCCTCTTTTCACAAAAGGTAATTTCTCACCAGGTCGACACGTCGATGTCTATTGAAAGTACACCCACACAGGACAGCTGCTTTTACAGGTAGTTTCCGTTATCTTGCAACCAAATGCTGGAATAACGTTCCTCCACCAATTAGATGCTTACCATCGAAACTTTCATTTAAGTCGCCCTTTAAGAAGATGCTCATAGAGATGCAAGTGGTAGGAATTCCGCACGGCTATTTGGTTGCAGATTTCGTTGTGTGACTGTGCACTCAAAACGACGTTGACTCTCCTTTCTTCCTCTTTTCCTTCTTTACACCGGTCGGTATACATTTTTTTATTTAATTATCTTATTTTTTATTGTACCACTTTTTGTTGTTTTTGAGTTGTATAAGTTAAATTACTATTTGTTTATGTATGTTTGTCGTTCCATCTATATTTTCTACTCATATATTTTTCTGGGTTCCAACAGGATACTAGTGTTTTTGTTCAATTGCGAGCAAAGCTACGCACTGAGTTGGAGTCTTGCTGCAATGCACACAGTTTATTTCTGTACATAAAATCTGATTGTTTTATGTTATTTAAATGTTTTTTTAAGTTTTGTGTTTTCAGTAAAAAAAAATCTCTTATTGTAATGGGTGTGTTTAGCAAACAAATAAATGATTTATCTATCTGTCTATCTACTACCCCTGTAATTTCAGTAAGCCGTATAATCTGTCTAGTTTCAATCTATTTTACTGTGTTTGAAATGTAATTAAATAAGACAAAGGTTTTGAAGGATTGAGTCTGTAACGCTGAGTATAAATGAATTACGTCTAGTCTGGATATAATTATTTGAAATCTTTGCCATGCTCATCGTGCTGTTTCTAATTCTGAGCCTAATTTGCGTCTCTCTTATCTCTTAATTAATACTTTATAAGCCTTTTCCATAAACGTTCACTTATTCTTCTTCGTTCGTTCAATTTTTAACATGCCGTTCAAAATCCGTCACTTTGTCATTTTTGTTTGTGAGGGAAAAACATTTTTGAACGAGCGAGCATAGCGAACGATGTTCTACGTTTCACCGCGTAAATTCTTTTGTATGTCCGGATGTCCCGCTGTCCAGCTGTCCGGCTGACTAGCTCGTCTCCTTTACTGGTCGCATTTCTCAACTGATTCTCGTGATTTTTTATGAGCAGGATTTATAGTTATAGTTTTTTATCATCGATACAGTTTTGGAAAATAAGATTCGCGTCTTTTAAATTCAAAATTCAAATTCGAACAAAAAAATAACAACACAATTGAAAATGTAATAATACATTTATGTTTTGTCACGAAATGGACCCAGCTCAGCATTTTACAGCTTACATAGCAAGTATCCAGTAATAACAGAGGTTTGTTAAGTTTTATGACTAAGGGGGTTAGTTATATGGTAAGTTGGAAGTGACACTGCTTACAAACCACCGGTCCCGGGTTCGATCTTGATGTGAGCAAAAATTTTTGATAAGCTAGGATTTTAATCCTGTTTTTTGTACGGTTTTCTATGAACACATTTCGAGTTTTCCACACAGCCTATTCCAGACATTTCGCTGGATATCAAACGTATTAGAACTCACAACGTAGCTGTGCAACTTTACAGGCTAACGAGAGTTATACAGGATGTAACAAAAATGAGATGTGAACTTATCAAGGCCATATTTGGTAGCGTATTGCGATTTCAAAAATTCATTTGTTTTTTTTGTTTTTGTTTTTTTGTTTTAGTCTACACTAAAGGTTTATTTTCGTTTACATTGCTTGTGTCTGGCAACATTACAATGGTCTTAGTCGGTTCACAGCCCATTTTAGTTATACCCGACACGCTTGCGAATAAGTCACGCACATGCCCAATCGCTATAGGTTAGGCCAACCTGGAATGTATGCCATTATCAATAACAATATCCGCGGTGACATAAATCGGGCCCTTAATGGTAAGGGCGCCATAGACGTCGCGACCGGCATTTTTTCCCCACAAATTCATTTTCCTTATTATAAATTCTCGTCGTGTTTTCCGGCAGGAAATAACGAAGGAACGGCTACTTTGCCGGCTAAGTATTTTAGTGTGAGTTTAGAAAGAGCTCAGTACGCGCAGATAACTGTTACAGAGGGTTCACTCAGCACAACTGGTTGTTGGCCCATGTATACTACACCTTCTTTAGAGCTACTTATTTATGTATTGACGCAGAACAAATAATGTAAGTACCTAATTACTAGAGATCGGAAATTCGGGAGCTTTTATACCTAAACTTCGGCCCCAGTACCTACCACCGCGTTGTTGTTGAGTAGCATGGAGGCGGACTCAATAATTTTACTATTAAATTTCCAGGGATTTCCCGGAATACCGAAAATTAGGATAACATGAACACATACTTATTAAAGTATTTAAATAAACTATTTTAGTTGTTCCTATTTACAAAATATTATTTAATTCACATATTCATTTAACTAACAGTTAGATAACATCAAACCAAAATTGTTTTGTACCTTTTATTAAAAATAATGCTACAAACGTAAGTATCTCTTTTAAATCAATAAATTAAAACAAATGTACATAGCCACACAAAAGTGAATAGGTAATCAACATACCCCGGGGTTTTGGGTGCGCGAATGAATGACATAAGCCAAAGAATAGGTATGAATGAAATAACAGAATGTATACTTACCTACTGAATAATTAATTGAATAAAAAAATACAAAAAAAACATACGTTCAATTATTGATTTATTTGAAAATATTTCATTTAACTACGCTTACGAAGCCGCGGATAACATCTAGTATGATATCAAATAAATGCTCAGTAATTTATTATCAACCTCTTCAGTTCAGTTCTTACTCAAGTATTTATAAATTAATAAACACTTCAGAGATATCTAACGTCAAGATTGATATTTGACATTCAATATCTGTCATACATACCGTGCCTTTGTCTTATGTAATTTACATATACGCAATAGCATTTTCAAAATACTATATAACAGTTAATACAAACATGCCTTCACGGAAAAAAGCTCGTTACGAGTTCGTGCATTCGTGGATAGAAAATAATCCAGAAATAGAGGTTCGAGATTCAATGTTCTTTTGCACCAAGTGTAATGAAATAAAATTGTAATTAAATTGTAGTTTGTTTACAATTCGCAGGAAGGTATTTATTCATTGGGCACAATATGATTATCTGTCAATATAACCTATCTGTTTATCTCTACTCTTTCTCAAGTTATTCCCGCACCCAAAACCCCGGGGTACGGTAATCAACCTACAGCGTCACACGTGGTATTTTTGCATTTCCGTCCTTGTCTAATGTATGTCGTTAAAACTATTTACCAACGTGTATGTTGACAAAAATCGCTGAAAATAGTCATAACCTAAAAAAAAGGTAGGCTTGACATAATGCTTTATACAATCCCGGAACTTAAATAATTAAAATATTATTTTTAAGAAGCCGACTCCATACTTGCTTCGCTTTTTCCGGGATTTTGCTAGGTTTAGGTATAAAAGCTCCCGAATTTCCGATCTCTGCTAATTACGCACAGAAGGTAGGCCTACACTGTCTACCAAAACGGATGTTTTACAGCTATCTGTCCAATATCGTATCTTAGAGACGCGAGGGAGCCAAAATCGGCCGAAGCGATGAGTTGGACACCGTGGATAGGTCTCGCCTTGATAACTATCTTTATTCAAACCGTAAAAAGTGTGAAATGTGGTGATCACTTGATTTAGTTTACATTTATAATTCTACACCATTTGTTATTTGCTAACTTTGTGAACACGACTCACGAGTCCTTCCTGCCTGATCACATTGGCAGAGGTGGACGGCAATATCCTCGACGTTGCGGCCCCTACGAGACTCCCTTGTGGGCGGAGGCGGGCTAACGTGCCCTAGAGACAAAAGTACACAGTCTTCGAACCCACTGTGGTAGAAAGTTTGACTCTCTTTGTGATTTCGGCTATAGCCTCCTGTGACCCAAGGTACGCTTCATGTATTTTTTTTTTTTTTTCAAAACCTGTTGAATGTCATACTAAGTGGTGTGACGATCCTGCCTACTTATATGTCTAAAAATCTATATTTCCTATTCTGAACTTAACCTAAAGCCTAGCTGTAATGGTAGCCTACCTGTAGGTGTAGCTAAAGGTAAATAATTAAACAAGTAATGAGGGGAAACAAATCATTATTTATTGCTCATTAAACATTGGAAGTAGTATTTTATGTTGAAGCTAAAGAAACTTTGATTATTTAATCCAATGGAATCAAGCTAGATTTCATAGGATATTCGCTTTGGTTCCTAGACAATACTAACCCAATAACAAAGCGAGTAAAACAATAAGGTTAGTCCCGGCCGAATATATTAGTAAATTTATTAATTTAAGACTCTAATCTAAATCGAATTATCCTAATGCTAGAGAAACTTTTGTTATTTATCCCAACAAATTCAAGCTAGAATTCATTAAGGAATCCACTTTGTCTCCTAGGAATGCTAGTCCAAAAGCAAAGCGGATCAAACGAAAATGGCTAGCTCCGTACCTACTAATAATGAAATGAACACTAATTAGAACTGTAAATTAAACTTGAAAATATTATCCTTGGATCCTAGTCTAAAGTATCCTAACTAAACCTGCCGATAGAATAAAGTCGTGACTTGCTCTGAAATGGTGGCCAAAGACGCGATCATGTATCTAGTGGAAGGACCCAACGCTGTGTGAAAGTAGAACCAGGTGCTTTTCGAATGATGAGAAGAGGTGACGTACTATGGAAGGAAATATTACACGTTAATAAAATCATACAATAAATTCATTTACATACCTACAACTTAACTTACATTACTACTTCTGAACAATAAGTTCATAAAACTTATGGTCTAAATATCCACAACTTATTATTGAATAACTCACTTGTCTAAATAAGCTATATATAAATATAACTCGCATCGTTAGATTTTTGTCACTCCTTCGAAGAAGTTCGTTCAATGATGTACAATTTAAAATATTAAGATTTTGATGATCATGATGATTTTGAGTGATGACGTTGAAATACAGAAATAAATAATAGTTGAATTCCGGTTCGACCTAGATATTGCTAAGGCGGAAGTGTGATAGGTCCAACAAACGATCCAACAGGACCCAAAGGCACCTTTATAGTCGAAAGATTAATAGATATACGACAATGCACAACGGGCATTTAACCACCATCTCGCTCACCCCATTATTATTGAAGATTCCATACCATAATTCCTCGGTAAAAACGTAAAAATCGAAACGTTGCTATTTAACTTTCATAATATGTAGTATTCAGATATTAACGGGACGCTGTCTACCCATAATAACTAATATACTCCCGGGTGGAAACACGTTAACTCATCTTAAACATTTACCTAACAAAAGGAGTATTGTATAAGGTAGCCCAATAATAATAATATAATAATATTCCACACTCATGGCTGCTAATAACGCACCAGTGGTACTGAACCGAGATACTCAATCACGAATGTTCACTACCCAGAGTATGCCGATTTACTGAAGCAACTCGCGAATCATAGGAAAATGCTAAATCCAGGAACTAACCGTGCTAAAATAACTAAATCCTAATATATTAGGATATTACGGCACCAATCGTACACAATACACTAGATTAACTAAATAAAAGTTCTCTTAATAGTAAGAAAACTGCATACTAATGACGCACTCTTGAATGTCGGTAGATACAAAGTTACAACACCGATCCACACTTGAAATACACACGCGGCAATCCGTAATTTATGCAATCAAACAACAATCATTGCTAATGATTAGATATGATAATGTTGGAAATAGACACAGACTAACCACACACTCTGGTAGATTAAGGTAAAGTTAAATTAAAATCCTACCAGGGATTGGGCTCGCTGAATCCACCCAATTTACCAAATCAGCCGAAGATGTTGCTCGAAGGGAGGCCTCGTAGCTCCGCAACCCGCAGGAAGACTCTGCCTGAAGATCTGCCTGGCCCGTCGCTGCCTCGAAGGAACATGAAGTCTCGCCCCGCGTCCCGTGTGAAGTGATGTGTTGCTCCGTCCGTGTCCCGTGAAAAGTGAACGCTTCCCCGTCGCTCTCCTTAAACAAAACTCGCCGACACCAGAACCACTGTAACATGAACTCCCAACCGATAAAAGTCCTTATGATCATTGCTATAGCGTATCTAAACGCATGCGCCCCCTCCTACTACGTTATTGCCGTCTCGAATAATATCGCTATTTCACTGGTAGGTTTTGGCGACACGATGTCTGCCGTCCATCTAACAAGTGAAAACCTGTCGAAACGAAGCCTCTGTTCCCGCTATATGATGATATTCAATGCCTAGGTTACCATCTTCTACCAATTCAAACTACACGTTACTTTACATAAAACAAATATGTGCTTAATGAATTATATTTGCTTTATTGTACAGATTAAAAGCATTTACTGGAAACAATAGACCTCGACCTATTCAATCCCAAAATATGTGGATCCTACAGATGTTTAATTTAACGAATTATTTTAAATCATTATTCATTACAACTCTAAGAATATTTCTATAATATAACAACATTCACTAAAGCCCTATTAAAACCATCATAATTAAATATCAGTCCCAATGAAAACGGCTACCCATTTAAATCGAGCAATTCCTACGCTAAAATCGAGGCAGGCGTTCAGAACTGTCTCAGTGGCTCCTTTGTTTTATGTTGTGTGATTGTTTTCACAAAAACAAAATGCTATTAACGCATTGCATTTTAGAGTGGTGGCCTTGGTCTCGGCTGAGAACAATGTATTTAAAAGTTAACAATAATTCTAAATCCTTTCTTTTATTTCATATGACGCCAGTATAGGGATGGATAATAAATTGCGTTTTTTTTGATTGAGCAACATTCACCTAACCTGACTTCTAGATTTATGTTGGCAGAGGGTAGTGGAATAGCCCAAATCTATGGTTGTGCTAAATGCACCGAATTTAACTTACTCATGTTTCGGTGGATTGAGTAAAATGTAGTTGAGAATACGAAAGTATTTATCAGCATACAACAGGGATATAAGGATTCCTAAGATTTTTTTTTATGCGACAAACAAAAAGGGAAGGGCTCAGTATTGTGCTATGAAACTCTTTTGTCGTTTTTATGGGCGCATCATTTTTCTATAACGAATTCACTTCACTGTGTACAAAGCCATTGTCTTTCATTATAAATTGTAATTGTAACTGCTAGGTAATTGTTTACGTTGTGCTATGGCTTCAACTACTACCTAATAAAAAGTGGTTAAATCCGATATAATTGATTGAATCAGGCGTTATATTGCGGAAGTCCGGTCGGATTTTTATTCTGACCCCCCATATTATACATGCGTGAAAGAGATGGATGGATGGAAAAAAAAATCGGAGTAGCGAAGGAATATTGTTCTCGTAATACCGATACATCTTTCATTTTAATTTGAACCTTGCTAATTTAGCAATAGAGTCACTATTCCAGTTAAGTTAATTAAACATGCTCTTTGCATTTCGAAGCGTTAGTGGCACGTGGCTAAACAACGGACTTTGTTAGACCGATGAAAAATGATTCTCACTATACTCACCTCATAGATTATAAGTCCAGACTGTAAAAAGTAGCACTAAAATCTGAGTAGGTATGTGGTGTGTACGTTATATTTCTTACTCATTATTTATTGCCCAGAAGAATAACTAAAACTACAAAAGGCAGAATTAATGCGGTAAAACAATATCTACCAATCAACATTTTTGTTAAGCTGATCATTTAACGCTGTTTATTATTATACTTATAGGCATAAAGAGAGTTTTTTTATGGTTTCTTTTTCAGAAATTATTACGTAGTTATTAGTACTTAATAATAATATAGTAATAATCTTTGATTTCAAGCAACTAATGCCCATAGTTACATATACCTTTAAGACGAATATATTCGTATATGTATATACATACAGAACAAATTATAAAACTATCTAATTATAATTTAGGCGACGAAACAGTGTGGCTCCGTTGCGTCGTCAAGTCTGGTGTAGAATTCGGTAGGTTGCCCCGGAACCGCCCAAAAATGACAACCCAAAAGTAATAAAATCGTTATGATTGAAATAGATATGTGACATATTAATTATTGAAATTTGAAATAGATATACATGTGCCAGATAGCGCCAGTTTGTATAACCACTAAATAGAAATCATCAACCTCCCACATTTTCACTAAAATACCGAAAAAGCGGTCAGCAAAATTCGACAAAGGCAATCAACAATTCCCATCTATTCATACTCATAACGTACCCACGCTGGAGCTATCGCTAAACAACGTGCCATTGTTTCACAAAACTGGCCAACTAAATGTAGTTTTACACCGCGCATAAAGCGAAAGGTGCAAAAGGGGTGCCGACACAAAAACCTGGCTTGATTTCAACCCGATAACAATAGGCGGGGTTGCGATTGTACCAAACAACAAACAACTACTTGAGGCCCAGTAAAAATAAACACCCATTGCTGCTTTAACGCGTTTGCCACTGAACAGCTCACAGCGCCAGCCAGCAATGCACATAAAAGTTTTATTAATAGTAGTTTCTGCTTGTGAAGTGGTGGTGAGGAGCGGAAGGCGAAAGGCAAACAACACCGCTGTTGATTAATCATTGTGAAATAGTATCGCAGGCACAGATAAGGCTACGGCTCTGATTTTTTATGGTAAAAGGCTAATTTATAAAGGGAAAACGAAAGGGATGTTTAGTTCGCTATTTACAGCTGATTATAATGAGCTTTACAAAACTGTGTTTATGTAAATGGGTTCGAACCCCGGTAAGGGTATGTATTTAAGTGATGAGTACCACTCTGGTCATTCATGACTTTCAGTAATCTTGATAACCGGTTTTACAGGAAATATGAAACGAAAAGAATCGAGAAAACGTTATCTTGTACGGATAACTACTTTTCAAAAACTTTGCATTAATTAAAAAACCAACAGGGGTAATTGACCAAACGCGTTTGTTTCTTTTTTGATAAGCGTATGGCCGAATAAATCATCATGCAAACTCACTGTCGAGTGTTGTCATCTTCAAGAGTTACACATTCACACTGCTGCTTATTTTCCTCCTATAACCTTCCAAACCTACCTAGAACAACCTACGAGTATTTATGTATTCCTTTCAAATCGACCCATCGGGCACGTCGAGGAAACTGATAAAATATTTATACGCGTTTCAGCCCTGTTCTGTTGAAATCAGTCCTGTGGCCAACCTTGAGACAAAGATACGCGTATAAATAATATATGTGCGTTGAAATTATGAATTTTGCATTCCGTGCAATGCTCGGTGCCAATTGAGCTGTGGCGTAGCGGCGAATTCGTCAATACGGGTGTAGACTCAAAATGTATTATTACTTCAAAATAAAGAAGGCACAAAAATATGCCTAGTGACGAAAATCCCATTCAGATATCTCAAATAAATACGAAGCTACAACCGTTTTAATATTGCTTGTTAGAGAGAGAAAACGCTCGCAGATTGTGACGTCACAATCAGCGAGTGTCATAATAAATGACAAGCGTTTGATATGAAGGTGCGTTTTGCGGAAAAGGGACAGAATATACCCCTCTTGTTACTTTGTGAATATGTAACCGATACTGTAAGTCAATACTTACCAACTACATTTTATTTTGAAGTCTTTGAAAAGTTCATTGCCTAGTTACCTCTTTTATATCTTTATTATTATTGGGAGCATGTAGTGTCCCACTGCTGGGCAAAGACCTCCCCCCTCCGTTTCCACTGTTCTCAATCCTGAGCTTCTTGAGGCCAATCTTTTGAGAACGAGTCCAGCTCGTCCCGCCATCGCCGGCGAGGCCTGCCGCGTCTCCGTTTTGAACTGTCGGGTTGCCAGTCAGTGGCGGCTTCGGCCCACAGTTCACTCGGCATGCGGCAGACATGCCCAGCCCACTCTCACTTCAACTTAGCTACTTTCCGAGCGTCGTCTTACGTCGACTATTTGAGTCTTGGAGCGCAGCGTGGTGTTCCGGATACGATCAATTAATTTGACACCTAATATGCTGCGCTCCATGGCTCGCTGGCAAACCCCGAGTCTGGACTTTTATATCTATACAAGAAAAAGTATTCTGAGGAAGTCTAAATATGGGACCCAGTTACGGTAGTTTTATTACGTACTAGCTTCTGCCCACGACTCCGTCCGCGTGGAACTCGTTTATATCGCAGCTCCATACAAACTTTTAACCCCCCATTTCACCCACTTAGGAGATGATTACGGGGATAAAAACTATCCTATGTTACTCTCCATCCCTTCAACTATCTCCACTTAAAAAATCACGTCAATATGACGCTCCGTTTTGCCGTGAAAGACGGACAAACAAACAAACAAACAAACAAACACACACACTTTCGCATTTATAACATTAAATATGGATTTATAACGTGTTTGAATCGTCTAATTCTAATAAGATACTGCGCTTCCTACATACCGCGCGTAGACAAGTAGGCAGGAGCGCAATAGAACGGGCGATACACTGATGCTGAGTTTGGATTGGTACCTACATGTCAAACACAGATTAACATATCTGTAGTTGATAACTAACCCCAAAGCGCAACATTTAGTGTGAAGTGACAGGGGTGAAGACACTAAATAAAATAGTCAATAATGCTGTATTTTCTCGAAGAAGCATGCAAAACGTAGTCAAAATGGCCTTCCAAATAACTTAGGTCAGCACTTAGCTATATTAGGTTCTGACAATTTTCAGTTCCGTCGGCCAAAGTTTTTCAACTGTCACAAAAGTCGTGTAAGTAGATGCCCAATTAAGAACTGAATGGGTCACAAAATGCCGGCCTCCTTTAAAGTTGTAACGCTCACAAACATGAATTAACTTCTTAACAAGATGACTTTAAGGATTTTTTTTAACTAACTTAGGCTATAGTCCTAAGTCCGTCCGCGTCGAACGCGTTAGTTGTGCTTCTATAGAAACATTGACTTTGCACTTAACCATTTTAAGAGATGATTTCAGTTTATGTCCTTTTTCGACGCTTTCAAACTATTTCCATGTAAATTACTGGATCAAAAATCAAAACCGATCAAACAACTTTCTATCTAGAAGGATTTGAACCTGCATCTATTCCGCATTTCGTGGACAGGGTGCGCTTTCCTAAGTAAAACATTCACCGTCGCTGTAGGCGCTTTCCGCTACTTAGCGGAAAACCACGGAATCAGCATTGCGTGTAGCGGTTCTTGGCAGTGAAACCGTTAACCTTTATGTCCAGTAGCTATGTCGACGAATGTTGTTATGTGTTGAATCGACGTCAACTTTTGTACAACATATTATAAAACACACGTTAAAATCCCAGAATCAAAAACGCTCAAACCAACATACAGCGTGGTTCCCGGAAATATAACAACTCTGCTCTATCCGAGGCAAATGAAAAACGCCGTTAACCCGCCGTCAAAGAGGCGACGTTAAATATTTACACGAGGGCTTTAATTAATGTCCCCAATGAAATATTAAACTGTACCCTGCAGGGGTTAAAGGTATACAGTGGGCCATGCATGCTTGTATTTTAAAAGAAAAATAACATACAGGCCTTAACCGCGAGCCAAGAAGGACGAATAGCTTGCTAAATTATAGTAGATTACTGCAGAGGCCGTGAAGTAAGGGATTGCAGGACGAGATTGGGCTAGACGGCCGAGTCGTAGACGAGGCCGAATACAACGAGTCCAGCAATCCCTGTTCCGGCCGAGGATTGTATAGTACTTTTCTCAAACGATGTGAGGAAATATTAAAATTAAAATAAATACTAGGTAATCAATTAAATAATAGGTAATTTGCGCCTTTTTTATTTTTTAAACATGCCATTTGAACAAGCCGTTCGAGCACCATGTTTAACCGCACATAAAGTATAGTACCATAGATTATTTTTATTTTTTTTATGTAGCAAGTATGCTTACGGTGTCTAGTGGTGGTTGGCAGTATGTAAATTTTCCTTTATCAGTTTAATATTAGTAAGCAAATTTAAAAAGTTAGAGTAGCGGACAATAATGGTTTTACTAAGGGTTTTCATACATTACTTCTTGGCGTAAGGCCAAGAAGTAATGTAGGGAGCCATAAACAAGAAACTTCACGTCTTCATTTCGTGATATTAACGCTTACATTTCCGAGAATGTTTGAGAAAAGTATTTTTTTAATGGTAGTTTTTAGGTAGTTAGTCTGAGTGTTTGTATCTAATACTACTAACCTCTAACTAATATAATATCCAGATAAAATGTGAACTCAAGGAAAATAGTATGATTTGCGAGATTATATATTATTTAGATGAACGATGTATTCGCCGATGTATATTGCTGACGCGATGTCTGGGTTTACTTTACGGCAATATTACTGCGAGCATAGTCAGAGGTTAAATCTGACAGACTTTAAACCTACTGTAGCCAAGCCGTAGGGCACACGACTAACGGCCGTATTCATAAACGTCCTACAAGCCTGTTTTAACTAAAATGGCGTTAAAATTCGTTTGTCCTTATCTGTCACTTTGACATTTGCGTTCGTGAGAAAGGGACAAAGCACATTTTATTTAGCAGAGGCATTTTAAGTTTTATGAATAAGGGGGTTAGAATCTGGAGGTCATGGCATTGAACACTGGCTGGAAATGTCATTAGATTTTCGCTGTAGGATGTCTCTCCTTAGGAAACAGAGGGGTAATGATAATGGCGTAACGTTTTAGGACCGTCCAACTGTAATTTTTTCATATAAAAATGACATTAAGATCTAGCTAACGTACGTACAATGCGTTACGCGATCGACCTGCTGATCTTAGCTTTTGTTAGTTTTTAGATTTGTTATGGTTTGTTCATGTAATTTGTATTTGTTGCCCACCGTGCTCTCACTGAATGGACTCTGCGGAAGACCAGCGTTGGCTGTAAAGCTAGCAACATGCGGACCTAGGTCCATAAAAAGGCGGGGTTCTCTTGTAGGGAAGAGAAGTAGGAACTACTTGGTCCCCAAAATATATAATGATATACCGAATGATATAAAGGTATGTAACACATTTAGAATGTTTAAAGTTAAAGTGAAGGAGTCTTTCTTAGAAAAAATAAAGTCTAATTTTGAAATGTAGTCTGAGTAAAGTGATCACGTGACGTGAGCTGTACCATTAGAAAACAAAATTATGTAACTAAAGTAGCTAAGCTTACCCATCAAGTTTTTTGTAAGGACTCCTCTGCCAACAAACTGTCCGGCAGTTTGGCAGAAGAAAATGCTGTACAACAAGGGTTGTCTAAGTGAATATTTTTTTCTTATTCTTATTCGTATGTCGTGATAAACCGCTATGTTTTTTTTTTAATTTTTATGTGTTATTTATGTCACGAATTAATATTTGAGTTTGATCTGATCCCTAAAAGATAAACATAGTTTTTCCTCTAGCTTGGAAGGTCAGATGGTAGTCGTTAACGTAGTCTTCTGCTGACAAACGTCAGGATCACAAACACCATATTAACTTCCATTCAGGGGGGGTCACGTTACATTGCTGACTGTACGTATGAAACGTTACGCAATCGACCAGCCTATGAGTATCCAACCCCACCAAAATTTCCGCCCCTGAAAACCTTGATGTTTGGGGAAGAATAAAATAACCTACGGTTCTGCTGTATATTGCTACAGCGTCCTGCGGTCGAGAGGTTGAGACCGGCCTAATTAAGAATTCCCGATACCGACTCACCTTTGTGTTATTATATTTGTTACATACACAAAACGTACTTCCATTTGTTTGAGTTGTGTAAGTGTAGACTGGACGCGTTTTGTATTGTTTGGGTTAGTGGGCAACTTTAATATACTGTGATTTTAGTATTGCTTAGATCAAACCTATGAAATTGTTCAACAAACACCATGTCATTTCCTTAATCTATAATGGATATGTCCGTAGTTTGCTGGAAAGTAACAGTATATGGAATCCCCATCATCAAAAATACGTTATCCTAATTGAACAAGTGCAGAAATCATTTGTACGTTACATTTACTTTAAAGTCTATGGCCATTACCCTTACTTGTGCCCTACTCTGTTTGTGTTGGGAATGGTCTTGTACCAGAGCCTCGAAGTGCGTAGACAACTGGCTGTGGTAAAATATATATTTAAACTGATACGCGGCAATATAGGTAATCCCTCTACAATTTGTAACTCTTAAAGTACCGCTACCTAATATGAGCGGCCACTATTTGTGGTTCCTAACACTACAGTTATTCTGAGCACCAGTCCCTTGTATAATGCATTGAACCACATCAATATTATAATATTCACCCTTATGACTCTACCATGGACATATTCTCGCAGTCGGAGCCGAAATTCCTGGCTTGTACTTGTTATCTGGAGTCAATCAACACTCCACTCCAGCTCAATACAGAAGTAAATGTGTCCTGTATACAAACTTGCTAAAATGTAATAATCTAAATTTCGATCATAGTGGAAAATTGAAAAATTATTCGTCACGAGCGGGATTTTTTTTCTATCTATGTAATAATCTAAGATGATAATCTTAATTTGAATTTGAATTTTGTAAATCTAATTTAATTTAATATTGTTACTAATTTCATTTCATTTATTCCTTGATAAAACGTAGTTTTACATGTATTTTTTTACAACCTATAACTTTCATGTTTGGCAATATGCTGTAAATGTTGATTGAATAAATATAAATATAAATTAAGACACCCTTAAAAATATTTTCTGAAAATCAAAATTGAACTCAGTAACATAGTCGTAAAAGCCAATATGACGAGAATATACAAAAATTAGGCATAGCAATTTTTCAGAAAACATCATTATTCCGTAATTTGAATGTTATTTCGGGATTTTAATAACTTACCTTCAGCTTCGTATGCGGTGCCCACTAGGTTAAATCAGTGGTCCTAAGAAACGGGTAAATAGTTAATACCAGAAAGAGCTTGTCCCATAACACTTCCACGAACCAACTGCACCTTAAGGGGGTGAATTGGAAATTATCGCGAGCTTTGAAACGCCGTTCTGACTAGATTAAAGGAATGCCTTGATTTGAGTCGTACACGCCTCCTAGACAGAGACACGCTGATGCCTGCCGCCCACGAGAAAAAGAGATGTAACACTCTTGGGGAATCGCTGTTTTGGACTTTCGATAAATACCTAACTTAGTGAAGGTTTATTAAAATTTCATAAAGTGAGATTTTAGGTGAGATAAAGTACTATAGTATTTACTTGATTGTGTCGGAAAATAATGTATCGTTCGAGTAGGCTGAGTAAAAAAAGGAAAATACAGACCCAACTTTGGATTTTTTTTCTATCGAGGAAATTTTAAGCAATCATGTATCCATAAAATCAGATGAACAATCATATAGTCAAGAATCATAAATCTGCAAATCAGACCTTATTGTTTCTTAATCAAGTCAGAACGGCGTTTCAGAGCACGCGATAATTTCCAATGCACTGCCTTAAGAAACAATAAGGTCTGATTTTCAGATATATGGTTCTTGACTATGTGATTGTTTATCTGATTTTATCGATACATGATTGCTTAAAATTTTCTCTATAGAAAAAAAATCCAATGTTGGGTCTGTATTTTCCTTTTTTTACTCAGCCTACTCAAACGATATTTCTTTTTACGACAGAATCGTGTTACTACTTAAGTATTTTATCTCATCTAAAATCTCACTTAATAAAATTTAGGTATTCATCGAGTTTTGTCCAAAAAAGCCATTCCCGAAGAGTGTTGCATCTCTTTTTCTCGTGCGCGAAAGGCATAAGTGTATCTCTGTCAAGGGGGCGTGATCGACTCGAATCAAGGCATCCCCTTAAGTAACCCTTTCGTTAAGCCTCTTCCTGAAGTATTACTACACTTAAGACATGTACAAAATCGCATCAACTCGTATCAATTGGCCGTAACGCCTACTTAGCGGCGGGGCAATTAAAGTTGCGCAGCAGAATCAACAGCGGCACAAACTTGCCCCAACTTGTCCGAACTTGCCCCAACTTGGTCGTTTTGCCCCTGCCCCTTTATCCAAGTTCCCGATCGACTAGCTTAAGGAGTAATTTGACGACAAAAGATTTGGAAACTGCTGGACTTTAACGATTTTAACATTGTCTGAGGATGTTAGCTGAGTCTGTTATGTTTATTATAGCTTCAGTCTGAAACAGACAGACTTTGCGCTGAGTTTCCACTATTATATCTCTATTCAGAGCCTGAGGTATATCTCACGCGACATAATATTTTTGAATCAAATTCATATTTCAAATCAAATCAAATCAAATCATTTATTTCGAGTAACAAAACTCATAAATTAATACATTTTTTCAAATAAATTCATACAAATACAAATATTAAAATTAAATTAAATTAAATTAAAAATTAAAAATACAATACAATGTCAAATAAGTAATATAAAATAAAATGTCACATAAATAAAATAGGTACCTACTCGGCCGATTTATCTCGCTGGGACATGTCTGTCACAGCAATGCCGGATGTATGGGCAATCCACTTTATCGGCTATCATAGATAGAACGGCGTTTTGGCTGGCACGCACTCTGCGCACGAGCGCAGCACTGCGCGCGCGCATGCTCGCGTGGAAGCACGCCACGCGCGCCTCCGCGAACATGCCCGACGCACTGCAGTAACGAGCCAACCCCAACACCGCTCTAAATGCATTATTGAATTGGACCCGAAGGGCGCTGTACGCTTTCACAGTGTAACTCGCCCACAGACCGCATGTGTACAGGGATGTACAATAGGCTCTGAATAGTGTTATTTTTACATCCCTGGAGCACCTTGCGAACCTGCGGGCGATCATGTTCGCTCTTACACACAGCGCCCTTCGTTCCCGCTCGATGTCAGCATTGTCCTCGAGATCTGCGGTAACTATGTGACCCAAATATTTAAATCGATCTACCCTTTCTAAAGCTATCCCATTCAAAAGAATGGGCGGCACATTCACTACGCGACGCGAGCCAACCTCGAAGACAACGTACTGACTTTTGGTCACATTGTACTGCAGCCCATGATCATGTGCGTATTTTTCACAGGACGCCAGTAATGTCCTCAGACCACACACTGACGCGCTCAGCAAGACCATATCGTCTGCATAGCTTAGATTATTGACACAGACTCCGTCAACATGACAGCCGATATGGTGGTTACTGAGCTCGACAATGAGCGCATCCATGTACAGGTTAAAGAGCGAGGGAGACGTTAACCCCCCCTGTCTCACCCCGCACTCCAACCTGTAGTCTTCAGACACTTCCCCCGCCCATCTGACGCTATTGACCTGGTGTCCATACCAGTACCTGAAAATGTTTAATAGTTCCCTTGGAAGGTTAATTGTTTCAAGCTTTTTCCAAAGTACTTCGTAGGACACCATGTCGAATGCCTTGGATAAATCCAGAAAACAGGCGTAGATGGGCGTCTTACGGTCCCTGTAGTATCTGACGACATGCTTAAGCGAAAGAATTGCACTCTCCGTCGACAGATTGGGCCGGAACCAAAATTGATTGTCATGAAGGGAGAGGCAACTATTCAACTGCACATTAAGCACGGCGTCAAAAACTTTTGCTATAATGGTCGCAAGAGAGATAGGCCTGTAGTTGTTGGTATCTGATAGGTCTCCAGTTTTGTTTTTCACTACAGGAACAACTACAGTTCTCATGAGGTCCGAGGGAAGATATGAGTGACTCACACACAAAGAAAAGAACATTGCAAGGACTCGCGAGATATGAGGTCCGCCATTTTGGAGATGCTCGATACTGAGCCCGTCATGGCCTGGGGACTTACCTCTAGTTATTGACTTTATGGCTTTCTTTACCTCTTTAGCAGTAAATCTAGTCAGGCCCCCCTCCACCCTGGTCTCAATGTCGAACACGTCCCCCACCGAGTTAGCCCGTGGTTGGACATGAAAGTGATTTTTAAAAAGTTCAGCGATTGCCCTCGGTTCACTCACCCCCTTGACGCTCGCCGGGAGGCCCGGTCGAAAATTAACCGCGCTAGTTGCCTTCCAGAAAGCCTTAAAATTACCTTTGGTGTGTTGTTTCGCAAGAACATCCATTTTTATTTGGTCCTGGTGATCCTGGCACCACTTTAAACGGGATTTGAATATTTTTCTGCTATGACACATCTCATTGTACATAAATCCAGATTTAGGCTTTCCGCAAGACACCCACTCCGCGAACTTCGTCCTGGCCACCCTATGGGCCTCACTTACATGCCTATTCCAACCCATGATACGTGGTCTACTCCTACTTTGCCCTTCACTTCTTTCATTTCCAACCACGGCCGAGTCACGAAGGGCACATATAATATCAGCATACATCTTATCAATAAGCCCACGATGCGCCGGATCGTCACAAAACTGGTCAGAACAATGGGTAAATTCACAGTTGAAATCGATGTCGCGCAAACGTTTATGACATTCACGAGAATATAACTCTATTCGGTCGTCAGCTCTATTTCCCCACATTACCTTATTATGTACGGTACTTGAGTTTGAAATCGTAGGTAGTAAAATATGCAAATTACACTCGATAATGAGAGGAAAATGATCAGACCAGACAGTATCATACTCAACATGAACATTTTGCACGGCCAACGCTGCTGACTGTGTGACAATACAATGATCTAACCAGCTACATGACCCATACACTTCACTTATAAACGTGTAGGTACCAGAGTTCAAACCTAGTCTATCCACGTCAGCGCACAACCAACATTGTTCGTTACAGAAATTCATTAATTCCTTAAAAAACAATTCGTGTGGATGCGCATTGAAGTCACCCAAGACAAACACCGAGTCGATAATCTGATCACTTATAATAGCACTTACAGTACCAAGGCAATCCGTGAAGTCAGGTAAATTCGCTGGTATATTTACAGGCATATATATGCTCATCACTATTATGGGCCGATCACACGTTTGTATTTTCACCGCACACAGACGATTGTTATTACATTTTATTACCGACACATTACTAAATACACTAGTTTTCCAAAGCAAAGCCACTCCTCCATAGGGTCTCCCACGACAAATACCTGCAGAGGTATCCACCGCCGATGTTCCTGTGTATCCCCAGCCTACCTCTATTGTGCCTAGGTACGGCAAGTCTTCAGGTAATAACCAGGTCTCCTGCAGCGCTATCAAATCACACGATTTACACAGCTCCTTGATTCCGGCGACAGACCGCTTTACGCTTTTGCAGTTAAAAGTAGCAAACTTATAGTTACACCGCATATTATTATTTGAACCCATTGTTTTCGTTTATTACGCCGTTAACAGAGGTAGCTCTGTTCGTTTTATTATCTTTAAAATTCACGAAGCGCCTAAAGATAATGTCCTGAGGCCATAAGTGGTGGTCTAAATACATACTCAATTTATGCTCTGGCACAAACATTTTGTAAGCTTTGTGACCTTTTTCATACTTCATTTTTATGTCCTTTAAAACTACCATGTCTTGAGTCTTAGAGGTTACGTATCGAATAATGTCCTCTTGTGTGGTAGTTTTATTGACATTCGTGATAAATATTGGGACCTTCCGATCAGCCGCTTTAAAATTACACACCAAGTCTTTTGCTACGCCCGCCTGGCCTTGAAAACGGTATTTAGGTTTCTGTTTTTTACGTTTCACTACGTCGGTCCAATCTAAGACCTTATTTTTCGCGGTATCAGTGCATTTCTCCTGAGTGCAGTTATTGTTTACATTACTAGCGGTCATTTGTTGCACAGCTGTGTCCTTTGATAATGCATCGTTTAAACCGGTCCCGCTAGTCTCACACGGCACCGCCGCATGAGTCATCACGCCGCTGCCGCCGTCGCAGGTGTTATTATTAACGGCGCCAGCTGACCGTTGCACTAATGATTCGTATTTTTGCTCGTCTACCTGATTTATATTTCTATAATTAGGTTGCAGTTGGGATGTATCATTTATTTCATTATATGAATTGCTTTGCATCGAGTTATGTACTAAACCCATTGGTCCACTGTCTAAAGAATTACTGGCCCAAGCTCCCCTTTTCATATCTACTCTGCAGACTGATGTAGGTGGCAGAGAATCGTTTTTCAATTCTACAATCTCTGTTTTTAAATCCTTCAACTCGTTGCGTGTTACGTATGTCGCTTTAATGTCGACAATCTCGGTTTGCAAGCGAAGGATATCCTTTAATAATTTGGTACAGTCTAGGTGGTCAAATAGAATAGGTGGTAATTTTTCCAACCGCCTCGCTACAAACACAGGAATGTCATCCGGCTCAGCAGACTTAAGCAGGTTCACTATGTCGGCCAGATCTCTCTCTTCCTTCCCTTTATTCTTCCGACTTATTTTTCGTAGTCCTGTGGGGACTGCATCAAATAACAGAGCCTTTGATTTCTTAATTTCATCACTCGAAAACGCAGACGTACATATTCGTGTGAGCGTCACTTCGTCAATCACCGATATTTTGTTTTGTATGTACGACAATAATTCGTCGATCACAACATTACACGCATATTTGTTGCGCTCTCTCGATCTGAGACGTTCCGCGGCGTGGAAATCAGTGCACGCGACAGATGTAAATTTGATTTCGATGTAAGTTGGATCTACCTTACGCTATGGAATCCTCTTTTGGGGTAATTCAAAAAACAGGGAAGCCGTATTCATAGCGCAGAAGAGATGCGTGAGGGCTATTCGAGGACTCATTATGACTGATAGTTGTGTGTCGCATTTTAAAGACTTAAATTTTTTGACAGTTCCGTGCCTGTACATTTTCGAAATTGCCATGTATATTAAAACAAACCCCTCACTATTAAAGATGATCTCTGAGATATTGACTAGAAATACTAGGTACCCCCAGAATCTCTTTCCTGTTTCCGCAAATACTACCCTAATGCGCAAAAGTGTATTCTGCTTAGCTAGTAAGAT
Source organism: Epinotia ramella (assembly GCA_947578815.1). Classification (NCBI taxonomy): domain Eukaryota; kingdom Metazoa; phylum Arthropoda; class Insecta; order Lepidoptera; family Tortricidae; genus Epinotia; species Epinotia ramella. The sequence goes on along the minus strand of OX388206.1, from coordinate 1,131,838 downwards.
TTACAATAAATTGCATGTCGAGTTTAAAATGCTACCCTGATCTTTTGCTATATCAATAATTCGATATGAAACATGAACTTTTGACAGCTTTATTTTATTTGCTATTTTAGTTTGTTAGTTTTATAATTCAATATGACATGATTTCTGACATTAACAATAGTAATATAACAATATGTAAATTTATTTTTGCTTGTTAGTATGTAGAAAACATTGTTATAATCAAGAATGTGTACGCCATCAGGCAGGGTATAGTACATACATACATAAATTCACGCCTTTATCCCTAAAAGGGGTAGGTAGAGCAGGGTATAGTGCTACATAAAATTAATTATTTACCACCACTGTAATCAAATTGACATCAAATCAAAAAACATAGAACTTTGAACTTTGAATTATTTCGTTTAATAGGATTCAAACGCTAAAAATGTGACCAAAAATCATAACATTCGAAAAAGGTAGGTTGAGAAATGCGATTTCGAAACTTGAAATTGCGTCTCGCTTTCGAACGACTGCAAAACATTGCTAAACAAATGTGTCAGAATGAGCTCTTGGCTTTTGAACACTTACTGAGTGAGGGATCATCGTTACATTTAAAGGCGGCCCAGACTGCTCGGCAGTCCGCCTTGTAGTCCGTCGCGTAATGCAAACCTATTTATAACATAGAGTGGATAGTAAGATGAATTTGATTATTTTTTAACCCAAAGAAAAAAAAATTATTTGTTTCTTTGTATTTATTATATTCAGGTGTAATTATTTTAAGTATGTTAAGTACTATCATTGTAATAAGCTTTTATTGGCAAAAAATACTGATTGTTGAGTTTGTTTTTCAGAAACTCTGGTATAATTTTGACTTGTAAAAGTGCCATTGCGGCAATCTTGCAGAAGATTCATTTATTTATAACAACCTTGGCGCTTCCTGCTTCTTATTGCTTGTAGGACCGTATGGATGCGGCTTATCCATTTTGGGATTTTTGTTTAAGTACCTAAATGGGGACAATTTGCCAAGTACGGGAAAATGTGTTATTTGACAAAGAGGTTGATCGTTGCCCAAAAATAACAAATTTAAAGTGAATGAGAAATGGAGACTAAGGAAAAGATGGATGGACTAGTGTGAGGGACATGTGTGATAAAGACAAGTGAGGAAAAAAAGACATACTACTCTGATCCTTACTAAAAACATCCATTGGAACAATCCTAGTTCAGGCGCATTTAATTAATTCCCCTAACATGTAACAGTGTAAGCACAATGTAACGTTAGCAATGAGGTTTTTTTTCAATAAATTATTCTATTATTGGGACACCATGATGAAATTGATAGCTGCAGACTTACTAAAAACAAAATCTAGGTACTCGAACCTTATTTAGGATTTTAATTTTACTATGACATCTCGACATATTTTATTGAATTGAGAAAATATATTATGTTGGTAGCGAATAACGTTAATACGTATTTGGTTACCAAGATAAAAACTATTCACACAATGCGTAACCTAATGCAAGGTTAAATTAAACAATGCGTCTAGACCGTGATTGTAATTCGAAATGCTTTGTTAAATCGCCATTGTGCGCATTGCAATACAAATACCCAGAAAGTATCATATTAAACTACAACCATATGAATATGCAGAAAATATTCAAAATACAACTTGAGCGTCAAAAGAAATTCCCGGGATGCGGTAAAAATTAATAGTTTGTGAAAAATTCTGCCGCGCGACAAACTTGGTCGTCGAGGGAAGCGCAAGTTAAAAGTTAGGAGCCTTGTGGAATAAAACATGCAGGGAAAGGTTTACAAAGCTTACCGATTCGCTTCACGCAAACCAGCATAAAGCTGCCCTTAATTTATGCTTATTTTTAAAGAATCTATAGGTATTATTCACTAGAACGAGGACATAAGAAGGCTGAAAGTCACCCAAAGGGAAATGGAGAGGGCTATGCTGGGAGTTTTTGTGCGTGATCGCATCAGAAATAACGCTATTCGCGGCAGAATTAACGTAACCGATGTAACCCTCGCAATCGCTAAACTTAAGTGGCAGTGATCGGGGCACAGTCCACCCAGAATCGATGGACGTTGATGTGGAAAGTTTCTAGAGTGGCGACCACGTACCGGAAGGCGCGGCGTGGGGAGACCACCCACAAGGTGGACAGATGACCTGGTAAAGGTCGTGGGATTCCGCTGGATGCGGGTGGCGCAGAACCGGTCATTGTGGCACTCTAGTGGGGCGGCCTATGTATAGCAGTGGACGTCTTTTGACTGATATGATAATAGGTCGTATTATACTAGGGGCGGCGAGTCGAGGCAGATCGTGAATCACGGCGCGCAGGAGAAACCCGAAGTGTCCGCGCATAGCATTACATAAATCTATTAAATTACGCTTTTTTTGATATTGATACCTATTATTTGATAAAGTATATACAAGATGATGACTAACATTAACTACAGATGATTTTTTTTATTTGCACAGTTGTTTTGGTTAATTTTAATCTATTCGTGTAGTCAGCTGCAACCAAGGCCGGGTATACTTTGTATCAAATTAACCGACGCGAAAACACTCATCCTAAAGAAGAGGTCCCGAAGGGTCCAAAAATGTCTGTTTAATTAAACTAAATATAATAAATTAAACAGTCACGATAGGTTTATTAAAATATAAACTTTTCAGCTAATTGTGTACTAAATAGTTTGTTTGTTGTCCAAAGTGGAGGTAGGAGAGGTGCACTTAGGACGTTATTTTCTTTAACTGAACAATTTTTCAAGCACCATGGCCCAAAAATATTAGGTTGTCAAAATAATGAATAAAACATTATCCTTACTATCACGAATTAAAAAAAAAAAAAACAAAATATGGATGTTTTTTATGTATTTAAGTATTTATTTATGTATATAAGTATGTTTATCGGCGTCTAAATAGTACTCATAGTACAAAGTTTGCATAGTTTCCCAAACTACACAAATCGACCTAGTGGGGACTAAGTCGAAATGTGAAAAAAAAACTGAAAATATTATTTATTTATTCAAAGGTGTATGTGAAGTCCCCAACCCGCACTGGGCCAGCGTGGGGACTACTGCCCGTTCCCTCTCATCCAAGAGAGGAGGCCTGTGCCCAGCAGTGGGACGTATATAGGCTGATACAACAAAGCGCTGTTGTAAAAACATCTCAAGCTTATAAAAATGACATCCTTCCAACACTTAAATTTTTTTCTCAATCTTCGATGGTAGTCGGAATCGATGTCAGACCCAACTCCTATTTGATTACCTCCCTATAGAGCTAAATGATATAAGCGCCGTGCTGTTCCTATTATCATACGGTAATATCGTTCGACAGTGCTGGACTGAGGCTGCTCAGTATTCTGCGCGACGTGCGACCCGATTAGTGTGTATTGAAAAGTAAACTCAGGATTATATTTGTCAGAAATGACGGGGTTGAGGGTATTGAATTTTCTTTGTGTACTTATATTTTATAAAAGTAATCTTATCGCATCTGACAAAATGTTTGTATCACATTTCAGAGTTCATTGTGTGTACATTTTCAAATACTTGGTTTGCTACACGGTGGATCCAAATAGGAAATTATGATTATAAATGGGATATCCAATAAATGAAAACTGTAATGACTAACCGGGAGTAGGTAGGTATGTAAAAATCGAATACGTGCCAATAACGTCATATGATAATTACTATGCATATCTTAGCCGGTCCCTTTACCAGATCATAAAATAATTGAAAACTCGTGTTTTATCACTTCAAATATCCATTAGCTCCTTTTTGCAAATCGGTTGACCAAATTACACCTGCGACCCCCCCCTAATGGTCTCAGTTTGAGCGCTATTTGCGTAAATGACGGTCCAAGCGGAATCCAATACAGGACCTATATTCACAACAATTACAATTTCAGGCGAACCAGTTAACGTCTGACCTCTGTGGTTAGGACTATAAATATAGAAACGTCGTATATTTCTCGTATATATCTGGTGATGAAAGGAATGTCATAATGCACATTAGCAACCCAACTGCAGATCGTGCAATCTCAAGCTATTCAATGTACCGATCTGTCGAACTAATCTAAGGCGAAAACAGGACGATTGGCCCGACATTATTGACACAACGTAGACACAATGTAGACTTGTAAAATGGTAACATGTTGCTATCTGAAACGGGGCCACACCCACAGTGGTGAGTAAAAAAAAATATGTAGAAAAAATAAAATATGAATATGTATAAAATATAATGAAAACGGGTCACATTCTCGATATAAAATACTAGTGACCCGTTTTATATTTTAATGAGACCTACATTTATTTTGTTTGTAGCTGTCACAACGAATAACATCTTATCACCAGACAGGCCAAGTTATACTGGTGCGTAGCTAGTAGAGGCTGTTGTGAATGGCGCTGGGTCGGCTTAATTGTACGCCTGATAAATAAAGACAGACAGAACACTTGTTATCCCTAATAGGGGCTGCCGTGGGCTTTGTTTCCATTTTGTTACAGATCACCTTTTCGAGTCCGATTCGCAAAGTATAGTCGAGGTTGAAACAATTGTATATTCTCAGTTTTTGTTTGCTTGACGTATTTTATGAGTACTGATTGTCATTTCTTTTATGTTTATAGCTGTAGAAACCAAAATAAACGTGTTTTTATTTCACAATTTAAAAATAGAGTCATGAGTTTACAAATAATGCACAATTGAAAGTAAAATATTGTTTTGCCATCCTCAGCCGGTTGGGGTTTTCATTTAGAAAATGAATAAGTACTTTGAAAAGCTTTGGTGTAAAAAAAACTATAAAAGCCAGTTCGTTTTTAAAAAATATATCTACGCTTGACATTTTTATTTCATAATATTAATTTGTTGAAATGCTTATAAAAAGATAAAAATGGAAAAATTACTTTTGTAAGAAACCTATTACCTTAGTTGACTTTTGGCCTCGGATTCTGAGAATCCAGCATTCTTTTGTTATTCGATTTTTGAACAGAAACATCCTAAAACATGTATATTGTCGAACGTATATCTTCAACGATAAGGTTAAAGTTCGTTTGTATTTATTACGAGAAGGTCTGTCTATTCATTTATTCAGAGACTACTGTTTTCCCCATTAATGAGGGGGCATTGACGGTTTGTTCTGTATCAAATACCGTAAAAGTTTAGTTGCTGCCCATTCACAACGCCTTTCTTTCGCTTTGGAAGAACCAATATAGTTTGGCCTTCGAACACATAGTTAGTTACAATAAGCGATAAAACAGCAACCTTGCGACGCCCGCAGACAAGTGGTCCTCTTTCTCGAAATACGTAAACAAAAACACTTTGCGGGGATCGTACTTTACAAACCCCTTTGGTTTCTAATTCATAAAACTTAAAATGCCTCTTTTGTATCATAGATAATTTTAACCCAAGTGTTCTTAGCCATGTTTCATGAAAATATGTTAAGCATTTTTGAAGATCATCAGCTCTTTTCTAGTTGATGAGGGGATCTGACTAAAGTCCTTATGTCCGATCGTTTCGAAATTTGGCACCGTGTCATTTCAATGACATTGAAATGATATGGTAAGGTAACCATGACCTGATCAGCCGTTTGAAGATCATCAGCTCTTTTCTAGTTGATGAGGGGATCTGACTAACTTCCTTATGTTCGATCGATTCGTAATTTGGTAGGGTGTTACTTCAATGATATTGAAAGTATATGGTAAGGTAACCATGACCTGATCAGCCGTTTGAAGATCATCAGCTCTTTTCTAGTTGATGAGGGGATCTGACTAACTTCCTTATGTTCGATCGATTCGTAATTTGGTACCGTGTTACTTCAATGATATTGAAAATATATGGTAAGGTAACCATGACCTGATCAGCCGATTGAAGATCATCACTTTAAAAAGGACTTCTGGAGGAGGAAGGAGGATTTTCCAAGTATCGTCGCGTCGGGGGACCGCTTCAGTCACCCTATGGTCCCCCGAAGGGACGGTTCCCCGACACGACGATACTTGGAAAATAAAAATATTTGAACTTACATAATATATGTGACGATAATAGTTATTATAGCTTTAAAATATTATTTGTTAGTTTTTAGAGTTTATTTATTGTGTCGGGGGTTTTTAATTTTTTTAATTCTACTTTTAGTATATGACTTTTATGTATACGGCCGTAAATGCCTGCGCAAACCGGCGGAGTGCAGCGCAGATCACTTTAAATTTATCAATGTATATTCTTCTCTATTTTAATTACATTAAGGTATAAATTTGAATGCTCTGAGTCCGACCTCGGAGCATCACGAGGGATTTCTACTCCGCGGCATCGAGGAGCATGTTAGAGGATACCGCGGTGGTAGCCGGCGGTATGCCACGGCATCCCCCGCTATGCGCCGAGGCCTCTTCAGTGCGCCGGGGTAGCGGGGCTGCGGGAGGAGAAGGCTTGGCGCAACTCGGCGGATGACGGGAGAGAACACGAATGTCGATACCGCAAGCACTTCTGCAATGCCGCGGCATCCCACGGCATGCCATGATCGGTGATTATACATTCCGTTCCACTAGCGACCAACAGTCGAAAACTTGTTTTTGTACGAGTCGTTCGTAAGGTTTCGTGATGGCAGACTGAGATTTAGTGTTCATATCAATTTTTCTTCGTTGACTTCGGTCATATTGAAAAAATAACACGCGCGAATATATTCACCAAACACCAAATGCGGCGGCAAGACTGGTCTGAATGGAATGTAAAGCGCGCCCCCGCTTGTGCTACCCCTTTCACCCCGCACCTTCCCTTCGTAGGCCCGGCGTACCTGGGAGCACTTCTGCGCATACCAGCAGGGAATGCCGCGGTATGCTGCCGCCTACCTGCGGTATCCTCTCCCCGCAGCGTTGAAGAGCGCCGACGATACTGCGGCGGCATGCCGCGGCATCTCCCGGTATGCACCGAAGTGTTCCCAGGTGCGCCAGCCGCCGTAGCTGCGCTGGCGGGCGCTCGCGGTATCGCGGGGGATTTTCCCTCGTCGGTGTGCGCTGGGCGGAGTAAATCCTCCTAGGTGATCTACGCTGCGCTCCGCCGGTTTGCGCAGGCCTTTATTGTTCAACTTTTCTTAATAAGTATAAACCTCGTTACTGTATGATATTGCGGCGTTGTGCCAAATATTACGATTCGATTCGCATTAAATAATGTTAATGATATCTCAATAATGTGATAATCTCACATTTTCATGTGTAATATGAATAATGAATGAGGTAATTTCATGCTACATTTTTTACAAATTAAGTATACAATTATGTTTCAAAGTAGAAAGTTAAAATATTCCCTATAAGTAGAACATACGAATATATTCACGACTTTCACCCATCTCTTTAATGGATGAAAATAAAGAAAGAAAGAAAGAAAACATTTATACGTGGCACAAAACCATAGGAAAATTCATCAAAACACAACACACATGAAAAGTACTTTAAAGATCAAATTTTGTTTATTAAAATATATTTCCTGAATGAGGCGAATAAACAATTTCTGCATGGCTATCACAGAACGGCCCGCGAGCTGTCACGCGGCGACATAGACAATCCGTCTCCTTCTAAGCGTTCTAATAAGAAAGATATGTATAGTCTAAATCGCCGCGACACAGCTCACGGGCCGTTCTGTAATGGCTACGTTCATGCTGGCCAAAAAAAAAACAAGCCTCTTTTGAATCATTGCACTCAAAAGTATTCGAACTATACTAATCGAAATGATGAGCCCATACCTCTGGAATTCTACTATATCAACTAGAAGTTACTACTTGGAAAAAAATATGATTACTGTTTTAATATAAGATGACGTCGGTCTATCTTGGCATTCAAATACATTTAAAATTATATACATTTAATTTATTTACAATATAAACAATTAATTAAAATGTCCGGGCTTCCATTATGCGCGCTGACCCATTAGTGCCAAGCGACACCGATGACTAGGGCTCTGACGGACTATACGCGCTTTTCACTATAGCATAGTATAGTGTCGCTACGTGTGAGGAAGCCTCTCAGTCTTCGCCTGCGTAACGCGTGGGTGCAGGGGTATGACGATAACGGAGTGCGGACGGCGTGCGGGAAGATTGCTTCCCGCATTGGATTGGATTGGTGTTCACGCGGACACCGCGTGATGACCGACGGCGACAACGGGGAGCGGCGCGGGGCGAGCGGCGGGCATCGGTGCCGGCGCGACGCGGACCGCGACGCGCCCCACTACCAGATCGAACGACACGGCGCAATGACGCGTCCGTGATTTTATTAGCATTTTTTAATATACTCTTTTACATGTCCAGGGTTGTTTTCATCACTGCCATCCTTCAGCCCCACTCCTGGACAATTGTCCAAATTGACCAATTGGTCTTCCTATAGTGCTACGTCGTAAAATTCGTCGGCGCTCGCGCGTAGCTAAGGCGTTAGGACGGTGGTCGATAAATATTCAATACGTGTGAGATGGGAAAGAGATAAACAAATTGAAGCCCGGAATTATATAAACATGAAAACTACACTCATTTATTTAAACTTTATTGCACAAAAGAAATACGTACAGAAGGCAGACTTCATACCTCAAGGCATGCTCTCCCAGTCAACCATAGGGCGAGTGACTGGTGCGAGATACAGGCTAACAAACAAAATTTTAAGATACAAGATAGAAGTAATAACAATTAAACATTGTAGCCAATAGTGAACACGTTCGAAACGTAATGACCTTCATATTTAAACCACTCAAAATGCAAAATTTGGATAATATTTTGCAATTTTGTTAAGTTTACATTTGTTTTGTTTATCGGTCATTAATCTGCAATGTTGGAATGATTATTGTGTAAGATCATTATTGTTTTATTTTTACAATGAAGTTTTTTTTATTGTTTTCATGTAAAGTGCTCTTGTGGCCTATTTGCAAAATAAATCATTGATTTTGATTTTTTAGGTGCAGTGTTATCCTTAATATAGTAGTAGTACAGAATGATTAGCTACTCCCAGAAGGATAACTGCTGTATGCATGGCCCGAATGAAATATACCGAATCTTTCCTATATTTATTTTTACGCGCAGCATTTTTAACTGTTAAAGAGATCAGAATAAACGGATGAAATCAGAGCTCCAACTTAATAAACACTATATTTTATAGTAGAAAGATACTAAAACATCTTTTTCTTAAAATTGGCACAGAATAAAACTCAATACCAAACACGAGTAAAATTTTGAATATGAAAATTGAACTTGGCAAAAACGGCAATTTACAAGCGCTTCTATTGAATTGAAATAAAAAACGAGATAACTTTTCTTGCCAATTGAATATAGGTCACATTCAATGCTATAGCGATAAGGACCGGTAAAAACGAATTTAAAAATGAATTGTACCGAACCTGCCGTCCCGTAGCGCCATCTTAGCGACCATCAGTATCTTGATAATTTCCCCACGGTCCCGGACGGTATCGGAAAAATTGACTTACGGAATTGTTACACAGTCGTTGAATTTTAACAATTTATCATTCGTTTTTTATCTACCTTTTTTCGACGGTGTTTCGGCCAGTTTGATCGCTAAAAAATTTTGTAGCGTTTAAACCTAAACGTTAAGCGTAAAGCGTTAGCAATATTGTAAATGAAATACTCGAAAATAAAAATAAAAACCTGATTTGTGTTACTTGGAGTGACTTTTATCATTCAGAATAATAATAAAACGATGGTTTCGTTTTATTATTTTTAAGATTATCGGAACCCCAAAAGAACCAGAAATAAATAAGTGACTTATCGGTTAGTGATTTTGCAGCGCTAGCATTTTAGTGTTGAATTTATGAAATGCCTGACCCATTTCTGTACAATCAACACCGATATAATTGTGGTTATAGTATGAATAATTAACTTACCATAGTAAATTGTCCAGTCAGCCAAGAAATTGGTCTACAACTTTTCGACTCTACTGCATGCAAAATAAGGTCCAAAAGTGGTAGACCACTTTCTTTGCTGATGCTGATGGTACAACAAGTAAAAAAATAAAACATTTCATTTAAGACAAATTACCAATTCGAGAAAAATTTTTAGACGCACTTTACAACTATGATAAGTGAAAACGTTATCTAATCTTATTGTGTTCAATATATCCGAAAAAGTGACATAAGCTCACATCTTGGAAAATGCCTAATTTCCTATGACTCCCTTTGGATATGCAAATTCTCTTGCCAACCTTAGCCCCCAAATGTATTTCACAAACAATATTCACATCAACATGTAATTTTGGAATGCATTTGCAGAAGACTAATACGAATAAATAAGAAGTAATATTTCGCCCTCGTTTATAGTGCCTTTAAAAGCAATAGTCGTGCACAACGTTTTTTATTATATTACAGCAAACGAGTATTCTAGTAGCGGTTGGCTTCTCACTAATTGTTTCCTAGAGTTACTAATTACATTGTATACTTGTTATAGTAAATATGATGATTCGTTAGCGACATGTATGCATGTACGTACATTATTTTATTCAGTAATTGTATCTAGCCAGTGTTCTAAAATAACTATTACTGAGTAATGGTATCCTGAATATTATTTAAAATGGCTCGCAATATAAACACTCATCGAGGAAATAATTGTGGCAAAATCAAAAACTAACATATTCTTATTTTAACTCCAGCAATCCGGAAATCATATTAAGGCCTATAACTCACTATAATGCACTTTAGCAGCATTATTCGTATAATACAAAATTGAATGCAGAGGTTGGTAAGCGGAGAATGCGCGCGGTCTGTGAGGTGCGTTTATTGCATTTTTGAGTGGGCGCTGCGCCTTGCATATACCTTATATTCTGTTTAAGCGCTCGACAACGCCGTTTGATCTAGGTTGTAGAGTTTCTTTTTGATTGCCTCGGCCGTTAAAGTTCACAGAAACTTGCAGCCAGCTCCTTTTGCCCTGAAACTTGTTTCACCACTGATAGCTCGTGCATCTTTAATATTTGTACATGTGTAGCGCCTGTGTACACGGGGGTTGAAGTATTTGTGAATAGGATCAGGTTTTCAGTTTTCGTTGAACAGATTTATGAGTTTGTGAGAGGATACGAGTTTAGTATATATCTTATATTGTCTTGGGATAGGTTTTTAAATTATAGAGGCAATTTCGTTTCTCGATCCCGCTTAAGATTATGTCACGTGTCATGATAACATAAGCAGTGATGTCTAAATTAAATTTGCCGATGTAGACATCACGACTACATTTTTTAGCTTCCAATCAATCACGACTTTCAAATTGTTTTGTTATAGTAATAATGATAATATAATTTTGCTTTGAAAGCTTTAGAGTTTTAAAGGAAGTTGACTAGATTTACTATCTACTCATTGACTCAACCTTCAAAAGCTGCCTATTTATTTGCTCGGTTAGGTTTACTCTTTTTATAGTTCTTTCATAGCATACAATTTATTTGGACAAAATATTATAATCATCATCATATCAGGCTAAAGACGCCCACTGCTGGACATATGCCTCCCCAAAAGAGTGCCACAATGACCGGCCCTGCGCCACCCGCATCCAGCGGACTCCCGTCTACCCACGCTGCGCCTTCCGGTACATGGTCGCCACTAGACAACTTTTCCGACCCATCGGCCGTTGGTTCTACGTGTAAATGTGCCCATTGGCACTTAAGTCTAGCGGTTCGGAGAGTCAATAACATATTTCTATAGTGGATATCCCAACGATAATAAAAGCAACAAATATGGTGTATAAAAATCAGTCCAGTCAGTGTCAGTTAAAATAAAATGTAGTTATTTTAATCCACATTTCACCAAATAATTTGAACGTCACGTATAACTGCGGCGAAAGCGACTCCAATGGAACAAATTGTTTTGGCCGCGCATGTTTTTGATGTGGATAACGCGTTTGCGGTCTGTCACGGCATGACGGGGTGTGACACCGGCCTTACCGATTTACCCGCAAACGGTTATGCCGCGTTATTATCACAATTCGAATAAATTAACTCCTTCTGTAATTGAATTTTAAATTTTAGCAATTTATAAAACTGCTTTTCACTGGTAGTCTGCTGGATGCTTTGAAATGGTCCATTGAAATGAAAATCCTACATAACAGAGTCGTAATTGTACTTTTCCATTGTCCTTTTTAACAGCTTGGTTTTGCTTTAAATTTGTTACGCTTTTTCAAGTATAATAAATACGTGTTACAGGTGTTTAAAATTATGCCGCTAATTCTTTTAGAGATATTTTTTGGGTCTTTGCATGACCTTCTTTGCAATATTTAACCGTACGTTTACAAGGATATCAAACCCCCGTTTAGAAATAAATGTTCATGTTTAATTTGATTTAAATTACATCGTATAAATAAATAAAGCTGGATGGAAAAAATAGATGGCGCCACTGCCAACCGTTAAGCAGCAAATCTGAACTGCTCCGTTAATAATTTGATTATTTTAAATGATTTTAGTTAACATTCCTATGTAGAAACTATAACTTATTAATTATTTATCGTGATAATTTGTGATAGTGACCAAAAACTGTGAAAAATGGCCCCAGCTAAATCAAAAATCAAGGAAAATGGTCGCGACGAACAGCTGATGGACGTTATTTCAAAACTACAGAACTCTGTTATGCAAATGAAAGATAAAATGGATAAAACGTATAATCTATTGGAACTTCAACAACGGGAATTCTTAAGACAGAAGGAAGTAAATGCAGAGATATTATCAACACTAAAAACAAAATCAACTGACCTTAATCCGTGTGAGTCACAAACAACGTTATTAAAAACACCATCGTTAATTATTAGGTCATCACTAAACGACTCGGGTCCAAAAGCACTACCCTTCATCGATACAGAAGAGGATATTGAAACCATCAGTGAAGAGTCCACTTGCCCAGCACGGCATGAAATATCCACTCCTACACGCCCCACCAAAGCACTGCCTGCTGTGAGCACGATGCGGCTCAGATCCCGCCCAAAGCGTAAGCTGCAGTCTCGAGCTATCGCAGCACAGCCTTCTATATCACCAGGTGTCATCTTAGTCACGCCGACTGACAGGACAATGAACTCCAAAGTGACCGTGTCCTCTGTGCTGATCGCTGAGCATCAGGAAGTGACCCCCGAACGTGCTGCGCCCGATGTACAACAAGCACTGCCGATGCCATGTTCAGCCGTGAAGTCCCCAGCACCGACTATCTTGGCTGCGCGCGCCCCGCTCCCTGCGCCGGCGCCTATGGTCCTGGCTGCGACAGAGCAGCGCGAAGGATTGCGAGCGGCTGTACCACGTCCCGTCAGTCTACACGTCTTTAACTTGAGCGCAGAGACCACCACTGATGATGTAGTCCGTCATATCCAGTCCCACTTGGGTGTGCAAGTTGATAGGTGTGAACAGCTGAAGGTAACGAGGGGGCATTATTCGTCATTTAAAATTGATGTACCAGCTAACACAGTCGGCAGAGTGCGTAGTTCTAAGCACTGGCCGGACGGTGTATCCATTAGGCACTTCAATGTTGTGGAGCCAAAAAACTTCCAGAGAAACAGCGACGAACGACGGCCCAGTTAGCCGAATCCCACGTCTTCAAAGTTCTCCACCAGAACGTAAGATCTATTTGCGGAAAGACTTCACTGCTGAATGTTTTATTAGATTCCGAAAAACCGGATGTATTAGCTTGTAGTGAAATATGGTGCAAAAGAAATGAAATCGAACAAGTGAGGTTATGCAACTATGAGCTGGCGCACGCGTACTGCCGTACTCGGATCGCACACGGAGGTGTGGCGCTGTACATACGGGACGATATTCGCTATAAACAGCGCGCCGACTTGCAAAATCTTGCTATTCAATATCATTTCGAGCTGACATCAATTGAAATTATAAATTTAAATTTAATTATTATTGCGACATATAGGACCGGTAAAGGTGACTTTGACATATTTATAAATAGGTTAGAATTGCTACTGAATAAGGTGACTTCAGAAAATAAAAGGTTCGTATTGGTGGGAGATATAAATGTTGACTTTCTAACAGATAACAGTTTTAAAAGAAAAGTTAACGACGTCTTGGGTAGCTATGGCTGCGCGAATATAGTAGGGTTTCCGACCCGTGTGTGCGCGGAGAGTTCTAGCTGTATCGATATCGGAATAGTGGCTCAAACCTGTGACGTAACCGCCGCGCCGGTACATACACCTATAAGTGACCACAACGCACAGCTGTTTATGTTATCGATGGAGCATTTACATCGCGAAAAATTAAATAAATTTATTGAACGTAGACTTTTTAATGATGAATCAATCCATTTATTTTATTGTGACATATCTAATTATGATTGGCAATATATATATAATAATATCGACATTAATGACAAATTTAGCAAATTAATACACATATTGACATACTACATTGATATCCATTTTCCTATTAAGACACTACGGTTGAAGAAGAAACCGAATACTCCATGGATGACTAATGAAATAACAAAATATATTGACAATTTTAATGATCTTTCTCACTTTAGGCAACAATACCCCGATAACAACTGTATTTCAAATAGCATCAAGTATTATTCTGACTTGATTAAACGCAAAGTTATAGAAGCCAGACAGGATTACACAGAAAAAAGGTTGAGTGAAAGTCATAATCCTGCCAAAGAAATCTGGAACATAATTACCGAAGAAATATCAACATCCCATTGTAGGAAAGACATTTTGTTAAATGATAATTCTAGTTTAAAACCTATATGTAAAAAAGATATACCAGATTTCCTCAACTCGCATTTCTTGAATGTGGCGACTAATTTCAACATAGGGGTAAATGAGCATCTAGTGATGCAATACCTAACTCAGCATTTACAAACCTCCAATGTTCCCAATATCGAGGTGCCCATCGTTACACGTGCCGATCTCGATCGCGTACTTAAATCCATGATGAAAAGTCGTAGCACTCTTGATACTTATGATATATCTATAAACATAATATTGTCTATATGGCCAATACTTTCGGAGATACTGGTAATTCTAATTAACGAAATGTTCTCGGCTGGTGTTTACCCTGACATACTCAAGTGTACAAGGGTGTGCCCGGTGTATAAGAGTAAAGGTGAAAAAACATCAGTCGATAACTACAGGCCCATATCAATAGTACCCAATATCTCCAAAATAATTGAGTCGATTTTGTCACACCACTTAATGAAGCACCTTGAGACTGACATACTGACCGACAGACAGTTTGCCTATCGTAAAAACATGTCTACCACAAAAGCAGCCTATCAAGTGATAGACACTATAACTACCGGCCTCGATGAAAAACAGAAAATTGCTGGAATATTCTGTGACCTGTCAAAAGCTTTCGACGTCATAAGCCATGATCTCCTAATAAAAAAGCTCAGGCGTTATGGACTTCAAGGAAACAGTTGTAACTTGCTCCAATCGTTTTTAAAAAACCGAACTCAAGTGGTTGAAGTGATGTTGGGTGGCAAAAGAATGAGATCGGGGACTGGCAGCGTGATGGTCGGGATTCCACAGGGTTCTTCTTTAGGGAATACCCTCTTTCTTGGATTTATAAACGACCTACCATCCGCCGTAACTGAAGGTCAAATTACTCTGTTTGCCGATGACACGACAGTGGTAGTTAGCGCGAGTACATACGAGCGACTAAATGAAAAAATCACCACTGTATGCGACCAGCTGACAAGATGGTTCTCGGCAAACGGTTTGATACTGAATGTCAACAAATCGAACGTTATGCTCTTTTCAAGTAGGTGCATCCCAACTGCGAATATGCAGTGTCCTATGCCGGTAGGTGAAATGTGTAGGTTTCTAGGTTTTACATTAGACCCCACACTAAACTGGAAACAGCATGTCGACTCGCTGTGTGGTAGGCTGAGTAGTGCAGTGTTTGCACTGCGAAAACTGAAGCCGTTGGTCTCCCGTGACGCGCTAAGGCAAGCGTATTTTTCTCACTTTCACTCGCTTATGACTTACGGCACATTATTATGGGGAAACTCAACTGATGCTGAGAGGGCGATGCGAATGCAAAAAAGAGCTCTGCGGACCGTGCTTGGGCTCAATCAGCGGCAGTCCTGCAAACCGTTGTTTGCCGAACATCGAATAATGACCCACTATTCACAGTACATTTTCGAGATCATCATGTTCACGAGAAACCACCTGTCACAATTTAAGCGAGTGGAAGTGACGGGGAAGTGCCTTCGTAGTACGGGAAGACTTCGAACAGTGCAACGGCGCACAGTGCTACACGCTAAGAATGCGCGGGTGATAGGACCAACCTACTATGAACACCTACCCGACGACTTAAAAAATGAATGTTCCGAGGAAACGTTTAAGCGCCGACTAAAGAACCTTTTATTGGAGAAGTCGCTTTATTCTGTAATAGAATACATTGACATACCCAAATAAGACATTTATTTTCATTTTTTTAAATGTAGTTATTTGGTGATCCAATTAGATTTTTATTTTTATTTTATTTGACATATTAAATATATACTGACATGTTAATGGATAAGTACTACCGGTAGGTACTCATTATTATTATTATTATTTAATTTTATTTGACTAAGGAACAAGGTTTTGGTTTTGTCCTTGTATTTCTATGTACGCCAATTATTGATAAGGTACCTCTCAGTACAATAATTGTTCATGATTTTTATATTATTTGTATTCTTAACTTTGAAATTTTGACATTCTTATTTTTTATTTTCTATTTGTTGATTTATATTATTCTTTCTATTATTGTTGCGAAATTGTGCCTAACGATCATTATACAATAAGTAGTATTTACAAAGGTATTGTTATATGAGAATTGTGTAATGAGATAAATAAAACTAAACTAACTAAACTAAATAAATAAATATTTGCGGACAATCTTACACAAATCGACCAAGTCCCAAACTAAGCAAAGCTTGTACGATGGGCACTAGACGACGACAAACATACTTACATAGATAAATAGATACTTAAATTCATAGAAAACATCCATGACTCAGGAACAAATATTCGTGTTCATCACACAAATAAATGCCCTTACCGGGATTCGAACCCAGGACCTCTTGCTTCGTAGGCAGGGTCACTACCAACTGGGCTAAAGCGGTCGTCGTATAATCGTACGACTAGTCGTAACTGCTCATTAAAAGGCACTGGACGGTGTTTCACTCGTAACTGGAACTTATTGCGTCTTATTGTCGACGATGTAAGCCGCTTGTTGCAGAAAAGGTTGCATTTATTTTACCCGATGTTGCAAGGGCTGATAATAAAAGTTAAATATTTATTGTATTCATATTGCGACGTTCGCACCCGACCCCGGCTTTAATTCCCTTGACAATCTTTTACTGATAGCATATAATATGGTAATGTCAGTGATATCTTAATAATTCGAGTATAATTTAGCATGTTCTATCCCAGTTTTCCATGACTGCACTTCAAAGAGTTTAACAGATCGCCAGTGGCACCTCGAAGTTTTTCAAAATAGTGCTGCCCTACTACAAAGTTGTAATTGAAAAGTCATAACGACTGCCTCCAGTTTGTTGTATGGTAACAGAACTGCCAGTACCGCCTTGAGCGATTTAATACCGTCCGGTGTCTAAAACAGAACGATTCCTTTGTTGAATACCAACAAAATCTTAATTAGTACCTACTGTGATAAAACGAGCTGTTTGCACGGAGACAGGCATTAATTGCAGTCGCCCACCAACCAAGAGGTACATTTGGACTGACGTGTTGATATTCTATTGGTATGGTATTTGTTACGACCACTTTGTGACACGAGACTTGCCGAGTGTTGAAGCGGTGCAGGCACCAAATCCCATACCAATATTTAGTAGTCACCGTATCTAACGAAAATTATACATTTCCAGTCAAAGGGAATGATTGAAAAATTTAATACTTCGAGCCGGATTCGAACTAGCGGCCTCCTGGCATACGCGTCCAGTTGCTCTAACTAACGGAGCGGTTGGAGCCAGCTCAGGCCCCGTAGCATGGATGGCGTTATCACGCGATAAGTGACAGGATAGAGCTTCCGTCCCTGGCTGACACCGTTCGATAGAACGAGACGACGCGCCTATCCTGTCACTTATCGCGTGATAACGCCATCCATGCTACGGGGCCAGTTCAGCAAATGTTACAACCACCTCGTGTTACGCCCTAGGAAGGATGTGATCTACCTCGCAGGCTCTTCTGTGAGCTGTGCTGTCGAGACTGCGAGCCTGTCTAAGAAAAAAAAAAAGAAAATCTGAATCGACAAACAAAACGATATTATTACAGAACCTGCTCACAAAGTTTCATGAGAATCGGTTGTAATGCGACCTTTACAGGAGATCACTCGGATATCTAGACATCCGGACATTTGAAAGAATTTTGGCCCAAGCTGAAATGGTCTTTCGCTTCGCTCGCTCGTTGAATTAGTGAAGTTTGGGGTGGCTCCTTAAAGCGCTTACGGCGCCAAAAGTAGATTCTAGACTAGTTTATAGAGACAACCGAGCTGTGAACAAGCCTTGAAAGCACAATAAGGTGCAACTTGTTTGGATACCAGGGCACGCGGGCTTTATCGGCAACGAAAGAGCATATGAGCTTGCAACAAGGGGGTTTACAAATCACTTTGTAGGTCCAGAACCATTATTGGGACTCTCGCAGGGAACCATAATATCGGCCTTTAAAGGTTACACCAAAACCAAACTCAAACAAGAGTGGAGGAATGAGGTTGCCTTAATGCACTCTAAGCTCTTCATAGAAGGAATGGACTCGGGCTGGAGCAAAAACCTCTGGAAGTCCAGCAGAAAGCAACTCATAATTATATCTGGTGTTCACAGGTCGCTTTGGGTTCGGGGTCAAATTGGCCAAGATTATCGGATAGTTTAGACTGTAGAATGTGTAGCGAGGAGGATGAGACTATGGAACACTTGTCTTACTGTGTGAATGTCATGCCCTTGGCAGACAAAGAATGAATTAGTTTGATAACTGCTATCCACAACCAAAAAAAAAGGGAAGATGCAGCTATAATATTTACCATTATTTTGTGACCAAAAGCTTTAGCTACTGAAACGTTTCTAATTTAGTTTATACTAATTTCAAACAATAATCCAGGTAGTGTGTAGGTACAATACAATACAAATACTCTTATCGCTGAAGAGCGATCTCTTCCAGACAACCTGGTACATGTATTATCTCACTTTAAGTATTTATGTTTATTTCTCTTTCGCCTGTCCCAATACTCCCAATAATGTAGGTAGTTTATTTATTACATTTGTATGACGTTTCCGTGAGTCACCGACGGTGCTGGCTGAAAATCAGCGCTGCAGGTGTCTGACACCTCAGCATAATGCTGAGCCAGTGTTCGGTTCACTGCCGCAGAGACACACTTGTTTCATGTTTTATCTGTTCTTTGATTATTTTATTGTTTAATATGTGTGTCCTGTGTGTTTGTGAATAAATGTATCTGTCTTTCTTTCTTTCTTTCTTTCTAATAATTACGATTTGAAGTAATGTGAAACGGTACGTGTTTTAATCCAACAATCAGCGTCTGGTGACGCCACTCCTGTCAAAAGTCAAAACTTAGGCAACTCTAAGTATGACATCTAGGGACAAACAACGGACAAATAATTATGGCGAGTGACACACATGAGTGACGTCACAGAAACTGTAGATCCGTTTAGGCGCAAAAGTTTGAATTGTCAGTTGGTGACAGGAATTTTCGACTATAAATTGTAGTATTTTAATTTTTTAATACTTTCGTGGTCAATCATCCGTTTTGTGTAAATAATGGAGTGAGCTTGGGAGTAGGCATAAAGGAGAGGGTGCACAAAAGATCCCACTGGGTCGAAGTGTATCCGAAAGAGCCCTCACCTAGATAAGATAAGATAAGATGTAAGAGAAGATTATTTTTACTGACTATTACTTAATGAAATCACAAATCCAGCTCGGAAGAATACATTTTTAAATGATTTCCATTAATTTGATATTTGTACCGATATCAAATATATGTATGCCGACTGTACCAGCGACATATAGTTAGTAGCAGCCAAGGTAGCCAAATATTTCGGTACACGTTTTTATGACTGTAAGAATAAGGGTGTGTTAAGAAATATTTGGCTACTCTGGCTGCTACTAACTATATGACGCTGACTGTACGTTAAGGTAAATTAACCCACGTGTCACTCTTGGCTCAAATAGAAGTTGAGATGACGGTACAGTCACCGGCATTCAAATCTGTCACTACAAAACGCGTAAAGAAAATAAATATCTGACAGCTTTATTTCTAAGGTTTATTGTATTAAAAAGTACATCTGCAACTCATAGCTAACCTGTCAGGTTTGGTCTCTTTTTTATGGTAAGGCCATATTTCTGGCTTCGCCCGCGAATTCGTCTGCGTCACACTGGGAAACATTTTATGTTTTAATCCAGGCTATAAACTATCTTCGTGCAAAATTTCATCCAAATCGGTTGGGCTGTTTATGCGTGATTGAGTAACAAACATCCAAACTTTTGCATTTATAATATTACTAGCTTCTGCCCGCGACTCCGTCCGCGTGGAACTCGTTTATATCGCAGCTCCATAGAAACTTTCACCCCCCCATTTCACCCCCTTAAAGGATGATTTCCGGGATAAAAACTATCCTATGTCCTTCCCCGGGACTCAAACTATCTCCATACAAAATTTCATCGCAATCGGTTCAGCGGTTTAAGCGTGAAGAGGTAACAGACAGACAGACAGACAGGCACACTTTCGCATTTATAATATTACTAGCTTCTGCCCGCGACTCCGTCCGCGTGGAACTCGTTTATATCGCAGCTCCATACAAACTTCAACCCCCCATTTCATCCCCTTAGGGGGTGATTTCCAGGATGAAAACTATCCTATGTCCTTCCCCGGGCTTCAAACTATCTCCATACCAAATTTCATCGCAATCGGTTCAGCGGTTTAAGCGTGAAGAGGTAACAGACAGACAGACACACTTTCGCATTTATAATATTAGTATGGAAGTAAGGATGTATATATTTATAGTATGATTATATTAATGCTGGTAACGTTAAATCCGCACTGCCGGTGAAACATTATAGAAAAATAACTATTATTTACTATATTTTAGGCAGTTGTTTTATCGGCCATTCAAATTGTCAATAAAGAACCACGTTAAATTATAATTTTTGAAGGACGGTCGTCATTTTGTATTTACATTGTTCGATGTTGTAACAAATTAAATATAAGTGAGAAAGAAAATCTGAAAGGTACTAAATAAAGAGGCTTCGGCAGGACGAAGGTACAACTTTGTACCCGTTGGCGTCGAGACCCTCGGTCCGTGGGGTCTCATTGCGCATATAGTTATTGGTTATACAAGGGTGCAAAGTTGTATTTTATCCGCGAGTGTGGAATTGAAACACGACCAAGCGAAAGGATCCTATAGTTGAACCACGAGCGAAGCGAGAAGTAGCTAGTGTTTCAACACACGAGAAGTAAAATACATTTGCACCCGTGTGTAACACAAAACTTTTCACCTCACTGTAGCGAGGAAAGTGCAACATGCAAATCAACTTTAGTTAATTTAAATAATAATAATTGTTATTTTTTTAACAGTAATAATAACGTAAGTAATATCAAGTAGAATTTTGGTCAAATGCGAGTCGGATTTTAGTTTTGCCATACATTTTGAGACCTGATGAAGGCAACAAGCAATTTTTTACAAGTTCTTAAATATTGATTTTTTCTGTTTTTTAGTATTTGTTGTTATAGCGGCAACTGAAATACATCATCTGTGAAAATTTTGTATTATGAACGTTTTACGTTTTGTTATCTGTCAAAAGCTACTTAAACACGCTCCAAAGTCTAATTACTTTCCCCACTAGTGGATAAAATGCGTTTTGCCCACTGGTTTTATTTAAAGGATAAAAGAGGGCTTTCCGAGGCAGTGAGGGGAAAAGTTATTTGCGGAAATCGCCAAACGTCTGGTTGATGTAACTGGTGACCGAAGACCTGGCGGCTTTCTCGCGCAACGCATGAGTATTGCAATTCAGCGAGGAAATGCCGCCAGCATCCTCGGTACAATACATCGACGGCCTTGTTTAGATTTAACCTTGTAAATGTAAAGTAGGTTAAATCTAAAAATGGCCTTCGAAGCATTGTACCGAATGAAGTTAATTTTAATTATCATCTTTTATATACTTTAGAAAATAAATGCGGTAATATAAGTCGACATCCTAATCAAATAAATTTAAGATACCGCTTTAACTCTTTTAATAAAAGACCATTCACCCGCGTCTATGTGAAATAGGTACAACTGATTCCGGTACGGGAATTACCCAAGTCTTAAAACAAGCGTATCTTAAAAGGAATGTGAACTCAGTTAAGATGTTTTGCTTTCGAAAACGGAAAATACTCAACTCAATTTCACTGCTATTTTGTTACCAATTGAATAAATAATTCAGTTGACACAGACGCAGGGCAAACTTGCTTTTGAGCTTGAGCGAAGATTCAATTAATTAACTTTGAGAAATATTTTCAATTTCATTAACGTGGCAAGTGAAGACGAAATGAAATACTTCTTGGATTGTATTTTCTTTGGACGTTATTATTAAATTATTATGCATTTTTTAAGTAGAGCTGAGTTGTAGGCTACTACCGGGTTCCACAGGCGGCGACTTATGGCCCACATAATAATCAATCCACCGATAGTTTTCCTTACCCTCAGTTACATTTTGACAGATTACCCGTAGAAAATGTGTCAAAATATAACTGTTGGTAAGGAAAACTACCGATGGATTGATTATTGGAACCGGCCATTAGTGTTATAGCGCAAATATTAAATAAGTAATAATTAAAAAATAATTATTCCCGATCACACAGGGAAGTAGTGGGATTTTTTAGGAGGGGCTTTTCTATAAAATTGTTGTAATAATCGGTGACGATTCTGTGATTTGGCGAGTAATTACCGCCATTAAATAAGAAAACGTCTGGTGCCAGGCAGCAGTGGCATATTACTGTACGGTTAGCACAAGACGCGCAAGCTCTCTCGCGGCGAGATAGACTATCCGTCTCTTGCTAAGTGTTCTAATTAGAAAAATACGGCTAGTCTATGACGCCGTTGTGCTAACCGTGCTGAAAGGAGAAGGATGATAGGAATCTGGTGGGTCTCAAGTTCGGATATCACACAGCAAGCGGTCAGTAGGTCGATTCAGCAGTTAAACCCATTTGGTCCAGGATGCGAGCATGTTGCTGGCCTAATGGCGATGCAACCTAATTGTAAATGGAACCGTTTAGTGGCATTATATTAGTATTTATTGGTTTTATATGCTGATCTCTCTCCATGTATATGTTTTATTATACCATTATGTTATGTAATTAGGTTGTAATTATACGCGATTAACTCTCGTTTGGTAACAATAATGTGTGGGAATCATGAAAGTTTGAATCAAAATACATGAACATGTTGTTGTCACGAATAAATGCGTACAGTCATGTGGCCCCTAGGTCTTAGAAGTGACTGTTTTGGAAGGTCCGATGGCAGTCGCAAGCAAAAGCTAGTGCTTGCGTAGTATGGGTGTAGACTTGAAAATTATTATAACTCCAAAAGAAAGATGGCAAAAAAATATGCCTAGTGACGAAAATCCCATTCGGATATATCAAATAATCACGGAGCTACAACCGTTTTAATATTGCTTGTTAGAGAGAAAACGCTCGCAGTTAGTGACGTCACAATCTGCGAGCGTCATATGATAGGAAATAACGATCGTGTCATATGAAGTTTCGTTATGCAGAAAAGGGATAGAACATACCCCTTCTTCAAACTTTGGACACTTAATAGCTTTGTGATTATTTAACCTCTTGCGATGTTTTTTTCTTAATTTGACTATATTTTAATTCCTTTTTCGAGAAAATACGACATTATTGATTATTTACTTTAGTGTCTACAGCCCTTTTATTGTGAAGTATACGGTAGCATAGTGTTTCAGGCATGCGGCTGTCAAACGGCGGTCGAGTCATATAGTTATTTGTGTCACAAGGGAGCAAAAGAGTATATTTACGGCGAGGGCGGTGTATTGAATCGTGAATGTAGCGAGGGATCCTACAATATATTTTAACGTAGCAATATATTCTATCCTGAGCTTAATGAGGGATACAAGTTTCAACGCCCGAGACGAAGATTATATTGCTACCGAGTGACACAATACAATTTTTGACACAATTCATAAATTTTCATATAACGTTGTTAAAGTTAAATCTTGACATATCGACTACCGTAGGTTCAAAGGGCGTAAGGGACAAATTGGCGAAAATCAGTTATGAATGCAGTTATATTCAGTTTTTTTTTCCCTATCGATTGGTGTAAATAACGTCTCGATAGCTTTAAAAAAGTGTCCGTTACGACAATGAAAAAAGTTGCACCAGAACCCGTTTTTGCAATACATTTTGCTGTATCCACTAAAATAAAAAATATCTGTGGCACATTTTGACGTAACTCTCACTTTATGTACGTTACAGCATTTTGCGCATATACAAATCATTGATGCAATTTGTCGTAACGCCCACTTGATGTACGTTACAGCATTTTGCACATATACCATCATTGATGCATTTTGTCGTAACGCTCACTTTATGTACGTTACAGCATTTTGCGCATATACAAATCATTGATGCAATTTGTCGTAACGCCCACTTGATGTACGTTACAGCATTTTGCACATATACCATCATTGATGCATTTTGTCGTAACGCTCACTTTATGTACGTTACAGCATTTTGCGCATATACAATCATTGATGCATTTTGTCGTAACGCTCACTTGATGTACGTTACAGCATTTTGCACATACGCCATAATTGATGCATTTTGTCGTATTTCTCATTTTATGTTCGATACGATACATCCTTTTACATCCCCGAATTCACACAGGACTGTCCGTTACGCCAAAACAGTTTTATTTTATCTAATAGTCAAAGTGTGACACCCTAATTTGCCATGGAATTTTACTAGCAGTGTGATCATAGAGTTTACTCACTCTAACGCTAGTCTCAACATATAACAAATAAAGGGACAACACCATTGCTAAAATCGGAGAAAAAGGAAAGACACGAAATACCGCTACGAAAATAAAAACTTCGACCATGCGTCAAAAAGAAATGGGGATAGATCTGGAAATACCAAAAGAAAAAATAAGAAGAACAAGGAAGAGTTCAAGCAGGCGTCTACGAGTAAAATAAGGATCGAATATCCGGAAAGGGTAAAGGAATAAAAAAAAGACCAAGACTAAAGAAGAATTCGACCATAAATCATTAAGAAGTCAGTCTAAATTCGTTAAGGGACGTAAAGGAAGAGTCCAAGCGTGCGTCTACAAGTATTAGGGATCTAACTGAAAAGGACAAAGGGAAAGGAAGAGGGAGTATTTGGAATTTTCTATGGATAAGCAGCCGGATATTAAACTTCTGCACGAAGAATAATTGAAAACTGCTTACCAAAAATATTTGGAATAAAAAAAATGTGACAACGCTACGATACCGAAACGTTTTCATTTAGCATATGTCGCTGCCTTATTAAGGGGCTACACGAGGTTTTCATCGATTTTTGACAAGTTTTGAATCGTATCTCCTACTTTTGCACTACAGATAGAATTATAAATCAAACGGCTATCGGTTCTTCAATCTTTTATCTCCATTTTCGTCCACCGGATTTTAAAACAAATGAATACTTAATTTTGTATGATTTTTTAAAACATTGTCTAAAGAAACACTTATTTCGTATCTATATTGACGTGAAAGATCTAAGTACGAAATCTACATATTTGGGTTCGTCTGTGACGTCTCTAAAAACTGGTCCAGGGTTTTCATTTTAAACCAATTAACACAAAAGTTATGGCCAGAAAACCAGTTTTTTAGCCTAAAATTGTTCAACTTTGATGCCAAATATCTCGAAAACAATGAACTTTGAACTAAATATGAGATACTATATTGCTTAAAGCCATTGTTGTTAATAAAATAAGCTATAAAAACATTAGAAAACTAAGGGATTCAAATCGAAGGTCATTGGCGTATGGGAGCCCCTCAAGAAAAAATTATAGCGACTTTAGCAGACACAGACGAGGAGGATGATGATGAGCTCGGTGACAATGAATGATTAATGACGAGTAGTTATTTCCTGTTAACGTAGTCTATTTATTTCACGTTAAGTTGTCGTGACTATTTTTGTTTGTTTTCTTTTATTCATTAAGCAGCATTTAACATGCAATTGGAGTATTGATCTCACTAAGTTTATTCATACAAATTTCCTGTAATCCTCAATGCAATATCAGCAAATCCCCACTGCTAGTAACTAGTTACATAGCTGAGACATGGCTATTTTTTTACGTCAAATTGACATTTAGAAAGATTTTTTTGTACGATAAGACCTTCTGTCATATTTGTTAAACGGCAACATTGTGAAGTAAGGGACAGGTGTATTCAAAAATGTTTTTTATTTTTGGCGTAAGGGACGCACAACTTTTTAATTAAGAACCGCGTCTTAAATTTAGTTACATGATATAAAAGAGCTTAAAAATATGTAAATAAATCACTGACAAGCATATTATTGTGTAAAGGAACAAAAAAGTTACGATTTTTTTTCTCGAAACAAAACAGTTTTTTGGCTCTCCTGAAAAATGACAATTTGTCCCTTACGCCCTTTGAGCCTATGGTAGTCGGATTGTTAGTTTTTAATCGATTACGATGAAATTACAATCAATTATTTTATTAAGATCTGTTTTCAATTGGCACATTGCGTAAATGCTAATGAATAATTTAAAAAAGTAGCTTGAACAGAAAATTAGCATTTTGATCCGACAGCAAAACTGACTTTTCCGAATGACAGGTGTGAAAAAATATTTACCGTTAGCTTTTCGGTGAAGGAAAAATATCATGAGGAAGCTTGCATGTACGGTCGAGGAAAATGAAGGTTTGGCACATGTCAACTCTATTTGAATGACGTTAAGGTCCAAAAGTGCTAAACATTCAAATTCCTCGACTGTACATCTACGAAGACATTTAATAGTGTATGTGAAGTGCCCAAACTGAACTGCATGAGGACTACTGCCGTTTTCTTATATAAATGAGAGGAGGCCTGTGCTCAGCAGTGGGACGTATATAGGCCGATATATTATTATATGGTTGTTATTATGACGGAGAAAACCTATGGGTAGGCAAATCATAGTTTAATTAAAACATGAATAAAAGCCGGTCAAGTGCGAGTCGGCCTCGCGCACGAAGGGTTCCGTACCATTATCTATAAAACAGCAAAAAAAACGCGTTTGTTGTATGGGAGCCCCCCTTAAATATGTATTTTATTTTGTTTTTAGTATTTGTTGTTATAACGGCAACCCAAATACATCATCTGCGAAAATTTCAACTGTCTAGCTATCACGGTTATTGAGATACAGCCTGGTGACAGACAGACGGACGGACAGCGAAGTCTTAGAAATAGGGTCCCGTTTTCCCTTTGGGTACGGAACCCTAAAAAGTACCCTTGTAATTAAGCGTCGCATAGTCACGAGTCTTAACAAGTCCAAACGAGTTGCTGCAATTTAACTTAATCCGTAACTCGAGAAACTTAGATTGGGTTGGCTTGCGTAGTAATATAGAATAAATAAGTTACATAACATATAGATATTCCAAAGTTTTACACAGACTAGTGGCTATGCTCAAGAAAAATTTACAAAAAAATCTTTGTAATTATTGAACCTGTTCACAAAATCTCATCAGAATCGGTTGAGAAATGCAACATGCGACGTGTAAAGGAGAACAAACCGAACATCTGGACATCCAGACATATACAATAATATTTTACGAGGGTCAAACTGAAAGTTTCGGGTACCTATAGAAAAAAATATGAAGTAAAATTGAATATTTTTTTTTATTGTTTTTCAAAGTATTCTCCCTTACTTATATTTTTATGCACCTTTCCTTGCGTTCTTACCAGTCGTTAAAACACTTATTGAACGCAGAAATAGGGGTCGACAAAATGGCTATTTAAAAAGAATCCACTGCTTCTGCCGGTGCCTGAAACCGCTGACCACGCAACTTATACTTGATTTTAAGGAATGTGAAAAAGTCGTTGGGACTTGGGTCGGGGCTGTATGGAGGATGGTCCAGTAGTTCGACCTTTTCACCTTCCAGATACTCATTTGTTTTCCGACCGGTGTGAGGGCTGGGATTGTCGTGGTGAAGGATGATGCGGCGACTAGGGTTTTTTTTTTCTAAGTTCAGCAAAGACACTCGGCAAACAAATACTTGTATACCAATCGGCATTGACCGTTCTACGATCTTCAAGTGGAATATTAGCCACGTGACCCGATTTGGAGACAAACGTAGCCACCATCTTCATGACCGTGCTGCGAGAGCGAATAACTTTTGTAGGCTTGAGCTCGTCTTCGTAAACCCATACTCGAGATTGATTTTTAGTTTTAGGCTCATATACGTATATCCACGACTCGTTACCTGATATGACACTAAAATCTGCATTTGAGCTTCCTCCATTGAATTTATACAATGTTTTGCGGCACCAATTGACACGAGTCGTTTTCTGCTCGTCAGACAATAAGTGAGGGATCCAACGGGAAAACAACTTTCGCACGCCTAATTCTTCCCGTAAAATAATTTGTATCTGACTCATTCAAATCCCCAAAGACTCCTAAATTTCCCGATATGTCTTCTTTTATCAGCTGACGAACAAGGTGGACGTTTTCTTGCGTAACTGCCGATTTTGGTCGACCTTCACGTCGTCCTTGAGGGTTATCCGGCCACGTTGAAATTCTGAATACCACCCTTTGAAGGTGCTTCATTACATTAAAGCCAGCAATCATCCGGTCTCCACATTGTTTTTGTGTTAATCCACTTTTAAAGTCGTAATAAATCATAGCTTAAATTTTCACGGGACAGTTCCATCTTCAGCAGCGACTTAATGACTTGAAAATTTAGATGTACTTTTCTTTGAGATTAAATCAAATATACAAGTAAAGATTTATACTCAAAAAACGATTGAAACCGAACCATTGTTTTTTTTTTATATGGCCAGTGTGTTAATATGATGAAACTTCAGAGATTATAAAGAGGTTATATGTGTCAGTTTTCGTTTTTATACCTGTTTTGTTTATTTTAAGTATTGGGGAAATAAAGGCTTTTTTATTTTTATTTTATTTTATTTTATTATATGTGTCAAAAATAAGTTCGTAACTATTAGAGTCCCGATACTTTCAGTGCAGCCCTCTCGTATCTATTTATTTAAATCAAAATACACACAGCATAACAGTAAATTTACGGCAATGTGGAATTTATAAATTACAACGAATGTTAAGATAAAGTACGAAAAGCAAACAACAACATAAGTATAAAACGATAGACAAAACGAAAAAAAGAAAACCGAAAAAAATCCATCACCTCGCAGAACTACACTCGTCACATATAGAGATCCAGCTACTAGCAAAAACATCATATTATCGATGTCTGTATAAGGCTTGTTATACAAATACAACAGATAGGTGATTAGATAATAGCCCAATCTAAAATGGAGAGCTTCGTTCGCTTTGCTCGCTCGTTAAATCACAATTTACCAGTTTAAACAAGCAACGCTGGCCAATGGCCCGTCTTTATTGGCCAAGCACAGCTGGTCAAACACATAGGAATTTAACTGGGATATAAAACGCCTCTGATCGACCTCTAATGTGGGCTGGTGATTATCATCGAGATGTGGCTTGGCAATATGGTTATGGCAGACCGTTTTACTCGTTTCTCGCCTGCGCCGCGCGGGAGCGGAGGTAGGACGATAACCGGGTGCGGGCGACGTGCGGGAGGCGAAGCCCGGCGCCCGCACGTCACCCGCGCCCCGCTATCGTCCTACCTCCTCTACCACGCGCCGCGGAGGCGAGGACCGAGTTAAACGGTCTGAATATACTTAGCGACTATCACCGTGGCCAAACTGACATTAGTCATAAAAACTGCCCTAGAGGATCTGTTAGACTTAACATATTTAATTAGAATAATTTTGGTATTTGTTGGTCCCTTTTGGCGAGAAATAGGAAACCGATTTCAAATCAATTCGTTGTCTCGAATATTATTTCACATTTTGTAGTTCCAACTTACTGTCATTTCAACTAACTGTGTTTGTGGAGTGAACTTAGCGACGCTCAACTGTTTAAATACAAATAATAAGTCATGTCCGTCGTCAAATGAATATAAACTAAGTCGAGCAACAACCAATCTTAAAATAAAATGAACTTGTTTCAATGTGTGAGAGGAAATATTTTGTAACGCATTAGAAAGTTTATGTTTTGATAGCGAAAATTTATCGCACGGCACCGCTTAAAATTATACGTGTGATTCTAAAGGTTGGCAAAAAATGAGAAAAAATCGTGATGTAACGTGGTGTTGTTGTGTTGTTAGTTCATTAAGATTGGTTTTTACTCTTTCTCAATTTCACGTAGTTGTAAGCTCTAACTTTGAAAATGAACATACTCATACTCATACGCATTTATTTATAATGCAAAAATGGGTCGATATTGGCTGCCATAAAATTCGTTGTTTTTTTTTTTTATAGTAACGTATTGTAGTCATAATCATCGCGTGCTAATTTTTTTCATCCTAACTTTTTTTTCCTAAATTTTTGTGACTTTCATCGGAAGTCATAATGATCAGTTGTTCTAAAATTTTTCTTAATAATTTAATTACTAAGAACTCGTTTGAAGTCATAATTTAGTTAATCATAACAGTTTTCTTCATAACGGATATACATCATAATTTTGTTACTCCTAATATCATAACATACTTCAACTCCTAATTTTGTTTTTTTTACTGAATAAACGCTTTCGCTAAGTAAATTTATAAAAAATCGGTTCTGTAGGATCGCGGTACAGCCACTCCTCGCTTCGCTCGTCGTCGTACCTACACGGACCTGCATTAAGCTACGACCGCACAGACAGGCGGCTTGCTTAGCGTCTAGCTAGAGCCTTGTGGCCCCGCCTCGCGCCTTGCGACAAAAACTAACACGTTTATTTACTTCGATAACGTCAAGTAACATTTATGATGAAAAATATTATGAAAAACAATTTAAGGTTTCAAAAATTTAACCTAGTGTCATTATGAATTCAAATAAACATCCCACCGGACAAGTGAGTGTTATGATGAAAAAAAAAAATTAGGTTATGAGATATTTATGATTATTGTCATTATGACTTCGAGGGGTTATGACTTACGATCGTTAGGAATAAGAATTATTAGGACTAACCATTATTATGGCGTAAAATTTTATGAAGAACATTTTCGGACTTCCAATAATAGGACTTAAAAAATTAGGTGAACCAAAGCGCCCCCTGCACGGATACATTAAACGTCAATAAGAATTGAAAAGAGTCCTTGAGAGATACTTGCTAAACAAATAAATAAATATTAGGGGACAATCTTACACACATCGACCTAATCCCAAACTAAGCAAAGCTTGTACTATGGGTACTAGACGACGATAAACATACTTAAATAGATAAATAAATACTTAAATACATAGAAAACATCCATGACTCAGGAACAAATATTCGTGCTCATCACACAAATAAATGCCCTTACTGGGATTCGAACCCGGGACCTCTTGCTTCGTAGGCAGGGTCACTACCAACTAGGCTAAAGCGGTCGTCATTAATTTAACTTTAATTTTGAATGATTGATAATTGCCTCGATTGCGCCGCTCTGCTGCGTTTTGTGTTGTAGACTTGTAGACCATCAGGTCGATCATTAACGCATTGTACGTCCCAACAAGTAGATCTAAGTAGATCTAAATGCCACTTTTTGTATGGGAAAATAACAGTTGAGTTGTCCTGACGTGCCTTCACAAAGTTACGTGATCACCTCACCTAGTCCACCACGTAATGCGTACGTATGGTAGATATTGGCGTTAGTGGAATCTTTGCTTGGTTACGGTCTCAGTGTATATGGGAAGACGTTTCCTTCCTATATCAGCAAAGTTAAGTCATTACAAATAAGATTTTTGAAACTGCTTGTTAGTAAAAAAGTCAGACTTAAACACAAAAATAATTATGATCAGCTATATGGGTTGTGTAAGGTCCTCCCCGTGCAAGAAAAGTTTAGGTATCTTATAGCCGTGGATCAATACGACTGCAACGACTATAAAATGCCTAGACACGTAAACAATAGATCACTTAGACTTGATAAGAGACAAGTTTCTTATGTCGAACCAAAAAGTTGTAATTATTATGGTGAGAGAACATTGCACTATTTAACTCCTCGAATCTTCAACAACATACCCTTTCTACGGGAAAACGATATTATTAGCAAAGCAGCCTTTAAAAATAAGCTAAAAAATACACTATTAGAATTATATAGTAACAAAAATACTTAACCACATCATAATGTTAAATATGCATGCCCTAGTTAAATAAAGTTCACTAGTAATAATAGGAAATAACTCACACCTGTAAACAATTATATAGAATATTGTAAATTGAGCGCGACGCGCCAACAAACTGGTCACTCCAGTTTGGCGCATTTATTGTACTGTTTTGTAATTGTTTATATGAATAAATTATTAAATAAAAATAAAAAATAAAAAAATATATAAATGTTATTGTGTGACATGTGTCATTAGATTAGATAAGTTTATATCATTTTGAAAAACACTTTCATAAAATTATAATAGCATGGATTCATGGATTTACTTGTAGAATGAAGCAATAAATCACAATACCGTATCGAATATCGACGTGAACTCCGTGGTCTATCATTCGCGATTGTGTATGTGTAGCCAAACGACGCTCCATAACACGGTAAAATATAGTGTAATACACAGCAACACTAATGCTATGCTAATATCATGGTAATATGGAAGGCAGCTTTTATTCCTCGTATCGTAGGTCCTGTGATAGCTGTGATAATGTTGTGAATATAAAGCGGGGCTCCCATATGTTTCGTTTTCCGCCGTATCACGTTGTCGAGCATTTTGAATGATAGTCAAATCAGTAACGTTTTATAAAACGCCAAGGACGCTTTGCTAGTATCAAGTTTGTAAGGAAATTAGAACAAGTGAAGTCAGTTTTGTTATGGTCAAACAGCGTCCAGGTTTTTTTTAATACCACGTCGGTGGCAAGCAAACATACAGTCTGCTTTATTATAAGCGGTCGCCAAAGCCTTATGGACTTCAGGGTATCACACTGCGCATTGCCGAACCTTCAAAAATACAAATAAGCTTTTCTTCAGCACCCCATACAGTAGTATGCATTAACGTGCAGCGAAAAAGGCTGCATGACCGCTGATCTGCGCTTCTGCGGTTACACACTAGCTAGAACTGGCAGTCGTTAAGGCTGGAAACAGTGCTCGACCGACGTCAGCGCGTATGGTCGGTCGCGCGTGTTTTAGTATGGCCGCATACGCGCTGACGGTGAGCATCGGTCTGAACGCACAGTATGCTTTCTACAGCGATAGCTACGCCCGACCGAGCATACGCGCTGACCGTCGGTCGAGCACTGTTTCCAGCCTAAGTCTGGCTAGTTTGAATTTCGAACGCCGGATCGGCTTGTCAGTGCTGTGGCAGTTTTTCCGTGTCAATCGAGAAAAATCTCCATGGAAGTCAATCGTTTAAGCGGGTCATCAAAGTTAATATTTACAGCAAGCATTAAATTGACTCCTAGTACTATCAAGTTGAGTTAGACCTTGTGTTTTGACCTGCGTTCACCAGTCATTTTTCTGGCCTGCTTGTGCTGAAGCAAGCCATCCACCACCAGCTCCTGCGGGCGGCCGTGTGTGCCGTCGGAGTTTCGTTGTTGTAAAAGCCGAGCTTATGAAGCCGAGTTCGGGTAAGCTTTCCCTCGTGTCGTACTCTTGTTAACCGTATTATGTAAATCTAGTGTAAAGTCGTGGTAGTGTAATTATGGCTGCTTTTTTTAGCGGAGGTACTTCCCCAGTTGAGTTGCTCAAAATATCGAGTTGGATGACATTTAGCAAAATAGCTAAAACATGCATATAATATTATCCTACTATCTTACTAATATTATAAAAGCGAAAGTTTGGATCACGTTTAAACGGCTCAATCGATTTGGATGAAATTTTGCACGAAGATAGTTTATAGCCTGGATTCAAATATAGGTTTTTTTAAATTGGCTATAGATTTTTTTTTTATTCATTTGATCTCGATGGGAGGCTAATGGTTTTCAGTGAATTCACGGCACACGGTTACGAATTTTTAAACAAGGATTTTAAACCGTGAAAATCAACGTTGTAACAAAATACAGTCTCATTACGCGCCGCTGCAAAACATTTTCAATTTGCCTCGTTAAAACCACTTCTCAAATCCAACGTAATTCTTTGAAGTACTCCAAGGGACAATAGCACTGATATTTTAACGATTTTTATCGTCAAGAAAGCCTTTTCTTTTATCGTAATGCCATTTCAAATGAATAGGTCCATCGTTAAGTCTACCAAAAACCAAATACATTAGAACAATACAATTTAACCCTTAACCTCTTTATATTAAAGGTGGACACGAGCGCATTTGGGGAATGGTGTTGTACAAGAAATCAATCGCCACGGAAAGAGCGTTTTTTTAATCAAATCGAGTAGAAAGGTCGCAAAACGACCATTTGCCTTAACGAGGCACCTTTGTCATATTTTCTTTGGGGCCGCTCTTAATTGTGGAATGCAATTAACCAATCGCTTTAGCTCATTCCGGTCGTAAATTTTAACGCTGATTAAGTGAAAGTACTTGAATATTATTGTTGTATTATTGTAGCTTGTACTCTAGTTCCACCCAAAAAAAATTATTAACAACCTGTAGTTCTGTTTCTGTCTCTAAAAACGTACATTTTCAGATGAAAGCTGATTAATATTTGCAGGACAGGTATTCCTATTACAAGTATCTCCGTCACGTGAAGAAAATATAACACGTATTTTCTGTTAATGAAATGTACTTGCTAAAAACAGAAATAAAATAAAAAGAAAAATAACACAAACCAGTAAATAGGAGAGAGAGATTTAATAAATGTGTTACATAGTTAATAAATAGAGTATATAAACTTAAAATAAATCTTAAATTAGAAAACTAAACACTAAATTAGAAACTAGGTTAAAAATAATAACAAATGAAAAAATTGCCCCAAATCGCCTTCTGAGGGCAGCGTGCCCAGAAGGCTGGGAGCATTGCCACGTTGTATGGCAATGCTGGTCCTCTATGCCAGATGTGATTCAGCCTTTGGGTCTCGCGTCAAACACAGGGAAGAAGAAACCCCGAATCAAATCTTTTTCATGTGACTAAATTAGTACCATGTAAATAATATCAAATAAAATTAGACGTTAAAAAACTAAATTTATTTAATCGTATGGCATACATTATTTTTGGCCTTTAAAGTTTGTCACTCTTTAGTACTACCCAGGGGACGTGTGCGGGGTTGTGGTAGGTAGTTCCTGCGGACGCGAGTAACAGTTGTCCCCCCTTTGTCAAGTAAGTGGGCAACTCGACTGTTAGAAGTTCTTAAGCCGCCCGAAGGCCTCTAACTCGGCTTAACAACTACTGTCACAGGCAGCAGCCGGGATCAACTGCTTAGCGTGCCTCCCAAAGCACGGAAGCGCTCATTTATATTAACCACTCAAACATCAGGCGGTCACCCATTTAAAGACTGACCGGTGCCATCTTTGCTTAACCTGTGTTATCGTTTCCGACTCGTAGGCGCCGCTAGCCTAAGAGCGCTTCGAACAAAACAAAATACCTTATGTGCTTACAAATTACATTTTAACACCGTGTGGTAGCCACTTAACATAAAGAATTTTTTTTAAAGTTACTTAAACTATGCATTATCTGTTTCAGAGCAGTGTTTACGATGTAGCCTGTAGTTGTCGTGAATCAGCATCACATAATTATTAAATTATGACTAACGCATACTACTCGTACAAGTAGGTCAGGGTCCATTAAAACTAAAACTATGAGACTAACTGCTAAACCTAAAATCAATACCTGAAGTGAAAACGAAATTAAAAGAATACAAAATACAAAATTATCACTTATGGGATGATTGTGGGACATACAAAGCAGGTGT
Organism: Epinotia ramella; assembly: GCA_947578815.1. Taxonomy (NCBI): domain Eukaryota; kingdom Metazoa; phylum Arthropoda; class Insecta; order Lepidoptera; family Tortricidae; genus Epinotia; species Epinotia ramella. The sequence goes on along the minus strand of OX388206.1, from coordinate 1,095,861 downwards.
GTATTTCGACCCAGATTAAAACAGCTTGTGCCATGTTTAAGGTTTTCCTGACTTATTTGATGCTCCTGCAAGTCTTTCCAATCTGAGCTTTAAAACTACGTATGCCATTCAGCGTCCTGAGAAGCGATGGCGATAGATTGTTCCAACATTTAGTTGCAACATAATGAAGTGGGAAGCGCAGAAGTCCAAACTCGGGGTTTGCCAGCGAGCTATGAACGCAGCATATTAGGTGTAAAGCTAGTGGATCGCATCCGGAACACCACACTGCGCTCCAAGACCCAAATAGAAGATGTAGCTCGAAAGGCGGCCAAGTTAAAGTGGGACTGATGTCTGCTGCTGGTCATGGCTGCCGCATGCCGAATGAGTTGTGGGCCAAAGGGACCATGGAGTGGAAGCCGCAAAACTCAAAACGTAGACGCGGTAGACCTCGTCGGCGATGGCGTGACAACTTGGACTCCTTTTTAAAAGACTGGCCAGACATTTCTCAAGACCGCGATGATTGGAAAAAGAGGGGGGAGGCCTTTGCTCAGCAGTGGGACATAACTGGCTCGATATAGAAACTATTGAAGTGCCAAATGTGATTCTGAGGAACTTCGAAAGTCGAAGTTCGGGTATTTCCATCTCTATCGCACTCCCTTACTCGAGTGACAGGGATGCATATATTATGAACTTCGACTTTCGAAGTTCGCGGCAGCGCCGCTGGTCTAGAGATAAGACTTCGTTTTTTCCAGGGCCGTCTTCAGGTGACGGTGGTTTTATTAAATATATGATAACTCTTTTTAAAAACTGACACACTTGGTTCTTTTTTACTACCCGCATCCAGCGGACTCCGGTGACCTTTACCAGGTCATCAGTCCACCTCGTGGGGGATCTTCTTTTAGTAGATAAAAAAATCCAAGAGCGTTCATTCAATAACAAACGTACAGTAACGTTCGCAAATTACAATAAAACATAAAAGCATTTAGATACCGTGTACGCACAACAATAAGAGTAAGAAATTGCTCACGCGCCGCCCGTTACTCTGCGCTGCGAGGCTACGCAATATTACGCAGCGATGTTACTATTAGGGTTGACACTCACGCAACGTGTTATCAGTTCAGTTATAATACTAAGGTCTACCAGGGCTTATTATAACCCTCGATATTCAAAGTATGGTTACCAAACTTTCAATTTAGACGATTGTAAAGTTCTAAAAATGTTTAGTTTCGGAGATATCATCAAGAGACGCATTTACCCCATCGACGCATTTGCCCCCGTTAAACTTCTATAAATACTCTTTTCATCACACTTGCTCTTAAAGGGCTTCATAATGCGCAGGCATACATAGCTAAAATAGCCTATATTACGCCCACGGGGTAATAATGTTTTCTTACATTATATTTTTCACTTATGCTTCAGTTACAAAGCAAGGAAGGTCTTTACTCAAATACCATATTTGAAAACCTATTTATAAATAAACCTAAACGTAATAAACACTACTGAAACATGTTAAACTGATTTTTTTAAAGATCTAAAATTAAAATGTGGTCTGTTAGTGCCTCTGTAAATTTTTAACAGTGATTTTAAATTGTGGCTTTATGCCAAAGGGAAGGGTCTCTTTACCTCACGTCAAATTCAACACAATGGACGATTGATATGTTGTATTTTTATTGCGATCAGTATAATTTTTGTTTCAAATGTATCTGTTTTCTCGCAAATGTGAGGAGAAACATTGTGTGCCACACGCACGCTATAGTACATTGTTTAACGAGGGGCGCAAGTGGAATATTGCGAACAACGGGTTTCTTATAGACTCTCATTCGTAAAACATCTCTTAGCGTACTTCTGGCACACTGTAGGTACTACTATTGCACACCTCAATAAAGTAAATAAAGAAACCTTTTTTAAATAAATATACTGTACATGACATAATCAATACCAGTAGAGGCAAACCAGGCTAAATCTAATCGCTAGATAGCGATTTCTTCCAGAAAACCTTAGAGTAGCGGAAATCAAAACTAACGAGTACGATTCATAATGGTAGATGATGCAGAGATAAATTTCTACACTAATACTGAAATAATTTAGAGTAGAAATTTCATGTTTTGTGGGAAAAAAAATATATTGTCACTAGTTTTATTGATTGTTGTTATCAAAGTTGTGTTTGCATTCATAAACACTGGTGAATATTTATTGTATAATTATGTATTTAGCAGCATTCAAGATTTTCTGCTTACTAAATGAGTTAAAAAAGACGCAAAATATTTATATAAGCATACATCCAACAATTAGGAAAAATGCCGTGTTAAACATAAATAAACACTTTTAGCAAAGCAATGGTCGAAAAAATATAAACAAACAATATATTCCAGCTTACATAAACAAATGAAAAAAAAAAAAGTAAATAAGTCGAGTGGCAACCCTGCCGCGCAGTAATAAGCGATACGACCCCTATCGCCACTTCTACAAAACTCACCTGTTATTATTGCGTTGTAAGAAAGTAATGTATCTCTTTGTGTAGATAATGGAACTCTTTTCTTATTACTGGTCTCATTGTACTGCTTATAAGAAGGAAGTGATAGTATTTTTTATTGGTTGAGTGAATTTCACCTTGGTGTTGTGGAAAAACACACTCAACAATTTCACTACTAGGAATTCGCATAGCGTGTGCCTACGCCAGTCGCTTTCCACTAGATACGTGACAAACCACGGGATCGGCTAAGTGCGTAGCGCGTAGTGAATGAGTTAAGTTTTTAACGAATTAGACATACTTTGAGTGCCAGGAACTTAGGTGTTCTGGCTGTTCGACCAGAACCCCTAAGTTCCTGGCACTCAAAGTATGTCTAATTCGCTCTTTCCTCTGCAAAGCTAATCCTGCGGTATCCGCAAAAAATATTGGCACTGAACGGGTTAATATGATATGACAATGATATTTTGTCATTGCAATTGAAACAAAATATTGAGTGCTATGTGATCAGCTACGGCGTAGCGCGCAGACCCAGTCGTGTACGCTACGACGGTGACGTAGCGCGTAGATGGACTACTCATTATGATCGCATTGATTAACACTTTAATTTCTCACTGAAGTCTTATATAATTACTTACTCTGACTCTTAGATACTCGTTAACCATGCCCCCGTGTAACAGACACGTTTTATTTCTTCCGCTCACGAGATAAAGAGATTCAACACTTTGGGTCATTAATACATGTGTGAATTGGTAAAGTTTTATCCATATTTGACTCTGTAGATAGGATAAAATGCCACCAAAATGCTTTGACTGTCAGGAAGCCGCTTAACGCCTATGTTGTAGTTGCTTTCCGTTACATACGAGAAAATTCGCGAGATCGGCTACGAGCGTAGCGCGAAGCGATTCTTGGCAGTAAATGTGAAAAATAACTCTCTCTTATTCGAAATTAAAAGCTACTCAATTCAACACAAATTAGTAGTACGTCTACGGGCTTGTCGTAGCATACATGAATCTACGTGCTACGCGTACAGGTAGCACTCAATATTTGGTTTCAAGTCAATTATAATCAATTATTGCGCGCCATTACGCTGGAGCGAGACACTGCGCTCCGATCACTCGCTCCCACGAATGCATTGCTGCCGCTACCGCCACCACTCAGTCAAGGTCGATCTGTTAGAGTGAGTGCGCAAAACGAAATATAAATTAATTTATAATTAACAACTTAGAAAAGTTGAAAAGCCCCCGACATTTTCACTTCAATATCTCAAAACCGGCTGAACCAATATTGTTGAAACGTAGCTATAATAACCATTTCGATCACGTCAGCTTCCGGACAAAAATAAACCGCATTAAAATCGGTCCATACGTTTAGGAGCTACGATGCCACAGACAGACACACAGACACGTCGAACTTATAACACCCCTCTATTGGCGTGGGGGCTTCAAATTGCGAAACATGTGTAACATTGAGGAGCCTTTATCCCTAAATAAGCTTCTGCCCGCGACTCCGTCCGCGTGGAACTCGTTTCTATCGTAGCTCCATACAAACTTTCACCCCCCCCCCCTTCATCCCCTTGGGGGATGATTTCCGGGATATTAACTCCTTCCTCAGGACTCAAACTATCTCTTGTAACAACTATTTTTGTTGTTTTAAAGAATTCTGTTTAGTTGTTATTGTAGATCGATAAGTGCATCCTAACGCCATCTGGTAGTGATCTCGCGCGTTATTTCTCATCATTAGCAGCCTACGTCAATAATTCAATACTCTCACACATTAAACAGGACATACGTCACATGTGACGTTAGTTCAGATTTTAAACACGACATGGGCAAGTACGGGTGCGCTGGTGTCTCTCTTTGACCGCAGCTCCCAAAGCGAACGGTCGCACCCACTCTGATTTAGCTAAAGCTCGCAGCGAAGCTTCTAGAAAGATGGCGAAGATCGCAAAGTTTAATAAAGGAGATGGCTAAACTGAAGTATGGGACACTGCCCTAGCAATGTATAAACATTGTGCATAGTAATATATAATGCTGAATAGCTGAATATTAGTATTCAGTATGAAAAAAGTTTCAGGAACTTTTCATATCGTTACAATCCTGAAAATAAATCGTAGAAACTCCTACGTATACAGACTTCAACAAGGTAACAGAAAAATGTTTTGCTATGAATTTCGGGCTAGGCGCTTCTATTACGTATACTGAGATTGTCGGCACTTGATGGAATTCCAACAGCATTTTGAGTAAAACACACCAGCACGTCTATCATGCGAAGGCCGCGACATACTCTCGATTTTTCTCGCACTATCCGTCTCTTTCTTATGTTCTTATAAGAAAGAGACGGATAGTGCGAGAAAAATCGAGAGAGCTCGAGCGCCGTCGCATGATAGCCATGCTACACGTCTATCATGCCACGGCCGCGACATACTCTCGATTTTTCTCGCACTATCCGTCTCTTTCTTATGTTCTTATAAGAAAGAGACGGATAGTGCGAGAAAAATCGAGAGAGCTCGAGCGCCGTCGCATGATAGCCATGCTACACGTCTATCATGCCACGGCCGCGACATACTCTCGATTTTTCTCGCACTATCCGTCTCTTTCTTATGTTCTTATAAGAAAGAGACGGATAGTGCGAGAAAAATCGAGAGAGCTCGAGCGCCGTCGCATGATAGCCATGCTACACGTCTATCATGCCACGGCCGCGACATACTCTCGATTTTTCTCGCACTATATCTCTTGTTCTAAGTGTTCTAATAAGAAAGAGACGGAATATATATATAGGGAAGCTCCAATAGCTCATTTTATAACTGCACTGCGGCGTTTGTTGGAACTAAATATTCTCATACTAATGCGCCACTTGTGCATAGACGGTGGCGAACCAAATCAAGGTCACTCCATAATAGATTTTTCTGCAGTTCTGCCGATATCGGACCGTGGATCGTCTCCTTTAGTAATCTATGTACACAATGGACGCGGATTACTGGGCTGTACATTAAATTGGCCGTGGATTATCATGGCTGTACATTAACCGGCACCATGCGATGCGAAACATGACAAACCAAAACAACAACTTTTAATTATTTCATTATTTCATGAAAGTTCTAGGAGAATAATAAACCTGTAATAATTCATGAACGAATTTTTCAATGATGCGAGTTAGTAAGAAGTTCATATACATGCTTAGGGCAGTAATTTAGCCATCTCCTTTAAATCATGAGTTTTAAGGCTCACATGCCGCCTTAATTTTAATAAAACTTATTTAAAATAATGGCAATGTAACAGTTAATTATTGAGTGAAGGAAATCCCGATAATGTGAGTATTAACGTTATTCGCTTTTGTTCGTATTTAACTGTTTGTCAAAACCTAATCTCGGAACCACGTTTAACCTAGGTGTAATTTTGTTATTAGGGGTCCTTAGTTTACGGTACATCCGGCTCTTACACTAAATTCCCTGGTCTTCGGTGGTGCAAGACAGTTGCACATGTCCAGAGCTTACGTGGCATTAATGATTTGAGATTCTCACCTTGAAGCCCCCAAGGACATCGGCTTCCTTACTGCAGCTGAAGAATCAGTGATATAGTGTTTGTATAAAACTGTTTGGACAAGGTTAGTGTACCTAAGGCGTATCCATCTCTTGTAACATTTAACGTGTGTTAAATAAATAAATAATTTGTTACATTGCATATGTGTGTTTCTTTTGAATAGTAACCGGTAGCAAGGCGCCCTGAGGTAATTTTTATATTTAATTAGAGTCTTATGCCAACCGATCTGGGTGGCTGGTGGTAATCCCCAAAATAAGAGGTTACACTCTATACCAAATTTCATCCAAATCGGTGCAGCGGTTTAAGCGTGAAGAGGTAACAGACAGACAGACAGACACACTTTCGCATTTATAATATTAGTATGGATGGATGGGAACCACGAACACACGTGACCTCTACTGTGGATCCGTCGGACCAAAACTCAACAAACCGCAGCGATAACTTAATGAATCTGTAATTATCTCAGGCCTGGGCGAGGATTCTATGACAAACAATATATTGTACAGTCAGCGTCATTTAGTTAGTAGCAGCCAAGGTAGCCAAATATTTCGGTACACGTCATTTATTACTGTAAGAATAGGGTGTGCTATGAAATATTTGGCTACTCCGGCTGCTACTAACTATGACGCTGACTGTACGTACATATGATTAAATAGGCTATTCTACGATCTTATTTAAATATATTATTAAAATGTTCGTATAGAATCGATAGTCACCTGGCATTTTTATTTTCTCAAAATAATATGGCTTTATGCAAATAAATAATGGTTGAAATTTTAACGTTATATATCCGCGCCAAAAAGGCAGCCGCCATTATCGTGACGTCATAACTGCAACACCAACAGACCACAGACTATTAAGAAAACGTCAAATGTGCATATCTACGCATTCTGATTTTTGCATTTGCTGTTCTGACGTCACTCACAGAAGACAAAATGGCAGCGTGTTCGGTCACGTAACATACAGACAGGGCCAGGCCCTCTTAATATTGATGATATCCTTATCCTTACTAATATTATAAATGCGAAAGTGTGTGTGTTTGTATGTTTGTCCTTCTTTCACGTCGCAACGGAGCGTTGTATTGATGTGATTTTTTGTAAGGAGATAGTTTAGAAGCTGGAGAGTGACATAGGCTAATTTTTCCAGCGGGAAAACATCTGATTCCCACGGGAAAATTCAATATGTTACATTTTCCTATAACCACGCGGGCGAAGCCGTGGGCATCAGCTTGGCTTGGTTTGGTAGAAACTATATAAAAAACTACTATGATAATTTAATTTTGATAGATGAAACTACCCTACTAAGCTGAAATCGTGAAGCTCGGTTGCCATCTTTTTTTTTTTTTTTTGTTTTTATTAGCCGAAATTGTGTCCTGTCACTGCTGGGCAAAAGCCCCCCCTTTTTCCGCCACTCGTCTCGGTCCTGTGCTAGTATTCGCCAATCTGTACAAAACGTATCAAGGTCGTCCCGCCATCTCCTTTTCGGTCTGCCTCTACCTCGGAAGCCATTATCAAAAAAAATGATAATACTCAGTTTGTTGGCGAGTGACGCGCTCTTTCGTTTATATATATACAAAAGTTATACGTACTTATTTAACATTAAACTAAATCATGCACACTAACTAGTTATCCGGCCACGTAGCGTACGTAGCAGTACCAGCAACGTCACGGCCTACCCACAAAGCTAGATATTGTACGCTATTATGCTATTCACAACCTGTCTGGCTCATCTCTCCTCTTAACCTGTTGTAACTGGATCATGATATTTGTTACGTTTATGTTGAACCAGATTTATAGAAACTTAGTTCATCATTATTTGATATTAAAAATATTAACTCGAGTTTTTTAAACAACAGAAGGTACTTTTATGAAGGGTACTTTTTTGTGTCAATTTAAAGCAAATCCTAATTGACTCATAGTTATTTTGTTTTAGCAATAAACAAATCCCATTTCCGCCAATACGCTCGCAATATAGCAAAATAATTATCTGGGAATGAAGCGTCAATTTCCTGGCAACTTACGTTTTTGCGGAAACGTTCTATACCGCTGTGAACGTGGGGTTGCCAGTGAAAAATGCTTCTAGAAATTGTATTGCATTGCTGAACGGGGGTTGGAATACGTTCCCTATTTTTCAAAACCGTATCCGAGTGCGGAAAATAGGAATTGGAGTAAAATAATCATTATTCTACCTGGCACGGTGGTTAATTTTAAACGAAATTAAAGCATATTTTTACTGTAGGGAAAAGCTGATCGCACAAGACCACGTGGCAATCTAATTTGACATTCATGTGGTTCTTGTGCTCTTCTTCGGTAACCTATCTACGGAATATTTACCCTTAGCTTTTCGGTGAAGGAAAACATCGTGAACCGGTCTAATCCCAATAAGGTTTCTAGTCTAATCTAGTTTGTCCTCTGGGTTAGAAGGTCATATGGCAGTCGCTGTCGTAAAACTAGTGCCAATGCCAAATCTTGGGATAAGTTGTCAATGCGGACCCCAGGCTTCTTTGGGCCACCGGGAATAACGCTAGAAGGATGATGACGATGATGGTCAAATTAGAATGCATTAAGCGAAGCGCTCATAGCCTCGCGGCGCCTGTGAGTCGGAAACGATAACGCAGGTTAAGCAAAGATGGCAGCGGTCAGTCTTTGGATGGGTGACCGCCTGATGTTTGAGTGGTTAATATAAATGAGCGCTTCCGTGCTTTGGAAGGCACGCTAAGCAGTTGATCCCGGCTGCTGTCTATGACAGTAGTCGTTAAACCGAGTTAGAGGCCTTCGGGCGGCTTAAGAACTTCTAACAGTCGAGTTGCCCACTCACTTGACAAAGAGGACAGCTGTTACTCGCGTCCGCATGAGCTACCTACCACAACCCTGCACGTGTCCCCTGGGTGGTACTAAAGAGTGACAAAATTAAAGCCCAAAAATAATGTATGCCATACGATTAAATAAATAATGCATTAAGTGTCTTATCGACCCCGGGTTACAAGTCTAAAGAGAGGTACACTACCGCGGAATTCGCTCCACTTTACAGAATACCGCAGCCATAATAAATGCCCCTACTTCCTCTGTTGGTATGTGGTGTTGTGTTCCTGGTAGTGAGTAAGTAAGGTCGCCAGAGCTCCCGAGGATAAAGCACCGGCAACGCGGTTGTGATTCTGCTGGGAACGCAAGCGTCTATAGGCTACGGTATATGTTTACCAACGGACACACCTTATGATTGTTTGCCACCGTCGTATAAAAAAATAAGTCGGAATGCACCACAGAATGGTCGAAATAAAAACAACATGCCAAATTATTACCATTAAAAACAGTGAAAATAAACGACGCAAATTGGTGGCAGTCCACCACTAGCGAACTCATAAATCGACACAACAAATTTAAAAACACTCAAATTAAATCCGGCTTCGGAACGCCATAATTCGCGGCCATATTTTACGGGAATATTAAAAATGGCGGAGCGTTCCAGAGTCGAACGAGTAGTGAAACTCCAAGCAAAGGTGAACGCGGGTCTTGGTAATACGTCATCTAAAAGTATTTACTAGTGCAGAGAGAAGATTACTTCACGTCTCGTTTTGTCCTTGAAAACCCTCAATTTCGTGGTTGTCGTTGGTCTGTAGGTTCTATAGAGCTCCACTTATACACGTCAAGCCGCAAACGCGTGATAGCCCAAGTCATATCAGTTATAAAAATAATAGAATAAAACAAAGGCATGATTTACAAACGCACCTTTCGTTCATGTATGTCACAAACTGAAAAAATATTTATTCTTTTCCTGAGCAGTATAGTTTTCGATAAGCTCATAAATTAGGCAATATGGCAACCTTTAGGCGCCTGGTATTCGCATTTTAATGTTGTTGAATGTTTTTTTAAGTACCCGTTCTGATACGATAGCTTTGCAAATACACAATTCCTCATAAGTGTTATGTAGAATGTTACGCGCGATAAAGTATCACACGATGTTCGATTCTTGTCTCGCATTGTATAATTTTATGTCCGCTTCGAACGCGCGCTCTTATTGACTCGGCGCTAACTGGCACCATAACAGTTAAAGGATATGCGGAACCGTTCCAATACTTGCAATATAGGAAGCCGATATTGTACTAGACTATTTGAGTTAGCGGTAGTACGCGTGCGTACAATTTCGCGAAATTGTCAGGAAACAATGGTTTTTTTGCGCGCTACGGATATATATATTGCGTATTTGGTGACTATCGTTTTTGGAGTACATATTTCTGTTATTGGAAAAAAGATTTAGAAACGTCTAAAATAATGGGCTATCGAATGCTTATTGAAACCAATATGCGTCAGGTGGTGTTGTTAAGATGTTTCTTGGATTGGAATTCACGTAGATACTTTTATTTTATTATAACTGTGTCGATACAATTGTCTTGAGAATTTCAAGTCGACAACACTCCAATCCATTGCGATGGAGGTTGAGTTTTTGTACAATATAATACATGTACATCGACTTGTTTTTATTCTTATGGTTTTATTTTCATCAGAAGTGCAAAGGCGCAGACAGATTAAAAGAAGTGGACGGAAGTTTAAAAATTTCATTAGATAATATTTCTATTCTACATTCTATATATATTTAAATATAATTCGGAACTATCTTCTGCAAAACAGGCGCGTCGCGCGTTGTATTAAATTAAAATGCGAAATGTATGTATCAGATTCTAACCCGGTTTGGGTCCCAGTCTATCCCGCTGTGGTTCAAATATACGTAAACTTAAACATTCATGCGTGAACACACACACAGATAAAAGAATATAGAAATAAATACAAAAACACATTAGAATAGACTAGATGTAGGTTCTTATAGGTTTTAATGCTTTCCATTTTCTGATAACAGTAAACACAAAAACTAAAGTATAGTAGGTATCTCGATTCTCTAGTTTTCAAACTTCTGCTGCATTGGAAACCAGAAAGATCAATTTAACTGTATTTTTTTCATATAAAAATTGACATTTGGATCTACCTAACGTACATACATACAATGCGTTAAGTACAGTCGCCATCAGATAAATCGGAGCGGCTAAAGTGCTCACAATCATCGGACCACGTCTCTAATGCCTCGACAATAGAGGCGTGTTCCGATATTTGTGAGCACCTCGGCCGCTCCGAAGTATCTGATGGTGACTGTACATCATTCAGACGCATCATCAGGACGCGAGCCATTTTGCACTCCCCGCTTCACCGTGCACTGACTCTTCTGAACGGTATACTAAACAGCGACAGTGAACTGGATATTTTTTACAGCTCTGAATCTCGATTTCTCTCACTTGCCACCAGGTACTTGGAGTCTATTTCTACTCCAAGTTCCATCAATATATCTTAGAATATTTTAGTAGTAAGCAAATTGTTTTTTTTTATTGTATAATTTATACGTTGTGCAAATATTATGGCTCTCCTGTTAACACGTGTAGCTTGACTGTAAGGTGTTAATTTATGGAATAAATAAATAAATAAATAAAAAATCATTGACCTGCAGTTCTACGCGGCACACGTGACTGATGCATCGTGCTGAGTGCGCAAATAGTCCAGTAATTTTAGTGACTAGTATAAAAAAAAAAAAAAAACGGATATCATTTAAACTAGCATTTTTTTCTGTTACGGACATATCATCATTCCAGTAATTACCTAGAGACAAATCGAAAGAAATATCAGAAGTAACAAAATATATAAATCAAGTATAGCTCCTGAAAAGTCAGATAAAAATTAATAAATATTTTTATTATTAAGGTTAATTTATATTTGCTCTATAATATTCAAGATGAAACGTACAAAAACAATTGCTACATTTAAATCTATATAATTACTTCCGTGTGTAAAGTTTCTGGGGTTTTTGAGTAAATCATCTTAGAATGACGCTTTAAAATGGAATGCTTATACAAAAAAAACATTATTATAAATTAACGTTTTACAAGACCGTATTTTTCCTGAAGTAAAAGTTTATTGTATCAACGAGTATCTATGTGATTGCTACAAATAAGACTAAGTACGTATGTTCGTATTTTGTTTTAGCTGTGTATAATTGTATATACCTACTGTGCTATACAACTGCACCAGTAGCAGTAAGGATGCAATCTAGAGGAGCGGGTCTGACAGGTGGCTTAGGTGTCTAGTAATTTAGTCAGACTGAGACCTCGTGGCGAGTCGGGGGTGCACCTCGAACCGATAGTTTCCTCGAATCTTTTTCATCTGTCCACTTAATAACCACTTATATAATAAAATGAATTAAATTTGTATATCGAGCGCCTATTAAAAGTGAAGTAAATCGCCTTTAATAGGCGCTCGATATGTTTTCAAACGTGGTAGGTATACTATGTGTCTGTTACATCGGTTCATAATGCAATGTAGTGTGATGTGATGATCGTTCGAGTGGCGACCACGTACCGGAAGCGTGGGTAGACCCCCCCAAACAAGGTGGTCTGATGACATGGTAAAGGTCGCGGGAGTCCGCTGGATGCGGGTAGCGCAGGACCAGTCATTGTGGCACTCTTTGGGGGAGACGATACTATATGCAAAATAATTCAGACTTTAAGGCATTGTCTTTGAATTCTTTAATGTTATAGAACCATGAAGGTGAAAGCATAGTTTATTTTTAACACGCTTTTATTAGGTTGATAATGAAATCTAAGGTAACTAATTTTACCATCTTCCAAGGATCGTAGCGTCATGAAAATTGGCAGCTGTATGCAGTTCTGATGACATAACAATAATATGGTACTGTCGAACTGATCTGATGATGGAGCCGGAAGATATGAACTGGAACTTCATGATGGAACATGGTATCATATCTGTGTTTGGATTTGTTAGAAAAGTCTTCTAATGAACTTTGACCACGATTTGGTTAAAAGCGTGTTTTTGTAGTGTTTTTTAAACTATTAATTTTTGATGATGAGTGATGAGAAATAAAGGGAATTTCATGTCCTTGTTTTTTGTAATCATTTCTCAAAGAGTACCGTCTTGTGAATGTTTGTCAATCTAAACAAGCTGAATTAACCTGGCTTCACACGAGGCAGCTTGATTCAATAGTTGCGTGAATAATTGTCATGTACCTTTTGTTGGGAACTTGAACCTAAAGCGCCATTTACGGAAAAACCAAACCAAGCCCGTATACTTTTAATGACTTTAGGGGCAATTATACTGCACACAGTGCGACCAAACATTTAAAACTAAGTTCAGCTATGCGTGTCTTATACGTGTCTATCAGAGAAAACTGAAAGGGTCACCGTCATTGCCTACGACTGGGATAACTATATAAAATGGATGTTTTAATCTTAGTTCTTAACAAATTGCTATGCTTGAATTGAACCTATTTTTTTCAAGAGATTTTGTACAACATGAAATGCAATAAAGGATATTGAATTGGATATAATTGAATTATACTTTTTTATAGTAAACGTCCCTTCGAGATTGACTTACTCCCTGTATACTCCACACCTAGCGAAAATACTCGACTCCATACATAACCAGACAAGACGCGCTCATTGTACCCACTAAGGGCAAGCGAAAATTAAATGGGTCGCATTTTATTTATGTACCTATGGTTCCCAAATATGAAAATGAAAAATGAAATTGAAAAATATATGATGAAACACTAACGATACGGTCAAAATTTATAATTGACTAGATGCCTAGGTGGTTCCGCCCGTATTAATACATAACTATAACCTACTAGCTTTTGCCCGCGACTCCGTCCGCGTGGAACCCGTTTACATCATCGCTTCTCCATAAAAAAACCCCTCCATTTCACCTCTTTAGGGGATGCCTACCGGGATAAGAACTATCCTATGTCCATTCAAACTAATTCCATACCAATTTTCATCTCAATCGGTTCAGCAGTTTAAGCGTGTAGAGGTAACAGACAGACAGACCCACTTTCGCATTTATAATATTAATATCCAATCTATATTTTTTGGATGTAGAAAATCTTTGAAAGTATATAGTATATATAGTTTTTTTTTTCCTAAAATCGGTGTCGTGACTCCTAAGAGATACTTTCCGTAGGTATCTCTTGTAGTTTCAGATTGTTTCTCATTGTTTGAATAATACACCCTGTATAGTATACGTTACAAATAGTGCAGTATATACAGAACCTTTACCACACACCTGAGCCAAAGTATCAGAAAACCACATAGCAATTGAAACCTTTTCATATTGGCGAAATTGTCTCGCCTCGAATTTGTGAGGTGAAACGTTTACGGTGCCTCCAATGGGTCTCTAGGGACCAATAACGGGCAATACTTTTGTAGTGTGCCAATGCAAAGGCCATGCCGTGTGGTGGCAGTATAAATGGCAAGTTTACTAACTTGATCTTGAAAGAAAGTTCTCCATGCGCTCCTGAGGATCAGTTGTATAGGGGTAAACACATAACATAAAAAATAATACAAAATATCTTTATCATTTAGGTATAAAGTACGTAACAGTTTCTGGGGCTTCTCTTTAGACTTGCACAGCCTATGTTAGAACGCCCCACACTTCCAACAAAAGTAATTTTACTAACTCTAAATAATACTAATACTAATAAGATCTAACATCGTCTAAAAAGTGAAATTTCGATGTACCTGACGCACGTACAATGCATTAATAAGGGGATGCCTTGATTCAAGTCGACCACGCCCCCTTGACAGAGACACGCTTATGCCTTCCGCGCACGAGATAAAAGAGATGCAAAACTCTTCGGGAATGGCTTTTTTGGACTAATTTTTCATTAAGTGAGATTTTTTGAGCTAATATACTATAGTGTTAACTTGATTCTGTCGTAAAATAATGTATTGATTGAGTAGGCTGAGTAAAAAAAGGAATATCTCGAGGAAATTTTAGGCAATCATGTATCGATTAAATTAGATAAACAATCATATAGTCAAGAATCATATATCTGAAAATCAGACCTTATTGTTTCTTAATCTAGTCAGACAGAACGGTGTTTCAAAGCACGCGATAATTTCCAATTCACCCCCTTAAATTGACCAGCCGATCACATAACGCATTGAACATACGTCAGGTAGATCTAAATGTCACTGTTTGAATGGGAAAATGACAGTTGAGTTGTCTTAACGTGCGATCGGAAAGTTACGTGATCACCGGTTGGTACAGGATTTAATAGATGCAGTCCTAGCGAATTCCCAAAAAGTATAGAGGTAAATTAACCTGACTAAATTGAGAAAGATCAGAAGACATACACCCTGGACTTCTTACGATATCTACTTTAGTCGTATTATATCCGTGACGTCAGATCCAGTATTTTTTTGACAGGTGGTGACAAATAGAAAAATCCTGTAGGTACGCACTGAGGGACAGGAGTGGACAGTGTGTGTGAGTCCCTCTATTCTATCCTTTCTCTATGTGATCACTCCTCTGCATTTGTCTATTGTTGTCAAATCTGTGAATTGAATGTCAAGCGAATCAATAAAGGGTCGGCAATGCGGTTGTGTGTCTTCTGATTTTGCAAGCACCGATTTCCACCGGTGACCGATTTCTGTTAGACAGGCCTTACGTTTTCTTGCATAATGTTTTTTTTTGTCTTCTTAGAAGTAACTGATTTCACGATTTGACCATCAGTCAACATCAACATTGTACAAAAGTATGATGCTGACTGTACTGTCGCAATCCTTAAGCAACATCAGCTATTCATGACACTCGTAACATTCGTACACTATCACAAACGGCCTAATTCAGCTTTAAGAGCGTAGGATGACGGGATAAACGAACGATGCCGCTGCTTTTACTGCGTCGTAAAACAATTAGAGGCAAACATGAAGGCAGCCAAAGAGTGAAGAGCCTAGAAGCTGTGAAGAGGTGAAATAAAACGGCAGTAAATGCTTTGACAGGTCTCAAGTAACAGTTGATCTTTTATTGTTAGATGAAGACCACAAACACGTAAGAAAACATATAACAGAAGTCAATATGACCAAAGGCGTAGCGTAGGTACATCTTAGTAAGTTGGTTTGTCGATTTTGACGATCGGGGCGGCTCGATGCGACACGACAATTAAGTCATGTCTCTTGCATTTTTTATTAGGAAGACATAAGTGATATCCTAGGGTTGACCTTTTCTGTCGAGAGAAATGGAATCGGAAGCCTGCTACATCGGGGTACTAATTAACTTTAGCCCAAAGGCAGCTTTTTTAACATTTAGTGTTCCAACCGTTGAAATCTTATATTATATAAATATATGATGTATGAATAAAATTAAATATTTCCATAGTGACAAAAAAAACGATATTAAATTGCCTGAGTTATTACTAAGGTAAATAATACCTGAGGCATACGAAATGACATGTATATATGAAATTTATCTGATATACACGGTCTTGATTCTACCTATTTCCGCACCTGTTGTCACCCGTCGCGAACCGCGGCGCATATTAATGTCGTCTTTGAGCCACGCGGCCCGGGTGATAAGGGCACTTCTTAATTATGGCCTTTATAATGTCATCCCACGACACCCTTACTGGCGCAGTCTCGGTAGGATGGCGGCGTTTCGAGGTTTTCCGTAAATTTTCTTTTTATTCACTGTTGTATTTGCTTTAAGATTTGTCGTTTATTATGGCAAAAGGAAATCTATAGCGGTCGAAACAGCGTTTTACATTACTAATAATAGTAATAATCTAAACAATGCTGGAATGTGACGTCACAGGAAATAACGCCATAGTTGCTAAGTATCTTATAAATGCATTACTTTAGTTAGTCGAATGAATATAATGATCTAGATCTTTTAATGGCTTGTGATTTATATAAATCAAATGATAACCAAAACGAGAAATCTTTTCAAAGGAAGAGGAATGATAATATTAACGAACAATACATTAAAAAAAATCAAGTCTTTTAAACAACTTTATAAATGATATAAAGCCATATATAAAGAACTAGGTTATAAAACGAAGACAAGTTAAAACCTCGCAGCAAATGCAAAATAAGAAATACAGTGTAAACTAAATTGCCTGGCAGAATGTTTTTTAAACCCTGCAAAATCCTTACTTTGATTGCTTACTTTATGTACATCATTACTCTGTACCACTTTCGTTCGCATTGCTTTCTCATGGGCGATACATATTTAACGAGTGAATTTTTAAATCGCAAGTGAATTTGCGACGGGACGCTGTAACCTGGCTGTTTTAAATCCATTAACTGTATTATGTAAACACCCCCTCGCAATAATCTCTTCACCGCCTCGCAGTATGAGAGTCGCAGTAGAGAAAGGTTTTACAAAAACCAAGTACTCGTATACTTAAAGCTACAAATACTGAAATAGCTTACTATAATTATGGCTATGTTTGATTATTAAAGGTACTTAAAGGCCTTTATGAGAAGTCTTATTTGTATATTATAAATTTGTTTAAGGTATGTATCATATGTCATACTATAACTGGAGATACCATAACTAATTACAGAGTCTGCTATACTAAAGCTTGGTATTCGCGACCGCTCGAACAAGACCAATAGAGTAGCGCCACGTCAAAATTGTTCCACGATTGTTAAAACTGTAGGGTTTATAGATAGTTTGCTGTGGCCTTTGGATTCGTTCTTAATTTGTTATCTTCCGAATTGGTCATATTCCAAATGCGACACTTTCCAAACTGGTCATTTTCTAATCTCGTCATATTCCAGATTTGCAAACTCGTCACGGTGTCATACGTAATTTAACAGTTTCGACGGAACCCCAATGCATTGGGATCCTATTTTTGGCAGTTTGGCCTTCGGGCATTTAAAGCTACCTAACAAACCTAACCTACCTAGTGTTCCACGATCGCAACAGTTTTCCTACAGGGAGGAAAATTCTATTAGTGGGAATAGAGGATTATTTACGATTTGTTCCTTATGATGATCGAAACGCATACGTGTTCATAAACACCTGGCCAGTATAATGTATATCTGCGGCTGACTGTACATAGTATGACTAGTTTGGAATATAACGAATCTGGAATAGGACGATATTGGAAAATGACCTGTTTGGAATGTGTTGCATTTGGAATATGACCAATTCGGAAGATGACGAATTAGAAACAAATGCTAAATTCAACGTTGGAACAGTTATTATGTTCATCCATTTGGATGAATCCATTTGTCGCAGAACACAAAGAGCGAGTGTGAGTGTCCAAAAAAAAAACAAACGATCACGACCAAGTGACAGCGCCGTGGCGCGTCCGTGAATGCAGTCACAATATTACGTCCAAACCATCTATTTGTTGCAGGGAAACTCGGAGAGGCGCGGCCCGCAGGTGAGCTTAGTTTCATAATCCTCCTAGCGTTTTTCCCGGTAGTGCTCAAACGAACCTGAGGTCTGCTTTGGCAATTGTGCCCACAGATATGGCGTAGGCACTAGTTCTACGAAAGCGACTGCCAGTTAACCTTCCAATCCACAGGGAAAAATAGACCTTATTGAGATTAGACTGGTTTGCTCACGATGTTTTCCTTCACCGAAAAACCGCTGTTAAATAACAAACGATTTTTCATCCATACGTTTTAAAAAAAACCCAGTGGCACGAGCCGGGGTTTGAGCCCGCGACAGCCAGGTTGCCAGTCGCGTGTCTTACCGCTCAGCTACTACAATTCAAGAGTAGCTTCTATCCGAGTAGCCTAAATCGATTTAATTCTTCATTGATCAATAAATTAAGATTTTTAGTTTCAAGGAATATATTCTCCTTCTGCGCGACTACAGCAATGGCGTTATTAACGTTTTACTCTTGTCACGTACTCCGAAACCCCCGCGATAAGGATTTGTGCTCTCGCGGACTCGACGCGACTCCGCTTTGTACCAACCTTCGCTAATTTATCATCTGAATTATTAATATTCGTCAACTTCAGAACTCTAAAGCTTAGTAGCGCTCGCATTAGTTTTAGTTTTAGCTTAGTACCTAGGCCCTAATTTTGTTTCAGCAACGCTTGCCTCAAATTGAAATGAATCAAAAGTTTAGAATGTAACATAAAAAAATATAATTCAATTATGGTTGATATTACTATGGGTGTAAAATGTCCGAAATAAAGAATAATGAGCTTTAAAATCCACGAAATAAAATATATTTATAAGCAAGCATTGTTGTTGTGTTTCTAATCAATTACTTGATATAATACAATTCGTACTTGGCAAACAGTGAAAGGTTAACCCCACGTTAGGGTATTAGGTTAACGGTATTAATATAATATATAAATTAGATATTAGATGAAAAAACCCCTTTTAAACTCAACAACTATGATACATTTGTCACTTTTTAACGACACACATAATATTTTGTCACTAAAGTAGTCAACTAAATACTCATTATGTATATCATACAACGTAAAAAGAAATGAAGGCCATACCAGAAAGTCGCCAAAAAATCATGTTTCGCTCAACCCTGCAAAATGTCCCACTAAAGTACGCTTCAAGAACTGTAAAATGTGACGAATCTAAGTTAAAAGCAAAGGTTATCCATCTCAACCATGAACCGAGCTAGCCACTGCTAAGGCAAAACATTGTTTGTTATTTTTCCCCAAAGCGCTCACCTTAAGAGGATTACGCTGCGAAGAACACAGCTGTAATTTATCTTGGTAATGGCTCTAAACCGAGCCCCGCCCTTTTTGGATCTGCTTAAGAAAATCAAGGCCCGAATATAAAACGAGAATTCTTTAGCGAAGACGTTAATTTCGGGAAAACATCCTAGATTTATCGTCCCTTGTTGCGGCGAAAGTAGAAATTATGCGAGTCAAACCACTAACGGGCATTTAGGAGGTTTTCATTTAACAATGGAGGGTTTTGCTAATGAGGAAAGGAGTTCTTTGGCTGCTTTATTGACTTGTAAAAACAGCAGTGATTGGAACCAAAGTTCCTAATCTTACTGATATTATACGAGTAATCTTACTGATATTATAAATGCGAAAGTTTGGATGTTTCTTACTCAATCACGCTTGTTATGGCCAACCGACTTGGATGAAATTTTGGATGAAGGTAGTTTATAGACTTATAGACTTGCGGTCTGTGAGGTGGGACCTGATGTCAAACCTGGGAAATGTAAATGATATGGTTGAAGCCTTCAACCAACACATAATATACATATTTGACTTACATGCTCCAATAAAAACTACACTAGTTAAGGGTTGTTCGTACCCCTGGATCACGGACACAGTCAAGCTCATGATGCGTTTGCGTGACAAGGCCGCAGCAGAGTTTCATGGAGGCCAGTCTGACAGTAAAAAAACAATACTACAAAGACTTGAAATCTACTGTCAATAAAGCAATGTTCTATGAAAAATCTACATACTTCGAACTAAACATAAACAGTAAGATTCATGATCCTAAGTCACTATGGGATAACCTGAAGTCAACTATACTGCCTAAAAAAACCAGTGAACTGCCTACATCATTTGACAACCCAACTGTAATAAATAATCATTTTCTAAGACTGCCTGGAACTTCAAAAGTTTCTATATCACAACTGAGATACCTTGAGTTCCACAGGCACAGCAACTCTTTATTCACTTTAATTCCAATTAATTCAGTCCAAATTAATAAAATAATTAAAAATTTGAAATCAAATGCTTAAGGTAGTGACGGTATTAATTTGAATATGCTTATGTTGACATTGCCCCATACTATTGATATTATAACTGACATAATAAATACTTCCATTTTGACATCAACATTCCCTGACATCTGGAAGTTAGCGATTGTGCACCCATTGCCTAAAACTGCTAACCCATCTGGACTCAATGACCTACAACCTATAAGTATTTTGCCTTGTATTTCAAAAATACTAAGAAAAGGCTGTGGGCTCTCAGCTTACTCATTACCTTGAGTCGAACAACATTCTGCCTAGCGTTCAATCAGTTTTCAGAAAAGGGAGGAGTACAATTACGGCTTTACTTGATGTCACTGACAATATTTTGTGTGCACAGGACAAGGGAATGTGTACATTGTTAGTACTCCTTGACTTTTCCCGCGCCTTTGACTGCCTTAACATTAATCTACTTTTATCAAAGTTGAGTTATTATGGCTTCGACATTAATGCATTGAGATGGTTTGACAGTTATCTTCATAACCGTTGTCAATTTGTAAAAATAAATCTTAGTAATGGCTCCACGCGGGCTTCTGAACTAGCTGGCCTCGAAGAGGAGTCCCTCAAGGGTCAGTTATTGGTCCGATCCTGTTTATTTTATACTCTGCTGACATAGGGTCACACATCACACACAGCAAGTACCACATCTATGCGGATGATGTACAAGTGTACATCTCTTGCAAACCTTCCGATCTAGAGAGCACCATATAAAATCTTAATGTGGACCTTTCAAGAATTTCTAAATGGGCAACAGAAAATGGGTTAATTCTTAACCCAAGCAAGACTAAATATATGGTTTTTGGCAACAAACAACAGCTAGCTAGCACCAGTCTTTCAAATCATGTTATGCTTATGAATAAGCCTATTGAGCGGACACATGAAGCGCGCAACCTAGGTCTTTTGATGGATGGTAGCCTACGTTATGAAAAACACATTGCCAATACAGTCAGAAGCTGTGTTTATAAACTCAAAGTACTGTACAAAATAAGACCATTTTTAAATGAGAGCCTCCGAATAAATGAATGGAGTCACTAGTTTTATCTAGACTTAATTATGTGGACACTGTTGTTGGTCCACGACTTCTTTCTAAAACTAAGAAACTCATCCAGCGTGTTCAGAATGCCTGTGCTCGCTTTTGTTTCAAAATTCCGTTGAGGGCCCATGTCACCCCATTTCTAAACAAGAATAATATCTTGCAAATGCAACACCGCCATAAGCTTCATCTGGTTTGTTTGCTTTTTGAGGTATTGAAGCACGAGGCGCCGGCGTATCTCTTCGAAAAACTCTCCTTTAATAACTCGTCTCGGGGTAGAAGCCGCCAGCGCGCAATATGTTTGGTGACTCCCCGACATGCTTTTGCTGCTTTCCGAGGAAGTTTCCGCTATGCAGCCACGAAGTGCTGGAACAATATCCCGCCGCCGCTTAGAGGCCGATCGGACGTTAATAGATTTAGAATTAATCTCAAAAAAATCATGCAAGAACATCAGCATACACAGGAGAATCTATGTCTTGAAACTAGTCGCATTTAACACTCCCTCACCTGTTGGTTATGCCCCATCTGCAATTCCATTCATTGCCATACGGTTGCTGGTCAACATAATTCAATATGTAATTTGTCAACTTAGTTTTTTTTATTATTAAGTATTGTTCTTATAAGCCCAATCACATGCTATTTTGTTTGACGTTTAGTGTTTAGTAGTTTATTTTCTTTTTTTTTTTCACTCTGGCGCTAGTAGTACTGTTCGTGTATGGGTGCGTTCAGTTTTACCATTAAGGCCCATACGCAGGTAGTGGTTTGTTGGGATGCAACTTTTTGCAGGCCAACAAACCATTACTATTTATTTAAAAAAATCTGATTATTCCTTTTTTGTATATTTTTATCTTTGTATTTTAGTTAAGTATATATTTCCTTAATTTTTTTGTTTGTTACACTCCGTGCTCTCACCGAATGGACCCAGCGGAAGACCAGCGCTGGCTGCAAAGCTAGCAACATGCTGAGCTGGGTCCATTTCGTAGCAAAGCAAAATGTTCCTTTTATTTTATTTCTTTTATTATCTGTGTTGTGTTTGTCACGAATAATTAATGTTCTGATTTGATTTGATTTGATTTGATTTGCTTGAACTAAGATTTTTCTTCATTCGAATTTAAGCCATGTCACTTTGATATAAAGTAGCCATGACATTACAACGTAGAGGCCTAGGACGTTTACCTTACTGCCTAGGACAAAAAAAGTGTAAATAATCTCAAATCTAAACCAGAAACCACCACAACCCTAAAATATAATATTTTGAGCCATTACCTAGAACTTACAGGAAATCGGATACACAAGAAAAAAGTTACAAATTTATTTGACCAAGAAAGTTTTCGAAGATAGATATCGAGTTCGAGGTCGATCAGGAGCTTGCGTTTTGAGTTTCAATTAAATATCAAGCCTTACTTATAAAATTTACAAAAAAAAATTATTTAGACGCTTTTATACAAACACAAAAGTCTTAATGACAGATAAAGACAAATTAATTTTTAGGGAATTTTATAACCAGCTTTGGTGAAGGATTATGAATCTGACCAAATTAACAAATAGAAGGTAGGATTAAAAACCAGGCTAAATGAGCAAAAAGCTTTGGTGAAGATTTATAAATCAGGCCAAATAAGAAAATGGCTTTGGTGAATATTTATAAATCAGGCCAAATGAGCAAATAGCTTTGGTGAATAATTATAAATCAGGTCAAATAAGAAAATAGCTTTGGTGAAAAGTTATAAACCAGGCTACATGAGCTTTGGTGAATAATTATAAATCAGGCCAAATTAGCAAATAGCTTTGGTGAAGGATTATAAATCAGGCTAATTGAGCAAATAGCTTTGGTGAAGAATTATATATCAGGCCAAATGAGTAAATAGCTTTGGTGAAGGATTATGAATCAGGCCAAATGAGCAAATAACTGGTGAAGGATTATAAAACAGGTCAAATGGGTTTCGCACTCGCTTCGGCCTAATGTGCTAAGTTAGTATAAAAGGAAATATAATAAGTGAAATGAAAGTATCCGATCGACCACTTCGCTTCGAATCAACAAGCTCAGGTTTTAATTAATGGAAAAACTTGACAGTCTTCTCAACTTAAACCACTTTCATCGACACCAGTCAAAAAAGCTCATCTACTCGAAAAGTTGTCGAAAAACTACTAAGTAAAATCCTTGCGTAACAATAAGAGGGAATTAATTCGAAACAAGAAAGTTCGTTAAGGCAAGTGGCTTGTAGGAGTTGTAGCTAAATCATATTGATACGGGCCGGCTTAGGAACCCTCGCTTGCGTTGTGGGTCGAGAGACATAAGCGACTAGCGGGAAAGCATTAACATAAATGATGAATTAGTAAAGACATTTTATTACTTGTCGCTGCCGATCTATCACGTTCCGTCAAGTATACGAATGCGAGAGTGACGAATGAGTTATCCACAACGATAACCAATATAAAATGGCAATCAAAGATGACCCTAAGAAGGGTATCTCGCTGGACACATAAAAGTTGTCTTGATATTATGTCAATATCAAGAGTAAAAATTACTCGGTATCAAAACGTATTATCATACATAAACTTTATCTCGAAATTACATGGTAGTAACACGACCGCCGAGCAGAATGGTCAAGGTCATCATCTAAGAATGGTTTAATATCAAAATTACTAGTTCGCGAAACGGCCACTTCGTGGAACATCTACATCTTTAAATGCCGTGGGAGTAATACGATTAGTTGGCAAAACGTCCTCCTGGTGGAACACACGTCTACATTTCATAGTAGCAAAAAGACTAACTTTCATGATACTTTATGGATTTGGAGCGATTTTGATAATTAGGTCATCGTCCTTGCGATGTTTTCCTCTACCAAAAAGTTTTTTTTTTACTATGTAACATTTTGTTTTATCATACGACATTCCCATTTTTTAAACTGAACTTGACTTTGATGTACGAGAGTAATTGTTGCCGACCTTTAAATTATTTGACACGACATGACATGGATATAGTCCTCGGGAGCCCCGGCGTACCTTACATCGTCTGGAACTCAATACCCACACGCGCTACCTACCTTATTTTACTAGTAATTTAGCACAGTCTACTGTAAGATGGGGAAATTCATACTTTCCAGTTTTGCTGCTCAAAATACGATTTGCATTACGTTGTAGAGGTAGCTCTCTGAAAAATCCAGTAAAAGTAGTGACGCAGCCAAACTCGCTGTCGCTTCTGCCGCACACCTCCCCCTGAAAGATGTCTCTTCATTTTACACCAAAAATAAAATCTTTATCCGGGATTACTGTGGCGGTGCCGCGCAATAATTTAACGCTAATGGCCGCCTGCCCTCTCGGAGGGAAATCGAGGGAATCATGAACCTCTGACTCCTTCGGGACGGGATGCATTAATGTCGTTATGGGCTCTTTTGTTTTTAACAATTTGGGTTGGAGCTGCGTTTGTTTTATTTTCATTCACTAAACTGGTTTTTTCCACTATAATTCGGATTATTTATGAAGTCGCGGGTCTGGATACCTTGTCAGATTTAACAGAAATATAATATAGCTTTCGTAATCACTAAACTTAAGTGGCAGTGTTCGCCACATTGCACGTAGAACCGATGGCCATTTAGGCGGGAAGGTCCTAGTGGTTACAGAGTGGTACCTAGTGTTGTTGTAGTAGTGGTGTTATTCTGGTTGCGATCAACTGTAAGGGGGAGGCATTTCCCCAGTTGGGCTTCACCAACATGAAAGAAGTGACTTTCACTCCTCTTAAAAAAAACTCTCTATAAGTTTATAAATTGGTATTTGTTGGTTTCGTGATGCGCGCTTGCACAGTCAACGTCAAAAGTAAGTGATCAAAATTAATATTTCAAAATATGTTCTAGCGTGACACCGCAGATAATTATAACACTTATACCAAAGTGTCATTTTTCATTGAACATTTCATAAGTCAAAAGAAAATCATCATAACACGACACGAAATGATAAATCAATAAACGGAATAATAATACACGATCTCTGTACTGAAAACTTCGATGAATTACAAATTTTTACCAAATGTCAAATGACGAAATAAAGAGTCAACATTTTTAATAGTCGAATTGAAAACTCAGCAATAAAAAGAACTTAAAATATTTCAAAAAAAACAAGCTAAAGCAATAGGAACTTATTTCAACCCTTGACGGACACGAGCGCTGTTATAGTCACTTCGAGTGTTTTTCTGACGTACCTATAACCGAGATTAACCGAACTTCCGACGTCCCAAAAACTAGACTTTATAGATAAGATTCAGATTCATTTATTTTATAACATGCACTGTTACAAAGTTACACAAAGTAAATTTTAAGGAGTTTTATCAGTATAATTTGAAACACACAATAATGACTTTAACTGTTTGAATGGTATGTCACTTATTACAACACTCGTACACGTGAGTGACCTGGTTTTTTGACATGTCATAACTAACACTAGTAATTAAATACCTATAGATATAACTTTGACATTTATGGACCCGTGGTTGTCTGAAATAAACGTTTTTTTTTTTTTTATAAGTTTTCAAGATTCCATGTGATCACTTAATACTTATGACATATTACGAGTGAAATTACTTCTGATAAACTACAATAATCAGTAGGTAACACTTGACTTAATTTATTGTATATAATTATTTTGGGACCCTATTTCGTTAGTTTATTTTGCTGTTGACTGTACTCACATAGAACCCAAGCATCTTTATCATGAAATGTATAATAGAATCTCTGGTGCAAGATGTTGTTTTTATTAAATCAATTATTCATTGCCTAAAATGCATGTAGCATGGACTAGCCAAGTGCCCGAAGCTAAGCTCTAACTTCAGAGAGGAAGACCAACAACACGCTTCGATGAATTAAATCATGGATGGTACGGGATGCGATCAGGTGCAAATTTATATGACCAGGTGCCCACGCGGGTCCGTCTTCGTAATACAGTCAGCACCAAAAGTAACTATGCAATCGAAGATGTCAATAACTCTTATACCCTTTTAATAAAGACTTTTGATGTCTTCGTTTGCGTAGCTACTTTGTATGCTGAATGTACAATAAATTCAGGTGGAGCTTTGGGATAAAATATAGCCTATGTCTACCTTGAAGGTAAATGTACAAAAGTACACGACGTGGACTGTTAAATGGCTGCATAGTAAAATTATAATTGAGACGCCTTGCAATAAAGCAAAAGCAAAAATTACATATTTCCTATTTTTAATAAATAAAATAAAATAAATATATAAATATTAGGGGACAATCTTACACAAATCGACCTGGTCCCATAGTAAGCTCAATAAGGCTTGTGTTATGGGTACTAGACGAAGATATATTTAACCCTTCAGCTGTGGCGAAAAAACATGGCCGCTTACACACGTCTGTGGCACCCTCTGAGGGACGCTCCACCTCCAAGGTTTGTGGGGTGAAGTGATTTGGTAAAATTACATTTTCTTTAGTTTTTTACATAATCACAGCCAGGATTTTGGACGAAACTCGATCTATATTAAATTATCAAACTGCAACGATATATCATCGTTACATTAAAGTCGTATTAAGGCTATCTAGCTGACCTCGTCACCAGGTCACCGAAGTTTACGACATATTTTGGTCATTTTTAATATAATAAATTGGATATTTGGGGTATTTAATGGGCTTAATTTGAAGAAATTAGTGTAATACTTATTCGAAAAACATAAAATGGGAGGCTCATGAGTATTTTTTTTACACTAGACCATTTGAAATATTCTACCAATATAATGCCTACACTCAGAAGTTGCTCGTGTGGGCTTCGATTTACATGTTTATATCTGAAGTGTTTTATACGGTATGTAATCAAATTTATGCCTAAACAATACATTTGGGCCATCAACTAGGTGTAACCGAAGCTTTTTTTATTGTAGGTGCAGTAGGTTTTATGTGAGAGTAAAATGAAAAAAGTATGTCTACTTTGACACAAAATAACCTCTTCCAAACGACTGCAATTATCACAGCAACCATGGGCTTTAAACCAAACAAATTTGGTTGGAAGCATCTTGATTAAATATCCTTTCAATTAAAATTACAACATTAATACCAGTTAAACAAAAAACACGTAAAATATGAACATTAAAACAATGAAAATCAAGACCATTTCGAAAAAAAATGGTTTGCTTAGTATGGATATACCCTTACCCACACCATGAGTTTGTAGTAGCGGTACAACCTGATGAACATGAAGGAATAGTGGTGATTTCTGAGTGGTCTCTCGTCTGTGTAGAAATTAGTTCTTACTTACGATGGTTCTTCGTAGATTGTACAAGCACCTAAATAACACAGCACACAGCTCAGTTAACACTTATTGAAACTATGATAGCACATGAACCATCGTATTCGTGCTTACAATCGAAAGCGCCACTCACTCACTTGATTAGTCGGAAGAGTCCGAACGAGCACTAAAGAGACACCTGAATATTTATTAATATTAATATTGATAAGCACATTAGGCACATCCACAAACACTAAGTATTTATCTAATGTTAGTTCACCGACATAAAGCCAGACAATAGCAACAAATCGCGAGCACAACACAAGATCCAGCTTTTCCGTTAATAGATACGAATTACGAACGTTGCAAGACAATCAATCCATGGCGTATCCATATTATGAAATCGCGCTGGTGCGCTGAGTAAGTGACGTCACGAGGTCTCATGTGAGCATCCCTCGGAGGGAAGTTCCTTGACGGCTACCATCCCTCTGAGGGCTCTGTTATGACCGTTATCAATTTCGATCTATTTATCTACTTTCGGGCGATTGTTAGTCCATTTCCAACATTTTAAATAAATTTTCGATAAATAGCGGTAATATTAATAGCTGTTAGTAATTCTAAATTAGTAGAAAAGCGCTAAAAAACCTGTAAGCAAATTTTGACCATAAGTAGGTATGGTGTGTTAGCCACAAGTTTATTATCGTTAATCAACTAAAAACTATATTTTTTTAACAGAAAACGAAGGATTATTTACATTTCTCCAAGATATCTCCTTCTGGCAACGAAAATTCGCACTAAAACCATTAAAACTCACTCGCGAAACTCGACCGTGGTTAACGCGCCAGTGGCAGTTTTAGACTACCGATCAAATTCAAAATTTTCCTCCAATGGCCATTGAAATTGTCGCTTGTTAGCTGTCTCGCTTCATTGGCTATACGTTTCAATGGATTAAAACGAGATCAATACACGAATGGCGGTTTTATTTCTAAGAAAGTAAGCACAGCCAATGCGCCCCTCCGAGGGGGGCTCCACCAACCTGCAGGAAAAAATATGAAGCCCACAGAGGGATGACCACAGCTGAAGGGTTAATAAATAGAAATACTTAAGTACATAGAAAACATCCATGACTCAGAAACAAATATTCATGCTCATCACACAAATATTTGCCCTTACCGGGATTCAAACCCAGGACCTTCAGCTTCGTAGTCAGCGTCACAACCCACTAGACTAACTGGTCGTCGAAATACTTAAATACATAGAAAACATCCATAACTCAGGCAGGAACAATATTCGAGCCCATCACACAAATAAATGCACTTACCAGGACTCGAACCAGAACGAATAATATTAAACGTCACACAAAATATTTCCCACACAAAAAAAAATAGATAAGGTAGATCTGTTACCTTATCTATTTTTTTCTTAAGTGTTACACAATACCAGTAAGTACGAAGCGTTACGCAATACCGGCTTGTCACACAACAAATAAAAGAAAACTGGAAAGCAACACCGTATCCACAAACAAAATAATGTTATCACAAATTATCGCGAACCCTTCGAAAATATTATCATTGCGATACGGAAAGGCTTACCAAAAGCATCAAAAATAACAAACAGCAAAAGTTGGCATTAAAATGTGCTGCAGCGGAGTTCTGGAGCCCCATCAAACCGGTAATCCCGGCACAGTTAAAATATCATCGCCAGTACATTATCTTGGGGTGCTGTAGACTTATCTATTGCTAATGTAAGTGTACGGGCCCAGTGCCCGCGCCGCTATGAGCAGGGCGTG
This sequence comes from Epinotia ramella, assembly GCA_947578815.1. Taxonomy (NCBI): domain Eukaryota; kingdom Metazoa; phylum Arthropoda; class Insecta; order Lepidoptera; family Tortricidae; genus Epinotia; species Epinotia ramella. Next base: position 1,066,282 of record OX388206.1, on the reverse strand, counting down.
CGGCGTGCATATAACACAAATGCAATTTATATGGATCCTCCTCGCCCCGCTCGTAGTGGAGCGTGGATTCAGGCCGTACGCTTAGAGTGCGTTTCCAGTGAAATGGAGCGGAGAGGAAAAGCACAGAATTCACCAATTACATTTTATGGATTAATTCCCACCACCAGACCAGGTTTAGCCTAGTTAGTAGTGACCCTGCCTACGAAGCGAGAGGTCCTGGGTTCAAAACCTGGTGAGGGTATTTTTTTTTGTGATGAGCACGAATATTTGTTCCTGATAGTCATGAACGTTTTTCTATTTATTTAAGTACTAGCTGATGCCCGCGGCTTCGCCCGCGTGATTATAGGAAAATGTGACATATTGAATTTTCCCGTGGGAATTAGATGTTTTTCCGCTAAAAAAAAGTAGCCTATGTCACTCTACAGCTTCTAAACTATCTCCATACAAAAAATCACATCAATACGATGCTCCGTTGCGACGTGAAAGAAGGACAAACATACAAACAAACAAACACACACACATTCGCATTTATAATATTAGTAAGGAGTAATTTCTCTATTATAGTATTTTTATCGTCGTCTAGTACCCATAGTACAAGCTTTGCTTAGTTTGGGACTAGGACGATTTGTGTAGGATTATATATTTTTTATTGATACTTTAAGTGAACGTCCATACGGCGTTCGCCTGCGCCGGTGGGAGCGGGGGCGTCCAGCGTGCATATCACACAAATGAATTCTACTTATCTGCAACCGTAACTTGGATTTACGTAATCATTTAATTATTAAATTAAATTAAATTTAAAATTTAATTTCGTTTCAAAAATATATTCTGTATTGAATCCAAAGTCAAGGTACTACTAATACGTACACTGCGTTAAGGAGATTCACAAGCCCGGATTAAAATAATCGCTCAACATGCCCGCTGATGATAACCGGATGAAGATCGGCTCGGTCCTTCAGGACCCTTTCAGCTGTGACTCTGAGACAGTCAGCTTCATAAACATGTATACTCTTTTCAACGTTATTCTTAGGCAATAAGGCGCTAGAACCGCCTAGAATGTATGCATTTTTGTGATGCTGAGTGTACAGGCGAACCGCGTTGCCATAGCTAAAAGTAGAAATAGTAGGCACTATTGCTACTGTATTTTGCAATAATTTACTGTAAGAACAAAGCTTTAACCGACTTCATTTCAGTACTTCGGCTTATTTGAAGTGTTCCCTCGGTTATTCAAATCCTAATCCTAATCCCATAATCAAATATTGACCTGATGACCACGACCATACCCTTTTAAACAAAAAAAGAATATTCCAAATCAGTTTAGGCGTCTTGGAATAATCGGAGAACATACATGAAATATAAAAGATTGTAACGAATTGACACCCTCCTCCTTTTTTGAAGGCGGTTTAAAATAAAACACATTGTTACGAACTCTCTTCTTCTGCTTATTAAAGAGCAGATCTTGTCGGTGTAGCTCAAAGTAGTTTCTCCATCTACTCCGATATCCCAGGCAACCAAACGACAGCGAACGAACTATCTGTGTTTTATTCGTTCCAATACATAAACAAAATGAATTGCACAATATTAGTACATTACTACAGAGGCCGGGTAGTAAGGAGTTGCCGGCCGAGTACTATAGACAGGATAGTAATGAGGCTGGCAACACCTTTTCACGCCAAGGTATGTGTAGTGCTTTTCTCAAACATGCGATGGAATGAATAAAACAAACTCCAAGAAATCAAACTTTAATTTTCATGTCTGAACGCCGTGATGCTGTGCCACAAATAAATTAAAGAAAACCGGTCAAGTGCGAGTCTGACTCGCGCACCGAGGGTTCCGTACAAACTATCAATTAACTCAAGTCAAGGTAAAGTAAATGTCCCAATATTTGTTAAATTACTTATTTTAACTCAACACAACAGAATTCAATTTCAAAATATAACGAATAACTTTTACACCAAGACCATCGAACTACCAAGACAATTGAATCGCGATCTTTTTTTGACCTGCTATTGAAATATCCCGTCCCAACCGCATTAATTCTAGAAAAATCTTAACAGCGCGAAGTAGGAATGGGGTCAGCGCCATCTATCGGCCCCATTTGGTACTAACGTGCAAGGGCAATGAGCTTAGTATGTATGTTGGTGTTTTAGCGATTATCGTTTGTCATGTGAACCGATCTCGATTATTATTTTTTTATTTGAAAGAGAGTACTTCTATTATAGTCTTATAGGAATTTCAAAACAAAAAAATAATATAGTTGATTAAATTGCAAACTTAACTAGGAAATGATTTTTGAAAATAAAACAAAAAATACGCTAGATACAGAAAAAAATATACTTTTCCAGTAATATTTATGTTTATCTTAATCACAAGTAATTATTTCAAATTTTTCGCTTGGATAACTTCGGAGATAAGGGGGGGAATGGTATTTTTTCTTACATTTTCCTTCATAGATCGAAATGTTACCAATTTAGAAAAAAAAGTGCAACACAAGCCCTTTCATATGATACCCCACTTGACCTAATAATTGTTTTTTTTTTGCCGCCCCCTCATATTCGTAAATTTTCATAGAAAATTAAAATGTATATTTCTCATGTTCCGGGCACGTGGATAGCTCTCATTTAAAACCATTCCTAATTTCAAATTGATAGCTTAAGTAGTTTGTGAGATATTTCACTTTGTGACAGACAGACAGACAGACAGACAGATGGACGGAGTCGCACCATAAGGGTTCCTTTTTTACCTTTTTTGGTACGGAACCCTAATGGCATTTGCAAGATGGTCTTGCAACCATCTTGCAAATGCCATTAGGGATTTTTCGTCTCGCTGCGCCTGAAACGTGACACTTCGAAGCCCATTATGGAGAACACAACGTCAATATTTCATTGCATGTTAGAGAACAATATATTACTATGGGCAATTTTCTTGATGTAGTGAATCAAATTATATTTAGTAAATAAACTTCTTAACGATGTGTATTTTTTACGAAAAAGCTCGTTAGCGAAAGAAAAAAAAAATACAATGCTACAATCTCAGACTTTTTTTTTCTTTAATGTAAGTATCGGTATAATATACTATCTTTCTTTGAAAAATAATTATAATTTAAAATCAATAAATATTATATTTTCAAATATGTTTCGGGTCCTATTCGTATGAAACATGTGAAACTTGTATTGTGTTCACTATCTATATTCTATACTAATACCAAAAAGGAAAAGTTTTCGGGATTGTAGCTTTGGAAGATTTTAAATGTACTCCGCTGGCACGAGCCGGGGTTCGAACCCACGACCTCGATTGAACGTCGCATGCCTCACCGCTCGGCTACAAGCTGTTGAAACAAAATAATAATTTGGTTAGCACATAACAAACATATTCATGCACCGACTAACCAATGTAGAATTGAAAAGTTCTCCCTAAACGAACATAGATCAAGGCTTTGTGCGACGGACGCCGAATCACCGCGGCCATTTATCATGCAGTGATGCAGTCCTCGGGGCGGACGTATCGATGATTTTATCGATAGCGTACGATTATTTAATTTATTCAAACTTTGTTGCTCAAAACAAAATAGAGTAGGTATAAATGGCGGCCTTAACCTCTCGTATGCCAATGTCAATAAATATTAAATCAAAGCATGACCTTGAAGTCTTTGACCAGTGTGTGTTGCCAGTGATGACATATGGCCCTACATAAGATAAGATATAATTTATTTTTAAATAAATTCGGACGCTTCCTATGGGCATAAGAAGGCTCAAAGTCACCCAAAGGGCCATGGAGAGGGCCATGTTGGGAGTTTCTCTGCGTGATCGCATCAGAAATGGGGCTTTCCGCAGCAGAACCAAGGTAATCGATATGGCCCACCGAATCGCTAAACTTACTCGTAAGTGGCAGTGGGTGGGGAACACAGTACGTAGAACCGATGGCCGTTGGGGCGGAAAGGATCTCGAGTGGAAACCACGTACCGGAAGGTGGACTGATGACCTGGTAAAGATTCTCACACATTATTTATACTAAACGGGACTTAATCGCGCATAATTAACAACTCAGTTGTCCCGTGACCATTGATGTTGCAACACATCCGAAACGTCGGGAGACCTCTAAAATAATGACCTGGTAAAGGTTGCGGGAGTCCGCTGGATGCGGGTGGCGCAGGACCGGTCACTTTGGCACTCTTTGGGGGAGGCCTACGTCCAGCAGTGGACGTCTTTCGGCTGATATGATGATGATGATGATGATGATGACCTTGAAGTTTAAGTTGTACCTAAGTTGGAACCGTTCTGGACGAATCCGGAACGAGGCATACGAAAGGTTAATGCCAAATGTCATTCTCTACCAGTCAACCATAGGGCCAAACAGAGACACGTAAAATTAGTGCAGAGTAAATGCTATGTTATGTTAAATTTATATTATGTTAAATGTAATTGCTTGTATACTATGGTTTGCTGTATTCTTCTTAGTTGTTTTCTCTCTTGACAGAGTGGTCGTGGTCATCATTTCAGATGTTGGTAGCAAGCTTCACAACACGCCGCCATTCCATCTCTGTTTGCTGTTCAGTGAAATTTATTAACCTTTGGTTCCTTGACCTTTTAAAATCGCCTTAAAATAATTATCATTTATTTATAACATTTTGTTATACTTTTTAACAAAGAATATGCTCGCCTGCATCAATTGATCCACTAAACTGAAAATATTTAACAATCCTAGCAAATATAAGAAAAGAAACGCTAAGAATATTATAATTTCCTGTCATTTTTCTACAAACAATTGTAACAAAAAAAAGTAAATCTGCTTTATTTCATACACCAAAATTATACAGACTATCAGTGCCACTAGTTCTGCGACAAGTAACTGTAACCATGTACTCAACGCCTACCAGTAATTAAGTGTACTGTACAATTGACTAGTCTTCTAATTCGATTTCGTTGTCTAATGAAAGTCAAACGTGACAAAAATGCAAAGTAACCGTTTGTAATTTTTTTTTGGTTCTACAAATAAAAGCATTTTGTAATTTTTTCTTAACTGTATGTAAGTACGTATGTAACTATGTTTGTTTGGGTGGAATCTTGCAACTCAATTTTGAAGCAGATATCTTCAACTGATTGAGCTGAAATTTTGGGTTTAAGTATAGTTTGGATGACGATTCAATATTATGATATCATCGAGCTGATGTGATGACGGAGACAGAAGGTGGCCATGGGAATTAGGGACTTAACAGACGTAACCCCGTTGAGTTTGGGCTTGTTAGAATCATCTCAACGAGTGTTGATGACGGTATACAGAAAAGTACAGTTAGCATTAAAAGCTTGTACCAAAAAAGAAAATTTGACAGAAACTTAATATCGATATCGGTGCAGCTCCAGCACAGGCTGCCCCGTCACGCTTACACGCTATTTGCTACAGCCGGATATTTGCTATAAAAATCGTATTAGCAGCTGAATCGCTATATTTTACCGCCCGGATACATCCGGATACTAACGCATAGATCCGGATTTACCCCACGAAATCATACAACGTATTAAATTTTCCACTTTGCGCTGAAACAAATGGATTGCAACAGTTTTAAACTGAATCGTATTCGGTTATAATATTTCGATGCGAGTTTTTAATTTTAATGCCTGCTGTAGCCTAGTGGGTAGTGCACCTTGCCTGCAAAACGGACGGTCCTGAGTGCAAATCCCGGTAAGGGCACATCATATTTGTATGATGAGCATGAATATTTAACACAAAGCAAATTGACTTGCAAGCGCAAGTTACGCAGTATCTTTCTGATAAGCGCGTACAATTTATAGTTGTATTGTATTGTGCAATAAAGTAAAAAAAAAATGTTTATCAATATTTGGACCCAATGCCTTGATCGTTGACTGACTTCTGTTTTTTGAAAAGTTTTTTAAGCCGTTCATTTGTGTTGTCTATAGAAGCAGTACCCAGGTGAGCCGAGTGAGAAGCCTCTTTAGGGTTGCTTGAGTGGTTTTAATTTAACAGTCAAATTGCCACTTGATATTTATTAATCTTCCTCCTTGCCTTTTTCCGGTTGTACCCAAAAGGAGCCCGGTGTCCATTTTGGCACTTAATACCAAGATTTAGCGTAGGCACTATATTAACGAAAGCGCCATTTGACAGTTAGCAACCACCTGAAGGAACGGTCTCTATAAGAAATATATAATTTCTACAGACTCTAAACCAACCGTTTAGTACTAGTAGTTATGCTATAAGAACCTGCAAAAAAAGAAAATATTCTTTCACTGACTTACTTGATCATCAATATCATCATCATCGTCGTCAGCCAAAAGACGTCCACTGCTGGACATAGGCCTCCCCCAAAGGGTGCCACAATAGCCAGTCCTGCGCCACTCACATCCAGCTGAATCCCGCGACCTTTACCCAGGTCATCAGTCCACCGTGTGGGGAGAAGGGTCTATCGCTATCCTATCCATCCTAGGCTTCCTTTACTTACGTAAGTGGTAAATTAGACCAAGGCTGAAAACTGGCACAATGTGCTAATACTTAACTCTTCTTATTATAAATGTGTCCGCCATCCTCTCTTCCGCCGTGGGTAGTACAACTCCGACGACAAATTTAATGTTATTTGTTTAGAAACGCATTCCCACATTGAGCTAGTTCCTAACTTATAGTTCTGAAAGTCATTGAAAGCGTATTGCAGTTGGATGCAAATGAAGTCGGTTGAATTGATTAATTTTTAACTAACTAATGAAAGGATGTTTTAGAAAATATGTACTACGGTACATTTTTTGCCGGGCCATGCAGTTTATGTTTGTGTTTACTTATGCTCCACCGAAGATAATGAACCTATTTTGATAAATGAGATATCAATCGATTCGTAATTATTAAAAAATAAGTTTGTTCTGTGCTTGCAGTTCACGTGTTAAGATAAATAAAATAATATATAGTAAGTTAATTAAGTTATGTTATAAGTTGTCAGAGGCTCGAATCCTTGGAACAGTGTAAACCTTTTTTTTTGTGTCGTATCTCTGAAGTATATGACTCTCAACATCAGAAGTTTGCAACGAAACTTCAGCGCATTCGAAGTAGCCCTGAAATTAATGGACACTGTTTTCGATGCCATCATTCTCGTACTTACCGAATGCTGGAAAAACGAGAACGAGGTAATCAACCGTCTTTCAGGGTATAATGTTTTTCGTACATCCAAGTATATTAATAAAAGTGGTGGTATAGCGGTAAACAGTCAAGATTCTCTTTCTGTGTCTACTTTGGAACCAAGATTCGATGACGCAAACTGTCACTCGGTCGCTGTAGCTGATAAAAAAATCATAGGGATTTACCGATCCCTCATTGCATAATATAGACAGATTTGTAAACTCTCTTGATCAGGTACTGGGCTAATCTAAAGGATTTAAAAATGTAGTGGTAATCGAAGACATTATACTGTGGATATAATTAATTCCTCAAATAATCAATCCGCTGACTACTTGCACATGCTGGCGATGCATGAATTTCTTCCGACTGTGACCATTTCTATAATAAACAGCTTGTGTCTTGACCACATTTTTATAAAGTGTAAAACTCGCGCAACAGGTGCTGTTTGCTTGTGTCGTATTACAGGCCACGAAATCGCCGTAGCCGCAATGGAATAACCACTCCCAAACACAAAGAAAATCAGCGGTCGCGATGGTCTACAAAATCTGACTTGTGCAAGCTGCGCGGGAACTAAGAGCTGCTGACTGGTCTAAGGTAACTAGTTCTGAAACTGTGAAAGGCTGTTACTATACAATTCATGACATTATATCCACTGCAAATAAACAGTAACAACTGTAGGGTAAAATTTAGTCGCTCCACTCCCAATTCAATCTGAAACCTTGGATCACACCCGGTTTAACCAGGTGCGTGAAGCACCAGGACTAATTACACAGCAGAGCAAGAGTCTCTTCTAACGACCAGGTCCTTCGAGCTAAGTATAGCTTTGACCACCTTTTATTCAACCTGAAAAATGAGTACCAAACCAAATAGTTAACAGAGGCTAAGGACATCATCATCATTTATTTCATTTAACAATATACATTGTGTCTGAAATTCTGTAACTGTGAAGGAACTAAGCAAAGCGGCGTGGCCATCGGCTAGGCCGTTGTGATCCACTACTGGGTTAGAAACATTATCAGGGTGGATATTGGTTAGCACATTGTCCAAGCATGATTCTGAGTTATTACGTTTAAACGTAGGTGTCGTAACCAGCCATTTAAAATTATATGAATGAAGTAAAGACATCAATTCTATAGTTTTTTGTCCTCTTTCAACAGGTTGACGTTAAAGTCACCACATATTAACATTTCTTATTGACGAAGTGTGCTAATAGCCCCTCTAGACACTCAATAAATACATCAAAATTAGCTTCATTTGGATTACGATAACAGCATATAATATTTACATTCGTTAGACAATCCTTAACACCGCATACCTCAAAATATTCATCTTTATACAATTTATTACATATAACAAGCTCATCGCACCGTCTACCACTATGATTCATAATTAGCGAGCCTCCTCTTATCTTTTTTGATCTTGTATTGTACGTGGCTAGTTTATAATTATCCATGCAAAAAAGCGGTACCGAAGTAGAGTTGAGAAAATGTTCGCTTACGCAGACATACTGTTGTGTATTTGCCAGACCATGTAGATACAATTCTAACTCGTTTTTTTTATTTGTGACGCCACATAGGTTTTGGTAATAAATATTTAATACTATGTTTGGGGTACAATGTAGCGAGTTTGTATTTAAAAAGGTGAGATGTCGAGCCCTGGCTTACGTGAGCCTGGCGTGCTCACATCAGGTGTCTGTGAGCAATCAATCTCGTGATCGTCCGGACTACATTTGTTACGATCTATGAACCCGATGTGTTGGTTTACTAGCCAATTTATACTAAGTTGCAAGTTTTCCAATATATTTCTGATGCCGGAGTTGTTTAGAATACCTGTAATATTTGAAAACATGTCCAACTCCAAGTTTGTGTTACTGTCGGCGGCAGATCGTTAAATAAGCCAGATCACGAAATTCCTAGGCATATCGTGAAACGGCGCCATTTCATGATATGCCTAAAAGTCGGCTAGGCTTATCACGATGTTCCTGATAAACAATACGGCAGATCGATTAGAGCAACGCATTCGTCGATATTCCTAGCTCTATACCGGGCACATCGTAAAATAGTTTCTTTCTTGGCCACTGGTGGCGCTGCACATGCGATGGCGGCCGTTTTTGTTGGGGGCTAATAATCAGGGCGGACAAAAATGGTTTGTCATAAGCGAACTCTGTCTTAGGTCGGTTAGGTTAGGGTTCACTTGTGTCCCTCAGACCAGAAATAGACACCCCGCGCAGCGGGGTGGCGTCGACTCGCTGGAGATTATCAGTCCGCACTTCTTATTATTTTTAATTTACCTAATTCAATTTTGGACACCCTACTTACGTATAACGGTGAGTATTGAACGATATGCCGGCGTTTCATGATATGCCTAGGAATTTCATGATCAGCCTAAACGTCACTGGCTTGGCCAAATCATGAAATGCCGGCGTTTCATGACATTCCTAGGAAGTTCATGATCTGCCTAAACGTCACTAGGCAAATCGTTAAATGGTGATATTTGAATGATATGGCGGATGTCCTTTAGCCAAATCATGAAATGGCGGCGTTTCACGATATGCCTAGGAATTTCGTGATCTGCCGGATTTTACGATCGGCCGCCGACATTACAATCATACGCAAAGACGTTGTTATTATGGTTACATAGATCTTCGAAAAACATCTGATTAAATCTCTCGACTCTACTGTTAAACATCGGACGGTCGCATATATACGTCGAGCACGCAAGTATTACATTTGTAAATGAAACATTTGTAAATGAACACTTTCCTTTATGTGTTGTACAAGTTCAGTTAGATCAGTTAAATCAATGGAGTCAGTAAAGTCCTCTTTCCCTATCAGAATGATACAGTAATCTTCATAAGTCATATTTCTAACATGATGTGACAGGTCCTTCAATAATTCCCCCAATCCCACTCGTGGCGTGATATAATGACAGTAAGAGAACTCCTGAAAGTAATCATTGTCTCTTATGGTTTTAACAATGCTATTTTTATTGTAAGTACTTAATATAACTATTTTTCTTTTCGTGGTACTTGTAGATGGTAGTAGTGACTGTGGTAGCGGCGGCGCGTGTGTCGGTTGCGGTGGCGGCGGCGCGTGTGACGGTAGCGCCGGTGGCGGTGATGGCAGGAGTGACGGTGGTGGCAGCGGCGTGTGTAGCGGTGCCGGAGCATATGATTGTGACGGCGCGCGCGTCAGTGTTTTACTTTTCGGTGTTCGCGGAGGAGTAGAGCATATGCGAACCAAACCTTTGATAGTATGCTCTTTTCCTTCTAAGCGTTTTTTTAATGCAACATTTTCACAAATCAGATTTTGTATTTCGTTTTCTGCCGATCGAAGCCTCGTTTCTAGGTTCATAATTCTATACTCGTAATCTTTCATTGTCTGTTCGGTAAAACTTCGCAAGTCAGGGAGACTTCTGATCAGAAGGTTTTCTGAAGTAAAAAGAGCCTCATTGTTTTCAGGCGAGAAAGATAATGAGAAAAGGTCAGCCGTGAATTCCGAATCAGACGGTACTATTTTTTCAAAAGAATGGTTTTTTTTTTGGATTGGTTTTCTTTTTCTTACATTGTCGTTGGACGGGGTGCTAATCGCCCAGGTAAAGTCCACGGTAGTACTAGACCGGTTCTTGTCGTTCATGTCTTCAGTGAGCGATGCACTATGTTCGCCGGAAATGTCAGCGGGGGTGCTGGGCTGATTTTTTTCGTTCTCTTTGACAGTAGACGGTGTGTTATTTGGATTGGTAGAGCCAGGGGTACTGGGCTGACTTTTGACGATCTCGTTGATAGTGGATGGTGTGCTATGTACCCCCGGTATGGCAGTAGGGGTATCGGACCCCCTTTCGACATTTTGGCTGTTGCTTAACAGCGGTGAGTTATTCACGCCGGTTAAAGCCCTTTTTATCGGCTGTTTCTTAAGATTGTTTTTGTTTGGTGCACACTTTTGACACTTCCATTCGTTTTTCCTTTCCATTAAATCAAATCTTTTTTTTTAGACGTTTGTGCAGGCACGATGGTATATATTCTTGCAGTCAGGGCACTGTAAGAATTCTTTGTCCAGGATATGTTTCTTACATGTTATACATATGGTCTTTTTCACTTTGGAAGCCATAATTAGGTTTAATGTATCGATGAATTTTATTGTACCTAGTATTAATTTCTGTGTTCATCAGTTTAAAGCGAGTTATTGTATTGTTGTTAAAATAACACTTTTCTCAAACATGCTCGGAAATGTACGCGTTAATATCACGAAATGAAGACGTGAAGTTTCTTGTTTACGGCTCCCTACATTACTTCTTGGCCTTAGGCCAAGAAGTAATGTATGAAAACCCTAAGTAAAACCATTATTGTCCGCTACTCTAACTTTTTAAATTTGCTTACTAATATTAAACTGACAAAGGAAAATTTACATACTGCCAACCACCACTAGACACTGTAAGCATACTTGCTTTATAAAAAAAATAAAAAAAATCTATGGTACTATACTTTATGTGCGGTTAAACATGGTGCTCGAACGGCTTGTTCAAATGGCATGTTTAAAAAATAAAAAAGGCGCAAATTACCTATTATTTAATTGATTACTTAGTATTTATTTTAATTTTAATATTTCCTCACATCGTTTGAGAAAAGTACTATACAATCCTCGGCCGGAACAGGAATTGCTGGACTCGTTGTATTCGGCCTCGTCTACGACTCGGCCGTCTACCCCAATCTCGTCCAGCAATCCCTTACTTCACGGCCTCTGCAGTAATCTACTATTTCACTGTTATGTTCTGTTGGGGTTAAATTTGCCACTGTTAGACCGTGGTAACTCCGCGGGCTCGTCAAAGCGCTGCAGCGGCGAGCGGGTGACGATGAGTTGATCGATCGCAATCGATTATGACATTTAGATTATCTTGTTTCTGAACGCAGCTTTCTGTTGGTAACACTATTTCCAGTTCTTAATGTTGGTGTAAGTCCTCAAATGTCATTCTCAGCTGTCTGTCGGTGCTTTGACGTGCATGCAACCGTCTAAACCGTATTTTCTTAGAAGATAACGGGATTTAAATACGATTTTGAAAGTAAAACGGTGATAAATATGTGTGCTGTGAAGTTTTATGAGTAATCCAATCCTATAATGGAGTGCAGTGTGCTAGAATCTGATGATTTTCCAACATGTACGTACGTTTGCTTAACGGCTTGAGACGGTTTTATTAGTACTTTTACAAGTATAAAGAATGTTGGGTCTTTCACCGCTAATACAGCGGAATCTCAGGAACTTTTTTGATGGTAGTAAGTCTTTTATTGTCATTTGCTTCGGTAGTCCGTGGTGGGGCATCGACTTCTCAGACGAGTTCCAAATTCGAGCCTGACGACCGTGCTACTTCTGTCAAAACTTCAGTTTCTGAAAAAGCAGCAAACATCCTTTCATAACTTGTTAGGCTTTTTGACGCAGCCAATTTTGTATCAATGTTTGCCAAACACCACCTTTGACGCAACTTGGAGGGCGAGTCACGTACAAAGGCAAAGGCAACAAAACGACAAAAGTGCTCGCCAAAATAAATACAAAAAAAAAACTCCGTTAAACAATCGGAAAGTTTGAGACATAGCTCGCGGTTTGAGGTAGGTAAGGCTCGAGTCAGAAAGAAACGGAGAGGTTTAAATCGATGGATATTTCTGTAATATGTTCAGTAGAATACAAGAATGACGTTTTTTAATTTAAACAACTTTTAACGTTCACCGGAATTCAAATGAAATAAATTATGTTCATTTCAATTGACTGGAATAGCTATTTTTTTGTTTGTACTAATAGTTGATCAAGTAAATTGCTGTTTCCGTCACAAAATACTGCGTTTAGGTCCATATTGTCATACATTTTTTTGTTTCTATAAAAGCGTAAGGATTCTTATGGGTTGCTTTCAATTTTAAATATTAAAAAACGCATATTTTTGTAAACTTTCAAGGATATCTTTTTATGGTTTTAATTATATTTTGCACTTTTTACTTTTTTACAATAATTTGATGGTTTACTATCCATTTAGCAACACTTCGCTATCAATTTCAACATGAGGCACCTACCCAATTGTAACTGTTTACGCATGCTCCATCTTTACTTAAAATATACATATATATTCCTTATGGCAAAACAAAGAGATACTAACATACATAATTGTAACACCTTTGAACCTATGTTTAGTATAGGTACTTTTATAAAACTTTATTTGGTTATTTCCGTGGGTGTTAACAGATATAACCTCAGTATAGCCTCAGTGTAGGTTTTTTTTGTCTCTGTGGTTTATTTAATTAATACAGTATGTAAGATGTTATTGATGCTAAACCACTATGGATCGTTTTGGGCCTGAAATAAACTATATTTTTTTTGTAGCAACATTTTGCGCCACAGCCTTACGCACGAAAGCGGATATCTCTCGCACTCACGCCCCAAGAAAACCAGTAAAAGCCCCACTTTTTGACTTGTTGATTAAAATAACATTTCGGGACTTTTTCGAGGAATTACGCTGTGTGTGGATTTGTGAAACTTTTGTTCCGTAGAATTCTTCAAGGCTTTTCCTTTTAGATTGAAAGTTTTCAACTATAATGTGTTGCGAAGGAACGGTGAATCTTGAGATGTGGCTTAGACCCAATTCACGCGACGTGCTTTATAAGCAGGGATAGTGGCGTCGGCCATTATGTTTTTTTTTTAATGTTATTCAACATTATGGTTTAAAAAATATGACATAGCACAATAGGCATGATGAACAATTTTGAAAAACTGTTCTATAATGTTTAGAAACATTTATTATGTACAACGAATAAGATTTTTCTAGAGAAAATAACAGTTAAGTAGGAAAAAAATGCATTTTAGTTTTTAAATTTAAAATTGGCGCTAAAACGCTTGTCAGTGTCATGGCGTCCCGAGTGACGACACATTTGTATAAACCACGAACTTATAGACATACTGGACTTTGCCATTCAAAAATGTTTTGAAACCAGAAAAAAATGAGCTACCTTGAATGAGGTCACGTCTTTCCGTCATCTCTTTCTAGTTTTGTGATGTGTTGCTATAACTTGAAACACAAACAGCGCGACATTTCTATAAAGACGTGCTCTACGCTATACGGTTATCATTCATTTTGTTATAATTTCACTCAATTAAATGCAAATGAAAATTAATTTACTGAAATAAAAATGTATAGACTTTTCTAAATATCACTCCAAAAATACCAACGCAGTCAAAATCCTAACTTTGACGGTATGCTTGTACTGCTTGTTATGGCAATACTAATTAAAAAATATGGCTGTTATGTCAAAACAGATTTTACCATATCGAAAGTTTATTTCGTGAAATATACCCTTTGCTACAATTTAATCGCAAAATGGTTATTGTCTTGTATAATGACGCTCTGAGGAAGTACTTGGAGACCGAATAAATTTTACAGGTAAGTGGCCATTTCACGAAAATATTGGCGGTTTTACTAGCAATCAATTTGAATCTAAGATCAAGTTAAACTTGTTAGATTCTATGCAAATAACGTTCAGATAGGTTTATTTCGATCATTAGTAAGTGTGTATTGTTCATTTTGTAAGTAAACACTAACATTATAGGCTGATAAAAAATGTGTAATCTTATTACTAGGGTGACCATTCCGTCCTCGTGTTCTTCGTATTGAAAGGAGCAAAATTGTATCATTTTGACAGATTATATCATGACAAATTTAATTATAGTCTGTAATAATACAGTTTAATTTGTATAATTATTATTAATTTTACTTATTCAAATTTATTTATTCATCCTAGGTAGTAGGATGATGTAATGAGAATAATTTACATATAAAAAAAAAAAAAAAAACATTTATTTCGACCAACTGGGATCATATTACAAGGCGAGGAATAACAGGAAATAATTATAATTAGCTTGTTACATTACACAATATACTATACTACTATAATATTATATGAGTATCAAGTATCTTAAAATTTGTCAGTTATTCCTAGCGTATTCAGAATAATGGACACCCTAAAAGAAAGATGACAGAAAGACGTGACGTCATTCAAGGTCATTTTTAGGGTTTCGTAGGCAAATGGCAAAAAACGGAACCCTTATAGATTCGTCATGTCTGTCTGTCTGTCTGTCTGTCTGTCTGTCCGTCCGTATGTCACAGGCATTTTACTCGAAAACTATAAGGTGTATTTGAATAAAATTTTCAGGATAGGTGTATTTTGGAAGCTACGGTAGCCTTGTGGTTCAGGCATGCGGCTGTCAAGCGGCGGTCGTGGGTTCGAATCCCGGCTCGTACCAATGAGTTTTTCGGAACTTATGTGCGGAATATTTACCGTTAGCTTTTCGGTGAAGGAAAACATCGTGAGGAAACCGGTCTAATCCCAATAAGGTCTAGTTTTTCCCTCTGGGTCGAAAGGTCAGATGGCAGTCGCTTTCGTAAAAACAAGTGCCTATGCCAAATCTTGGGATTAGGTGTCAAAGCGGACCTCGAGCTCCTTTAGGGGCATAACCGGGAACAACGCTAGGAGAATGATGATGAGGTGTATTTTGTTAACCGCTAGATAGTTTTGTAACTAAATTCCTAAAAAAAAAATTTTTTATGGGTGCACTCCATACATAAACCTGTTAGTCAACATTTTTTTTTTCATTGCAAGCCCACGTGTGGCACATTAATCGATAGGCCTTTCAAAATAAATATAAGGTTTCTCAGCATTTTTTTTAGATTAGGTGAATAGAGTCGGAGATAATCTCCTCGAAAGTCACTAAAATTGTGTCCCCCCCCCTCTCATTTTTGAACCGTGTATTTTAAAAATATGAAAAATATCATGCTCATAGGGCTTATTATTTTATTAAATTATCTCAGCGAAAATTGTTTTGAACAAGATCGGTTAAAAGGTTTTTGAGATATTTCTAAAAAACTGCCTTCCTTAAAGAAAACAAGATACATAAGTGCCGTACAGGCACATAAGTGCCGTAAGATTTCAGTAACGATACGACCTTTTTAATAGGCACGGAACCCTCGTTGTGCGTGGTACGACACGCACTTGGCCGCTTTTTTTCTTGTTTCAAAACATTGGCCGAATGGCAAAGTCCAGTATGTACTTATTTAAGTTCGTGGGTATTTGTTTATACGAGTGTGACGTCATGCGCTCTGATTGGTGTTTAACATATCATGGCGGGCGTCCGTATTTTTCAGTTTAATTTTATCAAAATAAACAATAATCTCTTACTTAATAAAAAAATATAAGCATTTTTCGAATTCTATGATTAAAATTTCACTAAGAAAATACCATATTTTAGTGATTTTCAATTACTGTCATCATGCCTATTATGACAGTGAAAGTAGTATGCGCAGAATAATTAATGACAAAAGACTTTTATGAGCAATAACTTTATGCCTAAAGTTGTATGACAATCGAAACTATGACAATCGTTATTATGCGACTAGATGGACACCCTATTAACAGTTCAGTCATATCGAACATTACGATCGCAAGCTAACCGCTAGTTGTGTTTTTTTTATATGTTGTTAGGACCACTACCAGGAGTGAACTCGTATATACAAGTTTGCAGCTTCGAGAGACCTGTGCTAACTTTGCAGCACTCAAAAAACCACCAAATGTTCGCACTTTTTTTAGTATTGTCAATATAAATCGCAAGCTAACGGCTAGTTGCGAGCGATTGTGTGTCAACTTTTATTTTTTGTTCTTGCAAACTATGGTGCTTAATTCTCAATTAAAGTGACAGTTTAACTTAGCAATTAGGGTAACCATGAGACTCGGTAAATAAAAAAAAAAAATAACGAATCAACAAACAACGTTTACATATTTTAGCCTGTTGTCAAGTAGTATATTTCTCTTCACCACTTAGGATTCAACCTGTAGATGTACCTAGTGATTTTTTTTTTTTAAAGAGCAAACTCGAAAGTCGGCTAATGAACTCGGAACTCAAAGTGTTAATCAATTACTACTGACAAGTTCATGGCCATTAATATGAAATTTTAGTAGTCAATGTCAGGTTAAAAACTGGACGTTTTTTTTACATTTGGCATAGATTAATCAGTAATGTGAGTAGGCCCCACACAAAGTTGTCTTCAGACCTGGTAAAGGTCGCGGGAGTCCGCTGGATGCGGGAATGGCGCAGGACTGGTCACTTTAGAACTCTTTGGGGGAGGCCTATGTCCAGCAGTGGACGTCTTTCGGCTGATGATGATAGACTAATGACGATTTTGGACGATATTAGGAAGATTGCGGGTCACTTCTTGATAAGAATAGCTCAAAATAGGGACGGGTGGCGTACTCGAAGAGAGTTATATGCCCAGCAGTGGGCGATTACGGGCTGCAAATGATGATGATGATGATCATGAATGACGGTTCATAATAAATAACGTGTACAGTCATTTAATAATAGTGTGAAGATAATGTAAGTACTTACATGGCAAATAGTTAGTCCGAACTCTAGCTTTAAATAAGCCATTAATGGCTTTAGCACAACATAAAACATGAAACTCTGCGATAAAATTATTTGGAACTTTAAATAAAAAAAAATAAAAAAAATTGAGCGAGCGAGCGAAGTGAAGATTTTTTTTCGTATATATACGGCTGTTCTCTTATAGATCGTATTTCTTAACCTATTCTCAATTTTGTGAGCAGGTTTAATAATTATTGTTTTGTCGATTCACTTTTCGCATTTCCAAGTTTTCCGATGGAAAAATACTCTTTACTATATCCAAATCGACGTTTGGCTTCTCTGCGTGTCAAAGTAACGTTAGAACCAGTGCGTTAAAAGGAAACACTAAGGGCGAGATAATTGAGAAATAGGTATTTGTAAAATGTATTGCTGTCGCACCAACCTCAAGCCTCCCCCCGCAGAGCGCGATAGAGACAACTGCAGCTTGGACCGAAAATACCTATTAAAAGTACATAAAATCAACGTTTCGTAGTCCCCTGATATCTTCTCCAAAACTTGACCTACATAACTATTTTTTTATTAAAAATCAAAGAAAGGCTTTGGCCGTGTTTCTATGTTTTCCTTTTTATAAATAATCTAGTCAAATTGTTTTCTGGATGTTTGAACACAGCGGAAAATCTGGCATTTTTCTTAGGTTTTTAAAGGTTAATATCTCTTTAAGAATAAATTTATCAAAAAAAGGAACGCATAGGAACATGTCAATAGTAGCCATAGCTTTATGGAAAAAAAATATTGCTCTACTGCCATTATCCAGGGAGAAAACGGAGTTTGTATGGAAAAACGGCCATTGGGTTTCCTTTTAAACATTAAAATCGCGATACGGATGTTCTGATGAGTCCTAGCCTTTTATTCTCTCACTCATCCTTCAGCCACTGACATACAAATTCGCAGTCTCGCAAAAACCGCACTATCGCAGCACAATCAGCACTGAATCACACCCCGTGTATGAATTGATCGCGAGTCCCTGTAACGGCCGCGGGGCTCCCGCGGGACGCATACGCGGAGCACAGCCCTGAATTCGTGAGGTCCTATTACTTCACGCACTGTGCTCGGAAACGCGGCAGTGGGGCTAGCACAACTGACGCCGCGCCGCGACGCGAGTCGAGAAAGATCTACCTTCCTCTTTCTAATTTGCACGGTGCGAGTGAGACAGGAGACGCACAGTCGCGCGCGAAGCGACTTGTCAGCAAGTTGTGCTATACGTACAGGATCTTACGGCCGTGTTAAAATGCCTCTAAAATACGTTTGTCATCATCTGTCACTTTTACGTTTGTGTTTGTAAGAAAGGGACAACAAAACATTTTATTTATCAGAGGCATTTTAAATTTTATTAACTCGTACACGTGCACTACGTCTATAGATGCGACAGTCGCGATATTCGTGACATAAGGCTTCAGGGGGTGAATTGGAAATTATCGCGTACTTTGAAACGCCGTTCTGACTAGATTAAGACACAATAAGGTCTGATTTTCAGATATATGATTCTTGACTGTTTACCTGATTTAATCGATACATGATTGCCTAAAGTTTCCTCTATAGAAAAAAAATCCAAAGTTGGGTCTTTATTTTCCTTTTTTTACTCAGCCTTCTCAAACAATAAATTATTTTACGACACAATCAAGTTAATAGTACGTATTTTATCTCATCTAAAATCTCACTTAATGAAATAAAAATAAAACTTCGCTAAGTTAGGTATTTATAGAAATTTGTCCAAAAAAGCCACTCCCGAAGAGTGTCGCATCTCTTTTTCTCATGCGAGGAAGGCATATGCGTGTCCCTGTCAAGGGGGCTTGGTCGACACGAATCAAGGCATCCCCTTAACTACGAGTTATTGAAGTACCTCACGTGAACGTAAGAGGGAGTTAGAGTATACGAGTATTCAAAACAGCCGCGTGCTTGTGTCGGAGGTTCGTTGGATTTTCCCCAGGCTATTCGCCCTTCACAAATTTGCTGTTGTCCACGTTAATCCCCTAGCCTGATCCCCCAGGGGAAAAAAACGGTTAGGTTGTTAGTTGAACTGCGACCCTACAGCGCGCGAGCCGAGCGAGCGAAGCGAGCGTGACGCGGTAGCGTCCGGCGAAGCGCCATAACCGAACATTATCATTTTTTCCTAGTTGAATATAAAATAATTGCCGCTAATTCCCCTGGGGGATTAACGTGGATAACGTGACAATGACAAATTTAGATCGCTTGATAGGGTTCTTACTATGAAAGCAACAGCTAGTTCCAAACAACAAAGCATCGCAGAAATACACATATTTGTAAGAAAGACTTCGCCCGCGTATTGCAAAGAACGCAAACAAACCCGCGAGATAACATATAGCCTATAACCCCAAAAATGTAGCCTATAACCCCAAAAATGTAGCCTATAACCGCAAAAATGTAGCCAATAACCCCAAAAATGTAGCCTATAACCCCAAAAATGTAGCCTATAACCCCAAAAATGTACCCTATAACCCCAAAAAAGTAGCCTATAACCCCAAAAATGTAGCCAATAACCCCAAAAATGTAGCCTATAACCCCAAGAAATGTAGCCTATAACACCAAAAATGTAGCCTATAACCCCAAAAATGTAATAAATAATAAATAAATATTAGGGGACAATCTTACACAAATCGACCTAGTCCCAAACTAAGCAAAGCTTGTACTATGGGTACTAGACGACTATAAACATACTTATATAGATAAATAAATACTTAAATACATAGAAAACATCAACAGGAACAAATATTCATGCTCATCACACAAATAAATGCCCTTACCGGGATTCGAACCCAGGACCTCTTGCTTCGTAGGCATGGTCACTACCAACTAGGCTAAAGCGGTCGTCTATAATGTAGTCTATAACCCCAAAAATGTAGCCTATAACCCCAAAAATGTAGCCTATAACCGCAAAAATGCTGCCTATAACCCAAAAATTATATTCTACACGTAGGTGAAATAATTTTTGAAATCGGATAAGCGGTTCCGGAGATTACCCAAAATCTACAGACTTCTAAACTTACAAAGCTACAATCACACAGACTTTTTCTCTTTATAATATAAGTGTAGAAGTATAGATTAGTACAATTCTAAGTTAAATGAATTGTTCTAAGTAGCCGATGAATCTATTACGTTAACCGCTGACATAACTCGCCCACGGATCGATATTGGTATCTAAAATTTAAATTACTTGTTTTTTATCATACTTTAGCCAGTCGGTACTACGTTTCAATGAAAGCATTCTTTCTGCTCGTTATCGAGGGTAGAGATTAAATTTCGAGGGGAACCAATTTAAAAAGTCTGTTTTAACTGTACGTTTTAATTCTAATTGAGTTTTAGCTAGTTTGATTCATATTTTAATTTACTCTCTATACAACGTCACACGCCAACGTCGTATGGAGAGGGCTATGTTGGGAGTTTCTCTGCGTGATCGCATCAGAAATGAGGCTATCCGCAGCAGAACCAAGGTAACCGATATAAATAAATAAATAAATAAATAAATAATAAATATTAGGAGACAATCTTACACAAATCGACCTAGTCCCATAGTAAGCTCATTAAGGCTTGTGTTATGGGTACTAGACGACGATATATATAATAGATATAAATACTTAAATACATGGAAAACTTCCATGACTCAGAAACAAATATTTATGCTCATCACACAAATATTTGCCCTTACCGGGATTCGAACCCAGGACCTTCAGCGTCGTAGGCAGCGTCACTACCCACTAGGCTAACCGGTCGTCAAAATATAGCCTTCCGAATCGCTAAACTTAAGTGGCAGTGGCTCATAGCACGTAGAACCGATGGCCGTTGGGGCGGAAAGGTTCTCTAGTGGCGACTACGTACCGGAAGGCGCGGCGTGGGTAGGCCCCCCGCAAGGTGGACTGATGACCTCGTAAAGGTTGCTGGAGTCAGCTGGATGCGGGTGGCGTAGGACCGGTCACTTTGGCACTCTTTTGGGGAGGCCTATGTTATGTCCAGCAGTGGACGTCTTTCGGCTGATATAATGATGATGATGATGATGACAACGTCACATACTTTAAGGTTTATACCATAAATTTGTCAAACTTCTTTGTCAGGAACTTTGTAAAAAGCTTGCTTACTTAGTTATGTATTCTTATACTTCTTACTTCGTTGTTCTTACCTTCCTTTTGGGTTTTATTAATAATGATTATTATGTTTTATGAACCTCCAGGTCTGTTTGTATAACCTCTCAGTTATTGTACATTGTGTACAACATATTATGTAACAAATTTATTATGACTGTTTGTGTTTCTAAATAAATTAAAAAAAAAAAAAAAAAGCTCGAAAGCCTTGAAAAAACGCCGCGTTTTCCCCGTTACGTCCAAAATCTGACGTTGAAGCGATTTACAGTAATAGAAAATATAAAAATATGAGTTATAAAGTTCTCGCCGTCGGCGTCTCCATTATCTTTATGACTGTGTTTGCAATACGATCGGAGATAAAGGTTTTATTGTGCCCGAGATGATGTAGCATTTTGCACGGATAGTGGCTGGGAGTAGGCTGTTGGGTAACTGCGTTATGAGCTTTAGTGAGAATGGCCAGTTGTAGGGCCGTGGCTTGGTTAAACCGTGTCCCTTGAAACTGTCAATGTTTTCTGTAAGTTTCTGACCATTTTTTTTTGAGATATTTTTGAACCATTAATTAGTTGGCGGTAGTTAACACATTCACTGCCAGCACGTCTATCATGAGACGGCCGCGACATACTCTCGCTTTTCTCACACTACACCTCTTGCGTGCGAGAAAAAGTCTTCTGATAGCCGGCTACTTAGCAGGAAAACTATTCAACAAAATGGACGACTGACATGTTGCAGTTTTTATTACGATTTGTATTCATTTCATCTAAAAGGTATTTGTTTCCTCGCAAATGTGATGAAAAACATTTTATACACAATGTTTTTCATCACATTTGCGACACGCGCAATGTTTCAGCGATCATATTTGGGCGTAAGAACATTGCAAACTCGAGTCATCAATAGCCCTCCGCCTTCGGCGTCGGGCTTCTGATAGACTCTTGTTCGCAATATTCCACTTACGCCCCTCGTTGAACAATGTACTATTCTAACATGGATTAAGTAATTAAGAGTTTTACTATGCTCCTATGTATTTTTTTTAATTCGTCGGACAGTTTCGTATTGGTTGGACATTGGTTTTGTAAATTAACTGTCGCAGCTTAACAAAAGCTATAAATACTCATTTTTAGGGTTCCGTACCAAAAAAGGAACCCTTATGGTGCGACTCCGTCCGTCTGTCTGTCTGTCACAAAGTGAAATATCCCACGAACTACTTAAGCTATCAATTTGAAATTTGGAATGGCTTTAAACGAGAGTTATCCACGTGCATGGCAAATGAGAAATTTAAATATACATTTAAATTTTCTATGAACAATTAGGTCAAACGGGGCATATGAAAGAGCTTAAGTTGCACTTTTTGAAACAGTTTATGTTTTTTTTCTACAGAGGTCTATTTCGGTATAGCGACCATAGAAACTTTTTTTCGTACTGTTGAGACATATCCAAAAACACTACATTCAACTCTATTGGCCCGGGTACCAAAAAATACGACATCGCCCGTTCTCGTATATAAGTGTCACTGACGACCGCTCTCTTTAACTAGTTAGTTGGATATAAACTCTGAAACTACGTAATGGATTTTGATGAAGTTTTCGCTCAAGTGTAGAGAGCGGTTATTACGTATTCGTAATAGTTTTAATATAGAAATTGCGTCTTTATTATAAGTCTATATATTGAATTGAGGGCATAGCACGAGGCGCCTCGCCGGTTCAGTAATGAACAAACTCATAGAAGGTTCGAACTCGAATATCTCCGAAAGTACAGCGATCCGGGTCTGACCCTCATAGTAACTTTTTTTTGTCTTGAAAATACCTATCTAATGACACCACTGTAAACTCTATTGGTCTGGGTACCAAAATGCCCATTGTCCTTTCGATCTATGAAGGAAAATGTAAAAAAAAATACCATTCCTCCCCATTATCTCCGAAGTTATCCAAGCAAAAAATTTGAAATTATTACTTGTGATTAAGATAAACATAAAGATTACTGGGAAAGTATATTTTTTTCTGTATCTAGCGTATTTTTTGTTTTGTTTTGTTTTTCAGGAGGGGGCAAAAAAAAAACAACTTTTGGGTGAAGTGGGGTATCATATGAAAGGGCTTGAGTTGCACTTTTTGAAAAAGTTTTTCTTTTTTTTCTACATTGGTAAAACTTTTGATCTATGAAGGAAATTGTAAAAAAAAATACCATTCCACCCCCTTATCTCCGAAGTTATCCAAACGAAAAATTTGAAATAATTACTTTGGGTTAAGATAAACATTAATATTACTGGAAAAGTACATTTTTTTCTTTATCTAGCGTATTTTTTGTTTTATTTTCAAAAATATTTTCCTAGTTAAGTTTTCAATTTAATCAACTTTATAAGTATTTTTTTGTTTTGAATTTCTAAAAGACTATAAAATAGAAGTACTCACTTAAAAAAAAAAAAGAAACGAGATCGGTTCACGTGATAAACAATAATCGCTAAAACACCAACATAGATACTAAGCTGATTGCCCTTGCACATAAGTACCAAATGGGGCCGATAGATGGCGCTGACCCCATTCCTACTTCGCTCTGTTAAGATTTTTCTAGAATTAATGAGGTTGGGACAGGTATATTTCAATAGCAGGTCAAAAAAAAATCGTGATTCATTTGTCTTGGTACTTCGATAGTCTTGGTGTTAAAGTTATTCCTTGTTTGAAATTGAATTCTGTTGTGTTGGGTTAAGTAACTTAAAACAAATATTGGGACATTTACTTTACCTTGAGTTAGTTGATAGTTTGTACGGAACCCTCGGTGCGCGAGTCAGACTCGCACTTGACCGGTTTTTTTTTTACATAGCTCACAGGATGTCCAATGTCAAAAGCGAACTCTCCGTTAATGTTAGAATGTTTTAGTTGACATAGGTTTAAATTTGACCGTGGCTTGAAATGCAAGTTTTGTATGAAGCGCGCGCAAGCTGTTATTTCCTCTTAACAATACCTACTTGTATAACTCAGAGGTTCAACAGATGGCAGGTTAATTATTTCTGTTAAATATTGTTGATGGTACCCGATTTAAATAAATATAATTATATGGAAACAAAATGTTACCAAAGTTTGTTGTACGCTTTTGTATTAAACTTCATTTTTTACAAGCTTTTTTTACTTTCACCTGTTCCGTTGTCTGTCTGTCTGAAATCAAATTTTGCAAGTTAAATTTGACCCACTTCCCGGTGACCGATTGAGCTGAAATTTTGGGTATAAGTATAGTTTGGATGACAATTCAATATTATGGTACCATCGAGCTGATCTGATGATGGAGACAGAAGGTGGCCATGGGAATTCAGCACTTAACCGACGTAACCCCGTTGAGTTTGGGCTCGTTAGAATCGTCACAATGAGTAGTTGATGTTGGTATACAGAAAAGTACAGTCGGCAATAAAAGCTTGTACCAAAAAATAAATTTTTGACAGAAACTTTTGTATACTCATGCCTGATAGATAATTTATTTATTTATTGAGGAGATAAATAAATAAATTACGGTCGTGGGTTCGAATCCCGGCTCGTACCAATGAGTTTTTCGGAATTTATGTACGGAATATTTACCGTTAGCTTTTCGGTGAAGGAAAACATCGTGAGGAAACCGGTCTAATCCCAATAAGGTCTAGTTTTCCCTCTGGGTTGGAAGGTCAGATAGCAGTCGCTTTCGTAAAACTAGCGCCTATGCCAAATCTTGGGATTAGGTGTCAAAGCGGACCCCGAGCTCCTTTAGGGGCATAACCGGGAACAACGCTAGGAGAATGATGATTGAGGAGATAAAACAGAAACAGTCACAGAAATACAGCATATTGGTGTGTAAACAAGTAATTAGGTATGGACGTTTCCTTAAACATATCCCACTGTGAACACAAAAGTTACTAACGCGATCAGTACTCGCTAAACCATACTAAGAAGCACTTATATAATACCCACTACCCACTATGCGGCGGGTCAATTATGCAGTATTAGTCAAGGATATTGT
This sequence comes from Epinotia ramella, assembly GCA_947578815.1. Classification (NCBI taxonomy): domain Eukaryota; kingdom Metazoa; phylum Arthropoda; class Insecta; order Lepidoptera; family Tortricidae; genus Epinotia; species Epinotia ramella. Next base: position 1,040,655 of record OX388206.1, on the reverse strand, counting down.
ATTATTCGAGTTCACTTGATTTACATTTTTACAAACTATAAGTACTAAGTGTAAGGCCATGCATAATTAACGCGCTTTCCAGTACAGATAAATGAACAAACTACAAACGATATGATACAGAGAAAGAATATAATGGAAAAATAAACCATCTTCGTCTGTAGCCCCCGACAGGATTCGAACCTGCGACCTTTCTATTAACGCTAGACTGCTCTACCAACTAATAATTTGTTTCGTGAAAAGGGTATAATGTACACCAGCGCCATCTCTCTCGCTAAGTCCAAAACTACCTGATGTGGTTCGATTAGAATGGAGCGAGCGCATAGCTCGCCCATTAGAGTGGTGCCAAGACTGTGAAACAAGTCTATAACTCGATACAGAGAGGGCGCTAGTCTTAGCGGGAATATAGTGGAAAAATATACAACTTGCGTCACTGTCCTCGTAGCTCAGTTGGTAGAGCAGTCTAGCAGCGCGTATCACTATAAATGTTGTTTGGTGTGGCTTTAAATTGTGAACGGGAGCAAGAGAATATGTCCACATCATTGAGAACCATATTGTGGCGGTAACACATTCTATAAATCGGTGCGCGTTTACTGGCATTGGTCTTTGTTTTAGGAAGGCTAAAAAGGTCTTTAGACCGTGTACTTCGCACTGGTGCTCGAAACCGAATGCTCGACAGTAATTGTGGGCATATGTCATCACCTGTGCAGACTAACAGACACAGTGACAGATAAGCAGAATAATAGTTCAATAGCACCTTGCTTTCTAACCGTGGCTGTGCTCATAGCCTCGCGGCGCCTGCGTACTCCAGGCAAAATACGGTTTAAAAAAACATTAATTTATAATAGCGTTTTTTTTGTTGATTTCATTTGAAAATGTTATTCTAAGATGATTTAGTAAATAATCCGACAAACTTTCCACCCGGAAGTAATTATGTAGATTTAAATGAAGCATGCATTATCTTTTTTTGTACGATTTATCTTGAATATTATAGAGCAAATGTAAATGAACCAAAAGAAAGACAAAAACATTTATTAATATTTTTACTGACTTTTCAGAAGCCAGTTAACTTATAATTTTTTCGATGTCTGAAATTTTGTCGGATTTTGTCGCTGGGTAACTATTTAATTGATAATATATCCGTTACACATAAAAAATAAGCTATTATAAATTATTTCCAAAATTGGCATTTTTTCCATACAAGTTGTCAGTTCATTGCCTGGACTATGTGAGTCGGAAACGATAACGCAGGTTAAGCAAAGATGGCAGCGGTCAGTCTTTGGATGGGTGACCGCCTGATATTTGATTGGTTAATATAAATGAGCGCTTCCGTGCTTTGGAAGGCACGCTAAGCAGTTGATCCCGGCTGCTGTCTATGAAAGTAATCGTTAAACCGAGTTAGAGGCCTTCGGGCGGCTTAAGAACTTCTAACAGTCGAGTTGCCCACTCACTTGACAAAGGGGGGACAACTGTTACTCGCGTCCGCAGGAGCTACCTACCACAACCCTGCACGTGTCCCCTGTGTGGTTCTAAAGAGTGACAAAATTAAAAAGGCCAAAATAATGTATGCCATACGTTTAAATAAACCGTGGCTGTCGTAAAAGTCGAGTAAGGAGTAGAGGTGAAGTGAGTTGTGGGAGATAGCATCACTTCTGTCTTTTTAAACCCATCATTGTTAGAAGTGAAACTTGTAATTAAATGCTATTTGATCTGCCTACGCCTTCGTGAAACAAAGGTGTGATGATACGTAGTTATTAAAAAATGCATACATGTCTGCTGACTTGTAAATAAATATAAAGGTGCTGATAGACTTGAATATTCACATGGAACAGAACGTCGAGCATCCGCCGTGTTTAGGGTTCCGTAGCCACAAAATGGGACCCTATTACTAAGGCTTCGCTGTCCGTCCGTCTATCTGTCCGTCTGTCACCAGGATGTATCTCATGAACCGTGATAGTTAGACAGTTGAAATTTTCACAGATGATTTATTTCTTTTGCCGCTATAACAACAAGTATTAATAAACAGAATAAAATAAATATTTAAGGGGGCTCCGATACAACAAACGTGATTTTTTCGCCGTTTTTATAGATAATGGTACGGAACCCTTCGTGCGTGAGTCTGACTCGCACTTGGCCGGTTTTATTTTAATTAGTCGAACTGAACTACGAAGAGAGCGCGCGGGCGCAGAAGATCGGTATAGCTAATAGCTGCGTCGTCAATAGGGTCTGTAGAATTGATGTTATCTTCAATAGAAAAAACCTTTTCCTTCAGGTGGTCGCTAACCGAAGGTGGTCGCGTAACCAGCGTAATGACCCTACTCTCTTCCGAGACTCGCGAACCACGTGACTGACACAAGCCTACGTCATCATGCGGCATTTGACAGCATGATGACGTAGGCATGTGTCAGTCACGTGGTTCGCGAGTCTCGGAAGAGAGTACCTGTGTTGTTATACCATGACCGGTCACTATTTCTGTGGAGATCTGCGCAATGTTTTCTAGCGTACATAATAACTTCAATGTATTAAGACGGCAGTGTTATAATATCCACTATTATAAATAGGTCCCTTTAATATGTTCGTGGTATTAAGTTATACATTGCTCTCACTGCTCTTTCCTGCATCTGCAGAACGAATATGCTATCTACATTAGCAGATCTACCATCTACCCCACCACAGCAGAATTCCACGTTATCGGCGTTCTCATTCTCCATTTAATAAATTCATTCACTTAATAATGGACTTCTCACCTCACCGGCTCGAAAAGGCTTGCTTTATCGCTCAAGATCTGCGCCCAAAAGCCCATTTTATCCGCTAGCGTGGAAAGAGTTTTTGAATTTGGAACGTGACGGTCAATCGCCAGATCCAACTTTTTTCTATACAGAATGAGAGGTCATTATCCTGCGTTCAGAAACTGATGGTGTTTGCCAATAGATAACTGTTATTATTTTGATAAAATTAAATTAATTATACTTATTCTTTCTTAATTACATACAAATATCAATATTTAGACTGACTTATAAAGATACAATACGAATAAATAACTTTAAAATGTAATTTTATTTTACAAAAACTTTTCGCTTTTTCCAAAACGCACCGTTTGAAAAGTTAATTTAAGAAAAGAACTCATGTACCTACATTTAATTTTGTTTTGTTTTAAAGCCACAGTAAAACCAAAATAATGGTGGTTATTTATAGATTTTAGTGCAGAAGATATGCATATTATATGAATTTTAATGCCTGCTAATTTTGCGGAAAAAGTGAAATAAGCGTATTTGAGCCTTAGTTTACCCGTGCGTGAGTACCCAACAATACTTTGACTTTTTTAGTGTAGGTAAGCGTGGAGTTATTTAAAGATCCAAAAATGTTTATGTTACATTTAATAATTATAAAATGCTATATCTTTATGAGATGTAAAGAAACCTTTATTGAAAATGAGTATGAGGTCCAAATTACTTCCATTACATTCACAATTTTCCTCGCGGTGGTGAGGTGAAAAGTTGTGTGTTTCGCTCGGCAGCAAAGTTGTTTGCCGTCTCGTGCTTTGAAAGCCTCGCTATGCTCAGGATTGTACAGTGTCAGGATCTTACAATCCTTCGCTAGCTCGGCTTTCAATACAAGCACTTGCGCCAAACAACAACTTTTCAGCCTTGCATAACAAATAACTATTGTGCATGGTAGGAATATTATTAAATAGTTGTAAATGTAATGTATGGTCCTAACTGGGCTGTAATTAATTTTAACTGACTGGTAGGTATCTACCTATGACTTATGTTTAGTGTGTAAGCGATTTGGTCTTGTACTGTTATGCTTGCGTATGTCTAAATAAATAAATAAATGGACACAGGTATCCGGATATTGAATACCGTGGGTTCTATAATGCAACGGGTGAAAATGCAAAATACGTAGATATTAACGCAGACTTAGAATTAAACCCGCCACTCCATCTAGATAAATTATGACGTACCTTCAGAGTACCTAACCGTGGTGTTTCTTCCTAACTATCTGAGTTGATAGTTTTACACAGACTCGGTTTAACTATTTTTATCAAAATCTTAACCAGTGTTTATTTCCCAGTCGTTTGAATGTCTGTCTCACATTTGCGACTCGACATTCCTTTTGAAAACACCTTCTGCCCGCTGACGGGGAGATATACTAATTCCCTATTCATCACGAGAGCCGGGCTTATCTTTGTTTGCTGTTTAGACGCGGACAGTCAAAAGGACTCAAAGAAAGCCTATTTCCGTTTGCGCGTTTGCTTTGCAGAGCTGCTATTCGACATTTGTACAAGCGATAGCCGATCTTGGGCAAGATACGCCGTCGTCATAATTATTATCAGGCTGGTTTATCGCTAAACTTAAGTAGCATCGGGTGGGACACAAAGATCACAAAGGGGCACAAAGGTTCTCGAGTGGCGACAACGTACCGAAAGATGCAGCGTGGATAGACCCCCGACAAGGTGGACTGATGGCCTGGTAAAGGTCGAGGACCGATCACTTTGGCACTCTTTGGGGAAGGCCTATGTCCAGCAGTGGTGCGTCTTTCGGCTGATATGATGATGGTTTATTACTCCTGGCTCGTTGGCTCGGCGCAGACGACGTGATCGCGTGAAATACATTTAAATTAGTGTGCGGAATTAAGTAACCAAATTGAAGCCAAGTTTTAAGGACATTATACACGAATATTTCCTATTCAATTAAAGGACGGAAAGAAAGGCCTGTTTATCTTACACTAAGTCTTATCTCATTATGACAAGATAAATATTTTCTAATAATGTGGGACACACAGACAAACTCACGAACCTACCGGATTGCAATCTCGAGAATGCAGAGAAATAACTTCAGTGGAATGTGTTTTGCTGGGGCGCCATTCAGAAATATTTTTTGCCAGCTCGGTATATCACTTTTTTGGGAAATGATTAAGTCGTACGCCGTATTCCGTTATACCTATATAATGTATATGAATTAATATTTATCTTATGGCTACTGTTTCTTTGCTTAGGTGTTGGTTAAGTTGTCGAAAGAATTTAATTCAAAGCTCACTTAAGATCACAAAGGCAACATCGAACATGGGGCCCAGCTAGGTGTGCGTCATCGTGATGTCATGATTGCCGCTCGTGTGAGTCCGCCTAATGTCGCCGAATGCCCCCCGCGAGATGTCGCTTTGTTTAAATGCGCACAGCATCATTAGCAAGAGTGTGAATCGCGGTGCTCTCATAAAATTTTAATTTGTCAATCTTCAAACAGTCAGTTACCGCGCATAGAGTAGACGGGCCCAGAAGTTTATTTAGGACCCCAAAACCAATTGTTGGAAAGCAATTTTCGGTCGACACAAAAATAACAAGCAAATTAACTTCAAGGGAAGTTTAAGGACGGTATTCATAAACAATATTGTTGCTCATAAAATATTATTGGAATCTAATGTGGCAACTGTTTTCTTATCCTGTCGATATTGTTAACTAATACTACTACTTTTTGAACTAGGACAGATATTCAGGTTTAATGTATATTATCGTCATTTAGAGTTATTAAACTCAGTGTGTTATTTTCAACAATACAATTTAGAAAATTAATTAATCTCGGTTCATTTCAATGATAAACACGAACAAACTTATCAAAGTCGCAGAACGACATAATTGAGCACGAGCGTTATTGAGAATGTATATTAATAACTAACTTACTTTTCGAAATTCAAAATTTCAATATTGACGCAAACGTCTAACAATTCTGCCAACTGAGTACGAATATTCTATGAGCGAGCCTTGCGCGCTTCGGCCGGCTCAGTTTGCGCCGCGACTCGGTGGGGACAGCACGTCACCGCCTCGAGCGTCAGTGATCGAAACCCGGCCTGTGAAGTGTCCGTGTCAGTGCTATAGTGAATGACGTGATACCATAACATAATCTGATACTACGGTGTGATCTCGTATAGACGCGGAATCCCTAGTGCACTTGAAGTTATATAGCGTGTTATAATGAATAAACGTGTTTAAAAACGCAGGTAGGTTTATTGATAAGGATGGTTAAATTAGTACATAAGCTAAACCTACAAGTTTATTTATCCTAATGTTATTTAAGTATTTTCCTTAAAGTTAATAACTTCTATCTAAGGTCAGCCAGATTCTTATATAAATCACTATTAGTAAGCATGCTTCGCTAAAATAATCGCAAGCCCCACGTTGGGCGCCAGTTTTAACAAAATTTCACTTTATCCTTAAACGTTCTTCAAAGCCATGTAAAACAACTTTAACCAACGATATAAAAGGTTTTTAAAATTTGTTCGACGCAAAGGCAATAAGCCATTTCAAGTGAAAGAAGCAAGCCTACATTATTGTGGTTCCCGCCGAGCACGCAGCCCTTGAATGCTTTGATAAGTAGGGCGGCCTCAAGAATCCCCCAAACAGACCTTTGTTGCTCGTGCTTTTTAATGTATCAGGGCATTCGTTTTCGTATTAGCTTTTGAGTATTTACTTGACCTCTCGACGAGACTGCGAAAGCACCGCAGAAGCCTTCCTTCATAGTTTGTGCGGCTGAAACATACTTATACTCCAGAATACTGAAGTACTTTAATGACGTCAAAACATCAACCTATTACAGTGAAGCAAGTGATTAAATAATTTCTGAATTTGAAGTTTCCGATTCTGATTCTGATTCTGATTAGTAATGACATATAATTAAAACCCCACTCATATACTGTCAGATATCTCAGATAAGGATTATTTCGTGTTATGCAACAGATATTTGGGATTGAAGTGTGTTAAAAACGATGGCTTATTAACCTATATTTAAACCTAGAATTTATAGAAGTGACACTGACAATTTAATCTCACGTGCTTCACCTACATTTATTGGAAATTGGAAATACATGCGTTAATGAATTAATGAACTACGAAACTCCACTTATCCTAACTACATGTCATATCTCCCATCATCAGCCTATATCAATGTCAATATGAATATGAATATGAATATATACGTCCCACTGCTGGGCACAGGCCTCCTCTCATGAAAGAGGGCAAAGGGCAGTTGTCCCTACGCTGGTCCAGTATGGATTGGAGACTTCACATACGAGTACATCTTTGAATTTCTTCTCAGGGTATTCAGGTTTCCTCACGATCTTGACCTACACAGAAGAATGCTAATATTACCCAAATAAATTATTATTATAAAAAAATATCAATAACTTGTCTTCCCACATTCTTATTAAATTCAAGAATACTTTAATCTCACTTATTTAAGATATCTAATTTAATATAATGGAAATATGCTAAATTAGGAATCTGGTGAATCGCGCATCTCAGGTACTTAGAAAACTTGGAATTTTGGGAATGCCTTCATAGGAGCACGAGCCAATTTAATATGCTAAAATTCTGATTAAATTTTACCATTTTAAGATTAGACGAAATGTGTATTAATTATTTATTCCAATGATAGTTCATTACATACTTTAGGACTTGTTGATATTAATTACTATGGATACAATTTTGTGTCTTTCTGTATGAAATTTAAGTGAGTCACACCTAAGTTTTGACGCATGTTCGTCGTAACTACGGGTTCGAACACGACAATTAAGAGTGTAATGACCAGCCCCTGAAAACAGGAAACAAGGGAATTGTTATTCAGCAGCAATTTAAATTCAGAACAGTTTCAGAAGTCCGTCCGTGAAAAATAAAGTTGTATTTAAATACAAAGTAGATTTGAAGGGAATCCAGTCACTTCGTCGATTAGTTTCGAATTCGCCTCCAGGGTTGCGGGACGTCGATAATTTCCCCGTTGGCATTAGCATCCTTTGGGACTGAAACTTGGGCCCGGAACTCTAAAACGAGGTTGAAATATTTACAAAAGTTTTTACGAGGAAATAAAGATGTGAACAGAAGAAGAACCTGTGGCGCGAGTCATGACATTGTTTCCTTAAATATAAATGTCGTTACCTGTTTGATATAATATTGATTTCCCAAAAGGCAGGTCGAACTTCCCCTGATGGAACGGGTTGCGAGTTATTGATAACGTTAATATTTTAAGTGTTTCAAAACAGCTGAGTTTTAATTGGTAAATTCTGATATTGATGAGATTATTCTGACGAGGTTAAATCTAAGGTTCTCGAGTAGAGACCACGTACTGAAAGGTGCAGCGTGGGTCACCCCCGCAAGGTAGAATGACCTGGTAAAGGTTGCGGGAGTCCGGTCATTGTGAAACTCTATGCCTAGCTTCTCCAGCAGTGGCCGTCTTTCGGCTGATATGAGGGCGTTAAATCTAGTTCTGCCAATATGAATTCGCTTTCATCTTTAGCTGGGATGGATATCAAAATACCCCCCACGTATGAAAAGCCCGTGAATATCATTAGGGCACTTCTTCCGGACCAAAAGCGCACTGTTTAAAAATTGCTAGAAAAAAAAATGATTATCAAAGCGTTAAAAATATCTGGACACCGACCCTATAGACTCGAAAGTCGGCGACTTATACTATTACAGAGTTAATAACTCTTGGGCGATTGCAGCTTTATTTATATTTTATGCTTTCATACAAGAAAATAACCTGTCTCATCCGTTCTTAACATACATCTTCATACTAATAAAAAGGAGGCAATGTCTGTGAAGAGTAAGTTTGTATTGTAGGGAGTAACATCCGTAACTACTAACAGCATCATCTCCCTAGCGAGTAGTTCCGAAAAAGACTACTGAATAAATCAGAATAAATAATAGTAATCGTTTTATATTTTATTAATGTTAGAATTGCCCCAATAGGCGGTTTTCAATTAAAAAATTGCTACTATTTTTAAAATACAAGTGGTATCGAAATAAGACAAGTTTTTTTTTCTCAATAAAATTAAACGTTTTGGATTTGTTCAAAGCTGGAAGAGAATGAATGTGAATTTTTATTTAAATTTCGTAACTTGGTGGATGAACAGGGGAAGAGCACAGGATACCAATCTGACATTAACGAACGAGCGAGACAACATTTTTGGGGCTACAGTCGTCTTAAAGTATGACATTTTGACATTTAACCTCAGGCTTAGTCCTTTTTTCTGGTTGGCCAAATCCAGCCTAAGATGGGACGGACAAATGGGGCGTGGGGACATGGGACAGGCCTGGGTTACATGAGACACCGGTTTTCACCAGGGCCTTAGGGTGTGTTTGTCTGTACGTTTAGCCTTTATCCCTAACGATATTATTCCTACATACAAACACACAATTATCTCCTGGTGAAAACCGTCGTCTCAAGTAACTCGGTGTGTTCCATGCTACCATTTGCCAGTATTTATTACTAGCTCCCACCCGCGACTTTTTCTGCGAGGGCCCGGAATAAAAACTATTATATATTTTAAACAAGGTTATAAACTATCTTTGTGCTAAATTTCATCCAAATCGTTTGAGCCGTTCAAGCGTAATTGAGTAACAAACATCCAAACTTATGCATTTATAATACTAGGTTCCGCCCGCGATTTAGTCTGCGTGGACCTAATATAACTATTCTATTCGGGCAAAATCTCATCTAAATCGGTTGAGCCGTTTAAGCGTGACTGAGTAACAAACCTTTAAAACTTCCGCTTTTATAAAAGAATATTAGTAGTATTAGTAGAATATTAACTTAGTTAGGTAGCTAACTTTAGTTTTGAAGTAACAACGTTCATGTAGCACCCTTGGGTAGGCACTTATCTTTGATCTGAACGTGGCTATAACATTCAACAATCCTCGTATTTGATCGAACAATAATAACAAAAACTTCTTCAAACTCCTCGGTAGTTGATACGAATTAAGCGATATCTTCCTCCAAAGTTTTCACCTCGATAATATTATATTTCTTTTAATGCTTCGTCGCAATTTTTAGAATCGACACGTTTTAGGCACAAGTTTTCGGAAAGATGTAGTAGGAATTTACTCAGTTTAAATAAGTACTTCGGTAATTACTCCTTTCAAATCTATAAATACTTAGATGTATCTCAGTGGTACAAACATTGGTGGTAACGCGGGAGTTATCTAATCAATTGGGTTGATTAAAATGGTGACCAGTAGTTAATCGACTATTAATCATAACAGCGCATCAGATAATCTGAAAGCTAGATTTATACGTAAATATTATGTACTAAAACATAATTCTATACCGTTATACATAAAACATGAAATTTCCAACCGATTTGTGTTTTAGCTGTCGCAGCTTTGAGTTTACTAATTATGTTTAGTAATTGGGTATCAACTAATATTCACATGAGATCATCCTGGGATTATTTTCATATACAAGCGTTTTTCTCATATCCAAGTGATTGTTTCGGCGTTTCTTCTAAACAGTGGTCTCATTTATCAGAAACACTGGTAGAATTTTGACTTGTAAAAGTGCCATTGCGGCCTACTTGCAGAATAAAAATTCATTTATATCTTTAATTTTTTCATTTGAGCAAATACAAAATCCATATCAATATTAAAATTGCATAGTTAACAAAAAAGCGCAATTTTAAACTTGGCAAACACGCGATTAAAATTTAAGGCAAGGAGGTTTGGTACTTATGTAAGAGCATCGGTATATAACTCAATGCAAAAATCTTGAAATATCTAAAATCTTTCTGTTACACAGGAAAAACGAGTTATTTGCATGTGGGTGGCTCTTAAGCCTCGATTATCGTAAGACTGAGGAGATAATACATACTTAAACCTTAAATCAATTACTCTTACCTAAAGAATAAGCATCTTGACTGACTGACTGACTGACTGACTGATATACCCATTAGATATTTTACCTGAACACTTCTTGGTCTAATTACAAGTCAATTTCAATAAACATCCTGGTTGCCCAGGATATATAGGCTGCGCCTATAGTTTGGGGACCCCTGTTCAATGTTTTTCGGTAAAAGCATATAGGCCTAGTTGGTAGTGACCCTGCCTAAGAAGTTAGAGGTCCTGGGTTCGAATCCCGGTAAGGGCATTTATTTGTACGATGAGCACGAATATTTGTTCCTGAGTCATGGATGTTTTCTATGTATTTAAGTATTTATTTATCTAATAAGTATGTTTATCGTCGTCTAGTACCCAAAGTATAAGCTTTGCTTAGTTTGGGACTAGGTTGATATGTGTAAGATTGTCCGCACATATTTATTTATTTATTTATCTGTCTCAAGAGTTATTTTCACAGCTTTAGGTTATTATGTAATTTGTGAGTGTGCCGAAATAAAGGTTATTATGTTACTATTAACTTTGTCTGTCCATCGGTTACATTTTCACGCTTAAACAGCTGAACGGATGTAGGTGAAAGTTGGTATGGATACCGCTTGAGTTCCGGAGGAGGAATCTCTGGGGATGAGGAGTTTATTCCTTTTTTTTTTTATAATAGACTGTCCAGTCGCACCTGATGGTACTTAAGCAACGCCAGAGCCAAAGATATAGCTCACTTGTTCAGTACCTAGTAGCATTCACCTTTGTTTTGAAGGCAAACATAAAATTATAGGGCAAGAGACGTTTTTAGGGTTCCGTACCCAAAGGGTAAAAACGGAACCCTATTACCAAGATTTCGCTGTCCGTCTGTCTGTCTGTCACCAGGCTGTATCTGAAGAACCGCGATAGCTAGACAGTTGAAATTTTCACATATGATGTATTTCTGTTGCCGCTATAACAACAAATACTAAAAACAAAATAAAATAAATATTTAAGGGGGGCTCCCATACAACAAACGTGTTTTTTTTGCCGTTTTGTCTGTCGCCAGGCTATCTCAAGAACCGCGATAGCTAGACAGTTGAAATTTTCACAGATTATGTATTTCTGTTGCCGCTATAACAACAAATACTAAAAACAAAATATAATAAATATTTAAGGGGGGCCCCCATACAACAACGTTTTTTTTTCAGGCTGTATCTCAAGAACCGCGATAGCTAGACAGTTGAAATTTTCACAAATTATGTATTTCTGTTGCCGCTATAACAACAAATACTAAAAACAAAAAAACATAAATTTTGAAGGGGGCCTCCCATACAACAAACTTTTTTTTAAACTGTTTTTATAGATAATGGTACGGAACACTTCGTGCGCGAGTCCGACTTGCACTTGGCCGGTTTTTTTTATGCAGTTAAGAGTCCAACAAAGAATCAAGTGGTAGCCTTTAACTTACTCATGACCATAGGAAAAATGTGAACTAAAATCTCTGTACGACCCAAAATCATACTCGATTTAAACCCTCTTTCTGCAAGTCGGTTGAAAATCCATTAGCAAAATGACGGGCTTTGTGTTAGTTGGGAACTTTAACACTTGACAGTTTTGCGAACATAAAGCTGAGTTTAATATATGAGAGGCTGTTTAACGAAATTTAACGAATTTAACGATAATTAGTGGGCACTGACGATGTGCATAAATCACTTCCTTTGTCGGCACCGACAGATTGCCGGAGCGGTGCGTAAATTATTACATTATACCCCGGCTAACAATATAAGGAGTGTTATGGAAGAAGGGGATTATGGGATCAGGGCTGCATGGCGTACTTGGGGTTTAATGAGCCTGAATATTCAAAGACGACTATGAAATTGGTTAATCATAGAGTAGTGAAGACTTTAGAGGTATCATGATGGGTTCTTCTTTTTAGTCAGTCGCCATTAACAGCCGTCGTGATGGGCCGTGCTTCGACTGAGCTATAGCGTAATCTAAAATAATCAGCATCATATCAGCCGAAAGACGGCAACTGCTACCCCCCCCCCCCCCCATATCCAGCGGACTCCGATAAATAATAAAGTCTTATTGCAAATGTCCAGCTTTACCCTGACAGCCATTGAATCACTTTTTACGATCCCTCATAGACCAAAAAACTTTTATCAGTTTGCTTCAAGCAGGTATCAAATAATATATTATCATACAAATACAAACTCAAGAGAGAGTAAAGCGTTCAAGAATTGTCACCTATTTTAGTAAAGACACATATTTATCCATATTCCAACACTATTGGACTCCAGTATAAGCGGAATGCAATACATCCACGGATCGATACAGCTTCAATCGATCACTCTACGTCCCGATACGTTGGCTTCATTCTATATTCCTTGTTGCGAAATCAGCCGGGGGAGTGTCGGATCGCTCCGTCCATTTTATAGCGGCTCAAGTTGTCAGTGTCCATTGAATCGGCCCGCTTGGTAAGCTAGGCTTGCATTGCGATGCAGTACGCTGAGATATGCAGTAGAAAATGTTTCCGGCGGTGATTTTGTAAATGTTTTTGAGAGATACTTGGAGGCGTTTCAACGAAATGTTGATCGTTTTTAGCTCGTACGACTGCGCGTGTACGGTTGCGAAACTGAGTATATAATATAACGCTTTGTATTACAATATATTTTGTATTTTTCCCGTGTTGTCGGGTTAGAATAGCACCACCCCCTTTCTTCCCGTGGGTGTCGTCAAAACCGTAGTAAAAGAACAGGCTTGAAGTTTGCTATGGGCGATAGGCTAGCCACCTATCACTGCGATATCATATTAAGTCGATCTAATAAAAGTGGGACTGGAACATAAGTTTCATGTGCATTACCTATCCCTTTTGGGAATTAAGGCGTGTATGTATATTTGTTAGAAAAAGTCCCAGTATTCGCTAGGAAATATCCTGCCCAACTATTTATTATGATTGTGGTCATGTCATTCGTCCCTTAAGCACTAGCAAGTTAGCGCGACAGGGTTGTACGCTTTATGTCCGAGATAAACGCTTTCATGCTAATTGGGCTGACAATTAAAGTCAAAAAGATTAAATAAGTATTAGTTACTTAATCTTTTTGGTGCTACATTACTTATTGATACATGACTTATTGATTGATAATTGCATTTCTTAAGTGTTATCTCAATTTTATATACTTACTTATATATTAATTTACCAAGTGCACGCAGGTATTTGATAGCCTTGATTAAAATATAGAATAGTTTTTATCCCGGGTCCATGCAGACGAAGTCACGGGCGGAAGCTAGTATGTTATAAAACAATGCAAAATGGTTTCATTCAAGTGCCAAATCAATTAAGTAGGCTGTCGGCAAATTGTTTATCCGAAACAAAGCTACATAAAGTGCATAGTCACTGCTTTGCAAGTGGCGCAAGTGTTAAATACGTTCTGTACGTTAATTTACTTTACTTTAAAGCGTCGGATATTGCTTTTTTCCGCGATTAATATTCATAAAATAAAACAAGACATAACAACGTGTCCCTGCTGGAAACAGCTCGAATCGCCGGAATGTATGTAATACATAATGAACATGATAAAATCCACAGATTTAATGTAAGCTTCTGCATCAAATGCAAAAGAAATATGTAACATAACGCCTTAAAAAACCAGTAAAACAGAAAGTCGTTTCTGTAAATATTTGATTTGATATATTTACTAACTATAATTGCCTATTACTTCATATGCAAGAGAAGAAATAATCAAGTAATTCAGAAACAAAACATAAAAACATACTAAACAGAAAAATAAAAACAGAGTAAATCTATTATACAAATATGATAGTGATAGAACTAAAACAAGAAAAAAAAAACTAAACTAAATTATAACGCAGTAAAAATGCATATTATAAAAAGAACACCCCGTCGAGGAGATCCTCTTGTGGCATTTTCCCCATGACGCTAGCTGCGTTACCTCTCTGTATCGCCAGGGCGATTCTTTGAGAGAGGTAAGCGCCAGCCCTGGGGTCCAGTGCCAGTTTCCACGGCACCAAAGTAGCTCCGTCGGGCCGCTTGCCATTTGTTTTAAGGGTACGAATAAGAGCAGAAAGTTCGGCTATTCGAGTAAAGTACACACTTGCCTCCACAGTCTCCTGGCCGTCGTGGCAGAGAGATGGACAGCGCCCTAATCAGTCACTGAACCTCTCAGCACTTACGTGGCAGAGAGGTGGGACAGAGCCCTAATCAGGCACTGGATCTGTCAGCACTTACGTGGCAGAGAGGTGGGACAGCGCCCTAATCAGTCACTGGACCTCTCTGCACTTACGTGGCAGAGAGGTGGGGCATCGCCCTAATCAGTCATTGGACCTCTCTGCACTTACGTGGCAGAGAGGTGGGACAGAGCCCTAATCAGGCACTGAACCTCTCAGCACTTACGTGGCAGAGAGGTGGGACAGAGCCCTAATCAGGCACTGGATCTGTCAGCACTTACGTGGCAGAGAGGTGGGACAGCGCCCTAATCAGTCACTGGACCTCTCTGCACTTACGTGGCAGAGAGGTGGGGCATCGCCCTAATCAGTCATTGGACCTCTCTGCACTTACGTGGCAGAGAGGTGGGGCATCGCCCTAATCAGTCATTGGACCTCTCTGCACTTACGTGGCAGAGAGGTGGGGCATCGCCCTAATCAGTCATTGGACCTCTCAGCACTTACGTGGCAGAGAGGTGGGGCATCGCCCTAATCAGTCACTGGACCTCTCTGCACTTACGTGGCAGAGAGGTGGGGCATCGCCCTAATCAGTCATTGGACCTCTCTGCACTTACGTGGCAGAGAGGTGGGGCATCGCCCTAATCAGTCACTGGATCTCTCTGCACTTACGTGGCAGAGAGGTGGGGCATCGCCCTAATCAGTCATTGGACCTCTCTGCACTTACGTGGCAGAGAGGTGGGGCATCGCCCTAATCAGTCATTGGACCTCTCAGCACTTACGTGGCAGAGAGGTGGGGCATCGCCCTAATCAGTCATTGGACCTCTCAGCACTTACGTGGCAGAGAGGTGGGGCATCGCCCTAATCAGTCATTGGACCTCTCTGCACTTACGTGGCAGAGAGGTGGGGCATCGCCCTAATCAGTCATTGGACCTCTCTGCACTTACGTGGCAGAGAGGTGGGACAGCGCCCTAATCAGTCACTGGACCTCTCTGCACTTACGTGGCAGAGAGGTGGGGCATCGCCCTAATCAGTCATTGGACCTCTCAGCACTTACGTGGCAGAGAGGTGGGACAGCGCCCTAATCAGTCACTGGACCTCTCTGCACTTACGTGGCAGAGAGGTGGGGCATCGCCCTAATCAGTCATTGGACCTCTCTGCACTTACGTGGCAGAGAGGTGGGGCATCGCCCTAATCAGTCATTGGACCTCTCTGCACTTACGTGGCAGAGAGGTGGGGCATCGCCCTAATCAGTCACTGGATCTCTCTGCACTTACGTGGCAGAGAGGTGGGGCATCGCCCTAATCAGTCATTGGACCTCTCTGCACTTACGTGGCAGAGAGGTGGGACAGCGCCCTAATCAGTCACAGGACCTCTCAGCACTTACGTGGCACTCTCAGCACTTACGTGGCAGAGGTGGGACAGCGCCCTAATCAGTCACTGGACCTCTCAGCACTTACGGGGCAGAGAGGTGGGACAGCGCCCTTATCAGGCACTGGACCTCTCAGCACTTACGGGGCAGAGAGGTGGGACAGCGCCCTTATCAGGCACTGGACCTCTCAGCACTTAAGTTTAGGTACTAACGTACTTATTTAAGTTTAATTGTAAACTTCTTTTTCTCGTGTCGATGGTTTCAGACTGTGCGGGACCCGAAGGTGGCGACGCTTATCGCCTTGTAAACTAACATTAATATACATTACATTGAATAAAACGCTTTATTTTTAGTAAGTACCTTATTCTTATGTATGAACCCCCCCCTGCATAGAAATTTGGTATGGACGGGGCTCCCCCCGGGGCATGTTTCTCTGCAGCTGACTGTATATATTACAAAAGAGTAAGTTTAAAAAGTTCATAGATATTTTTAAGTCACTAAATATTGTGGTTGGTTTATTGTTTTCAACTGTAAATGTCCTGGCTCTAGAGTGTTCTGCAATAAAAATTGTGTAAGTAAATACGACGACGGAGCTGATTAATGGAAAAGTTGTTTTTCTTTTTCTCAATAATCACTTTAGTCTCTGTAATATATTAGACCTTCGTAGATTTAAATAAAAAAACATTGGATTTAGTATTTACTTACATAGAATTGAAAACCTAAACGAAATGGTAATAAATTCTACGACTTTTAAATTAAGTCTAACTTAAAATCAAACATTTATATATTTTCTCTTAAAACAAACACATTTGATTGTATTTGAAGGTTACATTGAAAATGGCATTTGAAATGAGCCACTTACTCTTTTTTTTAAGTTTTTTCTCGCTATTTACATTATCTAGCCTGTCACTTGATCCGATTACGCTGTCTGGCTCCAAACTGACTGCTTATACTCGAATAAGTGAGGCGTTTTATCTCTGAATGTTGGAAAAACTATTTATTTTATAAGATATTGCGGACACGAGCTAAATCGGGCTTTGATGGCGCAGCGTAGGGCATTTTTATTTATAAGCAGAGATGCGATATTAGTGACGTCATTAGAGTCAAAGTTAAACCTTAATTTTTGTTACTTCTTGTTATTATTCAATAAACTTTGTTAATATTGGTCTCACAAAAAAACGCACCTTAGAATGTTTTTAAACAAAATTTCTAAGTTCATTTACTTAGGTGTATTGAGACACGCATGGCGTTACGAAATATAATATAAATTCGAGATTGTTTTTGACAGCTCGTGACGTTGTCAATCAAGGCATGACAGTAATGTGGGTTTTTAAAAACATAATCAGTGCTGTGACAGGAGTGTATTACCACTAGTGCAAACATGTGGTCCACATGGATCAAGCTTAGGGGATATAAATTTGACTTGCACTGTCAAACCTAACTTAAGTTTTTATTTAAAATCACTTGTGTATAAACTCAGTTTTATGAATATGTGAATAATATGTCTGATTATGATCGTCAGTTTTGTGAAGGCTACTCATACTAGGAACTACCATTAACTACTGAATATAACGGGAATCTAATAAGTTTTGAAAATTTTAGCTCGATATTAATATCATATGTCGCTAAAGTCAAATTTCATAGAGGTCGGTCGTGTCAATCCTAATCACATTATACTCTACTTCGCTCGCTCCCTCACGTGCTGAGACCAACGTGTCAGAGTGAGCCATCAAAACATTAAAATGATGTAACCGTTGAAATTTGAAAGAGAGGAACCGAATGAGGGTCCACATATTTCATTTCCACCACCGCCCGTAACTCGGGCCGCGTCCGTAATGCGTATAAGCCGTGGAACATTAATTACCCTTAAGTGTTTTCGGATAGTTGGGCAACGGCTTCACGTCACGCGTCCACAAAGGAGGCTTTGTCCCAAACGACTGCGACTGGCATGGGTCTTCTAGCAAACTGAGCCAGACATTCTAGATCATTCATTTAAAAAAGAAGCTCCCTACTCCTACCAATAAAATGCATACACGCCAGTGTTCCATGAAGTGGCAAAGAACATGAAAGTCGATTTTCAGTGTCACTTGGAGTTATAGGTTTAAAGACAGAGACTGTGATATTGCATTGACAGGTGATACCCATCGTGCACACCACACTTCAACCTTATCCAGTAGTTGACTTTTACGGCACCCACGGGAAGCAAAGGGATGGTAAGATTCCAACCCGACACCATGTGAGGAATAAATAAATATATATTAAGGGACAATCGTACGCAAATCAAACTAGCCCCATAGTAAAATCAACATTTTACCGCTGTGGAAAAGAAAACGGTTTTAGAATGTGCAACTCAAGCGCTTTCATATGATACCCCACTTGGCCTACTAACTAAATTTTGAATTTCCCCCCTCTTTTATCCGTAATGTTTCATAGATTAAAAATATATGTTAACATTGTTCATCTCCCATACACGCGGATTAACTTTGTTTACAACAATTTCAAATTTATTTATATAAGTATTGAGATACCCAGATAGACCAGGCCCCAGCCGTATCACGCGATAAGTGACAAGATAAGAGCCTCATCTCGTTCTATCGAACGGAGTCCGCCAGTGGCGGACGCTCTATCTTGTCACTTATCTTGTGATAAGGCTGACCATGAAACGGGGTCAGAGTTCAATGGTTTACCTTTTTGGTTCGGAACCATAAAAAGTAAAAAAAAACCTGCATGGTAGGTATAAGATATATTATAAAAAAAGAAATGTCAATTAAGTGGCTCAACAAAAAAAAACTATGTAATCAATGAACCTGCTCACAAACTATCACAAGAATCGTTCGATAAAAATGCGAACTGTAATGGAGAACAGCGCGGGAAAGTGGGACATCTGGACATCCCGACATCTGGACATACAAACGATTTTCGGCCCAAGCTGAAGCATATAACTTCTTCATCGTCGCTCTTTCATTCGATAACTTTAACTGAGAAACTCAGAATCAATAACCGTGCACGGTAACAATACAACCTAGCATTTCTATTGTACGTAGGCAATTGGAAAAAAAACTTATCCATAGAAATGTTAAACGCTCGTAAACATTTTATTAATTCTCGACCGTTCCAATTAGCAATACCCTGAAATCTGCAAAAATTCACGAATAACAGAATGGGAAGCGCCGGCATTTGTTGATTTAGCACTTAAAATTTATGGTCCCAGGGAAACGTCTTAAATTTGAATTTTTCCGATTGGATTCGTTCAGAAATAGGATTCATTGTAGAATTACGTGCGCCTCGCTCTAGTATGATTTACTGAGGCGAGGAGCAAGGCTCTCTGACCTGACGGTACTATTTTAGCAGAGCGACTGTAACGGTGTAGAAGGCTAACTTTATATTTGTGATGTCGGGCGTAGAAGTATGATGGGAGTTTTCAGAATATATTTCACAAATCTTATATGGTTGACCGATTGTTGTTTTAGCATTGGCACAGTCGGTAGGATTGATATTCCTATCAAAATAATTACGAAATAAATGAATGTTATTCTGCAAGTAAGTTAAGTAGGTACATCATTGTAATAAGCTTTTTTTGGCAAAAAAATACTGACCGTTGAGTTTGTGTCAGCGTTTTTTCTTAACAGGTGTCTTCTATTTCAGAAACGCTAGTAAATGTTAACTTGTAAAGTGGCTAAGAAGAAAATACTTTCTGGATGGTTCTATAAGCATACACTAAGCGGGTGAAGTTGTGCGGGCAGCTCGTAAGTGATAAGATAGCAACAATCATACGCCATAATTAAAAAAAAAAAATGTATGTAATGTATTTGACATTGACGTTTTTGTCATACGTAGTACCGTCTCATTTACGTTAATTATATGATTATAAATTTAGTTTCTAATTATAGTAAACACGTATGAACATGGATTAGCAGACACATGTTGTGGGTATATAATTAATTTAAAATAAAATAAAAACATATTTTCATTATTACTTATAATAAATACGGTTGAGATTATTTAATGTGGTCGACTTTTTTATAACATTGTTATTGGAATTTGAATTTTCTACCTTGGACGGCAGAGTGGCTTTCTGAATGAACTACTTTGATACAATTCGACTAACTGAAAAAATCTTGAGTATATATTATGAATGTTAATTAATGCGAAGTATTCAATAACACCTCTAAATACGAACATTGAAACTACCTTTCAAGGGCCGAAATTAAGTGGCTACAAGGAACGCTGAATTGCGATACAGGCGTGACTCGAATTATTTACTAATTTTCAAGGGTGCGCGGAGGGGGAGCAAGGGTCGATGTAACGAACGGAGCCTTTATACGACACTACTAAAGTCACATGGTTGTATACGATTCCATTGTATTCCAACGATCCAATATATCTTTGTAATGCATTGATGTGGCGTTTGTGGTTAAATCTTTTATATCAGGACAGATCCATAATGTTTATATTATAAGAATAAGATTCTCGCTAACCGTCGATAGATATGTTGTATTAAACAATAATTTAGTGATAGAACATAATTGGCACCTACGGAGGAGAACACCTAAAATGATCAAAATCATATCTCTCTATTGCTTATGCAATTTAACATACTGTAGATAACAGTAAAAAATAAGTTTCTGTCAAAAAAAACATTTTTGGTACAAGCTTTTATTGCCGACTGTACTTTTCTGTATACCATCATCAACCATTGAGACGATTCTAACGAACCCAAACGTAACGGGGCTACGTCGGTTAAGTACTGAATTCCCGTGGCCACCTTCTGTCTCCATCATCAGATCAGCTCGATGTTACCATAACATTGAATGGTCATCCAAACTACACTTACACCCAAAATTTCAGCTCAATCGGTCACCGGGAAATGGGACAAATTTAACTTGCAAGATTTGTCCCATACATACACTGAATTCCCGTGGCCACCTTCTGTCTCCATCATCAGATCAGCTCGATGGTACCATAATATTGAATTGTCTTCCAAACTATACTTATACCCAAAATTTCAGCTCAATCGGTCACTGGGAAGAGGGCCAATTTAACTTGCAAGATTTGTCCCACACTAACAAGGGAATTTAATATAAAGCTTGTAATTAAGTTAATTCTTATTATGCATTTCATCAAGATTGGTAAATCAGGCTTCTTATTTCTTTTCTCAGTCTTTCAGTTTTTTTCGATTCAATGTATCCATTTTTATAATAAATTACCTAATGAAATTTTTAATCTACCCTCTCCAGGTCATAAAACTTACTTGAAAAAAACATTGAACTGACAGAAATGCCCAAACCAGAGGCCAAATGAGTTTAATTATTCATAATTTAACTGTCATTGTATTACGCCTCGGCAGCTAGATGACACAGTTCCTTCAAGAAAGCATCCCCAAAGATTTAATTAATAGTCGCATTTCCATATATAAAAGCAAAAAGCAAGCATAAAAGTGCCTTAAGCCTTTTACAAGTTAACATTTACCAGCCTTTCTGAAAAATAAAATACCTGTTAAGGGGCTCCCTCCCGCTATATTTTGTGAACTGTGACCGGGTACGTATTTGGTAGGCAGATTGTTGCAAAATACTTGAAATTTCATAGAATCTTTTTTCAAACCGCATGACAATGCCACTAGAATAGTAAATGTAGTTCGTCAAGAAGCCATTCTTCGAGTCCTAAAATATTGGCAAAGAACTTTCGATTTGATTCTGATAAAGCAGTACGGTGTCGCCGTCATTGGTTGTTCCAGAGTTGGGCCGAACTACGTCAACCAATGAACCCATTTAGTGTCTGATGTCATTTTGGATTTGTTTTTTCTTTCCTCCTCAATACGAGCTTCTGGCAACTTTTTCGCGCCAATGACCTTCGATCTGAATCCCTCAGTTTTCTAATGTTTTTTGTAGCTTATTATATTAACAACAACAGCTTTAAACAATATTGTATCCCATATTTACTTCAAAGATCATTGTTTTCGAGATATTTGGCATCAAAGTTGAACAATTTTAGGCCAAAAAACTTGTTTTCTGGCCATAACTTTTGTGTTACTTGGTTTAAAATGAAAACCCTGGACCAGTTTTTAGAGACGTTACAGACGAACACAAATATGTAAATTTCGTATATTTTTTTCGTATTAGATCTTTCACGTCAATAGAGATACGAAATAAGTGTTTTTTAGACAATGTTTAAAAAAAACATACAAAATTAAGTATTGATTTGTTTCAAAATCCGGTAGACCAAAATGGAGATAAAAAATTGAAGAATCGATAACCGTTTCATTTGTTATTCTATCTGTAGTGCAAAAGTAGGAGATACGATTCAAAACTTGTCAAAAATCGATGAAAACCTCGGGTAGCCCCTTAAGAAGAAACGCTGACACAAACTCAACGGTCAGTATTTTTATACGAGTGCAAGAGTGACGGATGTCATATCCACAGTTAACTGATAAAGCGACAACCGTCTTACGACTGCAGTTAATTTAATATACTTCAATCTCACTCTATCTTCTGTTCTTCTTATTTAAGCTCTTGTCGGTGTAGCTCAAATTAGGGCCTCCGTTTACTCCGATCCCAGGCATCCTCTTTGACATCTCGATACGACCTAACATCAACTCCGTTTTTGAGCTGCTCTATGTAGTTTATTTAAGGTCTTTCTCTTCCTCACTTCCCCTCTATCTTTCCTCTACTCAACTCTGTACGTCAAGCACAACTTGCTGCTCAGTCGCTTCGCGCGCGACTGAGCATCTCCTGTCTCACCCGCACCGTGCAAGTTAGAAAGAGGAGGGTAGATCTTTCTCGACTCGCATCGCGGCGCGGCGTCAGTTGTGCTAGCCCCCCTGCGTATGTAATTAAAAGTTAAAAATTAATACTTGTCCGTACAGGTATGACTTTTAATTAGTCCAGACGGTAACACATGTCATTGTCGCGACCTTCGCTATTTAAAACGACCAAATGTCCTCTGCTTATATTGTCGCAACGTCGAAGCGTTTTGTAATATTTATATGTTATTGACCTGTATAATTGTTACCAATTTAAGAAATATTTAGCAGAACAATAAAAATATAAATATTTACGCAAATAGGTGCATCTCATCATCTCTAATAGACCAGCACGTTTTATGCCGGTTGTACACATTGGGCCAACGTTGGCGCGTGAGCAGGATGCAGCTATGAAAACGAAAGAGATCGAATTATAGCCCTCTCCCTCTAACGCATAGCTGCCTTCTGCTCACGCGCCAACGTCGGCCCGGTGTGTACAGCAGGTTTTATAGCGGAATAGCAAAGGGATATTGTCCTCGTAACTTATCATGAACTTCCGTAAAGAAACACCTGATTCAATCGGGTGTGTAATGATCGGTATAACAACTTTAGATATTTATTTTCACTGGATATAACAACATTCTATATAATTCTATAGGAAATAATCACTTAAGAGGCATATAACAACAAAATAGATAATTTCATGTTGTATAATGTTCAATAGATATAAAAGGTAAGTATGAGATATAACATTAACCTAATATAATGATTATGTGCAATAAGTATTAGTGGTATGTTGTCAGATATAAATATATTAAAAAGTATAGAATTATAAAAAACGCGGTTCTGGCGCTTCGCCAGCCGCTGCCGCGGCACGCTCGCTTCGCTTGCTCTGCTCGAGCGTTGTAGGGTCACAGTTCACCTAACATTTATATTCCTTAACCGTTAAGTATATCGATCAATAATATATCAAAAGTTGTTATAGCGACCGTTAAGCACCCGATTCAATCAATTACTCAATTTGTATAAGATTGACTGCAAATATTTGTTTAAAAGTGTAAAGTGTGCTAACTTATTTTATTAATACAATTTTCCGCCGCCTATTCCACTCCCTTACTAACATCTTAATCCATTCAGGGCTGATTAAAAAACTAAGAATTTTTTTTGTAATCGAATGGGTAGTTAATAGTTACGGAGATAACACCATACAAACAATCTTGAAACTTCACAATGCCACAAACTCCTTTATATAAATTTTATGGAATGGTGTGAATATTATTCGATCCCATATTGAATTGTAAGCTAATAACGATGCACTACCACATAATGCTAATCGTTCCTCTTACTAATATTCATATTTTTTCGATGCCTATATAAAGTCCCACTGCTGGGCAAAGGCCTCGCCTCTCGACTTCCACTCCTCCCAGCTTTGAACAATATTCCTATCATCATCGTCATCTTTATCAGCCTGTAATCGCCCACTGCTGAGCATAAGCCTCTCTTCGAGTACGCCACTTATCCCGGTCCCGTGCTAGTCTCATCCTCAACCCATCGAGCTGGTGGACGACCGACGCTTCTTTTTCCTGTAAGTGGCCACCAATCCGTTTAATATTCCTATAAAACCTTAAAACTTCCTACTTCACTTATATCTTCTTCATCATCATCATTATCGATGATCATCACAATTATCCACTGCTGAGCATAAGCTCTTCGAGAACGCTACTCATACACCGTATCTGCGCAAGTTATTTTCTCAACATCAAAACAACCCTTCATAAAGACAACGTGCATTTGAACAAATCTTCAGATATCATTTATGAGCGTACATGCCGTGGCTATTCCCACCTCCTGACCTCCAACGATCAGATAGCCGGGGTGGCTATAAACACATAATAAAACAGCTCTGGCCGGCCATCTTGCAAGATATGCTATTACCAAGCAAATCTTCTGAGACGTGAGCAGCATGAGCGGCCATTTCGATGCAAGATTTTCATTGTTATTGTACTGGGAATGCTCGGAGACAATAGTTTGAAGTAGTAATCAAGTATAATAAGCAGGGAATATAATTTGCTTCGGAACTTCACACGACGTCCGAAACACTAGTGTTCAATAATTGCCCATTGTGTAATGGATGATAAATGATCATCAATATGATTTTAATTATGGTTTACTATTATTTCGGTGGCGCAGGACCGGTCACTTTAGTACTCTTTGGGGGAGGCCTATGTCTAGCAGTGGACGTCTTTCGGCTGATATGATTATAATGATGATGATTATTTCGTTTAAAACTGGAATTGTTTATTACTAAATCATTTTAACTGATGACAAAATAGACGTGTTGTTATTTTATAACAAGAGAAACCAAAAAGTTATATAGATATTTTTTTTTTTTTTTATTAAGTATAGGTACGCATCTGACCCCTATCTCGCCTGATGGTAAGTGATGATGAGGTCGAGGGAGTTACATGCATACCTAGATAGCGCCTATTCACTCTCGTCTTGAAAAGATCCAAGATATATTTCACTTTCACAATTAAGAAGAATCTAACGACACCTCATATGGCAAAATCCATCAGGAAGTTTCGACTATAAGTAAGTTTTGGATATTTAAGCAAAAATTGTTGTTAAGCAAACTTTAAATCATTCTAAACCCTTAACAATTATTTAAACAAAAAACTGAACAAAGAAACCTTACTTATTTTGAAATACTTATTCAATGAGGTATCATTGAATAGTTACGAGCACTCCCGAAGACGCGATACTAAAAAAAAAATAAAGTCTACGAACTACGAGTATGTCATGTGGGGTACTTATTTTTTTTAATATTTTGTTTTTTGATCATTATCAAGTCTTCAATGGCACTCGCAAGATTAAAACAAATCGATTGACGTATGATTCATTATAATCAACCCACGCATTTGATCAATAGAGTGCCACAAAGGAACATAGATATTAGATACAATACATACGTAGACTGGTAAACACGTTACCCTCCTTTGCGTCGCGCATTTGGATAAAAATAAATCATACTCATTTTAGAAATAATAAATACGTGTTCCGTTTTGCATCAAGTTAAAAATAATCCATTTTCAGATGTATCTTACAGGCAAAAATGATAATGGGACGCAAAATGCCGACGGAAAAAGGTTCCCTTCATTAAAAGTTGGCCTAGAGGCCAAACCAATTGCCAACTTCAAAGAGTCTTTATAATGAGTACGCATTTCCGGGGTTTTGTAAATATAAGCGCACTTTCTTGAACGGTTTGACAGTGTCTGAACGTTAAATGATCACAATTTGCTTCATTGACGTATCTATACTAATTTTAAAAATGTCCGTCTTTCTATTACCTTTTTACGCTACCACTGAACCCATTAACACTTTTACTGCTAGGAACCTAGCGGGCACCTACGCCGTAGTCACTTTCCCCTACATACGGGGAATCCACGGGGATCCGCTACGAGCGTAGCGCATAGCGACTTTTGAATGTGTTAAGGTATATCGTAATGGTGTAGAGATTATATTGCGGGATAGTTATATCCCGCAATATATACAAGGTATAAAGTCATCCTTTCATCATGCCCTTACCTGTCTGACGTATAAAACAAAACCAATAATATTTTGTATGTAACTCGACTTCATATTTTGTTGAATAATAGAAGTCAAGACAATTTAAAAACAGAAGTTATATTTCTATAGCTATACGGTTTGAAACGATGATATTTCACACATTTATTTTTATTCTTACTTTTCTGCCTCCCTTCCTCTCAATTGCTCAAAGGTTAGCTGGAAAAGATCCATTAATACGCGAGTATAACCATAGCTTTATTAGTAGTAGTTTATGGAAGAGATCCCTTACAGGGATAAGTTCGCTTTTGTACTTTGATCTTATGTGACATGTATTTGCCTTACCTGTTATTGTGTACAATAAAGTGCATACATATCATACATAGACTGTGTACTACACACACACACACACACACACACACACACACACACACACACACACACACACACACACACACACAGAGACACAGTGTATTACACTGTATACAATTAGGTATTTACAGTCAACTCTATGTTGTTGAGCAATTATGCTACTGATATTACGAGTAAACCATGGTTTACTAATTTCAGTACGAAAACTGAAACCGCATGCATAAAACTTCAGGAAAATGTTTCGTAAATTCAGATTATTTTCGCCTCAGCCGGGGCGTTTTATTGGCGGTAGGAGTTATGGGTTATGGACGTTTCGGACCGCCACACTACACCCTGTATACGATTTATTATCTACGTAATACAGATACGCTTATGTACATTAATATACAGGGTGTCTGCCCTCTTTATTACCATTTTTATAAGGTTGTGTCAAGGTTTTTTCATGTACACACATTTAAATGCACGAACAAGTTAAATGCAAAGCGAAACACACATGTTTTATGGTGCAGCTTCAAGTTACATAATTTGCCTTTTATTATTAACCACGCGTGACATCTATTATCACTTTTGAGGTGTCAGCGGCTGAAAAATTAAGTTTAAATCGTGACGCAAAAAATGCGTGACTACATTTATGTTGCGCCAAGCCCCAGTGACCACAATCTCCAGTCTCTATGAGTTAATTTCAGTAAAGTGAATTAAATTGGGACTAACACTTACTCCTAAGCGACCTGAAGTGGAAAGAAGACCAACTATTCAACTCGTGCCGAAGGCCGAGATCTTCGATACGAGTTGAATAGTTGGTCTTCTGCCACTTTTCGACGTTCAGTCTGTAGCACTCTAAGGTCCAAATAAACTAGAATTTTCATCTTATCATTTTACTTCCTAAAGCCGTGTACAACATTGAGTTGCCATTCCAACGTTATCTCACATTTCACGTCCATACTCGACTTGTTTTTAGGGCCGTTACAGACGGACTGCGTTTCGACTGATTCCTGGCTGAAAAAGTGCAGTTTGAATACAGTTATTTTGCAGTTGAAGTAGCTGCATCGAAACTGTAGTCCATTTGACTATGCAATTCGCTTGCAGTCGGTTTGCAGTTGTGATGCATACACGTCAACTGAATTTAAACTGCACATTTGTAGCCAGAAAGCAGTCGAAATGCATTTGTAACTGTAACCGTCCTCGGTATTTGTGCCCACCAACCGGCTGACATGTTGGTCTATATCGTCTCATGTAGGCCCTTATCACTGCCATGTTGGACGCCATCTTTTCGAGATGTTCGAAGCCACGGAGTCTTGCCGATTTGATTTCGCTGATGATATTAGGGTCCAACACCTTATTGACTAGTTCTTGAGTTTACCAGATCACAGATTAAAGAATACAAGTACAGATACCCAATCTCATAGAACAAAAGCGTACCGTCCTAATGTAGGCAATTCAGTATACAATTTTAGTCCCGTAGCTACACCAGTAGATGCAGTATCCGAGCTACCACGGCTATGACGCTGTCAGCCTTTAGTAATACATTGAGATATCACCAGATGGCGTTGATTTCCCGGGCAACAAATAGAGTATTTTTGATTTTTTCGATATAAAAGAAGTATTTTAGAGACAATATTACACATCACACAAAAATATACATAACCAAATGGTTAGAGCCTGTGGTTCCATAGAACTTTAGCGACCCGTGATGGCGCCATCTAGTGACAGTACCCAATAATACGTAGCAAGCTTGAAAGCTCACTCGTATAGTACGAGTTACATGGATTTAGTATCAATTTTATTGCATTTACTAAACTTATAAAATATACTTTTATTGTATGTGCGGAAGTATGTTTGTGATATAATTAAGGTACGTTGAATTTATTAAGGTGTAAAAATCATTCTATCTTCACGATTACTGGTTCAAATGTTTCGCTCGGTACCTGTGTCGCCATCTATGAGTTCTTTTTAGTATCAATTATACGTTGTTCTAGTTGGGAGGCCATGACCAGATTAACCTACTAAGTTTTTGTGTCCTCGTAAGGTCTTATAAAATAAGTATTTCGGTGACCATAAGCTCTTTCTCTTCCGTCAGGGTCAATGAATCATAACTGTAGACGTATATCAATTATATATCACTCCATTCTTACCTCTCTTTATCCCCTTAAAGCTTCTTGACTTAACATCCATTGTTTATTTCAATAGGATCTTTAAGAAATTGCGTTATATTGTTATACAGTAAATTTCCGTTTCAAAACAGCGTTTCCTTATAATTTCTCGACTGTTAGACACTCGCGAAGTCTCAAGTTTCGACAACTTTTTAAGGGCTCGTTGAGTTTAGAGAGGTTTTGTGAATTAAGAATGGATACTAGCCAGGAGGCAAATTGTGAAAAATGCCACAAAATTATTTTGACAGCGGAGCCTTGCTCCACATTGTAAAAGTGATCTTAAAAAATCTTCATACAATTATACATTAACTAGGTACCTAATTATATCATTCAAAACTTAAATGGCAATGCGAAATGTAAATTGCGAAGTTATATTTCTAATTACATATACTCAATTTGTACGTTATTAAAATACCTATTTGAACGTAGCAGTTTTTTTGTTGTTATAAAAGGGCTTTTATTTACAAGTTTCTGTCCTTGCGGTGAATGTTAATTTCTTTCGAAAAATTTAATCGGTGTATGAAAGGCGAATTTGACAACTTGAAGACAGAAAGCTAAGGTAGGCAAAGAAACTCCTAAACAACGTATAATTTGAATTGTTTTATATGAATTTATAATATTTTAATTTTAGTATAACTAGTAGAGATGGGCCGACTATGGGTTTGGCCGACTAGCCGACTAGTCGGCCGCCTAGTAGGCCGACTAGTCGGCCGTTTAGTCGGCTAAGCCGATTGTGGACTTCGGCTAAGTTCGGGTACAATCGGAAAACTTTGTTTCGCTTTGCCGTCGCGCTATCTGCATGCGTTCAAAGTACCAAATGTGATAATCTGTTTTTGAGTAAAATATAAAACGAATGGTAAAAAATAGCAGTTCACTTATTTTATGTCTCGTTTTCCTGTGATCCTTAAAGTGCCGACTAATCGGCTCGTTTTGCCGACTAGTCGCCGACTACAAATGAGGCCGGATAGTCGGCTTTCCCGACTAGTCGGCAACTAGTCGGTACATCTCTTATACCTAGTCATATTTTTTTATGATTGATATATATATATGACTAAATGATGAATGAGGCGCAATTTTCCTGGTGGCGCACATACCCGAACTGACCTTAAGTACTTTGTATTAAGCTAAATAAAATTGTTCTAAGGAATAAGTCGAGGAAGGAACTACCTACCTATAGCATTTACGTTACCTCTTATCTCTTGTAAATAGAGAAATGTTACATAACTAAGAATTTAACAAAACAATGAATAGTTTTTGTCCCAGCCCTATAAGTAATTTAATTCATCATCCAGACGTGCTTTCAAAAGTACTTTCATTCGGCTATCTGCCGAAATATCACTAGTCTTCGACTTGAATTGCCGAATATCGTCAGCTATTTCTTGGCGGACCTTTGAAAACTTACGATATTCACGGGATATTAGGACTTTCGTTAGGTCAAATTCATAGAGACTCGCCCATAAATAATGAAATTGAACCCCCTGATATTAGGGCTATGCTCCGAAAGGGTGCAGGCTCAATATATCACGGCGAGGGTCCACTTTTCATGAGTTACTTTTTCAGGTTCAGCGTTTTTCGTGCGGTTTGAGAGTATTTATTTGCTAGAAATGTTTGCTTTCTAGTTTAGATTTATTTGGGACTGGGCGAGTTTATTTTGAAATATACGCAGTTTGAAATATACGTGGTATTCATTCGAGGCCACGCATGGTTGGTCGACCGCCTAACTCAATCCTAGCCTGCGCGGCGCGCGGGAGCAGGGTATGACGATTACGGGGCGCGGGCAATGTACGGGAGGCAAAGCCTGGCGCCCGCACGCCGCGCGCGCCCCGTAGCAGCATTTTTCAGTTCTATAGTAAAAATCGCTCGTAGAAGCATGGCTCTTATGTGAGTCATTGGCCTCGAATGAGTTAATAGTAGGATGAGATGAAAAAAATACAACTTGAAATAATGTAGAATTATCTTGCCACACCTTTCTCATGAAAACGAGTACAGTTACAAAGAGTGGTATTGTGCATTTTTACTAGGAATTTCTTATTTTTTATGGTTTCGTTGCCAATATGGCAAAAACGAAATCCTTATAGTTTTTAAGTATTACGTCGGTGGTGAACAAGGACGTAGCCTTCCTACGGTGTTTGCTAACCAACGTAATCAAAAACCGTAGCCTACAGACGCTGGCGACTTCTAAAGCCAGATAAATATGAATACGGCTAAGCTAAAACAGATCCCGGCTCGAAGCATTGGATGAGGATTCACAAACGATGTTCAAAATTCTTCTGTTTCCTTGTCGTATCCTCATGGCTGAGGGACGTGACGGCTGTGGGCGCTCTTCACCATCAGAGTGATGGCCAAGCTGTTCGGTCCTGGGCTTGATGCATGCTGGCCTGAGGTGTGGCTCTAGCCACAGATGTTACCGTGTCTGCCCAACGCATAGGCATATGTCCTTTGCTCGTCTTCCCTGCCATGCGGCGAGTGATAAAAAAAAGAAAGAAAGTCGGGAACCCTCATAGGGAGGCGATGGCTGAGATATGCGTCATACTCGTGATCGTCGGGTGCTGCTGTTTGTGGAGTCCGGACTGTTCATGCTTGCAAGGGTATAGTACCTAACTACTTAAATATTAGTGTTATTATTATTATTTATCGTATTGACGAGATACTACATCGTTCTGATCTTGACACGTTTTATTGTTATTGACCCTGTACATCTCTGACAATATTGCATTAATGTTCCTTTTTTTTGTTTTGACGCGCAGAGACCCTTTACATCTCTGGAGTACTGAATTAATATCATTAACTTCTTGTTAATGCTGATAGAGATCATGTATAGAATGTTATGGTCATATTTCGCAATTTTGATTTGTTTTCATTTACTTAGTGACATTTTGTTTTTTAAACGTTTATGTCGGTCCTTAATCTGCAAATTTTAAATTATTATTGTGTAAGATTATTATTATTGTATTGTATATTACCGTTTGTAATGTAAAAGTGCCCTTGTGGCCTGTTTGCAGAATAAATAATTGATTTTCATTTTAATTTCTTAATACTGAGTCATTACGTGATTTACGCTACTCTTATTTGAGATACAACGCACATCACCCTGCTAAACTTTCTCAAGACTTTCTCTGATTTATTATGAAAATGTTCGCCAGGTTTATATGCGCTCTTTTTATAATTTTTAATGCTTATCTTGCATGCTTCAACCATCCTAAAAATTAAAAAGCTAATGTTGATTCTGTAAATAGGCCGCAAGACTTTTTTACGAGTCATACAATATGTATCAATGTATGTAATATGACATTTTGTGACATGACACCTGGTAGTGATGACGAAAAGACTAACCTGGCCACACTAAACCAGGAAGCGAACGAAGTTCTTCGTTTTAGGTTGGCCCATATCCTTACGTCCTTATCCGGAGGTCCAGATTTCCCGCTGTCCAGCTTTTCTCCTCTCTGTTTCCTTTCTCAACCAATTCTCGTCATGTGATCCGATTCAAAAATTCAGGCATTCATGGTTCATCGCTACTAACCAACTGAGCTATCGGAACAAATCGGTTCGGCCACCAAATCTTTCAATCAGTTCCTTCCTACAATGCCTTAGGGAGGCGTGTAGCGACATCTACCAGAAGACTTAGGCTTCTTAAATGCACCAACGTCTCAAATTATATTGAGAAATCGTCAGTAACGATGCGCCACCCTATACTAAATTAAAATCTCAATTCTTAATCTCGTTAGCAGCGTTACTGCTTAATACAAAAATTAATTTAGATTCAAAAATGTATTAACTTTTTTGGAAGATTCGGTTTTTGAAATTTAGATTCAAAAATGTATTAACTTTTTTGGAAGATTCGGTTTTTGAAATTTAATAAAAAATTAAACGAACTGAAAAAGAGAGGCGAACAGAAATGTTTACAACAAAATACTCAACCTATTTTTACTGTATTTATCTACACACTGTAATTTTTGTTACTGTCAGAGAGTAATCCAAAATGATTAGATCAGTCAGCACTTCTTTTGCGTAGTTACTTTTGTTGCCTACTGTCCTCCGTAATGAGAAAATTTCCTTCTGATACGCGTTAATATAATACATTAATATATATACGAGTATGTATAATATATTAACGCGTATTAGAAGGAAATTTTCTCCAGAAGGAAGAAGGATTCCAGATTCGGTTGGCTGGGCCTCTTATGGACGAAAACGGAATGATGTATAAAATTATTTACAACGTAATTAAGTCTTTCTGAGCATAATTATCTTTCCTGAAAAAGAAAAGCTTATGCATATAATTACATTAACAGGAGGGCGAAGGTATGAAACGCTTGTTTAGTCGTCGCGAGGCGACTACGATACGATTTCACATTTTCTTTTGATTTGTTGTAAATATTGTGAGTTGTGATGAACGCAGGCAAATGGGATGTTCACAGTGTTTTATTGAAAGTAGAAAGTATGGCAATGGAATTTTAGCATCTTTAATTAGAAATGCGTTGCTAAATGGAAATGCTGCAAATAATGGACCCACCATTTTACACCCCAGAAAACATATTTTCCCCAATATGCTCGGAAATGTTTGCCTTATCGTAGCAAAAATAGTATATATATAGTACGAGCGGCCAGGAAAGTGTATGAAATTACATTACTATATACTTTATTACCCTTAACTATATTATGTTTTGACTAAATCACAAAAAACAGCCAAGTGCTCGTACGTGTAAAGACCTAACAATTTGTCACAACAACTTGTGCCTGTTGTTATGTACTATAGTTAGACTGGTAAGAGTATGGCTGTGTCTTTCGAGCTATTGCATGTTGCTGTGACATATTGCGCCCGTTTGTAGCCTGTTTAAAGGCTCTATATATCTGCCTTGGCGGGAACGGCAATTCGTGGATTCGTCTCTATTGTCAAACAAAATTAAATGTATATTGACGGTTCGTAGTAACTACCCGCAGGTAGAGGTCTAGTTTCGTTAGGCGTGATGGGAAGGGTGAGGCGCATGAGCACGTAATGAATGACCGCCCCGTGTGAAGTGTCACCTCAGAGCTGCGCTTACCGAGTTTAGCCGAAGCTACAAGCGACACAGGCCTGGCAAAATATATATACCTCCGTTACCCGTCTTCCATTGGTTTTAAATCAAAACTGCCTCAATGAGACTAATTTTGTAATAGTTAGGCTAGGCTCAGTGGTAAGAAATAGACCCAAGTGGTCTCAAGGTATGGGTTGAAATTAGACCGCCCTCGGAGGTGGTAAGCAATTGTCAAAATTTATAAGAAATACATAGCGCCAGACAATTACCAATACTCAAGCTGAAATATCAATTGATCTTACTTAAATAAAACCAGTTCTTTGTAAATATATAGAAGTATATTTCCACACACTTTTTACAAGGGCACTGTTACACTGTGTCTATAAAAGTCTTTCTTTTTCATCAAATTTCACTATAAATGTCTATGACGCGTGGCGTCTAAAGTTCATGAAACAAAAGTATTAATACATTACCAGCTGTTACAGTTATTCAGCTATTTAGCCGCATTTCGGATGAGCCGCACTGCTTCCCCAGCACCACAGTTGCGATGGTCCGCAACACACCGGGCAGGTATACCACGCACCCAATGGCGGCAGGTTAGCAGGCAGGCCTTCCTTCACACGCACGTTGATGTCTGCACTCGTGGTGCAGCACGATATACATTGCAGAGTTAAAGAGGAACTATTCCCCAGGTACAAAAAATATTAAACGGTCAACATGGACCAGGTATCCCGTTAAATCTTCTACATACTAAGATGTAATCCTAATGTTGGATCATAAGGTTGGACCCTGACACTGAAACCCTGTGAACAAAAATGTTCCAGATATAAACTTGGAATTTGTGATTGAGCTTTTTAGAGACACTTTCTTTTTTTTTAATAAAGAGTTTAAAGACTTACCGCGACATAGCGGGTTTAATGTTAAAATTTTAAAGCTGCCACATGGACAGGTGTTGGCGTTGATACCGCTGTGGACAAAATACACGACGCATTATTATGTGAGACTAATAATATACGGGATACAACACTTTTATTAGGTTGGAAGAACAGAGAAAACTGGGCACTAAGCTTACCATCGGTGTTGTGTGTCGGCGGGGCTTCAAGGAAGTTTACCCCCCTCATCTTGTAGGGGCTGGTTCGATGGTCAGAGACTAGAAACAGAAACGAAAGATAGGAAATACGATCGGCAAGGTGGAACAAAGCCACTTTAAGACTATTTCGCTTACCCGACGTTGATACCTTCACTCAGAAGCACATTATCGGCAACCAGCTAATGAAATAAAACCAAAATGCCTGCAGCCACGAGGATCTCCCTAGAGGTCATCTCGTGAAAATAATCCGTTTCACATACGTTCCACATTCCGATTAAAAAACAAGTAATACATAATTTACTTAAGTTTCACTCGCAAGAGTCGACAGAACTCACCGAACCACAAGTTATGCTTATTTTGGGCGTGGAACCACCAAAATAGCAAGGAAAAGAAAATATATGAGTCAATAGGAAGACAACTACGAAACGGCATACACCTGTAATGGAACGCAATTGATTTAAGGAGTCAACACCGTGATATAATAGTCTCTCTACGCGAAAACAACATTACCTAATTCCCAAAATGTAATCATTGAAAATAATTTAGATATTCTTTCAATTAAGCTTTATAGTCATTTAATAAATTTTATATTAATAGAGGACCTATCTTGTTTTGGAAGACTCGATGTTTATCCACACGCGTACCGCTCTCGGCGTATCTGTGGTACTCAGCTGTCAACACCGACAGACGTCATGTCATACTGTTTATTTAGGAGAACTACTGTTTTTCTTTACTTATTAGCTTTATTGTTAAAGTTTGGATAATTCTAACGATGCAGAATGAAAAAGGTATTAATAATGTAGCCATCGAGGTATGACAATAGCCACGGCAACGCGAAAGTGCAGTGAAAATTACCACTTGGAACTGACAAGAATATACAATCAGGTTTGTTCTCTTAAATTCCCTCTCCAGATTCTAACTACAAAAATAGGATCACAATCGATCGTACCAACCACTATTTACATTTATAGTTATTGGTATACTCGTATCAATTGGCTGCTACCAGACTCAGTGATTTAAACTTGAAACTAGCCTTGGTGACACTCAAATGTTACAATTTAACTTACTTTTGTTGCGACAAAACCAATCATTCTTAAATTATCTACGAGTATTGCATGAATTTTGCATATACCTATATTATGAATATTTTTGCGTGTAAGTAGGTATGTATATTTAGCTGATTTTGTTTGAATGTTAAGAATAAATTATTTTGGTATAATAAACTTCAAATAATATATAATTTGCGTGCTCAGGAATGTTTGCGCTTATTTATTATTTTAATTTCTTACAATACATTTTTTCACAGATACCGTTATTTTTTTGTAAGTGAAATATTTAATGATTTCAGGAATGATAGAGATAAAGAACGATACTAATCATCTTCGTCGTCTAAAAGGTGATGGGATACTATATGGTTAGCTGCTAGAGAATGCCTTTTGGCATTAAGCTCGCCATTTGTACATTTCTGTAATTTGCGCGATAATGAACTTTAGGTATGCGAACAAAGAAGTATTAAATCGAAATCAAACACAATTCACTAAGTACTACATATTCATTATTACAAACAAAGGCGTTACATTTTACGCGTAACAGAATTAGGCAAAGTCCTGAAATTAGATTTACAACACAACTCGTAAATCCAAACATAATTCCAGAATCCAACACAAGACGTCCAAAAAGAAAGCGAAATAATTATTTCACGCCACTCACGCCTTTTTATGCATCCCACCCATCCCCGTACACTTATTGCTCTTTTTACAAAATCCCAAAGGTTTTAAAAATACGAATTTCGCTACATCCCTGGACTTATATGGCTCAGAAGTGAACCCACGAAAGCGTCAAATGCTACGGACTGAGAACGCGTTGAGCATACTAACACACTTTCTCATGGACCCCCCTGACCCGCCTTACCCCCTTTACCCCCTATGCCCCTCTCTTTTTACCCCACACGAACATAAGAAGGAATGCCCAAATTTCAATGATGCATTAAACAGCTCTTGTGGCGGGGTCCATGTCGAAATAAGTTATGTTACATTTTTGCTTGCGGATTTTGTGGCGTATAAGATGTTGAAATATTTTATACGGAGGGTTCGTAATAAAATTGTCGGTTTCATGACACTGGTTTGCGAAATTGAATATTACTTGCGCGGTCCTGTAGAATACTCTTGTGTTTACTGCCTTTATTCGTATCATTTTTCGAAATACTACTTTTACCACTCTTTCAGACGGTTTATTTCCCGGAATGTAGAAATCTAATCTGTTATTAAGTGTACCTACTGTTTATATACTTCAAAATGATTTAGATAGATTTATTAATTAGCAATAAAGATTACATTATACATAATAATGTACCCGTGAATGGGTTCTAGCAGGTGTCACACATCACATTAAACTTCGTCTCCAAAGGGCTTCTTCGTGTTGGATCTATATCCCCACGCACGCCTTGACGCATGACGGGGCTTTGTCCCGCGAATTTAAACCGGAGATGCATGATAATTAAATCATTTAATTCAGGCAAAGCCCATAATAGTGTTAGTAGGTACAAAACATAACTTACAAAATATTGCTAATAAGTCACAAAACACAGCATACGAGACATACCCATTGCCCGATGAGCATAAAAAATTATAGTTCTGAAATGTACAATGTAAAATAAAAATTTAAAATATTAACATTACATAACATGACAATTTAAAATAATCTCTACTGTGATCGCCAATATATTAAATGAAAAGCACAGGGTCAGGGGCAACTCACTCGGTGATTTCGTCGTCCCGCTACAAGTACATGCCTACCAGCCCCGGCCGGAATGTGCGTTCCATCGCAGCGCGTTGCAGATAGAAAGGGCCTGATGGCCACGTTTAGGCTCGTTCGGCATACTTAAGAGTCCGCATCCGCAGTAAGCTCGGCCGAATCTCACCTTCCCATACAAACGTAGTTACGCTCTTATTTTATAACTACGTGTTGGACAATAATTAATATGAGGTATAACTAGGTCTTTAATTAGTTAAAACATAGTTAAAATACAGCAGAAACAAGTTTTGTATGAAAAACTTAAATTTGCTGTACTTTTTTTACTATGGTATCTGAAGCTACATAAACTAATTACAGGCCTGGATATACCTCATGTCATTGCACATGCAAAGTTTCGTTACAATCCAACACGTAGTTTTAAAATGAGAGCGTAACTACGTTTGTATGGAGAATCGAGCTTACTGCGGACTCTTAATCAGGGGATTTGTTAATAGATAACCTTCTGTATGTAGTGCTATTAATTATTATTTATTCTGTGACTGGGTTGTGTCGAAGATACAATCCATTGTATCTCCCAAACGGAATAACCTTTGAGGGTTTTTTTGTCTGTCGTGTGCGTGTGTTATGTTGTTGTCACCTCAGGTGTTTTAAATTTAGAACATTGGTTGGTCAATGAATTGTATGTTTGGAATCAAAGGAGTATCCACGTAGCAAATAACGTAATTATACTGAACCGAGAATAATAAATAACAATGTCAATAGTTCGTAAAAATTCCTCGTAAGTTATAAAGAAATATTAGGGGACAATCTTCAGAAACAAATATGCTTAAAACACAAATATTTGCCCTTACCGGGATTCAAACCAAGGACCTACAGCTTCGTAAGCAGCGTCACTACCCACTAGGCTAACTGGTCAGCGCTTGCGATGCGTGGCATTTCTATTTAGTCAATGATACCATTGTATACCAAGTATCTTCATCCTCCTAGC
Organism: Epinotia ramella; assembly: GCA_947578815.1. Classification (NCBI taxonomy): domain Eukaryota; kingdom Metazoa; phylum Arthropoda; class Insecta; order Lepidoptera; family Tortricidae; genus Epinotia; species Epinotia ramella. The sequence goes on along the minus strand of OX388206.1, from coordinate 1,001,817 downwards.
GTTATTCCCGGTTGTGCCCTAAACGAGCCCGGGGTCCGTTTTGACGCCTAATCCCAAGATGGCATAGGCACTAGTTTAACGAAAGTGCCATGTGACCTTCTACCCAGAGGGCAAACTACACCTTATTGGGATTAGACCGGTTTCCTCACTATGTTGTCCTGCACCGAATAGCTAATACCTACATGAGTTTCGAACAACTCATTGGTGTGAGCCGGGATTCGAACCCACGACCGCCGGTTGGCTGTCATGCCTGATCCACTAGGTTACCGTTTCTCTCAATATTGTATTTGTATACCAGATGGGTAATCACGTAACGTTTCCAACGCGCGTTAGGACACTTTAACTGTTATTTTTCCATATAAAAATTGACATTTAGATGTGCGTACAATGCGTTACGTGATCGACTTGCTGATATGCTTTAATATAAATACAAAAGAACAATTGATGTTGACGGATAATTGAGATGTCGTAATAAAACGGACATACAATATCAATCGCATGTCACAAACCTGACTGACCAGACGTGGCAAATATAACTTCAGTTGATCGTTACCGTACATCTTAAGGTGAGGCCTTTTGAGGAGATTATCACAAAGGTGTAAAATGGGGCTTCGAATTTCCTACTTCATTAAGCGAAAACTACATAAAGTGTGACAGTTTCTTCTTTAAATGATATTTGAAGATATTTGCTACAATTATATGAGGCTCAAAACACGATTTGATTCATTTGCCTCGATACATTAGGATGGCAAAGTTAGCTCTGATTTTGCGTTTTTAGGTAGCCCGAGTAGACTAAAAACCTGAACCATTTTTTTGCTATTCAATTTTCAGTATTTATTTTTGTATCCTTTTGTTCCTTATTACATGTGTGACAAGCAAATGGGCTCCTTTTATTTTTAATATCCATAAATCAGTAGAATTAAGCACATAAATACAAAATCAGGCACCTTCCTTTCAATTTTATTAGGCAGATGGCCATAAGGCCTCGTATTGGAAGGACGTCTGTCGCGATTTCTTCGTTTTGACAATTGTAATTCGCTAATTGAATACCAGCAATCTAAAAATAGTACGTTTTTAGGGAAAATTTATAGGGTGTTATGTGGATAGTTAAACGTTCAAAATAGATTTTCTCTCATTTGTGCTACTATAAAACCCAATATTACATTCAAACCATACCATTACAACCCGATTTTTCATATTTTTCCTCTTAGAGCCCGTTCTTAATCAAAAAAGTTCTAATACGTTTAATTAGTATGTGGAATATTTTTTAATCACACAAGGCACATTGTCTTATACGGTGTACGTGGGTGTCCGTGTGTGTATTTGTCATAACATCTGACATATAGGTAGGTTTGACATTTTCATTTATGTTGTCTTAGACACTATTTGATGTTGAATAAATAAAATAATACTCGTATAACTACAAGGAACATCGTATCATTGTACAAACTAAGGCGATTATGATAATATATTGCGATCCCGCCGTAATAATGAAGCCGTCCAATGAAATTGTCGTGTTTTCTTCCTCAAAAATCAGCAGTGCCAACGAATTGAATATTGTGGAAATACATTGTCAGAATATTTCTAATATCAACTCGGAATCTGCAAGCATGAGCCAAATTGTGTTATTGTGATCAATTCAAGACGAAATATGGTCACCCGATTGGATACAGTTCTTCAAGATACCTTATTGCTACACTTAAACTCCATGTTTTTAACTGATTCACTAGCAAGAAGTGCTACGCGCTACGCTCATTACGACACGAGTCATCGCACGAGTTTCAGCGGATCCCGTGGTTTTCCCCCGTATGTAGCGGAAAGCGCCTACAGTAAAGGCGCCCGCTAGGCGCGTTGCTGGCAGACCTGAGTAAGAGTTTGAGTCAAATGAAGAAGAAGAAGTAGGTAGCAAATATTTGTAATATATCATCGGACTTATAACTGGTTACTGCCACTCCCCGTGTTGTAATCCACGCGGCGAAGCCGACGTGAGTGAAGTGTCCTCTCCACATGACACTGCATCGCCTGGGACGCACATGAAGATACACAGGGTTGCCCAAAACCTGAGCCTCTCTCTCGACCTCACCGGCTGGGTCCGCGGGAACGACAAGAACATATAATTACATTTTTGTGGTATAAAACATACAAATGAAGTAATTGTTTCATTTTCTTAACCTACCTACTCTTAAGCTAAGGAATTCACTAGATCAGACATATTGTGCTGCTTTTATACTCTGCTTGCCCCTTGGTCAAGTGCGAGCCGGATTCGTGCACGAGGGTTTCGTACCGTACTCGCAAATTTTGCATGTCTAGTTTAACGTGAGCTTCCGTCGCGAATTGTTTACCAGCGTTTTGGTGCCCGCTTACGCTGGTTATACAAATTTTGAATGCGATATACCTAGTTATAAATTGACTTCACATTGACTTATCGATAGCACATATTTCATATATCAAAATGTACCCTAAGAAACTACCACAGATAAAGATATACATAGATCACACAAATGGGCATTTTCAATAAAACGTGTAACCAATTAGCGTGAGTTTTATAAGTAAAAATTAACTCAGTGTCAGTTTTGTGACGAAAATTAAGCATTCAGTTTGTAAAAATATTCACTTTTTCTGTTTAATTTATAAATGATATGCATAAACACGTTAATTAAATGTATAAAAGTTCATTGTCATATCATTTGTATTGCGAAGTTCATGCATTTATTCCGCGCGCGTCTGTTGTGGTAGCCGGTTGTCCGTGAATATTAAGAAAATACCTTATTGCAGAATCGATTTTCCGCGGACAACGGGGAATTCAGGTCACTATAATTCACCCGTGTGACGTCAAAGTAGGTAGAAAAAAGTGTCACGGTCGGTTTTCATACAAATTGAGGTGTTTAAGTTATCTAGTGTATATCTATATCTATGGAAACTACTCAGAATACGAAACTGTCAACAAGTCTCTGTCATTTTTCAATAAGATGTTTTGACGATTTTGCTTGCTCTATGGAGGTCGGCGACTGATTTCAATTCATAATGTCACCAAAGAAAAAAAAACCAAGGTTAGCGACCTGCCGCTGTAAAGTGATATGGTGTGCGTGAAATGTAGTAGTGTGTGTCACTGGGGAAAATTACGATAATGTTGCGCCGCCTAGTGTTATTTTAGTGTCGCGTATGTAGCTTCATTCGACTTGTTTCGCCTTAAAATGAAAATATCCATTTATCATTGCCCGACTATGTGTATCAGTAACACATTGACAAGACAAAACAAATGAATAAAGTTTTAAAACAAAATAAGCATTAAAAGCTAATAGACTACCAATTAGTCTCTTTAATAGGCTGCTTAACATTAAATGTGTAATCACCATTACTGAAAAAACTTTAGTTGACCAATTTCATTTTCCAATTATATAGTGATTGTACAAAAATACAACAGCACAGGTGACGTCCCCCAATAATGAAACAAAAGTCTCACGCCAATCGATTAATAATTGCAACAAGGGTAAATAGAATAAGGTTTCTTTTTTCCTCCTGGGAGTCTATTTTAGAAACCGACGACGGTGACAAATAAGCACACGACCTGCCGGATGGGAAGCAGGCACTGTACTTTTCACTTTACTGACCATCTCGCGATACATGTTGTTCACTTCACACTCATGTTGGTAACCGTCTGCAGGACAGCCCTCGCCTAGTACAGGAGCCACAGCAATAGACTTCCGGAAACGGAAAGTACTATCCCAAAAAAACATTCCATGTAAAATGAAGCCAAGTCTCGAAACTCTTCCACCGTAAGAAGTTGTGAGATATTTCATAGAGCCAAGTCTCAGGCATTCTTATTAATCTTTATTTGCTTGCTAAATAAAGTTCTGCAACTTGGCAATCACACAACTTTACTGCATTAATGGATTTTTGCATACCTAAAACTATGTAGTGTTGTGTATTTGAAGCTTCTATGTCTGCTAGAAGTGCCTTAGAGTTTTGATGATCGGTCAGTCAGTCTGCCAGTCAGTGAGTGAGTGAGCGACAAAATTAAGAAATTTTGACTAGTTATAATTCTTAAACTACTGGTTCAAATTGAATGAAATTTGAAATATACCGTTTTTATAGAGTATCTGCTTGGTTACTGAAAATTCGGGCTTCTAGTTTTATCCACAACGAAGTTATGAGGGGGTCGAAAATGGCCTGAACTGCTTCGAGAAAAGGATGGTACGGCCGTACCGCTGTTTCTTGCTCGACTTGGCGGGGGCACTACCATGCCCCCAGATATTCTTACATATAATTAATTCAATAATAATATAAGTACGGTAGTAATAGGAGCTACGGTAGCCTAGTGGTTCAGGCATGCGGCTGCTAAGCGGCGGTCGTGGGTTCGAATTCTGGCTCGTACCAATGTGTTTTTCGGAACTAATGTACGGAATATTTACCGTTAGCTTTTCGGTGAAGGAAAACATCGTGAGGAAACCGGTCTAATCCCAAGAAGGTCTAGTTTTCCCTCTGGGTTGGAAGGTCAGATGGCAGTCGCTTTCGTAAAACTAGTGCCTATGCCAAATCTTGGGTTTAGGTGTCAAAACGGGCCCCGGGCTCCTTTAGGGGCACTACCAGGAATAACGCTAGGAGGATGATGAATAATAATATAAGTATAAAAGAAGACAATAGTCTAAGTTTAAAAGATGTATCGTTTCTAACATACTGCGATATCATTTAAACCTTAATATGATTGAAGATGTATATAATTATATTCATTCAGACGACCAGTTAGCCGACGACCAGTAGCCTAGTGGGTATTGACGCTGCCTACGAAGCTGAAGGTCCTGGGTTCAAATCCCGGTAAGGACAAATATTTGTGTGATGAGCATGAGTGTTTGTTTCTGAGTCTTGAATGTTTTCTATGTATTTAAGTATTTCTATCTATTAAATATATCGTCGTCTAGTACCCATGGCACAAAGCCTTATTGAGTTTACTATGAGACTAGGTCAATTTGTGTAAGATTGTCCCCTAATTTTTTTTTTGTTTATTATTATTAAATATATTTCTTAGTGATATTTTATGGTGCTTTTAGCACTTGTACAATAAAGTCATTACCCGCATTCAAATATCCCCGTGAAAGTATCATCTACGTCATTGCTGTTTACTTTATTTTACTTATATTTAACTCTAGAGGAGTCAGAAGTTGCCGACCCTTTATTGATTTGAGGATTCATTGTGTCGACGGTAATGCAGGTCCCTTACTATTAACACAAAGCACCTTCGGGACCTCTGGCAACCTTACTTGCTACCAGCAGGTTTATAACGTAACGCATTGTACCTACATACGTTACGTTAATCTAAATGTCACTGTTTGTATGGAAAAATTACATTCGAATAGTCCTAACAGAAAAACAGCACTCCGTCTCACTTAAGCGGTCGAACTTTTCTCACTTTGTCTTGACCAGGAAAGAACTGTTTTATTTAATGAAACGCTTTGTATACTCATTTATTCATAATAATTACATGTCAAATATCAAATTATACTACCAAGCTATGTCGGTTTTATTAAATTAATAATGAACAATACAAATAAATTATGTCGTACAAAATATGAGAACGCGCACCTACCTATATGTACATAGAACACAAGGTCTATAATCAGCCATTCGTTTGTTTGCCCCTCACCATCAAAACTCGCAACCATCCCACTATACTCAAACTATACGTAGCATTACCGCCTTGGTCCCTCCGATTTGAACAGCAAGCTACATAATATAAAGTTAGTAAGGCCTGTCCAAACACATTACAACCAAAAGGGAGCCGGATTCGTTCGACCGTATCCTGCAAAGAAAATTGTGTTGGTATGTTCACGAAGGCGATCGAAGCCCGGTGTGCTTGAGCTAATACAACAGCTTCGAGATTCATATGAATGATTTTGATGGCCCAGAGAATTCGTACGAGGAAGTCGTTACGTAAAAATATTGTTATGAAGTATTGTGTATTTCTCCGAAGAAGTGGACTATAATAATTTGACGCCTGTTGTTTTCGTGCAATGAAAACTTTTGGGTATAAATAGTGTTACTCAATATGTGTAAAAGAGAACGTACCGAAGACTAGGACTCTGGATTCAGACCATTATTCTGAATTAGAAAACGGTAAAAATGCCTAAACAGATAAAATTTCTGAATATTTCAGCGAGTTTACACGAAAGCAACAATGGATTGCAAACTGTATAATAACTTACAAGGCGGTTCTAGGATGATGCAGACAGTGTAAACATACAACATTGCTTATTTGCATTTATTGATTTATTTAACGAATACTTGATTTGAATGAGAACTTTTTTCCTACTCGTATCTGAAAAAATAAATACCACTTGTTTTTAACCATGTTTTCAGTTTTCGGCACGATATCCTTTACACCCTGTATACGTATCTCAATGTTGTCTAGAAAGAATACATAATCAGTAATGCTATAGAGGTTTCTTAAGTTTTTTGCATAAGGAAAATAAAACATTTGTATACACTTTGCTGTGCTTGGGATCCCTGATACCAGCAACGTCCGAAGTTGTTGTAGACTCGACATACCAGGGCTTTTAGCGTTTTTTTTTTCAACACATATTTTATATAAATAGATATTATGCATGCAAAAACAAAGCAGATAAGACAGGTAAAGATGAAGAAAACTATTCCAAGACTCATTGACAGATTGAATAGCTTCCACGGTAGTGCTCTAAAACACAAAAAGACTGCCACAATTGAAATGTCACTAATAAACTATCTTGCAAGGACAGTACGCTAAAATTAAAAAAAAAATTGTTTTAAGACATGTCAGCATGTGCACAGAAACGGAAAACGCTCCCAAGAGTTACAAGTCCGTCAGTTAAAGCACCCAGAACGTGAGAAAAAACAAAACAACACCGCGTGCACCCTAAATCACTTTTGCTCACCCGTTCCCAAACTTGTAATAATATATCGAGTTTGACCCAGTTGGTTCCCGAGTGGCCGAGAACACGAAAACGGACTCCGTTTTAACGACCCCTATTAAACCACAAGTGCAGGAAGTAATGAGTGAATCCAATTAGAGTATTTGGGGATGGCATGTCCACGGGCGTGAATTAGTATGTGACTGTTACGTGACGGTTGTTTTACTTCGTTTTTATGGGCTGCCAGTGATTCATTAGGTGTTCGGGCACTAAACAATTGTTGTTTATGTTTATAGTCAAATAAGTTGTAACGCGTGATCAAGTGCGTACAAAAAATACCCTTTTTAAAAACTTCTATTCTTCACAATGCGGATATAATATAGCAATCAAGATTTAAAAAAAAAAAAAATTTTTTACAGAAACTTTTAATACAGAAAGCAACAAAATTCAGAAACTTTTGACCGAAAAAGCGTTGAAATAGATACTGCGAAACTTACCCTATTGTAATAATTTCGCTGATCATAAGTAGTATTTATATTTATTAGAATATTTGTTTATTTATTTATAAAAATACATCCACATCACATATATTACATCATTGACTTAAATTAATCTTAAAAGGTAAAAGTAAAGGTAAACTACTGATATACCTATTATGCGACAATTACGGCGTACATAGCATTTACTAATTATGGAGTAGGTACTTCATTATAAATTATTATTAATTGCGATTCTACTTTGTGAATCTATTCAATTTTTATTTATTATTATTATTATAGTATGTGAGACAATTGTAATACCGTTACAGAGTTTTATGTGATACTGACAACTGTTATATTTACACCTATTGTACCTTTATTGAACATGATTGCAATAAATAAATATGGATACCGAAACGGGTGCCCTTCGCTTGGTATAAAGTTTTATGTTCTAAAAAAGTTTGCCCGAACATTCGGAATAAGGTCAACTCAGCGAAGACCGGCATACTTCATTTAAAAAATAAATAATCGACAAATTTTGGCTGTCCTATTGCCTGAAAGTCAGTTTTTCTGAAAGTTAGTTAAATATTTAGTTGGTTGCTAATTAAACTTGCGAAATTCACATAGCATGCATCGGTTAGTGAAATAAACACTCGTTTTTAAAACACGGCGCAATGGACGAACTTAGCGCCAATGTCGGATAAGATCGTCTAATGGCGAATTTACCTACACATAGGCAGCTTACGTAGTTACGGATATTTTGTATGAGTGCGAATAACAATAACAACTGAATGTGTGCCCTAAGCTCTCAAGAATAAGGTTTATTATGGCTGTTTTGGTCAAAAGAAGCGTTTGTCGGGTAAGGCCGGCATACAGATACATTCAGGGGTAGAAAACACGTCACTTAAAATAAAATAATTATTTTCGTAGGAAAATTTTATTACAAGAAATTTAAAACTTGTAAGTAGGTAATTAAACCTTCTTCAAGTACTAAACGAGTGTTCATTCAATGTATTAAAAAATTGAGGCCACTAATATACCACAAAAAGTAACAAATATAGCAGTTTACAGGCGAAAAGGTTAACGAATTCTGAAAACGGCAAAGATCGGCACATGATGATGTTATCCTCCAAAATTTTGACGGTCTTCGCCACTACTACATTTTTAGGTTCGTTTTTTTTCACCAGAAATATCTGCGTGGAATACGAGTTTAACGTTATTGTAATATAATATTCATAAATATACATCAATAAAGAATAAACTTACTTGCTTGGATCTAACAAATACTTTAGTTTAAACACTTAAAACTTTTTTTTAAGTCGACGTGGTATGCTCCGAATGCTAGTTACGAACCAAACAAATTTTGAAAGGCCTGTTTCTCTCTTTATGCTAGATGTAGCACCATCTGTGTAAATTTGTCAGAACTAGAACGGTTTTATCATTTTGTAAATTGTGCTGCCATTCTCGCAGCTGTGCAGAATTTGCTGTAATTCTTGCTATACGATCTTTGCCGACAGACGGTCTCCGCTGAGTTGACCTTACCAATTTTATGCCTAAAATACATTCGACCAAACAATGTAAGACTAAACAATTTACGGCCAAAAAAATATATGCAAAACAATTTCGGTCAAACAATTTTCGACATAAAAAAACTATCGAAGATTATTAGGCCAAAAAACGTGCCGACAAAATATCAGACAACAAAAAATAAACCAACAGACATAGACCCTACTGAAACGGGCCATAAAGGTCGTAAATATTGATCGACAACGAAGAAGAAACAGTTAATACAGCAAGAGTATAAATGCAATACACCTACAAAACAAAACTCTATACATACACGTAACCTACCCTGGTAATAAAATCACCCTAAGCCCTTTAATTGTAGTCGCATTATTTAAAACGCTGGGCTGAACCGGCGTTATACCTAGATGCAATACCCAGTTTACAAGAAAAATCCTATCTACCCACGGAAATCACGGTGGTTAGGCCCTTTTGGGGGTAGCGGTAGGTAAGTGGTGGGGAGTCGGCGATTTTTAACGCGAGTCAAGTGGCGCCCTCTCGCATAAATTCACGTAGGCGTTTAATAACCCGAGTGATTACGAATTGCGCTGGGCTACGCAACCGATGTTTTCGTGACCTTGGTATACAGGGTGTTAACGGGGTCATGATCCGGAATGACAAAAAGCGAATAAGATGATCATACTGAACAACCTTTCCCATGGGACCAACCACGAAATCGCAAAAAAAAAACCAGGTATTCCATACATAACTCTCAATTAAATCGCAGTTAACTCACAGTTAACTCTTAATTGGCTCTTTTTTTTTGCGATTTCGTGGTTGGTCCCATGGGAAAGGTTGTTCAGTATGATCATCTTATTCGCTTTTTGTCATTCCGGATCATGACCCCGTGAACACCCTGTATAATGTATCTAGAGCTCTTGTGCCAAACGAGCTACGCACACGCTCACGCACACATAACTTAAACTAAATCGCACAAAACTCGAAATGTGTGATCTGCTGTCAAGATGCATGGTTAAAATCCACCTTCACAAGGTTGTTTGTAATGCTCAGCCTATCTTTAGAAATGCGCTCATTTTTTTTTGTCAATCGTCAGATTCTCAACGTGAGTCAAAGTCATCTGTTCTTCAACTTATTCATATTACATGCACCTTTGAATGTCGATGAAATACCAACGGCTCGGAAAGAAAACGTCTGCCTCGTGAAGTACCAGCATACAAAACTCGACGAGGCATCATTTCTTCGTATTTTTTATGAAAAAATAGACCATCACTGTAACTACCTATGTTTACAAATAAATTACTTGCTTGCTCAAAACACTATATAATCGAAATTAAACTTTCCTGAGAGATATTGAAATACTGCTAATATGAGTATTATTTACACTATAATAATATAGTCTGGGGGCACGGGAGTGCCCCCGCCAAGTCGAGCAAAACAGCGGCACGGCCGTACCATCCTTTTCTCGAAGGAGTTCAGGCCATTTTCGACCCCCCTATAACTTCGTTGTGGATAAAACTAGAAGCCTGCATTTTCATTAACCAAGCACGCATTGTATAAACACCATATATTTAAAATTTCATTAAATTTGAACCAGTGGTTTAAGATTTATAACTAGTCAAAGTTTCTTAATTCACTGACTGACTCACCGATCATCAAAAGTCTAAGGCACTTCTTCTCTCTTCAGACATAGAAGCGTCAAATTTAGAATACAAGTGTATAAATCAAGGGATCACTAAAAAAAATTGCAATTTAAGTCCAGTTTTCTAGATACACCAACTGCATAGATAACTTTGATAGCTAGCAAATAAAGAACAATAAGAATGCCTGAGACTTGGTACTACGAAATATCTCACAACTTTTTACGGTGGAAGAGTTTCGAGACTTGGCCTCTTTTTTACATGGAATGCTTTTTATGAGATACTTATATACAATTACATTGCTACAGTACAAAGCCTATTTATTTATTTGGCGATAGATTTGATTTGTTTCTGCACGACCAGCACAACCTGCCTCTGTATCTCCTTCCTCAATGGCACAGTGAAAATTAGAAAGATTGCACATTTTTCTCGCATCGCGATACAAGCTCTGCAGCTAGACTTCAAATCACTCTCAAAATCTGAACAAATTAACATTTATTTCAAATCCCCGTCCATAGAATACTGGCTTAAAAACTCCACTGTCCACCTTAATTAAACTGTTTGAAGCCGGTTTTATTCTTCGAGGCCTCATTTTATTCTTCAGAGTTGGCCATTCATAACTTGTTTAATTTTGCCACGGATTATTCCCAGGTTTCCGCAGAACTTTAGCGCTTTAAGTGTGGGCACAATGCCCCGGTTTCCAATTTTCTGAAGACTTTTTTCGTTTTTACGAGCGTTTTGTGTGACCTGCTAAGGGTATACAGGGGAATGGCTAAAGAATGTTCCGCTTAAATAATTATTTCATAAAGAAACATGCCAAAAGCAGCGTTTGCGTCAGAATTTCGCTTGATGACTACACTATTCTACAACTCAGAACTCAGGCAAAGTTGTCCGGAGTCGTAAAGACGACACAAAAGATAACTGCAGCTTGCTTAAAGCCCCCAGGCTCGATTTCACAAAACGTATTGGATTTGAATCAAAATTTAATAAGACGCGGTCACGTTCTGACACGTAAAACTATACACGTGTGGAAGCGAGCACGTTCAGCAAATGCAAAATTGAATTAAAGATATATTTAGCCAGATATATCTCAAAGAAGTTCGTTCCATAATGAGTATGGCCGCTCACATCACGAAGTCCTTTCTACGTCGCTTGTTATACTCAATATGTTGCATATACACTCAGAGGCAATGAAAACGGGTCACTTCCCATGGATTACTTTACAAAGTGACCCGTTTTCATTGCCTCTGAGTGTAACTCCCAATGTGAACTATGAAGGTACGCTACCTCAGAGGCAATGAAAACGGGTCACTTTGTAAAGTAATCCATGGGAAGTGACCCGTTTTCATTGCCTCTGAGTGTATATACATATAAGTATTATGGAAGGTTTTGAGTACGTTGCCTATTTTTGTTAAGTATTATGAAAGTTTTACACGAGGTACCAATTTTTTCATGCATAGAGCAATTCCACGAAAGCGAGAAATTAATTAACTTGATGATTTTCATTTCTCTTGCTTTTGCTTCGTTATTTACGTCCAATACTGACGAATATTTGACTTTCAGAAATACATACGTTTTAAAGGTCGCTGTTCTTAATTAAAAATCAATTCAAACTTTTATTATTCACCTTCCTAACAAGTAAGCGCGTAATCATGTGTGATTTGTGCTTACGTAAGAGGTACTCACACTTTTGTACAAGAACGGGAATATTGTTCCGTCCCTGCATGGCAACTATCAAATTCAAATGCCTATACAATTACCCAGTTTCAAGAAACTTCAACTGGAACACATAACATTATTGCTATAATCTACAAAACCGTTTGGACGAAATAGGACTTATCTAACAACAACTTTACGACACAATACGCCATTCGTGAACAGGGCGGAAAACGCGCCTTAGTCGCCTTGTGCCGACCGCTGATTTGCATCAGCTCGCCGGGACGAAAGTTGGAGTTTCCACTCAACGAGTTTACTTCCTACCGTTCCGGGATCGCTTGTTGGTAATGCGTGTTCCAAAGAAAGTTTCGGGTATTGGAGTAATTAAAAATATTTCGTTGGAAAACAACGATCAGATAACTTTTTGCCTTCCAAAGAATTAATTTTAGCTTTGGAAAGTTTGCGGATGGATGTTGCTTTTTTGTACCGATTTATAATGGGTGGAATCAGAAGGAAAAATGAGAGATTTTTTTGGAAATATTATCGTGAAATGGTTATACAAACATTATTAAGTTTTGGAACTTTGAATGTGAAACAATCATCGACTTAATCAACTTTTAATATACATCAGTATTACTGGGGCTACTTACTTATTCATATATTGGTAGGATGTCGTCAAAGCACCCTATGAACTATAAAGTGTTACAGTTTTTGAAGCTATTTAAATTTGGTACCACTTTAGCGGCAAATTCGTAGGGCCTGTTACAAAAACCGGCACAAATAATACAATATTTGTTTGGAATGAGAATCTTTAAATGCTGAAAATTTATAAAATAACGATATGATACAGAAAAAACAATTATTGAAAAAAATAAACAACCCAGACTCGAACTTGTGCCTTCACTATTGCCGGTACAGCGCTCTTTCTCTGAGCTACCCAGACATTAGTTTGATGTATACTAGTAGCGACCTCTCTATATTTCCTTGAAAGGCTCAGAGCCTTTAGTAAGGCCATTATAATAGGCAAGCTATGCTTTAAGCTTACGATTAATTCAACATAAAATAAAACAAGTAGTGTTGTCCAAAAAACGTATGTATAGAACAGTAAATGTTTATTGAGCAGAAACGTCCGCTAACGCAATTCTAAATTTCGATCAAATTAGAAAATTGAAAAATGTTTAGCAACGAGCGTTGAACCCACAACCTCTGGAATCCGTCCATCGCTCTTCCCAATTGAGCTATCGTGGGTCCGCTAGTGGCAACGAATCTTTCAATCCGTTCCACTCTTCTAAATACACCTTAGGGAGGCTCGTAGCGACATCTACCGTGAAGTTATGAAAACTTCTAAAACGGCACCAACGTCTCAAGTAACATTGAGAATCGTTAGTAGGTAACAATGCGCTACCCCATTTTAACAGTAAATGTTTATTAAGCAGAAACGTCCAATAACGAAATTCTAAATTTCGATTAGAGTGGAAAATTGTTTTTTTTTTAAATATATTATTTATTATTAATTATTATCATTGTATGTATGGAACGTCAACGATATCGTTCCCCCTGAGCTTAAAAGATCTAACGTTTCTAACTTACTGCGAACTCATTTAAAACCTTGAATACATAACACTTAGAGCACTTGTACAATAAAGTGCATTCAAATAACCCCGTGAAAGTATCATCTGCGTCATTGCTGGCCACGGGCCAAGCACGTGTCCTTGTATAGCATCATTGGCAGCACACTGCGACTTTATAGCTCTAGGCCGTGTGTCATCGGCTGCTACGTTTAATAGCTCCGAAGTTTGAGACTATCTATTAAACAATGTCTGTGTTTATGGCCTCCTGGTAGCTGTCGTGATAAAGTGATGGTACATTTACCGTTGCCGAATTCAATTTGACCATTGTCAGACAATCGCTGAAGTGATCTTTTAAGGTATTTAATTCACTTAAGTACGGCTTAGGTCACTTGTTTGAGAGAGATGAGAGAATGTGTATTTTTTGATACGCTATAACGGGTCAGTTAAAATCTCAGTTTTATTTTATACAATGGTTACTGAAAAATATAATTTTAATACAAACAAGTTGATGGCGTATGTATACACACGTTTAATCTATCGAGCCGGTGCCAAACACGATTATTAACATTAGTAAATGAGTTTTACTGCTGCGGCTTATTATTTGATCGTGGTAGGTTTGGTACAAATACAGCTGTCAATTTATAGGAGAACACACTTTGACATATTATATTATTATGGCAAAACTGTAACCCCTTTCAAGAGAGGTACAGCACAGCGGACCCCTATTTGGAGCAGCCCAACTGGGGTACTAAAGTATCTCGACCTAACAGAAGATTGAGCATATGTTGTCTTGCCCAGCGTGGCCGCACGTCTGTTCCAAGCAAGACCTTCGAGACGCAACAGACAGGGTGATAAGCGTCGTCACCTTCTGGTCCTACACAGTCTGAAACCATCGACACGAAAGTAGACAGAAAGTGTTGTGTTCCTGGTGGCGAGTAAGGTCGCCAGAGCTCCCGAGGAAGAGTTATGTTGAGAGTGAGGGAACTGCGTTCGTCTCTAGCTATCAACACAATAAAATCAATAAAGGGAAAAGCTGTCCATAAGCTACGGTGTCTGCTTACCACCAGACCATAAGCATTTTGTTTGCCACCGTCGTAGTATAAAAAAATAAAATATACTCAGGCGAGTAATAACCTTGTAAAATGAAACTTTGAATAGAGGAATGGTAACTAACCTGCTCTCGTAACCACGTCTGGTTGTTTATCATCATTTGAAGCACGTTGCGACTTTGCCGGCCGAGGCCATATGTCATCGAGGCGGAAAGTGAGGCCTTAGCGCCCTGTTTAATAGCTCGGCTAGTGGATGGGGTTTCAGGCTATCTATTTAACTTATCGGTTATTGAGCACTTTGGTAGGTAGGAAATTGCTTTTTCTCCGTCAACACTTTTCTATAGGTACTCTTTAGTAATATAATAAAGAGGAATAGTCTGTGAGATTGAAGTTTTGTAAGGTTGTATGTAGCGGGTATTCCCCGGATTTACTTACCCGATTAAAGAAAACCCCGGTTGTTGTTGTTCCAAATTAAATGTATTTTATTGTATTATATTCTAAGTTTAATTTGGAACAGATTTAATTAAGAATAAAGCATCCGTATAGATTATTATATAATGTTCCGCGGCTTCGCATGCGTTCTTTGTAATACGCAGCTGGAGCTAGCAAAGAAAATAGATAAATAATAATAATAAAAAGGGTACGTTCCATTACACCCAAAAGATAATTTATTATTATTTAGTCTTTAATGTGACTGAATCGCCGTGTTTTTCACGTATTCAGCAATTACTTTCTAAGTCAACCAGTAAACTTACATCTATTGATAAACTAATTCATACTTATATTTTCACAATTTTATCCACATCATTTTTACGATATAGAAGTTAAGTCCTGATAATCTTATGGCCAAGGATATTGCAACGCGTCCGAAACGCCGTTGCAAATAAATACAAATCAATTCGACGCGATTAAGTCACCGGAAAAATAAAAGAAACGCATATTTGGAAGTTCCTATGATACCAATATTTACAGTAATTTAATTTAAAGTCTACCTGTTTCTTTCGCCGAACCTTCATATCGCTATATCCATTACCCACACACGCAATTTGTCGCCTTGTTAAATTGCAAGACTAAAGATGGATTCTCAATTTAATGCGTGCAATTTTTACCAATTTTCTCCACACGGGTCCAGGCATTCGTCCCCCCGATTATTATTTTTAAAGCCGCCTCCTTCGTATAAAAACACGACAAAGCCCGGCATAATGCCTCTATCAATCACGACTGTTACCGTGGGCATCGCTCGCACGCGTTGGGATGCAAATCGCACATACTTATCCCGCTTTTTACTGAACATCCAAACAAATTTATTCACAGAGAAAAACTGAGTATATCGGTTCGGTTCGTGCGCTTTTTCACGATTGCTCGAATATGTTAGATAGGTGCGTTAGAGTGGGGCCAGAAAAAAACCTCTACCATTGATGTGCAAGAAGAGACTACAAAGTCATCGTTCTTATTGAAAGTGTAAAACTGATGGTTACAGTTTGAAAAACATGTTTTTAACTATTTCAACTTTAAAGGTACTTATAAAAAAAAAATGTATAGGTACTAGACCAGCTTCTAGCTAATGATAAGACAGGCGTAATGTGTAAAAAGATTCCCAACAAGGCTGTACGTTACTAAGTGACAAGAGTAGAAAACATAACCAGAATATATTGTACTAATTAAACCCGGTGCGTAAAGCTTTAAATTAATTACGAGTAATAAACCCCGAGCCCGTCACGAGGACACCCCCATAACGGCGTCACGTAAAAGGAGGCCTTAAAAATGTTACAACAATTTCAATTCATTGTCGTGTGTCCCAAGTGAAGCGCACCAATTCCAGGCGCAGCCAACCCGGTCTCTTTTAAAATCATGTCAGGCATGAATCGGCAACCTTTCCCTCTGCTTTATCTCTGGAATCACGACAAAACGTAACGAGATAAACACGCATTATGGCGCAAAAAGCGCGGCCAACCCTCGGCCGGGGCGCGGATCGCAAACCTTTTTTCTCTGTTTATTTAGGAGAATACGCATATAATACCTACGCTGGTGTGTTCAGGCAATCTGATAGTACCGTAATGTGAAGTTTGAACCTCATTTCCATGTTTATAAAGATGGCAAGATGCGGTTGTTCATATTACGTCGGAGATCTTGTTTATCTTTGTTGTCTCTTGGTGTTTTCATTTCATTTCAACGTTGCGCAATGCGTTGCCGGGAAGTGCTGGCTGCCACTTTATTTATTCGTACCTATTTTCAATTTATTTGAGATATGTATGAAATGTTTTCAGGAAAACTTTCCTAGATAGTAAAATGAAAATAGTATCGTAGGTATGCTATGATATATAGGATCTAAATGGAGGTAGGCTTTGTTTATATTTAGATACTAGTGACGACCGCTTTAGCCTAGTTGGTAGTGACCCTGCCTACGAAGCAAGAGGTCCTGGGTTCGAATCCCGGTAAAGGCATTTATTTGTGTGATGAGCACAAATATTTGTTCCTGAGTCATGGATGTTTTCTATGTATTTAAGTATTTATATCTTTATATTAGTATGTTTATCGTCGTCTAGTACCCATAGTACAAGCTTTGCTTAGTTTGGGACTAGGTCGATTTGTGTAAGATTGTCCGCAAATATTTATTATTTATTTATTTATTATAATTAGTTTGATATGAGCCTATAGCGTATATTAAAAGGCATCTAGAAGAACATGTATCCTCAGCCGACCAACCGCCTTTTAAAAGGCATCCGTGTCATTAATGGAAGTTATTGATGACAAACAACAACTGGTTAGTTAACCAAATAACTCTAAATTGTAATAGATTTGAAGCACCTAGTATTAAGACATTATGACATGTAAAATATTTTTTTATCAATAAATGATCGTATCGTATCGTATACCATTCCAAATTGAGTTAGACTAACATGTTTGTTTCGTTCGTTTAAAAACAAAAACAACTTTATTCTACTTATATTTGACGACCATTTAATGTAGTCGGTAGTGACGCTGCCTACGAAGCTGAAGGTCCTGGGTTCGAATCCCGGTAAGGGCAAATATTTGTGTGATGAGCATGAATATTTGTTTCTGAGTCATGGATGTTTTTCTATGTATTTATTTATTTCTATCTATTAAATATATCGTCGTCTAGTACCCAATAACACAAGCCTTATTGAGCTTACTATGGGACTAGGTCGATTTGTGTATGATTGTCCCCTAATATTTATTTATTATATTGGTTGATTAAAATTTCATGAACATTATTTCTGATATGATGGGTGAATTAATCTAGTCAAAAACGAAACCATTCGGAAACAAGACAAAAGAATTTCCGATTTCACCGCTTTTATCTTGATTGTATCCTAACGAGAAGTTAGTTGCAACGTCGTTTTAATCCACTGAAACAAACAGTTTGACAGTGACATAAAGTGCATGTCGTCCGACACTTAGTGGATGTCACACCGAGCTTGCTCCGGCAAAGCCCGTCCAATAGCAGCGCGGACCGCCCGAGCCGCTATTCCAAACAAATTAAGCATTTCTAACGCTAAAATATTCCACAATCGCAAATATCCCCTCTGTTATTTTGATTAGAACATGCTTGAACGGCCTCACAACCGAAGTTTGATATTTTGATAAATTTCCATAGTCTACATCACAGGAATAACATCGCAGGCTCGGGGCACCATCGATCGTGTTATTTCAAGTTTAGGTAGAATAACTTACGATTAGGGCGGGCCAGGGTACGGGCGATGGCGGGTGATAATCCATTACTACGGGTGCCGATGGACCCGGATACTGAGCGAGCTCTCCCACTCGCAGCAAGATGAATCTCCGTATTATTATCATTTAGGACTATATTGTCCTATAATATCAAACCAGCAATAAAAATAAATAATTCAGCCTCATACGTCCCACTGCTGGGCACAGCCCCCCTCTCATGGATGCGAGGGACGAGCAAAATTGGTATGTATATAAATACATATATTTGCAATCACGTTCTCGTTAAAAATTCGTATTCTCGGTATTTTCTCTATTTTTACCCGAGCAGAGCTCGTTCGCATAGGGACTTATAGTTATAAGCAGAGATCGGAAAAAATTGCGACATTGTTTGCAATTATGTGGACATGACTCCAAAATTAATCACAATGTTAATTAATTATTCATTGAAAGATAATTTGAATTATTGGAGATAATAGTTTATTTATAAAGTGCTTATAAGCACGTATATACTATAATAACTTAAAAAAAATGACGTTACGACGACGATGAATGACATAAATAATTATTTGCAAAAGGTTCGTATTTAAAATGGGTATCGTTTCCGTAAATATTTATATATAATAAATAAATAACGATTTTAAACTGACACGATTACTTACACTAGAAAAAAATTTGGAAAAAATACTTTTTTTTTTTTAATAAACCTATACTATAACAAACTTTTGTATTTATTGACTAGGAATCAAATTATATGTCAAATAAAAAATTAATTAACTGAATAACATTTTGATTGATATTGGAGTCATGTCCACATAATTGCAAACAATGTCGCAAATTTTTCCGATCTCTGGTTATAAGGCAGGCTCCTTAACTCAAAAAAGCTTTTAAATTTGAGATTAGTAGTTACGACAGTAATTTATCCCAATTTTTTTAATTGCCATAAACATTTCAATTTTTTTTTATTTAACTCGAATTAGTAACAGCTTGTGACAATGTTAACACAAGTGGATCTGTGTAACTCACCTGCCTGTTTTTATTAGTTCCAAAAAACTAAATCGACAAAAACAACTTTATAAATAATGAACCTGCTCACATATTTTCACTTGAATCGGTTGAGAAATGCGACCCGTAGAGGAGAACACTTCGTCCGCTTCGCTCGCTCGTTCTAGTAAGGCTCTTGATGAGCGTCACAGTTTGCTTTGTATAATTGTAACTTTTAGCCTTCTCAAACGGGACACAGATCTCTGTAGAAATGAGGTGACAAGACAGAAATAATTATTCGATGTGCACTTTAATCTGTATGATAAAACAAGCGCTTTCAAATGGTACATCCAACATCAGAAGCTATTCCGGTGAAGTTTTCAAAATGATCTAGACGATCTTTAATATAGACGTGTGAAGTATTTGAGGCGGGTCATTCCTGGATGAGAATAGCACGGGGTCCAGGATTTCAATTTTCATATTCGTCACAGCTAATACACACTAATTCATATGGAAAATACAAAATATATATCTACCTATGCCGTGTCACGAAATGGACCCGGCTCAGCATGATGCTGGCTGTAACTGCCAGCGCTGGTCTTCCGCCGAGTCCATTTTGTGAAGGAACGGAAGGCAACATAACAAGAGATATACAAATAAGCACATAGTGTGAGAGAATGACAACATAAGGGAAACAACAATATCTATCTATCTTCAATGGCTCACCGACCCAAAGGAGGTCTTGGCCTCCGACACGAGTTGTCGCCACTTGACAAGATCCTGCGCCGTCTCCTTCCAGTTCATGGCTTTAAGGTCGCGCAGGTCTAATTCGACGACGTCGTTCCAGCGATACCTGGGACGTCCGACGGGTCGCCGCCCTACTGGATGTCCCAAATATGCCCGTTTGGCACCCCGATCTTCCTCCATCCTTTCAACATGACCAAGCCAGCGGAGACGGTGAGCTTTTGTTTCTCCAATAATGTTGGGTGTAGCCACAAGATGCTCAATTTCGGTGTTCTTCCGGACTCTGAAGCTTCCGTCATCTCTACTCACCGGCCCTAAAATGTTTCGTAGAATTTTTCTCTCCGCCACCAGGAGCTTATTTTCTTCTTTAAGTGTTAGCGTCCAAGTCTCACATCCATACATGAGTATTGGCCTTATGACCGTTTTATATATGCGGAGTTTGGTGTTTCTATTGAGGAGCTTGAACGATAACACTTCATGAAGGGCGGCACTGCACCGCAAGGTGCTTTGGATGCGGATGTTTATATCCTCCTCCCGTGTATTAGTGTCGGTGACTGTGCAGCCTAAGTACTTAAATTTGGACACGCCTTTGTAAGTGATATCCCCTACATGAAGGTCTTTTCTTTTAACGCGTGTGTTTTTGTAGCGTTTCATGTGGACATATTCGGATTTTTCATGGCTAATACTTAGGCCCACCCTCTTAGCCTCGATCTCCAGGACTGCTGCGTATACTGCAACCTCTTCCTTGGTTTCCCCGAGCAGGGCTAGATCGTCGGCGTACCCTATTATCTTGTGCTTTCCGTTCAGTTGCAACCCGACTTCTAGCGCAAGAACTTTCCTAAGGGCATATTCTAGCACCAAATTAAAAAGCATAGGCGACAGGGCGTCGCCCTGCTTCAGTCCTGTGACTACTGCAAACTCGTCCGTTAGCTCGTTATCAACCTTTACCCTCATTTGACTCTCTTTGGTGGCCACTTCGATCAAGTCTACTAATTTTTTGGGGATGTTAAAGTTCCTGAGTATTGTATACAGAGCGCAACGGTCAATGCTGTCGTAAGCTTTCTTGAAATCCACAAACAGAACGTGGATGCTCTGAGCGTATTCCCATCTTTTTGCCATAAGTTGTTTAAGACGGAAGATCTGATCTATGGTGCTGCGATTACGACGGAACCCGCACTGATAATCACTTAGGATTTGTTCCGCGTACGGTTCCAGTCTTTTCAGCAGCACATAAGATAGGACCTTGTACGCAGTTGGTAAGAGAGCAATCCCACGATAGTTCGAACATCTCTTTTTACAGCCCTTCTTGTGGACCGGGCAAATAATCCCTGTATTCCATTCTTGAGGCTGTTGCTCAACTTCCCAGATCTTCAATCTCAAACAACAATAAACAAACATTTAAAGAGGAACGACAATGTGAGTGAGTGATCTGAATAAGTTAAAAAAAAAACAACAAATTAAAAGGATAAACGGCGTACTCAGTGAGAGGCTTATGCTCAGCAGTAGGCGATTACATACTGATGATGATGAACGGGCTATTTCAATTTGTGTTACATGAATGTCCCATTATATTGATAAATTGGACCACAATGAGATACCAAAACAACTGAGAAATACTGATGCAAATTTTACCACATTTCATAACCGTTGTCACTGAACGTATTAGCCGTCCAGTACTCTAACAATCTGGGCCTTAAGTGGGAGGCAATTATGATTGCCGATAGACCACGGGTTTTTCACAACACTCACCTCACGCTACACTATAGGCTATCCAATATAAGTCTGGTCTCTGCTCCCACATAGTTGATAAGAGTCATTAGGTCAGCTTGTTTTGGTGAGCGCACGGATGAGTGTGAATCTTTTATGAATAGGGAGCTGATTGGCGTTGATAATTCACGGGGAAGGGTCGGCCGTCAGAACCACTAGTCGCTTTCTAAATTATACACGGCTGATGCCTGTTCAATTATTTTGTTTATAATATTAGCGTATAATTATTGCTAGCAAACAATTTAAATTCATGATTATGAAATAGCTAAATCATTCATACAGCTTATTCGGACATGTTTTCTTGTAGAAGAACGCATTATGATGTTTTTTTGTTCTTTGTATTTATATTCAGTTTGACTTATTTTATCATACTAATTACCCTTTTTAGGCAAAATATGAATGGTGTCTGCTTCAATCATTAGGAACTACCTACTATAAGATATATTTTTATACAAGTATACATTTTACAAATGATAGTTATTTATGATTTAAGTGCGGAAAGTAGATAATTCCCAACTATAGTGACAATGACCACACGTGTAACATATACTCATACTCATTTATTCATAATATTATCTAAATATTACATGTCACATATTATTAGCATCACAATTGCGTGTATTATCATTTAAAATTAAGAAACAATAACATAACATTTTACAATGCATCATCCCAGTAAATACAAAAAAAATATTATTAAAACGTGAAATTTTAATTGTCATGAAATCTCATTCTCGCACGTGGGTTGGAATATTGGCCTGAAATCCATTCCCGCACCGCCCCGCACCGCCCCACACCGCCTCGCACCGCCCCGCACCACTCCGCTCCGCCGTTCGGGCATGGAGCACTTCCTGTGTTTATGTTGACCCATATTTAGGCGCACTTTCTTTTAAATTAATTAATTAATATACTCATAACTTTGACCTGGAGTGAGATCGGCTTTAATACTTAGGTATTCACCAATTATGCCAGTAGGACTGTAAAAAAATCGCCATTTTCAACAAAAGTGGTAATCTCATAAGCTGTAACGGCAACAAAGCGAACGGTGCCCATGACCTGGTAAAATACAAATATTTATTTATTTAAACTTTCTTGCACAAAAGAAAACTTATCGTACAAAAGGCGGACTTAATGCCATTATGGCATTCTCTACCAGTCAAACCTTAAGGCAAAGCGGAAAAGATTGTGGAGCAGTGCAAATAACAACTAAAAAAATATCATGAAAAAAAAACAACATTAAAAAATAATATTATTCAAAACAAAACGATAGACGGAACAGAAATCGGTAACAAACCGGTTTTGTTTTCACAATATATCTGGAATTTGTACAAACATAAACATCAGTCGCTTTTAAGCGACACGGATTATGGATCCGATTTTGTATTGACTTTAATGTTTATACTGTATAAGTAGCATTAAAGGTCCGATAGAGAATGGAAATTTGGAAGTTTACATAGCAAAGAAAACTCTCCGATCAAAGTCTGTCTTTAGCGGCGTGATTGCATATTCAAGTAGACAACCCCTTAGTTGGGGATGGGTCTAAAACACTCGTGTGAACCCTTGGACGCGCCAGATGGCACAGGCTTTTTACTGAGCGTTATTACTCATTTGCTCAGAGGCTCTTTAGAAAGCTCCTCGCGTATAAAATGATTGCCACCCAGCTGGTCAATTGCGTAACGTTTCGGGAGAGATCTAAATGTAATTTTAGTATGTGAATGACAGTTGAGTTGTACTAACGCTCCATCGAAAAGTTACGCTATTGCCCCTCGGACCCAAAAATTTAACTTATGAAAAGTAACCTATTTATATGCAATGTTTTTTGAAAACCGGATAAACTGCTTGACCAAGGATTTTCAAAATTGCAGTACACCCGAAACATCAGGTCAGATTAAGATTGCTCCCACGTATTTATAATCTAATAATGTTTTTATATTTTGTACACCTTTATCACGGGAGGTAAAAAAATAACTAAACGGAAAATAAAATAACCCGCCCACTTTAAGTGCCGAACGATGTTACGTTCACTGCTATAGTTACTTGAACTTCAACGAATGTTTAATAAAAGAAACTCAGTGTATGTCAGAAACAATTCAATTTTTCTTCTTCTTACCCGACCGAGCGAAGTGTAGGCGTTGAACCCTAACTTTAGCGATAAGTTGGATAAAAAATCCGATTGTCAAAATTATTTATTATTTCGGAATAAACTACGTTTAGATTTTAAATAAATAAATAGGCATTGATTTCCTTTCGAAACGTGATTTTTATTCGATATTTTTATATCTCAAGACCCGTAATCTTTTTTAAGGAATCGTTGCCGCTACAACTACAAAAATAAAAACCCATGAAATGCCATGTTTTTGTACAATGATAGGCCACCCCCACCCCCTTCGTGTGCAAATTGACTCGCACTTGTTCGGTTTTTTTCGGCTCATTTAAGGTGCTTCAAACAAAATTTGCATATCTTCCCCTCTTAAATCGGGTGTTGAAACAATAATACCTGATATATAGGAACACTGGAGGTCCATCTAATGCATAAAGTTCGCAATCCGATTTTTGCCCTTCTTCTGACAAGCTAGGCCGTAGAAACGAGAGCACGTTAAATATGTAGTGCATCTCATTCATCATCATCATCATATCAGCTGAAAGACGTCTACTGCTGGATATAGGCGTCCCCAAAGAGTGCCACAATAACCGGTCCTGCGCCATCTGCATCCAGCGGACTCCCGCGACCTTTATCATGGTGTCAGTCCACTGCGCCTGGTGCTGGCATCGGTACCGTACCAGCATCTCAATACGTATATTAAACAACATTTGATCTTAAGAAACGTTTGATATAATGTTATTTATTCCGAAAATGTGAAGTGTTTGTTTTATTAGGTTGAAAGTATGTATTGTATGAGAGTTTTTTAAATTCATTTTTTTTGTATATTTACCAATTTTTACATTCTATGATGCAAAATAAACAAATACATTCAGTAAATAAAATTGTTTATTTAATTAACATGCCATTGAATATGCTGCCCTATCTGCCACGGTCCAGGGCAAATCAAATCAGCGGCAAGGGTTCTTCACTCTATTGACGGTATAATTCCTTGTTTGTCGCCCGACGCGGCAGTCTTAGACAATAGCTAGGCTGAGCTAGACAACTCCTTGACACCATGTTTTTGAGATCAGTTGACTAGAAATGGTAAATAAACTAGTACCTACGCTTACACCAAGAAGCTGGTTTATTTTGCATAAACAATAGCCGATATACTGAGTTAGGCTGATTGACAACATGTTTTTAAGACAATTTGCAAATCCCTATTTTCTCCTGTTGTCCCCTAACTGCGGCGGCTTGAAACGCAAGTTTTTGCAGCGAACGAAGAAATCATAGAAGTCTAAGTATGGGTGCCATTGCCACTATGCGGTGACGGGAGCAGGGTCTCAAAACGATGCCAGGCAGCCGTTTAGTTCGAACATGCGCATACTGGGTTTTAGTCGCACACGTGTTTGGGTAGAAATTTGTAAGTAAGGAGCGGAGAGATGGTTTTTTCGTTTGCTGAGTTTTTGTATGGGGCGCGCGCCGGCTCGCATTTCCTCTTAACCCCCGACGAAAGTGGGGGATGTTAGTTATTATGTATGTGTTTACTGTTTGTCTGCTTATGGCATCGTAACTGCCAAACGGATGTACGATTTGAGTTGTTTTTTTTTTATAGAAATTCTTGACTATCGGGATGGTTCCTAGCTACGTGTGTTGTCTGGGATTGGTTATATTGCAACGGACTACGGCATAACGCTACGATACCCCCGTCGGGCGGGGAATAGGTGACAAGGATAGGTTAACACTTTCACTGCTGGAACCCACCTAGCGGGCACCTACGCCGTAGTTCTTCACGTGTAAAACTAAGGGATTGGCTACGAGCGTAGCGCGTAGCGATTCTTGGTAATGATTGTGTTAACCAACGTGCTACATGTGCTACGCATTTTAGCAACATTTTTCGCCTGTTACGAACTAGCTACGGTTGCCTAGTGTTTCAAGCATATGGCTGTCAAACGGAAGTCGTAAGTTCCAATCCTGGATCGTACCAATGAGTTTTTTGGAACTTATGTACGGAATATAATTTGATATTTATCGTTAGCTTTTCGGTGAAGGAAATCCTCGTGAAACCCGTATACGTCTGGGTCAGCGAGGACTTCGGGGACTTCTGCACATTCTCTCTCAACCATGCGGCAGGCCTGTGCCCAGCAGTCTACATAAATAAATCAGCCCAAATGGATGAGGATCAAATTCTTGGCCAGAAGTAAGCCTGGTTATAGTCGGTACCTAGCCATAAAAACTAAACAAGGGAAATTAACCATATAATTGTATGGTTGATTTTCGTGTCATCAAGGATAACTTTCATATAAAATTTAATTGAGTGAGTTAATAAGCTGTTCCATAATTTGTTCCTTACCTATACAGGCTGATTTATTTATTTCTTTATGTAAATAAACTCGCTCGTATCGACACCTCCCCTTGAATGGAATTAGGAAAAAGTAAATATTATAATTCAAATCAAAATCAAATCAAATCAAATATATTCGACGACCGCTTTAGCCTAGTTGGTAGTGACCCTGCCTACGAAGCAAGAGGTCCTGGGTTCGAATCTCGGTGAGGGCATTTATTTGTGTGATGAGCACGAATATTTGTTCCTGAGCCATGGATGTTTTCTATGTATTTAAGTATTTATTTATCTATATAAGTATGTTTATCGTCGTCTAGTACCCATAGTAAAAGCTTTGCTTAGTTTGGGACTAGGTCGATTTGTGTAAGATTGTCCCCTAATATTTATATTTATTTGCAAAAATACAGTGGTAGGATGTTACAATTGCATAAGTTCTGTGTATTATCAGTAATATGAATTTAATACACAATGTCAACATCAAAATAAATAGGTAAAAATAATCATCAAAAATAAAATTAAAAACAAATAAATAAATAAATTTAACATAATCATAAAACATTGTCATCCAATAAATACTAATTTTTAAATTCTAAATAGTGCTTTATGCTATAAAAACACTATTGTCAAGAAGTCAGTCTACTAATTTTCGTTTGAACTCATGTCCCTGTAGTAACTTTAAGTTTTCTTGAAGGTTATTATAAATGAATATTGAAAAAAACTTTAAGGGTTCCTTGTTGATAACGGAACCTTAATTTTTTAATATTTTATTTAATTATGAAACAAACGGTCATACAAAAAATATTGATACAATTTCTTCTCTTAATCTTGACCTATAGTTTCCATTTTTATTAAACATAGCTTTATATAAGCACGAAAAAGTACCTATCCTGGATCAGGTTAAGCTAATTAGTCAGAGGCACAGAAAACCTAGTGAACGGAAACAAAATAGCAAAGTAATAACCCTTCTCATAAAGAACGATACACGACTTAAACCAGCAGCCGCCGCAAATATCTTCGAAGCGATGGCGTGCCGCTAACAATTAGACGCAAGTAATTAAGTTTTCTTCTATTGCCACCAAGTCCATTCTGAGCCAAACCCCGATGACTGCACTTATAAATTACTAGCTTCTGCCCGCGACTCCGTCCGCGTGGAAATCGTTTATATCGCAGCTCCATACAAACTTGAACCCCCCATTTCATCCCCTTAGGGGGTGATTTCCAGGATGAAAACTATCCTATGTCCTTCCCCGGGCTTCAAACTATCTCCATACCAAATTTTATCGCAATCGGTTCAGCGGTTTAAGCGTGAAGAGGTAACAGACAGACAGACAGACAGACAGACAGACAGACAGACACACTTTCGCATTTATAATATTAGTATGGAAGTATGGATTCTTTTAATAAGGCCAATTTAAAGTGGTTCAATTTGAATGTGAATGTAATATTTTTTTTTGCAAATGTGCTTACATAAGTTTTTCCTCGCTTTCAGAATACATTAAAAATCTTATTAAGATAGAAATAGAATAATTCCAGAAATATAATTCTGTACACATATGAAAACATTTTAAATCCTTTAAATGGTTCTGGAGATTTCATTCTACATAGGTAGAAACTTACGAAGCAAAAAAATTACAGATTTTTCTTTTTTGCGATATTAGTTTTGGTTTTATGAATTGTAATGTTGGTCCGCGAGCTTTGTTTTCTTTTACAAAATATTTGATTATCATAAAATAAAAAAATACAATAGTTACCCGCATCCAGCGGACTCCTGCCACCTTTACCAGGTCATCAGTCCACCTTAGGGGAGGATTTTTTTGCCGCGAATGTTACTTATTTATATTATTTTAAAAATTCATAAAAATACTTAAAGTCCATATTTGCTGCTTCATACGATTTTTGGTTAGGTTAAAGGTTTGACCTTTAGTTTTTGTTACCTCAATCGGATGGTAAGTAATAGTCTCTTGCCACGGCACCATGTCGCGTATGAATGAATCGTATGTTATGTGTTCATTCCGTAGCTTATTTACAACTATAAATATTCCAGTTATAACTTTATTATTTCTTCATTCCGTTGCTTTTTATGCTTCTATAAAACAGGTTTTATGTCAAGCTGTACCTATTACTAGCAGACTTTTTTAGAAATTTATGACACAAGGAAATGTCATTCCGTTCGTATACAGCTCAAAACAAACTAAGGGCATTTGGTTGTAATTATTAGACAAAAACTAATTGATACGAGTAAGTGGCTAATCAGTTATGTCCCGCATCCTTCATCCAACCTCTTTCATGCTGGTGTTTTAGCCTGATAGCTGAAAAAAATATGTATTACTATTAAATATAATTTTCACGTAACGATAACCATGATGATGATGATGATCACCATACTTGTGGCCCCTTTTTCTTTTGTACTACTCAAAAGAAAAAGGCCTCTTCTTCTTGCTGCCTACAGGTGTTGAGTTCCTGCCTTCCTGGCGGTGAGTACCGTAAGATACGCTTTGTTGGGAGTTTACCAGCATTTGTCTCTAACTTTCGATACAACGAATCCTCAAGTAAACTAAGAGTCGGCATTGCGCTTTTCGGCTTCACTGTAGCCCTAGCGTCTGCTTATCATATGACCGTTTGCCAATGTATGTCGTGATAAATAAGGGTTAGTTTTAAAACTCTATTGGCAAAATTTAGAAAGTAAAGTTTTTTTTTTAACTTGTTGAATAAAACTGTCAAAATTTAATTACTATATCCACATAATATTATGCTAACAAATTGTAATTCAACAAGAAGAGAAAGGTGAACGGCTTATGAAGTTAAACTTCAGAAAAGTAAATAGTTATAAAATTTAGTTATTTAAAATGCTGAAATGTAAGCAGTTTATTCCATCGATATAGAAACAACTGCATTAAAAATTTAGCTCGTCAAAGTACACTAGTTCGTTCAAACACAGACTGGCCCGAATTATTATTAATGACAAAGTCTGGTTTGATTAAGGCTCGTTTAATATTAAATGAGACAGCTAAGATAAAGGATTGAATAAAGCTATTTTGAAAGTCAGCTTTTCAGAATTTCGTCGTAAATGAATTCCAAAGTACCTATTCACATACCGATGTTTCGAATATGTAAAACGTTCTTTAGAAAGGTCAGGTTAAGTACTTGTGAAGGTCTTTTTGCTATTAATAAGTTTAGTAATTTAAAACCAAACATCGTTTCACCTCCAAAGAAGATATATATCATTGACAAGCTATTTGATACAAACCTTTTAAGTTAATAATTTTACTGTGATTTATATATTGATATGACTATCGTTATAGTCTTTTTTAGTAAGTCTTGGGTTCAAATCCCGGTAAAAAATATTTGTATGATGAGCACAAATATTTGTTTATGTCTTTGATGTTTTAAAATAGCATGACAAGTCAGAATGACACAGATTTTTGAATTCGGATTATTGGTTCCGAAGTTTACCCCTTACATACAAAACTACACTGTCACGGACATGTCCTCTAAAATATTAGTATAGATTAATATACATAATAAAGTAAATATATGTATGAATATACTAATATATTATGTATGTTTGTTTCAGGTACGGTTGTTTGTGAACATACTTTTCCAAAATTAGTACAGTAAGTTCAGGCATTTTTTACGCGTAGCTGTGTGCAAATCGCTTTGTGCGAATAAATGGTATGTCAACAAAGTAAGGACTAACGCCTTGGCCACGACTTTGGTATTAAGCGACCTGCGGCAGCGTTTTATCTGTTCATTGCGCGGTCGAGACGCGCAACGTACTGTGGTTAGTTGGGATCACGCGCAGTGAATTAGAAAACCGCTGCCGCAGGTCGCTTAAGACCAAAGTCGCGGCCAAGGCGTTAGGTGATTACGTTACATTAGGTTCTCTTGATAGAAATCGAGTGCAAGAGCCACTAATCGGCTTAAGTCTACTTCATCTTAAATTATTTACATGTACTTACTCATCAATATTCGTTTAAGCATCTACTCGTACTCCTCAAATGCAACGTTCAAAACAGGAAAGAAAAAAAAACATCCATTTAGTATCCCAGAGGATTTGTCGAGGAAAGGCTTTCAAGATTAATGTTAATGGAAATCAAAATTAAAAATAGATATTTATGAGTATTCAATTGTGAGCTGTTTGTAGAAGTTATGGTTCGAAACGTAGGCGGTATTGATTTAGATAGAAATATAAATGGAATTTGTTTTGGGTATTTGGTGATAACCCTTTCAGCGCTACGTTACGCTCAAAGCACTACGTCGTAGTTAATTGCAGCTTACTCAGACCGTCCACATATTAAAACTCGTAAACTAAAACTTAATTTCATCTTTTTTATTAGATTAGGCTATTTTTTTATGTCAGATTAAAAAAAAACACTTTTGACTGAAAGGGGGTAAGGTAACAAATAAAAACTGTTTAACGTGGACTGTATAAAGGGTTGACGTCTTAGGATGAGAGAAGACTGACGAAGATTAAATCACATGTATGTAAGTTTCACATGGCGCGGTTACTATTTATTAATTTATTATAACATTTATTTACACAGCATTACAATTGTAAATTAACCAATGCAGTGGTAAACATAGGTACATAAAAGAAACTACAATTTATTTTGGAACACTGGATTGCCTGCTATCCATCATCTCGCAAACCTTTAAACATGCACAACAAACAGGCGCCCGTCGCCATGCAATATTCGCATTCAGGTACTGACATCAGAAGCACATTGAGAAGCTTCATCGCCCGAACAAATGGCAAGTTTCTGTGCGACAATGTGCGGGCCACTGGCACTGACAATAAAGGACGCGCACGTGGTCTTAAGGTTATTTGAGGGACGTCTAGTACAAACAGTCGCACCAATTTCTATACCGTGTTACATATATGATTGAGTGTGTGTAATACAGTGAACCTAAAACACTCAACAAAAAACTCTTTTAACTAATTTTACATGGTTGAAACAATAATCGGTATGCGGCAATAAAATAAAAACAGATAAAGTAATTTTGTTTTTTGAACACGATGCAAATGATTGACTTAATCCTAACTTTTGTCATTCTGATTTAATTACTCCTAACTATCTTCAGCAACGACTTTTGGTCAACAGTGCCTGCCTAACTTAATAATTGTGTGCTTCCTATTAATTGGATCTGATGATGGAACCAGAAGATGGAACTTTACAACAGTACCTCGAGTAAACAATCGTATGTGTATGAATAGTCAACAACGTCACGCTCTGGTCTGGCTGCTTTTCCGTTAAATCGTATACCTGGGCCATTTAACGGAAAGTTATACACTCGACTTTTTTTTTTAATTTTGATATAATCGGGTTTTTCCTACTCAGAATCGAGAGCACTTTCGAACCTAATTGGAGAAAAAAACTGTCCAAAATGTTACATATACATTTCGGTTTTCCGTTCCGTTACCACCATACATGCTTAGTATGGAAACGGTAACGGAATGGAGAAAAAAAAACTTCGGACACCTTTTTTCTTGAATAACATTCGAACGTGCTCTAAATTCTGAGTAAAAATAACCCGATATATTTTTTTTTTTTTAAAGTCGTGTGTACTACTTTCTTTAAAATGGCCACTGGTGGTGGCTCTGTGAGCTATAGAATTGCGAGACAGCCATAAATAACAAAAACAGAATCGACGAAAAAAAAATATACCTACCTATAATTTTTGAACTAACTACGAATACAAATAGTTTATTTCTCAAAACATACTTAATCTATTACAATAATACTGACCCCCACACTAGGCATTGCCTGTCCCGTGGGGGAGATATGTACAGTTGACGAACGACATTTAACGGCTACTGGCACCAGAAAAAATACTTAAACTAATAATTTGAAGTAGATATAATGTGATATAAGCTGTGGGCTTATTTTAAAAACAAACAGATCTGTAATCCTAATAATAACAAAAACATTAGACTTTAAACAAACAAACTGAATGTTATTTAGTTCAAATTAAACCTATTCTAAGAAAAGGGAGTGTTTGTGTGTGTGTTTGTGTGTGTGTGTGTGAGTGTGTGTATGTATGTATGTATGTCAGTACTGTATTTTTACAAAGTTTTCTGTGTCTACAAAAGATAAATGCATCATGTGCTTTGCTTTGTCAGCAGCTTCTTTGCCTCGATGACGGAGTGTTCTTGAAATTTGTATAGCCTGACTAGGCGGTTGTAAATCCTTGGGTATATAAAAACAGCGAAGCGACGAGCAAATGAAGTTTTAACAGCGGTGACAGGAATTTTGAATGTACGGCTTTTTAGTAAAGTTTTGTAGTCGGGAGAGTTTATAACTGTTTTGTGTACATGTGCCAACCCTACCCTAATTATGTACAGTTTCCGAACGCTGAGCACCTTTGCGTCACGGTAAAAATCGTTAGTAGGGTATCTAAATGGTTTTCACAGAGCTACCGGACCGCTCTTTGCGCTCTTTCTAATTTCAAAAGAGTGGCGGTGCCTATTCCTCCCCAGGCAAGAATACAATAGTTTATTATCGATTGCCCAAGGGCTATATAAATAGTTTTTAATGTACGATGATGGGCTGACTCGCGAAGCATCTTCATAGTGTGTATCAGTTTTCGTACACGACCAGAGACAATAGCCACGTGCTGTCTGAAACTTACTTTTAACTAAAAGTAAAATTTCGGACACGCGCCGAACATACGAAATAATTTCGCCCAAGCTGAAACGCAGAACTTCCCGCCCGCTCGCTCGTTCAAAAATAGAATAATATTTTCATAACTTAAACTTCAGACATATTTCACCGAACAATAAGAATTAAGCCCGCATCAAAATATTTGTGGAAAAAGCGTATTATCTTCGAAAAGTAAGGTCCGCTGGATTTAATATGGAACCTTCATAATTCTGAATGGCCGACTAGCGAACATGTTGCCTGACCCGCCTTTGCTAAACTACTGACCTGATAAAAAAGGTTTGCATTATACAGTAGCGAGGCATAAGAGGCAGCGGGAAATACGGTAAAAATATAATATATATATATATGTTGATATTTGTAATTCTTGTGTTGAATCTGACTAGACTGACGTCTTTATTTAATTTTTGGTTCGTAAATTATTTTTATTTTTATATTTCTAGTCGTCCTTGTTGTGTCCGGTTATTCTGATTCGGATTGTGGCTCTTATGGGGCTCACAAAACCAAACCTTGTTATAAAGAACGCAGAGGAGTAAATAATCCTGTTGTATACACGATGATTTTTAATCCGTGATCAGGAGTCGAAAAATATTGATAAACGGCTGTTAAAACGGATTTCAATGGATGATGTCTCATTAAATCACTGTTTATTTAATTAAATTTCATGACAATGTTAACGCTAATATCCACTGAATGTTTGGTAACCCTAAATTTCTTGAAGTTAAGTAGACACGTCAAACACACATACGTCAATGTTTTGCAAACTACCGTTAGGGTGACAATGATATTGTATTATAAAGTGATTTCTTATTTAATTTTATTCAGAAAAAAATAACGTTTGTTTTAGGTAACCTCGAGTTACTCGTGTTTGGTATCAATTACATAATTAGAAAAATGTACTTCTGATCACGAATTAAAAATTATTTACAAAATAAAATATTATAAACCTATTAATTATAAAAATTAATTCTAAATTAAAATATGAAATTCTAGAAATAAATGTAGGTATGCATCTTTAAGTAAACTGTACACAACTACTACTATGCAAGAAATTACTTTTTAACTTTTCGAATGCGTTAAACTGACGGTGCTACTGAAGAATTAGGTATATTTTTTTCATATCTGTCACACAGTCAATTTTTTAGCAGCAATCAGTGCTAAGTCATAAGAAGGGTTCCTTTTACCAATAAAAATTTAAAATAATAAATCATAATAAATAGCTATGAGGACATAATATACATGACCATTTGCCACCGAGTCGAACGCAGCTGGAAAATACTCGGCGAGTAGCCAGTTTTTTACCTTGTCATCAGCCGTGGCGAAGTAATGCAGGCGCGACACGTACAGCCCGCCTATTCTGTAACTTGTTTTAAGCTCACCTCAAACCTCACCCACTAATATATGTTGACACCGCGATGCCTAGTAACTAAGTATAGTTAGAGGTCTAGTTTCGTGACGGGTGACCGGCGAGGTGAGTCGCATTAGGGTAAGGCCGCCGACATTGTCAGTTTTGGTCGGAACAAAACTTTCCAGCACGTTTTCTCCAAATGTGTAAGCACTACTGCCGTTGTTGTTAGTTGATTCTATAAAGCAATTATTGAGCTTGTTTCCCCATTTCGCAAACTGAATAAAAGTTGTTGTTTCTATAAAATACTTGCATTTATGTTCATCAAACCCCCCTAATTTTGGTCGAAAATGACGTGTCGCTTTTTTCCGAGTACTTTTCAACTACGAATTATTTTCATATTTAAACATTTAGAAAAAAACGTTTAAATACGTTTGAAAGGTGAGACACATTACTTTCTGTAAGACCAAGAACGGTGTTTAAATACTCTGTTTTGCGTATTTTATAGGTCTTTAGATTAGTGGGCAGAGTTTTGGCTTTCGTAACACAAATTTTTGTGTTATGCATAATTACCCCTAAATATTAACAGAAAACTGGGGAAAAACGTATTTTGGCACAGCAACACCGTAAGCTGTGACTCAATGTAAAAAAAAAGAAACTGCCATTTTTAGTTTGTCTATGAGAAAAGTTGAAAGTGAGTCGCATATTTTCGTCAGAATTTGTGTTGATGAATATCTCAAGTAAGTAAGCGTTTCAGAAGTTCACTTTACTATGGTTGTTTTCGTTTATGTTTAAAGCTTACATGAAACATGTACATTTGCGTCTAGTTTGACTTAATTTGGTTTTATAACCTAAAACGCTTGTAAAAAACTGGTTTTGTGTTATATTATGGCGTTTTGTGTTAGTTTTGTGTTATGCATAACACAATTTTTTGTGTTCAGTAACACAAAACAAGTGTAAAGAGTCATGCAGATTGAGAATACTGTAATAGTAAAGAAAAACATTTTCATATTATCGTGAGATTTATTCGAATTGTTATTTTGAATAGTACTTACAGTCTAAACGTATTATTCTTACAGTATGGTCGTCGGGTGACAACCAAAACTCACTATTTAGTGCATTTGCAAAAAAAAAACAAATATCAACTGTGTTTACGTAGAAATAAGGTCGAGTTTTCATGTACTTGTAATTTACGTGTAATTAGGTTCTCACCGGACGATGTACACCAGTGATGCCGCATTCGTTCAAACTTGAATTAGGTCTTCAATTATATAATTCCGTGAATCGCGGCTATTATTATTTTAGACAACCACGTGAACTTATGAATCATTTAGTTTCTACTTGAAATATATTTTTAAATTCTTTTATGTTTGCAATAATTCTGGAAACTTTTTTGTTTCCTAGGAATAATGCTCAATTTGTCGTATTTTTTTATGATGATCTGTTTTTTATACCGAAAAGGAAATAATCTTTTTTTTATAAAAACAGATCATCATAAAAAATACTGATTTAGTCAAATACCGATCGATCACGTATTCTAAAATGTTGTCATTATAAATATTATATTAATATACGTAAAAAAAATATATTTTTTCCTTACCCTTTATTTTAATACTATTATGAAACAACCTTTACAAAAAATAGTGTTACTTTTGTGTTATATTTGTGTTACGGTATCACAAAAGTGATTGTGTTATTTTTGTGTTATAAGTGATAATCTCAACGGCCTTACCCATTAGCGTGTAGCGAATAACAACCCAGCACCGTACCGTACTCGGTGTGGCAACCCGCAGACCAGAACCAACCGTCTCTGCTGTACCATACTGACTCTTTCGCGGCTTCTTAACAATATTAGTACGCATACGAATATATCGCTTCCGCTCATCCTATGTTTTTGCGTCCTTTGGTTTACGTAAATAGAGGCGATTCTACCAAAACAGATTTCTTTCTGTATTATTTGTGTTAGGCTTCGGAGCCGATTAAGCCGAGCGAGTTTAGATCGTGTTCGAACAACCTATTGTTAGCTTCACCAGCATTTCCATATAGTTCTGCTTTAAACTAGGTTTCTATTAATACTTCCAATAAATGCACGTATTAAATATGACGACAGGCAACACGTTTCGAACTCTTGGGGAATGTCGCTTGATCACCCTCTGCGATTATAAGATACGTTAGTTTACCCATGATTTTTTTGTAGTATATTGGACATGTCTCACGAAAGTTTAAATTCTATTCTTGAATAATTCCATTTTATTCTTGTATTTAGCGTCCCGTAGCCAGAATAGCGAACACTCATTCTAGTTTTGCATATCCTTCCATGTGTCAAATTGGTTTCATTAATTAACGTTATTTCATGTGGCTTAATACTCTTATGGGTGGATTGCAAAAAAATGTACGTAACACAAAGGAATACTTATTCACAAAAATTTGGTAATTTTTATGGACAAATGTTTTGTTTAACACCAAAACGTCACACAAATGACACAAAAACGTCACATAAATGAAGCAAAATTGGCGTCGAAAAAATCGAAATGTATTTTAAAATTCGAATATTACCTATTTATTACAACTCCCAACTATGTAAAAAAAGCAGTAAATAACAAAGAAACTACCTATTTAAGACATAACAAAATATTGGTTTTTAAACATACTTTTTCAATTTTCGTGCCACAACATATAAACGAAAATGGTTATCGACGCATGCGCTTCTGTTCGTTGCAACTTAATTGTTGCCCGATATAAAAATGTTACAGTTGCAGTAAAAGCTACTTGAAAGATACTTGTAAAAGCGACTATGAATTGTATGCCATACGACTAAATAAATAAGTTGCAGGACTAAATAAATAAGTTGCAGTCTTATCTGCAATAAAGCGCAAAATGTAGCATTACACAGCTGACGTAACACAAAGGAATGAAATCTTTCCCCGAACTTTGATATTTATTTATTTTTTATTTCATATAAGCAACTTTCATAACAGGTTACAACCCAAGGCAAAAAAAGAAAATTTTACAATAAGTCAACTTATAGGTAGGTACTTTATTCTAAGACATAGCATAATACATGCCTAGTTATTTTACACAATTCATACATGGAGCAATAAAATAAATCACTTTTAACGGCAACTAGCGAGCGGACTGCCCGTATGAGGGGTGCGTTCCAAAGCAAGCTGGTCCGGCCGAGCGGCTCTGCCAGCAGCCGCGGCCGCCGCCGCCGCGTCGCGTATTCGTCCGTCACGCGCAGGGTCAGCTGCTGCAGTATACCGGGGTTGCATACGTCCCCCGTAATACTCTGACCAAATAACTAGCAAGTGCCAGATCTCTACGTAACTCTAATTTATTGTACCCTACCATGCCAATTACGAACAGAGTAGGGTACATCAACGGGTAGAAAGGGTACACGCCATAAAGTTTCCAATACAGGTACATGGTAAACTTATTTTGTATCCTCTCTAACATTTGTTTATATTGCCATTATAAAGAGCTGCCATTGCTTTGACGTTTGAAAAGCTCGCTACTCTCCGAAGTACGAAGCCAAGAATCCTGTTCGCTTTTTTACACGTGTTAACAATCTGTTCCTTAAAAGTCACGTCATTGTTTAAGCGCACTCCTAAGTCTTTCACTGAGTCCGTCTTGCTCAACTGCGCTCCCGCCGCTTTATACTTGTAGCTGAGCGGCTTTGTTGCCCTGCTGAACGTTATCACGGCGCACTTGTCTATATTGAACTGGAGCTTGTTTCTCAAATTCCACTCAACCACCCTATCTACGTCCCGCTGGAGGCGGGCGCAGTCTCCCTCATTTTGTATCGCCAAGAGCTACTTGAGGTGATCTGCGAATAGTAGGCATTTGGCATCTTTCACTACCTCCGCCAGATCATTTATCATAATAATAGATTCCAGAGGCCCGAAGTTGCTTCACTGACTCACCTCAGTCCTGGTGAAATAAGGCTGGGATTTATAGTCTGCATACTCGACGTACTGCTTCCTATCCCTCATGTAGCTTGCAAAAAACTGCAATAATTTAGGAGTGCAGCCAACTGCCGCCATTTGCCAGCAAAATGTCATTATCGACTAAGTCGAAAGTTTTTTGCAATCAAACCGACGTCCACACGGGGGACTACATACGCCATGGCGTTAAGGAGATTGCTCGTCGTACTTCGCGCCTTTCGGAAACCATGCTGTGCGTCTGATAATTGGGCCTCCACTTGCTTCTGGATACTCCGCTGTTTTGCCGATTCGAACACTTTTGCCGATGTTGAAAGAATCGCAACCGGTCTGAATCCGCTAGCATCCGAACCTTCATCACCCGTGGGTATCGGAATAACCCGTGTGATCTTCCAAATATATGCAGCAGCGGTTCCTCCAGAACCCTGCCGCAGTCCTTAATAATGAAAGCGGGGATGCCGTCCGTCCATATAAGATGTTGATAAAAAATATTTGTTCTAGATACTTGAAAAACCATGTCCTTGCAGTTTTACATGGTGTTAAGCAGACCATAAGCACATTTCTTAGACAGAGCTGTTTAAATCAAAGTTATGATTTTTTGATTACTGTGTGTTACACAAAAGACAGATAAAATTTGTATGGGAGCACACATTATTTTTTTCATTATTGCATTTTTTTCATATTTTTATCAAAGTCATAATATCAAACTGTACAAATCCTGTTAAACTATGAACAAGACTACGTGAATTCACATCTGG
This sequence comes from Epinotia ramella, assembly GCA_947578815.1. Lineage (NCBI taxonomy): Eukaryota > Metazoa > Arthropoda > Insecta > Lepidoptera > Tortricidae > Epinotia > Epinotia ramella. Next base: position 962,705 of record OX388206.1, on the reverse strand, counting down.
AATACATGTTTCTTCAATACTTATTTTTTTTATAGAATTATGAAATTTATGAAGTAGGAGGAAATTTCCAATTTTGGAATGTACAATTTTTTTGCAATTCACCCTTATACCTCTAGATCCCGAATATATTAGTGTCAAAGTGCCTAACTGCCATAATGCTTCATTATTAATTACTATCTTTTGCCCGCGACTCCTTCCGCGTAGAACTCGTTCAACTATATCGTATTTGCATACAATTTTTCACGCCCCATTTCACCCCCTTAGAGGATAATGTCTGGGATAAAAACTATTCTTTGTCCTTCCCCTGGTATCAAACTATCTCTATACCAAATTTCATCTAAAACGTTTCAGCGGTTTAAGCGTGAAGAGGTAACAGACAGACAGACAGACAGACAGACAGACAGTAGACGGACACTTTCGCATTTATAATAGTAATATGGATGGATAAACAAATACACTCTTAATATAAAAAAAAAACAATGTTTAGACATTCTTTACTTCTACTAAAGCAAGAGACAGCTCATAAGCCAAGAAAATACACTATAATGTAGATAAATCCAGAACATTTCGGTTTCGGGATTTTATTATTTACAAAACAAACCCTTTTCATAACATTACCATATTTTCTCAAACGTATTGAATATAAAGCCCTCACAACTCCGTTATCAATATGTCAAAGGTATATTGCTAATAAAATATTATTGAAAGTTAATCTTGCTCCATAGTGTAAGTGACATGAAACAAATAATGGAAATAAGATTTCAACACGTATTTACTTATTTTATTGAGATTATTTGCTTTAAGCTGGAACGAAATAAATCCTAATACTTTATGTAATGAAAAAATGGTGTGCAATGCTAGTAAGGAGTAAGCTGGAGTCTTCGTCGATCGTATGGAACCCCTACGAATCGACGTATGCCCTACTTCTTAAGAAGGTCCAAAAGGCGTTTAGAGGACCTTTATAAAAAAATATTCGGATGCTACCCGTATCTATACCCGACGAAGTACCTTCTCGGTTCCCTTGGGTACAACTCCTTGGAGGTCAGGCAGAGTTATCAACAAATTTAATGATCACGGCATCTCGCGCTTTGCGTGGTGATTCGGACTGTCCCAAAATCGTAGAGCGTTTCGTGCTCATGTATGTCCCGGATGTCCCGAGGACAGCCCTCAGACCACGATGACGCGACCTGTTGGCCGTGCCGCCGGCGTGTACCGTGGCGTGTAGGAACTCACCGCTGCCTCGCGCATTTTCTCAGCTCAATGCGCTCTTGACATCGACACCTTAGTGCGATTTGTTTGCGTGGCGATGGGCGGCACGGTGTAGTGAGTGCTTGAGATTCTGTAAGGCGATAGATGCTGGGTGCTCCACTGTTCCAATATAATTTGTTTGTTATTTATTATTGTGAAATATCATTTTGAATTGTTAGTCTAAGTTTTGTGACAGAATAGTGGCTGGTGACCTTATTTAGCAGGCAGAGGCCTAGTAGGTAGTGAACCCTTACAACTAGGCTAAACCATCCGGCCTGGCCTGTAATAACACGGGCCGTGGAAAACGCGTAAGAAAATGAATACTTAAGAGGCCAAATATGTCACAGTGACCAATCCTTAATTGAGACGATGTATTATACATCCTTGATATTATACCTACTGATAGAAGCAACGATACAACGCATCGGCATAACAACGATATTAACTATCAGGCCGCCATTCTGGCTATCGATGTACTGAAAATAAACTCTGAAATCGTACACGCCTCCATTCTGCGGCGGAACATTTTATTCTTAAATCTTGATGTTCTACCATCGTCGTGATTTTCAAACGTGTTACAGTGAAAAATTTAAAAATAAAAATTGTCTCATCCGAACCTTAAACCCTTTTTCGTCTTACCCACGTCTTACCCCTTCTTAATTCTAAATAATCATGTCAAATACGGTCATCGCCAATGGCACGTGAATTGCTATGTTCCGTGCATTATAGACAGAAGGTATTGTAGGGACGGTGAGTGAGATGGTAGAGCGGGTCTTACTCTTACGTTAGAATATAAACACATTTATTGGGGAATATTGCGAGAGGTATGAGGGAACATTGTGAGGGGTGGCCCAGGAGCGAAAGCTTCGAGGGCGGCTGCTTCACGCTTTCTATTCTTCTTCTATTTATAGACTTCCAGACAGCTTGATTTGAACTCCTAATAGAGCTGTCCAGCCAGCAGTATTAACTGGGTTGTCAAATATCACTTTTGGTTAACGTATCGCCAACAGAACATCGTAGCATTTCTTTTTCAATGTATATTCATTGTATATTCGTTCAAGATAAACAAGAATAGAGCCCCTCTTATCACTAATCTTCCGAAGCGTCAAAATCGAGTTTGCGTCTAAAACCAATTTGTATAATCTGATCAGCGTACAAACTGGTAAAAATGGAATTTGCCTGAGCATTTATTTATTTGATGCGCGGTTGGATTAGCCTGGAGGTTAAGCTGTGGCCCCACTAGGATTTAAAACGTTGAATGATTATGATAAGATTATGTCTTACGAAAACCCAATGATTTCATATTTTTAACATAAAAACAAAAGAGAGATCACTCGGCGTTTGTCTGTTCATGTGACATCAGTTTTTCCTAAAGGATGGACGTAATCTTATTGAGCACTTACCCATTAAAATAAATGTTTAATTGCATTTAAGATCGTGCGTGAATATCTTGACTAATAAATAGTGTTGCTAGAATTTGGAGCAGCCCAGTAACTACGAAAGTACCTGGGTCATTCTCAGATTTAGGTGCGCGTCTTTTCGATGGACATTGCCAAAATTAAGGGATTTAAAGCCTAATTTTTTGTTGAACTCTGAATCCGCATAAACGGCGTTGCCTCTTCTATAATTCTATGCGATAAAAACATAATATATTATATATAAACATAAGCCCTTAACTATTGCCCACTGAAAAGACGATTTTTGTTTAACTGACTGACAATGACCCACCTTCACTTTGAAGAAAACTGAAATTTGTATAGTACCAGAACAACAAATTGACAAAAATATTTAACGTGTAAGCAGCACTCATATAGCTATTTATAAGCGAAGACAACAACAATTAAACCATAAGGTAGATTCGTACTCATACGCATATTAGCCGCCAATCGTACTAGAACATATGTATCATGTTGTACCCAGTTGTACTTTAAATTGTGTACCTTTGTCATGTATTGATAATTGTTTACACACGCGTAAATTTAGAACGTCATTCTTCAGCCATTAATCATTTTACCTCCCAATTTACCTTAAGGATAAAAGATCGACAAATTCGCACGTGTAGCTGCAGGTTAAAAATATAATGGCAATTTTGTGTCGTAGCTTTTTTGCGAAATTGATGGAGCACGCCGGAGAAATTGGTCGTTTTTATTATCAGTCAGCAAGAAATTAGATGACAAAATACTGCGGGTAAAAATAATGTCAGGTGTGATTTGTTTCAAATCGCCTGTTTTTGTAAGGTTCCAGGATAAACTATAATGTTTAGGATGTTTAACCCGCTCTCGACTTAGAACAGTATTGATCATTTCGAAATTGTAGATCTTATTTAACAGGGTGTCCATCTAGTCGCATAATGACTCTCGTCATAATTTCGCAACTTTACGCATAAAATTGTTGCGCATAAAAGTCTTTTGTCATTAATAATTCTGCGCATAATACTTTTATTGTCATAACTGTACTATGTCATATTTTGTTTAACCATAATGTTGATCAGCATACAAGTTTTAGTCATTATTGTATTAGTTATTATCAAGTTATTATATTAGTTGACTAGCATTTAATTAGGTTAGGGAGCTAGAAAAGAAGGGCTCGGGCGGCAAGGCCCCCCGCAGTAAAAAAATAAACAATCACAACAATTGTATTTTTGGTAGGTTAGGTTATGGTTACCTTGCGTCCTTTAGAGCGGAAATAGGCACCCTGCGAAGTGGGGTGGCGTCGACACGCTGTCGGTTAGGTTAAAATAATTGCCGGATGTTTGTTTAAAAAAAAAAAGTTGGATTAAGTTTAGGTTACAGAAACAATTGGTAAAAAAAAAAAGTACAGGATTAAAATGTTTGTCTTATACTTACCTATGACTTGAAAACGTTATGCGCAAACATATTATGGCAATTGATATTATTGCTTAAAGCTTTTATGCACAATAAATTTATGACACTTGCTATCTATGCTCACAAATATTATGGTTAAAAAATGTAGGATGCGAGCTAATTTATGACTACTTGTCGTTTATGCGTAATGATGATTATGACAAAGTAGTTATACCTATCGGCCTTATGGCTCCAAATACTATGCAACACGATATGGACCCTATTTAGCAACTTTAAGTAGGTACAGGTCAAAAACAGAAGCAAAATCTAGGCGCCTTTCCTCTTAGAGAATACAAAAGTAAGCTTTTTTTGCGTTGATCATAAAGTCATAAGTAGCACATCACTAAGTTTGACCCATAAACAAACACACGTACGGTCGCGTTCTTTAGTGTATGACCATTTTCGAGAAATTATTATACAGTTTGACAGGATAGTCAACCTTAAGTCGGTCCCAAATTATTAAACAGTTTGACAGGATAGTCAACCTCAAGTCGGTCCCAAATTATTATACAGTTTGACAGGATAGTCAACCTTAAGTCGGTCCCAAATTATTATACAGTTTGACAGGATAGTCAACCTCAAGTCGGTCCCAAATTATTATACAGTTTGACAGGATAGTCAACCTCAAGTCGGTCCCAAATTATTATACAGTTTGACAGGATAGTCAACCTCAAGTCGGTCCCAAATTATTATACAGTTTGACAGGATAGTCAACCTCAAGTCGGTCCCAAATTATTATACAGTTTGACAGGATAGTCAACCTTAAGTCGGTCCCAAATTATTAAACAGTTTGACAGGATAGTCAACCTCAAGTCGGTCCCAAATTATTATACAGTTTGACAGGATAGTCAACCTTAAGTCGGTCCCAAATTATTATACAGTTTGACAGGATAGTCAACCTCAAGTCGGTCCCAAATTATTATACAGTTTGACAGGATAGTCAACCTTAAGTCGGTCCCAAATTATTATACAGTTTGACAGGATAGTCAACCTCAAGTCGGTCCCAAATTATTATACAGTTTGACAGGATAGTCAACCTCAAGTCGGTCCCAAATTATTATACAGTTTGACAGGATAGTCAACCTCAAGTCGGTCCCAAATTATTATACAGTTTGACAGGATAGTCAACCTTAAGTCGGTCCCAAATTATTATACAGTTTGACAGGATAGTCAACCTCAAGTCGGTCCCAAATTATTATACAGTTTGACAGGATAGTCAACCTCAAGTCGGTCCCAAATTATTATACAGTTTGACAGGATAGTCAACCTCAAGTCGGTCCCAAATTATTATACAGTTTGACAGGATAGTCAACCTTAAGTCGGTCCCAAATTATTATACAGTTTGACAGGATAGTCAACCTCAAGTCGGTCCCAAATTATTATACAGTTTGACAGGATAGTCAACCTTAAGTCGGTCCCAAATTATTATACAGTTTGACAGGATAGTCAACCTCAAGTCGGTCCCAAATTATTATACAGTTTGACAGGATAGTCAACCTTAAGTCGGTCCCAAATTATTAAACAGTTTGACAGGATAGTCAACCTCAAGTCGGTCCCAAATTAAAGTTCGCGACATTACTTATATCAATAAGAGACTCTAATCAACATCGGTATTGAATTTGACTCCGTTTGATATTTGCCGCTGCCTGATAGCTTGATGAGCTTGAAAGCGACCGCTAGAAATGCAATAATAATTCCAATTCCACATGTAAAGTTGAATACATCCCAAGAACACATGAAAACAAAGCCACTCCCAGATCGATCCAAAACAATTTAATTTCCTAACAGCTATTTAGGAATGCATCCTGCATTTGAACTAAATGTGAAATTGGCTCGTATCGCTGCGCTTCGGAATCGGCTGTGAGAATCGCTTAGACTACTCAACGAGGTTTAATCTTTGTGGAGATCGTTAAATGCCTGATGAAGCGCCCCATTTACTTTGTATTTTGATAATAACGTAGGCAAACGATTAAACATACAGTTAGGTGCAAATAGATATGTTACATTGAATGCACGCCACTATGTTATATCATCGTAGCGTATACGTGTTTTCAGTGCGTTACTTAGCTGTATCCGTACCAGCTGAAGATGATATTTATTTCAAACAACAATAATAACATACATTTTGGAATGATTACCTTTTTGGTACTGAACCCCAACAACTTTTTTTTGGCCTTTATTTAATTTCATTCGGTTTAATAACACTTTAAACCCTTGCGTTTTGTACACATAATATATTTAAGTAAATGGTTTTTGAACACGGGTCTAATGCGAGTGTGATATATATTTATATATAAAGAAACATAAATATTGAGTTCCCGTGAGAAATAATCATTCATTCGGTTTTGTTTTTTAAGTAGGTAAGTAAATAAAATAAAAAATGCAACCGTCGCATTTTCTGTTTCTTTTTAGTTCGGTGGACCGTCAATATATGGAACAAAATTGTTTTCAATAGAATGCACCACTGTCCCTGTAATTAAATCTAATAAAGCTAAGCCTCGTTGATTGGTGTAACTAATCGGTTACGCTCGACAGTCACGTATGGCATCCTTCGATTCAAGTCGATACCGGCCAGTGACCCGAGTTAGACGATCGAAGCCTCGATGAAAATATCAGATTACAACACTACGCATAAACGTAGGACCGTCACGTCTACGTTTGGGACTAATGTCTGGGGCATAAGGTGCAAAGTTGTATGTTTTAGCGTTGAATACCATCTGAATAGCAGTTGAACTTAGGATGGATGGATGGGATGTGTTTTTGTATGAAATAACTTAATAAATTTTATTCCGCAAGTAGGCCGAAATGGCACTATTACAAGGCAAAATTCTACCAGCGTTTCTGTAAAAGAAGACCACTGTTAAGAAGAAACGCCGAAACAAACTCAACAGTCAGTCATTTATTTCCAAAAAAAAGCTTATTACAATAATAGTTCTTAACCTACTTACAATAAGTCAAACTGAACATGAATAAGCTATATGAATAATGAAACTATTTTGGGCTCTGGTTTGGGCCATGCATTTTTGCCAGTTAGATAGTCCTCAAACCTGTAATAAGCCTTCGACATCAATATTTTTTTCAAGTAATTTTTGAGAGCTGGAACGGGTAGGGCCAATATTTCATTAGGTAATTTATTATAAAAGTGGATACGTTGACCCGAAAAAGACTTGTATACTTTACGAACACGAAACTTTTTGGTTGCTATTTTATTTTTATTTCGTGTAAGTATTAAAATTATGGGTATCAGAATTTTTACAGAAAAAAATGACATATAGATCTAACTGACGCGCATACAATGCGTGATTGACCTGCGGGCCTTTGTCTTTGAAAAATGCGTCCAAGCCGTCTCGTCATCTCCGCTTGAAAAAATCATCATCATCATCATATCAGCCACAAGACGTCCGCTACACATAGGCTTCCCCCAAAGAGTGTCACAACGACCGATCCTGCGCCACCCGCATGCAACGAACTCCAGCGACCTTTACCAGGGTCACAAGCACTAAGCAGTAAAACATACATATTCCCAATAAAATGGCACATGCAACTTATGTTCCAGTGCCGCTTTTAGCATAAACGAGGATATAAAAGATCGACAAAATGTGATGTCGCTGTGATAGGTGCTAGCCCATCGCCCTTAACACACTTCAACCCTGTTTTTAAGCATTTAAAGGAATCCGTACAAACGGTCGTTGCGTCGCACTCACCCAGACACGCGTGGATACAGTAAACAAGTGCAAGTGCAAGTGGAAGTCGACGGTTAATCAGAATCGGCTAGCTGAAAGTACCACTTTAGCTAAATATTTACCGTGCCACGGGCATCAGTCCATCTTGTGGGATACAGAAAAAAATACGAAATAACTACAACTTAGAAAAGGTAAAAACCCCCGACATTTTCATTTCAAAGTGCAATATCTCAAAAACGGCTAAACAGATTTTCATAAAACATGGCTAAGAACACTCGGGATAAAGTTATTTATGACACAAAAATAACAGCATTCAAATCTGTCCATCCGTTTGGGAGCTACGATACCACAGACAGATACACAGACAGACACGTTAAACTTATAACACCCCTCTCTTTGTGTCGGGGGTTAAAAATACACAAAAAAAAAGCCTGTAAACGTATCCATTTATTTATTCAAAGTAACACTCATTCGCTCTTAGAGGCAAAGATCTGTTTATATTTTTGCAACTTATATCCTATCCTATCCTACTATATGGATACTAATATTATAAATGACGACCGGCTTAGGCTAGGTTGGTAGTGACCCTGCCTACGAAGCTAGAGGTCCCGGGTTCGGATCCCGTTAAGGGCATTTATTTGTGTGATGAGCACGAATATTTGTTCCTGAGTCACGAATGTTTTCTATATATTTAAGTTTTTATTTATCTAAATACTAGCACCATTGGTACTAACACAAATCGACCTAGTCCTAAACTAAGCAAAGCTTAGTACTACTAAGATTTGCTTAGTTTAGGACTAGGTCGATTTGTGTGGGAATGCCCGCAAATATTTATTTATTAAATCCGAAAGTATGTCTGTTTTTTACCTCTCGCACGCTTAAACCGCTGAACCGATTTAGTTGAAATTTGATATGGAGATATAGTTTTTATCCCGGAAAGCATCCCCTAAGGGAGGGAAATAGGAGCCGGAGGTTTGTATGTAGGTGCGATATAAACGACTTCCACGCGGACGAAATCGCAGGCAAAAGCTAGTGATATTATAAATACTAAAGTGTGTCAGTCTGTCTGTTACCTCTTCACGCCTAAACAGCTAAACCGATTTAGACGAAATTATAAAGATAGTTTCAGTTCCGAGGAAGGGCATAGGATAGTTATATCAAATCATCCCCTAAGGGGGGCAAATGGGGGGCGGAAGTTTGTATGGAACTACAATATAAACGAGTTCCATGCAAACGAAGTCGCGGGCAAGAGCTAGTAATAGTAGTAATCAATCTTTAATGTTGACTGTACTAAACATCATGAAATGAATTTAACGAACATAACAGGCTTACCAACATCGTTAACTGAGAACTCGTCAGTTGAAATTGTACCTTGTTTCTACAGTAATATACTCTGTTGAATTATGAACCGTATACCACATATCTTAAAGTGGCTTTTGTAATTACAATCCACATCGATACGTACAAAGGTAAGTAGGGATTCCAAGTTTAAAGCGGACAGAGGAAATAAATAGCGGTGCTTATTCTAAAACGATCGACTTTAAAATGGAGCGTTAGGGCTGCTGTCCATGAAAGCATAGTGCCAAAATAATGTGTCGAAAGATTATTACTGAGTGATACATGGTGAGGTGTTTAGCCCCCATAAAATACTCTAAGCGTCAGCAAAATAATTTAAAAAAATGCCGCGCCGTGTCTGTACCATATTACTACTGCGCAAATAAATGATATACTGACAGTAAACTAACGAGTTAAATCAATAAGGGTCAGCAACGCCCTTGTGATTCTTCTAGAATTGTCAGTGTCCACAGGCTACAGTGTCTGCTTGTTATCAGGCAGACTGTACGCTTGTTTGCCACCGTCGTAGTATTAAAAAAAGTAAATCAAGTATCAATAAATAAGTAGTATATAAGCAATCAAGCTCCCGAGGATACGGTGTGTTGAGAGCGAGGGAATTTGTTCCTTCAGCTGTCAACACGGCGAATCCTCAAACGTATCAAGGGTCAGCAACGCCCATGTTACTCCTTTGCAGTTGCATGCGTCTATAGGCTGCGATGTCCGCTTACCATCAGGCGGACCGTACGCTTGTTTGCCAGCGTCGTTGTATAAAGTAAGTCAGCTCATGGTTGCTGCCAAATTGCGTCGCGCACGGGTCAGTAACTCCTGTCTCACTCGCGCTGTTGAAATTAGAAAGAGGAGGGTAGATTTCCACATCTCAGTTGTGTTAAGGGGCTGATAGAATTGAGCGACTTGTATTGAGCACTAGCGAATATTACATTGAGGCTCGTAAAATAAACAGGAGCGTTTAGCGAGCAATCTAGCGATATGACTGTTCATTTGTTTCGAGCTGTTCGTCAAGCCGATTGGTCTGCCGCCATCTCTTGCCGCGCATGCCTCCCGCACGCCTGTCGCTGTCGGTTCTCGCTAGCCTCCCAAGAATACATTTTGACGAGCAATTACTAGAGCGTTCGCTCGAATAATGGCCGTGAAAATGTTCGTATCGGTGTTTAGCTATCCTTGCCTCTGGTCGTTGTTCAGTTCCTCAAATTAAAACAAGCTTAACTGTCAAAAAAAATCTTTTTGGTACAAGCTTTTATTGCCGACTGTACTTTTCTGTATACCATCATCAACTACTCATTGAGACGATTCTAACGAGCCAAAATTCAATGGGGTTACGTCGGTTAAGTACTGATTTCCCGTGGCCACCTTCTGTCTCCATCATCAGATCAGCTCAATGGTACCATAATATTGAATTGTCATCCAAACTATACTTATACCCAAAATTTCAGCTCAATCGGTCACCGGGAAGTGGGTCAAACTTGCAAGATTTGATTACAGACAGACAGACAGACAACGGGACAGGTGAAACTAAATAAAAGCTTGTAAAAAACTGGACAAGTGCTAGTCGGACTCGCCCACCGAGGGTTCCGTAACAAATTACAAATGTTTTCAGATTTTTCGCTGTACTTATCGTATAAGACGCTATTACTTGCCAAATTTCATAGTTCTAGGTCAACGGAAAGTACCCTATTAATTTTAATTCTCCTGAGAGTGTCAAAATATACAGTTTTTAAGGCATAAACGGCGGTATCTTTTTTAATGTCAACTTAGAAGTTTGAAGTTTTCACAGTATATGGTTTTAATTTCATTTACATTCCCCCGCGTTTCCGAGATAAAAGGTCTTGACAGACGGACAGACGTCTGGGTGTCTGTCTGTCACAACAAAGTGATCCTTTAAGAGTTTAAGTTTTTCCTTTTGTGGTACGGAACCCTTAGAGCCTTATCACACTTGCGATTTCCAAGCGTATTTTGTATGAAGGCGATCACGCAGCGTGTACGCCGCGACTGATAATTGTATAGAAAACACGCTCGCAAATCGCAAGTGTGATAAGGCTCTTAAAATGGTGAATGCTTGAATTTCTGTTAAATGTGAATAGGTACTCATTACGCAAGTCTATTGACACCCCGTTGATATAATGCAGCGGTTGGTGGACAGGAGGCCTTAGCTAAGACCGTTGACTTGGTATCGGGTGCCGACAGAGCGGGAACTTATTACTAGAATCTACACGCTTAGATCACTAGGAGTTTATATTGGCAACGAGAACGATGCTCTGTCTTCTTCTTACGTATGGTAATGAAAAGCTAGAGTGAGATGCATGGTAGAAGAGCTGGGTGGCTTGGTCACGATTGCTGAATTGATTGTTTTTTTACTGCATGCTTATAGCCCATGATAAAAATACAAGTAAGACCTTCACCCATCTACGGCACCATAGATAAACGAAGAAACGAAGTTAAAGTCTGTTAAAATTCTAATGTATGGAATGAAATGTATGGAAGCCCTTAAAATATATTTTTTGCTTCTCATACTCGAAAAGTGTGTCATATTAGGCTTAGCAAGCGGGGCTAAAGCAGTACATATAGCCCCTAGGGAAAATATGTATGTATCGCTACATACATATTAAAATCAGGAAACAGAATTCATTTCAAGCATTAGGTGTTTTTATTTCCTAATTCACAATCTTTAAAAAAGAAAACGCCGTCTATAGCCGCGTCCAAACGTTCAAGCGTGTCTGACTGCATACCAGGGATCGGAACCGGTTTTTTGCAAAAACCTCGAAATAACCACATATCTCCAACTATTTTATACTTCCTATGTAGGACTCAGTTGTGTTTTGAGGTAACGACTGCGTATTATTAGATTTTCCAATTAGAAATGAAATAATTAACAAAGAACGAAAAAACAGCGTTTTCGTTCCCATACAAAAATACCGGTTTCCGATCCCTGCTGCATACATGGCATAAGCTATGAGATTGAGCCGAATATACTGCTGTCAAACTGTGTATCTCGCTTTATCTTTTGCCCTGTTTGCTGTCCACGGTGCTCGGCCGTTTGGACGCGCCTATAGATGGTCAGAGGCGCTTATTCGTGGTGTCAATATTTAGTATCTGTGTTAATGCAGTTTATAAAAACAAAAGGCCGCCTTATTGACCAATCTTTTCGCCGTATAATTTATTCTTGATTGTGGATGGATAATCTTTGTTTTTAATATTACCTCGCAGTTGAAGTGAAAAGTAGATTGTACAACTCTGGTCTAATAGCCAACCATCTCGTGGTAATATGGCTTATTTTAGACCCTTGTCATACAATCTTCTATTATTGATATGGTTTTATTCACAGGGTTACGTAGTGGCATTGATAAGCTAAAAATTGCTTGGTGCCGGGACGAGTGGAAATCGAAGGGGGTGGCCTCTGTCCAGCGTGGGACCCTCTATAGGCTTTAGAAGAAAAACGTATAGTCAGTTTCGATATAAGTTTAAAGGTTTTTAATATTTCTTATTTGTAATGATCCTCGATGAAACTGAAATGGAACTGGGCTGGAAATGTCTGCAGTATGCAACCGCAAATATTTGCCAGGACTAGTACAGAACGGATTCTGAGATTTCTACCGGAGCAGAGGCAGACCAAAAACGAGATTAGGGGACGATTTGGTCGCGTTCTGCCTGGGTTGGCAAGGGCATGCCAGCAATAGGGTCGAGTAGAGGCAGCCTTTGCCCAGCAGTGGGAAACCTAAAGAAGTTGTGAAACAAAAAAATAAATGATTGCCTAGGCAATTAACGAAAATACCCATTAAAATGTACATTTCCAGTGTAGTTCCCACTCTATGTATTTCGTTTACCAATGCACTTCATATATCCCTGTTTTAGGCTTTTAGCCGTACATTGATTGTAACTCAGCCCTGTATTGTGATCGTCACCGCAAACCGCATGGCGACTACACTGAATGAACCATACCACATTAGAGCTATTGCTAAGCTTTCCTATTCGTTAAAACTACTAAAGCTTTGGATTTAGAGAGGTAGACACTGTAGAAAAGTCCGCCGTCAGAAGAAATAAATATTTCAATCTTTTGAGGTACGGAACGAAGTAAAAACGATCATATTTTGGATTTTGGGTTTGAATAAATTAAATTACCAACGTACAGGTCGATTCACGAGAGCTGGCGCGGGAAATTTATGAAACTGTCATTAGTTTCATAGACATTACACGCCAGCTCTTGTGAATCGACCTGTAGGTGTAAGAGGAAAAAGGTAACAAAAGAAGTCAAGACAAAACAAAATGAAACCGATGAAAGTCAATAGGTAATATTTAACAATTGAAAGAATGCAATGTCATGTTTAAATGTGGGCCAAAATCCTTTCGTATGTCTGGATGTCCGGTTGTTATCCTCTACAGGTCACATTTCTCAACCAATTCTCGTGAACTGTTTTGAGCATGTTCAATAATTAAGAATATAGATTTATTTTTTGTCGATACAGTTTTACGAACATAAAAATTTTATTTTTTTTAAAGACAGGGTCGCGAGTTCTACTGCCCACAGAGCCACTAGTTTTAGTTATACTCAAACCACAAACCTGTGCCAAACTTTGAAAATCTACGCAATTACCCTCTACCCGTTCCCACGATATCTCCACCGAAATCATGCATCAACGGAATCAACACAAGTTTCCGCTCTAATCAATTAATTCGGTCCAAGACCGTGACCCGATAAATTGATGGTAAAAGTGGGCAAGCGCCCCTGCCCTCTAGATAATTTCGGCCCCCTACCATGTGTTGCAGTTACGGGGGCAATGCCGTGATTCCGGAGTTTAATCTTTGGATTTACCCCCTTGTTTGTAAAAGTTAACAAAAGCTTTGTTCATAAAATTACATCCCTTTTGAATTTAAAAAAGTGACAGAAAAAGACGAATGTCAAACACAGACAAATATATTTTTATTTTAATCGTATACATTATTTCGCCTTTAAAGTTTGTCACTCTTTAGCACCACCCAGGGGACACGAGCTGGGTTGTGTTATGTAACACAAAGATAGGTTTAGTAACAAACATTCGCATTTTTTTTATATTAGTAGCTTAATCTAGACTATAAACTATCTACGTGCAAAATTTCATCAAAATCGGTTGAGCCGTTTTAGTGTGATTGAGCAACAAACATCCAAACATCTAAAATCCAAACATCCAAACTTTCGCATTGATAATATTATAAGGATATATGGAAGGATCCGTTGTATCTATACGATAGCAAATCTTCAGGTGCATTTGCATTTTTACCAACTTTTTCCTTTCTTAGTTCTGCAGCAATAAAACCGCCCACTGCCATTTAAAATCCATTTAAAAGTACCTTCCTACTGTAATGGCTCTCGCTTTATAAGTAAACAAAGTTATACAAGTTATTTATATAACTTGATTTCTTTGTAGCAACAAACAGCAGGGTGTTTATTTTGATAATAACTTTCAAAACAGTTATTATTAAGAAGTTCATGTTCGATTTAGACTACCGCGACTGGTTTTATTAAAAAGGAGAAGGTTCCCAATTTGTATTTTTTATATATTTTTTTAAATGTTTGTTTCCTCAGGACTCCGTCATTTATGAGCCTATGCGTACAATTTATTTTTGTTCGTAAGTATGTGCTTCCAGGTTGGTCCCATTATTTTCAAAAACCCAGTTAAATGATGGTCCATGCGGAATTGAGGGAGCCCCTCAATTATATTAGGCACGCGTGTAGTGATTTCGGTATTTTCTATTATAACTCGTGTATTTAAACCCGGAAAACATAAATTTGGTGAAATGGAATTGATAACGAAGACTACATAACAGATGATTTATGGAACTCCTCAATTATGTTCTTAAATCAAGAAAATATTCTGAACAAAAATTTTTCTCGATGAAATGAAAAGTTACATTATATCGATGAAATGTTCGTCGGTTAAACAAGGGAAACCCGGCATCGGCCCATATAATGACATTTTACAGATTGCTGGAGATATCGCGAATTTTTACTCATTGACAGTCAAGTGGTTGAAGTCAGTCAGTAATAGTTACTCTAGAACCAATAGTACTCGGGGTCACTGAGACCTTCTTACTTTTAAGTGACTCTTATCTGTCACTTAATCTAAATGCTCCACAATGTGTGTTCGGACCGTCGCCGGCCCAAACTCTAAAGCTCCATCGATTTAAAGTCTGCTAAAGTAGACTAAATAGCACCTTAAGCCGTTGGTGTAGAACTTGAAATCGAAGTGACGAAGATGTTAAGCTGTGTATACACATGCGAGCTCGCGATCAAGCAGATTTGTTAGTGTGACTGAGAGAACTTAAACATTTTGTTTATGTAAAGTCGCTCCAAGTTGCGCGATTTTATTAGCGTTGCGTTTTGAAATGAAATGAAATGAAATACATTTATTTGCTAGAAAACAGGTACTGATGGTATTAACAGTAATATTTTGAGATCCATATACATTCAGCAATCTAGTGGCATGCAAAGCATTAATATGAGAAATTATGTAAGAAATAAGCATATACTAGAGCAATCAATAAAAACAAATACAAAATACAAGATGTGCGTCAATTACCTATGTTTAAGAGGATTGTTAAAAAACAGAATAAAATGTCAATAAAATGACAAATTGGAGATTACAAAATGTGTGAATGTCAGAACTACAGCAGGCAATGTCAGGTAAGTACTTAGTCTAATGTTGTTAATATGAGTGTAATTGATAATTTAAGTTAGCGTTCTCTTTCTTATTCGTCTTGCTCACTTAAATAAAGACAAATATAGGTTTGACATTAGTGTTGGTTTTTTGAAACCATTGGTTATCGTAAGCTGCGTCCGTTAAGATCGGATTGTATAGAAAGTCTGAGAGTTATATAAGGGACAATTACTGGCGTATTGTTAAGCGTTAACGGGCCTGTTAAATGTGAGTGATCAAACCAGCCTTACGTCTTAATCCGTACTTATAATGTCTGTGTATATGTCTGTTTGTTACCTCTTCACGCTTAAACCGCTAAACGGATTTAAATGGAATTTGGTATAGAGATGACGATGACGACGAGGCGAAATTAAACCGAGTCACCGCATATGTGCATGTAGCTTAATGGTAAACACTTATGCCGCGTTTACACAGATCCGATCCGATCGTTGTGCGACCAAACGTCAGCTTGACACGTGCCTGTCAACGATGTGGGCGCAATTAAGGACGTACATCGAAGAGATTACTCCGTATGGTGTGTGTAAGTACACATAAATAAATAAATATTAGGGGACAATCTTCCATAAATCAAACTAGCCCCATAGTAAGTTCAATAGACTAGATACTAGACGATTATATTGACTGGATATAAATACTTAAATACATAAAGAAGATCCAAGACTCAGAAACAATTTATGCTCATCACACAAGTATTTGCCCTTACCGGGATTCGAACCCAGGACCTTCAGCTTTATAGGCAGCGTCACTACCCACTAGGCTACACGGTCGTCTAAATACACTCATACACACATACACATGAAAGCAATGATATCGGGTCATGTACGAGTATATGGAATTTTAGTACGGATTGTAGCAGTTTTCACTGTACTGACTAGAAATGATTCCTCTCGCTAGTAAATAGTATAGCTAGTCAAAAAAAAATACGCGCTATACTTGAACCTGATTCCGAGGTTTTCCCGCTAAGTAGCGGAACGGGCCTACAGCGTTGCACACTAGGCGGGTTCCTGGCAGTAAAAGTGTGAATGCACGAGCACAGCGAACGAAGAAACCATAGAATGCGCATGTTCGAACTAAACAGCTGCCTGGCATCGTTTTGCCCCATCCTCGCATAATGGCTATGGTACCCATTCTGTGGGGCCATTTTGTGGCGCTTCTTAGACTTCTATTTTTTTACGCGCGCTGGTTCGAAAGGTGTAATTGTGTATGAGGCTATGAGTATTTTAAGATCATTAAAGAAGACCAAATCCATATCCATACTAATATTATAAATGCGAAAGTGTATGTGTCTGTTGTCCGTCTTTCACGGCAAAACGGAGCGACAAATTGACGTGATTTTTAAGTGGAGATAGTTGAAGGGATGGAGAGTAACATAGGATAGTTTTATCCACGTAATCATCTCCTAAAGGGGTGAAATGGGGGGGTAAAAGTTTGTATGGAGCTGCGATATAAAGGAGTCCCACGCGGACGGAGTCGCGGGCAGAAGCTAGTAAATAATAAAAGCAGCATCACATACTTAATAAGTTTATAAAGTGTTGAGCTAGCTTCTTATTCCACTAGAAACATAAAATATTATATTTCATATCTGGAAGGTAGTTTACATTTGGATTTACTGCTAGTCGGCAAGTAGTGAAACGGTGTGGTGCCATAAAATTTTATGTTTTTTTTATTATCATTATATAATATACGTTTATTACTTAGAGGAATGAATTTGAGATTTTATGCGACTTGACGGGATTTAGCTCAGACATGCTTTAGTCATAAATGTGGAAACCCGTAAGCCATTCACCACTGCGTAAAGTTCGAAGCATGCGCCATAGTCTATAGCGCCTAACACTTTACCTGCCCGGAACCCGCCTAGCGGGCACCTGCGCCTTAGTCGCTTTCCGCTGCATCAAACAGTGCCACGTCTTTCGGCTGATATCATGATGATGAGTTAGTGGATGGCATAAGAACAACATAAGTCCAATGATCGGCTATCGGAAGCATTTTATGTCACTTTGACTTCCTACCTAATGAATAGTAATATAGATAAGTCGGAGTTGTTCAAAATAAAACCACACATTCTTAAAAACTAACTGAATTTAATTTGTAAATAATCATTATTTTTTCTATGTTTGATATTGTCAATCGATTCCTTTTAACATTCAGGATCCATTTATGTAAAGAGAACGACCGTTCGAAACCAACAGATGTGAGAGGTGCATAGTTGTAAACTGATATTTAGTTGTTATCATTCAAGTTTCTTACAAATTCGTAAACATACATTTTTAGTAGGAAAAAAAATTGTGCTAGAAATTAATTAGTCATGTCCATGTAATAATTGCGTCATCAAATTGACATGAAATGCTTCCGATGGCCGATCACTGAACATAACTAACATGCGTGCTCATTTATATCTTTCAACATTACGTACAACTGTCTCCAAACTCCAATAATGTTGTATGCAATGTAATGTAGAAATGCAAACGTAAAAATTGTAACATCAAAGTCAATGTCCAGTGGACATTGTCCACCCATCCAATTTGACGCATCATTAGTCGCCAAGACCAATGGCGCGCTTGTGAATATCAAAACAACATAGAAAAATACATGTGAGAATATGTTTATTATTACTTTTTAACCCCCGACGCAAAAAGAGGGGTGTTATAAGCTGAAGGTCCTGGGTTCGAATCCCGGTAAGGGCAAATATTTGTGTGATGAGCATGAATATTTGTTTCGGAGTCATAGATGTATTCTATGTATTTAAGTATTAATATCTATTAAATATATCGTCGTCTAGTACACACAGCAACACACCTAACTAACCATACCGTGAAAACCTAGAACCTTATTACAATGGACTTAAGGTCAGATTAGATTTCCGATGGTCACTTAGCTGTGTTGTCGACTGTACCCATAACACAAGCCTTATTGAGCTTACTATGGGACTGGGTCGATTTGTGTAAGATTGTCCCCTAATATTTATTATTATTATTATTATTATAAGTTAAACGTGTCTGTGTATCTGTGTGTCTGTGTATCTGTGTGTCTGTGTATCTGTCTGTGGTATCGTAGCTCCCAAACGGATGGACCGATTTGAATGCGGTTTTCTTTGTGTCATAGATAATTTTATCCTGAGTGTTCTTAGCCATGTTTAATGAAAATCTGTTTAGCTGTTTTTGAGATATTGAAATGAAAATGTCGGGGGTTTTTCAACTTTTCTAAGTTGTAGTTATTTGTTGTAGTTGTTGTCCTAGAGCACCCCAGAGTAGCATATGACCTTCATAAGGTCGCGCCACGCCATCCTGTCCTGAGCCACGTTCCGTCCCGTCTCGCTCCAGCTCGTTTCAACTGCTCGCAGCTCACTCTCAACTGTTCGCCGCCATGTGTGCACAGGACGTCCACGAATTACTTTTATTACTTTCATCCATTTGAATGCATCTATTTGACTTTAAGACAAATGGTGCGGTGCGGCGCGACGCCTAGGTGAATACCTAGCTTTATATTAATATGAAATGTATTTTTTTGTCGTCATACGAGCTCAATTAATTCGTAAATAACACAAAAACGAATGTTCCATAATGGAGACCACGATACAGTTTCCTACTATATTGAGATTGGCATCACTAAGGTTAGGGAAAATCATCTTCTAAAATTGTTCTTTTACTCGTATTTTATTGATCTTGGATACGATATTGTGTTTGTTCTGTCGTTTATTTAGACTGTCATGTTTACGTGGCACGAGGTCAATCTGTGTTTGGTTCATCTCATGGAATCGTATTTGCAAAATGTTGAAAATCAAAATAAGAAATGATAGTCGTCGAAACTATGACCAAACGAACGGTTGACATATATGTTAATCCTAAATTTCATTAATCTAAATATATATTAAGGAACATTGAAAGGTTACAGGCCGAAGTCAAGAAAGTTGAAAGTATTTGTTACTGAATTGTTTTTTAAGATTGCTTCTGGAAAAATGTAGAACGTTTAAATACTTACTAGAAAGATCCAAGGGAGCTCTGGCGACCACCAGAAATATGGCACCTTTTCCTTTCTGTCACTCAGCCTGATACAGATATTACCTAGTTTTATAAAAAAAAACTGAATCGACAAAAAATATCTATACCGTTATTGAACCTGCAGGTCGATCACGTAACGCGTTGTACGTGCGTCAGGGCAAATTAAATAAATGTAGTTTGTTGTTTGGGAATACAACAGTTGAGTTGTCCTTTCGTGTGATCAGAAAGTTTAATTGGCTTTGTATTACTATGTACATAATACTTATATCATGTTTTTGCAGCTGTGGGTACTCCTTAAGTATAAATAAATAAAAAGTTAGGTACGTGACAAGAAAATTTCAAGATCACGTGAGAAATGTGACCTGTGGAGGATAACATTACAGCTGGCCAGACATACGAAAAAAAAATTGCCTAAGCTGAGATGGAAAACTTGACTCGTTCAACGATAAACAATACAGAACCCTAAATACGAACAGCTGTAGCAAACAAATATTGAAATACTAAGTTAAATGGAATTTTGATTTGATTCCTCGCCGCAGATTATAATTTCAAATTAGTCGGAGATGAAAAATTGGAAAGTTCCGTACTTCGCCACGTGAAAGCAACTACGTAATACGATTATGTTAATTTTGCGTGAAATTTGTATGGATTCTTTGATAAACTTCCTAATGTGGTATCTTTCTTGGTGTACGTGTTTTATGTTTTTACAAAGAGTTTTATTGCCCGGTAGTTAGTAAATTGCAAATTGTTGAAAGTAAGTATTTTACTGGGTAACCTATCGCAATCACTAAAATTTATGGTTAGTTTTTTCCGTATTTTCTCGTAAAAGGCAGGTTTACTCTTCCATGGCGACAAATGGTTAATCTTCTTTGTTTATGGCTGCGAGTTGAAACCCCAGCTATGAGGATTTTTGTTTTCAATTTAACAGTTTATTTCGTATTTTTTAGGCTTCCGTAGTCAACAAGGAACAGCTTAGCTCAGTAACTATTACAGCTGGAAAACTGTAATTCGGCATGGGTATATAAATCAATCACGCCAACTAAACAGAAGAATAAAATCTTGAATAAAAAAAAAAAATGGGTTTCCTCCCCTACACCTAAAGTGGGGATGTAATTTTTTTTTCTCGTTAAACCCATAGTATTAGGTATCGTTGGAGATAGGACGATATTTCAAATTAGTGATTCAATTGCAAGATATTGGGCACCAAATTTTTGTTCGAGTCATGTGTCCCCCCCCTGTCGGCTAAATGGCTGCTACTAGGAATGTGAAAAAAATCGTAGCAGTAGTACAAATAATTAATTTAAAAGGAAAACTATCACGTAGGCATAACTAGTTACCAAGTTATAGTCGATCAACTTAAAATGTCGACGACTGCTTTAGCCTTGTTGGTACCTGCCTACGAAGCAAGAGGTTCGAATCCCGGTAAGGGCATTTATTTGTGTGATGAGCACGAATATTTGTTCCTGAGTCATGTATGTTTTCTATGTATTTAAGTATTTATATCTTGATATAAGTATGTTTATCGTCGTCTAGTAACCATAGTACAAGCCTTGCTTAGTTTGGGACTAGTTCGTGTAGAATGGCTAAACTAGCCTCCTTTAAATAAAATACTATTTAATAAGTTAACTGAAATACTGGCCATAAATAAAATACTTGTGATCGTCTAGTTCAAGAAGTACGAATAGGACCCTCTACGTTGTGTTAAAATGTCGTCGTAAAACGCATCGTATAAAATAATAATATCAATAGTACATTATGATACAAGTGTGCTATGTTGGTTAGGTTAGGTTTACACTCGAGTCGGTTTTTAATGGAGACGAGAAGTGTAATGACCAATGCTCACGTGTTTCATACGACGTTTTTCAACACACTTGCGAGGAAAAGTAAATAAAAGTTCACATTTATTTAAAAACTTTAATTATTGAAACAGTTATTTAAAGTACAATTATTGAAATGATATGCCACCGCCTTATGAGGCATTTGTACTGTATGTTTAATTGTATTATTAATTATTTCATTGCTTTGTTCTTGGGTAACTGTAAATGTCGGTGATAATGCAACATTCTGAAAGGAGGTAGAAGAACATTGCGTTTCATCATTAGCAAACGTATGAAATCCCAAATCATCATTGGCATATGAGGTGGAAGGACGCGGTTCAGGCCAGAACTTCTTGGATTGTGGCTCCAAATGGATTGCTTGTGTTATTTTGGCATTTATGTCGGCTTTATTTTGGATGGAGTCCTCAATATATGACTCGGCGACATTATTAGATCGCCATCCCCCATGGCGTTTTAAAGTCAATATATCGGCTCCTGAATTAGCCAGCAATGTAGCTGAAGTCCGCCTAAAACTGTGTCCGGTGTAAGCGTCAGCCTGTGGTAAGCCTAAAAACTTGGCAATTTCTCAGGCATCGATCCAAATTTGTTCACTCCGATAGGCTGACTCGTGCATTTGCCATTTTGAAAATTTTGGAAGAACCGGTCAGATTTTCCTTTTGTTGCACGTAAACTTTCATATTTTTTCACTATTTCATAAAATGGTCCGTGAATAGTAAATGACCGAGGAATTTTGACAAGTAGCATCTCTCCGTGATTCTCTATATCTTTTGTCGTAATGTTGTTTAATTCCTGACGCCTACAGGCACCAGTAATTCCGAATATTAATGCGACCTGAAAATAAATAAAATCATAATTAAGTTATAATAATCGTACTTAGTTCCTATTATATCAACACTCACAATACCGCCTACAAATATTATAATAATGAATACAAAACTAAATAGTGGAACTGACCTTTGTCGCTAGATATTGATTATCCGGTGCTTCTTTAATGAACTTCTCCACTTCATTAGGTGTTAAAACCTTGGATTTTTGACTGTAAAAGCCGTCTGAACGTCTTTTCAAGAATGCAGTTAGATTGGTGTACGCTTTGATGTCAATTGCATTTTTATTCTGCACGGTACTCTTCAACATAGAATATATACACCAAAGCGAACTAGGTTTATTTATACCTCTTCGCCAGTTCACTAAAGTAAGCCATGAACACGTTCTCTGAGAAAGAGCTTGCATTTTTGCTATTTTTCCATTGAATGAAATTTGCGTAGGCTTGCATGTATTTATCTTTTGATTTTGAGGGCAAAAGACTATCACTCGCATTTTGCGCTTCAACTATGATATCTGGCGGCGTACACTCGATAAGTTTTCGTTTCGCACAGTCGCGTCATTCCTTTGTTCAAGTCCGGGTCAAAATCAGACCCCGCAAATTTTCGACCAGTATCCATTTTGCCTGCCATAAGCAAAGTATTTGAAAAAATTATCCTCGATCAGTTACTATCCCATTTTAATATGAATAATTTGCTTCATGGAGATCAATACGGATTCACGAGGGGCAGGTCTACTATTGATGCAGGCACGACCTTAATTAAACATATTTTTGAAGCATGGGAGCAATCACTAGATGCAATAGGCGTGTTCTGTGATCTGTCTAAAGCCTTCGATTGCGTGGATCACGACACTCTAATTCGAAAGCTGAACCATTATGACATGAAAGACAAAGCACTTGATCTCATTCGATCGTATTTGAATGACAGAACTCAAAGAGTAGACATAAATAAAACCAAATCAGCTGGGTCTCTTATTTCTATGGGGGTCCCCCAGGGGTGTATTCTGGGACCATTCTTATTTCTTGTCTACATAAACGATTTGCCTTATGTACTGAATGGAAAACATAAATTAGTTCTTTTTGCAGACGATACATCGATAATATTTAAAGTCAAAAGAAACCAAGACAGTTTTAGTGAAATAAATAATGTACTGTCGTCTATTGTTAACTGGTTTACCATAAATAATTTGCTCCTTAATGCAAAAAAAACAAAGTGTATTCGATTCTCATTGCCTAATGTACAGCATAAAAATAACACACAGATTGTTCTAAAAGACGAACTTATTGAATTGGAGGATAAAACTGTTTTTCTTGGCATTACCTTAGATTCAAAATTGCAATGGAGTCCACATATTTCTACTCTGGCAGGGAGACTGAGTTCAGCTGCTTACGCAATTAAAAGGATTCGCCAACTTGCAGACGTTGAGACGGCAAGATTGGTATATTTTGCCTATTTTCATAGTGTCATGACCTACGGTATTCTATTGTGGGGCAAAGCTGCTGACATTAATTCAATTTTTATTTTACAAAAACGTGCTATACGCAATATTTATAATTTAGGATCACGCATTTCTCTGAAAGATAGGTTTAAAGAAATCAATGTTCTCACCGTTGCCTCACAATATATCTATGAAAATATAATGTATATTCGTAAAAATCTTGACATGTATAAATTAAATAGTGATGTTCATAATTATAACACTAGAAATAAGAATAAATTAGCCATTCCCGGATACCGTCTCTGCAAAGTGAATATGTCGTTTATGGGGAACTGTGTACGATTTTACAATAAGCTACCTTCTGATATACTGAAATTGTCAATGAATAGATTTAAGTTCAGCGTTAAGCGCCATCTTATAGAGAAATCTTATTATACTGTAAAAGAATTTATAGATGACAAAGAAGCATTTATCTGTAAAATAGCTTAAGTTGAGTAGTTAAGTTAAAACATGACGTGTAAAAGAGCTAGCTTAAGCCTATTTACAAAATAAATATTTTGATTTGATTTGATTTGATTTCGTTATCTAAATTCGACATTTTACAAAACAACACTAACGAAATGCAATACTGTGAATAAACTTAAAAAACAGAAACCCATTTAAAAGATGGCGGCCGTAATTTTATTTTTTCGCGCGCTCAGCGTTGCATGCGCGCGCAAGTCTGAGATAAGGGCACCGGCAAAGTAGCTAATCAGTCACATATTTATAAATTTTGAAATTGGGTATTTATAGGTAAAAATACACCGTCAAAATATAAATACCAACAAGCTAACAAGCAGTTTCATGAAATTCTTTAATTATTTATCACATTTTGAATTGAATTTTATATTTACGCAAATAACTACTTAGCTGTTTTCGAAACATTAATACTTCTTGCTAATATTTAAAAAGATATGTAATGAAAAGGCACTAGTGCGATAATGTAATGTAAAAGGCACGGCATGGGTAATATTCTGCATTATCAGTGTAAATACGCTGTAATAAGACCTACTTTACGAGCAGGTGTGTTGAAAATTATGTTCCAAATGAAACCGCAACAAACGCAACAAATAATGTGAATAAATAACATTCGCAATAAATAAAACGAATGTAAATTAAGTTTCAAAATGAACCAAAACGCAAATGTAGTTTATTCGACGCATTAAATAATGCGTTTAAATAAAATAAACGTCAAAAATCATACGTAAATGTAAGCCGCCATTAAAACATATGAAAGGTAATTTCAGTAATCGTAAACATTACTGTAAAATTATAATCCGTCAATAAATTTTATCGTCCGCAAATCAAATCAAACGGTAAAACAAGCCGTAAAAATCCGCAATAATTAATTAAATCCGCAAATCAAAATTAACATTTAAATTGAGATCAACAAATAGTCTATCTACATAAGTGAACATGCAACTCACCCGATCAGCAACAACTCGAACAAAGATAATTGATTTAATTAGTTAATTACCATATGTGAATTATAATTATCTAATACTAATTACATACATATATTTCTAACTTAGAACTAACTAAAATTATACTATAAAACTGCTCCATCACGACGAACGACAACGATAACCTGTAAAAAACAGACTACAAGAGGACCTTGGGATTTCAGACCTTAGGTCTTGAAAATGGGGCCTATACCTATTGTTATATCTTGAATCTTTCGAGGGCTCCCAATCCCAACGCTCCTACACCCTCGCCTAACCAACAAATCCATCATGATGCAACCTATCAACCCTTACTATCTATTTGATTCAAACCATCTCTCCTACGCATTCATCATCTTACACGATTCTTAAGTACTTCGACTTTCAAATATACTTTACGCAGATTGCCAAGATTAATATTTTAATAATTACGCAAAGCATAACGCGCAGCAGAATTTACGCATACCCTCAACGTTCATGCAGCCACGGTATTTGTAACAGAGATAGTGATTGTTGTCGATTATGTACAAGGTGCTCTGAATACTACGTATACGCTTTTAAGACAATAGTAGAGATAGTATATACATAATATTCAAATTTTGAATAACATCTGGCCCTAATGGCCCCTAAATAATCTTCGATTTAACGTCTCAGCGGACCCGTTGATCTGCAGAAAAGAACTAACTATATCTATAATTTATGAAGTCTTGGAAATTACTACCACAGCAATGAGCACGCAGAACCATAAATACATCCAGCTAATCTCTTGAATATGTCATGCTCGCTTAAAGGGCTTTGCTTACGGCCACCTTCCCTAACATATGGTTGAGGGAGGCGATGGCTGAGATATGCGTCATACTCGTGATCGGGTGCTGTTTGTGGAGTCCGGACTGTTCATGCTTGCAAGGGCATAGTACCTAATTAACTAATTAAATACTAGTGTTATTATTATTATTATCGTATTGACGAGAGACATCATTCTGATCTTGACACGTTTTATTGTTATTGACCCTGTACATCTCTGACAATATAACATTAATGTTCCTTTTTTGTTTTGACGCTTAGAGACCGTCTACATCTCTTAGAATATTAGAATAATTATTAATTGTATTTGGACGCTCAGAGACCTTATACATCTCTGGAATACTGAATAATATCATTAACTTCTGTTAATGCTGGATACAGATCTTATATCGAATGTAATGGTCATATTTTGCAATTTTGTTTTGTTTACATTAACTTAGTGACATTTATTTTGTTAACCTTTTATATATCATTTTAAATTATTATTGTGTAAGATTACTATTTTATTGTAAATTACCGTTTGACATGTAAAAGTGCCCTTGTGGCCTATTTGCAGAATAAATAATTGATTGATTGATTGATTGATCTCCCGTAGAGACGACCTAAATATTACAAAACAAAGATAAAAATGTAATAAACCCTTAAATTACATAGGTACATTACTAAAGATACTTTACGTGAACACTGACTCTATAATTACTAATTGCAGTTACATACTATTCATATAGAAACAAATCAAACACTTAATATTTTACTCTCACAGTATAGTCAATTGTCTTAAAAATACGTGCCTGCACTAAATTCACTTATTCGTCTCTACTCTCTATAATTAATGTCTTAAATTAAATTGTCTGTTAAAAATATCACAATAAAATCTCTAGTAATTGAACACTATTTCAGGCAAATAAAACACGAAACCCGCGCGCGGAAATCAAATATCAAGTTTCATTGATAATTAATTATAAGGGAATCCGAATGAGATAATTTCAACCTATCGTGACGAGGTCCAATCCCAACTGCCTGTATTTTCAATATAGTACTCCGTACATGGATTCTTGTGCAATATTAAAAAGGTGTAATCATTATACATGCCATTTTAACATACGTCATTTTGGTTTACAATAATTAATAGTCGCACTATATGTTAGTCAAAAGACATATGTGTTATATATATTGCAACTGATATACGTCCTTTCGAATCCAAGCCAAGCTTTTTGATATGGTCTATGCCCGCGCCGCGTTATGAGAACTCCCAACAAAATACGAGATCAGCCCTGTGGTTTATTGTTCTAGTGTTGACATTAGCTCGATTTCAAGGAATACCAGCCGTGAGAAACGGTTTTATAGTATTTTTCTGAATTGGGTACCTATTTTTATAAATATAATGAACGAGTACTCTAACCTTGCAGTTACAATCGATTTGAGTAAGATTGACAAAAAAAAAATGTACTTAGAAAGGCCAACTTTCGTACAAATTCGGCCGACTCAACCATTTAGTTGGCGCGCGCGTGTCGATGTAACTAAGAAACACAGGCAACTACGGAACCCTACACTGCGCGTGGCCCGACACGCACTAGGCCGTTTTTTTTTGGAAACGATCAGTTATTGGTTTTTTGTTTAATTTTGTTTAAAAGCCGAGAAAAACACAGGTTTCGGTCCCAGGTAAAAACAAGGCTTAAGCATTAAGAAGAATATCGACGGTTGTGGATTTGAATGCATTCATGCAGTCTTAGCGTTTTTAATTTATGCCGATTTTAGTCCAACACCACGACCCCAACCTGGGCCAAACTTAATTACAATATGAACTGATAAAATGTTCTCTTTGCAAAGTTACGGATATATTGTATGACATTATGCTTACATATATTTACAGTTAGATTAGTGTTCCTTTCATAATATTAGAATCAAATAAAACTCATTTCATATATAATACTGTTTCATATATTATTTTAATTACTCTAAACAAAATCAAAAATATAATATTATAATCGGCATCTATCGAGCTGAAATTGGACTCAAATAAGCTCGCTAGATGTCGCAAATCGACAACTTACATCATCGACCTCTATCAAACTGAAATTGTATCAAAATTATGCTCGCTAGATGGTGCTATCATTATTATAATTCAAGCATTAATAATGTTCCTTTTTCATTGAATTTGCGTCTCATAACCATGAATATTATATTATTGTTTATTTATTTATTTATCCGTCGTAAAAAGATCTGAAATTGCGTAAGTATTAACACGTTCAAAACCCGTCGCGTTTCACCGCTGCGTAAGTCCGACTCGATCTTGGCCAGTTTAATCCCTTATTAAAAAACTAGCTTTCGCCCGTGACTTAGTTTGCGTGGAACCGGGATAAAGCTATCCTATATTTTAATCCAGGCTATAAACTATCTTCGTGTAAAATTTCATCCAAATCGGTGTAGCCGTTTAAACGTCATTGAGTAAAAAACATCCAAACATCTAAACATCCAAACATCCAACCATCCAAACTTTCGCATTTATAATATTAGTAGGATTATCCTTTACTTTATATTCTATCAATTAAATTTTAACTTTGTTGGTAAACTTCAGCACAATTCTATCACTGTAGCGATAATCGTGAATAAACCTCATTCATTAAACTTAAAATGCCTGTTAGAGTCTGTCAAGCGAGACGTGTCCCTGGAAATTTTGCAAATCCTACTAATATTATGAATCCTAAAGTTTGGACCCCAATCACGCAATCGGATTAAAATGAATTTTGGTTTACATATTTATAGTGTATAACCTGGATTAACATTCGAGTATATTATACTTTTTATTCCGGGAATCATCCTCTAAGGGGGCGAAATAGGGGGCGAAAGTTTCTAAGGAGGTGAAAAAGTTCCACACGGACGAAGTCGCGGGCAGAAGCTAGTAAGAATATATAATGGCAAATGTACCTCAGATTTCATGTTACCTCATATACTTAACCAACTACTTACCATTTACTACATATATATGAATGCAAAAAAATACTTAAAAATCCTTACAGAGATTGTCATAACAACAACACTGACTGACTAATAATCTCAGTAAATACGAAACGAAATGTCCTAGATGTAATAACAATTAAGTCGCAACTGTTTATTGCTAATAAGCTTTATTAAGCTTGTACACACATTATGCGATAGAGTGCGCGTTTTGTCCTTCGATCTTTGTATCAATGGTGCGAAACAAATGTTTCAAATATGCTAGGTATAGCAGTAGTTCATAAGACTTAGCATACATTTTTATTTCGTATAAAAGTATACGCAAAGCAAAGCTTGTACTATGGGTACTAGACGACGATATACATACTTAATATAGATAAATAAATATTTAAATACATAGAAAACATCCATGACTCAGGAACAAATATTCATGCTCATCACACTAATAAATTTACCTTACCGGGATTCGAACCCGGGACCTCCGGCTTCGTAGGCAGGGTCACTACCAACTAGGCTACAGAGGTCGTCAAATGTATGATAAGTCTTATGAACTTAAAATTGTCTCTCACATTCTTGCATTACTCTACAGTATACTTTTTGTTACCTCTACTCCTCCATATCTCAAAGAGCGTTTTAATCGTCTCACTTCCATCAGATCTTCCCAAAACCATCTTCTCGCCCCACCACCTTCATCTACCAAATTGTGGAATGCTTTGCCGTTGCATATAAGGTGTGCAAAAACTCTTCCTATTTTCAAAAATCTGTTGAATCAATATTACCTGTCTCTCCCTTAAGTTGCCTTTTATGTATTGTATGTATGTATGTATTGTATGTATGTATTGTATATATGTATTGTATGTATGTATTGTATGTATGTATGGTTGTATAATATATGTCTGCGTATTTATTCATTTATTAGGTATGTATTTTAAAGTGTCCTGTTTAGTAATATTTGAAAGATTGATGTGTTAGTATGCTCTTCTTGATGAATTCCTGCACTACCTGTTTAAAATTCTAGTTTAAGTGTTTCCTGCTGTACAAGCGTTGTCTGGAAGAGATCACTTTAAAGCGATAAGACCGCCTGTTGTTACCATTATTTATTAAGCAAATTTTTTGTAAGATGTTTCTCTCTTGTCGTGGTGCAATAAAGAGTATTTATTATTGTTGATGTTTAGAGACTTTTTACACCCCTAAAACATAGTTGTTTGACCACGGGAACTTTACATCTCCATTAATATTATATATTTTTTCATTTACATAACATAATGTCTCAAACATGCAATGAAATATGGACGTTGTGTTCTTCATAATGGGCTTCGAAGTGTCACGTTTCGGGCGAAGCGAGACGATATATCCGTAATGGCTTTTCATACAAAATTCAAGACCCTGGCCTGCAAGATAATGACCTGCATTGCTACTATAGTGCTACCTGTAAAATACCTTTGTTGCAATCGTGGCTGCATTTACGATATCCGGCGGAGTGTTCATATCGTTCTTGGAGTCACTACTACTCATATTTTCAACTAAAATGTGAATTACAAACAACTTTCAACAAATCTACTTTCGTAACAGCAAAAAACCAACAAAGAAATGACGACAGTAATGGCGGCAATTTGAACCTACGTCAAGACGAATGTTTTTTTTTGTCATAGACAAACGAATGAGTCCCTATTCTCATGTCACTCGAGATCAAATGTCGTGCGGTTTATATTAAAAAACATACTGAATTGATGCTTCGCATCGATAACTGTTTTAATATCTATGGATACTCTTAGAACCCACTTGAGTTTTGACAGCTGTTCCAAATTTAAACTCATAACCTTACAAAAATCTGTACTGTAATAACATTAAAGTACAGATTTTACCTACTACCACAGACAAGAAAGTTCTCATAGTAAAATTGGTTGTAATAATGCTGGTCATTTCCTACGTTCTGAACGCATTTTAGAGCACTAATTATATGTGCGTAGATAAAAAAGCCCTTGAGGCCTACTCGCAGAATAAATATTTGAATTTTGAATTTGGAATAAGCCCCGTATTAGGTGTCAGCTAAAAAGCGCAGCACGCGTTTATTCTGGTTCGTGTTCAACCATGTTCGAATTTAATTCAGTTGCCCATGCATACAAAATCAGGCTTTATTTATTCAGCTAGTTAATTCAACCAAATGTTTTAATCAGCAATGCCGTTGTACGACAGCGTTTTGATTAAATAATCTATATTCTTATTAGCTTTATAATGTCTAGGTATTTTGAGAAATAACTACGGATTAAAAATAATAAAATATTTATTAAATTTGTAGAGTGAAGGCGCGGTGAGCATTTCTTGAAAAGATTGTACAATTTGTAGGTACATAGATAACACGTCAATTAAGTTGGCGTTCATTAGAATTCCTTTCTTGTTACTTGTTACTAATTTTACGAATATTTCTAAACGAACTTTATAGCTATTTTTGGTAATTAAGGTTCTGCTATACTTATACTTTCTTAATTATAAAGACTCTGAAACCATTGTATTGAAAGTGATAACAAAATAATAACTAAAGAAACTAAAAAAATCAAGGGGAGGGGGCTCCCGCTTGTTGTACAAACGAGATTTTTTGCAGTTTTTATAGATAATGGTACGGAACCCTTAATGCGCGAGACCGACTCGCACTTGGCCGGTTTTTCTTTAATTTCAAGTTGGGATATTATTTTGTTTCGTTATGTTTGTTGATGTTTTGATTTAAATATCATGTTAAATTGAAGAATTAGGTACATATTTCGTTTACATGGTATTATTCATTTTGGGGCTTTTTTTCCTGTTAAAACTCATATTTCCTACAAATATTGCTTTGGTCATAAATAAACAACAGACAATAAGATAATTCCAGATAAGTTAGTTACAGAATCTATGGATAAATAGATTTGTCTAACTTTTACAATATGATTGTTTGAAGGAGTGCAGCATGTGGAACCAAGGAAAACAAAGGACCAAAAATGGCACAATAGATTGTTAAAGCTACGCCTTGGACGACTTTGGTCTTAAGCGACCTGCGGCAGCGGTTTTTCTAATTCATTGCGCGTGATCCCAACTAACCACAGTACGTTGCGCGTCTCGACCGCGCAATGAACAGATAAAACGCTGCCGCAGGTCGCTTAAAACCAAAGTCGTGGCCAAGGCGTTACTGTACACCTATTACTTTATATATGTATAGGTTATGTACAGGTTGAATTAGGTTTAGGTTTATTACATGGAATGGGGTATTTTATATTTTAATGGAAATTAAAGTGAAGACATCCTTAAATTTCAAGAAAAGCTACATATTTTTTTCCAGAGAGCTTTATTTATAAAATGAACTTTAAAACTTTTATAAATAATGTTTTTCTGTATTTTTTAACCATGTTCGAATGTTTTTACTAAACTATTAAAAAAAACATTTTTAATGCGCCCGGCCAAATGCTCGCCCGCGAGCACTCGCGTTACAAAAAAGGGCGCGGGGTACTGTAGGGTTAATTGACTTGGTAAAGATGTTCAAAGTTTTCTAGAAATGCTTGGAAACAAGTTATTTCGTAAAAAAATCGTCTTACTTAAGTATATTTATTTACATCAGACGTTAAATTATTCGCCATTTTAAAACAATTCAAACCACATTTGGTGATTATTCATCATCTCACATCCATCATCATACAAAACCATCAAAATCTACCAATCCCACATGTACAGCTTATAAAGTACAGTCACACACAATAACATTATGATTGATCAAGGCGCTCAAAAATA
The DNA here is from genome assembly GCA_947578815.1 of Epinotia ramella. Taxonomy (NCBI): domain Eukaryota; kingdom Metazoa; phylum Arthropoda; class Insecta; order Lepidoptera; family Tortricidae; genus Epinotia; species Epinotia ramella. The sequence goes on along the minus strand of OX388206.1, from coordinate 929,768 downwards.
TCTAACTCGGTCAGATATTTTTGCGGCCATTGTCCGCTATTGATGATGGTTACTATGCATAATAACAAGACAAAACGGTAAAGTCAAAATTATCGATTGCCAAAAATCCTCACAGAGGTCAGCCCCGCGAGTCGGAAATAAATTGCCGGCCTAATTGAGTTTTGTTGTCCCTTAACGGTTCCTTTCAGGGCCATTATTGTCTCATTATCCTAATCATTTTACTTTGCAGATATCAAAAGTTTTCGGAGCTAATTTACGTTTTAATGTTAGTTTAGAATCTAATGTCTGTTCGGTGTGTGTGGTTAACCAAATAGATTTGAAAGGCCGTGTATACATGTGAATCGGCTGCGTGTGTATTTTACTTTGGTTGACTTTTAATTACCGACGCTAAAAAAGTGATTTTTCCAAGTTTTTTCGTGTCTGTGTAACTGTGTCATCGTAGCCCCTAAACAAATGGACCAATTTTAATGCATTTGTCCGAAAGTCTACGTGATTTCCATTGTTCTTAGCTTAGTTTCAAGAAAATCGGTTTAGCCGGATTTGGGACATTGAACTTTGAATTGGACACCGAAAATCTAGCAAGCCCAAATCTGGCCATAGAACCGCAGGGACTCCTTGTGTCTCCATTCATGCAAGACGGAACGACCACAGTGTATTGAGGATTTGAAACCATACAGTCGAGTTTGAAAAATAAGTGCCCAGTGAAATAATCACGACTTTATTAAATAAGTGCCCAGTGAAATGATCACGACTTTATTAAATAAGTGCCCAGTGAAATGATCACGACTTTATTGTTAAGAGGACATGAGGGTGATAGATATTTATAAATCTTGAAGAACGTTTACTACAGTCAAGTGTAAAAATATGGGTGCATGCAACTTACTCATAAGTATGTCCCATCGCTCTTCATCATAATTATGTCAGCGGATTAAGATTTTGGTACATATTTATGAAAATATTAATTTGATACATATTTTATGTACTTGACTGTACAAAAATATGTATACTGTACTTATGTACTGTGTGTATGTGTACTGTACTTATGACCTTCACTGTACCTTCGCGTTTCAGGATGACGTTGAAAGTCGGTTCATTCGCATGGTCACGTTTATTCCATATATGGCACTGTGTCGGGTACTTCTCCTTTAAGTACAGACTTTCGATTTCTTTATTAATCGCAAAGGAATTTTTACGCAAATGTAGGTAAAACAACACTGACTATACTTATTTTGCCAATAATATGATAGTCCCACTTTTGTGAGGTCTTTCAACTTTAAGCATAAATAAATACTAATTTAAGCGTGGCTTTCTTCGTAATTGCTAAAATTCTCTTCATTCGTACTCATAAATTAACATTGTACAATATGTAAAAATATAAAACAGAGACTATAAAATATTTTCCAAGTACATATTACCCCATCCTTGTCGACTCTAAAAAAATCCAAAAATGCACTTAAAACAATTTTAAGAATTCCAAGAGTTTTCGAAACGGGGTGGTCAATCAATTTAGTTTGATCGACGTTAATGGCGCTCCGCTTGTTTTAGGCATCGGGCCGCGGGCATACTGGCTTTAGAACCCCTCTCCCATAGCAACTGCACGTTCAGTCAAGAAGGAACTCTAACTCCACCCATCAAGACTTTGTTTTGTATTTTATGACGCGTAAGGTACGACGTTCTAAATTTTAAGTGTTTTACCAATTTTATCGGCGTTCCAATTTTGAATTGATAATTCCGTTTAGAAAGATAAAAGGACGGCCAGTCTTTGTGGCCAGTTTCAAAGGTTTTTTTTCTCTTTTAATTAGGGAACATTTAAAGTGGAATGATTGGACTATACACGGGGCTTATTTCAGGTTCAGCTGACGATTCGTGACACAATTCCGAATTCTACACCGGACTCGACGACGCAACGGAGCCACACTGTTTCGTCGCCTAAATAATAATTAGTGTTTAGCTGAAATAAATGTTTTATTTTATTTATTTATTATTTATTATAGCCGATCTATGACATATTTTGGGATATTTCGTTGATATCACTAATACACTCCGCTGCCGCTATCAGCTTACGCGTGTCACTATAATTGTTAGTTCGTTATTATTTTGTTACGTGGTTTCTATAAAGATTTTTGACGACCGCTTTAGCCTAGTTGGTAGTGACTCTGCCTACGAAGCAAGAGGTCCTGGGTTCGAATCCCGGTAAGGGCATTTATTTGTGTGATGAGCACGAATATTTGTTCCTGAGTCATGGATGTTTTCTGTGTATTTAAGTATTTATTTATCTATATAAGTATGTTTATCGTCATCTAGTACCCATAGTACAAGCTTTGCTTAGTTTGGGACTAGGTCGATTTGTGTAAGATTGTCCCCTAATATTTATTTATTTCTCGGCTGAAGGGGACATTGCTTCTGTTCATGTCTCTGTCATGTATATATTAAAAGAGAAATAATGTCGAACGCGGGGTAATCCCTATGGTGTACTGGGGACATTAAATCTAGAACTCAAATGCCTAATTTGCCCTGATATCTTCAAATCGAAGTCTCTTCTTATTATTTACGAACTAGACTCTTGTAGATGAAGTTATTTCTAATTTATTCTACAAACCTTTCAAATCCACGTACGTAATATAAAAAAGCTCTTCTATCCAAAACGAGTTATCTATAAAATATAAGATAGCATAAAAATAATACAAATTAAACCAGCTTTACTAAAAAACCTACCAAATCCGTCGCAATGGCTCTTAAAACACTATTATAAAGGCCATACACGGTTGATTCATATGCTATTACCAATTTATACGCTAACATATACCAATAACGTCAGTTTTTTTCGAATCCCGTGGTCTTACATCATTTTACGTTCCGAACGATATAAAGGTAGGTTTTCACGTGCGGTTTCGAGTATAATTTCCGCCGCTGGCACGCACACCGACACCTCGCCTAACGGATCTGCCAGACGTACTGAGCCTCCATTTTGACGCCAGTCATGCCATTCGCATATAATCCGAATCCAATAAACAGTCTTGGCACGAATTGTGACTCAGAAAACTCAAATCGTAAATCAGCCAAAGTACAACTAAATTCGCGCTGCTGTTTTTGCGTAGTAATACATGTCGAGACATTCAAACAGTCACAAGTATGACGTATCCAAATTGAGATTATATGAGTTGACCGAATTGCATCAAAGAAGTCATTCAAAAAGCAACTCTACCGTCCAAGGCGAAGATTCCAATTGCAATGACAGTTGTATGAAAGTCGATCACATTCAATAATCTCAACACCACCACCATCATACGTGTATTTATTCATGACACACACAAAAAGATAAATAAAATTTAGCACACGTTTCTCATCTAATTTCAATTTGGATTTGCAATATTTTAAGGGCGAGGTTTACTTTACTATGTTACTGCGAGTGAGAGATTAAATAATACAAAACAGAACTAAAAATCGATTTAACAATTCGGAGAATAGAGCTGCTGAATAATCTAGACGCTTGTAAGACCGATGTAGTTTCAAATCCACTGGTGCAATTTAGTGCAGCGTACAAATCAGCATAACTGGTTTGAAAATCTGATGCTCTGAATATGAATTTTGAATTTTTGACATCTGAATATAGCTTTTTTTAGTTTTACGCTTAATTAAAAGCAAAAAAATGTTTTCATAATAGAATTTGAAGTGCGATACAAGATTAATTATAGCTCAATTTTAAGTTTAACTTTTACACTAAATATGCAAATAACGATAGTGTGCCTATATCCAGCATATTCATTGTTCTCCAAATTCTTCATACATTTTTTTATATTCATTATTCGAAACAATTTTTACATTCATCATTCGAAACAATATTTATATTCATCTTTAGAAATAACAAGGGGTTTTTCAGAATCGTAGCAAATGGAGATTCGTGATCTCTGCCTACCCCTCTGGGAAAGAGGCGTGATTATATGTATGTATGTATGTATTCGAAACAATCCTTACATTTATCATACGAATTAATCTTTACATTCATCATTCGAAACAATCTTACAGATGCTGATAGACTTCAGTATTCACATGTAACAGAACAGTTAGCATTCGCTTTTTTTAAATTTATGAACTGAACAACAATCAGAGTCAAACATCACTACAAATGTTTTCACGATCAGTCTAGCGAAGGCCCTATATAAGTAGGTGCTCGTCAATGCTAGCGAGTACCAGCACGTATAACAGCACGTTAACATAGTTCCTGAAATGCAAACTAAAGCAATAATGAAATCTGGTTCAGTCAATAATCATCCTGTAGGTAGTTAGAAGTAAACGAACTCGAATGCCGAGCAAAACTAAACCAACGTTTAAAGACAAAGTTAAATGAAACCACTAGTTACTACTAATTAAATATGAGCCGAGTCAAAACTTAATTCCGTCACCACACAAACCCGGCTAATTGGACTTGTCACAATGAATTATACTGCTTTCTTCCTACCGAATCCGATAAAACACCCTTTAAACCCAACTACAACTCATTTTAAGTTTTACACGGACGTATCAAAGTTGAATTTCGAGTGCAGGTGGTTAAAGAAAAAGGTATTTCGCTGTTTCATCGTAATAGGCAGTCCTGTTGGTTTTTACACGTCGTGTGGTAATCTTATTCCCGCAAACATGGACCTTGTGGCAAATGGGTGTGTGGCAACATGATATGGAGAAAATCAAGGACATGTATTTTGTTTGGGAACTGTTTAGGATTTTAATCTAGTTGGTTGATTGACAGTAATATGGATTTATTTTCGAAAGCATGAACTGAATAACCGCAATTTTTATTCCGTTATGATGTCAATCACCTGAAATAGGGTAGAACAACTAATATGATAATACTAGTTTATGCAACTGATACATAATCACAGGCCTCAAAATACGAGTGTGGTTTTATGAAACGAGCGCCAGCGAGTTTCATAATAGGATCACACGAGTGTTTTAAGGCCAAATTATGTAGTTTCATACACTACTTTACACATATCATAAGTACTCTAAGATGGGTTCAGAAGCCGTAGGAAAATGACCTGCATTGCTACTACTGTATATATACCTGTAAAATATCTTTGTTGCAATCGTGGCTGCATTTACGATATCCGGCAAAGTGTGCATATCGTTCTCGGAGTCACTACTACTCATATTTTAAACTAAAATGTGAATAACAAACCACTTTTCACAATTCTACTTTCGTAACAGCAAAAAACCAACAAAGAAAAGACAACAGTAATGGCAGCAATTCGATCCTACGTCAAGACGAATCTTTTTTTAAATCATAGACAAACTAATGAAGTCCCTATTCTCATGTCACTCGAGTTCAAATATCGTGCGGTTTATATTAAAAAACATACTGACTTGACGTTTCGCATCGATAACTGTTTTAATATGTACGAATACTAGATTAGAGACCCATATGGGTTTTGACAGCTGTTCCAAATTGAAACTCATAACCCTACAAAAATATGTACTGTAATTAACATTTCAGTACAGATTTTACCTACTACCACAGACAAGAAAGTTCTCATAGTAAAATTGGTTGTAATAATGCTGGTCATTTCCTACGGTTTCTGAACGCATTTAAGAGCACTAATGATATGTGCGTAGATAAACATAATTTCAGTATCGCTATAGTGTGGTATGGCAAAGACATCGAGGCTACTAATTTCGATAAACGTTTACAAGTGCATAATTATAGTTTACACTAAATTAAATTAATAAAAAGCTAATTTTAAATATGTCCTTGGAGCATGGTACCAAGGATACTGGTGGTATTTTCTCGCCAAATTGTAATGCTACTGCGTTGCGCGGGAAAGCCGCCAGCTTTTCAGTCACACATTAACCAGATGTTTCGCGATTTAATATTTAATTTTAGTTAATACGAAGTCTCTTATTTGCAGGTACTTGGTATTGGAACTAATTTTGACTACAGAGGTGATTGTTGGTAAGCAAAGGGGAAAGCAACGGCTACTGAGGTTTACCGCAAAATATCCTTCAGCTTTGTCGCGGCGAGATAGACTATCCGTCTCTTTCTAATTACAACGCTTCAGAAGAGATGGATAGTTTATGTCGCCGCGATACAGCTAGCGGGCCGATCTGTGATAGCCATGTTAACTAGAGAAACGGACACCATGCTTGGGGAAAAATGGGAAAATGACAGTTGAGTCCTGACGCTTGTTTAAAAAGTCACGCAATTTCCACTCTGATAGAATTATATCATACTTGATATGTCCAACTCGCACTTGGTCCATCACTACATAGTATAAAACAAAGTCACTTCCCGCTGTCTGTCACTATGTACCTATGCTTAGATCTTTAAAAGTACGCAACGGATTCTGATGCGGTTTTTTTAAATAGATAGAGTGATTCAAGAGAAAGGTTTATATGTATAAATTAGTAGCCGTGCGAAGCCGGGGCGGGTCGCTAGTTAAATTTTAACAACACAAGGCTTTATATTAATTAGCAATGTGAAATTATGAATGGATGATGTTTATTAACAAACTATTTGATAAATGGACTAAGATTTATACAAATTGCTTTTAACTGGGGCGGCTTCTGAAAGTTACAATCGCTTTTGAATAATTACAATTCAATCTCAATATCAGTGTGTTGTGCTGTGCTTAAGGAAAATGCATGATGTATCATCAACCAGTCATCACAGCACACTTGTCATCAATCTAGGGCATTGATCCGATTAAAATAAAATCGTGAGGTGATGCACCCGAAGCAAAGCAGGTCCACGTCCAAAAATGCGAAAGTTAGGATATTTAGATGTTTGTTACTCAATCAAGCTTAAACGGCTCAACCGATTTGAATGAAATTTTGCACGAAGATAGTTTACAGCCCGGATTAAAATATAGGATAGGTTTTATCTCAGGTCCACGCAGACGAAGTCGCCGGCGGAAGCCTTTTTATAAGTATACGGCCTACTTTAGACGGCATGCTCGCATTTCTAAACTGGAGGATTCATTGTGCTGATAGCTTTAGACAAATGTAGCTTGTAGGTCCCTCACTCTCAACACAGCGCATCACCTGACCCCGTATCATGGTCGGCCTTATCACGCAATAAGTGATAAGATATGAGCGTCGTCACGTTCTATCGAACGGTGTCAGCCAGTGACGGACGCTCTGTCCTGTCACTTATCGTGCGATAAGACCGTCCATGCTACGGGGTCAGGTTCTTTGGCGTCCGATCACCTATTTCAACGATTTAATAGAAAATCTAATACTCTCTCAAAAATTGTAGCTTACATAGCATAGCATTAGCATTTTAAAAACGACTACCTACAAAAGAACTCCATAGCCAGATCATACATTAAAGATAGTACTGCAGTCACGTGGAACATTAATGCCCGCACCACCTTAACCCGGCATCGCAGATGCAATCTTTGCAGTATTGTACGTGTGACCGACATACGGGATGCAGCGGGCTCTGTTGGATTGAGTGAATTTTGAGTAGACTTGCTACAAATGTAGCTTAATATACTGCACTATACCAGCGCGCTGTTGCGCCTCTAATAACGCTGTGTATGACATTTTACATCCATACTAATATTACGAGTATAAATGCGAAAGTGTGTCTGTCTGTCTGTCTGTCTGTTACCTCTTCACGCTTAAACCGCTGAACCGATTGCGATGAAATTTGTTATGGAGATAGTTTGAATCCCGGGGAAGGACATAGGATAGTTTTCATTCTGGAAATTACCCCCTAAAGCGATGAAATGGGGGGTTGAAGTTTGTATGGAGCTGCGATATAAACGATTTCCACGCGGACGGAGTCGCGGGCAGAAGCTAGTGTCTTATAATTCTGCAAGCGCCTGACATGCACAGTGAGGTAGGGCACAGCGAAATGTCATCCCGTTCTTATGTGGAGCAGCCCAACTGCGGAAGCCTTGCAGAAGACCACAGCCATAATAACACTACTACTTGCTCTGTAGTAGTGTTGTGTTCCTGGAGGTGAGCAAGGTCGCCAGAGCTCCCGAGGATGCGTTGTGTTGACAGCGAGGGAATTTGTTCCTTCAGCTGTCAACACGGCGAATCCTCAAACATATCAAGGATCGGCAACGCCCATGTTACTCCTTTGGAGTTGCATGCGTCTATAGGCTGCGGTGTCCGCTTACTATCAGGCGGGCCGTACGCTTGTTTGCCACCGTCGTTGTATAAAAAAAAAAAAACAAGCCACGTAAGCAAGTGCCACACTTTTATGGGCGCTGCTTAAATCATCTTAAGTCAACTATTATATTTTAAATGCGAAAGTTTGGATGTTTTGATGTTTGAAAAGATGTTTGGTTGTTTGTTACTCAATCACGCTTAAACGGTTCAACCGATTTAGATGAAATTTTGCACGAAGATTGATTATAACCTGGATTAAAATATAGAATAGTTTTTATCTCGGGTCCACGCAGACGAAGTGGCGGGCGGAAGCTAGTCTTTTATGATGCTAAAAGCCAATGATGTTGTACTATTAAACACTGGGTGTCCCAGGGATATCAGATCGATCTTTTTTTCAGCCAACCCATTATCAAATATTTTTGAACGTACTAAATTCGATATAAAATACTTTACATACATCAAATGGTGGATAATTGGAAATACACTAATATATACTTTGATTGACTTTAGATTTTGACCAGGTTTCTGGAACCCTCTAAAAAAGCAACCAGCAGCTAAATGTTAAACAGCATTTGAAACTCATGCCTCAACCTGTACAGTTTTCCACCAATTTGCTTCACGAGCAACCTCGATACATAAAACCAAAATGTGGTAAGTCTGTTTGAAGTTCTTATTGATATACAACGTTGCGGCATTGATTGGTCACCCTTATTAATGTGTAATCCTAGAATAAAAATGTCGTAAGTTTATATGAAAATCTTATTCAGATAGGAGGTTGCGATAAATGTTATAATCTCAGAATCAAAATGGTAGCAGAAACTATGAAGGTCATATGGGTATGTTACGTTTGGTATGAATTTGTGGCTTTACTAAGTGATTCCTTAACCAAAAGACGGTAAGAATACTGTGAATAAATACATGATGTTTTTATTTATAGTAGTATCCTAGTTCCATGTAGGTACTTATTCTTACGCAGTTTTAGTCACAGAATCCACCCATACTAATACTGTTTCTCTGTCTGTTACCTCTTCACGCTTAAACCGCTGAACCGATGTGGATGAAATTTGGTATAGAGATAGTTTGAGTCCTAGGGAAGGACATATGATAGTTTACATACAGATACGATGACATACCTATTTCAGTGAAGTGATCACTGATAACTTGGCGGTGCTTAAGCCAAAAAGTTACCTACAGTCACTAAATGTTTGACGACCGGTTAGCCTAGTGGTTAGTGACGCTGCCTACGAAGCCAAAGCTCCTGGATTCGAATCCCGGTAAGGGCAAATATTTCTGTGATGAGCATAAATATTTGTTTCTGAGTCTCGGGTGTATATAGAAGTAGCGACACAAACTAACACGCTCAAAATGATCAAGACGGCCTTTTTCCTCTTCACATTAAAGTCGTGTGTAGGTCATTTTGAGCACTTGACCTGCTTAGCTACTTTTGCTGTTGACTGTACATAGAGTATTTAAGTTTTTATATCTATTATAATATCGTCGTCTAGTACCCATACCACAAGACTCATTGAGGGCTAGCTCGATTTGTATGAGATTGGTCCCTAATATTTATTTTCATAATGTTGTAAGATGTTGCAACATTTTGCGCGGGTATTACTTGGCCAAACTTAAGCCAAGGTGTAAGTCACTATGTTGTCTGGAGTTGTGACGTTTGTCGCCGGGTCGGTCGGTACTTAAACCGGCCAACGTGTAGCTTGCTGAGTCGCTTGTGCTCTGAATGTCAATGTGCGTCAGCTGTGGCTTAGGAAGTAGTGTTTCAGTGTTTGAGGATCGGTCATATCGGAGTCGATATGCACTTGCGTTTTGGAAGCGCTCATAAGGGCGGGCCTGATACTGATATCACCTCTTTTAGGCCGATAGCAGTTCCCCCCGTGTTTGGAAAAGTCTTTGAGACGATCGTTAACCGCTGCATCAGTCTGCAGGTAGCTGACCGTTTGCACCCCAGTCAGCACGGCTTCCGAAAATCCCGATCGACCACTACAAACCTCGTTGCCCTCGCTGACTACGTTTGTAAGGAGATGGATGCAGGTCGCCAGGTCGATGCTGCATATTTCGACTTCAGGAAAGCATTTGACCTGGTTGACAATGACATCTTGCTGGAAAAACTAGCATTAGCAGGCTTCACACCAAAGCTTCTAAACTTTTTCGCTAGTTACATGTCTGACCGCCAGCAGTATGTCAGGGTGGGTGGTTATGAGTCAAACCATTACTTCACGCTATCAGGAGTAAGTCAGGGCAGTACTCTAGGGCCTACGCTGTTTCTCCTGATGATTAACGACTTGCCTGATGTGACTCGCACCGCCGAGAGTTTGCTTTTTGCCGATGACCTGAAGCTGTTCCGAGGTATTGGTAGTACGGCTGATAGTGCAGCGTTACAGGCTGACATTGACGCGGCAGCCGATTGGAGTGTTTTAAATCGGCTGCCTTTTAATGTCAATAAATGTAAGGTGATCACTTTTTCACGTAAGCGCTCTCCACTCCAAACTGAGTACCAATTAGCTGACGACACTCTGGAAAGAGTTAGTGAAATTCGTGACCTAGGTTTAATATTAGATGATAAGTTTGACTTCCATAAGCACGTAACTGGCATTTTCAAGCAGGCTAGCAGGACTTTGGGATTTGTGATGAGGATTGCAAAACAATTTCACATCGGAGTGGCTAAAATTATCTTTAGCGCATTTGTAAGGAGCAAGTTAGAATACGGCGCTGTTGTTTGGGATCCGTACGAGAGCAAATACTCTCTCATGATTGAGAAAGTACAACGCAAATTTGCTCGCTGGCTGTACAAAAAAGCCTACGGTTACTACCCGTACCTCTATCCCTTCATCTTTGTCTCGGGCATGGTCGGGCTAGACACGCTGGCGCTGAGAAGAAAGCTATTGCTATTAGTCCACTATCTGTCAGTTGTCCATCACCGAGTGGATAGTGCAGAGGTGTTGGCTCGGATCGGGTTGGTGGTTCCGACGCGGATACCCACGGACGTGGACGGGGCGGTGGCGCCGCGCCGCCGGCCGGGCCTGCTGCAGCGGCCGTCCGCTCGCACGCGCTTCGCGAGCCATGCGCCTACCGCCCGTGCCATGACATGGCTGCATCTAATGCTCACTCAGTACGAAGACGCTGACATGTTCGCTGATCGTTTGACATACTTGTGCAATATTGCTAGGATATTTTTGAATTGGCATTTAATTAATGGAATGACATTATAATTACGATTTGTGACATAAGGTATGGTACTAAAGAGTGACACACTTTAAAGGCGTTTCGAATTTATATTTTAGTCATTTATGGAACTAGCAAGCGAAGCGAAGAAATTTCTATGCTTCAGTTTGGGGTAAAAATCGTGTGTATACGTCGGGACTGCTCGCTCTCTCACTGTCCTCCTCTACCAGGTCGCATTTCTTAACCGCTATTCGTAAAATTTTGTGAGCAGGTTCTTGAATTATATTACACGAAAAAAAATATCGTCCCGGAAGCGATTGGACATAGTATTATTTTGCAACTTGCGTTTTGCATTTCAATATGATAATTATTAATTTTATAAATTATTACAATTAATACACACATGAAAAAGTTATTGTACAAAAGGTGAAAATAAAGTCGTAAAGCATTCTCTTCCAGTCGACTTTAACACTTCTGATGGCAGAAACCCGCCTGGCGGGCGCTTGGATCTTAGGCGCTTTTCTCTACGCACGGAGTTATCGGCTACGAGCGTAGCGCAACAAGATCTTTGGCACTGAATAAAATATAATAATACTAGCCACCGCCCGCGACTTCGTCAGCGTGGACTTGGCATAAAAACTATCCTTTATTTGAATCCAGGCTATAAAATATCTTCTTGCAAAATTTCATCTAAATCGGTTGAGCCATTTATTTAGGCGTGATTGAGTAACAAACATCCAAACATCTAAACATCCAAACTTTCGCGTTAATAATTTTAGCTGGATAAAAGGCAAATGAGAAATAATGTACTAACGCATAATGCATATCAATTATGTAAAATGGTATCACTAATTGACCCCCTGATTCCGATTCTGACTCGAATCGGCGCCCACGTGCGTATAATTTTATTATGAGTGTGCGGACATAATATTGGCTACGGATTATAACCGCTACGTCGTAGCATGTCGCGTCGTAGCACTGCTGTAGCTCTTTCGTAGCGCTGAGGATGGCGTAGCAACGTACGCAGGAAATCAATATTGTAGTATGTTAAGTCGAATGAATTTGTAAAATTGGGTCACTGTAAAATTTAAATCTAATTTCCTACATTAAAAATTCCTAAATGTAACGAATTCCATAAGGCGTTTGTTCTAATATCTGTTATTCTAACGTCAGAATACTTGATACTTTAAATTCCTTAAAACGACTATATTAATTGTACTAAAAAAAACAAAGGTAAAGGTACATGTGTGAACTTTGCATCTGCTGCTACTATTTAATTTATATTTATTGCAAAGTTTGTTTATGGACAGAATAATTTTAAGTAATTTTTAAGCGTCGTATACAATAGCAATTTGATTTTCAAAAAAGTAAGCGTTCTAGAACTATGCTGTTGTCCACGTTAATCCCCTAGCCTGATCCCCCAGGGGAAAAAAACGGTTAGGTTGTTAGTTGAACTGCGACCCTACAGCGCGCGAGCCGAGCGAGCGAAGCGAGCGTGACGCGGTAGCGTCCGGCGAAGCGCCATAACCGAACATTATCATTTTTTCCTAGTTGAATATAAAATAATTGCCGCTAATTCCCCTGGGGGATCAGGCTAGGGGATTAACGTGGATAACGTGAGAACTATTTAGTTGGTCAAGGTCAATAACTTGCAATAAATATGAGTCAACCCATTATGAGCTATTTTCGCTACAAAGTGGAAAAATGTTGCTATGCGCTACGACGTTGTTTAGCCTAGAATAGGTCACAACATGTGTTTTGGTTAAGGTGCTTCGTACATTGAAGTTTTTTCGAAACATTGTTTTAGGAATTTTATGCATTGTTAATTTGGGTATTCAGAACCATGCTACATACCCGTAAAATCAATTGTATTAGTTGAGCATACGTTCAGCTCCAAGCGATATTTCCCCAGTTCGATTGGGTGACAATTTCCTTTAAACTACGCGACAAACTTACATTTGCAGCCTTGAAGAACACAGTGCAGGAATTTGCAGACACATTGTGCACCTTCTGTTAGAAATGGCGTTTTCCCAGCCGCAAAAGTAAGTTGGTTTGTTAAAAAAGATACATGGAACACGGCAGCTGCGAAGAGAATTAAAACTGGGGAAAAATAAACGAGGTAAGAAAACCGGTTGCCGGTAATTGTTGAAATGAGAAGTGAGTAAGGCTTTGGGATTTAAAACGTTCGATGAAAAGGATTTGTAGGCGTTTTACACGCGTTTAACCAGGGTAAAGAAATATATTGGCTTTTGTGTTTCACGCGCGTACTTCTTTCAACGCACGTCTATACAGTTTGTTAGCGACATCGTACCGAAAAGTGATGCCATAATTTTAGACCATTACCGTGAATTAAAATCGAGTATTCATTCAAAACATCAATAAACGGGCATATTCATAAAAATCGGAGTTACGGATAATAACAAAATCTACAATCATTATTCAGCAGTGGACGATTTTGACTGACGTGATGATGATATATTTTTTTAATGTTTTTAAGGATGTAGTCACCACATCAGATATTATTAACTATTCACGAATTAAATACCCTACAAAGAGACTAAAATCTACCAAATTGTAAAACTGCTACGTGTTAGTATTTATTCTTCGTATTATAAGTTCGTGTAACATGTAGCACCTTTACTTTACCGGCTCACGATATAAAACGAACAATGCAGATGTATACACGTTAATAAAACAAGCTACTTTCACCTAATAGCACAAAAAGCTAATAAGTTTTACACACGCCCAAAAAACTATTAAAAACAGGCAGGCAGATAAACATCAGAGGGACAGCGCCGTAAAGTATGATACAGCGAGCAACACCAAACTGCGCGATATAATGTAAACGTCTAAACTAACCGCCACCACGACACTCGCGCAAAAACCGAATTTCACTTAACACCACATCCATCGCGCGCTCTAACCGGCCCCTGCTGACTACACAGCCAAGCCACGCAGCGTTCTAAATCGGTTTGACAGTTTGAGCCGCGCCGTTATAATTTACGATGTGCGAGGCGGTCCCAGGCGGAATTTATTCATGGCGGTAATAAAATCTGTCCTGTGACGGTAGAGAGCAGGTTAATTCCTTTTTGAAATTCTGCAGCGCTGAAAGTGTTATTTTTAAGTAAAAAATCGCCTTACCAACCAAACCGTGCCGAATTGATTTTGTACATTTAAAGTTACTCAATAAGGTTGTTTTTTGGTAAGGGTTGGATAATTGTTTTTTATGTTACGGTTCTGAAAGGAATTGAGCTAAGTGTTTGCAAAGGGCTTTACAAGAGTGCTTTTATTGCTTTTGTAGAACTTCGTAAAAACGTTATTGTGTGTATCAGGGATATAAAGGAATATTATAACGGGATTTAAGTGATATTAAATAGTGATATGGTAAATTTGACTGCCATCTTTTTTCTTCTATCATCGTGAGGCTGTTAATAAGTGGTTAGTAGGCGTCATGTACATTCATGTGTAAAAAATCATGTAAGATTTCTGTTTTAAAGTTGTTGCAGTTGGGGGATTTTTTTTGCTAAACATTAAAATCATTCGTAAATATATGATCACAGGATCATAATATATTATAATTACGGATAATTTTAATGTTTATTTTATTTTATCGCATTATTTAATGCGTCGATTGAACTACATTCGCGTTCTAGTTCGTTTCGGAACTGCATTTACATTCTTTTTATTTATTACGAATGGTATTTATTCACATCTGTTTGTTGCGTTTGTTGGGGTTTAATTTGGAACATAATTTGACATTATTATTTTATGCGATGCGTTTTACGACGAGATTGTCCCTTATAATTTAATATTTATTTAATATTTAGATTTTAACACAATGTCGAGAGTCTACTTGAACTAAACGATCACGAGTTTTATTTATCGCCAGTATTTCAGTTAACTTATTAATACTCGTAGTATTTTATGCTATCGTTATATCATAATCAGAGATCGGAAAAATTTGCGACATTGTTTGCAATTATGTGGACAGGACTCCAAAATTAATCAAAATGTTAATTAATTATTCATTGAAAGATAATTTGAATTATTGGAGATAATAGTTTATTTATAAAGTGCTTATAAGCACGTATATACTATAATAACTTTAAAAAAATGACGTTACGACGACGATGAATTACATAAATAATTATTAGCAAAAGGTACGTATTTAAAATGGGTATCGTTTCCGTAAATATTTATATATAATAAATAAATAACGATTTTAAACTGACACGATTACTTACACTAGAAAAAAATTTGAAAAAAATACTGATATATTTTTTTAATAAACCTATACTTTAACAAACTTTCTTATTTATTGACTAGGAATCAAATTATATGTCAAGTAAAAAATTAATTAACTGAATAACATGTTGATTGATTTTGGAGTCATGTCCACATAATTGCAAACAATGTCGCAAATTTTTCCGATCTCTGATCATAATGTATACTTTTTCAGTCGAGTACCACGTTTAGGCCACGAAGCTTGCTGAGTGGCCTCATTAAGGTACGAGACTTAAAAATCCAATTATATTACTATTGTATACAATACTTTTTGTAATTTTTGCACTTGACTGTAACATCGTGGTTGTGGGGTTTGACTGGATCGGATGAAGGAACAATGTGGTTTTGATTTTTATCGGTTTGAAATTTGTATTTGCGTGCGCTTTTTCTGTCCCATTTCAAATCAATACGTTTAGAATGTTGCCAACATTGCAATGATATCACTATTTTCTAAAGTTGAATATTTTTAATTATAAACATTTCAATATAATAATAATTTATTATTTTAACTTTTCTAATAGTTTTCTTTGAGCAATTTTGATCTCTCTTCTATTAGTTGAAACTGTTTTACTCGTGTATTAATCAATTTACTTTTTATTGTGGATACTTTGAGGCTGTTTGTTTCCATATAGAAAAAAAATGTTTTGCATTATATACAATGATTAATTTTCCAATATTCTCTGACCCTGAGATGCCTGAGTTTTGATTAAATATTCATGATAAATTTTCCAATTACTCCTTTCATCTAAAACTTGGTCGCCATTCTGGGCAGTAGGTCCACAAAGTTCCCATTTTGTTTGAATCTCTAATCCCCATTCTATAGACGGAAGGAATGATTGAAAAAGTTAAATTAAGAATGGATAGTTTCGCGCCGGCATCATGTTCGTGACAGAGCTGTAGAGGTGCAAAAGAATTTGACATAAATCAAAAACGACATTTTTTTGTTGTAGTTTTGACTTGGTTCCATGCGCAGTGCAAAATACTTTATTAAACTTATTATCTTACCGCCGGCGAATTAGTAGAACATATTTCTTTTTTTCCACGCCTAAGTAAAAAAGTAAACTACTAACTACAGTAAAACTTAAGTAGAGGACCAGCAAAGTCCATGCCACCAAGCATAAATGGAAATAACCTCAATACAATGCACAGTTCTTAATACTTCATCATGATCCCGTGGGAAGTTTGTTTGCACGTTATAATAGTTGTTTTGTCTGCCTCAGCCATTTTTAGAGTGCATTATTAGGCGGGTTCCTTAAGACCCATAATTAGGGTTGCCAATGAAATTAAACTTACCTGTGATGTATGGTTCGTATTCTAAGTTAATGTCTTTGTAAGTATTTCATGTGCTCGTCAAAAGAAACATTATTAATAATAATAAATAAATATGTTACAATTACACCTCAGATTGGCCTTACGGTGAAACGTAACAGAAACGGATATTTTTTTCCAGGAATGCACACTAAAGATTCGTGTAAAAAGAAAAACGTTAACCTTTTTATGAATAAAACGAGTACAGGTATACTGACGTTGTGTTTAATTTGATTGCCAACAAACTGACAAATACCATGATGTTGTAGTGGTAGCCCTAGGCCAAGTTTTGAGAGTGCAAGTGTTATTGCGTGTTGTTCATGGACTTTTACCACACAGCGAGTATACTGTGGTTCTTGTTATGATATATTATTAGATTCAAACCTTTAAATAAATTCATATTCTTATTCTTATTCTAAATAGTCAAAAAAAAAAAAAAAAATCTTTTATTTCAAGAAGGATTAAGATTAAGGATTAAACCTGTGTTTTAGCACCGAGTACTAAAATTACATGACCATGCTTAATAGTAGTTTATGCAACTGATACATAATCAGAGGCCTTAAAAAAGGAGCGTGGTTTTAGATTACACGAAGTGTTTAAAGGCCAAATTATGTAAAGTTTCATACACTACTTTATCTACACACATATCATAAGTACTCTAAGATGGGTTCAGAAGCCGTAGGAAAATGACTTGCATTGCTACTATAGTTCTACCTGTAAAATATCTTTGTTGCAATCGTGGCTGCATTTACGATATCCTGCGGAGTGTGCATATCGTTTTCGGAGTCACTACTACTCATATTTTCAACTAAAATGTGAGTTACAAACAACTTTTCACAATTCTACTTTCGTAACAGCAAAAAAACAACAAAGAAATGACAAGTGACAACAGTAATGGCGGCAATTCGATCCTACGTTAAGACGAATGTTTTTTTAAATCATAGACAAACGAATGAAGCCTCTATTCTCATGTCACTCGAGATCAAATATCGTGCTGTTTATATTAAAAAAACATACTGAATTGAAGTTTCTAGTCGATAACTGTTTTATTATCTATGAATACTAGATAATAGACCCTTATTAGTTTTGACAGCTGTTCCAAATTCAAACTCATAACCTTACAAAAATCTGTACTGTAATAACATTACAGTACAGATTTTACCTACTACCACGGACAAGAAAGTTCTCATAGTAAAATTGGTTGTAATAATGCTGGTCATTTCCTACGGTTTCTGAACGCATATAAGAGCACTAATGATATGTGCGTAGATAATAGTACATTACTTACCAAGGGCTGTAAACTAAAGAAAGGCCGAAATCGTAGGTATTTGTGACCCGAGCCGAAGGCGAGGGTTGTAAATATGCGATAGAGGGCTTTCTTTTTTACTGCCCGTGGTGAGTACACAATTTTACGTCTTTATCTGGCCACAATGCGAGTTTTACCGTACGCGCAGCGTGCGGTATAAGTCACATTATGGCCAGGTGTGACGTAAAATATATTATGTGATGTAACTTTCGTCACCCAATGTAATTTTACGAAATATCAAATTAAGAACTTGCGAAGAGTTTGAAATTTAAATCTTCTGCCTTAAACTTAAGGTGTGTTTTTGTCTACAGTGTCGATGATGCGGAGGGCCAGGCCGTGACGTCACGCCGCCATGCCGCCGCTCGCGCTGCTGCTGCTGCTCCTAGTGCACGGGGACACCAAGACCGTGCAGCAAGACAAGCTCGGTGAGTCAAAATACACCTTATTTCTAGGCGTATAAGGCAGCTTTTTGATCTACCATTATTGGTCACATCTTAGACTTCCTTTTGGGCGGAAATGTACCTTATGTTTGAGCTAATAAGGTAGCCAATAGCGGTGAGTGTTAAAAAGTACTGCACTTAGTGCAAGGGGATAACAAGATCGTGCAGCAAGACTAGCTTAGCGAGTCAAGTGAAAATATACCTTATCTCTGCGTACTTAAAGTACTTTTTTTAAAGTACCATTTATCAGTCAAAATCTTAGACTATGTTTCAAGCGGGACTATACCTTATTTACGAACTTATATACCTCATTTACGAAATGCAAATGTAATAGGTACGCAGGCGGGGCCACCCTTGCCGCTTGTTAAATAATCATTTTTATAATGACCTTTACAAATAAATATAAATTTAATTATTAATGATCCTTTACAAATAAATCTATTCCATTATTAATAACGAACGAATTGCTAATACTAAATTGCATTAACGTGGAAAATATTACTTCTGCAAATAATTAAAAACAAAACTACACCACGACGGGGCATAAAAAAAAACTTTCTTACCACTACTGGTGTTATAAAATTATACTCACAAATGCATTCATATTCGCTCATTATTTCCGTACACCGACCTACTTCAACTATTGATGAAATTCCTTCAGTGTTGTAACGTTATGTTTATTACATATTACATCTTATGTAAAGGGGTTAGTGTTCAAATTTGTTTACTTGAGCTAGGCTTTCGATTTATGCCGTGATGTTTGAAGCTTGGAACATGTTCAACTAACTAGATCTAAGGCTGAAATCACATTATAATATTTAGTCACTGACATGGCCATATGATTTAACAAGTGAAAAACCTGTACATATAATCCCTATCAGCTATGATATCTATTCTGTCTAATTTATAGAAGATTTTATTTAACTTGCACTATTCGTATATGTATTTTGTTCTTTCTAATTTGCAGCCACTTGTCTGTATCCGATAGACCTGAAATTTTGCACACTTATGTAAAGGTGACAGTGCAATATTTCAGCATTACTAAGCTGGACTAATAATGAAGACAGAAAATTACCAAAGAAACTCTTTAACTACAAATCAAATCAAATCAATTATTTATTCTGCAAATAGGCCACAAGGGCACTTTTACATGTCAAACGGTAATTTACAATAAAATAGTAATCTTACACAATAATAATTTAAATTGATATATAAAAGGTTAACAAACTAAATGTCACTAAGTTAATGTAAACAAAACAAAATTGCAAAATATGACCATTACACTACAAAAGACTAACCCATCGTGTTTGATTGAACTCATTGGAATCCCCTTAACGTGTTATTAATATACACATACATACATACATAGATTCACGCCTTCATTCCCAATAGGGGTAGGCAGAGCTCATGAAACTTATGGCCCAGCGCCAGTTTTAGCATAAATGTGGTTATAAAATATAGACTAAATGTGATATGGCAGTTGTGATTGCTAGCTGATCGCCCACAACACACTTATTTTATTGGATAGAACATTAATTCGTATAACGATCTCATTCTATAATATTAATATAATATAACAATCGACACTTATTAGAGACATTGAGTCTAACTTACTGACTTTATAAGTAGTGTATTTTTTGCTTACTTATCATACTAGAAAAATCTTCTAGATATGTAATGTAAGTATTACAAAAAAAATATCGGTTCTGGCGCTTTGCAAGCCGCTACCGCGGCACACTCGCTTCGCTCACTCGGCTCGCGCGCTGTATGGTCGCAATTCTGCCTAACACTCCTCCTCGCTTCGCTCGTCGTCCTACCTAACTGAGGCCTTCCTTTCGATACATAGTGAGAAGTGACTATTTGACTAACATTTTTTTGAAATATTTAGCCAAAGGAAAACGTTTGCATAATGAAAAATTATCTAAGGTGAGTCGGGGCAAGAGTAACACCGGGGGAAGACGGTCTAAAGGGTCTCCAGTTAATTCTTTTAATTGAGCGCCTTTTTGTACCGTCGGTAAAACAGACAGGCGTGTATTAGTTCCATCGTTAAATCATAGATGTCTCTTTCACACGCCATATTGAAACAAAACGTGGTTTATTTTGACTGGTTACGACTTGTGATAAGTGGAAGTGCACGTGTATAATTCAAAAGCGGTTTTGTGTGATTTATGGCTGTTAATTCGGATTTGTTTGTTGGTGAGTCGAATATTTATAGTTTATTTCTAATGTTACATCGTTATTTTCTGTTATTCCTATCGATTATAAGTTTTTATCAGCCAATAATATTTTTACCTCAAATTATTTAAGTGGGGCAAGAGTGCCAGTTCAGTCCGGGGGAAGGGAGTCATATGCTACTCTTACCCCATGTCAGGGCTGTCAAACCTTTTATAAATTGTCATGTTTATTACAAATTGGCACTGCTTAATTCAGGGATGTGCGTATGCGATTTTTCGACATTTAAGGATGCGGATGTTGGGTTCAAGCACTCAAAAACATAAATAATCAACCATATCGTGACACAATTACAATTATGAACAAAACAAAAAAATCGCCTCAGTTCTTGTCACCTGATAAAATGCGGCAAATTGGTATATGTATAACAAAAACAAAATAAAGATTTTAATTGGTTAAAGACGAAAGTAATTACGAGTGGCATTAATACTAAATACTACTACTGTAATACCTACGAGTATTAGGTACTCGTAAAAAGTATAGTTTTCAAAGTGAATTAAAAATTCAAAGCATTATTTTTTTTATTTAAGTGTTAGGTGGTTTGTCACCCCTGATAACACCTACTATGACACTCTTGCCCCAGAATATGTATAAACGCAGTTTCTCAGAATTTTGAAGAGTTTTTCAACTTATTAAGGTATTCATTTTCTTGACAGCCTCTACCAACTGTGTTACTAAATACGTAAATCCATTGGAGCTAACCTAGTTCAAGTTAGGTACGTACGATACTCTTACCCCAGTCATGGGGTAAGAGGAACAGTCTCGCCGATTTTTATTTTTTTACAAATTAGTGCATGTTTTAATAGTTTCTTTGCTTGATAAGTAGTTTCAATTAAAAATATAATAAATTTACTTATATTTTATCGCTTTAGAGAGGGATAGTACCATTCTCGTTCTTCTGGATTTCTCAAGAGCTTTTGACTGTATAAATGTGTCCTTACTTCTATCGAAGATGTCATATTACGGGTTTGATGTTTCTACAGTGAAGTGGTTTGATAGTTATCTCTCCGGCCGCGTGCAGACGGTGGCGTTGCGTAGGATGGATGGTAGCACTTTGCGGTCCGCTCTTTGCCCTGTGGAAAGAGGTGTGCCGCAAGGTTCAATACTGGGTCCCCTGCTTTTTATATTGTATAGTGCTGACATCACTTACAATATAAGAGGCAGTAGATACCATCTTTACGCTGACGACCTCCAGTTATACCTTTCTAGCGCACCCACGGACATATCTGTTGCGATCAATACCATCAACGCAGATCTGGAACGTATTTCTACTTGGTCGGAAAAGAACTGCCTAGTCCTTAATCCGAACAAGTCGAAATAGTTATGTTGTATTTGGGTCAGAGCATCAAATCCGTAATACCATCAGTAACCTCGAGACTTTGACTACCAGTAAGGTTGCTATCATGGGCGAACCAATAGAGAGGGTGGTAGAAGCAACTAACCTTGGCCTCCTCATGGACGGCAAGCTGCGCTTTGAGAACCACGTACTGAAAGTTGTGAGTAACTGCTTCTACCGCCTTAAAGTTCTTTACAATATTCGCGATTACTTAAGTGTTGATTTGCGTGTTAACCTTTGTGAATCGCTGATATTGTCAAGATTAAACTATTGTGATGTTGTCTATGCTGGTTGCATTACTAGTCGTACAAAAAAGCTCATACAACGAGTGCAAAACGCATGCATTCGTTTCTGTTTCCGAGTCCCACCCCGCTCCCATATCACTCCCTACTTGAAAGCCGCTGGTCTGCTGAACATGCCTGCACGCAGACGACTTCACCTCGCCACTCTTCTCTTCTTTCTCTCTGGGGTCCCAGCATATTTGTTGAGTAGACTTTTATGGCCCAAGAGTGCGCGTAGGTGTAAAGCGATGATTCTGGTGCCAAAGCATCGGACCGCGGCGTTTCGAGGTAGCTTCAGGTTCGCGGCGTCCAAGTGTTGGAATGATCTCCCCCCACCTATCCAAGGAGCGTCTAGCAGGTATACCTTTAGGCGCCAGCTTAAGGGCTATTTGTTGACGCTCCAAAAATCCCAACCCTAACCCATCCAGCACTTTATTTAATTTTTATCAATTTTGTTTTATTAAACATCCCAACCGTTTTGCGTTTTTCACATTGTCTCTCATCCCATTGTGCTTGTGTTACTTATTTTACTAGTATATTCATTATTTATTTATTTTGTGTATACGTTTGTATCGGCGGTATGTTGTGTTGCGTTCCGTGGGTCACGTACGGTCCTGTCTGAAAATCAGCGCTGTAGGTGTCTGTCTGACACCTCGGCATAATGCTGAGACAGCGACCGATTCACTGCCGCGAAGACACACACATTATGTGTAAATTGTATTATATTTGTACTCCCTTTGTCTCTACGAATTAATGCAATAATAAGATCACAAACACTATTTGAATCTAACATTCAAAAAAGTGTGATACTCTTACCCCGACTCACCTTAAATAAAACTTGACAAAGTAAAATGATGCCAAATGATAATTTGATCATCATCATCATCATATCAGCAGAAAGACTTCCACTGCTGGACATAGGCCTCCCCAAAAGAGTGCCAAAGTGACCGGTCCTGTGTCACCCGCATCCAGCGGACTCCCGCAACCTTTACCAGGTCATCAGTCCACCTTGTCTCCCGACAACCCCCAGGGACAAATTATCGTGGGTAGGTCTCCACCTACCCACGATAATTTGATCAATTGAATAAAATGCGATATGTAAATATGCTAAACATTCACTTGGGAAATAAAATCATCATGACGATGATGATGATGGCAGTACATAGTCTGTCTGTTACTTCTTCACGTGTAAATCACTGAACCGATTGAGATGATATTTAGAGATACGAGCAGGTTGAGTCCCAGGAGAGGAATATTAGATAGTTTTTCAAAATCATCCCCTAAGGGGGTGAAATGGGAGGTGAAATAAAGCTACGATATAAACGAGTTCCACGCGGACGGATTTGCAGGCAGAAGCTAGGACGAATATGACTGCCATACTTATATCTACAGACTGACCAAAAGCAAAAAGCCACTCAAACGATTAAAACTAACGCAGCTGGCTTTGCCCAGCCCCGCTATTCTGTGACTTGTTCCAAGCTCGACTCAACGCTCACCATCAAATATATCTTGACGCCGCGATTCGTAGTAACTAAGCGTTTGTGGAGGTCTAGCTTCGTTAGGCGTGACGGGTGGGGTTAGGCGCATGAGCGCGTATAGAATAACAGCCAAACACAGCTTCAAACCGAGCCACATGGTAACAATCTCAACTCCGATCCACAGAAATTCAAACTCGCAGAAACTTGACGCTCAACTGTTATGTGATATGTATTGAGAACAACAGAAGTTCTTGTTACGTGTTGAGTATGGCCTGGGGCTGAATTACGGAACATGTATCATGGCGACCATTGTAGTTGTAAGTGGCCTTGCTTGCAAACAGTCCTGCGGTCGTATGATGGTAAAGCATACCTACCTAAACGATATGATACAGAGACAGAATATAATGGAAAAATAAACCATCTTCGTCTGTAGCCCCCGACAGGATTCGAACCTGCGACCTTTCTATTAACGCTAGACTGCTCTACCAACTGAGCTACGAGGACAGTGACGCAAGTTGTATATTTTTCCACTATATTCCCGCTAAGACTAGCGCCCTCTCTGTATCGAGTTATAGACTTGTTTCACAGTCTTGGCACCACTCTAATGGGCGAGCTATGCGCTCGCTCCATTCTAATCGAACCACATCAGGTAGTTTCGGACTTAGCGAGAGAGATGGCGCTGGTGTACATTATACCCTTTTCACGAAACAAATTATTTAATTAAATAATTTGTTTCGCGAAAAGGGCATACCTACCTAGTTTTTATCCCAGGTTCCCAGACGAAGTAGACTAGTAGATGACATACGATAACGAGATTTGTATCCTCTCTAACACATTTTACTAATAGTTACCAAGACCATAAACTATAATAAATCTAAAAAGCATCTGCAAGCCATGAAAGTGGTAACTTAATAAAATTTCAAGGAGCACCTAATGATTCACCAAGACTGATATTTAGTAGAATGCAACGTCTGTTCAACGTAGCAATAAACATTCCAAGCTCTAGCACCTTGCCAAGTTAAAAGGCAGTATCTCTCCACTAGTCTTATAGTGTCTAGTGGCTTTTTAATTTAGGAGGGTAGGAGTAAAAATGAGTTTATTAACTCACGCTCTAGTATCACCTTGTAGCCTAGTCTTGTTGGAATTGCGTCCATTTATAAGATGACACGAGTGAAGGATAAAGAGTGTTATTTTTATTACGTTTCGCTCGTGTTAGCTTTGCGTCGCTGCAAAATGCTAAATGTTTTTTTCATTTCATACTATAAATTGTAAAAAAGACCCACTGTAGCCCAGCGGTATGGTACGCAACTCTCAATGTGGAGGTCGGGGGTTTGAACAACTTCAAAAGAACTTATGTACGAAATATTATTTGATATTTTAAAATTGGCTTTTCGGCGAAGGAAAAAATCGTGAGGAAACCGGTCTAATTCCGAATTGGTCCAGTTTCCCTTCTGGGTTGAAAGGTCAGAAAGCTGTCGCTTTTGTAAAACTAGTGCCTAAGCCAACCCTTGAAATAAAGTGCCAAAGTGGACCCCGGGCTCGTTTAAGGCATTACCGGGAAAAACGCTGGGATGATGACTGTGATGATACCTATATCTTGCAAATTGCATGTCTGCCTTTTTTCCTTATACTATAAGGCTTATAGAATAGTTTTTTTTATCCCGGAAATCATATTGTGTGATGGGGGGTGAAAGTTTGTATGCAGCTATACCAGCGAAACCGTAGAAGTCTTAGTAGCGCCGCAAAATGGCCCCACAGAATGGATGCCAGGCAGCCGTTTAGTTCGAATATGCCCAGGATACAGAGATGCCCACATAGAGATATTTAGGCACGTGTTTGGGTAGTTTGTAAGGAGCTCGCATTCTATGGTTTTTAGGGTTCCGTACCCAAAGGGTAAAAACGGGACCCTATTACTTAGGCTCCGCTGTCTGTCTGTCCGTCTGTCACCAGGCAGTATCTCATGAACCGTGATAGTTAGACAGTTGAAATTTTCACAGATGATGTATTTCTGTTGCCGCTATAACAACAAATACAAAAAAACCGGCCAAGCATATTCTTAAAATGTGTCCATTTGTTAAGGTAACTGTCATACAATTTATACACGTCCCATTTTAAGCGATATATTCTTATGCTATACTAGCCCAAGGTATCTGAATCATATGGGATTTTCATCCTAGTAAATTAGTAGTCTCGGTAGTTAATTGTGTTTTGCTCTAAAATAGGTATACACCAAAGTTACACCCGTCCCTATCAGCCTTTTACCACAAACCGGGGTATTATCGCCAGTATTTATCTCCCAAGTTGGCAAAACAAATGCCAACTGGTATAACGCAAAATATTGGCCAACTACGAACCAGTGTCGAAAATCTCATTAGTGACGCCGTATTCACAAAATTGTCACCTTATCTGAGGAAAACCACTGTAAATCAGAAACCAACTATGTGTTGTTATTACGAATATAGGCGTCAAGATATACTAGGCGAGCGGGAGGTGAGGTTGTGAAATTTGTGAATAGCATCAGAATTCATTCTACTCGTGTTCTAAGGGGTGGTTTTGTAAAACAGAATCGTTTCTAAACTTCATAACTCTGTTTACTATTTTTCGTAAATTGAAACCTGCACATTTGTAATAAGGTTAATTCTACAGTGGCAGAGTAGAATCACATGTGGTTATGGAATAGGAAGCATTCGGTTTTGTGTCGGCAAAACGGCTCGAATTTGCCTCAACTGGAAAACTCGCTCGGGGCGCGATAGTTTTTCATTTACAAATGCTTTCCGGGAAATGATTTGATGTTTGAAATGAAATGAAAATAATGAAAATGAAAATATATTTATTGTATAATCAGTACATCAGCTTACTTGAGCACTACACACTGCTTTAATAAGCAGTGTGTAGTGCTCAAGTAAAAAAGGGAAAAAAGGGATTTAATATGTGGTTTATTAAAGTTCCTTGTACGAGTTGATTCTAATTAACGAGCTAACTAATATGAGTCTGCCCAAGCCACTGTAGCATTAAAATGTCAAAATAACATATTTTAGAGCACCATAAACAACTTTTGTGGAACAATACCATTGCCCACAGATATCGAATTAGATTGCTTATCCAGAATATACTTATTATAATATTGTGATACCTAAATTACGTTCGTCTCTTTTAAATCTAACTCTTATTTAAATGTGTTTCGCTTTTACACAAGCATAAACCATTACCGGGATTCGATCCTAGGATCATAAGCTTTGCATGCAAGATGGGTGGTGCAGTGGCCCAGCCTCAAATTAATGATAGATCTGAGACCTGTATACATTTAAAATGTCACATTATTTTGAGATATTGTTAAAGACATTTCAACGAGCCACGATATCAATTCATAATTATACGTAACACTGATGATAACGTAAAATGCGTAGTGAATACGTGTGTCATTAAAGCGTGCTCTAACGACGTAAAGTCATATGTGACCATATTATGCAAACATGTACAGTCGCTTATCACGGTTTTCCGTTGCTATTTACAACTTGTTTCGCCACCTCACCGTTAACCCTTTTTTTTCGTGGAGAGAGCCTGGGCTTTGGAATGCGCTAATGCGGCTCACCTCACCCTTCACGACTAA
Organism: Epinotia ramella; assembly: GCA_947578815.1. NCBI lineage: Eukaryota > Metazoa > Arthropoda > Insecta > Lepidoptera > Tortricidae > Epinotia > Epinotia ramella. The sequence continues at coordinate 902,204 of OX388206.1, read as the reverse complement.
CGAAACTAAACCTCTCCATACACTTAGTTAATACGAATCGCGGTCAAGATGCATTTCTGGGTGAACGGTGAGGTGAGGTAGAAAAATAGCGGGGCTGAAGTGAAGTAAAGTGAAGCGTTGTGAATAACATCCCAGATGTAGATAGTGCCATATTTGTACTAACGATGTCGCGACACTTTTTCATCGTTACCGCGTTCAGGGTCGTTAAATGTATGTTTACATGCAGATTGTTTATAATGGCGCTGACCGTTCTTATTTTCACACCTGTGTTCCCCTAATGGGTATACAGAGCACATGAAATAAGGTTTCTGTGCCACTTTAAACAATTATAAGTTGTACTATATAATATTTGGGGTTGGTTGTAGTTATTTGGGGTACTAGTAAGTAGTTCAACGTAAATATTGATTGAAAGCATGTAAGTGAAGTAATGCAATTTACTCGAGCAATTTACTTTCGCACAGTGGCATCTGATTGTCATTCCGCCGGTTTTAAGGTGCTGATGACGTAGGTACGCTTCGTAAGTTGCCAATTAACAAATTATACAACATTCGCTAAATATAGTCCGTCTAATAATACGAGTACATGTACTGACCGATTTCGTCAAGAGTTTAAAAGCCATAAAAACCCCCTCGAGTTCCGTGCGACCGATCAAAGCCAAGCACAACCTACGTATATCCGAAACTCTAGTAAATTCTGCCAAACGAACGTACGCAAAAAGCAACTTTATGATCTAAGATTAAGGCAGTTTTTAGATTGCTATTTTTGACAGATTTTACTCTTGCAGTTTTGAACGAACTACATATACAACCTACTTCAGCCTAGCATGCATCCAAACCTATGATTTTGAATGAAAATAGCCAGCATTATTTATGCATTTTAATTTAGAAAATTAATGAAAGTGAAGCGTGCATGTAATTTGGTTTTCTAGCGTAACTCGTGTAGCTGCATTGTTAATGATATTCATAATAGTAACAGTAGAAAAGTGCTTAATTAAAGGATACTTTTTCTTTCAGAAACAAAAATGCATCAATTAGGTTTATGTGTTGAGTAATATCCTATATTGCGCGTATAGAAAAATAAGTCGTTGGGTCAGCAAGGTTTACGAGTAGCAACCGCGCTGTGGCGGGACGGCCGCCAACGAGGTAGACTGACGATCTGCGGCGCTATTCAGTAACATGTTTTAAATTTGGTTTACCATTGAATTGCCGACAAACATTTAATCGAATATTATTTCAAAGACAACGTTTCAAGTATTTTCATTTCGTCGACAAGTCATTGCGTCGAGGACTCGATACTTGGTAATTTGAACCGAGGTCTTTTAATTTGGTAGTTGACTTATTTCAATAAAATTCATGTCATGGCTTATCATTTCGGGTTTTTTTCATTCATTTTTTTTACACGTAATTATATTTATTCCGCATAAAATGTTTGCTTTTCCTAACGTTTTATGTCATAATGATCATTTGTCATGATGATCAGGGCTCGCGTGCCGTCTTGTGATAGCCGTTTAGCGAGTCGACGCCACCCCGCCGCGCGGGGTGTCTATTTCTGGTCTCAGTGAACCCTAACTTAACCGACCTAAAATAGAGTTCGCTTATGACAAGCCATTTTTGTCCACCCTGATATTTTTTTGTAATAAACGATTTACACCAATGATTCTTAGTTTTATTATACTTACATTATACATATTTCTATGTCACACAATTAACTACATAATTTGAATAATGTTTATATGTACAGTAGGACATACATATAAAATTGTGTTAAAGTAACGTCGAAGAAATGAATTGCAATGTTTTGTAGTTGTGCCAATTAAGATAATTTGAAACAAATCAGCGATTAAGTAATATTCGTTGAATAGAATTTCTACGTAGTAAGATAACTTTAAATAAATAGTAGACAAGGGTACACCTTTAAATTTCAACTCATCTGTCACCCACAAATATATCTTGATGCCGCGATTCGTAGTAACTAAGCGTATCAGAGGTCTAGTTTCGTTAGGCTTGACGGGTAAGCGCATTAGCGCATTCCGAAGCCCAGGCTCTCTCCACGAAAAAAAAAGCGATAACGGTGCGGTGTTGAAACAAGTTGTCAATAGCAACGGAAAATCGTGTTCAGCGAATGTAAATGCTTGCATAATCTGGCCAACGTAAAATGCGTAGTGCCATTAAAGCATACTTTACGTCGTTAGAGTATGCTTTAATGGCACTCATATTCACAACGCATTTTACGTTGTCATCAGTGTTATAATTATGAATTGATATCGTAAAAGATTTCAGAATTATGTGTTTTCGAAAGTCGAAACTTGCAATATCTCCCTTTTCGTCGCTTGAATAAGCAAGTTCACATGAGATAGACGAACGAACGAAGTGTTTCATAGTTGCGGACGTTACCTAGCTGAAGATGACTTAGAAATCTCCTGGGCTAATTTTCCAATCAATGTGTTTCTCAATCTGACCTTTCAACCTATAGGGAAGGACTAGTGGCTGAGATATAGCACACGCGCGTCTGTTATTTCTTAAAAACATTTTTATAAATATTGGAAACGGTATCGTAAAGAAAAATCGGAGTATTGAACCTGCTCACATTATTTCACGAAAATCAGTTGGGAAATGTGACCTATTGAGGAGAACAGCGAGCCGGCAAACGAAAGTTTTTTTGCCTAAGCTAAAAACGGAGAAGTCAATTAGACCGGTTTCCTCACCATGTTTTCCTTCACCCAGAAGCTACTATAACTTATTTGAATAATACAACCAAACGCCAGTAAAAAAACAATATGGCCGACATTCTTTATTCAAATTAGACTTTTTGAATCAATCTTTTTGGTGACAATTTTAAATATCTGCTTAAAATAAATAAAGGAACGTGTGCCTACATTTATTTTATTCTAAAAACAATAAGCTGGAGCTTAAAATGTACTGGCATTGAGCGATCGTCTCGGCGAGCTACGGTCCTGTACTGAAGGAAATGGGAGACTAATTTTGCCATACTAAGCTAAAAGGCTGTATATTACCGTATTACACAAAGACATATGACTTTTTTGCACAGCATGGCCGTTCTTGGTAACTGATGAGTCAGGGATACAATTATTATGGGACAACACTCTCACAGAATAAAGACAATAAGTTTAATATGGCCGGCCCCTGTTAAATAATTAGCTTTTTTGTGCAAGCATGCTAGTCTTAATGTTTTAATAGTTATTTGGGCTACGCTATCATCGTCCGATGCTGAGCATAAGCTCCCTTCGAGTATGCCACGTGTCCTTACCCTAGGCTGATTTTATCCAGGACTGACCAGCAAACGTAAAAACCATATAATGCGAGCTCCTTACAAATGTATACCCACGTGCTCAAAACCCGATATGCGCATGTTCGAACTAAACGGCTGCCTGGCATCGTTTTGACGCCCCGCCCCCAACCCCGGATAATGGCAATGGCACCCATTCCCTGGGGCCTTTTCGCAGAGCTACTCAGACTTCTATGGTTTTTTTGTTCGCTGGGAGTTACTTAGGATCTTCCCAGTCGAGCTGGTGGATGGCCGACGCTAATTTTTCCTGGAAGTGGCCACTTATCTGACATTGTCTACCTGCCGTCACTGTGCCTGGCAAGGTATCCTGTTCAACTCCACTTGAATTTCGTAGTAGCAACTCTGACATCACGCACGTATGTGCGACGTCGGATCTCAACATTCCTCACTCGGTCTTGTGGTTTAATGCTGAGCATGGCGGGCTCCATGGCTCTCTGGGCTACCCTTATTTTGTGCACAGCCTCATTTGTAAGCGGCCATGTCTCGGCACCATACGTCGTGGTGGGCAGGACACATTGGTTATAGAGGCCAGTCTTCAGGTATTTTATACTGACTAATATGCAAACAATGACGTGGATAATTCTATTAGTATTATTTACATTTGAGATAAATATGCTAGACGATTATAATAAATGGGTGGCGCAGGACCGGTCACATTGGCACTCTTTGGGGGAGGCCTATATTCAGCAGTGGATGTCTTTCGGCTGATATAATGATGATGATGATGAATGTTCTTTATTCATACACTAAAACGTTTCTCAAAAATATTCATTACGCAATCGCATTGTGACCGGAAAATACCATGTTTACGCCCCGACCGCCCGCCGTGTGCGTGACACCATATGAGATAAAGATTAATGTCTCCCTGTTGGGTGCTTCCTAAACGCTACAAATGGCCGTGGAATTGCTTCCAAGCCTCCTTCATCCTAAATACTACCATTACTACGCTGAAAAGACGTTAAAAGGTCCAAGGTCTGTAGTACATACGGCATTCTAGTTTAGAAAGAATTATATTACCTAGATCCATTTTACCAAGTTTCGTTTTAAAAAATTTAGTTTCCCCGCAAGTCAAGTTAGTTTCCTTTCAATTTGCCCCGTTCCTAACATTAGTTGTTTGATAAACACTGAGGAAATTTTGCAAAAAACTTCCACATACATTGCGGAGTTTCCAACTAGGTGTGATACGAAAGTTTTCTATTCGCTTTTTATTTTTCTGCAAGATATCTGGGAAGTTGCGTCCCACGGCTAGCAACTTGGGCTCGCATTGATTCTGTTTTGCAAAACAGCTAGCACTGAGAAATACTTACAGTTTCACATTCAACGCGGGAGCTTAAGTAAGAAATGAAGCGATTCAGAAGTTAGGTCAATTTGTATTCCATTCGCTTGTTTTGCAGAAATAACGGAGTGTGCCCGACAAAGCGCATTGTTTAATGAAACGGGTAAATTCAATGATGTGAGATTTTCTTTTCACTAGCATTGAAATACTAATTAATTGTGTTTTGCGGCTCAATGAACAAATTAAACAAAGTTCGTGAGATTGCCTCCGAATCGCTAACTTAAGTGGCAGCGGGCGGGCACATTGCACGTGGAACCGATAGCGGTTGGGGTGGAAAGGTTATCGAGTGGCAACCTCGTACCGAAAGGCGCAGGGGTAGACCCGCCACAAGGTGGACTGATGACCTGGTAAAAGGCGCGGGAGACAAACGGTTGCGGGAGGCACAGGACCGGTCATTATGGCACACTTTGGGGGAGGCCTTTGTCCTGCAGTGGAAGTCGTTCGGCTCATATAATGATGATGATGACGTAGGATCTTTAATATTTATAAATTAATTTCACTTGAAAAAAAAAGACCTAGCTGTTTTGTTATCAACGCTGCCCGAGGATTCTTTACCTCCTTATAAATCTCTCTTTTTTCTCTTTCTCGTTATAAGTAATCCTTTCGAATGTTTCCATACCAGCTGTCGCTTGTATGCAAAAAACTTGTTGTTGTTTAAATTATTTATTGAAATTTTATAAAACTGCCATCAGAATTGGAATCTTCTACCATGGTAGAGTTGCTTTTTGGAAAAAAACATTACTAATGCAATTTGGCAAACTCAAATAATCCGAAGTACCTATAATATGGTTCAAAACCTTTATTCCAATAATGAACATCTTATCTATTTGTGAAATTAAAGCTAATACCATACTTAACTATAGATCGAGCTCTGGGACATTTACGAGTACCTCACGTAATCATTAAATAACATTGTATCTTCCCAGTTTCAGATTATCCCCAATACAACAAACAGACACGGTTGTTCACGCTTACCGACAGCTTACCCCAAAGGAACCAGAATAACTAGACCTCCGATTGCTCATAATAGTTTCGAAATGAGGGCTCAAGTTATTTAACTACTAAGGTGTATCGAGACCACTTGTGAACATAGTAGGCGTCCATCTGAGACATAAATTCCGCATTCCAATTTAATTTGAATGTGTTTAACGAGCTGATTTGATACGTCGGCTTGCTGCGTGTTGCTGTAAAAGTGCGCGAAACAAAAAAATGTCATCTGACAACTCCAATTAAGCGTAGGTACATTGCTTGTTCTGCAAGTAAAGGTGATCGCTGTGGTACTTGGAGAACGAGCAGTGTAAGGAGAATTATCGTTGGCAGTTGACAATTGTCTAGTTGGTGAAATAAAGGCCAGGGGCCCGTTTCATGAAGCAACAAGTTACAAATTACAAGCGGAAGTCTCTTTCTATCAAAAGGTATCGAAAAGAGACTTCCACTTGTAATTTGTAACTTGTTGCTTCATGAAACGGGCCCCTGATGGTAAGCATTTACCGTAGCTTATCGACGCTAGCAACTTCACGTTCTTGGCGATCCTTTTGTAATCTTGAAGAACTCCAAACTGTAGTCTCTTTGATATTACAGGTATCCATATCAAATCAGAATGCGCATAGTTAGTATTTGATCGACCCTCGGGCAATTAACATAAATAAACCCACGCCAGGGCACCAATAAAGTCCGTTCGGCGATAACTATCGGCCTAATGCAATTGAATAGTCCAACGACGCCCGGGGCGACGCCGCCATACATAATACAGGCGAGAAAACAGCCTTTCGTCTGGATAATAGTCTTAATAAGCCTTTGTTCAGCTAAGACATAGTATAACCTAGATTTTATTAAGTTCGTCGCAAGCAAACAAACTCACGGGCTAAAACCTAAACATTGGTCGCTGCAGAAAGATCATTCTATACACAGGTAAAACAAATTTTAAAATCAGTTAAGTGATTCCGGAGATTATCCTTACATTACATTACACTACAATAATACTATAGATAATAGTATTTTATGCAATCGTAATGTATGCTTTTTCAATCGAGTATCACGTTTAGGCCACGAATCTTGCTGAGTGGCCTAATTTAGGTACGGGACTTTTTCTACGAGTCAACTGAACTAATTAAACAAACTTGGTATCTTTTGAAAATCGAAGCCCTGCTGAAACGAAGTGCAGCCAACGGCTTTTTCTTTTTTGGTCGTTGATGTCTTTTACTTTTCTTCTGTACTCAAGACGGCGTCCTATTGGTCAAATTTATTATAGTTCAGTAAACGCCACGTGATTGGTCGAATTTATTTTAGTTGTCTAAACAGTTGTAAAATGTTGTGTTGGGACCTACATACTAAAAAGTACTTATGTGATTTTAGTTTCGTTAACTCAAACATTAAAGTCGAGGAGTATAAACATATTATTTCGTTGTTAAATGAAACAGGTTAAAAACTGATGAAATGTTTTATCAAAAACATTTAAACATTCACTTCCTACAAAAATGGTACATATGTCTTAAAATATTTCACAAAAACTTTTAGATTAGATTAGATTAGATTTATTTATTTCGAGATAAAAATTACAATATAGATTCGCATACAATGTCAAAATTATAAGAATCCTTATCACGATCGTCAATAATAAGAAATAAAAATTAAATAATATTCAAAATGTCAATACAGAAAGTGGAAATAGTATCTCCGATTACGGATTGTCATTTAACAACTAGTGGATAATTAATTTTAAACAAAAATAAACAATGTCAATTTACGTATTACGATTTCACAGTAGAAATACAATATAAATATAGCACAAGAAATAGTATCAGATTAGGTATCAATAAATCAAATAATTATACTTAAAACATTATTTCCATGAACTCGTGAACAGAGTACAGAGGGTTATCCAACAAAAGATTTCTCAGTCTACGCCCAAATGTTTCGTCACAAGGTTCGTTTCTTATATCGGCGGGTAGGTGCTCGAAATAAGTAGGCCCAATAACCCGGGGATTTTTCTTTGAAAGCGCCATGCGACGAGGAACTGTCATTAGGCGCCCAGTTGAACGAAGCTCTTTACCCGTTACATTCACACGCGCAAACTGGGAGATGTTTTTTTTTTACAAATAAGAGAAGCTCGAACAAATGTTGTGAGTAGTGCGTCATTATGCGTTGCGTCGAGAATAACTCCCGACAGGGGTGACGATGCTTGACTCCTACAAGTACCCGAACTGCACGTTTTTGCATTACAAGAACTCTTTGCGCATCCGTGGAGTTACCCCATAGGAGGGTACCGTAGGACATCAGGGAATGAAAATATGCGAAGTAAACCTGTTTCAGTGAATCACCCGAGATAAGCGGCTTTAATTTTCTTAACGCAAAGACAGCACTACTCAACCTGTCACACAGACTGTCAACATGGCGCTTCCAATTCAAATTGGAGTCGATAATAAATCCAAGGAACTTGCTTTCCTCACACACCGGCATCGAACAGCTTGCCATTGACAATGGCGTTGGTACTTTACGGCCAGAAAACCTTTACCTTTATGTATTTCTCAAAAGTAAAAAAAGACTCCCCGTGTCCCCACAACGATCCCGTCATCCCATTTATATATATACAACTGCAAGTGCTGATGTCCAGTTAGCACGCTAGCTAGGCATTACAGGAGTAGATATACTGGGTGCTAATGCGAACGGTGGGGCAACATTGCTGAATGAAAGTCGTATAACCTTTGAATTTATTGAGACTTACGACTGTTTTGTTTTAAAAGGGTGGGGTAATGAGCATTCCTGTTGTTTATTCAGTGACGTAAATTGCACTGTTTTTAAAGGGTAAGCGCGTTCGTTGGAAAACATATTGTTTTTGTTGAATTAGTTTGAATCTTAAAACTTGTTCATTTCCTTAATTCGTGTTAGGGTGTTTATGTTAATTTGTGTCTATTTACTTGCAAGTGATACAAGAAATGGTAGTACCTAAATTAAATAACAAGAGTCATGCTCGATTATTTTACCTCTAATTTTTCGTTCAGTCAGAAGGAAGGAACTCTAGTATATTTATAGGGTTATAAATTACGACAAACATATATAGGTTATAGCTTCTGCCCCGACTCTGTTGACGTGGAAATCTTTTATATCGTAGCTCCATATAAATTTTGACTTTGACCCCTTTAGAGGGTGACTTTTGGGATAAAAAACTATTATAAGTCCTTCCCCGGGATTTTAACTATTTCCATACAAAATTTCATCTCAATCGGTTCAGCGGTTTAAGCGTTAAGAGCTAACAGACAGATAGATGGACACGCTTTAGCATTTATAATATTATACTATGGACACCTCTACACCAACCACAAAGGAAGCATAATTAACATTAACGTGTTCCACTAATGAATCCCAGAATTAAACTTTTGCCCGTGTTTACAAAGCTTTAAGCCAGAGTTATAATAACGTTTGTCAGAACAACGTTCATAAAAGTTAAATCCTAGTTTTTGCTGTTCAGAGCCCCTGATATATGTTTCGCGTACTTGACGGTTTTCAACACAGTCCGCACCTGCGAAACCTTCATATTTAATACGCGCATGATAAAAGATTAAGTGATTATATTCTATTCCTGATGAGGTGAGAAAAAATGTTAATCGACATGCAATTTCGAAGGAAACGATTATGAACAAGTATATATGTTTGAAAAGAACTAAATAATCAAAATAAAAGTTGGGTAATAAAACTACACTCGGAAATCTAATTCAAAACCAAAAAAACTACGGCAGATAAGTCACTGTCATTGTCAACCGAACATTTCACATGTAGCCAACCAAAAAGGGCATTGATAATTATATCATTGTGAATATTTTTAGATATGGCCAAAATTTTCAATATCAAACAAGTTACATTTATTTTAACAATCGTATTTAACATTTATTATCAATGGCATAAAGGCATGTACAGATATTTATGTAAGTAAACAGAATTTTTTGGTCCTATCGCAGTATTTTAAGGCAAATTCAGTGGGAATCCATTATATTACAGAATATAGTTTAATCGATTATCGTTTCCTATAACACTATTCGCAGAATTTTATCATCAATTAGGAATAATTCATCGAACTTCGTTAGATCGCTCATACATTCGCTCGAATTACCTTTTACACGAGAATCAACTCATCGAATTTTACTTTATTATTTTATTTGTAACAACGGTATTATTTGTAGGTTAGGTTAGGGTTAAGCTTGTGTGCGGAAATAGAGGAGAAGCGGGTGACTTCGACACGCTGGCGGTTAGGTTAGGTTTAAGTTAGGTCTAGGTTAGGTTTAGGTTAGGATTAGGTTAGGTTAGGTTTAGATTAGGTTAAAATGCCAAACCAACCAATCATACCAACCAACAATACAAACTGTGAACCGTGTTTCGAATAATTAATACTATAAACAACGAATTATTCTATGACGGCTAAATTCGATGAATCGTTACGCTACGATTTGAGACCAATTCGAAACGATTAACGATGAAAAGTTGTTTGATTAAATAAAAAAGAATGTATTGATGATTATGTGATTAGGAAAAAAAACGTAACGCAATTCGGGAATAGATTTCGGCGACATAAATATCGACATAAGACATTTCGATAAAATGATAGACACCCAAATTCATTGCATTCACTCTAGAAGCAAACAATCAAACTTTATTGATAAGTATTTTAAATAGCAAAACACCAAACTTATGGTCACCCTATCGACAAGATTTGGTCTGTAGTTAGCTTAAAGTGATAGTTTAACAGTGGCAATTAGTGTGACCATGAGACTCAAAAGACTTTCAAACCATTTTTTTTATTAACGAATTAAACGTTTGCATTTTTGCCTGTAGTTACCTCCACATGTTTAAACTAAAGTTAAACAGTAAAAAACACATATTTCTATTCACAGCTTAGGATTCACCCTGTATTAATACCTCTGACTGTTTCACTTTTGATATCATAGAGAAACGAAGAGACTTATAAAATATAAATGCACATACAATAAAACCTGCAAGCGAAAACAGCTCCTTTACCATTCCTAATAAATCATCCCGCAAGCCCTCAAACAGCGCATTTTAACTGAGAAAAATTTGCAAATCAGAGTCAAAAGAACATTAAATTTTTACACCAGCCGCCATAAAACGATCAAGTCATAACCACGAACGCACTTGCCAGTAATAAAAACAGACAACTCGTATTTCTTTTTTTTTCAGCCATGAAGACATCTGTTTTATATCCTTAGTTTAGACGAGTCTTTTTGTAGAAAACTTGGAAATTAGCGTCTGCGATGCAACTTTGTCGCTTACCTGGGTTCAAACTTTCGTTTTAATTATGTAGAAGACGTATTCTGGCGTACTGGAGCAAATAGACGGATCTCTATGTAAGTTCCATTGATATATGGCCTTTTAGCTTAAGAAGGCATTATAAAAGCTGCAGTAGCGTTGCAGCAGAATCCGTAAGGAGCCATTTTTCATTCGTCACACAAGATCCGACTGTATACTGTAATTAGTCAAAGCACGCCTCCGAAGTCGAGTTTTAATTTGGCCCCTGGCTCGTAGAATGATTGTAGTAGTGTAGTAGTAGTATAACTTTTTACTGTACAAAATAAACAATTAACAAAAAGATAAGTAATGTTCAAAGGACTTGTCTAGTTAACCTTTGAGTAGACGAGAGTAGAAACGATATACAAACACATATACATATACAGAGTATAATGGAAAACATAACTATCACACAAGACAGGAGAGGAATAACCGTATCGACAGGAAAAGGAAAGACATTTTAAAACAAGAATTTATAAAACAAAATATTACCCAGCGTCAGACAGCCATTGTTCCTTTAATTTTATCAAAAATATATATTGTAATGTACTTATTGATGTTTTGGGAGACTGTGAAATTTTGGATAATTGTTATCACAATGGTACTTATCCGCGTGCCGGGGTAGTATAGACGTTTCAAACGTGATATGTCTAAACGGTATATACACCAACCGGCCCATTGCACTGGTCCACTTTCAAACAAATGAGGTTCCGAGTACTATTAACAACGAGCAGCAGAATTAAATGAATATAGTATAAGACAGGAAATTGGGCAATTTAGTATATGTTCTAAATTACCCAAAGAGTGCCTGCAAAGTGATCGATCCTGCACTACCCGCATCCAACGAACCTCCGCGACCTCATAATTTGTTTATTGCATATAAGTACTATGTCTAAGTACTTTATAGTTAGATAAAATAAACAGAATTGAACACAATATCTTATTAAATGATATGGATACAGAGAGAAAGAATATAATGGGAAAATAAACCATCTTCGTCTGTAGCCCCCGACATCCATTATATTCTTTCTCTCTGTATCCATATCATTTAAAATATGATCGGGGTAACTTCCTCGTTAAAAATCACGAACAAAATATTTAAATGAATAATTTGTTAAGAATGTACAATATTTTATTACCTAAAGTCTTCGGTGCATGGCCGGGAAATGCGACATCGCCACGGTATCACATTACACCATAAACAGTTGACATGCAATAAAATTCGGCGCGAGTCAGCTAAGGAATGTGGATATTCCGCTGTCTTAAACCCATAAAGGCGTATGTTACACAGTCCGTTCTGGACATACGTCTTTTTGGGTTGACAGAGCGGAATGCGAGTCGGTTTGCAGGAGCCGAAATGCCTCGGATGCTGCCAGACGGCTTGGCGGAGGATTCTTAAGGTAACGAGGTTTGGAAAATGCGGTTTTTAGGAACTCCAGCAGTGCATGGGTTAAATTATTTGTATACTAGCTTCTGCCCGCGACTCTGTCCGCGTGAAACTCATTTATATCGTAACTCCATACAAACTTTCACCCCCCATTTGACCCCCTTAAGAGACATTTTTGGGATAAAAAGTACCATGTGTCCTTTCCTGGGACTCCAACTATCTCTATACCAAATATCATCTAAATCGGTTGAGTAGTTTAAGAGTGAAGAGGTAACGGATAGAAAAACAAACAGACACACTTTCGCATTTATAAAATTAGTATGGATGTGGCAGACATAATATGATACTAACTGGAATTTTATCAAATCCCTACGGGATATTATAAATTCAAGCCGAATGTTATAATCGGTAATCCATTTCATCATTTCCCCTCATTTTTCATAAAATCTAGTGAAAAAGGTCTTCAAACTTTTTAATTTTCATATTTGAAAAATCTAAACATATATTTATTGTCTATCCAAAAAGGCATTCACGAAGAATGCTGCAACCATTTCTTCCGTGTGCGTAAGTCATAAGAAATTAAGTATACTTGGAGTTCTAGTTCACAAAAAAAAACTAGTAAAAGTAGGAAATAATAAGCCCTGAATTCCGAGTGCATTATAACTGTTTTAATTTGTTTTATTTCAAGTACTTTATAGCGTTACGCCTACCTGTTAGTCTTACCACGGTCAACCTATAATAAGCACTGCATTGCAAATTCAATTCTAAGTATGTGCAGGTAAGTTCCAAATACGAAAAATAACCTCGCAAATGGAACGCGCTGGGCGTTCCACGGTTAAATGAAAACTATGAAGTTCTTAGAAACTAAACTTGTCTTGCGAATAGTTGAAACAAAAATGAAGTCGCAGGCGGTGGTTAATTGTTTGAAACGGTTATTGCGCGTGTAATGCCACGATAAATACCAAGTTTCGCAATATTGTCGGATCTTATTGCAATTAGTTGATTACACCAAGGCTAGGGCGTGGTAGCAGTGTTGGCGTGCGCGGGAGAGGTTCCTTATGCCCGCTGTACACATTGGGCCAACGTTGGCGCGTGAGCAGGATGCAGCTATGTAAACGAATGAGATCGAATTATAGCCCTCTCCTACTAACGCATAGCTGCATCCTGCTCACGCGCCCACGTTGGCACAATGTGTATAGCCGGCTTTATGATGATGCATTTAATTTGAACTCGTGTTTTGAAATATGTTTTGTTACCAAATAGCGAAAGAATATGTTAAAACTACTTAATTACATAAGCAATTTATATTTTGCATGCAATACATATGGAAAAGTAATTCTTCATATAAAAAAAACTTACTGGCTTCAGTATTTTTTCGAGTTGGTAGATAAGTTTTATACAAGATTCGATATTACTTTAGTGATGGTTTATGTGAATTTGACATTTTATAATCTAATAAATCTGTTATTGCTCTTCAAATCGAATGGTTATGGCCATAATGGGAATCCATTTCTGTTAATGTAGACAGATATAGAGATAATCGAAAAACATTATAGACATTCATATAACATAACTGTATGTTTATTTTTGTTCTAAATATACGCTATTAAACTCGTTCAAAACTCTCAAAAATCACCATTTTTATTTCACCCCTTTACCCCGCCGCCACTAACACCCCACACTAACATTACTGGCGGCCCGATTACCCACTAAATAATAATTACTCGGCACTTTAATCACTCCCCCGCAAACAGCGACACGCGACACTGATAGCGACAACGACAAACATGACTCTGCGGTGAACGCACGCGACTGTGGCTATGATATTGCTAAAGACGTCTTTATGCCAAACCATAAGGGCCTCGGGGGCTGACGCAAGTCGATTTCAATGACATTACCTGCATAGTAAATATAATCAAATTATGCATGCGATATCCCGTGTCGGGTGAGAATTTCACCAACTCCTTTCTTCGCGTTGTGGGTGTCGTAAAAGTCGACTAAGGGAGCAGGGTTGAAGTGCGGTGTGGGTGATGGGCTAGCAACCTATCACTGAGATATAACATTTTGACAATCTTTTATACCGGCACTGGAATATAAGTTTCATATGCTCTGCCTATCTCTTTTGGGAATTAAGGCGTGAATCTATATGCATGTGATATACATCATCATTCGCTTGACCTTACCCCGTTTACTTGGGGTCGGCGCAGCATATTTTATTCCATTCCATAGGTACCTCTCTATCGCCCGTCACACCACATACTTCCTTTCTATTTCATATCCTCTCTCACGCAGTCTATCCACCTTTTTCATATCCTCTCTCACGCAGTCTATCCACCTTTTTCATATCCTCTCTCACGCAGTCTATCCACCTTTTTCATATCCTCTCTCACGCAGTCTATCCAACTTTTTCTCGGTATACCTCTTCTCTTACAACCCTCGACAATCATACACATAACATTCTTAAATATGTCTTATGTTCTTTTGACTAAATATGTAATTCCGTCTGTATCGTTGTATGTTGTCGAAACGTCAGAAAACCTCACAGAAGTAAATAAATAAGTTATTTATACGCCATTAAGTCCCGTTTAGTAACAATAATGTATGAAAATCGTGAATGTTTAAATCAATGTTACTGTCTTTATTTTTTGTTAGCTATTTGTGCCAAGTTTTAGCAAATAAATGACTAATTGATTGAAGTTATGCTGATCGTCCTTGCAAACATGAACGGACCCGACTCCATAAACAGCACCCGTTCACGAGTATGACGCGTATCTCAGCCATTCCGCGAGTATTATTTTTATAGAGAAACGATTTTACTGCGCTTAGGTAAAACAACATGCACATATTAAATACGCCCCAGGCTACCATTTATATTTTCAATCGTTTCGTTTACTAAATTCTTTATATCTCTCTCGTCTATGTAAACTTTATTGCGCAAATAACTAGTGGCTTTGTTTCTTAAAACTGAAACATAAAAAAACTATATAATTATTAGACCTGCAGGTAGATCACGTAACCCATTGTACGTACAGTAAAGTTACAAAAATATGTATACAGGACCTTAATGTTAAGGCTGTAAAGTCGTGTATAAATATTTTTGTAACTTTGGTCGTATCGATCTCTTTGTAGTCGACTGTACGTTAGGTAGATTGAAATGTCAAATTTTATATGTAAAAATGACAGTTGTATCTATCTAGCGCTCGTTCAAAATGCTACGTGACTACCCCTCTGCTTACAAAGTTTCACGGGAATCGGTTGAGAAATTCGACCTGCAAGTGGAGGACAGCCTGCAGGGTAAACACGTGACGTTCCGAACGTGCGTTAGGACAATTTAAAGGGATGCCTTGATTTGAGTCGACCACGCCCACTTGAGACACGCTTATGCCTTCTGCGCACGAGAAAAAGAGATGCGACACTTCGGGAATGACTTTATTGGACAAATATCGATAAATACCTAACTTAGTGATGTTTTATTTATATTTCATTAAGTGAGATTTTAGATGAGATAAAATACTATAGTATTAAGTTGATTCTGTCGTAAAATAATGTATTGTCTAAGTAGGAAAGTAAAAAAGGAAAATGAAGACCCAACTTTGGAATTTTTCTCTATCGAGGAAATTTTAGGCTCACGTGTCGATTAAATTTGTATGTATTGATTTGTAAATGTAAGAATTGCTACGCCCTACCAGGGCCCATATGAAACGAATGTACATATTATATAAGACCTGTACCTACACCTATGGACGCAATAAACGATATGATATGATATGATATGAAATCAGATAAACAATCATATAACGGAAAATCAGACCTACGCGATAATTTCCAATTCACCCCCTTAACTGTAATTTTTCCATATAAAAAGTGACATTTAGATCTACCTGACGCGTGTACAATTCGTTAAGCAATTGACCTGCTGGTCACACGCCCACCATACGAAATAATTTGACCAAGCTGACTCGGTGAACATTATTTGCTTCGCTCGCTCGAAAAAAGTACAATTGGCGGACTTAATGTTTTCACAAATTCTCTACGTGCTCAATCATGAAGCATTCATCTCGCTTTCCTATTCTCATTTATTGCCTGCAATACAATCACCATATGGTATGAGAGATTGCCGAAACGAGACCCAAACGCGTCGAACATCGAACGCTGATAGATTGCGTCGTGTCCCGCGACTTAGCCGCGCTGATCATATTAAATTGAATGGGAGCTCATAAACTCCTGGCTTTCTACAAAATTAAATCTGGATCGCTCTCTTTTTGCCGCTCCCCTATTTATTAAGGCGATGATATGTAGAATGGTGTTTGAAGCGCTAAGGCGCTTAAATGAGACGGCGAAAAAACCAGAAAAAATAACATATTTTGTAATGATGTTCGTTTGAATTTTTGTTGCACTTAACACTCGTAATTTTGGAATTATATTTCTTGAAGAGATGCTGTTTTTAATTTAAAATTTGGTAATGCATCAAAGTTCTTAAAAAATACTTCTAGATATACTAGATTCAGAGAAACGTGACCCTTTGTATAGAAGTTTGTATGCTACAGGGAGGGCGTCATGCCATTTCATATGCGTGCGCGTGTCTTAGTGCAAGGCCTGAGTGGACGACCCGCTCGAGCGGGGCGTGCAGCGTCCATATAAAAAAAATGCAATTTATATGGACGCTCGACGCCACGCTCTGAGTGGGGCGTCCACTGAGGCCTTACACATACACGCATACATATGAAATATTTTTACGAAATTCCATTTATTTTCGGTTCTTGAACTTTTTGCGTCCATTACAGTAAGGGGTGTTAGAACGCCATCGAACTTAATTATTGTGTGTATTATTTCTTATTGGTCTGATTATGTAATCGTGTGTAATTAACATGAGCGCTGACGCATCACAGGACTGCCCGAAAGCTGTATCGAGGCAAGATAGACTATCCCCTTTCCATAGAACGCTTAGAAAGAGATGGGTGGGATGTTAGAGCCGTGGTGAATCGAAAGTCAATGAGCGAGGTAGCAATAGGTTAACACAGCCATGCACTTTGTCCATAATTAACTTACTTCAGTGACGTCACATTTTTCGCTCAGAAATGGGCGAAATCGGTGTACGTACAAATTGCGGTACATGCGAAGTCTGCTTTAATATTATGTCTGCGACTGCAACCGTACTAAATTGAGAAGTCGTATCTCTATACAAAGCTCTACTACTTTTCAAACTAGAAGGATATCCTTGATTTAAAAATGGGGGTCTATTCTAGGATCATAAGTCTTCGATGGTAAGTGGACTGCGAATGTTCAAGGATTGGAAGTCAATGACGCAGCCGCCGGCGTGGAATGCGGGACACTGGGAACTCCCCTTATATTTCAGTGTATTTTCAAGAAGAGTGTTTTTAAAAACTGGGCAGCAACACTAGCAACTTGATTTTTATCACGGAAGTCTTGTAGTTTAAAAGCATGTTACTTTGGTCATAAGTCTCATTATTCCAAAATGATAATCAATCATTCCAATGCAAATGATTTAATTGAACATACAAATAGATTACCATGATGATGAAGATGATGTAATCCTATTAATCCTCATTAAGGAAAAAGGGCTCGAGAAGAGTTCTCCGTTTTACACGCTCTTGCGCGACCATGTATTCCGAGGACGTTCCAGGACTGATTGGACTATAGTGAAAGGAAATTTACTAATTAACGATACATCTATTATTCTATTAATAACTAAATACGTTTCTATTATGTGTATTTTTGTAGCCTATCCACTAATAACTCTAGTTTAATACGTATTCCAACAAAAACTTTTCCAAGTCTATACGTTCTTAAAATTAAAATTCAGTTCATAAAACAAAGAAGATATAAGGTGACTTAAAAACGAACGTCGTCCATTATTAAAGTACGCGAGCGGGAAATCCTCGTGGTTAAAAAGAATACTTAAATACTTTCAAAGCCGTTTGAGTCGCATAAATAAATGCGAGGACTTTAAATAGGACTTGAATTGTTGAGGCGTGCAAGAAAATTATAGTTATTGCAACTGTTTAGAGAAGGGAAGTCATTTGCGATTTTCCTCTTTTTGTCAATAGGAAGGAAGCGCAATAAAATGAAGACAAATACGACGTAACTTTCTTGACGGTTTTGATTCATTTGGATATAATATTTCGGTTTTAAAATAAAGGAGCCTAATCTGCTTTTTTTTATTAAAGCCCGTAGGTACTCTGCTTGGCAAGCACAGTTGCCACTATCAGTTTAGGGGTGATCGAAGTGGTTGCCACAAGCAAGTGAGTAGTGATTTAGGCATGACAGTGGCTTTTATCACATTGAAATAAGTTTCCTTATCATTCTGAATGGTATAAGAAGAGTGTCGTGTTTCGGCGGTTCCGGGGCAACCTACCGAATTCTACATCTGACTTGTCCGAACGGAGCCACACTGTTTCGTCGCCTAAATAATAATTTGAGTTAAATTTTATATTGTTGTATACGTTAGACTGTTAGGTATTTGTTACTATTGGCTTTCGTTGTCATAAATAAATGGTTATTATTATAAGAAAGAGAAGTTACAGTATATTTTACCAAAAACTTTACTTGCGATTCCTATGCTTTGTTGATATAAGTCTACACAAACTAATTATTTCAACAATCTAAGGTTACACAAAAAAATCATTCGAAGTTCTTTATTTGGGTTTCTCATTCTATTAGTTATGGATATGTAAACTTGTGTGACTATTTACTTCGACGCCAAAGGTAAGGATCCGGCTTATTTTACTGACTTACTTATTCTCTAAGTATAATACTCAAAGAACTAGTAGAACTAGCTCTGTGATCTGTAGAGCTCGCAAGCCTGACTTTTTTCATTATTTCAAGTTTTACAAAATATTTCACGTAATTATTGAAATATTTATTTCGGACCGTGATCCATATCGTGCTAGTTACAAACATGTGTCAGTGTCAATCGAGAAATCTGAAAAATATTTTTCAATTACGTTATTAATTTGAAAAATAAAATACCTGCCCCTAACCGTGAACTATTAAGAGCTAGAAATAGCAGAGTTACTCCAGGAAATGGGGATTGAGGAGATAACGCGTTTAAAATTTCAGTTCACCATGTCAACGTAGTTAATCTGGTTGCCTAGTTACTAACATATAACAATGCATGCGATATGTCAAAGGAACGTCGTGCTCTAGCTAGCTCTTATGGTGACAGTTTGCTATACAATATTGAGCCTTAGCTGGGTCGGAAATTAAATTCCTTGACTGTACAATCATTAGCAATGTTGGTCCTAGTGAGAACTGTTTAGGACTTATATAGATGCATGTCCTTAGTATATAAAGAATACTGTATTTTTTCTTTTGTACAGATGTACAAAAGAAGGAGTGTGGAGGTCTGTTTGTTCTCCAAATAAATAAACAAAAAAATATATTGATCCCAAGATTAACTGGGTCCCAAAATGATACACTGCTTCATACACCAATACGACTTACTCAGGTACTCAGCTAATGTACAAATTGAAATAATTACCACGCTGGGGTCATTATTCCAGGAAAAATCTTAACTGCGTGTTTCAGGATTCCTCATAAACGTAACATCGACATCTAGTGGTCTACTTGACTAAACTATACAATCTTAGGTAAACAAACTGAGGTGACAGTTCGACATTCAGGTGAACCTGCTCACATAATTTCACGGGATCGGTTGAGAAATGCGACCAGTTGAGGAGTCAACAGCCAGACAGTAAGACATCTAGACGTCGAACGACTGTACTTGCGAATAAAATTGTTTGCTTCACTCACTCGTTCAATAATTTGTTTGCCGTTCTGGTATCGGCACCAATTGTCTAATTACACCTGATCAATTTGGCAGACGGTAATATTTCCCATCGGTATGATTCAACTTGGATCGGTATGATTAAATTTACAATCAAGTGCATAGCCTAACAAGCGAGGAAGAACCTAAAAACAATAAAACCTGACTTCCGCCCCAGTTATCCAATTTGCGAGGAATGAAATTGAAAAAGACATTTTCGTGGGAACCGGAATTTAATATGACTGTAATAAAACGCAATAATATCAAATGATCGCGACCAGCCACGTAAGACTGGCTACAATTAAAATGCAATTTTGACAGGCCAGCGATGCTGAGGATATGCAGGCTATTAAAAATGTTTTACGTTCAATTTTCTTGCTGAATTGAGAGTTCGTAACTTAGTTACAAGTATTGTTTCAGGCTTTTGTGACTGTGATATTGATGACTTATTAATTAATGAATTCCGAAATTTGAGGGATTTACTATATAACCATAACTTTACTGTTTGTTTATACCTAAGCCCAATTTAACGTAACGATATACGTGTACTGACTTCTAAATCGTCACAAAATTATAGATTTAGAATCCATCTGCTAGCGTCATCAATACGGGTGTAGACTTTAAAGGTACTCGTATTATTACTGCAAAAGATAGAAGGCAAAAAAAATATGCCTGGTGATTCACATTCAGATATCTCAAAGAATTACAAAGCTACAACCGTTTGAATATTACTTGCTAGCGAGATAAAACGCTCGCAGGTCGTGACGTCACGATCTGCGAGCGTCAGTAAATGACAATCGTTTTATATGAAGAAGCTTTTTGCGGATAAGGGACAAAATATACCCCCTCTTAAAACTTTGGATACATAACTTTCTGATTATTTAATCCTCTGCTTTACATTTTTCTCCATTTCAGAATATTTTCAATCCTTTTTCGGGAAAATTCAACATTATTGGTTATTTTATTTATTGTCTACACTACACCCCGATTTTGGTGGATGAGGTTTTTCTATATTAAACACTCATGAATGTACCTACCAATACTAAAATCGAATACCTTTATGTGCTGGTGAACATAATAACAATGGATTAATTGAATATGAATATGAATACATTAAAACAAGATGCTAAATGGTAAACGTAACTTGAATGTCGACTGAACATTATACACGTCAAAGCAAAAGGTGCAGTTCAAACGAAATTAAACAATAGCAATCATTTGCCTCCCAGCTCTATCACGAGAAAGATTCAAATCGAGTTTGTTCTCAACGTTGACTTTTTTAATTATGACCTGGGGCGTAGAAACATTTCAAACCAAAACTTTTGGGCTGCTTGCCGCCAATATATAACAAAACGTACAACGTATTGCCAACGTACCATTTATTCGCATGAAGCGATTTTTGCCAAAAGTACCAGCGTCCTTTTAAAAATGTATGTAATAATATTCTGACAGTGATAATTTGACTGAGTTATAATTTGGCACATAAATATATGGAAAAAAAATAGTCGAAATAAAATCTGTTGACAAAACTTAGTTGAGAAATTATATTTGGTCAAAAATATTTTGGTAAATGATCAGGCTCCCCATGGTAAAATAAACAGAAAGAGTACCTTTACTAAAACTTAATTTCCTTTCCAAATACAGTTAAGGTATAAATGTACAACTGAAAATACACTGCATTATCGAATAATACACCTTATCTTGTCGTAATAAGGTTTATAAATAATTTACAGTATTGTGGGTGGTACCGTTTGATAAATAAGCTGACATCTTCTCTTCGTCTTATAAATCACCTGCCCTTTGGGACCCAGGTTAAATGCACGTCCATTTAGTATTAAAATAGGTTAATAAATCAATGGACATCTTTGAGGTGAAGTCTACCTAAGATAGACTAAGACAGAAAATGTTGTTTGTGAGGTTCGAATGTGAAATATAATAAATAATTACGGACAAAGTGCGACATTTTTCTTTGTCCGTTGAATTTTAACACATTGACATAATTAATAAACAAGCATAAAATATAAAAATGTAGCCTTAGTCACCAGGAGCATAATTTCGAATCGACTGACACCTTGTTTATCAAAATCGGTTCAGTATCTTAAACGCTACACGTAAATACAAACATTCACTGCTAAAATCATACCACTTTCTTGGCTTATCAAAAGTCACGTCACATAAAGTTCGTCTAACTTTATGCTGGGTGTAGGCTGCATTAAAGTCCCTGAGCCGTAAAAAATGGATTTTAATTTATACTCTAGACTGCATTAATAAAAATTCTCCCACCAAATCGCCGTGCTCCCCTCTGCAGCGCCACACAAAGTCAAGTCGCTCAAGCTTATATAACTCATACAAAATGTTTGTTTCAAGAATGCATTTTTCTTTGACAACTCGTTATTTTAATTTCAATATAATATTGGACTACAGCCTTGTCTATAATTACATTTATTGTTGAACCAATAAACGGTATTGATAACTTAACGCTTTCATAACTTTTTGTGTGGTTGCCCAGCGAACATTTTCACGCGCCGCCACTCCTACAGAGGAAATATAATATAATTATGACATAATCTAATAAAAAAACTTAATTAAAACGAAAATTAAAGGTAGTGTACCCAAAAGGCTAGCAGCATTGCCACATTGTTTAGCAATACTGATCATCTGTATGAGGTAAAAGCCAGCCTTCTGGTTACGTGAAGCCTCGACCAGGTGCTTGCACAATCCATTGAAGATTCGGTGCGCACTTGGTCCCCACGGTCCGAGGGTCTCCATATCAATTTTAATTCATGTCTTGATAAAATATTTAAACATTTTAATTTATATTTACATAAACAGGCCTTAACAATAAAATTAAGACCTGGTACACTCAGCTGCAATAAACCTCATCCACAAGATCCCGAGTAAATTTTTAACCACGAGTAATCACTCGATTACACCCAAATGGGTTTTGTTTAAGCAATTTTGTTTTATTAATTACGTGGACCCAAATTACACTTTCCAAGTGCTTTTCGTAAACTTTGCAATTCTTGATTACGGGGGCAATAGCAATAAAGTTATTTAGTGATCGCTTGTAATTATACGCCGTGAGTTTAAGCTGTAATTTGTTACTTAACCTGTGCTTAAGTCGTTTTCGAGGCGTTTTGTCGCGAAAAGTTAGGTTTTGGTTAATTCCTTTTTAATCGATTTCAAAAAAGGAGGAGGTTCTCAATTCGTCGGAATCTTTTTTTATGTATGCTCCCCTCCCCGATTATTCAAAGATTTTGTTTGAAAAGGTATCCCAGGTGGTATCATGGTCATCAGATCAGGATTTGATGATGGGATCCTAGACAAATCGAGGGAACTCGTCAAATTTTATAGTCACACTCGAAGCGGAGTACTGAATTGAAGTCGGTTAAAACTTTTTTTTGAAAGTAAATTATTTTCGGCTTATATTAATTGATATATACTTAATAAAGTGAAGTGTAATAAGTTTCTATCAAAAAATCATTTTTGATAAAAGCTTTTAATGCCGACTGTACTTTTTTGTATACCGTCATCAACTACTCATTGAGATAATTCTAACGAGCCCAAACTCAACTGGGTTACGTCCGTTAAGTACTGAATTCCGATGGCCACCATCTGTCTCCATCATCAGATCAGGTCGATGGTACAATAATATTGAATTGTCATCCAAACTAAACGTGTATACAAAATTTCAGCTCAATCGGTTGAAGACATCTACTTCAAAATTGAGTTCAAAGATACCGCCCGAACGAATTACATACTTACATTGCAAGTTAAATAAAAGCTTTTAAAAATATAGGTGTATACAAATTACTAATAATAATGTCTCATATCGCTCTTTTGTCATCGGATTAAGGGTTCGGTACATATTTATGAGAGGATTAAATCGATGCATATTTTTGCACTTTATGTGTGTTTGGTTTATTTATGATATTATAGTTGTATATTTATATATATATTATTTATTTGATAAAGTATGCATATCTCTACTTGTTTACGGCAAATACGTCGACAGATATGTCTATTTTAAAGCTCTGATTTGATAATCACTTAGGTATTATTTAGATCTCTACTTATAGATCTAGAGCGTAAGAAATCGTTAGTCGATAATGTCGATATAAATATATCGATAGCGAAAGAGAAATCAAAAGAACATAATTAACTTTAAAAACAAAGTTTTAACCGACTTCAATTTAGTACTCCGCCAAGCCACGAGCACATTTCCACATTTCTTTTCCAATTTACCACATGAACTGATTTCCGAGAGCAAATGCGTTGATTATTAGAGAAAAAAAACCGAATAGCTGTAATGGGCTGATAATATTTGAGAACTTCCGTCGATTCCACAACGATCACCTTTGGCACTTCATTAGTTGCTATTTCAACGGAATCTTATCAGAATCGGTGAGGTGCTTTTGTACTTTTAAGTCCATAATTGAGGAATTCCATAAGTCATCTGTGGTCTTCATCATCAATTCCACTCCACCAAATTTATGATTTCCGGGTGTAAATACACGAGTTATAATAGAAAATACCAAAATCACTACACGCGTGCCTAATATAATTGAGGAGTTCCCTCAATTCCTCATGGATCCCATCATCCAGCTGAATTTTTGAAAAAAATGGGACCCACCTGGAAGCAATAAAAAAAAATTACGAATCGGCTCATCAACGACGGAGTTCTAAGGTAACAAACAATGAAAAAAAAATATGATAAAAAATAATAATAATAATAATACAACTGAATTGAGAACCTCCTCCTTTTTTATGAAGTCGGTTAAAAATTATCAAGAGTCAAGAATCAAACATTTATTCGTGACAAACGAATACAAGACAAAGACAAAAGAAGAAGTAAATCTGTGCCCTGTCACGAAATGGGCCCAACTCAGCATGATGCTTGGCTTTGCAGCCAGCGCTGGTCTTCAGCTGGGTTCACACAGTGAGAAAACGGTAGGTAACGCATAAACAAACAAAAAATTAAATAACAAAACAACAAAAATAATTATCGTTTCAATGTTTATCTTACAAAATAATTATAATCTTTGAAATCGATATGCTATTTAAATGTCATTGGACATGGCAATTTATCATACCTATCCGTAGATTAGATTTAACAGGATGGGGTCCTAGCGAATGCCCAAAAGGGATAGAGGTAAATTAACCTTGATTCGATTGAGAAGGATCAGAAATCTAATACATCTCATGTCTATATACTTTAGTAGTATTATAAACGTGACGACAGTTTCAGTACAATATTTTGACAGGAGGCCACAAACAAGCTGGTGGACAGGAGTTTTGACATTGTATCTCGATCCCACTTGTGGAATTGTCTATGCTCACATCTTTGTCACACATTGTGTGTATGTATGAGTGAGTCCCTCTATTATATCCTTTCTCTATGATATAATATCTCATTGATAATGCCCGAACGATACCCCTTTCGGTGCTTATTAGACTGCATCATGGGTCGACGATGCAAGACGGAACGACTGGTAGTCCAGTCAATAAACTGACAACTTGCAAAGAAAAAAAAAATGAATTTTTGAAATAATATATAATAGCTTTTTTTATCTGTAACGGATATATTATCAATTAAATAGTAACCCAGCGACAGAATCCGACAAAATTTCAGACATCAAAAAAATTATATAAATTAACTAGCTTCTGAAAAGTCAGAATAATATAATAATTATATATTGTCTTTATTTGGGTTCATTTACATTTGCTCTATAATATTCAAGATAAGTCATACAAAAAAAGACAGTGCATGCTTCATTTAAATCTACATAATTACTTCCGGGTGGAAGTTTGTCGGATTATTGAATAAAGCATCTTAGAATAACATTTTCAAAATGAAATCGACAAAAAATACGCTATTATTCGTATTCTGCGTCGCACTATACAACATTAAGTCTTCACCTTTTGAAACTAGCCCAAGGAAAGACGGCCTAAAATGTGTGGTCAGTTCATCGCTAAGTACCGGTTGTTGGGAACTGTAGATCGTAAGTTACGTCCGTTAAAATTGGGTTGTATGGAAAGTTATGGGTGTGGGAAGGCAGCCGGCGCCATATTTAACGGTCACGGGCCATCGGACGTGGCCTATACAACCTGTCCTAAATATAGCTAAGAGCAATAAAATTGGTATATTGTAATGAATTTGCTTATAAATTGATCTTGCATTGCACTTGACTGACTGAGATACATGAAAACTGTGAACTAAATTTTGTTTAGTCTTTTTCTTACAAATACAAGTCACAACCGAACAATCAAATTCTGAGACCATTTTAGCTTAAATAGTACTTATTTTTATTATTACAGACTTTTATTTAACTTGCACTGTTCGTATGTATGTAAATATGTAAGTAAGTACTTATGTAAGGATGTAAGTTTTCCGTCAAAATTTGTAATCCATTTGTAAGTCAGTTGCCGTTATACGATTTAGCTTAAATTTTGGGTACTAGTATAGTTTGGATAACAATTCAATGTTATGGTAACATGAAGCTGATCTGATGATGGAGACAGAAGGTGGCCATGTGAATCCAGTATTTAACCGACGTAACCCCGTTGAGTTTGGGCTCGTTAGAATCGTCTCAATGAGTTGTTGTGTGATAAAAGCTTGTAAGTACCAAAAATTAATTTTATGACAGAAACTTATTTCAATTCAATTCAAATCATTTATGTCGAGTACCATAAACTCATAAATACATTATTAAAACACCATACAAATACTAAAATTTTAAATTTTTACACTCAATGTTATGTAGAGGTATGTGAGTCGTGTCCGATGCGCGCCGCGAAGTAGACGCATCGATGACTAATTAATTATTTAATTGTGAAATTAGCGCGGCTCGACCGCTGCCTGTAGTTAAACAATGGGTGACCCTAAAAGTGAGCCCATTGTCAACGGGATCCTCGCCTTTCTGCAACAGAAGCTGCTGCGGGAAGGTCAGATGGATGCGGTGACTGCTGTTCAGATCTGTTCGTCGCGTTTTAGTGTCGACGAAATCTGCGCTGCGAAGAAGGTGCTGTTCCAGTCTCTTGGGATTGTCGGCACATTTGTACCTCATCGCAGAGAAGATAAAGCCGGAAAGAAGACCCTCGATGACATCATTGAAGTCCTGAGGGAGAACGAACGCGACATGCCTGAGTTCGTGGCGACGGAGGGCTCCAGATTGCCATCCAATACGCCAGACCATGACGACGTGAGCTGTTTGCTGAAAGAAATTGTGGCTCTTAAGGCAGGCATGGCAAAAATTGTAAAGAAATTTGACAAATCACAGGCCGTTATTGACATATTGCGCAAAGAAATCATCCGTTTGCGCGACGGTGCCCCAGAAACGCGGTCACTGACGGCGTCAAATTTCAAGAATAATGACCGGGCGTCAAATGCCAACTCGGTCAATTCGCTTGTAGCTGACCCTGCGCAAAACAATGTCACTGTGCATGCCGAACCGCGGCCCCCCTGCCCCCTCCTCGCGGGGCCTCCCGTCAACGCTTCATCAAAACCACGTCGCCGTTTTGCTGACGTCGTTTCTGCTGCTGAGCCTGTTCCAGCCCGCCGGAAAGCCGCGCCCTCAAAAGCGCGTGAAGTTCGGGATCCTCCAAAAGAGGAAACCCCTCGCACCAGTGTGGACAAGGAGGGTTTCACAACGGTGTCAAGAAAGCGTAAGACACGCAAGAGTCAGTGTGGTACTGCAGAACCGGTCGGTTGTGGTCTGCGGGTCTCCACACCGAGCAAGGCGCTGTACGTGTCGCGCCTGCATCACACTGCCACCGCTGAAGAAGTGACGCAGTATGTTCGCCAGAAATCCGGCTACTCCCTGAGGGTGTTCCAGTTGCATTCGCGCCACTACGTGCACTTCAGCTCGTTTGTAGTGCGCGTGCCGCGGCCGCTCCAGGAGACCATCGCGTGTGCTGATTTCTGGCCGAAAGGTGTCGTGTTTCGTCGGTTCCGGGGCAACCTACCAAATCCAACACCCGAGATGTCGGAACAACGGGGCCACGCCGTTTCGCCGTCAAAATAAATATTGTTCGGTTCATGACGCATTGGTGTAAACTGTAATGTTATGTAACCTGTTTTTCAATAAATAAATAAATAAATAAATGTCAAAAAAAAATTACACAAAAAAATAGGTACCTATACTATACCTATTCTCAATTAGGTATCTATTCTTAATTATGGTTTAGAAACATGGACGCTGAATAAATCAATTGAAAACAAAATACAGGCATTCGAAATGTGGCTATAATATAGGCGTATGCTGAAAGTATCTTGGACTGCAAAAGTAACAAACGTAGACATCATAAGAGTCCGCAGTAAGCTCTATTCTCCGTACAAACGTAGTTATGGTCTCATTTTAAAACAACGTGTTGGATTTAAACGAAACTTTGCATGTACATGAGGTATATCTATGTCTGTAATTCATTTATGTAGCTTCGGATACCATAGTAAAAAAATACAGCCAATTTAATTAAATATTTTCGTTTTCGTGTTATTTTTAACGAGGAAGTTACCCCGATCATTTTTATAAACGATATGATACAGAGAAAGAATATAATACAAAAATAAACCATCTTCGTCTGTAGCCCCTGTCGTATATCGTGTGTGTGTATCCTGATCCTGTCGGGGGCTACCAGACGAAGATGGTTTATTTTTCCATTATATTCTTTCTCTGTATCATATCGTTTAAACTTGTTTTTGCTGTATTTCGTTTGTTTTATAAATTGAAACCATATAAACTAATTACAGACATAGATATAATAATAATAATAATAAGCGTCCCAAGTCTTCAGTAGCGCCATCAAAATGGAATTTGGTGTCGATAAGTGTGCGGTCATGTACAGCGAGGGAAAGTTGTAAATTCAACAAATTTGCAACTTTCTGAGACAATGACCCTCAAATCTATCTCCGAAGCAGAAACCTATAAGTATCTTGGTATGTCACAGTCATTGGGTATTGAGGGTGAGGGCGTAAAGCGGGCGGTGAAGGAGCGCTTCTTTTGTCGCCTGACCAAAGTACTTAATAGTATTTTGTCGGGCGGCAACAAGGTGCGCGCCTTCAACGCCTGGGTGATGCCCTTGCTTACTTACTCCTTTGGCGTACTAAGGTGGATCCAGACTGAGCTGGATGCCCTGGACCGAAGAGTCCGAGTACTGCTTACTGCGCATCGCATGCTACACCCACGCTCGTCTGTTATGAGACTGTACATCTCGCGGAAATATGGAGGTCGCGGCTTTTTAAATGCCAAAGATCTCCACAACCGCGAGGTGTGCAGCCTCAGGGATTATTTCCTAAACAACGAGTGTGGGATGCATCGCGACGTAGTAGCAGTAGACGGAAACTTCACCCCGCTCTCCTTGGCAAACGAGAACTGGCGCAGGCTTAAAGTAATGAGCGCCGAGGACCGCAGGGCGGTATGGAGGAGCAAGGAGCTACACGGGCGGTTCTACAAGGCCCTCACAGGGCCCGATGTAGATCTGCTCGCGTCGGTGAACTGGCTACGTTTCGGGGATCTCTTCGGGGAAACCGAAGGTTTTGTCTGTGCAATTGCGGACGAAGTTATCATGACGAACAATTACCGGAGGTATATCCTGAAGGACGGTACGGTCGACATTTGTCGGGCATGCCGCCGTCCCGGGGAGTCACTCAGGCATATTATCTCCGGTTGTGGTCATCTTGCTAACGGCGAGTACTTGCACAGACATAACCTTGTAGCCAGAATTATTCACCAGCAACTTGCTCTACTATACGGTCTTGTGGCCTCCGAAGTGCCTTACTATAAGTACACACCTGCACCAGTTCTCGAAAATGGTCGTGCCACGCTCTATTGGGATCAATCTGTGATCACGGACAGGACTATTCTAGCCAATAGGCCTGATATCGTGCTGACAGATCGATCGAAACGCCAGGTCGACATCACCATCCCCCATGACGAGAACCTCTTGCAGGCCGAGAAGGACAAAGCCAGCAAGTACCAAGACCTGGCTCACGAGGTAACCGCCATGTGGGATGTTGATTCGACGATCATCGTCTCGATAGTCGTTTCGGCAAACGGTTTAATAGCGAAGAGTCTCGACCATCACCTCAAGAGACTCTCGCTAGGCGGCTGGATCAAGGGTCAGATACAGAAGGCGGTACTCCTGGATACTGCGCGTATAGTCAGGAGGTTCCTGTGTCTGTCGCCCTGACCGCCGGTAGCTTAGGCCGCGCCTCGCTGCCGGCTGCACCCTAGGTTAGGTTTTTATAATGATTTTATGTTTTGTATGTATAGTTTTATATTTTACTTTTTAGATATAATTATTGTAAAAACCTAGTCTAAGACGAAATTAAAATAAAGAGTATAATAATAAAGCCGTTTATTTCCAATAGATAACAGTTTCTAACTAATATATATGTATAACATTGTATTATATTCCTTTTAACCAATTGAATATATCGACGCTTATCTAAAACAAGTCGGTATCGCGAAATAATCCGTTTTGCTACTAAGTATAAGACTAGACGCAGAACACGTTAAAGTTTATCGTGACTAAGACTCACGTGTTCTAATTCAAAAAATTGCCACCGTGGCAGCATTGTGCCGTTATGCCATTGGTGGGGTGTCGACGTAATTTTATCTGGAAGACCGTCCGTAGGCCAGATGAGCCATAGCGATCGACGCCGTCACCACGTTTTTTTGTTGACTACCGGCACATCCCCAAATAATTCGTTAAAACACATCAATTTGTTTGTACAACAGCGGCATTACGCGAAATAGCTCAGTGGAACACTAGCGAATTTTTGTGCAATATAGGATTATTCATGGATGGGACACTTTCCGTTAAACAGTTAGTACCGATGTTTTGACTTAACAACAAATAAACGAGTATTCACGAAAATAATGAAAGTTGGCTTGTTCATGTAAGCAAAATAAGCCCCTATACTACATAAGACTTACTTAATTATTGGTATACTATACGAATTTGGCCTATGTTCATCATAAATATGCATTTAGTTTCTTGATTCAAAACGAGAAAAGCCACTATAACTAGATAAGCAGCACGATGATAAACTTATTTCGATGTTATATGTATTGCAAAAAAGGTATCTATGTATTCATATCAATTAAAATAATAATATACAACACAAGCCTTATTGAACTTAACTATACTAGGCCCATAGTTCGATTTGTGTATGATATTATTAACCTCTAATATTTATTCATTTTGTAATATCAAATAAGATAAGTATAAGATACATACCTACTACATGCTACATGTACATGGTGACTTCAATTACTCGTGTGCCTCTCTTTTTTGTATAAAAAGTGGTATAATAACAATAATTATTACATTTTTATTATGGACACTATTTAAGGGTTTGTCCTGCCTCACTTTCGTGGATGAATTTGTGTCAAAGAATCAGTAACTCTTTCAGTTGACTACTACTACTTTGGTTATAGAAATGAACTGGAAAAAATATCCGAAATCTGCTTTGGTGTTGTTGCGGGTAGCCTCATTTCTGATGCGATCGCGCAGAGAAACTCCCAGCATAGCCCTTTGGGTGACCCCGAGAGCTTTCAGCTGGAACTCCAAAACCGTTTCCATTGCCTAGGTTTTGTGGAACCTGTTCGTGCCACTGGGTCTATGTTCTTCGAGGCCTAGCGGGCCAACAGAACTAAAAGGCTCTCTAGCTCCACTCAGAAGCTCATGAAGGGAAGGAGTCAAATGATTCTGCAGTCTTCAAACGATGCGACTTTATACCGGCAGCTAAATAAACAGAATCTCCAAGTCCCTTACCCGCGATCTGCGCCAATTCACTACGAACCGTATTGAAGAGGCCATCGAGAGAAATAAGGGCTCTAATGTGTTCGCAAGAGATCTCGATCGAGTCTATTGGGCAGAGCCAGCTCGCAAGGTAAAAAACTGAGGACTGGAGAGTCGTTTTTTCCAAACCTGAGCTTTTGAGTGAGTGCGTTTCTACACGTCATACATATCGTATACACGTCAACTCGCAGACCCGAAGTTGGTCTGGCAAAAGACCCTAGCTAGACCCGACACTTTACCGACGACATCCCGGACATCAGCCTGTCCGAGATTAGAATGGTTCTGAAACAGCTTAAGAACAGCAAGGCACAAGGTGAAGACGGAATTACAGCCAAACTCATGACGGCGGGTAGAAAACCGATCCTTACGACCCCTCAGAAGTTGTTCGACACCGTCCTACTGGAAGGGAGAACGCCAAAGGCGTGGAACAGAGGTTAGGGGTGCTGTTGTTCAAAAAGGGGAACAAAACCCTGCTGAAGAATTACCGACCCATCTCACTTCTGAGCCATGTTTACAAGCTGTTTTCAAGAGTCATTACAAATCGCCTCGCATGCAGGCTTAGTGACTTCCAGCCTCCCGAAAAAGCCGGTTTCCGAAGAGGTTTTAGTACCGTAGACCACATTCATACGCTCCGCCTGGTTATACAGAAGACTGGAAAGTAAAACTTGCCTCTCTGCTTAGCGTTCGTGGAGAAAGCTTTCGATTCGATCGAAACCTGGGCTGTACTACAGTCTCTCCAGCGGTGAAAAGAAGACTGCCGCTATATCGAAGTACTGAAGTGTTTGTACGAGAACGTCACTATGTCAGTCCCACTCCAGGATCGGAGCTTGAAAAGTATTCCGCTACAGCGGCGTGTTAGGCAAGTGAATGTTATTTCCCCAAAACTGTACACCGCTGCAATGGAGGACGTTTTCAAGACTCTAGACTGGAGAAGGCTAGGCATCAACATCAACGGCGAGTACATCAATCACCTTTGGTTTGCTGATGATATAGTAGTCTTGGCTGAGACCATGGAGGACTTGAGTACTATGCTCGATGACCTTAGTAAAGCCTCCGAGCGAGTTGGTCTAAGGATAAACATGGATAAGACAAAAATCATGTAATCGGACACTTTCAAGAGTTCTTCAGACTTTCAAGTTAGATAGGTCCAACTTTGAGTAAGAGTCCGACTCGGCTGGGCAGCATTCGGGAACATACGGCACATCTTTTCGTCCAATACTTCGCAATGTCTCAAGACGAGAGTCTTTGACCAGTGTGTGTTGCCACTACGTCACTGTGTGATGACGTAGGACACGGAAACGTAGACGGTTACCTCATAAGAAGGCTCAAAGTCACCCAAAGAGCAATGGAGAGGGCTATGCTGGGCGTTTCTCTGCGCAATCGCATCAGAAATGAGGCTACCGCAGCGCAGCAAAACCAAGGTAACCGATATAGCCCTCCAAATCGCTAAACTTAAGTGGCAATGCACGGTTACATTGCACGTAGAACCGATGGCCGCCGGATAGCGCATCGTAGCTAGGCCCCCCACGAGGTTCAAAGATTTCAAAGATTCAAAGATTTTTATTTTGCTCGGAATGCAGTTACATAGTTCTCAAAACATTTTTATGGAGCCTTAAAGTGGACTTTAAGGCTACATAAAACAATATAAAGATAATATATTATTATGTCCATAATAATATATTATCTTTGAATCTTTGAATCTTTAAAAAAGAGTTACTAATTTACATCCATACCAAGTGTTGTAAACTAAAGTATACCGTTATTGTCTATATAGTTTAAGTATTATTGTGATATATTTCGTTTAAGGCCATTATTGTCCATATTAAAAAATAATAATTGAGAAACAAAGCAAAATAAGTCAGTATTCTTTTAATATTTTACATATACGTTTGTCTTAAAGACAAATAATACACTATTATTCATAAGAAAAAAATATTTTTTTGAATTATTTTCTATTGAGACGTTAGTACACATAAAAACTTATCCAAAGTATATAAATATCGTGTCACAACTCTAAACTGTAGTACAGTTTTGAGTTTTTTTTGTGTAGTTTTTTGTTGTTTTCTTTTTATTTTCTTGGGTTTAAATAACTGGATGACAGAGGAAACTGTGACTTAAAGAAGATTTTAAATTGGTTATCTTAATAAAAAAATATAACAATATCTTTTTTGTGTTTTTTTTAAACCTCTGCCCTGAAAAAACACAGTTTTTGAGATACAGAGTTGTTTTAGATAATTATATCTATATATGTATTATTTCTATCTTAAATTATTGTAATACCTAGTGTTACACATGCTACAAAAACTTAAAGTATTATTTAATATCAACTTCAATTTATATATAAATGTTTTTCTGATTTTAATGAATAATCTACTGGGCTGTCCATTTGCGGACATAGGCCTCCTCCCTCCTGTTCCATTCATCTCTGTCGGCAGCTACTCGGGGCCAGGTGACACCGGCCTCGGCGACGATGGCATCTCGCCAGCGGCCGCGCGGGCGACCCGGCGGGCGCGTGCGCTCGCGCGGGTACCAGTGCAGCAGTCTCTCGCTCCATCGCCCGTCCGTGGTGCGAGCCGTGTGTCCGGCCCATCGCCATTTTAATCTGCACGCCATTTCCACTGCGTCTATTATTTTTGTTCTCTGGCGGATATCCGTGCATCTGACTTTGTCTTTCAGTTTCAGGCCCAGCATGCTCCTTTCGGCTGATCTTTGAAATATTTTTATTTTGTGTACGAGTCCTTTAGTCAGGGGCCAGGTTTGGCATCCATATAACAGAGTGGATGTCACTACCGAGTCCATTACTTTTTTCTTAAGCTTGATGTTCATTTTTGATTTGAAAATATGTTTGAAAGCCCAATATGAGGACCAGGCCTTTTTGATTCTTCTTTCTACTTCTTGAATAGGAAATCGAGCTTTCAAGGATATGTTTTGGCCAAGATATAAATATTCTTCGACATAGTGGATGTTTATGGACTGAATTGTTGTTGGCATAGCGTCGCTGTTGGTCATAATACATGTCTTTTCCGGATTCATGTCCAAGCCACATTTTTTACTTTCATGATCCAAAGTTGTCAGCATGTATACCTACTAGCTCGTCATGGTTATTTGTTATCTAAACAATATCGTCTGCGAAACGTAAGTGATGAAGGCGTTTTCCATTAATGTTAATGCCATAGTTTTGGCAGTTTAGTTTTCTAAATATATACTCTAGCAGAGCAGTAAATAAGTTGGGCGAGATTGGGTCTCCTTGCCTAACACCGCGTTCTATTTTAAAATGTTTGCCTTTTTTTTCTAGTTTAATAAGTGATTTTCCTCTGCTATATATTTCTGACAAAACATTAATATACTTTCTGTCGACGTCTTGTTCTTGCAGTGCTTTCCATAGCTTTTGGTGCGATATTGTATCGAAAGCTTTCGTATAGTCCACGAAAGCTATGTAA
The DNA here is from genome assembly GCA_947578815.1 of Epinotia ramella. Lineage (NCBI taxonomy): Eukaryota > Metazoa > Arthropoda > Insecta > Lepidoptera > Tortricidae > Epinotia > Epinotia ramella. Next base: position 866,847 of record OX388206.1, on the reverse strand, counting down.
AGTCGTTTATTATATTCTCTATATTTTTCAATAAGTTGTTGTATTGTGAATATATGGTCTATTGTCGAGTAGTTTCTTCTAAACCCGGCTTGCTCGACTGGTTGTTGAAAGTCTAGTGTTTTTCTTATTCTGTTCAGTATGATAGTTGTAAAAAGTTTGTATGTAGACTGTAATAAGCTTATAGGACGATAGTTATTCAGTTGGAATGGGTCTCCTTTTTTAAATAGAAGAGTAATAATCGACGTCTCCCATTCTTTGGGTATTGTTTCATAATTTATAATCTCATTAATAAGTTGTTTTAGAATGGGTGTCAGTGGATCGCGAATCGCTTTCAGGATATCATTACTTATGCCGTCTTCGCCTGGGCTTTTCATGGATTTCAGTGTATTTAAAGCATACAGTATTTCGCTTTCTAATAGTGGCGCAATATTATTTGTGGATGACTCTAGCTCTGTAGTTCGAGGACATAGATATACCTCATGTCATTGTATATGCAATGTTTCGTCATAATCGAACACGCAGTTTAAAAATGAGAGTGTAACTACGTTTATATGGGAAGGTGAAATTCGGCCGAGCTTACTGTGGACTCAAGGACTTAAGAATCAAGAAGAAAAAGGAAGTACTATTTCATTTCATTTATCATTTCATTTCATTTATTCATAACAAAGAAAATGTGTAGAATATTACAGTAAACATAATAATAATACAATAAAAATCCTAATGTTAATGTCAGTACAATAAATTCAAATGAAAATACAATAAATTCGAATGCCGATACAATAAATTCAAATGTCAATACAATGCTTCGCTATTAAGTAATCTTATATAATCCAATGAACAATTCAGATATAACAATACAATTAACATATCATTCATCAGCTATTAACTCTGATACAGAGTAATACGACTTTTTCAGAAGAAATTGCTTAAGCCTCGCATTAAAAACTTTACTATTCGTCAACGATTTAACTCAATTGGCAGCTTATTATAAAGAAACACAGCCTGATAGTGCCGGCGGGTGCAGCGGGCAGTGCAGTGTAGGCTACCTTTTCTATTCTAAGGCAGGTCTCCGTTAGGTACGACGACGAGCGAAGCGAGGAGGAGTGTCAGGTAGAACTGCGACCCTACCTACAGCGCCAGAACCGATGGGTACACGCCGACTGCTAATGAATCCACTTTTTTAATATTTGTAAAACAAAATCCCAAAATACGGGCTCTAATAAAATAAACATTCTATTACTATAATAAAAAATATCCATATATAGTAATTTGCCCCAAGCACAGCCCCAAGTGAAAATGACAATATATCCTAGTAAATGATGCAATTTATTCAGGCTTGTTGCGCTTACCCACTTTATAAATAATTTTACATAGTTACTGGATGAAACTTTATTCAATAATACATTTGGTAAGCATTATACCCCGATACCTGTATTACTCAAACTATAACCATTCTGCTATTCGTAAGGATGCATTTTTTTAACCCAGTGATTTATAAAACATAACAAGCATTTGTCATCTAAAATATGTAGGTCCTTTTTTCTCCAACACAAAATAGAGGTCACGGAATAAAGAACGACGCTTTTTAACGGCATTAGCAAAAATAGGTTTGATAATCGAGTATAAGGCCATTTTATATCTCAAGGGAAATACCGGTTTTGACCGAATACGAATAATGACTTAGCTGAGGACAAACTTTAAAAATACATTTGTTGAATTTACACTTAATTTTGGATCGCATTAGTATATCACTAAGTCCGTCTTTGTCGGCCCCAGCAGTTCCTATTGATCCTGTGCCTATGCTTTGTGTGGTCTATTCTTCCACTATTTACTCACTTGTGAAATTACGCCGGGTAAATACGGTGTGCGCTGCGCACCTAATTTGTTCGCAAAATGTTACATGTTTATGACTCAAAAGTGCGCTGTGGAATCTATTTTTGGTTGCTGGTTGATTAATTTACTAATTTCGTAACACGTTATTATGCGTGAATTAAAGAGAGGAAATGTCTGCAAGGCTGAAGTCTTACAAGTTTGTATGAGGGGAAAATGTTCAAAACTTATCATCCGATGAAAAAATATACTTTTCACAACACTACTCGGAAATGGGGCTGGTTAGAATTCAGGCTTCAAAGCTGTTGCGACGCTAGTTGGACGTCGCACGAACAGGCCATCTTTGAGTTCAATCAAACTGTCCAACAATGATTTTGTAGTCCAGTTTGAACAGCGATTCGAACTAAAACAGTTTCCCCGCCCCCGCCCCCGCCCCCACATGCGAGCGGGCCTGAGCTACAGTGTTTCATATTGTGATCTTTAATTAGATACTTAATTTTGACTTATATAATTATAATTATTTGCAATTTCCTCGCAGGTAGGCGTGAAGCGTGAAAAAGCACTATGTCTCGGCCAAAAGTGCAATAGATGGACTCGTCTCCTTCGAGGTCCTCACCTGCGCCTCGGACCTCAAACCTACTCGTCCATCAATTGCCTACTTTCTAGCCTTTACAACAATGTACTATTACTAGTATATAAAAAAATAAAAATATTTTAATCTCGCGGAATCGCCTGGGTTCTGTGTTAATACGCGCCTGGAGGCTAGTTTCTTCTATAAATATCATCATCAAAAACATAAATAGCAACAGATCTAAAGTAGTGTTTGTAACATTGGATGGGAAATAAGATTTTAACTCATTTTTAGTGTGAACAGGTGCGGTCGCGCCGCTAATACGTTCGCCTAAAGTACATGCCGGCCGGCCGTCTTAGACGGTCTATTAGTGGTTGCCACGCGCTGCTACAGAAGCTAGAAGGTACGTGTTCGCGCTTTGCATCGTCATTCGCCTCGTAAAATATGCCTAAACCAAAAAAAGCTAAAACATATTAAGGCGCTGTCAACACCAAAATGGCCTTGAGGATTTGGGATAGCGCGCACACTGTCTATTTGTATCGGAGTAAACGAGAGCGAGTGTCACTGGGCGGCCCGGTTTTTGAAGATAATAGTGCATAAATATTGAAATAAAAAAAAGTGTGAATTATTTGAGAAATGTGACTCGTTAGCGGTTTAAGTATGAATATGTTCACTTCATATTTTTAATTGCAGACCCATACGTCAAAAAAATAAAGACATAGAACCTTTTAAGATGATTTTAAGACCAATCTTTGCAATTATTTTCTATCGAGCCGATTTCGTCCAATTATGTATCGAACCCGTCCACGCTCTTTGAAATATGGTGAATATTAACATATTGTTTTTTTGTAGGTCTTGTCAGCCCCTTAAGGGCGGAACGTTTCTATATTGTGAACGAACTAACAAAGATTTTACTGCTAGCTATTAAAATGTATTTTATATACTCATTTAGGTAACCTATCAAATTAATCGCTAAGTAAACAATTTAGATGAAGACAGATTCAGATGAATATTGAAGTCTATTTCATCAATTTTGTTTTAATTAAAACATAACGTGGTTCACTCTCAATTTAAATTTTTGACAATGAATGAAGAGCCACAATTACTAATGAATACACTATTATACAACGTATAATTTAATATGTTGAGCTGGCGGCAAGCGGCAACTAAGTTCTATCGCTCCGCTTCCGAAAGAGCACGTTGGATGCGATAGAAAGAGATGGCCACATTTGGGCACGTTTCGCGTACCTAAACAGGGAATTTGTTAACAGAGACCCTCCTGTACATAGTACTATTACTTATTCTGTTGGCGTGACTTAAAGCCTTTATACTTACATATAAAATAATTTTAATTATTCTCTATAAATATTTTTAATAAGTTGTGTTTTTCCAAATCGGCTTTACAAGTTGTTTGGTATTTCATATTGTAATTAACGATTTTTAAAATGATTTAGTACCTACCTCCATTAAGATGTTATAAAACACAAGTATTATCTTACAAAGCTTAAATTACTTAATTAATTTAACTGAATCTATTTTGAACATAACAAACCTTTTGAAATCAACCCTTATTGAAATAACAGTCCCAAATACTTCGGTTTTAAATAACTAGAGTGAAAAGACTATTTCATAATTTAATTTAATTAAGTACCTACTTATTTGGTTTAGAAATAGCTCCATTTTATTTTTGACACTGACTTTGTATGAAGTGATGTATGTGAAACTTAAGGTTGTAGCTTTCAATGTAGGTTACAATCAAAGAAACTTCTCACCAGAGGGGTACGTAATCACGTAACGTTTTGAACTCGCGTTAGCACAGTCCAACTGTCATTTTTCTATATAAACATTAACATTTAGATCAACCTGACGCACGTACAATGCATTACACGTGATGGACCTGCTGATTTCAAATATTATTTTACCAGTATATATTTATACTAGCAACAAATAGACAAACAAGTTGACGTAGTATGAAATGTAGTACATTTTAAAGCTAAGATTTAAAAAGAAATATTGAATACTAAGATCTATTTTTCAGATTTCTTCGCTGGCTCATTCAAGGGCCTTCTCTTCAAAGGAACATTTTGCATATCTACTAGCCCTAAATCACGACAGCGACCTACAGTAAAAGAAAAACCCAAAAGATATATTGAGACCCTAAAAAAACGAACAATTTCGTTATCTCACGAAAAATAAAAGTTGGTAAAGGAAGCCGATCACGGACAAAGCCATAAGGCAGGGCACTACAACTCTATAAATCTTGGTACAAATTCTTCGAGCCTCAAAGGCCACAAAGGCTTGAGATAAAATAACTAGTTTAACCCCACGGTGGAGGAGGGGCGTAAGAGTCAGGGTTCCGTATTTGAGATACGTCTATTTGGTTTAGTCGGAGGCGAGGACCGTACCTGATCCTCGCTGGGTCGATACTTGACTTGAGTAGTGATTCTGTGATTTCTCGGCCTTCGGCCTTCTCAGTCTGATATCGGCTTTTAATTTCATGTCATTGTAATTTATATTAGATGTAACTGAATATAAGGAAGTATTGTATGTAAGTAAACTGTATTATAATTCTACATTAGAGGGTAATAGGTTGGTAAAGTGTCACATGTCGCAAATATTTCATAAGCAATACATTTTTGAGACTTTTGTATCATACATCGTATAGATTCATATCTAAAATTATAAATGCGAAATTATGTCTGTGACGTCTGTCTGATACCTCTTCACGCTTCAACCGCTAAACCGATTTAGATGAAATTAGTATCCCAATAAATTTAAGACTCACAATTATTGTGTGTCAAATTCAAAAGCAGCGTAAAAAATATTCTGAGATGCAAAAGCAAATTTAATACAAAAGTTACTTTATAACAAAGCTGTAATTACTTTAACAGCTAAACGATTTTTGGCAGATTCTAACTGCATGTTCAGTTTTGTCATTCTTAATTTTAGGGTATACTTTAATTATATTGTGGCAACACACTAGTATTAGAAGTTATTTTAACTGTTGTGTTGGTCACACCATTACCCTCACTCCTAACCGTTAATCGGTACAGTTAGCTTTCGAATCTCGAACAGAGAACAACCCTTTTTGTAGCTGTCGTTGAAAATAGTAAAAAATTAAGGTCACCACTAGCTGTAGCATTATTAGATGTGTTTAGTATCAGTGAAGTGAGTTTGGAGGCTGCCGAAGGTTTTGACGTAATCTGAAGCTAAGTAGCTGGCACCGGAGGTAAGAGTTAAGAGTAAGCTTGGTTCAGGTGAACTGGAGACTTCAACCGACGGTGCTCTGCTTGCGACGCCGAAGATCCTGTGTTCCACAGCTCCAACAGACCAGGTATGACCGACGAACTACTGTTTCATTATTCATTTTAACATACTTGAAACACTTAGATTCTCCTCAAATACCAATATTCTTGTTTCGCCCGCGACCCCCATAATATTATCGTTCTCATTTACAGTCCGCGATTGTCGTTAATTCACACTGCAATTGTCCAAAGTTTTAGGTGATTATAACTACAAATAGCCTGTATTTCACTATGACACGTTTTGTCGCTCGCTGGTGGCATATTTTGACGAGAATCCATTCAGTCCGGTTACAGTTAAGCCAGCAATTATGCAAAGCCAAAAATACATGGCACTGAGAGAATAGAGAAGATCAATTATAAATTGACGTTTTTTTTACTCACTGGCTTTTGTGCGCATTAATCTCATGCAATTAAACTTATTTCTATTCAGAAGTCTCTGAGGAGAAACTTTCTAGTTCTATAAATCGTGTAAAATAACGGTGTCTACCGCCCCTGGTGGTAACACACGCAACCCTTGCTTGATAATCTTTGGATCACAAAAACACAAAAGTGGTGGTGTTCATTTGGTAAAGATTTAAATCAGTTGTCTGAACCACATCACCTAGTTTAATAACATACTAAAATCGCAATCATTAATAAAGATGTGATCCTATCATTATTACTGATAGCGGTAAGGATTCTATTCTTTAAGGATTTCAATCAGCTGTCTGAACCACTGAACGCTGATGAAAACCTATTGCAAAAATCTGAGGCAGCATTTAGTAATACGGAGCCAAATTGTATTCAAAAATGGTCCCATCGAAATTTTTGTGACCTTTCCAAACATTTTTCTAACGGTTGGGTCGATAAACTTCGACTATACCTTTCGCCGTAAGCCTATTGGCGTCCCCAGAATATTTGCATACAGAAAACATCACGGCTTATTGATGTTTCATTTGATAAACAATCATACTCCGAGGTCTCTGAGTTGGTTCATGTTGTTTTCTGTTTGTTGTGCCCTCCGATATGGCTTCGATTCTGATTTAAATCTGAATTAACATAATATTTTCTTAAAACAAGTTTTATTGTGTGTTTATTTAAATAGGGAGTAAAATATATATTAAGTATTATTATATTTACGTCATTACCTCATCAAACTGTGAAGAATTGAGCTCAATCTAATCTAAAACTAGGCTAAGCTTGTACGAGTAATGGACTCTTATTGACTAAAGTTTTGTGCAGGTGAACGATAGTAGGAGTAGAATATTAAATATAGCTGGATGTTTCCTTACGCGCTTGTCATTTAAACATTGCATTGTCATTTGAAGACAATGATGTAGTTTACCGTATTTGGGTTATTACACACATTCCTGCAGTTAATTTGTCAGTTTTCCTGTAAAGTTTTCGGCACTATTAGTAACCGCCCGCGAAAAAGTATGTATGTATGTAAATACTTTATTGTACACAAGACACAGGTAAAAATACAGAGAAAAAAAAGTTAAATCAACAAGTACAAAGGCGAACTTATCCCTGTAACGAGAAAAATATGTTGGTTATAAGTTTATTATGTGCGGTTTTATTAAATTCAGAAATCTTGTCTTGCTTTTTAGGTAGCTACGTTTATTTTGTTTTATACTATGCAATTAAAAATATTTACAATGCATTAAAAGCTAAACACACATCCTAAAACATATTAAATTGGTAAATTATCCAGAAAGAGCAGACGTTCCACATCATTAACCAGTGACACTAAATAAGATTCCACTTCATTGACTTTACCGAATAGTTGTCTCCGCAATTCTTCCCAGCACCGATGGGCAGCACGATTACATGTTTTGATAGCGGAAATACTGAACCTTTTGTTAATAGGCATCAATAGTTTATGATTAAAAACAATGAAGTTGTAGCTAGCTTCCGCCAACGGTTTTATCTGCGTAGAATGTTTGCATTGTTGTGTCTCGAAAATGAGAACAGAAACAAATGGCGTGCCAGTGCTTATATAGTGCTGTGCCAGTGCAATTACAACATACGACTGAGACCAAGTAATAACTACGTAATACCCAAATGATAAAACGGGACCCTAATACTAAGACTTCGCAGTCCGTCCGTGTGTCACCAGGCCCTTATGAACCGTGATAGTAGCCATATCATTACATCCATCCATTTGGATGCATCCAATTGCAGGAGAAACAAACGGTGCTGCGCGCTGCTTAAGTCAATACCCAGCTTTACAAAGTTAATTTACATGCCAATTTAACAACCACTAACTAGGCTAATTACCAAAAATGAATGTAAGTAATGATATTTGCCCTTGCTCAGTTCACACCCCATTTTTGATACATCCTGTATATTTTATATTGAAATACAGAACATGCTTAACCAATTAATCGAATATGTAGCCAAAGCGTAACGTAGACTTTACGTACGTAGCTACAGTATATGCGAACGTGCCCAGGCAGTGCGAGGTAATTAAACGGAGTCGAAATGACCCCGTTGTGCTCTCTTACATTACCCTATCGCCGGTGACAATTACTTCGTTAAATCTATGCGGGGAAAATTGGACGCCATTACGGTAATATGGCGGCGATTGAAGGGCTACTGTCGGTACCTGGAAGACAATTAAGGCAGTGGTTTCCCTGACGTACTGTGTGTGTCTGTAGTTTCATAACCAACCCAAATTCGAGGTTAGTAGAATAATGCTCAATATGTAAACCAACCATTATAATCCCACACTTTTGAAGATTGGTCGTGAAGATTGGTGATTAACGCTTTTTCAGGTAAAGGTGTTATTTCGCCCACACACTGCCTGTCAAACTTGGATCTTAAAATATTAATATGTAAGCTGGTCTTTTGCGGATTTCCTAACTAGCTAAATAGGACAGAATCGCGCCAAAATAATTTCCATAAATGTCAAAATTGTAGCGTTTAAAAATAGTTGGCGCGACATCATAACAAATTATTTATTACATATTTATACATATTAATACAGTTGGTTTAAACATTTTGTACAAATAGCTTATTGGAAAGTAGAAATCGTAACCTAGGGGCGCCAACAACTACAAAGAGTCTTTTGCTCGTTGCCAAGCGTAGGAATTAATTCCTTGCCACGCCAACAAAGCCGCTAGGTAAAGCCAGAACTAAATGAATCAGATAAAATGCACTTTATTTTTCAATAAGGCGACCTCATTAAAAATCGATGAATACCTGCATTAAAGCGGTAATTAAAAATAAGCATCTCATTTCAGAATAATGTTAAAATCACCATCAAGTTATCTGGGAGATAATCTCGCTATAATCACGTCGAATTAATAAATCGACGCCGGCTGTTTTAAATGTATTATAATGTAATGTATGCGCGGTCACGGTATTGCTATTCTACGAGCGATATTACCGGTCTCTAACAAGCCAATTCAGTCCTTATCAGGCCTAAATAAGGTTGAAGCCGATCGCATATCAGGGTTGTCAGCGGTAGCTGCAATGCCGCAGTGTACAAACGACATTGGCTTTCAATACAATGCAGCGCGCAATAATTTCTGCCTTAGTTCAACAATGTCGTAAGCCACGTTCCTTTATTGTCGTTTACGCTATTTTAGTTTCTGGTAGGTAATAATTATCGGTGGTGTTGCCCTGGTCTGAATAACAAGCAGCTTTAAATTGTGACGTTTAATATTTTGAGGGGAGCCACGACTGATGCCTGCGGCTACTGTTTTAAATAAGTGGCGTTTTGGCTTATTGGCAGGGAGGACGTGACGTTATTACGATTTTATTTCTCCTGAGAGGAGGCCTCGTTTGCAGTCTTATTCTCTGGATAATCTATCCAATATTTTCGTGTAATTGGTAACCAATATGTTTGTTTTCAAACGGAAGTTGTCAATCCTGTTCCCAAAATGAGCAAGTTTTTGGCTAAAAGGTACAATTTACCCCGTATTCAACATTTAATTGGCACTTTGATTTTTGCATGTTAAGATTTGCCCAATGTTGTTGCTCAATTGCTGAGAAATAAATTTATGTGGCACCCACTTGAAAGCTATATTGTTACGTGGACGTGGACGTGGCCATATTTGAGTCTGGAATTTTTAATACCAATTTAAATATATAATTAAAATTCCAACCCGGACTTTCTATTATTCTATGTGTATTTCCCTGGTTTCTATTTACAATATCAAAATAATTCATAAAACAATCCTCGCATGGCGGCACAAACAAACTCATAAATCTGACATCAAAGCATACGCCACGTTATTGGGCAAGGCATGTTGCTAAGATAATATGAATATTTCGGTAGTTCCATGCTTTACTCGGGTTTTTACGAGTGCCGGATAACCGGGCCTCATTTCGGTGTAAGTGGGTATGCTGAATAAAGCTGAAGTGATCCCGGGTTTCTTATTTATTGGGCTACTTTGTGATTAATATAGGGAAGCGTTTGAAAAGTTATTCTTTTACATAACTATTCAGACGCGTTAACGTAACTGTTGCCACTTGGCTGGACCGGGTTTCTTGGTGGGAGGTGCAGAGAGAGACTTCGTCCGCTTGGTATATTGCCCGCTTGGCGCCACTGTCGCCAACTGACATGTTTGAATAGCTCCGTATTTTAATTATTGAATAATTATTTTTTTGTCATTTTTTTAAACAACAAATTGTGATATTGTGATACATATTGGACATGCCACCGCTAAAACTAAATGTTGCTACAGGAGAGGAGATGGACAAATGGTTAGTGGACGTTATTTTGAATCTCGAAGTCGAGTTAAAAGAAATAAAACATAAGCTAGATGCCACGATTTAATTTCAAACCAGCAACACGAAATAATCGAAAATCAGAACCAAATGGCTGAGCTACTAAAAATTGTCAGATCGCTCCGTATTGCCAGGTAGGGCACCTGGCAATACAGAGCGACCAGAAATCAAAGGTGCCCGGGATATCCCGTATAAATTACACTCGCACATTACAAATAACGTAACACTGATGAGTCCGGCCCGCAAGGCCGTGGCATACATCGGTGACACGGCTGATGAAGTAACTGCCACTCAGTGCGTTCCTGCGGCTGCGGCTGAGGTCCAGAATGCCAAAATCAAGCATAAGCCGCCTAAGCCGTCCTCTACTCCAGTAGTATTGCAGGATACGGGTGGGCCAACCTGCACGTCCCGCCGTGGTCGCCCGCGAGTCGCGACGCGCCGCGCCTCTGCCAGCAAGTGCGGGTCTTGATCCTGCGACCCCAAATGCAGTTCCAGCTACTGAAATGCCTGTTTCCACTGGCGCTCCGAGCACAAAATCCACAAAAGTGCCCGCGCCACTCATGTCTGGTACGGCTGGTGGGCCTTCAGCACCAACGACGACGGGAGGTGCACCGCGCATACAGCCGAGTCTCCATGCAGCAGTGCCGTGCCTGGCCAGCCTGCACGTCTTCAAGCTGAGCGAGGACACCACCGTGGAAGACATCCTTCAACACGTGCGCTGCAAACTGGGTGTAGAAGTCGCACAAAGCGAGTGCCTAGTGGTTACGCGAAGCCAGTATTCTTCGTTCAAAGTCGACGTGCCCGCGGAGAAGGTTCATTTGGTGAGGAACGCACAGCACTGGCCAGAAAAATGTTTCCATTACGCGTTTTAACTTTGTTGCTCCAAAAAACTTGTCTGGACGCCAAGTTAAAACCGCCCTAGTATCAGAAGCACAATTTAAAATAGTTCATCAAAACCTTTGGTCGATTTGCGGTAAAACCGGACTTTTGGATTCAGAGAACCCTCATGTTCGCTTGTAGTGAAACGTGGTGTAAACAAAATGAAATCGACCGAGTGAGGTTATGCGGCTACCGGCTCGCAAATAGCTACTGTCGCAGGCGCATCGTTCACGGCGGCGTGGCGCTATACACACGGGCTGATATCGTATACCGACAACGAAACGACCTGCAGAGCCTGGCTACCGAGTTTCATTTTGAGTTTACCGCAATCGAAATCTGTAATTTTAATCTTATTGTAATTGTTTTATATCGCACCGGAATGGTGCTTTTCACATAATTATATTAACGAAATTCTTCAAAGCTTCATTTGTAGAAACTGTGTTGAGTTTCCGACCTAAGAAACCTTTCAATAAATAAGATTGGAAATGAAGCGAGAACTGATTTGCATGCAATTAGCGATAAACCACGACCTTATTTCAAAAATAACTTACATCGCTTTACTTCTCTTCACCGGTGAATATCCATCGTTCAGATTATTTATTTCAAAAAACTTTTATGGTACACAACGGAACACGCAAGCAATATTTAAATTCAAACATTCATATCCTGCCTGTTATCTCGAACACAACATAAGTGAACGGTATTCCAATGTTTTCATCCACTTTAACCTAAATCATAACATCACTATAACCCTCAGCGTTCACTGGCCACTCGCTTGATACCCGGGTATATCCGGGCTACCCTCGTGTACTCGAGTAACTCGGCGAACTAATTTGCGTGTTTACCCACTGGCAGTGCTGCAAGTTTCAATAGCGGAATGTGGCACATTCCGGCGACGCCCCGCCAAGTATTCGCGAATTTAATCAAACTTACTTTATACACCGTAATCCGGGTCGGAGTGTCATTAAAATAATTATTTAGCAGATTATTGCTGTTTGGTAGTTTGATTGCGCTTAATTAAGATCACTCACCTAAACCCAACGGGATTATCTTGTCTAGTTTAGAAGCTATATGGCTACCTGGTTCTATTATCAACGGTAGTGCTAATTTGCCTTGTTACAGAACTTACATAAGTTTGCCAAATTTCAGCGCAATAGGGTACAGTCAAGGGTATTGATGACGATGTTGTGAAGGGACGCGTGGCCGAAAACAGGCGGGCTGTCGATCGGTTTTTGCGTTCAGCCCCATTCCCTAGGGTTGGAGGACAATAACTTGATTGTCCCGGCGGCGTTCCCACATCAAACTCTTCCCTTCTTCTCGTTTTCTTTCAGAACAGAAGGACATCTTTAAGGTTGATATTCCTAAATTCCAAACACATCTTTACCGAATGTATTAAACCGCGGTGCCGCGTACATAATACATTCCGCTAATAAATGCTTACTGGTTTCTTCCTCCCCACAGTGCGGGCAGGAAGCGTCGTTACTAATACCTATTTCCTTTAAGTGTCTATATAGAGTATTGTTACCAGTTACGATACTAGTCAGCGGTTGCTCTTACCCAGTATTAGCAGATACCTGGTTCTTCTGTGATCCATACCTCCATCATCATCTTTGTCTGTCTAGATCCAGATGTTTCTCTCCATTCTCTCTCCCCTTCTTGTTCTTTTAGCCTTTCTATGACCCCCCTTTGTGACTTGAGCCGAGAAAGGAAGGACCGGTTCTGGGCCTATAAATTCTCTGCCCGCGCCCTTCCTAGCCAGTTCATCCGCGCTCTCGTTACCCGCTATCGCCTGATGTCCCAGCACCCACGCCACCGTGACACCTGGGTATACTCCTATCTTCTTACATTAACAGCCCGTAGTTACGCCTTACTTCTAAGGAGTTGTAACTCAGAGTACCTAACAGATATTTCGTGGGGTACAAAAACGGGTAGTACCCGTACATTTTGCGAAACAAAAACCTAAGAAAGGCATTCTGTACCTTCTCCAGAAGCAAGACGTACGTGGACTCGTGTGGACTCCACACTAGTGACGATGACTCCAGCTTGCTTCTTACCAACGCGTTATAGACCATTTTTATAGCCCCCGGGTCGTAAAAGTCACGGGCGTTGCGGATTACAAAACCTAGCCTCCGATAACAATTGGCAGCGGTCACATTAACGTGTTCGTGAAAACTTAAATGTGTATCGAAAATTACTCCGAGATCCTTCACTGAGGTAACACGATTAATAGGTTCCGGCCCAAGCATATAGTTCGCATGTAGCGGTGCACGTGCGCGACTAAAAGAGCACACACAACACTTAGCAGCGTTAAAAAGAAGTTTGTTTTCCAAACTCCACCGGAAAACCAAGTCTACGTCATTCTGCATGGAATCACAATCCTCCTGCTGCATCACGCCATAGACCAGTTTCAAGTCATCGGCGTAGAGAAGACATTTAGCAGACTTGGGGACTAATGGCAAGTCATTTATCATTATCCCAAATAAGAATGGTCCCAATATAGAGCCCTGACTCACGCCAGATCGAGTGTGATATGGAGGAGATACAAAACAACCGTGCTGAACATACTGCTGCCGATCACGTAGATAACTAGCCAGTAATTTGAGTAATCTGGGAGAGAATCCAATGTAACACAATTTATCCAATAGAATGTCGTTATCTACGCGATCGAAAGCCTTACTAAAATCGAAATAGAGGACGTCAACTTGGACTCCCTTATCCAGATGCTCAGAAACAATATCCACAAGAGCCAAAAGATTTGTGTTGACAGAGCGATTTGGTCTAAACCCATGCTGAGCGTCACTTAAAAATGGCCTAACTTGTGTTGAAAGGGTCCGGTGAAGTATAAGTTCGAACAGCTTTGCTAGGGTGGAAAGAACTGCTATTGGCCTGTAATTTTCCACAGCCGAAGTGTCATTTGATTTTGGAATAGGACTAACTCTTGACACCTTCCAAATATGGGGATATGTTCCTGAATTCAATGCCAAATTAAAAATGCATTGCAGAGGGGCTTTAAAATGTTCTATGCACCCCTTGACAATAAAAGCTGGCAACCTGTCCGGTCCTATAGCACAATTGGGCTTCAGACGCTTTACACCCGCCTCCACCTGCTCCAGCGATAAAGGGGGTACATTAATACAGTTCGCATCACAATACCGAACATCTCTCTCTCCAATGTTAGGGTCAAGAATGGGAACATCGGGCAAAAACACCCCCGAGAAATATTTTGCGAACACATCAGCCACATCACTTCCGGCATATTGTTTACCCCCGAAAGTCACACGAGGGACAAACCCTCCTTTCGACTTAAGACACTGAAGATGCTCCCAAAAAGCGCGAGGATCGTCTTTCACCCTAGCCTGGATCCGTTCCAGATAAAACCCGTAAGCCTCTGAGATTTTTCTTTTCACTCGGTTCTTAATTTTGCGAATCTATCGTAGACGGTTCTATCCTTCGAAGCTTTCCATTCACGATGCAGGTCACTTTTGTGCTTTAAGTCTTTAATCAACTCTGCAGTGAACCAGACTGGATAACATCTACTAGGCTTCATCGATCTAACCCTTTTGGGCACACAGATATCGAAAATACCATACAATGTTTCATAAAAACAATCTACAGCACTGTCGACATCCGTCGCACTGAGAATACCCTGCCAATTCGCTTCCGAGATCAACCAGTACATACGTTCATAATCGCCTTTAGCGAAATTCCAGTCACGACGGGTGTCGACATTGCTAGGTCCTATTTGCTCTGCCGGAATTTGTCCCACGGTCGCACGGTCAATCGGAACTGAAATTTCCAAAGGAGGGTGGTATGCATCTGATCTTGGTACAAGACCAGTACCCTTAATCTCCATAACCGAAGTGACAGCAATGCGCTCCGACACCAGCACGACATCTAGCTTACCACCATATACATTCTTCACCTCATTCCTCTCATTCAAACCACATACACTTAAGAAGTAACAATAATAACTTAAAATAGTTTGGGAAGTATACACCGGATTCAAATTAAGATCGCCAACAAGAAGGACCAGGCCTTTAAGAGAGTCAATTACAGATTCCACTGTTTGAAACCAACGCATGTAGGTTTCGTCAGTGGCACTAGGGGGAATGTAGACCACACATAAGTAGCACTTGGTAGAATTCACTGTCAATGACGCCCATAAGTCCTCGCCAGTCAGGGTCTCCAAGTCTCTTCGACGATGCAGCACAAGTCCCGGCCGAGCGGCGAGCAAAACGCCACCCCCTCGTGCACCCGTTGCGCGGTCCCGACGTAGCACACTCCACCCACCAGAACGAAGCTCAGCATCATCGACGGCATCAGAAAGGAAGGACTCGGTCACAGCCACAACGTCGCATTCGAGAGACAAAAGATTTTGTCTGAAATAACTAAGTCTCGTGTTGAGACCCCTCACATTCTGATACACTATGTTCAGGGTTGGACTTGTTTGGACGATAGAGACTCGCCGATTTTGTGCCATCACCACGGGGTCTTCGAAATAACCAGGGCTTTACCCGAGCGTTTACAGGCCACATCTCGGCAGATACACACCTCTCGAACATCTCCTGGGGAACGCCAATCTTGTATGACCTATAATCGCCTTTAGTCTTGAGCTCCTCGACAGTAACGGACGGTAACGGACATGCTAGTCTCTGCACCTTGTTTAGTTATTTTTAATATTCTTTTGTACGAGCCCTGCCCCCGATGCCACCAAACCACGGCTCCGTATAGTCCCTTTAGTTCCCGGGAAGAATGATTGCGTTGTAGATCCAATTAATAATTTCGGGTCTCAGTCCCCATTTTCTTCCCCAGTCGTTAATCGTACATGATAAGGACATAAATATCTGCAAGCCTTTATTGACAACGTCATAAAGGCGTGTACAAATATTTATTTATTAATAACTCTGATTGTCCTAGCAAGTTACTGAAAAAGGGTTTCCTGAAGCTAGGGTTAGCTAGCTAGCTAGGGTTGCTATTATAAAAACTTCTAAAAGGTATAAGGTCTAAAGTTGGCCGAGAATACGGGTGTAGACTCGAAAATTATTGTTACTCCAAAAGAAAGAAGGCAAAAAAATATGCCTAGTGACGAAAATCCCAATCAGATATCTCAAAGAATTACGAAGCTACAACCGATTTAATATTGCTTGTTAGAGAGAGAAAACGCAAACGGTGTGTGACGTCACATTACAGGATGCTGCCGGGGGGCCGCGTCGATGGCAGCGCCGACCACGATTCGGCGCGGCATGTTGCCGTCTTCTGTGACGTCACATTCTTCCAGCGTCATCGTTTCATATGAAGTTGCGTTTTGCAAAAAAGGGACAGAACATACCCCTTCTTAAAACTTTGGACACTTATAACTTCGTCATTATTTAACCTTTTGCGTTGATTTTTTCTTCATTTGACTACATTTTTTATCCTTTTTCGAGAAAATATGACATTATTGATTATTTTTTTTAGTGTCTACGCCCCCTATTGTTTTAAAATTATGAATTTTGACATTGACTTTGACTTTTTTTTTTGCTAGAAGCTCCTGTGTTGCCATTCGTCATTCATAATCCCCATCCTCATGATATCACAGCGATATTCTCACTCTCTGCCTTACAAATGTCAGAGGTATGAAATAAAGGCTCGTTCGTATTTCCTGTGATCTCATAGGGCTGCCCTGGCGCATTTCTCGGCCTTCTTAGTATTGCTGTGCAGCGGGGAAACGCTGCCAGCATCTTGGGGTAATTTCCACCAATGCGCGACCTTGGGGACGTTGTCTAGTATTTTTATTTTTAAGTTCCTTTTTAATTTTTATTTATTTCATTTTGTTCCTGTAAAATTATTGTACGTTTTATTGATGTTACGAGTATACGGCCGTTCCCAATAATCAATCCACGGTTAGTTTTCCTTACCAGCAGATACATTTTGACAGATTACCCATGGAAAATGTGGCAAAATGTAACTGCTGGTAAGGAAAACTATCCGTGGATTGATTATTGGGAACGGCCGATAGTCAATAAATGTGGAACAAAAGCGATATCCTAGGGATATCCCCTGCCAAGTAACACAAAGGGAATAGCGGCCCCGAACACAATCAACCGGGTGTAGGGTTTAATTACCGGTGAGGAGTGATTCCCGTCAGTGTCGGCAACCATTACACACGCAAATTGGCCAACGACTGATACTGATTCCATTGCAGGAACCTTTACGGGCTTTTAATTAACTTGCACTATTCGCATTTAACTATAGGGTATTAGCTTCTGCCCACGACTCCGATCGCGTGGAACACGTTTATATCGTAGCTTCATACAAACTTTCAACCCCCCGCCCCCCATTTCAGTTCTGGGATAAAAACTAATCTATACATACTATCATAAAATGATATCCAAAAATGGGGTGTGAACCGTTCAAGGGCATAACACAGGTATCGTGTTCTGATAATAAAAAAGTAACAGACATTTTTATTTTACGCGATTTTTTATTACATTTAAATGTTAAAAAAAAATGAAAAATTTCTCCGGGACTCAAACTATTTTTATACTAATTTCTATCTAAATCAGTTCAGCGATTTAAGCGTGAAGAGGTAACAGACAAACAGACAAAACGACATACACTTTCGCGTTTATAATATTACTTACCTCTGCCCACGACTCCGTCCGCGTGCAACTCATTTTTATCGTAGCTCCATACAAACTTTCACCCTTACATTACTGTTTAGTATAGACAGTTAGGTTTTAATTTATATCGCCGTGCGAAAGAGAGAGCATTCGGCAAGGTGAAACAGACGTACGCGCGGCCGTCGTGACTCCCCGGGCGCATTCGGATTGCGTAAGTGGGACAGACCTACGCCGCCAGAGCGAGAGAGAGAGAGCGAGCGGCCGCGTGGAGAGAGTTGATATGGCCGCCGAGCTGTACGGAGGTTCGGTATAATACCTTGTCGATTGTTTTTGGTTTAACTCGCACGGAGCGCCCATACGGAACGGCGCCGAGTTCTGGTGCTTAAGTGGTATACCTACCTAGTTCATGGTGTCTGGGATTAGCTTTGGACTGCAAGGAGTTGGCTGGACGGGTCCCGGTGAACGGAGAGGGTTCGGCCGCCCTAGCTCATGGCGGCAGCCTCATCGAAGACTCGCAGCAAGTACACAAACACACACGTACTCATTCACACAAACACATCCTTGCTGGCGATAATTCTGGAAGCTTGAGGAACGGGGTGAGTAGGTAGCCTTAAGTTACGTAGGGTATATGAAACTTTAGCGGCGTGCATCGCGCCCAGTTGCTCTCGCCAGGAGTACTGTTTGTATGAGGGTCAGCTGATGGGCCCCTGGCTCTCCGGCTAGTCTTGGCGAGGAAACAATTACAGCCCCTTTCTCGGACGATTTCCGAGTTAATAACTATCATTGGTCCTTCCCCGGGACTCAAACTATCTCTTTATCAAATTTTATCTAAATCGATTCGGCAGTTTAAGCGTGGAGAGGTAACAGACAGACAGACATACATTTTTTGGCATTTATAATATTAGCATGGAAGTATGGATGTAAATGTGTGTAAGTTACGGTAGCCTAGTGGTTCAGGCATGCGGCTGTCAAACTGCAGTCGTGGGCTCGAATCCCGGCTCGTACCAATGAGTTTTTGGAACTTACGTACGGAATATCATTTGGTATTTACCGTTAGCTTTTCGGTGAAGGAAAAACTATGCGATGAAATTCATAGGTGTGTGTGAAGTCCCGAACTCGCACTGGACCAGCGTGGGGACTATGGCCGTCCTCTCTCATCCATGGGAGCAGGCCTGTGCCCAGCATTGGAACGTATATTTTATTATGTAAATATGTAGATAGTCCTTTAAAATTTGCAAAGCACATTTCAGCTGCTTGCAGATTGAGTTAAAATTTGGCATGCTTATGTTAAATTTGGCAAAACAATATTATGGTACCAGTGAGCTGATCTGATGACGACGATAGAAAGTAGCCATTAGCCATAGCAACTCCTAAGCTACACAAGATACACATGTTGCGTTTGAACTCATCGGAACCTTCTCCACGAGCTGATGACAGCGTAAAAGAACTACAGTCGGCAATAAAAGCAGTTGTTGTTGTTCAAGGGCACCCCAGAAGTGCATAGGGCCTCTATAACCTCGCGCCACACCTACATGTCCGAAGCGACGTCCCTGCCCTCGCTCCAGCTCAGTCCGAGTGCTCGCCGCCAAAAAAAAAGTTAGTACCATAAATTACATTATGACAGAAAATAAGAACATTAGTCATTATAATGTTGCAAGAACACACAGTCAAAGTCAGAAATTCCTAACGTCTATTGAAACGAACCTGAGGGGTAAACACGTAATGTTTTGAACGAGTTTTAAGATAATACAACTGTAATTTTTCCATACAAAATTGACATTTAAATCTACTTGACGCGCGCATAATGCGTTACGAAATCGACCAGCTGGTTGATATAATTATAACAGCGTAATTAGAAGATATTTAAAAACAAACATTACGTTCAGCAAAAACAAAACTAAAAATACACAATGAGTATTACAATACCAGTGGGTATTTGCTTGCACGGTTCTAGTTTGATCTACACGGTAAATAAAAGCTACACCCTTCAGCGACTATTGTTCGTTGTTTTGTTTGAAAAGGCATGCGTAGGTTCAACATACTTTGCATTCGAACGAAGGTGCTTCATATCAATTCGATTGAAATTGAGGTAAAAAACTTGTTTTTTTTTTCTATGTAATAAATATTAAACTATTTACAAAAATTACAAAAATCACACACACACGATTGAAAAACACACAAACAAAAACATACACTTATGACATACGGATCCACCTCTAGTCAAACAAGTTAAACCCGGTGCAAAAGTGCCCATGCCCCGTATTTACCGTGACGCTACAGAAAATAAACAGTTAATTATACATTGTTCTATGACTTTCAAGAGATCTTGAACTATCTCCATACCCATTTAAACTGATTCAGCGGTTTAAGCGTAAAAAAGGTAGAAAGACAGACAGTCACTTTCGCATTTATAGTATTAGTACGGCTTTGACCAACAATTATGTAAGAGAAAAAATTTACCCATGTTTACCATTATGATTGGAACAAAGCGTGGCGAGGATAACAATAGTTCAGTAACAAAAACTAGTTCACATAAAACTTCAGCGGCTCTCGATAAATAGTTCCTTGAATAATCAAGGCCTTTGAATCGCTTACATTTGCATTCTTATAATGGATTAAACTCCGGGCCATCCTTTTTTCCAACTCCGTCTGCAACGGGCTTTATAATGCTAATTAAGTCTCCCATCTTTAAGACTAAAGCGTATTGTCAGAATATTGCGTCAAGTTATTAAAATAATTCCTAACAACTATACATTATTTATTTAAGGCAGACTCACTTTTTGCTTTGCATCATTAATTATTTTAAAGTCGTGCCGCAGCAAATTTTAAATAAATGTTTTGCACTTTTTGAACCGCATTAAATATTACTGGTTCTAATTATTTTTTTGTTGGGACGACGTTTAATTTTGTTTTTACTTAAACTTACAGGTCCATTGAAAAGCTTTTTATTTACTACTAGTTCAAATTAAGTGTACACTACGGGAGAGTAAGTCATTATTTATTTGCGCAAACAAATGTTTTGCCTATTATACATACATAAATTACATACATTTATATAATCACGCCTATTTCCCAGAAGGGTAGGCAGAGTTCACGGATTTCCACTTGCTACGATCTTGACAAACCTTTTTTGCTTCATTCAATTTCATTACATTCTGCATACATGCTCGTCGGTTTATCAATGTTCGTACCTACATGTTCAGTCACTCCACATCTCTCTTCTTATCACACTATTTCTTATTCTATCCCGCAGACTCACCCCAAACATACTTCGCAACGCTCTCATTTCCACTGCATTCACTTGACTCTGACGCTTTCTATAGTCAGAGATTAATTGTGTAAATATGTTCTCCTCTCGTTCATAAACATGACGTTCATTTAAAGCAATAAATATTGTACGCAAATATATGTTCAGTGCTGGTAAAGGATCGATACAATGAAGTTCCCGTTTAGAGTGCTCGGCAATAAAGCGCGGGCACCCATCGCGTGACTGATTTGTACCAATATTAAAGATGTTATAGGAATAGGTGCTTTTAGATTTATATTAAACTAGCTTCCGCCCGCGATGTCGTCTGCTTGGACCCGGGATATTAACTTTCCTGTATTTTAATCCAGGCTATAAACTATCTTCGTGCAAAATTTCATCCAAATTGGTTAAGCCGTTTAAGAGTGATTGAGTGACAAACATCCAAACATCTAAACATACAAACTTTCACATTTATAACATAATTAGGATTAGGATTAGTAGGACTAGCTGTCCGCGCGGTTTTGTACGCATATTACAATTTAAAAAACGCAGGCAAAACTGCGAAATTGATTATTTCCATGTGGAAGCTTTATTTTATATACTAGTATAAAACTACTTTTTTTAGTCACTAGTTAAATTAGTAAGTATGAAATACTTTAGGTCCGGAAAAGAGTTTAGTTTAGAGTAATATTAGATTATTTATAGAAGGAAACACCTGTTCGTAGCCTGGGTGACTACCCACTAGGCTAAAGCGGTTAACCCATTCGAAGCCAAGGAACGCTACATGTGCTACGCCGTAGCATGTATCAGCATTTTTCATCTTTGTAGTTTAAGTCGCTCGTCGATGCATGACTTATTATTTTCATTGTCAGGAAGCCACCCATTGGCCGGCTAAGATCCTGTCTAGCGCCTACGCCGTAATCGCGGGATCCACGGGATCGACCACTACTACTAGCCATTCTTGGCAGTGAATGTGTGTGCCTGTTGAAGAATCGCTACGCGCTACGCTCGTAGCCGATCCCGTGGTTTTCCTCGTACGTAACGGAAAGCGACTACGGCATATGCGCCCGCTAGGTGGGTTTCTGGAACTGAAAACGGTAAACATGAAGCCTTCTAAATGGGCGATTTAAACTATTAATTGGGTTATAATTCGAGCATTTGTTCCGAATCACAGAAGTGCCTGCAGATTTCGATTTCGTTTCTGTTTCGGACATGTAACAAATATCCGAAAACGGCATCAAAATCTACAACCAATTCTTCAAAAATATGTTCACGAAAGTGTGGCGCTTGTAACGCTCGTATATTGACCCAATTAGTACCATGACATCTAGTTTGCCTTCGTTACTAATTGAACTCGCAAACAAATAACAATCTGTTTCCCTTCTAATTGTTATTTAATTTTCCCGGTAAGGGTAGCCTGTTTAGTGTCCGATTCCAAACTTCGGATTACCCCCCTGGGCTTTGCTGCAGTACTTTAGACAGTACGGCAAATGGTTGTTTCCTGTACTACTTGATATTTTTTTTTTTTATCGTGAATAATTTAGTGTTTGTCTAAGTTTCAATTCCATTTCATAAAACAAGAGAGATTCGAGTAGGTATGTAGACTGATGATGTTGCTAATACGTTAGTAGATAAAATAGATATCGAGGGCTGAGTGGTCAAATCCGATAAGTGTTAAAACCTATGTTTTGAGAAAATTGGTGTTGAAAGTTTAGAGGTCCACAAATCCGCTAGCATAGATTATCGCAATGTATATGTTTATTACACGAAAACTATTGTTATCGAATAATGCATTTACGACTTATAAACATATTTAAATTCTTGTAGTCATGTTATATTACAGTTTTATTGATTTACGGAAGAGACTTATGGGGTTTTTGTTTGAAATAATTGTAAACATTACGGAGTTACTTGGTTTTATTAGTAAACAAATCAACATTTTTTACTGAAACATGATCTAAAAGTAATCTGAATCACAACTGTCGCAATAAGTGGGTTCAATGTCGTTAACAGAATCCAGACCACGAATCCAGGGATGAAATTCTTCTGGTATAATGCCTTTTTCTCGTGGACTCTAACCCAGCGCGTGATAGAGAGAGACTGAACGCATTTAAAATGTGGGCATGGAGAAGGATGTTAGGTATTGGTTAACACAGAAAGAAGAACAAACGAAGAGGTTCTAAATTCGATAGGAGAAAGAAGATGTCTACTAAAAACGATTGAAAACAGAAGGGGAAATATGTTGGGGCACCTGATACGACATGACAATTACATAAAAACTATAATTGAAGGAAAGATTGATGGAAGGAGAGGCAGGGGAAGACCAAGACGTGCGTTTATGGACCAAGCTAAAGAGAAAGTTAATGTAATCTCGTATCAAGAGCTCAAGTAGCTCAGTAGGCTCAAGAGCTCGGTAGGTACTCATTATTATTATTATTATTTAATTTTATTTGACTAAGGAACAAGGTTTTGGTTTTGTCCTTGTATTTCTATGTACGCCAATTATTGATAAGGTACCTCTCAGTACAATAATTGTTCATGATTTTTATATTATTTGTAAGTATTCTTAACTTTGAAATTTTGACATTCTTATTTTTTATTTTCTATTTGTTGATTTATATTATTCGTTCTATTATTGTTGCGAAATTGTGCCTAACGATCATTATACAATAAGTAGTATTTACAAAGGTATTGTTATATGAGAATTGTGTAATGAGATAAATAAAACTAAACTAAACTAAACTAAACAAAACAGTGGCAGAGAGAAGAACAGAGTGGCGATTACTCCACCGACAAGAGCCCGGCTCTTAAGTTTATGATGAATACCTTTTTCGCACATTTTTTCTAAATCTTTTTTCTTTACTATTATACTTATGGGCAAAGGGTTGTCGTACAACGATTCTATTTCTGATGGGTAATCAATTTGTGCAACGGATGGTGGATTAGATTGAGCACGTTTTCTCGTATTTCGAGTACTCGTTATCTGTAAGGGAGAGATCCATTTTCTATATAATCCGGGTCTAAATCAGAATAGTCACTCCCAAACAAGTGTTCGTCACTGTATAATTCTCTAAATGCGTCCATATCAAAAGATATTGCTTGATTTCTTGTCGAGGGATCTGCAATCAAATTTAATTATGAGCTGTATGATACTAGATCAGTTTATTTATAAGGTAGTAGCTACACAAGAGAAGGAAGAAAAGTAAGGCATCAGCAGCAGGTCATCTCGCGCAAAATCATTTGGAACAGCCCAACTGGAGAACTAGTTACGTCTACTTTACAGAAGACCGCAGGCATAATAACTCCACTACTTGCTATGTAGGTATGTGGTATGGTGTTCCAGGAGGTGAGTAGCCAACGCTCCCAAGGATTAAGTAATCAGTAATCAGTCATTTATTCGCTTAAACATGGTACAAATAGGTGGTTCAATAATAAATACAGAGCTACATGTCACATCAGGGTCATGTCATGCCAGGAACGTGGTTTTACAGCGGGGGGCGACCTGCATTTGCCTTAAACGCTATTAAGAATTGGTGAAACAATATTTAGATCACATAATTCGTTTCGGGGCCTACGCCTAACATACAAACTCACAAACATTACCTCTTCAACATATTTTTCTTAGTTCTATATCTACCTATTAATATTAAATATTATGGCGACATATAAAAGTTAACGTAACAGGCATACACACCAAAAATGTGTGTGTAAAGGCCTCCACACATCGAACGCGGGTCGTGCGTGGCGAGGGGCGGGCGCGGCGCGGGTCGGGCGCGGTTGAAGCGGTATATTCACACCGCAGGCGGGCGGCGTCTCTATAATATCTCTATCACACAGTAGCGCGGGCCCACCGCGGAAGCAACGCGGGCCTGCGCAACTGTGTGATAGAGATTGTGATAGAGATATTAAATGCGTTGGTAGTGAGAGAGATAACAATCGCCCGACCCGCGCCGCGCCCGACCCGCATCGCGCCCGACCTGCGCCGAGCCCGACCCGCGCCGCGCCCGACCCGCGGCCGCGCTGCCCGAGTAGTTAGCGCCGCGGGCCCGCGGCGGGCCCGCGTTCCGACGGCGTTTGGTGTGTGTTTGAAGTGTAGTTTCAATGTTTTACAACTTGCACGGGCCCGCGCCCGACCTGCAACCGCGAACAGTGTATGGAGGCCTTTAGTATATTCAGTTTTTTAGATGTTACCTACAACGATAATTATTCGTAGGTACATATTCAGTTCCGTTTGCTCTTATTATTTACCAAACTCGGGTTGCGTGCACACGACATTATCGACGGATGCAAACGCGTCTAGTGTAGGTACCTACCGAATCTAAGTTTGAAACAAGTGATACCATAAAACTTACCCGATGAGAATATTTCACTCCATTTAACGTAATTTTCGATCTCGTTAATGATGTTCAGTTGAATGTCATTAAAATCGGATGAATTCTTGTCATTAAGACTACTTATCTGAGATGACTCTGAAAAAAATAAAAAACTACGTATTCAATAATTAAGGTAAATTCCAATAACTGCACATCTTGAGATAAACAGGAGATTTATAGGGTTCTACCAAAAATGTTTTTGAATCCTTTACAATTAAGTATAAGATTTTGTGTAACTACTGCTACCTACACTTACCAAGTTCCTCGAGTTCAAAGTTAGATGCCTTGTGGGCTTAAGAGTCATCCGCCGAATGATTCGTAATTGTGCCTGTAAATGTTAAGCGATATCTTGAAAACAAATAACAACAGTTATTGGGTTTTACTTCTAAACAGTAGGTACCTACATCTTCGTTACCATTCGAAAGCGTGTTTTTCAAAACTGGCCAAATGAGAACATTTCATTTATAGAAGCACTTTAATTTAAAACAACCTTCCAAGTCCGACATTGTATTTGTCTTTAGATTATTTAAGATTATAAAAACAAAGCGCAACTAACTTACCCAATTCCTTATGCCCATGGCGGGCTAAATTCACTAATCTCCTTGACGGGTTCATTTCGATGAAATTCAATGTCACTTTATCAACTCCTTATAAATAAATAAATCACTAAGCACCTTTAACTATTTTTTCGACTAATATTTCGACCGCGACGAAGTGCGGCGCACGAGTGTCAAACCGAACTGATGACGCAACGTGGTGTCGGCTTTGTGATTGAGTACGATAATTGCACATATTTGGTTTTTCTTCCAAAGCTTTTAAGAGAGTATATTGTTTATCTTATGAAGTAAAAACGTATAAAACCTTTTGACTATGAAATGTTGTTTATATTTTTATGGTAAAATCGTACATTTATAGTTATATGTTTTTACTGTTAAAAAAGTGTGCGAAATAATTAAACTTGCCTATGAAGTAAAACCTGGTAGGTAAACATAACGGTACTTACCAAATTGTAGAATAGTAAACGTGAACTTATAATTTGTGCGGTAAATACCTATACAAACAGATATACAGTTTTTGCACGAGGATTTTATAAAAAAAATGCTTTTATTGCTACTTGTATGGTTGTTACAAAAAGACATACGCAGACATTAAGTAACTTATTGGGTTACCGCACATTAGAAAACGTAGATGCAGGTTTAAATCACGATATCTGTATTTACCACTAGAAAGAGCTTGTAAAGTAGGGTACGAAACATTAATAACTAGAAATATTAAAAAAAACTACTTATCGGGTTTGACCGCTCAGCCCTCGATATGATATAAGACATCTATTGTTTATACTAAACGTGAGTTAATTGCGTATAATTCTCTAACACTTTGGATTTTATAGTCCGAAATAAATGACCCGCCAGTGGCTCTGTCATATTACTTGCACGTGAATGGAAAATAATATGTTATGAGTTATGAATAGGCTACGTTGGGCTGGTAGTGCAGTGTAATTTCTATGTACATACCCACTTTCGTAATAAACCGAGCAAACTCATCGCCAACAAACTGCTCCGCAGTTTGGCGAAATAATGTATTTACGGTACACATATTTTATATTTTCATGTTTCAATAAAAAAAAAAAAAAAATGTATAATTAACTTATTCATTTACCTCACTGAGGTCTCCCGACGTTTCGGATGTGTCGCGTACATCCATGTTCACGGGACAGATGGCTTGAGCGGGTGTCAACTTCTTTTGCTACGTGGGTATTCAGATCTACCTGCATTTAGTCTTTATTAACCACTTGTACATACACTAGGGTTGTCACCCGGCCTACACACAACACTAATAATGTCTGGTGATATAACGGACGAGGTTTAATGACGCTGGCATTTGCTTATGAACGGATTCCAGGGAGATGAAATCTTAAAACCGTCATCCCGGTTGAAATTACGATGTTTTCTAATTCCAACGGCTTCTATAGAAATGACGTTCCGTAGACAGGACGTTCGGTTTATGGAGCTCAATCCAGTGGTTTGATCCTAACTCCAGCACATGCTCGGCTATCGCAGACTTGTTCACCTGCCGTCTGAAAAGTTTTAATCAATCTAGGACATCTATTATTTACGGTCATGGTCAGTTGAGTTTAATTAATACCTCTCTATGCTTTGAAGACTACTGATTGGTATTTGTGACGTGACTTGGCTTAGAAAGCACAAAAAAGCCTAAAAATAAAACGAAGATGTCAAATTATGAACAACACAACAAGACACTCTAGAACCATCAGCATCATAAATTAACAAATAAATGCGATGAATCGTTAATAATCATAACCAAAGATCACTCACAAAGCATAAGAAGCATCTAGAAGTAGACTGACACGAACTAATCGAACAATAAGCGATCGCTCAGCTGACGACCCTCGACTTAGACCAATAAGTGGATCAAATTCGCGCACAAAATAAATATCGAGAATGCTTTTTGCTTCGTCCCCGATCGTTATTTATTATTTATGGAAATAGACCTGGAAACTCCGTCGAAGGAAGGTCGTCATATTTTTCTTAAAAAAAGTAATGTCCTCCGCCGTGGCGTTTGTCATGCAAATTTATGCGATCCGTTTTAGCGTTCGTTTTTAAACCGATAGCGATTTCTGGACGGAATATTGAATCGTGTTGCGAATAAAAAGAGTTCATTCGATAATGTCGCTGTTATTTTCGCTCGACACGAACGTATTTAACGGTTTTCATAAATCTGCGCACCAGTAAGAAAACATTTTTATTATTGCACCGCGTTTCGAGGACCGCGAATATGATTTAAATGTTTTATTGAGATATAACAAGATTTTTTACCCGTTTCTATTTTTTCTGCTACAATTTAACAGTTCGGCGTGCAATCAAAAATGCATTGGTTCCTATCGACTGTAGCGAATACTTTCTATTATGTATATCCATCTCGCTGCGTAGGAAATATCAAAATAGTTCACGATGATATTCGCCGGTCCGTGTAGTTTTCAAACGCGCTCACTAAAGGGAGTTGGACTGGATAAGTGAGTTAAGAGTTGAAATGGGTACCGTTTGCAAAATGGTCGTATTATAAATATGGGGCTAATGATAATATTTGTTCTTACTTGCAAAGCGTTGGATATTATGGTAATTTAAATTGTAACGTAGGTATATTATTTAACTACGTCGTGCAATTTTAAGCGTTATCTTTAGCTGCTTTGAGTGCCGCGATGAGTTAGATTTATTTGAAAAACAGGACACAGTTTTGTACAAGTATAATGGTTTTTTTTATTAGTGGCAGAACTATTTCATTTGAAGGAGCTGCTCTGGACTTATTACTACCAGCACGTCTATCATGAGACGGCAGCGACATACACTCGATTTTTCTCGCACTATCCGCCTCTTTCTTATTAGAACACTTAGATAGAACAAGAGGTATAGTGCGAGAAAAATCGAGACTATGTAGCGGCCGTCTCATGATAATTGTGCAGCTTGCATAGTTTGGATTTTTCTAGACAGCGCTGTCAAACTGGTCGCGTTCAACTTAAGGGGGTACCTGAGGTTTACATCGATTTTTGACAAGTTTTGAATCGTATCTCCTACTTTGGTACTACAGATCGGTTATCGGTTCTTCAATTTTTTATCGTAATTTAAGTGTACCGGATTTTGAAAGAAATGAATACTTAATTTTGTATGTTTTTTTTCAAACATTGTCTAAAAAAACACTTATTTCGTATCTCTATTGGCGTGAAAAATCTAACATATACGACATCTACATATTTGGGTTTGTCTATGACGTCTCTAAAAACGTGTCTACGGTTTTAATTTTAAACTAATTAACACAACAGTTATGGCCAGAAAACCAGGTTTTGGCCTAAAATTGTTCTACTTTGATGCCAAATATCTTGAAAACAATGAACTTTGAAGTAATTATCCGCTTTCGGATTTTAAAAAAGGTAGCCTAAACTGCTTTAAATTTTCATTTGTCAAAGAAGCCCATACTTCGCTTGGCAACCATAGTTGCCATCATCAGTTTAGGGGTGCGCGAAATTGGCAACTGTGGTTGCCACAAAAATCGCAGGTCATTGGCGTATGGGAGCCCCTTAAGCAGTGCGTACTGAAAAAACACCGTGACACTTTTTAGGCCCCGCTAGAAGATCAGCGCCGGCTCTTGAGTCGGCATTATGCTGAGGCGTGACCTTTTCGTGACACTAGTAGATATTATGTTTTAGTTTTATAATATTTTTTTATCTCAGTTTGTTATGTTTTGTATATGTATGTATGTATGTATGAGTATGAGTATCAGTTTTTTTAAAT
Source organism: Epinotia ramella (assembly GCA_947578815.1). Taxonomy (NCBI): domain Eukaryota; kingdom Metazoa; phylum Arthropoda; class Insecta; order Lepidoptera; family Tortricidae; genus Epinotia; species Epinotia ramella. The sequence goes on along the minus strand of OX388206.1, from coordinate 837,017 downwards.
ATAATTTTTACTTTATATATTTCTTCCTTGTACATGTATTTGCTTTTATGTCATGAATAACTGTTATTTCTTTATTTCTTTCTTGCATGATAATAGACAAAAATCCTTATTCTGAAGAGACATATCGTCCTGCGTCAGCGTGATGCTGCATTACTCATCTCTCTAGCGCAGTCAAGTAGTGAATAGGTATCGCGAGAGACTTACACACAAGAAAACGGATGGAACATACGAAAAATAAGGAACCATTATCGGTGGTGGCTCGTGAAAATATCTCAACTCGGAACAAAAAAAGACCGGGTTGCACTGCACGGGAGTGCCGGCAGAAGTGAAAACTCAATGACATTGTAATCAGGTCACGTGACATCTTAAGGTCACGTGACCTGTGGCGTATTTAACAATTTTTCCCCATCACAAAAAGTGCACAGCGCCACTAAAGAAGTTTTCACTTCAAAAACTTAAACAGTTTAGAGTATATAACTACAGGTTAGCCTAAAAAATGTTTTTTGTATGGGCGCTCCGCCACTGATACCTTATCTTTCATTTTGTAAAGTACAGTAGAAATATTAATATACCTACATAAATTAAATAAGGACATCAATATCTGAACAGAACTTTACTGTCTATGTCATAAAGGCGTTTACAGATATGTATGACCTTATTTATGCACGTATATAAATACCCCTGACTGTAAGTAGACCAATCAATTAAACAACGTATACGTCACAATTCCCGAAGTACTGGTTAAAATGTAGGCGCATAGTAAAGAATCTGTACGAACTTGGCTGACCGTTGACACTGATAGCTGACAGCTTACTGGTACCGTACTGACTCCGCAGCCCCCGCCGTCGGGGCGCCACAGCCGCGAGAAAACTCGTCGTAAAGAAGAACATCAGCGGTCGTAGTGGTTGCCACTTTATCACTTAAGGCGTTGCATTGCAAATGATCACGTGCTTTGACACGCCGTTCTGACTGGATTAAGAAACAGTAAGGTCTGATTTTCAGATATATGATTGATGATTCTTGACTATATGATTGTTAATCTGATTTTATCAATACATGATTCCTTAAAATTTCCTCGATAAAAAAAAAACAAAGTTGGGCCTGTATTTTCCTTTATTTATTCAGCCTACTCAAACGATACATTCTTTTACGACACAATCAAGTTACTACTATAGTATTTAATTTTATCTAAAATCTCACTGTATGAAATTTAGATAAAACTTCACTAAGTTAGGTATTTATCGAAATTAGTCCAAAAATCCATTCCCGAAGAGTGTTACATCTCTTTTTCTCGTGCGCGGAAGGCATTAGCGTGTCTCTGTCTAGGGGGCATGTTCGACTCGAATCAAGGCATCCCCTTAACACTGTGGATAAGATATCCGCCACGTTCTGATGAGTATGCGAGTGCGAGTCCATAAGCTATAAAATGGCAACTTTGCTACGCCCGCGGAAGAGTTCGAAACATGTTGGGTTGTGAAATTCTAACCCGGCACCTCACGGGGGAGAAAAGAACTCAACCAAAATAGTCGAACACAGATGACCAATAAAATAAAAACCGCCTAACTGATATTAACACTTTCACTGCCAGGAACCCGCCTAGCGGAGCCCTGCGCTGTAGTTAGTTGATTTTCGCTACATACGAGGAAAACTACGGGGTCAGCGTAGCGAGTATTTTTTTTTCAGTGAATGTAAAAAAATAAGCTTTAAAATCCGCATCGAATGAAATACCAATAGCTTAAAATATATTACTAGTATCCCTTACCCGTTCCGCTGCGTCAAAGGTGAAAACATGACCACCAATCCGTATCACGTTCATAAAAACCTTACAAAACACTCGCTCAAAGTATATACCTAAGCTCTTTATACCCGAGCTTTTACCGAACAAAATTGTCATGGCCGATTGAGTCACGACACAGAATACGGCGCTAAGAGCCCCATCATTTATCACGCGGTATAATGTTATGTGACGTCATTATGTCATGTAGCTCATTTTCTAAGTGAAGTGGGATGACGAGCGGGTCGGCGAGTTGAGAACTTGCATTAACGCGCTGAAGGGCTGTTGTCAGTGTAGTGATACTATCAGATTGGTGCTAATAAACAACTATTTCCAGACCAGTTTTTCTTTAGTAAGACAAAGATTAAAAAAAAATTTTTTTTTACTTCGCATGCTCAAAAAGTGCGTCATATTAGGATTAGCAAGCGGGGCTAAAGTAGTACATTTAGCCCCTAGGGAAAATATGTATACATATCTACGAATTATAAAATATTTTAATTTGACCAATCAAAACAGTTTCACGTATTACGTCCACCAATTACAACTCTTTAAATAAACATTAGTATTTGCTATCAACCAATACAGCTAGACATTAAAATCGACCAATCAGGAAACAGAATTCATTTCAAACATTAGGTGTTTTTTATTCCCTAATTCACAATAATTAAAAAAAAATGCCTCTGACCGACTATAGCCGCGTCCAAACGTTGAAGCGTGGTTGACTGCATACATGACATAAGCTATGAAGATTGAGGATAGACTGCTGTCTATCTCGCCTTATCGTATGCCCCGCGTATGCTGTCCGCCGCGTTCGGCCGTTTAGACGCGGCTATTAGACGGTCAGAGGCGTCTATTCGTGGTGTGAATATGTTGTATCTATGTCAAAGCAAATTGAGCAATCTTTTCGCCTTGGTATAATTGTTGATTGTGGATGGATAATCTTTGGTTTTACTATTTTTTCGCAGTCGAAGTGAAAAGTAGAGTGTACAACTCTGGTCTAAAAGCCTAGAAATATTTCGCCTCACTTCGTTCGGGAAAATAACCATCTCGTTAATACGGAAATCGTTTCTATGTCCAGCCGTCTGGATGTGCCGCTGTTCTTCTCTACACGTCGATTTCTCAGCCAATTCTCGTGAAAATTGGTCGTTAACTTATATAGATTTTTAAAATGTTTTTTTTTAGGACACTCGGGAGTTCTTCCGTTCACAGAGCGACTACTGCCACTAGAACTGTAGGTATTAATGACGGTGGGACGTTCGCGAATCCATAGGAATTACAAAAACGTCGCCAACCCTTTATTGTAACCATGATTCGTTGTATTGGCAGCTAAAGGTTAATGAGGGGTACTTACATAATTTTTCCAACAAGCGCTAGAACATCAGCTCTTCTGTAATTTTTAGGGTTCCGTAGTCGACTAGGAAGATTAGATTAGATTAGATTATTTATTTCATGATAAAAAATTACATTACAGATTTGCATACATGTCAAAAAAATAAGAATTATTATCATGATCGTCAAAAACAGATAAATATTAAGAGAATGTCAACAAATGTAAGAACACAATAACAAGGAAATAGAAGAAACAAACCAAAAGCAAAGAACACAAATATATCAACCTCTAGGTATCGTCATTTTATACAATATTTAAATACGTGACACAGTACATTTAAAGTCAAATCATAATCATACAAATTTAAATAGGTCATAATAATAATTTAACATGTCAAGTCCAGACTCATATACTCTTTAACTGAGTATAATGGATTTTCCAATAAAAGGTATTTAAGGCGGCGTCGAAATGCTTCGTCAGATGGTTCCTGTCTAAGATCAGCGGGCAGTCGCTCGTAGTAGGTAGGCCCAATGACACGCGGGTTCTTGCCTGCAAGTGCCATGCGACGGGGAACTGTTGTCAAACGCCCAGTGCGGCGGAGTGTTTTGCCAATCGCATTTACGGTATCAAAAGAAGAAAGATTGTTCCTTACGAACATTATAATTTCGAATACATAGAGTGAGTAGTGCGTCATAATACCGTGCATTGGGAAGTAGCCTCTACACGAAGTCCTCGATTTTGCCCCAATCATCGCACGTACGGCACGTTTCCCCCTTATAGTTTCGCTTTGTCTGTCCGTCCGTCCGCGGATAATCTCAGTAACCGTTAGCACTAGAAAGCTGAAATTTGGTACTAATAATGTATATCAATCACGCCGACAAAGTGGTAAAATTAAAAATGTTTTTTTTATTTTTATTCGGGTACCTCCCCTATACGTAACGTGGGGAGTGTTTTTTTTTTCATTTCAACCCTAACGTGTGATACATTGTTGGATAGGTATTTAAAAAATGAATTGGTGTTTTGTAAAATTATTTTTAGATAATCTTAATATTTTCGGAGATAATCGCTCCAGAAGTTAAAAAAAATGTGTGTCCCCCCCCCTCTAACTTTTGAACCATAAGTTTTAAAAATATAAAAAAAAATCTCAAAAGTAGAACCTTATAAAAACTTTCTAGGAAAATTATTTTGAACTTGATAGGTTGAATAGTTTTTGAAAAAAATTACAAAAACTACGGAATCCTACACTGAGCGTGGCCCGACACGCTCTTGGCCGGTTTTTCTTTTAAAAAGTATGCCAATTAAAATCTACCTAAGTTTCGTTCGAAATTGTACCCAATGGACCAGCTGGTCTCTCATTTTGAACACAGTTCATCCTCAGGAGCTCTGGTGACCGCATTCACCAACAGGATTGTGGTCACATGACACCACATAGCTACAGAGCAAGTTGTGGTGTTATCACGGCTGAGGCGTTCTGTAAGGTGCCTCCACCTCTACACTACACTACCTCTACACTCTCCCCAGTTGGGCGGCTCCTTAAATTATAAATATAGACGGGCGCACATACGAACACATAATGTTTTGAAAACAGGGCTCAAACTATCTGAGCATAGATTTGCGAAAATATCAGCTCTCAGAAATACTGAGTAAGCCGACGGAGTCTATTAATAATCTCATTTATTAGTAGGTTTATTTTGAAAATCTGTCTCTCTACAATAACAAAGGTTTCACAAACACTTTATGAACATCGTTGATTGAATAGCTCTGCGATAATATTTAATAAAGCCTTGAATAATTAAGGTTAATAATCTGAGTGACGTACATTTTTTTTAAATTACTCGCTTTAAATGTGGCATCACCAGTAACGAATAAAGTAATTAATTTAAATTAGTGCTGCTAAAAGCTTTCACTAAAATCTCCAGTGGTCAAAGTAATGGAGCTTTTTCACAAATTTGCTCAGATGTGACAAATCACTGTTTTGCTAATGTCATTATATAACTTAATGTACTGTTTTAAACATACTGTTATTTTCAGCATTTAATGTTTTGTCATTGAAGTGTCTGAGTAATTGAACATTATAAGGTTTTTATACTGTATTTCGTTAACGTTTACTGTATCTCGCTGAAGTAAAATAATAGAATACTCTACTCAAAGTCTCACCTATGGATATTATTTGATATTGTTTAAGATTTTCCAATCAAAACTGTTACTGTAAGGGCAATGTCTCACCGGGACACCATGGCGGCGCAACCAGTCGCCCGCCACCAACAGATTGTATGCAGCAGGGGCAATATCTCACCGGGACACCATGGCGGCGCAACCAGTCGCCCGCCACCAACAAATTGTATGCAGCTCTATGGGCAATGTCTCTCCGGAACACCATGGCGGCGCAACCAGTCGCCCGCCACCAACAAATTGTATGCAGCTCTATGGGCAATATCTCACCGGGCCACCATGGCGGCGCAACCAGTCGCCCGCCACCAACAAATTGTATGCAGCTCTATGGGAAATATCTCAACGGGAGACCATGGCGGCGCAACCAGTCGCCCGCCACCAACAAATTGTATGCAGCTCTATGGGCAATATCTCAACGGGACACCATGGCGGCGCAACCAGTCGCCCGCCACCAACAAATAGTATGCAGCTCTATGGGCAATGTCTCACCGGGACACCATGGCGGCGCAACCAGTCGCCCGCCACCAACAAATAGTATGCAGCTCTATGGGCAATATCTCAACGGGACACCAAGGCGGCGCAACCAGTCGCCCGCCACCAACAAATAGTATGCAGCTCTATGGGCAATGTCTCACCGGGCCACCATGGCGGCGCAACCAGTCGTCCGACACCAACAAATGGTATGCAGCTCTATGGACAATATCTCACCGGGACACCATGGTGGTGCAACCAGTCGCCCGCCACCAACAAATTGTATGCAGCTCTATGGGCAATATCTCACCGGGCCACCATGGCGGCGCAACCAGTCGCCCGCCACCAACAAATTGTATGCAGCTCTATGGGCAATATCTCAACGGGACACCATGGCGGCGCAACCAGTCGCCCGCCACCAACAAATAGTATGCAGCTCTATGGGCAATGTCTCACCGGGACACCATGGCGGCGCAACCAGTCGCCCGCCACCAAAAAAATGTACAAAATAAATGTATAATATTCATATCGCCATTTTTGTATTTTATCATGTCACAATAATAATGATTAACCCCCTTATTCATAAAACTTAAAGTGCCTCTGGTAAATAAAATGTGCTTTGTCCCTTTCTTACGAACACAAATGTCAAAGTAAAAGACAAGGACAAACGAATTTTAACGCCATTTTAGTTAAAACAGGCTTGTAGGACGTTTATGAATACGGCCGTAAGTCTTTATGTAGTCAATAATAGAATAGAAGAGAAATTTAATAATATTCAAAATCACACTGCATGATAATCTATTTATATATAAATAACTACAACTTAGAAAAGTTGAAAAAACCCCGACATTTTCATTTCAAAGTCCAATATCTCAAAAACGGCAAAACAGATTTTCATGAAACATGGCTTAGAACACTTAGGATAAAATTATCTATGACACAAAAAAAAACGCATTCAAATCGGTCCATCCGTTTGGGAGGTACGATACACAGCTACACAGATACACAGACACACAGATACACAGACACGTTAAACTTATAACACCCCTCTCTTTGCGTCGGGGGTTAAAAATAAGGATAAGCTTGTTAGTGGGTAGGTACATAATTTTTAAAGATAGTCACATATTGCATTTACTACGAGTAAGAAAGGCAAAGCTTCACAAGCTTTTATGTCTGTAACCAAACTTACGATATAGTCATACGTAGCTTTGTGGCCCCGCGCTTCGAGAGCCTCATGTGGTTACGTATCAGCGGCCGTGCAGCATAGCAGTGTAAGGGCATTTTTGGGTTTTCGACACTGAAGAATTAAAACGCCGGAAACATTTATTTTCGTCAAGCTTAAGTTTTTTTAATTTGTTATTGAATGATTACATAAAGAAACAATTTATTTTCTAGTTTCCGTAAAATAAAACCTATCAAGCACAACTTTAAACATGTTATTTTATCATTACTAAGGATCAACCTTGCCCAAGTTTTCCGCATTTTGAGTCATTTAAAATTCAGATAAGTCCATGCAACATTAAAGTCAAATCAAGTTACAATTTTATTAAATCTTGGATATACAGTTTTTTTTTATCGTATTTAATAATCACTGTTGGGCACATAATGCCTCCTCTTATGATAATATCGATGATTTAATAATTATATAGCATTTAGAATATACATTGAATGCCACATAATTATCGATGATATTATACCAATGACATTGATAAACAAATGCCATTTATTTCTAAAACTTCATATTCCAATTTGGTGAAATCAAGACGTACACCGTTCCGCCGTCGCCGTACCTGCGTTCTTGCCTCACTAATGCTGACCTCTGCTGACCGCCGCAATTTGCGTAAAAGGTAACGACGCAAACCCCCTCGACTTGCCCGTTCGCTGTTTCGTGTTAAAGGCCCTAATGGCTTCCAAGGAAAGGAAGCGACGGAATTATACATAAATATATGCGATTGTGTTAAATCCCACAGGTTATTTCAGGAAAATATAATAGAATAGAAAAGAAAAACTTTATTCAACATCACATGACAATTCAAGTTACATGGGTACCTTAAAAGTAGACTTAAAATATAAATTTAAAATTAATCCTATAGTTATCATTATGAGATGTTAATCAAAAAGGGGCTTGCCTCAGCATAATGTTATAGTAGTAAGGCCACTGCAACGCTGGTTTTCAGGCAGACCCTGGTCTATCTCTAACTATATTAATCCATTTTACATTGCTCGCTGTTTGTCGGGAACCAAATGTCTCAGTTTGTGTGGGCGTGTTTGTATGAGTGTGTGTGTGTGTTTGACTTGACGGAATACGGAGTGTGTGATATTGTGTCGTAGGAATGAAATTTGAGTAGGTAATAATATTGTATGTTTGGATATGCACTGTAAACGTATTTGGCCAAAGAAATAATTATATTAAATATTATCATTAATAAATTACTTTAATTTACGAGTTACTATAATATAAATACATGTATGAATTTAAATCTTAGGGTCATTACATATATGGAGGCACAGCTCGACTGCTAGGAGGAAGTGCCTGCTGTATTTGTAAATAGCCGGGGAAGTTTAGGCTGCAGGAGACTGTAAGTGACAGGTTAAGTTGAAACATTTGTAAACGGTACTATTTAGCCGATTGTACCTAAACTAAAACAATAATGTGCCTTACAATAACAATATATTTAACAAACACCCCTCTCGAATCAAGTGCAGGTAAAAGCATTATAGGTAAGGCAAGTCATCAATTTGATTTCGGTCTTTGCTCTGTTAGAAATAGAAAATTCTTACTTATCTTCGATTAAAAACTTCAGTTTTCTACGTTACCTTTTAAAATCAAACAAACTACACTCGCGGTCAAAGAAACCGGGTCAGTACGAAAATCTGTAATATCTCCTAAAATAATAAAGCTAGGGACATGAATTAAACTGCATATTGTAGATAATTTTATACTGAATTAAATAACATCAAATGGTGGAATCGTAATTCTTTTGTTTAATAAAATTACATAGGAAACAAAAAATCAACCAATTTTACGTACAAAAATAAGCAGTAGGTACTTCACATACAACACAAAAAATAAAAATTAATACTTCGTATTGCCTCCTCGGGCTCTTCTTACAGCTTCTAGTCGATTCGGCATGCTGTTTATTAAGTTCTTTATGCGTTCTTGCGGGATATTGTCCCATTCTTCCACTAACGCCTGTTTCAGGTCTCTAAGTGTAGCTGGGGCGGGGTTTCGAGCTCTTACACGCCTCCCAAGCTCGTCCCATACATGCTCAATCGGATTTAAGTCCGGACTCCTCGAGGGCCAGTTCATACAGTTGATACCAACCTCCAAAAAATAATCTCTGACAATTTGAGCTGTGTGTGGCCTGGCGTTGTCATGCATAAACATAGAATTTCCACCCATATTAATTAAGTATGGGCCGACATGCTCATTAAGAATCTCTTCTACATATCTTGCACTCGTTAATGATCCATTTTCTATTAAAACTAACTCCGAGCGACTCTCTGAAGAGATTCCAGCCCAAACCATGACTGACCCACCGCCGAACGCCACTTTTTCCTCAAAACATGCTGGAATAAAACGTTCACCAGGCCGTCTGTAAACTCTTTGCCACCCGTCATTTGCATAGAGCATAAATCTGGATTCATCGGCAAACAAAATTCTTGCCCAATCTTCGTCACCCCAGTATCTGTGATCGCGGGCATAAAGTAGTCTTGCTGTTCGATGTATTCTTTCAAGTTTTGGGCCATTGGCCGGCCTATGTGGGGTCAAATTTGCTTCTTTGAGCCGCCGCCTGACAGTCCGCTCGCTGATGCCGTCCCTTCGGGTCTCTAAAAGCTGATTTTTCACTTCAACTGCTGTGAGGTGCCGATTTCGGAGCATGGTTGTAACAATAAATCGATCTTCTCTAGCTGTAGTACATCTTGTTTTGCCGGTTCCTGGTCTTCTAAGGTTCTGCCCAGTTTGTAGGTAACGTTGGAGGACTCGCTGCACTGTAGAAAGTGACACACCTGTTCTTCTCGCTGTATACCTCTGACTTCTTCCTTCTTCTAACATAGTGATGATACGAGTACATTCATCTCGTGTTAGCGGCATGATAGACATTCAAGAATGACCACAAAATAAAACAATGACAGCCTTTTATCATAGTTCTTTGACAGATTGAAAACAATTGCTTAAAAACAAGCAAAAGTAAAACGAACGCAATTTCAAATAAGTACCTAATTGGTCTTTTTTTTTCAATTAAACCTGTTTCCAGTTACTACGTAGGTCATTGAAGGTTGGATTTAGAAGGATATTAAATTCTCTATAAAACAGAGTTAGTTTCATGCAGATACGACCAACGATTTACAAAATATTGAGGTTTTCGTCACTGACCCGGTTTCTTTGACCGCGAGTGTATTTATTTGACTTCGTACCACGCCGCTTTTCTCGCAAATACTGTACTTACTGTACAATACTGACAGTAAACTGACTAGAAAAAAGGGCTCGTTGACAGTATACCGATTCTATCCCACTAAATGTGGAAGTGGTCTAAGCAAGTCATTGATTTATTTCAAGATTTACTTTGAAGAAGATTATTTCAATTTATTTATATCAAGATTTAATTTGCTTTGAAGAAGATTATTTCACAGAAAGATTATGTAACTGTTAACCTTCCTTAATGCTTAATAGATTGTTTAAATAGTTCAGAAAACTCAAGTTAAATTTCTAAAACTAATCGATTATTATAAGTGGATTTAATGTTGTGTTATGGTCTTATGGTTTAAAGTGGTCCCTAATAACCTTAGATGTTTTAGTGACCTTAAGAGGCTGACAAGACCTAATTTGGTGAAATTGATATTATTTAAGCAGTTTTTTTAAGAAAAACTGTTTGTTCTAGCAAATTAAATAAAATATATGTTAATATTCACCATATTTCAAATACCGTGGATGGGCTCGATACATAATTGGACGAAATCGGTTTGATAGAAAATAATTGCAAAGATTGGTCTTAAAATCACATTAAACCGTTCTATGGCTTTATTTTTTTGACGTGTGGGTCTGCAATTAAAAACATAAGTCAACATATTCATACCTAAACCGCTAACGATTCATATTTCACAAATAACCCGCCCTTTTTTTTCAATATTTATGTACTATTATTTTCAACAAATGAAATTAAAAGATTTTTCAAAAACCCAACTGCTTTTTTCAAATTGTATAGCCTATGTCACTCCCACGATTAAGAGGAATCCAACGACACCTCATATGTCTAAATCCGTCGAACGGTTTAGGCTGCAGGGCGTGCCAAAGAATAAGGTCACATACATACATACGCTCGAAAAACATAACCCTCCTCTCCTTCGGCAGTCGGGTAAAAACCGGGCCGCCCAGTAGCACTCGCTCTCGATTATTCCGATACAAATAGACAGTGTGCGCGCTATCCAATCCTCAAGGGCATTTTGGTGTTCACAGCGTCTTAAATAAAAAAAATATAAAAATCCAGAAATGGATCAGCCAGTTCCTCATAATCATAAGCTTCTCGTCATTTAGGAACCACTCATTTAACTGTTGGCGCACAGTAAAGAATCTGTACTGACTTAGTTGACACTGACTACTGACAACTGACAGGTTACTGATACTGTACCGACTCCGCACCGCCGAATGACGGTTTAAAGACTTTTACTTCTCATAAGAATAACATTAATTCACTTACATACATTAGAAAAAACATTATTTGCTAAGTTAACTTAAGAAAATGAACTAATTACATAGTGCAATTAGTTATTTTTAAAATAACAACGGGCATCAATACAATCAATAGGCAAGTAGTATTAAAAAAGAACGCCTAGTTGACATGCAAAACAAGTTTACAAATTGCTGCATAGAAGGGCGCTTGTGCCGATGTGGATATATGTCTCGGCAATTATATTTAGAAATACATTTTTTGATTGAGTCAGGCTTTAACATGCATGATGCTCAGAAACCCGATACGAATCGTACAACTCAAATTCACTTCTTCGTCGCTTCGCGGTATTCTCATTACCAGCGTAACTTAACACTGCGCGAGCAAGATGAGGCTTTATTGATTCTAATATATTTGGAGAGATCGCGTATTTATAATGTTAGTAGAGTCAAGGTCAATTATCTATATTCTATAAAACCGAATTATATGATCAAAACAAATAATGCCAATGGAGCAATATGTTCCTTTTAATAACAAAATTGGCAGTGACTTAAACTATCGCTAGATATGAGCATAATATATACTACGTATTATATAAACCGGGCAAGTGCGAGTCGGACTTGCGCACGATGGGTTCCGTACCATTATCTATAAAAAAGTAAAAAAAAAGGTTGGTTGTATGGGAGGCCCCTTAAATATTTAGGTAGGTATTTTATTTTGTTTTTAGTACCTATTTGTTGTTATAGCGGCAACAGAAATACATAATTTGTGAAATTTTCAACTGTCTAGCTATCACGGTTCTTGAGATACAGCCTGAAAAAAGAAATGTTTGTTGTATGGGAGCCCCCCTTAAATATTTATATTATTTTGTTTTTAGCATTTAGGTATTGTTATAGCGGCAACGGAAATACATAATCTGTGAAAATTTCAACTGTCTAGCTATCGCGGTTCTGGCAGATACAGCCTGGTGACAGACAGACAGACGGACAGCAAAGTCTTAGTAATAGGGTCCCGTTTTTACCCTTTGGGTACGGAACCCTAAAAACTGAGAATCAGAATCAGAGTCAGAATGTCATTTAGATGCTAAAGTCGAACTTAATTAAAATTTAAATTATTTATTTCAATTAAATGCATCCTTGATTTTATTTTACACAAAAATGTATATGTAGGTAATCAACAAACCATTAAAAATTGGTAAATATATATTGCCTCGCCATATCAGGGTTCATGTACGTTAGTATTAAGTTCTTAGAAATTTTAAAATGTACATGACAATATATTATAATGAATAAATAATTTACATTGACTTTGATTTGTCCACTTGTCTTAAAACACAAATCAAGGTTTGACAGTCGTCGCTTTATAAGCAAACATGACATTGGCGAAATCATCTTAACTTAGATGGAAGCCATTTAAAAAAAAAAAAAAATTGAAGGTTTGACAGCGCGTTTTCTGACACCTTTAGCCCAACAAACCTGTTGCCAATTGTTTATATATTTGAGGAATATATAAACGACAGACAAGTGTGCTGACAGCTAGAGAAATTTGCAGGTCCCTCAATTGACAGAAAGGCTACGAAGCTAAATTGTAATTTAACTATAAAAGAACGGCTTACCATAAACTACCTTCTTGATTTGTACGGATAATCGTTTGTTTGCCAAGAACTCAAATAAAATAGAGACAAACAAAACACGGTGAAACTATGACAAAGCCAACAAAGTCATATCTCTCTCTGTCACACTAATTCAGTTTGTATAGTGAGGTCTCTGTTTTCGCTGTGGCAGTGCATCCCTTATTTATCGCCAGGCCTGCCAACTATCAATCTTACTTATAGCTGAAGCGATATTTTTCTTCATTCCGTGTTTGAATGAACAGGAAGCAATAACAGCTAAGTCAGGTTCTGCGTTTGATTTGGTGGTTTATTGACTTTAAGCTAGCGTTGCGACAGTCAATAAATGTTGAGTCATTTGCGATGTTCATCGAAGGTTTATCCCTTTAACGGGCAACGTTAAAATTTATTCATAATTCAAGTCTCTTTGATATTGTATAGACCTAAAATTCTGACCAATAAAAAAATACAAAAAGATGACCTTATGGATGGTCATTTTGCCTATGAAATTTAGATTGTGCCCTATATAGGGTTATGCAAATCAGCTTTTTCCGAAATATTATAATATCCTATAAGTACGACTACAAACACGCAATGTATATTTATTTGTTTGTTAATAGTTTCTCCTCAAACATCTTGAACGATTTTATAGAAATTCATCATTCATTCATCAAAAAAAAAAAGAAAAAAAAAATCTGAATGTATGGAAAGTTTGACAAGTTTCTATTAAATGAAAGCTGCTGGCGCTATATTTAAAGCTGGCAGGTCTGTAATCGTAACACCCCGTTCACACTGCGTCCGTTTCCGTGTCCGGGAGGCATCCCTCTTTCTCTCGCTTGCGATGTTTCGCCCGAGTGCGAAAGAGACGGATGCCTCCCGGATACGGAAACGGACGCAGTGTGAACGGGGTGTAAGTTGGTGAATCCAGCCCTAGGTATTACAATTTGCAGTAAAAAAAATGCTTTATTTGCTGGCCAAGTTCTGGGGTTTCATACAGACATTTCTAATCATTTAAATCCTGTACTTTATCTTTATTGAATACGTAGGTACTACTGTTTGTGCAACCAGAAAGCAGCAGTAGCTACGAGTACGAAGAGGTCAATATGATCTAGGCATGTCTGTAGTTTAGTAGGTGTCGCGAAGCCACTTCTGGTCACTCTCATGGCCGCGAAATAGTACCTATAGCACTCTAGCTTAGGTATCTGTATTAGCATATATGCAACTATGAACCTACACATACAGCTTCCGGAATCCTTTATATATCTGACATATGAGCTGCCGCCTTATGCGTACCAGCTCCATCTGAGATGTGGGGACCTTCGTCCCCGAGAATGTCCTCCACCTCCCCTTACAGACATCCCTTACCACACGACTGATACTGTACCAATTCACACACTATATTGTTCCAGTTATAATTACCCGGGTGCACCCTTGATTGATGACGACATGGTCTGAGGCTGAAACTACCGAACCTGAGACCCTTGTTGTTACACTTGTTACTAATCCTTTCACACTAAAGAACTCCACGACTAAGAACTGTGTTATCGTATGTACGTGACATGTAGGAAAACCTTATTCATATACATAATATATCGTCACGCCTCCCAAATAGAATAAGACCTGTGGACGCACATAAATACATCACATCATGAACAATCATCGTCCGAGCTGTGTAAAAACACGTGAACCCACGTGTAAATGAACCAAATCGTTACAATGTCATAGGATGCATTGAAAGTGATTATGGAAAGAGCTCACCCTGGTTTTCCTCCAAATCTAACACTACAAATCTGCACTTAACTGTTCGTACGCAATATAGCCGTTAAGAACTGTGACAACTCGCCTACCCGTCAACATTGTTATAAAAAGATTGTGGGTTGCTACATGAAATAAATCGGCTGTTTGAGACATGATTATTAACATCAATGTAAATACTATCGTGAATCATGACTATTCACGACAGTAGGCATTTGCCCGCGACTGTGTCCGCGTTTCTCCCGTATCAGCTGCCATCCCCAATTGTATCCCTTTAGATGGTGATTGTGGGGATAAAAACTAAACTATGTTGTAATCCCCTTAAGGCCCCCCACAAGGTGGACTGATGACCTGGTAAAGGTTCCGCTGGATGCGGGTGGCGCAGGACCGGTCACTTTGGCACTCTTTGGGGGAGGCCTTGCAGCAGTGGATGTGTTTTGGCTGATATGATGATGATGATGATGATGTTGTAATCCAGGTCTTAAAATATTATCTCTAAGCCAAATTTCATCTCAACCCATTCAGCCGTTTTTGCATGATTGAGTAACAACCATATAAACTAATTTTGTATTAAGCAGTTACGCTGCTAACGAAATTATAAATTTTTAAATAAAGGCAAAAATTGACAAATTTAATGCTCCGAGCCGGATTCTAACCGGCGACCACAGGCATTCATGGCCCGTCGCTGCTAACCAACATCTAAACATCCAAACTTTCGCATTTATAATATTAGTAGGATAGTAGGACAGACTAGGACGTTTAGAAGACGATAAGATCTTGCTAAGATTATTTAGAGCTCATTGCCCGTGTATCTACTTCTGTTCCTGATTGTACGAGTATATAATACGATTTAATTAGAGTGCAAATAACGAGTTCTAACATGCCTGTCTAATGAATGTATAAAACAAAATGGTCGACAAGCCACCTCGTTAATAGGGAGCTCGCGTTACAACTTCAACGAAACTACGTTCACTGCGTTCCACTTAAGTGGATACGTGGACGAAATTCGTCGCTTTGCAAGTCTTTGTTCAGTGGGCGTCAAAAAATGTACACGTTTTTCGCCTTATCTCAATGGAATAAAGTGCAAAACCGTGAACATATCTTTGACATAGACTGTTCGTCCTGGGGGTACATTTTTATTCGTCGCTTTCGTTTATAATTGTATTCCAATGTCTTTCCCTCTTGCGGGGACGCGCGCCTAAAATGTGTTAGAACGAGCGCGAGTTGAGGATAAAAATTGAAACGAATTTAGGCCTTGGTGGTGTAATTTAACTTAAAGTATAGAATTCGAATCAATTTGGTATTTGTTTTAAATTTCTGACGCGTTAGGCTTGAGAAAATATAACAAATCGAGACCAAATTCAACTCCAGTAGAACACCCATATATCGACAACACATTGAAGTGATCGCACTCAACATTTTGAATATCAAATTAAAATGTGAAATGTCAAGTTAAATTGACTTCTTCTGTGGTGAGCGAGTGTTGGTTTAGGCTGTGACTGACGTTTGGTTACTTATTGCGTGATTTCCGCAGGTACGGAGTGTAAATAGAGGAAATTCGGCTGCCTTTGTAGGATTAAATGGTCTAATTTGACGTCTTTGGGGCAAAACGACAATATTATTAGTAACGTTCAAGGGAATTCAGAACCTGGCAGTTTATTTTTAATTTTGACTGTACTCGTAAGTGCTCTATTACATTATGTCGCAGCAAGTACAACTATGAATGTATATTGATGATGTCATTATAGTTCGAGATAATTATGTCTCGAAAAAAAGAATGTGATAAACATGGAGTTTACCTTTAAGTAAATGTTACGCTACTCTTTAACACATTCTCATGTAAACTATTTTTAGCACTGGTATAAACAAAACGTGGTAAACCTTGATTAAATAAATACAAAATAATAAAAATAATAATGCTCTAAGACTTATTCAATAACTATCGGTTCCTCTTAAACCCACCTTAAAAAAATAAAATAATTATCAATGACAACTAGTTAAAGTTAGAAATAGTGACAGTACAAACTACAAAACTTACTGTTTACGACTATTCGGAATCGTAAGGAATTGCATCCAACTTCGGTCATATTAAAATTCACCGCTCGGTCTGCGAAACTTCTGTATCGTGCACTTGCTAAGTTGGGGAATCGATGGAGCACAAAAAAGTTTGCAAGTAACGGGTCGGTAAAACGGGTAGGAACGGGCGAACACGAATGAAAGAGCAATACCGGGGAATCAATGGGGAACAAAGCTGTTGGGACCGCAGACATTTGCATGAGGACAAGGTGTCAAGACGCGGTTTGGAAATTGCGAATTTACTAGAATGCCATTTGGGTTATATTGAACATTTCTTATTTTGGGGAGTTCGTTTGATATGTTTAATTGGTATTGCATTGGTTAACCTTAAGTTGAAAGGGTCTCCTAGATGTAATTGCAATTTACAGGTTGCTATACTCATACTCATACTTTATTAATTATAAAAAGATGCATGACATCTTTACACATACGTATTGAATAAGCTTAGGTCATTAACATAGTCATTCAATATAAATATTATATTAAGTTTAAAAACTCTTCAAAACTATAGAACGACTAGGTACCACTCAAAATGCAAGTAAATGGGTGTATTTTCCAAATATGACTCTCATGACTATTGTATATGACAGTTTGTGCAGTTATTGGGGTTGTGGCAGTAACTACGTATATTAAGAAGGCAAAATAATTTATGTGCAGTAGCAAATCTAGAAATTTGGCAAGGTGTCTTATCTTTTGCATACTTCTTCATATTCCGAAATTCAATAAAATAAAGAGTTTTTTAGTCGTACCATTTAAAGTCGTAAGCTTAACAAAATACGTATTTTATAAGCCTCAACGCTCACACAGGTGCAATTACAGTAAACAAGGTATGTCAGTCATTTTTCAAATTGCATGCATATAAACTCCAATGCGTGACGAAACTTGTATCACGACAAGTTAAACCATACATAGGCTAGTCATATATAACTGACGTTTCAATAAGACCCCAGTTCAACCATTCTTCATCTTTACAAATGCATTTACTTCATTCCAAGTCTCAAAGGTATAATTAGTCGCGGCAATTGTCGGCTCTCAGACGCCACTCGGTTGCCGTTCGACGCCTGACTTGCTCAATGAGATGTTCCTTTTGAAAAAGCGTATCTTAGTGGGAAAGACTCGGTAGTTATGACTTTTTAAAGATAAGGTTTCTGTAATTTGTTACCTGCTAGCGATAGCGCCTTGTTTGAGTATACGTGCTCTTGTTATTACGTAGTTACTGTGGGTGACAAGTATATTTATAAAATACAATATGAATTACGACTTGCTGCACTATTCCAATAACTTCAAAACAAGAGATTTTTTTTCAACACTACTTTGGAAATCGTGCAGCTGAATAAGGAGTACCATCTCAAGAGAGTACATACAGCTACGAGTAGGCTCAGCATTATCATCATCAGCCAATATATTGTCCCACTGCTGGGCACTGGCCTCCTCCCATGGATAAAAGAGAACGGGTAGTGGTCCCAACACTGGCCCAGTGTGGGTTGAGGACTTCACATACACCTTTGAATTTCTTTGCAGATGTATGCAGGTTTCCTCACGATGTCGTTCTTTGCCGAAAAGCTATTGGTAAATATCCCATGACTTTCCGTGCACGAGTTCCGGAAACCCATTGCTACGAGTTGGGATTATGGTTCAAACATTAGGAAGCAGCAGCTTACACTAGGCTTAATAAACATACGTTCTACTAAATAATTTGATATCACCCCTTTTCATACATCAAAGTCTCCCCAAACGAATACGACCTGGTAAGGAGAAGATGAAAGTAATAATGGTAATGTGTTTCGCATTTCTGAGCATTAGCGAATGCAATATATAATAAGCGGCAGTAATGGCGGCGAGGAAACGACGAGTCTCTTGTGGGATCGGGTTCCGTAGTCAGTCTTGGCGGGGTCTAGCATAACCTAAGCAATATTTATTGATTAAAAACACTTTACGTACATCATAATAATATAATTTTATGGATAGCTTAAAGACATCCAAAGCATATGCTTACATTAGTGTACAACATGCCATTGGGGTTTTTAGTACAAAAGGCGAACTTAATTCTATAAAGCATTCTCTCCTTGAGACCATTTTGCGTTTGACTATTGGTTTTCAACTTTGGCAAAACTTTGACATCTCTTTGATAAGAGGAAATTGTCTGCATAGTTGTTGGAAAACTGTTTCTGGACTGATATTGTTAAAGATCAATGTTACTGCTCTATGATCTTTTAAGACAGGTATATACATGGTTGTTGTGAGTTTTGTACGAAATCTTTTGAAATTTGTATGAAATTTACCTGTGCTTTATAAATATAGGTACAATAATTAATATAATTAACTTACTTTTTTAAATATTTCATTTTACTTTAAATACCTACGTGTGTTTTGTAAAAAACATGTTGGTGTCATTGAATCATTAAACCGACCTGGTAATAAAGTAGAGAGGCGAGAGGCATAGTTAGAAACTTATATATAAGTATTAAAGTAGGAACCACCCATATGAAGACGTAAAAGTATAGCTAGCAAAAAAGTCATTAAACATATCTTCTGATTAAAAAAATTTCACATACATTAAAATCATATCAATTCATGCTAGCCCTCCCGCTGGTAATGAAAGCGTTCTGTTACGTTACTTAGCGGGGAACGAGCATACGCGTTAATTTGCGGCATTTTTGGCGCAATTACCATTACCGGCGGTTACCCAGCGGTCCTAGCAACGCAGGTAATGTAGTACTTTGTTGTGTTATGAACACAACTTGCTCATTACCGTCGTGTCACATGTACAATTGTACATGCTCCTTATGACGCCCTATGGCCAACAAAATAGTACATTACGTACGTATGGTGAATTCGTGAATGCCCCAGATCGCAGGTGTTTGTATATGCGATCTGGGGCTTTACAATTACCACCCGCGGTGCGTACACAATTTTACGTCTTCTCCTGGGTGTGAAGGGAGATTTGCCGCTGCGCCGGTGGGCGGAAAATCTCACTTACCGCCCGGAGTGACGTAATGGTCATTTTTGCATACATTTGGAATCCATAACCAGGTAAGTAGCCTAAAAACTTTTAGCATTTGCAAGTTTTTCTAGTGCAGGTCCCTTTTCATAGGAATTTGTGAATTTTAACAAATGAGGTGGCGTTCATTTTGATTGAACCATTTATTCTAATAATTTTTCAATTAATTTTATTTGTTAAGATAATTAAATGATACATTTTACCTACATAAATTCACGCCTCTCCAAAAAGCAGATCAGGTGGAATTTAATTTTAAGTTTCACTTATAGTAATTATTCGTACGTTTGAAAAAGAAGAATAAGAATAGTTTATTTACCAAAAGGTAGTCCGCTTGATGCGGTCGGCGCAGGACCGGTCGCTTTGGCACTCTTTGGGGGAGGCCTATGTCCAGCAGTGGACGTCTTTCGGCTGATATGATGATGATGATGATGATGACAAAGAGGTGTCCCAAATATTCCGTTCCAGATCGTTATTGTATGGCTTCTTTATTTATTTGTACAATATTTTAGGGTTCCGTTCCCAAAGGGTAACATCGGGACCCTATTACTAAGGCTCCGCTGTCTGTCTGTCTGTCTGTCCGTCTGTCACCAGGCTGTATCTCATGAACCGTGATAGTTGGAAAGTTAAAAATTTCACAGATGATGTATGTCTGTTGCCGCTATAACAACAAATACTGAAAAACCGGCCAAGTGCGAGTCCGAGTGGGGCTCCCATACAACAGACATGATTTTTTTGCCGTTTATATAGATAATGGTACGGAACCCTTCGTGAGCGAGTCCGACTCGCACTTTTTTTTCTTGTATTAAAATCGCGTACTAATAATTTTGACTTCGAAAAATCATAAAATGGATACCTACTGAAAAAAACAGGACAAACTAGATTAATAGTCCAGGCAATGAACTGACAACTTGTATGGAAAAAATGACAATTTTGGAAATAATTTATAATAGCTTATTTTTTATGTATAACGGATATATTATCAATTAAATACTTACCCAGCGACAAAATCGGACAAAATTTCAGGCATCGAAACAATGATAAGTTAACTGGCTTCTAAAAAGTCAGTAAAAATATTAATAAATGTTTTTGTCTTTATTTTGGTTCATTTACATTTGCTCTATAATAATCAAGATAAATCGTACAAAAAAAGATAATGCATGCTTCATTTAAATCTACATAATTACTTCCGGGTGGAAAGTTTGTCGGATTCTTGACTAAATCATCTAAGAATAACATTTTCAAATGAAATCAACAAAAAAAACGCTATTATACATTAATGTTTTTCAAAACCGTATTTTGCCTGGAGTATAAAGCTGCAGTACTTAGAATGCATCACTACATGCTAGCCCTAAATAATGCGACTGTCAGAGAGCAATGGCGGCGTGTTTTGAACCTTGCTGCTACCAACACGTGAAATGATGACCGTGAGTAAAACGACGAATAAGAAGAATTAAAAAAAAATACTAAGTATTTGCAGTTTTTAAAAAGCGATCAAGCATAATTCCAAGTTTTGCATAATTCAAAAATTGCACCGCTAAAATAACAGTGAACATTTACTGCATATTATTTCAAAACAAAAGCACGGCTGCCTTATTTAAACACAAACGTATAAGGTTTATTTAGTGGCGTACCATTTCATAAATGCAATCTGCAATGTGGTCGGCTCAGAGCGCGACTCAGGGAAGTTCGGTACTGCGTCTGTGCAAAATTTAGATCATATAAAATGTTTATCTTTATTTCAGGTATAACTAATTATTATTTATTTATCTTTATTGCACAGTAATGACATGAAAGCCAGACTTAATGCCTTCAGGCACCCTACCAGTCAACCTTTAGGATAAACAGAGATAAAGATAACGGTCAGATTATTTGATATTATTGGTATTGATTTAATGTTTGGTATTCTTTAAGCATATATTTATTAGCGATGCTTCTTGTTTATAGTAAATAAATTAATAATTATTCATCTTAACGATTATCATGATCATCCTATCAGCTGTTATAAGTCCACTACTGGACATAGGCCTCCCCCAAAATGTGCCACAATGGCCGGTCCTGCGCTACCCGCATTCAGCGGACTACCTCAACCTTTACCAGGTCATCAAGTCCACTTTGTGGCCAAATTGTAATAAAGTGCTATTAATGTTCCCTGCACAAAGCAATCCTTTCATCCATTACCCAGAAATTACATCAATAAATCAACAAAATGAGTAAAATGAAACAGTATTCATGTGGTAATAGTTAAACAATTCAGACCTCAAGGTGACCTCGAAGTCGAAACTCTCATTTGCGATACTGTGCGAGAATAAATCAAACTTGTCCATTAAAATAAACCCTAATGGGTGCAATTTTAGTTGAGAACTCGCGTTAAAACAAGCAGTGTTGCGTGCGATGGAAGTTGCGGCGATATCAACTATACTGGGGCTCTGTGAGCTGTAGAACGAGTCTGTCTCAATTGCTTTTTTATTTCGAAAAACTGATCAACAAGAGACAATATTATTTAATGAGCATCATTATTGAACATGCACAAAAAATCGGTTGAGAAATACGAGCTGTACTTAAATGAGAACAGCCGAATAGCAGGCCATAATTTTTTTTTTGGACCAAGCCGAACTAAGCGTAGACAACATTCTGGACCAATTAACTTTTTATGTCGGAATTTTCCATGGTTACCTCTCCAGTTGGTAGATTGCGGAACGATTCGTTCGCACGTTAGGTAGATCTAAATGTCATTTTTTGTCTGGGAAAGTGACGGTTGTGTTATCTTAGCGCTCGTTCGAAAAGCTATGCAATAACATCTTTGAATCACCTTGTAACATTGTAAATATACATTATTTTTACATTTAAGACCGCATTTTTTATGGCCCATCTTGTAAGCATGTTAGAAACCCATGGTGTAACAATTTTATAAGAAACAGGCAGTTTCTGAAAATGCGAGATACATCTAAGGCCCTGTGTTAGCTTTCGATCAGGTTAGACAAAAATTCAAACGCAATCCCATTTTTAATTTTAAAAAATATTTCGGCTAACGGGCGGTTTAACATCAAGAAATAGGTGATAGTACATCACATAATTCATGGCTGTCCGAATCGGGACTCTCTCTGGGAATAACTAGACCTGACCCCGTATCATAGTCGGCCTTATCACACATAAGTGACAGGATAGAGCGGCCGTCAGTGGCTGACACTGTTCGACAGAACGAGACGACGCCCCTATCTTGTCACTTATCGCGTGATAAGGCCGACCATGATCTGGTGCAAACGCTACCCAATGGATGAAGAATTTAGACATCGTGTTATAATAATTAAGTAAACCGACTCTGTAACTAATTAATGCCATACGAATAAATAAATAGATGATTGATCCAGTACTGCCAGGCTCTTATGCAAAAGTATAAAAATTATCATGATAAATATGCAGTCATATTATACTCATTGTAGCAAATATTTTTATACCTTGCATAGATTTTTTTAGCAGCTGACTACATAACTACTTTAATGATCTTTTATTTTTACTTTAAAGTCACTTACTTAAAGACATATTATATATGTTTTTAATGTGTTAGTAGATGTGAAGTTATCAAACCAGTATAAAGGTACCTACATAAAGATTATGAAATTGAATATGAGTAGGTACTTACCTATTCGTATGTTTTTAAGACTGTTTAAATCCGGGTAGCTGGCGGGTCACGACCAACTATTGGAATGAAACTATCCTAATAGGAATTGTGAAGCGTTACATTCCAGAACTGAAATAAACAATTAGGAAGTTGCTAATGATGACGTTCCAAAACTGTTTCCACTACTTGCACGATATCGAGTGCGAGATAAACTACCCGTCTCTTTCTGAGTGGTCTAATTAGAAAGAGAAGGATAACCTGTCTCATGGCCGAGATAGTTTGCGCCCGGTTTTATGCTAGCTGTGCTGACAACACAACTCTTATATAGAAGGAATTATTTAGGGAAATAAATATGATCTTTAAATTTATGGGATGTTTTGTTTATAGTTGCCTACGACTCCGTCCGCGTGCAACTCGTTTATATCGTAGCTCCATACAGATATTTCACCCCCATTACTCTTCCTTAGAGTGTGATTTTCGGGATAAAAACTAGAACATCTAAATGTCCTTCCCCGGGACTCAAACTGTCGCTATACCATAATAATAATAATAATAATAATAATAGCCATTTATTCCCGCAAAAACATTACAAATAAATCTTTTTAATAACAATTACGTTGCATTTTAGAGTTAAGTAAAGTGAATATCAATAATGTTCGGCATGCATGATTGTATATACGAGTACATTCATAGAATTATAAAACTTAAAAGTAAATAAATGCATTTAAACTTAAGCAAAAAGTTAATAAATGAATTTCATTTTAAAATTAAAATTGTACATATTTAAAATCATTTGATCAATTCATTGTTATTTGTGTATATTTATATGTGTATTATTATGTGTTATTAATTAAATGTTTGTATTCACAGTATAGCTAGTAGTAAACAAAATGTATTAACTTATGAATTCAAATCTATACCTATTTAAAAACTAATACTTATGTCAAACAAATATTGAAATGATTGAAATTGTGATACATAATTAAAATTAGTAAATTAATTAATTACCTAAGTACTTACATTAAAAACTATAATTTATAAGTCTTCATGAGATCTATGAGCATTTAAAAATTAAATTAAAGAATATAAAAATATTAAAAAACAAGTGAATTAAATTAAATTAGTTTTTGGGGACCCAAGATTGGGCAAAGGCCTCCTCCATGCACGTCCACGATTTTCTATCTTGCGCGAGTCTAGTCCAGGCACAGCCGGCCTTCTGTTCGATGTCGTCTCTCCAGCGGCGGCGCGGGCGACCGCGGCGGCGCGGCGCGTCGAGCACGCTCCAGTGCAGCACGCGCTCGCTCCAGCGGCCGTCGCTCGCGCGGGCCACATGCCCAGCCCAGCGCCATTTTAGCCTGCAGGCTAGATCACCTACGTCTACCAGCTTGGTCTTTTTTCTAATTTCGGAGCTTCGAACCCTGTCCATCAGTTTAAGCCCCAGCATACTACGTTCTGCTGCCCGTTGGAAAACTTGGAGTTTGTACAG
This sequence comes from Epinotia ramella, assembly GCA_947578815.1. NCBI lineage: Eukaryota > Metazoa > Arthropoda > Insecta > Lepidoptera > Tortricidae > Epinotia > Epinotia ramella. The sequence goes on along the minus strand of OX388206.1, from coordinate 812,055 downwards.
GATTTCTTTATTTAGAGTCCAGCTTTGGCAACCGTAGAGAAGTGTAGGACAGACAACTGTGTCGAAAGCTTTTTTCTTTAAGTTGATAGGTAGGTTGGATTTGAAGATGTGCTTTAATGACCAGTATCTTCTCCATGCAATTTTAACTCTCCTTTCTACTTCTCCTATTGTCTGTTCTTCAAATGTTATTTTGCGTCCCAAGTAAACGTACTCTTGTACGTACTCAATCGTGTTTCCCGAGATGTTGGTTTCTGTTTTTTCGCCATTAGTTATAATGCATGTTTTATCCATGTTCATGTTTAAACCACATTTTTGACTCTCTCTGTCCAACGTTTTCAGCATATACTCTAGATGACTGTGGTTATCACTGATCAGCACGATATCGTCGGCAAAACGTAAGTGATTTAACAGTTCACCGTTGATATTTATACCTATAGCTTCCCAGTCCATCTTACGAAATATGGATTCCAGAAGAGCAGTAAACAAATTTGGGGATATTGGGTCACCTTGTCGGACTCCGCGCTGTATTTTAAAAGACCTTCCTGCTCTCTCTAATTTAATTGTAGACTTCCCTTTTCTATATATTTCTTCTAGTATGTTTATGTATTTTAATGGTACCCCTTGTTGTCGTAGAGATTTCCACAGAGCTGCGTGTGAGATTGTATCGAAAGCTTTCGAATAATCAACGAAGGCTAAATAAAGCTCTTTTCGGTATTCTTCGTACTTTTCGATAATCTGAGTTAAAGTGAATATATGGTCCGTAGTAGAGAACCCTGGACGAAAGCCCGCCTGTTCTCTCGGTTGATTACTTTCTAGAACAGGCATAATCCTTTTTTGGAGAACTTGTGTAAATAGCTTGTATATTGTCTGCAATAAACTGATCGGTCTATAGTTTCCAATATCTTTGGGATTTCCTTTTTTGTACAGTAAAGTAATAATCGAAGTCTCCCAGTCTGATGGTATAGTCTCGTTTGTTAAGATGCGATTAAATAGTTTTGTTATCAAAGGAGTTAGTGGCTCTATTAGACTTTTCAGGATATCATTAGTGATTCCGTCGCTCCCTGGGCTCTTCGAAGACTTGAGAGACTTTAACGCTTGGAGTATTCCCTTCGTTTTGGCATATAAATATCAGTGATTTGATCTCTTTGTTGGTATAAATCTTCATAAAAAATTGTAGCAGTCTCTATTAGATCCTTTCTTATAGAGACATGTTCACCTGATTTTGTGATTAGTGATGGAATCCATTTACGGTCTTGGTTTAAGCGTCGTTGTCCTTTCTTCACAGAACAGTGTCTAACTAGTTCTTCCTCAATTATTTTCATTTTATTATTGTGTTCCTCTTGTTTCAGTTTTCTCTTAATTTTTCTGTAGAGCTTTGAGAGTAGTTTTTTCTCAGCTTTTGTTTTATTCTTCTTTTCTTTTATAGCCGTCCGACGTTCCATGAGTTCAGCAATGTTGGGAGGTATGACTAATCGATTTTTTGGATTCACGAAATCTTTTCTTAATGTTGACTCTGACTGTTTAATAGACTTTATTATATTGGAGTATGATTCTTGTACGTCGTCTGTAATAGTAAGAGATGTAGATACTTTGGTGAAATTGCTTTCGAGTGTTTGTTTTTCTAGTGGCGTAATGGTGCTTAGTTTACCTTTGAACGACTTTCTTGACTTAGTTTGTGCGTCTATTAAGTACTTTGCGCGTATCATTCGATGGTCAGTCGGGTGGGAGGTGCTTATGACATTCACGTCCCTTACTCTGTTTTTATTATTTGTTAGAAAGTAATCAATTTCATTGTATGTGTTGTTATCGGGTGAACACCATGTCCATTTCTGTTTTCTTTTTTTCTTAAAATACGAGTTCATGATATGAAGGCGATTTTCTATACAAAATTCCGTAAGCTTTTTTCCTTTTCTACTCCTCTTACTGTCGTATCCCCACTGACCCATTATACATTTATCCTCTGATTTTGCCATGCCGACTTTTGCATTGAAGTCACCCATAATTATTGTATTGGCTCCTGAATCAGATAAAGCTGTGTTCAGATCGTCGTAGAATAGTTGTATCACATCATCTTTCGATTTTTCCGTTGGGGCGTAGACTTGGATTATGTGTATTTTTGTGCTGTGTATATTTAAATCGAGTCTGGCTACTCTGTCTGAAATAGGTACGAACTGTTCTACATATAACTTCATTTGACTTTTCAGCATAAAACCAACACCACTGTGACCGCTTTGGCTACCGGAATACATGTAAATAAGTTCGTCTCTCTCAAATATTTCATTGGTTTTATATCTTGTCTCCGAAAGACCCAGTATATCCCAATTTATATTTTCTATGGCATGTAAAAGTTGAACTTGTCTGGTGTTGCACACTATAGATCTGACATTAAGTGTGCAAATATTGAGGTAAGTATTGTTATTTCTTCTTGTTGAGTTTCGTGCTATTGGAGGGTTTTGGTCTAACTCTCCCTCGGCGACCACCCGTATTGGGAGAGTGTGATTATTTGTGTGGTATCCATGTTCGGTTGCTGTAAACTTGTGAGTGGAGGGGGCCTCGTGGTGTCATGCGTCGCGATCGCTGTTACGGGTTACGTAGGATGTCATACTATTTTGATGTGTTTTATGCTTCTTGTTAGTATGAACACCGTGTTTGTTGTTTTGGGTCCAAGTGCTTCTCGTTGTTGTTTCCGGGTATTCCGGGCAGTTTTGTGTTGCCTGGGGTGGTGATAATGACAATTGTCGCTTGTTGCTGAGTCCTTCTTTGTTGTTATTTTTTACAATTAATTTGTCATACTTAAGAAAAGCTAAATTGCCATTTTCCATCTCCTTTTGTTGCTGAAGTTTAAGACCTTCTCTTATTTTTAGGATGTGAGAAGGGAATTCTTCTTTTATGTAGATGTTTGTGTTTGAAAGACATTTCTTATTCTGTAAAATTTTTATTTTTTTTCCCAACGTAGTGAAGGCGACTGATATTGGTCGGGGGCGACTACCTTTTTTACCCATTCTTCTGATTGACTGTAGTTCATATTCTTGGATTTCAACTTTTATTTGGTTTTGAATGATGTCAATTATAATATCTTGAAGTTGGAAGTATGATTTTTCTATTTCATCTACTCCAAAAAGAACAATGTTTCTTTGGACGTTGTTCTTCTCTAGGATATGCAGTCTCTTTTCCTGGTCTTCAATTTTTATTCTTAAATTTCCCAAGTCCTGGTTGAAATCGTCTAATTTTTTATCTATATGATTAGTAATGTTTGTAGTAATTTTTTCTTCTACTTGGAGGAATTGTGACTCTATCGAGGAGAGCTTTTTGTTGAAGTCAGATTTCATTTCTAATATTAATTTTTGTAACTCGTCCATGTTGTCTGTTTGTTTTGATTAAAGAGACCTCTAGTGGTAGTGCACTGCACTAATTGGCATATCATTCGAGTTGAAGAAGTTGAGCGATCGATGCTACGTTAATGGTGGTACTGCTTTCTTGCACGCTTAGTAGTTCGCATTAAACGCCACAGATGGCGTCGTTACAGGGGTCATGAATTGCAAATTTCTTATAAGTTAGGTTATTCCATATTTCATCCAAATCGATTTAGCGGTTTAAGCGTTAAGAGGTAACAGACAGACAGTAGATACACTTTCACATCCACACTAATATGTGTATGTATCTGTTTGTCCGTCTTTCACGGCAAAACGGAGCGACAAATTGACTTGATTTTTTAATTAAAGATAGTTGAAGGGATGGAGAGTGACATAGGCTACATTTTGTCTCTTTCTAACCCTCGACTTCCCTAAAATGGGGGGTGAAAGTTTGTATGGAGCTACGATATAAACGAGTTCCACGCGGACGAAGTCGCGGCAGAATCAGTTTATTATGTATATACCTAACTGAAAATTTGTTCAGACTTAGCAGAAAAAAACCCTCCTGGGTAATTAATTTAACTATTAGTGCATCGCTGGCTTATACTTGGCTTGCGTTTTATAATTAGATCCGTTATATTTGTGTATGTAGAAATAAACCAGTGGCAAATTTACGAGTTCTAATCTAACCTACAAAATTCATTAAACAAGTTCTGCTAGCTCACTTTCTTCAACATGTTTCCCTCAAATAGCCTTTAGATAAAAACAAACTCATAAAAATTCCCTCCAACATCAAAATATAAAATTTACGAGTGAAATAACGTACCGTTCCCACTTTATATGTATTTATTTTGAAACTGCACCAATATTTCGTGGGAGCGGCGGCGGGCCAAGTTCGGTGCATAATAATACTCTTCGAACAACATTCGGTTCCGATTTGGTTGTGGAGCGTTCCGTTAACAGCTGACGGCAACGCTACCTGCTTTCTATTTACCAAAGTTTGTGCTAATTGAAGTTTTGTTCAGTGTTATACATTTCAGAGCCAGGTTCTGTCTGGCTGGTATTTTCCATATTGTGTTCCTTTTTGAGTTTGTTCATATGACACGACGTTCATTCTTTCTTTAAGGAGCTACGGTAGCCTAGTGGTTCAGACATGCGGCTGTCAAGCGGCGGACGTGGGTTTGAATCCCAGCTCGTATCAATCAGTTTTTCGGAACTTATGTACGGAATATTTACCGTTAGCGTTTCGCTGATTGTGTTAATATAAGTTTATGTCATGATCATACACTTCATTATTGGTACAAGCTCTTATTGCCGACTGTACTTTTTTATATACAGGGTGCCATCGGAGACGTAATCAGAAACCACTTTTTCAGACCTGGTAATTGATGGTCATTTCAACATAGTAGGAGTTACATGAAATTAAACGTTCTTTTTTTTTGGTAATTTAGTCCTAAATTAAATCGCTGATTCACCAAATTATGGTTACCCTATTTATTTAATCAAAACCTCTTTGGTTATCTTTCAGAATAGTTTATAATTATGACCATTTAAGTTTATCTTTGCATCTCTTTCTTGGTTATAGGGTGACCACGCTGTTTAGAGGACATAATTTAATTTTAAAGATTGCATGATTAAGTTTAAATAATGCAACTAACCACCTCCATTCCTGTGTCATTGTAAACTCAGTTTAATGCTTAATTAAGTCTTGTCATTTCTGATTACGTCTCCGATGGCACCCTGTATAGTCATCAACTACTCATTGAGACGATTCCAAAGATTCCAAACTCAACGGTAACCCGTCGGTTAAGTACTGAATTCTCATGGCCACCTTCTGTGTCCATCATCAGATCAGCTCGATGGTATAATAATATTGAATTGTTATCTAAACTGTAGCGTATATATTCATTTATGTTCTAAAGTATATACAAGGTGTGGACGACGCACCGCCCTCAATAGCGGGCAGTGCCTGCGCGCGGCTACGAGTATCCTCGCTCGACGAGGTATCGCGCTGGGGCGACTTTTGTTGCGCCAACTGAGTGCTTCGTCATACGCCTAAAGCAGCGACGTATGCCACTCTACAGTCATCTAATGTAACCAGTAATGGACCCACGTTCGGCTCTAGCTATCACACAACGAATCCTCAATTAAATAAAGGGTCAGCAACGGGGTTATGACTTCTTCTGAAGTGGCAAGCGTCCATACACTACGGTGTCTGCTTACCATCAGGCATACGGTTGTTTGCCACCATCGTAGTAAAAAAAACATGTAAACGTAGGGGACGTAACAACGTCACAGAATTATTGTACTACAAATCCAAGACCTGATTTTTGCGTCTACGCCAAAGGAATGGTTTTTTTTCGTATCAAGATCAGCCAAGCACGTGTCGGCTCCATCTTATCGATATGACCATAAATTGTTTCAACTTTGTAACTCGCCTCTTTTAATCGAAAGCGACCTTGGCACGGAGTTTATTGCTTAGGAAAAGAAAGCAGTAATATAATGATAATATATTATAAGCTTGATTTATATAGATTTGTGAGGTGATTTTGTTATAATAATAGTTTTTTATTGTTACGCGGGTTTTCTTTTTCAAATGATATTAAAGGTAGTGATGCCTATTTTATATAGTATGTTATCAATATTATTTTTACTCGTGTAAAGCAAAAATAATAAATTATCATATTGTTACAAAAATTACCAAGCTACACGGAAAACGAAATGAAAAACGCCCACTAATTATTGAATAGATTTAAAAGTTCAATTTATTTAACAAGAGTTCAATCAGCGTGAAGTGAGGTAAAACCAAGAGAGGGACGGGGGGGGGGGTCCGTGTTCTGGCTGTATAATATTTTAGAAATTTCCGAATGGGATGTTTCTCTCGCGAGCGCAACAAGAAGTTCCGAGTTGTTTTAAATGCCCCGTTCGTTGGACACAACGCGCTGCTTACTGGGTAGCGAGATTTCTGTTCGTGATTTTTCAAAAAAACATCTTATTATTAATGCAAACACTTAAAAAGCAGCATCAAAATTGTTAAAGAGTTATCGAGTCTAATGAACGTTGAAACAACGTTTAAATCTGAAAGAATCTCGACATAAAGGGGAGGAACTGGGACTTAACTTTTTCGAAAATTAATTAGTTTGAAAACAATTTATAGCTGCAAATTAAGCGTTTGGGAGTTTTCCACGTAACGTAATCAAAAGAAAAGTTTTATTAGGCGCCGCTGTAACGATTCAAATTTTAAAATATAAAAATACTAGCTTCTGCCCGCGACTCCGTCCGCGTGGAAATCGTTTATATCGCAGCTCCATACAAACTTTTACCCCCCCATTTCACCCCTTTAGGGGATGATTACGGGGATAAAAACTTTTTAAGTGGAGATAGTTGAAGGGATGGAGAGTAACATAGGATAGTTTTTATCCCCGTAATCATCCCCTAAAGGGGTGAAATGAGAGGAGGAGAGTAACATAGGATTATCACGTCCATTCGTCGCTCCGTTTTGCCGTGAAAGACGGACAAAGAAACAAACAAACACACACATACACTTTCGCATTTATAATATTAGTATGGATAATCTACCGCTTGACATGTAAAGAACCAACACGAGATCCTTATTCGAATAAGGATGCGAGTCTCGGAAATATTCAATGCAATATATTATATTAATATAACTGAGACTCACGGGAGTTTTCTGTATAAGATTAACATTTTGCGATCAGCACCGTAACAACTCGTAGTAGGTGTGGGAGACTACATATATGCGGCACAAGAAAAGAGAAATAAATCAAGGACGTGTCACAGACGCGGACGCAGTGCGCGGTGCTCTTCAATGAACTCTCATACAATATGTTTATATACAAGCGTTTCTATTCCACCCAGGACGGGCACGGACGTGACGCGACTGCAAGCGGCGCGACCTGTCATGCTCGAAGGACTCAATTTGAACACGTTTCTGACCACATTAGAGTGGAATCGTAGTTTTTGTCGTATTGTGATCTCGTTAACTTTACCATGTGTACGTACCCACCAATCAATATGATCTGACTGTTAGCGATTTAAACGAATTGTACCCACGCATAGTCTACACCAGATTGGTAATTGCGGAACTTTCCGAACGAGCTGTCATTTTCCCGTACAAAAAAATACATTCATTTACGTCCGTACAGCCTATTGGCTGGCATATTTGCCCGCAATTGACCAGCCGGTTCAGCCCGTCTTCGTCTGATACCACTCCAGTCTGCCTTGCCACTTTAAATTATTAATACAAAGTTATAAGTAGAACCTGTCTTGTTGTAATACATTTCAATAATATGATTGTTATCGAAAACGAAGAACAAAGGTAGTGTTGTTTGATTTGTTTACGATTGTCCTCAATTCAAAGATTGTTTTGTGATTAGTGGAAGTGGGGCTGTATCTGTATGTACGCTTGCAGTACTTTATGTGTCCCACCTCGGTTCCGTGCAATACTACTGCGCAAATATGATAATGTCAGTATACCGACAAGTAGCTATAAGGAGCCGGTTGAAAATGAGCGCTGCAGTCGGCATGGTTAGCACTATGCTGAGCTTGATCCTTTTTAGAGTTCCGTACCCATACATACATACATACATACACGCCTTTATCCCTGAAAGGGGTAGGCAGAGCACATGAAACTTGTGTCCAGTGCCACTGTTAGCATAAATGTGGGTATAAAAGGTCGACAAACTTTTTTTTTTACTGTTTTTTATAGATAATGATACGGAACCCTTCGTGCGCGAGTCCGACTCGCACTTGGCCGGTTTTTTTGCTGGTACACGACAAACAATCTTTTTATTCTTCGTACCATTTTATATTGTGGGCAATGCATACAACTACAAATCTATTCTGGGTGGCAATGCTTACATACAGTCAAAATACTCACGTACAGATTCCGTCCCGTCAAATGAAAAGAAGTGGCCTTAGGTGAAAGTGCAATGTCGACCGTAACACGAGCCTTACTTAACTGGAACACCCCTCACAAAAGGCGGTTATCGCCCCATAATTATTTATCAATTTATTGAAACGGCACAAACAGATCCGTTGGGGATCGATTCAATAAATAATCACAAAGGAAGCGTAAAGACAAAGGAACAAAGCCTTTGTCCGGACACCTTGGACCGGCAATCTTTGATTCCCCTTTGAGGCGCCAGGGGAGTGACAGGGCTATGATCTGATTGACAGCTCGCCCGCCAACGAAAATATGGCTTTCAACAGTTTATGAAGATTGATGCCAGCGGGAGTGATTCCCGTGGATTTGCAAATCGCGCTGTCAATTTTTATTTGGATTTATGATACACCCCGTGGAAGGGTGTGGGTGTAAATTATATTACGGTTCGAGGTATTCAGCAGGTTTTGAGCTTATGACACAGTTTTTTTACATAAAAAGTTGACTAACAGGAATCCATATTCTTGCTACGAGTATTCGCCTGTCCTCATCCTGCCTGGTATAAAGCTGGACTCGAGAGAACTGACAAACAATTAGAGATATCCATATCATACACATAATATGACATGACATACTCACAGCAAAGAGATTCTTATCTTGTGACATTGAGATATGAACATTTTCATTTCGATGGGACCATTACAAAATTCAACATTTTAAGCAGGTATTAAACCACGTATATTCAACCTTTTACCAATCCTGGCCGATTTAAACCGACAGACCTAACAACATAATATTACATAACTTAAAAGAGTAAACAACATGCGAAGCCTGACTACATAGAACCCTTTTTATTACAGCAGAATGTAATTATATATATTCTGCGGAATATAGTATGTATACATTTTGTGTGTGGCCAGGCCACATATCGACATTATAAGAGAGACATGAAAGAAAAGTGATATCAGGACGAACGTGATGTCAATGAGACAAGCGGAATCGCGACACCGGCTACGTAGCTTACGAAGGCCACCTTAGAGCATACATAACTGGAGAAGCCTTACAGTAACTTACTCCTCTGTTGAAAACCTTGCACAATGTGCAAAAAAACATACAAAGACAATTTCCCAATCGATTAATGGTAATTCACAAATAACATTTTGGGTAACATTGTCATTAACAATTTGTCTGCTTTGCCTAAAGGTTGACTGGTAGAGAATGCTTACGGCATTAAGTCCGCCTTTTGTACGATAAGTTGTTCTTTTGTGCAATAAATATTAAATAAATAAATAAATAACATTCCATTTGTAGGTAATTTTAGTATTTATTTATTGCTATAATATAATTTTTATTAAAATATTTCCATGATACGTCAAATAAAACGATTATGGTAATCGATTTACAATTCTTTTTTGGATACGTCATGACACTCCCCACACACGGAGTCTCCGTTTTCATGCTTTGTAAGAAATAACTTAATGGTATTTGAAAAAAAGTCTATAATAATAATGATATGATTAGCATTGATTAATCAAAATTTGTTAAAGCTACACACTCCCCACGAGACTCCGTGTTCGCTTTGTAGAAATTAACCTAATTTCAATTGGAATATATTTAATAATAATATTGGCAAGGATTATCTAAAACGACGATCGAAGATCAGTATCCCGAGACTCAAAATTAGAGATGAGGGTAGTGTCGATGAATAAATAATTACCTATCGATAATAAACTAAGTAAGAACTTGTAAATTGCCAAGTGAACACAATTTATTAGCAAAAGCGATTATCAAGCGGGTTCTACTGTAATATAATACTACTATCTACTTTATAATATCTATTATTTAATCGTATGGCATATATTAGTTTGGCCTTTAATGTTGTCACTCTTTAGTACCACCCAGGGGACACGTGCAGGGTTGTGGTAGGTAGCTCCTGCGGACGCGAGTAACAGTTGTCCCCCCTTTGTCAAGTGAGTGATAATATCTATGTATTTATATCATTGAAATGTAATAGTACGGTCGAGGAAATTGAATGTTTGGCACATGTCAACTCTATTAGAATGACGTTAAGGTCCAAAAGTGCTAAACATTCAATTTCCTCGACTGTACATTACTATAGAGGCCGGGAAACGAAGGGTTGCAGGCCAAGTAGATATAGACGGCCGGCAACCCCGTTTCTCGGCGAGGTTTGTATAGTGCTTTTCTCAAACTTGCAATGAAATAAAAATAAAAAGAAGCTAGTATTTGTTTTATTCGTTGGTCAACACAACTAAATAATTCGTTTCTGAAGTGCACCGCCTGCACCGCCGCCGCCGCGCCGGCAGCTGGCCCGCGCCCCCTGCCGCGTCCCCCGTTTAAAAACAAAAGAAGTTGCTTTACAGGCCTAGGTGTGTAAGGCTGTATGAAATTCCTCTACATATCATCTTCACTCATCGCACCGGATACGTAGTATTTCCGAACCTAATTTGAAGTAAGTCACGTCAACATTTCATTGCAAGTTTGAGAAAACGTATTTTTTCGCGTTATTATATTTTATAGGTTAACAAATATTTCAATATAAAATTGAGCATCAATATTCTATTAAGATGCTCATAATAATTTGTACTAAAATTTAAAATGTTTGTGCAAATATCGAAAGAATTATCGACCTTATTGAACGACCCAAACCTCGCCCTACTGGTTGAGCCGATCACACTGCCATTTACGTATTCGTTGTTACGTCTTTCTATGTGTGATATGTTTATGTGCATCAAAATAAGAATGGTGTTTTTCTTTTTCAAAATGTGCGTGTGTATAAACAGACCGTGTTTGCATTTGAAACAGTTTAAGGTTTTTTAGGACGCTCGACTCTTAGTTTATTAGTCTTATATTAGTTTAGTTCTCATTTTGATCAGGTCAAGTTTTTCATACTATATCTCTAATCGCTTTTTTTTTTCTATGGCATTCTATTATTTATACGGACAGTAACTAGTTTCCGAGTTGGCGGTTCCCATTGTAATAGTTTCATGTTATTTATACTGAACGGGACTGAATCGCGTATAATTAACTTATTTATTTACCTCACTGAGGTCTCCCGACGTTACGGATGTGTTGCAACATCCATGGTCACGGGAGAACTGGCTTGAGCGGGTATCAACATCTTGCTGCGCGGGTTTTCCGAACTACCCGCATTTGGTATTTATTAACCACTTGTACACTAGGGTTGTCACCGACACACAACACTAATAATGTCCGATGATATAACGGACGATATTTTTTGACGCTGGCATTTACTTATGATAGGATAATGTGTGAGAATCGTGAAAGTTTAAATTGATATATAGTTTCATGATATTTTTGTATGCCGTTTTAAAATGAGAACTAAACAACGTCCCAAGTTTACTTGAGTCGAGCGTGCTAGGAACTCTTAAGGTATTATTCGGACACAGTTCAGGCAAATTTTGTTAAACAGAGCTCAAGTTACACGGCTGTTTGTTTACTTTCTTGCCTAAAGGGACAATTGACGATTTCGGAAGATGATTTTTTCGTTTTGTCAAACACTTACTAAAACTTTGCTGATAGAAAAAGACAATGGTAATTAAGGTTAACTGACGTGACAGCTTACTAGGCTTTTACCTATTTCTGGCTTTAATATCTTTTTCCCCTCACTGCCTCGGAAAGCCGTCTTTTATCCTTTAAAACCAGTGGACAAAAAATGAATTTTATCCACTACTGGGGAAAGTAATTTGACCTTAGAGCGTTTTTAAAAAAATGCTTTTGACAGATAATAACAAAACGTAAAACGCTCATAATACAAAAATTTCACAGATGACGCATTTCTGTTGCGGCTATAACAACAAATACTAAAAAACAGAATTAAATTAACATTTAAGAACTTGAAAAAAAATTGCTTGTTGCCTTCATCAGGCGCTGGGTCTCAAAATGTATGTGGAAAACTAAAATCCGACTTGCACTTGATATTACTTAACGTTATTATTAGGCAGGTACTGTTAATAAAATAAAATATAATTTAAATTAAATAAAGTTGTTTTGCATGTTGCATTTTCCTCGCTACAGTGAGGTGAAAAGTTTTGTGTTACACACGGGTGCAAATATATCGTGTGTTGAATCACTCGCTACGCTCAGGATTCTATTTTAGAACTATAGCATCCTTTCGCTTGCTCGTGTTTCAATTCCACACTCGCGGGTAAAATACAACTTTGCACCCTTGTATAACAAATAACTATTTTGGGTTTATGTATTATTTCCTAACACGTCGCATAAGTAAAGTTGTAAACGTTACCATTTTTATCAAGAAACCCTCATATTATTTCAACCGCTTCACTTTTCATATTGCTACGTAAGCTAAGCTAAGCCGACAGCATTCGTGTAACGACCTTCTCGCGCAACCACTCAAAAAACAACTTTAAATCGCGGGAAAACGGTTGCTTTCACAAAGACTAAGTTTTCGACCTGATTCATCTGTATCCTAATTTGATTCTTATTGTGTTCGTGGAGGGTTTCTTTTGAGATGGAGGATTTGGAAGCAGGTTTCGAGGGCAAGAGGCGTTAGGCCCGAGAGCTATCGATACAGCGGACAATGTACATTCGAACAAGCTCTCGGCTTTCATCACTTATATTCGAAATGGCGATATTTTTCACCCTACGTTAAACAGTACTTTTACTTTGATATCGTCGTTCGTTTATGTTTAGCTGAAGTAATAATTCGATGGTTTGTGGACTTTTTTTTGGCTCTTCAGTGTTGAGTGCTCATAATAGGTCACGAAATCTCGGAATCCATTTTCTCCAAACCTTTTGCCTTTATTTTAAGATGACGTAGATAAAAGTGAATATATTTTTATGATATTATGACGGTGGCAAATATGCATACGGCTCGCCCACCTACTACCCAAGTCATTCCCGTAGAATATGGACGCCTGCTAAAATAATTTCATATACTTTTTACTTTCGAAAAATCTCGGATAACATCAAGCTTCAAATTATTATTGCTATTTTAAATAAAGAAAGATTAAATACTGGACTATGTTTGACTTTTGAAAATCGTGTCGGCATAACAATTCCTTTCAATATTCATATTCAAAGAATATTTATGACGTATCATAAAATGCTAAGTAGGTACTGTTGTGACTAACACTCAAATGCCTGTAAAATTGGAACAAAGCGACCGTTTCATCATCAAACTACCCCAGTAGGTAACCGACCCATAAACTCAAAGAAAAACTGCGTGACCTATTTGCATCCCGATAGTGCCTCGCCGTGCCCAATCTCGGCGGCATCGGTGCGTGCGGCACTTGGCACTGCGGGGCACTACGCGGCACTCCGGGCACTCTAGCGGCTAATAACGTGCGAAGTGGGGAAATGCGGATGGGATGTTTTGCTGCGTTGGGAGTTTGATTTTAGGGAATAACTTTTTAAAAGTCAGAGGGACGGGTTTTCGAAGATTACCGTCTGTTACGCTTAGTCTATGCTTCGTTTTGTGGTTTTGAAAAAAAAATGATGTGTTTTGAAATGATACACGCTGAGTTTTAGACGACGGTTCCTCTCGTGGCCGAGGACGTGGTGGAAACTAGAAAGTGATTGTCTCTTATAAAAACTAGAGAAAAAACAAGTTACTTTTGAAAATTTTGCCTCAAACCTTTCTTTGGTCGTTTCTCTAATCTATCCAAAACTTGCCAGAGTAATGTGTATCCCGGTACCGCTTTCTTCGCCATAATGAAGATGGATGCCGGCCCGGTCTCGGGCGATGACGGCGGGCAGTTAGCGCTTGATGACCAGTTTGAAAAATGTACCTGGAGAACTATTTTCATCCGCTTTCAATGCTAGAATTTTAATCCAAGCATTTAAGTTAGAACAGCGCGTAATCTATTCTAATATTATAAAGAGGAAAAGTCTGTGAGATTATAGCTTTGTCAGTTTGTGTGTAATGAGAAAACTCCCGAACCACTGAACCGATTTCAAAAATTATTTCACTTGTGTATAGAATGGACTTTCCCTGCGGACACAAATTAGCCTGCGTTCTCTGTGATATGTGCGCGAAGCAGCTAGACTTAAAATAAAATTTGAATGTGTCAGATGAACCGAATTGTTTTAGTCGTGTGTTATTTTGTCCAACTATGTATCGTTAGAAGCAAAGGACTGTAGCGACCTGCTCGGCCGCCACGGTGCTAATACCGCGCGCCTGCGCGCTGCAGCGACCCGTTGCCGTGCAACGTGGTCAACAGCTCTGTCATCGCTCTACTACATCTTCTGATGGCCGGTTGCGATTGAAAATCTTAATCTTTTATGTTTTATGTAATGCATATATTAATTTGGAAATAGTTAGTTATGTAAATAAACCCTGCACATAAAGTCTCAGCCTTATCCATCATAGGTAGGTGTGTCGCTGCGCACTTACCTATAGCACAATAAAAACTTCTCGCTACTGTGTGACGTTGAAATAATACCTATAACATGTAAAAGAACACGGGATGGAAAGGGATGTAACTAATGATGATGAAGGCAGACCACGTGAAAAGAGCTCCACTTCCCATACATTTAATATGACGCCCGGAGCTCTTTTAAGGTGCGATATATTGCTTTTTAGGACTTCGACGTCATCTCTTGCATACATAGTATATTCATCACAGTAAGGTTAAGTGTTATATTACGATATTAAACGTGGTTAGTCTCGGATCGGTGGGCAAAAAGCGGGTACGTGAGTAAAGCATAAAATAATAATAATCATATTTATATTCTCATCGATGATGTTTTTCGTACACATTAATTAGTATCATATCCGGTAACTTGAGAAACATGTAGGTACTTATATATTTAGATAATAACGAAATAGAGTCATTCTTCAAATTGCATCTCTGTATAAAAAACTTAGAATGTCTCTCATTTATATAATTACAAGAAAAAGAAGATACCTTGCGCACGACAATTAATTTTACGTTAGAAAATGGAATTTAATTTTGGACATGCTTAAATTGAGATGCTTAGACAACATTACACATACAGGGCATACCTCTGGCGAAATTGTTCAAAATAAACGCTATAATATGTAATTAATTTACGAATACGGGTTTCTGTTGAAAGCACATGTGTTTTAATTACTTGGGCACTGGAATCAAGCTTCTACCCCTCTTTGTCTTTTTAAAACTGTCATTTGCAAAGTGATTAAACAAAACGGTGGAATTAATCCGTATCAGCTGCAGAAATTCACAAACCACAATTAATATCACCCCGGGACGAATGGGTTGAACTTCTGCTGGTTGCTTAGCGTCTAATTTATCAGAGGAACAACCTAGAGGACACAAATTTATATATGCAACTGTCAAAATTTGAGTTCCATGCTTGTGTCATGGATTTTGTTCGAACGTTCTGTTTGTGGCGAGCTCGTCAGCAGTAAACATAAGTTGGTCGGTTCAGTGGTGGCACTCAACCGATTGGGGGCATCTGCTTTTGTTTACGTCCCCGCCCCGCGCCCCGGAGGTGGTAATTAATATTAATAATCGTGTTAAAGAAAGAGCTCGGTTGACGGTGCAATTTCACGGTTCAATTATCACTGTTTTTTTTGGTAGTTCATTAATTTCTGACAGTCGCCATTAGCACTAAACGATGACACAATTATGTTGCTCCGATTATCTCTGAATATGGCAGACGTATTGATTTTGAACATCATAGTGATTCAAATAAACGTCGTGGTAGTCCATATTGTGTGTTTTCTAAACAATATGGATTATGATTATCGAACTGGGTAATTTAAGCATTTTCGAGTTAAGAAATTTTTATCACGCACGGCGGAGAGGTTCTCGAGTGGCGATCGCGTACCGGAAGGCACAACCCGGACAAGGTGGACTGATGACCTGGTAAAGGTCGCGGGAGTCCGCTGGATGCGGGTGGCGCAGGACCGGTCACTGTGGCACTCTTTAGGGGAGGCCTATGTCCAGCAGTGGATGATTTTTATCACGTCACAGCCTTGATAGGTACCTTGATAGGTAATAGTAGTAACCAACTAAGACTACTAGATTTTATTTAAGGAATCCGTAGCCAAAAAAAACCCCCAATGAAAGAGGTTAGGAAAGGTTTAAATTAACCCACATGAATTAGGAATAAAATTGTAAAATAAATATCCACATAATTATATGTGGGCCCGTAATAAATTAACAGCCTCTAGTGTAATATTAATGAGCACAAAATATACCTAAAAGGGTTCGAGATAATAGCCCAGGTCCTTTCATCTTGGAAATTTCAGGGACAAACCCTAGTCCTAAGTAAAAAATTATCACTTGGTACATTCATATTTAATCTACTAACGTATTTAGGTATAAATATGGCTCCAGTGTTACCTCGCATACACCTACACACTCTCTGACACTATAGCGAGAATAAGCTCGTCGTTATCAAACGCTTATTAGTAACAATTTTATGAAAATAGACCTGCCTTTCACACGCGCATACACTCACACACACTCATACACAAACTCTCTTAGTACTTAAAAATAAATTATGTTATATTAATCACGTGTTCCCTGTGTAGTTATTGTTAACAGTTAAATAGTTCATTTATATTATACTTAATAACTTAACTTTCCTTCTGTAACGTTCATGTCATGCTCCTTGTAATGTGTGATGCTTAAGTGATTTGTGTCAGTGGGTCCCAAGATACAGGCTCAGCCTAGTTTGGAGCCCAACGGATAATGTTTGTATAATTTGTATATGTGTTTGATTGTCTAATAAATCATTATCTTATCTTATCTTATCTTACAAAAGTCTAGGATTTTTCTCGTATGATTAGTAAGCAAAAAAGAATACATTACTTATACAGTCAGTGAGTTAGACTCAATGTCTCTTAGGTGTTGATTGTTATATTATATTAGATGAATATTATAGAATGAAATCGGTAAAGTGCACTATATACGATGCTATGCAATATTTAGGGAAGAGTAAGTTATGCCAAACGATACATTTGACTAAATGATACGTGGAAAAATTAAACATGACCAAGTAATTATTTGTTAAACAATAATTTGCCGAACAAAAATTTGGTACTTAACTGTAAAATTGCGATAAGTTGTGTTGACTTCAGATTCTTGGCCAAATGATAATTTGAGAAAAATTGTTTGGTATGAGATACTGTGGGAAAAGTTTTTTAACCATACAACTATGTGGTGAAAGCTGTAGAAACTCTTTCAAAGTACCTAATTTTAAATAATATATTATTTAAAAACAGTAAATAAATAAATAAATAAAAAAAACAAGAACTGTCAAACGACCCCGTTGAGGTTGGGATTATTAGAACCGTCTCAATGAGTATTTGTTGCCAACTGTACCTGAATTACGAATTTGAGTCTGTTTGACATTGTACACCAACATCTTATGATAAGGCTTGCGACCGCATGCGACAAATTCCAAATCAGTCCAAGTCAATACGTTTATCCGAATAGACTCCGAGTGTTAAGCTTGCATGCCGGACGCAGATTAACTCGTGCTTGATGCACCGAGCATCATCCGATCAATTAGGAAACGGCTGCACATACAAACAGATAGGATTATTATATGTTTGCCTGTACATTATATTGTACATTATAGTAGGCTTCAATGGATTGTTGTGTTTGGAACAATGACGCAGCGTCCATACCACGGCAAAATGGATTTCCAAAAACGACTATTTATTTCCAAAGATTATACCTATTCCGAGCATAATTTTGTTTAAAATTAATTGTATTGTGTGTTGCAGCCAAAGAGTGGAACTCGCTTCCGGCAAACCTTTTCCCAGTTACATATAACTTGGATCTTTTCAAGACGAGAGTGAATAGGCGCTATCTAGGTATGCATGTAACACCCTCGACCTCATCATCACTTACCATCAGACGAGATAGGGGTCAAATGCGTACCTATACTTAATAAAAATAAAAAAATAAAAAATTATTACCTATTTATAACTTGGTTACAAAGTTTTTTTATACTAAATATAATTAGCTTCAAAGGTGCCAAAGTTTTCAAAAATATTCTCTTACTGGGGCTTCCCAAAGTCAATTATGAAATGTTTTTCTTGTCGATATAAAATTATGTCAACTAAAGAATGGTAAGTAAATACCTCGTTGTTGTAAGTTTTTGCATAAAATACAAATTATGCATATGTGACTGTAAATAACTGACATAATTTGTTGTAAGACTTAGGCTTCTTAACGGCACCAACGTCTTCTGGTAGATGTCGCTACACGCCTCCCTAAGGCGTTGTAGGAAGGAACTGATTGAAGAATTTGGTGGCCGAACCGGATTGTTCCGATAGCTCAGTTGGTTAGTAGCGACGGGCCATGAATGCCTGTGGTCGCCGGTTCGAATCCGGCTTGGATTGGTGCATTAAATTTTTTCAATTTTTCCTTTATTTAAAAATGTATAATTTCGTTTGCAGCGTAACTGCTTAATAAAATTTTAATTTATATTAGTATGGATTTATGTTAAAAGTGGCACTGGAGCATAAGTTTCATGTACTCTGCCTACACCTGTTGGGAATGAAGGCCGTGTATGGCAAGCTGTGGTATATTCGAATTAAAATTGCTTGCGTAATATTTATTCAGTTTTGAATAAACTCATTGCTCTGTGAAATCTGAACAGGAAACACTGTTCTTTTTTTTTTTTTTTTTTTAATAAATAAATATTAGGGGACAATCTTACACAAATCGACCTAGTCCCATAGTAAGCTCATTAAGGCTTGTGTTATGGGTACTAGACGACGATATATATAATAGATATAAATACTTAAATACATAGAAAACTTCCATGACTCAGAAACAAATATTCACGCTCATCACACAAATATTTGCCCTAACCGGGATTCGAACCCAGGGCCTTCAGCTTCGTAGGCAGCGTCACTACCCACTAGGCTAACCGGTCGTCGGTGTTCGTTTGATGTGAGTGTATAAAACTACAAAATTCAAAGTATTTATTCTGCAAATAGGCCACAAGGGCACTTTTACTCATATTCGTACTCGTTTATTTATTATGCACAAATACATTAAACGTCAAAAAGTTCAAAACGTATATCTATAGTTGATTCCAAATTGTTTACTTCTACGAAGTTGTTTCTGGCCATCTGCACGGCTAGCACGCGACGGCGCGCGAGCTCTCTCCATTTTTCTCGCACTATCCGTCTCTCACTTATTAGAACACTTAGAACAAGAGGTATAGTGCGATAAAAATCGAGAGTATGTCGCAGCCGTCGTGTGCTAGACGTGCTGGCCATGTAAAGTGACAGCTTGGTTAAAACAAATTAACAGACGTCTTGAACGGATAAATCAGACGCGTTGGTTTAAATAATCACACAATATTTTTTAATCACTTATACTTAATTAAGTACCTAATTTATTTTCCTCATTGAGGCTTCCCGAAGTTTCGGATGTGTCGCAAGATCCTTGGTCGCGGGACGAACCAGCTGGCTTAAGTGGGTATCAACATCTTCGTGCCGCGCGGGTTTTTTAAGTTAAATTATACGCGGTTAAGTCCCGTTTAGTAAAAATAATGTGTGAGAATCGTGAAAGTTTAAATTAAATAATTGCGTCAAGCAAATGGCTACGCATTATAAGACGGAAAATGTTCACCAAAGGACAAAAATGTATAATTTATTTTCGTATAAAAGTAATTAAATCTAGATTATGACTATGATCAATTTATATTGTGAAATATTGCGAATTGTCATAACGTCCGAATTTTATCAAATTAAGTAGAACTGTTGATACAAAAAAAAATGTATGTATGAATGTTAACGTATTCTGTGTATTCTGTGAAGTCCACGTTTCCATTTTTCATTGCATGACATATTTTAGCATGTTGTTAGTTAGGTAACAAATATAACGACCGCTGCAAACAGAAAATGTATTCTAACCGACCTAAACTAGAATTCATGTTTTAAGAACTGGCAAAAGCTTTTTTTTATAAAACTGTTGCTTTGTCATTCAATGTCGCCAAAAATACCCTAGCATTTAAGGGTAGTCAACATATCTGAAATAAATGTTTTGAAGCTTCACAAGAAAATACAAATAAAATGAAAAAATGTTCACAAAAGACATTAAATCAAATAAAAATTTCGTACACTTATATAAAAACTTAGAAACATTATAACTCTACACTCATACAGATAAAAACGAAATATCAAATATTACTTTAGTTACATTACCATACACATTACATTATAAAGTTAAAGAAAAGCACACACAAAGTACGTAATAGTAATTAAGTAGAAGATAAACTTCAACAATACAGTTAAAATTAAACATTAAGCCCTCGTTTTCCAGCAATTGTAAATATTAGCGGAACCCAATTTTAAAATATTTTGTATTGATAATTATTTTCTTGGGAATAATGAAAGCGGTATCATCACAGGTAATTAAGAATCTATGAATAGGCCAATTTATCAAGTTCATGTTTGCTTTCAAGTACAGAGTACAATTCAGATTCATTTTAAATTTTTGATCGCCCGAAACGTACCAACTTTGAAACCAACTCTAGCAATTATGAGACTCACAATATCCACCCCATTTATTAATTGGGGCATGTGGGAGGTAAACGGAGGAGTTAATCGCCAGGCGCACTATGGCTGATACTTTCCGGTATTATAAGTTCTTAACTTATATAAGTATGTGTAGATGTCGGTTTCCTTTGTTTAATTTTATTGTTTGCATACACAAGACGCAGTTGATCGTCTGCTTTTGAGTCATGGATGTTTTCGATGTATTTATCAATATTATACTTAAGTAAGTGTTTTGTCTGCTAGCCAAGCTTTGCTTCGTACTTTGGATTTGCGATTGATTGATATTTTTATTTGTTTTTTTTTATTCACATACCCGAAGTGTTTGAAAATTTAGTGACATTTCATACGTGAGTTTAACCGTGTAATGATTAGTATTATTTTAAACATGTCTCACGAAAGCTTAAATTCGAAATGGAATCAACATTAAAACAAATGTGTCTATCTTATAGGAAATTAATTATTTTGAGACAAGCTTTTATTGAATGTTGTACACAATTATCAAGACATTTATAACTTCTTTATAACGAGCCCTAACACGATGGTTTGGCCATGTATAATTTAAGAGTTGCTACCACTCGTCTCCACATTATATCAGCTTAATGAGTTCTGTAGTAAATTCACTTTAATTCAATTAAATTATTTTATTTCACCATAGAATAACGTGGGAATTACAAGTTATGTCAACACAATTTCTAAAAAAATATTGCATTGTCATTCGGTTGCATGGGCTAGCATAGCAACCTGCAATATTCAATTTTCGCCATCTTTAACTATCATCATCATCATATATCAGCCGAAATACGTCCACTGCTGGACAACGGCCTCTTCTAAAGAGTGCCACAATGACATGTCCTGTGTCCAAAGTTCACAACCTATTCTGAATCAGTCAACATTGTTTGTTTGGCGACCGAAGCAAAAATAGAAGAGACATTTCAAAGATAAAAGCAACGCTACTTATTTGTCAAACCTTGTTAGTTTAGAGCGTAGGTTGTCAACATTTCTTGCGACTAGGTAACAAAATGGAATGAAAAGAAATGCTCGTATTGTGTTTCTATTTAATTCCATTACTTATTATATACCTACTTGAAAATATGTTTCAAGGTTTTAGTAGTAGAACACCTGGGTCTATTATTATGTATAGAACATAACTAAAATTTGTCTGTAGCAGCTGTCTACGCGAGTCTTAAAATCAGTAATGGGTCGGCAACACGCTTGTAACTTTACTTGATTCTAGTCGTCCATAAGTTTTAGTGTCTGCTTCCAATCAGTCAAGTCGTATGGCGTTTTCCACATTTTCTTCGTGATCCTCACGTCGTGGTCGTGGTCATCATTTCAGGTTTTGGTAGCAAGCTTTAAAACACGCCCCCATTCCTCTCTGACTCTCGCCTAGCCTATAGTGTTTTCCACTATCATGGTATTTCTAAATAAGATACAGGCTTACAAAATATTCACAACTTTGATACACTCGAATTCAATTTTTATCATTTGCATCGTATTACAAAGCAATAGATTTGTAAGTTAAATAGGTCATTTATGAAGTCACCAAGTGATCACAACGGTAAATTCTTCAAATAATCTCAAACACCGTCTATATATTTTTTTTGTGGTTTTTTTCGTCATTATTATTTACGTAGGTTTAGTTAACATGTCATTAAGGTCGCCTGTACATATCTATTAGCCAAAACATGGGCAGCCCATAATTAGAATCTCTCTTTTATTTCTTGGAACAGGAATCATTTTAAATTTAGTTAGGCCGAGTATGACCCATTTTACCTAGAATCACATTTTTCAATAAAATCGACTCATCGCGTTTCGTTTGTGTCAATAAAATTACCACAATTTCTATATATTTGGTGCCGCACAAGTAAAAATTCACTGTAAATCAACGTACAAAGTGCGTAATCCAACAGTTGTGTCAGACGGCGGTCGCAATCATCGAAAGTAATTAAAGGGCCGCAGTCCACAGTAATTGGCATTACGACAGATGTCCGACTCCGGGATTCCTGACTATCCTCGCACTAAATGCTGTGACTACATAGGTCGATATGAAAGTCATGTTTCACGTTTCTACTTGATGACATGTTTTACGCTGGGCCGCTTAGCGGGAGATTACAAGCTGAAATTATGTGTTTTGCGCACTCGCCCTAGCTTGCCCCAAACTACCGTCTCAACAAGTGCGGAAAAGTGTTTAGGAAAAGCAGCTACTCAGCGATAACTCAATAACCTTCGGACCTTTATTGTTCAAAATAATTTCCGTTAAAAATATTGAATACGAACTAGGTTCATGATTTTTGCATAATATATTTGTATAATGCACGGTTCGAAACTTAGAAGGTGACACAATTGAATATAAAATAAATCTGAGAAATATAAAATTAATTTTATTTATTTATTTATTTATTTATTGAAAAACAGGTTACATAACATTACAGTTTACACCAATGCGTCATGAACCGAACAATATTTATTACAATATTTTAAAGACCTATCGTTAGATGTGTGCCACATGTTGAACTACAGCGTGTTGACTTTCACTTATAATTGTAAGAAACGCCCCACAAAAAAATATTATTGGACTACACAACAATATATACGTCGTTTCATACAAAATTTACCCTTTGCGCCTAACTAAAAAAATCAATTATACGGGTGCCGTTCAATTTTAATACAAACATTTTGCATTATTACATTTAACTACTTTTAAAACTCATAATAAACATAGTGTATAGAAAAAAAAATCATAACATTATTCGTTATAATAATTAAATTACTTACTTACAGAATGTTCTATAATCATAAACACGTTGTTTATAACGATCATTAGGAATAACTTTACTTGTTATAACATACAGTTAGTATTATGATTTAAATGTAAAATAAATATTTTAAGGAATGATCGGGTGACATAATATAATATGACATAAATTATAAAACAATTTACATATTCTACAGCGCGCGAGCCGAGCGAGCGAAGCGAGCGTGACGCGGCACTCGAAATTCAAAACATGAGCATCTAATCGACCCCTTTCACGTCACACGACTGTTCTAATAGACGTTGAACACAACGGTATGTCACAGGGACTTCGCACATATTAGGTTACAGTACGAGTATTGTCTTAGATGGTTGCTTGACAAGGCCTTCGATTAAGAGGCCTTTCGGACAGAATTTGTGGGTTAAATCGGACGTGATCGGTTAGGCTTAATGACATTGACAGAATACGTGAGTGATTAAGGGTGAGTGGTAGGCCTTTCAGGTGTGGTATTGCATTTATTGATTAATGTAAGTTGCCGAACAAGCTCGCAAGACGCATCGGCCTTATTTAAAAAGAATAGTCTTTGTGTTTGTTGACATTGCTTGTGTAAGAACGTAAAAGCTGTCACCTGCGTGTCAGAAAACAAATACTAAACAGTTGTTTTTTTATAAAACAGCTGTGCGCGCAGCGGTTGAAAATAAAATAAACCCTTCCACCCTTCACCCTCGCGGAGGAATTTCATTTCATTTCATTTATTCATTCAAAAACAATTTTCATCGTGTGTGAAGTACATGTAAATTAAGCTGTTAAATACAAAGTAAAACAAACAAATAATAGCAACCAGTACACTATAGACTATTTTACATATAAAAAATTAATGATTGATAATACTGAAGAACGTCATGTCATACATAATAAAACATATCTCTGTCCAATCTAGCAATGAAAAACAATCAATAATATAGTAATAATAATGAAAAACTTCATGTCATAAGAAATAATATCTATGTCCAATAAAGATAAAAATTTATATAATGATGGCTAATTGTAATAATGTCAAATATAATAAATTGTTTAAACTAAGTTCAAAGGTCAACATTAAATAGATAATAATTAGAAGGTTGACTGATATTATTCATTATTCATGTAGTCATTATCAATTAGTCATACACAAGTAATATCAACGAAAAAAAAGACTGTAATGTAAACGAAAACAAAAATATCTATGGTAACAAAAATAAACAAAAAATAAAAAAAACATATTCAAATGCATATTTGGAATCGCAATGCGCTACCAAATACGCCCTTGCTCAGCTCACACTCCATTTTTGATACATCCTGTATAGATAAGTAGATATTTATGACCTATTTTGGAAACACTAGTGCAATCGTCCTCCAATGCCTTACGAGGATTAAAGCTGCGATAGGATTTTTATTAAAAACGTACCGTATTTTACTGATATCTTCAAAGAAATGATGGCAAACGTTCACCTTAAATAATGACTTAGGTACTCTTTCATATTTATTATTTCTAGGTATTTTACATTTAACTTCAGCTTCGTAGGCAGAATCATTACCCACTAAGCTAACCGGCCGTCTAAAATGTTAACAATATTGCAAGGTATAGCAGCATGCGTGTTTTCATTGACGATTCACGCGACACTGCACGCGCCGCGCTGTAAACAAGACCTCATTTTCTTCCTACATTCTGCTTAAGCTAATAAGGTCCTCGGTCACACAATCACTTTCTCTCCACGCATTAGGCAATTATCTTCAAGCAGTTATAGTCGACATGGTTAGAAACCGCATTTACACACGGTTGTAGCCACACTTACAACCTTTTGTTTCAAGAAAGTAGTTTGCGAGGTGGACTTTGTAAATGAGCTACAATTACCTAGAACTAGTTGGGTAACTGAGTGTTAACGATGGTATTTTATTATTCATCGAAGCGTTTGCATTGAGTGTAACTAGGCCTTAGTTAAAGTGGGTTATTAGTGATTAATGATATACTAAGATATGAAGACTGTTAAGTTTATTCGTTTATTTGAAGACTGTTCATTTTATCTACATGCACACCACAAATATTTTAACGACTGGAACACGCAGCTGACAAAGTGGCCGTGGTTGTTCCGATGGCGTTAGGTTAAGGGTATATGGTTAATCTTCGTAGGTCATTTCGGTTTGAACTGCTTATATAAGTAGAAAACGTTAAGTAAAGCACTTCTTGTATGTAGTGGTGACGTACTGGAATAGACATTATATATTTATATAAATATATGTCTAACACATACAAAACAGAAGCCTATTGGAACACGTCATCCACATGCAAGAGTTTTTTACCTATACTTTAGAAATAGCTGCAATAACTTAAGTCATTCCTGGACATTGTACCGTTATTTTCATACATGGCTTTTTCGCGATCAATTATTAAATTATTGTCTCATTGCGCAATTTAATTTAGGTTCAGGACATTTAGATGTACTGTATGAGTAATGATTGCAAGGATAATAATAGATAAAGTCAAGATTTGGTTCCATTTCGAATACGCAATTTTATTTGTACTGTGCGTAATAATAATAACTGTTATTGCTATTGTCTACCATTAAATAAGGTCCTTGTGTTGTTTGTATTTATTTTGGTGAACAATAAAGAATATTTGTATTGTATGTTTGTGTATTTTATAGTCAAGGCTTATTGGAACATCACAAAGTATTTCAAATTCCAATGTTTCTGTTTATCCAACTCCAAACGATACCGTACTGTTATCTAATTCAATAAATATCAATTTGAAACGTCTGAAACCAATGGCTTGGAAAAATAGGCCGAGTCCTGACGTCTGCCAACGGTGAGTGGCAGGCAATTAGGATGGCGGCAGTTTTAATCTTAAAGGCGTAAGCAATAAAACGATTGATAAATTCTATAATTTAGTTATACCGTTGCTTGGGTCTGAGTTTACATAGATCAATATTTAATTGGGATCTAAACATCGCATCACATGATTGAAATTGGTATGTAAAATATTGCCACATAATTTTACAAATATAGGAAACTAAGTCTGCTTCGCCTTCGTATTGCAATGAACGCAACCAGATCCAGCGGATACGACATAGTCTCGCATGAGAAAAAATAAATAAATCGGATAAGCGGTTTCTGATGTTATCCAAAACATACAGACGTATAGTTGAGTCAGTCCTCTGCAAAAAAGTGTTGACACAATATCGAAAAAAAAATACTTTGACACATAATAAAACTCGGAATCAATTTAAGTTGCTTTACGAGTACTTGGTTAAATGCCCTTGCCGGGATTCAAACCTGAGACCACGGGCTTCACTACCATTTGTTTTAGGCTAGATAGTTGTCAGCTTGTCGATGGTGGTAATACCAAAAGTACACAGATTTTTTTTAAAGAGTTAATTAATTAAAGTCCAAAAAAATATTTGAAAGGTATACAAGGTGTAAAAAAAATAACGCAAAACCGTTTAAGGGCATAACAGGTACCCGTTTTATGCCCTTAAACGGTTTTGCGTTATTTTAGTTACACGTTGTATATGCTACGGTTACCTAAACACGAATACCAACAATATGAAGATTAATCCTCCCCCGAATAAAAGCACGGGGAGCCTTTATTGGGATGAGTGATGAGGACAGGTGCACTCATTAGCAACCCCCCTCTCCCTTAAGGTGACAAGGCTTGGTTCGTTACAGGAACCGAACTTGGCGCTCACTACAAGTGATGTTACATTTTTATCACACTAAGTGGATTTTATACTACACGACACTGTAAAAGTACCTACGTTAAAAGGTTTAATACGATTTTTACAAATTAATTTCTTCTTAACTCGGTTTATAAAACGGCAGGCCGTAACTTTATTAATTAGATTCGTTTTCTAATTGTATTTTGCGTCGATACAATTTGCGTCAGGTACGCACGTCAAAAACAAAGTCAACATCATAGTTTGTTTCTAAATTGCTTACTGTGCGTTTGCTCTAACAAAAACATAATTTAGGTAAACGCTTAAAGGTATTGCGCCTAGCCGCAGAAAAATGGCACTTAAACCTGAATCTCTTTCATTTGAGTTTTGTTTTAACCCAGACAGCCCGACCAGGTGTTATAACACCGCTCATTTTTTTTTTATAATTTACTCTACTTATTGCTTGTTGCGATCTCAGATATCGCAAAATTGACCCATGTTCCAAAAAGTGCATTTAGGTGAAAGTGGGTTAATATCCAACGATTTAAAAAAATCCATCATTGTTCCAATTTGGAATGGTTTGAATTCGATTCAAAGTCAAAGTAATTCATTCTTCACTTTATGCATATGTGCTTGTCGAGTTCTTCGGTGCGGGAAGAAAACCTCTGCCTCGAGAAAAACCAGCGCAAAAAACTCCGCGAGGTCAGTTCCCTTTGCAGAGACAGACGCCGTTTAATACGCTTTTTTAATGCCTAAAGATAAGCCAGTCGTATCGTGGTCGTCACATATAAAGCCTAACTTCGCTGTCACATGATGTCCTTAAGCTTGATGACAGCAGATTACTGAAGGCACCTCGTTGAACCAACGTCTATTGCTCACTCATCGTTCAATCATTCACTCATGAACCGGTACATCATTCACTCGATCTGAGGTTAAGTTTGGATTTCATTGTGAGTGGCTCACTTGGTCTTTGAAAGTTTTAGTTTCAGATATTGGAGAAAAAATACTTCGAATGCGCTTCTTTAGGGAACAGTTTAGGATTTTTAATGTCGGTATCCTCCCCGGGGACGATTTCACAATTTTGAAACCAAATAGTTTCCCATTTTTGGGCGTTAAATAAATAAATAAATATAAGGGGACAATCTTACACAAATCGACCTAGTCCCAAACTAAGCAATAGATAAATAAAGAATACTAAAATGTAGTTTGAAATGCTCAACCCCGTCAAATGCAACTCATAATACGTTTAAACGGTTGTTTTACTTTCAAATAGAAAACATATTTCCTAATAACAACTTAGAAATGTTGGAAAAACCCCCGACATTATTATTTCTAAGTTCAAGGTCTCGAAACCTTTCTTTCGGACAAAAAAACTGCATCAAAATCGGTCATTTGTGTAAGAGTTACGATCTAGCTACTTTTCTTATTCTGACCTGAAGAGAAGTAGGGCACAGCGGCATGTCATGTCGCTCATATTTGGAGCAGCCCAACTACCGCCACCTTGCAGAATAACCGCAGTCATAATAACGCTACTACTGGCTCTGTAGGCATCAGTGGCGGCGCGTGAAAATTTTCGTTGGGCAACCCAGAACAAAAAAAGATGCCAAAGAGCTTGCCTAAAAAAATATTTTTGTCAAGCTGGTGGGATTCTTCTTCCGCCACTGGTAGGTATGTGGTGTTGTGTTCCTGTCGGTGAGTGAGGTCGCGCGAGCTCACGAGGATGTGTTGTGATGGGAGTGAGGGACCCGCTTTCGTCTCTAGATCGAACGAATCCTCCAATTAATGAATAGTCGGAAACGCGCTTGTGATTCTTCTGCGCAAGGTCCATAGGTTACGGTGTCTGTCTGCCATCAGGTAGACCGTGTGCCAGTTTGCCACCGTCGTAATAATAAAAAAAAGACCAGACTAATAGCATTAATCTACTATGAGTTTTTGTTATGCTTACTTGTGTTAATGTTTTATTGTTGCTAATAAATTACCATTATATTCTATTCTATTCTGGCAGTTTACCGATACCGTACCGGCGCCGCCCTGCCTTATTCGATTCAAAGTTCCAAACTTGAGCGTAGGTGTGTACAATTTATTTCAATAACACAACTTCGTGTCTCCGAAACTATGTATAATTAAACTTATTAATTCATACAACAGGAGCCTCGAAGGCCTCTTGAGGTTCCGAAACAATACAATACACGACGCCATTAGCATGGTAACGAGGCCCGGAACTCTGGGCAAGTCCCGGAACACTGGGAAAGTCCCGGAAATGGAAGTTACGGGACTTGCAACTGAGTTGGACAATAATAAGTGCTAGGTTTAGATTTTGGAACTATTCACTACAATTGGCGTAAATGATTGGGGAGTTGGGGTATTTTGGTTATGTACCGGTAATGATATCACTGTGGGGTTATACTATACAATACAATATCACTTTATCGGTCATAAAGAAAGTAGTAGACAATAGCCATGGTGTCTCATGTTCAAATGGATAACGCAGTAATGCTAAATGGATAGTAAACCATCAAATTATCGTAATAAAGTATACATTATAAAATATAATTAAAATCATAAAAAGATATGAACCTTGAAAGTTTAGAAAAAATATGCATTTTTTTTATTGTCCGATAGTAAGTTTAAACTTTAAAGCTACCAATATAATCCTTCGCCTTTCCTCGCTTTTCTAGAAACAAAATTGTATGACAGCTATGTACTTAAACGCAGTATTTCGCGACCGAAACAACAATTTACCTGATTTTCCATACAACGATTAGTACAAAATATACAAATGTGACGTCATACTTGTGTGTCTATCAGTTTGAAGCTTTTTGCGCTGCCGCCAGCGAGGTCAATCTTTGTCTCGAATTTTTGGGTATTTATGTTCTTTAA
Organism: Epinotia ramella; assembly: GCA_947578815.1. Lineage (NCBI taxonomy): Eukaryota > Metazoa > Arthropoda > Insecta > Lepidoptera > Tortricidae > Epinotia > Epinotia ramella. The sequence continues at coordinate 781,960 of OX388206.1, read as the reverse complement.
TTGTAGTTGCTCCCATACAAACATTTGTTCCTCTCCAAGAACTGGTACGAATGACATCTTAAAAAAAACTTATTCATCATCCCTAATGTAGTATCGCTAAAATGTTGTCTCTTTCAGGCAGTTTTAGTGTTCTAGTATTGACGACCGGTTAGCCTAGTGGGTAGTGACGCTGCCTACGAAGCTGAAGGTCCTAGGTTCGAATCCCGGAAGGGCAAATATTTGTGTGATGAGCATGAATATTTGTTTCTGAGTCATGGAAGTTTTCTATGTATTTAAGTATTTATATCTATTATATATATCGTCGTCTAGTACCCATAACACAAGCCTTAATGAGCTTACTATGGGACTAGGTTGATTTGTGTAAGATTGTCCCCTAATATTTATTTATTATTATTATTTATTTATAGTATCCTATTAGGTTAAAGTCGAGTATGTACCTTTGTTCGCTGAACCATTGTTTTACGGAATTTTTGACCGGTCTAAGCATAATAAAATCTCTAAAGGATTTTACATAGCTTATTATGAATAAGGTAAGATTTAGTTGGGTTAAGCTGTGCTGATAATTGTGATAAAAAAAATTGGCGAAATATTTTTATTTTCAGAATGGCCCGGATACTTTCCTATATTCTCTTGGTGAATCAAATCATGATTGGGGATTTTGAAAGTTATGTGACGGGGGGATATGTCCAGCAGTGGACGTCTTTAAGCTGATAATTGATGATGATGATGATGATTAATTAAATTACTTGAGATGCTTATTTAAGTATGACAATTTTAACTTGAAAAATAAAAAAAACATGGTAACAAAATTTAAATCGATTGTAACTAATGTTGAAGAAGAGATCCCACCAAAAACATTACATGTAAAGTGATGCCAAGACTCCATAGCTCATAAAGCTTTCAGCGTGAAAAAGATATCAGATCGCAATTAGCGCCAAGCTTCCACGCTCTACAAATTCTACATCTTGGCTAAAAAGTATAGCTTTGTTGGCACATCCCGGTAGCCGCATAGACTTTCAAGCCCAATGAATTTATGATGATATTAATAAGTGACGGGTCTATACTTTTTAGCCAAGATATAGAATTTGTAGAGCGTGGAAGCTTGGCGCTAATTGCGATCTGATATCTTTTTCACGCTGAAAGCTTTATGAGCTATGGAGTCTTGGCATCACTTTACATGTAATGTTTTTGGTGGGATCTCATTCCTTTTTGTAAGGTAATTTCTAAAGAAGTGAATGGGAAAACCCATACAAACTTCCATCCCCTCATTTAAAGAGTGGGGGGTGATTTACTAAAAATCCTGAAATACATATCTTATTATTTATAACAAGGATAACAAGGACCTTCTAGCATCAAAATTTGCGGAAGGCTCATACAAACTTTCACCCCCTAGTTTAAGGGGTTGGGGGGGTAAAAGTTTCAAGTTTTAAGATTTTTTCGTTGTTTGTATACTATTACTAGCTTACATACCAAATTTCAGCTTTCTAGGACTTCAGGAAGAACCTTAAGAATATTGATGATCATCAGTGAGTCAGTGACGAAATCGGGGTATTTTAGATATCAATAAAATCTAAAGTATAAGAGCTATGCAATTGAAAATTTATAGTTTTAATAAGTCAACCACTGACATCATATCCCGAAAAATTTGTTTAAATGGTATAATCCGAACCCAAGTTACGAAGGTTCAAAAATACGACGAAGCGCTTCGAGAAAAGGTAGGTAGTGCCCTTGCGCTTCGCTTGGCTCGTCTTGGCGGGGGCACTCCCGTGCCCCCAGATGGCTCGTCTTGGCGGGGGCACTCCCGTGCCCCCAGATAATGAAATCCTGCAATAACGCATTGAATATGTATAAGTTGTTGTGATTACTGGAGTTATTGAAGTAAGGTACTCGCCTAGTTTAATTATCTACCTACTTACTAGTAAAATAATGTTGTGAGCGCAGCAATACATTCGCGCCACATATGTGAACCAGTAAATTACTATATACTTTTGTTTGTAATATGAATAAATAAAAAAAAAACTTTTTTATTTTGCGAATAGTTATGAAAGTTAACATAGCGCAAATCCTTTAATTAACAATATGAACCCAATTGATTGGATGCAGCTGAGCCGATTTAATTAACGCCCAGTTCATTTTGTTTTAACGTGTTGTCCGATAACCCTTATCGGCTGCGCCATGGTTATATTGAGTACGAAGTTGCACATGACGTCAACAAAAACTGGGCATACAAATCCAATTCAAATTAATTTCACTCCGAATGGATTCCTTGCATGACAATTTACAACTTATAATGCAAGCTGAAGTCTCTTTTTAATGATAGAAGTTGAAAGGAGGTTTCCGCTTGTTACAAGTTGTAATGCAATGGGTCCCTGATTGCTAGTGTAGAGTAATGTTTTCTGTTCTACATATGTATGCATTGATAGCAAAGAAAACATCCAAGACTCAGGCACAAATAAACATGCCTATAACACAACAATTTTCACCATGAATTTGAACCCAAGACCGTCAGTGTGGGGCCATTAAATGGAACAAGACACCTGTGCACTTACCTGCCATGACTGCGACGCAACGAGCGTTTGGTAATAGCATAAGCTAAACCAATCTATCACCTAACATGTCCTTTCCTTGTTGCAGCGGGCGTGCGAACGGTGGACGTTCAAGCCGTGGAGGGCATGGTGGCGCAGTTCCCGTGCGACCTGGGCACCGCCGCCAACGACAAGGTGTACATGGTGTTCTGGTTCCGAGATGATGCCGGCATCCCGCTTTACAGGTCAGTTCGACTGTCTATTTGTAGTTTTTTTTTAATTTAATGTCTATTGTACATTTAAAAAAATCCTAGTTTAATGGGATCCTTGCAAGCTTCTGCCAGTGCCATATATTCTGCTTCCGTGGTGGATAGCACGACGATCCGTTGTTTGCGCGGCTCTATTTCTAGAAGATTGAGTAGGTTTTTCGCATTTCAATGTGTCTTGCGCGTCATCTCTGATACGTTAGCTCGTCGCGCGAGTGCGCTAACACATTGTTAAAAAGTGTTCTGGTTCAGAGATGATGATACTGACACCTCGCTGTACAGGTCAAAGGACTGTCACATTGTAGTTTATAAAATGCACAAAATAAGACAATAGTAAATAAAACTTTACCTACACACAAAAATATAATGAGCGTTAGTCTTATTTCAAGTATTTCATGCTAAAGAAACAGCGAATAAAGTAAATATTGAGAAGACGATGTTTCGAGACTTAAGGAGTTTTAAAGACAGGATAAGAAGTTTAACAAGTAAGTCGCATAAATCACCTTTTTGCGTTAGTTTTTTAGGAAGCGTACTCATTTCTCAAGCTGATTTCTCTTTAAAGTACGTAAAATCCGAAGACAAAGCAGTTTTTTAAAGTGTATTACCGTTTTAATTGTGATAGGCGAAGGAAATCTGGTTATTTCTACATTGTAAATTGCTAAAGAGAGCTTGTTATGGGTTGTAAGCAAGAGACAGGACGGTAAACTTCGCTACCTAATGAGGAAGTCTGAAGTTTACTCAATGACCTAAAATGAGTCTAGGGTAGGTACTTGGTTTCTAGTTTCCTAGCTACTTGGTTTCTAGTTTGCGTGGCTTGTGTTATCATTGTGTGTTAGTTAGTTTTATGGTCCGTATGCTTCAATTTCCTGCATAATGGATTGGTTGAAAGACAACGTATCCTACCAAAATGTAGTTTTCAATCAACAGTCTCATGTCTAATTCATTCTAGAAGAACTTAACTACATTATAAAACTAACACACGCACACAAATATATCTATATTAATTTCACTACTACTAAGTGCAAATTATTTTCGTTATAAACTGTGTACCTATCCGACCAAACTAAGTGGTAGATAATAAAAATGTATTTGCACTGAGTTAACGAAAAAACCATAGAGTGCGAGCTCCTTACAAATTTCTACCCAAACACGTGCCTAAAACTCGGTATGCGCATGTTCGAATTAAACGGCTGCCTGGCATCGTTTTGACGCCCCGCCCCCAACCCCGCATAATGGCAATGGCACCTATTCTGCGGCGCAACTTAGACTTCTATGGTTTTTTTGTTCGCTATTTGCACGTTCGAATAAATCGTATAGAAAACGTTAACGAAATGCAATTAATAATAAGTTAGTAGAACGTGCAGCTAAATTGCAACAGTATTATTGTTCAATAGCATTTAGTTTGTATGGAAAACTTTGTTACGTGAACTCATCGACAGTCGGTGCTATATTAAATTGTGCATTGAAGTGTTCCAATTACAACAACAATTGATCAATGTTTTGTAACGTGTTTTGAAATAATTACTTAAGGGGATGCCTTTGAGTCGTACACGCCCCCTAGACAGACACACGCTTGATGCCTTCCGCCCACGAGAAAAAAAGATGTAACACTCTTCGGGAATCTGTTTTGGACAAATTTAGATAAATACCTAACTTAGTGAGGGTTTATTAAAATTTCATAAAGTGAGATTTTAGAGGAGATAAAATACTATAGTATTAACTTGATTTTGTCGTAAAATAATGTATCGTTTGAGTAGGCTAAGTAAAAAAAGGAAAATACAGACCTAACTTTGGTTTTTTTTTCTATCGAGGAAATTTTAAGCTATCATGTATCCATAAAATCAGATGAACAATCATATAGTCAAGAATCATATATCTGAAAATCAGACCTTATGATTTCTTAATCTAGTCAGAACGGCGTTTCAAAGCACGCGATAATTTCCAATGCACCGCCTTAAGTGTTATGGTTATTCGGTGATTAACGACAGGATAAATAATAATTTCACTTTCCATCGAGCGGTGTAAGAGAGAAAATGTTTTGTCTTATCATTGTCACGCTCACGACAATTGTCATCTCTACAATGACGATTCGATGTACGTTGCTGGGTTATGGGTAAAGATGCTGCCCCGCCCGCGACCATGTTTTTATTTTGTAGCCACAGCAATGTACCTATGGTGAATTATCTTGCCAGCAGATAATTGTTAAGTTGGCCAAATAGGGTCTAGTTGTTAAAGACTGTCTGTAGCAGGCCTAATGGTCCAGCCGCGACTTCGAGCGCCGGCGGCGGCAGCGGCAGCGGTTTTACTAATTCATTTCGTGTGATCCCAACTAACCACAGTGCGTTGCGCGTCTATGTACCGCGCAATTAACAGATAAAACGCTTGCCGCGCCACAATTCGCGCAATTTCGTGGCGGCGCCGTATGATAGATCCGTATAGGTATGAGTTTTCTAATATAATCATGGTACACGACAAACGATGAAAGAGAAAAAGTCTGGTACGGACCATAATATTGAATTTACAGAATGGTGTATCTAAAGTGGCCGTCAATAGAATTTGCTAACTATGTAAACGAACCGCCATATTGAAATTATCTTTCACTATGGCGGTTTATTTACATAGTTAACAAATTCCATTGACGGCGACTTTACATATACATAATAAACGGATGTTATGCCGAACAATAATGGATACTGAATTATTTATTGGTAGAAGGGAATTGTGTACGAAATGAAAGTATTATTACAAATATTGACAGTTCTTCCAGAAACTGAGTTAAAGGTCAGCTTCCCGTTACAAGAAATGTAAATATAGTGACCTTTTTGAAGGAGGGTTATGTTTTTAAGTATATGGAATGTATCATTAGAAACATGCTCTGCATCTTAAACGAATTTTAACATGTGAGGTGTCGTTAGATTCCTCCTAGTCATGGGAGTGATACCTACATGATATAATATTATATAATCCTACTAATATTATAAATGCAAAAGTTTAGATGTTTGGATGTTTGTTAGGTACACAATCACGCTTAAACGGCTCAACCGATTTGCATGAAAATTTGCACCTAGAGAGTTTATAGCCTGGATTAAAATAAAGGATAGTTTTTATCCCGGGACCACGCAGACGAAGTCGCGGGCGGAAGTTAGTATTGTATAAAAGTGGCAGTGGGGTCAGCTTTCCTTATTCCTTCTCTACTTTGTGCCTTTCAACATCGCCATTATTTTGACAAATTACATTTCTTTATTGTATCATTTTTTTTGTAACTGCTATAATTATATCCCAAGAGTGCATTCACCATTGATCAAATTCATTAAGTTTTTGACCGCGTCTGGAGTTGCATCATAGTCAGGCGTTAGAGTGCAGTCGGCAGGCGATAATTACCGAAGTTCCCCGAACTTCCCCGAGTGGCGAGTGCGGTGACAGAGGGGCTATTTTTGTGGCAAGAGTTATTTGCTTTTAATCGCTTGCCAAGGAACTTTGATAGTTACTGTGAAGTTAAGCGAAGAAATGAAAAGTGTACCACAGGGAGACATTCTAGGAACATAAACACCATAATCCAGCGGAAGGCTATATGCATCAGATGCGTATCTTTTCTGTTTGCTTATGGTGTTTATGTGAGATTCTATCACTACTTTCAGTATTTAGGTAAAGTGCATTCATCCTCACTTGTCTTATTTGGTAAACAACATTCTAACCTCAAAATTTATCTTTTTAGACTATAGCAGCTATCGTAAAAAAAGCGTTGCTTGACAAAAAATCGTGAAGTGATGTCCGAAAAGTCGTCTCGGCATGATCTAACTCACGAAATTGCTATTCTATCCTAAAAAGATGCATTTTGAGGTTAGAATGTTGTTTACCAAATAAGACAAGTAAGGATGAATGCACTTTAGACATAATTTTTAAATATTAATTTTTAATAATTTGAATGAGCCAAGCTGATTTATGAGCAAAATATGATTAAATACAATATTATCTATGAATTATCTGGTCATAAATGAACCTTGTAGCGGCTATCAAAAAACTGAACAACGACAATATTTTTCTACTCTTTACGACGCGTTTTTAAGTATGTAGTTACCTTTACCTGTCCCCTAAAACAATGTCTGGGGATAAAACACTCGAGGACGCGTCAACACTTTTTACATCAAGCGTAAAATGAGGATCATGGAGCATCGTTTAAAGCCGTAAACTAAGTTGGCTTTACAATCACGAGCTTTAAGGGGATGCCTTGAATGTTTTAAACCACGCTCCCAGTTTTGGCACGTTTCTGCCTTAGCGCACAAAAAAATGGAAAGCATCAACACTCTTTGGTAGGTTTTTTCCGAATCACAGTTTTCTAGTAGTAATGGTTACTGAGCTAAGCCGAAGACGGACGGACGGACATACGGACAGACGGACATGGCGAAACTATAAGGCTTCCTTGTTGACTACGGAACCCCTTAAAAACGATATGTTGTCGCAAAAATAACACAAAATCGAACAGAGAATAAAATAAATGTCAGGTTAGGTACGACAATATCGGGGCTCAGCGTTTGCTACTAGCCTGTCAGCTGTACAGCGCTGTTTTTCAGCCCACACCTAAATCACGGGATCAAAAATTACTCGTAATGACCTTAAGAGGAAACACAACGGCCGTTTTTCCATACAAACGTAGTCCCCTGTTTTTTCCCTGGATAATGGCAGTAGAGCAATATTTTTTTTTCCATAAATCTATGGCTAGGTACTATTGACATGTTCCTATGTTTTCCTTTTTTTCATAAATTTATTCTTAAAAGAGATATTAACCTTCTAAAACCGGCCAAGTGCGAGTCGGACTCGCGCACGAAAGATTCCGTACCATTATTTATAAAAACAGCAAAAAAATAAGCGTTAGTTGTATGGGAGCCCCCCTTAGATAGATAGATAGATAGATAAAAACTTTATTCATACCCACAATATACATGGCATAAAAAGAACAGGAGAACATGCAACTTAAGAACTAACATACTAAAAACGGCAAATAAAAACTACAAGTACAATAAGTGAGCCATGTGTCGTGGCAAAGAATGGGCGCTGACTCAGCATGATGATGCGGCAGGAGCCACATCGCTGATATTCTGCCAGGACCCTCCCTAAAATTCACAACCAGTGCAATGCTATGCGCGTGAGTGTGTGTGTGTGTGTGCGCGCGCTTGCGTGTGCGAGTGTCTATATAAATATATGTCATGAGTGAGTGCGTAAGAATGATGTAAGTATACGACTTATTAATTTATTTATGTTCTAGAAAGGCCTATTTATTTTTCATTACATATATCTTTATTTTTAATATTACATTTACTTTATTTTATTTTATAGGGTGAATGGGAGTAAGCAGAGTTTAAGGATACTGTTTTTGTTTTATTAAAAGATACATTCGATTTTTAGTTTGAAATTATTCTTATTCTTTATTTCTCGAATTGGTGGCGGTATATTATTCCAACATTTGGTGGCCCGATACCGAAAACTCCCTTTAAAAGCCGCCGACCGATGTCGGGGGAACTGCAGTTCCCTTAAATATTTATTTTATTTTGTTTTTAGTATTTGTTGTTATAGCGGCAACAGAAATACATCATCTATGAAAGTTTCAACTGTCTAGCTATCGCGGCTCTTGAGATACAGCCTGGTGACAGAGAGACGGACGGACAGCGAAGTCTTAGTAATAGGGTCCCGTTTTTACCCTTTGGGTACGGAACCCTAAAAACCTAAAAAAAAATTCCAGATTTTCCGCTGTGTTCAAACATCCAGAAAACAATGTTGACTATATATTATTAAAAAAAAGGAAAACATAGGAACACGGCCAAAGCCATTCTTTGATTTTTAATAAAAAAAATAGTTAAATGGGTCAAGTTTTGGTGAAGAAAGCAGGGGACTACAAAACGTTGATTTTATGATCTCTTAATAGCTATTTTCGGTCCAAGCTGCAGTTTTCTCTATCGCGCTCTGCGGGGGGAAGCTTGAGGTTGGCGCGACAGCAATACATTTTACAAATACCTATTTCTCAATTATCTCGACATTTTGTCTCCTAGGTATGAAAAATCTCATCATTGTCCAATTCATGCCCTTAAGAGTCCTTAACAAGGTTCTCCGGTCTCAATCGTGACATTCGTGGCGTCATACCCAACTTAGATAAAACACCGAAACTTCGTCAGCCCGTAAATTACGAAGTGGACAAATTTTTGATAGCTTTTTAAATATTTTTCGCGAGTTAGGCACTCAAGAAGTTTAATCTCGTGAATAAGTTTTAGCGTGAAGTTGACTGTGCCTAGGGATAAGGGACTTAATTTAACCAACGCTGTAACTTCACTTGTAAAATTAAGATTGGCTACCAAATGGAAAAAAAAATATTTTAACAAAAATCCTTTTTCAAGGTACTCCCTTCTTCGTATATCATGCACTTATTTCAATTTGTTAAGTGGCTATTTATTATAAAATTAACACAAATGTTCAGTTCGCTTTTATTTATTTGTGTCTAAGCATTTTAATATTACGTATTATTTAAATATAAAGTATGGTTATAGTTGACTTCAAAATAAATATATTTTTCACAGAAAATGTACGTCGGAATGATTCATTAATTTTAAAATTATTTGAATAATTCTAACTATTATAAAAAAATCAATTTAATTAATTGCACTATTGATCTTGAAATTAATAAATACATGAAATATCTAGAATTATACCGCAAAGGTCATTTTATTTGTGTCAGAATAGTCATTAAAAGTCCTATCTTAAATACATCGATTAAACCTTTGGTTTCCTAGGATAGGAATTTAAAATATCGTGGTACAGAAGGTGCATTTGAGATTTTAGTACGTCGCCGTTTACTGCTGAGCAATGAAGAGACAATCAGACAATACTTTCGCCTTACACCTCAATTATTTGATAACGTACTTAACCACATAAGAGATGATTTGAAGTCAAAATATATTTTAAAATTGCTTCACCGCTATCAATTTCATTCGAAAAAACGTTCACGAACTATCCGACGTTACGGTCAATCACCGCCCTCTAGGAAACCGCGCCATTTAGTTTACATAGACAGCGTTCTAGTGACGTCATTCACCGCTGTATAATGCTGGCCATACACCATGCTTCCTATCGTCCAATCGGCATGACGCAACCGATTGGATCAGTTAGAACTGACCGCGTTACGGCACAATCGAATGTCGATTCTTTTGGCTTGATCATGCCGATTGGAACATGTATGGCGGTCGGCGATCGTCAGTTCAGTCAGGTCAAGATTTTTGTCAGTGATAGACGTCGTCACGATATGTGTGATACACTAATATAATAAAGAGGAAAGATTTGATTGTTAATTTCTTTGTTTGTATTGAATAGGCTCCGAAACTACCTGGACCGATTTGAAAAAATCTTTTACCATTAGAAGCCGACATTATCCCTGATGAACATAGGCTACTTTTTACCGCGGGATAATGCTTCATTTCTACGGGAAAACGGGTAATCCGTGCGAAGCCGGGCCGGGCAGCTAGTAAATAATAAAGGAATAGAAATTAAGATTGAGGCGATATTATGGCCGAAAATTTTAGGCACTCATATGATCTCCCTGTTGCTAGAAATCGTAAAGTCACTATTAACCTCTCGTGTGCCGAGATAGAGTTTCTCATAATAGTGTCTTGCTTCTCAATTACTGTAACTAACGTTAGAAGTGAACGTAAGTTTCTTCATTCATTCGTAAATAATTACAATAATCTTTTGGCGTAATCTTCAATTATTTTACTAAATTTGTATGATTAAACTGTTTTCTTTTCATTAACCACTGTTTGCACCACTCTGCTCGATCTTTTTTTTTGTTTCATGGTCACGAGTAAAATGCCCAAAACGGCTAAAACATCGTCGTCTGTCACCGGTGACGCCATGACTTCAACTAAACGTCGCTTCCGATTGAACAATTTAAAATGATCGTGTGTGGTGTATATAGATGAACTCCACATTGGATCAAGCCCGCAGCGTCATGCCGATTGGACGATAGGAAGTATGGTGTATAGCCACCATTACCGGCGCTATATGACGGCACCTCTATCCTAGGAAACCAGAGCTTAAGGCGCCGTAGGTTAATGGTCTTCTCTCCCTCTCACTGAGTATAAGCGTGAGCGAGATGGAAGTGCGTGCTCGGAAGCGCGGATATCATGTTTTTTAATTTGATTTTTTTGGCCGTTTCTTAAATAAAAATCTAAACACTGATTTCCCTCAAACATGATATTGCCGATTTTTGGAAGCAATTTTAATATTTATAGCTTTTGCGCATAATTTGTTACGAATATTTTAAGTGTATTTTTGTGTGTTTTAGACCTATGTTCGTGATTTTTTTCTATCGAGCGAAATTTGCTTAATCATGTTTCGAAGCACTGATGTCCCTGCAAAAAACCCTCAAGATTACTATTCGTATTTTTTTGAAACCATATTATTATAAACAGACGTATTATATAGTTTCAAAAACTCAGTTCGCTTAACTTCGCTGAACCTACGGCGCCTTAACCGATTCATGTAAAAAATATCAATTGTGCTCAACAAAAATTCTTGACTTCTGCTAATGTCAGTGCTTCAATTACTTACCTACGAGTAGAAGGCGACACAATGTACAGACTCGAGTATAACTTACAGTTTATCTTCCCCGAATACGTCTTCATGTATGCTTTTCTTAAACTACCAGTTCATGAGCGACATGCTCGGAAAGTTTCGGATTTAGCCTTGCTTATCAATGGAGCTATTCATTAGCATAGTACGCTGGCGCTGCATTGTGCGAACTTTGAAGAACTTCATATCACGTGAATATCTTTAATTCATGAGGGCTCTGGATTATGAGTAAAACTTGATGTAGTCAAGGAAGTGTGTGTCTTGCGAGGGTGCGCTGTGTTAAGAGCGCTCTTGCTGTCAACACAATGAATCCACAAATCAAAAAAGGGTCGGTAGCGCGCTTGTGTTTATTCTGGTATAGGAATCGCCCACAGGTAACAATCCATACTAATATTATAAATGCGAAAGTGTGTCTGTCTGTCTGTCTGTTACCTCTTCACGCTTAAACCGCTGAACCGATTTGGATGAAATTTGGTATAGAGATAGTTTGAGTCCCAGGAAAGGACATAGGATAGTTTTTATCCCGGAAATCATCCCCCAAGGGGATGAAGTGGGGGGTGAACGTTTGTATGATGCTACGATATAAACGAGTTCCACGCGGACGGAGTCGCGGGCAGAAACAAGCAATATAATAAAGCTTTTTATTTTCAGACTAAATTGATACATAGATTGTGATTATACAGTATCCTAAATAGTCAAACAAACATTTGATGGGCTACAGTGGCCTTAAAAGGTCTTTTGTTGCGTGTCCCTGAACCCTAAAACCCCCATAGAACCAGATGTTTGCAATTATTCCCAGTCTCAAGCTTTGAGCCATTTCATTAATAATTGTTTACAAACGGCATCAAACAAAACCCTCCAGCGCTTAGAAGTGTCTCTTACGTAACGTGCAAAATAATTAATCCGCATTAAGGAAGTCATTGTTTGAGTTCATGATTCGCTCCACGCCCTACGCGTTGTTGGTAGCGGGGATGTGCGGACTCTTGGCATCCGCGGATGCCAGTGTGCGATCGCAGGTGCGGATATTTTAATCATTGGATGTAGCTGATATATTGAAACCAATGAGTTTCACGCGTTTTATAAGTTTTAAATTATGTGGGGTTTTAAATTACGTTAGGTAGATCTTACTAAACGTGTTTTTTTGTGATAATTACAGTAGAGTGGTCAAAATGCTCTTGCGAAAAGTTACGGAATTACTCCTCTGGTCTGATTAAGCGCTGTTAGATGGTTTAATTATTCGTTTTATTCCTAATCCTGTTTAGTTAAAGTAAGTGTTTAGTCCATCGTTCATCGCACACAGGCCATTAAGATTCCGAGTTATTTGTAGCACTTTAAGTCAAAAAACATACCTACATAAAATATCCGTAGGGGAAGGAAAAAACATCCACATACACGAATACTTCTTACCTACCACTAATTCAAATCAGAATTCAGATGCTGTCATAAGCGATAAAATAAAATCCGTAACTTACTATGGATTTAAATTATCCGCAACGCTCCTCCCTAGACGGGGTGCAGCGAGGCGGCACCTGTTCATTACGCAATAATTAACGCACAAGAACTTCCTGTATTAATTAAAAACCCTAGAAACTTAAACCCCTTAAAAGTTGCCGAATATTTCACCGTTCCGGCCGCTTGAGACAAATTACTTTTGGCCGTTTTTTCACCGTTACCTCGGCTTGTAAAAGCTTTCATATCAAGCCCACATCACACTGGCGCGGCCTGTCCGCGGCGGACCATAGTAAACTTGTCATTAGCTGTCAAATTTACTATCGACCGCCACCGCAGGCCGCGCCAGTGTGTTGCAGCCCTTAGGCGGCGCCAGGCATATTTACACTTTGGATTAGTACCTACAAATGACCAAAATATTTGGACTAATCCATACAATTGCTCCTGGCAAATCTATGAACTCGCAAAATAACTTGGAAACTTCATGAAATATTATATTGTTATTAATGGACAGACTGTCCAGTTGGGTAGGTCCAACTTTGAGAGAGAGGTCAATCGTTGAATCCGATTAGACTGAACAGCGTTCGGGAAGCTACGGAACATTTTCGTCTAATATTCCGGTGTCTCAAGACGAGAGTTTTTGACCAGTGTGTATTGCCAGTGATTGAATTGATTGAAACTTGATCGCATACTAAGGGCCTCATTAGAAGGCTCAAAGCCACTCAACCACCACACACCACGCACGACCTGTCATTATGGCACTATTTGTGGGAGGCCTATGTCCAGCAGTGGACGTCTTTCGGCTTTTACTCGTATATAAAGGTAATCATGACATTTCATCGATTATCTTTCCTATTTATCTGGTTAATTCACCAGTATGTAACAGCTACTTTACGTACCTATATCTGTTAAAACTCTGAGTATTTCAAAACGTACACCATCATACATTGTGCAAATTATAGTTAATAATACGAGTCCGTACTGTTACTCGCAAATGTATGAACCCGCACTAATCGCTAATCAAAATGTAAACAGGTCATCAGTCGCGCGGTTAAAGTGCTGCCTAGTCGTGCAACTAGGGACCGTGTCAGCATCAATCACGCGACAGAATACTCACTAGATTATGGATTTCTGCAAGTTGGTGGAATAGGAGTGATGTATTTTTTTACAAATAGCCTTTATATGGATTCGCACTAATCACATATCAATGTGCAAACACCCCACTAACGCGCTATTAAACGTCGCTTTAACTGTATTGTAATTGTGACTGCGTACATTCGCTGTGTCAAAAGTCAAGTTTATGTCACAGTGGCAATGCCGCAGTTAAGCCACGATCGCATGGAGCTGCTTATAGATCACGTAACGCATTAGACGTGTATCAGGTAGATCTAAATCTCACTTTTTGTATGGAAAAATTACACAGTTGAATTGTTCTGACGCTCGTTCGAAAAGTTACGTGCTTTGCTTACCCCTCAGATCACGCGTAGCCAGGCTGACTAGAAGTCAAAGGAACGGGTCACTGTGTCGTAGAAAACAACCAGCAACAACTCTGTTTAAAAAATCAAAATCGAAATCACTTTATTTATTCAGCAAATACACAAGGGCACTTTTACATGTCAAACGGTATTTTACAATAATATGTAATTTAAAATTTGCAGATTAAGGACCGATATAAATGGTTAACAAACTAAATGTAACTAAGTTAATGAAAACAAAATTGCAAAATATGACCATTACATTCGATATAAGGTCTGTATTTCAGCATAATGTACCATTACAGTTGAGCGTCTAAAGCTGGTCATTCACGAATGCTCTAATAATGGACCAGAGCCGCGCCAGAATTGGTCCATGAATGTCGAAACTGTAGGGTTTATAGATAGTTGGCGCGGTCCATTGAATATCCAAACAGAGCGGGACGCACAACCAGTCGTCTAAATGGAACGGTCTTAAATATTAAAATTAAACGTTGGAACAACAACGACAACGTCTACCTATTTCCTGACAACGAAACAACACACAACCACGAGCAGATGACAGCAAAATAACACGCCCGTGAATCTAGTCAAAATATTACGTCCATCGTTTCGGATTCATCCAATTTGGCGCATACGTGTACATCCAGCTTTAGGCCCAATGTATAAACCCTCTAAGGGCGGTTTGTACCAACTTACTATTAGAGTCATCAACGTTAAATTTGGCGCCGCAGCTGTAATTCTATAGAAACTTGACAAACTTACCATATATTCAGATGTTAACGAACACCGCTTACTATTACAGACGGTTTTATGCAACCCAACTTAAGCCTCAACACCCCTCGGTTCTTGTCTGGTCGACGAGGTGCCTAAGTGAATACCAGCCTAGGCCTTAGGCCTCATGTAAAACCGCTATAAGCCTCAACACCCAGCAGTTCTTGACTTTAAAAATTCCTCCGTCCGACTGCTGGTTGCGGAATGCTTTCGGGATAATGAACGCCATCCTGTAGATTAGTTTCGCTCTAATGAAGGGGATGAACTCTTGAACTCTTTAAGAGCTAAAAAGATTCGTGTTAATGAAAGTCTTGTGTGCTGAATGGGAGTTGCGAATGCAAAATGGCGTTTTTTTCTACTGAGACACAGTAATTGGTTGCACTAGCATAATTGATTTGCTGTAAATAACGCCCGAGATGTGGATGTTTTCTATGTATTTAAGTATTTATTTATCTATATAAGTATGTTTATCGTCGTCTAGTACCCATAGTACAAGTTTTGCTTAATTTGGGACTAGGTCGATTTATGTAAGATTGTCCGCAAATATATAATATTTTTTTTTTTTTTATGTGTACAAAATGTAATTAATTAATTCAAATGAATATAGAAAAGATAAAATGTATTTTCCCTGTATTCATATGTTACATAGATTGTGTTTTAGCGATAAAACCGCCTGTGGCCTTCCCTTTTTTACGTTTCATTTAATATTGTTAACATTTTTTGTTGAGCGATAATTAATATTTGTGTTAGTACTTACTCATATTTTTTATTTTAAAAACGTATTTTCATCCTTGGAGATAAATATCTTTTTTACTGAATTTGCCTTCCTTTGAAGAAGATCAGTAAAATATTTCATTTAAAAGAGTCGAAAAGCTTCATACAGTCAACGTCAACAAAATCCAGTGTTATTATTTCCTTACAATATTGTCACACCACAATATTTTTCGAATTAAATGCAAAAAAAACCGTGCGTAATAGTAGACGCTAAATAAAATAATCAATGTCATATTTTCTCGAAAAAGGATTAAAAAGCAGTCAAATGGAGAAAAAATCAACGCAAGATGTTAAATAATCACGAAGTTATTGTCCAAAGTTTTAAGAAGGGGTATGTTCTGTCCCTTTTCCGCAAAACGCAACTTCATACGAAACGATGGCGCTTGTAGATTGTGACGTCACTTATAGACGGCAACGTGCCGTGCCCCCGCGTACGCGTGTTCGGCGCCGCCGTCAACGTGGCCTGACGCGCTTTTCGGCAGTCTCGCATATTGTGACGTCATACACTGTTTGCGTTTTCTCTCTCTAACAAGCAATATTAAAAAGGGTTGTAGCTTCGTAATTCTTTGAGTTATCTGAATGGGATTTTCTTCAGTATAGGCATATTTTTTTGCCTTCTTTCTTTTGGAGTACACACCCCTATTGAAACACCATCAAATGGCTTAACCCGTGTCGAAAAAAACATCCAAAACAACCGCTTTGGAGGTTGTCTACAAAAATGTCCCCAGTCCAGCAACAATATTTTGCAGTCCCCCAAAAAAAAAAAACAGGCAATCAATCTGGTTCCCAAATTGTAACAATTCAATCAGGGGGACTAACGCGGCCGCGGTGATAAATTATGTTGCGCACGACATCCAAATAACATCCGTCTAATGAAGGGCTAATAAACGGGCCGGGAAGCGACGCTTTCCCGGCTGCTGCCCAGAACACCCCGTGCCATGGTAGCAGGCATATTTTTGAGGGTCGGAGGTCTGTTTTTGGTAGTTGCTTTGAATCGAGATCGAATCGCAATAGTGTCGGACGCTCGCTTTCACCGGGTGCCAGAAAGAGCGCATAAAACATATTGAAATTGACCTTTGTTTGTAGATGAACGGCAATAATACGCGCCGCGTGACCCTTAAGGCTCATTTTCACTTCTCGTTACCGCCGCGCGAGCTTTTCATGCTGGTGCGGACTGTTACGCCTAGAACGCCAAGAAAAATCAGCCTTAGCCTCGTTAAACGCTTTAGCCTTAGCTTATAAACCAATCATTTAGAGAGGGTGTATTCCCTGAGTCGCTTAAAGTATCCAAAATTAAACCTATTTTAAAACCTGGCGGAAATGCTAAAGACCCAAACCAATATAGGCCCATTGCACTCCTTCCCGCCATTTCTAAGCTATTTGAGAAAGCAATGACAAATCGAGTTTATAATTTCTTCGAAAAATTTAACATTCTAGATAAAAATCAATTTGGTTTCAGAAAGCAACATTCTACGACACTTGCGGTTTACCACTACATCCAAGAAATCCTTAACCAACTAAATTCCAAGAAATATGGCGTAGGGTTACTCCTGGACATGTCCAAAGCGTATGACAGGGTGTCTCATAATATCCTACTCCATAAATTGTATGGCATGGGAATCCGCGGGCACGCTTACCAATGGTTTAAATCATACCTTCAAAATCGTAAGCAATATGTACACATAGATTGGCTTAACAAAAGGACGGGTGAAATTAAAGAAATAAGCTCGGAAATGCGTACCACTACATGTTCAATTCCCCAGGGAAGTGTAACAGGGTGTATCCTTTTTCTTGCATACATCAACGATTTGCCGAAAATAACAGACTCAACTTGCATAATGTTTGCGGATGATGTGTCTATGCTTTTAAATTGTAGCAACAGCGCGGAATGCTCTGAACGCTTACGGCAAGTATACATAACTATCACTAAGTGGCTCGCGGAACATAATTTAGAAATCAACCTGAAAAAAACCAAAATAATTCAATTCAAACCCATACAAAAGAAACCTTTAGAAATTACACTAAAAATAAATACAGATAAAATCGAAGAAGTGAACGATTTTAAGTTGTTAGGCATAAAAATAGATTCGAGTCTAAATTGGAAATCGCATGTACAAAATATCAAGTCAAAATTATCTAGTTTTGTGTATGCCCTAAGTGTCCTTAAAATAAATACTAACTTACAAACCGCTTTGTCAGCTTACTTTGCTTTTGCACACTCATGGCTCCGGTATGGTGTGATACTTTGGGGCGCGAGTACCGACGCCGACCAACTCTTTGTGATGCAGAAGAAGTGTATCCGCATCCTAACAAATACTAGAGTTCCAGATAGTTGCCGTCCACATTATACCCAGCTAAGAATTCTCACGTTACCCTCACTGTACATTTTGGAAGCAGGACTTTTTGTCAGGAATAATCCGCACTTATTTACGAAAAGGGTAGTCAAATCGCAAAGACGGAAAAACTGTAATAAATTAGAATTACCAGCTACTAAATTAGCTATGTACAAAAATGGACCTTATTACCGATGTATAACAGTAGCAAATAAAATACCAGAGCATATAATGGAGGAATCGAAAGGTGAAGTATTTAAACGGAAATTAAGAGAATTATTACTTGATAAATGCTACTATTCAATAGAGGAGTTCATATGTGATGAATAATTAAAATAGTATTTAGTAAATGTTATTTATTGAGTTGTGTCAATGGCCTTCTGTATTATTTATATAGCATGTTAATATTAGCTTGTACCTAACTGTAAATTGCTGTGCCCTTACAGGGTTCATGTCTCGATTCTAATTATTATTTTAAGACCCAATGTACGACATGATTATTATGCAATAAATTATGAATTATGAAATTATGAATTATGAATTATGAAACGTGATATACAACGGTTATACTGGCCCCTCAAGGAGAAAACCCATAACTGAAAGTTATTGTCAAATTGAGTTTTTAACAGTCTCGGACTCGGGGAAATAATGTGATTTTCGGATTTGGATATCTCTAATAAACCAGGATTTAGACAAGCATAAGTTCATGCCATTTTGTTAAGTTTGGTTTTTGTTCGAAGTAGAAAAGTCATAACTGCGTGTTCATAGGCAAAAAAGTACAAAGTAACCGCCTTTGATTTTTAATCTTTGTCTTGGATGTGTGCCTATATGTTTTATCATAAAAAGAAAAACCATATTTTAATTTTGTTTCAAATTACTAATTTAAAAATACTAATGAAACAAATGCTACATCTTGTTGGTTCGTGATTTTTATAAATATTAAAACTTTGAGCAATTAAATAAACCACAAGTACCCATTTGTGCTTTTTCAAGTTCCTAGATCACATAGTAATAGGAGCATATGTGAGTACTTGTGCTGTTTTTTCTTAGATGCTATAGTGCAAAGTTAATACAAACAACATAAGTGCGCACTCGTGTTGGTCTTTCTTTGAAACGATTTTTTCTAATGTTTTTTTAAGAAGCAGAACCTTTTTTTTCTTAATATCTAATTCAAATAAAAAAAATATTAACTAAATGAATTTGCATTCAAATTCTACAATTTATCTTGATTTATAAGCACAGGTTGTACTTTGAAATAAAACCAATTAAACGGAAGTGTAAAGTTTTTTGGATTTATCTCCAAACTTACTTTTTGTCACTTATGGTTTTTCTCCTTGAGGGGGCAGTCGTAAACCCACTCCCAATACACCTACGTCTCATGACAACACGATATAAAGCAGGGCAGCAGGTCGAGAAAGTTGTCCTGCGCAAGACAAAATTAAAAACGTAGATATATTGGGAGTGAGCTTACGGACTATGACGTTATAGATAAACATATTTACGATTATGGCACATGGCGATAAAACGGTTAAATCACAACCATTTAGATAGTACTGTGTACCTATGGCACGTATTCTGATCGAAACTCTAATGACTACATCAACATCGGAGTACAAATCACTATAGTTAAGTATTTGAGTAATTCTAATTTTGCATCTAGCAGCCTCGCGTGGGCAAATGATCCACACTTCACCAAAATCACTCCCCTTTAATCTCGTAAATAAAGCATAGGCGATACTATACAGTTGACTAAATAAAATCACAAGCTAATTTGAATCTTTCACGCTAGCAATAAAGTTGAAATTCTAATGTTGACGCTTACCACGTAATTTGCGGTGACGGTGACCTGTATTGTTAAAGTGTTAGAGTATGTTTTTGTGTGTAATCAGTGATGCTTGGTTCGTGATCAAAAAGTCACGTTTCTGGTATCGGGGGTAGTTTACGATAATTTGGGTTATTCGCGGCGCGTGGTTTAGTGGCAGTTGTTATCTTTTGAATAATTGTCATTTATTTGTGCTATCGAGAATGATTTGGCGAAAGATACCTCATATTGTTTTGATATATAATGTTTGTTTTTACATAATTGGACGTATTTATGCACAAGGGAACCAACCCACACAATGATAGTTTTGAGAAAACGAGGTTTTTGTTAAAAAAGTGTATACAAAAAAATATCTCATGTTTTTTGGCAAAGTTGGAGTGCCAAGCGTTGTAACATGGTATTGTTGATATTTTTTTACTTAAACATGCCGTGAAATTGTAGTTTTAAGTGTAGTTTTGTCTTGAAAAGGCAATGGTTCCTTTTAGCAAAAATATATAAGTGAGGGTTGGTACCTTGTTGATTTAATAGGGACTATAAACAGGTATACAAAAAAAATATAAACGCTAGTTTGAATGTACTTTATCAACAAAATGTTTACAATACAAAAGTTATAAAAAATCAGAAATATTATTATTTAATCTAATCCTTCTCAAACATCAACGCTTTAATTAAAAAAATAAGAGAAAGATTTTATCACAAAGCTTTCTTAGTTCTCGCTAGTTTCATCCTCCACTTCAAAGTCAGGTTCACCCGAAAAGCCCTCCAGATCATCCTCGATGCTTTCGTCGGGAATTAACAGAACGTAAAACTCGTGATGGCCCTGTGGAATCAGATGAAGAAGGCTCTTCAGGTCTTTAACTTTGCGTCGGCAACAAGCTTTCCTGATGGCCAAAGTGGTTCCATTAACTGCTTGGTAATAATTGATGATGCCCTACCCCGAGCACTTTTTTCATAATATCTACTTCCTTAAATTCTTCAATGAAGTTAGATCTCATGTAAATTTGAATCATTTCATGTTTTCTAAGCTCTATTTCTTTTGTGGGCAGCCATGATACTTTCGTTCCATCTGTACTTCTCTTTTTCTATTTGTAATATTCTTCTCCAACATTAATGAGGACAAAAATTCTTTCGGATCCATGCGGTGGTGTCCTGTCATGGCATTTTTTTTTCTTGCAAGTTTTTATTATATTCATATAATCTTCCGGTGTATAAATTATTTGTAGCCATTTTAAAGCATTCACTATTTTTCCGAAATCCGTATCATTTGGAAGAAAGCTGTGTCCTAATCCCAATTCTAGATATCGTAAATTAATCTGTTCAAGCATTGGATGTTCATTTAAGATCGCTTTAAGCATCAACACAAGCTTTATATTCCGATTTTGGCCGCTACATGAATCGCTCCATAAAATAAGACGTTCCCATTCATGTTAGCGAAAATATTACCAATAGAAAAAAAATTACAGAAGTTGGAAGAGTTTTTAAGAGTTTAAGGAAGTAGATATTATGAAAAAATGTAATATTCGGGGAAGGGTCTCATCTAGTATTACCAAGCAATTAATGGAACCACTTTGGCCATCAGGAAAGCCTGTTGCCGACGCAAAGTTAAATATCTGAAGAGCCTTCTTCATCTGATTCCACAGGTCCATCACAATTTTTACGTTCCGTTAATTCTCGATGAAAGCTTCGAGGATGATCTGGAGGGCTTTTCGGGTGAACCTGACTTTGAAGTGGAAGATGAAACTAGCGAGTAACTAAGAAAGCTTTGTGATAAAATCTTTCTCTTAAATTTTTTATTAAAGCGTTTGATGTTTGGGGAGGATTAGATTAGAGAATAATATTTCAAACATTTGCAGACCTTTTGTATTGTAAACATTTTGTTAATAAAGTACATTCAAACTAGTGTGTATATTTTTTTATTAAATCTACAAGGTACCAACCCTCACTTAAATGTTTTTGCTAAAAGGAACCATTGCCCTTTTAAGAGAAAACTACACTTAAAACTACATATTCTTGACATGATATCAACAACAAAATATCAACAATACCATGTTGTAACGCTTGGCAATCCAACTTTGCTAAAAAATATGGAAAAAAAATGTATAGGTACACTTTTTACAAAAACCTCTTTTTCTCAAAACTATTATTGTGTGGGTTGGTTTCCTTGTGCATAAATACGTCCAATTATGTCAGATCGTACGACTTTGATCTTTAAAGCCTTTTGCATGTAACTTACATTTAAGTAATGTGTAGGTTGGTTCCATTTGGTACAAATACGTCCAATTTCGATTATGCAAACCAGATTCAATGAAGTTGGTTCCTTACTTTATATAAACTAGATTATTTTAACCAGGAACCATGTGATGTGGATCTTTGTGAAAGTGTTAACTTTTGCAGTTTTTATTATGCAAACAAGAACCAACCCGCATGGACTCTTATGAAGTAAATGAAACGTTACTGTAACGGTGAACCACGTGATATGGATCTTTTCAAATAAATATAATGTAAAATTAGCAAGTTACCATACAGCATGGATCTTTTTAAAGTTTTATGAAACAATGATAATGTGGTTTGATAACTTTATCAACGGAATCTTTTCATATGTCGAATGATCTTACGACTTTGATCTTTATGTAAGGGGTATAAGGCACATTTTTAAAGCCTTCTGCATACTTAACTCAATTTTGGGTGATGTGTGGGTTGGTTCCCTTCTGCATAAATACGTCCAATTAACAACAACAATTTAATTGATACAGATTAATCAATCATCAATGAGAGTTGGTGGGAATGAAAGGAACGCCATATTTTTTTTTCCTACGTGGTCGCCACTCGAGAACCTTTCCGCCCCAACGGCTATCGGTTCTACGTGCTATGTGCCCCGCCCACTGCCACTTAAGTTTAGCGATTCGGAGGGCTATATCGGTTACTTCGGTCCTGCTGCGGACAGCCTCATTTCTGATGCGATCACGCAGAGAAACTCCCAACATGGCCCTCTCCATTGCCGTTTGGGTGACTTCGAGCCTTCTTATGAGGCCCATAGTAAGCGACCACGTTTCAGTGCCATATGTCATCACTGGCAACACACACTGGTCAAAGACTCTCGTCTTGAGACACTGCGGAAATATTGGTCGAAAAGATGTGCCGCTTCCCGACCGCTGCCCAGCCGAGTCGGATTTACTACAACATTATTATACATATGATATTTAATGGAGAAGTATTCTGAATATATTTTATTTATTTATGTAATCTTTATTGCACAAAAGAACAACTTATCGTACAAAAGGCGGACTTAATGCCGTAAGCATTTAATGTATTTTACATATTTCTATTTTGATATAACGACGTCCTGTACTTGAGCAATTTCATAAAAACTAAGGTACTTACTTACACCGTTGTCATATTTGTTCCTTCTGGCATGGTAAATAAAAACGAACGATATTTTACACGTACCTACAAAAGTTTTTAATTGCTGTAATCTAAAACGGAGCAGAAAACACAATATTATATAGAAAACGCCACCGCGTTATCTACTTTATAAATACAATTAAATTCCCAACTAAAACGCTACAAAACAAAATAAATCCAATTTCAAAAACGTGCTCTTAACAAGTCACAAAAAAGTAAACTGGCCTTAAAGGTCAGGCCAAGCCAACTCTCTGGTCTTAAACTATTTTCCGGAATATAAGGGGGATCCGGGCGGGAAGGAACGGATTTATTTCCGGTCCCGGCGGGCGCCGCGCGGTGGCATGCGCCTGTCTTATGTACATGGGTGAGTCGGATAGGAGACAGAGGGATATTTTGTTAAATATGGAGCAAGCCAGCGGTCTTATGTAGTATGTGTGAATGGGATAGAATACAGAGGGATATTTTGCAAAAAATTGGAGCAGGCCAACTGATTATATCGTATTTTTTTATACCACGTTGCCACCACAAATAAACGTAAAGCCCGCCTGGTGGTAACTACCCTTGCAACCATACCATCCTTTCTTGAAGAACCCCATACCTACAGTATTCTCTTGGAACAACCTCGGTAAAGAGGTCGAGGGGGTAGATTTATCTGAAAGCGACCGCATCATCGCTTTTTAGCAATAAGTTCGCCTGTTGTCTACCATTGTTTATGTTTAACTAATTTACCTCTCTTTCTGGTGAGCAATCAATAATATTTGTATTGTATTGTATCATTAAGAAATCGAGAGTAAGAGGTTGAATGCTGCCGACGACGATTCGTGCGCTGGTCTAAAGCAGCCTTGATCATTACACATAAAGTTATTCACCAACTCTCACCGGCGAAAATCTAGCAGGTCCTCCTCCTGTTGGGGACCTGCTAGATTTTCGCCGCTGAGAGTTGGTGAATAACTGTCTGTCATTGGGAAAATGGAGTAAAGAATAATAACCTACTATATCCTATTCCATATATCATAACAAACATATATCGTACGTTCCTGATTTTAAACAAAACCAGTTTGAAACGCAACTCCATTTTTAGGGTTCCGTAGTCGACTAGGAACCCTTATAGTTTCGCTTTGTCTGTCCGTCTGGCCGAAATGGATTATTTAAGACATGCAGCTGACTGCAGTCATAGTTAGCACACGGTTTTGGACACTCATTGAGGTCACTACTCACTATTTATCTTTTTGAGTTAAATAATTCTCTATACAGACGTCACTGACGCTTTTTGTTCTCCTGTGAAAAGTAAGAGAGGCGACGAACTAGAGCAAAAAATGTAAAAAAATATGTCGTCAATAAAAACAAGGAGCAAAAAGGCTGTCGATATTTTATCATCTATTTTACGTACCTGCACTTTGAGGAGATATTCCACTCAGCCTCTGAAAATAACCGTTACACGTCAATCTAGATTTTTTGTGACAAAATTCGGCACTTACGTTTTGATGCTTTGCTTTAGGCGATGCGGAATAAAAGTGTTCCTCTATACCCTTAGGGACGATTTCCATTTCAAAGGTCTTAAATGTGTTTGTTAATTATGCCAATTCTTGCTATGGATATATCTTGAAAGCTATACATTGTCGTATGCTTGCTTTTACGTGATAATTGAAAGGAACATTTGTTAAGCAGTAAAAACTAAATCTGATTTTTAATCCGGAGTCCTACGAAATATGTTGATTATCCTTAAATATTACAAAATATAAAATTCTTTAAACTTTTCGAAATTATTAGTTACTGTGCATGGCTCTAACGTGATATTTATTTACCGGAGATTTTTATCGGCCGTGGTCTCAGGTGACCTGGGGCCGTAGACAAGGTGTGACAACAATCTACAAGCGCTAACGCTAACGAATAAAATGTATGGGAATGACAGATGCCGACGAAACATTTTTCGTTAACATCTGTCATTCCCATACATTTTATAAGTTAGCGTCAGCGTTAGCGCTTGTCGATTGTAACCTTGTCTAGGCCCCCTGATGATGTAAAGACGTGTAAGTACCTACAAAGAGTGAGAGTTTGAAATATTGTATAAGATTTTTAAACATGGCCCCTGAAATTATCTTTTACACTGTTATTTTTACTTCGTAAAGAAACCATTTTTCCGATTGTAGCATGTTTGTCACGTTTGATGCAACGTGAGGTTTGAGTTAGAGTACTGCGTAGGTACTTACATAAGCATGCTAAAATCAGAACAAATGGTTTCTTTACGAAGTAAAAATAACACTGTAAAAGTTAATTAGCACCCAAGCTTTATCCAACTTTTTGTAAAACACCTTTATTTATAGCGCCGCAGTTTACATTCATGAGTTTGCATGAAAAGAAATCAGTTTACAATTATTCGTAGAAGTTGCCAACTTTTCGGTAGAAAAAATACTGTAAGACCTACAAAAACCATGCTTACAAACTTGAATTCATTATTCGTAAAAGAAAAACAGCATTCTGTGTACCTACTTGTATTATTGAATCTGTTATTTATAGTATGTACAGTATTATTTATTTTTATAAAATATAAGTCGTTCCAAGGCAAAAGTCACATCTCTCTTAGTCAATTTTAATAAGGACAGTTTATAACGGCATTCGTTACGAAAATAGAGCCTTGTTAACACTGCCAAAGAGGGACCCAATGATTGAGAATGATACAAATCACGTCTTCTTAGAGCAAACATCTTATCTTCAATATAAAAGGTAATTTTCCTTAAAGCTTGGATATGCATCGTCATTCTTTTCTGGCGACAGTGCCCTGTCAATGGTTGTCTATCGTTTGCCAGAATTTCATATAATATAATTTCATTTGCCAGAATTTCATTTGCCTTAATTTTATATTCCAGAACGTTCCATTTTCCATAATATTCATTTGAGTTATTTTTTTTCTATAATGTATACAACATTAGAATCAACGCCAGAATCATTCATATGCCATAAACTTCAAGAGCCATTATTTTAAATACAATAATTTTACTTGACAGTCTACACGTTTGCCGTAAAAAAAACTACATTTCTGCGAAACGTTTGAATGTCGTGAATGTTCGGTTTTGGCGCTTCGCCGGCCGCTGCCGCGGCACGCTCGGCTCGCGTGCTGTAGCGTCACAGTTCCACCTTACACTCCTCGCTTCGCTCGTCGTCGTACCTACACCGACCTGCCTTAGAGTAGAATACAACCGACGGCGGCGGCGAGAATATGAATAATAAATCATATTATAATCACCCCCATATAGGATTAAACCCACGTGCACGTTGCGAGTCTAAATATTGAAAAACTCTGCTAATATACACTATACGATACAATTACGTTATTATCTTTATGTAGCCGATCACACAAAAGTAATTTGTGATTTAACATGTAAGTACTTAATATGGCTTTTGAACGGCATGGCAAATGTTTTTTTTTTCATATGACTATTATGGATTATAAAGTTTATGGTAAGTAAATTATATATGGCATATGAAATTATGGAAAATAATATTTTTGTCTTATGAATATTATGGTAAATAACAGTTATGACATATGATTTCTGGTAAACAAAATTATGGCCTTGACTATTATGGCAATTGAAATTATGGCAAATGAAATTCTGGCAAATGAAGGTATACCCCTGTCAATACATGCGTAGGCCGATAGGCTGAAACTTGAATCTGGTCCGGAGAAGTAGTTACAGATCACCCATGAGGTAGACCCTCATGGGTGATCTGTAACTACTTTTCCGAAATCTCTCAAAGCTGTGGGACATCCCGTAAAGCTTGGTTAAGCGTCGTCATTATTTTCTGACGTCAGTGCACTGTCAATACAAGCGTAGGTCGATTGGCTGGGACTTGAATCTGGGCTGTCTACTTAATGGGTGATCTGTACTTTTGTTACATCTCTCAAAACCGTGGAACCTCCCGTAAAGCTCGGTTATACATCGTCATTCTTTTCTCACGCCAGTGCCCTAGTCAGTACATGCGCAGGCTGATTGGCAGAAACTTGGATCTGGTCTGTCTCACGATAGACAGCCGCGAGTATTAATCCATTTAGCGCCATTCACGACACAGATGCGTCAAATCGCCCCTAGCGCTTTTTGCTACATAAACTGCTATGGAGTACGACGTAAGGGTTATCCCGAGTAAAGTTTTATTTGGCTTTGAATAAGTTAGTTTAGGTTTGAATTCCCCAGAATTTCAGCAATAGCAGCAAAAGTCATGCCTCTACGAGCAATTTTTAAAGCATTTTTCTGCTTCTCTATCCGAGTCATTGGTGTGAGATAGTTTGACACCCTCAAGAAGGCGGCAGGTGGCAGTGTACACGTTGCGGTCCACACACCTTATGAATGCTCCTTTTGGAGATGCTCCATAATATATGTGGTGGCAATTCTCAGCAGTGAGGAAGAAGATATCTGAGTCATCGGCCTTGAATGATTAGATTAGATTAGATTAATTTATTATATTCAAAATTAGAAATATAATGATCACCAAATTATTTCGTATCACCTAATCAGGATCGTCAAAGTACAGTTTATTGTAAAATATAACTAATAATATACGAAAACGTCAAAATCAGTCCCTATAAAATACATCAATTAAACAAAAACAGCAGCAACAGCAGAAATAAAGTAACATTAAATAAAATTAAGTGAATGTCATTTACATAAATTCCTTAATTGAATATATTGGGTGATCCAATAAAAGGTTTCTGAGCTTGCGGCCCAATGACGTTCAGACGTTGAAATTAATGAAATCAGAAATTGGTTACGTGAGTACCTTTCAAGTTATAATTACCTGGAAACTGTTGATAGAATCATCCAACTCCGAATGTTGCCCGTATTACTTACTATCAAAGTGCTAAGTAAGTTAAAACAGATTTCGAGACAAACAGAGCTAATTTAAATGTACAGGTCACGCCGCAAGTTTAATTGGAAAGGCGAGTGGAATCACGGGGGCGGAAAGCCGGAAAAGCCCAACCAATGTATACTGTATTGTCATTGCAATAATTCCCTCATAAGAGAATCATGCGTGATTGAGAAAGGACTGTAAAGATATAGGCAGTTCATTGGAATGAAACAGTAAGATTGTTGTGTTTTATAACTGTATTTAAAATTTATATTGTATTATTGTAGATATAAAACGATTTAATAATAAGGAAAAAGGCGGGAACTCTACAAATTCAATTTGACAACGAGTTAAAATCTTAATTTCCTGATGACAAAATTACAAATACTGTCTCAACAGGCGGCAAAGTAATGCGCTCGTAAGGCAACCCTTTCAAAGTTTAGTGAGTACATTAACAATTCATTTCGAGATTCGAACTGACACACGTCCCCGGCTTTTCATTATTCTTATTTAAATGTATCTGCCTTTCAAAATCAAAATAGAGACGTAAAACAGCAATGCGATTGTCTGAAATAAAAAAAGCATATTTTACTCAGTTTTTTGGAAAAAGTTTATAACACTGTCCAAGCTTCTTGTACTACGAGTATTTTAATCCCTATGTTGTTATAAAATTCAATAATGATTCCGTTTTTGAGACTTTCAAAGAGTTGACTTCGATGATTGGGCTAGCGGCGACCAGCCGACCAACGGGGGTGCGAATGCTTTTGCTTCTCTAATTAAAAATTCCTATGCAATTAAAGCACTGATAAAGGGGTATATATTATTTTTGTTTTTAGCTTACATTCAACGAAGGGCATTTCAAGCCAAAGTTTGACCACTTTACTCTATTGGTAGTGACCTTGTCTTCGGCTTGGCTCAGTAAGCCTTACAACTACAAAACTGTCATTCAGCATGGGTATATAAATCAATCACGGCAACAAAACAGTAGAAGAAATCTTAAAAAAAATGTTTTTTTGGCGTACCTCCCCATTCTCACCATCCTCATTTCACCTAAAGTGGGAATGTCATTTTTTTTCTTGTTAAAGCCATAGTGAGGGTATCGTTGGAGCTTGTTAAAATATAATGGCTTTTTATTTTAAAACCGTTTTTCAACGCAGTGATTCGTTTGAGCCTAATCTTTGTTTGAGTTATGTATCATCGTCGCCCCCCCCTGCCGGCTAAATGGCTACTTCTGGGGATCCGAAAAAGTTCACAACATCGCTACGGATATTTTCAAGATAATTTTAGCGAACGCTCTTGTAAAAAGCGTGCGGGAAGTGTGGACGAGAGGGACGACAGCGGAACAATAACAAAACTGCTCGGCTCAGCAAAAACTTAGAAGCAAAATTGCCATCGCTTCGCCAGAATGCTGGCTAAAATGCCCCTATTTATTTCGTGAGCTTTTACCTGGAACCTGGACCTATTCCTAAAATTCGCAAGAATGCTCATTACAAGTGTATGCTTCAGTTTATCAGCACGCACTTAACGTCTTAACCATCTTCAAATTGAATTCACGGTTCAATCCAAGATTATTTGTATAATCGAATTTAAACTTTCGTGAGACATGTTAAAATAATGCTAATAATTGCACGGTTCAACTCACGTATTAAATGTGACTAGGGGCGACATGTTTCGAACTCTTTGGGAGTTCTTCTTCAGCATGTAAGACGGGTGCTAGAGAGGAATGGCTATGGTTGGAGACAGTCAGCGAGTAGCGAGTCGTTGCACTTTACAGCGCGCACACACGGTGGAAAGGGCTCCTGCGTACTTGCTATACATTAGGGGGGTGACGGATATAATTGTACGCCTAATACGTCGGAGGTTGAGCATTAGGACAATTTTCCGACCTCATACCAAGATGAGGCAGGTGTTGCGCTGTCCTAAGGACCGAGACCCGCTGGGTAGCCCGGGGGTGTACGAGATTCCCTGTGATTGTGGTAAGGCGTACGTAGGGGAAACTGGGCGGAACGTCTCCACGAGATTTCTGGAGCACATACACGCCGTGAAGAAGATGGATACGAGGGCTGCCTTTTAAGTTGTGTCGTTTGGAAAAACTAAAGACAATTTAAGTGTTAAATGGTATTTATTGTTTTTCAAAGTAATCACCGTGATATGTAATACACTTTTTCATTCGATCGAACCAGTTTTCGAAACACTTATTCCAGTCCGAAGTCGGGGTCTCCAAAATGGCCGTTTTGTATGCCTCAACCGCTTCTTCAGGCGTCTGGTACCGTTGACCACGAAGTCGTTGCTTGATTTTTGGAAAAGTAAAAAAATCGTTAGGGCTTAAGTCTGGACTGTACGGCGGGTGTTCCAGAATTTCGACGTTTTGCTCTTTTAAAAACGCAATAGTTTGCCGGGCGGTGTGCGAGCTCGCATTATCGTGGTGCAGTCTTATACGACGTCTTGGGTTATTTTTTCGAAACTCGCCGATGACTTCTGGTAAACAGACAGTGGTATACCAGTCAGCATTAACCGTTTTACGACCCTCGAGCACGATGGTGGCAACGTGGCCACTTTTCGCCACAAACGTGGCGACCATTTTTTTCGAAGTGCTCCGTGAGCGTATTACTTTGGTCGGTTTTGGCTCATCTTGGAACACCCAAACAGTCGACTGCTGTTTAGAATCGGGATCGTAGGCATATATACAAGATTCGTCACCACTGATAATGTCGTAAACATGTTTCGAGTTTCCTCGGTTGAATTGCCGCAGAGTTTTGCGACACCATAAAACGCGAGCCGTTTTTTGGTCTTCACTGAGTAAATGTGGTATCCAGCGTGAGATCAACTTTTTTACGCCTAAGTGATCATGCAAAATACTGTGAACACTGGTCCCTGAAATACTTAAGGAAGCTTCTATCTCACGGTATGTCGCATGGCGATCTTCGATGATCAGTTGCCGTACAGCATCAATGTTCTCCTGGGTTACGGCTGTTTTTGGTCGACCTTCACGATGTCTATCACCAAGACTAGAGCAACCACGTTGAAATTCTAAATACCAGCGTTCCACAGTCCGAAGGCATGGTGCTTTATCATTGAAAACCGTAGTCAACTCTTCGAAGCACTGAAGTCGCGTTAAGCCCCTTTTGAAGTTGTAAAAAATTATCGCACGTAAATTTTCCTTCGAAATTTCCATTTTCACAACTGACTTGTCAACTTTGAACGAACGCTGTACTAAAACGGTTGGGCCGATTTCGAGTCATTCTTTTGTTTTCGAATTCTAAATTCAAATATTTTAACGTGACACTAGTTCTTTTTTATGCAATCACGGGAGGTTTGCAAACGACAGAACTTAAAAGGCAGCCCTCGTACTGGAACTCGGCGGTAGCAGAACATGCGTGCGATACAGGCGCGTCCCATTCCATTCGTTTAGACAAGGCGAGATTGCTGGTACGGGAGAAAGGTTATGTGCGAAGATGCGTGAGGCGATTGAAATTGGGCGCCGCCCAAATTTTAATCTTGATGGTAGCTGGATGGTACCGCCAGCATGGAAAACTATTATTCCTAAATTGAAGTGGACAGGTTGTGACAATCCCGTGGACACAGTGAGTTCAGTGTGCGTATCGTCTTTCGGAGGAGACGACCTCGTGCCGCAATCTCACACAACAGCTCCAGCGCAAGACAGCCCCCGTCCCTCGCCCTGTCGGCGCGTGCGTCACGCGCCGCACGGGTTAGGAACGGGCGCGGACAGTGATTCAAGCGACACCGCCGCGAAAACGCTCATCCTGAAGAAGAACTCCGGAAGAGTTCGAAAACTGCGTAATTATTAGCATTATTATTTGTCTACTTAATATAATACATACATTTTTATTAACACACGTATATATCATACATTTACTTTAAAACGAGTGTTTGAAATATATTACATACAAAGGACGTTACACACAAAGGACGACAGACGAATGAGTGAGGCGACACAAGCATCGGGAATCGCATTTGGATTTGTGAAATATCCAATAGCACCGACATCAGAGTGCGCAAATACAATTACCCAGTTAGCTCTCTTGTTGGTTTCAATGGGAGCTGTTTTGGAAAATTTGACAGTAATTAACGTGGAATATGATATGCTGCTTTATATGAGCTAGTGTAGCCGAGTTGTAAGGCCGTGGTTCGAACTCCGGCTCGTACCACTGGGTTTTTTCAAAAACACTTATGTACTAAATATCAATTGATATAAGAGTAGCTATTAGGGACTTTAAAAAAAAAATTTCGTTCTTTCTTTCTTTATTTCTTTCAAATGTGGTGTTAGTTGTTTAGGAATGGCAAATGAGTGGACGTAACTAAACCGTGTTGTGTGAATAAGTCGACGCGAAGATATCATTATATATTTTAGAACAAAGCAAGGATTCCTCACGCCGCCTCCTCATATAGGTGCCTATACCTACCAAATTGATCCCCCATTATTATCTAACCCCAAAAATACATAGTAAATATTGACGAAAGCATAAAGTCATCCCTTCGAAACAAAGTGATGGGTGATATCATTTTGGGAGCTTAAATGTGTTATGAATATTTTAGGGTGTTGCTTAGCATTCGGTCCTCGCCTTTACGATCTCTAGAGATGCGCTCCGAGGCGTTCTTGAGACATAAAACGGTGTTCAATTGTGGCTAGAAATTTAAATATATATATTTTGCAAGTAACTTGGAATATTGCCGGAAGACCAGCGCTGGCTCGTGAGCCAGCATTATGCTGAGGCGGGATCATTTCGTAACAAATAAATAGTTTTAAGTCAATAAATAGTATTATATTATATGAGTTATACATATGTTTGTAACGTATAAATAATTTTCATTTAATTTTCAATTTTCATAACATAAATAGTATAGTGAAAAAAAATGTACCTATAGTTAAAACATTGGAACCAGTGTTATACATTTTCAAACAATATTTTACTATACACAGTAACACAATTTATTATTTTAGGATTTCGGTGTCATCCCAGTGCTTTATTTATTCATATGACCAACTCAATTACTCATTTTCTTTATAACCCTATTGAACCGCCGACGTTGACAGATAGAAAATATTGACGGTTCATTTCACATAACAACAGTACTTAAACGGATAGATAGTATTATATACTTACTTATCACATTGGAATAATGTGCAAAGCGTGATCATATTTGACATCGACAGTAATAGATCCTAGTACAGACTGCTCTCACACAAACATACACGCATTTAAGCACGTATGCACCAGCGAATGAAAAAACCTAAGCAGCGCCGCAAAATGGCCTCACAGGATAGGGGCCATTGCCATTCAGCGGCCATGGGGCGGAGTGTGAAAACGATGTCAGACAACCGATTAGTTCGAATATGCGCATACAGGGTTTAAGGCATCAATGTTTACAGAGTCGCGCACAGAAGGCTTTGATGCTGTCTGACGCAAGAAAACTGCGTCACTGCTAGACAGGGTGCACGGTCGTATTTAGTAGCAACAGCATTCTACATATCATAGCCAATAAGGCAGGTTGTCATCTGATTTGGAAATTCAGCCACAGGACTAAATCCACATTATCAATTATACTGTACTAACCTAGGCTAAGAATAACTGGCCCACATTTGCTGTCTTTTAATAAATTAAAATAAAATGAATAGGTAAATAAATAGTTTAGTTTAGTTTAGTTTATTAAATCTCATTATATAAATTTCACATAAGTACAGTTATCTTATATTACTTTTCATATAGCGATCGTTTACACAATTTCGCAATTTACTATTTGATTAAATACATAATAAAGATGAAAGATAACAACATGGTCATACCTAGATACAGGTACTATTCATTTCAATAACTTTAATAAATAAAAATAAAATATAAATCATGTCGTAAAAAATAATAATGAATAATACAATTAGTAATTGCATTACCAGCAGTTTCATTTCTAGTATAACACTTTTCAAATTTAAAATAACGTCCACTAACCTGCTGTTGTCATTAGAGTTTTCCTTTATTTTAGGCTTTGTAGGGGCCATTTTCACAACTTTAATGCACTGTCAGGCGTTTACAGTAAATATTTACTAACCAGTGTATGTTTTATTAAATAATTGAAAATAATAACATTAAAAATAATAAAAAGGTAGGTAGTAAGGTTGTCTGGAAGAGATCGCTCTTTAGCGATAAGACCGCCTGTTGCTAACATCTATTTTTTTTTATAAGTTGTTATGTCTATTTGTTTCGTGTTTTACGGTGTGCAATAAAGGGTATTTGTATTTTATTATATTAAAAATATGCGAGAGATACGAAACAGCTGCTTAGAGGCGACAGTGGCGCCGCAGGTTGATTAGTACAAGCTTTGCTTAGTTTGGGGCTAGGTCGATTCATCCGCAAAGTATATATTTTTACTAAATTCGTTATTATAATGAAAACACGGTTATGGAAACCTAAAAATGATTTGGAATACCTATTCAACGATATCCCACATGACATAGTTCGTCGACTTGTTTTTTTTTTTTTTTACTATATATGGCGTATTGTGGCCGCCATTTTGAATTTTGTACTGTTACTGGTACTGTCTTGTCTTTTAGTGACCCTGCACTCGCCAAATTAAAACGAATTGATAGACGTATGATTCATAGCGTTTGATCTCTAGAGTTCCACAAAGGAACGAACATACATACATAGACGGGTAAACACATTACCCTCCTTTGTGTTACGCAGTTGGACAAAAACAAGCGATCTGCAATGTGTACTTTAACAAATTTAGAACATACACCCTACAATAACCAACCTACAAGCTCGAATAGAAACTCAAAAACGAAAGGAACTGAATTCTACGAAGCCTTGTTCATTTAACCACGTCGCACCACACTTTAATAATTCAATCTCAGGATCTCATATTCAAGAGTCAGGAGTACGAGTAACGTTTAATAAACAAACCCCGTTGTGCTCGAATGCTCCGGCATCAACCAGTCCAATTTAATTGGAAATTCTCACCTTAACGGGGAATTCGTAAGCTAACTCTGCTTCGGTGCATCTGACTTCGTGGAACCGGTTTTACAATTTCCGATACGAGCCGATAAAAATATGAGTGCATGAAATGAAAAAGAGGTTAATTGTATTCGATCAACAACGCAGTTATATATCACTTTAAAAATCCCACAAACAATTGTTCTGTTTTGCCCTATCGCTGACTGGTAGAGAATGCTTACGACATTATGCCCGCCTTTTGAACGATGTTTTTGTGCATTAAAGATTAAATAAATAAAACAATAATTATGTGACTATACTTATAACATTCAACATAACATTGGTTGCGTCACAAAACTAAAATAAAATTTATTAACAGAGGGTTACACTTCTTCTTGGATGCCTTATTTCGAGAGCCAGACTAATCACTCTATTATACTATTTATAAGACAATACACGTAAAATGAGCTCTGCGCGCCATATTAAATGTATGGCCGCCAGAGCTCTTTTTACGTGTGTCGACCCGCATTTAAAACTGAATTGATGACCTTCTTTTTTCGAAGTCGTCCTCCTAGCCTTGTTCTCGGTTATGCTCCTAAAGGAGCTCGGGGTCCGCTTTGACACCTAATGCCAAGTATTGGCATAGGCACTAGTTTTACGAAATCGGTCAAAACCAATAAAAATAATAAACTGCTAATACATTCTCGCATGGATGAAACGGTGTGACCTATACTATTATTTAGTTTATTTTGACATGTGAAATAAAAAAATTGCCAATAAATTATTTTACGTCACACCTGGCCATAATGTGAGTTATACCGCACGCTGCGCGTACGGTAAAACTCGCATTGTGGCCAGATAAAGACGTAAAATTGTGTACTCACCACGGGCAGTAAAAAAGAAAGCCCTCTATCGCATGTTTACAACCCTCGCCTGCGGCTCGGGTCACAAATACTTGCGATTTCGGGCTTTCTTTCTTTTACAGCCCTTGGTAAGTAATGTACTATTATTGCTTTGTTTGTATTCACATTCTGTTTTCCAACTAAGTGGGGTCATATTCGACTTCGATAAGTTGGCGGCCATATCAGACACCTACTTTACGACTATATCGTCTATGTTGTTTGATCCAACATGGATGGCTACATCAGATAGATATAATATCAGAAAGTGAATACAGCTACCCGTATCGGATATCGGCCATCGAGACCGAATCGGAAGACATTATAATTATAATGGAGGCTTCCTCTATTAATGAGGTATTTAATAATGAAACCGACGAAAGGTGAGCCTAGTTGAGGTATCGATCAGAATTAAAGGGGTTTCCCTGTCGACTGCACGCTGCATTTATTACTTCATTAAAGCCAGGATTAGGTTAAGCGTGTTAGATCCATCGCGTTTTATTTAAATTCAAATTAATAGTGACGCCGTAACGATTATTTCGGTTACTCGTTCAAGGCTTGTTGGTCGTAAATGACTGTATTTAATAAATTAGTGGTTTATTTATACACAATTCAGATTCAGATTTTTTATTAATAAAAGAAAAAAATAAATTTGAAGAAAGAATTAAGGAATTATTAAATTTTAAATTAAGATAACTGAACTACGAACCACTAAGTTCACGGTTTTTACGATAAGTGTTTATTTGGTGTAAAAATGATTTAACTAATAAATGAAATAACCCACATGGAGGGCCTAAGCTTGATTAAAAGTATAATTTGATGACATTATTAACTAGTAGTAACTATTTCGGACTAACGGCTGGCGCGGCGTCGCCTGCGTATTGCAAAAAAAAGATAAAATCACGGCTTTATGTATGCATTTATTTTACTAATAGGTGCTTCAGAAAATACTGACCGCTATGTTCTTTATAAATATAACTACAACTTAGGAAAGTTGAAAAAACCCCGACATTTTCATTTCAAAGTCCAATATCTCAAAAACGGCTGAACAGATTTTTATGAAACATAGCTAAGAACACTTGGGATAAAATTATCTATGACACAAAAAAAAACGCATTCAAATCGGTCCATCCGTTTGGGAGCTACGATACCACAGACAGATACACAGACAGACACGTTAAACTTATAACACCCCTCTCTTTGCGTCGGGCGTTAAAAAACCTCCATTGGATACACAGTCAAAAAGTTTTTAGCTACATCAGATAGATATAATATCAGAAAGTGAATACAGCTACCCGTATCGGATATCGGCCATCGAGACCGAATCGGAAGACATTATAATTATAATGGAGGCTTCCTCTATTAATGAGGTATTTAATAATGAAACCGACGAAAGGTGAGCCTAGTTGAGGTATCGATCAGAATTAAAGGGGTTTCCCTGTCGACTGCACGCTGCATTTATTACTTCATTAAAGCCAGGATTAGGTTAAGCGTGTTAGATCCATCGCGTTTTATTTAAATTCAAATTAATAGTGACGCCGTAACGATTATTTCGGTTACTCGTTCAAGGCTTGTTGGTCGTAAATGACTGTATTTAATAAATTAGTGGTTTATTTATACACAATTCAGATTCAGATTTTTTATTAATAAAAGAAAAAAATAAATTTGAAGAAAGAATTAAGGAATTATTAAATTTTAAATTAAGATAACTGAACTACGAACCACTAAGTTCACGGTTTTTACGATAAGTGTTTATTTGGTGTAAAAATGATTTAACTAATAAATGAAATAACCCACATGGAGGGCCTAAGCTTGATTAAAAGTATAATTTGATGACATTATTAACTAGTAGTAACTATTTCGGACTAACGGCTGGCGCGGCGTCGCCTGCGTATTGCAAAAAAAAGATAAAATCACGGCTTTATGTATGCATTTATTTTACTAATAGGTGCTTCAGAAAATACTGACCGCTATGTTCTTTATAAATATAACTACAACTTAGGAAAGTTGAAAAAACCCCGACATTTTCATTTCAAAGTCCAATATCTCAAAAACGGCTGAACAGATTTTTATGAAACATAGCTAAGAACACTTGGGATAAAATTATCTATGACACAAAAAAAAACGCATTCAAATCGGTCCATCCGTTTGGGAGCTACGATACCACAGACAGATACACAGACAGACACGTTAAACTTATAACACCCCTCTCTTTGCGTCGGGCGTTAAAAAACCTCCATTGGATACACAGTCAAAAAGTTTTTGAAATCGAGATAGTGATGCCAGAGATTGTCCCCTACACACAAACTTACAAAGCTACAATCTTAAAGACTTTTCCTCTTTATAATATTAATTTAGATACAGACCAATTAAACTATACGACTTCCTCGATACACCCCTGAAGCGACTCTCAAAATATGCCCCTTCATACTCTGGCAATTTTTGAGCCGTTTTTTAATCTCGGAAATCTATTAAAGTATAAAATTACTTTTTCCGCCCTTTGGGTAAAGGTGCAGGAAGGTAGGAAAAAGTCGTTTTTATCATTGGATCTCCTGTGCAGTTACGTCATTATGTACGGGAGGTTATACGTTCCGGAGTTTCGGGGGATTGGACGTCACTTCCAGGAGACATGATATTCCTTACCTGCTCTTTCTAGGGACTATAAACGGCTACAGGTTTTGTACAACTTTAACGGGGTTTTATACTTAAATATATAAATCATTGTTTAAAAATAGCAGGGGCACCCCAATACCAGCTTCTCTCTCTGGATCGCATCCAACGACGAGCAACTCGAATTGTAAACTGCCAGCATATTTCGGATCGGCTTGAGTTCTTGGCGCTGCTGCGTAGAGATGTGGCCTCGCTCTGCATTTTCTATCGCATGTATAACGGGGAGTGCTCCGAGGAATTGTTCGGATTAATCCCTGCCGCTTCTTTTCGCCATCGTCCAACGCGACAACATTACCATCCTCACCACTTAGATGGTTGAAAAGAAAAGAGCGTACTCCCATCTTAAAGGCCGGCAACGCACTCACAACACCTCTGGTGTTGCAGGTGTCCATGGGCGGTAATCCCTTACCATCAGGTGATCCGTCTGCTCGTTTGCCTCCTAGAACATGAAAACAAAAAAAAAAAAAAAACCTTTTAAAAACTTTAAATTTAATTTAATTCAGCTTCAGGCACTTATTTGCATGTCCGTGTGTCTGAATTCATGCTTCCTGACTGCATAATTCAAACATAACTGCTGTCCTTAGATATATCCGCATATAGAGCTTCCGATCTATATCCTATCATGTCATACAAATTACCCCACTGTAGGAAATGGTATAATTCTATTTGGCGATAAATTGTGGTCCTCTTTTTTTTTGCGTGTATCGTTTCAGAATCAGAATCAAACATTTATTACATTTATATGCCGTGTCACGAAATGGGCCCAACTCAGCATGATGCTGGCTTTGGCGTTGCTTATACCTTTACAACATCAAAAACCAAAAAAACATCTAAGTATAAGCTCATTTCTACCCAAATTGAGATTGGCACGCAACCCTCTTTTAAGTCCAGGGCTCAGCCTCCCTGAATGATATTCACGCGTCAAATTAGCATATAATGAATTCGACAGCTAGCGCCACGCAACATAATACGCCACTTTATGTAATCGGTTACTTTCTCCCATAAGCGTATATTTTCACAAGGGCGAGTTTTCTAATAATTTGTAATTGTTTGTTTTAAAATGTGATAAGAAAGTACAGATGATGATCATTCAATGTTGTAAAGAAGCATTTTACATTATACTGGTAGTTATTGGCACAGTCGGTAGGATTCTGATATCAAATAAATATTTTAGGTTTGTGATACAGGATATCACTAGTTTGAAATGCCCTGTTTCGGAGCCTATTCAATACAAATAAACAAACAATCAAATCTTTCCTCTTTATAATATTAGTGTATACAAATTGGATCGCCTTACCATTGCGTGCGTATTTCATACATTTGTTACTAAGTTTACTAACTGTTTTTATACAAATAAACTTAACATAAACCGGTCACGGCAGACACGTCCAACTAATCAAATTCGCAACTTTTCGGACGCACATTAGGACAGTCTGTCTACTGATCCTATCTACCTCATCTCAATCATGTGACTACTGGTGTCCTAACACGTGTTCGAAAATTTATACAATTAACCCGCAACAATCACAAATTAATTTATGAACGCTGGGTAGAGGTAGGTACTATTAATTGCTACCCGATGTCGATTAGAAACATCAACAGAACTTAATCGCGTGTATAATAAATAAATAAATATTAGAGGACAACCTTACACAAATCAAATAAGGCTTGTATTATGAGTACTAGATGACGATATATTTATGGATAAATACTTAAATATAAAGAAAACACCCAAGACTCAGGAACAAATATTCATGCTCATCACACAAATATTTGCCCCTACCGGGATTCAACCCCAGGACCGTCAGCTTCGTAAGCAGCGTCACTACCCACTAGTCTAACCGGTGGGTTGTCCCGTGACGATGGATGTTGCGACACATCCGAAACGTCGGGAGACCTCTGAGAGGTAAATAAATTTTAATTATCCGCGATTAAATCCCGTTTAGTAATAGTAATTTGTGAGAATCGTGAGTTTCCAATCAATATAACATCAACAGAATGTCGGCCAACGATTTCCAAAGTATAAATCCTCTTTGACATGAGCTAATACACGTCACTATTGAAATAGACAAACAGATATCCGGCTTTAATTATTAATTAAGCCCACGTAAACGCAAAATACGGCGCCGTTCACGAGTAAATCACATTTCGCCCTGAAAGCGTTTAATCAGCCCGAGGCCAGTCCAGCTCCGACAGACGTTACAAATAGGCGCAATAAAGCACCAAAATCAAGTACACAGGGTATTAATACACGAAGGGACACTCGGCCCATATCTGCCTGTCAACGCGACAAATGTGCTGCTGTTTAAACAGAAAGACGTAAGGGACGGGATTTAAATGGTTAAAAGTTACGTTTTGTGTATGCATAGCGATGTGACGGAAAGATCACCCACATCCTTTGAGCTTTTAGCTAGAATGAGTTTTTGGCCTGTTTAGCTTAGCTTTAGTTTGTGGTCAATCATTTATGGTGGTGGTGCATACAAATTATAATCAGACAGTTCATTGGAATTGGGGGTTTCAGAAAAATAATTTACGTCTCCATTAATGAGACGCAACAATTTGTCATTAGACGCCACAACATCGAATGCTGATGACAGCAGACGAAATCAATGTGTTTCACGAGCTTGTTTTGATACACTTAATCGGCGCGCGTAGCGACATCCGAACCATAATCCTCCTAGCAATTTCCTGGTTGTGCCCCAAAGGAGCCCGAGGTCCGCTTTGATACCTAACCACAAGATTTGGCATAGGGACTAGTTTAACGATGGCGACTGCCATCTGACCTTCCAACCTAGAGGGAAAACTTATTTTTCCCTCTCGGTTGTAGGTCTAGTCTAGACCTTATTGGGATTAGACCGGTTTCCTGACGATATTTTCCTTCACCGAAAATCCACTGTTAAATATCCAATAATATTATGTACATAAATAAGTTTTTTGAAAAACCCAGCGGTACAAGCCGGGGATTGAACCCGTGGCCTATACAGATTGAAAGGTGCGTGCCTTACCGCTTGGCTACTTAACTGTGGCTCTAGATGGCGACAACCGAACAATATTAAAGTCGAATTGGAATCCATAACATCTGTTTTAAATCAATTCTTAGCAATATAGAGACATTTTGATCGGCTGATGTTGATGACCGATATACAACGTGTTTTTTTAACCGTCTTAGAGCCGAAGCCCACTTAAGGTATCCAAAACGTACTAATCATTTGTGAAAAAAGGATCTGAATCACAGCTTTGATGAAGAAATCTACACTGGCGGTATCAACTACTTGTGGATTTTTCTAGAAAAGTACGCTTTGAATATTGGTGTAATCTATAATCCAACAAAGCAGAATTTAAACAATCTCTTAGAAGTATACCCAACATAATTAAAAAGAAACGGGCGATAATATTTGGAGATTTCAACATAGACCTTCTATCAAAAAATCACAAGAGAAAACGGTACCTAGACCTACTGCGAGAATATGATTTCAGGATAATAAATAATGTTTAGCAAGACTTTTGTACACGAGACTCTACAACTGCCAAAACCATTCTTGACCACGTAGCATCTAACCTGAACGATAAAAGATTTCATATGGCTCTTATAGACTCAACAAAGTCCGATCACAAGCAAATCTTTGTTTCTGTCAACAAGTATAAACCACCACTGAAAAAGCGCGTAAGTTATGAACCTGTTTATTACGACAACTTTATAAGTTCTTTGATACCGAAAAAATCAATCATGACGATAACGACTACGCAATGATTCACGGGTATATAGAAAATGAAATTGAAAAATCTAAAATCACGAAGACAAAAATTCTTAACCCACCACAGCAAGACTGGATTAATAAAGATATACCTAATAGCAATGATCAGCAAAAGGAACGAGTTATGACATCAACACAAGATAAATCCAAATGGCGAACGAAAAGAAATCCAATTCAAGGCGGAACGAAACAAAACAACTGAAACAATCAGGAAAACAAAAAATGAATATTACTACGACTCTTTTCAACAGTGTACTAGCGACCCTAAGAAAATGTGGAAACTAATAAATACTTTATCTAGTAACAAAATAAAGAAGGATTGTACTCCTCCGAAACTTATAACACCGGCTGGGCCACTTCATAATGCTACTGATATCTGTGAAGCTTTCAATGTGTATTTTTCAACTATAGGATCAACACTAGCTAATGAAATCCCTTTGGAATATCATAATAACCTAGTTAATACTGTCTCCAAGAGTAAATGCGAAAACCAGTTGACTATTCTAACACTGTGTCACAAAGATGAGATCATTAAAATTGTTCGTGGTCTTGATTCAAACACAAGCGTAGGCATTGACGGGGCTAGTACCAAAGTAATGAAGTGTATTATTGTACTAATAGTGGATAACCTGACGTCCTGCATCAACAAGCATCTTGATAGTGGGCAATTTCCAGACATTCTTAAATTAGCTAAGGTTACACCAATTTTCAAATCTGGATCATAATCATAATCATATCATAATCATCATAATCATTTATTTCGTCATCATAGGTAGGTTATGTACAGGTGGTAGGTATTATAAAATGGAACAACCATGATGTACCTTTCGGCGTACGATAAATTACAAATACAATGTCACAAACTTAATCCTAAAAATACTATTGATATTAATTAATAAGCAAGCAGTTAAAACAGAATAAAATTGCGAAATGTCAAGTGTAACAGTATAATTATTGTTATGTCTAATAAGATTTAATTAATGCTAAGGTAATCTTGAGCATTATAATAACATTTTTCCACAAGAAATTTAAACAACAAAGACTTAAATTTACTTGGGTTCTTATTTTTTATATCACCTGGTAATTTATTAAATAGCTTTGGACCCATTGTTAGAATACTTTTTTTCATTAGGCTAGTTTGACATATTCCAAAATGCACACCAGGGTTTCTTGGGCGAAGGCAGAGTCCTTGTACTGCTTCTTTCCTTTCAAACAGGTCGGGGTTGAAGTTTACAAATATACAGCACTCATAAATGTAGAGGGATGGTAGAGTTAATAGTTGTAATGATTTAAAGTGAGGCTGGCAGCTTTCCGAGGATTTCAATCCGCAGATGGCTCTAATGCATCTCTTTTGGGCTCTGAATAATATTTCTTTGTATGTTGCATTCCCCTAGAAGATTATGCCATACCGCAAGGTGGATGCAACGAAACCGTGATAAGCTGTTAGGACTGTTCTACGATCCGCAGTTTTTGCTAATCTATATAATGCATAGGAAAACTTGTAAATCTTTTTGCAAGTTTCAATGCATTGTGTTTCCCACGACATATTATGGTTTATATAAATACCTAAAAACTTATGTGTAAGTGTTTTGCCTATAGCTTGTCCTTGATATTTAACTTCTATGTCAGGAACTATTTTTCTTTGAGTAAATTGCATAAGATTCGTTTTCTCTATCATCAAATCATCATCTCAAACACAACACAACATCAGGATCAAAATCCGATCCCAGTAATTACCGACCCATCTCGGTGCTGCCTGTAACATCTAAAATATTTGAGAGAGTTTTGTATACGCGCCTTGAAAAATATCTAGCATCCATAAACTTTATCTACAAACGCCAATACGGATTTTGACCCCGATCAAATACTCTTTCAGCCACTATCGACCTAGTGACAAAGATAAAATCGATTATTGATAAAAAACAAATAGTCTTAGGAGTATTTATTGATCTGAAAAAAGCGTTTGATACCGTGAGTCATGACATTTTACTCAGAACACTGAATCGGATAGGAGTGGCAGGTGCCGCTCACAAGATTATTGAATCGTACCTTAAAAACCGGCAACAGGTGGTCAAAATAGGCAATCATCAGAGTGAACCGCAGTGTGTCCATTTTGGCGTTCCGCAAGGATCCATAATCGAACCTTTGCTATTTACTGTGTACATCAACAACATTCATGAAGTGGAACTAAATGGCCACCTCTCTCTTTATGCGGATGACACGTGCCTCTTCTAC
This sequence comes from Epinotia ramella, assembly GCA_947578815.1. Lineage (NCBI taxonomy): Eukaryota > Metazoa > Arthropoda > Insecta > Lepidoptera > Tortricidae > Epinotia > Epinotia ramella. The sequence continues at coordinate 737,179 of OX388206.1, read as the reverse complement.
TTCGGCGCTGCTATCAGTGATCTGATTACCCAGGCGCAAGAGGACCTTAATAAATTACACGCTTGGTTTCGTTACAATCTTTTAACAATTAATACCTCTAAAACATGCTACGTGGTCTTCAAATCCAAGAATAAAAAAATACCACCACACATGCCTCTAAAAATAGATGGAGAAGTTCTGAAACAAAAAACGGAGGAAACATATTTAGGCCTAACTTTAGACACTTTCTTGAATTGGAACACTCACATCGACAAAGTGAGGTCAAAACTACTTGCTCTCTTAGGATCACTTCGTAAAATTGTCCACTGCCTCCCACGTCGAGTACGTCAAAATATATATAATTCTTTAGTCAAGCCACATTTAATGTATTTAATTGAAATCTGGGGAAATGCATGTAGAACAAACTTAAAAACCTTACAAATTACACAAAATAAAAATAAAATTATCAAAATGTTATTCAATTATGATAACTCCCACTAAACAAATTTACAAAGACACAAAAATTATGAACCTTAAACAACTACATACGTACAATACATGTTTATTAATTAAAAAAATATTAACTAAAAGGATACACTGTGAAATAACATTTATACACAGACACGAAAAAATACAACGGAGTATCGAAGAAAAGACCACATAGTGTTGCCGCAGACAAATACCGCCAACGGTAAGAGTACAGTTATACGTATAATAAATTGCCAGTCGAAATTAAAAACGCACACTCCATAACTATTTTTATAAAATAAACTTAAAAACCATGTCTTAAAACAATATAATCTTCTCAGTTAGAACTGGCCTACTGTTGTACTGTTACCACTATGTTTACTTGTTTGCGCAACTATGCTCGATACATTTTGTTTCTACCCTTTATATTGTATAAAAAAATACTTCCATATATAAATAAGATAATTTCTAAATTACTATTGCATGTTTGCTGGAATGAATATGTTTATATAGCCTTAAAAAAACAGCTTCTAATAATAATAGATAATATCTACATTTTTAATGAAATGTTTCTCATATAAGTGAAATGTAAATTTCTTTTGAGAAAAAAATGATTCTTTAACTCGAAGAAAAAAATTGTTTAGTTTTAAGTTTAAGTTAAAAGGTAATTAAGTTTGAAACATCCTGTATGGCACGCGGTGCGAAGTTCATTCACCCGGTTAGAGTTCATAACTATCTACATAAAATGGCGGCTAGCGGTCACTGCGGTCACTCGGCTGGATGATCAAAATTGATATTAATACAAAAAAAACAATATTAATACATAAAAAAAACAGAAACAGAAAAATATTTATTTCCACAAATAGCACCTTAATAAGTACACATGAAGAAATTATAAATACAAAGGAAAAAACAAAAATAATACAAGAATAAAACTATACAAACATAACTTTAAAATAAATATAAAAAACCGTTTTTTAAGTTCTTTGTAAATACATTAACTGGGCTTCGGCTCTAAGATGGTTAAAAAAACACCATGTATATTATTAATATTCAGGTAATGTACTCGTAGGTACCTCTATGTTTCAAATACTCAAATCCCCGAGGCACGATTTCAGATAAATTTCCTCCATCGAACGCTCCGGTGTTGGAATGAGCGGGTGCTGAGGTTTTCCCGAGGGACTTAAGGTTCTTGAAGAAAGGAGTCTATTAAGCCTAAAAAGGTCAGCAATGCAGATAGGACACCCCTGGAGTTGCAAGCATCCATAGGCTACGGTGACCTTCCCATCATGTGGGCGGTAGGCTTGATTGCCACCAACGTGATGTAAAAAAGTAAATTGAAACTTCTTCTGGTTCTTGTGCACTCAACTTAAAACTAAACATTAACACAGTGAGGCGCTCCCAATAAAAAAACATCGAATAAAACTCCAACCGCAAACCACACTGGCCCCAATTTCCGCCACAGCAGCGTCATAGAACCTATTCCACAAACGCATTACATTTACATCATATTCGGGTTTGTCGCACGCGCTTGAAAACCCAACGTGTCAAAATGAGCGCGCGATAAATAAAAATGCTATTCAAATGCAATATATTCCTAGAATGGACCGCGGGGGCCCCGGAATCAATTCGGTAGGACGGAGGCTAATACACAATTATAATCGTTTGCATGTGGAGGAATGGGGGCGCATTTACTCTGTTTGGTAGCTGGCTGATATTGGAACACGGAATTCGGAATACGGAGTAAGCCATTCAAGTGGGTCAGTATGGAAGATTGAAAACAAAACAGATAGAATTTGTTCTTAAATGAAAACAGTTTTTGGTAATAGAGGAAACTACATTCGTGCTTAACTAGACAAGGCTTTGTTGATCTTAAAATATAGAAAGAAGAATAGATACATTCATTCACAAAAACATTGGATCCATATATTAAACAAAAAATACTTAATAACCAAAATCACATGAAACAAGTGTTTCTCTGCGCGAGTGAACCGGATATTGGCTCAGCTTTATGCTGAGGTGTCAAACGTTTTCAGCCAGCACCGTTGTATTATGTTATCCAAACGCAAGCGCACAAACCGATATAATTAGATACATCTGTAGAGTAGAGAGAGACGTGAACACATGCATAAAGGCTGAAATTCGGCGTGATTAGCAATAATCTATCAAGTATTTGTCTCGTTGGCTTGTTTTTGTAGATATTCATAAAACAACCCGATCACCTTTCGAGACTGAATCTTTTTTTTTTTTTTTTTTATACTTATCATTATTACATAATACACGGCCAGGCAGCGGACAAAACCCAGCAGGGTTTAACTGCCACTGCATTCACTCAATAGATAATATATATATATTTATATAGGGGCACGCTGAAGGCGTGCATGCAGTTTCTTATCCTATTGCCGCGGCTTAAGGTCCAAAAACTGGATGCACGTCTACGACGGCAACATTAGTTTAGCATTAACAGGTTTGGGATATACAAGCAGATTTCATTATACGTTTGCAATGTTGCGGTTTATCACATATATTTGTAAGTACATCGGATGGTAGATCATTAAGGATACTGGGTAACAAGTGTTCCCACCTTCGTTTTCCATAGATATTGGTACATTTTGGTAAAACATATAGTAGCAGGTATACTAATTTTCTGAGCTTTTGTGGTCTACTAGTTTTTGTTAATTTTGCTAAGTTATCAATTTCTTCAGCAATAATTAACATTTTGAATCTATTATATATACTAATGACATTACAGTACCTCAATATTTCCTTTTCTTCTTGGCTAAACTTTTTTCTAACAGACTTTGGAACTATTGCTTTCAATAAGCTTAACTGTAATTTGTAAATGTTATTAATGTATGTGTGGTAAGTTCTGCCATAACTAGTTAGACCATAATCAATAACAGACTGTGCTAGGGATAAATATAACATTCTAAGAGTACTGTATGGGACTTTGAATTTTAACAATGATATTTTCGAGAGTATAGACCTTAATTTGTTGCAAACATAAGTTACATGGGGTCCCCAATAAAATGTAGAGTCTATGATTATTAGTAAATAGGTATGATGTTTTGTTGTAGAAAGCTCTCTTAATTGTGGTTCTTTTTGAAACCAAGGTAGCAGCTATGTGCTCGCGACTTGGATAAATGGGTGACATAAGTTAAGCTCTCGGTTTGGTACAAAATACCGCATATAGATTTTGCCTCGCTATATGTCAGTTGTCACCAGAGACTTGCGTAGATGTGTTTTCATTGAAAAAGTCGAGCAAAAGAGCAAAGAAAGGCTCGGCCGTACCATCCTTTTCTCGGAGCCATTTGAGCCGACCCCCTTGATCCTAGTTGCGGAAAAAACTAAAAGCCTAAGTTTTCAGTGACCAAGAGGGCACTTTATAGCTCCATAATTCTTAAATGACGTTTAATTTGCACCATTAATTTAAAAATGATTGCAAGTCAATGTTACTCAATATTTGTCACTGACTCAGGCGCCTACTACTCACTTACCTACTGACCGATCATCAAAATTCTAAGGTACTTCTAGCATAACAACAAACTTGATATTTTGCATGAGGTAAGGTGGTGGTGTGCACTAGAAATTTATAAAAACGTTATTTGCGGTTGGTAAAATAACATTTCCATACAAAGTCTATGCAAAAATATTATTTCTATTCATAAAGTATGTAGATATAGCACAGAATGTCTGACTTGGCTCTACGACATATCTCAATTTTTTTACGTCGGAAAAGTTTCGAGACTTGGCTATTATTTACATGGAATTTTCACAACTAGCATGCTTGACAGCCAGAGCTAGCCTTGCACATTTTTGATGATATTGGCATTATTCCTCCACGCATTCCTACCTCCACGCCCGTTATACTTTCAATTTTCTCCATGACTCAGCGGCCCGAAGTAGCTCAGCCCCCTTTGTCGCCCGCTCTATTTTCGACTTGTTTTGTTACAGTCCTGTTTACTCGGATCTGACTTCGTTTTGTTGGTATAATGGAGATGTTTGTGAATTATGAATGGGACGCGGCTTTATCTTTCATCACAGTTAGTTAAAAAAACGAACAATGGGTGGGATTTGGATTACGGTATTTGTTTTTGTTGACATTGCTTGTGCATGACATCAAAAACGTAAAAGCTGTCACCTGCATGTCAAAAAAACGTACACAAAACATTTGTTTTCATAACACAGCTGTGCGCGCAACGGTTGAAAATGAAATAAACCCTCCCACCCTTCACTCTCGCGGGGGAACGTTATCATAAACAAGCCATGTCAACAAAGACAAAGACTGTAATGTAAACCATAAAAAAATAAACAAAAAATATAAAAAAATAACAAATGCATATTTGGAATCGCAATGCGCTACCGAATATGCCCTTGCTCGGTTCACACCCCATTTTTGATACACCCTGCATATTGTAATACATCCTTACTCATATACTTAGTAATAAAGATGTGTTTCGATATATTTGGCTACTTTGGCTGGTCCTAACTATAAGATGCTGACTGTACTTGGATCTTAACGGCACGATTAGATCTGGTTTGTCGACAGCTTGAGTGAGGAAATGGTAATTTGATTACAGGCGTATTATTTTCATTTACACGAGTACACCGATATCTTCATTGGTTGTGGTCCAATTTAATTTATATTACATTTGGAGCATGTATGATTTTAATAATTGCAGTTAATTATTACTGCAGTAATAATATTAGCAAAACAATAACGCGTTAACATCCAGGACCGTCAAAGCGCGGCTTAAAATCCCCTCTTCGAGAAAATCTTCCTTCCTCTTCCACCCTGTATAGATATAAATGCTTGCCACTTTGCAGAACAAAAACAGTGGCAAGTGAGATTTTTGGCCCCGTAAATCTAGCGGAAGCACCGGCTGTGGTTATATCCCAATCACATGAAAGGGCCTTAAAGCTTAATTAATAGGCGTTTGGATTAATTCGTAACTTTAGCCCTCAGTCGCAACCCGGGTGTGGGACAAGGCACGAGATACTAACTACCACACCTATTGATGTAGTGCAGTTTGAGCACAGTGTTTTTAAAAAGAAGGCTCTGTCAAGAGGAAACGTCGAAACGAACTCAATAGTCCGTTTTTTCTGTTTTTTATATGTTGGGGGAGGCCTATGTCCAGCAGTGGACTCTCTCAGCGGATATGGTATTTATTTAATCGTATGGCATATATTATTTTGGCCTTTAAAGTTTGTCACTCTTTAGTACCACCCAGGGGACACGTGCAGGGTTGTGGTAGGTAGCTCCTGCGGACGCGAGTAACAGTTGGCCCTCCTTTGCCAAGTGAGTGGGCAACTCAACTGTTAGAAGTTCTTATAAGCCGCCCGAAGGCCTCTAACTCGGCTTAACGTCTACTGTCATAGAGCGGATATGGTGATAACATAATATGTGCGTTTGCATTGTAATAATAAGTGACCACTATATTAATTTCAACGTCGTTTCCCGCTTCTGCTTATGCATCACCTTCCACTCTGTTTCCGTGACATTGCCGCTGATGCTCCTAACTCGTGCGTCGCCCCTACGTAACCCTTCACGTCATGATTTACTCACGGACCGCTCAACATAGCAGTTACCTAGCTCACCGCCACTAAAACCCTTCCGATGAATTGCTATATTGATCTTACGGCCTAGAATCAAAGCTACCGTTCACCAATCGTTTCCTGCGCTCGCTTGCCCTTACCTTATCACTCTTTCTTGCTCTCTCCAGCTAAAACTCTTACAATAAATTACAATTACTGATATTGGCTTAGTTTATACCGTTTAAAGTTTATCACTCTCACTTGCTAAATGTTTCCTGCTTTCGCTTGTAGTTTCCCGCTCCCGCTTCAGCGCCACTTGCCGTTACCGCTCCCACCTCGCGCCGCACATGGTCACGTCATGACTTACTTACGGACCGCTCAACTTAGCAGTTTATCTCGCTCGCCGCAACTAAAACTCTTCCGATGGATTACTATTACTGATCTTACGGCCTAGTTTCAGGATTTGCTCGGCCTTAACAGCTCTATAAAACTACTTTCTGGCAGTTTAAATATATCGATGTTGCGGGTTCAAACTTCAAAGTTAGTAGGCGTGTTATTTAGCTAGATATGTAATTATGATAATTCGTTAATTCTCAACTTAATGTGTGTCGCGCGCTTGCTCCGCAGCTAACCTAAATATTTAAGGGGCTACCCGAGGTTTTCATCGATTTTTGACAAGTTTTGAATCGTATCTACTACTTTTGCACTACAGATAGAATCATAAATCAAACGGTTATCGGTTCTTCAATCTTTTATCTCCATTTTGACAGACCGGATTTTGAAACAAATTAATACTTAATTTTGTATGATTTTTTTAAACATTGTCTAAAAAAACACTTATTTCGCATCTCTATTGACGTGAAAGATCTAACATATACGAAATCTACAAATTTGGGTTCGTCTATGACGTCTCTAAAAACTGGCAGAGGGTTTTAATTTTAAACCAATTAACACAAAAGTTATGGCCAGAAAACCAGTTTTTTGGCCTAAAATTGTTCAACTTTGATACCAAATATCTCGAAAACAATGAAGTTTGAAGTAAATATGGGATACTATATTGCTTAAAGCCGTTGTTGTTAATATAATAAGCTACAAAAAACATTAGAAAACTAAGGGATTCAGATCGAAGGTCATTGGCATATGGGAGCCTCTTAACCGTTTAATGGAGTCCTCGCCCGGCGCGCGGGTGCAGGGGTAGGACAATGAAGGGGCGCGGGCGACGTGCGGGAGGTAAAGCCCGGCGCCCGCATGCCGTGCGCGCCCCGTTATTGTCATACCCCTGCACCGATGCGCCGCGCAGATGAGGACTGGGTTAAGCGTTCGACCTAAATAATGAAATGCGAATGTAATGCCAAAGTGATGAATCAAATAAAGGCTGTGGGTGGATGGGTTATCATAGCAGTATATAGTGTTCAACCTAAAGTTGAGCACCATGAAAGATGTTGCGTGAAGCTGAACGTGAAGGGCCGGAGGGGCAACCAACCAGCTGTGTTGAGCTAGACACAAATGAAGTTCCTGCATTAACTAAAGAATGAACAGATATATATTTATTTATAGTATGTGCATAATATTTTGTTTTATTTGTGTAGTTTTTAGTAAATGTATTAAGATTATTTTTTATTGTAGCATAGAGGTAACTACGTCTCTGTACACGTGTTACTCGTAGTTTGTCTATCTTTTAGTTCCTGATCTCGTCTCAATTGCTCAAAGGTTAAGTGGAAGAGATCCCTTACAGGGATAAGTTCGCCTTTCTACCTACTTAACCTATTTTGTCTGTATTTTTACCAACAGTGTACAATAAAGTATTTAAATATACATACTAATCCTAATAAGGTGTAGTTTTCCCTATGGGCTGGAAGGTCAGATGGCAGTCGCTTTCGTAAAACTAGTGCCTATGCCATATCTTGGAATTCTATGTCAAAGCAGACCCCGGTCTCTTTAAAGACATAACCGGGAATTACGCTAGGTGCATGATGAAACATAATTATAGCGACGTGCTCAGCGTGCACTTCTTTATACACGCATGCGTCACTATTTTTTGATCAGGGTCTAACCTTTGAAAACGGATTTACTAGCTTAAATTAGGGAACAAATATAATGACCACCAGAAAATACTTTGATACCCTCAAGCTTACTTACCAAAAAAATGTACTGAACACCAATAAAAGAATTCTACCATTACAATGGTACTACCTGTTTTAGTAACGACTGCAGAATTAAATTGTATTCAAAGATCAAATTTAGTAAATGGTTACCAAATTTAGTAACTGAGCACCTAATCTTAGCGAACAAATTAATAGAATATTTCTACCTAAATAACCCACTATGATTGCTATAAAATGTATTTAAAGACCAAATTTAGTAAATGATTACCAAATTTAGTAACTGAGCACCTAATCTTAGCGAAGAAATTATTACAATATGTCTACCTAAATAAGTCACTATGATTGCCATAAAATGTATGCATATTACCAAATAAAATAGTACTTGCCGCTCAACTCCGTCGCCCCGCCCGCGCCGCGAATTTAGGGAATATGAAGAGGTATTAGGTTAGTAAAAATTTTCTAGTAACTTAAATGATTCCTTGTTTATAGCGATCGAAAGGTAAAAATAGCTACCAAAACCCGAATCAGCGTACCCCACTTCCACGTGGTCTTGTCTGTCTTACCCTTAGAGTGTATATAAAAGCCCGCGGAGACAGAAGCAAGTTTCTGGCGGGAGCCCGGGCGGAGGGCGGGAGACTGAGTTAGTTTTGGGTCAGCAATGATTAGTTGGGAGACATTTTCTTTAATAGGATAGTAAGATGTTATAATTTGGTTATCAATTAACATAAAAATGGTGATTAAATCTTGGCCCTCATTAACTATTTTTGGGTTAGCAATGATTAGTTGGGACACATTTTCTTTAATAGGATAGTAAGATGTTATAATTTGGTTTTCATTTAACATAAAAATGGTGGTAAAATTTTGGCTTTCATTAACCATTTTTGGGTTAACAATGATTCGTTTGGAGACAGTTTCTTTAATAGGATGGTAAGATGTTATAATTTGGGTAATTATTTCACATTAAAATGGTGGTAACATTTTGGTGATCATTTACTATTTATGTGTTAGCAATGATTAATTAGGAGACATTTTCTTTAAATAGGATAGTAAGATGTTATTATTTAGGTTATCATTTCACATTAAAATGGTGAAAAAAATTAGGTGCTCAGTTACTATTTTTGGTCGTCAAAAGTATTTTTTTTGTGTTCATATTTTACTATATCTGGTGGTCCGTTAAACATATTATTATGCCCTTAAATTATATGGGTTTGGTATTCTAAGAATATTTCATTGAACAAGTTCCATCAATTACATTTTATGACCTGTTTTGTGTTATATAGGAAAATATACTACTTACATACGCTGCCAGGAGGCCCAATTTCTACATTTAAGCCACTAAACCGACATCGCTTTAATCCATATTTATTTTAACTTACTATTTACTGAACTTTATTTTACTCGCTAACCGGTTGGAATTATCAATAACACAAATATTTTCCGCTTTATTTAATTTATATCAGACCACAATGGAAAGCAAATAAATTGCAATCAGCACAATTAAAAATAAATAAAGCGTTGCGTGGCCAGGGGCTAATTGTGATACGCGTTTGTTTGAGCGGCTTGCGTCAGTCGTGTTTACAGCGGACCGCGATGTTCGTTGCGAAAATCATTGAATAATATTAAGAGCAAATGTACTTTTATGAATACTTACACAGAAATAAAACATGATTTGAGGTAAATATCGATAATAGAGAAAGGAAGAGGTTAAGCCAACTCGACTGAACTGAAGCTATGTCATTTTCAAACTTAGTTTTCTGGTTAAAGACATTTCACTAGGTACTTCATTTAAGATACTAAGACAATTATATGTCTATTCGTAAGCGACTACAAAGAAAACAGTAAAATAAAATGTTGGAGTATAACGCTGGCCATTTTTTATGAAGACTAAACTTTGTATTTAGAATTAAGTTGAGTCTGTCAGCGCGGTTTTGTCAATCAGTTTATGTATTGAGAAGATGTCATAAAATGTTTTTGAAATAATATATATCTCAATGTTTACATTGTTTCCACTGCGCCCGTGTTGGTTATTTTTCTAAATTTTAATAGGTAATGTGCCTTATCACGGCAATGTGAATATTGTGTGAAAATAATATTATTTTGTTCAAAATATGGGTGAGTATTCGAACTCGGCAGTTACGATGGAGAAACTGAAAGGTACGACAAATTATCGTGACTGGGCATTCCAAATGCAGAATATTCTCATATTTGAGAACTTATGGCACTGTGTTACGGGACAATATAAACCCGCAGAACCAAGTACTAGTCAGAGCGCTGTAGAGCAGGCCCGCAAAGAAGAGAAGGCTCGAGCGCGGCTGTGTTTAAGCGTTGACAAGTCGTGTTATCCGCACATTGTGCAGGCGAAGACTGCACATGATGTCTGGGATGCTTTAAGGAAGGCATACGACGACTCTGGTTTACACAGAAGATTGACGTGTTTACGTACTTTATGTTCGATTAAGTTAGAACAGTTTGATAGCATGGAAATATACGTTAATGAGATCTTGTCACTGGCTAATCAACTACGTAGCATGAACAAACCTCTTGACGATGAATTTCTGGCTGCTATTATGCTTCAAGGGTTGCCTCAGGAGTATGAGCCCATGATTATGGCTCTGGAGCACTCAAGCATGGTCATAACAACAGATATGGTAAAAACCAAACTTCTTCAAGATAAGCGATGGACCGGGAGTACTGGTGGTGGCAATGACTGCTTGTTTACGCGGAATCGTGGTGGTAACAAGACCCCAGGTGTAAAGAAAAATGCACCAAGTACATCGAAACATGCTAGTTCCTTGTCAAACGCAAGCAAGCTGTGGTGTTGGAAGTGTCGGTCGAAGGGTCATGTCAAGAAGGATTGTCCTCAACTGGATCCTAAAGTATCGACCTCTATGGTGTTGTCTGCACTTAACACTGACAGTTCTTGGATTATCGATTCGGGTGCTACGGACAGCATGTCTGGATGTCGAGAATGGTTCAAGTCTCTCGATAATTCGTCCACGAAGGAGGTATGTGTTGCTAACGGCAAGAAGTTAGTAGTGAGTGGGAAAGGAGACGTACATTTTACTGTTAACTTTCGTGGTAATACTATAGATATAACTTTGAAAGATGTAATGTTTGTACCTGACCTTACTGTAAATTTGATATCTGTATCTACTCTTGCTGCTAAGGGATTTACGTTTAGTTTTACTAATACTGGATGTGACATACTAAAAGCTGGACAGGTAGTTTTAAATGCTAGGAAAGTTGGGAGAGTTTACAGACTTCACACTGTTGGTAGAGTCAATCTGACAACGTCATCTACGTCTAAGGACATGATGTTATGGCATCAACGATTAGGACATCTTAATTTTGATAGCTTGGCATCACTTAGGAAGGTTGCTAATGACATTGATTTTCAGGTTAACACTCCGAAGAAAGTTTGTGATGTGTGTCTTAAGGGTAAGCAATCACGTGCCCCCTTTGTGACTAATCATAATAAGCAGGTGGCAGGCGCACGACTGGCACTTATCCATAGTGACGTCATGGGGCCGATGCCGACCACTTCTCTCGGAGGCAAGCGCTACGTCCTCACGTTTCTAGACGACCACTCCAGGAAGGTGTTCGTCTATCCCATTGCGAAGAAGAGTGATGTGTGTAAGTACACTATCGATTTTATTAGGTTGGTTGAAAACCAGTGTAGTTCTACAGTGAAAATACTTAGGACTGACAACGGCTCGGAGTACGTTAACGCTGAGTTGACAAATTTTCTTAAAAAGAAAGGTATTGTTCATCAGCTGACGGTACCATACACCCCGCAACAAAATGCTTCATCTGAAAGATTTAATCGTACTTTACTCGATAAAGTCAGATGTCTACTGTATAATGCGAATCTCGATGACAAGATGTGGGCAGAGGCTGTACACACAGCGGCATTCCTTATTAACCGATCGCCTAGTTCAAGACTGTCTGGCAAATTACCAGAAGAGGTGTGGAGCGGTAATAAAGTGAGCCTAAATAATCTGCGTGTCTTTGGTTGCGAGGCATTCGCACATGTGGACGACTGCAAGCGAAAAAAGTTAGACCCCAAAAGTAGGCGGTTAATCTTTGTAGGTTACTGCGACAACGTGAAAGGATACAGATTGTTCAACCCTAATGATAATAAGATTGTTGTATCCCGTGATGTAGTGTTCAACGAATCTGTGTTTCCAGGGAGACACTCGAAAATAGGAACAAAAAGTACACGCATGTTTGAACCTATTTACCTTACAGGAGGTGACGACGATGAGGAGGAGGAGATACTGGAGAGTACGCCGGTTGAGGCGGAGCCCGAACAGATCTTCTTCGAGTCATCAGATTACCGTCTTGAGGCGGAGACAGACGTAATTCCTGTTGATTCGCCAAGTTATCCTGTAGAGTTGGAGTGTGAACGCGCGTCTAGTGAAGACTCAGTAGTAACGCCTGGATTGGCACCAGAGTCTACTGGTCAGCGATACAATCTACGTCCACGTAAAGCTAAACCGACTTGTAACGTGACAAACGTCTGTAATGTTATAGATCCTACTGAGCCACGTACTTTTAAAGAAATGTTAAGTTGTGAAGATAAAGAGTTGTGGCAGAAAGCTATGAAAGAAGAAATAGATTCTTTTATCTTACACGGAGCTTGGGAGCTTACTGATAAACCAGTGGACAAGAACGTCGTTAAAAATAAGTGGATTTTTACACTTAAACGAGACTCTGATGGGAACATTACACGTTACAAGGCGAGGTTGGTAGCGAAGGGCTTTACTCAAAAATATGGTGAGGATTTCCATGAAACTTTTTCGCCGGTCGTTCGTCATTGCTCTATCAGATTGTTATTATCTATGGCTGTGGAAATGAACCTTAAGATTGACCATTTAGATGTACAAACAGCATTCCTAAATGGTGATTTGCATGAGGAGATTTTCATGCAACAACCGGAAGGTTTCATTTGTCCTGGGAGTGAGAACAAAGTCTATAGACTACGAAAGGCAGTTTATGGGTTGAAGCAAGCGTCACGATCCTGGTACCAAAAGGTAAAAGATGTCTTACTTTCTTTGGGATACAATCAATGCAAACAAGAGGACTGCATCTTCACTAAGAGATCTGGTGAGTCAATTGTTTTTATTGCTCTGTATGTTGACGATTTCTTCGTGTTCTATAATGACAAACGTCTGGCTGAGACTTTGAAAACTTCTTTGTTAAAGGTTTTTAAACTGAAAGACTTAGGACCGGTACGAAATATGTTAGGTATTAAAGTAGAACGTGATGCAACTTCCATTAAACTTAGTCAGGAAAATCGAATAGACAAGATGTTAGATCGTTTTGGCATGACGGACTGTAAGTCTGTAAAGTCTCCCATGATAACTAATATTAGTTCTGTTAGTGAGAGTACTTGTAATGCTACGAATAACACTGTAACGAAGTTTCCGTACCAAGAGTTGATTGGTAGTTTAATGTACTTATGTGTAACTACTCGCCCTGACATTTCGTTTGCCGTGTCATATTTAAGTAAATTTAATAGTTGCTATACTGAATTCCACTGGATTCAAGCTAAGCGTATACTGCGATATTTAAAAGGTACAAAGCAAAAGGCTTTAGTATTTGAGAAATCGAATTTAAATCCCATTCTTGAGGGATATTCTGATGCAGACTGGGCTTCAGATCCAGATCGAAAGTCATATACAGGGTATGTGTTTAAATATGGCGGTAATTCGATATCTTGGGGTAGCTACAAACAGTCGTGTATATCGCTTTCGTCCACCGAGGCGGAGTATTGTAGCTTGAGCGAACCGAGCAGAGAAGCGGTGTTCCTGCAAGCTTTAATTAAGGAATTGTTAGTGACGACTCGTTGTAAAATAGTAATGTATTGTGATAACCAATCTGCTATTCAGCTTGCTACCAATCACACTCTACATAGAAGGAGCAAGCATATCGAAATTAGATTTCATTACGTTAGAGATATGATTGATAGATTTAACGTTGAAATTGTATACATCCCTACGGATGAGATGATAGCAGACGTGTTCACCAAGCCCCTGGGCTGTGTCAAGCACGACATGTTTACTTGTCAGCTTGGAGTGGCTTGAAGCCATGATGCCCACGTTATGGGAGGGTGTTGGAGTATAACGCTGGCCATTTTTTATGAAGACTAAACTTTGTATTTAGAATTAAGTTGAGTCTGTCAGCGCGGTTTTGTCAATCAGTTTATGTATTGAGAAGATGTCATAAAATGTTTTTAAAATAATATATATCTCAATGTTTACATTGTTTCCACTGCGCCCGTGTTGGTTATTTTTCTGAACTCTAATAAAAAATCATTTGATTACTAAATCTAACAGACAATAAACATCGTTACCACAAATAATTATATCGTTACCGCTTTGTACTTGTGCCATGATTCGGTATATACCGTATAACGGCTGGTATTAGTGTAACAGAGTGGGTAGACGTAAATATCATACTCGCATTGGTTTGCCGGCGGCCGGTGGCCGGTCGGTTGCCGAGCACGAGGTAAGACCGTGTTGATGCCAGATGCCAGTGCCAGTTTTATGTATCTCAATCAATAACTATTTAAAAAAGAGAGAGAACATTACTATTTTAATCGCCTTTAAAAAAGCACTCATATAAATGTACGCGCCCAGTAATCAACCGATACTGACTCGACTAACAGTTGACTTAAAAAGCTAACAGCTTACTGATATCGTACCGCCTCCTCTCCGACAAACCAATTACCTAGTCGCCTTACGTTTTGAATACTTTTGCACTACAGATAGAATTATGAGTCAAACGGCTAACGGTTCTTCAATCTTTTATCTCCATTTTTGCCTACTGGATTTTGAAAGAAATGAATACTTAATTTTGTATGATTTTTTTAAACATTGTCTACAAAAACACTTATTTAATTGTAATTAATTAACTTAAGATCTAACATATACAAAATCTACATACTCGGGTTCGTCTATGACGTCTCTGAAAACATGTCTAGGTTTTCATTTTAAACTAATTAACACAAAAGTTATGGCCAGAAAATCAGTTTTTTGGCCTAAAATTGTTCAACTTTGATGCCAAATATCTCGAAAACAATGAACTTTGAAGTAAATATGGCATACTATGTTGCTTAGAGCCGTTGTTGTTAATATAAGTCCTCACCACTTAGATGGTTGGCAGTCCTCAACTGTGCGCTTCTCCAGAAACATCCTGCCTCGCACAGCTAAACTGTGGAATGGATTGTCGCCTGCGGTATTTCCGGACCGATACGACCTTCAAACCTTCAAGAAAAGAGCGTACTCCCATCTTAAAGGCCGGCAACGCACTCACAACACCTCTGGTGTTGCAAGTGTCCATGGGCGGCGGTAATCGCTTACCATCAGGTGATCCGTCTGCTCGTTTGCCTGCTATATCATAAAAAAAATATATATACATATATAATAAGCTACAAAAAACATTATAAAACGAAGGGATTCAGATCGAAGGTCATTGGCGTATGGGAGCCCCTTAATCAACAACCTTAATTCACTTAAGTGCCTGTATTCAAAGGCATGACGAATACCATAACTAAATCCTCACCACCGATGATAACATCGGGCCTGTCAAATGGGCCCGGAAATATCTAGCTTATTCACTCCCCTAAATTAACTCGTTAGTAAATGAAACAACCATTTGTCCATGTGTCCGAGATCTTGTGAGCGATTCCGTGATATGGCACAGGAAATTATGGAGACGGACCCGAAGGTACAACGTCTATTCAACTTGTATTTTGTTAAGGTATAGGTACCATACCGTATACCTATGTAGACAAATATCTAATGCATAAGCGTACAGTCCACATTATATTAGCTCTCGAATTTCAGAATTTGTAAATGACATCACACCTGCACACCTGTATTTCATCATACTTACCGTAAACCTGATTTGTAAACACTTACTTAGCTTTGAATTGACAAATTGTATTGTCCAGCGACCTCGCCTTCTCATTATTTAGGTTTCGTTACGTATAAGCACAGGGTGTTCTATGCGTATAAGTTATAATTATTGATTATACATATTTTAAGATCTATCGATCTCTGGGTGCCCTCAAATCAGCGCCTTTAGCATAATTATATTGCTGGAGGCATTTGCTGAGTGGCATCCATCTTGGTGCATTTCAGTTGTATTGACACATGTATTTATTACGTCTTTGTCACACCAAATTAATATATTTATTTCATCCTTTCTTTTTCGATTTACATTGGCTGCTAACAGTTTTCTTTAAGCGGCCTTTAGACCTTGCTAAATGCAGAGCACCTCGCTCTTATCAGTGAGTGTGAGTGCAGCAGATAGTGCACTGCCTTTTAGCCAGGTCTAAAGGCAGGTTTATGAGTTTGATTATGGATATTGCTGTCAGTGATTAAAATGACAATGTCAAGTAAGTAATATATTTTGTTGCGTGATAATAATGTTTTAAAATCATAAACACCGATTCATGGAGCAACGTCTCTGCATTAGCAATATAATTAATGTTGATGATATTTATGACATCCTCGGCATAGGCAGAAAATACATATGTTATAGTGAGAGTAAACGGATACAGGTAATTCGATCAAGTAAAAAAGTAACCAACTAACTTTTAAACAAATAACTACCTTATAGGTAATTAGAGCAAAGTTGTTTTTGCTTAAGTCCGTTGACTGAATTTACTCTTACTCTTTCATTCATAAAAATAACCGAATCCCTGTTAAAAAAACTGTGTTTGGTCCCCCTTCTCAAATACAAACGAATTAAAAGGGTTTTTTTTCAAAAAAATTGTATGATTAATGATTATGAATAAGACCATTAGGGTTTCGTTACTTGTCGAGTCATATGGATAGACAATCCAATACAAATTCAAATAACTCTACTTACCAAAGCTGCATTAAAAGCCTGAGTTTTACAAATTAGTGTGATAATTTATGAATTGTATAGTTATACATTAAAGAATATAATATGAACTCAAGAAAATAAAAATCAAATCTTAGGTAAACTGAGTGTATGTTAGTTCGAGACACACACTTCGCATTCTATATTAAAACAAAATTGTTATGTGCAACTTTTGTCTTAAATTGACTCCCTGCAGGGGTCGGAACAAAGGAACAACCACGACTTTCTGAAAGACGATCCCAAGCTTCGTTTGCTTTACTGAGGTATTGTTGCGTATTATATTACTTACTTTTAATTAAATATACATTTCCAAAATGGCAGTAACGAAACCCTTATAGTTTCCCCAGGTATTGGTACATGAACTTTACTTAATAACTATAAGGTGTAAATAAAGGAATATCATTATTTTATTAAACGGGCAATATGTTCAATATATGAGTTTACGGGGCGATAAATCGATCTAGCTACTCAAACTTCTCATTTTTAGGAAAAAAATATGTTTATATTTTCTCCTGAGCAGAGGTGATATCTATATCAACAATTTAATACTTTTAATAATTATACTGCAGAGCCCGGCCGCCTAGGTACTAAAATATTTATAAATGTTTTGAACTTTATAGGTTTTTGGGTTATCGCTGAAAACTGCCTTTTCGAAAACAATGTCGTAAGTGCCGTGAATTCCTACGAGCACACGATTTTTGTTTTACAACCCTTCATTGTGTGTGTGTCACGGTTTGACCAGTTTTAATAATGGAAACGTAAAACTTGGTCAACTTCAGTCCTGTCACACATAAGTGACATTTCTATGTGTAAACTCCCTCTTAATGTAATTCTTCAATATCCCACCATCAGTTAAGTAGAAGTTATTTGACCATGTCGCTGCCCAACAAATATTTATTTAACGAACTCTGTTTGCAGTGTGGGTCAGGATGTTTTTTCCACACGAACGGGAAATTTAATGAAGTGAATGCTTCATAAAATCAAATGTCAAGTGAACATGGCTTTCATATTATTTTCCACCATATTAGCGGTGAAAAGGATTTGCCAGGAAAAAAAAGGCGGGAATATTTTTATTGGGTGTTTTAATTATAGCTTTTTAATAAACGCTTATTTAAAATATTCTTTATACTTATGAGCACAATGTTAATTAGTAAAAATCATGCTAGAGATAATACTAAAGTTGCTTTGCAATTACTGAATAAATTATGTTAGATAAAAGATTACTGTACCACGTTCTGGACCTAATAAAAATTATAACCCCCTGTAAAACAACATGAATGTGCGATAAATTATATTTAATTATATACTTAATATGACAAATATAAGTCAATTCAAAAACTTAATCTCATTTCGTCCGTAAAGCTATGATGAATATATTGCCAAAAATTGTAATGCAGCCATTGCCATGGTTTTCGCGCTAAGAAGAGGAAAGCGCCTACGAACAGAGCGCCCGGTAGGCGGGGGCTTTGCAGTGAAAGCCTTTTGTTTTATTTATTAACTCAAGAAAAAAAGATATACAGATATTATTATATTTTTGTGATGCGCGTGTTCTTACGAATGTACTTAACACCACGTTTGTCTTTGTGCATAAGCGAGACTTCAAATTGTAAAATATATCCCAACCGCATCTCGCCACAAAAACGTCTAGAAAATCCAATCCAAACTGTTTCCGTCTGGTTTTCCCCATTTCCTCACAGGAAGCATCTGGAGATCCGCCTCCGCGAAGCATAAACTTCTTCTTAAGTGAACTCTATCACACATATCTCGTCCGAGTAAAGTTTTGACGCGTGAAATCCAATATCCTCGTATAAAATTTTCAGTTCTGTTTCCTTGAGTGTAAGGATAGTTTCCTGTTTAATATTCTCCGCGAGTCTGAGCCGTGAAAGTGTACCGAAGTTTAGTTATGCAACGGCTTCCTACATGTTTCTGCAAAGGCGGACATAAAAGCTGGCAACTCGTTGAATGAGCGCCCTCGACGTAACCGTTTACCACAAGCGGAACCGTACGTGGTACGTCACGACTGTAACGCTCGCACGCGTTACATCGCTTGCCTAATTCGTTTTGACTTACCACGTTCTGAAACGGGCGCGTCATAGTTAATGCGGTAACCGAGATAACCGCTAGTGTTCTCCACGCGCATCCCACTTCAGTCTATTGTTTTTTAACAAACTCCATTGCGCGCTCACGCGGAGAGGATGGATGTTTGAGCCGCGCGAGAGACAATGTATTGTGTGCGAAGGACGTTTTGTTTGCCACTTGAGCTGAATGAATGGCTCATTTCGTCGCCCTTAGTGTTAAAAATGATAGTTTCCTGGCGGTTTTAATTAAATTTAACGCGTTTTTTACCCATATGTGTTACCGTATATATATTTCAATGGGTATCGCGGAATCCTTGTTAAATGGGGTGCGTGTATCGTCACGCCTCTCAGATCTGCGTCGTATTCATTAGCGTTTCGCAATAAATCCTTGTACGTTGCGTTGTTCATGTTTCATTCAAGCTCCCTCGTGTTCAGGGCGTCTTGGGATTGGTCGATTATCGGAATGGCGCTAATTCGTGAGCCGTTTAATACGGTTGGCGTTTAAAATAATTTAGCGAGGTAATGAGCGGTCGCGAGCACGGCATCGAACCATTAGGCTTACACTAGAAACTTCTGCGGGTTTACCCGATGCGATAAATAGGCCATTCTTTGTAACCTATAGTTACCACCTACAATTTAAAAATGAGCCTATACATACAGGGTACTCAAATGCTAATTTACGCGCCAGTGGGTGGGTTGATGATTATTTTTTAAGACTGTATAACTATTTGTGGGGCGTCTTGTGGCTGTTATTGTGGTAATAATTGATGAACCGATTGATAAATCATTTTTTTTTTTAATGCTTTGGTTTCACAGGTTTTTTTTTTAAATCGTACCGTGTAAGTTTTTTTTATTTTTTGGGAAATAGGGTGAACGTGTACTTTGTCTGCATTTCGTTTATTAGGTACAAGCGTAATGTTTAAATATTTATGCGCGATGCAAAGTGGATGAGGATACATCAAAACATGAAAATAAATGGTTAAATTACCTGACTACTAAAGAGAATATTAGTTGTACGCATGGTTGGACACCTCTCATGGATGAGAAGAAATGAACAGTAGTAAGAACGGTGGCCTAGTGCTGTTTAGGGACTTCAAATACACCTTTGAATTCGTTCTTTCAAAGAAAACATAACCAGACAAAACATATTACGGATTGCAATAACCACTCATTTAAATCTAAAATAAATCTGAGAAAAAATACAGCTCCAATGATCTTACAGAAGACTCCAGTCATATGAACAGGAATGTGGTGGTGGGTCAAGACACCAAAGCTACCGAGGATGCCCTGTGTTTCAAGCAATGGACCCGCATTTGTCTCTAGCTATCAACACAAGGAATTCTCAAATTAACAAGCTTCTGTCAAAAAATTAATTTATGCTACAAGCTTTTATTGCCGACTGTACTTTTCTGTATACCATCATCAACTACTCATTGAGACGATTCTAACGAGCCCAAACTCAACGGGGTTACGTCGGTTAAGTACCTACTGAATTCTCATGGCCACCTTCTGTCTCCATCATCAGATCAGCTCGATGATAACATTTAATATTGAATAGTCATCCAAACTATACTTATACCCTAAATTTCGTGGGTCAAATTTAACTTGCAAGATTTGATTACAGAACGACAGACACAACGGGACAGGTGAAACTAAATAAAAACTTGTAATAAAGAATCGAAAACGCGTTAAAACGGAACCTTTATAGGATCACTGTCCGTCTGTCTATCTGTCAAGACCCTTTATCTCTGGAATGCGTGGAGGTATCTTATTGAAATTAAGAGGAAACACTAAGAGCGAGATAATTGAGAAATAGTTATTTGTAAAATGAATTGCTGTCGCGCTTAACCTCAAGCCTCCCCCCGCAGAGGGCGGTAAAGACAACCGCAGCTTGGACCGAAAATTCCTATTAAAAGTACATAAAATCAACGTTGCGTAGTCCCCTGATATCTTCTCCAAAACTTGACCCATTTAACTATTTTTATATACAGGGAGGAACATTTCCTTGGACTAAGCTGAAAGGACAGTGTTATATAAGTGACGTACAAACGATCTATTACAACGCACGCGTCCATGGGCTACGGGGTCCATGAGGCAGGCCGTAATATTGTTTGCCACTGTCATTAGCATAAAATAAAACCACTCGCCCAAGAGCTTAGTTTGGTGTAAACTACTCCCATTTAACATAAAAAGGTGCCCCAGAGAATTAGTTGGAGACGCTCCGTCCGTTTCCGGCGTGCGGTCACTTCCGGCGGCCATCTTTGTATTCGTCACGTACGACGTAAAAAAACCGCTTTGCCACTTGTCAGCCTGATTGCTTCGCTATTTATATCTCGAGACCGCGTGAGGTTTTACGTTTTTAGGTTTGAGGGCTCGCACGTGGGATTGGGATATTACCAGGTAGATTTCTTTAACTTTATACATTCGTTTAGTTGGCATATTCTGTGACTGAACTGACATTACTATCGGTGATATTTTGTGTTGCAATTTTGCTTAAACTATTCATTTCATACAAAATGTATGTTTCACAATGAGGGATCAAAGATATGTATAATTATTATTTTTTGACATGTAAAACATGTTAAAACTATAATGTCTTAACAACGCCTCGTATTGTATCTACCTCGGACAAATATAATATACGTTCGCCTACCGACTAGCAAATACATATACACGTTCATTCTTAATTCGTAATCAGGAGCAAATTATTCTAATTCTGTAATTGATACCAAACACGATTAACTCAAAGTTACCTAAAACAGACGTTCTTTTTTTCTGAATAAAACTGAATAAGGAATCACTTTATAATTTCAAAATCATTGTCACCCTAACGGTAGTTTGCGAAAATTTGACGTATGTGTGTTTGACGTATCTACTTAACTTCAAGAAATGTAGGGTGACCAAACATTTAGTGGATATTAGTGTAAACATTATCATTAAATGTAATTAAATAAACAGTGATTTAATTGCATGAGACCTCATCCATTGAAATCCATTTTGGCTGTTTATCATTCTTTTTCGACTCCTGATCACGAATTAAAAATCATCGTGTAGAAGCGAGTTCAGTAGACTTAGTGCCCGAAGAGCAGGAGAGTTTCTATGTGCAACAGTGCGTATAAATCGTACTGCCAGAAGACTGTGATGTCTCAGCCTCAGGACGGTTTTGGGCATAAAAGGTAAAGTGAGCTTTGCAGCTCGTGCCACTAGATCTGGGCAGTCGGTGTCGCCGCGTAAGATACTGCATGTGGTTACTAGAAGATTGTAGTTACGCCTTATTTTCAGGGCTTGAAACCCAGAGAACCTAACTGGAATTATACTTTTATCAAAAACCAGCATGTTCAACTGGCGACGTCAGTGTACACATACACTATTGGTGTAAAACCATAATGATCACAAGATATATTTTTATAGGTGCAATCCCCAGTCCGGATCTCATTGTAATTAGTCGAACAATGTAATCGATATGATACAGAGAAAGAATATAATGGAAAAATAAACCATCTTCGTCTGTAGCCCCCGACAGGATTCGAACCTGCGACCTTTCTATTAACGCTAGACTGCTCTACCAACTGAGCTACGAGGACAGTGACATAAGCTGTGTATTTTTGCATTACACTCCCGCTAAGACTAGCGCCCTCTGTATCGTGTTATAGACTTGTTTCACAGCCTTGGCACACCTCTAATGGGCGAGCTAAACGCTCACTCCATTCTCATCGAACCACATCAGGTAGTTTCGGACAAGCGAGAGAGATGGCGCTGCTGTACATTTAAATACCCTTATCACGAAACAAATTATTTTTAATTAAATATTAATCACGAAAACAAAATATTTAATTAAAAATAATTTGTTTGGTGATAAGGGTATTTAGGCGAACAATGTATTACATATTCGACGTCGTTTTAATCTGACCATAATGCCATGTTTTTTTTTTTTTTTTATGATATAGGAGGCAAACGAGCAGACGGATCACCTGATGGTAAGCGATTACCGTCGCCCATGGACACTTGCAACACCAGAGGTGTTGTGAGTGCGTTGCCGGCCTTTAAGATGGGAGTACGCTCTTTTCTTGAAGGTTTGAAGGTCGTATCGGTCCGGAAATACCGCAGGCGACAATCCATTCCACAGTTTAGCTGTGCGAGGCAGGAAGTTTCTGGAGAAGCGCACAGTTGAGGACTGCCAACCATCTAAGTGGTGAGGATGGTAATGTTGTCGCGTTGGACGATGGCGAAAAGAAGCGGCAGGGATTAATCCGAACAATTCCTCGGAGCACTCCCCGTTATACATGCGATAGAAAATGCAGAGAGAGGCCACATCTCTACGCAGCGCCAAGGGGTCAAGCCGATCCGAAATATGCTCGCTGTCGACAATTCGAGTTGCTCGTCGTTGGATGCGATCCAGAGGGAGAAGCTGGTATTGGGGTGCCCCTGCCCATAGATGAGAACAGTATTCCATGTGTGGGCGGACCTGCGACTTATAAAGCTGCAGGCGGTGGGCCGGTGTGAAATACTGTCTCGATCTATTGAGCACACCGAGCTTTTTTGAGGCTAATTCGGCCTTACCCTCTAAATGGCCGCGGAACTGGACTTCACTCGAAATGTCGACGCCAAGGATTCCGATACTGGCTGCGGCAGTCAGGGGAGTGCTCTCAAAACAAGGTGACACGTCGAACTTTAACTTTTTTGCGGTAAACGCGCAAACCTGTGTCTTGGTAGGGTTAAAGTTAAGTCGACCACATTCAGAGATTGCATTCAGGGAAGTCTCAATTTCAGACACAAGTTTGTTCCGGTTCTCGATGACGATTTCCCGAGAGATATTGGTACGGCCGGTGTAAGAGGCATCACCTGTACTATCATCAGCATAACAATGAATTCCGCTGATTTGCAGCATTTCATTGATATGCATAAGGAATAGCGTGGGCGATAGCACACAACCTTGGGGGACACAAGCATTCACAGTCATGGAGTCGGAGCATTCCCCGTCAACTACGACCTTAATGCTTCTGTCTGCTAGAAAGCTACTGACCCATACACATAATCTCTCGGGAAGCCCATAGGATGGTAGCTTCGAAAGAAGTGCTTTGTGCCAAACCCGATCAAAGGCCTTCGCTATATCCAAACTAACAGCCAATGCTTCACCCTTAGTCTCGATCGCCTGTGCCCAACGATGTGACAGGTAGACTAGAAGATCACCAGCCGAGCGGCCTCTACGGAAACCGTATTGTCGATCGCTAAGCAACTGGTGGTCCTGTAGGTACCGAAGGAGCTGGCAGTTGATAATGGACTCCATTATCTTCGAGAGAAGGGAGGTAACAGCTATTGGCCTGTAGTTGGACGGGTTTGAGTGGTCGCCTTTTTT
Organism: Epinotia ramella; assembly: GCA_947578815.1. Taxonomy (NCBI): domain Eukaryota; kingdom Metazoa; phylum Arthropoda; class Insecta; order Lepidoptera; family Tortricidae; genus Epinotia; species Epinotia ramella. The sequence continues at coordinate 712,763 of OX388206.1, read as the reverse complement.
AGGGATCGGATGCACCAAAGCTGACTTCCACGAGGTCGGGACTACGCCAGAAGAATAAGAGAGCCGAAAGAGACGCGTTAAGACCGGAGCCAACTCGGGAGCACACCTCTTCAGCACAATTGCAGGGATTCCATCAGGCCCACTCGACTTATGAGTGTCGAGGGAAAGAAGAGCTTTACGCACCGAGCTTTGGTTGAACCGGATATCCGGCATACAGCTCTCGCACCGCGGAATGGTCGGCGGCGCGTTTCCCCCGTCATCCAAAGTCGAGTTGGACGCAAAGAGTTTACCCAGAAGATCGGCTTTGTCTTTTGCGTCGTGGGCCAATGAATCGTTATCCATGTGCAGAGGCGGAAAAGATGGCGTGCAGAAATTCCCCTGGATAGCTTTGGCAAGAGACCAGAACGCACGAGTTCCCGACGGGAGGCGCTCTAATTTCTAACCAATTCTACCAATATGCAGCGACTTTGCTCTGGCAATATCTCTTTTGAAGGACCTGGAGGCAAAGTTAAACTCCTTTTTTAATACGCTAGTCTTTTCATCCCGTACTGCCGCTGCGTCTACCCAGGCTTGGTAACATTCATGCTTTCGGCGAGAGGCCATTGTGAGGCCATGTTGTAAAAGTCCGTGTAATAGGTACTTAATCTAATTTCAAATGCCTTTCCATTTTACTTCATAATATCCATTTACTAGCAGTAATATTTTTCTATTGAGAAAACCACATTTACATCAAATTATATTTTAGCTAATTAGTATATTTCTTTTACAGGTACATCTTCAAAATTACCTCAATAACTAAAAGGTAAAAAAACACCATTACTAAAACTGAATACACAACACAACACCACCAAAATTACCCGCGATGCGTATTCGTCAAGTCGGCAATCAAATGTGAGTATCGTATATAAAGGAATCTTATATTTGACCTTAGCTCGGTATGATTGATGGGGCAAGCAAGGCTGCTCGGAAATAAATACAAAAGCGTATTCATCCGAACGCCCGAGGCTCCGAAACGAGCCGAAATAGGAGGTTAAAGGGTGTTATTGGCCAAACAGGTTGGGGAAAAGGTTGTAGCTAATAACTTCTGACAACTACAAGGCAAATGCTTTTATGGAATTAGCGGAAAGTCGACGCCCGCGAAGCAACTATCGTGTTGGGGAATTTGGGTTGAACCAGGCACCATCTGGTGCCTGGTGTCAAATATCGGAACAAAACTAAGTGCTTATTACAACACAAGAAAGTGTAAGTGCAGGTTCAATTTTTGGGCATCCTGAAGAGTAGGTATATATATTATTTCGGTGTGACTGTACAGATTTAACTTGAATAGGGTTTGCGGAAATTGGGAGTGCTCCGTTTTTAAGAGGACACTTTGTACAGTTTGCTTTGAAATCCTATACGTTTTTATTTACACGCCACAACGCGACGTGAGGGGGGAAAATCTGCCCTCCTCTCTGTAACTTGTACAGTGTGACTGAGACAGACTTGGTAGAATGTTTTGCCAACCTACCTGAAATTAAACTCAATAGTAGAACTTATAATAACAAGCCAAAGTCCCAGATCTTTCCCTTGCCACTTTCTATTTGACCATACGTGAAGGCAATATAATCTTACTCCTAAATTATGTTAAAGTTACATTGTCCATAATTAGGCTAATGACTAATTAGACTTAGACTAGACTTAGGTATAGTGGAATAATGTTACACACCTCCAGGACAAACTACGGTACAAGAACAATAATGCATGAAGGCGCTAAGTTATACTATATAAACTACCTACAGACATAAGAGTCTAAATCCGTTTATTATGTTTAAAAAATTTCTGAAGTTTTACATTTGAAATATAAACTTAGATTAACAAATGCTAATATGTAAACACATTAAACAAAATAAGCAAATAAATATACCATATAAATATGAATATGTATCAAAAAGTAATAAATATTAAGTATATGAAATAAATATTATTCTGTAAATAAATAACAATACGTTTCAAAATGAAATACCAATCAATATAAAACACATCAAATATTCGAACTATAAATTTAATTCAGCAATTATGTACATTTTAATAACACTTAAATAAATATATTTCGATTACCTAATTAAGTATACATTAACATACTTAAGTCCAAATATTACATGACTACTGTAAGCCAGTCAGTTTAGTCAACCCCGTGCGTTATCGCTCCCGGTGCAAAAGTGCCCATAACGCTCACAGCATTACCACGCTGGATGGCCATGGACAGCCTCTGCACGAGAAACGATTCGGAACGGAGGTCCTCTCCCTTTTGCCTTTGTCGAAGGCCTATGTCACGCACAAATTGTTTAGCGTCAGCACCCCAGCAGCCTTAAATAAATTATAATTTTGCATGTTGAAATAAAATAAATATTACGATAAAAATATAGGCACAAAAAAGTTACACGTAATTAACTAAAAAGTACTTAATATACGCTCAAGTTATCTTATCACATCCAGGTGCGCTCGATCTGTGTTCTGCGAACAATATTATCGTAAATAAGTTCAACTACAAGCGCGCACCACGTGTAAGCTATACTTACCGAGTTGCCGGCCGATATCGAATTGAATCGAAACTTACCCTCAAGATACAAAATGTTTTTCAATGTTTGTTATATTTACACTGTAAAATATTTTAAATTGTATATGCGTGCTAATGAACTTGTTCTGTGATATTTCTCATGTTAAGTGAATGTTAATTCTTATGAGAAATAAATGTCTTAAACCATAAACCATATAATTCTCTTTTCATAACGGCACCCTTGTACAGGCCAGCGATAGGACAACACGGCGAGGTAAATATTGAAACCGCAGCGCCCGCGCCGCCCGCGAGTCAATTTGTCCGAACACGTCCGAATTTCATTAATCGAGAAAAGTCGTCCCAGTGCGGATGGCACAGTAGAACAGTGGGACAGTACTCTATCTTTAATAGCGGTTACGCATAGAGACTTTTGATAGTGCTACAAACGCGAAACAATATGATTTTGACAGGTGATCAATGGCTAGTGTCGCGCGACATTCGCGCGTTGGTGAAACGCGCGATTGTATCGCTCCAGAAAGTCGCCGTGTATACCTAACTGTTCTAAAGAGGAATGACATCGAAAGCTTTCCATAGACACGTTTTACGGATTACATTATCTTCCGCGAAATTGCAAAACTCATAAATAAAACATTATTAAATCAGTATTTTTAAATCTTCATACAAAACAAACAAAGCTAAAATAGAGTAGGTACTATACAAGGAGCGAAGGGTTACCTATCTAAACCTAGAAAAATGTAATACCGAATATTAAAATCCCGAAAACGATTCGTTTTTTTTTATTGGGCCGAATTTTTATTTGCCCGAATTTACGTTTCCCGTAATATCTTTTGCCCGATTCTCAATTTGTCGCAGTTTTATTTTGCATATGGTTCAAATCGACACTTGTTAAAATTCCGTAGTTACGTTTGCCAACTAATTTGTGAGGTCGAATAATAATAAGTCCGAAATATTATTATCCCGCTATATCAATAGATCGAAATTGTAACATGTAAAAGCAAATCATCATTGCAAGCATTTGCTATTTTTATTGTGTAGCTTAATAGGAAGTACTACAATAAAATAAATCGGATCTGGCGCTCGCCGGCCGCTACAGCGGCACGCTCGCTTCGCTCGCTCGGCTTCGCGCGCTGTTTGGTCGCAGTTCACTTAACACGCTCCTCCTCGCTTCGCTCGTCGTCGCACCTAACTGGACTCTGTCAAAGGAAAGCCTTCCGCGATTCCACTTTTATCTTGGGTATATTTGTAGATAGGTTTTTTTCACGTTATCCACGTTAATCCCCTAGCCTGATCCCCCAGGGGAATTAGCGGCAATTATTTTATATTCAACTAGGAAAAAATGATAATGTTCGGTTATGGCGCTTCGCCGGACGCTACCGCGTCACGCTCGCTTCGCTCGCTCGGCTCGCGCGCTGTAGGGTCGCAGTTTAACTAACAACCTAACCGTTTTTTTCCCCTGGGGGATCAGGCTAGGGGATTAACGTGGACAACAGCGTTTTTTTTGCAGAAGTTTTTTTTTTCACCGAAACAATATTATGGATAATGAGATTTCGATTAAACGTAGCATCAGAATTATGAAAAGATGGTTAACAAATTGGTTGTCAAGTGATAAAGTTGGTAATCGTTCTTCTGTTTATTGAGTTTCGGGATAACTTTAATGCGGCAAAACAAACCAGCGGTATTTTAAAAGTATGGTAAACAAAGTATATGGCTTATAAAAATTCGGAAAACCGTTTTCGGACAAGTGAAAATCGGACAATTAATTTTCGAAACATCGATAGGTTACCGGAGCGAAGAGCTAAGAAAAATAATGTGTTATATTTTTAGAATGGTCCAGTGTTGGTTCTATATAATTCAATACTCTCTTTATAGTAAGTATTCAAATCACCCAAACACATTTATCCAAAACAACAATCGTGTTTTGGACCAAAGGTATACAGTAGAACTTAAATAAATAATATGCTAAGGTCATTCAATACCTGTTTATTACTCAAATACTTACTAGTTAACCATTCACTACTTGTATATGAGTATTTCATTGAGAAATACTAGGTATACTTTCCCTCATGTTGTTACGGTCCTTAACCTCACGTGATTGAGGTTCACATCACCTCAAACAACCTCAAACGCATACCGTCCTCATCTGTGCACCGTCCCGGTCCCAAACGCCGCGGACAGGGCAATTATTCGTAATGGACGTGCGAAGCAGACTCCGACTTAATGGAAAATGTATGAGTTGTATGACTCGACCCGCTTTGTGCTCGGTATAATGAGGCGCGGATCTTTGATGGGGAAGTGGGTTAATGGTGGCACCGGGTGTCGCACGACATTCTAGTCAGATGTACCTAAAGGGTTTTTTTTAAGTGGCTGTTAACGTGCGCAGTATAACAAGGTAATTGCGTAACTTTTGTAACAAGCTTTAGATCATTTGGTCGTTTTTAGCTCCAAAAATGTAGTTGCAGTGTAACCTAAACGCGCTTTCGAAATGTTACGCGATTAGGTTGGGTATCCACCACTGATGTACTAAGCTCTGTGTTTCCATACAAGTATTTTTTGTGCTTAGCACAGCTCTGATGGATCTAAACCCTTACTCCGCTCGCATACAATATTGTAAAATTATAGAATATACACTAATGTTGAACGAAAACATCGTGCAAGACTAATGCATTTCATGATAATTAATAATTACACATTTTGAGTGTATCTATTTTTGAACGTTAAATTATTAAGGATATATTAAGATATTGAATACTGTTTCGAAAAGGACGCCTCGGCAATTAAAGAGCTGGAATATATAAAAGTTATAATATTAAGGATTTGTTAAAACAGCAGGCTGTGCTTTTGAAACTGCCTATATGGAATAGTTTGCGTATTTTTACACGCATTTATATCAAAGACAAATGATTCCCTATAAGTCTACGAAATTTCAATATTATGTTAACCTTTGTTCAGTGTATGTATAACTAAAACAGTCTTCTAGAATCACAAGTAGACTTAAATAGGTCAACGTCCTCTTACACAAATACTAACTTGATTGATTGTCGCCTCGATCAATTTCAATATCAACTTTACGGATGATAGATAATGCTCAACTTGAGTGTATTGTAACCTATCATTAAATGTCAATATCAAAGATGGCGCATAGTACACCATGCCGAGCGGGGCCGTGCCTAACTCCACGTTTTAACGTTCGTGTACTTTTTGGACCTCAAGAGCATTGAAATAAAATCGAAAAGTCGGAACACCCTTTTCATCCCTCGACTAAATCTCTGTCGCTTGTATTCAGCATGTGCGACAGAGGTACGTTTTGCGGCCAAGGGACAGCCTATATCAGCTCTTATAACTGGACACTTATAACTGTGTGATTTTTTGTTTTTGTGTATTCTTCCCCCTAAGCCGCAAAACGTACTTTCATTCATTTGGAACGAATGTCATTTAATTTACCATGACGCTAGAGGTTCGTGACGTTTTCATATTTTGTATATTTGAATTGGAAGTTATTGGTCTTTGTCATTAGATAAATTATAAAATTGGATTCTATGTAACCTAATTATTATAGTCACTTGATACCAAACCCGTTTGCCGGTCAACGCGCGGACGCGGTAACGCGAATTCGGTGACCGAGCGCTGTTCGGCGGTCGTGCCGTACGGCGCGGTGTACTACTCGTATATGTAGTTCATCCTCAACTGTCAAACTAAAGATTGATAGGGAATGCACGTAATGGATTGAAACACTTTGTGATTACACGGAATCATATACGAATGCAATGATTTACGATGCAATGATGAATGGTATGGTAATGGAAGTCAGTGGAATCTAATCATACATAATTCAGTAACCTGGCAGTAAATATTGGTTAGCAACGAATTCGGGACCATATTTGTAACTTTTATGACAGTTTATGTTAACAGCCATACAGATTTACTGACGTTTGATGGCACAACATTAATAATCTGCCTACTTCACATGTCAGATTTTTACATTTTTTTTAATCAGGCCATGCATATTTTTAGTATGTAGGTACTGGCTGCCTGCGTGTTTTTTTTAATACAATGACGGTGGCAAACAAGCGTACGGCCCGCCTGATGATAAGCGGACACCGCAGCCTATAGACGCATGCAACTCCAAAAGAGTAACATGGGCGTTGCCGACCCTTGATATGTTTGAGGATTCGCCGTGTTGACAGCTGAAGGAACAAATTCCCTCGCTGTCAACACAACGCATCCTCGGGAGCTCTGGCGACCTTGCTCACCTCCAGGAACACAACATTACAGAGCAAGCAGTAGTGTTATTATGGCTGTGGTCTGCTGCTTGGGCTGCTCCAAATTTGAGCGGGATGGCATTTCGCTGTGCCCTACCTCACCACCTACCTGCGTGGCTTAGCCCGCGTATTGCAAAGAACATAGGCAAAACGGCGGGAATCAAAGTAGCTAATGTCCATTCAGAAAGTCTCTTCTAAACGCTGGTGAATTAATAATTTTTGAAATAGGATAAGTAGTTCCAGAGATTATTTATTTCATACCCTATTACATTTTACAAAGCTACAATCTCACAGACTATTCCTCTTTATAACATTGGTATAAATTTTATGAGGCCTATTAACAAGTATATACGTATCTGGAATGGACCCAAGCTCTTATGCCGCCAAGTAACATGTGCACTTTACCAAAAAGAAGAATGACCAATCAAATATAACCCTTACCTCTTAGTCTAAAGAGTTCACTTCAGATCGTCGCTCAATCATCGCAGCAGATTGTCGCTACGACATTCGTAGCGCATGCTACGCATGTTAATTAAATATTTATTCAAAATGAGCCCTGCTCACAATCAAAATTAAACCCTAATGCTTTAAACATGCGGTTTAAATTTGTTTATCTGGCTTGTTTGAACCCTCGTAGAACCTGTAGTGTACCGCAAAGCCTAATCAAATAGATTGATGCTGGGTTTGACGGATCGAGCGGTCGAATGCAAATCGGCGTGTAAATATTAAACTCGTTTGGGGTCTGAGGTTGTTTGGTACTTACTAGGGTCTCGTACAACCTTTGCTAAAAACTTGAGTGAGTTTGGATGAAGGAGACTGACGGTCAATCTGTGACATACATACCGCATTCCAATTCGATTTCAATGCAAGGTCCAATGTCGTTCACTTGTATTAGTATGTATTTGACGATGGGCTTGTCCTAGTAGGTTGTGACCTGCCTAAGAAGCTAACGGTTGTGTGTTTAAATCCCGATAAAGGCAAATACTTGTGTGATGAGCATGAATACATATTTGTGTCAGAATTTTGCATTCTTTGTATTATTTATCGTCGTCTGGAACCCATGACACAAGCCTTTTTGAATTAACTACGGGAGTATTATGATTTTGTGTAGTATTGTTGCGTAAAATTAATTTAATATATTCCCCCTAATACACTCAAGACAAGAAAAGGGTACAGCGCTCGACTCATAATATGAGTCATGCCTTTACGAACGGTTTTTTCATATGTGAGTTATTATCAATAGTCAATGGATTTTACGAACGGAACGAAAAGTCAAAAACTGACTAGCTTTTAGTACAAGTTTCGATCAAAAATTTAATTTTTGGTACAAGCTGTTATTGCCGACTGTACTTTTCTGTATTTAATACCATCATCAACTACTCATTGCGACGATTCTAACGAGCCTAAACTCAACGGGGTTACGTCGGTTAATTACTGAATTCCCATGGCCACCTTCTGTCTCCATCATCAGATCAGCTGGATGGTTCCATAATATTGAATCTTCATCCAAACTATACTTACACCCAAATTTTCAGCTCAATCGGTCACCGGGAAGTGGGTCAAATTTAACATGCAAGATTTGATGACAAACATCGGGACAGCTGAGCTGAAGGTAAATAAAAGTAAATATTATTATTTAAGCATTCAATACAGATTACACTAAACGTGCTATTACGCCGTAATAACAGCAAAACCTGTCACATTTCCAGTCAAAGTTAAAATCACGCCAGAAATCAAACGCCACCACACCGTTACAGACTTCCAATCGAAAACGGAGTAAAACAAAACAACTATAAGACTTTTATTGCTTTTCCCTTCTAAACAGTCCGCCACTATTAAAGAAAAATGCCTTAGCGCGAATAAAAACGCTTTGAATTTCAGAAACCACGTAATTTGCGGCGCGGGCGGTGTTTAGGAGCTATTTTTGATTCAATTACCAGCAAAGGCTGAGCATTAACTTAAAGTATATACGGTGGATTATCGGAGTTGTCGAGTCGGCATGAAATATTGTGGAAACTTTGAATAATTCAAAAAATTCAACTTACTTCATCGTGTGGTATCTCTGAAACCACAGGTTATCACAGAAGATAAAGAAAACGTCCCGCTATTTGTCACCTTAATTCCAATAAATAACAGGGTACTGTTATCTGACCTACTATTTAACTTTTGCCCTAATTTTTCATTACAACTAATGTTTCACTAGTCCGAATGCATTAGCTTCGATACAGTGAAGATTTCGGTTTTTCTATGAATATCATTAAATACAAGTCATTTCATTAGGTTAGCTTAGGTTTGTTTTGCAATAATCGAATAAAGTTTATTATTTAAGAAAAAAATGCATTGGGTCTAATGAAATATTAGGTCAATGGAGCATTTTAGGCTAAAGTACTCTAACAAAAGGGAACCACAATTTGCACCCTATAGCTATGTAGTATGATTGGCGGTGTCAACTATTGGGTCAGTGTTGAACACTGGGACATTTCCCTAAGATTTGTATTCTGTACTTACTGAAGTCTTTAAGTTATCTTTTTCTGTTGAGATTGTAATTTTTGTATGGGAAAAAGACAATTGAGTTGTCCTAATGCTCGTTCGGAATGAACCACGAATGAACACTCCTCTGCTTAAACAACGACACTCTATCGAATACCCAATAACAATCACTTCAGTAACTATCCTAAATTGCAATCTGAAAACTAATCTCTAGAATATCATAAAATGATATTGTTGCAAGGTGCACAGCAGCGCTCGGCCAAGTTCGTAACTAGTGTTTAGCTAAGCCCGCCGGACTCCCTCGATGGACCAGCGACCCGGAATCTAATCCGTTCTTAAAACTCTCCCAACTTGAATCCACCGAAACTCACACACGGATTTAGTTAGGAAACGATTATAATAGTGCAAGCTGTGATAGCTACTTTCGAGTCAGAACCACCTATTTAACCATTCAATAAAACTATTTGAACGGATTTTACGGAAACTAAATACATACTCGTAAATACATAATAGGTAACCACAAAATGAATAAATGTATGTCAATGTAAGTCGTATTAGGTAATTAAAAGTCACAGCTAGTATTCCTGTAAAAGGCAAAATAATCCAGGTTTATAAGCCAAAATACATATCTAAAAACATTAAAATTGAGTATATCTCAGCAGCTCGATCATAACGCGAGCCGCTAAAAATCGAGTGTATCTCGCAAGCTACACCGTAAAGTAACCGGGTGCCACACGTGACACGCCGTGCGCTGATTGGCTAATAATAACGCATACTATAGAGTGTAATCAGAAGTTTAATATTACGTAATTTGGCTTATCATTTCTAGCTTTCAGCGCGACCATTTCATAACCCTTTGTTGTATGGGTAAATTGATTATATCACCAGATAGGCAATAAAAAGTCTATATGTTATCGTTAAAAGGACTATAATCCACAGGGCAATTGTATTGTATTCATAAATCTAACGAAACCATGTAAAAACCAAGCCCAAACAAAAGAAACCAACTTTCCTTGTGTCGAATTCATAGTTAAAATCACATTATCGGACGCAACAGTGTTTTAAGACGTCGTTCCGAGTCACGAGATCGGATGTAAACAAGATTTAAAATCCAACTAGATTATTCGGGTAAAAATAATCAGAGTTGAAGAAAAAATATAGTTAAAGTGCGCGTGAAATTACGTCACCGCCAATAAGCGAAGTAACATTTTGTTCAACCGAAAAATTGGAAACCGTATACGCCGGGCCGCCCACCCCACTAAGTTGTGAACTAAAATTGGAATATAAACGGGCCAGAATTCATAGCAATTTGTGTCAGCTGAATCCTCTTGAGAAGCAAGCAACTAATGAGAAGAAGTACACAGGAAGTACATAGGGAAAAGTGATAGGGAGTTAGGAAAGTTGTTTAGGGCAGTGTTAGGAGTATAAATAAGTTTGTAAAATCATTAAGTTCAAATATACATTTTTATTAGCATCACAGATTCTTTTATCTCTCATCCTTGCTAACAGGTTATAAAAAATCCGCGGGTATTTAAAGGGCCCCGAGCTTATACAACCCGGGAGTCGTGCCCGTGAGCCGTCGAGGGCTGCCGCAGGGATCGAGTGGGCCGCCAGGATTCTGTTCCGGGTCGTTCCTGTGGGCAGTCTGTTAGGTGACTGTAGAGTGGCATTCGACGCTGCTCCAGGCGTATGACGCAACACTCAGCCAGCGCAACAAAGTCACCACAGCGTGAGGCAACGCGGCGCGTCGAGCGAAGGTCGGTGCGTCGGCCACCGGATAGTTTTTATCACGCAGACGAAGTCGCGGGTGGAGACTGGTACTATACGCAATAAAATCCGTTCGAAACGTTTAATTTAATGAGTAGACTGCGGAAACTGTTAAATTATGTATCTTATCGATTGTACGGAAATAAAATAAAGGAATTTTGTACATGTGATTGAATGGTGTAGATTTTCAATTAAAGTGTTCGGTACGACTAGGTATATGGTTTTGTTTAAAAAGAAAGAATATAAGAAATTAAAATACGACAAGATTGCACATCCCGATCGACAGCCAAATTAAAGGTGAAAATACTTTTGCATACGATGAATTTGTGAGCTTGCCATATAAACATATGATTGTAGTACCTAACTAATTACAGTGGCACTAAACGTCTTCATTTATTTTTAAGGCTTAGTATTGTGCATCTTGCGATGCTCACTGTTTAACTTTGTTTTAGTTTAGATTCTCATTAAGTGAAATGTATAATTTCTTTTGAGAAATAAAGTTCTTTTAACAGATATAATTGGACGTGCAGCAAGCGAAGCGAACGAATTTCGTCGTTTCAGTTTGAGCAATAAATGTTTCGTATGACTGGATCTCACGCTGTTCATCTGTTCTTCTCTGCAGGTCGCATGTCTCAACCGATACTCGTCAAATCTGGTGAGGTGTGTGGAGTATATAATATTGCCAGTCCTTTTATTCGTGCAGCCTGTGGGTGAACTTTACCCAAAGGGCAGTCAATGCTCTGAGAGTTCAATATAATAACATACTCAGGATGCTGTTGGGTCTGCCCAGACACTGCAGTGCCTCAGGCATGTTTGCGGAAGCCCGTATAGATGGTTTCCAAGCTGTTATTCGGAAACGGGTCGCTTCCATCAAGCACCGCGTGGCGGCCAGCACCAACAGCATTCTTTGTGGGATCGCCGGTAGGCTAGATTGCCCCATAGCGATGCACTGGGATAGCCTCCATGTACACTCGTTGCATCGGTTTGTTTTATTATAGTTCTAGATTTTTGACATTGTAATATAATTCGTTAATTTGGGTATTATTATTTTTAAAGTTGCTGACATTTTTTATGTAATTTAATTTAATTTACTCTAGCTTATTACTACTACTAACATATTATTTAATTACTTTTTTTTTTTTTTTGAGACATGTACCACTAACACATGATGGATCCTTAGTTATCTGAAATAAATGAATAATAATAATAAAATACTTTTTGTAAATTCTGATTGAGGAAAAAAAATAAAAAAATGTTGTACAAATACAACACACTCGCGAAATTTACAGCACACTAGTGATATGTATTGCAAACTCCCCGTTGCTTTTAGTAAAGCTCCTTCTTCTATTGTGTTACTGAATTATGCTATCCTTTCCTATCCTATACTATTAAACGAGCAATATTTGTAAATTTATTTGAAATCACCGTATTTTCTCCGTATTTTCTCTATTTTCATCCGAGCAGAGCTCGGTTGCCCAGGGCATCGTTTGTACGAATTACGTACTCTAGTTTGCTAGCTATTCAGTTTACGCAACCAATCGATTTGAATGGCAAAAATTTCGACGCAAAACTCGTGTAGAACGCTTGCGTGGGCACAACGGGTAACTGGGTCGGCCAGAACGATGCCGCTAACAGTTTTATTTGGGAAAACCGTAAAAAAGCGCGATTATTCCAACTCGGTGTCGGTGTCAGTAATCATAGGACTGGCGCAACTTGGCCCGTTATTTACCGCCCACAATCACGCCTGGCCTTTGAGCGAATTGTATAATTGGGGTGAATTATTTTTACGTTGGACCGTGGGTTGCTTATATTTCTGAGAATTCACCCTTTCCTGTAACACTCGTAATTCACTACACTGACATTCACATTATTATTCATATCACTTGACAAACCTGTGTTAGCTTAGATGTCCCTCGTTCCTTTCACACGAACATAAATTAATATGACTTTATTTATTTATTTAAATATATTAACACAGCATTACAGATTACTTAAATCGAATACACTGTCAAACAAAAGATCAATTTAGAGTCACAAAGCAATATTAATAATAATCAAATACGTACACTAGAAAGCCTATCATCCTTCATCTCACAAAACTTCACACACTTGTCCATGTCAACGCAAGCAGACCACAGCAGGTGATGACACCAACAAGGCATGATGTTAGGTACAATACGCTATGGCGTGGCGTAATGGTATTTTTCTTAAATTGTATCTATACGAGTATAATACATTAGTTTAAGATAATACCCAACTTTCAAAAGAGACTCAGATTGCGCACATTATGAGAGTGGTAAGCTTATAGCGCTCTTGTAATTGTTTTGGAACATCTCAACGCCCTAATATTAGTCTTAGATAAGCTAATACGGACTCAAGAATGCTCAGTCTTATTTTTTAGTCTTACACATGTACATAAGCCCATGCAGGCTTACAGGATCCTACAAAAAAAACATAATAAGCTTGTTTAGGCTCACAATATTCTAACGTTAGACCAATATAAGCCCATGCAGGCTTACAAGATTCAGTTCAGTTCAGATTTATTTATTTCTCTAAGATTACAAATCACTTAAGCGAGAAACAAACAACATTTGAGTAAACTTTCATTACAAATAATATAAATTAGTAGGTATGTGATAAAAAAGTAAGTGACGGTATTTTTCAATTCAATTTCTAACAACTCAGTTAGACGCATGCATAAATGTTTGCACTCGGCTCATTAGCCGAGTGCGGCTGATAACAAGTGACGCGCATGCGTTGATTTGGTTGAGGTAAGTATTGTAAGGCTGCATGCATATTGAAGTTAATTATTATATTTATTTTTCAAGTGTATTATTACAAAAATATTAGCATTTACAAATGTATTGTATATATAGTATTGTATAGATATGTACTGTTAATGTTATAATATATATACCTAGGTGTGTTTTATTTCTGTTTTAATTTAAATGAATACAAATTAAAGATACTTAAGTAAATGCGATATTAGCCTAAGGCACTTAAATTCGTTTTGGCAAGATTACTGTAAAAACGAACAGCATCTAATAAGACTGATATTAGAATGATATTAAAATAAACACGCTTATAATTGGTGCCCAAATCCGCTTATACGATGATATAGAATCAAAGTAAGAGCGAAAAAATTGTAGTCTTGAGACTCTTGTAGGCCTAGTTTTTGCTAGTTGGGATAGTGTTTAAAAAAAAACAATACTTAAACGACTTTGATGTCTAGTTTGTAAAATTATTGCCGCCCGTGATGTAAATAAAGCGTTTAATTGCAGTAATTTGCAAAAAAAGTCAAAATAAATATTAATCATAAAAAAAAGTTGCAAATGTGGCTTGTGCTTTTTATTTTTACTTTTGCGCGTTGCATCATTCCGCCACGAATTGAAATCACTGTCAAAATATTATTATTACACGTTAATTGCAACATTTTCATTTGCAAACGTTCAAATAATCTTATTGTTCAACAGAGTGAAAACTCCGAAAGACAACAACTGACTCAGTGAAGAATTGTGCAAACTCGAGACGTCAAAGCCATTTCTAATAGATTCTGCTTCTTAAAATCATACCTACTCGTATTTAGCAACCTTGAAATACGCCTTTGATGACCGGTTTAGCCTAGCCGGTGATCCTGCCTATGAAACTACAGGGCCTGGGTCTCAAATAAAATTAAAATAAATCTGTGTCTGTGTATTGTAACGGTTTGAAACTCAGCAAGACCGCTGGTTTTCAGTGTCTAACCACAAACTTAAAGTTAAGTAAACCTTAATTAATTAAGTCAGTTCGCTGTTACGACGACCAATTATGTAAGACAATTTAAAAATAAGTTCTTAGAACCTAATATGCGTATAATTACCGGGCTACATACAAGATTAGAGAGATTATAAACAATAAAAAAAAAAAAAATGTATGTATCAAGTACAGTAATCTGACGACTGTCATAATTTACATATCGTTACCGGTGTTTTAATCCCGGTAAGAGCAGTTATTTGTGTGATGTGCACGAATATTTGTCCCTGAGTCATGGATGTTTTCTTTGTATTTAAGTAATTAATTTAATTATAATTATATCTATTAAATTTAACGTAGTCTAGTACCCATACAGCAAGCCCTACAGAGTTTGATTTGTGTAAGATTTCCCCTAGTATTTATTTATTTATTTTTAATAAATCCTCGTGCCCGTGTGGTGTTGGGTTAGAATAGCACCACCACCCCCTTTCTTCCTGTGGGTGTCATAGGAGTCGACTAAGAGAGCAGTGTTGAAGTGTGTTGTGGGCGATGGGGTAGCAACCTGTCACTGCGGTATCACATTTTTGTCGAGCTTTTATACCCACGTTTATGCTAAAAGTGGTACTGTAATGGAACACAAGTTTCATGTGCTCTGCCTACCCCCTTTAGGGATAAAGGCGTGAATGTATGTATGTGTATTTTTAATAAAATGTCTAATCATGTTTTTTTTAAGATATAACAATGAAATGAATAGTCAGCTAACGTCTCAATCTCAAGCAAGCAAAATATAACGTTTAAAAGCACGCAAAGTTTTTGTTAATCAGAATTCATTATTTTAATTAATTTCGTAATTTATGTTTCGGCGGCGTGGCGTGCATGTAACACATAACTTGCGGCACTCATGAACGATGAGAATTGAGCTGGGTTCTTAAACCTCGTAGGGACTTAGGTTCTTTTATTATTTATTTATTACAAAACAAATATACAGAATACTTAATGAAATGCATTGTTCCTGCAGAACTAAAACAGTTTGCCTGCTGGTACCAGTCTCTATAGTAAACTAATTTTACATTTTACTATCTATTCTCAGCTATTTGCCTGTTACTGTGTATTTTACTTTGTTGACATTGTGTTAATATCATTATTATTATGTTCTTCGTTATGGACGATCAAGATTAAACTTATTATAATTCATCATCATCATCATCATATCAGCCGAAAGACGTCCACTGCTGGACATAGGCCTCCCCCAAAGAGTGCCAAAGCGACCGGTCCGGTCTGGTCTGGTTTATTATAATTATGACTTGACATTTGAATTTATACTGTAATTTCTTTTCATTAAATAAATTATCTTATAATATCTCATACTAATATTATGAAGACATGAATTCAGTGAGATTTTACTTTGTATGTAAGTAATAGGGAACCACTTATCGGATTCAAAATTGCTTGCATTCTTTTCAATACGCGGGCAAAGCCGCACGAGTAGCTGGTATTGAATGCACATGATATTTGCATGAAGGCTCACTTAAGTGTTTGTCATCTTGATTTATTATTACTATTATTTTTAATTATTTGGCTAATGTCGATATAGCTAAGTATCACAACAGAGCCAACGTCATTAAAAATATTGAATAGGGCCCCGAAGGCTAATAAAACGGCAGCATTGCGCGGGTGGCGCCGCGGGACAATGCGTATTGTGGCGCGAGCTCGTACCTGCCTTGTTGTACTTTACTGGCGACATCGACAGCACAGCCTTCGCACTGCTTGGTTCATGATTTTTTCAATCCGTTTTGCGCGCTCGTACCGATATGGTAGATTGACCTTAATTACACGTGACGTGAGTTTACTGCAGCATGACAATGCCTAGTTAGGGATCGGTATATGTAAATCTACTTCCGAGTGCTCGAACGAGCGCTCGACGTAGAAAAATATAGGCACTGACTGCGTCTGTAAAGAGTTGAAATATGTGTGACATGCTTTAAATTATCCACAATGATTAAAAATATCTGATGCGATATCTGTATTTTTTTTTAAATATCGGACATGCTTTCAAATATCTGTAATGCTTTCAAATATCTGACATGCAATAAGTTATTGGTTTCGCCTTAAAATATCTGCAATGCTTTCAATTATCTGATGTGCTTTGGCTCATATTTATGAGTAAGTTTACGCACCTTGATTTTTACACTTGACTGTATTACGAAAGTAAGTTTTTATAATTGTAAACCATGTGATTCTTGAACGCACGCATAGTGGAAGGGCTGTGCTCTCAGCGTCACCGCAGCGCAACACCAATTCGTACTCTAAAGTTTTGCACCAAAAAGTTGTACGGCACAGCATCGCACCCGTTTTTCTTTTCTCCCTTCTTGTAATGAACTTCCAGCAGAGCAAATCCGGAAATAATAGGTGTGAATGCAATTGGGCCGAGTTGCAGGTAAGCTTTCGGAAAACCGATTTCGCATCTGGGATTTGCTTGCACGTTCGGAAACGCTGTATAGGGTTTCGGAGCTATAGCTGCGGAGGTGTGAAATGTATACTTTTCGTCTTTGCGTTGATCACTACTGGCTTTATACTGAGGTGGCATAATATTACCTGACAATGGGTTAAAGAGGATTAAGCGTTTAAATACTATTTTATTCGTGTTGGTATATGGTAAGGGTGCTTGACATAACAAATAATCGTGTTATGGAGTTTTTGATCTTTCGAAGTTTCGTTTTTTCGAAGGCTATATAATATAGTGTCCCTCTGCTGGGCAAATGCCTCCCCTCTCGACTTCCATTCGTCCCGGATTTGAGCAATCTCTGGCCAATCGTTACAAATAATGGATAATACCCATGGTAAAACACAACGCGTAAATCACCATCATCATCGTATCAGCCGAAAGACCTCCACTGCTGGATAAAGGCCTCCCCAAAGAGGCTGCCAAAGTGGCTGGTCCTGAGCCACCCGCATCCAGCGGACTCCCGCGACCTATAGGGGGTCCACCTTGTAGGGGACGTACCCACGCCGCGCCTTCCGGTACGTGGTTGCCACCCGAGAACCTTTCCGCCCCAACGGCCATCGGTTCTAAGTGCTATAAGCCCCTAAAATTATATGTGCCTTAAATAAGTAGTAAAATAGGCGATATTGTATGCGGTAATATGTGGTGTAGAGCTGAAGGGATACAAGGCAAGGTGATGCCGTAGAATAAATTTAAAAGAAAAACTACCAGCGCTGAAACTGCTTACCTGATTAACTGGTAAACTGTTTATTTGTGAGCAGCTTAAAGCGGGCGAGGAATGCAAGCATACAATTTTTATGACTAATTTTAGGCGTCATATTATTTTAAAGCGGATAAATATATAGTGGTGACTGGCGTAAACTTTGTTGACATAAGAAGACTTCTTTTTCTTCTAACGTATGTAGGTAGCGTATGCAGTCTCAGCAGCTTTTTAACAAAGGAGGCCAAAAGGGATTTTGTACTGTAACGGTGTAACGGAGGAATTTATTTTATTGAATACTAGCTTCTGCCCGCGACTCCGTCTGCGTGGAAATCGTTTATTTATATCATAACTCCATACAAACTTTAACCCCCCATTTCATCCCCTTAGGGGGTGATTTCCGGGATGAAAACTATCCTATGTCCTTCTCCGGGATTCCAACTATCTCCATACCAAATTTCATCGCAATCGGTTCGGCGGTTTAAGCGTGAAGAGGTAACAGACAGACAGACAGACAGACAGACAGACACACTTTCGCATTTATAATATAAGTATGGATTATTAGGAGTAATAATGTGACTAATAGTATACACGAGAGCTAACAAGTAACAAAACCGGCAAACATTTCTTCGCCTCCTCCGTCAAAAAATAGAAAATAAAATCTTTAAACTTCTGTAGTGCGCTTCGTAATAAAAGTATAAACAAGGGTAAATGCATTTGAGTCGTTTGTCGTCTTGATAACAAATACAGTGGATAGAGTAAATAGAGAACTGGGCGTGCGAGTCGGCTGCGAGTGCGCGGTGCAGCGACTACTTTCAGAAGAGCGAGTTGTAGAGACAGTGGGGAGTGAGTATCTCAAGATGAGATACTAAGTGGATTGGCAGAAAATGGTTAGCATTTCTGCACGTAAAATTTTAATGAATAAATGCAAATTGCTTAAAATAAATCCTTTTATATTTCATTAGCTTTTCGGTAAAGGAAAAAAGCTTGAATAAACAGGTCTAATACCAACATCGTCTAGTTTTCTCACACGGTTAGGGCAGTTTCTTACGCCAAATCTTGGGATTTATTTTTTATTAAGGCACTTGTCCCATCCCAGCAACTTGTTACTACGTGCTACTCGCTCAAGCGAGTAAAAGCGAGTAAGAATTACTATGAAAGTTCTCGCTACTCGCCGGCGGTGGGACAAGCGCCGAAATCGTATGGCAAACAAGATGACAAATTTACATAATGTGACATACATAAACACTCATCATCATCATATCAGCCAAAAGACGTCCACTGCTGGACATAGGCCTCCCCCAAAGAGTGCCAAAGTGACCGGTCCTGCGCCACCCGCATCCAGCGGACTCCCGCAACCTTTACCAGGTCATCACCTTGGGGCCTACTCACGCCGCGCCTTCCGGTACGTGGTCGCCACTCGAGAACCTTCCCACCCCAACGGCCATCGGTTCTACGTGCTATGTGCCGCGCCCACTGCAACTTACCCCGAATCGCTAACATAATCACTATAAATTAATATTAAGGCCAATCAGCGAATAAATAAATCAGGCATTGTCGCTAAGGACGGTCAGGTCTTTTGGAGGGCATATGCTCGACGGTCTGTATATCGCGACGGTCCCTATTAAAAGAGTCGGATCTGCAAAACAGCTACTTTTAAGGAGAAGCTGTCAAAGTTTTTCGAAAAAAA
Organism: Epinotia ramella; assembly: GCA_947578815.1. Taxonomy (NCBI): domain Eukaryota; kingdom Metazoa; phylum Arthropoda; class Insecta; order Lepidoptera; family Tortricidae; genus Epinotia; species Epinotia ramella. The sequence goes on along the minus strand of OX388206.1, from coordinate 693,065 downwards.
AATTGTATGGGGGAAATTTTTCATTAATGAAATATCGTTATAAAACTTCGAATGTTTGCTTATTAGTAGGTTGTTTATTACTAGCCGTTTAGCATACATGTACTTTATCAGCCATCTTTCCAAAACAATACAAAAACCTCCTATATTACTTTTTTAACCGGAATAGCTTAAGCATCATTTGTCGGAAGTACCACATACGACATTTTTGTCTGGAAATTGTATACATAATCATGTCGGATGTACCACATCCGACAAAAAAGGTACTCCAAAAACTGTCGTAACTGGCAGAACTGACATTGTTGCACGGAAACTCTTATGTAACAATTTAATACAGAGAAAATTTACTTGATAACTTAACAGGCTGTAAATTACATAAAATACACATTAAAAACACGCTACACTTTTCCGTGTAAAATAGTAGAATGTGTTATATCCGACACTTTGTACTCACTGTGTGTCCCGTAAAAATGTCGAAACTGTTACAACCGACGTTTTTAAATGTCATCTTTTCTTACATCCGAGATTTTTATCTTGGTTTTTACGAAAAGTATTGAGAAAAACTAAAATCAGTGAATGTGGTTTTAAAATTTAAAGTTTTTTATGACCTAACCCGCTGAAAAGCAAAAATCTTAATTTTTGCAGATCCGAGTCTTTTAATTGGGACCGTCGATCTACACCGCAGGGGCAAGCTGGTGACTCCACACAACCACAATGATGTATTGTTTGTATTGAGCGCAACGGCCATGGCCACTACGTAGCCGGTTAGCATATCGCACCATTGTCGTCTTGGATCTGACCCTTCTATTGTAGAACCTGGAATGATCTTGGGATTACGTGCTAAAATAGACCTTAGCTTTTCTTAGGGTACGCTAGAAGGTTGGCAATAAAATGTTATTTGCTTGATATATTTATTTTGGAAATCACTATTGTCGTAGACAATATTTTAATTGAGTACTTAATAAATATAGAGCTATAAATAGTAGAACAATTAGAATATACACTTTTTAAAGATGGAAACAGGGGCTCAACCTTTCATAAATATCCTTGGGATTTCGAGGTTTTACAATATTGACTGTATAATACCGTGAACACAACGTATCCTTTGCGTATATGTAGGGAATGTCATATATGTTCTTGTTTATTTTTATCCGTATTCATGGAAAGTATCATGTTCTTGTTAGTCAAATTTTATAATAATTACGTTGTATCACCGACTTCAATAAGATATTATTATAATGGTTAAAAGGATGCGCAACATTATAATAATAGCCTAGGCAACAAACGAGAAGACAACTCAACTTCTAGCAAATCCCTGCCCCATCACAGTAATTTTCGTTGAATTTCCTTTGTCAACCTTTTCATATAAAGCTAACTGAGATTACAAACGCTTTTAAACCCAACAACAGCTGTCAGGTAAGAGTTAACATTGCTAAATTAACGTCCAGTGACTCCTCAAGTAGTAGCCATTTCACAACCGGTATAACCTAGTGGGTAGTGACGCTGCCTACAAAACAGACGGTCCTTGGGGTTCGGATCCCGGGAAGATCCTAAGGGAAAATATTTTTGTGACTGGCATGAATATTTATTTCTGAGTCTGACTGACTGAGATTTAGTGTGTCTACGTATTCCGGTATTTATATGTATCTTTAAAATCGTCTTCTAGTACCCATAACACTTGCCTTCTTGAGCTTACTAATGGGGTAGTTTGATTTGTGTAAGATTGTCCTAATAATCATTTATTTATTTATATCTTTAAACCCGACCGGAGAGAAGGTATTTCCTGCCTTGGTCGCTTACTAAATAGGGAATATTCATGACATTTTTTTATTTTTTTTATCTATTCTATAAGTAATTATATAACCGGAAAAAAATATAACACTTTCACAATATTATTAAATAAGCTAAAAAAAAAATATTAAAATTACTATCATTTTCGGACGATCAAAACGCCACCATTTTGGCGCGCTCATTTGTGACGTCACCGTGCAGCTTAGTGCACGGCGGTTGTTAAACAAATTAACAACAAAGTGTTTGATTCACACTTTTAATAAATGTGAGTGATTAAAGCTTATAAGATCAACTTATTGTAATGGAAGAGCACACAAAAGCTTATTATAAATATTGTATTGTCCCTATGTGTGAAAATCACATCACATAAGGATAAAGTGGTGTAAGGCGATGAGGAGAGATAATGTATCGTGCTTGAGTAGTTTATATTGTTGTGAAGATCATTTCGACGTGAGTATTAAATATGTATGTACCTAAAATCTTTTTTATTACGACTCGCGAACAATATAGGTAAACAATAACCTAACCTCAAAATTAGAATATATACTTATTCATAAAACTATTCTGATTCCCAATTTTTTTAGTTATTAATGTTACAAATATTATGATTTTTGTTGATCAACAGCTGACTACGAGTGTTGATTTTGATCAAGAAACGTTTTAGCTAAGTTTCTTTGTTTGCACTGTTGATCGAAGAAAGTTAAAAGAATTTAATCCTTTTTACTGAGTGACCTACACAAATTTGTTTTATTTATAAGCCTTGACGAAAACAACCTAGTTTGTTAAAGTTCATAAAGATGTTCTCAACATTTAACATTCCTAATAGGTACCTACATATCTTTGATTATATAATACTAGCTTCTGCCCGCGACTCCGTCCGCGTGGAACTCGTTTATACTATCTCTATACCAAATTTCATCCAAATCGGTTCAGCAGTTTAAGCGTGAAGAGGTAACAAACAGACAGACATACACACTTTCGCATTTATAATTTATTATTAAGTAAGTATATATAAAATATATAATATAACTAGCTTCTGCCCGCGACTCCGTCCGCGTGGAACTCGTTTATATCGTAGCTCCCCCCATATCCCCCAAAGGGATGAAGTGGGGGTGAAAGTTTGTATGGAGCTACGATATAAATGAATTCCACGCGGACGGACTCGCGGGCAGAAGTTAGTATATATAATATATAAAGTTATAGTATAGTAAAATAGTATATAGTATGGATACATATCTACTAGTTTTTTATTCCACTTATTTAACAAAGACACCTATTTGAAGTAGTTTAAAAGTCTAGCTATTTGAATCGCCAAAATAGGTTATAATTATTTAATTGACCAATCTCACGAGTATAAAAACAAGGAATATGAAAATTTATTTAATATCTGTAACTTATTTACCTTGCAGCTTTTACTCCTCTTAGTTGAGCCGACGTAAAGTCACAAATATTTGCGAAGTATGTATTAAATTTAGTCATCATGAACACATCAATTTTAGGCAGATTATCCGACTGTGCCTTGACAAAACCGCCTTCAATCATTGTGGCGAGTCTTTTTTCACTTAATAATTACCAAAAAACACTGATTATTTAACATAAACAGCGGCCAAACAATGCGAATAACTTTCAATAATCATACTAACGACCTGCACGGTGACGTCACGTTTCGCTTCGCCAATAGCGTTGCGTTTTGGAAATTTGCGAGGGAATTTGAAAAATAGTACTTTTAAACAATTTATTTTATCAATAGAAACATGATAATTTGAAAAAATAATCATGTGTGTATATTTATTAAGCAATATAGATTACACGTGATTTTTTTTGTCCATTTCTAAATCACATGCATATTCCCTATTGCCAAACGAAATAGGACCCTTGTAAAATGGGTATTTCTAGAAAACGTTGGCTTTCTCTTCATAGCGAGAGACGTCTCCAAAATGGTTAGTACAATTTTGTAATTAGCATTGTACTAACTTTAATAATAACGTAGACGTAGCTATAACGATGTAATTAGGTTCAAAACTGCTCTTTTGTTTCCAGCCGATGCTATGTAACGCGACGACAAGAACTGGCTAAAAGCAGCTATATTTTATGAGTATAATTAAACCATGCTTTTATGCAGAATTTTAAAATAGTATTATGAATCAGGTAATTTTCTTTCCTGGCAGTTACCTTCTAACACGACATAAGGATTTTAACAACATGACACGAGAATATAATACTACAGCACCATCAAATACAAACAAAAGGAAGGAAGGGTTTTAACGATTTTAACATTAGATGGTTGTGGAGTAGGTAAAACTATTCAAAATTTCATCTAATTCGACGTGCATGGGCATGAACGAAAATAACGGCATGCTATTATCAGGTGATAATAGCATCCCGTTCTTTTTTACTACAACTTTTAGAAAAATAGCTATATAGTGTTTTGAGTATTGAAGAGAACGCAAAAACTAGCCTTAAGTCCATTTTATACACAGGTGAAAGCATTTTGAAAACGGGTAAACAAGTGGTTCCGGAGATTACCTATTAGTCCTATTACATACTGTTGTGTGTAAAAAAAGACAAATAATTGAGAAAGAGAGAGAAGAAAAGAAATAGAGATGAGTAGCTCTACGGCTATGCTATACTCTACACACAAACTGTTACTTTTATAATTTTGCAAATACTTACTTTTTCAAACTTAAACCGGATATTGTCTCGGCGGCAGAGACCGAACCTTTATTTCAAGGGCCGTGGTGACCCTTGTATGGTGGGGAACCTCGCTAACAATTAAATAATATGTAGCTAATAAACAACATATACATATGTAGCTGAATTCAAATATGCATTATATAATTTTGCGGCTTCTGTTTTATCACCAGTTGAATGTAATTGTATGTTAAAAATAAAAACTTGTAATACACAATTTTATATTTGATTATATATATTATTGTGGTCACTGCCACCTGGTTTTCCTGTTATGCTTTGTTTGTTTTTGATAAAGTGACAGTTCTAACCTACCCTACTTTTCTGGCAGCATCTCAGTTTTGTTCTAGTCCCAATTGCAACCTAACCTAATTTTCTGGTAGCAGTTCGTTTTTCTTAAGGCCGCAGTTCTAACCTAACCTCTAGTGATGTGTCCGCACATTGGCTTTCTGCATTCGCCATAAAAGGAATATGCTAAGTATGCCAAGTAAGTTTCGGACAATCGATAATATGCCGAATACAAATTATTTGAAACAACGTTATTCGTAATTATACCAAATAAAGTTTCTGCCTCACTAACATTTGTGGAAAACTGAATATGCCAAATCTGTTATGCTAAAAGCGTTTCGGACATTTAAAGTTATGCCAAATAGAGACCCGGTTTTAGCTAGAAGGTACCATCGCCAACAGAGTTAACTGGCCATCCGTGCACTTTAATATGTTTTTGCATTGTAATAAGGTTCAATATAAATAGAGGTTAGTCAAGTTAACTGCGTATGTACTTATTGAAAATTTAAGATCGCGTGGGTAATTTTTTTTTGCAAAGCTACATGTAATTACACAATACTGTCTTCTCAGTGTCGCGCCAATCTCTACAACTTAAAATACTCCCTTATTTAACGACCGTGAACGGGGCAGTGCGTCCGCGCTATTACGCGCCAGATAAATCAAAAAGTTGTCGTAATACCCGCTTTATGGCCCTCCTAATATACCTCGCGCTTCGTCGTTACTTCGCAAGTTTTTATTGAGTAGCATCCAAGTAGCCATGCCAATAAGTTTACAGAATATACTCCTTTGCTGTTCCGCATTACGTGCAAGTCTATTAGTGACAGTGACATATATCGTATTCAGGGCCTGTACACTCAGTTGATTGTAATGACAATAATATTATGTAAGACGTTGACTTAAAGAAAAAAAGATACATTTATTCACAAACACACAGGACACGCAAATTAAACAATAAAATAAATAAAATAGTATTTTGTGCAATCGTTATATAATTTATGCTTTTTCAGTCGAGTACCACGTTTAGGCCACGAAGCTTTCTGAGTGGCCTAATTAAGGTACGAGACTTACAAAAGCTAATTATATAACTATCTACTAGTCAACAGAACTAATTTTGACGACCGCTTTAGCCTAGTTGGAAGTGACCCTGCCTACGAAGCAAGAGGTCCTGGGTTCGAATCCCGGTAAGGGCATTTATTTGTGTGCTGAGTACGAATATTTGTTCCTGAGTCATGGATGTTTGCTATGTATTTAGGTATTTATTTATCTATATAAGTATGTTTATCGTCATCTAGTACCCATGGTACAAGCTTTGCTTAGTTTGGGACTAGGTCGATTTGTGTATGATTGTCCCCTAATATTTATTTATTTATTTATTAAATTAAACAAACTTCGTATCTCTTGAAAATCTAAGCCCTGCTGAAACGAAGCGCAGCCAACGGCTTAGTATTCGTTGATGTCTTTTCCTCTGTAGCAAAGTCAACGTTCTATGTCTAAACAGTTGTAAAAAGTTGAGTTGCGAGCTCCATAGAAAAAATAATGTGATTATAGTTTGGTGTATGAAGTCTTAATTCAAACATTAAGGTCGACGAGTATAAAAAACAACCTTATTTACTTTTGTCGATATGCGTTATATCGTTGTAAAGCCAATTTTATGACATCTCTCTAATTTACTTTAAATAAATATCAAAGTATACTAAGTTACTATTTTAGTAGGTTAAATAAATCTTGTGTTTTCCTGAATCATTTTTTTTGCATTGTGGTCAAGAACGTATGAATATTGTGAAAATCGTAGGCTTGGTCGATTTATATTTACCAGGTATCTGTAAAAACAGCTACAAATATATTAGTAATTCAAGATCTAAAGTCTGATTTCATGTCACTCACTGTCGTTTTTCGAAACAAAATATTATTTTATGTAATCGTTATATAATATATGCTTTTTCAGTCGAGTACCACGTTTAGGCCACAAAGCTTGCTGAGTGGCCTAATAAAGCTACAAGACTTAAAAAGCTAATTATGTAACTATTGTATACAATACTTTTTCTACGAGTCAACTGAACTAATTAAACAAACCCTGCTGAAACGAAGTGCAACCAACGGCTTTTTCTTTTTTGTGCGTTGATGTCTAGTACCTTTTGACTTTCTCATGACGGCATCCTGTTGGTCAAATACATTATAGTTCAGTAAAGGCGCCACGTGATTGGTCAGTTTCATTATAATTGTCTCAACAGTTATGAAATGTTGAGTTGGGAGCTCCATAGTAAAAAGTATGTGATTTAAGTTTGGTGTCGAAGTCTTAATTCAAACATTAAGGCGCTGTCAACACCAAAATGACCTTGAGGATTTGGGATAGCGCGCACACTATTTGTATCGGAGTAAACGAGAGCGAGTGTCACTGGGCGGCCCAGTTTTTGAAGATAATAGTGCATAAATATTGAAATAAAAAAAGTGTGGATTATTTCAGAAATGTGACTCGTTAGCGGTTTAGGTATGAATATGTTGACTTCATGATTTTCATTGCAGACCCATACGTCAAAAAAATAAAGACATAGAACCGTTTAAGATGATTTTAAGACCAATCTTTGCAATTATTTTCTATCGAGCCGATTTCGTTCAATTATTTATCAAGCCCGTCCACGCTCTTTGAAATATGGTGGATATTAACATATATTTTTTTAGATGTGCTAGAACAAGTAGTTTTTCTTAAAAAACTGCTTAAAAACATCAATTTCAACAAAATTAGATCTTGTCAGCCCCTTAAGGTCGAAGAGTATAAAAAGTGATGTTTACGCGCGTCAAGTAGATCTTACTTGACGCGCGTACAATGCGTAACGTGATTGACCTGCTGGTGGCCATAACAATACTCCCACTTTACCGTCTTTCAAAATCAGGATTACTAAAACCAAAAACCAACTAGATTAGATTAGATTAGAATATTTATTTCATGATAAAAAATTACATTACAGATTTGCATACATGTCAAAAAAATAAGAATAACTGGTAGGATTATGACTTGTAAAAGTGCCTAATACTTTTAGAATAGAATTCATTTATTTAATTTAATGAGATACGAACACCTTACGGTCGGGTCGGGCATAGTGGGCATCTCACGAATAATCAAAACAAACGAACAATCATCACCTGATTCAACCTTTCAGCACTCTACAGACAATAAATACAGGTTGACAGCATAATGAGTCGAGTCATACGCTCCCGAAGTTTGGCAATATCGCGTGGATCTGATTTATGCCGTCTCCACACTGCTTACTTTAATAACAACGGTTGACTGTTATGATTAATTTCGTTGTAATTTTGCTGGAAGACGGGATGGTAAACAAAAATATTTTGAGGCTGGCATGCTGTTGGCTTTCGTTTCATGCATCACGGGAAAAAGGTCAAGGTAAGACCGTTCCAATGCATTCATTTTGAGATCCTGGAGACCGTTGCATTGGAGCACTGATGGCGTAAGGTTTTATAGTGGTTACAAATTACTTACACTGATTTTTTGAAGTGAAAACTTCTTTAGTAGCGCTGAGCACTTTTTGGGATGGGGAAAAATTGTTAAATACGCGACAGATTTTTGTGACGTCAGATGTGAAGGAGGTCACAAACTTTTATATTTTGCTGCTAGCCGATTCGACTTCATTCAAAACTGAACGCTATTCGTAAGGATATAAAGCCGTTAAACACTTTTTGCAATAGCATATTCTGCAAATAAATTTGTAATTTTGTCCAAGCGTCCTTCACCGTTTTGCTATTGAGCAAATTCGAAAAGTTCGAATTTGGACGTTATTCCTAAAGAGATAAAGCTTTGAAAAATATTTATCAACGGCAAAAGCAAATTGATATTTTGTTCGCCGCCGCCGTCTGCTGTTCTTGCAAATTCGAATAGTTCGAATTTGGACGTTATTCCTAAAGAGATAAAGCTTTGAAAAATATTTGGCAATGGAAAAACAAATTGGTATTTTGTTTGCCGCCGCCGACGGGCGAGCCGGCCCGTCGCACCCAATGCGCCCGCGGCCCGTCCGCCTAAATAATTGATAATTGTTTATAAATTTCCGTCAAATTATTTTTTAGGGTGACACCGTAAGATGTCACGTGACCTGATCGAAAAACTGTTACAATGTTATTGAGTTTTCACTTCTGCGGGCACTCTCGGAGTGCAACCCGGTCTTTTTTTGCATTTGAATGTAAATTTTCGTAAGTAAAAATAATCTGGTAAAGGTTGCTGAAGTCCGCTGGATGCGGGTGGCGCAGGACCGGTCACTTTGGCACTCTTCGGGGGAGGCCTATGTCCAGCGGTGGACGTCTTTGGGTTGATATGATGATGATGAAGATGAAATATAATCGTATTGATTGATAAAAAAATATCACACATTGAATTTTCCGATAGCAGTTTTTTTTTAATGTTTTTTTTTTTACTAAAATTGGCACATAATAACTTTTCGACTGGACTAGTATTATTATTCCAAGTGAAGATTCCATAACTCAAACTCAAACACAAAATATTTTTTTCATAAAATGATTTCAAAAGGTTTTTTGTCAATCCTATATTGATATTTTAAAAGATGGCATATGTTTCTGGTTTAATTTGTAAATTTTTATAATGTTCTCTTTATACATTTTTACTATGCTTTAAATTTATTTTAAATTATAATTCGTCCTTTTTTACATTTTATTTTGCATTTACTACACATAGGACGATGATTTGGGTTATTTGCCTGAAATAAATGTCCATTATTATTATTATAATATGTATACTATGCTGTAGGAAGGACAGGTATACACCATACTCACTCAGAACCACAACACTACAAAAACTTCCATCGTCAAATTCCAGCAGCCTCTTTACACACAAACTTACAGAAGCTCGTAAAGATTAGGTTGATTTTCGTCGTAAAGCGGAGTTCGGAACAGGTACGTTATCTAAGATAGCGCTAATCGGCGCGTAAAAGCGCTTTATTAGCGCCGGAGAGCGCTCGACGCAACTTACTCGCGGAAGATGTGTTATCTGTGATTCCAGTACTTTGTAAATGTAATTGTAGATTCTGGGGCACGATTCCGTTCAGCACTTACCTACGTAATTATATTTCAATGAGTTTTTCGTTCTAATGCGTTCGCTAGGCGTGCGTGGGCTCATTGAAATGCGAATACTTAAAAAGATGAATAAAAATAGACCCCGTAGAGACGATATATTGATTTTGGTTCGATTGTAATGTACCTACTTGGTGCGCGTGAAACGTACTGAAAAACATATAAATCAAATTGGAATAAGTAACCGTATTAGCTACCGAGACATTTAAAATCGAAGACGTTGTACTAAGTGCCATGGCATAGAATATGACGCCAAATCTACAGACCTAGCCATTGCGCAACTACGGAATTCTGCTATAATTGACGATCGTACAACAAAAACATACTGCTTACCAGGTTATTGTTCAAAAAAGTCATTGAGTTACTGAGATATCATAAATCAATTACGACGGTTGGCGGACATGGTCATTCTCCAACCTAGCCCTAACGACCCTAACCCCATAAGTTTTGCCTTGAGCCACTGTTAGAAGTGAGCTTGAAAACACGTTGCAATAAAAACACGTTACATTTATCTTGAATAGCAATGTATACAGTTCAGCTACAAAGAAAGCAAGATTTAGATTTAGATTTATTTATTACACGATACAAATTACAATATAAATTTGTATAAATGTCAAAATTACAAGAATTTCTACCATGTTTGCCAATTTTAATAATAAAAACTTAATGAGTCAACTGTAAATACAAAATATTATATAATTCTCTCTCCCGAAAAGGATCGTCATTCATTAGTCATTACACACAATAACATAATAGAATAATAATCACAAATAACATTGATCAATATTAAGTTAACAAAAATAAATGTCAATTTAAGAAAACAAAATACACAATTAAAAAGTCATTTCCATGTACTCGTACTCGTTAACGGAGTACAGAGGGTTTTCCAACAAAAGATTTCTCAGTTTGCGCGGGAATGTTTCGTCATATGGTTCATTCCTTAGATTGGCCGGCAAACTTCTACGCAGGGGAGGTCACGTTTTTCTGCAGCCGACTGTAATAATTATATTACAAATTTGAAAGTCTGTGTCTCACAAACGTGAGTGACGTAGACGGGCACGGGCACTGACGTTTGTGCGTAAACTGGGCGGAACTTTCCACTAATTTAGACATCAGAGGGGTTTTCACGCAACCTTTCAAACGCGCGCTACGACAATTTAACTAGGTATCGTATTTCCATATAAAATATTACATTAAATCTACCTAACGTACAGACAATGCGTTACGTGATCGACCTGCTGAATACGTCTAATGATATATTTTGAACACGACCGAAGTCGCGGGAAGCTAGTTTTAATACACATCTACTCATCATCTAGTCAGCTAAGACAGTAACGGCGATCGCTGACAACTCGCGAGCCGGTTACGGTGCTCATAAAAGTTATGGCCGATCGGATCCGCGGTTTACGGCGTATTTACGGGCAGATTACGCCAATTTTGCTATACGAACGGCATTCAGTCACTTCTTTCTTGTTATGAAGTAATTTAGGTTTTAACGGGCGTGATCGTGAATTAGGCGGTTTTGTAAAATGCAATTAGAGTCCTTTCAAGTTAAATATTTTCAAGTTACTTACAGTTTAGATATAGATGGCGTTGATTGCAATTCTTAATCAAAATTAATTCATTCAATAATACAATGCAAGGTCACAGTGTAATCAGTCCGTCTGACTGTCACTCTGTCTGTCCGTCTGTCACCAGACTGTATCTCATGAACCGTGATAGTAAGACAGTTGAATTTTTCACAAATGATGTATTTCTGTTGCGGCAATAACAACAAAATACTAAAAAACAGAATAAATAAATAATCAGCAAATCACGTACACGCCCAAAAAAGCCAAGCAATGTTGCACAAGTATCTCAAACGGCCTCCCCCAAAGAGTTTCACAATGGCCCGTTCTATGATGTTCGTTTTATGAGTCAGGAAGGTTTTTGTCAACATAAAAGTTTAACATAATTAAGGCGTTTATTTAAACGTAGCTAGTTTTGTACATTTCATCATCATCATAGGCCTTATACCTCTTGACAGGTGATTTAAAGAGCATATGTACGCGAGGGACAAAGCCTCTCGTGACTATGTAAGCCAATCGGGGATCGGTACTTGCGTCTACATTTACTACGGTTACATCAGAAAGCATCACACCAGATTAGTAGGAATACGGCTTTAGCGAGTTGGATACTTAAACTTTCGTGAGACATGTTGAAATAATGAATACGAAATGAACACGTGAGTTGAACCGCTCTTCGTGGCAGTTTTCGGTATACTGCCACGAAGTGTTGGAATGATCTTCCACCACCTATCTAAAACCGTATATCTGTCGGCGGCAGATCGTTAAATACGCCAGATCACGAAATTCCTAGGCATATCGTGAAACGGCGCCATTTCATGATATGCCTAAAAGTCGGCTAGGCTTATCACGATGTACCTGATAAACAATACGGCAGATCGATTAGAGCAACGCATTCGTCGATATTCCTAGCTCTATACCGGGCACATCGTAAAATAGTTTCTTTCTTGGCCACTGGTGGCGCTGCACATGCGATGGCGGCCGTTTTTGTTGGGTGCTAATAATCAGGGCGGACAAAAATGGTTTGTCATAAGCGAACTCTGTCTTAGGTCGGTTAGGTTAGGGTTCACTTGTGTCCCTCAGACCAGAAATAGACACCCCGCGCAGCGGGGTGGCGTCGACTCGCTGGAGATTATCAGTCCGCACTTCTTATTTTTTTAATTTACCTAATTCAATTTTGGACACCCTACTTACGTATAACGGTGAGTATTGAACGATATGCCGGCGTTTCATGATATGCCTAGGAATTTCATGATCAGCCTAAACGTCACTGGCTTGGCCAAATCATGAAATGCCGGCGTTTCATGATATGCCTAGGAATTTCATGATCTGCCTTAACGTCATTAGACAAATCGTTAAACGTTAAGTTTTGAACGATATGGCGGATGTCCTTTAGCCAAATCATGAAATGGCGGCGTTTCACGATATGCCTAGGAATTTCGTGATCTGCCGGATTTTACGATCGGCCGCCGACATATCCATTGCATCATTTAAAAACAATATTAAAATGTATCTTATCAACCTACAAATCATATCTGATGCATAAGTGGATAATCCACATAGCTCTTCATTTTAATATTTGTAAATGGCATCATACACATCATTGAAATGTAAAATATTATTTTATAAATAAATGATTGAATTGAATTGAATACCTACACCTGCATTTCATCATACTTACCTTAGACCTGATTTGTGAACACTTGATTGACCATTAACCTCTCCTCATTTATTAAGTTCTGTTACGCTTAAGTTATAATTATAAGTTATATATTAAGATCTTTATCTGTATCTCTCTCTGAGTGCCCTGAAAACCAGCGCCTTTAGCATCTATTGCTGGTGGCCTATGCTGAGTGGCATCCATTTTGGTGAATTCCAATTGTAAGCAACACATGTAACATGACACATGATCACACCAAATAAATATATTTATTTCTTACTTTCTTTCTAATTATAAGCATTACCACTGACTACTGATTGACTGTGATTTTGGGTACTTTCCTTATGTCGAAATTTACTACAAATTGTAGCTATATTGATAGTAAACTATCAAATTATTAAAATAAAGTGTATTTTTTCTTTTGTCTTTTTACGTGCTCTAATTGTAGTTAGTCCAATTCGAACATTTGATGCACTCAGAAAACTGGTGCGTATGGCACCGCGAGTAAAAATATTGTCAAGTAGCCAATTACATCAACCCGGTCTTCTATTTAATTCCTTTTACATTTACATCGCATTTCAATAAACTCAAACTCAAACTCAAAATGATCTTTATTCAAGTAGGCCTAGTAACAAGCACTTTAATTTATTAAACATAAAAAAATCATTATTATATGAAATAAAAATTGTATAAAAAAATACTAGTAGAATGTTTCTAGAAAAACAATCTAATGTCAAAAAACAAAATATAACGAGAATAATAGATTAAAAATTCAGTCACAATTAGTTCCATGGAGTTTTATTTTTAGTCTTGTGTGCTATAATAAGCTTTCGAAATAAGTTTACGCTTCACATAGCTCTTGAATTTATTGATAGATAACTCAGTTACGTTTCCTGGAAGTTTGTTATAAAACCTTACACAATTACCCATGAATGATTTTTTTATTGTTTGGAGCCGAGTGGTGGGCACCGCGAGCTTATGCTTATTTCTAGTATTAATATTATGTATGTCACAGTTTTTCCTAAATTTGACAATGTTTTTATGTACAGTCGACTACAAAGATAAGTATGTTTTTTAATGTTACAAAGTTATGTATGTATATCTTATTACTATGGTAGTAAAGTCTATGTATACATATTTTTGTAACATCGTATGGATACATCTCTTTGTAGTCGACTGTACATACAAAATATTTTCATAGATATATTGACAATGTAATGTCATTATATTAATATTATTCAACTTATCTCTAAGTGAGTCTCTATAGTTCAATTTATATATCGCCTGAATAGCCCGTTTCTGCAGAACAAAAATCGAATGCATCTCCGAAGCGCTGCCCCACAATAAAATACCATATGACATAATGCTATGGAAGTAGCTAAAATATACTAATCGAGCTGTTTTCACGTCTGTGAAAGTGCGTTCTGAGCAAATATGTCTAGAGTGCTCAATCTGACAAGTATGCTCAGTCCTAGTACCTTGGCTAAAATGCTGTCGACCATTCTCATCTTCATAGGTTCTTTGTAAGGTTGTATCATAAAAGAAAGAGATATAAGATAGAATATGACATTCAGTTCGCCTTTTGTATTTGTAAGTTGTTACTGTACGATACAATTTCAATAAATAAGTAAATAGAAGCCCGAGGTCCGCTATTTGGGAAGACTTTTTTTTTGTAATTTTTTTTAAATACTATTACTACTAACTACTCAACAACAACAATTTTTGCACGCATGCGGGCAGGCTGAAGGAAGTGGACATGTTTTATTTTGAACAACTTTGTAAGTGCGTTCTGAGCAAATATTGTTTTGGACTTAGGCACTAGACGAAGAAAGGGAGTGACATGCGACCTTCCCAGAGGGAACCTATGTAGACCTTGTTGGGATTAGACCGATTTTTTCGCTATGTTTCCTTCACCTAAAAGCTACTGTTAAATATCAAATGATGTTTCGTACATAATATTTGTTTTTTTGAAAAACCCGTTCCCCAAGATTGAAAATCACGTGCCTTACCGCTCGGCGGCAGTGATTAAAAGAAATGACAATCGTATAGTATGTACACTTGAAATTATTTGAGTTGGCTAAATTGCATCAATGTAAGTCTATTCAAAAAGCAACTCTAACGTACTAGGTAGAAGATTCCAATTCCAATGACAGCTTTTTAACGACCATCATTTTGCGACCATCATTCCAAAAATAATAGTGAAGCAATAAAATCGAATGGGTAAAAGCGAGACGGCCAACTTCTATTCTTGTCGGCCATTTACTAATATATGCACCTTGTTTTCCCCGCATAAACTACGTTTGATGCAACCGTGCTGCGAACTTTGTAAGCTTTTAATTAAATTAAGTTTGGAGCTATCAAAGTTAACTGTGCTTTTAACTTTTCATTGGACAGTGCCGGAAGTCTTTAGTTTTACGGGTTCGCTCAAGGGAAGTAATTAGATTCGGCAGCAAAACCATTGTCGGTACGGTGTGTAATTGAAGTGAACTCAAATCTATCGAAACAGTTTGTAGACAAACTATAGCTGCTTATCGATACATGCGAGAGATATGCACAACAGCACGGTTTGAAATACAACGCAAAAGCGAGTTCATGATGTTCAAGGGTAAAATTAAGTGTCCAGCCTATTCACCCAAAATAATGTTGAACGGAGATCCTCTGAATCATGTTACGCATTTCAAATACCTGGGTCATATAGTGACCGAGGACCTGAAAGATGACCTCGATATCGAGCGGGATCGCAGGGCGTTGTCGGTCCGAGGCGGGATGCTGGCGCACAGGTTCGCACGCTGTAGTGCCCAAGTGAAGCTGACTTTGTTTAGAGCTTACTGTCAAAGCTTCTACACGTGTGGCCTGTGGGCTAGTTTCAGGCTAAAGTCATATAATACCCTGCGTATCCAATATAACAACATTTTCAGGACGCTGTTTGGGCTTCCCCGATTCTGCAGCGCCTCTGGGATGTTTGCCGATGCTAGCGTAGAGGACTTTTATGCGATAGTATGGAAGAAGACGGCATCTGTGGTGATGCAGACGAGGGGGAGCTCAAATAGCATCCTGAGAATGATAGCAGAGAGGTGGGACTCGGATATCCTCCGCCGATACACCGACCTTCATGTGTTAAGGCCTAAAAATAAGTAGTTTAAGTTGACTAATGTAGTTTTATAAGTTGTTTTTTTGTAACTTACAAACTATGGATCTATGCAATCTGAAAATAAATCATATTTATTTTTATTTTATTTTATTTATTTATAGCAACCGCCAAAATATCTGACTTTAAACAGCTCTACATTGAGATATGCCATTTCCTGGAATATAGATAGTTCCCGATTTGCATGGGAAATAATCCTGAGATAAGAACATTCAGAGTGCAACAGGTGCTTTACGCTACATATGGAGTTTAACACATCAGTGTCGGGAACCGTAGCCCGTAGGCGTTTTGCACTTTTTCTTCTTATTTAAAGCTAAGCTCATGTCGGTGTAGCTCAAAGTAGGCCCTCCATCTACTCCGATCCCACGCAACCTCTTTGACATCTCGATACGACCTAACATCAACTCTCGTTTTGAGTTGCTCTATGTTTCGCACTACTTACCGGGAAAACCACGGGTTCAGCTACGAGCGTAGCGCGTAGCAATTGTTGACACTTTTGCTGCCAAGAAACGCTACGCGCCGTAGCCGATCTTGTGGTTTTCCTCGTATGTAGCGGAAACCGACTACGGCGTAGGCACCCGCTAGTAGGGTTCCTGGCAGCGAAAGCGTGGCTGCTTCGGACTACAGCGTGCGATGCGAGTGTAGTGTGGCGTTTAAGAAGTTAAGGTGTGAGAAAAAGAGAGAGAGCGAAAATAGCCATCAGTTCCTGAACCGCAAACACTGTTTTGCATTACGTTGGTACAAACACAGAGGAATCATTCGGGTCGCCGATTCTCATCCAATATCCGTCACCAAGGCTTCACCCATGATCCTGAACATCTTTCTGCGAGACATTGAATATTCTATTTCAGTACTTATATATATTTGAAGGGTTAGGCGTGAAAACCTTTTTATAGAAGCAATATCGAGACGATAGTGTTATTTCCACAATCATAATGTATGCTAATATTTTTAGGAGGTAAATTCTGTGAGGTTGTAAGTTTGTATGTATGTAGTAGTCACCGGAACTACTCAACCGATTTCATAATTTCTTCCACTAGTGTATACATATAACGACCTCTGTAGCCTAGTTGGTAGTGACCCTGCCTAAGAAGCCGGAGGTCCCGGGTTCGAATCCCGGTAAGGGCATTTATTTGTGTGATGAGCATAAATATTTGTTCCTGAGTCATGGATGTTTTCTATGTATTTAAGTATTTATTTATCTATATAAGTATGTATATCGTCGTCTAGTACCCATAGTACAAGCTTTGCTTAGTCTGGGACTAGGTCGATTTGTGTAAGATTGTCCCAAATATTTATTTATTTATTAATTTATTTATTTATAACGGACCCGTTTTCCGTTCCAAATATTTTATTAAAATGCCGACATGTGACTTCAGAATTACTCTAATCGATCGAGCGCGTGAGTAGGTTCGTTTTTTTTTGGTCGAGGCACTTTTTCCTTTTTTTTATACAGGCTTGGTAGTTAAAACTAAGATATAATAGTCCTATTACATTTAATTTGCCTTATAATACAGGTCAGCACAGAAAAAATATCAACTGAAAACAAACTAAGACTTTAAGAAAATCAGCAAGCGTAATTAAAAGATAACAAGTTGAGGACACGATATAGCTTTAAGCAATTAAGATACTTTATTCAACGTTCCTCTGAATACAAGGTATAACGACAAACCAGCCAAAAATATATACCTAATGTCAGGTTCCTTTATTTTAAACAAATTATACTTTTGTCCTTTTGACGAAGCAGAGCGAAGCAATCACTTTGGCCAAATGAACTACCGAAAAGAAATAATAAAATATTACCCGACCAACAAGTTTATAATTTATTAATTCGTATGGCATTATGGAAAACAGAAACAGGATAAATACTACTATAAATTAATTTTTCACGCCTCTGCTCGGAAATGTGGCAAAAGATGGTTAGAATTCAGGCTTCAACGCTGGGGTTAGTTGGACGTCGCACGAACAGGCCATTTATGAGTTCAAACTGTCCAACAATGTTTTTGTAGTCCAGTTTGAACAGCGCTGCAGCGATTCGAACAATCACACCTCGAACACACGTCCATCTATTGCCTACTTTCTAGCCTTTACAACAATGCACTATTATGATCCGTCAGCCACGTTAATTTATCATTTAGTTAGCAGACAGTTCTAATTATGCTTTTTTTTTTTAAATACAACGACGGTGGCAAACAAGCGTACGGACCGCCTGATGGTAAGCGTACACCGCAGCCTATAGACGCATGCAACTCCAAAGGAGTAACAGGGTCGTTGCCGACCCTTGATATATTTGAGGATGCGCTGTGTTGAGAGCTGAAGGAACAAATACTTCGACTTAGTTTTCATACATACTAAAATGGTTGCAAACAATCTTCAGGCCTGCCTGATGGAAAATAGACACCGTAGACTATGAACGCTTGCGATTCCAGAGAAGTCTTAAGAGCGTTGCCGACCCTGTGTTGATTCGAGAATTCGTTGTGTCGACGGCTAGGCACAAACGCATGTCTTACTCTCTCTAACTTACCACCAGTAATATATAACACCACTTGAGCAAGCAGTTACCATTGTTCCAATTTTCACATATCTTTGTAATCCACCTGAGTTCGATATGAATAAGCCGAAATTGGTCTGTTGGTTTGACCTGAGGGGTAATCACGTAACGTTTTGAACGCGCGTTAGCACAATCTATTTTTTTATTTATTTAATATTTATTGCACAAAAGAACAACTTATCGTACAAAAGGTGGACTTAATGCCGTAAGCATTATTCTGGTAGAGAATGCTTACGTCACCATTATCTATCTGTCATTTTTCCATATAAAAGTGACATTTAGATCTACCTGACGCGCGTACAATGCATTACGTGATCAACCTGCTGGTATAAACTTGATGTAACTGAAGCGACTGTATATTGCTCCCTGCCCAAACTCAACAATTGTTATTCGAGACACAAATAGATATAATAAATAAATGATTGATTGATTGAGAAATATCCTTTTACCAAAGCCCTGATGGATGGTGGCAAGAGTAAATTGAGTTATGCGAGAACAGTTATTTAGCACTAGATGTCTACGCAGTTCTGTACGCACTTACAAAGAACTCTGGATAAAAAATAGCCTTCGTTTATCGGTAACGTCCATTCAAGTGCTTAAAGAATTGTTAAAATGGGAGAGTAGTTCCGGTATATGATGTATGTTTTCCGTGTAGGGGGTAATCTCCTTACATACAAACTTTCTAAGCTACAAACTTTACCTCTATTAATAAGTATGTATTTGATGATTAAAAAATATGCACTGCATTAGAAATGGTTATGAATACGATGTGAATGACGTAGTGAGGTAGAGAGGTATGAGAAAAAGAGTTAATTGCACTGACCCCAAGTAAATGGGACAATGAATGTAGTATAAGAGAGAGTTAATTTATTATTTAATTCTTAATGCGACACTTGCCCTTTTAACCTCTAATAAACATAATCTAATAATGCAAAAACAGAAGATACATTTCGAGGAATGAGTCAGAAATTACTTGAGTTAGTGTCAGATGACGGTTGTTCTTATTTGCGTTAGAAAAACGAAGTATATTTTGTTTAGCACATTTCACCTTTTTATTTAATTACGTTGCGAAATATGCCTTTATTTTTTATAAAATTTGATTAAAAGTTTATATTTTGTTAAGGTATCTATGTGTGTTAATTTCTTTACGCACTTTACTTATTATGATAGGCCCTTTCCAATACCCGCCATAATAATTCCTACTCGCTTCTACCGACTTCACCTACAGACTAAGCCTACAGACTTCAGGCCTGCGATACACGGTTACTGTCGCTATGTATTCACGGAATATAACCCAGAATAAAAGACTACTTTATTATCTTCCTTCCACAGAAGGTACAATGGGTATTATTGCTTATACAGGGTGTTAACGGGGTCATGATCCGGAATGACAAAAAGCGAATAAGATGATCATACTGAACAACCTTTCCCATGGGACCAACCACGAAATCGCAAAAAAAAACCAGGTATTCCATACATAACTCTCAATTAAATCGCAGTTAACTCACAGTTAACTCTTAATTGGCTCTTTTTTTTTGCGATTTCGTGGTTGGTCCCATGGGAAAGGTTGTTCAGTATGATCATCTTATTCGCTTTTTGTCATTCCGGATCATGACCCCGTTAACACCCTGTATATAACTTATTCGACATTTTACGTTTGATACTATTTTCTGTTCATATTTTGACGAACATGATGTAAATTTCTATAACTCACACACTAAGCAAACATATTTACGTACTTTAATTACAACTAGTAACATATTTGCTAACATCTTTTCCCGGCGTTGTAAGTCTCCTTCCACTAAGCTGAACCAAGGGCTGCTAACTAACACTACTTTTACTCCCCCGGTTACGGCCCTCGCGTTTTACAGCCGGCAAAATGAATTCTTCCCGGACAGATGCTTCGGAATTCCGCAAACCGTGTCGAGGGTGTCTCGTAAGTTAAGCGCCAAGCTTACATGGTTTATTTTCCAGGGAGTATATAAAAATGGATACAAATGCTTTGAATTCTCGCGTTCCGTAAGTAGGTAGGGTATTTAATTTAAACCAAAGCAAAGCATGTCGAAACATTTGAAATAAAATTAAAGACTAGTGACTCTGTGAGCTGTAGAACTCGCGAATCCGTCTTCTTTTTTAGGGTTCCGTACCCAAAGGGTAAAAACGGGAGTTTATTACTAAGACTTCGCTGTCCGTCCGTCTCTCTGTCACCAGGCTGTATCTCAATAACTGTGATAGCTAGACAGTTGAAATTTTCACAGGTTACATATGTATTTCTGTTGCCGCTATAACAACAAATACTAAAAACAAAATAAAATAAATATTTAAGGGGGCCTCCCATTTTGTTTGCTGTTTTCATAGATAATGGTACGGAACCCTTCGTGTGCGAGTCCGACTCGCACTTGGCTGGTTTGTTATTTTTATTTCCGTAAATTTAATAGTAATAAAATACTACATAACTGACAAGCCTGCTCACAAAATTTCGCACACAGTTCCAAAACCCACCATCAGATAAGCGCGATTCTTCTTTTCTCCCCGTCCAGTAGCTCGGACATTGAGCTCACCTCGAGAATAAAGCCTTTGAACTCACACAATGGCATTACAAGTAATCTTATTAGTACCAGGGATAACACTAAACTCACCGTAATTGTGCGAAGTTCTTGAAAGGGCGCTTGTCTCGCCATTGACGCTGAAGGCTCTCAGACAGGTAAGAACCGAGGAAAAAGGGTTACAGTATCGTGCTTATAAAAGGCTCTAATTAGTCTCTCATGTATTCTGTCTTTAATGGTAGGTATTCGTGAAACAAGTGCCGTAATTACAAAGTCTGAACTTTAGTGCCTATTTGTTTCCTTTGGTATTACCGCAACCGATTTTAATTTGTCTGGCCTCGCTTTTCGTCCATTGAAACTTTATTTTAGTGAGACTCAATTAGTGGGCAGAAAATGTCTGGTAGTAATAAATAATTTGTTACCTTTACAAAGGTTACCTTCATGTTTTACTGACTTTGAGGTAAAATATTTATCCAAATACCGTTTAAGAACAAGATTTCTTATTGCAGTGGCTTTATCCCTGGCTACTATTCGTTTGGTAATTTATTCAAAGTACATTTTATAATCTATTTAAATGTTACATGTGTTTATTATGATATTATGATTATGCAGATGCCTATAGCTTTTTTATTTGTAAAACCTATTTAAAGTGGCCAAAAACTCGCTTTGTAAAGTAATGGTAACATTTTTGATACAATCTGGGCATTAAAAAAGATCAGCAAAAACATCGTCTTCATTCCAAACGCTCCGAAGTTTGAGCTTTGATCGCTTCAGCGATGATTGACGATGTGTTTACACGCTGAAGTCACAGACAGTGCTTCAACAGCCAGCCCACTCGTACACAAGTAGATAAATAGGTCAGAAAAAAGTTATGATGCACTCGCTGAAACAATATAAGTTGTTTTATCGGAGTCAGCATGAATTAGTGCTATGAATTCAAATGCAAACATTTGTTCGTGACAAACAAGAACAAGTTATATGTATAAATATGTCAAAAAAAAGACGTCCAGGCTCTGTCACTGATGCTGACATTTAGTTATTTTACTACAAGAATATTATTTTGACCTGCTGAACTAGTCTAATTACAGATGACATTTCTGCGGTGGACGTAGTGTAAGCACCATCTCCTCCCAGAATCTCCTGATGATGCCTGTTAGAGAAGTGAAACACGTGGCAAGATTTTTTAAGTATTGGTGGTGGATTGTTACTCTTACTTTATCGGGTGGGTTTGCTCGTTTGTGGGCATTTTCAAATAGTTGTGTACCCAGTTAGCGTGAGTCGTCAAAGTCGTCGAAAATTAAATCAGTGTTAGTTTTGTGACGACTCACTGTAATTTGGTACACAATTATTGAAAATGCCCTGGTTCGCGCGGACAGAGGGTGGGGACATTAACTGCATGCAACAATACGCAAGTAGGTTCATCTCATTATCGCAAATAGACGTGTTTATTTAGCGGAATAGCAAAAAAAAAAACGAAATAATAAAGTTCTAATCTAGATGCAATCAAATATTTAGTATTCTTGTAAATTTTTTTTGATAGTTGCATGGAACTGGTTGAGATTTGTCCGATGTTTTGCACTGATCGTTACGGTTTTCAACCCCGTAGGCGACCTCTTTGAAGATATCATGAAAGACATCCATAGCTTTATCCCTGGATCAAACAAACTCATGTCGGTAAGCTTCTACTCGAAGAAGTTGTATAAAGTAGTTGGAAAGTTAGAGAACTGGTGAGCGCAGTATGTTAATGAGGAACAAAGATGGCTGAAGTATGAAGATTTATTATACATTTAATAAAAGCAATAATAAAAGAAGAGCGGCAACCCAAAGCCTCGATTACACGAATCAAAAGTTTTTCAATGGGTGTTAGACATACAAACAAAGCAATTAATTATCAGGTGTCCGTTGAACTGCTTAACTATCAAAATAACTGACCTTTTTCAAACACCCAACTGCAATAAAGCAAATAAAACCAAAATAAAACGAAACTCAGTCACAACAGAAAGTATATATGCCTAAATAAACACGATGAAAGGCCGTGTAAAACTGACCTGGAAGTACAGTTGTCAGCTTGCGAAAGCATCGCTAAGCCTCGGCTCGTGTGACACGTTTGATGGTCGGCTGACGCAACAAGGTGCCGAATCGTATGCATTTTTTGCGGCCAAGAGTACTCAGCGTTGACAGGCTTTGTATCGCTCCCTTGTCAAAATACTTATTTATTTAGCTCGTTTGTCCTAACATGGGATCGTCCGCTTACCTGTCCTTGTTTTGTTTTTTTTTTGAAACAGGAACCGCTCTGGAGTTGAATTCGGAGCACATTTTGATTTCAATGTTTTTGATCGGCTTATTTCAATGAATGCGTTTTATGTTCGGGATTGTGAAAGGTATTTGTGATTTCCACGCTTTGATCATGTTGCATCCATAACAAATACCGTTGAAATGTTAATTGGGTAACTCGAAGATTTACTCGTTGTTACTTCAAATATTAAAAAAAAATTAAAGAGAATCCCGAAAAAAAAATATTTTCCAGTTACTTACTTTCAATTAAACATTTCATAACAAACATTAAAGGTTATATTTGTCGTGCATTCTGAAATGCGTGATTCAAAATGGATGTTATGAAAGATGTTTAATTTATTATGGTCTAAAACCTTACTAAAAATTCTTTAGTGGCTTAAATGACAACTTGAACAACAAAACTCTTGTGTCAAATTTATTTTAATATTTCGTAAAATTATTAGAACAAAACTCTTGGATCAAATATTATAATAATATGTGAAACAAGAGTTTTGTTCTTCTAGTAAATATAAATAAATTCAACAGCAATATTTCCTACAATTTACATCTAGAACAAACAAAAACCGCACATCAGAAATATGCTTGTATTTACAAAACAATTATTCGGCGAATACGGTCCCATCACAAAATTCGTCCAATAACGTCTTCTTCCAAAGTTACGCAATCACCCAGCTACCCCGTTCCCCAGCCATAATTAAAGTACGCGCTTAAATATTAGCATTCCGCACTCGCATCGCGGAATATGAATAATGAATTACTTTGCGCCCGCCGCGGGTTTATTGGCCACCAATAAAACTTTACGGCCCATCCCCTGACTCTCACCTGTCAACTTCATGTTTTCTCGGCCTTGAACTACATTTTGCCTCGATTTCGAGGCCCGAAGCGGCGGAGGAGCAAATTCCAAAAATCCATTGAAATGAGCAACTAGGTTTCCGCAGAAAGTGTCGTTCTTATTTATGCTCGTACGGTCGAACTCACAAGGGGCTTTTGTGCCGTGTCTCTTTAACGTCATGTTAAAATTATATCTGACATACGAAGTACCGTACCGTTATCTATAAAAACGGCAAAAAAAACACGTTTGTTGTGATTGTTTTAGTATTTGTTGTTATTATAGCGCCGACAGAAATACATCATCTGTGAAAATTTCAACTACCTAACTATCACGGTTCATGAGATACAGCCTGGTGACAGACGGACAGACAGACGGACGGACGAACAACGAAGCCTTAGTAATAGGGTTCTGTTTTTACCCTTTACGTTTCTCCGAGTCAGGATTGCTCCAGCGACGTTCTAGCTTACCGGGCGCCGGGCCAGCTATACTGGTCGTGGATGTAGTAGTTATTTTGTAGCTCTGCAGGGTAATAGTAACAAGCTTGATATTCAATTTTGTAGCTCTGCAGGGTAATAGTAACAAGCTTGATATTCAATTTTGTAGCTCTGCAGGGTAATAGTAACAAGCTTGATTTTCAATTTTGTAGCTCTGCAGGGTAATAGTAACAAGCTTGATATTCAATTTTGTAGCTCTGCAGGGTAATAGTAACAAGCTTGATATTCAATTTTGTAGCTCTGCAGGGTAATAGTAACAAGCTTGATATTCGAATTTTGTGATATGCTGATATTAAACCGTTCATCAACATCTTGAATATCAGCATTTAAACGTGAGTCATGTATATACCATTACATGAATTAATTGTCAATACGGCTGCGAGAACAGCCGAAACTATCAAAGGGTTCGACATCATGTCGCCCGTAGTGACAATAAATACGTGAGTCTAGTCTGTTATCATTTACTATCTTGAATATTTTATAATCTTGTTAAAACGACAAGCCTTAATAAAGCAGTTGTGTTTCAACATCCTTGAACCTCGGCTTGAAATGCTTCTACTTGAGGCTCCATCAATAATTACTTAGGTACTAACGTGTGTACGTATAACTAGAAACGTGTAGCGCAAGAAGCCTCACTCACGCACTAATCCCCCCCCCCCCCCCCCTAATGTATTCCGGCTACAAGGTAGTCGTCCGCGTTAATATTTCACTAAGAGCCCGTCCGACCACTCCATAAATTAATTCCAGGATTATGAGGATCCCTGAGTTATGGGAAGATTCGACTGTCGAAGTTTTACACTGGCTTTGGCCGGTGGATTATAGATGAATTATATAAATTGAGAACTGTCTGGACACCTGTGCTAGGTTTCATTTAGTTAAATTTCAATTGGGAATTGTCTAACCTGGTCGGAAACACCTTAATTCCGGTTTTGTGTTACTAAATCCTGTTTAATCCCTCTTCGAATATGTCTTTAAATATATTATGATTTCTCTGTAACTAAACTAGCTAGTAAATTTCTGCAATGATAAAAGGGAGGTTATAATGCAGTAATGAAACATTGAACAATCCCTTTAGTTCACAATCACCAACTGAAAGTAATGTTTCGAAGAGAACTTCTTTAATTTGCTTTTGTCTTGGTTATCACTTTATCTCATTTAAGAAACTTTAAGTGAAGTTTTAATCGAGAACGGAACGTCGTGTTGATTTAAATAGAATTTAGATTTTGCAAATTATTCTTCCGCAACATATTTAAAGCTAAGCGTCCGAGTGCTCGACGCTGTTCTAGTATATGGCATGGGCAGTCTATGTCAAATCAATATGGGTTAAATTCGAACTAAGAGGATTTTTCTTCATTCGAATTTAAGCCATGCCATCTCACTTTGACATAGTACAGCATCGAGCATTTGGACATTCACCTTATTGTAAATTAGATGTTACAGAAAAAAAAATGTTTAGTTTAGTTTCATTATGCATAATAATCTTGACAATAGAGCGAAAAAGTTGCCATGATTTTTTATTCTTAACAATTCCAATAATAAGGCCAAATATTCTTCTTATTTTCATTCAACGAAAGTACATTTTTACCTTTTATTGTAAGCTTAAAACACAATACGCCGGTTTCCCTATAAAAACCTGCGACTATTTCAAACACTAGAACTAGGGCACACCATTTTTCACAAACTATCCACAATACTATTGTATATCTTTCATAAAACTTTACACATTAACGCAAGCTTAGTTTAAAAAAGCTGGCAAAAACCAGCGCACAATACCGTTGATATATCGTCGCGTGGACAACCTTTGTCTTGCCACCGTATATCATCTCGATACAGACGGGATCTTAAATTATGAAGATAGGAATAAATAAGTGTAGCTCGTCACGTCATCCAGTTCCTGATAAGCGCTGTTACTCATATAAACGATGTGCGGGTGTGGCCGGATTCACGGCGTTTAGATAGCTTGCGACGTTACGGCTATGTAGCCACTTTAGTACAATACAAAATAATAGAATAAAATAAAAACAAACAAACAAACAACAAAAACATTTATATGCACATCAATCAGTATACAAAAAAATCCATTGCCACGAAACGGTTCCATCTGAGCGTTGTGCTGGCCTATACTGGTTGACAATGCTGATAATAAGATGGAATAGTAAAATTTTTCGATTATATCATGACGTGTAGAACTAGTCGAATGGAAAGAATCGCTTATCCATACTAATGTTATAAATGCGAAGGTGTGTCTGTCTGTAACTCTGTTACCTCTTCACGCTTAAACCGCTGAACCGATTGAAATATTGGTATGGAGATAGTTAGAATCCCGGAAAGGACATTGTATAGTTTTTATCCCGGAAAACATCCCCTGAGGTGGTGAAATGGGGGATCAAAGTTTTTATGGAGCTTCAATATAAACGAGTTCCACTCGGACGGAGTCGCGGGCAGAATCTAGTTGTCTAAAAAAGAGGACTACGTAGAATGTCATGTTGTGAATTTGATGTTTCGAGTAATGGCCTTTGAGAACAACTACATTTTGGAAACGCTTTTGTGTAAAGACAAGCTTAATTCAATTTTGTTTAGATAATCTACAGAAAAGATCTTTTCTATGAACAGTCCATAACGTAGGTTTCCAGCCAAACGCTTCTCAAAATTAGATTATGACTACAACCGTTACGCACACTTAATTAGAGCTCGTAAAAAAAGATTCACTCTATCAACCCGAGCCTAATTTGCCGGCGCAAATAAATCCGTACAAATACCCAATTATTCGGCTCCAACCCAAATCACCTGGACGCTGTGCTGCCCCCAGACGAAAGGTCTTAACAGCCCAGGTGGTCGAGCGGGGCGAGCCCTTCTACCTTTGAAGACAGTTTAGGCAGTACAGCTGGATAAGACCCCCATAACTCAGGGAAGTCTTTGATAAATAAAGTAATCGAGTGCAGCTGAAGGTGACAGATGTAAACGGACGGAACGCTCAATTATATCGGAGCATGGACAACATACCGACTGAGGCTCCAGATTTTTTACATGACAAATGAAGATTGGAAATGCCGAGAAATCGAAATGGTGAGTACTAACGTTTAACTACTTACAGGCGTCATATATATATCTTTCGCGTTGCTCTAATTTTGTCAATGATACGTTTTAATTTAGAAATGAATAATATGAATACACTTTTTTTTTTACTCTAAAGCTATTCCGAAAGTTCTAAATTCGGAAAGCCCTTTTCTGATAACCGAAAATTTGGACGCAGATGATTTAGTAGAATAATTAAATAGGTTCGGTTAGTATTAACTAAGTACTTATTCGGAATATTATATGAAATTCAAAAAAAAAATATGCTTTCGGACAAATGACTTCGGGATTATAATATATGGATAGTGTACCTGAAAAATACATCATTAAGGGGAATAAGCATAAGACACCGATGATAATAATAGTGGCTGAGAAAACTGTTAACTGTGACAGAAGGTTGAATTACCATAGGCATGATTAATTACCTCGCAACCAATCATAGATAATCACATAATATATATGTTAATTAGCCCCGATACTGCCATGATGACGGGAAATGCTTTTGATGTTGAATTTATTCCTGAAAATTTATATCTGTTTTTTGCGATGAAAGTAACAACAATTAGAAAATTCGTAATTTCACCACAACGAAACTAGTACAAAGAAATCACTCAGTTCGAAGGTATTTGACGCCCGAGTCGGCTGGGATGAGACGTCTTTTATTACCGCCTGTTATCAGCATCTACTGACTGCAAACATATCCCAGAATACTAATAGAAAGTTCATCAAAACCTTTATATGGTTGTGAAGCGTGGACCATGACTCAAAGAAATAAGGAATATTGAGAAGCATTGGAAATATGGTAATGGCGTAGAATGGAGAAAATTTGCTGGACGGAAAAAAACAGAAATGAAGAAGTGTTGAGAAGAGTAGGAGAGAAAAGGAAACTGATAAAAGCGATAGAGAATAGGAGAGGGAAATTGCTTGGTCACCTTATACGACATGGCGCTTTTATTAATAACATCATAGAAGGCAAGCTAAAAGGCTAACGAGAAAGGGGAGGATCAAGGATATGTTACAGGAAACAAATAAAAGAAAAAGTACGTCGTCTAAACAGGTCAATGGGGCGGCCCTAGACATAGTCAGATGGAAGGAGGTAGAGCGACAAAGAGTCTTATTCTTAAATTTATGATGATGATCAGAACTTACAAAATATGACTTCTCGCGGGTTCCCTAATGTTTCGTCGAAAATTATTTAGCAAATTTTTAACTCCCAAACTATGTTTCCCATATTTTTATTTGGGCGAAGTTTAATTTCTCAACTCAACGTTTCGCAATGATATCATTTCTCAATTAATGATTTGATAAATTATTATATTGCTAGGCAAATAATTACCTAGGTTTTTTTAAATACGTCATTTATGTATTCGACAAATGTATTGATTGGCATAACATACTTTTAGCACTGATATCATCTCGCAACGATTGATTTGATAAATTATTACCTGGGTTTTTTTAAGATGTCATTTATGTATTCGTCAAACGAACGAACTACGAACTAGAGTGGTTCAAAGTTATAGTATTCTGCCATAGTTTTATCTGTGCGGACTGCTAATCTCCAGCGAGTCGACGCCACCCCGCTGCGCGGGGTGTCTATTTCTGGTTTGAGGGACACAAGTGAACCCTAACCTATTCGACCTAAGATAGAGTTCGCTTATGACAAGCCATTTTTGTCTGCCCTGATAAGCACGACCCAATAAGCCGCGTCCAAAATAGTGCTCCGCGCCTCAGTATATCTATGACCTTTGAAGTGCTCTAGTTTGTCAACGGTCAAGTTAATGAAAAAACTTTAATCAATAAAAGATGCTTATGTTAGTAATAAAATAAAAATGATTCAGTAATAAAAAACAGAGGTTATACTGGTTACATTTTTTCATCGTTAATTTTCTGTCTTAAAATCGGGCCCTTTTTCCTGTGATTTGTCTAAGCAAATCATTTGCTTCATAATTATTTGCCTCATAAAAGTTTGTTGCAGTAAATTTTTGCATTAAGTATAAAAATGTTTGCCAATAACTAACAAAAGTGCGAAGTAAAGTTATGCCAACGATTGGTTTACTAAATGAAAATTCTGCGAAAAGTGAAATTTGGCGAAATATATTTCGCCGGAAAGGCAGTATGCACTTTAACAAACTTTTGTGGCAAATAATTATGAAGCAAATGATTTGCTTGGTAATCATTTGCTTCATAATTATTTGCCACAAAAGTTTGTTAAAGTGAAATTTGGCGTTACAAAAATGTTGCCAAATAAGAAAAGTGCGAAGTAAAGTTAGGCCAACGATTGGTTTGCCAAATGAAAATTCTGCGAAAAGCTGGTTGCGAAATAAAAATTGGCGAAATATATTTCGCCGAAAAAGTAGTATACCCGTCTCGCGGCAAGAAAGAATATCCGTCTCTTCCTAAGCGTTCTAATTAAAACGCTTAGATCCGTGCAGGAAGTTATTGCACAGGCGTAGCGGGCGGTAACTTCCACTTTATGGCCAGGTTAATTCGTTAAACATTTGTTAATCATCACAGTTCTACAAACATTTGTGATAAGTAAACTTCGTTTCGTTTACAAAATTCTTCATAACTAAAATAAAGTTGCAATCCCTTTACAAACAATAGCTTCGAACCCAAACGTGACATATAGAATCCTAAGACGCATTAAACTGAATTACTGGCCTTCACAATAACGTCTCGAATTAGTAGTCTCCGAGTCGCCAGAAAACGGCTGCCATGAGGCCGGTATTGAATTATCGCAGTCCGCGGGGGACGCTGCTTTGTTATTTTGAAAGGCTTTCCCTAATGCATTGACATCAGCCGTTAGGAAAGGTAAATTAGGTTTTTAAGTTAGGATTTTGCGAGGGTGTATTTATTCTACCGGATGGCGGAACGAATGAAGAAAATAAGAAATAAAACAATAGTACATTATTGTCAAAGCAAGGGAAGTAGGCAATTGCTGGCTGAGTATTAATTTTAAGTTTAATTTAATACGAAGCCAGCAATTGCCCTTCCGGCTTAGACAAATATAGTGCTTTTCGCAAAAATGCAAGAAAACAATAATATATTTTCTGAAAATGACAAAGGCATGCTTTTTTTCTGGCCACTTCATGAAATTGTCGTAGGTACGCTTTTAGATATTTTGTCTTTTGGCTTTGACGGGAACTCAATAACTGAGCTTTCAGCTTCTTTTAAATCTGGAATCATTTTCACGTCTATTTTCTATATTTTCCGAAAAAACAACTAGCTATCACTGTATGTACTTAAAAACATAATAATTTTTGCATTGCCGCCTTTTATTTTTTTTAATCATTAGTTTGGAGTGTATTTTTCTTCCGAAAGACACAACTAAAAAGTCGCGATAAGTCACAACAGCTAGGGATTCCGTTTTGACTGTTTGGGACCTATGCCTTTTATTTACATGTCCGTTTTAACTTTTTTTTAAGTTTGTACCATGACAAATAATGTAATTTGTATGCAACATTGCTGTCGAGCAAAATCGAGGCGGCGAGGTTTTGGAATTTTTCATTTTTGACTAACCATAAACTATGCACTTCACGTCCTGATATTTTACCAATAATGTCAACTTTGCCGATCATTTAAATGAGAAAATGAACTTTATTCTGCAAATATAGGCCGCAATGATACTTTTACAAGCCAAAAAAAAAAACCACTGTTTCCCAAAAAAAAGACCACTGTATTAAAGTCTGTATTTTTTTCCATAAATTAAGAATGATAAGTAGTACCTTCTTAAAATAAGTATACCTGATAATCAATACAAGGGTAAAAGATAATTACTTTCTTATTATAAGAAACAATTTCGAAACGTTTGTTGTCGTCGATAAATGCTCATTCTATTATATTGTATTATAATACAATGTATGTTACAAAATACAGGACAGAGAAGTGAATCCACCAGCTGAAATACTAAATACTTCTACATGATTACGTTATAACCGTGATAGACAGACGAGGCCATCTAGATATTAAGGGGTTTTTCTTTCAATACATGTCAAGATAGATATTTTCTACTCTCTGTTACCATTCGTTGTTAATTATTATTGATATACATATAATAGAAAACTGATAAGGCAAATCACTAGTGGAAAATTCAAAGGAATTCAAGGTGCTCCAGCTGAACTGCATCATCTGATTATTTTGTGGAAATGATGGAGCGAGCAGTAAAGGAGAGGACAAAAAATGTACAAAGATCCCACTGGGTCGAAGTGTATCTGAGAGGGTCCTCATCTAGATAAGATAAGATAAGGTATGGGGGAAATAAAAAATGTTTATTATTAATTAGAAGCGTAGAATGGAGTATTGGGAATGTTAAAATACGTATGAACAACTATCCAAAATCATAAATCACATTCGAATAACTTTCAAACTAATCAGACAGCCGATACAGCTATGCACGGACCGTAATTGACTCACATTGAACATAAATATTAGCTTAATTTTAATTAAATCACTAAGCAAAGACATTCTAATCAACAGCGCCGTTACAAATTATTACGCCACGCATATTAAAGCAAACAGTGATTTCCATAATCCAGCAGAACTAGTCGACGTGTTTGCCGATCCGGCACGGCACGGCCCGTCACGGCACGACACGGTTCGTCGGTAAACAACGCCTATAACACGCGCCATTTTGCTCACATTGTTCAGACGGATTAGTTTCCGAAATATGATGTAACATGAATTTAAGTGGTGTAACGGTTAATAGTATTTTATTGGTGCCTCGGCGCTGTGCGTAATCAATTAAATGATTCAATGTAAACTGAATGGAAATTAATGAGAACGTATGGTTTTTTTGACTACACGCAATGTACGGAACGTTAGCAGTTAACCGCATTAAAAATCAATCGTGACAGTACGCGAAAAGTTACAGTATACCAAAAACTGACCAAGTAAGTGTCGGGCCAGGCGCAGTTTAGGGTCTTTGTTACGTCGATTCGCCATCGCCAACAAACGTCCACTAATGTGTAGCCTGTGGTGGACGTAAACAATGTTTTAAAAAAATATATATGATCATTTATTTAATCGCCTTATTGACGCAAAGGGGGACCTTTTACCTAATACTTCGCAACCGGATTCCTGAATCTAAGAACAGTTTAAGAAACCCACAATATTATTGATTGAGCACCCACAATATAATATCCTACGACATCCCACACTATGGGTATCACAGGGAAAAAATACATCCCCCTTTACGTTTAAGATTTTACTTTTCCACGTTGTTAGCGTGATTAGATAGATAGATAGATAGATATATTATTAATTTGTACTCTAACCAAATGACAACTTTCTAGCAGTAAGTGTAGGTGAGCCAGTGATGGGCAAAATGTAATTGACGAACGATTAACGATTAAGATTAACCTACTGAATCGCGACTAACGATTAAAAATGACGATTGATCAATCTTAGTCGTAAGAGTTTCGACTAATTTAGTCACGATTAAATTTATCGTCGATTAAATACGAGCGAATAAATCCTTACTCGATTGATTAATTAGATTAATTTTCTCTCGATTGATATAAGGAATGAATAAGCGCTGTCGCTCTTTCATACATCTTTCTCTTTCTAATTTTCTACCTGCGCTTCATCTAAGCCGTAAACCCATATCTAGGAGACCCTTAGAGTACTGCACTGTAAAAACCATCTTGGGTTACTGGAACAACTTTATATCATACAGCATACCTACTACTAGAAATATTTCCAAGTGTACAATGAATACATGACAAGACATAATGAACTTTTGTAACGTGCTGTGTTCCAATTTTTAATCAAGATTTAATCGTGAAATTTTGTATATTAAAATGACGATTGATCAATCGTCAATCGAACTCTGCGACGATTAATTTAATCTAAATTAAATTAATCCCGATGAATTTTGTGACGATTGATTAGTTGATTAAAAAAATAATCGATTAATGCCCATCTCTGGGTGAGCTATGCCATGGATAGACAGACAGACATTGCCATACAAACAATACCCTAAACCCTTATGCCTAAGGGTTAAGGGTATTGTTGTTGTTGTATCAAGTCTTTAGACAACCTTCATAGGGTGCCCCCTATGAAGGTTGTCTAAAGACTTGATTGAGCGAATGTTACATTTCAGGTAAAAGCTCACCAAATAAATATGTGCGTTTTAGCAAGCATTCTACGAAACGACAGTAAGTTCGCTTCGAGCTTTTTGCCGAGCCGAGCTATTTTGTTTTGCCGCCATCCCTGTCTAGCTCCGTCCACACTGCGCTCAGCATACTGGAGCGTTCACTAGACTGATCGTGAATATA
Source organism: Epinotia ramella (assembly GCA_947578815.1). Taxonomy (NCBI): domain Eukaryota; kingdom Metazoa; phylum Arthropoda; class Insecta; order Lepidoptera; family Tortricidae; genus Epinotia; species Epinotia ramella. The sequence continues at coordinate 658,766 of OX388206.1, read as the reverse complement.
TTCGTAGCGATGTTTGGCTTTATGCTTGGCTCTGTTCATTGTTCAGTTTGGCAAATTTAATAAAAAAGCGGCCAAGTGCGTGTCGGACCACGCATAACGAAGGGTTTCGTGCCTAATAAAAATGTCGTATCGTTACTAAAACCTTATGGCACTTACTTCCTTTTCTAGGAAGACAGTTTTTTAGAAATATCTCGAAAACCTATGAACCGATCTTGTTCAAAATAATTTGTGCCGTTAGAATTTAATAAGCCATGATTTTTTTTATATTTTTTAAACACACGGTTCAAAAATTAGAGGGGGGGTCACAGTTTTAGTGACTTTCGGTGTGATTATCTCCGACTCTATTCACTTAATCAAAAAAAGTGCTGAGAAACCTTACATTTATTTTAAAAGGACTATCGATTGATGTGATACCCACACGTGGGCTCGCAATGAAAAAAAAAATGTTGACTCAGTTTTATGTAGGTATAGAGTGCACCCCTAATTTAATTACAAAACTATGTAGCGGCTAACAAAATACACCTATCCTTAATATTTTATTCAAATACATTTTATAGTTTTCGAGTAAAATGCCTGTGACATACGCACGGACAGACAGACAGACAGACAGGGAAATAGACCGACATAACGAATCCATAAGGGTTCCGTTTTGTGCCATTTGACTACGGAACCCTAAAAACGGGAACGTGAATAATCCAGTCTATCAGCACCTTAAGGCAGCGATATCCTAGGTTAAACTAAAACGTATTGAATACGGCCCAGGGTCATTAATCACTCCTATTGTAGTCAGCACGATTGTTTAAAACCACTGAGCGTATGGCGGATAAGATTTACACACTATTATGGTCGAGTGGTCAGAGATCTTGTGTGAATGGCGACCACTTTAGCCTAGATGGTATATAGTGACTGCCTACGAAGCTGAGTTCACGGGTTTGAATCTCGGTAAGTCCATTTATTTGTGTGATGACCTATGAATATTTTGTTACTGAGGATATATTATTGAAGTATTTAAATCACCGTCTAGTTATTACTTGTACACGCATTCGTTTGGAACTGGGTTAATTTGTGTGATATGGAGGATTTTTCTTTCCCCAAATATGTATTATTTACTTACTATGTTCTGCATTGGGGGATGATTTCCGGGATAAAAACTATCTTTTGTCCTTCCTAGGACTCAAACTATCTCTTTACCAAATTTCATCTAAATCGGTTCAGCGGTTTAAGCGTGAAGAGGTAGACAGACAGACAGACAGACAGACACACTTTCGCATTTATAATATTAGTATGGATGTATAATATGTATATACTATGAGTTGTTGATATGATGTAAACAATGTGTGTAATTTATGTTCGTTTTCTACATAGCCCTAGAGAACGCTTAAGAGTCCGCAGTAAGCTCGATTCTCCATACAAACGTAGTTACGCTCTCATTTTAAAACTACGTGTTGGATTGTAACGAAACTTTGCATGTACAATGACATGAGGTATATCCAGGCCTGTAATTAGTTTATGTAGCTTCAGATACCATAGTAAAAAAATACAGCGAATTTAAGTTTTTCATACAAACTTGTTTTTGCTGTATTTCGTTTGTTTTATAAACTGGAACCATATGAACTAATGTAATACCTACTTTGTTTAGTTAAGTTTATTTAACTGTACTTTTCTTGTAATTCATATGTAATTACAGACATAGATATACTTCATGCCATTGTATATGCAAAGTTTCGTACAATCCAAAATGCGAACGAAACTCCATTTGTATGGGAAGGTGAAATTCGGCCGAGCTTACTGCGGACTCTTAAGAGTCATTTCGTTTGCCTTCTCTTTTTATTTTGATTACGCAATAAAGGTTGATAGATAGTGCGTAACTTTACTCATCGAACACGCGATAAGTCATATCAACTCTCAGTTTATGGGGGTGGAAATGACACACATTATGACATATTATAATGCTCGTTCGAAAAGATTTGTAATTATTATCCTACATGTACGTCAGGTATGTATGTCAGGTGTTGTTGATCATCGGATCCGTTTCGGAACCATTTACTAAATTAACCTAATTGAATCATTCATGCGAAGATTGAGCTATGGTAGCCAAGTGGTTCAAGTATGCCGCTGTCAAGCGGTCATGGATGGGTTTGAAATTTGAATGTTGACTCATTGTGTGTCTGTGGTATCGTAGCTCCTGAACAGATGAACCAATTTGAGTGCGTATTTTTATGGAAAATCTTGTCTATCGAGATTGTTCTTTATGTATAAAACACTACGACAAGCCTTACTTAGTTTACTAAGAGTTTAGTTCGATTTGTGTAAGACGGGCCTCACTTTTTTATGTTCGTTGTGTCGACGTGTTTTACCTTTTTAATGTAAGTATTTAGTTACGACTACTTCAACACCGTCCAACTCTAGGCGAGCTCGCGTTACTTTGAGTACAACCGCTGCTTCCGTACGGAATTCAGCCTTTGTACACAGAAGTCCTTAGAAATCCATCCTCGCATCGTAAATCAAGTCTATTGTGGCGCTGCCCGCGACACGATTGTTTAAAATCGCAGAGCGTGCCTGATAAGATTTACACGCTGTTACTGACACTTAATTTCGCTCATGTTTGCCTTGACGTGCGTTTATATTTCACGTTTTTTGTTTGGGCTCGTGAACGAGGGATTACGCCTGTGTAAATACCTACCCAACTTTGAAAACAATGGCGGTGGTTTCGGCTCTATATATAGTATATTCTCCATTAGGTAAGAAACGGTTACTTTAGAGAACTCACCTTTACAAGACGAGAGAAAATACAATCTAGATTTAGGCTTCTCTTAGAAAATTTGATAAGAATGAGCTAGCTTTCTTGCTTTCATATTTTTGTTTTGCAAAACGATAATAGAACAGAAGGTTTTCAAAAAACTATATTCTTTTGTGTCGATTTGGAGGATCAAAACAAATTAGTTACATTACTATTTTTCGTATTTGGGTTTCAGTATGAAAATATTTTTTTTACAATTGCTTGGAGTTTCATAAAAAATGTTTTTTTATCATTTTCTTCAAGTTATTACATTTTAGTCATGCATAAGGTTACCTCAACACTCAACTTTCACCTTGCAGTGTCTCTCTTTGACAGTAGGTGTTAAATTTTAATCAATATACAGCAGAAAGAACGCAAGTAACAAACACGTATTTGTTTCCTAGTTCTTCAGACAGTACAAGATTTTGGACAATCTCATACTTTTCCAGTGCAGCCCAGGTTTCTTCAGAAAATGGGGATATCCCTTAAACTAATGCCGCCGAAAGTCACATTGAATTGTATGATGGTAAAACATTCACTGCCAAGAATCGCTACGCGCTACGCTCGTAGCCGATCGATCTCGTCGATTTCCTGCTAAGTAACTGAAAGCGCCTACCGCGAAAGCGCCTGCTAGGCGGGTTCCTGGCATTCAATGTGACAAACTTGATAATTTTAATAAGTAGTAAGACTTCCAACAAATCATCGGTTCTTCGCAACTATGTCAAAAGTACTAATAAATCCACCAACTCGGCAGTACGTTATTAACATAAGTCCTAACATGAATACTTGACTCAGTAATTACGGCTGGAGCCTCGCCAACTTTAAATAGGATTTAGTCGGTACAAAATAGGCACTAAATATGTACTTAAACGGCGACTGAAGGCCTTAGCGGGACATAATGGAGAGAACTGTACTTCCAATGTGTGGAGTATAGGACTGCATGTTGTATAACTGCCGTATGCCTATGGCCACTTCCCCGTTTGGCAGTGCGAAGTGGGGTATTACTTATTTAAGTCAGTAGATTCTGCGCGAACACATTTCAATGAGTGCTTCCAAAGAAACACGCAACTTTTCGAACCAGCGTTCAGACAATTCGACTGTCATTTTCCCCATACAGAAAGTGACATTTAGATCCAGCCGACGCACGTACATGCGTTACGTAATCGATCAGCTGATTGGTGTGGGATACCGCCCCACTAACACGCTAAAAATACTACTGCGCCAATATAATAAGACAGAAACTAGGAATGAAACAATTATTCGAGACTAAAACAAATAATTAAACAAGAAAGAGTGACAGACAAAGCGTTTCGTCACGAAACAGTTCTATCTCTGCATAATGCTGGCATTCCTGGTAGCGCTGATCTTCCCATAAAACGGCGAGTGATGCCACGCTAGATAACAAACTCAAACAATACCAACTATTACTGACTAGGAGAATGTGGCTTCAGTAAGTTTCCGTAAAAGTAGAAAATACCCCACAGATTCTGACTTACTCTCTTAAATCAGGAAGCGGTGTAGCGAGAACCTGGTGCGGGGGGCATTGAAATATGGAACATTTTCAAAACTGATCAACTAAATACTTAGCATCCAATCTCAACATTGCCAAAGTCAGACATTTTTTGACGCTTATAAATCAGCGCTCATAAAATAGAATTTCTAATATTTTTATAAACTGGCAAAATCCAGATCTGATGTAAAAAGAGGCTTCATCGGGCTGTTTACCGGGATAAAATAATTAGCTCCCTTCATTCCAACAAAAGGTGGAAAGCGACAAGAAATTTCTTCAAAAATCCGCTTTTTATCGAAGAAAGGCACCATTCGTCCGCAGAGAGCCGAGTAATTAATACTTGCTTAATTAGAACGCAGTTTATGTAGGCAAAAGGGAGGTTTGTATAGTCTATTCCCCTCTGGAGATACGTCTTTTAGACGTGGAGTAGTGCATAGCTCTTCAGATGTTCGTCGGATCATCTGATCTTCGACAATGACTAATAATTAGGCTTCTCTCAAGTCTGCTTTGAGTTAAATCAAAGGTAAATAATATTGCAGATTTTGTATTAATTATGCGTTTTGGCTTTGAAACATAATCCTCTTTGATTTATGGCGTCTTGGGCATTACTAGGGATGAGCATGCGTAGCATGGTTGACAATTGATCATAAAAAAAAAAAAAAAAATCTATAAAGGGACACAATCTTACACGAATCGATCTAGTCCCACAGTAAGCTCAGTAAGGCTTGTGTTATGGGTACTAGACGACGATATATATAATAGATATAAATACTTAAATACATAGAAAAACTTCCATGACTCGGAAACAAATATTCATGCTCATCACACAAATATTTGTCCTTACCAGGATTCGAACCCAGGACCTTCAGCTTCGTAGGCAGCGTCACTACCCACTAGGCTAACCGGTCGTCATGTGTCATCATTCATTCAGTCGGCGATCATTTATCGCTTATCGCTGTGGATAGGATGTCTGTCACGTTCTGACTATGAGAAGTATGCGAGTGCGAGAGTGACGGATATCTTAACCACATCGATAAGTGTAAAATAGCAACCGTACTAAGCCCGTAGTAGTAGATTTTTATGTTACTACTGAGATTAATTGAAGTTTGTATTGCGCACAAAATATTATTTTGTAATCCACTCACTTGCTTGTGGCAACCACAGTTGCCAATTTCGCGCACCCCTAAACTAATGGTGGCAACTGCGGTTGCCAAGCGAAGTATGGGCTTCTTTGAGAAAGAAAAATCTAAAGCAGTTTAGGCTACCTTTTTTAAAATCCGAAAGCAAGTGAGTGATTATTAAATTAACTGAGTTACGTTAATGTCAGAATATTGAACATAATTATTATGGCAGGGGTATAAAAAGTCCTGCGTAGGTGGGAGTAGTTCAAATGATTTAAGGAAATTGGATTCCTTGGAGATCTTGTTGTGAGCGCAAAATTTTGATTCGGTAGCAACTAGTATACCTAGAAGAAGATGTTTTTTTATACGATTTACTGAACAGTTTATAGCCTTCGCGATTTGGCAACATGTAGGTATTAGGCTGGCCAGACCAAGTAATAACATGAAAAGCCGCCAAAACACCAAATCACCCGTAATACCACTATTCAAATTATGCAGAATCGGGAATAAAAACCGCTACTTCCTTTTCCATACAATATTCCGCTTCCGCTGAACTGTTAATTTCTTCAAGCGAACAAAATGCATAAAATGCCAGTAATATTGCGTGTGTTAAATTATACAGCAGTACGTTTCGTGTACCCGAACACTTAGTTGCAAAATTTAAATTCCGAACGGGTGTAACTACAACTGCCGACCGATGTTAAAACTGCTTTTTAAATTGAACGTGTATATTCAGTTCAATTTTACATGGACGTACGTACGGGTGAGTCAAATATTTATAAGTACTTTTTAGAATGGCCGTATAATTTGGCTCGGCTGTTTTGCATGTCGCTGGCCAGTTTACACTGACGTAAGAATCGACCTATGTGAATAGGAATCTGTATGGAGTTAAGCCTTTTTAATTTGGCAGTGTTGGCGCGTAACTGTTTCGAATAGCAGTGTTCGACAAACGCCACTCGCTTTTATAGTCTGTAAGCCAAATGGTACGATGCAGTTACTATCATAGATATGGGACCACCAAGCAGTTTGTCTAGCGTTTTACCGAAAATGTGTTTTGTTTCGTTCTTTCTGGAATTTGTACTGTAGTCGTTAATGCTATCTGTTGTTAACCCCCGACGCAAAGAGAGGGGTGTTATAAGTTTAACGTGTCTGTCTGTGTGTCTGTTTATCTGTCTGTGGTATCGTAGCTCCCAAACGGATGAACCGATTTTCGTTTAGTTTTATTTGTCATAGATAATTTTATCCTGAGTGTTCTTACCCATGTTTCATGAAAATCTATTTAGCCGTTTTTGAGATATCGGACTTTGAAATGAAAATGTCGGGGGTTTCTCAACTTTTATAAGTTGTAGTTACACCCATTTCTTATTATTATCTCATTTACTTATATGTTTTAATGTAAATATAATCCCATATATCAGGTACTATTTTTATACAATCGAATAATTATATTTGTATTTTTTCAAGCCTTATATAACCTTGTATAGGGACATGACAAAGAAGCCCAGCACAGTAAAATTATGCAGTTTCAAATCTATCTATGGATATAGCGAGAAGCGTTATTTTTCAGTGACTATCAGGGCATAGTATAAGTGGGTACATATTCTCAAATGACAGTTAATTTGACCCTGTAGTTTAAGAACAATCGCAAGAAAAAGTTCCCTTATTTCGTCGCTGACTTATACCGACCATACAAATTCTGAGGTTCTAATCGCGGCAGTCAAACAACACGTTTCTTGTAAATACTCTGCTCAAGCAACAGCCAGTCTTTGATTAACAACCCCTGAAAAAAAAACTGGCGATACAAATTACGACAAAGGCTTCCCCACCTCAAGATTAGCCATCGCCACTCATTTGTCTCCGGGGGAGGCGTGGCAAAAACGTTCAACAGCGCCTCAATCAGTCGCGGGTCTGATTCGCCCGGACCCACCCGCGCTGTCATTTCTGATCAGGATATTTAATATTTATAGGACATGTTTGAACTTGTTTGAATGATATTGTGACTTCGTGAGATGCCGATAAGGCGATAATTGAAGATATCACGATATCATACCCTTATCACGAAACAAATGATTTAATTAAATATTTTTGTTTTCGTGTTATTTTTAACGAGGAAGAAGAGGAAATATATACAGCTCCCGTCACTGTAGCTCAGTTGGTAGAGCAGTCTAGCGTTAATAGAAAGGTCGCAGGTTCGAATCCTGTGGGGGGCTACAGACGAAGATGGTTTATTTTTCCATTATATTATTTCTCTGTATCATATCGTTTTTATCACGATATCGCTACATCTAACATTGAAAAGTTGATTCCAAACCTCATTTTAATTTCAAAGTTCAATATCTCAAAACTGGCTGATCCGATTTTGTTAAAACATACCTAAGAAACATCTCGATCAGGTCAACTTTCTGACAAAACAAACCGCATTAAAATCAGTCCATTCGTTTAGGAGCTACGATGCCACAGACAGACGCACAGACACGCGGTCACGTCAAACTTATAAAACCCCTCCTTTTGCGTGAGGGGTTAGCAAAATCTTGCAACACGAAGATATTGAGGAGCTACGGCAGCCTAGTGGTTCAGGCATGCGGCTGTCAAGCGGCGGTCGTGGGTTCGAATCCCGGCTCGTACCAATGAGTTTAACGGAACTTATGTACGGAATATTTACCTTCAGCTTTTCGGTGAAGGAAAAAATCCGGAGGAAACCGGTCTCATTCCCAATAAGGTCTAGCTTTCCCTCTAGGTTGGAAGATGGCAGTCGCTTTCGTAAAACTAGCACCTATGCCAAATCTTGGGATTAGGTGTCAATGCGGACCCTATGGGCTCGTTTAGGGCAACACCAGGAATAACGCTAGGAGGATTATGATTATGACGAAGATATTGACGAAGTATTTTTCTGCATTGCTTTGCCTCTCAAAACCATTGCAAAATGCTTGGGTCGCTTCCTTTTTTTCGTTTTTTTTTAAACCTGAACGGTTGTTTATGTTAAGCCGAGAGTAAATTTAATACATAAGTCCTCAATTTAGCTGCAGGCGTTTGGCCTCTTGCCGCTTCGGATAACCTCCGCTCTCGCACACCTACGAGATGTGGATAAGCCCGTTTGGAGTGAAAGGGCACGTGCCGAGAGCCATGGTTAAAATTTTGTGGCTGTCAAACATCGGTTTTATCAGGTTCTGTTCGTAAAAACTACTTTTACCGATTTTAAAAAGGAGGTTTTTAAATTAAATATTTTTTCTGTATTCTTCCTCTAAGGCTTCTTTGTATACTTCATGAAAAAAAATTGTATCCGTTCTGGGAACATTCCTACTTGTTCCATTGTTAGCTATATGCGTGTCAGGGAGTAATTTTACAGGATAAATGAGAATTCCCTAGAAATAGTTTATTATCACGCTTGAATCTTGATTTCAAAGAAAAACAAATAAAGGATAACATTATTCTTCAGTCTGTTGCGTCACTTACGATGAATTTGAAGAAGTTGTGGCTTTCGAATGACTTGTGAATTGGTTGAATATAGTATTAATTTATTTATTTATTGTATATTTGCGATAGGTATATATATTGCATATGATAGTGTGTATTATATTTTATATTGTATATTTATATATGTATTGGCATGTTTTTATTTGTCTAGGATTAATACCTATTAGGTTTTGTTTTCATTTTCTCTGTGTTTTTGTACACGGTATAAGTTTGCCTATCTCGTTCTACCTACCTTCCTCTCAATTGCTCAAAGGTTAGCTGGAAGAGATCCCTTATAGGGATAAGTTCGCCTTTGTACTTTGATCTATTGTGTGACATGTATATTCTTTAACCTGTTATTGTGTACAATAAAGTGCTTACATACATACATACATACATTCTTCGTGTACCTACCTACTGTAACTTGAAGTTTTCGTCCTTTATTACAACTGAATTTTAAAGCAGATATCTTCAAACGATTGAGCTGAAATTTTGAGTAAAGGTATAGTTTTGATGATAATTTAATCCCACCAAAAAACACTACATGTAAAGTGATGCCAAGACTCCATAGCTCATACAGCTTTCAGCGTGAAAAAGATATCAGATCGCAATTAGCGCCAAGCTTCCTACTCCACACGGCGTAACTCTACCACTACCAGCCACGCTCTACAAATTCTACATATTGGCTAAAAAGTATAGCTTTGTTCGGCACATCCCGGTCGCCGCATAGACTTTCACGCCGAATGAATTTATGATGATATTAATAAGTGACGGGTCTATACTTTTTAGCCAAGATATAGAATTTTTAGAGAGCGTGGGCTGGTAGTGGTAGAGTTACGCCGTGTGGAGTAGGAAGCTTGGCGCTAATTGCGATCTGATAACTTTTCACGCTGAAAGCTGTATGAGCTATGGAGTCTTGGCATCACTTTACATGTAGTGTTTTTGGTGGGATCTCATTCCTTTTTGTAAGGTAATTTCTAAAGAAGTGAATGGGAAAACCCATACAAACTTCCATCCCCTAATTTAAAGAGTGGGGGGTGATTTACAAAAAATCCTGAAATACATATCTTATAATTTTCAGACCTCTAGCATCAAAATTTGCGGAAGTCTCTTACAAACTTTCACCCCCTAGTTTAAGGGGTTGGGGGGGCAAAAATTTCATGTTTTAAGATTTTTTCGTTGTTTGTATACTATTACTAGCTTACATACCTAATTTCAGCTTTCTAGGACTTCAGGAAGAACCTTAAGAATATTGATGATCATCAGTGAGTCAGTGACGAAATCGGGGTATTTTAGGTATCAATAAAATCAAAAGTATAAGAGCTATGCAATTGAAACTTTATAGTTTTAATAAGTCAACCACTAACATCATATGACGAAAATTTTGTTTATCTGGTATAATCCGAACCCAAGTGAAGAAGGTTCAAAAATACGACGAAGCGCTTCGAGAAAAGGTAGGTAGTGCCCTTGCGCTTCGCTTGGCTCGTCTTGGCGGGGGCACTCCCCTGCCCCCAGATATTATTGAACCATCGACCTGATCTGATGATGGTGACAGAAGGTGGCCATGGGAATTCAGTACTTTAAAAACGCAACCGCGTTGAGTTTGAGTTCGTTAGAATCGTTTCAGCGAGTAGTTGATGGTATACAGAAAAGTACAGTAGTCGGCAATAAAAGCTTGTATCAAAAATGATTTTTTTTACAGAAACTTATATTTTTAAATCTTAACGCCTTATACGCCAATGACCTTCGATCTGAGTTCCTTAGTTTTCTAATGTTTTTTGTAGCTTACTTTATTAAGAAAAACGGCTTTAAGCAATATAGTATCCCACATTTACTTCAAAATTCATTTATTTCGAGATATTTGGCATCAAAATTGAACAATTTTAGGCGAAAAAACTGGTTTTCTGGCCATAACTTTTGTGTTAATTATAATCAGTTTAAAATGAAAAGCCTAAACAGGTTTTTAGAGACGTCAAAGACGTACCCAAATATGTAGATTTTGTATATGTTACGTCAATAGAGATACGAAAAAAGTGTTTTTTAGCCAATGTTTAAAAAAATCATACAAAATTAAGTATTGATTTCTTTCAAAATCCGGTAGACCAAAATGGAGATAAAAAATTGAAAAATTGATAACTGTTTGATTTATAATTCTAACTGTAGTTCAAAAGTAGGAGATACGATTCAAAACTCGTCAAAAATCGATTAATACCTCGGGTAGCCCCTTATCAAAAGATTCGCCAAAGGTAAACCTTAACTTATTTATATTTATTGAAGAAGCGACCGCCTTTTCAGAAAAAATCTTTCGTATGGCTGTCTGTCTATCCGGCTGTTCTCCTCTACTGATCGCGTTTCTCAACTGATTCTCGCGTTATTTTGTGAACAGGTTCAATAATTATAGTTTTTTTTTTATACAACGACGGTGGCAAACAAGCGTACGGCCTGCCTGATGGTAAGCGAACACCGCAGCCTATAGACGCATGCAACTCTAAAGGAGTAACATGGGCGTTGCCAACCCTTGGTATGTTTGAGGATTCGCTGTGTTGAGAGCTGAAGGAACAAATTGTCTCGCTCTCAACACAACGCATCCTCGGGAGCTCTGGCGACCTTGCTTACCTCCAGGAACACAACACTACTACAGAGCAAGTAGTAGTGTTATTATGGCTGTGGTCTTCTGCAAGGCGGAGGTACTTCCCCAGTTGGGCTGCTCCAAATTCGAGCGGGATGACATTTCGCTGTGCCCTACCCTACCTCACCAAGTATATATTCAGAGTAATGACGCGTAATTCAATGTCGGAGAGGCAACCGGATGGCTCGCGGTATTAGAGCTTCCGAAGTGATGTGGAACCGCTCTGTGCTACCCGAAATGAGCCAACTGTGACTGGTTCGGAAATAGGAGAGGGGTGGTAAAAAAAAAAAGATATCGCGAGGCCGGATGACAAGCGGTAGCCTGAAAGTGTGTACGCTGTTTATGCCATCCCTCCTAGTGCGACCGGAGCCGAGTAAGCAAGCGAAAAAAAAAAAAAATTGGCTGGCCCCCTCCTATTTCCGAAGCAGTCACAGTTGGCTAATTTCGGGTAGCACAGGGCGGTTCCACATCACTTCGGGAGCTCAAATACCGCGAGCCATCCGGTTGCCTCTCCGACATTGAATTACGCGTCATTGCTTTAACTAATAGAATTTCTTTGTTTCAGTTCTTTGTTCAAAAAAAAATACAATTTCGGGTTGCGAGTTTGACAGCTCACATAGCATAGTGTATATGTTATAATATCTTCTTATTAATATAGTTTATATAACACGCTATACATCTTAGACATAACCCGGATTTTACGTAACAAGAATAAGGTTTAGTCTGAGGTTAAACGGCAAATTTATGTGGACTAATTCTGGAATGAACTCAATTCTTGTTCGGATTGACACTTCGACCAGCCAAGAATAGAATTTATTTCAAGATTCGTGCAGTTTTGACAGTTAACGTGGAAATAGGTTCTTACATTTATTTCGATTGATTCGGAGAATAAAAGCCAAATTATAAGGATTTAACTATTTATTTATTTTAATTAAACCGACTACTTAGACCATACTAGATAAATAATATACTTAAAAGAGCCGATGATATAGTTAAAGAAATCTTCAGAAATTTTCAGAAATCAGAAAAAAACAGTCGTTTTATACAAAAAAAAGTAATAGCAAACAAGCAAAGGGAACTTTTTTAAGTCATAGAACTTACAATTAAAACAAAATTTGAATGACTAGATACTTATAAAACTACAACGAAAATAATGAAAACCAGATTGCAAAATATAATTCATTAAATTTAAAACGTTTAGAGTAGAGCAAGCTTTTTGCCATCATCGTCATCATCATCATATCAACCGAAAGACGACCACTGCTGGACATAGGCCTCCCCCAAAGAGTGCCACAATGACCGGTCCTGCGCCGCCCGCATCTAGCGGACCGAGCGGAGCGGGAGCTTTTTGCCAAATCAAATAAAATCATTAACGAAGATTTTTGGAGCGTCGAATATTGTACGTATTCCTTCATCATCATAATCTCTTAATACACAGTGGATTTTTAGCTGAATTTACCAATTTTGGTATTTATAAATCCATCCTGTATTTGCGCCGTCTGCACACACCCCATGCAACCCCGCTATAATCCTATAATAGTTGCACATGTAAGTAGGCAATATGATTTATTATTAATTTGCGTAATACCTAGTGGTTCGTGTCGCGTGCGCCAGCTCGGATTTATGTTCGAAGCGCACAATTAGGCGCTCTTATTATAATAACAACTTAATAATGGTGAGCGAATGCGCGCTACAGGGGTTGGTAGCACATATATCAAAAATACTTGAACTGCTAGAATTAAGCTTTAACTAAATTAAGATCTATAATACTGGGCCAAATCAAAAGCCGTATGGAGGCCGAGGTGATGTCTATTAGGCATAATAACTATTTACTGGCTCTGCGAACTGTAGAAATCGCAAGCCTGTCTTTGTTCAAAACCTCTAGAGATGAACAGCGGGACAGGCACCGGACACCGGACACTAGACGCCGGCAGGACAGATACACGATTTTTGGCCCAAGCTCAAGCATATCAAATCAAATCAAAACATTTATTTGGGACAAAATCAACACAGATAATAAAAGAAATAAAATAAAAAGCATATTTTGCAAAGCCACGAAATGGACCCAGCTCAGCATGTTGCTAGCTTTGCAGCCAGCACCGGTCTTCCGCAGGGTCCATTCGGTGAGAGCACGGAGACAAACAAAAAATTAAAAAGAAATATTTATCTAAAATACAAACATAAAATACACAAAAAAAGAATGAACTGTATTTTTTTATAATACTGCAATTGAATAGCAATGGTTTGTTGGCCTACAAAAAAATGCATCCCAACAAACCACTACGTGTGTATTGGCTTTGACAGTAAAAGTGAACGCAGCCCATACACGAACAGTACTACTAGCGCCAGAGTGAACAAAACAGGAAACAAACTAAACGTCAAACAAAACACAGCATGAGACTGGGCTTACAAATATAATACTTAATTATAAATTACACCACGTTGACAAATTACATATTAAATTACGTTGACCAGCAAACGTATGCCAATGAATGAAATTGCAGATTAAACTCTTCTATGAAACTCCTTCGCGAGCGAGACGTTCAAGAAAAAGGAATGGCGGAAAAAGAAAACTTATTTCGGTATTCTGGAAATCTCACACTCAAAATATGTCTACTCTTAACATTCGAGATGCAACGAGTGGCCAGATCCAAACAAGTTTTGGTGCCAAGCGTAAAACATTTCACTTAGCCCTTGATTGCACCGTCTGGAACGATATCGTGATTGATCACTACCCTCAGTCATAATCATGATGAAAGAAGATTATAAACTAACCAAGGATCACAAACTTGCCTCGTAGGATTCCGCCACAAAAGTTTAGAACCCATCATCTCTTTTAGATTAGGTTTGTAATTATATAGTTGATATTATAAAGAAGAGAAATCTAGAGATTGTAGCTTTAAAGTTATAAAAAGGTAAATATTCTGAATATACCGTATGTACAAATTCCAACACTGTTAACTGACCATCCTGTGTTTATATAGAACCTTATTACAATGTACATAAGGTGCACCGATGGTCAGTTAGCTGTGTTGTCGATAGTACCGTTCACCTGTGTTTGGAAACGGTCCTTGCTAAGGGCTTAGAGGGACCTTGGAATATCAGCATCATCATATCAGCCGGAAGACGTCCACTACTGGACATAGGCCTCCCCTAAGGAGTGCCACAATGAGGCTATATTTTATCTCGCGGCTTTGTGATTTGCTAGCTTCTTCTTAGTCGTTTCCACATTGCTGAGGGCGTGACTACCACAAACGTCTTGCACCAGCTTCCTCCAAGCCCTTCTATTTTGCGCCATAATACGGTGACAAGAATGAGCGCTGGTTCCTGCCGAATTTTTTACAGAATCTATATACCGGATAGGCGCTCTTCCTTTACCTCTCTCTTTCCACGTGACCGACCACTATCAATTTCTCTAGACTGTGCTCCAATTTTCCGGACACGTAGCTAGACAGGAGTCTAGCCACGTGTCCGGAAAATTGAAGTACGCGTTGAGTACATATTAGAGAGTCGAGCTCGAATCCTCAGCTGGTAAAGGATTGATTCGTTTATACACGCTAGCTAGTCTTTATTAATAACGAAGAAATTCTTTCAATGCTTTATCAACCGAGCAAGGTTTGTCGCGCCGAGAAGTGTCCCACTCAACAGGAACACAAAGGCGCTTTGGCGACAACTCGGTCAAGTGTAAAGCGATATGGACTCGTTTTCAACGGCTGCTTTCGTTGATGAAGAGTTAGGCCCAGACGGACCTTTTGTATTACACGCAATGATATGGTCCGTCGTTCTCAATAGTAACGTTAAAAAAACTGTATACAGAAAACTATACCTGTTTTTCTACTCCTGTACCGTTATCTGTCATTTATATAGGCTGTAGCTCAAATACAATGACACCGATAATAATTCGTCGAAAACTCTATACTCTATGGCTCATAAACGCACTGTTTAGTGTACTGTTATGGTTCATAATATTTTCATAAAAGCACTGTTTACCACGATCGATGTAAATCGTCTAACTTTTTTGAATCGGCCTTTATATTGCAGTGGTACCAACTTCATAAACAAATATTTCGAAATAAAAGTTTTTATTTACGATTACATTTGTATATTATAAATTATTTACTACAATAATAAATCATCATCTATTGTGTGTTAATTTACATGTTTTATTACCAGTTCGAATTCGGTTCGGTCCGGATTCGGTTTGGTTCGGATGGCAAGTACAAACCAATTAAAAACAAAATGTAAGCGACACAATACTTACATGTTTAATTACATAACTTTAGGTATATTTTAAATGTCTTAATATAAGTTCGTTAAAAAAAACGGGATGGCTTGAGACTTCTGCCTACCATAAAATAATACTCAGTTGTAGAAATAGTCATGCATTATATAACATTATTTATTTATTCAGGAAAGAATAGTACAATAAGTGGATATAATCTATAGTTATTAAAATATATAACATTAGCTAAGATTGTGCATACTAACTCCATCTGTTGTACTACGTATACATACATACTTAATTCTGAATAAAGTCTCAGAGGGCGCTGGCGAGTGACTTAACCTAAAATTGTTGGCGGATTCACCGTTACCTTTTCCTCAACACACAACACGCGAGCACTCTCTATATTATTTTCACTCATAAACCAAGTCTACAATCATTTTCCACCTGCGTACCTAACACAAAACAAACCATAAACAAGTGGTATCATAAATTAATTTTGTATTAAGCAGTTGCGCTGCTAACGAATTTATTTATTTTTTTATAAAGGAAAAATTTAAAAATTTAATGCTCCGAGCCGGATTCGAAACGGCGACCACAGGCATTCATGACCCGTCGCTGCAACCAACTGAGCTATCGGAACAATCCGGTTCAGCCACCAAATCTTTCAATCAGTTCCTTTCTACAACGCCTTAGTGAGGCGGGTAGCGACATCTATATACATTTATAATTTCGTTAGCAGCGTAACTGCTTAATACAACATTAATTTAGTATGGGGTGGCGCATCGTTACTGACGATTTCTCAATATAATTTGAGACGTTGGTGCCGTCAAGAAGCCTAAGTCTTCTGGTAGATGTCGCTACACGCCTCCCTAAGGCGTTGTAGGAAGGAACTGATTGAAAGATTTGGTGGCCGAACCGGATTGTTCCGATAGCTCAGTTGGTTAGTAGCGACGGGCCATGAATGCCTGTGGTCGCCGATTCCAATCCGGCTCGGAGCATTAAATTTTTCAATATTTCCTTTATTAAAAAAAAAACCTATCATATTTCTGATTAACCACCAAAATATAGTTCAAAATGAAAAGACGAAAGATGATAAACTATTAGTCCTAAACTATTAAGATTGTATTCGTGTTTGTAAAGAAAAAAAGTATGCATTCCTTTTAAAATGGTCGAAGATATATATAACAGCACTTCTGAAGAAATTGAGTATCAAAAGTACCAGTCTAAAAAAAATATTTAAAATTAGCCGTTGAAAAAGTATTGTATGCAACGGTGTTTAAACTGGTCTTAAAACGCTCATGGCGTCTTTTATTGCGATGCTCGCCAAGGCTCGCATCGCAACTGACGACACTCGAGTTTTAAGGCCCTTCTTAATACAAAAGTTGCATAAAATACTATTTCAATATAATTTTAATAATGTGTTTTAAAATTGGTTCAAAAATCTAATCTTCCCAACAATCTTTATAGTATTTTATGCAACTGTGCAAAGTAGTGTGTAAGTGTCGTGAGTTGCGATGCGAGCCTTGGCGAGCATCGCAATTGAAGACGCCACGAGCGTTTTAAGACCAAGTTATACACCGTTGCATACAATACTTTTTCTACGACTAATTCTAAATAAATAGCATTTGACTTTTCGGCAGTAGTTTTTCCGTTAGTTCTATTACTACTCACGCAATTTCTTCAGCGGTGCAGTTATTTTCTTCTTCGTCCAATTTAAAAGGAACGTACACAGATTTCTTCAATTCACAAACACGAATCAAATCTTAATAATATGTTATTAATAACGCATACTTATCATATTTAGTCATTTAATTGTGAAATAGAACTTTGGTGGGAAATTAGAAATATGACACATTGACACCTCTTGTTTATGGTCTGTTTTGTTTTTAAGCTTTGCTTAGTTTGGAACTAGGTCGATTTGTGTAAGATTGTCCGCAAATATTTATTTATTTATTTTATTATAATTTCTTTGAACTTGCCATCCGAAGCAAACTGAATCCGGATCCGAACCGAATCGGATCGGTTTATATTTATAAATAATACCAATAATTGGTAAAATATGTATTCACACAATTCATGATCATTTATTTTTATTTTAGTAAATAATTTATGTTCTACAAATGTTTGATAGCAAAACTTTTTATTTCGAAAATTTTACTTATGAAGTTGGTACCACTGCAATATGGCGGCCGATTGAAAAAAAGTTAGATGATTTGACATCGTGGTAAACAGTGCTTTTATGAAAAATGTATGAATCATAAAAGTACACTAAACAGTGCGTTTAGGGCCATAGAGCATAGAGTTTTTCGACGACATATTATCGGTGTCATTGTATTTGAGCTAGAGCCTATATAAATGAGACTTGTTCATCACAAATATTGTTTTATAAATATGTTTTGTAGTGTTGTGTTCCTGATGCTGAGTAAGGTCATCTCCTCTCCGTCTCCAAATGAGGGACCTGCTTTCATCTAGCTGTCAACAACGCCATGAATCGTCAAATCAATAAAGGGTCGGCAGCACGCTTGTAATTCTAATGTCGCCAGCATCCATAGGCTACAGTGTCTGTTCAGCTGGCCGTATACTTGTATTCCACCGTCATAGTCTAAAAATGCACCTTCATAGTTTCAAGGATAGGTAATTGACCCGAACACAAACAATAGGGGTGTAGACAATACATAAAATAATCAATAATGTCATATTTTCTCGAAAAAGGATTAAAAATGTAGTCAAATGAGAAAAAAATCAACGCAAAAAGTTAAATAATCACGAAGTTATAAGTGTCCAAAGTTTTAAGAAGGGGTATGTTGCCGTGCCCGTTCGTGTTCGACGCCGCCGTCGACGCGGCCCGTCGGCAGCCTCGCGTAACGTGACGTCACACACTGTTTGAGTTTTCTCTCTTTAACAAGCAATATTAAAACGGTTCTAGCTTCGTAATTCTTTGAGATATCTGAATGGGATTTTCGTCACTAGGCATATTTTTTTGCCTTCTTTCTTTTGGAGTCACAATAATTTTCGAGTCTACACCCCTATTCTCAGTTTTCTAGCCGTTAGCAATCACACCGTCAGACAAACTTGTCAATTATTTGCTAGCACTCCTTTTATAATTATAAGCCCCTGTCGGTATCAGATAATCGAGAATTTCGAATAGAATCTCGGAACTGTCCCACCACTTTCAGCTGAGACCGTCTTAGTTGGAATTATTCCGGGTATCCAATTCTCCCAATTTAGACCTTATCGTCATCCCCAAAACGCTCTAATTTATCTGCGTTCTAGTTTCCACCTGAATGAATATAGCCATGATTCTAGTTTGCCGAGTTAGCCTATTCAATTACAAGCCCAGTTTAGTTTGGTATTCGTTGAATACTGCATTACAAAATACAGGCTTTTTAATACCTAATGATAAACTATTGAGAAATCAGCGCAACGGTACGAAACTTATTCTGTTTTAATTACAAATGGCTTTTTTTTTATTTAGCGACAAAGGCTTCCAAATTGAGACTAGCTTTGGGTATTTAGATAAAAGGCCACATTTTTCACTAGAAAACTTTTCGTAGTAGTAGAGTTATTTTTAGTTATCAATTCTATTTTAGGACCAAATATTTTTATAAGTACCTACCCATGGATTTATGTAGAACGTATTTAGTTTCATTTGAAAAGTGCTTTGATGCCAGCTTTTTACCCTAAATTAATGCAACACCGCTAATGCCCTAAGATATCTAAAACTACATTCTCACACTTTGAAACTAAAATGGTCATGGCATGTACGTACATTATTTGGCATAGTTCCTCACTTTATCTGATTTTCATTTGATTAAAAATCATTTTGTATATTCCTGACTTCACCTAATTTGATTTCTCCCAATTTTATTTTCTCTTAATTTTTTGACAAACAGTATTCGATATAATATTATACGAAATCTTATATCGTAGGTATACTGTTTAACTGACATAATTATATTTCGTCTAACATACATGTCGCATAATTTTACTTATTCAAATCACTGTTAAGCCGAACAATTTCTAAAACGACATTAGTTTTGGGAACCCATTCCATTTCCTCATAGTCTTTATTCGCTAGAGCATTTCCAACCGTTTTTTGTTTTAAGTATTTGATGTATACCTACAGCTAGAGAGCGTTTCCATAATGTTGCCTCAAATTTTATCTTAACTTTTAAACATTTGCCATAAAATCTAGTCCTACCTAATAGACAAACTCCTAAAACGCTAGTTTAATTATGTTAGCACTAGAACGTAGATGATAGAGATGCCTTCAGGCCCGGCTCGCGGTGACAAACGGCGAGGGGTCACGCTCGCGAACCATTCGAACGATTAAAGGCACGCCAGGCCACATATTCAATTAGGTTTAGCATAAAATACCTGTTCGATGATGTGTGCGTTATTGAAATTGTATCGTGTCTTGTATCGTGGAGGTATGTGGTAAGATCTTTGAAATTTTTGCGTCTTGTGACATGTATGTTAGCTTTTTCTTTTCTATGCGATTAAAACTCAAGGTGTATTAAAAATACCATAGAGAATATCAACATTGCTCATGAGAGAAAAAAAAATAGTCAGATTCATATGACAATGTTGTCGTGGTGCGTAGTAAATTATAATAATATATTTATTTGTGTATTATTATGCTACGTTTAGAAACTTTGAATAAATGTGCGTTTGTAGAACTTATTATGTTAAAATAATGGTAGCAGCCATGATTAGTTTCGTAATCCTTGAGATCAACATTTCGTTTTGAGTAGATATAGAGTTTTTTATACACGAAAATGCGCAGCAAATCTCATAAGTTGTAACTGAACCCTCGAGAAAAAAACTATCCTACCTAGTAGCAGTCTTATGGACTTACATTTGATAACTTGACAATGTTAATGTAACCTGGCAGTGACAATTCGACGACATACATTGATGAGTAGATATAAGTATCAATACAAATAATACAACTTACTCATGAATAATGTGCTAAATGTCGGCGGATTAAAGTTTCGGTACATATTTATGAGAAGATTAAATCGATACATTTTTTGCACTTGACTGTACCACCATAGATTGTCCAGTATTAAAATCAATCAAAAAGGCCACGTTTAAACATACAAAACATTGTTTTCAGCGTTAAAGTTAACATAATTGGTGTATTTTATGTACTCAGTTTGCACACCGCTTCTAATTTCCAATGCCCCGTCAAATCAAATTCGCAAATTCATCAACCAGTTCAAATTATCAATATTAGCAGTCCAGTCACTAATATTTCCAGCAGCCAATTCCCGCCCGTGGTTAACCAGTGCCGGGCGTGTATTGTTTATTCCATAATGAGTACTGCGGGACTTGACACTAATGTAATAAATTTACCTCTTGTTTTTTCCTTATTTCAAAGTGCTAGCTTAAAGTGAGTAATAATGGAGTGTAAAAACATATTTCTACGTATAAAAGTTAATTATAATTAACTTTGAAACATGGTTTTTTAACTACCATTTCTAAATGTAGAAACTGGACTTTATGCAAGACGAGCTTTAAGCTGTCGATGTTTTGTTTTTGGCGATTTGGTTCACGAATTTGACGATAGGTATTTCAGCAGTCAAGTGTAAAAATATATATCGAATAATCCTCTAATAAATATGTACCTACTATATTAGCTTAATTTGCCGACATAAGAGTCATGGGACATATTTTTGGGTCAGTTGTATGCACCCATATTTTAGCACGTGACTGTACTTTTATTAGCAATATTCAACTAATGTTCAGCTATATTATCATGATCGATACTCGCTCCGATTGTAGTTAGCGCCTTTAGCATAAATTGCTGGTGGCATATGCTGAGTGGCATCCATTTTGTTGTATTTAAGTTTAACAAACACATGTATAATGTATATATTTATTTCTTATGTATATAATATACCCAATGTATATATTTATTTCTTTCTTTCTTTCTTAATTGGATAGCTAAAATTGAATATCTAAGATTGTAGATCCAATAAAAAAGAAGTGCTCTCTTATTTCAAACAGAACACATAAGTAGGCCTACGCTTCTAAGTACCGACGTCCATTTTACGTATAAATAACACCTATCTCATCTAAAATAACTAAACCGACAGTTTAAAAAGAATAAACCTGTCTACAATGCATCCGTGCATCGTGTTTCCAATTTCATTTCAGACAAACAAATGAAAGTCGCCAACAGCGCACACTAATATCCTGTCAGGGTACCGGCAAAGCGGCCGCGGCAACGGCCGGGCCGACAGGACGGGCAAGCTCAGCCGACTCGGCTAGTTTGCGTCCCGACACACGCCGATTTGGTTTACCAACTTTTAAATGTAAATTGGCTGTGAAGTGACCTGGAATGTTATTTGTACTGGGAGTTCTTGAGCTTGTTATACGATCGTGTTGAAGGTGAGGTTTTATTGTGAGGGATCTGCGGTAAAGGAGTTTTGTAGAGGCGGTATCTATTTTGCTCAAGTTTAATAGTAGTTTATCTAACTGATACATAATCAGAGGCCTTAAAATACGAGTGTGGTTTTATGAAACGAGCGTCAGCGAGTTTCATAATAGGATCACACGAGTGTTTTAAGGCTAAATTATGTACAGTTGCATACACTACTTTATCTACACACATATCATAAGTACTCTAAGATGGGTTCAGAAGCCGTAGGAAAATGACCTGCATTGCTACTATAGTGCTACCTGTAAAATATCTTTGTTGCAATCATTGCTGCATTTACGATATCCGGCGGTGTGCATATCGTTCTCGGAGTCACTACTCACATTTTCAACTAAAATGTGAATTACAAACAACTTTTCACAATTCTACTTTCGTAACAGCAAAAACCAACAAAGAAATGACAACAGTAATGGCGGCAATTCGATCCTACGTCAAGACGAATGTTTTTTTAATCATAGACAAACGAATGAAGTCCCTATTCTCATGTCACTCTTGATCAAATGTCGTGCGGTTTATATTAAAAAACATACTGAATTGACGTTTCGCATCGATAACTGTTTTAATATCTATGGATACTAGAATAGAGACCCATTTGAGTTTTGACAGCTGTTCCAAATTTAAACTCATAACCTTACAAAAATCTGTACTGTAATAACATTACAGTACAGATTTTACCTACTACCACAGACAAAAAAGTTCGCATAGTAAAATTGGTTGTAATAATGCTGGTCATTTCCTACGGTTTCTGAACGCATTTTAGAGCACTAATGATATGTGCGTAGATAAAGACTATTTCATAGTTTTAGTGCATTGGGCGATCATATGCATTCTCTACTGAAAATAAAATAGGTACTAAGGCCGGGGCCGCACTGGTTAAGGCGATTGGCGACGCGACGGCGATTTCAGTACAACTTGGGCGACTTGAGGCGACTTGATGTATGAAGATCGCCGTCGCGTCGCTAATCGCTCTACCAGTGCGGCCCCGGCCTTAAACTTTATAAGCTTTTCATTAACAATGGTAAAGTATTATATTTAAGGTAGAATACTAATTTATCGTATTCTAAAGTTATCATCGTGAGGAAACCTGCATACATCTGCGAAATCTATAACGTAACCATAAAGCGAAACCCATTTCATTTGTCATTAATGCAACGTTTGCCATAATCATCATTTTGTCTTATTAGTTTTTCAGAATCTGTCAACTCAAGATTTGTTATAAAACAATCCTCACCCAACCTACAGGGTTCTGTAAAACGTATATAATTTGTCCCGAAACCGTTATAATATAGCTATAGCTTCTTAGCTTTGCTTAGTTTGGGACTAGGTCGATTTGTGTAAGATTGCCCCCAAATATTTATTTATTTTATTTACTTTAATAAGGGTGTAGACACTAAATAAAATAATCAATAATGTCATATTTTCTCGTAAAAGGATTAAAAATGTAGTCAAATGGAGAAAAAATCAACGCAAGAGGTTAAATAATCCCTAAGTTATAAGTGTCCAAAGTTTTAAGAACATACCCCGTTCTGTCCCTTTTTCGCAAAACGCAACTTCATATGAAACGATGATGCTTGTAGATTGTGACGTCACTAATAGACGGCAACGTGCGGCGCCCCATTGTGTCCGGCGCCGCCGCAGACGCGGCCCGCAGCGCGCGCGACGCGTGACGCGGCAGCCTCGCATATTGTGACGTCACACAATGTTTGCGTTTTCTCTCTCTAACAAGCAATATTAAAACGGTTGTAGCTTCGTAATTATTTGAGATATCTGAATGGGATTTTCGTCACGGCATTTTTTTTTTTGCTCTCGTTCTTTTGGAGTAATAATAATTTTCGAGTCTACACCCGTATTCGGAATAAATCCATAGCTTGTTAGTGAAGGCTTATTAACTAGGATAGTACGAGTAGTGCTCAAATTGGGCCACACTTTTTATTAGCCCAACCCAAAACTTAATCAATAACAATCCAAATTTTCTGCAACTGCATTCAGGATGCTGTTGGAGCTGTATAACCTACATATTATAATTATGGCTTCAAAGAAAATTACTTTTATGGCAAGTGATGATTATGGCAAACGTTGCATTTACGTAATGGAAAATGAAATTATTGATATCGAAGGTATTCGAATGTTTGTCATTAGAAGTTGAACACAACAGTGCAAATAAATTTATTTAAGTATTTATGAATCTTTCAACTCATTTTTAAATCCGTGGTATCCATATTTCGTAACAGACCTGCATACAGCCGAGACTTAGCTCCGAGCTTCTAAACCGTGTTAGAAATAGACTCGAATCCCCGAGACACGTGCACCTCGCTCAGCAACATAAAGACCTAACCTTCAATAATGCTGAATTTAAATTCAATTTTAAATCAATAGCGATATGGTTCAAATTATAAATACACTTATTTAGAAGTCTGCACTCGGCTGCAGTCCGCGCGATTTGGTCGCTCAGAGGCAGCCAAGTTTAACTCGATGGATGAAGAATGTCGTATGCGCCGCGTAGTTTTCTAGTAAGTACAGCTGTTTTGACATTAGGTAGCAAGTTTCCTTCTAAGCCTTCATCTTACCCCTTCACATCTCGCTTGTACAGTTCGCAGAAAAACGTTGTTCGTCTATTTTGTTGACAAAAGTGTTAAAATAATGGTTTACCTAACATGGAACCGTGTTGGAGGATGGAAAGGTATGTATGTTGGAAAAAACATACCTTTCCACCCTTCTTGCGTTATTCCAGCTGGTTGCCTAAAAGAGCCCGGGGTCCGCTTTGGCAAATCCCAAGATTTGGCATTGGCACTAGTTTTACGAAAGCGACTGCCATCTGACCTTCCAACGCAGTGAGTAAACTAGAGCTTGCTAGACACATAAGAACGGTATCTTTACGATATTTTCCATCACCTAAAAGCTACTGTCAAATATGAAATTATATTTCGCACATAAGTTTTAAAAAATCCAGTGATACAAGCCGGGGCTCGAAACCATTTGCATTGTAATAAACTGCAGTTTAAAAATAACTGTTCACACTTTACCGAACAGGAAAATATAATACTCGCACAACAAATGCAAAGTCACCAGTTTTGTTAGCTCCTTTATCGAGCACGACTGTCCCTTTTGTTCCATTGGACTGGAACGCTTTAGTCTTTAGACCATCAGGTTTGTTCTATTTCAGTTTCAAAAGTATAGCTTTTCCCGGCAGCGACAACACAGCGGAAATCAACTTGGAATCGAATCTCGGCGCAATCTCAGAGCCAGGACTAACTCCGCCAGTGAGAACTCGGCGATGGGAATTTTTTACCACCCTATTTGCCTTTTTTAGGTTATGTGAAAAAACTGGAATTTAAACTGTAGACGCCATACACAAGCGATGTAACGATATCCACTGGCGCGAATTTCAACAACTCTGAAGTTACCTGTGTTGCGGACATTGTCTATGCTATGGTGCATACGGTGAATAACCTACGTAAGGTTTTGCTTGCATACAGTTTATAAACAAATATATGCAATACAGAATACTACAGTTTAATAAACAGTAAGGGAATGCCAATTAGTTACACAGTTGACTATTTACACTAAAATATATTAAAGGTATGCATATAGTTTGTGAACGCAAATCGACAACAAATTCCAAGCAAGATGGAAAAATCAATAATTATTCAAGCAAAGACACGCTGACACGGACGCAGCCAGACACGATCGTCTACATACAAGCTGTATTGCTTCCAGCAACCATTGGGGCAATGAGTGGAAGCAACTTTATACACTTAATTTTAGTAGTAGTACAAAAAACCTAACCTAAGTTCCAACCTAACCGAAATATTATTATTGTTAGAATTACACGCGGTTAAATCCGGTGTGAAATCGTGACAATTTAAATCGAATCATTTAATTACAGTTTCAATTAAACTTCCATTCCCCGTTGTTCTTTTGGTCATCCATTAATCATATAGAGTGGACCAATATTAGCCATCCAAATATTAGGTAGTTAAAGCCGCGAGTTTACAATTTGTGTAAATTTGAGTTGGGCCGTTTGTTGAATTACTGAGATTGGCTTTGACCACTCAAAGACTTGAGTAGTCTGTTCTCTGTAGCTTATACTCGGTAGTCTAATTGTCGGTGACATAAAGCCGAAAGCGGTCCACTTGCGTGTCAGGTACATTAGAGGAAAATATGAAATGTGGTCATCGTACATTTTATTTTCAGCCTTTGTAGTTACTTAAATTTTGGTTATCACTTGGAACCAACAATTTCATTTTGGCACTTTATATATTATGTATTGTACGTAGTATGTTACATGTGTGTGCAGTATGCAGGTATTAATTTTTTTAATGGGCCTGCCTGATGGTAAGCAGACACCGCAGCCTATAGACGCTTGCTACTCAAGAAGGATCGAGCACGTTGCCGACGCTTCAAGGTTATCCACCAAAGCTCTGCAAGATACCAATTTGACACAAGCATGCCTCGCCCTCGCTCACGGGAATACACAAACATTCCAAAGACCCATGTGTCTTCACGAAAACAACATTATTTCGAAACTTGAAATTTCGAACGTTATTTTCTGGTTTTAGGTTAGGTTAGTTGGTATTGTATCCTGGAACACCAAAAATTTCTTAAAAGATGTTCTTACTTATGAAATATGGAAAGAACATGCTTTCGAACAAGTCATCATCATCATATCAGCCGAAAGACGTCCAGTGCTGGACATAGGCCTCCCCCAAAGAGTGCCACAATGACCGGTCCTGCGTCACCCGCATCCAGCGGACTCCCGCGACCTTTGCCAGACAAGTTTTTTTCGGATAACTGATTCTTCGTAATGATGTAATCGAGCTGTCAAACTGCCGTAAAAACGGCCCGTAGTTCAAACGAGCACACAAAACAAAACCCTCAACCATTGTACTCACACCTTTACCCACATCCGCGGGATAAGCAAACGTCCTGCATGATATATCGTCCCGTATCTCGAGCAACATGCGCTACGAAACATTTGTTCGTGGAATATCAGAGGATTAACTGACTGACAAACTCGTAACATCAGCTGTTGCATTCGGGGATTATGTACATCAACTCACGTTAGCGTTCTGTTGTACTAAAATAAGCTCCTAAAATGTTGTGGTCGAATCACATCTTGTATAAAACGTGTTGAAATATCTGTGTCAGGCTTCATGTTTTTGTGTGTAAATGTTGATATTTTTGAAGTGAAAACTTCTTTAGCGGCCTGTGCAGTTTTTGGATGGGGAAAAAATGTTAAACTCGCGTCAGGTCACGTGACCGTGAGATTCGTAAGACGTAAGATGTATGGATGGAAGTTGATTTTTCTGAGAGATATACTTTTTAATGTTACATAATTGTAATAGTTCTGAACTGTTAAATTTTTAATTTAATATAAATTGTCATGTTTGTCAGCGCAATAAATGAAAATTGTATTTGACCACATAAATGATAGTACTTTTATACTGATAATTAATAAAGAGATTACGTGACCTGATCGACAAACTGTTACAATGTCATTGAGATTTCACTTCTGCCGGCACTCCCGGAGTGCAACCCGGTCTTTTGAAGTGAAAACTTCTTCTTTCTTCTTTTACTTCTTCTTCTTTCTTCTCTATTTTCTTCTTTTTCGTGCACCTTTTGTGATGAGGAATTTTTTTGACTTTTGGAATCTTTCCCCACTATGTGACTAAGCTTGTGCTTTCTCCTTGCCTATGAAACTCTTTTGTCCGTTTTGCCAACGCCTTTGTCCGTATTTTGTTTTGTTTTAATATGTGTTATAAACTTATAACCTTATAGTAAGAAATGCGCCAGCTCTAGCTAATTGATAATTTGGAGTTCACGCAGATATGCCTGTACCATGTAGTTCCAGCGGTACCTACGCAATCCATACAAAAATGTATAAAGATGAAATGTCTGCCAGGTTGTACCTTTGTAAGTTTGGATGCAGGGGCAATCTTCGCAACCACTTATCCGATTTCAAGAATCTCTCAACCTTCTATACACATGCTCTTGCTAGACATCTTGATGGACATCCTATTTTTATGTTTGCCTACGTTATTATCAGTAAGCGAGTGGAACCGCGGCAGCCACTCGTATATAATAACCTATATACTATTATACTATAACCTTTAAACCAGCACCACCTCAGACGATATGAGATAGGATAAGCGGGAATTTCGCGTGCCTCCATATTGGCAATATCAGCCCGATAAGACAACGCTCGGAGTTGGCTCATTATTTGATAACCCCGATACGCCCCCGGATACACTGGGATCACTTGGCAATCCTTTAATTGGAAGCCTACTACTTACTTATCTATACTAATATCATATAAAGAGGAAAAGTCTGTGATATTGTAGCTTTTGAAGTTAAGTGTTAATAAGTTTTGTGTGTTTTGGGTATCCGGAACCGCTTATCAGATTTCAAGATTCTTGGGTGACTGGACGTTTTGGATGGTTATAGGTGATATTTAATCCCGCGAGTTTCCCTGTGTTTTTGTCAATACGCGGGCAGCTAGTTTATACTAAAAATAAAAATGAGGTACAGCCTGTGATACTTAACACAGACTGTTGATACTAATATTTTAAGCTAATCGCATTACTTATTTTCCGCTGCCTCTCCATTTAGATATTAAAGTCACTTAAATAGTCAGTTGAATCATCTCTAAAGACCTTTTCCACGAAATGTACCTCATCATCATAAACTTAAGAGCCGGGCTCTTGTCGGTGGAGTAATCGCCACTCTGTTCTTCTCTCTGCCACTGTTTTGAGCTCCTGATACGACATTACATTAACTTTCTCTTTAGCTTGGTCCATAAACGCACGTCTTGGTCTTCCCCTGCCTCTCCTTCCATCAATCTTTCCTTCAATTATAGTTTTTATGTAATTGTCATGCCGTATCAGGTGCCCCAACATATTTCCCCTTCTGTTTTCAATCGTTTTTAGTAGACATCTTCTTTCTCCTATCAAATTTAGAACCTCTTCGTTTGTTCTTCTTTCTGTCCAACTAATACCTTCCATCCTTCTCCATGCCCACATTTCAAATGCGTTCAGTCTCTCTCTATCACGCTGGGTTAGAGTCCACGTCTCGCTTCCGTACAGGGCTATGCTCCAGATGTAGGTCTTAATAAATCGTTTCCTGATAAATAAATGTACCTATAGAATTTAAATTAAATTAGTATTAATCGCTTGAGCTTCTGATACATTGAGCTATAGATATGCGCGTGCAAGTGTATATAACAAGTTCAGCGGCATAAGTCCTTAGTACATATTGCATACATATGTATGCTAAATACACTCGTGTATTGGAATATAAATGTGTAGACTGTGTTTATTTCAAATTGACTGCGCTCCCCCGATGACTCGGCATACAGATTTGATTTACGGCGCTCACACCTGATGCCGTGAAGGATTTATAGAGAGGGAAATCACACGTTTTGATAACTTGAGTTTGGTGTTTTTATAGTAAAATACCTCGCATTCCTGTACCTTGTGTACAAACGAAACTTGTCTAAAATATAATAAAATAGGCATTTATAAGAAGCGAACAAATGAGCTATGGACCGTTTAGCTTTACTGCAACGCACACTGCTATTGGTATATATTTGAGTTCTTGTTGTATTTATTTCAGTAATTTTGCTGAATGTCTGTTCTGCGGGGTTTTTCCATGGGTATTGTCATAATAGCCAGCGCTGTGGGGCTTTAATGAACACCCGTGTCGTATCTCTTTATCCATGAATCCATCTAATACTAATAAAACCAGAGAAATCGAATAAAAAGTCAAGTCAAGACTACTCTAATCCGACTAGCATGTATAAAGAAAGTCATGAAAGTAACTGACACAATTAATATCAAATCACATTTTAGTGACAAAGAAACAGACGGTAAAGGCCGTGTCCCGACGAAATCGACTTAGCGTAGCATGATGCTGGCTTTAGGTTCAGGCAACGCTAGTCATCCGCAGAGACCATTCAGTGACGGCACGTAGGTAACACTGTGCAAATAGAGACGCATAGCACAAGAAAAGGATAAACATAAGAATAAGACACCATAAAAAAAGTTTGACAAAACCGAAGTACCGTAGTAGTGTGTGTTTAAAGTTTGTCACTCTGTAGTACCACCCAGGGGACACGTGCAGGGTTGTGGTAGGTACCTTCTGCGGATGCGAGTAACAGTTGTACCCCCTTTGTCAAGTGAGTGGGCAACTCGACTGTTAGAAGTTCTTAAGCCGCCCGAAGGCCTCTAACTCGGCTTAACGACTACTGTCATAGACAGCAGCCGGGATCAACAGCTTAGCGTGCCTTCCAAAGCACGGAAACGCTCATTTATATTAACCACTCAAACATCAGGCGGTCACCCATCCAAAGACTGCCGTCTTTGCTTAACCTGCGTTATCGTTTCCGACTCGCAGGCGCCGCTAGGCTATGAGCGCTCCAGGAATAGGATACTCAAACATAGTGAAAACCCCTGAGGACTAGACCTCATGCTTCTACCAAAGAAGCTGCTTAAAAACATGACCCCATTTCGCGTTAGTCGGGTAAAAAGGCTTCCAGTATCGTGAAAACAACCGTGCGGGATCGATGGGAACGCTCTATACATTATTTAGGAGCGCCATCTGTCGGGAAGATAATGGCGACAGCGAATTGAATACAAATTTGTTGTTATTTTATTTGGGGCAGGTTTAGGACGAGTAAGGTTTAATGGAAGACGTAATGGAGTCGTTTTGTTTTTATGGTGTGCAATCAAATGGATTGCTCGATTGATGACGACGTCAATTGGGCTGTCTGCATTTTGTCGTGTGTTAGGAGGAAATACGGGTTCGTACATTTTGTGCGAAATGTTTTTATACATTATAACTTACTAACGAGGCTTTTTATGGAATCTATAAAGGGTCGGCAACGCTCTTTTGACTTTTCTGAAGTCGCAAGCGTCTGTAACCTACGGTGTCCGCTTACCACCAACTAGTCCATAATAATGCTGTTCATAGGTGACATACTTTCAGTTGCAAGGCCCATAGGATAAGATATGTCCACCGCTGTCCACAGGTAAAAATATTACTTGAATCAAGAAATATATGAGGAAGACTGCTAATTTAATATCTTATATATCATCTGGAATAATAATAATTTTTTCAAACAAGATAATAAAATATTAGCTCAAGATAATTTCGCTTCATTCGAGATCTAGGTATAATATAATGTAGGGTAACTTAACCTAACGTACTTATAATACAATTGTTTTTATTGTTATGGGTTCAAGAATACCTCAATTTTTTTTTTGCGTGCGTGTTTCGTACTTGAACATGAAGCATTTTTTTCTTTTTGACATAACTATATCATATACGTACTGATATACTGTTTTTTTTGCCTTAGCTCTTAATCTGTATAAGTCTTATACCATTCAAATGTGATATTCATTTGAATGGTGTAAGACTTGTAAAGATTAAGAACTAAGGCAAAAAAAAAACAATAAGTACATGTATAGAAAATCCGACTATAATTATTTTTAACGAATAAACTATGGACATACTGGCGCAGGAGCGGTCATTGTGACATTCTGTGGGGGAGGCCTATGTCTATGCAGCAATGGATGTATTTTTGCTGATATATGCTGATATGTATACTGGCAAAGACCGGAAAAACGCTAGGTAGAAGAAACTACGAGTAGAAGTACATAGTTACATCAAATGTTTATGTTACTTGCTATACCTTTTAAATTACGTGCTTATCACGATGGTAGTTAATGCCAGCTAACGGCATGATATGGGTTATTAACGTGAAAGCGTTATCAAATGTTGTATTTTGGAGTTTATTACGATTGGCCGCGGCGATGATTTACGAGTTTGTTATTATTTATTATGAATTTATACTTCAGTACGAGCTTCACGTATTAAACAATTCTAATTCAAAAAAATTAGCTTGGAAATAAACTCCAATATTATGCTCGAATGAACGCCATATTGTTGCAAAATAGTATACGTCTAGTATTTAATTACTAATAAACCAATTGCTTATTTTTTATTTAGTTGTTGTTTTAGTTTAGAATTAAATTTAATGTCTAATAAGTTATTTTTACTATATTGATGCTGCATGTAGGTAGGCCTATATTACATCTCACCTGGTATTTATATTTATTTCTCTCTCGTCTATCCAAATAGTGTATTAGTATAGTAGTTTATATATTAAATTGTATGACGTTTCCGTGAGTCACCAACGGTGCTGGTTGAAAATCAGCGCTGTAGGTGTCTTGACACCTCAGCATAATGCTGAACCCGTGTCCGGTTCACTGCCGCAGAGACACACTTTTTTCATGTTTTATGTGTTTTTCTTGTTTATTATATTATTTTATATGTGTGTCCTGTGTGTTTGTAAATAAATATTATCTCTTTCTTTCTTTCTAATTAATAAAAAAGTAAAAAAAAACTAGGGATTAGGTGCCAAAGGCCGAAGTGGACCCCGGGCTCTTTTAGGGTTACTACGTGTATAGCAGGGTTAGGTAACTTTTAATAACAGTTGATTAATTTTTTTGCATATTATTTCGATTGAAACTGGTATTACGAGCTATTCGTGTTATTTTAAAAGAAATTCGAACCCAGGACCTCTAACTTCGTAGGCAGGGCCACTACCAATTGAGCTAAACTTGACCTTCTGCCCTTAGAAATAGGAACTTCGCCTAGCTTCAGCTTAAAGGGGTCCCTCGTAAATCCCGTTTGCAAATATAAACACGTCGAGCTCGAAAGCCAACAGATAAACAGATCGCAAAACGCGAGAATGACACAAACAAATCGGTCAATACTCGGCGCAGAGGCATCTCCACATATTTAATTCAACGCACACGGCCAATATCGTTACGCGCGCCGTGCGATGCTTCCGAATCGAGGGTGATGGGCACAGACATGTATAGTAGATCACACAAACGTATCTATTCGTGTGCTAATGCAAACATATCCGCCGTCATCATCATATCAGCCGAAAGACGTACACTGCTGGACATACGCCTCCCCGAGAGTGTCACAATGGCCGACCCTGCTCCACCCGCATCCAGTCCCAGTCCCCGCACATCGTGGGGGGCGACTGTGGAAGATTTGAATTCATTTCTTTCAATGTTGAATTTACATAAAGTTGATTTAGCACGGAGTCCAAATGAATTTATGTGTATTTTCTCATGCGTCTATTTAGATTTGCGTGTAATCGATATCAGATTGGTAAATCAATATTCGATAAAAAAATGAGGGGGGCATAGGGTAAACACTTGTTTGCAAATACTAAAACGCCCGAATAACGTCACTTTTTTTCAGTCGGAAATATATTCGCTTGGACTTTGGATCACAGAAATGGTGATACATGCGATCTCTAACTCTTCTAATATATCTGTGTCATACGCGATATCGAATCGTTGGGCACAAACCCAAGTGGGTCACACACAGACTTCAAAACAAAAAATATGAGTGTTTCCCAAACGTTACTTTAGGTTAGGCTTTAAATTATGGCAGAATCGTAAAGTGTTAAAGATACCCGCGGTTTACGTGCAACTCAACCCATAACCTTAATTATTAACTATAAGTAGTGGCTTTCTGAGCTATAGAACTCACAAGCCCGTTTTTTAGGGTTCCGTACTCCGCTGTCCGTCAGTCTGTCTAACTGGCTGTCTGTCCGTCTGTCACCTCACCAGGCTGTATGTCATGAACCGTGTTAGTTATTTTTTTGCTGGTATGACAACAAATACTAAAAAACAGAATAAAATTAATATTTAAGGGGGCTCTTACACAAAAAACGTGATTTTTTTGCCGCTTTTATAAATAAAAGTACGGAACCCTTCGTGCGCGAGTCCGACTCTCACTTGGCCGGTTATTTACACTTTTTTAATTCAAAAAAATGAATCGAAAAAAAGGCTGTATATTTATGAGGGTGTGTAATGATGAGTATAAAAATAAATGATATATAAATAATAATTTAATTAAATATAATAACATTAGATATAATTTTAAAGTACATAATCACTCATGGTATATAATAAACGTTTGGTATAATAATAATAATAATAATAAATACTCTTTATTGCACCACTACAAGAGGGAAACATCTTACAAAAAGAATTTGCTTAATAAATAATGGTAACAACAGGCGGTCTTATCGCTTTAAAGCGATATAAAAAATATATGAAAATAAATAACCAACCAACCTAACCTAACCAACCCACGGAACAGATTGAAAAAATGTATAAAGATGAGATTTGGGTCGAGGTTATTTATTTCCTAATTTGTGACAAGAATAATGTTACAAGGGCAAATAAAAATAAAGTAAAACAGTAAAGTTAAATGTATATAAAAAGGAACCGGATGGGATCCCTAAGAACGCGCAGTTAGGGCGCGTTGTAGAAGGGTGCTCAGCTCGTGGCAGCAGTCCAAGGGCGCTCGTTCAAGGCGCGTGGTATGCAAACAGGCGTGTTGCACAAGGCGAGAGGTAGCGCGCGGATAATGCACGCGGTGGCGCGCAGATAAAGCACGCGGTGGCGCGCAGATAACGCACGCGGTAGCGCGCAGATAGGGCCTGCGAGGGCGCGCAGATAAGGCACTCGGCGGCGCGCAGATAAGGCACGTGGTGGCACAAAGGTAAGGCACGCGGCGGCGCGCAGATAAGGCACGTGGTGGCACACAGGTAAGGCACGCGGTGGCGCACAGATAAGGCACGCAGCGGTGCGCAGATAAGGCACACAGTGACGCGCAGTTAAGGTGCGTGGTGGCGCGCGGATAAGGCACGTAGTAGCGCGCAAGTAGGGCGCGTGGTGGGCAGGCGCGTAGTTGTAGCCAGCAGGCGCGCAGACGTGGCGAGCAGGCGCGCTAAGACGCGAGGTGACGCGTGGTAGTAGGCGCGCAGGGTAAGAGCACGACAACCAAGTAATTAAGACGTAGGGATCCTTCTTGAGTTGCGGGGCCAGCTGTGACCCCGCAACGGATCAATTTAGAAGACTCCTATTTGGAAGTCGACATAGAACTGATGGTACCGTCGGTTATACGGCTTATATACCCCTGAGGATTCACACTCCAGAATTTCAAGATTCTAAATTCACAAATTCAAATTTACAAGGTACCAGGACTACATATTTACATAAAATTACAACTTTAGACTAAACGTATACAACCTTAACTTCATGGCAGTGCGATTGACAAAGTGGACGTAGCTATCGTTGTATGACAGGTTGTGAAAATGTAAACAAACAATTTAATTATTTTCAGGAAATCTATATAATCATGAAACTAATTATTAAATAACAGAAAACAGGTAAGGAGGGTGTGCCTAAACCGCACGTTAACATTACCAGCGCGCAGAAATGTATTGTTCAAACTTTGCCGTTAGGAAGGAACCAAAGGACCGCAGCTTGATTAATATTGCAATGACGCCTAGGAAAACGGCATACGAGCAAGAGGGAGGTTTTGCACGCGCAGATATAGTGTTTGGCAGCAACTGCAACCATCAGTAAAACAGGTAACGCTACAAGCTTGGTAACGCCAATAAAGTAAAGAAAGTACCTATCTATAGCAAACATTACGCTTTGCAAATTGTACTCATATAGTATTAATATTCGGCGGTAAAAAAGTGTTCGGTTCTGGAGCTTCGCCGGCTGCTACCGCGGCACGCTCGCTTCGCTCGCGCAGCTCGCGCGCTGTAGGATCGCGGTTCTACCTAACACTCATCCAAGCTTCGCTCGTCGCCGTACCTACACCGACTGCCTTAGTGTCTACCAAAAACTATTATGCTAACTGTACATTAGAACAAATTAACATTATATCATATGTTCATTATATAAATAATGCATTAGACTTAAAGTATGTTATATTAAATGCTATTTCATCTAATGATCATTATATAAAATAATAATTATATTATATGTAAATATATTAAGTGTTGTTATTATGACTCAAAAAAGCTACGGTAGCCTAGTGGTTCAGGCATGCGGCTGTCAAGCGGCGGTCGTGGGTTCGAATCCCGGCTCGTACCAATGAGTTTTTCGGAACTTATGTACGCAATATTTACCGTTAGCTTTTCGGTGAAGGAAAAAATCGTGAGGAAACCGGTCTAATCCCAATAAGGTCTAGTTTTCCCTCTGGGTTGGAAGGTCAGATGGCAGTCGCTTTCATAAAACTAGCGCCTATGCCAAATCTTGGGATTAGGTGTCAAAGCGGACCCCGAGCTCCTTTAGGGGCATAAATTTAGGGGAATGATGATGTTGTTATTATGACTCAATAATTATATCAAATGAGCATTATAGCGACTAATGTCATATCATAAAAAAATATAGGCATCGTTACACACCCATATTATCACACACACTATTATCTCACAATATTTGACGAGAATCGGTTTACCCCGAGATATGGAAATATTTTTTGCCAAAGCTGACACCGAGTACTACGTTCACTTTGCTCGCTCGTTCAACTAACGTAATTACAATCGTAACTATTATTTGCTTTATAAATAACTTCCATTAGGACTCCAATAACATAGAGTGGTTTTCGGATTTTTGTTAAACCTCTTACATAATTTTGCGAAATGCTTCTTAATTGTGTTTCGCAAAGTAAAACTTATAAAGGATGATTTGATAGCTGACGGTCCAATAAGCAATTCGTCCAGTACAGTATTATTATAATACATGCAAGTTTCTCGTCAAAAGTTCATATTTCTCTACAGAGGACTAAAAACTTTTTCGCAGAACACTACCACTGCAACTTGAGACGAGTATACTTTTTGACTACGAAGAAGCAGAGCTTCTATGAGGCTACATTGACTCATCTACCAATCTGAAAACTATTCGGAGCACGTTGGAATGGGCTTTCAATTTTAATGTCTGTAAATAATCTTATTGCCATCTAGGCTGGGTGTGGCTTGGCCTTTATTGCTATTTAGTGGTTTATTTATTCGTATGGCATTACTTAATTACAGAGTGCTTCTTCATCTCAATGCTTCACCCATTAGGTAGCGTTTGCATCAGTGGCGTTCGTCGTGAACCTTTCGCGTGACTTCTATTTCTGCAACCAGCAGCTTAGCCCACCCTCTCATCCCAGCGGTATCTTAGTAGTATCATAAAACAGCCCGAAGTCTGCTTGCCAGCTAATTTAAATATTGGCCTCTCTCCTTTTCGGTCGGTGCGGATTTCGAAAACGTATGCCATATGGTCCACATTTGGGCAGCCGTTTTCTCTGCTCGATAGCGCCTGTAAGGAAAATTTCCAAAACGCATGCCATAGCATCGGACAAACACCCGGTATAAAGACTATGCTCTCGACATGATGTCTTAACCCGTCTGCTGGGGGAACTCCATGCTGTATATCGACCAACTTATCGACTAAAGAAAATGCGCTAATCAAAGTTACCGGAACATTAATCCTTTGCTTTTCCGCTATAAAACAAGATGCACCTATTTGCAGGCGGTTAATGCTGAATTGCCAAGGTATATTGTTCTCGAGATTTATCATGGACTTCCGCGAAGTAACGCCTAATTCAATAAATTATGCGCTAATCTGTCAGCTAGGATCAGTAAAATAAATATTAAAGTATAATCCAATTGGCAATGAGCGCGAATGGTCCATTTTCTTTTCGGTTTATGTAACACTTCAAAGTGGTTCAATCCCGTAAGCTCAGTTTACTAAGCCGTCGCTATGTTGTTCAAAGTATGCTTACTCTGCACTGCAGGTAGCCGCGTGCTTCGACACGATTTAGCCAATCTGTGTGCGAATAGAGGGGTTTGGTTGTTACTTCTTTCATTTGTTACCCGTTTATTAATATCATTGATTACCTTAAGCCATGCGCTGAATGCACTTGACCTTGGACATACATAACATACATAACTCTTTCAATCTTAATTCATTAAAAAAATAACAATGGGCGTTAACTATTAGGGATTCAAGTGTCAACTATTAGGACGTTTGTCTTAAATAATAATAACAATAAATACTCTTTATTGCAGCATGACAAGAGATAAACTTCTTACAAAAAATTGGGCATATATTTCGTGTATTTCCGCAACGTACCTATTTAAATTGTGTAAGGTATAGAAATACAATTTCAGAAATGGCCTTTAATGTGCAAAAAGCGCGGGGAATTCCGCGCATTACAGTTAAACTGCTAAACCAACATTCGATTTCTTAAAGTGTAGAAAGACGTAGTGAATTTTAGACTTTTGTCCTAACGTGAGAAATATATATATTACGTGGGTGGAGCCGCAAAGTAAGCTAGTAGAGTCAACAGCAAAATTAAATGATAATTTTAATACCTGCAGGTCGCACACGTAACGCGTTGTACGACAGGGTTATATCGACAAATTTGTAGCGACATAATGACTGTTAAATATCGAGTGTGTTTTCGTTTGGCTTTTGCTCACTTATTTTTTACATATTTATTACGCTATCGGTAAGGGTCTGTTATTAGCTCACTGGCACTACTGTTTTAAGCTATACTGTGTAGTATTTAAGCTGATGATCTCCCTATATAAATGAATAAATAAATAAACTTATCACTTTATTTTTTTCCTATGTCTGACAACATTTTCAGATGTCAAGTTAGTTCGTCTAATTATGAACTCGAGATAACATTGACGCACCCCAACTGTCGCAGTATTATTACATTAAGTGCGACAAAGTACTAAAATGATCATTTATATTTGCTGTTGACTGTACCTAAGTTCATCTGTTATTTGTTTAGCTTCATCAGTTACTTCGGAACAACGGATCACCTCATTCTTAACTTTAGTCGTTCAGAATTAATATCAGCAGCCCCGCGACACTTCAACTCGCGCTTAGTCATAAAAAACAACTTTATTGAGCTACATCTAGTTCAAAACTTGTATATTTTAGGAGTAACAATCACATACGACGCCGTAAAATGGATGAACAAACTGCTGACGCTACGTCTGCTATGTTGTTATGGTGTTAGTTTTATCTCTTTCTCCGATACCCAAAGGTTGTCTGGAAGAGGTCGCTCTTCAGCGATAAGACCGCCTGTTGTCTACCTCTACCTACATGTTATTGTATTGTTTCTCTTTTTAACTGCTTTGTTTGTGTGAGGTGTGCAATAAAGAGTATTTGTATTGTATTGTATTGTTGTTAAGAATTAGGGGAACACAATTATGAACGGCTGTTAACTTTTATGAAATGCCGATATCCTAATTATACCAAAAGTTAACGGCAGGGACATTGGTAGTCCTGTTACGTTTACTTGATTCTAGTTTGAAGAATTTCATCATCATCATCATATCAGCCGAAAGACGTCCACTGCTGGACATAGGCCTCCCCCAAAGAGTGCCAAAGTGACAGGTCCTGCGCCACCCGCATCCAGCGGACTCCAGCAACCTTGAAGAATTTATTATACTACAATTTGTAAGATGTAGAATTTTTGTTGATGAGGTCTCGATGCCGCCGCTTACGCATACTCCATGGGTAGAATGAAATATGCCGAGAGAAAGAGTGGGGAA
This sequence comes from Epinotia ramella, assembly GCA_947578815.1. NCBI lineage: Eukaryota > Metazoa > Arthropoda > Insecta > Lepidoptera > Tortricidae > Epinotia > Epinotia ramella. The sequence goes on along the minus strand of OX388206.1, from coordinate 619,158 downwards.
TTCGTTGATTAAACATGTTTTATATTTAAACTTTGTCCAGCGTCGGCGCGACGGTTCGCAACGTCGTTTGCCAGTGTCTCAGTTTGTATGTGAATTCCGCACAGTACTTCACACTGCACGCATCCGTGCGCGACAGCACGCGGGTCCGCACTCGGCAATTAGTTGAGGGCCCCTACGGGCCCCAACTTAGGAGGTTATGTAAGGAACAAAGAGAAAAAAAAGCGGGTCCGCACGCCCAGCGGGATGCGGCTGCAGTGTGATAGGCCTGAGGCATCTTCCGCATTATCATTTTTTGTATTTATTGTAAGTTTCAATAAATATATTTTTTTGAACGTTGTGACCCCTAAATGAGACTTATTAAATATGTCGTTTCTAAATATTGTTTGTTTCACACACTGTTTGTGTAAGAGGGCTTTTGTCAATATTTACTGTTTAATATTTACGCCGCCGTCGGTGGAACGACCAGAGACCGTCACTCAGAAGCTGGCTGCGTTTTTAATTCAACATAAATGTACCTACGGGTACATTCCAACGACGAACGACGATAATATAGTGGGGTTTACATATAATATATGTTTACAGATAAGCACCTTATTCCCTTGTAATAAGGCGAAATACGGGTACATCTCTTTGACGTGGAATTCACAGTCAAGTTTATAAATGTATACACATTAGAACCTATGTCGAGGGAATAGAACTTAGAATTGTATACGTATTTTTAGAGCTGACCGTAATTTCGACTGAGTATGAAATTAGCGGCCTCTGCCTCGACCTTAGGCCTAATTAACCATGAAGCACAATGTTTCTAGGCTTTAGACAGCTTCTATGTCTAAGTACCTAACATTAGTTTACTAGGCAAACCCTTTTGGGACAAACTTCATAGTTTTTAATTTGTCCCTTTTAAATTTGTTAAGGTAGGTAGTAAGACATTTATATTCAACGTAGGTATAGGGTATACCTGGTGTTCTGCCTTTTCTCCGAACTTTTTTTGTTCAAATTTCATTTGCCAACCAACATTTCGCCGATGGTTCACTTTGACAACCAACTATTAGCAAATTTTTGTATGACAACGTTTCATTTGGCAGAATTATTATAATGCTTACTTTTGGCATACTGATCATTTGTAAAATCTTTCACTAGGCCTAACAACTATTAAACGAATAATGTTTCGTCAGTGGGTCAGTGTAACAGTGCCCTTTTCATATATGAGGCAACTTTTTACTTAAACTAAGTAAACAAAGAAAAACATTTCACAGAGTCCAGTTAGGTGCGACGACGAGCGAAGCGAGGAAGAGTGTTAGGTTCAACTGTGACCCTACAGCGCGCGAGCCGAGCGAGCGAAGCGAGCGTGCCGCGGTAGCGGCCGGCGAAGCGCCAGAACCGACTGTTTTTTTTATTCCCTGGGCATCGCGGCCCCTCATCGGTCAAAAGTCAGTTCTACGATTCGTCACTTATTGCTTAGAATCGACTTTTTATTGTTCATAAACTTTAATAAAAAACGCTGTGTGAGAAGCTGTAATTAAAAAACAAAAACCTACCTGTATACAATTTAAATTTAACTAAATGTATATTATACCGACTAAATCATAAACCACATGTAAATATGTATTTCAAAAAGTTCCAATGAAAAACCAAGCCCAAAGATAGAATTGCCAACCATTTAGTTGGGAAATAAAACAATTCCATAAAATTCAATTGGAACATGATCATTCGGCGAAATGACATTATGCGAAAAATTGGTTGCGAGGTCATATTCGTGCATACAATTTTCAACAACCATAAAGAAAGGCTTGGATTAAATTATATTCTTACTTATTTGGTTGAATTACCGCTTTATCAACATTACTACTCCAGTGGACCAATATAACCTTTTCACACTACATAGGCTCATACACTGGTATAATTCTACTTTGTGTCTCGGTTCGAATTTTCAAGCACCAACTCGATCTAATCTATACCATGTTGAAAATGCAGACTATAGCGACTATGCGATTCCAATAGCCGTCAGAGCTAGTTCGACGGGATTAAACAGCTATAACGACCCGCGCGCCTTAAACATTCAATATTATCGGAAAAAACTCTTTCGCCAAACGAAATAAGCTCCGATCTATTATCATCTAAAGTGAATTGCAAATTTAAAGTATTACGAATATTCTAGAAGGCAAGGCAAAGACGCGAGGAGTGCCAGTGAATTTCTGAAAACAAACACGAGGTAAAATAAAGCCAGGTACTTGCCTCGGATGTCAGTCGTATATTCGCGGCACTCGGTTAAGGACCCGCCAGGGAAAGCCTCGGCAGGGATGAACAGGCGTCATGTTTAAATTTGCAATTCAACTAGAATACCTTCGCCCTAACTACCAGTGTCGCTCCCTCCATATTTGATAAACAAATATGAAAATGAAGTACAACCACGCGAACAGAAGCCGCCCTCTTGTTTTGACAGACGGTGTTGTTTTCCGAAGCGCGTTATCGGCCCCGATAACCTACGTTTCCAATCGACTAAACGCCGGCAAAGGTTTTTGATTCCGTAATTCAATTTAAAGCGTATTATTAACTGTTCGCGTGTGCTTGTCGCTGACAGTGATATGAAACAAATTGCGTTGAACATTATTTTGCTTGTCAATAAGCTCGTGCGTTTATTATTCACTCCAAGCAAATTTACGAAATGATGGACATATCAATTAACACGTGTTTGATAACAGGGTATTTCGAAAATGTTTATCCGACAAGCCGGTATCGCTTGCTCGGGGATGATTGCCTAAATGAATCGCGATAGGGATTTATCGCGAGTGCTTTCGAGAGCGATTCGCCGATCGCATCTGCTCGCACAAAAACGTAAGAGCCGAGATAAGTCGCTGCCGCGCCGGCTCTCGACTCGAAACTCCTGATAAAACAAAATGTAAACAGGACAGAATATCAAGTCTATTTCAGCGTAGCTCTATTCTTGTGCGCTAGATTGAGACATCGAAAGACAATAACGCTTTGGAAGTCACATTAAAATGTATAGTCCATTACATAAAATGAGTATCAAGTCCATTTTAGGAGGGGATAATCGGCATCCGCTCGCTGCGTCGGTTCTGTTTAAATTCTTTTGAGCGTCGAGTTTGCGCAGCGGAGAAGCCGGTTCAAAGCGAGTTTTTCTACGAATCCCGACTTATCGTTGATGCAGAAGAAAGTGAATGACATCGATCGTAAACATGACGAGCACTCCGCTCTTTTAAATAGAAAACTTATGTGTTCCGCTGTACGTGACGTGAAATTCACTGGAACCTTTCCACACATGTGAGTTTTCGTTAAACTTTATTCTTTCAACGAACAAGTATTGACTTTTATTTACCAACCTTTCACATAACTTTCCTTTTCACTTCTAAGATTTTTTTGTTTGTAGATGGAGTAAAAAACTATACGTGTTCTGAGTGTGCTGAAGCTCGGAACAAAGATAAAGTCGTATGAAAAGTATTCAATTAGAGTAATACCTAACGCTGTCAGGGTGTGACAGTTGACGCTCGGCTAAGTGGCAACATGTCGCGCATGATTTGACGCGTGACGCGTCGTCGGCACGTCGGCACGTCGCCGCGACGCCCGCGGCAGCGGCTAGTTGCCGCGCGAGGAAGGGCTGAGCGGCAAATTGACAAAGGGCTCGAAGTGGATCGTCGTTTTGCGAGTGACGGCGAGCGGCGTGAGGAATACGCGATGAGGGCGGGCCTCCGGGGGAAATAAAACAACACGGATCCTGTAAAAAATATGACCGGGCAAGTGTTGCTAGCGGTGGCGGTAGCAGCCCAGTATTCGGAAGCACTTCTATTCTCCAGTGATTTAATAGGATTCATCATCCTAGTTTTGTCAGCTTTGGCCTCAATTTCGTGGGAACGGAAGGCGAGGCAGTGCATAACTTCATGTGACGTGTGATGAAGTCTTAGTATCTTTGATTCAGATTCAGATTCAGATTCATTTTTTATTGCTTATTGAAAATTTACATGATATTTTACAAATTTTCTTTGTATATAAATAAAATGAATTCACAGAAAGCTCGTCAGGTACATACAATAAATTTGTTACAATAATGTCAAATAAATGGATAAAATTACATATATGTCAAACGTACAATAATATAAAAACGGAAATTACAGCAATAATAATAAAAATAATTTATCTCTAGGGCGTCCTAGATTATGATAAGGTCAAAGAAAAACAAAATAATAAAAAATAAAAAAATAAATTAAAAAAATTGCATCAAAAAATAATAATATTAATAATTGTCTAATATTGTTTTTGTTGGGTGAATTCCTTTACTGAATACAGCGACCTTGACAATAAAAAGTCTTTCAATCGGTGTCCAAAACCATCATCCGTTGATTCATTTCTGAGACTGGCGGGTAGTCTTTCGTAAAAAGCGGGGCCTATTACGCGCGGCGACTTGTCGAGGAGCGCGAGGCGCCGCCGCCGCGGCACGAGCTGTAATCGCCCCGTCTGACGGGTGATTCTGCCGGGCATATTCACTTTTTTAAATGAGTGTATATTTTTACGTGTGAACATTATTACTTCATATATGTAAAGTGAATAATGGGTCAACATATTATATTGTTTAAAAAGCTGTTTACATGAGTGCCTCGGAGTTACACCTGCCAGTATACGCAAGGCTCGTTTCTGTAATTTAAATACTCGGTCCGACTCTGTTGAGTTTCCCCATAATATAAGCGTGGTGTCAATGGTAAACCCGAGAAACTTGCACGAGTCACAGCGCGGAATTGGACTTTGTATTTGCGGGATGTTTTTTGTTTTGCCAGCTGAAAACAACAAAACATTTGACTTTGTGACGTTGAGGATGAGGCCGTTTGCCGAGAACCACTCGTGAAGTTGGTCGCACGTATTACTTACTCTTTGTTCAAGCTGTGAGTACGTATCAGCTTTTACTACCACGGTGGTATCATCAGCGAACAGGACCATCATACCTTCAGTAACAGAGGTAGGGAGGTCGTTTATAAAGGCAAGAAATAGGGTATTTCCCAGCGCAGAACCTTGTGGAATTCCGAGGTCTAGCCTACCTGCCATAGATCTCATGGTTTTACCTTTTATTTTGACCTCAACAGTCTGGTGTCGGTTTTCTAAAAACGATTTGCACGTTATTAGTAATGTAAAAACCTTTTTGTCCACTCCAGCAGGTCGACCACGTAACGCATTGTACGTGCGGTGCCTCAGTTAGATCTAAATGTCACTTTTGCATAGATAAAAGTTAGTTGGATCTACCTAACGCGCGTTCAAAACGTACGTAATTGCCCCTCAGGTTAGGGGGTGAACATTTACCAGAGACGTTCTAACCTGTGTTCCCAAAAAAGACACGTAGCTGTCAAGTATGCTGGGTGTCAATGTTTGAAAACACAGCATACTATCGTACTATCTATCTTCCGTTTTAGTTGATTTAGGAACTACAGAAAGTTTGTATAGTTGTGAGTTTGTATAGTAGACTCGCTGTCTCCCGTCCCCTGGCGTCGGTCCGCGAGTCACGCGCCACCGCTCCATCACCGCTAATGTCGCCCCGGGCAGATAGCTCACGATACGACACTACCGATGTCTCGCTGAAAACTAAACAATCCTACACCTCAACGGCAAGTGAAAAACTACTGGTTTATCACTTTTCTTTCACTTCTATTACACACTATACAAGCAATGTCAAGAAAGAAGACAACGTCTTCCAGGACTGTGTAAGCCAATGCGGGAGCGGCATACACGACTGCAACCCTGGCAGGTGTAATTTTTGAGTTAAAAGAGAATCCCTTTCTTTTTTCGCCCTAGAACTAGCCAAAATGTGGCGAGGCGCGAGGGCACCGAGTGGCGGTTGCCGTGAAGTTGTTCGTGGATAGAAAACCCCACATAAGCCATTCATCGACAGAATTTGGAAATCCATCCATACTATCCATACTAACATTATAAATGTGAAAGTGTGTCTGTCTGCCTGTCTGTCTGTCTGTTACCTCTTCACGCCAGTCTTCACCACAGTTCGGATTTGGATGAAATTTCTTATAGAGATAGTTTGAGTCTCGGAAAAGAACAGGATAATTTTATCCCGGAAATCATCCCCTAAAGGGGTGAAATGGGGGGTGTAAGCTTATATGGAACTACGATATATGTAGGTAAACGAATTCCAGGCGGTCGGAGTCACAAACCAATTTTTAAAGTGTTTGTGATTTGTTTTTGTTCAGTTTAGTTTAGATTAGTTTAATTTAATACATGTTACCTCATTAGCACCTTACTTAAGTATGCCTTAAATTTATTTCCTTTTGTGCACACATGTTTAGAGTTATAGTCTGAGAGTTTTTGCCAGATCTACGTAACGCATTGTACGCACGTTAGGTAGATCTTAATGTCAAATATATTATGGTTTTTCCATATAAAATTAGACATTACGCGCGTACGAAACGTTACGTGATTACCCCTCTGCAGATCCAGGGGGGGTAATCACCTAACGTTTCTAACGCGCATTAGGACAATTTAATTGTTTTTTTCCATACACAAGTTGATATTTTCTGTTCACTATTACTATACTAGCTTCGGCGATACGGAGGCAATATAATCCAATGTAGTCGTTCGCTACACTCTTGCCCACACTTGGAACTCAGTGCAGCATATAATGTAAAATCCGCTTCAATAAAACTTTGTGGAAATGCGTCAAAAGTATAGGATATCGTATAAATTCAACTAGTTAAAAGCAATAATTAAAATGTCGCAGCCATTCGGAGAGCTAATAACAACTTTGCATAAAAAAACGTATTAACGAAATTAAACTGTTGCCCAAACTAAATTTGAGAATTCATGAAACTCCGAGCGATACAAAGTTCGCAAATACTTTATTAAAGTGGATTTCTCCGTAGAATACACAGGGATACATTGGAAACGGCAGACGCGGTGGTACGTGCTAATTAAGATCACATTACTCAAAAACTTTATAATGAAGAGCCCTCTCAACACACTAATTAGATTTTTCTTTTGTTAAAATCCGGAGGCGTGGGCCGAGTTATTCCCTTCGCCTACCTGAATTATTCGGAGGGAAACGTATTTTTTTATAATTTCGGAAGGAACAAAGTTTTATAAACTTTTTTGATAAATCTATAATTGCGAGATGAGTTTCAGCTAACCGAGTCGAGGAATTTGGTTGTACCTACAGCGTAATATTCTGTAGGAAAACATTGTGGGGGTCCGTTGGGAATAATTCGTGCAAGAATAGTGTGACGGGGAAGACTCTAATATGCTCGCAAAGTGGTGGTGGCCCGCGGGAATACCACACTGGCGATATTGAGTTATATTTTTAGAAATAAAAATAGCACGCGGCGCCAACTGTAGCCAGGTTCCTGAGCTGATATCATGATGTTCTTGGAATTTTAATCTCAGAATCCTGTTGTTATTAAAGTTTAGAAAGATAACCTGATCACAACCTTATTCAAGTAAATTGAATAGGTAGTTTATTTAGTGTCTTGCAGAGTAACGTTTTGGTGAGAAGTTTTTGAACGAGCGAGCGAAGCGAACGATGTTTTCTGTTTCAGCTTGGCCGAACTTATTTCGTATGTCCAGATGTCTCGCTGTCCTGCTGTCCGGCTGTTCTCCTGTACTGGTCGCATTTCTCAACCAATTCTCGTGAAATTTTGTAAGCAGATTTGTTAGTTATGTAGATTTAGAATATGTGAAAGGTTTTAGAATTTATTTAAAAATACTTGTTTTTAATAAACTTGCGTGTTCTACAGCTCGCAGACCCACTAGCTATATCAACAGCCAACTTTTAGGTCTTAGAGTTAAATATTTTATGAAGATATGACTTGTACATTCACTTAACTATTTACTTCTGTGCACAGCTTTATCCCTTCTCAACTGACGTAGTTTTTCATTCTACTTGCATGTAAACCTTAATTCATAACACTTCATCAATATTGCTTTACAGAATATCAATTAAACGAACACGCAGAATATTGAAAACGAGTTGATAACTAAAGGGAATTAATAGCTCGATTGATGTGATTGTTCCATTACAGTTGCGTGTCGCGAGAGTCATCGAGCTAATGGTGCTGCTAAGCAATTCACAAGCTCTTGTTACGAGGCCAATTCCGCATTTAGTGCGGAGTTGGCGCTATATCAGTAGGCTCTCTGCTGCTGTCAGTATCAAATCATTACAGAACCTTTACTGTACTGCTACTACATTTCCGAATTCGCTTCCTGAAAGGTACGGGTTATACGGATGCAGTACAGCACGCGTACTGCCCCACTTCTGTGCAATATGATACTACGCAAATATCATACTTAAAGTATACCGACTAGTAAGATAATCCAGCCACGGCAATGCGGATGTGGCTATCCCCTACCACTCTCCCCCCCCCATATTTCTTGACCGCGAAATCCGTAACATCTACGCGTAATCTAAAACCATACTTACACTGGTGCGCATAAAGTTAATACTCGGTAATCATTGTGAGTACCCGCCCAGCTCCGAACCGAGCACCTGGCCACAACCAAACGCAATAACCTGCGCATTTTTATTCACGCGAAGCCTTCCACGAGCACGCTCGTATCCCACAAAAGTAATGACTATTCCCATTGTACACTAGTTGTAAAGAACAATTCTTTATTCCCGTACGTGCTCCTCAGTAAAACAATGTCACTCGACATTAAAATGAAACAGCTAATCTGCATAAAAATAAAAGGGAACGCTTCCCGATGACTGGAAAAAACGGTACGCCTCTATAATTTTTCTGGCGTAATCTCCTTTATGGGTATGCAGCCGTGTTTGCTTCTTTTATGCCCGTGGCTTTTGAACGTTACTAGCGATTACATTAAAATCATAGGGCATGTGGGCTTCCTGATTTATGGAGGGCGCTGGCACTTAATTTTACCCTTGTTTATTGTAATGCGAGCCCTTCGTTGAGCCGGGGACGGCAAACAGGCCTTCCCTAGTAAACCAGCCGTGGACTTATCCAAATCTACAATACCCTTCCTTAAGCCCTTGCGGCTCCAAAGTTAGGAAACAAATTTCACATTTGAGGTCTCCGTTCGAACTGTACAGAAAAGCCGATCTAGGTTCATGAATAGACATGCCCGCATGCATTACAGCAAACGGCGGCCATACATTACCATGGCCCATGCTTTCCAGGCTAAAGTTATGTGAGGTTGCGGCTTAATCCGCATCGCTGTGGGCTGCAGCGGGCAGGCCGAATGACTTTCCTTTATTTACCTGCGCAAAAACACGGGCCCGGCTTTAAAACGTATTGCGTCCCGCAATCACTTGACGTCTCGGCTTTCAAAAATAATTTGACCCTTGAGCATTAAAGCAGATTAGTTTCGTTTGCGTTAGAACTTTACTGTTGGTTTAAATTGAGCGATAAAAGGCCCCATGTTTGGTCACTGGTAAAAACTAAGCCGCGGGCATCTCAATTCGCGCGCTCAAATAGCAATCTGCCCGGCTCGACCGTCGTTCGTAGTTTTTCTACAGCATCGATAGGCATGGAGCAAACGATAGCTGTCATCAACCCCGTCAGCTGAAAATAGAAAAGGAATTCCCTTAGTGGCCTAAATAAAATCATAGATTGTTTCAGAGTTTCCTAGAGCAAGCATTTGTGGAAAGGGCGACGATGCTAAATGTCGTTTCAACGATTCAGCATAAAAGGCTTACAAAGTGAGCGGTACTTCAATGATATTAAAACGAAGTGTGTCAAATTACTGAGGACCTTTAAAAATTAATGTTTTATATTGATTAAGAGGATTACGGATGCTTTTGTGCTCTGAAAATTTTCCGCCGGCTCGCTTAAAAATGTTTTGGGTATTTAAGATATTTATTGAAAAATATGTAGAGAATTTATTGGAATTGCTTTTAAAATTATTACAGTGCTTTGGTCCCTGCGGGAGCGTGATGGATCGTGTCGGTGTCTCTGTATCTGAGGGGCTAAGATAACTGGTTGCTAAGTCGCTTCACGCGCGATTTCGCAACTGCCGTCTTACTCGCACTGTGCTAGTTAGAATAAGGAGGGTAGATGTTTAGTGCTCGCCTTACTGGAACTCTGTTCGACAAGCGCTCTTAGGCGATTATTAATTACGTCCTATCATGCGAATAGGGATGTGGACACTATATGAAATAATCAATAGTGTACTATTTTCTCGAAAAAGGATCAATATTTTAGTTAATTGGAGAAAAAAACAACGCAAGAGGTTAAGTAATCACAAAGTTATAAGTGTACAAAGTTTTGGGGGTGTATAATTATGTTCTGTCCCTTTTCCACAAAACGCACCTTCATATGAAATAATTGTCATTTACTATGACGCTCGAGGATAGTGACGTCACGATCTGCTAGCGTTTTTCTCTCTAACAAGCAACATTAAAACGGTTGTGTCTTCATAATTTTTTGAGATGTTTGAATGGGATTTTCATCATTAAGCATTTTTTTGGCCTTCTTTATTTTAAAGTAAATATGTTTTGAGTCTACACCCCTAATATATTGCAAAAGTAATTAATTAATTAATTATAATATTTTTTTTTTTTATTATTTTGTTATTAAGTAGAACGCTCGGGAAACAAAAGCAGCTCTACACATGTACCACCGACTATTGACGACGCGTGTCTGTGTAAGTACGTCACATCGGACGTTCTGATTTGTTTTACTGATTTAAGCTATACCTGATATCTACTGTGCTCGCTCCAGGTACATTGGCTGTCAATGCTTGTTAGCATCGATGCTTTGTGAACCCGGCCTCTGGCATTGTGCGGAGCGCGTCTGACGACAATGCCTGTCGCGTCACCAATAAGTTTCGACACGTAGCATTGTCGCTGTCGCTATCGCTGACGAGTTTGTCATTGTCACGCTAGGAATCAATGGTGACAATGAGTAGGATATGTTATGGTTTTTGATAGAAAACTCTGATAGTAATTTAAGGCGAACGTTCCTTGTGGCTGTTTTTTGAAAGCCAGACCGACCAAAATTTCCGATAAAATATAATATTTAACTGTGGGAAAGTCACTGACAATTTCATTACTTAGAACAATGCGATGTCAAAACTCAAATGAGGCTGTGTTCAATTTTAAATTGACTTCTACCAAATTTTGCGTAAAAAAACTTTTGAGTGAAAACGCCCAACTGTATCGGTCAGTGCGCTCGATCGTTTTTTATCATGACCAATAAATTACGGTTCTATAAAACAGTATTCATAGCACATGATTGTGGTTAACCGAATTGCGGGTAACGAGGGTAGGTTATAGTTTGCGTTAAAATCAAATATGAAACAAATGAGTGACGCGCGGTTGCGGCAGGCACTGCTGCTGACAAATATTTCAACTGCAGAGTCCTTTCATTTATTTTTGCTGATACCGGGCTGTGTCGTGTTCGGGAAGCTTTAATGAAGGTTTGGGATATGGCGATCAAATCGCTACTAAGTAATGGAGGTTTGTTGTATTTCTAAGGGTTTTTTAGTGGGTCGGAGCTGGTTTAATTTGTTAGTTTTTAGGGTTCCGTACCTCAAAAGGAAAAAACGGAACCCTTATAGGATCACTTTGTTCTCCGTCCGTCCGTCCGTCCGTCCGTCCATCTGTCAAGACCATTTTTCTCAGGAACGCGTGGAGGTATCAAGCTAAAATTTATACCAAATACTCAAGTTTTTTGTCCCTTGGAGCTGTAAAAAAATCAAACTTTTAAGCCAATGCAATCAAAAGACACAGCCGTTTATGCCGCAAATTTCTGCAAATTTTCGAAACGCTCAAGGGAATTAAAACCTACAGGGTACTTTCCGTGAACTCAGAATCTTTAAATTTGGTACGAAGCAACGTCTTATAGCACAGATAAAGGAAAAATTACGAAAACCGTAACTATGTATGACTCGATTGTCGTGATGGGTCACCTTTTACCTATATACCTACAGGTTTGTACGGAACCCACGGTGCGCGAGACCGACTCGCACTTGGCCGGTTTTTTACATGAGATACGCTGTTTGAAGTGTTGTTTGGACAAATGAAGTATTTTAGTATTTTTTTAAATTAGGTCTTTATTAACTGATACTATAGTAGCTGTTTATGACTGTTCAAAATGGAACGAAACTTTATGTTACTGAGTGTCAACACACCTAAAATGTGTAAGCACCACTTACGAACTAATTTTGTACTTTACGAAGTATTATTTAATTTTAACAAAAACTACCACCGATGCGTGGTGACAAGCTCGTACCAAAACTTGATCCTGGATCGAATATGGATACGCCAGTGTTTTGTTTAGCCAGAGTTTTGCGGATCCGCACGTTTCGCTAAGCGGGTCCGGTTGCAATGGTTATTTTTTCGCGTCGTATTTTAAGGCGTATCCTACACGCAGTCTGGTAAAAACGCCGGTCTGACGTCTGGTACATTTTCGAGGGCCTCAGCTCTGGAACTAAGCGAACGAAAATTCTGAAAAAAAATCGGAATGTTTAGTGTCTTTGTAACTAGAACTATGCCTATGGCGCTATTATGGTCTTTAATGAATGCTAAATGAAGGAATAATATAATATAATAAGAATTAATACATTAAACGTCATCATCATTTGGTATGAATCGAAATTATATGGGCATCTGAATACAATATAATAGTACATAGTTAAATCGACTACGTAACAAAACGTAATATTTTCATATTTCTTAGTAAACTAAATACGTGTTGCCGCTACGGAGCTGGCGCAAACACTGCGCAATGAGTAAAGTTGGTTCCAATAGGGAATAAATACGTACGCGGCACGATTGAAAACGAACCTTAAGTTAATGCTGGTAAGGTATTATTTCGTTTACGTCAAGCACATCGAGCGATTCATGTGAATCATGCATTTAAAGCGTTTCAGCCTTTTTTAGTGTATATAATACCGGCGCACCGAGTAGACGTATTCATTCTTTCTCTAGCGAACTCTCGGATTGTCATTGATTCTGGGTCGAGCCTAAATTCATAACGTAAACATTCGTAGATACATTATTGTGGTGGCGGGAAGGTTCAATATTGTGCGATTGCTTTGCATAGTATTGAACTATTCCACTACTTATTAGAATCTGAGTTTATTCTAAGGTTCAGTATTGTGCAATTATGTTGCGTAGTAATGAACTATTTCACTTTCTGTTAGATTTTGAGTTTATTTTAGATGATTTTATTATTATTTCGAACCAGATCAAAGTCCTAGTTGCATGGTCAACTTAACGAAGTGCATTTCCCCTTACGGTGACAAGGAAGTATACTTCGGGATCCTGTTAGTAGTAGGCCAGGTTTGAGAGAAGCCTGGCACCATCTTTTTTATTTGCACAGATGGTGTAGCCTATCTTTGATGGGCCTCTTACTCGTCTTAAGGTTGGCCACAGGCTGAAGCGAGAAGATCGCCATTTCCCATAAGTCGATCGCTAGGATTGTTATCCACTCGTTGAGGTCTTGTGTGTGCTTAAGGCTTGTTCTTTTATTGGATATATATTTATATGTTATAAAATAGGGCGTGCATTTCACAGAACCCTTAAGTCCACGGACACGTTGTGAAATGTACATTACACAGGCTCTAGGTTGCATTCTCGGATTAGCCTTCCGAACAATTTACAGCTTAGATCCCTAGCTAGCTTAGAACATACACATCACATAACGTTAATAAAAGTAATGATGGGAGTTTTGCATACAGTAGTATAGGATTTAGTGGTAGGTAGGCTTAGGTATAGAGTCAAACACCGTCATAGGGTATTAGGAATACTATTCTTAGGGATGGATAGTTAGAATGAAGGTTTACAAATTAAATAACATTTATTTGAAGGTTTAATTGCAATTTATGAGTAACTGAATAGGAATTAGTTATTGTGTGTGGATCAGTAGTATTGGGTTCCGTATTTTATTACATATGAAATATTAAAGGTGTAATCGTCATATTGCTTATTGTCATCAAGGTGTTATACTTCCAGTTATGATTAGGATATCAGAATTGTTTCAGAAAGATGAAATGATTCTAGGCTAATGGCAAGCGGAGCAGTCCATTATGTCTAATATTAAGGTATCGAATTATCATGAGTGGAATATACTCATTACTTAGGGTAAACTTCAGGTTCAATATTTCATATTTAATGGACGGTAAACCTCAGTATTACAAATATCTTCACTATAGCAGGTTTATAGGAATTTAATGTATACATTAGTCTCTATGTAAAGGGTGGAATAATGCCTTAATACATAATTTTCCTTGAAGGAAATAATATTCAACTGTTAGGTCTGATGAGTTTGTTGAGTGCTTCTTCTCATCAGAAATTAGGTACGAAGCACAGGTAAATTTATTAAACATGTTAGGATTACCTATTAGAAACAAAATATAATAAAATGGGTATTTAATTAGCTAGATGGCCAGACCCACATCCAGACGGAAATGGTAGCATAGTATGGATCAAAGAGAATCTTCCATACAATAATAATAATGAACAATTAGCTAGCTAGGTTGGTCTGTTATCTGATTTGATGGTATGATTATAAATTGAGGCAATGTTTTGGTATATAAAGAAACAAAGGCTTTAATTTAAGAGGATATTATATGTTGAGAAAATATTGATAAAGCTACCATTACGTTAACCGGCCACGGTAGGATCTGGTTGGGGTTTATTAACCAAAAACAAATTTTATTTATTACATAATTAACATTTTGAACTAGGATGCAGTAGGATGACGTAGGGTTGAGTAGGTAGGGAGGAGTCAAAGTCTAATTTGCTACACATAAAAGAACTTAGGTTGCTCGGAACACAACGTAGACACTAGACGATCTATTGGCCATATTCAAGTTAATTTTAATTATTTATGTTCTGTAGGTAAATACATTAATTTAGCGTTAGAAACAGTTGTTTAGTTATATTTTGCCAGGATTTAACAGCTCTTTTAGTTACATTTTGGTGCCGTGACCAGGATTTACACTTTTAGATACATTTCGGTTCCGTGACTTGGATTAACATACTTTTAGCTACATTTTGTTGTCGTGACGCTAGATTTACATAATGTTTGGTCACAAAGTAGCTTTTGTTACATTTGCGAAGACCAGGAGTAGCCTTTCTTTGGGCTACATTTTGCTGGCGTGGAATGGAAATGTGTGCATATTTGGATTTTGACTCTTCCTACTAGTAACTTGAACGCAACAAATAGTATGATTTATTGATACACCTTCGTAATTACAGCGAATAGTTAATGCAATTAGTAGTTATGTAGGATTCTCTGGAGTTGCGCGCGGTCGTGGGCTGCTTTTTGTTGGCCGGGTCGTGCGTTTGTTTGCCACTAAGGTAGCATTACGTAAATTCTCGTTACTCTGCCGTAGAGCTATATCTTCATCTGAAAAAATATATACAAAAGTATGTTAATGTTTGATGCGTCATTTTAAATTTTATGTACGAAGGGGTTTGAGTCTAAAACTATAGGGGGCGTGGGGGCGTTAATTGTGTTTAGTAGTTATCTATGTGTAAGTTATCTCCACAATTTGAAAAGAAAGTATGATAAAGGTGCAAATAGTAGCAAAGCGGAGTGAACCCGGCGAGTGCACTTCGGCTTGTTGGTTCTAGGACGCACCACTCGGTGTCGCTAGTGACAGTATGTAGGAATAAGACTGGACAGGTAGTATAGTGATACATGATTTATATTAAGATACATTAAAAAAAAATCATGTAGACTAGCTGGTTGCAGTAACAAGTCATATTTGGACTTGTACAATTGTATTATTAAAAATAAATTCTTTGATTTTATTTCAATAGTAACATTACATAAACTAAAATATTAAACAAATGAGATATTTAATTACCTTTTATAGTACAAGAATTTACAAATTCAAGTAAATTGATCAGCATGCCGGGGTATATCTTGAAAATCCACCATCTCGCTTGTTTCGAATAACCTGAAAATATTACCAGTTGAAAAATTAATGTTACTAGGGTAGTAGATATATATATATTCCTGTATGAGAATCGATACAACATACTTTCATGCATGTAGAAAGAATCAAAATAATGTAAAATAAAATAAAAATATTTTTGACTCCGGTGACAGATATCAAACAAGCTCAATTAATTTTGTATAGAGAGACTAAAGATAAGAAAGATATATAAAACCAATAGATCTAGTATAACTATATACTTGCTGTACTTACATTTAGAATCATCCATACACTGATATAGGAAAAGAGGTTAGTCATCACTGAAATCATCGGAGTGAAACAAAGTTTCTCGAGTGTTCATTACTGATAGAATAATCAGCTTTTATGTAAACTCATCATTTGATAGGGCATCATCATCTTTGATTTTCTGAAATCACAAGAAAGAGGGATATGATAAAAGCATATAAAAAAAAGAACATTTAGTTGTTGAATGGATTGTACAAATTGTTTTAAAAGCACATCAGGTATAATATTACCTGCAATAAATTACTTTGTCATTATTTCAAGTAGTAAGATAGTCAAACATAGGATTAGGAAACGAAAAAGTTATGTCATAGTTTAGAATTACTTTTTGAGCATAAATCATAACCAACAAAGCTATTTTCGACAAGGACTCTTTTGGACTATAATCTTAGGTACGTTCATAGTACGTTATGGCACTGCTATGATAATAAGGAGTCGCATAAATTTCAATAAAAAAAGAGTAGGAACATTCTATGGCTAGAAATAAATACCATGTAAGCTAAAGCTCAGAATTGTTTGATACATGTTTGTATGTATGATATGTTTATGGTATGTGAACGTGGGTCAATGATTTGTCTAAATTTATGTAAAAAATTAGTAACATACTTGAGTTTGAAAGTACTTGAGAATTTCAAAGAGCGAGGGTGTAGTCAAGCTACGCGCAGAAATAAAATACTAAAAGACCATGATGAAATATAAATATAGATCAAGGACTTACTTACCTAATTGTAGTTTAGACGCTTTCTTTCTGAAGTACTTTATTTTTAAAACAGTTTGTTTCCGTGCGAAATCCATATCACGTAATATTTGGTTCACTTGTGCAGGGAGCTTTTATTCCAAAAACTTAGGATCGTTGTAGATTGTTGTAGTCCCATATATTTAGAAATTAATTCATTAATTAACCTTTCTCAAGACAGACATTTTAGAAACGCACTTGATCATTACAAAAAAAACTCTGATCAAATAACCAGTAGTAATGTAAACAAAACCACAGACAATCTAATACTTAGCAGATAAGTCGCGTCCAAACGCTCGAACGTGTCGGACTGCATGCAGTACAACGCATGATTTCGGACTGTTTAAGCAATGGCAGACTATGCGGTGTCTGGCACAATATAAATAATGGGGAGTATGCATGTCATGATTTTTCGGCCCCAATTTGCCAGTAGATGACTAATTGCTATTGTCTGGAGGCGTGTTGCGCTGCTGATCCGACTGTCAAACGAGTTGTACTGAGAAGTTGCATGCACATGTGGTCGGATTGTTGCATCTGTGCGCTACACCCAATTATGACTTCCACGTGTTGTACTGACAAGGTAAAATCACATGATCTGTTTACCTCATTTCAATAAAAGTATTCATAATAAATATATATATATCTAAAATTGTAACAAAGATTCTTAACCATCATAAATAATGATTCATCATAATTATTCCGATGGATTTATAAACAATTATCTATGGTTTCAACAAACAGATACTATTATTTATTATACAGCTATAGGTAGCTGGTAGCTTACACGGAATGTAGTGTTATTTTCATAGATGGCAACACAAGTCATCAACTAAGGGATTTTTTCAGATAAACAGTTGAACATTCATGTTTACATGATGAGATAAAACATTTGTAAGAAAGATTATTATTATTGAGCTTTAATATTGAAAAGTCATCAACATCATAAATAACTGTGAATAAAAAAAAAAAAGAAGAAAGATTTCCGAACGTGGCGTTGTGTCCCAAAAGTCGAGTGGGAGTGTCAATGTCAAAAAAAAGAGATGTCGTTTTGCCTTAAAACTTGCAGAAAAACTTTATTTTGCATTTTAATTCTGGTATTATTTTGGATTAGAATTAGAAAAAAGTGTATGATGCGTTTTCAACGAAATAATAATGAAAGTATAGGTAACTTCAGCCAGGAATATTATGTAGGTTTCACAATGACTCCAAGACATATTTAGTAGGATGTGAGGTGAAACTCTAGTTTTGTGTATATTATTAGTGTTGTTTGCTATAAGGCGCTTGTATATTCTTTATCACAAGTACAGACATTATTTCTTAAATTTGAGCCAATAGTGTACCTATTCTACTAAAGTTTAAAGTAAAAGTAACACATAAAATAAGTTATGGTGCATTTAAGGGGGTGGCAAATATGATTTTTTTGGTAAGCATAAAGCATTCTATTAAGATGTCAGTCTAGTTTTATGTATCTTTTAATCCGGGTAGATGATTGAAAATTTTATTGGTATCGATATAAGTTTTGATAAAAAAAACACCGGTGAATTTGGCTAAAGTATAAATTATAAATATAATATAAATATAACATGAAAAACTTGTATGTATTATAAATCTATATATATACTTAAAAGTTAAGAATATATAATTCATTACCTGTTGAGGTGGTTTCAACACTAAATATTTATGTGAAGTTTATGGGCAATTTATTAATCACAGTGAAGTCTGGATGAATAATGAATAGAAGTTGGATTCATACAGTGTTCCAGTTTAAATGCATCTGAGAAGGGAAACACAGTTTATTAATATCTATTAATTTTGTTTTCTGATTATTGAAATTGGATGTTATGAATAGATACTATTTTACTGAAACAGCGCATTTTATATGAGCATATAAAATATGGAATTTAAGTTTGTTGCTTTATTTGGCATTCATTGAAGGAAAAGGGTTAAAAATTTAAGAAAAATTATAAAAAAAATTAAAAATATTTTTAGACATCGGTGATAGTATGCATTGTTGCATTGATTACATATCTGGAACTTTGGCTATCTGTAATAATCGAGTGAACAAACGGATGAGGAAGTGATGTTAGTGCTTGAGTGTATGACCTACTCAGAGATGATCAAAGTAAGGTGATGTGAGAAAAGGGTGTGCAGATTTGAGGGAAGTTCTGTGAAAATGGGTTGTTGCAAATAGGCAAATGTTAGATGGTAATCAACCTGGATTTGTTGGTATTTGGGGGAATCAAAATTACACATTAGTCAGTAAAATCTTATCCGTAGGTTAAGAATCGTATTACGATTAGCCCGTTCCATGGGAGTTTTTACTGACTACATACTACACAGACGCTGAGACTAAATGGGTATACACACCACATTTTTGAAGAAGGATATTTGACATCAAATTGTATCAAAAATGATTTGTCAATGTACATTCATTTTTGAAAATTGTATAAGTACATATTACTTCAAAATGATTTATTTTTAAGTTGATACTTTATTTCTAATATTTTCATAAGTTCCTTGGTCGATGGTGAGAGGTTATCTTTGGAGATAACAGTGATTTAATTGTTAAAGTAAGGCTACTTTTCATCCTAGTGATGACATGTTCATCATAACCGAGGAGTTGTGGTACAATAATTGGCATACAAGTTTAGGTTCTTTCTCTAGAATATTATATTTTTTTAGATAATTATGAATAATTATCATAGTTAATCGCATTTTGAACTTTAATGTTCTGATAGTCATTTCATTTTATGATTGGAATAGTATTTAATGATGAATGGCGATGAAGGGGCATTGAGGTGATAAATGTCAGGTTAACTAGATTTATAAATGGACATTTTATATATTGGGGTGGAAAGGAGTCTGAAATCAAATATCTGATTCAATAATGTGACACACTCCAAGAAAACTTGATTGAAAAAAGTGATGACGTATCGAGATTTGGTTCGAATTTTAATTAGTGAGAAATGAACATCTCAATGCTTATATAAAGGTTTTTTTCTGCTTTGCGTGGAGAGTTTTTGTAGGATCATCCATGTCCGAGCAATGTGGATCGAATCGGAGGATGCCCAGCCAGGTCCAAAGATTCAGTTTGATACTGCAAACTCGGAACGATAGGTTCTACAGCCTCACAACCTGTACTCTGGGCAAATGGGAAACAATTGGGTAGAAGATTTTCATCGATCATTATTGAAGTTCAAAGAACTAAGTTTTATACCAAGTCACTAACAATCAACGAGTATTGGTTAAACACACAACACACACACACGTTTAAAATGGGGGGCTATGCTAACAAATCTAGGAAATGTTGTCTTATAGAATAGTAGTTCGAGGATTCTCCGTGAATTATATGTAATTACTCGTCTAATCCTCGAGGGGGCGAATGTAACTAGAACTATGCCTATGGCGCTATTATGGTCTTTAATGAATGCTAAATGAAGGAATAATATAATATAATAAGAATTAATACATTAAACGTCATCATCATTTGGTATGAATCGAAATTATATGGGCATCTGAATACAATATAATAGTACATAGTTAAATCGACTACGTAACAAAACGTAATATTTTCATATTTCTTAGTAAACTAAATACGTGTTGCCGCTACGGAGCTGGCGCAAACACTGCGCAATGAGTAAAGTTGGTTCCAATAGGGAATAAATACGTACGCGGCACGATTGAAAACGAACCTTAAGTTAATGCTGGTAAGGTATTATTTCGTTTACGTCAAGCACATCGAGCGATTCATGTGAATCATGCATTTAAAGCGTTTCAGCCTTTTTTAGTGTATATAATACCGGCGCACCGAGTAGACGTATTCATTCTTTCTCTAGCGAACTCTCGGATTGTCATTGATTCTGGGTCGAGCCTAAATTCATAACGTAAACATTCGTAGATACATTATTGTGGTGGCGGGAAGGTTCAATATTGTGCGATTGCTTTGCATAGTATTGAACTATTCCACTACTTATTAGAATCTGAGTTTATTCTAAGGTTCAGTATTGTGCAATTATGTTGCGTAGTAATGAACTATTTCACTTTCTGTTAGATTTTGAGTTTATTTTAGATGATTTTATTATTATTTCGAACCAGATCAAAGTCCTAGTTGCATGGTCAACTTAACGAAGTGCATTTCCCCTTACGGTGACAAGGAAGTATACTTCGGGATCCTGTTAGTAGTAGGCCAGGTTTGAGAGAAGCCTGGCACCATCTTTTTTATTTGCACAGATGGTGTAGCCTATCTTTGATGGGCCTCTTACTCGTCTTAAGGTTGGCCACAGGCTGAAGCGAGAAGATCGCCATTTCCCATAAGTCGATCGCTAGGATTGTTATCCACTCGTTGAGGTCTTGTGTGTGCTTAAGGCTTGTTCTTTTATTGGATATATATTTATATGTTATAAAATAGGGCGTGCATTTCACAGAACCCTTAAGTCCACGGACACGTTGTGAAATGTACATTACACAGGCTCTAGGTTGCATTCTCGGATTAGCCTTCCGAACAATTTACAGCTTAGATCCCTAGCTAGCTTAGAACATACACATCACATAACGTTAATAAAAGTAATGATGGGAGTTTTGCATACAGTAGTATAGGATTTAGTGGTAGGTAGGCTTAGGTATAGAGTCAAACACCGTCATAGGGTATTAGGAATACTATTCTTAGGGATGGATAGTTAGAATGAAGGTTTACAAATTAAATAACATTTATTTGAAGGTTTAATTGCAATTTATGAGTAACTGAATAGGAATTAGTTATTGTGTGTGGATCAGTAGTATTGGGTTCCGTATTTTATTACATATGAAATATTAAAGGTGTAATCGTCATATTGCTTATTGTCATCAAGGTGTTATACTTCCAGTTATGATTAGGATATCAGAATTGTTTCAGAAAGATGAAATGATTCTAGGCTAATGGCAAGCGGAGCAGTCCATTATGTCTAATATTAAGGTATCGAATTATCATGAGTGGAATATACTCATTACTTAGGGTAAACTTCAGGTTCAATATTTCATATTTAATGGACGGTAAACCTCAGTATTACAAATATCTTCACTATAGCAGGTTTATAGGAATTTAATGTATACATTAGTCTCTATGTAAAGGGTGGAATAATGCCTTAATACATAATTTTCCTTGAAGGAAATAATATTCAACTGTTAGGTCTGATGAGTTTGTTGAGTGCTTCTTCTCATCAGAAATTAGGTACGAAGCACAGGTAAATTTATTAAACATGTTAGGATTACCTATTAGAAACAAAATATAATAAAATGGGTATTTAATTAGCTAGATGGCCAGACCCACATCCAGACGGAAATGGTAGCATAGTATGGATCAAAGAGAATCTTCCATACAATAATAATAATGAACAATTAGCTAGCTAGGTTGGTCTGTTATCTGATTTGATGGTATGATTATAAATTGAGGCAATGTTTTGGTATATAAAGAAACAAAGGCTTTAATTTAAGAGGATATTATATGTTGAGAAAATATTGATAAAGCTACCATTACGTTAACCGGCCACGGTAGGATCTGGTTGGGGTTTATTAACCAAAAACAAATTTTATTTATTACATAATTAACATTTTGAACTAGGATGCAGTAGGATGACGTAGGGTTGAGTAGGTAGGGAGGAGTCAAAGTCTAATTTGCTACACATAAAAGAACTTAGGTTGCTCGGAACACAACGTAGACACTAGACGATCTATTGGCCATATTCAAGTTAATTTTAATTATTTATGTTCTGTAGGTAAATACATTAATTTAGCGTTAGAAACAGTTGTTTAGTTATATTTTGCCAGGATTTAACAGCTCTTTTAGTTACATCTTGCTAACAATTTTGGTGTTTGCATTTTATTTTGAATACCAATACTGTGTAATAAAAATCTAATGAGCCTGTGATTGACTTAAAATTTGCCATTACTTCTAAACTTATAGGTTGTTTGACCGCTCGTTCAGGTAAAGAAACAAAATACATTAAATTATTCTTAGGGCGAGTTGCACCAACTTACGATAACAGACCGATCAACGTTAAACATGGCGCCGCCAGCTGACATTTAATAGAGACTTGTGAAACTTTCAACCCATTGGGGTTTTAACGAACACCGCTTACGATAACAGGCAGTTTGGTGCAACCCACCCTACTGCATTGTCCACTTTTTTGAAATACGGTTGACATTTCGCAAATAGTTAACCGTTTATACCCAGGGTGGCTTGGAGCCGCGTACATAACCGTTAGACCTTAATCACACTACGGCTGGCCAATGGTGGTTACATTAACTGTAAATTTTACTATGGACCGCCACCGCTGGCCACGCCAGTCTGTAAGAGGCTTTAGGACATACATAGTGACACTGTTTCTGATGTTCAAGGCCAATTGATATATCCTAATGCGTGTTCAAAAAAATACGCAATTACCCTGATGAACACATGTTTATCTTGGTCAATATCCGCTATAACATTCTGAGTAAACCTACGTATTCGAATTCATTGACATATGATGAATATACTCTGTTTGACCTACATAAACGTTGACTGACAGAGAAGGTATTACGGCATTAAGTTGGCCATTTGTATATGCCTCTTGTTACCGTGCAATAAAGTATTATCGTCATGATCTGAGGCTCTTAGATACTACTTAGCCTGGTCGAGTATATTCCTCCATGGTTGGACGTTCTTGGCAATGTCTCTCTAGTCGCAATCCTACTAATCCTACTAATATTATAAATGTGAAACTTTGTATGTGTAAATGTTTGTAACTCACGCAAAAACGAACAGATTAAGGCTTTCTTATTCGAGTAAAGCTACATACGCGACACAAAATATCCGCTAGGCGGCGCAACGTTATCGTAATTCTCCCCAGTAACGCACACCACTACAATTCACGCACACTATCTCACTTTACTGTGACAGGTCACTGACCTACGATTCATTAAAGGTCCGTTAAAGTAACAAGGGCGATTATTAAACTATAACATATCTCAATATCCCATCAAAACACTCAGTATTTCATTGTTTTATATTGAATGTAAAATAGCTCGATTTCAAATAACGTGGCCTTAAGATGAAATTTGGCACAGAGGTAGTTTATTACCTGGACTAACACGTTTTTTTTAACTTGAGATTCAAATCCTTACCCCTGCGCGGGTTGAATCTCCGTGCGCATCCCGATGCGATGGGGGGATGGAAGTCCATACGGGAGTTAAAGCGGACGATGTCACGGGCGAAAGCTGGTAAAGTATGAAAAAAACAATAAATAAATGTACCCTCTTGTCCCCAGCTTCGACGTGCGCGGCAAACCGTTGTCGGAGGCCCGGCACTGGTCCGCGCCGGAGGTGTTCGGACCGCGCGCGCACTTCGCCACCTCCCCCCCGCCCGCCGCGCTGCTCGTGCGGGACGTCAAGCGTAGAGACGAGGGCGTGTACCGCTGCCGTGTGGACTTCAGGAACACGCAGACGACCAGCTTTAGATACAATCTCACTGTTGTTGGTAAGTTTCTACTTTCTTCTTTTTAGGGTTCCGTACCTCAAAAAGAAATCAAAATCCGGCCAAGTGCGTGTCGGGCCACGCGCAGTGTAGGGTTCCGTAGTTGCCTGTCTGTCTTAGTTACATCGACGTGCGGTGCGGTTGCGTCGGCCGAATTTGTACGAAAATTACACATTAAGTTGGTCGACTATTACTCGGTAACTACTTCTGCCTACTTGTCCGTGATAGTTTTCCTTTTAAATTCATTATATGCACTACTACCACGAATTTTTCCACATCCCTAGTAGTAGCCATTTAGCTGGCAGGGGGAGGGGGGGGGGGGGACACATGACTCGAACAAAAATTAGGGCTTTAAAGCCCAATATCTCGCAAACAAATTACTGATTTGAAAATTGGCTTTTGAAAACCCATAATATTTTTAAATGAGCCATCCAAAGATACCATGGGTACGCACCATGGGTTTAACGAGAAAAAAAATGACATCCCCGCTTTAGGTGTAGGGGAGGTATCCTAAAAATTTTTTTATTTTATTTTATTGTACTGTTTTGTCGGCGTAATTGATTTATATACCCATGCCGAATTACAGTTTTCTAGGAGTTATGGTTACTGAGCTAAGCCGAAGACGGACAGACAGACGGACGGACAATGGCAAAACTATAAGGGTTCCTTGTTGACTACGGAACCCTAAAAACGGAACCATTATAGCATCATTTTGTTGTCCGTATGTCTGTCTGTTGAGACCCTTTATCTAAGGAACGCGTGGAGGTATCAGGTTGAAATTAAAACGATATAGTTACAATAAGTACTCAAGCCTACAGTCCCTTGAAGCTGTAAAAAAAACAAACTTCTTAGCTAACGTAAGAAAAAGATACAGCCGTGTATGCCGACACCGAAACTCTCAAAGGAATCAAAATTTATAGGGTACTTTTCGATGACAAATATGACATTTGGCAAGTAATATAGTCTGAAAAATCATAAACTATACATTTTTAAATAAGAATCAAAGAAAATGTTGTGTAAAAACTATACATAAATAAACCTATCTTGGTACACATTATTTTGAGTAATTTGCACTAAAGGGCTTGCACTCAGCATACTGAACCCTCTGTGGGCAAGACCGACTCACACTTGTCCGGTTTTTTATACTACGAGGCTGGAACACAAGCATACAGCTATGGTCAATCACCGTCATCTATAGACACTTGCTGCAAGTGTGCTGGACTCTTTACTGATTTGAGGATTCGTTTCTCTACACGTCGCATTCTCGGGAGCTTACTAATTACAAGAAACACAACAATCACAAAGCAAGTAATCACGTCTTTCGGCTTATATAATGATGATGATGAAAGCAAGTAGTGTATTATAGCTAGGGAATTTTGTAAGGTGGACGAAGTTTCCCTCTAAATATTAAGATGGTATTCCTCTGTGCCGTATCCCTAGTTTTCTTTTTCTACTCGTGACTCCAAGCGCCAAGTCTGCTGCTACTGCATTTTTCGCAGAAAACTAGCATTCGATCTAAAGCTAGTTTCTTATCTATAAGACGTCTCTGTTGTTGGTTTGGGGGTGTTTCTGTCCATAACCCGACTAATGCGACGTTGTGGGACTGATGTGATTTTATCCATCATCGGGGTACTGTACTGAAAAACAGAGGTATAAAATTCAAATGGCATTTATCACACGGGTCTAACACGATATTTATTTACCTTTATTTCTGAGGTTTCGACACGGGTTGCACCCAATAATAATATAAATATGTGTATAAAACGCGAGAGTTTAAAGTGTCAAATGACATTGTTTGTAGCAGGAGCTCTGTTATTCTACCTTACCTGAGGTAGGTTTTCGAACAAACACCATAAATATCAGCCTCATTTCCACGTGTCGCCTCGCTAGCACTAACTTACATTACATCCTGATCAATTAAAGCGATCGTAAAGCAGGCCTACCGAACGGAATGCTGTAGCTCCTCTCTGACTTACCGAGCTACAAATTCGAGCCAACACCGTATGCTCACTGGCGCTATTATGCTTCACCCTTCATCGGCTCACGTTACTACGACTAGTCTTACTAGATCCCCGAGATTCGTACCAACTATGCCTTTGGGATCCGACTTATATACTGGTCTCTTGAAGCGGTTGTTATAAGTATTGTGAATATTATAACAGGTGGAGGTACACTATCGAGACTTATGAGGTTACGAAACGATTTCATTAACGGCAATAAGTTTTACTTGCATGGAATTAATGAGAATGGCGCTTTGTAATACATGTCATGTCATCGGTTTGCTGTAGCTCCAAAACTTTTATTGTTATGCATTTTACACATTACTTGTCATCTTATAGGCATAATAAGTTTACTGGCAACTGTATTTTTTTTGGTACCTATAGGTTTTTTTATTGCGGACGCAGTCATCGACTACTTGTTGAGAGAGTTCCAGTGAGCCTAAACACTACATCTTTTCTTTAAATGGTTAATTAATTAATTTATTTATTAAATCTTTGTCGCACAAAAGAATATCTTATGGTACAAAAGGCGGACTTAATGCTATAAAGCATTCTCTAGCAGTCAGCCTTAAGGCAAAGCAGATAAAATGTGGGCAGTGCAACTTAATTTAAAACAAAAACTCTTTAACATGTTTAAAGATGAGATGAATAATATGGTAGAATACGATACAATATAATATAATATAAAGGTGGGCAAATATAGGGCGCTGAATATAATTTCGTGCCTTTTGGCGTCGAGACCCTTGGTCCGTGGGGCCCTGGAGCCCTAAGCCTCTTCAAAGAGATGTCGAAGAGGCTTACAGATGCCACCGGTGACCGAAGGGCTGGCAGTTATCTCGCACAAAGAATTAGCTTAGCTATTCAGCGAGGTAATGCTGCCAGCATCTTCGGCACAATGCCGCAGGGGCCATTTTTAGATATTTTATTTTTTATTTAGTTTTTTATTATTACTTTAGTTGATACTGAATGTTTGTTGTTTGTTAATGTTTTGTTTTCATATAATATGATATAATAATATATACCTTTATAAATATCGATGAAACTTACAAATCACATAGATTATTTTTAGTTCTGCCAGCAAATTGTATGGACTTTTTGAAGACCAGCCTGTTTGGAGATTGCCAAATTTTGACGGGGAGACTGTTCCATGGGGAGCTACTTGGACGGAGAAGGAATACGAGTAGGTTTATCTTGTGTATTTAGGAGTTGCTTCAATATTGTATACTTACGAGTAAGCATAGTTTAGACTAAGATAGATTGTATATTTTTTTCTTCAACAAATAAGAGAACAAAATAACAAAGTGGGAAGTACTTTAACCCATTCTAATCACAACATTTATACGCGTCAATATATCGAAGTTGGTATCAACCAACTCATCCGGACAAATCACTACGTTATTACAGAAAGAGACCAAATAAAGCACAAGCGAATATGAACAAAGTGCGTAATAAAACGTTTTCCCAAACTAACATCCGAAATTGCCCATCAACATGACGAAGCACTACACGTCCAAATTACTGTTTCTTTATATTTAGACTCCATAGAATCCTGCGAAAGCATTCCAAGTTTATTGAGTAGGTGGAATACAGGGTGGAATCAATCGTGAATCGTTATAAGTTGGTCTATAACTAAAAATAACTTGCGTGGTTTATTATAAATATGAAGTAACGTAAGTCTTCTATCCCCGTAAGGTATTGGCTCAGAATACACCACCCCGCGTTTTTCCATGGGTGTCGTAAATGTCTACTATGGGATCGGGTTGAGATATTTTGTGGGCGATAGGATAGCAGCATGTCACTGCATTCTCACAATTTCTCCGGTTTTAAAACAATCTCTAGAAGTAAAAGGCTTTTAAAATATTTTTATTTTTAAGTGGTCTTCTTTTGGGAATCACACGGCCGCACGGGCGTGGAAATATGGAATTACATGGGCGTGGAAGTATGTATAGGTAAATAATGTATGTAAGTATGTTAGTTATATTTTTACTTTAAAGGTCTCCCACATAGGTTTTAATACAAATTCTCGTACGCTAATTTTCAACGCATAAAAAGATATGCATATTTTAAATATGAAATGCATGACATAAAAGAAGCTTTTATGTCGTACGACGTACATTCTCGACGATAAAAACCAGTTCTTGCAGCAACAAGATAAATCTAATAGAGCTATTCTTTATCCAACATACTTTAAAGTGCTTTAGTTACTTGAAACTGAATCCTGTGAGCCATTAGTTTATATTATTACTTATTTTTACATTATATTCGTAAAAATCGCTTGCAAATAAAATTTATATCACCCACACAACAAACATAGCTTACTATAAGCTATGTTTGTTGAATGAATAGCCATCAGGACCCGTTTGGTTTTGATTTTAAAAAACGCACTCCAATCGATTCGTACATTTGGGGACTACGCTACTCCAGACAGACAGACACTGAAGACCACATAAATACTACACCCTTCTTTTGGGGCAAAAACCGAAAAATTACCGTGTGAATAGTTATTTTAAATCACTAAGCCTGTTAAAGATGACATAATTTTGATCCACGATCAAGTTCCACCCTGAATTGATATCACTTTGAGCTGTGATCGATGGGCACGGAACTTCTGGAATGTTCAATCAATGTTGCTCTTAGACGCTCGATTTTCATTAGTGCTGATGAGAGCGTTTATTAATTTAATCAGTGCGGGACATGTCACGACGTGCGTGGATGGATGGAGTCCTGGACCCGTGTCATGGTGTCCTTGGGGTGTATTCGGATTGAGGTATTGATTTAGACTGGTGTAACTCTTAGCGCTCTCACGTGCGCAGCGAATACCAAACCGGTTCCAATATTATAGTATGTTAATTGAGATAGAACGACTGATTCCTGTACAATCGAATCTATATTAATATTATAAAGAGTAAAATGAAAATTTGTATGTAATCGGTAATCTTTGGAACCGCTTATTCGATTACAGAAATGATTTAACCTGCGTGTAGAATGGATTTTCTTGATATCCACCGAGCTTATTTCCGCTTTGCCATACCAGCTTATAAATTAAAATATATTTTTATCTCGCAGTGTTTTTAGGAATACTCGGGCGAAGCGGGCAGCTAGTAGCATATAAATGATTCTTGAATAAAATGAAATTACTTATGATTAACTTCCTATTGCATGAGCATTTGTATTTAGACGTAATTAATGGAATTTTAATTTAATTTTACCTTATACTCGTATTTATTGTGTACATACATTATGATTAATTTATATTCTATTAGGTATATTCAAATTTTTACATGCCAGGTGCTGGTAAAATGTGTGTTTCTCTGTGATATTATGTATACCATCTTCTGTACCACGTTTTACGCAAAATAAATTACTTTTACTTTACTTTACTTTAGGCCCCAGTGTTTGTTTCCAGGCGTAATTTTCGAAAAACGACTCATTGCTTTTGATGTTATAAGATAAGATAATTTATTTCATGATAAGAAATTACAGTATAAAATCGCCTGAACATGTCAAAATCATAATAATTCATATCATGTTGGTCAAAAACAAAGAAGAAGAATTACACTTAAGAAGTTTGACGTGTAATCTAAATATCAGGCGAATGGCGATGTACGGAAAAAATGTGTTTAAACATGTGTATAAAACTATTTATTATCTTACTTGATGAAATAAAGTTACTACGGGGTAATTTTAAGTAAGTTTAAAACACTAGTTGTCCACTTGCCTTCTAGACAAGTGCTTCTATTTAAAGCGTAAAAAGTTGCTTAAATCAAAGGTGACATATAATTTGTAGTTTTGGCTCCGTGTTTATTTTGGCATTTATTTTATAATTATTACTAATTTTGTGAATTCTACTATTTAATCTTTGCCATATTGTAATAAATAATGTAATCGTAACGTAGCACTTCGGTGAAGGAACACATCGTGAGGAAACCGGTCTAATCCCAATAAGGTCTAGTTTTCCCTCTGGGTTGGAAGGTTAGATGGCAGTCGTTTTCGTCAATCTAGTGCCTTTGCCAAATCATGGGATTTAGGGACACAACTGGGAATGACGCTAGAAGGATGATGATGTCATCGTAAAAAATCTCACAGATTTGTTGTGTTTCTTATGTCCTACTCAAACTCCGTCCTACAAAGGCACGAGGTTTCATTTTTGCGCCTGCCTGTACTGTAGCAGGTATAATTTGATTCCGAGGTTTTTGAACGCCATGCCTATACCCGGAACCTCCTAACTTCCAAGCGAAGATAATATTTTGCGAGAGCATGAAAGTAGACTTCAACTTTCAATGAAAATTGTTGAGAACCTGACTTTATTACTGTCGGACGGAACGAGAGACAGCACTTTTTTTTGCAAAATAGAAATAGACGCTGGCATGTTGTGCGTTATTTTCCAAATTAAAACACGTATTCGCTTTGTTTTGCCGGTTTTGGACTGCCTCTATAAAAAGTGGAATTTCTATAATATTCATGAAGCTATATGATTTCTATTATAGCGTTATTTCTTCTTTAATGTATCATGAATAAGAATATCATGGTTTAAATGTGTTACTTATGTTTTTTTTTTTACATTCTTAATGTTTCATTAAAACTTGCTGCGCCTGCGTTTTACTTCGAACGCTCTTGATGTCGCCGGATAAAATATAACCATTTTTTTATCCCGAAGATCATTTCCATGTACTAGTTGTTTTTTTGAGTTCCAGAGATTACCCCTAACATACAAACTTATACCCTTACAAAGTTGCCCACCCATATGCTTTTCCTCTTCACGATATTAGTAACTACTTTTGTCCGCGACTTCCGCGTATTTACGTTAATTGCCCTTAGGGGATTAATGCAATTAAATACTAATAGTCTACCACTCCAACATTCTAGATTAATGGATGTTAGAGTGATAGGCTATTAATATTACTGAATAAAATATCAAAACGCCTACGCCTGTACATAGCCATATAAAAAATATATCGTCTTTGTACAGCAATGAAAAGGTATCAGACGGACAGTGAAAGTTACTTTCTTATTATAATATTTTGGTATGTTACGCTAGTCAGCGGGTGTCACACTTCTAGAAGTCCGAAATGTCCATATCAGAGGAAGCTATAAAGTTGCTCCCATTATAGACAAAGTCAAAGAACGACGCCTGCGATGGTATGGACGAGTGCTTCGCCTCCCTGATGACCATATGGTACGAGTAGCCCTTAACTTATCAATGGTGACGACGCGACGCCGCGGAAGACCACCCGCCACTTAGTTGACGACGGTCCAGAAGGAAAGAGACGAGTATTGACGCTGCAACAGCGCAAGGTCGAGGAAAATGGAAGAGACAGACAAGGAGAGCTGACCTCAGATAGTGGGAAAAAGCTAAGGAGACGAGAGAGAGAAAGGTGCATGACGTCAAACCTCGTTTCTCATTTCTTACCTTTCTGAAGTTTACACTCCTTTAACACTCTATTTATTTATTTAAATGTATTGCACAGTAACAAGATACAAGTACAAAAGGCAAACTTAATGCCACAAGGCATTCTCTACCAGTCAACCTTTAGGCCAAACAGAAAATAACAAGAAATATAGTAAGGAAGAGGAAAACATTACTGGTATGTTATA
This sequence comes from Epinotia ramella, assembly GCA_947578815.1. NCBI lineage: Eukaryota > Metazoa > Arthropoda > Insecta > Lepidoptera > Tortricidae > Epinotia > Epinotia ramella. Next base: position 587,192 of record OX388206.1, on the reverse strand, counting down.
CTAATAATTCCAATAAATGTAATATATAATGCATCCATATTATAATTGAATATTACATGAATATCATATAATACAAATATAATAAATACTATATAATATAATATAATACCTGCTACTAAAAACTACCAAGAGTATTATAATCCCTTTCACTGCCAGGAACCCGCCTAGCGAGCGCCTACGGCGTAGCCGCTTTTCGCTACTTATGATTACACGGGATCGGCTACGTCCGTAGCGCGTAGCGATTCTTGGCAGTATACAGGGTAAGTCCTAAGTGGTGAACCCAAATATTTTTTTCTTACTCTACATTTAGTTAAAGCACTCAGTACGTAATACTTTGCAAAAATCTTTGAATATATTCTGTAATAATTAATAGAATTATTCAGTTTAAATTTACCAAGTCTCATGGTTACCCTACTTCTTACATTGAACTGTCATATTAGTCTCATAGCATGTATTTAAGATTATTTAATTTAACCTTTTTGTATACATTTACTTTTTTTTTTTTTAATTTATTTCCAAACAAAAAGTAGGTACAATGGTTTTTACATTTGTTTCTCCAAACATAACTGTTTATTGGCGAGTAGTACACTCATTTTCAGTTTATTTATTGTACCTAAACATCTGTTACAAAAGCATGCATTATACTAAATATTCATTTCAATATGAGCTAGTCAATAACAATATTATTATTGACTAGCTCATATTTAACTATTCTGTTACTGTAATACTATTCCTACATCTTTGTTCTGGTTTACATTAAATTATATTAGATAGCATCTAATAGAAACTGTTTTAGCCTTTTTTTGAACATATTTTTTTAGTGCATTCATTTTCCGGAAAGATGGTATTAAATATTCTAGGTGTTATATAACTTATAGTCCTTTTACCATAGTAGTTATTAGCTTTGGGCTCAACGTAGGTCCGCTGTGTCGTATTTCTCAGACCGCGGGAGTACACTCGAACCGATTTATGTTCCGTATTTTTGAATTGCTCAGTTGCTATTACATACTTTATTTTATCATGCACTGGCAGAATTTTTAGGGTTTTAAATAATGGCATATAATTGTTATTGCTACAGCTACTTTTAGTTTTTTTATCGGTGATACTTTTTAGCAGTCTGGTTTGTAGCTGTTGTATTTCTGTGCCCCTAGTGAAAAGGGGTATAAGTCTGATTTTGGCCGAATTGAGTTATATATACCAAAAAACTTAAAAAATTAAACCGCGTCGATTGGTGTAAACGGATCTAAGTTATCTTGTAAATTAACAAAGTTACGGTCGTGTTAAAGGGTATAACTGACTCAAATGACCATGACGCGGTGGGTATAAATTGACATATATTCTTATAAACAATGAAAACATATTATTATTTCGTGACAAATGGTATGAGTAAAGTTACATCTTACGATTTCGTATGTTCTCTGTGTTTAACGATGTAACTACACTTATCTGTTTTAAGTATGCTTAGTGCTTAAGGATCGATGTCTATTTATATCGTTTTACACTAATAATATGACATTACTAAGAGAACAAGTCAACTTAAATCCGTATTCACGCCTTAATCTTGATAGTTGCTAGCGCAAGTCGACTTATACCGCCATAGATTACAAAAAATACGTGTAAAATGATAGAAGTGTAAATGCGATGCCCCCGCGCACACCCGCGGAGCGCTCAGTCGCCTTTTTGAAGTGGTGAGAGAAGGACGTACTTGCGTTGTTCGCGAACCGCAAATGACGACGCCGACGACCGGTGAGTTGTATCCCTTTTCACCTAGTTTTAAGATATTATCTGATAGGTTATGTCTACACTTTAAGAATTTATATTTACTTATACCCTTTTACACCAAGCAAGTTTTGACTTATATTGATGAAATAAAAACGAAAATTGATTAATTTCACGTAATATGATTTATACCCTTTCACACCAAGCAAGTTTTGACTTATATTGATGAAATAAAAACGAAAATTGATTAATTTCACGTAATATGATTAAACAGTAATACCTACGTAATTAATTGACAAATACACTTTAGTCGTTTGTCAATAATCTTAGTCGCCATATTGGTTAGTTTTAGCAATAAAAACCTACCGTGATTATAATTTGTCATCAAATAATTTCGAGTGGGGTATCATTATAAAGTATTTGAAAAAGTAGTTGCAGTGCGATTGCCTAAGGTTTGCGATTAGGCATTTCTCAATGATAGCATTATAAATCATAAAAATACACACCTTACTTAAGTCAAAAGTTAGTTCTAATAACATTTTAATAAATTAATAGGTATTCCTTTTATTTGTAACATAATTTTGTACTCTCTATGTAGAAAATAAGTTATTTTTCATTCGTTTTCTTTGTAGAATGGCAGGCAGAAATCGTATTCTTCGAATGCTCAACCTTCTTGACAAGGAAAATGGCAAAAATAATACCAACTTTTTCACGAAAGATACTCAGTGAAGCCCTGAAACACAGCCAGACAGCCCTAAGCCCGGTTGCTCCAAAGACTTTCAGGCAGAATTTCATACTCAGCTTTAGAAAACGAGGGAAGTGTCCAATGCCAAACAATCTTTTCTAGACTGAAAACATTCCGCGATGGTACAACGAGCCGTTGTCAATATCGGTAGACAAAAAAGAGACCTGATTTTTCTCCTGACACTGATAGACTCTACCGCGAGATCTTTTTATGAAGATTTGCCTTTTTCAGAGAATGTAAGAGACTCATCCGTTGGACCCTACTGAATACAATGATGTTAAAGAATAAAGCAGCTATTATGAAAATTTTGTAATACTCTGTAATGTGATTGATTTTCAAAATATTTTGTATTATTGAAGAAAATTGTTTCGTTATGTGGTTCAAAAGTCTTCTGGAGGAAGAATTTTGAATTTTTCCTAATTAAATCGTGCCTTTTATTTCAATTTATTGCGTAAAATTTCGATACAACTTAAAAGAACTATCAATATAACTCTTTTTAAATCCAAATAGACTTGACTGAAATTATGTGAAAATAGGCACAAGTCGATATTTTTGTACTTAAATCAAAAATGGGTATGTCATGTCATAGTTATGAATTAGACAACAAAACTTTAATTGGGAAGTTTATAAAAAAACTAACACAAAAAGAGTCATTTTAAAAATGTGGTAATGGATACCTTTTTTCACTTATGTAAAAAGTACGTGAAAAGAGGGAGTACTTTAGTTATATCTCATAAAAGCTTAAGTTCAAAAGGGTACAAGTCAATTATTTTGTTAACCGTTTATTTTATACAAAATCCAGCAATACAACATAAAAGAGAGCATTTTTTATACTTAAACTGCATTTAAAGTTATATTTCATTTTTAACCATTACGGCAGAGTGCGCTGTAAAACATTCTCCTTTTGTTTTTTCGCTCTCCTGTAAAGTAGCAATTTTCGACTTGTATCGTTTTCCACTAGGGGCACAGATTTTATCTATGTATGTTTTGAAAGTGCGTCCGTATGCGATAATACCGTATCCAATTACTGCGTCCGCCAATGCATGATATAACATTCGTAATATTTTCTTATTTACTATATTTTTTAAACTTATCGTTTTACATAGTATTGACCTGAGCTTGTTGCATACTGTATCAGTGTGTAGTTTCCAGTTTATATTATTATCTATCGTAAGGCCTAAATATTTATACTTATCTACTATTTCAATTGGAATGCATTTACAAGCATGTTTTTCATTATGTAAACAGTTGTATGTGTGTCCAATAACTCTAATAGGAGGAAGGTGACTTGTTTTTATATAGGGTGAACTTATGAGCATACATTTAGTTTTTTCTAAGTTTAATATTATACCGTTGTCGTGCGACCATTTAAGTATGTTCTCAAGATCCTCTTGTATGCACTTTTGAACGTTTGAAATGTTTTTGTCAGCGTATATTAAACAAGTGTCATCTGCGTACATATATGTGGAGCAGTTCCGCACTACATTCGTGACGCTGTTTACGTGCATGATGTACCCGACCGGTCCGTAGACTGAGCCAGTCGGGACCCCAGTGCGCACCTCTGCTTCGTCGCCGCTGACTCCGTCGACGGCCACGCGCAGGGTTCTTCCCGACAAATATGAACGGAACCATTCCAACATTGGACCACGAACACCACACTCGTCCATCGCCTGCAGCAGCTGTTCGTGGTCCAATGTATCGAATGCTTTTTTAAAGTCTATGAAAAGCACCCCCACATACATCTTACTATCTAGGTATCCATACACTTCATCCGTAAAACGGGTTAGCGCGGTAGAAGTACTTCTATTTTGTCTAAAACCATGTTGCGCATTTGAGATAACATTGTTTTTCTCTAGGAATGTACTTAATTGGCTTACAATGATTTTTTCCACGATTTTATTAATTACAGGCAGGATCGCTATCGGCCTGTAGTGTGAGTACTCCATGTGGCTGCCCTGTTTATAAATTGGCCTTATGAGGGACTTTTTTAGTTCTAATGGGTATTTACCCGACTGCACGCACATATTCACAAAATTTGCTAGAATCGGGCTAATCTCTATTTTTATGTATTTTAATTCTTGCACTCTTATTCGATCAAGGCCAGGCGATTTTTTTGTGATTTGATCTATAACTTTTTGAATTTGATATTCATTTACTTTTTGAAACCTAAAACTTACATTAGCCGACTTGACATAATTGTTGCGGTCCAAGAACTTAACATTGCATATATGTTTTATTTTATTTATTTCCTCTGTAAAAGTTTTTGCAAATTTTGTGCATATATTGGGTACAGATTCCCCTTTCCCCAAATATTTGAGTATGACTGAATCTACGGTAGGCTTTGGGGCCCCTAACCAGCTATTTATGGTTGCCCATATTTTTCTCACGTTATTTTCACAGTTTTTTAGTTCACTTTGCTTGTGTTTTTGCTTCGATATATATATGTATTTATTTGTTAAGTTTCTAAAATTTGTGTAGTTTAACCTGTTAATAACATTTTTTGGGTTATTTTTCCATATTCTAAATAGTTCGTCTCTTCTTTCTATCATATTGTTAATAGTGTTATTAATCCACGGTTCTGTTTTTCTCTTTTGTTTACAGTAGGCAGTGGTTGTTGCATGTTCGTATACCGAGTTAAAAACATGTAGGAGTTTCCTATATAATAATAACGGACAGTCAATACCATTAAAATCCTTCCAGTTCACCTTATCTAACTGTTCCTTAATTAGCCTATTATTAAGTACACATACCGATTGTCGTTGTTTACTTTGTACACTCAAACCGGTCCGGGACGCTAAGTTCGCACCAACCATGTAGTGGTCGGAAAGTTTACAGGCGAGTATGTGTGCGCCGACGCAATGCCCGGGCGCACGCACCCAAACATGGTCAATGCACGACCTCACTAGCGTGTCGCCTAGTACCTCTTCGCGCGTACACTCATTAATGATGCATTGTAGGCCGCGTCCACACAGGGTGCTTTTGTACGCATCTGTCGTGTTGTTGGATAACATGATGTTGATGTTTGTGTCACCAGCCAGTACTATGTGATCCTTTTTGGGAGAGTCCTTTTTAGGCTTACATCACACATGTGGATACGTTAAAAAAAATCATTGGTATTGACAAATGTCATAAGACAGCATAACTCATAACATTACGCTGCAAATTGAAATTGAAAAATTGAGATCAATCCGGGTTTAAAATGCCAGCTGCATATCCATACACAACAATTTACGTTTCGATATGATACCATTTTACGCACAAACGAATAGTACAGTTCAAACACAAGAATCATTTCGAGAAAGGTACCCCGAGTCACCAGAGCCGACACGCAACCTAATTCGCCGAATGTTTCAAAATCTTCGGGATTTTGGACAGTTTATTGTACCAGCTCACGCACAAGCGAGAGGAAGGCCCATTGTTCACCCAGAAAACCTTTACAGACGGATACGGAACTTTTTTATCAGGAACCCACAAGCGAGCTCGAGACAAGTTGCCAGACGTTTTAGAGTAAGCCAAATTTTCGTGTGGCGTTTCCTTAATGCGTCTGGCATGCACCCATATCACTTTCAACCAGTGCAGGATCTCATGTTAGCAGATTACGGAAAAAGGGATCACTTGTGTCGATGGATGTTACAAAACGAAGATACAAATGTGTTATGGACCGACGAAGCGACTTTCACAAGGATCGGGCTTTTCAACCAGCACAACGAACACTGGTCTTAGCGAACGAAACCCTCATGTCGTGCGACGAAATGCGTATCTGAGGTTCAGTGTAAATGTTTGGGCGGGTATTGTCAATAACACAGTTATTGGATTTTGACGACCGGTTAGTCTAGTGGGTAGTGACGCTGCCTACGAAGCTGAAGGTCCTAGGTTCGAATCCCGGTAAGGGCAAATATTTGTGTGATGAGCATGCATATTTGTTTCTGAGTCATGGATGTTTTCTATGTATTTAAGTATTTCTATCTATTAAATATATCGTCGTCTAGTACCCATAACACAAGCCTGATTGAGCTAACTATGGGACTAGGTCGATTTGTGTAAGATTGTCCCCTAATATTTATTTATTTATTATGTATTTATTATTTATTTATTTATTATTTATTATTGGACCTCACTTTATTGAAGGTGGTCAGAATGGGCCAAACTATCTCGAATTCCTACGACATGTCCTCCCAGGATTACTGGCAGGAATTCCTGAGGAGAATTTGGTGGACTTACATTATCAACAGGACGGAGCTCCAGCTCATTTTCATCGAAACGTCCGTAATCACTTGGACAATCAATACCCTGGACGCTGGATAGGCAGAAGTGGACCCATACAATGGCCACCGCGTAGTCCAAACTTGACGCCATTAGACTTCTATCTATGGGGTGACATCACGAGAAAAGTTTATAAACGGGAATCCGACACGGTTCCAGAGCTTCATTAAAAAATCATCACCGCTTTTGATGAAGTAAAGGCCGATGAATTTGTTCTTAGTTTATGTTTAGAGTTAGGAGGCGAGCACTTTGAACATTAATTGAAGTACGTGTAGTAGCATTGTTAAGTGAAAATTGAGAAACAATAAGCGTGTTTTCATTAAATGTACAATGTAGGTATCCAAAACTCAAATGACTAACATTAATAAGTTAATAACCTACTCGATCGATAAGATTAAGTAACTTCTCATAAATGATTAAAAGTACTCTTGAGTTCTTTAATCTACAGAACTCGTCTAGTAGAATAGGGTGACCATACGATTGGTACGTAATGATTACTGTGTAAAGAAATTATGTTTTACTTCAACATTTTTTATTGTTAGCTTTTGGAGCTAATGCACTGAACTCGCCCTGAATGCTGCGTTAGAAACCATAATTTGGGTTCACGACATAGGAGTCACCCGGATGTGTTAAATGCCAGCTAGGAACCCTTCTAATAGGTGCCTACAGCGCAGTCGTTTATGTTTACACACGATCGGCTACGAGCATGGCGCGTAGCGATTCTTGGCAGGGAAGCCGTCACGGCTGCGTTTATCGGTAAGCGGGGCGTAAGTCGCTCAATAAACATGGCGTTACTTAGGAGTGCTTATTGTATAAGCGCGAGCGTTACTATACTCGCCTGAAAGCAATCCGCACGTGTCGCCTGTCTAATAACAAGGCCTTGTTGAACGAGCGAGCGAAGCGAACGAAGTCCTCCGTTTCAGCTAGGACAAAAATTGTTTCGTATGTGTACGATTACGTTCTCCTCTACATGTGTAGCATTCTCAACCGATTCTCTTGAAATAATACTAACAATTACACGGTTCAACTCACGTATTCAATGTTACTACGGGCGACATGTTTCGAACTCTTCGGGAGTTCTTCTTCAGGATGAGTGTTTTCGCGGCGGTGTCGCTTGTATCACTGCCCGCGCCCGCTCCGAACGCCGAGCGGCGCGTGACGCACGCGCCTACAGGGCGGGGGGAGGGGGGCAGTCTAGCGCTGGAGTAGTTGTGTGAGATTGCGTCAGGAGGTCATCTCCTCCGAGAGGCGACACGCACACTGAACTCACTGTGTCCACGGGACCGTGTAATTGTTAGCATTATTTCCACATGTCTCACGAAAGTGTATATTCGATTCTCTTGAAATTTTGTGAGCAGGCTTAATAATTAAATATATTTTTTTGACTATTTTTAACGACTCGCTCGCAAGTTCTACAGCTCACAGAGAAACTTGTCATTTCCTTTATTAGATAGCTTTATTACCAAATTGATTGGCATCATAAAAAATGGATCAACGGCTATTCTTCCTTTTGATGATTAATTTCCATTCACCGGAAGTGGGGATATCGAATCCTTTCAATTCCGCAATTTGTCGTCTATTTAACCCGCAAAACACCATAAAACAAGAGATTTGCGTAAACCCAAACTGTGTTAGGCAAGTGCCACCCCGCCATTCAAGGAAATTACCTACTTAGCTGTGTCGTGCACACGATTGTGGTCCTTACCCCCTGGGGACAGGGGTTGGGTTCGTGTGGCTACGCGGGAAGGGTGCTTAATCACAAATTGATGAGGCGAGCTAATTATGCCCCGGCGCGACTCGCGATATAATGTACAGTCGGCCCCGTGTACTATTAAATTGATTGTTAGGTGCTGCGAGGGTTCAAAAGATACAATCAGAGAGAGAGAAAAATATTGCAAAAAATAAGCCCTGCGAAAAAGAACGGTATTTGTTATCTAAATCTTTAGTAGATATGTAGAAAAACAACAATAAAATAAGTTTCTGTCAAAAAAATCATTTGTGGTACAAGCTTTTATTGCTGACTGTACTTTTCTGTATACCATCATCAACTACTCATTGAGACGAACCCAAACTCAACGGGGTTACGTCGGTTAAGTACTGAATTCCCATGGCCACATCGTCTGATCGTCATGTCTTCATCGTCAGATCAGCTCGATGGTACCATATTATTGAATTGTCATCCAAACTATACTTATACTCAAAATTTCAGCTCAATCGGTCACCGGGAAGTGGGTCTAATTTAACTCGCAAGATTTGTCCCATACTAACATACTAACAGGGCAAGTTAAATGAAAGCTTGTAAAAATTAAAACACCCCCGTCACTACACACATTCATCAATACTACTCGTATTAATGCTAATATTATAAATGCGAAAGCGTCTCTTTCTGTTACCGCACGTTTTTGTGTCTGTCACGCTTAAACCGCTGAACCGATACAGAAGTAAGACTTGGTATTTGGTATGGAGATAATCCGAACCCCGGGGAAGGACAAAGAATAGTTTTAACCCCGGAAATCGCCCCCTAAAGGGGTCAAATGGGTATGAAAAAGTTTGTATGGACGTACTATATAAACAAGCTCCACGCAGACGGAGTCGAAGGCATAAGCTAGTACGAAATATCTTACAATCATCAGATACGACTTCCGATTAAAAAAGCGGCCAAGTGCGTGTCGGACCACGCACAAGGAAAGGAAATTTTGAAAAAATTGGGTTTTGTGTGGTAAACCGAATGTAGGATCTGTGCACGAAGACATGGTTGAGTCTAGGAAGGTTTTTAAGCGTAAGCTTAAGTGGTGCCAAGACAACGCTGAACAAATTAAGATGAACATTATAGCGATGCATCACTCAAAAAAGGACTTTCCTAGTTTTTGGAAAAATACCCGTAAATTGAGCCCCAAGTCGAGTCTCCCTGTGAGCGTTGGGGGTATTAGCGAGCCTTACCAAATTGCTGAACATTTCAGGAAACATTTTGAAGTCGCGTCACCAATGGGGACCGGAGGGGAGGTCCTTCAGGTTGAGCGGCAGCCTGTTGGGTCCTGTATGCGGATCACAGCAAGGGAGGTCGAGACAGTGGTGAAGAGCATGAAGCGCGGAAAATCACCTGGCCACGACTCTCTTAGTATAGAACATCTGCAGAACGCCGGAGTGCACTTGCCAAGAGTACTCGCCTTGCTCTTCACCTTCTGTGTCGGCCATTCGTAAACACAGGGTTAGGTGTCTATTAAAAAGGTCGTATTGTTACTGAAATCTTATGGCCCTTACATCCTTTTCTTTGTTCCGATCTTGTCCAAAACAATTTCCGATGAAAGGATTTAATAAGCCATATGTCCATGTTTTCTTTTTAATTTTTAAAATACACGTTTCAATAATTAGAGGGGGGGGACACAGTTTTAGTGACTGTAGGGGCGATTATCTCCGACTCTATTCACTTAGTCAAAAAATTGCTGAGAAACATTATATTAATTTTAAAAGGCCTATCGATTGACGTGCCACGCGCTTGCAATTAAAAAAAAATTCACTTTTAGTTTTATGTATGGAGTGCACCCCAAAAAAATTTTTTTTTTTTATAATTTAATTACAAAACTATGTAGCGGCTAATACACCTATCCTCAAAATGGTGTTCAAATACACCTTATAGTTTTCGAGTAAAATGCCTGTGACATACGGACGGACAGACAGACATGACGAATCTATAAGGGTTCCGTTTTTTGCCATTTGGCTACGGAACCCTAAAAAACACACTCAAGCGGGCTGTCAGCATCAAGGAGCTTCAATGCTGCAAAGAGATACACAGATAAATATATTAAACTTACATTGAGGCGTTTGCGTCGGAGATTGAAAAATTGTCTGCGTTTTACCCGTTCAAAAATGAATAGATTTCAAAAACGAAATTCGGCTTGCTGTACGTATGTCCGTTTCCGTAGAAATCTTCTTGGATTGAGTACCATAGTCAATCTGAATCGGAAGCCCACATTTTAAATTCATGTGTTGCGCTGGCTTCCAATCGCGCCTAGCTAGTGTGTGAGCGTACGGAGTTATCAAATAAAACGTTGATGTTTCAGTCCCTGTTGTATAGTTGCTACGGAAAACTTTCGCATAGATAATTCTGCTTATCTTTGCGCGTTCGTAGGTACAGTTGAGACTATTGAATGTGGCCGTCTTTTTATAAAACTGAGCAGAGTTACTTTTTGAACGCACTACGCAAAGGCAATGGCCATTATACCTATGCACCGAACCGCTGCGTTCAGAGGTAGTTTCAAGTACGCGTCTAAGTGCTGGAATGATATCCCTCCTCCTATCCAAGGGGCGCTTAGCAGATACACCTAGCGTAAGCTTAAAGGCTATTTGTTGACGCTCCAGAAATCAAAATCCTAATCCCCAGCACTGTGACAGCAATAAATATGCCAATTGCTAATTTTTTATCTAGTTTTTGTTTTTAATGTGTAGGTACTGTAAATATAAATATTTTATTGGAGCTGCATCTAGGTAGTGTGTAGGTACATGTATTATCTCACTTTGTATTTATGTTTATTTTTCTTTCGCCTGTCCCAATACTCCCAATAATGTAGGTAGTTTATTTATTACATTTTGTATGACGTTTCCGTGAGTCACCGATGGTGCTGGCTGAAAATCAGCGCTGCAGGTGTCTGACACCTCAGCATAATGCTGAGCCAGTGTCCGGTTCACTGCCGCAGGGACCCACTTGTTTCATGTTTTATCTGTTTTTTTGTTTATTTTATTGTTTAATATGTGTGTCCTGTGTGTTTGTGAATATATGTATCTTTCTTTCTTTCTTCTTTCTTACTTTGATGCAATTCGGCCAACACAAATAATCTCAAATATAACTGCCGCTGTGCGGGTGCGTCGTCCTGTAACGACGACTACTCTGTCACTGCTTCACAAATCATAAATAAATTGAACCGTCTATAGATCACCTTATTGGGGCCTACATCCATATAACATACTATATACTTAGTGTCGTACAAAATTGGAATATGTACAAAAAGTTTAACTTCAGAAATAAAATCATCAGATGTTTTTGGGAAACATTCGTATTTTTAACCCCCGACGCAAAGAGAGGGGTGTTATAAGTTTAACTTGTCTGTGTATCTGTGTATCTATCTGTGGTATCTTAGCTCCCAAACGGATGGACTGATTTGAGTGCGGTTTTTTTGTGTCATAGATAATTTTATCCCGAGTGTTCTTAGCTATGCTTTATGAAAATTTGTTCAGCTGTTTTTGATATATTGGACTTTGAAATGAAAATGTCGGGGGTTTTTCAACTTTTCTTAGTTGTAGTTATTATGAAAAAAGGTAAACAATTAAGTAAAGGTGTGTATAAAGTGCCGTTAACGCACAGGGAAATAAAAGGGATGGTCCTATTTCACACTATACTCATGGCGTCGCTCCATCATCATTATGCACGGGAGAGCTGTCTAAAGGGCAAAGTTTTAATACGTTTCTGTAATTGTATATTTACATACAAACATACATACATTCACGCCTTTATTCCCAAAAGGGGTAAGCAGAGCACGTGAAACGTATGTTCCAGCGCTACTTTTAGCATAAATGTAGGTATAAAAGATCGACAAAATGTGATATCGCAGTGATAGGTTGCTAGCACATCGCCCACAACACACTTTAACCCTGGTTCCTTAGCCGACTTTTACGACACCCACGGGAAGAAAGGGGGTGGTGAAATTATTTGTATATTTCTTAATTATTTTTTTATACAGCGACGGTGGCAAACAAACGTACGGCCCGCCTGACAAGCGGACCTCGCAGCCTATAGCACCACCGCATGCAACTCCAAAGGTGTAACATGGGCGTTGCCGACCCTTGACATGTTGATAATTTAATTTAAGTAGTTTTAAATGTACCTCATGCATTAATACTGTACATGTTTATAATTTTTGGTAATTATCATATAAAATCAACTATAAAAGTACCTTTTTATTGTTAAAAAAAAAAAATAATAATTAAGAATATGCAAAAAATATCGGTAACTCATAAAAAATTATTGTATTAGAGCTCCCGCCGTCTCGCATACATGAGATTCGATTATTGACATAAGGATCCATCCTTCGGTTAAAATGCTGAAACCACTTCAACATTAGGTACTTGAACAAAATACGAAACATTTCGCGTAGCATTATTTATTTTATTCAGTTTTAATCCAGGTCAAGCATTTGCTTACAAAATCATTATCTCCATCAAAAGTGCGTGTAAACATCGCTGACCTTCCACAAATGCCATGCAAATGCTAATCGCTTCCATTGCTACACTCAAGGTGATAGTTCAGGCAAATGTCACCGCTACACCTACAAGCATACAGCTTAAAGTCACGTCACGAAATCACCAGGTGCGAATCTGCGTTTTTAATAAATTGCGAATGCCTTCGTCTTGTTGAGAATTATGGTTCGGGAAATTCTCGGCTGAATGAACAGACGAAAACAGGTGCACGGCGTAGGCGATATTAATACTAAATATTAAACGTGGTGTTCTGAAACGGTGGTGGGTATTATGTATATGAAGAAACTTGATGCAATAGATGTTGCTCCGGTGAATCTAAGCAAGTTTGTACGTAGAGGAATGTAAATAAATTACTAGTTATCTCATGGTTATAATAGTTTCTTAGTACGACGATGACAAACAAGGATAGAGCCAGCCTTATGGTATATAAGCAGTCACCGTGGCCTATAGATACTTGCGAACCCAGAAAAATCACAAGGGCGTTGCTAATTATTTATTGATTTGAGGACTCAAATCAAATCAAAACAGTTATTCGTGACAAGCAACTTATGGTTTCGGGGCAGCGGAGGGTGGAGATGAATGATCTTAGTCCAATTTAAGTACACACGATTTAATTAATTAATACATGAAATAAATTATTTTAATTATGAAATAGTGAATCCGGTCGATGTAAGATCCGAATTAAGTAATTGTCTTCCTTCGTTCTGGTAGCGCCGAGCGGCGACCTCCCACGTCGCTGAGAGCCGGTCACAGGTGTATCGCGGTGATTCAGTCTTCGCCGTAGCTGCTATGTGATACTTTGCCGATACTAGTGGTGCCGTATGGGTTCGCCTGGGTATTTAGTGTTAACCCATAACAAGCACAACACAGATAATAAATAAAAGCCACATTTTTCTTTGCTACGAAATGGACCCAGCTCAGCATGTTGCTAGCTTTGCAGCCAGCGCTGGTCTTCCGCAGGGTCCATTCGAGCACGGAAAGTAACAAACAAAAAATTAAAAGGAATACTTAACTAAAAACAAACATAAAAATACACGAAAAAGGAATGAACAGTATTTTTTTTAGGGAACAAATATAATGACCACCAGAAAATACTTTGATACCCTCAAGCTTTCTTACCAAAAAAATGTACTGAACACCAAAAAAAGAATTCTACCATTACAATGGTACTACCTGTTTTAGTAACGACTGCACAATTAAATTGTATTCAAAGATCAAATTTAGTAAATGATTACCAAATTTAGTAACTGAGCACCTAATCTTAGCGAACAAATTAATACAATATTTCTACCTAAATAACCTACTATGATTGCTATAAAATGTATTTAAAGACCAAATTTAGTAAATGATTACTAAATTTAGTAACTGAGCACCTAATCTTAGCGAAGAAATTATTACAATATGTCTACCTAAATAAGTCACTATGATTGCCATAAAATGTATGCATATTACCAAATAAAGCGATCGAAAGGTAAAAATAGCTACCAAAACCCGAATCAGCGTACCCCACTTCCACGTGGTCTTGTCTGTCTTACCCCTAGAGTGTATATAAAAGCCCGCGGAGACAGAAGCTTGCGAAGGAGGTCCTGAGCTGAGCGGGTGCACGAGGCCGAGCGGAGCGTAGGTCGAGTGCGCACGTGAAACGAAGGGCCGACGAAGCAAGTTTCTGGCGGGAGCCCGGGCGGAGGGCGGGAGACTGAGTTAGTTTTGGGTTAGCAATGATTAGTTGGGAGACATTTTCTTTAATAGGATAGTAAGATGTTATAATTTGGTTTTCATTTAACATAAAAATGGTGGTTAAATTTTGGCTCTCATTAACTATTTTTGGGTTAACAATGATTAGTTTGGAGACAGTTTCTTTAATAGGATGGTAAGATGTTATAATTTGGGTAATTATTTCACATTAAAATGGTGGTAACATTTTGGTGATCATTTACTATTTATGTGTTAGCAATGATTAATTAGGAGACATTTTCTTTAAATAGGATAGTAAGATGTTATTATTTAGGTTATCATTTCACATTAAAATGGTGAAAAAAATTAGGTGCTCAGTTACTATTTTTGGTCGTCAAAAGTATTTTTTTTGTGTTCATATTTTACTATATCTGGTGGTCCGTTAAACATATGCCTTTTTTTATAATATTAAATAGTAATGGTTCCTTGGCCTGCGAAAAGTTGCCCAACAAACCACTACGTGCGTATGGGCCTTAATGGTAAAAGTGAACGCAGCCCATACACGAAACAGTACCACTAGCGCCAGTGAACAGAAAACAAACTAAACACTAAACGTCAAACAAAACACAGCATGGCATGAGACTGGGCTTACAAAAACATTACTTAATTATAAATTAAACTACGTTGACAAATTACATATTAAATTACGTTGACCAGCAACCGTATGGCAATGAATAGATTGCAGATGGGGCATAACCAACAGGTGAGGAAGTGTTAAATGCAGCTAGTTTCGAGACACAGATTCTCCTGCATATGCTGATGTTCTTGCATGAATGTTTTGAGATTAATTCTAAATCTATTAACGTCCGACAGTCTTCTAAGCGGCGGCGGCGGATTCTGTTCGGTGCATGTGCATCGAACACGTGACCGGCCGCTCGCGCCCTACTTTGGCGATGCGGTCGTTTCCTAAAGTTAGTGCGTTTTATGACACCGTCGCGATCGCATTCTAACATTTTTATAACATTTAATTAACCTTAACATTTTACTTATTTTACTAACATTGTAGAAGTGTAATATATAACAATTGAAGTTTAAACTCTATCCTTTCATTCTACCAAACAAACACCTACTTGCACCCCAACATTTGGTCCTTCGAACAAAGTACTTCGCGCGTTGGTACTGAGACCATTGGGACACGTATCGCGAGTGAAGTGCAGGAACTAGTAGAACATTTGGGCAGTGCAGGTAGCAGTAACAGCCTGGTGCAGAACTACAGCTGTAAACATTCAGCAACGGAGTACATACAGTAGCGAGGTGACGTCAAGTACAGGAAACATTCAAGTAAGATCTTTCCATATTTAAACTATTAACATCGGCAGTATGCTGGACGTAGGAAATCAGTTCCTTATAGCCGAAGAAATCAGGTCCAGTTTGACCAATTTCAAGAAAGATGGGTCAGAAAGGAAAAGCAATGAGGAGTATTTGAGACGAAAGTTAAACAAATTAGAAGAATTATGGACAGAATTTCAATTTAACCACGAACGGCTGTCAATGGAGATAAGCCCTCAAGATGTCTACTTCACAGGTAAACATTACGAAGCAGCGAAGGAGATATACAATCTATTAAAGACATTGATTAACGACGAATTTCGTAAGATCAAAGGAAATCCGAGTGCCCAGACAAGAAGTGAAAACAAGGGAGATAAACCTCGGCCAGCGGAGGAATCAGGCTCAAGGAGCCAATTGCTAGATTCACAGAGCAGAGCTCAGAACAAGACAGCGGATGGGCATACACCGGAGCAACAGTATGATCATGAGGTTTATAAGAATCATGGGGTATACAGTAGAATGGATGACGCGTTGCGCAGGCAGGAGGCGAACTTTAGAGCGTTTCAAAGAACAATTGCTAACATTGACTTAGAAACCTTATGTGCCAAGTGGGAGTATGAAAACGCTCTAAAAACATTGAACACGAGGTGGTCAGCCATTGACGCACTACATTTGGAGATCGATAGTGAGTTGAACGGAGAAAACTTAGCATACGAAGAAAGTTTCGCTTCTTTCGAGCGAAAATATAACAGTTTAAACAAAGCTATTAACAGTAAGATGTGGTCAGTATCGCACAGGGAGAAAACAACGCCCATGCTAGAGCTACCAATGTTCAGTGGAAACTACAACCAGTGGGTCTCGTTTAAGGACTTATTTGTAGAGGCTATACATACAAATCCAACATTATCGAACGCGCAGAAAATGCAGTTCCTAAAGGCTAAAATTAGAGGCGAAGCAGAGAGACTCATCCAACATTTACCAATAACTTCCGACAATTACAGGACTTGTTGGGAAATACTAAATCATCGTTACGATAACAAGAGAATGATATTTACTTCCCATATGAACATTTTATTCGGACTTCAAAACATTCAACAAAACTCGATGGTACAGATTAAGAGGCTGCATGATGTGTCTATGGAAACTTTCAACGCCATAAAAAACTTGGGTATAGATACAGCAACGTGGGATCCAATTTTGGTCCATATCTTGTGTCAAAAACTGGATTCGGAAACATACACAGACTATTTGGAGTCACTTAGAAATACCAAGGATATGCCGATATTACAAGAGCTTTTAGATTTTCTAGAAGGCAGGTTCACGACCCTGGAAACATCGGCTCGTCGCCGACAAGACGGACAACAAAAATTGAGTCCACAACAGTCAACGACTTCTCAACAACATTCTTCAACTTACAGAAAACCGTTAAATACCTTTAACAATTATAGAACCAACGGAAACTACGCATCTATTGCGAAAACATTCCAAGGGTCGGGTTTCAAGTGCCCATTGTGTAAAGGCGATCACGGAATTTATAATTGCAAGTTTTTTCTGCAAATGCCGAACGATAGAAAATTGAATACAGTAAATAGGTTAGCGCTATGCGTGAATTGCTTATTCTCGCATAATGGCAAAACATGTAATTCTGCTAAAAAGTGTCGCAATTGTCAAGCGGCCCATAACACAATTCTACATGACGCGTTGAATAAGTCAACGACCGACTCAGCTATGACGTCACAGAGCAAAGAGCGTACTAGTAACATGTCGCACGTAGCGCAAACTCGAGATAAACATTCTGAAATTCTACTAGCCACAGCCCAACTGAAAGTATTGGGCGCTGACGGATCATATTACAATCTGAGGGCCCTAGTAGACCAGGGATCCCAAATATCATTAATATCAGAACAGGCTGCTCAAACAGTACGATATCCGGGCAGTTGGATAAAGAACTTACGCTGCCGATCGATAACATTCAACTTGACTTACCGAATATTTACCATTTACTGCGGATCAAATGTGTCATGACAAAACGATACCTCCTTCTAGAAGTACGGATCCCACTGATTAGTAGAGATAACTACGATCTATATAAAATTCAGGCAATTCCCCAACAAGTCGGCAAAAACATGCATCTCGTAATCCCCATAGAGAGTCATGTTGCAATTAATCTTAAGAAAGACGCTTACTTTCCCGTGACATCAAGCGAGTTAGAACACTGCATGTCACGTGACTCCATAACATATATATGCCAACTGAACACTCCTATCTACAAAATGAAAAGTGACCTTGATTTTTGCGTGAAAGAAATCAACGCCGTATATCAGTGTAAAACTAACATTATCGCATGCCAGAACAGGTGGATAAGTTTGTCAAAAATGAACCAATACTTATATTTTTGCTGTGATAATTGTCACCTACGAACGTTGTGCAAGGCTCAAGTTACAGCACATCAGCTGACTGGAGCGAACATTATAAACATTCCTGAAGAATGTCTCGTAAAAATGGATAATTTAACTGTATACACCCACAAAACGAAAGAGAGCACCCTCACCATAACACCCAAAATTGAAATTCCGGATATAGCCCCAATAAATAACGTGATAAATATAACAATGCAAAAAATTGCTGTGGAAAGCAAAACAGATGACACAAACACGCTTTTAAGGGAAAGTATTGAACAGAAAATTAGGATTATGAAAGAAAAACAACCCCTAGCAGATGAGGTGTCTGTCCACGATATTCATCATTACGTGCTCATCTACATTATGTTGATAGCGGGAGCCATTATAGCGCTTATCTTCATTTGGCGAAAAATGAGTCACAAGTCAGAGCCCACAGCATCGTCTTCGACCCGTTCAGCGGCGGCGGACGGCCGCGGCCGGGAGGACGGTCCCGAGCCCCCCGCCCGCAACACCCGTATGCAAGCTAGTGAAAGTGCGCGAGTGCAAATAAACGAAAGTGATACAAACACCAACACGGTTCGGTATAAAGATAGGGGCACAACCCCAGTATTAAGAAAAATCGCGTTTAGTGACGACTCTATGTGATCGTTATCCTTGCTTTATAGGACTTTAAGTTTAATACAATTTTATGATTCATTTTGTCCCATTACGTATATACAACTCCTAAATTTGTTTACATTAATCTGTAGAGATTATTAACTTTTATTCTTGTATCTTTTGCCCTCGGCAAGATGTTCGGTGCATGTGCATCGAACACGTGACCGGCCGCTCGCGCCCTACTTTGGCGATGCGGTCGTTTCCTAAAGTTAGTGCGTTTTATGACACCGTCGCGATCGCATTCTAACATTTTTATAACATTTAATTAACCTTAACATTTTACTTATTTTACTAACATTGTAGAAGTGTAATATATAACAATTGAAGTTTAAACTCTATCCTTTCATTCTACCAAACAAACACCTACTTGCACCCCAACAGATTCGTTGTGTAGACAGATGGAGACAAATGCAGGTTCGTCACTCTCAACACGGCGGTGCACGGTGCACCGTGAGGATCTCTGGCGACCATGCGTACCACTGAGAACTCAACGCCACATACCAGCCGAGCAAGTGGTGCTGTTATTATAAATTAGGCCCAGTTTTCCACAATTCCAATTTTTCACAGACCGAATTCTTCTACTAATCCCAGTTTTCAAAATGCCTCTTTTTCACTTTCTCGATCCCAGTTCTTCACAATTAGCTGGAGTCTTATTCTTTAAGGTGGAGTTGCTTCTCCAGTTGTGCTGCTCCAAATGTAAACAAGATGACAGCCCGCTGTGCCTTACCTCTTTCAATACTTAGATCATCATCAGATATCCATCATTCACGTCTCGTGGCTAAGCACAGGCCTAATGATAGACGATTTTTTGAAGTGATAACTTCTTTAGCGGCGCTGAGCAGCACTTGTTGGGATGGGGAAAAATTGTTAAATACGCGACATAGTTTTGTGACGTCAGATGTGAAGGAGGTCACTTTTTGCTGCTAGCCGATTCGACTTCATTCAAAACTGAACGCTATTCGTAAGAGTATAAACCCGTTAAACACTTTTTTGCAATAGCATATTCTGCAAATAAATTTGTAATTATAACCAACGCGTCCTTCACCGTTTTGCTATTGAGAAAATTCGAATAGTTCGAATTTGGGCGTTATTCCTAAAGAGATAAAGCTTAGAAAAATATTTACCAACGGCAAAAACAAATTGATATTTTGGTCGCCACCGCCGTCTGCTGTATTTGCAAATTCGAATAGTTCTAATTTAGACGTTATTCCTAAAGAGATAAAGCTTTGAAAAATATTTGGCAATTGCAAAACAAATTGGTATTGTGTTTGCCGCCGCCCTCGGCGCGCCGACGTGACACCGTAAGATGTCACGTGACCTGATCGAAAACTGTTACAATGTATTTGAGTTTTTACTTCGGCCGGCACTCCCGGAGTGTTTTTACGCGTCTGTGGTAGAGCCGGATCCAGTGTGAGTACAACGCATTGAGACTTAGGGTGGGTTGCACCAAACCGTCTGTAATCATAAGCGTAAGTTACCATCTGAATGTATGGAAAGTTTGAGAAGTTTCTGTGCCATATTTAACGATGATCGGTCTGAAATCGTAAGTTGGTGCGCCCTTAGAGTGGTTACAAACAGGCCACGGCGACTTTTTGCAGAAAACGCTATACATAAACGATGCCGATGATCTGTCGAGCGCTCGTGAAACTTACTTCTGTATCGCAGCGTCAGGCCACCGTGTGTAACCGCTCTTAAATGAGTTTATCATTGTATTTTTTTAGCGTTCCGCACCGACATTTGGTCCAACAGAACAGTTATGCGATCGATCACTCTGTGTCTAAGCCGTTGTTTAATGGTCAGCCCCGTCCATGTAAAGGTTCGTTGTCACTTTAATTTTCTTCCTCAATTTGCACTGAAAAACAAAATACGTCTGCATACATTTTTTAGGCGAATCTCTGCAATCAAGTCATACTCGTGCTTGTAAATTGAATTCCAGTCTTTTTGAAGAACTAATAATTTTAAATTTATAATGTTCCATGACAAAAATCTAGAACAATAATATTCTCTCTAGCGATAAGATCGAATGCAGTTTGCCTCTACTTGTGTTTATGTTCTGTACAGTGTTATTGTATTGAGGTGTGCTATATAGAGTATTGTTTTTTTGTATTGTATTGTTGTATTCGTTTGCTATTCCAATTAATAAATTATATATTGATGTAGGTACTAATAATTTGTATTCTATACAGGGTGAATTCTAAATCGTGAATCGTAATATTTTTTTTGAAGTCTATACATAGTTAACAATAACTTACAATGCTTTTAAACCTAAATTAAGTACGTTTTTATTTTGTCCACTTTTAATTTGATTTATTCTAATTTTTAAAATCTCGTGGTCACCCTACATTTATGTTTCGCACTTGTCATGAAAATTTCAACATTAGATATCCAACCTCCTAATATTGAAGTTGGCTGGATAGAATTTTGGCATGTATTGTCAATAATGTCAACATCGTCGACATTGTCAACATAAGTATTTAAATCGTATTTACTCATAACATAATTCAGTTTTATTACGATTAATGGTATAAAAATGCCTCCACCGTATCCGTACACGAACATACAAAGGTTTGATATGGTATCTTGGTACGCTCAGACTGGCAGAATTGGTCAAACGCAAGAACTATTCGGAAGAAGGTATCCTGAGTCGCCGGTACCGATACAAAATTTAATTATGAGGATGGTGCAAAACTGTTCTTTTTTATGTGAGTAAACTAAAGGAAAATTTTATGAGTGTTTAAATAACAAACTGCACAATGCATTTAATGCATGATATTGATAAGATAACCTTTGCACTTAGGTAAACATTGCGTTGCAAGTCACGTGACTCGTGTAGGGTGACCAAGGCGGATGACAAGTGGGGACGCACTTTCTGGTTTTGTTCATAATTAATTAAGCGGGTCCTTAATTGTAATTAACACTAGTGCTCTGTAATAGTCTTAAGTAGCTTTACCGGTAAACGTGGTTACGATTCACGATTTAGAATTCACCCTGTAGAATCGTTTTCGCCTTGAACAAGTAAAGCGTTGTCTCATATAACATAAACATTAAACAAAAGCGATATCAAGAGATGTTTTCTTCTGTCCATTGAGGGGAATAGCGGCCCGGATCTTGTCGTCAACAACAACAACGCGCCCAGATCTAATTTCAGCATCCCATTGAACTAACTATATTATTTTCTGCTATAAATCCCGGTATAACCGGTATCTGTTCCCGTAATTGGTCACAGCTCACAGCGACAGCCCATTGAGACAATTTGAAACACGCATTTAGCATTCCTTATTGATTTTCTCTCTCTTTTTCTTTCGTTCCGAGATGTTTGCTGCAAGCAACAGAAGCGAAAAAGCAAGTGCAACTTGAAGCGGTAATTCATTCAGGGTTATTTCTAGTGATGTAACTTAGTAAGACAAAGTTTACAAAATACCTAATATATTTATTTATTTAATCTTTATTGCACAAAATATGAACTTATCGTACAAGAGGCGCTGGATCTATGCCGTAAGCATTCTCTACCAGTCAGTCAACCTTTGGGAAAAGTAACTAGGTGCAACTAGGAATATATTTGAGAGAATAAAGTCGAGAAAGGTGCGCTGAAATCAAATCGGAACGCAGATTGTACGTCGCCGATTGACCCTCAGGTAATCTGCCGACCGGCTCCCGCGCGACGCCGTTAATTTGATCGCATTGCCGTCAACGGGTTCCCTTTAATGAGCAGCGACCCCCCGGGCCCGGCGTTATTGCCGGCCCGGCCCGCCGGACGCCGGACAGCGCCGATAATTGCCCGTCTCTTTCACCGTCCGGCGCCACGTGTCGGACCTTGATGGAAATGCCCACAGCGCTTCCGATTTGTTACGTAGGTTTTGTTCCCTCGGACGCAAATAGTCCCACGGTTAAAATAAACAGTCTTTATTATACCGCAGTATCTCAGGTAGTTTGGGAACTTTGCTCGCAAATTCCAGTTCTAAAAGAGTAGTTAGTCGTAAATTTCCTTTTCTTCATAAAATTGAGAATGGCCGCGCGAGGCTGTAACGGCTTGATTTCACGCCAAGTTCGGTTTGGCGGGCTGGACTGTGTCGGGCCACTTTCGAGCGAATCGCCTTTTGCCACGGAACGTGGTATCGCCAATATTGGAGGCGATCATCGTGGGCGATTGGATAAGTGGCGCGAGGCTAGGCCGGGAAGAAAGTGTGAGAGGATTCTGTTTTATATTCAGATGTAACAATTGAAATTCCAAGTTTTAATACTAGTTTTATGTGTATTTTTAGATATTGCAATGTTCGACCCAGCTCATTAGAACTACACCTAGCATAAAACCTATTTCATTACAACATGAATGCAATAAATAATCTGAATCTAAAACCAGTATGTATGTAGGTAATGTGTATTTTTTACAGCGAATAGATTTAAAGCGAGACAATTTTAATAACAATATGATTTCAGTGGCACAGAAAATGAGGAATTTTCTGTACCATTGCAAGATAATAAATATAATGAGCAGTTAACTTTTAATAATATTATAGACCTGCTAAACCAACGTGCAGTTCTAACAACTGCAAGTGAACGTAATTAAGTATCTATTTTATTGTGTATTTAACACTTGCTGAGTAGTACGTTTTATCTTTTAATAAAATGTTAGCAAAAGTTTTTATCTTCATGGTATTGTACACTATCTTTTTAAAACTCTATTTGTACGCTTCCTTTCTTATTTTACCTGTACTTTCAGGTATCAGGTAGTTACTCTAGAAAACATCGTTTAAATATTCAATTTGTACGCTTTAATCGTAATAAATGTTCTGATCATGAATACGAAACAACTGGTAAGCCTTAAGCTTCAGTTTACAAATACTTCAGTTGAACATTATGAAAGTTTCTAAACAATCTAGTTGAAATTCTAATTCTAGGCTCCTAAAATGTATTAATTCTCTGAATAATGATACTGAAAACAGTTATAACCAGTACGAGAGAGAATTGTTTCTAGTTCCTACCAGACATCAACAGCAGGTACTGAGAGATATTAATTACGTTGGAATAATATTTTGCTTACCTGAGCGCTCTTGTATCATCTCTAGCACGATATCAGAAACTTTCCTGGAGGATGACCGAGAATCGAGGCTTAATCGAAAGTTGAAATCACTTCGCTTAGAGCCGCAATGTTGTTTTCTTTCCATCCGAAGACTCCACGCTAATCCAACGATGTAAACAGACACGTATTTATCAATTAATATCAAGAGTTAGTCAGCTCGGAAGTTTTAATTGGAACCGAAACTCTGGAGGGACACCGGGAAAAAGCGAGGTGCATTGTAGGCAACGCGGAGTCAGTCACTTTGACTGGTATTAGAGGTTAAAGTTAGATTGAGCGCGCTGTGGCGCCGAATGTAAAACGTAATTGGCCTTTGATGCTTTAAATGGAACAGGCCAGAATAGCCCAGTTTATTCCAGAGCTAGGCCAAGCAAAAATATACCCTATACCTTTGCCGTTTAAATTGGAACAATAGCGGTGGTATAGTGGGAACTGTAACCGGCCGCATGGTAATCGAAGTGAGTTGTGAGCAATCACCTGCGTTGTATTAGGCTGATTGGCCATTAATCTGCTTTGGATGCCTCCGTGCCGTTTGGTTCTAACTAAACCAATAACAGTAACCGGTAATTGGGCTAAATATATCATTAATATTTTGTTATTTGTGATATTTCCTGTAGCGCATTTTTCTGTTACCTATTGATAAAAGTAATAAAATTGATTGTATGTATGTATGTACATTTTTTATTGCACACGGAACAGAACAACAACGGTACAGAATAATGATTACAAGGACCAGGACCAAACCACTGGATTGAGATCCATAAACCGAAGGTCCTGTCTACGGAACGTCATTTTTACAGTAGAAAAATACGTGAAGCCGTTGAAATCAGAAACATCGTAATTTCAACCGGGACGACGGTTTTAAGATTTCATCTTCGTGGAATCCTATCATAAGTAAATGCCAGCGTCAAAAAACTTCGTCAGTTATATCACCGGATATTATTAGTGTTGTGTGTCGGCCGGGTGACAACCCTAGTGTACAAGTGGTTAATAAAGACCAAATGCGGGTAGTTCGGAAAACCCGCGCAGCAAGAAGATGTTGATACCCGCTCAAGCCAGTTGTCCCGTGACCATGGATGTTGCAACACATCCGAAACATCGGGAGACCTCAGTGAGGTAAATAAAATAAGTTAATTATACGCGATTAAGTCCCGTTTATTATAAATAATGTGTGAGAATCGTGAAAGTTTAAATCAATATAATGATTACAAGCAGATAATATATGTATGTATGTACAAAGACCAGCTTATCCCTGAGAGGGATTTGTTCCAGCTAATCTTGAGCAAATTAATAGAGATGAGATATAGGCAAACTGATTGTCTGGTTTAGTTTTGGATTTATTAATTTTTTGGGTTCTCACTGGCCCTCCGTGACAACATGATGAGTGAGGGTCCTATTTAGCATATTATGATTGTAAAAAGTACAATGTTCCTTGTTTTGTGTTACGTAGAATTTGTACAAATAATGAAGTAACATTATCGTCAAATAAGTTCCGCAAAAAGTATTGCTCGTCAAAAATGCTACCAGTCACGCTCTTTGAGCGCTCGCTGGCGCTAAAAAGATTGAATAAGCTGAGAATTAACTTTTTAGAAAAGCCAATGTTTATAGTGTAGAAAATATTGAAACAAACTGTCGGCGACGATGCTGATCCCCAGCGGGGACGTAACGAACCGACGCGGATGCCGCCAGCTTCGCTCATATCATGAAGACTTACACGCAAACATTGACACCGTTAGTTATGCAAATGCTTTCACTTCGTTATTGTAAACATTACTTGATTTTAGACCGCTTTTCTTAATAAGTATGCGGTCGACAAATCCTTATTATTCTGTAGGCATGTTATGTTGCTCCTAGTAGTGAATAAGGTCGCCAGAGCTGCCGAAGACACGTGTGTTGAGAGTGAGGCATCTTGAAAGTTTAGCACAAACGAGTCCTTAAATCAATAAAGGATCGCATCGTTCTTGTGACTTCCATGGAGTGACTAGCGCGCATATGCTATGGTACTATCAGGCCGATCATATGCTTCTTAGCCACTGTCATGGTCACTAAATATCGTGAGTTTATTGTAAAGGGAATCCTAGTAAACTTCATAAACAACAATATCTAAACACGCTCTTTTAAAGCCACATGTTTGAGATAAGACTCGAATTAAATTCAAAATTCTTCTATAGATCCAAGTTATCGCGCTCACCTGTAAAACAACGTAGCAATGAGACGTCAAAACTCGAGACTGTTCTATAAAATTCCGCCGGCGTCATTAGCGTCACGGAGGCAACAGGCAGAAAAATGTCTCCAGTCTCCGCTATTCCGGAGCAACTCAAGCCAGCGATGCAGACATTTCCTTATTCCTACACTTTCCACGCGCATCGTGATTCTAAGAATAGAAAAGAATTGACACTCGAAAGGTTCAGATAGGAGGGTTTCAGAATTTAAAGGTCGAATCAGATAGGGTACGTGACGTTGCCTTTTGAATCGGCCTTCAATTCCATCCCTTCGCTATCGGTAATCACTAAGTGAAATATAGTGCATCTGATCTGTTTGGATCTCGGAGCTTTGAGAGACGGGAAATGGCCTAGTTTTGAAGGGGTTATATCTTATGTTTTTATTTATGAAGTGGAATCATTGGGCCAACCATGGAACTAAACTCAAACACCCATTGTATTGAATTTCCAAACAGAGTGTGTTACTAATTTTTAGGGTTCGATAGTCAACAAGGAAACCTTATAGTTTAGCCATGTCCATCTGTCCGTCTGCGGCTTATCTAAGTGACACTTACTATTAGAACGCTGCCTGTAATCCGGCATGGGTATATAAATCAATTACGCCGACAAAATGGTACAATAAAATCTTGAGATTTTTTTTTTCAACATTTGTTGAAGAGCTTGTAAAAAATTGTATGGGTTTTTAAAACCGTTTTTCAACTAAGTGGTAATATTGGGCTTTAAAGCCCTAATTTTTGTTAGAGTCACCCCCTAGCTGTGTCACTGGGAATGTGAAAAAAAATGTGGCAGTAGTACCTACATGTAATGAATTTAAAAGGAAAACTATCACGGCTAAGTAGACATTACTAGTTACCGAGTAATAATAGTCCACCAGCTTAAAATGTACTTGAAAAGCCCAACTTTCGTACAGATTCGGCTGACGCAACCGGACCATTTACTTGGCGCATGCGTGTCGCTGTAACAAATACAGACAGGCAACTACGGAACCCTGCACTGGGCGTGGCACGACACGCAATTGGCCGGTTTTTTTTATCTTGGTTGTATGTAAAAATATTCAATAATCTTGAACAATAATAAAATTAAAAACCGTTTATTCAAAAGAAACAGAACACAACATAAGTTAGCCCATGGTCCCACACAATAAGACAATCACAATCGTTAGCGCAATCTCCCTTGCAAAAATTTCTTTTGACTAGTAGTTTTTAAAATCTAATTTGCAATGCCTCTAGTTTATCAATGTAAGTTTTAAATAAGCTGCAAGCAATGTAGTTTTAATAAGAAGCTCAAGGTCCTGGGTTCGAATCCCGGTAAGGGCAAATATTTGTGTGATGAGCATGAATATTTGTTTCTGAGTCATGGATGTTTTCTATGTATTTAAGTATTTCTATATATGAAATATATCGTCGTCTAGTACCCATAACACAAGCCTTATTGAGCTAACTATGGGACTAGGTCGATTTGTGTAAGATTGTCCCCTAATATTTATTATTATTTTTATTATTATTAAATATGAGTCCATAACAGTCAAGGTATAGCTCCATACATATATACTTATACACATGATTTCATATACGCATGGGTCCGTAGAGAGTGTTTTATTTGTTTATTACACTGTGACGAACCATTGCTTACGGATACTTACGACTCCCAAAGAGTGACGTATCCGGTTGCCGATCCTTAGTATTATGGCTTGGGAAGCCGTAGCGTCGACTGCTAGAGACCAATTTAATGCATGTCTACCACAGCGCATCCTTCGGGCCCTCCGACGATCTTATTTACCAACACAAAACCTCATACCTACTGAACAAGTAGTGGTGTTATTTATTAATTTAAATCAGGCAACAAGGCCCATATTACAAATACCTTTAAGACTATCATACATATTGTGATGTATGTTAGTCAATAAACTTATTAATAAACATAAACATAATTTATTGATAAAACATACAGTACAGTCGCCATCAGATATTACGGAGCGGCCAAGGTGCTCACAAATATCGGAACACGCCTCTATTGTCGAGGCATTAGAGACGTGTTCCGATGATTGTGAGCACTTTGGCCGCTCCGATATATCTGATGGCGACTGTACATCAGTTTTACTACGAGTATACCTCTAGACTAGGAGCTTACTATTAGAGGCAAATAACACGTGCCTGAGCTAGTATTTATTAATAACTACAATACACACAATTATACTGCGACGTGTGGCGCAATTTCGTGGTGTCAGGTAATCGACCGGGAAAACGTCGGAACTTGACTCCCTTCTGCAAAAATTCTTCCCTAGTGAAGGTCGATAGATAGTCTGTTGGAACTCTGATCACAAAGGAATTCAAATTCTCGTCATGGCGACACTCGAATCTCACGACCCTCAGGATGAATCCGGTCTTCACGTGCACATACTCCACTACTTTCTCTGCCTTCGTAGTGTAGTGCACCCGGGACACGTAAAGCTGCGTCGAAGGTATGGCAGGCGGCAGCAGGTGATTTGGTCCAGTCGGTGCGGTACCGCACAGATTTCTACAAGTAGGCTTCTTCTTTTCCTTCACCTTCTCGCATCGTGACTTCTTTTGCGTCGTTTGTGGCATGAGAATGACATCACACGGTTTCTGCACCCCTTTTTTCGACCGCTGCTTAGGTTTTGCAGCAATCGGTAAAGCGGCAGTATCGGCGTAAGTAAGTGAGTGGCGTGTGGCTGCAATCTTCTGTAAAGTGGAGGTACTTGAGCTGTTCCAAATATGAGCGAGATTACATTCTACAAAGCAAGCCATTTGTCTGGGACCTTGGTTCAAGGGCAAAAGTGCCTAAAGCTAGGGAGTTAGAGACTCATGGAGAATGCAGATGGCTGGCTCTGGAGTGATGGCACCGTATTACGAGAAGCGATCGCATATTTTATTCATCGCCTCGCCACAGATAGGCGCGCGAAATTAGGAAAACAAACGAACAAAAGGCAAGAGATTTACTTTCGCTTATCTTCTCTGTGAACGCGCGGATGTTACTGTTTACCGACTTTTTTATTTTATTTGTTTTTTTTTATGGTTGTTGAGAAATTTAAACTTAAGATTGCTCCGACGATTGGCTAATATTTTATTTGGGATTTGGGCTACTTGGGTATACGTTGAGGTTTGAATTTGAAACGGCGGCGTTGAGATTAGGTTAGGCGTGAATGTATTTTTTACCAATAAAGATCTGTATTCTGTATTCCAGTTATACCTTTTGCGTACCTCGTTTTGTTCCAAAAAGTGCTTTTTTACAAAGGTACCTAGGTGTATTCTCCGAGCCCCCAAATGAGTCACGTCCTTGTCTGACAAAGAAACTAATCTAGAATATTTTAATTCATGGTCCTGGTTCAAATATATATCCATATATAGCAATGCTAAATAGCGTTTACCACCAAAACTGCTAAGTTGACAAGACAACGCCTGTGTAAAGGGAGCGGAGCTTCTTATATCAGGCTAAAATACTTTCTCGTTGCATTTCTCCCACCTAAATACCACTTCAGTTGCATTTCTCCAAACATATAAAAATATCTAATATATTTACAAAAGAATCATCGACTACATTCACAAAGTTAATCAACCAAAATAATAAATTAATTAATTTATTTATTTATTTAATTATGAAACAAACGGTCATACAAAAAATATTGATACAATTTCTTCTCTTAATCTAGACCTATAGTTTCCATTATTATTAAACATATCTTTATATAAATAGCCTTAAAGAGTTTAACCATCATCATATCGGTTGAAACGAAAGACGTCCTCTGCTGGTCATAGGCCCAAAGAGTGCCACCAAAGAAAAAAAATGTTATAGAGTTCAATAACACGTAACAGATCAATGGAGCAAAGTTTGCCCGTATCACGGGATCTTTAGGTATTCTAAAAACCAAAAAAAAAGACTGTAATGTCATTTTTCTGTACCGCTATGTCGTAACGGTATCTTATAATTTTAAAGACAGGTTCACATTAACTAATCATTCCTACTTGGTGTGATGTTGTGTGCTGTTGTTTTCGGCTGTAAGTGATATTGTTTCTATGACATTTAGTTATTGTGTGTGTATGTAGGTTTATATATATATTTATTTATGTAAGTGTATACATAGTCTTTCTTATAGTTAAGTCGTTCTTATATTCTGTTTTTCTGTTTTCACCTGCTCAAATCATATATTTTCTAGCATCGTCTCCACCACCCAAAGGTTGTCTGGAAGAGATCGCTTTTTAGCGATAAGACCGCCTGTTGTCTACCATTGTTTATGTTTAATTTACCACTATTTTTCTGTTTTACTTTTACTATGTCTAGTGAGCAAAAAATCATATTTGTATTGTTTTGCGCTAGGCCGGGTTGTATCCAACAGTAATCTTGAAGTTCTAAAGAGAGTGTTCTTTCGCAGTGCCGCCAGAAAAGCCGGTGGTGGTGGATCGCTGGGGTCGGGTCATCAACACCACGACCCTGGGACCGCACCAGGAGGGAGACGACGTGCTGCTCACCTGTCGGGTGCTTGGCGGTAAGTTTACTTTGTCCTTGTGTTCTAAATTTGAAATTAAAAGAAAAACAAATGTAATACGCCGAGCCGGGTTCGAACCGGCGACCACGGGCATACAATTCAGTTCAATTTTTTATTTATAAATATTTGTTTAGGGGCGGTACTGCTTCATACAAAGTTAATCCTTGTGTTCTAATTACGAATTCATTAATCGTGTACAATGCAGTCTTAGAGGGGTTTCATTCAGTTAGCGATTTTTCGCGCGTATCATTTTGGCATACTTTACACACGCGCAACCTTTTCCGCTTCAAAAACCGAACGCGCCTACACTCTATCTGCCGAAAAAAATCTGTATCGAGGGATCCAATTAAGAATATCAATTAGTAGTACGCCTATTTATTAGAGCAAGAAGTGTTAACAATTTCATTAATGTTATGTTTTAATAAGTTCTGAGTTCTGATTATAATGCAATGGTTTTTTATTCAGAGGATTTTGAAAAAAACCTTCGTTAGATCTCGATCCCTAGAACTGCACGATTCTCAGCACAATATGCTGCGCCAAATACAGCGGAGCGGAATGTTCCTCACTAATCCGGACTCCAAAATGGCGGAACCGTCCACTTTTTGCCCGTTGTCTGTCGCCGTGCTATTGACGTGCTGCAAAAGAAACAAACGAGCACCGCTAAGCAGCGTTGTTTTTCAGCGGAGCGTTTTATTTACGTTCGCAAGTCTTGTTTCGAGCGGTTTAATTCAAGATAGGTCATACAGTGCTGGCATTTGATCCTGGAAGAGGTTCAGTCGCACAGCTTTGCGTCTATGTTTACAGATTTTTATTTATTACACGGTAGATGGCACTGTACCGTCTGTGTTTATTCCTGAATCACACTATTGTTTTTTTTCTGTGATACTGACCACTGTCCAGTAGTTTTTGTTTATTGTTCAATAATACGCTGTACTTAATGAAGTTTCATGTTTTTTTTCGGCTCTCTGAACTGAAGTCAAATATTATTTTACTACTACATACTTGATAGTGAATCATTACGCCGGTTAGCGACCGCCTAATTGAATGTGCCGTTCGCGACCACTAAGATGAAATGTATATGTAGATTCGTTCTATAACTAAAAACACAAACTTACGTTGGTCGCTGCTCAGTCTCAGCAACTCATATGCATTACACATTCACTGCCAAGAATCGCTACGCGCTACGCTCGCAGCCGATCCCGTGGTTTTCCCGCTAAGTAGCGGAAAGCGCCTACGGCGTAGGGCGCTGGGCGGCTTCCTGGCAGCAAATGTGTTACAAGTTAAAACCACGTATTTATATAACTTCATTAAACAACATCTAACTTTAATAGATACAGCCTAAGATAGAAGTTTCAAGAGTCGCTATCTACTGAATTTCAATGAAAGCGAACCGGTCGATATTCAAATAAGAATGCAACTTCGTTGTATGGAGCACGTTCGATCATGCCCAACGGACACATCCTAGGCATAAAACGAAGCGTAATAATCTACTCACAGAAGCATTTGAAACAATTAGCATATCTGAATCACGATAAACTCCGTGAAGCGTGTACAAAGACTTTTATAACTATAAATCGAAAATTAAGCAACTTAGTTCAAGTGCATCAACTGCAAAACAATTCAAATGGGATGCAATTCATTAGTTAGTGGTAATGTTTTTGTCAGCGATAATGGTGCGAATTTCCTTGGCACCGCCACGGGCGACGTCGCGACCGATCGCATTGTTTTCGCGCGACGAACTTTGTTTGCTCGACTCAAGTGTCGACTGTCGACTTGGCGCCCCCCGCCCCCACCCTCATCACGACACAGGAACGCTTTTATCAACCCCGAAAACGATACTTTATTATAATCGAAAAAATGATAACCGTAAACCGGGGTTACTTTGATTTGCGGGTCGACTTTGATAACAACTTCCATCCACTACTAAACTACTTGTATTAAAGAGTTTAAAAGCACCTTAGTAGTTTCTTTCGCATTATTGGCAAGACTGGTAGTTGCTTCGTCACATAGTCAACTGTACGTGCGTAGTGCAATTATTTCATGGAGAAAAAAAATGTTAACGGCAAGGACACTTTTCCTCTTGATTATCATGGTTAAAAAACTTCTACTATACTTATGTCAAGAATAAATGCAAGTGATTTGTTCGGTATCTTAAGTTAATCACTGGTTAGTAGTGAGTTAGAAAAAAAATCCTCAATCCTAAAACCTAAAACTGCACCCTTAGCCGGGGAATCCATGGGTAGGGGTGTCTTTGATCACCTATATGGGGTGAAATTGACCTAACGATTAAGCCTCAGGAATTCGTTTTCTGGCGCTTTTTGCTGTTCATATGAATAATAACTTAGTGTATATGGTATTTTTTTGAAGGAACAATACCACAATATGACAAGAGAAAGTTTGAGTCACATAATTATAAATATTACCTTGAAAAAATCCTTGAAAAAAGGCTGATTATGTATGTGATCAAAATGTATTAAAAGGAAAGTTACTTTTATACCTGTATAAGTAAAGTTACCTACATTTTCTCTAGTTAATAATCTAATAAATCGCTTCAAATTATTGATTTGTATCATTTGGTGTGATATCAAAGTAACCCCACGCATTATATATATATATAACTTAAAAAGTACTTAAGCGATTTTATTTTTTTAATTTTTTACAAGCCTTTTAGCGGGTTTACTTTAGATTGGCAGCAAAAAAAGTTGTGGTTTCAAAGTAACCATTTCTTAATATAACTTTGTTCGCGCTGTTTTTTTTTTTTTGTAATAACTACAAGTCCATATATTTTTTTATTTAGCAAGTTTAAAAAAGAGAAAAACCCGAATATTATATTTTAATTTCATATTTTTACGTTTATTAGGATCGTCAAAAAATGGTGTCAAGGTCTAAAATTGATCAAAGTAACCCTGGTTTACGGTACTAAATGTTATTGAGTATAGAGTGTCAAGGTCACGAGAGAATTACATTTCTTAAAAAATCGTTAATCTTTTTTTGCTGCTATGTGGCTGCATTGTCATGAAAGTATTGCAGAGTTGAAGCCGTTAAAGGCAAGATGTAATCTAATTTTACAAAATATAATTTCATTGCATAACTTTTAATATAAGTAACCACATCTTTTCAGCTTGAATAAATCAAGTAACATTGTAGGACGCGCGATTCATAGATCACATTAAATAATAAGATAGCAGCGAGCGCGTTCTCTGAGGGTGTATTTTTCTTCCCGGCAAACGGGCTACATACACAGAAACGCTTTTATCTTGCAAAACACTCCTACAGGCGGGGCAGAGATCAACCTACATACACCGGGGCGTATAGGAGGTAATATCCACATTCCCGTACGTGAGACTTTGTCGACGCTGACTCGCGGAAGCTGGGAAGCAGAAACTAGGCATCTTCATAATTACCATCAATTCGGCCCCCCAATTAAAACTCCCTGACCCCTTAGCGTTTTTACAAATTAATATCGACAGGTATCGCCCCTGAGCACCTCGACAATTTTAAAATCACCAGATTCCAATCAATGTGACTTTTATCGGATTAAGTGTATAACTCAGACGTAATTCCAATCGACGGGGGCACCGTATTTGCATAATAGGGAAATTGATTGGAGCGTATTCAGGAGTCCCGGACGGGAAAAGATTCAATCCTGGCGAGCGGAGATGCCCAAACGACGCGGCTTACTCGCAGGCCTGTTGCGCGCGGCCCTTCGCTTTAGAATTAACTGCACAGACAACCCGTCAAAGATCCGTCGCGTTTTTGTCAGATTTAGCATGAATCCACTCTAAAACCACATCTTTTGTCACTTAAATGGATTGTATGGCTTTGTAGACGAAATAAACGCTCTCCATTTTACATTTCTCTTTAAACGAAACCATTAGGGATTTACTCAAAGCCCTCGTGAATATGTTATTATGGAATTGAAAAACAAATTTGCGAATTCTGAAAATTCTCGTTTCTGAGTATCATTTAGTTAATTATGCTACTTTGATGAAAGTTGATGGGCAAACTCGTTTTATTGATTTAAGTTTACTTTGATGATACTTGGGGCAGTTCGAGTTTTCTCAAGTTAAGTGAAATTGGATAATTGATTTAAAGAATTCCACTTGAAGCAAATCTTAGAACGTTCTCGATTGTATCTCGAATCCAATCTTAGTCTCAATCAAGGGTTTTCGAGTGAACTCCATTTTGTCTTGAGTCGTTTGTTTTTCGAAAGCCGAAATTCTGTATTAAGAGGCAGTAAGGTTATTTGCCGAGCGTCGGCGAGGCCGAGACCCGGAACAATACGCTGAAGGGTGACTTGCAGTTTTAATTTAAGAGAACAATCTAGAACGCTCATTGAGGACTTTTTTCGAGTTGGTCTGACAATTTTCGCGTTTCTCTAATAATAGCTTTTAATTGTGTTGATTATGTAATATTGTAGCTTTATTAGGTTAGGCCTAGAGTAGACAACTCGACTGTAAGAAGCCGCCCCAAGGACCCTCATTTATTCAGATCCTCAACTATCACGTCACATATATCGTGACTTTTAGTTAGTTTGGTAATATTACTAGTGCTTACCAGCGTAGCGTCAGCGCACCTACAAAATTGGCACATTTTCGAATGGAAATGTTTCCATTTTTATCATAATGTAATAAACGTGGCCCCAGTTCAAGCGCAAACTCTGCCAGTAATTAGGGGCGCAGATCCAGTCGGGCGTGCTCGCGGTTTCAGAAGTTCACCTCCCGCCGACGCAGCGAAATAGTTCCCACCTTGCCCAAGAAATAATACATCTTCTCCAAACTTTCTCAAATAATAAACTAAATTGATGCTGCGTTTTCAAGTTGCTTCGAAAATGGGAACACCGATTTTAAATGGAGCGCAGGTCTATAATTGAACGGGCACGTCACGTAGGTAACGAGCTTAGTGCGGCACGAGCACTTGTTACTGTCAACACAAATCCAAATTAAACCCATTGACATTTAGAATTAGATCCCCCAAAACCGAGCCAGAGCCTCAGGACTCCGAGAACTAATTCAATTTGCTCAGAGCGGAACTAAGGACGCTTTAGTGTTCGATCCCGGCTTAACAAAAGCACATAGCGGTTTACAAACAAGCAAACAAAGGACCAGCCGAAAGGAGTCGATGGCTGCGGGCGAATATCGACGGCCATATTGTTTAAAGTACAATACCGCGCGGAATTAGTAAAATGGTTGGGAAAAGTGAAATACTCGAAACTATCAACCATGGTTGGGTTGAGCCAGAATCCGCGCGTAGCATCCGAGCGTATCAGAGCAAGTGCACGCATTGTACCACTGGTTTATACATTTTAGGATTCTTGTTTCGCTCTCCGACATCCCATTTGCATTGGGGAAGCATTTATGTTATTCGCTTTTGATATTCGGTTCGGTAGGTAGGAGCTTGTTTGGTTAGTTCGCGTTATGATTACCGTCCATTCGTTGTCGTAGTCATTAAGTCTTGTAGCTTTAGTAACCTGAGCTGGCAAATGCTGGCATGTTACTTTGATATTAATCAGAACTCCATGTTTATGACACGCAGCTATTTTAATTGTGGGCGTTTATTTTAGGACTAAGTTTGTTAAATGGACGAAGTAAAATATTTCGACGAAAGGACCATAATTGTAACGTTTAATTGTACTGTTCGAAGCGAGAATGATTTTACTTGTAAATCAATACTTACACAACTAATTATGTACTTCATTGTTGGAACTATTTGCAACTGACTTCCAAATAAGAGACCAATTCAAGTATAGGCTTGTCTTTGTATGTACCTGTAGCTATACAACGTGTAACAAACCTCCAACAACAACAAACCAAACAGTTATGTTACACCTTGTATAAGGGGATGTTTCATTAACTAAATGATTTGTATAAGTATTTAAATAAATAAAAATAAATAAATAAATATTAGGGGACAATCTTACAAAAATCTACCTAGTCCCAAACTAGGACAAAAGCATGCTAAAGCCTTGATCAAAGGGTACAACAATAAACTGTCTAAAGAGCTATTACAACTCAGAAGACACAAAACCTGCGCAGTGACAAGAATTCTGACAGGACATTGCAAACTAAACAAGCACCTGTTTCAAATGGGTATGACACAGGACGCAACTTGCAGGTTCTGCCAGGAGACAGAGGAAACAGCAATGCACATTCTCTGCTCCTGCGGACCACTCATGCACAAAAGAAGTATCTACCTAGGGCGGCACATCGTGCACCCAGAAGAGGTACAACATATAACCGCCCAAAGAATCTGGAATTTCTTAGAGGCAACGGGTCTTAACGGTGAAATCTAAAACAAAGGGCTGCCACAATAGATCACTTGCTGGTCGAAGCGACATATAAAGGCCCACAATAACACAATAATAATAATAAAAATAGTCCCAAACTAAGCAAAGCTTGTACTATGGGTACTAGACGACGATAAACATACTCGTATTTACATAGATAAATAAATACTTAAATACATAGAAAAGATCCATGACTCAGGAACAAAATAAATATTCGTGCTCATAACTCATATAACAGCCCTTACCGGGATTCGAACCAAGCTCCTCTTGCTTCATATCTGCTTTAGGCAACATGCACATATGCATGCATAATTGCATATCCATATAGAAAACATACAAAAACAATGCAGGAAATAACAGGGAAGACTCAGAACATTCAGTTTCGAAAGAAATACTTATAGTTGCCCTCCTGATACGAGTACTGAGTCGCAATTTCAACACTCCGTCTCAGAAATTATCGCCAGCTTCTTAATCTAATTTAAATATTAACATTTCTTTGATAATTTTAGCTCTTGACAGACGCATTATTATGGTAATTTAATGTCACCAATGATATTTTTCAGTGGCAGTTGTTGAACTTTTAATACTTCAGCAGATGAGGTTTCAAATGTAGGTATATCACATTTCAGTGTCAACGGTGTAGCTTGGAATTAGATGCGACAAGGTTCTAAGTATGCTCAACATTTTCATGGGCTGACTGTAATAAATTGTTTTATTTTCTTGTGATACAGGCCGACCAGAGCCAACGGTGCGATGGCTAGTCAACGGCGTACTAGTTGACGCCGAGTACGAACAGAACACCGGCGACGTAATCGAGAACCGGCTCATGTGGCCGGCGATCCGGCGTGCCGACTACGCAGCCGTGTTCACGTGTCAGGCGGCTAACTCACAGCTGGTGGCGCCGCGTGAGGTGTCGCTTGTCCTCGACATGTTCTGTGAGTATCACTGAAGAACAATGTTCTAAGATTACGAACAGAACACTGGCGACGTAATCAGCCGTGTTTACGTGTCAGGCGGCTAACTCACAGCTGGTGGCGCCACGTGAGGTATCGCTTGTCCTAGATATGTTCTGTGAGTATCAATAACTAGCAATATTCTAAGAGTACGAACAGACTACCGGCGACGTAATCGAGAACCGGCTCATGTGGCCGGTGATCCGGCGTGCTGCCTACCGTAGCTGTTTATATGCCATTACACCAACGCACAAATATTTCCACCGCTTTTGGTGTCACTGACTCACGACAAGTTATTCACATAATTATGGCTTCGTAAAACCAACATATTTGGTAACTATTATGAATTTCCGAACATCGTGAGAAAACCTGCATACATCTGAGAATAAATTCAAAGAAGTGTGTGAAGTCAGCAATCCGCACTGAACCAGCCACTACTGCCCATTGCTTCTTATTCATGAGGAGAGGTATGTGCCCAGCAGTGGTACGTATATAGGCTGATGATGATGATTATGAATTTGTAATATAATAATATGCGTTTCGATGCTCTTGTTTATTTATTTAACATATTGTTTTTTTTTAAATTAAATTATCACCAAACCAAAATTGTTGTTGCAGTGAGGCCGCTAACAGTAGAAATACGGAAGCCAGCAGAAATAGGCGAAGGAGGGTCTTTAACGGCCGAGCGGCGGTACGAGGTGTCGTGCGAGTCCGCGGGGTCGCGCCCGCCCGCCGCCATCTCGTGGCATAAGGGGAAGCGCCTGCTCAAGCGGATCACGGTGAGTCCTAAACATATGATTTAGTAGAAGCCTATCTTAAGTTCACAGAATGTTGTTGAGGTACGATTTCGGGTGTAATTCAGAGCAATGACGCATAGTTGCAGTGTCCAAGAGGCAACTGGATGGCGCGCGGTATTTGAGCTCCCGAAGTGTTGTGGGACCGCCCCGTGCATGTACCTCATTGCGTTAACTATGTGAGGGATTAAGGATGTAAACGTGAGTCGAGACGCATTCTACCCATGAATCAAAATACTGTAAAATATTGTGATGTAGTTATTTACGGTATTTTCCTCCAATTGGATATGGACATCAGCAGTCTAAAAGAGTAATTGTAATAGACTAGGTGTATTGAGGTGTATTATTTCCTAGGTAATCTTCGATACGTATTCTAATGATCATGACCTTATCATATCCTCAGATTCCAATGGGTGGGAATAAGCATAAATAAGGATGGAATAGACGGGAAAGATATCTTAAAACTCCCGTTTATCAATAAAATAAAATAAAAATAATATAAAATAAAAATTATTTTCTCAAACATGCTCGGAAATGTACGCGTTAATATCACGAAATGAAGACGTGAAGTTTCTTGTTTATGGCTCCCTACATTACTTCTTGGCCTTACGCCAAGAAGTAATGTATGAAAACCCTACGTAAAACCATTATTGTCCGCTACTCTAACTTTTTAAATTTGCTTACTAATATTAAACTGACAAAGGAAAATTTACATACTGCCAACCACCACTAGACACTGTAAGCATACTTGCTTCATAGAAAAAATAAAAATAATCTATGGTACTATACTTTATGTGCGGTTAAACATGGTGCTCGAACGGCTTGTTCAAATGGCATGTTTAAAAAATAAAAAAGGCGCAATTTACCTATTATTTAATTGATTACTTTGTATTTATTTTAATTTTAATATTTCCTCACATCGTTTGAGAAAAGTACTATACAATCCTCGGCCGGAACAGGGATTGCTGGACTCGTTGTATTCGGCCTCGTCTACGACTCGGCCGTCTACCCCAATCTCGTCCAGCAATCCCTTACTTCACGGCCTCTGCAGTAATCTACTATTATTATCAGATTGCATAGATCAAAAACACTTATAAAACTACATTAGTCAACTTAAACTACTTATTTTTAGGCCTTAACACATGAAGGTCGGTGTATCAGGATGCTATTTGAGCTCCCCCTCGTCTGCATCACCACAGATGCCGTCTTCTTCCATACTATCGCATAAAAGTCCTCTACGCTAGCATCGGCAAACATCCCAGAGGCGCTGCAGAATCGGGGAAGCCCAAACAGCCTCCTGAAAATGTTGTTATATTGGATATGCAGGGTATTATATGACTTTAGCCTGAAACTAGCCCACAGGCCACTTATGTAGTCTAGCTCACTGAACCAAATCTAAACGATGTCTGGCTGTTCTTTACCATGTTGTCCTTTTTCACGGCAATTGTAGTACGGCCTTTTTTAGTCAGAAATAGATTTCTAAGAATCGAGAAATGCTGTATTATGATACTGAAGCAGAATATTCATAATTATGAATTAATTGAAAGAAACATAAAAGAAGAAGCCATTCGTGATATACCTACTAGGAACTTTGCAAGAAATTGCAACATACAAAATAAAAATAAATGAAAACATATTTTTTTATTATGAAGAATGTCACGCAATGGCCCTGTCTAACCTCAGCATAATGCCGACTCAAGACCCAGCGCTGCACGCTGGTCTAAAATCGTGGATCTGTCTTTGCTTAAGCACCGCAAAGCAGGTTACTTTCAGATCGAGGACTTTATCGTATAATATAATGTTTATTAATTTATTATTTCCTCGAGAGAGAGTACAACTTTGTATGTACCCATTGGCGTCGAGACCCTCGGTCCGTGGGGTCCCAGTACGCATAAGTTGCGGAAATCGCGAAACGTCTGATTGATGTAACTGGTGACCTTAGAGCTGGCGGCTTTCTCGCGCAACGCATCAGCATTGCCATTCAGCGAGACCATTCGAACTCGGCACACTGAGCGCAGTCTTTTCAGTATACCAGTTGTGCACACAAATTATGCCCAGAATTCGCCTCTAATTCGTATGTTAGGAAATTATAATAAAAAGTTTAATACTATCGACTTATTCAATTGCACCAAACCTACTCTTAAGACGCGAGTTAATCTGTTATTAAAGGACAAAGGATAAGGAATAAGGATCACTGCAGAAAAAATAAGCTAATAATTATACTTATAACTAAAGTTAATATTCCGACTATCACTTTTTACAAATGTATACATTTTCCCTCGCTCCTACACACTCACACCTACACACCTACGCACACACACACACACACACACACACACACACGCGCGCACACGCACACACACACACACACATGATATTTTGTATTTACCGAGCATGTTATAGATTTAATTTTTTACTTCCTTTCTTAAATTACTCCGTGTTTACGTTCTTTTTCCATTCACTGTATTTCGGTGGACATCTATAACTGGCTTTGTTATTAGCTTTTAAGCTTTGTAATATTTTCCTGTAATGCTGTTGATGCCCCAAATAAACAAAAATAAAAATAAATAAATAAACATGCTGCCAGCTTCCTCGGTACAATGCCTCAAGTTTAGTTTTATTTATTATTAGGCTCACACAACAAATTGCCCCTAACAGCCACGTGGTTCGACAACGCCGTCCGCCATGTCCTGGGGTTTAATTCTCTGGAGGTCAGGCGCAATCTTACACTTCTCACCATAAAAAAAAAAAAAAAAAAAATTGAATAAATGATTTATGATTTATGATTTATGATTTTTATGGCCAGTAGTATCTTGCGTGGGGAGTCTGACTGTATAGAGTTAGCAACGCAATTGGTGCGTTTGTTCGTTCCCTTTCCAACCAGGTTTGATTTCCGGCCGCGTGAACGCCATCCGTTGGCGGTGCCAATATCGCGAACAGTGTCACGCAGAAATTTGCCGCTGGTACGTGCCTTATACCTTTTAAACGCACTCCTCGCATCAGCCCCTGAATGTGATGTGTTTGCAAGCAGATGGGCAGTAGTGC
The DNA here is from genome assembly GCA_947578815.1 of Epinotia ramella. Taxonomy (NCBI): domain Eukaryota; kingdom Metazoa; phylum Arthropoda; class Insecta; order Lepidoptera; family Tortricidae; genus Epinotia; species Epinotia ramella. Next base: position 545,270 of record OX388206.1, on the reverse strand, counting down.
GTGATGAATGTTTGAGGTTCAGCGAGAAGATGGATGTACGTCTCTCTTCTGTCTGAGATTTATTTATATTTGAGTTTTTTTTTTTGTAATATTGTATTAGTATTGCTATTGTTGATTCTGTTGTTTCACAATGATTTAGTTTCGACTGTTATGCTGTGTAACTTTTTTTAAATAAATAAATAAATGTCGGACAATGACGAACTTTAATTCCTTGCTGTCCGACATGTCGAACTATCAGGAATTTTATATTTCACTTACATAGTTCGACCATCAGACCAAGATCGATGGTCGAACCACGAGGACCGTTGAATTTCACTTGGTTTAATCCTCGAACTACGGGGATTGTTATATTTAGAAATTAAAATAAAACCATACTTACTTATTTTTTTATTTAAACTTAAAAGTTGTCTATGTGGACTAATGTGTACTAATAAAGAATTAAGTATATATTTGGTTTTGATTTTAATTTCGGTGTCCAAACTTGAATATAACAATCTCCGTAGTTCGAGGATTGAACCAAGGTCGAACGAAATGGAATATATAATTCCTGATAGTCCGACATGTCGGACAGCAAGGAATTAAAGTTCCCCATCGTTCGACATGTCGGACAGCGTTGTCGAACTACGTGGCCGTAGGGCAAATTACAGTAATTCATTCAGTAACATAAAAAGCTTAGTGTCTAGATCGGGACTATAACAGTGCGGCACAGTCATATTCATAACTTAATTAGATTCATATTACTCGTATGCTGACTTGCTGTTTGCTGTTGTGATTAGTTTACTGCGTTTGATGTGCTTGTGAAATGAAGAACAAGTATAACACTAACGTATATTAACTGCTAATAATATTTGTGAAATTACTTAGATCTTCTATTGGGCAATGACTGTGGTACCTAGTTTTATTGTGTGTGGTTTGAGAAAACTACTGGTTTTGAAGTAAAAAATGGAAATCAAAACTAGCAGCGGAAACGAAAATGGATATTAACATGATTAATTACAGTCAACACCGAAAGTTACTACACGGAACAAGTGCTCAGAATGTACACGACTTTAACGACAGTAGAAGAAGGACCGGTATTAATTATTTAGAGCGTGTTATTTTGCGTTCTCTTTCTGATGAATGTAGGTACATTTACAAGCTAAATTTTTCTAACATGTCATAAAAAATATTGACACAATTATCGCACAATTTTAGAAACAAAGAACTAAAGCCAGGTTCAACATCAAACGCTATCGTTCTTCTTTATAAAAAACTCGTTTAAAGCGTAATCAAAAATCTAATTTAGTTTCCCTTCAGCGCGTGTAAGGAAAGGTCGAGCGTTCTAAGCTTTCAATCAATCCAAGATAATTCCCGCCTTGGAACCAGCGTGTAATCTCAGCACTAATTGAACCCAACCCTTCAATACGGCACGCCTCCGAGCACCGCAGATCTAAGCACCAGCACCTATTAAAAACTATCGCGAACTGCATTCGACTTAACCCTCATTTTACACGCTCCGGAGCCAAATTGCATTCATTTGTTTAATATCCATGTTAAAATAATCCGTGGAATCTCAACAAACAAACGTATTATAGTGTATGAATATTTTATTGTGATATAAATGTTATTTCTGGCTTAGCACGGGAGTGGCGCAAGAAGGGAGTTTATGTAAATTCGAGTGCTGACTCTGCTGGGCTAATAAAGCTAACCGGTTATGGGGCAGGTTTAATGCGCGATTTTAAACGTACTTTTAGGGATAACTGCCGCCCGCAATGGCATACTATGTAAGGCCATGGATGCAGACATTTTTGTTTGTATCTTTTCAAGTCTTCGGCGAAGAATCAGATGTAATGATATGAAATGAAATGAGATGTATTATTAATAACAATTGTTACAGTTCGAGGTACAATATTGAGCTTTCAATAGTTTTAAATACCATTAATTACAGTTTTCCGTATTATATGTCAATTATCTTTATTTCGTATTCGAATATTTTTATATGTCACACTATATTTTACACCTTTACAAAATTATTGGTAGACTAATAAAAGAACTCGTCATAATTATGAATATAATAACCACGTAATTTGAAGTTTGGATAAATATCCGTCTCTAACATACTTATCAAACACGAGCGACAGTTGGAGATATTTGACTATCGTGGTAGCACTGCAGATCGATCGCGTAACGCATTGTACGTACGTTCATCGTCATCAATATATCAGCGGAAAGACGTCCACTGCTGGACATAGGCCTCCTCCAAAGAGTGCCAAAGTGACCGGTCCTGCGCCACCCGCATTCAGCGGACTCTCGCGACCTTTATCAGAGGGGTAATCACGGAACGTTCCGAACGCGCGTTAGGACAATCCAACTGTAATTTTTTCATTTAAAATTTGACATTTAGATCTACCTAACGTGCATACAATGCGTTACGTGATCGATCAGCTGGTCATCGGTCTACCTGGGCCTTACCACGCGCTGCGGCTTCCGGTGAATCACAGCTATATCCACATAATTTGAAGTTTGGATATATCCGTCTTCATCGCACTTATCAAACACGAGCGACAGATGGAGATATTTCACTATAGTGGTAGCGCTGCAGACCTGCACGATCTTCAAACCATGAACTGGCGGGAAATGGCGCAAGATCGGGTCAAGCAGTTAAAACCCGTGTTGGAGCTCGACTTGCTTCAGGTTGGTGAGCCATTGAAGTTAGTGTAATTCTAGATGCCAACGAAGAGTTTTTGGAAATAAGTCCAACAGTGCGTTAAGCTACGTTCTTAAGTATTAGTAAACTAGCTCCACACGTCGTCTCGCCCGTATTGCATTAGGTATGAAATAACGTATATCCACCCGGAAAATCCAATCTATACATAAGTGAAAGAATTTTTGAAATAATATATGTAGTTTTGCAGATTACTCCCTCCACACAAATTATAAAGCTACAATCTCACAAACTTCCTCTATTTAATATTAGTATAGAAGAGTCGTTTTTGGTTACTATTAAGTAATGGCATTCTTGAGCTAAATTCTACCATGTTATGGGTTATTTCTAGACGCCAACATGAATGTCTATGAAATTAATGACATTTTCATGCATATTATGTTCCAGTTCCCGTAAAACGAACGCTACAATTTCGTATCATAAAAATAAAGTGTGGATTTAGTCTTATTGGATTCAAATATTCTGGGCCCATTTTAAACATACTCTGGAGCGTAAGATTGTTTTCTCATAATAGGTACATGCATGAAATTCAGTTTTACCATAACGGTTATGAAAAAACCTCCTGACTGGACACTATCTTTGAAGATATATTTCGCTCAAAGGAGATTAATAGTAATATTTTGCCCCAACGGCCATCGGTTCTTATATTTGTATTTAATAACCACTTCATGCTTTTGACAACAAGAGCTCAATTTCATTGTGGAAACTGTGATTGCCAAGTGGAGTATAGATTGTTTTAAACGTTTATGTAAGTTATTTAGGCTGCTATTTTTCAAAATCCAAAATCATGTGAGCGACTACGGTAAATGTCAGTGTCGGACACTGCCCTAATAAATGTGACAAGTAGGGTGTCAATTATTGTAAATATGGTGTCAAATATTGAGACGTGTATCTATAGGTACCTATATTCAAATCACTCGCATTTCGCAACGCTATTATGACATTGGGGATAACCTACTTTCGAGGTCTAACTTTAACTGCTAAAGTTTATACAATAGACTAAATAGTCGAACACGCAGCTTGTAATTACATGTAGTGTCATCATAATGAAATGTACTTCGTCTTGCCTCAATACTAATGACTTGCTAAACCACTTTAATGTGTAGATAAGATCTTTAAAATGTACCTATGATGCTTGTTATGAGTTGGAATTGAGTATTTTGAGCACCTTAAAAATACTGCATATTATAGTTTCATTAAATGGCATCTTAAAGATACCGCATATTTCCCTCCCAAATCTCTCATACTTCACTCCTCAAACAAGTAACTATAACAAGTAGCTTTTGACATGAGCATTGTATACCGGCCTACCGCATGTAGATAAATTTTCCGATGCACTACGCATTTTGACCATCCTATCGAGGCTTAGTAATCCACCAATTTGTAGGTAAAACAAGGATGAGCTGTTGTTTGTGGTAAATGAGCATTGAGCACTCAGGGAGCATTGAGCGGGCTGAATGGGCACTAATTGGCGGCTCCCGCTAATCTAGTTGCTGCCGATCGCAGCCCGCTGTTGGTTTAGACCAGAGCTTGGCTGAACTTAGGGCCACGAAACCAGAGTTTTACCAGACGGTGATCACGTAAAGTTTCGAACGTACGTTGGAACAACTCAACTGTAATTTTCCATACTAAAAGTGACATTTAGGTCTACCTGACGCACGTACAATGGGTTACGTTGGCATGCGTTGGTTATGGACATATGAAAATGTTATGTTATTATTGTTCCCGTGATCGGTTGCCAAACCAAACGCATACTAAAGAAGCTGGATGTCGTGAAGAAGATCGAAAACGGGCTCACAAAAGAGGACGCCCAGGTAAAGTGAAGATATGCTGTCCGCATGGAATCTTGTTTAAATAATTGAAAGAATATATAAAAAAAATAATAATAATAATTTATTATTATTATTAAATCTAAAATTGACGTCATGGTTCCTTAAGAACAGATCTCGCTATATCTCATAGTTTCCGACTTCTCCATACTGACCCATTTGGATTGTAGGTACACCCGGTATATTAGAAAGGTAAAAGAAGAAAGAGGGCCGTTGACGGCAACATTAGTGACTTCATTGGAGGATTGTCTTCAGTATTCCTTAGCAAAGATTACAAACAGAAAAACTTCTTTGCAACAGCACTTCATTATTTTCAATGTGATACACACATTAAAATTGCCTTACGCATACATTGCCATCAAACAATATTAGACTAGCACTTTACTTGGTCGTATTTGCCAAGCCATCATGTCTTGAAACGACAACGAAAACATAAATGCTGCACTCACAAATACAGCGGAGTGAAATACCTCTCAGGCCGTCTTTATCCATTTCAATTTAGTATATTGCAGGAGGTGAAGGATTTTAACAAAGCAGGTATTGTTTGTCTGAATCGTGGGATGGTAGTTAACGTAAGACGTAACGTAACGCTTTTAGTTTTTTTTTTTTATTTGAAGATGATTTCAGGTGTTAGGCTGTTTTTGAGATAAAGTCATTACTATTTGTTTTTGGTTCGGTTTTTAAAAGTTGAACCTTTTTCTACCGTAATATATATTTATATTTCTGACAAGGTAACAAGAGGGCCATGCTTCCTCGACAGCGCACTGCTACTTTTTAATAGAGGTTAAGGTTGTAAGCCCTCTCCGCTACCGCTTCCGCACTAATCGTACTTTTCGTGGCCGCACTGAAACCGGCCAACTTTTTCCCCGACCGAGTGTTTCCGTAAGACCCCGATATTAGATACGTGGCTATTTTGTACCAAACTCTTAAAGATAGCCGTAATGCTGCCCGGCACGTGAAGGCATTATGATTTTATTCCTCCTAATATTTTCCTTGTTCGCGTATGATTATGGGCACTTAAGAAGGTAGCAATAACATGAAGGGTATCGAAGGTATTGTTTCTCGAGGGTCGAATACGTACGAGAAATCATTATAGACCGATGCACGACGTTTCATACAACGTTTATTGACAGGATGTAATGTTTGCCATAGTTTCACATTTGATATAGAGATTAATAAATTATTTTTGGAATAAATTTTACTTTATTGAATACACCATAAAAAAAATGTTAGTGAACCGTCATATAATGTCAAATGTACGATTGAATTTAGCAGTGTCACGGAAAAAGTAATTATTTGTCGAAATAAGTCGACCTTGAACAAAATATTAAGTTTGTTAAAATCAGAAAAAGCTATACTTCAAATTGAAATTTAGAAATTAAAATAATTATATTTGTAAAATACAGATATACAAAGGTATGCTTTCTGCCTTAAAATCAAACGTTACAACATCATTAAAGTAAATGCACTAATGTTTGACACCTTAATGCCTAATAGTTGACATGTATTCTTCATCTCTGTTATTTTGAATTATGATGGAAAGTGGCATGTACTGGGTCAGTGTCAAGGAATGGGGCGCTTACCTTAAGCCGAAGAAAGTTAACTCTAAACTCTAGCTCTGCTGCCCTGGTAATCGCAAATGCAGTAATATCGCAAAATGGCGGTTTCGAGATAAACGCGGTAAACATATTTTGTGACATCTATACAACAAATCTATGTGCTATAACTTTTGAAGTGTACTGAATAATACTTAAAAAATTCAAGCTTTCTATTGACATATTTTTTCCTTTACTTTACTGCCTTATTTGGATAAAATGCGCAGTACTGCATTTTCATCAACTATCTGGGCTTGTGGGCATTACAGTATTACTAAGGATACGAGGGCTGCCTTTTAAGTTCTGTCGTTTGCAAACCTCCCGTAATTGCATAAAAAAGAACTAGTGTCACGTTAAAATATTTGAATTTAGAATTCGAAAACAAAAGAATGACTCGAAATCGGCCCAACCGTTTTAGTACAGCGTTCGTTCAAAGTTGACAAGTCAGTTGTGAAAATGGAAATTTCGAAGGAAAAATTACGTGCGATAATTTTTTACAACTTCAAAAGGGACTTAACGCGACTTCAGTGCTTCGAAGAGTTGACTACGGTTTTCAATGATAAAGCACCATGCCTTCGGACTGTGGAACGCTGGTATTTAGAATTTCAACGTGGTTGCTCTAGTCTTGGTGATAGACATCGTGAAGGTCGACCAAAAACAGCCGTAACCCAGGAGAACATTGATGCTGTACGGCAACTGATCATCGAAGATCGCCATGCGACATACCGTGAGATAGAAGCTTCCTTAAGTATTTCAGGGACCAGTGTTCACAGTATTTTGCATGATCACTTAGGCGTAAAAAAGTTGATCTCACGCTGGATACCACATTTACTCAGTGAAGACCAAAAAACGGCTCGCGTTCGATGGTGTTGCAAAACTGTGCGGCAATTCAACCGAGGAAACTCGAAACATGTTTACGACATTATCAGTGGTGACGAATCTTGGATATATGCCTACGATCCCGATTCTAAACAGCAGTCGACTGTTTGGGTGTTCCAAGATGAGCCAAAACCGACCAAAGTAATACGAACACGGAGCACTTCGAAAAAAATGGTCGCGACGTTTGTGGCGAAAAGTGGCCACGTTGCCACCATCGTGCTCGAGGATCGTAAAACGGTTAATGCTGACTAGTATACCACTGTCTGTTTACCAGAAGTCATCGGCGAGTTTCGAAAAAATAACCCAAGACGTCGTATAAGACTGCACCACGATAATGCGAGCTCGCACACCGCCCGGCAAACTATTGCGTTTTTAAAAGAGCAAAACGTCGAAATTCCGGAACATCCGCCGTACAGTCCAGACTTAAGCCCTAACGATTTTTTTACTTTTCCAAAAATCAAGCAACGACTTCGTGGTCAACGGTACCAGACGCCTGAAGAAGCGGTTGAGGCATACAAAACGGCCATTTTGGAGACCCCGACTTCGGACTGGAATAAGTGTTTCGAAAACTGGTTCGATCGAATGAAAAAGTGTATTACATATCACGGTGATTACTTTGAAAAACAATAAATACCATTTAACACTTAAATTGTCTTTAGTTTTTCCAAACGACACAACTTAAAAGGCAGCCCTCGTAAATGCAGTATTTGTGTTTATTACTGCAAAATCACCTAGCACGTGTTCAATACTGCGTTTCTAGTTCGCAATCATGCCCTATTTTTATGCTTAGTACTAGTTAAAAGTGTTGTTAAGGCTTCTTCTGGCAAATATTTTAAGTGACGAAGAGATGAAAAATAACAAGATTTTATTAGAAAAATTAAAAATGTTTTTATTATTGAAATAACTGAACTTAAAAATGACACACAACTAAATAACTGAACTTAAAAATCACAACCAAGAAGGACTTAATATTAATTAGTAATAGTAATCAGTCTATAAAATTCACTTTAGGAACGTTATTTAATGACTCAAAATAGTTTTATCAAAAATAAAAGTCTGATTTGCTAGCACGAATCGCGGCACTGTACCGTGCGGCTTCGACGCATGCGAAGCTTTTTATTACTCTCGCTACTCGTAAACGCAGCACTGTAGAATACTGCGTTTAGTTTTAGCATCGCAAGAGGAGCTCTTTATTATTCTCGCTACACTCAAATGCAGTAATGTTGAATACTGCGTTTGGCTTTAGTTAGTATTCGTTGCAAAAAAGTGTATTCCTAATGAATCTGCAGTAAACGTAGCAAGTACTGCACAAACTTCTAGCACATGCTGAATGCTGCAGATCTTGTTAGCAAAAGCGCAGATTAAAGAATACAAGTACAGATACCCAATCTCATAGAGCAAAAGCGTACCGTCCTAATGTAGGCAATTCTGTATACAATTTTAGTCCCGTAGCTACACCAGTAGATGCAGTATCCGAGCTACCACGGCTATGACGTTGTCAGCCTTTAGTAATACATTGAGATATCATCAGATGGCGTTGACTTCCCGGGCAACAAATAGAGTATTTTTGATTTTTTCGATATAAAAGTAGTATTTTAGAGACAATATTAAACATCACACAAAAATATAGATAACCAAATGCTTAGAGCCTGTGGTTCCATAGAACTTTCGCGACCCGTGACGGCGCCATCTAGTGACAGTACCCAATAATACGTAGCAAGCTTGAAAGCTCACTCGTATAGTACGAGTTAGATGGATTTAGTATCAATTTTATTGCATTTACTAAACTTATAAAATATACCTTTATTGTATGTGCGGAAGTATGTTTGTGATATAATTAAGGTACGTTGAATTTATTAAGGTGTAAAAATCATTCTATCTTCACGATTACTGGTTCAAATGTTTCGCTCGGTACCTGTGTCGCCATCTATGAGTTCTTTTTAGTATCAATTATACGTTGTTCTAGTTGGGAGGCCATGGCAAAAGTAATATTTTTGTGCAAGTACTGCGTTTCTGGTTAGAAAAAAAACATATTTCTAATTTAAAAAAAACTGAAATTATTTTTTTTATGTATAGATTAGGCTCTTGGGATGTCATTTCTGCAAAAAAGTGAAAATCCCAAAAATGACGATCACTGCAAGTACAATTATCAGGGCAGAGCTTATGTCCGCGACTCCATCCGCGTGCACTCGTTTATATCATAGCTCCATACAAACTTTCATCCCTCATTTCGCCCCCTCAGGGGATGATTTCCGGGATAAAATCTATTCTATGTTCTTCCCGGTACATAAATTATCTCCATGTTAAATGTCATCTCAATCGGTTCAGCGTTTTGAGCGTGCAGAGGTCAGAGCCAGACAGACAAACACACTTCATAATATTATTATGGATTAGTTTTGTATTTGTACATTGTTCAGTACGGTCCGTAAACTCTCATTTTATACCTCTGTGTTACGTTTATTCAATTCAGGTCTCAGCTTGCTCAGTTTGAAATATTGTTACCTTTGAGTTCAGCGACAGACAAAGGTGCGCCGAATGTGTTTCTTCAAATATTTGTTCACACAGTCGAGTCGCCTTGACGTCTTGATATCAATCCATCATTGTACATTATTGTAGAACAGAGTTGTTCCATTACTGGCGCATTGCTGGCGGGCGTCAATGTTGATGTTTGTTTTTATTCACGAATGATAGCGTGCTGAAAAGCTTGTTTTAAAAAACGGGAATCGGAAAGGGTTTTTGGAAGTGTTGATATATTATATTCATCCTAGTCTTTATACCGATAGCATAGTTTGGTATGAATTTTAAGAAGCTATTGTAATATATCGGCGGTCTTTAGTGTCGGAGGCTAAGATATACTTTGGGTCGTTGGGCCACAGCAGTAAGTATTGTTATATATATATTGGGTTAATAATTGTTAAATTTTATACGTAGCAAGTATAGACTTAAGATTATCAATATATATATATAAAATTATCCAAATACATACCAAATTGGCTGCCATTTGGCATCTTTAATAATACTAATTAATATTATTGCTATGATTATTACCCTAATTTACGACGCAACGGAGAATTTATACTGTTAATGTTATACAAAGCATACATAAGGTCAACGTAAATATTTAAGGTCTGGGAAGCAATAAATGACGAATAATGTCAACAAGCCATTGGTGTAACTTTTTTAATTTAAATCAATGGCAAACAAGCCTTTTGTCCCCTTAGCCCATTGACGCTTGTAACTCCGTTCTCTACTAAACTGCCCTGTGCCACTTTGCCGTATTCAAACCGAGTGTATAAGATTCTACAAGTCTATCCATCAACACAAAGCTAGGTAATGTTACAAAATAATGAAATATGTTTAACAGAGAGCATGTAGGTACTATATTGGTACCCGCTGTTATAAAATCATAATATTGGGAAACTCCAAACGCAAGTCAGGTAAAATGAAATGCTACGAAAATCGCTTGGTCGAGTTTATCTGAATATTATCAGAGATGTCCGCCACTGCTCGCATTCTGCGGCCCGCCGGACCGGATAAAAACCGGAGCAATTCCTGTCAGGTATGCATGCATCTCAACGCATTCGATGAAGTAGTATTTCGTTATTATGTGATCCCCAACATTCGTAGTTGTTTTTGGAGGATATTTAGACTCAATACCTGTGCAGCTACTCTGTGCCGCAGCAAATGCTGTGTTCACTCCTATTGTCGCACAAATATATACTAGATTTAGTTTACATTTCTCTGTTTGGTATGTTTTATGTTTTGTTTCTGTGTCTGGTATGTTGTGTGGCAATAAACTAATATTCTATTCTATTCTATGCTATTCAATACTATGCCACTGTAGCCGAGCGGAAGGGAACGCGACTTTCAATCTGTATGTCGTGGGTTCGAACCCCGGCTCTTTCTAAAACTTACTTATACTCGTAAATTTAACACTGGCTTTTCGATGAAGAAGAATTTATATCGTGAGAAAAACAGTCTAATACCAATTAGGATTAGACCGGTTTCCACACAAAGTTTTCCTTTACCGAAAAGCTATCGTTAAATATTCCGTATATACATTCCGACAAACTATCTACACATCGTTCTGTCTCTGTTTCTCTTACAGTTTCTTTAGACTTACGCTGTCCCATATACTCTAGCTTAGTCTTGAATTGCATATCAAATAAAAGTTTAATAGTATCGACCTCGATGTCCGCGCTGGCTCCGCGCCAGCGATCTTTCGTTGAGTATAATCTGGCGCCATTCATGGTTATTATCGGAAATTATTCGGTTAGACAATGGTTGCTCTATTAGCGCTTTTGTTCTGGAATATTCCGTATTCCATTTAATTGTGGGTCATTAGTCGTTTGTTGTTAAATATATAATAATTGGGGGTTAGTGAGCGTCAGTTCCACGCCAATCTAATGCATATTTTGGTTAAATATTTGTATTGACACCGAGTTTATTGTCATTGCCATATTTGACTCGTATATTTAACTAAGAGTGACACTCAAAACTCTGATCTAGGTAAACAAAAGATGGACCAGTGGGTTCGAGATCCGAGGCGAAGGTGAGACCTCGCAGGAGACGAGTCCCTCTAATGCACTTTTGGACGAGATATTACATATAGTGCTTTTCACGCCTACTGCGAGGAAATTGCAAATAATTATAATTATAAGTCAAAATTAAGTAACTAATTAAAGATCATAAATATTAAACACTTCAGCGCGGGCCCGCTCGCCAGCGCGTCGGGGGGCACCGCGCGGGGCTACCCGGCGCGGGTGCTCGGGGCTCTGTGATTGAACGAATCGCTGTTCAAACAATAACATTGTAGGACAGTTTGAACTCATAGTTGGCCTGTTCGTGCGATGTCCAGCTTTGAAGCCTGAATTCTAACCATCTTTTGCCACATTTCCGAGCACTGGTGCGAAATAGTACATTGTTGTAAAGGCTAGAAAGTAGGCAATAGATGGACGACTGCAGCGCGGCCGCTCGCGTGTCGGTGGGCACCGCGCCGGGCCGTCCCGCGCGGTGCCCCCCGACACGCGAGCGGGGGCGGTGATTGAGAAAATCACTGTTCAAAATTTCCAACAATAACATTGTTGGACAATTTGAACTCTTAGTTGGCCTGTTCGTGCGATGTCCAACTAACCCCAGCTTTGAAGCCTGTTTTCTGACCATCTTTTGCCACATTTCCGAGCAGTGGCGTGAAAAATAAATATATGTGTGTATAGCGTGATTGTAATTGGCAAATCATTGCATGTATACCTATATAGTTTTCCTCTGTTACTAGATATCTATGTAGCGATCTAATGTGACGTCACAATGTTAAATTCGATAAATATGTAGATTTTTAGTCGTTCAGTTTTTAACGCTAACTAGTACACAAACACAATATTATGTAAAATGTAACACAATACGTATAATATAACAATAATGTTATTGTGTCTTATTCGCCCGAGGGTGCTTTTCACCTCCGCTCTCAAATCCAAGAGGATATAGACAAAACCATCAATTCTAGAAACAAGGATTTTAGGTACTTATACTTTTCGTCATAAACATGCTATTTGAACTCAGCATATACACTCGCGGTCAAAGAAACCGGGTCAGTGACGAAAACCTCAATATTTTGTAAATCGTTGGTCGTATCTGCATGAAACTAACTCTGTTTTATAGAGAATTTAATATCCTTCTAAATCCAACCTTCAATGTTGTACGTAGTAACTGGAAAAAGGTTTAATTGAAAAAAAAAGACCAATTGGGTACTTATTTGAAATTGCGTTCGTTTTACTTTTGCTTGTTTTTAAGCAATTATTTTCAATCTGTCAAAGAACTATGATAAAAGGCTGTCATTGTTTTATTTTGTGGTCATTCTTGAATGTCTATCATGCCGCTAACACGAGATGAATGTACTCGTATCATCACTATGTTAGAAGAAGGAAGAAGTCAGAGGTATACAGCGAGAAGAACAGGTGTGTCACTTTCTACAGTGCAGCGAGTCCTCCAACGTTACCTACAAACTGGGCAGAACCTTAGAAGACCAGGAACCGGTAAAACAAGATGTACTACAGCTAGAGAAGATCGATTTATTGTTGCAACCATGCTCCGAAATCGGCACCTCACAGCAGTTGAAGTGAAAAATCAGCTTTTAGAGACCCGAAGGGACGGCATCAGCGAGCGGACTGTCAGTCGGCGGCTCAAAGAAGCAAATTTGACCCCACATAGGCCGGCCAATGGCCCAAAACTTGAAAGAATACATCGAACAGCAAGACGACTTTATGCCCGCGATCACAGATACTGGGGTGACGAAGATTGGGCAAGAATTTTGTTTTCCGATGAATCCAGATTTATGCTCTATGCAAATGACGGGCGGCAAAGAGTTTACAGACGGCCTGGTGAACGTTTTATTCCAGCATGTTTTGAGGAAAAAGTGGCGTTCGGCGGTGGGTCAGTCATGGTTTGGGCTGGAATCTCTTCAGAGAGTCGCTCGGAGTTAGTTTTAATAGAAAATGGATCATTAACGAGTGCAAGATATGTAGAAGAGATTCTTAATGAGCATGTCGGCACATACTTAATTAATATGGGTGGAAATTCTATGTTTATGCATGACAACGCCAGGCCACACACAGCTCAAATTGTCAGAGATTATTTTTTGGAGGTTGGTATCAACTGTATGAACTGGCCCTCGAGGAGTCCGGACTTAAATCCGATTGAGCATGTATGGGACGAGCTTGGGAGGCGTGTAAGAGCTCGAAACCCCGCCCCAGCTACACTTAGAGACCTGAAACAGGCGTTAGTGGAAGAATGGGACAATATCCCGCAAGAACGCATAAAGAACTTAATAAACAGCATGCCGAATCGTCTAGAAGCTGTAAGAAGAGCCCGAGGAGGCAATACGAAGTATTAATTTTTATTTTTTGTGTTGTATGTGAAGTACCTACTGCTTATTTTTGTACGTAAAATTGGTTGATTTTTTGTTTCCTATGTAATTTTATTAAACAAAAGAATTACGATTCCACCATTTGATGTTATTTAATTCAGTATAAAATTATCTACAATATGCAGTTTAATTCATGTCCCTAGCTTTATTATTTTAGGAGATATTACAAATTTTCGTACTGACCCGGTTTCTTTGACCGCGAGTGTACATATATTTTAGTTGTTTTTGTGTGATTTAGTAAAAAACGTCCATAATTTTGCACGCATTTATAATATTAGTAGGATGTAAAGTATGTTTCAGTGCTGCAGAGTTTAGTATTACAGTAAACGTAATGTTAGATATTTTCCAGTAAAAAATCGAGTAAAGTTGTCCGTTAAAAAGGCTATTAACGCAGGCCGCTACTTAAGTCCAAATTGAGAAAATAAAAATCTGCTGATTGAGTCTGCAGCGGTGCCCCTCCTTTCCCCCCTTCCCCCCAGTCGCCTGAACGGGACACGTAAGCTGATAGTTTTTCTTGGCTCCGCTCCGCTGTACAAGCTCGCAACAGCAGGTCTGCCAAATTCCCTTAGATAAGCTATATTTCGAGACATTTTGATTGAGATATGTCAGCTGCCAAGAGTAATCGTTCAATCACTGTCAGGTTCTCACCGAAAATTACTAGGTTTAGAATTTTATGTTAACTGGCTAATTTACATTTGAGACTATACAACTCTGTACCTAATAATTTTATTTTTAATTTTATTTTTATTTTGTAACTAGGTACTAATACATCTCTGTACCTAATTATTTTTCTGTTTATTAATCTGACATTGGAGACTATACGTCTCTTCTTAATCAAATCCACGGTAATGTCTTTGTTGGAGTTTTCCAAAGCCATTACTAAAGGTGCATACTGAAGACTCAAATCTCCTAGAATACTTGCTCTTGCCTATTTCATCTGAAACACAGGGTATCCTATCTCAGGCACGTGTTAGTTTAGTGTTTTAATTGTAAGCTCCTAAGTAGTCTGTAGTAAAACTGATGTACTTGATGGTTTTATCAATAAAATATTATTATTATTATATCGGATAAATCTTGCACAGCTGACGTGGCAGCATTTATATTCTTACAGAGAGATATCGGTGCGTGTTTGCCCAGGTTTGTAAGGCTGTTGCTCGTTACAAAATTTTGTATAATATTAATGCTTTTGTGTTGACTCGTGAAAGAGCCCATGTGGCCTACTTGCAGAATAAACATTTGATTTGGATTTTAATTGAACCACTCATTTTTTTAAACCATATTGCCAGTGAAAGGAATTTCTTTAATAAGGCGGTACCTAGAATTTCTATGTTAGTTTACTGGAATACATCATCACGCAATCTCTCCACCCGGATAGGAATCTGATTTAAAGATTTTTGTTATCATCAGAAACGGGATTTACTTGGTATTTTCTGTTATCTGTTATTAGCAGTGCTGTATTCTGCTTGGCTTTTTGGAATAGTGCAGTAGTTGTGAAACTTTTCGAATGAGCGTTAGGACATATCTATATTAATTTATTTTTCTCATTCGGGCGCAGCGAGACGAGAGACCCGTAATGGCATTTCATACAAAAAGGCCTAGGCCTGCAAGATGGTCTTTTTTAATTTAAATTCCACAATTTGTGGCACAGGATCACGGCGTTCAGCCATGAAAATTAAAGTTTGATTTCTTGGAGTTTTTTTAATTTATTTCATTGTATGTTTGAGAAAAGCACTATACATACCTCGGCGTGAAAAGGGGTCGTCAGCCTCATAACTATTCGACCTCGCTACGCTCGGCCGTCTATATGTACTATGCTGGCAACCCCTTACTTCCCGGCCTCTGTAGTAATGTACTATTACAAAACATGACAGTTGAAACGCTACGCAATTGTCCTGCTGGAGGTAACTCATCCATTGAATTTTATGTACATAGTAATTCAGTCTGACCATGATCTTTTATCTGCTGAATATCCTACTTTATATTATAAATGCGAAAGTTTGGATGTTTGGATGTTTAGATATTTGGATGTTTGTTACTCAATGACGCTTAAACGGCTCAAACGACTTGGACGAAATTATTCACGAAGATAGTTTATAGCCTGGATTTAAATAAAAAATAGTTTCTATCCCGGGTCCACGTAAACGAATTCGCGGGCGGAAGCTAGTCAAACATAAACCGAGCAACGATCTAGGTTAAGATTGCCTACGCTCTATAATCACCATTTGAGAAGTAAATAACTACGAAAATAGATAAACATCAAATAACATTTTCATCACACAACAATAAAATGCTAACGTTATAACATATCTGAGTTAGAAAACTGCAAACGCCCCAGTCCTACTGTGCCTCGCCCGTAACCATGGCGCACTGCCAGCTTTCAGATAATTATCCCCTATTAATCTACGAGCCAAATCGCTGTCCAAATGCCGCCCTTAAAAAACCAACCGCGCCCGCTCACGCCTCCGCTGCCGCCTATGGGAGACAATGCCCGGCTTAAACTATTTGTTCAGCAGCGTTGGTTGGGTCATTTAAAGGCTGGAATGGGAAAAGGAAATGACTATATCTGTATAGTTTAGTTATATAGATGAACGATATTCACAATACCTTTAAGGATACAGTGATGATAATTATTTCAGAAAATAACCTTTTTGTATTGTGTAACGTATGTACTGTGGTGCGACGTGTTCCTTAAGTATACGGCATAACAAATATGTTTTAATCTGAAAGACAGTATTTTGTTGAATAATAAATAAATGCGAACAATCTTACACAAACCAACCTAGACCCAAACTAAGGAATGCTTGTACTAGACGACGATAAACATACTTATATTCATAAATAAATACGTAGAAAACAACCATGACTCAGGAAGAAATATTCGTGCTCATCACACAAATAAACTAACTAACTATGCTAAACCGGTCGTCAAAAAACACACATAACGATAAATCTGCAGGATCTCAGTAGATTTGAGTGCAGTTTTTTTATCGAAAATGTTGTGTTGGGTATTTCAAATTAATTGACGTAGGCATACAAAAAGTGATAATAATAACCGTTATTACCGAAACAAATTGTATTCAATTCATGACAATTTACCGGACGCTCAAAAGTAATACGTGGCTACGTATTGCAAGATTAGGGTGCTACGCTACGTTTAGGTAACCACGTAAAGCCTGAAGTTAAATCTGTGATCAAAAGCCGGTATTTGTATAAATCTTTTGAACTCAAAGCATAAGATGATCGGTCACCCGGTCCGAAAGTTAAAGTAGTTTGCGACTCGCCCGCGGCGCTCGATCGCTGTTTAAAATTCCTGGGCGGTTTACGAATTTTGCCAAGTCATCAAACTTTGCCAATAAAACCCTTTCATATTTAATGAATCCGTCGCGAACGTGGGGGCTGTGGGTTAATCGGTTTGCAGTAAATTGTAGCAAACGATTAATGCGATATAGAATTATAAGGTTACGCGGGTGCAGCCGCGGACAGCAGTATCGCAAGCAAAGCTGCGGGTTAAAATATACACTGTGTCCATACAGTAAAGCTAACTCTTTCACCACCGGGATCCCGCCCAGCGGGTGCCTACGCCGTAGTCGCAGGAGCGACCACACCGCTGCTCAAAATACGCTAACGCACCGTAAACGCAGCCAAATGCATGAAGAATACGTGACGCATTCGACACGTCAACGCGTATACGCATTACGCAGCGTTACGCACCGGTGTGGTCGCTCCTTAAGCTACGTATACGGGGCAAACTATGGTATCGGCTACAAGCGTAGCGCGTAGCGATTCTTGCTAGTGAATGTGCTAAGCACTTAACTAGCGCGAACGCTCATTTAACCATGTATCGGTTGGTAACAGATATTCTACTTAAAAGACGTGAGAGACCCCCTTCATTATCCTACTAATATTATAAATGCGAATGTTTAGATGTTTGGATGTTTAGATGTTTGGATGTTTGTTACTCAATCACGCTTAAACAGCTCAACCGATTTGGATGAAATTTTGCACGTAGATAGTTTATAGCCTGGATAAAAATATAAAATAGTTTTTATCCCGAGTCTACGCAGACGAAGTCGCGGGCGAAAGCTAGTATTTTAATGTCTGAAATTCGCGGGAGTTTACTATATAAAAATACAGTGCCACTTACTGACAATACTTAACATTATAAAAATACTACCGCAGTAAATATTACAATATTACAGAAAAAAAAAATACAATGCTACTTCAATCAAGTTCGGCGTAGAGGCGCCATGGAAACATAAGCTTGCAATAAGCTCACTCTGTTTTTCATGTAGCAAGAATGGAATTAATTATGATGATGTAAAGCTACGAACATGTCTACACACAATGTCTGGAATAATATAATTTAATTAACTATCATCTCACACGCATGGCCTTACATCGAAAACTGCCACACATTGAACAAACTACTCTAAATTAAGTCCCGATCATTTACTTAAATAGAACACTCTGCTCTAACGGTGTACAATAAGCCAAGAAAGTGGTACCTATATCTCTTTTCGACCCTATTATTAGTGTTTAAGGTTAAGGGCAGGGCAAGGTTAGCGATGAAGCGTGTTGTGGGAGATGGGCTAGCTGCTGCCGAGCTTTTATACCCATATTTATGCTTAAAGTGGCACTGGAACTGCCAACCACATTTGGGAAAAAAGGCGTGAATCTATATGTGTATGTTATGGCCTTGGCCGACTGTACATTCGTTATACTTCGTCACAAATACACATCAATCTAATTGTATTCATGATACCCAAACAAAGCACCATACGGCGTTCCCATCACTATGGCGCTCCCAAATTGCCTTCTTAAACGCAAATAAAAGCAAACAGGAAAAACGAGTAAATTATTTACTGAGATCACAACTCTCCTGAACACACGAGCCAAAAGAGTACATGTATATTGAATAAACAATGTGTTCGCGACTTATTGGGGGAGAGGACGTTTATGGATGTGTACGGATGGCGAATAGTTCGTGTCGATTTTCTCCCTTTTTTACAATATAACAAAGGTGAAGACGTGAATTATTAGGATAGTGGTCATTAGGTGTGGAAAAAGATATGACAATATAGTGGGCTATATTTTACGGCTAATATAGTTTATAATAGATTTATGGCTACGCCATCGATGATTATAACGGGCTCCAGTGTGTTCAATCAAGCCTCAGTGTGATTTAGACCTGAGAAGCATAAAGTGACATATATTTAAGATTAAATTATCTTAAACAATAATAGTTTAAGATTACTTACACATTAGCATGCAGGAGAAACTTTCAGTATTAACAAGTATAACAACATTGTTACTTATATAGAGTAAAAACATGAATATTTTGTTAAAAATAACATAGTTTTGTAAAACAATAACTGGATACGGTACTCTATATTTTATTATTAATAAAAATATATTTTAGTTGGAGGGTAGTACTTAAAGTTGACAATCATATCCAAAATCGACTATGATTTAATCCATAGGTACTAATATTATAAAAGCGAAAGTAACTCTGTCGGTATGTCTGATTCAGATAAAATGTTGTATGGAGATAGATTTAAGGTCTGTAAATCGAATAGTGGAAGTGGGGCACTTAAAAAGATATCTATAGGTATTATTTATTTATTTATTGACAAATACATTTACGTGACATTACAGTAATAACCAATGCGTCACGAAACTAAAAACAACAAATAATACTATTTAGGCGACGAAACGGCGTGGCCCCGTTGCATCGTCATCTCCGGTGTAGGATTCGGCAGATTGTCCCGGAACCGTCGAAACACGACACCCTTCGGCCAGAAGTCAGCACATGCGATGGTCTCCTGCAGTGACCGCGGCACGCACACCACAAACGAGCTGAAGTGCACAGTGGCGCGAACGCAGCTGGAACACCCCCAGCGAGAAGCCGGTCTTCTGACGAACGTACTCCACCACATCATCAGACGTGGCGGTGTAATGCAGGCGCGATACATATAGCGCCTTGCTCGGCGACCTCTGGCAACCCGCAGACCGGAACCAACCAGTTCTGCAGTACCACACTGACTCTTGCGCGGCATGCGCTTCCTCGACACCGTTGTAAAACCCTCCTTATCCACATCGGTGCGCGGGGGCTTCTCCTTTGGAGGAACCCGAACTTCACGCGCTCTTGAGGGTGCGTCTCTCCGGTCGGCTGCGACAGACTGACCAGCTACGGCATCAGCATAGCGATGACGTGATTTTCAGTTTCGTCTCCTCTCCGGTGAGGTATGAATGTGCCGGCGATCCCGAGGGACTGGAACATCACCTTCGTCGCTGCGCAGATGTCGGCGGCACTGAAGCTCGCCAAACAGACCTGCTCCGCGTCCAACTCATCTTCCCGCAGTACCCGCAGCAGAAAGGTGAGTAGCTTATTCACGACGGGTTCACTCATCGTTTCAAAACTAGTAGTAGCGGCCGAGCCGCGCTATGTCCGCAATTAATTAATTAATTAATTAGTCATCAATGCGTCTACGTCGCTGTGCGCATTGGACTCGACTCGACGATTATGACATCCTATTATTTACGCTTTATAAAGTTCTGTGGAACTACAAGAGCCTTCAACAATAGACTTCGCACTTGAAAGTTTCAGAATAGAATTTGTAATTTGGTTCAAGACACGTTCAAAAGTTTGTCAGATAGAACCGATAACTTACAACTTTACATGATCTCACTTAAAAATCATAATGTAATGTAAATAAACGATATACCAGTTTATTTTAACGTTAAAATTATATTTTACAAAATATTCTGCCACATAACACTTGAAACTTTAAACACGGGTATAATACGTACGTATAGCAACAGCAACCCATGTCGAATCGTCAAAAATGGAGGTAAGTTAATATCGGTTTAAATTAAACCCATGTAAAGTAGTATTTTAAATATTCTGACACGTCGTAACGTTTATGCTAAAATATTTGTCCTAAATATATACACTTATTTACTTAATGAATTCATCTAAATAAAATCTCATCTAATTAATTTAAGTCCGTACTTACTAACAACGATATGGGCCATGGCCTGAAATAAACGTTTATTTAAGTTAATTTAATTTAATATATAAATAATTTAATTAATTCACTGCAAACAAAACAATGTTTAAGCCATCTCACAACGTCATTCCAATTTTAAATTCAATAAACACTGTAGAATAACCCTTGCATTCAGTGTCTTGACAATGAATAGCCCCGAGTAGTAGAAGGGCTGGTATTCACAACACTTACCACTACTCCTCAGGCCAACCAGTATAAGTATGCCCCCTGAACACGTGTAGATATGACTAATGGGGGCCAAGCTACAAGTTGTGAGGCATGAGGAGGGTGATTGTGAATCGCAAAGAAGCCGACACGCGTCACGACAGCGGCAGTAATAAATGAACAAGTGATAAAATGTCACCTGCTTTTGTCCTCGATATATTTAGCAGTACGCGGAACGCAGCGGGACACAAAAGACGCCATCTTGTGGAATGATTAGGAAACCTTTTTGAGGCATGTCCTCTGGCTTAATAAAGATTAAATGGGGATTTTTAGAATGCATGTTACCAGCTGCCAGTAAAATTGCTTTGGGACTTATTGACTGCAGATGTCGAAAATCTATTTACTAAGAAAATGAATGATGAGCAAACATGATTTTGTAGATTTTCAATCCTAGAAATCTCCCAACAGTCTTGTTATCGTTCCAAATAGTAAAGATGTATTTTTAAGAATAGGTACATATATTTTAACAGTACATTTAACGATACCGTACATTCCGTCATAACTGAGCGAGCGAGCGAAGCTAAAGAAGTTCTCCGTTTCAGCATGGGTAAAAAATATCGTATTTTCGGGTGTCCAGTCCAGATGTCCGGCTGTTCTTAACCGATTCTCGTGATATGTTGTGAGCAGGTTCAATAAAATAAATAAAAAAAAAAAAAAACAGGCTCGCTCGTTCTACAGCTCATACACTAATTAGTAAATAGATGACAATTAATGCATGTTAACAATTCAAATGAAATCATTAAAATCCACTTAGTGCGTCGCATTCACGTACACTTAGCATAATATATCTAGATTTGACGGCAGAGAAAGCGCATAAACCAAGATGTTAACGGCTCCGGTTACACGTATGCTGTGCATTTCCAATTTTGAGATCAGGTGGCCGTAGAATATTCTATGCCCAACCTTGCACACAGTATGCCGTAAATTTTTAATTATACAGTTCTCGTATAAACAGCGTTATGGTCCTCACAGCTACTATTTTTGAGCACTTTAGGGCGGGTTGCACGAACATAAGATTACATTACAACATTCTTAAATAAAGGAAAAATTGAAAAATTTAATGCTCCAAGCCGTATTCGAACCGGCGACCACAGGCATTCATGGCCCGTCGCAACTTTTTCCTTTATTTAAGAATGTATAATTTTGTTAGCAGCGTAACTGCTTGATACAAAATTAATTTAGTATGGGGCGGCGCATCGTTACTGACAATTTCTCAATATAATTTGAGACGTTGGTGCCGTTAAGAAGCCTCAGTCTTCGGGTAGATGTCGCTACACGCCTCCTTAAGGCGTTGTAGGAAGGAACTGATTGAAAGATTTGGTGGCCGAACCGGATTGTTCCGATAGCTCAGTTGGTTAGTAGCGACGGGCCATGAATGCCTGTGGTCGCCGGTTCAAATCCGGCTCGGAGCATTAAATTTTTCAATTTTTCCTTTATTTAAGAATGTATAATTTCGTTAGCAGCGTAACTGCTTAATACAAAATTAATTACATTACAACGTTAAATATGGCAGATGTCATCCCATAGAAACTTGACAAACTCTCAATACATTCAGATTTTAACGAACACTTTTACGATTATAGACGGGTTAAAATCGTCCAATTTGAACATTGATGGAACTTAAATAGAACCCTTTATTATTGGTACCAATTCTGTTATCAGAGCTGTTTCCGCTCCTACGGTATTTTTTTTGTGCTTTTATGTTTGTATCGTCCATTCCCAACGATATTTACTTCCCGCTTTTCCCCAATGACCTCTTCTATTCCTCCTCTATATCAACGTCATGCACGCTCACAGTTAATTCAATATTCATTAATTACCAAGCGTGTTTAGCGGCTATCAGCCGATATATTTCCCACCGAGCTAACAACATAATAAAGGTAACCCGGGCAATAACTCAGCAAGACAAACGTAGACGCGGCCGACAAGACAAGGCCCATTCCGTGCGATATACGAGTCGATGGACCGCGTATCGCACGGTTTGCGATCGCCCCCGCAAGACGTCTCGGGCAATTTGCGAAACAACGGATTTCGTAGATCTCGCTCTTGTACAAGGTTACGCTACGATAGATATATTTAGTAGTACGTATAGCGGTACCTACGCGGAGAATGCAGCGGTAACAAAAGACGCCATCTTGTGGGATGAACAGGAAACCTTAAAGCATTACTTCTAGCTCTTCATAAAGCAAAAAATACAGTATGCCACTAGCTGATAGTAAAAAGGGTAGCACAGCAGCTGTCAAAATCTACTAATTAATAGTACACTTACTACAGAGGCCGGGAAGTAAGGGGTTGCCGGCCGGGTACATATAGACGGCCGAGCGTAGCGAGGAGGATAGTTATGAGGCTGGCAACCCCTTTACACGCCGAGGTATGTACTCGTATAGTGCTTTTCTCAGACATGCAATGAAATAAATTAAAAAAACTCCAAGATATCAAACTTTAATTTTCATGGCTGAACGCCGTGATCCTGTGCCACAAATTGTGCAATGGAAATTAAAAAAGACCATCTTGCAGGCCTAGGTCTCCAATTTTGTAGATATGTCTCGTCTCACTGCGCCCGAAACGTGACACTTTGAAGCCCATTCTGAAGAACACAACGTCAATATTTCATTGCATGTTTGAGAAAATGTATCTTAATTAAACTGGATACGCGGATTTTAACACTAGTGTGATCTGTTGCTTCAGATCACGCTTTTCAAAACACATTATATAACCAGGTCTGGTTATACGAGTATAATATACTGGTCAGCTGTAGAACTCGCGAGCCTGTCTTTTTTTTAATATATGTATGTATAAAAAAACTGAATTGTCAAAAAAAAAATACAGAAACTGCTCACGAAATTACGCGAGTATCGGTTGAGAGACGCGATCTGTATTGGAGAACAGCCGGACGGACTCCGGAAAGACCAACGAATTTTTGCCCAAGCTGGAACGGAGAACTTCAATCGCTTTGCTCGCTCGTTCAAAACACCTGATTTGGCAGTTAGTTTTTAAAGTGGCGGGCAAAATACAATGCCCATTATGGAAAGAAGAAAGAAAGAAAAATATGTTTTCACGCCACTGTTCGGAAATGTGGCAATAGATGGTCTAAAACCAAGGTGGAAAGAAGGCAAAAGCTGTAGCACCTGAACCACCACTACTACAATGTTTCATTGTAGTAGTGGTTGTTATTGTTGGACAGTTTGAACAGCGATTCACCAATCACAGCTCCCCCCGCCCCCGCCGCCGGCCCGCGCGCGTGTGGGGTGCACCGCGCGGGCCGGCCCGTCGCACGCGCTGCCGGTGCCCCCCACACGCGAGCGACCGCGCTAAATAGTGTTTCATATTATGATCTTTAATTTGGAACTTAATTTTGACTTATAATTATAATTATTTGCAATTTCCTCGCAGGAGGCGTAAAAAGCACTATGTAATGTCTCGGCCAAAAGTGCAATAGATGGACTCGTCTCCTTCGAGGTCCTCACCTAGCAGCTTGGACCTCGAACCCACTCGTCCATCTATTGCCTACTTTCTAGCCTTTACTACAATGTAAATAATAGTAATTATTGCCGTAACACAAAAACTGTGTACGCTACTATACCAGACGTTGGACCGCGCGGTTTGAGATCGCCCCTGCAAGACGTCTCATGCAATTTACGAAACACCGGATTTCATAAACCTCGCTTTTGTACTGAAGAGACATTTATGTACCAGTACGCGGATAATGCAGCGGGCACAAAAGACGCCATCTTGTAGGATGATTAGAAAACCTTTTTGAAGCATGTCTTCTGGCCTAATAAAGATCGAATGAGGATTTTTGAGAATGCATTATAGTATCAGTTGGTAGCATAGTCTCCAGGAGACTTTTTGACAGCAGCTATTTTGATACCTACCAATACCTGCGCTACCAATTAATCAAAGATGATTGTGGTGGATTTTGACACTTACGACTCTGCCACAGGACTGGTGATATAATGTAACTGCTGATTTAATAATTAGTACCTATTCAGAGCTTCTGAAAAGACAATTCCCATTCCACACTGCGCGTGGCCCAACACTCACTGGGCCCGTTGTCGTTTTTAGGGTTCCGTGGACAACAAGGAACCCTTATTGTTTCGCCATGTCCGTCTGTCTTGTCTGTCTGTCTGTCTTTCCGTCTTCGGCTTAGCTCAGTAACCATTATTACTAGAAAACTGTAATTCGGCATGGGTATATAAATCAATCACGCTGACCAAACAGTACAACAAAATCTTAGAAAAAAAATAGTTTGCGAGATATAAAGCCCTAATTTTTGTTCGAGTCCTGTGTCCCTGCCGGCTAACTGCCTACTACTGGGGATGTGAATAAAATCGTGTTAGTAGTACATATAATGAATTTAAAGGGAAAACTATCACGGACAAGAAGTCATAAGTAGTTACCGAGTAATAGTCGACGAACTTCATGTGTACTTGGAAAGGCCAATTGTACAAATTCGGCCGACGCAACCGCACCGCACGTCGATGTAACTAAGACAGGCAACTAGGGAACCCTACGCTGCGCGTGGCCGGACACGCACTTGGCCGGTTTTCTGTAAGAGGGGAAATGCGTTACGCAGAAGGTTCCACCAGTCCCACTTATTCGGATGGTCATTTATTTATAATTGATTTATTTATTGACAAATACACTTACGTGACATTACAGTAATAACCAATGCGTCACGAAACTAAAAACAACAAATAATACTATTTAGGCGACGAAACGGCGTGGCCCCGTTGCATCGTCATCTCCGGTGTCATGTGAGACACCCGGATGGGCTAATGAGTGGGCTTCCTACTCCTCTTCTGCGGTTCCTCCCCAATGCCTCCGCGGACCGTGGGTGACCAGTCATCGCTTAAGTACTAAGCCCTCCCGCCCCGAAAAGGCAAGGCTTCGACAGGGACGTGGATAGTAGCCTGGGCTGGCAGTAATTTAGAAAATTTCAGTTCAAAGTTTTAAACACGTACTGAATATAGCTTTAGCTTAGTTCAATACGACTACGAGTATAATAAGTCTCCGCGCTTAGCAACCACCGCACCGGGAACTCAATTGATCTCTTGTCTAATATCATAGCTTGGAAGGGAAAGATGAGATGATGTCTTAGAGTCAATGTACTTAGTACAGATGACCTCGGCGGTGCCATAGTGCTAGGAGGAAGTGCTACTCGCGATTTAACAACTGTCGAAAAATTGTGAACAGCCAAAACTGTTTTCAATTTCACGCATTATTATTTGTTTGTATCCCGAGTAAGGTAATAAACTGACGGCGTTTATAATCTGATGGTTTCATATACATTTGAACAGTACAGCATCGCATATGTAACACCCCTGGTATTGCAAGCGGCCATAGCCTGCGCTGATCGCTTACTATTAGATCACAACAGATATACATTTAAACAGTCAATAGGTAATATACAAATATAACTAACGTCTTCATTGACACAACTAACTAAGATATCACATTTCAAGAGGTGGTACGTATATATCACCGGCGTGCTATCCCTATCTCTGTTTTACAATTCCGATCGCATTGCAAATCTATCACAACACTAGCGGTTTTAAAATATCGCGTTTAAAACGCGAAAATCAGAGCAAGACTCAAGACCCTGGTGTGGAGTCACGTACCGGCAGCTGCGGCTGGCGCGCCGCCAGCGCCTGCGATACTCCTGGTTAATAAATCTTTGAGGTATTCAGGGCCATTAGGGAGTGACGGGTACAGGCGTTAAGGCCGAGCAATGGAAACGGTCGGGAGTCAGGTCTGCGAGGTAGACGGTAGATTTTATTCTTGAACTCACACAAATTAACGTAAACGTCCTCAACGTTGGACTAGTGTATAGCATGGGTACCTACTTTATGTCAAAGCAATATGGGTTTAATTCGAAAGAAGAAAAATAATTAAGCGATTAGAGACTTTGTATGAGAAGTGTTCCGTTAGACCAATTTTGGCACGGAACACTGAAAATCGTTTTAATCGCTCTATTTTATTAGGATTCCATAGTCAAAACAAGGAATCCTTATAGTTTCGTCCGTTTGTCCGTCTGTTCGCCTGCGGCTTAGTTCAGTGACCCTTTCTTACTACTAGAAAGCTGTAATTTGGCTTGGGTAAATAAATCAATCGCGCCGACAAAATAGTACAATAAATATTTAAAAAATATAATGTTTGGTTGGCGCGCTTGGTGATGTAACAAAGACAAACAGGAGTTCAAAGGCCCCTAGCTCACGGCGTATTTTAAACGCGCAGACGACGCGCGTTTCCCTACTACGCCCGCTACGCCCGCGTCAACGCTAAAATTATGACCTTCGCCTTTTCCATAAATATGACATTGATAGAGTGGTGTTGCATATGATTTGTTTCAGAGTTAATTGGACTCACTCTTTATAAGCTATCTTTCAAGAGCAACCACTTTTTAACACTTTCAAGATGCTACATACGATTGAGCTAAAATGAACACGTAAAGTTGACAGTAGGTGAATAATTTACATTATATCTAACGTAATATTATATCAAACGATCCGTTTATATCACATGTTAACAAGACGCTCCTATTGGTAGCTTGACGCTCAGCCCCTACTCATCGATATGTCAAACCAAGTTCAAGTCAGTTATTCAGTCTGAAAACATTACAATACTTAAATGTAAGATAGTTAATGAATAATATAAGACGTTTGACATCATCACTGCTAGACATAGGCGTCCTCCAAAGAGTGCCACAATGACCGGTCCTGAGCCACCCAGCGGACTCCCGCGACCTTTACCAGGTCATCATTCCACCTTGTGGGGGGACATTTGACATAACACTCATTATATACAACGTGTCTCTACTCTCTGGACATTGAACGAGATCCCGAGTAGAGTTCCTTCTCAGGAATGTTCTTATATGGTAAATTAACTAGATGAACATAAAAAAAGGAGCTGGGATTGAGCGAATCGCTATTCAAACTGTCCAACAATAACATTGTTGGACAGTTTGAACTCATAGTTGGCCTGTTCGTGCGATGTCCAACTAACTTCAGCTTTGAAGCCTGTTTTCTGACCATCTTTTGAGACATTTCCGAGCAGTGGCGTAAAAATATATCTTGCCGGCGTTCTTCTTAGCGTAATCAGAGGTCTAGTTTCGTTAGACGTGAAGGGTGAAGAGAGGCGTATTAGTGCGTTCCAAGTAACGGCCAAGATTGTCATTAACGTGGTGAATACAGTCCCTTTGCCTTAAGGCCGCGCAGCCTGGATGCCAGCGGGCAGCGAGGCGTCGAGCCGGAGTTGATACATTCGACATTCGACATCAATGTATGAGCAGCCGCTTGTTGCCCCGCTGCCCGGTCGCGTCCAGACCGCGACCTTATACAATCGTTACCGGTCATCTATCAAACGTTTGCTTTGTAACATTAGACAACCGCTAGCAGCGTCTGTCTCCGCTGAACCCGATGCCCTATATCGCTACAATCGCATTCCGAGCTAAAGCCTCTGACATCCTGAAAAACTAAAGGTAATTCTAGAAACGTGATTAGTAGAAATAAGGTCTACGAGTATCAACGACGTTATACATGTATGTATGTATGTAAGCACTTTATTGTACACAATAACAGGTTAAAGAATATACATGTCACACAATAGATCAAAGTACAAAGGCGAACTTATCCCTATAAGGGATCTCTTCCAGCTAACCTTTGAGCAATTGAGAGAAAGGTAGGTAAACGAGATAGGCAAACTGACCATAGTTATGCAGAATGAGACCAATGCCATTTTTTCGAAAAATGAGTTAACAATGCCATCAACAACTAGATTTTTTAAACTATAATCTGCTAAAACCGTCATATTTTTAGCACTTTATTCGACTGAATTACAGTATTTATGTATAAAACGACCAATGACAAAAGAAGCGTTTTATAACGTAGAAACCAGCCAAAGTACCCAACATAGTTCATTTCGCCCGTTTAAAGACCATGTTTTCAATCTGCAGAAAACAGCCAACCTACATTTGGTTAGTTGGTCGCATTTGACAATAAACAGCGGTAACAGCTAACGCACTTTTTGATCTGCTGAAAGCGACCAGGCAGTTGGTCGCTTTCAACAATATTAGGTTTTTTAGTCCTACCCGCCAGTTTGGTCGTTTAATGTCATATTTTTGCAGTTACCATATTAATTTAATTGTTTCATAGTTTGCTGGACGAATGCAAGGAAGTTTTATGTCATAACTACATATATGAACGTTTTTCATGTAAATTTAAGTGGATTAGTGTGAGAACAGGATATAAATAATGGAGCGTGGGCGTAAATTGGTGGGTTTAGCGTTAAAAACCTCTTTACCAGTGCCTGATAAAATATAGACGAAAATGTGGAAAGCCAGAAGATTATGCTTACCTCCTAAGATTTTGTAGCAGCAGCAATTATTTTCATTACATATTATTGTATTTATAATTACTTTAAGTAATTTGTTGTCATTTTTTTGTTAAATATTTATGACTGTGTTCAGCAAATTTTTAGTTTGGAATAAGTATATTTGTATTCACAAAATAAAAAAATACATTTATGTAACTGTGTAATCTAAAAAAATAAATCATAAAAAATCTAAGTATGTTTTTTACTAATGCTACAATCTGCATAATATGCCTAGGTTCCTCTTTTTGTTAAACTAGTAAGATTTACTTATAAATTTTATAATCAGCATAAGTAGACTAGCGTGATGTTGGTTACGAAGGTCATCTTAGTTTTTTTCAGAAAATTACTGTTACAGAATATTTTAATCAGCATAACTCGGCTACAGTTTGGTCGTTTTCATAGAAATAAGAATAACAAGCAGCATGTGAAATATTGATTTTACAGAAAACGACCAACCACTTTGTTTAAAAAAAAAGACACGAAAAAAACTATGAATATGTACAATCAGTCCTTAATACATTACTTTATATAATATTCTACCAATTTGCATCTTTTTTTATTCGAGAAAGTGGTATTAAAACCCTTAAAAAAAATATTGAACCTTAAAACGGCTGTATCTCAAAATCTAAAATTAATTATTGGTCTCATTCTGCATAACTATGGTCAACTTATACCGTGTACAAAAACACAGAGAAAATGAAAACAAAACCTAATTAATCCTAGACAAATAAAACCATGCCAATACATATACATGTATGCTAACTACACTACACTAAGGATTCATAATTAACTAAAATCTATTTGGTCCTTTTCGTACAAAGAAGTCAAAAGACAGATAAAGACGATTTTGTACGATATTGCTGTCGAAAATGGGTTTTTCATGAACGTTTATTAACCCGTGTAGATTGTAGAGCATGCAATGCAAACTCTTTTTAAAGTTTGCATTAATTTGGCATCGCACTAACCCAAATTGTTTGTTGCCAAACTATGTGTCGGACGTTTAACATCCGCACATACTGACAGACATTATTAAGATTGGCCGACTACTTGACAGACTATTTTGCTATGACAGACTTTTAAATTTTGACAAATGAGACGAATGGCAGCCGACGGACATGAGAGTGAACGACAGCTTTACGATACAGACGTAAAGTGAAGACGAAGACATAACTGTACAGACAGTTTTTGACAGACTTTGTCCATCTCGAAATTGATTTCATATCTCAGTAATACCTCTCGACGGCTCTTAAAAACCGATCCATACTAATAAGTAAATACAAACAAGAAAAGTCTGAAGGCCTGCCAAATTGATAATTGATTCTTTTATTTGTGAATGAGTGCTACAGTAAGATTGTCGACGGACTTACTTTATAATTGGTTGCTCAAACTCAAAGAAACGTATTGTTTTCAGGCCTCGCATCAAAACGTCTGTTGTTTGTACAAGAAAATTGGAAACGAGTCTCTCTCGACAAATACACACAAAGCCGCCAGCCGGAGAGAAACATTTTAGAAAAAATCCACGGTGAATTGAAAATAAATATGGCCGTGCCGTATTTCACATCTATACAGTATTCAATCAACGAATGCTACAAATTCCGTTTTAGATTTTAATTTTCTAAAATATGTTGTTTTCAATTAACTTGTTAACTGCTAAGCTAAACGTTTGCAGCACTATTCTCTAGTTTCTAGCTGCTCACGGTGAGTGGCACCAAACCGTTTGTAATCGTAATCGTTTAAAATCTGAATGTATGGTTGACAAATTTCGTTTTGCCGGCGCCATATTCAACGCTGATTGGTCTGTTATCGTAAATTCGTGCAACCCGCCCTTAGTCTTCACGTGTAGCGAAAAGCAAGCGTTTATCGTAGATCTAGACACAATTACATGTGTGTGAAGAAAGCGCGGAATGGGTTAAAAAGGCTATTTTGAACAATTTGTTGCCACTAACTTGCATCCCCCGACATTGGTCAGCGGCTGTTAAAGGGAGTTTTCGAGATCGGGCCACCAAATGTTGGAATAATATATCGCCACCAATTCGAGAAATAAATAATAAGAATAATTTCAAGCTAAAATTTCGAATGCATCTTAAAAAAAAAACAAAAGCACAATCCTTAAACTCTGCTTTCTGCCATTCGCCTTATAAAAAAAGATAAATGTAATAAAAATAAATAATATAATAAGTAGGCCTTTATAGAACACTAATAAGTCGCATACTTACATCATCCATACGTACACACACATGATATATATTATATAAGCACACGCACGCGCACACGCACGCGCGCACGCCCACACACACACGCACATAGCATTGCACTGTTTGTGAATTTTAGGGAGGGTCCTGGCAGAATATCAATCAGCGATGTGCCTCCTGCCGCATCATTATGTTGAGTCAGCGTCCATTCTTTGGCACGACACAAGGTTCACTTTTTTTATATCCAACGATGGTGGCAAACAAGCGTACGGCCCGCCTGATGGTAAGCGGACACCGCAGCCTATAGACGCATGCAACTCCAAAGGAGTAACATGGGCGTTGCCGACCCTTGATATGTTTGAGGATTCGCCGTGTTGACAGCTGAAGGAACAAATTCCCTCGCTCTCAACACAACGCATCCTCGGGAGCTCTGGCGACCTTGCTTACCTCCAGGAACACAACACTACTACAGAGCAAGTAGTAGTGTTATTATTTATTTATTTATTTATTTATGGCTGTGGTCTTCTACAAGGCGGAGGTACTTCCCCAGTTGGGCTGCTCCAAATTCGAGCGGGATGACATTTCGCTGTGCCCTACCTGACTTATTGTACTTACCTGTAGTTTTAAGTTGCTGTCATTAGTATGTTAGTTCTTAAGGTGCATGTTCTCCTGTTCTTTTTTATGCCATGTATTCGTATATTGTGTGTACGAAAAAAGTTTTTATCTATCTATCAGTTGCGATACCGGAGGTATCAGTCTAACGAACCTATCTATTGAGGTTCTATCATTAAGTCAGTTTACTCTTTTTTCGCCTAACGGAGTCCAAAAATGTCCCTCATTGCAAAGTCTAGTTTAACGCTTAACTAGACTGCTATTAACCAGCAACGTCTCAAAAACAATGCAGAATTTACACTTCACTACATTATATACTAGTTTCTACTAACGAAAAGATAATAATGAAATAAAGTAAAACAACTGTTTTACACTCCGAAATTGCTCGATGCCGTGTAAATAAGTTGAAGTAGATATTGACTCGTCTACCGATCGCGTTTTCACCTGAAAAGTAATCGGCAAAACAGCTTCATCATTGGAACCGTCGCCGGAATTGAACTAAAAGGTACAGTTGGAGTGCGATAAACGTCTTGCCCCGCTGTATTGATATTGTGGCGGAAGGGTCCAAGCGACCATGTTACACGTGAAGATTGTATAGATGTTGTTTTATTTAAAAAGTGGCTAGTGAAACGTTAAGTAAGCGTGAGTTCAACTTGTCTCGAATAATACTCGACACATGCTCGACTTTTGAAACATCAGAATCTTACTCCAACAACTGTTATTATATAATACAGTTTGTTTGGATTTTTCGAACGAGCGAGCGAAGCGAACGAGTTTCTATGCTTCAGCTTGGGCCGAAAATTGTTTGAATGGGAAAATCGGCTGTCCCGCTGTTTTCCTCTACAGGTCATTTCGGAACCGATTCTCGTGAAATTATGTGAGCGGGTTCGTTAATTATACTTTAGTTTTTTTTTCAAGTCACTTTACAAATATTTTTGAAGTGAAAACTTCTTTAGCGGCGCTGTGTACTTTTAGAGATTGGGAAAAATTGTTAAACTCGCCACAGGTGTAGGAGCGTAGGAGGTCACGTGACCATAAGATTTAGTGTTGGAGAGAGAGTTTTTGAAGTGAAAACTTCTTTAGCGGCGCTGAGCACTTTTTGGGATGGGGAAAAATTGTTAAATCATGCTCATAGAGCTTATTAAATTCTCTCAGCGAAAATTGTTTTGAACAAGATCGGTTCAAAGGTTTTTGAGATATTTCTAAAAAACCGCCTTCCTTAAAGAAAAGGACGTTAGTGCCATAAAATTTCAGTAACTATACGATCTTTTTAATAGGCACGGAACCCTCGTTGTGCGTGGTCCGACACGCACTTGGCCTTTTTTTTTTCACAGAGCCACTAAATAGTAAGTATTATGTTGGTTATATCCACACCGAAAAATACTAATATAATTTTAATAGCATGTGTGCGCTATACTTACTAGGAAAGGACGAATGCGATGTTTATTCGACATTAACGCGAATGTGCTAACTCGGCTTATGAATGATATTTTAAGATTGGTATACTCGTAACTAGCACATAAAAACGATGTTATAAAAAAGTACATATATTTATTCAGTGTGATAAAATTATGTGGTTGATGATAATCCTCATCATCATTTAAGAAGGCGTTAACGTGCTCACTAGCGCCACTGGTAAATAATTGTGATTATTTTAATTTGACGATAGATATTTAAATAAGGAGGCCACTACACACTATATTTTGTATTTAAGCTACACAACTAACCACTTCCGAGATCCCTCACACGTCATCGAAGTCCAGCATGAGGTCCATCTCGTGACACTAGTCATGCTCTCGAAGACGATTCGAAAAACCCAAATGCCATGGCTCCATCGCTAACCACCTCCGAGATACCTCATACCTCATCGAAGTCCAGCATGAGATTCATTTCGTGACACTAGTTCTAATTGCTCTCGAACACGATTCGAAAAAACCCAAATGCCATGGCTCCATCACTAACCACCTCCGAGAATATACTACCTATGTATTCATTATTAAATTCTATTTCATTCTACTTTATATGAATGAATACTACATAACAATAGCTAACTTCGACACTACATATTATTCGACAATACTTCAAATTACCCAATAAATAAAATAAAACTACATAATATCTACTCTTAAACCAACAAAAAACTTCCAGCACGGCTATCATGCGACGGCGCGCGAGCTCTCTCGATTTTTCTCGCACTATCCGTCTCTTTCTTATTAGAACAATTAAAAAGAACAAGAGGTATAGTGCGAGAAAAATCGAGAGTATGTCGCGGCCGTCTCATGATAGACGTGCTGTAGGTACTACAATAATATATTCCGTTCATTAGCTCTGGAAGCTATAAAATAGAGCGAGATAGTAATTTACTACGTCTCCCTCTACCTCATAGCTTGTAAGACGGTTGCACTTGCAGTCCGCCACGCTGCCTCCTTGGTGCAGTTTAAACCTTTAGTACATCGTATACATTATCTATGATTTCTTACAAAATAATTTTGACAATGCAATGACAAGGATATAAATATAGTCTTCGGTGAATTTTCGTATTAAAATAGTACACAAAAACACGGATGAGTTAACGTATTGTTTCCTTAAATGAATCTGAATCGGTAAAATTCGAAAGCATCACTAGCCCATCACTAGAGTGTCACGTGCGTTCGTGAGAAAGAAACAGTATATTGCAATTTCCATTTGCTGAAAAGGGACATGCATACTTCACTAGGTACTTCTTATGGACCAGTGTAAAATGAACTCCGCGTGACAGAATGAAATTTACATTTATATGATAAATTTAACTTACCTGTGAAATGTTATTCCGTCGGTTGTGTAATTAGACGTTCGGGAATTTTTCCAACACCACTTCACACAGCAAGAACTTATTTTTGTCGCAAAATCAATTTTAATTGATTGGTTGTTTGACGCACGTATAGATCGCGTACCTGGTCGATACTGACAATATGGTGCGGGAAGCGGGGGGTTATCATTGCTAGATCATATACCGTCGCTCTATAGACTCTATCTATAGGAGGTTATCTGTGTATTGAGCCAACTCAAAAAAATAGAGCTGCATTTGTTTTGATTCAATCGCTTTTAAAAACAAATGAAATGCAACTTTATATCCGACGCAAGATTATTCAAATTTCAATGCCATTTTGTAATGTATGGTGGGCTTTAGAGGGTTAAGAGAAAGGCAGTTGCGTTGTCCTAACGTACGTGATTACCCACAGATATAGATATACATAGATCACGCAAATGCATGAACTTCGCGTGTCCGAATTCCGACTGACATTCCGCGCGCGTCCGTTGTGGTAGCCGGTTGTCCGTGAATATTAAGAAAATGCCTTATTGCAGAATCTATTTTGCGCGGACAACGGGAAATTCACATAACTAATTCGCCCTTGTGACGTCACAGTAGGTAGAAAAAAGTGACACGGTCGGTTTTCAATAGTTTTCATACATTGATTTAAACTTTCACGATTCTCACACATTATTTATACTAAACGAGACTTGACGAGTATGAGATGGCCCGTGACCATGGATGTTGCAACACATCCGAAACGTCGGGAGACCTCAGTGAGGTAAATAAATAAGTTAATTATACGCGATTAAGTCCCGTTTAGTATAAATAAAGTTTTGATACAGATTGAGGTGTTTAAGTTATCTAGTGTATGTATCTATATCTGTATGATTACCCCTTGGTGGCATATAAAAAGTATGGCCGCCAGCGTTCTTTTTACGTTCATTAAAGTCTAGCGACATTCAAAAATAGGCGTCCCAGAGCCTTGATGGAGTAAACCGGGGTGTTCATTAGGATGTAAACAGTTGCAGTTTATTAAGTGAGCATTTGGATCTAAGGTTTCTTTTTTGTCTTTCAAGCGCTGTGTTTTATCATTTCTTTGTCAGTATAATAAAAAGGATCCTGTGACTACTTTTATTTTCACGTCACGGTTATTAAATGTTTTTTTTTTTTTCAAATTAGTGCCGATGGTATAGTCCTATGTTGGTCCGCTGGATAAGTGTGCATGCACAATAAGCACGATGTTGTTGTTTCTGCTAAAATACACTCAGAGGTTTCGCAATGAAAACGGGTCACTTCCCATGGATTACTTTACAAAGTGACCCGTTTTCATTGCCTCTGAGGTAGCGTACCTTCATAGTTCACATTGGGAATTACACTCAGAGGCAATGAAAACGGGTCACTTTGTAAAGTAATCGATGGGAAGTGACCCGTTTTCATTGCCTCTGAGTGTAGATTAAATTATTATTGTAACTTACACTTAGATTCATAAGCATCAATATTAACAACAATATGGGTTCTATGCCTGAAATAAATGGTTATATGTAATTGAATTGTACTACCGAACTTACTGACACTGACATCAAATCTGTCGTGAAACATATACTTATTTCAAAAACATAATAGTATGCAATCGTTTATTAAATCTTAAACGATTGCATCATGGATATTGGCAAAGATACCCGCCCGCACGAGTAATCTTTCGCTAAATGAAATTAATTAGCATTGTGCAGTAGCATAGTAATACTATTGTGATATTGAAATTATATATTACATACTGCTTTGATTTTTTTTACGCCGTTTCTGTTCGTGACAGAGATTTTCTTTCTAGACAGATAGTAGTTTATTCACATACATAGGTGCATGTAATATGCCTAAATTGAAGAATAAATAACTTTGGCATTTTGAGGTGATTCTATATGGGTTCCTCTTTTTACAAGCTTTTAATTAGTTTCACCTGTCCCGTTGTCTGTCTGTCTATCACTTTGTCTTTGTCTGTGTCACTTTTTGCTGCTAGCCGATTCAAGTTCATTCAAAACTGAACGCTATTCGTAAGAGTATAAAGCCGTTAATCACTTTTTGCAATAGCATATTCTGCAAATAAATTTGTAATTTTAACCAACGCGTCCTTCACCGTTTTGCTATTGAGAAAATTCGAATAGTTCGAATTTGGGCGTTATTCCTAAAGAGATAAAGCTTAGAAAAATATTTTACAACGGCAAAAACAAATTGATATTTTGGTCGCCACCGCCGTCTGCTGTGCAAATTCGAATAGTTCGAATTTACTGTCTATGCCTGTCTGTAATCAAATCTTGCAAGTTAAATTTCACCTACTTCCCGGTGACCGATTGAGCTGAAATTTTGGGTATAAGTATAGTTTGGATGACAACTCAATATTATGGTACCATCGAGCTGATCTGATGATGGAGACAGAAGGTGGCCATGGGAATTCAGCACTTAACCGACGTAAGACCGTTGAGTTTGGGCTCGTTAGAACCGTCTCAATGGTTGATGATGGTATACAGAAAAGTACAGTCGGCAATAAAAGCTTGTACCAAAAATGAAATTTTTGACAGAAGCTTGTTAATTCCTTTTGAGGTACGAAACCCTAAAGAAACATGCCAAGGTAATACCTTCACGAAAGTCTCCCATTAACATTCGTTGTGTCAGTCATTCGTTACTAATAAATTAGATTCAGGCGAGCACTCAGCGGTGTCCATTGGAACAACAAGCGCAACTTTGCACTTGTGGCTGATTTCCCCGGACGCGCCTCATACATACATTAACGATGTCATACTCGTATTGCAACTATTTCCAGTGGCTATTGCAGGGTTAGGAGGCAGTCAATTTTGTGCTGCAGGCCGATCATTTCATTATAAATTGATGATTTTAAGAGTCACCAGGACGCTCGACTCTCCATAAAAACGTAGTTTGGTTCTCATTTTAAAACGACATGCTAGAATACTAGTAAAACGAAACTTTGTATACGCAATGGTATCTGCCAGTCTTTGTAACCAGAAATAATGATTAAAAAAAAATTGCGAGTAAAAGGCTTTTCATGCCAAGTTTCTACCTTAGTATTTTTTTATTAAGTACGTTAACATTTTCGCATCGGCATGTCAGGGAAGCTGTACGTTTTATCTGTCCAAGGTACAACGCAACTGCACTTCGTTGTAGTTTTAGATACTCTGCCACGCAGTGTTGGAACAATATACCTCCGCCTATTAGGAATTCAGCATCGGTTTTTTCATTTAAAGTTAAGTACAAAAAATATGTTTTATTTTTTAAGAAATCTGTTTAGTATTATGTACAAATTTCACCCATTCAAAGGATTTTATTTCATCTCTAAAAATAAGTAATAATGAAATGAAATGAAATGAAAATTTCTTATTCGTAACAAACAAATATAAATATCACATACACACATATAATCAGCTTGCAATAGCAGCTTAGGGGTTAACCACTTTAGTCCGCTGTTTGGTTTAGTTTTTATAGACTATACTATATATTTTTTAGATTAGAATGATCTGTCAAACGGGTAAACAAAGAAGCAGTGGTCGTAAACCTTCCTTCTTCGATTTCGACCGATACCACTGAATTTATCGGAACTTATGTATATACGAGTACATATCATTTGATATTTACCGATAGCTGAGTTTTCACCTATATTACTAATTTGTTGGCAAAACTGTAAGTTATAAGTGTTTATAAGCAAGATGGCGGCAATTTAGAAAAACCACCATATATTTGTTTGTGCACCAACAAACAAAATATCTAAATAGATCAACAACTAATAACAAAATTAAAAAAAAACGATAACAGCAATCTTTAAGTAAGCTTACAGCAATAGAAATCACAACCGACTCAACCGACAACAATATGAACTCGAATGAAAAACCCACATGAGTGATAGTTGACAGATAGTGACAGTGACGTTTAAAAATAGACCATTGTGTGAGAACTCTGCCTCTTTAGGTTTTTTAATGTACAACCTTTCCATGAAAAATTGCAAACGAAATTTATTAAAATTCTTATTTTTTCATCTTAGAATATAAATTAACTAATATTATGTTTCTTATCTGTTCACAACACTGGTAATGTATGTATTAATAAAACATGATATTTTTTTTTGTTTTTTTTTTTGAAGTGAAAACTTCTTTAGCGGCGCTGAGCACTTTTTGGGATGGGGAAAAATTGTTAAATACGCGACAGAGTTTTGTGACGTCAGATGTGAAGGAGGTCACTTTTTGCTGCTAGCCGATTCAATTTCATTCAAAACTGAACGCTATTCGTAAGAGTATAAAGCCGTTAAACACTTTTTGCAATAGCATATTCTGCAAATAAATTTATAATTTTAACCAACGCGTCCTTCACCGTTTTGCTATTGAGAAAATTCGAATAGCTCGAATTTGGGCGTTATTCCTAAAGAGATAAAGCTTAGAAAAGTATTTTACAACGCAAAAACAAATTGGTATTGCCGCCGCCCGTCGGCGCGCCGGGCCCCGGCACCGTTGCGCCGCGGCGGCGCGTTGGGCCCGTCGCACTCAACGCGCCCGCGGGCCGTCCGCCTAAATAATTGATAATTGTTTACAAATTTGCGTCAAATTCATTTTTAGGGTGACACCGTAAGATGTCACGTGACCTGATGAAACTGTTACAATGTTATTGAGTTTTCACTTCTGCCGGCACTCCCGGAGTGCAACCCGGTCTTTTTTTTATAGTACCTAAGTTATAGTATTGTTTTGTATAAAGTACTTGTATATTTAGTAATATTTATGTATCGTTATGAGTATGTCATTTACTATGTATCCTTAATCAATGTTGCCGTAGATAGGAGCGCTCTCTTGTAAGGGTATCCACGGAAGATCAGCGTCAATGTATTTATATGGTACCTTGTCATTAAGCTGAGTCGAGTCCTTTTCTCTGACGCTTTTGTTGGACTAACATTTCGCGATAGTTTTAAGCAAAAATTTTTATTTTCCATGTGAAAGTCTAATTAGCGTCTTGAATATTTTTTTTTTCTATTACTTCTATTCCTTTCTATTACTATCTATTATTCTGGCCTAGATATGGTGGATACCATTGCGTATACAAAGTTTTTTTTTATTTTTATTTATTAGGAGGACAACAGAGTTAAATGTACAGAATATTTAAAGATTAATAAACCACATAACAAACATGCATTTAGCTCCTCAACAGTCCTCAAGTTTCATGTTATTCTAGCATGCCGTCTCAAAATGAGAACCATACTACGTTTGTATGGAGAGTCTACTTGATTTGACCGTGCTGAGAGTCCCCTTTATAAAATACGGGGCTGGCACTCGGTCTGACACAAAAACTTGAATTTCGAACTGCGGTACCCTATTTTCTTTGTCAAATTTAATCCCATGCTAATACATTCTTTAACACACATTAACGTAGAGTTTCACTACGCCCTTGCCGCCTCGCCCATATGTTTACTTAGATTTATTTAATACCAATCCAGGGGGAAAGAACCGTAGGTATGGCCTGTTTGATGACAAGAGGAAAGCTTAGCCTCAGGGCGCGAGCTACTCTAGGGAGTTGCCGGCCCCTTACTGATCTGAGGATTCGCTAACTTGATCTGTAAGTATGTGGTGTTATGTTTCTGATGGTAAAGTCAATACAACGAATCCTCAAGTCGATTGAGGGTTGGCAATGTGTGGCTTACAATCAGGCAGGCCGCAGGTTTTTTTGCCACTGTCATTGCACAAAAAAACATTGCATTGCATAAATAGATTATGATTATGATTATTAAAAAAATATATATATTTGTATAAAAATGAGATTGCGTTCGACCTTCGTCTAACCTGATGGAAAGTTAAGACAAGGCCTACGATGGATCACGCTCACCCAGAAAAACCTGTTCACCCTTGCCTTGAAGGCATCAAGGTTGTATGATTCCGGAAATATAGACGCCGGAAGAGAATTCCAAATTGAGGCAGTGCGAATCAAAAAGGATTTCTTAAATCACGAGGTGCGGCACGGCATAAAAATGTTCACATACAGAAAACACTCTTACAAAACTCCCAAACTTATCACATAAGCCCGTCAGCCAAAATGGCGCGCGTTGACGGAACATCAACATGACCATTCATCAACCTTTCAAGTTATTTTTATAAGCGAGCATCGGCAAGATCGCGTGAAGCGGCGCCGTCCCCCGCGGCGTCATATCTGTCGAGACCATTAGATGCGAAACCCTCGTCAGCTGTGGAACGGACAAAAAAATTACTGGTTTAATCGTGGTTTGTTCAACTGTAAGGGTAGGTCGAATGTTGTAGTAGCTAGGCTGCACAATATTACATTCTAATCATAGATAAATTAACTTTGTCTATGCGCACACTCACTCTATCTCTCTTTCGAAAGTACATAGCCAGTTATGTTTAAGCACTGTTTGGGACGTGTGGCGTGCTCAGCCGTGGGCGATTATTTGCTGAAAATTATGATGATTACTGATCAGGAGAGAATAAGGCATTTGAGACGTTAATATTTCTTTGCTAACTTTCTATACGGACTACTTTGCAAGTTACATCGAAAATAAACTGAAAGAAAAAAGTTTCCTTCTATTTCCATCGTTTTCATGAAAGTGTCAAAACGGAGTCTACTTTTTGAAGACGTGTGAGAGATCGGAAAGCAGCATCTCGCTCCCACCTGTGGTGCGCCGTTGCCACTGCCGCCGGCTGTAAGTCGTAGCCGAGTCCTTCAGACATCGTTTCAGGCTGTTTGGCGCCATCAAATACTCT
Organism: Epinotia ramella; assembly: GCA_947578815.1. Lineage (NCBI taxonomy): Eukaryota > Metazoa > Arthropoda > Insecta > Lepidoptera > Tortricidae > Epinotia > Epinotia ramella. The sequence continues at coordinate 503,338 of OX388206.1, read as the reverse complement.
TACGTAATGTGTTTCCAAGAGATTCTTCTTCTCAGTGAAAGTGGTCATGATCGTCATGTCGGTTTAGTGGCAAGCTTGATAATCCATCGCCTTTCTTCTCTCAACGCCGTTTAATTTGTGCACAATTGTAGGGGTGCGCTTGATCTCATCAACACTCCCTCCTTCGTTCGATATAAAGGCCCCGAAAGATCCGAAAGAAGAGGTTCCGAAAGATTAGCCAATTATAGAATTCGATCGCTACCGAGATCCAGTGAGGATGGGGGATGCCTTCCAAATTACTAATAGTTGGTTTCTCGCTGGATCACTGTTCCTAAACCACTGTGTGATCCTATTATATATGCTAGTTACTATTCAGGATGATCCTGAGTATCATTGTTGCGGTGGCAATGGAGGTGTAGCTTCAACACGTGATTAGCCGGCTGCATTACAATCAATCACATCCGCACACAATCAAGCCTTCCGTTATGATTCGGCCGTATAAACGGATTACACCTTTGTCAATATTGGATAATCAGTGAAATAATGATTGTGCAAAATAACATCGATCAACAGTTTAATTAATACTGCAACCTATTTAGGACCACTATTGGGCATAATCCTCGAATTTTAACAAGCATTCGGTTTGAATGGTAAGCAGGCGCCGTACTATATGGTAGCTTGCAACTACAGAGGAGTGACTAGCGCGTTGCGGACCCGTTATTGATTTGAAAAAGTTGACACCTATAGACAACATGCAGGTCTAGCAGCTCGCTTCTTCACGGAACGCATTCCAATTTAATATTAGTATTAGGGTCAGGACAGGGTTGGAAATTGTGCATCTCTTTGGTGGGTGCGAGTCAGCGGAATGCCAGTGTGGCTGTCCAGATCAGACGGTACACCATACCATCTTTGAGTGTCCCATCATCAAATTTAGCGGGAATTCGGCTGATTTCAAGACTATCTCGACGAATGCAGTTGCTTACCTTAAATCTAATATCATAAACATTTTAGTAAGTAGAGAAATGTTATGCCATACGATAAATTATTAAATTACTATCTCGGTGAGCTGCAGAACTACCGAGTGCATGCTCTTACGGCTTTTTTTTTAAATACAACCCAAGAACTGAAAAAACAAAATATATATAATTTACGATCTTGCTCACATCACGACAATTGGTTGAGAAATGCGACGTGTCCCCGTATCATGGTCGGCCTTATCACGCAATAAGTGACAAGACAGCAGCCGGACATTCGAAAGAAACGGAGGACTTTGTCACTTTGCTCGCTCGTTCCATGAAAATTAAACAGAGCCCCTAGCTCTTATAGGTATCGTTAAATGCCGCAAATATAGATTCATATATGGATTGCCTTAATATCAGTAGCCCCAGAAATAGACAGAGGGTCAAATGATGAATGTTCTGTATTGCTTTCACGTGTAAACCCGAACATGTCGGTCCACCCGAGCATCCACGTGTAAAGGGCATTCTTTCTAGCGATTGTAACATTACACGAAATAACCGGGAGCGTTTTAGTGAGCATTCTAGTGAGCGTTTTAGCGATCATTCAAGTGAGCGTTTTAGCGATCATCCTAGTGAGCGTTTTAGCGATCATTCTAGTGAGCGTTTTAGCTATCATTCTAGTGAGCGTTTTAAAGAGTATTCTAGCGAAACAACAGTAGCATCGAGCTTTTTGCCGAGCCGAGTAATTTTGTTTCTGTTCCGCAGCCATCCCTCTCCGCACGGCTCACGAGCATTTACTAGAGCATTCGCAAGAAAAACCGAGAAAATGTTTGCAGCGATGTTTGGCGAGGCTAGGCTCTGTCCGTTGTTCAGTTCGACAAAATTAAAAACGGCGAATGCTGGATTGCTTAAAAATATATAATATAATATACATGATCAATTGTTTAAATGAAAGTAAGCAATGTCTTATTAAATAAATTGAAAAAAATAATTCAGCTATCCTAAGTAACTGAACTTAACTGATTATTTGTTCTAGCATAAGTAAATACCGTGCCTACATATACAGGGTGGAATCTTGTACGTGATCCAAAATAGCAAAATGTGAATTTATCCATGATTCTGAGCAACTTTTATTATGGGACCAACTTTGTGTTATGCCAAAAAAACACACCTGTTCATACATTCTTGTCAGTCTAAAATGAGCAGAGTTAATGAAATAGTTGGATTTTTTTGGCATAACACAAAGTTGGTCCCATAATAAAAGTTGCTCAGAATCATGGATAGATTCACATTTTGCTATTTTGGATCACGTACAAGATTCCACCCTGTATATTACTATTCATACAGCTTTTAAATACTTGTAAAATCAATTAGGAGCATTGTCTGCCAACAAACCGCATTCTGGTTTGGCAGATTTGTATCTAGCTTTAAGTATGCAACAAAAAAAAGAGAATAAACATTTTTTTACCTGTCTGTACACACAATTGCATTGAATAAATGAAATGAAATGAAATGAAATTTCATTTTCTTTTTTTTATTCGATGGTCTGCTACATGTGAATGCTCAAGTATTTCAATTGTAAGGTTCTCGAGTGGCTACCACGTACCGAATGGCGCGGCGTGGGTAGGCCCTGGACTGATGACCTGGTAAAGATCGCGGGAGTCCGTTGGATGCGGGTGGCGCTCTTTGGGGGAAGCCTATGTCCAGCAGTGGACGTCTTTCGGCTGATATGATGATGATAATGAATACAAAACGTCAAAATAATCTTCTGGTAACGAACATTCACTATAAAAATGTAAAATCGTAAAGAATACTTTAGGTTCTTTGGAAGAGATCGCTTCATAGCGATACAACCGCCCATTGCTGTCTAAGTACCTTCTTAATATTGTAATCGTTTGATAAGTGAACCCAAAGGCTAACTATTTCTATTTAATCAGCAAGTACGAACTTCAAACAGCGTGATACAATCTAACTTCAAATTCAAAGAAAGTTAATTAATTACTTTCAAGAACCGTCAATAATGCACTACTGATATTAACTAAGGCCACGCCACTAATGGTACGTAAAGCCACAGTGGCAGCGGGCTCTTAATCCATTAACGTTTATCGGCACCATATTTAATCAGAGAGAGGGCCAGCGATATCGATACGTCGGTTACGGGCATTGATGCTGTCGGTTTGTGGTTCCGGTACCGCTTGGATCGAGCTCCCTTCATTAATTAGACATATCCCCTTATGGAGGTCCACGTCACTGTTATAGCGAATACACTTCACAAGTACGCACTGTAATCCTGCACACATCTGTTTTTTTTTATTATTCAAAACACAGCGTAGAAAAAATTCGAAGGTGAAATAATATTTACCCGACTGCCTCATAAAGAGGGTTATGTTTTTCGAGCGTATGCTTTGTATGTAATGATGTATGTATGTTTTTGGAGGAAAAAACGATTTACAGTCCAAACGGCTAGATGAATTTTGACATATGACATGTCGTTGGATTCTAAATCGTGTGAGTGAGCAAGTAGTGAGTTAATGGGGTTTTCAGATCAGAGCTCTGAAAACTGCCCATTAACACTTATAATATTCAAGTGATATTTGAAAACCTCCGTCGGGTATTTGTTTTCGAGCCAGAACAAGACGGTCCTTCTAGAATATAACTACTGATTGTCTTATTAATCCACATTATTCAACATAAAACTTTCCTGCTAGTAACACGTCTTCTTTTGCAGAAATATGAAATTTCGAAAACAATCTCACAGCATGAAATTGGATGTGGTTTGTGCTGTTGGTAAAAAACGCAACTTTCGTCATGGTAAACTTTTACCTGACACTATCCGTTGTATAATTTGTGGACCCTCTAACTGTGGAAAAACGAATTTAATAGTTGGACTTCTTCTTCACGAGCATGGACCGCGTTTTGAAAATGTTTATGTTTATTCTAAAACTCTTTTCCAACCCATGTACCAGTATTTAGAAAAAGTATTAAGATTAGTTCCATCAGTCACTTATCAAAAGTACACTGAAAATGATCAAGTAATTAGCCCTCATGAAGCTATTATTAATTCAATTATAATATTTGATGACGTAGCGTGTGAGAATCAAAATAACATTCGGGATTATTTTGCTATGGGAAGGCACAAATGTATTGATAGCTTCTACTTGAATCAAACGTTCAGTAAAATACCTAAACAGTTAATTAGAGACAACGCAAATTTAATAATTATTTTCAAACAAGATGACGTTAATTTACGTCATGTATATGATGAACATGTAGGATGCGATATGACATGGTTACAGTTTCGAGAAATGTGTGCAAAAGTATGGAGCATGCCTTTTAAATATTTGGTTATAAATAAAGATTGTCCTAAAAATTCAGGATGTTATAGGATGGGTTTTGATACCTTTATTGTATTTGATTAATACATCATTTAAAGCAATGTATATAAATATAGCGCTTATTGTTATCAAAGAAACCATTGAGATCAGACATGAGCAGCAATATGAGTGAAGAGAAAAATGTTAAAGGAAAGATACTCAAGTCTACCGAGGCTGTTAAAAGAAAAGTCAAACTTATTCGAGACCTACAAAATAACAATAACATGATTTTAGAGTCTGTTTTCAAACCAATTACAGAACCACTTAATAATATGGTTAATCGTAAAGTCAATGCTAATTTAAATTCTGAAGATGATGAATTGAAATGGGATAAAAATACAATTAAAAAATTAAAATTCAGTCCAGATAGTGCAAAAAAAAGCGATAGAAGCGTGACCGATAAAACTGTTTTGCATAAATCATTTGATTCAAATATTTCTGATGACAATCTATCGAAAGTAAGTGATGATACTAATGATGATGATGACGACAATCTATCGAAAGTAAGTAATGATTCTGATGACGATGATGGCGATGATGATGACATTCTATCAAATGAAAGTCAAGACATTGAAGGTCACAATAAGACGTTTGAAAGCGTTAATAGTAACGTAACGGATAACACTAACGATACAACATTTTATTCTCCACGCAATGATCCAGAATTTGCTAAAAAGTCAAGTACCTTTGATAATGTTCCTTTTGGTGTTCGAACAGAACGTGGTAGGCTTATGCTTGGATCTTCTTCAGTTCGTGTTGCTAATAAGAAACTCAAAGTCAGTGGACGTATACTAAATATGACACCAGGATTAAAAGAATTATTATTTAAGAAAGTACCTGATATGGGTGTTATAACAGAAGAAGATAAGCGCAATTATAAAATACTTTTACTAGAAACTAATGCCCACAGGCGTGACTTTAATCCAAACAAACCAATCAAAAGTAACAAAGGCATGAAGTATTTACACATTATAAAACCGCTTTTTAAGTTAGCAAAAGAGCGAACGACTAGCACTGAAAGCTGTACTATGGGTGAAGGATTACCTACATTAAAAAACGTTAAAAAGGATACAAACTATGTTTATTGGGATGATCCTAACGAGCTTGTAGATAGGTTGAAACTGTTAATTGCTTCTCGCGATGCTGGTAATACGGGTTTGGATAACGAAATTATATCTATTATTGAAGAGTTACGAGAAGCTGGTCACGTGAATAATATATAACTTTGAAATTCATTCTTTACTAGGCAGTTAATGAGAGGCTTTTCAGTTAATAACAACTAACAATATATAAATGAATATCGATAAGTTTGGTCATCACGTACATAAGCGTTTACGTTTGATGACAGTTTCTGATAAAGCACTTTTGAGATCAGAGAATGGAGATTATGATTTACAATTTTCAAGATTGAAAGGCGTTACAAAACCACTGACAGGTGATGATGCAGTTAACAAGCAGTATGTCGATCAATCTTTCTCGAATTTTTACGACAAAAAAGAACTTGATCAATTATTAAACACTATAAAGGTTCAGATTCATAATCTCAATGCGCAGTTAAGAGTTAACTTTTATACCAAACAGGAAGTAGAGACTATCGTCAAACATACTAATAATGACAAAGGAACAAATCGTTAATGAAATTCATCGAGCAGCTCGTAAAAATTTCAAACGCAGACCAGTTATTTTAAAGGGAATTGATCATTTATGGCAAGCAGATTTATTGGATTTACAAAAATTTCACACGCTCAACAAAGGATATAAATATATTCTAGTTGTAATTGACGCGTTTTCTAAATATGCGTGGTGTGTTCCATCAAAATCTAAAACTAAAACTGAGATCAAAAACGCATTTGAAAAAATTATAAAATCATATCAAAGAATTCCAGTTCATTTACAAACAGACTTCGGTACGGAGTTTTATAATACTGAATTTGAGCGTTTTTTAAAATCCTTACACATTAACCATTATTCTACGTATTCGGTCAAAAAGGCTTCTATTGTTGAACGGCTGATAAAAACGCTCAAAGGAAAACTATTCAGATATTTTAGTTTTATAGGAAACTATAAATGGGTGGGAAGACCTTTAGCCGATATTGTTCAGTCTTATAATCATACTGTACATCGTACAACTAAATTTATGCCTGATGCCGTGAATTCTAAAAATGAAAATGAAGTTAAGGAAAACATAGTCAAATCACGAAATTATTTACATCAAAAATCCAATAAATTTAAGGTTGGAGATAGAGTTCGCATCAGCAAATACAAAAGTGTCTTTCATAAGGGGTATACGCCAAATTGGTCGACTGAGCTCTTTACTATAAAAAAAGTGAACAATACTAACCCTTTCACTTACCATATAGAAGATCTACGGAAAAACCCTATACTAGGTACATTTTATGAACAAGAATTGCATAAAACTCAGTGTCCAAACATATATCTTATAGAAAAGGTTATCAGAAGAAAGGGTAGAAAAATGTATGTTAAGTGGTTAGGACTTGATGATAGTGAAAATAGTTGGATTAATAGAGATGATATTGTTTAATAATATTTATACACTTCGTCTTACGTAAATTTATCATTAACTTAATGGTAATGAGAGGAAGCGGACTTGTAAATAGTGTAATTAATCACTTACCGTTTGAACTGCACCTGCCTGGGTATAATTATTGTGGACCAGGTACAAAATTACATAAACGGTTGCAAAGAGGTGATAAAGGAATCAATCCGTTGGATAACGCGTGCATGCAGCACGACATAGCTTACGACAATCATTCTAATTTAAGTGATCGTCACAGTGCAGATTTGGAACTGTATAAAATGGCTAAACAAAGATTACGGTCAAAAACTTCCGGGAAAGGAGAAAAACTAGCCTCATGGTTAGTTAGCAAAGTGATGAAGTCTAAATTAAAGGCTGGTGCAGGAATTAAATCATTCAAACATTTTGTTAAAAAAATACGTACGGAATTAAAAAAAAAAAATCGAAAAATAAATCCGTTGCAATCAGTCAAGCATTGGATGCAGCAAAAAGAATAATCTCTGTTCACAATACGAGTAAACTGCGTGTACCGCGCTTACTACCCATTCCGAAGTCTGGAGGATTCCTTCCACTCATTCCTATATTTGCGGGTCTCTCTGCATTAGGATCATTGGCTGGTGGAGCTGCTGGAATCGCAAAAGCTGTCCACGATTACAAAACTGCTAGAAAAAACTTTGCTGAATCTGAACGTCATAACAAGATGATGGAATCTATCGCGTTGGGAAAAGGGTTACATATTAAGCCGTATAAAAGTGGAAAAGGATTATGTATCAAAGCTTCAAAAAACTGAATGATCGGTTACCCAGGCGAGCACTCACTAATTTCGACATTTTAAAACACTCGACGGACATTCCTCACTTTAGAGGTGTTTTTATGAGGGATAATTTACCAAGACGGTCGAAAAGAGTAGAATGTGCAATCCTAAATTTAGATAGTTCTGAAAACCAAGGAACTCACTGGGTAGCCTACGTCAAAGTAAACAAATATTGTGAATATTTTAATAGTTATGGTGATCTTCAACCACCGTTGGAATTAATACATTATTTAAAAGACTGTAACATTTCATACAATTATGCAACTTACCAAAAGTTAAATACTGTGAATTGTGGACATTTGTGTATACAATTCTTGAAACAGTTTTGGTGTAACCATTTAAATGTGGATGACATATAAATAAAATTACATTCACACAATGTCTTTCACTCTGTCTATAACTGGATGCTCCTCCTCTCTTATAACAAATCACTCACCTGCTCTAGAACTAGATGACGATTATGAATGCGGTTTGCTATATATGTCAACTTTTAATTCAATACCGAATATAGACAAGAGAAATAATAAGTTTTATTACGGTGAAAATGAAGTAGTAGAAATACCTGAAGGCTCATATGAACTGCAAGATATTGATGATTACCTTAAAAGTCGTCTCCGAGATTGTTCTTTCACAATGACATGCAACAACAACACGTTGAAAACCTCTATATTGTGTTCTAAAACCGTTCACTTTAATAAAGAAGACTCTATTGGTAAGCTTCTGGGTTTTGGGAAAGAAACTGTTCCAGCGAATATATTAACCGAGTCCGCTTTGCCAGTATCCATTCTGTCTACAACCATAGTCAGAGTTGAATGTGACATCGTGAGCGGATCTTTTGTGAATGGGAAATCTTGTCATATAATCCACGAGTTTGTACCTAATGTACCGCCTGGTTACCGAATCATAGAAACACCAAAAAACGTTATCTATTTTCCTGTTACTCAAAAAAGTTTGAACTCTCTTAAAATAAGAATTTTAGATGAAAAAGATCATTTGGTTAATTTACGTGGTGAAGAAATTCAAATATATTTACACCTTCGAAAAAAATGATAGACTTTAATAAAAACGTGAACCTATACAAGAAAGCTACTAGTACTCTTTGTGCTACTAAGAAAAGAACACCTAAAGGACAACTTACGAAGGAAAATAAACAGTTTTTAAAAATAATAGGTTTATTAAAATGAGTATATTATCAGTAACAGATAATTTCAGCTTCGACAACTCTATAGAAAGTTTCAAATATCATTCTTATAAGCCGTACTGTAACTAGAACTATGCCTATGGCGCTATTATGGTCTTCAATTAATGCTAAATGAAGGAATAATATAATATAATAAGAATTAATACATTAATCGTCATCATCATTTGGTATGAATCGAAATTATATGGGCACCTGAATAGAATATAATAGTACATAGTTAAATCGACGTTCGTACGTAACAAAACGTAATATTTTCATATTTCTTAGTAAACTAAATACGTGTTGCCGCTACGGAGCTGGCGCAAACACTGCGCAATGAGTAAAGTTGGTTCCAATAGGGAATAAATACGTACGCGGCACGATTGAAAACGAACCTTAAGTTAATGCTGGTAAGGTATTATTTCGTTTACGTCAAGCACATCGAGCGATTCATGTGAATCATGCATTTAAAGCGTTTCAGCCTTTTTTAGTGTATATAATACCGGCGCACCGAGTAGACGTATTCATTCTTTCTCTAGCGAACTCTCGGATTGTCATTGATTCTGGGTCGAGCCTAAATTCATAACGTAAACATTCGTAGATACATTATTGTGGTGGCGGGAAGGTTCAATATTGTGCGATTGCTTTGCATAGTATTGAACTATTCCACTACTTATTAGAATCTGAGTTTATTCTAAGGTTCAGTATTGTGCAATTATGTTGCGTAGTAATGAACTATTTCACTTTCTGTTAGATTTTGAGTTTATTTTATTATTATTTCGAACCAGATCAAAGTCTTAGTTGCATGGTCAACTTAACGAAGTGCATTTCCCCTTACGGTGTCAAGGAAGTATACTTCGGGATCCTGTTAGTAGTAGGCCAGGTTTGAGAGAAGCCTGGCACCATCTTTTTTATTTGCACAGATGGTGTAGCCTATCTTTGATGGGCCTCTCACTCGTCTTAAGGTTGGCCACAGGCTGAAGCGAGAAGATCGCCATTTCCCATAAGTCGATCGCTAGGATTGTTATCCACTCGTTGAGGTCTTGTGTGTGCTTAAGGCTTGGTCTTTTATTGGATATATATTTATATGTTATAAAATAGGGCGTGCATTTCACAGAACCCTTAAGTCCACGGACACGTTGTGAAATGTACATTACACAGGCTCTAGGTTGCATTCTCGGATTAGCCTTCCGAACGATTTACAGCTTAGATCCCTAGCTAGCTTAGAACATACACATCACATAACGTTAATAAAAGTAATGATGGGAGTTTTACATACAGTAGTATAGGATTTAGTGGTAGGTAGGCTTAGGTATAGAGTCAAACACCGTCATAGGGTATTAGGAATACTATTCTTAGGGATGGATAGTTAGAATGAAGGTTTACAAATCAAATAACATTTATTTGAAGGTTTAATTGCAATTATGAGTAACTGAATAGGAATTCGTTATTGTGTGTGGATCAGTAGTATTGGGTTCCGTATTTTATTAGATATGAAATATTAAAGGTGTAATCGTCATATTGCTTATTGTCATCAAGATGTTATATTTCCAGTTATGATTAGGATATCAGAATTGTTTCAGAAAGATGAAATGATTCTAGGCTAATGGCAAGCGGAGCAGTCCATTATGTCTAATATTAAGGTATCGAATTATCACGGGTGGAATATACTCATTACTTAGGGTAAACTTCAGGTTCAATATTTCATATTTAATGGACGGTATACCTCAGTATTACAAATATCTTCACTATAGCAGGTTTATAGGAATTTAATGGATACATTAGTCTCTATGTAAAGGGTGGAATAATGCCTTAATACATAATTTTCCTTGAAGGAAATAATATTCAACTGTTAGGTCTGATGAGTTTGTTGAGTGCTTCTTCTCATCAGAAATTAGGTACGAAGCACAGGTAAATTTATTAAACATGTTAGGATTACCTATTAGAAACAAAATATAATAAAATGGGTATTTAATTAGCTAGATGGCCAGACCCACATCCAGGCGGAAATGGTAGCATAGTATGGATCAAAGAGAATCTTCCATACAATAATAATAATAAACAATTAGCTAGCTAGGTTGGTCTGTTATCTGATTTGATGGTATGATTATAAATTGAGGCAATGTTTTGGTATATAAAGTAACAAAGGCTTTGATTTAAGAGGATATTACATGTTGAGAAATTATTGATAAAGCTACCATTACGTTAACCGGCCACGGTAGGATCTGGTTGGGGTTTATTAACCAAAAACAAATTTTATTTATTACATAATTAACATTTTGAACTAGGATGCAGTAGGATGAACGTAGGGTTGAGTAGGTAGGGAAGAGTCAAAGTCTAATTTGCTACACATAAAAGAATTTAGGTTGCTCGGTACACAACGTAGACACTAGACGATCTATTGGCCAAATTCAAGTTAATTTTAATTATTTATATTCTGTAGGTAAATACATTAATTTAGCGTTTGAAGTAGTTATATTTTTGCTGTCGTAACTCAGGATTTAACATACTTTTAGGTACATTTTGTTGTCGTGACGCTAGATTTACATAATGTTTGGTCACAAAGTAGCTTTTGTTACATTTGCGAAGACCAGGAGTAGCCTTTCTTGGGCTACATTTTGCTGGCGTGGAATGGAAATGTGTGCATATTTGGATTTTGACTCTTCCTACTAGTAACTTGAACGCAAAAAATAGTATGATTTATTGATACACCTTCGTAATTACAGCGAATAGTTAATGCAATTAATAGTCATGTAGGATTCTCTGGAGTTACGCGCGGTTATGGGCTGCGCTGGCTGCTTTTTGTTGGCCGGGTCGTGCGTTTGTTTGCCACTAAGGTAGCATTACGTAAATTCTCGTTACTCTGCCGTAGAGCTATATCTTCATCTGAAAAAATATATACAAAAGTATGTTAATGTTTGATGCGTCATTTTAAATTTTATGTACGAAGGGGTTTGAGTCTAAAACTATAGGGGGCGTGGGGGCGTTAATTGTGTTTAGTAGTTATCTATGTGTAAGTTATCTCCACAATTTGAAAAGAAAGTATGATAAAGGTGCAAATAGTAGCAAAGCGGAGTGAACCCGGCGAGTGCACTTCGGCTTGTTGGTTCTAGGACACACCACTCGGTGTCGCTAGTGACAGTATGTAGGAATAAGACTGGACAGGTAGTATAGTGATACATGATTTATATTGAGATACATTAAAAAAAAATCATGTAGACTAATACGACTTGTTGCAGTAACAAGTCATATTTGGACTTGTACAATTTTATTATTAAAAATAAATTCTTTGATTTTATTTCAATAGTAACATTACATAAACTAAAATAATAAACAAATGAGATATTTAATTACCTTTTATAGTACAAGAATTTACAAATTCAAGTAAATTGATCAGCATGCCGGGGTATATCTTGAAAATCCACCATCTCGCTTGCTTCGAATAACCTGAAAATATTACCAGTTGAAAAATTAATGTTACTAGGGCAGTAGATATATATATATTCCTGTATGAGAATCGATACAACATACTTTCATGCATGTAGAAAGAATCAAAATAATGTAAAATAAAATAAAAATATTTTGACTCCGGTGACAGATATCAAACAAGCTCAATTAATTTTGTATAGAGAGACTAAAGGTATATAAAACCAATAGATCTAGTATAACTGTATACTTGCTGTACTTACATTTAAAATCATCCATACACTGATATAGGAAAAGAGGTTAGTCATCACTTGAATCATCGGAGTGAAACAAAGTTTCTCGAGTGTTCATTACTGATAGGATAATCAGCTTTTATGTAAATTCTTCATTTGATAGGTTATCATCATCATTGATTTTCTGAAATCACAAAAAAGAGGGATATGATAAAAGCATATAAAAAATATAGAAAAAACATTTAGTTATTTTGAAGAATGGATTGTACAAATTGTTTTAAAAGCACATCAGGTATCAGATTACAATATGTTACTGTTAGTCATTATTTCAAGTAGTAAGATAGTCAAACATAGGTTTAGGAAACGAAAAAAGTTATGTCATAGTTTAGAATTACTTTTTGAGCATAAATCATAACCAAAAAACTATTTTCGACAAGGACTCTTTTGGACTATAATCTTAGGTACGTTCATAGTACGTTATGGCACTGCTATGATAATAAGGAGTCGCAAAAATTTCAATAAAAAAGAATAGGAACATTCTATGGCTAGGAATAAATACCATGTAAGCTAAAGCTCAGAATTGTTTGATACATGTTTGTATGTATGTTATGTTTATGGTATGTGAACATGGGTCAATGCTTTGTCTAAATTTATGCTAAAATTAGTAACATATTTGAGTTAGAAAGTACTTGAGAATTCCAAAGAGCAAGGGTCCATAGTCAAGCTACGCGCAGAAATAAAATACTAAAAGACCATAATGAAATATAAATATAGATCAAGGACTTACTTACCTAATTGTAGTTTAGACGCTTTCTTTCTGAAGTACTTTATTTTTAAAACAGTTTGTTTCCGTGCGAAATCCATATCACGTAATATTTGGTTCACTTGTGCAGGGAGCTTTTATTCCAAAAACTTAGGATCGTTGTAGATTGTTGTAGTCCCATATATTTAGAAATTAATTCATTAATTAACCTTTCTCAAGACAGACATTTTAGAAACGCACTTGATCATTACGAAAAAAACTGATCAAATAACCAGTAGTAATGTAAACAAAACCACAGACAATCTAATACTTAGCAGATAAGTCGCGTCCAAACGCTCGAACGTGTCGGACTGCATGCAGTACAACGCATGATTTCGGACTGTTTAAGCAATGGCAGACTATGCGGTGTCTGGCAGAGTATCAATAAGGGGGTGTATGTATGCATGTCATGATTTTTCGGCCCCAATTTGCCAGAAGATGACTAATTGCTATTGTCTGGAGGCGTGTTGCGCTGCTGATCCGACTGTCAAACGAGTTGTACTGAGAAGTTGCATGCACATGTGGTCGGATTGTTGCATCTGTGCGCTACACCCAATTATGACTTCCACGTGTTGTACTGACAAGGTAAAATCACATGATCTGTTTACCTCATTTCAATAAAAGGATTCATAATAAATATATATATATCTAAAATTGTAACAAAGATTCTTAACCATCATAAATAATGATTCATCATAATTATTCCGATGGATTTATAAACAATTATCTATGGTTTCAACAAACAGATACTATTATTTATTATACAGCTATAGGTAGCTGGTAGCTTACACGAAATGTAGTGTTATTTTCATAGATGGCAACACAAGTCATCAACTAAGGGATTTTTCAGATAAACAGTTGAACATTCATGTTTACATGATGAGATAAAACATTTGTAAGAAAGATTATTATTATTGAGCTTTAATATTGAAAAGTCATCAACATCATAAATAACTGTGAATAAAAAAAAAGAAGATAAAGATTTCCGAACGTGGCGTTGTGTCCCAAAAGTCGAGTGGGAGTGTCAATGTCAAAAAAAAGAGATGTCGTTTTGCCTTAAAACTTGCAGAAAAACTTTATTTTGCATTTTAATTCTGGTATTATTTTGGATTAGAATTAGAAAAAAGTGTATGATGCGTTTTCAACGAAATAATAATGAAAGTATAGGTAACTTCAGCCAGGAATATTATGTAGGTTTCACAATGACTCCAAGACATATTTAGTAGGATGTGAGGTGAAACTCTAGTTTTGTGTATATTATTAGTGTTGTTTGCTATAAGGCGCTTGTATATTCTTTATCACAAGTACAGACATTATTTCTTAAATTTGAGCCAATAGTGTACCTATTCTACTAAAGTTTAAAGTAAAAGTAACACATAAAATAAGTTATGGTGCATTTAAGGGGGTGGCAAATATGATTTTTTTTGGTAAGCATAAAGCATTCTATTAAAATGTCATTCTAGTTTTATGTATCTTTTAATCTGGGTAGATGATTGAAAATTTTATTGGTATCGATACAAGTTTTGATAAAAAAATTGACCGGTGAATTTGGCTAAAGTATAAATTATAAATATAAATTAAATATAACATGAAAAACTTGTATATATTATAAATCTATAGATACTTAAAAGTTAAGAATATATAATTCATTACCCATTGAGGTGGTTTCAACACTAAATATTTATTTGAAGTTTATAGGCAATTTATTAATCACAGTGAAATCTGGATGAATAATGAATAGAAGTTGGATTCATACAGTGTTCCAGTTTAAATGCATCTGAGAAGGGAAACATGTGTTTATTAATATCTATTGATTTTGTTTTCTGATTATTGAAATCGGATGTTATGAATAGATACTATTTTACTGAAACAGGGCATTTTATATGTGAATATAAAATATGGAATTTAAGTTTGTTGCTTTATTTGGCATTCATTGAAGGAAAAAGGTTAAAAATTTAAGAATAATTATAAAAAAATTAAAAATATTTTTAGACATATATATATAGTGATAGTATGCATTGTTGCATTGATTACATGTCTGGAACTTTGGCTATCTGTAATAATCGAGTGAACAAACGGATGAGGAAGTGATGTTAGTGCTTGAGTGTATGACCTACTCAGAGATGATCAAAGTAAGGTGATGTGAGAAAAGGGTGTGTAGATTTGAGGGAAGTTCTGTGAAAATGGGTTGTTGCAAATAGGCAAATGTTAGATGGTAATCAACCTGGATTTGTTGGTATTTGGGGGAATCAAAATTACACATTAGTCAGTAAAATCTTATCCGTAGGTTAAGAATCGTATTACGATTAGCCCGTTCCATGGGAGTTTTTACTGACTACAACTACACAGACGCTGAGACTAAATGGGTATACACACCACATTTTGAAGAAGGATATTTGAGATCAAATTGTATCAAAAATGATTTGTCAATGTACATTCATTTTTGAAAATTGTATAAGTACATATTACTTCAAAATTATTTATTTTTAAGTTGATACTTTATCTCTAATATTTTCATAAGTTCCTTGGTCGATGGTGATAGGTTATCTTTGGAAAGATAACAGTGATTTAATTGTTAAAGTAAGGCTACTTTTCATCCTAGTGATGACATGTTCATCATAATAGAGTTGTGGTACAATAATTGGCATACAAGTTTAGGTTCTTTCTTTAGAATATTATAATTTTTTAGATAATTATGAATAATTATCATAGTTAATCGCATTTTGAACTTTAATGTTCTGAGAGTCATTTCATTTTATGATTGGAATAGTATTTAATGATGAATGGTGATGAAGGGGCATTGAGGTGATAAATGTCAGGTTAACTAGATTTATAAATGGACATTTTATATATTGGGGTGGAAAGGAGTCTGAAATCAAATATCTGATTCAATAATGTGACACACTCCAAGAAAACTTGATTGAAAAAAGTGATGACGTATCGAGATTTGGTTCGAATTTTAATTAGTGAGAAATGAACATCTCAATGCTTACATAAAGGTTTTTTTCTGCTTTGCGTGGAGAGTTTTTGTAAGATCATCCATGTCCGAGCAATGTGGATCGAATCGGAGGATGCCCAGCCAGGTCCAAAGATTCAGTTTGATACTGCAAACTCGGAACGATAGGTTCTACAGCCTCACAACCTGTACTCCGGGCAAATGGGAAAGAATTGGGTAGAAGATTTTCATGGATCATTATTGAAGTTCAAAGAACTAAGTTTTATACCAAGTCACTAACAATCAACGAGTACTGGTTAAACACACATCACACACACACGTTTAAAATGGGGGGCTATGCTAACAAATCTAGGAAATGTTGTCTTATAGAATAGTAGTTCGAGGATTCTCCGTGAATTATATGTAATTACTCGTCTAATCCTCGAGGGGGCGAATGTAACTAGAACTATGCCTATGGCGCTATTATGGTCTTCAATTAATGCTAAATGAAGGAATAATATAATATAATAAGAATTAATACATTAATCGTCATCATCATTTGGTATGAATCGAAATTATATGGGCACCTGAATAGAATATAATAGTACATAGTTAAATCGACGTTCGTACGTAACAAAACGTAATATTTTCATATTTCTTAGTAAACTAAATACGTGTTGCCGCTACGGAGCTGGCGCAAACACTGCGCAATGAGTAAAGTTGGTTCCAATAGGGAATAAATACGTACGCGGCACGATTGAAAACGAACCTTAAGTTAATGCTGGTAAGGTATTATTTCGTTTACGTCAAGCACATCGAGCGATTCATGTGAATCATGCATTTAAAGCGTTTCAGCCTTTTTTAGTGTATATAATACCGGCGCACCGAGTAGACGTATTCATTCTTTCTCTAGCGAACTCTCGGATTGTCATTGATTCTGGGTCGAGCCTAAATTCATAACGTAAACATTCGTAGATACATTATTGTGGTGGCGGGAAGGTTCAATATTGTGCGATTGCTTTGCATAGTATTGAACTATTCCACTACTTATTAGAATCTGAGTTTATTCTAAGGTTCAGTATTGTGCAATTATGTTGCGTAGTAATGAACTATTTCACTTTCTGTTAGATTTTGAGTTTATTTTATTATTATTTCGAACCAGATCAAAGTCTTAGTTGCATGGTCAACTTAACGAAGTGCATTTCCCCTTACGGTGTCAAGGAAGTATACTTCGGGATCCTGTTAGTAGTAGGCCAGGTTTGAGAGAAGCCTGGCACCATCTTTTTTATTTGCACAGATGGTGTAGCCTATCTTTGATGGGCCTCTCACTCGTCTTAAGGTTGGCCACAGGCTGAAGCGAGAAGATCGCCATTTCCCATAAGTCGATCGCTAGGATTGTTATCCACTCGTTGAGGTCTTGTGTGTGCTTAAGGCTTGGTCTTTTATTGGATATATATTTATATGTTATAAAATAGGGCGTGCATTTCACAGAACCCTTAAGTCCACGGACACGTTGTGAAATGTACATTACACAGGCTCTAGGTTGCATTCTCGGATTAGCCTTCCGAACGATTTACAGCTTAGATCCCTAGCTAGCTTAGAACATACACATCACATAACGTTAATAAAAGTAATGATGGGAGTTTTACATACAGTAGTATAGGATTTAGTGGTAGGTAGGCTTAGGTATAGAGTCAAACACCGTCATAGGGTATTAGGAATACTATTCTTAGGGATGGATAGTTAGAATGAAGGTTTACAAATCAAATAACATTTATTTGAAGGTTTAATTGCAATTATGAGTAACTGAATAGGAATTCGTTATTGTGTGTGGATCAGTAGTATTGGGTTCCGTATTTTATTAGATATGAAATATTAAAGGTGTAATCGTCATATTGCTTATTGTCATCAAGATGTTATATTTCCAGTTATGATTAGGATATCAGAATTGTTTCAGAAAGATGAAATGATTCTAGGCTAATGGCAAGCGGAGCAGTCCATTATGTCTAATATTAAGGTATCGAATTATCACGGGTGGAATATACTCATTACTTAGGGTAAACTTCAGGTTCAATATTTCATATTTAATGGACGGTATACCTCAGTATTACAAATATCTTCACTATAGCAGGTTTATAGGAATTTAATGGATACATTAGTCTCTATGTAAAGGGTGGAATAATGCCTTAATACATAATTTTCCTTGAAGGAAATAATATTCAACTGTTAGGTCTGATGAGTTTGTTGAGTGCTTCTTCTCATCAGAAATTAGGTACGAAGCACAGGTAAATTTATTAAACATGTTAGGATTACCTATTAGAAACAAAATATAATAAAATGGGTATTTAATTAGCTAGATGGCCAGACCCACATCCAGGCGGAAATGGTAGCATAGTATGGATCAAAGAGAATCTTCCATACAATAATAATAATAAACAATTAGCTAGCTAGGTTGGTCTGTTATCTGATTTGATGGTATGATTATAAATTGAGGCAATGTTTTGGTATATAAAGTAACAAAGGCTTTGATTTAAGAGGATATTACATGTTGAGAAATTATTGATAAAGCTACCATTACGTTAACCGGCCACGGTAGGATCTGGTTGGGGTTTATTAACCAAAAACAAATTTTATTTATTACATAATTAACATTTTGAACTAGGATGCAGTAGGATGAACGTAGGGTTGAGTAGGTAGGGAAGAGTCAAAGTCTAATTTGCTACACATAAAAGAATTTAGGTTGCTCGGTACACAACGTAGACACTAGACGATCTATTGGCCAAATTCAAGTTAATTTTAATTATTTATATTCTGTAGGTAAATACATTAATTTAGCGTTAGAAACAATTGTTTAGTTATATTTTGCCAGGATATAACAGCTGTTTAGCTACATTTTGTTGCCGTGACTTGGATTTACACTTTTAGTTACAGTACGTTACAAGTTTTAATTTAAATGATGAAATTCGTATACCTATTAATCAACAAGATCTGTATGTGCTACCGTCGGAAAGTACTTTATACGTAGAGGGTTCAATTGTAGTATTCAACAGAGAAACGAAACAGCGAGTGAACAGTGTTCTTTTCACAAACAACTCAATTCTTCATTTATTTCAAGATATTAGGTACGAGCTGAACGGTATTGAAATTGACAGAATTAAGAATGCTGGGGTCACAACAACAATGAAATCTCTCATATCCATGAATGAACTTGAATCGTCGATGTCAAAACAGTGGGGCTGGGATATCAAAGGCATAAAAAACTCACACGGATCATTTTCAGTGTCTATACCGTTAAAAAAGATTCTCGGTTTCGCTGAAGACTATGGCAAGATTATAATAGCATGCAAGCATGAACTGGTTCTCTTGCGATCAAATACTACTTTGAACTGCGTAAAACTGAATACAAATGAATATGTAGATAACCTAACTATATCTAAAATAGTCTGGCGTATGCCTCATATTAAGGTTTCTGATCGAGAAAGATTGAGGTTACTGAAATATTTGGAAAAAGATCACGTTATTCAAATGGCCTTTAGAAATTGGGACTTGTACGAGTATCCACTTTTACCTCAAACATCAAAACACTCGTGGGCCATCAAAACATCATCTCAAATTGAAAAACCTCGATTTGTTATAATTGGATTCAAAACGAACAGAAAAAATGATACTCTCAAAGATATAACTGGCTTCGATCACTGTAATTTGAAAGACGTAAAAGTGTTTTTAAATTGCACCTATTTTCCATACGAAAACTTGAATGTTAGTTTTTCATCAGAAAAGTTTGCTTTATTATACGAACAGTACGCAAAATTCCAACAGTCTTATTACAACCGTAGCCAAGCGCCGTTGCTTTCTCCACAAGAATTTAAAGACGTTGCACCTCTATTCGTTATCGACTGTTCACGACAAAACGAAACCTTAAAAACAGGGTCAGTAGATGTTAGAGTTGAATTTGAATGTGAATCAGATTTACCTGACCATACTTCAGCGTATTGTCTTATTTTAAATGACAGTATTGTAGAATATAAACCCTTAAGCAATATTACCCGTAAAATTTCGTAAATGGCGGACTATTTGTTTGTAGACCTCCAGGGTTTTAAATCCTCTGAAAATGAGTTTATTGTTAAAGAATTTGGATACAGTACAAATAATTACACGCAATCATTTTTAATAAAACCTCCATACGCATTCTTTACTCTATCGGAATTGGAAAAAAGACGTGTGAAGTGGATAGAAAAGAATCTGGGTATTTTGTGGCGTGAAGGTTATGTTGATTTTAGAGAGTTCAAACGAATTATTGTAATTCATTTACAGCACAAGAAAATATTTGTTAAAGGCAACGAAAAGATTAAATGGGTTAAAGATTTGTGTGCTGACTGTGATGTAATTGATATAGGAGAGATGAATGCTCCCTCGTTTGGTGACCTATATAAAAAGTATTGTTTAAATGGTAATGTGAATTGTGTTGATCATAAAAAGAAATGTGTGTTAAAAAACATTATATGTATTAAAACATGGTATTTAGATAATGTGTGCAAAAAATGATTTTTATGGTTTAATAAATTGTATTTTCAATACCTTCGAATTTTTATTTTACTTACTATCCACTAAACCAAGTGACGAGTGAGGTCATAAAAGTCGGTACATATTTTTGTTGCACGGCTCGCTCCATAATGCAGTGCAGGTGTGAAAGAGATAACATGATTCCTATAATTTATGACCTAACTCACCACTTGGTTTTAAGGATAGTTATAACCAAGTGAACCTGCCCTAATACACACAGGATAGCTATAGAAATTAAATAAAACACCTAGTTACGAAATATATGTTTATTAGAAACTGGCACAAAAACATTTTTACATATTTATTCATAATATTTATACCTTAAAACTAACTAATTAAATAACATAACATCTATGATGCCTAATTTTGCTATAGCAAATTTTATAGGCGATACAAATGCGTAGCTAGTGAAGTTAATTTACAATATCAAAACATAGACTCATGACCCCAAGATAAGGTCGATATTCGGTCCTTCAGCAAGATACGTTTGTCATCATTAGACGACAGTGCAACTTTTTTGACGGATTGCGTGAAAATAACATGTTTTAATGATTTAAATACAATGTTTGTCTTTCTCAACCTTTCATTATTTAACAATACCTTTTTATATTTCTCAAAATCTAAATGACGCAAGACATGTTTCTTTGTACCCTTGGCTTTTTTCAGTTGCTTTTTTTCTGTTTTGATACAGTATAATTTGGACCTGAGACCTACAAACTCATGTATTATTTCGCCTCCCAGTTCATCTTTGAAAAGGCCCGGTACTTTATTATGTTGACGAGTAATGCCATAAACATTATTAGCAGGATAATTACTAGTGTCAAAATAATGCTGAAAATTCAATTTAATGTCTGCGTATACATCTTCTGTGCTTATAGCGTATAAAAACGAGTCCGTATCAGAGTAACATAAATTTATATTAGGCCCGTAAAATGTTTTCATCGAAGAATAATGAAAATTATACATATGAGACTTAGATGTTTCCAAAACAGTAAAACCAATATAAATGGGTCGATCGAGTTTAACAGACTCGGGTTTCATTTGTACAGCAACGAAATTTTCAGAAAAAATTGTTGAGCTATGATAATTCGGTCTAGATATCAGGCATTCGGCTCCATATTTCTTTTTTGTTTTATTTTTAGTATCATTCCATATGTTAACCAACATAACTTTTAACCTCTTCTCAGGGTCTTCTAATGTCTTTCCAAAAATAGCATTGTTAAATAATTTAAACAAGTTTTGTTCGAATACAGATGTAGCTTTTTGTCGTAACTGAGTGTTTAAATCTATGTACTGTTTTAAAAATTGACTCTGCTTAAATTTTATTACTCTATGAATTTTTTTAAGTACTAAGCCATGTTTCAAGCATGTTTTTAAATGTACATAATGAATAACGTACTCGTATTTATCATATAAATTCGGAATCAGTTTAGGTTGCTTTGAACCAGGAGGTACGAATTTTTGAGGACAGAACGGAATGTCGTTGTGCAAGTTATGTAAGTATTCTGGATAGTGTAAATCCACTTCCAAAATATAACCAAAATCAGAATCATCTGGTACTAAGCGAACATCTAGGTCTTTAATTTCACCTTGCTGCAATAATTCGAAGTCGCCATAAGGCAAACTGGCACACATCGCATACCCGTACAGATTATTACAGTCTATATAAAGTAAATAATTATTTGGTATACTAGGATCATAATCGTGCATGTATTTGTTATTTGCCTTGACATACCGTGTTGAACATAAGCAAACTCCCCCCCGAATACCCTTTTGTATCATTCTAATTATTTCTAGGTCGTTAATAAGCTGTAATTTTACGTTGGTTATTCGTAACATAGCATCAAAACTTAAACTTGGCGCGGTCAGATAAAAAGCAGGATCTAGCCTATAGTTAACTTTACAAGTTTGACGGAATTTTTCAAATATGTCGGCCAGTAACAATACATCAGATTTAAGGTAAATATCTGTGTATTCCCCTAAATTCTCGACTCCAAATGATTTCCAAACAAGTTTCGCATGCTCGTAATCATATTTCGATATCGTTTCATTAGTTAATGAGCTGTAAAAACAATGTTGCTGAGGTAAGCTTTGCTCTTCGTAGCGAGCCCAATTATTCATATACTCATAAGGGTAAATACCTTTACGTTTCAGTAGGTCGAAATGTACCTTTAGTGGAAAAAAATGCGCAAGGTTAACAAAATCTCCGTCGTCTAAAGTGCTTACAAGTTCCTCTAAACTAGCTCCTAAAAATTTAAATGAATCCACAAACCGAACCGGCATCACTTGATCAGGATTTTTGATAAAATACTTTGTGAATGATATGTAATTTTCTTTATTTTTAGCAATAACTTTAATTTGACCGGGCATTTCCCCTAATTCACGTAAAAATAAATGGGAATCATAACCAGACAAATTGTGAAAAAACACGGGCACGAATTCAGGTAAACGGAAGCGTAAGTTGCAAAAACTGTGGCTGGCCCCCCGAAATTTTCCAGTCACATGCGAATGATCTCGAACTGAGTCCCCAAGCAATAAATTGCCACAAAGAAAACAATGTTGAGCATTTAAAAAATCCTTTTCTTCAGTCTCAGTAATAACCATAGGCTTAGGATTCGAATAAATATTGTTTATTGTGGATATATCCCTTTGCAAATACTTGAGAAATTTAGCAACGCAATCTTCTCCACGATATGTAACGAACTTGTTGAGAGAACTATCGTACGAACATACAACATAGTACGCAAAGGCAGCAGGCACGTGCTCCTGTAGTTGAATAGTATTTTCTGATCCCGTTTTTCCATTTGTGTTAGGCACCAATAAGGATTCAAAGTCTGCATATATTACGAAAGGCATATCTTGCATACGTTCGAAATTTTTAAACTGTATTTCCTCATTTTGATTTGGTAAAACTGTTTTTACACCACCACATATATGAGCATCCCTCTTTGTTTCGTTATTGAAAAATATCAAACATTCTTCACAAAGATAAAGTTTACCCTTGTGTTTTGTTAATTGATGTTTAAGCAGACGACCTAAATCTTTAATCAGACAGTAATGAGTTTGCCGACCGTTTTCTAACATTAATAAGTTAACATGATGCTGCTTACGGCATGCGGTTTTGTACAGCGGACCTACGACTTCCAATTTATTATTTATCGAATATACATTAACACTTATATGTTGATTATTTTTCTCAAATATTTTGATATCTTTTAAACCGACGGGAAAAGTCATGTTTTTGATATTGAGAACGTCCTCATAATGAGGATACGAAGATACTCTTTGAACATTATTTTTAGCCGGAAATAAATAAGCCATTACACACCACAGAAAGCAAAACGCGTCATTATTTTTTATATTGATACACGCGCGTTTTAGTTTTATACTTTTAGGCAAATCTATGAATCCAGACGCTCTCAGAGGATTGTACTTGCAGATATTAATTTCTAGGTATAAATTTTTCATAAACGACCACCCGCTGTCTTTGGTTTGAAATTCGTCAATTTTTCGACAAATCGTCTGCAAAACATTTAAAAATATTTCGTTGAAATCGAAATTTGGATGTATTACAATATTCTGCGTTGCAAACGACTTAATGCCACACGTATCGTTTTTTAGCAAAGAAAACTCTGCAAATAATTCGAAATTCACTTTGACACTACCGAAAGCTGATTGCCTTGCTTCCAAAATACGTCGGACGCGGGCGCGTATGTTGCGTATAAACTGAATAGGAGGGCACGCACAGTCAAGGTCATCTTGGCTTTCCCGCACTCGGTATGATGCAAGCCTACTACGAAAAGCGCTACCAATTTTTTCAATGCCTTCAATATTGTATATAGAGTTGTTATTTTTGTGGGCTGTGCTACGTAAATGGGCGGAAAATGTACGACTCGGTACAGCTATTTCGCAAACGGAACAGAAAACCGACCGGCTACTCATATTCGATAGATAATTGATTAAGAGTAAGTGAAGTATTAGAATAAAAGGTATAGTAAGAATAATTAATATGACTCACGGTAAATGTTCTTTTTCGGTGCAATGCTTTATCCTATAAATCTTTCGATGCAATTACATCAGCAACATTATATAATTTCAACTCAACAAAAATAATAAGGTCAAATATTACAAATAAAGGTATAGTAAGAATAATTATTAATTATTCACGGTAAAATGTTCCTTCTTCGGTGAAATGCTCCTTACATATTTGTAATGCGTTTTTGATATGCGAAACCTCTGGTGAATTAGAGTCTACCTGAATTTTGAGGCTAACAAGTGCTTTCTCCCATCTGCCTTTCGAAGCGATTGATGCTATATCAGCAACTTTATACAATTTTAAATCTAAAAAAAGATCACCGGACAACTGACCGTAGCGATACACCTTTCCGCCGGGGACTTGTCGTTTTAGTACAGACCGCAACCCTGCAACATGTTTTTCGGCACAGAAGTCGTCATCACTATCGTCGTCAAGAGCCCAGCCTGAAGAAACGCTGCTTTGTTGATCCGACAATGGCTTCGGATCGGCTTTTGACCTGTAAACCATAAATAAGTTTGTTAAAAATAAACAAACGAACTTACATATAAGACAAAACTAACGACATCTTTGTAGGTAAAAAATATTATATATTATATATAATTAGTAAATTACTTACCGTTGAGACGAAACTTTGGACTTCAATTTAGTAGATCTAAAAAGAAAAAATAATATATATTAATACAGGTAACAAAACAAAATTAATTTCATTTTCTACAAGAACTACATAAGCAAAATTAAAATATATACCGTGGTATCGGAGTTGCGTCATCAGATTCATATAGTTCAGTACACTTTTTAGACGCCTTTTGCTTCTTATACCTGAAACAAAATAATGTTATATTTAGTATACCTTATTTTTATTTTATTTTTTTATTTTTGGAAACAGAATTTAAAACAAAATAAAATATAAATTACTGCAACTCACCGTGTTAGCTCCTGCGTTCCAACATCGGATTCACAAAGCGCCCTCTTCTTACTCGCTATTTTTTTCGACCTATAAAAGAAACAAAACCAAAATTAAATACATGTCTTTAAAAATTAAATCGCTTACTAAATAAAACAAAACAAATTAGTATAAAGTGATGTTTACCTCGAATTTGGTGTTGGTTTTCTGGCCTCAATTTCGGTAAAGGACTCGGAATCAGACCTGCAATAAAAAGGTTATTTTATATATTTGCTATTGTTGTTTGTTGAACTTATATTGGTTCTATTTATTAGTCACGTAGAAACGATAAAAAAATAAAATTTATAAAAACTTACGCACATAATTTCAATGCAGTGTTCCTTCGCTTGTGAAAACCCGTGAGAAAGTGATGAAGTGTAAATCGAAGTCTGGTTTGCATGAATATCGCTTCACAGTAGTTGTCAACCTTCGTTAAGTTGATTAATCAATAAAACTTAATAACAGTAATGGTAGAAAACATGCAGAAGACAAGTTTTCACAGGTTTAATACCTCAGATACCTATTTCGAAACATCAGCAATTATTCAACAAACAAAAGTATCATATTTATTTTAAATCATATACGGTTCTATCAAAGCGATCGCTCTAATTGCAAAGAACGCCGACATTCTGTTCCCTTCAAAATAATGGAATACGACTTTCGTCTCCTTTCAACACATTATGCTACAAAGAGTGCAAGTAAGAAGAAACGAGTATAGGTAACCATATGAACAGAAAGAATTGCTCCACTGAATGCGATAATTTGCAAGGATGTAACTTTTAAAATCTATTATTAGGTATATGAAACCTGTAATTATAACATTCGTACATAATTCTACTTTATGAAACACATGTGTTAACATGTTCTATCTTGTACTGATTGCATCCACGTTTCTCGATATAAACAGTTTACATACCTAACAATTAAAAACGCAATTGTAGAAAATCATTCTGACTGGAAAACTTGTCATAAACGGACGTCGTCCGAGATCGAAAAAATCGTATATCTCATACTTCAGTGAAAATGGTGAGTTGATTGAATTTCTAATTTAATATTTACATTTATTTATTTATATTGCGGTTACAGTATTTAAAATGTTTTGTGCTTATTTTCAGAGTAAATCCAGTTCGCAGCCATTACCCATCTCCAAAAGTGTTTATGAGCCGAATATTTCCACTTTTTATTCACAAGCAACATTCGATGACGTGTTACCATGCTCACAAGATGTAAATGGATACCTAGAGTACCAACAGGATTGTATGAATAGACTGAATAACGTTCAAGAGGTAAAAAAGCCTTCGAAAATATCGAAGAAATCCTCGAAGAAAAAGGCGAACAGCGGAAAAAACAAAGCCTGCGGCAGTGGATTTAATTCCTATATAATTAAACAAAGTAAAAAAGGTCAGCGTCTTATTAAAATAAGCATATCCAATCTTGAACTGGACAACGAGTCTGAAGACGTCGCCGTGCAGTATGTCGTCGAGAGTGAATGTGATGACGTATTGAATTCCACAGAAGGACTAGTTGATAAAATTGTTAAAAGATTAAGCAATGCAAATTATTAGATTTAACTTAGATTTATTTTCGTATAATTTAAGATGATGTATGATACTAAAAAGTGAAAGTTTCTTTATTATTAAAAAATATTGTGATAAGTATACAAATAGAATATTAAATATACCTACAGATTTGTTTTATTTTAAGCTTACATACTTGCTTTCATTATTTGTAAGATTATTTAAAAATATTGGATAGTTATAAACGAACCAAGTTTTAAATAGCGTTATCAATTATCATCCTCCCCTCCCAGGAGGTAAATAATTTGTTTGCAAATGCATACTAAATTCTAACGCATACATGGGTCAGCGGGAGAGAAGTTGTTGATTAGTATGTTTTAATGCTCCTTTGACAACGAGCGGACACGTAGAATGACTCAAGTTACAACAAAATGCATGATGACAAGTTAGTTACGTCGATCAACTTTGCTATGTAATTAAAAGCAATATGAACCAATTGTTCAATTCTAATATGAATCTAATAGCTTTGTTATAGCCTCTATTTTGCAATAAATTGGTCTAGAATATAGGTCATCAAACGGTTTACAATTGAAAGCAAAGAAATATTATTTTTAATTTGCCTTATTTTAAAGTCTAGATTACTAACAGCTTTGTAACACATGACGCACGAGCACGTCATGAGTTATAGCCAATGAATAAACAGGACCTGCATCGCGCTATTAAAGTTTTTAACATTTGTTCATATAAATAAAAAAATCAGACCTAAGTCTGTCGGGAAGTTGCGACCGGACGACCCCAGCACGTAATTCAGATACATTGGACTGGCCACCCTCTGTGTGTGTTGTGTTGAATACAGAACCTTGAAAACTAGGGTTTTCTATACCTAGGCGGTCGATAGGTATGGATACCCACACCCGGAGGGGGTCAAACTCAACACATGTAAAACCGTAGCCTTATGCCAGGGACCTGCTTCCTGGGGGTTGCGACCATGTCTGACGAGCCTGATCAACTTGTTAGATGTGTTATGTGCAAACGCCATAGCCGTTCTGCGCTATGAGGGTTTATGCCAGGGACCGGCTTCCTGGGACCCTTGCATGCAACTGAGGGTTGGGTTCCTTAGACTGCATGTTGTGTTAAGCTTTTGCTATTTGAAATAATGTCCATTATTTTACGACTTCAAAACAATACCCGATTGGGACTTTGAAATATCACTTGAATAATTAGTAAGTAAGTATTAATGGGTAGATTTCAGATGGCTGATTTTATTGAATGTTAAATATAAAAATGATTATGCATTCGTTTCATTGATATTTTACATACGGATCCCTAAGTAGTAAGCGTGCATTGCAATATGAATAAGTGACGACTTGAAGGGTTCATATTTCTACTCAGTCACAAGTGCATTGTGCATAACTTTTAATTTAGATTTTAATATGATATGATTATGATTCAAGTTATCGAACTACTTTCATGAGTGATCTTTAAATACTTGAGTACGAACGAAGCAAATACCCGACAGCGGTTTTCAAATATCACTTGAATATTATAAGTGTTAATGGGCAGTTTTCAGAGCTCTGATCTGAAAACCCCATTAACTCACTACTTGAGCAGTTAGGTTTTGCTTTTTTTTATTGATTTCACTAGTTGTAGATGGTACTTATTGTAGTAACAGGCGACTGATATACCAGCGTTATTTAATATAGCTTTTGCACTATTATTATTAATAAGTACGAAAGATTTCTATCACACGAGAAATCATACATCTTTTGGAGATCGTAAGCATCTAGGTATCGGTCAATTATAGTCTGTGAACGAACACAGCCAGTTTATCGAGTATGCCATGGGCCTAATGTATTCATAAAACATTAAATGTGGGAAACGAAATAAGAACAATTTGGTTTATTCTTTAAATAGAAAAAAAGTGACTAAAAGCATACAAATTGCGACCATCTGGCCACACAACTACTTGACCAATACTCTAGCTTACAAGAACTAGATAAGATCTATCAACGATCAGCGAGTTTCGTATAGCGGTATGTAACTGACAAATTTATCGACGCAGCCCGCTCGGTGTTCCGCACTAGCGGCCCGACCGCGGACCAAGGTCGGTGTGCATAGGGGCGTCCACCCGCAGAGATTATGTGTGACGATACTTATAGAGTAATTTTATACTACAACAGGGATAAATAAGCCTATGGCCTGGTAATAAGAAACCACAGTCCATGCACGGTCGAGGTGTGCAAAGGGTAACCAGGTAATTCATAGTAATGGTATACATATTTTTTTAATGTTGGGCGTGTACATATTTATGGAATAATATAATTAAAAAAATTCATAAACTAAAAAAAAAATGGTTCTGGCGCTTCGCCAGCCGTTACCGCGGCACGCTCGCTTCGCTCGCTCGGCTCGAGCGCTGTTGCTGGGTCGCAGTTCAATCTAACACTCCTCGCGTCGTACCTACACCGACCTGCCTTAGAGTTAAGAGTTCTCTACCAGTCAACCTTTGAGCATTTTAAAAGTAAGATGCAATCATAAAAAAATGTGTCAATTTGATATCACTTAACATTTTGAGGTCACGTATCTTGGCCATTTTTGATTTTAGGGAAAAGTTTTGCAAATGAAACACGTTTATTTTAGCATATTCTGTAGAAATAAAACATATCCGTTATAATGACATCCCACCCTGTCCTGTCCCTTTGCTACACCCCGACCCATTTTTTAGGTCAAATAGGTATTATGGAATTAGGTAGATTTGTTGATGGTCCATAACCCCGCGTTCGCCTCCGCGTCCGCGCCCGCGCTCACTCGCGCGCCGCCTACGATGACTTACTTACCGAAAGGAGGTTGATTAGTGGAATGGTTTTATGAAGTCACTGTGTTATTACGTTATTAGAAAATCTTTTGTAAGTAACCAGTGTTTAGTCTTCTTTCGTTAAGTTTGGTAGATAAATGATGGTAAATTGGGTCGAACGGCCCTTCAACCAGTGCCTTTATGTACCTACCTACCATCTTTGACGTTCATTACAATCTATTATTTTATTTAGTAAACTACCGTGAGCATGAATATAACAAAACACTCACGTCTTTAATTTCATGTTTCGATCCGATACGTGGTTCTTATTTGTGAGCACTTGCGATGCCAGCGCGCTTAGCACTGCGCTTATGGTGCTGCCTGACAGAGGGTTATAAAATGTTGTATATCATAGTGTTGAAGCCAATATTTTATATTAACTATGTAACATTTTATAACCTCTATGCGGGAGCACCATTAGCGGCGTGCTAAGCGCGCCGTCATCGCGAATCATCTTTCCCCAGTTTTTGCGTCGAGAGTTATAAATACTTTCTAATAGTGTCATGTCAGATATTTTTGAGCGCCTTTTTAACCTCCCATGCAATTCAGGAGTGTGTGTGTGTGTCTGTATCTATTAAACGTAGCTCCAAAACGGATGATATGCAATAAAGTCGAAAAGTGTGAGATTGTCGTTTTGTTTTGTATGTACGAGTAGAGGGTAACATTGGGAACCACTAATCCGATAAAAAAAGATTTTAGCTGTGTATTTTAATGGACTTTATTTTATACTATGGCTCCGAATGGGTTCTCTGTAATAAATTTGCCGCGCGGGCAGCATGAATCCTAATATTTTTAACACATTCACTGCCAAAAATCGCTACGCGATACGCTCGTGGCCGACGCCGTGGTTTTCCTCGTATGCGCCCGCTAGGCGCGTTCCTGGTAGTGAAAGTGTTAAAACCCGGGATGTGGTGTGTCCCAAACCGGGCCCTATTAATACTCCAACACCGGCGCGCGGCGCACTCGCTCGTGGCATCGCGTTAGCTGCGTCGCTTCTCCTGCCCGCGTGCATTATGGGGCTACCCGAGGTTTTCATCGATTTTTGACAAGTTTTGAATCGTATCTACTACTTTTGCACTACAGATAGAATCATAAATCAAACGGCTATCGGTTCTTCAATCTTTTATCTCCATTTTGACTGACCGGATTTTGAAACAAATTAATACTTAATTTTGTATGATTTTTTTAAACATTCTCTAAAAAAACACTTATTTCGCATCTCTATTGACGTGAAAGATCTAACATATACGAAATCTACAAATTTGGGTTCGTCTATGACGTCTCTAAAAACTGGTTGAGGGTTTTAATTTTAAACGAATTAACACAAAAGTTATGGCCAGAAAACCAGTTTTTTGGCCTAAAATTGTTCAACTTTGATGCCAAATATCTCGAAAACAATGAAGTTTGAAGTAAATATGGGATACTATATTGCTTAAAGCCGTTGTTGTTCATATAATAAGCTACAAAAAATATTAGAAAACTAAGGGATTCAGATCGAAGGTCATTGGCGTATGGCAGCCTCTTATCGCTGCAGCTCACACGGCCGGTCAGTTCTGGCTTCATATTTGGACAATGCTTGGCCATGTTTTTGAGCGAGCGAGCGAAGCGTAGGTCTCTTTTTGAGCTTGGGCCAAAATTAATTTGTATGTCCGGATGTCTGCCTGTCCGGCTGTTCTCCTCTGAAGGTCGTATTTCTCAACCGGTTCTCGTGAAATTTTGTGAATAGTGAGTTTTTTTTTTTCGAAGTCTGTTTTCTAATTTAAACAAATGTTTTGAAAAAAAGAAAGGCTGATGGGGTTTTTCAGTTTCTTTGACTGCCCTAAGGAGTTAGTAGCAGTCACGAGAGTGGTTACAATCTGCTTGAAGTATTTAGGATCAGGCGCTAAACTAGGTACCCAGCGCGGCTGCCTTACGCAGAAATCAAGAAACTCAGTTGTAACATTTTTTTCAGGAGGTTGAATAAACGTTATTGTCATTTTCAGTAAATATAAATATAAAAATGTGTGTGAAGCAAATCTGTTTCCACCGTAGATGTGCGAAGATGTATTTTCATATTTGACACGCCTGCTTGGCAGCAATCTATAGAATATAATGAAAGCAATGCATTCATAATATTAATACAGTTACTTGTCTCGTTCACATATATTATATATTCCTATTGGTGGATTTGATCCTTGCACACCGCTCTGCTACCTCGCACATCTTGGGTGAATACTCACCCTTAAATATCCGCTCACTTTGATCTCGGGTTTTAACCCTAAACTTGGCAGTGTGCATCTTTATGCACGTTACAATTTAAAAAATCTACGCAACATATTAACGGTCGAACACTATTCCTTGACGCGTATTTTTCAAATCGATATTTTACTCGATTGGTAGAAAATTGTTTTACGTCACTGGCAACACTGATTTTGACAGTAGCACGCAAAATGGCGGACCGCAGAGCTGCGTCTACGCATCGACAGGTAAAATTGTTACTTTTTACTGGTTTTCTTTTAGATTTGGGTCTATTTGTGATTGTTACATAACAAGTGAATATATGTTCTATATAATAACTTATATTTCTTAGTCAATGGCTCATTTTTATGGATAACATGAACTCTTTTTGTTGTATGTATCTACAAATGCACACCGCCAGCTTCCCTACTAACCATGTGATTTTTGATATGTATCTTTAAAGATCCATTGCCAGGTTGAGGTTCCAAATTATTCATTGCCTTACTAAGAAATGAAAACGATTTTGGGGCAAATTACGGCGTTCTATTTATTAAGAGTATTTTATCATCCTACTGCGCAGCATCTCCATTGGCACCTACATCCCCATTCAGTGCTCCTCCCCCTGCAACAGCTTCTCGATCAAAAAAAAGAAAACTGTTCTTGTGACAAAAAAGAAGCCAGTCAAACCAAAACCGCTCACATTGTCTTGAAAATGTCAGCGATTTACCGGAATTGCAGAAGTCGAAAATCAACAGGAGTTTTCGATAGACGAAAAGAGCCCGATTGAATTTTTCAAACAATTTATTTCAGACGAAATTATAGCCATGATCGTACAGCAAACCAATCTAAATAGTACACAGAAAAAAGGTACCTCTATTAACATAACGGAAGGGGATATCAAAGATTTCATAGCATTGAATATATTGATGGGGATTGTGAACATGCCAGCTTACACAGATTTATGGTCTAGAAATTTTCGGTATGGAAATGTTGCAGATGTCATGAGTGTCATGACCCTGAAGAAATTTCAAATGATTAGAAGATAAATACATTTTAATGACAACTTGCATGACGATGGTGACAGGTATTATAAAATCAGACCACTATTAGAAGCTTTTCGTAAAAACTGTTTGCAAATAGAAGAAGAAAGTCGTTTCAGTGTTGACGAAATGATGGTGCCATATAAAGGCACGAAGGCCGATAGTCGCAGACAATATATAAAATATAAGCCAAAGAAGTGGGGGTATAAGGTATTTGTGCGTGCAGGAGTGTCTGGTCTGGTCTACGACTTTTTGGTATACGGAGGAGAAGACACGTTTCGCCATCATCAGTTTACGGATGAAGAAGAAGGCATGGGATTGGGTGCTAAAGTTGTTCTAGCATTGGCCCAAACAATACGACTACCGGCGTGTAAAATATTATGTTTCGACAACTTTTTCACCTCTATCGAGTTGATTACGCATTTGAGAAACGAGTACGGGATATTTTCTTTGGGGACAATTCGGCAAAACAGACTGCGTGGAGCACAAGAAAAGCTCCCAACAGATAAAATTTTAAAGAAGAAGGGCCGAGGTACGCATGCTCAGGTTGTTTGCAACAAAAATAAAGTGTCGTCCTTAAATGGTACGATAACAAATGTGTTACAACTGCGAGCACATTTATAGACGCAAATCCTATCGAAACGATTGTGAGATCAGCAAAGAGGCCAAAGCTAGGGTTCCAGTGCGATGCCCTAAAATAATCAAAGAATATAATGCCAATATGGGTGGGTGGATCTAGCCGACGTGCTGATCGCTCTGTACTGCACAGATCTTCGTGGACATCGATGGTATCTGTCTTTGTTTTCACAGGTACTTGACATAGCCATTAATAATTCATGGCTATTGCATCGTCGTGGTAAAGAAAAGAGCCAACAAATATTTTTCAAGCTCTTTAGACATGAGATTTATAAATGCATACTACAGTTTGAAAGAGCTGAAACTGGTTCAAAGAGCAAAAATGTTGTCACCAGCGTCATCAAGAACCCAGTAGCCGAATGTCCTGTTAAAGCCGTGCGATATGATCAAGTGGGTCACCTCCCTAAATTTACATCTAAAGGTAGATGTAAATACTGCACCAAAGGCCAGACAAAGTTCTTTTGCCCAAAATGCAACGTAAGGTTGTGCTTAGTTGAAAACCGTAATTGTTACTACATATACCACTCCAAGTAATTTTGGTTTCCTGCCTTCTTAAAAGTAGTAGCATGGTACATTGGGCATGTTTTAATTTTACTTAGACTATGTTCTGATCTCATATTTGATTGCCAAATGGCTGTAAATTAGTATTAACATATAACAGAAAGGCTGTATTTTGATATAGTGATTTACAATTTTGTTTCTATTGTATTGTTACTGTTACGCCAAAGTTATGCGTAACAAATTTATTGTTTAAGTTTTTATAAAGAAGTATTTTTATGTTTTTTTTTTAAGTTTTGTACTCGAAGAAATGTGTTATAGAAACTGGCAGTGTCTCTCCTAGGATACATACCAAATTTTATGTTATATGTTGAATCCTTGGCAGAGTGCATTTAAAGATACGTTGTATAAATAAAAAACTAAATTACAGAGATTTATTTTTTTATTTTTCTACCCTTAAGTAAACCCTTAACATCCCCCTTTTTAAGAAAAAAACACTAAATTCGAGGAAGAAAACTTCTGCCAAGTTTAGGGTTAAAGAAGGTAGCTAAATTGCTTTCAATTTTTCTTTATCAAAGAAGTCCATACTTCACTTCAGCTTAGGGGCGCGCGAAATTGGCATCTGAGGTTGCCACAAGCAAGTGAGTGGATATGGATACCGAATTATACAATACATGTTACACACGAACTCAATTATTAGCAGACACCTTGAACCCCGTCGTTGATAAAGTAATCAGTTCAGCCCCTAAAACAGATGTAATTAATTCGGTGTCGTTCGGATGGATATATAAAGATAACTGTCGGCAACTGACTGTTCAGGAATTAAAGGTGCAAAAGGTAAGAAATTAGGCCGCCCTTTCGGGTGACCCATAAAACTGGTCCAACAAGCCTGAGACGAGGGTCAATTTATCGGTCCAATGCGCCTCCCCCGGGGAAGATTCGTTCCTCTTTTAATTTCCGAATCGGGGAAAAAAGTGGAACCGCTAAAATGCTGCAAGAATGCAAGCGACACTCGCGGCCCTAATATGGAACGTGGTTTCATATTTGGGTCATACAGACTGAGTAAAACAAAAGTAGTCTTTCCTCAATAGTTTGGAGCTACCATGTATATATACGACTTCATAAAACCGTATAAAAGGAGACGCTGTTTATGCGGATTTAGAGCGACCAAAAATTAGGCTCTTATAAACTTCAACTTTGACAATATATTGATTTAAACTTTGACGATTCTCACACATTATTTATACTAAACGGGACTTAATCGCGTATAATTAGCTTATTTATTTACCTCACTGAGGTCTCCCGACGTTTCGGATGTGTTGCAACATCCATGGCCACGGGACAACTCGGTGAGGTAAATAAATAAGTTAATTATACGCGATTAAGTCCTGTTTAGTATAAACAACTTTGACAATGTCCATAGAAAAGACGTGAACCTAAAACTCTGTATGGACATTTCCGGCAAATACGGCCAAGTCGGCTTCCAACTTAAGGAAAATTTGTAAGGAAAACGTCTCGAGAAGTAAACGGTACTGGTCTCGGATGGTGTACCAAGACACCCGGCTCCTAGGTGAATTTATAGCAGGCGGGCATGTATCTTGTTTTTGGGAGCTGTAAAATACGCTACGGCTGTGCCCGATTGCACCCTTGTTCCAACTACGCGGCGGGAATTCTAATTTTAGGCGAACCTCCGCTAGCTCCTTAGTCCATATTAGCTCGCCGGGAAATCTGGGGCAGCGATGTTTATACGCGCGAGCTCACGGCAAACATACCTTTAGTACTCACAGGATAAAATCCAATTTGCAAGCGCCGCTTAAGCCGTTTATGTCTGCCTGTTTGTCTAGTCTAACAAGGATACAGTCAGGCGACGCATTGGCGAGTGCATACTGGAGTTACTTCACTCGGTCTTTGCTCTAGAGCTCAGGAGATGGCTGAAATACGAAGCACATAACGAAGGACAGTAACGTCATGTTCTGAGTCAGCAAAATCCTGATTTAGTCTGTTTGTCGCACCGGAGGACATAACCAAAAGTGGGACTTTGAGATGTTAGTTCAGGCAGGGTTAAACTTCAGAGCTGTATTCTGTCTTTGAATGGGTAAACGAACACCCGGCATCATGTGTTGCCGCCTCGCCTTGCTTTCATTATTTAAATACAATCTACTCGCGCAGGTCCGCCCGTGTATTACGAAGAACTCAGATACAGCCACAGTAACCTATAAAATACATTATATTAAGTGGAATCAGTTTATTTTTTCAGATGAGTAGTTTCAGAGATATACAAACTTAATAAATTCACTTGTTAATTTTTAGAATAGATTTATTTTCCTTTGCTTCTCTAAAGACACCTGTTATATACAGCATAGTATATTATTGCGCACTAAAAATCATGAAATACATACTAAAAACATATTGCAGAACGTCCTGCATGGTTGTCTTAAATCTTCTTTGTAAAAATATAGTAGGTACGTAAAATAATGTATCCGCTGTATGTCTGTCACAAGTTTGATTACACGTCAAAGTTATGTTTACGTTATAGGACCTTATTCCATCCATGCGTGTTCCATCATGTTTCCCCTCATCCATGAGAAGTATAAAAGGCTGATGGTGATAACCTTTTTCTCTTGTAATACGGCTAAAAATATGATGTCGGCGAGATGGGAGCAGAAGAGTATACAAAGAGTTTCTAATAAATTATCATCATCATATCAGCCGAAAGACGTCCACTGCTGTACATAGACCTTCCCCAAAGAGTGCAAAAGTGACCGGTCCTGGGCGACCCACATCCAGTGGACTCCGGCGACCTTTACCAGGTCTTGAATTGAATTTAACGCTACTATACCTAAAGGTCCTTATTATCTGCATCCCAAAGCGATAACTCAACTAAATCTGATCCTACGGCGCAAATTCCCTCGTTTATCTGATTCATGGTAACTTTTATCCGTCTGCCTTTAGTGAAGTCCTTAACTATCGGCCCAATCTGCCGCGGCTCAAGCCAAACTTCCGGTAACTAAGCTTAATGTACTAGAAAGGCGATTCTGCTGGAAACGAGAGCGTGTATGCTTCCTTCTCTTTATTTTAAGTACATCATTTTGATTGGTTTTTCGAGCTAGACCATAAATTGATAAATACTTCAAGGACAATAAAAATTTAAAGCCAGGCTTGTATGCGCAGATATCACGTTACGGACAGGGTATTTTTTTCGGGTCCATATTGGCTGCCATAAAATTCACTGTCCTAATTTTTTTTAATAACGTATTGCAGTCATAATCATCGCTAGTTCTATTTTTTTCCGTCCTAACCTTTTTGTTCTTAAATTTCTGTAACTATCTTCGGAAGTCATAATGATCATTTGTCCTAAAATTTTTCTTCATTATTTCATTACTAAGAACTTGATTGAAGTCATACTTTTGTTAATCATAACAGTTTTCTTCATAACGGACAAACATCATAATTTTGTTACTTAGTCCTAAAATCATAACTAAGAACGTACTTCAACTCCTAACCTTCTTTTTCCTAATGAATAAACGCAATTTTAGGATTATAAAATGTATGACTAGTGTCATTATGAATTTAAATAAAACGGACAAGTGAGTGTTATAACGAAAAAAAATATGAAAATAAATATTAGGATATGAGAAATTTATGATTATTGTCAATAAGACTTCGAATGGTTATGGCTTACGATCGTTAGGATTAAGAATTATAAGGACTAACGATTATTATGGCGTAAAATTTTATGAAGAACATTTTTGGACTTCTAATAATAGGACTTAAAAAATTAGGTAAAGAAAAGCGCCTCCATTTTTTTCTTCTTCTTCTACATAGCGTTATCCCGGCCTTTGCCATATTTGCTGTACTATATCTTTTCTTTCTCCTAAACACTTATTAATAATATTATTCATAAATTGAGTCAAGCAAATCATGGTACTTCATCAATATAAATAAATAAAAAACATAAAAATAAAAATTACCAGCACATTGATATAATCCTAATGCATCCACTGGCACATTTAAACCGCTATCACTTCCAATGGGTTTTGTTAGATCTCTCGCTTCCATTATCCGCTTATGAATAGGAATATCCGGGGTCTATTCGTCTTGACGTATAAAATTTGCAACCGGTTTTGTGGTTTTTGAAAGAATGTGTGTAGTGTACGCCGAGCTGTCTGTCCAAACTATTGGAATAGCTTGTATACTTAAATTCAATAAGTTTCTGTCAAAAATGTAAGTTTTGCTACAAACTTCAATTGCCAACTGTATATTTCTGAATAAAGTCACCAACTACTCGTTGAGACGATTCTAACGACTTCAAACTCAGCGGGGTTACGTCTGTTAAGTCCTGAATTCCCATGGCCACCTTCTGCCTCCATCATCAGATTAGCTCAATGGTACGTAGCATAGAATTGTCATCCAAACTATATCTAATTAAACCTAAAATTTCAGCTCAATCGGTTGAACATATATCTGCTTAAAAATTAAGTTGGAAAATTGCTCCGAACAAACATAGTTACATACATTGAAAGTTTATTTTTTATTTTTTTTCAAATAGAAATAAACTTGATCGAATTTAAACTTTCGTGAGACATGTTGAAATAAGACTAACAATTACACGGTTCAGCTCACGTATTCAATGTCAGGAATAAACTGTCAGAAAACAGTTATTTGGCGGCTCCGTTACAAAATCAAGGTCGGAGTAGAAATCCCCGACACTGTTATTTAAAAAATCTAGGTCTATTAGGAAAATTTATAAAGTGAACAGTTTCGCAGTAAATTTTCGACCTTCCTTTCAGCTACGATAATCCCCGTACCTGTTACCATCCAACACTTTTAAACACACACACTATGTGGACTGATGACCTGGTACAGGTCGCGGGAGTCCGCTGGATGCGGGTGGGGCAAGACCGGTCATTGTGGCACTCTTTGGGGGAGGCATATGTCCAACAGTAGACGTCTTTTTTCTGATATGATGATGAGTATGTAACTACGCCTCCATCACAGTAGATTGACAAAGATGGTTCATGGTGAACAGTCGATGGGTCGGAAACAGCCAAGGTGAGGGTACCTCGACGAAATCTTAGCCATGCTGACAAAGAACCAGGTCAGAAACGAACTTGTATAGAACTGATCGAAGCAAAAGAAGCTGGTATGCAAGGATCATAGTATTTAATTTCAATAAGTATGCTTTCTAGTAACAATACAAAATGAAACGGAAAATCGAATATCCACTCGAAGCCATATTGCCGGCATTATTGACGTTAATATTTCCACTTCAGCAGCTTTCTGAGAACGATGCATCATTAGTTACGTGAGTAAAGCGCTTTAACAGTTGATATTGAGATGCATTTGCTATGTATGGAACCGCCAAGGGCATGTTCAAGTACCGCATTGCGATACCAAATATGCATTTATTTATGTTTTTTATTTTTTGTTTACATTGATATTTTTGGTATGTACCGAATATGCCCTTGGTCGGTTCACACCCCATTTTTGATACAGCCTGTATACTTATATTATAATGAGGAAGTGGGTGAGGTTGTAGCTTATTATGTTTGGGTAATCTCTGTAACCGCTTATCCGATTTCAAAAATACTTTTACCTGCGTGTGGATTGACTAAGATATTTTATTCCGCGGGATTGCCTGCGTTCTGTGCAATGTATTAACTCAAATAGCTGAAGTATTTGATTACGTACACGATAGTCTTGTTTGAATTATTGCCAGACGGAGTGGGCTTCTAGGTTTAGATACGAGTAATGAAAAAAGTATTGAATTTCTGTACCAAATAACCAGTTTTGATAAGTTCGGTTCCGTAATATCATTCCAATATTGGCGATGTCTCAAACTGCCACTAGAACGTTTCGAATACGGTCTCTCACACTCGTAGAAGCGTCGGTGTAGCACGAGTACCGCTTTGACACGGCGTAGCGGAGTGGCGTAGATCCAGTTACGAGCTAACCTCTAGGTGCTACGAGCGTAGCACATGTCGTAGCAATAGCGGAGCGTAGCCGATATTGCATCCGGGCTGTATTCTTGTATCGCTGGAATCAAATCGAATTTGATTGTTAATTGGATTGGAAGTGGGAGTTTAGAAAGAAATAATGTAATATGGGAATTCCATATAAAATAAAATAAAAATTGCGGAAAAGAGATAGACATAATGTTTAACACATTCTTCATTCGTAATTTCATAACGTTGGTAGCCCTGGATTTCCCGCTAAACAGTGGAAAGCGCCTACAATCAGATCGGTTCTTGGCAGTGAACGTGTTAATCCTTTTAATTTAATAATTGTTTTATAAATTGCCGTCAATTATCTCCATTTAGTTTTGCGCTCATGTGTCGAAACGAATTCTATGGGAATGATACAGATTCCACTTTTGTCGCGGAATACACACTTATCGTTAATAGCAGCTTACAATCAAAATCAAAGATACTTTTGAAATTTTGCACCTTATTACTTTGTAATAAGAAGAAAACTGTGTACATATTTGTGACGCCGACATCGCATGCGCAGATGCGCTGGCGACCCGCCAAAGATCCAACTCACAAACCTTCTCCACCACGAATATCAACCAATATAAGCTGGACCTCCGAGAAGGTACAAGTGTGAGGAACGAAGGCCCAAGTTGTATTGGCTGTTTGTTAGTTTAAAGTGCAGAACCGTTTTCTAATCGCTTTGCCGCTAAAAATGCAGTCAACAAACCAAACCGGTTTCATTGCACCTTACATAACAAACATAGGTAAGTACCCACATTTATGCTAAAAGTGGCACGGGAACATACCTAAATGTCATGTGCTCTGCCTACCCCTTTTGGAAATGAAGGCGAGAATCTACATATTTTATTTGAAACCCTCTTCTGACTAGATTAGAAAACCAAAAGGACTGATTTTCAGATATATGATTTTCGACTTTAATTATTATTGTTTTTTTCTTATCTCATTTAATCAATACATTGAACTAAAGTTTTTTTTGCATGGAATAAAATCCAAAGTAGAGACCTACTTTTACTTTTTCAAACTCAGCCTATTCAAGCGATACATTACTTTTATTTTTATTATATGGTATTTTACCTCATTCAAAATCTCACTTAATGTAATATGAATAAAACTTCACCAAGTTACTATTTATCGAAATTTGTCCAAAGAAGCCACTGCCGAAGATGGTTGCATCTCCTTTTCTCGTGCGCGGAAGGCATAAGCGTGTCTCTCGCAAGGTATACGTGGTTTTCGCAATCCAACTCGATTCAAGGCATCCCCTTAAACATATAATACCCCTTGTGCTTTCGGGTTTACAAATAACATTAAAATCTACTCAGAATGCGAAATACACGTCTCATATTATCCCCAGGTTACTTAACCCGTATTGTATGCAGTACATTGTTACAGAACTCATAAGCTAACAAGCCTGCCTATTGGAATAGTTTTGAGCCGATACCTAATAACACGACTAGCATTGTGTAACTGGATTCGCAGACACACCCCGTTATGAGCAGAACTTTTGATATTAAGCCAGTAAATCAGGCTTAGCATATCTAATATCGTGGATCGGGTGACCTATTATCTGATGCAATTCCACATTAACGACTGGAGCTCTATTCCATGGAAGATATTTATCAAATATTTAATATTCATTAAGGCGCTGTCAACACCAAAATGGCCTTGAGGATTTGGGATAGCACGCACACTGTCTATTAGGATCGGAGTAAACGAGAGCGAGTGTCACTGGGCCCGGTTTTTGAAGATAATAGTGCATAAATATTGAAATAAAAAAAAGTGTGGATTATTTGAGAAATGTGACTCGTTAGCGGTTTAGGTATGAATATGTTGACTTCATATTTTTAATTGCAGACCCATACGTCAAAAAAATAAAGACATAGAACCGTTTAAGATGATTTTAAGACCAATCTTTGCAATTGTTTTCTATCGAGCCGATTTCGTCCAATTATGTATCGAGCCCGTCCACGCTCTTTGAAATATGTTGATCATATATTTTTTTTTGATGTGCTAGAACAAGTAGTTTATATTAAAAAACTGCTTAAAAACATCAATTTCAATAAAATTAGGTCTTGTCAGCCCCTTAATATGGTTCATTGGTATGGTTTAATAATCCAAAATATCGTGGAGGGTGACTTCTCAGAAATGCTTAAGAGTGTTTTAGTTATGTATCTATGTATGTAAGCACTTTATTGTACAGTCAAGTGTAAAAATATGGGTGCATACCACTTACTCATAAATATCCCATAGCCCCATAGCTCTTATGTCAGCGGATTATGGTTTTGTTACCTACATATTTATGAGAGGATTAAATCGATACATATTTTTGCACTTAACTGTACACAAAAACAGGTTAAAGAATATACATGTCACACTAAAGATCAAAGTACAAAGGCGAACTTATCCCTATAAGGGATCTCTTCCAGCTAACCTTGAGCAATTGAGTTATAATGCTCGTTTAGCATATTTATCGTTTTTTCGTTAAAAAGTATGATGAAACCTTTGCCTAAGCTAACTATTCTGTATGTAAAGCGCTGTTTTAACGCTTGGTCTTCATTACATTTAAATGTGTTTCACGCGCTTATTTTCACTTGTAGTTAGTTATATAACGGGAGATACTGAAACAATTTTTCCAGTCATTCGTATCAAGTATGGTGGCCCTTCAGGGGTCTAATTACGTAATGACGAAAAGGAAAATTATAGACATATCGCTGGTACCGGCGGCCCAATCGCGTGGGCGTTAATGGAACGAGTCAGATTAATAACGAAAGTCGAACGATTTGTTACACAAAAATTCGATAGTTGATGAAAAAAGAAGTAGGCGATAGCATATTTAATACTACACTTCTCCAGTGTGACTTGCAGCCCGCCATACCGACGAGAACACATTAATAAAGAAAACAATTCAACCATTTGTACAACCAGCGTAATTATAATAATTACAATACCTCTAAATTAGTGTGCATTGCCAGGCCTGTAGCTCTCAGCACTTCGGCTAAGCTCGACTTCC
Organism: Epinotia ramella; assembly: GCA_947578815.1. Classification (NCBI taxonomy): domain Eukaryota; kingdom Metazoa; phylum Arthropoda; class Insecta; order Lepidoptera; family Tortricidae; genus Epinotia; species Epinotia ramella. Next base: position 459,799 of record OX388206.1, on the reverse strand, counting down.
GCGCACCTCCAAGCAGTAAATTCACCCGAGAACGAACATGTCCCGCAGCCATCGTTGTCACTGCCAGTGTCACCCAAAACGCAACAACCATAATTAAGTATGCGAGAGAGCACGTGCTATGCATTAGAGCAGAATGGCATCATTTGAGTTTTCTAACTGTAAAATATCGGTTTTGCTATCTAGATAGCTGAGGACCTTCTGGACGTAAGTACAGTTGTTTATTCCGTGGCATTGCTATCAAATTGGATAGGAGTGTTAAAGAAATGAACCAAATAGATGCCCTGCACTTCCGTCGATCGGGTAATTTTATTATTATTCTACAAGCGTTGAAATGTCCACCAACTTTCCATGACTTTTATTATTAATGATCGACGCTAGTTACCGCCGTGAATGTCTCAACTGTGTCATTTCTTCGATAAATGCTTCCCAACAAGGAAGTAATTTGCATAAACTCACATTGATCTTAAGAGGGAAGATTAAGCTTTGCAGCAGCTAGCAGCTCGCGACTGACGAAGTTACTTTTTTGATGAAATTTCCATGTCGGGACAAAACGGTTTCCACTAAGTAAATCTTAAGAAATCAATTTGATTTTGATGTCGATCGCTTCAGCATAGTATATTCTAGGTATGTAAAATAAGCATGTAATTAAATCAATATATGTATGTATGTGTGTGTGTGTGTCCCTTTTTTCGAACAAAATACTTCAAAGGTAAACCAAAAATACTGACTTGCACACAAATTATGCACACTTATAAAATCAAATTAAATATACTGTTTAATGTTATTAACCTATCCGCGATCCGAGTCGGCTTTGCCACTAAGTCCCTGTTCCCTACTAACTACGTGATAGATATCTGTTTTAGAAATTCCGTAGTAAGATTGTACAATCTAGAGTGGAACTTAGTATTTTAGATAAATAATTCGGAAACAACGAGCACAGTACAGGAATGTTTTACATCAACCTCCTTGTCGTGCGGATATTTATAAATGGAACGAAATATTGTATTTTTTTAACATGGGCCTACAACTATCTGTAATCCACGCATTTGTGGTTGCACGTACACACTTTTTCTGTAATTTAAAGGCTCTATCAATATGCACAGAATTACCCCATAATAAGAGACCGTAGTTTAAAGTTGACGACACATATCCGTAGTAGGCTGTAATGGCAGCTTCAGCGGAGACAGTTTTCCCCAATCTTCTTAAAGCGTATACAAACCTATCTAACTTTGAACATATTTAATCTATATGGTCTTTCCAGTGTAACTGAGTATCTATGTTTAAACCTAAGAATTTTGTGCAGCTCGTCTCTTCGACGGGTAAGCAGCAGTACAATGGTACTTGATATTTATATGTCTAGGATTCGATTTATAGGATCGAAATTGCATACATTTTGTCTTAGTCAGATTAATTTTAAGATTATTGTTATTGGTCCATGTAATGTCAGACAGAGCATCGTTAATAATTGTCTCGTAGTCCCTTCCACTGTTTCCTTTTATAATTAGACATATTCATTATCATCAAACAATTTTACAAAGAGAACGGATATAAAACTACTTACAATAACAATAATAGAAGAAACGAAAGCTAACTTAAAAATTCATTCATTCAAAATCGGCTGAACAGATCTTAATAAAACATGGCTAACAACACTTTGGGATCACATCACAGCTTTCGAATAAAAAAAACCGCATTCAAGTCGGTCTACGATACCACACTAAGAACTGGGCATGGGCGATGCAATTGTTTCCAACATAAGTGGGGCTGGGGTGATTCTGCGCTCTGCGACTGTGGCGCCGAAGACCGTACCATGGAACATATTATACAAAGGTGTCCACTCCGCGCCTACCCAGGAAGCCCAGACGACCTTATAGAGCTGACACCCGACGCTGTGCAATGGATGCAAAACCTGGGTGTTGCCTTTTAAATTTTATAATAATAATATTTAATAATTATTTTCCCTATTGTAGACTTTCGTTATACGATTAAATAAATATAAGTATTACGGCTGTAGCGCCGAGCAAACTGACACGTGTTGCGGTGAACGTTCAGGGTTGTTGGGCTTTCGCCGAGCCTACAATTGGTGTCAAATCAAGCGTTATACCCACTTGAGTGATATTATAGTATGTAATGTGTATATGCGTCATAAGGGATAATTTTAGTCATAGTAATTTAAATAGGTAAGGTAAACAACAACAAGATTTTTCTACATTCAATATTAAGCCAGGTCACTTTGACATAAAGTGCCGATGTCACACACTAGTGCGACGTCGAGGACTAGGACGTCTACCTTCCTCGTGTAGGTATGTACTTAATGACGACCTGTCATGCGATGTATTAATTATTACAGAGCATTTTCTTCGCAAACACGAAATTCAATCCGTAACGTTAACTGATTTCGACCTTATGTCGTATTTCTGTAGACCTAATATCGAACGCGGTGGTAGCTGCATTTATACTAGGTCTCACGTTAGAGCCTTTAACAGAACTGACTACTGCGATCTGGCCCGCGAACAGATATTTGATGTTTGTGCTGTACAGCTACTAGACTATGACCTTCTCGTAGTGGGCATCTACCATTCGAACCTAACGAGTCATTCCGAATATTTAAAGCTATTTGACTCCCTAATGGCGAAAATAAATGATGACAATCTAACCGCCATAATAATGGGCGATATAAATATTGACCTCCGTGTGAACACCCCAACAAAAAGGCAATTACTAGACATTTTAGCCGTACACGGATTCGTCCAGCATATTGAGGACGTTACCAGACGGGACGGCGATAGTGCAACTTTACTGGATCACGCGTACTAAAACACCGGCGACGACCGGACGTCCGGTATCTGCGTGACTACTCATCTCAGCGATCACGCCGCGCAGCGTCTCACCGTACCGCGCCCGTCGCGCCGCGGCACACGCCCCGTAGTGATAAGGAAACGAGTTTACAGTAGCAAAAACAAAACTTCTTTTGTCACTGCGCTCGAATCAATCGATTGGCAGGAAATAGCAGATAGGTTTGAACGCGAGTGTAAACAATTTGCAAAGTCGGGCATTAACATCTTGACTTATTTACTTGATATTCACATACCATTTAAGAATATTACAATACGCCAGAATTTCAACCCGTGGATAGACTCTGAGATTACCGATTTAAAATTGCTTGCCTTTTGTAGTAAAACACGCATAGCTAGTTCAACACTGATTTATTATCCAATGTAGGTAGACATAGTATTTCTCAAATACCCTATACTACATCTTATCCCTTTCGGGAAAAAAAAAACAAACATATAAAAAATAAAAAAAAACGCTTAGTTATAACCTTTTGCAAGAAACCTTACATTTAAGAGAATTTGTTAACAGAGCAAATATTCGCTAATGATCTACTATAACATACAACCACCACCACGAAGTTTCATGTTCACTACCTCCACCCATTCTTTAGGCGGTCGGGACTTAGTTTCCTGCTGAATAACATCGACGTAAAACATACCGTCCTCCCCATCCGAATCGTCCACTGCCAAGTCACATACCTGGTCCCGTGTAACCTTGCGCCGGTTACACACCTTTGCGAAATGTCCTCTTTGATCACACACATAACACAACACACTGTATGCCGGGCAACGCTCGTCCTGGTTGCACCAAGCGCCGCCGCACGCCGCGCAGGCTCGCGCGGGTCCCGGCGCTGCCGCGGCGCGCGGCAGCCGCCCGCCGTGCCGAGCCCCGCGCCTGGAGCTGGCGCGCCGCCGCCCGCCTGCGCCCGCGCGCGGCCCGCTGCCGCTCGCTCGCGCAGCCGGCCACACGGCATCCACACGAACTTCATTCGAGCCGCCATCGATACACTGACGTTCCTCGCGTGACATCTCTGCCGCTTGACAGACTTGAATCGCCTTCTCTAATGTTAATCCCTCCGTACGAAATAGTCTATCCCGTATAACATTACTACTTATGCCGCACACGATTCTGTCGCGAATTAAACTATCTGCCAACGGACCGAATTCACAACTCTGACTCAACAGACGTAATGATGTAACCCACTGATCGATGTTTTCGCCTTCCTCCTGATTTCTAATAAAAAACTTATACCGAGCCACCGTAATATTCGGCTTGGTTCCGAAGTGTTCATCGAATCTTTTTAATAAAGATTCGATGTCCTCGCTTTCCTTCTCGCTCATCGTGAACGCGGAATAAACTTCGTAGCCGGCTGGCCCGATGAGGTTGACTAACAAGCTAGCCCGGACATCTGCAGGCTCCTTGCTCACTCCGGAGGCTTTAAGAAACACCAAAAACTGTTTTTTCCACTTGCGCCATGCCTCGGCCCGCGTGGCTGGTCCGCCTTCTAAAACTAATTCCCCCGGAGGACGCGCGTGTTCCATTTTAACGTAAATAATCACCAATCAATAGAAACTTGGCAAACAAATCCACACCGCCTTGATTAAAGCAAATTTCAAATTAATTAGTGACCACCGCTGCCACCATGTAGTAAAACACGCATAGCTAGTTCAACACTGATTTATTATCCAATGTAGGTAGACATAGTATTTCTCAAATACCCTATACTACACCTTTGATTTTATTAATATCGCTAATAAACATCCCGGAAATACTCAAATCAACGACACCTCAAATAAAATCTTAAATTCCTACACCCATAAACTTAAGACAAAGCGTACGAATTATTTTGACTCCCTGATAATCAAAGCCCCTAATAAAAGTAAGGCGATGTGGAAAGCAATTAACACCGAATTGGCGAGAAACCCCCACTCGCGCGTCGATTTCACTGACCAGCTCGTGGACAGCGACGGCAGCCCGTTCGCGTCCAAGCAGCAGCTGGTAGACGCACTCAACAGCGAGTTCGTGACGGCGGCTGCCGCTTGCGGCGCGCCCGTCGCCGACCGACCGGGCTGCCTCGCTTCCATCGCGGCCCGGTGCGTCGATAGCGACTGCTCGATAAGGCTCCGCTTATTTACGCCCGACGAGGTCATCAAAATTTTTAAAACTTCCATCGCCCCAAAAGACAGTACAGACGTGTACGGTCTCTCCGCCAACCTGCTTAAGCATGCCAGTCCCGCGATCAGCTTTATCTTGTCCCGGCTATTTAACAACTGCATGAGATTGGGAGTATACCCGGAAAGCCTAAAAACGGTAAAAATATGCCCTCTTTATAAAGGCAAAGGCAAAAAGTCCGAAATAAAATCGTACCGCCCGATATCCCTGATACCGTGTCCGAGCAAGTGTTTCGAAGTCGGACTAAATAAAAGGCTGCTCGCGTTTTGGTCACCGAGGAACGTAATGTCTGACAGCCAATACGCCTACCGCGAAGGCCGGTCCACAACCGACCTAGTGAGGGAAGTCGTGTATAGCGTGCTGCGGGCGCGCGAGGCGCGGCGGCACGTCGCGGTCGTGTGTTGCGACCTGTCGCGCGCCTTCGACACCGCCGACCATGCACTCGTCGCCGACAAACTTGCCCACTACGGTATACGCGGCCCGGCCACACAGTTAATATTGTCATTTATGAGCGACAGGGCCCAAGTAGTCGTCGGAGAGGGGGGAAGCGTTGTTTCGTCGGAACTGCGAAACCTGATGGGTGTACCACAGGGATCGTGCCTCTCCAACACCCTGTTCGGCATACTGCTGAATGACCTGCCGAAGGCGATAGAAGGTGCCGAGATATTTATGTATGCCGATGACGTCACGGCGGTCGTCAGCACACCTGTCGAGTGGGAGTTGGAAGGGGCGCTCATTGGTGTAATGGGGCAACTACATAATTGGTTCCGGTTGAACGGTTTGGCTTTGAACAAAGACAAAACCAGTTTTATGAGGTTTAAATTAAACGGCCATCCGAGTTCATCCCTGAAAGTGTGTGCAGGTGATGCCCCTATACAGCACGTGACCAGCACACGTCTCCTTGGATTCCATCTGGACAGTGCACTGACGTGGGAGACACACATCGATGAGGTATGCGGGAAGCTCGGACGTGCGTGCTTTGCACTTCGGCGCCTGGCGCGCACTGCCGGGAGACCCGCGGTGAGAGAGTGCTACTTCGCGACAGTGCACTCAATCTTGACGTATGGCACAGAGTTGTGGGCCCGTGCTTCTGACTGGACTCGTGCATTCTCAATGCAAAAACGAGCCGTTCGCGCGATGGCCGGAAAGACGGTGAACGCCCCCGCGCGGGATATTTTCAGAGAGCTAAAGATATTGCCCCTACCGTGCCTGTTTATCTACAGCGCAGCAGTGTTCACGCATGACCATTTAGATGCGTTCAAACGTAGAGGCGTGAACACCAACTACCCGCTACGTAGCAATAAACATAAAAATATACTGGTCGCGGAACCGCACAGACTCGCTAAGTCAGATCGCTCGCTCTATTATCTAGGACCATCCGTGTACAATCGCTTACCCGATACAGTTAAAGAGGCAGCCACTTCCGCCGGATTTAGAGGTAGATTGAAGAGGTATCTGATGACAGAACTGTTTTACAGCTATGAAGAGTTCTTCAACCCACCGCTCACACGGTGAAAGTTACATAATTGTAAATTAAAATAAGAATTTAAAAATGACAATTAAATATGAGATTTACGCAGATGTAAAATCAAAATATGATAATACTTATATTTCGAATAATTAAGAATCTAAATTATATAATTGTAATTATAATTGCTTACATAACTATATGTTAGTTAGGATTTCTAACTTTGTACGACTTATGACAATTGTTACGAATAAATATTTGTATTTGTATTTGTATGTAATAAAAGTGCTTCCCTCTGTTAGTCTATAAATCGTCAATAGGGGTGTAGACACTAAATAAAATGTTGTAGCTTCGTAATTCTTTGAGATACCTGAATGGGATTTTCGTCACTAGGCATATTTTTTTGCCTTCTTTCTTTTGGAGTAATAATAATTTTCGAGTCTACACCCCTATTCATATAAGACAAGCCTTATTCGAATGACGCGAACTTTTTTCAGGTTTTTTACACTTTGATTAGTGAGCGAGTTCATAGATTTGTTGCAAGTGAGAGTAGCTTTTGTATGGACTCTCACTAATCACCAATCAATGTTTACTCAGGCCCTAAGGCACTGACACAAACATCATGTTGAAACTTTATTTGGTATCTTAGAAAGAAATACATCGTAGCCCGTTCGATCCGTCATTCGCAACAAAATTATCCGCCAATCCAATTTTAATGCAGAAATCATTCAAACCTGTGCGTAAGTATTATTTTAAAATTGCTATTCTTATTTATCGCCGCAAAAAATCCGATCTGACCGCCGTAAACTCCAACCGCCTAAATCTTACATTGTCATGATAATTAATTTGTTAATATAACTTCTTTATAAAACCAACACAACACGTCCCAACGTTGTATCACTTTAAAACACGAAAGATGAAACCGCTCCGATAAATTCTTAACTCCAGCTCGATTAGTGCCCAAGTGGGCGCTCCATCGATCCCCGGCATTCGCCACAATGAAGTTAATTTCCTTACGCAAACACTCGCCACTCCACCTAAACTAACTCCATACAACCAAGGGGATAAAGTATTTTCCCTCCACTACGGCTCCGTACGAGTGTGCCGTTGTGAACGATTACACAGCTGAGTTGGTCAATTCGGAGCGTTGCTCGCTTGTAGATTTGCGAATTGGAATACAAATTCGTTTGTCAAGTGGTTGTGAGTAGGGGAATCAATATTCTACATTGACGACGTGGCAGCTTAGTTAGTGTGATCCCGTATACTCGGTGTCTTAGGTTTTGGGGACTGATAAGGACCGCCTACTACTCAAGTCTCATTCTATATGAAAACTTGCCGCAAGAAAAAAACTAGCTTCTTTAAGTATATGCAAAAAATATGGATGCGGGTGGCGCAGGACCGGTCACATTGGCACTCTTTGGGGGAAGCCTATGTCCAGCAGTGGACGTCTTTTGGCTGATATGATAATGATAATGCAAAAAATAAACAACAGGAAAATACTCTCAGCCTCTTCGAAAGTATAGCATAACATTGTTTTTTTATGAATATTATTTAAATGTTGCAGTAATCTCTAATATGAATAAATATAAGGTGCTAACAAATTAAGTACCAATATTTTAAGAGGTGTTACATTACATCAAAACAATTGACTATAAATAGAAATTAAGAAAACTTTTCATATGATATTTTTATTTTAATTTCCGGTACAAAATAAATAAATTAAAATTTCGACCAAACATAATCAGCCTGTGCATTCAACTGACGAGATGTTAAAACACTATCTGTCAAGTGAACATCGTCGTTTGTGACAAACGTCAATGATTGATTGTTGACTATCTCATTAACAGGGTGTTTTTACGCAGTAACGTTGTATCCCTAATTATCTCCAAAAAGTGATACACACTTTTAAATGTTTCATACTTAACTCTACTCCTAGAGACTAGTACTATCAGCTCTAAAAGTATTGGTACCTAATTTGTTAGCACCTTATATATACAAAAACTCAAACTGCAAATGCGTGCTAACTAACTATGTTCACGAGCATGATTCTCGTATTGGTAATATAATAACGAGTTGGACTTTAATTTGAGTTTGGTCGAAGTCCGGGTGTCATCCACCCGCCGGGGGAGGACGGGGCGCCGCAACTCTTTGTGCGCATAAACCCGCTCTCATATTTATTTTGCGCGCCCGCTACTGCTCATTTTTATTACCCACCCATTTCCACTTGCCACTGTCTTGTTTAATTAGGAAGGGACGTTTGCTTTTTATGTTTTAATACTGCGTTTTGGTTTAATAATGCAAGCAAGCTGCTTATTGCGCTCCAGTTTTCATCCACTTTATATCTGCCCGATTTATTTCGCGATTCCCGCTTATCTACGAAAACGTACAGTCTTGAATGGAATTATTTTAACGAGGCTTGTATTGAACTACCGGAGGCTTGTTACAATAAAAGCTGCGGTCGTTAGCTTTTTGAATACGGACGGTTGTTCAGGTGGCGCTTATCTGTGTCGCTCGTTTCGCTAATTTCGCTGCAGAAGCGGGCCTCGAGCGCTCTCGTCTGGAGCATCCTCGCAAACTGGCTCGTTGCCGTGGCGGCGCGGCTCTCGCTGCTCCCACTAAGCACTCACCTTAAACCCTTCTACGCCGTGCAGCAATGGATACGTCGCTAGCTCCGCAGTCGAACTAGATTGTATCTCTTTTGGTTGCTGAATTGTACTCGGCGCCCACACCTCCGGCGTCAATGCAGTTGCTGATGCAGCGATTAAATTCTACGGAACAGTTCCTTATCTTATTCGATCATGATTCCGACGCTTCCTTGAGTCGTATAATGTGGACGAGATTTTTCCTTCAAACGCAGGGAAAAATTATTCGTCGGAAAATTTTCCTTAAAACTTTGTCACTTCCGTTGATCTGATAAGTGAGGACAAAACGCTTTTTGCTTTTATACTGTTGAAATTAAATTTTCAGAACGCAGCTTCATTTTACTTAGGTAAAATGTCATATGAATTTTTAATATTTTAAGAGGGTTCCCCCGTGTGGTTTCCACTCGAGTTCTCGAGCCCGCACGTACTCACACAACAACACGAACAATTTCAGCTGATGACGACTCGTAAAATTTAACGGTGCTGATGATTCCGGAATACTTAAGTTGTGTGGATGACAAAGCGACATAATTAGTCGTAGGCAGTAGGGTTGTCGCGACAATCAGTCGCGGCGCGGTCACGCGCGGGCGATAAATCGCGAGAACAATGGCGCGCGCACACTGCAAGGGCGAGACTACTGCGAGCCTTTTGTTCATCTAGTGGCATTCTCTAGTAAAAGCAAGCTTGAAACAAGTTTATTACTATGTAGTGTACCAGTTGAATGCACAAATTAACAAACAAAATTTTCCTGTACATTTTCACAGAACAAATTAGAGACAATTTAATAAAATATCCCTAGGTTAACCTGATTCGTACTACCGACTGCGCCAAACATGATCAGAAGAGTAGTGAAGAGACGATTAAATTAAAAAGTAGCGTTGGGAGACGCACCTAACGGTTAAGGCAGGAAAGGACGTGGGTCATATTACGACGTATAATAATCCTTCTCTTCCATTACGATACAATGTGACAGCATTGCGTTGGTCCAGTAAAAACCCACTTCAAGGCACTCTATTCCATGGACAATTGTATGAGTGAAGTGTCTCGACGACGCGCGTGACGAGTGTGGCGTTATAAGTCGGTTTCATGAAGTCGTATCCGACGTATTTTTGTAGGAAAGCTCTGACGTTGTATTCGCGGCTGAGTGGTCAGTGTTCGGCAAAAAGGGCGCCACTTAAGCTGGAACGGGTTGCACTTTGTAGCGTTGTAGCCGTTACTTAGTAAAGTTTACTGCGCTCGAGTTTATATCCGACATATCCGGGGATTGGCCAGAGATATGTGATTACAAAACAAAGGATCAACCTGAATATAACTCAAGTTGTAATTCTGTTAAGAGAAGGTTGTCTAGAAAAGTTTCTTATCATATGGTACGAAAAATACTAATTACTAGCTTCCGTCCGTGACTTCATCTGCGTGGAACCGGGATAAAAACTATCTTTGTGCAAAATCTCAACCTAATCGGTGGAGCCGTTTAAGCGTGATTGAGTAACAAAATATCCAAGCATCTAAACATCCAGATTTTCGCATTTTTAATAATAATAATATAAGTAATAATAGTAGTGGTCAATCTTACACAATTCAATCTTGCCCCAAACCAAGCAAAGCTTGTACTATGGATACTAGATGACGACAACATACTTCTATAGATAAACAAATATTAAATACCACATAGAAACATTCATGACTCGGGAACAAGTATTCGTGTTCATCACAGAAATAAATGCCCTTACCGGGATTCGAACCCAGGACCTGTTGCTTCGTAGGCAGGCAGGGTCACTACCAACTAGGCCAACGCGGTCATCAAAACTAGTACTTAGGATTTCATCGAAAGTCCAAATGGTCGTACCTAAACAAAATGAGTCGTTTTAGCCTGAACTGCTCTGCAAGCTAGCTGATGTTCTACATTCCTTTAGAGCTCTGTACTCCTAACATAGCTTAGCAGATAGTGTTAGCATTTAGTTTTCTAGTAATATGTTTTGTTTTCGGTCTGTTAAAGTACCGTGTGCAGCAAGTGTAACTTTATAATTGAAGTGTTTGTTAAGTCGTGCTTAGGTCGCATTGGAAAATAAAATATCGTGTCTTAGAAACGCCGTTCTAATTATTTGATTGATCTGATAAATTATGATTAAACCGAAACATGATTGCTTAAAAATAAAAATAAAATACAAACTTGTCTGGTTACGTTCCTGTTTTACTCAAACAATAATTTTTATTCGGGACAAACACGCGTAAGTGATGGTATTTTATCTTATCTAAAATACTCACTTCAGGTAATACGAATTGAACTTTTCAAAGTTACTATCGTTGTTTTCCATAAAAACCATTCCCGCAAAAATTTCCATTTCGTTTTCTCGTCCGCGGAAGACATAGGCGTGTCTCTTTCATAAAGGCTTGGGAATAGAGGAAAGATAAAAAATGCCATCAGCTTACAAATAGTTGCAGCCAATCAGTTGTTGCTAATCATCGGTTCACTCGTTTTCACAATCCCTACCTAAATGTCCTAAATATTAAAACTTTCTATACTTGACTGGAGATGCTTGATGTCAAACGATGCCGTCTGCTTTTCCATACACGATTGACGGTTGCATATATGTTACGATAGTATTCATTTATAATAGCTTGAAATTACAATGTTTGGCAAGCTAAGTTAGTTTTTTTGTAGATGACTTTTGTGCTTTACTTTACTAGACGGCTCCCTCTAATTAATAGTACATTATTGCCGAGGCGCGGTAAGACAGGGGTTGTCTGACGAGGTGGTTGGCAAGAGACGCCAAGAAACGAGTCAGGCAACCCCCAAGGTGCTTATAGTACTTTTCTCAAACATGTGAGGAAATAATACAAAGACATTACAAAAAACATATAGTGACATACCTAATAACGCGGTGATATGATTTAGCTGTAAGCATTATTTCTACGAATTCTTTCAATGGCGGTATTCACTTCACACTATATTTTACACTCAATGCGGTGTTTCAAGTAATCAAGCATTTAATTAATTTCATGTTTCATTTATCTCAAATGAATGAATATACAATACAATACAATACAATACAATACAAATACTCTTTATTGCACACCGTAAAACACGAAACAAATAGACATAACAACTTATTAAAAAAATTAGATGTTAAAATATACTTACGGTTTAAAACTTTTTAATTTCATTTCCTTCTAACCATAAACAATAAAGAGTAAAAAAATATTTAAAAATATCACCATGAAAACCGCGCGGCTCGCGGGTGATTTTCTTTGGCTGAACGTGATTTTTCCTTAGTCGTCTCGATTTAGTATGGCGCTATCAGGATTTTAAAAAGTTTAACGCAGCGGGAAATAATGGATTTTGTATGGGTTATTATACTGGCAGGGAAGAGACTTAACTTTTTAAATGTTGGCGGATAAAAATTAAGCACGTCGCGTGTTCGTTTTTCAAACAATACGCGGCGCTTTCCGAGCATGTTTGAGAAAATATATTTTAGTTTAGGAGTCAATGTACTTCAGTATTGAATTGGGCAGGTCAAATCTAGCATGAAATATATTAAGTAAGTTTATAGTCATCTGTATGCCAGTTTAGGTTGTGTGTAAAATTATATATTATGTACTCAAGCTTTGTAGTATGTAACATAACCTAATCATTAATGTAAAATGTTAGTAACACCTCTTATATGGGTCGATAAAGACCAGCAGGTCGATCACGTAATGCATTGTACATACGTTAGGTAGATCTAAATTTGAATGTTTATATGGAAAAAAGACATTTGGATCTACCTAACGCGCGTTCAAAACGTTACGTGAGTACCCCTCTGAAATAAATGATTTCATTAATTCATATAATTAATTTACGTAGAATCCGTACCTTTTCTAAAATTGTACGAGCTGACGCACATATAAATACGTTCAACTCGCACAAGTAAAATACCTAATTACTTACCTATTAATATTTGCATGGCTTGCATTCCCATGTCGCAATCCTTTATAGGTATCGGTGGAAACAATAAAGCAGTGTTCAACTATCACTCAAAGGGTTCGGTCATTAGCTCTCCGGAGTTACCATCCCTTAGCTAGCATCCCTCAGCTTCCAACACAGCATAGCTAACTTTAAATTGGTCCTTCGAGCTACCGTACAAGCGGGACCTTTCGGGAGTGTAAAAAAGAATTCCGTCGGTTCGGCATACGTTCATTGACCCAGTTATACTGAGAATATATAGTTACACGTGTCTCTACCTAGCGAGCGATATAGCGGTAGATAAACGTGAAGCACCTCGAGCATCAGCATACGAGCAGCCGTGGGTCAGGGACTCACACAGCAGCACCAGCATCAACTCTTAGCATCAGCAACACCGTGAGTCGAGAGACTTGCAAGCAGCAGCATCCAAGTAAGATCGTTCATATTACTTGAATAACTAGCTACCATGTCGGAATACGAAGAACTCTTCGGCCGTCAAGCAGCGATCGTCAGCGAGCTTCAGCGCATCGGCGCTAATTTTGACAAAGACTCAGCTCATCGAAAAACCTCGGAGTATCTGAAGTTAAGGTTAGACGCTTTAGATAAACTCTGGGGAGAGTTCGAACTTAACGATAAAACACTTACTACTGTACTTGTTAAATCGCAGCGTTACTTTCAAGAAAATATTTACACTCGTACTCTCAAATATTATACTGACACTCGAGCGAAAATAGCAGATTATAAGCCATATCAGAAAGAAAAACCTTTAGTAGGGTCAGGTTCGGGTAACGGTACCAACACCGGGACTGGTCCAAACAAGGTAGATGAACTTTTGTCCCTACAGCGGACTAACTTTCGAGCTTTCAAGCGACTAATATCTAGCATCAAAGTCAGCGAGATCAGCGAGAAATGGGAGTTAGAAGACGAGCTCCGTAGCATCCAATCTAGATGGAACGCCATCGACAAGCTGCATCTAGAAATAGACAACATTCTTGAAGGTGAGGATGAAGTTTACCTAGATGAATTTACGAAACAGGAAGAGTCATATAAGAAAAGTAGGAAAGCGCTAAACCAAAAGCTATCTGCTACTTCTCACATCCAGCAAGCTACTCCTTTACTTGAAATACCCACTTTTTCAGGCAAGTATTCCTACTGGCCTACGTTCTACGATTTATTCTCTGAATCTATTCATAATAATAACTTCCTATCAAAAGCTCAAAAAATGCAGCATCTCAAGGGTAAGGTCAAGGGAGAAGCGGAGCGATTAATTCAACATTTAAATATCTCAGCTGAAAATTATGATATTGCTTGGGAAATATTGACGCATCGTTATAATAATCCTCAAGTACTCTTTACGACTCAAATCGAGACTTTCCTGAATCAACCCAGCATCAGCAAGCAAACATCTTTCGAGATAAAACGTCTTTACGATACCACCACCGAGTGTATTCACGCCATACACAACCTCGGTGTGAATACTAACACTTGGGATCCGATATTGGTCCATTTACTGACCAAAAAGCTAGACAGCGATACCTACAATGCCTATAAAGAATCGCGTAAGTCTCCAAGAGAATTACCTCTTTTATCTGAGCTAATGAATTTTCTCGAGAGTAAGTTTATAGCACTAGAGCCTACTCACAAGAGAGAGAGAGAATCTACAGCTAAGCCAGCTTCAAGCTATCAAGCTAAGCCTAACTACAAGCCGAGCTACTATAATAGCAAGCATACATCGAGGTATCAAGCCGCTTCTACATCCACGTGTAAGTGCCCTCTATGTAATTTTGATCACGAGCTATACCGATGCCAAAAGTTCATCAACATGTCACCGGATGCCAAATTGAGGTCAGTTGCAAAACTTCAACTTTGTAAAAATTGTTTATTTAAACATGCAAGTAATAAATGCATTTCAACAAAAAGGTGCAAAGAATGCAATTGCGAACATCATACGATTTTGCACGACGCATGTAACGAGACACTGCACCGCACTACGACGGTACCTACAGCTGAGCAAAACTCACCTTTAATGACTAATGCGCTACCATCAAATAAGCAACCTAGCAACAAGCCTTACACAGCAAGTCACGTTGCGGCTGACGATGAAGAAGTTTTATTAGCGACAGTTTTGTTAAAAATAAAAGCGATTGACGGTAATTACGTCACACTACGAGCATTACTCGATCAAGGCTCTCAGATAACTTTAGTATCGGAGAACGCAGCACAACTACTAGGGTTGCCACGCCGTAAATTTAGCGCATCGGTATCCGGCGTCGGTGTCGTCCCTAAGCACAGCAAACAGCTTATATCACTTGAATGTAAATCTATCTACGATGATTACAGTTTCAACACTGAAGCATGCATTATTCCTCGAGTTATTGGTGATCTTCCCAATGTTTCATTCACTAAGAAATCGTGGCCTCACATCCAGCACATGAACCTAGCTGATCCAGAATACAACTTATCTAAATCAGTTGATATTTTGCTTGATGCTTGCGTTTACTCGGACGTGATTATGAGTGGTCTAGTAAAAGGGTCACATAACGCGCCCATAGCTCAACAAACTAAGCTTGGCTGGATTTTGTCGGGAAATGTAAAAACATTTAACTGCAGCGTTGTCGTTAATAATCTTGACGAAATAGCTAAATATTGGGAGATGGAGGAAATACCTAGCATATCGAGCGACCTTACTACGGAAGAACAGTATTGTGAAGAGCATTACACAGCTACTACCAAGCGACTTGACAACGGTAGGTACGAGGTAGCCCTACCAATGAAGCCTAACTATGAAAAAAGTTTAGGAGCTTCCAAAGCAAAAGCGACAGCACAATTTTTACAATTAGAGAGCAAGATGGTAAAAAACGAATCTTATTCTAACAGCTATAAACAATTCATTCACGAATATCTAGAACTAGGTCATATGCGTCCAGCTAACCAGGGTGACCACATTTCATACCATCTGCCGCACCATGGAGTGGTCCGACCTGAATCTTCTACTTCCAGCCTCCGGGTAGTATTCAACGCTTCAGCTAAAACCAGCTCAGGGCTCAGCCTCAATGACGTCATGGAATGTGGTCCGAATTTGCAGCATGACCTACCTACTTTGATTTTAAACTGGCGTCAATATAAATATGTAGTTACTGCGGATATAGAAAAAATGTTTCGTCAGATTTTAATCAGAGAAAGCGATCAGCATCTACAGGGTATTCTCTGGAGGGATTCCCCTCGAGAGCCAATCCAGGAATACTTACTTACCACAATAAGTTATGGCACAAAACCAGCTGCGTATTTGGCTATGAGAACCCTGCGACAGCTAGCTAAAGACGATGCTTCAAAATACCCTCTTGCAGCAGCAGCGTTAGAAAATAATTTTTATATGGATGATTTACTTAGTGGTGAAAACACTATCGAAGCTACAAAAGAACTGCAGCAACAGCTAATCAAAATAATGAGAGGAGCAGGAATGAATTTACGAAAATGGTCAGCTAATCATCCAGAACTACTACAAGATTTATCTACAGATCAGCTTGATAAGCCTTTCGACTTTAAATGTTCAGAGTCTCGTAAAACACTCGGTCTAACATGGACACCCTCGTCCGATTCATTTATATTTACGAACAAAATCGAGCACGCCGAGTTATGTAATACGAAACGCCAGCTACTATCAGAAATATCAAAGATATTTGATCCGTTGGGATGGCTCTCACCCCTGACGGTTCGAGCTAAGCTTCTCTTCCAAAATACATGGAATTCCTGTGAAGGATGGGATGACCCTATTCCGGAAGAAATCCAGAAGGAATGGGTCCAGCTATGAAATGACCTTCAAAATGTAAGTCAATTCAACATACCTAGATACTTAGGTGACACACAAAAACAATTTGAATTACACGGATACAGCGACGCATCGCAAAAATCTTATGCCTGCGCCGTGTACTTAGTAGCAACCAACGATAAGGGCGAGTGCACGAGGCGACTCGTCGCAGCTAAAACGAAACTAGCGCCACTAAAGAAGAAAGTTTCACTACCGCGACTTGAACTGTGTGGAGCTTTACTTCTAGCTCAGCTTATACAAATCGTAAAAGCTTCTTTGACAGCTACTGAATATGACATATACGCATGGACGGACTCTACAGTAGTCTTGGGTTGGCTTCATGGCGACTTAGCTCGTTGGAAGCAATTCGTCGCGAATCGAGTTCAGCAAATAACCGATATCATACCAGCATCGAATTGGAACCACGTCCGGTCTGAAGAAAATGCAGCTGACTGTGCCACCAGAGGACTACCCATAACAAAGCTTCTCAATAATACACTTTGGTGGAACGGACCGGAATCGCTAGCTACCTTTGAACCAAGCAACATCAAAAACAGAACTTATGATCCACCGACCATTGAAACTAAAAAGGTCTGTGTGAACTCAGCTTTACATCAACCTAGCTATTCATTCATAAATGAATTATTAACAAGCAACAGCTCTATAACTCGAACAGTAAAAGTAGTGGCATGGGTATCACGTTTCGCAGCAGCGTTACGTCACAAACACACGGAACATGATACAGTCCTGTCCACTACAGAAATAAACAAAGCTTATAACTTCATTATCAAAAACGAGCAAGCGAATGATTTTGAAAAGGACTTGGAAAAATTAAAAGAAAAGGGATATGTTGGTTTTAGCAGCCCTTTAGCGAATATCTCTCCCTTTTTTGATGAAAACGGGATTTTGAGAGTGGGTGGTCGCCTCGGTCAGTCCACAGTTAGCAGCTCAGCTAAACATCCAATGATCTTGTCAAGTCACAGCCGTTTTACCGAATTAATAATTGACCAAGCTCATATTACAACCTTACACGGTGGACCGCGGCTAACACTATCTTATTTACGTGAAAAGTATTGGATTTTAAGCGGCATGAGAACAGTTAAAAAACAGCTTCGCAAATGCGTAAAATGCCGTCGTTTCAGCACTGAAAAGCAGCATCAATTCATGGCCGACTTACCACGAGCCAGAGTGACACCTTCACGTCCATTCACGCACACTGGCGTAGATTTTACCGGGTACGTAGAGCTAAAAGCGAGCAAGGGCAGGGGAGTCAAAACAAACAAAGGCTATGTGGCTGTGTTCGTCTGCCTAGCGACTAAGGCCGTGCACCTAGAACTGGTGTCTGACCTCAGCACTCCAGCATTTTTAGCAGCTTTTCGCCGTTTCTGTGCGCGGAGAGGGACGCCCCGCCGAATGTACAGCGACTGCGGTACTAACTTTATCGGAGCTAAACGAGCATTGGACAGTGAATACAAGGAAATTTCAAGCACTATCAATCAAAACTACTTTAAGCATCTAAGCAAAATGAACATCGAGTGGTCTTTCAATGCTCCAGCGTGGCCCAGTGCGGGCGGCTTATGGGAAGCCGCCGTGAAAAGCTTCAAACGACATCTGAAACGAGTCTTAGGTGAGCAAAAGCTTACTTACGAGGAGTTTACTACACTGCTGCAGCAGATCGAAGCGTGTCTAAACTCTCGTCCTTTGTTTCCTCTGACGGAGAATCCTGAGGATGCTTACTTGACCCCAGGACATTTCTTGATTGGAGACTCTTTACTATCACGACCTCAGACCGACCCAGATGACTTCAACTTACGAGCACGTTGGCAACTTGTACAAAGCATGAACAAGCACTTTTGGAAGCTATGGTCGTCAGATTATCTTCAGCATCTTCAAACTCGTTCCAAATGGAGAACACCCACAAAAAACCTTCAGCTTAACGACATTGTACTCATAAAAGACGACAACTTACCTCCAGGAAAGTGGGCGCTCGGCAGAGTGGTAGACCTGCACCCTGGAAGCGATGGATACTTTAGGGTTGTATCTGTCAAAACCGAAGCAAACATTTTCAAGCGACCAGTAACAAAGCTTATACTGTTACCGATTGAAACAGCTAAAAAAGAAGACGATCTCTCAGCTCATCAGCATAATAATCAGCAAACTCCACTACCTGCAAACTCGAATGTACGAGCACGTGGAAATAAGCGGAAACCTTTCAAAAACTTTTTCACCTTAGCTCTCTTACTATTTTCAATGTTGGTATCTCCAACTACACAGCAAAAGGTACCTCATTTCAGTACCACAGCTCTCGATGATTCCAAATCACTATACTTTGACAAGGTATCGAACTTACAATATATTCGAGACGAGTGGAAGCTAGTAGTATACTACAATCTCACTGGCTACTGGCAAGCAATCACTGACATGGATACTTACGTGAGAAATCTAAAAGGCTTGACTATGAAATCTAGCACTCAATTCCAGCAAATAACTAACCAGCTAACACACGAGCTAACGGAAATTGAGCACTACAACCGATTACTACAAAGCTCCAATAACAAGCGACAGAAACGAGGTTTAATAAATGGTATCGGAAATGTAACTCACTACTTATTTGGCGTATTAGACGACAAATTTGCCCAGCAATATGCTAAAGACATTGAGAAAATTTCCTACAACGAAAATCATCTTAAAAGTCTTATCAAAAACCAAACTACAGTGGTTGAAGCAGAATTAAACATCATACAACGCAATGAGCAAATAATGAACAAACAATTTTCACTTATCAATGAGCATCTCCATAATATAACAACAGACATAAATAAATTACGGTCTGACGTCAACGACGGGCTCTACATTACGTCATCAGCATTAGCAGCGAATATCATCCTCCAGAGTCTCAGACGTATGCAAACGTCACTCATAGACACTGTGACCGACATCAGTCACGGTCGCATCGATACACACTTAATAACTAGCGAGCAACTTGAAGAACAAATCCACTTTATATCTGGCCAGCTACAGGGCGATCTAAAAGCACCATCTGAGACCGGAAATATACGGGACTTATACAAGCTACTAAAAGTATTCGCTAAAGTCTTTAAAAATTATCTTATAATTGAAATAAGAGTCCCACTAGTAAGCAATGAAATCTACGAGCTCGACAAAATAATTAGCGTTCCGCAAAACAAAAATGGATATTCCTACCTTACCATACCTACCTACCCTTACTTAGCATTTAACTTACGCAAAGACGCAGTTATATTCTTATCAGATTATGATTTGCAAGCTTGTCTTCATGTATCAGAAGAAAAACTACTATGTAGCCTAGATAAACCAACTTATGACTTAAACTTGCAGCAAACATTGTGCAATATCACTTTAATAAATACAGGCAAATCTACATCACCTTGTATTTATGAGCATTCAACTTGTGTAAATAGATGGATCAAGTTACACCGACCGAACTCTTGGCTTTATTCGTGTTGCGATAAATGCAATATACGCTCTTATTGCCCAGCTGATGTAACTATGAGTACCTTATCAGGCACTGGCCTTTTGGAAATAGGTCAGGGTTGTACATATAGGGGTGATACATTCACTATTCACTCTCACAACAGCTTTTTACGAAAAGTAAATATTCAGCCTTCTGTCGAAGCCCCAGAGGTATCTATTTTGAACAGCGTAATAAAGACTTCTGGAACCAGCTACGACTTTAAGATAGAAAACCACGAGCAAACATATCGTCAGGTAATGGACGAGATCAACAACCTGAAACAGCAATCAGAATCCGACCTCAGCATACACGATGTTCATCAGTTTTCCATTATTTACGGCATGCTTGCCGTACTGGTGGTAATGGGAATTATAGCAGCCTGTCTTCGAGCCAGAAAACGACGGAGCATGCAGCTAGCAGCGTCTCCCGGGCGGGAGGGCCCGGTGAGCTCAGCGCGCGGCTGCGCGGCTGCAAACGACGCGCGTACGCACCGCGACCCTACACGTACCACGCGAGTGTATTGAATTACGTAAATCAGTGAGCATGGGCATTTTAAGTGCAAATAGAGGCGCGGCGCCTCCTAAGCCTCCTCGTTCAGTGTCTATTCCCATACCGTGTGATTCTTTTAGTGAAATAATCGAGCCCACCGGGGACAATTAGTTTTCCTTTGACATTTTAAAACGTTTATCTTACTAGAATAACCGCTAATATTATACATAACTATGGACCGCTAAGTGAAATTTATAAGCATTCATTTCTTCAGCTAATATTGTTTCTACATGAATTACTAAATAACAAATGTTTACCTACTATAACTTAGCTTAAGCTTTACTGTTATTTTAGCCATTATAAAGCTACCATTTCCTTCTTTTCGGGTTGGCAAGATGTACGAGCTGACGCACATATAAATACGTTCAACTCGCACAAGTAAAATACCTAATTACTTACCTATTAATATTTGCATGGCTTGCATTCCCATGTCGCAATCCTTTATAGGTATCGGTGGAAACAATAAAGCAGTGTTCAACTATCACTCAAAGGGTTCGGTCATTAGCTCTCCGGAGTTACCATCCCTTAGCTAGCATCCCTCAGCTTCCAACACAGCAAAGCTAACTTTACAAAAATGCTTGGACACAGCAGTGTACGCCGAGCACAAGCATTGTCTCATTTCTTTCTTTTTAAATTAGAGCGGGATGTCACGTGCCTCTCGCTCCGTTACAATATTCATAATTCAGTATTATTAGAGAGAGAGGCGTGACTGAGCTGCGACCGACTTGGGAGAACGTGGTTTTCTACTTACATAACATACTTACATTATAAAACGAGCGAGCGAAGCGAACGTAGTTCTATGCTCCAGCTTGGGCCGAAAATCCTTCGTATGTTACCGATTCTCGTGAATTTGCGAGCAGGTCCGGTAATTACATAGAACTTCTTCGTCGTTTCAAATTTGGATAAAATAAGAGTTATTGAAGAAATACAGATTAACGAGTTCTACAGCTCAGATAGTAATTAATATTTGTTTTATTATGTTATTTTGTTATACTGCTATTTTTCTGTGTCCATTGACATGTGCCTTTTTATGCATTCAATAATTTGAATTGAACTGAATAGTAAATATAAGGAGCCCAATTTATTGAGGAGGGACCCTCATCAAACTGAAGACCGCGGGCAAATAAATACTTGTTATGTGCATGGTGTTGGCTTACTGTGGAGGAAGGTCATCGGAGGTCCTGGGGATAGCATGGATCAGGCATTGCTCTGATTTGACTCGGTTGATGACATCTTACCCGTTTCCCGTTACCTACGTATTATGTTGACTACTTAAATTAGGTAGAATCTAACGAACATGGGCTTAACCAAAGTGAAGCAAAAAGCACCATTAAATTCACCGGAAGTGCTGTCTTTGTACTACTCGTCTGTACCAGTAGCTCGGCAACTGCGTCGTTATCTCACTCGCTATTCCACAATAATACGTCTAACTATAATAATAAATCACAGCACAATAGTTAGCCGGATCCGAAGAAAGTTCGCTTTTCTCGCCTTTGAGCTCCCGAAATAATTGTGCCGGCGGCATGCGTGGGGAGGGTTAATACAATCGAGAGCAACGTATATCAAGGGCGGAATATCTTAAGCTATTGTGTGGTTACGTAGGCGGAAGTGTTGACTTCACTTCAGCTTGAGCCGCGTTTAGTTCGAGCGTGCTGGTTGGTTAGTAGTTACTGGCGCTAAGTACTAGAAAGGACATCTGGTAGTCTGAAATTTCTTTTCAACAACTTGAGCAAATGACCTTGCCTAATTGTACGTGCGAGCTGCCCCCCCACTTCGTCCCGCATGTTCAAGTTGTTTGCCAGGAACTGTACAAGATTTTAAAGATGTGTGATACACCTCCTAGATAAATACGTGCAGAATTACTTAATAAACTGAAGGAAGAGGTTCCTTAATGTTTTGACTTGAATTGGTCATATTAGATATAACTAATAATGTTTAGTTGGTTATCTAAATCTATGAACGTCGAAAGGACGGAACAATTTTTATAAAAAAAAAAAAAACTGTGACATTCGAACCAGTTTTAATGCGTTATTTATTCTACTATCTAATTTATTCGTTATTTTCTTGCCAGCCATTTTGTGAAAGCCATTCAGTGAATGAAGAATTTACTGAGCTTAATATTATGCTGGCATTTCAGTGAGCGCTGGCCTATTGGAGCCATCAGCTAGTAAATCTACAAGTATGCGAGTTCGCTCGAACGGGGCTCGCGCGCTGGCGGGAAGCCAGCCGTTATGTATTCATGCCCGAATGTTCGCCGCCGCGCCGAACCTCCGCGCACTGCATACATTTCTACCAACCTTGGATAATAATTAGGGAAATAATAAGCAATGTTTACCTAAACCTTGTCTATCCAATAACTACAAGTAATTGACTATCAACTATAAGTACATATCGATATTTATTTATTTCATAATATAACATTGCATTGTAAATAACAACACTGATGTCAACCTATAAAAATTAATACTATGATCGTCAAAAATTATTGAAATGAAATGAAATGATTTATTATGAAAAACATACACAGGTGTTATAAATGTACATGTCAGTAGAATTAATTTACATGAGGGCATGTTCCGCCATAGTTTGGCATGCAAAATATAAATTCTAATTTAAAACGTCATAATACTAATCTAATTACACCAATAATCTATTTATACAAAATATCAAATTATTCTTTCAAGTTATAAAACGGTCGAGTAATCAAGTAGGATTTTAATTTTCTAGAAAATTCACTAATATCATTGCATTGCTTTATGTCATCATTTAACTTATTACAAACTTTTATACCATTATATTCAATACTTCTTTTAAAATGTATATAATTATTAGATTTTGGTAGCTGAATGTCAAAATTGTCTCTGCATAATCTACGTGGTCTAATGTTACTATTACATACAAACTGGACTTGTTTTTGTAAACAAAAATGCATAGTAAATATATGTAAAGCGATATCACGGTCAGTATTCTATGTTTTATAAATAGTGGACGGCAGTGTTCGAGAGGCTTTGCTTTTTCGACATACCTAAGAGCATTTTTTTGTAGTATGAGAACACGGTTCACATGAACACTATTGCCCCAAACCTCAAGGCCGTACCTTACTAAGCTTTCAAAATATGCAAAATAAACTGTTTAAAGTACTGAAGAATTTAACATTTTAGAAAGATTCTTTAAGGCGTAACAGGCACTGGCCAGTCTTTTCCTTAGTAGACTTATATGGTTTGACCAGCGCAACTGTGTATCTAGTTCTACGCCTAGAAACTTGACATTAGTGACTTTTACTATAGGTAAAGGCAAGTCGTACGTTATGCTGTTGGTATGTCTTAGAAAAGGAAAATACAGCGTTTTATCCATGTTAATCTTAAGACCATTGCATTCAAACCAGTATGTAAGGTCCGCCCATGTCTGGCCAATTTGAGCCTTAAATGCTACATCATTTTCATTTTCAAATATAATGCTTGTGTCGTCTGCATAGAGGTAAACTGTTCCATAAGTTATATTACACTGTAGATCATTGATAAAAATAATAAATAGCAAGGGGCCAAGGACAGATCCTTGGGGCACCCCGCAGTCAACCGCTTTCTTAGCAGAATTGATATATTCAATGCACCCCAACCTATCTACGTCAGATATTTGAACAAATTGGACTCTATCCGTGAGGTAAGACGTAAGAAGTTTTAATATAGATCCCCGTATTCCATAATAATGTAATTTATCTAGTAATATTTTATGATTCACACTATCAAACGCCTTACTAAGGTCGCAGAATATTCCAGCACATTTGAGGTTTTGGTTAAGATTGGTCATAACTTGTCGGACTAATTCAGTAATAGCTGTTACAGCACTCCGATTTTTCCTGAAACCAAATTGCTGAGAACAAAAATAATTATTTTTATCAAAATGATCAATATTTCTAGTCGCAATTGCCTTTTCAAATAGTTTTGATAAAACTGATAGCAGCGAAATAGGGTGGTAGTTATTTATGTCCATCTTAGAGTGCTTTTTATGTAAGGGGACCACTTTTGCTGTTTTCAAGTATGCGGGGAAAATTCCATCACATATGCATGCATTGAATATATCACACAGCGGTACACATAAAACTTCAATGCTATACTTGATTAAAGTGGTACTTATATCATCCGGACCACTGGAACTTGTATTTTTTAAAGATTTTACAATATTTATTATTTCTATCTCATCAATAGGAGACATGAACATAGATCTTGTGTTATTAATGCGATTATTTTGTAAGAGGTTCATATGCTCACCGCTATGTTCCGCATTTCTTTCAAGAACCTGACCCGCTTTAATAAAGTAGTCATTAAAAATGTTGCTTATCCTTACAGGATCATCAATCATTACATTATCATCCACTAGTTTGATCGTACCTTTACCTAACATTTTCTTTCTGCCTGTATTCTCATTCACGATATTCCATATGACTTTACTTTTCGATTTTGCTTTTTGTATTGTATTTTTAACATGTGTGTTTTTAGCCGTAAATATAACCTTTTTTGGTGTACTGTTATAGGTTTTATAGTAATACTTCAGACTTCTATCATATCTGAATTTACGAGTTTTTAATAAAAGTAGCCTTTTTCTCCTACACGCTACTCTAATTTCACGTGTTATCCATGTCTTTTTATTGCTTCGCAATCTAACTTTTTTGAAAGGGAAACGCTTGTCAATAATATCACGTATTATTCTGTAGAACAATCGTAATTTTTCCTCGCAGGATTTCTCTTCAAATATGTCATTCCAGCAAACTGTTTTTAGATCATCCTTAAATTTTTTTAAAGCTACTTGAGAATAAATTCTTCTGACCTGTAATTGTATTTGTTTTGATGGACTTATTAGTTGATCAAGAAAGAATACAGTTTGAGCATCATGATCTGAAAAGTTACAGGGAATAACATGCGCATTGTAGCTATCGTACATATCGGTAAGTACATTGTCTACTAAGCTTCGAGACGTTTCCGTTACCCGAGTATAGTCTTTTATTGTAGGCATCATGTTATGCTCCCTAAGTATTTGCAAAAATTCTTCAGCCACAGTTGTTTCGCTTTTTAAATCAATGTTGAAGTCTCCACATATGATAGAACAATGGTTTTTATTATTGACTAAAAATAGCTCAAATTGTGTTAGAAAACTTTTTGTGTCACTGCTGTGTGTTTGTGGACTTCTGTACACCGTGCTTATAAAAATCTTACATGTCTCCAGTTGTATAAAACACAAAACCACTTAACGAACCTAGATTTACGACTTTATGCGAGGTCATGCTGTATATTGTATTGAACATGATTGCTTCTTTATTTAACAACATAACACACGACATAGCTTCTCGCGAACAGCCAATGCCAGAACTCTTAAGATCAGTTCAGCCACAGGGCCCACGAATTCGTCTGCTCCACTGGTTGTCAATTCAGACTCTGACCCTATTCGGCTAAACGTATTACATTCAAATTAGTTTTGTATTCGACGCGCGCGCTTGTTCAGTTAAGACTTATTGTGTCAAACCCGCACGGGACCACTGCCAAATATCAAATTAAAGGAAAAATTTAAAAATGTAATGCTCCGAGCCGGATTCGAACTGGTGACCACAGGCTACGGCTGGTGGGGGTGGGAAGTTGATGCCGTTAAGAACCTTAAGTCGTAAAGTCGGTAAATGGCGTTGTGAGACGGAACTGATTGAAAGATTTAGTGGCCGAGACAGATTGTTCCGATAGCTCAGTTGGTTAGTTGCGACGAGCCATGCCTGTGGTCTCCGGTTCGAATGCGGCTCGGAGCTTTATTTTTTTACTTTATTACATTTCGTAGCAGCGTTACTGTGTAATACAAAATTAACTACAAAATACGGTATTCGACAAAAGTCAAATCAGCCTTCTTATTATGAAACGTCGAAAACGCTCCGTTAGTATTATATGGAATTGGTAAGGATTACTTGCTTGTGACGTCACAATCAAACAACGTCCTTATTAATTTTCACTGTAGTCAAATACCGTATTGTTTGCAATACAATGCGTTTAGTTGAATAGACCGCTGATCTTTGAGGGCGTAGTGCCTCCCTATAAAAGTGTACTGAAGCCTACTTGGGATTAGTATTCACACCTCGGCCCACTACTTAGCCGCTCTTATCTTCGGCCCGATACGTTAAGCCAGCGTTTTTACACAGCGGTTACAAACAAGCGTACCGATAGCCACGAGACTACAGTCAGAGGGACGGATACATATAATAGATGTTGAACTTGTGATACTCCTCATTTTCTTCGGGAATTAAAAGGGTCAATCGTCTTCTTCTGACGCGCGTTAGGACAATCCAACTGTCATTTTTAGATATAAAATTTGACATTTAGATCTGTCTATCGTGCGTAAAATGCGTTATGTATTCGACCAGCAGAGGTTAACCACGTAAAGTTTCCAACGCGCGTTAGGACAATGCAACTGTCATTTTTCCGTATAAAATTTGACATTTATATCTACCTAACGTACGTACAATGCGTTACGTGATCGACCTGCTGGTAAGCCAAAAGACAAATGTGAGTTTACAAAAATACTGTAAATTGGACTCTTATTATGCTAAGGAGATGCCTGATCATGGAATAGGTTTATTAATATAATTAAAATGCCGTAAAATCATAGTTTTAAAGAGTACAGCATATAACAAGCAACAAAAAGTACTTGATTGGTCCAAAAGTTAATCAGATTGACACCCAGCGCATATCTAACTAACCCGAAGTAATAATAACACAACAGATACGACACAACATCTTAAATAATAAATTTCCCCTTGTCTCCTTTAATCGCCGCCTATACACTAACGTTAATCTCGCTTCATAATTTATGAGAAAATTGAAAACCTGCACTTATTACTCTTTCACGAGTTTGACTCGTAAATCTTGCTCAGAGAAAAAGATGGAATTTTTCAACTGAGCAGCGCTATTCGGCGGCTTACCTGGAAAGAAATTATAGAAATTACGAGTTCCAATTTCATTGTGACAAAGACTAATGCTCATTTGTGGTTGGATATTTGGAGCACTTGATTTCCGTCTGGCAGGAATGTGGAAGATCATGCCGAATCCTATTGGTCTCTACAATCACCAAACACGAAGTTTCCGCAGCAATGTTAAAATCTGAAATAGACGCTTATGTGACGATGGTGCTTTTATCGAAGCCTGCGTGGACAATGTTTTATACGGTCCCGCGTCGCATGGCACTTTCATGTAGGAATCCTCGAGTGATAGGCCCAACCTATTACGAACGACTACCCGCCGCATTGCGAACAGAGTCATCTGACGAAACATTCGAACGCCAACTGAGAAACTTTTTATTGAAATAATAATGATATTCAGTAAAGGAATTTATGGACATTAAACATTAATAATATCACTGTTTTTGACGTTGTAAACTATATCGTTATTTGTATTTTTTGAATTTTTCGTTTAAGTATAGTTTGTAATCTGACGCTCTTTATGTGATATCTTAGTCATTTATTTACTTTTGCCTATGAATTAATTGTGACTATAATTTAAACCAAATGCAACTTGACATTTTATTACAATTCTTATTCTCTTTGACGATCATAATATAAATTCATATAGATTAAGCTAGCTTTAATTTATATTGTAATTGTATATTGTGAAATAAATAAATCTAAATCTAAATCTATGAATGACTAGCTCGAATCTTTTATATCGTAGTTTCACTTTCACCCTCCATTTCACCCCCTTAGAGGGTTATTTGGGTTATAAAAACTATCAAATGTCCTTTTTTGGGACTCTAACTATCTTTATAGAATATCGAATAGAATATTGAAGTAAGTGGTTCTGATTGAGCTTATTCCAATTCAAATTAAAATTATTCCAGTCAAAAAAAAATGTTGACTTAACTAAGGGCCGCGCACCGACGGGAGGGAGGGAGAAGACGCACTGGCATGCCACGGGATGCCACGGCATGCCACGGAACGCCGCGGGATGCCGCAGTACAACCTGCCGTGCCATGCCGTGCCACGCCCTCAGTGAGCGCCGGCCCTAACACAACACATTGTGTCCGTCGACGCGTGAGCGCGGAGTCCCAGCGGTCTGCGAACGCGCTCAGGTTCCTGTTGGTGCTGTGCCCAGTTGCTGCACTGTACCCGGGCTAGCAGGGACGCGCAAAGTTTGCGCATTATTGCTCGAATAAATAGGTTTAGCTCTCGTTTCAATATTACTCTCTAATTGCACTCCCATAAAAACTCCAACCCCTCATGCATTTCAAGTTGAACAGTAACCTATGTCCACCGTTTTTAGGACTCAAACTTCCTTCCATCCTCCTTTGACTGAGTTTATCAGACAAAGAGATTCGTCAAGGCTTCCTATGAACTACGCTGCCTATAAAAGACAGAACCACTCTAATCATCGTTCAGATTCATCAGAGGGGGTGAAATAAGGGATGACAGTTTGTATGGAGCTACAATATAAACGAGTTCCACGCGGACGTAGTCGTGGGCAGAAGCTAGTACAAAATAAAAATAAGCCAGATATCAGAAAAATTTAATGGCACTTTATACTCATCAATATTGACGTGAAAAAGTAATGAATAGAAAAAGTTTCTTTCGAACCTAAATATTAGTATGGATTATACGCTGGCTACCAAAGTTAAGCTAAATTATGAATTTGACATTTAAACTTCACTCGGAAAATTCTAACTTCTGGCAGATTTTTAATACCGCAGAGTTTGCGCCGCATCGAAAGGCGGCTTGGGTATAAGGAGGAATTCAGAAAGAACTAACTTTGCCAACTAGTCGGAAAAGTAATAGCTACCACAATCATAGTTCTCATCGTTCTTTTGATGCTACAGTTTTGCACAACAGTTGTACGGGTTGTAACTAACATGGGG
Organism: Epinotia ramella; assembly: GCA_947578815.1. Taxonomy (NCBI): domain Eukaryota; kingdom Metazoa; phylum Arthropoda; class Insecta; order Lepidoptera; family Tortricidae; genus Epinotia; species Epinotia ramella. Next base: position 430,015 of record OX388206.1, on the reverse strand, counting down.
CGTGAACACATCAAGGCCAGGTTCGCGTAGCGTATTGCGATTCGAAAAATGCATTTGTTTTTTCACATTGATTTTTTTATTTTTATTTTCATAAAGCTGTTCGGTTTTGTTCACGTTCCTACGTACCTACAAACGTCATCTAAGTGGCCGAAGTTCGTTCCAAAATTACGTACTTAGTTGACAACTAAACATACATGCCAACCAAAGTTCTCAATCGTGTGATTTGTAGCGCATGGTCGATCACCTGACTCACCCACCCTCCGGGATCTGACAAGTCTGATGACTGACCTTTGGACCTCCATCCCTATCAGAACAGCGCAACTGTCCTCCCGTCCAACCGTAATTAAATTATATTTATTTCCCAGCGTCTCTTATGGAAACGGCCGCAATTTAGAGTGCGAGATAAAATGGAGCACCTTCGTGCATAATTTAAAACGTAATAAAACGCCATGAAACACGGCTAATTAGACAATAAAATTCCACGCGCGGGGCGCGGGGCGGTGGACGAATCAAAGGCGGAATCCGCGTTGGATTAACTGTGAGACGACAAATTTAATTATTCACGTGAGAGCTGTTTTATGAGACCCCTCCCCCAACCCTCCTTCCCCGTACATACTCATGCTGTACGTTACTCGGAAAAACGCTCCAAGCCCTCGAGCGCAATTTAAGATTTAATTCTAATTTGGGAAACGATTTCGCGACCGAAATCAAATACGAGAGGTACCAAACAGGGATCGTTTAGCACGGTTTAATGACTGCTCGTTTGTGACATTTTGATTATATTTCTTTTCTCCTCTCCATCTCAGTGTTATCTCAATTGCATCTTAACGTACTTAACAAAGCTAAGGTGCCTGCCACCAAATCATATCATTTAATGATATAGAAATAATTATCTTCTCAAACCCTCACGTGACTGTGAAAACGTCATCTCTCAAACTTTATCTCCCGCAAGTTTATTACGGAGTGTTCAAAACCAGGTCCGGCGAAGTTGGTCGGCGGCCGCCGTCAATGCGCGCTGATTGCGCTGCACTGACAACTCAATTATTGATTCCGAGATGCGATTACCCGGAGTTAAACTCGAATTAGAATTGATTATCTCACCAAGCATACTCCACCAATGCTGGTTACGTAATTACCCAAGTTTAACTGGCTTTCTGGGGTACGCATTCAACTCTGGAACAATACGGCCTTCGTAAACATTAGAGAATTCCCGAGGTAAGCTGCTTACATTTTATGCTAAGCCTGAATACCTAGTCGCCGGGGTAGAATTTTGTTTCTTCATTATTTCGCCAGTTTTCCTAACCCTCATTAAAATTATTTAGTTGCCGAGCTATTTGGAGGTCCGTCTATGTTACAACGTTACAAGGCCTTGACAGCGATATTATCTTTATGTAGATATGGAAGACATCAGTTAATTGGAATTAATAGGGTGAGTGGTTTGCTTGCATCTCGGCCGTGTGTACTTAACACTTGCTCGGCACACGTGAGCCAATTTCATTTGCAAATGCTGTTTGGTTGGAGCAAACAAATTAGCGGACAATCCGCAGGTGTCGTGACACGTGCTTGTGTGTGTGCTTGTGCGTGTGGCCGGTGTGAGCAAACAAGCAATCGCTACGGGGATTCCTCGATCTATATGTAGAAGTGCGGATGGGTCCGTATGTATACAGTGAAGCAGTTAAAGATATGAGCACTGAGCAGTGATAGGTCGTATCTTCACGAGGGAAGGAGAAGATGCGGAAGAGGTTTCTGCTCAAGTTGGACCTCCCTGAAACCTAATAGTTTCTGTCAAATAAATAATTTTTGGTACAAGCTTGTATCGCCAACTGTACTTTTCTGTATACTCATTGAGACGATCTTAACGAGCCCAAACTCAACGGGGTTACGTCGGTTAAGTCCATGGCCGCCTTTTTTCAACATCATCAGATCAGCTAGATGGTAACTAAATATTCAATTTTAATCCAAACTATACCTATACCCAAAATTTCAGCTCAATCGGTTGAGCTGAACTGGTTCAAAATTCAGTTCCTAGAATCGTCCCTCACTAACAAACTGACAAACAAACAGGTCAAATTACATAAAAGCTTGTAAAAAAGCTTAACCTCCCAAAACCTTTCGTAAATCTGAGCAACCTGTTGATTGCTATAGCTATAGCTTTACAAATGATAAATTGTGCCATATAACTACATCTATTGCGTGAATAAAACCGCGCTACATCAAGCAAAAAAATAGTCGAGATTTAATTGATTCAATATGAAAATTGCTATCGATAGCATGTTTAAACGTTGTAAATGGATGTGAGCAGCGATTATGTAAGGATTATTCGCCCGCGCGTCTGTGTAAGCGGATCGAAATATGCCGACCCCTATTATTTCTTGGAATTGGAATTAATTAATTAATAACGGAAACCTCATTAGTTGCGGTAATAATAATCCTCACTCGATAATGCCAAGCGATTACCGCTACCAGCTCGAAACAAAACTGGTTCGTCTTTCACAGAACCCGTTCTAAGAATTATTTTGTCTCCTAAACTTGACACTCAATACCCAGAGGCGTACGTAAATATGTAGGTGAGAAAATGTCAGACGTGTTTTCTAAAGATATCGGAACATACTTTTGCTTTTATGAATAATGTAATCATTCTGTTTGTTTTTAGCACGTATGAAAAAGCGTAGAATCAGAGGAGTTTTCTGGAGACATCGAGTAATCGAGATAGGGTTCGGTTGGTAGAATGGTTGTCTAAGTGGGGGCGTAAAGTAAAGGGGGCTAGTTTATGGTGTAATTAGGAGCATCTTTACGACTCGGCGCGGCGGGAGCATTCTTGGACGTTTTCAGTAAAACTTTACCTTAATCCTTGTGAACATCATCTCTTAAACAAAGGACGTTGACTGGTGAGGTCATTAAGTGCGCTTGTTGTACCATTAGTTCTTCTTCTGATAAATAAGCTTTTGTAATAGTGATAAAATAATAATAATAATAATAAATACTCTTTTCTCAAACATGCTCGGAAATGTACGCGTTAATATCACGAAATGAAGACGTGAAGTTTCTTGTTTATGGCTCCCTACATTACTTCTTGGCCTTACGCCAAGAAGTAATGTATGAAAACCCTAAGTAAAACCATTATTGTCCGCTACTCTAACTTTTTAAATTTGCTTACTAATATTAAACTGACAAAGGAAAATTTACATACTGCCAACCACCACTAGACACTGTAAGCATACTTGCTTCATAGAAAAAATAAAAATAATCTATGGTACCATACTTTATGTGCGGTTAAACATGGTGCTCGAACGGCTTGTTCAAATGGCATGTTTAAAAAATAAAAAAGGCGCAAATTACCTATTATTTAATTGATTACCTTGTATTTATTTTAATTTTAATATTTCCTCACATCGTTTCATTTTAATATTTCCTCACCGATGACTTACCGATAGAAGCGTGGAAAGCGATGAGCGATCATGGTGTTGACCTGCTGACTAACCTTTATAACCTCATACTGACCAGCCGACGGATGCCCGATTCCTGGAGATCGAGCGTCATATCTCCTATATACAAAGGCAAAGGTAGTGTACAGGACTGCGGAAGCTACCGAGGAATTAAAGTTATGTGTCACACTATGAAGCTCTTCGAACGCATTATCGACTCGAGACTAAGGCAAGAGTGCGCTGTCTCGGAATGTCAATATGGATTTCGGCCTGGGAGTGGCACGACTGATCCGATATTTGCCCTCAGAATTCTGACCGAAGCTTACAGGGACAAACGAAAGCCACTGTACATGGCATTTCTTGACCTGCAAAAGGCTTTCGATTGCATCCCACGTCAGATGATCTGGTGGGCACTGAAGGTGAAGAACGTGCCACAGGTCTATATTGACATCATCCAAGATATGTACCGCAACTCGGTTTCTCTAGTGAGGACCGCCGTTGGCGACACAAAACCCTTCCCTATTACAGTGGGTGTACACCAAGGCTCGGCCCTGAGTCCTTTTCTGTTTAGTGTGGTGCTTGACGCCGTCACGTCGGAAATACAAGATCCACCGCCGTGGCTGCTCATGTATGCAGATGACATCGCATTAACAGACGAGGACAAACAGGCATTAGAGCATAAGGTGAACGAATGGAAGGGCTCGCTAGAGAGTGGCGGTCTAAAACTAAATGTCGCGAAGACCGAATACATGGCCTGCGGAAGTACGGATCCCGATCCTATTAAGATAGGTGACGAATTTGCCACGAAAAATGGCAAATTCAAGTACCTAGGATCAGTTCTGCATGAGTCCGGGACCATTGATCACGACATCCGAGCCCGAATCAGCGCGGCTTGGTCTAAATGGCGAGAGGTCACAGGAGTCATCTGCGATCGCAGAATACCACTTCGACTCAAAGGGCTAGTGTACAAGTGCGTCATACGACCAGTCCTATTATATGGCAGCGAGACGTGGCCAGTTCTTGGAAGGCACATTCAGCAGCTTCGCGTTACTGAAATGAAGATGTTGCGGTGGATGTGCGGCGTTACGCGTGCGGATCGCATTCGTAACGAGTACATCCGTGGCAGCCTCGGAGTTCGTGACGTAGCGGATAAGCTCCAGGAATGTCGCCTTCGTTGGTTCGGTCACGTCTCTCGCAGGCCATCTGACTACGTAGGGAACAAATGCCTTGACCTAGTCCTCGACGGCCCTCGACCCCGCGGCAGACCTAAGAAGCGATGGCTGGATGTCGTGAAGGCCGACATGAGCGAAAACGGGCTCACAAAAGAAGACGCCCAGGATCGTGCAAAGTGGAGGAAAGCGAGTAGGAAAGCGGACCCTGGCAAAGGCCGGGATAACGCTAGGTAGAAGAAGATTTCCTCACATCGTTTGAGAAAAGTACTATACAATCCTCGGCCGGAACAGGGATTGCTGGACTCGTTGTATTCGGCCTCGTCTACGACTCGGCCGTCTACCCCAATCTCGTCCAGCAATCCCTTACTTCACGGCCTCTGCAGTAATCTACTATTATTGCACCACTACAAGAGAGAAACATCTTACAAAAAAATTTGCTTAAAAAATAATGGTAACAACAGGCGGTGATACCTATTAATGTCCGACAAATGGCTCTCTGAGCAGTAGAAAAGGCGAGCTTTTCTTAAAAATAATGGTAACAACAGGCGGTGATACCTATTAATGTCCGACAAATGGCTCTCTGAGCAGTAGAAAAGGCGAGCTTTTCTTAAAAATAATGGTAACAATAGGCGGTGATACCTATTAATGTCCGACAAATGGCTCTCTGAGCAGTAGAAAAGGCGAGCTTTTCTTAAAAATAATGGTAACAACAGGCGGTGATACCTATTAATGTCCGACAAATGGCTCTCTGAGCAGTAGAAAAAGCGAGCTTTTCTTAAAAATTATGGTAACAACAGGCGGTGATACCTATTAATGTCCGACAAATGGCTCTCTGAGCAGTAGAAAAGGCGAGCTTTTCTTAAAAATAATCGTAACAACAGGCGGTGATACCTATTAATGTCCGACAAATGGCTCTCTGAGCAGTAGAAAAGGCGAGCTTTTCTTAAAAATAATGGTAACAACAGGCGGTGATACCTATTAATGTCCGACAAATGGCTCTCTGAGCAGTAGAAAAGGCGAGCTTTTCTTAAAAATAATGGTAACAACAGGCGGTGATACCTATTAATGTCCGACAAATGGCTCTCTGAGCAGTAGAAAAGGCGAGCTTTTCTTAAAAAAAAAACGGAAAAGTGCCTTTACCTACTAAAAAAATTTACATAATTAACGTCGTGCTCACAAAAATTATCGAGAATCGGTTGCGAAATGCGACTTGTAGAGGAGAACAGCGGGATAGCGGGACAGTGGGACGACATCGGACACCGTACAAACGATATTCGGCCCAAGCTGAAGCATAGAACTTCGTTCACTTCGCTCGATACGAACTTTAAATATGGCGCCGGCATCTGTCATTTATAGAAACTCCTCAAACTTCCCATTCCCCGGTAGTAATCGTAAGTTGCGTCGGTTAAAATTCGTTTGTGTGGGATGTTTGTTAGTTTTCTGTAAGATGACAGCTTGAGCAGTAGTGTTTTTCGGTCTGTAGAGTGTAGTAGATCCCACCCGACCATCGAGGCTCTTTATCGTTCATTTTAATGACTGTCAGAAATACGCCTATGTTTCGTGATTTCGGGATGCTCGGTAGCGGTACGCTTGCAGTAAGTACAAAATACCGCACACACATTGCGCCTCTGTGTGACTTACTGCAAGCGTACCGTTTTTGCTTATTGATAAATGATCATCAAACCAATTTTAGTTAAAGTGCCTTTAGAATCCGTTAATGTTTATCTATCACTTTGACATTTTGTGTTGTTTGCGAGAAAGTGACAAAACATTTCAGTTAATAGAGGTATGTTAAATTTTATGATCAAGGGGGATCAAGTCATCATCCGTCATATCAGATCATATATCAAAAGGTCACACGTGTGGCTAGTGCAAATACAAAATATAGGGCATATTTGCCTCCCCTGTGTATACTCCCCTGAGTCCTGAAATAGAGGAGATACACGTGCCGCAGCTTGTTCTGAACAACTTTTTAAATGTTTGTTCTCTGTCCTCGATAAGCCAAACATTTATGATTGGAAATATTTCGACGACACCCAATCAAAGTTGGCTTTCATGATAAGTTTTCGGCTTATTTTTCCACTGCGGGGTCGGAATCCAGAGCAGCACGGCCGGGACGAAAAATCCTGACATGCCGTTTGAGACTCAAGTAGTTTGGTCCGTACGCAAATAACACAGCCTGATATTAAGACATGAATGCTCGAGTTAGATGTTAAAACCAGATAAAATTCTCTCAAAAATGCGCTTTAACTTAATTCTACATGTGCGAAGCTCAGGCAAGATCCGTTGCACTGAAAATATTACGATAAAAAACAATAATAATAAGAAGCGTCGTTCGCAGTATGTTTATGACTTTATGCACCGGACGTGGCTGCGCGCTGCGACCCGCATACTGCAGCGGCGGCGTTTCGGCCAGCTCGTAAAGTGTGAAATAATGCGTCCGGCGCGGGCCCGCTGAAGCATGCAGTAACCGGGAGTTACGCTCGTGGCGTGCGGCGTGCGGCACACGGCGTGCGGCAGCGTGCGGCATCGCGCAACTTAATAATCCCCGCCTGGCCCCGTGCCAAAATTATGACACAACTGCATTCCAGAACTTAAACGACGTAACAGTGCACTTTTGAATTCTCCCGAATGCCTTTCGAGCTGGCGAGCGCACTGAGTCAGCTGCGATTAAGATTTTTGCACCGACTCCCTGGAACGGACGCGTTGCCTTTCCTATTTACGAATAATCTTTGCAAAATGGCCACAGCTTCGCCAAGCGGAATGCAGATGTGTTGCATAAACAATGTTGTATTAATGGGATATACCAGTTTAGATTACTTTGAAGCGAGACTAATAAAAGCGCGTAATTCCGCAACAAATTGTCGTTCTTTATGCTCGGTGTGACGTCGGAGCATCTTAAATTTACCGCGCGGCGACAATCTCGACAATGCGCCAATATGGGAGCATAAAGGGGGAAAGGAATAATACAGAAGAACAGCATTACATCTATTGAAGGATGTACGTGACAATGACGGGGGGGAGGGGCGCGGGCGCTGGATTTATCGTGATTACGTGATCGTGGCGAGATAAACCCAAGGATAAGGAAAGCGACATAATCGCTGCATTATTGATAATATGCGAGACAAATCCGCGGAGCGCCTGCAGCCACCGATAATCCGCGCCGCGGGCATATTAAAAATAAACTGGGAAGTGGGAACGTAGAGGAGAAAATCGAATGAGATTAGATGTAGCACCATATGGAGAGGGCCGTGTGATTACTGTTCTTAAGTACTCCAGAGTGTTTAATTGACATTATACCACATTTTTTTCTAGCTTGATTAGAATGACAGATGCCAAACTAACGTAACTAGAGGTGCTACCACTGTTATGCAAGCTATCGATACTATTCGAATGTAGTGCATACCTAGTGCTAAAAGTATCGACGGTATACTTAATTTTGTTGGGAAATGTAACGATATTGAAATATAAAATAAATAAGGGAGATACAGCCCCTCTAATTATTGTTATTTGACAAGCGGTGGCATCGAAATACAAAATGGTGGCACGGCACGGAGGTCCTATGTGTGTTGCCACTAATACATTCTGTCAGGTATGTTATTACAGTTATGTAAAAGCGGTATTTAGGTATATTGCAGTTCCTTATTTTGTTACACAATATTTCATCGTTTTTCCTTAATCGATAACCCTCACCTCTAGCAATTCAAGCGTATTGAAACAACATTGTAATGACGTTCACTTAAGAATAAAAGTAAATAAAATTAAAATATGAATTTTGCTTACCGCCTTACATGCTATTATGAATTGACATCTATCATTCTAATAAAGCTTAAAAGTATGGTATAGTGATGTAAAATTAAGGCGAATGGAGCTTTTAAAATGTTGTCTTGCTAATGTTATATCGATATACTACTGTTTACGGCGTATAAAAATAGGGTCTAGTAAAACGGATAGGTATTATAATTATATATTAAAATATAATGAAATGGGTCACTCACGTCTTTTGAACCAATACGTGGTCCTTAATCGTAAGCACTCGCGATGCTGGCGCGCTTAGCACACTGCTTATCGTGAGCACTCGCGATGCTGGTGCGCTTAGCACACTGCTTATCGTGAGCACTCGCGATGCTGGCGCGCTTAGCACACTGCTTATCGTGAGCACTCGCGATGCTGGCGCGCTTAGCACACTGCTTATCGTGAGCACTCACGATGCTGGCGCGCTTAGTTTACTGCTTATCGTGAGCACTCGCGATGCTGGCGCGCTTAGCACACAGCTTATCGAGAGCACTCGCGATGCTGGCGCGCTTAGCACACTGCTTATCGTGAGCACTCGCGATGCTGGCGCGCTTAGCACACTGCTTATCGAGAGCACTCGCGATGCTGACGCGTTTAGGACACTGCTTATCGTGAGCACTCGCGATGCTGGCGTGCTTAGCACACTGCTTATCGTGAGCACTAGCGATGCAGGCGCGCTTAGCATACTGCTTATCGTGAGCACTCGCGATGCGCCAGCACAATGCTTACGATTAAGGACCACGTATTGGTTCGAAACACGTCGAGCGATATTCGACCTCAGAGACGTGAATGACCCTGAACGACTCTGAAACTCACGGGAGTAAATATAATACACACTGAAAAAATATATTTTAGATGACTGTGTTCTTACGGCCGCACGCCGTAAGATGAGTTAAACTATGTCTACTTGAAGAAGAAACCTTAAGTAAATGCCTTAAAGTGGCTGTAAAGCTAGCAACATGGCAGCTGGGTCCATTTCGTGACAAAAAATATTGAGTTACTTTAATTTATTTAGTTCATTTTCTGTATTGTTTGTCACGAATAAATATTTGAATTTGAATTTAAATGTTATCCGATCATATAAGGAATGTTACGGAAAGACTAGACATTTTACCAAAGAAAGCGGAAAGCGTGTTTTCGGAAAATGCCCATTATTATAATGATGATTATGTATATTTGTGTTTTGTCGCCGTCTCAGCTAAGTTATTACCGGAAGATGCATCGTGTAAACAGCCGATTGTTTGCGTATCGGCCAGGCCACCTGCACCCGCATTGGCACTAAGCCGGCTTGCCGACGTCACCACAATCCAACTTGAGGATGCCTCACGTTACACCGTGCCGGGCATCGGTCAACTTAATCATACTGACATTATAAATGGTTAAAAATATATGAGACAGTCAAAAAATCATGAGGAATATGATCGAAACCGCGGTAATGGAGACAATTTGAGTTCGGCAGAAATCATAGGTGATTTTCATAAAGGGTTGAAAGGGGAATTTGGTTTGGTATCCAAGATTCTGCCGCCGTAGAGTACTGCTACTGCCTGTGCCATGTTCGAGCATCGGTCAACAAAAACATGAGTCAAACAAACAATGTCAACGATTATACCTATGATTTATAATGAGTCAAAAATAGTTTCCATATGAAACTTGCCTTCTTCTATGGAAAATAGATAAAGTATTCCACTTATGTCAAAGTAAGATAGTAGAATAGATAAAATATATATATATATATATATAAAATAACTTTATTGAGTAAAAACAATAACATGGCTACTTACATTTTACAAATACCGGACTGGTTTTTTGTTAACTAATTGTTTTAATTTTAAGTTTACTGACCCTTGTCAACCCTATGTCCATGCCATAAGGTCCACGAGGGCACAGTCCTGTTATCGTAAGATCATAATAAATGCCGATCGTGAGTAAGCGTCTTCTGCTCCCCGTACTAGTATAAAACTGTATCACGGTGGAAACAGGATTCACCATCCTTCTGATTCAATATTTACTAATCCTAACACATAACATAATAGCTTAGTATATGAATAATATTTTAACAATTTATATTAAAAGTATCACCCATCATGTGGGTGGCTGAGAAAAAAATGCATTCCTTCGTCAACATTGCAGATACGGTAAATAGAATATAATACATAATTATTATTACTACAGAAAAAACACTATGAAATATAAGGCAATTTTGACGTGTATGGACCAGCAGTGGACACAGAACATGAATCTATTAATTCAAGATTTATTTTCAGCAATTGACTGGGTTTCGGTTCGGTTTAGCTTTAGTAATCCTTTAAACGGCCGCAAAGGCATAGATACGGTACGCAAACTTTACCAGCCAATGCGGCGATGCAATAAAAGAAAACCGGACGCTGCTGCGCAAATACGAACAGATTTGTTTGTAAACACTCGTTACGCAAACATGATCCTATCGATCCGTGAATATTGCAAGCTGTTTGTGTAAACAAGCTGGAATCCAGCAGGGTAATTGCGTATCTTTTCAGACACGCGTTAGAGCATATACACCTTGAATAAATGACAGTTGTTATATCCCAACGCGAGTTTGAAATGTTACGCAATTACCCTAGCGGTAGCGTTTCTCGTTCGTTCACTTTTGGTGTTGCTAAGGTGAATTGATAAAGTTAGTTTAGAGACTAACTAGTTTCATTATTAGCAGACTGAACATGTTTGAAACGTTAACCATTAATACAATTATTGGAATTGAAGTAGCACCCTTTCAGCGTTGGTTTGACTAATATCTTCATTCCGGTATAGCAACAATAAGCTCCACCGCCAATTTCGGCCACTGCACTGCTCTCATCTCCGTAGTAAAGTTGTCGCTGGCGTCCTTGAATGTGGCTAACGAAGCCAATCTTGTTAACACACTCTGTGTCTGTGCAAACAGTTTCGTGGCACTACCCTCATACAAAAAACCTTTTGTAGAGGAAAAGCCTATCAGCCAAACGTCCACCTCGCAGGTTCCTGGTGTTGAAAGTTGATGTATTTGACTTTATTGATTGAAGTGACATTAAGACATCATGTAGAATACAACATGTAGTAAAAGAAATATAAATTCAAAATTTTGATTAGCCAGTTATACAACATACTCCCCCGTAATCAAAATAAGATTATAAACATAAACCTATTCCTTTTACACAATTCTGATGCTTAATGCGAGCTAAAGGCTTAGTGAGCACATCAGCCCACATCTCCAAAGTAGGAGTATAGACAACACTAATAACATTGTTAGCTAATAAATCGCGTATAAAATGAAATCTTGTGTCTATATGCTTGGTTCTATTGTGGTGGACCGGATTCAATGCCAATTTTTGGGCAGACTGCGAATCATTGTAAATAGTGACAACAGTTGACTCACCAGTTAATTCGAACATCAACCGCTTCAGAAACACAGCATCCTTAGCCGCACCCGCCAAGCTCATAAATTCGCTCTCACTCGAAGATAAAGCTGTGGTAGTTTGCTTTTTACTCTCCCATGAAATTGCTCCACCGGCCATCGAGAAGTAAAATCCAGTGTATGAGCGACGACATGACAGCATTTATATACGTCTCTATGTTGGAGTCAAAATCATCAAGGCAGTACCTGTATAGTTTCCGTTCGAGGCTTATACGTCGCCCTAAGCCTTTGTCCTCGTAAGCGGACGAAAGAGCATCCCAAGCCTCCTTGGCAGTCTTGCAGGACCTTACATGGGTGATCGCCATACCATCTACCGTAAGACATATTTTTGATAACGCCTTTTGATCGTTACGCAATTTCTTTTCTGCAGATATATCGTTACCTTGAGGATATCCGACGATGGTCTCCCATAATTCTTCATGCGTGAGGTACATACGGATTTTGAATTTCCATACGGAATATCCGTCTCTATTTATAAGCGGTTTTATACCAGAAATAGAATTATTTGACATGTTTACGTACGCTCAGCTGTTCGATGTCACAACAAAAAATATCTTATGAAAATATGTTCGTGAACTATTAAAAAAAATTCACGGATTTTCACAAATCATACACGTACACATTGGAAAAACTTGCCTATTCACTTTTTACTAAATAAAATGCAGTTTTATTAGTGTTTGCTCAGTTAAATAGAGTTATTCGTGCTGATAACGAATGATGTATTTGACTTTATTGATTGAAGTGACATTAAGACATCATGTAGAATACAACATGTAGTAAAAGAAATATACATTCAAAATGTTGATTAGCCAGTTATACAACAAAAGCGTTAATAAAGTTGTGTGAAGTTTGGGGGCCTGCAAGTTCATCATTAATGTTGTCTAAAGTTTAGGTAACCATTCCCTATCTATTCCACTTCAACGTACTTGTTTGATGTCGATTGTCGAATTCCTTCTCCGTTCAAGCAGCTCGCCTATGGAACAGCCTCCCTGTCAAAATTTGACAACCTTCAGATAGGCTTGTCTTCAAAAAAAAAAATTACGTATTTTTGCTGGCATCTTTAGACCTATTAAAGTTTTTTTTGTTTAAATCTATTTGCACCGTCCGCACTTTTTTGTCTTAAGGTCGACTGGTAGCGGAAGCCTTATAGCACAAAGTCCACCTTTTGTACTATAAGTTATTCTTATGTGCAATGAAGATTGAATAAATGAATAAATATGTGAGATGGAAAATTCCAAAGGTGTGGTGGCGGCGTTTTTGCCGTAGCACTGAGTAAGGAGCGTTTGAAGTTCGTTAAGCGCTGTTATATTCTTACTTTTCGCTCAGTTTTTTATTTGCACTGAATCTGAATTAATACATTAGTTGAAACGATAACCTATATCTGGAAGAGTTAAACCCCACTACACTTATTGCCTTACCGTCTGAGAGTACCGAAAGGCCACTAATCGATTATCCTAGGAGCCGAGCAAGCGGGAAAGTCGAGCGCCCTCGAGTCTCGCGGAGAGTGAGCTAGCTAGGGCACAGTATATAAAGGCAAGTGTAATTACAGTACTTTCTGTTATATACTACGTTCCGATCGGACTCTGCGGGAATAAGGAGTTTAACTTTGATTAAATTAACACAATTTAATACAACAGATCCAATTTGGAAGACGGTCAAACTGTCCAGAGTTTCAGTACTCGGCTCGGGTCAAATACCTGAGTGGCATTGTTCGTTTGACCGCCCTAGATGAGTAACGTACTTTCACTTTAGTTGAAAATTCTTATTTCATAGAGATCAAAATGGCATGTTTTGTAATAAGATTACAGTTTACTTGTCCCGGCTGGTTTGAATTGAAAAGTTACGCAATTACCCCATGTGTGTTGGGATCCATGTCATCCGCAATATGATAGCTCTGTACTAAACTACTACTCTGTGTCAGGGGCAGTAGGTAAGGGGCGCAAGAGCAAAGACCATGGAGCCGCGGCACGCTGTTGACCGAGCGCTCCACGCGGCTTATTAACGCCCCTCGTACTACGGTCTTGCTGGACTGAGAACTTAAGAGCGCTTAATACATGGCGACTTTTTGCAGCGCTACAAACACGATGCAAAGGCCATACCATCGCCAACACAGTTAACTGACCATCCGTTCACTTTATGTGCATTGTAATAAGGTTCAATATAAATACAGGATGGTCAGTTACCTGTGTTGGCGTTTGTACAGTGTCGCGCAATAGTTGCGCATTTGTTTCGGTGCAAAAAGTCGTTGTGTGTAAATGCTCTTAGGCTCCGCATATTTAAAAGATAACTTTGCATGGATCTAGCACGATATTTTTTTACCGTCACTTCGAACGTTTTATTCTCACGACGAACCAGTGTCAAAACTTCAGAAATAGTAAAAAGTGCGAGAGTTATTATTTATGCCCAGAATAATTGAAAAACCCCACAATGTAATCATATTAAATAGTTACTTTAAATGGTCTGGTGTACTCTTCAAGTTACAAGAATAGTTATATTCTTGTAACTTGAATTTTGATTTAAAATTGAACATGATACACATAAGTAGTGCAGCGTTGCATACTTTTTGAAAATTGGGAACAGTTCATTGTACCTAGATTAAAGTAACTTATAATTCCTTTGTGCACACTGATAACGAAAATCTTTTTTCAATTGCAAAGTAATCAACCCTCGAAATGAAATTTAAACCCGAATAACGTCATCAGATTATAGTAGAATATTTGTCTTGTCATTTGCGCAAAACATTTCACATGTCTGCAAGAGCATATAAGAGTATATGTATATGAGACTGCGCTAAAAATTGATTAAGTAATGTAAAAAGGTTTAGAGCATCATGAATTTGTAATAACCATAAAAGTCAGATGGAGCGTTAACAGCGAGCGAGTACGTATGTACATTGTTTCACCGCTCCGATATCCGCACGGCTCAATGAAAATTGAATGCAGTTTGCCACGATTTGTGGCGGAGGGTTTGAAATGAAAGCTAATGAAATATGACAGGGACGCAATGACGCGATCACGGCTTCACGCTCCCCGCGCCCCGCGCTTCACGCCCGCTTCGCGCTGCCACGCCGGCGGGACCACAGACATTATAGTTACACTCTGTATAGGAGTCCTTATATAACATTTCTTGTTTCTGATAAAATGTATGACCTTGTCTCTCATACAGTAACTACCGCGTTCGTATCAGTTCTGAAACATTAAATTAATAAAATGTTTTAATTTATTTTTTTAGTTGTAGGACCGTTTGCGTCAGAAGAGTTTCTGACAGTACTCCAGTGTTTTCAACTTGAAATCCAACTGTCCTCAAAACGCAGCACAAATGGCGGCCGTTGTAAAGTTTATTTAAGACATATCTTAAAATAATATTACTGTATGATGTGTTGTCGATGTAGATATGTCTTGCGGGTAACCAAATATAAGCCATTTACTCACTAAACCCACTCACTTTTTTATTTACTCCTAAAAGCGGGTTAACTGTTTTACAGATTCCCACGAAAAATGTGCATTTGCGTGATCTAGCACGTCTGTGGCGTGACAAACGGCCGCTGACTCGCGCGCCGATATTCGCGATCCGCCTGGATAAAACTAACGAGCCGGCCTCTGCTTTTGATACGTTAATATCGTACGATAAAGTTGTTTCGGGTTTATTCAGTCCACCGGTGTAAGTGCAAATTGCCACTGTTTTTTTGCGCCCGTTTTTACTTTATCGACGTTCGACTACAATGAAAACTATGCATGAAAATGCAACCGCGTATAGTTATTTTACGATGCGTGAAAATACGTTTATGAGCTTCGAAATGCAAATTACAGTAGGTACACTTGAAAGTATTATTGGATTGAAAATTTCGTACCGGAGCTGAATTTCTGAATACATTTCAAAGTTATTGGATTTCAATTAGATCCGTATTGGTTCGCTCGGTATTACGATGCAAATCATCAATAATAGACTGGAATTTGATTTTTAAGTGCTAAATGTCCATATATCTGATTGATGTTTTTACTATGACTAACACGGTATGACGGTATTGATAGTTGATACGCTAACTAAAAGCCCTTAATCGCGTGCGGGAAACACAGCCTAAAGCCAGCATCATACTTTTCTGACGTGTCGGGTCGTGACGCGCCAGAACGATATCTACGGTACTTCATACGTTTAGTAAGGTTTAGAGATGTCTGAGAATAAATTTAAGTCCTCGGTAAGGCAAACTTTGCAAAATAAAGCTTATTATAGATTGGACGAATATTGACTAGGTATGTATGTATGTAAATACTTTATTGTACACAAGACACAGGTAAAAATACAGACAAAAAAAAGAAGTTAAATCGGTACAAAGGCGAACTTATCCCTGTAAGGGATCTCTTCCAGTTAACCTTTGAGCAATTGAGTTGAGATCAGGAACAACAAGATAGACAAACTAACACGTGTACAGACGTATTTACCTTGACGCTACAGTAAATTAATCTTAATACATATATATATACTACACTACTAGTATGGATATATGGACAAATGTTAATGCCATTGCTTAATTACCTCTTGTATTAAAGTATATATGTAAAAATACGCTGCGTAGGCTACGTCAGTCACCTGCGAGCTCACGAACGACGCTCCAGTTAGCCTTTTACTCCAGTCGCCGTGGTCGAAATCGGCCAGGATACTGTTTTTTTTTTTTTTTTTTTTTATGATATAGGAGGCAAACGAGCAGACGGATCGGACGAGCGGACGGTAAGCGATTACCGCCGCCCATGGACACTTGCAACACGAGAGGTGTTGTGAGTGCGTTGCCGGCCTTTAAGAGTCCGCAGCAAGGTCCGCTCAACTCCGCGTTGAGATCGCGCGCTTACGCTTTAAAATGTTGTTGTTTCACCTAGAGGGAGACAGGGCGCTAGCAGTAAAGCGAGAGCGCGCGGGGAGGCGGAGCTATACATGTCGCAGTTAAAATATCGCAGTAAAATATCTTCATACAACGGCGAAATTATTGCGGTAAATAAAATATAACAGTAGAACATCTCCATAGCGAGATAACAATCAGAGATGTACAAAATACTTTTAAAAAAGTATTTAAATACAAAATACAAATACTTTTCTAATTTAGTATTTCAAATGCAAAATAATACTTTTGCTTTTTGTATTTAAATACTAAGTACAAAATAGGTATTTTCAAAATACTTTATTCAAATAAAATACTTTCAAAAAGTAATCGAAACAAAATCGATGTCAATCTCGGTAAAAAGCGAAGCGTAACGTCATGTTTCACAGATAATAACGTTCATTTTGTTTAAACTGTAATTTTGCACATTGACTTTCAAAGTTGCAGCGCCTCTAGTGGCCATTTGCCGATTCGCTGACCCATTCACTTGAATATTTGAGTGGTAAAGGTAATACTTTTGAAACTTAGCAGTAATAAAATATTTAATATAAAGTATTAAGTAGCACACCAAATCCAACTCTGTACTTAATGGATAATATATTTTTGATAACAAACAGTTACAATACAAACACTACTTGTATTAATAAATAGTAACTGTCGGCGTTAGGTTAGATATAAAACGTAACCGAGGCAAAATGAAATGGAAAACGCGCGTACGGCGTAATGACATGTAAACAGTGTTGCCAACTCTGAATTTCATTTAGTGCTAAAACTATGTCGAAATGTACTAAAAACGTGCAGTCTTAAAAAAATGGTGCTAAATAAAAAAAACGTAACAGTCCGATTTAAATGTTTTTACTATTATTATAGTTGTACAGTAACCAATTTAGAAATCTAAAGATTTTTATTAATATAGAATAGATTTAAATGCCAATTAGCACACAAAACGACCAAATTAACTTATGATATGATCGAAGCTTATATTTAATATTACATACTGCCACAATGCCCACAATGACATCTTTTTTTTAGTGCTGTTTACGTACCGGTTTTTTATAAATATATTTTTCTATTTCTGTATTTTTATTTGTCATTTATACATTCATAATCCTTAAATACGAATCGTTAAAATAACGTATTATTTATTGACTACACGGCATATTGTTTAAATACAATTTGTTTTGGCATTTTTTTAAAGACATTTCGAGCGAACAACACAGAAATAATGAAATAGCTGCCAACACTGCAAAACGTAACAGTAAGTTATTTAACGTTTGAGGATTGTCAAGAGGGGTCCCTCATATATTATTGGTCATAGGTCAGGTTTTATATGCGTTTTGTTTCATCTGTTATTTTGCGCATAGACTTTCAAAGCTGCTGCGCCACTAGTGGCCATTTTTTGTTTTTACTGAATCGCGGAATGCTTTAGAAAAATGAACCTAAGAATAAAAAAGTATTTTGTATTTTACAAACCATTTTACAAATACAAAATACGTCTCGAATAGTATTTCAAATAAAATACAAAATACTTTTTAAAAAAAGTACTTAAGTACAAAATCCAAAAAACGTATTTTGTATTTTGTATTTGTATTTGAAATACAAGTATTTCAAATATGTCACAACTCTGATAACAATACAGTTTATACAGTGCGTAAGTGCGGCTAGGCAAATTTTAACTGATTATTTAACCTACTAAAAACGTAAATGTAGAGTACAGGCTACAAGTTTTGATGTGCCAACAAAAGTAGTAGTAACTAGTAACATAAGTATAATATACAATATACCAGGTTTTGTCATTTTAACAACTTAGTGCCATAATTGCATAGCAGATTTTCAGATACCACTACCACTATTTTTGTTATAAATGAAATAAATGAATATTTATTCTGCAAGTAGGCCGCCAAGGGCACTTTTATAAGTCAAGCCCTACCAGCGCTTCTGCAGAGACCACTGTCAAGAAGAAACGCCGCAATAAACTTAACAGTCAGTCTTTTTCCCAAAACAAGCTTATTACAGTGATAGTACTTAAACTATTTTTAAATAAGTAACTCTAAAATCCGTATTATAGATGATCAAAAATATTAGACACGTATTTTTTCTTTTGGTCACTAAACAAAAAATGTCGAAGTTATAAGTGCGCGTAACGTCACGGTTCATACGTTTGTGAAGTCACGCGGATTATCTACGCGCCATAACTTCGTCATTTTTACAGACTTCAAAAAAGCAGGAGGTTCTATGTTCGGTTGTGTGTATTTTTAAAATAGGTGTCCAATATCTTATGATCAATAAAAATACGCACTAATTAGAATCCAGATCTTTTTTCATAGGAACCTACCCTATAAATATTTATTCACATTGAAGATTTGGTGTATTGAAGGAAATAAAAAAGATCATACATTATTGTTTTTATTTTTGGTAAAAAGTACCTACTTACAACAATGATCCTAGTTGGTCCATAAATAAATGAAATTTGAATTTATAGCCTTATTATAACTTACCTATTAGGATTTATATTTTCTTTTTGACGACGAGCCGGTCCTCTTTTCTTCCTTCGAGCCGATAGCCATAATTTTGTCTTTGAACACCTTTTCGCTTCTAGAAAAAAAAATAACTATAGGTAATTATAAACGTCTATACGCTCCCGTGATCGCTTACCATCAGGTGGACCGTATGCTTGTTTGCCCCCTTATAGTTTTAGTTGAAAAATATATGTACCTATGTACCTTGTACATCTTATATCTACAAATCGGACAAGCGCCAACCTGAGCACATAATATAGTAAGAACCTAGTACATACATAAATAATAAATACCTACAACCAAGGTTCAAGTAGCACCGAGAAACAACTGCTATTGTCGCGTCGTCATTTTTTTATTTAGATACCTACCTAGTATTATTATTGTCAGGTCACTCGATCAAAAAAGTGGAAGGGTAGGTAAGTGCCAATTTCTATATATAATTATGATATATAGAAGTACGTAGATTACTATAGAGAGTGACGAAAAAACCTATCCTATATACTTTAGGATACTATACTATAACTTACATACCTACTTAGGTAAACTAATTAAAATTTCTAAGCAATAATGTGTGATAGGTAGTTTTCGTATAAAGTCCGTTCGTTCATCCTCGTCTTATTTAAATTTATAGCGTATTATTATTTTTTAACTAAGTAAGTATTTTGTTTTGGCTATATAAAAGAATCAAACTATATATCACCAAAGCCATATCCAGAATGATTTGACGTACCCAAGTGATATTTACGTAGGTACCTACACCTATTTAATACCGAATGAGTACCTACTGTGAGATTAAAATTTTGTTTTCCTACCAAATAAATTAAATAACACGTCAACTAAGGATTAATGACTAGGTACTCATATACATTAATATAATATGTACATATTACATGTATATAATTTATTTGTATACTTGGAACTTGACTAAAATGCATATAAGTAGGTACTTACCCGGTTTATCCATTTTTGTAACATAAAAATGCAAAGTCCATAAGAAAGCCACAGATCGTCGATCAGTATGATCAGTATGATCACACACACCACCAGTATCACCAAGAAAAATCAAATCCGTTTTATCAGTCCAAGTCGTGAATTGACCGCGATTATCGTAGGAAGATAATTCACCAAAACAATACGTCGCCCCCGCGCACAGCAAATGGGTCACTATTGTCACTAAACTAAGCGCACGGCAAGGAGTAGCTATGATAAGGGCGGTGCGTACCGCCGCCCCCCCCCGGACCGTTCCCCGCGCTAGAGTAATTCGCTGCAGTTTCGCATCAAATTTTTGTAATTTATTTTAAGGTTTTCGTAGTTACGCTCTCATTTTAAAACTACAAGATCAATTTTGATAAATCTTTTTTCTTTTCAAACTGCATAGTTTAATCGACACCGGAAATAGGTTTTGACTTCAATCTAAACTATATTTTGGTCGTAGTAGGCCGCCGAACTGAACAACTTTCTGGGGTCTAAAAATGCAAAACTTGTACTCGCTCTATTTTCTTTCTATTAACATTTTAAGAGTCATAAACTAGTTTTAGCCCTAGATATATCTTACCTCATTATATTTAGAGAATTTCATGATAATGTGACATGTTATATTAAAGTAAGGACGTAACTACGTTTGTATGAAGAATCGAGCTTGCTGCGGACTCTTAAGATGGGAGTACGCTCTTTTCTTGAAGGTTTGAAGGTCGTCGTCTGATGATGATGATATGACATTCAAAAAGTGTTCGCCATTGATATTGTTTTTTTTTTTAATTTTACTTACTTTACTTAGATGCACACTAATCAGATGCACTCTGACTTGACAGCACCTTTTATGTCAAGCGTCAGAACGCATCAAAGAGCTTCGCGTCAGATCAGTACATATGAATCCAGCTAAAGGCCTCTCAGTGACTGGCGCGGCCTGCGGTGGCGGTCAATATTAAAGTAGACAGTAGTTGTCAAATTTACTATTGACCGCCACCGCAGGCCGCGCCAGTGTGATTCAAGCCTAATGGAGATAAGCAATATACAGCCAATCTAAGCGGTTTAAGCGGTCATGCGCCGCCGCCATTGGTTCACAGTAACGCGATGCAACAAGGAAGAGCCACCGCCATCTATCGACTGATTACACAAGTATAGCCTCGTGTCAATATAAATTTTCTGCAATGCGACAATGTCTGTCAATTAAACATGATTCTGTGCAAACGGCATAGATAACTGCAAAATGTTCTTACTGATGTCGTTTTGTTTTCAAGACAAACAAGAAAGTAATCAATAAAGAACATCAAATCGATGAAAACGTGTCGCAAATGTCGCAATAAGTTCTTAACTGCAGTATGTAGACGCTGATACATACTTCTCTGGCGCAACAACTTAACGCGCGTCTTGGCCTTCAATATTTACTGGTTTTACTCACTTGGCTTTGATCTAACGTAAACAAAGGCGCATCAATGGATACGGTTCCAATTTAATCTCAATCCATCAGTAACCTTCCGCTCCCAATCTTGGATAGTTTCTTGCCGGTCACAATGGAGTTGTTGTGTGAGGTTGCGTTCAGCGTTATTATAAAGTAGTATAATTTTAAACATGACTTTAAAATTTAAATTTAAGTTTTATCCTTATGTAGGTACATGTTTATCATAGTAATATGTAAGCGTTTCCGAACGTGTATTTAATGAATCAATGAGACAGAAAGAGAGAAGTACGTGCGAGGGAAAGGGATGAATGAGTGAAAGGGGCAAGGATATAGATTTAAGATATGAGCGATAGAGATAGACAATAAATGCATTACGGCCGAATCGCGCGCTGCGGATAAAAACTAAATAAGTTGTTTGTTTCTGTTAAAATCTAAAGTAATCCAGTTGAAATATAAAATATTGTCGAGTATACGTATCATATTTAACAAAAACCAAGTGAAATACGTTATATTTCACAGATATTTCAGATATAGGTAACCATTTACAAACCCAATCCATGTTAGTCGAGAGGAGGAGATCTCTTTCGGTGTCCCCCAGGGCAGTATCCTCGGCCCCACCCTCTTTTTGATTTATATTAACTATCTGACCAACCTTAAAATCCACAATGGATATATTTGTTCTTACGCTCATGACACAGCTATAGTTTTCAACTCAGACACGTGGCAGAACGTCCATGAAAATGCTGAGAAGGGCCTACTATCCTGGCTCAGATCGAACCTTCTCACACTTTACCTAGACAAGACCAAATACAAGTGCTTTTTTTATTTTTATTTATTTAAAACATTTTTTTTTACAATACTTATTGTGTTGCACTGCACATAAAGCCACTATTTGAAACCTGGAAGGTTTAGGCAATAGTTGGCGAGATCGCGCGCTTCTTCCCGCGTTCCTTTAGTTAACTACTTATAATAATATAATACTCGTACTTGTAACAAATTGCTATTGTCGACTACAATTTTGTTCCTTACCTACACTTATTCATCTAAACTTAGGTAGTAACTTTTAAGTAGCTTCTTACATTTGTTGTGACTAATAATAGTATCAGTAAGGTCTTGTAATAAGTTCTTAGGCAGATTATTTAAGATAGATGGAAGTAAGAAGTTACTTCACTAAGGGCTTTTTAGAACTCTTAGACACATTGCTAGCAAACGATTGCTAGATCAATTGTACAAGACGCTTACGCAATCCGTGTTGAGTTATTGCATTGCATTGGTTTTTGTGGCACCACAAAAACCATTTTTTTACAAATAGAGAGAAGGCAAAGATGTCTTCTCAAGGCATTGTACAATCTGCCCTTCAGACACCCAACGACTGAATTGTAGAGAGAAACAAATGTTCTTATTATGCGGAAATTATATATATTTCTAACTGTCCCAAAAGACCGAAATTTTGACCCATCTATGTTTATTAAAACGCAGGCTAAAAAACACAAACACACACACACAAACATGCAATTAAATATTGACGTTGTGTTCTTCATAATGGGCTTCAAAGTGTCACATTTCAGGCACAGCGAGACGAAAGACCCGTAATGGCATTTTATACAAAATTGGAGGCCTAGGCAATTAGTGGCACAGTTGAGTTCTTTTAATTTATTTCATTGCATGTTTGAGAAAAGCACTATACATACCTCGGCGTGAACAGGGGTTGCCAGCCTCATAACATGTACTCGGCCGGCCACCCCTTACTTCCCGGCCTCTGTAGTAATGTACTATTTTGCATCAAATTATGCAAAAATACTTGTGTTAGCACAAGTATTGTCATACTTACCTGAAGGGGCCAGCCACATACAATTGTAAAAATTTCCTTAAGATACCAAATAAACTATTTTGATTTTTTGATTGATTTTGATCCTTATTTAATTGTTACGTTTGGTTACAGGAGGAGGTCCGAGACAACCTGACAGTCAGCGTCATGAGCTTTGTCCCCACGCTGGAAGACGACGGCAAGGCCATCACGTGTCGAGCGGAGAACCCAAACGTCACCTCTCTGCATATGGAGACATCGTGGACTATCAGCGTTGTCTGTCAGTATATCCCTCTCTATACATTCTAGTGTAAACAAGACAAAACCATCAGGTGTCGAGCTGAGAATCCCAACGTGACCGCATTGCATATGGAGACATCGTGGACCATCAGCATTGTCTGTCAGTATATCCCTAATTATAAGTGTAAGCAGGACAAGGCCCTCACGTGTCGAGCTGAGAACCCAAACATTACCGCACTGCATATGGAGACATCATGTACTATGAGTCTTGTCTGCCAGTATATCCCTCTCTATAAATTCTAGTGTAAACAAGACAATACCATCACGTGTCTAGCTGAGAACCCAAACATTACCGCTCTGCATATTTAAAGATACATCATGAGTATTGTATTGTAGTAACTTATTTTTCTCAAACATGCAATGAAATGTCGTCCGCACCGCTAGCGCAAAGCAGTTGCATTATCGCTGTCTCCGTCATTATAAATTCGTAAACGTGTAAAATTTTGGATTATTTTAGTGTTGTGTTATATCGTCGTGTAGCTAGTGAAACGAGGATTTCAGGACAACAAACAGTTTTCAAAAAGACGCCGAAGTTTAGAAGATATGACAAAAATCATTTTAAATATTTTAACTAACGTCTTCTTACTGACCGCGCGCGCCTAGCGAGCGGTGAGTCATCCACGCGCCGGTCGGACTCGATGCAGCGCCCGGCTGCTGACATACGATCGAAACGGACATTACAACATAGGAGTAAGACGGACATCAGGTATAAAATGTCTAAATGCATGAAATGTAAGCTAGATATCATAGATAGATTATTTCTTACTTGCAACAGATGCAAAAAAATATTTCATGTAAAATGCACAAAAATTTCGATTCCGTTATTCAATTTAATGCGAGTTAAGAAGTCCCATAATTGGACTTGCGATATGTGCCCAAAAATACGGCATGATTCCAGCTCACCAACGCTGAAAAAAAAAGCGACAACCACATCCGCATCATCCACTCCATCCGCACCAAACGTACGTAACATACATACACCGTCCAACTATGTTACAGAGCGCGCAAACTACAATGTCAACATACCCACTGATAATTCTTTTGATTCTCTGCCGTCGGACGATGACAGCGACAACACTGAAGACTGCTCAAATATACTAGACCGAAGTTGTCCGGCCACGGGCCACAGTCTAAAGGAAGAGCTGGAGGAAATTAAACTCAAAAATACCGAATTGCGGGAAAAATTGATAAATGCGGAAAATGAAATAGAAAAATTAATAATGGAAAATGGATCGCTTAAGAAACAAATTATGATATACGAAAAGAAAAATGAGATGCTGGCCCGTATTTGCAAGTCAACGCCGGTAAATAATAATAAGAAAGGACAGAAGAGTATAAATAAAACAAGGCTTAATTTTACGGACATAGGACAGAGAAATACTGAAGTCATGGAAAACAATATTGCTTCCTTGAAAGCAGAAAACAGTGACTTGACTTCTAGCCCTAGACAAGATTCAGACAGTACACCAAGCAGCACAGGAGCTGCTCGGAACGAAAACACAGGACCTTCTACTAGACAATTCCCTGCCACGAAGGAAGTTACGCCACGTCGAAAAGTAATTATTTTTTGCGATCAGGTTGGAAATGGTGTTCGAAAAACACTTCAGAGTTCACTAGGTGATGAGTACTTTGTTACAGCAGTGGTTAAACCCAATGCGCCAACCGAACAGGTATTGCTTACGTGTGACAAAGTATGTAAAGACTATACAAAGTTAGACTATGTCGTAATTTTAAGTGGCTCCAATGACAAGAACCCAAAGAGTTTTAAATGGCTCATCTTCAATTACTTGCATATACTTGGCAACACAAATGTTTTAATTGGGGGGATACATTTCAACAAGCACTTGAATGTTTACAAGCAAAATAATTTGTTAAGCATAGTCTGTACCCAGTTCTCTAATGCCTCATTTGTACCATTCGACTACCAGAAGTCTCGCAGACAGGTGACTGGTCTATTATTAAGGGAAATATTGAGGATTCGTTATCATACATCTTATAAGCTCCTAGGTGAATTGTCCCCCACAAAGGAGCGTCTTATCATGAGCAGCGAAAATACTGTACCGAAATTTAACGAGTTTTTTCGAGACTAAATCCCAAAGTGATCAAGTGGAAGGAGCGAAGAATGATTCGGATATGTATAAAAGTAGTAATAAAGTTGCAATATTTCATCAGAATATACAAGGTCTTATTAATAAGTTAAATATAATTGAAACGTGTATTCATGAATTTAATGAAATCAATTTAAGATTAGATGTCCTTTGTTTTTCAGAGACTTTTATTAAGCAAGGCTGTGAGAGTAACATATTTCTCAAAGGTTATAAATTAGCGTCATGCTTTTGTCGTGATAATAAACGTGGTGGCGTATGTATTCTAACTCGTAGACATATCGACTCTAAACCAATACCAATTTGCAAGGAGTTGTCTCAAGAGAAAATGTTTGAATGTTGCGGGGTAGAGATCCCTAGCTTAAAATGTGTGGTTATTTGCATCTACAGGATTCCTGGTAATACTCACCACAATCTCGGATTTTTTTATCAGAAGTTAGACATGTTATTAAACAAATTATCGTCAAAGAAAAATGTAATACTTACTGGTGACCTGAATATTAACATATTAAAGGATAATTACGCCTCTGTAAATTTTGTTAATCTACTACATAATTTCAAGATGCGATTAAATATAAAGGTTCCTACTAGACACAATACATGTCTTGGTTTATTTGCAAGTAACATAACAAAAGATGTAATTGGTAAAGTACATACGCTTCACCTGTCGGATCATGACACTTGCCAAACATTGGAATTTATATGTGATAACAAAAAGGCAGAGATTAATTCATGGTATAAGTATGTTAAAGACTACAGCGAGGCAAATATCAATATTTTCAAAGAGTGTATGAATAATTTAAGTTGGAAGGAAGTCTTTAACGAATCTGATTTCAATAAAGCTTTTTCTCTGTTTCATGATGATCTATGTATGTTCTATGAATTGTGTTTTCCGCACAAAAGAATTAAAATTAATTCTAACAATTCTAAACCGAAGTGGATCAGTAAAGGAATACAAAAATCTTGTAAAACAAAGCGGATTCTTATGTCTCGTGGCTTCAAGGGAGAAAACAGGATAAATAACAAGATATATTATAAGAGGTACACTAAATTGCTAAAGCAGTGCATTGTGCAATCTCGGAAAAATATTAACCGTAAATATTTCTTAACCGCAAAAAACAAATGTAAAGCTGCATGGGATGTAATAAAGGATAAAAATGATAGTGTTAAGCTAGTAGAATGTGTAGAATCCCTACAAGTAGATACAAAAAACATTAAAGATGCACAAGCAATAGCCGAAGCTTTCAATAATTTCTTTGTCAGCATAACCAATAACACCTCAAAACAGAGCAGGAGCCACAGCATTGTTAGTATTGATAGTGTCAGCAATAGTTTATTTCTGTCACCCTGCACAGAGGATGAAATTGAGAAAGTAATCAAATCTTTGCGTGATACGAATGCAATAGGCATCGATGGAATATCTACTCGCATATTAAAATCGATTGCAAAGGAGATAAAATCAATACTGAGTCATTTGATTAACCAATCTCTTGAGCAAGGTTTATTCCCTGAAAGATTAAAACGATCCATTGTAAAGCCGTTATTTAAAAAAGACGACAAAAGAATCCTGAATAATTATCGTCCCATTACATTAATTCCAATTCTCTCTAAAATATTTGAGAAGATTATGAGAGATAGGATCGTCAATTTTATAGACAAAAATAACATATTGGTGAAGGAACAGTACGGATTCGTGAAGGGCAGATCGACAACACATGCTGCATATTCATTACTGCAGAGCGTCACTGAAAATATTGATAAGTATAATTCTGTAGTAGCTGTATTCTTTGATATGTCGAAAGCATTCGACCTCGTTGATCATACGATATTACTGGAAAAATGTTATAATTATGGTATCCGCGGCGGTGCTTATAACTGGATACAGACATACTTATCAAATAGAAGCCAATGTGTACAAGTTAGTAAACTTAACAATAAAAATGAATTGACACAATATAGATCGACGTTTCAAAATACACAAAGCGGCGTGCCCCAGGGTAGCGTTCTGGGACCGTTACTTTTTGTACTCTATGTAAATGACATTCCTCAAGTGACATCGAATCAAATTATTATGTATGCTGATGACTTATCAATTATTGTAACAGATAATAGGGACATTTTGACATTTGAAAATAGAGTAAATAATGCAGTTAATGACATCGGAAAATGGTTAAATAATAATAAATTAGTATTGAATATAGATAAAACACATTGGGTTCAATTTTCTAATTATAGGACTAATCCAGCATCTCTAGCTGTGAATTGTAAAGGAAAACCCATAAATAGTTGTGATGACGTATGTTTCTTGGGTCTCACACTTGACAGGTGTCTTAACTGGAAGCAACAAATTACTAACACCTGTAACAAGTTAAACAAATTTGTTTTTGCCTTAAAAAGACTGAGGAGTGTAACAGATGAGTCAACCGCTCTTACGGCGTATCATGGCTACGTTGCATCTGTTCTCCGCTACGGAGTTATCATTTGGGGGAACTCGACAAATGTTAACCAAGTGTTTGTGACACAAAAGCGCTGTATTCGTGCTATCTGTGGAGTTGGATCTCAAATATCTTGTAGACCGCTTTTTAAAAAGCTTAACGTCCTTACATTGACTGGAATTTATATCTATGAGCATGCAAAGTTTGTAAGAAACAACCCTGAGCTATTTGAAAAAACAACCCAACATCCACGTTTACGCAACAGGGATTTGTCCAGGTTTAAACAACCCGTTTTTAAGACAGCCTTGTACAACAAAAACTGTTACATGATGTCTGTGAGAGTTTACAACAATATTCCCATAGACTTAAGAAATCTGCCATATACATTGTTCTTGTCAAAACTTCGGCGTTGGCTCCATGACAATTGTTTTTATAATATGAATGAGTTTATGCATTTTAGAACGTAGAATTTTTGATATTTTTGATTATAATTTGTAATTTGCATGCCACTAAAATGGTGAATTATGCTGAACATATTATTTCTAAATCCATCAATGTAATGTACCATAATTCTGCAAATAAATAATTTTGACTTTGACTTTGACTTTGACTTTGACTTTGAAATATTGACGTTGTGTTCTTCATAATGGGCTCCGAAGTGTCACGTTTCGGGCGCAGCGAGCGAGAGACACGTAATGGCATTTCATACAAAATTGGAGGCTTAGGCCTGCAAGCTGGTCTTTTTTAATTTCCATTCCACAATTTGTGGCACAGGATCACGTCGTTCAGCCATGAAAATTAAAGTTTGATTACTTGGAGTTTTTTTTATTTTATTTCGTTGCATGTTTGAGAAAAGCACTATACATACCTCGGCGTGAAAAGGGGTTGCCAGCCTCATAACTATCCGACCTCGCTACGCTCGGCCGTCTATGTGTACTCGGCCGGCAACCCCTTACTTCCCGGCCTCTGTAGTAATGTACTATTACTAACATGATAATTATCTAACTATCTACCAGTATAACATATGAATGTAGAAATCCACTTTCGTGCTGTTTTAATCCATCAAAATCGAATCTTACGTGACCTTCCCGAATTACACGTGCCTATTCACCCACTAAGTTCTTTAAAAAACACCTGCACACAACACAACACGCCCCCATCCGAGTCAGATAATGAAATAAAATTAACTTAGTCAAACGCGACTTTCCTAAGAATACTAAGAACAAAAGGTTTGGGATCCTGCTCGAAAAACTGTAAATTGGATACAAATTCGCAGAAGCCTCGAGGAAATGGACGAAGTGGTGGTCCTAGGAATATATTTGATTTCGCGAACGATGAAAACTGGAAGCGGTTATGTTCACTAAAAGATCAAAGCTTCTTCTCGTTAATAATTTCGAGCTTCCAAATGGAATACTCGGCTTTTATTTAATCTGGTACAAAGTTAGGTATTTTCGCTAGGTTTAGAACGATGTTTTAATTGTATTAGTTAAAAACAGTTTCTTTGCTCTTTCTTCAAATTTACAATGGTGGCAAAAGTCATAAGCCTACTCATTGAACTCTTGAGGGAAGAGAGTTAGTACAAGTACAAGTTCACTCTTATTTAAATATTCAGGCTGTTAATTGCGCTCAAATGTGATAAGTACTATACTCAGTTAAGGGTCTACCTAACATTTGAACAAATTCAAAAGCGGTAAAGCCTGCCCAAGCCTGCCCACGAAGCCATAAATCTCGGTAAGAGCCAATATTTGGGTGATGATCATGAATATTTCGATACTTGCAGGCTCAAAGAGCGTAAACGCCCAAACGCCACTTTAGGGACGACAAAAAAAACGAAATAATATTTTTTCATCATAATTTATTGCAAATTTTTTGTAAGATGTTTCTCTCTTGTCGTGGTGCAATAAAGAGTATTTATTATTATTGTATTGGTTTTTAGATGTATAAAGTGCATCAATTATGATTGTCGTCTAATACCCTTATCACCAACCATATTGAGCTCATTACGGAACTGGTTCAATTTGTGTAAGACAATTCCCATAGTATTTATTTATTGTATTGTATTTTAATTACTTATGTTACATATAAACTTCATTCCAATGCTTTTTATGATCTTCTAACGCAAGTACTAAGATGACTTCTATCACTCACACCAAGCACAAAAAAGAATTAACAAGCATTCATATTAAATAGGCAAAGGGAAACACCTCTGCATCTTTGCAGAATTCTTCTTCCTTAATGTAGCATTATCCCGAGACATATTTTACATTACTACATAATGCCAACGCGAGCACCTCGCGGCTGAGAAAATACTGCAATCGCAATGACTCTTAACGGTGAGTGGTTATGGCCCTAGTACTCCTTACTCTTGCAGACGCGTTACAGCGGTTGTAGATTTCACAAATTGTGCACTGAATTTGAAATGTCTGCATTCGTGAGTTTTGTCGTTGGAGGAATGAGGCAAGCAGAAAGAGTGCGATTCTCACCGGAATTGCCGAGGCTATCTTAAAATGTGTTGTTGATTGTTTGCCAAATCAGATGCATTTACTCATTTATTTTCTTTATTGGGGATAAAACAGATATTATATTACTAATGAAAGAAACATACAAAATAAAATAAATCTTAACGTATATTAATTTTGTATTTAAGCAGTAACGCTACTAACAGAATTATATACTGTGAATTTATATATTGTGAGATAAATAAATCATATCATATCATTTAAAGCGTTAAGCGTTGGGTTTTTAATTTTTAATTTTTTCCTGTAATTTAAATTTATAAATCTTAACGTAATTTAGTTATAGTCTATATCCTAACACAATTCCCACTGAGACATTAAGCATTTAGTTTGACGTGCTATTGTCGTACATACAGCATACAATAATTATACTTATCACATAGCATGTAAACTAGTGTAGAGCCCTTAAACTACTAGTGAGGGAGAATACAATGAATTTGTTAGCTAGAGTCAGATTGATTCACTTTCTCTAAAGGCGTCGGATTATTATTCAGTCGGCATTAAATGTCTCAGAATTTTCGAGACGGAGATGGGTTTAACCGACGTTAAAATTGATATAAAGTACATAAAACTGAGATCCCTCTAGCCTCTAGCAAATTAGTTTAGGCATGAGCGGAAATGAGACCGTTGTTGTCCTACTTTCCGAAGCTCGATGAGAAAAAACCCTGCAGATCAAATATTTGACGATTTAATGAATATCCTAATTTTACGCCCGTGGAATTGCTTTACAAACCCGTGGAATTGCTTGCAAATGTCATTTGATAGGTTTGACCAGGAATTCTAGGTTATGAAGTCCGAACCCCGCACTGGGTGTACGTGGGAACTACATGTCCCTTTCTTCCACGAGCTGCTAGTGATGAAAGCTGATGGTGATGTTTTTTTTATACCACGTTGTCCGCCTGATAATGAGCGGTTACTGTAGTCTATGTACGCCTGTAACTCGAGGGGCATCGCTTGCGCGGTGCTGCCCTTCAAAAACCGATACACTACTTTTTTGTAGAACCTTATGATTAGATTAGATTAGATTATTTTATTTCATTTTGAAAATTTACATGTCATTTCATCAAATTTAAATAGCATGGATTCACGAAAAGATCGTCAGAGTGTATAAGAATAAGGAACAATAATAAATAATAGTCAATAAAAATCCAATATTAAATTAAAACAGACATGAGAAACAAAAAAAAAATACTTACAATAGGAGCAATTTAAATACTTAATGATAAATGGTACAATGTCAATGTCAGAATATTAATAATAGTTAGGCCATCCTAGATTTAAAGTCAAAAAATAATAAGTAGGTATTCAATATTCATTCATCATAATAATATAATAATGTCATCAAGTCATATGTCGTAAGTACCTCGGGAAAACCACAATGAACTCCCTTCATACCACAAAGCGTTCGCAGGAGGAAATTCCTCTGGAACCGTACTGTGTGCGTCTGAAAACTGTGTGTGATATGCAAGGATAGGACAAACGCCCGTCATTTTGAAAACTTTACCCTGTTCTGTACAGTAGAGACTTCCTTATATTAATAAAAAAAATTAGGTACTAAATAAGAATAAGAATAGTTTATTCGTGACAATACAAAACAAAGGACAAAAGTAATGTTTTATAAATTTATTTTAAGTACCATAATTTATATGTTTCCAGTGACAAATTATTCAAATGACGATGATTAAGGCGATAAATCACTTTCGCCAATGGAAAAGAATGACCACAATTTTTTCCAAATTTTCACTTATTTAGTACCTAATTTTTTTTATTAATATAAGGAAGTCTCTACTGTACAGAACAGGGTTAAGTTTTCAAAATGACGGGCGTTTGTCCTATCCTTGGTGATATGTAAATATTCATGCTCATCATCACACAAATATTTGCCCTTACCGGGATTCGAACCCAGGACCATCAACTTCGTAGGCAGGGTCGCTAGTCTAAACTGGTCATCAATGATAATGATATACCGTGTATTTTTTTTTTATTAAAAACAAGAACGGTTTACACAAATTACACTCGTTAAATTAAAGTTTTACGAATAACGTAAACGTCATGAGTAATCTTAAAGTTCACATGTAACTTTATTTATCATGTCATGCAATGTGATGATGCATAAAGTATTTATATTATATTCTATTCTATTCTACGAGGAGACAGTCACAACCTAGTCCTGTTTGCAGACCCGCCGGTGGTGCGGCTGCGGCTAGGCAGCACACTGGCCGGAGGAGATATCAAGGAGGGCGATGACGTGTACTTCGAGTGCCATGTGCGGGCCAACCCGACCGCGCGCAAACTCTCCTGGCTACACGATGTGAGTACTTCTACTTGTGCGGTTCCAAAAAGTAGATTTTTTTTACAAAACGGGACTTAATCACGTATAATTAACTTATTTATTTGTTTACCTCTCTGAGGTCTTCCGACGTTTCGAATGTGTCACAACATCCGTGGCACAAAACAGAGTTTTGTGTCCATGGTCACGGGAGAACTGGCTTGATCGACATTTTGCTGCGCGGGTTTTCTAAACTACCCGCACCTGCAGGTACTAGGTAGATCTAAATGTCTTTTTTTTTTGAAGAAATGAGAGTTGGACTTTCCTAACGCGTGTTGGAAACGTTACGTGATTACCGCTCCGGTCTTTATTGACCATTTGTACACTAGGGGTTAGGGGTTAACCTATTCAGTTCCAAATACACATGCGTCAGAGCGCTCCTGGCGCTTTTAAGTAGGTATACATGAAGTTTAACCCGTTCAGTTCCAATCACGACACATGTGCTTCACAACACTTTTTGTTGCTATGGACTACGGCGCAAAGCTACGAGCGTTGCGGCGTAACTCGATGGTGAATGGGTTAACACTTTCACTGTCAGGAACCAACCTTTCCGCTACATACGAGGAAAACCACGGGATCGACGACGAGCGTAGCGCGTTGCGATTCCTGGCAGTAAATTTGTTAAGCTGGATACAGACGATGGCCACCAACGGCGTACCGTAACGACCGTAGCCGGGCGGGGAATGAATTAAGTACTGACACTTGACTGATAATGATAAGCAACACTTACAAATTGCTGACGCAATGTTAGGTGTGGTTATGTATGTATGTCTTTTCAAAATATTGCGAGATTCAAATCTAAGCAATATGCAACTGTCAATTATATATATAATAATAATAATACAAACCTTTATTGTTCATAATTATAATACATGGTACAGTTTGGAGCCCTGGCGACTGCGTTAGTTTGCACTGTGTTGCAGCCCCCAGTGAAACCCCAATTATATGGTCAGAGATTGGTGATAAGAAAGTCCAGACTTATAATAATCGTAATGAAGTAACTATAGGTATCACATTTACATTACACGATAATAAGAGTAAGTTGTATCATATTCAAGAGAACTATGCGTAATATGTACACTAGTGTGCGTGCGTGTGTGTGTGAGTGCGTGTGTGCGTGTGTGTGTGTTTGTGTGCGTGAGGGTGTGTGTGTGTGTGTGTGTGTGTGTGTGTGTGTGCTTGCGTGAGTATGAGTATCTTAAGATAAGAGACATTACTTAAGAGACCCTGCAGGATCAACCCCGATCTAGAAGTTTTTCAGTCTCATCATAGCTCATATCACTCAACCAGGCCCATACTGTCTTTTTAAAGGAGTGGTTAGAGAAGGGTTTGATAGCTTTATATTTGATAGCTATATATATATTTACTATTGCTAAACAATGTGATACAAAACTTATAGTCAATCAATTAGAGGTGTATATAGTAAGAAAATCTCGTTCCACTATGTTTTGCCTTTCGGCATACAAAAACATCCTACATACTAACTTATAGGTACATTGTACAATAAAATAAAAATTAAACATATATATTATAAATAATATATTCTACAATCATTTATTTTATACAAGTATTCTATATGCCATTGTCAACACAGTAAATTATTATAACAATTTTAATTATTCCATGTCAATCCCAATTTAATTAAATGTATATTATTAAATCTTATAACTATAAACTATCTTTTGTCAAGAAATCTGATAGGGAATAAAAACATTTGTCAGTAAGTAATTTTTTTAACTCTGTCTTGAATATTGGCAATAAAGTAAGTTTTTGATCAAATCGGGAAGGTTATTAAATATTTTACTAGCGGCACAGAATAGGTACGCTTTTTCGTTTTAACGCAGTACTTGCAGGCTCTGTGAATATATGTTTACCATACCTAGTACTCCGCGGAAAAAACTGTTTTAACAGTTTGTCTGCAGGTACGAGTCTCTATAACTATATTCTTTACTCTTCCTGACCGTTCAAATCAATCAGCCTCAAACACCAACATAAATAATTTCAGGAAACGTGTTAACAGCCGTAATTCAGTAAATTTCACGCCATCACAATTCAAACAATGAAAACGTTTTCGTCCTAATGAATTTACGAGGGAAGATTAACAAAAAACAATTCAACCGTCGTTCACATTTTTAATCGCAGTCCGCTGTTAGCTTCAAATGAATTCGGCGACAAAAGATTAACAATAACAAAGTAGTCCGACATTATTGTTGGTATAACAATGCGCGGGGGGGGGTTTAAAGTAATAGATGGTGGTATACGGTCCGATAATCGCTTTGTACTGTGTCACTCGTGTTTTAATCAGCGGCGCGGATGGCGCGGTGCGCGGGGCGCGGGCGCGGTACACTTTTTATTTTTTGCTCCGTTCACCCTTTCAGGAGCAATCGGTCGCGCGTTGTTACACGGATCGCGACACGCATCACCGCCCTCGCTTTTTTGTTCAGTTGTATTGTTTCCACGTGTTTTGTTGAGCACTTATCGTCCCGCTGTGGGACACGTGACCCAACATCGCAAATAACTGACCTAATTTAACTTAGCGTAATCAATGTAGCGACAAATTTTCGAAATTACGTTCGAATTCGACTTAATTATCTTGTTTACTGAAATAGTAACATCATCTACGTATGAGGTCAACTACCTAATGAGATCAAAGCGAGAATGGCGGGTTTGATTGCGTTATTTTCCGGGAAGTTTAAACGTGAATCTCAGATGCGTACAACACCGCTCGTTTACCTAACGACTGTCGTTTCGCCCGCAGATTTTTCCGCCCACATTTAGACAATAATAACCCGCGGTCACCGGGGGCCGCGACAATGTGGACAGCCGGACAACAGATCTGAGCGACATTGTGTGATATTAAATGCAAATTGTGTGTACAAAGTACAGCATCAGCTTGCTGACGGCACGGTTTGATGCGGGAGACAATGTAGCATTTAGACCCTCTAAATTTTAGAGCTTCGGAATGAGTTAGGTATGACTGGCTGTAAAAGCGAGCGGGGATGCGGTGGGGCTATCGGTAAATCTTGACCGCGAATTAGTGAGACCATTAATATACTAAATTAGCCATTTTGTGTGCGGTCGCTGCTCGGCTGCATGGCATTCACGCCAATGCGGTGATTATTGTCCCATTTCTTATCTTTGCTAGTTTAGACTCCATTTTCCTGTGTGCCTATTCTTCTAACAAATAGTTAAGTGTCCTCTGCGAATGTAGTGTAACATGAGTCACAAAAATTTATACATAACCAAAAAAAAAAGAGTACCTTAAACAAAGACACGATCTGTTCATTCTCTTGACATTCATTTGCATAGGTACCTCCCCGTATATTAGTGTCCCTATGTAAGAGTAATTTGATAGTTTTTCTTTGTAAATAGATGTTTTTACACATGCACTGGTAATAAATAATTACAACACGAGCGATACCTTCCCCTCATAAAAGTGGTCAGACAGGAGGAGGTACGTAATATCGGCTACAAAATGTATTGCCGGCCGCTCGGACCGCATTACGCTAATAGGCAAGGGGCTGCACTCCATACATAACCACATACATGATTCACGGCCACTTGGACGAGCTCTTTGCAGTCGGCGTCAAAGATATGTACCTATGCAATTTTCGCTTTATCACAAACGAGTAAGGTGCAAACTTGTACACATAAATTTGATGTCGGTCGTACGGTATTCTCGCGAAAATGTTGAGCGCACTTGGAACCTTGTTAGTATGAAATAAAAAAGTTAGCTCATGGCTTATTAAGGAGTTGGTGTTTACTAAGAATATGAACTTGTATGTATATAGTACTACAGTGCATTTTTTGTAGTCTTAGCGAAAGCATTAATGTCGTATTTTTTATACCCATGGGCTCAATTTTGAATCGTGGTTTTGCGAATTGATGAGTGAATCGTTTTTATGTATATGAATGACTCCCTCGTGCTTTAAAGCGCAATTAAATAAAAATTTTCTTCAAATATTTCACAAAATTCCTAGATGCTATTTTAAAATAAATTGAAATAACTGCAATATAAATAAGTATTACTATTACACCGCCCGTCCGTCTGTTTGGCTTTTAAAAGACTGTTCGCTACTAGCCCGGGCTTGCAAGACTCTACTCGGTTGATGCCAGGGCTGGGCCCGACGAGTTCCTGACCCGAATAGAGGCCTGGACTAGAACGACCGGTATAACCCCGCTAAGCTATAGCTTCCAAGAAGCGTGGCATACCGAAGATGCGCCAGGTATCGGTCCGGTACAAAACAAAACGTGCTTTTACCTTGATGGAAGCTTCATCGGCCGTTGTACAGGGCGGCTTCGATATGTGTATCTGAATATATGAATATTAGTGTGTGTGTCGAGGCCGTCGCGTGTCCTGGTGAACACTTCCTGGCTCCTGGATGATGGCCCACCACGTAGGCGCACCAAACTACCGTCACAACTTTATCACTTCAGGCTCCAAACACTGGCAGGCAAAAACAAAACTCCTCGATATGAGCGCCTGGCCTCAATTATGAACTGATTCCAATTAACATAAATCAATGTCCCGAATTCTTTCTCAAAAATCAAATACAAATCAAGGAATGGGTTGTTCAAACCCAACAAGGTCAAATTCTAGGTTATACTACAAAAAAAATGACAGACGTCAAACGTCAAATAGTGACGTGTCTTTTTCTTTCCCGATTATCAACCGAGTGATACCCGCGGTAAAAGACTGGTACCGAACAATCCCCCGCTCCAGGCAGAGGAGCTCTGTCTGCTAATAAATGGGCAGGCGGGCTAAGCTCGCTACAGCTCGCTTCAAAACCGAATCTCCGACCATAACCTCCGCAACCCTGGGGACCCCGTCAGACCCATACAACAAATTTACAATGCGTCCACGACGCCAATACAAAGGTAATAAATTAGATTCCTTAACTAGTACAAGATCTCCAACGTGAGGAGGATCAGTTTTGTCAGTCCACTTAACGCGCTGCTGCAAGTTGTGCAAATATTCTAGCGACCAACGAGGCCAGAAGCTTTGGGTCATCTGCTGTAGCAACTCAAACCGACTTAAGCGTGATGATTTTACCTCCCTGAAGGGGTACTCCGGCAGCGCGGTAAGGGGCTGGCCAATCAAAAAATGACCAGGAGTCAATGCTTCCAGGTCATTTGGGTCCGACGAGACAGGGCAGAGAGGGCGCGAGTTGAGGACAGCCTCAATTTTACAAAATACCGTAGCAAGTTCCTCGAACGTTAAAATCGTTTCACCAATAACTCGGCGGAGATGCGTTTTTGTAACTTTTACAACAGCCTCAAAAATACCACCCCAATGTGGGCAAACAGGGGGATCAAATTGCCACTTAATGCCCATTCGAGACATTGCAAATCTTAAATTATCCTTATCACTATTCAAATAATTACAAATTTCATTCAAGTAACGGTCAGTGCCTTTATAATTGGTGCCGTTATCAGAGCGGATCAGAGATGGCAGTCCCCGGCGGGATACAAATCTACCTAGCGTCGCAAGAAACGCTTCCGTGCTGAGGGCACTTACCAGTTCCAAGTGAACTGCCTTGGAGGCCAGACAGACAAACACACACAAGTACGCTTTGACAGATCGAGCGTTGCGAAGCTGCGAGGTCTTTACCAAAAAGGGGCCGGCAAAGTCCGTGCCCACACAAGCAAATGGTCGACTCTCCGAGACTCTGTTGGAGGGCAGATCCCCCATCATGGGCTGCGTGGGGGTGGCCGTCAAACGATAGCACGGCATACATCTGAAGATAATGCCGCGAATAGTGCGTCTGGCAGACAAAATCCAAAATTCACGCTGCAAAATGGCTACAAGGGCATTGCAGCCTGCGTGAGCGTTAGCAACGTGTCGATCAGACACCAACAAACTGACCAAAGTCCCCCCTTTGGGGAGCAACAAAGGATGGCGAGCTCCATAGGGCAAGTTCGAGTTTCGAAGTCGTCCGCCGACTCGAAGCAAACCCGATGCGTCTAGAAATGGATTCAGACGAGCGATCGAACCCTTAATTCTCGATTCTCCTTGAAGCGCGTCAATAATCGGTTCGAAGTGCTCCACTTGCACCACACGAACCCAAAATAGCAGGGCCTCTTGGCGTTCCAAGGGCGACAAGGCCAATTCCGTGGTCAATGCCCTCTGAGCTGGGTTCCGTGCGTGGAGCAAGAAACGTCGGATCCGCGCGGTAACCCCAATCAATTTCGACAGAGAGCTGTACCTCTCCAACAGAGGATTCAAGTCGTAGACAGGTTGCGTTTCCATAACGCCCACACGTAAAACTGGCAACGCCTCTGGAGAAGAGAACCGATTCTCCAGAGGCGTTGCCAGTTTTACGTGTGGCGCAGTCAGCGGGGTTCAGTTCCCCTGGAACATGTCGCCAAATCAGCGGGGTCGCTGAACTCTGGATCTGTGAAATCCGATTCGCAACAAAAACCTCTAAATTATGCACGGAGGTGCGAAGCCAACAAAGAACGATCTCACTATCAGTCCACGCAAAAACATCTGAAATCTCCACGGTACGACCCAAAGTATCACAAACATGATTGAGGAGCCTCGTAAGGAGGGCTGCTCCCGACAATTCCAACTTAGGAATAGTTAACCTAGTCCTGATAGGAGCCACCTTACTCTTGGCCATTATCAAATGTAGTCCCACATGACCGGATAGGCTAATAGTCCGCAAGAATACCACGGCCGCGTACCCTCGTTCAGACGCGTCACAAAACCCGTGGAGGCTAACTTTACACTTGCCGGATGGCAGAAAGAGTCTGGGCAAGGAAATCCGGTTCACGTCCGGAAGTGAGTAAACAATCGAACACCATTCGGTTAGCAAGTCTCCCTGAAGAGGTTCGTCCCACGTAACTTCCGCAATCCACAGCTTCTGCAAAAAACACTTAGCCAGAAAGATGACAGGTGTGATCCATCCATTAGGATCGAAGGTCCGATCAACAGTCGACAAGAGCGAACGCTTCGTCCAGGTCTTAGGGGGGTCCAATTTAACCCGATAAGTGAAGACATCCTGGACGGGCTGGTACTGTATGCCAAGGACCGCAATCAAGTTAGGGTTGTCCGCATCTTCGAACAAGAGAGGATCCTGCTGATGTTCCACCGGAAGATCTCGCAACAAATCAGGGCAATTTGACAACCACTTACGCAGTTCGTACCCACCTGACTTCAGGATCGCAATCAACTCATCCCGTAAAATCAAAGCCTCCGTAGCAGTGGAAGCCCCAGTGCAAACATCATCAACATATACTGAATCTTCCAAGATGGCCGCTGCACGGGGGTAGTTCAATCGCTCCCGATGAGCCAACTCCAACAAAGTCCGGATGGCAATATACGGACTGGAGGTAAGACCGTACGTGGTAGTGTTCAACTCGTACACTCGCATAGGATCACAAGGTCGCTCACGCCACAAAATCATCTGATAACGCCGGTCATCTCGGTGAACAACCGATTGGCGGAACATCATTCGGATGTCAGCCACAAAAACAATTTGATGACGGCGGAAGTTGGTGAGGATATCCGAAATGTCCCGGTGCAGTTTGGGACTGGAGTGCAAACACTGGTTCAAGGAAACCCCATTTGACGTAGGGGCCGAACCGTCAAAAACCACCCGAATTTTGCCCCCAGGCGTCTTCAAAACCGCATGGTGGGGCAAAAAATAG
The DNA here is from genome assembly GCA_947578815.1 of Epinotia ramella. NCBI lineage: Eukaryota > Metazoa > Arthropoda > Insecta > Lepidoptera > Tortricidae > Epinotia > Epinotia ramella. Next base: position 389,261 of record OX388206.1, on the reverse strand, counting down.
TGCTCGAGCGAACGCCAATCAATAGTCGAGCGTGACATATGTCCCAAAGCCTCATACTCGCGCATAAACTCAATGTACTTAGCACGGAGATCTGAATCCCTCTTCATTCGGCGCTCCATGGACAACAACCTTTTTTCCGCTAGGGCATGAGACTGACCGAGAGGGGGGCGTGCAGCCCTAAAAGGCAACCGAGTAACAAAGCGACCATCAGCGAGGCGACCCGTATTATTCTGATACGACAATTCGCATTCTTGTTCCGCTGGATCGACTCTGGGAGCCTTGGGGGGGCTCCTCGACCTCCCAGAAACGCTGGACGGCGTCCGAGAGCGAGAGCCCTACGGCAACAATTTCATTTTCAACCCGTGGGACCAAGCCCCTCAACACGGGTCCAAAAAAGGTGCAACCAAAAATGGTTTGCAAAGCCATCAAACCGCAGGGTTGTAAAACCCGCTTGTCCCCGGACAAGATCAAACCTAAAACATCAACACCCAAGAGCAGGTCTATAGGTCCTGGAACAAACCATTGGGGGTCAGCGGGGGTCAACTCTGACGTCAATTTCACCGCGGTAGGGGAGATAACCACCTGCGGGTTGCTGCCCAAAATATCGTTCAACACAACCGCTTTGGCCACAATGGTTGGCCCACAATTGACAGTTGAAAAACAAACATTAATTTCCCCTATGGAACCCTGCACCTGAAGGCCACCTATTCCGTGGATGACGGAGGGGCGGGGTCTACATGGGAGGCCCAATCTCTCCACCAAATAAGACGACGCAAGACAGCCCTGGGCACCCGAATCCAAAAGGGCACGAACTAACAAGGACTTCCCCGTCGGGCCCCAGACCCTGACACAAACAGTTGGCAAGAGTACTGTTTCAGGGTGGGCGGCTGTGGTGGAGGAGCGGGCGGCAGCTACCTATTGGGGGCGACCCTCATCGGGCCGCCAACAACCCTCATAGGCGCCGTCCTGTTGGGCTGGCACCGCCCAATTGGACCGCACCAGGTACTGGTCCGCCGGAACCTCAGGGCAGCGACCCGGGCGCGCCCAGGTCGATGCGTAGTACTCGGAGCGGCGTCCAACTTGGGGCGGGCGGCGTTCCAACCGCGGTCGTTCGCACAACGGTGGTGAGAAGCTCCGAGGCGGGGAGCTGCGCTGAGCAGCAGCGAACCTGACCTGTGGACGAGGAGATGGGGGAGGGGTACCCCCGCCCGTGGACGGCGAGCCCCGACGAGACTCCCTTTGGGGGTAATGGGGAAGCGGGCCCCCGCCCGTGGGGGAACGTCCCGCACCATCCAACCGATTACCACCATTTTGGTTGGCGCACAACACCAGGTGGTGTTTCCCCTGGCACTGCGGGCACGGTTCAGGCCGTGGGCAATCCCGCTGCAAATGCTGCCCCAAACAGGAGTAGCACCACCGGCATTCATTCGCGATACCGCGCCGATCCTTCACCCTCTTGTGCAGGAACCTGGGGCATGCTGCAACCAAATGGCCATCATCCGTGCAATACACGCACCTTGGGGGCGCGTGGGCCGTCGCGTATCGGAGGGGCGGGCGGCGTGGCTCTACCACCCCTGGCTTAGGGGGGCGAGCAGCCACACGCCGCTGTTCCCGTGGAGGTCCCGCCGAGGGTCCCGAGGGGCCTTCCATCCCCGCGTTGTCCACCAACCGACACTCCTCCTCCAGAAAGGAGACAAGGTCCGCAAAACGTGGCAAGTGTGTGGCACTGCCCCCACCGTGCTTGTACTCAAAACGGAGCTTCAAGTCCGTGGGCAACCGTGACAAAACTATATGCAAGAGCATGAACGACCATTCATCCACCGGCAGGCCAAGCCGTCGTAAAGCATTCAAGGCCACCATCACGGGATTCACCAAATCCCTCCGCAACGTGGCAACCCCATAAATGTGAGGAAGCGCCAAAATTTGTGCCACATGGGTGTCTGCCAAACGCCTAATGTTGGCATATCGTTTCTCCAAAAGCTCCTGGGCTGTGGGGTAATTTTGGTCGGTGACCGCAAGATGTGAGACTAACTCCAGTGCCTCTCCATTCAAGGTGGAGAAAAGATATGCCAACTTTTGGCTCGGTGCCAAGTCCGTCCTGGCGTCCACCAGACTTGAAAACAAGTCGTGGTAGGCGGTCCAACATTTTAAGTCCCCGTCAAAATGGGGCAAATCCAGGGTTGGCAAACGTCCTAGGAGAGCCAGGGGTGGCGGTGATCGCGTCTCCGCCGTCAAAGGACCCCGCTGCACCTTGTGCGCAGCCTAAACCAGCTCATCATGCAAGTCATAAAATTGTGTGATGTCTGCCTCCACCGAATCATCAATCTTTTCGTCCATCGCCAAAAGCGCTGCATAAGCACTCTGAACTACCGCACTTCGGTCCGGTAGCTCAGCCGATCGCTTCAGCAAATCGTCGGTCCGGTCGGGTCTACTTATCAAATGCACCGCAGAGGACAGCCATCTCAGCTCCGCCCTAATCTTGGCTGTCCACTTTGCCATGGCTGTAGCCAGCAACAACAAACACTCACAAACAAACGCAAGTCCAATCGACTTCTAATTAAAATGTTCAACAATGCAAAACAAAAACAATATAAACTAAAATTATTTGGCACAAGGAACCCTGCAAAATGTTACTTGTTGAACCCTAAATCAAGTAATATTTATAATGAGAATTAATTTATTTTAACAAGTATAATTTATTTTCAAATCGCAACACATTGGTCAATATTCACTTCTCAGGGAACCCCAAAATATTCCAAACCTGTATGTTCTCAACGCACAAAACAATTAATCCAAATAATTTTAGTCAATGCAAATTATTTTTAATTACCAATTTATATGGCTTGCCAAGGAACCCCTCAGAATATTACTTATTCTCTGAGGGAACTCTAATTTATAACTGCTAAACTAAGCCAAACAAACAATGTCAAACAACCAGGGGCAAACTTCAAATAATTATAATCCCAATCAATACTGATATATATCAAATGGGTCTCAAATCAATACCCATATATTCACACCGAGCAATCCTGAAATGTAGTTCAAATTATTATCTAAACAAGCAATATCAATTTCCTATGTGTTTAGTATATACCTAAGAATTGAATTTGAGATTGCTATCTAGTTTCAACAAGGGAATGATAACCTATAAAAATGTCAAGTTAAAATGTTCAGTGACCAAGAAATTCACCAAATAATATCAAATCAACTATCAAAACAATTAGCAATGTGTGCTATTATATCACTACAAACCAATTCAGTAATATTTTGCTATTTTAAATACCTAGTTCCATCAACGGTTAACCTCAAAAACGTTTTTTCCACAAATATCAAAATAATACTGTGAACCAGTCAAAGATACCTATTGACACAGCCAGAGGCGTTTCAAAGAACCACGCTCTGCTACCAAAAATGTTCGCTACTAGCCCGGGCTTGCAAGACTCTACTCGGTTGATGCCAGGGCTGGGCCCGACGAGTTCCTGACCCGAATAGAGGCCTGGACTAGAACGACCGGTATAACCCCGCTAAGCTATAGCTTCCAAGAAGCGTGGCATACCGAAGATGCGCCAGGTATCGGTCCGGTACAAAACAAAACGTGCTTTTACCTTGATGGAAGCTTCATCCGCCGTTGTACAGGGCGGCTTCGATATGTGTATCTGAATGTATGAGTGAGTTAGTGTGTGTGTCGAGGCCGTCGCGTGTCCTGGTGAACACTTCCTGGCTCCTGGATGATGGCCCACCACGTAGGCGCACCAAACTACCTTCACTACTTTATCACTTCAGGCTCCAAACACTGGCAGGCAAAAACAAAACTCCTCGATATGAGCGCCTGGCCTCAATTATGAACTGATTCCAATTAACATAAATCAATGTCCCGAATTCTTTCTCAAAAATCAAATACAAATCAAAGAATGGGTTGTTCAAACCCAACAAGGTCAAATTCTAGGTTATACTGCAAAAAAAATGACAGACGTCAAACGTCAAATAGTGACGTGTCTTTTTCTTTCCCGATTATCAACCGAGTGATACCCGCGGTAAAAGACTGGTACCGAACAAAGACTATATTGCCCTTATTATACCCGCTCCTCAAACATACTTTAGTTAAAATGTTGTTAGGATTTGTGTGTCGTTATCTGCCACTTGCCATTTATTTTTGTGAAAAATCAGCCAAGTGCGTGTCGGGCCACTTGCAGTGTAGGTTTCCGTAGTTGCACACACGGGGGGACACATGACTCGAACAAAAATGTGGGCTTCAAAGCCCAATATCTCGCAAACGAATCACTACACTGAAAAATCGTTTAATAAAACCCATCATATTTTGGAACAAGCTATCCAACGATACCCCACACGATGGGTTTAACGAGAAAAAAGAATGACATCCCAAAGGGGAAATAAACCAAAAAAAAAATTTTTTCTTCTGTTTTGTCAGCGTGATTGATTTATAAACCCATGCCGAATTAAAGTTTTCTAGTAGTAATGGTTACTGACCTAAGCCGAAGACGGACGGACATGGCGAAACTATAAGGGTTCCTTGTTGACTACGGAACTAAAAAGGGTTAAACACATGTTGTCCAGGGTCATAAATAAGGGAGGACATCAATTGAGCCGTAATCAATATACAGTATACTAGTAATTGTTCGAAGCCCATATTATATTAACGCGATGCGTAACTAAAAAACGCGATGATGAGATGCACCTATATGCGTATCATTGCACGCGGTTAATGCGCGCAACTTCCTTCTGCACGTGCAATCATGCCATTAATTACAGCAAACCATCACCAATAATCACAAAACCTGTTTCGCCTCTCTACGAGGCATCATCAGGAGATGCTGCAAAAATACGCAAATAGGTGCATCTCGTCACCGCTAATAGACCTGCACGTTTTTTAGCAGAATAGCAAAGGAATATTCTTCTCCAAACTTAACAGTTTAGTAGCCTAAGATATCCGCTAAAATGGGCGTCGTCCATCTGATCTCACCCTTTTTTATTAAATTTTATACTTCAACTAGCTGGCCACGTATTGCAAAGAACGCAGGGATAAAACATAGCATATGTCCTTTCAGAAAGTCCGTCTTTACGCACGTGAAAGAATTTTTCAAATCGGTTTGGTGGTTTAGGGCATTACAAATTACATACAAAATTACAAAGCTATAATCACACAGAGTTTTCCTCTGTATAATATTTCATTTTTAAGTATATTTGAAATTATTTCAACTGAGCTGATCTACTTATCGCCAAAACAATGGCATTCAAGACTAGCAATATATGTGGTCAGCAAGGCAAGTGCCATGTTTAGCAAAAAAAAGTTAACCTCTAGGTACATAAAATGTTCATACAATAATGAACTGTATATAGATTATTCCATTTCACAATTCGTTAATTACAATGAAGCGAAATCAAAAGACACAGAAGTTCATTAATTCGCGGGGACAGGTGACATCTCTGCAAAAAAGATTATTAATGTTTGGGGAGTAGATTAGAGCCGTGTGAAGGTTTGTTGGCTTTTTGTTTCGCCCCGAGGGAGGGCGCTGCAAAGCTTACATAGTAATGAATTATTCGTCGTGTGCTGAGGCAGGCGCACAGACTATTTTAATCCAGATATGTCACTCACTTGATGAGTGATGGAACTGACGTTTCTACTTGAGACTTTATACATTACCATCCCATGCCTACAAGGGAATGTTTACACAAATATTCTATTTAGTTTCTCTACCAGCAGCTAGCAGCAGCCAGTTTGTGTGCATGTTACCTCGTGTTTTTTTTACCTAAATCCAGCATCAATATCTGCCATAACAAAGCCGGCAAAAATATCTGGCTTTAAACACAAAGTCGTGTTACATATTTATGCGTGCTTTGTTGTGAATGTACCAAATACCTCTTCTCTTCTTCTTCCTATTTAAAAGCTAAGCTCTTGTTGATGTAGCTCAAAGCAGGCCCTTCATCTACTCCGATCCCAACCTCATTCACATCTCGATACGACCTAACAATCCTAACATCAACTCTCTTTTTGAGTTTCTTCGTCTTCCTCGCTTCTCCTCTATCTTACCAAATACCTGTGACGTGTCATATGTTGAACCGTTCTGAACTTCATTGAGACTCGGTACAACGAACACTAATACGGTACAAATACCAACCGATGTACCTACAACGCAGTCGCTCGTGATCAATAGTGGGTTTTTTAAAGTGCAGTGTGTATTTCATTCTACTCCATCAGCTTTAGCTAGTGTTGTACTTTTTGTATATGTAGCTTGTAAATGTTTCCACCAGTTTAATCCTAGTCTCGTCAGCTTATTGTACATGTAACGTTCTTTCAGTAATAATATAAGAACGAGCATATTTTCGTTGGGATCGATCGGCTTTAATGCCATAGGCTTAAACTTTGTAGTTGCACATTTCCACCTTAAAATAATAGATCAACAGAGAACCATGCCCAACAGTTTGTTTAGTCCCGATGGGATGGTTCCAGTAACCGAACCATGACAGAGTCGCAACGCGCCCACTCCAAAGATGCACTTTTAAGGTGCTGATACACTGGAGCCTTCACTTGTAATGGGCATGCTAGCTATAATGCTAATAAAAGCGAGCTAGATAAACAAACTGAAGCGTTTAGCAAGCATTCTACGGAGCGTTCAGGCGAGCAGCCGAAACGACAGTAGATTTGATTTAAGTTATTTACCGATTCGAGCAATAGGAGCGTAGACACCAAAACAAAATAATCAATAATGTCCTATTTTCTCGAAAAAGGACGTAGTCAAATGGAGAAAAATTCAACCGAAAAGGTTAAATAATCACGAAGTTATAAGTGTCCAAAGTTCTAATAAGGGGTATGTTCTGTCCCTTTTTCGCAAAACGCAACTTCATATGAAACGATGACGCTGGAAGAATGTGACGTCACAGAAGACGGCAACGTGCCGCGCCGCATCGTGGTCGGGGCCGCCGTCGACGCGGCCCCCCGGCAGCATCCTGTAATGTGACGTCACACACCCTTTGCGTTTTTTCTCTCTAACAAGCAATATTAAAACGGTTGTAGCTTCGTAAGTCCTTGAGATATCTGAACGGAATTTACGACACTAGGCATATTTTTTTGCCTTCTTTCTTTTGGACTAATACTAATTTTCGAGTCTACACCCTATTGTGTTATTGTTCCGCTGACGTCCCTCTCTGCACGCTTTTTACTAGAGCGTTCGCTAGAATTATCGTGTATGTTTGGCTGTATTGGCGCTGTTCTTTGTTCAGTTTAACAAAAAAAACTGCGAATGCTCAATGTTATCTTACATGTGAGTGCTGAAAGTCTACGCATATTTAGATATTCTAACCGTTGTTTACAAGCTTTTATTTAACTTGTACCATAAAATGGGGTACTAATGGACCGAAGGGACGGGAGGGAGGGAGCGAATACTTTCAGTTGCTACTATGATTTCCTGGCTCAGGTTGCTCTAAAAGTAATTTTGTTATACTTTTAGACATATTTTCTTATCTTGCGGCAACACGGGGTAGACAAACTATAACATAACAAAAAAAGAGTCTCTAGAAGTGAAAGGTGAAAGATATATAGCCTGGCGTGGAACCAGGGTTGTGGGTAGCGATCATGCGGAAGAGGAGCGATACACATGAGCGGAGATTGGGACGGAACGCGGATCTTGAAAAGCTAATCCAAAATTCACAATCCGAGGCGTGGTATGATTATCTATTTTGATTGACCCAGCTCGCCCCCGTTTACGGTACTGTTCGCATGTAAGTAAATGTTATGTACTTATGTATGTCACTTGCCAGTATTCGATGGAGCTGAATGAAATGTAATTATGTAAACTCGACCACGGAGCTGATCTGATGATGGAAACTAAAGTTGGCCATGTCGAATCCAAAATTACACAGGAGCCATAGAACTACATATTTCAACGAGTTGATCACTGCGCGAAAAAGTACCCGTCGGCAATCAAATATTTTAGTAACAAGTTATGCGTTTGTAACCAACGTTTAAACGTATGCCATGTCAATATGTATCAGAATTGTTTGACCTTCCCCTACACGAGCTATCGTAACGTAAAACAATCCTACCTTATTACCAATAACATCGCTTCCGCAATGTTTTAATACCGCATCCGTTTCCGTTGTTTATTACTGAAATCAAATTTATTTTTTATTATCCTCCGCCAAAGAATAGCGAGCGAGCGAATCCAATATTCTGACAGAAGTAACGAGGTGAAGTTGTGAAAGTAATACTAGAAAGGTACTCTCTTTAAGTTAATTGACTTGCTATTTTCTTTGAATCATCAAGTTCCTATTTGTTCTCATCTGGCTCTGTGGTTGCCACTTTACATACTATGCATTCACGCTCGTATTTCCAGATGGGGTAGGCAGAAGACATTCAATTTTATTTAAAGTTTAGTCTAGCAATTGAGGGTTTAAAGACGGCGAAAATGTGATAATGGAGTGACAAGTTGTTAGCCTATCCCCCACCAACATCCAATCCGATCTCATACTTCTAAAGTAGAATGTATATCATCATGGCAACGGATATTTGGCAGTGATAGGGTAAAGTCCTGCACTTCTACTGTAGCAAGCGTCACAGTAAATGACAATCGTTTCATATGTTTTGCGGAAAAGGGTTTTGTGAAAAAGGGACAAAATATACCCCATCTAAGCTTTCGACACTAATTATAACCTTGTGATTATTTAATCCCCTGCTTTACTTTTTTCTCCATTTGACAATATTTTTAATCCTTTTTCGGGAAAATTCAACATGCTTGGTTATTTTATTTGGTGTCTACACCACTATTGTTTCAATATTTTTCTCCTCCACTTCGCATGATCCTTGCTCTCGCACTAACCAGTGATCGCATTCAGTGCTATTGTGAGTCTTATATTGCAAGCACCGTACATTTTTATAGTCATTGCAACGTTCCCTTTGGAACGAGTACAATTAAATCAGCTTAATGGCTGACCATCACTATGGCGGCGGAGAAACTGTTCAAAAGCCTCAAAAGCGAATTGCAAGCCGCCGTGATAAAAGATCCTATTTGTGATCAAAGTCCTAGTGCATACGACATAACCGTACAACACATGTCGGGCCGAGTCTGCTCGAATTAGACGATGCATTCAACTTATGATGCAGAGTATTCAACAACTCCAAGCTCAGTTGCCGGCTGAGTTGAGTCCACGGAATAAAGAATCCATTGGAAGTGGCATTCAACCGATTTTCATAGAGAACCACTGTCGCCGCACGCACACAAACACACTTCAATAATACACGAACACACAATTGCAATAGGCTTTCGATTTGTTAAAACATACTGTGACAATATGTTGTTAACGGTAGCAAATTTTATATGCAAAATCTACTTTAACTGGTACTATTTACGGTCTCATTTAGAGTGTCAAGTAAATATTTCTTACGTCCGTTACCATATGCGTTGCAAGACTTGCAAGAAACGTGGTCGTTCGGCTACCCGACGCAAGATGGCGCTGTTTTCAAAACTATGGAGATGCGACGGTCGAATAGGGATGTGGGTATGATTTTGACTATCGATATTTTTATGATATTCATACGGTTAATATTAAGCTCTGACTTAGGTTACTTTATGACTTAGTTACAAGTTGTTTCTAATAAAATCTCGTTTATTATATAATTAGAAGTAGGTAACATTTACAAATTACAATTACTTTTGTTATAAATGTTGTTGCAATTAAACACTATTTCTAATAAACAAAGAGTATACTTTGTTAAATATAATACAAGTACATCTTAAATACTATTCGATACGACTATAATTCTGAGCTTGCAGACGTTGCTTGTTTTCATGTCTTTAGGAAAACTATAATATTATAATTATTATTTTATTGTTTATTCAGATATTATATATTAGGTACTAACTTCCGCCCGCGGACCCGCCTGCGTGGACCCGGGATAAAAACTATCCTATATTTTAATTTAGGCTACTTATAAAATATCTTCGTGCCAAATGGCATCCAAAGCGGTTGAGCCGTTTAAGCGTGATTGAGTAACAAACATCCAAACATCTAAAACATCCAAACATCTAAACATCCAAACATCTAAAACATCCAAACATCTAAACATCCAAACATCTAAACATCCAAACATCTAAACATCCAAACATAAACATCCAATCATCTAAACTTGGACTTGTTTATAATATTCATAAGGATTCATAAAAAATATCTTTTTTATTTTGATTTATCGATAACAATTATCGACCTTAGCCACAGCATTTGAGTAGCGAACCTTCGAGGCGTTTGCCGTGCATTTCACGTTCCGAGTAGCTAAATAAAACACAGGATTATGAACTTTATTGTTAGAGAAATAGAACTGATATTTCCTTGACTACAGACCCAAATTTTGTCTAAGAAATTGAAAATTTAATATTTCTTTATACGTATTCTAAAATAATACTTACCGATGATAGGAAATACCTCCATGAGACAAGTTTTTTAATGTGCTGTTGTTGGAGCAGCTTTTAATAGCGCAATACGGCATTTTACTAAAATAAACAAATATTCTCTCATGTCATACGCCGCGTGCGGTCGCTAGGTGACTGACAATAATCTGTGCAAGAAGTATGCTTATTATTGCTCATGTTCGGCGACACGGGAACGCCCACTCACCACTTCCAATGGATTCTTTATTCCGTGGTTGAGTCACTGGCTCACTCACTCAGTTACCGGCTCAGTTACTGCAAACGAATCGCCCTCAAATCGGATTTACGTCGAGCACTGTTACAAATTCCATTGAATTTTGCCGCGTTAACCCTTGTTGTGTCGGCGCTCCGCTAACTTTTTTAATATCGGACACGCCGAATTTAATTTTATTCCGTGAGGCCTGGATTCTCGAACACTGCAAATGTCTCTCATCAATTATACGCCCGCACAAACAGCCCCCCTCCAGACCTCTCATTATTAACTACCCTCGAATGAGCTGTCAAAATAATAAGACGCGGCATAAATTTCGCCCGGCAGCCATTTTGCTTTGAATTTATGTATTGTAATCCTCCCAATTACTCAAGTGCATCCCAACTGATGTCGGATCATATTTCTGAGGATCCCTTTGAATTACTTCCCGAGTTTGATTGTTAGAGGCTCGCTATTTGATATGCGGCTAAGGGATATGGCCATTATTATAAATGTTCAAAAAGCGTTGTATTTTCTGCATTCAGACTCCGCCACGACTTTGACGAATCCTTCAAACAATAAACAAAGCGAAATTATCTTCCACTCAATATTTACTTACTTAAAGAAATTTAAAAATAAGTATAGGACGTTAAAAACCATGGCAAAACACAGTCTTTAAAAAAATCTAATTGAATTATAACAATCTTAGGTACCTACCTCACCTATGCAGTTCTCCTTTATTACAAGCTTTTATTTAACTTGCCCTGATAGTATGGGATAAATCTTGCAAGTTAAATTTGACCCACTTCCCGGTGACCGATTGAGCTGAAATTTTGGGTATTAAGTATAGTTTGGATGACAATTCAATATTATGGTACCATCGAGCTGATCTGATGATGGAGACAGAAGGTGGCCATGGGAATTCAGTACTTAACCGACGTAACCCCGTTGAGTTTGGGTTCGTTAGAATCGTCTCAATTAGTAGTTGATGATGGTTCACAGAAAAGTACAGTCGGCAATAAAAGCTTGTACCAAAAATTAATTTTTGACTGAAACTATATTATTTTTTATACCACCTTTTTTCGAACCAATAAGATGACAATTGAAAAATTAAACGTCGTCTAAAGCGATATCTCACGCGAATCAAAATATCATGCATCGCTTAAATTAAATGCCCAACTTGTACAAAATGATTCCATCACATGACATATCTTAGACGCCAGGTCTCACAATTTGATGATCATAGGTACCATATAGGATGAGTGTGAGTCAAACAGGCCGCGCCTCAACGGCCGTGTCGGTCACGACGCGCGAAGACAAAGTTGGTCTCCTACCAGAGTCGGAGTGAACTTCTAACAAAGCCAGGTCAGCCGAGGGGAGCATTTGTGCATCAGGTTAAAGCGCTGTTGTCCGTATTGAACATACTTTACTTCATTACTATACAGTAAACGTATTATCCCTGATAAACAAAACTGCGGTCAGAAGCCAGTATTTTATCCTAGATTTACCTGTGATAGCTAAAATGTGTTTTCTTCCTTTCTCTCAACCAAATGCTAATGCTACAAAAAAATATAACAAACGAATTTTATCGATGTTTTTAATAAAATCTGTTTGATGTTCGTTTATGTATAAGGACCTTAAAATCCATCAGTAACCTATACTTCTTGCATATCAGTTCTTACCTTTCTTTTGAAATTTATATTACCAGCTGGCTGAGCTGTTTATAAATATCAAACCCGTATAAAAAAAAAGACCGGGAGTGCCCCTGCCGGCAGAAGTGAAAACTTGAATTTTTGATATTTTGGAATGGTTAGGGATAATTTTGCACAAAATGCTTTAAGGCGCCGTAGGTTCAGCGAAGTTAAGCCAACAGAGTTTTTGAAACAATATAATGCGTCTGTTTATAATAATATGGTTTCAATAAATACAAATAATAAATACAAATATAAATACAAATCTTGAGGCTTTTCTGCAGGGAAATCAGTGCTTCGAAACATGATTAAGCAAATTTTGCTCGATAGAAAAAAATCACGAACATAGGTCTAAAACACACAAAAATACACTTAAAATATTCGTAACAAATTATGCACAAAAGCTATAAATATTAACATTGCTTCTAAAAATTGGCAATATCATGTTTGAGAGAAATCAGTGTTTACATTTCTATTTATTTAAACGACCAAAACATTAAAATTATAAAACATGATATCCGCGCTTCCGGGCACACACTTCCATCTCGCTCACGCTTATGTTCAGTGAGAGGGAGAGAAGACCATGAACCTACGGCGCCTTAATTATCAGTAAAAAAAGAAAAAAAAAGAAAAAGAAAAAAACCCCCTCCTCCCTAATTTTTGTACCTGCTCACAAAATTTCACGAGAATCGGTTGTGAAATTGGACCTGTAGAAAAGAACAGCCGGACAAAGGCCTTCTATATACGAAATAACTTTTGCCGAAACAGAGAACTGCTTCGTAATCTCGTAAGTACCTACTGCTAAATATGTTAGAGTTTGTCATAATTCAGAATTGGATTCGGTTCTATAGGTACTGTCACTGGTTCTTACACTTCCAAAATAAACGTTTTCACCCGAACCCGAATGATGTTTTAAGAGCTCGCAGACTCTTGCTAAACTGCGACTAAATGTGCAAGTGCCAGCCCCTTTTCGGTAACACAGGGTAGGTATGTGGACCGAGTAGGTTAAGCTAAGAGGGTGTGCTTAACGGGGTGTCGTGAATGGAACAATGGAGCTGCTGTAAAAAGGAACCGCATACGGGGTGGCAAAAACGTGCAACAATGGCCTGGCAGTGACCGCTGACTTGCAATCTTTTTTCTTAATGATTTGAACTAAGATATTCCCTAGTAGATGACATACTGTGTATTTAATTAATGTCACATAGCGACATTCAATTGTCTTGCCTTGTCGGGTCTAACTTCAGGGTACGATACATTCCGAATCGATAGTAGAATATAGAGTCAATGTGATTCAGCATTGAAATCTGAATAAATTGATTTTATTTAAACGGCGGCATCGGCACTCCAATAAATTTCCAGTCCGGGAGCTATGACCACAGAGACAGACATACAGATATATATGTTAAGCTTATAGCCCCTCGTTGACGTTGGGGGTTAAAATGTTGTATAAGTATTACTTTATGAGTAGGTACTTATAGTTTTAGCTTCTTGCTCTTAACGCAACACCTAAAAAGAAATGTCTCCATAACTTTAGTTATACGACAATATCTTAAATTCAGATTCAGTAGGTATCAAATTAAATTTTCTAAATATTTAAAAGGAAGGTAAAGTTAATTTAATCAGCGAGTTGATTCTTCTAATTCCAAGCACCGCTCTGTCTAAGGATATTATGAAAAGGCCCTGAAACTATTATAAATTGACGTGACCTCATCATATTATTAGGGCCTTAACCCCGGCTATTACTGGACGACATTTAACATAAGTATAATAAGAATACAGTACCTAAAACAAGTAAGTAATATAACCAAGTTAGTGCCGCATCACCGAATACGAAGCACGAGTTAAATAATGATTTGTTTTACGATCGCGCAAAGAAACTCATATGGAATCCAATAACAACAGGACGTGAACAACGAAACAGGTGGAATATTTTCTCTTTATTCGTTAATGGCTGCCATTTCGGGCGCGATTGCCGACGTCATAATAGCGCTGCTGATTCGATCTCCTTTCACAAAAGATTGATTCCATTCCGTAGCCTCAGGAGCGAAGCTCATTATACCTTTAAAAAACAAGATGGCCGAAGGGTCCGTTCCCTTAACAATTAGCGCCGGACCTTTTAAACGAGAGCGTGTCGGCCCCGAATAAAACATTTACACAAATGAGAAACAATCGCGCCGCTATTACCAGCCCGGCGCCCCCAGAGGAATCTCTTAAAAGTTTAATGCTCGTAAAAATAAACAAATATAGCTCACTGTAACGCCCCGAGGTGCGCAGTAACGCTGCCAAGCAAGAAGCCTCATTAATGTTAAAGTCCTGTATTGTACGTGTACTGCTTAAACCCCTTTAGTAGATACAAAACACTAATCGCGGTGCAAGAATCATCTCGGTTTTTGTTTTGCACAAACCTGATATTATTATTAACTTCAAAAATCTGCTGGATTCGTTCTTGACGGACACTTTGGCGTTGTTAACCAACACAACAACGCAATGGGTAGGTGCCCCTTGCCTACACAGACGACAAAGTCGAAGGTCAGTTGTTGCATTTGTTAAGGTACTTGTACTATTATTTATTATGTGGTTAAGGCAACGCATCGCTGATAAAAACCCTTGGTAGGTAATGAAATCATTGGCGACGCGAGAACAACAGACGCTTCCGTTGTCAATGCTCAAACACAGCCCGGCAGCTATTAGGCAGATCCAACTGAACAAGATTTAGTTAAGCCGGCGTCACCTGCCGATCACAGGCGTCTAATCAAACACGACTATCTCTAATTAATGCCTCTTTGGCCCCTGAACCTGTCGTACTTCCGTGGAAGGATCAATCTTCACAACACAAACGACGCAAATTACATCAACGATTTGTAAGTCAATCAGGGGACCGATTTTTTACTTTCGAGCGCTCGACTCTTTCACTCGAAAACTGTCAAAAATGATGAAATGCTATTTTGAAATAGCGATAGAGAATTGAAAAACGAGTGGTATTGACCACTCGTAATCAATTATATTGATAGAAAGTAAGTGCCTGCCATTTTGACACTACAAACGCTTTTACTTTTATTTGATTTTCGAGCGCTCGAAAGTCAAAAATCGGTCCCCTGACTCAGTATTTTGCTTTAAATAATATGATTTCAATGTGTTTAGCGACTTTTTTGTCTCTCATCTCACTCAGACAATAATTACATCTTCCACACAGTATCCTCAGAAGTTGTTTTCTTACTACCGGGAACACACGACACGATACATAGTATAGACAGTGAATAAGACAAAAATTGCTCCCCCTGAAACTGTGCAATACTCAATGTTAAATCGACCTATCGATAATTTGTTTTCTCTTGGTAGTAGGTACTGAATATTGAATGGGACCCTAAACAAGCGGTGCTAAGTTATGCGCTATTGTGGTTATATTCGGAGTATTACGATTCCTCTATTTCGATTCATGGTGGGCGGAGTCCTGTCAAGGTGTAGCCATGTACCTATAGTAGTCCTATAGTAGTCCGATAGGTACATGGATAGTCTATTTATGTTGTACGGAGACGGTGTTACCCCGATATTGTTTCCATAGTTGACTCGTTGGGTTGATTCGCGGAATCGATTTCAGTACCTACTTGAAATGCACTCAGCGCCGTTGCTTAGTTTAAGAGAAGCACTTTTGACATGACAGTGGCAATTTTAACTGCACAGAGCATAATAAAGTGCGCAAGGTAAGCTTCTTAGGAAAATACCCTACATAATATGTACATAAATGAGTTATTAAAATGTTGTATTTCTGAACTTCTCTAAGGTAAACGAACCATTTCGTTCAATAATCGACACCCCGTTTTCACTTTTATTGCTACGTACAGTCAGCATCATATAGTTAGTAGCAGCCAAAGTAGCCAAATATATCGGAACACGTCTTTATTAATATAGGAGTAAGGAAGTGTTACGATATATTTGACTACTTTAGCTGGTACTGACTATGTGATGCTGACTGTACTAAAATAAAGGTTTCAAATATTGGATCAGTGTGGTTTACCTTATAAGCATTCACCTATTCATCATACTAAGTTTTTCCACATAATCTCACCTTTAAATCGAAGGAAAACCGTTATGTATAAAATTTTAATAAGCACTTTCGTTTTTGCTTTCCCCGGCTTTTAAAACGTTTCAATTTTCTTTCCCTTTCCTTCAACAACAGCGTCATTGGGCGTAAATGCTTTCTGTTTGTACCGCGCGACTTCATTAGTAGAAATTAAATTTCGTATCCTTCGTTAAGCCATTCGTACTTACCCCCGCCCCCTCTCCGGGCCAATATCGACGGCGTACGTATTCAAACAAACCACATAAGTGGCCCTAGAATTTCATCTGGGTGACACAGAAATTGTACGAACGAGCTCGATTCCTGTTTTAATGACAGCTGGCGTGGCTTGTATCCAATTTGGGACGTGGCAGTGTTACTGTTTTGTCTCATTTTGCTGCACGAAGTGTTTGAGGAAGTTGAAGTGCAAAAATCTAATCAAGGTCTTAAAAACAGCGATGATGGTGGGATGTGTCGATAGTAAATGCCAAATATTGCCACGTTTATCACAACGCAGTACCTATACGAGTATATACCAGTGTAAGAGGGTGAACCAACTATTTGTTGTTTCCGTTCTCTCCAGTTAGCCAGGGGACAAAATTACAGTTTCTTAGAAAAAATGTTACAACATGGACTTCTAAAGTACCTAATATGATTAGAAAATGGCCCAAAAGATAGGGGTTAAATATTCCAACAAATTCTACATGGGGTGACGCAATCATAGCATCAAGTAACAAAAAAGTTGATTCACCCAACAGCACACGCAAACGTGGGAATATTTGTTTCATTTGTTGACCGGTTGTGGTTAGCGGTTGTTTTCCAACTTCCTCGTGTTTCTTTAAATCATTCGTAAATATAAAACTAACGAAATTTGGAACACGCATTTTCCAGCTGTTCTCAAAAAAGTGTAGTGAAGGGCGTCTCGCCAGACGACGCGAATAAACATGTCCAAATCCTTTTGTTGAGAAACGAATATTTTTTTAGAATATAACGAGTACCTTTATTGTCCAGTGGAGTGCTTCGCGCAGATAATGGGAGGGTCTTTTGTATATCTAGTAATCGTCCCTCTTTATATGGGCATTTACGTTTTTATTTTACATGCCTCGCTCGGGTAAAAAGTAATTTCATTCTAAACGAACGTAACATTTACGTTTAATTTGCGATGTACGGTTATTCTTAATGCTTACATATTTTTACTGGCATAATATCTGTTATTTTAGATACAGATGAGAGCCGTGATAAGAAAGGGTTTGCGTTAAAAAGTGATTAGGGTAGAGAGGGGCTAGTTCCGCATAGGGGTAACATGGGCAATTGGAATATCTCAAAAACTAAGCAAGGCACGGCAAAAGTTCACATGACGGAAATGGGGGATGAGATTCTGTCAGCAATTGTGAGTATTTGCCTGACCAACATTGAGATGCTAGAAAGCTTTATTTAGTTTAACACCAATCACAATATAATTTCTTAGTACATTTGATTTTTTGTTGATGTAGATATTTGCGTGATGATCAGTTTAATAATAATAGTATACAGGGTGATTCAGGAGACGTGAGCAGGATCAACCCTACACATACAGTTAATGTTAATGGATCTTTTACCATCGTAATTAAGTTAAACGCCCACAGTTTTTTTTTACATTTTGTGTACAAGTTTCATTCACAATAAATCATGGTCACCCTACACAACTAAAAAAAAATTCACGTTAATCTTACCAATGCTGGTACGACTGAGTAGCTTATAAACTATTGAATCCGTAGGGTTGATCCTGCTCATGACTCCTGAATCACCCTGTATATGAAAATTAAATGAAAATGCAAATTATTTATTCGTAACAAACAAATATAAATATCACATACACACATATAATATTAATTAGGTACTTAGACTATTTATTTGTTATGCAATGGTCCCGCCTCAGCATAATGCTGGCTCACGAGCCAGCGCTGGTCTTTCGGCGAGACCATTTTGAGTAGGTATCACGTATTAAGTTCTCTGCTGTACGTGCGACACGGCCTTACACTAAAACTGAACGCAGCCGCTGCGCTATATGTAGGCACTAGCTTCGGCCCGCGATTTCGTCTGCGTGGACCCGGAATTAAAACTATCCTCTAATTTAATCCAGTAATCCAGGCTATAAACTATATTCGTGAAAAATTACATTTAAATTGGTTGAGCCAAGCAATGCAATGCAATTGGTTAAGCGTGCTTGAGTAACAAACATCTAAACATCCAATTATTCAAACGTTCGCATTTATAATATAAGTAGCGCTAGCTGCGTGTAGCAGTGCCGTCACTGCCTACATCATTGAACAGAATGTTATATTTTTTTACTTGGAGTTGAATAATAATAATAATAATAAGTCAACTATGAACCTGTTTGTACATAAATCATGTTCGGCCGCAATATAATTTGTTTATTTATGTCGACAGGACCGACCGCTAGCCCACAACGCGTCCGCGCGCGTATTTCACAGTAACCAGAGCCTCGTACTGCAGAAAGTGACGCGTCATTCCTCGGGCCGGTACGCCTGCTCCGCGCTCAACGCGGAGGGCGAGACCGTCTCCAACGAGCTGCACTTTCGCGTCAAATGTGAGTCGTGTTCCACAGGAACCAGAGCCTGGTACTGCAGAAAGTTACGGGTCATTCCTCGGGCCGGTACGCCTGCTCCGCGCTCAACGCGGAGAGCGAGACCGTCTCCAACGAGCTGCACTTCCGCGTCAAGTGTGAGTCGTGTTCCACAGGAACCAGAGCCACGTGCTGCAGAAAGTGACGCGTCAGTCCTCGGGCCGGTACGCCTGCTCCGCGCTCAACGCGGAGGGCGAGACCGTCTCCAACGAGCTGCACTTCCGCGTCAAGTGTGAGTCGTGTTCCACAGGAACCAGAGCCTCGTGCTGCAGAAAGTGTAGCGTCATTCCTCGGGCCAGTACGCCTGCTCTGCGCTCAAAATGGAGGGCGAGACCGTCTCTAACGAGCTGCACTTCCACGTCAAGTGTGAGTCGTATTCGACAGCAACCAGAGCCTCGTACTGCAGAAAGTGACGCGTCATTCCTCGGGCCGGTACGCCTGCTCCGCGCTCAAGACCGTCGTCTTCAATGAGATGCACTTCCGCGTCAAGTGCGAGTACAACTAGTTCTACAGGCAAATGCAGAAGGTGACGCGACGCTCCCCAGGGTGTCAATGCAGAGGGCAAGACTATGTTCATGTACATCATCATTTCATTTCATTTCATTTATTCCTTGATAAAACGTAGTTTTACAAGTCAAATTTTTCATCTGATATCAAATACTGTAACCTCCTAAGACCCCTCGTATTAGAACAAATTTCAAAATTGACTTTGTACTTTTACTGAATGTCAAAGAGTTCCTAAATCAAAATCACTCAAGTGTACCCTGGGTCTCAGGAGGATAAAATTCCTACGCTGAAAAAAATATAGTTCTCCCAACTCTCGTCTAGAGATGCCATGAAAACGATCTCCCAGCAAAAAGAAATACCTGGTCAGTGATCTTTTTACTAAACTACTTACTGCCTACCTTACCCTAACCTAACCTGACTCTTTTATTGAATGACACAAATGAGAAAATAACATTTACTGAATACTACTATCTCTCCAATAAATATGTATATAGAAAGATTACAATCTACACGGGGCAGCTGATGCCTATGAATATGAACGGCATTATTAAAGTTAGTCGCACACAGCTGGAATAAGAAAATAAAAGGCATTTCTATAAACACCATCTAACGTAGGATTTATGCGTCGTGTATGACAAGCTTAACTCATGAGCAGCGCTCATTACCGCTCGACACTGAGTCGCTCAAATGCGCCCAATTCATTAATCGCACCAACCGCACCGCGTGGTACAGCCTTCCGAAACCAGAAGGTCGTATCTCCATACGAGTCTGATACATCCGTAGAGCCTTTTGTCCCCTCACAGTAATGCCACGGGCCTGTATCTGGCTCGCGTCTCGCGCCACCTCCCCTCCGGCCCGCGGCAAACTTTCCTCTAATTGTTTTTCCCCGACGTTTGCCGTCTGAAAGAAAACAACGAGGCGACTTCGTTGCTTAGCGATTTAAGACTAAATGGAGTTCTTCCCTTTTTTATTTGAATGACGCGATTCGCCCGCCCTATATAAACCGCCATGATATTTTGGCGACTAAACAACAGTCATAAAGTGGCAATGATGGAGCAATCTGCACGTCTCAAACAGCATGTGGTGTGACACTTAAAGTATTTGAAAGGATCAATTAGACAATTGGGTGGTAATTAAGTGCCGAAGAGAAATAATATAAATAAAATAAGAGTTGTCCTGCGGGGCAGGTGCGACAACAAGATGGCACATTTAATGGCGCATTACGCGGGATGCCGTAATAAATTGTTGGTGCGCAGCGAATTGTTTTGTAATGAAGTTACCCGGAGAGACGATTGGCCATTACGGGCGTTTTTATCGCATCGCCGCGTCCCGTGCAGCACTCTTTACGGTTCCTACTTATTGCCCTTTAATTACTCTCCATGGCGGAAAAGTTTCCTCGCTGAACGCCTTCTAGACAAGTATGCAGCACGCTCGGAGCGTGTCCTACATACAATTAACGCTCAGCCTAACCATTTGCATATTTTGAAGGGCCCTCAATTGGGAATGTTTGACTTCGATTTCACTAACAATTTCGGGATAAATTCTTGAACCGTTAAGGGTACCCAGTATCAACATACTTGAATCAATTTCAACATCTACGCAGCGTTTTCTCGGGAATTTCGCAGCTAGGTCGAATTTGGGTCAACAACAAAGTGAGCGCCTTGCTTCAGTGTAGCGGCAATTAGCGGTTTCTATAGTTCGCCGTGCTACCGCTCACCCATCGCACTCAATTACACTTTAATATGTAGGCCCGGCAACGGCCCGCGTCGGCATTGCATCAATAATAAACGAGATCTTCAAATTAATTGTAGCAATCGTCGGAAACTCCTTTTGCATTTTAAATAATTCCAGGCAGAAGTTTGCTCCGGTGCACGGTGTATCGAGTTGCGGGTATTATTTATGTCATTCAGTAGCTTTTATTATCAAACTTTGACACGCAAATAGAAGATATCCTTGCGGCGGTGTCAATTATGAAGCGTCTCTGAACACGCTTCAGTCCTGTCAATTTTATAGCTCACATGGAGGTAGGTAAATCTGCCTCGACACATCACATACCATTATGATATATATCAATTTGTAGCACGTACTCGCTTCTACACGTCAAGTTAACTACTATCTGGCTATCGCATTGGTATTGGTATGCAACACGTCGAGTGAGATTGGCCTCATGAATCACGATCGATAAAACAAATGCCGCTCGACTTGCGGCAGTTTTCCTCCCCGTGTCACGGGCGCATCGAGGCGTGAGCCGACGCGACACGTCGCGAGTGTCACGACCCACGTCTCGCGTCTCTTTCCCGCTTTCTGCACGCGTGCTTGAGTCGCACCGCTTAATGCACTACGATACACCCTACCACACCGTTCCCCTGAACGTCGCAATGACCGATGATATTTTTGAAACGCTATGTCAGAGAGCGTTTATTATTCGGTATTTTTATAAAACAAACCTAACCAAACCTAATGGATTCTATGCGACTATTTTCAAAAGAGCAGAAAAAAATGCCATCGGATAACTGAAACTTTGGCAAATAGCTCCTTCGGTGAAACCATTTTGTGGTTCGAGTTCGAGGTTGTGATAGGTTCCTAACTGAGCTGAGGAATCAATCTGAAAAAATAGGTATCAATTCATACTTATTCATTATCTAAACGTTTGAATTGCTTATACGTTCAATGTTAAGTATGTCAAAAAAACTTCTAATTATCTAGGCTGTTTACAACTTAAAGTTTGCTGTTTCTAAACGTCAAGTGGTATTTTCTATCTAAAAGCTGTACGTTTCTAATCCAAAGTAATAATTATTTGAACTACGCAAAATTGATCCGTATTGGACGAAAATAACAGCATAGCGAGCTAACATTAGCGCACGAGTAGCGATGTTTTTGACTCTATACAACATTTAGGGCGCTACTGTCGCTTTAAATATAATTGCGACACTGAGTTGACTGACCCACCCCTCAAACAGTAACTGAACGCTGTCTTCAAAAACAGGAAGGAATGTTTTGTTTTCAAGCGTAATTCGTCCGTACAAATGAGCTTCTTTGAGCTGAGGAGTAATTTGAATATTTTCGCTTTGATCACCCCGAGAACTCGTTTATTAGGAACTTGGTAACGACCTCACATTCAAACTGGGGTGAATTGATTCCTTACAATCAAGTAAAATACGGCGTGTGTGTTGGACTGATGTTAATCGAGATTAATTTATCACTGCACGTGTCGCGCACTTGATCAAAGTCAAGTCAAGCCCAAGAACTCTTTCAGGAGAGAAGTTCTCGCGTTAACGCCCAGTTACATTACATGCACGAATGCAACAGTATAGATGGGCAGTATGAACGATGGATGGGAACAGTATGGGTAGGTGTGGGTGAAACTTTTTTTTCACCTTAAAGAAATATTGAAGCAAAGAATAATCCGACCTGGCAGGATTTTAATCTGCATCCCTTGTACTTTTCGCAGGCAGGTCATGCTTTAACAAGAACAAGAAATGAAGAATGCTGGGCCGGTTTTTATCTACAGAGACAGTTCTAACATTAATTAACTTAGTCTCAGTAACAGAGTATTTTCATACTGAAAATGTGTCGTATTTTTCCATGTAATTATTCGAGCTCCGTATCTTAATTAAAACAGAAAACATTATTCTGCGTCGAAATATTTCCTAAACATGTTTAAAAGCTCTATGAATTTAGGGGAATTCATTAAAACACTAGAAACCGCAGTTATCATTATGTTATTATCATTTTGACCACAGTAATAATTCGGAATTTGTTTATAGAAATTTTATAATATCTCTATAGATTTTATAAAATGTTGTTGGTATATCAGCTACTCCCACGTGGAAGACAGACAAATCAGACGCTTCGTCTTTCCGCTATTGCAATGATAGAATCGTATTCCCAGTATTTTAAGCTTGTTCATATCACTTTTGACCTAACTGTGCTTTACAGTGCACCTACGTACGGTCCCGTTCTTTAATTTATGACCCTTTTCGCAAAAATATTATTTGTATTCCTATACAATTAGACAAGATTGTCAGCCTTAGATTAAGTGGGTCCCAAGTTCAAGTTCGCGTCTGTCTGTACCTAAAGGTAAATTGCCTGGCCAAATTGGGCTAGGCTGGTGCTAATAGGATCAATAGGTGGGTAACTACGTACGTTCACGTCCGTGTTTCCAAGAGGTGTAGGCAGAGCACATCATATTAAATTGTCAGTGCCCCTTCCAGCAATTGTGGGTTTAAGGACCAAATGTGATATTGCAGTGAAACGTTGCATATCGCCCACCTCACGCCTCCACACTCACACTGACACTCAAGGGAAGATGGACACGAGAAAATAGGTACCTAACTGACAACGTTCGATAAAACCTCCAATAGAGGAATATACAAATCCTAATGAAGTGTTTGTATCCATAGATGCGCCATCTTGTCGGACCGGCGCGAGCGCCAGCTCCGGCGTGGCGGTGGTGGGGGCGGCGCGGGGGGAGGCGGTGGTCATCGTGTGCGAGGTGGACGCCGACCCGCCGGCAGCCGTGTTCAAGTGGAAGTTCAACAACTCCGGAGAGACTATAGACGTGGCTGCCGACCGGTATACTTCCAACGGGAGCGCTAGCAGCCTCAAGTGAGTTTGGCCTCTGCCACGTAAACAGATTCTTCCCAGCGAACGAAAAACCGATAGAAGTCTAAGTAGCGCCGCAAAATGGCCCCACAGAATGGGTGCCATTGCCATTATGCGGGGTTGGGGGCGGGGTGTCAAAACGATGCCAGGCACCCGTTTAGTTCGAACATGCGCTTACCGGGTTTTAGCCACGTGTTTGGGTATAAATTTGTAAATAGCTCGCATTGTATGGGTTTTTCGGTCGCTGATTCTTCTCTTCTAAGTTTACGAGTAACGCCTTGCGAAGATTTTCAAAATTAGCTTACCCTATTGCTCAAGCTATTTGCTCAAGTCATCACAAAAAAATAGTCTCGCCAAAACATGAGGAAAACATTGCGGTGTTGACACCATGGAATTAACTTGCTTAACCATCACAATTGCAAACTAGCCATTAGTCTTCTGATACATTTATTCGACCACTTTCTAAGACGTTGGGAAAATCTCGGTTTTGGATTTTACTCGCCACAGGTAGAAGGGTAGGGTACGCCTTGACTAGGTAGACAGAAGTTGTGCAAAACGGAAAAAATACAGTCTGATACCTAGTTCTCTGAAACCTGGAGGATAAAAAGTACACTTTGCAGTACAGCTCAAGCATCATTAACATCTTTTTTTGTTTTTTTTATACTATGAGAAGAGGCAGGCTAAAGACGCGGGAGTCGCGGGACTGATGACAATTTACTATAAGTTCTTCTGATATTCTACTAAAGAACGTGCATGTCTCTAATACTAATAGACCAGCACATTTTTTAGCGGAGTAAGAGTGAGCAATTTCTAATGGGATTCCGCAAGGTAACGCCTGGTTGAATCAATTATGATAATGACGATGAATGTTCTCAGGTACACGCCGGTGGCTGACCTGGACTACGGCACGCTGTCCTGCTCGGCGTCCAACGAGGTGGGCTCGCAGCTCGCTCCCTGTGTCTTCCAGATGGTGGCGGCCGGTAAGATAATATACAGACATCATCTTGCATGCGTTTTTTCCCGGGTGAACCGAAAAGGGACACACACTTACCCTAGCGGTACGACCCATTTATTTTGTGGCAAGAAGAACTCACTATACATTTTGTACAGCTAGTTTCAACCAAGAAACTCTTAAGTATTCATTAAGTGATCGTTCAAATATAAAGTGTATATTCGACCAAATAAGAATATCAGTTCCATACATATAATTATTACGGACAGATTCACACTCCTCTGATGCCCTTTGACGTGACAGCTCATATTGTATCAAGCTGCAGAGCGAATCAAATAGCATCACCTCAGATATGTAAGAATCCGGCTTAAGACCTTACATCTGTTCTGTCAAATGTGTGTTGGCTTGCGGAGAATAATAGTAGTGATGTTTACGCAGGCAAGCCGCACCCGCCCCGCAACTGTTCTTTATGGAACCAGACGGCAGAGTCAGTGGAAGTGTCCTGCCTCGCCGGCTTCGACGGCGGCCTGCCGCAAACCTTCCTCCTGCAGGTCTACTCCGCGGGCGAGAGCTTGCCCAGGTAACTATCACACGCAACTGTGCTCTGTGGAAACAGACGGCGGAGTGAGTGGAAGTGTCCTGCCTGCCGGCTGCGACGGCGGCCTGCCGCAAACCTTCCTCCTGCAGGTCTACTCCGCGGCCGAGAGCTTGCCCAGGTAACTATCACACGCCACTGTGCTCTGTGGAAACAGACGGCGGAGTGAGTGGAAGTGAAGTGCCTCGCCGACTTCGACGGCGGCCTGCCGCAAACCTTCCTCCTGCAGGTCTACTCCGCGGGCGAGAGCTTGCCCAGGTAACTATCACACGCAACTGTGCTCTGTGGAAACAGACGGCGGAGTGAGTGGAAGTGTCCTGCCTCGCCGGCTTCGACGGCAGTCTGCCTCAAAGCTTCGTCCTGCAGGTCTACTCCTCGGGCGAGCACTTGCCCAGGTAACCACACGCAACTGTTCTCTGTGGAAACAGACGGTGGAGTGAGTGGAGGTGTCCTGCCTCGCCGGCTTCGTCGGCGGCCTGCCGCAGACCTCCCTCCTGCAGGTCTACTCCCTACTGGCGAGAGCTTACCCAGGTAATTAACACGTTGAAACCATTCTAAACCCGTTCACAGGGGAGCCGGCGGTTTTAGACTTGTGTCAAACAATTGTCTAGTGGCTCCCTGGGGAGCCACCGGGTACCGAAAGGTTAATAATTTGACAAAACTAAGTATTTATGCTTCCATAAAACTACTGCTTCCGCCCCATGTCACAACGGCGTGTTAAAAGCTCATTCATGCAGTAGGAACTTGGATGCATGCGGTTGTAAAAGCATAGAAAGAGTTTCCTCTGTAAAGTACTTAGGTGTTGTTCTAGACGAAAAACTCACTTTTACAGAGCATATACGAATTACAGCCAATCGGGTCAGGAAATTGATATATATTTTTAAAAAATTGCGGGGTGTTATGGATAAACCACTCCTCAAGTCAACATACATTGCCCTGGCTCAATCTGTCGTGACCTACTGCATTTCCGTATGGGGAGGTGCGGCCAGCACACACATAATACTCCTAGAGAGATCGCAACGCTCGTTACTGAAGGTAATGCTATCAAAACCAAGAAGGTTCTCAACCTACAACCTATACAAAGAGAGTGAAGTTCTTACCGTACGTCAGCTGTTTATCCTCCGAAGTGCTATCATAGCTCAAAATCACGTCCTTAATATGCCAAATTATAATCAACTACTGAAAAAGCGCACCTTTATCATCCCTTTACCAATACTTAAATCACATTTTGCTAAACGATTCGGGTTATACAGGCACTTATCCTTATATAAGAAAGTCAATAATAGCTGTGATATAAAATTTTGTACAACTAGAGAAGTTAAACATAAAGTCAAAGCTTGGCTAAGCACCTTGAATTATAGAGAAACAGAAGAAACAGTATCACAACAATAGACACAAACACGCACACATAAACACACACACACATACACAGACACACGCGCGCGCGCGCACGCACATACACACGCACTCACACTCGCGATCAAGTACCTACACATAATCACTCGTACTTAAATGCACAACTTAACACACACGTAAATACCTCCATTAAGCCGAAATTTGCCAGTTTCTGTGTAGATTTACGTAAGATATAAATTCCTCTCGTAGCTGCTGTGCTAACACTGCTACACGAGGCCTACATAAATGCGTCCATGATTCATTTTTTAACAGCAACGAATTTGAACGAGATTAAATACTACCCTGATTTCCAGATAGCCAAACAGAAAAGAAAAAAAGCGTCTGTCAAAAATTTCATTTTTGGTACAAGCTTTTATTGCCGACTGTACTTTTCTGTATACCATCATCAACTACTCATTGAGACGATTCTAACGAGCTCAAACTCAACGGTTAAGTACTGAATTCCCATGGCCACTTTATGTGTCCATCATCAGATCAGCTCGATGGTACCATAATATTGAATTGTCATCCAAACTATACTTATTCCCTAAATTTCAGCTCAATCGGTCACCGGGAAGTGGGTCAAATTTAACTTGTTAGATTTGATTACAAACAGACAGACAACGGGACAGGTGAAACTAAATAAAAGCTTGTAATAACTGACACCACTTCGGCCCTTGAAATATTGGGACCGTTTTCCATAGGCGATACTTAGTTGAAAAGGGACATATATGTCTCTAATCGGCTCTGTTTTAGCATCTATCACCACACCGCAACGGTTACCAGAGCCAATAGCGGATCAATCCAAAATTGGCTTAACTTATCATCAAAAACTTGCTCTCTTCCCCTTTTCGGGACAAAATAGAATTCCCCTAACTTTTCTCCTTGCCCGTATACATATATGTTCGCTTCCATAATTAACACGGATAAAGTTAAATGAACCTGCGTCCGGGCATTTTTGCGATGCCTGAAGCAAACAGTCACCAAAAAGTCCTGTATTACTATGTTACTCGTAGGTGTTACGACGTTTTGGCTTAAAACCGCGTGTCCCCGTGGATGAATGTTAATATGATGTGGTAATACTACGCGTGTGAAATACTAGGAATACAAACTAATGTCTGTGAAAGTGTCTGAGTACAAATAAAATGGGGCTACCGGAATATGATGATAGTGTTAGATGATCGTGGTTATCTTTAAAAAATGTTGTTATCTTTGACAAATGTAATGCAAGATCCAAACGACCAATCTACAGTCAACAACAAGTCTTCAAAAGCATTAGGTGTATTTTGCCGAATGATCTCTTTGCATAGTTTTTTCTTGAAACTGCTAGCACAATTGCACCCTCATGCAATTATACGGACTGCTCCTGTGCCTCCAGAATGGCCAGCAAATGCAAGTTTTTCCCTCAATAGGTATATTACCAATTTTCCATCTGTTTCGATTCATCTTATGATACTCTTTGGTTTAGTAACTAACTACATCTCATTCCAGATAACATTAGAATGGTAACGGAACATTTCGTCGACGTTTTTTCGTTTATCTGGGGTATTAAAGGGAAAGATTGTACTTTTACCTATTCCCTTTCCTATAAGTGCTTTCCAAATATAACAATATTTTTTTTTTATTAAAAAAAAATTGCATAACTATTAACGCATTAAATATTAATAAATAAATAAATATTAGTGGACAATCTTACACAAATCGACCTAGTCCCAAACTAAGCAAAGCTTGTACTATGGGTGCTACGAGTAGACGACGATAAACATACTTATATAGATAAATAAATACTTAAATACATAGAAAACATCCATGACTCAGGAACAAATATTCGTGCTCATCACACAAATAAATGCCCTTACCGGGATTCGAACCCAGGACCTCTTGCTTCGTAGGCAGGGTCACTACCAACTAGGCTAAAGCGGTCGTCATTTCTTGATTTCTTCGTATCTTACCTATATGGAGTAGGGTCCATACGTATAAAACTACATCCCCTTCCAAAAAAAAGTACACAGGTTAGTTGTAACATACATATATGTGTAAAGCAAATCCTGCCTGAAGACATGTTGTCATTATAAAAAACAACGTCGTTCAGCCTTGAGACAAATCATTACTTACGCAGATCCGTCCCGAAACATCCTTAATTGGGTAATGCTTTTTACGTTGTCATGTCATTATTCCGACGTCGTACAGCGCATTTTACCGCCGCGGCTAATTGAATCTGGTGAGTCATTTGCACTTGGAGAGTGTCAGCCGCACCCACAGCATTCACAATGTCTCTACTCGTCTCAATCGTCCCATGTATATATTGACCCGAAGACGCAACAACCATGCTTAGTTACCGGCCAGAATTACGCCAGTTTGCCTGAGAGAAGTGGTGGGCATTGTGAATAGTTAGGAGCTGGAAGAACACGTCTGTGCCTGCATTCTGCATTGTCTATGAAGCTAATTAGGCACTTTTATCCCCAGGGACATGTTAAGACTAGACAAATTAGACATTATTAATTAACCGCAGTCGCAGAGGGTATTACTTATCCTACGCTAAATTTCAGTCGTGCTCAAAAACAGTTGGTGTCTATTTATTAAACTTAAATATAATAAAAAAGTATGATTATAAGAGAAGTAAATAAAAACTAGGCTCGTCGCAGTAGCTGTACCGAGACAGTATAGATACTTTACTGCGCTCCTACATTCAGCGCGAAATGCGCCCAGCGGTGTGGTACGCTTGCAATACTGCATACATACTCTATAACCTTATTTTGATTTGATAACCTGCACTATTATATACTGTACGGACTATAATACTGGCAGTATCAGACAGTATACCGACTAGTAAGGAAATATTAGGGGTAACTACGTAAGTTTTCGAAGGACCGTTAGAACAAATCAACTGTTTATTTTCCATACTAATGAGTAATGTGACGATAAATTTAGACCTACCTAAAAAAAAAAATGCAATTCACCAGCTGGTCGACGTCAGCCAGCTTTCGGTTAAGTAGAAAAAACAATAGGGGTGTAGACAGCTAATAAAATAACCATTAATGATGAATTTTCTCGAAAAAGGATGAAAAAATTGTTAAAAAAGGAAAAAGTAAAGCAGAAGATTAAATAATCACAAAGTTATAAGTGTCCAAAGTTTTAAGAGGGGTTATATTCTGTCCCTTTTCGGCAAAACGCACCTTCATATGAAACGATTGTCATTTACTACGAAGCTCGAGTGTCATAACGTCACGATCCTCGAGCATTTTCTCTCTCTAACAAGAAATATTAAAACGGTTGTAGCTTCGTTTTAATTATAGATATCTGTGTGGGGTTTTCGTCATTAGACATATTTTTTTGTCTTCTTTCTTTTGGAGCAATAATACATTATGAGTGTACAACCACGTTGGGTAAGCAACCTTTATCTATTCGTATATGAGCAGGAACATCGTTACGTATACTTTTCTTCGTTTTAATTCGTTTATAATGGCGCTTGAATTGAATAAATACGTAGCCTTACATTGTAAGACCTAAGCCTTCTTCAGAGCTAACAAGTACTTTTCTTAACGTCCAGTTGCTAAGAGGATTTAAAATATGCGGAGTTTAGTTCGCAATACCAGTACATTGTACATCCCGGAGCCCGAGCGCGCAGATTGACTCTCGACTTATTCAAAACGAAGGGTTTCAGCGGCCGCAAAGAATATTCATTACTGGGATTTGGTTTGCTTTTGCTATGTACTCTTAATTATACAAAAAGACCCTGAGGTCTTTGAAGGAATGGTTTGCTCGTTTTCAATTCGTCGTGCTCTAAACATGGGGTGATTTGGCCAGAATTTGATAACTCCTTCACATTTTGTGTGAGTGAAATGTTAAGGGCTTCACATGAGGATTTTTTAATTGTAGTTGTAATGTATAGTTAAAATTAAAAAAACAGGCAAACAGGTAGGATAAAAATAATTATCTATGGAATCGCTACTCATAGAGTACATCTGAAGGTTCATTAAGTTTAGGTGAATCGCCTTCTTTCATGCGTTCTATTTTTTAAAGCCAAGCGTTCACGAGTAAGGCTCTTATAAGTGTAGCTCTCTTATCAGCTACAATTGGGAGGATTGCGCAGTCCTCATCAGATCAAAGGCCAGAACTCTCTTTTTCTAATATTGATAGTGCTGCTACTCAGGATCAGGAGATTGCTTATTTGCTGGCGGCATTCATTTTCCACGTCACAGGGACGTCTACGTCACTTTCATCATTTTTTTTCTTCAGAAGTTTGTTCCGCAAAACTTCTCACTGCGTCCCGGTTACCCCGTCGCTGCTCAGTTAGGGACTCCTTGTTCAACATTATTCTGAACTAGCCATAATAAAGCCATATCTGTCTATCATTCTACTGTCTATCACCAGCGTGACACACTGATAATGGGATTAAAACGATATTGTTAGTAGTGAAATGGTTACGGTAATAGTGACGGTCGCCTAATCTGATCGTCAGATCGCAAGTAACAGCGATCGGCGCTTTTCCCAAAATTTACTTCAGAGCTGTATAGAAATCCAATAAACTTAAGCCTAGATCTGTCCGTATCGACAATTTAATCTTACAATCTTGTAAACATGTTATTTATCCATGCAAGCAATGTTAATTATAAAAGCATATTATTTCATAGAAGCTAAGCGAATGTTCATTTCACCGCACCGCGCACCTGACACTCGTTCAAATAAACTCCCTCGTAACCCGCAAACTCCTCGATCGAAAGTTGCCATTATTATGCAACTCTTGAGGTTATGTTGCCCGCCGGGAAAAAATTCTGAACAAAACTGATCTACTGTTATCGAGTAAACAATACAAGAGGGTCGGTATGTAAGTTGTTTAATACAGAGAGTTAGCATAAATAAGTACATAGAGCATTTGTTATTGTATGCATGATACACGACGTTCTGGCGGGCAAGAATAGATTTGCTACAAAAACACAAACATTCGGTACACAATATGGAACAAAGATAATAGAACAAAAAACTTAAATAAGTACATTTAAGGAAACAGTAATAGTTTAACGGAAATATTCCCGTCTCAGGCGGTTTCGAGTTTAATTTTCGACATCCACATCAGATATTTACTTCTCTGTACATTTATATCCCTTGTTTCCTGCAGTCCACTCAATTGGTTAAAAGTTAACTGAAAGAAACATGTTCGTATGATCACTTTCTGTGTATTTCTTGTGTCTTATGTGTACTACTAACTAATAAAGCATCAACAGTCAAAAGTCTGCAACCTATTTTTACTCGTAAAAAGAAGCTTTGATAAGCATTTAAACATTTTGAACAGGGGGGTGTTAATTAATAACCATGACATGGCAATGCTGAAATGGTCTTTATTTTTTCCCAAAACAAGGTTAAAGTCACAAATATCGTGCTGTCAAGAGACAGTGTTGAATGACGTCCCTGTTAATTGTCCCATTAACCTTAGCCATACCCACCTTATTTGAATATTTAGCGGTGACAGCGCGATTATCCCATGCGTTTTTATCCGTCCTCCCGATTTTACTGCCATGCGGTTCACAATGAGTCTCGCTTCGCATCGCCTACTACTTAGTTAGTAAGTTATAACTTGACTCGGAGACTCGGGTCTGTCTGTACTTACCTCCAACTGGAATAAATATACGACCAAATTTTCTCTGTGTATTTTATCTGTGTACCTTGAAGTCTTTCAATTCTTGCCCAGAAATATGCTTGATCCCAAAAATCTGCTTGATCGAGTTTTAGGCAAGAAAATGAAGTCCCACAAAAGAAATCCGCTTGATCGATCAAGAGTTGAAAGATTTCAAGGTACACAGATAAAATACACAGAAAAAAGCTTGTTTCGAGAGTATTTACTTAATATGATTCTCCGATGAAGCGAAAATATTTTGAGCCTAGGATTTTGTTTCTTAGTTCGATAAGAGTCATCTTAATTCAAGACAATTCCTGATTCATTCAAAATAATGGCGGCGTTTTATAGTTAATTTTTTCTGTGACTATATAATATGTGTATTATCGCGCTAATTGGGCATCAATACGTACAGGACGTATTGATGCCCAATTAGCGAGATAATCGTAATCGTAGGTCAACTAATATTTGATGTAGAAAACTCCTGTGAGTATCAGACATACACATTAAAGTATGATGAAAAGGATCCCTCACGTCTTTAAGGTAGATAAATATCGCCGAAACGATCCGCAGTCCTTAATCATGAGCGCTCGCGATGTCGGCGAGTTTTGCAAACTTAATTGGTTCACATAAGGAAAGTATTTTGTTGTTGTTGTTGTTGTGAATCACGTACTAGCCGGTGACGAAGCGCGGCGGGGCGAATGGCAACAAGATGGATTCGCGCAGCTGCGCGAGGATAAATAAAAGGCGGCGCGTTTATCACCCCGTTTGTATAGAAATTTAATTACGAAATACCGGAGTGAGCGGAGTGGACGTAGATTACGAGAGGTAACGGTACTCCAATTCACTCTTAAAATATCACGATTAAAAAGCAAAACAAGGGCAGGTATCTTCGATGTTATAGAAAAATCATAGGTAACATGTTCGTGATTCATATACGGTTTACGTTTATATATCTTCTATTTGGAAGTCTACTTATTCTTTGTTGCCTGCCACCTCAATCACATTTCGATCTGTTTCGCGCGCTCGCTAATGAGCCGTGCTAATCATGTAAGAGCGAGTATGCGGAATAAATTATAAAAAATTGATTGGAATGTGAAAAGGAAACCGAATTGTGGCTCGAATCACTGTGACATGAGGTCTATCTGTTATTAACTTATTAGCAAACCGCGATTAGAATGAGATTGGAGTAGATGTCAGTTCATGTCAACTTTGACGTATGATATATGGCAACACTATCATCTCCAATCGTAACCTAATTGCAGTTTCATAATAGACTACTTGCTAATTTGTAGATGTAGAAACGGTACGATATCAGTAAGCTATCAGCTGCCAACTGTCAGTTGAGTCGAAACAGAACCGAATCTTTACTGCGCACCTATTATTTTTATTTTTATACAACGACGGTGGCAAACAAGCGTACGTCCCGCCTGATGGTAAGCGGACACCGCAGCCTATAGACGCATGCAACTCCAAAGGAGTAACGTCGGCGTTGACCTTTGATATCTTTGAAGATTCGCCGTGTTGACAGCTGAAGGAACAAATTCCCTCGCTCTCAACACAACGCATCCTCGAGAGCTCTGGCGACCTTGGTCACCCCCAGGAACACAACATTACTTACAGAGCAAGTAGTAGTATTATTATGGTTGTGGTCTTCTGCAAGGCGGAGCTGGAGGTATATACTTCCCCAGTTGGGCTGCTCCAAATTTGAGCGAGACGACATTTCGCTGTGCCCTACCTCACCAAATCCTTAATATAGGGGAAGTAGTCTTAAAGCGCGTTGTTGCTACCTTGAGTGACCGTGCAAGTTGTTTACAGAGTGAACCTGTCGTCCGAGGAGCCGGCGTGGACGGTGCGTGGACTGGAGTGGGACGTGCGGTTCCGGCTCGAGGCCGTCGCCGTCAACGGCAAGGGCCGCAGCGCGCCCGCGCGGCTCGACGACGTGCTGTTCCGAGACCCGGAGAAGAGGACAGGTTAGTCACACATTGAGCCAGTCCGGCTCGGACAGGGTATGGACCTGAGTGGGACGGCAAGGGCCGCAGCGCCCAGCGCCTCGACCACCTGCTGGTCCGACACCTGGAAAAGAGGACAGGTCAGTCACACAGTGGAGTTGTCCAGCGTGGATGGGGCCTTCAATAGTAATAACCGGGATATAGCTAGGGGCTATTATGACATGCTGCGGCAGAAGGAAGTGCGTACGTAAGGAATAGTACAAAATAACTTACTCCAACTAAAGCACTCGTAATAAACATTCACGTTTACAACTACTGTCTTGAACCGAGCTCCAGATTGTAGCCTGATCAAATAAACAGCACGGTATTTTATTAACCTATTTTAGTCCTCTACTACGGAACTAGCTAAACATCAACGTTTTACTAGCACTACGCTCGCGTTGACGACATGGAAACTCTTCTATGTCAGCGAAACCTTGCAAGTAAAAAGTTGCAAACCCAAAGTAGATAACAAGCAAAAACCCGTTTGTAGAGGAAAACGCCTAGAGTTGAAGTGCAAGTGATCGCCACAAGTTGGCATTCTATCTATATTTAGACAGATTTCAGTATTACGCTCAAAGCCCTCGTGGCGACCATATGAGTGGCTCACTAACGTAACTAGGTTTTGTTCTAAATCACTCAACTTAACTGGATTCGCGGCGCGTCCCGTGGGAGCCTGCGCGGTGCGGGGCGCGGGGCGGGCGCTAAGTTGCCTGGCCGGCCGACTTACCACAGTAGGGCGATGATCGGTAGTATCTCAACTATTGTCAGACGCTTGCACAACTAAGGCCGCGGTTTGGACGCCAGGGGACAGTAGGCCGACGAGCGGCAGTTGATAGATTCCTCTTTCAAAGCACAGAGCGAGTTAGACATGAGTGGCTTTAGGATGTAACCGCGGTAACGTTATTTTGTAAAAAAATCATTAACGAACACGACAGACACAATAAAAATAACAATTCTGCAGGCTCAAAAGTCTCATGCACACGGTTCTCTGGGTTTAAATCAGAAACAAGAGCTAGGTGACTTTCCTGTAGACAACACAATTATTAATTAGGTTTGGTCATACAAGTTGTCAGTTGCAAAAGCACTTTATATACCTGTGTGAGTTCAGCACCAACATTTTGCCTTAAAACAGCTTTGGACGAGTCCACAGAAAAGACTCAACGCAAAAAAATATTTCGATTTGTTTAACCCATTAGAGGCAAGCAACGCTACGTGACAGCATATTTCCGCTTTGAGTTACTTAAGACTCGTGCGTCAGAACGGCATTCTGAAGGTGATTGCTGAAAGATTTAACTGCCTGATTATGTGGCATTGGATTCAGATGGTCAGGACTACTCTGACTTACGTCAAGTAATCCTGACAACAAACAATCGTGTACGTACTAACTAACATAGCGTTTAAAGTTTTTATTTTTAAATGTACTACTAACAATATATGGACCTTATCTGAAATAAATCATTTTTATTTATTGGCCTTGAATAGGTAATTGTAGTTGTGAAACTGTTTTAAGCATGTGCACTGTGCTACTACCCACATTAGCCCGCGCCCGGGACGGCTACTTCCCGGGTTACTTTACCGAAGAAAACGAATAGCTGAGAGCATATTATCGCTCCCCGCCTACGCCTAGTCTTACTACTACAGAATACAGGATGTACCCAAAATGGGGTGTGAACCTGATAAGAAAATACTACGACTAAACTTTTTTTACATTTGTAAGGAGTGTTGACTGTTGGCCGATTGGGGCGACCTGCTCCATACAAATGTAAAAAAAAATCGCGTCAAAAAAAAAAACTTGTTTTTTCTTATCAGAACACGATACCTGTTATGCCCTTGATCGATTCACACCCCATTTTTGGGACACTATAAATATATGGAAGCCTTTTCCCAAATAATGATAATCGCAAGCTCAATCATCTAATAATGCAGTTTTGCCTATTGTTAAGAAACGCCACGAAAAGCTACATTTTTGATAAGTGATAAAATCGTTGATTTTAGCCTAACGATATGACAGCAACCGAGGTAACATTTGAATTTATTGTATCGACATTTGAATTTATTGTATTGTCATTTGAATTTATTGTACTGACATTAACATTAGGATTTTTATTGTATTATTATTATGTTTACTGTAATATTCTACACAATTTCTTGGTTATGAATAAATGAAATGAATGAATCTCCAAATCGCTAAACTTAAGTGGCAGTGGGGCACATTGCACGCAGAACCGATGGCTGTTGGGGCGGAAAGGTTCTCGAGTGGCGACCACGCACCGGAAGACGCAGCACGGAAGACACTGACAGGGTGTACAGATGAGCTGGTAAAGGTCGCGGGAGTCCGCTGGATGCGGGTGGCGCAGGACCGGTCACTTTAGCATTCTTTGGGGGAGGCGTATGTCTAGCAGTGGACGTCTTTCGACTGATATGATGATCTCTTAAACAAGAGAGAAGTACAGGCAGGAAAATTGGTTTAAGTGCTCATAGGTGCGTAGCTCCGAAACGTAACAACAGGCATTGATTGTGGAGATCAAAATGGCTGGGTGGTGCAGTGGTTATCACGTTAGTTGATCCCGATTCCAGACTTCAGTTCGATCCTGACTATAGTAAAAGTATTTGTTTTAGTAGTTAACACGTTATTGCACAAAAAAAAAAAATCGTGTGTACAAAGGCGAACTTGCCCCTTTAAGGGATCTCTTCCAGCTAACCTTTGACCAGCTGAGTAAAAAAATAATTGTTCATTGTGATCACTGATGTATCCAAGTTGCTACAATACGTAACTTGCGTTCTTACTCGTGCACTGTTCCACTCTTGCGCTACCGCTACTCTTCTGTTGCGTTGCGACGCCATGTACCTAAGCTTGGCGGAACGAGAGCTGTCAATTATACTGAAGTATTTCGTAGATTTGATAAGGCCAGTCAAGGTTGGAAACATCTTTTGCACCACTTATCGTTCCATGGACTCCTTGTTACGGCTGATAACTTAGTAT
The DNA here is from genome assembly GCA_947578815.1 of Epinotia ramella. Classification (NCBI taxonomy): domain Eukaryota; kingdom Metazoa; phylum Arthropoda; class Insecta; order Lepidoptera; family Tortricidae; genus Epinotia; species Epinotia ramella. The sequence goes on along the minus strand of OX388206.1, from coordinate 351,613 downwards.
TCAATCTATTAATTTAAACTTTCACGATTCTCACACATTATTTATACTAAACGGGACTTAATCGCGTATAATCAGCGTCAGTGAGGTACATACAAAATATTAAAACCAAAATGTCATTTCTATACGCGCTAAGCTTGCTAAAAAATAATACTGATTTTAAGTGCGCATTATCAGCATATTACGTATACGCATACGCATGGCTCCGATACGCTGTGGTGCTGTGGGGAGATAGCACCGAGGCGCGACAACTGTTTGTGATGCAAAAAAAGTGTATTCGTATCTTAGCCAATGTACATTACAGTACGGATCCCAAACAGATGCCGCCCACACTTTGTAAAGTATAGTCTGTTAACGTTGCCCTGCATCTTTATACTGCAAGCGGCGTTTTTTGTACGCGACAACCCTAACTTGTTCCAAATGAAAGCGGAAAAGCAAAGAACTAGAGACCAATATAGGAATAAATTATTGTTACCGAAGGCTAACTTAGAATTGTGTCGAAATAGTCCTCATAATAAATGTATTTTAATAATGAATAAAATTCCAAATGATATTAAACTTGAACCTCGTAATACATTGTTTAAAATCAAATTGGAAAGGCTATTAATTGAAAAATGTTACTACTCGGTTAAGGATTTTTATAATGATAAGAGTTTTTAAAATGTAACTATATTTATTTAATTTTACTATTTATTCGTAAAGAGTAAGTAGAATTAAGTATTTAGTTTTAAGTTATGTTGTGTGTCCTTTCAGGGCGTCATGGTCTGACTTATGCAGAAAAAATTGTAAAGACCTAAATTGCTATGTACATGACTAAACAATGAAATAAATAAATAAGTTTATTTATACGCGATTAAGTCCCGTACTCAAGGTTTACTCGTAGTCTGTCACCACACCAAGCACTTCATCTATAGCGGAGTAGCTCCTCGTACCACTGAACACATGTAACCAGGCGATATGTTGAGCGCGCGGGCCATAAATCCAGATTACCAGTCTGCAGCGACGCAGCACTTTAAATATTTACCTTTACGGCTAATACAGCCGCGATTCTGGATTCTGCAAGGATTGCTGTGCGATTCATGAAATTATACATCGCTGCGATTTAAGTGCACCAATATAACCTTGATCTCGAATTATTACATAATATTTTACAAGTTCTAATTACTCATTCAAATCTGAACTCAGCCTATAACAAAAAGAGGCTTTCGAGCGGCATGAAAACTTCTAACAGTCGATTAGCCCAACTCACTTGACGAAATGCCTAATCGAATTAAGGTTTAGTTCCCTTCTTAATTATGGCAGGTAAGATTGCAAAATGTAGTGCTCGCGCCAATACTTCAAACTAAATTGCACGCGAGATGCGAGATGAATTCATAATAATAATAATACAAGTAATTCAGGCATATTTATAAGGCATGGGCCTTTTTTTTATTTGTAATATATATTACAAATACCTTAAAAACTAACATACATACAATTATAAAAACAAATTTGTTATTACGACTGTGAAGACCCGGTTTTCCACTTCATGTCTACCACACATTAGGTACCTAAAGTCCTATTTACCTAGGCCATAAAAACGAAGAGCGCATGGCAACCCGAAAAATATGGTCATTGTTGGCAATACCGAAGGCAGCTCCGACGGAGCTCGGGGCCGGTTGCCCATGAAGAAGTGAAGAGAATCACCTCATCAAAATTTTACCAGGTGGTGATACTTTGCACCGGAATCAAATCGTTCGTATAGAACTATCGTTGGGAACCAGGGACCGGGAGAGATAAAAACGAAATCACAGCCACAGGAAGATTCATGAATATGGCCGCAAGATTTCCTGCGATTATTTCATGCCTGCACTTTGTTGCAGCTGCACTATTCACATCGTCATTTGCTGAAGTTATTCCAACATTTGGGGAAGTTTATGTGGCACACTTCCAAGGCGCAAATATGCGAACACTGGTTCGTATTCAGAACTTGGAAAATGTTGAATGTGAGATTTCTTAGTTGTCCTGTCAGTCACCGTGTACAACATATAACTATTTTTACGGTTTACAGGCTGTGAAATATAATATAAAAATATTCAATTCTGTCTTTTCCCGAGCAGTACAATAAAATTGTGATTCAGGTGATGTATTGCAGAATTACGAGATTTTCAAAAGCAATGAACAAGAAACGTTTCTGCCACCCCCGATACAACTAGTAAAGCTAGCTCGACAGACAAGGTCTGTTAAGTTCCTGCCACCCTAACTAACTTCTCCTATAAATTTCCAAAAATCAAACGGTATAACCGACGGCGTTGCGTATACGACAAAAGATAATATTATGTAAAATTAGATTTACACACATTTTGACATGTCAATTTACATTTACATATCACATTTATTATATGAATAGGCGGAACCGGTAGTCAACATACTAATCGCTATCTTTCGAAATTTCTTCTAAACTTCGTCATATTTCCTTGGTATAATTTATACAATATAAGCACGAAAGTAGCTCGCAGCGCAAAAGGAATATTTGATGAAACGTTGGAATATTTGCTGCAAGTCGGGCGCTCGTTACACAACATGCCCCAACTTTCACTCCGTCATCCCCGAGATTATTTCCGATGACTTCAAACCCGACACTTCCAAGAGCTCGAGTATTCATTGTATTTTGGGTTTGGTTTTAGAGTTCCGTACCTCAAAAGAAAAAAACGGAAAAGCGGAATCGGCCTGTGTCTATCCCCTTTCCTCCCATCCGGGGATGGATGCAGCCTCCTTTTCCAAAGTCTAACTTAGCATTAAGATCAAAAATGTACAAGCTGTTTTTTCTGCCAATACTGTTTCATATTATAGCATTGAATCTATGTATTTATAAAAAAAGCTTACCGAACTCCAAGTAATTCTAAACACAAGAACAGGTACATTTTTAATGGAGTACCTGTGCTTACCTTTAATAGTCACTGACAGTCAGATCAACGTAAGGCTTTAAAATTCTTCAAAATTGGTCCACAACAAACGCCAAAAACTTCCCCTAAGGCCAAGGCGCTACCTGGCGCAGCTGCCCGCGCTGCAACCTCCAGATAATCCCATTTTAATTAAACGCGCCTCGGATTTACCGGCGAGATTAATCAAGAGCCTCCTCAGAAATTCCCCGCCCCCCCCAGCCCCTCGCAACGCGTCCTTGAATCAAATTACCCCACAATATAACGACTTAAGTCGAACTTGCCCGGAATTCTCCATTATACTCTTCAAAGAAATAGTCGGCGCTCCCTGTCGACTGATTAGCTGCGACGCGCGGCCTGATATGGCTCGTGTCTTTTGATCTGGATCAAGTCCCTAAACTATTGGGTATCAAATTAAAGACCGCTCTAGCGCTTGAGATGTTCTTAAACTTTCATTTCGTATTCGGGATACACTCCAATAATGCATTTAAAATATATTATACTATAAATGAGTCAAAATCAGAAAGAAAAAGTTGTCACAAAACAATAGTTAACGGTTTAGGTAAATAATTATGAATTATGTTCCAGTCGTGCTAATCATAAGTTGCAAAGGCGTTTGACTTATCTGGATAGGTTCAGCGCTAAAATAAGACCTTGACAAACCTTAAAACTTTGGGTATGTCCACAGAATAGACTGAACATTTGTACGAAAACATGTTTACAAACCAATTAAGTTTTATCACCTACCCGGCTAGTTAATAAAACGAAAAAGTGCCCGTTTAGGTAAACAGCCTATGTTTAATGTAACGCTTCAATATGTAATAGAAAACAGCTTGTTTATGTAACGTACTTGTTATAACAAAGATGTCGAAAGAACTTTCAGTGGCAAGAGCCACAAAATGTAATAACCTTCCGCCAGAAAATACATCAAATAAGAAAATAATTTCTCGGAGGAAAACGGCGTGTCACGATGAAACTGTATCGAATTGAATAGGGTCCTACATATTACATCAAGTGTAAAATTACTTATGGTAACGTTATACGTATTGATGTGAAGTGAGACCGGCCGTGAAACCTGACATGGGGCGGTGGGTACACTGATCGCTGACCGTTTGAGGCAGTGATAAAATGTTCATAATCTATGTCACACAAAAATTTTATCACTGCTTTTAATATTTACCTACTAAGCTGAAAGATGAACGGGCACCAGCCCTTGCCTGATCTTTAGGCAGAGTAACGGATACAAGATTCGTAATAATTATGAAGAATACCTGGCTCCGGGTGGATATAAATGTCCATCGTGCTTTGATGCAGTCGTGGTCAAATGAACATCTAATACAATGGTCAAAACTATGCTTAAAATGTTCAACTCCATAATCTTTGTCACCGGGAAAAAAATGACGGTGTTGTTTCATTTCTAAATTCACTTAATTTCGTTGCATTGTTTTTATGACGTACGCAAACGGTTTCACATCAATATTGGCTATAGTTGCTAGTTTGCTCGAGTACACTAAAACACAATCTTTGAGTTCTTAGAACAGTCTGCGGGTTAGGGTGAAATAATTGCTTATGTCAAAAGGATATCTACCAACCTAGAATACCAAACAACACATTGTTTAAACTGCTCACATCACAGACTTGCTTGTTACTAGGCCTACTTGAATAAAGATCATTTTGAGTTAGACTGTAGGTGTGTGTGTAGTTATTATCAGTTAGCGGGTAGATTTCACAAATATGCGGTCAAAGAAACAGGAGGTACCTACCAGCAATGTTAAAGTGGTCGGAGTCGGTGTGCCGGGGTCCTGGCCCGCTCCAACGCCATTACGCAGCAAATTGCCAACCCATGCCTACCCTTCAATCAAACATGCCCAATTTCGTGCCCAAAACGCTCAGATGTTTACCTTCCTCCGGTGATTCGGCTCGAAATGTTCATTTTCACAAAAAGACAACAAGTTACTTTAGAGCCATCGATCTCTGTCAATAACGGCACGAAACAACGGGATAAAGATATTCAATTTGGGTAGCGGTTGCCAGTAGGACGACTGCGGTACCAATTTCGGTTGCGCAGGCAGTCTGAAATAGATTCCAACTGTGCTTAAGACGGTCTTGAAGGTAGGTACACTGTGGGGACTCTGTGTTATGAATTCAAGGGGGCTGGCTAGCCTAGCATCTTATATTTTTTACTGAACATTAAAATCGTCAATGGACTTCAGAGTAAGCCCGTTCTCTTGTCAGTGGGCATATTAAGGTTGTCTGCTAAAATCTTGACACTGAAATATTAAATACCACTTTATGTGTACATTATGTTTGTAGTCTTTTCTATGGACTACTTAATCTATGGACTACGGCTCAATAGTTGTAAACAAATTCGACCGCGTTGTCGACGTCGGACCAAACCAGTTTGATTTTATTTCACTTCTATAAAAAACGTTATTAACTCACTCGCGTCATCAAATTTCAAAAGGCTTATGTTTAACGGACCACCAGAGTGTGGCAAGTCGGTGTGACTACGGATCGGTTGGGGATATAACGCCAAAAAAACACTTTTTACAGCAAAAGATAGTAAATGATCACCAAAATTTGATCTCCATTTTAATGTGAAATAATAACCCAAATGATAACATCTTACTATCCTATTAAAGAAAATAATATCCCAATAAATCATTCATCATCATCATATCAGCCGAAAGGCGTCCACTGCTGGACATAGGCCTCCCCCAAAGAGTGCCAAAGTGACCGGTCCTGCGCCACCCGCATCCAGCGGACTCCCGCGAACTTTACCAGGTCATCAATCCACCTTGTGGGGGGCCTACCCACGCCGCGCCTTCCGGTACGTGGTCGCCACTTGAGAACCTTTCCGCCACAACGGTCATCGGTTCTACGTGCTATGTGCCTCGCCCACTGCCACTTTAAGTTTAGTGATTCGGAGGGCTTCTGTCTCGCGGGCTTTTATATACACTCTAGGGGTAGGACAGAAGAGACCACGTAGAAGTGGGGTGCGCTGATTTGAGTTTTGGTAGCTATTTTTACCTTTCGATCTCTATAAACAAGGAATCCAAGTTACTAGAAAATGTTTACTAACCTGAAATTCACAGTTGACATTCGACAGCCGGCGGCGCGCGCTAAATTTTACCCGCGCAAACGCGCAAATGCGCAGGTACATCGTTGTAACTCATATTTGCGGTACTACTGTAAGCACATTTTATCTTCACTAAATTTGGCATCATTATACTTTATTTGGTAACATGCATACACTTTATGGCAATCATAGTGGGTTATTTAGGTAGAAATATTGTATTAATTTGCTCGGTAATGGTGATCATTTACTAAATTTGGTCTTCGAATACAATTTCATGTGCAGTCGTTACTAAAACAGCTAGTACTATTGTAATGGTAGAATTATTATTTTTGGTGTTCAGTATATTTTTTTGGTAAAAGAGCATTTTTTGGTGGTCATTATATTTGATGCCATTTCAAAAGCACAATCCACGTTAATGGGTGTAAATAACTTCTATAACTAACACCTTTATTTCCACTCATTTGGTAATAAAACACTGTAGAATAAAAACAGCTTTCCATCGAATACATTATAAAAAAAAAAATCCATTGGAGTTCTAAACAATTGTTTCATAATTGTTTTTACACAAAACTTGAATGGGATTAGTCCAGACGGAGTTGTCTGAAATAACACGTGTTCTCACTATTTGATGACGAAGGCTTTGTCGCTTTTCCCATGGCCACATACTTACAATTCAACACAGCTAGAAACATTTATTTACAACCTGCAAGCTGTTGTGTTCACTGTACCTACACTGCACAGGACTACAGTAATACCTCCGTGCAGTACACCCGGCAACACGTGACGTGCACTACAATGCTCCTTATCAAATCGCATCGCAAGCGCCGGATGACAAGCATTATCTCGCCGTGTTACTGAATAAGGTGACCGATCAGGGCACTACTTATAGTGAAAATGCCCTTTCATCCAATATCTGTCGGCTGTCATCCCAGTACATTTTATGTCATCATATATCATCATTGACGTTTATTTTATAGGGATGACTACTGTCAAATTAATATCGGCTGTTAAAAAAATCTAATTAAAAGATAAATTTCAGAAGGCATCATGGTTTGTGCGAGTCATACCAAATCTGTAAAAAAAACGCGTTTCAGTAATTTGGAGTCCATAAAGTGTTAGTACTTATTACAAATTAACTTAAATAAAAAAAATTGTACCAAAACTTAAATATTTCGTGTTCCAGTGCGTGATTAGGGCACTGTCCCGTGTCATCTTTGTGGCATATTGGTGATAGATACCAATAGGTATCCTCTCTTAACCGGTAATAACCGGTTTAGAGAGGAGAGGCACTGCGGAACGCCATTTCGCTTACAGTTGGAGTAACCGAAAGTTCTACGGACGCGGCGGTTCACATGAGACCTACCTACGTGACAGATCATAGCAACCTTCCATTTGATCCGGACTTGTCGAAAACAAAAACATATTTAAATAATTAAATTCGTATTTGAGAAATCCCGTCGATAAAATAATTTTCGTTAAACGTCCGGTTATGAGGCACCTCCAAAAACACTGACGATTTTTTTTTGTCTTTGAGAAATTACCGTTATTTACACATTAATAAGATAGGTAAGTGGTTTTTCAAATTCATCTCGGTCAGTCTACCCCTTTTGGAAATACAGGCGTGACTTTAACACATTACTGCCAAGAATCGCTACTGGCTACGCACGTAGGTGATCCCGTGGTTTTCCCCGTATGTAGCACCCGGAAAGCGACTACGGCGTAGGCGGCCGCTAGGCATCCGGCGGTGAAACATGTTTGTTAGTAGCCCTTCAGATATGTCCTTTGATGTGTATTACGCCCCAGGAGACGCGTAACGACAATGTGCTTATCGTTACTACGTCACGGCTGATTGCGATTCATCGGATTACCCGCGCCGGCCCAACAACTCGCTCAGGCGTATTGATCACGGTACTCGCGTTTATCACACGATAAACGATGAGATACAACGTCACTTTCTGTCAAGGTGGCAGGTTAAGCAGCTTAGCTGGAGTTAAAGCATATGACTCAATCTTGAGTTCGCAGGTTCGAATATAATGGTAATTATAGACTTGAGTATTCACATGTAGCATCACCGAGCATTCTCCGTTTAAAATTTGTCGGACTGAACAACGGACAGCCAAACATCGCTACGAACATCTTCACGATAATTCTAGCAAATACTCTAGTAAATGCTGTGCTGCAGGTGTGGGCGGAGGGTGACGGCGGCGAAACGATAATAAAATTGTTCGGCTCGACAAAAAGCTCGAAGTACTGTCGGTTTGCTAGAATGCTCGATAAAACGCTTGTTTTTTTGTTGGCTTTCACCTGTTACGTAACATTCGCTGGAATACCCATTACACGTGAATACTCAAATGTATCAGCATCTGGTACAACCTCATTGGTACGAATAACGAATCAGATCTTATATAGGTAGGTAAGATTGAGTCACACGCTTAAACGACTACGGAATATCATTTGATATATTCAACAGTATATGAGGGAATAGTTGATGGTACAGTTGGAAGGGGAAGACCTCGTCGAACTTCTCCCGACCAAATCGGAGAAATTCTGAAGAAAGGTCAGGTCAAGAGTAAACTGACGAGCATGTGTGCAGAATGTATAGAAAGTTAATGAAGCAAGAAAGGTTTGCCAAGATAGCAAGTGCAGATCCGTGATCTCTGCCTAACCCTCAGGGAAATAGGCCTGATTATATGTATGAATGTATGTTTATTCAACGCTAACTTTTCAATGGTGCGCTGTTGACCGAGCGGTACCTGCACGATCCCACCAATTGTGAGGGTTAAGCAACGTTGGTCGCGTTGAAGGGTTACTAACCAAGCACTCGCGTATTTTGGAAGGAGTATTTAGCTATTGATCCCGGTTATTGTCTATGACAACAGGCATCAAGCCTAGCTCGGGGTTTTGTGCAGCTGGAAAACTTCCAACAGTGAAGTTACTTAATGAATCTCCTAACCCTACAAGATCTAGTTTCTCCTGTGGCGGTTGGTTGAATCTAGTGCGTACATCAAGATGCTGATTACGTAGATTTAAAAGGCATGTTTGAAGTTAGCGGCAAACCTCAGGCTCCAAATGTATTCAAAGCACAAAAATAAAATAGTGCCATGAAATAGTGCCGATATAATTGACCAGCGTTGGTCTGGTCATAGAAGTCTTTCTTCCAAGGTGGGATTGTAGTTTGTTGTACCCAACAAACACTCCCCAAAAGGTTGACGATCGCATTCTCCTTACGTGATACTCGTACATTGTATTGATAATACACAACACAGTCGAAACAAGCACCAAAACAGCCGTTATTAACAAAAATTATCCTCCAATTATATTTTTACTTTGATACAAATTAAACCTCCTAGTAATTGGCCGTCGTTTTTTAAATTAATCCTGTAATTTCCTAAAGAAATTGGTTTGGTTTGAAGGCCGTATTTCATTGGCTTTAGTCCGGCTATAAATAATTCTTATAGGATTGGCTTGGCACAGTTTTGGTGCAGTTGTTCTGGAGGTTATGGCTTCAAATCCTGGCTTGTATAAATTATGGTCCATTTTCGAAGTGGATATCTGATCGCTAGTCAATCAGCAGTACAAATAGCTGAGCAGGCGAAGGGCTCCCAATTGCTCTCTTATTGCATTATAATAAGACCGTTCAACGTAAAACCGATGGCCGTTCGGACGGAAAGATCCTCAAGTGACGTAACGTAGGTAGACCTCCGCAGGTGGACTGGTGACCTGGTAAAGTTTACGGGATTCCGCCGGATACGGGTAGCGCAGGACTGGTCACTTTGGCACGCTTTGGGGCCTATCCACCAGTAGACGTCTTTCGGCTGATAAAGTGATGATGATGAATATATAGTGTAAGGTTATGTCCCGGACCCACGAGGTATCGTAGAATGACCCGGTATATGTAGATGCCGATTTCCTTCCTATACGCCCAATGTTAAATATTGGCACTCGATCTTGATCGTTGAGTATTTTTATTCCACATCAATGGTAAATAAGCGGCCCGCCTGATAGTAAGCGGTTCGTCTATGGACCAGTAGTGTCTCACACTGGCCAATACTGGTTTAAAATAGACACTGGCAGCTGACTGACTCAACAGACTGAAACTAAAAGCCTCTGGCATGAATTTCGTATGCCAGAAATGTGAAAGATCATGCCGATCTCGTATTGGTATCTACAGTCACCAAAAACGCTATAGAGACATCTAAAATACTAATCATCTAATACTAAATCGTCTAAAATAGACGCAAAGGCAAGGATGAGTCTATAGACTGCATAGTGTCTAAATGGTGTAGCATGTACTTTGCGCATTCTTAAAAAAACGTACATGTCTTATTCCTACAACCAGTTTCCCAATATCCTCGTGGCACTCACTGGCACAAAAGGACGAAGTAACGAAACTTAATTAGTATGTGTATGAGGAAGCATCGAGGCAAGGCGATAACGCAATAAGGATATAATCCCGCGGTGCGAGGGTAATTAGCGAGGGGGAGATCCGATTAATGAGATGCTGTTTAAAGTTGCGGGGGTGTCGCGATCCGAGGCAAGTCGGGTCGATGACCTGGCTCCGGTTGACTCGACGGAATGATGTTTAATGTTGGATTGACATTTATTGCGTACGTTTGAAAGGCAACCACACACAGTGATTTTTGCAGCGATACAGTATCCACGCAGGTGATTATGATTATGCATGGTGATGATGATCATCATCATATCAGCCGAAGGACGTCCACTGCTGGACATAGGCCTCCCCCAAAGAATGTCACAATGACCGGTCCTGCGCCACCCGCATCCAGACCTCGACCTTTACCCAGGTCATCAGTCCACCTAGGTCATCAGGTCCAGTCGGTGAATTGGTGATCTATGCTAACTACTGCTTTTCTTTATCGAACCAGTAGACGCTGTATGGGTTTCCATCCCCATATAGGTATTCACCCCGCCGTGACGCACCTCGCGAGTTAAGAAATCCGTTTTGTTTCGCACTCCTTCAATAATCAAGAAGAAAAGAGTAAGAATAAGTAAATAATCATACAGCCTTGGTGTCTTCAAGGCACTCTGAATAGGCATTTTCTGGGTGAACGTGATCCATCTTATGCCTTGTTTTAACTGTGCATCAGGTTAGACAAAGGCCAAACACAATCCCATTTGAAAAAAAAAACGCAATACGATCGTGCGTTCGTGAAACGCACAATTGTAACGATGAAAAAGTTGCCGTGTGTGACCGGTCTAACCCGTTCGATCAACCAACAGCCTAGACTAGATTCTGAACATTGACCAAATATCATGGTGGCCAGTATCAACTGGGATTTGTATGTCGTAGCTTTATATGAAACTGAAGGCACCATAATGCACTAGTTTTATGTGAAATATTCACCGCTGGTCCATTAACTCGTAGGTATTGTAAACAAGAGACCTATTAAGACGTTAGGTATTAATTTTATATTGTAGCTATAGTGGATGTGAAACATGATCGTACGTAAACGATTTTGCAACTTAATCCATTGCAATAAGATGAAAAATAAAAATGCACATACCTTTAAGTTTCCGTGCCTCGCGCGGGCCCGACTCCGACGATCGTTCCCGCACACGCGGCTCATCATTTTTATTTGGTCGGCGTTCGGCCGCACCATTTGTTAGGAGTCGGCGGCACGCCGAGCTAAATCACGCTCTGCAGCTATTTACGACAGTTATAGATTCGAGGATGCGTCGCCTCGTACATCAGCGGCTTTAGCTAGACGGTCGTCTAAAAACGAAAACTGCTCTTTTATTACTATTGACGCGGCTTGAAGCCCTAAAGCGATTAATATTAAAAATAAAGCCCGCCTTTCAAAATAATCTCCGCAGTCCGCGCTGAAATATCGCCCGGGCGGCCTAATCCGCCCTTTGTACCGCCTCGCCACTATCGGGCCGTACCTACGGTATAATCTCGAATTATTCTAACAAAAGTTATCGTCCAAGTCCGGAATATAATTTTGTGCCTAGCCCTTATTTATGCGGAAGATTACTTTGGACCACTAAAAAAGTTGGTTAGGAGTCGCAGGTGCGGGCGCGCGACGGTTTATGACGCTCGCTAACGTGTGGGCACTAGCCTCGCATATGAGGGGGAGATAGGACCGCCGCACTAACGGCGGCCATTCGCCGCAAACTTACGCCGCAGAGTACCGGAATTGTTTCTTTACCGTGACGTAAGCTGTTGTTGCGAGTTGCAACGCTTACTGTCCAAGAGCTCATAAATATAGATTGTGAGGGTCGGGTTCATTGAATTGGACTCGTCATAATGCATCACGGTCCTATTCTCCTGAATCTACGAGAGTACACTGAGATCTACCTAACATTAAATTTGAGGAGGGTGTGGAAAATTGTTTACCTAGTTTTTTGTAATACTACGGCGGTGGCAAATAAGTATATGGTCTGCCTGATGGTAAATAGACACCGTAGCTTGTGGAAGCTCGCGATTCCAGAAGGGTCACAACCGTGCTGCCGTCCCTTTATTGATTTGAGGATTCGTTGTTTTGATAGCTAGAGACGACGCGGGTCCCTCACTCTCAGCACAACATCCTTGGGAGCTGTCGCGACCTCACTTACCTACCTACAGAGCAAGTACCTAGGAAGACTGTATGGTGGTACTGTCTGTATGGTGGTGATGGAGTTTTGCATATTACATACTAGTTTCCGCCCGCGACTTCGTCTGCGTGGACCTGGGATAAAAACTATCCTATATTTTAATCCAGGCTATAAACTATCTTCGTGCAAAATTTCATCCAAATCGGTTAAGCCGTTTAAGCGTGATTGAGTAACAAACATCCAAACATCTAAACATCCAAACATCTAAACTTTCGCATTTATAATATTAGTAGGATCCCTTGAATATTACTGATCGGTTTCGTTCTAATGGTTATACGAATGAAGTGTGTCTATCTGTCTGTTATGTTTGCAGGCTAAAACCGTCAATGATTTGAATTTTTTATAGAGTTAGTTTAACGTCGTGGAAAAAGACCTAACAGAATAACAATTGGTAGTTCTTCTCCCGTAAACCATTATCCGATGCAGTAAAAAACGGTCTCCGTTTGAATGGCAGTGATATAAATCAGTTGTTTAATGACGAAGTCGCGGGTAAATATGCTAAATCGTAAATATAAGTAAGGACAATGTGGCTAATTCCTTCATATTTTTGAGCTAGTTCAACTTTGGTTGAAAATTTGAGACGTTTATGTAGACTATTTACCCATGGCGTGCATGTAGTGGGCTATCAATTGGCTTGGGTTTCAAGGTAAATTTTGAAATTCAGAGTATTTCAGTTGCATAATTTATTATATAATATATTTTTTTAAACAGTCAGGTAGACGGAATTTCCCGAAAGCTAGGGGCTATTCCGTCTTACAACATGTTTTCCTAGCATAACCAAGTTTTTTCAAGTCTTTGCTAGTTGAAAATAAACACACGCAGATTTCAATCAAATATGTGCGTTAAGGCCTTAAATACTGATTCACAATATGAGTTATCGGCAAAAAGGGTTGTTTGGGGTTATTCCTGCATGGTTTGGCAATCAGATGAGCTCAACCTTTATAAGTTTATTTTATTACATATTGTTTTCTTACATTTTTATCAACTAGGGCTTTATGTACAGTCAGATGTAGTGTCGTACTACATTCTACCGAAGTTCTTCAATCTATCGTCATGGCTAAGACAATTTTTAGTAGTAATAATTAGCCCAAGCCATCGTTAACGGATCGACTGGGCAGTATTCATTGACGTAACAATTCTTACAACAATAATCAATGGAATAAAGTTGTCTATGACAATGCATTTACCATATTGTCGTCTGACACAGAAACCATCCGCAGACTTTTCAGTTAGCTCTAAAATAAAAGTCAGTTTGTAATTATCATTTATAGAAAAACAATCAGCCATTATAAATTATTGAACGATTCTTAAAATGATCATACCAAAAACATAGTTGACGTCTGGAATCGGGAAATACCGGCATATGATGGCTTAGCCCCTTTGATAATTCCACTTCATCATTTTGAGTTTCCTAATTTTACACGTTGAATTCCTTAAAACTAGCGGGCTTTTATGCATAATTAACAGGCAGTTACTTTTAGACATATCTTGAACATTATAATAAGCACAGAGACAAAGTTTGAAATCTAACTGTTTGGTAAAACTGCATGACATTGCACTCCAGTTTCGACTTCGGAATACAACTGAACTTCGAAATCAGATATATTTCTTCGTCGAATGCACAGATGGCGCTGTGTTTTTTGGTTTGTTTTGTTTTAGTTCGAACTAGAAAACCCTGTTGCTTTATCGACCGAGGCAGCAGTGGCGTAAAGTGCTTGGATTCAACGCAGGCGTGTATATGACGGCATAGCCTCGTAGACGGAATTGGCCTCATTGACCTTACACAAATAATGAATGATTTAATTAGAGAAGAAATTGTATCAATATTTTTTGTATGACCGTTTGTTTCATAATTAAATAAATAAAATAAAATAAATAAAATGAATTCTAATTATTTCAGATTAAAATCCATATATTTGTTAGTAGATATACACGGTTCAAATTTAATTTGGTTGGTAAGTTGGTAGGTTGGCATCATTTTTCTATTATAAGAAACTGCCTCCAGAATCGTCCCCGCTTCGATGTCCACCTTAACCTGCCGTCGGCCACAGCTTGGTTTGACTACCCATTACTACACAACAGCCACCTTAGTCACAAACTAGGCTCTGCCCACGTCAGCCCTGCTATTCGGTCACTTGTGTTAACCTCACCTCACCGCTCACCCGCAAATATACAGGGCGTCCCAAACTTATGGGACATGAAAGGGAAGTACGGTCGAGGTCATAAATACGTTTACACTTTTGCACCTTATTGCCTTGTAATAAGGTGCAAAAGTGTAAACATATTTATGACCTCGACTGTACCTTAAATATCGTAGATAGTGAATTTTGCTCAAAGAAGACTTTTTGTTATTTTTATAAGTTAGTAATTCTGCATTCATAGATTTTCTAAAAATTACTTGCTTCGTCTGGGAATCGAACCGACTTAAATGTCAAAAAAAAATCACCCTACTTTTATGATGCCAATCGAAAGAATAGCTAAAAAATAATAACTCTGCTTAAGTAACATAGTATTCCTTCATGTCCCATAAGTTTGGGACGCCCTGTATATTGAGGCCGCGATTCGTAATATAACTAAGCGTAATCATAATAACAAGTTTGAATACAATATACATATGCCCTGATGCCGCGATCCGTAGTATCTATGCGTAGGTAGAGGCCTAGTCTCGTTAGGTGTGACGGGTGAGATGAGGCGCATGAATGCGTTCTGAATAACAGCCCCGCTCCGTGCTCAGCACCTGTGCCTTTACGACGCGTATCTTAGCTTTTGCGGGCACTAACACCGCCTTACTGCATCGGCATCCTTACATACGACACGACGCCGCACTGACTTGGGCACTAAATTGTACTTTCGATGGAAGTTATGTTATAGCTAGCGACGGTGTTTCGTGGAAGTAACAAATATTACAAAGCTTTAGTGCTTATAAATTGCCTACTTATTTGAATGTCGTTTTTAGGGTTCCATAGTCAACAACCCTTATAGTTTCGCCATGTCCGTCCGTCTGTCTGTCCGTCTTCGGCTTAGCTCAGTAACCATTACTCCTAGAAAACTGTAATTCAGTATGGGTATATAAATCAATTACGTCAACAAAACGGTATAATAAAATCTTTAAAAAAAAATTACCTCCCCTACACCTAAACCAGGGATGTATTTTTTTTTCTCGTTAAACTCATGGTGTGGGGTATCTTTGGATAGCTCATTTAAGCATATTATGGGTTTACTAAAACCACTTTTCAAATCAGTAAATCGTTTGCGAGATATTGCCCTAATTTTTGTTCGAGTCATGTGTCCCCCCCCTGCCGGCTAAATGGCTACTACTGGAGATGTGAAAAAATTCGTGGTAGTAGTGCATATAATGAATTTAAAAGGAAACCTATCACGGACAAGTAGGCAGAAGTAGTTACAGAGTAATAGTCGACCAACTTAATGTGTACTTGGAAAGGCCGATTTATGTACAAATTCGGCCGACGCAACCGCATCGCACGTCGATGTAACTAAGACAGACAGGCAACTACGGAACCCTACACTGCGCGTGGCCCGACACGCACTTGGTCGGTTTTTAATTCCTTTATTTACTTGCAATGTTCTTGTGTAAATAAATATGAAGTAAAATTTTACTTCAAGTGAAAACCATTTTTCAGTCATTTGCCGGTATTCGATTGAGATGAAAGGCATTGTCTTAATCAGTAGGCAATCTGAGAGATAACAAAAGAGCCGAACAAACATGCGGCGGTAGGGTTGGCAATAAAAAAGACTTGCTATACCCCCTCCGAGTACCGTGCCTTAACACAAAGTTGTGTCAAGAAGGAGGGTCTATTTGTATTCAGGCAGCAGGGCGAAATAGTTCGAGGACAACTCTGAAACTAATTATCTCACCCGTCCCTCCCGCGAGGTGCGACTTGCCAGCCTGACTGCAGCCATGACTCTCTGCTTGGGTTGTAAGAAACTTAATTAATGGCATAGATCACAAATAAATAATCACACTGAAACTCACATTTTTCATGCCCTGGTGCTCAGGCATTGTTCTAAAGGTGTCTGACTAATCGTACTGTGTAAATCTAAACTGCTGAGAAAATCCCAAAGGATTTAAAATGGTTGGTTGTGATGTAGCAATTGGCGATCATTTGGCTAATATAGTGAAAGAAAAGTGATACATTTTACCATCCGGTCCGGTGCGATCGTGCTCGACAGCTCCACGGAACTTTTATCCCTACTCACAAGATGAATTTTAATGTTTGAATTGATGTTTGATACTTCAACTTAAGTATTATATGGAAATATGGGCTATAATAACTTCCTATTCCTGAAGTTTTCTTCTGAACTCACAATGTTTAGGCTTGTCTTTTGGTCTGAGGGAATTATTACTATTATTATTGTTGTTTAGAGGCCTTAATATGCCGCTTCGACAAGCGAGTGATCTCTTGTGGCAGCCCCTTTTTTAGAGTTCACCGTTTTGCCTCAAGGAAATTCCAGATTCTTTAGGCGGTGATATAGGTTGTACCTCTTTTGGGTACACGATGTGCCGACCTAGGTAAGTACTTCTTTTGTACATGAGTGGTCCGCGCGAGCAGAGTATACGCATTGCTTTTTCCTCTGCCTCCTGACTGTGTCCGAGGGTACCTCGTAAGACACTTATTATTTTACTATTATTTATTAAACTAACCGTCAAGACCAAAGACACATTACATCAAACGTACGTTCAAGCACTCGCAAATATGACACTGCTTATGCATACTTTATCAGCCAACTGATCCACTGCGACAGCTAATAAGTAATGAAGCATAAACTCCACGCTTCACTAACCATTCATAACAGTTTCACCTCGCCTCATAATCTTACCCTTAGTATATCTTGAGACAGGGAACCATAAGCACCAAGTGTAATCGGAGAACAGATTTACACTGGATGCCTGAGGTAAGGTGAAGCGTTGTGACTAGCCTGGCGGCACTCAGCATCGAGCACTAATGGATATTGGATCTAGCTGCAATCTTGTAAAGCAGGGATCTTTGCGTTAGCATGGGATTTTTGACTCTTGAGGCTCTAGTGAACTTCTGCGACATTGGGATATTTGAGATGGGTCTTTTTTTACCCGACTGCCAAAAGAGAGGCGGGTTATTTGTATGCGTTTTTATTCTGGATGTATCCAAAGTTTTAAAGCCACATTTGTTGCTATAATATACATATATATGACCGGAAAGTACTATTGACATTAACTGTTAACTATCGTATTGTCTACCTACAGGAATATAGCCTTTGGTTCGCTCTTGAATTGACCCAGATTCCAAAAAGTCATCTAGGTACACCGGTACCGGTAGGTATTTCCCTAAACTAAAGCATCGATTTTAGAAATAACTTTCTTCTGAAAGCATTACGTGTTAGCTTAGCTTTACAATAAAGCTAATTCGTCTGTGTTCCTTAAGAATGAGATAAAGTAGTAGTAGTCTCCGTCAGAAAATCGCTCCTGGTAAAACTACTGGTGCACGAATTATATTTTCGTAGAACTAATTTTGACTGTCGGAAGATCATACTGGGAGCAACAACAAAGCCCGTAATCGAATCGTTAATTCCCACGAGCTACAGATTCTTCACCGAACGGGTTCAATTTAATTCAATCCCGTTCGTATCTGATTATCCGCCATTAGCCACCGGCTGCGCGGAGGCAATATTCCTGAATTAATTACTGCAAAAATACAATAACGCGCATAAATCATTGATAAAGTGCAATGAATAATGATTATTCATTTCGTCCGGCGCGTATCGGCGCGGGTGATTTATCGGCGGCGCCGCCGGCGAATAAATTATCGGCGCTCGGCCGTCGACGCCTCGCGAGCTGCCGACAGTGCCATGAGGACTAAAGACTACATTTCACTGGGTCTCCATTACAATTTGAAGTCGCACAGTTACCCATTGGATTCATTAAATTATTAACATTATTTTAAGTATTTTTAATAAAAGTATGATTGATTTTTAGGGTTCCGTAGACAACAAGGAACCCTTATAGTTTCGCCATGTCCGTCCCTCTGTCTGTCTGTCCGTCTTCAGCTTAGCTCAGTAACCATTACAACTAGAAAACTGTATTCGGAATGGGTACATAAGCCATTTAGAGGGTAAGGCCAAATTAGCCTCAAAAAAGCTCGGTGTGCTCAATAGATCGAGACAGTATTTCACACCGGCCCACCGCCTGCAGCTTTATAAGTCGCAGGTCCGCCCACACATGGAATACTGTTCTCATCTATGGGCAGGGGCACCCCAATACCAGCTTCTCCCTCTGGATCGCATGCAACGACGAGCAACTCGAATTGTCGACAGCGAGCATATTTCGGATCGGCTTGACCCCTTGGCGCTGCGTAGAGATGTGGCCTCTCTCTGCATTTTCTATCGCATGTATAACGGGGAGTGCTCCGAGGAATTGTTCGGATTAATCCCTGCCGCTTCTTTTCGCCATCGTCCAACGCGACAACATTACCATCCTCACCACTTAGATGGTTGGCAGTCCTCAACTGTGCGCTTCTCCAGAAACTTCCTGCCTCGCACAGCTAAACTGTGGAATGGATTGTCGCCTGCGGTATTTCCGGACCGATACGACCTTTAAACCTTCAAGAAAAGAGCGTACTCCCATCTTAAAGGCCGGCAACGCACTCACAACACCTCTGGTGTTGCAAGTGTCCATGGGCGGCGGTAATCGCTTACCATCAGGTGATCCGTCTGCTCGTTTGCCTCCTATATCATAAAAAAAAAAAAACAAAAAAAATCGATCACGCCGACAAAGCAGTACAATAAAATCTTGAAAAAAAAATGTTTTTAGGGTACCTCTCCTACACTTAAAGCGGGGATGTATTATTTTTTACTCGTTAAACCCATAGTGTGGGGTGTCGTTGGATAGGTCGTTCAAAACTATTATGGGTTTCCTAAAATCATTTTTGAAATCAGTGATTCGTTTGCGAGATATTGGGCTTTAAAGCCCTAATTTTTGTTCGAGTCATGTGCCCCCCCCCCCCCCCCACCCCAGCCGGCGGCTAAATGGCTACTACTGGGGATGTAAAAAAATCGTGGTAGTAGTAAATATAATGAATTTAAAGGAAAAACTATCACAACCAAGAATGGATAACTAGTTACCGAGTAATAGTCGACGAACTTAATGTGTACTTGGAAAGGCCAATTGTACAAATTCGGCCGACGCAACCGCACCATTGCACGTACGTTAGGTCAGGAGCCAGTAATGCACGGCCCAATAATGTACAGCCTGATAATCCGCGTCCACTTTTTGTGGACGCGGATTATTGGGTCGTGCATTATCAGGGCGGACAAAAATGGCTTGTCATAAGCGAACTCTGTCTTAGGTCGGTTAGGTTAGGGTTCACTTATGTCCCTCAGACCAGAAATAGACACCCCGCGCAGCGCGTCGACTCGCTGGAAATTATTAGTCCGCACAGATGACCGTCCCAATGTAGGTATGGATTATCAGGCTGTACATTATTGGGCCGTGCATTATCAGCTCGTACAAAATTGGCTTCCAATTATTGCCCCGGACCAAGTTTGCTCAGGGTGATAATGCACGGCCCAATAATGTACAGTCTGATAATCCATTTACAGTATGGACGTGGATTATTGGGCTGTACATTATTTTAGCCGTGCATTATTATGGCTGTACATTAAGCGGCACCCGTAAGGTCGATCTAAATGTCAATTGTTATATGGAAAAAATACAGTTGAGTTGTCCTAACGCGCGTTCAAAGCGTTACGTGATTACCCCTCTGGGGCATCATAGAGCTAATGTCAAACAACGATCTCCATGTCTATTGCAACATGACTAGGACATATAATTGTATGTCGACACATACAGTTATATATTTTTTTGTTTTAGTTATTGATCATCATTAAGTGTTATTGCACAAAAAGGACGATTCACGCTAGGACACACAAATGATTGATATAAATCCGCGCGTCTGTTGCTTGTTTTCCTGCGCGACACGTCTGTTTGCCGGCCGGCCGTGCCTCACGATCAACGGGCTGCACTTTTTATTGTTGTGTCCTTGCAAAGCTGCCCATAAACCAGGCTGATTCCTGTATACAACATGCGGAACGTTTATGTCCAGCTGAAAATACAACTCTGTCTCGCATTTTATTACGATTGAAGACTGGTTAGCCTAGTGGGTAGCTGCCTACGAAACTTCGGTTTGAATCCCGGTGAGGGCAACTATTTGTGTAATGACCGTGAATATTTGTTTCTGAGTCTTGGAGGTTTTCTATGTGTTTAAGTATTCATATCTTTTATATATATCGTCGTCTAGTATCGTAGTCGCTTACTATGGGGCTAGAGTTCGATTAGTGTAAGATTGTCCATTTATATATTTTTGTTAAATTGTTTATTATATTTTTGCGCTTGTTTCTGAGCACGCATCGCTGACGTGTAAGAAGGAGCTCGACAAACTCATTGAAACGTGAATCAGAAGCAAAAGCGATTTATTCGAATAAAAAAACACGTTAGTTTTCCCTGGAGAAAAGTATTCTTTGAGATAAACATGCAAGTGTAGTTAAAATAAACCTTCTAAAAGGTTTACAAAAGTGAGAGAAACAGTTCACCACTTTTAGGTCGTCCGTAACACTGAAAAACGTGGAAATACTCGAACGCAAGTGGCGAACTTTTTCATTCATCAACTATCCGGCTCGAATGGCCACTTTATTTAAAACTGTACAAAACACTCTCCAATCATTTTGATCCAAATCACTCAAACGATTCAACGATAAACGAAGGCTTCAAAAGTTACGCCTGAAACAGGATCGTCAGGAAATGTTAAAATATTAACTAAAGCTACTGGCGCGGTTCTGCTCGCGTATAAGAAATACAAAGGCTGTGCCACGGGATAAAATATACAGCCTCAGTTTGAAGTATATATCATTCTATTTAATATTGAAAGACAAAATCAATTTAATATTTCGGATGGTCACTCCACTTGACTCCGCTCCACAATTGTGTACCCAATTCGTGGAAATCAGTATCTGTGGGATGACAGTAGAAACTACAGAGTCTTTGAATGAATACATTACGCCAACTTTAATCATTAATGCCGTCCTTATGATTAATATTTACATTAATTAATGCAAATTGCCGGTTAGACGCTAATTTCTCGTTATTTACGAGCAGCGCGTGGCGCGTCTCTGTCTCCAAACGCATCACTGTTTAATCTTTATTACGCAACTTCTATGGAATTCACAGCTGGCGACCCGCTTCCCATCCCAGTATATCTTGATCCCTAGATTGGTGACAGCTACGCGTGTTCGGAGGTCAGACTTGCCCTTGCCTCAGGCGAGTAAGCGTTGTGAATGCCAGCCGAGCCCTTGCCCCGCAGAAGTGATAGGGAGGGGTGCGCTTAGGGCAGTATAGACGATTAGTTTTTAAATTCCGTACCAATAACGTGATAACAGAACCTTATTATTAACGCCCTGTACCCGATTCTGTATCTGTTCAGCTCTATTTACAATGTTGAGTGTCGACAATCGTAAAACTTGAATATACATTTACATACATACATTTTTTGTAAGATTTTTCTCTCTTGTCGTGGTGCAATAAAGAGTATTTATTATTATTATTATACATTCTCATATTCAGTCGTCTACGTATAAAACTACAAAAGTTTCTAACAATATCTTTCTAGTTTCTTGTTTGTTACTAGATACTTCATGCATTATAATAACTTTCATTTTTTTTTCTGGATTTAGAGTTTTGTCCGTAAGGTAGGTAAATCAGTCGATATAATTTAGTACCTGTACGCGATTAGAAGATTGCTCCTCACATCTGCTAAAAATCAAGTCCAAATCTGTACCAATAAATTAACGTCTTACAGACAAGTGCTGACAAAGAAGTAAATCAGTTTAAAAACTTAATTGCACAAGTTAACGAAGGCACGTCCGTCGCCGTAACGTGATCCCAACCCGACCCACACTTCACTGTCCGGGA
This sequence comes from Epinotia ramella, assembly GCA_947578815.1. Lineage (NCBI taxonomy): Eukaryota > Metazoa > Arthropoda > Insecta > Lepidoptera > Tortricidae > Epinotia > Epinotia ramella. The sequence continues at coordinate 329,043 of OX388206.1, read as the reverse complement.
ATACGGTACATGTTTCACTGTAGGTGACTCCTTCGACCTTTGCTATAACACTGGATAGGTACTGGATCATTTTTAATTATAACAAGGGAGTATAAACGGTGAAAGGTAATCTCCGCTGTTAAATTTACACTTTACACTAAAAGCTTAGGTATAACGCAGCGTCCTCATTGTTATTAAAATTGCAACTATATCACAATCATGATCATTGCGATAATAATTAGTAAGTATAAGTCTAGTAATAGTATTCATATGTTTCATTCATTTTTACCGAGCTGCCGTCTCCGAAGAAAAACATAAATGTTGAGTTTCATGTAAATATCAATCAAGTCTGTTCGACGAGCTACTAAGGATGTGTTTGAGCTGTAGTTACATAAGTAGAATGAATGCTAGCGTAGTTGATGGTTTTGAAGGCATTAATGAACGCGCCTCTCGTGTTACATTAATGATTAGCCAACTAGAATAATCCCGCCTGCAAGCCCCCCCCCCCCACCAGCTTAGACGGCTCGAGAAGCCGAGCTTTTAGCATCCAAGCGCAGTGCTTTAAAAATTGCCTGCAATAAAGTTTTCGTTGTTAAATATTGCGTTGATTTGAAGTAAATTACATTCATTTATTGATAAAAGCAATGTTTTACACGTCAATAAGATAGACAATTAAGATAAAGTTTATACATGATAAAATTAAACATTTATATAATTAGATTAAACTTTTATATTTAGTTTTACGTCAGTTTATTATGTACATCTTGTGGGGAGCCCCCCACAAGGTGGACTGATGACCTGGTAAAGGTCGCGGGAGTCCGCCGGATGCGGGTGGCGCAGGATCGGTCATTGTGGCACTCTTTGGGGGAGGCCTATGTCGAGCAGTGGACGTCTTTCGGCTGATATGATGATGATGATTACGTACATAATTTCCTATTTTACATGTCATCATGCGAGAGGAATTCGAATTCGCTCATTCGCTGAGCAGAGCCTAGGTAGGCTTTGAGTTTAGAAATAGATGCTGTAGCTCGTTGCCGTTTTTACGTTCTCTTGGATTTTATTATAGACTTTCGGGCTGATATACTAAAGGCACTTTTTTGATTTAGCGAGTCGCATGCAGGGAGCCGGAGTTCACCCCGCCGCCTGTAGTTGTATTTCGGAACTACAGAGATTGAGTTTAATAAATATCTACACAACTCTGCAATTGAACTGCATAGGACTTAAAATCATTAAAAAACAATTCGAATTCTTGTCAATTGGGAACTAGTAACTCTACTCAAATGTGGTATTTTTCAAATGTCAAACAGCTCAATCGGCCCATACTAGCTCGCGCGGCAGCTTCATGCGTGAGGGTAACTCAACAGCATTACAAAGTCGTTGGCTACGCTAGGATCGAATTAAAATGTTCCAGTGAGCGAGCCCGCCTGACGAGTGCGCTCGAAGATGAAGCGAGTAGCCTTTGACGATCACATATGGACGAACTGATTCCGGCGCGTAATGTCACTGAACTACGAATTGACATAACATTAAATTAAGTACTCGTTAAAGGGAATATTGAAGCTCTCCGTTAATTTGTTCGAAATGATTTATTCGTGCAGGGACCCCGCAGCCGGGCATCGTCGCAGCACCTGCCCTAACCCTTGATTAATTATTGAAGTTACAAATAGCCCGCATCCTCCGCCGAACCTACCGACTGCGCCAAATCGTTTCATTGTCTCACTTAGTGAGATACCGAGAGTGATCTGTTGAGGAAACTTTGCAACGGATGAAAGCAAATTTATTGCAATCCACATTAGCTTTAGTCTCAGTTCGAATTGAGCAGAGACATGTTGTTGTGCTCTAAGTGGGGAAGTAACAAGTCGCGGGAAGTTGTCACATGTGCACGTAATATGCCGCGGACCGCAGCGGCGCGACGGCCCAGAACGCCGCTAATTGCTTCGAAAACTTCGCACTTGCCGAAACGGATTGCGGACACGTCTTCGCGACTCACCTGTCGCGTCTCCGTTTTTCGTTTAATCGTTTAGCCCTAGCTCGAGTTATTATCAAAGTTAGATTGACCATAAAGTCCTACGGCATGGACCGAATTGCTCGCCGTTGACATCGCAGTAAATTTGAGTGCCATCGGCCCGGAGCGCCCGTCTATATTAGCTTTAATTACCGGCATTCATTAGCAGAGGGCGGACTTTTTGTCCAATGGAGGCGATCGAAATGCATCACCGGCGCATAATGACGCGAAATCCAATTATGCGACTCCTTGTGACGGTGAATTCCCCCCACCCGTTCTTTCAATTAAGTTATTAACGTTGCGATCTCGGTCCCGCGGCGGAAATCTTTATACAAAATGCTAATTCCGACTCCTGTTCCGTTCCAAGTCATTCCAATTTGATTTTGCACCTTTTTTATTTCAAAATTGAATCCGTTAGAATACAAGGGGCTATCTTTGGCAGCGCGCTCGGTTATTCTGCTACGGGGGGTATTATTACAGCGCTTGCAATAATATTTATTCTAGAAATGTTGGAGTTCGTGGGCAATTGGGGTGATACAGCCCACGCTTTTTGGGAAAACGTCGTAATAATTGAATACCGCCTCGGCTCTGCTATGAAGGAAGACTAGTCCCCAAGCAGGATGGCTTTCAATAAGGTATGAACAAATTCATCGGAAGCGGCACACCATTCTCAATTGGTTGTTTTGAACACCCAGAGCTTAGCGGTGAAAATGGAATGATGTGTTTCTTTATCGTACAAATCGGAGCTTAGAGACTACAGGTATAAGGTGCAAATTTGTAGTGCAACATCTTCATATTAAAATTGCGAAACATTTCATCGTGTCGTCGTATTGCAGACGATGACTGTTCTTAATTATTGTTTTCACCGTCCAACTGCATGATGTACTAATGGATATTAATATTATAGACTTCTGAATCAGATTTGCATGCACTCTAAACAGTTTCCGAGTGATTCAATAAATATAAACGGGTGAAAACGAGATCACGTAACACATTGAAATGTGATTCGGTCGTGAAGAAATTATGGAAGTTAGGTAAACGTTCCAATGCGTACCCCTTAATGCTATTAATTGTTCACTCCTTTGACATAAGATTCAGAGTGTCATAGGCTAATATCGAGTACTGCATGCTAAATGGATAGTAAACCATCAAATTATCGTAATAAAGTATAAATTATAAAATGTAATTAAAATCTTAAAAAGATATGAACCTTGAAAGTTTAGAAAAATGATGCATTTTTTTTTATTGTCCAAGAGTAAATTTAAAGCTGGCAATAGAATCCTTTCGCTTTTATAGAAACAAAATTGTACGACAACCATGTACTTAAACGCAGTATTTCGCGACCGAAACAACAATTTACCGGATTTTCCATACAATGATACAACTAGGTACTTTGTACAAGTGACGTTATACGAGGGTACGTCATCAGTATGAAGCGTTTTCCGCTGCCGCCAGTGACGTCAATCTTTGTCTCAAATTTTTGGGTATTTATGTTCTTTAATTGTAGTTGCTCGTTGCTCCCATACAAACATTTGTTCCTCTCCAAAAACTGGTTCGAATGGTATCGTAAAAAAATCTTAGTCCGCATCCCTATTGTTGCAGCGTCAGAAACAGGGCTGGGCCTAAGCGGCACGGCGGGTGCGATCGGCGCCCTCGGGCTCGCGGCCGTCGCCTGCGCGCTGATCGCCGGCGCGTGCGCACTGTCGCGCCGACGCCGCGCGCGCACCAAGCCACCACCGGCGCCCGCGCCGCGCGCCACGCTCGCGCCCGCGCCTGCGCCGGACAAGCGGCCGGAACATGATGATGCGGAGCCGGACCTAATACCTAATAACTACTGTGAGTACTATTTACATAATATGTATTATATTTGTCAATAGGCCTTCGATATTCGTCTACTGAAGGCCTGCTTCGTAAAACTTTTAAATAGAACTCCAATGTCCATGCATTTCAATTATTTTGAAAACGGAATCTTATATAAATAAATAAAATAAATAAATAAATATTAGGGGACAATCTTACACAAATCGACCTAGTGCCATAGTAAGCTCAATAAAGGCTTGTGTTATGGGTACTAGACGACGATATATTTAATAGATAGAAATACTTAAATACATAGAAAACATCCATGACTCAGAAACAAATATTCATGCTCATCACACAAATATTTGCCCTTACCGGGATTCGAACCCAGGACCTTCAGCTTCGTAGGCAGCGTCACTACCCACTAGACTAACCGGTCGTCATATGAATTAATTGATTAATATGAATTGTTTATTTTAAGCCCCAAATGAAGTTAACCGATGACCGTTATGCTAGCTTACGTATACAATGTGTATTGCTTAAACTTGATCAAACGAAATGTGCGGATACTAGACAAAAAAATGATTTGTTAGATGGATTTAGCGATATTTTTTTTTTCTTGTAGAAAAATATCCGTTCGACTTTTTTTCTAATCGAAATCTTTACTAGTCTATAGTATTACTAGACGGAAAAAATGCAAATCTGTTTTTTACCCAATCGTAATATTTACTGATGTATAATTTTACTTGTAGAAGAAAATCCTAATCTGTTTTTTACCCAATCGTAATATTTACTGATGTATAATTTTACTTGTAGAAGAAAATCCTAATCTGCTTTATAACCGATCTTAACTTTTGCTCATATTTATTTTTGCTTGCACAAACTAATCCGAAATGCCTTTTTATCCGATCAAAATATTTACTGGTATGTATTTTTATTGAAGGTCCGATCTTAATATCTATCTACCATATTATTTATTATTCTAACAAAAGTTTATTCAGCTATTAGGTTATTAATCGTAATACGAAATTTTGCGTAAGTTAATAGTAAATTTCGATGCTAGTGCGGAAAGTATGTCATTACTTCACGAGTTCCGAGGTATCTTGCCCCGAGCCGTAGGCGAGTGGCAAGACTCGGGACGAGAAGAATGACATTTCCGCACGTGTATCGAACGAGGTTTTTTAATACAGTTGCGAAAAAATAAGAAAAACAACAAGTGAGGAAGAACTGTATTAAAAAAAATATTTTCGTACAACTTCATTATTTTTCAACTGCATTACAATGATGTTACAGAATTAATCATATTAAAGTTTCGAATTCCATACTTGTTGTTTTTCTTATTTTTTCGCAACTGTATTAAAAAACTTCGTTCAATACACGTGGAAAAGTAAAAAGCACTAGTGCGCAAAATACAACTTTGCGCACGATTTGCAGCTACAAAAAGTACCATTTTTGAGCAACTGTAAAAAAAAAATACAGTGAAAGAAGGCGTTCGGAAGTTTTTTATACAAGAAACTCAATATATCGGCAAATATGTTTAAAGGAAAAGAAAGCGTTCGGAAAATTTTATACAAGAAAATAAATATATCGGCAAAAATGTCTATAGGAAAAGAAGGCGTTCGGAAAATTTTATACAAGAAAATAAATATATCGGCAAATATGTCAATAGGAAAAAAAGGCGTTCAGAAAATTTTATACAAGAAAATAAATATATCGGCAAATATGTCTATAGGGAAAGAAGGCGTTCGGAAAATTTTATACAAGAAAATAAATATATCGGCAAATATGTCTATAGGGAAAGAAGGCGTTCGGAAAATTTTATACAAGGAAAAAAGTCGATCGGATTTTTTTATACAAGAAAATAAAAATATCGGAAAATGAGTCTAACAAATCAAAAAAAAATGATTATCAATAAAAAAAAAAAAAAAAAAAAAAAAGCCTACCAAAAAAAAAAAAAAGCCAAAAAAGTGCAAAAAAGTCTACCTCAAACTGCTAGTTTTAAAGTTACAGACACTAATTTAAAAAAAAAACTGTTCTTTTTCACAAATTTCTACTAATTACCTTTTTTTTTGTAGGTTTATGTTTGATATTGTTATTATTTTTTGGTTGGTCGATTAGCTGCATTTTGTAGCTTTAAAACAAGACTACTTTTGAGAAACTACACCGTTTAGACGCAAAGATATGAATTAAAAACCAAACTCGGAAATATTCATCAGAAAAAAATTTAAAACGCCTTAATTTTTTAAATAGCCTATAATTTTTATTTTTATTTTTTCATCGATATTTTTTTGTCTAGTATCCGCACATTTCGTTTGATCAAGTATAAGCAATACACCTTGTATATGAGGAGAAAAAGTGAGTTTCTTCTTCATCGTCTTTTTCTGCCCCTTCTGAGATCTTAGAGCCTTATCACACTTGCGATTTGCAAGCGTATTTTGTATGAAGGCGTTGACGCAGCGTGTACGCCGCGACTGATAATTGTATAGAAAATACGCTCGCAAATCGCAAGTGTGATAAGGCTCTTACGTAATACTTCTACTTTGGGAATGCCGTGCCTTTCTAAAGCGTATGGGCCGAGTATTGGAAAGCGGCAGTCGCATTGTGGACAATAACTTCTTCGTCGTTTTTACGAGTGGTCGTGGTCATAATTTCAGGTGTTTGTAGCAAGCTTCACAATACACCGCCATTCCTGCCTGACAGCCGCCTTCCTTATGCTTGCGTGTAGTGATGCATTTATTACAGCTACCTATAGTCTGGTCTGTCCATTTAACCGATCTCACGGATGACGATGACCTGCCTCGCGATCTGGTGCCCTCGACCTTTCCCTGGACCACAAGTCGCTCGAAAGCTACGTCTTCTGGACGACATGTCCTTGAAAAAGGATACGAGACTGCACGATGGGTGATAGACGCTGCTTGATGCCGAGTTTCTGAAGTATGGATTCATTTGTACGAAATTCAGTAACTGCTAGACAGCTGCTAATAGTGCTGACTTTATCAAAATATCTCAAGCATCACATAAAATCTGGGCACCGCTGTGAAATTAGGATTTATTCGCAACTTCCACAAACGTCACTGCAAAACACATTTGTTGTAAAACCAACTGGATGCACCTTCCTAATAATAATAAATAAATAAATAAATAAATATTAGGGGACAATCTTACACAAATCGACCTAGTCCCACAGTAAGCTCAGTAAGGCTTGTGTTATGGGTACTAGACGACGATATATATAATGGATATAAATACTTAAATACATAGAAAACTTCCATGACTCAGAAACAAATATTCATGCTCATCACACAAATATTTGCCCTTACCAGGATTCGAACCCAGGACCTTCAGCTTCGTAGGCAGCGTCACTACCCACTAGGCTAACCGGTCGTCTAATATCGTTAAAAATGTGTTCAAGCCACGTTATCATAAATATCATGTTGTTGCATATCGTTATTTGGCTTGAGCGCCCCGCCGCGCCCGCCCGGCGCTGTGCTGTTGGGATATCGATGCGTTTCGGCCCACTGCTTTCTGAATATTGCTCCTTTCCTGGCCCGGACGAGTATAATATGTTCATAGAATATCGCGTCCCGTTCGTAAACAGCACGGTTAGCACAAGGTCTCTCTCTTATTAGAAAACATAGAACAAGACGGATAGTGCGAGGGAGAGCTCGCGCGCCGTCTTGTGCTAAATGTGCAGACGTTGGTATGGTTATCTGTCGGGACTAGCATGAAGAAAGTTGGCGGTGAGTAAAATAATAAACTAATAATATCGCTGGCAGAGGAGTGGGTGACCCCTTTATTGATTAGAAGTTGGAGAAGTTTCGTCGTAGAGACAAACGCAGGTCCCTCACTCTCGACACGGCGCGGTTCACCCTCGGGAGCTCTTACTTGCCACCAGGAACACGGCACAAAATACAAAAAAGGTACATACAGTCAAGTGTAAAAATATGGGTGCATAATACAACTTAGTCTTATGACTTATTTTTATTTATATATGGATTACTTTTATTTGGCCTAACAACGTTTTGCTTAATTTCGGTTTGCCTAATTTTATTAAGACTAATCTTGTTTCGCATAATAGCTCGTTTTGCCTAATTTTTATGTTTGCAAAAAAAAAATTGTCAAATTCACACTTTACCTAATTTCATTTTGCCTAAGTTCATTATACCTAATTTTGAGTTTGTATAATCTGTTTGACTGACATAATAACATTCTGTCTAACATACATTTCGTCTAATCACTCCCCGCCCTCCGCTCGGACTGTCGCCAGAAAATAATGTAGGTTTTGAATAAAAGCTTTTGCTAAGTAAATTCTTTTAAGAAAATCGTTTCTGGAGCTTCGCCGGCCGCTTTCGCGGTACGCTCGCGCGCTGAGGGTCGAAGTTCTACCTAACACTTCTCCTGGCTTCGCTCGGCTCATCGTACCTACACCGACCTGCCTTAACGTACAAATTGAAACCCTCTGCTATTGGCTATTGCTGCTATTGGGGTGCCGTTCATTCGCCATAAAAACAAAATGTATAATTTCAAGTAGCATACGTACGGAAATCATAACAAACGATTATCATATTAACAAAATGGATGTTATTATTGGTCATGACATTTAAATAACACAACGCTCATTTATCACCGCCATATTTGCTATAACGTTTATGTGTACTAATTTCTTTTTGCATAACATAATTTAGTATAATGATTAAAATAAGTGATTGCTATCACATCCTAGAAAAACAGACACAGGTAACAAAACCGAATCGGAACACCCCCACGTGGTCTTGTCTGCCCTACCCCAAGAGTGTATATAAATGCCGGAGGCGCGGAGGGTGGCAGCCCTCGCCTGCTGTGACAAAGCGCGGGAGTCGTGCAAAGCGAAGCGGCTGAGGCTGGTCGCCCAGGGCGACCAGCAAGCCAAAGCTGCAGAGCGGACCACAAGCGACCGTGCTTTGTCACGCGAGGGCGAAAGGGCTGCTGTCCCCGCAGCGCCGGAGCTAAGGCGGAGTCCTGTCACTGTCCAATCGACAGTCATTCTATCTAGCTTAAATATGAGAAGGGCAAAGAAGGTGAGTAAATGAAGAACAACTATTAAAACATAATGAGCATGAAATATTATACAGTGACCATTATAGCGTTTGTTTATTATGTAATTGGAATTTATTCACATTAATGATTTTATTCGATGAAATTATGCAAATAGTTTGTATTCATTTTGTTTTTATGCAATTTAACCACTTATACAACCTGAAATTATGCAATTCGTTGTTATGCAAAATGAAAATATGCAATTGGTTCTTATATGAAATATTACACACCCGGATATTGGGGTGCTCCGATTCGATTTTGTTACCCGTGTCTCCAATGCATATAAAACACAACATCTCGGGCATTTTTGATTTTTGAGAAAAGTTTTTCAAGCACAACATGCTTATTTCAACGTATTATGTACGATAAAAATATAAAAAGTACATGCCACATGTCACCAGTCGGTGGAAAGATTGGCATGACTGTTGTTTGATAAAAAACGATTGCCACACCACGCGGTTCCTACTCCGGTGAACGAAATGCGAGCTTCAACAGCCACTGGTGATGGTGGTAAATAGTAATGCTACAGGACATCGCTATAGACGTGCATAACAACAGGGTTTCGCTCACCGCAGCTACATCAAAATTAGGAAGTGTAACAATAGTAAACCGTCTCTTGTACAATTAGTACTTTTTAACAAGTAAATATGTTAATGATTCAGTATTAGACATAAAAATCTAAGTAAAAACGTTATTCGGCAATGTGATGATTAGTTAAAGTAAGAATAGACAAAGTAATTTTTAGATAAAATAATTTTCGGCAAAACAAGAATTATGAAAATCGTCACTTAGAGTAAACGTATTTCGAACAAACAATTATTATAAAAATGAAATTATACAAATTGACTTTAGACAAACAATGCGTAATACTAAAAGTTGTTAGACAAACTGATATTAGGCCAAACAAGGGAATCCCCATCAATATGGCCCATAGCTCTTATGACAGCGGATTAAGTTTCGGTACATATTCTTGAGAGGATTAGCTCCGTACATATTTTTGCACTTGTTGTTGTGCAAACAAAGCAAGTATGTAGAGGTGTTCTTATGACTGTGGTTATCTCGTACTACATCAGTTGTACTTAATAAATATTGTTTTTTACGTATCACAGAATTTAGTGTAGAACTAAATCAGTATAAGAACTACTGCGAACACGTTTTGGTCGTTGTTACCTCAGGATGTGTTCACGTGGGACACGTCATGCATGCGACTCCTCTCTTGTTTCGTAAGCCATTCATACGGGCTTGCTATATTACTCGTACACCATTCATGAAGCCTTATCAAACTTAATACGAATTCAGTTAGCTGGGTAACAGAGTAAAAAGAGTAGAAACTTCATTTGACCTGGTGACCTGAAATACAGGTTCCCCCTCGTTCAGGCACCAGTCTCCACCGCACAAGTCTTCTGTATCTATCTGTAACATTGCCTTTGTCACTAATTGTAAGAATGATACTTTGTGGTGGAGTGAATAAATGTATTTATTATTAATATTATTATCTGGAGTGTGCAGAAAATTGGTGAAAATGAAAATGAAAAAGATTTCCTTGTCACAGCCCCATAAAACAATGTATGGCACTGTGACTGTCTAACTTCCATGCCCTCTACTGAAACTACTATTTTGACCGCGAAAATATTTTGTTGGTTTCTGAGGTTGTACGAGTACTATTTATTGCTACGAAGGATTATCTGAGTTTTCGCCAAACATTTTGCTAACAATAACTCCTGAAATATGAGAATACTAGCTTCCGCCCGCGTGCTACTAATTTTCTTCCCACTACGTCACGTCGCGTTATGCGGCGCTCGATTTTCTTCCCACTACGCCACGTCGCGCTGAGTGGCGCTCGATTTGCCTCCGCCGCACGAGGCACGAGGCACGACGCACGAGCTGAAAGCTACTAATGAACGAAGTTTGCTCCACGCGCCGGGGACTCGCTCACTTATCACATTTTCTCATAAAGCAATATCACATATAACAGTATAATAGTATAAAACTAATTCACGGGCGTACGTCGTCTTTATTGGCCTTGCCATAGTGGCGTATACAAGGCGAGATCTAAGTTGTGAAACTATTAATATATATACATATATTAATATAATTTTGGGCCCCGAACGGGCCGTTAACTAATTACCTATCGCCTAGTTGGTAGAGACTAGGACTAGGACATGGTTCGAATCCCGGTAAGGGCATTTTATTTGTGTTATAAGCCTGATGAGCAAGATTATTTGTTCCTAAGCCACATGCAGTCATGCCTCGCAATAGCATACAATGAACATAATCATACAATGAACATAATCATACAATGAACATAATCATACAATGAACATAATCATACAATGAACATAATCCACAACAAGCTTTGTCAAAATGGACCCACTAAAGTTCCTAAGTCATGGATGTTTCTTATGTATTTATTTATCTATATAAGTATCTATGTCGTCGTCCAGCTTTACTTAGTTCGAGACTAGACCGATTTGAGTAAGATTGTCCTCAAATGTTTAATTTAGAGCGCGTAATTTTTTTTTTTTTTTTTATTGACGGTGGCAAACAAGCGTACGGCCCGCCTGATGGTAAGCGGACACCGCAGCCTATAGACGCATGCAACTCCCAAGTAACATGGGCGTTGCCGACCCTTTATATGTTTAAGGATTCGCTGTGTTGAGAGCTGAAGGAACAAATTCCCTCGCTCTCAACACAACGCATCCTCGGGAGCTCTGGCGACGTTGCTCACCTCCAGGAACACAACACTACTACAGAGCAAGTAGTAGTGTTATTATGGCCGTGGTCTTCTGCAAGGCGGAGGTACTTCCCCAGTTGGGCTGCTCCAAATTCGAACGGGGTTGACATTTCGCTGTGCGGTAGGCCTCACCTAAAATATCTTGCATCAATAATATTATTGAAAGTGAAAGTTTTTCTTGTGGCTTTTGTATTCTAGTGGATATGTCTATATTTGGCACGCTTGACTTGATGGATTTTGACGATAGATTTATTTCAATAAAATTATAAGAACGACTTACTTAATTATACTCTTATAGGAATCGTACTTCTATTAGTCTTATAGGAATTTCAAAACAAAAAAATACTTATAAAGTTGATTAAATTGCAAACATAACTAGGAAATGATTTTTGAAAATTAAACAAAAAATACGCTAGATACTCATATACTAAATAATTTCAAAATTTTCGCTTGGATAACTTAGGAGATAAGGGGTACTTTTTTTTACATATTCCTTCATAGATCGAAATTTTACCAATGTAGAATTTTACCAATGTTTTACTTGACGTAATAATTGAATATTTTTTTTGCTCGTAATTTTTCATAAAAAATTAAAATTTATATTTAAACTCATTTTCCATGCACGTGGAGAACTCTCATTTAAAACTATTCTTTTCAAATTGATAGCATAAGTAGTTCGTGAGATATTTCACTTTGTGACTGACAGACAGACAGACAGACGGACGGAGTCGCACCATAAGGGTTCCTTTTTTACCTTTTTTGGTACGGAACCCTAAAAAGAAAATATCCCAACCAGAAACAAATACAGGTTCTCGAACTAACGAAATATTTGAAACCCACACACACATAAACGGACTTTAATTCCAACTCACAATGTAGGCAGCGTTAATATAATCCCATTAAGGATAATTCTAGTCCCAAATTACCTCCGAAACAAACGGGAATAATTCAATGGAATGATTAATTTCTTCAGTAAATAAATACGGCTCTCAATTTCATCTCATTTCGATTCCAGACGTGATGACAGATGTTAACAGAATGGGATACACCGAATGAGCTCAGCAATTTTAGAACTGCGACAAAATGAAATATAATACGTACGTTGTGATATTTAATGAGTAATGACGCACGTTTTTTATTAAGCATGTGTATGTATACACGGTGGAATTTAATCGGTGAACAGGAACCCATTTTTCTAATTCAGTAATCGATGGCGGTCACGTTTATGTAGTACTTAAGTGGAACCAAGTTCTTTTTTATCATAACTAATTTTTAAGTTGAAATTAAATTTTAATTAAAATTTATTGTCACCCTACTAATGGTTTAGTCTGAAAAGATTAATACCTCTTTTCAAACTATCAGCCATAGAAACTTAAAACATAAATGAGCAATAAGCTGTCAATTTGTCATTGTCAAATTCATAACAAATTGCTTCAAATCGTCTGATCTGTCTAGTTTCCCGCCAAAGCGAGCAAGCACTTGACGTACATACGTCAAGTGCTTGCTCGCTTTACATACACTTACGAGTAACTTCCCTTCAATAAAAGTAGGGTGTCCATTTATTCAGTCAGTATACATTTTACCGATGTTAATTAAGTGTGATAATTAGATTGTGAGCTATATTGCACGAGATCTCACGTATTGGTTTCTGTGTAGATTGATAATTAAGATTTTTGGATTCCTGATCACCGATTAAATTCCACCGTGTATTGTATGTAAACAATATACCTTTTTGTTATAATACTCTGTACCCTAGTTGATAGTGGCCCTGCCAACCAAGTTGGAGGTCCCGGGTTCAAATCCCGGTATGGGTATTAATTGGTTGTCATTTGACGACCTCTGTTGGTAATGACCGCAGGAAGCCGGAGGTAGTACGTACCGTTCGAATCCCGGTAAGGGCATTTATTTGTGTGATAAGCACGAATATTTATCTCCGAGCCGTGGATGTTTCTATGTATCCAAGTATTTATTTATCTATACTCAGTCGTCTCTGGTTAGAGAACTAATCTTTATTATAGCGAGTAAGTAGTAAGGACGTAGTAGAACCGGGGACAGGACCGCCTGTGAGTCGGCTTACCCATGTGAGGCTTTCAAACGTCGCCTAACGAGGGGTTTAGTTTCAACTCGCCGATCGATCCTGCCCCACATTATATTGCGGAGCCTAAAATCGATGGAAGGATTTCATATTACTAGTTTAATACTCGTAGTTATAGCAGTCGTGGTGCTTTGACCGTTACCAAATATTATGTTATTACCCGAATCCTATTTTAAATGTGCACGGATTGTATGTATCTTTGAAGTCGATTGTACGTTTAGTTATCGTAGTATAACATAACAAACAAAATAATAAGGTTAGAGACATGGTCCGTATACCATATGCGAATAACAAGTAACATTAGTATTTGTTACGACTCAGAGCAGCGCAAGGAATCTCAGGTTGCACAATAACAGAAGCATCACAGTAGTAAAGCTTTTCAGTACAAGCACAGATTAAAGAATACAAGTACAGATACCCAATCTCATAGAGCAAAAGCGTACCGTCCTAATGTAGGCAATTCTGTATACAATTTTAGTCCCGTAGCTACACCAGTAGATGCAGTATCCGAGCTACCACGGCTATGACGCTGTCAGCCTTTAGTAATACATTGAGATATCACCAGATGGCGTTGACTTCCCGGGCAACAAATAGACTATTTTCGATTTTTTCGATATAAAAGTAGTATTTTAGAGACAATATTACACATCACACAAAAATATACATAACGAAATGCTTAGAGCCTGTGGTTCCATAGAACTTTCGCGACCCGTGATGGCGCCATCTAGTGACAGTACCCAATAATACGTAGCAAGCTTGAAAGTTCACTCGTATAGTACGAGTTACATGGATTTAGTATCAATTTCATTGCATTTACTAAACTTATAAAATATACCTTTATTGTATGTGCGGAAGTATGTTTGTGATATTAATTAAGGTACGTTGAATTTATTAAGGTGTAAAAATCATTCTATCTTCACGATTACTGGTTCAAATGTTTCGCTCGGTACCTGTGTCGCCATCTATGAGTTCTTTTTAGTATCAATTATACGTTGTTCTAGTTGGGAGGCCATGGTACAAGCATCAGTCAATGAGTGAGGTATTAGGAACACTTCAATTTAATAGGAACTGCGAAGAGGAGACAACCAAGAAATGTTGCTGGTGATACTGACCTTAAAGGCATATTTGCGTGCGAACGCGTGAAATGACCCGACTCCACATTGTAGCGCTGTTGCTCCACATTTACGCTTTCACGCGTTCGCGCGCGAATGTGGAGGGGCCTTTAAGGTGGGCCTTAACAGTATTTTTTATACGATACCTCATAATTTATTACTGCTCAGTATCGTTTCAAACGTACGAGTACGTTAGGACAACTGTCTTTTTCCTATACAAAAATTGACATAGTTAACGCAAAAAGGTTGAGTAGTAAAATGTCGTCTCCTTTTAAGGCTGTGCATTGGAAATTATCGCATGCTTTGAAACGCCGTCCTGACTAGATTAAGAAACAATAAGGTCTGATTTTCAGATATATGATTCTTGACTATATGATTATTAATCTGATTTTATCGATACATGATTGCTTAAAATTTCCTCGATAGCCCTTCAGCTGTGGTCATCCCTCTGTGGGCTTCATATTTTTTCCTGCAGGTTGGTGGAGCCCCCCTCGGAGGGGCGCATTGGCTGTGCTTACTTTCTTAGAAATAAAACCGCCATTCGTGTATTGATCTCGTTTTAATCCATTGAAACGTATAGCCAATGAAGCGAGACAGCTAACAAGCGACAATTTCAATGGCCATTGGAGGAAAATTTTGAATTTGATCGGTAGTCTAAAACTGCCACTGGCGCGTTAACCACGGTCGAGTTTCGCGAGTGAGTTTTAATGGTTTTAGTGCGAATTTTCGTTGCCAGAAGGAGATATCTTGGAGAAATGTAAATAATCCTTCGTTTTCTGTTAAAAAAATATAGTTTTTAGTTGATTAACGATAATAAACTTGTGGCTAACACACCAAACCATGGTCAAAATTTGCCTACAGGTTTTTTAGCGCTTTTCTACTAATTTAGAATTACTAACAGCTATTAATATTACCGCTATTTATCGAAAATTTATTTAAAATGTTGGAAATGGACTAACAATTGCCCGAAAGTAGATAAATAGATCGAAATTGATAACGGTCATAACAGAGCCCTCAGAGGGATGGTAGCCGTCAAGGAACTTCCCTCCGAGGGATGCTCACATGAGACCTCGTGACGTCACTTACTCAGCGCACCAGCGCGATTTCATAATATGGATACGCCATGGATTGATTGTCTTGCAACGTTCGTAATTCGTATCTATTAACGGAAAAGTTGGATCTTGTGTTGTGCTCGCGATTTGTTGCTATTGTCTGGCTTTATGTCGGTGAACTAACATTAGATAAATACTTAGTGTTTGTGGATGTACCTAATGTGCTTATCAATATTAATATTAATAAATATTCAGGTGTCTCTTTAGTGCTCGTTCGGACTCTTCCGACTAATCAAGTGAGTGAGTGGCGCTTTCGATTGTAAGCACGAATACGATGGTTCATGTGCTATCATAGTTTCAATAAGTGTTAACTGAGCTGTGTGCTGTGTTATTTAGGTGCTTGTACAATCTACGAAGAACCATCGTAAGTAAAAACTAATTTCTACACAGACGAGAGACCACTCAGAAATCACCACTATTCCTTCATGTTCATCAGTTGTACCGCTACTACAAACTCATGGTGTGGGTAAGGGTATATCCATACTAAGCAAACCATTTTTTTTCGAAATGGTCTTGATTTTCATTGTTTTAATGTTCATATTTTACGTGTTTTTTGTTTAACTGGTATTAATGTTGTAATTTTAATTGAAAGGATATTTAATCAAGATGCTTCCAACCAAATTTGTTTGGTTTAAAGCCCATGGTTGCTGTGATAATTGCAGTCGTTTGGAAGAGGTTATTTTGTGTCAAAGTAGACATACTTTTTTCATTTTACTCTCACATAAAACCTACTGCACCTACAATAAAAAAAGCTTCGGTTACACCTAGTTGATGGCCCAAATGTATTGTTTAGGCATGAATTTGATTACATACAGTATAAAACACTTCAGATATAAACATGTAAATCGAAGCCCACGCGAGCAACTTCTGAGTGTAGGCATTATATTGGTAGAATATTTCAAATGGTCTAGTGTAAAAAAAAATACTCATGAGCCTCCCATTTTATGTTTTTCGAATAAGTATAAGACTAATTTCTTCAAATTAAGCCCATTAAATACCCCAAATATCAAATTTATTATATTAAAAATGACCAAAATATGTCGTAAACTTCGGTGACCTGGTGACGAGGTCAGCTAGATAGCCTTAATACGACTTTAATGTAACGATGATATATCGTTGCAGTTAGATAATTTAATATAGATCGAGTTTCGTCCAAAATCCTGGCTGTGATTATGTAAAAAACTAAAGAAAATTTAATTTTACCAAATCACTTCACCCCACAAACCTTGGAGGTGGAGCGTCCCTCAGAGGGAGCCACAGACGTGGGTAAGCGGCCATGTTTTTTCGCCACAGCTGAAGGGATAGAAAAAAAATCCAAAGTTGGGTCTGTATTTTCCTTTTTTTACTCAGCCTACTCAAACGATACATTATTATACGACGCAATCAAGTTAATATTATAGTATTTTATCTCATCTAAAATCTCATTTTATGAAATTTAAATAAAACGTCTCTAAGTTAGGTATTTATCGAAATTTGTCCAAAAAAGCCATTCCCGAAGAGTGTTACATCTCTTTTCTTCGTGCGCGGAACGCATCAGCGTGTCCCTGTCTAGAGGGCGTGTTCGACTCAAATCAAGGCATCGCCTTAAGCCCTTTGTCCCAGTCTCGTACTAAGTGTGTACTCTTGTGAGGCACGGGTATAGCTCCTACTTAACTCATGTGAGCATAGATGGGAGAGTAATTGGCAAAGCGCAGACGAGGAATCGAGGAGGCAAGTTCGTCTGAAACTGTCGTTAGCGCGGCCGCACACGAGCCGATAATTAGTCGGCACGTCGCCGCGGGCTTGCGGGGCTTGCATCCCGAGCGACGCAATCGCGGCTTCGCGCTTAGTTGCATATGTTCCAAGTGTTCCAACCAATTAACTTGGGTAAGAGGTAAATGGTTTTTAGCATAATTATACATACGTGCTAAGAATACTCTATTCTGCAAATCTGTAATGAAATATCCTATTGATTTGAAAAGGAAAGTAAATTCGTAATATAAAGAACATGTCTGTCTGAACTCCTTTGTCAAAAATCATATTTGTATCCTGAACGACAGGCTGAAAGAAAGTTTAATTGTGCATCTATTTCTAAAATGTGTTTTGTATTAGCTATAGCATGTTTTAAGTTGTTCCTTCGACAAGGTATTAGCTAGTGTTCACCTCGAACTCATCCGTCGGTTGGTGTGATGTTCTGGGGCCCCTAGGGCTGTATTTCCTCACAGGTCACTAGAGTCTGGTTTAACAGGGTTTTAAAGATCCAACAATATTGTTACGGTGCGCGGTATAGCGGAGATTGCCATATCACGCTCAGTGTTGCTAGCTTTCGGAAAATCGTTTCGTTTCTTCTCTGTTAAACTAGCTATAAGATTTAATATCATTCGATTTCGAAAATAAACACTTATACAATATTACACGTTGGTTTCTGTGCTAAGAACGTTTTAATACTGAACACCTTTACTGACCACAAAACTGTCAGCTTTAATAGGACGTACTCTTTTCGCCTTCATATATGTAACGAGGCCATCAATGTCAAATGGTTTTTGGGATTACGTACTGCCTGTGAAAAACGTGCAGATTCGTAAGCGTAACAGCTTTTCGTGAGGCTACAGTCAAGATGATGGTTGAATTTAACCACGGATGAGCGATTCATTATAATTTTGATTTCCAAAGACAGACTCCTAGACATTTGCTAACTTTTTCTTCCTCACAAGACAAAAATTAACAGTTTACGGGTCCAACTTTGATTGATTAATGAATTCCTCAAAATAATTCCAAGCGCTAATAATAAAGGTAATGCTCGCTTGATGGAGCGAAGATTGTAAAAACCCGGCGAGGGGCGGCAATTAAAAAGCCGTGTAAATCAGTTTAATGTCCGCCGTACGTGTTCGGAGCGTGTTATAATAATACGCGTTACGGAATTATTGCCACCATAACTCTTGCGCGGGCGTAAAAATGCTGCGTTTACGCGTGGTCTATGTGGCTTGACGTATTTCGGGTATCATATTGGTATTCGAATCGCGTCGGTAAGGTTGAATATCAATCGACATTTTAATAAAGATACAACCGTGAGCGCTTATGAAATCTGCGACGGATTCGAAACATGTCTAGTTGTCTACCTATATTCCACCATAATGTGACAAGTGGCCTGCCTCATGGCAAGCAGACCGTAGCCTCACCCTCATGGACCCGCGCCACCTCCGTAGCCTCACCCTCATGGACCCGCGCCACCTCCGTAGCCTCACCCTCATGGACCCGCGCCACCTCCGTAGCCTCACCCTCATGGACCCGCGCCACCTCCGTAGCCTCACCCTCATGGACCCGTGCCACCTCCGTAGCCTCACCCTCATGGACCCGCGCCACCTATATTTAATAGATACTCGTAGCTCTGTGAGCTGTGGAACTCTGACTGACTTAACATACATTTTTAACAAAAAAAAAAATAATTCACGAGAATTAGTTGGGAAATGCGACCCGTAGAAGAGAACAGCGGGAAAGCGGGACATCCGGACATAAAAGCGATTTTTAGCCCAAGCTGAAGCATACATAGATCTTCGTTCGCTTCGCTTTCTTTAATATATAGGTATGTCTGAGACCATGAAGTCTGTAGTTTGTTTTATCGCGGACGTCAACAGTATGAAACGCCCCACCTCAACTCGCCGGTGTCAAGTACTCTATACTTGAAAATATAATTAGATTCCACAAAAATAACCTCAAAATTGCCATTAAAATGCAAAAGTACACACTGGCAGACTTACACTCTTCCAAATGTTGGACGTAGCTAGTTTTTACTTACGTCCATCATTTGGAAGAGTGTAAGTCTGCCAGTGTCGGTTACTTTTTCATTTTCGGATACGTATGTATGTCGTATGCGTCACGTCTTCTTCACACATTTGGCTGCGTTTACGATGCGTCAGCGTATTATGAGCGCGGTGTGGTCGCTCTGCAAGTGGTCAGGATGACAGTCATGTTGGTGAGGACAGCGAATGTGGAGCAGCCCAACTAGGGAAGTATAGCTCCGCCTTGCAGAAGACCACAGCCATAATAACACTACTACTTGCTCTGTAGTTGTGTTGTGTTCTGGAGGTGAGCAAGGTCGCCCGAGCTTTGAGAGCGAGGGAATTTGTTCCTTCAGCTGTCAACACTGCGAATCCTCAAACATATCAAGGGTCGGCAACGCCCATGTTATTCCTTTGGAGTTGCATGCGTCTATAGGCTGCGGTGTCCGCTTACCATCAGGCGGGCCGTACGCTTGTTTGCCACCGTCGTTGTATAATAATAAATAAATAAAATGAGCTTGTTACATACTGTCGTGCTACGGCAAAGGGCTTTTGCTTTAATTAGCGACGATTTGGAATAAAAAGTAGTTTCATGTTATTTTTGCACCATATGTTTAATTTTTGTATTAAAATTAAACATGATGTTTTTGTAATAATTATAAATAGATACATATTCGCCATAGAAAAGCAAATTATGCCATTCTCGCTTAACATTGTGGGTAAACCTCGCATCGCTATCTCGGTGTTAAATGTGTAAAATCACAGCTCCGCATATTTCTGGTAGATATTCACCCTTAAGGTTGTATACAACACGATATAATATGAAGGAGATGGAATCTAGAAATAGGACGATAATGTCGATAAATTATAGGTACCATTTTTTTTGCAGTAATTTATGATCTGATTTTAGCAGTAATCAGCAAAAATGAACCTCTAACGAACTTCTAACGAAAATAAGTAAAGGAATCTCACGAGCTTCATTACACAAGTAGAATTGCGCTGTTCAACATCAAATCACATGCCTTTACCTGTCACCATTGCACATCAATATTCGAAACAATCAAATTTATTAGCAAAGATAAAATATAAGGTCCTATATTCATACTGACCGCGTCATAAATCGCGCGATAATGAATGCGGTTCCCGCAATAAAAACGGTGGTTACGGAGGCCCCGGCAGTGCTCCGTATCTCCGCCATCCCTTTAAGGGCGGGGGACACGCGAACGCGGTGAACTAGATTAGTTTAGGAAGTCTCACAAAACTGTTGGTAACATATTTTAATTAGGGGTGTGTGTACGTTTCTGGAGTGAACGATGGTATTATCATTTGTAAACCGCTTGCGAAACAGCGCTATTCTGGTGCTGCTAAAATTTCATTGGAATTGAACATGAATGATATTGGTAACTCGAGCAAGTACCGCGCGTTTACAACACATGCGTTTTACCAATGCAAGAGTTCACCTGTCCGACCGTCCTCAATTTTTATTATATTTTAGATGTGAGAGAATAGATCACAGATGTATATATTCTCTAAAGTTTATACAAGATGATCATTAACATTAACTAAATTTAAATAAAACTAAGTAAAATCTAAAAAAAGCCCTCGAGCCATTGTACCAAGGACGCTGGCAGCATGTCCTCGCTGAATCGCAATGATGATCACAGTTCCGCGAGAAAGCGGCCAGCTCTTCGGTCGGCAGTTACATACACCGTTTAACTATGTTTTTATTTTTTTTTATTTAGAAACACAAACAGTCGCTTAAACAAATATATAAGGCATATATGATGGCGTTTATTTAGAAAAGAATAGAATTTTATTTATTGCAAGCCAAAATAACACCACAACAGAATTTCGTTCTTAATAAGAAAACACAATATACGGAAGAAACTTAACTATTACCAACTTAAACTAAAATATATTTCGGTCATAAAGCATTCATCCCTCACGTAGTGAGTAAGTGTGACTGAGACAAGCTTTATGTATGACGTAAACGCGTTCGTGCTGTGGTTCGTGCGTTGGTGCATGTGGGACATCCGAATGCCCAAAGGCTCAACTCGAAGGGTTTTAGTTATCTCTCGCACGTTATAGCGACACAAAGCGATACAACGCCAGCACAACTCGCCGTGTCAGTACGTTGTTGTGTGCGCATGTTGTGTGTGAAAATTAGAGAGAGGTGTATCACCTCTCTCTAAGCCTGTTAAGCCAATCTCACGTATCTTGAGATACAGCAGTTTGGGTTAACTGGGTTAAATCGATTCTAAATAGTATCTTATACATATACGCACAAGGTGTTCATAATTTTTCCCATCATTTTCGCCAATAATCAACTTGTCAAACTCCTGTAACTCCATTTTTTTAAAGTCGATTTACGCACATTCCCGTATCTTTAGTTAACACAAATAAGCTTAAAAAGCGCGATTCGATTGAGTTTTGCCAATTTGCGGTATCTTTCGATACGTGAGTTCGGCGCAACACCGTGCAAGTATAAAAATGTCGCGCGCGGTACTTGCTCGAGTTGCGCCAAACTCAGGTATCTAGGACATCGGGGGCGTAATATTTGCCGAACTGGCATTCGCTTAGCATTATGTAGGTAAGGGATGAATGGTATAAGATATAAGAAATACTTACTTAATGATCAAAATAGGAATTGTACATTTATAGAAGAAGTCCATGTCCATGAAGACTAAGTGACCATTTTTAATTTTTTTATGTTCCAATGTGATAAAACTTTGTGTTAAAGATTACTTTTATGATTAAACAATTTTCCCCCAAATGAGAATTTTTTTTAGTGTTATATCCAATTTATTTAAGGAAAAATTAAGATACTGGAGATCAGCGTAATCGCTGTGCTACCCACGGAGTATAAGCAGAGGCCACTTTCACGTATCTATAGATACCGCATTTCGCGTAACTCAAAATGTATGTAATTTTAGAGCGTTAATTTTGTTAATTAGGCATAATTAAATAACTTAAATGCTATAATAGTTAAAAAATATGTCTTTTCATTAGCTACATCATTTCTTAGTTGAATCATATTTTTTATTTCATAACTGGGCCATAAATTTGTAAGTTATGACAAGATGTCTGTCTAAAATTTAAACAGCGTTTTTCTCGAAATGCCCATTTCAAAGATACGTGAGATTGGCTTAACAGGGCAGTGTTCTCGTCTCACGTCATGCCACGGCGTCAGTTGTACTTGTCATACTATTATGCTGGCCCAGCAGTTGCCATAAATATTATGAGTATTTATAATTTCGTTATCTTACCGAATGCGGCCAGCAATGCTGAATTAAGTACGTTACTTTCGAGTTCCTGCTAAAGTTAGTTAAAAGTTGAAATATTCCCGAGTTGCTTTTACTTACCGCAAATTAGTATTTTCTATTTCATATGGCCCGTTTTATTTTGCGCTAAAATACGTAGTTGGAGTCACGAGCAGAGTGATTCTACAACCTTTTAAACTTCAGAACCCGGTCTCAAAATGAATAATTCAGACGCTTCTAAAGCTATTTGTGATCTTTTCTATACAACGCGTAGTGCAGTGATGTAGACTACTCCTTATATTTCTCGGTTACGCTAGTGCAACTGCGCCTTAATGTATCTCATTCAATCTCGGCACAATACATACTCGTCTGCATTGTCCGACCGGATCTGATAGAGAATCTTACGAGGAAATTGTATCGCTCGTTGCTCGCCGTGATTCTCAAGAAGATTAGATTCTATATTAGATCGTTTTCCTCACAGGGACCGATAATCTTAATTTAATCAATCGCATGATATTGGATAAGAAAACGCTACAACTACAACGATAATAGGTACATACTTCAAATGAGGTCTTTTGAGTTTTCCGGTAATACTGTAATACGAAAAATTTTGCATATTTTATAAGAAAATGTTTAACGAGTTAGAAAACATTTCCAAAAACTCGGGCAGACTTAAGACCCAGGATGTTTTCTCTTAAGAATTGATGCAGTAAGCCTCCTTGACTCTGACATCGCCAATATGAATTGCAAAATCTAGATTTAAATAATGAATAAGTACCCAATAAACTGAAAACTCCTGAAACTCATTTTATTCTGACTTAAAAAAACGTTACTTAGCTTTACGTTTTTCATATAAAAGTAATATTACCTAATACCTTATACACCAGAGTGTATAAGGTATTAAGTAATAATACTTAAGGCGGTGCATTGGAAATTATCGCGTGCTTTGAAACGCCGATCTGACTAGATTAAGAAGTAACAAAGTCTGATTTTCAGATATATGATTCTTCTTCATATTATGATTGTTCATCTGATTTTATCGATACATCATTGCTTAAAATTTCCGAAAAAAAATCCAAAGTTGGGTCTGTATTTTCCTTTTTTTACTCAGCCTACTCAGAAGATACATTATTTTACGACACAATCAAGTTAATACAATAGTATTTTATCTCATCTAAAATCTCGCTTTATGAAATTTAAATAAACTTCACTAAGTTAGGTATTTATCGAAATTTGTCCAAAAAAGCCATTCCCGAAGAGTGTTTTATCTCTTTTCCTCGGTTGCGGAAGGCATCAGCGTGTCTCTGTCTAGGGGGCGTGTTCGACTCCAATTGAGGCATCCCCTTAATACTTTTGTAGCAAAAATGTCAATTGTCATTTTTGCTACTTGCAACCACAGGAATGAGTTGTCACAAATGTCGGTGACCCCGGGCCGACGATATATGACGGTTCCAAAAGCGCAGGATTGCATTAGAGCTTTGAGCGATGAATTTGACGTGTTTTATGCTAACAGAGTGGATTCCGGCGAGCCGCAGCGGCCGCGGCCGCGGCCTGTTTTCAATTCCGAGTGTCGCCGAGCTGAATATTCACGAACACATCAATATTCATGAATACACCGCCGTCGCTTCTGTTTCACAATATTTTTCAATACCGCGACGTTGTTGAGGAACTGTAAATCAATGGCAATATAAACACTACAGTAAGCTCTTAATGAAGGCAATTTAAATAAAGTTGTGCACATTAGTGGCGCGGGGCGGGTCCTATTAATTATTTCTTGCGTCGTGACTTGCGAGCCGTCTTTGAATGTAGTGATTAATCAGGTTTTTTCCGGGAGATAAATCGCCGCGCCCGCGCGCTAATTTATGTGGACACCGCGGAGCTAAACCCCGCTAAATAAGAGACCTACGCCAATTCATCTTCGCAATCCTTTCTCTTTAAAAATACTGTTTATTTTAAGAAAATGCAGTATTTTCTTATTATTATATTCAGTATCCTTGGAATCATCACAGCTCCAATATTATATACTTACATCGATGTAATAAAGAGAACGCAAAATGAAATCGTTTGTTATATATGTCTCCTTCACATGCAAGATTGAGGCTTACCCAGCTTCTTAACCTTAGAAATGAGTAATTAAATACAAAAGTGACTGTAATGTTAACAGAACAACGAGAACCACAAGTAACCGACTGAATTCAATAAATTGTAATTTCACGAATGTGTCTTGTGAAGCGGTATCTTTACACGAATACCTATAAGGTGAATTAAGTTAGCGTGTTAGTTTGTTTAGACTTTCTATAATTTCCATTGAGTCAAATACATATACAGCCTAAGTCCATAACCCCTGATCCGCTCTCAGACCAAGAAACACTCTTCAGCACGTGTCGCAATGCTGTCAAGATCACCTTTTTCGAGTTTTGTGCAATTTTATTTGTTTATTTGTGCGTGAGCGTGTGCTAAACTTATTTGGCTTGGTTGAAAATCGGCTTCACAGGGTATTTCATAATGCTCTGTCTATAGTTTTTCTTTGTCTGAAGATCCACTCGCCGTCCTCCACTAATCGCAGCCTTCGCCTCACCGCGTTATCACTACAAATCTCGTGACACGTCCAATTTGCCGCCCCACGGAAATTGGAAACTACCGCTCGATCCGCGAGCCATGATCGCCACGTTTATTTATTATAGTCAACCAATTCACAAATATTAACACGCTGTAAATCGCCCGTTATCCGATCTCGTTCATCGTGACGTTTTTACAGCGCTTACACAATATTGTGATGCATATATGTATGTTCGCGGTCGGTCATTCATCGGAATCATATCAGCCGTAGGACCCCCAATGACTGCCACAAAGGCCGGTCCTGCGCCAGCCGCTTCAGGTCGGTCGCTCATTGGTCGGTCATCAGTTTCAATAGAAGGTAACTGGCGATGCAGTCACGCCAGGTCGCTTGTCGCTTGTTGCATCCCGGGCACCGTACTATACACTTCTAGCGCGGCATCGATATTGCCGCTCCCGTAGCACGCGATTTGAAACCAAATCGCTTCGAATACATTTATTTCGGGATCGGCAACAGCCATTCAACGGCTCATGAACGGTAAAGTCGACTGTTATGTTGGAATAGCTTTGTATTATATAATGTTAAAGTGTGTCGTTTGGTTTGTCGCAGGCGAGTCGGCGGCGGGCGGCGGGCGGCTGACAGTCGCCTCGCCCGCGAGAACAGCGCCCGCGCCTCTCTCCACGCCGGTAAGTGTAAGTCAACTGAATGTCATATATATTTTTTCTCCAAATTAGTAAGCCAACAACATATCCGAGCCATATGCAATCCTATGAATAAATGGTTACCATTGACACGTTTCCCGTCCCACATGCAGATGCTGTATGCAAAACTAAGCTTGAATCGTATCAGATTCACATAGGGCCCAAAAACCCGTGCCAGGCTCATTGGAATATAGACACCGCGGCAATCCATTTGTGCGTGCGACCGATCGGCTATTACCCACGACTCACGCATCAATCCGATCGCATTCTCATCTCTTAAAAGCCTCCCCCGCCCCCCTCTCACCCCGTCATCTGATATTGGGAATAACTCTTCCGCTCGTGCCATTAGTCCGTTCCGCCATATGACTCGAACGTAGACCTCGGCTGAATTGTTACATTTCGCGTCAAATTAAGTGGGTTTTGGGTTAAGTAAAGAAGAGTGCAGTTTATTAAGGTCCGGCCCAAGTCCGGATTTATGCCGTGGGGCGATTCTGCTGCAGGATGGATTGTCGGTGCACCTTCCGGTTAATTAAATTCTTCCGGGTACGGCGCGGCCCGTTCGACCAGATTCGACTAGGCTTTATGCAGCTGAGTATACTCGTGACGTCCCGTACATATTCAGGAATTTCTTGGACTTAACTGATGTGCTCTGTCTTTGTCTTCCAGACCTCTGCCCGCAAAGCTATTTGCAAACAAGATGGGCAAGCGAATACGACACCCACAATTTATTCTTTTAGACTGACTTAAATTGAACTAACTTTATTTCGTACTATAGCTACCCGGCCCGGCTTCGCACGGATTACCCGTTTTCCCGTAGGAATGAAGCATTTTCCCGCGGTAAAAAAGTAGCCTATGACATCAGGGATAATGTCGGCTTCTAATGGTAAAAGAATTTTTCAAATCGGTCCAGTACTTTCGGAGCCTATTCAATACAAACAAACAATCAAATCTTTCCTCTTTATAATATTAGTGTAGACTAGCTAGCGTCCCGCGCGGCTTCGCCCACGTCTTGCAATGAACGCAGGCAAACCCCTCCCTCCCTCCCTCGGGATGAAATGTAGCCTTTAACCATCCAGAAAACCAAGAACGCTAGTGAACGATTTTTTGAAATCGGATACTTAAGCGGTTCCGGAGAATACCCAAAACATACAAACTTACAAAGCTACAATCTCACTGACTTTTTCTCTTTATAATATTAGTACTTATAGATTTAGCTCTTCACGTCATTCACTAAGAAGTTTGTTCCCAGATATGTTTGTCAAAAAGCACCTCACACATGAACAGCTTTTAATCTATGTATAGTTAAATTATTCCCTTTCTCTTTCCCTTTTTTCATTTTATCAAAATAATAGCAAATCAAGCACCGATTCATTTCAGCTCTTCATGCAACATCACTCGTAATCAATTACAATCTGCGCCTGTCAATCTAAAGGAAACGCTTTATCTCCCTTGGTCGCGATCAAGCCAATCTGCCTGCGGTCCGTCAAAATCAATAAGCCATCAATTGTAACAAGGTCCCGCGTCCATTTGGGCGCGCGGCGATAAAAATGAACTCAAGTGCCATAAACGCGGGACGGGCGCGCTTTACGACATATTCTGACGGGGCCGGTGCCCTATTTACTTAGTACCGACTTCGTTCCCAGAGTTGCATTCAACCAACCGGGTTTCGCATTGTGGATGTGGCGGAAAGATGTTATCAGTTATCCTTGTACAATATAGTCGAGTGATTCAGACTGTCCCTTTAGGAAGTTTTAGTGGTTTGAGATAAGTCTGATCGCCCGCTAGCGTATCTTTACTGCCGAATCCCGTGGGACGTAGCGGGTTTTTCCGACGACACGGTGTCGTCACCGTGTCGTGACTGATTCACGTGTGCGTGATGTGACAATGAACCCGACTCATTCGTTAAAACGAACTCGTTATGCCGTCCATAACAGCTCTGTTAATAAAGAGGTCATTAAATTCAGCGGGCAATTACGTTGAACAATAATGCATTGTTTTAAAACAATGTTTGGTTTAATTGCAAACATTTTTAATTAGTTTTACCACTGATTCTGTTCATAGATTTCAGGGATTAGCTGTAAATCGAGCGATGACTCGGTCACGCCGAGACTGCACCCCCGCGCCCCCGCGCCCCCGCGCCCCCGCGCCCCCGCCCCGCCTGCTCCCATCTTCTCCTTGAGATTAAACTTTATCGTATTTACACGAAAACTTCCATCCTGAATTTACTTTGCAAAGTCCTCATCAAATAAAAACATCGAACTTCAGTTAACCGAGTTGCCAACCGATAAAATAACGAGCGAGTTGAATTTTAATGCAAACTCGTCAGCGATGCTAAATTCGTTAAGCTTAATGTTAATCGAGTTGCCGTTCCGGTATTATTTGGCGCGGGCGGCGTGATTGCGCCGAGGCGCGCCGGTGTGCACCCGGCCCTCCGAGTAAGACGTCGCCCTGATTTGTGCCCCAATACCGCGCACTGCGCCGCAGCTGCCGCGGATATATCGCCCTCAAAACCACATTTCTCCTCTATAGCCCACCGAACTGACTGTCTACAATTTTACACTTGGCTCAAATAAATTATCCTTACGTGATACGAGGAGCCTGTCCGCGCGGTTATTACTCGCCTAATATGTGACTTACTGCTTCCACTCGCACGTGTTAGACATCCATTAAAAGTTATTAGTTCCATGCAAGGCGCTGTTTACTATCACAGATACCGTGTAGACACGTAGCTAATAAATAACGTGGTCTTAATGAGGCGTGTAGTGTGAGAGTGGTGACAGGCGTCACGTGTCACGGCGTGTTGACACGCCGCCGCCGTCACCGAGCTTCGCTTGTCGCGTCACGAGAACGCCGCCGGCGCGCTTGTCTAGACGACAGCGTCTTCGGATAAACTTGTACAACTAGTATGACTAAACAAAGAGCGCATTAACTTTCCGCAACAAAAGGACGAAAACGTACTTTAAGTACTCGTTAGCAGTAAATCTATTTATTGTCTAATGAAGTGCATTAAATCGTGACATGGCGGCGCGCCCCGCCGCGCCCGCCGAGGGCGCGTTTTAATTAAGCTTGTGATAGTTTTATCTACGCGTTGTCGCGTCACTTGTCAGGTTCTCGCACGTGTGTAGTCTTGTAGTCTACGCGGTTAAATACCAGTGTTTTCTTGCAAGCTGATAAACTTACCTATGGCGCGAATCTAGATAAATAGTGGCAGAAGTTCCGTCAACCTAACGAACCGTCATCTCGTAGATTGGTATAGACCAATCTACGAGATGACGGTTCGTAGGCTCTTAGGTTGTAGTTTCAGGTTTACTGATGAGTGAAATTTAATGACTCGGTGTTGAAGATGAAATTGTAATGTACTTATACCGGCCGCGCTTATATGTACGTGGTCTTCCAACGGAACGACTCCAGTCCCACTCCACTGCGGTTGAATTAGTTTTAATTTGGCGTTATCTCCGGCGCGACAATGGCGCGGCTAATTCGGCGAGATGCGTGCGCGATACGCCGCGGCAGTGGCCGGCCTCATTACCCCGCTGATTGGATGGACGCTATTCTGCACACACGCTCCGGGGACCCATTATAATAAATTATAAGCACAATCTTAGTTAAGTCCGCGAATAGTTAATTAGTTCCCACGCCGATTGGTTCTGGATAGCTATAATTTGTAGTTAGGCTCACAATGGGTGGGCTAATTAACGTGCTACAATCGACGGTACGGGCACAAGATTCCTGCATCTACAGTGAAGGCACAGTTCTCATACGGACGGTGCATTAGAAGTTCAAGTTTTTGCAATTGTCTGTTTATCCTCAAGATTAGGAAGAGCAAAAAATTACATTTAGAATAATATCGGGACACCGGCACTATATACTTCTGATAAAAACAAAAGATTGGTGTTGAAAATTTGGAGATTGAGCACTTTATATATATTATATACAGGGCAATTTCCGACCCCTAGCCAAATTGTACTATGTGCTACGGGAAGCCAATAAATAATTATCTGTGAAGTAACAATTCATTATTATTCGATATTTTGGATTTGATAGCCATTTTTAAAAATCCTAACATCGTACACGCATTTGGTCACCCTACAGATTTTTAGAGTACGCGTCACGTTAGGCGTAGAACACACGCGCCGAGTAGCGTTGCACCGAGACATGACGTGTCATGTGTGCCCCGCCTAAATCCCATTTTCTCTTTAAGGCACGCCACATACAGGCGGAAATAGTTTCCCAATTCTGTAGCTCTCAGGGGAGCCAGCGGGTTTTGAGTGTTACTTCAGTCAAAAAAGGCGAAAAAAAGGAAACATCATCATACTTACGACAATTAAAATCAAATTTGAGAAATAAAGTTATACATTTATTTACACGTACCTACTTTAATAATTTCTCCAAGTACGGCCCGTCCTTTTCGCTGCAGAAACGCGCAGTACCCTTCAATAAACCAAGGTATAAGAAAAAATATAAACCGGCCAAGTGCGTGTCGGGTCACGCGCAGTGTAGGGTTCCGTAGTTGTCTGTATGTTTTAGTTACATCGACGTGCGGTGCGGTTGCGTCACCCGAATTTGTACGAAAACTGGACTTTCCAAGTACACATTAAGTTGGTCGACTATTACTCGGTAACTACTTATGCCTACTTGTCCGTGATAGGTTTCCTTTTAAATTCATTATATGTACTACTACCACGAATTTTTTCACATCCCCAGTAGTAGCCATTTAGCCAGCAGGGGGGGGGGGGGGGCACATGACTCGAACAAAAATTAGGGCTTTATTAAAGCCCAATATCTCGCAAACTAATCACTGATTTGAAAAATGGTTTTAGGAAACCTATAATATTTTGAGCGAGCTGTCCAACTATACCCCACACCATGGGTTTAACGAGAAAAAAATTACATCCCCGCTTTAGGTGTAGGGGAGGTACCCTAAAAAATTTTTTTTACATATATTGAAATCAGCGTTAATCATATTGTAATATTGCAGGCATGCAACGGCCCAGGCGCTTCCTGGACATGGGGCGCGCGGCCGCGCGAGCTGGCGGTCGGCGCGCCCGCGCCGCCGCCGACGCTCGGGCGCAGCGCGTCCGCCACGCTGCGCGCCGCCGCCGACCTCAACGTCGACGCCATCAAGGAGAAACTGCTTGACCACCGGATCCCGGAGTCTTGCGTCTAGTCTAACTTAGATAACGGCGCGCCACCCGCCACCCGTCGTAACCCCATCAATCCCATCATACACCATATGGAAACACTCATATCAGAAAACATATCAGTTCGAGTCCCGTGACTCCATTTTATTGTACATAATCTTCTTTAGTCGAATACGAGAGTCTCGAAGCTGCATTTGTTGAACAAAGCGCTATTTCACGAGCTCTGTCAACACACGCTGCAATCAATTTGAGTGGTGAGGTAACAAAAATTCCGTTTATGAGAGTAACAAAACAAGAAATACTCTTCAGTTGAAAGCCCGGGCGCCCGGAGCGTTCACGTTACAATTTTAATTTGTTAGCTAGCATTAGACGCCGGCGGCGGCGGGACGCGCGCGCCGATCCTTGTACAGTCGCGCCGTGTCCTGTCTTGTAAATGTGGTAGGTAGGAACTCTCGCCTCACAAGGCGCATTCTCTTCACTCATTCCTTCACCTTGCGCTCGGAATACCCTCGCTTTATGTTCGTATAAATGTCGTCAATTTTATTATAATTATGTTTCGATCCTCTATAAACGGGCTTAAATAAACTTGTGTTGACCTTTAACGGTTGCGTCGAAGGTACGCACGCCTGGGGGCACTCCACAGTCTTAATTCGCAAAATTATTGTCCTGTTAGTGCTTTTGACAGTTGTTCTCGAGACCCACTTATCTAGCAAATTAAATCGTGACGTCTCACAAATTGGATATTCCGAGCGTCTTTTTCCGAAATCGAAGACTAACATATTAAAGTACCTATAGATTTATTGAAACGAAATCGTGTGATGTATATAGTAGTTGGTAAGCGACTGAAACTTTGCCACTTTTTTACATGTCTACGAACTCTAGCAGCCACCGCTCGCGGCGTGCGAGTGACGTCATTAGTTAATGGATTCATCGATATCTGTATAAATATCATACATTTATGTAAATAAAATTTGTACTTGACTCTTAAGGTTTTAAAGTCGGCTTGGAGGCGCCACGCTGTGGGCGTTTCACTGTACAGATTATTTACACTGCCAAGCTCCGACGATTTATCAATCCTACTTAATGTCCAGAGAATTGTATGTGACGTCTGAGGGTACGAGTATCAGTCGCATTAAAGCAAAACGCGACTACTCGCTCGCTCGAACACACTGACTTGCTAAAATAAACAATTTGAATCATTTAAAACAAGGCCGAAGCCTCGAGAATCACGGGGAAAAATAACAACTTAATTACGTCGTCGAAATAATGTCAATTGTATCGTAGCTCAATACTGTCGTAGCTACTGAAGCATTTTATCAGTGTGTTCGACTGAAAATTTAAATTCACAAGTTGGAGGTAGCATTACTGAAATGAAAACATATCTTTATGCATTCGACGCAACGGAGCGTATCACGGAAATATCAGTATTGTAAAAACAGAGGTCCCTCGTAGCTAAATGATTGTTAGGTAATTTTAATTTGTAAGTAAGAGGAGATTTGTTATTCTAATGTTTAAAACAGCTCGAAGAGTACGCCCTACTGTTGACTTATTTATTTATTTTGATGAAAGATTAAAGGTTGTCTTGGAAGTACACTCGGCGTTTCTCTGCAGCCCCGCTTGCACCGATACTGACTTTGTTCCACATTTACCTTATTCAGGGTCACACTTCAATATTCATAGCAATGTTGGCGGAAGAAGGAAACCCACCTACACTTGTTTCTATGAAAGAACATCCTTTAGGCCGTGTACATAGCAAGGCAACGCGTGCGGCGGTGTGACATGCGTGCCGTTAGGGGACTATAAAAACGCTCACGCCCTGCGTACGCCATAAACAAGCTAAATGAATGCCATCGATATATTTATGTTTGCGAAACATCCGGTGCGCAGCCCGCGTCGCCGCACGCGTCGCCTGTGGTTAACGTGGCCCATCGCCTGTTGTTAACCCAACAAGTATGAATCCGAAAATTGTGTAAATTTTCCAACCAATTGAAAGCATACTGACAAACTCGGTTTCCATAATGTACGCAACGGTTCCAGATTGTTGTTAGCAGCGCCATCTATGGACGGTCGCGTGCGACGCCCAACGACAGCGTCGCCGATGGCGTCCCGCACCGCTTTTGCTTCTGGCGATGGCGATTCTGGCTTTCGCCGCTAGATAGCGTCCCTGTCCTTCATTTTATCATTTTATTTTAACCATTTTAGATTTTTATGCTAGTTTAGGTTTTGATATCGATACGAGTGAATCCTTTTAAGCATGATTCAGATCTCTGCTTGAGAAGGTAATACAATTTATTTGACATCGAATTAACCAACAACGTATAAATTTATATAAATAAGCTAAAAGAAGTCCCCTGCCAATTATTAGCGCACAAATTAACAACTGCTAGACACTGAGCCAGACTATAGTGTCTGGCTCAGTGTCTAGCAGTGTCCCTTAGGTGAAATGTCCATTAATAGAATAGAATAGAATAGAATAGAAAAACTTTATTCAACATCACATGACAATTCAAGTTACATGGGAACCTTAAAAGTAGACTTAACATATAATGTGTCGACATTTTTTTTTTCATTATCTCATACCTATTTGGGGATATCTACTCCAATACGTACGAGTATGGGACGCGCCGGGGGAAAGGTGTCGAGAAAGAGCCCTAACTCCCTAAGGTCAATTAAATACGAGAGTAACTTTATGCATTCCGATTTTATTATTTTGATTTGATTTAATTGTGTTTCGCGCTCGCTTCTACGCACGCCAGACCAACGCGTTACAAGCCTGAAGCGAAATACTTTGTAAGCACAATAGAAACTGTGGGATATTATTTCTGGAGACCCCTTCTGTATACCTCAGTAAGTACCGTCGGTACAGTGACGTTTTAACTCCTAAATTTTGACTAGCGAGTCATTAGTACGTAACACGCCAGCGAAGGTACTCAAGTGTAAATATGTTTATGGCGCTGCACGCTCGCTGAACGCAATGAGGCGTAGCGTAGCTGCTCTTAAGTTGATTGCGATTCTTATACTTAGGACTAAACAAATTGACTGTTTGTGTGAAGTATTCGTACAATTTACCGAAGTAAGTAAGTGCTTCTTGTGAAGTGGTTCTCCTAATATTGGTTAATTATCTACGAGATGTCCAAAGTCAGCCATCTGACCGACTAATCACTAGCAGTGGCTCTGTGACCTGTAAAACTTCCGTGCCTGTCTTTTTTTTAATTTCGAAAAAGTGGATTAAAAAAGAAATTGTATCTGCTCACAAAACACGGAAACCCAGTGAAAAATGCGACCTGTAGAGGGGAACAGCCGGACAACGGGACACAGGACAAACGATTTTCAGCCCAAACTGAAGCATAGAACTACGTTCGCTTCGCTCTCTCGTTCGATAAACTGTCAATCCATTCCAGACAATAACGCTACGTGGCTGCAGTTTTACGCTTTGTAGCGGCTTTGAATGGGTTAATAGTGAAAATATGGCTACAGCGGGGAAAGTCAACGATACATCAACTTCACGCGAACAAATATACGGACCCCAAAACGCGTAAATAAATGCGTCGTCGTGTCGCAAATAAATAATATCGAATGACAATAGGCTATAACATGAGGAAGATGGATGAGGCGCCGGGGCGCATCCGTCGCGGCGCGCGGGCTCTATTCCAGATGAGGAATTAAATTGGGATCAGTTTTGTAGCGTAGTTGTATTGAATTCCTAGGCTCACCTCACGGGGAGGGAGCGGGCAGTCATGAAGACTATTTTTGTTCGTCGTTTCTGATTCAATCAGATTTTGCTGTGTTCAGCATGGTCACTCCATGCGCGAGGTTCTGACAAGCACGCGAATAGATAGAATATTTGTTGCTGGTGTTGAGGTTGCGAAATAAACGAAAGCAAAAGCCTGGAGGGCAGTTTGAGGTTCCGGCACCTTACGTGGCAATACAATTATAAATATCAATGTGTTGCGCGCACTCATTTTCACACGATCAGGTTTCCGCGCGCATGGTAGCAAGAGAAGAGACGAATGTCATGCCAATAGTCTTTGCGTCAGATAGTCTTAGGTGTCTTCTACTGATAGGTAGGGCCCACATAGGCGTGACGCTAGGGCGGCACTGGTGCATTCCGTAGGAAATCCCAGAGCCATCAGAAATCCGTTGAGGTGCGAGTCCGACATAATCTCCGCGCTATCCCCGTGGCGCGGAGGTAACCAAAACGGATATTCCTACCATTAAAAAAAAACGATCAAGAGCGTGTCGGGCCACGCTCAGTGTAGGGTTCCGTAGTTTTTGTAATTTTTTTCATAAACTATTCAACCTATCAAGTTCAAAATATTTCTCCTAGAAAGTTTTATAAAGTTCTCCTTTTGAGATTTTATTCATATTTTTAAAACTTGTGGTTCAAAAGTTAGAGGGTGGGGACACATTTTTTTTAACTTCTGGAGCGATTATCTCCGAAAATATTAACATTACCAAATAATTTTAGCAAAAGACTATTAATTTTTAAATAGCTATCCAACAATATATCACACGTTAGGGTTGAAATGAAAAAAAAAAAACACTACCCACGTTACGTATAGGAGAGGTACCCTAATAAAATAAAATAAAACACTTTTTATTTTACCACTTTGTCGGCGTGATTGATATACATATTAGTTCCAAATTTCAGCTTTCTAGTGCTAACGGTTACTGAGATTATTCGCGGACGGACGGACAGACGAAGCGAAACTATAAGGGTTCCTAGTCGACTACGGAACCCTAAAAAGACCGGTTGCACTCCGGGAGTGCCGGCAGAAGTAAAAACTCAATAACATTGTAACAGTTTTTCGATCAGGTCACGTGACATCTTACGGTGTCACCCTAAAAACATGAATTTGGCGCAAATTTATAAACAATTATCAATTAATTAGGCGGACGAGCCGCGGGCGCGTTGGGTGCGACGGGCCACCTCGCCCGCCGCCACGCGCCGGCGGCGAACAAAATACCAATTTGTTTTTGCCATTGCCAAATATTTTTCAAAGCTTTATCTCTTTAGGAGTAACGTCCAAATTCGAACTACTCGAATGTGCAAGAACAGCGGAGCGCGGCGGTGAACAAAATATCAATTTGTTTTTGCCGTTGGTAAATATTTTTCAAAGCTTTATCTCTTTAGGAATAACGTCCAAATTCGAACTATTCGAATTTGCTCAATAGCAAAACGGTGAAGGACGCGTGAAGAAAATTAAAAAAATATTTGCAGAATATGCTATTGCAAAAAGTGTTTAACGGCTTTATACTCTTACGAATAGCGTTCAGTTTTGAATGAAGTCGAATCGGCTAGCAGCAAAATATAAAAGTTTGTGACCTCCTTCACATCTGACGTCACAAAACTCTGTCGCGTATTTAACAATTTTTCCCCATCCCAAAAAGTGCTCAGCGCCGCTAAAGAAGTTTTCACTTCAAAAATGTGTGAACTTGTCCAAATTATTGCAACAAACACAGCCTCATAAAATTAGAAATGTGTCTGGTTCAGGAAGATCCCAAATTGTAGAGAGCATGCTGTGGCCGACCGGAAAGTCGATGCTCTTCTCGAACGTCTAAGGTATCGCTGGTGCAACATGGTCCAGGCGCACCTGCGCGAACTGCAAATCTGCAATTAGCAAGAGTAAGCGCATGACCGCGAATGGCAGCGCTTTCTCGTGTCGGAGGCTAAGATTCACTTCGAGTCGCTGAGCCGACGGATTAAGTGTCTGATTGAGCATTGATCAATCCCTAACCAATTTCAATAATATCGTTTATTGTTTACCATGGTACATTGTTTTACAAATGAAAAATGAAAAATATGAAAAATTAAAAATTAAAAAGTTTATTGTATAAGAGCAACATTACAATATAAATCACGACCCTGTCTCCTGAGCTAGGAAACCCTGTGTTACAGGACCCAGTTTCGTTGTTCCAAATACTTAACCTACGTATCTGTACAAGTGTACAAAGAGAGCAAAATACAAAATAAATATGGCTAGTTTTAGATGGTTAGAGTGTGCATGTGTGTGTGTGTGTGTGTGTGTGTGTGTGTGTGTGTGTGTGTGGTAAGTGCGTGTGCGTAGGTGTGACATAAAGTATGCCGGGCGTAAAATTATATAATATAAGAGAATAAGAAATAAAAATAAAAAAGACTAAATTATAAGTAATAGTTTATCATGAACCCTGACAGGGTATTGCAAAGTTGGTCCTTAAAGACGAATTCTTAATTCTAACACAAAGCAACTTCAAATACGCACAAAGTACTAATTACATAGTAACTACAAGTGGCCACCACCATCGAGCTGATCTGATGATGGAGACAGAAGGTGGCCATGGGAATTCAGTACTTAACCGACGTAACCCCGTTGAGTTTGTGCTCGTTAGAATCGTCTCAATGAGTAGTTGATGATGGTTTACAGAAAAGTACAGTCGGAAATAAAAGCTTGTACCAAAAATGAAAATTTTGACAGAAACTTATTATATTACACATATTTTATACATATAATTATATATAGTATGTAATAAATGTATAATTATATACAGTGTGTGTGTGGTGTATTACTTCGTTTGTAAATTATATACGTCAAGTGAAATAGAGCCATCTGTCGCGTGTCGCGTGACGCCATCAGCCCGACGCCCACGCTCTGTCATCCACCTTACACCAATATCATAATGTTACGAGGCCACAAATGTATTCTCTCTCGACATCGATCACCGCAGAAACCAATTTCTAAAGAAAGCGCAGTTATTTATCTAGCAAGCACTCCATTTCCCCTTTGGGATTGCATTGTGTTGCATTATATTGTCCCATCTATTTGCTAGACATGATAAAATATTTAATGAAAAACGCGATGCACTTCGCGTTTCAGATGAAAATCTGTAGACCTGAGAGACACAGCCTGCAATGTAATCGGTAACACTACACAGACTCGCAGAAACGTTTTCAAGACACGCAGCACCTCCTATCTCGCGGTGTTTGCCTGACTGAACCCGCGTAAACAAACATTGAACAACAATCCGATCAGCAAATACACTGGAAAGAATGCTCGTGCATGTAGTATGACGCACAAATTCTGTTTTAGACCACGTCGGTAGTAAAAAAACATATGACCTGCCTCGTGATAAGCAGTTACCGTAGCCGTATAGATGCCTGCAACCGTAAGGGACTAGAACGCTCCTATCTTGAAGACTATTTTACATAATCTTACACAATATTAATTTACCTTTATTTATGACGTTTCAACACTGCTACTGTGAGTGTTCTTTGTGTTCAATTTGTAAAATAATGGATGGCTAGCACTACGTCCAAGCTCTTGGACTCCTTTCGGGTCTGCCCTCCACATTTTTATACTTTTGTTTGGCTAGTTCAATGTTGTGTAGGGCGATTGTCTCTTGGCAACCAGCTGAGATGACTCATCTGAGGCCACGGCTGGTGCAACTTGTGTCGAAATAAAGGCAAAGGCAAATTAATACATTATCAGCCGAACTCGACAACAGTCAACAAAACTGAAGGAAAAGTATAGCGCTGTGCATTATCCGACATTGAGGGCCCAGTGTAAACAAGCCAGGACTCTTGCATGAAGCGTCTTGAATTTTGTTAACATTCCTTTTTGAGTGCTTTGTAGCTCGCTAAGTACGTTTTATTTGTATTTAACTAACAACCTTGTAATTCCGCGAGAGGGTTTGCCTCCATTTTGCTACTAACAAGTTCATTTAAATTTATGAACAGCGTCGTTCTCATACACAATTTAAAATGGGCTACATGCATGTATTACAATAAAGCTCTATATGTATTAGGTATATCAAAACAATTCAATATTCCATTAGCGACCATAAAGTTCATAACAATTAAGGCACTAGGCGCGCCGAAGGCTGAACGGTAGTTTAAGAGTAGATTTCCATCGAAACTTTGCGAAGTATTGAGAACTGCGCGCCGGCAACTCCCAACCATTCTCAAATGCTCTCCAATCACACCTAGTTAACTTGACCACAATTCCAAAGAATGTCCCGCGATCGGCGATCAGATTTACACTGGTTTGCTAAAGCAAGTTGTTGGTAAGTTGTGAATACCATCGGCACTCGGTCACGTTAATAACTTGCCCAACTAATCCTCGGGGGGACGAAAGAAAGGGGTGTCGGCTGCACAATGCACTCCGAGTTCCGAAACACGACGGCATTCGCCATTGTTCCCCCGCCGCAGAACTCGGTGACAGCCCCTAGAACATTGCATTTCGGGGCTGTTGTTGAAGGCACGTGGCATCGCCCAATCCGTTAACTTAGAGTTTTTGTAAATTCGAACAAGATTAGCCCACACAAAGTCACTTAATCTCAAATTGAGTATCTACATATACTGTCACGACAAACCTGCAGCTCCTTATGCACTTATGCGTGTTACTTGCGCCTAGTTTATCAAAACGTTGGTAACATCGCTTTTTTCCACATAAACCATTGGGTCTTCTAGGAGTTGTAATGAAATCGCGCATAAAATGTAAATGTATAATTTTAATTGGGTTTCTATATTTCAGGTTACAATATAGCCCGTAAATGTATCTATAGCTATGTTAAAGTCATAACATACTTTGACTATAAAATAAGGTTTAAATAAGGTAAAAGATTCGCTTCATCCGACAAAATCAACTCATCCACTGGAGTAGGGCGTTGCTCATCATTGTATAAGTAAGTATCAGCAAGTAGTCTGTGTAAATTGAAGTGGCACTTTTCGGGCTAGAGTGTTTGCGTTTATCGCATCAACAAAGCTCAAATAAATAAAATTACGTAAGTATCTTATACTCGCCGCGCCGGTAAATCGACCATAATTTACACAAATAAGCCTGCTAATTGTCACAGTAGGTATAACGTCCGCGAAAGCATCAATGTTTGCACAACGCCAGCCAGCCTAGCTGTTGCTTGACTGGATGGATAGACTAGTAGACCTCGACGCTCTCCTGATGGTGCACGGTGTCCTGCCGGAACATCTCGACGTCAGCCTGGGAGTCAGCGTGGATCATCTTGGCGCGCCCCTCCTGCACACAAACACACGTCACAGCGACGACTCGTACAGGTACACCGTGCACTGCGACAAGAGTCTTGGGCGTGCAATCTGTTTGTCGAAGTAAATCTAAATGTAATTTATAGTATGGGAAAATTACAGTTGAGTCTTTCTTACGCTCGTTCGACAAGTTACGCAATTAATCCGGGACAAACATCTCAATAACTGTAATTTAATAGTGTGACCAAATATATCTCACGCGGAATACAACCCAAGTGAGGTCCTCTTATAACCACGTAGAATATATGTATATTTAAATATTTGTCACATGATGCCCTGCCTAAGCTAATTACAGCCAATAAAAATCACGTTACTGTACCATTTAGTTTAGTGGTTATCTTTATCAATTTGATACTTGATATTAAAATATGTTAAATGGAATTTCCGCAATGCAAAAAAGTAAGGTTAGGTTAGGTGACCCGTCCAGATTGATAACTTTCTCTAATATGGTATGGGCCTCTTGTTCATAAAAGAACACCCCTTAAAGTCAAACACTAACGCTGTTGGTCGATTGCGTTACGAAAACCGAAACACAGTTGAATACAGATTACGAATGATGAACTGTGTATTTGCCTATACGAGGGGGGCCACGGAAAAGGTGGATGGACTGTATTAGAAACGATATAAAGAGGAAGGAAGTGAGTGAGGGGACGACGGGTGACAGAGAAGTATGGAAGAAAAAGGGTAAAAGAGAAAAGAGAAAAAGAGAGGGCAAGGGAATGATGATGATGTAGTTGTTGGTACCTTGGGGTGCATCATGATGAAGGGCAGCTCGGCCGCGAGCTCCCCGGCGAGAGCGCCCAGGTATAGCTTCACCTTTACGCTGTACGAGACCACGATGCCGAACGCGTCGCGCTGGTCTGGGTCCAGCATCCTATCAACGAGGGAATTCAGTTCAGATTCATTCAGAGGAAACTATTGTGAGACACAAGAATCACAGAAGGCTTATTTCCTTTTGGATAGCCGCGCCGTAGCGCATTCCCGGTTGTACCCTAAAGGTGCCTGGCGTCTGATTTGATACCGGACGTTAACCGAAATTAAGAAAAGAAAAGCCTTTTTCATTAGTTTACTTCGTTATCTTGAGAAATGCTGTTATGAAGACTATATCAAATCTAGGAACGATGGGTTTGAAAATATGGCAAAACGCTCATACAAAACGCGGCTTCCTTTTCCCTAGTATCCCGTGCAAAATAGATTAGATTAGATTAGATTTATTTATTTCGAGATAAAAATTACAATATACATTCGCATACAATGTCAAAATTATAAGAATCCTTATCACGATCGTCAATAATAAGAAATAAAAATTAAATAATATTCAAAATGTCAATACAGAAAGTGGAAATTGTATCTCCGATTACGGATTGTCATTTAACAACTAGTGGATAATTAATTTTAAACAAAAATAAACAATGTCAATTTACGTATATAAATATAGCACAAGAAATAGTATCAGATTAGGTATCAATAAATCAAATAATTATACCTAAAACATTATTTCCATGAACTCGTGAACAGAGTACAGAGGGTTATCCAACAAAAGATTTCTCAGTCTACGCCCAAATGTTTCGTCACAAGGTTCGTTTCTTATATCGGCAGGTAGGTGCTCGAAATAAGTAGGCCCAATAACCCGGGGATTTTTCTTTGAAAGCGCCATGCGACGAGGAACTGTCATTAGGCGCCCAGTTGAACGAAGCTCTTTACCCGTTACATTGACACGCGCAAACTGGGAGATGTTTTTTTTTACAAATAAGAGAAGCTCGAACAAATCGACGGTCCCTATTAAAAGAGTCGGATCTGCAAAACAGCTACTTTTTAGGAGAAGCTGTCAAAGTTTTTGGAAAAAAAATTGTATGGGGAAAATTGATAATTAATGGAATATCGTTACCAAACTTCGAATATTTGCTTATTAGTAGGTTGTTTATTACTAGCCGTTGAGCATACATGTACTTTATCAGCCATTTTTCCAAAAAAATACAAGAACCTCCTATATCACTTTTTTAACCGGAATAGCTTAAGCATCATTTGTCGGAAGTGCCACATACGACATTTTTGTCTGGAAATTGTATACATAATTATGTCGGATGTACCACATCCGACAAAAAAGGTACTCCAAAAAATGTCGTAACTGGCAGAACTGACATTGTTGCACGGAAACTCTTATGTAACAATTTAATACAGAGAAAATTTACTTGATAACTTAACAGGCTGTAAATTACATAAAATACACAACAAAAAACACGCTATACTTTTCCGTGTAAAATAGTAGAATGTGTTATATCCGACACTTTGTACTCACCGTATGTCCCGTAAAAATGTCGGAACTGTCACAACCGACGTTTTTAAATGTCATCTGTTCTTAGATCCGACATTTTTATCTTGGTTTTTACGAAAAGTATTGAGAAAAACTAAAATCTGTGAATGTGGTTTTAAAATTTAGAGTTTTTTACGACCTGAGCCACTGAAAAGCCAAAATCTCAATGTTTGCAGATCCGACTCTTTTAATTGGGACCGTCGAAATGTTGTGAGTAGTGCGTCATTA
This sequence comes from Epinotia ramella, assembly GCA_947578815.1. Taxonomy (NCBI): domain Eukaryota; kingdom Metazoa; phylum Arthropoda; class Insecta; order Lepidoptera; family Tortricidae; genus Epinotia; species Epinotia ramella. The sequence continues at coordinate 286,137 of OX388206.1, read as the reverse complement.
TGCGTTGCGTCGAGAATAACTCCCGACAGGGGTGACGATGCTTGACTCCTACAAGTACCCGAACTGCACGTTTTTGCATTACAAGAACTCTTTGCGCATCCGTGGAGTTACCCCATAGGAGGGTACCGTAGGACATCAGGGAATGAAAATATGCGAAGTAAACCTGTTTCAGTGAATCACCCGAGATAAGCGGCTTTAATTTTCGTAACGCAAAGACATAACCTATTGTACCTTTGTTCTAAGATCGGACCTTCGAATCAAGTGAGAAAACTGGAGCTTGTTTTGGTATTAGACTATGCTACTGTTCAATATCAAATGACATTTGGGACCTCCGTAAGTTTTTTATAAACCCAGTTCAAAGGATCATGTAGCCGTATTTTAAAAGAGGTAATGCGTCTTACAGCGTGGTGGAGGCGAGCGTGGTGTCGGCGCGCTTGATCTGTCCGTCGAGCGCGATGCCGCGCTTGTCGCGGTTGGCCGACAGCGCCGGCGTCAGGTGCAGCACGCGCTGTAGGCTCGAGCCCGGCTGCAGCGGACATCCATCCCTGCACACAACCAAGCGATACTGTGTAAGGTAGTTTACGTTAATGATCATGTACACACCTAGGTAGGTTGCATACGTTTTATAAACAGGTCCCGAGATTTTAATTGGTCTACGGGCTACATATCATGTCAACGACGCCTTTCACTGATTTAGTAGTTCATAGGCATTTAAACCCATGGCCAAGTTCAGCACATTGAATCGAGTTAAAAGTGTTAAAACGGTTGAATATAACTGTATCCATTAAATATATGGATTAAAATGGCAAGGGAAGTTAGGTAGGAATCTAGTGTTGTATATAAAAAAAGTATTTTGAGTGTACTGACTGTGTCTCAACGCTGGCGACGATGTTCCGGTATTGTCCACTTTGGAACAACACAACATCTACCCCCTGCTGAACTCCTGCTTTAATTCGCTTCACCACCTTAAGCAAAATAAAATAAAAACTTTAGAGGAATATCTTATACAAATCGACATTCCACCAAACAAAAGGATTTACTGTTCCGTTACAAAAGTTTAATTGGCTAGTACTCGTAGGAGCAGTTGCTCCTCTCTGCGTGTCAGTTAGCGCCCTATCCTACAACTCGCAAAGTCGACGTGTTGACCTCCAACAGCACAATGTCTTTTCGGGTTGTTGTAAGAGCTACCAGCTATACTCGTTACACACTCCAGCTCGGCGAGGCAGTAGGAATGGAGGGATATGCCAGGTAACCTTGTTGCTGTGGTTGCGCACGCACACGTTGACAGCGATGCTCTCCCCGTGCATGTATAGCTGCTTGTCCAGCGTCAGCTCTAGCTCAAGCTGTCCCGGAGACAGCACGAAGTCCTTGCGGACGACGGTGCACGGTTGCGGGCCCGGCTTGCTCGGCGCGTACTGGACTTTGCGGATGCCCAGGGCGATCGTGCTCCTGTACAAAAATAAATTAATGTATATTCGGTTCTGATATATTTAAGTTAATACACTCCCCATCGCATGGCGACCCTGCTAGTCGTGAGTGTGGTGACCGTGGTACCTGCGGTGGGAGCGGTCGATCTCGGTATCTCCAACGAACAGCTTGACGTAATAGTGTACGCCGCAGGGCTCGCCCTCGTCCTCCAGCGCTGGCTGCAGGGTCACCGACCCCGGCGCACCCGCCGGGATCGTCAGCCGGAACGGGAACGCGTTCTCACCTAGCTTCTTCTGGAGCCGCTCCTGACAACAACCAACAAGTGGAACTTAATCAACATTTTCGAGACCACGCTTTTTACTTTTGCATATTTTGAGAAATTATACTGAACAGTAGAAGTAGCTAGCTAAGCAGAATAACACGCTCAAAGTTATCTACACAGTTCCATATCATGTTGACATTAGAGTCCGTTTCTAGATCATTCACGTTCAACAATTAAGTCAGTTAGTTTAGTTATCTAGAATACCAAACGACTTCCAGCAGTCATCTATTTAATAACTCCGACCTATCTTTCCAATCATATGAGGTAGAGGGCTTGGGCATCGTTTATAATTGCCTACGAAAACGAACGCGCGAAACATATTGACGCGACTGGTTTGTGAAAGAGATGAACCTAAAAGACGACCGGTTAGCCTAGTGGGTAGCGACGCTGCCTACGAAGCTGAAGGTCCTGGGTTCGAATCCCGGTAAGGGCAAATATATGTGTGATGAGCATGAATATTTGTTTCCGAGTCATGGAAGTTTTCTATGTATTTAAGTATTTATATCTATTATATATATCATCGTCTAGTACCCATAACACAAGCCTTAATGAGCTTACTATGGGACTAGGTCGATTTGTGTAAGATTGACCCCTAATATTTATTATTATTTAAAAGAGATACTACTCTGCTGAACTGCAGATGAATTCAACTCGCGCTCACCTGTTTCCCATCCCACTCAGAAATATAGGTAAGGTAAACGTCCCCGTGCTCGACGCTGTAACAGTATATGGCACGGGCACTCTATGTCAAAGTGACATGGGTTCAAGTCGAATTAACAAAAATCCTCTTAGTTAGTTAGTTCTTTAACGCATATTGCTTTGACATAGTGTGCCATATACTATGTAGTACAGCGTCGACCTTACGAGTTGCAGAACATTCTGAAATACGTTTTGAGAAATGTCTGGAAAGTCACGAAAACTTAAGGCAAGTGTCCGTTTAGGAAATTCACTGTAGGAACATTTAATTTTGTAAGATTAATGATTAAAAATTACCAATAACTTTTCACATCAAAAGTTTCACAACTTTGGAAGTTTCTTGTCGGAGCATTAGTAATTTATAAGCATATTTTTAGATAAAATGACGAAGAGTACTTAAAACCAGCCCTTACCGAAATCTATTGGCTAACTGTTATCTTCAAGTTCAAGTACGGTGTAAAACAATTATTCATAAACAATAAAACAAACAGTAGCAACTCCCGTACACGTACCACACTTCGGTCAGTTTTATGACGTGTCTTCGTTATCTTTTTCGTTAATATTTAGCAAGAAAGAGAAGTTGGCTAATCCCACGTTAAGTTCATTTCCGTCATTTTAACTGGAACTTACCATACCATTATCACGAGATTCCGCAGTTGACACTGTAAACTAGTCTGGTCGCGGTCCATTTAAGCAGTAATGAAGCGGTAACCGACGCGACGCCGCGCGGAATGCAATAACGCGCGTCTGGCGGCGCGCAACACCCGCCGCGGGCCTAAACCACTCGAATTAAACTCCAAATTCCTAATGGTCAGAATTTAGCTCTTTGGGTAAGTCGCCTTATTAACGCGGGTGTAACGTGTGCAAATTAGAGTGGATTTTTTTAACGCAAGAGCCCGTGACGGTTCGTGAAAACATTCATAAATTCAAGTTTTTCCCCAATTTCACCCCTTAGTATTGAATGTTCGAGTATAAAGCATCATTTTGTACTTGTGTGCTAAATTGCGTCCATATCTGTTAAGTAAGTTTTTGTGATTGACATGATATTAACAACTACGAGTATTGACGTGTTTGCAGATAATTTGGCAGAGCCTGCTTACTAAAATAAGTGCTTTGTGTAATAGATTTAGTTTACTGGTACTTTTTATTTTGTATACCTAATGTATATGACTGTCATGTATTTATTTTTAAGTCCTAACATTGAAGGCGCTTTGGTTTTTACTGTAAGCCTATTATGTAAATTATTAAGATAAATAAATAAATAAATGACAGTCAAGTCCACATTCCACATCCACACGAAAAAAATTGCATAATTTCAAATCGCACTATTTTTGTTTGAGGGTATCAGATTGGTTCCCTTTTTAGAACCTTATTTAGCTTCGGCTCTAGAAGCGAGGAATTCTCTGATCTAACCAATCAGGCTCCACTGTCGTCTTAATGCTCATAAAGACGTTCGCAGGCAATAGACTCCACCTTGCACATCGCCTGTTCCCATAACTCATCACTGTTACCTGTTCCCATAACTCATCACTGTTGGTTCCCTTCCCACGACTTCTTCTCCGGAGGAGGATACAGCTGCTGGGAGGGCAGAAACAACTCCTTGTAAAAGTTGAGGCCCATAACCTCGTCCCCCTCGTAGAACGTGCACACTACCCGTTCCCATCACTGTTACCTGTGTACGAGTTGGTTCCTACGACCTCGGAGGCGAGGAACAGCTCATTGTAGAAGTTGAGGCCCATGACCTCGCCCTCCTTGCGGTAGGCGCACACCACCTGTTCCATCAGTCACCACTGTTACCTGTGTACGAGATGGTTCCCACGACCTTTTCTCCGGCGGAGGATACAGCTGCTCGGAGGCAAGGAACAGCTCCTTGTAGAAGTTGAGGCCCATGACCTCATCTTCCTCCCGGCCGTAGCGGAACGTGCACACCACCTGCCCCCACACCTTGCGCCCGCGTACGTACTCCTCGTCCAGAACGACCACGCCGTCTGCTCAACAGTGATAAACATAATAATATTAAAATGGGAAGCTAATTCATTATATATGACATGGGCACTCTATGTCAAAGCACTATGGGTTAAATTGGAACTGAGAGGATTTTTCTTCATTCGAATTTAAGCCACTTTGATTTGATATACCCATACCATATACTCGTCGAGCACTCGGACGTTTACCTTACAGAAAGCCAGTTCGGTTACCGATGACCAAACTAAACCTTGGAATCACAATGCAATATGCAATAATATATTTAAATATGTATATACATAAGTATTTTTTTTTATATTCGTGTATTTTTGAATTTGAAGGCAAATTTAAACTAACGGCTGCTTCTTTGCGAAACCAAAATAATTTCCGTTAGGATAGGATGATGTATGTATTCAACAAATGCTATCGAAGCTAAACCAGATAGAGACTAAACACTAACCAATCCACCACCCGCATTCATAGTTTCTGCCGAAAGGATTTTTTCATAATTTAGTATTCGCCAATTAGAATTCGGCTAATGCGTGTAAGTTTGTATGTGGAATGAACTTCCATGGTGGCTATAGGCAATATTATCTCTCAGTTTCGCTTAGGTTCTCTGAAAAACGTACGTTTGTATTAAAGTGAGCGGAGCAGTCCTAAGCTAAGTAAGTAATCAGTAAATGCACGGGAATGTACCGCGGCCGCGGGCATCGAAGTGCGTCATGATGGATGCCCGCGCTATCGCTCCATCGCGCAGGTTAACTTGGCTAACGCATGCGAAGCCCGCTATTAAACTGGGATCTGTTAACGCCAGGTGCAGTTGAGTTGTTACACCATCGGTCTTCAGCGTTGAAGGACGGGCTCCGCCTTAAAGTAACACCTTTATCGAATGTACAGTTACCTCTAAATCTCTTAAGTTACGGGGAGAATCTAGGGCGGTAGATATGGAAATCGCATAATGAAACTAACGGCCGAGCGGGTCGGTGGCGTAGCAGTTAAGAATATCTTAATCTAATTTGTTGCATGGGAAAATGACAGTTGAATTATACTGACGCTTATTCGCAAAGTTACGCAGTTACCCCTCGAGAGTCGCTTGTAGGTAGCGCTGTTTGACTTTGAATTATGGTTATAGATCGATTTATCTCCTACTAATCGTAGTGTGCACAAATGAATGGAATTCATAATTTAAATTACCGAGTATAAATCCGTAAACGGCGGGAATAATTTGACAACTCGAGATGTAAAATGGAATAAAATGTAACTTTATGTGATATGTACATAGAGTTCAGATTTCTTCCAGTTTTCATGTCGACTTGTCAACTTATTCCCGCCATCTACGGAAATTATGTTAGGGAGGACTTGAGTGAGTTTCACTATTTGGACATGACAGGACCTTCTTTCGACATAAGCATGGGGCACAAAGGGAGGACTTTGTTCTAAGACCGCCATGTGTCACTTACTTCGACCAGAAAAGAGGCGTGCCACATCGATTTTAGTGGAAAACTCATAGTAGAATAATCAAATATATTCGAATTTAAACTTTCGTGAGACATCTATAAAATATTACTAATAAATCCACGGTCAAACATTAAATTGCCGCGAAAACACTCATCCTGAAGAAGAACTCCCGAAGAGTTCAAAACACGTCGCCCGTAGTGGCATTCACCTAATACGTGATTTTAACCGTGGATTTATTACGAGTAGTAGTTTTTTTTGCAAATATATGTAGTTGTTGTCTGCGTGTCGAGTCCGCATTGTTGAACTGAACGGACGGAACGGAACGAAGGGACCAAATGAAAAAATCAAAAGAATAAAGTTTGTTTGGAAGGACAGTCCTACGCAACAGTTGATGCTTCAAAACTTCCTATCGGTGATCCTTTAGACGAAATATACATAGTTATAGTAAACATAATGTTACACTACTCCTTTTCCTCGCACAAGGTGGACTCATGACCTGGAAAAAACCGCGGGAGTCCGCGGGATGGGGGACTCTTTGGGGGAGACATATGTCCAGTAGTGGATATTTTTCAGCTAATAATAAAATTATGATGATGATTCCTTTTCACACAGCTTTTTCGCACCTATCGGCTCGACGAACGAGATATGATCCACGAAGTCCCGCTTCGCCATATACAGGGTGAGCTTCCCGTTCGGGGCACATTTCTTGAACACTTTGAAGTTGTACACCATGTTGACTGTTTGCTCCGTTCGCGACCGACCTGGCACTGGGGCTGGTGACGCCGTGCCCGCATATATACGGGATGACTGCGCTTGCAAGGCTTCTCCGCTGGTAATCTCATTCCCCTTATTAGTCGCTCACGTGTGTCCTACGATTTCTATGATTCACCCTTAACTTAAAGGTCAGCCTATTTTTGAACCAATCATAATTATTATTTGACCCTGACCTCATTAATTTTGTGGAGCATGTCTCAATTTGGTGCAGCCCAACGATTATGTAGCGTTCTATCTCATATCCCCGAAATAAATAAATAAAGATCGTGAGGATATATCAAGTGTCTTATTTCTTGGTGGTTCCTTGTCATTTTCAGCTTCAGAAAATGTCAACTAATATCCTCACGAGCATTCGAAAAGTTAGCGATTACAATATACATGAAGTAAGTGAGTACTCAAGTATTTATTGGATAATTATGCGTGTCGTCATCGTCGTATTAACAAATTGACTTTCGTACAGTCAATATGTGATGGTCCGTCAACCGCGCGGGTAACTTGGTGAGTTTCTTTCATAGCGCGTCCACAGATATTTAAGTAGGATTGAAGTGGAAACCTCCATAAAGCAGTGTATCGCGGCATCGCATAAACGGGGCAGTAGGTTTTACTGTAAATTGAAAAAGTCAGCATCGGCGCGGTCGTAAAGCGCCGATATTGAATAAGCGCCGATTCGGGATAAATAAAGCGATGGCCGTCGTCGTAAACCCTGCCTTATCGGCCGCCGCACGCACCGTGACACCACTCCATCTTAATGGTGGATGACAACAGATTCAGTGGACGTTTGCATCAATTAAGTAAGGTCAAACATTTAAATAAGCGATTATGAGTAAAAACCATGATTGAAAAACTAAGTTATTTTCTTTAATCGCATAGGGAATTCTGGCAACGCGTAAGTATTAGAAATTGGTTGCCTCACTCTGCTCTTTTAGTAAGAGCGCCTTCTCGGGTAGGAAACAGGTCAGGGGTTTGAATCCTGCTCGAAGTAAATAGGTTTTCAGTTTTGATCAGCCTTGTTTCAGGGGCCGGGGAAAAATAAACACCAAAGTCGAGGGAAAGACAAGATTGAAAAACTAAATACATATATTTGGAAGGATATGGACACCGCTTATACCTGCTTGAAATTTTGGATTCAAATAGTAAATCAGAACCCAAGTACTTCTGTGTCGTTTATACTTACACGCGCGTAGTATTTGACAGGCCATAGAGGGTTATTCCTAGCTGTTACTACTAAAGGTAGTGAGCACCAACACTTTACGAGTGAGTGGTGACACTTGGGCTGTTATTCGCTACGCGCTAATGCGGCTCACCCCGCCTGTAACCCGTCGCGATACTGGACCTCTACCTACGCTTATTTAGTAAGTATCGCGGTGTCAAGATATATTTGTGGGTGAGCGTTAAGGTGAGCTTAAAACAAGTTACAGAATAGGGGGGCTGGGAATGCCTACAAAAATTGGCATTTGTTACTAGTGAACAACTTTGGTAGTAAGAGGCTAAGAGGTGGATAAAACATAAGAGGCTAAGAGGTGGATAAAACCTGCATATTTGTACCACAGAAGTTGTCTAATTTACCGCTTGAAGGCTTTCCCCATTGAGAAATACTGGGATAGTTTGGACAGGCAATATCCATTAAAATTAATAACGGTTTTAATATTGGTTGAGACGATTTTACCCAATAGGCCCGGATTGGACGATTTATACATATGCATATATGTGGGACCCAATCAAATACGGGCTCGTCTTGAAAAATAGGATATTTTCGCATAAGTTGTATACATAAAGTTGGACGTGAATGGGATAGGCTAATTGAACCAACTGGATTTATTGTTACTGAACGCATTTATATATCACCAGCCTTTCTGGCATGATTACCTTACCCAACGTAGAGCATCCCACGCACAGATATGTAAGTGCAAAAAGAAAAACATAATGCTGGACATAAACATGATCATGATAATGAGGAGAGAAGCAAATCTGACTCGACATAATTATCTCATATCGATATGTTATGTACGCTCGCTTCCAGTGTGTCGTGCTACGATGACAGAGCGTTCAACGGCCTGTATCAAATTGGTATTCGTACTATATTTGTATATCGAGGATGGACTGGACGATATGAATATAGGAAGGAAGTGTGTGATGAGTTTATGGGCTATAGAGAGGTATGGAATAAAAAACATGGCGCGTCGCCACCAAGTAAATGGGATAAGGACAAGCGAAAGATGATGTCGAGCCGGAATGTCCTAGTGGACTCGATCAACCGCCGCATCGATGCGCCCGCGTCTGCAAAATCAACTAAGGCATGTGGACGATGACGTAACTGCGCGCGCGTCGGTCGTTCACCCGCGCCTCTCGCTCGCGCGCGACGGACAGAACAAGACGGAAACTTTCTAAGACACACTGACTGAGCCTAGCGTAGCGTCCGCTCTAAACGTTAGTAACTACAACTGTAATATATATTGATCATATTCTTAATATTACTTTTATAATAGCATAGATATTTTTACGTAAGTCTGTAGGCTAATCTTTGGTTTAGAATTTCGCTAAAAAAGGTCAAGTTTTTTTCTCTTATCTTGGTAGGCTATTTGTCTCGTTTAAACACTTTTTAAGTGCATAACTTTTCTACGTCAAGTAACATCATGTGTTCTGCGGAAAATGCTCTTATCTTATTTTTTGCGTGACAAGATAAAACCTATAATTTCTGCTCCTGCTTTTTAGGGTTGATCTTAATAGTCGCAATTTAAATAAGAACTGAATGTCTACGTTTCTTCGCCTTGGCACCTTGGAAACTCTTGAGTTTGACACATTGGCAAAGTACTAAGCTTTATCATATGAGCTGGAACTTTAGTTGTGTTATACTTATAATACTAGCGGCAGAGGTCGCGGTATCCCTGGTGACGTCATCGGCGCCCGGGCATCGCCAGCACCACTACAGACAGTTACCGGCGCGCCGCCGCCGTCGCTACCTGCGTGCCCTAGCCTTTCTTACATTCTTATTGAAAGTATAACATTAGTGAATGACGTCGCGAGTGACAGTGTGTGTGTAGTGTTGTGCAGTATAATAACAATAATAAGTGAGAAGGAATGTACTGTTAGCGCAGGTAAGACGCCGGTTGACCTAGATGCTTGAGTTCGTAGTCGCAAACGATGAATGAGCGATGTCTACTTATCTGAACTAAGTAAAACAGTTAAGTAGTTATTGTTTGTTGGCGTTGCATAACTACCTTGCCATCATACATACCTACAAAGACAAAATATACTTACATGCTATTCCTCTTTTCTATTACTCGAATACACGGACTTTACATTTTACCACGATTTTCAAGAAAGGCAGGCAGCGGGTCATCTCTCACATATTTGGACCTACCAAACAGAGCATCTCAACCCCACAGAAGCCCGCGGCCAGACACCACTAGTTGCTCTGTGGTGTTGAGTTCCAGACGGTAAGGTTGCCAGTATACTGTATTCAGAGTTTAGAGTGAGAGAACTGAATTTTTATGTTGCTGCCAACACAATAAATCCTCAAATCAATAAAGGAACGGCAGTGCGCTTGTGGATGTTCTGCACTCACAAGCGTCCATAGGCAACGGTGTTAACGTGCCAATGGGCAAACCGTATGCTTGTTTTTCACCGTGGTAAATAGTATTATTTTTGATTAGTTTTTATTGACGACCGGTTATTAGCCTAGTGGGTAGTGACACTGCCTACGAAGCTGAAGGTCCTGGGTTCGAATCCCGGTAAGGGCAAATATTTGTGTGATGAGCATGAATATTTTGTTTCTGAGTCATGGAAGTTTTTCTATGTATTTAAGTATTTATATCTATTCTATAATATCGTCGTCTAGTACCCATAACACAAGCCTTACTGAGCTTACTATGGGACTAGGTCGAATTGTGTAAGATTGTCCCCTAATATTTATTTATTATTTATTATGAACGGTACCGCCGGCGCGGCTTCATATTACAAATTAGTATGCAGGTGGTTTCATTAGTTAATCACGTCGTTGGTTCCAATATGCTTTTATCGAGGTGTTGCATTAGGTCTGGCCTCTGGCACAGATTATAAATAAAGTTCTACGAACAGATTCTCAAGTGCAATTAAAAATGGGAATACCTACCGTTTTGCATGCCTACAAAATTTTATAATGGAGCAACCCTGAACGTGCGGGTTGTTGCCCGCTCGTGCCGGCTAATCGACGCTAGGGTTGACACCGCTCAGAAATAAAATAAAAAATAAAATAAATAAATATTTGGGGACAATCTTACACAAATCGACCTAGTCCCAAACTAAGCAAAGCTTGTAGTATGGGTACTAGAATGATTTAATAATTAATAATGGAGTGAAATATAAAACGGTTTATTTTTGGAAATAATCTTAATAAATCATTTTTATTATGATGTGTCTACAATTGCTTTACCCTAATGTAGTGTTGAATGATTTCTTTTCCTTCTTTACATGATCGGTTATTAAGTTTAAGAGTGGTGACAATTCTGAATCTTATGAATAACTTTAGTAAATATTCTAACGGAAAGAATTCACGACGAAGTAACTTTTTTAATAATTGGTCACAACTTTTATTGTGCGCATAAGGAGCGTCCGTCCGTGAGCGCGTGTGCCAACCGATTGGCTAAATCGCCGCTAGCGGCGCGCAAAGTGCAGGTATAATTCTAAGTACCCACGGTGCAGCTAGGTAGCACTGCCTCTGGCACTGACTTATGTGGTATTCGTTACAATATACAGGGTTATACAGGTTTCTATGCAAGAGTGCATAGCATAGCATACTACTTTGATGCGAACTTTTTATTCCCATTAATAGATGTTTTCACTTACAGTGTGTTATACAGGCCAGAAAACTCATAATTAATTTGTTAGACATAAATGTTATGAAATCGCAATAATTGAATTAGACATTTAATTAGACAATTGGGATGCCAAGAAAAAGTAAATTATCTCTTTAAATGTAGAGCAATATTGGCCCCATTTCATCCGGCGACCTTATATCCTCACCACCGTGACCACAATACCACATCCCTACAGAACATGTCGCAGTCTACTTGTAGCTACAGTGCAGTCTTCTCTAAAGTAGAGCACTTCCCCAGTTGGGTCCAAATATGAGTGAGATGAAATTCCGTTGTGCTCCACCTCACTCTGTAATATAATTATTCCCTAGGATAATTTGACCCCACGGCTGTTGACTTGACTTTAATCTCATTCGCATACCAATCACCATACAATGTGTCTCGCGCTCTCGTTATGGCACATTAGTTGGCCATGACGATTTTGTTTGAACAAACATTTTTTTCAATTCTATTCTATTCTTCCAAAGCGAGCACGTGTTCAAGTCCAAATTAGTGCGTGAAGCGACGAACAAAATACCCCCGAGGTAATGCGACTGATCTCTATGGGACTAGCTGTATGGTTCCATTATGCAAAAGTGCCCAAAGCCCATGTAACTGGATTCTTAACCACTATGTTATGATAAACTTCATATTAGATTTTAAATTAGTAGGCGATGTTCAAGTCTGATTGCCCTCCAAACTTATTCCAGACTACAGTCACTAACCGACTCCTGTGCATATTTCAGACGCCACACAGCAGAGAGCAGCATGCAGCCCGCAGACTCCACGCCGCCGTCAGGTAACTGATTTAGGCCTTTCTGAGACGCACATTCCATATAATATGATTCCAATGTATTTTGTGCGCTTGTTTTCACATGTAAACCTTAATCCGCCGATATAAGAGACCTGGGATATATTTATGAGTAAGTTTATGCACCCATATTTTCGCACTTGACTGTACGTGTGCAAAACGAGCTGATCATTAAAATGTTACCCAAAACACCTTGGTTAAGATACTTAACATCGGAAACTGTTTAGGTTTACAATTTACAAATTCTATTTAAGGAATACCTACTCGAGAACCTTAACAATACAACTCTATACCTGATATCAAGCTCATCATCGTCAACGTACTTTTATGCGCTGCGCTACTTATCATTGGGACAAGTGTCTTCCCGTAGACTATACAAATAAGTAACTGAAAATAATATATGACATAAAAAATCTTTATTAATCATTACATTATACTCACACGTCACCTGATAGATTTTTTAAGAACAAGTATTTCAGTTCCAAAGCTCGTCCACGATCTCGACGTCAATCGGATCGCTCACTCAGCCCCGCCTCCCCCGCACCTGACCACTATCTTAATAAAAATCTCTCATTTCCCGCATCGCATTCCGATAATGTAAACACCGCCCAGCGCCCCAAATCGCGCGATATTCGCCGCGATGATTTATCGCAGGAAGCTCGGCGGAACAGAACGCCGAATCCAAATTAGTGCCACTGATTGCTGTCTCCTGCTCGATTTGGAATTACTTCCCGAACAGTGAATTATTCGGATGGGTTGAAGCAGTTTTAAAATTCAAAGAGCTACTGTAACGAATTATAAGTTTGAGGATCCATAAGTGAATAGACAATTTCTGAATTTTCGGTGTTCAATTGCAACCAGCAATGCACCGCGGATCAGTTTTCAAAGTTGTATGGAAAATTCTCAGAACTTCAATTTTACTAGATAACACTGAATACATGTCAAGGTACTCCCGGGTCTTACGGAAACTTATTTTGAAATTCTCGTGATGGTTTCCGGCTGAGAACTTCTGATATTTTGGGAATGTTGCAAACTAACAAACAAATGCTGCAACTTGTACATTAGTAGATTTAGTAGTGGCAACTGGACTGGTGGAGAATGTATTTGTAATGTTGTGTTAAGAAAGACTTATGGCCAGTTCTAATAATCAATCCACCGATAGTTTTTCTTACCGGCAGTTATATTTTGACAGATTACCCGCAGAAAATGTGTCAAAATGTAACTGTTGGTTGCAATGTAACTGTTGGTTACATTTTAGGTAAGGAATACTATCGGTGGATTGATTATTGGAACCGGCCATTAGACCACCTAGTAATTTTGATGACATTCAGTACCTACACATTTTAAGGTCTGAATGGTCTGATATTTCATGGTCTGGTACTGAATGTCATCGAAACCATAGTAGAGGAGATATAGAGTTTTAGTTTGACATAGAGATACAAACAACGAAGAAAAAAAAGAAACCCCGTCTGTGTAGGAATTAGTATGACCCACCTATTATTTTTCATAATATATGACTCCTGTACTGACCAGTAAACATTTTCATTTCAGTCATTCTCGTTTTCATTCATCTCGAAATAATAGTAGTTTATGCAACTGATACATAATCAGAGGCCTTAAAACACGAGTGTGGTTTTATGAAACGATTGTTAGCGAGTTTCATAATAAGATCACACGAGTGTTTTAAAGCCAAATTATGTACAGTTGCATACACTACTTTATCTACACACATATCATAAATTCATAAGTACTCTAAGATGGGTTCAGAAGCCGTAGGAAAATGACCTGCATTGCTACTATAGTGTAGTAGTACCTGTAAAATATCTTCGTTGCAATCGTGGCTGCATTTACGATATCCGGCGGAGTGTGCATATTGTTCTCGGATTCACTACTACTACTCATATTTTCAACTAAAATGTGAGTTACAAACAACTTTTCACAATTCTACTTTCGTAACATAACAGCAGAAAACCAACAAAGAAATCGACGACCTCTGTAGCCTAGTTGGTAGTGACCCTGCCTAAGAAGCCGGAGGTCCCGGGTTCGAATCCCGGTAAGGGTATTTATTTGTGTGATGAGCATGGATATTTTTGTTCCTGAGTCATGGATGTTTTCTATGTATTTAAGTATTTATTTATCTATATAAGTATGTATATCGTCGTCTAGTTTAGAAAGTTATGGTAAAACTAATACTACATAAACTTATGTAACTATGTTTTATAAAATTATTTTGAGAAAATTCAAAATATCATTTAAGAAAAAACTCATTATACATTTAATTTTGTATTGTTTTGTTCTAAAGCCAAAGTAAAATCAAAATAATAGAAGGTATTTATAGATTTTAGTGCAGAAGATTTATACATAATATGTATATTAATTTTAATGCCTGCTAGTGCTAAGTTAGCGGAAAAAGTAAAACATGCGTATTTGACTAGTAGTTTAGTTCTGTGGAGTTATTTAAAGATGTAAATTTGTTTTCAACACAATTGCTCGTAATGTACCTTTTATTGTGTCACTTTTAGTCTCATAATCCGGGCTATTAAACACGCGTGTTTTGTAACATTACGACACTTGTGTGTTATGGTTATATCCTGATTAAGTCAAGTTGGCACCTTGCAGTAAGATGACATGCATGCACACGGTGTATTCTTAAATTAACCGGGTTGTACAGATTGTACAGCTTTTTTTTTAATTATCGGCAAATGGATTCTTACTCGACTAAATTCTCGACTCGACTCGACTTCATAAACTACCCACACATTCCTTCGTTGAAATTGCTGCGCGATACAAATTTATTGCTTATTTCTTGCATGATAGTATTTACGTACTTGCCGCTCGGAGTAATTTTATCTGTTATCTACACAGTTTTTATTCTTGAAATTAATGTCTACATCCAGCTCAGTTAATCCTTCTATTTATTATCAAAATGTGCGGGGGCTACGCTCTAAAACATTAACTTTTTATCGTAACCTAAGTCTTGCTACCTATGATATCGTTATATTAACCGAGACGTGGCTTGTTGACGGAATACAGGACTCTGAGTTATTTGACAACCGTTATGTAGTCTGGCGTCGGGACCGTGACTTGTCCTTGACTGGACAAAGCCGTGGAGGTGGTGTATTAATTGCTACTCGACGGGGGTTAACTGTGACCCCTGAAACGTCATACCATTCCACGGCGGAGGACCTATGGATTACGTTGGTACTCAGGAATAATCGAAACAGGTCTGTTAAACTCCATTTATGCGTTTTATATTTATGTAAGCAAAATCAGGGTCTCACTTTTTCGCAGCAGTTAGACAATGTTTTGAGTAGATTAAATGATGTTGTCATTCATAATCCTAGCGATAAAATTTTAATAGTCGGTGATTTCAATATGAGTAACATTCTGTGGACGAGTCAAAGTTCCTATATGGCTCCATCAAACTACACAAATAACGACGAGTGTAACTTAAGTGATGACTTATACACGCATGGTTTATGTCAGTATAACGGAATCTATAATCAATACGGTAAATTGCTAGATCTAGTTTTATCAAATGACATTGTCAGTGTTCGCGAATGTATGAATGCTTTAGTACCCATAGATCCATATCACAAAGCGTTATTAATACATACTAATTACACCATCTTTGAACACCTTAAACCTGCACCACTTTTAAAATATCTCTACAATAGGGGTGACTACGCTTCTATTAATAATAAGTTATCAGTTATTCGTTGGGAGGAAGAATTTTCTAAACGTACTTTGGATAATTGTCTTACCTTTTTATACGATACTTTCAAAAAATTAAGAAATGAATTTATTCCTACTAAACAAATTAAATCGGATTCATATCCTGCGTGGTTCTCTCTACCTCTAACTAAAGCTATAAAAGAAAAATATAAATATTTAAAAAAATATAAAAAATACCACAACATATCTGACTTAATTTCTTTTAACACTTTAAGGGACAGAGTGAAGAGAATGGAACAGGGATGTTATGATACCTACATAAATCGTGTAGAGAGTAATATAGTCAAGAATCCAAAGCAGTTCTGGTCATTTATTAAATCGCGCTCTAGTTCTCGCGGCCTACCTAGTAGTTTAAAATATAATGGTCAATTGTTTAACTCAGGTACGGACATATGTAATGCTTTCTCGGACTATTTCTCAACCAGCTTCTTAGCACCAAATAACAGTAATCCATCTACTAGCTCTAGTTTACCAACAGCCTCAAGTGCGACCCTCTCCAATGTAGAAGTAAAGCCTACCGAGCTCACAAATATTTTACTTAAACTTGACCCATCCAAATCCGCCGGTCCCGATGACCTACCAGCATTATTTTTAATAAACTGTCTTGAAAGTTTAATTACCCCTATTACGTTATTATTTAAGCGCTCCTTCTCCGAATGTTACGTGCCATCTATTTGGAAATCTGCTTATATTACCCCGGTTCATAAAAAAGGGCCCAAAACAGATATAGTTAATTACCGTCCTATCTCTAAATTATGCATTCTATCAAAAGTTCTTGAAAAAGTCGTTTATAGCCAAGTGTATGCCGCCCTTAAGAATTGTTTTAGCCATAACCAGCATGGCTTCCTCCAGCGCCGATCCATAGTGTCAAACCTTGTTCTTTTAAACGACTATGTCACCGACGCCATGGAAAAGGGACATCAAGTAGACGTAATATATACGGACTACAGTAAATGTTTCGACAGAATTAATCATGCGACGTTGCTATCAAAATTATATGAAATAGGTATTCATGGTGACTTGCTCAGGTGGTTTTCTTCTTACATAGATAACAGGTGTCAGGCTGTTGTCGTTAACAATTATATGTCAAGTTGGGTTAACGTCCCCAGTGGCGTCCCTCAGGGGTCGCTGCTTGGGCCATTGCTATTTAATATATTTGTTAACGACATCAGTAATTGCTTCGTTCACTCCAAACTTCTCTGCTTCGCAGATGACATGAAGATTTTCAAGACAATTAAATCGACTCACGATTCTTTACTTATTCAATCAGACCTCGTGCGTCTTGATAATTATTGCCATGATAACAGTCTAGACCTTAATCCATCTAAGTGTACCTCAATTACATTCTCGCGCCAACGAAATACCATCCCCTTTACTTATACACTTAAAGGACAACCCCTGAGCACGGTTAGTCACGTGAGAGATCTGGGTGTAGTTCATGATTCCAAACTATTGTTTGATAAACATGTTGATGGCATAGTGAGCAACGCACTGAGAGCTCTAGGATTCTTAATGCGAAACTCCGCTCACTTTACCCAAGCTAAGACTCTTAAAGTTTTATATTGTGCCTTAGTTAGAAGTAAGCTTGAATATGCTTCCCAAATTTGGAATCCTTGTTATAGTACGTATATAGACAGGATTGAACGCATTCAAAAAAAGTTCCTCAGATACTTAAGTTTTAAGCTTAAAAGTCCGTATCACTCTAAGGATTATTTAAGCACTTGCAAAAAACATCATCTAATTACATTACAAAAACGTCGTCAAATCGCGGACATAACTTACATACTCAATATCACCACTGGCAATATTGACTGTCCTGAACTCCTTTCTAAACTTTCGTTCAATACGCCTACTCGGTCTAAAAGGTTTTATCCCCCCCTTTCAGTTAAACGCACTTTATCTAATTATAGGCAAAATAGCTTCCTATGTCGCGCAGCTCGTAACTTAAATAACTTGTCGAAGGATCTAGATATTGACGTTTTTAACTGCTCAATTCCTTCTATAAGGCGTAATCTAGTCAATCGGTGCTTCTAAATAACCTGTTGCAGGCAGTAATATGCTATAGCGTCTGATCTGTAAGTTTGATTAATTTGTGTCCGGTCCATGTTGTTCATTAAATTATTTGTGTACATTTGTAGTTGTATTTGTACATTTATAGATGATTTGTACATCCAGAGATGTTCTTACTCGTTGCTCTTATAACATTTGATTCTTCTTTTGTTTTTTTTGATATATTTCACACTGTAACATTTTGTATCACAGTATACTGTGCAATGTTATCACTTATCATATAGCGTGTACTGTGTAACATATTATTATACTCAGTTTCTATTTGCGAGTTCCTATAATTGGCTCTGTATTGCTATTTATCAAAGTCTAGCGAATATTTCATAGCTGTTGGAATTCCTTGTATAAATAAATAAATAAATAAATAAACAAATTAAATCCTTTTTGTTAATTAATTGACTATTTCTTTTTGGATATGATATATAAACTTTTAATTTAGTAAAACTATTCACTTTTGATAACATTTTACATGAATTAATAAAGATAACATTTTAAAACGAATATATTTATTTTATTTTAGTGATTTCATCTAATGCGCGCGCACTGCGTAATCTTCACAAAAAAAACTGTTGCGCGCCATTATAGGTTATTTCACCTGCGACTCGCGTGATAATTCCGCCTCTGATGTAATTATCAACATACCTCACTTGTATCACAATGTACTATTATGTTACATTGAATAATTATAAAATTCTTTGATCTTGATGAGATGTAAACAAACCTTTATTGAAAATGAGTAAAAGGTCCAAATGACTTTTATTACTTACATTTAAAATTTTCCTCGCGGTGGTGAGGTAAAAAAATGTGTTTCGCTCGGCAGCAAATTTGTTTGGCGTCTCGTGCCTTGAAAGCCTCGCTATGCTCAGGATTGTACTTTTGAACCGTTCGCTCCGCTCATGGTTCAATCTTACAATCCTTCGCTGGCTTGGCTTTCAATACAAGCACTTGCGTCAAACAACAACTTTGCAGGCATGCATAACAAATAACTATTCTTTGGTCTACTAGCTGCCCGCACTGCCGCTCAAGGTAGACAAAGAACCCATGCAGAGCGACGGATAGAATATATCCTATGTCTATCCTAGAAGTCCGCTTTACTTACTGGTGAAAGATTGTTTTTATTCGGATGAGCAGTTTCGGAGTTTACCTACCCCCTACAAACTAACAAAGCGTTCACAGACAATGCTTCTTTATGACTATTATAGTATAGATAGAGTATAGATATGGCATACGTCTTAAAGATGATATTTTGTGTTCGCGATAAAGTTATCGATTAAGTAATAGTAGTCTAGTGAACGACGCACTAACCTAGCATAACATCGGATTATAAAGGCACCCGCTTAAAGCCGACTGGAGCTAAAGCACAGCTAAGGCTTCTATGAGCTCTCAAACTCGCGCAAGGCCGACATTGTTTAGAATGAAACTGACGAAATTGTGTGGAAATGAGACGCTGAGTGCCGCTCTTGCATTTTTTTATTGGAAAACATAATTACAGTTTTCTAGGGTAATTTTAGTAGATACTAATGATAATATGTTTTGTATAAATGTTTGCCTTGCTTGATATATATTTATACAGATTAATTCAATCGCATAACCTCTCTTATTCCGGGCCTTTTTTTGCTAAGTTGAAATTTACTTACCCGCCTCTTTTAAACGAACGTGACTCGGCTATTCAGTTGAAGTATTTTCATACTAACTAATTTGGTTTTCATACATACCGTTTTTTCATGGAATTTCTCTAAACTCTTAGGCAGCTCATATCCATTGACTTAGTTCACTGTGCAGCTGCTGAGACTCGTTATCATAAATTGGCCATATGGGAAACACGTAGCTAGAGCGAAGCGAGTGAGCCTGGCTAGTTCCATTTATAATTAGGGAACCACAGACGACCTCAGCTGCTAGGAGGAGTAACTCATCCTCCTAGCGTATTTCCCTGTGGTATCTTAAGGAGCCTGCGGGGTCCACGTTTTACAAAAGCGACTGCCATCCACCCAATCACCCAGAGGGAAAGGAAAGCTATACCTGTTGATATTAAGCCGGTTTCCTCACGATGTTATTCAGCCTGTAACAGGGACAATGCAATAGTGATTCGTTCATGAGCCAATTGTAATAACAGTCTTATTATTCCAGGCGTGGTGGAGCTTCGCGAGGACATCCCGCTGAAAGCCGGCGTCGGCAGCAGCGGTGGCTGCGGCACGCCGCGCCTCATCGCCTGCTGCTTCGCCGCGCTGTCCGTCGCCGTCACCGTGGCGCTGCTCACGCAGATCTACTATGGGGACTACCAGGTAACAACAACAATGCTAAACAGTGAATTTGTAGCCGTTGGCGCCGCTACTAGTCGCAAAGAAAAGCTAAGGTCGTGGTGACACCACGAGAGAGCGCACAACCCGTGGAGTGTATCCGAGTATTACTCCAGCGCCATAAATGCTGTGTTGTGAAAAGTCCACCGCAGCCGTCGTGCCGACGGATGCTTCGCATATCCATTAACGAGACTGATTCTGCCATTTCAGTTCCATGTGCATCAACGATCAATATTCCAATCACTTCGAAAGTACTTAATCTTTATCCCAACACTAGAGTCAACTCTCTCCTTGCTAAGGCATATGATATCCCGACGACGACTTTGGAATACTCGATGGACAGTGAAGCTACGGCATTACTCTTAGCTTTACACAAAAACATGTAATCCTGCTCTTTCAACTCTGCACAATCTGATTACAAACCTCCACTTCAATGTCACTAAGAGCCGGCCGCACATTGAGCCTCTATAGTGGCCGCCACAAGTTGCGAGAGTGGCTCACACTCGCTACTAGTGACCATAAGCCGTAATATGCTGCAGAGTCAAAGCTTAACATAATCTAAACAGTGTAATGTGTAGGTGGTGCCCCACGGGTCCGTGTCATGCGCAGCCGAGGTGTGCTCGGCCGCGGGCACGGGCGCGCTGAAGGCGGGCGGCCGCGCGATGGACGCCGCCGCCGCCGCTGCGCTGTGTCTGACGCTGCTGGCTCCGCACCGCACCAGTATAGACGCGTGAGTCACCTTTTGATTTTCGATGGCCCGATTTCATTTCGCGACATGACAACGAACATGACTTGATGCCAAATCGCGTTTCGTGCAGACGCACAATGAGACCATTTGCACTGAAATGGAGGGTAGATTTGTCGTCATGTTCCGCAGGTCGTTAGGTGTGTAAGTCGCAGAACTACTTGTGCACGTTGTTCTTAAGAGCTTTAAACCCATTTTGTATGTATCGCCTACTAGGTACTCTCTTTGCTTTACTCTCATCAGGACGAAAGAACTGGAGGATCAACGCTATACTAATGGTAAACATGAAGACTATAAAGCGCCATGTTGGACTTTGAAGGCCCCATTTTCTACTCTAGTTGAACATAACTACGAGTATGCCTACGGTCAGATTCACCAAAATCACCAAACTGGAACGGAATTTATTTCAGTTTAAAAAATTCCAAAATAGTTTGGTTACTCGTGGAATAAACACCTCTCTTGCTTTAGGCGGATTGCAACCAAGTACCAATGTGGATAGTACCAATCTCATAATTATTTTGTAATTCCGCACAGTTTGCACTCATGTGAGTGGATCGGGCGATATAATATAACGAGTTGCATCAACATTTTATGAACCGATTAACATCGAAACAAAAATAGCGCTGACATCACACAAAAAAGCGTCACGTCTCCATGTTTACAAATATGCCGCATACTTGATTGTCAAATAATACGTTACACATTGTGGTATGGATGGACGTGCATATAATTGTTTGTTAACCTGTTGCTACTGGTGGGAACCTTTAATTGGCTCTCTGTTACTTACGTTATATAACTAGCTTATATTATTATTTTGAATTGTTAGCTGTTGGTTCTCCGAATAATAAATAAATAAATAATAAGTACATAGTTTATGGTGGACGTGAAAAGAACAAACGAGTATTCTTGTACAGTAGAATTATTTGGGCTTTACCACTGACAGATAGTTTGCCTTCATTTAATTTTCAACTTTAACCTCATACAAATTAAGTAGTTATTTCTAAATCGGTAGACGTGGGTAACAGTATACTGAAAATTGCTTTATTAGTATGATATTAAAGTTGAAAATTAAATGAAGGCAGTGGTTAACTAACAGTAATCGTACTGTACTTAGGGTTGATTTTAGACAAAGAAAAGTTGACAGATCATGTTAGAATTCGTGTTCAATCGCTTGGGCTAAACCTACCGTTAGAGAGCAGTCGAGTTCTTGCTAATTATTTCAATGTTTATTTGTCCTTAGTGGGTCTACATAATTAAGAATTTGGGATCATACGGAAAGTACTGCCAAATATTATTTTTATAACAGCGCCATCTAGTAACATGTATCAACATCGTTAGAGAGTGCGCTCCACGCGTTAGTGCGGCTAGCAGTCGCCGCGCGCACCAGCGCCACTCGCGCCGGCAAATCGTCATCGTATGGTTTCACCGAGAAAACACGGTTCGGTAGAGTAAACGACGTAGTACGGTCGAGGCAAATGAAGGTTTGGCACATGTCAACTCTATTTGAATGACGTTAAGGTCCAAAAGTGCTACACATTCAATTTCCTCGACTGTACAGTACTATGTACATAGTTATTTCTACGTTTTAAATTATTGTTAGAATAGAGTTTGTAGACTCTTATAATACTTATAAATCTTATACCTAATTAGGAAGAGAAGTGCAGTTATTTTCGTGATTACGCATGCCTTCTTTTTCAGTTTTATATCCACTCTACTCTACTTACTTATTACACACGGTTAAAAGTAGAGTCAACCGGTTTTGTCCAAAGCGAACTAGTTTTGGGCACGCCATATTTTGGTATTATTTTGTTGATGAAAGTTGAAGGTCATATTATAAAACAATGAAGTGGTTTCAATCAGAAACTACATACGAGTATGATACTAGTACATATCGCTTTAAGCAGAATTCCAATGCATCTGGGCCGTCAGCCAACGGGATTACAGACACAAGGATAAAAATAATGGCGGCCTATAATTATATTGTTCGTGAAATTAACAAACTGAACTTCGAGGTTCCTGAATTAAAACAGAAGATCAAGAACCTCCGGTGTACTCATAACCAGACCCCGTATCATGGTCGGCCTTATCACGCCATAAGTGACAAGATAGGAGCGTCGTCTCGTTCTATCGAACGGTGTCAGCCAGTGACGGACGCTCTATCCTGTCACTTATCGTTTGATAAGGCCGACCATGATACGAGGTCTGTGGAGCGGCTGAAGATCGCCAAATCGCTAAAGTCGGCGGGTTGTGGAGATGGCATTTACGTGCCGACCTTAAAATGGTTCTCTCTAATGGACTCTTTACTAAAAACGCTCTCACGTCGCTGCGACCTGGATAAAGTCGACAAGGAGACTTCTGAGGTAATTACAGTGTTGAAATCAAAAAACTTAATTTACAATGCTATTCGTAGTATATATATATATATACATGTGATGTTCTGTGTTTGTAAATTTCTTTTTATTGTACAATAAACATCTTTTTATCTTTTATCTTTTATGGGCTTTATGAGCTATATATATACTGAAATCTTACGGCAACTATTTACGTGATATAAATAAGAAAAATCTATATAAGTTCTTGAGTAGGTAATCTTAGAACATGTTTATCCCTAAATCTGTTTATCAAAAACAAAAGCATTCTGCTTGATTTTTTGCTTACTACAAACCCTTTCACTGCCAGGAACTCGCCTAGCGGGCGGCCAAGCCGTAGTCGCTTTCCGCTACATACGAGGAATACCACGGGATCGGCAACGAGCGTAGCACGTAGCGATTCTTGGCAGTGAATATGTTAATAGACCCCTGTGCCTATCCCCCGCCATTACACAAATATTAAGGAACATCTTACACAAATGAACTAAACTCATAGCAAGCTCAATAGGGCTTGTGATATGGGTACTAGGCGAGACGGTGATATAATTAATAGATATATTTAAATACATAGAAACATCCCAGTCTCCGAAACAATTTGTGTGTTTCGGAGACTGGGATTTGCCTCTACCGGGATTCGAAACCAGAATCGTCATCTTTTCGTAGGCAGGGTCCTACTAGGCTAAACCGGTCGTCAAAAAAGTAAAATGACGTCAATGACTTTCAAACCTTGGCTTTATTTTTTTGCAATCCTCTTGTAATCTTTGTACCTACTGCGAAACTCAAATTACTACCACTATATCACTTTGTTCATAGGAAACATTAGTCGAGAATTACATCAAAATTGAACTGGAACTGGTATCGCAAACTGATACTGCAATAATTAAAGATGCACAACCACCGACTCTAACAAGTCCAATGCCAGGGGTCCCTTTGATTCCCATAAACTTATTGTTCCGAATTTCGTATCGAATAATTTATAGACATAAACATCAGTAGTCATCAGTTTTGTTAAGTATAACGCTTTATAGTTCTAACATTAATTACCTAGTATAATATTAATTATTTTAATCACAAAAGTCAGAAAATTGATGTCCATAACGATAATTATTCATAAATATTCTAAGGCATAAATTTCAAAGTACTAATGGTTGTTATTCATATCGTTTCAATGCCTATAGTGAATTACGTCTAAGAGACAAAATCTATAACATCCATAGTCATATAGATAATTACTCAGAAACATTTCCAGACATACATTTGAAAGGGGTAGGTATGTATACTTGAAAGGTTTAGGTAATTAACTAAATGTAAACAAAACAAACCACGTGACTTGGTCATTCAGCCAATAAGATAATACCATAGATACAAAAGGTTGCTATGAAACAAAACAGTGAGCGGCATAGATACAGTGAGCGGCATAGATACAGTGAGCGGCATAGATACAGTGAGCGGCATAGATACCGTTCAATCACATCACTCCATATTCCTTTTTTTTTGCCCAAGTACCCACATCACTACATAGTATAAAACAAAGTCGCTTCCCGCTGTCTATCTTTAAAACTATTACGCAACGGATTTTGATGCGGTTTTTTTAATAGATAGAGTGATTCAAGAGGAAGGTTTATAATGTATAATATAGTACCCGCGCGAATCCGGGGTGGGTCGCTAGTTAATTATAAAGCAGTCTGGAAGAACGCGTCCAGTTACATTCGGTAGTTAAAATTTCATGTTAAGTACATGAAATTTGAACTACCGAATGTTACTGGACGCGTTCTTTTTATTTTTCTGGGAGTGTGTTTATGGGCTTTAATTTAACATTATGAAGTGTGACACCACCATGACATTGAATGATATGACTATCTAATCAGATGAATACCAATCTGACTTGCGAAAAAAGACCTTACAACAATTATTATAAACTAGATTATTGCCTTTAACATTATGTAATTGCTTCCACCGGGACATTGAATGTTATGGCTAACCAATTTTATGACTAACAATAATGATGACCTGCATAAATCGGAACTCCAATTTATATTGTTCAATTTTATGACTATCGACAATATGACTACAAAAAATACGGTGGAAAACGTTATGGACTGATAAAATCGGATCTAAAATTTTATGGGAAACAATAGAGACCCAGAAAAACGGCAAGCATGTAGGAACAGGAATCTACAGGCTTTGGACTTGGCTGTCAGTGGTTTCAATGATGCACGAAAGCACGGGGATGTACGAAACAATTATGAAAACGCGAACGCTGCGTTTGGATCATACGTCGCTTTGATGTTGGACAAGATGACGTCGGAGAATGCTGTGCTAGCGCAGTGAGATACAAGCGCTTTTAGTTCGGAACTTAGTTGCTCCATCCACGAGTAAAGACACCCCATGGCTAGATCAGCCTATCTCATCACGAAACATGTAATCGACAATCAGGCCCTAGATAAAATAAGTCAAATCATATCTGGGTGAGGGCCCTTTCGGATAAACTTCGACCTAGTGGGATCTTTTGTGCAATTGATCCCGAGATTTCTTAAATTACTTTCCAGAAAGCATCTTTTGCTTGCAGGTAATTTTCCTTTTGCCATCATCAAAAGTCGCATAGTTTCTAGTAGTTCGCTAACTAATGTTGTAATTAGATGCAAGTTAAAGTTGAAACGCAATAAGATAAGATACAGGAGCAAAACGAATGTGAAAGTTAGCTGCAGCAGAAAAAAAGACTAAAATAATCGCGTTCAAGGAAAAAAATAAAATAAAATTAGCTGCAAAGAAAAAATGCATCTGGAAAAGTTTAAAAATCCAAAAAAAAGCGATGGTTTTAATAACTGTTATCGTTATCACCCGTATGCGGCTTGCCTTTGACTTTTGTCATCCTGTCTAAGAGGGAATTTTAAGCACAATTTTGCTGAACTAACTAATGTAAGTTACAAAATAATACATACCTATTACATAATCGTCGACTTGGGATTCTCCTCCTATTTTGAAGTATTTCGTTTGATAATATAGTTAACATAATAATAAAGTTAATAATAATAGAATAGAAAAGTAAATGCTGAGAAAATATATTGAATAATATATAGATAAAAAAAATTGCCCCAGGTCGCTACCAGCCTGCCAGGTAGTGTGCCGAAGGAAGCATTGCCACGTTGAATGGCAAAATAAATACCTAATAGAGAACAGTAGGTAGTGATATTCCCAGTTTTAAGGCAACTATTAAGCATTTTGTTTCCTCGTTAACTATTAACTAACTAATAATCAAAAGCGTATACAATAACATTAACATCCATGTAACATTAATCATCATAAAAAAGGTCCAAGGTCGTTGCTCGACAAAACGTTTTTGCGTAACTTAACTACTGTAACTAACCACTGATTGTGCAAGTACTAATAAAAAAAAACAGAACATAGTACCTGTACCCACAACTACTACAATATGTAGTTATGTACTATTTTATTTATTTTATTTATTTATTTATTTATTTTATTTTTTCAACACTTACAACTATCTTTACAGGTACTTAACCTAAGACAATAGTGTAACTATTAACATGTTTGCCTTAACTAATTATTCTAATTTATGGCGCCTATAACATAACGTGAACAATGTGGACTTTGTGAATTCAGTCAGAGAACACCAAAACAAATCAATGTTCTCCGCTATTATGTTAAGATTGTTAAGGGTCCGCACAGCGCGCGTCAGCGGCGCTTTACCGAGCAGGTTGGTGCGCCCGCGCCGCTCGGCCAACAGCCGCGGCCGGCGCCGCCGCCACACGTACCTGTCGGGCACGTACAGGCTCACCCAGCTCAACACTTGACTGTTGTAGGCTTTCCCCCTTAGCACCCGGAACAAGTATGTTGCCAGACACAGCTCTCTGCGCACCTTCAACTCGTTGTACCCCACCATGCCCAGGACGAACAACGTGGGATACATAAGAGGGTAAAAAGGATATACTCCATATTGCCGCAAATACAAAAAACGAATAAATTTATTTTGTATGCGTTCGACCATTAACTGGTACTTCGCCTCATGTGGAGCCCAGATGACCGCGTTACATTCGAGGCTGCTGCGGACGAGAGCATTATATAAGGCAGCAACAGCTCCAAGGTTCGTAAAGCTATGAGATCTACGCAGTACAAAACCAAGCATCCTGTAAGCTTTTTTACAAATATTTTGAATATGATCACGAAATCTCAAATCCGATGTAAAATTTAAACCTAAATCTTTTACTTCTGTCACTCTTTTTAACTTTTCGTCGTGGATATAGTAGTCGTGACATATAGGGGTGTGCGCACGAGAAAAAATAATAGTCACGCACTTGGATGAGTTAAAATACAACTTGTTACTTTCACTCCATAAAACTACCCTGTCTACATCGCTCTGGAATCTGGCGCAATCTGCAGCACTGTTTATGGGTAAAAATAATTTTAAATCATCCGCAAACAGTAAGCATCCTGCATGTCTGATAATCTGGGGCAAGTCATTTACCATAATAATAAATTCTATTATAAATAGTACATATTGTAAATTATTATGATGAAGTGTAATGTGCTCAAATAAAACATATACCTACCACTGACTGACCCGCTCTGTAAGACCACGCAAGAGAGATATCATTATTATCTAGATCGTTTTTTATTTTGCGCATACTACATATACCTACCTAATGCACTTATAATAACTCGCAAAACTTGAATAGGCCTACACTTACTAGGCTTACTACGACTGCAGTAATCCGATGTAAGAGATTACGATAACGATATACGTGCCTTGCACTTAATGATCCAATGTTCTGCGTCTTTGAGTCTTATTGGAAGCGCAGAGAGTCTATCATTGCTCGTGCGTCCGCTATTTGCGTAGCATGCAGCGCGGGATGTGGGGGGAGGAGGGGTCATAATGAGTGCAAAAACACAAATAACTCGTGAAACAAACACGATGACGTCATAAGTCATCAGGACACGAGTCACTATAATAGAGAATTCGTATCTGCAAATTGCTTGGTGTTATTTTCTCACAGTGCGATTATTATCGGTCGTGGTGGTGTTGTCTTATGGATGTTGTGTAAATCTACGTTACTTATTAGTTACTCGTAGTATAGTAACGCTTCAAGTTTTGTCACAATATTTAGTTTTGATATCTGCATTTATTTTCGCTGCCGCTGACTAGCAAAAACAAAAGAAACTAAGTTCTTGTCTTAACAATAACGCTATGTGAGATTCTTTCAATAGATTATTTAGGTAGTAAAGATGGTTACTTTAGGAAAAAATGGGGCTACTTTGATCATTTAGAATGTAGTATATAGAAGCAGAACTATATGAAATTAAGAAGATTTAATAGAGTAAACAGCAAGATAGAATACTAATATATTCACTGCCACAGTTCAGTATAAAATAGTTATTTCTAGGCATTTTACAACATTTACGTTTCGTTCGTTCATTAATCGTACTAATATTAAAAATGTGAGTGTTTGGGTGGTTGGTTAGTCAAATACGCAAAAACTGCTACACGGTTTTGGATAAAATTATGTGCTAAATTCCATTCTTATCACGGTTAGACATTTTTATGCGTAAGTAGTTTAGGGTTCATAATTACCAGTGGAAGGTACTCTATTTGATTGGAAATTTATGTTTTAACGACTTTTCCAGAAATCAATTTATAATTTGCATTAGATCCTAAAGTGACTTTTGAAATATTCTGCCATAACTGAAATCATTTAGAAGCGATGCACCGTTTTTAGGGTTCCGTAGCCAAATGGCAAAAAACGGAACCCTTATAGATTCGCCATGTCTGTCTGTCTGTCTGTCTGTCCGTCCGTATGTCACAGGCATTTTACTCGAAAACTATAAGGTGTATTTCAATAAAATTTGGAGGATAGGTGTATTTTGTTAACGGCTACATAGTTTTGTAATTAAATTACAAAAAAAAATGTTTTAGGGGTGCACTCCATACATAAAATGAAAGTCAAAAAAAATTTTTTCATTGCAAGTCCTGGCACATCAATCGATAGGCCTTTCAAAATAAATATATATAATCAGCAATTTTATTGATTAAGTGAATAGAGTCGGAGATAATCGCCTCGAAAGTCACTAAAATTGTGCCCCCCCCCCTCTAATTTTTGAACCGTGTATTTTAATAATATGAAAAAATTCAGGCTCATAGGGCTTATTAAATTCTTTCAGCGAAAATTGTTTCGGACAAGATCGGTTCAAAGATTTTTGAGCTATTTCTAAAAAACTGCCTTCTGTAAAGAAAAAGACGTAAGTGCCATAAGATTTCAGTAACGATACGACTTTTTTTATATGCACGGAACCCTCGTTGTGCGTGGTCCGACACGCACTTGGCCGCTTTTTTTTTAATGATTCTTTGAACTCTGAATTTTATATAAAATTTGCTGCAACTTGGGTTTCCATTTAACCAAATAATGAGAACTATGTTTCCTATGATTATATGATAATAAATTATAGTTATTGATATGTTGTTACAGTCTGATCGAGCGAGATTAACTCGTTGCTCCAAAATAATCTCTATGGTTCCGTCAAGCAGCGGCGCTACCAGGGTCATTGTCAGTCAGTAAAACAAAAATCGTCTTTTCAGTGGGCAATAGTTAAGGGCTTATGTTTATATATAATATGTTTTTATGGCATAGAATTATAGAAGAGGCGACGCCGTTTATGCGGATTCAGAATTCAACCAAAAGTTAGGCTTTAAAGCCCTTAACTTTGGCAATGTCCACCGAAAAGACGCGCCCCTAAATCTGACAATGACCCACCACCAAAAACGAAACTCGAAGTTCGTAGTTTCGTACACATGCATCTTTGTCACTTGAGTATTGCAAGTGCGATAGAGATGGAAATACCCGAACTTCGAATTTCGGAGTTCATGGTTATAACTCTGTTCTTGTCCTTCGCAGCCGTCTGCTTCGAGTACTAATTACGATGAGCTGCTGCTTTTGTGCACTTCTTCCACAAAAAACGAGTTTTTGGATAACCAGGACCTCAATAATATCAGCTCTGACCTGGATTTTAATTCAGATGACTCACTTATAGATGAAGAGTATGTACCACCAAGTTTAAAGCCGGCAGAAAGTTCAGAAGATTCACAGAGTTCGACAAATACTATACCAAATTCACAACCGTTTAACTTTACTGTTCCTGAGTCACCCGAAGGCTCAGACGAAGAAAACGCTCCCCAAAATCTTACAAAAAAAGGGGAACCTAGAAAACGTAAAAGACATGACGAGACACCGGTGCAGAGAAAAGTTATGAAAAAACAGTCAGATATGGAAACTAAGTATCAGCTAAAACCTGGATGTAATATTGACAAGTGTAATAGGAAATGTCATACATATTTTACAGAAGAAAACAGGAAGTCTGAACCGTCATTTTAGAAGCATGGTTTGGAGAGAGCAACAATATTTCATAAAAAACAACACTTCAAAGGTACAGCCTAACAGAAACACCGTTAAAGAAAATCGGAAACAGGAAAGAAACGTATCAGTGTCATATTTTCTGATAAATAAACTGAGTGTATGCAAAACATTTTTTTAGGCTACAATCGTAAAAACGACAAATCTGTTAGGAACGCTTTAAAGACTGAGGTTAATACTTTTCCAGTAGATACACGAGGGTTAAATCCTTTTTAGACTTATCCGTGTGCTCATACAGACTTATACGATACCTGCACGGCTAGCACGCGACGGCGCACGAGCTCTCTCGATTTTTCTCGCACTATCCGTCTCTCTCTTATTAGAATACTTACAACAAGAGGTATAGTGCGATAAAAATCGAGAGTATGTCGCGGCCGTCGTGTGCTAGACGTGCTGTATAGAATTATACAACTTGTGGGTTAAACCTTTATCATCAATGAGTTATTAAATAAGGTATTTACCGAACAATACATTTTCTTAAACGTTATTTTCCCAAACGTTACTTTGCCAATTGTCACGAATAATAAATGAGTAATTTGCCAATTAATGATTTATAATATAATGTTTTTTCAATTAAATGATTTGTCTAATGAACTCTTTGTAAAACAATATTTTATAAAACGACTAATTTGTTAATTGTTAGTTTGCCAAACGTTGTTTATAAAATGAATATTTACGAAAACGAGGACTTTGCGTCAGTATACAAACTGCAACACACTTTGCTTCGTGCATATTTAGCTGATATGAGTGAAGTCACGTTCTCCAGCGGCACCCATATCATAAGTTATAAGCTGCCTTTTTCACTGAAGAGGAATACACACTGGACTTTTTGAAACAAAAAATATCAAGTCTGGGATACCACCGCCAAAACCAGTGCAAATATGTAGAGGCATTATTCAAGAGCGCAAGTCAGCAATCATTCAAAAAGTTGACATCATTAATGACTGAGAACAGGGAACCATTTTGTATGATCTGCCTGTTAATACAGATAGTGTCAATCTCACTCGATTCCATGAAGAGTAATTTTATAAAGCTACTGCTTATTTTCTACTCGCTTTCGTAAAGACTGATTACAGTGGTGTTTGTCATGAGAAACATACTTTCTCATATATGAGTATTACTATTTAGTTTTGACTGTTAAGTACCACTGAAGCTGTGATTTTGGTTAATAAGTATGTACACATTAATAAGTACAAACAAATCATACCTAAGAGTTAATTTTTAGTTTTGACTGTTACAGTGATTATAGTTTCTTAGAAAAATTAAGACATAAGTATTAATTTTAGTTTCGATTATTACCACTGAAGCTGTTAGTGCCTGAGTAAAAATAAGTTCACGGCAACGATTTGGGTAGACTCCAAAAAAGACTCCAAAAAAGAACAAAAAAACATGAAACATCAATCTGTAGTAACTTCCATTCCCATAAAAAAAGTAAAATTGCACATATTAATATTCAAAGTCTTAATACCCATAAAATATCCCAAATTGAAATATGGCTATCTTCTATTGATGGTAAAGATACCAACCCTGAATTCGCTATATATAATGGAACTTTGTAAATTAGTAAAGCGATATCCTCCAAAATTTCTTGCGAAGGCAGACTTTAGAAGCGATAGATTATATAATATATTCTCACTGGACGTTCAAGTGCCTGTTGCCAGAACGGCGGAGTTTAGGAAATGCACTGGGTTTGTTGCAGCAAAAGTATAGAATGCCCTGCCAAGCAAAATAAAGCCCCTGCCATACTCTAAAATTTGTAGCTGCATTGAAAAGAACACCTGATTGAATTACGTCCTTATAACCTAAATTAATTTTATAATTATAATGTATGAATGAATGAATTTTATAATTATTATAATGATTATTAGTATTTTGTAGAATGTAAAATTAATGTAATTTGTTTTGTTAATTAGTGTATTATGTTCTTATAACCTAAATGAATTTTATAATAGTATTATCTGAATTAATTAATTTTATAATTATTATAATGATTATTAATTAATTCATTATTGTAGAAAGTAAAATGACTACTAATGTAACTTGTTAATTAATGTATTAATCTATAGTTTGTAATTAATATTTAGCGACACCCTACGGGTAAAATTGTATCCTGCAATTTGAAGCTATTAAATAAATAAATAAATTAAAGTACGAATTAATAACACAAAGGTTGTGATTGTTATCACTACTACTTGATCTTAGTTACTCAGACAAATTTAGTATAAACAAATAATACGTAAGTGTTAATTTTTAGTTTCGATGTTATCACTGTAGCTGTGATTTTGGTCTCTAAGCAAAATAAAACGAGACATTATTAATAATGTATGAGTCGGATTTTCATTTTGTTATGTTGAAAGAAATTAGTAACTTCAAAATAGTTGATTGTTCCTAGGTTAAGAAATAAAAGAGATATCTTGATTATTCTCGTTATTTGTGTTTTTATTTTATTTGAATTGGGTGTAAAAATGGATAGTTATGAATAATAATATTATAATAATGCATAATGGGCGTACCTATAATTTTGTTCAAGTTCATCAATATTGAATCTATCATACTACGTTGAAAAGCCTTAATGACTACAAACGTCCTTGTTATCTAGTCAACTTTAATAAGATTTCATATTATCTCTAAGTAGAAAAGAAGTTTCATAAATTACTACGTTGAAAAAACGTATCTAGCCAGAAACGTCTTTTCATAGTAGTATCAAGTATAGTATTTTATTGTTATTTTTTATACTAAGAAAATAAGGAAAATATAACTTTTTTATAAACTACATACATACATTCATACATATAATCACGCCTCTTTCCCCGAGGGGTAGGCAGAGATCACGGATTTCCATTTGCTACGATCCTGACAAACCCCTTTCGCTTCACTCACTCTCATAATATTTCTCATACATGCTCGTTGGTTTAGGGTACTTTTGACCTGGCCTTTTATTAAGATTTCTCCAATTTGATCGGAGAAAGTTCGCCTAGGTCTTCCCCTTCCAACTTGCCCTCCCACTCTTTTTATATACACTTTCTTCGTTAATCTTCTTTCATCCATCCTCTCTACATGCGCAAACCACCTTAACATACCCTTCTCAATTTTCGTGAGAGTCGTCCATCCATTCCACACTTATCTATTATAACACTGTTTCTGACACTCAATAACACACACAACTCTATAAACTAAATTAAATAAACTTAATTTTCCTATGGACATTTTGATAGAACAAACGTTACTACACATTTTTGCATGACATTTCTTGTTTTCTTTCAAGCAGCCATTTTATTTATATTAATGACTACAAAACATTTTTTTTCTCCATTTACAAGTTACTGTAGATACGCCCTTTTACCTTATCACGGCAGACTGATCGTGTTTTTGTAAGGCGCTATCTCGCTCGTTCCTTCGTGTTTTATCCCGTGCTGATTTTTCGATTTTATACAGGGTGCAAAAATCGAATGCAACGTGGATGGCAACTACCTTAAATATTGTAAATAGCACATTCTGTGTAAAGGAAACATTCCTTTGTTTTTAAAAACAATAAATTCTGCATTTAAGGATTTATGAAAAATCGCTTGCCTCAGTCGGGACTCGAACCGGTTTAGTTTTTAGTTTTCAATTTTCATGGCACTCCGTTATTCTGATTGTATTTGTTATTTGGAGAAAAATGAACCTTATCAGTTACCCTTTCAATCTGCATCATAAAATAGAGCACGTTATTTTTTGTCACATTTGACCGGTTCGAGTCCCGACTAAGGCAAGCGATTTTTCATAAATCCTTAAATGCAGAATTTATTGTTTTTAAAAACAAAGGAATGTTTCCTTTACACAGAATGTGCTATTTACAATATTTAAGGTAGTTGCCATCCATGTTGCATTCGATTTTTCCACCCGGTATAATAGATTATAATGACTGACGATGAGGATGATTAATAAAAACCTGATTATAAATTCATTACTTTTCACGCATTCTGAAACGTGTTTTTGACAATGTGATCGGTTTTTACAAGCTTTTATTCAGTTTCACCAGTCCCGGTGTCTGTAACGAAATCTTGCAAGTTAAATTTGACCCACTTCCCGGTGACCGATTGAGCTGGTATTAGTATGTATAGTTTGGATGATAATTCAATATGATGGTACCATCGAGCTGATCTGATGATGGGGACAGAGGTGGCCATGGGAGTTCAGTACCTAATCGACGTAACCTGAGTTTGGGCTTGTTAGTATCATCTCAAAGACGGTATACAGAAAAATACAGTCAAAAATAAATACCTACTGGTAACAAAAAAGTTTTTTTACAGAAACTTTTTATTGATACTATTAACGACACTCACACAGTCTATGGACATTTCTCTGTGGGCCCCTCTTACGGTGGGAATCCACCACAGCCGTGCGAGGTTGCGACTTGCGAGGCGGTGACCGGTGAGCGAGAAAAAATGCACCAATAGGAAGCCATACGCGAGCGCAACCGGCAATTGTATTGGTTTGGTTGGTGTGTTCCTCGCTCAGCCGGTGTGCTGAACTGTGTTTCATTCAATACAAGTGCTATAGTTATTTTTTTAGTTTAGTTGACGAAATGTTTTGCGGAAGAATGACAGTCAATGTGACCAAAAGAGTATTAGGTATGAACGTGGAGGAACGAAAGTGACGAGGTAGGCCAAGGAAAAGGTGGATGGACTGTGTGAGAGACGATATGAAGAGGAAGGAAGTTAGTGAAGAGATGACGAGTGACAGGGAGGTATGAAAGCAAAAAATCATGCTGCGCCAACCCCAAGTAAATGGGACAAGGGCAAAAAAATGGTGATAGTTTTTTTTTATTTAAATGATGAAAACCATTACCGACATAAGTACATTGTTTAAATGTTATCTTCAAGTAGTGAAACAATTACGCATAAAGAATAGAAAAAACTACACGTGCCACATACCTTCGGTAAGTTTTATGACGTCTCTATGTTATATTTTCCTTTAATATTTAGAAACAAAAGTTAGGTGTGTTTGGAGTGAAGTCAAATATCTAATATATGAAAACACAGCTTAGCTTATATTTGGTGTATACTCGGCCTTATCGGTTCGTTACCGAACTGATAGAGTAGCGGTTATCGCAGGTCAAGCTATTAACTATGACATTACACCATAGTTCACATTGAATACCTATTAATGCTCCCGTGTATTTTTAGGCAAAACAATTTTTTTTATTATCATCATTATCACTGCTGGACATTGGCCTTCCCAAAAGAGTGCTACAATGAGCAGTCTTATGCCACCCGCGTCTAGCGGACTCCCGCGACCTTTACCAGGTCATCAGTCCACCTCTACCCACGCTGCGCCTGGCGGTACGTGGGCACCACTCGAGAACCTTTCCGCCCCAACGGCTATCGGTCATTTATGAACGAATAGCTTCTGCCTGCGACTTCGTCAGCGTGGAACTCGTTTATAATCGTAGTTGCATACAAAATTTTACCCCACATTCCAATCCCTTAGGGGACGATTTCCGGAATAAAGACTATCCTACCCCGGGACTCAAACTATATACCAAATTTCATCTAACTCGGTTCAGCGGTTTACGCGTGAAGAGGTAACAGACATACACACTTTCGCATTTATAATATTAAGATGGATGCTCTAATACCAGTTACCAATGCGGTGATCAACGACGTTATAATGGCGTGGCGTTAGCGCCAACGACTACAAGGCACCTTTTGCCTGAGAATGACACATAATATACACGTAATTGATCAATTACTTTAAGGCTTCCATATGTACCTATTTATTTTGGACTCGACGGTCGCTTTTGCCTAGCGGGTTGTGAAGTTGATGATCCTGGGTTCAAAGGCTGGGCTGGGTAGTCGTGGGTGTTTTCTGTGTATTTAGTTATTTATTTAATATTCATTTAAGTTTTTTTGACCTTACCTACTATATGGAAAATTCAATTTGTGTCTTACAATAATGTCTCAAAATATTAAAAATTCCACTTTAAACTACACTTTCAGCAAATCAAATTGAATCTTGTGCGAATATTCAAAGAATCAAAGTAGGTTAGGACCCTACCTAATTATGTTATATTAATGAACATACCTAATTACCAAAAAAACCGTTATAGTCTATTTATTATTAAAATAGTTACGAGTATTGTTATCTCGGTGGCCTAATATAAGATGAAGGTCGCAGTAACTCAGCCAGCTCAGGTAGGTAGCCTCATATACCAAATTAAAGCGTAATTTATAATAATCAGCGCAGTTGCCTATGGCTGGATTCCTACCTTCAGGCCGTAATGGAAACCAACCAGGAGGAGAAAAGTGGCTCTTCTCAAACCCCGGGCTAAAGCTATATAGAAGAAAACTAGATTAGTTTACGGTAAAACAAAGAATGTCTCAGATTGCAGTTACTTGACGCTCGAGGCCGAAGGCATGGGCGATAAATATGCGATCGTAGGAT
Source organism: Epinotia ramella (assembly GCA_947578815.1). Taxonomy (NCBI): domain Eukaryota; kingdom Metazoa; phylum Arthropoda; class Insecta; order Lepidoptera; family Tortricidae; genus Epinotia; species Epinotia ramella. The sequence goes on along the minus strand of OX388206.1, from coordinate 248,788 downwards.
TTATTTATTACCGCCCGTGGTTAGTACAACATTTTACATCTCTCCCTGACCAGGAAGCGGTAATTGCTACTTTATGGCCAGGTATGACGTAAACATCTACGCACAACGAAATTGTATGAAAGTCTGAAATATCTATGAAACGTCACGCTCCACCACACTTAGAACAGCGTTATGTTATGCAATTCATTCCTAATCGAATACAATCGTCCCTTTAATAGACCCCGACAGGATTCTTGTAGGTACTGGATCTCCTGAGGCCAGGAAGCGAGCGTTGTGAATACCATCCCAGATGTTTACCTCAAGGGGATTCTCTTACAATAGACATACGTAATCGGACGAAACGCCTCTTTACTCCGCACTGGAATGACAATCACCTGACGCGACACCGCCGGCACGTCATTGTCGTCCACAAGTCATACCTATTCATTCAGCAATCAATGAACGAGCAACTTTCCAGCTTTTAGAGCATCGTTATTACGTAAATTATCTTAATTATGTTGTCTCATACATACACACAATATTATACTCACGCCAGTATCCCGTTGAGGTAGGCAGAGGTCAAATAACGTGCCTAATAATATGGTACAGTCGACTTTAAAGTATGTTTACAAGTTTGCCCCTTACACCTTTGTAATAAGGCGAAATCTATGTATATATTTGACGTGTATGTACTTACATCCTTTTTTCGCTTCGGACACATCCATATATCCCTATTCTATCTCACACGGAGAAGGAGGCAACTACTAGAACGTGCGCTTATAAATCAGGCTAACAGTAAGCTAATAAATCTAATAATATATACAGGGTGTCCGGAATAACGATGTAGGAACTTAAGGTGATGGACTGGACAGGAATTTTAAATCGTTCGTGTGACCAACAAAAACGATATAAAAACTTATGTAGCAACTTTTTATTGGTTAGTCCATTAATGCCATGTTAATTAAAAACATAAATAAATTTAATTTATTACATACTTTGCTTTAGAATCATGGGCACTTTTGTATGGAAATTGGGTGTAGCACCAGCAGTCTTGAAACCAATATCATTAAAAAGGTATAAAATTGTACATAAATTATTTTTTAATTAAGCAGTAACGCTGCTAACGAAATTATAAATTTAAATTACAAGTTAAATTAGAAGAAAGAAAGAAGAAAGGAAGAAAAGAAAATAAGTTTATTTCGCAAAAATACAGAATACAACAATATTTTTAAGTACTTAATACATTTTGACATTTCGTGAAATGCGAAAAAGGAGTCCACTCAGCACAATGTCGAGCCACAGAAGATGACTCGACGCTGATATTATGTGGATCCTTGAGTTGCACGTCACAGGACTGCACTTCCGTCGTAATACGTTACAGACAAGTGGAAACAAAAGATATTTCGAAAAACCCAACTGCTTTTTACAAATAGTTTAGCCTATTTCACTCCTACAATTAAGAGGAAACCAACGACACCCCATAGGTCGAAATCCGTCAAACGGTTTAGGCTGCCAGAGAATACAACATTCACACATACATACATACGCTCGAAAAATATAAAAATATAACCCTCCTCTCCTTCGGCAGTCGGGTAAAACCCAGGACATATTAATATTAACTTAAATATAAAAATGTTCGCATTAAAATCCATTTATTTATTTTAATTATTAAAATAAGAACCAGAAGTTCCATATCTAAGCCGGGACACGGAAATGCTAAGATGGATTAATCTGACGGTCAAGTAGAAAGTTATTAGTGGCTGAGGCAGATTGTTCCGATAGCTCAGTTGGTTGCTAGCGACGGGCCATGAATGCCTGTGGTCGCGGGTTCGAATCCGGCTCGGAGCATTAAGTTTAAAAAAAAATCCTTTAATTTAAATTTATAAATTGTACATAATTTCTTACTATGACCACAAATACCTAGCTCACCAGAGACGAAAAATATGGGCACACTCGTATGTATGAAAACAAAATGATATCACCGCAAAATACTTATCTCCTTATTTAACAACATGTTTCTGTAGGTAGGTACAGGTTCGATGATAACATAATTCTAATAAGGTACCCATCGCGGGCACTTTTGTATGGAAATTGGGTGTAGCACCAACAGTCTTGAAACCAATATCATTAAAAAGGTATAAAATTGTACATAAATTAATTTTTAATTAAGCAGTACCGCTGCTAACGAAATTATAAATTTAAATTACAAGTAAAATTAGTGGCCGAGGCAGATTGATCCGATAGCTCAGTTGGTTGCTAGCGACGGGCCATGAATGCCTGTGGTCGCGGGTTCGAACCCGGCTCGGAGCACTAAATTTAAAAAAAAAACCTATAATTTAAATTTATAAATTGTACAGTCAAGGAATTTAATTTCCGACCCAGCTAAGGCTCAATATTGTATAGCAAACTGTCACCATAAGAGCTAGCTAGAGCACGACGTTCCTTTGACATATCGCATGCATTGTTATATGTTAGTAACTAGGCAACCAGATTAACTACGTTGACATGGTGAACTGAAATTTTAAACGTGTTATCTCCTCAATCCCCACTTCCTGGTGTAACTCTGTTATTTTTAGCTCTTAATAGTTCACGGTTAGCGGCAGGTATTTTATTTTTCAAATTAATAACGTAATTGAAGATTATTTTTCAGATTTCTCGATTGACACTGACACATGTTCATAATTAGAAAAGCAAATGATAACTTTTCGCAAAGAGGTTATCTGTAATGTGAAGTGACAAATAAATATGTATTGACAATTTGACATTTCAATACTATTACTGAAATAGAAGTTTCGACCTTAATGCATTGCGAATGTCTAACGACATTTCAACGAAATGGGTAGGTATTTAAATTCCTTGACTGTACATAATTTCTTACTATGACCACAAATACCTAGCTCACCAGAGACGAAAAATATGGGCACACTCGTATGAAAACAAAATGATATCACCGCAAAATACTTATCTCCTTATTTAACAACATGTTTCTGTAGGTAGGTACAGGGTCGATGATAACATAATTCTAATAAGGTACCCATCACGGGCACTTTTGTTTTGGGTGTACCTACAACCAACAGACTTGATATGATTGTTGATAGGTAGGTAATACATATTGAACCATATGTAGTTATCGTACAGACTACTCTCAACAAAATGTACTTGTTAATTTGTAAACTATTTACAAGATATTTAAGACCTTATGTACCATATATTCATTATGAATAAACCATTCATTCATTCATTCATTCATTCAAGTATCATTCATCAATAATAAAAATGATAATCGGCCTGTTTCGGCCTGTAACCTGTTTCGGCCACTAATAGATGGCGTTTGCGGTAACTGTCTATTTATTCTTAAAGTTCGATAACTAAATATAATTAATCTGTGGCATCAAGTCATCTCCGGCGGGAATTTTAGATTTGACAGCTGTTGGAAAAAAAGTAATCGAAGTAGATCAGCGAAATAGAGAAAATTTAAATTCGTGGTGTGATTCAATTCTTTTATTTGGAAGGTAAAACAGCAAAAGAAATTCATGAAAGGATTTCTCCTACGCTGGGCGATTCTTGTCCTTCATATGAAACAGTTCGGCTTTGGGTAAATGAGTTTAAGCGAGGCAGGACAAGCATTGAAGATGCACCTCGACCTGGTGCTCCAAAATCAGCGGTTTTACCAGAAGTCATTGATAAAATCCATGATTTAGTTTTAGCTGACAGAAGATTAAAAATACGGGAGTTAGCTGAAGTCTCAAACTTCTCGACTAAGCGGGTGCATTTTATTTTGCACAATGAATTGTACATGAAAAAGCTTTGTGCAAGATGGGTGCCGCGGTTGCTCACTCCAGAACAAAAGCGTATTCGCATGCAAACATCTGCTGGAAATTTGCAGGTGTTTAATAAAAATCCAGCAGAGTTTCTTCGACGTTTTGTGACCATGGATGAAACCTGGATTCACCACCATATCCCGGAGACAAAACAGCAGTCGAGACAATGGATAAGTCATGGTGAGCCAGCTCCAAAGAAGGCGAAGTGCGTCCCATCAGCTGGAAAAGTCATGGCGTCGGTGTTTTGGGATGCGAAAGGTATTATTTTAATTGACTACCTTGAAAAGGGAAAAACTATCACTGGGGCATATTATGCCATGCTTTTAGACCAGTTAAAGGTAGCGATAGCTGAAAAACATCCAGGGTTCGCCAAGAAAAGGGTGATGTTTCACCATGACAATGCTCCGGTCGCTCCGGTCGCTCCAAAATTGGAAATTGGCGGATTTACGGTATGAATTACGTCCACATCCTGCTTATTCGCCAGATTTAGCTCCTTCTACGACGACGACTATCACCTATTCCCAAAGCTTAAAAAAATTCTGTCGGGGCGAAAATTTCAGTCTAATGAAGAGGTGATACTGGAATAGTTCAGTAAAGGCGCCACGTGATTGGTCAATTTCATTTTAGTTGTCTCAACAGTTATGAAATATTGAGTTGGGAGCTCCATAGTAAAAAGTATGTGATTTAAGTTTGGTGTACGAATAAAGAAGAGAGTATAAAAAATAAGTTTTCACTTCAAAAATGTTAATATAAAAATCACGGACGCGTCATTGCTGTGTGTGGTTTGATCTGATAGTGGGACGCGTCGCAGCTCGCCGGGCCGGCGCCGATGCCCGCCGCTCGCCCCGTGCCGTTCCCCAACGTCGCCGCCGCCAACCAATTTGTTTTTGCCATTGCCATTACAAATTCATTTGCAAAATATTCTATTGCAAATAGTGTTTAACGGCTTTATACTCTTAAGAATAGCGTTCAGTTTTGTATGAAGTCGAATCGGCTAGCATATTAATTACACATACTAATTATTATAGCATTAACTTTTACTACTATTGCGCGTATTAGGTAATGGAGCTAGTGGTAACGTTTGTGACGTTTGTAAAGTTTGTGACCTCCTTCACATCTGACGTCACAAACATCTGTCGCGTGTTTAACAATTTTTCCCCATCCCAAAAAGTGCTCAGCGCCGCTAAAGAAGTTTTCACTTCAACAATGACTTGGGTCTTGGGTAATATATACGTACATATATACGTACATATATACGTACATAAATATGGAAGCGTCTATTTTCAATGTCATAAAGGCGTGTACAGATATTTATGTGTTTTTTTCTTTGCGTATATGAATATCCTTGGCTGTACACGTTACTTAATAAATTCGGACTACCTAAGAGGATTTTCCTTATTTGAATTTAAACCAAGGACTTTGACATAAAGTGCCCATGTGTGTGACCCAGGACAACATTGAGTAGGTATGTATGTATAGGTATACTACGTCATTTACCTTACTTTTATTTATTTATTATTCGGAACATACAAACAGTGCAAGTTTGTAAAAAGCTTGTCAAAAGTTATGGGTAGAGTTAAGGAAGTTTCATACTGAGCTCTCTGTATAAAATACTATCTTGCCTCTGCTCGCCACGTGTCACTGTATTACGTTGAAGGTAGAAGTCAAGTAAAAAGGTCAGTTTATGAGCAACCAATCAACTAATGTATGTTTGTGGAGTTGTTTGTCGGCTGCACCGAACGCACTCGCGTCACTCGATTCACTGATAGCGGGTGGTAAACATCGCTGCGCGGGCGCAAATGTGCGCAAATAGCGCGTCTCTTGCGCACTGCACAACATGACGACACAAGCGTGATTGAGATTTTCTTATCACATAAAACATTTCTTTTGTCTACTGCGGGACAGCAACCTTTCATCTTCAAATTGTGGACTTTCTTGGACGCAACAGGCATCCGTAGTGAACTCTATAAATATGTTCTTGAAAAAATATTTAGCTCAAACCAGGAAATTTAACCATTACAGCATAAACAATCATCAAGTCTGAACCTTTATTATTTATTTATTTCTTTACAGTTTCAGTTATTCTTTTGTTTTCTAACAAAGACATCGCGGAAAGGTGGAAGATACGATACGTAAATACTGATTACACAAAATATTCCAAACCTCAGCTTTTTTTTGCGTTTGGGGAAGGAAATAATGTCAGCGTGAAATAAAGTTATTATATGTCCATCTGTTTCCGGGTACAAGTAATAACAAGGTGATGATAGTGTCCCGTTGCACCGCAATCAGGTAATAAGCCGTCGGCCGCAATAATGTTGAAAGCTATCTTGCTGCCCATTCATCAACCGGCGCAGCGGCTGGGAGCTCCTGGCTAGTATAACTCGACTCTTAACTCTGTACTGTACCAGCTTTGTGTGCTCAAGATCAGAGGTGTACTGTTGTAGCAAATTGTAGTCATTAGTGAGTAGCGGCTCTGCACCTACCGCACTGGACAAGATGTATCGTCGACCTCGACTGAGATCAGTATGCGAGTAGATAGATAATTACCAGCTTGATTGTGCGCAATGTACTGGCGTCTATCAAGACTACTGGGTATACTTACATGATTTGGCGTGGCGAATGGTATGTATAGTGTGCTACTAGTAGACGTTCCGGATCCAGTAATAATTTGTATCTGGCTACGAGACGGGACTAAAGGCAGTTTATCCCACATCCTTCGATAGACGCAGTAGTACAATCCGATCCGATTGGAAATGGTACCGGATTACATTCCCTAGTCAGCGTCATGTTGTATAGAAATGGTACCGGATTACATTCCCTAGTCAGCGTCATGTTGTATAGAAATGGTACCGGATTACATTCCCTAGTCAGCGTCATGTTGTATAGAAATGGTACCGGATTACATTCCCTAGTCAGCGTCATGTTGTATAGAAATAACCGGAGTTCTCTGGACAAAGTAACGACGCCAGCTTTTATAGCGTCAACAGAATACCAACACCTTGGGACAACGTACTCGTATGTAGGTTAGCAAAGGCCAATAAAATTACTTTAAATTGCCAGACTTCGTTTCTGAGAACACACCAACGCCGCCTTGAATTTGGATTTTATATTAGTTTAGCCATTGTTGACGATTTTCTTGGGAATCGATTGGATCATTTTAAATACACAATTTCGATTTTAGTTCGTTTCCTGTTAACATTGTGTGATGAAAGACGAATTAAACATCATTGACTTAACTTTCAGCTAAAACTGACATAACAAAATAAAGGAAGAAACGTGCGATTGAAAGTTTTCGTAAACAAATTCATCATCATCGTCATATTATCTGCCGAAAGACGTCCACTGCTGGGCAGAGGCCTCCCTCAAAGAGTGCCAAAATGACCGGTCCTGCGCGACCCGCATCCAGCGGACTCCCGCGACCTTTACCAGGTCATCAGTCCACCTTGTTCTTGGTTCTACTTCTACGTGTAGTGTGGCCCGCCCGCCCACTATATTTTATTTATTTAATTTAAATAATTATTAGTGTATAACTCTATATCACTAATTACACATTTAGGGACAGTGGGTATACTGGGTATATGAAGATGACTGATAATAAAGGATTAATTAGATGGAATTAATCTTTATTCGACATCAAACATGACATGACAACACAATAACAACAATGACACAAGAGACATAGATTTGAAATTAAAACGAATATCAAGAACTGTATTCAGCCTGTTAAAATACGTAAGGCGTAACGTAACCTCTTTTATTCTAACACTCCTCCTTAATTTCATTCCTCTAGTCCTATACCTCTGGCACACAGCGTGAACTTACCCTTTAACAGGGGTTTCGTAAGTACGTCCGCCACCATTCTCCCAGTCTCTACATACTCTAAAAGTACATGCCCATGCTCAACAGATTCCCGAACAAAGTGGTATCGATATGCTTTTTGCGTTGGTGGTGCACAGGGTTCTGCGCAATGGCAATTGCTGACTGACTATCACTGTAGATAGTCAGTTGCCTCTCCGGTTCTCCGGTGATCTCGGCAACAAACCGTTCTGCAGTTGAGAGTGCTACAGTTTTCTGCTTTTTGCTCTCCCAGCAAATTGCTCCTCCTTTCCACAGGAAAACCAATCCAGTGTATGACTTCCTGTCATATGATGTAGCATGACTCGCATTGCATAGCTCACTAAACCGTTTCTGTCTTTTTTCCTGTACATGAGTCCATGACTTTTAGTGCCCTTTAAAAATCTGAGCACTCGTTTCGCTGCTGTCCAATGATCCTCAGAGAAGCAGGTGTTAAACTGGCTCAGATAATTCACTGTATGTGCTATGTCCGGCCTCGTGCAGACAGATACATACATTAGCGAACCAATTCGATTTTGGTACGGTGTGCCAGCATCCGGTATCCTATGATCCTGGTTTGATCCTGGTTTTTCCAATTTTTGTCCAGGTACAGATGGCGTTGACGCAACCTTGCAGTCAACCATACCAAAATTCTTCAAAACCTTATCCACGTAGCTTTCCTGGTCGATTTTTATTGCAGTCTCGCTTTGGGTAATGCGAATTCCCAGAATAAATTTCGCTCGACCGAGATCTTTCATCTCAAATTTTCTCATTAGATCTCTTTTTAGACTACGTAGTTCTTCTTCGTCATTCCATAGAATAAGAATGTCATCTACGTAAACCGCGAGTACAATTACCTTCTTTCCATTAGATTTCTTAAAAACACAAAGTTCATTCTTGGACCTCGTGAATCCTAGTTGTAACAACTCGCTGTTCAACTTGGTGTTCCATGCTCTAGGAGCTTGCTTTAATCCATAGAGCGAGCGTTTCAGCAAACAAACATAGTCTGTTCCCATTTCCTCAAACCCTTCTGGTTCAAAATTCAAAATATTTATTCAGCAAATAGGCCACGAGGGCACTTTTACAAGTCAAAATGTCTATCTATTGACTCTAAATAGTGCGAGTACATTATTCATAATAGAATTAACTACATCAGAGTTTACATGTCAAATACAAAACGACAAAAAAAATACAATCTTGTTTCTTAGAGATGTATAAGGTCTCCAAGTGTCGAAATTAAAATAATTATATTTAAATCTCATATCTACGTCATACAATATACTATTAACATAATAAAACTTGCACATGTCAAAACAATAGGGGGAAAAAAAGAACAATTCCATGTTTGTTAGAGATTTAACTACGCGGTCTCTAAGAGTCAAAATATTAAAGTACACTAATCAATCTTGAGACATGTATACACTGAGAAAAACGGGCTACTTACATTGGGCAAATTTGTAATGTACTGGCAGCCAGATACGTATCACGTGCTTTTCACACGTAAATTATAAGAGCTTTACTTATAATGTAACGACACCATGTTAAGTCAGTATGCGGGATAATGCTCTGTAAAGACAATGCAAACGAGTTACTTGTAATGAGGCCGTATCCTTATTATGTATGGCGCGTCAAGAAATTACTGTGCCTGCACTGGTAACATTTACGTATGCGGTTTAATGATGCCCCTTATGTATAACAGAGCAGCCTACGGAATTTAATTAACCCGCAACAGGAAATATGTATGCGCTATACGTACGAAGTGATGCAGCTGCATTATATCAGTATCCAGGCTCTTTATAACAGTAACTGGTTGCCAAATCATTGTACTGACTCCGTCTCATTAAATAATGTACCCGGTTACGTACGGTATATGCCGAAACATTTTACGCACACTGGATAATTAATAATGTCTCCGCCTACATAATCATTTACGTATCCTGGCTCATTTTACGATCTCCGTTTACTTACTGACTGTGTTCGGTACATAGCATCTTTATGACGTAAGCCGCATCTAGAAATTACTTTTGCGCACTCTTAACATTTATAATAGTAACCTGTGAGGCTTGCTTGCCAAAGCATTGTACTGACTCCGTCTCATTAAATAATGTACCCGGTTACTTACGAGTAGTCGGGGATATGCCGATACATTACGTTCGCACACTGGCTAATTAGGTAATAATGTCTCCGCCTACAGTTTACGAACTCCGTTTACTTACTGACTACGTTCCGTACATACCTGGCCACTTTATACTTAATTTAAGTAATCTGATTGTTCATCCTTCGTAACACTAACCGAGTCTTGTTGCCACATCATTTCACACGCGTTCCGCTTACGGAAGCATACGTATGCTGTCTATTTACTTAACACAACGGAATTGTTGGAATAGACTACATACACAATGAATACACAAGCTGCAGAACGTTAAAACATAATACTATCCCGTCAAATCAAATCAATCAACTGAAGTTACGTCATCTATTCCATTGTAATTGGTATGAGATTATAAACATTTCATTGCGCCATCTATATGTTTACATTTGAACTAACTTCGCAATGACCTATCGTTATCGATGGATTGCTTCAAAGGCTGCTGTAGTGTTTAAATTATCCGATAGATGGCGTTGATATTTAGTATCTCACAGAACACCTCCACTAGTATCTTAATATATGTCAATTACTTGCATTTACGTTTTTGCTGAGATCCTTTGGGATAATACATGTATCGACCTCGACACGATGTCAAAATCTATCTGTCTACAGAACCCGTAAAACAGTAGGTACCGTTTCGTTCGTCTGTCGGCAGTCGGGTACTAGATAAACAAATATAATAAAACAATATCTACAATCTTTTTCGCCGAGTAATAGTATAGTATACAATAACATAAAAAAGAAATTGCGTAGGCCCGGATTACGTACTCTAGCGTGATAGTCGATTGCTTTCGCTATTACGCTGTTAACACGATGACCAGCCATGTGAAAATATGAATCACTTTCAAAAACGTTCCCACTCTTCATAAGTTCTAAAATACCGAAATAACTAATTTTCCCAGGAGATCTAGCTAGATCGACATACCTATTGGAAACTTCATTAAAAAAGTTATTATAATTAATAAACATATGTTGTTCGTAGGATCTATTAATAGGATAGAATGCAGTAAAAAAAAACATGTGTTATTATGCTAATGAATGTTATTGTTAACATTTAGTAAAATGAGAAATTATGAAAACGAGTTCATCGGTAAATCACAATTATGTATCTATTTTCGTTATAAGTAGTTAGGTATGTCTATTTGATTCATGTTTTAAGGTGTGCAATAAAGAGTATTTGTATTGTTGTATTGTATTGTATGTTCTTTGTACGTAATGGGGTGTATACATGTCATGATTAGTCAGCCCCAATTTATCAGAAACTGACTAATTGCTATCGTCTGGAGGCATGTTGCGCTGCTGATCCAAGAGTATGCGCCCACGGGCAACTTAGTCGCAAGGCGATTTATTTGTCTCTTTCGACAAATCTGTCAAACGAGTTGTACTGACAAATTGTATGCACATCACAATCAACACAATTTGGACCATGGAAATATTTATGATCTGCCAAGTTTTCTGTCAGATAATTTTGAAGTAAAATATTTAAAATATTATACAATAATTTGTAATTAGCCTTTCCACAAATTTAACACGCATTTATTAAAGAGATTTTATTTTGAAGCTGCTATACTGCTATTAAAACGCGTTTTATAGTAGATTTGAGTCTTTTTTTAAATAAGGTTTGCATTTTACCTCGAATAGCAATATCTTAGGAAACAATAAAAATATCACAATCATGAGACAGTGCTTTGGTATGGCAATATAATTTTTACTAAATGGTATCCCTTAACTGCCACAATTTGTCAAAAATTGGGGCTGACAAATCAGAAGATATAATTGTACGGTTTGTAGAGCCCATAATATAAGTAACCGCGCACATTATACTGCAGCCGGTTACTTATTCTGTAGCGGCTTACTTACGTCGTACTGCGCATTTAACGCATTTGGGGTTGCCATCGCATTAATGTTATGTTGTTTGGTGGTTATTAGCTACTTCATAAGTTTATTTTTGTTTGCTCTTTTTACTCGACTGCCGAAGAAAAGGAGTGTAATTTTTTTTTACAACCGAGTGGGCAAAAACTTTAGTTCAGTAAAAATATAAGCAAAACAAAATAAGTTTGTAAGATGCAGATTGCGACCAAATGGCTGCTTTCTAACGTAATTATTCATTTTAGTAGCCGACCGCTGGATTTTATTGGAATATAAGTATCGAGGGGGCATACATCATAATGCTTAATACTACCTAATAAAACTTGTAGTTTGGGCCCTAATCTGTTATGGGGGTCTACCTCTAGGTAGGGTCAGTATGTACTCATGGTAACTAAAATTTCAGATATCTATATAACTTTATTTATACACAGCGACGATACAGGGGCCAAGTGATTCCACGCAGAAAAAATCTCCAGGACAAATGTATGGGAGAGTGGGGTTCAGTGGGTCATGGGTCTCAGTGGATCGTTTGCTATAGCTTTGCATGTATTGCACGCACATACATAGACGCTCGCGACGTTGCCGCTCTGCCATGCCCACATCAACCGAACCAGTGATCCGCGTAGTGTGAGGTCGTGTAAGTAAGTGCGAAAGTATTTATTTACAAAGTAAGTGCGAAAGTATTTATTTACGTGATTTTCAAAAACGTTAAGTGTCAAAATTTTCTACCGATAGAATTGAATACGAGTCGATTGGTCAATACCACTCGATTTTCAATTTTCTATCGCTCGTATTTCAAAAATAGCATTTCATCGTTTTTGACCATTTTCCAGTGAAATAGTCGAGCGTTCGAAAGTCAAAAATCGGTCCTCGATTGCTCCAACTTTGAACCGATCTAGTTCGTAAACGGTCAAGTTATAAAAATAATATCAATAAAAGATGCTTCTTATCAAAAAACTACTAAAAACGCATAAAAACTCGCAAATTTTGTTAAGTCCTTGCTATACTCATACTCAGACCGACGTCATGATCAAAAATACACCTTGTAAAATGTATTTTTTTGTAATCTACAAATATGTTCATGCAACCAGCACGGCTATCACGAGACAGCGCGGCGCGCGAGATCTCTCGATTTTTCTAACACTATCTATCTCTCTCTTTTTAGAACACTTAGAAAGAGAAGTACATATAGTGAGAGAAAAATCGAGAGTAACTAGTTCGCGGCCGTCTCGTGATAGACGTGCTGGGTGAGTGAATAAAGAGCTAAATATCTTTTAAAACGTTTCATGAGAGATTTAAGCTAGTAAGGATATACTTAATATCTTTTAAACACAAATATATCGAGAAATTATGAAAACGTACTTTGCGGATCCTCGCGACTATTTTCTGATCTTTTCAAGGCTCGTCTCGCATCGAATCGAATTCCAGTGCTGGCAACACTGGTGCTCACTTCATGTGACGCCGCTCACCGCACGCGCACGAAATTATTACTCACGATCGATAGCCATCGAAACTGGAACATGGATTTATCAGAAATTTTGAACGCGGAAGGATTAAGTGAAATAGTCCCATTTCTTGAAGGTAAGCCAATAAGCCATTGCTTGTCTGTAGGTTTTATTTCGATTGTGTGTAAACGTAGGTAATGATAATGATTATACATAAATTTCTTAGATCTATCGCCCGTGGCGGCTTAAATTTGTTTGCGCATTGTTTTATTGTCATGTTTAAACAGCTTTGTCCAATTATTACTACACAAAGTAGTAAGACCCATGGAAAGTTGCCCTAGACAAATTTTAGGCCTGCACGGCTATCACGCGACCACGCGCGAGCTCTCCATTTTTATCGCACTTTCTTATACGAACACTTAGAACAAGAGGTAGTTTTAGTGCGAGAAAAATCCAGAGTATGTCGCGGCCGTCCCATGATAGACGTGCAGATGAAGTCCGGCCATTTTGATCATAAATAATCATAATTTACATTTTAGGTTAGGGCGGTTAGGTTCTGTAAGATTTCGGTTTTAGTACATCAAACAAGCTGTATAACAATTTCACAAAGCCAAACCCATGATTTGCTTTTTTTCAGACAACCTTATATACACAATAGATACTGCCATTCTGTTAAACGATGAAGAATTAAAAGAAATGATTCCAAAGATTGGTCCCAGAATAAAATTTAAAAATTGGCTACAACTGCAAAAAGCGACCAGTGTCAATACTGTCAATGTACGTATATACTGTTCTTTGGTCCTCTTGTATTTAGGTAATAGACCTCTCGATTCTCATGGCCTCTGCAAAGTAACGCTGTATCTATAGTTTTATTTTTTTATATGCTTAAGAATAACAGATCTACATGTCTGTCTACTTCGTAATAAAGTTTTTAAATTATTTTTCTAGAACCTTGGAACTAAGAATGCTGAGACAAACGACTCAAATCAAATTGCTGTACCAGACACTGATGTTGATGATGGTATAAAAATTTCCTCAGACGCTGCAAATAACACTGTGAGTTACTCATAATCATATCATTACTCAGTTTGATATAACAAAACATAACTAAATTCATTGTATTGACAGTCTAGTTTTTCTGACAAATTCCTAAGTCATTGCCCGTCACGTCAAAATCATTATTGAACAGAAATATGTAAAATTGTAGCTAGTAGGTGTTTTTTGACTGTACCTCAGAATAAGAAGTTATTTTAAACTGCGTTTGCAGGCGGACATATATGGTTCGGAGCGGACCAAATCCGTTGTCCGGCCCGTACCAAATTCGATTGTCTGCTGTTACTGCTTTTACTATATACAATTTGTAATTACAATTACGATTTACATTTATACCCTGTCCAAAAAAAAATATAAGTTACAATATTGTCATGGTAGAAAATTTTCAAAATTGTAGCTATAATTTTACATATTTCTGTTCAATAATGATTTTGACTTGACGGGCAATGACTTAGGAATTTGTCAGAAAAACTAGTATTAAACGCATATAAGTAATTGTAGTTACAAGTTTACAATATTGTAGAATTGTAATACAATTCTGACAGGCGGCCTCACCCTTATAGGGTTCCATACCCAAAGGGTAGAACGGGACCCTATTACTAAGACTTCGCTGTCCGTCTGTCTGGCTGTATCTCATGAACCGTGATAGATAGAAAGTTGAAATCTTCACAGATGATGTATTTATGTTGCCGCTATAACAAAAAATACTATAAAACCAAATACCCATGATAATATATATTTAAGGGGGCTCCTATATAACAAACGTGATTTTTTTGCCGTTTTTATGGATAATTAATGGTACGGAAGCCTTCATGCGCAAGTCTGACTCGCACTTGGCCGGGTTTTTTTATGTTTGTAATAATAATAAATAACATATGTTCCACTTTTAATGATAATAAAATTAGTAGTTATTATGGTTAATTTTAAAGGTTTCCGATTAGTTGTATTTAAGGCTTCCACTCACCGAACGCGGGTCGGGCACGGCGCGGTTCGGGCGCGGCACGGGTCGTGCGCGGTATATCTCTCTCACTACCATCGCATTTAATATCTCTCTCACTATCTCTATCACACCGTTGCGCGGGCCCGCGCTACTGTGCGATAGAGACGCCGCGCTACTGCGCGAAAGAGATAGAGATAACGCCCGACTCACGCCGCGCACGACCCGCGTTCGGTGTGTGGAGGCCTTTATGGTAAGCCGGTGGGAATAAGGTTGTATGGACGCCACCCCACTGGTACATGCTAACGAGCCTTTTACACAATTTACAAAATAATATCTACACTAGAAGGTAAAATCTAACGTAGCATGTCAGTCTTGCTGCACGGCTATCACAAGACGGCGCGCAAGCTCTCTCGATTTTCCTCGTCCTATACCTCTCTTTCTAATAACAGAGAGACGGATAGTGCGAGAAAAATCAAGAGAGCTCACGCGCCGTCTTGTGATAGCCGTGCAGCTGCATAAAGCACAGTTTGTCAATAAATGTACTGCGTAGGTAGGTACTCAAACGTGGCACTGTAAGATCACGCTTTTTTTGTTTCAGGTATCGAAACTACTAAATGTAATGTTACTTTCTTTGAGTAGATAGTATGAGTATTTAGACAATGCAATAGTCAAAGTTAGTGCGCTGGTAGAATATACATACCTTAGTTAGTAGTAGTGTTGTTGAACCAGCAAAAATGTAAGTACATCCATATGTATAGTATTTATTTGGTAAGTTGATTGAAGATGCTGGTTAGTATACACATTAAAAGGATGATGACCGCTTTAGTACAGAGCACTTTAGGATATTATGAGACAAAATAGTAATAATGGCTTTATTGTTTAGACTAGAAAGGTAATTTTAAATATAAAAACCTTGTTCGCAGATATATATTTTTTCATTTTTAAAGACATAAAAGAGCATTATACTTTTTAGAGAATTAGCTGTGAATTTTATTTATTTTTGAATAGTTACATGGTGAGGGCAAAAAAGGTCATTGTCCTTTGATGATTAGAATTTGATTTGATAGTTTTAATTATTTCGTTAAAGCTTGTATGTACAGTTGCGCAATTCCCATTTTTTTCCGGGTGTTTCCCATTGGTCTGATCGGTCAATCGGCCCAGTGGGATTTCTTTTTCCCTTCCTTTCACCCATCGCATTGGGCCGATTGATCGTTGGAAACACCTGGCGGTTATTCCAACGATCAATCGGCCCAATGGGATGGGTGATTCCCCTTTGTCCCATCGGTCAGTCGGCCCAATGGGATTTCTTTTTCCCTTTTAACCGATTGATATTTCCAACGGTCAAGTCCAAATGGGATTTAGGGGATTAGTATGGAGAATGGGAAAAAATTCTGTGGAACAAAATGGGAAGGACCCGTATAGTTACTCAGTAGTATTTATTTAGTATTAGCTTATTTCGATAACTGTGCGGCTTTTGACCGAGGAGGTTCTCAAGTCGTCGGAACCTTTTTTGTTTTTTTTTATTATGTTTATTTTTTATGTATGTTTCCGAATCAGGTACTTGAAGACCCCTGGACCGATTCGGCATATTCTTTTTTTTTTAAGAGTATACCTCCTAGGTGGTCCTATAGTCATCAGGTCAGGGATTGATGGTGGGATCCTGACAAAATCGAGGGAACGTATATTATATACAGGGTGTTTGGTATAACGATGTAGGAACTTTAGGAGGTGATAGAAGGGACTATTAGGAAGAGTTTGAACCCTATTTACCTTAGTCCAATAAACAAAACACATTTACTTGCCACTAAAAATAGATAAATAAAGTTTTTTTTTTCGGGATAGCATAAACTGTCTGTGTGGCATTTCATCCAAATCTGTTTTTGCGTAATTGAGTAACACATACATCCAAACATAGAAACTTTCACATTTAGAATATTATTAGGATTAGTTTTTTTTGGGATCAATAATGTTTGTGTTTTACATACAGGATAGTTTAGACGGCAGAGCAATACTCAAAGAGGGAAAAGGAGGCTTACTGACAGAGGGTTCCCGAAGGAAATTGAGCCAGCTGGTAATACACCACAAACTAGAAAACAATTGTGCGAAGAAAATTTCCAGTGAAGAATTTTATAAACTAGCTTCCGAAATTGTAGAAATATTCCACAAAGAAAGCGTTGTGGTGTATTATTCTGCATATTTATCAGCTACAAATAAATTAGCTAAAAAAAATGCTAGTGGCAAGTTATACGAGAGTTACATAGCACGAAGGAGAAAGTTGCGAGAAGTTGGACAGTTGCCGGGAACTAGCCGCTCATCCTCGAAGTCGTCGGGATCATCGCTCAGGTCCACGCCAACTATCACAGATGAGGACATCCATAGCCTGGAATCTCTGGAAAGTGGTAAGCAAATAATTACTAGTCAATTTCGAGTCGGGCTCGCACCTAGAGGGTACCGGTTATATGTTAATACAATACTTTTTCACGCCACTGCTCGGAAATGTGGCAAAAGATGGGCGGAATTCAGGCTTCAAAGCTGGGGGGGCTAGTTGGACATCGCACGAACAGGCCGTCTATGAGTTTAAACTGTCCAACAATGTTTTTGTAGTCCAGTCTCGAGTCGCTCAATCACAGCGCGCGGCGGCCGGGACTCGCCGCGCTGGCCGGCCCGGCTCGCTTGCCCCCCACACGCGAGCGGCCGCGCTAAAGTGTTTTTATATTATGATCTTTAATTAGGTACTTAACTTTATTTTGACTTATAAATAAATAAATAAACTAAAATAAATAAATATTAGGGGACCATCTTACACAAATCGACCTAGTCCCATAGTAAGCTCAGTAAGGCTTGTGTTATGGGTACTAGACGACGATATATATATAATAGATATACATACTTAAATACATAGAAAACTTCCATGACTCAGAAGCAAATGTTCATGCTCATCACACAAATATTTGCCCTTACCGGGATTCGAACCCAGGACCTCCAGCTTCGTAGGCAGCGTCACTATCGGTCGTCAAATAATATAATTATAATTATTTGCAATTTCCTCGCGGTAGGCGTGAATTCAGTAAATACCCTATGTACGATTATGAACGTTATCAAGTTGTATTAAACATGTATATAATATATATACTTATAGGTGTTACCATATTAGTTACCGATATTTTTACAGTTGCTAGTACTCGGCGGTAAATGAAATGTCTGCCTGTATGTATGTATGTATGTATGTATGTGTGTATGTATTTCTGTCTGTCTGCCTGTATGCATGTATGTATGTCTGTCTGCCTGTCTGTCTGTCTGTATGTATGTATATATGTGTGCCTGTCTGTCTGTCTGTCTGTCTGTATGTATGTGTATATGTATGTATGAATGTATGCATGCCTGTCTGTATGTATGTACGTATGTATTTGTCTGTGTGTATGTCTGCCTGCCTGTCTGTCTGTATGCATGTATGTCTGTCTGTATGTATGTATGTCTATTTCTGTGTGTATGTCTGTCTGTATGCATGTATGTCGGTCTGTATGTATGTATGTCTATGTCTGTGTGTATGTCTGCCTGTCTGTATGCATGTATGTCTGTATGTATGTATGTATGTCTGTTTGTTTGTCTGTCTGTATGTATGTATGTCTGTCTGTCTGCCTGTATGCATGTATGTCTGTCTGCCTGTCTGTCTGTATGTCTGTCTGTCTGTACGTGTGTGCGTGCGTGCGCGTTGTCACTTCTTCACGCTCAAACGGCTGGACCAATTTTGATGAAATTTGGTATGAAGGTAGCTGACACCCTGGATTAACACATAGGCTACTTTAAAACCGCGGGTAACACCGCGGGGCGCAGCTAGTTATACATAAGTGGCTATATCTTTAGAATGCGTTCACTTAGAGGTTTGAATTTGTCACACCGCCAAGAGACTGCAAACAGACTGCATCCCATACATTCTTTGATAAAATATCAATATTATCCATACTAGTTATGTTACCTGTCAAATTAGTATCCGGGTTAGAAAAACAGCCTGTAATATTAAATATTTATATTAGTTTAAAAAAGAAAACAACGTTTACAGTTCGTTGTGCGTCACTTTGACGTTTGACGCTTGACAGCTCGACTGCTGTCATCTCACTCTGCCCTTCCTCTTGTTAACTCATCCCACTATACACATATAAATTACAGGTATTGTCTATGAAGAAACATTGCTGTGGCTGAAAAACAATGTCGATCCATGGAAATCTGTTGAAGAAAAGTGGGCAGACACTGCAGATCACCGCCTAAACCGCATCCAATGTGGAAAAGGAGAAATTGCGGATTATTTCAAGGATTTCCCAGCCTTGAAACAATCACAAGGCTATACCTTGGTAAGCATATACCGCAGCCTTATTTGTTTTTGCATAGTCCTTGTGGTTTTTGTATATAAACCTACGCAATGACAAATAAATGACAGAAGTTTCTTTATTGTTCTCCTTCCGCACAGACTCTAGACACTTGCAACACCAAACTATTATTATGAAAGCAGTAAAAGAGATAAGCTATTCTAGTGCTCACTTAATACCCCAATAAGCTCTGTGGCAGCGATCCGGACGGACCTTGCACAAGGTCCTGCCACCCTTTCTCACCAGTGGAAATAACATAGCGTACATTTATTGTATTCTTTTTTCAGCTAATGAACGATTTCAGTCGTCTGTATCCGGGAAAGGAAAACAAATTATTTTCTTCTATCACCCTCAAAAATGAAGAAATTATAAAATATGCTTCATTAAAATTAAGAAAAATTAGAGACCAAGACACAAGAACAAAAATAGCAAATATAATTGCACTGATTGACGGTAAGATTTTTTTCTCAAATATTAGTTCTTATTAACGTTCATAAAATTAAGTCTCAAAAATTAACCGAAACTTTTTTTTAAAATTCAGATGATGAACCAGAGACATCTAGCAATGTTGCTTTGATGCTGCTGGCTTATGTCATCAACATTTCACCTGCACGAAAATTAAAAGGAAAGCCAGCGTGGAAGCCATCCAGAGCGGAGGTATGCGACGGCTATATATCACAAGCTGCTTCTGAAGCCGACGTAACCAACAAGATCATTCAAAAAAGGGAGAACCTGCAGAGGCTAGGCCGCACAGTTCAACCATTCGTTATTTTTGTTGGCCCTACCGTTATTGAGGTAAAAGTAGCGTATGTATGTATAAACGACACATTGTATAGTTTTAACAAATTAGTAACAGCAGTAGACTGTGCATTTAAAATATTTCAGTCGACAGGAGCTTGTTATCCGGAGGAAGCTGGAGACATCTGGCTTTTTATTCAATTGGGTTTCTACGATATTAAAACTAAATTTGACAGACCCACGCAGGCTGTGAATACTCTATTAACTGATCTAGAGTTAATACTTTAAAAAATGTTCACGTGTTACTACTGCAAAAAAGCCAGTGCGTCTCCGAATTTACTTATAACTCATGTGCGAACTTTCTGTAAATTAACGGTAGGATTTTCCGGATTTCGCTGTGGTGAACAAGGGTGTTATCGTCATTATATTTCCTCTGCATCTTTCAAAAAGCACTTAGTTAGAGACCACCAGTCATCATTGTCAGACTTGCCTCATCCAAATAGTAACAATGCGATTGATACAGATACAGAAGCCTATATCTCAAATTTACCTTCAACGACCAGCAAAGAAACTTACGAAACAGCAAATGCAATTGAATCTCTACCAACTCTAAGAGACGACAACTCTCTTGGTCAACATGCTGCAAGTCTCGTCTCCACTCTATATGCTAGCCCGATAATACCGCGTAAATCCGTACAAGTTCTTGTAGAAAATCTTCAATTATTTCATTCTAAATCACAATGCATCATAGAGCGACAGTTTAATGATATGGTACCACCAGACCAAAATAATGTTCATGTTAAAAATGCTGTTCAAAGAATATTTAGCGCGTTCAGCGATGCTTTTGAGAATTTAGATTCTGAACACAAACGCTTAAAATATTTTAAAGCAATAGGAACTTATTCTGAGCCCCTTGAAGTGGTTGTGGGCCAACGTAATGAGGCTAAAAAAACAGCGGCTGGTTCCTTATTAGTACAAGTCAATTGTACAATGCAGGTGATTCCGTTAAAAGAAAATTTAAAACTCATTTTTTCATCAAAAAATTTCATGAAGGATACTCTTGAATATTTGGACACTGTACAAAATGACTCTTTTGGTATTGAGAATATTGTTCAGGGTTCAGTATGGAAAAAAATGACAGAAAATTCTGTAGAGCATGATGCAATGATTTTACCTTTAATAATCTACTTTGACGATTTTGAAATAGGCAATCCCTTAGGAAGCCACGCTGGGATTCATAAACTTGGAGCAATTTATGTCTCAGTACCATGTCTTCCACCTCACTACGTCTCGCTTTTGCAAAATATTTTATTATTGGCTCTTTTTCACTCATCAGACAGAACAAGCTTTGGAAACAACATGATTTTTCAAAAAGTTTTTGATGTTCTTAATGATTTAAAGATCCATGGTATTCATCTTGAAACTGATGTGTATAATGGAAAAATTAAGTTTTATATTGCAGCTGTGACGGGAGATAATTTAGGATTGAATGGTATGTTAGGTTTTGTTGAAAGTTTTTCTGCAAATCGGCCATGTAGAATTTGTACTGCTAATAAAGAACAAATTAAAACACTGCTTTATGAAGATGACACGTTGTTGAGAAACAATGTCATTTATGAAAATGATTTACGTTTAAATGACATTTATATGACTGGTATTAAAGAAAAATGCTCGTGGCTTGCTTTAGATGGGTTTGACTTATTTCAAAACGTCGCCGTAGATGTATTACATGACTATCTCGAGGGCGCTTGTCGATATGTGATGTCATTTGTGATACAGAATCTAGTGCACACTCAGATGCTCATTTCTTTTGACAATTTGAAATCAAGAATACGGTATTTTAATTATGGACCTGACTCAACATCGACACCATGTAATTCTGTAGCAAAAGAAGGCTCAACATTAAAGTTAAAATGTTCGGCTTCTGAAATGCTTACTCTTGTTCGATATTTTGGGCTAATTGTCGGAC
Organism: Epinotia ramella; assembly: GCA_947578815.1. Classification (NCBI taxonomy): domain Eukaryota; kingdom Metazoa; phylum Arthropoda; class Insecta; order Lepidoptera; family Tortricidae; genus Epinotia; species Epinotia ramella. The sequence goes on along the minus strand of OX388206.1, from coordinate 226,627 downwards.
ACAATGTCCCAGATGAAAACGAAGTTTGGTTCTTATACATCAAATTAAGACAATTGTTGGATAAACTTTTGAGTCATAGAGTCCATGAAAATACTATTGATCAAGTAAAATTTTCAGTAGCTGAATTAAACGAGCTCTATCGTCAATTAACTGAAACAGACTTAAAGCCAAAGTTTCATTTTCTTACACATTATCCAGGAATGTTAAAAAAATTTGGCCCACTTACCCAAATCTGGACGATGAGGTTTGAAGCTAAGCATCGTATATCTAAATTTGTGGCCAGAGCATCGCACAACAGAGTAAATGTTTGTAAAACAATAGCTATTAAACATCAATTAATTTTGAACGATACTTTTATCAGAAATGAAACTTTAAAGACGATCTCTTATGGTAAAAAGGCAAATATGACAGAAGCGCAAATTGAAAATGTAAGGCTAAACTTTCAGTCTCGAGGTATAATGGATAATAATTGTTGGTACTCATTATCATGGGTGAAACTACATGGTGTCCGATTTGAGTTGTCGTCAATTGTCATTCTAGATATTTCAGAATCTTCAGGCTTACCAAAGTTTGGTGAAATAAAACATATTTATTTACTTGACAATGATGAAGTTACATTTGAGTGTGTTTCATTAGAGTGTATAGATTTTAATCAGCATTACTATGCGTATCAAGTGCAAAGAACCGACGATTACCTATTACATAATTATAATACCCTTGTTTCGCCTGTACCGGCCACAATTACCATAATGTCAAATTTAAAACTTTATGTCACTGTTCGATGGACTTTAGAATAAGGTTTCGCCACCGTCCGTCGTTTGCTCGTAGCCAAACTAATTCGCCAATCTATTTTGACCACGAGGAATTACATTGTCCTCTTGGCCAAAGTATGGTGTGATACTACGCAGCACGGCCACGGAGGATTTTTTTGTTTCTTTTGCGGTAGATATTCATGAAAAAAAATGTACTTTTATGTACTAATCATTTAACAAAATGTACTCGTACGGTTTCGGCATTAGAGATTGCGGTCGTGGTCGTGCTAGGTAGATTGCTTTCTGGCACGACCACGCTATATTTATGACATTTAAGTTTCATCTTAATATGCTCAAAATAGTACAAAATAAATGTACTCAAATTGTACCAGTCTGCAGCACATCAAATGTGACAGTGGTACTGCAAAAACCGCATTGATTACAAAGGCGGCATTTGAAGTCAAGGTTAAGGTACAAGTTGGAACCCGGCCGCAGACAGTAGCAGCTGACGACGTTTTGCGGCGACACTACTGGTGTCTATTTATTTTTATGACAGCGATGCCCGGTGACGTGTCGCAGCGACATGTCGTCTGCTGCTGCTGTCTGCAGTCGGGTTCCAACTTGTACCTTATGTGCATAACAAAAGTAAATAAATAAACACGAGTAGTGATAAACTATTTTTTAATCAGCAACTTATATATATGACACAATAATGACAAAAAAAAATTGTTGATTAAAAAATAATTTATCACTACTGTCTGCGGTAGGATTCCAAACTTGTACCTTAACCTTGACTTCAAATACCCCGTTTGTAATCGTTGCGGTTTTTGCAGTACCACTGTCACATTTGATGTGCTGCAGACTGGTACAATTTGAGTACATTTATTTTGTACTATTTTGAGCATAAGATTAACCTTAAATGTCATAAATATAGCGTGGTCGTGCCAGAAAGTAATCTACCTAGCACGACCACGACCGCAATCTCTAATGCCGAAACCGTATGAGTACGATTTTTTAATGATTAGTACATAAAAGTGCATTTCTTTCATAAATATGTACCGCAAGAGAAACAACAAAATCCTCCGTGGCCGTGCTGGGTAGTATCACACAAAGTATGTATTATTCCTGTGCTATAAACAAATGTGTTTAAAGTGGGACAGATAAAACAAAGTATATAAATCGATGTACAATCTATGTTCACATCTTTTGAATGTTTTATAGTATTGAGCAAATTCGCAGAAGATATGGTCCATTTTGTTACGGCAAGCTAAACAACTATTTATGTTTCCCATTGCATTCGGACATTTGAAACGTCTGACTAATAATTGGTGTAAATGTTAAAGAACTGTGTTCTTATTGATATCCCAAATTTCCCAAAAAAATCATCGTGGGGGAAACCCGCCATCTTGAATTTTTTTCAAAATTCTTTGACTTTTTCAGTTTTTGCTGTTTAATTCATAAAGTAAGGGGTTTTAATATTAGTTGTTACTATAGCTTTGAAACTGTGTTAAATTTGAGACAATTTAAGTCCACCCACAGCTCCATGTCCAATAGTTTTTGAGAAATGAAACTTTGAATACTGTAATTTTTTTAATAACATTTAAATTCCAAGTTTCGTTTTTGTTTTCAGCCTAATATCAGCATAACCGCACATGGTTGACATATAAAACATATAAAGTTTCAATTGCATAGCTCTTCTACTTTAGATTTTATTGATACGATGTCGTCGTAAAATGTTTTGACTGTATCTATAAAAAGCCGATTTTGTCACTCATTCACTGTTAATCATCAAATTTAAAAGCTTAAATTCGCTTTACAAGCTAGTTTTAGTACACACTATTCTAAAACTTGAAACTTTTACCAAAATAAAAAAATGGCATACACAACTAAACTTACAAAAAGGAGTGAAATCCCATCAAAAACATTTTCATGTTAAAAGTTGCCAAGACAAGACTATGCAGCTGCGAGCTGTGGGCAGGCTTAAATTGTCTCAAATTTAATGTACTTTTAAAGTGTTAGCAACAACTAATGTCAATCATATGCGGTTATGCCGATATTAGACTGAAAACAAAAACGAAACTTGGAATTCAAATGTAATAAAAAAATGACAATATCAAAGTATCATTTCTCAGAAACTATTGGACATGGAGCTGTGGGTGGATTGTCAAAATCTTAAGTATAGCTTATTAATTAAACAGAAAAAAACTGATAAAAGGCTGAAAATTTTGTAGTTTTTTTTTTTGATGACGGATATATCTGTCCGGGTCCATAGTTAGCTGTAAAACATTCAAAAGTGGTGAACATACAGACTTATTAATGAGTGTCCAAATTTTTTGTAGGCATTTGGCATCACTAATAGACTCCATTTTTGAAAAATAATAATTTTAAATGATCTATCCCAAAAGATAATCGGTACAGCGTGGTTACTCGGAATTCAGTGCCGCGCGGAGCGGGGCGGAGGCGGGGAGGGGAGGTGTACCTTGTGCAAACCTTACTACCCGCTGAGGTGCCCGCGCTGTGAGGTGTTTTAGGTACAACTTGAAGCAGCATTACTAAAAATTTTAGTACTGAATGATATGAAACAAAAAACACGTATTTTATATTTTTTTCTGAAGAATCTTATACTTCAATTTGGACACTCATTAAAAATTCACCCTCTAGATCGTGCATCGATTTCTTGAGTATTGGTTTTATCTGTCTTACCTTGACACAAGATTCCACGTGGCCAAACTAGTTTGGCAAATTAGTTTGGCTACTAGGAAACGACCTTTACACATCACATACGACACACGTATCCTTGAGCTAGGACTTCCCATCGTATTAGCACCAACCTTCTTCGTTTACTGTTCTCTCATCACAGACTTACATGCATACAATACAATATGTACAGAAATTCAGAAACACACCCACCTGTGCGGATCTGTTGCCCGCAGGTGATACAGTGTACACATCGTACTTACCCCATACCTTACCGTTTTGTCAAAGCGTGAATGCGGGCCCACCACCAATTTGTTTCTTTAACTTAACTGCAGGTTAAACATCAGTAGTGAGTTTCATTTGTTGTTTGTATTCTTTCATCGTATTGTGTCATTAAGCTTTTAAAATCAGTCAAATTTCGTAACAGTAGAAATATCGAAACTCGGTACTGATGTTTAACCTTATCCTAGGCCCTGGGGTAGGGGAGCACCGCCCCTACTGCCAAAAGGTGGCTCTCGGATCGCTACCAAAACGGGGCGATCCCCACATTTTGTTGTTTTTTTTTTTTTTTTTTTTGTAGTATGCCGGTTATATCAGTTTAAAGTCGGGCCTTGCGACATAGGTTCTGCAACTATTTAGGTTTATGCGTATGTATTAGCGTTCGTATGCGAACGAGCTTGAAGTTAAGTTTACCGTAGGCCTAGACGCATTGCTTTCCAGCGACGACCACGCGGACTCCATTGATGCCGAGGTACCCTTACTAGTGATTCTTTGGTCGGGAATCCTAGGTTGCTCTTACTTACCCGCTTCTGGTTCGTGCAACAAATACCTGAGATCTGAAATATTGTTTATGTTTATGTTGATCATGGACTCTCTATTCTTGTACGTAATTATTTCTTATTGCCCTAAAACACTCAGACGAAATCTATAAAAGATAGGATGACTGACGCCTTTATATTGTTATAAATATCAATCATCTCGTCCTTCCCGTAATATGTATAGTAAATCTTGCAATGGTGAAAACCTGTCAACAAGTTAAGAAATCAGTCAGTTAAGTAATAAGTAGTAAGTTGTAAGTAGCGTCCAAACGTAGGCGAGTGAGTAGTCATAAGTTGCCGTTCCGAGAGGAAGACCAGTCGCGTCGGTTGTTTTATTCCTCCGAAACAGTTGCCGGCCGCAGTTTACAAACGTATGGACTGTACTAAACTCGCCCCTCTACATGCCGGCCAGTTAAGTTGGCGGGGCGCGGGAGACGCGAGAGAGGGGGCTACTTCGCACTAAACTCACCGAAAAATAGGATCGCGATCTATTCACCGTTTACTTACAACTTAACTTACAACTTAACTCGCTTTTGCCGTTCAAACGGCAAAAGCGACTTAACTAGCCGATGTCGCAAGTTAACTCGCTACTGTACTTATTGAAATGTAAATCGGGCTTAATTCTAGAATAGTATGATTAAGTAATTAAGCTTGTTGTGGTTTTTCAGTATGTCTCAATTTTACGATTCAAAATAATATGAAGCTTTTATTATGTTTCACGGGTACGCCAAGTTGACAACCATGTAATTGGAAACATTAAGTTTTCCAAAAGTATTCATATTGTATTTTTTCCTGACAGTAGGTATACGTTATTCGGACTTAATGCCTACTATTTAGGTACCATTTTTTAAAACCTCGATGTGACGTTTGGTTAAAGGACGGATGTATGCAACATTATTGAAATGTAAATCGGGCTTAATTTTAGAATAGTATGATTAAGTAATTAAGCTTGTTGTGGTTTTTCAGTATGTCTCAATTTTACGATTCAAAATAATATGAAGCTTTTATTATGTTTCACGGGTACGCCAAGTTGACAACCATGTAATTGGAAACATTAAGTTTTCCAAAAGTATTCATATTGTATTTTTTCCTGACAGTAGGTATACGTTATTCGGACTTACAAGTTTGGAATCCTACCGCAGACAGTAGTGATAAATGATGATAACACTGGTCGCTTTTTGCAGTTGTAGCCAATTTTTAAATTTTATTCTGGGACCAATCTTTGGAATCATTTCTTTTAATTCTTCATCGTTTAACAGAATGGCAGTATCTATTGTGTATATAAGGTTGTCTGAAAAAAAGCAAATCATGGGTTTGGCTTTGTGAAATTGTTATACAGCTTGTTTGATGTACTAAAACCGAAATCTTACAGACTTGACTTCAAATACCCCGTTTGTAATCGTTGCGGTTTTTGCAGTACCACTGTCACATTTGATGTGCTGCAGACTGGTACAATTTGAGTACATTTATTTTGTACTATTTTGAGCATAAGATTAACCTTAAATGTCATAAATATAGCGTGGTCGTGCCAGAAAGTAATCTACCTAGCACGACCACGACCGCAATCTCTAATGCCGAAACCGTATGAGTACGATTTTTTAATGATTAGTACATAAAAGTGCATTTCTTTCATAAATATGTACCGCAAGAGAAACAACAAAATCCTCCGTGGCCGTGCTGGGTAGTATCACACAAAGTATGTATTATTCCTGTGCTATAAACAAATGTGTTTAAAGTGGGACAGATAAAACAAAGTATATAAATCGATGTACAATCTATGTTCACATCTTTTGAATGTTTTATAGTATTGAGCAAATTCGCAGAAGATATGGTCCATTTTGTTACGGCAAGCTAAACAACTATTTATGTTTCCCATTGCATTCGGACATTTGAAACGTCTGACTAATAATTGGTGTAAATGTTAAAGAACTGTGTTCTTATTGATATCCCAAATTTCCCAAAAAAATCATCGTGGGGGAAACCCGCCATCTTGAATTTTTTTCAAAATTCTTTGACTTTTTCAGTTTTTGCTGTTTAATTCATAAAGTAAGGGGTTTTAATATTAGTTGTTACTATAGCTTTGAAACTGTGTTAAATTTGAGACAATTTAAGTCCACCCACAGCTCCATGTCCAATAGTTTTTGAGAAATGAAACTTTGAATACTGTAATTTTTTTAATAACATTTAAATTCCAAGTTTCGTTTTTGTTTTCAGCCTAATATCAGCATAACCGCACATGGTTGACATATAAAACATATAAAGTTTCAATTGCATAGCTCTTCTACTTTAGATTTTATTGATACGATGTCGTCGTAAAATGTTTTGACTGTATCTATAAAAAGCCGATTTTGTCACTCATTCACTGTTAATCATCAAATTTAAAAGCTTAAATTCGCTTTACAAGCTAGTTTTAGTACACACTATTCTAAAACTTGAAACTTTTACCAAAATAAAAAAATGGCATACACAACTAACTTACAAAAAGGAGTGAAATCCCATCAAAAACATTTTCATGTTAAAAGTTGCCAAGACAAGACTATGCAGCTGCGAGCTGTGGGCAGGCTTAAATTGTCTCAAATTTAATGTACTTTTAAAGTGTTAGCAACAACTAATGTCAATCATATGCGGTTATGCCGATATTAGACTGAAAACAAAAACGAAACTTGGAATTCAAATGTAATAAAAAAATGACAATATCAAAGTATCATTTCTCAGAAACTATTGGACATGGAGCTGTGGGTGGATTGTCAAAATCTTAAGTATAGCTTATTAATTAAACAGAAAAAAACTGATAAAAGGCTGAAAATTTTGTAGTTTTTTTTTTTGATGACGGATATATCTGTCCGGGTCCATAGTTAGCTGTAAAACATTCAAAAGTGGTGAACATACAGACTTATTAATGAGTGTCCAAATTTTTTGTAGGCATTTGGCATCACTAATAGACTCCATTTTTGAAAAATAATAATTTTAAATGATCTATCCCAAAAGATAATCGGTACAGCGTGGTTACTCGGAATTCAGTGCCGCGCGGAGCGGGGCGGAGGCGGGGAGGGGAGGTGTACCTTGTGCAAACCTTACTACCCGCTGAGGTGCCCGCGCTGTGAGGTGTTTTAGGTACAACTTGAAGCAGCATTACTAAAAATTTTAGTACTGAATGATATGAAACAAAAAACACGTATTTTATATTTTTTTCTGAAGAATCTTATACTTCAATTTGGACACTCATTAAAAATTCACCCTCTAGATCGTGCATCGATTTCTTGAGTATTGGTTTTATCTGTCTTACCTTGACACAAGATTCCACGTGGCCAAACTAGTTTGGCAAATTAGTTTGGCTACTAGGAAACGACCTTTACACATCACATACGACACACGTATCCTTGAGCTAGGACTTCCCATCGTATTAGCACCAACCTTCTTCGTTTACTGTTCTCTCATCACAGACTTACATGCATACAATACAATATGTACAGAAATTCAGAAACACACCCACCTGTGCGGATCTGTTGCCCGCAGGTGATACAGTGTACACATCGTACTTACCCCATACCTTACCGTTTTGTCAAAGCGTGAATGCGGGCCCACCACCAATTTGTTTCTTTAACTTAACTGCAGGTTAAACATCAGTAGTGAGTTTCATTTGTTGTTTGTATTCTTTCATCGTATTGTGTCATTAAGCTTTTAAAATCAGTCAAATTTCGTAACAGTAGAAATATCGAAACTCGGTACTGATGTTTAACCTTATCCTAGGCCCTGGGGTAGGGGAGCACCGCCCCTACTGCCAAAAGGTGGCTCTCGGATCGCTACCAAAACGGGGCGATCCCCACATTTTGTTGTTTTTTTTTTTTTTTTTTTTGTAGTATGCCGGTTATATCAGTTTAAAGTCGGGCCTTGCGACATAGGTTCTGCAACTATTTAGGTTTATGCGTATGTATTAGCGTTCGTATGCGAACGAGCTTGAAGTTAAGTTTACCGTAGGCCTAGACGCATTGCTTTCCAGCGACGACCACGCGGACTCCATTGATGCCGAGGTACCCTTACTAGTGATTCTTTGGTCGGGAATCCTAGGTTGCTCTTACTTACCCGCTTCTGGTTCGTGCAACAAATACCTGAGATCTGAAATATTGTTTATGTTTATGTTGATCATGGACTCTCTATTCTTGTACGTAATTATTTCTTATTGCCCTAAAACACTCAGACGAAATCTATAAAAGATAGGATGACTGACGCCTTTATATTGTTATAAATATCAATCATCTCGTCCTTCCCGTAATATGTATAGTAAATCTTGCAATGGTGAAAACCTGTCAACAAGTTAAGAAATCAGTCAGTTAAGTAATAAGTAGTAAGTTGTAAGTAGCGTCCAAACGTAGGCGAGTGAGTAGTCATAAGTTGCCGTTCCGAGAGGAAGACCAGTCGCGTCGGTTGTTTTATTCCTCCGAAACAGTTGCCGGCCGCAGTTTACAAACGTATGGACTGTACTAAACTCGCCCCTCTACATGCCGGCCAGTTAAGTTGGCGGGGCGCGGGAGACGCGAGAGAGGGGGCTACTTCGCACTAAACTCACCGAAAAATAGGATCGCGATCTATTCACCGTTTACTTACAACTTAACTTACAACTTAACTCGCTTTTGCCGTTCAAACGGCAAAAGCGACTTAACTAGCCGATGTCGCAAGTTAACTCGCTACTGTACTTATTGAAATGTAAATCGGGCTTAATTCTAGAATAGTATGATTAAGTAATTAAGCTTGTTGTGGTTTTTCAGTATGTCTCAATTTTACGATTCAAAATAAAATGAAGCTTTTATTATGTTTCACGGGTACGCCAAGTTGACAACCATGTAATTGGAAACATTAAGTTTTCCAAAAGTATTCATATTGTATTTTTTCCTGACAGTAGGTATACGTTATTCGGACTTAATGCCTACTATTTAGGTACCATTTTTTAAAACCTCGATGTGACGTTTGGTTAAAGGACGGATGTATGCAACATTATTGAAATGTAAATCGGGCTTAATTTTAGAATAGTATGATTAAGTAATTAAGCTTGTTGTGGTTTTTCAGTATGTCTCAATTTTACGATTCAAAATAATATGAAGCTTTTATTATGTTTCACGGGTACGCCAAGTTGACAACCATGTAATTGGAAACATTAAGTTTTCCAAAAGTATTCATATTGTATTTTTTCCTGACAGTAGGTATACGTTATTCGGACTTAATGCCTACTATTTAGGTACCATTTTTTAAAACCTCGATGTGACGTTTGGTTGTAGGACGGATGTATGCAACATTATTTTGGTCTGTATGGAATTAAAAAAGTAGTCGTGACATTGACAGACAGATTCCATATGGACCGAAGTAATGTTGCATACATCCGTCATTTAACCAAACGTCACATTGAGGTTTTACAAAAAAGATTATTCGTAGATTCCGAGTTCAAATAGCATATACTATAGGAAAAAAATATAATACGAATACCTTTGGAAAACTTAATAATGATCCCAGTTCTAGAATAGTATGATTAATTAAGCTTGTTCTGGTTTTTTTTGGCATGTCTCAGTTTTACGATTGAAAATAAATAATATGAATCTTTTATGTCTATTTACTTTTAACCACGTAAGCCTATAAAACTTTTACGGGGTCTGAGAACAGAACTTCTTCAGAATTTCTTCTGTTATTAACCTTGTAAAAGTTTAAAAAATGTTGTATCATTGCTGTGTCTGTAGTGTGTACACTGAATGTATATGTATTGTAGGCATGCTCCTGACTTACAGGTCCGGACTTAGGTGCTATATCGGTGCAGCTGTTAAGTTTGCTATAAAAATATTTTGCATAATAATAATAATAATTTAGCCGCACTAATATCGTACAAGTACAACAGTAGATAAAGCCTGACCAGAGTTTTAAATGAATTCATAATGGCAATGACGTAATAACTATTACCAGTAAAAGAAATTAAATCAGAAAAATACCGCACGCGGGTTTTAAAACATCTGATCAGCTTTAAAATGATACATCATTCTTTAGCGTACTCGCACCATTATTTATAAGTAGATATTTCTGTTACCAGTGCAGGTTGTACAGTCACGTCTATAAACATGTATACGATTTTCAACGTTATTCCATTGACATACGTCCCTAAACGTGTACATGTTTATAGACGTGACTGTACTGCTTATACTACAAAGCATAATGTGTATAAAACGTATTAACTGTTATAATAGAGGTATGAACGGGAAGTGGGAGCGTGGCCAGACCGGCATTCCTAAGATGGCAGGGCCGACCTCGACCAGATACGCCGCATCGAGAACGATATAGAAAAACCATGGGAGAGGCATATGTCCAGCAGTGGACAAATATATTATGCTGAGAAGAAAAATAAGAGGTATGATTCTAGTGCGGGGCAATAAAGCACCTTACCATTAACCATACGTACATAACTAGATGGACAGCCGTCCATTAGACATACTTGATTTTTAGGGTTCCGTACCTCAAAAAAGTGAAAACGGAAACCTAAAAATCAAGTGTGTCTACTTAGACACACGCCCGAGTACATGCGATACTGCTGCGAGTGTAAGGCTAGGTGCACTATACGTATTACGTATGGCACACCAGGTCTTACGATACTCGCACCTGTATTTTCCTTATGCTGGCATGGTACAGTCAGCGTCATTTATATATATACAGCCATCGAGTCAAAATGTGTAAACACCAACCATATTGTTATCATATGTCTAGTGGTGTGTAGATATTTTTGAGCTCTTATTAACCTATATATATTTATGACGCTGGTCGTACATAAAAAGGTGTTCAGATAATTATTTTGATTATTAACCTATCAAAGTCAATTCAATTTTGTAGACTTGTCTAGAAACCAATAACTAGGTCTGTGATTTAGTACATTTTCGTAAATATGTATTGTTTAAATATTGCAGGGATTTTGATATTTTCATTCATCTCTCCCTGCAATATTTAAACTGTACATTTTTACGAAAATTACCATAGACCTAGATATTAGTTTCTCGATCGTGTCTACAAAATTTCGTTGACTTTGATTGGTTAATATTCATAAAAATTATCTAAACACCTTTGTAAGTTTACATGCCAGCATAAGGAAAATACAGGTGCGAGTATCGTGAGGCATGGTGTGCCATACGTAACACGTATAGTGCACCATGCCTTAATATACCCGCAGCAGTATCGTACGTATGCTGGCGTGGTAAATAAGTATGGTTCACCGTGCTTTACTGTTCCCGCACCAGTATCGTACGTACGCGGCCGTGGTACATACGCACGGTTCATCATGCCTGACTGTACCGGCAACGGTACCTTACCTCTACTACGACAGTAAATACGTATGACACATCATGCTTTACTGTGCCTGCTACAGTATCCTACGTATGCCGCCATGGTGCACACGTATGGCGCACCATGCGTTACTGTGTCCGCCATAGTATCGTAAGTATGCCACAATGGTGCAAACGTTTGGCGCACCATGCTTGACTGTGCCCGCCATAGTATCGTACGTATGCCGTCACGGTGCACACGTATGGCGCACCATGCTTTACTGTGTCCGCCATAGTATCGTAAGTATGTCACCGTGGTGCAAACGTATGCCTCACCATGATTTACTGTGTCCGCTACAGTATCACACGTATACCGCTGTGGTACAAACGTACGGCTCACCATTATTTACTGTGCCCGCTACAGTATCGTACGTATGCCGCCATGGTACACACGTATGTCTCACCATTATTTACTGTGCCCGCCACAGTATCGTACGTATGCCGTCGCGGTGCACACGTATGGCTCACCATTATTTACTGTGCCCGCTACAGTATCGTACGTATGCCGCCATGGTACACACGTATGGCGCACCATTATTTACTGTGCCCGCTACAGTATCGTACGTATGCCGCCATGGTACACACGTATGGCTCACCATTATTTACTGTGCCCGCCACAGTATCGTACGTATGCCGCCATGGTACACACGTATGGCGCACCATTATTTACTGTGCCCGCTACAATATCGTACGTATGCCGCCATGGTACACACGTATGGCTCACCATCATTTACTGTGCCCGCCACAGTATCGTACGTATGCCGTCGCGGTGCACACGTATGGCTCACCATTATTTACTGTGCCCGCTACAGTATCGTACGTATGCCGCCATGGTACACACGTATGGCGCACCATTATTTACTGTGCCCGCTACAGTATCGTACGTATGCCGCCATGGTACACACGTATGGCTCACCATAATTTACCGTGCCCGCTACAGTATCGTACGTATGCCGCCGTGGTACACACGTACAGCTCACCATTATTTACTGTGCCCGCTACAGTATCGTACGTATGCCGCCGTGGTACACACGTATGGTTCACCGTGTTCTACTGTGCCCGCAACAATAGCATACGGGTGTTGCAGTCGTAGTTTCAGGGGTATTCAGTGCGACTTGCGCACTACGTATACGTAGCCGGATGACGGGCTACGTACGTAAGTACAAAAATCGACCACGAGTAAATTACGTAACCCGCTCCATGATGAGCGTCAGTATGCCGACTACGTACGACCGACTACGTACCCGTAATGGAGCGGGTTACACACGTCATTGTGGTCGATTTTTGTCCTTATTTTACGTAGCGCGGCAGAGGAAATTTTTCTCAGTGTAAGGTCTCCAATCGTCAAAATAGGTATCCTCAGAGATGTATAAGGTCTCTGAGCGTCAAAATGTCAAAAATCTAAACAACGTAATTCTAAAATCAGATGAGAACAGAATGAAGTCTCTCATGTCAATTCTGCGCGCAACACTAGAGTGAAGTTACTTGGTCGTCCTTGCAAACATGAACTGACCGGACTCCACAAACAGCACCCGTTCACGAGTATGACGCATATCTCAGCCATCGCCTCCCTCGACCATATGTTAGGGAAGGTGGCGACCCGATCGACCTTTAGGCGAGCATGACAAATTCAAGCTGCAGGACATTTTGAACTGAGCACAATACTGAAAGAACCTTTTAAATGAGAAAAATCATTATGTGCTCACATGATACATGTATGAGAGGTGATTTAATTTTACAAGGTAACATCCCCGTTTAATCTTATTTTTAAAAATAACTAAACAGTATATTAAACTACAGGCTTAAAGGCGTCTTTGTCGTTTAAAAAATCATTCACGGTATAATATGCTTTGCTTAACAACTGACTTTTAACGTGAGATTTAAATCTATTAAAGGGCAAATTCACTACATCGATGGGTATTTTATTGAAGTATTAGGACTTCTAGGTAGTAATGACAAATCGAGACTCGAGAAAAAAAGAAAAAAAAGAAAAGAGAAAATAATAATTTCACTCTGTCCGCGTTGTTTCTATTATTTTCAAACGAAAAACAATGATAATCACTTTGTGGTTTTAATTCTGGTGTGAGATTAGTTACCATTACATTTTCGTCGCGCGTGTTTAATATCTTAACTGATATTTTGCCATTTTTGGTGCATGTTACGGAATTGGCTATAAAAATTCCCTCGCCTATTTCACTTGATAGTATAACGCAATCCCCTGTGTAATTTTTGGGTAATTTTATAATTGTTTCACTCCGTGCCGGTAATTTTGTCTGTTGTGAGTTTATTGCGTTTGCTTCGTACGTAACTAATTCGTTATTGCTGCTTAGTGTGATTGTTTTTGTCTCGTAATTTATGACACATTTAGGTATATTTAATTAAAAAGTCTTGTCCAATTATCCCGTCAACTTGTAAAGGTAATTTTGGGAATACATGAAAATCATGTTGAAATATGTGATTTTGATTCTGTAATTCTAAAGTGATTGTATTATGAGACGTAATTTTCCCTCCTATTCCATTGATGTGAGTCATCTTTGGTATCATATGTGCGCGAGATAATAATGCCGCGTCATTTGATATGGCGCTTAGGCTGGCGCCCGTGTCTATCAGCCATATGTGCGTAGTGTCGTTTATTTCAAACGGCACCGTATTCATATGACTATAAGTCGTAATATAGTTGTTAGTCACGAAAAAATTGTAACGGTGATGGCGACTGACTGTCTTCTTGCGTATTCTCTATCGCCGTATTCACTCGATGTCGTCTTGTTTTTTGACAATGTTGTGTATTCTTGTGGGTATGCCTGTAATTTTTATTTCCGGCCCGTATCGGTCGGGTGTTTTCCACATAGGTGCGCACCCAGGGTGGTCTGTTCGACGCATTCCTTCTGGGGTATGTGCGCTGTGGGTATGTGCCCACTGGTTTGGTTCTATAGTGACCCCTGCTGGGTCCCTGGTACCTATTCCTTCTGTCCCGGAAATGCATGATGTGCTCCGGAGTGGATGCGGTAAATGTGGACACCTCTTGGTCCTTCGCACCCTGTATGGCATCTTTTAACGAGGTGTACTCTCGTGATGCTATTATTGTACTCAGTTTGTCATTCCGTAGGCCCTCCGCGAATTTATTTATGGTCATTTTTTCGTTAAGCGACTTCAAGATCGCGTAAGCTTCCGGTTTTCCGTCGGCTTGTGTTACTGTGAGGTTCACGAATAAGTCCTCTAATTCTTGACCGTAACGTTCGATGGTCTTGGTCCCCTGTTTTGTCGTTAACAGTTTTGTTTGTATCGCGGTCGCTGATTTGGTAGGTAGAAGATGGAGTTTCATCTCGTCAACTAGATCGCATACACTGGTATCGTTGCCGGATATCCTAAGTTTAGCACTTTGAGTTAATCGGGTCTTTGTTACGAAATTTATCAATAAATTTGAGTCCGAGCTTTTTATCATCATAGAGTATAACTCGATGGCATCTATAAGTCGTGTAGTGACAGCCTCTGAACCGTCCATCGGCGGTAGCAATGCTACTGCCGTTTTTAGGTCAAAACTGTCACTTGACGCCATTGTGTTGTGCTCTTCTTTTTGCTCGTAGGTTGATATGATTTTACTATAGATTTCTTCTATTGTTGTAAAGTAAGACTGGATTAACTCACTGTCCTTTACAGATATTTCTGACTTTTCTAATTTGGAACTATATTCCTTTATGTACTCTTCGAACTGAGCATATAAATTTTTCACTTGTTGGAGCTTATTTTGCCTATTCGCCTCTTTTCGCCGCTTTGGCCCTAACTTTCTTATGTCCTCGTGTAGTGTTTTTAATTGGTCATATAATTGTTGAATTTGACTCATACTTCGCGGTACGTTAATTTGTTATATCAATTTACGTATTTTATGCTATGATACCTGTAATTATCTTGCGGTTGCTCGTTGGACCTTGGTGGTGGGATATCGGCGGCGGGTCTGGCGCCGGTGAAGCTCTGCTGGTGGCGCGCTGCTGGTTGCTGGTGTTTTTAGACGTTTTGCTCTGCTGCTTTTATGCTGCGCATCGTGGCTGACACTGCTTGTCGCTCTATTTTCTTCGTGAGGCACTTATGCATTTTTTTCCATATTGCGTATACAATTATTACGCATAGGATGATTAGTACAGCTGTGGTCAGGTATGTTGTTATTGTGTTGCTTTCAAGCTGCTTGGTGCTGGCGTTGTTTGAAGCCCCGTTCTGTGCAATTATTACTTCTTCTCGACGGTCTTCCTTAGTGAACTGTCCTCTCATAGCTGGATTGAGTTTGTTCGCATGGTGCTGGTTGCTGCTGGTTCTGGTTACTAGTGCAGTGGAGCTGGTTGATGCTGGTTGCCTGGCGCAGTGAAGCTGGTTGGGTAGCGGCGGCGTCTGTGGTCTGCTGTTGATCTAGGCTGCCTGGTGCAGCCGTCTGGCAAGGATCGCCATGAAGTATTAGGACTTCTAGGTAATAATGACAAGTCGAGACTCGGGTAATAACTGTGTTTATTCAGAGAAAATGTATGTCTTATATACTAGTGCATTTCCTCGTGTTCCTATGAGTGGAAACTGCTACCAAGGTTAATAGTACAAAGTCCACGCATGTGCCGGTGGGAATGCCGAGGTCGAAGTATTATGTTACAGTTTGTTATGATTAAGTACTGTGCCCTCACTACATTATTGTAAAAGCGTGTACAGTTCCCCACGAACGACGAGCTAACCTTCAAAGACGACACGCTGGCACTGCAAGCTTGTTTTTGTTTCCAGTGTTGTAGTCGTGGATATCGCTGTTGAGTTTGAAGTCATGGAGATTTTTCTGCATATACTCGTACATAATGTTCTCAAGGATGTATTGAGATGCTACGGTGAGAATGTTTGCCTCCATGAATTTTTCTCTTAATGAGTCACGGTTGTTTCATATATACAGTCTCTGACAAGTCTCCGTTAAGGAACGCCGTTTTTACGTCCATCTGATCAATGTTGAGACGATAAGCCGCAGCTAATACTAAAAGCGTTCTTAGCGAACTGTGTCTTACGACCGGGGAGAAGGTCTCGTCATAGTCAACTCCGTATCTCTGTCCTCGTATCTGTGTTCTCTGTGTCGTGTCCTCGAGCCACGAGACGAGCCTTATATCTCATTCTTCCCTCCCCCTCGTCTTTGATTTTAAAGATCCATTTAGAATCAACGACGTTACATCTCTCTGGTCGTTTGACTAGGACCCATGTCTCGTTTTTCTTAATCGCACTCAACTCTTCTTGCATAGCGGCTTTCCACTCTTTACTGTCATTCCTTGACAATGCCTCACGAATCGTACAAGGATCCTGTTCAGATTCAGTGGCTTGATAAAGTACATAATCGGGAAACTGAGTAGGTTTTCTTCTTCGAAGGGGATACCTTCGTGTCCTCTCGTGCTGGTCCTCCTCAAGTTCTTCATCAACAGTTGAACCTGATTCACAGTCTCCAAACTCGGCCAGATCAGAGTCTACATTTGGCTCATTTTGTCTGTAAAGATCTGCTGTCTCGTCTTCGACACTAGCGTGTTCTACTCGAGGAAGTTCCACTCTAGGAATATTCTCTTCCAATCCTCGTTCGAAACCAAGTGATGTTTCTCTTTCGTCACGTTCCAATATCGGTGACTGACTGCTCTCCAGCTCTACAGTGCTTTGAAGTGATGGATGGACGGAGTGTACCAAACCAAGTACCTCAGTACTTCTCGTCGCATTGGTTTTCTTAAAAGGTTGTTTGGTCTGTTTTCCCGTAATGCAGGGTGTACACTCAAGTTTATTTAAAGTGTTGGGAAAACTTACCCCGGTTGCCATCTTGTCTCTGAGTAATTTCAGGTTTTTCATATCAATATGCCCCATCCGCCGAACATATCGTTAAAAGGCGAATTTACTGCGGTAAGCGTTCTCTACCACTCAACCTTTGGGCAAAGCAAACAAACTATACATTTTATGAAACGTGTCCCAAAAGTCAACGTCAAGCCTAAAACGGGTGAGAGGCCAGTTATAAAAAAAACAGAAATAGAACAGTCTTTAAAAAAAATCTTGCTCGGTTTAGATTTAATTTTGAATTTCTATCATCTTTGGGTTAAACCCACACCAAGTAGGGGTGAAACACATACGGATATTTTAATGATTGATTGGCGGATGTTTGGCAGACGACCTTGCCTACTTTATCGCCAATTCGCCACATACGTATGGCGTGGTGTGACTAAATTTGTGGTTTCGGCAGGAGAATAAACAGACTCCGATAATGTCATATGTATTTGTACAATTCACTGATAAATAGTGTTAGTGTCTTTTGTCAAAATTACAATAACAAGACATAAAGGTGCCGGGAAATAACGTGTGCAACGCGGGACGAAGGGGAGAGGCAGTTCGCAAGGCGAATTGTACGTGCGAGCTGTCCCTCCACTTCTTCCCGCGTTGCGCAAGTTATTTGCCGGCACCTGTACCTTTTCATGTCGTGAGCAGCTGAATGATCCTACAGGCAGTGGAAAACCGGCTAGTGGTTTCAGGCGTTGAAGTCCAATGGAGGGGCTTGGGTACTTGGTACTGTAGATGTTGTCTATGAAGCCTGAGACAGTGCTTAGCCAGAACAGAACATCACATCGCGATAACAAAGACCTTCTTGCTTTGTTATAGAAAAGAATTGTCATATACCATTTACCGCCTATTCGGAGAAGGAAACACATTCAGCCACAGTCGAGGACCACCTGCCATTTACCGGCCCTCGTGGAGCGCTGCTCACTCTGCTCAGTGGAACACTTATGGATAGTAAAGATATAAAAATAGGTACTCAAATAAAATAATCAATAATGTTGAATATTCTCGAAAAGGATTTAAAAAAATTATAGTCACATGGAGCAAAAAGTAATACAATAAATGAATAATGAATTAATGACAACGTTATCGTTATAAGTGTCCAAAGTTTTAAGAGGGGGTATCCTCTACTCGCGCAAAACGCACCTTTAAATGAAACTATTGTCATTTACTATGACGCTCGCGACAGTCAAGACCCATGACAAGCGTTTTCTTTCTTTATCAAGCAATATTGAAACGGTTGTATCTCCGTAATTTTTGAAGTGAAAACTTCTTTAGCGGCGCTGTGCACTTTTTGTGATGGGGAAAAATTGTTAAACTCGCCACAGATTTCGTAAGGTGAGATTCGAGAGAGGTCACGTGACGGGGGGATTGGCGGGAGGGGGGGGACGGGGGGACGGGGGGACGGGGCTTGTGAGTTGTGACTGTTTTATTTGACGTCTTTCTAGTTGCGAGACATACCGTTATTATTTGAATCGATTTTTCTGAGAGATAAACTTTTTAATGTTAAATAATTATTTTTTTTATGTAATATAAATGATATCAGGTTTGTGTGCGATAGCGCAATAAATGAATATTATTTCGACGACCGGTTAGCCTAGTGGCTAGTGACGCTACCTACGAAGCTGAAGGTCCTGGGTTCGAATCCCGGTAAGGGCAAATATTTGTGTGATGAGCATGAATATTTATTTCTGAGTCATGGAAGTTTTTCTATGTATTTAAGTATTTATATCTATTATATAATATCGTCGTCTAGTACCCATAACACAAGCCTTACTGAGCTTACTGTTGTACTAGGTCGATTTGTGTAAGATTGTCCCTTAATATTTATTATTTATTTATTATCTAACTTCTATTCCAAAATATCAACAATGCACAACGTTAATATTCAAGTTTTCACTTGTGCTGGCACTCCCGGAGTGCTAACCGGTCGCTTTTTAAGATATTTGATTTAGGTATTTCGTCATTAGGCATATTTTCTGCCTCCTTGCTTTTGGAGTAGGTAATAATAAAATTAGACTCCCCAACCCTATACTTTCAGTTTCAGTGGAGATTAGTATCCAAGTCAACCACCTCAAACTCCGCCTAAAACCTCAAACTCGAATGCGAACAACACGCAGAATCTTCGTAAATACGTTGTTATATTTTGGGAGTCCTAAAATGCTTCAACGAGGCCAACGAGCTAGCTTTCGGTAGATCATCAACTACAATGTACGAAGACAATTGTCTCTAATTAATTTATTATTATTGCCCGCGATGCTTTGCCACATTGCACGCGGCGCGGTCCATAAAATTGCAGTTATAAAGATAATTTGCGGACGTTGGTTGGTCCTACCCTACTGCGCCTTCCTGCTACTTACGTGTTTATAACTTTTGTTCTTGAATGTGAATTATTCTTATATAATATTTTAACGTTCGATTTGTAAGAGGCAAACCCAGACGGAGATGGCGGGATGATTTCGCCACTTTTCGATAGAGATGCGTGGAGAAAAGAGAGAAAGGCCTTTGCCCAGCCATGGGACAATACGGTACAATATGACGAATTACTGAATGAATGATTTGTAAGTAGCATGATTGAATGTCAGAGTTATTGTTTAGGTTTCCTGTAGTGCCCCCTCGTTAAATGTAGATATTGGATAACAGCGTCAGCTATTGAGTCCCAAACACGTCAAACCATGCTGCAACAACTGCAGCTGCCCCCATGCACGGCTGTCGTAGACTCGTAGCCGATGTGGACATCTTGCCTGCAACAACTGCTGCTGCCCCCATGCACGGCTGTCGTAGACTCGTAGCCGATGTGGACATCTTGCCTGCAACAACTGCTGCTGCCCCCATGCACGGCTGTCGTAGACTCGTAGCCGATGTGGACATCTTGCCTGCAACAACGTCTAACATGCCAAAATGTGAAAGAAACTGATGTTTTTGTGTTGTAAAATAATTTAATGAGAGTTCGTTATGACATATTTATTATTACTGCGTCAACTTTAAGCAGAAACAACATGATCATCGGAGAGTTCACTCACGAATTTAAGCTCTTGAAGAGCTTAAATTAAACCTAAATATAGCATGTTTGTGATTAACGCGTGCTGTTACGTAATCACATGTCGCAATAGTTACGTTCCTCTACGTCCTTTCACCCAGTTGCTGAAAAGTTCAATGTAAACTCCTCCATAAGGGCCACAACCACTTCTTTCACTTTCCATTCACAAATAAGAAAATGACAGAACCACTCAATATTTGTTCATTTATAGTCCAATTATGGTCCCGGGCAGATAAGAATTTAAATATAATTTGCTTAAAGTGATATGAAGATATACCTTCGATTTGCCGAAATAAGGAATATCAGAAAAGAGCGCGAAAGGCGATGATATCACCAGCTATCATCATCATCATCATCATATCAGCCGAAAGACGTCCACTGCTGGACATAGGCCTCCCCCAAAGAGTGCCAAAGTGACCGGTCCTGCGCCACCCGCATCCAGCGAACCAGCTAAGTATATCTGTCTTATATTATAAGTGCATTAAAACCTTATTTATGAACGGGCGGCACGTTCGGCGACAAGGCGCGGGATGTCTCGCGACGCGACTATAGAGAGTAAGAAAACTTTGCAGTCGCCTGATGACATGCGTTTGGTGTCGCCTATTAAGTACAAACAAGGTATTGGTCATTAAACGACACGGGACATACAGCGCGGCAAAATCACAAACTATCATTAAAATGTTTTGATTAGGGACCCAGAAGCAAACTCGTATCCCAACACCCATCCAATTTCAGAATGAGTTTACGACGTTTTGAAATTAAGGGGCTGAATTGAAAAATATCGAGTTGCTTGAAACGCCATTCTGACCATACTAGGAGACAATGAGGCCTGATTTTCAGATATATGATTTTTGATTATATGTTTGTTTCTCCCACTTTATCGGATACACGATTGCTTAAAATTTCCTCGATAGAACAAAAATCCAAAGTTGCGTCCTTATTGTTAGATTTTTAACCAGTGCACGTAAGCAACATGATATCAAGCGGCGAAACTTCGTTGAAATGATGATCTATTACTCGTCTTTTATCTGGTTTTATTTATTTATACTCCTCCATAATAATATTCATAATAATCCCATCATTACTGATTTCGCGTTTTTGAAAGCAAACGCCCCTTTCTGAGGATGTTGTATCCTTGTCTGTCAAACGTTAGTGGCATAAGTTTGTTTCTTACGCGCGGACCTCCCACTGAGCTCATTCGGCCGCCAGACGTGATCGAAGCAAGAGCTATGTTGCTCAACGCCGCAAAATAGTTACGAATTCTAATTATACACCAGTATATGTTGGCCTACGGCGCCATTCAACACGAAACGTGTCGGAGGTCTTTTTATAATGGGCTTTGGCGCTCCTTGAATCGCACTCACACATGCGCAATAAATGTATAATCTGAATTAAGCAGTTACAGTTTTCGACATTTACGGTAGCGTTGTCGTGGTCCCGTGGATTGTGGATGAATGTCGTTAACAATGTGTGTAATACTGTGGCGAGGTTCAAATCTCGTGGTTGGAAAGTGTTTTTGTTTTTTTTAATTGAATCTATAAGTATGTAAACATTGCACAGGACTTTCATTTTCTTCTGTATTATTTTATTTATCACTTATACACGACACTTATTATGTTTATTCAAAAACATTGCAAATGTTTAAAATAAAAAGTAAAAAGAATAGGTACTTTTTGCCTGTTGTCTACCATTTATTTTTACGTTTTATTTATTCTATTTATAGCCGTATCCGTGAGCAAAAAGTTATGCATAGGTATTGTCTTTAGTTCATTAATCGTAATTTCGTAATAAAATTAAAATATGTACTTAGGTACTTAGTTTTTGACATATTTTTTTTTATTTTAAATTTTAAAACGACAAGTAAAATAAAATCTGATTAAAAAAACCACAGAATGTAGTACCTACCAAATGTGTAAATTTTCGATTTTGGTTCTTCACCATAATATTACAGATTATTAATTCATCTTTTCATTGTTAAAGTAGAAAGCCTCGCCTCGCAGTGGATGCACGATTCATTCAAATATGAAATGTAGCTACTTACTGTCTATACGGTTCAAATCCCTTTGCATGTAATAGAATGCGCTCCGGCACGGCCCGTTCAGTGGGAATTGTACGGTCGAGGAAAATGAAGGTTTGGCACATGTCAACTCTATTTGAATGACGTTAAGGTCCAAAAGTGCTAAACATTCAAATTCCTCGACTGTACAATAATCATAAATTTTGGAAATAACAATAATTATGATATGATAATAAAAGAAATACAATAGCTGGGAAGCCAGAATCAATTAAAAAATACATGAATACAGTATTACAGATTAAGATTTTACAGAACAATTTATATTTTGCAGTGAGATTATTTCTTTCGTGTTAATGTCAGCCAAATCTTGTAAAAATGAAATTCGTATGATGATGTGCGATCAATGAAATAATGTTATTACTACGTACTGCAGCATTAATTGCATTCATCCTTGCAGAACTATTTAAATTCGTATGACCGTTTGCCTTATATTGCAGCACCATCTAGCGCATTATTACTGAAGTTCAGTAGTCGCACAAGGCGCGTTTCCGATGGTGTGCATTTTCCTTATACAACTTTACCGACGGGTTTGCCTGCTTTGGTGCTGTCTGGTTTTTATGAATGAAATTGGAAGAAGTTTTTGAAATTTGAATTTGATTGTTCGAGAATGATTCTTGTTTATTGTCAAATCATCAGAAAAGAAATGGGAGTCAAAGAGAATAGTTCTTGGAGAGTGAAGTATTATTTTTCCATTGGTCTATTAGCTGAAAGTGTGAAGCGTGGTGTACCGTTTATAGGGTACAGACCCGAGTTCCTCGTCCACAGTTTTTTGTATTAAGAACAACAGTTTTCGCGCTACTGCATCAGCGTTTTTCTCAAGCCCTGAGGCGAAGCTCGCCGGTGGTGGAACCAGTTGTGGTTGTTGTCACACTGCACTGAGGGAAACGTAGAGTTTCTGCCTTTTTCTGAAGGCCGGGTGCTGTTTTAGCACACTGGGTAAGCATTTTTCGCCTAGCGGTTGTGGTTGATTTTTGGCTTTTAGTCTAGACAGTGGAGTAGAAGTATTTATTGTGAAATTTTGTTTCATAGCTTCCGGGTTTAGGCCCCAAGCCTAAGTTCGCGGTGGTTGTTGCCCGAGGACTGATGCCAGTTCGAGTGCGCTGAGAGCCATCATCCGGAGTCTGCGAGCCGGAGGGAGAAGCGATCGGACTGTCCCGCTTACCAGCGCTTCCGGTTCTTGATCGGGAGAACCTCCGTCGGAGACGCCGCCAGGAGTTAAGTCGCGTTTAGAGGACTCCCGAGAGTTCGGCGTGTATTCTTTTTTGTTTGACCTTCGGTCAACGTCAGGGTCCTTTTTTAATGTCACTTATTACCTGTGATATTCTACCATACCGTGCCGTCGTTGGATTGTCAAACCTCCGACCTTAAGATGGGATCGATGCCTTCCGTTCTCCTGTAAAATCCTCTAAATTCTGAAAGACAAGCTGCACGTCATTATTAATTTTTTTGCTACTCTGTTTAGACCTTATTTTGCGTTTGCGCTTTCCCTCTAAATTCTGAAAGACAATCTGCACGTCATTATTAATTTTTTTCGCTGCTCTGTTTAGGCCTTATTTTGCGTTCGCGCTCCACACAACAGTTCTTCATTATAGGCTTATGGGTCAGGGCGTCGATTGAAAAGGTCATCGATGGTCGGATTTAGCTTATAATGTCGTGACCTGGTGTTGTTAGCGGTTTTTTGTTATTGTTAGTGTTTTACATCCAACCAACAGTTCAAATGAAGGTATTAGGTTAATGTTGTTATCTACTCAGCGAAGGTCAACTCGTAGTTTTAAAATAGGTTAATGTGTTTAGGTTAGGGCTAATGTAGCATATATTTGCCGGACGTGACGTTGTTTCAGCTTTATGCTGGATTTGGACTTTTTGTGACTACGTTCTTCGACATAGTTCGAGATCGTTCATTCACTGTCTGTGGGCTAGCACTCGACAGTTGAAATATTGTATCACCCCGTCGGGGAAGGATACTTATCCGGACAACGACACTTATTTACGGTTCCTTGCGTTCCGCATAAGCCTATGGGCCATGGTTTACGAGTATTTCACGGATAAGACAAATGGTTGAGAACTTCGGTTCTCAATCATGGCTTTAAATGTTTATTTCCCTCTTAGCTGAGGTTAGGTTTAAGTTCGTTCTAGGCGTCTAGGGTTGGTTGATCTTCGTTGTTCTTGGTTTGGTGTATAAGTAATTTAGTTTTCGGTGTTATCTTAGGTGTTTGCTAGGTAGTAGTTGTTCCTTAGGTGGAATTGTTGGCCGCAATAAATAAATTTTGTGGGTCAACATTCGGTTTCCTCCCTTTGTGCGTGGCAAACGCATTGGTGAGTGTTGTTTTGGTTTTCCTCGATTTCAACTCGCTATGAACCTCCCTTTGTAGGCGAGGAACGTAGTCGTTAGGCAAGTGGAGCGATGACGTGCCACTCCATCGAGAGTTTGGATGATGAATCGTAGTGTTAGTTTTTAGGATTATTCTTGCAATACCTTGTGGGCATTTAAATGTGTTTATTATTCTAGGGGGATCTCGAGTTGTGTGTTTTTTTGTTTTGTCTTTTCAGGGGATAATCTGCAGCATTAATTGCATTCATCCTTGCAGAACTATTTAAATTCGTATGACCGTTTGCCTTATATTGCAGCACCATCTAGCGCATTATTACTGAAGTTCAGTAGTCGCACAAGGCGCGTTTCCGATGGTGTGCATTTTCCTTATACAACTTTACCGACGGGTTTGCCTGCTTTGGTGCTGTCTGGTTTTTATGAATGAAATTGGAAGAAGTTTTTGAAATTTGAATTTGATTGTTCGAGAATGATTCTTGTTTATTGTCAAATCATCAGAAAAGAAATGGGAGTCAAAGAGAATAGTTCTTGGAGAGTGAAGTATTATTTTTCCATTGGTCTATTAGCTGAAAGTGTGAAGCGTGGTGTACCGTTTATAGGGTACAGACCCGAGTTCCTCGTCCACAGTTTTTTGTATTAAGAACAACAGTTTTCGCGCTACTGCATCAGCGTTTTTCTCAAGCCCTGAGGCGAAGCTCGCCGGTGGTGGAACCAGTTGTGGTTGTTGTCACACTGCACTGAGGGAAACGTAGAGTTTCTGCCTTTTTCTGAAGGCCGGGTGCTGTTTTAGCACACTGGGTAAGCATTTTTCGCCTAGCGGTTGTGGTTGATTTTTGGCTTTTAGTCTAGACAGTGGAGTAGAAGTATTTATTGTGAAATTTTGTTTCATAGCTTCCGGGTTTAGGCCCCAAGCCTAAGTTCGCGGTGGTTGTTGCCCGAGGACTGATGCCAGTTCGAGTGCGCTGAGAGCCATCATCCGGAGTCTGCGAGCCGGAGGGAGAAGCGATCGGACTGTCCCGCTTACCAGCGCTTCCGGTTCTTGATCGGGAGAACCTCCGTCGGAGACGCCGCCAGGAGTTAAGTCGCGTTTAGAGGACTCCCGAGAGTTCGGCGTGTATTCTTTTTTGTTTGACCTTCGGTCAACGTCAGGGTCCTTTTTTAATGTCACTTATTACCTGTGATATTCTACCATACCGTGCCGTCGTTGGATTGTCAAACCTCCGACCTTAAGATGGGATCGATGCCTTCCGTTCTCCTGTAAAACCCTCAAAATTCAGAAAGGCCCTTTACCGCCGAAGTTGTCAGAACGATCGTTTAGATTTCATTTAGGCCCCATACACACAATTAACACACAACCTTTACCAACACTTAACATCTCGTCGAACCCAGTCGTTTTACATCCCTTTTTATTGTCGTGCTGGTTTATCGACCGTAAATCACCATGTTTTGTCTATCATAGTCCAATCGTGTGCCGCAGCAACGGCCAGAGCACGGTTATACGTTCGGTATTGTATTGCAAGTGTTATTTAACATGATCTTATAAACCTGATCGCGTTCGGGTCGTGATGTTTTATATGCCGCTGTTATATGTAATAATTTTAGGAAAATAAAAAAAATAAATTACGTTCGTATCCTTGTGTGAACCTTTTATTCCATTTTCACTACAGTACATACAACGGAACGAAGATATGTGAAATGTTATTGTGTGTGATACCTGACCTAGCAAGACCTACACCAGGATGTTACCAATAGATACCTAAACGTCATTTCGCACCAAAATAAAATAGTAAGATAGGCCTGGTAAGGCTTCTCACAGACTGGCCCGGCCTGGCCGCGGCAGTCAATAGTAAACTTGTCATTTGCTGTCAAATTTACTACTGACCGCCACCGCAGGCCACGCCAGTGTGATTTAGGCCTGATGAGCACACAGTGATTTGAATGAAGAAATCAACATTACCGAATATGAGCCAATAATGCACGGCCAAATAATGTAGGACCCGATAATCACATTTTTGTTGATGCATTATCAGCCCCGGACCTAGATTGCTCGGTACAATTCATGTTGCACGTGAATACTGCGGTGGCAATATCGCAAAAAGTCGTCTCCTTCACGATTTTTGTGGACATCTCTTCTATATACCTAAACCTGATATGGATGTGTCCCTTGTTGTCTCTAGAGTACGAATCTACCAGTTTTAGTTAAAGGAGAGGGGGACGGACATAGATGTGACGTCACAAAGATGGCGGCGGACGGTCATCGATTTATGTTCAAATCTCGGGTTCTATTTTACTGATCAGTTCGCGTGAGTGGTCATTTGAAAGCACATTAAACGTTCTATAATTGTTTATTTGAACTCTATGACGTACCATCAACAATTTTTTTAAATATTTGAAAATATATGACTTTTTTACCGTGCGCTTTTGCATGAGTACCGATAAAACACACTTGTAACTCAATTAATAATAACTTTAGCACAATTAGTCAGTGTAAAAAAAGGGACACTTTAAAAGCTTTCCAATGATACAGATTTTTTTGGTGTACAAATAACGAAGTAATAATAAATTTTGATATTACGCACCGAATAATTATCATCACGTTCGACTCTGCTAGCGATCGCTCTCTCTCTGCTAGAGATCACGTCGCGCTTTTAGAAACTCTTTTTTTGTTTTCTGCGTAATTATACGAGCCAGACGGTCATGATACGCACCTGAAGCAGTAAAATAAAGGTTACCTCAGGAACTTTGTAGCCCTAGCTGAAGGCGAGGCGAATGCTCTGAAGCGTTATTTTCACCCCCCATACACAATTTTACGTCTTCTTTTGGCTGTCAAGTGAGATTGTTATTGCTACTTTACGCCCGGGTGATGTAAAATTAGTCTAGTTCCTAGTATTACATTGAAAATAAATAATAAAACAATGACCGCAAGCAGCTTTATAAGACAACTAGCTTCCGCCCGCGACTTGGTCTGCGTGGACCGGGGATAAAAATTATCCTATATTAAATCCAGGCTATAAACTATCTTCGTGCAACATATCATCCAAATCAGAAAAGCCGTTTAAGCGTGGTTGAGTAAAGACGTGAGACATATGGATGGAAGTTGATTTTTCTGAGATAAATTTTTAATTGTAATAGTTGTTAAGGGTTAATTTTTTAATGTAATATAAATTGTCATGGTTGTGTACGTACGATAGCGCAATAAATGAATATTGTATTTTACAACATAAATTATAGTACCTTTATACTGATAATTAAAGCAATTCGTGCAAAATTATTCCCTAGCCATTCCAAAATATCAAAAGCGGCCAAGTGCGTGTCGGACCACGCACAACGCATGGTTCCGTGCCTATTAAAAAGGTCGTATCGTTACTGAAATCTTATGGCACTTACGTCCTTTTCTTTAAGGAAGGCAGTTTTTTAGAAATAGCTCAAAACCTTTGAACCAATCTTGTTCAAAACAATTTTCACCGAAAGAATTTAATAAGCCCTATTTCCATGATTTTTTTCATATTTTTAAATGAATGAATGAATGAAAACGTTTAATTCAGAACCAGGTCCATATCGGTTAGTAAATATTATCTTACTAGCTGATGCCCGCGGCTTCGCCCGCGTGGTTATAGGAAAATGTAACATATTGATTGTATGGAGCTGCGATATAAACGAGTTCCACGCGGACGGAGTCGCGGGCAGAAGCTAGTAGTTTATAAATAATACTGTAGACTCATGTTAAAATTGTTAACGTGGTGTTGCTAAATGGATAGTAAACCATCAAGTTATGTAATATTATAAGTAAACCATTAATTAAAAAATAGCATTAAAATGATAAAAATACATGGACCTTCAAAGTTTTTAGTGTACAAGAGTAAATTTAAAGCTGCCAATAGAATCGTAGCGCGTTTATAGAAACATAATTGTACGGGACCTTGAAAGTTTTTATTGTCCACGATTAAATTTAAATCTGTCGATTGATGTGCTTGTAATCAAAAAAAAAAATTGACTGTTTTATGTATGGAACGCAACCCTAAAAACATTTTTTTTTTGTGTAATTTAATTACAAAACTGTAGTGGCTATCAAAATACACCTATCCTCAAAATTTTGTTAAAATACACCTTAAAGTTTTCGAGTAAAATGCCTGTGACATACGGACGGACAGACAGACAGACATGACGAATCCATAAGGGTTCCGTTTTTTGCCATTTGGATACGGAACTCTAAAAATGCACAACGTTAATATTCAAATATTAACTTCTGCCGACACTCCCGGAGTGCAACCCGGTCTTTTTTTGTTCGAGTCAAGTGTCCCCATGAAAGTCATTCTTGAAATCCTTAGATATTAGTAGGTAGTGTAGGTGGTTATCCCATGCCTTGGGCCCTCAGATTTGCTTGTAACACACTTAGGACTCTTAGGAGTAGAGTAAATATCCAAAAGTGCACTCTGGAGGGACGCTTCGGGCCTTTGGCCATCGGGCTCACGTAAAGAGCGCGCTCTGAAGGGACACCTCGGTTCGGGCAGATTCGCTTGTACACTTAGGAGTAATAAAGTGTCCACGTGAGCCCGGCCTTTGGCCCTCTGGCTTGCGTGGAGAGCCCTCTCTGAAGGTACGCTTCGGGCCTGCGGCCCTCAGGTTCACTTGTAATACACTTGGCATTAGTAAAATGTCCGCGTGGGCTGATTCACTTGTCCAACTCCAGAGAAAAAAAATATTTTACCTATAGCTGTTGCTAGAAAGGTAAATGTAACAAATCACCACGTGCAAGTGTCTCCAAATTCAACCGCAACTTGCCCACGAATGACATGAAATATGCGCGGGCGTGGGGTACGGCAAGGGTGGCCTTGTCGCCAGTTTGGGTCCTAGTCCTCAGGCTAGATTTTGGCGAAAGCATGTGGCCTACAGTCAACGAAGTTATGAATTAAAAATCCCTTTTTATTTAAACATATTTACAAAAAAATAAAAAAGACCGGTTTGCACTCCGGGAGTGCCGGCAGAAGTGAAAACTCAATAACATTGTAACAGTTTTTCGATCAGGTCACGTGACATCTTACGGTGTCACCCTAAAAATAAATTTGATACAAATTTATAAACAATTATCAATTATTTAGGCGGATGGGCCGCGGGCGCGTTGGGTGCGACGGGCCGCCTCGCCCGCCGCCGCGCGATGGCACAGAACAAAATACCAATTTGTTTTTGCCATTGCCAAATATTTTTCAAATCTTTATCTCTTTAAGAATAACGTCCAAATTCGAACTATTCGAATTTGCAAGAACAGCAGACGGCGGTGGCGACCAAAATATCAATTTGTTTTTGCCGTTGGTAAATATTTTTCTAAGCTTTATCTCTTTAGGAATAACGCCCAAATTCGAACTATTCGGTGAAGGACGCGTTGGTTCAAATTACAAATTTATTTGCAGAATATGCTATTGCAAAAAGTGTTTAACGACTTTATACTCTTACGAATAGCGTTCAGTTTTGAATGAAGTCGAATCGGCTAGCAGCAAAAAGTGACCTCCTTCACATCTGACGTCACAAAACTCTGTCGCGTATTTATCAATTTTTCCCCATCCCAAAAAGTGCTCAGCGCCGCTAAAGAAGTTTTCACTTCAAAAATTATGCTCATCTGGCTGATAACTTGATCCTAGGCGTAAAAGAACTCAATTCGCCGATTATAAATACTAATCTACGCGTACAAATATACAGTTAAACACAATATTTATTAATTCGACTACAGTACCTTTCATTTGGGAACACCAAAAATTAACTTTTAAAGTATTTCAATCATACACAGCATGCCGGTTGCCGCGGACTTGCGTTGCAGAATTGGCCAGAATGCGGAAAGACGACTAATTGCATATTTTTGGCAAGCTAATAAAACGTTTCATATTTTTTATAATGACATTATTCATGCTAAAGTATCTCTTTCTCGAATTATGATGGTAACTAAGCGTCTAAAGTAAAAAAATCTATTTATTTTGATTTATTTTCGAACGATTGGTTGTACGTTATGAAGTTCAAGAAAATCATTATAGTACGTTTAATATGTTTTCAAATGACACCTCACACGAAGTAATCAGTGAAATAGAACCCGAGATTTGAACAAAAATCGATGTCCGTCGGCCGCCATCTTTGTGACGTCACAGCTATGTCTGTTCCCCTCTCCCTTAACTAAAACTGGTAAATTCGTACTCTGGAGACAACAAGGAACACATCCATACCAGTTTTAGGTATATAGACGACGTGTCCACGACTTATCAATATTGGCCAATTTCCGCCGTACTATAATTTATTGGACGTGCATTATCTTGGCCGTACATTACTCGAACCTGTTCTAAAACTTACAGGATTAGGAACTTACATATAAGAATTTATTAATATTAGAGTGAATGTGCTTCCAATGTTTTCGTAATTTGAAACAAAAATTGTAATCGTATATGATTATATATGTTTACAAAGTTATTTATGCCGTTTAATTTTTTTCTTATCGACTATAATAAATAAATATAAGTTTGTAATCATATATGTTTATATGGGATTACAAAATTTTTTATGCAGTTGGTGTATCTAGAAAACTGGGCTGAAATTGCACTTTTTTTTAGTTTCCTGTTAATCTATACAATAAACACTAATGTATTTCAAATTTGAAGCTTCTATGTCTGCTAGAAGGATGATCGGTGAGTCACTCAGTGAGTGACAAAATTAAGAAACTTTGACTTGTTATAAATCTTAAACTTCTGGTTCAAAAATGAAATTGGTTCAAATTGAATATATCGTGTTTATACAATGCGTGCTTGGTTTCTGAACATTCAGGCTTCTAGTTTTATCCACAGCGAAGTTATAGGGAGGGTCGAAAAGGCCCTGAACTGCTTCGAGAAAAGGATCCGGATGGTACGGCCGTGCCGCTGTTTTGCACGACTTGGCGGGGGCACTGCCGTGCCCCCAGAATATGTTCGTTTAGGTCATATCCTGCAAGCTAAATTAGGATCACTTTCTAGTAAAATGCTCAGTTTCAAAATAATACATTTTACTCACTAGTTTTGATGAAAACGTTTTGGCGTGCACGCCATCTATCTTATTTTTGTATAAATTCCCTGTGCATAGTGCATGCGTAGCAAGTGATATAACCTCGTTCTCCACTGTCACGCTAGGTGACGTGACGTGAACGGAACGCGTGTGTTTGTGTGTGTAACATTGTATAAATACGAGACTTTTAATGCGAGGTGAAGGCCGCGGGGGGGTGTCAGGGCGTGGCTTAAAATACCTAATGTTGAAGCTTGGCAGGGCCTTAAATATACATTAGTCTTGACTCTTGGTGTATGCTGTTCCTTTTATCACGGTACAGTTGTTTGCGAGCTGGAGATGCCTTTCCCTCTCTTCCATAGCCTACAAAAGCTTCCAACCATTTCTGTTCCTCAGGAGTGGCAGCCTGCTGTACTGGGAGTACCGCGACCGCGCGGCGCGGCAGGCGGGCCCGGTCCTCGGCGAGTGGGGCAACGAGGGCGCGGGGGGCGCGGGGGGCGCGGGGGGCGCGGGGGGCGCGGGAGGCGCGGGGGGCGCGGGGGGCGGGGCGCGCGCGCCTCGCCTGCTGGCTGCGCTGGCCCAGCTGCACGCGCAGCACGGAGCGCTGCCCTGGGCGCAGGTGCTGCAACCTACCATTGATCTCGCCAGGTGAGACAATCTTCTCCGTCAGGCAAACCGGTCTTAGCAGTGGAAACTAGTTGAGAGAATTCTAACCTTAACAAGAGGTAATGTTATTCCTTCAGCTGTTTTCTGCTGTCACAATATAGGTAGGCCCTAAAATAATCGGTCCTTTTGTACGATGTCATCCTACCAAGGCAAGATGGTAGGCATGCAGGGATGCCTACCATCTTGCCTCCTAGTTAGATATAGCATAAATATCTCCTACCATGCCCAATTCTTCTTCATTCGTTTATTTCCATTCAACTAAGCCTGTCCGTTCTTCGCAGGCTCATTTCGATTAGATTTTCTCTATTTTTAGTTGAACCCTAATAGTTTCACCAGTCCGTCTGTCCGTACATCCGTCTGTTCGTTTGCGGCTTAGCTCAGTGACCCTTATAGACCGTGGGCCTACTCAAAGTACACCTACATCACATGACAACATGATATACAATTCATGGCTGCAGGTCGAGAAAGTTGTGCTGAGCAAGAAAAAAAAAATATAATTGGCCGAAAGTTTGAAAATCCTTCACTTCCGGTAAAAATTTGTATGGGTGCCAAAGTTGGCAACTTTGACGCCGTCTAGTCTAGGTCTACGTAGGTGTATTGGGAGTGGGCCCACGGTCTATTACTACTAAAAAGCTGTAATTCGTCATGGGTAGGTACATAAATCGATTAAGCCGACAAAATGGTAGAATAAATATTAAAAAAAAAAAACAATTTAAGGGTTAGTGTACCTCTTATATACGTAAAGTGGGTTATAATTTGTATCCTTGGTAATTGATGTGGGGTATCGTTAGATAGGTTGTTCAAATAGTTGTGGGTTCTTGGAAATCATTTTTTTTGTATAAATATTTTGAAGATGGTATAATGAAGAAAATGTGTTTTATTTATTATTTACGTTGATTTTGAAACAACTCAAGCGCTGCGAGTTAAAGCTATATTAACAAGGTTTAAAACAACAAAATACACAACGAATTGAATATTGTAAACGAAAAAACATAATAGTCACGTGACGTCACAAACAAAACTAGACAATGTAATGGTACAGATCTGGGGGCACGATAGTGCCCCCGCCAAGTCGAGTGCTAAGCAAACACTGCCGTACCATCCTTTACTGGAACCATTTCGCCGCATTTTCAAGCCCCTATTTGAGAACCTCTGGATAAGACCAGACCGCAGAAATTTTCGTCATCCAGTAAGCTATAATCACGTAATTAAAACGCTCGACTTGGCGAAGGCACTGCCGTGCCCCCAGATCCAAAATTTCAAGTCTCTAGGTCATTTAGTTCCAAAGTTAAGCGAAAGCAAAGTTTCGCATTTACGACACTCACTCACTCACTCACTCATGATCATCAAAATAGAACTAGTACTTCCCATAAACTCAGAGAGCTGAAATTTGGTACAGAGTTAGGCCACATAAAGGGAAAACTATTAAAAAAATGCAATTCAACTAGTGT
Source organism: Epinotia ramella (assembly GCA_947578815.1). Classification (NCBI taxonomy): domain Eukaryota; kingdom Metazoa; phylum Arthropoda; class Insecta; order Lepidoptera; family Tortricidae; genus Epinotia; species Epinotia ramella. The sequence continues at coordinate 192,626 of OX388206.1, read as the reverse complement.
CCGAACGAAGTTTCGGTTTCGGCCAGTTTCGGCCTAAAAATCATGTTTTGGCCAGAGATTCGGTTTCGGCCAAAAAACAGCCGAACCTTTCGGCCACGCCGAAACTTACAACATCGTACTTTCGGGTCGCGTTCGGCTAGCGTCGGGTGCGCTCGGCACGGCTGGCAATTTGGCGTCGCTTGCGTAACTCCGCCGGCCACTGAATCAGTGCTCTTTGCTCGTGTAGTGACAATTGTTTGTGTGTTTGTTCCCCGAATAATGGTAAATAATTTAATTAAGTATTTTATTTTGTTATTGTTATGAATTCATCATGTCAGAGTTAATTTCTAACGCTTATTTGCATAGTTTACAAACAGATTGACGGATACATTGGTTATTTAGTATATAACAATTGGGAGTGCGGAAGTTTACTTATTTCATTAAATGACTTTAGAATTAATCTTAGTTGCGCGTATGTAATATAATATTATTATCATATTTTAATAATAAACTTGTTTAATTTTATACCATCTACAAATAAAAAGTCAAACATTTTAAATTTTTCACTGCTTAGCCACTTCGCGGACCCCTAAACTGATCACAAGCAAAGTAGGGGCTGCTTTGATGAAGAAAAATTAGAAGCAATTTAGGCTACCTTTTATAAAATCCGAAATCGAATCAGCGGTTAGGGTAGTTCAACCCAGTGGACCCCGTGACACTATAACAATGTTGAAAAATTTCAATTCGATAAAAGTTGAACCTGTAATATTAGGTCCTTACTTATGAAATTGGCGTTTTGTATCGAGAATAAAAAAAAAACTGTGATTTTCATAGATTGAATTTGGCGGATTATACAGCAATGTCAAATTCAAACCAAACAAAATTCTGGTAGGAATATAGAAAACTTTTAAGCTACGTTACACATATCTTAATTACTTAAAAATTGTTCTCATCATAAAACTATACGTAATTGAAACACTTGAACCGGCATCACATGAAAAGGGTGGTTTTCAAGCTTTAATTAGAAACACTAAATAAAAAAGTAAAACCTATTAGTTGTATTTAAAACCTTTGTTACATACCTAGTCTAATATTGAAATTAAAAAATAATTTGATAGTTGCAATAGAAATGAATAAATTACGTACAAAATAATATCTGTGAAAAAAACACCAATTTCATAGGGTAAGGAAGGACCTAATATTAGGCCGGCGAGATTATTGATTAATCAAATATCTGGAAAGAACGGCTCACTGACATTTTATTCAACGTTTTAATAACGTTTATAAAAGGTTCGGTTTCGGTTTCGGTTTCGGCCGAAACTGTAATCAAACCGAACCTTCGGTTTCGATTTCGGTTTCGGCAAAAAAACATGTCTCGGTCGGAGACTAATTTCAACCCAGTGTTTTCTAGATACACCAACTGTATACTTTACTTTGTAATCCTATACAAATATATCGGATTACAAAGTTACATTTGCAGTGAATATGAAAATTCTGCATTCATAGTTTGTATGTATGCATAACACATTAACCTACAAAAAGAAGTGAGATCCCATAAAAAACATTCCATGTAAAAAAGAGGCCAAGTCTCGAAACTCTTCCACCGTAAAAAGTTGTGAGATATTTCGTAGAGCCAAGTCTCAGGCATTCTTATTAATCTTTATTTGCTTGCTAAATAAAATTTTGTGACTTGGCAATCACACAATACTACATAATTTTAGGTAAGTAATGTAAGTATGAAAAAATCCATAAATACAGTTAAGTTGTGTGATTGCCACGTTGCAGAATTTTATTTAGCAAGCAAATAAAGATTAATAAGAATGCCTAAGACTTGGCTCTACGAAATATCTCACAACTTTTTACGGTGGAAAAGTTTCGAGACTTGGCCTCTTTTTTACATGGAATGAATATTGACACAAATGGCGCCCACAACAACAAGATTTACGGCTAACCTAATACCCACACATCGCTGTTGGACATTTGTAATACCTAGAGATCTATTTATTACAAATGTCCACAATAAACACAATACATATACATATGTAGTGCAAGGTCAAAAGACGTGTTGTACATGTAGGTATTCACCAATCGCGTATCGCAAATATGCATGATTTGAGCATTACGTATTTTACGGAATTCATTGCCCCTTCATCGGAGTCAAAAGAATCATATAAAAGTAATTGACAAACTTTACGATAAGTCGATAACATACGCATTACAATAGCCTGGCCTTGAGAAACCAGATTCTGAGTAAAAGTGTTAATTGAGAACAACATTGTGTTGAGTTGAGTTGAGAGTAACAATATTTTATCGAAGCAATCAGACAGCTAAATGGGGTAAAGTCTCCTGTTACTGGCTCCGACGACAGTTTACAAGAATTACAGTCGAAGTAAACATATATCCAGTGGCTAGAGTGATAAAAATAATAACGTTGACATACCTGCATGCCCTTCATGGTCAAACGCAAGAACAGTCGGCTTTATCTTTTATTTTTTACCGAAATCGATAGTGTAAGTAAAAAAAAAATTCGCTATAAATATCCGCAATTTGGGTTGCGTCATGTTAAAATTGATGTGAATCATGTGTTCCTAAATGGATAGTAAACCATCAAATTATTGTAAAAAATTATAAAAATTGCAAAATATAATTAAAATCATAAAAAATGTGGACCTGGAAAGTTTGTCTAGTCTAAAAGAAATTTAGAGCTGCCAATAGAATCCTTACGCTGTTATATAAATTTTATGACAACTATGGACCTACTCGCAGTATTTGGCGACCGAAACAGCAAGTTACTTGATTTTCCATACAACGATTAAGCATACAAAGATTTCCGCTTACCGACCCATCTAGAAGGCCCACCCTGTACCTAGGACCTACCTGTACCCCATTCCATATAACATTAGAATTTTAACGTACAAATTCGTCTGTTTCTTCGTTTATCTAGGATGTTAAAGATAAATATACTTAAGTTCAACTATGAAAACCTTATCAAACAGAGAATACCTACTAATGTTTTAGCGTTTCAAAATGGAAATTGCATGAAGATTAACGTACGATGTTGCTATTCATATCTGGAATAGGGTAAGTATAAAATCTCTTTACTTAAAAACTTGATTGTAATATTATGTCACCAACCAGTAAATCAACTGGCACGAGCTGCTCATGTTTATCCTTTATCGCGATTAAAGGTTTTTTCCCTCGCCGTCCTCATTATCGTGTCCAAGCGTAATATCGGATGATGCATTCAATACAAGATATGACCTAGACGGTAAATCACAGCGTTAATGCTCTGATTCATGCAAGGGACAAGGAAAATGCAGACTTTGTACTGTCCTAGCTCAGGCGATAAATTATCCTACATATTGGTATCATCATCATCATCATATCAGCCGAAAGACGTCCACTGCTGGACATAGGCCTCCCCCAAAGAGTGCCAAAGTGACCGGCCCTGCGCTACCCGCATCCAGCGGACTCCAGCAACCAGCATATTGGTATAGTCGGGATAAAATGCGAAGCAGAAAAAGAGTCGGCTGAAGAAGAAAATCACAGGTTAAAAAGCTACGCAGACGGCTGCAACAACGTTCTCCGTTTACAGCTGCTTTATCGAAGATAGAAATCGCTAATTATTGTGAAACTGCGGTAGCGGAGATGGCACCCAAAGATGAAGAAGATCCATGTAGTGAAAATCCCAACTAGCAAGATATGATTAATGCGCCTTTTGCCACCATATTCGTCGCGGATAGTAAAGAATCGGTAGGTTTGAAAAATTATAAAGTTTTTGGGCACTTAGACACATGGCGCTCCACGGAATACACGATTCTAAATTTAGTCGTCCTCAATGAGGATTGCTGCAGAGCACCCTCGTTAGTCAATAAGGTCAGTTAGGTTATTTATAAATAAGAAACGTAAACTACGGTTAGTTGCAGTCAAGCACGGGACACGCAGACTGCACACGGAGCATTGAACCAGTTCTGCCTATTTACTAAACGTTTTGTGTTCGTCTTTCAGCTCGCCTCAAGCATATTCTGACCTTGAGACTCGTTACAACCACTCACTATTGTGGGTCAGACTTATACTGGCACTCCTTGTGCTCACCTCGTCAAAGCAGGAATTTATGTGAATCGGATCCGAGATTGTTTGTACGACTATTAGCTAAACATACTGGATTGCAATTGACTTTACAAACTGGTCGGCCATGTCACGACAAAGATCATTACATTGGCATTCTGGCGGAGTAACGAACGTCCGGGTGTTGTTTGTAATTTTTTTTCCGTAACCGGTATTTTATGGCAAACTGGCGTTTCAATGAACCGACTTCTAAAAGCAGAGGAGTTTTTTTACATTGTTAAGTACCTATAATTGAGAACAGATAAAGGAAATTTACTACTGCTTTCACTTTTTATTCAAATGTTGTTGAATGTATTGTTTGATTGATTGATTGATTGATTTAAGGTCAGTTCAGGTATGTGCGCCACCGGGGAAAGTGCGCCTCATTTATCATTCAGTCATTTAAATCAATATTAATTCGCTGAAATCCATGCAATAAACTTGTCTTTTTTGTTGCACGAATGTAAGTTGTCGTTATTTGTGAAATATCTGTAGATCTCGATATGTTTGATGAAAGGCGCACTTACCCCGGGGGCGCACTTGCCGCCTCTGACTTTAAACTTTATTAATTCCCACAACATACGAGTAGGTACATGGCATTGATAAAATACAAAATTTAAACAAGATTGAGAAGGATTTAAAAGAAAATAATACTAATATGCATATCTAAAGAAAGCACTCAAGAAGTACATTTTAAAGAAGCCATGTGTCTCGGTAGAGAAATGGCGCTGGCTCAGCGTTATGATGTGGCAAGCCACATCGCTGGTATTCTGCCAGGATCTTAAATTACAAAATTAAAATTATACAAAACCGTGCAACTGCTCATCAACTTAAAAGAAGAAGAATTATTTAAGTTTGTGCGCGTATGTGCATTTGTGCGTGTGTGTGTCTTTGTGTGTGTGTGTGCATAGACTGAATCATAAAAATATACGTAAATTATAATGGTACTTATTTTGGCTGGGTGCAAAGCATGATAATTGATCTATTTATATTGAGGGGGGATAATTATTCGGAAGTCTCGGTTTTTAAGGCACACTCAACACAATTTTTATTGGTTATCAAGTAAATGAAGGCGGTACGTGACTGAATGCTGGCTTGCTTTTTAGTTCACGTATTGGTGGAGGAATAATATTCCAGCATTTCGTTGCTCGATACCGAAAACTCCGTCTAAATGCAGCCATCCGGTGTCGGGGCAACACAATGGCTCGTGAAGCTCTAATACCGTGATTGCTCCTACCTTCTGAAGATCATCGCAGTTCCTTGAAGAGATACGATGGGGTTTTGGTCCGTATAGTGTCAAAGAGCAGACATGCAAACATAAGCTCTGGTCGAGCCGCCATCTTCAACATATTCGCATTGTTTAAAATGGTCGTGTGCTTGAGGAGGTACATACTGAGACATTTCGTTCCCGACAAACAGCGAGCAATGTAAAATGGATTAACATAGTTACCAGGGTCTGCCTGAAAACCAGCGTTGCAGTGGCCTTTCTACTGTAACACTATGCTGAGGCAAGCCCCTTTTTAACATCACATAATGATAACTGTAGGATTAATTTTAAATTTATATGTTAAGTCTACTTTTAAGGTTCCCATGTAACTTGAATTGTCATGTGATGTTGAATAAAGTTTTTCTATTCTATTCTATTCTACATGAAAACAAAATCTAGCGCCAGCATTTTGCACTCTTTGAATGAGACGCTATGAGCGTTCAAGTAGTCATGGGCCGTAAGCAGTAAGGCAATAATTAAGTTTGGACAGTATGAAAGCTTCACAGAGTCTCATTCTAAGATAATAAATAGATATCACCATTATAGATCGCCGATGATATTACTATCGCTGGTTTTGACCTATGGTCGCCATTGAAACAAGTCCGGTCAGCACATTTACTTGCCAATTATGCGGTCGAGGCTGTCGCTCCCGTATCGTCCTTACAAGCCACGTACGTAAGTGCCGCTCCTCTGTTATGGACGCTGTTTAAATCATCTTTTCATAGATGTCTTTACATCTATGAAAAGATGATTGAAACAGCGTTGGCCAATGATGATGATTTTAGTGCCTAATTGAGCCGCAGCACTTGATTTTTTTTTGTATATTTATCTGGTGTGTGGAATTACGCCGGAAATAATATGCTTATGATATATTGTCACTTTGTACACTTTAGTGCGGATGCGGATTGCTCGGCGAAAGAGTGGAGGGGGAGAAGGGGCAGGTTACCGGGTGCGCCCGCGCCGGAGCCCATCGATGCTAATTAATAAGCCGCCAAACAAATTCCTCGCTAGTCTTGAATAACAAATATAACCAGTCTCCTATTAATATTCCTGAGAACCGTTTGTTTGTTTATGTGAATTTGATAACCGGCACACAAGAAGTCTATTCGGACCTTCTTTATCATTCTAATCTGATTTTGATTCGATTTAAATTCAATCAATGCGTTACCAGCCAGTTTCACGTTAGCTGCGCTTGTATGGAAGTGGGCAGAACACATTGAAATCAAATCAAAGTTAGTTAGGAAGGCGGAACTAACATACATCCCAAAACAATCTACAGGAGCACGGGACGGGAGGTCTCGTGAACTAGAAAGTAGAAGACTAATTTAATCCTTTACGAAATCCCATCAATTCGTTTCGACAGTGCCCTAAACGACATCGATTAAAGTTGAACGAATAAGAAATTGTGTTTGGCCCGTGAGGCTGCCACTTGTCTTTTAACTAACCAACTCAGATCAATATCAGCATTGAAAACTCGGTATATTTCCTGTGTACAGTATAAATAGTTAACGGTTCAGGAACATGATAACTTATGTATCGATTATAAAAGTCAATAAGTCAGAAATGCGCTTTATTTATCCTCGTAAGGCCCAACGTCCTATTTTTAGGACTACAAAATGTAGTCCTTCCGGCCCAAGTAAACTTTATAATTCATCAATTAGCGGCCCAGGGTCCTAAAATTAGGACATTCACTTTAACCACATACCATGCCTTAAATATTGCGTACGACTGATCGTTTTTGTTTTTAATATGGCAGTACTGTACGCAGCCATATTGTTAGCTGTCAGTTTTGACGTTTGACAATCAAAAACCTGTCTTTTGCCTTGGGGATGTTGAGCAACATGGCGAACTCGCGGAAACGTGATAAGTTAACCCGATTATTTCAGTAGAATCTTCAATTGTTTTAACCTAAATTTAATTGAAACTGATTATATAAGGTTTATACTACATCGATTACTTAATATTTTATTCCTTCGTGATTTATTTCGAGTAGGAGAAGCGAGAAAGTTTGAGTGTCCTAAAAATAGGTTGATGGGATGTTATTGCATTAGAATTTTAAGACTGATGTCATACTATTTTTTAATGTCAACTTGTTCATGATACTGTTCTAGCTGTATCACTTTTGAGTTTTGTAGTTTATGTTGCTTTTTTTGGAGGAAAGAACTGTTTTTATGTTAGTTTTTTTATAGAGTAATATTATAATAATTATAGAAAGTCTGATCTCATGATTAAAATACCAAAAATATAATTGATTAAGTACTTATGGAAAAAAAGAAAGTATTTTTGTTGATGTTTTTATTACTTGTAAGTATTGATTTTTAGATTTTATATATACATAAAAAGCATTTAAACGTGTGTTATGTATTGGTTTTTATTCAATCATTCATTTAATCTAATAATTTCGTTAAAATAAAAGTGACCACCAAATAATTTATATATACATGTGGGATTGGAGTGAACGGAAACCACTTTTTAAAGATCAAAATAGTTGTATTTTAGAAATAAAAGGAAATTACACCACCACGTCTTAGCGTTAATCTTAGCCTAACCTCGCCGTCCGTTTTTCATTCAAAATCCACAGTCATGCATTCGCTCTCTCTTTCACACGCGTACATTCTTCTGATCATTCTTGCTCTGTCACTCATTCAACCTTACGTTCCATTCCACTCATCCTACAAATCGGCCGTCCTGTGCCTAGTCTGACCTCAGACAGGTTACTTTAAACTAAACATCTTATTCTAAAACAGGTACTCTCTGCCGTAGGGACTGAGTTGGCAATAGGAACTTTAACAATATTAAATAAATCTTTATAAAAACGTAAACATTGGCAAGAGATCTTTTAAACCATATGGAGTTGTACATATGAAATGTTAGCCCATTACAGCATAAAATATAGACAACTTATTTATCATTAACGGTTTACATACAAACTTAACTATAGCCACTTACTCTTAAATATGTATCATTATAATGGCTTCTTTAAATATAAAAATGGAGGATAACATACTATGGCACAAACATGACGTCATAGCGTCTAGAAAATGGTATCATTGACGGAAAACAAACATGCCGGAGTTGAGCCCATGTGCACGCACAAAGTATGTGTGGTGCCCTCTGTGGCAGTATTAGGACAATAAAATGATACCTGTATTATCCCTCGCTAGGCCACCTCTTCATGTAGTCACAGGCGGTTGTGGTGTCTCGCGGACCCTCGGCGTCGTCGTCCAACCTCCTCACCTTGTAACGGTCTCGTCCCGTGCACTCGACAACCTCGTACGGTCCCAGGTATTTCGGTCTTAGCTTCATACCGACACCAAACTGGGTTCTTTTTATGGCAACTTTATCACCCACTCGGTACCTGGTGCTCTCTTTCCTTCGTTTGTTGTAGTTCCGTCTATTCTCTTCCTGTATCTGTAAGATGTGCTCTTTTGCTTTCTTTCGAGTTTCTTCTCTGACAGCCATATAACTATCCCGTTGCTCTTGTTCTATCAATTCATACACCTCATAATCTTCTCTTTGCTTCATTTTAGTTCCAATTAATAGCTCGAATGGAGACATATTTATGCTCCGTTGATGGGTGCTATTGATTGCTCTCTGAACTCTGCTGATATGGCGGTACCAATGTGTAGGCTCTTCAATACACAGCTTGGTCAATACCCTTATCAGAAGTCTGTGAATAATCTCCACTTGCCCATTTCCACGTGGGACTCCCGTCGTTATCGTGAGGTGCTCGATACCTTCGTCCTTACAGAAGTCTTGGAACAGGGTGCTGGTGAAGGCTGTCCCCCTGTCGGAGATGATCCGAGTTGGATTCCCAAAACATTGTTGGTAAATCAGTAGCTTGTCTACTGTTTCTCTTGACGTCGTACTCTTGACTGGAAACAACCAGACAAATTTGGTAAAGGCATCCACTACTGTTAAAATATGATCATACAGTTTCTTTGTTTCCGTCATTGGACCAATATGGTCGACATGAAGAGTATCCAGGGGCAATTCTCGTTTAGCGATAGGATGCAAGAAACCTTCTTGTTTGCCACTCTTTCTCTCCGCTAACAAGCATGGTATACAAGTCAAAATATACTCTTCTATCTTCTTTTCCAAATTCTTTATGTAGTAGTCTTTACTGATTAGTTCTAGCATCTTCTTTTTGGAAAAATGGCCATTCTCGTGTGCTCTCTTTATAATCTCGTGTTCCATAGCATGTGGAATCACCAGATGCTTCAGATTGCCTTTGTAGAGCAAACCATTTTCCATGTAATAGTCCTTGTACTGCTGGTTCTCTTTGATTAGGTCCATCACTGCCCTCAGTCCTTCATCTTGTTCCTGAGCACTCTTCACTTTCTCTGTGATTGGTGCACTGGCGCTTATCACGGCAACATATGGATTTCGACTCAGAGCATCTACATGCCTCATGCGGCTTCCTTCTCTGTGTTCTATGTCAAAAGTATACTGTTGAAGATCCATGACCCATCTTGCCACTCTTGTCGACATAGCCAGCTCCTTCTTGTCAAATGTCTGCGTGAAAGCGTTGCAGTCAGTGATGATTTTGAACACTGTACCGAATAGGTAACATCTGAATTTCTTGACACCTTCAACAATGGCTAGAGCTTCTAGTTCATAACTCGTATATCTCGTTTCAGGATCCGTCGTTCTCCTGCTCATATAGTATATCGGGTGCAGTTGTGCATCGTCACCTCGCTGTAACAATATAGCTGAGATAGCTTCTTTTGATGCATCTGTGTGCATCTCTGATTTCAATCTGGGGTTGTATATTCTGAGTACTGGTTGACTAGCCAGCCTCATCTTCAATTCTTGACATGCAGCTCTGCATGTTGCATCAAACTCAAATACACTCTCTTTCTTTAACAAATCTGTTAACGGCTTTGCAATTACTGCATAATCTTGAATGTATTTACGGAAATAGGAAGTCAATCCGATAAAGCTATGCAATTGCTTCATATTGGTAGGCTCGGGAAATCTCACTACAGCATCAGTCTTTTCTGGTGAGGGCCGTACCTTTCCGTCTTCGATCACATGTCCCAAGTACTGGACACGACGTTGGACAAGTTGTGACTTCTTCCAATTTATTTGGAGGCCATATTCTGAGGCAATCTCCAAGACTTCTTCCAATCTGCATACTGCCTCATTCTCATCTGCCGCTGGAATAATTAAATCATCAATAAAAATGATCACCACACCTTTTGCAATTAGATCCCTAAAGATAATGGTTATGAATCTGGTGAACACCTTTGGACAGACGGACAGACCGAACGGGGCCTTCAGGAACTCATACTGTGAGGTTTGCGTGACAAATGCTGTATATTTGATGGAATCCTCATCCACGGGTAGATGAAAATACCCATTCTTCAGATCCAAGGTACTGAACACCTTTGCCCCACACAACTTATCAATATGATCCTCAATTATTGGTAAAGGAAACTCATCCTTCACAATCTTATGGTTTAGTCTGCGGTAATCTACACATACTCTTAAGCTGCCATCTTTTTTTTTAACCAACACCAATGGACTTGCATATTCGGAATAACTCACCCTTACTATGCCATCCTTGAGCCACTGTGCTACCTGCGTATCTACCTCATCCTGTTCTTTAGGTGCCAACCTCCTTGGCCGCTGTGCCACCGGTACCTCGTCCTTAAGCACCAGCTTGAGTTTGATCGGCGCCTCTTTCGTCTTCCTAGGAACATAGGATTGCACCATGTTGGTCACCCTCTCTTGCACTTCCGGACTCACTTCGCAACCTACAACAGAAGAGTCAACCACACATATTTCGTACACCCAGTTACTAGCCGGCTTTAACCTGACATTGTTGTTTTCCATCAATACCACACAATGTTGAAGCAAATCTTGACCTATTATCATGGAATACGGCATAGCGTCTCTAGAAATCACGTAGAACACAACTTCGTTATAAGATTGTTCGTCAATGGTGATATTTAGCTTAACGCGACCGAAACACTTCACTTTATTCGAACCTATACCGGACAAGTGAAGTTCGCTTTTCTCGAATTCCGGTGCGTTTAACGTCGTGTAGCAGTCCATACGTAGTAAATTTACATCACTTCCTGAGTCGATCAACGATAACACGTTCTGTTTTAGAACTTCTACGGTCTTCATAGGCTTTTTAACTTTATTTAAGCCATTCGTACTATTTTCTTCCGATTTGACAGTTGTTGACAAACATTCTTCGTTCGCCATCATGCTTGTGTCAGTGCAGCCAACATGGCCGCCGTCCGTCATGACGTTCGTTTGGCCAACAAAATTCCGTCGCGCGCCGTTCGCAGCGCCACCTACGTAGCTTGAAGGCACTCTTTTCGCAATGCTGCCAACTTCACCGCTCGCTGCTGCGCTCACGTCGTTCCCAGCCGCACTGCGTGAAGTTGTCGCTTGTGACATTCTACAATGCGAAGCAATATGGCCGAATTGATTGCACTTGAAGCATTTCAATCCTTTGTCTTTATGCGGACAATCTGATGATGCATGATTCATTTCTCCACAGCTGTAACATCGTGTGAAAACTCGCCTGTTCGTCGTAGTGTTCGTCTTGTCAGCCTGCTTCGATCTATTTGTATCACGCGTTGAACTTGAACTGGACATGTTTTCTTTCAGTTGCTCGTAGATTTTTAGCTTCTCTTTGAGATCGTTGTAACTTGTAACGCCGTACAGCATAACTTTGTTAACTTCGTTGTCTTTAATACCTTCGACGATGTATTTAATGGCAACGTAGTCGGGCATCTTACCCCTTTTTCCTAATTCCTTCATGATGAACATATATTCCAGGCATGATTCATCACGTTTCTTATGTCGGGCGCTCATCATCTCGTGTATTGTTTTCACGTCTAATGTGTCTGGAAACTCTCTAGCAATACTCGTCTTTAGGTCGTCCCAAGTCTTGAACGTGCGCTCTGACCGCAACCACAACTGTGCCGTGCCGGTCAGCGAACGTCTCGCCATCAGAAGTTGCTGGACCGCCGTCCATCCAAATATCTCGGCGTTGTCCTCGACGTCGTGAATCCATCGGGCAGCAGGGTACGTCTTATCCTGCCCGCTGAATCGAGGAACCAGGCCTTCGGTTAAATGGAGGAAACCGCCGCCACCTGATGTCGGAGCTTCGTTCTCGTCATCGTCATGTTCACTGTTTCTCTTTGGAGGCATTTCGAGTTCTTATCGTCGTCGTCGTAACGGATAACGGTGATTTCTTTTCCACGTCGTTCTTCGTCTTAACTTCTTAATATTTTGAAATTTATCCAAATCCTCACTTCTAACACCAATTTGTGGGATTGGAGTGAACGGAAACCACTTTTTAAAGATCAAAATAGTTGTATTTTAGAAATAAAAGGAAATTACACCACCACGTCTTAGCGTTAATCTTAGCCTAACCTCGCCGTCCGTTTTTCATTCAAAATCCACAGTCATGCATTCGCTCTCTCTTTCACACGCGTACATTCTTCTGATCATTCTTGCTCTGTCACTCATTCAACCTTACGTTCCATTCCACTCATCCTACATACATATTAATTGCAAATTTCCTCGAAATATCATCCCAACGACCTAAAATTAGGACACGTTTTTTTTATTAAAAATGTATATTAATATTGTTTATAATACTTACCTTTACAATAATTGTAAAGACATCAGCTTGAAATACCTAGATCAGTTTCAAATATAGCAATATGAAAGTCTGGGATGCTAGTATAAGGGCCTAGAATTAGGACATTGGGTCAGTATATCAAACGTCCTAAAATTAGCTTGGGCCTTACGAGGATATAGGTATGTATGTACCTGCATATTGGTAAAAAATATGGTTACTTATAATTAGACGAACATCAACCGAGAATGATACCTAAGCAACATATTGAATTGTACGATTGTCTGTTGGTGATCCTAAATAAATATACAGGGTGTTTTTCTGAATTTCCTTGAACTTCGGCATTTTGCAGAGTCCATTCACCGAAACAAAGTAGCATAATTAGTTTTTCAAAAAAAAAAAAAAAAGTTTTTTTTTCGATTTTCATACAAAATAATTAAATTTAGCATTAACGGTTATTGTACAAGGGTCTTAAGAGTTAATGAAAAGTTAGTGTCAAATGCGATAATGTTCAAATGACATCACATGACATGCACGTCAAAAAATCGTTTACACTGGTTAAAGTTGCATAACTGATTAAATTAAAATGTTGAATATCTTGATAACAGTAAGAGTTAAGATACTGGTGTCTTGGAGAAATTACCTTTATTTGACCTTAGCTATGCCCCCTTTCAATTAACGGAAATTGGCGGGAACACGTTGTATAAAAATAATGAATTAAATGTGGCCCCGAAATTAAGCTTAACTTTAGATGAATCCACAGACTGAACATTAACCTGAACAAATAAATGTTTAGACACTGTTGTAGCTACAAATGCTCGGATTGATTTTAATAAGTGGTCTAGCACTATTTTCTATAATACGAGAGTTTTTGCTTTACCCACCGTTGGTCTTGAAGCATCAATCATCTAAATATATTTACAGGGTTCCGTACCTCAAAAGGAAAAAAAGATCCCTCAGAAAAACAGTCCGTCTGTCAAGTCAAGACTATTATTCTCGAGAACATGTGAAAATATCAAGTTGAACTAAATGCCAAATATGCGTACATCGATCCCTTGTGTGAAAATTGGATTATCTTCCGGACAGTAAACGCAGTAGGTACACTAGTACCTATTATTGTCTTGTACTGTTACTATTCACATTCTCATCAATCCATGCGCGGTCGTAACTGTCATAATCCAGCGTTATGGCCCCGAGTGAACGGCCGCGTATACTCGCATGCTGGTAATCGCAGGGATTTGGCAGCACAAGAATAGCGAATAGCCGACACACTCGCTTTTAACGGTGTTTCCTTTGTTTATTGCGAATATAAATGCTGGCATGAATGTGACCCCATATTAGAGAGCGAGACGTGGTGGCAATCAGTTGACGCGTGCTAAACTAGTAGTGACTGAGGAGGCTAGCTGGTAGTGACTGAGGAGGCTAGCTGGTAGTGACTGAGGAGGCTAGCTGGTAGTGACTGAGGAGGCTAGCTGGTAGTGACTGAGGAGGCTAGCTGGTAGTGACTGAGGAGGCTAGCTGGTAGTGACTGAGGAGGCTAGCTGGTAGTGACTGAGGAGGCTAGCTGGTAGTGACTGAGGAGGCTAGCTGGTAGTGACTGAGGAGGCTAGCTGGTAGTGACTGAGGAGGCTAGCTGGTAGTGACTGAGGAGGCTAGCTGGTAGTGACTGAGGAGGCTAGCTGGTAGTGACTGAGGAGGCTAGCTGGTAGTGACTGAGGAGGCTAGCTGGTAGTGACTGAGGAGGCTAGCTGGTAGTGACTGAGGAGGCTAGCTGGTAGTGACTGAGGAGGCTAGCTGGTAGTGACTGAGGAGGCTAGCTGGTAGTGACTGAGGAGGCTAGCTGGTAGTGACTGAGGAGGCTAGCTGGTAGTGACTGAGGAGGCTAGCTGGTAGTGACTGAGGAGGCTAGCTGGTAGTGACTGAGGAGGCTAGCTGGTAGTGACTGAGGAGGCTAGCTGGTAGTGACTGAGGAGGCTAGCTGGTAGTGACTGAGGAGGCTAGCTGGTAGTGACTGAGGAGGCTAGCTGGTAGTGACTGGATGGCGAAAACGGGAGAGCGGGTCTTGTGGCACACCTTGGCTTCCAGCAGTCAACTGCAATAGGCTGATGTAGGTATCTGTGTATGTAACTAGTAGTAAAGTAGCCCGAAGATTTTTCGAGCATTACCCTCTGAGGAAAATGTCCCAGTGCTCGATGTTGGCCCAATAGTCGACACCTTCGATCTTAATTCCAGCTTATACAAAAACTTGCTTACGTACAAACTAACGGACTTTACCTGTTTAGAATGATTAGTATATTATGTTATTAGCAGTTCCGTCGCCATTAACGTCCTATTCTTATACTACGGTTGAAAATAAATCTGATGGATACGATACGATGCGATACGATACGATATACAATACGATACGATACCCCAAAATTAAGAGAAGCCACAAACTTTACGTCTTCATGATAACTGGTAAAGTATTAATATCTGTATAGTCGACGACTAACATACTTATTCACATTATCTACTTACATATCTATTATGTATTAATTAATTTATACTCTTATCTTAATACTTTACTATGTAGTTAGTACAAAAATTACATATTATTAAACAATTTAAACTGTGGACTGATGACCTGGTAAAGGTTGCGGGAGTCCGCTGGATGCGGGTGGCACAGGACCGGTCGCTTTGGCACTCTTTGGGGGAGGCCTATGTCCAGCAGTGGACGTTTTCGGCTGATATGATGATGATGATGAAACTATTTAAATATCTTATTTTATATAGGTATAATAGGTATGCATGTATGTAGATAACGCGAATGTGTTAATCGCCGACTATACCTACAGATTATATCTGCCCATCTTATTCTAAAAGCGTTCGCAAGCCGATCTATTATACTACATGTTTACCTACTGTTACTAAAGAGACTAAAGTGCATTAAACTCGGCAACAAACTAAGATTGTCGGCCTGGGCCGCTGCCAGCCGCCGCCGTTCGATACAAAGCGTTATTTTTCCACTGTTTATTGTCACTTGATTATCACTGCTGCTAAATTTACCGAGGAGTACATAATTGTCTCGTCGTCTTGTTTACAAGCCGTCCAGAGGTATCTTTTTGTTCACCGCTTCCGATGGTGGAGAACGAGCGCACGAAGCGCATTGACCCCCAAGAACCATCAACGACATCTGATTCTAACACTTTCAAAATGGAACTGTTCTACATGTCTGGGGCAGGACCGTGATCTGAGTTTCATAATGTGACATGTCTACACACACATTCATCTCTCGATCTTTCTCTCAATATCAGTTTGACAGAGACATGTTGCTGACGACGTTACAGGATCACTGGCCCAGTTTGTGGACTTGTGGTAAGCGACCACGAAGTTAACTATTTGTGTTAAAAGAGACGATGTCCCCGGTGTCTCGGTCATACATATTTTGCACTACTTATTAGATTATTACATTATACTTATAGAGATTCTCGAAATCGTCGACGTCTCATTGTCTCAATAATAGCTTGAATAAAGCCCCGGCACTTTAACAGAATCTTGAATTAGAAATGAGATAGATAATACCACATAATCTAGAAGAGAATAATGTACTTCTAGAGGAATTATTTGGTGTCTTTTATACTGCTAAAATCTGAAATGGAATGTGAAAAGGACGCAAGTTAACAACCTGACACAAATTGCATTCGACTTTAGCAGTGCGAAAGAAATACTACGCAAGTATACGAGTATAAAACAGTTAAAAGTCAAATATTATACAGTGAAACCTGGATAACTGAGATCTCAAGGGTCCTGCGAATCAGTCTCACTTAAACAGGTATTCCACTTACACAGTTTTCTCAGATATCCAAGTTGAAAAAAATAAGTTTCTCATTTAAAGTGGGTCTCAGTAATAGAGTTCAGAATACAGGTCATTTCAGTTATAGAGGTGAGATTATTAAATAAAACAACCGTTTTAGTTTTCCTTTTCCTTTCCGTGTCCTTCCGAAAAATGAGACTGAATTTTGTCTTTATTCTTAATTATTCGGTCTTTCCACTTTCTAAAACGGATATTAACTTTTGATTTTCGCGTATGGATAAAGACTTAAGCTTCGTTTCGACATATTTTGAATATGTAAACTAAACTAACTCGAGACTCATCTCATTATGCACAATAAGCCAAATTCCGAAATTTGTGGGTAGACTGACAACGAAACGGAAATTTATTTGCGTCCTGCCTACTCTTTAACTAAGACCTGGTCTTAGTTAAAGGGGTTCGAAGGTGACAGCATCTCAGTAACAGAGGTTAATACTATATAAAATTCAAGAAAAACAAGTTAGCAAAAAGTCTTTAAAACATAGTCTCAGTAAAAAAGGTCAAAAACACTCACTATCTCAGTTATAGAGGTAATTTTGACGAAAAAATCGACAGGACTCGTCTCAGTTACAGAGGTCTCTGTTTTCCCACTAACAGAGGTAATTCAGTGGTAAAGTGTCGGGACCGCAGCATGCGTCCCAGTTATAGAGTTTTCTCACTTACCCAGGTCCCACTTATCCAGGTTTCACTGTACTTATAGATAAACAACAAGAAATCCGTCTCGTTCCTTTTACATGTAGCTACCTGTACGTTTCTATACATTTTACATGTAGCTACTCGTAAGTTCCTATACATTTCATCGTTCGGCCAACTTTCACTAAGAACGGGAATGGCTATTTAATTATGGATTAATGAATGCACTGCCAAAAACAAAACTCTCCGACAAATTCACTTCACGGAGGCACCAATGCCTTCATGGTCATCTGATCCCACATAAAAATCGTCCCGCGGGCTGAATGACCCCTTTCGATTTTTTGCGTGGGTGAGTGGACTTGACTCAACCCGCGGGCTCAGACGACTACTACTTTCAACTAAAGGGTCTACTCGGCCCACGGGCTCAGACGACTACTACTTTCAACTAAAGGGTCTACTCGGCCCACGGGCTCAGACGACTACTACTTTCAACTAAAGGGTCTACTCGGCCCACGGGCTCAGACGACTACTACTTTCAACTAAAGGGTCTACTCGGCCCACGGGCTCAGACGACTACTACTTTCAACTATTTGTTCCTGAGTCATGGATGTTTTCTATGTATTTAAGTATTTATTTATCTATATAAGTATGTATATCGTCGTCTAGTACCCATAGTACAAGCTTTGCTTAGTTTGGGACTAGGTCGATTTGTGTAAGATTGTCCCCAAATATTTATTTAATTATTTATTTATTATTTATAACACACGAACCCATAGTTGAATAAACATTGTCAACAGTGGTTGAGGCTTGGGCGAGCGCAGACAAGGAAGGCTAACTTCGGCGCTCAATTAACACACGAATTTTAATCTTTATTATGTCCAGAACTTTAATAGCCGCGTAATGCGTATGGTAATTTAAAATACATTAGCGCAAATAAGTCGAAAATTCGTTTATTTGGTGGTCGGTTATGGTTTTTTTTTATGGCTCAATGCTTCCTGAATGGTCCCATTTTTGACAAAACTAACCACCAGCGCTTAGTTTTGTCAAAAATGGGACCATTCAGGAAGGAATTGATGATGGAATCTAGGAGGAATCCACGTAATTCCAGGAATATTATTGCCAGCATGGGTCTGAGGGAAAGTAATTAGTAACTTGCAGCTTGGTTATGCTTACTGTAACACATTTTCTCTCGTCCTTGGGAGGAGGCTTGTGCCCACAATGGAGTACTTAAGTATATTGATGAATTATAATTGGATTGCAAGTTATTACGTAGTTGGAACGCTCAGGCCAGTGATGACGGCATCACGGCATTTTTCCTGGTTGGCACAACGTGTAAATATTTACGATTTCCCGCCGTTTTTTTTTAAACAGAATCGCAAGTGTATTTTTCCACCAAAAAAACGCAAACTATTTGAGACACATACAAAAACGTCATGTTTGCAACAGAAAAATACGGTTTGAATTGGCTGAATACGAGCTGTGCCGTCTTTTATATGCCGGTTTCTACTTTTGAAAAAATTTGGTACTCGACAAATAAAGGAAATATAACATTCCAGGCGGCCTGCAATGTTTTTTATTTTTTAATTTAGATCTGACCTTAAACTATACACTTTACCTGCCAATATGTAGCGAGTTATGTTCACTTTGCAGGCCATTTTTGAGAAAATTATATTCCTGTTCAGTTGAAGTGACACTAAATAGGGTGTGGTTGTCTGCAGGAACGGTTTCACGGTGTCGAAGGGTCTGGCGCTGGCGGCGAGCGGTGCGGGCCGCGCCGGCTGGCTCGCGGGCGGCGCGCGCGTCGACCCCGCCCTCGCCGACTACCTCGAGACGCTGCAACGTAACTCCAGCGCTGGTACACTTTAGAGGAAGACTTCTTTTGAGGACAAACTGAAGTTACTAGTCCACGTTACGCTTCAGACTTGTAATATACCTACTTATGTCAAAATAACTTATTTATTAGGTGTTTAGATGTGTTCCATATTTTGGCGCATTTTGTCATGTCAGATATTGATCCAACTGACTGTACCTGTTTATAAAGATGTATCAAAATAAGGGTGCACAAGGGAGGAACAGAACAGAAGATGATCGGATTATGACTCCCCATAAATGTGGAGAAAGCTGGCTCTACACAGAGAGAACCCCACTAGCCACATACAGAGAGCGAGACAGTTTAGAAAAGCCGTGTAATTATACCAACAGAGTTATCGGCGGTGTGGTCAAACAACACCAGCGCGGTGAGCTCGTCGTCGGCGCAGGCGGCGCCGGCGGCCGGGTGGATGCTATACGCCGGCGGCCCGGGCGCCGTGCCGGCGGCGCGCGCGCTGATCACCACCATCAAGAAAGGGCCCGCCGACGCCGACGAGGCTGAACGCTGGTCAGCGATTTTCATGTTTTTTACCGTATATTTTTAGTACAAGCTTGTATTACTGACTGTACTTTTTTATCACACTTATCAACTACTGTGAGTGTGAGGGTTTCATTGAGCCCTAACACGCCTATCTTATGTAATTTTGATTTTGATTTCTGTCTTCATCATCAGACCGGCTTAAGTGAGCGGATTAGCAAATACAATTTTACTATTGGACTTCGGAAAATTGTTATTTAATCTGCAAACAAACTAACATACACTGCAAGCAAAACAGAACGACGGTTATATATAACATGAAAACATGATTCCCAAAATAACAGCCATGTCAGTTAAAATGTCGTCATGTCTAGTCAGTTATTCCGTTTTCTCAATGCGTAAGTTTGTGTTCGATTGAAAACGAATCAGACATGATGCCTTCGAATAAATGTTATATCAGCTTTCGAATAAAAAAAACCGCATTCAAATCGGTCCATCCGTTTGGCAGCTACGATACCACAGACAGATACACAGATACACAGACACGTTAAACTTATAATACCCCTCTCTTTGCGTCGGGGGTTAAAAAACGAAGCGAGAAGACTGTTTTAGTAGCAGTGGAGGTCTTGTGGTTTCATTTAAAGTATCCTGTATAGGTATACGTTGTGTTTAAAGTAAAGTGGCCATCAATAGAATTTGCTAACTATGTAAACAAACCGCCATATTGAAATTGTCTTTCACTATATCTATTTATTTTATAATATAAGCACATAAGTTTATAAACATAACAACATAATCAATAAAATAAACGAAGAAACAATAAATGAATTACAAAATAACTTACAAACTAACCTAACCCAGTCATAGCAAAAAGACCCCGTCCAGCAGTTCCATCTGCGGCATGGACATGGAGCCCATAACGCTGGCGGCGTTACCTCTCTGTATTGCTAATGAAATACGTTGCGAGAGGTAAGCGCCAGCCCTAGCAAATTCCGTTGACGGCGACTTTAAATATAATTGGTGAATACAGGGTGGTAGAGGAGCTGGTGACGGAAGCGCAGACTGGAAGCTGGCCGCCCGGCGGCGTGGCCACCGGGCTGGCCGTCGCCGACTCTTTCGACACCTACGTCGCTCTCGTCACGTGAGTACCCATTACAGTCAACACTTCTTTAATAGTACATTAATAACCTACGACGGTAAAACAAATAATGTCTCAGATCGCAGGTATTTGACGCTCGAGCCGAACTATCCGGTTGAGTAAAAAGTTCTCCCTTTGGCTAGAAACATTTTTTTCCGCACGCGCAGCAGTGTTATAGGTATTACTTATTATGGCCGGGGTGTGACGTAAAGAAATTTTCATCACACTTGCTCGAAAAGGCTTCATAATGGGCAGACATACAGAGCTGTAATAGCCTGTGTTACGCCCAAGGGCGTAATGGTTTTTTTCTTAAATTGTATCTGTCACTGATGCAGCAGTTACAAAGCAAAGAGGTTTTATATCAAATACGATGTCTGAAAACGTATTTATAAATACATTTAAACTTTAAAAACTACTTAAACATGTTTAACTGAATTATTTACAGATTTAATATGTAGTTATTTAGCGTCTATGTAAAATGTTTCTAAGTATTTTCAAATCGTGGCTGTATACCGAAGGGTCTTTGCCATATGCGCCTCACGTCAAATTCGACAAAATGGACGACTGACATGTTGAAGTTTTTATTACGATTTGTATTAATTTCATCTAAAATGTATTTGTTTCCTCGCAAATGTGATGAAAAACATTGTGTATAACACGGGCGTAAGAATATTGCGAACTCGAGTCATTCTTGTTCGCAATATTCGACTTACGCCCCTCGTTAAACAATGTACTAACGTGTCATTGTTAAAATACATATAATGTAGTGTGATCTCAACCGAATCTCTGTGTGGATCACTAAAAACTTAAGTTGTAATTATGAATGCAGGGGGTTGTCTCTGCCTTTCGGTTCGCTGCCACCGTGGGGGCTGGACGGCGCGGACGCCGGCGCGGGCGGCGAGGGCAGCGCTGCCACCGCGAGGGACGCGCCCGGCGCGCCGATCGACCTCGCTCCTGCCATATTGCTCAACGACAACGTCTGCGGTAATTAAGTACATTGTTAATTATGCTTAGTTTGTTCATTATCTTGTATCGAGCAATCTAAATGAGGCAGAGGGGAAATCAGTAACTATTAGAGATAGAAAAAAATGCACTAAGGAGCTACGGACTGGAATGAGGTCCAATATTGAATTACTATGTTAACTATTAATTCGTGTCGTACACACTGCTAAATGAAAAAAGGGTTGATGATGATGGTGATTGATTACTTCATTAATTCTAATACGCTTAATATGGGCTTTTTATGACGCCACCGTCGGTATTTAAATTGACTCGGTCCACCAAATGTTGTTGATGGAATGGTTATTCACAGCAAACCCTCAAAGTCAGTCAAATAGATATAAATGTAGGTTAGGGTGATCTCGTGAAAATCGAAAAGTAGAAATTTCACTGAGGGTCTCTTATATTGTGCTAATACGTGAAAAACTAACGTACGAGTATATGTGTAGGTATTATCTAGTGTCGTGTGCAGGCACCCGGTACGTGATGGGCGCGGAGTCATCGGCGGCTTTGGCGCAGGCGGCGGCGGCGCTGGTGGCGGGCGCAGCCGCGGAGCCGGGCGCCGGCGTGGAGCGCGCGCGCGTCGGCGTGATGCGCGGCGGCGCGGTCGCGCTGGAGTCGGCGCCGCCGCCGGCGCTGCCGCTGCCCGGCGCCGTGGTCAACGCCACGCCGCCCTACGCCGCCGTCAACGTCGTGCAGCAGCGCGGCGACGTGCTCGCCAGCCACGCCGACAGCCGCAGCGGCGGGCTCTCCTCGCGTTTCTAAACGCTCATTTTTCCGTAGTTTAATGGTAACGTTCGCCCGTGTATTATCGCATTTCCGCGGTTTTGATCGTATTTATAGTTACTTAATTAAAATAACTAAAGCATGACCATTAACAAAAAAACGATATAGGGTAAGTTCCCCAGTGAATGAACGCTTAAGGAAATTTTCAACTTTAAAAAATAATTTTAGGCACATTTCAGTAAAGTATTGCAAATAATACGGTTTTTATAGTAAGAACAACTATTCTAGGTTGGTTTCATAATTATTATTTTGCAGTAGCATTGCACAATTTTAAGGTATAGCACACTTTAGGGGGAAAAATGGAAAATCACCAGTGAATGAACACCAAATCCTAGTGAATGAACAAATGAAACCAGTGAATGAACTACCCTGAGAGTTACGCTTTATTATGCTTTAAAAAAACAAATTTGTACTTATGTTAACTCAACTATATCTATAATACTCGTTTGTGTAAAGTAAGTACTCCACTGACATAAAATAAAACAAATAAACTACTGTATCAATTAAAAACAATAAATTATGCAGTAGGTATCGCCCATAGGCGGTGAGATCAAATCAAGATTATTAACTAAATAATAAAGTTACTAAATTAGTAATCATTTGCATGAACATTTGTTTCATGTAATATTATCTTTATTGAGATCATTTTGTAACCCGTACAATACCTTTAGGCCTAGTAGGAACAGGAAAGACGCTTCCATTAATAATAAAGACTAAATTAAGCTTATATAAAAAAAAAAACAATATCCTAACAATGACGTAACGATCAGAAGATCAGATGGTATTCTTAATAACAAAGGCAGAGCAATTTTCAATTATTAATAACAAAGATTAAAATTTAAACCAATAAAAACATAATATGTTGCTAGCGACAGCTAACCAAACTGAAATATAGCTTCTTGCTCTTTAAAAGAAATAATTAAAAATACGATCTCTAGTGGGTTTAAAGATCAACTTACAAAATTTAGGCAATATTAAAATTTAAACCAATAAGAACGTAATATGTTGGTAGCGACAGCTTAACCAAAACGAAATATAACTAGCTACCTACTTGCTCTTTGAAACAAATACTTGAAAATACAATCTTTAGTAAAGTAATGTACAAAATTTTGGCAATATTCTACCTCTCTGTCATACCATTAAAAAAGCAAATTGTGGGTATCATACACAACGATAACATAACACAACCTAATTATTTAATTATTCAATGTCAGTAAAGCTGACATCTGCAAAGGAATAAAGACCGCGCCTGGAACACGTAGGTTCTTGTAATATTCTTTCGATGTTATCATAATTCACTTCTGTAACAACTTGGATTTGTGGTTTCACAAATGTAATGATGTTATCAACAGCACTCTTCTTCCTTAAGAAATCAACTTTATATTTTTTCTCTTCTATATCTTCCATGAGAATTTTTCCCACAAAATATCGTTTGCGTCTCTGGGTATTGAAACTTACTATTGCATACTTCCCACATTTAGATTGAGAAGAATCATAATAATACCTCTCAACCCCCTCAACATTCTCTTTATTTTGTTTTTTGGAACATTGAGAATTGTCTTTTTTTTGTATTTTTTTTGGTCTAGTAGCAGTCGGTTTGTTTTCATGTATTTTACGTTTTCTTGGTTCCTTTTTCGCATTATCGTGGGTTTCTATTAAGTCTGTATAACTTATGTTATCACTTACATTTTCTTTTGCCTGGTCAGTTTTTACACTTGGTTTTCCTCGTGCTTGCTTTTTCTGTCTTAAGGTCGCTTTTTCTTGTTGTTTTTCCTGTCTTAATTGTTTTGCTTCTTGTTTAATCCTTCTGCGTTGTTCCAATTCGTCCTCTTTTTGTTTTTTCTCCTCTTGTTTTTTATCAATATACTGCTTGTATTTATGCCCGGTCAAACCATATGGCATTGGTTCCTTTTTTTTCATATTTTTTTGTTTTTCTGGTATTTTCGGATGTCAAGTATTTATCTATAGACGAGATTGACTGTTCCGCAGTTTCTAGAGTGCTTTCTGCTATAGGTGTTTGATGGGTGGAATTAGGCAGATCGCTTACAAACCCACATGACTGTAAATTATCGGAAGAGGCGATAATATGGTCTAGGGATGATAATGCTATCTCTGTAGTTTTTAGGATGGTTTCTGTTGTACCTATTTGATCTATGGAAATGGTGGAATCGTTTACAGATCTACATAATTGTGAACTATTCGGCAGATCGAGAGGTTCGCAAGCGGACGTAGGAGCTGTACCAAGTTGTGTCCAGTTATGCAAAGGCAAATTATTGACTGCAGAGTCTTTTGGATCATTTTCCAGTATAAGTTCGATTAACTCTTCCGTTGCCATCAACGTTGAGCGGCCTATATTGGTTTCATTAAGAATCAAACTTGGCTCACTCGGCATTTCAATTATGCCACTTAAAACCTTTTGATTCGCAGTTATCACCATTGTATTTGCATCCTCCACAGTATGAATTTGGGCAACTTCCGTTATTTGAATGTTCTCATCCTGATCTGAACTTGAGGAGAATCGACGGATTGGGAAATTAATTTCGTTGTTGTTTCGTTGATCAGAATCGGGAAATGGCAAAATTTCATCAGTACGGTCATCACTAGGAACTGGATTCTGGATTTCTGCTACTATTTTTATTATTTCACCTGGTGAGATGACACTGTCCTCTATAAAGTCATCGTTAATTTGTGAAGGAATCCCTGTGACAAGGTTCTGCGTGTCACTTATGCTGGTCAAGTCTAACCTTCGAGAATCAATTTGTTCGTGATTAGATCCCGCAGACGAAACAGAAAGATCGAGCGGAATATGCTGACCTGAACCTGATGTCACGCTCTGGATAGGTACCTGTTCGATTTGGTTTTCTAAAGTATATTTACATTTTGCCCACAGCTTAAAGTATGGATGGTCGTGAGCCTTTTTGGTGAGGTAGCACTGTGTAAATTCTTTTCTTATATTTGCGTCAACTTCAGACTCTATGACTTTCATAGTAGTTCTCATATCCTTTTTATAGTCAGTGAGGTCATTAACAGGGATATTACTGTCCGCTGCTATCTCTTGTCTTCTAGTAGCAATACATTTACTGTAGTCAACAGCATCTGGATTTAGGGGGTAGAGACCACATGCTCTAAACCCATTCCTGATTGTTGTTGGTTTCAATCCTTTTTCGTAGGCCTCTTTAAACACCTTAGCAAAATTCTGTTTGTTAATGGCTGCTGTGGTGACCTGTTTGTGTTTTCTAACTACCTCCTTCCAAACATTTTTTATAGGTCTGAAGATGGCGACATCGCAAGGCTGCAGAATATGAGTAGCATTTGGATGTAAGCAGAATAGTATTATTCCGTTTTCGTTGCAAAATTCGAACATTTGTATATTGATGTGAGATTTATGTCCATCAAGGAATAGAATTACCGGTGTTGGAATCTTTTCTTTCACTATCCATTCATAAAACAATTTTATGTAAGCGTAGAATGTATCGGACACCATCCAACCGCTGTCTGATCGTCCAATCATCCAAGAGTCTGGATGATTATTGATAACCGCTGCAGGTATTCGTTTGTATGGATAAACAACGAAAGGAGGCACATCATTTCCATCAGCTGCAAAAGCTTAAAAATTCTTCTTGGGTCATTTAGTATGTCTGTGTAGTTTTCATCTTCCAAAAAACTTTTTAATTCAGAAAACCATTTTCGTATACCTTCTTCAGTCACTGCAGCTCGAGCTTTGGAAATTATTTCTGTATTTCTTTTTGAAATATCAGGATGGCGATTAAGGAAAAGTTGTAGCCATTTTTTTCCAGGTCTATTGTTTGAGAATTTGCTTTGTCGATTACTATCGTTTAGAAAAGTTTGAACTGCGTCGTAAACATTTGGGTGCATAGGAAATCCGAGTTTAGCTTTATTTACTATCCATTTGGCTAGCACATTTTCTTCATTATGGGTCAACTCTGGCGCAGGGCCCATTTGGCGTACCCATGGTACTTTGTGAATTATTTTGTTACTAAGCGTTGATTTTGGTATTTTAAACGCGGCGCTTGCCTTACGTAACGACAGTTCTCCATTTGTAATGGCTTTTAAGGCTTTTTCGAGGGATTCTTGGGTATATGTAAATCTTTGGTATTGTTTTTTTGTCGTTTCCATGATCTAAAACAATAAAAATACAAAAAATAAGTACCATTCATTCACTGGTTCTTTGAAACCAGTAATCGAACTAGCTATTATGGACATAGTTCATTCACTGGAAAGCTCAACCCAGTGAATGAACCTGTCTTTTAATGTTTTGTCCGAACACTAGCCTTTCGATAGACAACACATTTGTTTCAATGTCACTGAAAACGTAATCTTATTACTATTACTAGAAAGTAAGATATTGCACAAACACTAAATCACCTGATCCCAGTAAATGAACCCCCCCGTTCATTCACTGGATTTAGGTCATTTTGAATTCTAGTTATAGGACACTGGATTAAAAAGCACAGTTTGTAAATAAATTACATCTAAATATACGTTAATAGCACGAATATGTCGTTGCAGCTTAAGACAAACACACACCATAAATGGCAGATGCGGGGAAACAAATACAGTAACACATTAAACGAAAGGTAGCTTACCTTTATCCTTATTACCGCTCCATAGAAAAATTTACAACAGGCCGCACGTGTACTTTACATCGCCGCCATTTTGAGACTGCTGCGTAGGAGTCGAAACAAATGCTACCAGAACCTAACACGTAATGTTGCCAATCGAAAAAAAAATACCAGGCGTGGTAAAAACAAACGAAATTCTTATTATACGAAAAAAATGTGCATTTGGTTCATTCACTGGATCCGTTCATTCACTGGGGAACTTACCCTAGCCTCGTAAAAAGTCCCCGCGTACTTGTAATTCAAATCGGGCTTTGAACTACATATAATAGAATTAACGAAGGTTACAAATTCAAAATCGCAAAAATTTATCTGGGACTTAGAAGGTGGGATGGGACTTATAGCAAATAAAATCATATTTCATAAGTTCTATTTGCGCGGTTTTGAAAACCACTAATGGATTTTGAACTTGTTTAATCCCGCACTGAATAACAACCAACTTTGTTTATTATGAGCCACACGCAGTTTTATTATAATTATACTTTTATATTAGTTATATTATAATAAACATTTATTTATTTCGTTATCGAATATGTCTGTTGAATAAAACCGTTGCTTTAATTGCTGTTTTATTGATATCTCCACATTGGTTTATCGCTATACAATAGGCCGGGCCGGCGAGTGTGTAAGTGTATTATGATTATGAGCATTATTTGTCCACACTGACGCCCCCGTAGTACCTTCGTAAGTAATTAATTAAAGAGGTATAAAAACCGATTCGATCCGGGTTCAATTCATACGGGAGCAGCCTGCTTGAGCGGCTTGGTGGACACCGTGGACGGACTCGGCTAAATGATGAACCGATACTTCAGTGTTCTCAAGAGCGAAGTCGCGGGCTGCGGCACGAGAGAGATAGTTAAATATTATATAATATACTACTTAATATATATTTTTAATACCATCGGAGACATAAGTTCTTCAAATAATATACGTCGATGAGCTCTCCAAATCGTCCACCGTTTGCCAACCGCTCTGTTCCATATAATGTAAGTATAAGTATACGTACAAATGCGTGTGAATCCTTCCACTGCGATAATGGCTCGGTACGAGTGCGTACCTACATACGAGTTTACGAGCAGAACTGTTATCTGAAATGGCGATATGGGGCATAAGGTACTGTTACTCGTTAACAATGGCGAAAATCGTTATTACCACTCTGCAAGAAGAGGCTAATGGCTCTGCCCATCACAATTGCAGCGGCTAACGGTTAGACAATGTCAGAATTAGGGGTTTATTTTGCAACAAGCATTTCGTTCCAATCCCATCTCAACTCAACATCTGTGCTTCTCGCTCATATACGTGGCTATACGCTAATGCGAGAGGGAGCGCATGTGCCAAGACAATTACACATTATCGTTTCATTCCATACTTGAAAAGAGTTTTCTGAAATTAGGCCCAGTCGCAGGCTAAGTAAAGATTTCTGGTCGACGACCTTGCGAAAAGAAAGGAGCCCAAACAATAATGTACTTAGTGCTCCCTATTAGGCATAATGTTCGCTGTTAAAGTTTTATTGTTGTTTAAAAGCATTCAATACGGGCATAGGTATTCACAGCGCTGAACCACATTGCCGCAGGAGATCCAGCTATAAGTTTGATGCACAAGTACCTACGCATAGTTGATAACTTGATAAGCATCTCAGGGTCTTATTGTACTGGGGACACGTTCACAGTGCATAATGTTTTGTGAACGATAGGCCAGATCGTCATCACTGCCACGTGTATCTGGTAAACAATTCGCATAGTATGTAAGTAATTTATTGTGCTCGGAACGTCAGCTCATAACAGCTATACCACCAAATAAATAATAGTACTACCTAGGTAGCTATACCTACCGGCTGCCGTCCTAGTCGCCGCGTTGGCTCCGGTTTACGGGACGAAATATTTTAACAAAACAATTACATTTGCATAGACAAACGAATCGATATAATAATGGTATTTAACCGTGTCGTCTCGTCTTGACAAGCTTATATGCTACATCTACGTGCTAAGGAATATGTTAGCACTGGCACGTAGCTGATTAGTAAAACAAAACACTATCGCACCGCATACTAGTCGCGTTGGTAGGTAAAGTAACTTTTCTCAAAAATAGTACGAAATGTTCCCATATGCATGTATCCCTGTGCAGATAGTATCCAAAAGTGATTCATCCTGGACAATTTTTAGAAGTGTCCAGTAAGTAAGTATGAAATCCCATTACATATCATAATATTTAAATATAGAACATTTATGACGTCAGATGCGTAGGAGGTAGGATGGGGAGAGATTCGGGACGAGGCTTGGGGGGGGGGAAATAGTTTGATGTAAGACAAACTTTTTTTTTTCCTTTATCTCTTTTTTTTGTTATTTTTTTTGTTCTTTTTTGTTTTTTTTTGTTTTTTTGGAAATGAAAATTATTCAAGTTTTTACTTCTACTGCCTTTGTTATGGCATATACTAATGCTGGTGACTGTACCTATATATTTTTTATTCTAACTTTTATTCAAACATTGTTTTATTTTTGAGAAAAACACTATACACGCTTCGACCATAAGTGCCATCCTGGCCTCGTATTATGCTTACTTACTGGTCTCTGCAGTAATGAACTATTACAGAACAACTTGTTCTGTCTCACCTCACTCACCACAGTATACCTTTTTTTTTACGCGAAAGAAATGCAAATTACAAACGCATCACTCTAACTAAACAAAAACAACAACAACAATTTCTTTTTTAAGAAATCAAATAATGATTACCTATTAACTAAAGTAATTATTAAAAACTAAATTTAAGATAAAATAGAACTAAACTTGATCTAAAAATGGTTCCTGCGGCATTGTGCCGAAGATGCTGGCAAGTGGCAACATTACCTCGCTGAATAGCTAAGCTAAATAATTGTGCGAATAACTGCCAGCCCTTCCGTCACCGGCGGTGGCATCTGTAAGCCGCGTCGACATCTCTTTGAAGAGGCTTAGAGCTCCAGGGCCCTAGGGTCTCGACCCAAAAGGCACGAAATTAGTTTTTAATTTTATAATTGTACGTATGTTAGTCTTTAAGGTATTTTTAATTATGGGGCCTTAGATGCCCGAAATAAATGAATCTTTTTTTTCCAAATCTCAGGACTATGAGATCTCGGACTTTTGGAAGGCATGCGTGGGGCTGAAGCCAACACAGCATTATAGAGGCCCTTTAAAATAAAAATAATCTAAAGCGGAGGATACACATGGCGGATTCAATCAATGCGCTCGGGCACAACATAATACAACCAGTGATGGTCCCCGCCGGGTACAAAGTTGCAGTGCAAAACTATACTGCGATGGAAACTAAGGTCATGGATTATTGGGTTGAATGGTTTGGTGGGTGGTCTGGAAAATAGCTATTTTACAGACCACCTCTCTCTTCCCGTAACCTAGGTTACTAGCGGATACCAGTCTCAAAATTGGAAAAATGCAGTCAGTGACTCGCCAACTCGCTAAGTGGGCCCCACAAAACAGTCGCACGCGCAGGGCGACAATGGAGCAACACGTCTGAACGGCTGTGAGGTTGTCGGGAGGTGAGTCTGCGGTGCGCCAGATCCCAGTAATCCGTTCAGCAGGCCGCCAGCGTTATGACATTTTACACTTCCAACCTGGAGCATAAGTTCCGCTCTTGCAACTCCACTGTGGCTGGCCGGTTAAGGCAAGCATCAAGCACAGAGGTGAGCGCCAGATCAAACGGGCATTCTGGAGGTCAGGGGTCCGCTGTGTCGCGACTCTAAAATCGATGAAAACCTCGCGTAGCCCCTTAACACGTGCCACTCACTCACCCCACGCTTTGCGAATTGCGTCGTCTTCCGACATTTTCATAACAGAAACAGCACTGTTTTAATTATTTTCTAACAAGAGCCGACAGTTATGACTGACGTCAAACTTCAGACATTAATAGATGCAAAGAGCTAATACTTGCAAGAACTAAGTATGGACTTATTCACGAAGGTCAAACTGCTAATACTTCGTTACTAGTGGGCCGGTATAACTATTATTATATAGGGCCAAATATTTCAGTAATGAGCATGAATATTTGTTTCTGAGTCTTGGAGGTTTTCTGTGTATTTAAGTATTTAGTCGTCTGTACCCATTGAGCTTAGTATGGAACTAGCTTCGATTTGTGTAGATTGTCTCCTCACCCTCATCCTCCTAGCGTTATTCCCGGTAATGCCCCTAAAGGAGCCTGGGGTCCACTTTGACGCCTAATCCCAAGAGTTGGCATATGGCACTAGGTTTACGAAAGCGACTGCCATCTGATGACCTTCCAACCCAGAGGGAAAACTAGACCTATTGGGATTAGGACACGATGTTTTCCTTCACCGAAAAGCTGACGGTAAATATTCCGTAGGTATTTACATAAGTTCCGAAAAACACATTGGTACGAGCCGGGATTCGAACCCACGACCGACAATTGACAGCCGCATGCTTGAACCACTAGGCTACCGTAGCTCTAAGCGGCGTTCGTAGCGTAAGAGTTTCTTCTTCCAAAGAGTTATTTGAGCACAAAGATAACCCAAAAAAGCTATGGAAAACTATAAAAAATATAACATACTCTATGAAAAGCTCCCAAAAACCATTGGAACTCTCCATAATTAAGAATTCGGTGACTGACTCTCTAAACTTTTGTAGTGAATATTTCTCCAACGTCGGCAAAAACTTGGCAAATCGTATCCTCTCTGACGTGAACAGGACACAGGAGGAACTAGCTCAAATGGTCTCAACAGGTGTATCACCGCCACAGTCTCTTTTCTTGGAGCCAACCGATGAAGCCGAAGTCGAGTCACTGACAATTAGTTTACGACCAGATTGTGCTCCAGGCCTCGATGGAATTACAAACCAATTAGTGAAAACAGTTAAAAACTCGATCACGCCTCCTCTCACTCATATACAACGTGTTAATAAAATAACGCAAAACCTGAAAACCGTTTGTTCAGAATCGAGAGTAGAAAAAAATAAATCGCGTCAAAAAAATTATTTTTTATTTTTTTCGCATTCTACTCTCGATTCTGAACAAACGGTTTTCAGGTTTTGCGTTAATTTATTAACACGTTGTATATAATATGAGTATGGCTGAAGGAACTTTCCCAAATGATTGGAAAATCGCTGTAATCAGTCCGATACACAAAGCAGGAGACAGATCTGAGCCTGGAAATTACAGACCGATCTCATTACTGGGTGTTTTTTCAAAAATATTGGAAAAGATTATAAGCAAACGTCTGATCAGTTTTGCAGAAAAAAATAACCTGTTTTCAGAACGCCAGTTTGGATTCCGAAGAAATCAATCAACTGGAGATGCGGTAGAACTGATGACTCAGCTTGTCTCAAATTATCTAGATGAAAATAAGGCCTGCGTAGGGGTATTCCTTGATTTAGCAAAAGCATTTGATACTGTTTCGATCCCGATTCTACTAAGAAAACTCGAACTCCTTGGAGTCAGAGGTAACGCCTTGGCCTGGTTTAAGAGTAATCTATCAAATCGATCCCATTGTGTTAAAGTTGACCAAAACGTCAGTGACAGTACTGTTATTGATTTTGGCGTTCCACAGGGAAGTATACTGGGACCAACTTTATTTATACTCTATATCAATGACATAATCGCTACAAATTTACCAAACGCTGATGTCTTATGTTACGCAGATGACGCCGCCATTATTTTTAACGATGACTCATGGGCCGAAGTAACTAAATTGGCAGAAAGAGGTTTGTCTACTGTGGCAGAATGGCTTCAGGTCAATTTACTGACATTGAATGTCACCAAAACCAAATTTGTCTGCTTTCATAAAACTAAAGCTTCAGCACCGGACAATTTCCCCAGTATTGCTCTTCACACATGTAAACGTCATGGGCTTCTACCATTGGCATGTTCATGTGCACAAATCGCTAGGAGCACTGCTGTTAGGTACCTTGGCGTTATCTTCGATGAAAAACTCACTTTCCAGCAGCATATATTAATTACGGCAAATCGTGTTCGCAAACTAATATATATCTTTAAAAGTCTACACAATTCAGCTGACAAACGATTATTAAAAACCGTCTATCTTTCCATATGTCATACTGTCATTACATATTGTATCACCACTTGGGGCGGAGCTGCAAAAACATATATACTTCTCCTGGAAAGAGCACAAAGAGCGGTACTTAAAGTTATCCTAAGGGAACGTCGCCGCTTCCCGACTCTGCTGGTCTATAAGATCATTGATGTACTTAATGTCCGTGGGAGTTTTATTATGCGTGTGGTATTGAAATGTCACTCAAAGGTTATTAATTCTGTCGAATATACAGAACTATCGCAAAAACGTAATTTCAGAATTCCTGTTTCCTCTACAAATTCAGTTTTTGCCCAAAGGTTTGGCTCGTTTCTCCATCCATTCATATATAATAAAATATGTACAAAATTTCCTTTGCAAGACTACTCAACGAGGGAAGTAAAACTTAAGGTGCAATCATGGCTCAATTCACTTCCTTATGAGGACATAGAGAAGATTCTGGAAATAGTAAAGTAAAACATACACACATACACACCAAACACTTTACAAACACACATACATTTTTTTTCTTCATTTACTTAAACTGATATTTATAATATTTAATATACTATCCAATTTAATAAAATTTAATAATATGCGGTCTCCTGCGATACAGGCAAAGCCTAGTGCAGGGACTGGTACTTGTACGTGTAAACTTTTTTTGCTGAATAAATGTCTTATGTCTTATATACTCTCCTGGATGTGAGTTGTGAGCGTTGTAAAATACTCTTTTTATTGTTGTACAAAAAGATTCTTAGCAAGTAGGTAATTATGTATGTGTAATGGGAGTTCAGACTGGGCTGGTCTCAGCAGCAGCGATGCGCGGCCGTCGCGAACAGCGGCCGGCACACTGGCTCGACGTGCTATCTCTCTCTATACACGTGTACTCGTAAGTATGCTCGTCGTAAATAATTGTTGGCATTTCCAAGTACGAATGCAGTCTTGCAGTTCCAGGTAGTCAATGATTGCAGAACGGGGAAAATTGTGCAGCGAAGTTTAAGATCGTGGCAAACGAGAGCGTGCGCGATTCATGCGATTCATGCGCGTATGCGAGAATTCAATGTGTTGGTTAAATACACAAAGCGGGCTTATAGCGTACTTTAATTACCTACGTGGAAAAATTGAAAATGGGACGGAAATGACTCTAATTTGCAAGCGTCACGCCCTCGACGAGAAGGGTCGTTGTTTGCGCGCTGCGCAGCCTCCCGCGGAGTGCGCGCGTCACCGGCGCGCGCGCCGCGCGCCAGTGCTCGACGGGGCCGCGCGCGCGAGGACGTCTGTCACACAATCCTACACGAGTACTACTCGTATTTATCACTAGTAAACAAACAGGCGGGAATCTTCGCTTTGGAGGCAACCGGTACAGGACTTGTGTACCTAGTGATCGACGGTAACCGAAAAGTGAACAAAAACGTGTACTTAATTAGGTAGTAGATTATATGAAAAACAATAGCAACAGCAGTGCTTTTCAAAGTGCGTGGGAAGGTCGCCGGCGGAACAACCAGCTGTCTTAATGACAGGCAATCAATAGCCATCGGACTGTGAGTATAGAAGGCAATTAGCAATGTATCATCTAGATCATATGAATTGAACATTCATTAACATCATCAATAGGTGATCGAGGCGATCCATGTGATCGTAACGAGCTGCTCTCGCGCGAGAACAGCTTTGAACATTTTATACCTATCGACCGACAAATGAAAGTTTTGATAGGTGAAACTAGTCGCGGGAACATTGAACGTAGAACTTATTGAATAGACTGTAGTAATCATATGAAAGGAAAATCGTGCGCTCATAATAATATCCACGGACAATCTTACACAAATCCACCTAGTCCGAAACTAAGCAAAACTTGTACTAAAGGTACAGTCAGCGTCATATAATTAGTAGCAGCCAAGGTAGCCAAATAGGTATTTCGGTACACGGTGCACTTCATTATATAGGTATCTACTGTAAGAAAGAATAAGTGTGTGTTACGAAATATTTGGCTACTCTGTGGCTGCCACTAACTATATGACGTTGACTGTACCTACTAGACAACGCTAAACATACCTACCTACTTGTCATACTTATTAGAATTAAATGCCGCCCCGCCCCAGCATCCTCGGTACAATACAAAGGCTCGAGCCTTTTTAGGGTTCCGTAGTCAACAAGGAACCCTTATAGTTTCGCCATGTCCGTCTGTCTTCGGCTTAGCTCAGTAACTATTACTACTGTGAACTGTGATTCGGCATGGGTATATAAATCAATCACGCCGACAAAAAAGTACTTACAAAAAAATCTTGAAAAAAAATTTTTTTTTTTAGTCGACCAACTTAATGTGTACTTGGAAAGGCCAATTTTGTACAGTCGGCCGACGCAACCGCACCGCACGTCGATGTAACTAAGACAGACAGGCAACTACGGAACCCTACACTGCGCGTGCTGGCCCGACACGTACTTGGCCGGTTTTTAAATTTAGCTTAGTTTTAAGTTAGTTTGTAAGTTTTTTTGTTTCTTTTCCGTTTTTTGTTTTGTAGTAGGTAATAAATTAAAATTGTGGAGTTTTCCAATTCAATTGAAAGTCAAATTCACTAGACTCGTTTATGTTAAGAGTTAACATCTTGTATATATACTCGTACTTTAGAAAATAAATGAATATTAATAGCGAATGAATGGAGTTGCATTATAACATTTATAACATGACTTATATAAATAAATAATTACTTAAATAAACTAACGCAGTCTCCAGGGCTCTAATTGTATTGTAACAAATGTACTTTTGAACAATAAACATTTAATATTTTTATGATTCTTAAATACCTACATAGAAAATATCCATGACTCATGAACATGAACAAATATTCGTGCTCATCACACAAACAAATCCCTTGCCAATATGCGAACCCGGGACCTCTTGCTTCGCAGGCAGGGTCACTACCAACTAGGCTAAAGCGGTCGTCATTGAAAAAAGAAAAATACGGTGATATTTTAATCAAATGAAGAAATATAATTTTCCTTCAATAGGTACTTATATTTTTTCCGTATTTTTATTAAGTAATTTGCTGTAATACAATGAGATAGAAGTATGCTTTTTTTCATCAAACAGTTTTACTGTTTCATTCAAAAACTCCAAATAGCAACCAACTGTAAATATAACTTTCCAGAAAAAAAAACATAGGGCGAGCTAGCTAAAGAAAAGCGCACGTCAGAAAGCAATTGTTGCCGCTGCGATTTTGCGGATAATCTAGCAGTCTATTTATCGACGGAAAATGAACGTAACCCCGACCTTCGTAACAACTATGCATAATCGGAGATCAGTTTTACACTGGTTACACTGGTTCTCCTGTAGATGCCGCCGGCGCGGGTGTTGCGAATAGCCGCCAATGCCGCCATACGTGCGCAGTCGCTTGCAGTAGCGAGAAAAACATCTCCCACGTCACGGCGGCACGCAGCGGCGGCGGCGCCGACACACTATCGCTATCTGATCGCTGCACTTCTCTATTTGTTTACACACGCACACACGCGCGCGCCGCACACACCGCCGCGCTGATAATGCTTTTATTTATATTGAAGTGCTCAGGACACGATGCCAACGAATGTACCTATTTATCGGTGTTATTTTGGGAGAACTACATTATTGTTGTCGCCTTTCTTTACAATTATTGCGACGCGTGCCGGCATGTAGCGCCCACGTTAGCGCCGGACCTTTCTATTTTACTTTATTTGACAGTTTCCATTACCCATTCGAAGGCCATCGAAATAAGACTGGCAATAATTACTCAACAGTTACTTAGTTTCTGTCAAAAATTTGATTTTTGGTACAAGCTTGTATTGCCGACTGTACTTTTCTGTATACCATCATCAACTACTCATTGAGACGATTCAAACGAGCCCAAACTCAACGGGGTTACGTCGGTTATGTACTAAATTCTCATGGCCACCTTCTGTCTCCATCATCAGATCAGCTCGATGGTACCATAATATTCAATTGTCATCCAAACTATACTTATACCCCAAATTTCAGTTCAATCGGTCACCGGGAAGTGGGTCAAATTTTACTTGCAAGATTTGATTACAGGCAGACAGACAACGGGACAGGTGAAACTAAATAAAAGCTTGTAAAGTGTCGAGTCAAATAAGGAAATACTACGTATTGGCCGAAATGGCTAAGGACGTAAGGTAAGGAACGCTATAGCCAAGGTATACTGCGAGTAGGTACTGCAACATCGCAGTTCTCGATATTTCTATAAAAGTTAATTACTTACCCCCTGATTCATAAAACTTAAAATGCCTCTGCTAAATAGCTGTTGTCCACGTTAATCCCCTAGCCTGATCCCCCAG
Organism: Epinotia ramella; assembly: GCA_947578815.1. Lineage (NCBI taxonomy): Eukaryota > Metazoa > Arthropoda > Insecta > Lepidoptera > Tortricidae > Epinotia > Epinotia ramella. Next base: position 154,925 of record OX388206.1, on the reverse strand, counting down.
GAGAAAAAAACGGTTAGGTTGTTAGTTGAACTGCGACCCTACAGCGCGCGAGCCGAGCGAGCGAAGCGAGCGTGACGCGGCAGCGTCCGGCGAAGCGCCATAACCGATCATTATCATTATTTCCTAGTTTAATATAAAATAATTGCCGCTAATTCCCCTGGGGGATCAGGCTAGGGGATTAACGTGGATAACGTGGCTAAATAGAATGTGCTATGTCCCTTTGTTACGAACACAAATTTCTAAGTGACAGTTACCTGTCACTTAGAAATTTGTGTTCGTCCTTATGGACAAACGAATTTTAACGCCATTTTAGTTAAAACAGGCTTGTAGGACGTTTATGAATACGGCCGTTAGAGTACCTAACATATTATTATACATATAAGACTGAAATGTCACATTTACCTTTTTCAAGCTCACCCGAATCGCTTGTGCGGAACGCGTCTAGTAGTAGTAGTAGCCCAAGCCCGACAACCTGTGGTTCCAACCAAAGTTCACGAGACATGCTGTTGTACTCGGCCGGGAGCTTGCTTCGCTGTATTATTGGTTCCCTAGATCCGGGCCAATATGTAATTTCAGTCAGACTTCCTGCTTCGCCTGTAGCAGCGAAGAGCTCGGTGTGCTTTGTAAATGACCTCCCAGAATGACTCGTCTCGAGTGAACCAGTTTGCGTGGCCACCGAAGACGCATGTTACGTGAAGGGAGTCGTCGTTGAATCGCAGACAGAACCTGATGCTGGGACGTCACAAACGATAGCTTCTTGGCTAGAGGCGACGTCCGCGTCCGGTGTCCGCTGTCTGATGGAAACGTATGTGAAAACCAACCCTCCGTATTTGTAGGCGTCTATTTATACCGGTTTAAAGCGAGCTGCCAGTAGCTCTTGTGAATACCAGCGGAGGCGTCAGCTCATTACATTCCTCGCAAAGCCCTGACAATGGGCGACAGTAGGCAAGCCAACGACCTATAAATACAGGTCTAGACGCCGCCGCCGGACCGACCACGCCAAAAATACCTCTTCTGATTTGACCGTATACATAGTACAAGCTTTGCTTACTTTGGTACTAGGTCGATTTGTGTAAGATTTGTCCCCTAATATTTATTTATTTTAACTCTTCGATTTTCATGAATATTTAAGAGCTTCTTGGGTCTCTTGTTCACTTTCGGGTGTCAATTGGCTTTTTTTTTCGCTGCTAACCTGCCTGCTGCTGTAATAGCGCTGATACATTTTTTTATCAGTGTGATATATTAGGTACTTTAGACAAACGAACGAGCAATTTGTAGGTACCTAAAATTTCATCGGAGTCGTTCAGGAATATAGAAATATTAGTTTCGATATTGTGAATACACTAATATAATTTATGTTCACTTCGACAACTTATTCAATAATCCGTTACCAGAATTGTTTATGCAAATTATCGACATAATTAGAAGTATCCAGTGATTATGTTATCGCGGCGGCGCGAAAACACGCATTCAGATAGCGGCGAGCGCTGCCAAATTGTTGTTAGTTTTCGATGTTATTCCCACTTCTTTGATTACGCCTAAGGCCCGTTAAGTTAAGAAGTCCGTCCCGGACCCTATCTGGTTTAGGTTTCCAAAGGTTTAGTTTAGTTATAAATATTTTGTTATAATTATTATTAAATATGTTACCTACTTAAGTTTATACCTTAGTTGTTTTTGTTTTTATAATAAATAGGTTACCATTTACGCTGGATAGTCAGCGTTGCTTTTTAGTTAGATGCCAACGTTGACATTAACATTGGCACTATCTATGTTTACTTTGCCTTAATATTACATAATGGTTTAACATTTCGAGCTATCTCAACACAGACTAAAAAAAAACTGTTTTTACATGTGTTGGTGGCATCATCATCAGCTCCAGATTAGTGATTCATTCTATTGTAATTCATAATGTGTCGTAGAGCGCGGCAATAAAGACATACTTAATATGTAACTTGCGACCCGCTGTGCGGCCTATTACTTTTTAATCGACCATAAAACGGGATCATCTAGCAGCTGAAAGACGTCCACTGCTGGTCACAGGCGTCCCCCCCAGAGTGCCACAATGACCGGTCTACCTTCTACATATAGTAAACATACAAAAAAAAACGTAAATATAAAGGCAGCAGTTTAAGTTACAAATGTTTTTAAAATTAGTAATATAATATAGCAGCCGAACCCCCTCAAAGCGGCACTGCAGGGCCGCGGCAGCGCTACTCATGAAATGCGTCTCTCACTTCCAAAAATATGTGTTTCCCATACAAACTTTTATAATCAGCTTAATGAACATGTCTTAGTGCAAGGCTTGAGTGGACGCCCCGCTCAGAGCGGGGCGTCGAGCGTCCATATAAATTGCATTTGTTTTATATGGACGCTGCACGCCCCGCTCTGAGCGGGGCGTCCACTCAGGCCTTGCACTTATGCAATGTTTGTAAGGTTTTAAAACTCGAAGTAGCTACCGCACTATTCCCCGGGCGGTGTCGGCCGCGCTGTCGCCCTTGTTGTAGTCAATAGTAAATACCTAGGTTCAGGACAGACTAGTCGCGGAAAGCGCACGACCACCGCCCACGTTAATATTAATAGACGCGTGATCTAGTCCGATGCCATCGCCGTTTTCTTCGCTCTCAATAAATATTATGTAAATAGTCAGGTAACAACGACAGCGTCCCACGCATGGTGTAGAAGGGGCGACAGAAGCGCACCGGTATATATATTATTATCCCACCAAAAACATAAATGTAAAAAAGGAGAGCCAAGTTCAATACAAAAATTATGCTTGGCTGTGGGCTTCGCCGCAAAAAGAATGGAGATCTAAATGCGTGCCAAATTCTATGCAAAATCCAAATATGTATGTATTTATAGGTTATAGGATCAAAATAACATAATGAACAAGTATTAAACTCTATTTCTTTGCTGTATTGGATACCTATAACAATTGCTGTTATTTAAAAATGTGGGATCTTAAAGTAGGTTAGATTTGGTTTTGCCAGTTTTTATTACATCAGTCATTTTATAAAGTTATTCAACATAATTATATAGGTATATATATATATATATATTTTTTAATTCTGATAAAAACTGGCTGTTCTGTGTATAATTATGTGGTGCCGTGCGCCGCCGACGACACACCGTTGGCCGGTTGTTTAGCGCGTATGACAAGATTTTTTTTATGAGGACACCACTTATTTTTTGACTTAACTTTTTATATTTATATTTCTGTTATATAGCAAGTTTAATAATACATATATTGGGATAGTTTCAAATATCTGCTTGTAACGGTTCCAACGCTACAATTATTATTATTTTTTTCGTATGAGGCTCCCCCTTATTTTTTTTAACTTTTTTTTATTTTTAGATTTTTTCCTACGCTTACACACAATTACCGAGCTGGATTCCAAATTTCATCCTTCTAGGTCACCTGGAAGTAGGTCAGATTTAGTAAGTAAGTAAAATTTTTATTCAATATAAGTTCATGGCGAACACTTTTTGGTTTTAGGTAAGTACTATATGTCAGTCAGTCAGTCAGCGCTAAAATTTACGACTTTTTGACCTTCATATCTTTATAACCGTTTGAGCTAGCTTCATGAAATTTAGGCTTCTAGATGTCCTTATGGATATAATTAAACACACGTAGTTATATGTGTTTACGTTAAAGAGGTTTTGAGTTATAGAAGGGTCAAAAGTGGCACCAAGTGGTTCGTGTAATATTACACTCGGCGCTGGCTAGCCAGTTCCTTTGCTTGAACTTGGCTTGACGCGCTGCCGCGTGTCTAGATATATCACTAGTTTCTGCCCGCGACTCCGTCCGCGTGGAACTCGTTTGTATCGTAGCTCCATACAAATTGTCAACTCCCATTTCACCCCCCCCTAGGGGATGATTCCGGGGATAGGAAATATACTATGTCCTTCCCCGGGACTCAAACTAAACTATCTCTATACCAAATTATATCTAAATCGGTTTCACAAATTCGGTGGTTTACCTAAGCTTCAAGAGGTAACAGACGGACAGAGAGACATACATACAGACACACTTTCGCATTTATACTCATACTCATTTATTTATAATGCACAAATACATTTAACATCAAAAAGTGTATATTAGATTAAATTAAATTTATTCTAAATTATTTATGTAGACAAAGAGTTAAATTATTTCAAAAATGTATACACATGTCAAATGAAAATAAAATTGGTAATAAAGTCATATTTAGAATTCCATTATGAGGAAGAATATAATATTAGTAGGTATGGATATGGATGGATAATAATATATTATAGCATGGATAACACCTAATCTTACTGAAATCGCTCACAATTATTCATCTGTACCATCATAAGATAATCGTTACACTGTACTTTGTATTTATACATAGGGAACACACACACATATGTATTTTGTACATAGGGAATTAGAGCAGTCTTAATTCGTTTCCTAGTAATAGCTTACTACGTCAGAAATACGACACTTAAACAAAATAAAACATTTAAATAAGTATTTACAAAAAAATTAAAAATGAATTTGTATAAGTATATTTACTTATTTATTTATTTAAGGATCACCAACAGAGAATACAATATTGCAATATTCTAAAAAACGAACTTAGTACAAAAATCACTACAGTTTAATACGTGTGTGAGCTGCGCTGCGGTCAGCTCACACACGTGTTAAATAAAGAATAAATGCTAACCAAAAAAGAGTTGTTACAAAAATATTTAAAAAAAATATATATATATATAAACAGAATGGTACCTACATAGTGAATAATGCACACTGTGCAGTAGGTAGGACACACATTCGACACAACCCGAAAACATTATTATTTAAGATGTCGACAAAAGTGGGTCGGCACAATCATCTTCCAGATTGAGAGAGATTTGCAATCATAATAGATGTTTTTGAGTGAAATTTTGTGTTTTTAAGATTAAAGTATTTATTTATTTCCAACGCGACAACATTACCATCCTCACCACTTAGATGGTTGGCAGTCCTCAACTGTGCGCTTCTCCAGAAACTTCCTGCCTCGCACAGCTAAACTGTGGAATGGATTGTCGCCTGCGGTATTTCCGGACCGATACGACCTTCAAACCTTCAAGAAAAGAGCGTACTCCCATCTTAAAGGCCGGCAACGCACTCACAACACCTCTGGTGTTGCAGGTGTCCATGGGCGGCGGTGTGGTCGCTTTCCATCAGGTGATCCGTCTGCTCGTTTGCCTCCTATATCATAAAAAAAAAAAAAAAAAAAATACTTACCTATGATCGCATGTATTTGTGTAAGCTATTTTAGATTTTCGTTGTCCTCATAAATCTGGCTGTCACACATGTGGCTATGTACTAACTAACGAAGGAGAGAGAGCATGTTAACTAATTGGATTAACATATAGTACCTAATTTCAATACATCAAAGGCTAAAACTATTTGAATATCGACCGCTAATTGACTTGACGACCGCTTTAGTCTAGTTGGTACTTGGTAGTGACACTGCCTACGAAGCAAGAGGTCCTGGGTTCGAATCCCGGTAAGGGCATTTATTTGTGTGATGAGCACGAATATTTGTTCCTGAGTCATGGATGTTTTCTATGTATTTAAGTATTTATTTATCTATATAAGTATGTTTAACGTCGTCTAGTACCCATAGTACAAGCTTGGCTTAGTTTGGGACTAGGTCGATTTGTGTAAGATTGTGTTATTTAATTTTGTTTTCCATAGATCCCAGAGAAGTAACAGGGACCCATTTATTCATCTACGGAAAACAAAATTAGCGGTCTGTGTATTCATCGACTTGCAGGAAACTCAGACCTCTATGCCATTATTTCTTTATCCAAATCAGCCATACTCAACCAAATACATGTTATGCAAGGAACAAGGCTGAATGGTTTTTATTTATACCAGGATCGCATGGTGGACGGCGGGTTGGCGGGCCACTCGCATGACCTCGGCGAGCCGCAGGCGCAGGTACAGTCTTAGGTTAGGACAGTCGCAATCAGGCACCGAATTGAGGTTGGTCAAACGTCGCTCAGACACGACGTAGTAGGTAGTTGAGGTGAGGGCGTGCCATGCCAGCGATGTGATGTGTAGGTACTTTAAGTTTTAAGAATATAATTATCATAAATATGTTCAGTATTATTTGTGCAAGTAACATACAGATAATATTATAAATATATTGAGTATGACCGTGAAAATAATTTATCTCATCTTGTATTTCTAACGCATTTATTATTTAATACCCACTAGTTCATATTCAAACGACTTCCAAAAGTAAATCAATGTCATTTACTCGTATTTGTGAAACAAGTACTTAAATTACAAAAAACATTCGAAATTCACAATTCCAATATTTCTGCTTTGCTATATATTATTTATTTACTAGCTTCTGCCCGCGACTGACGCGACGCGGCTCGTTGATTTAAGTGAGTGATTAAGGGGCTGACAAGACCTAGTTTTGTTGAAATTGATGTTTTTAAGCAGTTTTTTAAGAAAAACTACTTGTTCTAGCACATCAAAAAAAAAATATGTTAATAAGTAACGTTGACTATTTTTATTTTATTTTTGTTTTATTGATTTTAAGCAATTTGAATTTTATTTTATTTATGGAAATTAAATTATATAGTTGACATCCTTATATTTAATATTATAATTTTGTATAACTTATGTAAATTCAATAACAAATTTGTATGCCTAGCGGCTAAACATAGCGCTCCCGCATTGTTTGTACCATCATATACTTACTTGTCACCTATGTTTACAAATAAATCACTTTGACTTTGACTTCGTATGTACTGGGAAATGAATATATTGAAGACAAATGCGTAACTGCATTTTACAGGATACTTTCAGAGAATTCAAGCTACCGTCCGCGCGACGTGCTGTTAATGCAGGCTCTGCACTTGATTGAGCCTGTGCCTCGGGGAGAAGACTATTTACAAGTCATTTTCCGAGAAGCTCCAGGGAACCGACCATTTAATGACGTTGGACACTGGACTTGTGTTCACTTTGTAAATGGTGAATTAAAAATATATGATAGTTTGTACACAGCACTTTGTGGTAGTTAGCTTCAAAATCAGGAGCTAAAGTATGAATAATTTAAAATAACTGGATGTACGGAACACTAATTGCTGAGTTCCGACTCGCACTTGGCCGATTTTTGGTTTTTGTCGATTGTAAAATATATTTTCAGTCCTTACATTTGATCCATTTGTGTGTAGCAGGGCCGCTTCTACCGTTCTGCTCAATTGTAAACATTTTTCCAAAGACAATTCCACTTCGCTTTTCATTAGTTCATACTTGATTACTTTTGAGGACAACCCTTCCATAAACTTTTCATTAGTTCATACTTGATTACTTTTGAGGACAACCCTTCCATAAACTTTTCATTAGTTCATACTTGATTACTTTTGAGGACAACCCTTCCATAAACTTTTCTTTTATTCGATCCTCCGGATCTTTGAACTGGCACTTTCCAGCCAATTTTCGCAATTCCAATAAGTATTCTTCTATTTTCTCATTGGGTAATTGATTTCTTTTACGAAACTTCCCTTTGCACAGCCGTAGATAGAACTTTTACATATTTTTCCTTAAGTTTTTTACACAACTCTTCAAAGGTTGACTTAGCTGCTTTTAGTGGTGAACACAGATAGGTTAATGTTTCAAACACTTTTGGAGATAACTTTGTTGACATTGACGACAGCAAAAGGGTACCCCTGCTGTACCCTTTTGCTCTCGTCAATGTCATTAATTGCCATGAAACACTCGAGTTGTTGTTCAAATACGTCCCAGTTCTCTCCATCAAATTGCTTCATTTCCCCACACCACGATATTTTTTTGATGTTTTTAGTTGCAAGGGTATTCGTTGAGATATCTCCGTTGCTGTAGTTACTTGTAGTTAAAAGTTATATTTTTTCAAAATCTTATTAAACTGGAATTATTTTAATATTCTTTTAAAAACAGAAATAGCTGGTCGTTCAATATTAACGACGGAAAAAATGGTGTTGCATAATTATAACGTGTTAATAAAATAACGCAAAACCTGAAAACTGTTTGTTCAGAATCGAGAGTATAATGCGAAAAAAATAAAAAATAATTTTTTTGACTAGATTTATTTTTTACATTTGTATGGAGCGTTGGCCGACTGGGGCGACCTGCTCCATACAAATGTAAAAATAAATCGCGTCAAAAAAAAATTTTTTTTTTTCGCATTCTACTCTCGATTCTGAACAAACTGTTTTCAGGTTTTGCGTTATTTTATTAACACGTGTATATATATATATATATATACGTGTGTGTGTATAAAATAATGTACATTATTTTTACCAGAAATTAATTCTCCTTTATTGACTTATCCGAGATTGATACCAAATTTGACCTATTACCAAAACATGGACGGTTAGAATTTTTTGAATGAAGTCGGGCGGAGCGGTATTTTCTACCGCGTGCTACGTAATTTTTTTTTTAATTTTTTTTTTTCAAGTAAAAATAAAAATAAAAAATAAATTAGGATTATACCAATATTTTTTGTATACAGAAATTGCTGGCCGTTCAATATTTACTACGGCTCAAAATTGAAAATGTCAATTGTAAAATTAGATTTTTATGTTTTTTTTTATAAAATGCTTGACAAATTATATTTTTTTATACCAGAAATAAATTCTACGTTATTGATTTATCCGAAATAGATACTAAATTTGACCTATTAACAACATGTAAAAACATTTTTCTAAAAATGTTTTAACAGCGTCAAAGGACTATTTAAAATTATAAGAATGTTTGACATACGAAATTATTACAATATTGAATTAATACCTAATTGACACGTTATTTTAGCTTATTTAAATACAATATTTTTATGCTTGCTTGCATGCTGAATACGAGGACTTTTACACTATAACCTAAATTATTGTAAATCGCGAGTCATCTTGAAGTGGACATGTGGAAGTGGTGATCTTCGTGACCAGCTATCGCGGCCGGACGGGACTAGAGGAGCTGTTATTTTAATGCTTTGTTTGTAGGTCTACATTTCCAAGTTCACAGGCAGGCCAGCTGTGACCAAACTCGTATTATATACATATATATATATTACAACTGGGGAATGTATACCGGTTAAGCGGTAAACCGGTAAATTGGCCGAATATGGGGGCGGAAAATTACCGGTAAATTACAATAATTTACCGGTAATTTACTGAAACATGAATTATCGAGAAATTAATAAATTTTAACGATTATTATCTTTATCTTCATGATACAGTGATTATGTATGTTACTTTGTGTTTTTTTTTTTTTTTATCTATTTATAAATTTATTTTATTTTTATTTTATTTTTTCGTCATGATTATATCTCAATAACCCTCCTTTTATCATGTAAAAATGTTAACTGAATAAACTTGTTAGCGTTATCTTCCCTTATGTGCCTATAGGACCTAAATAATTTCTTTCTATGAAATATGAACAATGATCTGTTTGAATAAGTACAATAGAGACGCCTTAATTAACAAACTTCAGAGGGATACTCATCGGGTGCTGTTGTATCGCATAATGTTGATCGTCCTAAAAATTTTTGGCCAAAAATGTTTGGCATAACGTTGAGTGGCATACTACTTATTTAGCCTACTCATTTTTGCGCATACACATTTAAAAGTTCTAAAGTATGTTTATCCTAATATTGATTACTCGAACATCGAATTACCTAAAAAGTAATAGTCCTAATTTTCATTGTCATAGTAATTATTTTGCCTATTATTAAATTAGCTAAAATTACACCACCTACTCAATTATTTTCGTAAATTGTATACAATTTTTAAACTCTGAGCAGACCCGACCTACATCTAGATAAATAAGATAGAAGATAGGTTCGTTAGTTGCCTTTTGTCCCTCAGAGCAGAAAAAGGGGCCCCGCGAAGCGGGGCTCCGTCGACATGAAGGCGGGTCATAGGTTATTCAAGTATTAGGCAATTCTCAGCAGAGACCACCTTCATTTACATCAATTACACACACATCACACACACATCACATACACATGGTTATCATTCACATGTTATGCAATAAATTATATATGAATATGAATTAGATAGGTTCGTTAGTTGCCTTTTGTCTCTCAGAGCAGAAATAGACACCCCGCGCAGCGGGGTGGCGTCGACTCGCCGCACGGCTATCAAACAACACACATAAGCGAACTCTGTTTTAGGTCGGTTAGGTTAGGGTTCACTTGTGTCCCTCAGACCAGTAATAGACACCCCGCGTCGACTCGCCGCACGGCTATCAAACAACACACACAAGCGAACATTGTTCATTTGTCTCCCTTAGAGCAGAAATAGGGGCTCCGCGAAGCGGGGCTCCGTCGACATGAGGGCTGGTCATAATTAATTTAAGTAATAGGCAAATCTGACCAGATACAACCTGCATTTAGATTCGGACAATAAATATTTAGGACAATCGATATAGTATAAGCGTAACAAAATGTATGCACAACATTTTTAGAGCATTAAATATTAGTAACATCAAAGTTATGCACATCAATCATTCTAAAAAAAAACTTCGACACAATAAACATTCGGACAATAAATATTTATTAGGACAATCGATATTAGGAACAACAATTTCGGCAAATAAAAAATATGCACAACAATGTTTATGCCATACTGAAGTTGGTATGCGACTAATTCGACAAAATAGTAGGACCAACAATTTTATACCACCCGATATAGACCCCTATATTCCCTATAAGTTGTTTTCGAGAGTCATTACAAACCGTCTCGTACGGCAGGCTAGATGACTTCCAGCCTCCCGAACACGGAATATAAAAAACTAGTGGAAATGCCATACGCGTCGATTACTCTCAGAACCGGTGTCGCCAGTATGCACACTTACAAATAGTTCACTACAAAGGAATCTTGAACACGATTGGCCGATGCGTTTTATAAAAATATAATAAAAACCACACGTAGTTAACCATATATTAAACCATATGTCTGAAAGACACGGTCCACATTTTACTGCACATGTTTGATACTTAATACGTTTGGATATGACATTTAAAATGGCATAGAAAACGCTGCCACCTAGCGTCGAGTAGCCGAACTATGACGCACCTTAAACACAATTTGGTTCGGCCGCTCGACGCTAGGTGCGCATTGATTATCATTCTTGCACTAGAGATGTGCTCAGTGAGTCGATAAAATTATATCGATAAGAGTTAACTAATTATACAAATATGCAGGATTATAATTATTATGACGACTATGTACTTGCTTTAAAATTGATAAATGTAGGATATCAAAAATGTAGAAAGAAGTAGAATAGAGAAACAAATAACACTGGATTGCGCTTTCACGTGATTTCTATTTTCTATAGGAAAAATTCCAGAGAAAGAATACTTTGAAAGAAAACGATTTTTCAAAATCTGTTCACGGAGTCCGTAAAAATAGGTGAATATTCATCCAATAAATCCGCCAGCGCCATTTCGTTTTATAATTTAGTACTAAGTTCCAGATAACACAAGTTTATATGGACAAATTGAGTAACGATTCGGCTACTGCCAATGTAAGAAAGTTAACACTTTAAAATCAAAGTAATTGAAACGGAACGGAAATGCAAGATGTTACAAAAATATTCCTGCACGTATATATGTATACATATATCTCTTGTTCTAAGTGTTCCAATATGAAAGAGACGGATAGTTCGAGAAAAATCGAGAGAGCTCGCGCGCCCTCGCGTGATAGCCGTGCAGCTCTGATTGTATGGAATACTTAAGAGGGGGCGTATCGCCAGGGAAAAATCAGAAATCACCCGCGCGCCCCGTACCTGCCGCGCTGATGCGTCTATTGCTGCCCCGCTCCTTCTCGCATAGTATATGCCCCGACAGTCAGATGAAACATGATGAATACCTATAGATAGTTATAATAAGTGGAAATAAAGACAAAATCTGTAAGTACCTATATTTGAAGATATAATTTTCGCTAGTAGCTAAGTCAGTTTCGAGAGCTATAACTGAAATATGACCTTCCGTTTTTTTACTAAATCACGTAAGGGTTGTAATTTAGCATAATAATGTCTCGTAAAAGGCTAAAGCAAAAAAACAGCTATAATCGAATCACGCGATAAGTGACAGGATAGAGCGTCCGTCACTGGCTGACACCGTTTGATAGAACGAGACGATGCCCCTATCTTGTCACTTATCGAGTGATAAGGCCGACCATGATACGGGGTCTGATCTCGGATTCGTACTTGGAGACAATGGAGACGCTTTGGCCCTTTAGTTATCAATTTTGAACATACTCGTATTAAAGAAAAACTGCAAAATTGTGTTCACTTTTTTTAATATAAAAATGTCTAACTTCGCAGGCAATAATTCGGGTGCAGACTCGAAAATTATTATTACTCCAAAAGAAAGAAGGCAAAAAAATATGCATAGTGATGAAAATCCCATTCAGATATCTCAAAGAATTACGAAGCTACAACCGTTTTAATATTGCTTGTTAGAGAGAGAAAACGCAAACGGTGTGTGACGTCACATTACAGGATGCTGCCGGCAGGCCGCGTCGACGGCGTCGCCGACCACGATGCGCGCGGCACGTTGCCGTCTTCTGTGACGTCACATTCTTCCAGCGTCATCGTTTCATATGAAGTTGCGTTTTGCGAAAAAGGGACAGAACACATCCCTTCTTAAAACTTTGGACACTTATAACTTCGTGATTATTTAACCTTTTGCGTTGATTTTTTCTCCATTTGACAATTTTTTTTATCCTTCTTCGAGAAAATATCACATTATTTTATTTAGTGTCTACGCCCCTATTGTTGGAATCTAAAAGCGTCACCCGTGATGACTTTAAAGAAAAAAAAATGACAATAATTACACGGTTCACCCACGTATTAAACGTCACTACGGGCGACATGTTCCGAACTCTTCGGAAGTTCTTCTTCAGGATGAGTGTTTTCGCGGCGGTGTCGCTTGAATCACGACAAGATTCAAGCGACACCGCCGCGAAAACACTCATCCTTGAGAAGAATTCCCGAAGAGTTCGAAACATGTCGCCCGTAGTGACATTTAATACGTGAGTTGAACCGTGTAATTATTAGTACTGTTTCAACACGTCTCTCGAAAGTTTAAATTCGAAAAGCAATGTCCGCCATCTTGGAATTCAAAATGGACATCAATTCTAGAATCTTCAACCTCGAGAAGCCTGCCAATGTATGTTGTCCTTTAAAAAAACGCGCATATTAATTTACAACGAATGTTTCAAAATTTTTAAATAATGCGACCACTTTTTGAAATATTTCTGACTATGAATTCGTATTTAGACCTCTCAGACATCGATTTTGAACATAACCGGATTTATTCTCAACTAGCGATCCGCTCCGGCTTCGCACGGATACTATATTATACATATAAACCTTCTTCTTGAATCACTCTATCTATTAAAAAAAAACGCATCAAAATCCGTTGCGTAGTTTTAAAGATCTAAGCATACATAGGGACAGACAGCGGGAAGCGACTTTGTTTTATACTATGTAGTGATAGTGATAGTGATAATCTTTCATAAAGTAAATACACGATCGACAGAAAAATGTTCGTCTAGTTTTGCATGTACTGCACAAATTATTCTAAGAAGCCGGTCACCCGCCGATCGCTGCGTAATCTTATAGTTGTATTTTGAACTATATGTTAAGGTCGACTTTTAAATATATTATTTCAAAATGTAGCAAAATATCTACTGGAATGTAATGATACGTTCATTCACTGGACGAATATACTGGGTCACAATATTATTGAAATAATTATGTTCATCGTGCTGTCGTGAGAGCACAGAACGTAGTCCTCTCGTCTCAGCGGAGCGATTACGACTGACTCCGCCCGCGAACGGCAACAAAAGATATACAGAACCGCACGAAACACGCGACGGGAGAAAGGGTATCGCGCTAAATAAAAAAGGCCTATACGCCAAATACGTTTCACCTCAATAAGTCTGAAAAGGGACTACATAAAAATACCCCGCTAGTACTTTCATTAGGTAATGTGAAAAGCTATTATACACTCAACTTTTACTTAATTTATATGCACGGGATCCTCACACTATTGAAATTGAGTAAAAATAAGACATGTTTTGGCGGTTCTTTTCTATCGAGGCAATTTTGGTTTTGTATGGTTTTGTTCAGACGATTCAATTGCAAATATGATGTAGTTTTGGTATGTTCTTTTTCCTGGCATTCGCTTTAGTTTGTCATAGGTAAATATTCAATCTAAGAACCCCGATTTCGCGGAGCGCCCCCTCTTAAAATAACCCTCTAACCATCCTCGTCGTATCAACGACCATAAACAACCTAAACGTGTATCTCCGTAGGTTATTGTTATGGCTGACGAAGTACATAGATGCAACAACTGTATTACCAATTTCCACTGAATTGGGAACGACCGAACATTATTTGTGAACTCTGTCACAATTGTTTTATGTTTCCCGGTCGACGAGGAAGCCGTCTCGATCCCAATACGAGTACGTGTTTGACAGTTTCAGTGCTGCGCGAGCGCTGATGTTTGCACAGCCGGCAAGGGGCCCGCGGGGAAGACATATAAGTTGTTTTTCTTCATGTATTATTTACTCATTTGGCGACACGTGTCAGCATACAGCAGCAAGCGTGGCTTTGCAAACTTAAGTGATATTATAAGTATATTTTCGCTTCCAGAAGCTGGGGACAGAGATCCCGAGCGTCGCGGTCGGGAGGGCTCCGCCGCGTCCACGCCCGTCCGCCGCTGTCGTATGAGGTGAGCAAATCAATCATAGAATTCATAGACTCTCGCGTATTCAATGCAAGGCACAAAGTATTCCTCCTGACGAAGTCTTATTATGCTGTAGCTGACTTCGTAATAGACAAAGACCTTTAATAATTAATAATTTATAGTGTATAATTCTTTTTCTTTTGCTTACTATGTTGTATTACCTATCATAACATAAATGTCGTTATGGGCGCGTGCGTGGTAAGAATGCTGGTGCTTACCCATCCTGTGTCGACTTATTACTAAAGTTGTTTTTATTTTATAATTAATGGAACTCCAGGTTAGTTCGTATACTACAAGATATTTCTTTTATTTCTGTATATGACCGTTTGTTTCCTTAATAAAATAAAATAAAATAAACCGGCCAAGTGCGAGTTGGACTCGCGCACGAAGGGTTCCGTACCATTATCTATAAAAACAGTTAAAAAAAAAAAAAAATATGTAGGTATTTTATTTTGTTTTTAGTATTTGTTGTTATAGCGGCAACAGAAATACATAATTTGTGATAATTTCAACTGTCTAAAGTGTATAGTGTATATAATAAAAAATATTCCGTAGACTAAAATGACATTTCATGTATTGCTAGTGTTTTTAAGTCTTATAAATATTGATGTGCTACTACAACCGGCACTAACCGAAAATAAACGTTTGGGGTACTTATATTTGTTGATGAAGCGTCTATAACACAATGAATGGATAATCCGTGACGTGCTAAAAGGGGAGTAGGTAAAAATGACACCATTTTAATTATGCAACAAACGTAACAGAAAAATAACTAGTTAAATTCAACAAACGTAACAACAAAAGTCAACAAAAAAACTAGAGAACATGCACTGAAAACATCCGATCACTATACGAGTAAAATAACGAAATTAACGAATGCCAAATACGTAAACCAAAATTGCGTCGCGTCGGCGATACATCAATGTCATTTTAAATGTTTGAGTACATTAGTAGTGAGTAAATTTTATTTATTGTTTATTTCGTATCATTTTGTGAGTAGATTTTATTTATTGTTTATCTAAAATTAATTTAAGATTTTATCGGTTAAGTATTCACAAACTGATATCAAAGATCAGCACTGTTTGTATATAGCTGGTCACTTTATTTCTACGTTTGACATTTGTGGTTGTCATTTTAGTCTACGGAATAAAAAAATTGACTTTAGCTATCGCGGTTCTTGAGATACAGCCTGAAAAAATAAAAACGTTTGTTGTATGGGAGCCCCCCTTAAATATTTATTTTATTTTGTTTTTAGTGTTTGTCGTTATAGCGGCAACAGAAATACATAATCTGTGAACATTTCAACTGTCTAGCTATCGCGGTTTTGAGATACAGCCTTTCGACAGACAAAACGGCAAAAAAAACACGTTTGTTGTATGGGAGCCCCCTTTAAATATTTTTTTTTTTTGTTTTCAGTATTTGTTGTTATAGCGGCAACAGAAATACATCATCTGTGAAAATTTCAACTGCCTAGCTATCGCGGTTCTTGCAGATACAGCCTGGTGACAGACAGACAGACGTACAGCGAAGTCTTAGTAATAGGGTCCCGTTTTTACCCTTTGGGTACAGAACCCTAAAATGATGTTTATATAATACTTTTGAAGTGTATCTACTTATTCTTTTATTTACTTGGTTTTATAAATAATTAATAATTCGTTAGGTTAAGAGGTGTTATTAATAATTAATATTAAATTGTTATTATATCCCTTATTGTTGTTATTAATTGACATACTTATATTGAAATGGTAATAAAATTGTAAGCTCGACTTTTCATCCATTTTTGTGAGATATTTATGTAACAAATTCATGTTATTTTCTTACAATGTAAATTGTGACTGTATAAATGAAATGAATTTAATTAAATGACCATGCTCTTCTAGCACTCATGACTCTTAATGTGAATGTTGCAATGCTTGATAATTTAATGTCGGTAATTGACACCCTGCTCGTCACCTTTATTGCTATGAATTAGGATCGCAGGTGCCTATTATAGGAGCAGTATCGAGCAACTTGCCTTAATCGTATAAGCGTATTTAAAATGCCGGGTATATATATCACATAACGCCAATACTGTCTGTAAAATCCTGAGGGGATTTCACTTAAATAATCTATGGCGAGAGCTACGTCCTACTGCCCTAAACAATCCTAGAGCCCTAATGCCATTCCCTAGCCCTAGCATACCTAGATTTAACATATACACATATAAATATGAAGGATGTCTGCACCATGAGACCTACGGGTTACAGACGGAAGGTGTGGAGGATATGGGTAATAGGTTGGATATTCACTGCCAACTGCACAGAGTCTTGCGGTTGATTACGGCTAAAGGTGTATTGGCCACAGTGAAGGAATATACCCTTGTCGATGAAGTAAAGTCCGAGTCCAAATCAGAAAAGAGCGTTTATTTACAATAAATTTTCCTATATATACAAATTCTGTTTTGATGAGTGCGTCTATACAATTATAATATTTTCGTAGTGTGCGTTTACATATTCAGCATCACATGACTGGCGTATGCGAATCTGCATTTTAATGTCCTAATTTTGTAATGCTGATTTGAGGTTCTGTTCACTACACGTGAACACTGTCCGCTGTGGCGCTGACCGTGCCCAGGCGACCATCGATTCATGCGCCTGCGCCTGCCGCACGCTTACACGCCAATTCGCGAACAGCGTGGTTTCTCTCTCGGAGCATGTATGCATGCCATACTTATCTTCGGGTTGAATCCCCAAAGAATTTGTGACCAGTATTTTGTATGATCCGTTTGTAGGTTTTTGGAAATAAGAGTAAACCGTCGAACCCACTAGATGCCTACGACAGCAGTCGTTCCGATGATGTGTCAAGCAGACTGCGTGAATAGTCAAGTTTACCTCGTCCATGGACTTAGCAAAGACATACCAATTTAGTGTTCTCTCAGAATTGGAAGGTCAGATTTAGGTTAGGTTACCTACCGCTTAAGATGAATATTGAGTTTAGGAAGCACGCAGTGAAGACCTACAGTATAATTGAAGTGTGTATCGGCAGGAGTGTATGGTGGATTACGGCGGCGCTATGCGGCGTGCTGGCGTGCGCGCGCGCCGCCACACCGCCGGTGTGTGCCGAGGTGCGCGTGACGAGCTGCGTGCCCGGCGCGGGCGCAGCTGACGGCGGCGCGCTGGGTGCGCTGGCGGTGGCGGCGCTGGCGGCCCGCGGCGTACGCGCGCGCGCCGACCCGCCGCCGAGGGAGTGCGCCGCGCCGGCGTCGCCCGAGTGCCGGCTCGCCGTCAACCGCTTACTCACCAGCGGCAAGCTCACGGCGGCTATCCTGCCTGTACTTGCTGACGCTGCGCCACTCGGGTAACACACCATTTGTTACTATCTAAACGTAATACAATATATGTCTAACAATATATGGACCAAGGTCTGAAATAAATCATTTTTATTTTATTTATTTATTTATTAATAAGTATAGTCACAAAGAAGCCTCCAAGAATGAAAATTCGTTTATGTATCATCATTCGTATAACCAACAACAGCTGCTATAATTAGATTTGTATTTTTTCAAATATGATTCATTATCAATAATCAGTTCTCACCACTAATAACATGTTAAGTAACACAAAACTATATAGACATGCAGTCAAAAGCCGACTAAAGTAAAAATAGTGGTGTAACCAAAAGAAATAATAATAACGAAATAATCACTGGGTGTATCATGGTTTCATGGTGCGCTCGGAGATGGTATCTGCCATGTGTATCACTTTCCGCTTTTTGTTTTAAAGGGCCTCTGCGCTGTTCTCTTCGGCCCCACGCATGCCTCCCAAAATTCCAGGACCCCATGGTCCCGAGATATGAAAAAACATACAAATAATAATAATAATATATGTGACAAATCTAAACACAATTAATGTATTGTTCTTGAATAAATTAACTATGGAATATATTAATATGTTTTCTTTAAATTATTATTTAATTTTTATATATATAATTTGTAATATTGTATTTCAAGAAAGTTTGCTTCTAACATACTTACTAAATCAATTTCATAAACCTTAATGTTTTGCTGTCAGGCCCATGGACGGGTACGGGTTAGCGGCGCTAGGAGACGCGGCCCCGCCGACCCGGCGCACGTGTCGTGCCGGCGGCCCCGCTGACGGCGGCGCACGAGCCGCGCGCTCGCTGCTCGACCTCGCCGACGCCGAAGTCGCCGCGCTCTACGACCTCGCGCCCGCCGAGCTCACCGGCGTGCTCGGGAACAACTCCAGCACCGATAAGTGGGATGGGTGCGTATATGCGCATTGCGCAAAACCTAGTGATGTTAGTTTTATATTTCAAAAAGTACAGTCTGTCTATTTGCTGCTCCATGAGTCTTACTAAATCACAGTGTTTTATTAATAAGTTTATTAGCGTTCTTGAACGTTAAAAAAACTAATTTGACCACCGTCTACAGAGTCTGTGGTTAATGATGTGGTTAGTGGTGAGCAGGTGGTTTATGTGGACTAACGCTAGTAAACTTATTAATAAAACGCTGTGATGTGGTAAGACTCATGGAGCAGCAATAAGTCGAAAGTCAGAATACAAAATCAAAAGTTAATTTTCTAGCTTTTAGCTTTTCTGATACGCAGGTTGTCGTACCCAACTGGAACGGAATCTGTGGAGGATTGCGCGAAAGGGTCCTGCGCGACTCTACTCACAAGTACCGCGACCGAGGCGAGTGAGCTGGCGGCGCTGGCGCGCATGTATGTGTTGCGCGTGCGCGCGGTGCCGCTCGGCGCGCGGCTGCCTGCTGCCACGTCGCTCCGGCGCCCCTTCATCGCCTGTGACGCGCTGAATGCCCCGCCCGGCCGCCCGCTCGGCCCGCCGCCCTGCACCGACCCTCCGTGCATTTTTGAACCCTATCGCTTACTGAAGCTGGTTAATAAGCGCGCACCCGAACTCACGCCAAGCGCACTGCACGTGTTATCGAAGCTACGGGTGAACGAGGAGGAATTGACAGCGCTCGTTAGCGATGCACGGGCGCGAGGGGCAGAAGTTGCGGCGCGCGAGTTTTTGATCACGCACCCGGTAGCAGGTGGCGCTAGGGAGGTGCGGGCGCAGGTGATGGTGCCGGTCAGAACGCCGCGCGAGCTGGGGCTGCCACCGCGCGCGCTGGCCGCCGCCGCCGCTCTGGCCGAGGCGGACGAAGCCGAGGCTCGGCGGCGGAACGCGCCCGGCGCCGCGCGTTTCAAAGTCGAAACCTTTGACGACGAGTGCTCCGGCTCCACCGCGTATAAACACTTGTCTGACGCGCTAGGCACGGGTGAATACGGCGCGCTGTCTGCGATTGCAGGGCCGGCGTGCGGGGCCGCCTTTGCCGATGTGGCCAAGCAGAGCAAGTCGCACGTGTTGCCTGTGCTGGCGTACACGGCCCAGGCTGCGGAGAGCCCGTACGTGCTGAGGGCCGCTGGCGATGCGCGCGACTCCGCTGCGGCGCTAGGCGCGCTCTTGTCGGCCCATAACTGGCGTCGGCTCGCCGCGCTCACCGACCCCGCCACTCGCGCACTACTGGATGCTACGGGCTTACGCGCCGACGTCGTAGTCCACACGGAGCTACCGGATGCTGACGCCACCGCCGACGCCGACGCCGCCAGTGACGCGGGCGCCACCTGCGTTCACGACCTCAACGAACTGCCCAAGAATCCGATGCAGGAATCTTATGGCAAACCTAACCTAGAGCCAGATTATGAATTAATATCTCAGGTAAGACTTTTTTTATAAAGTTATCATTTCGAAACGCCTCTAAGCATTTAATTATAAGGCTTTGGCTGATTGCACTTAGTCCGACTACTAACTAGTCTCCATCTTCACCTCAAGTCATATTCCGCATCCATCATTATTGTAACAAATGTCCTCAGTGGGCAGGTCGCGCGGCGGCCGCAGGCACGCGCGTGCTGCTGGCGTGGCCGGAGGACGCGCGTGCGCTGCGCTCGGCGCTGTGCGCGGGCCGCGCGGTGGGGCTCACGCCACTCACCGCCGTCTGGCTCCTCCCCCCGCTGGCCCCGGCCGCGCTCGTGCGTGCTGACACTGACAGACACTCCTGCTCAACTGCGGAGGTACAGGAGATGGCTGACGGACACCTCAGTCTTGTGCCCGCCTGGCAGCGCGACTGGACGCCACCCGCAGACTGGACGGAGCGGTGGTATCGCTACTGCGACTATCAGGTACACTACAACCAGACCAGTACCAGATACAATACTAGGCTCTATTAGTGTAGCCTACTTAATTCTTCATCATCTCAAGGATTATTACTGATAAATTTCATCGATGAATAAGGTAGAAATTCTTTACTGTATCACTGTCTCAGAAAAGGAAACGAACCCTCAAAAATGTAATAATGCATAGGCTACAACTCTACACATTGACTTAAACCGAAAGAAAAACTTATTGAATTAATTAATTGTGTCTGTTGTTCCACATTGCCACTTGGTCTGAGAACACTGTTATTGAATGTGGTATTCTGTGGTGTGCAGGTGGTGGGAGCTCCGTGCTCGGAGCCGCCGCCGGCCGCCGCGCTGCTGTACGACGTGCTGCGGCTGTGGGCCGCCGCACTAGCACGCATGCTGGCCCGCATGCCCAACGCGCTAGATGACCTGCATCGCGAGGATATCATCAAGTCAGTATAGCCTTCTTCGCCGATTTTACACTTGGCTGAGATTTGTATTTTATTAATGAGATCATCTGATGTAGTTCGGAATTATTTATTTCTTAGCTTTGTGGTTTAGTGTCGGGCAAAATCTCAATAAATAACTAAATCTCCCCCTGACGACATACGGTACATACGCCAACACAGTTAACTGACCATTAGTGACCCTTATTTCAATGCACATACAGTGCACGGATGGTCAGTTAACTGTGTTGGCATTGGTACGTTGTCACTTGTTTCGTTCAGTGACGCTCATTTGATATCGTTAGTATATCGATACCGATAGATGATTTGCTTTTTGATTTGATTGATGATTTGGGTGATTTGCCCGCTTGATGATTTTGAGCTAAGTACAAAAATACTGAAATTGTTTTCCAGATCACTAATTGCGGATGTGGAAAGGCCAGAATATAACTACACCGGACTGACGGGACAGTTCTCGTGGGTTAACGGCACGCGAGCGGTGCCGCTGCGGCTGCTTCAGTGGGACAACGGCACGCAAACATATGCAGACGTCGGCGGCTGGACGAACGAGCTTACGCTAACACCGGGCGCGATACGCTGGCGAACTGCCGACGGCAAGGTGCCTGATGACGGCGCCGAACCCTGCGCGCTGCAACCGCTAGCCGATGCGCTTCACGCTGACTGCCAGGTCGCGCTCGGGACATTACTAGCGCTACTACTGGCCGCACTTGCGGCCGCACTTGGCGGCGCTGGCTGGTTACTAAAGCGACGCATAGAAACACGCTACCGTAAAAGACTAGCTGCGCTCGGACTGACCACGCTCGCGCCTAAACTAGACGCATTGGACCGCTGGGAGCTGCCGCGCGAGCGGGTCGTTATCAACCGCAAGCTCGGTGTCGGCGCTTTCGGGACGGTTTATGGCGGGCACGCGTTACTGACTGAGCGGCGCGCATGGACCGCAGTCGCTGTTAAAACGCTCAAGCCCGGCGCCGGCATGGCGGAGAAGCTCGACTTCCTGGCCGAGGCAGAAGCCATGAAGCGACTGGAACACCCAAATGTTGTTCGACTGCTGGGTGTGGTGACACACTCCGAACCCGTGTGCACTGTCATGGAGTTCATGCTGTACGGGGACTTAAAAGGCTACCTGTTGGCGCGGCGGCATTTAATAGACGAGGGAGGCGAGGCTGCGGACGAGGTAAGTTTCGTTGTATTTAATTTTAAACCTAATGAATAGGTACAACTACTTTTTAGAGCAACGTCCTGTTTTGTGGTGTTATTTTTTAAAGTACCTAAGTATTTGCATTAATTATTCTAGTAAGCATTCATGGGTAAAATTGTTCGTTATGACCATCTTCTTCCTGTTATACCGGATTTTGACCCCGGAGCAACCCAGTATTTTAACAGTTGTGAAATACCGTATGGATGCGCAGGTGTCGCCGGCGCGGTTGACAGCCATGGCGCTGGACGCGGCGCGTGCGCTCTCGTACCTGGCGCAGCTACGCTTCGTGCACCGCGACGTGGCCGCGCGGAACTGCCTCGTGTCCGCGCGCCGCGCGCTCAAGCTCGCCGACTTCGGGATGGCGCGCCCCGTCTGCGAGAGCGACTACTACCGCTTCAGGTAAGCGAAGGCGGTGGCGCCGTCAAGTTTGTCAGAATTTCACTATAAAGCTGTAAATAATCGTGTTAATACCTTTATACATTGTAATGCATGAGCTACCTACTCGCCACCGACACCGCCGCACTATAGTCTTTTGATCTTTTCTATATCTGGGCTTGCCGTCGAGCCGCCCTTAATCATTGAATGACCTTTGAAATATGCAGATTTAGCATTTATAAACTGCTTTTAAAATCGTATGCAGATACGATTTTAAAAGCAGTTTATAAATGATAGTTAACACTTTGAAAGTTACGCAAACCCCCTGCAATCTTCTCAGATAACGAGCAAAAACCTGCCAAGTTTAACTTCTTTTTTAGGGAACATGGTACCTTTATAGTTTCGTCATGTCCATTTGTCTGTCTGTCCGTCTGCGACTTAACTCAGTGACCCTTACTACTAGAAAGCTGTTAGTCGGCATGGGGAAATCAATCACATCGACAAAATGATAGAATACAATTTTGAAAAAAAAAGAATAGTGTACACGTAAAGTGGGGATGTCGTTTTTTTTCTTGGTAAATACTTGGTGTGGGGTATCGTTGGATAGCCGGTTCTCCAATAAGATTGTTCTATTCAGGGATCCGTCTGCGTGATATTGCGTTTTAAAGCCCTAACTTTTGTTGGAGTCAAGTGTCCCACCCCCTGCCGGCTAAATGGTTACTACGGGGTATGGACAAAACATCATGGCAGTAGTACATTATAATGAATTTAAAAGGAAAACTATCACGGATAAGTAGACATAACTACCAGCTAGTTAATGAGAAATAGTCGCCAACTTGAAATTGCACTCGGAAAGGCCCACTTTTCTACAAATTCCGGCGACGCACAGCAACGTTTAGATGGCGCGCGCGTTTCGATGTAATAAAGACAGACAGGCATCAACGGAACCCTACACTGTGCGTGGCCCGATACGCATTTGGCCTTTTTCTATCTAACTTCCTTCGTCTCTAGCTATCAACACAACAAATCCTCAAATCAATAAAGGGTCGGCAACACGCTTCTAATTCTTCTGAAATCGTAAGCGTCCTATAGACTACGGTGTCTGCTCACCATCAAGCAGGTCGCTTGCCACCGTCGTAGTATAAAAAATATCCAAGTGACGTTTGTAATGGTTCCAGCCGCAAGGGCCTGCTGCCGGTGCGCTGGATGGCGCCGGAGTCGCTGTCGCGCGGCGTGTTCTCGCCGGCGTCCGACGTGTGGTCGCTCGGCGTGCTGCTCTACGAGATCGTGACGTTCGGCGCGCTGCCCTACCAGGGGCTCGGCAACGCGCAGGTGCTGGCGCGCGTCACCCGGGGCCGCGCGCTCCACCCGCCGTCAGGCCTGCTGCCCAGTCTGTCAGTACAACACACTGTTCCTTCTCCTTATCGGGATATCCCCGTTAGAGCTTTGTAAAAAGCAATAGGTACCGCAGCTCAATAATCCGCATTCAATCACACATTACCTGGTTTTCATGTAATGTTAACCCTAAAGGCGAGTTTATATTTTTACATCAAACTCTGTTCAGTGAATGTACTCTTTCACTTCAATGTCAGTAGGAATATACCTAAGGTCTCTTTGCAGAATAAATATAACTGTTTTATTTTATCAGTGAGGGGCTGATGAAGTCGTGCTGGCAGCAGGAGCCCACGGCGCGCCCGAGCGCGGCGGCCGTCGCGGCGTTCCTCGCAGACGCGCCGAGGCTGCTCACGCCGTGCCTCGTGCCGCTGGACGCACTGCCACTCGAGTCAGCCGAGCACGAGGTTAGCCCCAACCCCTCCCCTCGTTCCTCGCAGACGCGCCGAGGCTACCTGACACCGTGCCTCGTGCCGCTGGACGCACTGCCACTCGAGTCAGCCGAGCACGAGGTTAGCCCCAACCCCTCCCCTCGTTCCTCGCAGACGCGCCGAGGCTACTGACACCGTGCCTCGTGCCGCTGGACGCACTGCCACTCGAGTCAGCCGAGCACGAGGTTAGCCCCAACTCCTCCCCTCGTTCCTCGCAGACGCGCCGAGGCTACTGACACCGTGCCTCGTGCCGCTGGACGCACTGCCACTCGAGTCAGCCGAGGACGAGGTGAGCCCCAACTCCTCCCCTCGTTCCTCGCAGACGCGCCGAGGCTACTGACACCGTGCCTCGTGCCGCTGGACGCACTGCCACTCGAGTCAGCCGAGGACGAGGTGAGCCCCATCCCCTCCCTTCGTTCCTCGCAGACGCGTCGAGGCTACTGACACCGTGCCTCGTGCCGCTGGACGCACTGCCACTCGAGTCAGCCGAGCACGAGGTTAGCCCCAACTCCTCCCCTCGTTCCTCGCAGACGCGCCGAGGCTACTGACACCGTGCCTCGTGCCGCTGGACGCACTGCCACTCGAGTCAGCCGAGGACGAGGTGAGCCCCATCCCCTCCCCTCGTTCCTCGCAGACGCGCCGAGGCTACTAACACCGTGCCTCGTGCCGCTGGACGCACTGCCACTCGAGTCAGCCGAGGACGAGGTGAGCCCCATCCCCTCCCCTCGTTCCTCGCAGACGCGCCGAGGCTACTAACACCGTGCCTCGTGCCGCTGGACGCACTGCCACTCGAGTCAGCCGAGCACGAGGTGATCCCCGACCCCTCCCTTCGTTCCTCGCAGACGCGCCGAGGCTACTGACACCGTGCCTCGTGCCGCTGGACGCACTGCCACTCGAGTCAGCCGAGGACGAGGTGAGCCCCATCCCCTCCCCTCGTTCCTCGCAGACGCGCCGAGGCTACTAACACCGTGCCTCGTGCCGCTGGACGCACTGCCACTCGAGTCAGCCGAGGACGAGGTGAGCCCCATCCCCTCCCTTCGTTCCTCGCAGACGCGCCGAGGCTGCTAACGCCGTGCCTCGTGCCGCTGAACGCACTGCCACTCGAGTCAGCCGAGCACGAGTGGAAACCCGACCACTGGTTCCTACTCCTAGTGGTCGCCTCGATGTGAAAATGTGGAATTGATAGGTATATCTAATAGCCGCTCTATTGTGTAAACTTTCCATCCAATATTTACACCATTATTCATAAAGATGGGCAAACCTTAGTCATCTAAAATGTGTTATGTGGTTCTGTCCCTTTTTCACGAATACAAACGTCAAATTGTCAGATAATATCAAAATAATTTTAAGAGCATTTTAGCTACTTAAAACAGATTTGAAGGATTTTAAGAACATGTTCAAACTCGTGGATACTTTTCTAATTAGCTTTATTTACCGACAACAGGAATTGCAAGGGCGTTGGGTGTCATGGGCGGCGCCGCCGTCCGCCGCCACCGACACCACATACCTGAGCGCCGACGCTGACGCCGAGCCCGACTCACCTGCCGACCCCGCCGAGACACAGTGCTTCCTGCCTTGACGCATTACGTTCATTATAACCCAACACACAAGAATAAATACGTAATATGTGGCAGGGAATGTGTATCGCTAAAGAGAGTAACCAGCAGTACCAACACACATCAACACAGGTCTTTAAAGTTAAGTACTAAACTCAGTTCATGGATTGATGTTTTTTATCGAGTGGTATCAGAAAGATACAAATGGTTTATTAGTTACACCAGATAAACGCCGACACAGGCCGCCGCCGCCGCCGACGGCTCACAACACATTCCATCGTCTAGTCAATTGCGATATGCAATTATGGTTAAGTATTTATAATAATTGTAAAATAGATCTTGTAAATATAAAAAAATATATTTTATAAATTTTAATCTGTGTTTCTTACTTGTCATCGAAATCAAAATATTTATTTATTTTCAATATAGCAACTATTATTTATTACAGGTTAACCTAATGCAATAGCGCCTTAAATACCTAATTGATTTAACCTAATTAAGTATTATACTTGCACAAGACACACAGACACTTTAACAAATTCGGACATTGAACAATGAAATATATCACTTTGGTCAGCAACTAGGTGTAGTGTGTGTACTGAGGGGCACTTTACGAAGCAAGCTGGTTCTGCCGCTCGGCTCCGCCAGCAGCCGCGGCCACCGCCGTCGCCCCGCGTACCCGTCCGGCACACCCAAACCTAACTGCTGCAATATACCCGGGTTGCACATAAGACCCCGTAGAACTCGGACTAGGTAGCAGGCTAGTGACATATCCCTACGCGTTTCCAATCTATTGTAGCCTACCATGCCTATGACGAAGTCTGTAGGATACATCAACGGATAGAATAGATCGAGACAGTATTTCACACCGGCCTGCAGCTTTATAAGTCGCAGGTCCGCCCACACATGGAATACTGTTCTCATCTATAGGCAGGGGCACCCCAATACCAGCTTCTCCCTCTGGATCGCATCCAACGACGAGCAACTCGAATTGTAAACTGCCAGCATATTTCGGATCGCCTTGACCCCTTGGCGCTGCGTAGAGATGTGGCCTCGCTCTGCATTTTCTATCGCATGTATAACGGGGAGTGCTCCGAGGAATTGTTCGGATTAATCCATGCCGCTTCTTTTCGCCATCGTCCAACGCGACAACATTACCATCCTCACCACTTAGATGGTTGGCAGTCCTCAACTGTGCGCTTCTCCAGAAACTTCCTGCCTCGCACAGCTAAACTGTGGAATGGATTGTCGCCTGCGGTCTACGAACAAAAATAACATGGAAGCATTCTGTCCCCTCAATTCTAGCGCAACGAAAACGGTGCCGCTGTGGGCGGGCCTTACAAACTGTGCCGCATACGACTTCAGTTTGACTGGGATGTCAGTGAGTGACGGACATGGCGGACAAGAACGCGATTACTAACAAAATACAAGATTTATTCTAATTTAAGATGCCCTCATGTGTTGTTAAGTGGTGCAAAAACCATTCCGACCATTCGAAGGAAAATGGCATCACTTTTCACGCGTAAGTAAACCGATAACTTCAGTAAAACCTTTAAAATATATGATCACTTTTTCTCTATAGGGATGATATTATGCCAAATGAAGTAAGTAGATTATTTTATTAGGTAACTTATTGGATTTTAATTGGAGATGGGCCGACTTACTGAATTTTAACACCTTAATTATAGGTAATGTATGTACATGACTTAACAATGAAATAAATGAAATTAAATTAAATTCGGATGTGGAAATGTCGGATTTTGCCGACAGGCCAGTCGGCCGACTCGTGGGTTTTTGAATTGCCGATTAATCGGCCGACTGGTTGGCAGTGCCGATCGTAGGTTTTTAGTTAAGTTCGAGCACAATCGGAAACGTTCGTGTTGCTTCGTCTCCCGCGTCATTTTTGCCGTTCATGTTTTGACCAGTTTTGTTTACATTATTATTTCGCTGGCGTGTTACGTGCCTTGAAAAACAATAAAAAATACATTAAAAGTTTAACCTCCTAAGACCCCGCGTACAAAATTTTGTACAAATTTAAAAATCAACTTTGAACTTTTACTGAATGTCAAAAAGTTCCTAATTCAATGACACAAAATCGTAGTCTGGGCCCCAGGAGGTACTTGCTTAATATGGTTTCATTTCTTCCTTTTTTTGTAGGTAGGTACTATTTTAATGATTGTATGTATTTTTGTGTGCTAATAAAATTATAAGATACATTTCTTGCTATGTCTTATATTTTCCTGTAGGCAATTAAGTGTCGAATATTCGGCATTTTTTGCCGACTAGTCGCCGACTAATGGCCGACTATAAATGGTGTAGTAACTTAACATTAAACTGTATGATAACAATTACATATGCCAACTTGAGTCTGTTTTATTTTATTACAATATTCTAACCTACATATTTGGTATCTTCAAAACTGCACAAATAATACATTAATTATTTGATTGGCTCTTTAATGTATGGCATAAACCTATCCATAACTGACGAACGGTGAACGGGCGTTGGCTGGGCGGGCTGCTGCTAGTGCGTGCAGCAAGAAGCTCATTGGCGGATAATGTTACTGATTGGTAGTTATTGACAATCTATCTATTTCACTTACACGTAAGTGTTCACAATAGAGTAAAAGAGATGACTATTATTTTTTTTGTCATGTTCGGAGAAAGGCTCTGTATACGTAACGTCTTATTTAAATGTAAGTGTATTTGTGTTTGTGTGCTAACTGTCCCGATAAATTTAACGGCGAAGTACTGAGATGCGGCTTCCATGTTATTTTTATTCGTAGCCTGCGGTATTTCCGGACCGATACGACCTTCAAACCTTCAAGAAAAGAGCGTAATCCCATCTCAAAGGCTGGCAACGCACTCACAACACCTCTGGTGTTTCAAGTATCCATGGGCGGCGGTAATCGCTTACCATCAGGTGATCCGCTAGACTCCATACAGTACAGTTACCTGGTAAACTTATTTTGAATCCTTCTACCATGAGGATATACTTTTTCTCGTGTGGTCCCCATACACTCTAATTGGCTTCTCACAAGAGCATTATACAGCGCTGAAACGGCTTGAATGTTTTTAAAGCTCGCTGCCCGCCGAAGTACGAAACCAAGGATTCTAAATGCTTTTTTACAAATGCCAACTTTATGGTCGCTGGCTATAAGGTCAAGTCCCTATTTATGAGTAGGTACTCCTAGGTCTATCACGGAGTCCACTCTAGCTAATTGCGCTCCTGCTACCCCATCTATTTAAGGAAGCATTCCTAGTAGGTATGGATGGTCCCATTTATTATGTCCCTTATTTATTTATTTATTTAAACTTAATTGCACAAAAGAAAACTTATCGTTCAAAAGGCGGACTTAATGCCATATGGCATTCTCTACCAGTCAAACCTTAAGGCAAAGCGGAAAAGATTGTGGGGCAGTGCAAATAACAACAAAAAAAATAACATTACAGTATTCCTATATACAACATATTTACACAAATACATACATAAATAAAATAAATATTTACATACACAAATAAATATATGTATATACATAAATATACACTACATACATACTTACAAGCGAAATTTTCAAACCTGTAACCTTTAGTCTATACTCAGATGTGCCAGCAAATAAATTACGCACAGATTTCTTAAAGACGAACTTGCTCGGGGCTTTCCTGATCGCGGGGGGAAGGCCGTTCCAAAGACGAACCACCTGCACAGTGAAAGAATTGGACATAAAGCCAGTACGGTGAAGAGGGATAGATAGAGAAAGATTGCCAGAAGAGCGAAATTGACGGTCACGAGAAGCACCATGAAAGTGAAAGAAAGATTTGAGATATTAAGGGGAATGTGGATCATTAAGAATAGAAAATAAAGTGCAAAGCATGCGAGTATTTCGCCGTTGACGGATAGGAAGCCAGCCAAGCCGAGCCCGAAAAGAGGAGACGTGGTCGTATTTCCGTAGACAGAAAATGAAACGGATACAGTTATTGAGAAGTCGATCCAGCTTATCGAGAAGTTCTTCATTTAAATCCGGATAGCACACATCACCGTAGTCGATTATGGGTAAAATCAGCGTGTTCACAAGCAAAACCTTAGTGTGTATGGGCAAAAAGTGCTTGAACTTGTTAAGAGAGTGGAGAGATCCCGTAATCTTGCGGCTAATTTCCGCAACCTGTGTTCTCCAGCTCAGAGTACAGTCCAAGTGAACACCTAAGTCTTTTACACTCTGACTGTAGGGTATAACAGTTCCATTGAACTGCACTGGTCTAATGGAGTCAAGATCAAGCTTGGAAAGTTGCCGAGAGCTACCGATGACAATGGCTTGACACTTTGACGGGGTACGACTTATCGCCTAAACGTCGGTCACTCTCGCACTGCTCTACCCAGAATCCAGATATCTGATACTCATACTAATATTTATTATGTCCCTTATCGCCCGAACGTCGGTCACTCTCGCACTGCTCTACCCAGAATCCAGATATCTGATACTCATACTAATATTTATTATGTCCCTTATCGCCCGAACGTCGGTCACTCTCGCACTGCTCTACCCAGAATCCAGATATCTGATACTCATACTAATATTTATTATGTCCCTTATCGCCCGAACGTCGGTCACTCTCGCACTGCTCTACCCAGAATCCAGATATCTGATACTCATACTAATATTTATTATGTCCCTTATCGCCCGAACGTCGGTCACTCTCGCACTGCTCTACCCAGAATCCAGATATCTGATACTCATACTAATATTTATTATGTCCCTTATCGCCCGAACGTCGGTCACTCTCGCACTGCTCTACCCAGTATTCAGATATCTGATACTCATACTCATATTTATTCATAATACAAATATTAGTATGTCACATATATTTATCAATTCTATAAATTAATGTTTATACATATAATTCAATTATTATTATACAAAACCGCACAAGACCGAGTCGGACTCGCCCACCGAAGGTTCCGTACAAAGTAGGTACATATTATAAACAGTTCAAGAATCTTGTCTCGTAGTTTTTTCCGAGCGTTTCCATTTTTTTTAATGATTTAATTACAAATGTATAGTTTTCAATTTTTCCCGTACAATTATAGTATGATGAAACGGCTCACTCACGACTTTAAGGTCGATATCGCTCGAAATGTTTGAAAACCAATACGCGTAGCACTCCGCTAAACTAGGTGATAAGCACGCCGGCATCGGAGTATTGGTTCATAATATGTCGAGCAATATTCGACCTTGAAGAGGTGAGTGACCCGTTTCATTATATTTTGATATGGCTGAAACTCACAGGAGTTTGCTATATACAATCCTTCTGCTTCTTCGTCCAGTGCTGGTGCCCCCTGCTGGGGTGCAGAATCTACAGAATCAACTTCCTTCATTTGCTTGTCTTGGGCAGTTTGGGTTACTTATTTCCATGTCATCCCCAAAGAGCTCATCGCTTACTCCATGGAACGCTGCGGTGCCAAGTAGTACTAGGACGACTTTGTTCTCGCTTGCCACTTATCTGCCACCTCAAAGTCGAAGTCAAATTATTAAATGTATAAAAAGCACACATACACAGTACCTAATAACATTAAATTGATTGCAATTCATTAGGATGTCTCTTTACGTCTTTACATTACATTAGGTATATGAAAGGCATGTAATTAAATCGATATCTGTATATTCCCTTTTTTCGAACAAAATATATCAAAGTTAAACCAAAAACTTAACATCTTGCACACAAATTATGCACACTAAATAAATAAAATTAAATGTAACTACTGCTTTAAATGGTATTTGCAGAACTGTTTTACTGAACTTATATCAAAATTGTATAGGTAGGTATCTAACAATTCCTTAGTTCAACAAACATATCAAAACTTTTTTAAGGAAAACCATCACCTAATAAACTTTTAGGAACATCGTTTATTCTAAATAAAATCCAATTTAATCAGTCATCTTCATATTATAATTAAGTACACAAAAAAATTATCAAGTTGATATGTATACGCGTGACGTCACCGAGGCGTCCGTCGTAAGCTGACCCGCGACCCTACTTCAGTAATAAACGAGCTCTCGTAACACCTACTTGTTTCATTGCGTCCGCATATATATCACAAGTGCTTACTATTAACATGCATTAAACACTGGCACACTGAGTGGTAAGGTATTCGTCACTGACCCGTAACATTAGACCGCGAATGTATTTAAAAAAAAATCCAAACAAGTTTTTCTGCTTTTTTATAAAAAAAATAACCTCTCCTGCCTACGTGATAGATATCAATTTTAGAAATTCCGTAGTAAGATTGTACAGATTAGAGTGCAAGTTAGTATTTTTAATAAAAAAATCGTATTTTTGTTTTATAAATCATATAGGTATAATACTAATACTACTCCGGCTGTCCCAAATCAAAACCTAGTAAGTGCATTTAGCGAAATTTTACAGGAGAGGCAAATAAACACTTTGTCAAAAATTTGATACGTAGAGACCTTTTTCACACAAGACTTTTTTATATATAGAAAAGTATAGCTTGCTTTACAAGACTAATCAGTCAAACTAAATTTATGTGTATTTTTACAAGTTTTATGTGCCTTACCAACGACCAACTATAAAAATAAGACAAATGTGTTATGTCAATTACAATATAAAAAGCTAGCAAGTGGTCTTACTAAGTTTTTGAATTGGTCCTTTTTGAGGGTTCATTTTAGATCCCTAACATAAAACCTAGCAAAAGCCTTATTAGATTTTGATTTTTATTTGTTTTAACGGAAAATTTGTAGTATTGCAATTTAGTAGGTATACATTATTCAGGAATTACTGAATACCAGCTTTTTCCCGCGACTTCGCCACGTAAACTTTCATCTTTTCTTTCGGGTGAAAGAAAAGATGAAAGTTTTTTATCCCGGAAACCACCCCTAAAGTGGGTACTTTAGAGGAGATTTCCTTTCACGCAAATATATGTAGGCGTTTAAGCGTGATTCAGTTACAAACATATACATACTTATATAATGTTTGTAAAATTAGTAGGGTCATAATAAAACACTAAAAAATATTTAATAAAGAGTTTAATTATTAATTAATTATCAAGCGTCGTCAGGCATTAATTCGCCCCCAGTTTGGAGACCAATACATTGGTTGTTAATCGGTAGTTGACACCAAAAATTACGCCTTGTTTCTGGCATTAAAGGCACTAATTCATAGATTCCTGTTCTTTTTGGTAATAATTCGATAAATTACGTAAACGCAGCCGCGACTGTCATCGTGTCCGACGCCATTTTGAACGACGCACAATGTCGGCTCGCCGCGAGCGCGCTGCCTCGCCCGCGCATGTTTATGTGCACCAAATTGGCTCGCGAGCATGGCTCAGGCTGAGCCGCTCAAATTCGTACGCAGCTTAAGGACAGTTTCATACATAACTTATGATACTTGTTACGGCCAAGTTGCCGATATATCATAAGACTCCATTTGCTTAGTATATGCATTTATTGCGTTTTTACAGTTATTAAAATATAACATTACTTGTTTATTTTACAATCAACTTAATATTTAGCCAAAACATTTTCTTCTGACAGTTTCCAAAATTCATTGAAAAAGGAATGTCTGGAAGACTCGCCGGCCAGCGAGCCCGTCATCGCCGTGGTGTAAAGAGGCGTTAACATACTTTATTGGGGTGTGTGTCTTGTTATGGCTTTTCGTTACTGATGTACACATAACTACTATGCCTATTACCCGACACTAGGGTAGAAATGCATCAATGATAGAACAGTCCATTTCAAGTTGCTAATTGCATTTAGTATGTAATGTACCTACTTTAAAAAGGATCGCAAAAAATAATGTTAAAAAGCATTTTGAAAGTGTTCGTACCTCCATCCAAGCCCAATTTAAACTTTAAAAACAGAAAACAGAAACACCCAGCACCACAAACCCTTTTGCGATCGATTTGTAGGCAACACAATATACACACACAAGATAAAAAAAATGTAAGTACACAATTACCTTCTAAGAGCAGCTGCTAAAATTCGACTCGATCGACCACTTTTATACATTATGAATGCGTCCGCGCAGCAACGCAAAGTTCGACCAACTACAAACTTCAAGTTGAAACTCGTTCCCGATCCCGAATCGTAGCGGGGCACGCGGCTACCGCGCCAACTTCACTCATTACTGACTTGCTAGGTTTTATTTATTGGAATAATTGAATTTCTTGTTGTACACGTCGGCAAATTTGAATTTAAAAACCTAGTAAGTTCCGTTTACAAATTCATAAACCTAGCATAGGACACACTTAATAGGTTTTTGGACTTGGAAATGTTACTTACTACTATTTCGAATTTGATATTTGCAAGTAAGATATGCACTTGCTAGGTTTGCTAGGTCTCTTAACTTTGATTCTACGTGTGATAGGAATACAGGTGTTTTTGCATAAGACGCAGCTCAAAATTTGAGGCAGGTTTAGTAGAAAAACGTATTTTACCAAAAAATGTCCCTTGCTAGGTTTTGATTTGGGACAGCCGACTCTCTCCTGACCGATTTCGGCCGCGGCGACTGCTTCAACTCCGGCGTTGATCTCGCTTGGACTTTACGCCAAATCGGAGTCCTTTTTTGGGAGCAGTCAGGTGCGCAGGATATATTAAAGTGCACCAACGTACGCGCACACGCAGGTGCACTCTCTCGTCCTAGCTCTCTTGATTCCGATGGAACGGTAAACCGCCCGCGTTAGAATAAATCATATATATCCGATGTACGAACCACATTTTTGGTGTGAATTCGATAAAAAAGGTAATCTCGCTTTGTGTGATTTTTTTGTTTTTTCTTAGGTCATGTTTAGTGAACCAATTGGTCTTTTTGCACAACATTCATTTTTAGAGTTCCTTAGTCGACAAGGAACCCTTATAATTTCGCCATGTCCGTTTGTCTGTCCGTCTTCGGCTTAGCTCAGTAACCATTACTACTAGAAAACTGTGATTCGGCATGGGTATATAAATCAATCACGCCGACAAAACAGTACTATAAAATCTTGAAAAAAAAAGACCGGGTTGCACTCCGGGAGTGCCGGCAGAAGTGAAAACTCAATAACATTGTAAGTAACAGTTTTTCGATCAGGTCACGTGATATCTTACGGTTTCACCCTAAAAATGAATTTGACGCAAATTTATAAACAATTATCAATTATTTAGGCGGATGGGCCGCGGGCGCGTTGGGTGCGACGGGCCGGCTCGCCCGTCGGCGGCGGCAAACAAAATATCATTTTGTTTTTGCCGTTGGTAAATATTTTTCAAAGCTGTATCTTTTTAGGAATAACGTCCAAATTCGAACTATTCGAATTTGCTCAATAGCAAAACGGTGAAGGACGCTTGGAAAAATTACAAATTTATTTGCAGAATATGCTATTGCAAAACGTGTTTAACGGCTTTATACTCTTACGAATAGCGTTCAGTTTTGAATGAAGTCGAATCGGCTAGCAGCAAAATATAAAAGTTTGTGACCTCCTTCACTGTCGCGTATTTAACAATTTTTCCCCATCCCAAAAAGTGCTCAACGCCGCTAAAGAAGTTTTCACTTCAAAAAGTTTTTTTTAGGGTACCCTAGGGTAGGGTAGGGACCCCTTCCCACACCTAAAGCGGGTATGTATTTTTTTGTTTTTTTTTTGTATTTTCTAATAAGAAGATCACATATTTATACATCGAAAATGAAAACATCGAAGTACAAAATATCAAAAATCTAAATAACGTTCGACGGTTGAAAGGTCTAAATTCAAAATATCGAAAGTTTAATTTACCGACCCAATAACATAAACATATCGAAAATCAAAATATCGAACGATTGAAATATCTAATGTTATTATATCGACGTGTAATTGGTCTAAAATACAAATGCCGAACGGTTAAAATATCGAAAGTACAAAATATCAATAACTATGCAGGCGATATATTAAAATTTCGAATGACAAAATATGGACCATTGAAATGGCGACGCCCAAAATAATCGAAAAGTAAAACGTCGAACCATCAAAATAACTAACATCATAATAATATATCGTTATCGCGGGAGCAAATATAAATTTGTTAAAGAAGTAGTAAAACAGACTGTCCATTTAGTAAAAACAGACTTTTCTGCCTACACATTATATGCCTCCAATCTTCTAATCGTAGTACGTACTTACCCATTATTTTTCTCGTTAAACCCATGGTGTGGGGTATCGTTGGATAGCTCGTTCAAAAATATTATGGGTTTTCTATAACCATTTGTCAAATCAGTGATTCGTTTGCGAGATATTGGGCTTTAAAGCCCGTCGACCAATTTAATGTGTTCTTGGAAAGGCCAATTTTCGTACAAATTAGGCCGCCGCAACCGCACCGCACGTTGATGTAACTAAGACAGACAGGCAATACGGAACCCTACACTACACTACGCGTGGCCCGACTCGCACTTAGCCGGTTTTTCTGGTATGCATTCAGTTAATTAGTGGAGTTACCTAGTGTGCTGAAAAAGGGTCTATATCGGGTGGCATAAAATTGTTGGTCCTACTATTTTGTCGCATACCAACTTTATGCCGAATAACGTACCTATGGCATAAACATTGTTGTGCATATTTTTTATTTGCCGAAATTGTTGTTCCTAATATCGAATGTCCTACATATTTATTCTCCGAATGTTTATTGTGTCGAAGTTTTTTTTTTAGAATGATTGATATGCATAACTTTGATGTTGCTAATATTTAATGTTCTAAAAATGTTCTGCATACATTTTGTTATGCATATAATATATCGATTGTCCTAAATATTCGAATCTAAATGCAGGTTGGATCTGGTCAGAATTGCATATTACTTAAATTACTTATGACCCGCCCTCATGTCGACGGAGCCCCTATTTCTGTTCTGAGGAACACAAGTACGAACCCTTTTTTATTTTTATTTTTTTTGACGCTGGAGAAATGTGTTACACATACCCCCCGGCCCGGGAAAGGCCATAGTGGGGGGTTATGTGGGGATCTCTCCTCCCGTGACCCCCTCCGCCTTGTGCGGAGGGGAGGAGCCTACCCACTAAAACTCCAGCGGCGTCACCCTCACCTGCCGTTAAAGGGGGCGTCGTGGGATGCAGCATTACTTACCACGACGCCCCCCGGCGGCCCTGCCTCGGGGCACCCGCGCCAAGGGAGGGGAAGGTCAGACAAGTACGAACCCTAACCTAACCGACCTAAAACAGAGTTCGCTTGTGTGTCTTGTGTTGTCTTGTCTTGTTTGATAGCCGTGCGGCGAGTTGACGCCACCTCGCTGCGCGGGGTGTCTATTTCTGCTCTGAGGGACAAAAGGCAACTAACGTACCTATCTAATTGATGTAAATGAAGATTGTCTATGACCCGCTCTCATGTCGACGGAGCCCCGCTTCGCGGTTAATAGGTTCTGCTCTGAGAGACGAACGGCAACTAACGAACCTATCTTATTTATCTAGATGTAAGTAGGTCGGGTCTGCTCAGAGTTTAAAAATAGTATAAAATTTAGGAAAAAAATTGTATAGGTGGTGTAATTTTAGCTAATTTAATAATAGGCAAAATAACTACTATGACAATGAAAATTAGGACTATTACTTTTTAGGTAATTCGATGTTCGAGTAATCAATATTAGGATAAACATACTTTAGAACTTTTAAATGTGTATGCGCAATAATGAATAGGCTAAATAAGTAGTATGCCACTCAACATTATGCCAAACATTCTCGGCCATAAATTTTTAGGACGATCAACATTATGCGATACGACAGGCACCCGCTAAAAAATTATACAGATGTACCTACATTTATTAGTTGTACAAAATAATAATAATAATCAGGAAAGGAAGGCCAGGGCCATCTTGGATAAATGGAAGCTTGGCGGATATATGAAATACACTTCATACCCCTCCTAGAATCTGTTCAGTTCTTCTGATGGTGTAATATAAAATACTTAAGTTAATACAAAAGTTATTTGAAAGCTACATGAAGGATATTATTACATTATTGGCTGGTACTATAAGTAAGTACTCCTGTTTATACTAATTAATCATTAGTTTATGTTCTTAATAAAGTTTATGTAACAGGAAGAGATATGGTTTAAGGAAACTGGAATGGCATCGATGGTTATTAGTTAGTCCGCGGTGTACAGTGGTCGCGAGCGCGCGATGGCCAGTGAGGTGCGCGTGCGCACGCTGTGTGTGCTGTGTGTGCTGTGTGTGCTACGAGTGTGCACAGTGCGCGCCCATGGCGACTACTGCCGTCAGCTCGACGAACTAGGTAAGTATGGCTAGTCAGCCCAGAGCGGGGAGACCGCGCCCTTGGGCTTTATAGGTGTTCACGGCCAGGGCTTTCGCAACTTGACGTATGTGCGCTTATTTTGCGTGTCCTTGGGTGTAGTAATTCACAGTGTATTTTTCTACTTTACTGGTTACTGATTAGGTACTTAAGTTTAGCGATTCGGGGGGCTATATCTGTTACCTTGGTTCTACTGCGGATAGCCTCATTTCTGATGCGATCCCGCAGAGAAACTCCCAACATACTCGTAGCCCTCTCCATAGCCCTTTGGGTGACTTTGAGCCTTCTTATGAGGCCCATAGTAAGCGACCACGTTTCAGTACCATATGTCATCACTTCATCACTTATGTGTCACTTAAGTGGCAGTGGGCGGGGCACATAGCACGTAGAACCGATGTCCGTTGGGGCGGAAAGGTTCTCGAGTGGCGACCACGTACCGGAAGGCGCGGCGTGGGTAGGCCCCCCGCAAGGTGGACTGATGACCTGGTAAAGGTTGCTGGAGTCCGCTGGATGCGGGTGGCGCAGGACCGGTCACTTTGGCACTCTTTGGGGGAGGCCTATGTCCAGCAGTGGACGTCTTTCGGCTGATATGATGATGATGATGATGATTAGGTACTGGTAGGTAGGGGCTAGAGGTGTGCGCCGCGCCGCCACCGCCGATAAATTTGACCGGTGTGAAATCACCGGTAGCGTAATTTCGTTTTTTTTTACATTATTACTGGTACATGGTAGGAGTAAGCATATTGACATAAAATATCATTTTATATGGGGGGTTCTAAAAGACAACAAAGGCATAGTGTTGGGGTTGGGACATGTACCTACGGAATCGATGCTGGCAGATGTATTGACAAAACCACAAATAAAAAAATAACTTTTACTTTATTTGCGAAAAAAAAAAGACTTATGAATACTTACACTTTTACACCTTTTATAAGGTATAAACAAATATTAAATGCTAGGTGTAAACAAAATTACGTAGGTATGAAAAACATTTTTTACGAGTAAGCTTCCTCTGTTCCCCGTACTAGTAATTATACTGTATCACGGTGGAACAGGATTCGCCATCATCGTTGTTTAATTTTGTGTTTGACTTGAAGTACATAGTGAGAAAAAAATAATATAACAAAAGAGAAATTTAAAGACACTAACAATAAGTGAAGAATGCGGGTGGAGTGACAAAATCATAGCGGCAATGCCGCGCTAGTCGAACGAAGTTGTAAACACGTAGTAGTTGTAAACACGTAGTATATGCAAAATGACCAGATGAGTCAGGTCAGTGGAAGGATTTATTGCTGAGTATGACTAATTATGAGTAGCTATACGTTATGTGTGTGTGTGTGTGTGTGTGTGTGTGTGTGTGTGTGTGTGTGTGTGTGTGTGTGTGTGTGTGTGTGTGTGTTCGCCATTTACTTATTTTAATAAGAGTTCAGTGCTTTCGTAGTCCAGCATTAAGCACTACCAATGCATAGATGGCCTAGGTCTAAAATCTTGTTAGTTAACACTGTTATATATTTTAGTTGGTTGTTGTGTTTTTGCTCTTGGTGATTGATTTGTGTGATGCAATTAACTTTGCTTTGCATGCTGAGGAGGCATGTTGAGGTTTGTATCACAAGCAAAGTTACTTGCTGGCTGTTTTTATTTATTCTACACAGTAGGTATTTTGAATTGACGTGTTCCTAATAGATCACTCATTGATTGACGTTTGTACTAGAAGAACTGTTATATAATTCAAAACGTGTTTACTACTGTTGTAATGTGTTAATTATTGTTATTGTGCAAGTGCATCCTACGCTAGATCCCTTGCGCTGCTCTGCGCGTAACCCTAACATCTTATATGCTAAATAAACATATTTTCTTTCTTTCTTTCATATATAAATATCGAACTCGCTCACAAAATTTCAAGAGAATCTGTTTAGAGATGCGACTTATACTCGTAAGTAGAGGGGACAGCGGGACATACGGAAGCATTTTGGCCCTCTTATAAATATCGGAACCGCTCACATCATTTCACGAGAATCTATTGAGAGATGCGACCTATAGAAGGGACAGCCGGATAGCCGGACAACCGGACATACGATAGCGTTTTTGCCCTATACTTAAATATCAAACTCACTAACAAAATTTCACGACAATCTGTTGAGAGATGCGACCTATAGAGGGGACAGCCGTGGTATAATTGTTAAGGCCTTTTTTATGATCAAACCAAACATAAGAAACCGAAATACATGTACAAAATGAGGAAAATACAATCGTGTTGTTTAGTTCTACGTTATTCAAATAGGTTACTCAATTAACATAAGAATAATTTTCTTTTGAACCACTGTGCAATCATTTTGTGTAAGTATACGGTTCGATCGCGATCTGTCAATGCAGCGCAAAGCGACGTGGTCTCGCTTTGGAGGCTCGTGAGTCGTGGCCGACTGAACGCCGGCGCCGGCGCCGCGAGTAGTGCGCCGGCCGCTCCATACTCATTTTTATGAAGGCTTTGTTTTGAGCGTAACAATTGGGCAACTTTGTTATTTTTTTACACGAAATAAGTAGGTACACATTTATTAAGAAATGAAGATTCCAAGAACTTTTCTATAGTTTTAACTTTATTATTTGATAAAATTCATTTAATAATTCTTGATACTTACGACTCAGTTGTTACAAATAGGAGACATGCGGAAACAACATTTCAGTTAAATTTAATAAGATCAGGAAACTTAATAATGCTTTGCTAGTGGCCTAGGTCGCCATGGAGGCTATAAAATGATTGTGCCAAATAAATCCATGTTTAGTTATAGATAATAAACAAATTTATTGTTCCTGCTGTCAGCAAAGTTTGCCCCCAAAAGCAAGCAACATCAAATTACATTTGCAAACAATAAAACACAAAGAACATGAGGAACATAAAGAAACACAGTTTGATTTTAACATGGACTTGACCAATTTCTTGATAGCATCGATAGATAATGTTGTTGTGGCCTATAAGTTTTTAAAAATAAAATAAAATATTAGTTACTAAATACGTTTACGGTTACTAAGTCGTGTCACTTCGTTTTTTGAATCATCCTGTGTGCTTATATGAATACGTCATTATGACGAAACCGGCATGAGATGTACGCTCCCTGTTCATGGGTAATTGTGTAAGGTTTTATAACAAACTTCCAGGAAACGTAAATGAGTTATCTATTAATAAATTCAAGAATTATGTGAAGCGTAAACTTATTTCGAAAGCTTATTATAGCACACAAGACTACATGAATGATAAAACTCCATGGAACTAATTGTGACTGAATTTTTAATCAATAGATTAATTATTTAATTCTCGTTATATTTTGTTTTTGACATTAGATTGTTTTCTAGAAACATTCACTAGTATTTTCTGTACAATTTTTACTTCATATAAAATTAATTTTTATTTTTTATGTTTCATAAAATACTTTAAAAAAATAAACTGACGATTTGAAAGTGCTTGTTACTAGGCCTATAATAGTACCTTAATTTTCGCAGAAGTTTCATTTGCCAAACCAATCGTTGGCCTAACTTTACTTCGCACGCGAATGGGACGAATTACACTGACACCGCAAAAGGGGTCCTAATAAGGACTTAAAAAAATTACGATGAAAAAAATTAACCAGTATAACCTCTGTTTTTTATTACTGAATCATATAGAACATGCTAAAATGAGCATCTTTTAT
Source organism: Epinotia ramella (assembly GCA_947578815.1). Classification (NCBI taxonomy): domain Eukaryota; kingdom Metazoa; phylum Arthropoda; class Insecta; order Lepidoptera; family Tortricidae; genus Epinotia; species Epinotia ramella. The sequence goes on along the minus strand of OX388206.1, from coordinate 112,622 downwards.
TGATTAAAGTTTTTTCATTAACTTGACTGTTAACGAACTAGAGCGGTCATAGAAATACTGAGGCGCGGAGCACTATTTTGGACGCGGATTATTGGGTCGTGCTAAGCAGGGCAGACAAAAATGGCTTGTCATAAGCGAACTCTGTCTTAGGTCGGTTAGGTTAGGGTTCACTTGTGTCCCTCAGACCAGAAATAGACACCCCGCGCAGCGGGTTGGCGTCGACTCGCTGGAGATTATCAGTCCGCACAGATAAAACTATGGCAGAATACTATAACTTTGAACCACTCTAGTTCGTAGTTCGTTCGTTTGACGAATACATAAATGACATCTTAAAAAAAATACAGGTAATAATTTATCAAATCAATAGTTGCGAAATGATATCAGTGCTAAAAGTGTGTTATGCCAATCAATACATTTGACGAATACATAAATGACGTATTAAAAAAATCCCAGGTAATAATTTGCCTCACAATAACTTATTAAATCATTAGTTGGGAAATGATATCAGTGCGAAACTTTGAGTTGGGAAATAAAACTTCGCCCAAATAAAACTATGGGAAACATAGTTTGGGAGTTAAAAATATGCTAAATAATTTTCGACGAAACATTAGGGAACCTTTATTTTGATGTCCGTTTCACCTTTAGCTACGCGAATTTCTAGCTCCATTTTTATATTTTTAAACAAATTTTGTTGGGTCGGGGTCTTGTCAGAGAATATCTTTATTCGTGTGATTCCCACTTTCTCTTTACTACGTAGTATTACTTCCGTTATCAACTGTGACTTAAAACAGACCTTTAGTGGACGGTCTTTATTTGGTGTATATCTGCTAATACGGCATGCCTTTTCTAGTTCAGGTGCCTTTCTCTATCACCCGAATTTGTTGCCTCCGGTCAGGTAACCAGTTATGATCAAGTTATTGAAGTGAAAACTTCTTTAGCGGCGCTGTGCACTTTTTGTGATGGGGAAAAATTGTTAAACTCGCCACAGGTGACGTGACGTAAGATGTTGAGTTTTCACTTCTGCCGGCACTCCCGGAGTGTAACCCGGTCTTCTTTTTTTCTTATTTCACGTTCTTGTACTTCACTTATTACATCTTCAATGTTTGTGGTTGGTTTACTTAAAGTTTTAATATTGCTACCTTGTATTTGTTTATTCCCATTGCCATGCTTGCTATTGGTGCGCGATTGGTTACTGTGCGTAATGTACGCTAAGTTTAAGTTTGGCTATAGATTTATTTGTGTTAGTTTATTTCTATAAGTGAGAACCTGTAATTGGCTATATGGTTTTATTATTTTGTCTATAAATATGTTGCGCTGTTGGTTTTCCATGTATCAATAAATAAATAAATAAATTATCGGTGATAGTTTTCAATTCTTGTACTTCCGTTAGTAACATAGGAACAGGAAAAATAAGTAAGCGGGCGTGCGATATTTTACGGGAACTTCCAACCTGCTAATATGTATATGCTAAAATGTGGTCATCGCTCTATACGATGACCTCATCAGTTTTCCTGAACATATTAATTAAGACTTGTTGCCATACGATTAATTCTAACTAGATGTAAACGGAAAACCAGAAATTACCTACATATTTACTTACTGTCCAACTCTCTTCACTAACGGCCCTGCGGAGTTTTCATTTACCTACTGGCTCAGGACATACAATAATTAATATAACTCCGTTTGTCGCGAAATACGGGAGTAGACTCGAAAATTATTATTACTCCAAAAGAAAGAAGGCAAAAAAATATGCCTAGTGACAAACATCCCATTCAGATATTTCAAAGAATTACGAAGCTACAACCGTTTTAATATTGTTTGTTAGAGACAGAAAACGCAAACGGTATGTGACGTCACATCACATTACAGGATGCTGCCGGGGGCCGCGTCGACCGCGGCGCCGAACACGATGCGGCGCGGCACGTTGCCGTCTTCTGTGACGTCACATTCTTCCAGCGTCATCGTTTCATATGAAGTTGCGTTTTGCGAAAAAGGGACAAAACCCCTACCCCTACCCCGATCCAACTTAGACTGGACCTGAAATTGAAGGGGGGGTAAAAAATAAATCGTCGCCAAGTATTCGATTGAAACTGCACTTAAATTATAACCGCTGTTTCAAGCAACTACCGGGCACAAAAAAAAACATATTTTTTTTCTATTTCCGCCCCATTACAACTAGTACAAGTTGGCTCAGTTCGGGTCGCACAGGGCGGTTCCACAACACTTCGGGGATCTAATACCGCGAGCCATCCGGTTGCCTCTTGGACATTGCAACTATGCGACATTGCTCTAAATAAATGACAGTTACAGGTAAGTTTCACATACCTGTGGATAGATGCCGTTGGGAACCTTATTTAAACACTTTATTTTGATATCATTTCCAACACTCCCCCGTAGTACTTTTCGAGTAACAAAGAGTCACGTGGTCTTGATCTGTCATTGTGTGTTTATGTTTGAGCAGCATTTTGCTGGTGAGCCATTTAGCGATATAAACTACGAACCGAGCGAGTTAACCGCGGTACTACTCCATGAGCGATTCAGTCCATTGGCTCACGAGCTCGTCGTCGGTGGACGGTTGTCGCCAATGGATCACCTGCTAAACGGCCAGCGCACATTGAGCCATCACCATCAGTGACCGCCACTAGTAGCGAGCGGGAGCCACTCCCGCAGCTTGTCACACGAACGCAGCCACTAAACGCCCGGTGTGCGCCGATGCTACACAAAATGTATGAAAGAACTCGTCCGCACTTGTGGCGGCCACTTGTGGCTCAATTTGCAGCAGCTCTTACAGTAAGTGTGGTTTGTTTCAGAGAGCGGACGCGGCCGCTTGATCAAGGAGCGCGCGTTGTCTGAACGTGGCTTGCCGCGCGTGCTGGCGCTGAGCGCGCGCGGCGACGCACCCGAGGCTGCGCGCGCGCTTCTGCACGCGCTGCTGCAGCACGCGCTGCGCTACCGCAGCGAAGAGATCAAACTCGTCGACTACACGCTCGCCGAGCTCCAGCAAGTCAACGATTCCAATCACGAGTCAGTATACCACAACACTAGGTACACACTAGGTACTTAGTGTTACCTAGAGGTAGATCGTTTCTAAAGCCACGAAGATGTGGCTCACTTCTACCACTATAAGCTCTACCTCTACTTCTATACTCAATACTCAATACTCAATATTTTATTGCAATTTCACAAAGTAGTTGTACAGGTGATAATAAACTTATAAGCTAGAGCTTTGTGAACCCTGTTGGGCACTGCAATATTATTATTATTATTTACAATATCGATATACCATTATTTACAATATCAATGATATCCTTAAAATATGAAGTGAAATAAATATAAAAAAATCAAAATATCAAAGTAATGGGTATATAAACCGGGTGACAAACAAACCTGAGGTTGTTAGCCACGGAAAGATTATAGGATATGGGCATACGGAACCTTTTTCTTAGGAGTGACTACGCCGATTTAAGTAAAAATCAAAACTGCATTCAAAAATTTAAGCCAAACCCGTGTCCCCGTGTGGCCGGGTTTCGAACCTGCTCAATCAATGTCTTAAAATCGGAGTTAGTATTTTTTTCTTATTTTGGTACAAACAGTCATTACAAAGAATTACATTCTATGAATAAGCTTCAAGTACGCTGCCACGCGATGCTGGAACAATCTTCCACCGCCAATAAGAAATGCAAGTTCACTGGCCACTTTTAAAAACAAATTGAAACTCCACTTGCTAAAGGAACAAACGTCTTCTGTCTAGCCGATGAAATATATACCTTTTTTATATATAATATTATATGCCTCTTACTTATTCATTTTTATTTTTACTTTTACAATGATGTATTTATCCTGTTTATTAAAATCAAGCTGTACACTGCATTTTCTATTTAGATCTGCCCTTATTAGTGTTGTGTTATTTGTGTTATGTTATATTTGTTATTGGTGTAAAGTGGATTCACTGAAAATCAGCGTCGTGGGTCCCCATGCTCCGACACATGCTGAGTGATCAGCGTCGTGGGTCCCCATGCTCCGACACATGCTGAGTGATCAGCGTCGTGGGTCCCCATGCTCCGACACATGCTGAGTGGACTCCTTTTTGAGACCACCCTCAACATTGTACTTGTTTTTAATTTTTTTTCAGTTTTAAGCAGTTTGTCTGTAATGTTGTGGTTGTGTTTTAAGCAGTTTGTCTGTAATGTTGTGGTTGTGTTTTAAGCAGTTTGTCTGTAATGTTGTGGTTGTGTTTTAAGCAGTTTGTCTGTAATGTTGTGGTTGTGTTTTAAGCAGTTTGTCTGTAATGTTGTGGTTGTGTTTTAAGCAGTTTGTCTGTAATGTTGTGGTTGTGTTTTAAGCAGTTTGTCTGTAATGTTGTGGTTGTGTTTTAAGCTGTTTGTCTGTAATGTTGTGGTTGTGTTTTAAGCAGTTTGTCTGTAATGTTGTGGTTGTGTTTTAAGCAGTTTGTCTGTAATGTTGTGGTTGTGTTTTTCAAATAAATCATTCATTCATTCATTCATTCAATAACATTACATTTAATGTCGACAAAAAAGTACCGAAACAGTTGATATATTATTGTACAGTCAGCATTATACCGGGTGGCAGTCCCGACTGAGGCAAGCGATTTTTCATAAATCCTTAAATGCAGAATTTATTGTTTAAAAAAAAAAGGAATGTTTCCTTTACAGAGAATGTGCTATTTACAATATTTAAGGTAGTTGCCATCCACGTTGCATTCGATTTTTCCACCCTGTATAGCTCCTATAGTAATAAAGACATGTAGCGATCAATTTGGCTACTTTGGCTTGTACCAGTTGGTAGGTACCTATATAAACAAAAAACCGGCCAAGTGCGTGTCGGGCCACGCGCAGTGTAGGGTTCCGTAGTTGCATGTCTGTCTTAGTTACATCGACGTGCGGTGCGGTTGCGTCGACCAAATTTGTACGAAAATTGGCCTTTCCAAGTACATATTAAGTTGGTCGACTATCACTCGGTAACTACCTATGCCTATACTTGTCCGTGATAGTTTTCCTTTTAAATTCATTATATGTACTACTACCACGATTTTTTTTACATCCCCAGTAGTAGCCATTTAGCCGGGAGGGGGGGGGGGGGGCACATAGAACACTAGACTAGAACAAAAATAAGAAAGAAAGAAGACATTTATTCACTACGCAAAATACACACAGAGACAAAGGGAGTACAAATACAATACAATTTACACATAATGTGTGTGTCTTCGCGGCAGTGAATCGGTCGCTGTCTCAGCATTATGCCGAGGTGTCAGACAGACACCTACAGCGCTGATTTTCAGACAGCACCGTACGTGACCCACGGAACGCAACACAACATACCGCCGATACAAACGTATACACATAATAAATAAATAATGAATATACTAGTAAAATACGAGTAAGTAACACAAGCACAATGGGATGAGAGACAATGTGAAAAACGCGAAACGGTTGGGATGTTTAATAAAACAAAATGGATAAAAAATAAATAAAGTGCTGGATGGGTTAGGGTTGGGATTTTTGGAGCGTCAAGCTGGCGCCTAAAGGTATACCTGCTAGACGCTCCTTGGATAGGTGGGGGGATAAGGGCTTTAAAGCCCAAAAATCTCACAAACTAATCACTGATTTGAAAAATGGTTTAAAATAATCGATAATATTTTTGAACAATCTATCCAACGATACCCCACACCATGGGTTGAACGAGAAAAAAAATTACATCCCCGCTTTAGGTGTAGGGGAGGTACCCTAAAAACAATTTTTTTTCAAGATTTTATTGTAGGTACTGTTTTGTCTGCGTTATTGATTTATATACCCATACCGAATCACAGTTTTCTATTAGTATCTAATGGTTACTGAGCTAAGCCGAAGACCGACGGACAGACGGACATGGTGAAACTAAGGTTGTTTGTTTGTTTGTTTGTTGGTTGTTGTGTTTTTTAAGGCTTCCTTGTTGACTACGGATCCCTAAATAACACATATCGGTGGCACTATATTGCGCAATATTGACAATCTATGAACTAGTTAGTGGCTCTGTGAGCTGGTGAACTCGCGAGTCTATTTAAGTTTTTTTTTAATTATTTTTTAAAGTGACTCGAAATTAAAAAAAATTAACGAACCTGCTCGCAAAATTTCACGAGAATCGGGTTGAGAAATGCGACCTGTAGAGAAGAGAAGCGGGACATCCGTACATCCGAACAAACGAACAAACGAACCACAGCACAGAACTATATCAAGATAGAAGGAAAGTGCGCGCCGATTAGTATGGGAACCGAGCGTGTAACATTTTGCGTAGGTAATTTGACGTCACAAGCGTAGTTTAGTGACGAGAAACATAATCCGCGCGAAATCGATTCGTCAACATCGACTAGCACGCGGCAGTTGTAATAATTTTGTATCGATTCAAAATATCGATAAGAACCGACAGAGAAATGAAAAATAGTCTTAAAAAAGTCTTAGTTTTTTTTACTGTATTTTTAGAAGGAAAGAACTCGTCGAGACTTAGTATGTTCACTCCCTAAGCATCTTGAACAAATTTCTGAAGGTGCCTTCGTGGAAATGTATGGAACAAATCCGCCTGTATTTTGTAGGAAACCATTTAATACGACCCATTGCTTCAATCCATTTATTTTAACATGCGGATCATTCGGAAAAATGAAACAAAATTGCAATTTAGAAGTAACCATAACCTGTTTGTTAATAATATTGACTTTCACTACGGACATCATAATTACAACATTTCAAAATAACCCTCCTCTCCTTCGGCAATCAGTCAATAACACTGAAAATTCTGCAGTTTTTAAACAGTCTAAACCTGAAGTTATAAAGCTCTTACTTTAAAAATGTCTTGCTCTCTATACAACCTTCGAACCCCCTTTTAACCTTCTAAGGGGATGAATACAAACATCAAACAAACAAACAAACAAACTGAGAACCTCCTTTCTTTTTGAATTCGGTTAACAATGCCTTGCTCTCTATACGAACTTCGAAACCCCTTTTAACACTCTTAGGATGAATGAAAAAAAATACGCTGAAATCTGTTTTGTAGTCTTTTAATAAACAGTCTAAGACCAAAGTTAAAAATATCTTACTTTAAAAATTACTTTTCTCTCCATACAAACTTTGAACCCCCTTTAAGGGATGGATAAAAAAAAAACTGAAATCAGTTTTGTAGTCTTTTTACATACCTAAAGGCTAAGACCAAAGTCACAAATCTCTTACTATAGTATTTTCTTGCTTTCCATATAAACCTTGAATCCCGTTTTAACCCTCTTAGGGGTGGAATTTTTCGAAACCGCTAAAAGCACTTTTTTATTCTAATATGTAATCCTTCTACAACGTTTCAAGTCTCTAGCTTATAAAATTAGTTTCCCCCATACAAACTTTTCACATTTTTTTTACCCCCGTGGGGGTGGATTTTTCCAAAACGCTTTAAGGTTTTATTTTGTATTTAAATAAGTAATCTTTCTACAAAGTTTCAAGCTTCTAGCTCAAAAAATGAAATTTCTCCCATAATAACTGCACCCCTGTTTAACCCCCTTAGGGGTGGTATTTCCTAAAACACTGAAAATTCTTATTTTTGTATTTTAATATGTAATATTTCTGCAGTTTCAAGTCTCTAGCTCAAAAAATAAAGTTTCCCCCATACAAACTTTGCACCCTTATTTGACCCCCTCAGTGGATGAATTTTTATAACAACGCTAAATCATTTGTTTTGTTTTTTAGTAAGAAACCTCCATACAAAGATTCGAGTCTTTAACTTTCCAAATGAACGATTTCCATACAACGGTTCGACCCCTATTTCACCCCCTTAAGGGTTGAATTTCGAAAAATCCGTTCTTAGTACACGTCCACGTACTGTAAAGAATATATGTTCCAAATTGCATGCTTATATCTTTAGCGGTTTAGGCCGTGCGCTGTCTGTCAATCGGTCAGGAACGCAAGACTAGATAATAATATAAAAACGTAATTTTCATTTCTCTGCTTTTATAATCGATTTAACCGAGTAATAAAATCACAGTGTACAGTACACTGGTACAGCACTAGTGACAGAAAAATGAATAAATCGACCATGAAGCAACTCGACAATTTGAATAGCCTATTTATACATCGCTGGTTTTGAACGCACGTCAAGTGTGGCTCGTCAAACTAAAGCCGCAATGGAAAACTAGAGTTGGACATAATCTATTTTGATGAAAATAATACAGAGCAATAAATAAATAGTTTTTTTAATGGGAACCAATATAATGACCACCAGAAAATACTTTGATACCCTCAAGCTTTCTTACCAAAAAAATGTACTGAACACCAAAAAAAGAATTCTACCATTACAATGGTACTACCTGTTTTAGTAACGACTGCACAATTAAATTGTATTCAAAGATCAAATTTAGTAAATGATTACCAAATTTAGTAACTGAGCACCTAATCTTAGCGAACAAATTAATACAATATTTCTACCTAAATAACCTACTATGATTGCTATAAAATGTATTTAAAGACCAAATTTAGTAAATGATTACCAAATTTAGTAACTGAGCACCTAATCTTAGCGAAGAAATTATTACAATATGTCTACCTAAATAAGTCACTATGATTGCCATAAAATGTATGCATATTACCAAATAAAGCGATCGAAAGGTAAAAATAGCTACCAAAACCCGAATCAGCGTACCCCACTTCCACGTGGTCTTGTCTGTCTTACCCCTAGAGTGTATATAAAAGCCCGCGGAGACAGAAGCAAGTTTCTGGCGGGAGCCCGGGCGCAGGGCGGGAGACTGAGTTAGTTTTGGGTTAGCAATGATTAGTTGGGAGACATTTTCTTTAATAGGATAGTAAGATGTTATAATTTGGTTATCAATTAACATAAAAATGGTGATTAAATCTTGGCCCTCATTAACAATTTTTGGGTTAGCAATGATTAGTTGGGACACATTTTCTTTAATAGGATAGTAAGATGTTATAATTTGGTTTTCATTTAACATAAAAATGGTGGTTAAATTTTGGCTCTCATTAACTATTTTTGGGTTAACAATGATTAGTTTGGAGACAGTTTCCTTAATAGGATGTTAAGATGTTATAATTTGGGTAATTAGTTCACATTAAAATGGTGGTAACATTTTGGTGATCATTTACTATTTATGTGTTAGCAATGATTAATTAGGAGACATTTTCTTTAAATAGGATAGTAAGATGTTATTATTTAGGTTATCATTTCACATTAAAATGGTGAAAAAAATTAGGTGCTCAGTTACTATTTTTGGTCGTCAAAAGTATTTTTTTTGTGTTCATATTTTACTATATCTGGTGGTCCGTTAAACATATGCCTTAATTTTATATAGAAAATTACCAAACAAAAATACCAATTTTACTGTTAAGTTGCCAACATAAAATGATCTACTAAACTACAATCTAATGTTATTAAGACTAAAGAAGTCACATAAAATGGCGATGAATGGAGTGAAAACTAAACGAAGTAAAGATTTAGAGTTAACAGGGCGAGGAATATAGGGAGGAAGGATATCATATAAGGAAGGAGATAGTCTACAGCATTCGAAAAGAATATGATCTAAAGTACCCCCGGGTTGTTTACATCGAAAACATTTAATTTTCGCTTTTGACGTTTTACTGACACCTTGTCTACCAGAGACATTCCTAGGCTTATTTTTCTTGTAATGTTGGTAGCCTGACGAACTGGCGAATGCGCTCTCAATGTCATTCCCATTCCCGGTCAAATTCAAATTTTTCTCTTCCATGTCTAAAAGCTTAGATTTAATGGCGTCCGTGGTGATGCGAATTCCGGAATGCTCTATTGCCATAATCATTGGTGAATAACTCTCAGGCAATCCTGCTAATAAAAGCGAGCCAATCCACTCATCATTAATGTCAAATCCCGTACCACTTATATTTTGACCATTTTTCACCATATTTATTACGTATATCGATTTACAATTGTTCAATCTTATTGAAATTAAATTTCGTAACAACGCAATTCTTCTAGTGAAACCAGAGTCATCAAATAAACTTTTGAGTTTCTCCCACAATTCAAATGTGGTTTGGACGCCTTTTACATGGACGTACAGGGAAGGGTCGATTGTCAAAATCAATTTCGCACGGGTTTTTTCGTCATCTGCAGCTTCTGTGCTTTTTGCATCCGTAGTTTCTGGCTTTCGCCTGATAAACTTTTGGGTGCCCTCTAAGATCAGAAAATTATCTGCCGCGAAAACCCACTCGCTATAATTTTCTCGTCCAAACAGCTTGGGAACATTAGCTACATAATTGGCCGACATCTTCGGATTTCTGTCACAGATCACTCGTGAATATTACAAAATACTTTCACTGAAACTAGTAATCTAATTCTTGACTAGCCTGCATTTTCCTGGGACAATATAGCCCATAACCTATAATAAAACCACCAGATTGTAGCTATCCGAAAATACCAAATAAAATGTATTCACTTATTCAGGACCGTTTACATGACAACCGTAAAACAAGTATTCCAATATTCAAAAGTGACTGTTAACAGAAGCGTCACCAGATGGCGCTGCTTGATATAAAACTAACAAGTTCATATTTTAATTAAGTTTGGCCCAGGTTGGGGTCATGTTGGAGAAACTCGGCATAAATTAAAAACGCTAAGACTTCATGAATGCATTCAAATCCACAACCGTCGATATTGTTATTAATGCTTAAGTTTTGTTTTTTCCGGGGACCGAGTTTTTCTCGGCTGTAATACTACGAAAAATTGATTTCTATTCAAAATTAAACAAAAAACCAATAACTGATCGTTTACCAAAAAAAAAACGAAATAAACTGATAGAAAGAAAACAAAAAAAAAACCTCATCGCTGGGGTTCCAACTCGCAGCCATCAACAAACCAACCATTGGGTAACCATTGGTCGTCATCGAAGAGTAAGCCTGCCTTTTGCGAGAGAATACGGAAAAAAACTAATTTTCTCGAAAATAAGACGAAGCTAGATCGGTCTCTCGGCCCCGTAAACCACTATACTGCACATTTTACAAATATATATAAACAATTTTACATCCCTTGTTTTTCACGTTTTATCGTATATTTTGCTGAAAGATTGAATAGGGTTCTTTTTAATTTCTAGTCAAGTGCTAATGTCAATTTTCAAGTTTTAGCTCATAGATTCAAGGGATTCCCATACAAACTTCAACCCCATTTTTTAACCCTTTTGCACCCTTATCTTTATAATTTTTATAGCCTCTTGCGTGGCCGAAGATCCATTGAACGTTTTAGTGAAAGTTGCATATAAATCCATTCGATAGTTTTCCCATGATACCCAGACTAAAACAGACAAACAGAAAACGTTAGATACACTCCTTTTCGTTGGGCTGTCGTAAGATGGCGCTGTTGCGTAAAGTAAAGACGATTTTATCCAAATATTCTCAAATTTGGCCTGTGGGTCACCGAACTCCATCAAACTTTTTTATACGTTTAATATGGTTTGTTGGAGTTCAGACGCCGACAAAAATCTGGAGAATGACCTAAATGTGTGGAAATTGGTGAAGTTCTGCATCGCGCTATTGAAGTTTTTAATGTATGTTGTATAAATACAATTTCCTTCAAGGTCTACTTATTATGTCTCACTGACAACCTCAACGAACTTTCACATTTATTATATGTAGAGATAATGTGAGTGCCGTATTGCTTCGGGGCAGTCTATCGTCCTACACTACCAAAACGTAATATCTAGAATATCAGTGACATTAAATTTGAACTTTAATACTATGACGATACCGTTTGTTTTTCAGCATGAATGTTGTAGTGGCACGTGCGTACGCGGTAGCTCGCGGGTTTGCGATAATAGAGACAATTGCCTTTGTTTGAAAGATTAGGGCTCGGAGCGAAAAATTCACCTGAGAAGAGTCGTACGTACTTATTACACATCGTTATTCCCTGAAATCTCACCTGGAGTACCTATTCTCTTCACTCATTGGAAGAATAAACCTGTAGTGTAGACTGACAAACGAACGAAAAAATTGTTCAGGGACGAGTTTATCCTGAGCATGTCATCGGCGTGGCGCGAGGAAAGCACGTCGAGCGCGCAGTGCAGGCAGGGAGCGTGCGACTTGGCGGGCACGCGGCTCAGCGTGTTGGGGCACGGCGTGGCGCCCGTGGCGCGGCGCCTGCTGGCGCGCCTGGCGCCCGGCGCGCCCACGAGTTGCCTGAGCAACTGGACCCAGCTGCGCACCGACGAGTGCGGCTTCCTCGACAACACTACCTACCCTACAGTTTGCAGGTAGGCCGTCGTTCATGCATCACCTACGGACGAAAAGTCCGATTGGCTTCCGACTGATATTGCACATAGGTTAATTGGTAATTCTTGTGTCCTATAAGGATTTAGACGAGGTTGATCACAACTTTTTTAAACCCATTTTTCTTAAAACCTCAGCTACTGAATAAAAAAAACTGAATGTTGAAATGCTTTTTTTTGTTTTGAACCGCTTATAAGCAAGCAATTAAGTAATCAACGATTTAAAAAAGACGTTTACTCTTAGACGTAAGAACGTGTAAGAGTAAATGTTAGACACATGATGTGTTGAGCGTGTGTTGTTGTGTTGGTTTGTGTATGTTGTTGCGTAAGAACTTGCACAAAATCAGGAAAAAATACGTTGAATAAACAGTAACCCTGTATAATTGTGTAGAGTCCAAACATACATAACTGGAGTAGCCTTATGTCGTATTACAAAAAAGTCTGCCAAATTTTGCGGGTGGGTTAATAAATAACACATGCAAAAGATTACTCACTAATGAAAAAACGGTCTGTTTATTTACACACGCACATTTTGAAAAAGAAAAATATATTCTCATTTTAATGCACACAAAAATATCACACATGGAAAGACTTCGTAGAAGCATGGTTAAGAATACGTAAATGGCAGTGTGATCAGCTCAACCAGTAGGGCGAGGTCGTTAAATAAGGTCGATAATAGGCATGATACCTCATGTTCAAATTGATAACGTAGTGATGCTAAATGGATAGTAAACCATCAAATTATCGTAGTAAAGTATAAAATATAATAAAAACCTAAAAAGATATGAACCTTGAAAGTTTAGAAAAAATATGCATTTTATTTTATTGTCCAAGAGTAAATTTAAAGCTGGCAATAGAATCCTTACGCTTTTATAGAAACACAATTGTATGAAAACTATGTACTTAAACGCAGTATTTCGCGACCGAAACAACAATTTACCGGATTTTCCATAACGATACAACTACTTTGTACAATTGTGACGTCATACTTGCGTGTCTATCAGTATGAAGCATTTTGCGCTGCCGCCAGCGACGTCAATCTTTGTCTCAGATTTTTGGGTATTTATGTTCTTTAATTGTAGTTGCTCCCATCCTCGTTCCTCTCCAAAGACTGGTTCGAATGACGTCATAAAAAATCATAGTCATCATCCCTATTCTATCGAAACTTGCCCAAACATACAATTTGAGTTTAAACGATTATGAGCATCTTAATAGGATATAGAAATTCAATTGTATAATGAAATAAGAAGCTATAAAATACAATAACCCAAAAATCTAATGTCAACAAAAACAAAGACTGTAATGTAAACAAAAACAAACATTTCAATGCAAACTAAAACAATGCAAAAATTAAATAAATGCATTTTTGGAATCGCAATAAAAAATAAATAAAAAACAATCAGGTTACGCTCCGGGAGTGCCGGCAGAAGTGAAAACTCGATGACATTGTAACAGTTTTTCGATCATTTATAATAATACATAACTGCATTTAATAATACATACCTGTATGTAATAATATATACCTACATATAATAATACATACCTGCATATAGTAATACAGACCCGCATAGGGGGCGCTTTTGTTCACCTAATTTTTTAAGTCCTATATATTATTGGAAGTCCGAAAATGTTCTTCATAAAAACTTGCGCCATAATAATCGTTAGTCCTAATAATTCTAATTATTAACGATCGTAAGTCATAACCATTCGAAGTCATAATGACAATAATCATTTTCTCATATGTATCCTAATATTTCTTTTCTTAACGTTTTTCATCATAACACTCACTTGTCCGGTTTATTTAAAAACATAATGACACTCGTCATACATTTTTAATCCTAAAATTGTTTTTCATAATATGTGACCCTGCCTACGAAGCCGGAGGTCCCGGGTTCGAATACCGGTAAGAACCTGGAACCAAGAGTTGCTGCTGCACATGAACAAAGGTAACTTAGACGTTGAAGAAAAACTCGATCTTAACATAACTACGTATGAAAATTCTGGGTCTACGCTGGAATCAAAAGAAACACGAGTTCGAGTATTCGGTGCAGCTGCCTCCTGTCAAATTACCTGTAACAAAAAGGCGGGTAGTTTCTGACATATCCCGGTTGTTCGACCCACTCGGGTGGTTGGCGCCGGTGATAATTGTAGCGAAAATATTCATCCAGAAGTTATGGCTTTCTGGAATTGATTGGGATGAAGAGCTTCCACCTCAGTTACTAAAAGACTGGCTAAACTACAGTGACAATCTGAACCATCTAATCCAGTTTAAGCTGCCCAGATGGAATCACGCCAGTTCCGATGTGACTATGGAGCTCCAAGGTTTCAGCGACGCTTCCAACGACGCGTTCGCAGCCGTGGTGTACCTGAGGACTGTAGGTAAGGATGGAAAGGTCTATGACTGACTCAACAGTGGTGCTGTCTTGGCTTAATAGTCGTCCAAACCGATGGATGTTAGCTTTATCGATACTCATAACGTTGGCCACTTCTACCAGCAGCCTTGTGAGCAGAACCGCACCACATAACTCCAAACGCGGTATGGAAATTTGCTTCACAGGTACCACCTTTGTTTTGGATGTGATGAGGGACACATAGACCTTTCCATCCTTACCTACAGTCCTCATGTACACCACGGCCGCGAACGCGTCGTTGGAAGCGTCGCTGCAACCTTGGAGCTCCATAGTCACATCGGAACTGGCGTGATTCCATCTGGGCAGCTTAAACTGGATTAGATGGTTCAGATTGTCACTGTAGTTTAGCCAGTCTTTTAGTAACTGAGGTGGAAGCTCTTCATCCCAATCAATTCCAGAAAGCCATAACTTCTGGATGAATATTTTCGCTACAATTATCACCGGCGCCAACCACCCGAGTGGGTCGAGCAACCGGGATATGTCAGAAACTATCCGCCTTTTTGCTACAGGTAATTTGACAGGAGGCAGCTGCACCGAATACTCGAACTCGTCTTTCTTTTGATTCCAGCGTAGACCCAGAATTTTCATAACTACGTCTATGTTAAGATCGAGTTTTTCATCAACGTCTAAGTTACCTTTGTTCATGTGCAGCAGCAACTCTTGGTTATTACTTCTCCACTTCTGCAATTCGAAACCACTCTTTAGTAACATTTCAGTCATCTCTCCATATGTCTGTTTGCCTTCTTCTACTGACTCACATCCTGTTAACAGATCGTCGACGTAGAAATGTTTCAGCACTATATCTGCAGCTGCTGGAAACTGTTCTCCTTCATCGTGAGCCACTTGTTGAAGTGCACGCACCGCGAGATAGGGCGCTGAGGCAGTGTCAAAAGTCACTCGCAAAAGCCTCAAGTGCTTTAACTTCTCCTGTGGATTTTCACGCCACACAATGCGTTGGAAGTCTATATCGTCTTCATGCACTTTCACTTGCCTGTACATCTTGATGATGTCCGAGACAATGCATACAGGATGGCCGCGCCAACGCATAATCGTGTCACGTAGAGTAGGTTGCATAGTTGGACCCACTAGCAGGTCTTGGTTTAATGAAGCTCCGTTGTTACCTTGACAAGACGCCTCGAAAACGACTCTCAGCTTGGAAGTGGTTTTGTCCTCTCGAATGACAGCATGATGCGGCAAGTAAACAGCATCTGGTTTACTTTGCTGATCAACAGGAACCGCCTCCATGTGTCCCAGTTCAAGATACTCATTGATGACCTCCGAGTATCGTTTCTTCATTTGAGGGTCCTTGGCAAATTTTCTTTCTAGCTGATTGAAACGTCTGATGGCGGCAGCTTCAGTATTACCGTATTTACAGCTAGGGTCTAGCTCTCGAAAAGGAAGTTTGACAATATATCTACCTGTGTTATCCCGTTGGGTGGTAGCCACGAACAATTCTTCGCACCTTTTCTCTTCCTCCGTCCTCCGTATGATATCGTATCGTATCGTTAACTCCATTTGGTGTCAGTCATCCGTGCTATAAGAGGCATAAGAAATGCTACATACCCCCGATTTGGCGTTATTATATTTCCATTCTGTGATATAGTAGAACTATAGCAGTGTCAAGCGGAACGATTTGGGTCTATAGAATGGATGTAATGGTGAAGCATATGTCAATTTGTTGATGTACGGAATATCGTGACACTTCTATAGTGCTTTTTTGTACTGTAGTAGATTCTGGGTTCACAGTTATATCTCCATTCAGTGAAATAGTGGAACTATAGCAGTGTCAAGCGGAACGATATGGGTCTATAAAGTGTATATAATGGTGGCGGATATGTCAATTTTATTATATACGGGACACCGTGACGCTACTATTGTGCTTTTTTGTATTGAAGTAGACTAATTCGTGTTTAGCTTGGGATCTGTTGCAACAGTATCAGCCTCGAGCTCCCAAAACTTCTTTAGATGCTCATTTTCATTTATATGAATGTGGTTAACGCTGATATTTTTACGATCTTCCGACTCACCTGAGTGAACCGGCCCTGAGAGGATCCAGCCTAGGGAGGTTCGCTGTGCGACAGGCGCTCCTTGTGGAGCCTTAATGATATCCTCTAGGAGTACCTGACCGTAAATATCTGCTCCTAGGAGCAAATCAATCTTACCGGGAATGTTGAACGTAGGATCTGCTAGATCCAAGTTTGACAACTCCGACCATAACTCCACAACGACTCTTTTTTCAGGTAGAACCGATGTGAGTTTAACACAAAACACAAAAGCCTGAACGTTTACCTTAAAATTAGGGTCGAGGTATGATGCGATTTTTACCTTCACCATTGACTTGGAATCCATCGACGGACTCCTATCACCTCCTAATCCCGTAATTGTACTTTTGTGAGGTTGTTTCTTGAGCCCAAGTAATTGGACTGCGGACTCCGTGATAAACGAAGCCTGAGACCCTTGGTCGAGTAACCATCTGAGCGTTACGCCTGTGCCTGTTTTCGACTGAGCTTTTACCAAAGCCGTGGCCAACAAAACTTGACCGCGACTGGTCGAAAAACAAGCGGTTATATTGGTGGCCTCACCATTGGATGATGATGAAGCTGACGTGCCTGAGCAACGTTATCCTTCTCTACCGATTGATTAGATTTACTGTGAGAACCGGTTGAGTTAGTGATCATTTTAGGGTGCGGTAATGAATGATGCTTGCGCTTACATATTCGGCATCTGATGGATTGACGACATGAGTATACATTGTGACCTGTACCTAAGCAATTAAAACACAAGTTATTAGACTGGATGAAATCACGTCGAGCCTCGATGTCAATTTTTGCAAAACCTTTACAATTACACAACTTATGACCCTCAGAACAGTATACACAAGAGCTTTCAGTAACATGATGAACTTTGGGGTTGCTGCTAAATGGAACATTATTACCTTTCTTTGGAATAACGCTTGTCTTCGATGATTTGCCATCGCAATATTCTAAAGCTCGAAATCGAGTTTCTAAAAACTCCTCAAGTTGACTCATAGTTGGCAAATCATCAGAAAACTCGCTTACTCTAAGTTCTCATTGTTTCCGTGTTTCATTATCTAACTTTAAACAAATAATGTGAATCACGATAATATCCCATGAAGTTGTGTCTATGCCTAAATTGTTTAATCCATTTAAACACTCGTTTCATCGTTCTCGTTTCGTCGTCAGTAACTCTTTGAGAGCGCTTGCAGACTCTGTGGTAATGTTTTTCTGGCTCATAAGCCGTTTCAGGATACAATTGGCCAGAAACCTCTTGTTATTGTACCGCTTTTCCAGTTTTTCCCAACAAGCACTGTAGTTGTCTCCTGTGATTGGAACGTGGCGCAGAAGCTGTTCAGCTTCGCCGGTTAAGTAACCCTTCAAGTAGAGCAATCTTTCTACGTCATCTAAATCTTTATTTTTATGAATTAATGACATAAATAGGTCTCTAAAGCTAGTCCATTCAGCATAATTCCCTGAAAAGGTAGGGATTGAAATTTGTGGCAATCTTATTAGCTCCGACTTATGATGACTAGTACCCGACCTGTTATGATCATGATCAGCGGTGGACTCACCTTTCTCGGCACTAGCGACATTCAATTTCCTTAACACAGCCTTCAACTCTGATTTGTAATCTACAAACAGCTCTTCTGCATTCGTATACACATCCTCAGTCATATATGTGCTAGCATCAAGCTGTGCTGAGTCAGACTCGTGTATAATACGAGTGTGAATTGCAACAAACTGCGGCGCTACCACGAACTTCAAAAGTCGAAGTTCGTAATACATGCATCCCTGTCACTCGAGTAAGGGAGTGCGATAGAGATGGAAATACCCGAACTTCGACTTTCGAAGTTCGTGGTAGCGCCGCTGAACCCATAATGCTTCCAAAGTCGCGTGCTAATGTAATCCGCCGAACTAACTCGGTCTTTTGGAGATTTCTTAAAGTTCGATCTTGCCTTTTGAATACGCGAATACATATCTTGTTGAACCTTTATCCGAGTATCCATGATAATTGATAATTTCGAGGACTTGTAACAAATTAAAGGTATTCACAAGTGCTTGGGACTTAGCCAATTCCAGGCCGGTTTCTATTGAAATTTTGTGTTTGGAACTCAAACAATTCTGGGTGCAAACGGGCGTGGGTTCCCCGTGGTTCCACTTTTATTAAAACTATTCTAAGTCCCTAAATTAAACATGAATTTTTACTAAGTCTGAAATCAATGCGAATTTGCTAAGTTCGAGATTGATGAATTTTTCTAAGTCCGAAATCAATGCGAATTTGCTAAGTCCGAGATTGATAAATTTTTCCAAGCCCAAAAGTTGATAAAATCTTTTTGACAGTTGCACTGCACTACGAGTACACTACGTAATAGAAACTCAAATTTACTCACAGTTTGACGCTTCTGTACGTCACACTTAGCTGCTCTTCTTTACCGATGTCACTTGATGACGTCACACTGCTTGGCTGCTCCTCTCGGCCGATGACACTTCCTTACGTCACGACACGCTGCTGACGTCACCCGGTGTTAGACTGCTCTTCTCGGCCGATGACACTTGCTGACGTCACAATGCGCCGCTCACGTCACGTCGCTCCGGGAGTAGCCACAGCACTTTAGGTAGCAATCCACTACCGTGCTGACACGTCGAACTGAAGTACTCGTCGAATCCTCTAAGCCGAAACATCCGGTTCGAAGGACCAATGAATAACCGGATCCCAAAAAAATGATACACTGTGACTGATTGTTAACCAATATAATTCAAACGAATGTACCAAAATAAACCTTAGTGCCGCGCAGGGTCATGATTGTAGGAAAACTCTTAACAGCGCGAAGCAGAAAGCGGCGCGGACGGTACAGCGACATCTAGCGGGTTATTGGGTTACTAAAATAACTTAGAACGATTTGACTTGACTGCCGTCGCTTGGACAGGCATTTATTTGTGTGATGAGCATGAACATTTGTTCCTGAGTCATGGATGTTTTCTATGTATTTAAGTATTTATTTATCTACATATATAAGTATGTATATCGTCGTCTGGTACAGTCAGCATCATATAATTAGTAGCAGCCAAAGTAGCCAAATATATCGGAACACGTCTTTATTACTATAGGAATAAGGAAGTGTGACGAAATATTTGGCTACTTTGGCTGCTACTAACTATGTGATGCTGACTGTACCCACAGTACAAGCTTTGCTTAGTTTAGGACTAGGTCGATTTGTGTAAGATTGTCCCCAAATATTTATTTATTTATGTAGTATGTTCTTAGTTATGATATTAGGACTAACAAAATTATGATGTATGTTCGTTATAAAGAAAACTGTTATGATTAACAAAATTATGACCTTAACCAAGTTAGAAATTGAATTATGAAGAAAAATTAGGTTAGGCTCGTAAAACACACTTTCTCGAAATGTGCACTTTCTGTAAAGGAGCATTTTTTTAGAATGATCATTCTCCCGGAAAGTACACTCGTCTCTAAAAGTGCACTTCCCGATATGTACACTTTGTCTATAGGTGCACTTTCCCCAAATGTGCACTTTCGCAGAAGGTATATTTTCCCGGAAAGTACACTTTAGGGGTAGGGGTGAGCCTGTTTATAGTACTACGGGCTTCTATTAAATAGTGCAAATGCAAACAGACGGACATACGGACGGACGGACAGTAGACGGAGACGGACGGACAGAAAGACCGAAACTATAAGCGTAAATGTGTACCTTTTGAGAAAGTGCCCTAAATGGGAAAGTGTACATATTGGGAAAGCGTGCGTTTTGGAAAAGTGCACTGCTTGAAAGAGTGCACATTTCGGGAAAGTTTCCAAATTGGGAAAGTGTACATTTTGGGAGTGTACATTTTGCGGAAAGTGCACATTTCGGGAAAGTGTGTTTAACGAGCCTAGCTCGAAAAAATTTAGGACAACTGATCATTATGACTTCCGATGATAGTTACAGAAACTTAGGAACAAAAACAAAGTTAGGACAAAAAAAATAGGACTAGCGATGATTATGACTACAATACGTTTATACAAAAAGAAATAGGACAACAAATTTTATGGCAGCCAACCTGGATGGACCCACCTGCATATAATAATACATACCTGTATATAATAATACATACCTGCATATAATAATACATACCTGCATATAATAATACATTTCTACATATAATAATACATACCTGCATGTAGTAATACGTACCTAAATATAATAATACATACCTACATATAATAGTCTACAATCTGTCGAATCTTACGGTCACGTGACCTGTTGCGTGTATCTCTCGAATCTCATGGTCACGCGAGATCTTACGGTCACGTGACATCGTAAGGTCACGTGACCTGTGGCGAGTTTAACAATTTTTCTCCATCACAAAAAGTGCACAGCGCCGCTATAGAAGTTTTCACTTCAAAATAAATATTAGTAGACAATCTTACACAAATCGACCTAGTGCCAAACGGGAACAAATATAATGACCACCAGAAAATACTTTGATACCCTCAAGCTTTCTTACCAAAAAAATGTACTGAACACCAAAAAAAGAATTCTACCATTACAATGGTACTACCTGTTTTAGTAACGACTGCACAATTAAATTGTATTCAAAGATCAAATTTAGTAAATGATTACCAAATTTAGTAACTGAGCACCTAATCTTAGCGAAGAAATTATTACAATATGTCTACCTAAATAAGTCACTATGATTGCCATAAAATGTATGCATATTACCAAATAAAGTAGTACTTGCAACTCAACTCCGTCGCCCCGCCCGCGCCGCGAATTTAGGGAATATGAAGAGGTATCTGGTTAGTAAACATTTTCTAGTAACTTAAATGATTCCTTGTTTATAGCGATCGAAAGGTAAAAATAGCTACCAAAACCCGAATCAGCGTACCCCACTTCCACGTGGTCTTGTCTGTCTTACCCCTAGAGTGTATATAAAAGCCCGCGGAGACAGAAGCAAGTTTCTGGCGGGAGCCCAGGTGGAGGGCGGGAGACTGAGTTAGTTTTGGGTTAGCAATGATTAGTTGGGAGACATTTTCTTTAATAGGATAGTAAGATGTTATAATTTGGTTATCAATTAACATAAAAATGGTGATTAAATCTTGGCCCTCATTAACTATTTTTGGGTTAGCAATGATTAGTTGGGACACATTTTCTTTAATAGGATAGTAAGATGTTATAATTTGGTTTTCATTTAACATAAAAATGGTGGTAACATTTTGGTGATCATTTACTATTTATGTGTTAGCAATGATTAATTAGGAGACATTTTCTTTAAATAGGATAGTAAGATGTTATTATTTAGGTTATCATTTTGTGCGGGAGTGCACCTATGACTGGTTATACTAGGAGAGAAAAATGCCCGTGATTGTTTTTATTGCAGTGGGCTGGCGGGCCTGAGGCGATTGGGGGAGTCTTGTTGTTATAAACGTAGGCTGCGTCGGATACGAATACGCAAATCTGTGGACTGTATATTACTCCTGCGCGTACTGCGTTGGACAGCGTAACAACTTGCACTGCTTGACTGTACTGTTTGAGCTGAACTGTTAGAACTAGAATGCCAGAACTAGAATGCCAGAACTAGAATGCGCTGTGCGGCGTGAGTCTCGCTATTTTATACTGCCTAACTCCCCGCCCTCTCCTCGGGCCTGCCATACCCCGCTAGTCTTTATTTGGTAATCCTTAAATAAACACAATCATTATGGGTTCGGGGTGCGTGGTAATTTTCCTCAGTAAGGACATTAATGTTTATTACCTTGTCGGCCCGTCGGTGCATCTCAGTTAACACTATACAACAAATACTTTTATTGTACACCCCAATCAATACAAACAGTTAAAAACATGAATAGGCAGAAGTGAACAATAGGCGGGCCTGTAGTAAAGGAGCGATTACGCAGTTCGTAGAACCGAAACATTATCTGAACTAATGCTAGGGCGTGGGATTTCTGCCACGTGTTTAAATCTATGTCAATTCTACGATATAACAACTAAATAGTCTAAACAGGAACTTAACTAGGTAATCTTAACATTAACATCATTCGCCGTCCTGCACATCTCTCCCGCCGTGCATCGCTCGGGTGAGCGTTGCATTTTATTGCGCGTGCAGGTCTGTAGGCTCCGTTGGCAGGATCACCAGCTTCTTGGTGGGTCTCCGCAGCACTCCACCTCTGGTTTCCACGTCGACCGCCCTCGTCACGCCGTCCGGGCCCGGGTAAGTGGCTATGACCCGACCTCGTGGCCATGTGTTGCGTGGCAGCGTGCCGTCGACGACCAGGACGATGTCGCCCATTTGTATTGGGTTCCCGTGCCCGTAAGGCTCCCGCCGGTACTGGAGTGACGGCAGGTACTCCCGGATCCATCGGCTCCAGAAGTGATCAGCTAAGCGTTGACTCGTTCTCCAGGTCGCGCGGCCAGCTAGTGCTGTATCGTCAAAGGTTCCCGGCGTGGGTACCCGCGCTGACCCACCGAGCAGGAAATGGTTTGGTGTGATGGCTTCTGGTTCGCACAGGTCGACCGCCACGTGCGTGAGGGGGCGGCTGTTCACTGTGTACTCCGCCTCGGCAAGCAGGGTGGCGAGGGTCTCCTCGCTCGGGTGACGCTCGTCCAGCACGGCTTGAAGGGCTCCTTTTACGGCTCGAACCATCCGTTCCCATGCCCCTCCCATAAATGGGGCTCCCGCCGGCAGGAACTTCCAGCTGATGAGGCGTCGAGCTGCGCCATCTTTGATGGCATCATCGTAGGCTCGCCGTAGCTCCTTGTGTGCGGCGTGGAAGTTGGTCCCGTTATCTGACCATATTTCGGTCGGGCAACCGCGGCGCGAAATCATACGCCGGAGTGCCATGACCGCAGAGTCACCGCTGAGGCTTGGTACCACTTCTAGGTGTACAGCGCGCACTGTCAGACACGTGAATAGCGCCACGTATCTTTTTTGCGTGCCCCGGCCGACGGTTACGGTGATCGGCCCGAAGTAATCGAGCCCGGTGTAGGTGAACGGGCGCTGGTGATGTGCTAGTCGGCTGCGTGGGTGGTCCCCGGTAGGTGGGACTGGCGGCGTCGTCTTCTTGATTCGACATGGTAAACAGCGATGTATAACCATCTTCGCTACTGGGCGTAAACGCAGAATGCTGAAGTGTTGTTTGCACTCGTTGATAGTGGCTTCGACTCCGTTGTGATGCATTTGACGATGTATATAATCTATGTACAATTTTATCGCCGGGTGATCGCCGTCAAGTACTGGCGGTCGTTTCTGTACCTCGGCAATGTCCACTGCTGCGTTGATACGTGTTTTGATTATAATGACGTCATTGACCAACTCGATCGCTAGATGACGCAGTCGACTTTGTGGGTTTGGCGGCTTGTTGTTTCGCAGGTTATTGATGTCGTCGTTGAAGGCCTCGTGTTGACTGGCGCGTATCACTAGTCGTTCCGCTTCTTGTAGGTACGACGCGTCGAGTACCCTGTACTTTTTCGTGTCTTTGGACTTCTTCGGCAGCGGCGTAGGTAGGATAACTTTACGGCGTTTATTCCATTCTGGGTCGGCTTGTTTGTTGCGCGTTGTTCGTTTGTAGTACGTGCGCGCTCGTTGAGGTCGGCAGAGGTCAATGAACTGTAGTACTCGGCCTATAGTACGTAGTAGGCGTTCCCACTTTGAGAATCGCTCCGGCGGCGGGAGCCATGCATGTGGGCCCTGCTTATTTTTCCCAATGGAGATCGTGTGTACTTTCTCTTCATTTGTGCGCTCTTCGTACGGTTGTGACGGTTCCGTGGGCCATGTCGATGGGTCGTCACGGAGGAATTCCGGCCCCGTGAACCATCTGTGATTGCTGCCGAAGTCGGGCGGCACCTCCCGTGTAGCTTCATCTGCGACGTTAAGCTTCGTCGGCACCCAACGCCATTCTTTTACAGCGGTGTTTTCTTCAATCGCTGCGATGCGGTGCGCGACGAACGGGCGATAGGTGCGCGCACCGGCTCTTAGCCACGCGAGCACAGTGCGGCTGTCGGTCCAGAAAGTCTTCGACTCCGGCTTGAGGTCGTGTTCTTCAATCGCCGCGGCTGCCATACGACTTCCCATTACCGCTGCCTGTAGCTCGAGACGCGGTATTGACGTCACCTTTAGCGGCGCTACTTTCGCTTTCGCCGCTATCAAAGATACGTGTACTCGTCCGTCGCTCGTCGTCACCCGCCAGTAGAGTGCGCTCGTATACGCGGACTCGCTCGCGTCAACGAACACGTGCACCTCGCGCGTTATTGCGTCGCTGAAGTGGGGATAACTGCGCGGTATAGTAATGTCACGCAGCGCTTGTAGATGGTGCGTCCACGCCGTCCACTGTTGTGCCAAGTCTGGATCTAACTTGTCATCCCAGTCAGTCCCGCGGCGCCACACTTCTTGCAGCAACTTTTTAGCGCTGATGGTTACTGGTGATGCCAGCCCGAGTGGGTCGAAGACTGACATCATAATCTTCAATACTTGTCGTTTCGTGGGTTCAGTGTTATCCAATGCGCCAGGCGGCAGTCGGCTGAGGTCTAGGTTAAAGGCGAGTTCGTCCGTCGATGGTTTCCAAATTTGCCCCAACACACGTTCATTTTTCATTTCAATCTTGTTCAAATCGACGTGTGTAGGGCGGGCGTTCTCTGAAGTGAGAGTTTCGAGTACATTCGTGGGGTTTGAAGTCCATTGACGCAGTTCATAATGGGCTTTCCGGTGAATGTCACGCACATCACTCGCTACGCGAATCGCTTCCGCTTCTGTCTTGAAACTTTGAAGATAATCGTCGACGTTCTTCACTATGGCTCTCACGGCTTCAGGATGAGTTGCTTCGTATTTCTGTGCGTTGACGTTGTTCACGTATATCGCGATTGACGGCGAACACGTGGCTCCAAATATGAGTGACGTCATCCGGTATTCCTGCGGTGCGCTGTCATCCCTTCGATCGCCCCGCCACAGGTAGCGTAGGGCCTCTCTATCTTCTGGCTTTACTTTAACTTGCATGAATATCTCCTTGATGTCCGCTCCCACGGCGATAGGGTGTTGACGGAAGCGCATGAGTACCCCAGGTAGCGACTGCAGTAGATCGGGTCCAGTGAGTAACCGATCGTTAAGTGAGATCCCTCTCGTGGTCGCTGCGGCGTCGTGCACAATGCGTACCTTATCGGGTTTCATAGAATTAAGTACGGCGAAATGCGGTAGGTACCACACTCTCTTTGATTTGGTCGGTGGTGCGGGCTCGGCGTACCCTTTGGCTAACAGGGCGTCCATTTCTTCATTGTATCTCTTCTTCTCATCTCGGTCAAGCTTCTTCTCAATATTGTGAAGCCGCCTTAATGTGTTTTCATAGTTGTCGGGTAACCGTGCGTCACTGTCCTTCCATAATAGTGGAGCTTCATAGTGACCGTCGTCCGTGGTCTTCGTTGACTGGGCTAAGATGACACGCGCGCGCTCTTCTGGGTCCGACTGTGGTAACTTGGGCTCGATTAATAATGATTCGAGCGCAAAGTACTCGCTGAGCTGTGCGTTCATGTCTTCCTCCTTTTCGTCTAATTCTTGGGAGGTCACGTGATGTGTTGTATGTACTCGCTTGCCGATGATGCGCGTGTGTACGCCGTGTAATACCCAGCCGAGCGGCGTAAGTGATGCCACAGGCTGGTGTCGCTGGCCCCGACGTACCTCGCTGCCGACGAGTAGGTGCCAATTGTCTTGACCAATTAGCACTCTGGGCTTCGCTGTTTCGTACTTCAAGTGATCTTCTATGTCACGTAAATGTTCACAATTACGGAGATCTTCATTTTTGATTGACTGTGGCGATAGCCGGAGATTTTCTATGGTGCGCGCGCAGACCTTGTGGCGTTGGTTTGCGCCGCATATGTCGAGCGTAACTCGGCGAGACTTCGATGCGTCGATCTTCTCGTTGGTTATTGCTTCTATTACCAGTGGCTCGTTGGGGCCGTCCAGGCCCACTTCTCTTGCGATGTCTTCATTTACGAGCGTGACTGTTGAACCGTCGTCGAGAAGTGCATGTGTTTTGACGACTCCCGCCGGTCCGGAAACTGTGACGGGTAATATCTTCAAATAGGCTCTTGAATCCCTAGGGGCCCAAGTTGAGGTGACGGCTGCGAATCTTTCTTCCTTTTTCTTATAATGCAGTAGCTTATGATGAAAATATTCGCAGCCGTCCTGCTCGCACTTCACGCGTTTGCATGTGTGTGTCCTTGTTCGATAGCGTAGGCAGCGGAAACACAGTCGTTGATCTTTAGCAGTTTTCCATCGATCGTCGATATCTCTCTCAATAAATTTAGCGCATTTATCTATTTGGTGGCCGGCGCTATTGCAGCATGCGCACTTGATTGCAGGCTTCTCTGTAGTCACGAATGCTTTATGTGTCCTCTTAACGGGATGTGGGCTCAGGGTATCGACGCTCTCCGGCTGGGCGTAGAGCGCGCAATAGTCAGCCTCGCGCTGCAGGAACGTGGATAACTTCAGCAGCTCCGGTTCTTCATTATGTTGTGTAGTCGAGTAGTCGAACCATCTATAGCGCAGGGCTGGCGTAAGTTTCTCCATCATAGCTCTTGTTGTTTCGGGACTGTAGAGATAGTGAGCGCGGTTAAGCGCTTTAAGCGTAGCTATTGTGTTAGCTACGCGGCTAGCAAAGACACATATGTCGCGCGGGCCGTCGCTTAGGCGTGGTAGAGCGCGTAGTCGTTCCAACTCGGCGAGTGCGATGGCGTCGGGGCGGCCGAAGCGTGCTTCTAGGCTTCTCATAATTTCGTCAGCACGGGCGTTGTATATGAGGAGATTCTCGACGGCTTCTTTGGCTCTTCCTTTGAGACATCTTCTTAGTCTAGCTATGTTTTCCACTTCGCTGTAAGTGGAGGCTGTTTCAGTATAGGCGGCTTTGAAAGACAGCCACTCGTGGTGCGAGCCGCTGAACTGTGGTAGCTCGGCGTGGTATCGCGGTGATTCTCTGTGACCGGCGCGTGCGGCAATCGCGATAGCCGAAGCAAGCTCGCTTAAATTGATATTCTGTTGATTCTTCATGACTACAGCGTTATCTTCACGCATATCTGCTTGTGGATACGCTTTCGGTGGCGACAGATGATTCGTACCTTCATAATTACGTTGCGGTGGCGGCGCGGGGGTGAAGACGGGAGCGGCGGCGGAGAGGGGGGCACGGTCCCCGGTGCGCACGGCAGCGGCGGTACCGGGGGGAGGGACAAGGACCGCGGCACGCGCGGCAGTGGCGTTGGGTCCTACGTCTTCGGCGATGTGCTTTGCTTGAGCCGGCGGAATGTGCTGTGGGTTTGCAGGCTCAGGCTCCTCTTCGTTATGTGGTGCGTTGGTGATGGCGAGTACGTGCTTCCTGTTAGATTCGAGCCATTCATCGACGCGTTGCTCCGGCTGGAACGTTGACATCACTGTCTCGTCGTCTTCGTCATCGGTGTCTTCAGCTTCTATGGCGGCTATACGCGCCTGTGCGAGTTCTAACTTGATTTTGAGTGCTTCTTCTCGTGCCTTCGCGAGGCGGCGCTCGCGGCGGCTGGACGTAGTTCTGATTGACTTTGACGGCGGCGGTGCGACAAGATGTGGGCTTGACTGTGGGTTTTCTTGTCGCGGTGTTGCCGCAGGGGGTAGGTTTGACTGTGGGAGTTCCTGCGGCGACGGCGCTATGGGTTGTGGTCTTGACTGCGGGGCTTCGTGAGGCGACGGCGCCGCAGGATTTAGGCTTGACTGTGGGGTTTCCTGCGACGGCCTCGAGCTGTCTTGACTCGTAGTTGCCGTTCTCGTCGTGGTCGTGGCGGCTTCATCCGACAATAGTTGCTCCATGTTCCCCAATGAAAGTTGAGCCAGCGTGCGTTTCACAGCTGCAGATCTTGTGGTGGGCATCTTTTCTCTTGCAGTTATTTGATCCGGCTCGAAGGACCAGCATGTGCGGGAGTGCACCTATGACTGGTTATACTAGGAGAGAAAAATGCCCGTGATTGTTTTTATTGCAGTGGGCTGGCGGGCCTGAGGCGATTGGGGGAGTCTTGTTGTTATAAACGTAGGCTGCGTCGGATACGAATACGCAAATCTGTGGACTGTATATTACTCCTGCGCGTACTGCGTTGGACAGCGTAACAACTTGCACTGCTTGACTGTACTGTTTGAGCTGAACTGTTAGAACTAGAATGCCAGAACTAGAATGCCAGAACTAGAATGCGCTGTGCGGCGTGAGTCTCGCTATTTTATACTGCCTAACTCCCCGCCCTCTCCTCGGGCCTGCCATACCCCGCTAGTCTTTATTTGGTAATCCTTAAATAAACACAATCATTATGGGTTCGGGGTGCGTGGTAATTTTCCTCAGTAAGGACATTAATGTTTATTACCTTGTCGGCCCGTCGGTGCATCTCAGTTAACACTAGGGTAAGTGCACCAGTGAATGAACGCTTAAGGATTTTTTTGATTTCAAAAAATGTTTTATGTAAGATAGCTATACTTAATATCGGCCATGACTGTTTGTATAGATCAAACAAGTATTCTAGTTTGGTTAAATTACTTTGCTTTTGCAATAGTTTTCCATAATTTTAAGTTATATGACCTTTTAGGTAGAAAAATGGGAAATCACCGGTGAATGAACACGGTTTTCTAGTAAATGAACAACTAAAACCAGCGAATGAACTACTGTTATAGTTGTTGTTTATTGGGTTAAATCGTTGTTTATCGATTTTGTTTGGCTTTATATCGATATACCAACAGACGGAATAGCGTTATTGGTTTACTTTTTCTACAACAATTAATAAACTGTAACAAATGAACGTTCATTAACTGGTTCCGGAAAAAATATTAAAACCAATAAATGAACCAAGTAATTATCGGTTGATGTTCATTCACTGGATATCTGTAAACCAGTGAATGAACTAACTTCATGTTCGAAAATGAGGTTTGTTCGAACACTGGGCCAACGATAGACAAGCCATTACTGGTTATGTTAATAGAAAGTAAATCTTATTAAAATCACTAGAACATAAGATATTGCGAAAACATTAAAACAGTCGTGGCCAGTGAATGAACACTGCAGTTCATTCACTGGATTTGGGCGGTTTTGAATTCTAGTTATAGAACACCGACTAAAAAATGAGAATCTACACTTGAATAACGTAAAACGATGTTTTAGTAGCACAATTTCACTCTTATGATTTCCTAAAACCAAACACCATAAGTCACAAGTTTATAAAACTAGTACAATGGCACATCAAATAAACGGTGACATACTTGTCCCCTTATTACCGGCTCATACAAAACATCCACGCCCGTAGCCCGCGAACTTTAAGCTTCTCTCATTTAGTAATTGTTGCGACTGAGTTGATATGAATGTTACAAACCCCTTACAGTGAATGCTTCTAATCGAGAAAAAAATACCTGGTATGCTAGAAATATACAGAACTCTTAATTTAAGCAAATAAGCAGCGTTTCGTTCATTCACTGGATTCGTTCATTCACTGGAGCACTTACCCTATACAACAAATACTTTTATTGTACACCCCAATCAATACAAACAGTTAAAAACATGAATAGGCAGAAGTGAACAATAGGCGGGCCTGTAGTAAAGGAGCGATTACGCAGTTCGTAGAACCGAAACATTATCTGAACTAATGCTAGGGCGTGGGATTTCTGCCACGTGTTTAAATCTATGTCAATTCTACGATATAACAACTAAATAGTCTAAACAGGAACTTAACTAGGTAATCTTAACATTAACATCATTCGCCGTCCTGCACACATTTCACATTAAAATGGTGAAAAAAATTAGGTGCTCAGTTAGTATTTTTGGTCGTCAAAAGTATTTTTTTTGTGTTCATATTTTACTATATCTGGTGGTCCGTTAAACATATGCCGTCCCAAACTAAGCAAAGCTTGTACTATGGGATCTAGACGACGATAAACATACTTATATAGACGTACCTACTAATAGTATACTACGATAGCATACCTAACATGCCCTCGATCGGTTCACACCCCAGTTTTGATATACGACCTGTACTCGTATAATCTAAAGATTTAGTGGCAGAGACAGATTGTTCCGATAACTTAGTTGGTTACTAAGCGGCGGGCCATGTATTGCCCGTGGTCGCCGGATTGAAGCATAAAATATTTCCTTTATTTTTGAAGTGAAAACTTCTTTAGCGGCGCTGAGCACTTTTTGGGATGGGGAAAAATTGTTAAATACGCGACAGAGTTTTGTGACGTCAGATGTGAAGGAGGTCACTTTTTACTGCTAGCCGATTCGACTTCATTCAAAACTGAACGCTATTCGTAAGAGTATAAAGCCGTTAAACACTTTTTGCAATAGCATATTCTGCAAATAAATTTGTAATTTTGTCCAAGCGTCCTTCACCGTTTTGCTATTGAGCAAATTCGAATAGTTCGAATTCGGACGTTATTCCTAAAGAGATAAAGCTTTGAAAAATATTTACCAACGGCAAAAACAAATTGATATTTTGGTCGCCACCGCCGTCTGCTGTTCTTGCAAATTCGAATAGTTCGAATTTAGACTTTATTCCTAAAGAGATAAAGCCCGTTGCACCCAACGCGCCCGCGGCCCGTCCGCCTAAATAATTGATAATTATTTATAAATTTGCGCCAAATTCATTTTTAGGGTGACACCGTAAGATGTCACGTGACCTGATCGAAAAACTGTTACAATGTTATTGAGTTTTGACTTCCGCCGGCACTCCCGGAGTGCAACCCGGTCTTTTTTTTTATAAGCTCGCGTGGTCTACGGCGCAGAGCCGCTAGTAATCATTTGTTTAAAAAAAATCAACAAGCCTGAACGAGTCTGATATCACTTGCGTTTTGCGCAGCGACTGGACAGCGAATAGCACGTGTCATGACGGCGCCGCGTGCGTGGTGGTGGCCGTGGTGCCGGGCGGCGACGGCGAGGTGTGCCAGCTGGCGCGCGCACTGCCCGACGCTCGGCCTCTGCACCTGGCGCGCATGTCGGAGTTGCACCACTTGCGCCCCAACCGCTCGCTCCTGTTCTTCGACTACATGTGGAGCGACCGCGGCAATCACGACTCGCCCGCGCCGCCGAGCGTGTGCGCTAACGCCAGTGACGCCTGCTCCGCCGCGCCGCAGCCTCTCCCTCTGGCGCTAGGAGACGTGCATAAACTGACGCGCTACGCCCAACCCGTTCTGAACTTGGCTCTCCGCTTCCGCCCACCGGCTGCGCTGCTGCGTCGCGTGCTCGACTACAACTCGTCGCTCGGCCTGCAGGCGGCAGCCTGCAAAGCCATCGTCGCAAGCAAAGCCTCTATTGACCTCGCCCGCAGTTGGCTCACCTGCAACGATAGTTTCTGTGACCGGAATCCTGAAATTATCATCTACTTGTGCAACGAGGAGTCGCTGTATGACTCCTACAAAGCTGTAGTCATAACTGTATACCGCCACTGGCACAACACGAGCAACCAATCGATCGAGCTGCAACCGGTGCTCGCAAAGACAGAGTGTTCAAAAACCGACGGAGTAAATTGGGATCTAAATGCGGTGGTGTCGAATTACGAGGATACTGTTGCATTGCGCGGGGTGGTGGCGATGGGGGCGGCGGCGGCTTCGCAGCTGCCCGAGTTGGCGGCGCAGCAGAGAGTGCCGCTGCTGCTGGCGGCGGCGCCGCCGCGTGGCGTGTCGCTGCCGTCGGGCGCGCGCAGCTCGGCGCCCGGCGTGCCGGCGCTGGCCGCCGCCGTGCGTGCGCTGCTGGGGCGCTGCGGCTGGCACCGTCTAGCGCTGCTGAGAGAGGAGGGTCGCTGTGACATGTCGGTATCCTATACTGTTTCAATAAGCTTTCAATAGTATGCATGCATTTAACACCATGGACAATATAATGCTGAGACAAACTTACATGTCAAGTCGTTCATTGTCTGTTTTTGCCTATGTAACGTCAAGCGTAACAATGTGTTTGATGTACGTTAATATACTAATTATACTCTCACCCAGCTGGAAGCGGTCGCTGGGCGTGGCGGAAGCGCTGGAGGAGCATAAGTCGCTGTTGCACCACACGGAGCTGGTGCGTCCGGAGCAGGACGCATCGGAGGCCGTGATAGCGCTGCGCGCGCTCGACGCGCGCCTTGTGCTCGTCGATACGAGCGCGGGGACGGCGGCGCGCGTGCTGCGCGCCGCGGAGAAAGCCGCGCTCACGCCAGCCGCCGGCTTCGTTTGGATCGTGGTCGGCGCCGCCGTAGAAGAGCTCAACTCGGTATCTTACCAATGATCATTTGAATTAAGTATTTCGGAGAATTTGTTTGGTTGTCATTATATTGGATCCGTTTTTAGGGCTCCGTACCAAAAAAGGTAAACAAGGAACCCTTATGGTGCGGTTCCGTCCGTCTGTCTGTCTGTCCGTCTGTCACAAAGTGAAATATCTCACGAACTACTTCAGCTATCAATTTGAAATTTGGAATGATTTTAAATGAGAGTTATCCACGTGCATGGAAAATGAAAAATCTAAATATACATTTTAATTTTCTATGAAAAATTACAAATAAGAGGAGGGGGCAAAAAAAAAATTCAACTATTAGGTCAAGTGGGGTATCATATGAAAGGGCTTGAGTTGCACTTTTTGAAACAGAGTTTTTTTTTTATACATTGGTAAAAGTTCGATCTATGAAGGAAAATGTAAAAAAAAATACCATTCCCCTCCCTTATCTCCGAAGTTATCCAAACGAAAAATTTGAAACAATTAAGTACTTGTGATTAAGATAAACCTAAATATTACTGGAAACGTATAACTTTTTCTGTATCTAGCGTATTTTTTGTTTTATTTTCATAAATATTTTTTTTGTTAACTGCAATTTAATCAACTTAATAAGTATTTTTTTGTTTTGGAATTCCTATAAGACTATAATACCTATTCAATGCAAGTGTTCCCTCAGTGAGACGTTTATCTCGAGAATTTTTCGGTAGAGGTAGGGAAATAGTTTAGGTGACTCTTTTTAGTCTATTTAGAAATAAGTACTCTTCAATTATGTAGCAGTACCAAGACGCAAAAGCGCTGTTTTCGTTTGGCTTTTGCTCACTTATTTTTTGCATATTTATTACGCTATCGGTGAGGATCTGTTATTAGCTCACTGTCACTACTGTTTTAAGGTACTGTGTAGTATTTAAGCTGATGATCTTCCTATATAAATAAATAAATAAATAAAGAAGTACTCTCTTTCAAATAAAAAAAAAGACCGGGTTGCACTCCGGGAGTGCCGGCAGAAGTGAAAACTCAAAAACATTGTAATGGTTTTTCGGTCAGGTCACGTGACATCTTACGGTGTCACCTGAAAAATTAATTATGACGCAAATTTATAAACAATTATCAATGATTTAGGCGGACGGCCCGCGGGCGGGTTGGGTGCGACGGGCCCAACGCACCGCCGCGGCGCAACGGTGCCGGGGTCCGGCGCGCCGACGGGCGGCGGCAAACAATTGCATCACCAATTTGTTTTTGCCATTGCCAAATATTTTTCAAAGCTTTATCTTTTTAGGAAGTTATTCGAATTTGCAAGAACAG
This sequence comes from Epinotia ramella, assembly GCA_947578815.1. Lineage (NCBI taxonomy): Eukaryota > Metazoa > Arthropoda > Insecta > Lepidoptera > Tortricidae > Epinotia > Epinotia ramella. The sequence goes on along the minus strand of OX388206.1, from coordinate 78,398 downwards.
CAGATGGCGGTGCACGGTGGCGACCAAAATATCAATTTGTTTTTGCCGTTGGTAAATATTTTTCTAAGCTTTATCTCTTTAGGAATAACGCCCAAATTCGAACTATTCGAATTTTCTCAATAGCAAAACGGTGAAGTACGCGTTGGTATTATTACAAATTTATTTGCAGAATATGCTATTGCAAAAAGTGTTTAACGGCTTTATACTCTTACGAATAGCGTTCAGTTTTGAATTAAGTCGAATCGGCTAGCAGCAAAAAGTGACCTCCTTCACATCTGACGTCACAAAACTCTGTCGCGTATTTAACAATTTTTCCTCATCCCAAAAAGTGCTCAGCGCCGCTAAAGAAGTTTTCACTTCAAAAAAGACCGGTTTGCACTCCGGGAGTGCCGGCAGAAGTGAAAACTCAATAACATTGTAACAGTTTTTCGATCAGGTCACGTGACATCTTACGGTGTCACCCTAAAAATTAATTTGATGCAATAAACAATTATCAATAATTTAGGCGGACGGGCCGCGGGCGGTTGGTGCGACGGGCCGGCTCGCCCGTCGGCGGCGGCAAACAAAATACCAATTTGTTTTTGCCATTGCCAAATATTTTTCAAAGCTTTATCTCTTTAGGAATAACGTCCAAATTCGAACTATTCGAATTTGCTCAATAGCAAAACGGTGAAGGACGCTTGGACAAAATAACAAATTTATTTGCAGAATATGCTATTGCAAAAAGTGTTTAACGGCTTTATACTCTTACGAATAGCGTTCAGTTTTGAATGAAGTCGAATCGGCTAGCAGCAAAATATAAAAGTTTGTGACCTCCTTCATATTCGCATCTGACGTCACAAAAATCTGTCGCGTATTTAACAAGTTTTCCTCATCCCAAAAAGTGCTCAGCGCCGCTAAAGAAGTTTTTACTTCAAAAAAAAATTGAGATCGGTTCACGTGATAAACAATAATCGCTAAAACTCCAACATAATATACTAAGCTGATTGCCCTTAAACGTTAGTACCAAATGGGGCCGATAGATGGCGCTGACCACCTACTTCGCGCTGTTAAGATTTTTCTAGAATTAATGGGGTTGGGTTACCGACTGCAGCCCTGATGCCATGTCAGCCATCATGGATATTCCGCCGCTACACCTCTTCATCAGGCAAGAAGCCCTGGCGTCAGCCATACGGCTCTAAACACAGCATCTCTGGAGACCGCCCAGGGTTCCACACACCGAGATACTCTACGAGGCTGTAGGTAGGGAACCCCTTTTAGAGGCAGCAACCGACATCATCCCCAAACAGTTCGTCTTCGACAAGAAGTACAAAATCGAACTATACGAAACCCTCCAGGAAGGACTTAACCCCAGGGAGTTAAGAATATTCACGGATGGGTCCAAGACAAGGTCAGGCACCGGATCAGGAGTGTTCTCGGAAGACCTAAACATACGAATCTCGACACCATTAGGAATCCGTAACTCAGTCTTCCAGGCAGAGTGTATGGGCATAATAATGGCCGCTCATGCAATCGCCTCCAGGGAGGTAAGTGGATATCCCATCCGCATACTTTCCGACAGTCGATCTGTACTGCAAGCCCTGCAAGGTTACACAACAACGTCTGGGCTGATACACGAGTGCCACAAAATTCTATCAGAGGTATGTACCAACTGCGACATAACCCTGCAATGGATCAAAGGACACAGCAATTCACGTGGTAACGACGCAGCGGATGCACTGGCTAGAGAAGGCTCAGAATCAGAAACCATAGGACCGGAACCTATGATCCCTCTACCCCCTGCATGGCTGCGGAGCACACTGCGACTAAACACCAAGGTAGAACACCAAAAAATTTGGAATACCCTAGGCACCTGCAGGCAAACCAGGGAGGCCCTCCCGACAATCAATCCCGGATTGTCAAGGAAGCTAAAACAGCTAAAGAGGCCGGCACTCCGTCTCATGACAGGAGCCATAACTGGTCATGCACTACTAAACAAACACCTTTTCACTCTAGGTATTACAGACAGTCCTCTCTGCAGAGCCTGCATGGAAGAGGAAGAGACAGCCGCCCACGTCATCTTGACGTGCCCTGGGGTGGCAGAATACCGGGCAAAACACCTCGGAACACCGGGGTCGCTACCGGAGGCCGTCGGCAACGTAAAGGGTTTGCTAGGCTTCCTGGTGGAACTGGGTTGGCACGAATAACAGTAGTGCCAATAACCCATACGCAAAATAGGCGCTATTATGACGTCGAGTTGTGGAAACCAAGCCCGCGTACACCTATAACCTATAACCTATATATGGGGATGGGACGTGTATATTTCAATAGCAAGTCAAAAAAATCACGATTCAGATGTCTTGGTAGTTCGATGGTCTTGGTGTAAAAGTTATTCGTTGTTTGAAATTGAATTCTGTTGTGTTGTGTTAAAATAAGTAATTTAACAAATATTGGGACATTTACTTTACCTTCAGTTAATTGATAGTTTGTACGGAACCCTCGGTGCGCGAGTCAGACTCGCACTTGACCGGTTTTTTTTTTTAATATGGCGCCTAGTGTTATAACGTTGGAATACAGGCTTTAGTAGGTAATATGTTTTGGTTTCAGGACTGGCTTCCAACCACGCCGGAATTCTCGTACGTGACGGTGGGCGGGTGGCGCGGCGCGGCGGGCACGGTGACCGGCGAGCGCGCACTGCACGGCTCGGCGCGGTTGCGCGACGCGCTGGACGTTGAGCTGGGGCGCACGTGGCTGCCGCACGCCGCCGCGCTCGCAGACGCGCTGCTCATGATGTTCGAGGGCGTGGCGCGGGTGCATGCGCACTACCCGCAGCACAGGAACGATCCGCACCAGACCAACGCGCAACAGTATGTGTCCTGTGATCGGCTAGCGTACACGTGAAACGTGCCACTTTACACAGCCCCAAGTGGCCGCCTCTAAGCTTAACTAGCCATCGGAATTAAGAAAACAGGAACAGTGGCATTGTATTAATGAGCGTACATATATAAATGTTCCAAGTCTCCTCTCAATTATAGCCTTCATATTGGTCCAGTGCAGGTTGGGCAATCAACGCTTAGGAGTTCTTTGCAGATGGACGCTGAGCCAGTGTAGTAGATTTCCTAAAACTAGATTAGGTTAGTTTGAACAAATAACGTTAAATTGAAATTGAAAACAAAAAAAAAATTGTGGAAGACTTATGATAATCCACTGGACTAAGATAAGTACTTATAAATTGTTAAAAATGAGAATCTCTAAATTGGAAATTGGAACCTATATGTTACAGGAATTATTATGAACCATACTGAAGCTAGAATTAACTCTCACCCTAAATTCTTCTGGACATACATCAAATCAGTCTTTGCTAAAAGTGTCCTTCGACAAGTTATGCATTATAAAGGAACAGCCTCTAACGGTGCACACCATATGCGATTTATTTTTTGGTCTTCTCAGCGGTCGTAGTGTTCACTCGAATCTCTTATCTTATAAGTACAGAACTCATATTAGATGCATTGGATAACAACTATCAAGTGGACGAGTGTATACTGATTTTGCCAAGGCATTTTGATAAGGTTGATCATGAGCGCTTACTTTTGAAACGGACATTTCGGTATTATACACGGTGACCTGTTCCGCTGGATAAAATCTTATGTTGAGAATCGTTCACACTATGCGTATACATGCTATTATTATGCCGACGACACTAAAATATTCAGTTATCAAAAATATGGACGACTGTTTTATTAAGTTCTCGTCGTGAACGTATTGATGTCTTAATCCTGCACAAAATCATCATCGATGTCCCTACGTTAATAAATTTTCTTTCGGCGTTGCGAGCGAGCTTGTAGCAAAAAACCCCTCTTTCATATCCCCCTTGTGGGGTTCCGGCTTAAGACGACTAAGCCGGAACCCTACTGCTGCGCACGCTACGCACGCACACGCGCCCACGTGGGTCCATTGGTCTAGCTGCGTGTGTCAACATTTCCACAGCAACCAATGCACGCACACGCTAAACACGTCTCCCACGTGGGTACATTGGTCAGCTGTTGTATACACAATCGCCACTGCGGCGCACGCGGCCTATGCTACGCACGAAACGGGGCCACATTTTCACGACAACCCACGTTCGTAGCGTGGACAGCGTGGGTCGCAGCGGAGCTTCGCCTGCTACGCTCGCTAGCGTGTGCGGGGTACGGAACAGGCCACGCGTGTATCAGTGACGTAATTTCGTGCGTAGCATGCTCGCACACTGCTGTGGAAGTATCTACCTACCCTACTCGTATTAATGACTTAAATTATTAATTTTAATGAACTCGTACAAAAAGTATTGTTCACAATAGTGTCATATCATAATCAAGCTTTTTAATCTCGTACATTACTCTGGCCACTCAGCAAGCTTCGTGGCCTAAACACGGTACTCGACTAAAAAGCTCTCTATTATAACACGATTGTGAAAAATACTATTATAGTATTAACGATGCGTGTCGATAATTCAATAGTATTTTATGCAACTGTTGTATAAGTAGGGTCTTAAAACGCGAGTGGCGTGAGTTGCGATGCGAGCATCGCAATTAAAGACGCCACGAGCGTTTTAAGACCGAGTTATACACCGTTACATACAATACTTTTTCTACGACTAATTCTAAATAAATAGCAATTGACTTTTCGGCAGTAGTTTTTCCGTTAGTTCTATTACTACTCACGCAATTTCTTCTGCGGTGCAGTTATTTTCTTCTTCCATTTTAAAAGGAACGTACACAGTTTTCTTCAATTCACAAACACGAATCAAATCTTAATAATATGTTATTAATAACGAATAGTTATCATATTTCGTCTTTTAATTGTGAATTGGAACTTTGGTGGGAAATTAGAAATATGACACATTGACACCTCTTGTTTATGGTCTGTTTTGTTTTTAATCTCCTTGAACTTGCCATCCGAACCAAACTGAATCCGGATCCGAACCGAATCGGATCGGTTTATATTTATAAATAATACCAATAATTGGTAAAATATGTATACACACAATTCATGATCATTTATTTTTATTTTAGTAAGTAAATAGTTTATGTTCTACAAATGTTTGATAGCAAAACTTTTTATTTCGAAAAATTTGCTTATGAAGTTGGTACCACTGCATTATGGCGGCCGATTGAAAAAAAGTTAGATGATTTGACATCGTGGTAAACAGTGCTTTTATGAAAAATGTATGAACCATAAAAGTACACTAAACAGTGCGTTTATGGGCCATTAGAGCATAGAGTTTTTCGACGACATATTATCGGTGTCATTGTATTTGAGCTAGAGCCTATATAAATGACAGATAACGGTAGAGGTGTAGAAAAAACTTTTAATGTAAGTATTTACAGTACAATTATTTCGGGTTCACCACTGACAGATAGTTTGCCTTCATTTAATTTTGAACTTTAACCTCATACAAATTAAGTAAGTAGTTATTTCTAAATCGTGGACGTGGGTAACAGTATTCTGAAAATTGCTTTATTTGTATGACATTAAAGTTGAAAATTAAATGAAGGCAAACTATCTGTCAGTAGTTAACTAACAGTAATCATACAAGCTTTTATTTACTTTCACCTGACCATTGTCTGTAATCAAATCTTGCAAGTTAAATTTGATCCACTTCCCGGTTTCCGATTGAACTGAAATTTTACATGCATGTCTAAATCGCGTGACAATGCAATATTATGATGACTTGGAGCTGATCTGATGATGGAGCAGGAAGGTGGCCATAGGAACTCTGTAATAAAACCACATAACCCCATCGAGTTTGGGCTCGTTAGAATCGTCTCAATGAGTAGTTGATGACGGTATACAGAAAAGTACAGTCGGCAATAAAAGCTTTACCATATATACCATATACCATAATTTTGTACTTTTATTGTGTCAAATGTAACCATATGGGACTGTTTGTTTCTTAATAAATAAATAAAATATTGTGCAGGTTATTCTTCGAAGAACTCGACAACAGCACTCTGGAGGGCGTAACGCACGACATACAAGGCGTCAACGCGTCTATACCCGTGTTCGCATACCGCTGGACCATGAGCGGTCCGCGGCTCGCGGGCGCCTGGCCGCCGCGGCCGCACGCGCAGGACCGGGCCGCCCTGTGCGGAGGAGTGGCCGACAGGGCCACCTGCTACTCAACAAACTCGGGGAACCATTTCACGCCGCACTGCCACGACTTTGCGTGGGCCGTGGTCGCGTTCGCCCTAGCGCTGGGCCCGCCCGCGCTGTGCGCCGCGCGCGCCGCGCGCCGCCGCCGGCTGCGGCTCCGCGACCGCGCCGTCGAGGAGCGCGCGCTGCTGCGCGGCGGCCACTCCGCTGCCGATGCTGCCGCCGGCGCCGCGCTCGCCGAGTACGCCGTGCCGCGCGACGCGCTCCAGCTCCTCGACCAGCTGGGCGCGGGCCACTACGGCGTCGTGCACCAGGCGGTGCTGCGCCGCGCCGACAGCGTCGCGCTGGGGGTCGCCGCCAAGACGCCGCGCGCCGACGCGCCCGCTGGCGCCGCCGCCGAGCTCCTGCGCGAGGCGGCGCTGCTCGCGACGCTGCGGCACGAGCACATAGTGCGCTTCACGGGCGTGTGCTGGGAGGGCGGGCCGCTCGTCCTAATGGAGCACGCGTTCTACGGGGACCTACGGCGGTACCTGCGCGCGCGGCGCACGCTAGTGGAGCGCGCTCGCGCCGGGCTGCCGGAGCCGGAGGCGGCGCACGTGGCGTCGACGGCGCTGACGCGGCTGGCGCGCGAGGCGGCGGCCGCGCTCGGCTACCTGGCGAACCACCGTCTCGTGCACCGGGACGTGCGTGCCGCGAACTGCCTGGTGGACGCCCGGCGCAGTCTCAAGCTGGCGGACTTCGGCATGGCGCGGCGGCTGGACCAGGCGGGCGACGGCGAGTACCTATGCAAGCGGCGGGCAATGTTCCCGGTGCTGTGGATGGCGCCGGAGTCGCTGGCGCGCGGTGTGTTTTCGGCGGCGAGCGACGTGTGGGCGCTGGGCGTGTTGTTGCTGGAGCTGGCGACGCTGGGTGAGCGCCCGTTCGGCGCGTGGGGAACGGCGCGCGTGCTGAGCCACGTGCGCACCGGCGGCGCGCCGCCCGTGCCGCGGGACACCGCGCCCTCCACGTGAGTATACGAGCGTAGCGTACGTCTGTGCCTCTATTCTGGAACGTTTTATTTAAGGTTTACCAACAGTCACAACACCATGTGACTTAAGAACTATACTTGGTACAAAAACAAGGCAGTGTTTATCCAATTATATTAGGCAAGGACAACATGCACCTTAGCTTATGCTAAACACTGTGAAGCGACATAAATAGCCACCAACTACAAACCAGATTACAAGATTTAAAAAAAAAACTCGACATAAGAACCTACTAAGTTATTTCAATTGTACGTAATAATTCCTAATTAATATATCGTTAAGTATTGTTATTTTTTTAATTTGATTATCTTATTTTTGATATTATATTCTAAATTTACTTATACATCATAATATAATTTGCAATGCTTTATTAATAATCAAATCAAGTGTTGTAATGTAAATCAAGAGTAGATATTTAAGCCAATATTTTTGTACGCCAATCGGCAAAACATAGTGCAACATAAAAAAATTAACATCTCTGTTTCTATGCAGCCTTCACCTGTGTTTAACAAATAAAACACTTTGCCTTTGCCTTTATGTTACAAAGTTTTAACCGACTTTATCTCAACACTACGTTTCAAGTGTGCTCTAATGGGACCACCCTGAGGGAAAAAAACCAAATCGGTCCTTCGAGTAATCGGCGATCATACATAACAACCGGACAAGTGCGAGTCAAACTCGCCCACCGAGGGTTCCGTACAAAATTACAAATGTACCTATAGTTTTCAGATTAAGAGATGTTACTTGCCAAATTTCATAGTTCTAGGCCAACGGAAAGTGCTCTATAAAACTTGAGTAGGTATATGGTTTTAATTTGACTGACAGACGGACAACAAAGTGATCCGTTTTTTTCCTTTTGAGGTACGGAACCCTAAAAAAGACTAAGTAGATACGCTAGGGCTTAAGAACCGAAAATTTGAAATTTCAATGAGGCACCCTCTTATTTTGTTCGAATTCGTGAAAAAATATCATTTTTTTATTTTTAGTTTTGGATAAAATTTAGGGGTCGCGACTGAATGTTTTAACTTTTTAAGGTTTGCATTTCTCCATACTAAGTTTTTTTTTTACCTTTTGCTACATTCTTAAGCTACGTTTGATAACAAGGAATAAACAATCCAGAAAATACGAAATTTGTATAAGAGGCTTCAATGAAATTTCAACTTTTCGATTTTTAAGGACCACCCTATTAGTCTTTTTTAGGGTTCCGTACCTCAAAAGGAAAAAAACGGATCACTTTGTTGTCCGTCTGTCCCCCTAAGGTACGCATAACAATGCAAACTGTTAGGTACTTACTACATACACCAAAGTTATTAGGTACCTATACGTATAAAAGAGGGAAAAGGTATTTTTTTTTTATTCTTCGTCATAATCGAAAACTATACATCATAAACATAATTAAAAATCTGTTTATACTTCTTGTGCCAATGAAGCCCTTTCATACGATACCCCACATGACACGGTTAACTCACTTCAACATTTGGATCCCCGGTTCCTTGCATAATGACCCTGTTTTTTGTGATTTAATTATAAAATTATAGTTTTCAGATTTTCCCCTGTATTTGTACTAAAAGACGATCTTACTTGCCAAATTTCATAGCTAGGTCAACGGAAAGTACCTTATAAAATTTGATGCTCTGAGTGTCGAAATATACGTTTTTTGCGGCATAAACGGCCGTATCTTTTTTTACGTTAACTTAGAAGTTTTATTTTTTCACGGCTTCAAGGCATTGTAGACTTTGGTTTATAGTTTTAATTTCAACTCGATACGTCCAGGCGTTCCCGCTCGAAAGGGTCATGACAGACAGACTTTTTTTTTACGTTACTTGGAAGTTTGATTTTTTCACAGCTTCAAGGGACGGTAAGGCCTGAGTATATGGTTTTCATTTCAATTCGATACCTCCAGGCGTTCCCGAGACAAGGAAGTGATCGTATAAGGGTTCCCTTTTTTTCATTTGAGGTACGGAACCCTAAAAATAAAAGATTCAGACGAGTACGGAGAAATAGAGTAGGATATACTCTTCTTAGATAGACTTTCAGTCGGTTAAAAATAGGTAGCCAACTATTATTGTGCTTAAAATGTATAATAATTTCTTAAACAAAAGACAAACAGTTTTTAAAACTACTTTGGTAATACATGGATAACAAATCAACCCTGGTGGCTTTGATCAGCTTATTATGCGCCCTAGTAGGGACTACACATACATTGTGTATTAATAATGAACACTTTCGACAGAATTGGTAGGGACCAATTGTACAATAAAATTGTCTGTGTAGACGCGGTATGACGGCGGCGTGTTGGAGATTCGTCGCGGAGGGCCGGCCGACGGCGGCGGCGCTGGTGGCGTACCTGGCCGAGAACCCGCGCGCCGTACAACCGGCGCTTGAGCCGCACGCCGACGCCGACGCCGAGCCCGCCGCCGCCGACACAGATCTCTACATCGACGAGTGGGAGTAGTGTCTACTCGAGTAGAAGACCAGTGGCCCGGAAGCTATAGCTTCAGGAAGCTAAAGTTACTATTTTACAGTCTTAACCGGCAACACAACCCTACCGTCATTCATCAAGCATGTGTTGCTGGTAAGAATGTTACGGAGCTCCGATTCCGGTTCCGGTAAAGCGGAACTTGTAATTGCGACTCCGCATCCGCCCCTAGTACCTATTCGAGTTACATCAAAGCTTCATTTCATTTCATTATAGGTATACTTATACGAAGTTATACTAAATACAGTTGATATAAATTGCTAAGTCAAACACGGATAAAGAGAAATGTAATAAATTCATGACTTAATCTATGGTTCCATCATGTACATATAGGTAGGGTCAAGTAAAGGGGCTACTCGAGGTTTTCATCGATTTTTGACAAGTTTTGAATCGTATCTCCTACTTTTGCACTACAGATAGAATTATAAATCAAACGCCTATCGATTCTTCAATCTTTTATCTCAATTTTTGTCTAGCGGATTTTGAAAGAAATGAATACTTAATTTTGCATGATTTTTTTAAACATTGTCTACAAAAATACTTAATTGACGTGAAAGATCTAACATATACGAAATCTACATATTTGGGGTCGTCTTTGACGTCTCTAAAAACGTGTCTAGGGTTTTCATTTCAAACTAATTAACACATGAGTTATGGCCAGAAAACCAGTTTTTTGGATTTAAATTGTTTAACTTTGATGCCAATTATCTCAAAAACAATGAACTTTGAAGTAAATATGGGATACTGTATTGCTTCAAGCTAATATAATAAGTTAATATAATAAGCTACAAAAAACATTATAAAACCAATATTCAGATCGAAGGTCATTGGGGCATGGGATCCCCTTAAAATTAAGAAAACAAAAATGTTGTCTGAAACTTGTGCATATTAAAAAAAAGATGACATTTATAAAACCGGTCAAGTGCGAGTCTGACTCGCGCGCCGAGGGTCGAACAAACTTGCATACCCGTCACGACCCTGCATTATTAAAAAAAAAAGACCGAGAGTTCCACATATAAAAGCGCTGTAGAAACTCTCCTTATAGTTTCTATGTCGAACGAACGTTAGCGAGATCTACTTACAGGCAGCGCCATCTAGCGTGCTATTGCGTAAACTCGTATACCACAAAACTTTACATGCGTACAATTTGACAAAATTGACAACTTTTTCTATGGAAAATTGTACAATTTTGTCGAATTGTAGACTTGTAAAGTGTTGTAGTATTAGGGGCCTGGTATGTTTGTTTTTCAGAGATATTTCTTTATCAAGTGAACCAATTTCGATCTACTTTTTTATTTGAAAGGAGGCACTTTCAGAATACTTTCATACAAATTTGAAGAGTAAATATAAATAAATAATAAATATTAAATATATATTTCGAAACAATCTTACACTAATCGACCTAGTCCCAAACTAAGCAAAGCTTGTACTATGGGTACTAGACGACGATATACATACTTATACAGATAAATAAATACTTACAAGAAAAAAGAAAACATCCAGGACTCAGGAACAAATATTCGTGCTCATCACACAAATAAATGCCCTTACCGAGATTCGAACCCAGGACCTCGACTTGCTTTGTAGGCAGGGTAACCAACTAGAAAACAGCGGTCGTCGAACAAACACAAACGTATTCAATTACAATCTTAGTCTAAAATTAAAATACGCTAGATAGAAGTTTCATTATAACTTTCCGGTAATATTTACGTGCGTTAATCCTAACCTAATCATATTAAGTATATTTATTTCAACTCAAGCCCTTTCATATGATACCCCGCTTGACCTACTAACTAAACTTAGAATATTCAACATTTTCATAACTTACGACAGTTGGCAGTGACATGTTCACTTCACAGTTTCGTTGATGCACCACTGCAGTTTTCCTCCTTCAATGCACGGCGGTCGGCGGTGTTCAACCCACCCCTCTACACCTTTGCATGGGCGTCCTATGGCGTCTATGCCCACAAGCCCACACACAACTACCCATGTGTTTGAGGTCATTCAACACTGCATCAAAGACATTCAGAAACTTGTATGAAGTGAAAACTTCTTTAGCGGCGCTGTGCACTTTTTGTGATGGGGAAAAATTGTTAAACTCGCCACAGGTCACGTGACCGTAAGATTCGAGAGATACTCGCAACAGGTCACGTGACCGTAAGATTCGACAGATAGAAAATTCGTAAGACGGACACGTCAAAATGTAATTTGTTACGGCGGGCGAGGGTTGCTCTCCCTCCGCGCCTCCGGTTTTTAAAAAACACTCTAGGGGTAGGACAGACAAGACCACGTGGAGTCGGGGTGGGCAGATTCGGTTCAATGACTAAAATTGGTACATGTTACATGTTTTTGACCACGTCACACGTAACTTCAAACACGTATAAAAAAAAATACGCATCTCCTAGACTCAAATTTGGTGTCATTTGAAAGGGGTGACCAACCCCTATAAAATGCCACCCTTCCACCCCATCCCTATAATGCGTGATTCAAATGCCAACCCGACGTTTCTGACGTTTTATGACGTTTCATAAAAATAATCTGATTTGAGTTTTGTCAAATACCGTATTCAACGCTTCTGAGAGCTATGGAGGAGTGCGGGGTGGGGCGGCCGCTGAACCAATGGTTCCGCGACTACCTCACCGCGCGGTCTTTCCGCGTGAAGGTCGGCGCGGGGCTCAGCGACGAGCAAGTCGTCCTGTGCGGCGTGCCGCAGGGATCGGGCTGTAGGCCCCTCTGCTACCTGATGCACGTGAACAGCCTCTGCGGTACGCTGCGCCACTGCTCGGCGCACATGTTCGCGGACGACTTGTGCGCGCTGCGCGCCGGGACCGACCTCGTGCTGACGTGTCGACTTGTGCAGGAGGATGTGGACGCGGTCGTCAAATGGTCGCACGATAACGGGATCGTGTTGAACGCTGATAAGACCAAATTAATGATTATTCACTCTCCATATTTGATTCCTAAGGATAAATGCCCATCCATATTTCACCTGCCTCCACAACAATATTATCCCAGTCAACTGTACATGCAAGCCAATAGAAAAAGTTAGTTCCGTTACATATCTTGGCTTGAAAATCGATGAAAACTTCTCTTGGTCGCCACACATTGATTTTATTTGTTGTAAATTAAGAATACTCTTAGGCAAATTTTATCATTTAAGTTACAGAATTCCTACCTACCCTACCTACCGTACCTTAAAATGCTTATATAAGTCAATAGTAGAATCCATCCTCTGCTATGCCCTTGATAGCTATGGTCTAACTTTCAAAACTAATATTGAAAAATTAGAAATGTTACAAATCCGATTTCTGAAATTACTTGTGAGTAAGAAGACAAAAGATAAATGTAAAAATAACTACCAAAAACTGTTTAAAATATGTAAGATCTTACCGGTAAGCTCTAAGCTGAAATACTTGCTAGCAGTAAACAACCATGTCAACGTGAAATACTTACACCTAGTTAGACACAAACATAACACAAGGACAATGACCGCGGGCAAGTATGAAGCACCTAGAGTGTCCAATTACTACGGTGATAGGACACTAAAGAAACGCATACCGTATATACTAAACACTCTGCCCGTGGACATTGTTCATGAACCTAAAAACGCTAGATTTAAGAATCGATTAAAAAAATACCTTATTGATGCCCTGTAGAAATCTTAAAGTACTTACCTAATATAAAATAATGTATAGTACCTACATTGTAGATATTTGAGACACTACTATAATGTTAAAGAGAAATGAGACTGTAATTTTTGACTCCACAGTCAAACTATCGATGTAGTTTTGTGGAGCAATATATCACACTATTCATGTATAATTTTAGTTGTTAATAAATAAAATAATAAAAAAAATGTTTGGGATACCTAGTGTTTTAGCCTGATCTCAGCTTAGATGTTGAGGATACTACTAGTTCCTACATTAAGAAATAGAGTTACAAAGCCAGGGAATCACTAGGCGGCAAACGTCGCGTCAACCGGAGCAACATCTCTGCACAGCTATCACGGAACGGCCCACGAGCTGTGTCGCGGCGACAACGACATAGGCTATCCGTCTCTTTTTAAGCGTTCAAACTCTCACTCAAAATTATATTTATTCAAGTAGGCCCAGTAACAAGCACTTTAAAATCGTCAGGTAGAAACATAATCTTAAGTTAAATACTTCAGTCAACATTAGTCCCATGGAGTTTTATCATTCATGCAGTCTTGTGTGCTATAATATAATAAGCTTTCGAAATAAGTTTACGCTTCACATAGTTCTTGAATTTATTAATAGATAACTTTTAATAGTTACGTTTCCAGGGCATTGTTATAAAACTTAGACTAATTAGAAAGAGACGGATAGTCTATCTCGCCGCGACACAGCTCGCGGGCCGACTTGCGATCGCCGCGCTGAACTTCGCTCGGCATGTCGCTCAACACGTGGAATTATCAACTCTCGTGTCGGCTCTAGTGAATCCCTGACTTATTACCGTAAACCGGGGTTACTTTAGGAAAGAGACGGATAGTCTATCTCGCCGCGACACAGCTCGCGGGCCGACTTGCGATCGCCGCGCTGAACTTCGCTCGGCATGTCGCTCAACACGTGGAATTATCAACTCTCGTGTCGGCTCTAGTGAATCCCTGACTTATTACCGTAAACCGGGGTTACTTTAGGAAAGAGACGGATAGTCTATCTCGCCGCGACACAGCTCGCGGGCCGACTTGCGATCGCCGCGCTGAACTTCGCTCGGCATGTCGCTCAACACGTGGAATTATCAACTCTCGTGTCGGCTCTAGTGAATCCCTGACTTATTACCGTAAACCGGGGTTACTTTAGGAAAGAGACGGATAGTCTATCTCGCCGCGACACAGCTCGCGGGCCGACTTGCGATCGCCGCGCTGAACTTCGCTCGGCATGTCGCTCAACACGTGGAATTATCAACTCTCGTGTCGGCTCTAGTGAATCCCTGACTTATTACCGTAAACCGGGGTTACTTTAGGAAAGAGACGGATAGTCTATCTCGCCGCGACACAGCTCGCGGGCCGACTTGCGATCGCCGCGCTGAACTTCGCTCGGCATGTCGCTCAACACGTGGAATTATCAACTCTCGTGTCGGCTCTAGTGAATCCCTGACTTATTACCGTAAACCGGGGTTACTTTAGGAAAGAGACGGATAGTCTATCTCGCCGCGACACAGCTCGCGGGCCGACTTGCGATCGCCGCGCTGAACTTCGCTCGGCATGTCGCTCAACACGTGGAATTATCAACTCTCGTGTCGGCTCTAGTGAATCCCTGACTTATTACCGTAAACCGGGGTTACTTTAGGAAAGAGACGGATAGTCTATCTCGCCGCGACACAGCTCGCGGGCCGACTTGCGATCGCCGCGCTGAACTTCGCTCGGCATGTCGCTCAACACGTGGAATTATCAACTCTCGTGTCGGCTCTAGTGAATCCCTGACTTATTACCGTAAACCGGGGTTACTTTAGGAAAGAGACGGATAGTCTATCTCGCCGCGACACAGCTCGCGGGCCGACTTGCGATCGCTGCGCTGAACTTCGCTCGGCATGTCGCTCAACACGTGGAATTATCAACTCTCGTGTCGGCTCTAGTGAATCCCTGACTTATTACCGTAAACCGGGGTTACTTTAGGAAAAAACATTGATCAATTATTTAAGAAGATTAATTAATAGAGTAAACAGCAATATTTAATATTATTATATTCACTGCCACAGTTCAATCAAAGTAAAATCAATGATTTCGGATAAAAACCTATTTGATCAAAGTATTACCTAATAATAATATAAGTAATAGGGAATATTCATGTCTTTTTTTATTTTTTTTTATCTATTATATAAGTAATTAAATTATATAACCGGAAAAAAATACAACACTTTCACTATATTATTAAATAAGCTAAAAAAAAAAGTTAAAACTGCTATCATTTTCGGACGATCAAAACGCCACCATTTTGGCGCGCTCATTTGTGACGTCACCGTGCACAAAGAACAAATTAACAACAAAGTGTTTGATTCACACTTTTAATAAATGTGAGTGATTAAAGCTTATACGAACAACTTATTGTAATGGAAGAGCAAACAAAAGCTTATTATAAATATTGTATTGTCCCTATGTGTGAAAATAACATTAAAACTGCAAATATTTTCATATGCCCAAAGGTGCAAATAAAATGATAAAGTGGTGTAAGGCGATGAGGAGAGATAATGTATCGTGCTTGAGTAGTTTATATTGTTGTGAAGATCATTTCGACGTGAGTATTAAATGTGTATGTACCTAATTTTTTTTTTATTAGGACTCGCGAACAATATAAACAATAACCTAACCTCAAAATTGTATTATATACTTATTCATAAAACTATTCTGATTTCCAATTTTTTTAGTTATCAATGTTACAAATATTATGATTTTTCTTGATCAACAGCTGACTACGAGTGTTGATTTTGATCATGAAACGTTTTAGCTAAGTTTCTTTGTTTGCACTGTTGATTGAAGATCGAAGTTGAAAGAATTTAATCCTTTTTACTGAGTGACCTACACAAATTTGTTTTATTATAAGCCTTATAGCAAGCGTTGCACTGTCTGAACTGAACTAGTTACTTTCCTACTCGCTATTTAACTCGAACAGAAGGTTGCAGGCGTCTGAAGAAAACACGTAGGCGACAGAAATTATATAAACTATAATGTTAAAAGATATTGGACGTTACAGAAGATCTTAGGTAAAAGAGGAAACGATACAACATTAAAACCGTCAACTCGCGTGAGCTATGACGCGGCTGCGCTTGAGCAAAGTGGTACGTGTGTGCGCTGATACGGTCTGGGTCGCTCTGCCGGCCGCCGCTCGCTGTCTGGGCTCGCGCCCCGCTGGATCGGTTGGTAACGGGCGGCGCACACTGCAGGTGTCGTGCGCGCACTAGACATGTGCGCCGCGCCGCCGCGCCGCCGCCGCCGACGATTTTTCCACGCCGCCGCCGCCGATCAAATTGACCGGCGTGAAATCGGCGTGGCGTAATTTCGCTTTTGTTGGAACAGTGTTAATTATTATATGCAATTTATTTAACTCATTTTAATTCTAACGCCGAACAAGGACTCTTTACAGCACATGTCAACTCTGTAATGTTCTACATTGAAGAGTTTGATTTAATTCGCTTCGCAATAAAATGAAAATCGGCAATTCTGCAGCGCGGGACACGTTCAAACGAAATGAATGCCCTCACGTGGTTTACATTCGTGCTATATACATGCATAATTATAATATTAGTGCGAACATTCTAAAAGTCTAGTCACAAACCTAATTCCATTTTTCAAATCATGCTTTGACTCTTTTATACAACTCAAAAGTCAATGTCATCAAAAAAATAGAAAATAAAAAACAAGACATGCTACTTATTTAAAAAATTAAAAGCGTATTTTTTAAGCATGATGACTTTTTTAGGTACTACTACTGCAAATCTTACTTTTTTCGTATTTTTTGTGTTTGATGTAACCGTGAATACTAGTTTTTGGACATCCTGTAAAATTGGCTCAAATTGAATAATAATAATAAATAATAAATATTAGGGGACAATCTTACACAAATCGACCTAGTCCCATAGTAAGCTCATTAAGGCTTGTGTTATGGGTACTAGACGACGATATATTTAATAGATAGAAATACTTAAATACATAGAAAACATCCATGACTCAGAAACAAATATACATGCTCATCACACAAATATTTGCCCTTACCGGGATTCGAACCCAGGACCTTCAGCTTCGTAGGCAGGGTCACTACCCACTAGACAACCGGTCGTCGATTGAGTGAAAAGGTTTGCGACTTTAGCCGACGATAAGTAAATGTGAATTCCTTTCTCTAGCACGTCCATCCTTGAGCACGTGACCTAATTTTATAATCGACTGGGTCTAATTCCGGTAACAAAATATTTTTAACTCATTCCATGAAGAAATTCTGTTTCCTAATTCCTCTGGGTATACAACAAAGGGCAGATTCCACTGTTATCCCACTACATAAGAAAGACTCTTCCCGTAAATATGACAACTATCGAACTATCTCTTTTATATCCCATGCTGGTGAAGTTCTATTGCACATTCTGAACAAACATTTGGAGTACTACATAAGCAAAAAAATCACAATAGAGCAAGCATGCAGTTAAGGGTAGTGGCAGAATAGAGCAGACCCTAAATATCAGGCAGTTCATTCAGAAGAGCAGAGAATTTAACATACACATGGCCTTATGCTTCATCGATTACACGAAAGCGTTTGACTACATAAATTGGCGAAAAATGTTTGAAGTGCTTGAGGAAATGGGTATACCTGAACATCTGTCCTTTTAAGTGCAAAACCCCTACCGTCCAAATCTCGTGTCCGGCTGGAAGACATGGCTCAATGACACACACGACCATAATAGGAGTCAATGAGGCTAAGCTAGCTACACTTCTAAAGAAAGTCAAATTTATCAGTGCACAATATTGCCCCTCCACATCAACAGGAAAAAAAGAAGCTGATGTTTATAGGTAGAAATGGGTTGATGCAGAGGGCATGGGAACTGCGAGACCTGAGGGGTAAATACGTAACGTTTTGAACGAGCTTTAGGACAATTTAACTGTAATTTTCCAACACAAAAGTTGACATTTAGATCTACCTGACGCGCGTGCTTTACGTAATCAACCAGCTGGACTTGGTACAAGACTTTACTTGGGCTCACAGATCTTCAACGACGGAAACTGTATGAAAAAGGTCATCAGAAGATCGCAAATTGCTTAAACAGCAGTTAAGCGCTTGGAAAAGATATGAAGGAACAGCAATATCCACCGCAACACCAAAGACTGACTTCGTGCACCCTTATCTTCTATATTTTTCTCTATGCCTCTGAAACATGGACATGGAAGCCGCGCGTGAAATCAAAAATAGATGCATTTGTCACATTTTAAATGCATCTATGTGCTGGCCTTAAAATATCCTGCGCATCTGACCGCTCCCGTTAATGGACTAACGATAGGAGTCGGAGTGGTCGCCAAGGCCGAAAAAGGTCGGACAGATCATCATCATCATCATGTGCTGGCGTAGAATGTCGGGCATCTCATGTATACAACGCCGATACTCAAGGAGCCTTCGTATTAACACCCACCTTTCAAATACATGCTTCCAGAGAATGATGACATTCATGGACTACGTGGCTCGCCGAGACCAGTCCAGCTTGGAGAAGATGATAATGGTTGGCTGCGTCGAAGGAAAGAGAAATAGAGGCAGAGCACAAGAAAACAAAGAAGATTATCAAGATTCCTGCTTGATATTTCTTTTTAGTATTTTTGGTACAATTACATTTTAGAAAATGTGTCATAAATGAGATATTACGCTATATATAGTTATTTTTCGATACTCCGGGAAAAAAAATCCACGCCGATTTCACGCCGATCACGCCGCCGCCGCCGATCAAAATCCCACCGGACGCAGCCGCCGATGATTTTGCCATCGGCGCACACCTCTAGCGCGCACACCGCGCACGAGTTTATTTATTTGGTATGCGCCCATAGCCTTGACGAAAACAACCTAGTTTGTTAAAGTTCATAAAGATGTTCTCAACGTTTAACATTCCTAATAGGTACCTACATATCTTTGATTATATAATACTAGCTTCTGCCCGCGACTCCGTCCGCGTGGAACTCGTTTATATCGTAGCTCCATACAAACTATCACTCCCCACGTCATCCCCTTGGGAGATGATTTCCGGAATAAAAACTATCCTATGTCCTTCCCCAGGACTTAGACTATCTCTATACCAAATTTCATCCAAATCGGTTCAGCGGTTTAAGCGTGAAGAGGTAACAGACAGACAGACAGACACACTTTCGCATTTATAATATTACTAGCTTCTGCCCGCGACTCCGTCCGCGTGGAACTCGTTTATATCGTAGCTGCATACAAACTTCCACCCCCCACTTTATCCCCTTGGGGGATGATATCCGGGATAAAAAGTATTCTATGTCCTTCCCCAGGACTCAAACTATCTCTATACCAAATTTCATCCAAATCGGTTCAGCGGTTTAAGCGTGAAGAGGTAACAGAGAGACAGACAGACACACTTTCGCATTTATAATATTAGTATGGATATAGTATGGATAAATATGTACTAGTTTTTTATTCCACTTATTTAAGAAAGACACCTATTTGAAGTAGTTTAAAAGTCTAGCTATTTGAATCACCAAAATAGGTTATAATTAGTAATTACTTAATTGACCAATCTCACGAGTATAAAAACAAGGAATATGAAAATTTATTGAATATCTGTAACTTATTTACCTTGCAGCTTTTACTCCTCTTAGTTCAGCGGACGTAAAGTCACAAATATTTGCGAAGTACGTATTTAGTCATCATGAACACATCAATTTTAGGCAGATTATCCGACTGTGCCTTGACAAAACCGCTTTCAATCATTGTGGCGAGTCTTTTTTCACAAGGAGTCACTGCTTTCAGTTAACATTTACCAAAAATCACTGATTATTTATCATAAACAGCGGCAAAACAATGCTAATAAATTTCAATAATCATACCAACGACCTGTAAACAGTAGACACCGAATGCATGGTGACGTCACGTTTCGCTCCGCCAATAGCGTTGCGTTTTGGAAATTTGCGAGGGAATTTAAAAAATAGTACTTTTAAACAATTAAATTTATCAATAAAAACATGATAATTTGTAAAAATAATAATGTGTGTATATTTATTAAGCAATATAGATTACACATGATTTTTTTTGTCCATTTCTAAATCACATGCGTATTCTCTATTGCAAGATAGTATGAATCAGTCTAAGACATTCACACCATTATCTATCAGAATCACAAAACAAAAAAATTGTTAAGTTGCGATAATATTATGTTATGGGTCGATTAATAAAATATCTGTATTATACTGATTAGTCTTTTATTGGATGTCCATTATCATACATCAACTTGCTTACAGATTAATTTCGATTCGAATATTACTTCCAACAAAAATAAAAAATCTGACATTTTAAATATGTAGGTAGGTAATTTAAAGCAATAATTTTGTGTTTTATATAGGAATTAAACATTTAAATGGTAGTGTAGCCTATGATTTTAAGATACATAAGTGCGCTGCGCTCCTTCCCCTAATCTCGCTTTTCTATAATTATATAAAGCACCTTTCCAAATAAACTACCGTCACCTTGCGTCATCAGATCCCCAATATAACAGACTGGTTCATTCAAAGATACTTCTCAAAAAATATAGTTGAGATATTCGGAACTGGACTGATCTTCTTATCTTCGGAACAATAGCATTCAAGTCTAACGATAAGGTAGGACGCGTGCCATTTTTTTGCAAGAAAAAGGTTAGCGCCACATAAAATGTTCATTGTGTAATTAACTCTATCGCCTTATTCAATAGATTCAAAATGGACTAAAAGATAAAAAAAAAACCACTCCCAGCGAGCCAGGTACAAGGCGCTGTGTGTAGTATTTTATCTCGTAGCTAATTTGGAATCTATTGTAAAATAAGATAGAGTTCATTATTCCATGAACATTTTACGTGGCGATAACATTTTTTGGAAAAATTTGTACGCGCCGACCGCAAACAAAGGCTATTCGTGAGCTCAGTTCAATGGCCATTCATGAGCTCAGTTCAAGTAATCTAAACTATACATTATTTCACGCTACTTGGTATATTAGAAATCTGAACTTTGGGAACGAATGCGAATTTGCGACTTTTATTGAAATAAATACGGTTATAAGATTAACAATAACTATGTAATAAAACAAACTTGTATTCACCGCGCGGCCGGGATGACTCAGCACCTGAAAGTTATTCAATATGTCAATTTTGAAACCGTCTCATGTATTTATTGCACATGTGCACATGATATGAGTGTCGTTGATGAACGTAGCTAACTGTCACTTCGGAGTCTGTCATTGTCAAACATTTTGCATGGTTCACTAATGTTTCGGCGAAAATTATTTAGCAATTTTTTTACTCCCATACTATTTAACCCATATTTTCTAAAGCCCAATATCTCGCAAACTAATCACTAATTTGATAAATATTTTTTAGAAACCCATAATATTTTTGAACAAGCTATCCAAGGATACCCCACAACATGGGTTTAGCGAGAAAAAAAATTACATCCCCGCTTTAGGTGTAGGGGAGGTACCCAAAAAAAAATATACAGGGTGTTTGCTCCATCGTTTGCCAAATTAAAACGGCAGGTAGGTTGGATCATTACCTATCTTTTCCGGCCTCCCCAAAATTTTTGCGTCCACTGGTATTTTTTTTGTATTCTTTTAAAGTAATTCAGAAATTGTCTATATGCTTACGCGTTTCAACTTGAATAGACAAGTGAAATTAAAAAAAAAATCAAAAAACCCAACTGCGTTTTTCAAATTTTTATAGCTTATGTCACTCCCACGATTAAGAAGAATCCAACAACACCTCATATGTCGAATTCCGTCAAACGGTTTAGGCTGCAGGGCGTGCCAAAGAATAAGGTCACATACATACATACATACATACATACAACGTGTAATGTTGTACGGCTCTATCAGTCAAAATTATTTGCAATTAATCTACTTATTTTTTTAAAAACCCTCAAAAAAATTTTTCAGTTGCAAGAATTTCGTCTTGGGTAAAAAAACTAAAATTGATAATGTTCTTAATTTTTTTTTAAAGTTCTTTAGTCTTTCCTCTTTTTAATGATGTGCAATAATGTCAAAAAACCTTCAATGAACTTTATTAATCTGCCAATTTTGTGTAAGGGACGCACTAGGCTCGTAACCGGCAAGCGATAAAAAACATAATTTCGCTAAATACGAGTAGTAGGTAAGCAAGACTTGCAGATTGACGACTATCATACGAACGCACGCGTAGCATCTGAAAGGCTACCGCGAAACGAAAACGAACTTCGTTCGCTATCTCCCTCTCTGTCGCTCGAATTTGCAAGTGCGACAGAGAGGGAGATACATCTGGGTTTGTAACCAAATGTCCTCTTTAATAACGACGAATGTCACGATGAATGCTGTTGAATCTAGTGGGATAAATCTTAATTAATTTCTGAAAACATTATCCAGATTCCTGTTTGCAGGACAACCTTTTTTTTCTGAATCACGATTGGCCTGTTGGCACAACAGCTAGTAATTGAGACAACTCATTAAAAAAAACGCAATTCCGCGAATTTTCACCCTTCTAATCTAAAAAATATTTTAGTATTGTTACTATTTCTATTTATCTTCTTATTGTTGAGTTTTGATAATTTGATAATGGCTACATTCACGAATGAAGAATATGCGGACATTTTGATGAAATGATGACATACGGAGATACGGAAAAGCTAATGGTGTTGCAGGAGCTGCGCAGACTCTACCAGGAACGATTCCCTAAGAGACGCTTACCAACCCGCAACACGTTTCAAAACACTTACCGACGCTTACGCGAAACTGGGAATTTGAACATCAATGAAGTAAGAGGAATTGTGGTGCGACACAATGTTGAAGTCGATGAGCAAATTTTGGCACTGTTGGAGGAAGACCCGACTAGAAGCATAAGAAAAATAGTTGCTTTACTCGAAATTTCTATCTGGAAGGTGTGGAAAGTTCTTCGCCAAAATAACAAACACGCTTTTCATTACACTCCAGTACAAGGTATTTAATTTTTGAATCAAAACTGTTATTGTTTAATAAACCAGTACACGCTAAAAAGAGGTTTACATGTAATACAAATCGTAATCCGATTCACTTAGTTAAAATTAAAAAGAATCTCGAAAATATATTCTTTTGCGTATTTTATTCATTGCATACAGGTCTTGAAGAGAACGACTTAGGGAAACGTGTCCGGTTCTGTCGTTTTTTGCTGCATACTTAGACGATCGCGACTTTTTAAAAAGTGTTCTGTGGACACCCTGGGCACCGCAAGATGAAAACCCACGAGTTAAAAAATAGAGATGTTTACAGAGGAGATACAGCGTCAATGTTTGGGCAGGAGTCATTGGTGATAAAGTGATTGGGCCGCACTACCTACCCGATAATCTAAACGGAGATAACTACCTTGATACTTTGCAAAATGAACTGCCAAATTGCTAGCTGATGTGCCGCATTTTGATGAAGATAGGCGAATCGTGTTTCAACAAGACGGTTGTCCTGCGCACTGGAGGCGAACAGTCAGGGAGCACCTGGACAATACTTTCCCAAATTCGTGGGAGATATGGCCCTATTCCATGGCCTCCACGTTCCCCAGACCTAACTCCGTTAGACTTTTACACCTGGGGACGGGCAAAAGAACTTGTCTACGCAACGGAAGTCGAATCTAGAGAAGATTTATTCCAACGCATACGGGCGACATTCGTCGTTATTAAAGAGGAAATTCCTTTACGAACAACCACAGTAGAAATCAGAAACACATGCTACGTAATGGAGGCCGTCAATTCGAGCAAGACTTGTAAATGAAGACGAATTTATTGATTAAAATGATCAAAATTTGACTATTACCTACACTACTTACATTATGTTATTTACATAAAAACCTGCTTAACGAATTTAATTGCCTGGTTTGTATCGTTTATCGTTTCTTTGACGAAAGAGAGAGAAAGCTGATGCATTTCTAAGCACGTGTCACGTGTGGTTTTCAAAAAATATTGTACGCCGATTAAGAGCCTACTCCGGCCCTTACACATAATTGGCAAATTAATAAAGTTCCTTAAAGGGTTTCTGGCATTATTGCACATAATTAGAAAGAGGATAGGAGGATATGAAGTTTGTTCCTAGAGAACTTTTTAAAAGAGTTTTAAGAACATTATCTCTTTTAGTCTTTTTTTAAATTGCAAATCAATGTTACCCAATCTTACATGTTTTTGAGGGTTAATAAAAAAATAAGTAGACGTTACTTGCAAATAATTTTGACTTGGATAAAGCCGTGCAACAAAATTAATTGAAAAAAAATTTTTTTTTTTCTTTAAAGTAAGTTCAGGTGTATTAAGTAACACAGAGCCAATAAAATAAAAAATTAGGCTTTACTACTTTTTTATATTTAATTCAAGTTGAAACGCGTAAGCATATAGAAAATTTCTAAATTATTTTAAAAGAATACAAAAAAAAATACCAGTAGACTCAAAAATTTTTTGGAAGCCAGAAAAGATAGCTAATGACCCAAGCAGGCCGGGCGGCGCGCCGCGCGGGCTGCAGCCGGGTCGACGGCGGCGCTCACCTGGGCTGCGGCGGCTGCGCGCCGGGCGCGTGCGCCGCGTAGTAGTGCAGCAGGTGCGCCGGCGCGCCGGGCAGGCCGGGGCCCGCGCCGGGCGCGCCGGGCCCGCCGGGGACGCCGGGCACGCCGCGCGGGTCGCGCATGAGGTGATGGTACAGGTTGAGCGCGTCCACCAGCTCGGCGGACAGCTGCGTGAGCCGCGCGTGGCGCGCGTCGGCGCGCTGCAGCGCCGCGTCCACCGCGCCCGCCTGCCGCAGCGCGCGTGCCTGCGCGGGGACACACACACAACACGCGTTATTTATTTATTATTACCCGACTGCCGAAGGAGAGGAGGGTTATTTGGAAAACCAACAACTAACAATTCAAAATGTATGGCCTGAAACAGGAGCAAAAAATTAAACGGTAGACTATTGTGCTTGTGAGAAATTATTTCCAGGTGGTTTTCATTGAAAAAAAATTTTCTTTAAAGAAGTTCAGGTGTATTAAGTAACACAGAGCCAATAGGGGTGTAGACTCGAAAATTATTATTACTCCAAAAGAAAGAAGGCAAAAAAATGTGCTTAGTGACGAAGATCCCATTCAGATATCTCAAAGAATTACGAAGCTACAACCGTTTTAACATTGCTTGTTAGAGAGAGAAAACGCAAACAGTGTGTGACGTCAGGTTACGAGATGCTGCAGCGCCGCCTCGTCCAGCCCCGCCGCCTCCTCCGCCTCCGCCTCCGCCCCCGCCTGCTACTCGTACCTCGTGTCTCGCGAGCGCCTCCTCGCCGGGCGCGGGCGCCTCGGGGCTGGCCTCGTGCAGCGCGAGCAGCGCCGCGTCCAGCGCCGCCTCGTCCAGCCCCGCCGCCTCCTCCGCCTCCGCCTCCGCTTCCGCCTGCGCACCCGCCGCCGCGCCCGCCACCGCGCCCGCCGCGAACTGCACGCTCTTACCCGACCGCGTCTCGCTCTCTGCGGGACAAACGTCACACATATATCGCACCGACTTGAAACTTATACTATATTATATTACTTATAAAAGATCATAATATCCCACCAAAAACATTACATTTAATGTGATGCCAAGACTTTATAGCTCATACAGCTTTCAGAGTGAAAAAGATATCAGATCGCAATTAGCGGCAAGCTTTCTACTCCACACGGCGTGACTCGACCACTACCAGCCACGCTCTACAACTTCTACATCTTGGCTAAAAAGTATAGAATAGAAATAATAACCCAAATTATAACATCTTACTATCCTATTAAAAAAAATGCTATCCTAATAAGTCATTGCTAACCCAAAAATAGTGAATGATCACCAAAATTGTATCTCCTATTAATGTGAAATAATAACCCAAATTATCTCGCTTCGCTCGCCACCTCCCCCCACTCGCTTCGCTTCGGCCTCGTGCACCCGTTCAACTCAGGACCTCCTTCGCGAGCTTCTGTCTCCGCGGGCTTTTATATAAACTCTAGGGGTAGGACAGACGAGACCACGTGGAAGTGGGTACGCTGATTTGAGTTTTGGTAGCTATTTTGAGCTTTCGAACGCTATAAAGAAGGAATCATTTAAGTTACTAGAAAATGTTTACTAATTACTAAAATTCAATTTCCCTAAATTAATTAACCACTACCAAAAAAACAGAAGGGTCAGAGTATAGCAAAGGGGGCGCAACCATATATTATGTAAATGTTTTGAAGGGGGGGGGGGGGGGGAGAACGGGGAGAGGGGGAGGGTTGTAGGGGGGCTGGGGGAGGAAAGTTGCTAGAAGGGGGAATATATATTTTTTTAATTTTTTTTTCTCAACCATATGTAAGTGTTTTGAGGGGGGGGAGGCGCAACCATAGGTAAGTATTTTAAGAGGGGGGGCGGAATAAAAAATAAACGTATTGTTTTATCGTAAATAATACGCTAAAATAAGCATGTTTTGTATGAAAAACTTTTCTCAGAAATAAAAAATACCCGAGGTTTATTCTACTTTTATCTTACAAGTTTCTACTTTATTCTGATTTTTTCTACTTTTTTCTGCTTTTATCTACATGTTTCTACTTTTTTCTACTTTTATCTACGTTTAATTTTTTTTCTACTTTTTTCTACGTTTTTCTACGTTTTTCTACTTTTTTCTACTTTTTTCTCCCTTCTTCCAACTTTTTTCTATTTTTTTTTTTATTTTTTTCTACCTTAACCACCCCATCGTTATTTTTCTAAGTCCAAAAAATTCTGTCCATTTAGGAGCCAATATCTTGGTAATTATCAAGTTTAGAAAAAAGTTGCCCATACAAAACATGATTATTTTAGCGTCCTCTATACGATAGCATCATAAATAAGTCCCGCGCCCCCTTTGCTATACCCCAACCAACAGAAGCGTTTATTCAATCAAATGCCTATCAGGTTAAAAAAGCACTTGTTTTGGCATCATTTATTTCATCATTCATCTTTATTTGGTAACATGCATACACTTTATGGCAATCATAGTGGGTGTTTGGCTCGCCTGCGTTTCCCTAGCCTAGCTTGAGTTTCCCTTATTATTCCAATAAAATTCGTGTTGTCGTAAAAGCTTATTGTTTATTTTCCGACAAGGTAATGTGACATGTAATTTTCCTAGTTCTATTTGACGTTTTCAAACTAAATTATGAATAGAAAAGTAAAACTAGCTAATAAGGTTTCATATGAGTGACAACACGTTGTACATACCGCCCACCAAGTACGTATAACGGACTTTCACACCGCCCACCGTGAGTATACAACATAACATAACATAGTATAATAATCAACATAATATGAAACAACTAAAGTTTGAGGTAACTAAACTCTCCAAGACTTATATATTTTCAATACTTAGGTACTCTACCTACACACCATAATATAAAACTAAATAAAAATAAATGAATCGCTAATCAGTTACAGGTAGTACACATAACTTGTTGGTGGGTCTTTTTATACAATTGTTCCTTATTTTTAAAGTGACTACCCGTGTAATTCCGTCTTTGCCAGGGTGTTTCTCTAGCACTTTACCAAGCAACCAACGACTAGGCGGCAAGTCATCTTCTTTTACCAACACAATATCGCCAATTGATGGTTCAGGATTTTGATCTGTCCACTTAAAACGTTGCAAGAATTTATTTAAATATTCCTGTGACCATCTCTTCCAAAACTCTTGCACCATTCTTTGTGTTAGTTGCCATCTACGTAAAGAATTTATACGCCTATCCAAATATTCTTGATCGGGTAATGTGATCAATGGTTCGCCGACCAAAAAATGTCCCGGTGTTAACACATTGGTATTTGTAGGATCCATATCCATTCGAGACAGAGGTCTTGAATTCAGACAAGACTCTATCTGTGATAACACGGTCGTCATTTCTTCAAAGGTTAAGGTTGTATCTCCAATGACTCTTCTTAAATGGTGCTTGACCGACTTGACACCTGCCTCCTATAAACCCCCGAAATTCGGTGCATGTGCAGGGATGAAGTGCCACGTTGTACCATTAGTGGCTAACTCATCTGCAATCTCCTTGAGGATTCTTGACCTTTCAGATCCGAACAAGTTTTTTAACTCCTTTGCCGCGCCAACAAAGTTAGTGCCATTATCTGACCAGATCTCTTGGCAATACCCTCTTTGCGCTACCATTCGCCTAAAAGCTTGAATAAACCCTTGCGAAGTGAGGTTACTGACTACTTCAATGTGTATGGCACGTGTTGACATGCACACAAATAAGGCTACGAGTATGTAACCCTTATACGTCTTGTGACCACGTCCACTTGTTGTTCTTAAATTTATCGGTCCCGCGTAGTCAACACCCGAAAACTTAAAGGGTCGAGTGGGTGTCACTCGAGCTGAAGGTAGCTGTCCCATTAGCTGCGTTTGAGTTGTCCCCTTATACCGCACGCAGGTAACGCACTTGCGTATGTGTTTCTGAATCAACTCTTTAACTCCAAAGATCCAGTACCTGGAGTTGAGGTAGTTGTGCATCAACTGATTTGCTCCGTGACAAGTCTTCACGTGGGCATCAGTAACTACCAAATCCGTTAGCTTTGATTTCTTAGGTAATAGAACAGGATGCTTGCTACCGAAGTTCATATTTGCGTTTTCCAATCGACCACCAATTCTCATAATGCCGAAGTTGTCTAGGAATGGATTTAATGATTTTATGGCCGATTTTTTAGGTAAATTCGTCTCATAATTTTCTAAAGCTTCATATTTTTGCCCGAAACATTCTCGCTGACATTGACGTATGCATATGTTCATAGCTTCTCGTACTTCTATTCCCGTTAAATGATTAGTGTGGTTTCTGTCAGCAGGTGGTTTCTTCATGTTTAGAAATCGTCGACAGTAAGCTACAACTCTTACCAACCGAGTAAGCGTTGAATACTTTTCCCATAATGAGGTGTCCAGAGTAATATGATGCACCTTTGCTACTTCTAAGTCGGTATTGTTCTCTTTTAGTTTTGTGTACTGTATGTTTTCCTCTTTTAGAAATTCTGGTCCGTTTAGCCAAATACCTGTGTTTACTAATTCCGAAGGTCTCACCCCCCTCGAAGCGCAATCTGCAGGATTGTGCTTCGACACTATATGGCTCCATTGACTTGCGTCTAACGTGGTTAGTACTTCTGAAACCCGATTCGCAACAAATGTTTGCCATCTGCTTGGATGACTATTGAGCCAAGCCAACACTACCGTGGAATCTGTCCATGCGTGTATATTCTGCTTCTTTATATTTATTATTTGTGATACTTCTGCCAGCAACCTTGTCAACAGTACTGCACCGCACAATTCGAGCTTCGGTATTGACACTTGCTTGATAGGCGCTACTTTAGTTTTCGCGGTGAGTAATGTTACGATGACATTATCTTGATCGGTGACTACTCGAACATATATAACCGCGGCGTATGCTATCTTGGAAGCATCGCAAAACCCATGCAGTTCAACTCTCTGGTTGTTTCTGTTAGTACTCAACCATCGAGGTATTTGAATTTGTGTCAGCAGAGACAACTCTTCCCGGTAAGTAGTCCATTCATGTAATAAATTGCTTGGCACTTCTTCATCCCATCCAATACCAGTCAACCACAGCTTTTGTATCATTGCTTTAGCCAGAATTACGCTTGGAGCGATCCACCCTAATGGATCGAAGAGTCTTGCTATGTCCGCTATAATATTTCTTTTTGTTGCCGGTTCCTTCATGGGCGGGAGCTGCACAGAATATTGGAATTCGTCACGTCTTCGGTTCCAGGTAAGTCCCAATATTTTTATTACGGAGTCTAGTTTTAGTTCCAACTTCCGTCCATCGTCTTCATCCTCTCTTCCTTCTCGAATTTCTAAACTTTTGTAGCTCAAAACCAGCTTTGCTAAGTAGTTCGTTCATTTCCCGGAATATTTGAACACCTTCTTCCACTGAATCACAACCACTCATCAAGTCATCCATGTAGAAGTCTTTTAATACTCTGCTTGATGCCATGGGATATTTTTCTCCATCGTCAATTGCGACTTTTTGTAGGGCTTTGACCGCCAAATAAGGAGCTGCTGCCGTTCCAAACGTTACCCGGAGTAGACGATAATGCTTTAATTCAGCTTCAGGATTATCTCTCCACAGAAGTCTTTGAAAGTCAGCATCTTCCTGATGCACCTTAACTTGACGATACATTTTTACAATGTCAGTGTTCGGTACCGGCTTTTTACCGCGGGTATCACTCGGTTGATAATTTGGGTAGAAAAAGACACGTCACTTTTTGACGTTTGACGTCTGCCATTTAGTTAGTATAACCTAGAATTTTGCCTTTGTTGGATTGAACACGCTTTTCGTTGATTTGTATTTGATTTTGAGAAAGCATTCGGGACATTTGATTTATGTTAATTGGAATCAGTTCATAATTGAAGCCAGGCGCTCCTATCGAGGAGTTTTGTTGTTGCCTGTGAGTGAAGTGATAAATTTAGGTCGGTAGTTTGGACTCGGGTGCGCTTACGCGGTGAGCTATCATCCAGGAGCCAGGAAGTGTTCACCAGGACACGCGACGGCCTCGACACCCACACACACCATACACATACATTCAGAGACACGTACGCCGGCCGACAGATAACGGCGGATGAAGCTTCCATCAAGGTAAAAGCACGTTTTGTTGTATCGGACCGATACCTGGCGCATCTTCGGTATGCCACGCTTCTTGGAAGCTATAGCTTAGCGGGGTTATACCGGTCGTTCCAGTCCAGGCCTCTACTCGGGTCAGGAACTCGTCGGGCCCAGCCCTAGCTTCAACCGAGTAGAGTCTTGCAAGCCCGGACTAGTAGCGAACATATTTTGGTAACAAGGGCGTGGTTCTTTGAAACGCCTCTGGCCGTGTCAATAGGTATCTTTGACTGGTTCACAGTATTATTTTGATATTTGTGGAAAAAACGTTTTGAAGTTAACCCTTGATGGAACATACATAGTTGTATTTAAAATAGCAAAATATTACTGAATTGGTTTGTAGTGATATAATAGCATACATTGCTAATTGTTTTGATAGTTGATTTGATATTATTTGGTGAATTTCTTGGTCACTGAACATAGCAATAGCAATAGCAATCTCAAATTCAATTCTTAGGTAAACACATAGGAAATTGATATTGCTTGTTTATATAATAATTTGAACTATATCTCAGGATTGCTCGGTGTGGATATATATCAGTATTGATTGGGATTATAATTATTTGAAGTTTGCCCCTGGTTGTTTGACATTGTTTGTTTGGCTTAGTTTAGCAGTTATAAATTAGAGTTCACTCAGAGAATAAGTAATATTCTGAGGGGTTCCTTGGCAAGCCATATGTTGGTAATTAAATATAATTTGCATTGACTAAAATTATTTGGATTAATTGTTTTGTGCGTTGGGAACATACAGGTTTGGAATATTTTGGGGTTCCCTGAGAAGTGAATATTGTCCAGAAGGGTTCTGTATTGACCAATGTGTTGCGATTTGAAAATAAATTATACTTGTTAAAATAAATTAATTCTCATTATAAATATTACTTGATTTAGGGTTCAACAAGTAACATTTTGCAGGGTTCCTGGTGCCAAATAATTTTAGTTTATATTGTTTTTGTTTTGCATTATTGAACATTTTAATTAGAAGTCGATTGGACTTGCGTTTGTTTGTGAGTGTTTGTTGTTGCTGGCTACAGCCATGGCAAAGTGGACAGCCAATATTAGGGCGGAGCTGAGATGGTTGTCCTCTGCGGTGCATTTGATAGGTAGACCCGACTGGACCGACGCTTTGCTGAAGCGATCGGCTGAGCTACCGGACCGAAGTGCGGTAGTTCAGAGTGCTTATGCAGCGCTTTTGGCGATGGATGAAAAGATTGATGATTCAGTGGAGGCAGACATCACACAATATTATGACTTGCATGATGAGCTGGTTCAGGCTGCGCACAAGGTGCAGCGGGGTCCTTTGACGGCGGAGACGCGATCACCGCCACCCCTGGCTCTCCTAGGACGTTTGCCAACCCTGGATTTGCCCCATTTTGACGGGGACTTAAAATGTTGGACCGCCTACCACGACTTGTTTTCAAGTCTGGTGGACGCCAGGACGGACTTGGCACCGAGCCAAAAGTTGGCATATCTTTTCTCCACCTTGAATGGAGAGGCACTGGAGTTAGTCTCACATCTTGCGGTCACCGACCAAAATTACACCACAGCCCAGGAGCTTTTGGAGAAACGATATGCCAACATTAGGCGTTTGGCAGACACCCATGTGGCACAAATTTTGGCGCTTCCTCACATTTATGGGGTTGCCACGTTGCGGAGGGATTTGGTGAATCCCGTGATGGTGGCCTTGAATGCTTTACGACGGCTTGGCCTGCCGGTGGATGAATGGTCGTTCATGCTCTTGCATATAGTTTTGTCACGGTTGCCCACGGACTTGAAGCTCCGTTTTGAGTATAAGCACGGTGGGGGCAGTGCCACACAATTGCCACGTTTTGCGGACCTTGTCTCCTTTCTGGAGGAGGAGTGTCGGTTGGTGGATAACGCCGGGATTGAAGGCCCCTCGGGACCCTCGGCGGGACCTCCACGGGAACAGCGGCGTGTGGCTGCTCGCCCCCCTAAGCCAGGGGTGGTAGAGCCACGCCGCCCGCCCCTCCGATACGCGACGGCCCACGCGCCCCCAAGGTGCGTGTATTGCACGGATGATGGCCATTTGGTTGCAGCATGCCCCAGGTTCCTGCACAAGAGGGTGAAGGATCGGCGCGGTACCGCGAATGATCGCCGGTGGTGCTACTCCTGTTTGGGGCAGCATTTGCAGCGGGATTGCCCACGGCCTGAACCGTGCCCGCAGTGCCAAGGGAAACACCACCTGGTGTTGTGCGCCAACCAAAATGGGGGTAATCGGTTGGATGGTGCGGGACGTTCCCCCACGGGCGGGGGCCCGCTTCCCCATTACCCCCAAAGGGAGTCTCGTCGGGGCTCGCCGTCCACGGGCGGGGGTACCCCTCCCCCATCTCCTCGTCCACAGGCCAGGTTCGCTGCTGCTCAGCGCAGCTCCCCGCCTCGGAGATTCTCACCACCGTTGTGCGAACGAGCGCGGTTGGAACGCCGCCCGCCCCAAGTTGGACGCCGCTCCGAGTACTACGCGTCGACCTGGGCGCGCCCGGGTCGCTGCCCTGAGGTTCCGGCGGACCAGTACATGGTGCGGTCCAATTGGGCGGTGCCAGCCCAACAGGACGGCGCCTATGAGGGTTGTTGGCGGGCCGATGAGGGACGCCCCCAATAGGTAGCTGCCGCCCGCTCCTCCACCACAGCCGCCCACCCTGAAACAGTACTCTTGCCAACTGTTTGTGTCAGGGTCTGGGGCCCGATGGGGAAGTCCTTGTTAGTTCGTGCCCTCTTGGATTCGGGTGCCCAGGGCTGTCTTGCGTCGTCTTATTTGGTGGAGAGATTGGGCCTCCCATGTAGACCCCGCCCCTCCGTCATCCACGGAATAGGTGTTTGTTTTTCAACTGTCAATTGTGGGCCAGCCATTGTGGCCAAAGCGGTTGTGTTGAACGATATTTTGGGCAGCAACCCGCAGGTGGTTATCTCCCCTACCGCGGTGAAATTGACGTCAGAGTTGACCCCCGCTGACCCCCAATGGTTTGTTCCAGGACCTATAGACCTGCTCTTGGGTGTTGATGTTTTAGGTTTGATCTTGTCCGGGGACAAGCGGGTTTTACAACCCTGCGGTTTGATGGCTTTGCAAACCATTTTTGGTTACACCTTTTTTGGACCCGTGTTGAGGGGCTTGGTCCCACGGGTTGAAAATGAAATTGTTACCGTAGGGCTCTCGCTCTCGGACGCCGTCCAGCGTTTCTGGGAGGTCGAGGAGCCCCCCAAGGCTCCCAGAGTCGATCCAGCGGAACAAGAATGCGAATTGTCGTATCAGAATAATACGGGTCGCCTCGCTGATGGTCGCTTTGTTACTCGGTTGCCTTTTAGGGCTGCACGCCCCCCTCTCGGTCAGTCTCATGCCCTAGCGGAAAAAAGGTTGTTGTCCATGGAGCGCCGAATGAAGAGGGATTCAGATCTTCGTGCTAAGTACATTGAGTTTATGCGCGAGTATGAGGCTTTGGGACATATGTCACGCTCGACTATTGATTGGCGTTCGCTCGAGCACTATTTTTTGCCCCACCATGCGGTTTTGAAGACGCCTGGGGGCAAAATTCGGGTGGTTTTTGACGGTTCGGCCCCTACGTCAAATGGGGTTTCCTTGAACCAGTGTTTGCACTCCGGTCCCAAACTGCACCGGGACATTTCGGATATGCTCACCAACTTCCGCCGTCATCAAATTGTTTTTGTGGCTGACATCCGAATGATGTTCCGTCAATCGGTTGTTCACCGAGATGACCGGCGTTATCAGATGATTTTGTGGCGTGAGCGACCTTGTGATCCTATGCGAGTGTACGAGCTGAACACTACCACGTACGGTCTTACCTCCAGTCCGTATATTGCCATCCGGACTTTGTTGGAGTTGGCTCATCGGGAGCGATTGAACTACCCCCGTGCAGCGGCCATCTTGGAAGATTCAGTATATGTTGATGATGTTTGCACTGGGGCTTCCACTGCTACGGAGGCTTTGATTTTACGGGATGAGTTGATTGCGATCCTGAAGTCAGGTGGGTACGAACTGCGTAAGTGGTTGTCAAATTGCCCTGATTTGTTGCGAGATCTTCCGGTGGAACATCAGCAGGATCCTCTCTTGTTCGAAGATGCGGACAACCCTAACTTGATTGCGGTCCTTGGCATACAGTACCAGCCCGTCCAGGATGTCTTCACTTATCGGGTTAAGTTGGACCCCCCTAAGACCTGGACGAAGCGTTCGGTCTTGTCGACTGTTGCTCGGACCTTCGATCCTAATGGATGGATCACACCTGTCATTTTTCTGGCTAAGTGTTTTTTGCAGAAGCTGTGGATTGCGGAAGTTACGTGGGACGAACCTCTTCAGGGAGACTTGCTAACCGAATGGTGTTCGATTGTTTACTCACTTCCGGACGTGAACCGGATTTCCTTGCCCACTCTTTCTGCCATCCGGCAAGTGTAAAGTTAGCCTCCACGGGTTTTGTGACGCGTCTGAACGAGGGTACGCGGCCGTGGTATTCTTGCGGACTATTAGCCTATCCGGTCATGTGGGACTACATTTGATAATGGCCAAGAGTAAGGTGGCTCCTATCAGGACTAGATTAACTATTCCTAAGTTGGAATTGTCGGGAGCAGCCCTCCTTACGAGGCTCCTCAATCATGTTTGTGATACTTTGGGTCGTACCGTGGAGATTTCAGATGTTTTTGCGTGGACTGATAGTGAGATCGTTCTTTGTTGGCTTCGCACCTCCGTGCATAATTTAGAGGTTTTTGTTGCGAATCGGATTTCACAGATCCAGAGTTCAGCGACCCCGCTGATTTGGCGACATGTTCCAGGGGAACTGAACCCCGCTGACTGCGCTTCGCGAGGCTGCGAGGCTCCGGTACTTGTAAACCATTCCCTGTGGTGGGGACCAGATTGGTTGTCGCATCCTGCGGCATCTTGGCCCCAGAATCGGTTCTCTTCTCCAGAGGCGTTGCCAGGTTTACGTGTGGGCGTTATGGAAACGCAACCTGTCTACGACTTGAATCCTCTGTTGGAGAGGTACAGCTCTCTGTCGAAATTGATTGGGGTTACCGCGCGGATCCAACGTTTCTTGCTCCACGCACGGAACCCAGCTCAGAGGGCATTGACCACGGAATTGGCCTTGTCGCCCTTGGAACGCCAAGAGGCCCTGCTATTTTGGGTTCGTGTGGTGCAAGTGGAGCACTTCGAACCGATTATTGACGCGCTTAAAGGAGGATCGAGAATTAAGGGTTCGATCGCTCGTCTGAATCCATTTCTAGACGCATCGGGTTTGCTTCGAGTCGGTTGACGACTTCGAAACTCGAACTTGCCCTATGGAGCTCGCCATCCTTTGTTGCTCCCCAAAGGGGGGACTTTGGTCAGTTTGTTGGTGTCTGATCGACACGTTGCTAACGCTCACGCAGGCTGCAATGCCCTTGTAGCCATTTTGCAGCGTGAATTTTGGATTTTGTCTGCCAGACGCACTATTCGCGGCATTATCTTCAGATGTATGCCGTGCTATCGTTTGACGGCCACCCCCACGCAGCCCATGATGGGGGATCTGCCCTCCGACAGAGTCTCGGAGAGTCGACCATTTGCTTGTGTGGGCACGGACTTTGCCGGCCCCTTTTTGGTAAAGACCTCGCAGCTTCGCAACGCTCGATCTGTCAAAGCGTACTTGTGTGTGTTTGTCTGTCTGGCCTCCAAGGCAGTTCACTTGGAACTGGTAAGTGCCCTCAGCACGGAAGCGTTTCTTGCGACGCTAGGTAGATTTGTATCCCGCCGGGGACTGCCATCTCTGATCCGCTCTGATAACGGCACCAATTATAAAGGCACTGACCGTTACTTGAATGAAATTTGTAATTATTCGAATAGTGATAAAGAAAGAAAGAAAGAAAGAAAGAAGACATTTATTCACTACGCAAAAGACACACAGAGACAAAGGGAGTACAAATACAATACAATTTACACATAATGTGTGTGTCTTCGCGGCAGTGAATCGGTCGCTGTCTCAGCATTATGCCGAGGTGTCAGACAGACACCTACAGCGCTGATTTTCAGACAGCACCGTACGTGACCCACGGAACGCAACACAACATACCGCCGATACAAACGTATACACAAAATACATAAATAATTTAATATACTAGTAAAATAAGTAACACAAGCACAATGGGATGAGAGACATGTGAAAAACGCGAAACGGTTGGGATGTTTAATAAAACAAAATGGATACAAATTAAATAAAGTGCTGGATGGGTTAGGGTTGGGATTTTTGGAGCGTCAACAAATAGCCCTTAAGCTGGCGCCTAAAGGTATACCTGCTAGACGCTCCTTGGATAGGTGGGGGGAGATCATTCCAACACTTGGACGCCGCGAACCTGAAGCTACCTCGAAACGCCGCGGTCCGATGCTTTGGCACCAGAATCATCGCCTTACACCTACGCGCACTCTTAGGCCATACAAGTCTACTCAGCAAATATGCTGGGACCCCAGATTGAACTATGCCAAAGAGAAGAGTGGCGAGGTGAAGCCGTCTGCGTGCAGGCATGTTCAGCAGACCAGCGGCGTTCAAGTAGGGAGTGATATGGGAGCGGGGTGGGACTCGGAAACAGAAACGAATGCATGCGTTTTGCACTCGTTGTATGAGCTTTTTTGTACGACCAGTAATGCAGCCAGCATAGACAACATCACAATAGTTTAATCTTGACAATATCAGCGATTCACAAAGGTTAACACGCAAATCAACACTTAAGTAATCGCGAACATTGTAAAGAACTTTAAGGCGGTAGAAGCAGTTACTCACAACTTTCAGTACGTGGTTCTCAAAGCGCAGCTTGCCGTCCATGAGGAGGCCAAGGTTAGTTGCTTCTACCACCCTCTCTATTGGTTCGCCCATGATAGCAATCTTACTGGTAGTCAAAGTCTCGAGGTTACTGATGGTATTACGGATTTGATGCTCTGACCCAAATACAACATATTTCGACTTGTTCGGATTAAGGACTAGGCAGTTCTTTTCCGACCAAGTAGAAATACGTATGTATATCGTATACGTACGATAAGGATAATTTAAGATTTGCAATGTCTCGAATGGGCATTAAGTGGCAATTTGATCCCCCTGTTTGCCCACATTGGGGTGGTATTTTTGAGGCTGTTGTAAAAGTTACAAAAACGCATCTCCGCCGAGTTATTGGTGAAACGATTTTAACGTTCGAGGAACTTGCTACGGTATTTTGTAAAATTGAGGCTGTCCTCAACTCGCGCCCTCTCTGCCCTGTCTCGTCGGACCCAAATGACCTGGAAGCATTGACTCCTGGTCATTTTTTGATTGGCCAGCCCCTTACCGCGCTGCCGGAGTACCCCTTCAGGGAGATAAAATCATCACGCTTAAGTCGGTTTGAGTTGCTACAGCAGATGACCCAAAGCTTCTGGCATCGTTGGTCGCTAGAATATTTGCACATCTTGCAGCAGCGCGTTAAGTGGACTGACAAAACTGATCCTCCTCACGTTGGAGATCTTGTACTAGTTAAGGAAGCTAATTTATTACCTTTGTATTGGCGTCGTGGACGCATTGTAAATTTGTTGTATGGGTCTGACGGGGTCCCCAGGGTTGCGGAGGTTATGGTCGGAGATTCGGTTTTGAAGCGAGCTGTAGCGAGCTTAGCCCGCCTGCCCATTTATTAGCAGACAGAGCTCCTCTGCCTGGAGCG
Organism: Epinotia ramella; assembly: GCA_947578815.1. Classification (NCBI taxonomy): domain Eukaryota; kingdom Metazoa; phylum Arthropoda; class Insecta; order Lepidoptera; family Tortricidae; genus Epinotia; species Epinotia ramella. Next base: position 39,797 of record OX388206.1, on the reverse strand, counting down.
GGGGATTGTTCGGTACCGGCTTTTTACCGCGGGTATCACTCGGTTGATAATTTGGGTAGAAAAAGACACGTCACTTTTTGACGTTTGACGTCTGCCATTTAGTTAGTATAACCTAGAATTTTGCCTTTGTTGGATTGAACACGCTTTTCGTTGATTTGTATTTGATTTTGAGAAAGCATTCGGGACATTTGATTTATGTTAATTGGAATCAGTTCATAATTGAAGCCAGGCGCTCCTATCGAGGAGTTTTGTTGTTGCCTGTGAGTGAAGTGATAAATTTAGGTCGGTAGTTTGGACTCGGGTGCGCTTACGCGGTGAGCTATCATCCAGGAGCCAGGAAGTGTTCACCAGGACACGCGACGGCCTCGACACCCACACACACCATACACATACATTCAGAGACACGTACGCCGGCCGACAGATAACGGCGGATGAAGCTTCCATCAAGGTAAAAGCACGTTTTGTTGTATCGGACCGATACCTGGCGCATCTTCGGTATGCCACGCTTCTTGGAAGCTATAGCTTAGCGGGGTTATACCGGTCGTTCCAGTCCAGGCCTCTACTCGGGTCAGGAACTCGTCGGGCCCAGCCCTGGCTTCAACCGAGTAGTCTTGCAAGCCCGGACTAGTAGCGAACAGTCAGATATGAGGCAAATTGGATGCAATCTCCATCTCAATATGATATGTCGGAGATCAGGTTGCAATCTAGGGCCAATCATGAGGTTTTCGTTTAACGAAACTCCGTTCGTTCCCCTACAAGACGCGTCGAACACGACTCTTACCTTGGTTGTGTCTCTATCTGGTTTTACAATCGCATGATGTGGCAAGTATACCACTCCAGCATTGTTCCTTTCATTTTCTGGTACTTCCTCCATATGTTCAAGATTTTCATATTCATCAATAACTTCTTTGTATTTAGCTGTTAGTTCCTTGTCTTTGTTTAATCGGTTCTCTAATGAATAAAATCTTTTTTCAGATATCGCCCGAAGATGCCCGTACTTGCAGCATGGATCTTCGTCTTTGAATGGCAGCCGTACAACATATCTGCCATCATCGTCCCTTCTGGTTTTAGCAGCGAAGAGCGCCTCACACTGCTCCTCTTCCACAGTCAACCGCTTCTGGTTATATGCTGGATCCGCTTCTAACTCCCAAAACTTTTTGAGAATATCATCTTCGTTCACTTGGGAGTGTAACACAACCACATTTGAAGTTAACTGCTTCGAAGTCTCCACCATTCCAGATAGGATCCAACCAAAAGTTGTTGCTTGGGCAACTAAAGTGCCCTCGTAATTTTTCTTCATACCCTCCTGAATTATGCGACTATACACCTCAGCGCCCAATAAAATATCGATTTTATTCGGTGTGTCATAATTCGGGTCCGCTAAGCGCATTCCTACCATGTCTAATCCATTCAAGTCTGCTACACTCTTGCTTGGCAGAAAGGCTGTCACCGTTTTTAAAATGTACGCTTTCACCGTAATTGTTATGTCTGGGTGTATCAAGGATTGCAAATTAATTGTTACCACCCCTCTTGATACCACGTTATTGTCTCCTCCGAGACCTGTTATTTTCCCACTGCTATTTTCTCGTTTCAGTCCAAGATATTGGACTGTTGCTTCTGTCACAAAGGAAGCTTGTGATCCTTGATCCAATAGTGCCCTAATCTGGTAATATTGTCCACTCTTAGATTGGGCGTTGATAATAGCTGTAGCCAACAACACTTGGCTAGCCCCCGCTGAAAAGCAGCTCATAATTGGTGAAGTTTCTACACTTTCCACTCCCACGTTACTAGTTTTATATCCCGATGGGTTCCATTGCACTAGTTTGATGTAGCAACGTATGATGTCGCCGTTTGCAAGTTCTACAGATTGCTGGGTTTTGGCAGAATTTAGCTGAGTGATTGCCGCCCAGACAGTTGAAGCACAAGCCTTTTTCCTGTACGAAATTACGACGGGTGTCTACATCAAAAGTGACAAACTGTTTACAAAAGGTTAGTTTGTGGTTGTCGGTGCAACAACCACCGATGATGATAATGAGTAATATACTGACTGGTTGGCGGCGGCGCGAGGTCGGCGCTCACGAAGTTGGCGGGGAAGAGCCCTTCGCCACGCTCGTTGCTGCCCTTCCACCAGTTGGGGTCACTCGCGTCCGTCACCCACACTGCGACAGAAACAAACACTCAGACCAAGTGCAACCGATACTGTGATTTCAGGAATGTTCAATCAAATAATCAATGAATCAATGAGACGACAATATTAGGTAGGCATAGGTTTGCATAGGAACTAAGAAAAACACCCCAATAGTAATGTTACTACAGAGGGTATACGATTTTTTATACACTATCATAGCAGCACCGACATAGTGGTACCGGCATAGTGTACCGACCGATCTCCCCGGCGAGGAAGGTGAGCTCGTTGTCCTCGGCGGCCTCGAAGTCGTACAGCGCGCGCACCTTGCGCGGCGCGGGCGGAGCGGGCGCCGCCGTGGGCCCGCCCGCTCCCGCTCCCGGTCCCGCTCCCGCGCCCGCCTCCTCCACGCGCGGGTACAGCGCGCCGCCCCCCGTGCTGCTACCTGATAAAACATTTCACTGCGTCACAGATCTCACGAGATACTGATTCTTCAGACCCCAGACTGCCGTGCCATGACAAAACACTGTCATCTGGTTACAGTGTTTTGTGGTAACATCGATACATTTTATTAGTATTTCGGACCCTAATATAATATGCATTCACAGTTTAGTCATTTTGTATCAAAATCATTCAAAAACGTTACAGTAAACTCTTTACTATTAAAACCTAATGACTTGTTTCAACTAAACACCGCAACTTTAAATACAGCGTTGCATTTTCCTGGTATCCGTTCATGTCGCAACTAACGTTTGGCCTTATCAGGTTGCCAAACGTTACGTTAGTTGCGAAACGATAGTCAACCAGTTTTCCTACATATAAGTGTTACGACAAAACACTGTAAGTATCCTGTTACAGTGTTTTATCATAACAAGTTATATCATATTAGGAAAGTACGTGTACGTACGGTCTGTACAAAGGTGTGCATTCCGCCCGTCAGCATTTTACTTCACATAGCATATATATTTCATTCCTTTAAGACAGTACATGTCCGACCGCCGCGGAGTGTATTCTCATTAAGCCTGATTGTATCATTTCAATTCGTTATCAATAAATCATAATTTCGGTGGAAAACAGCAGTGTTATCATTATCAACTATCATCTCAAGAGCGTGCGAGACTGTCCCGTACAGTACGTCATGCATGACAAAACACGTTTTGGTTTGGAAATATACGAAACAATTTTCTGACAAAAATTTCATTTTTGGTACAAGCTTTTATGGCCGAATGTACTTTTCTGTATACTATCATCAACTAATTATTGAGACGATTCTAATGAGCCCAAACTCAACGGGGTCGATTACGTGCTGAATTCCCATGGCTACCTTCTGTCTCCATCATCAGATCAGCTCGATGGTACCATAATATTGAACTATCATCCAAACTATACTCATACCCAAAATTTCAGCTAAATCGGTCACCGGGAAGTGGGTCAAATTTAACTTGCAAGATTTCATTACAGACAGACAGACAGACAACGGGACAGGTGAAACTAAACAAGCTTCTGTCAAAAATTTCATTTTTGGCACAAGCTTTTATTGCCGACTGTACTTTTCTGTATACCATCATCAACTACTCATTGAGACAATTCTAACGAGCCCAAACTCACCGGGGTTACGTCGGTTAAGTACTGAATTCCCATGGCCACCGCCTGTCTCCATCATCAGATCAGCTCGATGATACGATAATATTGAATTGTCATCCAAACTATACTTATGTATACCCAAAATTTCAGCTCAATCGGTCACCGGGAAGTAGGTCAAATTTAACTTGCAAGATTTGATTACAGACAGACAGACAACGGGACAGGTGAAACTAAATAAAAGCTTGTAATAAAAAGATAAAAGTTTTTTTAAATACTGGGCTAAATAAGTACAGCATTAGCATTATTCTAATGTCATGTTCGATTTTAAATTTGTATGCCTACCGGCGGAACATGGCGCCACATTGTACAGTCAGCACCAAAAGTAACTGGGCAAACGAAGACGTCAAAAGTCTTTATTAAAAGGGAATAAGAGCTTTTGAAGACGTCAATTGCGCAGTTACCTTTGATGCTGACTGTACCTGGGAAAGCAGCTTTTACACCACCACCCTGTAACCATGTTTACAAATAAATCACTTACTTAACTTACTTACTTAGTATCTTTATTTTGTCAAAATTTAATTGTAATTATAATTAATTGAATTACTGGCTAAAAACCCAAAAAACCGTTTTTTGCGATGTCTGTAAATTTACTATTTTAAAGTTACAGTGTTTTGTCATAGCACGGCAGCCCTGAGAATATATGTCAACCGCGTCATGACAAAATTAAAATGAAAGTAAATTAAGTTAAATAAATTGGACGAAAAGTCCAAAGTATTAATTGTCTTATGGTCAAAGAGTAAAAATGTCAAAATGTCCAAACGTTATAATATTTTTCTGTTTCTGTTTTTGTTTCATAATAATTCAGTAAGAATTTGAATAAGTACCAAAATGTATATGTCGGCGGCCGATCGTAAAATCCGCCAGATCACGAAATTCCTAGGCATATCGTGAAACGGCGCCATTTCATGATTTGGCTAAAGGACATCCGCCATATCGTTCAAAACTTAACGTTTAACGATTTGTCTAATGACGTTTAGGCAGATCATGAAATTCCTAGGCATATCATGAAACGCCGGCATTTCATGATTTGGCCAAGCCAGTGACGTTTAGGCTGATCATGAAATTCCTAGGCATATCATGAAACGCCGGCATATCGTTCAATACTCACCGTTATACGTAAGTAGGGTGTCCAAAATTGAATTAGGTAAATTAAAAAAAATAAGAAGTGCGGACTGATAATCTCCAGCGAGTCGACGCCACCCCGCTGCGCGGGGTGTCTATTTCTGGTCTGAGGGACACAAGTGAACCCTAACCTAACCGACCTAAGACAGAGTTCGCTTATGACAAACCATTTTTGTCCGCCCTGATTATTAGCCCCCAACAAAAACGGCCGCCATCGCATGTGCAGTGCCACCAGTGGCCAAGAAAGAAACTATTTTACGATGTGCCCGGTATAGAGCTAGGAATATCGACGAATGCGTTGCTCTAATCGATCTGCCGTATTGTTTATCAGGCACATCGTGATAAGCCTAGCCGACTTTTAGGCATATCATGAAATGGCTCCGTTTCACGATATGCCTAGGAATTTCGTGATCTGGCGTATTTAACGATCTGCCGCCGACATATATATTACTCAACGAGCAATGACAAAATGCTTAGTATATTTCCGAACTAGACATCTGTCATTGTCGGTATGGTGAGTTCTACTCTAAGGCAGGTCGGTGTAGGTACAACGACGAGCGAAGCGAGGAGGAGTCTTAGGTGTACTGCGCCCCTACAGCGCGCGAGCCGAGCGAGCGCAGCGAGCGTGCCGCGGCATTAGCCGGCGAAGCGCCAGAACAGACTTTACGGATTTTTTTTTTCGAATAAATTCGGGTCTGGCACTTCGCCGGCCACTACCGCGGCACGCTGTATCGCAGTACACCTAACACTCCTCGCTTCGCTCGTCGTCGTACCTACACCGACCTGCCTTAGAGTAAGAATAAGAATAAGAATAAGAATAAGAATATTTATTTGCGTTAAACAGTACCAAACAGGTGTTACAAACAAAATTAGAGGTATGTTTCCATGCTTAACCAGGACTAGCTGGTATGCAAAAGTAGAATAGACGAGTCGAAGAAAATGACCAATGAGGGAATTTGTCGAATTAAAGATTTTGTTGCATTAAGTATTTTTTAACAGATTAATTTATTACATTCTGACACCTCTTTATTTTGAATCTTGTACGTTTTAACATTTACACGTGCTGTCGCTTTTGCATTTTAGCACTTGGTTATATTTACTCTTACGTATTTAAACACCTGTACATTTTGACCCCTATTCATTTTGACACTCGTACTTTATGACCATTAAGCAATACGCACACAGGACATGTTGTCACGTTGACCGTTGACCACTCAGGCCCAAAATCGGACAGACGGACATGAAGAAACTATTAGGTTCCGTTTTTGCCATTTTGGCTCCGGAACCCTAAAAATGTGTAATTATTTTTATCGTCCAAGAGTAAATTGAATACTGCCAATAGGATCCTTACAAATTAATAAAAAAAATGTATGACAACTATGCACCTAAACGCAGTATTTCACGAACAAAACGGCAATTTACTACATTTTCCATACAACGATTAGTACAAATAGAAAATGGTGACATGAAACTGATACAGCCGTTTCAGTTGCACCAGCGAGGGTCCGCCTTTGGACCCCTTTTTTGTCTTTTTACGTGCTCTAACTGTAGTTAGTTCCATACAAACAGTTGATCCACCCAGATAATCGGTGAAAAAAAAAAACAAGTAGCCAATTATACCGACCAGTGTTGCTGGCGCCGCTCTCGCGCAGCGACAGCTCGATGGCTCGCGCGAGGTCGTCGTGCTCGCGCGCGGCGGCGGCGGTGGCGGCCGCGGCGGCGGTGGCGGTGGCGGTGGCGGCGGCGGTGGAGGTGGCCGCGTGGGCCGTCTCCGCCGGCTCGAACTCGTGCCCCTCCAGCCGCAGCTTCAGGTACAGCGAGGGCACCAGGTCAAGCTGCGGGTCGCCCCGGAACTCGTTCTCCGACCACTGCGCGACGCCACATGCAACGAGACGCATTATGCGAGGGCAGGGAGGTGATTACCTACATACGATACAACGACTCTAGAGTTACGCTACTCTCAGAGTTACGCAATCGACCGGCAGTAATGTCTACAAATACAAATGTCGATTAAAAATGAAGAATGTCAAGCAATACCATGAAGAATACCATGTGAAGTAAACTAGATCCGAAACAAAATAAGATTAGAGAGAGAGAACCGCTATAGCCGAGCGACGAGGCGATCGACTCAGTCTGGAGACATTGGTCGGGGGGGCTTTAAATTCATTAAGGTTTACTTTTCCGTGTCGGAAGGCCAGGTGGCTATCGATTTCGTAACTGGGAATAACGCTGGGAGGATGATAATGAGGTAAATTAGATGCAGTAGAACAGTAGGTAATGTTTCAGCATGCACTGGAGTATAGGTACCTTGCGCAGCAGCGCGCGCAGGCGGCGCGCCACGGGCGGCTGCGCGCGCGCCAGCAGCCGCCGCAGCTCGTGCAGGAAGTCGCGCGACGCCACCTCCAGCAGGAACGGCCGCCCGCAGTTGGCCACGCACGCGTCCAGCAGCGTCGCCGCCTGCCGACAGTCAACCACCACACCATCGATACTGCAATGGTACACGCGTAGCAGTAGCACGCGGCTACGCGTACTCGTATTCAGAGCGGCAACTATCACACGCCATGTACTTTCTTCGTTCGTCTATCTCCGCACTTGCATATTCCATCGACAGAGAGTGAACTTACTTTATCCAAGGTATTACTAATATCCATCGGAGTACTCGACGCTGAGTACGACGAGTTTGACGACCGCTTTAGCCTAGTTGGTAGTGACCCTGCCTACGAAGCAAGAGGTCCTGGGTTCGAATCCCGGTAAGGGCATTTATTTGTGTGATGAGCACGAATATTTGTTCCTGAGTCATGGATGTTTTCTATGTATTTAAGTATTTATTTATCTGTATAATTATGTGTATCGTCGTCTAGTACCCATAGTACAAGCTTTGCTTAGTTTGGGACTAGGTCGATTTGTGTAAGATTGTCCCCTAAAAAAAAAAAAAAAAAAGTATGTGCGTAAGTCCTGGCCCCTATTTCACCACGGCTACAGGTGCGACAATTGTCACAAAATATGACATATGTAGAATTATCGGTTTCACCACGCTGACAGGTGCGACAATTGTAGAAAACAATTGTCACGACTAAATATAGGGAACAATGTATCAAATACCCTAGTTAAAGGTTGTTAACTCAAATAGCAAAAAGTAAATATATTTAATCAAAAAATAACCTTAACATTCGAAATAAAAGTTAATAAATGGAAAGAAATAGCTCAACGTTTGAATGAAATGGGTGTGTATGATAAAGATTGGAAACATCTAAGAGATACAACTTGGCAATATTGGAGAAAGAGGACTATAGTAAGTATTTAAAGAGTTTGAATGATTAATTAGTTAAGGTAAGTTTTACAGTATTTTAAATTTGGAATTCGGTGTAAATAGGTACGTCGTTCATTTAAAAACGCTCAATATAATTTTAGGGTCTTTATTAAAATGTCATTTTAGCTAGGTACTAAATACCTACGCTAGGTATAAGACCTAGCGTAGGTATTTAGTATTTCTTACGATACTAACGTTTAAGAAAACGTATAATAATATAATGCAGAGAAGCCTCAACATATACCTACTAATAATGTTGCGAAGTGGCCAATAGCGTTTACGTTTCGGGTTTATTGCAATACAATGATAAAATTAAATGTAGATATTTGTAGTTTGCTACACATTTCATCAAATATTTTCGTAATATTATTTTGAAACTTACATACAGCCTTGGCCAAAAGTATTGAGCAGCCATGCTTTTTGTATTAAAAGTCGAAATTTTAGTCGAGTAGGTATAAGTATATTCACCTTTTTAGGGTTCCGTAGACAACAAGAAACCCTTATAGTTTTGCCATGTCCGTCTGTCCCTCCTCGGCTTAGCTCAATAACCATTACTACTAGAAAACTGTTACATTCACTAGTATTTTCTACATTCACTAGTATTTTCTATACAATTTTTACTTCATATAAAATTAATTTTTATTTTTTACGTTTCATAAAATACTTTAAAAAGATAACTGACGATTTGAAAGTGCTTGTTACTAGGCCTACTTGAATAAAGATCATTTTAAGTTTGAGTTTGAGTTTTGAGTTTGTAATTCGGCATGGGTATATAAATCAATCACGCCGACAAAACAGTACAATAAAATCTTTAAAAAAAATTAGGGTACCTACCTCCCCTACACCTAAAGCGGGTATGTATTTTTTTTTTCTCGTTAAACCCATGGTGTATGGTGTATCACGGGGTATCGTTGGATAGCGCGTTCAAAAATATTACGGGTTTTCTTAAACCATTTTTCAAATCAGTTATTAGTTTGCGAACTATTATGCTTTAAAGCCTTAATGAAAAATCCGTGACATCAAAAAAACAAAAAAAAATTCTTTAAATCTTCTTCTATATGCGAAATCATCAAGATCACTGTTACTAATACTACTACTACTACTACTACTCGCATGGAGAGCCATTTTGAACTACGCGTATGTCAACCACGAAATACTACAATTGTCACGCAATTCGACACAGCTTTAACCTCATGTCAAGATTCACCGACAATTCTACAAATATGTCGACTAGAAAAACATATTCTTGTTTTACAACACAATTGTAATACATACAATTGTAGCAAAATGCCTGCCATGTTTGTAAGTATTTCTATAGAAAATATTTTCTAAAATTGTAATATGTCACCTGTCGCTTGACAATTGTCGCTCGACATATGTCACTGACAATTGTAGCCGTGGTGAAATAGGGGCCTGGTCTCCCTATAAAATTAGGCCATTTTACAACTGGTTGATTACAAATCTTAAGCGAATTCGGTTCAACTTGTAAGTTGCAAAACCTGTCAGTGAGCAGCAAAAGTAGGTACGCGGATCAAGTGCTCAAAATGACCTAGACACGACTCTAATGTCAAGAGAATAAGGACTGTCTAGATCATTTTGAGCGCGTTATTTTGCGTGGCTAAGTAAAGTAAAGTACTTTTTTTATTAATAACATCGTTATACGTCATCACATAATTGTATTATAATTACATTCGCAGTTTTGTTATAATATTAAGTACATTTTTTCACTTATATGCGAGTATTCATGTTATATTTATTTATTATTGAATAATTCATTTATGTCATAAAAATGAGATTGCAACAGCCATTCTTTAAGAGTACTTTTAAATATTTGTGTAGGTAGACCGTTTCGTTTTTGCGAGCTTGTGCGACACGGGGGCGAAGAGTCCCGCGTTCTTATTGCTGCGCAGACAGTATTTTGTGTTCGCTTGTTTTGTCGCACACTCCTTGCTTTTTGTGTGAGTGAATATTGCAAGTTGTTAGATCAGCAAACAAGGTAGTGTAAGTGTAAGTGGAGCTTGATGCAAGAGCCGCCGCACAGTGAGCCACAAGCCGCGGGAGTGGCTCACGCTCGTTGCTAGTGGCCGCGATTAGTGGTTAGAGCCCCTAACATATGGTTGAGGGAGGCATTTTGATAAAAATTAAATATTAATATTTATTTTAAATTATTAATGTGTAAGATTATTATTTTTTTATTTTAAATTACCGTTTGACATGTAAAAGTGCCGTTGTGGTCTATTTGCAGAATAAATAATTGATTTTGATCTTTACAATAAAAACCAAGTTGACGAAGTAAACTCAATTAAATTTCTTGGAATAACTATAGATGAACATCTTAACTGGAAAGACCATGTTGAATATATAGCGAATAAATTAAATCGTTTTGTGTTTGCCCTCAAAAGATTAAGAGAGACGGTTTCTTTGGAAGCTGCACTAACGGCTTATCATGGCTATGTGTCCTCGGTTCTCTGTTATGGCTTGATTTTGTGGGGTAACTCTGTAGAGTCTGATAGAATCTTTATAATTCAAAAAAAATGTATCAGGGTGATGTGTAATGCCTGGGTGAATGATAGTTGTGTCCCTCTATTTAAAAAATTAAACATTTTGCCTCTGCCATGTTTGTACATACGGGATATATGTATGTTTGTCAAAGAACATCCCGAATACTTCAAATTACGGAGTGAAGTCATAGAGAGACGAACAAGACCACATCTTATGTCCCTTCTGTACAAACCTCGCAGTCACAAGGACATATACAAAAGAAATGTATTTAATACAACTATAACTATTTTTAATAATTTACCAAATGATTTAAAAACATTATCGGGGAATATATTTAGACATAAATTGACGAAATGGCTGATGGATAAATGTTTTTACAGTGTAAGGGAATATCTAAATTATAAAAATCTACTGACATCTTACTGACTGATTGTATCTTATTATTATCATTATTTTTAATTCAGTGACATCTATCAATATTGTATTCTAGCGTAATTTATTAAGTATTTGTACACATGCTTGCATGTTGAATACAAGGACATTTTATACTGTAAAACCTTTTATAACTGTATTCTGACAAATAAAAACTTCTGATTTCTGATTTTCTGATTTCTGATTTGATTGAGAGTAGTCGTGCCTCGGCACCTCACAGTGAGGACCGGACGGGTGAACGTACCTTGAGCTGCACGTGCGGGTCGGAGTGCGCGAGGCGGCGCGTGACCGCGCGCAGGCAGTCGCGCGCCGCGGCCGCGCCGGCGGCTGCGCGGTCGCAGATCTCCAGGATCAGGGCCCAGTCCTCGCTCGAGTTGTTCTCGCTCGTCGCCTTCTCTGTAGGTACCACACCACACTACTCAGTACGGTCGTATGGTTCCATCGCTAGGAGCTGAACACCTTTGTACCGTGTCGACTTAACGTCATGTTAACTTGCCAAGCGATAGCGACAAGGTATCCAGGTTTTCAGCTACTGATGGGTTTGACTGTACACTCGCCTACAAACAGATGTATACCTTTATTCGCACAATTACAAGGCAACAGGTAAAAAAAAATATATTGGTATCTTCTAGTAAAAAAATTTATTACAAGCTTTTATTGCCAACTGTAATTTTCTGTATACCGTCATCAACTACTCAATGAGACCATTCTAACGAGCCCAAACTCACCGGGGTTACGTCGGTTAACTACTGAATTCCCATGGCCACCTTCTGTATCCATCATCAGATCAGCTTGATGCTACCATAATATTGATTTGTTTTCTTTATGAGAGCCAACCATGTTAGTATGATGAGCCGACCTGTGTCGAGCCCTACACTCCTAATAAATCCTGTACTATTAAACAAGCAATATATATTTGAAATCACGTCGAAAACGGCTCTAACGATTTCAATTAAATTGGGAGTGTAGGGTTTAGGGGGCGAAAAATCGATCTAGTTGTGTCTCATATCTTAGAAAAATACTTTTCTTCGTATTTTCTGTATTTTGACCCGAGCAGAGCTCAGTCGCCCAGGGACTAATTATATTATATGACAATTATTTGTCTTATATTATAAAAATATTCATATGTACATATATTACAAAGCACAGCAAAGTACAGCTGCATAACGTTTTTGTCTTATCACTTTCTGACTCATGATTAGGCCTGACTCATTCTATGAAATAACTGTCAGTAAGATAACAGTCAGGTATATCAATAATTATTTTAAGATACTCCGTTTGGTACCAACAAATCAATTTCCCTGCTGGCTTTATTTTTTTTTTGCACATATACTGAGTAACCTTGCATCAACATCGTATTAGTAAGCCCTAACACAATGGTTTTATCATGTGGAATCCAGCAGTCCCTATCGATTGCTAGTCTCCCTCTGTCTCCATCATCAGACCAGCTTCAAGGTACTAATCTAGCATTGTCATGGAACTTAGGGTGGTATTCCACTTGTCCAAGATCTTTGTTCAATGTGTATTTGTGTCTCACATTTTGCTTAAAGAGTAAGTGAGACGCAATGCACATTTGACAAAGATCTTGGACAAGTGGAACACCACCCTTACACAAACAGATAAAGTCAAACAAAGCCATTCCATTAGAGCTATAATTAGACCAAATTTTCATAATTTCTCATACATTGGACTTGAAATACTGACATTTTATTTTAATTGCCCATAATATGGAATTTTATGAAAGTCATCATCCTCCTAGTGTTTGGCGTAAGCACTAGTTTTAGGAAAGCAACTGCCATCTGACCTTCCAACCCACAGGGAAAACTAGACCTTATTGGGATTAGACCGGTTTCCTCACAATGTTTTTCTAAACCTAAAAGCCACTGTTAAATATCAAATGATCATCATCATAAACTTCAAATCAAATTTTGCACAAAGATAGTTTACAGCCTGGATTAAAAAATAGGATAGTTTTTACCCCGGGTCCATGCACGCGAAGTCGCGGGCAGAAGGGAGTGTTTGTATATAATATGTTATATCTCATAGAGTTATAGAAGAGGCGACGCCGTTTATACGGATTTAGAGTTCAATCAAAAATTTGGCTTTATAGCCCTTAACTTTGGCAATGTCTACAGATGAAACACAAACCTAAATCTGACAATGACCAAATATGGGAAGACAACATATGGCAAGTGGCAGGATTCACCCGGAGCAGGGTTGAAGAAGACCGGAGCAGGGTTGAAGAAGACCGTAGCAAGTGGAGAAGGCCTGGCCTTTGCCGAAGGGCAAACAGACACGACATTTAAAGTGTGATCGAAAGGTAGAATAATGTTAACAACTAATGTGCGTAAATAAAGGCCTTTTATTTTATTATCATTTATTATAAGAAACCTTTCTAGCTATCCTGTCATTTTGCAGGAAAAGTATCCCACTTGGTGGCAATACTGTCACGACAAGATCCTGCTTGTGTAGTCTTGCCATGTCAATAACTCAATTAAAGTTTAATTAACAATCACTCCTATTTAAAAAAAACACATTATTTATGGTTGATAGTTTAGGGGAGTTTTATATTAAGTGGAGTTAGCATACTGCCAATTGGTGACGCAACTATTGAATAAAATAGAAAAGAAGGACAGAATGTAAGGACATCTTGTAAATAAATATGTAAGACTCAATATATCATACTCAAGGACTACTTGTTTCCACCCCCCTTTGACAATGGGGAGTTTGTAGCTTGACAACATAGCCCTTGCACCCAGCCAATTAACACTGTTGCATAAACACAGACAGAGTATGGCGTTTGTATGACTACTACCACATCTGCCAGGATGATGTAATTAAGTATACCAATGTCAGCATTTGTCTTTAGAGCTATAGGTACTCAAGTTATTAATCACTTAATCACAGTATTTTGTCATGCCATAAATAGGTACGGTCCACCATGACTAGCTTTGGACCCCAATGCCAAGTAACACGGTTGACTGATCATTTGTAATTGGTAAACATGATCTCATTACAATAGTGAGCTCTCAATAGAATTGTGTCATTGATGGCGCCGCTCTCCGCCGACACACGTATCGCTGCGAGAACGTCGACCAATGTCATTACTGATAATTAACAAAACACGTACCGACATCTTGGTCGAAAGGCGATGAGTTTCCGAATATCCCCATGATTTGCTTTTTGTCTATCCGAAGGCTGTTCACATCAACGCGTCGGTCACGCCGCGTGACTCATTAAAGCGAATCAAATCGACTGAACGTAGCACTGGTGGTGATGATCAACGGGATTCAGGGAATCAGGAGAAAACAACAAATCACAAAACAATGGAAGAGTCGCTTGAGACAGTGACAACTGACGTTTCTGGCAATGAATGACAAGCACGTATAACTTTGACAACTAACGTCAAGTCGCTAGTGTTGCCAGTCTTCTCCATCCATTCGGTTTTTTTTTTAATGCCTACGGTTTAGCGTGGTTTCGGGCTGTATGTATATTGGCTAAAATAAAGCCTTCTCCGCTTCCCAACTCGATATGTATTCATTTTGACCAAGGAACACATAGGCCGAATTTAAACATTCGTGTGACATGTTGAAATAATGCTGATAATTACTTACGTATTAAATGTCACTACGGGCGACAGGTCGAGCTCTTCGGGAGTTCTTCTAGAGGATGAGTACAACCATTAAATTTTCTGGTCGCAAAAATTCAATAGGGTGACGGCACCAATCATGGACATGTTAAGCGCACTAAATAGGAATTTCGTTTAAAAATGGGATGTTTTTTGACGATACAAAAATGGTGATTTTTTTTTCGGCACTCAAATACATGAGGAACATTTTAAACAAAACCAAAAATCCTGTATGTTTAATATATAATTAATAAAGAATATATAAATTGAAATTTACGAAATCACCATTGATGGACATCAAAAATTCAGCAATGGACACCCAGTCATGGACATGGACCCAATTATGAACATCCATTAATGGACACTTTTGTATTGAACACATAAATGAAACAAATGACGTCACAAATCAACTTTTATTAACGCTATTTGAACTTTCAACATGATCAGTCTTAGATTTCCAAGTTATACTATCAGATTTTCAATCAACCATCTGGTTTTCAGTCATTTATTAAACATTAATGGAGGCTTTGCCTCTTTGCCAGCAGCTGCAGCTTAGAATTGGTTACATAATAATCAACTGAGATCTATCAGGTAAGAAATTAGAATCTTTTGCTCCTCTAGCCATGGATTGAAAATATTTGTGATATACTCGTAGAACGTGCTTCCACACATCCACCCTGATTCAGATTTTCCTATGCCCCAATGTTCAGGAACAGTGGCTGTTATGTGCTCTGGCAGTCTTTCATACTTGAAGACTATCATTGGTGGTGCTAATTGACCGGTGGCATTGGCAGTGAGTAAGACAGTTAGTTTGTCTTTTTCACCGCCGCAGAATTGGTACAGATGTTTTTCTGCTTGTTTACAAAGAACTCTGCCTGCTTTTGGTGATAAAAAAAATGCGATTTTGTCGGTATTAAATATCCGGCTGGGTTCATCTAAAACATCTTTTAAACCTATACCTTCTATGTATGTCGTTATTTCATCGAACCATTTGCGGATGCCTTCTTCGGTAACGTCATCCCTCAACTTCGAAAGATTTTGTGCTGTTTTTTCTGTTATATCTGGATGTCGTTTTAAAAATGATGAAAACCACTTTTTTCCAGGTTTGTTATTTGTAAAAGGATTGGTCTCCCCCTGATCTAATATAATTTTTTGCACGCTCTCTGTTAATAATTGTCTATTTATGGGAAAGTGCTTTTCACTCATTGCGATCAACCATTTTACCAGAATGTCCTCTTCCTGTGCCGTGAGGATAGTTTGAGGCCCCATACGAGGGCTGCCTTTTAAGTTGTGTCGTTTGGAAAAACTAAAGACAATTTAAGTGTTAAATGGTATTTATTGTTTTTCAAAGTAATCACCGTGATATGTAATACACTTTTTCATTCGATCGAACCAGTTTTCGAAACACTTATTCCAGTCCGAAGTCGGGGTCTCCAAAATGGCCGTTTTGTATGCCTCAACCGCTTCTTCAGGCGTCTGGTACCGTTGACCACGAAGTCGTTGCTTTATTTTTGGAAAAGTAAAAAAATCGTTAGGGCTTAAGTCTGGACTGTACGGCGGGTGTTCCAGAATTTCGACGTTTTGCTCTTTTAAAAACGCAATAGTTTGCCGGGCGGTGTGCGAGCTCGCATTATCGTGGTGCAGTCTTATACGAGTACGACGTCTTGGGTTATTTTTTCGAAACTCGCCGATGATTTCTGGTAAACAGACAGTGGTATACCAGTCAGCATTAACCGTTTTACGATCCTCGAGCACGATGGTGGCAACGTGGCCACTCTTCGCCACAAACGTGGCGACCATTTTTTTCGAAGTGCTCCGTGAGCGTATTACTTTGGTCGGTTTTGGCTCATCTTGGAACACCCAAACAGTCGACTGCTGTTTAGAATCGGGATCGTAGGCATATATCCAAGATTCGTCACCACTGATAATGTCGTAAACATGTTTCGAGTTTCCTCGGTTGAATTGCCGCAGAGTTTTGCGACACCATCGAACGCGAGCCGTTTTTTGGTCTTCACTGAGTAAATGTGGTATCCAGCGTGAGATCAACTTTTTTACGCCTAAGTGATCATGCAAAATACTGTGAACACTGGTCCCTGAAATACTTAAGGAAGCTTCTATCTCACGGTATGTCGCATGGCGATCTTCAATGATCAGTTGCCGTACAGCATCAATGTTCTCCTGGGTTACGGCTGTTTTTGGTCGACCTTCACGATGTCTATCACCGAGACTAGAGCAACCACGTTGAAATTATAAATACCAGCGTTCCACAGTCCGAAGGCATGGTGCTTTATCATTGAAAACCGTAGTCAACTCTTCGAAGCACTGAAGTCGCGTTAAGCCCCTTTTGAAGTTGTAAAAAATTATCGCACGTAAATTTTCCTTCGAAATTTCCATTTTCACAACTGACTTGTCAACTTTGAACGAACGCTGTACTAAAACGGTTGGGCCGATTTCGAGTCATTCTTTTGTTTTCGAATTCTAAATTCAAATATTTTAACGTGACACTAGTTCTTTTTTATGCAATCACGGGAGGTTTGCAAACGACAGAACTTAAAAGGCAGCCCTCGTAGCACAAACTGCAGGACTTTTGCTTGTCACCTTGTTGTGCAAGGTTATTCGAGGAACCCCAAACCGGAGGGAAGCTGTGCTTATCTTTTCTCCCATCCTTACAGCATCCAATGCTCTCCCCATTTGTTCGGGGGTGTAATTTTTCTTTGGTGCCTATCTAAGACAAAACAAAGAACCCAATTATGGATAACTAAAAATAACCAGTTATGGACATAGTCCATTATTGGAAAATCAAGAGCAATCACAAAATCAACTCAACCCAAATGTTTAGTGCAACAAATTAAATAATTTAATACAATAAACTAAAAAAGTAATAAAAAACTTAAGCATGGACACTTGTCCATTACTGAATTTCATAAAATATCGAATCCAGTAATGAACAAACCCCACAAAAAACTTATTGCTGTGATTGGACATATTCAACTTAGCTCAATTTACTTGCAATATAGTATTATTCAGTAAAAATAACATCAAATCTCATTACAACACAACACAAGATAACACCATGCACAAAAATGTACTCACCTTAACGATTTCAACAATAAAAACGGATTTTTATGACCACCGCGCGCAACGAGATTTCACTTCGCAGCCACCTTAGAACAAAATGGCCGATTTAGAGCTGGGCATTTTTTCCCGTAAGCGTTTTCAAAAACGGTTTCTCGTGCAATAACGGAATAACAGTTTGTGGCTAGAAACACAAACTGTTTTTATAATAACGATGACAAGGAGCTACGAGTAGAAGGCGACAGTCGCACGCAACGGTTGCAATGCAAAACGTGAAAACGGAACTCGAACACTGTAAACTGTTTCATCTGGGGGCACGGGAGTGCCCCCGCCAAGACGAGCCTCCGTTTTTTCGTTTCACTTCGTTTGGCGACCGGCGACGGCGCCAACGCACGGAGAAACTAGTTATTTTTTAAACTGTTTTTCAAAACAGTTTTGTGAGAAAAAAAAACGGTTACGTTTCGTTTCACGGAAAAGTTGAAACGACCCAGCTCTAGGCCGATTTTGGTGACGTGGTCAAAATGACAGCTCAAACGTCTATTGGTTATGCTTTAGTGTTGCCAGTTGAAAAAAGTTGGGACAGTTGCTTAATAAATTCGATTAACGAAAAAAATGACCATAATTGGGACCGTGTCCATTACGGCTCCAGGTCACCTAGTGGTCACAATCATATGGTAATTTTTGGGAACATAGTTTTGACGACCGGTTAGCCTAGTGGGTGCTGCAGCATTAATTGCATTCATCCTTGCAGAACTATTTAAATTCGTATGACTGTTTGCCTTATATTGCAGCACCATCTAGCGCATTATTACTGAAGTTCAGTAGTCGCACAATGCGCGTTTCCGATGGTGTGCATTTTCCTTATATACAACTTTACCGTCGGGTTTGCCTGCTTTGGTGCTGTCTGGTTTTTATGAATGAAATTGGAAGAAGTTTTTGAAATTTGAATTTGATTGTTCGAGAATGATTCTTGTTTATTGTCAAATCATCAGAAAACAAATGGGAGTCAAAGAGAATAGTTCTTGGAGAGTGAAGTTTTGTTATTTTCCATTGGTCTATTAGCTGAAAGTGTGAAGCATGGTGTACCGTTTATAGGGTACAGACCCGAGTTCCTCGTCCACAGTTTTTTGTGATAAGAACAACAGTTTTCGCGCTAGTGCGTCAGCGTTTTCTCAAGCCTTGAGGCGAAGCTCGCCGGGCGGTGGTGGAACCAGTTGTGGTTGTTGACACACTGAGGGAAACGGAAGATCTTCCGCCTTTTTCTAAAGGTTGGCACTCTCAAGCCCTGAGACGAAGCTCGCCGGTGGTGGAACCAGTTGTGGTTGTTGTCACACTGAGGGAAACGGAAGTGTTTCTGCTTTTTTTCTGAAGGCCGGGTGCTGTTTTAGCACACTGGCTTCCGGGTTTAGGCCCCAAGCCTAAGTTCGCGGTGGTTGTTGCCCGAGGACTGATGCCAGTTCGAGTGCGCTGAGAGCCATCATCCGGAGTCTGCGAGCCGGAGGGAGAAGCGATCGGACTGTCCCGCTTACCAGCGCTTCCGGCTCTTGATCGGGAGAACCTCCGTCGGAGACGCCGCCAGGAGTTAAGTCGCGTTTAAAGGACTCCCGAGAGTTCGGCGTGTATTCCTTTTTGTTTGACCTTCGGTCAACGTTAGGGTCCTTTTTTTAATGTGACTATTACCCGTGATATTCTACCATACCGTGCCGCCGTTGGATGGTCAAACCTCCGACCTTAAGATGGGATCGATGCCTTCCGTTCTCCTGTAAAATCCCTCAAAATTCAGAAAGGCCCTTTACCGCCGAAGTTGTCAGAACGATCGTTTGGATTTCATTTAGGCCCCATACACTCAATCAACACACAACCTTTACCAACACTTAACATCTCGTCGAACCCAGACGTTTTACATCCCTTTTTATTGTCGTGCTGGTTTGTCGACCGTAAATCACCATGTTTTGTCTATCATAGTCCAATCGTGTGCCGCAGCAACGGCCAGAGCACGGTTATACGTTCGGTATTGTATTGCAAAGTGTTATTTAACATGATCTAATAAACCTGATCGCGTTCGGGTCGTGATGTTTTCTATGCCGCAGTTATATGTAATAATTTTAGGAAAATAAAAAATAAATTACGTTCGTATCCTTGTGTGAACCTTTTATTCAATTTTCACTACAAATTTGGCGCCCGAAACAGCTGGTAAGTACCCTGGCTTGTTCTTTGTTATAAATCGAATTAATCTTTGTTCTGTCATACTGGGGGGAGGGTCCGTCCTATTACGGACGCGTTACACTAACCTTGTTCTAGATTACAGCTTACGGTTATAAGGAGTATCACGCAAGGCACTGTTTACCCTGGATGCCGTCTGCCTAGTTCCGCTGCCACGAATTTTGGATCCTGTCAACGCCGGCGGAACGTGACCTGTGACCGAATAAATATATCTGAAACTCTGGTTGAAATAGGTAGCCGTAGAATGAAACAAAACTGTGTTTTCCCTGTGCTTTTTATTTCAATTTCCAACTAAAACAACCCGATTTACTTATTTAGTAGACTTGTGTACCCCTTGTTTGTGCCCGTAGGATTAGGGAAATACTGCAGGTAAGCGTTTTAGCTGTAGTTAGTTCCTCGACCGTATTGTCTTCCTGGTTATTCTTACTTTCCGGTTCGTCTTGTTGTTTATTTTTTCGTCACTGTGTTTATTTTGATCGCATCTTGTCCGTTTCATATATTCAGTGTTAACACATATTTAGGATCTATGGGCGTTCCTGTAGACAACAGGCGCATTTTTTCCTCGTTATTCTGGAAATTAAATGTTGTGATAAGCAATCGTACAACATATTTCGTGTATTTACGTAACATTTGACATGTTGTTTTACGTTTGTTTGTAGCTTAGCAACCTGTCACGAAATTTGACGGCGGAGTTCTTAAAGAGGTTGAGTTTGTTAGCTTTGAACTTTTACAGCAATTTTTCTTAGAAAAGGTAGAGTATTTTCGTCGTTCATCTAATTGTCACCGTGGTCTTGCTGTAGTTAGTTCCTCGACCGTATTGTCTTCCTGGTTATTCTTACTTTCCGGTTCGTCTTGTTGTTTATTTTTTCGTCACTGTGTTTATTTTGATCGCATCTTGTCCGTTTCATATATTCAGTGTTAACACATATTTAGGATCTATGGGCGTTCCTGTAGACAACAGGCGCATTTTTTCCTCGTTATTCTGGAAATTAAATGTTGTGATAAGCAATCGTACAACATATTTCGTGTATTTACGTAACATTTGACATGTTGTTTTACGTTTGTTTGTAGCTTAGCAACCTGTCACGAAATTTGACGGCGGAGTTCTTAAAGAGGTTGAGTTTGTTAGCTTTGAACTTTTACAGCAATTTTTCTTAGAAAAGGTAGAGTATTTTCGTCGTTCATCTAATTGTCATTCTAGGTACACTCGGACTAGTGAATACGTGATCGAGGGTTCGATTCCCGACAAAGTTATTCGTTGTGCATTTTCTTTCGAGAGGCTATCTCATCCATAAGTTCCGCGGTACATTATTCAATCGGAGTGAATGATTAATCTCAAAGCTTAAACATTTATTTAGAGAATTGATCGTTCTTATTTTCTGGATTTCTTCTAACGTAGAATAATTTCGGTTACTTGGCTTCGTTTCAGTGGGGCGTTAGGCTTCATTGTTCGGATATACCTAAGGCTTCACCGAGGTTTTACTGAACCGATTTCGATGGGATAGTCTATTGGTATTTCATATTATTCGACTATTTTGTCTGTCGTAAGGCGTTCTTTGGTTTCTGATGCGACTTCGCGCTTATTCTAATTAGTTGTTATTCCCGGTTGCTGTTGTTTTTTCGTTTCTGGAGTTGTTTTTTAGTTGACCGTACGTGTTCATCGTTTTTAGATGAGTGAGCATACTTGATCATACATGATCATAATTGATCTTACTTGATCATAAGTGATCATAATTGATCATAGTTGATTTTTGTTGTTCGTCGTAATCGTTGGTGGTTCTTTCAGGATGTCACAATCGAACAGTGAGGAGTCGTTCCGCGTGACGCCTCGCATTCCTTCAGAGTTGAGGATGCGTCAAGCCCGGGAGCTGGATCCGCTTGCGAGTGAGGATGGAGAATTCTTCGATACCGAGCCGCGGTTCCAGGGCGCTCGGTCCCTCGATTGGCAGCCTCGTTGCGCGATTAAGAACGAGTCCCTCACCAAGTGGAATCTGACCTTCTCCGGCGAGACTTGCGTTCGCGAGTTATTTTCACGTATCCGCGAAGAGGGGATTGCGCGTGACGTCAACCCTTCCTACGTCGTCAGACGCTTTCACGAGTTATTAACCGGTAGTGCTCTAAAATATTTCCGGGCAATTAGGCGTCCAGACTTGACGATCGGGGAGTTGAGATCGGCCTTTTTAAGAACTTTCGATGTCGCAGATTATGATTTTAAGGTGGAAAGCCAACTTCGCGCGTTGAGGCAGAAAGCAGGCCAGTCAGTGGTTGATTTCGTTATCCAGGCTCGCGATCTTAATGCCAAGCTTCAAAAGCCGGTACCCGAAGGCACCTTGTTCAACATCATCAAATACGGGATGAACCCCAGGTACCATCCGTGCCTGGCCACCAATATCGTTAGGGATGTCAACGGTCTAATGGAGGTCGCAAAGAACTTCGAGTCCTTCCAGGGTGTGCGGTCGACTGGTTTGGCGTTGGCTCCTGTCGGTTCTGTCAACGTTGGCGAGATCGGTGCTGTCGCCTGTCTGAAATGCGGCGCTATCGGGCATGGGTATCGCGATTGTCCCAATGTTTCCGGTGCTGTATGCTTCAAATGTAAGCGGGCAGGGGCGATTACTCGGGACTGTCAATACTGCAATCCTGGGACGTCAAAAAACTAGTTGAAGGCGCACTTAGAGGTCCGACGGTGTCACCGGTTGTTTTAAATAAGTCACCGGATAATAGACTGTTTATTGAAGTTAATATTTCAGGAGTCACTGTCAAAGCTCTTCTGGACTCTGGTGCGCAGGCTTCCCTCATTGATGTTTCATTGTTGTCTGAATTAGGTTTCAGTTATAGTAAGGAGATTCGACCGTCAGTGGTATCTGCCGATAATTCTCCTATTGTTATTTTAGGTGGATTGGATATTCCTATTTCTTTTAATGGCTTTTGCGCTACTCATCCCTGCCTTGTAGGTAGTGACTTGCCTACTCGATTTATTTTAGGCATTGAATTTTGGAATGCTTTTGGTCTTACCGATATTTTGAAGCGCGCGTTTGCAGGCGATGGTCCTGGGAAACTTCTTATTCCAGATCCTGTGTTACCGAAGGTGGGGTTTCAGGTTGTTGGCGAGGTTCGATACGTTCATCCACGTACGGAGCTCACACCTAGTCAAGAATTCGGTCTTCAGGCTGTCATCAGCGAGTTTGATGAAATTTCTTCTGATAAGGCTGGTTTAGGTTGCACTACTTGGCTCTCTCACAAAATAGAGACAGTCGGTCCGCCGATTAGGCAGCGGTATTACCCGCTCTCACCTGTCAAGTTGAAGGTTCTTAACGAAGAGATCGATAAGATGCTTGAAGCCGGCGTCATTCGTCCTTCGCGGTCTCCATGGGCTTCACCAGTGGTTATGGTCACTAAGAAAGATGGTTCCGTCAGGTTTTGTGTTGACAGTCGGAAGTTAAACAGCGTTACCGTTCGTGATTCATACCCGCTTCCACGTATCCAGGATATTTTGGATAATTTGAGATGTGCTAAATACTTAACTTCACTTGACTTTAGGAGTGCCTTTTGGCAGATTCCTTTGGCGGACAAAGCCAGCTGTGAAAAAACTGCCTTCATCGCTCCACAACGAGGTCTATTTGAGTTTGTTCGACTCCCGTTTGGTTTGACCAATGCTGCGTCGGAGATGCAGCGACTTACCGACATGATCGTCAATTACGAGCTGACCCCAGAGTCTGACGATTTCATTTTCAGCTACGTAGACGACCTGATACTGGTCTCTAGAGATTTTGATAGTCATCTTCGGCTCATTCGGAAAGTTCGTGATAGGTTAGGTTTTTTTTTTTTTTTTTTTTTTTTTTTTTTTTTTTTTTTTCCTCCTGATCTACCTCCAACATAATCGGAGCCTATTTTAAGCCAAACAGTTTCACTCCAGTTCCATCGATTATGCCTCTCGCACTTTCATGCTGCATACTTTTTCTTTCTAACGTCCTTCCTCATTCTTACCTTGCTTTGTCTACTCTAACTAGCTATATTGTTTATTTATACATACTTTGTCTTGATCTATCTAACATTCCGTTTCCTTCCTCTTTTCCATACCATCATATCTTTCTAGCCGTCCTCTATTACCATACTTTATTATTTTCTTATTGTATCAACAATAGGAGGGAAGAGGATCCCCGGGTGTTTCTTTATTTATAATCAACAATATTTTATTCTTACAGTTTTTTGACTTAACTATGTTACCACTATGTATTACAATTTTACTTCTTATTTTTAACTTATGATGCTAACAATGTTTCAGTTTTTATGCCAGACACATTTCAGTAACTTAATTTATTGCTTACAATTTTCTTATTAACTACTATATTATTTAATACTATATTTATATATATAACATTTAATACTATATTATTTGTCATATATATATTTTGTATGCTAGTTCTTAATATACGCAGTATATTATTTTAGCATACTTTTCTTTACTTATTTTTATTTTTTACAATAGTCTTACTTACTACTTCAATGCAATACTTGACAAATGTGTCCCTGCTTTTTCCCATCATGATGTCTTTAATGCTGTCTTTAGTTAATGTCATGTCTATTTTTTGTTCCAGGTTATACCTCTGTATTCCATTCTGGGGGCATTCCAGGAGCAGGAGGGTGACTGTCTCCGGCACCCCGGGCTCGCATGAGCATGATGGATTCTCTTTGCACTTAAACCGGTTTAAGTATTCGGAGAATCCACCATGCCCGGTCATTGCCTGGGTCAGTATGCCGCGTGGAACCACCTTCCTGACTATCCTGTGCGCTGCCACCGCATCAGGGAAGAAAATTTTTGTCGTCGCTGCTGTTGTGCCTTCTGTATACCTCCGGTTCCACACCTCAAGCGTCTCCATTCGGAGGACTCGCTTGACGTGTGATACCGGGCATAGGTCGTAGTTTGGTCTCCTTTTGGACGCCATAGCGGCCTCCTTGGCTAGCTGGTCGGCCCTCTCGTTCCCGTCCAAACCCGCATGAGCCTTGATCCAGAACAGGGAGATTTCCTTGCCCTGGAGGGAGATAGATCTAATGTTCTCCCTTGCTGTAATGGCTAGCGGGTGGAGGCAACGATGGTTTGTGACCGTTTGTAGAGCCGCCCTGGAGTCACTATAGATTCCAAAAGAAGACCCAGCACTGCTAAGCGCCGCACTCGTTGCTTCGCGCAACGCCAGGAGCTCTGCCTGGTACACAGTACAATAACTCGAGAGAGCAAGCTTGACGGCTTTGGTCTCGGCGTCGCCTTGCCATATTGACAATGCGGCGCCGACCCTGCCGCCAATCTTGCTCCCATCTGTAAAGATCTTAGTTTGGTACCTTATGTTGTCACTTAGGGCCTCCTGGTCTGCCAGGATCCCGAGCTCTATTTTTGTTAGCTCCGCTGGGTGCGGCGTTTCCAATGCGGATCCCTTCCGCTCTATCTCCCTGTCACCCAGCTGCGGCAGGTCCGCTCCCCTCTTGGCCTCATATAATGAGGCCGCCTCACGGACTCGGAGGTCGAGGGGGAGCATTCCCGCCAACAGTAACGCAGCGTTCAGGGAGACAGTGCGGTAGGCTCCGCACTGCTTCTGCGCGATACCTCTCTGGACTGTTTCGAATTTTCTCCTTGTCATCAATTTTTCCGCAGCCGGTGCCCATACGCTGGCCGCATATAAGATCACCGGCTCGATGGTGGCCACGTATATCGTCCTGATGATTTCGGGATGAAGTCCCCAGCTAACTTTTGCTGCCCTTGCAAGTTGCTTGTATATCCCCGTAGCCTTCCTGCAGACGTTGCTTATGTGGGTGTTAAAAGTGAGCTTTTGGTCTATCGTCACCCCCAGCAGTTTAATCTCCTCTGCAAAGCAGACCTCTATCCCTCCCATGACAAGGCGAGGGGTGTCATATTTGAGCCTGTTGGTGATAAGTAGAGCGTTTGTCTTGTGTGGAGCAAACTTCAGTTTGCCCTTTACACCCCACGCCCTGACACGTTCGAGAGCGAGGTTCGCCTGCCTTTCGATTTCTTCAGCTGTATCTCCGTCAAACGCCATAACCACGTCATCCGCGAATGCCTGGCAGTAGTTACCCTCGTCCTCCAGATCCTTCAAGAGAGGGTCCAACAGTAAGTTCCATAGGATTGGGCCTCCTATGGAGCCCTGGACACAACCCTTCCTTGTGGATCTCGTGTGTTGCTCTCCCGCATACCTTACTACGACCTCTCTGTCGCTGAGATAACTGTCGATGACCCTCCTTAAGTTCAACGGACAATTCTCCTCCGCCAGTCGGACTCGGATTGCAGGCCACCATGCACTGTCGAATGCTCCCTCTATATCCAGTGAAATCAATGTAATGATTTTCTTTTGTTTTAATTTACTGCGGATGTATTGCATTAGGTTATAGAGGGAGTCTTCGGTGCTGCGCTGTGGCATAAATCCGTACTGACGGGGGCTCATCTTCGGTAATAGATGGAACTTAAGTCGGGTCACCAGCAGCTTCTCGTATGTTTTGCCCATAATGGACAGGAGGCCGATAGGTCTGTGAGATTTTGGGGCGGTATAATCGCTCTTGCCAGGCTTCCGCAAGATTATGACGACAGCTCTCTTCCACGCTACGGGGAAATACTCGCATTCCAGGCATTTGTTGAAAAGCAGCAGCATAATTTCCGGGTGGGCCTTCACAACTCGAAGACAGATGTCCGCTGTGAAACCGTCCTCCCCGGGGGCCTTTTTTGGACTGAAAGACTCGATCGCCTTCATGAGCTCCTCCATAGTAAACGGCGGATCGCAAGCATCAACTTGTCCCCCGGCGTTCACCACTTCGGCTCTCAGTCGAGTTTCTCGGTGCTGTTGATTGTCGCTTATGTCGAGGTCCTCCGGGTAAAACGTTTCAGCTAGTAGCTGCACGGAACCCTTAGCATCAAGGGTAACTCCGTCCTTTGTCAGCGGTAGGTCTTCAGATCTCCTTGTTGTTCTGCCTATGACTCTGTAAATCCCGTCCCACATGCTCTCCCTGTCCTGCTTCCCGCAGAACTCCCGCCAGCTGTCTATTTGAGCCTTCGCTGCCTCTGACTCATACGCGTCCTTCTGTTCCAGGTACTCTTGGATGACTTTTGCTCTTCGGATTGGGGCTGCACATCGGATCCTGCGCTTCCTACGGGTCACGTCTCTCTTCATCTCTGCGAGTTTTTCGGACCACCATGGCACAGTAAGTATTTCCTTAGCTTTTTTGGTAGGCATTGAGTGTTTGCATGCTATATCTATTGACTCTATAATTTTGTGTGTAAGTTGTTCCAAATGTTCCGTAGTGTGTATATGTGTAATGTCTGTGATTGTGATTTTTTTTTGTTTTCTTCAAACAATTGGGTGAGTCTGCCATAGAATTCATCCCAATTTGCTTTTTTCGTATTGTATTTTCGTGTAGTCCTTGATATGCTAGCGCCTTTAGATTTTTTCAGGTTTAAGTGAAATACCATGCCATTGTGATCCGAGCTCGTGAGATTCTCAACTACGTTCCACCCGTCTATGAAGCCCAAGATGTTTGACGTGCAAGCCGTTATATCCACGAAACTCTGGTACCGTTTACCCCCCCTGATGGTGTCGAAGGTTGGCACCTTTCCCTGGTTCAGTACTGCCAGATCTAGCTCGTCAAGACAGCCGGCAAGCTCCTCCCCCCTGTGATCATTTGTGGGACTACCCCACCACGCACTCTTTGCGTTTACGTCGCCTCCAACAATCCATCCCGACGAGTCGATTTGCTGGCTTATGTGGGCCAGGCGTTCGAGGTCCGCATCGATAGGGTGATCATGCCGGGGGCATTCGAAGTAGACTGAGGTTAGATTGATCTTCCAGGCACCAGTCTGAATCCTTACCACCACGATGTTATTGGTGGTAAGCTTAGGGAACTGTATCACGTCTAAGTCTGGGTCAAAGACCGCTAT
Organism: Epinotia ramella; assembly: GCA_947578815.1. Lineage (NCBI taxonomy): Eukaryota > Metazoa > Arthropoda > Insecta > Lepidoptera > Tortricidae > Epinotia > Epinotia ramella. The sequence goes on along the minus strand of OX388206.1, from coordinate 11,803 downwards.
GGCGGCTTTTACAGTTCCTCCGTCCACACTGGTGTTCTGGAAGATCCTCACCCCTCTGCGACTCCTCATTTCCCCGATGGATCCCACATACGGCTCCTGGATGAGTGCGACTGCTACTCTGCGCCTTTCCGCCTCGATCATCGGCTCATCGGTCGCCAGTCTGGATCGTTGGAGGTTCGCTTGCGCGATTATATATCTTGTGTCCTTCTGGCTGCCCTTAGCAATAAGCCACGGTTGCCCTCGCTATTTCGTCCCACCTCTTCCTAGTGGGGCAATCGTGGCTAAACGCGTTGTGGGCCGCTCGTTCCAGACCTCCCCTTGTGCAATTTTTGCAACTCGGGGGTACGTCAGCCAAATAGTCGGCACACTCGCTCCTTAGGTGTGGGCCACCGCAATGACTACACAGGTCCACTGACTCTGTGCAGTACTTTTTGCCGTGGCCAAAACCCAAGCAGCGAGTGCACTGCATCAGCGGGCTCTGATCTTCGACCCGAATACGCTGAAGATCGACATGCGCGTAGCCCTTGTCTAGCATTCGTCGCCAGACTATGGGTGAAACACTGATGACCACATGGCTGGTGTGGGGATTCCGCGTCCTTCTCCGATATCGGACTTTCATTCTGTCATCCTCAGATAGGTTAGGTTAGGTTAGGTTAGGTTAGGTTAGGTTAGGTTGCGACGGCGGCGGTTGCCCACTGCGTCGGTAAAATTCGACGGCTAGGCTTGGAGGTGGCTCTAACAAAGTCCGAGGCCATATGTTTCTATGGTCACCGAAGAGCACCCCCAGCCGGTGCCGAGATTGTGGTGGGAGGGGTTTCGATTGCTGTCAAACCGACGCTCCTGTACCTTGGCGTCGTACTTGACAGCAAATGGAACTTCAAAGCGCATTTTGAGCGCCTGGCACCCAAATTGCTGCGCGCGGCGGCAGCCTTTGGGCGTATACTGCCAAACCTGGGAGGGCCCAGGGCTTCATGCCGCCGTCTGTATACGGGTGTGGTGCGATCGATGGCGCTCTACGGTGCCCCAGTCTGGGCTGTTGCCCTCAGCAGCCAGAATATCGCACAGTTGCGTCGACCGCAGAGAGTGATGGCTCTGAGGGTAATCAGAGGGTACCGTACCGTAAGTACGGACGCTGCGTGTGTTCTGGCTTGTACCTTGCCATGGGACCTGGACGCTGGGGCCCTCGCGGCAGTATACCGCTGGCGCGTGGAGGCACACGACCGAGGCGAGTATCCGGCGCCTAGGGAGGTACAGGCGAGAAGAGACGCTGAGCGCCTTGAAATGGTGGAAATGTGGGAGGAGAGGCTGGAGCGGCCAAGTGCCGGCCTCAAAACCATCCAGGCAGTTCGTCCAGTTCTCCGACAGTGGTTGGACAGACGCCACGGTGCAACGACATTCCGACTGACGCAGATCCTCTCTGGGCACGGATGCTTTGGAAAGTATCTGTGTCGTATAAGGAGAGAGCCAACCGCAGCACACCTAGGTTAGGTTAGGTTAGGTTAGGTTAGGTTAGGTTAGGTTAGGTTAGGTTAGGTTAGGTTAGGTTAGGTTAGGTTAGGTTAGGTTAGGTTAGGTTAGGTTAGGTTAGGTTAGGTTAGGTTAGGTTAGGTTAGGTTAGGTTAGGTTAGGTTAGGTTAGGTTAGGTTAGGTTAGGTTAGGTTAGGTTAGGTTAGGTTAGGTTAGGTTAGGTTAGGTTAGGTTAGGTTAGGTTAGGTTAGGTTAGGTTAGGTTAGGTTAGGTTAGGTTAGGTTAGGTTAGGTTAGGTTAGGTTAGGTTAGGTTAGGTTAGGTTAGGTTAGGTTAGGTTAGGTTAGGTTAGGTTAGGTTAGGTTAGGTTAGGTTAGGTTAGGTTAGGTTAGGTTAGGTTAGGTTAGGTTAGGTTAGGTTAGGTTAGGTTAGGTTAGGTTAGGTTAGGTTAGGTTAGGTTAGGTTAGGTTAGGTTAGGTTAGGTTAGGTTAGGTTAGGTTAGGTTAGGTTAGGTTAGGTTAGGTTAGGTTAGGTTAGGTTAGGTTAGGTTAGGTTAGGTTAGGTTAGGTTAGGTTAGGTTAGGTTAGGTTAGGTTAGGTTAGGTTAGGTTAGGTTAGGTTAGGTTAGGTTAGGTTAGGTTAGGTTAGGTTAGGTTAGGTTAGGTTAGGTTAGGTTAGGTTAGGTTAGGTTAGGTTAGGTTAGGTTAGGTTAGGTTAGGTTAGGTTAGGTTAGGTTAGGTTAGGTTAGGTTAGGTTAGGTTAGGTTAGGTTAGGTTAGGTTAGGTTAGGTTAGGTTAGGTTAGGTTAGGTTAGGTTAGGTTAGGTTAGGTTAGGTTAGGTTAGGTTAGGTTAGGTTAGGTTAGGTTAGGTTAGGTTAGGTTAGGTTAGGTTAGGTTAGGTTAGGTTAGGTTAGGTTAGGTTAGGTTAGGTTAGGTTAGGTTAGGTTAGGTTAGGTTAGGTTAGGTTAGGTTAGGTTAGGTTAGGTTAGGTTAGGTTAGGTTAGGTTAGGTTAGGTTAGGTTAGGTTAGGTTAGGTTAGGTTAGGTTAGGTTAGGTTAGGTTAGGTTAGGTTAGGTTAGGTTAGGTTAGGTTAGGTTAGGTTAGGTTAGGTTAGGTTAGGTTAGGTTAGGTTAGGTTAGGTTAGGTTAGGTTAGGTTAGGTTAGGTTAGGTTAGGTTAGGTTAGGTTAGGTTAGGTTAGGTTAGGTTAGGTTAGGTTAGGTTAGGTTAGGTTAGGTTAGGTTAGGTTAGGTTAGGTTAGGTTAGGTTAGGTTAGGTTAGGTTAGGTTAGGTTAGGTTAGGTTAGGTTAGGTTAGGTTAGGTTAGGTTAGGTTAGGTTAGGTTAGGTTAGGTTAGGTTAGGTTAGGTTAGGTTAGGTTAGGTTAGGTTAGGTTAGGTTAGGTTAGGTTAGGTTAGGTTAGGTTAGGTTAGGTTAGGTTAGGTTAGGTTAGGTTAGGTTAGGTTAGGTTAGGTTAGGTTAGGTTAGGTTAGGTTAGGTTAGGTTAGGTTAGGTTAGGTTAGGTTAGGTTAGGTTAGGTTAGGTTAGGTTAGGTTAGGTTAGGTTAGGTTAGGTTAGGTTAGGTTAGGTTAGGTTAGGTTAGGTTAGGTTAGGTTAGGTTAGGTTAGGTTAGGTTAGGTTAGGTTAGGTTAGGTTAGGTTAGGTTAGGTTAGGTTAGGTTAGGTTAGGTTAGGTTAGGTTAGGTTAGGTTAGGTTAGGTTAGGTTAGGTTAGGTTAGGTTAGGTTAGGTTAGGTTAGGTTAGGTTAGGTTAGGTTAGGTTAGGTTAGGTTAGGTTAGGTTAGGTTAGGTTAGGTTAGGTTAGGTTAGGTTAGGTTAGGTTAGGTTAGGTTAGGTTAGGTTAGGTTAGGTTAGGTTAGGTTAGGTTAGGTTAGGTTAGGTTAGGTTAGGTTAGGTTAGGTTAGGTTAGGTTAGGTTAGGTTAGGTTAGGTTAGGTTAGGTTAGGTTAGGTTAGGTTAGGTTAGGTTAGGTTAGGTTAGGTTAGGTTAGGTTAGGTTAGGTTAGGTTAGGTTAGGTTAGGTTAGGTTAGGTTAGGTTAGGTTAGGTTAGGTTAGGTTAGGTTAGGTTAGGTTAGGTTAGGTTAGGTTAGGTTAGGTTAGGTTAGGTTAGGTTAGGTTAGGTTAGGTTAGGTTAGGTTAGGTTAGGTTAGGTTAGGTTAGGTTAGGTTAGGTTAGGTTAGGTTAGGTTAGGTTAGGTTAGGTTAGGTTAGGTTAGGTTAGGTTAGGTTAGGTTAGGTTAGGTTAGGTTAGGTTAGGTTAGGTTAGGTTAGGTTAGGTTAGGTTAGGTTAGGTTAGGTTAGGTTAGGTTAGGTTAGGTTAGGTTAGGTTAGGTTAGGTTAGGTTAGGTTAGGTTAGGTTAGGTTAGGTTAGGTTAGGTTAGGTTAGGTTAGGTTAGGTTAGGTTAGGTTAGGTTAGGTTAGGTTAGGTTAGGTTAGGTTAGGTTAGGTTAGGTTAGGTTAGGTTAGGTTAGGTTAGGTTAGGTTAGGTTAGGTTAGGTTAGGTTAGGTTAGGTTAGGTTAGGTTAGGTTAGGTTAGGTTAGGTTAGGTTAGGTTAGGTTAGGTTAGGTTAGGTTAGGTTAGGTTAGGTTAGGTTAGGTTAGGTTAGGTTAGGTTAGGTTAGGTTAGGTTAGGTTAGGTTAGGTTAGGTTAGGTTAGGTTAGGTTAGGTTAGGTTAGGTTAGGTTAGGTTAGGTTAGGTTAGGTTAGGTTAGGTTAGGTTAGGTTAGGTTAGGTTAGGTTAGGTTAGGTTAGGTTAGGTTAGGTTAGGTTAGGTTAGGTTAGGTTAGGTTAGGTTAGGTTAGGTTAGGTTAGGTTAGGTTAGGTTAGGTTAGGTTAGGTTAGGTTAGGTTAGGTTAGGTTAGGTTAGGTTAGGTTAGGTTAGGTTAGGTTAGGTTAGGTTAGGTTAGGTTAGGTTAGGTTAGGTTAGGTTAGGTTAGGTTAGGTTAGGTTAGGTTAGGTTAGGTTAGGTTAGGTTAGGTTAGGTTAGGTTAGGTTAGGTTAGGTTAGGTTAGGTTAGGTTAGGTTAGGTTAGGTTAGGTTAGGTTAGGTTAGGTTAGGTTAGGTTAGGTTAGGTTAGGTTAGGTTAGGTTAGGTTAGGTTAGGTTAGGTTAGGTTAGGTTAGGTTAGGTTAGGTTAGGTTAGGTTAGGTTAGGTTAGGTTAGGTTAGGTTAGGTTAGGTTAGGTTAGGTTAGGTTAGGTTAGGTTAGGTTAGGTTAGGTTAGGTTAGGTTAGGTTAGGTTAGGTTAGGTTAGGTTAGGTTAGGTTAGGTTAGGTTAGGTTAGGTTAGGTTAGGTTAGGTTAGGTTAGGTTAGGTTAGGTTAGGTTAGGTTAGGTTAGGTTAGGTTAGGTTAGGTTAGGTTAGGTTAGGTTAGGTTAGGTTAGGTTAGGTTAGGTTAGGTTAGGTTAGGTTAGGTTAGGTTAGGTTAGGTTAGGTTAGGTTAGGTTAGGTTAGGTTAGGTTAGGTTAGGTTAGGTTAGGTTAGGTTAGGTTAGGTTAGGTTAGGTTAGGTTAGGTTAGGTTAGGTTAGGTTAGGTTAGGTTAGGTTAGGTTAGGTTAGGTTAGGTTAGGTTAGGTTAGGTTAGGTTAGGTTAGGTTAGGTTAGGTTAGGTTAGGTTAGGTTAGGTTAGGTTAGGTTAGGTTAGGTTAGGTTAGGTTAGGTTAGGTTAGGTTAGGTTAGGTTAGGTTAGGTTAGGTTAGGTTAGGTTAGGTTAGGTTAGGTTAGGTTAGGTTAGGTTAGGTTAGGTTAGGTTAGGTTAGGTTAGGTTAGGTTAGGTTAGGTTAGGTTAGGTTAGGTTAGGTTAGGTTAGGTTAGGTTAGGTTAGGTTAGGTTAGGTTAGGTTAGGTTAGGTTAGGTTAGGTTAGGTTAGGTTAGGTTAGGTTAGGTTAGGTTAGGTTAGGTTAGGTTAGGTTAGGTTAGGTTAGGTTAGGTTAGGTTAGGTTAGGTTAGGTTAGGTTAGGTTAGGTTAGGTTAGGTTAGGTTAGGTTAGGTTAGGTTAGGTTAGGTTAGGTTAGGTTAGGTTAGGTTAGGTTAGGTTAGGTTAGGTTAGGTTAGGTTAGGTTAGGTTAGGTTAGGTTAGGTTAGGTTAGGTTAGGTTAGGTTAGGTTAGGTTAGGTTAGGTTAGGTTAGGTTAGGTTAGGTTAGGTTAGGTTAGGTTAGGTTAGGTTAGGTTAGGTTAGGTTAGGTTAGGTTAGGTTAGGTTAGGTTAGGTTAGGTTAGGTTAGGTTAGGTTAGGTTAGGTTAGGTTAGGTTAGGTTAGGTTAGGTTAGGTTAGGTTAGGTTAGGTTAGGTTAGGTTAGGTTAGGTTAGGTTAGGTTAGGTTAGGTTAGGTTAGGTTAGGTTAGGTTAGGTTAGGTTAGGTTAGGTTAGGTTAGGTTAGGTTAGGTTAGGTTAGGTTAGGTTAGGTTAGGTTAGGTTAGGTTAGGTTAGGTTAGGTTAGGTTAGGTTAGGTTAGGTTAGGTTAGGTTAGGTTAGGTTAGGTTAGGTTAGGTTAGGTTAGGTTAGGTTAGGTTAGGTTAGGTTAGGTTAGGTTAGGTTAGGTTAGGTTAGGTTAGGTTAGGTTAGGTTAGGTTAGGTTAGGTTAGGTTAGGTTAGGTTAGGTTAGGTTAGGTTAGGTTAGGTTAGGTTAGGTTAGGTTAGGTTAGGTTAGGTTAGGTTAGGTTAGGTTAGGTTAGGTTAGGTTAGGTTAGGTTAGGTTAGGTTAGGTTAGGTTAGGTTAGGTTAGGTTAGGTTAGGTTAGGTTAGGTTAGGTTAGGTTAGGTTAGGTTAGGTTAGGTTAGGTTAGGTTAGGTTAGGTTAGGTTAGGTTAGGTTAGGTTAGGTTAGGTTAGGTTAGGTTAGGTTAGGTTAGGTTAGGTTAGGTTAGGTTAGGTTAGGTTAGGTTAGGTTAGGTTAGGTTAGGTTAGGTTAGGTTAGGTTAGGTTAGGTTAGGTTAGGTTAGGTTAGGTTAGGTTAGGTTAGGTTAGGTTAGGTTAGGTTAGGTTAGGTTAGGTTAGGTTAGGTTAGGTTAGGTTAGGTTAGGTTAGGTTAGGTTAGGTTAGGTTAGGTTAGGTTAGGTTAGGTTAGGTTAGGTTAGGTTAGGTTAGGTTAGGTTAGGTTAGGTTAGGTTAGGTTAGGTTAGGTTAGGTTAGGTTAGGTTAGGTTAGGTTAGGTTAGGTTAGGTTAGGTTAGGTTAGGTTAGGTTAGGTTAGGTTAGGTTAGGTTAGGTTAGGTTAGGTTAGGTTAGGTTAGGTTAGGTTAGGTTAGGTTAGGTTAGGTTAGGTTAGGTTAGGTTAGGTTAGGTTAGGTTAGGTTAGGTTAGGTTAGGTTAGGTTAGGTTAGGTTAGGTTAGGTTAGGTTAGGTTAGGTTAGGTTAGGTTAGGTTAGGTTAGGTTAGGTTAGGTTAGGTTAGGTTAGGTTAGGTTAGGTTAGGTTAGGTTAGGTTAGGTTAGGTTAGGTTAGGTTAGGTTAGGTTAGGTTAGGTTAGGTTAGGTTAGGTTAGGTTAGGTTAGGTTAGGTTAGGTTAGGTTAGGTTAGGTTAGGTTAGGTTAGGTTAGGTTAGGTTAGGTTAGGTTAGGTTAGGTTAGGTTAGGTTAGGTTAGGTTAGGTTAGGTTAGGTTAGGTTAGGTTAGGTTAGGTTAGGTTAGGTTAGGTTAGGTTAGGTTAGGTTAGGTTAGGTTAGGTTAGGTTAGGTTAGGTTAGGTTAGGTTAGGTTAGGTTAGGTTAGGTTAGGTTAGGTTAGGTTAGGTTAGGTTAGGTTAGGTTAGGTTAGGTTAGGTTAGGTTAGGTTAGGTTAGGTTAGGTTAGGTTAGGTTAGGTTAGGTTAGGTTAGGTTAGGTTAGGTTAGGTTAGGTTAGGTTAGGTTAGGTTAGGTTAGGTTAGGTTAGGTTAGGTTAGGTTAGGTTAGGTTAGGTTAGGTTAGGTTAGGTTAGGTTAGGTTAGGTTAGGTTAGGTTAGGTTAGGTTAGGTTAGGTTAGGTTAGGTTAGGTTAGGTTAGGTTAGGTTAGGTTAGGTTAGGTTAGGTTAGGTTAGGTTAGGTTAGGTTAGGTTAGGTTAGGTTAGGTTAGGTTAGGTTAGGTTAGGTTAGGTTAGGTTAGGTTAGGTTAGGTTAGGTTAGGTTAGGTTAGGTTAGGTTAGGTTAGGTTAGGTTAGGTTAGGTTAGGTTAGGTTAGGTTAGGTTAGGTTAGGTTAGGTTAGGTTAGGTTAGGTTAGGTTAGGTTAGGTTAGGTTAGGTTAGGTTAGGTTAGGTTAGGTTAGGTTAGGTTAGGTTAGGTTAGGTTAGGTTAGGTTAGGTTAGGTTAGGTTAGGTTAGGTTAGGTTAGGTTAGGTTAGGTTAGGTTAGGTTAGGTTAGGTTAGGTTAGGTTAGGTTAGGTTAGGTTAGGTTAGGTTAGGTTAGGTTAGGTTAGGTTAGGTTAGGTTAGGTTAGGTTAGGTTAGGTTAGGTTAGGTTAGGTTAGGTTAGGTTAGGTTAGGTTAGGTTAGGTTAGGTTAGGTTAGGTTAGGTTAGGTTAGGTTAGGTTAGGTTAGGTTAGGTTAGGTTAGGTTAGGTTAGGTTAGGTTAGGTTAGGTTAGGTTAGGTTAGGTTAGGTTAGGTTAGGTTAGGTTAGGTTAGGTTAGGTTAGGTTAGGTTAGGTTAGGTTAGGTTAGGTTAGGTTAGGTTAGGTTAGGTTAGGTTAGGTTAGGTTAGGTTAGGTTAGGTTAGGTTAGGTTAGGTTAGGTTAGGTTAGGTTAGGTTAGGTTAGGTTAGGTTAGGTTAGGTTAGGTTAGGTTAGGTTAGGTTAGGTTAGGTTAGGTTAGGTTAGGTTAGGTTAGGTTAGGTTAGGTTAGGTTAGGTTAGGTTAGGTTAGGTTAGGTTAGGTTAGGTTAGGTTAGGTTAGGTTAGGTTAGGTTAGGTTAGGTTAGGTTAGGTTAGGTTAGGTTAGGTTAGGTTAGGTTAGGTTAGGTTAGGTTAGGTTAGGTTAGGTTAGGTTAGGTTAGGTTAGGTTAGGTTAGGTTAGGTTAGGTTAGGTTAGGTTAGGTTAGGTTAGGTTAGGTTAGGTTAGGTTAGGTTAGGTTAGGTTAGGTTAGGTTAGGTTAGGTTAGGTTAGGTTAGGTTAGGTTAGGTTAGGTTAGGTTAGGTTAGGTTAGGTTAGGTTAGGTTAGGTTAGGTTAGGTTAGGTTAGGTTAGGTTAGGTTAGGTTAGGTTAGGTTAGGTTAGGTTAGGTTAGGTTAGGTTAGGTTAGGTTAGGTTAGGTTAGGTTAGGTTAGGTTAGGTTAGGTTAGGTTAGGTTAGGTTAGGTTAGGTTAGGTTAGGTTAGGTTAGGTTAGGTTAGGTTAGGTTAGGTTAGGTTAGGTTAGGTTAGGTTAGGTTAGGTTAGGTTAGGTTAGGTTAGGTTAGGTTAGGTTAGGTTAGGTTAGGTTAGGTTAGGTTAGGTTAGGTTAGGTTAGGTTAGGTTAGGTTAGGTTAGGTTAGGTTAGGTTAGGTTAGGTTAGGTTAGGTTAGGTTAGGTTAGGTTAGGTTAGGTTAGGTTAGGTTAGGTTAGGTTAGGTTAGGTTAGGTTAGGTTAGGTTAGGTTAGGTTAGGTTAGGTTAGGTTAGGTTAGGTTAGGTTAGGTTAGGTTAGGTTAGGTTAGGTTAGGTTAGGTTAGGTTAGGTTAGGTTAGGTTAGGTTAGGTTAGGTTAGGTTAGGTTAGGTTAGGTTAGGTTAGGTTAGGTTAGGTTAGGTTAGGTTAGGTTAGGTTAGGTTAGGTTAGGTTAGGTTAGGTTAGGTTAGGTTAGGTTAGGTTAGGTTAGGTTAGGTTAGGTTAGGTTAGGTTAGGTTAGGTTAGGTTAGGTTAGGTTAGGTTAGGTTAGGTTAGGTTAGGTTAGGTTAGGTTAGGTTAGGTTAGGTTAGGTTAGGTTAGGTTAGGTTAGGTTAGGTTAGGTTAGGTTAGGTTAGGTTAGGTTAGGTTAGGTTAGGTTAGGTTAGGTTAGGTTAGGTTAGGTTAGGTTAGGTTAGGTTAGGTTAGGTTAGGTTAGGTTAGGTTAGGTTAGGTTAGGTTAGGTTAGGTTAGGTTAGGTTAGGTTAGGTTAGGTTAGGTTAGGTTAGGTTAGGTTAGGTTAGGTTAGGTTAGGTTAGGTTAGGTTAGGTTAGGTTAGGTTAGGTTAGGTTAGGTTAGGTTAGGTTAGGTTAGGTTAGGTTAGGTTAGGTTAGGTTAGGTTAGGTTAGGTTAGGTTAGGTTAGGTTAGGTTAGGTTAGGTTAGGTTAGGTTAGGTTAGGTTAGGTTAGGTTAGGTTAGGTTAGGTTAGGTTAGGTTAGGTTAGGTTAGGTTAGGTTAGGTTAGGTTAGGTTAGGTTAGGTTAGGTTAGGTTAGGTTAGGTTAGGTTAGGTTAGGTTAGGTTAGGTTAGGTTAGGTTAGGTTAGGTTAGGTTAGGTTAGGTTAGGTTAGGTTAGGTTAGGTTAGGTTAGGTTAGGTTAGGTTAGGTTAGGTTAGGTTAGGTTAGGTTAGGTTAGGTTAGGTTAGGTTAGGTTAGGTTAGGTTAGGTTAGGTTAGGTTAGGTTAGGTTAGGTTAGGTTAGGTTAGGTTAGGTTAGGTTAGGTTAGGTTAGGTTAGGTTAGGTTAGGTTAGGTTAGGTTAGGTTAGGTTAGGTTAGGTTAGGTTAGGTTAGGTTAGGTTAGGTTAGGTTAGGTTAGGTTAGGTTAGGTTAGGTTAGGTTAGGTTAGGTTAGGTTAGGTTAGGTTAGGTTAGGTTAGGTTAGGTTAGGTTAGGTTAGGTTAGGTTAGGTTAGGTTAGGTTAGGTTAGGTTAGGTTAGGTTAGGTTAGGTTAGGTTAGGTTAGGTTAGGTTAGGTTAGGTTAGGTTAGGTTAGGTTAGGTTAGGTTAGGTTAGGTTAGGTTAGGTTAGGTTAGGTTAGGTTAGGTTAGGTTAGGTTAGGTTAGGTTAGGTTAGGTTAGGTTAGGTTAGGTTAGGTTAGGTTAGGTTAGGTTAGGTTAGGTTAGGTTAGGTTAGGTTAGGTTAGGTTAGGTTAGGTTAGGTTAGGTTAGGTTAGGTTAGGTTAGGTTAGGTTAGGTTAGGTTAGGTTAGGTTAGGTTAGGTTAGGTTAGGTTAGGTTAGGTTAGGTTAGGTTAGGTTAGGTTAGGTTAGGTTAGGTTAGGTTAGGTTAGGTTAGGTTAGGTTAGGTTAGGTTAGGTTAGGTTAGGTTAGGTTAGGTTAGGTTAGGTTAGGTTAGGTTAGGTTAGGTTAGGTTAGGTTAGGTTAGGTTAGGTTAGGTTAGGTTAGGTTAGGTTAGGTTAGGTTAGGTTAGGTTAGGTTAGGTTAGGTTAGGTTAGGTTAGGTTAGGTTAGGTTAGGTTAGGTTAGGTTAGGTTAGGTTAGGTTAGGTTAGGTTAGGTTAGGTTAGGTTAGGTTAGGTTAGGTTAGGTTAGGTTAGGTTAGGTTAGGTTAGGTTAGGTTAGGTTAGGTTAGGTTAGGTTAGGTTAGGTTAGGTTAGGTTAGGTTAGGTTAGGTTAGGTTAGGTTAGGTTAGGTTAGGTTAGGTTAGGTTAGGTTAGGTTAGGTTAGGTTAGGTTAGGTTAGGTTAGGTTAGGTTAGGTTAGGTTAGGTTAGGTTAGGTTAGGTTAGGTTAGGTTAGGTTAGGTTAGGTTAGGTTAGGTTAGGTTAGGTTAGGTTAGGTTAGGTTAGGTTAGGTTAGGTTAGGTTAGGTTAGGTTAGGTTAGGTTAGGTTAGGTTAGGTTAGGTTAGGTTAGGTTAGGTTAGGTTAGGTTAGGTTAGGTTAGGTTAGGTTAGGTTAGGTTAGGTTAGGTTAGGTTAGGTTAGGTTAGGTTAGGTTAGGTTAGGTTAGGTTAGGTTAGGTTAGGTTAGGTTAGGTTAGGTTAGGTTAGGTTAGGTTAGGTTAGGTTAGGTTAGGTTAGGTTAGGTTAGGTTAGGTTAGGTTAGGTTAGGTTAGGTTAGGTTAGGTTAGGTTAGGTTAGGTTAGGTTAGGTTAGGTTAGGTTAGGTTAGGTTAGGTTAGGTTAGGTTAGGTTAGGTTAGGTTAGGTTAGGTTAGGTTAGGTTAGGTTAGGTTAGGTTAGGTTAGGTTAGGTTAGGTTAGGTTAGGTTAGGTTAGGTTAGGTTAGGTTAGGTTAGGTTAGGTTAGGTTAGGTTAGGTTAGGTTAGGTTAGGTTAGGTTAGGTTAGGTTAGGTTAGGTTAGGTTAGGTTAGGTTAGGTTAGGTTAGGTTAGGTTAGGTTAGGTTAGGTTAGGTTAGGTTAGGTTAGGTTAGGTTAGGTTAGGTTAGGTTAGGTTAGGTTAGGTTAGGTTAGGTTAGGTTAGGTTAGGTTAGGTTAGGTTAGGTTAGGTTAGGTTAGGTTAGGTTAGGTTAGGTTAGGTTAGGTTAGGTTAGGTTAGGTTAGGTTAG